>JAPYXD010000701.1:7052500-12052500 GCA_030998225.1 Diplolepis rosae
ATATTTTTAAGTGTCATGAAAAGTTCCAAATGACTTTGAAATATATCCAAATATCCCAAATCAATTTCCAATATGTCCAGGTACTTTGAAACGTTCCTAAGTTTCTTGAAAGACTTATATGCATCGCGAAATATCCTAAAGTCACTATAATATGTTACGTGTCTTGAAGTATGTGAAATATCCTAAAGTACATCCAAATATTCTGAAATATATAAAGTTTCATGAAATATGTCAAGTATCATGAAGTATAAAAAATATCCTAAAGTTTACGAAATATCTTGAAGCAACTGAAATATTTTTAAGTGTCATGAAAAGTTCCAAATGACTTTTAAATATATCCAAATATCCCAAATCAATTTGAAATATGTCCAAGTACTTTGAAACGTTCCTAAGTTTCTTGTAAGACTTATATGCATCGCGAAATATCCTAAAGTCACTATAATATGTTACGTGTCTTGAAGTATGTGAAATATCCAAAAGTACATCCAAATATTCTGAAATATATAAAGTGTCATGAAATATGTCAAGTATCGTAAAACATAAAAAATATCCTAAAGTTTATGAAATATCTTGAAGCAACTGAAATATTTTTAAGTGTCATGAAAAGTTCCAAATGACTTTGAAATATATCGAAATACCTCGAAATATCGTAAAGTTTTTTAAATTATTCATAAGTAACTTGACATGTTTCTAAGTGTCTTGAAAACTTTTTATATATTGTGGAATATGCCAAATTCATTAAATTACTGAAAAGTCGGCCACCATTTCATATTGATGAAAATTTCAACTAATTATAAGTTATTCGTTTATTAATTACTTACCAAAATTTTATTACTTCTAATTAGTGGAATTTGTATAAATAGGAATTATTATAGTGACCAACTTTTTATTAATTCATGTTTAGTGGATACTTTTGCAAATGATTTGTTCAATTATTTTTACAGTCCTGAAGTCATTAAAATATTTCAAAGTATCTTAAAAAGTCCCAAATCAATTTGAAATATGTCCAGGTACTTTGAAACGTTTCTAAGTTTCTTGAAAGACTTATATGCATCGCGAAATATCTTAAAGTCACTAAAATATGTTACGTGTCTTGAAGTATGTGAAATATCCTGAAGTACATCAAAATATTCTGAAATATATAAAGTTTCATGAAATATGTCAAGCATCGTGAAAAACATAAAAAATATCCTAAAGTTTACGAAATACCTTGAAGTAACTGAAATATTTTTAAGTGTCATGAAAAGTTCCAAATGACTTTGAAATATATCCAAATATCCCAAATCAATTTGAAATATGTCCAAGTACTTTGAAACGTTCCTAAGTTTCTTGTAAGACTTATATGCATCGCGAAATATCCTAAAGTCACTATAATATGTTACGTGTCTTGAAGTATGTGAAATATTCAAAAGTACATCCAAATATTCTGAAATATATAAAGTGTCATGAAATATGTCAAGCATCGTGAAAAACATAAAAAATATCCTAAAGTTTACGAAATACCTTGAAGTAACTGAAATATTTTTAAGTGTCATGAAAAGTTCCAAATGACTTTGAAATATATCCAAATACCTCGAAATATCTTGAATATTGTGAAATATGCCAAATTCATTGAATTACTGAAAAGTCGGCCACCAATTCATATTGATGAAAATTTCCACTAATTATTAATCATTCGCTTATTAATTACTTGCCAAACTTTTATAACTTATAATTAGTGGTATTTTTATGAATAGGAATTATTAGTGACCATCTTTTCATCAATTCATATTCAGAGAGTACTTTTCCAAATGGTTCATTTATTAATTATTGCAGTTTAAAATATCCCTGCATTCGAAATGTATTATTAAAATTCATTATATGACAAATTTATTTTTACTATTTTAATCATTTTAAGGTTTTATATTTATGGTAATTTTATACTTTATGTGAATGCTTGACATATAATGACACAGTTCATTAATTATTACTCATGTCGATTATCAGAAAGGTTACATTTAAAAAATAGTTAGTGGGCGTATTCTTAGAAACAAGACGAAGCCTCAGTTGTTGAATTGTTGTATTTTCATCAAGTTATGCTTTATTGGACTTCAGATATTTAATTAGTTACCTGTCACGTTTATACTTTATAAATAACTCTATCATCTATAAAGTGCAAATAAAGACTGTTCCTGATTCATTTTACCTCAATTTTCATTATTATAATTACTTAAAATCAAATACATAATTTTCTGACAGGAAATTTCTTTAACACATTTCCTTTTCAGTTCTTAGTTTATCTTATTGTATTCGAGAATATTAAAATAACAAAATCAATTGAGAGTAATGGAATATATGAATATATACGTGGTGTACTTTGAAAATAATTGATTGAAATACAATAAAATGAAATTTTAAATAGAAAATTGATTAACTTCCTTGCAGATGTGTCTATCAGTTTTCCCATCTCAGTTATAATGAACTTCATAAGAGTTATGCAAACTCGTAAACAAGTATCGTTAGTCTGCGCGATTAATTTTATTCTATTTGCGAGGTATTCGATATCCTGAAAATAACAATCGACGAAGAATGGAAAAGACAGAAATGGGATCGACACAAATAACTTATTAGACGTTTAAGAACGACTAGTCCTTTGAAACGAAGGAATAATTCAGCCGATCAAAGGCTGCGCAATAAATGCAGGGAAGTCCAGCGGAAACATAAATTATACCTCACTGCTTTAACAAGGCGGGAACACACTCACTAATTGCAACGTTGACGCATCTTTTCATTAATATTTATTTATCACACTCTACTCCGCTAATAATAAAGTCCTATAACTACCTTATATTTATTTTAAATAATTAATAACAACTAACCTCTGTTGCTGATGAAAATTTCCAAAATGTCAAATTAACTATAGGTATAAAGAACAAAATAATTTCATTGATAATTTAAGTAAATAGAATATTAAATAATAATTCAGAAATTTCCTATACATAGAGGTATTGGAATATATTATTGATCAAAGCATATTTTGTTGACAGTATCTTTTTCGGTATGATAAGTTATGAGATTCAAGTCTCTAGAGAATCACGAATTCATGTGTTTACCCTGTCACAAGATTTTCTCACGGGCAGAAATTATTGGCCAGGGGACGAAATTCGTGTGGAGGGTGTAACACATATATGAGTCTTTATAGTGGTTAACCACCCTCCAGTGACCATCAAGTGGCAACATCAAAGCATACGTGGTTGTATAGTCATAGGTTTACTGAAAACGTAAGGAAGCTACTCAAATGTTTACTCGTCGCTAAAATCGCACCAGAATGGTTCCTTTCCCCATCCCATAAAGTAGAATTATTTTGATCTCTACGAAATATGTCTAATAAAAAGCCCAAAGTGCTCTCTAAATTTGATTGCGGTATATTGTCATGTTGCAGAAATATTATTGGAATATTTATGAGATTCATAAACAACTTATCTTTAATAAATTAGTTAACATTTTCTCTGTAATTGTAAATTAATGTAAGGTAAATTGAAGAGGCGCACTTTTTTCTATAACAAATACCTTTCACCCAGGGTTTGACAACTTATGAAACAAGGTGTACGTTTAAAATACTTAAAAATATACTGAAGTATTTGGAATATTCCAAAGTATCTTGAACTATCATGTAATCACTGGAATAGTTGACGTGTCTTAGACCATGGCATATGTCTAAAGTATGTAAAATATATCAAAGTACATTGAAATATCTGGGAGTGCCATAAACTATTCCTACACTGAAAAAAAATCGATGATACAGACATAATTGTGGTTCTTTGACCTATATTATATTGGAGATTTACCGAAAACCAAGGTTTGCTTGTATCAGTTTAGTCTGTATGTATGTATTCCAACCATATGAATTACTATTGCAGCAATATTTTTGATTAGCTGTCAAATATATTTTGTTGAATTACATAAAAACATTCAGATATATTCATATCGCTGATAAATCCCAAGCATTTCTTTCAGTGTAAGTATTTTAAAATATCTTAAAACACTTATAAATACCCTAAAATACCTTCAAAAATTCTGAAGTATATGAAATGTTTTGGAGATTGTGCAATATTCTCAAGTACATCAAAACGTTCTGAAATTTGTAAAGTTTCACGAAATATGTCAAGTATCATGAAGCATAAAAAATATCCTAAAGTGTGTAGAATATACTGAAGTCCTTAAATATTTTACGTGTCTTTGAGTATGTGGAATATCCTGAAATACAGTGACATATAATAAAAAAAAAATATACCTAGATATATCCTAAAATACCATGATATATGCTAAAGTATGTAAAATATATCGAAATACATTGAAATATCCACGAGTGCTCTAAAGTATTTCTAAATATTTTCAAATATCTTGAAACACTTATAATTACAATAAAATACCTTCAAATATTCCAAAGTATGTAAAGTGTTTTAGAGATTCTGAAATATTCTGAAATTTGTAAAGTTTCATGAATATTCTGAAGTGTGCGAAATATCCAGAAGTAACTGAAATATTTTGAAATACAGTGACATATAATTTAAAAGTTACCTAGATAAATCCTAAAATACCATGGCATATGCCAAAGTATGTAAAATATACCGAAGTACATTAGAATATCCAGGAGTGCCTTGAAATATTCATATGTCTTTAAACAAATATATTGAAACACTTATAAGTATTCTAAAATACCTTTAAATATTCTAAAGTATTTTTTGTTCATTTCTCGTTATTTTGGCATAGGGTCAGATTCTTTTTATTTCCTTCGAATAAAATTTTCACTATTACATATAAAAATACTCAAAAAGAAAGCAAGGCAAACGTTTCGGCCACATATGGGGGCCCTCTTCAGTGCCATAAATTCAAAGATTAATTCAAAATTTCTGTAAAACATTAGAATATAGGAGATAATGAAATTGAGGATTATCA
Source organism: Diplolepis rosae (assembly GCA_030998225.1). Classification (NCBI taxonomy): domain Eukaryota; kingdom Metazoa; phylum Arthropoda; class Insecta; order Hymenoptera; family Diplolepididae; genus Diplolepis; species Diplolepis rosae. The sequence continues at coordinate 7,057,439 of JAPYXD010000701.1, forward strand.
TAGAATTCAAAAACTTATCTCAAAGCTTGCAATTCAAAATGAAGTAGTCCAGTATGCAGCATCACGATTCGAAAAAATATTTAGAGTTCCGGTTTTGTTCGCGTTCTGCCATTGATAAGCAATTGGCATCCTTTTTTAATAAGAAAATTTTTTAAATTGCGGTCGGTTCGTGTGGAATATTTTTTATGTTTCCGGAACTCTAAATATTTTTTCGAATCGTGATGCTGCATACTGGACTACTTCATTTTGAATTGCAAGCTTTGAGATAAGTTTTTGAATTCTATGATAATCCTCAATTTCATTATCTCCTATATTCTAATGTTTTACAGAAATTTTGAATTAATCTTTGAATTTATGGCACTGAAGAGGGCCCCCATATGTGGCCGAAACGTTTGCCTTGCTTTCTTTTTGAGTATTTTTATATGTAATAGTGAAAATTTTATTCGAAGGAAATAAAAAGAATCTGACCCTATGCCAAAATAACGAGAAATGAACAAAAAATTCTATGAATTATGGGTCAATATAATAGCAGACATGTTATCAAACATGTCACTTTAAAATTCTAAAGTATGTTAAGTGTTTTGGAGATTCTGGAATATTTTGAAATTTGTAAAGTTTCATGATATATATCAAGTATCATTGAGCATGAAAAATATTCTGAAGTGTGCAAAATATCCTGAAGTAACTGAAATATTTTGAAGTGTCATGAAAAGTTCCAAGTGAATTTGAAATATGTCCAAATATCTTAAAATATATTGAAGTTCTTTAAATTATCCATAAGTATCTTGACATGTTTTTGAATGTCTTGAGAAACAGTTATACATCGTGAAATATTTCAAAGTCACTGAAATACAGTGACATATCATAAAAAAGTATCTAGGCTTATCCTAAAGTACCATAGCATATTCCAAAGTATGTAAATATACCGAAGTACATTAAAATATCCAGGAGTGCCTTGAAATATTCATATGTATTTAAACAAATATATTGAAACACTTATAAGTATTCTAAAATACCTTTAAATATTCTAAAGTATGTTAAGTGTTTTGGAGATTCTGAAATATTTGGAAATTTGTAAAGTTTTATGAAATATCTCAAGTATCATGAAGCATGAAAAATATCCTGAAGTGTGCGAAATATCCTGAAGTAACTAAAATATTTTGAAGTGCCATGGAAAGTTCCAAATGACTTTGAAATACGCCCAAATGTCTTGAAATATATCGAAGTATTTTAAATAATTCAAAGTACCTTGACATGTTTCTAAGTCTCTTGAAAGATGTTTATGCATCTCGAAATATCTTGAAGTACCTAGGAATATCCTAAAATATTTTGACAATCTAAATTATGTGAAGTATGTAAAATATTCTGTATATTAAAGTATATTAAAATATTAAGAAATGTTCTCAAATACTTTGAAGTATCTTGAAAAATCCTAGAAAATATTTCCAGCAGTAGTTGAAAGTATTCGAAACCCATTTCTTATTATTTGCAAAGTGAAAATCTTTACTGTTGAGTCTGTCAAGTTTCAAATAAGATATAGAATTTAATCTTGGTACATGAAAGGCAGAAAATTGAATTGCGGCTTGTCTTTTATCAACCAACTCTTGTATATTACTAGTAACCAGAAGCGGATTGGTTGTGGCTTGAAAGGTGTTATTGGTTTGAGCGTATACGACGACGTTAAATTTTGATGGCAAATAACAACGAAAGGTCGTTTCCCAAAGTACACTACCGGCATATGTGCAGTAACCACCATATAAGTGGCCATATATCCTATATATAACACATCCACGCGATGAGGAATACAAAATAATTGTCAGGCAATCCTGAATCGCATCTTTACTACTTTAACATGAATCAACTATAGCAGATCTACCTGTCACATTCCGCAAATAGTACTTAAAATTTACCGTTTCACATACTCCGTAAAACAAGATAAATTTATCAACCTCTGTTTTCAAATATTCTTCCAATATAGAATAATAAAATTCTATGTATATCATTTGACACACCTGTCTGATGTTTATTTCAGTCATTATTTTTATAATACAATTGTTTCCATTATATCTGCCGTAAATTATTTAATAAAGTCTCTGAGAATAATTACCTTCAAAAATAAAATAAACATGCAGAATAAACGATAAACATAAATATATGAGTGAAATTAAATGAAAGTCAGGGAATACAGGAAATATTAAATGTAAAAATAGGTGTGAGTAATCGAAGTTATTACATTACCATCGTGACACTTGTACGAGGCTAGCAATATGACGCCGCGAGCTGGATTTTTAACAGATTTTAATAAGGGTGAATAACTCGCGAACGAGCCGGATGAATGACATTAAATTATACCGAAGAGCGTGAAGGGTAGAAAAGTAAGGTGGGAGGGGGTGGAATATAGCAAGCCGCATCTGTGGCCCCGTCGAGGGTGTAAATGTTTATGGGAGACGGGGTTCCAGCATCTCACTTTCACCTCAACCCCCCTGAATCCCTTTCCTTCTCGCCGCTTACTTAGCAAGTAACTTTATTGCATGGCAATTTGCTTATTAACTCGCAGTTAGTCTCGGCTGTGCGTCGATTAATTAATAGACGCAGTCGCCAGATGGAGGAACGCCCCCCGTTCCCCGCAATTGAGTTTAGTGACTCTAGGGCGAGATTTTAACTTGACTCCCTCAAAGTGGTGAAGTGCCATTTCTCTTAGTGTTTATTTTTGAAAAATCAACCCTCACCTCCTAAAGGGATAAGATACTGTGTTGACAATTTAAGGGGGGAGATACCTCTAGAACCCTTAAAAAAAGCAGTTTTTTTCAATTTTATTCTGGGAGAATGAAAACGAAGCAAGTCCGGATTTTTTGCATATATTAGAAGGCATTATTTAACTTCAAAAAAACAATTTTTTCATGATAGACAAATACAAAATGGCGAAAATATGACGGATCCCGTCGATAGCGTCGCTGCTAACATTTTTGCGGCCGTCAACTTCCTGGCTAGGTTTTTCATCTGAAACGATAAAAGAAATTTTTTTATAAATCTGGAAGCTTTTATTGAGTGCATAGCAGGGGGGTTTTGAGAATGTCGAAAAATTGGGTATATTTTTCACCTGCGCAAGCGATATACCTACTTTTTGAAGAGTTGTGTTTGCCAGACATTTTTGTATATAAAAACTGTGTAAAATCAATAAAAAATTTTTTTTATCGTGTATTTTAATAGCTTATTTGTTAAGCCCAATAAGTTTTATACCACTATTTATATTAGAAACTTCTAAACAAATTCTTAAAAATAGCCTTTTGGGGGGGGGGGGGGGCTAGTGTGGAATGATCCTTTAACCCCTAGATGACCATAAGCTCTATACTGAAGAAATTTTGTTTGAAGAAACTACTCAACTGATTTTTTTAAAAGAAATGTGATTATTCAGTTTTACTTCTTAACTTTAATCATTCGCCAAAAATCACCCCTAGCAGTGGTAATATATCTAAAACCAGCCTTTTTTTTATTTGCAGATTATATATGTATTTTGAAATAGCATACAAGGTATTTTCAAAAAAGCTTTAGAAAAAGCTATCCTTAACTGTGATAATACCCTAAAAACCACTCCTAGAATTTAGAATACTCTTAAAAATAGACTTTTGCTCATTTTTACTTCATATATATTGAAACGAAATCCAAATTGTTTTGGATGCCTCAGGAAATTCAAAACTTGATTTAGGTGACCAATCGACAGGGGTGATTTTTTCTCAATTCGAGAGTGGTTTATAAGGGTGGTAATGGTTTATAAGTTTCATTCAACTTTCCTGCAAAATACTTATTTTTCAATTTAAAGTAAGATAAAATAACAGAAAATCTGATTATGAATTATTTTTCCAGGGGTGCTTTTTTCTCAATTCGGGGCTGGTTTTTAAGGGTCGCAAGAGCTTTAACATTTTTTTCAATATAGCTACATATTTTTGGATCATGTTTTCTTCAATTCACATCGGGATTAAATAACTGGAAATAAGATTATAATTTTTTAAATTTTAGAAATCCTATTTCTAAATTTAGGTTCAATGCTTCAACTAGAAAATATAAACTTTAATTTTTCCTATAATAGATTTAAATGCAGCATTCCTCTGTGAAATTATAAGAGATGCAAATAATTTGAAAAAATATTAAATGTTAACTTATGGTCTTTTAAAGTTTTTACGGTTATTTTATGATTTTTCTCTCGTTTAGTTGTGGTCATCAAAAGGTTAAGATTTCTGAACTAAATTAAATCAGAACTTAATTTTGATAAAAAGTATATACAAATTTAGTTTATAGTTCTAAACCCTTTTGATACTTCTAGTTCAGAGGTTATGGTACTAAATTCGTCATGGCGCGAAATTTAAATTACATTCTATTATTTCTCCATCATAAAAAAAGGTTACTGTTATTTTCTTTTGAAGGAATTTAATTTAACCAATTTCAAGAAAAATATAAGTGGCCTTTCCTTATATCTTTCTTGAAATTGAAAAAATACCGGTAAGGCCAAATTCACAAAAAAAAGAAGTTAATTTAAGAGATTTGTTTGATTTGATTCGCATCATAAATAATTCTTCTTAGTAGTTCTTTTTAGGAAAAAATACTATCAGAATTTTTAGGGGTTGGTATACATGAGTGTTGCAAGAGTCAATTTTAGAAGTTGATATGATACATGTTTTAGAAGTGTGTATGGGTTGAAAAGAATCATATTGACCTCGAGCAATATACGCTTCAGTCGACGGGTTCAAATCAATAAAGATTTCCCATCGCGAGCAAGTTAGATAGGGTAGTATTTCAAACATCCGACGACCCTCTGTTCCTCCTTTTTTTACTTACACTTCCGTCCAGCCTCTTCTTTCGAACCTTACTCTACGAATCTTCCTTCTCTTTTTCACACTTTTATTATCTGGGTGCTGGAAACATTTTTTATTGACTGCTGCGTTCGGCACGCCTCGGACACGGACTGTAAATTTTTCCCGGTCGTTCAAAAGATCCTCATATTAATATTCTTCAATACCTTTGTTGCCTTTTTAGAAAAAAAAACATGAGTGGAAATGTATAAAATAAAATCGTAAAACCTATATGACAATGTTTACTCACAAAAGTAACCGGAATATTTTCTAGGTGGACGTTCAATAATAATTTGATGTCTTATCATGAAAAAATTGAATTAATTTGTCTTTCAGAAATATTTAATTACTTACATTCTAGAGAGGAATTTTCCACTTATTGGCCTTAACCTAATTTCATTGCGCTTTCGGGAGCATTTTTCTTTTTACGAATTTTCAAAATATTCGAATTCAGTTAGCAATTTAAAAATGTAAACTGTTCAAAAGGGTGGTTACATATCCTAGTTGATACCAAGATCATTTTTGTTTGAAAAAATATATATGAGTCATACCACAGAAGATTTCCATTCAAACATTTTTTTTGCATTCTTTGATCGAAAATATTCGACACGTATTTTTTTATTTTAATATGATGTTAAAACTTTTTTAGTAGTGAATTTTTGAACTTTTGATGTTCGAAGAAAGTACTTTTTTACTATCTCGTATACTAAAAAAAGTGTTTTATTCAAAAAATTTCTGCGCATCATGAAATTTATGGTTTTTTACTCAGTTGACGAATTTGGCTTATTAGAAATCGATTAAATTTTTTTAAAATTTGGTATTAAATTTTTTTTTTTGTTTTTTTATCGATAAATTGAATCGATTCCTATTAAAGCTCATTCAACTGCTGAAAAAAGCGTAAATTCCATGATGTGCACATTTTTTTTGTATATATACTTTTTTTTTAGTATACGCGATCGTGAAAAGTGCTTTTTTGCAAAACTGTACGGAAATTTCGCACTTTCCGTACCAAAAAATGTTCGCAAAATAGCATATTCTTAATTACCTAAATAATATGCGGAAATAATAACATCCTCGCACATTTTCCAGATTCCCGCACATTTAAGTATGTGCGAATATTGATTCCTGCACACTATCTTTTACGCATATTTTTCGGTGCGCTAAGTGCGATCTCCCCATACAGTTTTGCCAAAAATAGTATATGATACACGTGCGAGTTGGTGGTTTCCCATTCCTGTGAGTTATATCACTCGCCTTCAGATCGTGCCGCAGATCATCAGCTTCCCGCACTAATATCACAATATACTATTTCCGAACCTCAAAAATAAAAAAATTCACTACTTAAGAAGTTCTAATAAAATATTGAAATAAAAAAAATTCTTGTCGAATATTTACGATCAAAGAATGCAAAACTAGCTATTTGTTTTACTAGTGGGGAAAATGAACAATTGACAATCGATTGTTCCCTATGAGTGAAACACGCTATTTTTCTCAACACGTCTAGTGACAATTGTACTTTTACCATCCGTTTTGAGACGGGAAAATAGTAACAGTTGTGAAATCAGCCATTTTCCCGTCTCGAAACAAACGATGAAAATACAATTTTCACTAGACGTGTTGGTAAATAATATATTTTGTATCAAGTGCGGAAAAGCGAAACTTGCTCGCGCGTTAAAATACGCTTTCCGCTCGTGACACGAACGATATTTTTTGTTTGCTGTATACCATAAGTTAACCGAATCGGTGTCGTTCTACATGCGAAAAGTTGATTTTCCCCCACTAGTGCGGAAAAATTTGAAGTTTGTTTTTATTTTCTGCACACTTAAAATTTTATCGCATTAGTGCAGGAAAATTAATTTTTTGCAGTCAAAACGACACCGACAAGGCTAACTTTCATTAAATTTTAAAAAATATATTTGACACGAAAATTTTGAAAATTTTTACATAAATTAAATTCCTTTTTATATAAGAGTTTGTTGATAAAATTATTCATGCTAATGTAGCAGCTTTTGATTAGAGGGTGGAGAATTTATTAGAGTAACAATAAATCTAGTTGTTGTACGACTATCACGTTCATTGCCCATCGGGAACGACAACAATAACAATGATAATACTTCATGCAAATCTTTTAATATCCGTTGATGAGCAACGAATCCCCCTTTGCCTGGTTCACGACTCCCTCAGGAACGTTAGAATCTCTCCCTCTCTTTTGCCCTCTTCCCATGTTCCATGGACAAGACCACCCATCCCGTTCCGTCGATTCAGTGCAGTTGACACTCTGAGAAATGACGTGCTTCATTATTATAATATCGTAGAAATTATCTCGGTAAATGTGCACACGTACGCTTGTAAGAACGCGTATTTACTGTACAATCGGTTTCGTTTTATTCATGTACACGCTCCAGACCCATTTGTTCCAGGCGCGAAACTCGAAGAGTGCCTTTCAAAAAGTGTGGGCGTCCTGCGACTCCTTTATTAATGATCTCAACTGTCATTCTCAATACCGTCGTCACTAATCGTCATTATTGAACAAAGATGGTCTCTTCAATCCCTTCAGAAACAATGAATGTAATGAAAAGCGCATTTTTTCGTCTTTAGAAATAATTTGAATATCGCTGTAAAAAATATCTGGAATATTCCCAACAATTTTGTAGGTGAAATTTAATATATCGTTTTTGATGGAAATATTTCCGTAGACAATGGACAATTTTCGTAATAAGTTAGGAAATATGGAAAAATGATTTTTCTTACTACCCTAGTCGAAAGTACGTGGTTTCGGCACCAAATTCACGGCAGAAAGTCTAACTTTCATGCATTGGTCGCGCCCTCTATAATAGCGGGAGTAAAAACGTCGATAACCTCAAACGTCAAAATTTGTCCGCTCTCTGCTAATGTTTATTAGTGGCAATGAGTAGATATTATTTAGAATGTAATAGTAATGACTGAAGTGTAACAAAAATAAAAATAAAAAAATGAATGACATATCATCTGATGAATCGACAGATGAAGAAGAAATGAATAAAAACTTTGAAACTGAAGCTCAATTAATAGTAGAAACTGACACCTTACCCAAAAAGTTCGTTGACAGATGCATGCTAGTCTATGATAATTACCAAAGATGGAAACAAGGAAATAGAAATCTAACCTTAATATATAGATGTATTTGATGCCTGCCCCCCGACCAGCAGCACTCGCTCCGCTCGTGCCGCAAATGTCGGGGCAGGCATCAATATATTCCAATGGACACATGCAATTATTTTCGTACTTTCGACCGGGTAGCAAGAAAAATGGTATACACTACATGGGCAGAAATTTGAGAGCCCTGAACTGCGTGCCATGATGCCCTCGGCTTCGCCTCGGGTATTATGGCGCGCAGTGCAGGAATCTCAACTTTCTGCCCTTGTTATGTAATATACTATTTATTTTATTTTAATAGTGCATTTTTATTTGCCCATTTTCTCTATGCAACCTTTTGAGAGGGGACATTTTCTAACATTTTTATTTACGTAATATTTCCCATGTAGAAATTTTACTGAGGCTCTGACCGGACCCAGATTGAGAATCCCAAATCAGTGATAAAACACACGGCCCGACTAGAGCCAGATATGGATGCCTTGGATCTGATCGGTCAATATTCGGGAATTGATCGGGCCGTGTATTTCATCACAAGTTTGGGCCATGTCTGGCGATTTCCACACGGGTTATAAATAGCACAGACAAGGCTCTGGCATGGTAAGTCTAAGCAGGACATGAAATGCCAAGCCTGACTGCGGCCTGACCTGGCAGATTTAATACTGGAACGCTCTTTTCCGGATTTTCGGTTTGCCTAACGAGGCCCTGGTAGAACCTGGCACCGGAAGTTAGCCGAGTCGGTGTCGTTTTGCATGCGGAAATTTGGTTTTCCCGCACTAGTTCCGTAAAATTTTAAGTTTGTTTTAATTTTCCGCACACCTAAAACTTTACCGCACTAGTGCGAGTAAATTAACTTTCCGCACGTAAAATGAAACCGTGAAAGTTAACTTTCGGTGTACGGAGGGCAAAAAATATGTTTTGAAATATATTTGATACAGTAGAGAAAAATTTTTCTTTCGAAAAAAAAGTTGAGATCGAAATTGAAATACTGAATTTTATAAAATCATTCCTTACATTTTGTATCAAGTGCGGAAAGGCGGAACTTGCTCGTGCGTAGAAATACGCTTTTCCGCTCGTGAGGGAAACGATATTTTTTGTTCGCTGTATACCGTAAGTTAGCCAAATCGGTGTCGCTCTACATGCGGAAAGTTAATTTTCTCGCACTAGTGCGGTAAAATTTGAAGTTTGTTATTATTTTCTGCACACCTAAAATTTTACCGCACTAGTGCGAGTAAATGAACTTTCCGCACGTAAAAGCTAACTTTCGGTGTACGGAGGACAAAAAATATTTTTTGAGATATATTTGATACAGTAGAGAAAAACTTTTTTGTCGAAAAAAAAGTTTAGATCGAAATTGAAATACTGAATTTTATAAAATCATTCCTTACATTTCATTAATCTCTGCTAGAAAATTTTTTTCTGGGGTTTTTTAAACATTTATTATTTGAATGGATTGAATGCGTCATTTCCGGGCATTTCTCAGGGGTCTGAAGTTTAGAGAACTATGTGTAGTGTCGTGACTTCGCAGTGGTAGGTAATTGAATGCTCTCTGCGTGTCAAAAAGGGTCGTTGCTCTACGGGATTTCGCCACCAGGCCTGGACCACGTCCGGAGAAACTCGTGTGTTAATTAGGGGATGATTCGGAACCTGAAGAGAGAATAAACCCAGGGGATGAGCAAGACATTTGTCAACGAGACGAGCAGTGAGTAACTGAGTAGACCGGTCCACCTCTGGGTTGGTCCAAGGCGGTTTCACGTATATGCTACATACATCCCTTTGGGGCCTCTCAATGACCTTTTCTATAGGGTTGGTCAATATTAAATTTCATTCCCCTCCAACCAGTTCAATTCACTATATTTTCAACCCTCAAAAATTATATTATTTATTCTTTCACCAACACGAAGAAAAAAAACTGTTGCCTTTAAGGCCATGGATCAACTAGATCACGTGACCAAATTCCTGCAAAAGTTCGTGTAAAATAACTCTTTTATTTTACAAATTTTATTCCTGGAAATTTGGAAAATACAACAAAAAAAGATAAAGAACGTCAGTCAACTTCGTTTGAGTGAAAATTTTGCGAAAAATTTTTCATTTAACTGTACTTTCTATATCTGATGAATCAAAATCTACTGATTATCAGTGAAATTTGATTGATTCACATAGCTAAAAAAATTTACTGTGAATCAGTAAAATTTCACCGATTACTTTAGTGAAAATTGACTGATTTAACAGTGAAAAATATTTTTTCCACTGATGAATCAGTGAGAATTTAAATCACTGGTTCAATCAGTAAAAATTGGACTGATTTAAATTTAGAGAGTAATCGTCAATAAGTTTTCGAATTTTTTTCAAAATTTTTACTAAAAAGAAGGTAAAAGACGTGTTTTATTATCTTTTATTACGTTTTCCAAATTTTGAGAAAGATGCTTTATAAATTAAAAAAGTTATCATGCATGAACGAATAAATGTATAATTTAGCCGCGTGGTCCGATTGATCCATGACCTTAATAAATTCATAAGTAAAAATAGTGAGAGCATAAAATTCCTCTTCATTTAACAAGTATTTCAGTACAATTTACTGCTTTTTTACAGATTCATCGATAAATATTACATTAATGCCTGTTATACTCAGACAATAAAGAAGTTTCTCCAAAATTTTAATTCAACAGAATTCTCTCTAATCTTTATCGACAAATCTGTAAAGAAGCAACAAATTGTACTAAAATATCTGTTAAATTTACAGGAATTCTATGCTCTTACTATTGCCTCTTATAAACTCAGCAAACTTGAGAGATTTTTTTCTTCGTGAAACCATCTCCAGTGACAATTTCAAACCTCTTTTTTTAAAATTATAGCAAGACATGTTCCTGTACATGTTTTGGATTTTTATATTGACCCACAGTAATAAATATATGATAATTGAATCGGCATGGGGGCAGTTACTTTTTTTCCAAACCTTTTAGGCGGTGGAACTATAAAATTTCAAAGTGGCAAACGTTTCGACCACAGATGTGGGCCCTCTTCAGTGCCAAAGTTTTTTAAGAGTAAAAACATTAAGGTATCAAAACCGCCTTAGAAAATAAACCTTAAAAATTAATCATTAATAATTAACCTGAATTTCGTGTAATTTATAAGTTATTTAGTAACCTAATAAGAGTAATACTAAGTTTTGTTTCTGTTTTTTTTTTTATTTTTTATTTTATTACTTTAATTAAGTTAGTAAATCATGCATAAAAATTTGGTAAAAAACTCATGAAAAAGTAAAGGCATGGTGTTGGACGAACAAAGTAGAGGTGCAGTTTTTCGCACTAAAAAATTATTCCTGATTGCGCTCGTGAGAGTGTGAGGTTGTCAACCACAAACAACACATAAAAACCCAAAGACCACCAAAACACAAGAACCACGAGAAGACACGAAAACACACAAAAACAGACAAAAAAATCTGCCCGCTTCGCGGGCACATTCTCATCGCGCGCTTCGCGCGCAGCTCGCAAGTTTGAGCGCGCCTAGGGCGCGCGATTCGATCGTCGCGCTTCGCGCTCCGGAATTTTTGAACGTCGCGCTTCGCGCTCGGTCTTGTGCTCTTCGCATACATTTAAGTTTATTTCTTATATTTTGATACTGAAGCTCAAACCAATTTTATAATAATATTACAGATGATGTGAATTACACATTTTCTCAAAGTCACTGAATTTCTTTTTGAATTTAAGTGAAACAGGAAATTCAATTTACTTAAGGCTCTATCGTCCTTAAGGAACACATTCTCATCATGACACTCGCGCTTCGCGCTCGATTTTCTGTATACATTTCAGTATAACTTTTTAATAAATTACATGATTAAAAGAATTTACTTTCTTCCACATATCTAAAAAGGAAAAACAATCGTAGACTTTATTTAAGGAAACGATTTTGCAGAACAACGCTTATTTCGTATCTCACATATTTTGGTGAAAAAAATCGAATTTTTTCAATATTAAAAATCAAAACATAAAATATACACCCTGTCCAGAAATTTCTTTATCAGAATTTGTAGACCTCATTTAGGCAAACAATTTTCCATTTAAATGTGTTTTTGCATCTCACATATTTTGTCTAAAAAATGGAATTTTTTCATTTTTATCGTATTTTTTGGAATTGAAACGAAAAATATATCTTTTATCAGAAACTGTGTCAGACAAAATTTGTAGATCTTTTTGAAACGAACAACTTTGTATTCTTACGTTTTTTTGGTATTTCCAATATTATTGTTAAAAAATTGAATTTTGGATTTTCAATAGTTTTTTTTTAATTAAAAAGAAAAATATGCATCTTATGAAAAAATGTTATAATTCAAATTTGTAGGTCTTTATGTATTCAATAATATTGTATCATAACGTTTTTTCGTATCTCGTATAATTTAACTGGAAAATGGTATTTTGATATTGACTTTTTTCGAATTTGAATATGCTGTAACATTTCTAATTTTGATTTAATCAAAAAATGTTATTAGGATAATTTGTAGAGATTTATGAGCACTATCAAAAACCAGGATTGGAATTTTTGATTTTTTCAAAAAATTATTTTCAAAAACACAAAAGTAGTGCTCAATCCCTCAATTTTGATTGGATGTGGCTGGTTAACAAAAAGTAATGAGTTTTAATCCACAAAAATTCCGAAAAAACACAAAAGAATACACACTCACTGACAGGGGTAGATTTGACACAAAACAACGATAAAATGAAATTATTAAGGTTGCTGACTTAAGACATTTAAATCACGCACAAAAAGTAATGAGTTTTAATCCACAAAAATTCCGAAAAAACACAAAAGAACACACACTCAATGACAGGGTTAGATTTGACACAAAACAACGATTAAATTAAATTATTAAGATTGCTGACTTAAGACACTTAAATCACGCACAAAAAGTAATGAGTTTTAATCCACAAAAATTCCAAAAAAACACGAAAAAACACTTTTCACTAACAAATAAAATATTAGGATTGCTGGCCTTAGACACTTAAATCACGTACTACAGGTAACGAGTTTTAATCACAAAATGAATTGTCACTTCTGTTGATATTCATACAAAAAACCTTTAATGCATAAAAATTGATATAAACTACTCTAGCTAAGAAGATACCAGCAAAAATTAATCATCTTAATTGAATCTACATAGATAATAACTCGGTGTATTTAGGTGTAACATGTGGATGCTGGGCAACCCTCAACGGGCATCTATCGTCGAAATAGTTGTTATTGTTGTTTCTGGTAAGAACCTAACAACTCGTACATTAATTAACCAGCTCGTTGTGCCTCTGTTTCCCAACATAAACCCATTTTCCTACAGGACGCGTTTAGTATTATTACACGAATAAACGAAATGACGTTATCTTCCTATCAAGTCGCAGCTTCCCGTGAGAAATTTTCATCTGAAGTAAAACAAATAACTGTTGACAAGTTTTGAATTCTAAGAGAAAGTTCAAAATGCTTTGTTTTGAGGGATATTCATCCTGAGAAGTCTCATTTAACTTTCTCTCTCTCCCCCTCACACCCCAACTCACTTTCTACATTGAGGTTCCTCTTGAGAACCACTCCCTGCTACTTTTCCTGGTTTCTGTTTCTCATCAGCATCCGACCTCCCAGGAGATTTAATTCTGCATGTGGATCGATCATTTCGTCTTGATTTTCCAACAAATTTTCATAACGAGTAATATTTATTGCTTTGAATAGATTAAACTATTCAGAAAATTTGAATATCTTTGGTGTACTTAGTTGGCTTTAGGATCCAGAAAAAATGTAAACTCAAGGTTTCATATTTTCAAACGTTTCGACTCAGGTTGGAGTCTTCATCAGTGAGAATTTATTTCTATAAAAAATACAAAGGAGGAATCTTAAAAATTGCCCGTGTGACGGATAAACATTGTAGTAAAAAAGTGATATAAAAGAATTGCAGGTGTGAAAATATAAAATTGGACTAAATAACTAAATTTGCGATACAGTAAAACTGTAACAAAACTGTACAAAAAATTTTTTCTGTAAAATTACTAAAGAGAACCTTAAAGAATAGCACGTGTGATGGATAAAACATTGTGGTAAACCGATATAAATGAATTGTGCATGTAAACCTATAAAACTGGTCTAAACTAAATGTAAACAAATGTAAAAAAACCTGTACAGAAAAAATTTTTTATAAAAAGACAAAGGAAGAAACTTGAAATTCTGAACGTGAGACCGATGAACATACTGTTAAAAAATGATGTAAAAAAATTGCAACTTTGAAACTATAAAATTGGACTAAATAACTAAATTTGCGATATAGTAAAACTGTGACAAAAACTGTACAAAAAAAATTTTTCTATAAAATTACTAAAGAGAAACTTGAAGAATAGCACGTGTGACGGATAAAACATTGTAATGAAATGATATAAATGAATTATACATGTGAACCTATAAAATTGTTCTAAACTGAGTGTAAATGATCTGTACAGAAAAAAAAAAAATTTTCTATAAAAATACAAAGGAAGAAACTTGAACAATTTTTAACGTGTGACCGATGAACATTATGTTAAAAAATGATGTAAAAGAATTGCAAGTTTGAAATTATAAAATTGGTCTAAATAACTAAATTTGCTAAAAAGTAAAACTGTAAAACCTTAATTTCAAAAAAGTACCAACAAGAGACACTTAAAAGTAGCACGTGTGACAGATAACAATTTTGAAACTATAAAAATGGTCTAAAAAATTCGATTTGCAAGAAAATAAAAATTTTGTTAATTTATTACTTTTCGCGTGTCAGGGTTTGTGAATTGAGTAATTAATTAAAAAAAATGTTTCCGCCGTGCAACGAAAGTTAGCCTTGTCGGTATCGTTTTACGTGCGGAAAGTTGATTTTCCCACACTAGTGCGGTAAAATATTAAGTATGCTGAGCATCAGAACAAACTTATAATTATACCGTACTAGTGCGGGAAAATCAACTTTCCGCACGCAAAACTACCGCTAAAATATAAAATTATTGTATTTATTCCAAGACCTATTCAAATTTGATCGCGGAATCATAATTGCAATGACTTAAATGTTTTTTTACCGTTCTTATTCGTAACATTCCAAGGTCAGTGAATGGTCAGCGTATTTATTGACCACTCACTAAACCGTGTTCGCTAGGGATCATCAACACTTGATGACTTTATTTAATAATATTCATTTCCGTTGAGAAAACCGAATAATAACCTCAAAAACCTCAAAATAGTTAGCTTTTATCAATACTTGATGATTTTTCAATAGAAATGACCTCCGTGAAGATGGCACTCTCAGAATACAAAATTGTAATTTTGATATGCCCTATCGTTTTTACATGTTAAATTACGTTGAAAAATCTCGAAACTACACGGAAAAAACAGTATAGCTGAAAAAACTATACAGAATTTGAGTTCAGCAAAATACCTGTCGTGACTATACGATATTGGTATTGTAGCTATAATGAATGCGTGACGCACCGAAGCGCGTATTTTGCCATCGCACCAATATAATTTCGTTCGTGCAACGATAGAAGTATGTTTGTCCGACCTATACCGGTATATAGTGTCTCTGGTATAGGTGAGACAACTATACTGGTTTGCCGCGCTACCTATACCTTGCTTCGCATGCACGCGACTCTAACCTCGAAGTGAGAAAGAAGTGTCATTTGTTCGAGGCGTTTGTCGATTTGTTAGAGGCATTTTTTCTTTGCATGAAATATAATTTATGCGTATCGCGTATTCTTTTATTACACGTAAAAATCCACAACTGCTATGGACGAGTGGGTGAAGAGAAAATTAAGAGATTGGGGATTGTCATATCAACGAACTTGTATCCTTCGCGGAGAAATATGACGTTTAGGAATACCAGTATAGCTGTCTCACCTATACTCGTATAGTTTTGAGAACCATACCGTAGCATTGGTCTGATAGCAATATTTTCTGGTTCTGAGGACCAAAATATAGTTCTCTCAGCTATACTGTTTTTTCAGTGTAACCTCTAAAGTACCCCCTTAAGGAGGGAGACTCATGTAAATGACCAACAATGAATACTATTTATTTAAGGCTATAAAATAAAAACTATTCGGCAGATCTTTTTCAAATTTTCACGATATATTATCTATACTTTATACATCTAAAAATCACAGTCAAATTTGGCATTTGATACAAAATGGCGGACTTTAATGGTAGCAAAGTAACTATATTTTCACAAGAGACACCAAAAGGTGTGCATGATTGCGTAAGCTGCATCCATTGGAATCTGAAAAATGACAAAGATTTTTATTTTTTATGATATTCTGTACAAGATGAATGAAAAAATTTGAATAAGAAATGCAGAATTGAATACTTTTAACATGATTTTTAAAAAAATTTGAATTTTGAGCATTTTTTTCTTGTTTAATTGTGCAAAAAGTATTATTTAATTTAACATATTTGAAAAAATAATCCATACAAATTGTAGATAATTGTTTCACCTACCTACAAAATATGAGATCAATCGAATGAGTAGTTTTTGTGTAATTCTGCACACCAGTTTGAAGAATATCGTTTCGAAAAAAACGCGATTAAAGTTTTGGAGCTGAAAAAATCATGATATTTTACTACTTACTTATGTTTTCTTCTAATCTGCAATTCCTGCGCCATACAGCAGCCCTTCTGATTCTTCAAAGTATTCATTTTGTTGCAATAAAAAAAAATCGATTTTTACATTCTCATCATGGATGAGAAGGTATTGGTTTTATGTGAAAAATGACTTTCGAAATTTTCATCAAATCTTTACGTTTTGAGACCCCCTGAGTCAGAAAAAATGGTTTTTACGAAAGTGTCTGTCTGTCTGTCTGTAGGTCGTGTGCGGCATAACTCTCGATAGAATTATCAGATTGAATTGAGCTTTGGTACATTTTATCTGAGCCGAAAAAGTAAGGACAAGTTCGTTAACCAGCCACATCCAATCAAAATTTAGGGATTGAGCACCACTTTTGTGTTTTTCAAAAAAAATTTTTGAAGAAATCAAAAATTTCAATACTGGTTTCTGATAGTGCTCATAAATCTCTACAAATTATCCTGATAACATTTTTTGATTAAATTAAAATTAGAAATGTTACAGCATATTCAAATTCGAAAAAAGTCAATATCAAAATTCCATTTTCCAGTTAAATTATACGAAATACGAAAAAACGTTATGATACAATATTATTGAATAAATAAAGTCCTACAAATTTGAATTGTAACATTTTTTCATAAGATGCATATTTTTCTTTTTAATTAAAAAAAAAACTATTGAAAATCCAAAATTCAATTTTTTAACAATAATATGTAAAATAAGAAAAAAACGTAAGAATACAATGTTGTTAGTTTCAAAAAGATCTACAAATTTTGTCTCACACAGTTTCTGATAAAAGATATATTTTTCTTTTCAATTCCAAAAAATACGATAAAAATGAAAAAAATTCCATTTTTTAGACAAAATATGTGTGATGCAAAAAAAACATTTAGATGGAAAATTGTTTGCCTAAATGAGGTCTACACATTCGTATTAAGAAATTTCTCGACAGGATGTATATTTTATGTTTTGATTTTTAATAATGAAAAAATTCGATTTTTTTCACCAAAATATGTGAGATACGAAATAAGCGTTGTTCTGCAAAATCGTTTCCTTAAATAAAGTCCACGATTGTTTTTCCTTTCTGAGATATTTGTAATAAAATAATTTTTTTTAATCATTTAATTTATTAAAATGTTACTTAATTGTATAAACAAAATCGACCGCGAAGCGCGAGCGCCATGATGATAATGTGTTCCTTAAGGCTGATAGAGCCTTAAGTAAGTTGAATTTCCTGTTTAAATTAAATTAAAAGAAATTGAAAAAGAAATTGAGTGACTTTGAGAAAATGTGTAATTCACATCATCTGTAATATTATTATAAAATTGGTTTGAGCTTCAGTATCAAATTATAATAAATAAACTTGAATGTATGTGAAGAGCACATTATTAAGTTTTTCAATTCAAAAAGAGATTAACTCTTTACTAAATCCTCTATTCAAATTGACACCACCTAGATTGTTCAACAAACAGAGATTAGGCTCGTCTGAAAGGAGTCCTGGAGAAATGCATTCCTTTGAATTTGAAGAAGACTTCTTCATCAGAGGAAGTTGTGTTGTAATTTGGGAAGTATTAATGCGTTGACCTGTATGTGTATTAGGATAGAGAAGATCAGATGAAGATAGACGAATGGTGATACTTGCGTGCATAATGCACGGGCGACCAGCTGGCATCTCTACGGGACGTCGCTTCGCGGTGGTGGGTCGAAGTAAACCTATGCCACGAATTCAAGGGGGCGCAACAATAATTTTTCATGGTGCACCAAAAGAAAAAGGGAGGACACCATTCATTAGCCTCGGCTCGGTTGGTTCGCACGTTGTTGTTGTCGTCTGAACGCATTTGCCTGTGACACCTCAATATAACCGACCAACCAGCTTCACTAGCCAATCCCGTTGGCCATTATATCTTCTTGATATTTCTGTTATTGCTGGATTAAACCCAGCTCCCTGCTGGGTATTATGCCCTCCTACAATACAAGAATGAGCGATACTTAACTATCCAGGTTTAAGAACTAATTTATTCCTGCCCCCCCCCCCCCCCCACCCTTAATTGTAACTAGAGTAATTATTAGACTAACACTTTTTCAAAAATTGTATGTCCCTGTGAGGAAAGTGCATTTTCCGAATTGCTTGTGATCCAAAAAAATAGGAAAAAAGCATCACTTATTATCAGAATAAGGATAAAAGTTTTGCAAAAATGGCTATTTTTGGCCGTATTCGGTTTTTTCTTTCTTTCGAGATATGTCACATTAACTTTTTTAGTTTCAGATTGAAAAATGAGAAGCTGGCTAAAGAAAAGATTCAAATATTGTAAAGAACATTATTATTTTATTTATGAAGAGTTTGGTTTGGTTCCCATATGGCCAATATGAATTTTCAGAAATAATCGGATTTGTGCAAAGTTTGGTGTTTTAAGGTTTTTGAATCAGCCTTTTAACCTCTATAATAATAATTCCGTCGCAATATATGAATCCTTCTTTTCGGTCGATTTTTTGTTTTTCAGTCTTAAACTAAAATGCCCACGGAAAAACTAGCGTAGACAGAAAAAAGTAAGGATATTTATGAACACTATAAACAAATGATTTGAAAAGTGATTTCACGCTGGAAATACCGCTTATTAATGTTATTGTCTAAAAAAAGTTATGAAAGTTTTTGTAGTTGGTACAAACATGTACCGTAGGCACAAAACGGTTAATGTCCCATTTTTCGGAGAAAGAATTTAGACAACAGATTTGTTTTTTTATTGCTTTAAATTAGGTATCATTTTAATAATTTATCTTATTCGGCTGATCTAGTGTGCCATCCATATACCACATGGACAGTTTAGGGAGGGGGGTATGGAAAAATTCCACGTTTGTCCACGAGGGGAGCCGGGGGATCGGGCTAGAATCCACGTGGACACACATTTCCCTAAATCTGCGAAAAATGTACTGAAATGAGACAAGGTATACTCGAATTTTTTAAATTGTTTTTTAAGCTCACGTTCTGAAGTAAATCCGAATTTTCAGTTAATTCATCGCTCCTTTTGGCCACCTTGATTTTGAAGACCAATATCTATATTTCCATAAAATATGTCCACGTAGGCAGAGCAGGGGTCGTCAAAATTCCACGGCTATCAACAAGGTGGCGGGGGGGGGGGGGGGGGGAGGTCAAAAAGTGGTGAAAAATTGTCCACGTGGTATATGGATGGTTCCCATGTTAAAATTTACACGAGGAAAAATAGTTCGATGAACTTTACTCAACTTTTGCAATAAACTTAAAGTGGTTTATTTATTTGAACTAGGGAGAGTGGATTTTCTTTTGAGAAAGGTGGAATGGGAATTGAATGATTTGATTCGAGTACCAGGGTTCGTACACAGGGTAGTAAAATGCCAGTGACGTACTGTCACTTTGCGTTTAAAATCCGACTGAATTTCGAATCTGTCGTGCTGCAACCGGATGTAGTATGGGAATTCGAGCCAATGGCATGGAAAGAAGAATCTACTTCGACGGAATCGTGTATACGAATGCCCTGTAATCAAATAAAGGGGAACAATGTTGGCAAACGATGCTAGTGAGCCAACTCAGCAACGCGAACCCAAACCCGCCCGTTCCTTGTCCTGGACACACCCCCACCGTAACCGAGGGAACGCTGTTATATCTGCGTATTCTGCGAATCTCACCCCCAACCCCTTCCTTTTCACCCTTTACTGAAATCACGATTTTTCAAATCTGATAAAAATCAATTCAATTTGCCACTACTTCACACGGAGAAAAATGGTCTCTAACCTTATTCATAGATGGCGTTTAGGATGACACTTGGGTGCAACCAGGAAATTTCATTTTTAACCATTTTTGTCTTCTTTACCCACTTTAACCTGACTGGAAGTTCGTTAAAAAAATACTTTCAAAGTTGTCACCAATTTTTTTTCCTACGAACTTATTGAGTGAATTATATTGTAATTGTATTGTATGAATAGTGGATTGAATACGTGGTTATAAGAGATGATCTATCACGCAATAAATATGTCTGCCAATTTGTTTAAACAATTTATAACAAAATATGGTTTTAAGAGAAACTGATAAAGGCATTTAATTCAACAGGAAATATGATTCAAATTGGGTTTACTTTTCCAAAAAAGTTGGTCTTTCTTATACCACCTTTTCAACTTGGAAAAAAGCCTGGAATCAAAACTTACATGCTTCTTCTTAAATTTTAATCCATCAACTAATTTATGGATAAAAACGGTTTTCCAAATAATCCCATTTTGTTGGAATTCTAATTTCATTTAAAATGTTATACCTATGGAAAAAAACATCTTAAGGAGATAAAAAAAATTGAGTTACGAAGATTAAGAAACATATTACATAATATCAATGTCAACATGTTTTACAATTTACATTCCAAAGAAATTCCCATTATTAGTGAACTATGGTACTGCTTCCATATTAGTTGTGACAACCATTTCATCAGTTAATGAAACCACCTTATTTTCTGAAATGATAAACGAAACAGTTATGAAAACTATTAACATAGTCATTCAAAAAATAAAACAGCAACACATAGTTAACTAACTAAACTTTATTCGCAATTATTAATTTTTTAGTGAAAGATTTCCTACACCCAAGATTCACCTCTTCACCTGACAACTAAAGAAATTGATTGGCATAACCAAAGCTTAGCCAATTTAAACAAGCATTTTACCAAACAAATTCAGTCTTTAACACAAAAATATCAAACAATAAATTTTGTTGTTGCTCCAACAATAATTTCTATCCATGATAAAAAGGGTGTGAATGATCAATTGTTTAAATTAGACCTAACATCATTTACATCCTTTTTTTCTTTTCTAAATTAAAAATTTTTTGTCTACATAATGAAAGAGTCTTCTATTGTTTTTGTTTTTAATGTATGTTTCATGTGTTAAAAACAACCATCTTGCGAATCGTATATGGGAAGTAAGAAGCGTATATATGTGGAAGAATCGTTGAACGCATTAGTCTTGATAAAAGGGACGAACAAATTAAAAGTAATGATTTGTAGAAATATTTCGAGCCCCTCCTCCGGGGAATGGAGCCATTACGATGCCTAATACCTCATCTGTTAGCCGTGCGAATCCGGCCCGTTCCTATGGGGCATGCTTACATTGCTCCATTTATAAAGCGAAAGGATGTATTTTCCCCATAGAATGCTGCCGGCACTTCGTTCCCTGTAAACGACTTTAGAAAACGTATTTACCTGCTCATATGTCAGTTTCGCTTTCTCCTGGGTAGATTAAAATTTTTTATTCCACCGAGTCTGATCAATCACACTTCCCACATTCCGTTTATTAAACAACCTAACATAATTGCACCTTACGAATTACATCGTGAAATTGTCTCAAAAATATTCCTACCCTGGCCAAAGTTTTAGAAGAAGGAATTCAAACCGAGCCATTCCGGAATTTGTTTCTGGACCAATGTGAAAAAAATGTTGAATCTCGTTTGATAAAAATCGGTTAAAAGTCAATCTGACTCAATCTGGCTCATTCCGGTTCAATCCAAATCAACCCGAACCAAGTTTATGATATGATTTAATCCATTAATTAAATCCAAGCTCGGATTGAATTGGAATAATTTCGATTGATTTTTAACCAATTTGAATCAAACGAAATTCAAAAAGGTTTTTTCAATTGGTTCAGAAACAGATTTCGGAATTCCAATCCGAAACTTTTACCAGGGTACTTAGGACCATAGATCAACCGGTCAACGTGACCGAATTTCAATGAGATAATTTTTTTAGCGTAGACAAATATTGAAGATTATCAATCTTCACAAAAGGAATATTAACTTCTGAAGTGAAGAATAAACTTCTAAATAATTCGGTATAAATTATGGTAGATTATCATTGCACCAGTAAATGTATAAATGGCATTTTAAAATTTACCAATCACTCTTTGGGTACAACTCGATGACAAAATTTCATAAAACAGCATAAAATACAAAAGAATTTAGTTCTTAAAATTAAAGGTTCTAAATTATTTCCATGCCTTGAAATACCGTGCAGCTTCCGAATAATTGTTACAAAATTATTCAAAATTTTAACAGAAAGAATAAGAGCAGGGTCAGATTTACCCTTCATGCCGCCCCTGGGAAGTAGTGTAATTGCCCACTTCCCCATTTCAGCCTTAAATTTTTTCGACAGATTCTCACTGAATACTGAATGAATTACCAAGTTAAGACCATGGATCAATCAGATCACGTGACCAAATTGCTGTGAATGTTCGTGTAATATAACTTTTTATTTTACGAAATGTCTTCCTGGAAATTTGGAAAATACAACAGAAAACGATAAAGAACGTCTGTCAACTTTGAGTGAAAATTTTGCAAAAAATTTTACAGTTAATTGTAATTGTCGATAAGTTTTCATAATTTTTAAATAATTTTTACTGAAAAGAAGTTAAAAAACGTGCATCATTGACTTTTGTTACATTTCCCAAATTTTCAGAAAAAGACTTCGTAAATTAAAAAGTTCTCTTACATAAACGAATAAATGTATAATTTAGTCACGTAGTCCGATTGATCCATGGCCTTAACTGAAAAAATACTTTTGAAAGATTACGCTGTAAAGTTGTACTATTAGGAGAGGAGTTGAAATTGAATAAAAAATTCATAATTGATTAAAATTTTGCTGTCCCAAAAATAAAATGACATTCTTTCAATAAAATTTCAAATTCCCAACAAATTTTTAAAAAATGTCTCTTCCAAAATTTTCCGCCCTGGGCAGTTGCCTAAAGTGCCCATTCTTAAATTCGGCCCTGATTAAGAAAATACAATATCATTGAAATTACAAAATTTCACAACGTCACATATCGATAACTCTTTCATTTTTACTTTTTCTAAAAATAATCTCTCCTAAATACCCGATAAAAAAAGTTAACAGATGTTCATTATTTTTTTCATATTATGTTCTCGAACTTTTAGAAAGATATTTTGTAATTGAAAATCTTTTTATCAATATATAATTTTTTCAATATTTGTACTTTATCCTAGAATGTACCAATATCATCACTTTTCCACAAAACACCATACAATCAGTGGCGGATTAACATATGGGCACATGGAGTACATACCCAGGGGCCCCCACGAAATGAATATCCTCTTTTTTCCTTCCTACCACCACTAATCGAATTAAATCATATGTTTCCACATCGCGAATGTGATTTATACTAGCCCTCTAATTTCAAAACAAAAGATAAATTGAGTCTCAAAAAATTAAAACAATATACAATAAATATTGTTTAATTTGCAATGTTAAATCCCTTACAAGGAGGCCCCACACACTTTGTGCCCAGGGGCCCATTAAACTCGAATCCGGCGTTGCATACAATATTTGCCCTAAGCATGTGCCAAGATTTGGGTGACACAAGGATAAGGAATGCGTGATCGGAGATGGATGTGTTTACTAGGAAGAAGAGGCTAGATAGAAAATACAAATGTTGAGGAAAACATCTTGGTTGCAGGAGCGACGCCACGGAGTGAATTACTCGGAGCAAGAGGTGGTCCGGAGTAAGGGGAAGTTGGGGTATAAGTCACAGACACCCCGTGGTGTACCATCCGGTAACTCGACACCATCGTTTGTACGTGGGTACGACTTTGCTGGCAGCATTGTATACACAAAAACACACGTATGAATACCATATCTACAACAATAGAGAATCCCACACAGAAGTGAATACAGAGCCGTCTCTGGCATTAGATAGATCTGCCACGACGGTGTGACATTAGATACCATTTAAGGATTAATATAGCCATAAATAAGACTGACTTCTGGGGCCCGTGCGCTACAGGCGTGGCACAATGAAAGCCACTAACTGAATTCATCCCTCCAATCAGATCTCGTCTTGCACCGATCACTGAAAAAAATTCTCTCCCATATGGCAACATTTCCTACCATATTCATATAATTTGTCATAATGATTTCATGAATTTGTATAGCATCAGCCGTTCTCCTTTAAAACTAGTTTTAGAGATTCAACACTACCCTACTAGCAACATTTGTCTGCTTGAAATATCTCTATCAAGTTTAATCCGTTCCCTAAATCAGAATAATAGACGAATGATTCTACTTTAAAGGATTTCACTAAAGTCTTGTCAAACTGAATTAAGTGTGGCAACAATTTCTATCATTGACACACGATCATTAAGGGGGCTTCCATAAACTACGTAGCCCAATTTTCTCGACTTTTGGGTCCCCCCATCTAGAGAAGCGTGGACCCTCCCGGAAAAAGTTCTGCGTGGGTTTTTTCTATTTCTTATAAATCGATAATAAAATTAGAAATTTTGAGATTTTTTTTTAAACCACCTGAATTTGAACAAACAAAAAACTACCTTCGTTCGGACTGACTTTAGGATTTCGCGCGCTTTTTTGGAAAAGGAATAAACCATGCATTTTTCTGTTTTAAACACCTCAGTCTAAAATCACGTGGCTCAGACTCTCCCCCCTTCCCTCCCCAAGAAACTACGTAATTTACAGAAGCCTCCCAAGTAGAAAATACCACCTAATTTTCTAACAGTTCCTATGGGGCCATTCCTATATCACGTGGACAGTTTGGGGGGCTGGGAGTAGGGATAGAATCCACGTGGACACACGTTCCTCTAAATCTGCGAAAAATATACTGAAATATCTATATTTTCATAAAATATGTTCACGTGGTCAGAGTGGGTGGGGGAGGTCAAAAAGTAATTAAAAATTGTCCACGTTGTAAATGGATGGCCCCTATACGTTTTTTGAGCCAAAGCCTCATTCGAACCAAAGATCCTCTCGAATTTTCATAAATTTCTATAAAAATTTTTGATAAAAATTCTATCCAATCTTATCGTTATCCTGTCCTATCAGGTCCCTTCTATGCATAGATATATCTATGCATGAAAAGAATTTGAGAACTAGAATTCAAGTTTCTGGGAATAATGCATCTGATTTCTTGGAGTGGATCTGAATAAATAGTTAAAGAGGATCTTTGGAAAGGATTCGGAGGAGCATGAAACACAGGCAAATATAATATTCACAGTTTGTAGGAACAGGAACGAGGCGCCGTTTAACACGCCGATAATATAATAAGAAAGGCGCGCTCGCATGAAAGGGAGGACATAAAACACAGCTGCCGCCGTGCAATCAACACCTCCACCGTTCATGGCCCTTCCATATAACCCAACTCTTGCATATACGTATATATGTGCACGCACACATACATATAAACATATATTCCCGGAAAGCGAATAATTTCATTCATGCAAACGCGGCGCCAAACACGCTCTGTATGCTACGAGTGGCACGACTGCTATTGTTACTGCCGAATAACTACCCACCCGTTTACCCGTTCGCTATATATTTGCGACTCGGCACGTTCCATCCGCCTGAATTCGTGCTCCTAGACTCCCACTGCACAAAAAAATCTATATAAAATCCTCCCTACATCCGGTTTTTATAGAGTCAGATGCCGATATTTCATGCTTCGATTTTTTCGTATTTAAAAGGATTTATAATAGATATTAGATTTATTGGTCCACGGATTCAATTTATTAATAGTTCTAATTAAAATTTGCTATTCTTGTAAGGATTTTATTCAAGGATGCTACAAAACTGGGGTTTTGGATTATCAGGATTTAAATTTAAATCAAATAAATTTTTGGTCAATCTAAGTTACTTTCTGAACATGCTTCAATCTGTGCATCACAGTTCGAATTTAATTGGAACGAATTTGAGGCTGATCGGAAGCATTCGGCTGTTAAACAAATTTGAACGAATTCTAAATCAATGCATGAAAGTTTTTTAAACTGATTCAATCCATCATGCCTTTTGAAGCCAATCTGAAGGAATCCGATAACAATGCGAGTCAAAATTTGAATATTCAATTCGTTAAAACTCGTGCGACTACTCAAAATTTAAATCGAATGAATTTTTGACCAATCTAAGCTACATTTCGATGTTTCAATCCGTGCGTCCATTTCAAAATCAATCCGAACGAATCCGAGGATGATCTGAAGCATTCGACTCGTAAATCAATTCGAACGAATTCTGCATCAATTCGTGAAAGTTTTTCAATCCACTCATGCCGTTTCAAGCCAATCTGAACGAATCCGATAACAATGCGAGTCACAATTTGAATTTTCAATTGGTTAAAACTCGTGCGACTACTCAAAATTTAAATCGAATGAATTTTTGACCAATCTAAGCTACTTTTTGAACATGTTTTAATTCGTGCATCCATTTCGAATTTAATCCGAACGAATCCGAGGATGATCTGAAGCATTCGACTCGTAAATCAGTTCGAACGAATTCTGCATCAATTCGTGAAAGTTTCTCAATCCATTCATGCCGTTTGAAGCCAATCTAAACAAATCCAATAACAATGCGAGTCACAACTTGAATTTTCAATTCGTTAAAACTCGTGAGGCTACTCAAAATTTGAATCAAATCAATTTTTTACCAACCTGAGTTACTCTTTGAACCTGTTTTAATCCGTACGTCCATCTCGAATTCAATCTGAACGAATCCAGAGCCGGTCTGAAGCACTCGACTCGTATGTCAATTCGAACAAATTCTTAATCAATCAGTGAAGGTTTTTACAAACCGATTCAATCCATTCATGCCGTTTGAAGCCAATCTGAACGAATCCGAAAGCAATGCGAATCGAAATTTGAATTTTCAATCCGTTAAAACTCGTGCGACTACTCAAAATTTACATCGAATACATTTTTGGCTTATCTAAGTTATTTTTGGTTCACGTTTCAATCCCGACATCCATTTCGAATTCAATCCGAATGAATCTGAGGCTGATCTGAAGCATTCGGCTCTTAAATCAAATCGAACGAATTCTTAATCAATCCATGAATGTTTTTCTAACCGACTCAACCCATTCATGCCTTTTAAGGCCAATCTGAACGAATCCGCTAACAATGCGAGTCACAATTTGAATTTTCAATTCGTTAAAACTCGTGAGACTACTCGAAATTTTAATCGAATAAATTTTTGACCAATCTAATCTACTTTCTGAACATGTTTTAATTCGTGCATCCGTTTCGAATTCAATCCGCATGAATCCGGGGATGATTTGAAGCATTCGACTCGTAAATCGATTCGAACGAATTCTGCATCAATTCGTGAAAGTTTTTCAATCCATTCATGCCGTTTCAAGCCATTCTGAAGGAATCCGATAACAATGAGAGTCACAACTTGAATTTTCAATTCGTTAAAACTCGTGAGACTACTCAAAATTTGAATCAAATCAATTTTTTACCAACCTGAGTTACTCTTTGAACCTGTTTTAATCCGTACGTCCATCTCGAATTCAATCTGAACGAATCCAGAGCCGGTCTGAAGCACTCGACTCGTATGTCAATTCGAACAAATTCTTAATCAATCAGTGAAGGTTTTTACAAACCGATTCAATCCATTCATGCCGTTTGAAGCCAATCTGAACGAATCCGAAAGCAATGCGAATCGAAATTTGAATTTTCAATCCGTTAAAACTCGTGCGACTACTCAAAATTTACATCGAATACATTTTTGGCTTATCTAAGTTATTTTTGGTTCACGTTTCAATCCCGACATCCATTTCGAATTCAATCCGAATGAATCTGAGGCTGATCTGAAGCATTCGGCTCTTAAATCAAATCGAACGAATTCTTAATCAATCCATGAATGTTTTTCTAACCGACTCAACCCATTCATGCCTTTTAAGGCCAATCTGAACGAATCCGCTAACAATGCGAGTCACAATTTGAATTTTCAATTCGTTAAAACTCGTGAGACTACTCGAAATTTTAATCGAATAAATTTTTGACCAATCTAATCTACTTTCTGAACATGTTTTAATTCGTGCATCCGTTTCGAATTCAATCCGCATGAATCCGGGGATGATTTGAAGCATTCGACTCGTAAATCGATTCGAACGAATTCTGCATCAATTCGTGAAAGTTTTTCAATCCATTCATGCCGTTTCAAGCCATTCTGAAGGAATCCGATAACAATGAGAGTCACAACTTGAATTTTCAATTCGTTAAAACTCGTGAGACTACTCAAAATTTGAATCAAATCAATTTTTTACCAACCTGAGTTACTCTTTGAACCTGTTTTAATCCGTACGTCCATCTCGAATTCAATCTGAACGAATCCAGAGCCGGTCTGAAGCACTCGACTCGTATGTCAATTCGAACTAATTCTTAATCAATCAGTGAAGGTTTTTACAAACCGATTCAATCCATTCATGCCGTTTGAAGCCAATCTGAACGAATCCGAAAGCAATGCGAATCGAAATTTGAATTTTCAATCCGTTAAAACTCGTGCGACTACTCAAAATTCACATCGAATACATTTTTGGCTTATCTAAGTTATTTTTGGTTCATGTTTCAATCCCGACATCCATTTCGAATTCAATCCGAATGAATCTGAGGCTGATCTGAAGCATTCGGCTCTTAAATCAAATCGAACGAATTCTTAATCAATCCATGAATGTTTTTCTAACCGACTCAACCCATTCATGCCTTTTAAGGCCAATCTGAACGAATCCGCTAACAATGCGAGTCATAATTTGAATTTTCAATTCGTTTAAATTCGCGCAACTACTCAATATTTAAATCGAATGAATTTTTGACCAATCTAAGCTACTTTTCGAACATGTTTCAATCTGTGCATCAATTTCAAAATCAATCCGAACGAATCTCAAGCACTCGACTCGTAAATCAATTCAAATGAATTCAAAATCAATTTATGAGGGTTTTTGAAATTTATTCAATCCATTCATGCCGTTTGAAGCCAATCTGAACGGATCTGATAACAATAACAACTGCTATTGCTACTGCCGAATAACTACTCACCCGTTTACCCGTTCGCTATATATTTGCGACTAGGCACGTTCCATCCGCCTGAATTCGTGCTCCTATTTAAAAGGATTTATTTATTTATTAATAATTCTAATTAAAATTTGCAATTCTTATCAGGATTTTATTCAAGGATGCTACAAACTTGGAGTTTTTAAATTTTAGTACTTTTTCTAGTTGTGTCGACAAAGTTTTAAAATAATTCAGGTAATTTTCTAGGTCCTTTTTCAGCTTCTTTGAAGTCTTACATAAATTGGCGTATTTAAAGATATTGAAAACAATTAACATTCAGAGTACTTTTTAATTTTGTTAACTGATAAGAAGAGGATTGAAAATTAAATGTAAGACGAGATTCTAAGTATTCAACATTAAAAGACATTAAACTGGATTTAATCTTTATTCCTTAATGCGGCACTTTTCATTCTAAACGATTGGGACGTATTAACCTTCTTTTTTATTAATTTTTATTTCTTCTTTGAATTTTTGAAAAACTCTCAATACTTATGCTACTCCATTTTTAATCGTCAAAATAACAAAAACGAATTGATTATTTTTTTTCAAAATTATATTGTCAGGGATACAAGTATATTATCGATCCGGCGTTTCGCATTGAAAAGTATTCAAGTCTCATCTGCGTGTAGTAAACTTCACCGAAATCGAACTTTCGTATTAAAAGGAATTCAGTTTACTTAACAAACTTCTTATCATTCAATCGCATTAAACGGATAAAAACTCTCAGATTTAAAAGGATTTATGCGTCCTATTCGCAGTTTCACATAGAAAAGTATTGGCCATCGATCTTATATAAGATCATTACAAAGCAGAGTTTATGACAACATCTCGTGAATACGTAGCAATACTTTTCAATACGACCTTTTATTCGAGAGAAACTGTTATTTATTAGTTTTTATTCTTTTTTCCGTTTTTATTTAGCAGATTTGCTGCTTTAATGTCAAAGTTTTGAAAAATCTTCATATTTACTTAATTTTCGTTAGATCCCCTTGAGAGATTTGTCCCTCTTAGCTTGCTCTCGTTTCGTATTAACGGCTTGGTAGGGTTGGCAATAAGCAAAACACTTGTCGCCAGAAGTCACGACTGAGCGAGTCTAATTTCATTGCAGAAAGTTGTCGCTTGAATAATTAAAAGACGTTGAAAACAGTCGAGGTTTTCCGCCTGCTTTGCATAAGAAGCGAAAAGAAGGAGACAACTATTGCTTTTTGCTTAGACTTAAGTTCAAGCGAGTATATACGTTGTCAAATTTTAGTGAACAAAGTATATTAAAGTAAAACTTTGAATATATTTCCATGACGTACAATTTTCCAAGTTAGACAATTTATAAGAATCATAACTTTATAGAAATTTTATAGATATATGCAGTAAAATAAATTTTTGACGTTTTGATACTAAAACCATTTAGGTCGAAAACTAACCCTGGTACAAGTTCCGAAAAGCATTTTATTTTGCACTATTCTTTTATGTTTTGCACTAATTTCAAATTTGTTTCGGCGACAATCCATCTAAGTCCGTGCATCTACTCAAAATAAAATCTGAACGAATCCAAGGCCGATCCGAAGCACTCGACTCCTAATTCAATTCGATCGAATCTAAATCAAACCGTGGAGATTATCCAAGACGATTTAATCCATCCATGCCGTTTGAAGCCAATCTGAATGAATCCGATAACAATGCGAGTCACAGTTTGAATTTTCAATTCCTTAAAACTCGTGCGACTACTCAAAATTTAAATCAAATGAATTTTTGACCAATCGAAGCTACTTTTTGAACATGTTTTAATTCGTGCATCCATTTCGAATTCAATCCGCATGAATCCGGCGATGATTTGAAGCATTTGACTCGTAAATCAATTCGAACGAATTCTGCATCAATTCGTGAAAGTTTTTCAATCCACTCATGCCGTTTCAAGCCAATCTGAACGAATCCGATAACAATGCGAGTCACAATTTGAATTTTCAATTCGTTAAAACTCGTGCGACTACTCAAAATTTAAAAGGAAAGAATTTTTTACCAATCTAAGCTACTTTCTGAACATGTTTTAATTCGTGCATCCGTTCGAATTCAATCCGCATGAATCCGGGGATGATTTGAAGCATTCGACTCGTAAATCGATTCGAACGAATTCTGCATCAGTTCGTGAAAGTTTCTCAATCCATTCATGCCGTTTCAAGTCAATCTGAACGAATCCGATAACAATGCGAGTCACAATTTGAATTTTCAATTCGTTAAAACTCGTGAGACTACTCGAAATTTTAATCGAATAAATTTTTGACCAATCTAATCTACTTTCTGAACATGTTTTAATTCGTGCATCCGTTTCGAATTCAATCCGCATGAATCCGGGGATGATTTGAAGCATTCGACTCGTAAATCGATTCGAACGAATTCTGCATCAATTCGTGAAAGTTTTTCAATCCATTCATGCCGTTTCAAGCCATTCTGAAGGAATCCGATAACAATGAGAGTCACAATTTGAATTTTTAATTCGTTAAAACTTGTGAGACTACTCAAAATTTGAATCAAATGAATTTTTGACCAATCTGAGTTTCTTTTTTGAGCCTGTTTTAAT
This sequence comes from Diplolepis rosae, assembly GCA_030998225.1. NCBI lineage: Eukaryota > Metazoa > Arthropoda > Insecta > Hymenoptera > Diplolepididae > Diplolepis > Diplolepis rosae. The sequence continues at coordinate 7,089,439 of JAPYXD010000701.1, forward strand.
TAGTGCGTCCATCTCGAATTCAATCCGAACGAATCCAAGGGCGGTCTGAAGCACTCGACTCGTATGTCAATTCGAACGAATTCTAAATCAATCTGTGAAGGTTTTTAATACCGATTTAATCCATTCATGTCGTTAGAAATCAATCTGAATGAATCCGATAACAATGCGAGTCATAATTTTAATTTTCTATCTATTCCAATTCGTACGACTAAAAGTTAAACTAAATGAATTTTTGCCAGTCTAAGTTATTTTTCCAGCCTGTTTCAATCCGTGCGTCCATCTTCAATTTAATTCAAACTAATCTGTTCCAATCTAGGGCCATTAAGTTTAGATTAGACTCCGAATAGCTAGCCTTGGCGCGGAAACCGAAACTTGCAGCAGGAGAGGTAATAAAATATTTGTAAAATCAAAAAATCTTAAAACAGTATTTAGAGATTATTAATGCTGATAATAGAGTCGGATTCCGTTCAAGAATGGCAAGCAAGTAATTGAATGTCTCGATAGTCAGTAAACTAGAACTTTTTTATCAAAGATACTTCTTTTTTTCGTAATTGGATAAAATACATCCCTAGAAAATGCAGTAGCGGACTAAGAGCTTTTGAGGCCTAGTGCATTATTTACTGAGCTCCAACCCCCCATAAAAATTAAAAAACTTATCTGCCCCCCCGTCTGTCACTAAGAAAATGCTCCTCTCAGACACTTATTGCTATTGTATTGCTAAGCAAATTAAAATGTTTCAGCTTTAAATGGTGAAAAGAGGAATTGATTCGACTATGCTAAAAATTGAATCCGGGATTTTTTAATCAGCAGTCAATAAACTTTGCTCAATCCAACATTCTACTCTTTACAGAAAAATGACCCCTGTACAACGAAATCAATTGACTCACCTTCCGAAGGCTAATTCTAGCTAAATTTCCACTTATTACAGATGAATCATATTTTAACGATATTGAGAGGCTTCAAACTGGATTCGCACTTTGTTGAAAATCTTGTTAGACTCTTGCATTAGGGTCAGCAGTTGGAAAACGTGATTCTGAGTATTATCCGATCCTTAAGCTTCTTGATGCATCGTAAGCACAAAGCGAGCTTGGATTGTATTTAGTTGCAAGTTAACTAACACGTGAGCTTTTGATTAAATAAGTAAATGAAAAGGTGAGACTAGGTAGAATCCACTCTGTGGCTACCGGTACTCGTATAATATAAGTACTAGGTAACCTAATGCGTTTCGAGATTCTAACGAGGCGCTATCGAGTCTGCCAGTGTATTCACCTCTATTCGGTCTCGACTCTAAAGATTATTATTTACTTAAAACGCTGCTATCAACAACTCTTCTCGCTTAAGTGTCTACCTTCCTTTCAAACTATGCCTTCTGAGATTAAATTTTGATGCATCCAGGCATCGATATAAAAAATCCTACCCGACTCACAACAGCGAACAGACGACTTAAATATTTTTAGAGATGCCGGATTTATCTTTCTATACCTGTTCTTAATTGAAGACGTAAAATCCGTTTGATACTTTCTTTGAATTAATCAAACCCTATTCTCAGTAATGTAAACAAGTAGTACTATGTATGTGTCTTCATTAATATTCATTTATGATACCAATAGGAGTTAGAAAGGATCGAAAAAACATCATTTATTTCAACTTTCCTCTTCCTGCATCAATCCCAATTGTACTTTACGCTTCGCTTTTCTGATAAGAATGTTTTTTTTTCTCAGGGATACAGTCTTTTACTTGGAACTTTCAATTTTTGAGCTCAGAAATTTCTAAAATGTTTTACCTTTCTGTAAAAATTATTCGAAATTAATTAATTATCTTCGCTGCGTTCAAGGCTATTTTTTATTCTATTTAGAAACGGAAAATCGGCCTAGGATAGTTTTCCACACTACTAGTCCGATGATAGTGAAAAAAACTATTCAGAGAACCTGGGTAGGTTCCTACTACTCCTACTCGAACCTACTCGTTCTTCGAATATAATTTTAAAATGATTTGTAATAAATAATTAAAAATTTATTTTAATATTGCACAGGGATACCCAAGTTAACAATTTTTGCTAAACTACGTTTCAATTTAGGGAAAAACATGTCATATTGAGAATTTTTCATAGCGAAATACTAAATACTATTGTAACTCGATTTTCCCTAGATTCCTAATATTTTTTAGAATTATCGTTATAAAAAAAACCATTTATTTCTTTAAAAAATTTCTCCGTGTGGGGATTTTTGATTTTTTGTCTGGAGAATTTCTTATGATTAGCAACGATGTTGATAAGGTTTATGCAACGATCTCAGGTCTAAGAAATTCTCTTTTTCGGAAGGTGACGACCACCTCGTTTCTCTTCATCCGCAGCTGTAAGCCTGGTGAAGAAAAAGGGGTGAAGGGTGGGTGAAATGGAGAGATGCGAAAGTTACGCGCTTTTTGTACAGGGCTTGCCATTAATATCCGTTGCCTCGACGCCTCCGTACAATTTGTCAACATCTGATATTTAATTTCGCGCCCTTTTACAGCCACGACAACGCGTAACTTGCAGATGTGCTATGACCTGACTTTCTCCTTGTCACCTTTGACTTTCTAGTAACAAATATCCTACCTCTGAACTGAAAGATTATTTATCATATAGCATTTTCATAGTAATCAAAAGAACTGTATTTATATCCACTTTTCTAAACGCTTTTATAGTCTTGGGAGCTACTGTTTTTATGGTGAAGTCTTAAATTTTTTGAGTTCAATTTCAAAATCATTTATCATTCGACGCTTCCAAGATTGTTGGTTTTTACATTTCTTACAATAGAGAAAGAACTTGAACGACCTAGAGCGTCATGAAATGTCAAGCACATCTTTTCGCTCTCCGTCATCTCCCCTAATGTCTTTCGACTCTAACTTTTTTTTCACGTCTGTGTATCCGTTTGTATGTGCTCTAAGTCTTTCGCAGAGTGAAAATTGATGGAAACATTTTCACAACAAGGGAAACATTCTCGCTTGGAAAATATTATCATAGGATTTTTGAATATGGAAGAAATTATAGTTAAAATAGTGTTGACAATTTTTAAACTACTATTATCCGTGCGGGAATATAAGCTTGGCTCAAGTCGGGCCCAGAAGTGGCAAGGATAGGCCCCAGTGTGGAGATTTAGCCTGGGCTAATCTTCAATGAAAGGCTAAATCTGGCAAGAACCTGGCTAGTTTTCCAAGCTTGATCGCCCAGCTTGGCGCAGGATTGACCCCACTTTATTGTTGATTTATAGCCATTTTTTGAATTAATTGTTTCTTTCTAAAGGGAATTCGAAAATAAGCAGAAATCCTTTTTATTTAAATTGAAATTATCAATAAGGAAACTTATTTTTACCCAATTATAAATTAAGACTATATTGGAATGAAGAAAAAATAAGATGTAACGAATATTTTTTAAAGAAAAATGACTTCAAGATTTTTCGTAATTTCTTCCTTCAAACGCACCAATAGCGCCATATAATATTTGCTATTGATGGTTCATCCCAGGCCGTGCAAACGTAATGCAGAAATGGTGGTCGACTAGTAACCAGCGCCGCGTACAACCGTGCATATGAACTATCATTATATGTGCACGTGTTAGTGCGCGTACATGCATACGTAGGTTCTTTAAATGCGTTGCAGAGAATATAATTAAAAATAAATTGAAGATTTAATGCAAAATTGTGAAAATGTGATTCAAGAGTGAGAAGTTGATATCAAATTCACACTCTTAAATTACATTTTCATAATTTTGCTTTGAATCTTGGTTCAGTCGTAATTAGTAAAAATCAAAAATATCTGAAATCCATATTTAAAGAATTTGAAAATCTTTCTGTGGAAAAAAAGACGCTTTCGACTGCGCTGGGATTCGAGCCCGGGTCTTTCGATTGCTCTGGAATTTGTATTTTTATTTCCAAAAGATATACAGAAAATTTTCCTATTCAACGAACTGCGAACCTTAAAAGCATGTGAAAATGTCGATGACAAACAAAAAATTTCCTCCGACCCTGTTTAGTGGCACAACCACGATCAGCACACTGAATTTCGTATTTTTTATTCATGATAACGCGCAATCACGCAATGTGTTATTAAATACTTGTGAACAACAATGGCGGAACTCATACGAAGCCAGTTCCCCTAGCCGCACTCCGCCCGTTTGCGACAACCAGAGCCGCGTACAGCTGTGCACATGAACTAAGCTACCCGGACACCTCATCCATTAGAGGTTGACCGGCCCTGGTTCTTCCTTTCTAAATAAATAAAATACTCGTTCCATTAAACTTGTAATTAAAGAATTTATTTATAGAAACCGGTATAGATTAGACATTCATAATGTGAATACTTTTATAAATCGTTTGATAATAGTTTCAGAATAGTTTTTCAGACAAATAGCTTAAAAAAATAACCTTAATGTATGGATAGGAAATAACAATATATATATATATATATTCCAACATAGTTTCAAAATAGTTTAGGTAAAATAATTGAAACAAAGCCCTAATAGCCTCAACCAATTCAGGTTTGCACCAAAGAACTTATTGTGGTACAGTTAAGTTTGGATACCAAAATAGACTTATAAACTAATTTTTATAAATTTTAAATAATCGTTTAGAAATTGTTTATAAAATGTTTTTCAGTGCAGAAAAATTTTGTCTTAAAAAATAACATTAATGCTTTATATCAAGCCCCTTCCATTTAACTTGTAATTGAAGAATTTATATTCTTTTATAGACACCGGTATTGATAGGAGTTTTAAAATGTAATGTTGTTATAAATGGTTTAAGAATGTTTTCGAAATAGTTTACATACAAATAACTCAAAAATAAATATATACATATTTCAACATAGTTTTATAATAGTTTAGGAAAAATAGTTCCAACAAATGTGAATAATGTTATAAATTGTTTAAGAATGCCTTTGAAATAGTTTTCTGACAAATAGTTCAAAAATATTTATATTCATATTTCAACATAGTTTTTTTAAAATAGCTTAGGTGAAACAGTTCATACAAATCCCTAATAGCCTCAACCAATTTTGGTGTGAATTATATTGGTATAAATTGTTCAAGAATGCTTCTAAAATAGTTTTCAGACAAATAGTTCAAAATATATATATTCATATTTCAACATAGTTTATAATAGTTTAGGAAAAATAGTTCAAACAAATTTTAAAAATGGTTTCGAAATAGGTTTCTGGCAAATTGTTCAAAAATATTTATAGACATTTCAACATAGTTTTAAAATAGTCTAGGAAAGATAGTTCAAACAAATGTGAATATTGTTATGAATTGTTTTAAGACTGCTTCAAAATAGTTTTCAAACAAATAGTTCATAAATATATACATACATATTTCAACATAGTTTTAGAATAGTTTAGGAAAAATAGTCCAAACAAATCCCCAATAGTTTCAACTAGTTCAGTTTTGTATAGTTTAAAAATATATATATACATATTTCAACACAGTTTTAAAATAGTTTAGGAAAAATAGTTCAATCAAATCCCTAATAGCCTCAACCAATTCAGGTTTGCAAATTTATTTGTAGACACCGGTATGTACAAGAAATGCAAAATGTGAATATTTTATACATAGCTTATAAATAGTATCCAAACTTTCCTTCTTTTATTTAATATATCAAGTACTCCTTTTGTGCCATATTTTAAGTACTTCAGCAACTCCGATGAAAATATGTGAAATTAGCGACAGCAACCTTTTTTGTATTTTCTAGATTTTAATAAATATCACTGATGAGGGCTCCGATCAGAGCCGAAACGTTTGATTAAATTTGACTTAATCATTTTATGGACCCTAAAGCCAATTTTCCAACAACATACCATTCTATTCCTAATATTTTTTAGATTTATAATTATAAAATAAAACATTTATTGCTATAAATAGTTTCTCCGTGTGGAAATTTTGTCTACTGAAGGATTCAGGTCGTAGAAGCAAGTAGATATAAACGTAGTAGCAAGACCGGAAAATAATAGACGGTGGATATCCTCCTGGGGGCCGTTAATCATCGGGATGAGGCACGGTGCGAACCGCGGTTTGACATGGGATGAGATGTGAGGTTATGTGTGTTAGAGACTGACAGCTCAGAGGGAAACGGAAGTGACCGCACGCTCGGACTTGCGGATATCCCGTGGGGCTGGATGATGGACGCTACCTACATATTCTTCTTTCCTTAGTCGCCGAAAACTCTTCTCCGGATCACTTTACTCATAAGTTACTTTTATATCTGGACCTGAATATAATATTAAGAAGCGAAAACCATTAACGTTGAGTCAAACAATAAAGAGTTTTTTGTTTTATTCACAAAAAATTCAGGAGCAGATGTTAAATTCTAGAGGACGACCTTGGAAGTCAATCCGACTTAATCCGATTGATTCCGCTTCAAAACGAGGTATTAGTCCAAATGAATCCGAATCATTCTAACCTTAGATTCATTCGGATTGAAAATTTGGTTTTGATAAAAGCGGGCTCGGATTGAAAACTTGTTTGAATTCATTCGGTTTGACGCCTCGGATTGAAGAGGAATGATACAATATACAAACATTTTTCGAACTGGTTCGGATACAGATTTCGAAATAGCTCCGATTCGCTTGGATTGAGTTCCAATCCGAAAATTTCGGCATAAATGTGCAAAAAAATATTATAATAATTACGGCCTACGTGCACTAAATAGAGTTCCATTCGTTGTCAAAATGTTGCCCTTTTTTTCTTTTCAATTTTTTTTTTATACTGACCCCATGCCAAATGAATAAATTGCTATTTTATATTAGTGTTAGACACACTGAGAAAACAGTGTCTTTGAATCAAAGAAACATTTCTTTGATATACGGTCAAAGAAAGAATTTCTTTGAATTAAAGAAGGTTTGTTAATTCAAACAAAATTTCTTTGATCTCAAGAAATAGATGTGTTCATATTAAAGAAAATTTTTTTGAATCAACAAAACTTTCTTCAATTTAAAGAAACTGTTTTCTGGGTGCAATAGAAAATAAGGCCTCTACACATAAAACTTTGCAGACTTATAGAATTATTTTATGCCCAAATTTTGGAAATCTCTGAAAATTGATGACTATTTTTTCGGCTACTGAAAATTAAGTGAATTGTGAAACCTTTTGGAAAATTCTGAGTTGACGAGAACGAAATAGTGTGTTTTTCAACAAGAAATGTGAAATCGTGAGTACACGGAAAATGAAGTAAAACAGAAATAAAATGAGCAGGGACTAGACTTTAAAGAGGATTGGAGAAGGTTGAAAGAAGTCTCCATCAATAACGCATGTCGACGCCTTGAGAGGTGGAAGACCGCAAGATTAATCACCCTCCTTTTCTTGCCTTCTTACCTCCGTGGTTATACTACAGTTATACTACAGTTATATTACTATATGCTATACACACAACAATCGCGAGCGAGATTTATCGTCGCTTTGTTCTCCATTTTACACTTTTTCTTTCGCTTATTTTCTTTTTCAGTCTAAGAAATTATTGAAATTTCGACAAGGAATATTTAAATCGAAGATTTAATTGAGTATTCTGGTTACTCGCATGAAAAGAAGATAACCCCCATTTGAAGTCGGAGCGTTTGTTCTTTTTTTTTATCCTGTGGTTTAGCTATAACCCAAGTGCGAATTGCCGAAGCTGATAATACGGCACAATGTTGGCCCAATCTCGGCAGCTAACAGTCGGTTATTGTTATTAGGCCAGTGTCGCCGTTTGCATCGGTCAAATGCTGAGTCGACGACGGCGGCCTTTGTCGACTGTTTAAATATACCGACCTTCAGCCGAAACTTGGCCTAGTATCGGCTCTATACCAAGCCGATTGTCACTTTTACTATGGCATCCAGTTCCGGCCCATGGACGGCACATTACTGCGCCATGTGTCACTTTTACCACGGCAAACCATTCTGGAAGTGAGAAAACCAGAGTTCGACACAGCATTAGCCCGTTGCTGTGCCGAAAACAAGTATTGGCAGCCAGAGTTTGGGCCAGGATTGGCCGCCAAGTGCATACCGGAGTTATCATTCCAGCAACGGCACGATATTGGCAACCTATCTTCCGTAAATTTTTGGCGAAGCCAGGCCAGTGTTGGGCCATATCTAACTTCGCACTTGGGAAGGTACCGTTAATTTACCGCTAATAACGCCACAGTGCAACTAAATATATTGTCAATGATGAGTTCTATACATTTATGTATGTTATTTTCATCTGCCGGCAAGTGTAAATATTTTTAATAACATTTATTTTGCAACGAAATGTAGCAATTATTGTTTTAAATATATTAATGTACAAAAAAGTTTCTTAAATAATTTATTTCTTTATTTTTACGTAATTTATACGAAGCTCGTATGCTCCCCATTGATTGGTGCCAACGTTTCGTCCCAGGTCCGCCACTGGACTCATTGATTCGAGACAGGGGTTTTTTGGTTTTAACAGGTATGCCTAAACCCGTCTTAAGCGAGTTCTGTACAAGGCCTATAAAAGATTTTGCTGTTTTTCCTCCTAACCAAAAAAAAAAAAAATATGGAAAAACTACGTGATCGGTCAAAGAATCGTAGCCTCCTATTGGCCGACTCCCTAAAGTTGTGGCAGAGGTGTCACCCTCACTGGTGAATTACCGATTCTTCGTATTATTTTGCAGCCAAGACTTTATCCCAAAAATATGCATCAAGATTTGGGAGGGGTCTGGTGGAAAAAAGGGCAACTCTAGACATTATGAAGCTAGATTGAGCCCTTCCCTCAACCCCCCATGAAATATTTTTCCTTCTACAGACGATTCGTGTTCACTTTCATACCCATTGTAGTCCGCTGCCTATTCATAATTTACATAGAAACTGAAAGCCTACCTATAAATGCCAAGGCTGTAACTAGAGTCTTGGGGGCCCTCTACAATTGGGGGGTTGAAAAAGGTCATTCCTTCTAATAATGTAGAAAATACTGACATAATAATCAAAGCTGAGTCTTACACGACGCTCTTGTCGTCGTGCTTGCTAAATTCATCTTTAAGAATTTCTCATTAAACTATTGAACATAATCAAATAATTGATCGTTCAGATAAATCAAGTCAATGACAAATGAGAGAAGACCCCTTTTCCTTGGGGCCTCAGGGCGTAGCGCCGGTTGCCCCATTGTAGTTACGGACCTGATAAAGGCTTTTAGTTACTATTTGAGTCGGAAATGGTATCTCTTGAATCGAAAAAGCTTTCACTTTAGTTTTATCTACTATATGAATATGAAGACCGAGTATAAGATTGTGATATCAGTAATTAGACTCGTTACACATTCTGATACTTGAGCATTTTCTGCGGAGAGGGTGTAGAGTCGTTAATCGACTCCTATCGGTACTAACCGATGGGTATCGGTTAGTCTTTAATGGTCCGGGGCTCATTATCTAATAGCTATCAAGCATCATCCTGGTAGAAACAGGCTCTTGCAGATCCAATTGTGAAACTCTTCGACACCAGTGACGGTCGTTAAAGTCTATCGGACAGCAACCTCAACAGTTGATTCATCCCATCTGCCAATTCAAGACACATACGGGTGTGACCGACCACTTGCGATAAGATAATTGGCTTCAATGGGAATTCACCCCAGGAAAAATAATCGAACTATTTTTCAACAATTTCAACAATCTAGAATGTTTTTTATAATCAGGATAAGATCAAAGTATAGGAAGTTCAGAACTTCAGATGCGTTTAATATTTATTGCAGCAAATACAAATGTTTCCCTTCTTTTTCTATCGTGAGTTTGATAAAATTTTCTGAAATTTTCGAAATTATTCAACGGGAAAATACATTTGGATAGGGTTTCAATCCCCCATATAAATTAAAAGTCGCCTTCTTAACAAGAGCCAAACAATTTTTTTTTTTTTTTTTTTTCTTTTTTTAAATAAAAGGTTAAGGTTATTCAACAGATGCCTGTTATGCCAATTGATTTCATAGATTACTGTCGAGTAGAAGAAGGAAGGAGAGGAAAGCAAACGTGTTTGGAACGAAAGGGAGAATCTCGTTCCGGACGAGTAGTCACAGATGGCCAATTACTTTCGACAATAAACACAATTTAATTTTATATTCATTCCACTTAGCGCTTAGATAAGGCAATCAATCATTTCAGGATTATTCGTCTATCTCGTAGCCTGCCCACACCTCATAAGAAGTCCTCCACCTTCTCCTCCTCTTTTCATGCTTACAATGCCCCAGAACCAAAGATTCCTCTTGTGTGCCTAATGCCTTCATGCGGTACATATTTATATACCAGATGACCGATGGAGCTGTCATCAAAAGTGATTTCTCTACCGGTGGATCTTAAACAAATATGATTATAAGAAATATACTAATTTGACTTGTTTATTTTTAATGATTGAAATGCTATTCTTAAGTATTTTTAAGCAACCAGTTAGAAATTTTAATGATAGTTTAAACGGGTACAAACCATTTTTATCTTTTACTGTTCGGGTGCAAATTAGAAAAACTGGTCAAAACTAAACTATGACTACAGTGATTGTTAAGGCATCATTCTACTATCTCGGCAAAAAAAAGAAGTGATTTTCAAGAACTGTTGTCTCAAAAATTGCTTTGTATAATTAAATAAAATTTTTAGTTTATTTATACATTCTCAAAATTTAGAAAAAAAAATGTACGTGGAATTATTGTTTAGTTTAGGTAATGTTTAACAATGAATAGAATGTCCAAAAAAAGGCATGTCCATGGCGCGCATGATATCCCCAGTCAGCATCATCTGAAACAAATAAATCAAAAATTTTCTTTATTATTATGACCATAGTTCTGAAGTGACGAAGTGGATTTTTTTATTTTGCAAAATAACAATATTGCGGCAGTTTAAACACAAATTTTCAAAAATCGCCTTTTTGCTCTTTTTTTGTTAATTTAACTATGATAAAATTAAAAAATCTTAAATCTGCTTCGTCACTCCATAGATATTTATGTTTAAAATAAACGTAGAAAATTTGAAAGTATTCAGTTGAAAACTTCTTGAGAAATCGTGCGCGCCGAGCGCAAAAACTTTGTTTCGAGCAAAACGCGTTTAAAGTTTTCGGAACATAAAAATTTTCAAAAAAAGTTACTTACACTTAATCAGCGATCCCTGCTCCATATAATACTCCTTCTGCTTGATCAAATTAATCCTCCTGAATCTATCGAAAATGCAACAACAAAAAATCGATTTTTCAAAAGTGAAATAGTAGAATGACCCTTTAAGTATGGGCTACCTAAGATTGACTAGTCGCGTTTCAGATATGCTTCCCATTTAACGCTAAGATAAAAACAAATCTGACTGCAAAATTTACATAGCACGTCAGGTTTCAGTGTAATTTGAGATCAAAGAGTAACAAATGGGTATTCTGAAAATTTTATGAATTCAGGAGACTTCTTTCTGACAAATTTGTTTTCGAGAATTTACTCCTAACCTCTCATATTTCTTGATGTTTTCTGTTTTCTTTCTTCTTTTTGGTCACTAAAAATAATTCGGATGATGAGTATTGATTACTTTGGATAATATGAAAGGTAATTTAAAGGCTTTTGCTTGTTACTATATTTGTACTTCATACATTGTGTACTTTTCATATACAGCAATAATAAAATATCTTTGTGAATATATACAGAAGAAATAAATATTTAGTAAGTACCCCTTATTAAAATAAATGATCAAGAACGCTCTTAAGGATATTTTTCGCTTTCAAATTCTCGAAAATTTAAAAATTCTATGTACATAGCTTGTCACTTGTTTCTTTATAAGATAGTTTCGCTTGCACCAACTAGGTGTCGAGCGCTGACTAGAGCCGATCATCAGCTGACGAGCTTGCGGATAATGTAATAATTTCCACATTTTCTCAGCAATTGTACGCAGACGGAAAAAGGATTTCATAGTTAAAGACTAGTACTGTTCGATTCCGTTGACAAGAAAACTAAATAAATCTGTTTCTCCACAATTAATTCATAGAAACAATCACAAATGAAATCTTTTGACAATTTAACCTCAAATTACTCTAAAACATGTTGCAATTTCTGTAACTGACAAAAACATAAATTGTATAAGACTATGTTATCCTTTAACCTTCTATGGGTTCGTGTAACTTTCAGATCTCATGCTAATATATCGACATTTTACCAAATAATTTTAGTTTTTTCACAAGATGACGTATACGTCTTAATTATTGGGTTGGCGACAAAGTCATTTCGCTTTTCTCCGCTAGATGACTTTAGTCGTTCTTCTCCATTGCAAACTTCTGTCCGTATATGGTATTTGACAGCTGATATTTCATAGATTATTCAGTAAAAAAAAGTTTTATGTTTTATTGTTTATTTATTGTTTTGCACTGATTTGAAATGGAGATTCCAGACGGTCGTTTTCGTCACATTTTACTTTATTACTTCCGAAAAGGTGAAAACCCAGTGCAAGCTCGAAAAAAGTTCTATGATATTTATGGTCAAAAATCATGAACAGAACGCCAGTGCCAGAATTGGTTTGCTCGTTTTTGTTCCGGAGATTTTGACCTCAAAGATGCACCACGCTCTGGACGCCCAACTGAAGTTGGCGGCGACAAAATAAAAGCAATGATAGAAAATAACCAGCGTAGTACGACACGAGAGATCGCAGAGAAGCTTAACATATCACATACATGCGTTGAAAGACATTTAAAACAACTTGGTTACGTTAATAAGCTCAATATTTGGGTTCCTTACAAATTGAACGAAATTCAACCTACCAAACGAATTTCCATTTGCGATTCACTGCTGAGAAACGTAACGAAACCGATCCATTTTCAAAGCGAATCATAACTCATGAAGCAAGCGAAATAAGCCTGCACAATCGACATCAAAAGCCGATATTCATCAAAAGAAGGTTATGCTGAGTGTTTGGTGGAATTTCAAAGGTATTGTTTATTTTGAGCTGCTCCCAAGGAACCAAACTATCAATTCGAATGTCTACTATCGCCAGCTAATGAAATTGGACAAAGAAGTGAAGGAAAAGCGGCTAGAACTGGCAACTCGTAAAGGCCTCATCTTCCATCAAGATAACGCAAAACCACATACATCTTTGGTCACTCGCAATAAATTATTGGAGTTAGGCTGGAAAGTGATGCCTCATCAACCGTATAGTCCTGATCTTGCACCATCCGATTATCATTTATTCAGTTCACTTCAAAGCCATTTGAATGGAAAAACATTCGATTCAAATGAGGCTGTCAAAAATGAGTTGATTCAGTTTTTTGCCTCTAAGAACTAAACTTTCTATGAAAGAAGAATTATGACGTTGACTAAAAGATGGAAAAAGGTCTTCGAACAAAATGCTCAATACATAATTGATTAATGTTTGTTATTCGTATTAATAAACTTGCTTTGAAAATCATGAAAAAAAATGAAATGACTCCGTTGCCAACCCAATATATAATTCGTTTAATTACTTTTGTATTGGCATTGGGTCAGTTTCTTTACATTAATTAAATTAAATTAAATTCATAAAGATAAGAAAAGGGGGAGGGGGTTAAAGGCAAACAATATATAATCTCTGAGATAACCAATAATAATATTAATGACAATTGGTAGCACCATAAACCTGAAATATCAAAGTTAATGCCCTGCAAGTTGTATATTGAAGAAAAAAATTCGACCCATAGAGGGTTAAACTGAAACAATTTATACAACTTATTCAAGCAACGAAACCGATCGACGAAAGGGTTAGACAGAAACGGATGCTGGGAACATTCGACGGGCGGGAATATGGGAAACACGGTGAGGCGAAGTAAATTTATCGGTTGGCAGCACTGATAGAGGCTCTCATGAATAGATCCGCTCTTTTCGGTCGGATATATAGAGGAGAAGCGGGGAACGTTGAATCTGTTTCAGGCGGCGGGGGAGGGTTTGGGGGTGCGGAAGGTGGCACAGCCATGAATATTTCGCCAGCGCACTTATTTATGCAATACTTTGCGCTGGCAGCTTTACGGCAGTTCTCTCTTTCCCCCTCTCTTTCTATCTTTCTTCCCACCACCCCTAGCCTCCGCCGCCCTCTCGATCGTCCTACAAGTTCTCCTGTGAAACCCGTGCCCAGATAAATACGGCAGTAACACACAGACGTATTCCTACGTCCGATAATATATTACCGTTTTGGAACCTGTTTAAAGGGAAGTATATGGTAGCTTGAGGGAGGTGCCGAATAAGGTGGAGGCGGCGAAGGCATTTAGCAGTGCAACGAGCCGCGCAATAGTTTCCGAATAAATCCCCGATTCTCGAACGCTCCGCTTTTAGCTTCGTTGCTAGGATTTGGCCCAATTGTATTGCTATATGTCCATAGAAAACTCTCTAGGCCACTATACTGATGGGGTGTAGGTGTAAATGCATCGAGATATACGGAACTGGGGGATGGGGATGTGGATGTAGATGTAGGTAGATGCCGTTGAATGTCTAGGTATATATATATATTAGCTTGTAGCGGATAAGGGTGGAAATAGGGTGGCTACTCGGCGGCCATTACTCTGGATATACAAACAACCCCTCCACGAGAACGATGGAAGGGTCTTTGTTGAAGGCAATTGGCTAAACGCGACCCAGAAGCAAACGAGCTCTTGCAATGCCTTAGAAGCATAAAATACTTCCGGTCTCTTGTTTCTCTTCTGATTAGATTATCAATTCACTTGACATTTTTTTCAAACTCATTCTTGGAAAAAACATAAGTTTTTCAAGTGTAGCTGGTTTTGATTTTTTACTCATTTTCAATTCAAGACATACATGGGTGTTACCGACTATTTGCGATAAAATAATCGGCCTCAATGGCAATTTATTGATAATTTTCAATCATTTATTGATATTTTGATATATTCTTTGAATTTATGGCACTGAAGAGAGTAAATGTAGGCGCAATTTGAACGTGGGAGAAGAAAAAGGCAAAATTTTAATTTTAACTATTGAAAAATACAGTTAACAGTTTTTGCATCTTGAAAATACTTAGTAAAAGAGCGTTAATGTCACTTAGCCTTCTTGGTCATAAATTTTCCATTTTTGCAAAGTGGCTCACGTCCTGAAGCATTTCTCACGAAAGTGAAACCTAAATCTTTGACTGTGACGTATTTAAAAGCGTTACCAAAATTTGTGTTAATTAATGCTTTTTTCTCGCATACGATTTCTAATCCAGTTGATCTTCTCGTTCTTTGAATTGTTGCAATAAAAAAACGTTTTATTCAAAATTTCAAGCGCAGTTAAATGCAGAATTTGTTCAAGATTTTTTTTTTTTTTTTTCTTTTTTTTTGGTGTGGAGGAAAAATGGCAAAATCTTTTATAGATTAGTGACAGACATTTCTCTTTTTACAAAAAAAATATCGACGTGTCAGTACCCACTGCAAGAATAATTGAATGACCCAGTAATTAGCTTTTGAAATTTTTGAAATCGTTTTCTTTACTATTTAATACAAACTTGTCTACAAATGATTTATTAGGAGAAGTTAGAAGATTGTGGAAAAACAATTTGTTAAGGGGGTCCTCTTATGGGACAGCCGGTTCTTTTCACTTTTTTTGGGAATTCGTTTTGATAAACCGTGAACAAACATATCGAAAAATTAAATGCTTGAAACAAGTTCGAAGATAAAGTTGTGAATTTGACATTTTTGTTCAGCTTAAAAAAAAACTCTGACAGATACCATAATAATTTTGGTACAAGCTGGAACTGTGGATGTATTTAACATACCATAAAAATTTAAACGAAATCGGTTCAGTAGTTATTGAGATATCGTGTTAGACAATTTTAGAAATGTACTCTCTAAACCTGAATCAGTGAACGGCCACTGATTCGCAGTGACTATTCACTGATGGCAGCAGCTATAAGTCTTTCACTGAGAATCAGTGAAATTCGACTGATGAATCAGTGAAATAGATTGAACTTACTTATTGAATCAGTGAAAGCTTCAGGTGGGAATAATAAAACCAGAAATATATTTTAACGATCAATGAACTCGTTTATTTTAGGCCAAACAACACTAAAACGAAATTACGTAATTATTATTATTTTTAAGGGACGATAAATCAGTAAAGTGTAGATGAAAGTTTTAAATTCGCGATTTCAAAAGTTATTTTCACGTGACACGTTCACTGATTCCTCAGTGAAGTCAAAGCAGGGCACTGATTCATCAGTTGATATATTTTCACTGATATAATCAGTGACTATTTCACTGATTCAGGTTTAGAGAGTAGTTTTGAAAAAAACGCGATTGAAAGTTCAACTACGCATTACACAAAGAAAATGTTGACTCACCATTAGTATTCTATTCCTAGTGCAATGACTTCGAATATCGAAAAATCATTCTACCCACATATTCTAGAGATGTTATAAAAAAATTTAGCAAAAAAAGTTTTTTTGTTGTCGAAAATCACTATTCTGTATATTTTTAAATATTTTGAAGATCACATTACCAAAAAAAAAATTCGTCACACGAGACGTCACAAACTTCAGTCCTATAACTGATAACAATAACATTTCAGAAAATTTTAAAAAATTTTAATTTTATGTTTTTTGTCCCAAATATTTAGTCTTAATCGAAACATAAAATAATAGCGAAACATTTTATTATACTTAGAATGAATTGATTTATTATAGAAAATTTTAGTTTTTTTAGCAAAAAAGGCGATAGAAAGTTCCATTTATTTCTGAGGTGCAGGCTGAAGAGCGTATTGTATTGACGTCGCTAAATCGTGGATAGATTTGTGTGTCTATGTTAGCTCGAATCGTGGCCGTTGTGATTGACAGGTGGCTATATGGCAGTAAAAGCTTCCTTTTGCTCTTTGCCGAGCGCGTTACGCAAGCTGTTGCACCCGCATCGGCGCATTCATGCAAAGTCGAAACGTCCGTCTGTCTGTCCATCCGTCGAATTTATCCTCCTCCTTCCGTACATTTCATTTCCAATAATCGCTCATACCTATGGTTCATGACATTTTTTTATTTCAATACTTTGTTTTTCTATTTCGTTCCTATTAAAATCATTCCACGATGAAAGACCGATTTTCTGCGTGAACTATTTGCTGCTCAAACAAATATAAAAATTTCCAATTCGCCAGCACAATTATCTCTCATATAAATCGTTTCTTTGTTTTTGTTTTGTTTTTTTTTATTAAAGAATAATATTGTTGAAAATAAAAACATTTGGTTTCCAAAAATACTGTACGCGATAGGAAAAAAAATTTCGAGACAAAATTGTTCATCTCAAGAAAATAAAAAAATTTACTTCAGTCCATTTTTTGATCGACAATGTGGTTTTTGTTTTAATCGTATAAAACGTTATCAAAAATGAAAAATTTCATTTTTGATTAAATCTGTGCGGGATGCGAAAAAACTTTTGGGAAACAAAATTGTTCGTTTCAAAAATATCTACAAATTTACTAATGACTATTTTTTTATAGGAGTTATAACTTTTCTTTTATCTATTTAAAACGTTTTTATAAAAATCAAAAATTCAATTTTCCCGCCAAAATATACGAGATAAGGAAAAACTGTTAAGAAAAAAAACTGTTTATCTCAGAATGATCTACAGCTTTGGTGTTGTCCTTTTCTTTGTAGGCGTTATATCTTTTGTTTATTAATGGAAAATATTATTTTAAAATGCAAGTGTAGCTTTAATAGATTTAAAATAAAAATCGAGCACGAAGCTCGAGTATTACAATAAGAATGTGTTCCTTAAGGGATTTCATCACCTTTGAATTTTCAAAAAATAATTTTTTTTATTGCATAAAAAGGTCCCTTAGGGTCCTAAGAATGATTAGATGATTAAATGATAAGAAGTAATTCGAAAAAAAGTCTTCATTATTTAAAGTTTTTTTTTGTAAAAGAATAATTTAAAACATAATTTTAAAATTTGTTATCAAAAGTTATTTAATTTTATAAACTTACAAATATTTTATAAATTCAGATGGACTTTAAAAGATCGCGAAAAATTTCTAGCAAATTTAGAAGATTTCGGGGCATTTAGAAAAACTTTCAAATTTTTTTAAACATTTCAGAAAATTAAGAAAATATTTTTAAAATTTTGGAAGATTGTATAGAATTTTGGGATATTTATAAGAACTTCAGACAATTTTCTGTAAAATATTTCAAATCTGAAGTCTTTTTTAAAAAGATGTAATTTTCTTGAAACATTTTCAAATTATTTGAATGATTTTATAATTATTTAAAATATTTCCTAGTATTTTGATAATATTTTTTAATTTATTAAAGACATAAAACTGTAAATTCAAATATTGGACCTGGAAAAAGGGAATTTTTTATTATAGATTAAAAATACAAATTTAGTGTGAAATTCGATGTAACGAATAATTTCCTATTCCTTTGAAAGGCACTCGAAGTGAGAAGGCTATTGGTGGTTGCTTTTCTTTTCGACGAATGGATTTTTCTTCTTTTTTTTTCCCCTAACCACGAAATCAATTCACGTGCAGATGCTCCAAGTTTATATAGGCCTCATCCGGACGAAGCCGTTTCCTCTTTTCCTCGATTTGCGAAGAATTCCGTAGTGCATACGGGATGCAGAGATGGAATCGATTGACGTGTGGCCAGGACTTTAGAATTGCTCTGAAAGAGAAGCTGGGCGTCGAGACTGAT
Organism: Diplolepis rosae; assembly: GCA_030998225.1. Lineage (NCBI taxonomy): Eukaryota > Metazoa > Arthropoda > Insecta > Hymenoptera > Diplolepididae > Diplolepis > Diplolepis rosae. Next base: position 7,108,027 of record JAPYXD010000701.1, read on the forward strand.
TGACGTCTCTATGGTACCACCATAAAGGTATACGAAAAGTGGAGTAGGCATAAGAGGGTAGCTCGTAACTCGCGGATAAATGCGATCTGAAGAGAACCAAAGAGAAGCCAGAGAGAGGAGGGGATCTATTCAAAAAATGGTCCATGGCGTCAAAAGGGCAAACACTCACACTGCGTATACCACCCACACTCAATTTCTTCTCCTATCCTTCATAGAATTTTTTATTTAGAAACGTATTTAGCATCTTCATTTCCATGAAACTTTGAAAATTTGATAAGGCTTTTCCTAAATTTGGAATCAGGGGAATAGTTGTATTCCACTTGAGGTAGTTTTCATCAACGAAAATTAAACCTGAGGCAAAAATAGATAATTTTGCTTTCAAGAATAAAAATATTATTATTGAAGGGCTGTTTTGAAAGAGAAAAGATTATTTTACATGAAAAAAATTTGAAACACAAAAAAATAATTTTATTAATAAATTTTATTTTTGACCCAACTTTTTTTCTTATCGCTTCTTACCAAATTTTAAAAAATTATGCGATTTTAATAAATCATAAATCATTTTTCCAGAGAAAAGATTTCCCACAACTTCATCGTTTTTGATTTTTAAAAATAAATTCTTTAATGGCTGAAATCATTTAAAAAAACATTTTCTAAAACGAAATTTTTGTAAACAAATTGCTGAATTTGATAATAATTTAATCATTTTCGAAAATTGGAAATGGTTAAGTTGTAGGGAATCTTTTTCTTGAAAAAGTGATTTGTAATTTATTAAAATCGCATAATTTTTTAAAATTTGGTAAGAAGCGAAAAGAAAAAGAGTTGGGGCAAAAATAAAATTTATTAATAAAATTACTTTTCTTTATTTCAAATTTTTTTCATGGAAATTAATCTTTTCTCTTCTAAAATAGCCCTTCAATAAAAATATTGCTATTCTTGAAAACAAAATTATCTATTTTTGCCTGACTTCTAATTTTCGTGGATCAACTACCTTAAGGCGTCATTCTAGTTTACCAACTTCAAAAAATCGATTTTTTTTGTCGCATTTTTTGAAAGTGTATATATTTAAAAAAAAGGTGCAGGCATCGCTAATGATGCGTAAGTAAGATTTTTTTACGATTTTTCATTCAAAAAACTTTAAACGCGTTTTTCTCAAAACAACATTTTCACATCACGTGTTGTTTTTATATAGAAAAAGTGAATAAAAAAATTAAAAAAATTTTTTTTATGTAATTTATGAGTGTATTCATTAAACGCAACAAGTTTTATATCAATAATTATAATAGCAAACTCTAAAAGAATTCATAAAAATAGCCTTTTTTTCAAGCGCCCAAACTCGAATGACCCATTAAAGGATAACACCCCTCTAGCGGCTCGAAAATCATGCATAATTGAGGAACTTTTTTGGAAATATAATAAGATGAATGGAAAATCTGATTTGAGTTCTATATCATACATGTATTGAAGGATTGATAAAAATTATTTTATTGAAAAGAATTCAAATTGTTGGCTTTCCAGATTCTATTGTGCACGACATTTATAAGGGGGGTCTTCCACGTATAGGCCAAAATTTAGAGCCTATTTTTGGGAATTAATTGCGAAGGAACTAAACAAGATAATTAGAAACAGTTTTTTTCTTTTATTCGCACATCCTTTGACTTTTCAATTATTCATTTGTGAAAAGGTAATTTTCACACCCGCGATCTTGGGGCGTCCATGACCACACCTCTTCAAAAACGTCACAATCAATAGAATGGTAAGACTTTGGCCAACTAGGTTGCCTGCTCCATACAGTTGACCTTTAAAATTTTCTACTAATAGGTCAAAAAATGGATTTGTTTGCCCCACAAGGAGCAACAAATGATCCGCTATTAGAAAAAAAAATTGTTAACTTCGGAAATCATATAAAAAAAATATTTATTTGTCTACACGTAATAAAATAAGCTGAGATCATTGAAGAGATCATTTCAAATAATTTGTATACGAAAATTTTTTATTAGAAAGTTAGACAAAATTTTAATTAAATTTAAGAAACTCATTTACTGTCAAATTAAAATTTGAAAATACTTAATGCGAGAAAGTAATTCGCCATTAGTGAAATTGTAATGTGACATTGCAATATTAATGTGACGATAATGTCTCGGAAACAAGTGATTTCCATATACTAATTTTCAGGCCGCATACACCTCGGCTTGAATTCATATTCAAATCTGATCCTCGTCTGGGCTTACTTCTATTATTGCGAGTATCTTATTACAATGGCAGACAAAGAGCCGGAGTTTGAGATGAAGATGTGCTGAGAACTGAATTTGACTATGAATGTTATTCTTCATATACAGTAAGACCGTTTCACTTATAAAGAACCTCTTTAGAGGAGTTAAGTTGATACGAAGTAAATGTCAAATAAGATTAAATGATGAATGTGGTTTATTTACTATCCGAACTTTCACAAAATGTTTTGTACAGTAATTTTTTAATGCTAGTCTACATCTGCAGCAGCATTTGTACTTTCTTTTGCATTTCTCTCTTAAAATTCTAATATTCCGAATCTTCCACCAAAATTTATTCGAATGCTTTCAAAATAACAAATATAAAATACATTTTTAAAACGCCAAAATAAATAGTGACATTTTTTTCCCAAATAAAGTTATTCTGACTTTCCTAATTCAGGTTTCTAAATTTGTAGAGAAAATTAGAGACAAATTAAATTTCGTTTATGGCAGTTGTGTCAAAAATCAGGTTTCTGGAAAACGAAATTCCCTATGATTTAAAAATTTGCAGTGATATTATCAGTCGTTTTTTATAAAATAAAAAACATTATTCTTCATGAAAAAATTTTTAATTTACGAAAAATAATACTTTTAATTATGTTTTTTGCAATAGAATTTTTCTTACTAACGCTTCTTACTAAATTTTTTGAAATGATTAGATCTTTATAAATCATGGTCAATTTTTTGGGGAAAATAACCTCTACAACTCTACTTTTTCCAATTTTAAGAATAACCTTTTTAGTGGCTGAAATAGTTAAAGGAATTTTATAAGAAACTTTTTTTTTAAATAATTATATTTGCAGATTTTTTACTCATTCTAAAAATTAAAAACAGTAGAGTTGTAGAGAATATTTTCCTCGAAGAAACAATCCATGATTTATGGAAATCCAATCATTTTTTAAAAATTTGTAAAAAACCTAATTTAAAAATTTAATTACAAAAAACATTACTAAAAATATTATTTTTCGTAAATTAAAATTATTTTCAGAAAAAATAATGTTTTTGCTTTCATAAAACACGACTGATAATATAATTTCAAGTTTAAAAATCATAGAAAAACATTTTTTTCCAGAGATTTGATTTTTGTTACAACTACTTAAAAATAACGAAAATCTTGATTTTTTTCAAAAGGAAGTTATGAAAAAGAAATAAGCAAAGCGAACACCTTTCGCGTGCTTGGCTGCACTTGTAAGGCCCATTGTGTGGCATCAGGGCTTGGATCAAAAGGCATAAAGGTTTAATTAATTAGCAACGCCAAGGTGTGTGGTAGGTGGTAATAAATGGAAGCGTTACGTGTATACCGGACACGCGTGTAATCGTTAAACTGTAATCGGCGTTAAGCCAGTGGTTGGTACCAAGTTAAGACGTCACTTGAAGAGGCAGGTGGTCTTGGCGAATGGGGCCTTATGCTTCGTTTTAATACGAATATCAAGGCCCTCTTGTGGCCGTGCGTGACGTTTCACTTTTCCCATTCGTTGCTTCCATTCTCGTAACATTGGCGACCATCTCTACTTTTTCATTATTCCAGAATAAAAATGTTTACCCCTGGGGCCCGAGGTACAAATAAATCTATGAGCGCAGAATCGAGCTATTACGCTGGCCCATAAATCACTGCACTAAGGGTGGTCAGGCTCTTTCCACATTGGCTCTTTCCTTCCTTATTCGAAAACGAATCTAATACGATTTGTGTGAGAAATGTATTTTATAAATGGAGGAGAATATTGTAAGATCCCTATTTAGTGGGCCTTGTGTAAATATATGAGTAAATTTACTTTTAATGTTTAATGAACATAAAAATCGATCTAATTTGTGATGATGATTTTTATATTATTTCGGCTGGATCTCTATCTCTTGGAATTTTTCCACATTCAAATTTTTCTTGGTTAATAAATTTCTATTCTTAACTCTAAAAAACCATGCCATAATTTTTTTTAAACAAAAAATTATTTAAATTAATTATTTTATTTGACCTTTAGAGACACTTTTGAAGAAATTTGTATCTGCTCTCTAAATCTGAATCGGTCAAATTTTCACTGATTCATCAGTGAAAAAATATTTATCACTGTCAAATCAGTCAATTTTCACTGAAATAATCAGTGAAATTTGACTGATTTACAGTAACCTCTTTTTAGCTATTTGAATCAGTCAAATTTCACTGATAATCAGTAGATTTTTACTGATTCAAATTTAGAGAGTGGGAAAATTTTATGTCTGCGTAATAAAATGTCGAACACATATTTGATCCATGATTCCAAAATTACTCTTATTCTAAAAATATCAATATTGTGGCCTTGGGGTTGTTTATTGAAGATCCTAAACAATTTCTCGTAGTAATTTGAAACTATATGTCTATTTTTCGAGACACTGAATTTTAACTTTGTTTTTTTTTGTAAGGAGAATTAAAATTTATTTGGTACAGCAAAAAAAGTTTGTTAGTTCTATATTTTTTTCCGTGGAAACTTACTACTGGCGCCGTACCATGCCAGTACCGTCATCGGAATTATGGTATTGACAGATTACTGGCGCAATATTGACATGGATACTGACAGGACCCTTAATGGTAACTTGGCTGGGAGTTGGCAGCCAGTACTGGTCTGATACTTGAAAGTAGTACTGGTCCAGTGCTATCAGTTGGTACTGGCATAGTACCGGCCAGACCCCTAATTATAACTCGGCTGTGAGTTGGCAGTCAATACTGGGCTGGTACTTAAAAGCAGTACTGCTCCAGTACTATCAGCCGCCGGTACTAACTAGACACCTAATAATAACTCAACTGCTAGTTGACAATCACTACTGGTCTGGTACTTTAAAGTAGTACTGGTCGAGTACCATCAGCCGATACTGACTGGATTTTATTTGGTGAAATTTTGTAATTTCAAAAGTATTCTATCTTCTAGTATAACTGTATTAGAAGCTAGATTGATCGTTAAGTTTTACAATACTATTTAAAAGTAAATTTATACAAATTGAATCAAAACCATCTTATTAAAATTTCATATTTTGTACTGAAAAATGTAGTTCTTTTGCAAAAAAAAAAAGAAAAATGTATGAAACACTCAACGAAATATAATTATGAAATTATTTATAAAAATAAATTTTGAATGGACATGCCAAAAATAGATAAGTAAAAAAAGGTTGTGAAAATAGTACATCGGCATTTTGCCAGTAATGATAATTAGTACTGCGGTATTAGTAAACCATTAGAATGCCAACTGTCGACGAGAATTCCATGTCGTTTGATATCCCGTATTTGGATATCGTATACAGCCAGCACTTAACCAGTACTGTGCCCAAGGTTGACATACATCCTTCGTCGGTATTTTAACAGTACTGATAATCAGTAATGTATTAGTAGTAAACCAGTTGAGCGCAAACTGCCAATGAGATTCCTATGTTGCTTGATAGACTGTATTTTGATTCTGTTTACAACCAACATTAAGCCAGTACTGTACCGAAGGTTGGTATAACTCACTTGTCAGTATTTGACCAGTAATAATAATCAGTACTGCTGCAGTAGCAAACCAGTAGAGTGCCAACTGTCGATGAGACTTCTATGTCAGTTTATAGCCAGTATTTGGATTCTGTATACAGCCAGAATTAACCCAGTACTGTTACGAAAGTTGGCACACCTCCTTTGACGGTATTTCTCCAGTGATAGTAATCAGAACTGCGCCCGTAGTAAACCAGTAAAGTGCCAACTGTCAATGATATCAGAGTTTCACCAGTACCCACTGCCAAAGAATACCGCGCCAGTATTTCGCCAGTAGTAAGACAATGTTTGGCACAGTTCTGCTATTACTCCTCGGTTACAACTGGCACAATACTACACACCGGTTGTAAAAACTGTCTGGCCTCCAAATTTCCCACCTCGGTAGAATAGAAATTTCACATTTTTAATAATATATTGTTTTTTTTTTTGCATGAGTATGATTTACATTATTAATAACATCAATCTAGATTTTGAAGATTTTCCATCCTCTGGAAATATTTTGATTAAATATTTGTTAATTTAATGATTATCTCGTAGGGCTGGTCGAGACAGTTACGGAGATTCTGCAATAGGTTATGTTTGCTTGCAAAGAACAAGAAATTTATGCAAAATAAAATGCAATGTTTGTCCTGAGCATAAAATTTGCGATGCCAATTACAACGTCCAAATTATTATAAATGAAGATAAAGTTGTGGAAATAAGATGCAAAGCAGGAAAGGGTTTTTAAATACCTAGAAATTTTTGATAATGTCAAAGTACGCAACATATAAATGAGGTTATACATTTTTTTCACAATTTTCTTGCTCACGTATTTACAATTATTATGCATAAACTCATATTTAAATGATTTTGACAGCAGTAAAAATTCGATTTTTGTTGGTGTGTCGTTACGTCGAGCTAGACTGAACCATAATTTTCGACGTTTAGGATTTTCCGAAACACTCACAAACACTTTCGTTGGAGCATTTTCGGAATTGTTCTCACATTTCGGTACAAAGAACCGACAAATATATTTCTTTTCTGTACTCAATATTTATTTTGAAATATAATTAATCTTTAATCTGTATTTTTAGTGACATTGTCATATATAAATGTTACAACAGAAGCGGAATAACGTCACGCCTATACGTCAAGTGCCGAGGGCGTTATGGCGCCAATTCTTGCAAGTTTGAATATACTTATTTCTTTTTATTAATTAAACATGTTAAATGAAGTTCAAAAATCGGGAAAAAAAATCTATTATGATTATAAGATCTAAAAAATACAATACTACTAAGTTCAAAAGAAAGGTTAAACGTCTATTTTTTTCAAAAATAACATCAGATACAACTTTTTATCATATGGTAAAAAGTTGCAATTTTGAATTTTCTAAAAGAATGTATGTTTTAGAGATTAAAATTCTAAAAATTGTAAAGATAATGAGCCGTCCAAGAATAATCAAATAATTCCATATGCCCTTACACTATCCAGAGGCTCAATTATCTGGCAATAGTAAAATGTATTGTAAAGTGACATGTTTGATAACATGTCTGCTATTATATTGACCCAAAATTCACAGAATTTTTGTTAATTTCTCATTTTTTTGGCATTGGGTCTGTTTCTTTTTATTTTTTTCTAGTAAAATTAACAATATTTTAAAGAATTTGAAAATCTTTCTGTTCAAACTCAACTAATTAATTTGAAAAAAATTAACAATGTTATTTATAATAAAAAACGCAAAAAAGAGAAGGCAAACGTTTCGGCCACATATGGGGACCCTCTTCAGTGCCATAAATTAAAAGATTAATTCAAAATTTTCGTGAAAGATAAAAATGTAGAAGATAGTTAAAATAAGGATAATCATGACACTCAAAAACTTATCTCATCGCTTGCAATTCAAAATGAAGAAGTCCAGTGAGCAGCATCACGAATTGGAAAAAATATGTAGAATTCACTGTATATAGAAAACCGGATAAAATGAATAAAAAACTTAGAGATTTGTAAACAAACAGGCCGGAAATTTTGTTTGTTTTTTTTTTATAAAGAAGGATGCCCAATTGGTTATTAATAATAAAACGCGAACAGTTTTCAATTTTGAACTTTTCTTGAGGACTTTGTTACCGGAGTCTCTCAACGATCGATCTAAACTGTTTTAAAAACCAACTCGGGACATATGTCTTTGCTGACTAACAATTTTTTTAAAAGCTATCCTGAGAGGTTATTAATTAATTAATTATTCTAAACCTAGTTAAGAAATTCGAGACGGTTATGGTGATTTTTACGAGTGGCGGAAAGTGTGTATTTTTGAAGAAAAAGATTTTGTAAATCAGTTTTTCGCACAATTCATTTTATATTGAATTTGCAAGCAAGGCTTTACAGAATTATAAATTATTATAACATGTATATATGTCATTTTACTTAATATTATTTGAGTATGTTCAAAAATGAAGAAAAAATGGAAAGTTATTTATTACTGAAGTTAGTTTTATTCTGAGATGTTTTGAAAAAAGAATAAGAAACTTCTACATTTTTATCTTTTACGAAAATTTTGAATTAATGTTTTAATTTATGGTACTGAAGAGGGCCTCCATATGTGGCCGAAACGTTTGCCTTCTCTTTTTTGCGTTTTTTATTATAAATAACATTGTTAATTTTACTAGAAGGAAATAAAAAGAAACTGACCCAATGCCAAAAAAATGAGAAATTAACAAAAATTCTGTGAATTTTAGGTCAATATAATATCAGGCATGTCAGCAAACATATGTCACTTTACAATGTAAAAATGGCACATTCAGCACAAAGTTTGAATATTTCTTAGTTCTGACTATTTTCAGAAAAATTTAAATTCATGAATACTTTTAAAAGTGATACTTAATATTCGATATATGTATAAATTGGCTTTAGGGCCCAGAAATAATGAAAACTCAGTTCTTACATTCTTTCAAACGTTTCGACTCAGGTTGGAGTCCTTATCAGTGAGAATTTATTTCTATAAAAAATACAAAGGAGGAATCTTAAAAATTGCCCGTGTGACGGATAAACATTGTAGTAAAAAAGTGATATAAAAGAATTGCAGGTGTGAAAATATAAAATTGGACTAAATAACTAAATTTGCGATACAGTAAAACTGTAACAAAACTGTACAAAAAAATTTTTCTGTAAAATTACTAAAGAGAACCTTAAAGAATAGCATGTGTGACGGATAAAACATTGTGGTAAACCGATATAAATGAATTGTACATGTGAACCTATAAAACTGGTCTAAACTAAATGTAGAAAAATGTATACAAATGTAAAAAAACCTGTACAGAAAGAATTCTTTATAAAAAGACAAAGGAAGAAACTTGAAATTTTGAACGTGTGACCGATTAACATACTGTTAAAAAATGATGTAAAAAAATCAAAATTTCAAGTTTCTTCCTTTGTCTTTTTATAAAGAATTCTTTCTGTACAGGTTTTTTTACATTTGTATACATTTTTTTTTACATTTAGTTTAGACCAGTTTTATAGGTTCACATGCACAATTCATTTATATCGGTTTACCACAATGTTTTATCCGTCACACGGGTAATTTTTAAGATTCCTCCTTTGTATTTTTTATAGAAATAAATTCTCACTGATGAGGACTCCAACCTAAGTCGAAACGTTTGAAAGAATGTAAGAACTGAGTTTCCATTATTTCTGGACCCTAAAGCCAATTTATACATATATCGAAAATATATGTTTTGTAAAATTTTGCACCTTTTCACCATAAAAAAAACAAACTATTACCAAAATCAATAACTGTAAAAATATATCATTGTACATTGTATTATACCAGGATAGAAATGATTTTCAGTAACCTCTTAAAATTGCTGTTAAAAGAGAAATAAAGAAGAACTTAAATAATGTCAACCGACCGAACAGTTCAATTACAAAACCTTGACACAAAATATTGAAACCTCCAAGAACATTATGTAATCCACCCTAGTTCGAAGAATCCTCCATTATGAAAAAGTGGAAGATCGCCTACTGAGATACCTTGAAGGTATCAAACTCATGTTATTCAGGGGTTCCGGAAGACATTGTGCCCCTTTCTCCCAGGGAGTCTGAAGGAGAAAGAGAGTCATCTTCCTGCAGGGAGTCATCATCCCATCTCTTTTTGAGCTCCTGGAAATATCCATTTAGTGAGTCTGTTGACTTGCATGATCTCATTGTGGGCGCGGATCACAACAGACCCAACCCCGTGATCATTCACGCTCTCTCGTGATGTGTAGCTTTTACGGGCAATTATTTCTTCCATTCTCGTGGGAGCATCTTTACCAGGAGTCAAAACCAGAAGATGAACGACCTTTCTTCTATCCGGAATACTTGGATATTTCGAGTCTGGGTGTTCTACCTGGAGTTCTGTATAACTTTAGTACTATATAGCTTCCGTTTCGTGTAAGTTACACGCGCGAGAGATGGTATTGGGATACACCTTTCTAGGGACTACAGTGGGGTAGCCATCTGTCAAAAAGTCAAAATATACCCGGGGGTCGGCATTGTCAGCGAGTTCCTGCGGGATTGCTACTTAGCGTTCTCGTATTCCCTGGTGTCTATTATGGGCCCTCGTATACTAGACGTCGCCTGTTTTGTAGGACATCTGTATCGAGAATCCCCATGCAGTTGGAAACTGATTTCTATAAGCTTCCTTTCATGGCTTTTCTTTATACTTTATAGGAATAGATCGGAGTTAGGATCAGTTTGACAGTGGCTTCACAATAAACGATAGGTGTTACAGGGACGTGTTCAAAATTAAATGGGATTGGATCTAAGGACGTGTGTGCGTGCATGCGACCTCATTGTGTTTCGACAAATCGGAACAACCCGATGGGAGGTTCTTCTCAAGGTTTGCTACATGCTGTTATGTAACTGGATGAATGTTTAGAATTCAGGGGGATCATGTTTGGGGTTTTCGAATTGTAAGTTTATACGATGTATATAGCTTCGATCGACTTTATACTTATATTTGTATCCAATTTTTAGAACACCACCTGCTTTTCTATATTTTTAAAAACTATGCTAATTTTTAATGATGAAGTTCATGGTTTTTCATTAAAATTCTGGGTCATTGTTTTACACTCAATGCGAGTACCTTTAACCCTTTAAAGTTCGACTTTTTTTAGTGGTTTATGGAGTTTTACTACCTTCACGTGCTGAAAAATTAGGCTTTTTTATAAAATTTTTGTTCATTTCTTGTTATTTTGGCATAGGGTCAATTTCTTTCTATTTTTTTTATTAAAATTATCACTATTAGATATAAAAATACGCAAGAAAGAAATGTTTGACTTGCTGTCTTTTTTAGTGTATTTTTATATCTAATAGTGATAATTTTAATCGAAGAAAATAGAAAGAAACTGACCCTATGTCAAAATAACGAGAAATAAACAAAAATTCTATCAATTTTGGGTCAATATAATAGCAGACATGTTATCAAACATGTCACTTTAAAACTTTTTTATAAACTTTTTCTCCGCTGCTAATAAATCAATAAAAAAATGGTTTTAAGGGTTTATTTCATGTGTCAACAGGTATCCAACTTTATTTTATTTGAAATACAAAATGGCGGCGTAACAGTAGGTAATGCGACAAGGCGTGTTTGTGAGGAGGTCTATAACGGGCAGCATAACAATTTTTAAACAGTACCTTGTGTTACAATCATAATAATATAATAATAATAATATTTGTTGTGAGTCGTTAATCATCAATTATATTTTGTTCATTGTTATATTTCGATATTATAATTAGTAATTGAAATAACAATAATATTACCAATAAGAAAAATTTCATAATGTAGATGAAATTAATGTCTGTGATAATAATGATAATAACAATCATGTATACATGACAATGGTAATAAAGGTAGTAATAATGTTGATAATGATAAAATAATAATAAAAGAATATAATAATAGTCATGGATACGTGACATTAGTACAAAATGAATTTTTTTTATTATTTAGATTAGTTCTACTAAGGCGGAACTCAAAATTAATACAAAATATTAATGTTTTAGATAATATATCTAAGAAGCTGCAATTAAAATCTCAAGTAAATCAGATAAAATTTTCTCGAGTTATACATGGTGGATTTGAATATGTAGGTATTCAACGTGTAAAAAAATTCAAAATATTTTTACCCTTATAAACGACCCCAGATGTGGAAACTACCCGTAAAACATAACAGATTTGTAATATCACATACATCCAAAATAATTTTTTGTCTCAGACCTTTTTAGAAAATAATTAGCATGTCATTTAAGAATGCTAATGGTCAGCAAATGAATAAAGATCTGTTTTTGGATGTATTCCTACTTCTACACGGAAAAAATAAGTACTGGGAAATTTACATGACAGAGTGCTCGACTTTCAGATACGTTCAAAAGTTACTTAAAACTAGAAGTACTGTTTTTGTACAATTAGATCAACAATCCTGGAAAAAGTATAGAACTTTCCAAAAGTATTCAGTAGAAGGTCCGTGAAGATTCTGAGTACGCAAAATGTATAATTTCTATGAATCATTTGAAAAAATAAAGTTCAAAGTTTGGATATTTCTAAGATTTAATGTGAAATTCTGAATTTTGCTTCCACAGGACTCGTGCATGAAAACTTCAAAGCCAGTCAATGAAATGTTTATGGACTATCAAGGGCAACATGAAAAAATAATTATTTTCGCAAGCTGTCTTTTTTTATTTACATTTTTATTGATTTGTATCACAAATTGTTCTATTATACACTATCACTACACATCGCTGAACATAATATATTACCGCTGTTGAAATTAATCTTACGCTGACAGGATTCGAACCTTAACTTTTCCTTAACCTAACCTACTCTAACATTTTTTAATGATGAGATTTAAAAAAAATGAATTACTAAATATTAAGTTATTAAATATAAGAATTTAATAATTTCTGAAGTTTATTTCACAGAAAGATTTTCAAATTCTTTAAATATTGAAATAAAAATTATGCGTATCTAAAAAACTGACACTGACAACTGCGCATCGTGCCAGTAAAAATTCCACAAGAGTTTCAAGCGCAGTCCAAGAATTTTTCTTTGACTTGTATAGCAGGTATTCATCTCTTTCTCACCAAATTATTCTATCAAAATTCTTTTGAAACCTGAAGCACTTTTCAGAAGAAGTATTTGCATTTCTATAATTTTTTCAAAAACTATACAATAAAATTTAAAAGAATTTCTTTTTTTGACTGTGCTTAAATTAATCTAGGACATTTTTTTATGAAGTTCTAAGCTTCTTCATAAAAAGTATATAGGATCTTTGGACAAATTTGCCCTGTTAAAAAATCGAGGACTGTCAAGTAAATTTCCCAGTACTTACCTTTCCCGTTTAGAGGTGGTTATTGACGTGCTATTAGAATTAAGCATAGTTTTTTTGCAGACCTTTCTTCACACTTAATTTGAACGTCGTTTCAGAATACATGTATTAGTTTCCCGCAATTTTCGCAGTTTTTCACAGGGTATGTAACAGAAAGGATGTAACTCTTATGCTCGCAAAATTTGACGTATTTGGATTCATCCCTTTCCTTTAAAATGAGATCAAAACGATGGCGATATAGTAATTTTTATGGAAGTTATCATTTTTCAAATTAGGTGGGGCGTATGTGTCTTACCTACCCTTAAAGGGTTAAACCTATAGCATTTCTAGTTTTAGTTGGCAATAGTAATCGTCCTACAGATTGAAAATAATTTTGTTTTCGAAAAATCATGGATGAAACGACTTATTCAAAAAGCATATTACAAAAAGTAGCATGGGTACAAGAATTTGAACAAAGTCATCTTCTTGGACGAGGTTTCTTTCTGGATATCAGTAAATTTATAAAAAAATGATCATCTTCAAATAACAACCTTATTCAGCCTAAGTTCATCTCGAACAATAATTTCAGTTTTGAACAGGTGCACCAAATCTATCAGAAGTACTTGTTGAAGTCTACTCAGAAACGATTTAACTGAAAGTGGAGCAGCTGAGAAAAGTAATTATCTGAGAATCGAATAGAGATTTGATTCTAGAGTAGAATCTTTTGGAAGGTATTGTCCATCTTATGAAAAAGGATTTATCCATCCTCCCATCTAGCTGGTTCTAGCATCTCATCCTGCTCTCTCTTTTCTCTCTCATCTCCTGCATAATGTAACAACAGCTCCGCACTGGGCGAAATGTCAGTGGTACTGTGTATTTCGTGAAGATTTAGGGTGAGGTAAAGTCTCTTTCCTTGCAGCGAGTTATGAGTTATGGAGAAACGTATCCGAGCTTGATCCGCTGTGATACGAGGCGTATTGTTACGTTCGTTAGGGTGCCAAGCTCACTGCTTGAACAACGAGCCGAACAAGAACAACAATGTGAAGCGAGCTTTCAAGATCTTACCTCGAAGACGTCGAAACCACCACCATGAAGGAATTACAGGAGACCTTTTCCATTGTGTTAAGATAATTCCAGCAACACACATACGATACCAGGGCGCCCATCCCGAAATGAAATCCTAGGAGGATATCACTAGTCCTTCTTTCGATCCTTGGGGTGGTCCAGCATATAGAGAAAGCGCAGCACGGTAGCCGACTAATCCATGCCTAAGGATCCTTTATCTGACACATCATCTGACTTGCCTTTCCTTCTTGCAGTCTCGCTTATATAGCAGCTCGTCCTTCAATGTCCAAAGCCCTTCATTATCAACTTCGAACGCTTGTAGAAGTATCGATGACTTCGTCCAACATTTTTTGTCGGTCATTCTTAAGATTAGTCCTCGATGGATGTTCTTAAGAGCATTACTATTAGCATAATAGAGCTTTACTCACGTTACGTTATTCTGGTTGAGTTAAATTCCCACAGAAAGTATTGACCCGCAATGACATTGGTCGCTGAACAAGTTCTGCAACCCTAATATAAAAAATCTGACCGCTTCGCGGGCACATTCTCATTGCGCGCTTCGCGCGCAGTTCGCAAGTTTGAGCGCGCCTAGGGCGCGCGATTCGATCGTCGCGCTTCGCGCTCCGTTATTTCTGAACCTTGCGCTTCGCGCTCGGTCTTGTGCTCTTCGGATACGTTCAAGTTTATTTCTTATAATTTAATACTGAAGCTCAAACCAACTTAATGATATTAAAGATGATGTAAATTAGTCATCTTCTCAAATTCACTAAGTTTCTTTTTCAGATTAAGTGAAACAGGAAATTCAATTTACTTAAGGCTCTATCGGCCTTAAGGAATACATTCTCATCATGACACTCGCGCTCGATTTTCTGTATGCATTTTTGTAACTTTTTAATAAATTACATGATTATTGATAAATTTATTTTCTTCCAAATCTTTTAAAAAGGAAAAACAATCGTAGAATTTATTTAAGGAAATGATTTTGCAGAACAACGCTTATTTCGTATCACATATTTTGGTAAAAAAAATCGAATTTATTTAATATTAAAAATCAAAACATAAAATATACATCCTGTCGAGAAATTTATCGATAAGAATGTGTAGACCTTATTTAGCCAAACAATTTTCATCTCAAAGTTTTTTTTTAATCTCACATATTTTGTCTAAAAAATGGAATTTTTGAATTTTAATCGTATTTTTTGGAATTGAAACGAAAAATATATGTTTTATCAGAAACTGTGTGAGACAAAACTTGTAGATCTATTTGAAACTAACAACTTTGTATTCTTACGTTTTTTTCTTATTTTACATATTATTGTTAAAAAATTGAATTTTGGATTTTCAATAGTTTTTTTTTTAAATTAAAAAGAAAAATATGCATCTTATGAAAAAATGTTACAATTCAAATTTGTAGGACTTTATTTATTCAATAATATTGTATCATAACGTTTTTTCGTATCTCGTATAATTTAACTGGAAAATGGAATTTTGATATTGACTTTTTTCGAATTTGAATATGCTGTAACATTTCTAATTTTGATTTAATCAAAAAATGTTATCAGGATAATTTTTAGAGATTTATGAGCGCTATCAAAATCCAGTATTGAAATTTTTGATTTTTTCAAAAAATGATTTTCAAAAACACAAAAGTAGTGCTCAATCCCTCAATTTTGATTGGATGTGGCTGGTTAACGAACTTGTCCTTACTTTTTCGGCTCCGATAAAGTGTACCAAAGCTCAATTCAATCTGATAATTCTATCGAGAGTTATGCCGCACACGACCTACAGACAGACAGACAGACAGACAGACACTTTCGTAAAAACCCTTTTTTCTGACTCAGGGGGTCTCAAAACGTAAAGATTTGATGAAAATTTCGAAAGTCATTTTTCACATAAAACCAATACCTTCTCATCCATGATGAGAATGTAAAAATTGAGGTAAACTGAAACTAATAGAAATTCACAAATGTTTCAACATTAAAACTTTTAATTGTAGGATTCATTGAAAATGCGAAGAGAAAGATCGACTGTTTTCACTGCAGTGATGGGTGGTAACTCTTTAAAGGTAAGTATAACGTAAGGTAGTTACTATTTTTCCGGTAACTTTTAACTTTATTTTAGTTATTTTGTACTTCATGTATATCTCTCTTTTGATTACTGCTACAGCTACGAACAGTCTCTGAAGATAGTTTTAAAAATATAATATAAGTTGTTGAATTTAATTAGATATACGAGGGCAACTCAATAAGTTCTTACAAGAACACAAAAAATCACATTATTTCTGATTAGATTATTTTTATTTTTGAACATAGTCGCCTTGTAGCTTTATACACTTTGCCGAGCGATTTTAAAATTTTTTCAAGGCGTCTTAAAAGTAAGATTTTGGAAGTTCTTCAAAATAGACCTCTCTTTCGGAGATTGTGTACTCGTTTGACTTAAATCTCTTTCCGGTAAGCCATGTTTTAATGTTTGTAAACTGGAAAAAGTCACTGGGGGCTAAATCCGGTAAATACCAGAAGTGTTAGTTGAAGTTTGCCGGATTTTCAATAAAGAAAACACTTAATTCTCAAGGGAATCGCAAAATTTTTTTATTCAAAGTATTGACCATTGTATTCTACACATTTTGCCCATCTTTCAGGCAAATCATGGATACCATTCCAAAAAAACTTTTTCTCTTTCAAGGCAAACCATTCGACGAGCCATTTTTCGACTTCTTCAAAATTGGCGAAGCGCTGCTCTGCGAGTGAGTGTCCCGTCGATGCAAAAAGGTGATAGTCGGACGGGGCGAGGTCTGGAGAGTACGGCGGGTGCGATAATATTTCCCTGTTCAATGCTTTTAATGTGTTCTTCACCACTTTAGCGGTATGAGACGGTGCGTTGTCATGTTGTAGGATAACTTTACCATGTCTTCGAGCCCATTCCGTCCGTTTTTCGATCAACGCATGATTCAAATTGATAATTTGTTGTCGGTAGCGATCCGTATTCACCGTCTCACCAGGTTTTAATAACTCGAAGTACACCACACCACACTGGTCCCACCAAACACAGAGCATTGTCTTACGGCCAAAGCGATTTGGCCTTGGAATCGATGGGCCGACCTCACCAGGTGAAAGCCATGATTTTTTCCGCTTCGGGTTCTCGAAATAAATCCATTTTTCGCCCCCCGTGACAATTCGATGCAGAAAATATTTCCTTTTGTTTATCGTTCAGTTGGTGTGGTACCCATTTTCCATACTTTTGGATTTTTCCCATGGCTTTTAAAAGGTAGCAAATTGCTCCTCGGGTCATATTTAGTGTTTGTGCCAATTGTTGTTGCGATTGGGTTGGGTCTTCACCCAATAACGCCTGCAATTCTTCGTCTTCGAACTTTTTCGCTGCACCAGGATGTTCATTATCTGTTAAATCGAAATCTCCACTTTTAAATTGAGGAAACCATGTCTCACATGTTCTAATCACTGGAGCATATTCACCATAAGTTTCTACCAGCAATCGATGAGCTTCAACTGCTTTTTTCTTTTGATGAAATAAGAAAAGCAACGAATGCCGCAAATGCGATTTACTTGGAACGAAACTCGACATATTCACTGAGGTAAACAAATATGATGCTATTATTTTGGCAGAATGTAATTGTGTATTTTTGAAGGTTATTGTCCATAGAAAAATATCAGTATATATATGAGTATATTATATATACTATATAATATACATACATATATATATGAGTAGTTACAGGGCAAATGTTAGATTTTTCTTCTATAACACTTACATCACACTGTTACAGAACTGTTATAAAATCCTTTTTTTGGAACTGTTAGTGATGTAATTGCTCTACAACAGGAAGGTAACAATGTTATATAACACTGTTACCGTGCAAAGATTATTACACAACAAGAAATAACAATGTTACTTTTGCAAAGTTGGAACTTACAAACAAGTTGGAAATTATTTAGTATTATTGTAATAATGTGTAACGTACATTGCGAAACTTTACTCTGCATTTTTAAAGTTTACCGAACAGTGATACATTCTTTAACATTTGGTACGTCGCAAATTATTACAATAATATTAAATAATCTGCAAATCGTTCATATGCCCCAGCTTTGCTAGATATTGAGTAAAGTTTCTCGAACTTATGATGCTCACTTTATATCCAGAAATAATATTGCCAACACTAAATTTTTGAGGCTAAAAAGAAGCTTGAATATAGGGCTAAATCTTTAGTCTACATATCAACCTTGCAATAAATGTCTATTCAACACGGAAAAAAAATTTGGTTGCCGTAAACAGAAGTTGGATTCTCACAATCGAACTATTGTTACGAAATAATTCTAATTGTTTCCAAATTTTTCAGAAATCTTTGCACAGTAACAGTGTTACATAACATTGTTACCTTCCTGTTGCAGAGCAATTACATCACTAAGCAATGGCAATTATTACACAACAAGAAATAATAATGTTACTTTTGTAAAGTTGGAACTTACAGACAAGTTGGAAATTATTTAGTATTATTGTAATCTTTCTGAACTGAAAAACTGGAGTGGGGGGGGGGGGGGGGGGATACTTTCACTTGTAAATGTAACTGCAACGAGTTACTTTTTAAAGAGCAAGTTAGCCAACACTGTTACACTGCGCTGCAAAGATTTTTTTTATTTGAGAGAGAAGAATAATTTCTTATGTAATTTTGTATATTAGAATTACAAAATCTAGGCACAAAAACTTTGATAGAGCCTTGGAAACTCTTCAATACCTTTTGAATGTTTGTTTTCTTTACCAATTTCTTAAATATTATTGCTTAAATATCTGCAAGAATTTAAAAAAAAACGATCCAAATTGTTTGATCCAATAGATACACTCATAAAAAAAAATTATATGGGGAGATTTTTTCGGGTGAATTAATCACGTCAATTCCCGAAAAAGGAGGAACGTTCCAGCGAGTATTTTGTGCAATGTTTCTCTACTTCCTTTTCGACGACCCCGCGGACACGCCATCAGGAAATTACCACTCAAAGTACAGCACACATGTGCACATGCACGCAACATGGTTACACATGTGATTGAGAGGTGGAGAAGACACTCCGAGAAACGAGATCTCGCTCTGGTTTAATTAACTTGGACCGGTTGTTTTCTGTCAATATTTTCACATCGCCCTTGTCATTCACTTATATGTATATCCACACACAATTGTAAGATGTAAATGTGTAAGTATGGATCGAAATTCTTACCGCCATGTTGGATTGGACCGACGTATATAGTGCGCGATTTGCGACAAGAGGACTCGATCGATGCCCCGGGGAGGTCGTGACCTCAGTAAAGTCCTCTGGGGTCTTTGACTATCAGTCCCCAGGAAACATAAAGTCACGATCGCGAGTCACGATTTCTTGCAGGTATGTCCTCTCATAGTATTAACTGTACACCCGATATCATGAGGTAGACGCGACGATAAAATATGGTATCGCGATTTGGATAAATTATCGAAGTAGCGCATGAATTGCCTGTATTTGTAACGTCCACTTTGTACAGGATTGGTAATAGGGTTGTTACATAAAATTAGAATTGTTCAGTTTCTATTATGCTCTTTCGATACAATGTATGAACGATGTTTGTTGCCTTAAATGCAATCGCTAACTTGTGTCAAATTTTTCATTTTGAAGATGAAATACTCTGATTTAATCAATTTGTCTTCTCCTCTATCCCGTTTATACATGCCTTCAATTGGTCCGATGAATTTTAATTGATCTATGCACTAGATACCTCAGTCTTAATCTAATGATATGAACAACAATCTCATTCAGTCAAATAAATTTTCTTTCATTCCAAAGCTAATGAATCTTGTATTTGTAAATTATTTTTATTCATGTAGCCTAAATATATCATTATAAATGATATTAATATTGTGAAATTCGAGAATGCTCCCAAGAACAATTTTCTCTGGATGATCTAATGAATGTTGTCTTCGGTACAATTCTAAAATCACGTCAATATTTTTATTCTAGAGGTTCAAAAGTAATCCTTAGTAGGTTCTTCTTCCTGTATTTTAACTTATTGGTGTATTTCAATTGGTCTGATAAGTTTTAATCAATTTATGATTCATACAACACAGTAGAACCAATCATAATGTTTTTATTTAATTTTAAAATTTTTCTCCACTCTTATTTCTTATATTATTTAATTTTCTATTTTCAGAAAATCTGGTAACATAATACCCTATTATTCTACTCTAATAACTAGAATTTAAATCACAATCAATTCTTATTAATGAATAATTTGTTTACTGTTTAGATAAAAGAGCAACTAAAAAAGAGATGTTTGTGTGGTCGATCAGTGGTCAAGACTCTTGTTGGTGAAGTATGGTAGGAGTAACATGGAAGGGTCGCATCCTTCGGAGACGATTGAAAGGACCTTTCCTGGTTTGGTCTGTACCTTATACTGTGGTAAATACACATTGTGCAACACGCGTTACTTTGAATAATAAATCAATTTCGAAGGGACAAAGACGAGCCATGATTATGTATGGGCGTCGTCGTGCCCGAACGAGTAGTCTCCAATATATACAGGGATGTTGAGTATAAGGTCTTTGATGTATTGAGTTAGTCTGTGTCGGTTTGGTAAGTACCATTCACCCCTCCTTTCCCCTAAAATGGTTTCATCTAACCTAGAAACTTCCACCCCGAGAGCAAACAGACCATCTCGAGGCTTCAGTTACTCGCTTTACTTGTGTCCAAACCCACAAAACTTGGATGCACTAGTTACAACTTTGTTCCTTCTATTCCATTCCCTCCCTTGAATGTAATTTAGATACATTTTGTTTTCCTATTATATTTTATGATTAGCTAATACAACGATATTTTAATAGCATGTAATATGTTATAGGTCAGAATTGGATTACAATCACAAAAGGAGAATTTTGTTGATATTGAACCAATTCCTAACGACAGTGCCACATGTAAAATTAGAGGTTTCAAATCCTTTTATAATTTTATAATAAATATTTGAAAATTATATTTGTACTTTATAGCTCCTCATACTTTTTTCATTTTTTATAAACCCTTAATATATTTTCAGACGACTTTTTACGTGCGAAGGGTTTAAAGAATCCAAAGATAGACGAAGGAGGGAATAAGTTGGAAGAAAGTGCTAAATCAACATTTTTATAAACTACTTAAGTATTCATAGGCTTGGAAGGGTGCACCATAATGCAAAAGCAGTAAGGGTGATCTCGACGAAAGTGGTACCAAGGAGTGCTGGTAACGGCAGCTACTACCATCATTTTATAACAACCGCATTATCGAAGAGCAGCCGATCTCGAAATGTGGTTACCGGAAAGATCGATGTCTTAAAACTCAATCTACGATTAAATCGCACCTCGTATAAGAAAATCCATAACTGAAAAGGAATCAACTTCAATAAAAATCCAACGCCGGTTTGGAACATTCAATTTTATGAAAACTCACTATCAGGAAATTCCCATATTATTTTCAATATCTAAATTTCAAAACCAGTAATTCAAAAAAAATCTTCAAGTCATCAAAGAAGCATTGGAACGGACATTTATTATTTATTATTTATTCAATATCAAATAAAATACATTTCAACCCTAAATTTTTTTTATTGGCATATTTAAAAGAGCGGACTATTACGCGTGTTCAGCTGCAAACCTAAGCGTGTTGCGCTTAAAATTCGTGCCGTCAAAAAGCAAGAGATTCAAGGATGGTCAAGCAGAAGACTCACTTTATTCATAAAATTGCAGTCTCGAGGAAAAACACGTTTTTGTCAAAACATGTTTTTTCAACATTCCGTACATGATATCTCAAAAACCGTGCCATAGAATTTAATAAAATTTTAGGTACATCTATATAATTGATATATATTCCATGTGACACTCAATTTATCACCTAAAATTTATTAGATATAAAAATATCAGCTTTTCATTGTGAAAAAAGTACCACATTTTCAAAATTTGAGTTTAATTGGTCTTAAAAAATACTTTTTTAAAAAAAGGGAAAAAATAGTGTCGCCTGAGAACTACAAGTATAAAAAACTAATTAATTTTTTTCAAATTGTTCCAGGTTGCCCCCAGCTACAAGGAGGATGTACAGAGGCGAGAGGTGTCATTTTATACAACAAATTTTTATACTGCTCTATAATACAAATATTTCACTACAAAGTTTTGAAAATATTTTTAAAATGTACTTTATAGTTGCCTTGAAACCCTCAGTTAATCTCGCTTTAAGGGGGTAGATGACAGTAAACTTTTCAAAAAAGTCATTTTTTTTTATTGGCTTAAAAAATCCTTTTGACCTTCTAGAATAAGGGACAAAAGATCCTATACCCACCGAAAGTCGTTTTCTTTGAAATTTCGAGTTATCACTCGAGCGCCTCGAAATGCTCTGAAATGCGCTCTTGCCAATGATTAAACGCGTTTTTCTCTAAATGATGTTTTTCAAAACGGTGTACATGATATCTCAAAATCTAATTAACGAATCGAATTGAAATTTGACACACTTACTCTATGGATGAGTGCCTCTGGCGTCACGTAGGATTTTGCAAATATCTTGTTTTATTCAATAATTATAAACAATCATAACATGAAATTTCGGTCCAAAAAACGTATGTTCAATTCAGAAATTTTTTTCTCGTTGCCAAAAAATGCTAAAAAAAGGCAACGTGACGCGATAGCTAATACAATATAGATGATGAGCATATTTTGTTTTTTTGTTTCAGACGACTGGTTTTCGCAGAATCATGTACACCATCCAACCATGCGCAAAAATCATAGGGATGCGCGAAGCAGCATATATCAAAAAGTTTTTTTTTTAACAAAAAATTTTTTAAACCTTTTTTGATAAGTATGAAAGATAATAAAACAAAAAAATAGTGGTATAACATCATTATTTAGTTAGCAATAAATTTATGAAAATGACCCACAAAACATGCCCGTCACTGTGTTCTACCCCCTTAATCGCTTTTTCTTTTAGACACCAGAAAATTCCCCAAAAAACAGGAATTTTTAGGTACTCTACACTTGCTAACCCCCTTAAGAGTATAGAATATATCTATAAAGAAGATTAAATCGATCTGACAACTAAATTGTACTACAAAGTTATAACAACTGGAGAGAATAGATTGAAAGCTGAAATTCTGAAGGCTTGAGTGATCCGCAATTATTGCGATATTAGTTTCTGCGAGTCGAGGAAAACTGGTGGCTGTTGATGGGTGGAGATGAGGTTGAGTTTAGGGGTTGGGGGATGCGATGGGATATACGAGAGCGGATCGGTTGATATTGGGCATTCAATCCTAGCCAACCCCCGTTCTCTCACGCGCCCCTAACAACACATTAACATGCATGAGCCCTGCGTGATTGTTTTACCCGAACCCTCTCAAATCTGAGT
Source organism: Diplolepis rosae (assembly GCA_030998225.1). NCBI lineage: Eukaryota > Metazoa > Arthropoda > Insecta > Hymenoptera > Diplolepididae > Diplolepis > Diplolepis rosae. Next base: position 7,131,557 of record JAPYXD010000701.1, read on the forward strand.
AAGGCGGCTCTGGAATCGGCGAATCCCGAAAATCGTACCACGATGCGTGCATGTGATGCAAATTTAATGTCAAATATCCATGACTGCACTCCAGACTTGCCAATCAGAAACCTCAGTTACATTAGTCAAGAACTCAATCAACATCCTTTATTGGATTTTTGAGAAATAAAAATATTGAGAAAAATTCATTGAGAGAAGAGATGCAATTATTATTAGAATATAATTAGTTGTACTATACTTCTATTAATTCATGCCATTCCATGAAATAATTTAAAATTATATAATATATAATACTTGGTACGTTTGCATTGGCTTTAGGACCAAGTATTATAAATTAAATCAAGGGTCAATACAATCTACCATTTTAATTATATAATATATAAACATATAATATGAACAGCCATGAAATTCTACAAAAACATTAAAAAACATAAAATTTTGTGCAATCTTGCATACTACTTGAATCTTAATCAAATCCTTCAAAATCATTCGAAATTTTGGAGAATAATGCACCCGGATCCTGCAAAGCACCTAGAAATCCCATAATGTTCCTCTAAATCCCGTAAAATCTCTATTAATCCCTGAAATTTAATGAAACAACTAACAAATTTTTTAAATCTTCAATGGCTATGAAATCTTATACAACTTTATAAAGCATTGGGATACAAACACCTATGAGATCATAAAAAATTCTATAAGTCATATGAAGTTTCTTGGTCGTATTAAACTCCACAGAATCATTTGAAATTTTATAAAAATTCCACTGTAATGTTCCTCCACATCCCTTAAAATTTATAAAATCTTGACTTTATATGATAATAAAACGATCGATTGGTTTTGAAACATTGTTATAAATGTGATTCTTGTTTTTACGAACATCAGTAGAAATGATTAATTAACAATACTATAGTTGAAACATAACCAATTTTAAAGTGGCATGCTTGATAACATGTCTAGTATTATATTGACCCAAATTCATAGAATTTTTGTTAGTTTCTTGTTATTTTGTCATAGGGTCAGTTTCATCTTTTTTTATTTGATTAAAAATATCACTATTAGATGTGAAAACGCGCAAAAAGAAAGAAAGGCAAACGTTTCGGCCACATATGGGGGCCCTCTTCAGTGCCATAAATTCAAAGATTAATTCAAAATTTCTGTAGAACATTGGAATATAGGAAATAATTAAATTAAGAATTATCATGGAATTCAAAAAATTATCTCATAGCTTGCAATTCAAAATGAAGTAGTCCAGTATGCAGCATCATGAATTGAAAAAATATCTAGAGTTCACTGTGAATAAAAAACCGGATAAATGAAAAAACATAAAAAATTTTGCACACGAACCGACCGGAATTTTTTAGAAAATTTTACTTTTAAAGAAGGATGCCAAATTGGTTATCAATGGCAAAACGCGAACACATTTTACATTTTTGAAAACTTTGCGGTGAAGACTTTCCCAGGAAAAAAAACCGATAGAACACGCGTCTTTTTGAATTGTGTATCTGTCATTTGCATATTCAGGAAATAAAAATTCAATCGGATGGTGACACTTGGAATCTGCCATTTGTGCGCAATGTTTTAAATCTGCCATTCGACATTGGTTAAATCGTTAAGTGAATACGGTTGAATAAGACTGATTAACCTCAAATAATTTCTAATGGCAATGTACGATTCATTGATGTTCGCATAAATCGGTTGAAATTCCAAATGAAATGGAAGTCTTAAAAGGCCACTCTGAATAAGAGAAATACAATAAAAACAGAATACGAATTGTATTGTAAACGATAGTTCACTTTAAATACATTATTTTCTATCGGAAATATTGGTTTTCAATCTGTAATTGCTGAAATTCCAGTGACAGATACGCAATTCAGAACACCTCAAAGCCCATTCAAATTTAACGCAAGTGAATCGTTTTTTGTTTCCTGGGTTGTTACCGGAGTCTCTCACAGAATGATCTGAACTGTTTTAAAAACCGACTCGAGACATATGGCTTTGCTGACCGAAAATTTTTTTATATAAGCAATCTTGAAAGGTTCTTTTCCTCCTTGAAGAAGACTATTGTCCTATACCTAGTAAGTAATTTCGAGACGTTTATGTTGATTTTCACGAGTGGACGCAGGCGTGTATTTTTCAAGAAAATGATTTTATATATCAACTTCACGGACAATCCATTCAACACTGAATTTGCAAGCTTATTATAATATCCATATTATATAAAATTTTACTCAATATTATTTGAGTATGTACCGAATAAAAAAATTGAAAGTTGTTTATTTTCGCATTTAGATTTATTCTGAGATGTTTTATAAAATCGTAATAAATTTATCTTTAAAAATTAATAAAAAAATGCAATTTACATATTCGTGATATTATGTATCACATCTAAAAGTATTATTAAATTTAAATAGTTCTGAAAATGGTCAGAACTGTGATATATTCTAGCTTTATAGTGAATTTGCCATTTTTAAAATTTTAAAGTGACATGCAAATAACAAGAAATTAACAAAAATTATAACCAATGTGTCGACCCAATCTGTCTCACTTCTTTATCCGAATGTCTTAGAGACTCGGAGATTTCCCTTCCACTCTTCCTCTCAACCAACTTTAATCCTGAGATATGAGCACGTATTATATGAAATTGTGCATTGCCAAAGGGCACTAGAGGACTAGAGAAAAGTAAGGAACATAAAAGGGGATAAATAGAGAATTTCTGGGGGGTCCATAGCCACTAAGAATGGTGTGAACTCTCTCTAACCTCAACTAACATGTTTATTCGATGCTGAAAGTGCAAACGAAGAAGAATGATCAGATTTAAGAATATTAATAAAGATTATGTTCTCTCTGCTTCCGGAAGCTGAGCCATAAATGCAAAAGATGAAATGGACACATTAATATATTTATTCCGTAGGAGATATTTCTTGATTCTTTTTCATATTTACATATTATGTTTAAAGCAAGGCATTAAGAGAAAATCATTTTTTGTCCCAGACTACTGCAGTAACAGCAAATCTCAGAGAGAAGGTATTTCTTAATTGCTTCTTTTTGTAGAAACATTTCTTACATTTCTGCAATGAGCTATGCAATTGCAAAAAAAAACAAAAAGGAAACACGTTTAAGGAAATTAAAGTCATTACTAATTTAAAAAGCCACATTTCTGATAAACTGACTATTAACGTTTCAGAGCATAAACACCAGAGATCGTTATTTCACATTATCTTATCAATACCAGCAATGTATAGTTTAATTGGCCATAACTACAAAGAAAGAAAAGTATTATTACTTATCGAATTTATAATAAAATGATCAGTACCGTGACATCAAAAAATTCTCAAACTCACATTAAAATATACGAACTGTCGGGAAAATGCATCAATTTTATATTTATCTGAGCTAAAAATCACTAAATATGAATTACGCTAACCATAAATAGAACTTTACTTCGTTATCGATGAAGATTAAGGCAATTGTTGATCGTTAATTATCGTAATAAATCAAGCACACTTCAGCCAATTAAAAGAGCCGTTGATCAATTCGAAGCTTATCGCCTCGCTTCTTCTATTAGAAGACAATTCTTTTCTAATTACTTTTCTCGACATTAATCTAATTGATTGAACTATTCGCTTCTTAGTGATTTTCAGAAATACATTTCTTTTTGATATTTTATACCTGCACGGAAAAAAACTGTTTAAGAAAAGTTTATGGAACTGTTCAAGAGTTGGAGATACAGGCATTTACGGAACAGAGTTCTGGAAAATTTACAGAACTTTTTATAATAAAATGTGGAACATTCAGGAAAAAATATTGAAAGTTTCGCATTTTATTCTGCAAAGTTCTGTCAATTTTCCAGAACTCTGTTCCATAAATGCTTCAATCGCTAATTAGTAAACACTTCTATAAACTTTATTGAACTATTTTTTCCGCTTGAGACAAAAAATGGTAATTTAAATATTAAATTTTTCATAGAACAGAAACTTTAAAGTGACTATGGGGTCAAGAAGGCGTGACGAGATGAAATTTCCAGTTTTTGAATCTCAGTTTACACAGCGATTTGAAATGATCGAAGGGTCTTTGTAAAAATTGTCCACTGCCTGGTGGGGATAATTACCGATTAAGGAAATTAAATCCTGTGGTGGTATTGATTTCTGACCGATAATCGGCCGTGGGAGGCCTTAGTTGGAAAAGAGGTGGGGGTACCGCCTTTGTTTCTGATTCGGAGGGCATCCTTACGAACGGGTTAGCCGCGCCAGTGATCACCGACGCTAATTACAGCGGATCAGCATCCCGGTCGAGTTTAAAACTCATTCTCCCCCTTTCTATGCAGAAACGGGGCTTCCCGCCCCGCTCCTGATTGGCCGCCTGGGATGACACGAAAGTGCTCCAATATGGCGTCTTATCTGATTTCACCGACGTCCCAAAGGTATAAGCACAATGTCCCTCACCTTTCTTTAATTAATTACTCCTCATTACATCATCACCTTGATAAAAATAAGCATTTTACATGTGTCTTACGTTAATTCTCAGCAGTAGTGTAATCATATTCAATGGTCTACAAATTTGAAAGTAGTGCTCACTTTCCTCGAAGAAAATAAAAATAGCTGATCATCACTCTCTGAATTTGATTTAATCAAATTTGAGTGAATTAAAGGCGTAAAAATGTTCGACAATTAGTTCGGTGAGTTTTTTACTCATTTTTATACTATATGAATTAATTTTTAGTGAAATTTCACTTCCTTAATTACACTGAGACCAATTTGTTTAAATCGAAGAAATATTTCTATAATATAGGTTTGTAGAAAAAATTTCTTTGTATTGAAAAATAATTTTTCGATTCAAAGAAGTTTTTCTTAAGGTAGTTTTCATCCACGAAAATTAGACCTCAGGCAAAAATAGATAATTTTGCTTACAAGAATAGCAATATTATTATTGAAAGGCTATTTTGAAAAAGAAAAGATTATTTTGAATGAAAAAAATTTGAAACACAGAAAAATAATTTTATTAATAAATTTGATTTTTGACCCAACTGTTTTTCTTATCGCTTCTTACCAAATTTAAAAAAATAATGCGATTCTAATAAATCATGAATCATTTTTTCAGAGAAAAGATTTCCCACAACTTCACCGTTTTTGATTTTTAAAAATAAATTCTTCATTGGCTGAAACCATTAAAAAAACATTTTCCAAAACGAAATTTTTATTTAAAAAATTGCTGAATTAGATAATAATTTATTCATAATAATTTATTCATTTGTAATTTATTAAAATCGCATAATTTTTTAAAATTTGGTAAGAAGCGATAAGAGAAAAAGTTGGGGCAAAAATAAAATTTTTTAATAAAATTATTTTTCTGTATTTCAAATTTTTTTCATGGAAATTAATCTTTTCTGTTCCAAAATAGCCCTTCAATAATAATTAATAATTTAACTTCAATAATAATATTGCTATTCTTGAAAGCAAAATTATCTATTTTCACTGAAAAAAGAAGAGTCTTACCTGGTATCTTACTGTAAGATATAAGATGGGAATTTGCCATCTTCTGTCTTAAAATAAGATGTTTCACGAAGTATCTTATTCAAAATTAAGACGACTCACGTATTTTGATACGAATAAAGATGTAATTTCCGTCTTACAAAATAAGATACTTGATTGAGTTAGATAATGTGTTTTAGTTTAAGATGTTTAGGATGTCATAAGATGGTTCTGGCATAAGATGTTTCTGAATTGTAAGATATAGCAGGTCAATAAGTTAGTAAAAACTAAGATGCGTAAAGTGTCAAAGAAGTAGTGGTCGAAAGATAGAATCTCTTATAGGGTTATAGTTACTGTTCATAACCTCAAGAAATGGAGCGTTTTGACTGTTCCATGTTTTTCTTCTGTGGTGTACTATCAACTCATTTAGAGGAATATATTGTTCATTTTAATCGACACGATTCTTTATTCAAACTTTACATATGACGGATGTGGAGCTACATGTAAAAAGTTTAAATCGTATCAGCAACACGTGACTCGATATCAGATATACCTTCTGTTTTAAGGTATTGGATACGTTTGCTAAGTCGCTTGTCACCTTTTCCAATAGAGCATTTACTTGAATTAATTTTTTTAAGAAGTACGTACAGCCATGTAAGCCACCACATGCGTAGCATACACCGGTATGCCGTAAGCTTTTTCTCACAGTGTAGAGGTTATAGGAACAATAAACTGTCGGTAACTTAAGTAATCTGTGTTACCGATGGCTCAACTTAAGATATTTTACGTGTATTCAAATAAGATGTTTTAAGCAACTTAAAAGTGACTACCGAAACATCTTAGATATGACTACACAAGTATCTTAAATTAAGACACTTCTTTTTGCAGTGTTTGCCTGAGGTCTAATTTTCGTGAATCAACTAACTTAAGTCAAAAAAATATTTGTTGTTGAAGAAAATGTCTTATATAATTATATAACATCTTGTAATTCAAAGAAATTTTTCTTTGATTTAGAGAAACTGTTTACTGAATGTAATTATGTGACTTTTTACTGATTAATCACTTGGTTTTGAACTGAAACACTTATTAAAATTAGTAAGAAAGTTCCAATAGAAATTATCGAAAAATATTAATTAAAATTAAAAAAGTGTAATGGTTGATTTATGGAGGAAAAATAAATAAGGGAATTATAATTTAAAATAATTTCAAGCTTTTCAAAAAGGTCTTGAACAATACAAAAATTGGTTCTCTCTTATACTTTTTCACTGACAATGTCTATGAGCCAAAAAAAAAAGCAGGTCACATATTTTTTACGAAAGGCACGGAAATGTTAAAATCCACATCTACATGGTTCATTTTGAGAATTTTACATGAAGACATGTAATAAGGGACGAAGAATTACTGGCTGGCGACGACTGGAATGCCAACAATGGCGATTCTATGGATCTCATGCACACTCATGTTCCAGACTCCAGAGTTCTTGACCCCCTTCTCCTTTCTTTATTTCTTACATCGGCAAACTAATAAGAGAATATTAAAATAAGACAAAAAGTTTTATATTAAAACCACAGCATACTAAATTTCTAGCATAATATAATCACTGTTAAAATAATTGTGAATAAATATTTATGCTTTGTTTTTCATTGTTAATTCATACCTTATAAATTTATTTAAAATTATTTCTATTTGCTATGTCGTTATTCAGTATTTGATTCATTAAGGAATTGCATGAAAAAAACAATTCTATACATTAATTATTCCATTATCAAAATTATAGTACAGGATTCAATTCAGATAGTAACTTATATTGTATTGATGTCAGTTCTTGCAATATTTTATTTTTCATATTTGAAAAAGCTCAATGCTGGTTTTTATACAGAAAAAAGTATTTTTTTTAGAATGAACTTGATTTCATCTGAGGCTTACATCAGTCCACTAAACGTTTAGTTTACTACCCAGCAAATACTGTTATATAACGGATATATAACTATTACATAACATATGGTATCATGATACTCTGTTACATAATTTCTATAACATCTCCTTAACGATGTTATGTATAAATTACAGAATATTATTTTAATGCTCTGTCATAATTATGTAACAGTTTTGTAACAGCTTTTCCGGGGGTTCTATATCGTGATGTATACATCAATAAGTTCTTACAAAAACACAAAAAATCACATTATTTCTGGTTAGCTTACTTTTATTTTTCAACATAGTCTCCTTGTAGCTTGATACACTTTGCCCAGCAATTTTAAAATTTTTTCAAGCCGTCTAAAAAGTAAAATTTTGGAAGTTCTTTAAAATAGGCCTTTGTTTCGGTAAAGACGTCCTCATTTCACTCAAATCTCTTTCCGGCAAGCCATTTTTTAATGTTTGGAAACAGGAAACAGTCATTGGGGGTTAAATCCGGCGAATACGGTGAGTGCGGCAAAAATTCGAACTTCAATTCTTACAATTCCGCCATTGAAACAGCACCGGTTCCATAATTTCTAGCGTCGCAGCCTTAAGGGGCACAACTAGTTTGACCGTCTGAACAACAGGTGATTTTTATGAATTTTGAAAAAAAAAGTATTGCATGGAATGTTTTAAAATTTTGCAGATACATTTGTGCATAAATAATGAATACACAGTAATGTTTTCAAATGAAAATATTCGATTTTCAGCAAGTTATCCACCATCTCCTGAGTCTTCAAAAAAAAAAAGTTCCGCCACTACTGCCGTGATTATCGCCTTCACAGTGGCTGTAATAAAAAAAAACAAAAATTACATTAAATTGGTATATATTTCCTATACAATGACCCTCGATTGTAAATAAAAATTAATTTGCAACAAAATGGCGGAGTTTTGAAAAAAAATTAAAATTTTGCTCAAAAATCTGATGGTTTTTGACGTGACAAAATTATATTTTTCATCCAATTCATAAAACTGGAGGGTCATTGTATGGAAAAATAAATACACAATAAGCTAAAAAAGACGAATGTCGATCGGATGATTTGTTATCGAGTTACAGCTGCAGCAAATTTGAAAAATGTAGTTTTGAGAAAAAAGCGTTCAAAGATAAAAGTACTGATTTCATTGTTATAAATTTTTAAGTATCATACCTAGAGCTAATCTGCTATTCCAGGCCCATACAATTCACCTTCCTCTTCTTCGAAGAGCGCCTGCTGGGCTGTTAAAAAATGTAACAAAAAAAAATCGAAATTTTCAAAATTTCAAACTAGTTGTGACCCTTAACTGGACGTCCTGAAGGGGATTTATCACGAATGTATGTACGACCAAGTTTAAACTTATTCACCCAGTTGTGCGCCGTTTTAAACGATGATGCCAATGTACCATGAACTTCATCTAACTCGGCCTTCATTTCTTCTGGTGTATTGTCTTTTATGTAAAATTGTTTAATTACCGCATGAAATTTGTTTTTCTCCATTTTATTGGATTCGCAAGACTTGTTTGCTTTGGTCGATTATAAAAATTAAACTATGGGACGGATTTGGCTGAAAATTCGACAGTAGTCTATTGAGAGATGACGTTTGTTAGAAATATGCTTCGTTGAATATTTTGATCGCTAGCTGGTAAAATGTTTTAAGGACTTATTGACCTGTCCTAGTTACAGAGCAAATTTTAGATTTTTCTTCTTTAATGCTTACATCACACTGCTACAGAATGGTTGTGAATTCTTTCTTTTGGAACTGTTACATCTTTGCACGGTAAAAGTGTTACATAACATTGTTACGTTTCTGTTGCAGAGCAATTACATCACTTAACATTTGATACGTCGCAAATTATTACAATAATATTAAATAATCTGCAAATCGTTCATATGTCCCAGCTTTGCTAGATACTGATTAAAGTTTCTCGAACTTATGATGCACACTTTATATCCAGAAATAATATTCCCAACACTAAATTTTTTGAGGCTAAGAAAAAGCTTGTATATATAAGGCTAAATCTTTAGTCTACATATAAACCTTACAATAAATGTCTTTTCAACACGGAAAAAAGGTTTGGTTGCCATAAACAGAAGTCGGATTCTCACAACCGAACTATTGTTACGAGAACCCAATTTCTGGGTTTCGGCAACAAACCTTTTTTCCGTAAAAAAATATTTTTCTCAGTAAAAGATTGATTATTTTTTTACCGTTTTTCATCAAACGAGATACGGATTTCAAATTGCTTTCAAATTTTTCAGAAACAAATACCGGAATGACTTGGAATTGCTCTAATTCTTTTGGATTGAATCCACTCGCCAAACCAATCGGTTCAAACCTTATTTAGTTTTCCATAACACCGTTTCCATTTTCTTATAAAAATTTCTAATGCGAATAATTGGAAGAGACGAGGAGAAACCTAATTTCACGTCTGTGTTCCAGATGATCGGCTTAACTATTCCGATCTTTCATTCCGTTCAAATCTGTAACACCGGTTCCATTTTCCGTTAAACTCCTAAAACTGTTTCTAGGTGCGCTAAGCTTTTACTTGTACGTTTAGCTTTACTGGCCCATATTCCTTCCTACTCTTATTTAACTCCTAGACTGGTTTCTGTTCACGTAGGGCAATGAGTAAGGCTAAACGAAGTTCAAACAGGCAGGGGTTGACAAGTAACCTAACCTCACTTCATTTTTACCGTTTTACTTTGTCAACTAGAGCGGAGATACTTCCGGAGCTTGACACGAGTAAAATCGATGAAAAACTGCGATTTGATTTTGGAAAACTCGTAAATTTGGATCAATGGTGAAAGTGGAGAATTTTAATTGATGACTATGAAAGTTTTGAATTGCAAAATATATAAAATATATTGAAAGGCGGAGGTATTGAGGAATTTGATGATTATGAGCAGTCATAGATATTACTTTTAAAAGGAACTGAATACCGTTATTGTTAAAACACGAAAAAAGTAATGATAATATGACCAAAATATGACTTTTTTAAGGTTATTTTCGTAGAAAAAAGTAACTGTTGTTACATTTTTAATTAATTTTACAATTATGAGAAATATTTAATAAGAAATATGATTAACGCTTATTTCTATCTGTATTTTGTTTTTATCTTTAAAAAAACATACTAACCTGTCGTATTGTCTGCCTGCTGGTTCTCTTTGCCGATAATCAGCTCCTCGAGCGTTCGATAGCGATTAGTCGTTGAGAATGCCGCCAAAATTCGAATAGTGAAAGTAGGAAAATTGTTAAAAGAGCAATAAATTACATTGAATATCGTAATTTAAACAAACGGCTATACAATATTTTGACAATAACGAAAAAAGTAAAGATTTTTATAGTTAATATCACTAAAAAACATATCTAGTTACCATTTCGTTACTTACTGACATCAACATCGCTACCCCAAAAAAGAAACCAATCAAAATAACTGAATGAAAATGGAAATTTTCTTACCATGATAGATTATTGAAGTTAAATTATGTAATTTTAAAAGAAAATCGACTCTGAGATCTTCTACAACGTGATCTTGTATAATGTTTTGAAAAAAATTCCAATATTTATGGGTAGTTGAAAAAATAGCGGAAATTAAATTCCAGTAGTCTTATATTATTCATTATATATTTTTTAAATTATAGGATGGATTTATAAAAATGTTTTACATTTTATTTTTAATCAAAAATATTTTTTAAAAAATACTTTAACTGGTTCTAAAATTATTTTTTGTCGAAAAATTAACAGTAAAAGCCTAACAACTTTTTGGCCTTATATATTATAACCCTATGCATTATAATGATACTGTAATATATTGTATCTTATATATTATAACCCTTATATATTTTATAACTTTCAAAATTAAAAGTTACTTATCGAAAATGAGCTCTACAAAATTTGAAAACATTGAAGAGTCAGCATTTTCGTAATTTGGCGCTATCAGTTCAATTAATTAAGGAAATTTAAATTAGCTTCAAATTATTATGATAATTTATAATCTTTTTAAATATATTGTCAGACAGTGATATTCCACCATGTTTTCAAAGTGAGCTGATTCGTGTAAACCTAGAGATGACCTAGAACTGTAGGGGCGGAACCAGTCCTCCCTTTACCCTTTCTCTCTCTCTCTCAAACTCTTTCTCTCGGCTAGGAGCGGATCAGCCGGCTTAGCAAGCCCCTTACCCAGAACCCAGGGATGCCTATAACTACTGATGAATACGGATTAAGCCAAACACTGACTGTGCAACGAAATGCAAGGATGCTCGTGCGACCTGGAAGTGGCTCGTCGATGATTTCAGAACAGTGATTTCACCAACGCCCTTTAAATTCTTTCCTAAGGGAATTTGTTAATCCTTTTTGCGGCACCAAACACTCTTTACTCCAGGATTAACTCCGAAGTCGCGGATTTTTCTCACCCACGGAAAGAATCAAATTATTTGCCAGAGCACGAGTTTTCCTAATCTTTCTGCTAAGCTGTTTTACATTTTTTTATTTTAAAATAATTTTAATAGATTAATTCAGAGCTTCGAAATACATTATAATGTCTTTTTCGCTTATTCAAAGTCTTTTTTAATAGTTGATTTATCAATTCCAACTCAGATGGGAATCAGCTGTTCTCTGTATTGACAGCCATCTTTATCACGTGATCTCACCGAAAGAAAAATTAGATTAGCCTCTAGGATAGGTATTTGAAAATAAGTTTATACTTTTGTTTGAAATGTATAATTAGTTTCTATATTTTTTATTTGAAAGGATTTCATTGGTTTTGGAAAATCTTATTTAAAGAGAGCAAAAAGTCGTGCCTTTGACCAAATCAAAAGTTTGCCACCCGTTCTTTTCCTTTTTGTTTTGCATCCGTCTTTCAGTCTATTCAATGCTTTAAGTCGAACTTTGTCTCCTGAAGGTAAACACGGGGCGGGAAACTGTTTCTTGGTAGAAATAAGAAGAACAAGAATAATAATGGAGGAAAAGGTGTCCGCCCTTCTTGTCCTATTTCTACCTCCCACTGTTTTGGAAACCACAAGAATTTATTTAATATGGATTACTAATTTATTTGTGGATTATCCGATTTAAACGCTTCTCAGTTAAGGAATCGACACGTTCTTCTGTTAGGACCTGCAACTTTAAAACTGACTTTTCTTCGTTTACAAGCTTAGTCTAAAGGATTTTACTAGTTTGCTGGTTGTATTCTACCAAACAGAAAATTATAATTTTTATTTACTTTTAATTTCAGATATTACTTTCACTGGGTTTCAGTTAACTCAATAAACAAATTTTTAAATATGTAAATGAAAATAATGCATTTTTTAATCTTTACAATCATCAGCATTTTCGTGACTGGACTTGTATTTAATTATACTTTCAGGAATCTGCAAGATTAATATTGATTGTATTGTTTTACAGAAGAAAGATTGCTTTTTATTTAAAAAACTAAAAACACTGAATAATGGTTTATTTAACAATTTTAATTTCTTATTAAACTTTTTGCTATATTTCTTTTTACCCAATTTTTTAAAATAATACGATTTTAGTTAACAACGGCTTATTTTGGCAGTGAATAGATTTCCTAGAACTGGACAGTATCAAATTTTTCAAAAGGTGAAGCAATTGACAAATAACTTCATTAATTTATAAACACTTGATGATAAATCATTTTTTTCTAATTTAAATCATTCAACAAATTATTTATTTCATCATCTTTTAAAATTTTTAAATAAACAATTTTTGAGTCTTTCCAATTTTTAAAATAAAAAGCAATCTTTTTCTGTCAATCAATATAATCAATAATAATCTTGCGATTCTTGAAAAAAACAACTAAATTTTTTTCCAAGACTTATATTCCTACGCGACTACTACCTTAAATAACGTGATTTCAAAATTTATGTGCAATTTAAGATATAAAATTCTAGGTTTAAGACATTTCTCAAACTTAGATATAATATTTCTCAAATAACATATTCACGCATATTAAACCTATAAACGTAATTACGTACTTGCTTCTGGAAAAATCGCTTTGAAATTATACTAAAGAATTTATTCCAAACATTTTTTTCAAAGTTATATTTTAATTGGTAATTTATGTGCCATTCTGTTATATAAAAAGATATTGTCAAAGGAAACTTCCAAGCCTGTATATAATATCCCCTTAGATTTGTATCTTATTTTTTGGAACCCGCATGAGAGAATTTATTCAAATATTACTTCTCAATTTATATATATATATATCAAATCTCAAAAATATTTTTACCTAAGTTGGTAGCACTGTGACAAACATCTTTGCCAATTTCCATGTCATTATCATCATTGGTTTAATAGAGACGCTTGTTTTTGTGAACAACAAAAAGTGTTTTTTTCGATTTTCACAATGTCTGATTTTGTTGAGCAAAAAAGTTGCATTCAATTTTGTGTGTGGAATGAAATTTCGGCTGCAGAAACGTTGAGGATTTTGCGGAAGGCCTTCCGTGACCAGGCTCTATCGAAAACAAGAACATTCGAGTGGCATAAAATGTCCAGAGAAGGCAGAAAACGCGTTGAAGACAAAGAGCGCCCCGAACGAGAAAAAACATCAACTGATTAACAACATGTCTTGGAAATCAAAGATGACGTCAATTTCTTACACGTTGAATCAAATTACCTCAAAAAATCCTTTACCTCAAAAAAACTAATTTGTGCTTAAATAAAATAACAGATATTGAACATTTAAACGAGTAAAATTAATGTATTTCCCGTATCGCACACAATTTTTTTTCATGTAGTTTTGCTTGCTGAACACAAATCCGTTGCCTGTTTGCCGCCATCAAATCAGGTTTCTAAGCTTATTTATGTTGGTAGTATTGCGTCCAGCTGATCGTACCAGTATCCTGTTTATTTCCTATGCGAAAATCAAAGAGGGATTTTTTGTCGAACCAGATATTAGAAAATTGATTGACGATACTAACATTACCAAATGTTTATCGGCTACAGAAGCAGCAGCATAGGCATCATTCAAGAGCGTCGTTCGTAACCTCCTCGGCAAAGGAAAAAGTGACGACCACATGCAAATCATCGGAGATCTTTTGAGAAATTACCGAAAAATGAGCGTTCGAATGTCGTTAAAAATCCACTTTCTTTACTCCCATCTGGATTTCTTCCCTAATAACTTGGGCGACACCAGCGATTAGCAAGGAGAGCGTCTACACCAAGATTTACAGAAAATCGAGAAAAACTATCAAGGTTTTTGGGATGAGGGTATACTTAGCGATTACTGTTGGTCTCTTATACGTGAAACAGGCCATACTAATTACAAACTACGCAGTTCCACTGCACTTCATTTCGAATTTTAGGTATTTTTTGAAACAAAATATCGTTTCATTGTCAAAAATGGCTAAAAATGGCTAAAAATGGCTCAATCATTTATCTCGAAAACCTAACCTGATCGGGAAAAATGGACTGCTGATGTTTCGACATGTTTCATGTAAGGGGTTATATACCTTTTTCTGGCTCAAAAAAATCAAAAAAATTTGTATTGTGTAACCTAAGATACGGCCGTTCATATCGCGCAGTTTCATGACTACTTAATGTCCACCTAAAACTTTAAACGCGATTATCTCGGAATCGTATTTTTGAAAAAATGCCATCGTGGTGAGCACGATATCTCGCTAACCACTACATCGATCAATTTGGAATTTGGAAGGGTTGTTTGTACTTACAATTGCTAGTTTGTGAACGAAGGAATTTTTTTTCAGATAAATCCTTCTGTTTTTTGGCGGAAAACTCAATTTTTCGACCTTAAAAATGGACTTTCTTGGAAAAAATATCACTGTAACTGTAAAAATGTTTTTTTTTGTAAAATCCTTCGTTCACGAACAAGGCCACACTATATACTAACGTAGTTTTTTTTTCAGCTGACCCGTTACCGTTATTTCATGCTCACAGTAAGCCATTACAAAGAAAAGGAGTTCTGCGGCAAGGAGTGTACCTTCCCTAATTTTCCGAATTTTCACTCGAAATTTTATACAAAAACACAATAAGAGATGTACTTTTCAAAACTTTTTATCGCATTTGAATACAACTATGGTAACGTGATTAAAAAAAATAAATAAGAACCCTGTATTTCCCTAGAGAAAAAGGTATATAACCCCTTAATTCATTGGCTCCGCTTAAATATTTCACGTCTAACGATATATTTAAATAAAATAAATAAAAATATAATTTATGTTTTGAAAAACACTGATTTTCGATCATTTTTGATGAGGAAAAATTAAGTGTTTTTAATTTTTATCTAAAAAACTATTGAGGTTGCATAAAAATTGTATTAAGGGGTTATATACGTTGTGGCCCAAGAAAACTAGAACATTTTGGTGGTTTTTTTAGGCAATCTTCAACGGTTTATTCAAAATAAACAAATCAGGTTTGAATAGTACATATTATAATGAAAAAATGTAGTGGCTCGTTATGAAAATATATAAAAAATTGCAAAAGTTATAGCTCCTTCCCCCAAACGCTTATTTTTCGCAGAGTCTGGTGGTGAACACGATATGATGCCAACAATTCAGCTGCAAAAAAAAGGCAACGAATTTACTGTTTTATATTATAGCACCGTGTGTTTGAACGGGAGTTTTTGGAAAACATCACTTTTTTGTATCGGAAATTAAGACGCAACAAAAAAATCGGGTTTTTTTGGTCTTCAAAATTTATTTAAAAAAAAGATATTGTTGAAACCATAACCTGCATATGAAAAAATGATCGTTCAAGTATACCGGGTTGTGATAAGGAAGAATTTTAAAAAAAATTAGATAAATCGGTCAAGTAGTTTTTGAGAAATCGTGTTTACCGCAAAGGCACTTTTTGAAAAACACTATTCTGAGATATTCACGTTTGAAGTTTTGAATATGCTTAATTTGTTAACAATAGCGCGCTATGAATGAGGTTGTTACTCGAGATCTACTGCTCAGATCAACTTGAAATTTTGAACATAAACTTTCGAAAGTATATTCATTGAAAATAAGTCATAAATTTGTTTTCGATTTTTTGACTCACCACAACGAATGTAACCCCTTAAGATAAAAAATACGTCATGAAAAATTCTACAAAACGGTATTTTTGTTCTTGTGATTGAGCGAAACAAAATTTGTATCACGATTTTCGTGCGCGGACAATAGTTTTCCGCGATTTCGAGCGCTCGACGGGTTATTGCTGGTGGCCCTTCATATACTCAGGTATCTACACGGAGAAAATGAAACGAGCGAATGCGCTGTTTTTCACGCGTGAACGACGCGTGAATGAGAAAATGTGACTCCGAAATCGGTTCACGGTCGTATCACTCGTGAATCTCGCGGACCTCGACCTTTCGTCACGTCTTTCCGGAACGTAAATCGCGGTTAGGCCATTCACGAGGCTACGCGCTGTTTTTCACGCGGCGTAGAGCTGTGATCCCTCAATCTGAAAAGAGGATTATTCGATATTTATCGAATCCGAATATCGATTACAGCAGCTGATCACTTTTTCGCGTTATCAGTGCTGTGCCCGAAAGTTGAATTCACAGCTCTGCGACGCGTGAAAAACAGCGCGTAGCCTCGTGAATGGTCTAACCGTGATTCACGTCCCGGAGAGTAGTGCCAAAAATTCGAGGCCCGCGCGATTCCAAGGGGAAACGACAGTGAACCGATTTCGGGGCCGAATTTTCTCGTTCACGCGTGAGAAGTAGCGCGTTCGCTCGTTTTATTTTTTCCGTGTATAATTGTTACTCACATAAATGTTGCTAATTGTTTAACAAGAAAATAGTGTATAATTCCGAAATTGAAAAATTAATTTTGGGTTCTTTACCTTGGTCTAAGATAATTCCATTGTCTGTGGTAATTGAGATAACATATTCTTTAAAATAGATTTTAACTATTGACTCAATACCTTGATGATGCCTATAGAGTAGGTGGCGAAACGTTGGTAGACCTTTTTATGTTAACCCTTTAGGGGCAGCGTATCATATATGATACACCAAACTTTTTTCAGTTTTTTATCCATACCGCGACCGTTTTCAGCTCAATCGCTCTCGAATTAACTTCTACAGCATCATTACTAGTTAGGCTTCATAATGCTTTGATTGGAAATTTGAAAATTCACTTATTTAATTATTTATAAACAATCAAGGACGGAAGATTTTCAATTTTATCGAATAAATTCGGCCTTGGACAGAGTTTTTAAGATAATCACTTTAAAAGTTTAAAATGGCACATTTAGTATAAAGGTTAAATATCTCATAGTTCTGACCATTTTCAGAACAAACTAAATCTATTAATACTTCCTAAAATGTGATACTTGATATCACGAATACTAAAATTGCATTTTTGTCATTTTTTAAAGATAAATGTAGTATTTTTCAAAACATCTCAGAATAAATCTGAATGCAGTAATAAACAACATTCAATTTTTTTATTTATTGCTTAACATACTCAAATAATATTGAGTAAAAGTGCATGTCTAGATATTATAATAATTTATGTTTCTGTAATGCCTTGCTTACAAATTCAATGTTAAATGGATTGTCCGTGAAGCTGATATAAAAAAATCGTTTCTTGAAAAATACACGCCTTCGTCCACTCGTGAAAATAACCATAAACGTTTCGAATTTCTTTACTAGGTATAGGACAATAGTCTTCTTCAAGGAGCAAAAGAAACTCTCAGGATTTCTTATATAAACAAATTTTCGGTCAGCAAAGCCACATGTCTTGAGTCGGTTTTTAAAACAGTTCAGATCATTCTGTGAGAGACTCCGGTAACAAAGTCTTCACGAAAAGTTTAAAAATGTAAACCTTGTTCGCGTTCTGCCATTGATGAGCAATTTGGCATCCTTTTTTAATAAAATTTTTTTTAAATTGCGGTCGGTTCGTGTGGAATATTTTTTATGATTCCCGGTTTATTTGTTTTCCGGTTTTTTATTCACAGTGAACTCTAAATATTTTTTCGAATCGTGATGCTGCATACTGGACTACTTCATTTTGAATTGCAAGCTTTGTGATAAGTTTTTGAATTCTATGATAATCCTTAATTTCATTATCTCCTATATTCTAATGTTTTACAGAAATTTTAAATTAATCTTTGAATTTATGGCACTGAAGAGGGCCCCCATATGTGGCCGAAACGTTTGCCTTGCTTTCTTTTTGAGTATTTTTATATGTAATAGTGAAAATTTTATTCGAAGGAAATAAAAAGAATCTGACCCTATGCCAAAATAACGAGAAATGAACAAAAAATTCTATGAATTATGGGTCAATATAATAGCAGGAATGTTATCAAACATGTCACTTTAAAAATTTTAAGATAATCTTATGAAAATTTGTATAAAAGGGTTTTCAAAGTCGCTGATTACGAATCCGGTATCAGAATTTGAAAAATCAAAATAGCGGACCCAATGTGGTGACTATTTTATGTTAGAATTGCAATTTTCTATGTCTACGTCGTTTGTTCTGGGTCCCGCAGAGAGGAGAGAACTAGAGAGGTTTTTTTTGTGGAATCAGCAATCTTTGATCCGATTCAATCTGTGAGAGTATAATCTTCGATATCAAATTCGCTATCTCAATTCCGGAAGGATTGAATTAATATTATAAACTATCATAAAATTATTATGAATGTCATTATTTTGAGTCCATTTTATCTATCCCCTTTATTTGTATTCGATTCCGCCATTTTGAATTTTGAAATTCTGATACGGGATTCGTGATCAGCGACCCCAAAAACTTATGGAGACACTATTGATACCCATTGCAAGTCTAGCACAAAAATGTGCCCCTTAAAGGGTTAACAATATAATCGTCTGAAAGAATGGATTGTCTTTGTTTAATCTTTAATTACCTTGACCATTAAATTCTCTTATGTGATTGTCTTGGAGGCTTTAAAATTGAGATAAAATATAAAATCTCACATCTTATGAGTGTTATCAGTCGATTCAATTAGCCCCACAGTACCTTTTGCAAATCGAATTCATGGCATAAGGATTCAACTTCGATTGTCTCCATTGAATTAACAATCCTGCAAAAGAACCTTTTTCCTTTACCTTCCAACGACGCATAATTCATTCCTCTTCACAATTCTCACCGGAAATCGCATTCGAGTGATTCTTGAGAAGGCTGGAAAGGATGAGAAGAAGGATGAGTTCTCGGCAGAGATAATATACTTCGCGAGGTACGCTCGTCAAACACAAGCGCGAGCAAGCGGTGCGGATATATTAGGATGCATCTCCATAAAAGTTACCAAGCAGAAAGAGAGTGAGATGGAGAAACGGAGAGTCAACATCGAAGCCCCCAAGCTGGGCTCCTTTCGCCCTGTAGAAATTCTCGAGCGTCTTGTGGCAGCAATCACTGATATTGAGGGTTTCATTTCATCTCTCTCCCGGGGATGGTTTGAGTTCAGACTCGAATTGGATCGAGTTAGACTTAGTAGTTTCCTACCAACAGATCCCTTTTATATAAGTCCAACGAGACATTCTTTTATCTTCCTCCTCCTTCTCTCTTTCTCTCATTTCTTCTCTGAAAAAGTACTCTTTATATTGATCTCTATTTGATCCTCTCCATACTTTCTTCAATTTTTTTTTTATTTACAGTGGATCTCTGCATAACTGTCCATTCCGTATCTTCCTCTAAAGGAGACAGAAATCGTTTGCTGCTGCAATTAGAGAGTTTCTTACAATGAGTATAGAAGAGG
Organism: Diplolepis rosae; assembly: GCA_030998225.1. Taxonomy (NCBI): domain Eukaryota; kingdom Metazoa; phylum Arthropoda; class Insecta; order Hymenoptera; family Diplolepididae; genus Diplolepis; species Diplolepis rosae. The sequence continues at coordinate 7,151,634 of JAPYXD010000701.1, forward strand.
TAGAGATGGTTTTTTCGAGTAATTTTGAACTTTTAAGAGACAATTAGAAAGTTAATGGCGTATGTTACTTTTCACAACTTCTGAAAAGAAAATCGCGAGAGGACAGCAACAGATGAGAATTCGGAAGTTATCAAGCATCATTGTGCGTAATAAAAGGGAATTTACTGTAAATTTCAAATTAGTTCGATACATTTTTTTCATCTTGTTAACTCTCTTTCGCTTTCTTCCTGAAAAAGCTGCCTTCTTATCAATCTCTTTTTGTTCCTCACTATATTCTTTTATTTACAGTAGATCTCTGTATAACTGTCCTTTTTGTCCCGTGTAGAAATTTCCCTATCTTTCCTTATTTTAAGTTGGGTTCTAGTGGGGCCCGGACTAGAATTTCCTAATATAGAAAAAACTGGTAGGGGCACTGTTAGCACCCGATTAGTATTTCTAGACCAGAAAAATCTATTTGTATCTGGCGGGGCCCCAACCAGAGAATCCCTACTTGTAATATTTGTGGTTAAGGTTAGGTCCATTAGATACAACATAACCTTTATTCTTTATTCCCATTAAAATTTGACCTTATCTGAGAAAAATGGAGATTTTCTGAACACGGTCTTTAATAAGATCATTATTCAAGAAGAATCAAGCACTTTTATGAAAACTTTTTCATAATTTTGACTCGAATTCACATGTAATCATAATAATTATATGCGAGCACGTGTGTGTATGTGTGTGTATCTGATTGTGTCGAGGTAGTAACAATAACTAAACGTGTAGTTCCATTAACATGGAGTGAATAGTAAAATCAATTAAAGCTTTCATAGTAAACATAAGCAGTAGAAGTTACTACATAAGAGTAGTTAGAAAAACAAACTGATGATAAGTAAATATATGTACTATTTTTTTTAATAGTACTTCATTAGTTTGAATTTCTTATTGCGAACTCGAATGCATAATTATGTTATGAGATAATTTTCTTGATTCGAAAATTTCATCATATTTTCGGAATTGGAAAAACTTAAATTTTTTAGATCCTGAACATACGTTGATTTTACCTGTATAAAGTATCACTAATATACAATAATAAAAATTAATACTCCTAAAATTCATATAATTATTTTTATTATGTAATGTTCTTTAATTCAAAAATTTGATCTGTTTCTTTCAAAAATATTTTATTTTATAGAAATTCGATTTTCTTTCTGGTATTCCAAGCGTGCGCAGCCGAGAGGCTTAGTCGTTAGATTAGTAATGCGTTAATTATAAGTAGAGAGGGTTCGAATCCGCAGCGATAGGAATAATTTTTAATACTGCCTAAACGAGCGTTTGTGTAGTGTAGAGGGGTGTGTGTGTTTGTAGGTAAGTGTGTGTATAAAAATAGTAATTTAGTGTCTACTTGAAATTAAATAAAGTTTTGAAATGTACTAAGAATATTCATCGATTCAACTACTGCTCTTATTTGATTTACCTATGTTCCTGCAGTTCACTTAACTTCAAAAATGACACTTGGGGCCATTACGAATTACGCAAAGTAAGTTAAAAAATAGTCAAACCAACTGAGATTTCTTTTCGGTGCACTTTAAACGAAAAAGTACTGTCAACTTACTCAGAAAAAATTTCCTAGCTTGAAAAAAGATTTTTTACTGTGAAAACAGTAAACTTAACCTTCTAAGCGAATATCCCTCCGTTGCCGTTAAAAACGGTAAATATTAGAGTCTTAACTCGAATTTTCCCTGTTCTTTTTCTCTCAGTGTGGAAAATCCTTTTTATTTATTATTTTTTCAGTGAGATACCTGAACAAAATTGGTCATGTGACTCTGCTGATATATGCCCTTAAATACAATGCGGAGGTCCAATAGGGCCCTAATGATGTCCTTTTTTGTAGGTGGAGTAGTGTAAGGGCTGACCACACTTAACCCCCACTAGAAAGTCTAGTCGGGCACACCTCGACAAAAGCGTTACGTTACCGACGGGGCCCTGACTAGTTTTCCACGCTAGATCCCGACTAGAAATAGGGCAAACTTGTCAGGGCCCCACTAGGCCCCTATAGAAATTTCTACACGGGGTAGTCCCTTTTAAGAGAGGTTCTAATTACAGAGTTTTATGCTACCAAAAAAAATAAAAGGTGTATGGATTTTTTCTCAATGTAATTTCCAACTTTTGGGGAACAATAAAATATTATCTATCCGTTCCTATCCTAAGTGAGTCATTTCGTATTGTGTAGATGGTATATACATTATAAATGAACCATCACTTAAGCCTTCAAAATTTCGATATTTTGGCATGGGAAACCACATTAGAAACCAAACGGAAAACTGCATTTATATGAATATATATTTTTTTAAATTGTGTAATTTAAAATTAAAAGAATCGGCGTAGGAGTCTTATAACGAGTACAATAGTAATTTTTTCTCAAAAAGATTTTAAGATTCGATAAAGAACTTTAATAATATTTATAATCAGACAAGTAAATTGGTCAAGTCAAAAGATTTTCCTGAGATAATGAGGGATGGCGAGTTAATTTTCCATGGGAATTACCGTAAATAGCAAACACGCCCGGTGGATACTCAACATTTTTTTTTAAACGAGCAACATGGCAACTTTCCCACTTTGGCTCTGAGGCAATGCTCATCAGTCCTGAAGGTGTCGGGGGTGGATGAGAAAAGGGTTTGGGAGCTTTTTCATTTCCCGCGTTTCCCGATAAATAGCCTTAATTAGAGAACGCTCATTGGATTCGCTTAATGGATCGTCAGGCTAGCAGACATTTAACTTGGAGATCGGTGATCCTCTACTACCTCTTCCCCCAACCCCCATTCTCTTCCAATCACCCCAACTTCCGTTGTATCTATATTGGATCCCCTGATCTATGCAACGTTCATAGCTACTTTGGATAAGGCCAGGAAAAACTAATGGTCGATCCTGTTAATGATTCATTAAGCGATAAGAATTATCTATTAATATTGAAGAGACGTGTCTCTATTTTCTAGGGTGGTTATCTAACAGAATTAATTTCATTGTCTCGCGTTTGTTCGTTCATTCGTGACTGGGGAAGAAAATAATTTAAGACGATAAGATAATACTTCTGGTCCAAAATTGTATTTAAGGGGGAAAACCACTTTGAAATTTGAGAAAAAATCGAACATTTTTTGTTGCATTATTATAAGAGATAGAATCTCAAAAATAGTATTTTCTAAACTTCAAACGCGTTTTTCTTAAAATCAATTTTTTCAACTGGGTGGCTTTTTGTTTTTTCGATCGATCCACTCATAATTTTAAAAGAATCTTCGTAATTAGATTATGCCCTACGCTTAGCTGGAGCTATTATAATAAACTGTGAGAAAAATTTAAATTTTTTACTTTTGCAAATAATAAGAAAAGCTCGTTAATTAAATAAGTAATTAACTTGGATTTCCGGATAACAAAAAATGTTTATTAGTTATTTTTCATTGCATTACTTACATTTTCGTTACATTTCTTTCTTTTTATTTTTTCTTTACCCCCGCCTACACCTTGCAAAAATCTGCGAAAATTCTTTAAATATTATTTCTTTTGGTATGAAGTGCAATCTGTAAATTTTATTTAATTTAACATTTTTTTCTTTGGCATATTTTCCTTGGAAATTTGTCCGCTGTGACACTTTTTTAGCAAGAAGAACTGAAAAATTGATAGTTTTTTTGCAATGACTTAGAACATAAAGAGTCCGTAGAGTTATACAAAAGGCTTTTCTCAATCGTGGGTATATGAGGCTGCTTATTCAGAATGTACACAAAAAGGTCATAAATTTTCATATAATATTGCACATAAAGTTTTCTTTGGTTTGAGTCTAGATCTAAAAAATTACCTATGTAAATATTTCTTTGGTGTAAAGCAATGAGAATAGCACTGTGTAAAATCCAGTTTTTTGGGAGTAAATTGCCGATTTTTTGGTTTGACAAGTAGATGTAAGAAAAAATATTGTAAAAAATTATAAATTGAGTAAAGAAATTTAGATGCAATTGTGCATAGAAAGAAAACATTTTTTTTTTTTTTTTTTTTTTTTTACATAAATAAAGGTATGAAAAGACGTAGAGAGCCGCGAAAAAAATTCTAGGAGTAATTTTATCGAAATATAATAGTAATGTCTTAGTGTTTAATGTGTAGTACTTTCAAATGTGTAGGTATGGTATTTTTTATTATTAAATTTGTGCACAATTCTATCCAAATTTTTAAATCCTATCACAGACTATATATAGAGTAAAAAAGGAGGACTAACCTTGATTAAAATTACGACTTTTTGTATAAATGTTATTATCCAGTTTTTTCTTTTTCCGTTTTTTGGGAAGACACATAACTTAGACTGCACACACTTCTCCCCCTGGGAGGTTGACTCGTAAACTGAGTTATGTTTTGGTTTTTAGGCATGCATATTGGGATGAGAGTGGAGGGTAAGATTTTTTCCCCTTTTAGGGATTTTTTTTTTTTTTTTTTTTTGGAGAAAGAAAAGGATGTGCTGGAGGTGGCTGGACTGTTAGGACAATGAGAAGACCATAAATTGTAACCGGAGACATAAAGGTTTCGTCGGCATATTTTGAGTGTTTCCAGAAAGTATGTGTATTTATGTATTTCAGGACTTTCAGGATTTTTTAATAATATGAATTTTGAATGGAGTTAAGCTTGGTTGTTTAAGAGAGGGAGATAAAAAACTGATAAATTTTCTGTATCAGTCCTTTGATTTACAGAATGTGAGGTACTGGCTATGTGGGTCATTTCTAGAATCATGCGTTTTTTGTAGTTATCTGATCTGTCTATTATTGTGACTTCATCAAAATTAAATTTGTGATCTTGGTGCCATGCGTGTTTCGTTAGGGCAGTCCATTTTTCTGGAGGGTTAAAGACATCTTTTTTATGCTCATGGATTCTGGTTTTTAAGGGGCGTTTGGTCGTGCCTATATAAGTAGCTTTACAATCTGAGCAAGGTATATTGTAGACGACATCAGCGGCATCAAGCAACGGGATTGGGTCCTTGGCTGATTTGAAAAGGTGTGATAGGTCGTTGATATTACGGGGAGCTATTTTTATATTAAATGGTTTTAAGATACCCGAAATTTTTTCAGTGAGTCCTTGTACGTAAGGTAATGGTATGTACTTTGAAAGTTGACCTGCCGTGTTGGAGTGTGTGTCTGTGATTGTGTCGTTCTTGGGTACTTTTTGTGTGTGTGCGTTTGTAATAGAGGCTTTTTTCGAGAGGTAATTTAGTCTTTTTTGAATCGTTGAATTGATGATTTTTCGTGGGTAATTATTTTTAATCAAAGTCATTTTTATTTTTTGAATGTTTTTTGTGTGAAAGCTTTTGTGTGCTAGAGTAATGCCTCTGTCGACTAAATTATTAATTATGTTGATTTTGTATTTGAGCGGGTGATGTGAATGAAAATTGAGAAGGCGGCCGGACCATGTTGGTTTCTGGTACCAGTCTGTTTTTATGTTTTCTCCGTCTCTAATAACGAGAACATCAAGAAAACAGATTTTGTTTTCCGATTCTTCTTCTATTGTGAATTGTATTTTATGGTTATGGCTGTTGAATGTATTTTTTATTGTGTCGATTTCGTTGACTGGTACCGCTGTTAATATGTCGTCCACATATCTGAAATAAAATGGGACTTGAAATGGGAGAGAATCTATGCATTTCTTCTCGAGGTCGTCCATGACGATATCGGCGGCTATAGGAGAGAGTGGGGAACCCATTGGAAAACCAGATTTTTGTTTGAAGAACATACCTTGGAAATTGAATGCTGAGTTTGTGGAACATGTTCTGATACCTTTTTCAAATTGGTACCAGGGCATGTTAACGTGTGGTTGAATTTGGGACCACCTAGCCTTGATACCTTTCATAGCAAGACCAATTTGAACGTTGGTGAAAAGTGAAACAGCATCTAACGAAATGATTTTGTAACCAGATGGAATTTTGGTGTTTTTGACTTTTTCAATGAAATCAAAGCTGTTTTTAATTCGTGACATAGGAGGAGTTATGTTTTTTGAAATAATGTTATTGTAAAAGGATGCTAGATTATAGGTAGGGCTGCCACAGAAAGAGACGATGGGTCTGAGTGGGTTGTTAGGCTTGTGGAGTTTAGGTAAGCCATAAAATCTTGCTGGTAGGGGGTTACTTGACTTCAGTAAGTTGGACATGCTTTCAGTGATATATGTGATATATGATATATATATGTGTGTGTGTGTGTGTGTGTGTGTGGTTGTGTATGTATGTATGTATATATATTGTATTAAAAACTACACCACAAAAATTTCAATCTACAATTCCATGCACGAATGTCAATTAAAAATATTTTTTATATTGAGACACTTAATTCCAACCTTCCAAAAAATGCTTTCTGGTATCTAGTTTGTTAGGTTATGTGAATGAAATATTTACCTCAAAGTAATATCAAAATTTATTTACCTACATGTAAAAACATAATGATAATTACTTGTTAAATTTTTACAAAAAATTTTTATACAAAATATCCTATGTTAGCAAAACCTTTTTCTGTATTTTTAGATTTGAATAAAACACTGATGAGGGCTCCGATCAGAGCCGAAACGTCTGATTATGTAAAACTCTGAGTTTTTATCAACCTTGGACCCTAAAGCCAATTACCAACATCAACATATATCTTCAATTATTAATTAAGGGTCAATGTAAGTCCAGAATATGAATAGTAGAAAATATTGTAAGATGTTACCTTAGACAGTTCGTTGCGAGGAGTTAAGATTTTTAAAAGAGACGTCACATGATAATAAATTTTTTCGTTGAAAAATACAGATCAATAGAATGTAAAATTAGTTCTTCGTATTTTTATAACATATTCAGTATTGTAAAGATACATTTTAAAATTATCAAAAATTGCCATGAGATTACAGAAATCTAATGATTAGTTTGTTGTGGTTATTATCTGATGTTCATCGTTCTTTTTAAAATTTGTAAACTTAACCTGCTAGAGGTTAAGTTTGTATCTTGGTGGTTAAAATTCTATAAAGAAAATAATAATATTCAGCAAATCAACATCCAATTAGAAGCATATCAAAACTATATTTTAAAAGTAAATTAATATTGATAAAGGAATTTTTAACTTACTCATTATAAAATAGTAATCTATAAGTTTAATTTTTCACAATAACTATCATGGAGCGTCCATGATGACTAAATCGAAATGTAATAGAAATGTAGGGTTAAGATTTTCAATGTCTGTTCTAAAATTAATAGAGTTATTATTTTTTTTTTGGATATGAATCATTTCAAGGCAAAGTCTTTTCTTTAAATTTTGTTCATGTTCTAAAATTCTTACTTCTTTAAAGTCAAAATTATGTTTAAATTTATGTGCATGTTGTGCAAGTGCATTTCTATTGGTGTTGTAATTTTTAATCGATCTGGCGTGTTCTAACATTCTAGTATGTAAAAATCTACAAGTTTGACCAATATATAAACTATTGCATTGTATACATTTAACTTCATAAACTATATTGTATTTAAATTTTTTTGGTGTAGGTGTTTAAGCTGATATTAGTATTTTTTGCTGAATAGTATTATCATAAGTAAAAATGATTTGTAAATTAGAGTTTTTAAATATTCTATGAAATTGTTCTTGAAAATTATTAATGTAAGGTAAAGTGATTATTTTTTTTAAATCTTTAGATTCTAGTTTCATCTGATTTTTTATTATGATATTTATTAATTAAAAGATGTTTGTATCTATTGGCAATTTTTTCATTCAATAAAGTTAGTGGACATCCATTTTTAATTAAAGTTTGTTTAACTAAATTTAAATTTTCATGGTGGTATTTTTCATGTGATAAAAGTATATCTCTGTCTGTTAATGAGTATATAATGCCAATTTTTAAAATTTCAAATGAGAACCAGTTGAAATTTTTTATTGCAGATTCGGATTCTCCGTTTAAAAATACGTAAGTGTTATTAAATTTTTTTTTTTTTCAGTTTGTGACAGAAATTAAAATTTTAAAGTTAAACCTCCCTTCCGCCCCCGGGCATGGAATAAATGTTTTCATACGATTTGTATTTCTTGAGGTATTTCGGTGTCCCGAGATAAAAAAACTCACCCTCTATGCTTCAATCATATAGACCAGTTTATCCCTGAACTAAGGAATTTAAAAAGTGTCCTTAAATTATAAAGGAAAGTACGCGTATAGATTTATGGTTTTGTTCTTCCCCCAAAGAACCGTTACCCTAGTCGTGCAGGTAGGAACTAAAATCTCATCTTGATGAAGGACCAGTTTTAAGTACCTTTAACAAATTAGTTGAAAAACAAAAACAAGGTAATTCGTTAAGTCAAGACATAAAAATTGGAGCCAAGATCTTGGATCTAGAATCTGAAGATACTGGAAGTGGTGTCATGATGAAGTACAGAGAATGAGCAAGGTTGCAAGGTTACTAGCTACACTTTGACTATGAGGGTTGTTCAAATGTCGGGGGCATATAATATGACTGTTGGACGTCTGAAGGCACTATATCGGGAAATCTCCAGCTCCGGAGCAGGCGTCGCACGAACGAAAGGCCGCCCCTGAGCCTGCCTGGCCTTTTAGAACAACCCAGCTTAAGTTATGACCGGAAGTATTATCAGCCGGCGGACATCGCATTGTTTTCATTTAAAGGCATTAGGTCGGCTTATATCAGTTAAATTGTCCAAACAGTAGCTTCGTTAACTATTCTGACTCCGCCCCGACTGCACGCAATCATTTTTTTTCAATCTTAATCGGTGGCAAATGGCCATAACACTTCCCTTAGAACCAAATTAGAGTTTAGACCATGCATATAATTTTTTTATATTGAGTACCTTTATTTAATAAGGTATTGGGGTTTTTTAAAATTCCATCAGCATTATGTATTTTTAAACTAATAATTTTGAAATTTTTGGACATTTTTAGGACATTTTTGACTTTGAATAACTTTTTTGTTTTTCAACCAATTGTCATGATTCTTTTTTTATTTTGTTCCCTACAATGTGCAGCAACTTTTTGGGTATGGAAAATAAGGTAACATAATTGAAAAAACGTTACATATAAAATAAAATTTTGGGATATTTTTTTTTTATTTGTATCTTTTTTCAATCATGTTGCCTCATTTTCCATACCCAGAAAGTTGCTACACATTGTAAGAATCACAATAAAAAGAGAATCATGACAATTGGTTAAAAAACAAAAAAGTTATTCAAAGTCAAAAAATGCCCAATTGAAAAAAAAATTATTTTTGTCCTCCATACACCGAAAGTTAGCCTTGTCGGTATCGTTTTGCGTGCGGAAAGTTAATTTTCCTGCACTATTGCGGTGAAATTTTTAGTGTTGATTTACATACGAAATTACATATCTATTTGAAACTTGGGTAAATTAAATAAAAGTTAATTAAAAGGCCAAAAAAAGGCAATTTCATCAAGAGCCCAAAGGTCGTTGTGCGTCCCCACTTTTACTCAAGACTGGACCATCTCCAATCAAAAATTCCAACAGATTTCATCAATAAATTGTACTGGCAACTCCATGGAGGAAGGTTTTTTAAAAATTTTAATTTTTAATTGACCCTAACCTCTTAATTTTCACCCAAATTTGGCAGATAGGAGCCGTCCACAAATCTTAGGAGACTAAGAATGGTCAAAATTGACCGCCCCCCCAGTGACAGAATGAGGCGATACGAAGACCTCCCCGAAGGGTCATCTTAAAAATTTTCAGCCCCCCCCCCCCTACTGTTGGAAAAGGAAAACATCTCACGGCTTTTTAAATATAATTGTACAAACATGTTTATTCAATTTTTTACTTACAATAGTAATTTTAATGCAGACGGCCATCATCGCAGAAACACAACATAGAGAAAAATATCTATAATACACTCTAAAAACGGAATATTGACTGTCGAACAATTCCGTTCACTATGAATGGATTTTCTGCTCAAAATTGGCATAAGAGGAAATCCTCTAACAGTTGAAGTATTTTCGTTTCAAGTGCTATCATTTTATTGCCAAAGTTTTTCCTTTGGTCTGGAAATAAAATCCTTTGTCGTGTGAAGGAAGTATAATTTCGATGTTAAAAGAAAACAAATTCTATGATATAAGCTATAAGAAATATACACAAACCAAACTTTGACAAATCCCAATATTCAATCGATTATTTTCAATAATATAATAACGACCCGTCTTAGATTTCAGCTTAAAGAAATTTTAAGATATAACTTTGCTTACATTACAAATTTTCCAATACGTGTAAAATTGAAAGTCCATAATCTATTAAATATATAATGTTGAAAAAGTGTTACAAAATTATTTTTAAACTTTGTTGCATTTTAAATTTCACAATAAATTCTATAGTAAACATTTTACTAACAATTTCGAATCAAAATATTTTTTACAAATAAAAAACAACTGTATATTTCATAAAATGAATAAATTGTATAAAAAATTATACATATGGAGGCCTCGATGCAATAAGGGCCTTAACGCTCGAAACAGCTTGAAAGTGAGGTCCCAATTACACAAATGAACAAAGTACAGGAAATGATTTCAAAAAAATACCATCAGATTCCTTACCCTACAATGCTTTTATTGACATTCTTGGGAATATCTTTGAATTATCATCAGAAGCAATGAAAAGTAAGGTTATGCGGATCAAAATTGTTTGTTTTGGTATACGTACCTTTCAAAATTTCTACGCCGCACTCTGGGATTCCTAATAATTTGTAGAAATCCATTATTTGATTTCTTTAATTGATTTTGATCATAAATAAATATATTCTTCGTAGTTGGCACCGTACTGACAAAATATCTGTGAACAGATTAGCACCAGAGGATGTACACTAACTAATGCACAGGCGCACTTCGTCTCCTAATCTAGAAATGCAATCCTTACATAATTAGAGGATTTCTTTTCAGAGTAAAAAAAAATCGTTCATTGCTAAAAATATTTTCTTTTTGCATCTCACAGATGAGTTTTGTAACAGGAAAAAGATTCTGTTGGTAGACAAAAGGAATATGCTTAATTTCAATGGATGCATTCTGAAAAGAACGTAATTTCACTATGGATAGACTTTTTTTTAGAGTGTAACATTTAAATGAATAAAATTATTTTTTACAAATATTTTTTGTACTTGATATACTGAGCTGATTAAAAATGTAACAAGCAATTACATTCGATTTTCTTTGTCACATGACGTTTTGAAAAACCCTCCCCCCCCTTGGGCGTGACAAATCGTGACCCCCCCCCCCCCCCAGTGTCTCGAAACTTATGGTCGGCCCCATAAACATAGTTCATTGTTCTCTCTAGCATTGCCCAAAGTTTCAAGGTGGTATTTTAATTACAAAAGAAGTTATATGGACAAAAAAAAATGAATTAATTGGTCACGTGACTCAAGAAAGACAGCCTTAATGCATCGAGCGTGACTTTTAGGATCTTGAATATGATGTATAACAATATGAAGAGTATAAGATTGTAAAGTCGTAGCACAAGCTTTGAAATCTGGTTTTTCGGATTTTTGTCATTTCTCTAAGAAGAGGGAGAGTACAAGCAAAATATCCCGATAAAAAAAGGAGGTACAAAGAGAAAAGACTCGAGTATCTTGAGGACGACGGGTTACCCGTCCCTGGCTTGTTCTCCACGTGAAACTCGTGACGGCGGCTCGATTACAAGAAGTAAGCAGCCGCAGGACCAACTCATAGAAACCAAGCATAATGTCCTGCCTGTTCGTATCTCCCTTTCACCCCCTTGCCCAGCCACCCCTTTTCTCTTACTCTTTCCTCTTCTTGTCTCTCATGTGACCCGCGGCCCGCCGGGTTAGATTCCTACGTAAAACGTATACACAATGCGAGTTATTGTGGCATCGCTACGACCGGCGCCAGCGGCGCTAGAGCACATAAATCTTGGACCAAGCACTGTCCTAAGTCTCCTCTCGAGGTCCTTTTCACCAAAATACCTGTATTACGGATTCTTCGTCTTAGATTTGGCAATATCTGCACCTTGAGTCAAAACAACTCGAATGATAAACTCATTTGATAAATTTGGATATTTTAGGACATGATGGCATTTTTTTATTCACTGATTTCTAATGCGGAATCCAAATATCTATCTTTAGAATTTATTTATTAGGTCAGGTTTTCGAGTTACACGAGATTAAATGGTAAAAATGACCTTTAATTGAAATAATTTTTATCTTTCTAACAATAAGACATTTTTTACCGAGTTATGGCACTTTAAATGTAAAAAATTTTTAATAATTTGGTGTATTTTGCTGAAGAGGAAATGGAAAAAGATATTCTTCCATCTCTGATAATTGAAGGAGCGTTTTCAAGGGAGTGTGCAGCAAAAATTTCTTACTTATTAAACTCGTAAAAAACCTCGGGGGTGAAAAAGTTTGAGTATTTTAAGAATTGCGTCTATTTTTTCGAATTAGAGGGCTCTTTTCACGGAGAAAAATGGATATTGACCCATAATATCTAGATATTGAGGCACAATGTCAGTAGCATTCAGCTACACTCTAAAAACAAGTGTGTTACTTCTACACGTGAAATACGATAGTAACTTTTTAGGCATTTGAATTAAGTGTGTATTTTTAATACACATTACAAACGTAACGTTTAATTTTCAAACACTTTAACGTTTTGTACCCAAAATGTGTGTTAAAAATACATACTTCAAATGCCTAAAAAGTTACTATCGTGATTCACGTGTAAAAGTAACACACTTGTTTTTAGAGTGTATGTGACAAACATTTAGATATTCTACTTCAATGCCTGCAAATGTTGAAAAAAAGATATTAACCACCAGTATCTTAGATATTGAGCTTGATTATCTCAGATATTAAAAATGAATATTCAAGATACTAAACTTCTGAATATCCTCGTTAGTAAACTTGAATGTCTGAGGTACTGAAGTTGAATATCTCAGATATTTAACATCAATATCAGGTATACTGAAAAGGTAAGTTATAGATATTACATCTCAATGTCTAAGATACTCAAAAAATTATTTTAAAGGTTATGAAATAACTACATTTTCAGTTTTTAGAAAAAAGTCAAATTATATTTTATCATGTACATAAGTATATAGCAGATTTATACTTCGCTCTCATTTTCATTATTTGGCATGTCTAAAATTAATTTAATGTTCTTGTTAGAAAATTAACCTTAACACTAAGGTTAGATTTCATTCTCGGCCAGAAACCACATATATAGAGAAAATATATAACATATCTTTTACTTACTGCATCTCAAGTTAAACACCCGATCTTTATTCCATAGAAAACACATATTAGAATTTTTACGAAACTTTCAAAATTTTTCTTTACGGCACACTGCAAGCATGCAAGCAGAATTCAATGAGCGCGAAAAAGTGATCACATGACCTTTATATATATGCGCGCGCACTTCATGCTTCAATATCTAAACTATTGAACTTGAATATCAAATGTTACTTCTCGGAAAAATCTTATATATTGAAAAAAAAAAATTTTAATATTGCGTGTCAATATCTAGATATTATGGATGAATATCTCTTATTTGAATATCTACTTTTCAATATCCATTTTTCTCCGTGTTGATGCCAACTTTCAACATTTTCAAAAATTTTAAAGTGACATGTTTGATAACATGTCTGCTATTATATTGACCCATAATTCATAGAATTTTTTGTTCATTTCTCGTTATTTTGGCATAGGGTCAGATTCTTTTTATTTCCTTCGAATAAAATTTTCACTATTACATATAAAAATACTCAAAAAGAAAGCAAGGCAAACGTTTCGGCCAAATATGGGGGCCCTCTTCAGTGCCATAAATTCGAAAATTAATTCAAAATTTCTGTAAAACATTAGAATATAGGAGATAATGAAATTAAGGATTATCATAGAATTCAGAAACTTATCTCAAAGCTTGCAATTCAAAATGAAGTAGTCCAGTATGCAGCATCACGATTCGAAAAAATATTTAGAGTTCACTGTGAATAAAAAACCTGATAAAAAATAAACCGGGAAACATAAAAAAAGTGCCTGTCTCTAAATCAAAAAGTATATTCTCTTACCCAAATTTTAAACAATTGACAAAAATACAGACGAATAATATAGGGTTTTTAAACATTCCCATTTTGTCCCATGGGCTTTGCTGGAACTTTGATGTCCTTAATATCATTTATCTCGTCAAAAAAATCTCTTAGGGAAATCAAAATCATCGTATTCTGAAGACAAGGGGACGCATTAGACAATACTCAGAATATAAAACAAAAAATAAAATTATTTTCCCATAAAATTGCAACAAAACAAGACAAAATTGCCATTTTCGCCCATTCTACCTAATGTGGCCCCTTTTTATTTTTGTGTTTATTATACTCTTATTTCTTTAAACATATTTTTGTTACAAATAAACAATACATCCAGAAATGGACAGTTTGTTAAATAATATTTATTAAAAAATAAATAGTATAAATAACAAATGTAGCTTATGTATTCGATATTTCTATCGTCAAAACCATTTTTGTCGCCTGTGGATCCATTTAATTTATCAGAGTCTAAAAAATAGTCTGAAAATAAATTCATAATAATGTTACATGATTACTAATTTTACTTAAAAAACATTGTTTTCTTCTTTAAAAACCTGATTAAACAAATCTCGATGCAGATTAGAATTTGTGAAATTTTCAATTTAAAAATAACCATTTTTTTTATTTGTATAGCTTTACATGCAAGATCAAAATTATCTAATAAAAATTGAACCAAATAAAACTTCAAAGTAATTTTTTTCAATGTTTAGAGTTTTTTATGTATTAAAAGGAGTGATTAAAGTAAAACGCAGTTTAATACCGTATGTAATCTTAGCTTTTGGCATTTATTAATAAATTTGTTGAACTTTTATTGCACTTCACTCCACTTGATCGAACCAGGTATAGCTAATTAGTGTAAGTATAAGTTTTTAATAAGAAATCTTAAATCAAAACATTAAACGCATTTTTCTTAGAACAACTTTTTTGTAAGCGGCGCAGGTGATTAAAAAAATCCTATCCAACCGGTTGCTTTCATTTTTGCACATGTTATCCTAAACAACAATGGCTCCTTGCGGATACTAAAATTACTTAATTATAATAATTTTAAGAATTTTTGAAATAAAATATGATAATAATTTTTTTTCACCGATTTTCAACGAAAAAAATCACGATTTGTTAGCTGTTTTTTTTTTGTTGTATAAATCCGCCATTTTGTTATTTATTCATAAAAATGTTTTTTTTTAAATTTTTTTAGAAACTCTCTTCATTGTTAAACATTACCTAAACTAAACAATAATTTTATGTGAAAAAAATTTCTTTGTAAACTTTGAGACTGGATAAATAAACACTAAAAATTTTATATATAAAGTAGCTATTGAGAAAAATATTCTTGAAAATTCCCTATTTTTTGCCGAGATAGTAGAATGATGCCTTAAGGTAGTAGTCTGGTAACTCGCGCCGTTTTTTATGCCTATTTTCAGGAAGGTTTTTTTTGTGAAAGAAAAAATAAATCGTTTTGAATTTTTAATATGTTATTATTCATATCTTAACGTTAGTTTGCAATTTCCCGCGCCTGATGAAATTTGACCATTTTCATGCCCCTAAATTTTGGAGTCTACTACACCCATTAACTTGATTTTTTTTTATTTTGTCAAAAATTGAGTGATGAACAACTTTGACCATAGACATTTTTTTATACAAACTTGTGGGAAATACAGCTGATCTGGAAAATGGTTGAAAAATGCCATTTTTTAACACTGGGAAGAATTCTGTCTTCTTGACACTGTAATTGAAAAAACATAAAACCCATGGTCTAGAAGTTGTGTCTGGAGTTCACGATCATTTAAAAAAAAAATTGACGAGACATGTCCAACGATGTGGAGTAAACAGGGTCATATGTGGCGAAAAACGTGATTTTCAGGAAACGCAATTTTCCGAAAATGAACTCTGATCGTGAGGTGACGTCACTCCTCAAGTTTTACTGTTCCTACCTTGTCAAGTAGAATACCTTGTCATCAAAACCTGCGACGCTAGTAGGTTTTTAAACAATTTTCTTCTAAAAAGCGATTTTTCCGCCAACTACCGTTAAGGATACAGAAAAATTGTTTTTGAAGAAATTTAATAACTTATTATTATTGTTATGGTCATTTGAAGTTGGCGCCTCAAAAAAAAAGCGCGTGGGTAGCCCGGGTGATTTTGACTCTTGAGATCTAAAATCAAAATTTTTTAATGGTTCTTAATCTATATATATGTCATTCTGGCCGGAACTACAATTGTTACATTTTATCGGAAAATAACAAAATGGCGGACTTTGAAAAAAAAGTCATTAGGCGCTCTCGAAAACTCATCATAACTCCGTTCGTATTTCGCATTTCGGGCTAAAACTTTTACAGTATATTCTCAATATATTGTACTTTCGAATTAAGCACAAAAAAAAATTTCGAATTTTTCAACCCAAGTTACCGGACTACTACCTTAAGGGGGTGTTCTCATGGATTGGCCATATTTCGAAGCGTTTTTTGGAATTTTACTATGAGAAAACTATAATTGATTTTTTAATGCGGTTTCTTTTAAAAGTTTTATTAACCCTTAGACTACAAAATTCAGAAAACTTGTATGAAAAAATTTGCATGGTTTGGCCACTGCACCCTTGCAAACATAGGCCTTCCAAAAAAAGTTGGTTGATGGTTCCCACCAAATCTCAAAAATGGCTGGTCTGAAACACAAGAGTAAATGTTTTTCTTAATCTATGGTAGTGTAGTTATCGTCTGACGGAGGCTTTTTTTCTATCATAACAATTTTTAAAATGGCGGGCTGTAGAAAAAAAAATCGTTTTTTTTTCACCTTTTTTCATCTTTCAAAATTCATTAAACATTTGTTATAAACAATAGGGGAAAAAACGTCCGTCAGACAATA
Organism: Diplolepis rosae; assembly: GCA_030998225.1. Lineage (NCBI taxonomy): Eukaryota > Metazoa > Arthropoda > Insecta > Hymenoptera > Diplolepididae > Diplolepis > Diplolepis rosae. Next base: position 7,168,530 of record JAPYXD010000701.1, read on the forward strand.
GCGAGTACATTTCCACACATTTAAAAAAAAAGTTTATCAAAATCCGTCTACTAGTTTCTTAGAAATCGTGGGAACCGGTTTGGAAAAAGTAGTTTTGAGAAAAACGCGTTTAAAGTTTCCAATGAAAAAAAGCGACAAATTGAGTTTAACTTTTTTGACGTAATTGCCATAGTAAAACAAGTCGTACATCTTTGAATTGTTCTTAGATCCCTAATCTTTGAAAAAATGAAAAAAAAATCGATTTTCTGAAACCGTTCGATGAGAACATCCCCTTAAGGGGGGAGATACCTCTAGAACCCTACAAAATAGCAGTTTTTTTCAATTTTATTCTGGGAGAATGAAAACGAAGCAAGTCCCGATTTTTTGCATATATTAGAAGGCATTATTTAACTTCAAAAAAATAATTTTTTCATGATAGAAAAATACAAAATGGCGGAAATATGACGGATCCCGTCGATAGCGTCGCTGCTAACATTTTTTGCAGCCGTCAACTTCCTGGCTAGGTTTTTCATCTGAAACGATAAAAGAAAATTTTTTATAAATCGGGAAGCTTGTATTGAGTGCATAGCAGGGGGGTTTTGGAAATTTCGAAAAATTGGGTATATTTTCATGCGTTTCGTGAAAAAGTGCCATTTTTACCCGTGTTTTTTGACATGAAAATAGTTAAACAACTGTAAAAAACATTATGTAAAAATACTATTTTTTTCGAAAAAGCGTTCTACCACGCACTTGAATATAGAATTATCTACAAAATACCGTTTCATTCAAGTAAATCGGTTGAATAGTTTGCTCGCAATCTTGACGTCCGGATAAAAAAAGTTAGTTTCGAGAAAACGAGCCTCAAAGTTTTTGTACATGAAAAAATATGTTCCATTCAACTTACGGGTCATGAATGTATTTGGAGTAGACCAATAGAACTTTGGGATTATATTTTTGAATAGGTTTTCAATCGATTTGAGCAAAAAAACAATTTTTGATTTTTTGAAACTTCTAGAGGTATCTCCCCCCTTAAAGGAGGAATTCCAAATGATTACAAAGCTTTCGCACAAATCTTGTGATACCATTCGAATGTTCACCTATTCACATCACATTTGCTCACCATTCAAGATTGAAAGAACTCGGACTATCTGACCTCTGCTGGAAAAGATGCTGGAGAATTAGAAGTACCAACCCAATAGTGTTAGTGGTGACGAAGGAGGTGCCTCCTGCTAATAAATAATTTCTCTCGTACTCCCTGTAGATCTGGCGATGATAACTCGCCTGAAATACGCCGGTTGCAGATCTCTTTAGGGAGGTATACCAACCTAGACACCCAGGGATGAGCTCTTCGAGTGCACAAACCTGCATCAGTGAACTCATAAATACACTCAGAGAAAGAGTCCTGGGGTTACCCTCACCCCCGTCCTCTCGTTCTTACTCGTTTCAAGAGAAAAGGACGAGAGAATCCACGTTCTCCATTGCAGGGTGGTAGGTCGCTCTAACCAACTGCCTTTAGGAAAGAGGTGGTCATTTGGAATACGCGACGACACGTAGTGTTGGTGTGGGGCAAGTAGAAAGGCCTCCAGTCGTCCGTGGGGGCAACCCATCCCCCATACCTGGTATATAAGAGCGCAATTAAAATGCCGCGCTAGCGCCACTCAACGGCAACCGCCGATAAATAAACTCCCTCTCTTTCTCACTCTTCTTCCCTTATTCTCCAAGCGCCTCTCTTTCTCTCGAGCAGGAGGTGAATAAGTGTGCGGAGGACTGCTCCGAGGACGATTGTGTCGTAGGATGAGGATGGTGGAGGGCTGGTGGGCCGTGCTCTGTGTTCCGTTCTGGTCCCACTGGTCCTGGAGCTGCTGTTGGTGCTTCTCTTGCCTTCTGCCTTTGGCACTGCTCACAATAAAAAGGTGGAGACGCTGAGGCTCTGCGACCATGTTCCTCATCCCCGTGTCCCAACACTCGCAAGCTCACGTATACACACACACGGAGATGAAAAAAAGGCCGCGTAATGTATGGCTGCGATCTAATTGTCGGAATTATCCAAGCCGTATACGTACACAAGGTGGTATCAAGAAAATGGCGGATGATGCGCTCCTCTGCGAGTAATGGCAATATATGGAATGGTCTTCATTGTTCTGATCCCTCATTTGCAGTGGGGGGTAATTGTTCGTCTGGGGAAAGAAAATAAAGTTGCGTTAAGACTCGCGATTTTAATTTCTTCAGTTTTCTTGAAAAACAATTTTTAATGTAAATCTGTTAAATTGTAGGTTTTTTAAAAGGTAAAAAATCAATTAATTTATATGGGTTTGACCATTTTTTCTGGTTTAAATTGAGCCTCTGGATAGTATAAGGGCAAAAGAACTCTTTTCGCCTGTGGAAAAAGTTGTATCCGATGTTATTTTCGAAAAGAAACTTGTTTAAATAATTTTTTTCACTCTATGCGTAAAGTACGTTTTTAGGCATCGCTTATGATGTGTAAAGTTGATTTTTGCGGATAGTGTGTGTAAAGCAGAAATTTTAAAAATTTCAAAATTGAAAGTTATAATTTTAAGAATAGAATTTAAATATGTGCAAAAATCTCTTCCTACCTCTCTCCCATTTTGTTTCACTCATCAATAAAATCTCACAACCTTTGTAGTAACGATCTTTTTTCTACCTTCTTAATTAAATTTTTTAAATTTAGTCGCATACCTAACGCATATTGTCCAGAGGCTTATTTACTGATTTGTAATGAAAATTGAAAGATTTACTTGATTATGAAATTTAAGACTTGTGAGATAAACAGAAATCATGTAACTTAAGCACTAAAGTGCCTTGGACAAAAGTAAGCATGATTGGGGAGGTTTTCACCCTCTTTGGAGACAGAAACGGAAACAGGAGAGCGTAGAGGGCGCAGAGATATTTACGAGGCAATAATTTAACCGCCACTTAGCCAGCTATTAATTTCGGAAATTGCTGAGAAAGGAGGATATTAGAGGACCTGGAAACCAATGCGTGGATTGGTGATGACTGTCATCCGTCTTACTGTCAAAGTCAGTCTGCTAGAAATTTAAATATCCTAAGTTGACCACTTCAAAACTTCTATGCCAATTTTCAAAATAATTATAAAGTAGTTAGTAAATCAAATTTATTACTTTTTATTGATCAATAACTAATGTTAAAGCATCAACAATTTTCAATACTTCTTAGTATTTATACTAGTATCATTGATAGAAATCCTTGTCCAAGGTTCCCGTGCAAGATCCTGTACAAAAACCTGTATAAGAACCCAAATGAATTTTTCTGCTTAGGTTTCTCCATAGAATCCTGTATATATGCTCGTGCAGTTCATTTAAACAGTAATGGTCTAGGAATTAAAAGTGTCCCACGTGGATTAGGATGAAAGAACCCACATTGGAACCTTCAGTGGTTCTTGCACAGCAACTTAAAATACAAACTATTTCAGGATTCATACAAAATCCTTCTGATAAGTTTCTCAACACTATTCTTTACGCTTTAGTAAAGTTAGAAAAAAAACTCCTAACAAGGTTCTGAAATAATATTTCTTGGGTTTAACAGATGGGTTCCTCCACAAGAACCCTGATAGAAATTTTTCAGAGCGATATTAAATAGAGATTGATATTATTAAATGAACCTATACGTATTGCTCCAGATTCCAGGATAGAAACTTAATTGAAAATTACGTGTGAGTTTCCATAAAAGAACCCATACCTAAATATACAATAAACATTGATATTATTATATAAATCTGTGGATTTTGTAGAGTGAATTTGAATAGGAATTGGCCTAGGGAAAAAATCCCCAGTGGATTATTATGTAAGAATCTGCATGGGAACCTTTACGGAAATCTGAATAGTAGATTGAGGATTAGTTCCGTTCTATTACTCGACTAGTTTGTGGTCAAATTGACGTATTCTTTCCTGTACAAGAACCTATAAATAATGCATGAGGATTTATTTACAGCAAATTTGAACCGAGATTGGTCTGAGAAAAAAATTCCCCGTGGATTATTATGTAGGAACATGCACAGGAACCTTTATGGGATTCTGCTCAGTAGATTGTAGATTTTTTCGGTAGAACCCACTCAGAAGTTCCTGAACATGATAAGTTATAAGTTTGCGTGAAGTTAAAAAACTTTAAACAAGTATTTCGACTAATTTGTGGTGCAATTTTCGTCTTGGTTGCTCTACAAGAACCTATAAATAATCTACGAGGATTTCTCTACAGCAAATTTGAACCAGGATTGGTCTGGGAAAAAATTCCCCGTGGATTATTATGTAGGAACCTGTACAGGAACCTTTATGGGATTCTGCTCAGTAAATTGTAGATTAGTTCGGTAGAATCCACTCAGAAGTTGCTGAACATGATAAGTTATAAGTTCGCGTGAAGTTAAAAAACTTTAAACAAGTATTTCGAAAAATTTGTGGTGCAATTTTCGTCTTGGTTGCTCTACAAGAACCTATAAATAATCTACGAGGATTTCTCTACAGCAAATTTGAACCAGGATTGGTCTGGGAAAAAATTCCCCGTGGATTATTATGTAGGAACATGCACAGGAACCTTTATGGGATTCTGCTCAGTAAATTGTAGATTAGTTCGGTAGAACCCACTCAGAAGTTCCTGAACATGATAAGTTACAATTTTGCGTGAAGTTAAAAAACTTGAAACAAGTATTTCGACTAATTTGTGGTGCAATTTACGTGTTGGTTGCTTACAAGAACCTATAAATAATCCACGGGGATTTCTTTACAGCAAATTTGAACCAGGATTGGTCTGGGGAAAAAATTCCCCGTGGATTATTATGTAGGAACCTGCATAGGAACCTTTATGGGATTCTGCACAGTAGATTGTGGATTAGTTTGGTAGAACGTACTCAGAAGTTCCTGAACATGATCAGTTGCAAGTCAATGTAAAATTATTTTTGTTGCAATTTACAAGGCGGTTTCTGTAGAAGAACTCATGCAGAATCCTTAACAGTAATATTCAAAAGAAATTTATACTATTTTTCCTCATTCTTTATATTATAATTTTGCATTATTATAATAAATAAAATTAAAATCAGAATTTGATAAAGAAAACAAATTCTGCGACTTGAAATGTAGTGACTATTAAACTCAAAAAATGATCAAGATTTCTCTCTTAAGGAAACATTAATTTTATTGGCATTTCGTTCAGTTCACATTTGGTGATCAATTATACATTGTGAGACCTAAAATTGATTTCCATTTATACTGATCGAGATGAATTTCGTACTGAGTGGACCTATATGCGCCTCTCACCACGACACTAATCAGACACGATCACCTTTCGTGTTTTCCAAAGAGTGCGTTCATCAATATCATTGAAACGTTGTATGTCGTGTAATGCGATTTACTGATCGATCGCCTGTCACTTTACCAATGCAAAATCCAAACTATAAAATAAAAAAATAAAAAATTACGTATCCTGATGCATTATCTTTTATTCTTCAATCATTATTTTATTTTTCGTCTGTTACAATGTATATATTATGTTACAATGTATATTATGCTACAAATCACAATCTATAAAATCATTTCCAAGCCATTAGGTTCCTAATTTTTATTGATTTTCCTCAGATCTACTAAAAAAGATAAAGGAAAGAATTATAGGAAATTTCAATTTTCTTTTACAATAACTGGTATTCAAGGCTGAGGCTTTATCTCTAGAGAATGAAGTGAGAACACACACAATAACGTAAAGGGATACGCGAAGCTGGCAACGAGGGATCTAGTGGTTGGAGTTAGGGGTTCAGAGGGGTAGAGGAAAGGGGGAGGTCAGTCGTATTAATATCGCATATCGGACAGCCATAGCAGACCGATATGAAATCATCGCGCCATGAGGGAGTGCTTCGCAAATAGTAGAGTATAATTGGAATCCATTCGGCAAACATGATATCCACACACCAATCAATCTGTCGCGACGTTTCTTACCTATATACAACTAATAAGCTATAAAACTTACGTAAACAACAACTAACAAATTATGAAAAATTTAGTACCTCTCTTTGTATATTTAAACTGTGAATTAAATATAATATAAATTAGCGTTTCTTTTTTAAAAATTGCAAGAAACACCTTAATTAGTTATCAGCCCTGTCTTGGCCCTGACTAGTTTTCCAAGATTCATAATTTCTGCCTAAAATCTAATCAGGACCAGTATAAGGGGCTGAAATGAAGAAAAGTATCTAAATTCTAAAAGATGTCTTTAAAACATCAAGAGTTGCAAGAAAAAATCTAGTCTGATCTGTATCTGAGACCTATCTTGTTCCTAACTAGATCCTTTTCAGGTCATTTCGGACGTATTGAGGTGTTTATGAATACTGGCCCCAGATCGTCTCTTACTATTTTCGAGGATTAAGAATTGTGTCATAGATTAGGGTCTGGTCTATCATTACACATTCTCTAGTTTCTAAGTAGTTACTGCCGTGGCCCTTTCAACTTAGCTTTGTAGACTATTCCAGTTAAGGGCTAGTTATGAACTAAAAATAATATTATTTGCTCATAAATAAATTACTTGAAAAGAATCCGGTTGAGAATCGGCAAAAAGTTTTATCCTTTACTAAAGAGTATAACACGAATCTATCTAGCTGTTCTTGTCAGGGCCTGACTAAAGACGCGAAGGTATCTAGGTATTAGCTTCTACTTAGAAAAGAGCAGAAAAAAACAATGATGTTCCTGGCAATATTTCCCAACTAGAGCCTAACTAAAAAATAAAAAATATCTGTATAGTAAAGGGTTACATAACGGGAAGTTTGAATAAGAGAAATGATTTTCATGAATAATTAAAGATAATCTATTCGCTGATATATATACAAATAAATCAGAGATTTTTGGATAGTGACTATCTTGCAGCTAGCTAGTTTTCATTTTTCTAGCTAGATTTCTACATGCGTCTTCTTGACTACTTTCTCATTAAGGGGATCCACCACCTTTGATTGGTATATTTTTGATTTTATTGACATTTTCCAAAAATTTTATTTTTTCATTCTCTATACTTTTTTGAGTATATGTATAAATTTTCAGAGAAATAGTTTGTATTAAGGTTTCACTACAAGACCACTTTAAATTCCGTGCTCCGCAAGATATGATTTTCCGTGTTTGTTACAACAACATATGTTTGAATAAAATCTAAAATATTAGACACAGGCCTTTAAAATTTTTACCACTTATTCTTTATCATTTTATCAATATTTTTGGGTATGGAAAGCCCTCTAGCTAAAAAAAAAAAATATATATATAACTACAAAATTTTTTTTTTATATTCTGGGACATTTTTATTTATTCAAATTTAAAGAATTTGAAATCTTTCTGTGGAAAAAAAGACGCTTTCGACTGCGCTGGGATTCGAGCCCAGGTCTTTCGGATTAACTTGAAATCTTTTTTATTTATTTTTTTATTTTATTTGTAACTTATTTTCAGTCAAGTAACATTATTTTCTATGCCCAAAAAGTTGCTTCACATTGTAAGGAACAAAATAAATAAAGAATCATGACAATTTGTTAAAAAACAAAAAAGTTATTCAAAGTCAAAAAATGTCCAAAAAATGCCCAAAAAACTCAAAATTTTTAATTTAAAAATAAATAAAGGTGCTAGAATTTTCAAAACCCCCAAAACCTTTCTAAACAAAGGTACTATACATTTAAAAAATTATATGGAAGGTCTAAACTCAAAAAATAAAAATATTAAAGGTCACGGATCCCCTTAAAATTTTTTTTTAAAATACATGGCAGTTTTCCTAGCTAAGGCCTGACTAAAATTAAGAATATTATTAGATATTAGAAAGCAGGTTACATAAAAAGAAAGTTTTTATGACAGAAATGATTTTCATGAAAATGACAAGTTAATGAACCCACTAATAAGTAATAAACTGGGTATTAGAAGGTATGTCACAGGATTGTGAAGTATGGCGGCAATATGGGCAGAGACTTATGCGGATTATCAGACTGGGCGATATCTCATATCGAAGTGCAGGTCGTCGATATGCGACGAATGAGCTTTGGCACGTCGGACTCGCAGGTTTGATATGATCGCTGGCCCGTATATTGCTTGTTCTGCGCTGCCACATGATCCCAATATTCCCAACATAGCACCCCACGGTCGTATGTGCAGATGAAAAAAGAGCCGAAACGAATTCCACAAATTAGTGAGGCGCCACCAATTTTCGCAGCTGGAATAAAAACAACGAAATCCTACATCGATGCAATATCTTTATTGGTTTTACTTGAAAAGTTATTGGCAAACGAATAATAGAATATAACAACAATATTCAGTGACTTTTTATTGTAAATAGTAAGAAAAATTGAAAATATGATAAATTATCATTTTCTTAATATATTTGAAAATTCGAAAGATATTATTTTTTATTTAAATAGAAGCTGCTTGTTAGTAATGCCATCACCATGTAATTAAAAGATATTGATTATCGTACAAAATTTAATGACTTTCCTCATTAAATTTTTTCCATATCGTACTATACGTTTGAAAGTGTTAGAGTTTAATTATTCCAAAAGAAATAATAATAAACCAAATATTGATTATTTATTAGTATAATTTTAGTTGGTTGAACAAAATCATTTTGTTGATTCAAAAATCTATTTTGGATGGATGAACTAAATTTTTGATCATCTGACCAAACTATACCAAATTTTTTGGTTGAATTAAGTACATAAATTAGTTTTGGTAGTATTAACAAAATTATTTGGCAGCATTAAATACACGTATGATAGAATCAAGAAAAATATTTGGTAGAATTAAGCAAACATTTCTAACCAAAAATTGTGTTGAATCAAGAAAACATGTAGTTCACATGTAGTTGTCTTTGATTTAAAAACTTCAAATTATATTATCAGTCATGTATTATGAAGGAAAAAAAAAATATTATAGAATTTTTGTTCATTTCTCGTTATTTTGGCCTTTTATGAAAAAAATGTGAAACTTACAAAAAGTAATACTATTAATAATGTTTTTTTAGAATAGAATTTTTCCTTGCCGTATCGTCGCTTCTAATCAGTTTTTATTTTATTTTTTTATTTTTTATTTTATTTTTTATTTTTTTAAAAGAAAAATTTAAATAAAACTATTTCAAAATCATTTACTTATTTCCCAAATTGGAAACGGTACAGTTTAAAAGAATATTTTATTCAAAAAATATGCCATGAATTATGGAAATTAAATAATTTTAAGAAAACTGATTAAAAGCGACAGTAAGAAAAAATTCTATTCCAAAAAACATGATTAAAAGTTTTTTGAAATTCTTCTGTTTCCATAGGGTCAGTTTGATAATCTTTTACATAGAAAGAAAGAAAAAATTAACCCTATTCCAAAATAACAAGAATCAAAATAAGCTTTATAATTTTTGGTTGAATATAATACTAGACATGTTGTCAAATTCCTCATATTATAATTATCAAAATTATTATTTTTCGTAAAATAAAAATTTTTTTCATAAAAAATAATGTTTTTCCTTTCATAAGACATGGCCAATAATGCCATTTCAATTCTTAAATTCCCAGAAAAACTTTTCTTCTAAAATCCTAATTTTTGTCACGACAACTACCTTAAACCAACCAAAATTTTGTTGAGTTGTTCAGAATCTCCAAGAATGAAATTTTATTTTTGTGAAAATTCGAAAGTAGCAAGACAAGTTTCAAATTCAGAGAGAGGGAAAGAGAGTTACAATTGGGGTGAAATGAAAAACGAAACATGAAAAAATTGAAGAGTGAATGGTTCAAAGTGACTTGTGACGTTATACGTGCATGGACATAATATGTTGGAACATCGATTCTGTACCACGAAACAACTAGCGCCAAAAGGACACAAGGATGAGCGATGTCACGCGTGCTGCATTGGTCGTAACACACTCGTAAACTATTACCAATAAACCTGGGCATTCACATATATATGAAGATCATCACACAGAGTTGACCCCCAATGCGTTTGCAAACAATAAAACACAGTATCCCGTGAATAATCATAACGTGATGTCGGCTCCATAAAGTGCATAAAGCCGTAGAGTCATGTAGTAGGCGCATATAACGTTACCTCGCACCCTCTCAATATGTCCATCTCTTTCTATCATTTGTTATTGCTCTATCTTAACTTTCCTTCTCTATTTTTCCATCGAGAGAGTGAGAAAGAAAAAGAAAACAGGTCTGACCCATATGGGTTCATTCTGCAAATCAACCCCCTGATCGGACTGCAAACTCGCGTGATATGCGCGTGTCTCTCATTACGAGCATTCATTTTTGCCACGCGTTGTTTGACGATCATTCTCTACGCATCGTCGACGATGATGGTTTGTTACACCCACCACTTTTTGTCCATGAGTGCGTTACACACTTTCTACTTACTATGTTTTCACCCCTCGACATGCATTTCTTTTCCTGCCAAATCCAATATTTCATCGATATAACTATAAAGCAATCAATACTTGATCAAATAAAAGAAAACTCTCTAAATCTGAATTAGTCGAAGGTAACTTATCACAGAGTAAAAAGTCAATCAACAATTTTCTCTAATTGTAAGTTTGAGCTGCTTAATCAAGTCTGGTGTGTAACATACCTGCGTTACTTAACGGAATCACTTGACCTCTGAACTTGATGGTATAACTTTATTATAGGACTTGTCTGAATCACCTGATTTGTCTGATTCTTCTATCTGACTTGATTTGCAAACTCAAATGAAATATTTGACTGCCTAACAAGACTTTTTAATTTGTTTATCTGTTTGACTTAACACATTGAAAACAATCCAACTTAATGGTATACCTTGATTGTCAAGCTTTACTTAGTCACTTGATTTTGTGATTTGTCTGTCTGACTTTTCGATGAAACTTGAATGAATCACTTGACCCTTTCACATTCATTTCTTTTCGTGTCAAATCCAATATTCCATCGATAACTATAAAACAATAAATATTTGATCACTTAAAGAAAAAAATTAACCAATTTTCTTGAATTATAATTTTTGTCTGATTGGACAAGTTTGATGTGTAATTTATCTGCCTTGTCTAACTGAATCACTCGATCCTGAACACTTGATTAAACCAGTTGATTTGTCTGATTGTGACTGAATTTTTTAAATATATCTAAAATACTTAAATGTGTAAGATAATTTTCTAATTTCAAGACTAACTAAAACAATCTGACTTGATAGTACGACTTGGTTATAAAGTTTTACTGGGTCACTAAATTTTGTAACTCATCTGTCTGACTTTTCGAAGAAACTTAGACGAATCATTTGACCCATGGACATTCATATCTTTTTCTGCTAAATCCAATATTCCAATGACAAGTATAAAGTAGTCAATACTTGATTATATAAAAGAATATGTTTAAGATCGAAATCAGTTGAAAGTATCTAATCACAAAGCAAAAGTTAGTCAACACTTTCGTCTAATTGCAAGTTTCAGATGATTAAACAAGTCGAATGTGTAACTAACCTACCTTACCTGACTATATCACTTGACCTCCGAACTTAATGGTATAACTTTATTATAGGACTTGTCTGAATCACTTGATTTGTTTGATTTTTCTATCTGACTTGATTTGCGAACTTAACTCAAATATTCGGCTGTCTAACACGACTTTCTCATGTCTTTGTCTGTTTGACTTTACACATTGAAAACAATCTGACTTGATAGTATGACTTGATAGCCGAGCTTGACTAAACTTTATGACTCGTCTGTCTAAATTGCTGGTATGACCTAAATGAATCACACGATCATTTAATTTGACTTTATGTATTACTTGTCTGATTTGACTCACTTTATTTACATGTAATGAGTCAAAAGTTTACTAAAGCAAATTAATTAAAAATATTTACCAATTTACTCAAGTCAAATTTTAATTTATAACTCCTAGTGAAAATTTTAACATATAAAAAGACGAAAAAAATTAAGTCATTTTAACTCTAAAAAAAATGTCATTTTCTACGTCGTTTTCTACTTTGTTGACATCAGTAAATATCATACCTAATACAAGTTAATTCTTTCTGCATTAATGAGTTAAAATGATAAATGAATGAATCGTGGATTTAAATTATTTACCTCTTTATTTGTTTATTATTTGTGAGTTCTTTGTGCTCAGTGCCAATCAGAAATAACAAGAGAAGGCGACCAGAAAAAATTTGTTATCAAAATATATAAGCTGAAGGTTGTGACGAAATGAACAAATCGTTTCAGTACAAAACACTTCTTTGAGAAACTTTACGTAATTTTTATCAGTTTCTACCAAGGTGAGTGAACATGAAAAAGTCATGAAAAATGAAAATATTTTCAACAATTCGATAATCAAATACATTGAGTAATTATTATCAGTCAAAACCAATTAAAATATTTAAATATTCGAGAAGATGCCTTTTCTAATTCTTGAATAAATTTAAGAAAACCAATAAAATTTAAAAAATTATTTTGGAAGCTTACCAAAAGTTTAAACATTTAAAGCTTTCACTTGAGAAATTAAAAAGTTTAATTTTCAATTTACTTAATTATAATATTTAACTTAGACAGAAATATATAGCTTAATCATTCTCTGAGGAAGTACTTTAATACAAAGAAATGACTTTGCTTGGATGAAATTTTCAACTCGGAGTAATTTTGCACTTTCCTGAATTTCGTGTGCATTTTTGCATAGATTTCATTGAAATAAAGATCGTTGATTTGATCGCGTGCTTACCGCACCGAAATTCAAGTATTCGTAACGTTTTGCAACGCTGCTTCCTGTTTCCTGGCTCTAACTTATGTATTTACAACCTTGTATTTCCGGCGTAACGCAACTTGATCGTTTTCAAATCCGTCAGCGAAATTCGCGGAACGCTAAAGTCTGCGACGTTCTAATCAATTAGAGGAATAAAATATAATTTACTTTATTTTATCTCAATTGACAATTACACTGCCTTCTAATGAAATTTGATTATTTCAAAACCCAGAAGCAAGAAAATCTCACAAATATTCCTCAGCCTTTTTTCTTTATAGGTCACTTAATATTTTTATCATACAATATTTTCTTCAATTTTAAGTGACTTTATTATAGTGATAATTAATAATTCAATTATTTCACAACTTAATACCAATTGCAATAATTTCTTACCAAACAGAATACCAGTTGCTTATACTTTTATTTTAGAAAATTTCATAAAGTTACTTCGAATATAATTGATCAAAAAATCATAATGAAATTAAAAACATAAAATCTGGAAACGAAATCTAAAAATTCCATTTTTTTGGCAAACTACCCGAAAAAGGACAAGTTTGAAGCTGAAAAAGTTGTACTACAATAATGCATTGGTCTTGTCTGCTGTTTCATGTCGCCTTGGAATAAAATTAAATTTTTTATCCCTGAATTGAAAAATTTATTATTAAAGCAAATAATATGATTAAGTAAAGTTTTAATTAAAGGATTAATGAATTGGTATGTTCTGAAAAGCACATATACAACCTGAAATAAATATGCAATGAGAATATGCCCACCTTTCGTTGGTAGATTTTCCCAATTCCTGCGGAAATCCAATTTTAAATTTTATAAATGCTGAAACGTCATTTATTTATATTGTATTTGAAAATTCCATTTAAATAATTTGTATAGTCTTTCAAGTATTACCAGAAACCAAGATTTAAAATTCTGAATTATTATAAAAAAAATTTTCAAATGTTCCAATTTTTTTTCAAATTTATGAAGTCATGAAACGTGAATTTGTAAAGTAAACATAATCAAAATGATAATTAGAATGGATGAAGTATTCTTGCTTCAGAGAGTAAATTTGCAAGTGTTACCATTTTCATACTAGAGAAATCGAGCTAGTGGTTCTCTTATTGCACGTTGGCAGTGGGATCGAATTTATGTGCCGTCCAGTGCAGTTTAATTCGGATTAAACTTATGCTAGAAGGAACGAATTAAAGGGATTTGCGATTGGACACGTTGTATATGGACGACCGTCGTTCTGGTCGGTACTGAGGGTAGTTGGGGTGGTAAAGAGGCAGTGAAATCGGAGGATTCTGCTGCACCCGACGTCGTACTAGTCAATTTGATTTACCGACGCGATGCCTCGCATCGCGACGCCCATCCTCGTCTCTTTCTGAGTGCCTCTCTTCCCGTTTTCCGATCATCCTTCGTTGTCTCCCAAAAACACGTCCAGTTTATCTTTCCTTGATGTTACTCTATTTAACTTTCTTCCAGTCTCCATTTTTTTTCTAAATAAGAAAAAAATCTTTCGTACCAAAAAATAAATTACTTAAGAGCATAAATGAAAAAACATTTGTAAACTATAATTCAAAACAGAATTCGAATTTTGGTTACTACAAATTCAAAATCACATCAACGTCCAAGCAAAACTATAATTCAAATTCTCTAATTAGCGAAACGACTAAATTTGGACCGAAAGAATCGTCTAAGCTTTCTCTCAATTAAGAATCATAAAAACCCAACAAAAGAGGAAAAAAAAGGCAAGCTTACAAAACATCTTTTTTAGCATCAAATTCGAAACATGATTACGTAAATTTTCACAAAATCAGAATTAGTACTAAAAATTATCTCCAGTCTAAGTCAATACAATTCAAAGAAGAATTTGAATTTTGTTCACTACGAACTCAAAATTACATTAATGTCGAGAACATAATATAATTCACAACTTCAAGGAATTTGCAACAAATCGAGTTCTCGAATTTCCAAAATGACCAAATTTGGACCATAACGATCATACAAACTTTCTGTTAATTAACGATCATAGTAACCCAATACAAAAGGAGAAAATAAAAAAGAAGATGACCTTTCAAAACCCCCTTTTGAGCACCAAATTTGGTTTTGATCCCACGCAGAAATATTATAATAAGGTAAATTTTCACAAAATTAAAATTAGTACTACAAATTACGTTTTCGAATTTCCGAAATGACCAAATTTGGACCATAAAAATCATGCAAGCTTTCACTTTATTAATAGTTAAAAGTACCTAACAAAAACGGAGGAAAGAAAAAAGAAGGCTTAAAATTCTTTTGGTTAAAATTTGGTTGTTTGGCTAATTAGAAAATTCGAATTTCTTGAAGTTATGAATTATTGTGAAATATAACTCGTTTATGAATAAACATGATTATTATTATTGCATGGAAATAATAAAAATTCATTCGTTATAAATGACAGAAGTTAATCAAAACACAAGTAATATTTTAATCTCAGGATAATCCTGAATTTTGCAGATGATTTTGGATGCTGGATTTGGTATTAGTCCTAAGAACCTTTTAAGCAGATGGGAAGGAATTGGCTCCTTGGGATATTTGATGTAATCCACTAAACTCGAACAAGACTATTGTTAATCATGACATTACAGCACGTCTCTAGTTTCCCTTTTGCTCTACCAGCTGTGATCCCGTTCTGAGCTTCGATAATCCCAAAGGTTGGCGCATTACAACTCTTGTCAAATTCTTTAAACTTCCACCAAGAAAAATATTTTTAGGGCGTTTCTGGCTCAAAGATAAACAAGTCATGGCTAGTTTGAAAATGCGATTGAAAACAGGTACTGAACACGTATACTAACAAGAGCGACAAAGGTATCGACTAAATCCGAAACACAATTATTCTGAAAAATCTGTATCTTGTAATAACTTTCAAACTGTCATGCATTTCTATTAGTTCTTTCTTGCACATTTCTAGAAAAGAGTGAAAGATATTCAAAAATGTGTTATCTCTAAATCTGAATAAGTTAAAAGTGATGGAAAATATTTATTGACTAATTCACTTTAGTGAATTTTATACAGATTTTTTTTTCAATAAACTAAAATAAAACAGCAAAGATAAGTTAAATTTTATCCGGGCGATTAAACTTAAAAAAAAATTTAATCAAACTTACTAATTTCATTCAGTGAATTATTTCTAGCTATGCAATCAGTTGGCTAAGGTAATTTCTCAGTGAATTTGACTCAATAAACTGATATACAAGCTGTGAATTAGCCAAATTATGAAATTATAGTGAAAGAAACTACTTATTGAAATTAAGAAAGCATATAAAACTTATATTTAAGTGATTCAGTTTAGTTTGCAAATTCAGTTACATCGGTAAGTCATATAGACAATTCACAAAGTCAACTGATTTGTTAAAATCTAATAAGTCAAGTAATTCAGTTAAACCTGATAAGTCATGTGATTCATCTAAGTTTGGCAATCAAGTCATTCAGTCAAGTTTGATAACCCAATGATTCAGTTCACCAAGTCAAGTATCACAAACCGTAAATATATTTCTCGAAAATTATGGTGAACAAATTTTTCAAGTACCACAATATCCATTCTATCGAGAAATCAAAAGATAATAAATTTTCATAATCAAGTGATTCAATCAAGTCTGAAATTCAAGTCGAAGAATTCAGGCAATTGTGTTACACAGTCAAGTGATTTAGTTCATTAAGTCAAGTATAAAGTCGTACCAACTATTCAGTCAAAGAATCAATTACTAGCGTCTTCAACTTCATTAATTACTTCCAACTGATTCATATCAAGGGATTTCTGGGGAATGACTCCTAAACAAAATAGTCCGTCTAAGATTAATCTATAATCTAAGTTAAAAGTAAATTATAAAGTACTTTTTTGCAAAAAATTCTTCCGGTAAAGAGATCTTCGAAGCCGAAAAACAATGATGAATCTTGTTGCGGCTGAGGGAACATCACCGAGCGTAAAATGTTATTACTGTTATTAGGATTAATTGTTTTCTCTCGGACAATACACTGTAATCAACACTGGATTGATTGTGTGCCCGACGGCCGTTACATCGCGATGCTTTGCAAACTGATTTGTCGCAAATTATACTGGGAGATAGATCATGAAGGGCGTTTTACATCGTTAACATTTTCTGGGAGTAAATCGCATATTCTACAATGAAAATGAATTACCATTGCGATTGGAAATTTTAAACTCGCAGAAAGATAAATGTATACAAATTGAATTCCAGTCCCAAGAGACGCGTTCTCATGTGCCGATATCATCTAAATAAAAATTCATTATAAATAAGAGAGAAACTCATTCCTGAATTTATCAGCTGTTAATTATTCTCAATGACAATTCCAATTAAAAAAATATTTACATTGAATAAATATTTTTTTCTCCATTATGACTTAAGGTAGTTGTTGTGACACAAATTAGGTCTTTGGAAAAAAAAAGGTTTTCTATTTTTTTAAGAATTGAAAACAGTCGTATCTTATGAAGAAAAACATTATTTGAGAAAAAGTTAAGACTTACGAAAAGTAATACTTTTAATAAAGTTTTTGGGATAAAATTTGTCTTCACTATTTTACCATTTTGTTTAGAAATGATTGGATTTTCATAAATCAAGGCTTAATTTTTTGGGGAAATAATCTTTACATTTCAAACATAGCTATTTTAAAAAAATGTTTCTTTTTAAAAAATTCCTTAAAATTTCCCTTAAAAAATAATGTTTTCTCTTTCATAAGACACGACTCATAATATCATTTAAAGTTTTAAAATCATAGAAAAATATTTTTTTCCAGAAACCTGATTTTTGGGACAACTACCTTAAGGATGAAAATTGTAAACTCTTTAACAGCATGAAATGGAATGAGCTAAAAATAATCGAGTATGCATGTCTGTAGATCTTTACACCCTGAAAAAGGATCAGAAAGCGATCCTGATTCTGTATTGGTCCAGGATGGCTTTGATCACGCCAATCCAAGTTTCTTCTTGCTGAACGTCTTCCCGGAATTGGTGAACGCGAGACGTCCATTAACGGAGTGGAGATACCGAACTACACGTGTAAAAAATTAAGTCCGGTAGGATGCGTGCTGCTAAGTCCTCGAAAATATATTTATGTAGATTCAGTGATCCTGTTCGCTTTTTTCTCTCATCTCGTCTCGATTCCTTTGGTTACCGCGCGCGCGTGTAACGGTAGCTGAAAATGTAAATGCGCCGCGCTTAAGTGGCGGCAAGTTGTCGGACGTATATATCGCGCCTCGGAAAGTGCCTTGAGGAATTGCAACGAGGCGTGAGTGACGCGAATGTGGATTACTTTTGCATGTGCGTGTATTTGCGATTTATACCTCAAACACAGCTAACTACATAAACTGCTTCGGAAAGGTCTTTGGCAACAGTTACCGAATATCTAAAATTTAGTATAGTTTTCTCCGCATTTAAATCGCAGATTTTGCTAGAGTTTACTGTCTCTATAATTTATTGTAAGAGACAATATAATCCTGCGATTTAATCTAACTGAACTTATTTTAGAATTATAGTGTCTGTAATTCAGTCAAGTCGGTACATTCAATCACATGAGCGAGTAATAGTGGCAAGTCATAAATTTGAGTGTTTTAGACAGTATGAATATCAAGTCATATTTTAAATAAGTCATACAACTCAGGCAACTGTTCGACACATTTGAAATTTTCATGAAAATTACTTAAAATATAATGTAAAAAACAATGTCTATTTTTTTACGCCTCTAACTACCTGTAATCCACTAATTCTAAAAATCCAGTTATATTGAGGAGTGGAGAAGACAAGTCAAAAAGTCAAGTGATTCAATCAGAAACTCAATTTTTACTTTTGGTTCAGACAAGTATTTCAGACAGTCAAAAATGGAAAAACAGTCAGTCATGTTACAAAACCGAAAAAATTATTTAGTCTATTGATCAAGTAATAACGAGAATTCGGAGATTCAAATAATTCATTCAAATATGGCAATTAAGCCTTACTATTATTTCAGAGAAGCAAGTCAAATTGACAAAAAAAAATCTAGTTTAAATTATTGGAGTGATTCCTTAAATCTGCTATTAAAATTAGTTGATTGAATCATTAACTCGTTCAATTCAATCAAATAAGTCATGCATTGAGTCAGATAAGTTAATCAACTTATTTAAATTTACCAATTCAGAAAGTTCTTGCTGTTAGTTGAATCAGTCAAGGCAGTCATGCGAGTCAATCAATCCATAACTTCCTGATGGCATGTCTATCTTAAAAAAGTCTACGTCACTTATAAACCAAATCCTAATTAATCACATAAAAATAAAACCATCCACCCATGTCCTTCGAAAAAATTATATAGAAATGAAATCAATTTGAAAAAGGTTATGAATGATTTTGCCTCTATGATGAAAATTTACATATTTTGAATTCAAAACTTCTAGCTTTTTCTCAATGAGATTCTTACAATAAAGCTTCTAATCAACCAAATTCCGTAGCGTCTCTAAAATTCTCTCTGCTTGACTCTTTCTATTTTACTGACTTCTTTTACTATAGTAAACTCTCTTTTTTCAGCGAGTCTGTGGTAGCGTGGGTGTTACAAATCCGGCAAAACTCTTGCACTCTTGAAATCTGCTGAATAATTCAACTACCAGCTTCTGTCCTTACGAGCAGCCCTTGATTGTCTCTCGTTGGCAATAGTATAAAAGACTCAAAGACGTGAACTTCATCTGCAAAACTACATTTAGAACACTCCATATCAAAATTTCTACAAGAAAATTTGAAGTTTTAAAATTATTTCCTTTAATAAAAGAAATCTCATGTTTCTTTACAATTATTAGTGATTCTATTACTACAATTTTGAGTTTTACACACTAAATTCTTAATCATTTAAATTTTTGAAACTTTCCTTAATATTGTTTTCGAATTCTGATTATTTTACGATAATAACTTTAAGCCTAGAATCTATTTTGATTTTCTACCCTAATATGTTTTACGTGTACCTAATTAGTTTGTTCGTTAATTACTAAATCAACTAAAACCTTTCAAAATTTTAGAATATCATTAAGGTGAGAGGTCCACTTTTTCCCGGCTAATGCTAATTAAATGGCATTTTTTTGTAGGTATTAAAGTTACATAATACACTAGAATTTGAAAGATTGGGTCTTATTTGCCTATATAAAAAATAAAAACATGTCTGATTTCAAAGAAAAAAATGTAAAAATTTTAAATGGACGAATATTTCAAAAATATTATTTTATAAGGATAATTTAAAATTAATAATAACAATAATATATTTTTTATCTCATCAGAAATATCAAATGGAAATTTCATAGTGTTGACTCTTATAGGTTTTGAGAAAATGGTACCTAACCATATCCGAAACTACCATTTAATTAGCATTAGCCGGGAAAAAATGGACCTTTCTCCCCAACAATAGTATCAAATCCTCTAAAAGTTGTGAAAATATGAAAATTTATCCCTTTGCGGTCGAGCGCTTTTTCAAGTGCGCTGAACGCTGGGTCGAACAAATTTGGTTGAAGAAAACGATATCATGTACTAAAGCGTTAAATATATGAAGTTAATTGAAAAATATTTTTTGTCCGCCGTACACCTAAAGTCAGCCTTGTCAGTATCATTTTGCGTGCGAAAAGTTAATTTTCACGCACTAGTTCGGTAAAATTTTAAGTGTGCGGAAAATTAAAACAAACTTCAAATTTTACCACAATAGTGCAAGCGCACTGCAACAGATTAATTTCCAGTACTGTTGCGCATGCACGCTTCGAGCGGAAATCAACGTTTCTCATGCTTTCCAAACAAATTTGAATGGAAAACGCATTTAACTAATGTCTACATAAATTATTTAAAAGTTAGCTTATGTTGCTTTTACCCCCACAAATATGTCATCACCCTCAAGAATTGGACCATCAAACTTCTAATGAAGCAGAAAAGACTTGGGTTCTGACCACGTCATCAAGAATATTTATTCTCCCTGAAAAAGGGAGAGGTAGGGAAGGTTAATGGGCCGGGGGGTTTCTTCTCTGCTGGAATTTGCACACAGTTTTTCTTCCAACGGGGTAACGATCGCAGTCGGTTATTGTCTCTGATGTTATCGTGGTGCGAATCTGAACGCCTCCTCAAAAGCGGGGGCGGGTGAGATACCTCGTCTTTTCCCTCTGCGTCCTCTTCGTCCTTCTTTCTAGTCCTTATGGGCCACGCGAGGTGTTAAGAGAAGAGCAACGCTCTTGCTGCTGGAAGAACAATTCTTTCCTTACCATTCTTTGATTCTTTTAAGGTGCATACCAATGTCCTACCTTGGACGAGAGCGGAAAATTATAAATAATGACGAGCCTTTAAATTCTTGCTTCCTCCTCTGACCCTGGATTCATCTTCACATTGCTAGATAGAATATAGAATAGGGTGAAAATGCGATACTGAGGGAATCGGGAAAGAGGAAGGGTGTGAAGGTGGTATTACGAGACGTAAGGCGTCGTAGTTTTCTCAGTCGGAAACGATCTTAACGAGACGGGACGTCTATCTCGATTCTTATTCGAGATGGGAAATTGTTAGAGGGATCGTTAAAGAAAAGTAACGATCTGAATATATTGTTGAGTCTGTATCACAACCCAGCTGCAACATTTATCCTTAATTTCTGAAAAACGTTACTTTGGAATCCAGAACTATCATTATGCTGGGAATTATTAATTAAAAACTGCTTGAATATATTATTTTTGATGCGTTTGGTTTAAGTAAATATGAATACCATATGAACTGATGAATTATGAGTCATGTCAAATTATCATGTCACACGGTCAAGTCTACAATCCAGTCATACCGTCAGGTAAGCAGACAAGTCACAAGTTCTAGTGATTCATTCAATCTCTAATTTGAATTATATCGTCTAGTCAAATTGACTGATCAGATCGTCAAGTTGAACAAAATATTTTTTTAAATCATGGCCTACGAAAAAAAGCCCAACAGTCATGTCATATAACTGGTAGATTCAGTTAAGTCTTAAATTAGAAAGAAAGATAGACAAGTCAAATGATCAAGTCTGAGAATCAAATCATACAGTCGAATTAGACGAACAAGTGAGACTGGCATACTAGACATTCAAGTCATGCAAACAATTCAGAAAGTCAAGTCATACCCTCAAAGCGGATAAGAATAGTCCGAAAGCCATATTTTTTGATTGAATAAGAAAGGCAGAAGAGTCATAAATTCCATTGATTTATACAGTCTCACAACCAAATTGGATAAAAGAGTGATTTACAGAAGTACAAAAATCAGATCATAAAATTAGTTCAGAGGCAAGTTAGCCACATGAGTCAGGAAGACATTTCATTCAAGTCAGTCAAGTGATTCACATAAATCTGAAATTCAAGTCAGGTATTTGAATTCTTGATTTATCTGATTTATCTATCCAGATTACTTTTTTATAAGCTTTCAAGTCATTCAGTTATTTATTATTAAAGTCAGATAAGACAGTCATTCTAGTCTCATGGTAAAGTGAGGGAAACAATTCAGACAATCGAGATACATACTCAAATCATAACGAGAGTCCAGAGATTTAAATGATTCAGTCAAAGTCAAGTGATCCATTTAGACTAAAACTCAAGCCTCACTATCGACTCCAACAAAAATTTCAGACAGGAATGACAGATAAGTTATTCAAAGTTATAGCACAAACTCAACAAATATATGCGCGTCCTAACTGGAATTCAGAGATTCAGTCAAAGACAAGTGATGCACTTAATTTGAAACTCTCAAGTCTCATCCTCGACTAAGACAAGAATCTTGAACAGAACAGTCAGATTCACGTCACACAATCAGAAAAACCATTCAGTCTTTTATTTAAATCATAAAAAGAGTACGGAGAGTAAAAGATAAATTATTCAGAGCCATGGCATAAGCTCAGGAAATTCATCTGAGACATAACTAGAATTCAGAGATTCAGTCAAAGACAAGTGTTGCACTTAATCTGAAACTCAAGTTTCACCCTCGACTAAAATAAATATATTAAACAAAACAGAGCCACGTCACACATTCAAAAAAATCATTCAGACTATCAATAAAATCATAAAAAGAATCCAAAAATTCAAATGATTCAGTCAAAGTCAAGTGATTCATTTGGACTGAAGCTCAAGCTTCACCATTGACTGCGGCAAGAATTTCACACAGCCGTGTAAGATAAATTATTGAGAGTCATGACATAAACTCAAAAAATTAATTTGAGTCATAATAAGCATTCAGAGATTCAGTTAAAGTTAAGCAGGACACTTAATTTAATACTGAAGTCTCAGCCTTGACTTAAACATGTACTTCATACATAACATTCAGAGTCACGTCACACATTCAAAAAATTTTTCCAGTCTAACAATGGAATCATAACGAGATTCCAGAGATTTAAATGATTCAGTCAAAGTCAAGTGATTCATTTGGACTTAAGCTCAAGCTTCACCATTGACTCCGGCAAGAATTTCAGACAGCCATGTAAGATAAATTATTGAGAGTCATGACATAAACTCAAAAAATTAATTTGAGTCATAATAAGGATTGAGAGATTCAGTTAAAGTTAAGCAGGACACTTAATTTAATACTGAAGTCTCACCCTTGACTTAAAAATGTACTTCATACATAACATTCAGAGTCACGTCACACATTCAAAAAATTCTTCGAGTCTAACAATGGAATCATAACGAGATTCCAGAGATTTAAATGATTCAGTCAAAGTCAAGTGATTCATTCGAACTGAAACTTAAACCTCACCCTGGTCTTAGACAAGCCTTTCCATATATTGATCTTTTCAAAATATCTTTGTACGCAGTTAAAAAAAAATTTAACAAAAATTCTTCTTAAACGTATTCAAAGCTTTTAAGATCTTTTCTCTAATAGGATTGGAATTTGTATATTTTTTCAAATCAGAAACCTAATAATTTTGGTCACTATTAGTTGAATGAAATCAGGTACCATCAGTAATCTGCTGATTATCCAGAATAATAAAAAAATAACAAATCAAGTAGCAATGGTAATAAAAGTTGAACTTGATGGAACGGAAGTGGCTCCCCTCCTTGACATCGATTAAATCCTTGATGGACATGAATGTAAGAATGGATGAAGGGACGATGGTACCAAGAGAAAGAATTACGTGGTCTCGCGTGAATCGCGTAGGTTGGCTAACGAGCTCCAACGTTGGCCGACGCGACGTGTACGTCCTCCATGCTCTCGTTATCCGACTACGAACAGAGAAAGAGGAAAAGAGGGAGGATTAAAGACTAAAGAAGTATTACCACACAAATACACACGTGCGCTGGACCTCGTAAGGCGGTTAAGGGATTGACTTAATCACTCACTTCCATCTCACATCGATCGAGCAAAAATTTCCCACTAAAAGACCTCCGTTACGCACCTCCATCGACAGATCTCCTAACGATAATCGCCGCTGAACTTCTCTGCAAATGGCACGCACCTTTCACTGATTAATTGATATTATCTCTTCCGTTTCAACAAATAACATTTTCAATTAATTATGATCTCGCAGTTATCATTTTTTTCTTACTATAACCCATTTATCTTGTATCAATCAAAATATTATTTACAAAAATAAATTTTAATAGGGTTTTGGTTATTTTTCGTTTTTCAATAAGGTATTGGTTCTGTAGATCGAATTCGATTAAATATTTAGAAAACCAATTTCAAAATGGGAAAAATACTTAGGTCCGGGATAAATAAAATATTTGGTTATCAATGATTTCAGTTGATTGTTTCCAAAAAAGAAAAATTTTAAAAATTATCTAAATTTAGAATCTGACCAGTATTTTTTATCTGGAACTGTAAAGAGGAGAACTTGTCTTTATTTTTTAAAGAACAAAGGACCCCGCAGAAAATGTGCACCAAGACATGAGCAGGGCGTTGTCAATATCTAGCCGATAAAGGAAAGACATGAGCAAAGTGTTGTCAATATCTAGCCACTAAAGGCAAGACATGAGCAGGACTTAGTCAACATCCAGAAAATAAAGGCAAGACATCAGCAGGACTTACTTAACATCCAGGAAATAAAGGCAAGACATGAGCAGGGTCTTGTCAATATCTAGCCGATGAAGGCAAGTCATGAACAGCACTTAGTCAATATCCAGTCAATGAAGTTAGGATATTAGATATTGACTAAGTCATGCTTAGGTCTCGCATTTATTGGCTGGATATTGACTAAGTGCTGTTCATGACTTGCCTTTATTTTCTGGATGTTGACTAAGTCATGCTCATGTCTTGCCTTCATTGGCTAGATATTGACAACACCTTGCTCATGTCTTGCCTTTATCGGCTAGATATTGACAACGCCCCTGCTCATGCCTTGCCATGCTCATGTCTTGGTTTCATTGGCTGGATATTGACTAAGTCGTGCTTATATCTTCCTTTACAAAGTTTAATCGAAATCGACTGAAAGCCATTTTGTGTACACAGAGAAAAATAGCATCTGGTCATAATGACTAGGAATAATGTAGTTGGAAATAAAAAAGTGACTGTAACGAAGGAGACTTGTTGTCGCTACTTGACCCATGGCTACAGTAACATGATTTGTAGCCATGGTAGCCATATTCTGAATACCTGGTCGTGGCGACTAGTTAACATCGTTGAAATTGTCCTTAACTCTTAAACCTAGCTATGTGAACTTGAAACATTGAGTTGTCATAGCTAGAATAACATAGTCGCTATAACCAGTGGAGCAAACTTCACACTCGTTGAATTCGCTGTGTATTGTTTCGAGTAATGCATATTATTTTTCATAGCAACTGATAGCAACTCTTTTGAGAATTTGATTTGAAGTGTCCAGCGGCTCGAAACTGTGATTTTAAATCCTACTACTTTTAAAGTTTCAACCCGCTCTACAGATTTTGAATTATTTCAAAACATTTGCATACTTAAGATTCTAATTAATAACCATAGGCCGACAAAATTTGTAACCGAAGACCGAACTAGATACTCCCGAAGGGTTTTCATGTCTCAAAAACAAATCCATTGTCTAAATTTCTTTGGCGCGATAGGATTTCAAGATATTCTGACCTGAATGTGGAAAAATGGTCATTTTTAGCCATATTTGAATCAATATAACACGAGCAGCGAATTTTTCTTCTTAAACCCGCTTAGGACATCACTAAGTATTTTATCAATTGATTAAGAGGGTACTATGGTAATAATGGCCTTTTTTTCAAGAATTTTATTTTTGCACAAATTTTTATTCTGTAGTCAAAATATTTTTGTACGTTTTAGTACACGTTATGGAGAGTATAAAAAAATTTAGGTTGTTAATTTTTGTTAATATCCGGTGTAGATATAGGGGACCATAGGACGCCATGTTTAAAAGTGGTGCCCATGATTTCTCCATTGTGGATGATCTGAAACATACGAAACAAATTTTATTTTAAAATACATATGAATGGCTATCTCATGACACTTGACCAAAAAAATATCTTCATAAATAAACAAACAGTGCAACTTTTCATTTTTTTTCTTTTTTTTCGCCTGTTTTTTGTAAATAATTGTGTCATAAACTTGTTAAATATTAACTTACAGTAATGGTCATGGGTCATTCCATAGCCAGGTGTTTTCTGAACATTTAAAAAAAAAGTAGGCAAATCGGCCAAGTAGACGGGCCGGAATAGTGGGCACTAGGTCAAAAAACACGGTTTTGAGAAAAACGCAGTTAAAGATTTTGCAAAAAATTATCACTATCATCATCATAAGAATGGTGATAAAAATTATTTTTTCACAACTTGAATATCGCATTATATGTTTTTTGGGTCGCTGATCACGAATCTGCTATCAAATTTATAAAATTAATTTGTTTAAACAATTTTTATAAATAAATTTTCTCAAGTATTGAAACATTTTTCAAGTTGCATATGTTTTTTATAGTTTTCGAGGTCACTGATTACAAATCTGGAACCATTTTGACATTTATAATTTGTTTACACAATTGTTATAAATAAATTTTCTTAATTATTGAAACATTTTGCAAGTTGCGTATGTTTTCCATAGTTTTCAAGGTCACTGATTACAAATCTGGAACTCGACGCGCCAGCTGCTTTATCCGCGCACTCGACCCCTTGCGGCAAATCTCATTTTTTATCACTTTTCGATATCATCTGAAGTACAGGGAGGTTTATACATTATACTTTAGGGTTTAAAGTAACCGAAACTGCAAAAAAAAAATTTCGATTTTTTGAGAAAAGATTACCATAGTAGGGGAGAAGCGGCGAAATTGGCGCGTCGTCTAAATTGGCGCACCTTATTTTTCAGAAAATGATAACATAACAAAAAATAAAAATAGTTCTATCGTGTGCATTCTTGTATGATATGTATTTTATAGAAAACATTATAAAAATCTAATTGCTTAATACAGTTTTATTGCGATTAATCGTTTTTTGGCATAATGGTTATGTTCGAAGCCATTGAGTTAAATCGTTAAATAATAGTAATTCAAGGTGAATTAGATTAATGCAACGATTTTATAATCTTTGATATTTAATCTTACGAATAGGATAGAATATTTGTATGAAAAAATAAGCATTTTACGTAAAAAGTATTTAATTAATGAACGATACACTTGCGGCAAAATTGGCTCATACGAGATTCAAATCAGAGGCGAAGTTGGCACACGTGTTGTGTTTCTGGAAACCGGTGACTGAAGTCAAGTGCTCGGATGTTTATGATTGAAAATATAAAGAAGATAGTAAGTACACAATTATTAATATATAGATATACTTTGTAAGGTTATATTCATTTGAACAATCAGTGGTTAAATTTTTTTTTAAGTTTGAGGTATTAAGGCATTTTAAAAGCGATTTTTAGTAATTAATTTGCGGTCTGACAGTGTTTTGAAAGTTTTCTCGATTTTAAGATGTGAAAGCAATGTAAGTAAAAAATTTGTATTTTTGATTGATTGTTTCTATTATTTATAAGTCTTCTAAAGTTAATAATTGTATATACTTTTGATTACAAATTCAAATAATTCTCTATAAAAATGATTTCAATTTGAATATTCACTTAAATATCCACAATTGCCAGTATTTTATTGTACAAATATAAAATATATTTTAACTTTGGCTGGTTTATGTGAATAAAGGTATAAAAAACTTCACATATCTTGATATACTATCTCAAATTTAGTTTCAAATTATAACTACCTCTTTTCATCAACCTTTGCTACTGAAATGTAATTCTAAATCTATGAAAATATAACTAATACGTGGCAAGAGAAGATTATAATATTAGTGCGTCAATTTACCCGACATGGTGGGTAAATTGACGCAGGTGCAGTCCTTCGGAAATCTGAATAAAAACCTGCTTTAATAATTTTCAATGCAATCTTTATCCATTGGAAAGTATAGAAAAGATATCCAGCTATTAAATAAATATTTTTTCATAATTTTTAGTCATATACTTTCTTTTTAAACTCGCACTTTCTATTAGGTGCGCCAATTTCGCCGCTTCTCCCCTACCCCCTTAAGATTTTCTTCGGAATATTCAAATTCTTTTTTTCGGTCAACTTCTCGTTTTTTAGTTTAAAACTAAGTAGTCTGATCTTTGGTTTCAAAAAAAAGGTAAGTTTTGTCGGCCTATCTAATTAACGTTAGAAAAGCTCTGCTTAATTAGCGCCTCATTATGTTTGTTCAAAATAGAAAAACTGGTTAGAGCCCTATCCGAGCTCATTTTAAAATAAATCTGCACTTGTACTTGGGAGGATTTTAAAGCGGTTCTAAAACCGTTAGGGAGTTCATATCAATAACATTAATAATTACATTTTACTATTATGGGTTTGAAATATCTCCGGGGAGTTAGTAAACAAATTAAAAACTTTACAGAAAAAATTGAAAAGATAGTAATAAAGTAATACTATTAGTAAAACAGTGATAAGAAATATCTACCTTTACAGTGCGTCGATTAAAATTATTCATTATGTATTTTGTATCATACTTTTGTAACTAAAGTAGAATATAATAAATAAATAATATACATACTTAGGAATTAAGTATGAAAAGTTTATACTGCAATTAGATGAAAACTTTATGAATACTAAAGGATCAAGGACGGGATGCTTTTAAGATCTTTTCAGCATCTTTCTGACGTACCACTGTCGTCAAATAAAAAGCTCATAAAGGCGCTTGCCTTAGTCCTGATTATTGGAAAGAGAGGAAGGATAAGGAAGAAGGATACAACTGCTTGAAAATGTAAGAGCGTCCCAGGACGAACCAAGCAAACTTTATTTAAATAAAACCGACGTAAACCTCGATATTGCCGTTCGGGTTTATGCATTCGAGTGTATAACACGAGCCATTCCACCTTTAATGATCGTACGTAAAACATTTGGCCTTGATTAAACGAGACCTTTAGAGTAACCGACGTAACCGACAATCAACCAAGCTTTCAAACTACTTAAAATGCTATTTTGTTACTTTGATGCATAACAAGAAATGCTAGAGATAGAAAATTCTTTTATGAAAATTTAAAAAAATATTTAGACTACATATCATTGATAATATTCTAATTTTTAATTTTAAGATTCTTTATTTTGATAACACTAAGCGAAAGATATTTGTAAAATTTTTGATGATTTTTTTTTATTTTCAATAACTTTATTCAGGTAAATTATTTTTAGGTTAAATAAGTTCATTAGGAAAAAAATTTCAGTTTCTAATTATTTGGAACTCTTAGGAATAATGGTTCAAGAAAAAATATTATTATAGATAAAATTATTATTAGGACTAAAAATTGATTGATTGTTTCAAATATTAAAACGGTAATCAACATATTTTTTATGAATATTTAAATTAAGAACAATGTAAGATAAAAGTCCATGATAAATTATGTTTATCCAAAAAACGTTTTGCATCTCGCTTGATAAAAAACAGTTAAAAATCAATCCGAGCCAATATGAACCAAGTTTTTAATACGAATGAATCCGAGCTCGGATTGAAAACTTGATTTGGATTCATTCGGGTTATTGCCAGTTTACGTGGTAATTTGACGAGTTCGTCCATATATGGCTTCCTGTGATCAAACTTTGCAAATTTTGGTTTCGCTCCGCAAAATGAATTTTCAATTTATATTTTTTTTATTTTAGCACTATAAGAATGCAATCAAAAAACCGAAGTCTATATATATGTCAATTTTTTAGTTTACTAGATAATTTGACGAGTTCGTCTATATTTTTGGCTTCCTGTGATCAAACTTTGCAAATTTTCTTTTCGCTTGGGAAAACTCAATTTTTGATGTATATTTTTTTCATTGCAGCACTATATGAGTGCAATCAAAAACCGAATTCCATATATATGTCTCTTTTTTCGTTTACGAGATAATTGAACGATTTCATCCATATATGGCTTCCTGTGATCAAACTTTGCAAATTTTGGTTTCGCTCCGCAAAATGAATTTTCAATTTATATTTTTTTTATTTTAGCACTATAAGAATGCAATCAAAAAACCGAAGTCTATATATATGTCAATTTTTTAGTTTACTAGATAATTTGACGAGTTCGTCTATATTTTTGGCTTCCTGTGATCAAACTTTGCAAATTTTCTTTTCGCTTGCGAAAACTCAATTTTTGATGAATATTTTTTTTATTTTAGCACTATAAGAATGCAATCACAAAACCGAAGTCCATATATATGTCAATTTTTTAGTTTAATGGATAATTTGACGAGTTCTTCTACATTTTTGGCTTCCTGTGATCAAACTTTGCAAATTTTGTTTGCGCTCGGGTAAACTCAATTTTTGATGTATATTTTTTTTGTTGCAGCACTATATGAGTGCAATTCAAAACCGAAGTCTATATATATGTCTCTTTTTTCGTTTACGAGATAATTGAACGAATTCATCCATATATGGCTTCCTGTGATCAAACTTTGCAAATTGTGGTTTCGCTCCGCAAACCCAATTTAATAAATTAAATTTTTCTTTTAGTGCAGCACCATGTGACTGCAATCAAAAAACGAAGTCCATATATATATGTCTCTTTTTTAGTTTACGAGATAATTGAACGAATTCGTCCATATATGGCTTCCTGTGATCAAACTTTGCAAATTTTGGTTTCGCTTCGTAAACTTCAGCCCAATATTAATGCCTCGGATTAAATCAGATTGATTTCTGACCGTTTTTCGGCGATGGCTCGGAATCGATCGGATTGAATGTCAATCTGATACTCTCGCCAGGGTTATCCTAAAAACAGATCGAAATTAATATCCATCTTATCAAAAGTTAATCTCAGTACCCTGGATTGAATATATGTACAATTTATCGTGCTAATTGTTAGTGGTTGTTATCATCAATCTGATTATTCGCATACCAGGCGCGTGTAGTGTGATCTCCAACGACGCTACACGACGCTACTTCGACGCTACTCGGGGGTGGTCAAACAAGGGGAATAAGATGAGGGGGGAATAAAGGGGTGATGAAACGAGAGGTCGGAGGAAAAAGGCGAGTTTACATGGTGAACGTTCCTTTGCTCGTTTAGTTGCCAGATCGCGCGAACGACGGTGATGTCACCGTGTCTGTTCGATCCGCTATCGCGAATTTTAATGATGGTGCAAATGTCCCGCAGGACCAGCGCTATATTATCTCGGTTTAGGCCGGATGCTGGGCCGCCCACGCTACATCGAGTTATACCACCTCTATGCCTTCTACCAATCCCGCGGACTTTGCGATTTCACGATATTTCCTTCTCACCAACTTTCATTCTTCTTAATCCACAAAATATCCCCTCTAAATTTCAATTTACAAATGAGATTCACTTGGCTTCCGGAAGATAGTTCTTTTTAATTCCGCGAAAAGGCCTTTACTTGAAATTCTGGTAAATAAAAATTGACACTTTTAGAGGTTACTGACCTCGAATTTGATGTCAAAATTTTGAACATTTTGAAAACCAATACAGTGGACCAAAATTGTTAGAAGTAGTTTTGTGAACTTTGTCCACCATAGTGGATCACACATTTTGAAATTTCAAATTTTGATTTTCCATTTGTAATTAGAGATCCCGAAAACTCCGGATACCAGTATTTACCTGAATGCGACTACTTTTTAGAAATTTTGGGCCTCTATATTGGGTCCACCATTTTGGAGTTTGAGGATTTGGTTTTGGATCTGAAATCAACAACCTCACAAATTTATTACTACTAATTTTCTTCGAATTCAGACTTTTTTTACCATTTCGATCCGCCATCTTGGATTTCATAATTTTTAATTATTTACTTTTAATTTGAAATCAGTCCCCTCAAAAATCCCCGCGTATCAATTTTCATCAAAGTCAAACTACTTTTTACAATTCCAATTGACCATATTTGAACCGCTACTTGTAATTTAAAAATTTTGACTTCAGATTCAAAATCAGTGGTCCCTGAAACACCAGAGTACCGATCATTATTCATATCTTACCACTCTTAAGGGGATCCACCACCTTTAATATTTTTATTTTTTGAGTTTAGACCTTCCTTATAGTTTTTTTTATGTATAGTACCTTTATTTAGAAAGGTTTTGAGGTTCTTTAAAAATTCCAGCTCCTTGATTTATTTTTAAACTAAAGATTTTGAGTTTTTTGGGCATTTTTTTGACATTTTTTGACTTTGAATGACTTTTTTTGTTTTTTAATAACCAATTATTGTGATTCTTTTTTTATTATTTTCCTTACAATGTGTAGCAAATTTTTGGATACAGAAAATAAGGTAACAGGACTGAAAAACATTTACAAATAAAATAAATAAAAATATCCCGAAATATAAAAAAAAAAATTGTAGTAACTTTTTTAGCTAGAGGGCTTTTCACATCCAAAAAGTTTCTACACATTGTAAGGAACAAAATAAAAAAATAATCATGACAATTGGTTAAAAAACAAAAAAGTTATTCAAAGTCGAAAAATGTCAAAAAATTCCCAAAAAACTCAAAATTTGTAGTTTAAAAGTACATAAAGGTGCTGGAATTTTTTTAAAAACCACACAAGCTTTCCAAATGAAGGTACTAAACATAAAAAAAATGATATGGAAGCTTTAAACTCAAAAAATAAAAATATTATCAATCAATCAATATTACCAACTTTAGTTCTTGCAACTATAAGTACTAAAATTAAGACATTTTTACATGTTTTTCATACTTTCATGAAAAATGAAACACCAACAATGATTCTTATATTTTTCTTCACTTATATGGTTCTTATGGTACAGCATATGTACCGTTGGCCGTGAAAGGGTTAACATTTGACAACTCACAAATTATTACAATAATATCGAATAATAACCAACTTGTCCATGTCCTAACTTTGTTAGAAGTTGGGTAAAGTTTTTCGAACAATTTTTCTCCATGAAGCTTTATTGTGATAGAAAAAGTATTGAAGATTGATTGGGAAGAGTAAAGAGAGGGAAGGAGAGATACAGAAAAAGGAAAAAAAGGGAGTAGGAGGTTTACTACGCTCTCGCAGTGTCAGCTTCGTAAAATTTCAATTTATATTCACGTCTCTTTTGTACAATGGCTAAACGGCACGCAAATGCCGTTACTCTATTGAAAACAGGTGAAGAGATATGTTTATTATTTTGCTATTGTCAGTAGTATTGTATATTTTTAAAAAAACTTTTAATGAAAATCAACCAGTCGATTCGCAGTCAAATACTTTCACAATTGAGCTTCACAAGCGTCCAACATTTCTCTCATGACAGAAAAGTACCGTCACACAATGGGGCAAAGAAAACGTCCGTGGACAAATTAACTTTTTGTCAATACTGGTCGACCGATTTAAATTTTTTTCTTTTGAATGAAAACGCTAAAATACGTTCAACACATGATACGAATGATATTTTCTGTCCACCGTTCACCGGAAGTAAGCCTTGTCAGTGTCGTTTTGCGTGCAGAAAGTTGATTTTCCGCACACTTAAAATTTTATCGCACTAGTGCGGAAAAATCAACTTTCCGCACGCAAAACAACACCGACAAGGCTTACTTTCGGTGAACGTCGGACAAAAAAGATTTAATCGAATCAGAGAAAATAATTTTTTTGAAGAGCATTTTTTGATCCAGACAAAAGATTTGTTTAAATTAAATAACAGTTATTTAATTTCAAGAAAGTCTTTGAAAAAAATTATTTTCTTTGGTTCAATTAGATCTTTTTTCTGAGTGTTTAACAATGAAAACGGTAAAAAAATATTTCGTTTTGCAAGAGCGTAATTTGTTCAACATTTTTATTTTATTGGGAAGCTACTAGAATAAGTTCAGAAAATCTCTAGAAACAAACTCCAGTAGTTTCAGAATAATATATCTATTTACTGTTTTTTTATGATCAATTTAATTAACAAAAGTGGTTTTTGAGAATTGGCTACTTTTTACTGCTATGAACTCATTTTTTTGAGGAAACGTAAGTTATGTAAGATTTTACTAGAAATCGAGTAGAAATAAACAATAATTAGTAATTTTTTAAGCGAATGCGTAGTTCCGCCATTTTTCAATAGATTGGTTTCGTTTTTGCAAATTGAATTCATCTTCCATATGTCAGTCTTTAATGTCACTCAATAATTTCGTTTTCCATTGCATGAAATCCATTTTATTTTTTGCAAAATCAATTGCAGCTATCTGAACGAAAAATGTTTTGCCATTTTTATCGTTAAATAAAAAAACTTAATTAACATTCTCAAATATATGCCTTCAGAACTTTGGTAGGAATTTAATGAGCTTTCATTTGAATAAGGAAAAAATAAATCGTCCGAAATTTCTCTCATCACAGAAAAATCTCGCCATGGCAATGTTTATTACAAGTTATTGAATGACAGCATTTCTTACCAAAAAATAGCTTTGTTTCGATCATAAAGGTCTCCGACATTTTTCTCTTCATAGAAAGATACCGTCATATAGATGCATTTTACAAAACTGTAAATGTCTTTGAAGAGAAGAATGTCGGACACCTTTATAGTAATTACAATTGCTTTCTATTAATAATTAAATATTTATGAGTCAATTTCTTCATGAAATGATGAGATGAGAAGCTGACAAAGAGAATATCGGAGCCATTAATCATGAAATTTTAAGTTGAGGAAATCTCATCGACAGAGGTTATGAATGGAATCCGGGAAGCTCGTCTAAGTAATTTGATACGATAATGGGAGTGGATCCGTTTGAAAAGTAGCCTACTGCGTGTCAAGAAGTGAAGACTACGGAGATATGTTAGAAAGCGATCGTTCAACTAAAATCCATCTTTCTCGCGTGTGCAAGTGTGTGGGATGTTGATAAACGACGTTAAGTCGCGACTCCACCTCGCTTAATCAACACTGACCATTTCTCGATCGTGCTTGTTCGTTATACAGCGACACACGATTCGTCGTAACGCACCATTATCCCATGAAGATACTAGCCCGAGCAATTCTTCAAGTCTTCACCTATCTACTTTCATCATCGCTGCTAAATCGCTAACTCCCATTCATTCACAGCCTCCTAAAACAACGAGCATGTTTACTTTTTACAAAACAATTCAACATTTTTTTTTGAGTCTCAGCAAAAAAGATACATAAAAATTATCCTGGAGAATGTATCGAATTGAAACTCATTCCGAGAAAACAGAACCATTCCGTAATCTGTTTCAGAACGAATCCGAAAAACGTTTTATGTCTCGATTGATGAAAAATGGTCAAAAATTAAACCAAATTAATTTGATTCAATCCGAAGCATCAATTCGAATAAATACGAACCAAGTTTTCAATCTGAATCATCCCTACCTCCGATTCATTCAGATTAAAAATTCGGATTGATTCAATCCGAGCTTGACCGATTCGGAACCAAAAAACGGGTTGTATCTTGTGTGATGAAAAATGGTAAAAATTCAATTCGACTCAATTCGATTGAATCTGAGGCATCAATCTGAATCAATCCAATTCAATTAAAGATATAAATACGAACCACTCTGAACCACGTATTCAATCCGAATTAATCCTAACTCAGATTGACCCAAAACGGCTTTTCAATACAAATCAACCCGACCTTATTTCAATCAGAATCAATCCGAATTATTCCAACCTCGGATTAATCGGATTAAAAATTTGCTTCGAATCAATCCGAGCTTTGATTGATTCGAATCCAAAAAACGTTTTGTACCCTGTGTGATGAAAAATGGTAGAAATTCAATTCGACTTAATCCGATTGAATCTGAGGCATCAATCTGAATCAATCCGATTCAATTAAAGATATAAATACGAACCAATCTGAACCACGTATTCAATCCGAATTAATCCTAACTCAGATTGACCCAAAACGGTTTTTCAATCCAAATCAATCACACCTTATTTCAATCAGAATCAATCCGAATAATTCCAACCTCGGATTAATTCGGATTAAAAATTTGCTTCGAATCAATCCGAGCTTTGATTGATTCGGATCCGAAAAAATTTTTGTACCCTGTGTGATGAAAAATGGTAGAAATTCAATTCGACTTAATCCGATTGAATCTGAGGCATCAATCTGAATCAATCCGATTCAATTAAAGATATAAATACGAACCAATCCGAATCACGTATTCAATCCGAATTAATCCTAACTCAGATTGACCCAAAACGGTTTTTCAATCCAAATCAATCCGACCTTATTTCAATCAGAATCAATCCGAATAATTCCAACCTCGGATTAATTCGGATTAAAAATTTGCTTCGAATCAATCCGAGCTTTGATTGATTCGGATCCGAAAAAATTTTTGTAGCCTGTGTGATGAAAAATGGTAGAAATTCAATTCGACTTAATCCGATTGAATCTGAGGCATCAATCTGAATCAATCCGATTCAATTAAAGATATAAATACGAACCAATCCGAATTAATCCTAACTCAGATTGACCCAAAACCGTTTTTCAATCCAAATCAATCCGACCTTATTTCAATCAGAATCAATCCGAATAATTCCAACCTCGGATTAATTCGGATTGAAAATTTGCTTCGAATCAATCCGAGCTTTGATTGATTCGGATCCGAAAAAATTTTTGTACCCTGTGTGATGAAAAATGGTAGAAATTCAATTCGACTTAATCCGATTGAATCTGAGGCATCAATCTGAATCAATCCGATTCAATTAAAGATATAAATACGAACCAATCCGAATTAATCCTAACTCAGATTGACCCAAAACCGTTTTTCAATCCAAATCAATCCGACCTTATTTCAATCAGAATCAATCCGAATAATTCCAACCTCGGATTAATTCGGATTGAAAATTTGCTTCGAATCAATCCGAGCTTTGATTGATTCGGATCCGAAAAAATTTTTGTACCCTGTGTGATGAAAAATGGTAGAAATTCAATTCGACTTAATCCGATTGAATCTGAGGCATCAATCTGAATCAATCCGATTCAATTAAAGATATAAATACGAACCAATCTGAACCACGTATTCAATCCGAATTAATCCTAACTCAGATTGACCCAAAACGGTTTTTCAATCCAAATCAATCACACCTTATTTCAATCAGAATCAATCCTAATAATTCCAACCTCGGATTAATTCGGATTAAAAATTTGCTTCGAATCAATCCGAGCTTTGATTGATTCGGATCCAAAAAACGTGTTGTATCCTGTGTGATGAAAAATGGTAGAAATTCAATTGGACTTAATCCGATTGAATCTGAGGCATCAATCTGAACCAATCCGATTCAATTAAAGATATAAATACGAACCCATCTGAACCACGTATTCAATCCGAATTAATCCTAACTCAGATTGACCCAAAACGGTTTTTCAATCCAAATCAATCCGACCTTATTTCAATCAAAATCAATCCGAATAATTCCAACCTCGGATTAATTCGGATTAAAAATTTGCTTCAAATCAATCCGAGCTTTGATTGATTCGGATCCGAAAAAATTTTTGTACCCTGTGTGATGAAAAATGGTAGAAATTCAATTCGACTTAATCCGATTGAATCTGAGGCATCAATCTGAATCAATCCGATTCAATTAAAGATATAAATACGAACCAATCTGAACCACGTATTCAATCCGAATTAATCCTAACTCAGATTGACCCAAAACGGTTTTTCAATCCAAATCAATCACACCTTATTTCAATCAGAATCAATCCGAATAATTCCAACCTCGGATTAATTCGGATTAAAAATTTGCTTCGAATCAATCCGAGCTTTGATTGATTCGGATCCAAAAAACATGTTGTATCCTGTGTGATGAAAAATGGTAGAAATTCAATTCGACTTAATCCGATTGAATCTGAAGCATCAATCTGAATCAATCCGATTCAATTAAAGATATAAATACGAACCCATCTGAACCACGTATTCAATCCGAATTAATCCTAACTCAGATTGACCCAAAACTGTTTTTCAATCCAAATCAATCCGACCTTATTTCAATCAGAATCAATCCGAATAATTCCAACCTCTGATTAATTCGGATTAAAAATTTGCTTCGAATCAATCCGAGCTTTGATTGATTCGGATCCAAAAAAGTTTTGTACCCTGTGTGATAAAAAATGGTAGAAATTCAATTCGACTTAATCCGATTGAATCTGAGGCATCAATCTGAATCAATCCGATTCAATTAAAGATATAAATACGAACCAATCCGAATTAATCCTAACTCAGATTGACCCAAAACCGTTTTTCAATCCAAATCAATCCGACTATATTTCAATCAGAATCAATCCGAATAATTCCAACCCCGGATTAATTCGGATTAAAAATTTGCTTCGAATCAATCCGAGCTTTGATTGATTCGGATCCAAAAAACGTTTTGTACCCTGTGTGATGTAAAATGGTAAAAATTAAATCCGACTTAATTCGATTGAATCTGAGGCAAATGATATCAAAGATATCAATCCGAACCAATCCGAACCGCGTATTCAATCCGAATTAATCCTAACTCAGATTGACCCAAAACGGTTTTCCAATCCAAATCAATCCGACCTTATTTCAATCAGAATCAATCTGAATCATTCCAACTTCGAATTAATTCGGATTAAAAATTTGCTTCGGATCAATCCGAGCTTCGATTAATTGGGATCCAAAACACGTATTGTATCCTGTTTGTTAAAAAATAGTAAAAATTCAATTCGACTTAATCTGATTCTATTCAATTTGAATTGGTTTGGATTGATGCCTTCGATTGAATTGGATTAAGTCGGGTTTATTTTTTACCGTTATTTATTAAACAAGACACACAACGTTTTATCGACTGGTTCGGAACCAGATTCCGGAATGGCTCGAAATAGCTCGGATTAACTCGGAATGAATTTCAATCCTATACTTTCGCCAGAATAAGTCATTTTATTTCACTGTATGCGAGACTTTGGATTACAACTTTAAAGACTTCTAAATTAAGATTGTCCTTTCATTATGAATCAAGATAATTATTCTAGAGGTACACAGTCTCTTAAAAATATTATTTAAGTTTTGATAAAAAAAGTAGGATGAAACACAATTTATTTTCTAGATAAAGATATAATAATACACCTCTAACCAAAAATTTTATCTTTTGATGTGAAAAGAAAGTCTGATAGCATACTGTAAACTTCTATCTGTTTCTATTCGTTTTTGATAGAAATCCAATTCAATCACTGTGTTTTCTTGACGAAAATTATTTTCGATTCAGTTCATAAAGTTTTCTATTAATTTCTGCACAGCTTTTATTTGTAAATCTTATACAATCGTATCGTATTCCTATCCGTTTCTATACGTTTTATGTAAGAAACTTCAACCAAAATTTATTCAAAATTACGTGTTGAATTTCTATGAATTTATCTTCATTATTTTGATAGCGATCTTATACAATTTATCTAAAGATGGTAACCCACGTTTTTATCCGATTCTATACGTCTTACTTATGGAAGTCTCATTATATTATATTTTTATTCATTATTATATCCAATTTGATGAAAATTCTTACTATAAATTAATTTAAAAAATTGTTTAGGTGTCATTTCATAAAAATCTTACGATATAAACAAAATTTGATTCTCATAGTAATTAATTTTCTCTCAAAAGTGGAATCTAATATAAGATTGATACTTTAGAATACAAATTGTTTCAATGAAACATTAAATGCTGTTTTTCTTTTATTAAATATATAAATTTCTAAAGTAAATATTTTTCCATTTTATATAATTCAGGATGAATAAACTATTTTCCGACCTCGCAATTGGATTTAGATCAGTAAACACAGATGCACAACAAAAACAAGAAATGCGCCATTACTAATAGAGTTTCTCTCATCATTATTAATAAATCGAAAATTGAAGATCAAAGGTTTTAATTTCATCATTTTAAAACTTCGATGGCTTCGAAAAGCAGCGATTGATGTTTCATTTAATCGTTCTCAGTAAACCATTAGAAGTCGTCGAAGTTCCCAACGTAAATATCGAGTTACGCAGGCTCTGGTTGGATTCATTCCGCGAACGACTGCAGGATGTACCGACGACGTCTTCACGACGATTGAGTGCCTATCGTCAAATAATCGCAACATCCGGTGCAGGCGAGGGCAGCAGGTCGTTATATCGTTTCGATGCGCTAAGCAAAGAAACGTCAATGCGTCAACTTTTTATCAGACACCACCAATGACGTCACAAAACTTCACAAAATTTCAGAAAACCCTTAAAATTTATTATTATCAATTAGGATGATACCTTACTACCATTTAATTAATTAATGAATTTGCTACTTTTTTAAGGGGTAACCCCACTCTACTCTCTAAATTTGAATCAGTCAAAATCTACTGATTATCAGTGAAATTTGACTGATTCAAATAGCTAAAAAGAGGTTACTGTAAATCAGTCAATTTTAACTGAAATAATCAGTGAAATTTGACTGATTTGACAGTGAAAAATATTTTTCACTGATGAATCAGTGAAAAGGCAAATCACTGATTCAATCAGTCAAAATTGGACTGATTCAGATTTAGAGAGTAGGATTTTCAAAAAATCCAAAATTTTTTTTAGTTTATAAAATGCTTTGATACTATAAAAATAAGATGCAGGCATCGCTGATTAAAGGTAAACAAAAATTTCAAGCATTTGAACGTTTGTGAAACTTTGAACGCGTTTTTCTCAGAACAACTTTTAAAAAGGTCATTGAAGAGATTAGCTCTCTCGCCGCCATTTTGTATGGAATTAGTAATAAAAAGATTTTTTCTATAGACAAATGGATGCTAAAGAAATCCATTTAAAAATTGTCTATACCCATTATTATGTTTCAAAAAAAAATTCTTGAAATTAGGTCTTTTTTCGGCCGCTAGGGTGGTTTACCTCTTAAAATAAAGAAATTGACGACCGGCAATCGAAAGACCTGGGCTCGAATCCCAGCGCAGTCGAAAGCGTCATTTTTTCCACTGAAAGATTTTCAAATTCTTTAAATATTGAAATCATTAATGTTTTATCACGAAGAAATAAATAAATTTTACTGAATTCACTTATTGCTTTTCGCTACCGTACATTTTTTCCTTATATTTATTTCTTTCAAGGAAAATCGGCTCTATTGACATAACCACAAAATGAATAGCGCTTTTTAGAAACCAGAAAAAATAGTAAAAAAGTCGAATTCCTTTCAATAAATTATTCATTAATCAATAGTTATCTATCGTTTCAGTTTTTTCCTAACTTGCGTATAACTAATTCAATTTTTATTTACTCTTAATGTACAGAAACTCATTACTTATTGGAATAATTAAAAGTAGTATAAGTTGTATTGACCCTCAATTTTAATAAAATGGTACGTTGTTATAAAACATTGGCTTTAGGGTCCAAAAATGATTAAGTCGATTTAATTCTACACGTCAAACTGTTTTTTCAAATAACTTTTTATAAACTTTACTCTGTACAAAAACTGCTTATAAAACAAATTATAAGAAAAGATTTGAAATTTAGTTGAATCAAATGAAATATTTGGTTGATTTAACTAAGTGATATTCAAGAAACCATCTTTGGTTTCAAGGAAATTTAGTTGAATCAACCAAAAATTTGGTCGTCCATATAATAAGCAGATTCTTTGATTGGCCCAAATAAACTTTTGTTAGATAAACCACAGTTTTTTCAGTGTGTATTGATTAATAAATCATTTTTACCAAACTGATCTTTGAAAAAGATTAAACGGTTGACCTACAAAAAAATTACTTGTTCTGAGCAAACGATTCTTTTTAAATTAACCAAAATTTTTTGTTATGTCTGAGAAAATTTGATTGAATCAACTAAAATATTTTCTTCATTAAACCAAATCATATTCAAACAAACTATTTTATTTTGCAAAAAACAAATTCTATGGTTGAATCAACAAAAATTTGACCAACCACACGCTAAGCGAATTCTTTCGTTGATCCAACTAAATTTTTGTCGGATTGATCAAATATTTTTCAGACTGGATTGGTTGATAAATTATTTTGACCGAAAATGGTTTTTGAAAGAAACTAACTGTCCACGAAGAAAAAAAAATATTACTTGTCCCAATTAAACGGTTATTGGTTATGTCTGAGAAAATAAGGTTGAATCAACTAAAATATTTGTTTGATTGATCCAAATCCTACTCATAAAACTAATTTTGTTTACATTAAAAAAATTCTTTGGTTGAATCAACAAAAATTTGGTCAACTGTACGCTAAGCGAATTCTTAGGTTGAACTAACTAAATTTTTGTCGAATTAATCAAATATTCTTCAGACTAATTGATAAATTATTTTGACCAAAAATAGTTTTTGTTTGTCCAAGAAAATTTGATTGAATCAACTAAAAACTTTACGTCATTGAAGCATATCCGATCCAAACAAACTAGTTTTGTTTGCATTGAACAAATTCTTTCGTTGAATCAATAAAAATTTAGTCAACCGTATAAAATTTGGTTGAATCAACTAAAAAATTTACGTTATTGAAGCATATCCGATCCAAACAAACTAGTTTTGTTTGCATTGAACAAATTCTTTCGTTGAATCAATAAAAATTTAGTCAACCGTATAAAATTTGGTTGAATCAACTAAAAAATTTACGTTATTGAAGCATATCTGATCCAAAGAAACTAGTTTTGTTTGCATTGAATATTCTTTCGTTGAATCAACAAAAATTTAGTCAACCAAAAAAAAAAAACTCAAATGTGCATTGGTTATTTTTTCCATATTAAAGTTAAAATATTTCTCTAACAGCCATAAGTATTTTGAATATGGCAATACTATTTTTTTTTTTGAAACCGTAATTAATTATTGGTCCAAAGATTGTCTAATGAGTTCAAGCAAAGAAAAATGGTTTTAAAGTCCATATTATCAATCTATAAAATACGATTAAGTTGATTTCATATTATTAAAATAAAGGGATGTCTTCATTTTTAATTGATATCTCAGTAAATTAAAAATTAGAAATAATTATGACTTCTTTCTCAAGATAATTTATTCTTAACATTGAATTCATTGTTGAAGTGAGATTTCCATGAAGGACTGCTTGTTATTTGGATCGGATTATCATGAGCTCGACTATCGATATCAAGTCTCTAATCGTATTCGCTGGAACAGTACCAAGACTGCGTAATCCTAATTGGTGAATGAGACATAATCGACCGAACACTATGATCTCGTTCATTAACTGTTACGCACACGACCATTACACTATACATTGGAATGCGAGACGACGTGTTCTATAACGCGGTACAGATGATATTATTCTGTTTAATGCAGGATGTATCATGTACAGCTAAAATTTATGCAGTCGAAGCATGAGACCATTCTGCAGGTTGTCTCTTCACTTTATCACTTCCGGTGCTCGATATGTTACACTTTAAACGTTATCTATGTGAGACCTTGTCTCAGAAATTAAACACCACTCCATTAATTAAACAAGCAGATCATTTTCATACTACTTTGTTTCAAATTCAACCATTCACGTATAATCTATTCTAAATAATACCGATTTTTATTACTTCAAATTTTTTTAGGCAATTATATTCCATTTATATAATTATTCCCGTGTAGAAATTTCCCTATCTTTCCTTATTTCAAGTTTGGTTCTAGTGGGGCCCGGACTAGAATTTCCTAATATAGAAAAAGCTGGTAGGGGCACTGTTAGCACCCGATTAGTACTTCTAGGCCAGAAAAATCTATTTGTATCTGGCGGGGCCCCGACTAGAGAATCCCCACTTGTAATATTTGTGGTTAAGGTTAGGTCTATTAGATACAACATAACCTTTATTCCTTATTCCCATTAAAAGTTGATCTTATCTCAGAAAATGGAGATTTTCTGAACACGGTCTTTAATAAGATCATTATTCAAGAAGAATCAAGCACTTTTAAGAAAACTTTTTTATAATTTTGACTCGAATTCGCATGTAATTATAATAATTATATGCGAGCACGTGTGTGTATGTGTGTGTATCTGATTGTGTCGAGGTAGCAACAATAACTAAACGTGTAGTTCAATTAACATGGAGTGAA
Organism: Diplolepis rosae; assembly: GCA_030998225.1. Taxonomy (NCBI): domain Eukaryota; kingdom Metazoa; phylum Arthropoda; class Insecta; order Hymenoptera; family Diplolepididae; genus Diplolepis; species Diplolepis rosae. Next base: position 7,212,616 of record JAPYXD010000701.1, read on the forward strand.
TAGTAAAATCAATTAAAGCTTCTAAAATTTATATAATTATTTTCATTATGAAATGTACTTTAATTCAAAAATTTGATCTGTTTCTTTCAAAAGTATTTTATTTTATAGAAAATCGATTTAATAATTAAAAATCTTCAAAATTTTAATCAGAATCATAAATTGGAATAAAATTTTAAAATACCCAATTACACGGGGCCCAAACACTTTTTACATGGCCCTGCAGTAGTTGCAGGTTATAAGCGCTATTTTCTTTCTTGTATTCCAAGCGTGCGTAGCCGAGAGGCTTAGTCGTTAGGTTAGTAATGTGTTAATTATAAGTAAATAAAGCTTTGAAATGTACTAAGAATATTCATCGATTCAACTACTGCTCTTATTTGATTTAACTATGTTCCTGCCGTTCACTTAACTTCCAAAATGACACTTGGGGCCTTTACGAATTACGGAAAGTAAGTTAAAAAGTAGTCAAACCTACTGAGATTTTTTTTCGGTGTACGTGTAACGGAAAAGTACTGTCAATTCACTCAGAAAAAATTTCCTAGCTTTAAAACAGATTTCTTACTGTGGAAACAGTAAACTTAACCTTCCAAGCGAATATCCCTCCGTTGCCGTTAAAAACCCTAAATATTAGAGTCTTATCTCGAATTTTCCCTGTACTTTTTCTCTCAGTGTGGAATAGTATATTACATTATAAGGGGCGAAACAGAGCGATTGCAATGAGTGTGAAGTTTGCTGCCCGAGCGAAGCGAGGGCTGCAATCACACGAGTTGCATTCGCTGTGTTTTGTTTCCAGTAATGTATACTATTTTTCATAGCAACTCTTTTGAGAATCTGATTGGCTGTAACTGTGGAGTCCAATAGGCCCCTAATGGTGTCCTTTTTTGTAGGTGGGGTAGTGTAAGGGCTAAACCTTACTAAACCCCTACTAGAAAGTCTAATGGGGCCCACCTCGACAAAAGCGTTACGTTACCGACAGGGCCCTGACTAGTTTTCCATGCTAGATCCCGACTAGAAATAGGGCAAACTCGTCAGGGCCCCACTAGGCCCCTATCGAAATTTCTACACGGGTTTGATTAAATCAAGGAATATTATTTGTTTGAAAGACTTTCTTTGATTTGAAAAAATTACACTGATCAATAAAAATGCCCTATGTCCTCGTTGAATGCGACATATCATTTCCGAAGTACTTTTCAATGCTAAACACAAATCTGGCTTCCGTTTGTCGCTATTACGCCTAGTTTAATAGATATTTATATTCTTTTCCGCCATCAACGCAAGTCATTTCCATGCGTTTTTCAACGCAATTTGCGAATATCGTCTTACTTTAGCGATATCTAAAACGGTTTTTGAGATATTCTTAAAAAATGGAAGAAAGTGCTACGAAGTTATGCTTTATGAAATAGTTATTTTTACAAGTGCTCGTATAATCGCTTTATTTTTGAATATGAACATTATAATGCAAAATTATACTTACATGATAACACCAAAATAATCAATTTTTGAGTTTTTATTCAAAAAAATGAATTAAAGGCTATAATTCTGAGGTAATTATCACTTGGAAAAAACATACCAAAAAAATGCCAACAAGATGCCAATAATATGCCAAATTTAGCATATTCCAAAAATGAAGGGTATCTAAAATCAAAATTCTCAAAACTTAGCGAAGCGAAAATCAAAGAAAGGGTTTTTATGGGGCGTCAAATTCGATTTACATCACTGTGAATTAGTGGACGACTTTTCATTAATTCTATGTACTTTTCATCAATTCATATTCAGAGAGATAGAATATTATAAACTTTGAAAATTTTAATAACGTAACATTGTGCTGGATTTTAAAAAAATACATGGATTGTACCTAAATTCAAATACTTAAGTTGGAAAAAATCGATTTTGCAGTATAAATTTCTATGGTGGAATTTAGAACTTTGAAAAAGTTTTTTATAATTTATATTGGTATAAAAATGCATATAATACTATACTATATTTTGAGACCTTAAAATCTTATCTCCTACACGGAGAAAAATAGTTGAAGTAATTTTACTCAACTCTGTCGATTAAACTTGGGACATAAGGACATTTGAACATCTATTAAATCCTAGTCGGGTAAAATGAATTTGATATATACCTAATTCACCCAAATCGAATAACAATAAGCGTTACATAGGGAATAGTAAGGAGTTGAGTAAAACGTTATCGACGACAGGGCACCAACATGCGTCAGTGGGTTAACATGAAATGTATAAGTATATCACCGACGCTTGAGGTGCTTCAAACCGTAGTTGGGTAAAATGAGCATCGGGCGTATTATTTGAACTGGCAATGATATGCTTCTCTCAAATAAAAAAAAAATTCTTACCTCGAGCCTGCCAATAGTCATCCGGTACATATATAAACAACTTACAAATACATTCACACCATTCAGACGTAGCCAGTCACATTTCAAATTACGAATACACTTAAACATATAACCTTACATATATAAACCTAATAACAACACTCATATATAGTACGATAAGCTTTCGTCGAATCGCGCACACACTCGCTTACAATGCTGAGATAGAAAATTTGGAACTTTCTTATATAGTGACTGCATGAGTTATTCAGAGCTTGTGAGAGTAAGTGCCGTCAATAAAATTTTTTAGCCTTACTCAAGTAAAAATAAATCGATTTTTTTCATAAATGATTAATAAAATATTTTTAAAAATTAATATAATTAATCAATTATTATAACTATGATTATTGATATATATAATATAATTATTAAATGACATTTAGTATAAATATTTATTATAACGACGTATGAAGTTTAGTGAAACTAAATTTTCAAATATACATTAAAAAATTGCATTATTATTAAGAAGTATCTTGTATAAAAACATTTAAAAGAAGGTTCTTTTATTTTCTGTGTTTTATATTTTCAAAATATGGATTTTACATTTGCGAATTCCAAATTATTATTCTGCCTGAGTAATTTATGTGATATTTCATATTTTATGTAATACACTTATCGACTTTTTTTTGTTTAAATTTTCATAATATCAATTTAATTTTAAGAATTTAAGTTTTTGAAATTAAAAATTTGTTATGTGTGCCCAAGGCGCAGATTACTTTCATTCGTTCCTGCGTGAATAAATGTAGCTGTTGGAATAAATCTTGCGATTCACGGTTTACTCAACTCTCGATTGAAGCGTAGAGTAGAATGAACGGAAAGCTTTACTATTTATGTGATTTAATAAAAGATTGGTTTTTTATAATTATACTACGAGTAATAATATATATATTTAAAAATTTTTAATGCACGCTTTCATACTTCACCCTACACTTCTGAATTTTACTCAACTTTGATTCATTTTCGAACATTTAATATATCACAAATAAATACAGTGATACTAAATAACTTCTAACTTGTCCTTATGTCCCAAATTTGATCGGAAGTTGAGTAAAATTACTTCAACTATTTTTCTCCGTGTAAAATTACAATAAAAGAAAAATAAAAATAGTCCCCAAAAGTTCTAAAAGTCGAATACTTTAATTTATAATAACAATAATATTAATCAAAGTTAATACCAATAATTATTATTTTATTTATAATTTTAAAACATTCGGCTCTGCATCTTGAATATTATGTTATGAAAACTGAAGTCCACAATTTTGAGACCTTATAATCTTATCTCCTAAAATTAAAATAAAAGTGAAATAAAAATAGTCCCCAAAAGTTCTAAAACTAGAATAGCTCCAATTTATAATAACAATAATATTAATCAAATTTAATACTAATAATAATTATATTATTAATATTTAAAGAATTTGAAAATTTTCAAAACATTCGACTATGCATCTTGAATTTTATGGTATAAAAACTGAAGTCCTCAATTTTGAGACCTTAAAATCTCATCTCTCAAAATTATAATAAAAATGAAAAAAAAAATAGTTTCCAAAAGTTCGGAATTTCACATGAATCAAGTAGGGGAGAAGCGGCGAAATTGGCGCACCTAATAGAAAGTGCGAGTTTAAAAAGAAAGTATATGAGTAAAAATTATGAAAAAATATTTATTTGATAGCTGGATATCTTTTCTATACTTTCCAATGGATAAAGATTGCATTGAAAATTATTAAAGCAGGTTTTTATTCAGATTTCCGAAGGACTGCACCTGCGTCAATTTACCCGTCATGTCGGGTAAATTGACGAACTAATATTATAATCTTCTCTTGCCACGTATTAGTTATATTTTCATAGATTTAGAATTACATTTCAGTAGCAAAGGTTGATGAAAAGAGGTAGTTATAATTTGAAACTAAATTTGAGATAGTATATCAGGTTAAGTGAAGTTTTTTATACCTTTATTCACATAAACCAGCCAGAGTTAAAATATATTTTATATTTGTACAATAAAATACTGGCAATTGTGGATATTTAAGTGAATATTCAAATTGAAATCATTTTTATAGAGAATTATTTGAATTTTTAATCAGAAGTATATACAATTATTAACTTTAGAAGACTTATAAATAATAGAAACAATCAATCAAAAATACAAATTTTTTACTTACATTGCTTTCACATCTTAAAATCGAGAAAACTTTCAAAACACTGTCAGACTGCAAATTAATTATTAAAAATCGCTTTTAAAATGCCTTAATACCTCAAACTTAAAAAAAATTTAACCACTGATTGTTCAAATGAATATAACCTTACAAAGTCGTTACATCAGTTTTGCGAACCACATTACCTCCCATGTCACAAAAAATCTTAAGATAAAGATTAGCAGAAAAGTCCAGCAACATTCAAATGTATATATCTATATATTAATAATTGTGTACTTACTATCTTCTTTATATTTTCAATCATACACATCCGAACACTTGACTTCAGTCACCGGTTTCCAGAAACACAACACGTGTGCCAACTTCGCCTCTGATTTGAATCTCGTATGCGCCAATTTTGCCGCAAGTGTATCGTTCATTAATTAAATACTTTTTACGTAAAATGCTTATTTTTTCATACAAATATTGTATCCTATTCGTAATATTAAATATCAAAGATTATAAAATCGTTGCATTAATCTAATTCACCTTGAATTACTATTATTTAACGATTTAACTCAATGGCTTCGAACATAACCATTATGCCAAAAAACGATTAATCGCAATAAAACTGTATTAAGCAATTAGATTTTTATAATGTTTTCTATAAAATACATTTCATACAAGAATGCACACGATAGAACTATTTTTATTTTTTGTTATGTTATCATTTTCTGAAAAATAGGGTGCGCCAATTTAGACGACGCGCCAATTTCGCCGCTTCTCCCCTACACCTTATCAACTTCAGATCCCTCTAAAAAAATAAATATTGCCAATCTTGCGTCATCAATAAAGCTTTTTATTCCCAGATGTGCAAAAGATTAGATAGAAGATTTTGAATGAAGTCTAAGGTCTAAGCAATTGATACCCTCGCTTTGAAAAGTAGCAAGACCCCGAATGAGTAAAATCTCTGTAGAACTCTATAAAGGTAAGAGAGTGAAAGGAGAATGGAGTAGCTAATGATATCGTAAAAATGAGGCATTAATCGCGAGGTAATAAAATGAGACTTGCCGACTATCAGGGGGACTTTGGATACGAATAACGAAACTACTCTATACAGCCAATACAGGCTATTAAGAGGAATAAGCAACGTGCTGGTCTATGGGGAACAGTAACCCTATATCCTGGTGGCGGCCTCTTTGATGCGCCGCTCGACGTCGTTGGTCAACCGACCGCCGTAGACCATGGTCCATCCACGTAGGACAGCTACAAGCATCTCAAATACCTCGAGGATACTACGGGAGTCCGATCTCGACGAAAGCCCAGGGTTATTCCTCCTAGTCTCTTTATACGCTGGATTTACACTGGTCAAGTTACCAGCGCAATCGAGTCATTCCATCGGACCCACCTGAGCTAGCTTCTTCTCCAATATCTTTCTATTGGTTGAAAAAAGTGCACTCACTACTCTCTAAATTTGAATCAGTCAAAATCTACTGATTATTAGTGAAATTTGACTGATTCAAATAGCTAAAAAGAGGTTACTGTAAATCAGTCAAATTTCACTGATTATTTCAGTGAAAATTGACTGCTTTGACAGTGAAAAATATCTTTTTCACTTATGAATCAGTGAAAATTAACTGATTTAAGGGGGTCCACCTGTGTAAAATTTTCGAAAAATCGATTTTTTTTTGTTGACATTTTTTGCATCTTTAAGATATGACTAATGATGTCCGTAAGCAATTTTCATGAATTCAACCTAATTAAAGTGTGACAGGGCGCCAAATGTACAAAGTTCTGTTGTGTTTCCAAACTTTAAACGCGTTTTTCTAGAAAACATGTTTTTGAAATTTGTGGGCAGGATTGAAAAAAATCTACTTAACAGATTGACTTGAAATTTTAACTGACTCATTTATAGAGATAACTGAAGGTACCCACGTAGCGGTTTTTTGAAATATTTTTTTTTTTAATTTTACAGCATATATTATATATTTCTTCAATTTTTAAAATTTCGTCTAAATGCTACGTCAGTACCTCGACAACATAAACATAAATAATATTTTTTTTACTTTTTGTGTTTTAGATAACTGGTTCGAGCAGAATCTTGCCCACAATTTCGGTATTTTCAATGCCCTTAATGAATACAAGCTTTCGGATTACACTATTGGAAAAATGTACTATTATAATAAAACCACAAACCTTCAAAATAACGTTAAATTTATTCTCATTTTCGAATTAGTTCTCCTAACAAACATTCCCGAAAAAGCGTTCGAAATACCGCCCTCACGGAGGTGGACCCCCTTAACAGTGAAAAATATGTTTTCACTGATAAATCAGTGAAAAAGCAAATCACTGATTTCAACAGTGAAAATTTGACTTATTCAGATTTAGAGAGTAGACTGCGTGCTTTAATTTTCCACATAGATGTCGAAACTTTGAATACTTCTGTTAGGAGGATATTTTTTTTCGAAAGAATTGCCTGCTTGAAATAAAAGAGGTAGAAATATATTGAAATTTCCGGATAGAAAAAGATGGAAATCTTCTATCCCTGCCAAGTACAGACTTTAGATCCTTCTTACTCTATCTTTTAAATCAGTGTGTCTATACGTCGTGTATACTAGTCATTTTTTTTATCCATGAATGTATCCAAGGTATCTTATTTATTTTGTTCTTTATTTTTCAGTCCGTCATCTATCCTTTTAATCCTTTTCTATACCTTTAGCAAACTAATAGCAAATTCTTATTTCCATATCGGAATCTATGCTTCGTATATCAAATTTCATCAATAGAACCATAGGGATTGAAACAAATAGGCGCCGTAGGGGATATTAAATGAGATCAAAATTATCGAGATGATTAGATAAATAAAAAAAAAGATGTAGGAATTGAAAATGATAGGTACAAAGTATATTTAAACAGATAAATAAAATGATCGGAATAGAAAGACAATGGATAGACTTGAATAGAATTGAATTGATTAAATAACATAGGGATATGAACATATTCTTAAAGAGATAGAGAAAGACTGAAAATTTCGGATAGAAGAAGATGGAAATCTTCTATCTCTGCCAGAAAAGACAAAAGGGTCTATCTGTTTCCATCCATGCGTCTATCCAACGTATCGCATTTATCTTTTCATTATTTTTCCATCATTCGTCTAACCTTCTAATCCTTTTCTATCCTTTTGGCAAACTAATAGCAAATTATTATTTATATATTTGAATCTATCCTTCGTATATCAATTTTCATCAATAAAAACATAAGGAGCGAAAAAGATAGGCACGGTAGTGAATATTAAAAGAAATGAAATATGATTGGGATGGTTAAACAACGAATAAGTATGAATAGAGAGGTGGGTACCACAGTAGATTATAAAAAAATAAAAAAGATTGGTATCAATAAGCAAAGGATATATAGGGATAGAAAAAAAAGATTTGAATGATTAGATAAAGGATATACTTGTATAAAAAAAATATAGGCATTGAAACAGATAGATAAATTTATCGGAGTAATAAAACATAGGATAAAATTGAATAGAATAAGGATTAAAAAGGTAGTCGCGAAAATAAATTTAATAAGAGATCGAAGAAGATTAAATTCATCAGTAAAAGGATAGAAAAGACAGAAAAACTGAGATTAAATAATATTGGGATATGAATATATTCTTAAAGAGATAGAGAAAGACTGAAAATTTCGAATAGAAGAAGATGGAAATCTTCTATCTCTGCCAGAAAAGGCTCAAAGGTCTATCTGTTTCCATCCATGCGTCTATCCAACGTATCGCATTTATCTTTTCATTATTTTTCCATCGTTCATCTAACCTTTTAATCCTTTTCTATCCTTTTAGCAAACTGATAGCAAATTCTTATTTATATATTGGAATCTATCCTTCGTATATCAATTTTCATCAATAAAAACATAAGGAGCGAAAAAGATAGGCACGGTAGTGAATATTAAAAGAAATGAAATATGATTGGGATGGTTAAACAACGAATAAGTATGAATAGAGAGGTGGGTACCACAGTAGATTATAAAAAAATAAAAAAGATTGGTATCATTAAGCAAAGGATATATAGGGATAGAAAAAGAAAGATTTGAATGATTAGATAAAGGATATACTTGTATAAAAAAATATAGAAAATGAAAATGATAGGTACAAAGTATATTTAAACTGATAGATAAAATGATCGGAATAGAAAGAAAATGGATAGAATTGAATAGAATTTAATAAGGATTAAAAAAATAGGCGCGGTAGTGGATTTTATATGAGATAGAAGCAGATTAAAATGATTGGTAATAGAATAGAAAAGTCAAAAAAACTGAGATTAAATAAGATATAAATATGAATATATTGTGAAAAAGAAAGGAAAAGATTACAAATTTTGGATAGAAGAAGATGAAAATGTTCTATTACTGTCAGAAAACACTTTATTCTCTATGTGTCGTGTTTACAAATCTATATTTTTTATATCCATGAGTGTATCCAACGTATCGCATCTATCTTTTTCAATATTTATCAGTCCTTCATCTATCCTACTCCTTTCCTATCCCTTTAGCAAAACAATAGCAAATTCAAATTTTCTATCCGAATCTATCCTTCGTTTAATAATTTTTATCAATAGAAACAGAAGGATTGAAAAAGATGGACGTGAAAGTGGATTTTAAACAAGTTGAATAATGGTTGTGATGATTAAACAAAAAATATGCATGGATAAATGATGGAAGCAATAAGACAACGGATATACTTGAATACAAATATAGAAATAAAAAGATAGATGCGGAAGTAGATTTTAGAAAAGGTGGAAATGGATAGGAATGACAGAAAAAGTAGGTGTCGTGGTAAATTATATGAATGAGATAAAAAGGATTAATGTTATCAGACAAAGGATAAACGCAGATAGAAAAGGGGGATTGAAATGATGAGATTAAAGAATCCTTTCAGTATATTAAGATAGGAATTTAAAATATTTTATTTTGTAGCATATTTTAAGTGATAGATAATGACAAAAGTAATAAGACATGGATAGACTAGGATAGAATCAGATGGATTACAAATATAGGCACGATAGCGGATTTTAAGAGATAGAGAAAGGTTGAAATAATTAGATAAAGGAGAGAAATGATAGAAAGATATGCTTAATTAAAAATATAGGCAAGGCCTGTTGTAAGAGAGATAGAAAAGATTCACCGTGAATAGGTCGAGGATAGGAAGTCATTCACACGGATATATAAAGCACACAAAGAGATAGACATGTATCAGTTATAGAACAAAGAAAGGTAGAAATATTGAGATTTTAAAAAAACTGTTCAATTACTCATGATATATGATATTTTTGAATATATCAAATAAATTTAATATTTATAAATGGATTTGTTTGATTGCTCATAATAACTTTTATTTCTAATTACAAAAATAATTAAATTGATTTGCAATATCTGATGATTTATCACGCATTACAAAGTGTTGAAGAGACGAAAATATTTAATGCTAATTGCCTTTTTTGAGGACGTATTAAGAAGAATTTATGAGTTTTCTTTCAGCATATGTTGAGGCATTTATCGCGGACTCTTTGGTAACCATATGGATAAACTAAAGGAACCGAGAGTCAAGCTCTTGTGATTCCCAATGCCGCCTACCTACGGTGTGTTAGAATGACGTATCCTTTCGCAGAGCCATTTAGTCGATAGATACCTATCTCGATCACACTGCTGATTCCTATCCGAGGAATTTTATGAATTGAAGGTCACTACTAAGTATCGAAACATGAAGCCCACTTTAGCTTCTGCCTCTGCGTTTAAAGCTTTTTACGTTTGAGATCGAAAATAAGATATTAAATTGTTAAGAATACAAGTATATATGTGAGGTGAAAGTTGAGATTAGACATTCGAACAGAAATTTCTTATCTGTTTGTATTTTTAATCCGAAACGTAATCTAGATATATGGATACATCTGGATCTATCCTCAATTCAGAACAGCTGTGCTTTAATCATCATCAATTATAACATTTTAAAATCGAGGATACCCAATTTAGAAGAAAGTAAGTTTCGACATGATTTATTTTAAATTTGGATGCTGTCAGAGTGAAATGATAAAAATAAAATAGGTTTATTAAATCGAAAGCATTGAGCTTCGATCATCATCATATTGGAAAAATCAAACTTTGATATTTCTCGGCATTGATGCATCGAAGCTCCGATGTTATTGATTTCAATGCGTTGATGTTTCAGATGACATTAATTTGCAGAAATTGAGAGTTGGATATCATTAATTTTTAAAAATTATAAGTTCCAAACATTTCAGGCATTGAATTATCCAAAATAAAATCAATTTTTACCACTACTTAAAAACTTCAATTATTTTAAATTGAAGATGCGTTACTGTGAAGCTATTAGAATTAATTTAAGAAAATGGAAGTCTTCTACAATTAAGCTACCTTAATTAGAATGATGAAGTTCAATTTTAAAATTGAAAAAAAATTAATGTGATTCAAATCTCAACTCTTCTAAATTAATGACACTTCACTTTAAATTTATCAAAATATATATATAAATATTTCAGTTTTATAAAGTGAAGATGCCTAAATTTAAAATGATGAAGTTTAAAATTAAAATTCTATCAAATTCATCCTTTACAAACTTCAATTTTTCCAAATTGATGACGCGATACTGTGAAGCTATAAAAATTAATATATAAAGATTGAAGTCTTCTTAAATGAAGTTACCTAAATTTAAAATGATGAAGTTCAATTTTTTAATGCAAGAAAATTGATGTAGTCTAAATCTAAACTCTTCAAAATTGATGACACTTCACTTTAAAGTTATCAAAATAAATATATCGAAACCTCATTCTTATTAAATGAAGCTGCCTAAATATAAAATGATGAAGTTTAAAATTAAAATGCTATCAAGTTCATCCATTACAAACTTCAATTTTTCCAAATTGATGACGCGATACTGTGAAGCTATAAAAATTGATATATAAAAATTGAAGTCTTCTTAAATGAAGCTACCTAAATTTAAAATGATGAAGTTCAATTTTATATTTCATGAAAATTGATGCAGTTCGAATCTAAACTCGTCATCATTGATGACACCTTCACTTTGAAGGTATCAAAATATATATATAAATATTTCAGTTTTATAAAGTGAAGATACCTAAATTTAAAATGATGAAGTTCAAAGTTAAAATGCTATTAAATTCATCCTTCACAAACTTTAATTTTTCCAAACTGATGACGCGATACTGTGAAGCTATAAAAATTGATATATAAAAATTGAAGTCTTCTTAAATGAAGCTACCTAAATTCAAAATGATGAAGTTCAATTTTAAAATAAAACCAAATCAATGCGGTTCAAATCTCAATTCTCCCAAATTGTTGACACCTCACTTTGAAGTTATCAAAAGAAACATTTGAAAACTTCAGTCTTATTAAATAAAGTGTATTGATGTTTCTAGATCCATTTGAGGTCTCACATTAAAATTAAAAGGTAAAATTCATCAATTTAGATTTATTGGAGTTTCAGCCTCATTAAAGAACGAGCATTAAACTTTGAATACTTTATCAATTCAAGTGTATTGAATGAAATGGTTCTCATCAATTTACTTGTATTGAAGTTTGGTTTTTATCGAATTCCAGTTTTAAGCATTGAAGTCTGAAGAATTTATCTAATATAGAAAGAATTGAAGTTTCGTCGTTATCAAATTAAAAGTCTTAAATTTTGAATTTTATCAATTTTGATGTATTAGAGATTCGGTGTCATCAACTTTGAAGTTTTGAACTATAGATCTTATCAATTTATTCAGTCGTTCAATAGAATTGAAATAATACAAAAAATCTTTCAATTTCAACATTGATGTAGCTTTCTTCAAAAGTATTGCAGTTGACATAAAATATCATTACAGTGAAAGCATAAAACTTCAAAAGCTTTATCCAGCATAAAATGTATAAAAACAATAGAACTGGAACAATATATCCATTTAGTTCTTTTTAAAGTTAGACATTATCAATTCAAAAGAATCGAATAACCAATTTGATCAATTTGCATATATTGAAATTTGACGTCATCAAAATGGAAGCGTTAAAATTTTCGAGCTATACCAACATGGTAGTATTGAAATTTAACTTTCTCCGATTCGAAAGGATTAGATGTTTGTCGTAATTGTCATCAAAGATCAAGCATCACAGTTTGAAGTTTGGTCACCATCTATTTAAAAGCATTAGAAGTTCCACATAATTTATTTATTTTATTATAACTCGAATGTCATCAATGTGCAATCATTAAAATTGGATCTTCATTAATTTAAAAATACCGAAGCACATCTTTGGAATTTGAATAATTTGAATAACATTGTAAAATTTTTTTGTGTTCTTTGATGAAAAATATCCAAATCATATTTTTTAGTTTTAATATCCTATTGAATCTTTTTGAGAAGTGAATTTTTGAACTTTTGAGGTTCGCAGAAAGAACTTTTTTACGATCGCGTATGCTCGGATCAAGCGTACTTTTATATTGTATCCGAGCACGCTCGAGTAAATTCAAAATCGCCCTCGAAGCACGCGCTCCGAGCGCGGAGGCTACACTTTGAAAATTCATTCCACACAAAGTATTGAACTACCCATTCTGAAATTTTGACAGTATACTTTCGAAAATTTAAGAATCATTTATCGATAAAAAAACGAAAAAAAATTATTACCGAATTTGAAAAAATCTATTTCTTTATGAAATCTTCCGTTTTTTTATTTAAAAAAAATTGAATTAGTTTCTAATAAACCTCATTCGACAGCTGAGAAAAAAGCGTGAATTTCATTTTTCGGAATTTTAGTATTTTGACTGCGAAAAATTTCCAGTCCGCTAGGAATAATTACCATTGCACCTCGATTTTCCCTAGATTCCTAATATTTTAAAAAATTATCATTATAAAATAAAACATATTTTGCTATGGAATGTTTCTCCGTCTACGCGATCGCAAAACAGTTCTTTTCTCGGATCTCAAATGTCAAAAAATTCACTACTCTAAAGTTTTCATATTACATAAATATAAAAAAATACCTGTCAAATATTTTCAATCAGATTGCAAAAAAATTATTTTACACAAAAAAATATGTAAATGTAAATCTTGGATAGAATGGCCCATATACATTTCTATTGTATTTAGTTAAAGCTTTTTAAGGTAGTTGATCCACGAAAATTAGATCTCAGGCAAAAATAGATAATTTTGCTTTCAAGAATAGCAATATTATTATTGAAGGGCTATTTTGGAAGAGAAAAGATTAATTTCCATGAAAAAAATTTGAAATACAGAAAAATAATTTTATTAATAAATTTTATTTTTGCCCCAACTTTTTTTATTATCGCTTCTTACCAAATTTTAAAAAATCATGCGATTTTAATAAATTACAAATCACTTTTTCAAGAAAAAGATTCCCTACAACTTAACCATTTCCAATTTTCGAAAATGAATAAATTATTATCAAATTCAGCAATTTGTTTATAAAAATTTATTTTTGGAAAATGTTTTTTTAATGGTTTCAGCCATTAAAGAATTAATCTTTAAAAATCAGAAACGGTGAAGTTGTGGGAAATCTTTTCTCCGAAAAAAATGATTCATGATTTATTAGAATTGCATAATTTTTTAAAATTTAGTAAGAAGCGATAATAAAAAAAATTGGGGCAAAAATAAAATTTATTTTTCTGTGTTTCAAATTTTTTTTTCATGTAAAATAATCTTTTCTCTTTCAAAATAGCCCTTCAATAATAATATTGCTATTCTTGAAAGCAAAATAATCTATTTTTGCCTGAGATCTAATTTTGGTGGATGAAAACTACCTTAATGTGGATTGTAAAATCCTATACAATTTCCTAAGTGTTTTATACGTTCAGTGTTGGGATCTTAGGAACAGGGGTAATATCAAAAGGGAGGTTTAACTTTGTTACCTTACAAGAAGTGGAGAAGGTAGAGAAGATATTAGCGGGACAAATGGGTACGTGGGCTTGTTTCTAAGTATAGGTGAAGTGGGTGAATGCCTTTCTATCCACACATATCTACGCTATACTCCATGTATATGTAATTCCACAAGATACCTTCACAGTTTATGTATACTACAGTCTGTACTATTATAACATCTAGTATCCTCTGGATAGTATGTAGTTGGTACCAACATGTTACTATAACCGAAGTAAACGAAGAGACCTTCGGTGTATATAGTTGTTCGTGGCTCATGGCAGCCACTACAAGAATAAGCGGAGCTTAGTCCCCATATTAGCATATGAGCTCCGCCTAATTAACGCCCCGACCACCGGCACGCGGCGTTAAATAACCTAAACCTACTGCTACCGGGCCTCTGGCCTTTGTATTACACAAAGCCGTTCGTAAAACTCGAGTTAATTTCTTAGTTGACGATATTCCACACTTAATTTCTATGCAATAGCGATACGATACACCTGCCAAAGCAATCTTATTAGTTTGGTTTTATTTGCCAATAAATTTATACTCTTGTGTTATCGCTTCTGTAATTTCTACCTTTTTGTATTCAATGATTGATAAAAATTTCTTGTTTCGGAACGATTGAAGTTTTAAGTACATTAATTTATAGATGTAGAAGCATTGGAATTCATTCATTCATTCACTCATTTACGGAATCTGCAGCTACCAAAGTTTTGTTTTTGTAAGATCAAAATGAGACGTCGATAATTAGGTAAGATTTATAATTTTATTCGTCATTTTTTAATTGGATAGTTTTATTTGATAGGATTTCAGGATTCATATATTAATTTTGATAGCTTCAGAGGAAGTTGTCATCAATTTGGAAGAATTGAGATTTGAACAGTATCAATTTGGATGCATTTTAAAATTGAACTTCATCATTTTAAATTTAGGTAGCTTCATTTAAGAAAACTTCAGTATTTATATATTAATTTTTATAGCTTCACAGTATCGCGTCATCAATTAGGAAAAATTGAAGTTTGTAAATGACGTATTTAGTAGCATTTTAAGTTTGATGTAAATTTTCTTTAATCCAGTTAGCTTTACTTAATAAAACTGAAATATTCTTCTTCTTCTTCTTGCTTGTGGCTTCTTGCTCAATCTAGCAAATGGCCATTATATACACTAATCGTATGTCCCTTTTGATGCCTTCAAAGTAAGGTATCATCAATTTGGAAGAGTAGAGATTCGAACAGCATCAATTTGGTTGCATTTTAAAATTGAACTTCATCATTTTGAATTTAGGTAGCTTGATTTAAGAAAACTTCAGTATTTATATATTAATTTTTATAGCTTCACATTATCGCGTCATCAATTAGGAAAAATTGAAGTTTGTAAATGACGTATTTAGTAGCATTTTAAGTTTGATGTAAATTTTTTTTAATCCAGTTAGCTTTACTTAATAAAACTGAAATATTCTTCTTCTTCTTCTTGCTTGTGGCTTCTTTCTCAATCTAGCAAATGGCCATGATATAAACTAATCGTATGTCCCTTTTGATGCCTTCAAAGTAAGGTATCATCAATTTGGAAGAGTTGAGATTCGAACAGCATCAATTTGGATGCATTTTAAAATTGAACTTCATCATTTTAAATTTAGGTAGCTTCATTTAAGAAAACTTCAGTATTTATATATTAATTTTTATAGCTTCACAGTATCGCGTCATCAATTAGGAAAAATTGAAGTTTGTAAATGACGTATTTAGTAGCATTTTAAGTTTGAAGTAAATTTTCTTTAATCCAGTTAGCTTTACTTAATAAAACTGAAATATTCTTCTTCTTCTTCTTGATTGTGGCTTCTTGCTCAATCTAGCAAATGGCCATTATATACACTAATCGTATATCCCTTTTGATGCTTTCAAAGTAATGTATCATCAATTTGGAAGAGTTAAGATTCGAACAGCATCAATTTGGTTGCATTTTAAAATTGAACTTCATCATTTTAAATTTAGGTAGCTTCATTTAAGAAAACTTCAGTATTTATATATTAATTTTTATAGCTTCACAGTATCGCGTCATCAATTAGGAACAATTGAAGTTTGAAAATGATGTATTTAGTAGCATTTTAAGTTTGAATTGCATCTTTTTTAATTTAAGTAACTTCACTTAATAAAACTCAAATATTCATATATCCATTTTGATACCTTCAAAGTAAGGTGTCATCAATTTGGAAGAGTTGAGATTTGAATTACATCAATTTTTTTATATTTAAAAATTGAACTTCATCATTTTTAACCAAAGTAACTTCATTGAAGATGTATTTAATTCACATTTATTCATTTTAGTAGCTTCACCCTAAGGCATCATCAATTTCGAAAAAGTGAAGTTTGTAGAGGATTAATGTAGTAGCATTTTATGTTTGAAGTACTTCTTCTTCAATTTAGGTAGCTTCATTTTAAAAAACTGTAATATTCTTCTTCTTCTTTTTGCTTGTGGCTTCTTGCTCAATCTAGCAAATGGCCATAACATAAACTGAAATATTTATATACCCTTTTTGATTGCTTCAAAGTAAGGCGTCATCAATTTTGAAGAGTTAAGATTTGAATTGCATCAATTTTCTTGCATTTTAAAATGACCTTCATAATTTTGAATTTGGGCAGCTTCATTTAAGTAGACTTCATTATTTATGTATTAGTTTTAATAGCTTCACACTAATGCTTCCTTAATTTAGAAAAACAAACAAAAAATATTAATTTTGATAGCTCAAAAGTAAGGTGTCATCGATTTGAAAGAGTTGAGCTTTGCACTGCAACAACTTTGTTGTATTTTAAAATTGAACTTCTTTATACTCAATTAAAGTAACTTCATATAAGAAAGCTACTACTTTCATTTATTAATTTCACAGTAACGAGTTCTTAATTTGGAAAAATTGAAGATTGTAAATGATGAATTTAATAGTATTTTAAGTTTGAACTGCATCATTTTCAATTTAATTCGCTTCATTTAATAAGACTGTGAATTTCATATATAAATTTTGATAATTTCAAAGTAAGGGATCGCCAAATTGAAAGATTTGAGATTTGAACTTCATCAATTTTGTTTGCATTTTGAAATTGAGCTTCGACATTTTTAATCAAAGAACCTTCTTTTAAGAAGACGTCAATTTTTATATATTAGTTTTATTAGCTTCACACTAATGCGTCCTTAACTTGGAAAGCCAAACAAAAAAATATTAGTTTTGATAGCTTCAAAGTAAGGTGTCATCAATTTGGAAGAGTGGAGATTTGAATTGGATCAATTCCTGTTCCATTTTAGAATAGAACTTCATAATTTTAAATTTAGGTAGCTTCATTTAAGAAGACTGTTACTTCCACAATCAAACTCACACTCACAATCAAATTTTGTAAAATAAGTGAATTTTAATCAATTTGGAATCACAATTCACTAATTATAAGTTTAAAATTTTGTGAAAAATGATTCTTAGAAAATTAATTGAACTATAAAATATTGCATGGATGGGAATAAAGCTGAAATTTCCAACGACAATCGGTGTTTTTCAATTTCACTATCTCTCTCAATTTCCGTATTGAAATTCCATTCCAACTCACCTGCAGTGGAAGTTCGATTGTAGACAGCGATGACATTATTTTTAGTACACACAATACATGTTTTTCAAAAAAACATCCCTGCACACAAATGCTGTTAAATTTGATTGAATTTGCAATAAGTCAAATGTTCTACGGAGTAGAAAGAGTATTAGTGATTATTTATTGAAGCGTCATCCTATGAATGCAAATAATAAGCTTCTCAATTAGCAATTGCTGTCAACGTAAAATTTAATGGAATTTTTCTTCCAAAAGCGCAACATGTTTCGTTGAAATTTGAATGTTACCAGAGTGAAATCATAAAAATAAAAAAGGTTTATTAAAATGAAAGCATTGAGATTTGGTTGTCATAATATTAGAAAATTAAAACATTTATATTTATCAGCTTTGATGCATCGAAGCTCCGATGTTATTTATTTCAATGTGTTGAAGTGCTGGATGACAGTAATTAGCAGAAATTAAAAACTTGGACACTATTAATTTAAAAAAATCATAAGTTTAAAATATTCTACACATTGAATGAAAAGGCTTCCAATTAAAAATAATGAAATCCAATTTTAAAATACAAAAAAATTGATGCGGTTCAAATTTGAACTCCTCCAAATTGATGACACCTTACTTTGAAAGTGTCAAAAGCGATTTATGAATATTTCAGTTTTATTAAGCGAAGCTACCTAGATTTTAAAAAAATTAGTTGAATAATTATTATGCTACTAAATACGTCATTTACAATCTTCAATTTTTGCAAATTGATGACGCGATACTGTGAAGCTATAAAAATTAATATATAAATACTGAAGTTTTCTTAAATGAAGCTACCTAAATTTAAAATTATGAAGTTCTATTCTAAAATGGATCAGGAATTGATCCAATTCAAATCTCCACTCTTCCAAATTGATGACACCTTACTTTGAAGCTATCAAAACTAATATTTTTTTGTTTGGTTTTCCAAATGAAGTACGCATTAATGTAAAGCTATCAAAACTAATATATAAAAATTGAAGTCTTCTTAAATGAAGTTACTTTGTTTAAAAATGATGAAATTCAATTTTATTACATTAAAATTGATGCAGCTAAAATCTCAACTATTCCAAATTGATGACACCTTACTTTGAAGCTATTTCAATTAATAGATGAAATTTAATCTTCTTAAATGAAGCTACCTAAATTAAAAATCCTTTACAAACTTCACTTTTTTCAAATTGAGTACGCGTTAATGTGAGGCTACTGAAATTAATAAATATAAATTAATGTCCTCGTAAATGAAGTTACTTTGATTAAAAATTATGAAGTTCAATTTTAAAATACAACAAAATTGATGCGGTTAAAATCTAAACTATTTCAGTTCGATGACACCTTACTTTAAAAGTATTACAATTAATAGATGAAATTTAGTCTTCTTACATGAAGCTGTCTAAATTTAAAAAAATGCTCTTCAAGTTTAAAATGCTCTTACATTAATCCTTTACAAACTTCACTTTTGCCATATTGAGGACGCGTTGGTGTAAAGCTACTAAAATTAATATTTAAAAATAAAAGTCTTTTTAACTTTCTAACGCTCACATTTTGATCCCAGTTTCAAAAAATGTTCAAAAAATGATGTTGCACCTGTGCAACATTAAGCGCTAGAAGGTTTAATGAAGTTGCTTCAATTAAGTGTGTCGAAGTTCAATTTCAAAATACATCAAAATTTATGCGGTTCAAATCTCAACTCTTCCAAATTGATGACACCTCACTTTGAAATGATTCAAATGAATATATAAAAATTTCAGTCTTATTAAATGAAAAGTATTAATATTTTTAGATCCATTTGAGGCTTCACATTGAAACCAAAAAGTAAAATTCATCAAATTAGATTTTTTGAATTTTGGACTTCATCAAAATGATGGCATTAAAAATTTTAAGCTTTGTCAACTTGGAAATATTCAAACTCAATCTTCCGGGATTAAACATTGAAGTCTGGAGGTTTTTTCTACTTGTAAGCATTAAAGTTTTGTCGATATCAAATTGAAAATCTTAAGTTTTGAATTTCATCAATTTTAATGTATTTGGGATAATAATTAATATAAATATAATAAAGAAATAAATAATGAGCCTTTAAATTAGCAATTGCTGTCAACGTAAAATTTAATTGACTTTTCCTTCGAGAAATGTAATATATCTCGGCAATTCAATTCTTTTGAACAGTCTCATTTTACACAATATTAAAAAGAATCTATACACACCCATTTTATGATCATTTTAAATACAAAATTAAAATTCAGCACAAGTAATCTTTTATTGCTTACCTCGGTAGCAATTTCCTTATTCGTCTCTCTTAATTTTCGTACCAAACCGATCAAATCGTTTGTCGAATACAAACGTCGTGTTTTACCATTTCAGTCTTTTTTATTCTTCTTACACGTTAAGATTATTAGCCGCTCAAATCTTCCTTAGAGCAAAAAAGACAACTTGCTTAAGGAAGATCGTAATCGTCGAAATCGTATTTAATTAACACGGCACCAATGGCCAATTGGATGCTAAGAAGTTTCATCGACTATCGAAATCACTTGATGGAATGTCTCTACGGGGTCGATTAAAATTCATTAATGCCTGAGATTAGTGCGGTTCTGGAAATGGATTCGAAAGGCTGCGAGACGCATATCAATCGAAACTTGGTTCGAAGGAAGAGAGAGCCTATCCTCTGAGAGAAGAAAGAAAGAGAAAAGAGTGTATGAGAGAGAACGAGTCGCTAATGAGAGCGACAATTCAGTGTGTCGGGTGCAGCCCCAATGGAATGCAGCCAGCCACTGCTTTCCAGCATTCATAAATTTATTTGGTCGCCTTCTGCTTTCGTTTTATCGCCATGACAATATGCCGCGACCAGTTGCTCCAGTAGTACTGAACGACGTCTCGAAATTCCCTAGATGATCCTAACTCTTCTGCCAACCTAGAACTACATTCACTATTCTGCCATTCTGAACATTTTCTTGTACTTCTTATTTTACAATAACATACATCCCACCGAAGAACTCAGTTTTAATTAAACAAGGAAAGAATTCGTTTTTGCATTTTTATTGTATAATACTTAATGTGATGTTTTTTTATTTTGGGAAAAGTAAGCGATTATCAATTTAAAAATATTGGTACGTTGTTTGACAAAATTGGCTTTAGGGTCTATAAATTATGAAGTCGATTTGATTAGACGTTTTGAATAAAGTCGAAGCCCTCATCAGTGATTTTTATTAATATCTAAAAAATACAGAAAAAGGGTTGCTGAATTGACATTTTCTTGCAATAAAATAAATTGTAATTTGAAAAATCGCTGCTTTTTTATATGATAAATTAAATATATGAGTGAAAATGGAAGGTTTAGATGTTTGAATAAAACATTATTTATTTATTTTTAATTTACATAACATCTTTCTGAAAATTTGGGAAACGTTAAAGAAGACAATAAAGCATGTCTTTTGACTTCCTTGTAGTGAAATTTTTCGAAAAAATTGGAAGACTTATCGATAATTTCAGTTAACTGTAAACAATTTTGCAAAATTTTCACTCAAATGAAGTTGACAGACGATCTTTATCGTTTTCTATTGTATTTTCCAAATTTTCAGGAAGATATTCTGTAAAATAAAAAAGTTATCTTACATGAATTTTATGAAAATTTGTTCAATAAACTTTTGATTTCAATCATTTTAAAATATATATGGAACATCAATTATTAATTTCAACACTGTTATTTGAAAGTAATGAAGTTTACACGACCACAATTTTAAAGAATTTGGGTTTTTTATCTCATAAATTTGAAATCATAGCAGTTCACAAGTCATGAGCTTGAAAATATTTAAATTTTGAAATTTTGCTTCTGGAACCAGTGAAGATTGATCGTTAATATCGTGGAAAATTAAAGATTTCCAAGTCATCAATTTTAAATTTTAAATCATGGAAGTTTAGTAGTTTTTTGGGTTTTAAATTGAATTCAGAAGGTTTGAAGCATTAAAGTATGGACATCTTCAGTTTTTAAGCATTAGAGTTCAAAGGTCATCATTTGGAATCACTAAAGTTATCATTTCTTCAATGTGACTTAAGAGTATTAAAAGTTAAGACACGAATTGAAAAAATTGTAGTTAAAGCATTATTAATTGTAAGCGTAGACGTATGACACATCATCAATTTGCAAGCATGGACACTTCAATGTCATCAATTTTAAAGCATGGAAGTTTAGTAGTTTTTTGAGTTTTAAATTGAATTCAGAAGTGCTGAAGCATTAGAGTTCAAAGGTCATCATTTGGAATCTTTAACGTTATCATTTCTTCAATGTGACTGAAGAGTATTAAAAGTTAGGGGGCGTGAATTGAAACCAATTGCAGTTTAAACATTATTATTTATAAACGTTGACGTTTGAAACGTCATTAATTTAAAAGCATGGAAACTTCTATGCCATCAATTTGAAAGCATGGAAGTTTAGTAGTTTTTTGGGTTTTAAATTGAATTCAGAAGGTTTGAAGCATTAAAGTATGGACATCTTCAGTTTTTAAGCATTAGAGTTCAAAGGTCATCATTTGGAATCACTAAAGTTATCATTTCTTCAATGTGACTTAGGAGTATTAAATTTTAAGCGACACAAATTGAAACAAATTGCAGTTTAAACATTATTATTTGTAAGCGTTGACGTTTCACACGTCATCAATTTGAAAGCATGGAAGCTTCAATATCATCAATTTGAAAGCATGGAAGTTGTGTAATCTTTTGGGTTCTAAATTAAATTCAGAAGATTTAAAGCATTTAAGTATGGACATCTTCAGTTTTGAAGCATTAGAGTTCAAAGGTCATCATTTGGAATCACTAAAGTTATCATTTCTTCAATGTGACTTAGGAGTATTAAAAGTTAAGACACAAATTGAAAAACTTATAGTTTAAACATTATTAATTGTAAGCGTAGACGTATGACACATCATCAATTTGCAAGCATGGACACTTCAATGTCATCGATTTTAAAGCATGGAAGTTTAGTAGTTTTTTGGGTTTTAAATTGAATTCAGAAGATTTGAAGCATTAGAGTTAGATTTGGAATCTTTAAAGTTATCATTTCTTCAATATGACGTAAGAGTATTAAAAGTTAAGCGACACGAATTGAAACAAATTGCAGTTTAAACATTATTATTTGTAAGCGTTGAAGTTTGACACGTCATCAATTTAAAAGCATGGCAGCTTCAATATCATCAATTTGAAAGCATGGAAGTTGTGTAATCTTTTGGGTTCTAAATTAAATTCAGAAGATTTAAAGCTTTAAAGTATGGACATCTTCAGTTTTGAAGCATTAGAGTTCAAAGGTCATCATTTGGAATCACTAACGTTATCATTTCTTCAATGCGGCTTAAGAGTATTAAAAGTTAGGCCACACGAATTGAAATTTCAACAACAACAATTTGGAGTGACGACATTTTAGAAATATAAAAGTTTCGAATTGAATTCGAAAGATTTAAAGTAGACTAGTTACGAATAGTTAAGTTTTATTATTTTTAGTTTCTAAGCATTGGAGTTTAAATGCCTTGAATTATGGAGAGTTAAATTATCCAGTATTACTCTTTCCTTAATTATATTTACTACATAATCAAAGCAACAATGAATGGATGTATAATATTTAAAAAATTGAACCGAAATATAATTGATTTGAAATAGAGATTATGCCTTTTAGAGTGAAATCCACTTTTTTGAATGATTCCCCTTTTTTTCTGAAATGCAAAACTTTCAATGGATCCACATTCAAAGCGTATGAGGATGTCGATAGTTGGTGGTAGCGAACGATAAAAAGTTTCGCTCAATAAGTTTGAAAGCGTTAATTCCGTTATTCGCGTATATATCCGAAGTATCTACCAAAAATAAATATCGAGGTTCGATATCGACGAAGCAGCTTAAGCGGCGATTTAATAAATTTCCCTCAAATACTCTGAATCCCTACGCAACGACCATGAGTTACGAATCTTCTGGTGTAAATGATGATTATAGAAAGTACGGGACGTCGATACGAGAGAAATTTTTTCTAGATCAGAACTAGTATTTCAAACGAAATCTTATAATCCTGCTCTCTGATGCAATACAATAAAAATGCAGACTCAGGATGAATATTTGATGGTATTAATCAATACGTAATTAATTACATGTGAATATATTCAAACCCGAAGTATTTTTGAAATTCTCATCAAGGTATCGAGTTAATTTTATTATAATTGTAAACATAGTTCCATTTTTATATGAAATAATATATTGTCTTTGGTGGTAAGATGATTAATTAAAAATAATTGGTTACAATTCATTAGAATGTCCGGAATCCTTCGGGTCAGGAAAAGTTTTAACGATTCTGTTCAGACAAACGAGGGAGGCCTTTCCATCATCTTCGCGAGAAAAGGAAGCTGCGCGTCAGCAAGATCGTTACGATGACGAATTTGAGTCTTTTGGGACGCACCGGAAGTCCCTACGGCGCCTTAGAAATGTACGAAGCAGACGAGAGTCTTGTAAATTTTCTTGTACAATATTTTCTGTTCTCATAAAGTACAAAGCTTCGCACACGTTTGTAAGATTTTCAAAATAGACGTACATTTATCGACGTTTTATGTAATATTCATGAATAAGCAATGAATGACACATTATACAAATTTATGATCGTTTATCAAATTGATAGGCGATAATGAAAGAGCATTAATTGCATTGCACTGCATTCCATCAGACTTCGTGTCATTAAATTTAATATCGCTCAATGAAAAATAAAAATGTTCCTATGAAACTACGAAACTTTGCAGAAAAACTATAAAAGGAATTTTAAATTAATGTATTGAGCTCAAGAGTTCAAAATATTATGTAGCTTTGATAAAGTTAAATTTTTTTAAATTTAAGAAGTTTTACCATTAATCTTTAATAATGATTAGGACTTGTATCGACCGTTTAGTGATAATGCAAATTTTTTAAGTTTCTTCCTTTGTATTTTTTATAGAAATAAATTCTCACTGATGAGGACTCCAATCTGAGTCGAAACGTTTGAAAATATGAAACCTTGAGTTACATTTTTCCTGGACCCTAAAGCCAACTAAGAACATCAACAATATTTGAATATTAAACTTTAATAATAAGAAAAACAAGAAAACAAAAAAAAATTTCCGGTCGGTTCGTTTGCAAATTTTTAAATGTTTTTTCATTTTATCCGGTTTTTTATTTAGAGTGAATTTTAAATATTTTTTCAATTCGTGTTGCTGCATTCTGGACTACTTCATTTTGAATTGCAAGCTATGAGAATAACGAGAAATGAAGATTTTTAATAATATTTTCCATTAATAAACAATTTAAATAAAATAAACAATTAATAAATTTGTTTGAAGCGACAATTTTGTTTCTTAACAATTTTATTGTACCCCACATAGATTTGATGTAAAATTGAATTTTTCATTCTTGATAACGATTTTTACAAATCAAATGAAAACTACCTGTCCGATCAAAAACTGGTCTAACGTAAATTTTCATATCTTCCTGATATGAACAATTTTGTCCCATTTTTTTGTATCTCGTATAGTTTTTTTAGAACCCGAAAATTTTTATTATCAATAACATTTTTTAATGAAAACAAAAGATATAGCTCCTATGAAAAAATGGTCAACACCAAATTTGTAAATTTCCATGAACTAAACAATTTTCTATCTTAACATTTTTTCGGGAAATTTGATTTTTTGATTCTTAGAAAAACGTTTTCGATGGATGAAAAACTCTGGGGCTCTCAAAATGCATGTTTAGAATTTGTTCTATATTAATGTCACCTAACTAAAATGTCAATTTCAGGCAAACAAAAATGATTTTTGAAAAACAGTGAAATAAGTACCTCTTGAATTAGAACAATAATTTACAACTTCAGTAATAACCTCCATTTGAATTGAAAACGACGAATACTCAAAATTTAACTGCCGTTCTAGTTAATGCCAAGATTTCACTCATCAGTTACATTCGACTGAGTCTAGGATCACAATTACATGAAGTGTGAAAAGTACTCTGCTCGTATCTACACTACCGGTCAAAATTATTTGTTCACCTGCTGTTTTAGCTATTCTTAAAGTGTCTTAATTTTTATAATAACAAGTTGAAGTTTCTTTTCCCATGATAGCATGGAAGTTAATAAAATTTTGCATCTAATGAGCCCAAGTTGAAGACAAAATGATACTTTTATAAGAATATATTGCAAAAAATGTCAAATTTCGATCTTTTTGAAAAATATTAATAACACTGAAATTAGTTAAAATTTTTAGGCGTTTTTGATCTAATTTTGAAGGTTACTCTTCATAGTATTTTGTTAACTTATCAAGATATTTTTAGAATTTTTCATTTGGATTCTATCCTGGGGTCAAACATGGTACAAAGAAGTCGTAAAATTTCAAATAAAGACAGTAATCTATAAATCAATTTAAAAAATCCAAAATATTACCATTTTCATAAATATTCTTAAATTTTATTGAAATATGATACACATTGGTTTTTAAAAATTTCTTGTAAGTAGCTACACATTTTTAAAATTTTACAACCTTTTTGTATCATATTTGACCCCGGGTAGAATCCAGGGAAAAAAATATGAAAATATCTTGATTAGTTAGCAAAATACTATGAAAACCTACCATTTAAATGAGACCAAAAACTTTTAAAAATCTTAATTAATTTCAGAGTTGTTAATATTTTTCAGAATGATTGAAATTAGACATTTTTTTAAATATATTTTTATAAAATTAAAATTTTATCTTTAACTTATGATCATTACATACAAAATTTTATTAACTTTCATGTTATGATAGGGAAAAAAATTTCAACTTGTTATTATAAAATAGATAGATGATTTTTTAATTTGGCTTTAGGGTCTAGAAAAAATGTAACTCAAAGTTTCATATTTTAAAACGTTTCGACTCAGATTGGAGTCCTCATCAGTGAGATTTATTTCTATAGAAATAGGAAGGAAGAAAAAGTAAAAAATTGCACGTGTGACGGATAAACATTGTGTTGCCAAACGATATAAATGAATTGCACTTGTGAAACGAAAAAATAGGTCTAACTAAATTTACGAATAAAAAATTGAAAATTGTAAAAAAAATTTGCTATAAAAATACATAGGGAAGAGGCTTAAAAAATTACTCGTGTGACAGATAACATTATGGTAAATCGATATAAATAAATTGCACATGTAAACCATATAATTGGTCCAACTAACTAAATTCGAAAAAAAAAAATAAAAAATGTGCAGAATTTTTCTATAAAAATGCAAAGGAAGAACCTTAAAAATTACACATGTGACTGATAGACATTATGGTAAAAATGATATAAAAGAATTGCATGTATGACAATATCAAATTGGTCTAAGTAACTAAGTTTGCGAAAAAACTGTACAAAAGGTTTTTATATATTTTCATAAACTTCAATTCCTTACAAATTGATAATGAAAAAAGTACTTGAATCGAAGTTGATGACACAAACCTTTGTAAATTGATGATCATTAAACTTCAAATCCTCAAATTTAGGATGTTCGGGTTTCAGGGTTTTTAAAATGAGATTGAAACTCTAATGATATCAAAGTATCAATGTCTGAACTTTTATGCTTTCTAGTTGGCGATGCCTGAACTTCTAAATTTTGAAATTCATGATAATTAAGTTTAATAAGTGTTTTGAGAATAATGTTGAAAATATAATGATATAAGACGTAAAATGTCTGAACTTATATGCTTTTGTATTTATGACACCCAAATTTTATACCTTTTTCTATAATTTAAAGAATTTAAATTCTTTCTATGGAAAGATCTATTTTTTAACCAATCTTATTTAAAAATCAGTTAAAAAGTTCAATTCCTTACAAATTGATAATGAAAAAAAAGTAATTGAATCCAAGTTGATAACACAACCTTTTGTAAACTGATGATCATTAAACTTCAAATCTTCAAATTCTTGATGTTCGGGTTTCAGTGTTTTTAAAATGACATTGAAGCTCTAATGATAGCAAAGTATCAATTTCTGAACTTTTATGCTTTCTAGTTGGCGATGCCTGAACTTCGAAATTTTGAAATACATGATAATTAAGTTTAATAAGTGTATTGAATATAATGTTGAAAATATAATGATATCAGACGTAAAATGTCTGAACTTATATGCTTTTGTATTGATGGCACCTAAACTTTATACCTTTCTCTATAATTTGAAGAATTTGAATTCTTTCTATGGAAAGATCTGTTTTTTAGCCAATCTTATTTAAAAATCACTTAAAAAGTTCAATTCCTTACAAATTGATAATGAAAAAAAGTAATTGAAAACAAGTTGATGTCACAAACTTTTGTAAATTATGATCATTAAACGTCAAATCTTCAAATTTATGATGTTTGGATTTCAGTGTTGGTCTAAGTAACTAAGTTTGCGAAAAAACTGTACAAAAGGTTTTTGTATAAGAATACATATAGTGAAGAGACTTAAAAAATTGAAGTGTGACGGATAAACATTGTAGTAAAACGAGACGGAAAACCATTCTGGTAAATTTTATATCATTTTTACCACAAAGTTTTTTCGTCACAAGTGTAATTTTTAAGGTTCTTCCTTTGCATTTTTATAGGGGAAAATTTTGCACTTTTTAATTGTTATATTTTTTTATTTAAACTAATTTCATGGTTTCACATGTGAAATTGATTTATATCGGTTTACCATAATGTTATCCGTCACACGTGTAATTTTTTAACCCTCTTCCCTATGTATTTTTATAGCAAATTTTTTGTACAATTTTCAATTTTTTATTCGTAAATTTAGTTTCAACTATTTTATAGTTTCACAAGTGCAATTCATTTATATCGTTTGTCAACACAATGTTTATCCGTCACACGTGCAATTTTTTATTTTTTCTTCCTTTCTATTTTTATAGAAATAAATCTCACTGATGAGGACTCCAATCTGAGTCGAAACGTTTGAGGAAAAAATGAAACCCTGAGTTTACATTATTTCTGGACCCTAAAGCCAAATTAAAAAATCTGCCCGCTTCACGGGCACATTCTCATCGCGCGCAGCTCGGTTCGCTCGCAAGTTTGAGCGCGCCTAGGGCGCGCGATTTGATCGTCGCGCTCGGTCTTGTGCTCTTCGCATACGTTTAAGTTTATTTCTTATAATTTAATACTGAAGCTCAAACCAATTTAATGATATTAAAGATTATGTAAATTAGTCATTTTCTCAAATTCACTAAGTTTCTTTTTCAGTTTAAGTGAAACAGGAAATTCAATTTACTTAAGGCTCTATCGGCCTTAAGGAACACATTCTCATCATGACACTCGCGCTTCGCGCTCGATTTTCTGTATGCATTTTTGTAACTTTTTAATAAATTACATGATTAAAATAATTTATTTTCTTGCAAATCTCTCAAAAAGAAAACGATTTTGCAGAACAACGCTTATTTCGTATCTCACAAATTTTGGTGAAAAAAATCGAATTTTTTTAATATTAAAAATCAAAACATAAAATATACATCCTGTCCCGAAATTTCTTAATGAGAATTTGTAGACCTCATTTAGGCAAACAATTTTCCATCGAAACGTTTTTTTTGTATCTCACATATTTTGTCTAAAAAATGGAATTTTTGAATTTTAATCGTATTTTTTGGAATTGAAACGAAAAATATATGTTTTATGAGAAACTGTGTCAAAAAAAATTTGTAGATCTTTTTGAAACGAACATCTTTGTATTTTTACGTTTTTTTCTTATTTCACATATTATTGTTAAAAAATTGAATTTTGGATTTTCAATAGTTTTTTTTTAATTAAAAAGAAAAATATGCATCTTATGAAAAAATGTTACAATTCAAATTTGTAGGTCTTTATGTAGAAAATAATATTGTATCATAACGTTTTTACGTATCTCGTATAATTTAACTGGAAAATGGAATTTTGATGTTGACTTTTTTCGAATTTGAATATGCTGTAACATTTCTAATTTTGATTTAATCAAAAAATGTTATCAGGATAATTTTTAGAGATTTATGAGCACTATCAAAAACCAGTATTGAAATTTTTGATCTTTTCAAAAAGTTATTTGCAAAAACACAAAAGTAATGCTCAATCCCTCAATTTTGATTGGATGTGACTGGATAACAAAGTTTTCCTTATTTTTTCGGCTCCGATAAAGTGTGCCAAAGCTCAATTCAATCTGATAATTCTATCGAGAGTTATGCCGCACACGACCTACTACAGACAGACAGACAGACACTTTCGTAAAAACCCTTTTTTCTGACTCAGGGGGTCTCAAAACGTAAAGATTTGATAAAAATTTCGAAAGTCATTTTTCACATAAAACCAATACCTTCTCATCCATGACAAGAATGTAAAAATCATCTATCTATTAATATTATTGAGGGTCGATATAAGCCAGTTATTTATAATTATAGTTATTATAAAAATTAAGACACTTTAGAAATAGCTGAAACAACAAGTGAACAAATAATTTCGACCGGCAGTCTAGTTAAACTGTCCACTGGTCAAATTTCTTATTCGCCAGCTTGTAATATAGACGTCAGATTTTGTAACATCACTCTGTCTAACAAGTTTATCGCCCTTCAGCCAGAGGAGAGCAAAGTATCGTGTCGTTTATCGACTCAGGCACTTTGACGTCGACGTAGACGTCGTGCTAGGTGCTAGCACGCGGTAATGACGCGTGTATTAAAAAGCTGGCTGACTTAAAATAAACCTTGTATAGTTGTATACCGAGCAGTGATTGATGAGAGAGCGTCGAGCTCCGCTGCTGTGGAAGCAGAAGAAAAAGGAGCTTGAAAAGGGGAGTTTGGACCAAAAGATCCCTGTATGAAACTCCTGAAAGAGGCGATGGGACACCTCGACGATTTGTGCCACAACATTTCTATATGTATAATACACAGCAAGGGGTCTCACGTGTGCGTGCACGTAAGACGTAAAGCACTGGAAGTCTTGTGTTCGAGTTACATGCTCGATGTTAGTACGCGTATGAGGATACAAGCGTCTACCAAAGTGTCGAGGAGTGGCGAATCGCTTCGTTTCCAACGGAACATTCAACATTAACTCGACACCACGGGAACCCTGGTTATAAATACGTCCCTGGGACCGATGACACTAGTACTGTGGTGTGATCGATGACTGACTAAGTTCTGCCTTAGACGTCCCACAGAGCACGCTTCCAATTTGATGATATTTTAACTTTTATGTTGTATTTTATACTTTAGAATTCACGTTTTTGCAGATATTCAAT
The DNA here is from genome assembly GCA_030998225.1 of Diplolepis rosae. NCBI lineage: Eukaryota > Metazoa > Arthropoda > Insecta > Hymenoptera > Diplolepididae > Diplolepis > Diplolepis rosae. The sequence continues at coordinate 7,243,907 of JAPYXD010000701.1, forward strand.
TGAAATCGAATATGATGTACGGAGGGGCATTTATAATTAGGAATTAAAATTGATAGTGAGCCAAACTTGACTGTTGGAAATGGATAAAGTTAAAATGTGATTGCTTCTAAATTGATGATAGAAACTTTTGTAAATTGATGAACGGTAAACTTCAATTCTTGAAATTTATTATATTCGGTTTTTAGGGTTTTTTTAACCAATTTTAAACAATCTTATTTAAAAATCAGTTAGAAAGTTCAATTCCTTACAAATGGATAATGAAAAAAAGTAATTGAATCCAAGTTGATGACACAAACTTTTGTAAACTGATGATCATTAAACTTCAAAACTTCAAATTTCTGATGTTCGGGTTTCAGTGTTTTTAAAATGACATTGAAGCTCTAATGATAGCAAAGTATCAATGTTTGAACTTTTATGCTTTCAAGTAGGTGATGCCTGAACTTGGAAATTTTAAAATTCATGATAATTAAGTTTAAGTGTCTTGAATATAATGTTGAAAATATAATGATATCAGACGTAAAATGTCTGAACTTATATACTTTTGTATTGATAACATCTAAACTTTATAGCTTTCTCTATAATTTAAAGAATTTGAATTCTTTCTATGGAAAGATCTGTTTTTTAGCCAATCTTATGCTTTCTAGTTGGCGATGCCTGAACTTCGAAATTTTAAAATTCATGATAATTAAGTTTAAGTGTTTTGAATATAATGTTGAAAATATAATGATATCAGACGTAAAATGTCTGAACTTATATACTTTTGTATTGATGACACCCAAATTTTATACCTTTCTCTATAATTTGAAGAATTTGAATTCTTTATATGGAACGATATGTTTTTTAGCCAAACTTATTTAAAAATCAGTTAAAAAGTTCAATTCCTTACAAATTGATAATGAAAAAAAGTAATTGAATCCAAGTTGATGACACAAACTTTTGTAAACTGATGATCATTAAACTTCAATTCTTCAAATTTATGATGTTTGGGTTGCAGTGTTTTTAAAATGAGATTGAAACTCTAATGATAGCAAAGTATCAAAGTCTCAACTTTTATGCTTTCTAGTTGGCGATTCCTGGACTTCGAAATTTTGATATTCATGATAATTAAGTTTAAGTGTTTTCAATATAATGTTAAAAATATAATGATATCAGACGTGAAATATCTGAACTTATATGCTTTTGTATTGATGACACCTAAAACTTAATACCTTTCTCTATAATTTAAAGAATTTAAATTCTTTCTATGGTAAGATCTGTTTTTTAACCAATCTTATTTAAAAATCACTTAAAAAGTTCAATTCCTTACAAATTGATAATGAAAAAAAGTAATTGAATCCAAGTTGATGACACAAACTTTTGTAAACTGATGATCATTAAACTTCAATTCTTCAAATTTATGATGTTTGGGTTGCAGTGTTTTTAAAATGAGATTGAAACTCTAATGATAGCAAAGTATCAAAGTCTGAACTTTTATGCTTTTTAGTTGGCGATGCCTGAACTTCGAAATTTTAAAATTCATGATAATTAAGTTTGTGTTTTCAATATAATGTTGAAAATATAAATGATATCAGACGTAAAATGTCTGAACTTATATGCTTTTGTATTGATGACACACAAATTTTATACCTTTTTCTATAATTTAAAGAATTTGAATTTTTCTACGGAAAGATCTATTTTTTAACCAATCTTATTCAAAAATCAGTTAAAAAGTTCAATTCCTTACAAATTGATAATGAAAAAAAAAAGTAATTGAATCCAAGTTGATGACACAAACTTTTGTAAATTGATGATTATTAAACTTCAATTCTTCAAATTTATGATGTTTGGGTTTCAGTGTTTTTAAAATGAGATTGAAACTCTAATGATAGCAAAGTATCAAAGTCTGAACTTTTATGCTTCCGAGTTGGTGACGCCTACACATCAAAATTTTCAAATTTTTGATATTTAAGTTTAAGTGTCTTGAAAATAATGTTGAAAATATAATGATATCAGACGTAAAATGTCTGAACTTATATGCTTTTGTATTGATGACACCCAAATTTTATACCTTTTTCTTTAATTTAAAGAATTTGAATTCTTCCTAAGGAAAGATCTATTTTTTAACCAATCTTATTCAAAAATCAGTTAAAAAGTTCAATTCCTTACAAATTGATAATGAAAAAAAAGTAATTGAATCCAAGTTGATGACACAAACTTTTGTAAATTGATGATTATTAAACTTCAATTCTTCAAATTTATGATGTTTGGGTTTCAGTGTTTTTAAAATGAGATTGAAACTCTAATGATAGCAAAGTATCAAAGTTTGAACTTTTATGCTTCCGAGTTGGTGACGCCTACACTTCAAAATTTTCAAATTTTTGATATTTAAGTTTAAGTGTTTTGAATAAAATAATTTGGAACTGGGTGGTTGAGTTCGTAGAAAGATTTCAAAGTCTTTAAATTTGAATATAATGTTTAAAATCTAATGAGATCAGACGAATAATGTCTGAACTTATGTGCTTTTGAATTGATAACGCCTAAACTTCATACCTTTCTTTATAATACTCCATTTTTGAACAAATCTTGCTTACAAATAGATTACGAAATTAAATTGCTTACAAATTGATTATTAAAAATATAATTGATTTAAAATTGATGACACAAACTTTTATAAATTGATGATCATCACACTTTAATATTTTAAAATTTATGATGTTCAGTTTTAAGTGTTTTAAAATGATTTAATAACTTTTATTTTATCAAACTTATAATGTCTGAACTTCTTTGCTTTCAAATTGGTGACGGCTAAACTTCAGTACTTTAAAATTTATGATACTCAGGTTTCATTATTTATTTAATGATTTTGTAACTCTAATGATATCAGAATGATGGTATCTAAACTTCTATACTTTCAAATTGGTGACACCTACACTTTATACCTTTCTTTGTAATATTCATAATTGTGACTTACTCTATTTTAAAACCATTCCCACTTAAAAATTAGTTACGAAGTTTAATCCCTTACAAATTGATTTTGACAGAATGTAATAGCTTCCAAGTTGATGACACAAACTTTTGTAAATTGATGATCATCAAACTCCAATATTTCAAAGTTCATAATATCAAGGTTTCAGTATTTTCAAAATGATTTTAAAGTCTAATGATTTCAAACCGACATAATGTCTAAATTTCTGTCCTTTCAAATAATAGATGACTCTCAAACTATTATTCATCAGAATTCCTATAATCTGTTTAAAAGTCTGAAGAATTGATGTTTCTAAACTGAAAAACTTAAAACTTAATTATTTCCATACTAACATAACTCAAAATTAGAATCAACCAAATTATGAAGATAAGTTTCAAATGCCAATCCTCTTCTTAAATATAGAATGATTATATAATAAATATAAAATGAATAGAAATAATGGATTAAGCTTGATGTCACAACAATTTCAATGTTTCCAAATTGATAACATTCATTTTTTTTCCTTTCTAATTAATAATATCTCTAAATTGATGAAGAACTAACTTTTATCGTTCAAACAAAATAATAATAAAACTCCGATCTTCACGAAATTAATGTCACCCAATTTTATTAGATCTAAATTTTAATTCTTTCAAATTGATGACATCTGACACGTTATTTTTTCATTATTATCAACCCAAAGATTCAGAGCTTTCACAAAGAGATTTATAAACAAAAAATCTCAGCACCGCAAACACCTAACTTTTGAGTAATGAACTCAAGATGTATGAGTGACGTTATTTACGTGATTAGCAATTTAGATAAACTTCAGGTGCGCCTGATTATCTGCTCGATGACGATCAAAAGAAGGCGACGATTTGTTTAAGGGTGTAGGCGTGACAAATTCGTGCAAGAGAAATAGTGATGCATCATAGAAGATTATCTGCGTCAAACATCAAAGACACTCCAGCCTGTCTTTACCAGTAATCGCAAAGACAGAAGCAAAATATAATAAATCCACTTTGACGCTTCGCGCCTGCACGCCGCTGTTGTAACGCGTTGCATCTATCACTCCATCCTCTCATAATAAACTTTATTTATTTATACTCCCTTCTTCATTCTCCTCATAAGTTAAATTAAGTAGAGGATGAGAAAGCTTAGGGTGATAAAGTAGTCCTTGAAAATTCTTGAAACGTCTTCATAAATTAAATGCATCTGTAGAAGAACAAAAAATGTTATGAAGTTTATAAACTGAAGATGTAATCCATATTAACTCGAGACTTTCACAAGTTACTGAAATTATTCCTGATTTTCAAACATCGGTATACATTTACAAATATTTTACATAAATATTTTGGTGCTTTGAAATTAATGACTTTTAAACTTCAATACATCCAAATTTATGATACTCAATATTTCAATTATTTAAAATAATAGTGACCTTACTTTAATGCTTACTAATTGATTAGGAAAAAATGTTATTGCATCCAAATTGATGACACAAACTTTGCCAAGTTAATGATTGCCAAGTTAATGATCATCAAACTTCAATACTTCAAAATTTATCTTATACTTTAAATTTTATAATTATCTGTTTTCAGTTACTTTTAAGTAATGTTGTAAAATTGAAATTTTGATCCAAATTGATGTCGAGAAAAAAACCAAAATGTTTCAATGCTCCTAATACTCAAATTATTTTGGAACGAATATTTGATGATGTACAAATTTCAATAATGTATTTCTTACCACAGGGTAAAAAATCATCAAAGAATAATTATCTGTAGAAGAACAAAAAGTATCATGATGTTTATAAACTGAAGATGTAATCCACATTAACTCGAGACTTTCACAAGTTACTGAAATCATTCCTAATTTCGAAACATCGGTATACATTTACAAATACTTTACATAAAAAATTTGATACTTCGAAATTAATGACTTCTAAACTTCAATACATCCAAATTTATAATACGCAATATTTTAATTATTTAAAACGATAGTGACCTCACTTTAATGCTTACTAATTGATTAGGAAAAAATGTTATTGCATCCAAATTGATGACACAAACTTTGCCAAATTGATGATCATCAAACTTCAATACTCCAAAATTTATCATATACTTTAAATTTTATAATTTTCTGTTTTCAGTTACTTTTAAGTAATGTTGTAAAATTGAAGTTTTGATCCAAATTGATATCGAGAACAAAACCAAAATATTTCAACGCTCCTAATACTCAAATTACTTTCGAAAGAATATTTGATAATGTACAAATTTGAAATTAATGACTTCTAAACTTCAATACATCCCAATTTATGATGCACAATATATCAATTATTTAAAATAATTTCAAATTCCTTAAATTTGAATTTAAAACAATAGTGACCTCACTTTAATGCTTACTAATTGATTAGGAAAAAATGTTATTGCATCCAAATTGATGACAAAAACTTTGCCAAATTGATGATCATCAAACTTCAATACTCCGAAATTTATCATATACTTCGAATTTTATAATTGTCTGTTTTCAGTTACTTTTAAGTAATGTTGTAAAATTGAAGTTTTGATTCAAAGTGATATCGAGAACAAAACCAAAATGTTTCAATCCTCCCAATACTCAAATTATTTCAGAACGAATATTTGATGAAGTACAAATTTCAATAATGTATTTCTTACCACAGGGTAAAAAATCACCAATGAATAACAATCCTACTGGTATTATAATCATTTAGTTATTTGAAATTCAATTATTATATTTGAATGTTAAATTACACCCATCAAGTTTGTTTTTCTTCATTGACAAAAGAGAACAGTAAGAATTGAAGACTTGTTTGACTCTTTTCTTCAACTAAAAATGTAGATAAATTTGTTTTCTTCATTCGTTGGAGGATATAACTGTCGTCGAGTGGATGGCGAGAGTTGGACAAGAAGTTTTTCACCTGGACTCAGTGGCTGATATCCCGCTGGCATAATTAACATTCGGCACGTTTGGTCGAATTCAAGGCATTCTCTTCTTGTCGCATCCGTCCTTTTGATCGGACATCGATTGAGACGTGACTACGATGATGACGGGCCTCCATCAAATTTCATATCCTAAACACATCTTCAAACCATCAGGCCAAATTCATTTAATCACCTCCAGTCTTCTAATCAACATTTTCCTTTCAACCACAGTACTTTTCATTAAAATCTTCCTTTGTCATTCCTATTATTAATCCCCTCGTTACTTAAATAAAATACTGAATACTAAGAAGTTTACGTAGATCATTAATAAGATAATTCTGCATTGTATATTTTCAACAACCGGACATGACGTACAGCAAAGCTTACATATTTCCTTCCATAACATTTGACATAACATTAAACAACAGTCCTGGAATTTAAAACAAAGTATTAATACCAAAAGATTTGTGCTCCACCTTCTGAAGCTGATTTGGACTTTATCGTTACAAAGTAGATTGAAGCGAGAAGCTTTCTTCGAATACGAACAGTTTCGTAGCTGTTAGTCGACACGCGCTACTAATTATATCGGCTTGTGTTTGCCTTCCAGGAAGTCAACGTGCCAGCTTTTACAACGTCCACGAGAAGGCACTGGTACGCTCTTTTGCGAGATATTTATTTGATTTATCGGCAAGCCACGAGCTGCGATTTGGTTTGAGCAAGAAAAACTGTATTCAATTATACTAAGCGGGGTTTCGGACTAGGGTTAGGATTCGGAATAAAAACTAGTGCTTTACTACCAACGCTGAAGAATGACGGTTCAATTCTTATCTCCGAACTTCTTTTTGTGAATATAAGGATACAGAACATTAGAAGTAATACCTTCGAAGTAGTTTTTAATAATATGACTTTAAACCTCCAAGACACGCGTTCTTTCTAACCTCAAACTTAACTTATTTATAATACGAGAAATATTGTTCTTATCATAATATTGCGCTTCATTAGATTTTAACTCCTTCTTCGGATTTCTGAAAACTTCTTTTTAAAATTTGTATAATTTTTGCTTTTGGAAATATCAACGTTTAAAATCCCGAATTGTGAGAGAAATTCCCATACTGCGATAACCTCAAACTAACAGTTTACAGGAGCAGGAGAAATTTGTTCAATAAATACATCTCCTAGAGTCGGAAGTTTCTAATAGAATTATTTTTAAAAAATGTCAACGAGTCGAGATGTAGAAAGTGTCCCGAATAAACCAAATCAGGTTTTTTATTAGGATTTAATAAAAATTGAGTTTAGTTATAGAGAGGTTGATGGTGAATCTGAAATTTTAGATAATTATTGACAAAACATTTATATATATTGTTACATTTTCAAAAATACATTGTAATTGATTTTTGTTCTAATTTAGCTGATTGCTGAGAAGCGTTGTGCAGTTTTAGGTTATGTCAATAGGTCGATCTTCCTTGATTTTTAAGAACAGCTGAATTTTAATACTTTCATAACAAAGATGTAAGATCCAAAACAGAATTCGAAATTATATCCCTACAAACTAGAAATTATATTGACGTCTAAGAAAAACTATAAATCCTTACTTTAAGAAATTCGAAATAAATCCAATCCTCAATTTTCCAAAACCCCTTTTTTAGCAGCAAATTCGATTCTGATCCCACTTAAGAATATTATGATCATGTAAAAAAATGTTACAAATAAAATTTTTAAAATATCCCAAAATTTATTTTTATTTGTAACTTTTTTTTCAGTCTTGTTACCTTATTTTCCATTCTCAATAAGTTGATGCACATTGTAAGGGACGAAATAAGAGACGAATCATGACAATTGATTAAAAAACAAAAAAGTTATTCAAAGTCAAAAAAAGGCAAACAAATGCCCAAAATTTTTAGTTTGAAAATACATAAAGGTATTGGAATTTTCAAAAAATCCCAAAACCTTTCTAAATAAAGGTACTAAACATAAAAGAAATTATATGGAAGGACTAATCTCAAAAATAAAAATATTAAAGATGGCGGATCCCCTTAAGGGGGTAGTCTCATGTAAATGCCTAAATTTGAAGTTTATTTCTGTAACTTTTTTTTGCAAGATAATAAAATGCAATTATTGTAATTTTTTATGTGTTTTTATTGACGTCTAATATTGTATAAAAAATTCTTTTAGTCTATTTTACAATTTGTAGTGACTGGTTTTTACGGTCAAAGTGGATATCTAAAAAAAAGGCAGGTGACTAGTCATGGCGATTTCGTCAGGTTGGGTTATCCGATGCACAAAATTCAAAAAAATTATTGTCTTGCAGCTATGTCGCTCTCGTAGGTAGCATGTTTAAATATTTTTATTAGTAAATAACAAAATGTCTAACTGTAAGAAAAAAATTTCAAAAATCGTGATTTTTTTTATTAAAAATTGTTTAAAAAAAATAAGAAATAATTATTAAAAATAAGTGATTCTGGTAGCAACGAGAACTATTAGTGTCTAGAATATTGTGTCAAAATTTCAACCTAATCGTTCGGATAGATTTTTCGCTAGCACCACGACCGTTTGAGAAAATGTTTTGAGAAAAACGCGTTTAAAGTTTTTTAAAACAGAATTTTCGTAAAAAATGTATACTTACACTAATATATATATTTTTTTTTCAATATATTTTACTTCCATAATATGTAACAAACAAAAAAATTAATTTTTTGAAGTCGTCACATGAGACAACCCTCTTAGGGGGGGGGGGGGAGCAGATTCGGAAAATCGATTTTTTTTTCTCCACATTTTCTTGAAGTTTAACATTTCAAAAATGTTGTGTCAAAATTTCAAATCAATCGGAGCAAAACTCTCAAAATAATGCGCCCCTGAGTGACGCCTCCTTTATCTCCGAAACGACCACAGTTGCGTTTTTCTGAAAACCAATTTTTCGAAGTCCGTGAACACGATCCTGCAAAAACTACTCGACCGATTCTTTTCAAACATGGAACATACTTTATTGGTATAAAATACCCCCCCCCCCCCCACCCACACGGTATTTTTATTTTTCCATTTTCATATTAGGGTAGCTTTTCACCTAAAAAATGGCGGAAAATTTGGCGCGAAATCGCACTTTTTGCTTAAATAGGCACAACGTATTTTTCAAAACACGTTTTGGGAAATGCTCTGTCACCGCCTTATTTTTCAATCTTTAATTACGAAAATTTAACTAAGTATTCTTCAGATGATGCTTTATAATTTCAAAAAAGTTTGAATAAATTTGTTCAAGCTGTATCACCGTAAAAAATCAGCGAAAAAAGTGTTTTTTGTTTCAAATTATCCCTTACTCCCCCTTTAATTAATTTAATTAATTTAATCTACGAAAATTAGACCTCGGGCAAAAAAAGATAATTTTACTTTCATGAATAGCAATATTATTATTGAAGGGCTATTTTGGAAGAGAAAAGATTAATAACCATGAAAAAAATTTAAAATACAGAAAAATAATTTTATTAATAAATTTTATTTTTGCCCCAACTTTTTTTCTTATCGCTTCTTACCAAATTTTAAAAAATTATGCGATTTTAATAAATTACAAATAACTTTTTTAAGAAAAAGATTCCCTACAACTTAAACATTTCTAATTTTCGAAAATGAATAAATTATTATCAAATTCAGCAATTTGTTTATAAAAATTTCGTTTTGGAAAATGTTTTTTTAATGGTTTCAGCCATTAAAGAATTTATTTTTAAGAGCCAGAAACGGTGAAGTTGTGGGAAATATTTTCTCTGACAAAATGATTCATGATTTATTAGAATCGCATAATTTTTTAAAATTTGGTAAGAAACGATAAGAAAAAAAATTGGGGCAAAAATAAAATTTATTTTTCTGTGTTTCAAATTTTTTTTCATTTTAAATAATCTTTTCTCTTTAAAAATAGCCCTTCAATAATAATATTGCTATTCTTGAAAGCAAAATTATCTATTTTTGCCTGAGGTCTAATTTTCGTGGATGAAAACTACCTTAAGAGAAAGCTTTCATGATTATTTTGGTCCAAATGTGGTCATTTTTATATTTGAGAATTGGAATTAAACATATAAGAGTACTTCAACTCTTCGTTAAATCGAATCTGGACAAGCTGCTTTGAACGTTCGGAGTCCTCTTAAAGTCCATTATCAGAATGAAAGGAGGTATCTCGTTTGAAAATGATATTTCAGGGTCATCAAGGATCTGAAGTAGGTGAGAATAAGCACCTTATACGCTACACCTTGAAACGAGATCTAAGAACCTGGACTCTCGTTCGGCAAGATGTAAATTACACCAGTCAGAAGAAATACTGCGCAGGCATGAGACACAGTCCTCTAATCCTGTAAACATCCTTAGAATTACTATGTGGGAGGACATTAAAGGGTCGTTTGGATAATTAAATAAGTCATATCACCACGGGTTGCTACAACCAAACTCAGCATGCCTGCTGATGATTCCCGACCAGAATCTAGATCCACTGCTGATTCTTTCTTCATTTTTATTTTATTTCTTTTGCCTTTCGGTCTCTTCTTCGATGCTCTCTTCTTCCACTCATCTTTTCAAACTTTTTGCCTTCAATGTCGTATATTTATACTTATGCTCGAGGCTTGAGAAGATTCTCCCCAACAGTTAGTCATCAGCACGCGCTGCTGGGTGACAGACTGTGACGACTGAGTGGCGATTATTATGCTGTAGCAATCAGTATCTCGTTGTCAGATTTGATTATTAATACTTATGGAATCCTTTCTAAATGATGGCGTCTGAACTTCAGTACTTTTAAATTAATGACAGTTGATTTTACGGTTTTCAAATAACTAATGTGTTGATTTTTATTATTCAAAAGAAGTAATGTTAACGAATTGATGATTTTCTGAAGTATAGTCTTTTTTACATTCTCATCATGGATGAGAAGGTATTGGTTTTATGTGAAAAATGACTTTCGAAATTTTCATCAAATCTTTACGTTTTGAGACCCCCTGAGTCAGAAAAAATGGTTTTTACGAAAGTGTCTGTCTGTCTGTAGGTCGTGTGCGGCATAACTCTCGATAGAATTATCAGATTGAATTGAGCTTTGGTACACTTTATCGGAGCCAAAAAAGTAAGGACAAGTTCGTTAACCAGCCACATCCAATCAAAATTAAGGTATTGAGCACTACTTTTGTGTTTTTGAAAATAATTTTTTGAAAAAATCAAAAATTTCAATACTGGTTTTAGATAGTGCTCATAAATGTCTAAAAATTATCCTGATAACATTTTTTGATTAAATCAAAATTAGAAATGTTACAGCATATTCAAATTCGAAAAAAGTCAATATCAAAATTCCATTTTCCAGTTAAATTATACGAGATACGAAAAAACGTTATCATACAATATTATTGAATACATAAAGACCTACAAATTTGAATTGTAACATTTTTTCATAAGATGCATATTTTTCTTTTTAATTAAAAAAAAAACTATTGAAAATCCAAAATTCAATTTTTTAACAATAATATGTAAAATAAGAAAAAAACGTAAGAATACAATGTTGTTAGTTTCAAAAAGATCTACAAGTTTTGTCTCACACAGTTTCTGATAAAAGATATATTTTTCGTTTCAATTCCAAAAAATACGATTAAAATTCAAAAATTCCATTTTTTAGACAAAATATGTGAGATACAAAAAAAACTTTGAGATGAAAAATTGTTTGGCTAAATAAGGTCTACACATTCTTATCGAGAAATTTCTCGACAGGATGTATATTTTAATTTTTTGATTTTTAATATTGAAAAAATTCGATTTGTTTCACCAAAATATGTGAGATACGAAATAAGCGTTGTTCTGCAAAATCGTTTCCTTAAATAAAGTCTACGATTGTTTTTCCTTTTTGAGATATTTGGAAGAAAATAAATTTATCAATAATCATGTAATTTATTAAAAAGTTACAAAAATGCATACAGAAAATCGAGCGCAAAGCGCGAGCGCCATGATGAGAATGTGTTCCTTAAGGCCGATAGAGCCTTAAGTAAATTGAATTTCCTGTTTCACTTAAATTCATGACTTCGAGAAAATGACTAATTTACATCATCTTTAATATCATTAAATTGGTTTGAGCTTCAGTATTAAATTATAAGAAATAAACTTAAACGTATGCCAAGAGCACAAGACCGAGCGCGAAGCGCGACGATCGAATCGCGCGCCCTAGGCGCGCTCAAACTTGCGAGCGAAGCGCGCAATGAGAATGTGCCCGCGAAGCGGGCAGATTTTTTTAAATTCAGATGGCTTCTGAATTCATCAGATCTGAACTTTAATATAATAAATCAAATGATCCATGGCGTAAGTTTCGGATTGAGATTCAATCCGAGGGTATAAGAGATATTCCGAGCCATTCCGAACCAATCCGAAAAACGTTTTGTGTCTTGTTTAATGATAAACGGTTTAGAATCAATCCGACTTAATTCGATCCATTCTGCTTCAATCTGAGGCATCAATTCGAATGAATCCGAGCTTGGATTAATATAAACAGAACTTTTAATCCGAATGGATCCGAGGTTGGAATGATTCGGATTGAAAACTTGGTTTGGATTCATTCAGATCGATGGCTCGAATCGAAGCGGAATGAATCGGAGTAAGTTAGATTGATTTTTTACCGTTTTTTCATTAAACGAGCTACAACACGTTTTTTGGATCGGTTCGGAAATGGGGCGTTTTATATGAAAGGCAAAAGTCAAGTCATCGATTTTCATTATTTTTGGTTATTTTGTAGTGATTGGGGTACTAAACAATGGTGCTAAATTATTTTGCAAAATTTTCAATATTTTAAATGTTATTAACAATTGAACATTTTGGACCTTTTTTCGTGATTTTATAATTCAAACTCTGTTAGTCGTACAAAAACATGTTCTAATACAAAAGTACGCAGAAAACATTGAATTTTGATAAAGTAAAAAAAAATTTACAAAATTCTTGATTTTGTATTGTTTATTTTTTTTAAAATTTTATTTCACAAGTCGTGTTATTTGTTATACTAGAGTAAAAAAATTTTGAATTTAAAATTCTCGACGCGTCACGTAATATTTTAATAAAATTTAGGAATATTTATAAATATTCAAATATTGTTGATGTTCTTAGTTGGCTTTAGGGTCCAGAAAAAATGTAACTCATATAAGTCCTGTTTCATTAATATTTATAGAAATAGAAATATTTTAGGTTTTTAAAATTTGTTTATAGATCACTGTCTTTATTTGAAATTTTATGACTTTTTCGTACCATGTTTGACCCCAGGGTAGAACCCAGGTAAAAAATTCTAAAAATATTTTGATAAGTTAGCAAAATACTTAAATACCTAATTAATTTCAGAGTTATTAATATTTTTCAAAAATATCCTCATTTGACGTTTTTTGCAATATATTTTTATAAAATTAACATTTTACCTTAAGCTTCGGCTCATTAGATGCAAAATTGTACTAACTTTCATGCTATCATGAAGAAAAAAATTCCAACTTCTTATTATAAAAATTATGGCACTTTAGGAATAGCTGAAACAACAGATGAACAAATAATTTCGACCAGTAGTGTATTTTAAGTCAATGCTAAATAACTTCTCAATATATTTTTCTATTCTTTGAAAAAATTGTTATTTTTGTTAATAGTGGAACAGGACTTATATCGACCCTTAGTATTAATATTCAAATATTGTTGATGTTCTTAGTTGGCTTTAGGGTCCAGAAAAAATGTAACTCAAAGTTTCATGTTTTCAAACGTTTCGACTCAGATTGGAGTCCTCATCAGTGAGAATTTATTTCTATAAAAAATACAAAGGAAGAAACTTAAAAAAATTGCACGTGTGACCGATGAACATTGTAGTAAAAAATGTTATACAGAATTGCGAGTGTAAAATATAAAATTGGTCTAAATAACTACATTTGCAAAAAAAAAATGAAACTATAACAAACCAAAAATTTCTGTAAAAATACTATACGGGGAGAACATTAAAAGAATTGCACGTGTGACGGATAAACATTGTGGTAAAATGATATAAATGAATTATACATGTGAAAGTGTAAAATTAATCTAAATAACTAAATTTGCAAAAAAAAGTGAAAAATGTAACCAAAAAAAATTTTTTCTATAAAAATACGAAGTGAAGAAACTTAAAGTTTACGCGTGTGACGGATAAACATTGTGGTAAAAACGGTCTAGATGAATTGAACATGTGGAAATATAAAATTGGTCTAAATAACCAAATTTACAAGAAAATAAAACTTAGCAAAGATTTTTTGAGTAAAAATTACTAAGGGGAGGAACTTAAAAAATATAGAACGTGTGACGGATAAAAATTATGGTAAAAACCGATATAAATGAATTGTCCATGTGACATACTATAAGAAATTGGTCTAAAACTAAATTTTCAAAAAAATATTAAAAACTGTGCAAGAAAATGTTTTTTATCAAAATCCAAAAATTTGCACTTGTGACGGATAACCAATATAAAAAACAATATAAATCTATTGCATATGTAAAAACTGTAAAACTGTAAAAATTGTTCTAAAAAAACTAAATTCAATGAAATAAAAACATGGACAAAAAATCTAACAAAATTGTGAACTATCAAAATAAAATATATCTGACAAAATTGTGAACTATCAAAATAAAATATCACCAAAAAACAGAAAACTAACCTGTTATTTGTTTAAGTAAAAAACGATATTAATGAATTGTACATGTGATATACTATGAAGTTGGTCTAAAGTAAATTTTCAAAAAAATAAACACTGTACAAAGAACTTTTTCTATAAACATACAAAGAGAAGAGACTCTAAAAAATTGCACGTGTGACGGATAAAACCTTGTGCAAAACGATATAAATCAGTTAGACATGTGAAACGAACAGTGAATAAAAGTCTAAAAAAACCCCTGAACTCATCACAATAAAATATCACCAAAAAACAAGAACTGACCTGTTATATGATTAAGTAGACGGACATTGTTAGTGAAAAAATAATTGGAGTGACACAATCACAAATCTCGTTTATTCTTTTTTCCTTCTTTTATTGCGTCGCGAACAAGGTGACGACATAATTTTTGTAAAAATAAACCTATCCCTACGGATTTTTCTTCAAAACTGAGTTGCATTTGGCAACAGACTTGGAAAAAGATTGGTAAAGTAAAGTGGAGGGTGAATTTTTTTTCTTGGAGAGTATCATAGCCTGTAAATTTAATTTTTTTCACTATCAATTTTTTTTAAAAATTGGGAAAAATGCGTGTATAGATATTAATAAAATTACCGGTAACTAATTTGATCAACGAGAGAAGAATTAAATGAGGGCTAAAAGTTCATCGACCAGGGATAAAATATAGAAGACATCTTCCTTTCCGATTTGCAGTCTTGGGATCAAATGTTTGATGCAGCCGCTCTCCGCCGTGGGTCCCGGATGCGCCGGCTATCTATTGTTCCTGAATAAACCATCGTACGACCAAATACTCAAGGCAAGTTGTAACTCTTCAGCATTTCGGGCGGCTTCGAGATTACCTTGAAAAAAGGTCGGGACTTCTTAGTCGCAGATCTCTTTATTCCCTTAGGGTTGTATTGGGGGCATCTTACGGTTTCCAGTTCGGATTAGATCAATGGAATCAGTATATCAGCAAAATGACTTCGCGTTTTCGACCAGCTCTGCTTCACCGCTATCAATATCGTTATCCACTGAATAAGTTACATTAATGATAATATAAGACGACATGAATAATATCAAAGAGATATCTGATTCTATTCGTGGCTTCCATCATTAAACATAAAACCTACTCACTGCTATTATTCCAATTTATCAACCAAAAACAATAATCAGCAGAGTTAAATTTAATAGGTTTCACTCCCTAAATCAGAAACAGTGAAAAACGACTATTTTGAATGTTATAAGTCTTCCACATAGAATCAGTGAAATTTAACTAATATTACTAGGGAAACTCACTGATTGAGAAGCGAATTTCACTGTTGGCCAGTATATTTCACTGATTAACCAATGAATTTCCCTGGTGGAATCAGGTAAATTCCACTGATTTCTATGTGGAAGACTTATAACATTCGAAACAGTGGTTTTTCACTGTTGATCAGTGAGTTCGTACTGTTTCGGCTTTAGGAAGCAGGTGTTGCTATAGTTATAACAATAATGGAACTTTTTGTACCATTATTTTGTACCAAGAGACTTTTTGTTTCAACAAATGACAAAACTGTATTATTGTATTTATACAAAACTATTGAAAGTGTGGAAATAATTGTCAAAAGGTCAATTTATCGTATAAAAAATAGTTCAAGAAACTTTACTCAACTTTTAAGCAAAGTGGGAATATATCGACAAGCTGGAGATTATTTAATAGTTTTGTGATGATTTGTGACGTACATTTTGAAACTTTAGGATACATTTTTAAAGTGTACCAAACTGTGATACATTCTTTAACATTTGGTACGTCACAATTGCAATAATCTTCAACTTGTCCATATGTTCCAACTTTATTATTTATACTCTTCATAAATATTCAGTTCCAACACTTATGAAGATTTCAGTAGATTGCATCGATCATCAGACATGACGAAAAATGAAAGAATGGTTTTAGACTCAATGTTCTTGAAGCTTTTTCAAAAAATGCTATTTCAATTTTGAAAATTTTTAATTTACATTCTGAAAATGATCAAATTGTACAATACAGTTATCTACATTTCCTATGATTAGAAAATATCCAATTGCAAACATTTTTAAGATAAAAATTGTTCAATTTTGAATCTCTCAATTGAAAAGTAGTTCAAAAATAATTTACTCAGAAGAAACTAATTATTTCATTAATATTTCATCACAAAATCAACTTTAACTCTGAATAGAGTTTTACAGAAAAACTGTTTCCATTAGTTTATTTAAAAAGTAATCATTTCTCATAGACGGAGCCATTTTTTACCATTAGTACACGGAGGAAAAATATCTGTTGCATTTACTGAGCCCATAAGTTAAAATAGTGATGGCATAAAATTTCTGTACATTTAACAGATAAGTAGTATAGACTGATTCCATTTCCATTTAGTCAGGCCTTATAAGCTGACATTTTATTTTTACCCAAAATGAACGTATAATGTTCCTAAAACGATTTAATTGGAGACGTGTTTTTTGTTATTGCGCAAAAATTGTTTCTTCGCGAATTATGAGAATTTTCATGCAGACTGTCAAAACTGATTTTTTGTCTGCCGTACAACGTAAGTTAGCCTTGTCGGTATCGTTTTGCATGCAGAAAGTTGATTTTCCCGCACAAGTGTGGTAAAATGTTAAATGTGCGGATAATTGAATCAAACTTAGAATTTTACCGCACTAGTGCGGAAAAATCAACGTTACGCACGCAAAACGACGTTACGAGGAACCTCGGCTCGACTCGCTCTTGCGTTAAAATACGCCTTTCCGCACTTGATAGGAAATATGCTATTCCCGGTTAACCAATAGAAAATATTTTTTTAAATCGGTATAACTTGAGCAAATGTTAACCGATTTTGACGATTTTTGTGCATAAATTCTCAGGAGAGATCGTCATTCACGATTATCATAGTAATTGCCATCTTTTTACTAAGTTATGAATGTTATTCATAAATTTCCATTGGCTATCCTGGAAAATCAGTTTTGACAGCCTGCACGAAAATTCTCATGATTCGCTAAAAAAATTTGTTTGCGCAAAAACAAAAAACACGTGTCCAATTAAATCGTTTTAGGAACATTATACGGTCATTTTGAGTCAAAATAAAATGTCGACTTGTAAGGCCTGATTGAATTTAAATGGAATGTCTCATAACAGTAGAATTCATAGCTTTTTTGTAAACATAAATTTAGATGCATATTACAGAAATACATGTGGAATAACATCTAAAAAAAAATTCCTTGTTATGTAAATTTAACAGGCATTTCTGTAATATTTATCGAAATTTATGTTTACAAAAAAGCGGTGAATTCTACTGAAATATCTGTTAAATCCACAGACATTTTATGTCGTCACTACTTTAACCTATCGACTCAGTAAATTCAACAGATATTTTTCTACTAGCATATAAGGAAATTCAAAAGTTACTCCGGCATGTTTTTTTCAATTATTAGAAAATATATATTAATTTAAGATGCTGTTATGTTAGTATGCACAATATGAATTTTTGAAACTAAATCACAGAATTCCGCACATTCAAACCTAAAATTCAAAACTTTAATATAGTTTTGCGATTTATTGAAACAAAAAATTACTCAGTGTGTATAACTGTAACACAGATGCAATGATATTTCAACTGCAATGTTACCTAACACTTATATAACATTTCGAAATTGAAGTCGAATCTGTATCACTATAAACTCGAAACCTTCTCAACGTCGAAACAAAACTGTAATTCAAAATTTCAAGAATCCAAAACAATTCGAACCCTTAAAATACATCTGTGGCTCGCCTTTGTCAGAGACGCCGCTTAGTCCTACATTCACGGCGCAGAGCGAAATAATTAAAGCATCATTAATAGTTGTTCAACAACTGGACCAATTGAAGTAACATTTTTCAGAAAACTTATGTGGACCCTAATAAATATTTCATCCGCTGGAAGTTTATTCTAGCTTGAATTTACGTATAGAGACTTTGCGATTGAAAATATTCAAACAAATATTTATAACACTGTTCAGACAAAAATTATTAACTTTCTTTAATCCAAATAAATATTAATTTTGATTTTACTATCATTTTCATATTAGTTTAATAAATTACCCCTATAAAGTTTGAAGTCAAAATACCGAAGTCTCTCGGATTTAGAGCGAGTTGAAGTGAAAAAAACAACGAAAAGCGTCATTTCTCAAAAAATGTGTTTTTTGCAATTATTTTGGAAACAACAAAAGTGACAACTTTTTAGAAGGGGAAAGAAAGATGCGCAATAAAATTTCCTATAAGGACATAAGTCAGGAGCCAAATGAAAGCCGCAGACAAATTTTATATCCCTTTTTTCGATGCGGCGGGTCAATTTTTCATTTTAAAGACTTTTTCTGGTAATTATATTATTTATTTTAGTATTTCGAGAGTTCTAATTTTTTCGGCTTCTTGAAATTATAAATGATATAACAGATGTGATTGTATTCTTGAATCGATTTACTTTCTTTCCATTGCCAAACTTTATACGAAGGAAGAAACACAAATTTTCATGAAGAATGGTTCTAATGAATTGAACGTCAAGAGTGCAATCAAGGAGATTTCAAATTACAGAATTAATTAGAGATAAAGACCTGGGTTAAACTTTCGAAGAAGAGGTATTTCAGATCGCGTTCAACAACAGTATTTCATTCGCTGGAGTACGATGCTGAGAAGTCGTTTTTAAAGACATCAAAGAGATTTTGCCAAAGCAGCCGGATGTCCGGCTGGTGGCACATCGCGGAATTCTAAGGGAGGTAAGGGGGAAAGAAAAGCTGTGATACTCAAATTCGTCCGGGTTGAGCGTTACTTGTCGGCTGGCAAGTACGACATAAGTCACCTACTAAATTAGTGGGTAAAGAAGCGACGCATAATTCACTGTGGAGTTAATTGGCGAGCGTTTTCACGCCAGCCGCGTCTGTCAAAGAGGCTAAACTTCACAACATAACGAGAAACTCTCGTTGTATTATACTATTACAGTCAATGCAGAATAGCTATATAAGTCTGAACATTATTCCTTTTGATGCAGCAAAACCTGGATGTTATAAATTTTGAAACTTGAAGAATTTATATTATTTTTTTTTAAACGTCGAAGCTTGGAAATCAGCAATTTGGAAGCAATTCGGTTAATCCTCTCGACCACGTATTTTTGTTTAAACCTAAAACTTTTGCAAGTTCATTTTTTGTGGGTTTTATGGTCGTTGAACCCGAATCTGAGGTGACAATTTTTTATTTCAAAAAATCTAATAAGTTGGATAAAAATTCAAGAAATGGTGATAGTATTTCTGAAAGTGGTTTTCTGGGTTTTTTTGTCACTGAATCTGAATTTGGCGTAAATAATTTATCATTTTCAAAATTCCGAGCCAATCAGAACTATTCCGATTCATTCCGATATCTGTATCCAAGCCAATGCGAACTATTCAGAAGCAATCCGAAAAACATTTTGTATCTCTTTTGATTAAAGCGGACAATAATCAATCCGAGGCATCAATCTAAATGAATACGAAACAATCCGAACCAAGTTTTGAATCCGAATCGTTCCGACCTCAGATTACTTCGGATTAAAAATTCGGTTTGAATAAATTTGAGTTCGAATTTATACCTCGGATTAAATCGGATTCATTTTTGACTGTTTTTCATCAAACGAGATACAAAAAGACTTCGGATTGGTTCTTAATGACTCGGAATAGATCCAAAGAGATTTCGGAATAGATCTGATTTGCTCGGAATGAATTTCAATTTGATAATTTTGCCAGGGGTCTGTTTATATCTTTTTTACATTTATTGTATATTTATATGTATATTACTGATTCAAAAAAATATACTATAAGAACAAATAAACCTGCTACAATTTCTATAGCATATTGATTTCAATCAATGCGAGTTTAATAATATTGAGGTATCAATATTTTTAATGCAAGTTTCAGATTGGAATATTTCTATCCGTACCATTTAGTCCTATTACGAATTTGATTTTAATGCCAATGCGAGTTATTCCAAATCTAATTAAAACTCGAAGCTCCGGATTTGTTCGGTTAAGATTTCAAGTGGACGCACGAAAACAGACCAATTGAAATTGTGTTCCAAATTGGTGTCGGATTCATTACGATTGTCTATCGAGAGGACGCACGGATTAAATACAGTCAAAAAGAATGCATTCGAGTAGCCTCAAAGTCGTTCATATTAAGTTTTGAAGTGATGTACGGATTAATATGGCTTCTACAATTTTTTCGGATTGCTACCGAATTGGTTCGCATCGATTTCCACAGGAATGTACGAATTTAGCCAGTTAAAAAAAGTCCCTCAAATTAACTTCCAAAGAGACGCATGAATTAAGACAGCTTAAAAAATTCTATAGATTAATTTAGGATACATTCGAATTGACTTCCGAGAGGAGACAGAGCTTTAATCTGTTTGGAAAAGCTTCTCGGATTGATTTCGGAATCGTTTAAATAAAATTTGGAGCCAGAATCGAGACTGACTAAATACATTAATTGGATTGGCCTCGGATTTATTCGAATTGAATCCCAAAGAGACGGATCAAACTTGCTCAGATTAGTTTCAGCATGCCTCGTATTGGTGAGGAAACAAATTTCAAATTATAATTCCTTAATTTTTCATTAGAAAAAGGGAAATGACCAACCTCGGACTATGTAGATATTGTACTCCAATTTATTATTCTTGATAACGTTTCAAAGACAATATGTCAACCTCTTTAGATCATCCAAAATATTTAATTTGAAAATTATTTGACTCTATGTAAATCAAACAAATTTATAAAAATATTAAAAACAATAAATACATCAAATTAATCAATAAAATATTTTCGAATTACCTGTCGTTACAAAATAATCTTCACAAAACAAACATCACAAAAATAGTCGAAGATGTCAAACAAAAACTTGGTCAGAACAATTTTCCATAATGTTTCAAAATTTGTAATAAAAAACATAACTGGAAATTATGTCACAATTATTAATATTAAAAACAAATTGTAGTCAAATTTGTAACTTGTAATAGACATTGCCTATAACCATACAACGGAGAGTAATCTTCTTCTTATTCTTCTTCTTCTTCTTCGTACAGCATTGGCACTGTACTGACAAAGCCTTGTACATTTGAACTGCGCATGCGTCTATTACAATACGCTACTACTACACAAGATCGAGAAAATCAAAATGGCCGGAACTAGTCGCGAAATATCAAGTGCAATGGACGAGAATCATGATGAATACTAGATTAGATTCGAGTGTACGCATAAAAACTCGTATATGCACCGAAGTCTCATAAAATAGAATATGTGCCAATACACACAATTCGGGTAATTACGAAACTCGCTTAAAATGCTCGCAGGAGTGATCGCACCTCGGCTTCGATCTCCTGTGAGTATTGTCGTTCGTCGCGTAATAACCATCATTATGCGCCTAGGCGCATAATATACTATTATCAACATGAGTGGCATCAATATACCACGAGCAGCTACTACTAAGAAAATAACAGTCGAGAAACGGAAATTATAGTGGACAAATTTATCAGATGTGAGGAACATAAGAGAAATATTAATCTAAATGAAAAATACCATAATGTGGTTACGAAACAGAGAATAAATAATAAAAGTGATACATGATCTCAACATGATTTTAATTGGGATGATATTAAAATGATAAACAAAAATATATTTGATTCTATATTCTAATAAATTTGTAGTTCGATGAATTGTTACTTTATTTCCGTTTGCTACGGCACTGTTTCAAATATGTCCACTACTCTTTAAACCTGAATCAGTGAAATAGTCACTGATTTTATCAGTAAAAATATAACAACTAATGAATCAGTGCCCTGCTTTGATTTCACTGAGGAATCAGTGAACGCGCCACCTGAACATAACCTTTAAATTCGCGAAGTTACCTGCGAACGCTTAAAGTATAACGATGGATCTGTAATTTTTAATTATACACAATAATTACAATATGTAATAATAATTACGTAATTTATTTTTAGTGTTGTTTAACCTAAAATAAACTTGTTAATCGATCATTAAAATATATTGCTGCTTTTACTATTCCCACCTGAAGATTTCACTGATTCAATAAGTGAGTTCAATCTATTTCACTGATTCTCAGTGAAAGACTTATAGCTGCTGGGTTCAGTGAATAGTCACTGCGAATCAGTGGCCGTTCACTGATTTAGGTTTAGAGAGTATAATTTCCGTTTCTCGACTATTAATTTTTTAGTAGTAGGTGCTCGTGGTATATTGATCCCAGCAAACACGTTATGTAACCGCTCCGTAACAAAAGGGTAACGTAGTTATTTCTAGTTATGTAACGATTGTTATTGTTCAGTGATGTAATTTCTATATAACGGGAAGGTAACAATGTTATGTAAGATTGTTACCGCGTGAAGATGTAAAAGATCAATAAAAGAGTGAATGTTACAATTCTGTATCAGTGGGATGTATATGCTATAGAAAAACAATGTAAAATTCGTTCTCTAATTGTGTTACACACATGATCTGTAACAGGTTTGTCATAATGTTATGTAAGTGAACTGTCACGGCATTACTGTATAATTATGTAAGTCGTGCATAATGTACATTAATAAAAGCTATGTAACAATGTGACATAATTATTATGTAAGAATTATGTAACATTTGTTCTGTAACTCGGTTGCCCGAATGATCTATAACAATATTTTTTCTTTGTTACGTAAGGGTAATGTAACAGCGTTACGGAATAGTTATGTGAGTTGTATGTAATATACATTAGTAACAGCTACGTAACAATGTTACGTAATTTTTATGTAAGAATCACGTAACATCGTTTCTATAACTTGGTTACCTAAATGATCTATTACAATTTCGTTGCTTTGTTACGTAAGGGTAATGTAACAATGTTACGCAATAGTTATGTTAGTTGTATATAATGTACATTAGTAACAGCTACGTAAAAGTGCGACATAATTTTTATGTGATAATACTGTAACTTTGATTCTGTAACTTGGTTACGCGAATGATCTATAACACTTTCTTTGCAGTGTGACGTAAGTGTACTATGACGGCATTACTGTGTAGTGCTTCTCTGTAAGTTGTGTATAATGCACGTTATTATCAGATATGTAACAATCATGTAATATTATATATAGATATTTTAATTTCCCGAATACCGACATCAATAATAGTTGGAAAAATTAAAAATTGTGGGTAATATAACTTGTGTAAATTAAATTGCTCTTATGGTAAAATTTCACATGCCCTAAGTATAATATTCAGTAATCGACAAATAACACAAAGGTGCAAAATTTGACTCACAGAAATGAGTTGTGTACTATCAATATTTTATCATCGTATATCTGTTTAACACATCTCCGTTACATACTATTTACATATCGCTTTTACAAAACTTCTATATAACATAATTGCATAACACATATAGAACATATTTACATTGATGCTGCGTAACAATATAGCACATATGTTACATAAGTCTGTTACAGATCCATTACATCACAGCGTTGCAGAGCTGTTATAGAACTAATTTATCACACAGTGTGTGACATTTTGCGTCACAGGTGACTCACTTGTAAGTCACCAGCTATGTAACGTGTTACAATCTGTTACGTAACAGTTACATACATGTTATATAACAGTGTTTGCTGGGATGTCACTCATGTTGATAAAATTAATAATTTTCAACTTCTTTGTAAAATAGTTAAAAAATTTTTTTTTAAATGTGTAAAATAAAATTTTCAAACTATCAATGTCTATTAGAAATTAAAAATTTGACTACAATTTGTTTCTAATATTAATAATTGTGACATAATTTCCAGTTATGTTTTTTATTACAAATTTTGAAACATTGTGGAAAATTGTTCTGACCAAGTTTTTGTTTGACATCTTCGACTATTTTTGTGATGTTTGTTTTGTGAAGGTTATTTTGTAACGACAGGTAATTCGAAAATATTTTATTGATTAATTTTATGTATTTATTGTTTTTAATATTTTTATAAATTGTTTGATTTATATAGAGTCAAATAATTTTCAAATGAAATATTTTGGATGATCTAAAGAGGTTGACATATTGTCTTCGAAACGTTGTCAAGAATAATAAATTGGAGTACAATATCTACATAGTCCGAGGTTGGTCATTTCCCTTTTTCTAATGAAGAATTTTGTTCGGACGTTAAGGCCATGGATCAACCAGATCACGTGACCAAATTCCTGTAAAAGTTCGTGTAAGATAACTTTTTTCTTTTACAAAATATCTTCCTGAAAATTTGGAAAATACTACAGAACACGATAGAGAACGTCTGTCAACTTTGTATGAGTGAAAATTTTGCAAAAAATTTTACAGTTAACTGTAATTGTCGATAAGTTTTCGAATTTTTTTCAAAATTTTTACTAAAAAGAAGTTAACAGACGTGCTTTATTATCTTTTGTTACGTTTCCCAAATTATCAGAAAGATACATTGTAAATTAAAAAAGTTATCTTACATGAACGAGTAAATGTATAATTTAGTCACGTGGTCCGATTGATCCATGGCCATAATTTTATAACTTTAGAGTGAATTACAAAATCAGTAAATTAAAAAATAAATTACAAGATACATGTTAGACTGGGAAAAATGCTATTCTTTTGTATTAAAATAAGGAAAATTATACAAATGTTCGAAAACTGCTTTTTACCTTGGGTACGTTCTTATGTTAATGATTGTCAAAGTAATGTACCTCTGATAAGACTCATGCGTTTTCCGAGCGTTAATGTGTAGATTGTACCGACCTTGTCGCCCGACTTTCCCTACCGGCAAAGTAAGCGATAAACCATATTCTACCAGGTTCACATTATTCGCTTTTATCGAGTTTTAACATAACAGCGGATTCCTTTATGGAAACGCCGTTAATTTTACGAGCCAGGGCATATTTAGCTGGCTGATCGTAAAGTCATACTTTGCATCGCGATAAAGTTAAAACACCATCGACCAGGTTTAAAGCAAAGTTCGGCTCGTAAATACGGGAGCAACTTTCTCGATATTTCCAATATACACCTTGGTGCACTTGAAGACTGGCCAAGAGCTGGCAAGTTACTGTTAAACTTGCAAAGCGTGGGAATGAGTCTATAAACCACCTTACTCTTGCAATTCAATATCCTGAGAATGGTTTATAACTTTATTTCAGAAAACTATACATCGGAATTTTGTCTAGAATTTAGAATTCAAATTACCTCAATGATTAAACTTTAAAATTTAAAGAGACATGTTTGATAACATGTCTGCTATTATATTGACCCGAAATTGACAGAATTTTTGTTAATTTCTCATTTTGTTGGCATTGGGTCAATTTCTTTTTATTTTTTTCTATTAAAATTATCAATGTTATTTATAATAAAAAACGCAAAAAAGAGAAGGCAAACGTTTCGGCCACATATGGGGGCCCTCTTCAGTGCCATAAATTAAAAGATTAATAATGAAGCAGGACTTATATCGACCCTTAGTATTAATATTCAAATATTGTTGATGTTCTTAGTTGGCTTTAGGGTCCAGAAAAAATGTAACTCAAAGTTTCATGTTTTCAAACGTTTCGACTCAGATTGGGGTCCTCATCAGTGAGAATTTATTTCTATAAAAAATACAAAGGAAGAAACTTCAAAATTGCCCGTGTGACGGATAAACATTTTGGTAAAAAGGATATGAAGGAATTAAAAGTGTGAAAATATAAAATTGGTCAAGTAACTAAATTTGCAAAAAAGTAAAACTGTACAAAAAATTTTTTTTTTGTAAAAATTCTAAGGGGGGGAACTTAAAAAATAGCACGTGTGACGGATAAACATTGTGGTAAATTTTAAAAAATACAAAAAATCCGTTTCGTCACTTTAGAGCTATGGTCTTAGTAATAAAGAAAATTTTTGATTTATTTTTTCAGATGATGCTGACTGCGCGCACTAATTGAAGAGTTATACTCAATAAGGCGACAGGCGCTCGAAAACCTGTAAAAGTATTGTCCGCCTCGTGATGTCATAGTCAAAAATTGAAAATCGAAATTCGAAAAAACCAAAAACATGGTTTTATAGCTCGTGAAAAATGAATGTTAGTTTCCTCTTACAGTTTTTTTATAACGTTGCAAATTTTCGAGTAAATTAATAAAAAGTGTGTTGGTTTTAAAGCATAGAAACCATGTTTTATTTCAATCCACTCGCCTCGAAAAATTCATTAATTAACGGATTGCGAAACTTTTTTTTGCGTTCTACACATGAATCTCTGGTGGAGGCGACAGTGCTTGAAAACCATTTTTTTGTTCATTGTTAAATGGTTTTTTTTTAATCCGAAGAAAAAACTATGTTTTTCGAGCTTCGGACCGAAAAAGTGAGCGAGGAAGTTTGAGCTACAGTAAACTTCCCGCGAACAAGTTGATCATTAGTATATGGAGCAACTTTTTGGAAAATATCAACTCGATTGAACAATTCCTTTCGAAAATACAACGAGTTGAACGCAAATGCGAATTAGGTTTTGACGCTCATTTTCATCGCATGCCACTCCTACTCTCTTTCTCTATCTTCCTTCGCTTCTACTCATCGGCGCGCCTGCATTGCTCGTAACAAAACCGGTAAAATCGCGTCAAAACCTAATTCGCATTTGCGTTCAACTCGTTGTATTTCCGAAAGTAATTGTTCAATTGAGTTGATATTTTCCAAAAAGTTTCTCCATGTACTAATGATCAACTTGTTTAATTTAATTTAATTTTTTTTTTCGGATGACTCCAAGTGCCGTAATCATACACGCCACCCACCTACCTTCTTTCAAAGGTGTTTACTTCAACTTAAAAAAACTATTATAAAATTGTGTAAAATTGAGTGAAAAACAATTTTTACATTCTCATCATGGATAAAAAGGTATTGGTTTTATGTGAAAAATGACTTTCGCAATTTTCATCAAATCTTTACGTTTTGAGACCCCCTGAGTCAGAAAAAAAGGTTTTTACGAAAGTGTCTGTCTGTCTGTCTGTAGTAGGTCGTGTGCAGCATAACTCTCGATAGAATTATCAGATTGAATTGAGCTTTGGCACACTTTATCGGAGCCGAAAAAGTAAGGACAAGTTCGTTAACCAGCCACATCCAATTAAAATTGAGGGATTGAGCACTACTTTTGTGTTTTTGAAAATAACGTTTTGAAAAGATCAAAAATTCCAAAACTGGTTTTTGATAGTGCTCATAAATATCTACAAATTATCTCAATAACATTTTTTGATTAAATCAAAATTAGAAATGTTACAGCATATTCAAATTCGAAAAAAGTCAATATCAAAATTTCATTTTCCAGTTAAATTATACGAGATACAAGAACGTTATGATAAAATATTATTTTCTACATAAAGTCCTACAAATTTGAATTGTAACATTTTTTCATAAGATTTATTTATTTTCTTCCAAATATCTCAAAAAGAAAAAACAATCGTAGACTTTATTTAAGGAAACGATTTTGCAGAACAACGCTTATTTCGTATCTCACATATTTTGGTGAAAAAAATTGAATTTTTTCAATATTAAAAATCAAAAAATTTAAATATACATCCTGTCGAGAAATTTCTCGATAAGAATGTGTAGACCTTATTTAGCCAAACAATTTTTCATCTAAAAGTTTTTTTTGTATCTCACATATTTTGTCTAAAAAATGGAATTTTTGAACTTTAATCGTATTTTTTGCAATTGAAACAAAAAATATATCTTTTATCAGAAACTATGTGAGACAAAATTTGTAGATCTTTTTGAAACGAACAACTTTGTATTCTTACGTTTTTTTCGTATTTCACATATTATTGTTAAAAAATTGAATTTTGGATTTTCAATGGTTTTTTTTTTTAAATTAAAAAGAAAAATATGCATCTTATGAAAAAACGTTACAATTCAAATTGGTAGGTCTTTATGTAGAAAATAATATTGTATCATAACGTTTTTTCGTGTCTCGTATAATTTAACTGGAATTTTGATATTGACTTTCTTCGAATTTGAATATGCTGTAACATTTCTAATTTTGATTTAATCAAAAAATGTTATCAGGATAATTTGTAGAGATTTATAAGCACTATCAAAAACCAGCATTGAAATTTTTTATTTTTTTAAAAAATTATTTTCAAACACACAAAAGTAGTGCTCAATCCCTCAATTTTGATTGGATGTGGCTGGTTAACGAACTTGTCCTTACTTTTTCGACTCCAATAAAGTCTACCAAAGCTCAATTCAATCTGATAATTCTGTCGAGAGTTATGCCACACACGACCTACAGACAGACAGACAGACAGACACTTTCGTAAAAACCCTTTTTTCTGACTCAGGGGGTCTCAAAACGTCAAGATTTGATGAAAATTTCGAAAGTCATTTTTCACATAAAACCAATACCTTCTCATCCATGATGAGAATGTAAAAAATTCCAGTTTTTAACCTAAATATTTGAGATACGAAATAAGCGTTGTTCTGCAAAATCGTTTCTTTAAATAAAGTCTACGATTGTTTTTCCTTTTTTTTCTCATCGCGCGCAGCTCGCTTCGCTCGCAAGTTTGAGCGCGCCTAGGGCGCGCGATTCGATCGTCGCGCTTCGCGCTCCGGAATTTTTGAACGTCGCGCTTCGCGCTCGGTCTTGTACTCTTCGCATACATTTAAGTTTATTTCTTATATTTTGATACTGAAGCTCAAACCAATTTTATAATAATATTACAGATGATGTGAATTACACATTTTCTCAAAGTCACTGAATTTCTTTTTGAATTTAAGTGAAACAGGAAATTCAATTTACTTAAGGCTCTATCGGCCTTAAGGAACACATTCTCATCATGACACTCGCGCTTCGCGCTCGATTTTCTGTATACATTTCAGTATAACTTTTTAATAAATTACATGATTAAAAGAATTTACTTTCTTCCACATATCTAAAAAGGAAAAACAATCGTAGACTTTATTTAAGGAAACGATTTTACAGAACAACGCTTATTTCGTATCTCACATATTTTGGTGAAAAAAATCGAATTTTTTCAATATTAAAAATCAAAACATAAAATATACATCCTGTCCCGAAATTTCTTTATGAGAATTTGTAGACCTCATGTAGGCAAACAATTTTCCATCTAATTGTTTTTTTTGTATTTCACATATTTTGTCTAAAAAATAGAATTTTTTAATTTTTATCGTATTTTTTGGAATTGAAACGAAAAATATATCTTTTATCAGAAACTGTGTCAGACAAAATTTGTAGATCTTTTTGAAATGAACAACTTTGTATTCTTACGCTTTTTTCGTATTTCACATATTTTGTCTAAAAATGGAATTTTTTCATTTTTATCGTATTTTATGGAATTGAAGCGAAAAATATATGTTTTTTCAGAAACTGCGCCAGACAAAATTTGTAGATATTTTTGAAACGAACAACTTTGTATTCTTACGTTTTTTTGGTATTTCCAATATTATTGTTAAAAAATTGAATTTTGGATTTTCAATAGTATTTTTTTTAATTAAAAAGAAAAATATGCATCTTATGAAAAAATGTTATAATTCAAATTTGTAGGCCTTTATGTATTCAATAATATTGTATCATAACGTTTTTTCGTATCTCGTATAATTTAACTGGAAAATGGAATTTTGATATTGACTTTTTTCGAATTTGAATATGCTGTAACATTTCTAATTTTGATTTAATCAAAAAATGTTATAAGGATAATTTGTAGAGATTTATGAGCACTATCAAAAACCAGGATTGGAATTTTTGATTTTTTCAAAAAATTATTTTCAAAAACACAAAAGTAGTGCTCCATCCCTCAATTCTGATTGGATGTGGCTGGTTAACGAACTTGTCCTTACTTTTTCGGCTCCGATAAAGTGTACCAAAGCTCAATTCAATCTGATAATTCTATCGAGAGTTATGCCGCACACGACCTACTACAGACAGACAGACAGACAGACAGACAGACAGACAGACACTTTCGTAAAAACCATTTTTTCTGACTCAGGGGGTCTCAAAACGTAAAGATTTGATGAAAATTTCGAAAGTCATTTTTCACATAAAACCAATACCTTCTCATCCATGATGAGAATGTAAAAATCGAGCGCGAAGCGCGAGTGTCATGATGAGAATGTGTTCCGTAAGGCCGATAGAGCCTTAAGTAAATTGAACTTCCTGTTTTACTTAAACTCAAAAACAAATTTAGTGACTTTGAGAAAATGTGTAATTGACATTATCTGTAATATTATTATATAATTGGTTTGAGCTTCAGTATCAAATTATAAGAAATAAACTTAAATTTATGCGAAGAGCACAAGACCGAGCGCGAAGCGCGACGATCGAATTGCGCGCCCTAGGCGCGCTCAAACTTGCGAGCTGCGCGCGATGAGAATGTGCCCGCGAAGCGGGCAGATTTTTTTATAGTTTACGATGTCAATAAAAACGTGTAAGAAAATTTAAATGATTGTATTTTATTTTGTTATAAAAAAAAAATCCTAAAATAAGCTTCCGAAACGGACCTGAACTCGAGACTACATCCTTAAAAGCTTCGAATACGTTTGAATTGAATTTTAAGTGGACGCACAAATTGAAGAGGATTGGCCCTGAAATTCATCCGTATTGAATTTCGAGCAATCGCACGGATTTAGAATAATTGAGATTGCCCCTCGGATTGATATTTGATTCGTTCGGATTGACTTTGAAGTCCTGTACTTATTCAGTTGGTTTGAAAAGGCGCCTCGAACTTATTCGGATTAGATCTCAAACGGGCACACGAATTCACACGGATAGGAATCGCGGCTTAATCTGGCTTTAGAATAACTCGCATTGGCACGAAAAAAAATTATTGGATTTAGGTAGCAGGACATAATAACGCGATATGAAAATCTATTTGAAACTTGCATCAGGAGTAGCAACCAACTCGTTTTTTTTATTCAGGTCTATACTTTTGTTGAGTAATGAATGGAACGTGGAGATGAACTGCGTTGACAGACGTATAGAAGAGTCTAGAGTTCCGGTTAAAACAACCTGGAAAATTAACTGAGGTCCCTTTTTGATGAAGTACGTCAAACTATACGTTGTAAGTGATAGATCGTCGCGAAATTGTTTTCACCATCGTTCACGCGATGACATTTAATTTTTCAACCGTAGCTCCACGGAAATTAGAAACTAAAGAAAGTTTCTTTTGTCATGTGAATCACGACTTTCAAATAAACGAACTCGAAGGACCCTATGAAACTTACTATATTTACAATATGAATTGAAAATAATTTTCTTTTCGATAATAAAAGATGGAAAGCAATGCAAATGAAGAAGCACAATTGTATTAGAAATATTAAAATTAGGAGTTATTAATTTTACTACACCATATCTTAAAATTTGGAGCCATTGGAGATTTTGCTCCGTTAATTTAGAAGCTTTAAATTTGAACACTGTATTTGTATGAGTATTAAAGCTTAAATTATAAAGTGACATGTTTGATAACATGTCTATTATATTGACCCAAAATCCACAGAATTTTTATTCTTTTCTCGTTATTTTGGAATAGGGTCAGTTTCTTTTTATTTTCTTCGATTAAAAATTATCAATCTTAGATATAAAAATACGCAAAAAAGGAAGACAAACGTTTCGGCCACATATGGGGGCCCTCTTCAGTGCCATAAATTAAAAGATTAATAATGAAGCAGGACTTATATCGACCCTTAGTATTAATATTCAAATATTGTTGATGTTCTTAGTTGGCTTTAGGGTCCAGAAAAAATGTAACTCAAAGTTTCATGTTTTCAAACGTTTCGACTCAGATTGGGGTCCTCATCAGTGAGAATTTATTTCTATAAAAAATACAAAGGAAGAAACTTTAAAATTGCCCGTGTGACGGATAAACATTTTGGTAAAAAGGATATGAAGGAATTAAAAGTGTGAAAATATAAAATTGGTCAAGTAACTAAATTTGCAAAAAAGTAAAACTGTACAAAAAATTTTTTTTTTGTAAAAATGCTAAGGGGGGGAACTTATAAAATAGCACGTGTGACGGATAAACATTGTGGTAAGAACGATATAAATGAATTGTATATGTGAAAACTATAAATTTGGTCTAAACTAAATTTACAAAAAATAAGAACTGTACACAAATTTTTTCCTGTAAAATTTCTAAGGGGAGAAACTCAAAAACTTAAAAAAACTTAAAAAATAGCACGTGTGACGGATAAAAATTGTTGTAACAAACGATATAACGCGTGTGTAAACGCGTGAAAGCTGTAAAACGGTCTAAATAGCTAAATTGACAAAAAATTGTTTAGAAAATTTTTTTTATTTAACACTGAGAAGGATTAAATATGCAGTGAAATTATAGCAGTTAAAAGGAATTATTACAGAATAAAAAGTCTAAAAAAAGGTCTAAAAACTGCGAACTCATCACAATAAAATATTACCAAACAAAACTGACCTATTATTTTGTAAAGTAGACGGACAAAACGATGGTGAAAAAAATTGTTCGAAGTGACACAATCATAAATTTCCTTTTTTTCTTTCTTTTCTTTCTTTTCTTTTCTTTCGTCGCGAACAAGATAAGCACATAATTTTTGTAAAAACATGTACAATCCATTTATATCGTTTTTTACTACAATGTTTTTTTTTGTACAGTTTTACTTTTTTGCAAATTAGTTACTTGACCAATTTTATATTTTCATACTTGTAATTCCTTTATATCATTTTTTACCACAATGTTTATCCGTCACACGGGAAATTTTTAAGTCTCTTTCTTTGTATTTTTTATAAAAATAAATTCTCACTGATCAGGACTCCAATCTGAGTCGAAACGTTTGAAAACATGAAACTTTGAGTTACATTTTTTCTGGACCCTAAAGCCAAGTAAGAACATCAACAAGATTTGAATATTAAAAGATTAATTTAAAATTTCTGTAAAAGATTAAAATATAGGAGATAATTTAAATACGGATAATCATAGAACTCAAAAACTTATCTCATAGCTTGCAATTCAAAATGAAGTAGTCCAGTATGCAACGGTACGAATTGAAAACATATGTAGAATTCACTGTATGTAAAAAACTGGATAAAATGAAAAAACATAGAAATTTGCAATCAAACCGGCCAGAAATTTTTATTTTTATTTTTTTGAAGAAAGATGCCCAAGTGGTTATTAATGACAAAACGAGAACAATTTTCAATTTTGAAAACTTTTTTTGATGACTTTGTTACCGGAGTCTCTCCCCGATGGATCTAAACTGTTTTAAAAACCGACTTGGGACATGTGGCTTTACTGACTGACATTTTTTTTAAATGCTATCCTGAGAGGTTCATTCCTCCTTGAAGGAGACTATTGTCCTATACCTAGTTAAGAAATTCGAGACGGTTATGGTGATTCTTACGAGTGGACGAAAAAGTGTATTTTTGAAGAAAAAGATTTTGTATATCAGCTTTACGGACAATCCATTTTAGATTGAATTTACAAACAAGGCTTTACAGAAATATAAATTATTATAATATGCATCATTAGTTTTAAAGAAATGAAGTTTATGTATTTTTCCTCCTAAATCATCAAAATGTAGATGTTGCCTATTCAGTAGCAATGAGATAGAGACATGACTTCAAAAATGTTCACGTTTATGCGTCATAAACTTGAGAGCACTGAAGTTTTTACGTGATCAATTTTCAAGCACTGCAGATTTTACATAATAATTTTGATTGATTTGAGATTTTACAGAATGTGCGTAGAAGCATTAAAGTTTCAACGACATTACTTTGAAAAGTTGAAAATTTGACTAATCTCGTTAAAAAAAATTCAGTTCTTGTATCAAGTTGGAATCATCAATATTTATTATCAAAATTATTATTCAAATATTAATTGTGCATTATACGATAAGACGGGAATTTTGGATTTGTATTCGCTAATTTTATAATTATTAATTAACAATACTTAATTTGAGCTAATTTCGCTTTAGAAAACAAAACAAGTTTTTTTTCCAATGCCTGGTTCTCTCTGAGGACAGCGTTTCCCAACAGCTACTTACTCACCCTGTTCTAACACTTTCCTCGTTCTGAACAACGTGATTCTCTGAAGGTTCCAAGGATTGGATCGTCATCCAGTTTTTGGTCTGATCCGAGAGACTTAACTGGCCACCGCCACTGCCAGGTCGAAGGAATCAGGAGTCGGACATAACTCTCGGGACGTAGCTCACATACCCTCTGGCCCCCTTTAAAACTTTATGCCGATTCAGGAACGAGTTGATTCATGAAGACGGGATGGACCTCCTTGGGATCCGCGGCTCCAATCCTTAAGGCCCCAGCGGGTGGTCCCGCGACTTGATTTCTTGTTTCCTTCGCTTTGCGACCGATTGAGACTCTGGTTCCGTGCATTCACAAGAAGAAAGAGAATGATAGAGAAAGAAAGAAAGAATGAGAGAGAGAAAGCAGAAGAGGTGCCACGCGAAAGAGAGAATAAGAGAGCAGCGGAAGGAGATAGAGGAAGCAAGAGAGAGAGGGAGAGGGAAGAGAACGAGAGTGAGTCGCATTCTCTACTGCTTATACAGCCATAGCGATTGTCGATTTAAATGTTTACTAATAACCAGCCTTGTCCTGCAACCACCCAGAAGTCCGTCGCTTTGCATTTTTATAAGTACAACTCAAGGAAGCGGTTCGGAGAACTCACCGTTTCATATTCATCTGCTCCAGTCTGCCTTCGATGAGCGTGATTCTATGTCTACTCTTAAGTAGCCATTGTCCTCGACATGTTCCAATCTAAATTTATCTCAGAATTTAGACATTTTAACCCCGTTGTACATACACAGTGTGATCTAAAAATAACCGAACTTTTTAGTTATAGAATAAAACAAGCATGGTATTATGTTTCAAAGCTAATAATTATTCCAAATAGGATCCATTTAACTCAATACAACGTTTGGAACGATCAAAAAATTTATTCATAGACTTTTTTAACTCGGTTTTTGGGATGTTCTTTAGTACGACTTTAGTACTTAAGAACGACTCATACAATCATCACCATAAACTTTTTTTAATAATTCGTAAGTCTCAGCAAATTTTTTACCGAGTTTACAACAAAATTTAATATTTGCTCTGTTCTATTATGTTTTTACAACATAACCACAAAAACTACTGTCATTAAAACATGCCTAATTTTGTGACCTGCCAACTGATTTGCTTGAACTTGGTTGCGCTTGAAAGAAGAAAAATGTAGCTTTCTAACGCTGTTAATGTTTAATAGATGGCGCTACGTGTTCCATGATTTAAATTAAAAGTTCGGTTATTTTTAGGTCACATTGTGTATGCTAAAAATCATTTCTAATCCACTAAAAGAGCTAAAAAATTTGGTAAAGAGGTTTTTTCTTTTTGTTGATTTCTTAAAATTGTATTTTCTGAGGATCAAAACTTTAAATTAAAAACTTAAAAAACGAATTTCCCCAATGGTGTGTTTCGATTTACATCAATATGGAAGAAATCTATCTTTTTTTATTTGATTGGTAATAAAAATTGGAGGTGGAATGGTGGATGTGTGTTGAATAAAAGAAAGTGGTTAATGATTGCGTAATGATTCGTTTATTGCGAAAGGACAGAGGCCACCCGCCGCTGCCAATGTGGTATCGGCAGGCAAACGATGAAATTTGGATACGAATGACTAAAAGGTGATGGTGATCGTTCACTCACGACATGACATGATATGTAGACAACCGTTGCGTCACAGCTTCTTTGTCTTTAAAGACCTTTGCGGACACGTACACTCTTTGAAAAGGTGCGACACAACGGAAAGTACGAATAATTGAGGTATATTTCGAGACGATTCACAGCCGACTAAAAAATTCGAATCCTGTTCAGTCAATGATCAGTCCTCTATCACGATAAAAGAAGCGTAATTGGAACACTTGTGTGTCTGTATGTAATCTGCAATTGCTATTTTCGGGTGTGATTCGGCTCGCAAAGTGCTACAGTGATCAAAGATCCATATCAAATCATGACTGACTGAGTCGATGTGAATCGACAATATTATAAACATTGCAATAACAATAATAATAATCATAATAATCATCACTGTCGTAATAATAATCGTCACCGATCGTTAGTATGAATTATGATTTTAGATACAATAATAATTATTATACCATATAATAATAATTATTTAATATTTATCACACTACTCTACATACAATACATACACTGTCTGGGCAGACCAAACCTACTATTTACAAACGCATAAATAATATTATTAATTATGTATCTTTTATTTATGTATAATATTTATACGACACTATCTAAAAGTATTTCGATAACTTCACTACTTCATCTCGACTTTACTACGTCTCTTGATCCGTTTTTATTTTTTTTCTGGAAGCAGCAGGGTGATTCTCTCGAAGATATTTAAAGGGATTGCATACTGTACACTAATTACAAGTTAATAGTCTCTTATTGTCAGCCACGCTACGCATGATAACTGTCTTTCGGTTACACTAACAGTTCACAGATGAAATCACACTCGTCCTGGAGACTTCAATTCCGTCGGCGGATGGTTACCACTTGGGTGCGGAGATTGATCAGATCCACCAGATGATGCTGAGGAAGAAGACGAAGGTGAAACTCCAGAGGATGACGTTAGAACCCCACCCGATGGTCTGGTACCCGGTCCTCCATTAACAGAGAAAGGTTTAACATCCGAGGCAAAAGGTTTAGTGTCCTGGGAAAAAGGCTTAATGTCAGAGGAGAAAGGTTTAACATCGGGTGAGAAAGGCTTAACATCAGAAGGAAAAGGTTTTACATCAGTGGAAAAAGGTTTGACTTCAGTCGAGGAGGAAGAGGATGAATTTAAAATGTTGGATGTACCACTAAGTCCTCCAAGAGTTCTCGAATACGTTTCGAAAAGGGAAATATCACCGGAGCCGAGATGCGGAGAACCATAGAAATTTCTAAAGATGTCTGGATGAGGTCTCACGAATTGAGATCCAGGATGCATCGCTGGATGAAGAGGATGATGAGGTGGTAGTCGACTCGCAAGCGGGCTCACAATTTTCCCCCCACCTGCACTACCGCCACCTGAGGGGTAGGGGGACATTAAACTTCCGGAATTTGGACTAGGGTGGTCACCATCTTTGCTAGCCATATCAGCGAGCGACCAGATTCTGGGCTTCGTTGTGGCGGTTCCGGTTGACGTCGCGCTTGTACTAGGAGGTATATGATGACTTCCTGGAGAGGTTGCTTCAGGGGATGGATGACGAAGAAGACGCGACGACGCAAGATAGGCCGGATGCTGCAATTGTAATGGATGCCTTGGTTCTCTTTGATCAAATAGACACTCGGGACTATCCGGACCACTATCAGCTCGGGATTCACTCCATTCGCTTTCTGCCTTCACAGGAAACCCTCCAGCTCCTCCGGAAGCGTGCAAAAGGTCAAGACGGTGGGCTGGTCGCTCACCATCTTCACTTGATCCGGTACCTGAGTCTTTGGAATCTGAAAAATAAATTGAAGAATTCGGTTGAAGACAATATTGTTTGATGATTGATTGTTTGAGAAAATTCAACAAGACTTTTGGAAATGTTTTCAATGATGATAAGAAAATACTTGAAGGATTAAACTTTTGAAGGGTATTTTCATCAAGTTATGATTTTTTGCATTATTTATTTGTTCAAGTAAATGTTAAGTTATAATTGTATCCACTCACCTAATCGATCCTTTTCATCTACGCTTTTTCTCCCGCTATCATCATCATCATTGTTATTATCTTCGTCTTCAACTCTGTTTCGAGGTTCCCATGTCATCTTATTTTCTTTCTTCAGCCTCCTTCGGGCATTGGCGAACCACGTCGACACCTGTGTCAATGTCATTTTCGTAATAATTGCTAACATTATTTTTTCTCCCTTAGTTGGATACGGATTTTTTTTATGCTCGTTGAGCCAAGCCTTTAGGGTACTCGTTGTTTCCCGAGTTGCATTTTTTCGCCTCGCTCCATTCAAGTCCATCCCATACCTGAAGCCAAAAATAAAAATCTGATTAAATATTAATTCAATCACATCTATTAATGAAGTTATGAGATAACAGATGATTAGTATAACAACTTTTGAACATTATGGATCTGAAAATAAAAGTTGAGAGACAAACATAACAGGCATAGAAATCAGAAAAGTACGAAAAGACCACATAACTTCGAAAGACGAAAGCTCGGGTCTGGGACGACACTCAATTTCAGAAAAAAACACGAGTCCTCTTGGAGAAGAAAAGTTGGCGTCGGAAAAGTTATCCAATCGTGGGGCTCGTTACGCCTCTACCGTATAAAAGTCGAGTTCAAGGTATAAGCGGTAGGTATTACTTTCGTCCTGAGGCAGATCTCTATCTAACGGTTTAAGCTTCCTTTCTACCATCTTCGCAGACCCTTTTCCCTCATCCCACTCGCGTTGGTTCGACCGACCCTCCACGATCCCATTACTAAAAGACTAACCCTTATCAAAGATTAAACTTCGGTATAACTGCTGAATCGACGGGATCGAAATTAAATTTTCCACCACCGACGGGCAGACTCAAGATGCCGCTCCTCTTATTTCTTTTTCGTTTAGAGCCATCCGAACAAATAAGAACGAAAAATTTTACTACAGAACTCGCGGTTCTTACTGTTCAATTTCTACTTCAACGACTGGGGTTTTTTATAACAACTTAGGTTGTGAAAAATTTTAAGTTTGGTTTATAGAACTCTAATACTGGTGATTATTCATTTAAGATTCTTATACTTTGGGTTTGTTATCAGTAACTTAGAAACTAGTTTTTTTTAAAAGAAATATTAGTTCTAAGCAACTTTCGTTCTTCTTGTTTGTTTATTATAGTTATTAATTATGGTTAAAATTATGTTTTTACTAGACATTCTGCTATTCTTGATCTTAGTAGGGTTCTGAATATTTAAATCTACTGATTGTTTCTAATGTTCCTTTATTTGATTCTGATTTTCGGTTTATGATGCTTGTCTTTACCATTCTCTGGATCTTTTCTTCTTTCTGCATATCTTCTCACTACTACTATACTTCTTTACGGGTCTTTACTTTGCTATTTTTTATCCTCCTACTTCAAAATCTTAACGATGCTCTTTGCAAAATTTCTTTTATCGTTCTACATTTTTCGTTTGTTCTATTTCTTGTTACACTTGATGATTTTGATACCCCTATTGTTGTTCTTTACTATTATATTCTGTTCTAAATGTGTACCAGTTTTTCTTCCATTTTTGATAGTTCTTGATGATTTCAATGTTCTTCGGCTGTTTTCTATTGTTCTTCTATATCTCTCAGTTGTTCTGCTTCCAATTGTCCGATTCTTATTCTTTTGGTTACAATTTCTAATGATTTTCTTCGGAAATCGTTTCTCCCAATCTATCTAATTTCCTAGATGTTCCTCACACCCTTTCGTTTACGATTATTTTGGTTCATCTTATGACTCCTGGGTCAATAAAAATCAGTTATGATTCAATCCCGCTTAGTTCATAAAGAATAATATAAAACACAAAGAATATCTCCGAGACTAAAAAGACGGAAGACATCAGGGAGGTGGAACCGGGTCGCTGGTGGCGTCACCGTCATGGCGCGGCGCCATTATTGAGCTTTATTTCATGTCCCACCACCCCTGATGTACACATCAACGTTTGCATCCTGATACCTTCATACACCAACGCACATAAGCCTGAACACTCACCCGTTTCTCTATACGTGCTCGCAAGAGTAACGTCAGTGGGTGGCAGTGCACCAGAGATAGGAAATTAATAAAACTGTCACTTATCTACCATACTATGGTACCAGGGGATACCTCTAGGCTCAACTATATATTTCCCCCACTATATGTGGAATCGCACCAGCTGAAACGATGCCCTAAACATTTCAATTTGGCATCCGAGTGGCCTTCATGAATATATCTCTCTATCTGTCCTATTCCATATCCTGCCCTGGCCTATCCATCCGACGACTCTACCAGAATAGAGATGCTGAAAAAAGGCATAAAAAGGTATCAAAAGAGAAAGAGATATGTAAAAAGGGAAATAAATATAGAGAAAGAAATGTATGAAAAGAGGAAGAGATATAGAAAAAGTGAGAGAGTACTGGGAAGAGAGTGGGACTTAACCCCGGTCTGTTTGCGAGGAGCAAATGGCGTTCTGCAGTTATTTTAAAATTCAGTTGGTAGCAAGGGATGGGTGGACGGTGGGATCGGATTAAAAAATCAGAGTGGAAGCTTGTTTCTCATGATAACAGGCAGCCGGCCGAGAGAACGGGAACTGCTGCTTTCTCCTGATCTTCCATCCCGTGACACCTTCTCTTTCTCTCACCACCTACACTTCTCCCGTGCACGGTTCTCCCAATCTATTTCTCACCCCCAGCCACCAGGCCACCACCACCATCATCGCGATGCTTTAAATGCGATGGAATATATCTACATAGACACATCGAACGCAGCCCTTTCCTCTCATACGCGAACTGATCGCATCAACTGCTTGTTTCCATGGCGATTGCTAATCGGACCGTGCTCTCCAAACCCCTGCATCACCTCTCCACGCCTCATCAGACCATCTCTCTCTCTTTCTCCCCTTTTGAACGAACTGACTCGCCATGCGATTGGATATTGCTTGAAGCATCAGAACTCGTCAATCCTATACAAATAAACTCGAACTCCATCCAGCAATGTCGCATTATCATCAGTTCATTCATTTTACGATACCATGGCTGAAGACTTAAAACGGATTCAAGTTAATGAATCCTAGATGTGATTGTTTGATTAGTATTCTTTTTTAAACACCCTAATCCTTCAGATTCAGCAGATCGATCTTCTTTGTAATTACAAGATGTATTAGGTGTAAAACTTTGCTTTCGCCATTTTCCTATAGATGGCTACAGCGGTAAGTGCTAGTCGAAATAGGCAGATCAAAAATGTCACACAATAAGCTTGAACATCTGTCAACATAACGACAGCACCACATTAGTGAATTTGCGTTTGCATCATAAATTTATTCTCAATCGAAGATGTCAGTTTTCGTGCCAAATTTTCCTAATTTGCGGGAAGTTTTGATTTTTTGCTTTCATTTGAAGAAAACTGCGGCTCAGGCTTATCGAATGCTCTCAAGTACTTACGGCGAGGCTGCTTTTAATGATAGAACGTGTCATGAGTGGTTTCAACGCTTCAAGAGCGGTGATTTTGGTGTCGAGGACCGACATGACGGTGGAAAAGAGAACATTTTCGAAGATTCCGAATTGGAGGCATTACTTGCTGAAGAATCGTGCCAAACGCAAGAAGAATTGCCAGAATCATTGGAAGTGACTCAAGAAAGACATTTTGAAACACCTCAAAGCCATGGGAATGATTCAGAAGCAAGGAAATTGGTTTCCATACAAGTTGAAGCCGAGAGATGTTAAACGGTGTTTTTTTGCTTGTGAACAGCTACTTCAAAGAATGAATCCGAAGGGGTTTTTACATGGCATTGTGACCGGCGACGAAAAACGGGTCCACTATGAAAATCCCAAGCGCAGAAAATCATGGGGAATGCCCGGACATGCCTTTACGTCGACGGCCAGACCGAATATTCACGGTGTCAAGGTTATGCTCTGCATTTGGAGGGACCAGCTCTGTGTGGTGTATTATGAGCTGTTGAAACCGAGTGAAACCATCACAGGGGATCGGTATCGAACGCAATTGATGCGTTTGAGTCGAGAATTGAAGGAGAAACGGCCACAGTACCAAGAGAGACACGAAAAAGTTATCCTCCAGCATGACAATGCTCGGCCAAATGTCGCAAGACTGGTCGACATACTTGGAAACGCTGAAATGGAAAGTCTTACCCCATCCACCGTACTCTTCAGACGTTGCTCCTTCCGACTACCATTTGTTTCGATCGATGGCATACGATCTGGCTTATCAGCATTTTCGCTCTTATGAAGAAGTCAAAAAAAGGATTGATCCGTGGATCAACTCAAAAGACACATCGTTTTTTCGAAATGGTATCCGACGATTGCCAGAAAGATGGAAAAAGCAATGGCTAGCGACGGACAGTACTTTGAAACATAAATAGGTAATAACTTTTTTAAAATAAAGCCTCAAATTTTAGGAAAAACGGCGGAAGAAAAGTTTACACCTAATAAATTTTTGTAATTTTCCTTTAGCATTACTCTTTTTTTCTTGAATTTCTTCTTAAACTGTTGCTTAATGTTTTTCTCTAGTTTCCAGTAGCTTTGGATGATGTGGCTTCTGTTCTTTCTACTTCTTAATTATTTTCCTGTTGTTCTTTTGTGTCTTGATGTTTTATCATTACGTCAATGACTCGTGTTTCTTTTGACTTTGTTGTTGATCTATTGTTCTATCAGTATTTCTTTAGTTTTTGGAAAGTTTTGATAATATTGTATCTTATGCATCTTCTGCTTCTTAGTCACGCTCCTGTTTTTCTTCAAGCTCCACTTGTGTTCTTGATGAATATGTAAATATCTTAATTATTTAACTTATCCTTTAAAAATTGTTATTGTTTTTTTTCCGGATTCTCTAAGAGTTTATCCAACAACAACAAAATATCATAACAAGCTCTTTTTACATAATTTATATTCTCTTATAGCATTCCCCAAACATTATCTCCCTTTCCTCCGATTATCATAATTATCACACAATATTACTACTAAGTATTAAGCTTTAGTTCTAAAAAACAGCCTCTACTCTTCTATCCCAGTTCAGAGGTCTGGAAACTTATCGGTAATTAAGATTTTATTCATGTGACATAGTGGATTGTTATCGTTTCTACGAATGTCTCTTAAGATTACGTATCGAGTTATTCATA
The DNA here is from genome assembly GCA_030998225.1 of Diplolepis rosae. Classification (NCBI taxonomy): domain Eukaryota; kingdom Metazoa; phylum Arthropoda; class Insecta; order Hymenoptera; family Diplolepididae; genus Diplolepis; species Diplolepis rosae. Next base: position 7,287,228 of record JAPYXD010000701.1, read on the forward strand.
ATCTACATAGTCCTTATTCAATGCTTCCTTTCAGTTTCTCGTTCTCAAACAAGATAAGTACAAATCTTACACGTGAATATAGTTAGTAAGCAATTTTCCAGAAAATCATCAATCTGGAAGACATGATTTGCACTCGAGAAGGAACATCTCACATCCACTGATGCAGAAAGGATGTTCTAAAAGTTTTGTTTGGCAATGTCTTTGGCGAATTTTACACGCATGTAGGAACATATGTATGAACACACGTTAGGGACCGGTTGAAACCTAATGTATCCATCTTGCCATCAATGTGTGGAGGGGCATTTGGAAGGCAGGTGAGCTCGTTTCGCAGAACTCCGCCCCTTGTTAGCAGTTGGACCTAAGGGTGATATCTAACCTCGCACGACCCTCCTTTTTATGCACATGAAAGCCACTCGTTACATTTTATTAGTCGGAGGTGTAGCCAATTTTAGGTGTGGAATTTAGCGCCATCTTTTCTTTCCAGTAACCAGAAACTGGTCAGAGCAACCCTGGCAATCACTCACTAATATCTCAAATTCATTCTTTTGCTTTCTTTATCCTCAAATGAGTATGATTGATTAGAACTACTCAAACTTAGCGTGAGAAAATCTGTTATCAGGCTGAAGCATAGAGTACTAATGATGAGTTTATCATAAATGAGTTATGAGCGTAATGTTACAATGATGTCTACCAGTGACACTCGTAAGTCAGTTCATTCTACAATGTTGGCACTCTCGATAAATATTTATCAGAGATGAAAGCAACCTGTAATAAAATTGGCATCAGGTTACCTTCCTCTCGTAGCCTTACATTATTTATAAAACATAGCCAGCTCTCGGCAGATACAATCCCCGAAGTATTTAGTATGTTTGTAAATAATAGGAAGTCCTCGTCCACCCACGTACTAACTTTATTATTGAATAGGAGAGATAAGTTACAATTGAAGATCGTACTGATTAAATATTTATCAAATTCAAAAGTTTCTCTGGAGGATTAATGAAACATTTTAATGTCCAACTACAGTGATTGTCCATTTTAAAATATATATTTTTAGGCCCTGTTTGAGAGAACATTTTGCAAAAAATTGCACAGTTATCTATAATTGTCGATAAGTTCTTTAATTTTTTTCAAAATTCTTACTAAAAGGAAGTTAGCAGACGTGTTCTGTTGTCTTTTGTTAAATTTTCCAAATTTTCAGAAAGGTACTTTGTAAATTCTAAAAGTTATCTTGCATGAACGTATAAATGTATATAATTTTGTATATATATATTATCCAGAAACTATTAACTAAAATGTATTCTGCCTACCAGACAAACATAAATAAAAGAGTAGAAGGTCTATATGTTACGGAAAATCGATTTCAGTTAATAGTTAAAGAATAACCGGACATAACTGTAATTGTAATCACTGACGTCACGTTAACCGATTTCTAGGTAATCATGTGATCAATCTGATACAAACCTTAAGAGTAATTTCAATTTGTATTGTTTTTTATCTAAAGGAACAAGGCCTTTTCTTTTCTAACCGAATGAAAAGGGTCGACATTCAGTTAAAGTAAAATTCCCATGGGTGATCTGTAAAAAGAAAAGTCTCACGAATTCTAGAGGGTTTAATGTCAACACGAAAAATATTTGTGGCTAATGACGGAGTGAGTACGTGGGCCAAAGTCTGGCATAAAACCCCATAGATTGTTCATGCCGAATGGATGTCGTGGATGATGTACTGCCAATTAATGACCCGGTTACGGTCGGGGGTTATTTTTTGTGAACCAGGTTGTAGTCCCTTCAAGGGTTAGTCAGTAACGATAAACGAAGACTTTGTAGAAAGCTCAGTTTTGAAGTCATCAACACGTCTGTAAAACCTGTTTACTAATTTCAAAATTGGAAAAGTAAATTTTTCCCATATAAAATAAATTTAAAGCATAACTCAAAAATTTTCTACATATTGTAAGGAACAAAGTAGAAAAAGAATCATGACAATTTGTTAAAAAACAAAAAAATTTATTCAAAGTCAAAAAATGTCAAAAAAATGCCCAAAAAACTCTAAATTTTTAGTTTAAAAATACATAAAGGTGCTGGAATTTAAAAAAAACGATAAAACCATTCTAGATAAAGCTACTAAACATAAAAAAAATTATATGTCAACTCAAAAAATAAAAATATTATAGGTGGCGAATCCCCTTAAGTAATAATCGAGTTACTTTCATTGTTCCGTTGAAATTTGTAAGCTGTGATTTAATTGTTTGATCAACTTCTACTGTATTAAATTCGTGCTAATAACTATTTGAACCGGAAAGAAATGTCTAAAAATTAGTTTGAACTATTTTTGATCAAAATATGAAAATATTTTTGCGAGGAGAAATGAACTTGTGTAAAAGATCACAAATATTTTCTACGATTTAATATTTAGATTAGTAATTAAGATATTCAATTCTTCTTTCCTTCCTTTTTTATCGCCAACTTTTTTCACTTAATTTATGTGTTTATAACTTTGTTCGTTTGATCTCGTCAACAATTTGATTATTTCTTTTGGGGATGCAGAAAAAATGTTAGTAAATTGACCGAGATAATGGATTAAAAAAGCAGATCAAGAAGTACTTGAATATCAGTTTCTTGTTGATTCGATGACCTCGCGATAATATTTTATTGCACTTTAACTAATATGCTGACTATGTTGTAATGAAATAGAAACTAAAGTACCGGTCAGTCGACCTTCGATCATCGGATCGCAGTGTGTCTCTTATCGCTATCGCTCACGCAACCTTAAGTTTAATCGCAGTTTTAGGTGCATGTGTCTCATTCTTACAATTCATGAACTTCAAATAAAATTCGCCAATAAATAATAATCAAACATTTTTAAAAATCCAACTGCCATAAGCAAAATGTAACAATTATATAATGAAGCAACAATTCTTCCTAGCAATAAGTTTATTGCAAATTATTACAAATATTCCACGAAAATTGTATTAAAATTATGTCCTCAATATTTTTCAAAACAATATAACCGTTACATAAAGAGATAATCAACAACCATCATCACTATATTCGTTTTTAAAACGATACAGCAAGTTTTTCAGAATTGATAAGAATTAATAGACCCGTTTTCCTTCAAATAAAAACTATGCTTTCTATATCCATAATGTCCGAAACAATTCTATTTACATCAATTAAAATCTATACCAATCAATCAATTAACAATTAGTAATTATTTATTAATTAAATTGTTTGAGTATCATTAAATTTGATGTCACTTGTTTTTGTTTGTTAATTTTTCTATTGTTGCTATGCAAATCTTTCTGGAGATTAAACGATGAGTTTTGCTTGTGCAGCTGCTTATCTTTTTTGGTCATAACCAGTGCAGAGAATTGCAATAAGCCGATGAGAAATCTGAATTCATCTCACGTTGACAACGGATTCCCGGGGCGCGTGCTGACACATCGGTCGTTGTACGGACACACTTATTAATACGTGTCGCGACAAACGCATATGACGAACACGATTTTTCTTATACAAATGCGATCGGTGGTCTCTGCTTCTTTCTTATTGTCTACCCTATATGTCTCCGGAAGCAGGGCCAATCCGCCGGAAAGACAAGACCGTTAACCCGGCCGAACCCGACCTCGCGGCCATGCATGCCAACACTGCATTATAGGCTTTTTATATGCTTACGATTAAGTGACGGTCACGCATAATTCCTCCAGATCAAAAGCTTTAATCTACACAACGAAAGACTCCAACAACTATTCAGTTAACTTTCTTATTTCTATCAGAAAAAGGAACGAACATTTTTATGAAGACTACACCAAGGCCCAATGAAGAAAATAGCTAAGAGTGCCATTTCAAATGGTCAGCTTAGTAAGATATTTGATTTCTCAAGTATTATCACTTAAATTGCACCATTTGTTATTTTTGATAGACGAATGGTAAATAGTGCAATTCAAGTAGCACTTGCAAAAATATATTATTTACTATTTTTTCTTTCAGAGCAGAACTTAGTTATTTAAAATGGCACTTTTAGCTATTTTGTTTTTTGCTTGAAGTACGATAACCTCAAATTTTACGAGAGTATAATTGAGTTATTTAAATTGATTTAAAAATAATAAAAATGAAGTCGTGCAAATAAGGCAAACATTTTCACGTAATTGAAAAAATAATCAATTTGGAAGGCAAGTTACCAGTTAAAATGTTTTCATTATCTTTTAACACGAGGGTTATCTAATCATGAGCAAAGCATGATTTCAATTAAGGGATTAAATAAATTCATACAGGAATGTATTTTATTTCAGAGTCAAATTAACAACTATGCTGTCTTTCCTTTTTATCAAAAAAGAATTGCATTACAATAATTGTCTCATTTTCCAAAAAGGAATATTTCTCCATCATATATTAGTTTCTCGAAAGAAATCTTAAGCTCATATAATATTTTGTTCCTGTAAAAAGACAGAATTCCCATTTCTACATACTTGAGTTTAAAATAATCAAAATTACCAAACAAAAGCGAAATAATGAAAAATGGTACTTTTTTCAATTATTTAAATCTAAAATCTAATTTTTCAAATATCACATGTCTTAATTTTCAGCATTTAAATTCTTTCCTTAATAAAAGCACGGCTCAAACAAAAATAAATTCAGAGTAAGTGATCGCAAATTACTAATGAATTTTTATGATCGCTAATGTTTATGCAGAAAATGAGTTAATTAAGGTGTCAAAATCAACATTATGTCAAATTGTAAAAGCAGGTGCAACGAGTTACAAATTCATTCCTTTCCAGCAATGCTTACACCACGTTTGCTCATTCAGTTCCGGCGTAAACCGGCGGTAGGTCTCGATAAAGGAAGAGTCAGTGACTAGACCGAATGGATGCTAAGCAAGCTGTAGTACCCAATCACTTCCGTGCATACGAATTAATCTCACCGGAAGTGCGTCAGATTCCTCATTGTCGGCCCACGTTACCTTACCTGAGGAACCGACGTGACTCTGAACCACTTCTATGCCAACCATCATTAAAATTCATCACCCTAATCAACATCGTGCAATAGTCTTTATGACTCACTGTCTAATTGTATTTCATTCACTCCGAAGTAATTTTAATTACAACACAAATTCTTTTTCAGACTCATAAAGCTTCATTAGACAAGCAAAGACAACATTTGATAATATTTGGATGATAAAATTAATAATAATAAGGATGTTACATGAAATAAGATCAGTGATGCTGTAACCAAAAGAGAAAATAGATAAAAGTGCTATTTTTCGTTTTGAAAGGCAAAATAAGTAATGCATTTCATTTTTCAGGTTTCAATATTTCAATTGTACTATTTACTGTTTTGTTTCATTTTTCGATAGTTGAATTAAATAAAATGTATTATTTACTATTTTGCCTTTCAGAGGGCAATTTTAATTCAAAATGGCACTTTAAGTTATTTTCTTCTTGCGTGTAAAAACATACTTCATTTCTTATTGCGTGAGTGTGAGAAAAAAAGAAGAGAAGTTGTTCTTCAAATTTTATGTTCAACTTGTTTGCTTATACTTTTCATGAAATGAATAATGTTTTATACTTTATTGATTACTAATTTAAGGTATTTTTAGAATTTTAAATTAGTCCGCTGAATAATATGTATCATTCTGTACCTAAAAACGCAAATAAACTCCAACTCATTTTCACGGGGCTAAAATAATTTTAAAAACGAACAAATCTACTTTTCGAAAGATATTTTTGTAGTTTTACATTGAAATATTAAAATAATAAAACTTGTAATTATTAGTAATTAGTGTATGACAATTATACATGAATTCTGTTGATGGATAATTATACATTTAGCTAGATGTTTATTGAAACATGGTATTCAAATCAAAAATTTCATATAATGTACATAATTTGAATTGAAAAAATATTATTTCAAAATAATATCGACAAAATTCAAGTATTTACTAGATTCACCGGAAAAATTTCGTTCACTCAAAAAAATTCTAGTTAAGGCCATCGATCAATCGAACCACGTGACTAAATTATATACATTTATAGGTCCATGTAAGATAACTTTTTGAATTTACGAAGTATCTTTCTGAAAATTTGAAAAACTTAAAAAAAGACAATAGAGCACGTCTGCTAACTTCTTTTTAGTAAAAATTTTGAAAACAATTCAAAAACTTAGCGATAATTACAGTTAACTGTAAAATTTTTTGCAAAACTTTCGCTAAAATGAAATTGACAGACGCTTTTTATCGTTTTTTGTTGTGTTTTTCAAATTTCCAGGAAGACATTTTTCCGTCCAAAGTAAAAGAACCGTTAACTGACATTTTTGACGAAAATGAGTTGTTCATATCATTAGAATCATGAAGAAATTCTGCATTTGACTGCGCTTGAAATTTTGAAAAAAAACGCATTAGTTTTTTTATTACAGCAATGCAAAGAACGAAAAGATCAACTGAATTAAAAAACGCATTCGAGAAAAAAACCTTAATTAACACAAATTTTGGAAACGCTTGTGAATACGTCAGTTAAAGGTTTAGGTAAACACTTTCGTGGGAAATATTTCAAGACGTGAGCTGCTTTAGAAAAATGGACGGTTTTTGATAAAAAAAAGTTTTTGGCCTGTTTCTCAGCTTCAATTGAAATATAGTTCTGGTAGTTTTTACTCTAGACTTTGCGGAACAGCGGCATCACCTGATGCCACTTATTTTTTTACAAATTTTCGCGATTTAAATGTAATTTTGATCCGATTATCCAACTGTTTTTTGTTATTTTACGATCCTAGGATGTTATCGAATATAAATTCATGTTTAAAAGTACCAAGTTTGATAATTCAAAATGGCGGAACCAATATGGCGTCCATAAATTGAAATATTATTGGATTTTTCTGAAAATTGCATTATGATATTTTCGAGGTCGCTGATTACGAATCTAAATTCATATTTTGGAAATTCAAAATAGCGGCTCCAATATGGCGGCCAAAATAATATTTTTTTAATTAATATTTTAGAAAAAATCTCTTGACTTTGCTTATTTCCGATTGTACCTCAATAAAACCTGCACTTTTTAGAATCCCATTTTTTTTACTTCCACCATCTGGAACCTTCCCATTTGAATTTTTGAAATTATGGTTCAAGTTTATAATCAGGAATTTAAAAAATACCGTTTCTCCAATTTTCAAAACTGTTACAATAATTTTAAAGTGACATGTTTGATAACATGTCTGCTATTATATTGACCCATAATTCATAGAATTTTTTGTTCATTTCTCGTTATTTTGGCATAGGGTCAGATTCTTTTTATTTCCTTCGAATAAAATTTTCACTATTACATATAAAAATACTCAAAAAGAAAGCAAAATATTTCATTGTTAGACGCCACCTTGGATCTACCATTCTCAGATTCTGAGTTCAGATTCGTGATCAGCGACACCGAAAAACCCTCTATACCAATTTTCAAAAACAAATTTTTTAAAAATTAAGATTTTGGCCACCACCTTGGATCCGCCATTTTGAATTTCCAAAATCTGAGTTCAGATTCGTAATTAGTGACCTCAAAAACCCCTGTATACCAATTTTCAAAAACAAATTCCAAAAAATGTAATATTATGACCGCCATCTTGGAGCCGCCATTTTGAATTTACAAAATCTGAGTTCAGATTTGTAATTAGCGACCCCAAAAACCCTTATGTAACAATTATCATAAGAATTCGTTCCCCTAAAAAATGTATGCCGCAAAGGGTTAAATCTATCAATGAAATACTTTGTACTCTCTAAATCTAAATCAGTCGAATTTTTACTGATTGAATCAGTAATTTGCCATTTCACTGATTTACAGTAAACTCTTTTTAGCTATTTCAATCAGTCAAATTTCACTGATAATCAGTAGATTTTGACTGATTCAGATTTAGAGAGTAAATTCAACAAAACAATTTTGTTCAATGAACAAAATTTTTAAGTGCTCAAAGGTAAATCATCTCTATTGATAATAATGGATATTGAGATGACAAGAGACTGTAATGAAGAAAAAAAACTTGAAAGAAATATTTAGAAGTTTGTCGGGCTGAAAATTGATTTTTCGTATTGCGGAGTAAGATAAAGCGACTAATTACTGCCTCAACTAATGACACTTATTCTCAAGTTAGTTAGCTTCGTGTTTCTTATGACTTTTTATCTCTCCCACTCTCATAGTCCAACTTCTAATCTTCAGCAACAACAGATTGATTTATCAACATGGACCTTTCACCGGTCGAGTTATGACACGCGATTCCGAGCTTGCACGCGGAGCAAGCAAGAAAAACCTCAAGGCGACAGTCGCGGGTCAACAGAATGCTAATTTATTAGAATGTTTATGTGTTACTCGCCGCTTGTTATCTCTAACATACGGCCAAAGCGCGCTAAAGTTCGTCAACTACTGATTGCGACGCACGAAACCAAGAACAAATTATGAAAAATCACTTACAAGAAAAAGCACTCACAGAAAATTACTAAAGAAAGAGAACAAAAGTAAGGAGGACAAAAAATACAAAAATCGAGCCAATTTTTTTAAAGACTCATTCTTCAGTTTTTAATTTCCCCAATTGGTTCTTCGGACAGATAAAAAACGATGTGAAGTCATTTTGATAAGAAGGAACTAGTAAATGTTTATAGACTTTGAATTTTCAGACATTTTATGTAAATAATGTGTAATCATATCAAATTGAAAAAGATTAAGAGTGCTTGTATACGCGCATGTAGAGAAATATAGAAAATAGATGTTTTGTGATGATGGTTTATGAAGAGTTAATTACTTTTGCTGAGATAAACTTGCTCAGCTCATCCGGTAGCCTCTTGATATCATTGTATCAAGAAGTCAGCATCAAAGCTTATAATTATTTGAAAAATAATTACTTTCTGAGTACACAACATGGAAATTCCGCATGGTCGGAGTTATTTTATAGAGAGTTATTGTAATTAGGTGAATTGATTGACTTACCCATTGAAGGGATAACTGGCAAAGGCGGCATCATATGGATGATAAACCGATGGATAAGGCCATGCCGCTGCTGCACCGGCGCTTAGGTTTTCTTTCAAATCCAGACCTGCGGCCTAAAACAAATTCACATTAATAATACGCAACTTAACAATTCATATTACATTTAAGTTACACCCAGAAAAAAAGCTTTATTTAAATTTTAGAAATCGTTTTTTTTAACTTCATTTCTTCAATTTGAAGTAAAAACAGCTTTACACTGAGAAAACAGTTTCTTTGATATACGGTTAAAGAAAAAATTCCTTTGAATTAAAAAAAGTTTTGTTAATTCAAAACAAATTTCTTTGATTCAAAGAAACAGATTTTTTTTCATTAAAGAACATTTTTTTGAATCAATAAAACTTTTTTCAATTCAAAGAAATTTTTTCTTTTACTGTATATCAAATAAATGTTTCTTTGATTCAAAGAAACTGTTTTCTGGGTGTAGGACAAATACACTCAGAACAAAGATTTGATTGAATCAAAGAAAATGATTTCTTTGAACGACTTTCTTTGATTTAAAAAATTATTTGTTTAAATGAAATAAAATTTGTTTGATTCAAACAAAATATCTTTGAACCAAATAAATATTTAGACTATTTGTTTGGATCAAATTAATTTTTCTTCTAAACAAAGAAATTAATGCATTGATATATGGTCAAAGATATAATTTGTTTGATTTAAGGCAGAAATTTATTTGATTCGAACAAATATTTATTTGGTCCAAAGATATTTTGTTTGAATTAAACAGATTTTGTTTCATTAAAATAAAACATTTTTTTAAATCATAGAAAGTCTTTTAAACAAATAATTTTCTTTGATTCAATTAAATCTTTTTCCTAAGTGTAATAATGTTTGTTAATTTTAATATTTTTTTATTTTAAAGTTATTAAATTTCATATGAATGTATATTAATGTTTCAAAATATATAATATTATATTATATATTAATATTATGAATATTATATATAAAATATATAAATATCAAGAAATTTCTTTAAATCAAAGAAACTTTTCTTTTGCCGCATAGCAATGCACAAATTTGATTCAAAGAATTATTTTTCAATCGAAGAAACTTTTTTCTGGGTGTAATGTTTTTATGAAAATTTGATGTTTCAAGGAATTTTGATTTCCTGTGCATATCATCTTCAGCAGAGTTGGTTAATGACTTCTTAATGGATATAGACTTTTATCAGTCGATTTTCACTGCTTATCAGTCAAAAAATACTGATTTTCTCTCGAAAAGCACATCACTGATTATAGTAAATTCAACAACTGATTTTAAGCTTTTAGTTTCTAATTTTAATTCTATTGGAAAGTAGTAGTAGTTTAATTTACTATTTTCAACCACTGACATGATTTTAGCTCATAATTAGTATTTTTCGTACTAATTATAATTAGTAAAGCACTCATAGCTATTTCATTAGTTTAGTGAGTTGATTTCACTAATAAATCAATCGCAATAAACTGATTCGAAAGAGAGAAATAAGTAATTGAATAAAATGGACAAAAAGGACAAATAATGAAATAAGAAGAGTTTCTTTTTACTGATTGTTAAAGGAAGAAGTTAAAAAGCCGACCGACTTATTATTAATCACAATTAACTAATTTTCAATCAAATTTGACTGACACATTCTTACAGAATAATTCTTCTAGAAAATACTTAGAATAAAGAAACTTCTATGAATAAAATTTACAAAATAAAGGAAAAATCATGCATTTCCTCGCTACTAATTAGTAAAATAATTGTATTTCGAAACATTTTAAATAATGAAATAACAAATCTTTAATCCATTTATACTTGATTATCCAGTTAAAACAACCGGAATTCCGGTGAGGCCATATTTAACATTATTTTCTGGTTAAAATAACTTGAAATTCAGGTTATTTTACCAGATTTTTTAGGAATTACTAGAAAATCTGTTTGAAATAACCAGAAAATAATGTTAAATATGGCCTAAACGGAATTCCAGTTGTTTTAACTGGACTTTTTTGTGTGTGTGTAAATCTTTACATTTAATAAATTTAAAATGGCGAGGGGACAACTCTAAAAGAAAAAATAATTGCTTTTAAGGGAGTTTTATGTTAGCCAGGAGAAAAACAAAGCGTATCTGAAGAATATGAAAAATATCGTCCTTCTTATTTTATTCTCTTGTGTGCTGAGTGGACTGTCGTAAATTCGATCGTTAACGACTTCAATAACAAAAACGCATTAGTGCCATGACAATGTTCCACTGTATGCTCCTTTAAAACGACGGATTCATAATAAATGCTGCACGGTAGAGTTTCTTTGGCGCTTTGTGTGGTCCGATAACCTCCGGATCTGAACGACAGGCATAACGTTATTGACACTCATAATTACATTATATTATCTCGATAAATGCACTTCTTAGTTGAGAAGATGATAAAAATGATTTCCGATATTTAATTTTATTTAAGAAAAATTTTATAATTTTACGAAAAAACAAAGATACTCTCAAAATTTGCATAAATCGGAACCACTGATTAAAATAGTGAAAAACCATTTACTAATTGCTTTAGCAGGTATTTCTACTAATAACTAACGGATATTCACTCTTTTAATTTCATCAATAATTTTTGACCAATTTTAATCAGTAATCTTAATGTTATTCACTCTCTAAATCTAAATCAGAATTATTGATGACTTCAATCAGTTAAAAATGATTATCAGTCAGAAATGACTGATTGTAAAGCAGGAAGTCAGTCACTGGTTGAAATTATCAATAATTCTAACTGATTCAGATTTAGAGAGTAGCTTCTTTTGTGATACACATTTTATTTGACTGATTCAAATAGCTAAAAAGAGGTTACTGTAAATCAGTCAAATTCCACTGATTATTTCAGTGAAAATTGACTGATTTGATAGTGAAAAATATTTTTTCATTTATGAATCAGCGAAAATTAACTGATTTAACAGTGAAAAATATTTTTTACTGATGAATCAGTGAAAATTTGACTGATTCAGATTTAGAGAGTGGTTAAATATTCACATATAGCGATTTGTATAATGTATCATAAAAAATGATGTTTGATTTACACGATTCATGATTCTTATTTAAAATTTCCTTGCACATGGAATCAAATGTTGATAATATTTTCGAATTGCATAAAATTATTCGACACGCACTTTCCGTGATTTCCACACTTCCGTGGACAATTTTGCGCGATAAACAAACAGTATAATTTTTGAGATCAAGTTATTACAACGTATCGATAATGTGCAATTATTCATGATTTTTATTTGTTTATGCTTTAAACATCTGACGTAAGAACGCGGAAGCCTCGTGAAGCCCTTTCTCAAGACGCGGTGAACTCGATTTCATTATAGTTGACATTAATTTCGCATGGCTTCCACGGCCTTAAAAGTTGAAAACCATTGGGATGACCTACCCCTTTAAACTTATCAACAATAGAGTTAAATTTTATAATTTTATATATAAATAGTTTTTGAAAATTAAATATTTAAAATTAAAATTTAAGAAGGGATATAATAATTAGGAATTTCTACAATTCATTTAATGTATTCAATTGGGTACATAGAATATTTGATAATAGATGTAAAAATAGAGTTTTGTGCAGGGATTTAAAAAAATGTATTATTTTTATTATTTATTTCATTGTCAGTTTTGTTGTTTAGTTTTCAAATGAATCTCGTATTTTCAATCTGGGAATGTTGTATAAAAGTGTAAAACTTCAAACCATTTATAGAATTTGAAATGTAACTAATTGAACTATATTTTTTCGACTGAATCAGATAATTAATTATTTAAATAATTTTCATAATTTGAATAATATTTGAAACTATTTTTTGAGATTGATAAATTCTAAAAGACTAAAAAACTGATTTTCTAATGGAGATAATGGCTTCCAAATTTGAGTTAGTCACATTTGACTATTGATCAATCTTTAGTACAAATAAGCCAAAATCTCAGTAAAAATTTCATGATTTCCAAGTAGAAAAAAGATTACCCAAAAAGGCAAAATAGTAATTATAATAAAATAATTAAATTTTCTGACTGAATTTTCAGTTTCTTTTGAAGTAGTTCTCGTGCCAAAAATCAGGTCTGCAAACAATTTTTATTATGATCTTAAGACTTGAAATTATATTATTAATATTTAAAGAATTTTGAAAATCTTGTCTTGACAAAGAAGAAACATTATTTTTTATGAAAAAATTTAAAACTCATGAAAAATAATACTTTTAATAATATTTTTTGTAAAATAAGTTTCCCTTACTATCACTTCTTACCAATTTTGTAAAAATGATTGTATTTTTATAAATCATGACTTATTTTTCCGGTGAAGATATTCTTTACACCTCTACTGTATTATTTTTCGTAAATTTTTAATTTTTTCATAAAAACTAATGTATTATCATTCATAAGACATGACCGATAATATCGTTACAAGTCTTAAAATAATAGAAACATTTCTTTTTCCCAGAGACCTGATTTATAGCACGACAACTACCTCAATAGAAAATTATGGAAATTCGATAGAGATTTTAGTCAATTTCATTTAAAAATGATATATTTTAATAAAAACTAATATATGTGGATACACTGAGAGAACAATTTCTTAATATTAACAAATTAACAAACAAACAATAACAATAACAAATTTCAGTCAATTTAACTAAAAATTAATTTTGAAATAACAAAAAAAACACGTAAAGATCGTATTTACGATCTCTTTTTAGTATATTCGATTCATGCCACAAAAAAATGAATTTTTAAGTCGACCGGAAACCGAAAGACCTAGGCCCCAATACCAGCGCAGTCGAAAGCGTCTTTTTACCACAGAAAGATTTTCAAATATTTAAATATATAAATATAAAACACTTCCATAGAAGTAAAAATCAAATGATATACTCTCTAAATCTGAATCAGTCAAATTTTGACTGATTGAATCAGTGATTTACCTTTTCACTGATTCATCAGTGGAAAAATATTTTTCACTCTTAAATCAGTTAATTTTCACTGATTGAATCAGTGAAAAAATACTTTTCACTGTCAAATCAGTCAATTTTTACTGAAATAATCAGTGAAATTTCACTGATTTACAGTAACCTCTTTTTAGCTATTTGAATCAGTCAAATTTCACTGACAGTCAGCAGATTTTGACTGATTCTAATTTAGAGAGTACTTATTTTGTAAATAATGTTATACCCAATTTTCAATAATAAATTAATCAGGAATGCCTACTAGTATATAATAAGAACTACAAATTAATTTCACGCTTTTGAAAAATTCATGAAGTAAGCAAAATATTTATTGTTGATTTTCTTCAAATATTGCATTAACGATTCCTTATTAAATTGATATATAATGTTCTTAACAAATAGATTCTTTATTATCATAACTTAAGTCAATTAAAATTAACAATTTTTGTATTTGAAGGAAAAATTCAAAAATAATTAATTTGACTTGAAGTATTGTGTTATTATAAATAATAAATCCAGTTATAATTTCAAATGCGACTGTACTTTGAGTAATAATAGAGCTCGGTTACATTAACTGCAAAATTATGTAGCCATGAAATTCAACTGAAAAAGTCAGTTGGTAGAACTAAACTATCGTTTTTTGTTGAATTGACTGAAAAAACTCTTCAGAGTAACCCAAAACTGCAGTTGCTTTTAACCCTTTCAGCCATATATTTTTCCTCAAATTCAACATTTTTGTAAATCCATTTCTAAGGGGTTTTTCTGATCGCTGAATATGAATATAATTTTGAAATTTCAAATTTCTGAAAATCCAAGATTTTAGATCAAATTTTGAAATTTCATATCCGCCATATTTGTTCCAGCATCTTGAATTTTCGGATTTTGAAATTTTTCATTTCTGATTAGGATTTTACAATCCGAAGAATCATTAGAGAACAAGTTTCAACAGAACATAATTGTTAACTTGGATTTAGAATGAAAAAAAAACACAGAATTTCATATATTTATGACAAAAAATAGAACTTATATCAAATACAATATAGCGGAAAATTTCGAAAAATATCTTATGGTATACTGAGTACAACAAAAAATCCCCATCTCAATCTTTATTATACATTAGTCAAGAATGTATTTCTCAGTGAAAATGCTATTTATTTACTTACGGCATTTTTTAAAATAACAATTAATAATTGTTCATATTTTTTTACACTTATTGATGGTCTAAGGACCATGTAAAGCCAAAAAATCTGGTACTTGTTGTTAAGAAAATAGTTTAAAAAATGAAAAACTATGACTCTTCGTTCACGAAAATTAGAACTCAATCAAAAATAGATAATTTTGCTTTCAAGAACAGCAATATTATTATTGAAGGGCTAATTTGAAAGAGAAAAGATTATTTTTCATGAAAAAAATTTGAAACACAAAAAGATAATTTTATTAATAAATTTTATTTTTGCCCAAACTTATTTTCTTATCGCTTCGAGTCAAATTTTAAAAAATGATGCGATTCTAATAAATCACGGTTCATTTTTTTAGGAAAAAGATTCTCTACAATATGACCGTTTCCTATTTTTGAAATTGAATTAATTACTATCAAATACAGCAATTTGTTTATAAAAATTTTGTTTTGAAATATTGTTTTTTTATAATTTCAGCCATTAAAGAATTCATTTTCAAAAATTGGAAACCGTCAAATTGTAGAGAATCATTTTCCTAACAAAATGAACCGTGATTTATTAGAATCAGATCATTTTTTAAAATTTGGCTCGAAGCGATAAGAAAATAAGTTTTGGCAAAAATAAAATTTATTAATAAAATTATTTTTTTGTTTCAAATTTTTTTCATGAAAAATAATCTTGTCTCTTTCAAATTTTTGAAAGCAAAATGATCTATTTTTGCCTAAGGTATAATTTTTGTGAACGAACTACCTTAATGTCTATACACTGAGAAAACAGTTTTGTCAAATCAACAAAAATATTTTGTTAGTATTTAGCTAACAAAATTCTTTTGTTGTGCCAACAAAACATTTTGCTATATCAATCAAATTTTGTTACTTAAACAAAATGTTTTGTTGCGACAACAAAATATTTTGTCAGGACAACAAAAAAAGTTTTGTTGGATACATTTTTTTCTCAGTGTAGGACTTTATCGAAAATTTCCAGTTAATATTACTGACGTGGATTTCTCTGAGTGTAGAAAAGGATTAAAATAAATACTTACGGTGGGGGTATAGAAGGGGCCCTGTTCAGCCAGTCCTGGAAAATAAGCAGCCATCCCCTCGGATGCTGCAGCCGCGGCTGCAGCTGCATAAGGTGCGCTGTACATCGAAAGCGCCGCGGTAGGAATACCACCAAGTCGTTGATACCCACCAAGAAGTTCATATTGACATGAGCACACAGTATGACCCGTTAAAGGATCGGTATAAATCGGTCTGCCCGTGTCGCAGCATCTTCCACCCGGTGGACCACCGGCCGACGGCGGCGGATGGGGTTGAGATGGACTCACAGACGTCGTCGGACTTCCAGGTGGTCGGACCACCGCACTCGTCACAGCCATTCTCGCGTTTTGTAAACTAGTATTATTTAAATGATGAACTGCGCTTCCCAAAGAAGAGGCGCTACTGACGCTCAAAATCGGCGCCGACGCCGGCGAAGGAGATGAAGATGCTAGCGATGCGCTCACTGTCACAGGACACTAAAACAAATAAAATTACACATTTACTTAATTTTTTTTATAAACATATATCTAGAATTTGAATAAGTTCTTTTTATTTATAGAAGGAAAGAAAAATGTATTTTATTGATTCTAAAGCAGATTCGTGTGCCGTCTTCGATGAAATGCAGCATATCATTGTTCCAAATGAATATTGCAGAAGATAGCAATTAAAAAGAACCCATTATATGCATATTATATGAATATTAATATATTCTTGCATTGTTAAATGCAGAAGAGTCATTGCACGTAAACACAAAGAAAGATATTAGCACGCAATGAATATGTAACTAGAATCAAAGATTATATCATCGCACTTAAAAGTCAGTTAAACATTGTATCAACTGCATAAAGATTGTTTATGATTTCTTCACATGAAATTACAATACAAATGTAGATTCTCGAAAATAATCTTCAAGCATGAATTTCATTTAACATATAAATCAAACAGTGGGTGATTAAATTATTACGATCACTCCCAATAATTTGAGGAAATGATTTTCACTCGTAAATTTTGGATATAAAATATTATATATATGTTAGATAAAAAATCTAAAGAAGCGGTTAATTTAATCTCTACTCACTATATCTGAATCAGTCAAAATCTACTGATTATCAGTGAAATTTGACTGATTAAAATAGCTAAAAAGAGGTTACTGCGAATCAGTCAAATTTCACTGATTACTTCATGTGAAAAGTAACTGATTTAACAGTGGAAAATATTGTTTTCACTAATTAAACAGTGAAAATTAACTGATTTAACAGTGAAAAATATTGTTTCCATTGATGATTCAGTGAAAAGGAAAATCACTGATTGAATCAGTAAAAATTTGACTGATTCAGATTTAGAGAGTACCGAAATCTTAATTACTGAATAGTGAGCCACTAATTTGATTCAGTGAGGATTTTCTACTAATTATTGATTATTTTTCGACTGATTACTTTTCAAAACGTTTATAACTACCACTGGGAATAGTAGAAAATCACTGATAATTAGTGCAAAAAATCCACTAAAGTGTCTGTAAACACTTTTATGCCTAAGTAAAAATGTAAATAGTAATACAACTATTGCCGACACTCTCAGAAAATATCATTTATTAATTTTCTCCCAACTGAAGGTATCGATAAAAATAGTTATTTTCTAATAACTTTAGCTTTTCACTAATTCAGATATAAAGAAGTTACTCATGAATTTATCTCTGTAAATAGTTCCTATGAACTATTCCGTAGTTTTTATTACTTAAAAATCATCCTGCAAACGTATTAAAGTTAGTTAATTTACGCCACTTGTATGGTTTTTGTGTCTTCATCTATCTCTTGAGCGTCATTTTTCATAATTAATTATATTTATCGTGTATAAACAAATAAATCTAAACCTATCAAAGTCATGTGGCTTAAAATATAAAGGAAATATGACAATAAACATGTCTTTATATTCAAGTGTGAATTACTTGAAATTTGTTTCATTTTATTCGAATATTTAGAGTTTAGAGAATTAAAAAGAGAATAAAATAAATAAATAAATAAAAGAAAAAATGAATCAAAAGCAAGCAAGACAATGTATATTTTTAAATATTTTATCTTCTGCAGTGTTGATGACTGTCATTAGTGAAGTATTGTAATAATCATAACAATGTGGTAACCTACTGTAATCCTGATAATTTTTTATAATGCAATTTTCTAGTTTTTTAACAATCAAACAATTGTTACACGCTTAATCAATTATTTAATGAATCCAAGGATTATTTATTTGGATACAATTTTATTTAAGGGGGTATGTACGTAAAATTACCTGAAAATTTCCCTTTTTTATGAAAGGATTGATCTTACAACAATTATTCAAGAAAAAAAAGTCAAAAATATTACAAAATGGCGGAGCTAGAATTTAAACAATGCGGGTACTTTTATGTACTTACAGTTCTGAACGTTCATTGAATGATGGAAAATATTTTTTCTGAAAACTAAATGATTAGTTTTTGCTTCATTAATTCAAAAAGTAGCGTATATTTTAAGACAGATTAAATATTTCTACCACCATAAATATAATCATAATCATTAATTTTATTTTGAAAGCAAAAAAATTGTCATCGTTCAATGAACGTTCAGAACTGTAAGTAAATGGTTCTTTTTTCACAAAAGGTAAACGGTCGCCATCCCCCACGCCACAAAAATGATTTTAAAAATCGTTTTTCGACGGGTTTTCATCTATAGCTACCCGGTTGTCCGGTGAATGAGGATAATTGAAAAAAAAATAAGATTTGACAAAATGGCGGGCAAAAAACGAAAAAAAATCCTTAAAAACGAGGTTTTTTCAATATTTTCTGCGCCATTTTGTCAATTATTTATTTTTTCAATACATTTCAAGAAAAACGCGTTTGAAGTTTAATTCATTGATAATCATAACAAATGTGTTCTGACGTTTAAGGCTGTATCTTCTACAATTTTTATGATTTTTTCATACATTGTAAGATTTTGGTACACGAAGTAAATAAATAATTTGTATAAAATATAGAAAAAAATGATTTTCATCATGAGGGTCGCCACATATAATATGGACGAAAATATTCTTGAAATGTGCGACTATTAGAAAAAAAAATATAAAAAAATCAAAACAGAATTAAATAGTTTAATAATGTTTATAGAACTGTTCAAGAATTGAGAATACTTACAGAACAGAGTTCTCGAAAATTTACAGAACTTTTCAGAATAAAATGTAGAGCATTGAATAATTTTTCCTGAATGTTCCACATTTTATTTTAAAAAGTTCTGTAAATTTTCCAGAACTCTGTTCCGTAATTGCCTGTATCCCCAACTCATGAACAGTTCTATAAATTTTACTGAACTATTTTTTTCCATGTATGCCATTAATCGAACAAATATTTCAGTTAATTCAACCAAATATTATTTGACTTAACCAAAAATCTTGGTTAATTTAAGAAAATAGTTTCGTTAGATAAAATACATTTTTTTAGATGAAGTTAACAAGTAGCCTAACAGGGTTTCTGGAAAGGCAGCTGCATCCAAAGAAAGTACTTCTCCCCTCTATGAATCAATCCAGGGACATATAGTGTCAACTGACGAGCGGGAATATCACCCTGGCATTGTTTCCTCTCCCGAAAGGTAAACCCCCGCTTAAGGTCAGATATAATACCCATCCTCATTAATTCCATATCAAACACTACGGCTAAATAGATTAGCGGCTTGAGTGCCTTTCACTTTTCATGCCCCAAACAAACCCTAGCGAAGGCCCTCGTACATATATCGCATCATCCATGCCTCGTTTAGAAGAGCCAAACATATTGCCGTTCCCGAATTTGAGTACCAAGGCCATAATCTGTGTATGTGTGTCTTATAAAAGGGTATGTGTGTATTATAAAAGAGTATGTGTGCATTATAAAAGGGTATGTGTGTATTATAAAAGGGTATGTGAGCTCTTGCATCATCCGGGTTTTCTCTTTTGGATGTGTGTGATTATGTTTCACATTGTGGAACCGCGTTAATACGTGTCGTTGCTGCGAATTCGAGAACCAACTGTCGCAGGACGTGTGAAGCGAAAGGATCGCTGAATTTCTACCCACATATATAGACATTGCATCCATGAAAGTGTTGTAGTTGAGTCACATTGTCAGTTAGACGGTGTAAGATGCTGAGTTTTAACGAAGAGATTGGCGTCAGTGGGAGGTAATAAAAGTAATGAAAAAAAGCCATATTTGCACAAAGAAGGGAGTTTGTTAAAGAGCGAGCAGGGTAATGACGACTGTAGATTATCTAGATAAAAAAGCACTTAGGCTTCATTTTCTCATACTTTATTCTCAAATTAGACTCCAACCTTCTACGACTTGTGCAATATTTTTACGGCTTCATAAGACTACTAAGTATTTTATCGCTAGTCGTCTTGTAATCAAAATTCTTCAAGCATATTAAAATCTTTAGTTAATAAATTAGACTCTACCTCGGGTAATTAAAGCACAATTATCGTTTTATTCAGATCGATGTAATTAAAATTGAGAAGAATTTTTTAAAAAGGTGTGGTAAGCTGATATTTGATTCGGACTTTATTAGTGTAGCAAGTAGTATAAATTTAATAAAGATGTTAAAAATAATATTTTTGCAACAAATTTTTTATTCGTAAAACTGCATAAAAGCGTGTCAAAGACATTAAGTTTATTTCTCATTTTATACTTTCACTTATTCAAAATACAGCTTAATTGTCGAGGTTTCTGAAACGTCATTTAATAGTAAACACATGAAGATTTTCAACGAAATGGTTCAGGAAATTAATTGATTAGGCTCCGATAAGAACTTTATTTCATTAGCAGCTTATCGGTAATTCTTTAATAAAAAGTGAGTGGCGATTAAGTGTTTGATAGACTTGGAGTAATTACGTAAGACAAAAAATTTAATCTATGTTGAATGTGCGAATTGTTATTTTATGTAGAATTTTAATAAAGGTCGAAAGTAAAAACAATTTTGAAAAGTGGTTTTTATAATAGAAACTGTAAAAAGGCATTTATTGCTGAAACTGTAAAATATATATGTAATTTTTTATAAAATATTCAATACGTTTATGAGATTAAGCCAAGAGTTACATTTTTTAAAGGGAAAAAATATGGGATGATTTAAACAAAACGCTTTTGGTATTTCTAATTTTTTTAAGTTCTTGCAGTGCACTGAACTTTGTTGTCGTAGGGTTTATTGTACATGTTACATCGTAAACAGGATTTGACTCATCGGCTTACATGGTTTTAGTTACACAGTTTTGAACGACAGCGGATGGCTTCCTGATTCTTATGTGACCATCAGTTAATCGGTTTTTAAGTAAAGAAGGGTAAAACCGTCCTTCATCTTCTTCTATTTAATTATATCCAAGGAACTTTTATTCTGAATTTATGAAATTTTATAATTAACCTTTTATGAGGGACATTTTGATTAAATTTGTTTAATAAAGTATACCGTAAACAGGTAATTAAATCTATAATGAAACCTGAATATTCATGTTATTTTTTCATATTTGGTGAACCGCATTTATGTATGTCTTTTATACCATTTATATTTCAAAGAATTCGCATAAAATCAACAGAAACTTGCTATTTTGCAAAAATAATATTCCTAAATAGTGGAGAAAACTATATTTCTTTTTTTAGTTGCCTAAAAATCCACAAGTGTCTTCCTTAACACAAAGTCATTGACTAAAGTTAAAAACAATAATTCTTGAATAAAAAATTACTGGAAATTGCTATTTTTCCTATCACTTAAAAAATAGTTCCCTTAAGTCAAAGAAACATTTCTTCGTTTTACGGAAAGAGAAAAGATTTCTTTTGAATTAAATTTTTGTTTTTAATTTGAAGAAAAAACGTGTTTAAATTAAAGATAATGTTTAATATCTAGAAAAACATTTTAAATTTAAGGAAATGTTACTTTGACGTAAAGAAACTGTTCTCTGAATATCTAAAAATTCTTAAATCTGTAACATTTATAATAGTACACACTCATAACAGTTTCTTTGAATCAAAGAAAATATTCATCCAGTCAACGAAACAATTGCTTTGAATTGAAAAGTTCTTCTGATTCAAAGAAGTATTCTTTCATTTGAAGAAAAAGATTTGTTCAACAAAATTTCTTATGAATGAAAAAAACAGTTTTTGTCATTCAAAGAAAATATTTCTCTGACGTAAAGAAAATGTTTTCTGAATATCTGAAGATTCTGAAATCTGTAACATTTATAATAGTGCACACTCAGAACAGTTTCTTTGAATCAAAGAAACTATTCGTTCAGTCAACGAAAAAATTACTTTTGATTGAAAATGTCTGATTCAAAGACATATTTTTTCATTTGAAGAAAAAGATTTGTTCAAAAAAATTTCTTATGAATAATGAAAAAAACAGTTTTTGTCATTCAAAGAAAATATTTTTTTGGCGTAAAGAAACTGTTTTCTGAATATCTGAAGATTCTGAAATCTGTAACATTCGTAATAGTGCACATTCAGAACAGTTTCTTTGAATCAAAGAAACTATTCGTTCAGTCAACGAAAAAATTACTTTTGATTAAAAATATCTGATTCAAAGACATATTCTTTCATTTGAAGAAAAAGATTTGTTCAAAAAAATTTCTTATGACTGAAAAAAACATTTTTTGTCATTCAAAGAAAATATTTCTTTGACGTAAAGAAACTGTTTTCTGAATATCTGAAGATTCTGAATTCTGTAATATTTATAATAGTGCACACTCAGAACAGTTTCTTTGAATCAATGAAACTATTCGTTCAGTCAACGAAAAAATTACTTTTGATTGAAAATATCTGATTCAAAGAAATATTCTTTCATTTGAAGAAAAAGATTTGTTTAAGAAAACCGTTTTGTTTGGATTAAAAAACATTTTTCAAATAACCAGTCAACGGAAAAATTATTTAGAATAAATTTTTTTTTCTGATTCAAAGAAATGTTTTTTTATTTAAACAAGAAAATTTCTCCTCATGGGAAAAACTCTTTTTATTTAACCAAACAGTTTCTTTGAATCAGAAAAAAATGTCTGATAACTGATCAAAGAAAAAATATCGGAATCAAAATATTTTTATGATTCAAAGAAATTTTCTCAGAATCAGACAAAACTTGATTCAAAGAAATCATTCTCAAAGCGTAGTTTGAAACTATCTTAATGCATCGAAACCTCTTAAATTCAAGTAACACCTGACCAAATAAAACTTGCACTACCTTTCAGAATCTTCTTAATTTGCAAGTCCCCCTTCCATAAATATTTCTCCAACTCCCAAAAGTCCGAATTTCCTCACATTACACAGGCAGTCACGATTTAAAAAAAAATACAACGCTACGTGTCCGTCAGAAGAACACGATTTCAGGCAATCCTGTAGAATTTTTTCCTACCGATCGAGCGATTCGACGACAAACCCTTTCGAAGAGGGATCGATGGCGGTGGTACGATAAAATTTTTCGTCGCTTGCAGAAGTCAAGGCGCGATACCACCGCGGAAATACTAAAGGTAACCGCCGGGAATGCGTTTCAAGCATTCAGGATCGGTATGAGGGTTAAACGACGAAGCGTGTTGCGAGTGACCCGTAGGCCATAATTCAAGGCTTAGCCAGAAGAAGAAAAGGAGAAGAGAGAAGGCATACGTGAAATGAAAAGAAGAAAAGAGGTAAAAGTTAAAAGCTGAAAGAGGGAGGTGAGGAAACCGAGGCTGACTTACACGTAGCGATCGCATCAGGGCCGGTAGCAAACCAGCAACTATATCACTCGAAACCAACACCTCGACGAAGAAGTCGCGGCAATATCAGCAACCACCACACCGTTCTCACCTCGCGCAACCCAGAAAGCAATAATTATTATTCTAACGAGCCGAGTTCCGATATATATCGACGCATTAGCTCGTACATTCGCTTGTTTGTTTCTCGGCGCTGCTAATTGCCCTTCTCAAGAGAGGGAGCACATGGTATATCGTGTCGAAGCGCATAAAACCGGAATGCTGTTCTTTTCCCAGCAGCTGCTTGAGCCTTTGCTCCAGATAGGTCCCGGGGATTAGGAAATATCTGAAAACACTTCCCAGATTGAGTGGGCAATTTTTCAGGACTCTTCGGAACGTTATTTTCTGGAAGCCGGAATTCTCTAGGGATGTTCGGCAGCTATTTTAGTCAAGGGGATGTCGCTTTCGAGAAGAAGAGATATTGTAAAATTTTTCTGTGAAAAAAGAAACATTTTTTGTCATTCAAAGAAAATATTTCTTTGGCATAAAGAAAGTGTTCTCTGAATATCTGAAAATTCTGAAATCTGTAACATTTATAATAGTTGACAATCAGAAAAGTTTATTTGAATCAAAGAAACTATTCTCCCAGTCAACGAAATAATTACTTTGAATTGAAAAATTTTTTTGATTCAAAGAAATATTATTTCATTTGCAAAAAAAAGATTTGTTCAAGAAAATTTCTCATGATTGAAAAAAAACATTTTTTATCATTCAAAGAAGATGTTTCTTTTATCCTAAATCGAAGAAATGTTTCTTTGACTCAAGGAAACTGTTCTGTAAAGATCTGAAAATTAAGAATATTATAAAATTTCTAAAAGTGTAGGCTTAGGACAGTTTTTTTTATTTAAAAGAACATTTTTTTTTAATATCGAGTCAACGGAAAAATTACTTAGAATAAATTTTTTTCTGATTAAAAGAAATGTTCATTGATTTAAAGAAGAAAATTTCTCATCTCATAGGAAACGTTCCTTCGACTTAAGAAAACTGTTCCCTGCCTAACTGAAAATTCTGAAATTTTTAATCTAACAGTGTACACACAGAAAACAGTTTCTTTGAATCAGAAAAAAATGTCTGATAACTGATAAAAAAAAAATATCTGAATAAAAATGTGTTTATGATTCAAAGAAATTTTCTCAGAACCAAACAAATCTTGATTCAAAGAAATCATTCTCTAAGCGTAGTTTGAAACTAATCGGAAAAATAAAATCTTTAACTTCCTTCACAGAAAATTTTTTCAAATATATTGAAAATTCCATCTAGTCTTGAATGATGTTAAGTTAATTCTAAATTACAAGCTGATAAGGTCGATATAGTAGAGTTCCGTTATCACAGTGAATGATACACTCTTCTAATGATCGACATAATCGACTGAAATGATTTGGAAAAAATAGTAAGAAGAGATGTTTTTCCTTTGTAAAGAAAACTTGCTACTTCAGCTTTGTGGCTAATCAAGACACTGGGAACTTTAGTTTCTACTTTAGGTACACGATGTTTAGTCTTTGGAATTGGTTTTCTTAGCAGAAAAGAGATTCATAAAATTTTCAGAAAGTTCGGTACTTATTTATTTGGACAACACGACTTTTTAGTAGATTTTACAGGAAATTCACTCAAACCCATGATTTTTCTCTAATTTTCACTTATCCCTCAGTAAAATCTACTAAACTTAGATTTTTCCATATTTTGTAGAATTTACTGGAAGCTAAGTAGAGCATATAAAAAATCTCTTGATTGAACTGAACTTCTTGTAAAATCTACTTAAAAATCATCTTGTCCAAATAAATACCAGAAAAAATATCCTTGATCCAAATCAATTGTTTGGCCAAAATACATTTTTCAATTCAATCGGCACGAATTTGTTTAAATGGAAAAAGCTTTTCTTTAAGTGAAAATACAAAAGGCAATTATTTCTAGATCGATGAAAATATTCAACATTATTATTATAAATTAATTAGTTGAGTTTGAAATTTCCTTGAATTCCGATTTGAAACGAAGTCTAATTTGATCAATTATAACTGATGATATAATTGGGCTAAAATCAAATTGCGTAACGCAATTAAAGAACACTAATTTAACCGAGTAATAATTTGATTGTGATAAAGAAATATTTTTCATTAGTGGATAATATTTCAGTTTGAGTCTAATGGCTGACATGATTAACGGATATGGTGAAAATAGAAGTCTCGACGTTTATAAAAATTTATATTAAAATGGAAACTGTTAAGACATCTGTAAACGAAATAATTAGGGACTTGAATCATAAAACGATCGAATATTCAAACAACAAAATAATTTCAAGAGTTAAATATTTGGCAACTCAATGTGAAGCGTAAACAAAATTTTCATAAACATTCTTTCTGAAAATAATTTGCTTGAAACTGATGCAAGGCTTATTGATTAAAAACAATTTTTAAGACAACTTCGAAAAATGTAGACATTTTTTAAGATACTTTAGGAAAGAAAATGCGCCAATCTCCAGCTCTAGAATCATTGCTATTATTGACGAAGATCAAATTAATACTGTCACAAAAGAAACATAGTGAATGTAATGAAATGTTATACGCGGTATAACTAATGAGATGTAAAATGAATAACTCTACAGGTATCATTTGTTAATTGCGAAAGAGAACAAGGTAACAAGTCACAATAACTCTCGTGGTATCAATAAAAAACGAGTATAATCATTATGACTTGATACTCGCCTAGCAGAGCCAAGAACAGATTTAAGGAAAAACACCCACGGAATTCGATTAGAACACAAAAACCTAATTATTATCAAGCATCAACTGGTCAACTCAAACACCTATTAGCGACTTGTAGAAAATTGTCTGAAATTTAATCCACAAGCCAAGAACCTGACTCGCATACGAGAATGGCAACATCCGAAAAACTAATATCGCCCCGTATGGCTCGATCATCAGATGATCGAGTGATCACTGAAAAAAACTTGCAACCATCTATATATTGTACATGTGCCTATACATCGATACTAACGCCTCTTTACTGCATACCACTAGCAAAGAAATTTCATTTATTCCAAGTCCCATTTTTAAAATACGAAAGTAATTCATCCCTTGTGTCTAGAAAACATAAATCGAGCGCAAATAATGTTTATGGTATTGGATTTTAGTATACCTTCTTTTATATTTGTGGTTTCCTTTGTACTTTGCATGGAATTATATCGATGTTTTGACAGAGGAATATAAATGAGAAATGAAACAAGAGATGGTAATAAATAATGGGATAAATCGCATTTAAGTGTAAACGGTGAAATTTAATCCAGGAGACTTTGCAGCTCGACTTCCGAGCACCAGGATTTGGAATATGCACATACAAATGTGAAAGAGGATCTGGCGTGCTTATAGGTTATGTCCTGTAGACACAGATGCACCGGTGTTTGCATTCGGAACATTTGTCACGCGTGTCGTTCGACTAAAAGGTGAAAGGGACCGGTATCCCTCTATGTGTACCGATGATGCCCTCTTTGCAACGAGGCCCAACCGAGTCAATATTTACTCTTGTCCAGATTGATGGACTTTCTTATGTACTTAAGCTTCGCTTTACTCACTTATTTTCTAGATTCCCATCAAAATTTCCTCATCGTGCGAAAACAACAATCCTATATTCTTATTTTATCTCCTATTATATCAAACTGCTGTTTTATGAATCTTAAATTATATTCTTTTATGTTATGTTCTGTTTTGCTGTATTCAATCCGCATGGAAACACTATTTGTACAGATTTCAAATTTTATCATTCACATTACAACTTCTGCCATTAACATTCCACACGGAGGAACTTTTTATAGCAATATATGTTTACCTACATATTTAGTCTCTAAATCTGAATCAGTAAAAACGCACTAATTCATAATGAAACACCACTGTTTCGAACTCACTAGTTAATCAGTGAAATATACTGGTCAACTGTGAAATTCACTGGTCAACCAGTGAATTTCCCTAGTGATATCAGTTAAATTTCACTGATTCTATGTGGAAGACTTATAACATCCGAAACAGTGGATTTTCACAGTTTCGGATTTAGGACGTAAGCCAAATTATCAGTTTATTCCAAAAAAATTTCAATCTCAATAACATTCCGAATAATCAATCTCATTGTCCATACCCACAATTGGGAAAATCTTTAGTATGATACTACTCATTTTTTAAAGTTTCTAATTAATTGTAAAAAAATGTCAATTTTTTAATCACTTTTTGAAGTATTTTAGTCGGAAGCATTTCCAAGTTTTTATCGATGCATAAAAAAGACGTAGGTAATAAAATTCCCCATCAAGAAGCCCTTAGCGAAATTGTTTTATGTATTTTTTAGATCCAAAATAAATCACTGATGAGGGCTTCCATCAGAGCCGAAATGTTACACATCAACACATGTCTTCAACATATGTTTTATTTTATAATGATAATTCTAAAAAATATTAAGAATCTACACTCAGAAAAAATATTTGATTGAATCAAAAAATTTATTTGCTTAAAACACTTTCTTTGATGTAAAGAAATGTTTTGTTTTAATAAAACAAAATTTGTTTGATTCAAACAAAATATCTTTGGAGCAAATAAATATTTGTTCGAATCAAATAAATGTCTGCCTTAATTCAAACAAATTATATCTTTGACCATATATTAATGCATTAATTTCTTTGTTTTGAAGAAAAATTAATTTGATTCAAACAAATATTCATTTGGTTCAAAGATATTTTGTTTGAATCAAACAAATGTTATTTCATTTAAACAAATCATTTTTTTAAATCAAAGAAAGTTGTTCAAACTAATCATTATATTTGATTCACTCAAATCTTTTTTCTGTGTAGAGGAAATCGAGGTACAAAGGTAATTATTCCTAGCGGACTGGACATTTTTCGAAATCTACTAAAGATTCAAAAAATGATATGAAGCTTTAGTATAAGTTATAATAAAGTTTGATACAATCTATAGTTAGTTATCGTAGCTCATCTAAAGAAAAAAACCCCTTATGACACGCTTTACCCTGAATTAAAAAGTAGTTAAGTAAAAGTTCTCGAAAAATTCCAAACTTAGATTTCTCCGTGCAAATTTTACTATTCGCATTGCAATTTTTACCATTGGTATCAGAAATTATACTATTCACCCCTTAAGAAAAGAAATAAAATTCTAAATAGTGTAATCCAAACGGTAGAACATGCAATGCTAATAGTAAAGAATAGCAATTAGTGCTATTCTCTTCTTTCCGTGCGATGAAACATTCCCTTAAATACTTTTATACGTTAAAAAGCAACTTGGCAGTAAAAAAAAAGTTTTATATGAACCAGAAGAGAAATTCATTGTATTAGGCTACCTAGCATAAGTGGATACGCGTCAGTTTTTGCATTCAGGTACGAAGTTCGATTCCCGACCAGGTAGACTTTAAAAAAATACAATTCGGTGGAAAAATCGTTTTTCTTAGCAAAAGATTTCCGAATGTCAACTGGTTAGGGACTTTGGTCGCGCAGGTGAAAAATTCAGGTCGAATAAGGTGGATTTAAAGGTGCATAAGCGAGAAGGTGAGAGTTGTTGGAGGAATTGTGAGAGGAAGGAGGGCGTGCAAGAGAGCGAGGGCGGATCTGAGTCAGCGTGCGGATCGAGTACCGCCGATTCAGCGAACGAAACAGCGCTAACTGTCGACACTTACTATACTGGCAGATTGTATTTACCTAACCTATACGATACCTCCGCCAGCTTGCAATATTGCATTGGCCATTCATAATTTTTACGCCAAGTCTCGTCAATGAGACTGACTTATGACGACTCGTTAAGCAAACCGAGAAATCATTTCATGCATTTCTCTACTTTGCACGTGTTGCTACCACTACATCCACACAAAATCCAACTCGATGTTACACACAGAAAAAAGTTTTATTTAAATTTAAGAAATCGTTTTTTTAACTTAATTTCTTTAATTCGAAGTAAAAAGACCTTTAGAACAAATATCAATTTATTTGATTTCAAGAAATCACTTTTTTTTCACATGCAAGATGCACGCTTTCAATTTTTTTTCGGCTATACAAATTTGAACACCCAAATATTAGCCATTTTTATATTTGACGAAAATTAATCATCTTTTTAGCCTTTTTTAAATCAAAGGAATTATTTCCTTAAGATTATTTATTTGATTCAAATACAATACCGGCGAAAACTCAAGAAATAATTTATTTCTGTTAATCACTTTACACATGTACTGATGTAACTGTGCAGACATTCATTTCTTAAATTCAAAGAAAAAACAATCAAGAAATTTATTTAAATCAAAGAAACTTTTTTCTGGGTGTATTAGACAAAGAAATAAATTTTATAAGCAAATGGATTCTATAGTTTTTTCTGATCAAACTAAATGATTAGATACATAAAGAAAATAATTTGTTTGTATTGTTGCTCTTAAAAGATTATTTTTAGATAAAAGCATTAGCAATGTTCCA
This sequence comes from Diplolepis rosae, assembly GCA_030998225.1. Classification (NCBI taxonomy): domain Eukaryota; kingdom Metazoa; phylum Arthropoda; class Insecta; order Hymenoptera; family Diplolepididae; genus Diplolepis; species Diplolepis rosae. The sequence continues at coordinate 7,317,588 of JAPYXD010000701.1, forward strand.
GGTTCTCACAATTAAAATTCTCACGATTAGACGCGTGCTAATTCATTTCATTCTCTTCTCGTTCAGATTAAGGCGCGGTTGAATCGATCAGTTAGTGGAATTGATATAAGACACATAAGTGATCTTAACTTATTAAACCCATGTATAACATACAATATATTCTAGTGTCGTTGCTCTCTTCACTGCCATTTTCTTATGGTAGGTTGAACCTTAATGAGGTTTTGATACAAAACATTATCATTCAAGAAATCATGTGAACACAGTTGAATAACATTTAAAAAATTCAATACAATATAGAAACAGGATTTATAAGTTTCCTCTAAATTAAAAATAGAATCAATATGCATGAGCTTGTCTTTTAAATCAGTTTCAGGTAGAAACCAAATAGCATCAGCAAGTATTCAACCAATTAATAGTGATTAAAGAAAGAGAAAAGAGATACTAAATGTAGAAAAATGACAGCGGGAGAAAAAAACTGAAGAAGGAATAAACAGATTGATAAATAATCTATTTCGCGATAAGCAAGTGAACTATTCTCAAAATAAGTGAAGTTTGAAGTGCTCTAAAAATATTCATTACGCGATTTTAAAGCTTCATTAGAATTATTCTCAATTAGGATGACTGATGCACAGAATTGGCACAATAAATTTCTCAGCGTTCTAATTTTAAGCAAAGTCGACACTAGAATCCTTGGAAGCATTTATTCATAAAATCTTATAATAACTTCAAACCCTCTTCTCTTTTTCATTTTATTATTTTTTTCTTCGTTTTTATGCGATGTTTTTCTTTACATTTAATCTTTCTACTTCTTTTTAGCTTGCACTTGGCTCATTCTTCGTTACTACATCTTTCATTCACACATAATAAGACTACAGATGCTAGAGAGTTATTAACGATAAATTTACAAGTTTCACAAGCATTTGCAACCTATCTTTACATCACTGTAAATATCAGTAGAAAATAAAGCACTAGCATATTTCAAGTTTGCAATTTGTCTTTCTTAAAAACAACCTATAACTACTGATCATTTGCCATTGAGACCTAATGTTTCCATGTTGTTATTTCATAACGTGTGAATATTGAAGAAACATCAACTAATCTTACAGAAATGTTTCCCCTTGTAATTATAATTAACGACAGAGATAAATTTATGCTATTGATTACTATCAAACTGCTTGTCCCTGTTTGAAAAATGTAACATTGTACGGGTTACCATATATGTACTGTATTGGGTACAATACACGGAGAAACACAAGTTTAAAATTTTTGATAAACTACGTTTCAAATTAGGGAAAAACATGTCATATTGAGAATTTTCCGTAGCGAAATACTAAAATTTCGATGAACTATATGATAATTTACTATTGATATCTATACTAATAAAGTTTGATATAAATTTTCGAATCTTTAGTATTTTGATTGCAAAGAATTTCCATTCGGCTAGGAATAATTACTATTGTACCTCGATTTTTTTTAGATTCCTAATATTTTTTAGAATTATAATTATAAAATAAAGCATTTATTGCTATAAAAAGTTTCTTCGTGTACATATATTAATCATTACATATTCTCAATCGGTAATGCTTACAATATTTTATTCCTTAAATTGGAATAGGCACCTTCATAGTAAATCAGTTGCATATTTTTCTATCCGAGCATCAATTGTAACTTCTAATCAAAAGATTACATCACATGATCTTAAAAAAAGTTTTTTACTTAAAAATTCCAAAACATTATCACTAATGAAAAAATTACCAATGTAATAGTTCTTTTCTAATAGCCATAGAATAATTATAGAAAAAGTGTATAACATAATAGAATATGCTGCTGAGCAACAGTAGTAAAGAACATTTATGGCATCTAATAATATACAATTACATGATTTCACGCTCACGAAATGACTTTTTGCTCTCGCCACACGCGTCCTAGGGAAAAGTATAAATCTCCCTTGTTATGTTCGCAATGAAACGTTGGTTGGCCGTAATTATTGGACTAACCGGCACGCTTCATCCATTTTGAAACGAGCTGCATGGCTTTAGGTGAGCCAACACATGCTTCGTGCACTATATACGTGATATGTGCAAGGTATATATATATATGTATACCTATGCAACATGTCAGGACACGTGGTTTTGCACCTCAGGTTTGCCAACGGGTCACTGATTTTCGCAATGGACCAGAGATTTGATCGTTCGCCAAACATCTAGCTAATTATGTTAGTAACCTTGATGTCGAATAAAGATCTCATGATGCTTCACATTTTTATCATCCGAATGATCTTCATAATTTTCAATATGTTAGATCAGATTCCAAAGAACTTGACTCTTGGAAAGAGAAAATGTGAGAATTTCGTTCAAAACTTGAATGTCGCTCAACTTGACATCGACTTACTCGCTGCGTCGGCACGAAATCTGAGTCTTTCATGTGCACTTACAGCAGCAAGAGATTAAGAAGTTAAACTCCCATAATTTTCCTTTTAACATTCACGTACTTTCACCTTAACGTTTCTCAACTTGAAAGATTGAGTAACTAAAATCACGGACTAGTTATGCATCTCTCGCCGATTTGTGGGACACAAATCTTCAAGATTAAAAGAAGATTTAAAAAATACCAGTGAAGAAGATCGGTATTGTCCAGGATAAAAAATGATCAAAGCAATTGAAAACAAGGGTTTTGAATCAGTTCCATCAGGTTTCAACAACAATAAAAACGACAGAATGTGAAATTAAACAAAGAAGCAAATTATGGAAATCTATTACAAATTTGTAGTATAGCTTGTCCCTAAAATAAACTCTACTAATATTAGACAAACTAATCTTAAAAACCAGAGATCCACTCTGCTGGAAAAATCGAATGGGGCCTAGGTGGGTCCTACTTAGATTTCTCAAGCTTCACGTGGATCCCAGTCGGGTTGCCACAGGTGGGAGTTCTCTTGGTTTGTAATGCTAAAACCCAGATCTAGCCCCCCAGGGAAATCTAGGTGGGCCCTACTTAGACTAACCTGCTTTATTCCAATTCAAATTTTATTACTGATATGGTTCATAAAACTCGCTATCGATAAAATCAAAATTCGAGTACTTATATTTTTCATCACTCAGAAAATATTTGGAACAAAAATGAACTAAAGATTCATGAGTTAAGTGCAAGCTTAGCTAAACGTGTTAATATTGATTTGCTCTTTTTTGCTCAAGTTCCAATGATTAAAAAGTTGGAATATCAAGCAACATTGAAACTTTCATGCCGCATAACCTTGATCTTAATAATAATTGTATGATTTCTCAGTAATTTTCAAATTGCTTTTAAAATGGGAATCATAGTTTGGTCCATCGCAGCGCCAACTAAAAACTAGGCTGATTTGGGAAATTTTCTACACGGAATACTAATCCTTTTATTCAAATTAGAAATTTCGCAAGTGTGGGCTTATGGTAATTTTTGCAGGGAACTTGTCCAATAACTCTGATCCCAAGTGTTAAGTTTCTTAAAACTCCGAAGGTGTTCGAAGAAGCTCTCACCTGTAAATTTGGTGATCCTCTGAAGGAGAACTGTGACATGGTGTGTCGGCCTCGCAGGGCCGTGATGTTTAGGCACCGCTACGCGATCATCGTTCCCCGTTCTGAACGTTATTGCTCATTCACGAACACTAATCATAACTTATCTGAAGTAGTAAAATTCACTATATCTCTATGTCTTCGCAGTTCCACTGGGATCCACTGGAGCAATACATTCACAAAACTGAACAGGTACAACTGAACAGTTCCTAGATTACTCTACTAATCAGATCGACACTCACTCTTGCACAAATCACAGATCAGTTTCCCTCACGGGGTGAAAACAACAGTCGATGAACATCCAAACATTAGATGTCCTGATTATGAAGAACTCATATGTTACGGCACTGAACACAGCAGATCCGAATTGGGATCCTCGTTAACACTCAGGACAAGGATAAAACATTCAGTCAGAAAATATCCGAGTGGAGTCCCTTTCGTGAGTCCCTGACTGATCCGATCGGCGCGCCAGCTATGATCGGTCGCGACTATCGTCCTCCGAAATGTCGTTTCTTTTCGACAGAATCCAGTCCGGCCTCCGACGAGGAGAGAGAGAGACGAAGGATGAGTGATATAGTGGGGTATAGAGGGAGCGAGAAGAGGTAGCACTACGGAGAGAGAGGGACGGACAAGTGTGAGGTTGAGGGAGGATGAGAGTAAGAGAGTCAGGAATAGAAACAGGAAGAGAGATGGAGAAAGCGTGCGCTCAGAGAACAAATGAGCGAAATGGGAAGAATTGTAAGACTGGAAAGATCAGGATCCAAAAGTAACTAAAGGATCCGGAGGTGAGGAAAGAAGTTCTAAAATTCTTGAAATGATTCCTGATGGATTCAGGAACTAGTCCTCCTTAGGCACAACTTGTAAACGCTGATGCACTCGCGAGACCGGAAATGTGAGTGGCGGTTTAGTAATTCCCGTCGGTCAACCGTTCTTACACGAGAGAGCACCTCCGGTTCCGTGGAGACTCTCGTGGAGGGCGCCAAGTACAAACTGGCGTGGCTCGAAGTCGACCGTGGCGCGGCGTGTAACGCGGTGGCACTTGTTCTCTCTCTCACTGTCTTTCTCTTTCTTCGTCTCTGTCCAATGCTGTGTACGTGTGTCTCGCTCCCTGCTTCTTTCCCTCTCTCACTTTCATCGGGTCCGTCTCCCTCTTGTGCTTTTTTCCCGAACGTGAGGGGCGGTGCGGTAATTGACTGGATGTCTGCTTCTCGCACACTCGGTAGCGTTCGCGGTAAGTTGCAGTCTCACGCTTCTCTCGCACGTTGCCACTACAAACCTTCCCTCCCGCTTGCTCCTACTCCGAGCAAGAACTGAAAGAACCCAAGTTTCCTCCACACGTTCGCAACGATGACGGTTGATCGGTAAACCAATGTAGGAAACAAGATAGTGGTGGTGGTTCAGGCGATCAGTAGTGGTGATGATGCTGATGGTGGTAGTGACACTACTGCTGCTCCAAGTGGTGGTGGCAGTTCTCGTTGTGGTTCTTTTCCTTCGTGGAAAAGGGGCCGATTTTTGCGAGATGGTTTGCCCTCTTCTGACGGGTGGGAGGGTCCAGAGCGTCGGTGGGGACTAGGGTGCCACCCCTAGCCACTACTCCACGTTGCGCTCTCTTTCCCACTCTCTTTCTACTCTCTCTCCTTTTCCCTCTTTCAGTCTCCCTGCACGTAATATGTGCGCGCTTCCAGTCAGCACAGCATCCTCGTAGATCGAGAACAGAGCGGTTAGCACCGGCAAACGCGACAATAAAATATGGTGTATCGGCTCATGGGGCTAGTAAGCGCGCCCTGTATCCCCTCTCTCTTATTCTTTCACTCCATCTCACTCACTCTTTCACCCCCGACGCCCCACCATGCTGAAGCCTTTTTCCCTCTTGGTTCAGCTTTTCGTTTCGTAGAGGGGATGTTGAACGCACACGGGTAGAGGGTTACTGACGACAGAAAGGGAAAAACTACACGACAATTTTAGTTCGATAGATCCCGAAGTTTAGCAGGCGGCGGCGCTACTTTACTCATATAGCTGACTTTTTCCCGGACTCCCGACAGTTTGTTCGGTGTCCCTTCCCCTCCCTGCTCATCTACTTCCTCGTTCTACTACTATTACTTCTTGAACACAACCGCACACTTGGTCGAGTCCCCACCATCAAAACCCTCTTCGATGAGCCTCAACCACCTTTAACCCTTTCTCTCTCTCCCTCTTTTTCACTCCATGCACAACGCGACACTTGACTGCATGACTATCTGTTCATCCCCGTCCAGCTCCGACGCTCCCACAAGCCTCAAGTCCCTTCACCTTCTTCATTTACTTCCTTTTCCGTGTGTACATTCATCACCCCTTCAGGTATTTATAATTTTGGGTCAATTTGAATAAAAAAAAGTATTGTTGAACTAACTCAGCAGGAATCCATCACCCTGAATGTCAGAGTTTATAAAACTTGTATTGCATCTACAAAAAGTAAGTCTCACGGAGTTCTTTTACAAACAATCTCATGTCGCCTCCGACGGTTCGTACTAATTCCAAATAAGGGGCGGGAAGGGGCGGCCGCATGGGGAGGCGTAGTTCATACAGGAATGGAAAGGTAGACACTATCAGGGGGGAGCAATGCAGATAAGCACATCGCTATGTCAGCAGGATAGATCCCGTTTTTTCCCCGTCCATTCGTATGGACGACTCTTTTGGATATTTTTGTGAAATGTACGTAGCCGAGGATTCACCCACACGCGGCAAGCGTTATCCCCTGTGGCACGTAAATGAAGGGAGTCGGATGGATAAATCGCAGGGATCCCTCCTACAGTTCTTTCCTTTCCCCAGTCAAGGGGAACGTGTAGCTTTGGTTTTTTCCCCTCCATGGGCGCGGACAAAAGTTGGCCCGCCTTCTTCCACGTCACCTCCTCCGCCACTGCGAGTTCTCAATCGTCCCTCCTCTTGCTCTAAGCACAAGAGCATCGGAGCTACTACTTGGCGACTTTCCACGACGCGACTGCCACGACATACCGAGGTGGAGAGACAGTGGGAGAAGGAGAAGAGGCACACCGAGATGTGAAACATTAGTGTACCGTTTGTTAACACCGTGGTCTACACACTGCCTTCAAGAGGGCGAGAGTATATGGGGCTAAATGTGCGCGTGAGCATTAATACTGAGCTCATAGTGTGCGAGGTCGTAAGGACTGGTTAAGGGGAGATATGTGTGTCCTGCATTGGTGTGCTTTAACACGAATGTGCATGTTGAGTTACACCGCACGTATGTTCATGGATAATACTCTCACTTGCCTTTCCACACACCCTACTCAACTTCCTCAGGACGAGTTGCCGAAATTTGTATAGACTAGGAAAGGAAATATCTTTTTGATGTAATGAAGTAACCTTTCGACGAATAACGAGCTGAACGACTCGGAACGCGTGCTTTGATGTACTAAATTTGCTTCACAGTTGTTGGAACGAGTTCTATCATATACTTGAGACATTTTTTCTTTAGATTCAAAATTAATAGTTTAAGGGCATGTAATACTTGAGAAAAGTAGCAAGATCATATGAACCATTTGGTTCAATTTCTACATGTTTGTGTCTAAAATTCATAAAATTTTTCCAAAATTTGAGAAATGGCAGAGAAGATAAAAACGGACGTAAGTCAGCTACTTTTGGTTTTGATAATGAAAATAAATTTTCCCATATATTTTGCTAAAATTGAACTTTTTTCAATTTCGAAACCAAGAGTATATCTACGTCCGTTTTAACCTTCTCTAACATTCCCGAAATTTTGAATGTGGTCTTGAATATAGAATTCATGTTCATTTGAGAAGTGACAATTTTGATATCGGATATCGGGGTATGAACATTTGATCAAAAGATAGCTTTAAAAGAAACACCATTTGAAATATGAGGTTTGGTTTTTCAAAAAGCGGTTTAAGTGTTTTTTTTATTACTGTTCCCAGGTGGAAAAGTCAATCTTATGCCGGATTTTTCAAATGGCATGGTACCGTGCCAATTATAAACGAGGAGCAGTGCCATTACTGATATTTAGTGCTGCGCCAACCGTCGGCATTTTACTGGTCTAGTACTGCTGCAGTACACAATTAATGTACCGATAAAAACTGTACCGATTTACCTTTCGTGATAGGGCGAATACTGTGCCTTCCATCTGACTGTAGTATGTCAGTACTAAATATCCTTTTACAATATTGATGTACTGAAGCCATCAACCATATCCTACGGATTCGCACCATTAAATGAATAATTTTAACGAGTTTTTCTGAGAAGACTTAGAAGAAAATTTAGTCGATGTAACCAAAGTATTTCGTTACGTGAACAAAGATCTTTGGTTCAGTGAAACAAAATTTAGTTGATACAACTTAAATTATTGTTTAATTCAATCAAATCTTATCCGAAAAAACTACCTTTGGTTGCATGAAACAAATTCTTTAGTTGTATCGACCAAAATTTCAGCCAACCATACACTAAGCAAATTATTTGCTCAATATAACTAAATTTTGGCTCGATTAGCCTAATATTTTTGCGAATCAATGTTCTGCCTTTTTCCTCCATTCGGCTCTTATTCCTTGTGAAATTTACGTTGGAAGACCTGAATCTATCCATTCAAAAATTCTCATTAATTAATTACTGAACATTTATACGAAATTGCACATAGTTCCGAACATATCACCAACAAATCAATACTCTTGACTAAGAATGAACATCCAAATGTAACAATACCTAAAGTTACTTCAGCATTCATCAGACAAAAAACTGAATTATCTGCAATTTCTTCAGATCCCGAATCCCTTCCAAAAGCAAAGGAACAAGCATGATTCTTGTCGAAGCGCTGAGAAGCGACTGTGTTCGAAACGGTCAATGACTGGTTTCAGTTTCGACGAAGGCAGGAATTGATGAGGGAAGTTTCCGCTCAGGTGGCAGCACGATTCGACCGCTGAATGTTCCCTCTTTGGCACCAAAATGATGGTAAAAGTGGGGATAAGCGCTTAGAGGGGAAACTTCTATCCCCACTGTATCCCCCTTCCACGAAGGAGATTTAGGGGTGGAAACAGTGACTTCACACACTTGTGTTGCATGCAATCTCTATGTATATGTGGTATTGAGAAGCAGGAAAAGCGCTCGTGACGATTGCGCTTCATCAAAATGTTTGCAGTGTGCAACAATGAAGGAGAATTTTTCCCTCGAATTGAAAAAAGTTCATCCTCAAAGAACCAGAGGGCGTTGTTTCTTACTTATGTATAATAATCGCGCATGAGACACTTTACTACTTTATTATCTTTAAAGTTTACCTTTAAGTGCCATTATGATTTTAGCTGATCTAATCACCTTTAATAAGATATTACTGATGTTCTTGAAGTTCACCCCTTAAAAGCAAGGGTAAAGAAATTTCAGATCAACTTTAAGAAGTTGGGGAAGATTTACAACAACCCTTGGCATTACATGCACTTAGTCATAAATCAACTGGATGGTGATGGAGCTGAGACAAGAAGGCAAGTGAAGAAGAGGTTAGCTGTACAACTTATAGAGTAAAGTGGATGAGAGAAAGGAGGGTGATATAAACTTGAGTGATTAATCTTACCAGATTGATTGCAAGCTCCTCCTTCTTTCACCCTGTATTCTCATAAATTACGTTATAAGGAGCTGCGAGATAATTAATACACTCTAGAGGCCTATCTTTGTTTCATAAGTAGTGGCGTAATCTGCAACTCTATTTGGGAATTCTCTATTATCGAAACATCGACCTTCACGGAAATCGATTCATGAGCAACAATAACTCAAGGCGAGCAACTAAAGCTCTAAATGGCATCTCTGAAATTCGGTAACCGCACCTAATCCTATGGCACATGTTTAAACAGCTAGAAACATTTATTTTATGATTCCATCGATTTATTGACCATCTATTCTCTCTGTTAACATTGCTTTATCTAAATAAATGTTTATTTTAATTGGATTCCTATAAATTATAATTTACTTTTATTAACTTCAGTTGTGTTTCACAACTCTTAAGAGATGAATATTGTTTTCGTTTTTAGAAATTGAACTATTAGCTGTTCTGGGAAATTATCTTCAATATGACTAAGATTGTGATAAAAACTTGTCTTTACTGATCATGTGACAGAATATTGACATACTTGTATGGTGTCAGTTTAATCTCCCAATCGGGTAAACCGTCGATGATCGAAGTTCTTATCATCATCGTTCAGAGTGCCTGGACATGTTCCCCAACAATTTGAACACTGATTTACCGAGCGATTTATCATCAAAGCAGCAAGACCGACTTTCGATAATTCCGATGCCATCGCGATATGTTATTCAATACAATTTCTTCATTTCAATGTGCATCCATAAAAAAATCAGGGTGGCGATTCATGGGACGATTTTAAATTGTAGGTTTTCAAGGTTTTTTGAAGATCAAGTTTTTTCAATTTCGCAGGTCAAATTAAAATGACTTGACTATGATTTCTGTACTCTTTAATTAAGGATGTAATCTCGTGTTTGTGCTTCGAAAAATCGATTTTTTTCACATTTTTTACAGCTGAAAACGGTGCCTATGAAGAAACGGAAATTTTCGTCATTTTTGCACGATTTTTTAATTGTTTTATAAGTCCGCAATTTTGTTATTTATTATTAAAAATGTTTATATCTAGTACGGGACGGAGCCACAAGCATTTATAACAATAATCAATTTAATTTTTTTGTTTCAGAAAACTCCAAGTGCCGTAATTATCCGCGCCTCCAACACTGAGAAAAAAATGCTATTGAATCAAAACCATTTCTTTCCAAGAGCATGTATATTATGGATTCAAATCAATATGCTATAGAATTAGTAACATATTTATTCGTTCTTGTAGTATATTTTTATGAATTAATAGTATACATGCTTTTGGAAAGAAATTCTATTGATTCAATAGCATTTTTTTCTCAGTGCACCTACTTCCTTTTAAAGGTGTCTACTTTACCTCAAAAACAATTATAAAATTGTGTAAAATTAAGTAAACAAAATTTTTGTACAGCTTACGATGTCAATCAAAACATGTAAAAAATTGAAATGATTATATTTTATTTTGTTATTAAAAAAAAATCCTGAAATAAGCTTCCGAAACGGGCCTGAACACGAGACTACATCCTTAAAACAATAGTTTACTCGAAAAATATTATCTGATAGAACAAAATCGTTTTGTTGAGTGTATTATGATATGACTTAAATATGATTTATGCATATAAATTCATATAAATATGATTTAAATAAATGTTTAAATTTAAATAAACGACCAAATTTTGACCAAAAAAACTTCCTATCATCTACAATTACGAGGAACCAACAAAAAAGGAATTTGAGTTTGTAGTGATACGGGTTCGAATTTAGTTTTAAACATTTTATTGTCTCTATAATAAAATGCCAGGGTTAAACGAACCAAATATTTATTTGAGCGTTTTTTTTCTCAATCATCAATATCGATTTCTTTTCATTCTTGAAGCAATTTTTCATTCACAATTCTTAAGTGTTATCCTCAATCCCAAAAAAATAAAAACAGGGGCAAGCTCTTAAATATTCATTTCCTTTGCGCCAATCAAAGTCCGTCTTTCATTAAATACTTAATCGAAATTTTGGAGATCTGAGAAAGATAAGGACAAATTAGAAGCTACGCATTGGCTTCCGAAGCACGGTATATAATTAAAGGTACCACTGAAGAAGTCTCACCATATTGGATTGAAGAAAAAAAGGGGCAACGGGGAAAGGAACGACACGTCGCGGCAAACATAAAAGGAATTGATGTGCTCTTTCGTCTTTCAACGTGCCTAGATCCACGTGAGTTTGTGCAAATTCTGAAAAGAGGAGATGAACAAGTCAGAGCAGAGAAAGACGAAGGAAGAAATAAAGAAGAGAGACAACGTTGCCGACGTTCATTAATTAAGCGAAGCGTGAGATTTTTAACTCCCCCCTTTCCGCCCTCCTCCCTCTTTCTGCTTAACTCTTTGTTCACAGCCGACGATTTGAAGTTGCCGCTTAAACCCATTGAGATATGTTCGGTTATCTGCCAAAAAGTCGATCGAATCTATCGAAATCGGACACGAAATGAGCTGAAAAGATGTCTAAAGAATATTAAATGACGGGAAAGGCTTCAAAACTGATGCAAATTTTGAATTCTAATCATTTATGCACCTTATTTTTAGATGAGTCAGATGATCGAAATTTAGTTGGGGTTCGACTTTATACTCTGCAATAAATTTCAAATACTTTTTTATGCTTGAAATAATTCAAGAGAACGTTGGTGGAATTGTGTTTAGTGCTAGTAGAACGAGATTGATTCTATTTTCGCAGATTTTGGGACTTTTAATGTATATCGTTATTTGGGAACCGAAGTTGACATAATTCTAGAAAGAAGATATATTGACAAAGTTGTCGGTTGGTTTTTTGCCTCATTAAAGTTTTATGCGAATATGCAAATCGGTTGAAAAAAATGTCCGACACCATGTTTGTATTTTTACAAACCGGTTGCTAAAAAATATCGCAAACAGTAATTGACTATGTCGTGGACGCATTCCAATTGGTATTTAGGATCACGCTGTATTTGTTGTGAAGAACCGGTTACTTCGAATTATCACCACTTGTTAGGGAAAATAAATGTAAACGAGAAACCTTGTCAACGAAATTTAACGTTATCCTGACAGTTTGCCACTTTAAGTTCTCAACTGGCGTCTATCATTTTCACAATCTGGTAAAAATAGAAGTTTAATGTATCGTGGTACTAAATTTCTATCTGTTCTTGTTGGCATGTACAATTTTAATTCAAATAAATAATCATTTCAGTAATAAATTTTAATCCAGGATATATTGTACCCAAACCAATTATTTGTGTAAAAATATGCTTAGCTTTGAATTTTGGTTAATTCATCAAAATGTTAATCCATTCAAAAAAAACTTTTATTCAAATATACCAAATTATTCGATGTACAAAGAATGTTGGTTGAAATAACGAAATTTCACAGATAATTGACTCAAAAAAATATTTGGTTGAATCATCAAAATTTTGGTTCGTTTAACCATAGCTTTTTGTTATTACACGGAGAAACTTTTTATATCAATTTTTACTATAGTATTTTTCAATTTAGGGAAAAACGTATCACTTTGAGAATTTTTGTTAGTAAAAATACTAAATTTTATATTGATGATATCAAACTTCAGCATAGTCCATAGCAAATTTTACTATAGTTCATACTAAAGTTTCATATCATTATTACAAAGTTTATTATTTTTACTAACAAATATTCTCAAAGTGATAGGTTTTTCCCTAAATTGAAAAATACTATAGTAAAAATTGATATAAAAAGTTTCTCCGTGTATATGGAAAATAAGATATTTAGTTGATCCGTCAAAGTTCTTTAGTTAAAAATGTTTGCTTCATTCTACTAAATATTATTTTCGATCATATTAAACATATATTTGATGCGTTATCAAATAATTTTGATGATCTAACCAAAACAAACTTATTTGGTAAATTTAACCAAAAAATTTTGTAACATCGAAAAAATGTGTTCATAGTCAGTAATATTGTTCAACTAAAAGCTTTGGTTCACTCGATCAAACGAGTTCGACCAACTAAACTTTTTTCTAGCTTTTATAAATGAGATATTATAGGAATTTCGGATAATGGCACCAGTATTGTAAATTACCAAAAACAACCGAAAACTATTGCAGGTGACGGGAGAGCACATAGGTTATTTTAAATGATTGCATGAAATCGCAATACTGATGACAAAAAACTAAAGACAACTGATTTTCATTTGAAAGAGATTAATTTAAATTTCAATATGATTTTAAACATTTTGAGTAATTTCTGGTGATTTCAATTGATTTTGATAGATTTATAATTACACTCAGAAAAAAGATTTGATTGAATCAAAGAAAATGATTTGTTTGAACGACTTTCTTTGATGTAAAGAAATTTTTTGTTTAAATGAAACAAAATTTGTTTGATTCAAACAAAATATCTTTGGATCAAACAAATATTTGTTCGAATCAAGTAAATTTCTGCCTTAAATCAATCAAATTATATCTTTGACCATATATCAATGCATTAATTTCTTTGTTTTGAAGAAAAATTAATTTGATTCAAACAAATATTTATTTGATTCAAAGATATTTTGTTTGAATCAAACAAATTTTATTTCATTTAAACAAATCATTTCTTTAAATCAAAAAAGTCGTTGAAGTAAATCATTTTTTTTGATTCAATCAAATCTTTTTTCTGAGTGTTTGATTAAAACTACTGTGTTTTTTTCATTCATGGACCCTAAAGCCAATCAACCAACATGCAAATGTTTTAAATAATCATGAAATTATAGTTATTGCTTCACTCAGAAAAATATTTTATTCATCCAATCAAAATTTCTTTGGGTCGTCCAAAGAATTTGCTTAACAAATACGTTCGACCAAATGTTTGGTTGTTTCAACCAAACAATTTATTTCAAGCAACCAAAAATGGTTTGTTTGAGTACAATTTGATTGAATCAATTATTCCAGCTGATTCAACCAAATTTTGCCTGGCTTGACCGAAGATCTCGGTACATTCGACAAAATAGTTTGTTTAGATCAAATGAATTTTATTTCTGTGTGATACTGATGGCGTAAAATTTCAAATGATGTCGAAAAATGCAATTTTCAGCTGTAACGTGATTTGAAATAATTGTCAATGATTTAAGTTTACCAGTGAACAAAAATTTTTAAATAAATAAATTTTAGCTTCGATGGTAAAATTAGCAATAACGAGTTTGAATCGCATGTGTTTTGCAAACGATATGAGCGTACAATGAACAGTGCAAACAATTTTAGTCGGTCGCTAAATGAGCGATAAGGTGCCGTTAAATATATAATCTTTTAGCTAATTGTATGTATTCATCTTATCTTAGAATTATGTTAACCCTTTTTATGATACTGCAGGCATATGATAGTTCATAATGATAGAAGACTCCAATTTCTTCCATAAAAGAATGTAAATTGTCACTTTTTTTCATATTTTAGAAATAAAGATCACTAATGAGGACTCCAATCAGAGTCGAAAAGTTCGATTAAAACTACTGTTTTTTTCACTCATAGACCCTAAAGGCAATCAGCCAACATTGCAAATATTTTAAATTTTCATATAATTATAAATATCATCAAAGAATTCTTTCGATTTAACTAAACTTTTTAAATTTCTCGTACATGAACGAATGAATTCCAATTTCCTAATTGTATTTAATTTCCGCGATGTTACATTGCTTTTCAATGTAATAAATGCATATATTTATTACTTTGATAAGCAATTCAACTCACTATAAGTACATTCTAAGTAAAAATATCAATATCAGTTATTGCGAGTGACTTGTTTTTCCACTATACACACCCAACAAGATACAAGTCCCATATTTTAGATAATAATAAATAGACTCAACTATATAACCCAAGCATATGAATTCCCATGTCGCGTTTGGTCGTTAAACCGTAACTAGAAATTTTTCTTGTCTATATGTAGTGATAAGCATACTTAACGATATATAATTTTGTGAACATAAATAAGCGAATCGATATATAATTTTAAACATATAGAGTATGCATTTTGCAGAGGGAATTATTTTAAACCTCGTGTAATTGCATATTAGATTCATGGGGTATAAACGGTGGGACGTCATATGCAATTAAAATTATCCAATAATAAAAGCATAGCTACTCATAAAAAAAAGAAACATCCTGTTGATAATATAATGCATTCTGCTTTCATTATTATGATTTTAAATTATACCGCATCTTATTCTCGTTACCTATTATGTCAGAATGATCGTAATTACCTGGATAACCGTCCTAATTAAGTGTAATTACTTTACATGATGATTTATGGAATTTTAAAGATCTCTTCTTATCATATTTGTGTTGAACAAATTGAGAATATAATTTTTACATTGTTTTGTAGATTCCTCTTCACTAAAACTGTAAAATATACTACTTGAGTTTTTAAGAAGTGTAATGATCTTTAAACAATATAATACAATCGGATAATATACTAATATCAATAAAATAAAATTTCTTTCTGATAAAATCAAATTCGTCTCGTAACATTGCTTTCTTTAATAATTTTCTGAAAGATTTAGGACAAAGTGAGATTTAATGAACCGTTTTGCATTAATTACCGTATCTGGCTTTATGAGTTGTTCTTTTGCCAATTTACGAAAATAATTGCGGTCAGATAATAATGTATATTGAAATTTGAAACAATGCAACGGCGTCTTTTGTGCACTCAGGATGGTTCAAGGCAGCGAAGTACACCATTGTTGTGTTCTATAGTCGCCATTAAAAGATGATTAAGGATAATTGCTCAGTGTTACGATCGCCTCGATAGCCAGTATACTATTGTTTCCTTTGTTAAATTCGATCGCCACATGAGTAATTAACGATAAAATGCACCAATCAGAGTAATTACTCCCATTATTAATTAAGCATGATAGATCAATCTTGATTAAATTCTAAACTTATATACATTAAGGAGGTTTAATAGCGTTCTATAATCTTTAGTTACAAATTCAATATCAATGTTTTTCGTTTAGTGTTTATTTCTATTATTATGAACACAAACTTCCATATCATATTCGATGCTATAAAATAGATCATTTCAAAAAAGGAAACAATTGCACTGCATTTACCTAAAGTTGATGATCAATAAACTTCAAATTTGCCTGAATATAGTAGAAAAAAATAGAAAGAGGTATTGTTCTTCATTGTCATGGTTGGTCGCATGGTGGATAATGAACTTATTCATCTTGTTGTAGATCTTGAGGGCGTCACATGACTGAACGTAAAAGAAAAAGGAGGATCAGTTCTCCACGTTCTCCAGTCTATATTTGAGCTGCGATAGTTGGTCCCGAAGAGGATGGCCGCTGATTACGAGGAACACTTAGAGATTCCCCACCCTATTGTGGTTCCATGACGAATCCTCATGACTTGGACCAGTCCTAGCTTCCAACGAGAATCTTCTCTTCTCTCATGGTTTTTCTCACCTCTTGCATCGTCGAATCGCCCAACCAGGTTCTCCAGAGGGTCGAGCCCACAACCAATCCGGACTGATGATCTCTGGTCCAGAGCACAACCTCCTTTCTCTCAGGGTAGTCTCATTAGTACCACCTACTTGACTAAACCGCAGGATATCTTATTATTATGTATGCATAAGGGCAATCGTAACGCCCCTTTTCGATAAGAATGTCATGCTTCATTATTTCTTAGGAATCATTAAGCAAGACAAACCTCTCCTGCTTGGACTGGACCGTAAAACACCCACTTACTGGCGCTTCCCTCTCACTATCGCCTTCCATCTCAGACTATCTTACATGAGAGCAAGAAGAGAGGATCTTGTACCTCTTCGTCTGTCCATACATTTATCCATTCGAGAGGATTTAGTGTCTCGCTCTTTCTGCACTAGACTCTTCTTCTTTTTTTATTTTCATAGTCTCTCTCACTTCATGTCTTTCTCCTTCTCTTCCTCACCCCTCTTACTCTTTATCTCATTCCCTTCTACCTGCCCTCCCCGTCTGAATCTCTTCTTTCTCTCTCGATCGCTGGCTCTTTTTAATTCAACGTTACAGTGCGGTGCTGCCATCTGCTATTTTCTTGAACTAAACGTTTTTGATGCGACGGTCGAACTGTCGTTTAACTGTTTGCGAGATCTTTTATGTTATTAACCCTTTGCGGATAAATGTTGCCGCATAAGCGACATCACATTTCAATTCGCTAGGATAAAGTATTCTAATCTAAAATAGTAATTATTATTGTTCTTTAATAAAGACTAAAATTCCATTAAACAAAATATTTTTCAATTAACTTCATCACTTTCTTCAACAAAATTTGTTCGACCCAGCGAGAAGCGCATTTGAAAAAGCGCTAGACCGCAAAGGGTTAAATCTTTAAACATAAACTGGATCCTTTTTTCATTCTTTATTTAATTAATTTAGATGGGTCCATAATAAATGCTTGCTGTAAGATTGACTCTATATTTTAGGATGATGAAGACACTGAAAAAAATCGTTAGTAAAACCATCTACTTCGGTTTGTAAAATATGCCTTAGCTATTTTATTAGTTAGCACAAGAATTTTTCTTGTTGGTCTTACTACCCAAGTTCTTGTGATAACAATTGAGATAGTAACACCAACAAAAAAATTGTTGTGCTAACTAATAAAATAGCTGAGGCATATTTTACAAACCGAAGTAGTTGGTTTTACTAACCATTTTTTTCAGTGGACAGACACTTGATTTGAATGATGTGCTAGTCATAGTAATAACACAAACTTTTTAGTAACATAATCTCGAATAACCACTCTCATTATGACTTTATTTGATTCATTAAAATAGTATTCAGTAATGGAGTAACTGTCAAGCAGGATATTTACCATTAAAATCTTGTTTTTATCACAACATTCTTCAATTGAGTGAACTCATATCAGAGACGCACAACTGTCGCCAAAATCGAAGCTGAGTTAGCAGTGGATTCTTGTGAGATTTTTCTTCACTGTGAAAAATAATAGTTTTCTTCAACACCCTATGCCAAAATAACGAGAAATGAACAAAAAATTCTATGAATTTTGGGTCAATATAATAGCAGACATGTTATCAAACATGTCACTTTAAAACTGTTAAGAATGTTATTAATTTCAATAGACTTTAATATCAAAATATATTTAAATTAATAAACATCCTAGCGCAGTCGACATCGTCTTTTTTCCATAGAAAGATTTCAAATTCTTTAATAGTACATTGTGCAACTAGGAAAAAAAAAATTTATTTTGCGAGTGTGAAGTTTGATGCCCGAGCAAAGCGAGGGTAACAACCACACGAGTAAAATAAATGTTTTTCCCGTGTTGCACACGATTTTTTTTCTACTAGCGGGTCAGAAAGTGGATTTGTTTGCCCCGCACGGGGCAATAAAGTCCACTTTATGGCCCGCTAGTAGAAAAAAATTATTAAAATACAGGGTTTTCAAATTAGAGGATTCATTTTGATTTTTATGAATAATCATTTAATTTTTATTTCATTCAATAGCAGGTTTTCCATTAATAATGAAAAACAATATCATTCATATGACCTCCACAGCTACGTTTGCAGGACCATTCTCTTTTGATGAAATTTTCCATTACATTTTCGCACATTTGGGGCTCTATTTCGTCGCTAACGGTACGAATCTTCTCTTTGAGTTCTTGAATTGACTGAAGAGCATTAGCATAAACCTTATCTTTCACGTAACCCCAAAAAAAGTCTACAGGTGCTAAAGCGCATGATTTTGGTGGCCAATTGCAATCACAGTTTCGAGAAATCACTCGGCCTGGAAACTTTTCACGCAAAAGACCGATGGTTTCGCCACTTGTATAGCACGTAGTACGGTTTTGTTGGAAATAAACATCGTCCACATCCATATCTTCCAATTCTAGTCATAAAAATTCATTAATCATGGTTCGATAGCGCAATCCATTCACTGAAACAGCCACTCCAGCTTCATTTTCAAAAAAATAAGGCTTATTAACGTAACTTCCAAGGTGAAAATCAGCCTCATCGGTCATAATAATTTTTTGTGAAATTCAGGTTCATTTTCATGCATTTTGGTAGTTAATTTTAACAATTTCAATGCGTTTTTGAAGGGCGTATCGTTCCATTTTTATTAACGGCATAGTTTTTAGTTGTCATCTGTTAAAAAATGACACCTTTTATTACGACAGCTGCCAAAATGGCGGGCTATTCAAAATGAAACCTCTAATTGGAAAACCCTGTATATATACACATGTATATTAATATTCAAATAAAAGTATTTTAAATTTAATATACGTCACTGAAAAAAGCTTCTATTAGATGTAATGGAAGTTTAATACACAAATTTCTAAGAGTGAACTTTCTGAAAACAACAGATGTCCATCTTTGATGTGATAATTGTCTGACCATTGTTGAATCCCAGATGAATTTGTGAAAACAGTAGTACAATCTGTTAACATAATTTCCAATCTCACTTTGGTTAATATTTGTACGCAATCAAGGAACAGTTTCTCTGAATCGCAGAAACATTCCTTTGAAATATAGTCTACACGGAAAAACCAGTACATCTGAGAAAACTATACAGAATTTTAGTTTAGCAAAATACATGTGTATATGCGGCCCTAACCTCGAAACGAGAAAGAAGTGTCATTTGTTCGAGGCGTTTTTTCGAAGTGTTTGTCGATTTATTTGGAGCATTTCTCCTTTGTTTTGAAAGATCATTTTTGAGTATCACGTATTGTTTTATCACACGCGAGAATTCAGAACAGCGATGGACGAGTGGGTGAAGAAAAAATTGACTGATTGGGGATTAAAAAAATATATCGAAGCTTTCGAAGGTAAGTACTAACATAGTTTCAATAATTTGACCATAATTTTTTCATTCTCTGTTTTTTATAATTAAAGCTCTGGATTGCAGAACATGCGACAACTCTATCGCATGCATTGTTATAGCAGGCATAATATTTTGGTTACGATCGCTAAATATCGTATTTATTGGTTCTTGTAGTATATTTTTATGAATTAATAGTATATATGCTTTCGGAAAGAAATGCTTTTGATACAATAGCATTTTTTTCTCAGTGTGATAGCAATATTTTCTGGTTCTGAGGACCAAAATATAGTTCTCCCAGCTATACTGTTTTTTCAGTATAATGAAAAATGTATTTGAATTAAGGGGGCATACTCAGTCAAGAGGGCAAAAAATGGGATTTTTCTCGAATTTTTTATGAAAAAATCAAAGAATTTGTTGATTTGAAAACTTTTGAATGTCATTAGGTAACATTTAAAAAACATGTAGACATTTTTTCATAAAAAATAATAATTATAATAGGTATGTATATATTTTACGAAGGCTTTGAAAAAAGTGTCTATCTTACAATTTTTGTTAAACAAAATGGACCATTATATTTTTTTTAAACGAGTTTAAAATTTTGCTCCAATCATCTTGAAATTTTGAGACAACATTTTGAAGATGTTCTACTTTAATATATAAAATTATTGAAATAATGTATTTTTCAAAATTCCTGACTGAGTGTGCCCCCTTAATACAAGTTTTCTTATTTCTAAGACATTTTTTTTAATGTGAAAAAATATTTTGCTTTAAAATAAAGAAAATTTCTTTAAATAAACAGTTCTTTTTAATTAGAGAAATTTTTGGTCGCATATTAAAGAAATTTCTGAATACAAGTGTAAGTTGGAAAGTCGATATGTCAAATCTTTTATTGCAAAAAGCTGTTTTAATAAAGACACCTTAATAGTGTGGAAAGAAAATAAAATTGAACATCCTACGGTGATACAATTTTCGTTAAAGAAGATTTAAGTGCACAATTTTACACAAATTTAATACCTCCTTATATATGGTAAGGATGTAAAATTAGGCTACAGAATTTAAAAATCGATTAAGTGTTTGAAATTACTAAGCACACAGGCATTTTATATTTCATTCAAAGAATTACACTTAGAAAACAGTTTTATAGTCAAAGAAAAGTGTTTAAAACCAAACAAATCCGTGCATTGCATGGGGTCAAAAAATATATCGATTGCAACAAAATTTCGTATTTGACTTTCTTTCTTTAAATTAAAAAAACCTTTCGTATGTTTAAAAAATCATTGTTATTAAAAAATGATTTTAATTGAATCAAAATAATATATTTTTAAATCAAACAAATGATGTGAACAAAAAATTTGTTTTATTCGAATTTGTTATTTTTTTTAATATAATCTACTTTTTTTAAAATATAAATGAAATTTCATTCTTAATTAAGAAAAGTAAGGTCAACGAATAATTTTTTTAATTTGAATAGAAGTTCTCTCTAAGTTCAGGTATGAGAAACCTGTCGACAATACGGGTGCCGCATTTGTTGAAAGTTTATCGAAAACGCATACAAATAATTGTTTAGCCTCAATGTGAAAAATCATGATTTCCAATCACATCACAGTGAGAAATCTTTTTTTAATCATAGCCTAATGTACTGATGCAATAAAGCAATCAAAATCTCTTTTTACACCATACAAATCTTAAAAATATCAACAATTCTAAGTCATCTCCTTTTACACACTCAATCTAATTAAAATCAAATTTCGAACCTAATTTAAAAAATCCAAAAATACTTATTTAATTTTTGTAAATGTCTTCAGTTAATTCTTCAAAAACTGAGATCATTAAAATTTTAAATTCTGATAACAATAATACGAATTTGAAGAACGGAATCATATAGAATATATTTTTTTTTTTAATAAGATTTTATTACTCAAAATTGAACTTGTTAAGACCCAGAAGAACTCTGGCGTCTTTCTAATCACAAGAGTTCAGCTATTATGCTCATCTTCTGGCACACAGTCTGAAGCTTCACTATTCGAAGTAAAGTTTACTTCGACGCTTGACTTCCCGAAGTAAGGATCGACTTTATAACGTCGGCATGTCCAGCAATAATTATTCCGATGTAGATAGTACCGTGCAACGCGTAACTCGAGCGTTAATGCGCCGTTGCTTGCAAGTCCGACGCTATATGCACCGACCACAGTCTACGTTGCAAAGACAGATCACAAGTCCGATTGGCTGAGTATAAGGTGCTGCTGGGAGATATTCATGCCGGTCAACTGTAATAACGATAAATTGCTGGGGCATAATGGCCGCACCAGCAACCAGAACCAGCAACGACCCTACGAACACGATCGCGAAAACGTTCCTCTTCCTTTTTCATCAATAATCGCCACCTTAACGAGCTAAATTCCATTAAATTTATTCCCGATACCTCAAACTCTCAATTCATTTCTCCTTTTTTTCAATGACCTTTCAATCAATTACTTAATAAAAGAATCCAAATTATAAAAGAACCTCATGAAGCCTTATCATTAGAAAAAAGTCTTATTGTAACATATATTGTAATTACCACAATTTCTTTGTATATGATTTGAGTACATAGTTAGTGTTAAATTGTAAGATAGTTTCTTTTGCAGTGATAAATATTTTTCAGAAAGCAAGAGCATGTGTTTGTTAGTACACAGCACGAAAAGTAAAACTCTTCCCTTGTTTCCAGAAAAGTTCCGGAAAACTTACTCTACTAGAATCTACAGTTTATACAACTACCGAAGTTTTCTAACGCACCATGTTCGAACTTACACGTCTACATGTTAATACACACGTGTTTATCCGTACACTTCAACAGTTTCGAGACACAAAAAGAACAAACGAGAAGAAGAAAAGAGTTTGTAAAACTGAAACTAAAGTTTAGAAAATAAATAGCAGTTCATTTCCAAAATATAATCTCGGTTATGTGTTGTCCTCAAGCAAATGGATTCAACAAACTGAAAACATATGAAAAACATCTGAAAATAAATCTCTACCTTTTCGGAGACTTTGTTTCAGAACTCCCCTTTGCATTTTGACATTCCAGGATCTTCTATTTTGCAACCTGACCTTAACACTAAAAAAATCAAGAAGAAATTCAAACACCTGTCTCTCGAAATTTCGTACCGCAGGCAGTTTCCAGCACATGAGAGTCCAATTCTACATGTGGAATATCGCAGAATTGTTCTTTCGTATGTTTCTTATTATTATACACTCGTTCTTATGCTTACAACATCACATCGGCGTATGATACTTATAGCACAGTATCGTATACATTTACAGGTATAACTACAAGAACACTCACTTAATGCACGGCGCGGCAGCGTGTTCTGCTCCCCGTGGCCATGTTTTGGCCAGCTTATGAATTTATTGGGGGCCATTAATTAGACATTAGGGAGAACCATGGCCGCGTAGGAGTTACGGGAAAAAGGATAAACCACCTTCCCTTCGAGACCTTCGTCTCATACGTTTAATTATGCCTAGATATTACTTATCTAGGTAAATACATCCTCTAAACAAGAACCATTTTCCTTTGCTGAAAATTTATATATTTTAGAATTCCCAATCGTACAGTATTGCATGAGGAGATAATAAGCAATTACCCAAAATCTCTATCAAAGAAGGGAAAATGATCTTATATCAGGATGTTGATCATTTGTGACATGATATTATATTTCTCTAAGAAATATTAGAAGTCTGAAAACAGATATATGCTACTTTTATCTTAAAAATGTTAATATTTTACAGGGAACTTGCTTCTCATAGCTCTATAGAACCTTACCGACGAGTTATAGGACTTTCGCAATCGTTGTCCATATATGTTATTTCAATATATTTCTAATCGAAAATAAATTGCTACAACTTGCAAACTGATAGATTTCGTTTTCTTTTTCTCCTTTTTTCTTAAGTTATTCTTTTACTAAAAAAAAACCTTTACTAAAATGTTAAGGTCATCATGTTACTTTCCATAAATTTTAGAATTTCCTGTTAAAATTGAGCGTAGCACATTATTCCTTAGTAATATTATTTTTACCCTTGGTGCTGAAGCGAAGGAAATAAATTGTTGGAGGGAGGAGAGGAGATTCGTAATAGACGTTCTTAAACTCGAGTGCTCGAGCTTAAGGAGCCGTGCGCATATTTACGCTATCTACGAGTAAATCGCCCGATTACTATGGTCGTTACCTGTGCTTACGCGAGTAAATGGCGATAGGCTGTCTGCAAAGTATCACGAAGGAATCACGGTAAGTTATTCGTTGAGCTCAGACATACATGTATGCAGTACAGCGTACTTTAAAAGTGATAAGGATGCGTTAGCAAAGAAAGTAAATTATGTGGGGGAATATATATTATAATTACATTACACAAGGTCCAATGCGTTGTCAGGATTATACAATGGAAGAAAACATTTTATACCGCGCCTTCAAGACGCGTGTTTTTTAATCCTACTTAAATTATTCGAATGAAGGAGGACGTCTGATGCGACCTCGATAAAAGCAAATTTATGTCTTCATTTAAAAAAAAAAAAAAACTTTTACCATTCCTTCATTATCAAACACAGGAGTTAGAGAGATAATTAATTCTATAAAGAGTCTAAAATAATAAAGGCCTGCAAAAATGGAAATGCTTTGTCTAAATCAATTTTCAGAGAGAATCTATTATTTTGAGTTATCGAGTACCTATCAGCCTTCTGGCTTAAATGAATGCCTACCTGGTCAGTGTTAGAATTAATAGCTAAACATTGGCACCTTTCTCGCCGTCTCTTTTTGTAATACGTCAGTTGAACGAGTGATGTTGCAAAGGATCATCGCGTGCCTTCAGTGTGAATGGGCCTGGCCAATCGACTACTTAGTTGAAAGGATGAATGAATCACATTCGAACGTGTTTCATGCAATATAAAAGTGCTACCCTTATCCTATACGCACTGCAATACTTAATAGTATAATATTCCCGAAATATTGTAAAAGATGTTACTGGTAAATTTTTTTTATTCCCGAAATATTTTTAATTCGAGACTATTTTTACCATATTCATAAAATAGAACTTGTATCAACTCTCAAATAATAAATTTCATACGTTGTTGTTGTTAATAATTGGCTTTAGGATCCAGAAATAATAACTCAGAAGGTTTTATACTTTCAAAAGCTTCAACCTTGATCGGAGTCCTCATCAGGGACCTTTATTTCTAAAATATCAAAAACAATCAATAAAATATTGCACATATGAGCCCTATTTTGGAGCAAACTTTGGTAATGTGAAAAAATATAAAAAACCGTGAGAAAATTTACAGAAAATTGTACAGAAAAACATTGATAAAATACCTAAAACTTCCTTAGGAATAACAATAAAATTCTAGCACATAACTTTCAGATACCTAAACTAAAAAACTAGTATATATTTGTGTCTAAAACAGGGCCAGATTTAGCATGGGGTCATGATCCTGGGGCCTCCACCAGTTGAGGGTCTCCAACAATGGAATGTAACTTTCCAATTAAAACGAAATCCGACAAAATTGAAATATAAAAAACATACAAAAATTACTATGGAGTTTTATTTTCCTGAGATTAAAATTTTTTTAGAAATTTTGAAGGCCCCCCACAAAATATTGGTCCCAGAGCCTCAAAATTCTTAATCCGACCCTGGTCTAAATGTTACTGAAGATATACAGGGTGGGCCATATAAAATTTTAAATTTAAAAAGTCAATAAAGAAAAAAAACGGCTTGATATTTTTCAAAGGTCTAACATTTATTTGAAAGGTTGTTTTATGAAATTTATTTGTGGAAAACAATTTCGGACAAATGACCACCACGGCTGAGTTTACAGTAGCTTATCCGATCCACCCAATTTTGGAGTACTTTCTCGATGATTTCAGGCCTTATGGCAGCAACAGCAGCTTGAATCTCGTACTTTAGATCTTGAATTGTTTCTGGATGGTTAGCATAACATTTATCTTTAACAGCTTCATAGCGAGGTCTTTTTGCAAAATTCGTCGCAAAGTTGTTCGTGGAATGTTCAATTCTTGCGATCGACGGCGAGTTGAGGTGGATGGATTCTCACTAACACTTTCAGCCACAGTCGCAATATTTTCGGGTGAACGCGCGGGAAATGAACGTTGACGTTTTGGTTTATCCATCAACGAGCCAGTTTCACGCACACGCTTGACAAATTGTTGCACAAATTGAACTGATGGCACTTTTTGTCTGTCCATTTTTTTTGCCAAATTTCTCATAGTTTGGGTTGAAGACTCACCACTTTGGAAAAAAGTTTTCAATATTTCCCAGTTTTCTTCTAACGAATAGCGACTCATTTCGTACATTTTAGACTTTTTACTGAATATCTGTCACTTTCCGAATGGTATTTGACGTTTCCAATGTCGAAATACAGATAGTTCAAATTTAAAACGCTAGATGGCCCACCCTGTAGATGCAAGAACATATATATTGTAAAAAATTACAAACGATTATTTATGAAAAAATTTACCAAAGTTTACTCCAAAACAGGGTTCACATGTGCAATATTTTATTTACTGTTTTTGATACATTAGAAATAAAAATCATTAATGAGGACTCCGATCAAAGTTGAATCGTTTGAAAGTATATAACCTTCTGAATTATTATTTCTGGGCCCTAAAGCCTATTATTAACAACATCGTATGAAATTTACTATTTTTAACCTTGAACTGGATATTTTTTGGCAAAAATCAATTATTTCTAGATCGTTTGCGAATCGAATAACTAAAAGAAGCGGAAGTTTCACATCCTTTTTAGGTTATAGGTATCATATATTTACATATTTGGAGATAACCTACGTTTGTATGCGAGCTCGCGTTATGATTTTATTACCGACCGCGGGAGAATCTACGGTCGACACATTAAATTAAGTCAGCTTTACGACGCTGGCATGGAAATGAATACGCAGCGTCATGACACTCATGCCTACCTTTGTACGCAATACCATAAAGCCTTGCATATCACTATAACACACATACGACCACTAAACACGAACGAAACCTCGCACCAAACGCCTAAAATCCGCCTACCTATTCCACATGTGCGTATGCACTCATATACTACCAATTTTCCCTGTTCAGGTGGCTTTACGTCTGTATGTCACGCGTTGTATCTTCGACATCCAACTAAAGTGCGACAAGGACACTAATTGTAGTTTAATGCGGGCTCACCGAATTTTACAAACCCCATTCTTATATCAGTATATTCTATTGAGATATACATGGATCGATACATTCGCACTGATAGATATGATTCGGGAGTTTTAGGAATTCGGTTGTAGGTTGAAAATTTATAATTGTATTTATGATATAATATGTCTCTCTGAACAATACAGCATGTTGTATACAACAAACAAAATATTGTATCTGAAACTGGTCGAATCAGAAATATAGTATGGAAAGGCGAACAATAAATATTGCTATAGCAATAACCAATAATGTGGTATTATGAACTTAAAGAGTAGCAATTTTCCAATAATTTGAGTCAGCAAACCAAAAACATAAAAAAGAGCCATCAAAAAAACTTCTAACCTTTTCTGTAAGTTCGTTCTTGAGTTCTTGTCTCAATTTCAATACTACCTGATTCTCTGAAATTTGTCTTTGATACTAAAATGATCAAGAACGTATTCAAATAAGGAAAAGAAAGAGAGATCGATTGAAAAAAATAATTTTCAAGTTAGGACAAAAGCAGTGGAATTGAAGAATTTAATTTTACATGTATTCGATTTTCTGAACCAAATTCAGATGCCAAAAACATTGGAAAAAATTAGCCAAAAATGCTTGATGTTAACAAAAAATATTGGAAGAATTATAGGAAACGAATTTGATAGATATTTTCTTATTACTTTCTATAACAATTCCAAAACTTTCAAACGGATATTTACAAACAAGTATTTTTGTTAATAGGATTAACCTATAATTCAGTCACGTAGCCCATTTGTTACATGGCCTTAAATTTTACCACTGAAAACTCGTTTAGAAACCGAAACATTTAAGAACATATTCAGGCACCTGTCCGAAACAATTACGTACCCCACGATCCCCACGCAGTTTGAATCCAGTGCAAGAAGGTTACCAAGAACAAAACTGACAAGTTAGGAAAAAATAAAATGCTGTTGAATTCAAATATACAATGTTGGTGTTCTTTAACTTCTCAATAATTGGAAGCAACAAACTGGAAACATAAGAGAGACCCTCTGAAAAATATTTTTTTCTTTGCATAAATCTGTTCTTAAACTCTTTTTTGAATTTTTCAAATGTTAAATAATGTGGAACCTCTTCTCAATTGAAGATATATTTTGATGTATATCATTGGCTTTACCTAATAACACAGCCCCACAAAAAAAGTGTCTTGAGCTCGAAACGAAACCCATCATTTCCTATGGATTTTGATCCGCTGATCACGAATCTGAAAGTCGTTATATCGTGTTGTCCCTAGTTTTCACATAACCTCAAAATTTTCGAATTTTGAGAAAAATTCTTTCTTTTTTAATCACATGTCGGCCATCATATTGATATCCCACCTTCCTTGGTATCTCCGCTCTGTTCCTTTTATATCTTGAATCAGTCTTGCTCAATCATGGAACTGCGGTCAAAAGTAGAAATCATCCTAGCAACATATTGCTATGAGGCTTTTTTACTCATGTAACTGCACAAGGACTAAGCGTTATGGAACTGTCTAGTTAACAACCTTTAAACTGCGGACAGAAGTGTGAATGATCAATTGATATAAGGAATAATATTCTTTTACAGTTGTCAATGATAAAGAACTAATATCACGATGTTGTGTAACTTAAGGTAGTAGCTGTGAAGTCGAAGTTTGAAAAAATATGAATATCGTCATTTTCAGTAATTTACCTGCAGTTATTAAACTTTATAAATGGTTGTCCTAAAAAATTCAGCACCAAACACGTCAAACTATACTTCTTACAGATTTTTAATTTAAAAAAATCACGTCATTTGAGAAAAAGGGAATTTCTTCTCAAAATTCGAAAGTTTTGAGGTTATTTGAAAACTAGGGACCACACGATAAAACGGCCTTCAGATTCGCGATCAGCGAGTCAAACATCCATAGCAAGTGATGGGTCTCGATACTTTTTTTGTGGGGCTGTGTAATTGAACAATAGATTCAAGTATCTTTCTCTAAAAATGTTGTAACTTCCAATCAGTTTGTATCTAATTCTGATGAATTCCTAAGCACAGAATTGGAAAAAATTTCAGGACTCAATTCGAAGTATTTCTAATAGTATAGATAATTTTTGCGAGAAGGCCAGAGCAATCATCACTTTAAACTTTGAACGCGTTTTTCTAAAAATCACTTATTTCGGGCGGTACAGATAATTTTGAAAAATATACTCGATGAATCCTATTAAAAATTAAACGACATATCCTTCATTAATATGGGCATCGTCCGAGGGTGCCTTTTTTCGATATGCCATTTTCAACAAACTATATCATCGAATATAAAAAAAAAAATTCATAAAAAAAATTTATTCACATCTTGAAAAATACAATATTAAGTGCTGGTTAAAATAATATTCATTAACAATATAGTTTCCATTAAAAAAATCTCAAAGTAAGCGTTTTCTTGGGCCCGGATAGTGGAACACCCCCTTAACACTGACTAATTTTTCGGTAATTCAAATCTATCCTTCCAACTAAAGATTCCTGAACAGATCCGCATTTATTTGCCAAAGAAAAAACGTTTCTTAAAAGAACGAAACACCTTTTGTGATGTTCAGAAGGTATTCTTTTTTTTCTTAGCCATTTTCAGCTTCAGTACAATAGCAAAAGGAATTGTTATTGTATATGTAAGATACTAAAATTTAGCATTCTGTGCATTCTGGATAAATGGTAGCTTCAGTGGCCGATTGTCGCACGCGTCTACTTAACACGACACGAGGCCTCCTGCAGGCGTGCATACTGATCATATGGAAATGATTCACGAGGATTCCTATGGTAATGACGAAAGCTTCCATTATCGCACTCCGAACAGGGCATGCTTGATAACGTTTCCCGGTGTTCGGGCGCAATAACGTCTTTTGCAACAAAGAGAAGCTCACTTTGCGCAAAAGGATCCCCTTGTTAGAATGGTAATTTGACGTGTCTGAATTTTAAAGATTCCTGAAGGAATTACGGTCCTGAATATTTAACTCACCATAAATTGATTTACGATATATGTTTTTGCCTTAGCATCTTCAGAGATCATTTGAAATTCCAAATATATTCAAAAACCACATGAGATTTTTTTTTTCAAATTAAGGTCATGGATCAATCGGACCACGTGACCAAATTATACGTTAATTCGTTCACGTAAGATAACTTGTTTATATCACACGATAACTTCCTGAAAATTTGGATGGTACAACAGAAGACGATAAATATCGCCTGTTAATTTATTTTTAATGAAAATAAAAAAAAAAATTGCAAGACTTAAGCTAAATGTCCCAGAAATCGGTATTATAGTTTTAGTAATTGGCACACAAATAACACAGGCCCACAAAAAACACTTTTTTTCTAAGCTGTGGATTCCAGTATGATATTTCTATGTATTTTTTCCCGCTGAAACCGAATCCGCAACCCGTTGAACCCCTACACGTCAGGATTTTGACATAACCTCAAAAAACACCAAAAAATTCACTGGAAGCAATAAAATCATCAACTTTATGCTATTTTCAACCCCCTTTCTCCGAATTAGTAATTTCGTAGCCCCATAATCCCCTAACCGCGAAATACCATTACTGCATAATCTTAAAACCTAACCAAAAATAAATTTTTGAGTTTTTTGTGGAACATAGTTGGATTACCTCTATAACCTCAAAATTTCCCAACACCATAACCTCAATATCCCGTTACTCCGTAACCCTTTATATTATAACCTCTCAACTACGTCATCTTTTTCTGTGGAGAAGTCTGCTTCTTGCAATCATAAGAGTTTTGTGAGTAAAGTCATAAATCAAGGTCTTCTTTATTATTTTTTAACACCTCTCAGCCGTCTGATACCTCAGTATGTTTGTTATCCAATATCTTATTTTCAATATTTATGAAATTGTATTTTTTTGTAGTATTCACGCAATTGTTCAACAAAAGGCCATTACTACCACTACCACTTACACTACTACTATTATTCACGATTGCAATTATTAAAAGTTCTGATTTTTTTCGGAATTGAAAATCCTGCTATATACCTCCGAGAACATTGGAGATGGTAATGATATTTCGGGGTTAGGGGATTATGGGGCTACGAAATTACTAATTCGGAGAAAGGGGGTTGAAAGTAGCATGAAGTAGATGATTTTATTGGTTCCAGTGAATTTTTTGGTGTTTTTTGAGGTTATGTCAAACTCCTGACGTGTAGGGGTTCAACGGGTTGCGGATTCGTTTTCAGCGGGGAAAAATACATAGGAATATCATACTGGAATCCACGGCTCAGAAAAAAAGTTTATCGACATTTACAATTGATTGTAAAAATGTTGCAACACTTTCACTCAAATGAAGTTGACACACAATCTTTATCGTCATCTCTTGTATTTTCCAAATTTTCAGGAAGATATTTTTTGCAGTAAAAAGGTTCTCTTACATGAACTTTTACAGGAATTTTGTCACGTGGTCAGATTGATCCATGGCCTTAAGCGATAAAAATGAAACTTATGAAAAAGAACTACCTGTACAGTTTATTCTAAAATTCGTACAGGTGATTTAATTCCCTGAGGTAAAGCAGAACATGACGAACTGTGAATAAAAATTTCGTCATGTGGTTAGATACCTATTAACTAGAAGAATTTGGTTCCAGGTAAAGTAAAAACAATTCAAAAAATTCCTAAGTCTTCAAAAGCATTACTAATTTTAAGAGTGAGGTCACAGCCTGACCAATTACTACGGAAATGGAATCTTAGAGAATTTAGAGCCATATCCGATCTACGTGACTGTACTAGCAGGTCGAAAGACGGTCATTCT
Organism: Diplolepis rosae; assembly: GCA_030998225.1. Taxonomy (NCBI): domain Eukaryota; kingdom Metazoa; phylum Arthropoda; class Insecta; order Hymenoptera; family Diplolepididae; genus Diplolepis; species Diplolepis rosae. Next base: position 7,349,485 of record JAPYXD010000701.1, read on the forward strand.
CGAACTTAGGAATAATTAGGAGGCCAAGATCGATGTCCTGGGTCGAAAACCACGACCGATACGATCGCATGAAGCTGAATGGAGCCCCATTGATGCCTCCAACGAAGCCTCCACTATCAACATTAGTTAGACTAGGTCGAACCTAACCTCTCGTGTGTTGCGAGACCCTCGTCTTCTGAGAAATTTGGCGTCCTTTCCGGGACGAATTCCGAGATAAAAAGGGTCTTGAATGAATCAAGGTCGACCACATTTTCAACTAAATGATCATACTAAGAATAAAAATATAGATCCACGTTTCTATTTCATTTATATTTCCGTATAAGTTCCCGTAGTTTTCTCTTCCTCATTCTTCTTTCATTTATTTATTGCAGTTCAACGATTACCTTTACTTACTCTCATTTGTGGAAATTTTCATGGCGATTATTGGTATCTATCTCTCTGCTAACAAATTCGTATAAAATTATTGCAATAAGTTCATGACGTTTTACTTAAAACAAGTTTCTTTAATTTTAAGAAATATTATGTTTGGCTTTCTTTGTTTGGTTCAGAACAGTACAACGTCTATAACAGATTTCGCCATTTTTCCTCCTCACCAAAAAAAAGACACATAAGTGTTATCAAATTCATGCCGCATTGATAAAAAACAATATGTTAGCTAACGAGTTTTTTGAATTAATAAAAGCATTTCCTTAATTTAAAGAAATTTCTTTCGGTGATATGAGACAAATGAAAATTTCTGGAAATCAAAGAAAAATATACACTGACTAACATTTTTATTGATTCAATCAATGTTTGGTTGTTCTTACCAAATTTTATTTGATTCAACCAAAAATCTTATTTCATTAGATATAATGGTGTGTTCAGATCAAGTATATTTTTTCTGGGACCCAACATTTAGCAAACAAGCAGTTTGGATTACTAAAAATATTTCTTTGATGTAAAAAAACGATTTTTCCCAACACGTCTAGTGAAAATTGTACTTTTATCATCTCTTTTAAGACGGGGAAATGGCTATTTTCACCACTTGTGGGGAAAACAAGCGATTGTCAATTCGTGTCTTGCAAACTTCACACTCACTGGCAATTGCTCTTTTTCCCCACTAGTAAAATAAATAGCTATTCTTCATTCAAAATAATACAACCAAATTGTTTTAAACTTCTTTCAAAGATTTGAGTTAAAAGAACATTTTGTTAAATTGAATAAAAACTACTAAATAAATAATTTCTTCAAATAAAAAATTACATTTTAAGATCAAATAATTTTTTTCATTTCAAAATAATTGTTGCATTAAATTACAAATAAGATCTTAAAGAAACATTTCTTCAATTCAAAAGAAGAAATTTCACCAGAACCTGACGATTGTCAGATCAAAAGAGGAAAATCAATAAGGGACTTATCAGAAGCCTATTCAAATTTCTACTCGGATTATTCCAGAGTATGAAAAGAATCGAAATAATGAACAATTAATCGAGAAACCATGGCTGAGGAACTGGGCGATATAAGTAATGAAAACAATGATTGGTATGTGACGAGGGCCATTCTTATCCGGCCCTCGCGTTACCAAGTGAAGTTATAGCGGCTAAGCGGAGGTAAATAATATATTAATATAAGATACGAGAGGTGGTGCGGTGGTTGGCAGGGCACCAGGAGGTAATGGATGCTCAAGATTGCTGGAAGTGACGGCTCTCGCTGTTGCATGGCCATTCGTGGTTAAATTCCTGGTTCCTTCGAGAAGGCCCCCCGTGGACCTTGCTCGCTGTCACCACCCCCCGCCAAGATCCCCTCAAAACTCTTGGCATGCCTACGGTCCTGCACCTACGTCTATACTTCTATATCTATACCTTCTTCTTTACCTACATCTTCACCTTTACATGTATTTATATCTTCCTCTTCTCTCTACACTACGTTCCATCATCTCTTCCAAGTGTCCCTTTTCTCTACTCCCTTTCGCCTATTGCAACAAATAATGGATTAAAGCCACTTCTTTATACGTAGCATCTTAATCGGTGCTTGTCATAAATCATTCTTCACAACCATACAGATAAACTTCAGGCATTAATCTCTTCGGTAAGTTACATTTAGGATATTTAGTATATACAGGATGTGTGATCAGAGTTTTTAATTGGAGTGAAACATCACATATCGATATGAAAGTGGTATGTGACCTGATCTTGCTCGTATTAAATTTTGTTATTGACAGCTCAGAATAGATAGACTACAAACTCGAGACGTCGAGAAATTGATGGATACAGTTAATGTGGATAATTAATATGTATAACCTTCCCTGCAAGTAGACCACCCGTTAGTTTAATGTTTCTTGTTTATTTTTTAGCCTATCCCAGAAGATAAATAACAATCAATGTGAAATCGATGGAATATATCTGGATGAAGAATGTTCAATGACTATTCTTCCGGATTCCGATTGTTTGTAATTTATTGCTCTTGATAGTAGAAAATATTTCTGTAATAGCGATATAACGAAGTCATGTAACTCTCTTCCTTCTTTACAGAACAGTTACAATGTTGTCTAAAGGAATTGTATAATTCCAAAATTCAATGCGACAGATAAAATTTTCATGACATAAACTCTTGAAAATTTCATAAATGATCACGACAATGAATGGAAATGAAGAGGTAAAATCCATAATGATAAAGTTGTACAGTGTAAATGAATGCTTGTCATTGGAATGTTGTTCACGCATCCACCCAGGACTTCTTAATGTTTCGTCTTCTTCTGAAATGCACTCGACGTCCCTCGATGACAATGACAACTCGTGAACAATAACGTCGTCCGAACAATAACGCCGTCCGAGCGATAACGGCCACGAGATTTTAGAATCTGTTTAGAAGTCAATAATACAACAATGTGATGACAAGTCGTGACTCAGGGAACACATCAGTCATGAATATCCAATCAATGCTGAGAGATTTAATCGTGTCTTGTCGATTTAATGGCCACGCGTATCTTTTCAAGAGATAACAATGGCAGTAGACCTTCTAGCTAATTAACAATTCTTATCGATTTCCTTCTGTTAAGCCACTGCTTTCGAGAATCGATGTATTGCAGGTGAAAATGTTCTTTTACCATAATCACGTCACAATAGCGTATTCTTATTAACATTCACTATTTTGATTAGCTTCATGATCTGAATTGTAATTAGTTATTTTACATTATTTAGGGATCATGCAGACATAAAATTAACATTTTTTTGAAAGCATTTCCTGCTTTTCCTTCTTTTCAGTAACACTTGGTAATAGATTTGAAGTTTCTTTCTCCTTAAAATATTGTGTAGTTTTAAGCTGTCCCCTACTTTATTTTAAATGTAAGGTATTTTTATTTGTTTACTACATAAATAACAATAACTGAATGAAGCCATGAAAAACAGTTTCTTTAGTAGACAAATTTTTTTTTTATGACAATGCACCATCTCACACATCAAACATTGCACAGGCAAAAAAGCATGAAGAGTTAAAAAGTCATTGGACTAGTTGTATCGAGCATTGAGAAATAAAACCGATTTGTGCCAAAAAAATTAAGTTTTGTTCAATTTATCATGTCAATATCAAACACGCTAGTATTTTTTTTCATTTCATAAATTTATTCTTGTGATTTGTTTTTAGTCAAAAGACTGAGTCTAAGCGAAATTATTTTAATCAAAAAAAGTTTGTTCTAGCTTGAAAGAAAATTTTCTTTGATTTAAGAAAATTTTTTGAAATTAAAAAACCTTTTCTTTGATTATTAACAGAAAAACTAATAGAGTTTCAGTCAGAAAATTTGACTGAAATAATAGTACATTGTCCTTGTAATACAATTATGCTATTGTTGAATCAGACGAATTTTGTTTCCAAATGCTGACTAGGAAGTCTAACTTGACACGCGAAAAAAAAGCACAAAGCCTCAAAAAATTTGTTCCTTTCGATTCAGTAAAATCATTTTTTTGGAATTTAAACAAAATGTTAATTTTTTTAAAGAAATTTTCTGAAAAAATCTACTGAATTATTTAAACTAAACACCCAGAAAAAAAATGTTGACCGAACCCAATTATATCAAAACAAACCGTATTAAAATTAATTTTATTGATTCAATCAATTATTCGTCCGAGTCCAGAAAATTTAGTCGAAATAATAAAAAATTTAATTAAAACATCCAGAGATTCAGTTAAATAAAAAAAAAACTTTGATTAACTGTACGAGGTGTGTTCAGAAAAAAACGGTAATTTTTTAATTTCACGGGTTTGGAGAGTCCTATTGTGAAAATTGTTTTTCATAATGTTGGTATACATGTCCCTAAAGTATGATAAAATCTTCAGCTGTATTCATTGTTTACTTTGTCTGTGGTAGCCGCTAAGGTTAGACGTGTTTTTATGAGCTCGGCGATTTTCGTTTGTTAAAAGAAATGGATCAAAGAATTTGTATCAAATTAGTTTCCACGTCATATTCGTAAACCCATGTTTCGTCACCTCTTATAATACGTTTCAGTAATTCTGCTTTGTCGTTGACTTCATTTAGTGACTCCTGAGCAACTTCCATTCGCCGCTGTTTTTGTTCAAAAACCAACATTTCACTCAGAAAAAATATTTGATTGAATCAAAAAAAATATTTGTTTGAAACACTTTCTTTGATGTAAAGAAATGTTTTGTTTCAATGAAACAAAATTTGTTTGATTCAAACAAAATATCTTTGGACCAAATAAATATTTGTTCGAATCAAATAAATTTCTGCCTTAAATCAAACAAATTTTAACTTTAATCATTTATCAATGCATTAATGTTTTTGTTTTGAAGAAAAATTAATTTGATTCAAACAAATATTTGTTTGGTTCAAAGATATTTTGTTTGAATTAAACAAATTTTATTTCATTTAAACAAATCATTTCTTTAAATCAAAAAGAGTCTATACAAATGTTTCTAAATCATTTCAGTCGATTATGTTGATAATTAGAAGAGTGTATCACTCACTATAATAACCGAACTCTACCATATCGACCCTATCAACCTGTGAATTAGAATTAAGGTCATTTAAGACCAGATGGAATTTTCAATATATATTTGAACAATTTTTTCTGTGAAAAAAAGGAACTCTTCCACTCCGCTGGGTATCGAGCCCAGGACGTTTCGATTGCCGGTCGAATGCATTCGCGTTCCTTTTTGCACAGAAAAAATTGTTCAAAGAAAGTCGTTCTAACAAATCATTTTCTTTGATTCAATCAATTTTTTTTTCTGAGTGTTTTGGAACAAATTTTGCTGCCACGCGTTTCATACCCAAAATCTTCGATAAAATTTCATGTCATGAGCCAATCGATATGCCAACATCATCAGCGACTTCTCTGATTGTGATTCGGCGATCGTTCATAACAATTTCTTTCACTTTTTCCACGTTTTCATCAGTTGTTAATGTGCTAGGGCGTCCGGAGCGTTCGTTGTCTTCACGGCCATCTTGGAAACGGTTATACCACCGATAAACTTTTGTTTTACTCATAGCAGACTCACCATAGGCCTTTGTTAACATTTCACACACTTGGTTACACTTTATTTCATTTTTACGCAAAATTTGATACAAATTCTTTGATCCATTTCTTTTAACAAACGAAAATCACCGAGCTCATAAAAACACGTCTAACCTTAGCGGCTGCCACAGACAAAGTAAACAATGAATACAGCTGAAGATTTTATCGTGCTTCAGCGACATGTATACCAACATAATAAAAAAAATTGACAATAGGACTCTCCAAACCCGCGAAATAAAAAAATTACCGTTATGTTCTGAACACACCTCGTATGTCAATGCATTTATTTGATTAATCCAGTCACATGTTTGTTGAATCAACCAAACGTTTCTTTAAATGTAGTTTCTCTAGTCAGCGCCCGACGGGTGAAATGTTAAACTTGTGACAGGACCACAAGATGAGGTGAAGAGCATTTCAAAAGTAAATAAGAATTTTTTTCTGAACCACATTTTCATTTGTAGACAAAATTTAAGGTTTAGAGTAAGTTTTGCGTAAGCGCAAGAGTAAAACAGCGGCAATAAAATGTTATAGAACACCAACGCGACTTACAGTGCTCGTTTAAGTGCTATTAACCACAAGCTCAGAATTTGTTTAAGAGCATAAAAGCAGCGTAAACGAGACCCGTCGGAGTAATAAAATTGGCCTGAATTTAATTACATCCTCTTATCTCAATGTGAATCTAGCTCCTTTATCGCCTCCTTTCTTCCGTCTTTTTACCAATTTATGGCTCAAAGTAGAAAATTTAGCGAAGCGCCTTGTGGTTATCGTTTAGATAAACGTCCCATAGCACATAGTTCAAAAAAGTCTTCAAAACAGCCACTTGTAAAACTTCGAATGCCTTTCTTAATCATTTCGAGATTGACGCACGGAGAGTTTTACAACCTCATAAAAGCTACAAACACGAGGTCATTAAGAAAAATTCAAGAAATTTGTAAAGCAATTGGTTGCTTGTTTCTATCCTCATTTACTGTTTGTAATTTAATTGTAAAATACTTTAGAACACTTTAATGATGAAGATATTTTTATATCAAAATATTTTTTGCAGAGACTAAATGACAACCTTATTAAAACAGAGCTTGTCTCATTATCAGTTTCAATTTTAAATTTGTATGTCATTTTGTGTCCCATACGAGGTTCAAAACTATTTCCTTAGTTTATTTTTTCTTTCTCAACAAGTTTGTAGCTTGTTAAAGGGTCGCTGTTTATACTCAGCGTCGCCCACGTCAAAGATAAGAGACTAGACGTTCTGATTGGTAGAAAAAATGAGAAACAAAGGTTTGAAGTTGAGACTAATTAAGGTTTTTACTCAGCGGACGAATTTAGTTAGAAAAGAATTTCATCCCCTGTGGTCATAAAGCAAGTAATCGACCCTAACTCAAATGGAATTCGAAAAATCGCAAACACTATATGTATATGACGATAAGTCGTTTCGAGTTTTCGTTGGGACGATAGCTATGGCCCTCGTAAACCGCTAAATAATCGTCCGGACAAAAACCGGCAATAAAATGTGTCGCCAGGGCTGGTAACGAGCAGAATGGACCGGTAACGGGCAGGCGGACCACCCAAAGGAGTCTGAGAGGGCCAAGGTCACATGACTACTCATTATGCATCTCGAATCTCTCCTCGCACCTCCGTTAATCTCACCATAAGCGTTAATTTAATTAAACACTTCCTGCGTCCTGTGTCGGTTGCGATCTTTTCGCTGCAGGTCCTTTTTCGTAAAGATAACACAGATGCTGGACCATCGTTGTCTCGATGGAAAGGCCTCGTTGTGGCAAATCTTTGACTATAATGAGCGTTAATTAAACGCTATCGTGTGCCAACGCTGACCTTTTCTGGTAGTAGGCGGATACTTTCCTGTATTGTAGATACGATACAGAAATAAGTTAATATAAGCATGGAGAAAATCTACTTCAATTTTTATTATTATCGAGAAAAAATTAGAGAGATTGAGGAAATGAGTGACCCACTCTCTAAATCTGAATCAGTCAAAGCTTATTTGACTTGGAGATTAGTTTCTACAATTCAGAGAAACATTTCTTTAAATTATAAAGTGTTTTTGATTTAAAGAATTGTTTTGTTCAATCTGAAAAATTATTTATTTTACAAAAAGTGTTTGGAACAATCAAAGATCTATAGTTGAGTCAGTCAATACTCCAGTAGTATTTGCACACTTGGAGAATAGTTTCTTTAAATCAAAGAAAGATTTTTTGGAATTATAGAAAAATTTTCATTCGAAGAAATGTTTTTGAAACTGATCAATCAGTGAAAAGGCAAATCACTGATTCAATCAGTTCTCCAAGTGTGCAAATAAAACCGGAGCATTGACTGACTCAACTATAGATCTTTGATTGTTCCAAACACTTTTTGTAAAATAAATAATTTTTCAGATTGAACAAAACAATTCTTTAAATCAAAAACATTTTATAATTTAAAGAAATGTTACTCTGAATTGTAGAAACTATTATTTCACTCACTCTTTGTGGAAAGTGAGTACCTTGGTAGATTCACTCGAAAAAATTCTTTAAATTTAAAACTTTTATTACCAGATTCAAAGAATTGTTTCTTTGAATTGAAGAAATTGCTCTTCAAGTGTTCAGATGCAACCACAATTTTGACTGATTGAACTACACTTTGATTGTTTCAAGCACACTTTTTGTAGATTTAATAATTTCTTAGATATATTTTATTTATGCAATAAATTTATGTTTTAGTCTTGAAGCTATGTAATTTATCATTTGTCAACATAAAAAACCCCTTTCCGGTTAATGTAATCATAAAAAACTTGTAATTCTGATAGCCAATAAGTCAATTAATTAATTTCATTAATTTTTTTCCGGCGAACATAACACGTGGATCAATAAGTCCCGGGACTAATTAGGAAAAACACAGTTATTTGGCAAAACTCGACTTTATTCATCAACATAGTCTCCTTCAAAAGCAACACAATCAGTCCAGCGCTTCTCTAACATTTCAATACCTTTCTTCTAGAAGGATTTATCTTTGGCCTCGAAATAAGCGTTCATTTCGGTGATGACTTCCTCGTTGGAGTAGAATCTCTTTCCTTGGAGCATTTTTTTGAGGTCTGCAAACAGGTAGTAGTCGCTGGGTGACAGATCCAGTGAATATGGTGGGTGCGGAAGCAATTCGAATCTCAATTCATTCAATTTCGCCATGGTAGCGAGCGACTTGTGACACGCCGCATTGTCTTGGTGAAAGAGCACTTTTTTCTTCTCCGTTTGGAGCCGTTTCTCACCGATTTCGTTCTTCAAACGCATCAATTGGCCAATGTAACGTTCGCTTTTGATTGCCTTACCTTTTTCAAGCTAGCCGATGAACAAAACTCCATGGACATCCCAAAATACTGAGGCCATAACCTTACCGGCTCACATTTGCGTGTTTGGCCACTTTGGACGCTTCTCACCGACTACAGTCCACTCGGCTGACGACCCCTTTGACTCCGGAGTGTAGTGATGGATCCAGGTTTCATCCATTGTCACATACCGACGCAAAAAATTTGGTTTATTTCGGCGAAACAACTCCAAACAGCGCTCAGAATCAACGACACGTTGTCGTTTTTGATCCACCGTGAGCAAACGCGGCACCCACTTTGACAACAGCTTCCTCATAGACAAATGTTCATGCGAAATAGCGAACACACTGTCGTATGATATCTTTAAGGTGTCAGCTATCTCATGCAATTTTAATTTACGGTTTTCGAAAATGATTTAGTGCACTTTTTTATGGTTTCCGGTGTAACTACCTCATTTGGCCGGCCTGAGCGTTCAGCATCTTCAGTGTCTGTACGACCACGTTTAAACTCAGCATACCACCGACAAATGGTTATTTTTGATGGAGCAGAGTCCCCGTAGCACTTTTCAAGCCATTGCTGAGCTTGCACTGTGTTTTTTTTTTTTCATCAAAAAGCAATGGTAAATCAACACACGAAATTGTTTCGAATCCATTGTTTTGAGAATATAAAGACTAGCGTCACTTAAATCACCGTGATTCGTGGATCAAACATCAGAATGTCATGAAATTTTGTCAGTCCCGGGACTTATTGATCCACGCGTTAAATTAATGGAAACATTTGTTGCATGAAAACAATCATCAGAGAACAATTTTAGTTGCAACAAATTAAAAATCGGCTGTTTGTGTACAGAATCATATGTTCTGTAAAGAAAAGATTGGTTTAAACCAACGGAATTTTCCTTTCTTTTAGAGCAAATATTGAATTTGCTTGATTTTCTTATAAATTTTAATCTTACTGGAATTTCAATATCTAATTGTAGATCGAATGATTTCGCGTCATTTTTAGATAATCTCAAGGAATGAGAATATGATTTTATTAGCTAAAATAAAAAAAATTGGCTTTAGGGTCCAAAAAAGATTAAGACGATTTAATCAGACGTTTCGGCTCAGATCTCAGTTATCATCAGTGATATTTATTAAAATCTAAAAAATACAAAAAAAGGGTGACGCTAATTTCACATTTTTAGAAATACGTATAGCACCTAAACATGTAATACAAAAAACGAGTACTTGATATGTAAAGTTAAATTTATAAGTGAAATTGGAAGGTTTGGATATTCGACCAGAACAAAAGGTGTACTTAAATTGATTTCTTTGGTGTAAAGCTGTATTGAACAACTTTGATCTACCCTATTAAAACACTTTAAATAGATGTGCTACATTTCTTAGAGTAGTTAACAGGAATTCCTTGAAAAAACATAAATTATATACTCAAGTTTAAACCCAAATCTATTATTGAATTCTTTGGTGTGTAGCTGAATTGAAAAGCTTGATTGAGGTCATTAGCCCTTTTTTGAACTACTCTCTAAATATGAATCAGTCAAAATCTACTGATTATCAGTGAAATTTGACTGATTCAAATAGCTAAAAAGAGGTTACTGTAAATCAGTCAAATTCCACTGATTCAATTAGTGATAATCAACTGATTTAACAGTGAAATATATTTTTTAACTGGTGAATCAGTGAAAAGGCAAATCACTGATTCAATCAGTAAACATTTGACTGATTCAGATTTAGAGAGTATTTTGCCTAAAAACTATTTTGAAATATAGGGGAGAGTCGGGTAGTACCGGCCACTTAAGCTTTATTGATAATAACTTGGCTTATAGGGATCAAAATTGAAATTTAGAAGGTTAGTTATAATTTTTTTCATTTTTCATTATTTTGGCATAGGGTCAGATTCTTTTTATTTTCTTCGATTGAAATTTTCACTATTCGATATAAAAAAAAAAAAAAACTGAAAAAGAAAGCAAGGCAAACGTTTCGGCCACATATGGGGGCCCTCTTCAGTGCCATAAATTCAAAGATTAACTCAAAAATTTTTGTAAAACCTAGATAATTAAAATAAGAATTATCATAAAATTGAAAAACTTATCTCATAGCTTGCAATTCAAAATGAAGTAGTCCAGTATGCAGCATCACGAATTGAAAAAATGTTTAGAGTTCACTGTGAATAAAAAACCGGATAACCAATAAACCGGAAAACATAAAAAAAATTTTGCACACGAACCGACCACAATTTGAAATAAAAAATTTTTTATTTTTTTTTTTTATTAAAGAACGATGCCGAATTGGTAATCGAGGGCAGAACGCGAACAAGGTTTACATTTTTAAAAACTTTGCGTGAAGACTTTGTTACCGCCGGAGTCTCTTATAGAATGATCTGAACTGTTTTCAAAACCGACTCGAGACATGTGGCTTTGCTGACCGAAAATTTTTTTATATATAAGCAATCCTGAGTGGTTCTTTTCCTCCTTGAGGAAGACTATTGTCCTATACCTAGTTAAGAAATTCGAGACGTTTATGTTGATTTTCACGAGTGGACGAAGGCGTGTATTTTTTAAGAAACGATTTTTTTATATTTCAGTTTCATGGACAATCCATTTAATATTGAATTTGCAGGCAAGGCATTACAGAAACCTAATTTATTATAATATCTATACATGTAGTTTTACTCAATATTATTTGAGTATGTTAAGAAATAAATAAAAAAATTGAAGGTTTTTTATTACTGCATTCAGATTTATTCTGAGATGTTTGGAAAAATAAACCATTTAATTTGTTCTGAAAATGGTCAGAACTATGATATATTCAACCTTTATACTAAATGTGCCATTTAAAAGTTTTTAAGTGACATGTTTGATAACATGTCTGCTATTATATTGACCCAAAATTCATAGAATTTTTTTCATTTCTCATTATTTTGGCATAGGGTCAGATTCTTTTTATTTTCTTCGATTGAAATTTTCACTATTCGATATAAAAAAAAAAAAATCAATATAATAGCAGACATGTTATCAAACATGTCACTTTAAAAAAGTTATTTATAATGTCAATGCTTCTACCAACAACCTACAAAGAGACATATAAGAAATAAACATATTTTGGAAGAAAACAAAGCGATTGAAGTGAGATTTAAAATAGGTAATTACAAAATAGTGACGGGTAGCCCCGGTCATCGAAAAAACCAAAATATTTCACTGAGAAAAAAATGCTATTGAATCAAAAGCATGTACATATACTATTAATTAATAAAAATATACTACAAGAACCAATAAATATGTTACTAATTCTATAGCATATTCATTTGAATCCATGATATACATGCTTTTGATTCAATAGCATTTTTTTCGCAGTGCAGTATTCTTGCGCATCCATAAAGCACACTTTTTCGAATATGCTTGTTTAAAAGGTTTCATGAATTTCCGATCAAGAGGTTGCAATTATTTGTGAATCGTGTGTGGGGGTAAACTTAGAAACTTAGCAGAAAAATGTGGCCAGGGCTACCCGACACGAAATGGCCAGGGCTATCCGACTCTGACAAGTTTCAATAAAACTGCTGTAAATAAAAAAATACGCAAAAATAATAAACAAAAATTACAGGTCACATAGTTAGAAAGTGAATTTATATATCCCAATCGGAACCAATCTGATATTTTTTTTAGCTTTAGAAATATTTGATAATAAAGATGGTACATATTTCTCAAAATGCACTTGTTTTCTAGAGATGAAATATTTTGACCGGATTTTCTTTTAAGCTGATGAAAGATACGAGTCCATATCTTAAAAATTACACTTTGGCACAATTCTGAAAGAGAAAAATGTTAATTTATTTTCGCAGAGAGTACAGTTTATTCAATGTCATGAGTGGCCGGGGCTACCCGATGGCCGGGGCTACCCGACTCTCCCCTATATATTTTTTCTTCTATGTCCTATCCATATCTGTATCTACAAATCAATTCTTTGGTGCGAAGCAAAATTGAAAGAGCTTGATTTAGACCATTAAGGGGGTCCACCTGTGTGAGGGCGGTATTTCGAACGCTTTTTCGGGAATGTTTGTTTGGAGAACTAATTCGAAAATGTGAATAAGTTTAACGTTATTTTGAAGGTTTGTGGTTTTATTCTAATAGTAAATTTTTCCAATAGTGTAATCCGAAGGCTTGTATTCATTAAGGGCATTGAAAGTGACCCCTTCAAAATGGAATACCGAAATTGTAGGCAAGATTCCGCTCGAACCAGTTATCTAAAACACAAGGGGTAAAAAAAATATTATTTCTGTTTATGTTGTCGAGGTACTGACGTAGCATTTTGACGAAATTTCAAAAATTGAAGAAATGGAAGTACTTTTTATAAAAATTAATCATTTTCATGCTTTTTTCGATATAATATATGCTGTAAAATTAAAAAAAAAAAGATTTCAAAAAACCGCTACGTGGGTACCTTCAGTTATCTCTATAAATGAGTCAGTTAAAATTTCAAGTCAATCTGTTAAGTAGATTTTTTCAATCCTGCCCACAAATTTCAAAAACATGGTTTCTAGAAAAGCGCGTTTAAAGTTTGAAAACACAACAGAACTTTGTATTTTAGACTCACATTTAATCTGCAATTAGGTTGAATTCATGAAAATTGCTTAAGGACATCATTAGTCATATCTTAAAGATGCAAAAAATGTCAACAAAACAAATCGATTTTTCGAACATTTTACACAGGTGGACCCCCTTAAGGCTATTTTTGAACAATTTTACAACTTATGTTACTTTTAATTATTTAAATAAAAAAAATTGTTTAAAAGGATATAGTTATTAAATTATTTTAAAATAACCATAACGAGTGCAAATTAAATTAAAATTTAGTGAGACTTAAATGCTATCTATCAACAAACCATGAAAATTCTAATTACTCCAATATTCAGCATTAAAAATCAACTTCTTAATTCAAGGACCAAATATGGTAATGAATACCATTCATGACCCATTCAAGTTTCTATACACCCATTTACATGATGTAATCATTTCAAGATCAAGCAAGATTCTCTTCTCCTGAAATAAGATTCAAACTCAAATTTCCACATTCAAAAACCTTATCTCATCCAATAGAAGATTACTTATTACCGTAACATGATACTTTGTAGAATTAGGATTGGAATTCGTCCCCTAATGTCTGAAGTGGAAATAGTATTTTTTTTTTCTACACTTATGCTAAGGAAGAATCGCAATTCACCCTGAGAATAAGTTGTGATGCCTAAGTTTGGACTCTGGTAGGTCATTCTTGTATGAGTGCGAGTGTCTTACACGTAGGGAATATGGGATTTAAAAGTGAGAGCCGACTTCGAAGGTAGATATGATATCTGTGCGGAGGCCGCAGAAGAGTGTATAAATTTGTAAAGCCGGGAGCCCAGGCCACTCAACCTGGAGTGGCATTAACGGCCGGCAATCGCCACTAAAACACTTAAGTATTAATGTAAAACACATTCTGATAGAGATACTCCCACCCAGATCTTCACTCTCACACGCCAATCGAAATGAATGTCACTTAGTGTGTGTACATGTTGATATTCTTACGCATGCAACCAGCCTCTTCATCATCAAAAAACACCTTTGTAGATTAATATTATGAGTATGGGGTCGTATTCTAAGTGACTTGATAATAAATCTTCTCACGTTTTAGATGGATCTCACGTCAAATGCGTTACTTTTCACTCTTATATAATATATGTCATTCATTTTAGTAACTCGCAGTCTTGCTAATGCTTTTTATTTGCTGATCTTCTATTGAACTCTCCTGACTTTGTATTGGAAGTCTGGTGAACACGTGGAATACGAAATATATAATTAATTGAGAGGAGAAATATTTTAGTAAGTCTCAAAAAAAGATTTTGAAGAATCAATAAAATTTTTGTTGGTTCGACCATAGCATTTTGTTGTTATACGGACGACAAACTTATTTCATTGACTCAACAATAGTCTTTAGTGGGTCAAACTATGTTGATTGAACTAAAAATTTGACTGATGCTATCAAATACTTTAGGTAGTTTCAATATTTCTATTATTGGTTAGACTAAACGAAAAAATGTTGTTTATCTCAATAAAATACCCTGTGAATACAACAGAACGATTTTTTTCTAAGTGAAGACAAAATTGGAAATTAGGTATATTAATCTACGAAAATAAAATTTGAATATGTCCGAGAAATGTTAAAAATGATCACTTATTAAAGATATTATTTGATGCGTTTCAAAAATGGCTGCCTTTTTAAGGCTAACTATCTGACATTCTACTATCTCGGCAAAAAAAATGTGATTATCAAGAATTTTTTTCTCGACAACTATTGTACTGTATATAATTAAATAAAATTTAAAGTGTTTATTTATGCAGTCTCAAAGTTTACAAAAAAATTTTGTTTACATAAAATTATTGTTTCCTTTAGGTAATGTTTAACAATTAACAGTGTCTGAAAAAAGCACGTCCATGGCGCGCACGATATCCCCAGACGGCATCGACTTTTTTTTGCTCTTTTTTAGTTAATTTAAACATAATAAATATAAAAATTTTTAAAATCATTTTTCACTCCATAGATATTTGTGTTTAGAGTAAATGTAAAAAGTTTGAAAGTAATCGGTTGAAAACTTTTTGGGAAATCGTGCGCGTCGAGCGGTAAAACGTTGTTTCGAGAAAAACGCGTTTAAAGTTTTCGGAACATAAAAATTGTAAAAAAAAGTTACTTACACTTAATCAGCGAACGCTGATCCATATAATACTCCTGCTTGATCAAATGAATCCTCCTGAACGTATCGAAAAATAAGTGAGAAAATCTGCCCGCTTCGCGAGCACATTCTCATTGCGCGCTTTGCGCGCAGCTCGCTTCGCTCGCAAGTTTGAGTGCGCCTAAGGCGCGCGATTCGATCGTCGCGCTTCGCGCTCTGTCTTGTGCTCTTCGCATACGTTTAAGTTTATTTCTTATAATTTAATACTGAAGCTCAAACCAATTTTATAATAATATTACAGATGATGTGAATTACACATTTTCTCAAAGACACTCTATTTCTTTTTGAATTTAAGTGAAACAGGAAATTCAATTTACTTAAGGCTCTATCGGCCTTAAGGAACACATTCTCATCATGACACTCGCGCTTCGCGCTCGATTTTCTATATGCATTTTTGTAACTTTTTAATAAATTACATGATTATTGATAAATTTATTTTCTTCCAAATATCTCAAAAAGGAAAAACAATCGTAGACTTTATTTAAGGAAACGATTTTGCAGAACAACGCTTATTTCGTATCTCACATATTTTGGTGAAACAAATCGAATTTTTTCAATATTAAAAATCAAAAAATTAAAATATACATCCTGTCGAGAAATTTCTCGATAAGAATGTGTAGACCTTATTTAGCCAAACAATTTTTCATCTCAAAGTTTTTTTTGTATCTCACATATTTTGTCTGAAAAATGGAATTTTTGAATTTTAATCGTATTTTTTGGAATTGAAACGAAAAATATATCTTTTATCAGAAACTGTGTGAGACAAAACTTGTAGATCTTTTTGAAACTAACAACATTGTATTCGTACGTTTTTTTCTTATTTTACATATTATTGTTAAAAAATTGAATTTTGGATTTTCAATAGTTTTTTTTTTAATTAAAAAGAAAAATATGCATCTTATGAAAAAATGTTACAATTCAAATTTGTAGGTCTTTATTTATTCAATAATATTGTATCATAACGTTTTTTCGTATCTCGTATAATTTAACTGGAAAATGGAATTTTGATATTGACTTTTTTCGAATTTGAATATGCTGTAACATTTCTAATTTTGATTTAATCAAAAAATGTTATCAGGATAATTTTTAGACATTTATGAGCACTATCTAAAACCAGTATTGAAATTTTTGATTTTTTCAAAAAATTATTTTCAAAAACACAAAAGTAGTGCTCAACCCTCAATTTTGATTGGATGTGGCTGGTTAACGAACTTGTCCTTACTTTTTCGGCTCCGATAAAGTGTGCCAAAGCTCAATTCAATCTGATAATTCTATCGAGAGTTATGCCGCACACGACCTACAGACAGACAGACAGACAGACAGACAGACAGACAGACAGACGGACAGACGGACAGACAGACAGACAGACAGACACTTTCGTAAAAACCATTTTTTCTGACTCAGGGGGTCTCAAAACGTTAAGATTTGATGAAAATTTCGAAAGTCATTTTTCACATGAAACCAATACCTTCTCATCCATGATGAGAATGTAAAAATCGTGTGCAACACGGGAAAAACATTTATTTTACTTGTGTGATTTTGACCTCGATTTGCTCAGGCATCGAACTTCACATTCGCAAAATAAACTTTTTTTCCCCTAGTCGCCCAATGTACTATACAATTTTAAGGAGATGTCAGATGCCTGTGTAGTTCAGTTGGTTAGAGCAGTCGACCGGCAATCGAAAGACCCGGGCTCGAATCCCGGCATAGTCGAAAGCATTTCTTTTTCCACAGAAAGATTTCAAATTATTAGTAAAAATAATATTTTAAAAATAATTGCGGCAATGTAAGTTATACTTTTTACATTATTTTCATTCCCTAGGGACTGTTTTTACTATCGCTATTCAGAAATCTTTTTCTGAAAAAATGGTTTTTACGAAAGTGTCTGTCTGTCTGTCTGTCTGTAGGTCGTGTGCGGCATAACTCTCGATAGAATTATCAGAATGAATTGAGCTTTGGTACACTTTATCGGAGCCGAAAAAGTAAGGACAAGTTCGTTAACCAGCCACATCCAATCAAAATTGAGGGGTTGAGCACTACTTTTGTGTTTTTGAAAATCATTTTTTGAGAAAATCAAAAATTTCAATACTGGTTTTTGATAGTGCTCATAAATCTCTACAAATTATCCTGATAACATTTTTTGATTAAATCAAAATTAGAAATGTTACAGCATATTCAAATTCGAAAAAAGTCAATATCAAAATTCCATTTTCCAGTTAAATTATACGAGATACGAAAAAACGTTATGATACAATATTATTGAATAAATAAAGACCTACAAATTTGAATTGTAACATTTTTTCATAAGATGCATATTTTTCTTTTTAATTAAAAAAAAAACTATTGAAAATCCAAAATTCAATTTTTTAACAATAATATGTAAAATAAGAAAAAAACGTACGAATACAATGTTGTTAGTTTCAAAAAGATCTACAAGTTTTGTCTCACACAGTTTCTGATAAAAGATATATTTTTCGTTTCAATTCCAAAAAATACGATTAAAATTCAAAAATTCCATTTTTCAGACAAAATATGTGAGATACAAAAAAAACTTTGAGATGAAAAATTGTTTGGCTAAATAAGGTCTACACATTCTTATCGAGAAATTTCTCGACAGGATGTAGATTTTAATTTTTTGATTTTTAATATTGAAAAAATTCGATTTGTTTCACCAAAATATGTGAGATACGAAATAAGCGTTGTTCTGCAAAATCGTTTCCTTAAATAAAGTCTACGATTGTTTTTCCTTTTTGAGATATTTGGAAGAAATTAAATTTATCAATAATCATGTAATTTATTAAAAAGTTACAAAAATGCATACAGAAAATCGAGCGCGAAGCGCGAGTGTCATGATGAGAATGTGTTCCTTAAGGCCGATAGAGCCTTAAGTAAATTGAATTTCCTATTTCACTTAAATTCAAAAAGAAATAGAGTGACTGAGAAAATGACTAATTTACATCATCTTTAATATCATTAAATTGGTTTGAGCTTCAGTATTAAATTATAAGAAATAAACTTAAACGTATGCAAAGAGCACAAGACCGAGCGCGAAGCGCGACGTTCAAAAATTCCGGAGCGCGCAGCGCGACGATGGAGTATTACGGAGCGCGAAGCGCGACGATCGAATCGCGCGCCCTAGGCGCGCTCAAACTTGTGAGCGAAGCGAGCTGCGCGCGAAGCGCGCAATGAGAATGTGCCCGCTAAGCGGGCAGATTTTTTTCTACTGGGGGGTCAAAAAATGAATTTGGTTGCCCCGCAAGGAGCAATAAAATGCTCTTTATAACCCGCTAGTAGAAAAATATTATTTTTATTCCCTAGGGACTGTTTTAGTCCCGCTAATCCCTACTGAGCAAAAACCGGTGATTTTTTCCCGCCTTACAACCATAAAAAAGAGCCAAATCCAAGCCTGTTTAGAAAAAAATTGTTTCTTCAACCGCATACAAAATAAATGTTTCTTTGATTCGAAGAAACTCTTCTCTGGGACTATTTATTATTGGAAAAATGTGAACAAAACATCCTTGAAAAAACCTATAAACATTCTCGAAATGCTATATATAGTAAAGGTGAAGATATATGTATATTACAATCGGTCCGGTTGGCCTCGATAAATTGATATCGAATGAGTCCGACATGCGAGGGCCTGTTATCCGAGAGACACATCACGGTGCCCGATTGTCAAGTTTCTTCAGGATTCAGCGAAGCAAGAGGATCCGTAGTTCGAGATAGTTCTAGCCAAGGATCACGATCACAGTTTTGCAGCAGGAGCAGGTGAGAAATCAAAGCTATATATAGTTATATAGATGAAGTAGGCATACGCACTATAGCTGCCAGGTCAAGTCGAACGAACGAACGAACGAACGACCGACGACGGTGGTGGTGACGCTGATGGCGGTGGTCGCGGCTGCGGTCGCGGCGGTGGTGGTAAGTATGGTACCCCTGGAGCGGGTGTCATCATTTATCTCGCACCGGAGATCGGGCTCGCCGATATAGCGGGACGTTTTAATGGCCGAACCATGTTGGAATTAACCAAAACAAAGACGAAGCATCAATTAGGCGACTTTTTCTTCCACTTCTCTTCCTCTCGTCGTCATCCTTCTCCTCCGAGAAAAGAGAGAGCATCACAGACTAAAAACATGGAAGAAGAAGGGAAGAGAGCCAAAGGAAGAAGAACGTAAGACAAAAAGTGGGGGGAAATAGTATGAGAAGAGGAAGAAAAGAGAAAAAATGGAAGAGAATGATTGAAACAAGAAAGTAAGGAAAGGAAAGAGAATAAAGAAAGACGGAGGAAGGTGAGAGAAAGAGAGGTATTGGCGATTCAAGTCGTAACCGAATTTTTGGGCCCTCAGGTCCCGCGCAAACTTCGGCACCTACCCCCTCCCAGTGCGGATCCTTTGGCGCCCAGGTAGCCGCATTGTCTCAGATAATGGCTAATAAATTGCCGGAGCAAAATATCCACTGGGACCACCGCGAACTTCGCTGTACCCGCCGCTAAAACTTCTGTCATACGGAGATTACGGAGTTGCGGAGATACAAGGCATGGTGCGAGACTCCGCCTTTTTTAAATGTGAGACACTTGCCTTGGTCGAGCATCGTCGTCGACGACACGAGAAATCGATCGAGTGTTCATGATTTGATAAGAAATGAGTCGTTTGATAATTCACGAATTTTTTAATCGAGCATATGGGTACCTTCATGTCAGTGGATACATCGTTAGATTCTTCCAAGCGGAGGTCCTTAAAAAGATGATGTGCAAAAAATTGTTATGGCAATGACAAGAATTTTAATTGAGTTTTTCTTGTTAAAATATGTTGTTTAACGTGCTTAACATCTGGGATTCCTGGTAAATTCAATATCGAATTTTACGGTTCTTCCAGACAATCTTTTAAGAACGAGAAAAAATCTGTTTCAGCCCGGATTTGAACCGAGGTCCCCACTTTACATGAGTGGCACGCTAACCAATTACACCACC
The DNA here is from genome assembly GCA_030998225.1 of Diplolepis rosae. Taxonomy (NCBI): domain Eukaryota; kingdom Metazoa; phylum Arthropoda; class Insecta; order Hymenoptera; family Diplolepididae; genus Diplolepis; species Diplolepis rosae. Next base: position 7,370,035 of record JAPYXD010000701.1, read on the forward strand.
AAAGCCACAACAAATCTTTTTTCAGATTCAGATGATTTTTTCTCCTTTTTCAAAGATTTATTGAAAATTTTACCTGAATTAGAATCTTTTTAAAGAATATCTTTCCTGATAGAAAAACCTTTACAAGAAACTACAAATCCAACTTTTTCACAACGAACAAACTAGAAAAAATATACTGGACTACTTCATTTTGAATTGCAAGCTATGATAAATTTTTAAATTCTATGATAATCCTTATTTTAATTATCTCCTATACTCTAATGTTTTACAGAAATTTTGAATTAATCTTTGGATTTATGGCACTGAAGAGGGCCCCCATATGTGGCTGAAACGTTTGCCTTTCTTTCTTTTTGCGCATTTTTACATCTAATAGTGACACTTTTAATCAAATAAAATAAGATGAAACTGACCCTATGCCAAAATAACAAGAAATTAACAAAAATTCTATGGATTTGGGTCAATATAGTACTAGACATGTTATCAAGCATGTCACTTTAAAATTATTCCAATGTTTCGACTATGAGAAAATAATGTAAAAAATGTTTTTTAATGGAATTTTGACTTTGGAATTCTAATCCAATCAGCGATTTAATACAGTTAAGGAAGATCGACCCACTGACATAGCCTCAAATTTAGGGGTTACCAAACTTTTTTTCAACACGCACCCCTTTATGACAAATAAATTTGTCGCGCCTCCTAGCCAAAATTTTAATATGGTAAAATAAAACAAACAAAAACTACAATGCGATTTAAAAGCACTCTTTAGTCTAAATAATTGTAGGTGCATCCCCAGGGGGGGGGGGGGGCTCCCCAGTTTAAATATCGCTGCTCAAACTGAAAAACACTCTTTTATTAACGAGAGGAAAGAGTAAAAAAATCAATACCAATGAATTTTGAAAAAGGCAACAGTACATTCCTCTAAAAGGAACTTGTCAAAATTTGTTTTAAAATACTTTCTTTAGAAACTGCACATTGTACAAAATCTGTTGATTTAATAAATTATAAAAAGATTATTGCAATAAGAGTTCAACAGATGAAATCGTAGAAAATAGTGCAATGAAAAAAATGAACGTCTTTTAATCAGACTAAATAAAAATTAAGGTTAGTTAAATAAAGTTTATGAACAAACCGGAAATGTCCTCAAACTGTCGTTTAGTATTTTATCAACTTAACTGAATCTCCTGGTTGAATCTAATAAATACCTGAAATATTTTAAAAGTAACTAAAATATTTGTTTGGATCAAAAAAATTTTTGGTTCATTTTTTTGGTTCATTCAACCAAATATTACTAGCCAAGAAATTTTTTTGAATCAATAATAGGATTATATTTAAGAATTTGAAAATCTTTCTGTGGAAAAAATGACGCTTTCGACTGCGCTGGGATTCGAGCCCAGGTCTTTCGATTGCCGGTCGACTGCTCTGACCACTGAGCTACACAGGCGTCCGACATCTCTTTCTCCACAGGAAGATCTCCTTATATCGCCTAGTGGCTCAGCCTTGCGGCTGTAAATGATTTAAGTAATTATTAATATGAGAAGTGTATTAAGGGTACATACCACTCCAAGCCCCCCCCCCCCCCCCACATCAAAAAAAGGCCATTTTTTAGAATTTTTTTAGAGGTTGAGAATATAAATAATGATATAAAACTTGTTGAGCTTAATAAATAATCTCTTAAAATACATGAATATTGTTTTTTTATGGATTTTACACAGTTTTTGTATACAAGAATGTCAGGCAAACACAACTCTTGGAAAAATAGGTAGATCGCTTGCGCAGATGATTTCTCCATGAAGGAACATCTGAAACAGATAAAGCAAAGAGTTTCAGATTCAGTACGACAGTAGCTATATCCTGATCCTCAACCAACTAAAAATTTTATTTTTTACTATTTTTTGTTGTTGCGAAAAGCAATGAAAAAATAACGTTTTTTCCGAAGAATTTCCGCGATTTTGAAATTTTTGCATGAATTTTATTGATTGAAGTTCAGGATATAATACTATCGTACTAATCTGAAACTCTTTGCTTTATTTGTTTCAGATGGTCCTTCATGCGGGTATTTTTTTGCACCATACGTATTTTTTGTAATATTTTGATGTCTCAAGATAAACATTAAATATTAAATCTCCTTAGATCCACATTTTACTTAACTCAGTTAAGTAAAGTTCAAGAAATAAACTTTTCCCGTATATTAATATTTTTTGTCTAATAAAAAACTGCGAGTCTGTATTCAATGTCTATAAAACTTGTACTTTCGTCTATAATTAATAATAAAGATTCAAAATATAAGCTCAAATGTCTTTATTTGATATACTTTATTGAAAACTGACAAGAAATACAGTGGCTCAATAAAATATAAATTGGAGCCTTTAGTACTTGACGATCAGAGCTGTGAGATTCGCGAGTGGAGTGTTCTTATAGTAAGGGGAGAAAGAGACCGTTGACATTCCAGGAAGGTTTCTTTCGTCGAGCCTCTCATGGAGAGAAGTGAGTAAGGTAAAGTATTCGAAATAAAGGTCCAGTTTGGACCTGGTCCCAAACTGATCCCCCGGACACTCGCAGCATCCGGTGATATTTCAAGTGGTAGGAACAAACAAATCACTGGGCGTATATTACACGGTTCTTAAGCATCGTACTCTGTGAAATATTGTATTTTGGCACGAGGCCTGTGATTTAATGGGGACCCAAAGAAAACTCGCGCAAAACTAAACATTTTACCTTAGAAGGGATTCTTTCACATTTTTCATGTCATTAAACCTTAAGATATCTTCATTTTCCTTCAGACCTAAAAAAATACCCACTGGAAAAATTTTGATAATAATTAACAAATTTTAATCGATGACGTTTCATTTTTTTATTTGTAATTTCTCATATTATTGGCTTTATCACTTTGTTTCCATTAATGTTTTATTGTAATTGAAGTGAGTTCACAGTCATTTAAGCAACTGTAGTTCCAGATACTGTTAAAAATGAGTAATACCTTTACTATAAATCTCTGCATGAGATCCCACGTGGGAACCCATATTTTAATCTGCATAAAACCACCACTTATGGTAATTCCAGGTAGGAATTTTTTCATGAATAACCTGTGTGTAAATTTGCGTAAAATCCTATGTGCCAACAAATTTAAAAATCACCCCATAAAAACGAAATAGGATCCAATGTAGAAATTGAGTCAGAATTCTATGTGGAAGTTCCCTTATTGAAAATCTCATACTAATGAATTTATGTCAGCTTTACAATTAAAACGATCCTATATATATGTTTCCACATGAGAGCCGAGGTAGGTTCCTATCTTTTTTTTCTGAACCAAATTGTGTACTAAGTTTCCAAAATGGCAAGATAGGTTCCTATACGGTTTACGAAATGGGTTCTCATATAAGAACCCTAGCAGGTTTTTACATAATTGGTGATTACAGAATAGAAAAATGTTAAAATTTTTACTGCAGTGTAAAATATTTGCTTTCAGCTTATATATTGACTCTTGAAGTTGTTTATTTCAAATCTGTGGTTTTACAAAAAACAAAAATATCGATTCAGAATGAAAAATCTTAATAAATGACAAATATCGCACATTGATAGTAAAGTAATTTTGTTATATGCAAGTAATTGAAGTACAATAATGAAATCTGACAGTAATTAATTTTTCAAAATAAAATCTATGTATAATTGTTATTGTTATAATTGAATTCAGAGCAGTGAACTGCCTCTAAGTATGTATTTCAGTACCATAAAAAATAATTAGGAATGTCTCCCTTCTCGAAACTTAAAAAAAAGTTCCGATTGATATTCTATCAAATTTTTTTAAATTTCCGGGTGGAATTTTAAATTAATACTGTGTTGTGAATTTTGGAAATGTTATTTAGCATGCATTGACCATATACATTACTTTGTATAATTATAATTTTATGTAAAAATGGACTTTTATTAATAACTATATTAAGTTTATCACTGAAACTTCAAAACGAATAGAATATTGTCCATTAAGCCTGAAGAGGTGAGTTTCGTTTAGAGGGTCGGAAAAATGCATTTTTTGCGGATAATCTCAATCAATAGTAGGCATATTCGAAAATATTTTTCTGAATTTTCAGATTAAAATTCGAAATGCTTCCTCAGCTACCGCCTCTCACGCACCGAGCCTACACGAGGCAGGTGAGCCCGCTCGAGATCTTTGAAAGCGATTTTCTCGAAACGGTATTTTTTGACACTGCGTGCACAAGAAAAAGAATTTTTATCCGCGAATTTCAACAATTAAGGACTTTATTTCAATTTTCAACATTTTTATATTATTTTTAGTTCAAATAGAAAGTTCATATGTTTCAGATTAAAAGAACGACCGCTATTATGCCCGCAGTGGAGGCCCTCTGGCAGCAAGGTTCTGCCAACGATAACGCTCTTGTGTTGTGAAATATAATTATGCGACAATAAAAAAAAATTTTACATTATAGTCAATATCTCTCATAATATACCTAAAAGGTTACTTCATCAATTCATTTGATGTACTCATACATACAAAAATTTCTGAATATTGTAAATTTTGCCGTCATAAACGAGCCCCCCTCCCCCACCCCCCTTAAAAAACAACACAAATTTTTTGTTTACGATATAATAATCTGTATATTTAAATCGCAAACAAAAATGTTGTGTTATTTTTTAAGGGTAAATGGACAATATTTATTTTGGGTTTGATAGTGAAGTTTTGGTGGTAGTCCGTTTTTAATTAATGAATAATTATTTAAAGAAGTTCCTATGGCTGATGCAAGCTAAATTAATTGATAAGCATTGTTTATCCCTAGTAAATCAATTATTACTTCTCCATTGACCAAAAAAGTCAAGTGTGACTATTTTCTGTTCCCAAAACTAAAAACTGCAATGAAAGGAGCTTTTTACGATGACGTTCCAACCAATCAATCAGCTTTGACACAGGTGCTAAAGAACATCCCAAAAACCGAGTTTAAAAAGTCTATGGATAAATTGGTTGATCGTTCCAAACGTTGTATTGAGTCTAATGGAACCTATTTTGAATACATAATAACTTTCAAAGATAATATAATGTGTATTTTATTCTATATCCAAAAAGTTCGGTTATTTTTGGGACACACTGTGTAGAGTAATATCTAAAATTGGGAAATTTCTGCACATAATATTTTTATTTAATTTTCATTTTTACAATCCAAACATTTTTTCTATGCAAATAAGTAAGAGGAGTTTAAGATGATTTCGAGAGATAATTTAAACCTGATTCTTTTTTTTTAAAGGAACTTCCGTCAGAGAATTGGGAGGCTTATAACTCAGGTTGTGGGTTTATCCAAGCGTCGCCATAAGATAGGTTTGATAGTGGAAGCCGCGTAGTGCCGCGTTCCTTCAAACGGTGGTCCTTGGATCGACGACAGAACGTTCCAGGGATGTCGTCTCAACACCTGGATTCTTCTTTTGTCTCAGTCTAATGGTACCGCGCGATGCATTACGTCATCGCTACTCGGAGCAGCGATTTATCACAGCTCGATTCAGCTCGATGTCCGCTACGACATGGCGTAGAAAGCCGTCATTATTTTAGAATAATCTAAAACCGATGGTGATTAGTGGAGGCGGCGTCACCTGCGTGAAGGCTCGTTTATATCGTGACCGTTACCCCGCAGTTCGACGATGCCAAACCGACGGCTCATTTTGACTATCCATCACTCATCGCGATTGCTATGCCTTAACTTCCGGTTCCAAAGAACCCATGATCGATGCCCAAACTTTTTCACATAACTTTATTCCCTCCTCCCTCCTTTTGATTCAATCACTTCTGATTTTATAATAGTTCAACATGAGACTGAAATCAATTTATAAAAGAACGATATTCAATTTGATTCTAGTAATAAGGAATAATTTCCGATTCTAATTAGTCTTTAATAAAATTACAGAAAAGGATTTTTCTCCAAGATGAAAAGAAATTGATAATCAAAGGTTAATTTTTACTGTGAACTTATTTTAGATTTCCAAAAGGTTAATTTTGAAATACTAATTCGTGAAGTATTTTTGATAAAATATAACAAAACATTGAAACTATAAAAGCGTAGGTATAAAACTTGATCATATAAAAAAAAGTTCATGTTGGAAGGATATACTAAAATACTTTTTGCATCACTGCGCAAAAACAGACTTTTAATAACCAATTTAATTACTTTTTTACGAAACCTATAAAACAAAGGAATGTACAGTGCCTAAAGGCGATAATAAAGTTTCTGATGATTTTGAAAGGAATAATTTGAAAAATCGTTTTTAAATTACTGAATAGTTGAATGACTCGACTTGGCGCCGTATGTTAATCAATCATATATATAGATTTTATGAGATCCTTTCTTAAATTTTATGACCTGCAAAATAATTCGGGTGTGGCGATGACATCTTTGGAACTTCCTGTTAAGCGACGATTTCAACCGGTTTCATACAAGTTATTCGGAATTCTCACGGATCTTCCAGATATTTCAAATTGATTTCGAAGAACACTTACTATCTATATTCGGCATCTTTTCATTCCTTTAAGATACTGAAATCCAATTTTTTAAATACTTTTATATTAACTCACCTTCATATTAAAATATACTATGATTTCCATTCACTTAAAACCACTACTAGGTGGACTGTAAAAAATTAATTGAATATCACTTCATCTTTTATTGACACATTCAAATTCAATTTTGTTGAAATGATTTCGACAAATCAATAAAAAATAAAACAGAATAATGCATGCGAAATTTAATCTTTTCTTTCTTCTCCAAAAATAAAATATTTTAGCAGTGATAAGAATCTTTATGAAAGGACTATAAAAAAGCCACATCCTCTAAAAAAAGGTAGACTTCACTTCATTGCCAAATCGGAACAAATTTCGTATTCCCACGGACGGTCCGAAGCGATAGAAAAATAAAAAGAAAGAGAAGAGCATATCTCAAGAACAGTTCACAAGACGAATTCCCCGCGGAGACAAAGGACAGAAAAATCCTCCCAGGTGTGACTGCAATATCTGCGGCACGTCCTGTCTGTTCTCCAAAGTTTTTTTCCTATTCCACCTCCTCGAAGTGTCTCCCTTTCCTTCTCTTTTTCGCAGACTCTTGGCGTTTCCTTACGTTTTGGCTTTCGAGACCGGCAGGATCAAGGATTCGGCTTTTTGACCGAGCTCTCACGCATCAAAGCATATTTATGCACGAGCCACCCTCGTTACGCCATAGTCCTGCCGAATATTTTCTTTCGGACGTGGTCAGCATCCTAGCCACTCGTCTCGCACCACGTAAGACCATCAATGAGTTGGATCGCGTGAATGAACGCAAGGACAAAACTTTAGAGCGTAAAGGAAGAATACCGCTCTCACGGTTCTACTTCGAATCGGCCCCGAGTTATCGCTCCTAGTTCACAAAGGGGTGATAACTCCAGCCTCGTATTTATTTACAGTCTCTTCCACGACAAAAGGGTATGCGTTTTCTCAGAAAGTTTTGAAGATAGTGTGCCATTTGTCTTTTGGCCTGGCTGTGCGTTTGAAGAGCTACGGCGAAACTACCGATTCGTTTCAGTATTGTTCGAAGTGTCAAAGAGTGTATAAACATTGCAAATGAGTGCTTTGTACGACGTGGTTTACTACGCAGTTTACGACGTAGTTTAACACTAGAACTACCGACGATTGAGGTATACCTACTTCTACCATGTCAAACAAGTCATTTTGACCCCCCTTGGTAGTTCTAGTGTTAAGACGTAGCTTACGACCTGGCTTACTACGAATTATTTGTTCGGATATCCGAAAACACTGTTTTCAATTTTAGCTTATTGAAAAATACATAATTATTTAAAAATATTACGTTGTTTAATTGCTAGCGAATCCCAGTATCCCTAAATTAAGTTCTTCAACTATAAATTGTTAATTTTTTTAAATTTAGTTTGTTTAATCACTATGTATAGATTGTACTAATTAAGGAATAATTTGTTAAATAAAAAGTTAAGCTGCGTAGTAAACAACGTCTTAAACTACGTCATAAACCATGTCGTAAGCTACAAGGTACCAGGGGTGTTAGTTGAAGTTTGCCGGTTTCTTCAATAAAGAAAACACTTAATTCTCAAGGGAATCTCAAAAAAGTTTTATTCAAAGTATTAACCATTGGATTCTACACATTTTGCCCATCTTTCAGGCAAATCATGGATACCATTCCAAAATAGTATATTACATTACAAGGGCAGAAAGTTGAGATTCCTGCTTCAGGAATTCAGGAGTTCAGGGCTCTCAAATTTCTGCCCATGTAGTGTATACTATTTTTCTTGCTACCCGGTCGAAAGTACGAAAACAATTGCATGTGTGCATTGGAATATATTGATGCCTGCCTCGACATTTGCGGCACGAGCGGAACGAATGCTGCTGGTCGGGAGGCAGGCATCAAATACATCTATAAATTAAGGTTTAGATTTCTATTTCCTTGTTTCCATCTTTGGTAATTATCATAGACTAGCATGTATCTGTCAACGGACTTTTTGGGTAAGTTGTCAGTTTCTACTATTAATTGAGCTTCAATTTCAAAGTTTTTATTAATTTCTTCTTGATCTGTCGATTCATCAGATGATATGTCATTCATTTTATTATTTTTGTTACACTTCAGTCACTACTATTACATTCTAAATAATATCCACTCATTGCCACTAATAAACATTAGCAGAGAGCGGACAAATTTTGACGCTTAAGGTTATTGACGTTTTTACTCCCGCTATTATAGAGGGCGCGCATATAGCTTGACCAATGCATGAAAGTTAGACTTTCTGCCGTAAAATTGGTGCCGAAACCACGTACTTTCGACTAGGGTAGTAAGAAAAAACTTTTTCTCTTTCAAGGCAAACCATTCGACAAGCCATTTTTCGACTTCTTCAAAATTTTCGAAGCGCTGCTCTGCGAGTGAGTGTCCCATCGATGCGAAAAGGTGGTAGTCGGACGGGGCGAGGTCTCGAGAGTACGGCGGGTGCGATAATATTTCCCAATTCAATGCTTTTAATGTGTTCTACACCACTTTAGCGGTATGAGACGGTGCGTTGTCATGTTGTAGGATAACTTTGCCATGTCATCGGGCCCATTCCGGCCGTTTTTCGATCAACGCATGATTCAAATTGATAATTTGTTGTCGGTAGTGATCGATCCTTATTCACGGTCTCACCAGGTTTTAATAACTTGAAGTACACCACACCACACTGGTCCCACCAAACACAGAGCATTGTCTTACGGCCAAAGCGATTAGGCCTTGGAGTCGATGGGCCGACCTCACCAGGTGAAAGCCATGACTTTTTCCTCTTCGGGTTCTCGAAATAAATCCATTTTTCGTCCCCCGTGACAATTCGATGCAGAAAAGATTTCCTTTCGAACCGTTGAAGCAGCATTTCACAAATGATTTTTCGATTTTCCATTTGTCTATCGTTCAGTTGGTGTGGTACTCATTTTCCATACTTTTGGATTTTTCCCATGGCTTTTAAACGTTGGCAAATTGCTCCTCGGGTCACATTTAGTGTTTGTGCTAATTGCTGTTGCGATTGGGTTGGGTCTTCATCCAATAACGCCTGCAATTCCTCGTCTTCGAACTTTTTCGCTGCACCAGGATGTTCATTGTCTGTTAAATCGAAATCTCCATTTTTAAATTGAGGAAACCATGTCTCACATGTTCTAATCACTGGAGCATGTTCACCATAAGTTTCTACCAGCAATCGATGAGCTTCAACTGCTTTTTTCTTTTGATGAAATAAGAAAAGCAACTAATGCCGCAAATGCGATTTACTTGGAACGAAACTCGACATATTCACTGAGGTAAACAACTATAATGCTATTATTTTGGCAGAATGTAATTGTGTATTTTTGAAGGTTATTGTCCATAGAAAAATTTGACATAGATGCCAAATCATAGAAATGTATACATATCTCTAAAGACATCTATAAGTAAAACCGGTAAATTTCAACTAAAATCCCTGGTAAACTACGTGGTAAACCACTATACCAATGTCCGACGTAGCTTACGACGTCGGAATTTTCACTAGGGCTTCCAGTAAAATAAAAGCGCAAACAACGTCGAGTAACTAAGACAAAACCATCATCGCGCTCTTCCAGAGAAACCCTACTCTCTGGTTGTGTAAAGCCAAAGCTTAGTACGATCCGTACGTTGACATTTCATTATGAATAAGAATTCAGTTGACGAATTCTAAATTATTATTTCAGTATCAAATATTTGACAACATTTATAGTTTCTTTATGTTGTAGCACCATTCAATCACAAAAATCGCAACATATTGTAGTGTGAGGATGGTTCAAAAAGTTACTACTGTGGGCAAAAACTAAGGTGAATTTTTAATTTAAACTTCGCGGGCTAACCGATTCAGGCAAACCCTTTTATTTTTATGTTCGTCCTACTGTTACTGACATCTGTGACAAATTTCATGTTAATGTCATCATTTGTTACATAGTTACGCTTGTGTTTTCTAAACGACTAAAAGTGATTTTTTCGACTTTTACAATGTCTACATTTGTTGAGCAAAGAAGTGCCATTAAATTTTGTTTGCGGAATGAAATTTCAGTTGCGGAAACGTTCAGAATGTTGCAGAAGGCCTTCGGTAATTTAAGCATGTCGCAGAAAAATGTTTGTAAGTGGTACAAAGAATTCAAAGAAGGCAGAGAACGTGTTGATGACTTGGAACGCCCCGGACGACCATCAACATCAACTGACGAGCAACACGCCAATAAAATTAAAGAATTAGTGCACAAAAATCGTCGATTGACAATTAGAGACCTTGCTGACACTATTGGCATTTCAAGCGGATCACTCAACACCGTTTCAAAAGATATTTTGGGCAGACAACTCGTGGTTTTTGCATCACGATAATGCGCTGTCTCACACTGAACTCGTTCATCGTGACCATTTCGCCAAAAACTCAACGCATATCGTTCCACAACCACCATATTCGCCTGATTTGGCTTCGTGGGACTTCTGGCTATTCCCGAAACTCAAAAGACCACTTCGAGGACACCGTTTTGACACGATTGAAGAGATACAAGCCGAATCGAAGAAGGCTTTGAAGGCAATTCCGGAAATCGAATTTAACAAGTGTTTCGACGTACCTTTTCTTGTGGAACAGACACACTGTACATGTATGAAAATAGGTTCCTCCGGAACTACTAATAAAAAATAAAATAAATGAAAACACAAATTAATGTTATTCGACGCTGAAATCCAATTCGTGATCATTTATAATTAATCGTATTGTATTCAGTCAGAAACTGCTTTTGAATACACCTGAACGTTGAATTTGGATAACCCGACTTAAGAGATTTGGCTGCGGACACGGTGGGGTATGGAGTAGAGGCGGAGTCGTTACGAGACCAAGAGAGCGAGCTGCACGATTCAGTAGCACAGCGTTGCTTCTGCTATTGATTTATTGGGGGATCTACTGACTTTTGAGGCCAACTACTGGTATACTGATTTTTCTTAACATCTCTTTATTTTTTCTTCAGTACTTAGGCCAAAGTTTAGATTTTATACATTTCAGTCAAGTGTTACCTGATTGCTACCTAGAAAATATCCTTCTGGTTGAGATAGTGGATTCCTCTCAATTATCTGGACCTACCATCAAAATTCCACAAGATCTTAAAACAAATGGGGACCCTTTTCAGTGCCAAACAATTTTTTTCACATTAAAATATTGAAGTTTAAATATTTACTAACTAAAAACATGCAAAAATTAATAATTATTATTTTTTTTTGGTTTACCGTTGCAACACTTAAGACGGCCCTGATTTTTTACAATTACACGCTTTACTGAGCTTGTACGATTATGAATAAACCAGGCCCGAACAGTTTGCATAATCGGCGTTCCGGTGCATTCATAAAAAGTTCTGTCATTTAAAAAAAGTGTTTCGTAAATTAAATTTTTATGAAATCGTTATGAAATATCCTGTTACAACAAAAGAAATGAAGTGCATAGGTGTTAGAAATTGTCAGTGACGAAAATAAATTAATATATAATTAATACATATATATATATATATATATATTCGGTACTGGTATTTCTCAAAAATGGTGATGCTGGAATTTTTTTTTGAAACGTCTGTCAAACTATTAAATTTACTTATTTTAGTTTGTCATACTTTAGTTTATATTTTTACTGACAATGATTTTGTATACTAATTTATGGTCAGATTTTACTAATTGAATTATTAAAGGCTAACTATTTATTAGTAGAGGACTCCTAGTTTTCGTTAACATATTTAATAAAACAATTGGTGAACGACTTTGTAATATTTAAAGGGCATAGCCGGGTTCCATGTGAAATCGGCCTTAAAACCAAATCAAATTTTGCATCAAGCATATGAAAGGGGTTGGGCATGAGATTATTTTGCCAAATTTTCAGATCATTATCTGCCATTTTAAATGAGTAATGGCAGATTTTACAAATTTCGTTTTTTTCTTTTTTTAGCCAAACTAATCACAGGAAAATTTTGAAAAAAATCAGGGTTGTTTTTTCCAATAGAAGACACATTTGTAAATTGCAGATTTTTTTATGGATAATTCGCGATGCAAAAAATTGCGAAAATTTTGCACGCAATTTTGTTCATGTTTTAATTGCGCGACCACTCTTTTGAATTATTCTATTCATTAGTTACCTATCGATGATTTGGTTTTCCTACAAACTTACAGTTATAAACAAAGACAGCGATGATGGCTAATTTATAATTGAAAAAAATTTTTATGCTTGGCAAATGTTCAGCCACTTATCAAGTATGAAGTGCTATGAAAGTACAATTAACCATCTACATATATTTGTAAAAACTCGATGCTAGAAAAATATATTTTTGTAGGAAAACCAATTTTACATTTTGTATACCACTTTTATTTAAAACGGACAGTTTTTGAACGGACTAAATTAATTTACGACTTTTTTTTATTATTTGTGCTCATTAAAATTTCAAAAAGTAAAGTAAATAGAGGACGATTTGAGGGTATTTTCGATGTCTTGTATGGTAAAATGAGTATGTTATTTTTAACAAAGAGAAATTAATTTAACCTGTATATTCGCAAAATATTCAAGAATACGAAAAGATAATTTTAGCAGCACTATTTCGACTTGCGAATAATGACAATCAACCATTTTTTCACAATGCATGTAAAAATTTCGATTCTTCGCAACAAAAAAAATTCGCAAAATTTTTCGCAATTTTTTGCATCGCGAATTATGCATGAAAAAATCTGTAAAAATTTACAAATGTGTCTTCTATTGGAAAAAACAACCCTGATTTTTTTCAAAATTTTCCTATGATTAGTTTAGCTAAAAAAAGAAAAAAACGAAAATGGTAAAGTCCGCCATTACTCATTTAAAATGGCAGAGAATGATCTGAAAATTTGGCAAAATAATCTCTCGCCCAACCCCTTCCATATGGTTGATGCGGAATTTGATTTGGTTTTAAGGCCAATTTCACATGGAAACCCGGCAATGCCCTTTGTACTTTTTTTCTAATTCATTTTTAGAGAGTAGGGAAAGACTGGAGAAAAATAGCTACCGGGGCAATACAAGACGATAAATTTTTGAGTAAATGTGATTTTTAAGATTTTTCTTCTTAGATATAAGTAGAATAAATTATATTGTGATTATCAACAGAAAAAGTAATAAATATGAATTATGACTCAAATCTAACTACAGCAATAAATGAGCTACTTATTAAAATTAGTAACAAAAAACTACTAATTAAAATGAAGATTGTTAATTGAAATACTGTTTCTTAATTAAAAAGTAGATTAAATAAGTGTTCTTACTAGATTAAAAATCCATAAATCAGATTTAAAAATTATTAGCTATTACAATTAACTGAAAACTTTCAAATTCCGACCAATACCCAATTAATCAAAAAATTACATCGAGTGACTGAAGGTTTCAAACATGAGTCTAATCTGTAAGGAAGCAGACACTAATGAGGAAAGATGCATCGGTTCATTAGCCAATAATCGACAAGTTTCGTAATGAAGGCTAATCTGCATGACTTGTCTAGAGATGAAGACCATGATCGTAGCTAATCTTACCCAAGCGTGACCAGCTAACAAGTCCTTTTTAAGTGATCCTTTGTTTTTCCCTTGTCAAGCTCAGTTCTAAGGATAAATGTCCTTGAACAAATATTTCAGACGCCTGGCGACATAGAAAATGAGAAACCTGTCCTCCAACCTAGACCCTCAACTGTGTCTATCTAAAATCATGAATTTTCGAAAAAAGTAATTAGAGATAAACAATGTATTAGCCTATTTCCACTAGGGGTTACAAGATAAAAACACAGTCTTTGAACCTGCTTAACGTTCCTTGCACTTTTTTTATCCCTGTTCACAAGTTCAAAACACATATGTACTCTAATGAATAATTTGAATTAGAGAATTATGATTGAAATGGAATATAAATATGTTTCTTATTATAACACTCATGATAACATAGAGAACTATAATAATTAAAAATATTTCAAATTAATTAGAGAAGGAGATGTCGGACGCCTGTGTAGCTCAGTGGTTAGAGCAGTCGACCGGCAATCGAAAGACCTGGGCTCGAATCCCAGCGCAGTCGAAAGCGTCTTTTTTTCCACAGAAAGATCTTCAAATTCTTTAAATATTAAAAATATTCTATGCAACTTTCACTGTAATCAATTTTCGCAAATCTACGAAATTTGTAACAAAATTTTCATAAAAATACGAAACTGTAACATAACTTTTGGTCACACATAACTGCATAATACTTCAGGTACCCAAAACGTTAAATTTTTCCTGGTGCAAGTTTCAGAATTTCTAGAAACAGGTATCGGAAAAATTTTACTGACGAAAATAAGTTTCAATATACAAAATAAATTGAAATAAACAATAAATTTGACTAATTTTGACAAATTTATCATTTCAATCATTCTATTATTTAGTTTAATTCCTTTTTCATAATAAAACACATTTTCACTGACACAATTTGTTCAAAAAATGCTTTTTACTCCAGAAATTCGGAAATAAAATCCCTTCCCATACATTCCCAATCAAAGCAATTCTTACGGTATTCGACGAAGTGAAGTTAGCTGTTAATGAAGTGAAAATGCCTAATTAACAACATCACGCTGAAACAAATCACAACACAATAAAGCGTAGAACGCCTTGCCCACATGAAATTACACAAGATCTTTCTCTAAATTTGAATAATTATATAGTAAACTACTAATTAAAATAAAGCGAAATCGTTTACAAATTTCTTTGATGTGCATCTTGATGATTCAATGAGTAGTATTTTAATTTCTACCAATCTATTTTGTAATCAATTGAAATAGTGAAAACTAAACAACAACTAAGGTAAATGACCCAGTAATTTTTTTTCAATTAAATTTCACTCTTGAAATTTAACAAAGTACTGAAAAACATTTTTAATTTAAATATTTTATACACTGATAGTACGATTTAGTAACGTGGATTATTAAAAATGGTCAAAACCAATGATAATCCAATAAAATGTAAAATTATTTGGGTACCGATTACTGGGACATTTACTGTATTTATCAAATTAGTGAAATTAAACAATTATTTATTATAAAACAATTATGTTATTAAAAGAAATGCTTATTGATGCAACTTATAAACGATTAGCACTATTTAATTAAACAGCTTTCTACTAATTCAGATTTAGAGAGTAATTTAAAATAAATGAATGAAAAAATATTTTAAATCATAAGTTACCACCAATTTTTTTTCAAATTTGATATCAAACAAAAAATAAATGTGAACATATTTCTCCTAAAGTGGAGATGACAAATACTAAACTTCGGGAAAAGTAATGAACTAGAGGAGAAGAAAATTGGTAGAAGTCAATCAATAATAAGTGACATTTTCGGAAGATAATAAGAAGAATCATTAACTCTTCGAATTAAAGGACATAATCCTAAAATAAGGAACGTTTTTTTGCCAGATTATATTTCTGCTGCATCATCGTCAATCACTAATATATAGATTTCTCTAGATTTTACGAAGAAGTAATAGTTATTATCTTACAGACTTTATTAGTGCACTAAACTACCTAAAAAGCTCAATATGTCAAGGAACCAATTATGGTCACAAGATAGGATTCGAAAGTGTTTTAAATATCCTAATCTCCAAACTTCGTTTTTTGATAAAAAAAGACCAAAAAAGGCTAATCTTAAAGGACCTCCCAGATTTTAGTTGAATATACATCCAGGCTTTTACGTAATTTGATTTAAGTTAGCAAAAGAGATAGTACAAGTGCCACAAATCAATTAGAATGTTCGTTTTTTTGGATGATAGTGATAGCACTCGTGCTGTAAACATCTTTACTGCCTGATATGTTCGAAGATCATCCAGTTACCGGTTGCTGCAGGCGTTGGTTATCATCATCGTTTTGTACAATGATTATTTTTTTCTTTGGACCATTACTTATTATCCTTGATTCCCACTGAAAAAATTATTCTTTCATCCAACTTAGTATAAACTCTGTATAATTTTGTATCACACGCAGGAGATTTTATTAGATATTGAATAACCGACAAACTTCTCATTGAATTGAATTGAATAAAATAGTTAATTTAAATTATGAGATGAAATCTATAAAATGAAGAGGTGTATTTTTATTTAAGTTTTTATTTATATTTTCCACAAATGTGTTCGATTTAATATGGAATAACATCGTCTCTTCAGTAAAGAGACTATTTAAATTCAGCAATCTTGCCACAGCATTTGAAGCATTTGGAATACAACTACATAAGAAACTAGTAGAGAATGGTAATAATCTTGGCATTGATTATCATTACGAAGAACAGAAGTCACAGTATCTACATGATCAGATCATTAAATTTTAACAGCTTTGAACAAAAATCTTTTATCTTATTAATTTTAGAAAAATTTGAATCTTTAATCGTGACAAAGTGTTTCCAAAGATTCAATAAAGTGGACTGGAAAATATTTATGAAAATCAATAAACTACTTGTTTGACTGAGCTTCAATTCATTTGTATAAAATAATTAATGTACCCTATCAGAATTTTTCCAAAATTTTGGAATATAAATTTAGAGAAATATTAAAAAAATAAGAAATCATATTTTTCTAGAAAAAAATTATTCAAACAAACCTTACTAAATTAAAAGTTACCACAAGCACAAAATAATTTATCAAATTCAAAATCAAAACTTAGTTGATTAATACAAATAGTTTTTTGCATCTTTATTAATCATTTTGAATAATTCTTTCAAATTTATATTTCAAAGGTTAAAGGAGTTCCAATAACGATTCTTAAGAGAAATTTTCAGAATTCAAAATAATCTAATGTGACAAACTAAAATTTTGAAATTTTTATCAAACTCGGGGCCATAGAGTTTTTTTGAGTTGCTAAAAAATCTGGATTTCAAGTTTGCTTTTGAAGCCTAAAAAACTTTGTAATAACAAGTTATACAGATATCTGCAAATTTATTGAATTTTTCCAAATTTGAATGATTATACTGGATCCACCATTTTCAAATTTTTTATTCCGATAACAAATTCTAGTTTAGTTACCTGAATAAAAATCCAAGTATCGACTTTTATAGTTAAGCAAAATTATTTTTCTAATTTTCAAGTATTGAAGACGAAGTTGAATTGGGTTTATTATCCTGCATATCGTAAAAACGGCTTGTGCAATGGAAGTACTATACAGATGCAATGTGCATGGCACGCACCAGTCGGGCAGATGCAAACTTAAGTGAAGTTTACAAGACTCGACCGAATAACAACGGCCTTATATCATTCGCGGAGAAATATGAGAACTTGTGCAGCCGGCAACGCTGCCGCGATTATTGCCCATTTGCGAATCAGCCACAAAGTGTGGGAAAAAAAAATTCAGCTTGAAATATCTTGCATATTCTTTGTAACCGAAAATTTATTAGCTCCGAGTGCTCGTTCAAGTATTTATTTGTTTATACTTAATTGTTTATCAATGTAAATCTTTTACCTCAAGTTATTAAGTTGTTTTAAGGTCGTACTCAAGGTTGGACGATTTTCACAGTATGTGGATGAAATTTTGGATATGTTGTTTGAAAATTCATTAATCAACGGTAAAAATTTCACTCACTTTTACAATGTACATTTTAAGAAAAAAAATTTGAAATTTTCATGGCTCTTATGAGGAATGGAATATTTTTACTTGTAGATTCTAATAGACCTTTTCATCTTGAATATTTTTTGGTGCGCATGCGTCTCGAGTAATTCAAGTTCCGGTGAAGATTAGGTCATTTCAGTGCAAAGTACATTACGAATTGGCAATAATATTATTTAAAAAATAATTTGATAAAGTTTAAGTAGAAAAGTGAGTAAAAAAAAAAAATTTATTTACAAACTTGATATCTTAACTTCAAATTGTGTGAAAATATAATTTAAGGTTGCCATATTCTCGAACCAAAATCGAATTCTCGTCATCAACTTCTTTATGTTATTGCCATT
Source organism: Diplolepis rosae (assembly GCA_030998225.1). Lineage (NCBI taxonomy): Eukaryota > Metazoa > Arthropoda > Insecta > Hymenoptera > Diplolepididae > Diplolepis > Diplolepis rosae. Next base: position 7,388,508 of record JAPYXD010000701.1, read on the forward strand.
TTATCTTATTTCTTACATTCGTAAAAATATCTGTATTAAATTAAAAATATATCAACTTCTTTCTCTTTAAACGATTAATTTGCACAATAAAACGAAACCACCAGGCAGTAATACGAAATAATACGTACAAATATTATTTGTTTGGAAATAATTCTTTTTTTATTTGAACATTTATCTTCGAGAAAAGGCAGCGTTACATATATATACTGAGTATATTTCTTCAGAAAAGTTTATAACAAATACTTTTTCTTTATTATAACTCTCCTATTGAAAAATCCTATGTAGGATACCACATAGGATCTCATATAGGATCTTACATAGGATCCTACATAAGATCCTACATAGGATCCTGTCTAAGATCTTATATAAGATCCTATGTATTTTAAAGTAATAATTTTCAACCCTACATTTTAATTCAAAATTTTCTGAATAATCTGATCTATCAGGATAGCAGCAGAATTTTATTAATGAGTTACTAAATACATTTTAACGATATTTTTTATTATAAAAAGAAAATAATATAGATCAGATTATTTAGAAAATTTTGAATTAGAATGTAAAGTTGAAAATTATTGCTTTAAAATACATAGGATCTTATGTAAGATCTTATGTGAGTTCTTATGTGGTATCCTACATAGGATTTTTCAATAGGGTCATTAAATATAAATTTCCACATCATCTATCGCCTTCTAATTAACAATTAAATACTTCACCATTTTCATAAAAAAAGTAGATATTAGTTCAAATATACTACTTTTTATCATTAAAACTACAAGTGCCAATCTGATTTTTAAATTTTTTAAAATATTACATTATTTTTCATAGAATATTTACATGAGAAAGCATACATCACGCATCATGAAAGCATAACCTCTCACCTTGCAATTAAATCGTGTTTTCTTCCTGTAGTCGGTTGTTTTCGACAACTTAACCACCTTCCCAGTTGTTCACTGCTGTTGCCACAGTGCGTCCACTACCATGTATTTTAGGAGGGTACTTAAAAAAGGAAAAATGAGCACAAGCGCCGCCAAGTTTTGATAGCAAGAACTATTATATTATTATAGTATATATACATATATATATATGTATATTATTATTATTATTATATTAAGAAGGTGGACATTGAATGACATTGAAATGTCAAAATCTGAAAAAAACAGAATCGAGAATGAAAATTTTGAATGCCTTTTAATGCCTAGGAATTAAAATGCATTCAAAAGTTCCTTTCTCGATTCCATTTCTTTCCAGATTTTGACATTTTAATGCCATTTAATGCCCACCTTGTTACTAGGTATATTCTAAAGAGCGGACATTTTTTAAACATGAATCAATGATTTACACCATCTGATTTTATCAAAAGAATATCAAACTATGGTTGCTATGGTTACAATAGATTAAAAAGAACATCGGTAGCGACAGTAGCGCCACCACTTGTTGATAGCAAACACTACAATTCGTTCCCCTTTTCTCCTATATGAGTGGACCCACTGTGGCTGTTGCTTTCCACTTTTCTATGAGGCAATATTGCACCCGGTACATCTTTCTCCTTTAAATTTATTTTTGAATATGTTACACTTGCAGCACACATGTCGATATCCAAAATATGACCTAATTTATGAATTTCGCGGTAAGTGCCATGGCAGCCGCGTTTGCGCACATCAACTTCCTATTCAAGATGAAAAGGTCTATTGCGCAACACGTTTTCGATGAAAGAATTAGACCGCACAACTCTAATTATTAGAATTATTATCTAATTTTTGTGGAATATTTTCCGTGTAGTTTTTTAGAAAAATGCAATTATAATAAAAAATTGTCAATTCCCCCTTAGGAAAGTCACTGGACATTTAGGTTTGGCAACGTCGTAAGCTCCATGTATCTCCATCGACATACAGAATCATACTTTTGGAAAACTTTTGTTGTGGGTTTCAGTATTTTTTGGTTAGTGGGTTAGATGCAATTTATAAACACGCAAACATTTTGGAATACGCAAATACGCAATAGACCACAAGGGCATACAGCATAAACAGCTCAAAGCTGTCTGCTATGTGTGCCGACTATGCGCGATGTTGCCAGATCTAAATATCACTAAACATTATCTGAGCGCTGTGACATTAGTTGCGCAAAGAACAGACCTGCAGTTAACTTCAATTGCTTTCCAAGTGTAAGTACTACCTTAAGTGATTCAATGTAGCTTTGAGTAACTTGCATTGATGCGAATTGACTTTAGCTGAGGCACCATATGACTCCAAATAACTCAAATGTACTTCAAGGGACTCCAAGGACTTCAACTAAGACCTCCATTGAATTTACGTTGCTCTGTAGTAATTTCAGTATTTTCAAATAATTTTTATTGACCATAAGTGGCTCTAAATTATTTCAAATGAGCCTTTAAATGGCCTTGCTGAACTCATGTGATTTCAAAAAAAAGTTTGAGTGACTCAAAATGACAGTTAAGGGTGTCGTCTGGTGTAAAAGACTGAAAATGAGAGTGATTTTGTACGATAATTTTAAAGCCGAGGCAACAATGGACTTTATTGACATTTTAAGGATTTATTTATTTATACCCATTATACCCACAGAGCAACAAACATTGTTGTTATAAGGTCAGATGACCAACCACCTCCGCTTCGAAAAGCAAAACGGCAGGCATGGTAATTTTCGAAAAAATGGTCTAAAACCAAAAAACGACCATTATTTTTATAGATTATACTAGTAGTTACTAGGTGGACCACCAAAAAGTGAAAAAAATGGACATTTTTAAAAACCGTAGACAAAAAGCGGAAAAAGTCATTTTCGGTCCTAAAATTCGCTCTTTTTTGTTCACAGAAAATGGTAAAAAAAAATGTTTTTTAGTTTGAAGTTGTTCACCGAGTAATGACACATATTAACTATTCGGATGCGTAAGAAAAAGGTGATTGCCGACAATTTGAAAAACGTGGTTTCGAGAAAAACGCGTTTAAAGTTTTGGATAGGGTCAAGTAATAGAAAATAGAGTCAAAACTTCTCAAACGGATCACCAAAATTCAATATAAATTCATTTTAGATCGTTAATAATTTTTTCCAATAGTATCTTACATTGCCGAGATCATCCAGATGTATTATGTAAAAAAAATTGTCGATGAATAATATTAACAAATAAAGTATAGCGTCAGTTTTCAAAAAAAGAAAAATTCATTCAGAACGATTTAATCAACCAATTTTAATGATCTGACTGAAGTGACTCTGTTGCATGTTAAATTGAACTTGGATCTGGATACTGATTGATTGAAGAACTGAAAAGACAAAAATGTGACGTGATCTGAGTAACGGAACCTTAGCGTCCTAGCAAAGATTTTACAGAAGAAGGGAAAGAATAGTCAACGAGCCGCTTAGAGCTTTCGATATTCGTTACTCTATCTTACGTCTCACAGACACGATGGAAGTGACTTTATGAGATGAGAGAGAGAATTCGAATGTATTTCGAACCGCTGATGGAAAAAGTCTCACTATACGAAAAATATTGCATAGAAAATTAATCTGATTTCATAATATTAAAGAGCGACATTGAATTAATCTGAAACGATCATAATACCAAAAATAATTTTTGGTTCGGTCATTTTTTCTTTTCCCCCTTGCATTCATACCCCCTTCGTCCTTACTTTCTCTATTATCGTACGATGGAGACAATGCATCTTCATTAGAATGATCCCACGATATTCAAATCGAAGTTTATACATACAATTGATAAAATTTAACGAATAAAAATAGCCACACTACTTTGAATTACTTCAGCGATTTAAAGTTACTTAAATTTACTTGAATTCACAAATTATTACTCCCTTGGAAAATTTATTTCAAAAGACAGTAAGTTTCAAGAGGAATTAAATAACCTATTGCAATATTGATTTGCAGTCTGAAAAAGGTGCAAACGGGAGTCCCAGAGAAGCGGACAACGGCGCGGATTTACACGCTGGTAGGCGTATTCATAAAATATGTTTCACTCCTTATAAATTGATAGCCACCGAGTAATGTTGTTTACTCTCGGATTAACCGCTGTGAATTCGTACACAAATATATATTTATATATATATAACTTTGCTACAACACCCACACTTTATGTTTTCCATAATCCAGAATTGCTTTCATACAACGACATTTGAGGTAATATTACAAATAAAAATTTTATTACGCAACTGCAAATAAATAAAATTCCTCATCCTCTTCAAACGCAATCATCATTTCTTTAAACTGACACTAATGAAAAAAAAACACCATTAATAAATATATTTTTTTGATTCATTTATCTTTATAAATTGTCTCAAAAGCTACCTTACAAATCATGACATTACAGTTAGGCATTTTCACTTCTATAAACAGCTAACTTCACATCCTAGAATGCTGGTGATATTATTTCAATTGAAAATGCATGAGAAGGAATATTATTTTTTCTACTATCAGGTCAAAAAGTGCATTTTGTGATCCCCAAGTGGAAAAAAAAATCGTATGCAAGACGGAAAAAACATTTATTACACAGAGAGAAATTTCGGGTTTCACGATCCAAAGTTTTTTTGTTAAAATCGTCTTTACGAAAATGTTAAAGTTGTCATGACAATCATGGTAGTGGCTGTCATACTTTGGAAAAGTGTTTACTCCAACTGCAAGGAACGTTACTGAGACCACGATTCTGGTACTTGAAATACCGTTAGCGCTGCGGTTATAGGAACCAAAGTCCATCGTAAAGCCGCGCATAGAGTTTAGTTAAAATGACTAAGTCTACGGACAGTAAATACCCAGCCAAAATTATTTTTGAGGTTATAGGTATGGTTCTCTTAGTTATCAAAATACGAATTTAATTTGATTAGAGAAAATAAAGTTTCACCGTAAAGATCTACAAAAATAATCCGGTATAATGATATTTATGATAACTTTCGTCGATTAAGTTAAACAATTGTCACTTTTTTCATCACCATAAACTTTTTTTGACTGATTATAGTTTTCACAAAATACGACGAGACAGCAACATTGGAACGCATTGCATTGTCCCCTAAGAAATTCGTTTACCATTTAGAAAGAATTGTCAAACTATATTTATAATAGAATTATTTACCTGATGAAGCTTGGCACGTTGAAATATAGTCCAGGAATCGAGAAAGAGAATCGGCAGGATTCAACTTAGGCTGCATATCTTTTTGGAAGTAACTACTTATCTCCAGTGCAGTGCAAGTTAAATTGTGTGACTATTACAAGATTTAATAGTTGTCACGACAGGCTTACCTCGTTGTAAAAAATGAAAGTTATACTTGATTTGTCTAGCGCAACAGCGAACGCTGCGGTTGTAGTAACCAAAGGAGCTTGCCAGTACATATAAAGAAAATGTATGTGTACTAACCGTTGGGGTACGTACAAAGCTCATTCTAATCATCAACTTTGGTCACAACAACCAAATACACAAAAAAGTCCAAATTACTGTCATGATAACTATAAAAGTAGTAGCTTCTCTCAACTTTTTTGGTCAAGGCAACTACTGTACAAAAAATTTATGTGCTATGTGCACAGGAACCAAAGCCGATTTCTCTCAGTGTACACTTGTGTGATTGTTGCCCTCGCTTTTCTCGGGTATTAAACTTTAAACTCGGAAAATAAACTTTTTTCCTTAGTTGCACAATATACTATTTCAATTCCTGCAATAAAGAAGCATTTAAATTTAAATTTAAGAATTTGAAATCTTTCTGTGGAAAAAAAGACGCTTTCGACTGCGCTGGGATTCGAGCCCAGGTCTTTCGAGTGCCGGTCGACTGCTCTAAATACTGAGCTACACAGGCGTCCGACATCTCCTTCTCCACAGGAAGATCTCCTTATCTTATCCTATCTCATACGCGACTAGTGATTCTTTGATAATGTAAGCAGTGGCAGAAATTTAAAACTCAACTAATTAATTCGAAATCATTTATAGCCGCAAGGCTGAGCCACTAGGCGACATAAGGAGATCTTCCTGTGGAGGAGTTGTCGGACGCCTGTGTAGCTCAGTATTTAGAGCAGTCGACCGGCAATCGAAAGACCTGGGCTCAAATCCCAGCGCAGTCGAAAGCGTCTTTTTTTCCACAGAAAGATTTCAAATTCTCGAAATTTAAATTTAAATTTTAAATCTGATACGCGACTAGTGATCTTGCAGAAATTTCAACTCAACTAAATAAAGAAGCATTTCTTGAAAAAATGTATGGGCTAAATGATGTTTTATTACTCAAAAGAAATTAAACTAAACAATAAATTTGACTAATTCTTCTCTTTTATTATTTTATTTGATTTCTGATGAATAATAAAACGCATATCTACAAATAAAATTTTTTAATGGGAGCAATACCACCAGTGTTCCACTAAGTGAAGTTAGTTGTTAACGGGAATGAGAATGCCTAATTAAAAATCTAATGCGGCGTGCGGCATTCAAATTCGGATTTTGTTTGTACAGTAAAAACTCATTTATTGGGACGCCCTTGAAATGTAAACACCTCGTTTATCGGGATTTGGAGGGGCTCCCCACTACCACCTACAGTCTCATGGTGGGTTGCCATGACTCTTGTTGTATGTTGACATTTAGTAATGGTAACGAAGGTATATATAATACGAAGGTATGTAAAAAAATTGACATAAAACTCCTGCAAATGAAACATCTGCAAACTATGTCACTATGTACAAGGAGTGGTGGCTGGAGGAGAAACAAAATTTCCCGATAAATGAGGTTGCGAGATCCCGATAAATGAGGTTTTACTGTATTCGTTTCTGAGCTAGGACGTAACGTCTTTTTTGTGAAGATTACTATTTTAAATAATAATATAAATAAATAAAGTGTTCCATTGATTCGTAAAAAGAGTATAAAATTCACAGAAAACAATAATAATGCATCTTTTTCAAATGGTATTGCCATTTTGTTTTGAAAAAAGCAAAATTCTATTTCTGCACATTTTTCAAGACATAAGTAATATTGCGAAAAACTTAGAATTTGTCGTTCGTTTTTTGCCATTTTAGTCGCCATTACCGTACATATTTTTGTTATCAAAGCATACTTAAGGGGGGAGCCTTATGTAAACGACTGTTTTTGTTGAGAATTTTTCCCAGAAAAATGAGAACATTTAATTTAATTTTATAGTTGAAAAAATCCAAAATGGCGGCGCTAAAGCTGCTTGAAGACGGCTCCTTCAATTTGCGCCAAGGAACGCCTACGTCTTTGTAATTGACTAAAATCAATTGATCAAATTTTTTTGATTAAAGTTAGTCCTTCCGTTTCGAATGAACCTAAATATAGCAAAAATATAATAATAATTTGAAATTTGAGAATATTAAAAAAAAAACTTCTATTATAAATAAATTGATAAAAAAAATATTTATTATAACAAATTAATTAGTTGAGTTTGAAATTTTTGTCACTGCCTACATTATCGCTGTGTAGCTCAGTGGTTAGAGCATTCGACCGGCAATCGAAAGACCTGGGCTCGAATCCCAGCGCAGTCGAAAGCGTCATTTTTTCCACAGAAGGATTTTCAAATTCTTTAAATATTGAATTTATTATAACAATTTTAATATATATTTAAGTTCATTTGATGGCCAGTAATTTAAAGAATATCTGTACAAAATTTCAAGTCGACCAGCTCATTACTTTTTGAGCTACATTCTCCAGCGCGAAAAAATTAACGTTTTGAGAAAAACTCGTTTAAAGTTTTCAGTTTACCTGCTCCCGGTACCTTTGGAGCGCATCACTTTGGTGACTTCTTAGGGGCCTTTAGAACTTTCTCTTCGGTTTAAAACTTTGGGGATACATTCTTGGGATAGTAAATGAATTTTTGAAGCAATAAAACAATGCAAAAAAGTTTAACCCTTTAATCACTAAAATCCAATTATATTTAAACTCAAAAAACAGACTGTCTTTAATTTTTTCCACCTCTCGCTTTCAGGTAAATTTTTTTTGACAAAGGGAAATCAAATTCATGTTTCTCAGCCCAAAATCATGCCAGAATCATGAGTTTCATAACAAAATATCTCGTATTTCGATTCTAGTGGTTAAAGGATTAATTTCACATGAGGCTCCCCCCTTAATAGTTGAGTGATAGACATATAAATATATTAAATATTATTAGATTGAATTTATAATATTAATATGTTTTTTCTTGAACCAGATATTACAAGTGAAAATTAAATTTTGACAGCACACTCAGAAAAGTTTTTTATACTCAAACAAAATTTTTTTAAATAAAATATCTGTGCACTGCCATTGAAAATATTTCAATCCGCAACAATCCGTTTAACTAAAAAATGGATCCAATGCAATCCCGAACAATACAAATACCAATACCAATACACTTTTTGACCATTTTTGTATGCATTTTAATTCACTTTAATTGGAAGCTTCTTACTGGGTCGAAGAGCTCAAATGACACAAAATCACTCGGTAATGATTTTACTATTTTCAATGAGAATTTCGGCATAAGACTATTTCAGTTTATAAACTCTTGGATTGTAAGATATTCAAGTCTTTCTCTTTTCCTAGCCCATTCCTATTGAGAATGGAAATTTCTCTAACATATTTTGTAAGTTATGTTAGGGATAGTTTTACCAACTTCGATTAAATTTTGATTGGCGGTAAAAATCCATCATTCAAATTTTGATTGGTTATTCAAAAGTTTAATTGCATATATACGGCCAATACTATAGTTATTGCAATTATAGTTTCATCACTTATTTCTGTGAGTATCACTTTTTCCTAAATTTCCGTTTGTTATCTCAAATACTAATCTTTCTAATCCTCAATGACAATTAATATTTTTGTAATATACTTATAATTGATAAAGAAGAAACAATTATACACACAATTGTGGCAAATAATATCAGTTTTGCCACTATATCCTAGCTTGCCATCGAACTTTTGTGATTATAAATATTATAATATAAAAATTTACAACCAAACGTTTCTCTGTGTTGAAATAATGATAATCAAAATAGAATAATAATCATTGTAATTGATAACCTGCTGCCAAGAAGAAACTATTATCATAAATTTGAATGTCCGCAAAGTCGCGCCCCGTGACGCATTTTCTCCTCTTTCCACCTTGTGGACCCTTTATGGCTTACTTTATGGCAAAGACTCAATTTGGCCCGGCAGTTGGTATTTCGGGGTGACTAATATGCAGGGCACACCACGTGGGTAATGCATCCTCATAACGTTGAAGAGAGATAGAGCGAGATATGTATATACGGAGGGAGGAGGTGATGAGGGAGTTGAAACTCTACGGGACACGAATGGACCAACAGCTCGGTTCGTCTTCACCGTGGGATATCCAGCGCTAAGTTACGTTAGATCACCAACACTATTTCATTTCTGGGCTTGTACGTTCGAATCTTTTGTACACGAGGTCGTCGCGTTAAAGTCTTGAACCGATTGATCAAATCAGACTCAATGATTTCAAAATCTTACAAATTGAATTTCAATTTAATCAAGTAATTTATTAAGGGGACTTTTACTTTCTAAATTTTCAAAAAATCGATTTTTTTTACGTAAAGATGTTCCTTAGTATCATAGAAATACTGCTCTAAAATTTTATTTAAAAATTCGAAATAGGAAGAATGCAGGACTCACAGTCCCTTTGTGATAAAAAATAGGGTCTATAGGGACCTGTTTTCTTGCCCATAGGGACCTTTTTTACGCTCATAGGGTACATTTTTTAACAAAAATTATGTATGAAAGAAAGTTATTAAAAAGAATAAACTCTTAATAAAAGGTAAATAAAGACGTAATACTTTTTATTTTAGTAAGTAATAAATATATTCAAATTAATTAGTTGAGTTTGAAAGAGCAGTCGACCGGCAATCGAAAGATCTAGACTCGAATCCCAGCCTAGTCGAAAGCGTATTTTTTTCCACAGAAATATTTTCAAATTCAATAAATATATTCATATTTTCGTACACGACTGCACTTCACAAATTTTCGGACGTACGTATTAAATAGAAAATTACCTACATACCACGACTATGTATATAAGTCTAATTAAATTAAATTTCAATTAACTCTCAACAAAATTTCCTTTTTTTTAAATTTTTTATACTTTGGTTAAAGAATGAATGTTATTTCTTTAAATTTCAGTCTTTTCATTAATAAGTATACTTCTAATAACACAATATGAGTTTTCTTGACTTCATTTTAAGTTTAAATAAATTACTAAAACAATACTACTAAACCTGAACTCGAACCCGTATCACTACCAATCTGGATCCCTCTCAACGTCCAAACAAAATCACAATTAAAAATTTCAAGAACTCGAAAGTAATCGAATATCCAAAACACAAAAACACAATCAAATTTGGACCAAAATCACAAGTAGAAAAAACCTTGGAAAAATAAACAATAAAGGAGGAAAAAAAAAAGAAGGCAACCTTCCAAAACCCCTTCCTTCTTTTTCTTTCTTTCGTCCTCTTTTGTCTTTATTACCCACCACCATTTACATAAATAAAATTTAAACTACTAGACGATGTTTCTGTGCTCTTCCAGCACCCTCTTCAAAGCTGCAACACTATAAAAATACTTGACAATTGTTGCGGCTCCTATCACTCTCCATGGGGACGTAGATCCTTCTCTATGAAACAACTTCTACTTGTGGTTTTGCTCAAAATTTGGTTCTGTTTTTGTGTTTTGGGGATTCAATTACTTTCGAGTTCTTGAAATTTTTAACAATACTACTGTAACGGTTACATCTATGGACTTCTTTTTTAATTCTTAGATCTTTTAAATTCCGAATGATATTTATATCATTATTGCGATGGTTTTATCTATTACATCTAACATTAACATGCCGTTCGTCGCTAATGTTATTGACTGAAGCAGTGTATATATCGACCAATCATAATTTCTTGAAAAAAAACGCTCGAAATTTAAATATTATTTAATGACAGTTTCAAAATAGTGAGGTCATTAGAAGAATGCAACGTTTGTATACCTCGATTTTATACAAATTTTAAAAAATGCACACTAATGGCTGAAAATAAGGTACTTTAGGGACCAAATCGTGAAAATAGGGGACTTTAGGGACCTCAACTGAATATAGAGGACAATAGGGGATATAGGGACCGGTCTGTGAGGCCTGAGAATGTTATAGCTGTATTTATAATGGTACCTACGTAAGACAAAACTGTTTGTAAAAAGCTTTAAACGCGTTTTTCTCGAAATGACGTTTTTCAAATCTGGGAGACGTTTTTCTCAAAATTTACTAAACCAATCTCAGTAAACCAAATTTTTTTTGATACTTTATACAAACAACTAGTAAATAAACCTCTAAAAAGTTAAAAAAAACCACACCATCTTTTTAGTACAGGGGTAAATTCATCCCCAAAACAGGCGTTTTTTCGAACTTTTTATAAAATCGCGTATAAAGGCCATACAAAAATATAAAAAAATTAACTTTTTAAAGGTTTATTGTTTAGTTTCAAGTCTCATGAATTGAATCGCGTTGCAATTTTAAATAAATTTGTTGCAGGAAGGCAGAAAAGTGTCCCGCAAATTAAAATGCATCTTTTGGAAGACGCCTTCTGCAGTGGTAAAAAAGTAATGAAAAGTGCCCAAACAATTTTTTTTGTACACCTTAAAACATTGTTAACAATGTATGAAAAAACTTATAATTATAAATAAAAAGTTTTTTTTTTCAATTTAGAAAGTAAAAGTCCCCTTAAAAAGAAGCTATACAATTTTTTTTATGCAAATGTAAATTCTGAACTCAAAATGGGTGTACGATTTGTAAAAGAATGTCCCATATCAATATTACAAATATTTTTATTCTTCAATTCTCTTGTAAGCTGATTGTTTCTCAAGTGAAGATTAAAATAGCTATTTTTAATATTAAATTAGTCAAATGAAATCTTCCTATAAAAAAAATTTCAGAATGAAATTCTGATTTTTTATGTATGTAATGTATTCTTCCCTAGGGTAGTATGTAGTTAGTAATCCAGGGAAGAGAAAAAAGCCAAGTTATGACTTTATAGCCCCGTATCGTGCAGCAGGATATAAGGCCCCTCATACTTCATGGCTCCATTCTCCTTTGTCTTAGCAGATCGCCTTGGCCTGCGGGACTTTTTGTTGCCCAATTTATAGTTGTTAGGGTTCTTTAGAATCGGCAATAAACGCGAATGAATTGCGAGCAGTTCTATTACGTATTCTCGCAACTCGCATGCGATGGCATATTTGCGTCTGCATTAGATTACTTTAAAAAGAAAATTAACTCTTCTAAATATGCTAAACAATTTAACTAACAAAATATTAGTATCAAAAATATTATTTTAACTGTAGATATGTAAAACTTATTTGAAAATTGAATTTAGATGTTAGATTTCAATTATCGATTGTCTAAAACATCTCCTTGGGTTATGCAAAGCAGATTCAATGTTTTGAGAAAGGAAAATTGACGGCTACAGCAAACTTAGATATGCGTCACCCATCCAAGTAATAACCGTGCCTGGACAAGCTTTACACCTAAGATCGATAGAGTAAAAAATTCGCTAATTAACGCATAATACCAATTTCAATATATATCTATTTTAATTCATAAAGCTTTCCATTTCCTGGAATTTTCCACATTGTAAATGATTTCCTTAAGGGAGTATGGTGGGTACGGAGCTAGTCAGTCGAGAGAGCGCTTTGATTTGCTATTGACTCGTGTGGTAGTAATCGTAAATTTGGCAACGTCGCGCATACACTCCGCTCAACCGCCGTTCGCCGCGACGTGTTTATTTCGCCTTTTGCCTAACCTAAAAGATAGACTAATGATACAGAACTCAAATAAATATGAGTTAAACCAGTAAAAAGTGGTTTTGGAAGAATAAAAGAGTTACTAAAAAGGTTTATGAGCAACGATGCAAGCAAGTAGAGGTAGGAAAAAATATAAGAAAACTACAGAGCGAGAACATGCAAGCAGCTACAGCAGCAGCCACGACGACAACAACAACAAAGTGTAATATCGAAGGACGCAGAATAATTCACCCAGATACTTTGGCACAACAATTATTCTGCATCAAATATGGATCGATATTGTCTTTGGCTGATTGTGTTAAAGAAACAAAAATAAGTTTTGCCTCAATATTTCATGTGAAATGTCGATTATGTCAAGTAATAAATACAGTAAATAGTGACAAAACACATGAAGTGCCTGGCAAGAAAAGGCATTATGATGCAAATACAAAAGCTGCTATAGGTTCGCATAATACAAATATACATACAGTGAATACAGTTTGGCATCGATAATATTTCACCAAATTATAAATTTTGACAGGTTGCTTGGATGCTGGAATGGGCTACACACACATCAATAAATTGTTGTCAGGGTTGAACATCAAGAGATGTTACATGAATAAAATAATTTAAATATTTTTGTGTATCTATAATTGTTCACCAGATTATAATAAATACCATTTCTACTGAATTTATATGTTTGTAATTTATCTATAAATGTTTCGTTTGTTAAACTTCAATTAGAACGTCATATAATGATTCTTGCAACTTTTAATCGTAAACTATTAAAAATAAAGAGAGTTGCGCAGTTCAAGAGCGCATTGCGCCATTCAAAAATCTGTGCCTAAACGTAGCACGTGGAGTCAATGCGACGTTGCCATATTTTCTATTCACTGACGTTACACATAAATTTACGATATAAATTATTCAATATCTTTTGAGACAGGTTCTAATTGATAATTTTGAAAGCACCTATGGGTTTCATTTTTAATAGTCTTATCCACCATACTCCCTTAGCCCATTATAAACTGTATTGTTGTTGTTATAGTCACCAGTCCTGGCACTGATTTGACAAATTTAGAAGTAACATTAACTATTCATTTTTTCATCCTTTTATAATATGCTATAAAAAGTCATTTATCCAAATTGATTTATAAAAATTTTTTATCTTGCAATTGCTTAAAACGAAAAAAGCATAATTATAATGATTTGCCATTAACCTTTTGTGTTATAATTTTTCATTATATTCAGGCACACGTTTCAGCTGTATATTTGGAGGAGGGGGGCTTTTTTTCAGTTACATAATTTTCGAATAATGAAAAAATCTTAAAACATGTTTTTTGAAGACGTATTAAAATTGAAATGTTTTCAAAAAACTTATCTTAATGCTTGCAGACTAAATGAAGCTATCCGAAAGAGTAATCTCATACATTAAAATATTCAAATTGTCCAAAACATATTAAAAGTTGCGATAATGGCACTATAACTTGCCCGAAAATTAATTCAAAAGCAAGTTCAAAAATTTTATGATAAAAGAGTAAGAATTGCGTAACATTTATTCAATTTGAATGCTAAACAAAACGCGATAGAATCACTATAACTTGACCGAAATTTAATTCAAAAAAAAATATTACGATAAATGAGTAAAATTCACGTCTACGAGGAACTGTTTCAAAGCTAAGGAAAACATGTGGCTCTACCCGACGAATATTCTTTTATGTTTTCCTAAGTGGCTCTTATTCTTTAGAAACTATTATCCTGTGCCGATGAGTAAAAACATTTGAAACTGCTTGAGAAATTCTGATTTCCACGAGTGGATGAAAACGTTTATTTAAAAAAGAAACAAGGATTTTAATATTTAAAAGGTTCATCTGTTGTTGTCATTGTCATTAGTCCTGGCAACGGTTGAAAAAATTTACAAGCAACATTCACTATTAATTTTTTTATCCTTCTATAATATTCCATACAAAGTAATTTATCCAAATTGATTTATAAAAAAAAATTTATCTCGCAAATGATTAAAAAGAAAAAAGCACAATTATATTAAGAAAAATAACATTTAAAAAACAGGAATTATATCGACCCTCAATAACAATATTTGCATGTTGATTGATTGGATTCAGGGTCCATAAATGAAAAAAACAGTAGTTTTAATCAAACATTTCGACTCTGGTTGGAGTCCTCATCAGTGATCATTATTTCTAAAATATGAAAACAGTAACTTGTGAGTATTGCACATATGAGTCCTATTTTTTTATACAACTTTGGTATTGTGTAGAGAATAAAAAAAGGGAAATTTATACAAAATTATGCATAAACATTTTTTGAGAACACAAGAGAATTTTGAAGAATCAATATTGAAAACTGACATATAAATTTTAAGAAAACCTGAGGTACAAAAAACTCAATTACGAACCTGCTTTTTTTCCATGGAGAAAAAATATATAAAATCTGTAAATTAACAATGAAGTGAACTTTAGTATTTTTGTAGACGATATGAGAACAGTTGTAGAAATTATAAACGTGAACGATTGTATATTAGATAAATTTAAGATTTTCTGGACTACTCCAGTTGCTGTCTTAGGAGAAACTAAATTTCTCCTCTCCCAAGCCCTAAACGATGACCATAATTTATAGAAATAGAATTATTGATTTTGAATTATTTATTTTTATTATTCCAAGAGCCTCAAGCAGGTATAGTTACCATGTAATGACAAAAGAAGCTATACAGCGTGGCAGCGGGTAGCTTTTATAATAGGGCTATGACTGCGAGTGTAACAACAATATGCTCTTACATTATACCTGTAAATGTAAGAGATTTCCATTCTCATCCACTTACTAACAATAAGTGGACTCTTTTCATGCAATAATCATAATATAATTAAACTTGAAACCATTATTAAATTCAAAACATAAGTATTTCAATTAAATAAAAATAATTTTCACGACTGAAATGTAAGCAGTATCTGATTATTTTGATATTACCCGAAAACTATTTTCGAAATTAACTTTTGCACAGCAGAACATGACATTTAAAAGTATTACTAGGATTATGCCACTCGGAGCAGTTTTTTTCAAATGATATAATTTTTATTAATTTATAGAAATTATTTTTTTGCTGTGTTATTAGAATCAAATAAATTTTTTATTTTTTCTGGTGCAAAACAATTAGAATTAGAGGAATAATTTTTTAGCTCTGATAAAAGATTTTGTTGAAGTCAACGTAAAATCTTTCTTTAAATGTTTGAAGTAATTCATTCCACTGAGCTAATACTTAAAAATATATATTTCAGATACGGTTTATAAAACTGCTGCCGAAAATGAGGTTAGGTTATTAACTTTTCTTACATAGATATTGCGTTGTATTACGAACATAAACTTCGATTCTTATACTTACTGTAGAAATCTAAAATAGTGTCTACAAGTTCTCAAGGGCCATGAAAGGCCACACAAGTTTTTATCCTACATTTTTAGATAAATTCAAATCTCAAGAACCACGTTGTCACTTTTAACAAAGCGATGTCGCAAGAAATAACGAGTTCGCGCTTTCTGCGACTTGCAACAATAAATCAGCGCCTGCGCACAATGAACTATAATTTGATCTTCAAAAACGGTTTCCTCGATTCAAAGAAATTATATTCTTTTAAACAAAAAAGATGTGTATAAAGAAAATATTGTTCAATTTCTCACGGTTTTGGTATAAGAATAAAGCAATACCTTTCTGAGGTAAGAAAATATCTCCTTTCTTTAAACAAATTACACAGCAGAGTCTTTTCTTAAAATAAAAAAAGAAAGGTTATGTAATTTTTTCAAAACAAAGAATGTTTGAACTCCCTACCGTTAAATTATTTTAGGGAGATGATTTTATATGGACTTAAAATTTTTCCTAACTGTTAGCATTAGTATTAATTGCTTAATACATAATTATTATCTCTTTTTCATTAATATATTTTATTAGATTACAGAGTTGACATTTTTTCTGAAAACCTGGATAGGAGGGAAATGGCAGGGATTAATTCGATCAATTTCAATTTCTGGAAAAATATCAGGTTAGTAAAATTATATTAGTTATATTTTTTGCTCTTCATAAATAGCGCTTTAAAATTCACAACGATGTTTAAAGTAATTCATAAGGAATAGAATATTGATCTCATATTATAAAAACGTATTTTTTTGTCATATGCATTACCAGAAAAAAATAAAATGGTTTAATCTTATAACTTGTTTTAGATAAAGAGTTTCAAAATCGGTAATCGAAAAACCTGGATTCGACCCATGCTCAAATCCCGGCACAGTTCAAAGCGTCTCTTTTTTCACAGGAAGATTTCAAATTCTTTAAATTATTATTGATTATTTAAATTTAAAGAATTTAAAGTCTTTCTATGGAAGAAGAGACGCTTTCAAAATTTCGAAACCATCTAATTTGATATTGATTATTAATTGTTGAAATTAGATTAATTAGAATGCAAGCTCAAACAATAATTTCCTTCTATCTGTTTATCTTTACAATTGTAAGTAATATGTAAGACTGTATGCATAACAGTATTACTATATTATAGAAGACCCTTTCCACCTCGTTGTCGAACTGGTGGTCAAATCGGTATGAGGCGTTTGAGAGTAGGTGTATATCTAATCTATAAAGGTGCCGCAATTGATTTTAAGGCTGAGCGTAAAGTGTGCAGGCTGTACGCAAGGTCGTAAAGCTCTTGGCTTGTGAGATCTTAACAGGGCCGCATTTCATGCTCACTCTCCTGTCTTCACTTTTACTATCGCATGCGTCCATGATTATGATAATTATTATCACCTCTAATCATTTTAAAATTTACTGATTTTATCAGCACATTTATTTAATTTCAAACTTTGTGATCTCTTCATTAAATTAATCCTTAATTAAAATGAAGAAGAAAGTAATGAAGATAGTTTAATAAATTACAAATTCTAATTAAGAAGGAATCAATGAATCGTTGTAAAATCACCCTGAGCAATTCCAATTTCGTGGCCCTTCTACTCTATTTTCTCCCATGTCCATTTGTGCATATCGTTCACCAGCAGACCGAGAGGAAAAGGGTCACTTGCTGGCCCTCCACGTTGATTCGCGATGGTGGTCTCAACTCGTACTGAACGATCTAATAACTAATCAGTGATTAATGTTTCGTAACATATATTGCTTATAATTATAACGATGGAAAGTTATGATTTAAAAACTTGAATACAAAAATTTTATTTACGTTCAATTCCACATGATTGGATTAAAAAAATAAACTATTATTTTTTACAAAAAACGAATTTTCCTGGGAAAAAGGAATAGTCCAAGTCGAAGGGAAATGAAATTAAAGGACGAGGTGCTAAAGTAAATGAACCAAAGTGTGTACAACGTAATAGTCTTCTTTTTAATATAATATGAATTTATAATTGTAGTAGACAATAATAATATAATATATCGTGATATCGACGCTAATAATAATAGATATATTTATCTATATTCACATTCAGAACTATGTACACTTGTATTCATTTAATTAATTTACAATTGAATCTATACGAGCAACCATGTAGTACCTAGTTTCGTATATTTATATTAATATAGTAATAACTAGTACCTGTACTATGTATATTCACAACAAACAGCTTTCTCGCCGATTTTTCGTGTTAATTAGTCACGAATTGAAACGTGCAAAAACGCATTTTTCTTTCACGGCTTTGCAATTATTTACAAAACATTATTATCTAGATTTCTAATAATATACGTGTCAACGAATGCACGAGCACCGACCGCCTTCCTATCAGAGTACAAATGTATACAGATACGCAAATTTTCAATTCTTATTTCGTTTGTCTCTCTCATTCGCTCTTTCTTTTATCTTTCTCTCACCCTTTCATTTCCCCTCTCGCTTTATCACAGATATAAATAAATGTATCTTTACAAAACAATGTACAATTTTTTCGACGACGACCCCCATTATTTTCAGACAGAGATACTTTTAAAAATTGATAGAACAAAAGAAAACTAGGAAGACAGGATTAATCTGTACTTTTATAATCTTCGGGGGATTTCAACCGGTTATTTTTTTCTTGAAAAGCAAACTGCCTAATGAGTTTAAACAAATATTCAACAATCTTGAGCACCAAGCATTTCGTCAGATATTTCAAAGTATAAAAAATACTACATCAAACATATATTATGAATGATAAAAATAAACTTCACTGGGGTATACTAAATAAAATTTAAAAACTGATAAAAACACCATTCATGTACAATAAAGGACGAAGTTTCATGTTGGACTGTACGGGCCCAATAACAAAATCCAGTAGGGACGTAAAAGGTACGTTCCCCTCGTTTTAGACTCGGCGAACGTAAACTTGTTAAGGTAATTGGTTTCGACGCCGGAGTGGCTGGCGTTCGTGCGAATTGCAAATAGTTTAGCCCTATAACGCTCTTATTTATAGATTCGCCTGTCCTTAGTAGTTCGCGATCTCTCATATAACCAATCGCATTATTTATATATTTATAATATTATACATGCAGCGTACACTCTCTCTTTCTCTCTCTCTGCATCCTAGCCACCCTCGCCATTGTCACAGTTTCGCAACGGACCTACTTAAAGATTCTACGTACCTAAATTATGCATACGTTAATATCTCATTGCCATAATTAATCAATTAGCGATGGTTAAAGATAATAATTGTAATATCTATCGTGTCTGGATTTTAATTATTTCCCTACAACCTTACAACTGTAAACTGGTTTTTTTATTACTCTGGTGCCATTTGCGGGGTGGTCGAAAGATCTAAGCTCGAAATTTTCTCTGAATAAAGCGTGTAGGCTTCTCTTATCATGTGACTTGATAATAATAAACTAGTACAATAATATTAATATAATATAATAAAATAATCGAGTTAATAGAAATCTCAGCGGCCGTCTCGCCTTTGGATAATAATCATGATAATAACAACAATTACTATTACCCCTTTACGGTGCCATTTGCACATTGCCCGTACTTTATTTAAAGAAAAGAAACAATATTTCTGTTTGAATAAACTAGGAGACTCCAAGATGCGATCAGAAGAGAAAATAATATTTGCAAGTTCCATCAAAATCCTAATGAATAACATGAGACTTCTGGATTTTTAGTACGTAGAGTGATTCTCGTAATTCTTGAGCCCTCCTGATCCTCCCTTTTGCTCGCTTGAACCTCATAGATCTTTCCTAGTCGCACCTTGCAGAGACCAGGACGAGTTATGTATATCTGGTATTCCAACATTGACTCCTTTCTTCTTTTCTACTCTATCCCTTTCTGACTTGCACTCATTCACTCCTTGTTTCTTTTTCGCTGCCCTCGGAGAATCTTCCTTTTTTCTCTCCTCTCGAGGCACTGCTTATAAATCCCAGGACCTCGTAGCGCGCGTGAACGTGTGTTCATGTTTGCGTACGCATATAGAATCCGGCAGGACATCGTCCATCGTCTCCTCTCGCGGTTAACCTGTAACAGAAAATGGGAATGGTACGAGGTTAGTGATGTCATGTTCCTTTGTTACTTGCAAAGAAGAAGAGACCTGCGCGGCAAAGCAGTTACACGTACATGCAATAGCTAATACGTAAGAGCACGGGTTATATTCGTCGGTGGTTGGCCGCTGGCAGGAGTGGGTGTCGATGTTATACACGTCAAACATAAGCGCCTGCGCCTGCCTCGAATTGCGGTTGAAATACTAGACCCATTGAAACAACGCACTTCCAATGTAAACTAATTCATGTCCTAGAAATTGATATCGACTCCATTCCAAATATTAAGCCCACCAATAACATTTGTCTTACGTGCTCACTGAATATTCAATACTCAAGAGTATCAAAGTATTCATTCAATTCATCAGGATACAATATTCCATACATAATATGTTTGGTTTATGAGATCATGAATCGCGTATACTCTACTAACTTAGATTATCATTGATGAGGAAATAAGCAGGTTCGAAAAGGGTCTATAAAATGATCACCAGATTCTAAATCAGGAAGTCATCGATCAGAAAAGGCAGTTCTTTCTTAATTAGGAAACGGATTAGAAAGTGACAAACCTACAAAAAGATCACCCGATAAAGAATTAGACAAAGGACCAGAATATTTCACAACACAAAATAAATAATACATTAGTAGCTTCTAGACTGGTGGAGGGATCTAAAAACTGAACTGACAAGAAAAACAGATCAGTAGGTTTTCGAATAGCAACTCATCAATCAAAAATTGTGTAAAAAATCCTTAATCAGAAACTGAAAGTATTAAAGAATATGATAGACCCAGATTAATTATCAATTCAGACCATTTTGAATAAATGCAAATGAATGATGATGGTGGGAATGAATAGATGAATTTACGGAGTCCAACTACATGAATGAATAAAAATGCAATATTCCGAAGTTGATTTCAATTTCCCACGTGTTAGTGGCCATGTGTTCATTGATTCTACAATAATAAATTAATTTTCTCAGTCATAGGTACACGTGTCACTGCGATAGGCGACACTTGACAAGCCAGTCGATTCCTGATTACAGAAGAATCGAGAACGGGAACCGGTTTCGAGCCGGACTGGTGACTCTATAGCCACAAGATCGCTCTGGCTTCCTTTGTATCTTCGTAACTGCTTGTTACTAGAACACTTATGTTGTCTAGAAAATAGGTAGCTGCGACGTTTACCCGGCGCATATCGCTGCGATTACAACGTTTCGCATGGACAAATCCGAAACGTGTCCCATTCGATAGACACTCACGATAATTCCCACTGAGCCATGTACCAATGGACCTCTAATCCCCCTTGGAATCAAGAACGACCATTCCAATAGGGGCAGATCCGCATGCCAAAGCTTAAGTATTAAAATTAAAGATTTATTTGCATAAACAGCAAAATTAAAGTATTTAATGCAAATAGATTTCCATTAGAGCAAAATAGGTCTCGCTTAACACGTCGATTCTATAGGATGACATTTTGAAATAGAATTCCAGCTTGTAACTGAAATAATTTTAGGAATTTGAGATATGAAGAAAAGTAACAAATCTGCAATGATGTAAATTTGTACCCAGACTCCATTTACATAATCAAGAAAATGATGACAAATTAATACGATAGGAATTTATATGCCTATCAAAGAGTGCATTAGGTTGCTGATATTCATCATTAATCGTTCTAAAGTTATGAACAGCAATGCCAAGGGTATCCAAGATTCTTTTAGCTTTACTTGTAAAACATCAGTAGTGAAAGATGGACCCATTAAAAGATTAAGGTGAACAGCAATTGCTCTAAGTAACTTCAGTAAGTACACTACCACCCAGACAGCATTCCTGAAGTTCTTATCCATCAAAGATTAATTCTTGAGTAAAGGTAGAGAACACATAGAAAGGATCCGAGTAGATGAATGCTGATAGCCATTACTGTGATGAGAAAAGTTCAAAAACAAGAGTCCTACTGAGTTTTTAAACCGGACGTCCATTAATCATCTGAAGCGAATGCGGGATAACAATTCCACCTATTTCGCCACAATTGAGAATAAGCTGGGAAAACATGCCAACAATATATTTATATGCAAGAGCAGCAGAACACTCAATCACTTGATTCAATGCTGGGAGCGACTAATTGACTCGTGGATCTTCTATCGTCTTTACAAGGTAGATCTATTATGGCAAAGAGTTATAATACTTAGAGCATCGCGAGGCGCACGACTTTATCTTTTTCGCTTTCTGCCTCGAGTCTGGTATATGCGTGGTAACAAATTGGTCGTACGTTACGTTCGCGACCGCGTGCCTGCATAAATTAGCGAGGAAGGACAGAAAAATATCTCTGTCTTGCGCAAGCACACGACTTCAAGCAATAAGGTACGGAGCATCGTTGGAGAAATTAACAATTAAATGAGAGACATCGTTTCAGAAGCTCAGCTATTCTTGACTTGATAAAGCGACCGTCTCAACGCTTCGTTTTGTGCCAAAATCCTGAAACTGGGAATTGTTAACGAAAAGATAGAGTTGTTATAAAAGATGCAGGAAGATTTTACGATAATTCTGTAATTTGAAAAAAATGTCGAAGCGCAGGATTGAAATATGAGATACGTAGCGAAAAGCCATAACAGTATATTTAATGTTGCCTCATTGTGCAGAAAACTCGAGAGCAGTGAATGCTGCAAAAAGTTCTTACTGGTTTCTGGTTGGCTATGGGAAAAGTAAATGCTTTACAGGGTGGTCTGTGACATTTAGTACGCTTAAAAACTACGGAGACAACCTTCGAAGCAAGGTTCAATAATGAAACAAAAAATACTCAGATCATAGACAATAATTCAGTTAATCCTATTCGAAAATAATTGCGGAAGTAATAATCTACCCAAGGAAATTAAAAAAAAAAAGCAGCGATGCATCGTAACTACACGAGCAATACTCATAATAGAATCGCGACATTGTAGTATTTTTTATCAGATCTTTCCGAGTGAACGAGCAACCAATGACTATTGATGGTGCCAATGAAATATCACTGTACGCAATTGTTTTATGATTCGCAGTCACGTATCAAAAAGCAATCGGCGCTCAGTACAGCAAGTTTTCATTTAACTTGCGATTTTTCTCTCTTTTTCGGGTGGTCATCTATCACTGTAGGTGCGTTCGTTTACATAGTGGATGTGGTAGAAACTGCTGTACTGTCCCTCTTTGGTCCTTTCTACAGATATAGGTAAAGAGAGACAGAATAGCTTCTGCCGTAGTCACTGAGTAAACGAATGCAACCCGTTTGTTCTGTCGTTAAACGCCCGCGTTTCAATCTGATTCGAATGACAATGTGCAAATTCGGCTCTATTGCGATATCGATTGCTGCATTCCCAGTCTCGAACACCGAGGATTTATTTGTTGGTTTCAAACCTTCTCACCTGTCGTTTTGGCGACATCGCCAAGTGGTAATAAATGCAAGCACCTTGCCATGCTTATCGCAGATTTAATCCGGATGTTCTCGTGTGGCGTTAATTTATAGCCAGTCACTCGTAATGTACTAGCATTTAGATTATTGAAATGTCCTAATTTCAGAATGTAACTGGGAGTGACTGAGTTTCCTAACCCTATTGGCACGTGTTGAATTACGACTGGGAAGTTCTAATTGAGATCCTACTTTGTAGCAAGAAGTGTTATAATAAACGTCTAAACTAAAGAGCTAAGTGGATTAGGAAAAGTAAAAATCCGAAAAGAGATTCTGTAAATATTCCATAAGAAGGTGCGACTAGGTGTCGTATCATGGACGACCACCAACGTTCGGACACTCCACCCACTCTAATAGCAATTAAATATCTAGCGAGCTAATTGGCAATTACCACAGCGTCGTGGTTTACTTTTTCAGCCTGCCAGGTAGCAGCTGGTTTCTTCTATTGATCGTGTGTTAGTGGAATTGAATGTGTGTAACCGTGACTACCTGCTGGACAGGATAGCTGCCGGACCAAGAGATCAGTGAGACGGTGGCAGGGAGGGACAGGTTAGGGTCTCTAGTACACCCAAAGTTTTGAAGTTATAAGCCATGGACTATGAGGTCCACGAGGCGGTCCTCGACAGCTAACAGCCAGCAGCCTCGACACTGAAAGAGAGACGAGACGAAGGCCAAAGGCAAGAGCCGAGGCGAAGTGACGACAGCGAAAACTAGTTTATTTGGGACCCGACTATAAATTAGGATCAGATCGCCACCAGATAAGGTGGTCCCAGCAACACCCGGCACCCAAAAACGTCTCCAAGACTTGGAAACTGACATTGTTTCTTCTTTTTACTTACGCCTTCCACTCGTCTCTTTCTAACACTTCACACTCAAGCTAGAAAATACAATCCTGGCTTGTATTTTTTTCTAGATTTCGGAAACTTGAGGAGTGTTGGGCTGAGGTCAACAGAGGCGTCCACTTGAAATAATTTGGGATCCAACAATAATAAACACTACCATGATCGAAAATCAAGTGCAAAATCTAATCCTATATTCCTTTTATTAAATCTGAATCTTCAAAACAATTTTGAATTTTAGTTTCTTTTCTTCACAGATCTTGTAATTCTCAAATAATTCATTCGAGTATTATTTAACTATTACCTTTTTCACGCAAGAATAATGAACCGTTTCTGATTTTTCTCAGTTTGCTTTAGGGGAAAACTAATTGGGATTTAATTTAAGAGTAAACTAAATGAGAAGGGACGTAGGCTGTTTGCAAAGAACCTTAGGATAAGTCAGCGTCGAAGTTTCACGGAGACTTCAGGGTTGGAGGAGCCAAAAGGATATTGAGAGTAAACCCTAAAGATGAATCCAGGGGATCGTTTGTAAGGAAACGAGGGAACAGCCGTTTCAAGACCCTCATCCTTTTGCTTTTTGGCGTAACTGGGATGAAGTCTTTGGTTTCCCAAGGCACTTTAACGTTCGCCCAACCAAACCAGATAACTGTTTTCATACCTTCTTCCTCAAGCCTCTCGAGTTCACGGTATATAAGATTCACCAAAAAATCTGAAATCAATTTTGAAAAGGGAAACGAATTAAAACGCAAATCAAAGAAAACGGCGACGGAAGAAAGATTTACGCGGGTCTGTAATTCGAATCCAACTTTACTGATTGAAATTTGAGGATAAAAAGGCAAACGAAACAATTTGATTTTGATGTTTGCATTATCATCACGATACTCGGATGTGTCTATTTCTTCATCGTTTTTATTTGCATATATAAGCTTTGGTCTGACTTTTTATTTCGTGAGAAGATAGTACCGAACACGAATCGAATGACTTGCCCGGTCACTAACGCGACAGGTCGAGGTGTGTCCAAATGGAATAGCTGGATGAGATTGTGTAAGAGAGAAAGAAAATAAGAAAGAGGTGAAGAGAAGAAGACAGAGCGAGAAAGAGAGATCCAGAGATTAAAAAAGTGAGCAAAAGAGAGAGAGAGGGATGGAAGAAGGGGACGAGGCGAGCCAGTGGTGATTCCATTCACTGATTGAAATCTCCGTCCATTTGTTACTGTCAAGAAGGTGGCGATAGCCTCTCTCCGTCCGCAGACTGCCCACACGCTACTCAATGCCCAATGCCATTATTATTTCGACGCAGGTCCAGGGACTAACGACCAATCAACTCGCCCGGATATTAATTCCTTATCGATTGTCTTAAGGTGTCCGTTCAACTTTGGAGGTGAGTTGAGTCCTGGTCCAAGCCAGTCGATCGTGGACTGTGACTGATGGTGATCGGATAAGACTGTACCGTTGCTCGAAACGACCTACCTTCGAGTCTTGTCTCTTATGTATCTCCTTCTTATTTTCACTCAATGGCGAAATAAATTACTGTACTACCTATCCGCGCGTATTTCTCGCGTTAATGCGATCATACAGGTAACGATCAGCTTTTCCCGTCGGTTAAAAATAGATCAATTCCATTAACGGAGGGGGGAACAGTTAAACAATAAAAATAAAGAAGAGTTAGTTGTAGTAAATTTGACTAACCTTGAGAGTCATGGTGGTCCTCCGTCGGTGCTCGTTTATATCTTTAAACGGGAGACACGAACCCACTTCCCATGGTTTGTGATCTAGAACAGTTCCAAAGAACACAGTTGACATAAATATTTTTTATGGATAAAATAACAAAGATAATAAAATGAGAATAAAAATTAGTTTTATTTACTTACCCTTTGTAGAAAGGTTTGAACGCTGTAGTGCCTTCCGTAGGTGGAAGGCTAGCAGTGGTTTGATGTTGGTGGAGGATTGAATTTTGCGAGGTAGGTGAGAATTCCTTGTGCGGAGAATTCTGTAGACGAGAACTGAAGGAGGAAGCACTGCTCGCAGAGCCCGAACTCGTGGAGAGATAACCTCCGTTATGGTTAGAGTTATAGTGATTGATATTTCCATTACTGGTGTTGTTGGTACCACCAGGGCAGTACCCTGTTGGAGGGCCCTGGATCACTCCGTTCGGGGTAGCCACCTTCATGTTGGGAGGTGTTTGGGGTGGCGTATCCGTACCAACTTCGGGAAACCCCGCCGCCGCTGAAGAAGAGGCACTGGATGTTGAACCAGAGGAAGAGTTTGGATTGTAGTGAAGTTGGCCACCTGAGGAAGACGACAAGAAACCGCCGTATCTCGCTGAGGCGTTGGAGTAAGGAGCTGTTGCTGCTGAGGAAGGACTCATGGATGCTGAGGAAGGAAGTGCAAAGGAACTCAAACTTCCTCCACTAGCAGCACCTCCAGTGCCACTTGAACCAAGCCAGGGTTGCTGTGAGTGATGGTGAGCTTGGTTAGGCAAATGATGTTGCTGTTGATTGTAATGTTGTTGCTGATGATGTAATTGATATTGCTGATGATGAGGGTGAGAAAGCGGTGGCGGCGTTTTACAAGCCGCCGTGTCAGCTAAAGACCAAATCTTTGGTTTCGTGGCTGGTATAGGAACTCCACCGGCGCTGCATTCGGACTTGATCCCTTCTTCTTTCAAGTGATCGTCGCTACCGTAACCCTGGTGATGGTGATGATGCATCCCATGATGAAACGGATGTTCGCCTCTACGAGGGTCTTCCTCAAGATCTAGATCATCCTCGTCTTCAAGATCTTTGTCGTGCTGCATATGCTCTGCTTTCACATGCCTCATTGGTTCTGCGAACAAATACGATGAGTCAACTTTTATCGCCTTAAGGAACAGACGATTCAACGGACTTATTAAATTCAGCTGATGAATTTTTGATAGACCAGAGTAACATCTATCTTGAGTGACAATCTGTTACCCGATGAAAGCTCAGCACATGAACTCGTCTAAGTAAAAAAAAAAAAGAACGGTTTACATTCTGACATGTAATTAAAGAATAACGATAAGCATCTAACAAATTTTAATTTTCAGCTTTAGTGTCTGAAAAACTATTTGCCTCGCCTGTCACTTGCACAGTAATTGAAAGTATGAATATTGCCTGCAACAACTGAAAACTTTTATAGCTCCTCATTAATTATGATAAAGCCATATGGAGAGTGATTTTCACTCCCGGACAATATTGACGTTAATGGACTATATTCTCTGGTGTGAAAGTGAGACTTAGGATGCGTGTCATTGTGGGGTTCTACAGATAGAGAGAGGAGGAGAGCTTGATATAGCGGAAGTCTCCCTTTTCACCCTTATAGTTAAGCCGTAAGGGATGCTGTGAAAAAAGGGGCGAAGTCTGCAACCACTTTGGGGCGCGAGAGATTTCAGCCACCCTCGAGTGGTATTTTTCCTTTTCTCTCGCACTGCCCCATACTTCTTCTTCATCCCACTCGTTTCCTTCTCTCTCGGGGCACTCTAGGACCGCTCGGGCCGTCTGCCAGCCAGCCAGTCAGTCAGGGGTGAGAATTTCATTAAGAGGTTCGAATGAGTCGGCAGAGGGTTTACTTGATGGGTCGTCAAGCGATAATTCCCAAGCTAGAAGGGTCTGCAGTCTGTATACAGATTGAGAGACAGACAGACACGAAAGTGGACAGAGGAAGCAAGAGAGAAACGGTAAAAGTTTAGGATAAGGGCGCGCGCAACACCCCTTATAAAGAGAACCTTATGGACCAACTAAACTGATACTACTGCCAAGTCCACAAGTGGCTCTTTAACTTTTGACCCTCTTTTATCAGCCGCTAATCGCATGATCTGCTTTTGCTAGTCAATACCTTTCTACACCTCGGTTTACACCAGTTTACAAACCTAATTCGTCAAGCCTTTCTCATATCAGATCAAAAAACACAATGGAATTACATCTAAAACAAAATTCATATTCATATCGCTATCCGCAATCTACAACCATGTTCTATAACTCCCATAGATGCCTTGTCATTCGCAAAACCTATTTTCTCGTGGGATCAAATTAAATAGTGAGCATTTTGCATCTCATCGGACTATCTAAAATGACATATAACGGTAATTGGTCGTTGATTCGACCTTCAAGAAGACGTAAGTTGAAAAAGCGTCTCAGTACCATGTGTGGTTTTGCATGAAAACCAGGTGGAGAGAAGCCATGCCAGCAAGCAAGTCAAGCAGACTGGTATTGGCCAATGTGTGGTGGGGTAATGGTGGCCATAGAAGGGTCCATACCATTCGTCTCGCCGCGGGCGCCGATACATCACCGTAGCTCGAAGCAGTGTCAGTATCTATATACATCTACCACGGTATTACTGTACGTATACTATATCTGGGAGTATATAGAGCCGCGGATGGAGTATATATTGGTCCTACGGATGGCTACTCAAACCCGGCCGCACCCTTCGCCATACCGACCTACACTACCACTTTTGGAACCATTCTTGTAGCCCATGCAGTATTCACCAATACCATCAACTACGTCGTCGTCGTCCAACAGGGGACCGAACCGAAGGCCATTAATCTCTTCGCGCGGCAACCCGCAACCCGTCACTGTGTTTACCCACATGTGAACCATTATGTCCGCCCCCGCGATATAGACGCTCTACGGATATTCATTTAGAATCTCGCATATTCGCAATTTCCGGGATAGCAATCTACCACAACTGGTACTAGTGTCCTCTTGCAGGATGTACGAATAAATTAGAATAGAGGACTCAACTATCGAAACTTAACCACAGTTTGCAGATTCTGTTTCGTACTCGGCTAACTTGTGAATGGGATTCAAATAGTCTTTATTAATCTGCTTTATGGACTAAATATCACAATCGGACACTCAATTTTAATTATTCTGGGCACTGTTTACAAGCTGTAAGACTAATAATATGCAATCTGTTTGAAAATTTAATTATCAGAGATGAGCAGTGACAGTTTTACGATTGAATTATCACCCCACCTAATTTCATTATTGTTTGATGGATTTTTCCTAGTTATCAAAAAAATTGACAAATACACATAAATTTGCGCATCTGTTCGACTGGTTGTTTACCTGGGGAGTATAGAATACGTCTATTTTTTTCAATTGCTGACACTGAAAAAGACCCAAATTCTAAATTATAAATTTGAAGATTTTGTAAATGAGCTTACCGTTGTCATCCAAACCTCTTCTGGCTTCATCGCCCACCCTGTCACTTCGACTGTCCCCCAACTCCTCCTTCATTTCCTTAACGTCTTCTGAATCTGATAGAACTGCATCATCGTCATCATCAGTTTTGTTTTTTGGTTCCCATGTCATTTTGTTTTCTTTTTTTAAACGTCTCCTAGCGTTTGCGAACCAGGTCGATACTTGCGTCAGCGTCATCTTCGTAATAATCGCAAGCATGATTTTTTCTCCTTTCGTGGGATATGGATTTTTCTTATGTTCATTAAGCCACGCTTTTAAAGTCGCCGTTGACTCCCTTGTCGCGTTTTTTCTCCTCGCTGCTAGGTCATAACCACCGTATCTAAAACATAAATAAAATTATCAAATTATTAAAGCTATAATCGAAAAAATTGAAATAAAGAACATTTTAGAGTACTAAAGTGTCCTTGCATGTCTTATTCAAAACGATACATTTCTCAGGGACCTTTAAATCTGGATAGAAGGATACTTGAATCCCCCAAGGCTTTCAGGAAATCTGGATAAAATTCGTCGATGCGTGAGTTGCGTTAAAGGCAAGTTGCACGCCCCTATTGCCTCAACTTGATCGCTTTCTCTCTTTCCTAATTCTCTCTTGAATCTCGCTCTCTCCCTTTGTTTTTCCCCTCCCCTAGCTTCCAACACAGGACGACATTCTACAGGGCTGATCCGCCAGCAAATATATACGGAGAATAAACCCCCAACGGCGGCGTGATTCCATCGAGTTCCCGCACTCACTCACCGTAATGGCGATTCGATCGATTCCCCTTCTCCCCTTTCCAGACTCTTTTCCCCATAGAGTGAACGGTGGGTATGTACCATAATATACTAGTGGCAATAATACCCATCAGCGATTCATCCTACGTTTTCCACTTGGTGCAATATTTTTCCTGAACGAGGACAGTCTATAAATGAGTAGTTTATCTATCCACAAATATTTCTAGATTTAGCAAATGATATTGGAAACCGTTCAAGTCTAAGACGCCATTCGGTATCGCAAAAATGTATTATTACAATCGGGATCCAATTTAATAACTATTCCATTTAAATACTTTTTCTTTAAAAGAATCAAATGCCGAAATTTTTTGATTCATAATGGATTCTATTAATAACTTAGAATGTCAAAATTAGCAGGTTATTAATATTTTTGCAATAATAAAAAAAAACATTATAAACGTTATTGCACGTTATTCCATTAACAATTGGATTTTATATGAATTTTAACGGACTCGCTTCTGAATGCAAAAAATTAGTTAAAGACAATTTTGAGGTTAGCTTGAAAACCATTTGTCGCAGCCATTTTTCGACTATAGCGCCATGTGTTTAGTTCCCGATAGGCAATCTAATATCGGATTTTAAGAGTATTAGGTTGACTAATTCAAATTCAGAAACCCCTTGCTTCACTAGATAAGTTTCCGAACATTATATTCCAGAAGTGTTTTGCAGTCCAGAAAAAGACAAGGATCAGTTTGTCGAACCCTGGTCAGATCTTCCGAATCCCAACCGTTAAAATGCCGTTTCCACTCTTAGGAGCGGAGTCCAGTAGTCGAGATTGCCGATAATGGATAAAGGAAAGAAAGTGGTAGGTGGTTGTGGTAGAGTTGGAAAGAAACGAAGGATGAAGCAAGGTGGTGGTTGAGGTTGTGGTGCTGCGGAAGAGGACGGAGATGGTTTCACCCTCTATTAAACTCCCTTCAGACAAGGGAAAGGCGGCCTCTGTGGATCCCGTCGCTCCTTTTCCAATAAAACCGCGTGGCTGTTGCACGAAAGTGGCGGGAGAGGTAAAGAAGGATGAAGAAAAAACCGAAAGGCGCCCGAGGCCTCGGAACGGTGAATCGATTGCCGCCATTGTGTTTCACCACGAGGGATTATTTGTTCATGCAAGAAACCGTAATGAAGCAATCGATTATTTCGTCCTTTCTACTAGAGGTTACGTTTAATTCAATGAAGAACTGCTTTCTTGAAAACCTGAATCTATAAATCCCGTGCACATAATAAACAAGAATGTTATTTAGATCCGATTTACGGGGTCCGATGGAGGTGCAATGAAAAAGGACCTTTGTAGTGTGAATTCAACCACTTGCGAGAAAGTGTTTAGAAGAACCAGATTCTTACTACCAAAAGAACTACTCTTATCGAAACACTGTTGCAAAAGTACCGATATAAGAACATTTTTATAAATGTGATTTTCAGCTCTAGCGAACCGACTGAGCGGAAAATTTACGCTGCATCGTAAACCTAACGTAAACTTAAAGTAAAGTCGCAATATAACTAATGAAAGCAACAAAATAAATATTTAACTTGTTGGAATCCTTATTCTGCGTTAAAATTGAGGTTGGAAGGTAATCGAAAAATGCAATAATTGTATTTTTCAACGTTAAAATTTTTTTAAATATAATACCAGTCCTCCATACATCGATAAAGGCGACTTCAAGCGCAACGCCCAAGCATTTTGCGCGCGAAGTTCAGTAATAAAATAAAGATTGGAAAATGCGAATTTGTCAAATAAATGTATTAAATAATATGAATAATCAAATAAAAGATGCAGATGTATCAAAGTTGCATGAATAGTGTAAAAATTTTAACGGAAAGTCATTGAATGAAAATGTTTTACATTTTAAAGGATGAACTTTATCGACTGCAATAACATATCAGAAAAATGTTTCACTAGCCGAATGAATAAAGTTGATTATATTTATCTTTCATAAAATGATGTTTTTAAAATAATAGAGAATACTTCATCAAATCTAAGAAGATTATCATTTATGAACTCTGAAGACAATTTTGCCAACAAAGTACCAGTCTTTATTAAAAGTTGAGGGTCAATATAACTTGCATTTCAATTTATAATAGTTTAATAAAAAATGCATTGCATATATTTTTTTAAAAAAAAAACAACTTAAATTTATAAATGACAATTACAGAATAATCGTATTCAAGGACAAAAACTTAAAATTTTAATGATCCACTATTATATTTCTGTAATCTTTTGCCCCAGGAACTGCAAAAAGTCAAAGTACAAAAAAAATAATGCCAATAGATTGATTTCGAAAAAATTCGTGTAAGTAATTACACACTTTTAAATTCTGAAGAAAATTTTGGACTTAATTTGGCCTTTTGTAGCATCTACGAAACAAAGTCCAGAAATATATATATCAACTTTGAAATACTTGTTCTCAATGTACTTCTAGAGTTCGGTTGAAACGGATAAAAAAGTATTTGGTGTTACCGGTATTCCTATTTGGAAGGTATAAGTGGCCTTTCCGGTGATCTTTGTATTTCTCTTTTTTTTAGGTTAGAAATAGATTGTTTATAAATTTTGATATCCGTAACGAGTTGTTGGTTATATTCCTGTCGTAGATGGTTGTAAAATGGTAAAATCCATTTTGTGTATTCTGCATATTTTGATGATGTAAAAGGTTTTAGGCCTGATAATTGTATTAAAAAAATATTTGGTGTTACCGGTATTTCTATTTGGAAGGTGTAAGTGGCCTTTCCGGAAAGGCCACTTATACCTTCCAAATAAAAAGAAATTTTTGTTCCATAATACGCAAAAAATATAAACAATCACAACTGAAATTCAAATTCTAACCTAAATTTAGGTTACACGTCCTGAAACACCCGCAGAAACGTATCTTAAATCTAAAATGGAATCTTTTTCCAGATACGTATTTGAGACTTTAGTAATATTTTTTGAACAATATACTTAGCTCTGAAAATTGTTTTCAGGGATACATCAGTTTCGATCAATACCTGTATTCTGAAAAGTGCTAAAGAAACACTTGTTATCCGAGTCGCAACAGAAAAGAACCTCCAGTTTTTAAAGTGTAGGCCTTACTTTTTTATTATTATCTACCCAGCGTAGTATTTACTTTACCTGGTGATGATTTAAGCTAGGCTGGTGGAATTAAAAATGCAGGGTATTTGAATGTCCACAATGAAACCGGTAGATAGCTGGTGCAATATGACGATATGGAGTAGCTGGTTGGAGGGTTCTACTAGAGTGTGGGTACTTGAGCGACTCATTAGGGGCTTTGCATATGGTGGCGTCAACCTCAAAAGGTTAACCAATATTGGCAGAACGCGCGTAATTACGTCGCCATATACGTACAGAACCAGCAACATTTACTAGACCGCCCGGAAGTGCAAACGTAGCTATCTAGGCACCTATCATCTATCGTTCGAGCCAATCTAATACCCTATCCCTACTTTGTATCTTGCAACCTACGACGGCCATTTGCTCACAGCACATGCCAAACCTTCTCTTTCCCAGACATATCTCTTCGACATGCGCATTAATCTAACACTATCGGCAACACAGCTCCCAGGAGATGATTTTGCTCATTCGCCAGAACATTCCACGAAATGAAATTAGTTGCCTATATTGATATCTGATCAGGGCCGGATATAGGACGAGGCCAGTGATGCCACTGGCCTCAGGCCCCCATCAGCCATGTAAAAAATGCATGAAAAAAATTTCAAACAAAAATGTAACAAACAAATTTCGTATTAAATGAGAATTTTCGATACTGATCCATTTTTATTTGGATTTAAGGATTTTTTCCCCATTTTATATATATATTTAGTAAGGGGCCCCCCACCAACCTAAACACGGCCCTGTATCCGATCAATTATCACGGATTAATTATTACAAGTTTTAATTAGATCTGATTTAGGAATGAATTAGGTCGAAAGAAGTAGAAATCAGTTAAGGCCTCTCTCACAAGAAATAAAACTTGCAGAACTCACTTTCTTGTCTTTGAGGAAATTCTCCTTAACCGGTTACATTCTTAGAAAAGAAAACAACAAAGTTAATAGTATCGCCTTAGATAGTTTAATGGTGTATTTTGTTTTAAAAAGTTGTACGACCCTTATTGGGTCAAAATTAAGTTAGTACTTCTAACCACTTACTGACAGATCCGCCCTGTTCCGACATGAGGAAAAAAGGGAGAAGAGTAAATTACACCCTGCGTAGTGTAGGAACGAGAAAATCAGCTTTCCCTACCAGGATTTACAGGCCCATTAGAGAATTGCTATGTGATATGTGGAGGAATGCGACCTTGGAATCCCGTTAATGTTACCATGATAATCAAAATAACGAGGCTCATTACGGAATTCATTATTTTGATTCCAAACAATTTGAAATCTACAATTTAAGAAGATTTTAGAATATCTAATCGCAGGAACCGTTTATCCAATTTCCTAATCTTCTGAATTTGGAGTTAAAAGTAAAATGATTCAAAAACCCTACATCCACCTTTTTAGAAGAAAAGTTGAAGTTATTTAGGGCCGATTTCACCAACAGTGATTAAGACCGTTATTAACTAATGATAATTATTTTCTAATGAAGGATACAGTCCCAATTTGATTTCAATGTGTTCTATCACGAATATCTCAACTCTGAATAGTTAATCGTATACTCTCTTGGCGATAACTTGATATTTCTCTCGGATCGGTAACTCTTATTGGTCAATTGAAAATCTTAGTTAACTTTAGGCGCCAAAGCGGACTGTAGCGTTAGGTTAGATGTATTATAGAGTCGCTGACGAGTGGCAACGAGGGTTGATAAAGGAATAGGGTTCATTGTGTTAATTAAAAAACATAAGAAAGATTATAAATAAAGTGTGATATCATGGCGGGAAGATTAGTAAAAGTTACTACTTTAAAATGTAACATATTTGTTTGAATCAAAACCAGTAGTGCTTGTTGATTTGTGATCTAACCTCAAATACGACATTTTGTCACGGAAACAAAATTACATGCTATACAAAAAAAGATATATTTTATTACTACATACCACAAAAGTGTGATAAAATACAGCTGTGTGTTGCATTATTAGGGTGGCCGCTAAACCGGGAATCTTTTTAAATTTTCGATAAAAAAATGATTTTAATTTGTTTTAAATGTGTTACATAAAGTGATTTACTTATATATTATATTATGCATTTCGAAATTCCCGCCTTATTTTGTGATTTCGGTATACCAAGAGAAATTATTTTCGTCGATGAAAACGGTCACCCTGATTATGAAATTCGAATCATATTTGAGGTCATGTTACCAAGCCTTAATCGCCGATTAACTACAGTAACCGGCCATTATTGGCTGCTGATTAATGAAATGGTGTAACACAAAGTTTTGATTACATCAGGCTAACCGATGATTAAGGATTTAGGTTGGTGAAATTGGTTCTTAAAGATAATATTTCTGTGGGAAATCTCACCCATATCAAAATTGTTTAGTTGGAGAAAGCATGGGTTGACTTAAATCCTGTTGACGACTCAGGTCCCTTTTATGAATTCAGAGTCCGTACGTTCCCATACGAGGATAAGAGATTGTTTGAAAGAGAGGGTGAGAATGAGAAAAAAGGAAAGCGGGGGTGCCGTCACAATCGGATAGAGAAGTGAGAGTGAGAAAATAAGAGAGGGATCCAGACGCGCGTGTGCAAACGAAGGGGTTTCCATGAGAGACGGCGTCTGTATTGAATAATCCGATTGTTGCAGAGACACCCTGAAAATAGCGACCAACCCTCAAGGACATTTACGAGGCCCCAAAAGAAAAATTATGGACCAACGAGGCGCATGAAAAAATGTCTTCTATAACCATAAGTGCCTCCTCTTTCGAAATCTCTATAAATAACTACATTGGAGAATAATAGAGTCCAAATCTATAAAAGTGAGGTCACGAATACATGCCTAAGTTTATCTTCTCCGGAGTTTTATCACCACGAATCCCAAATTTCATCCATGATGAGCTATAAACAAGTCTAACTAAAGAACTTGGACTTTTTGTGTTCATCTCTTGAGCAGAACAAAACGAGGTTCCGATGTTATCTGGAAAATAACAGCCGTGACGACAAGCTCGCATTCTTTGACCGACTGGGATAAAAGTGCTGGCGGATCTAAGCGTCGTACACACCCACGTCCACCCACGAATCCGAGTAAACTTTATTCCCGACATAAAACAATGGCGGACGGTATCGTCAACGGGGTATTTGTGCATGTGTGTACAAAGAAGAGGTCGTCAAGTACAAAGGGCGAACGAATAAGGGAAAGAGGGAGGAAAGCGACCTCATAGTATTAAGCAAGTAAATTAATAGAGGCTCGTGGAGAGGCTTTGCCAGGTTACCAGACTGAAGAGAGTCAAAAGGGTGGATATTCCGCGATAAACAATGCCAACCCCACACAGTCTTACTCTCTCAAGCGTGAGTTACACCAAATATCCTCATCCCTCGTTTCAGAAAGTCATCCTACAATATTTTATTCTTTCCAAGCAGATACCAATTACGCTCAAATCTAGCATAGGTTTAATGAATGGAATCAAATCCTTTGATCTTTGAATATTATATCAGCGTTGCAAGTGTCTCAGAAATTTCTCCTAACGTCCATTTGCATCCATGAACACTGGCCCTTGCGTGTCGATAAACACGAGGGTTGCTAAGCAAGTAAAGCACCTGTGGGAGTCAACTCCCTGTGTGAAGGTAGAGGGTATGAGATACTAGGAAAAGAGATAGATGGAGTGAGAAAGAGAGAGAGACATGGAACTATGAAGGAAGGAAGAGAGGGTGATGCCAGAGAGTAGAGTGTTGAGAGTGGAGGCCTGGCGAACAGGAGAGTGTGAGGAGAGAACTCCAGAGGAAGCCAATCAATAAACTCACTCACTAGCTCTCCTACGAAGAGACCTAATACTACCACCAATGCCGCTATCACCATCACCGCTACACTATACTCATACTCTCTTGCACTTGCAAGTGCATACCCGAGCTAGAAGTCTCCATTATGTACGCCCACTCAGCTTTCTCTCTCTCTGTCTCTGTCTCTATCGTATTCTCTTAACTGAATACAGCCATTTTGTAACCGTTCGTCTGTAACAGGTTCGACATGTTCATCCCTGCAATCCAATAAAGGATTTCATCCTTTGATCTCTAGCTATCAGGAAATCAAGAATTTTGTGTCGTAGCGAGTAAGGAAGTACATATCCGACAAGAATCGAGTAGATTCTGGAAACTACTTGAATCAAATCACAGAAGCTACAACCCCTTTAATTTCAAGACGGGAATTATTTTCGATCCTTTGGCAAAATCTGGGGATACCTAAAATTTTGATATTTTGTACAATTGGTGTTTAATTTGGGATTTAAAAATAGATATGTTTTACTACTTTCACCCTTCTGAGGTTAGTCTTGAAATCTGATAGATTTAAAGAGGAGAATTAGAGTTTTTCTAAATTACGAGGTGATAAATTGGTGTTTACTCAAATTGAAACCGAACGTGGCTAAAAGTTGTAAAAGCATCCGACGCATCCCTCTTCGGCTTTAATCTTCTTTTCCGGAAGAAGAGAGTCGAAAAGAAGGGTCTTAGTGTTGGCAGATCTCTCATATATTTTTACTCTAGAAACTAGGGACTGATAAGCCTTCTCTCGCATCCTTACCATTTTTCTTTCGATATTCATAGAAAAGAAAAAGTGGAGGTGACGTGATAAGCGTAAAGGTACTTTTTCTGCATAGATGATTTAAATTTCAAAAAACCAGAGAAAAAGACTTTTCCTTTTTTATTAGCAGACTACTTATTAATAATGACTTTAAATATATTCGAGGACATTCTTTTCGGAGAAAAGATATATATTGCATTTACTGAAACCATAAGTTAAAATAGTGGCAGCATCAAATTTATGTAAATTTGAAAGATGTTTCAGTACAATTCACCACTTTCTTGTGAACGTAATAAATAGTAAAGTCAAGTTAGCCGAAAAAAGGACGTTTGATGGAACAAATTGCTAGTAACAACTTTTTTTTTGGCTATTGCTCGCACGGATATCCTAATGATGGTTCAGAAACCCTGCAGTCTGTAAGTCTTGTGCGATTTTTATTATTAACAAAAAACGAAAAGTATTGTTGAAACACTACTTCTTCCAGTGGCTATAGAGTTCTTTATTCTTCCATGAACAGGAAATTAATGAATAATTATGCAAATCAAAAATATTTTTCCGTATTTCTTCATCGGAAGGTATTGAGTTGGCAACAATGTCATTTCGCTTTTTTCCGCTAAATGACTTTAGTCGTTCGAAGTCGTTCTTCTTCATTGCAAACTTCAGACCGTATACACTGAGAGAAAAAATAATGTCACCGCAACAAAATAGTTTTTTTAAACAGATTTTGTTGTCAATAGTAAAATTTGGTTGGCATTACAAAAAGAATGGTTAATGTTACCAAAAAATGTATTTGGTTGGATCAAATAATTTGATTGAATGTCTTGGTTAAACCACCTAAATTATTTGGTTGTCCCGACAAAATACTAGGGCGTAAGGTGGCGCTAGTATTAATTATGTTCTGCTAGACCACATAATGCACAGAAAAAATACGAAAAAGTGGCAAATTAATCTCTAAACAAACCATGTTACAGAGTAAAAATTATTTTAAACTAGTAGTTAAACTGTTTTCATATTATTGTGTTATTTTCCATGTCTTACGTGCTTTGACAGGGCAAAGTTACTACTAGCGACACCTGAACTCTTGTGACATATTTCAATTCCTCGATACACAGATCTGGTTACGCGGCTCTTTTGTTTGATTCGATGTAGCAAACTTTACCGAGAAACCACATGTCTTCATTTTCGCCGTTCACCGAAATTTAATTTAATCGAATTCGCGACTTCATATTTATTGATGTCTGACTCAAAAGTGCAGCAACTCTTGGAGGAATGGGGCTTACCAGGCCTGATAAATCCCTTCAAAGGTATGTCTAACCCTAAGCTAACCCTAATAGTACATTTAATGAAAAATATTCATTCATCATTTTTCACTTTTATCTTGGGATTAAAATCAATATGGCAGAGTCTTGCAAAGTGATTGTTAAAAAACTTACCAGAAAGTGTTCAGAAAATTTTAACAATGTAAATAATGATACGTGTAGTTGACTTTTTTTTTACTTTTATGATTTGTAGATTCGAATATCCTCGGATTCATATTTCTCTTTTAGTGTATAGAAATATGTTTTATCTGTGCAAAAAATATTGCTAATTTAACAAAATTATGAATTTCCTTTAACAAAACGATTTTGTTCTACTAAAAAAAAGTATGCTCTCCTAACAAAATAATTTTGCTCTTTCAAAAAAATAATTTTTTTCTTGGAACGAAATAATTTTGTTGAACCAACAATAAGTTTTGTCATACTAACAAAACACTTTTGTTATCACTACAAAATTATTTGGTTGAGTGAAACGAAAAATTCAACAACAAAATTTGGTTGGTCCAATAAAAAATGTTGTCAGCTGTATATCAAACAAATTATTTTGTTGCGACAACCAAATTTTTGTTGGCACTACCAAACTGTTTTCTCAGTGTATATGGTATTTGACAGCTCTCGTTTAATAGATTATTCAGTTAAAAAGAAGTTTCAAGTTTTGTTGTATATTTATTGTTTTGCATTGATTTGAAATGGAGATTCCAGACTGTCATTTTCGTCACATTTTACTTTATTACTTCCGAAAAGGTAAAAACGCAGTGCAAGCGCGGAAAAAGTTCTATAATTTTTTTGGTGAAAAATCATTAACAGAACGCCAGTGCCAGAATTGGTTTGCTCGTTTTGGTTCCCGAGATTTTGACCTCAAACATGCACCACGTTCTGGACAAAATGGTCAATACATAATTGATTAATGTTTGTTATTTGTATTAATAAACTTGCTTTGAAAGTCATGAAAAAAACAAAATGACTTTGTTGCCAACCCAATACAATCCACACAAAGGTCTTTAAAAAATGTAACATTTTTCGTTTTTTGTTAATAACAAAAATTGCACAAGATTTACAGGCTGCAGGGTTTCAGAACTTTATTAGGACGTCCGTGCGAGAAATAAAAAAAGATTGCTACTAGCAACTTGTTCCATCACAAATCCCAATTTGACTGGACTAAGATTTGTCGATAAATATTACTAAAAAGCGTATTTTTATAAAATATTGATATTTCTTTAAAATATTAATTCACACTGGGAAAAATGGATAGAAAAAATAATTATATGGATATCCACTTATAAGAGAGCCATCTTATTGTTCAGCTGTACTATTTGAATATTCAGTTAAAATTCTAAGGTATTGAAGGGTATTACAATATTGAAGGTAGTACAACTGAATATAAAATATGGCTGTTCCATATTTTATCATCCATTTTTCTTCGTGCAATAACCATTTCTATTATATTTATCGACAAATCTGTTATGTTTACAAAAAATTAGTGAATCGTACTGAAATATTTTTTAAATTTACAGAAATCTTATACTCTCACTATTTTAATTTATAGATTCAGTACATGCAACATATTTTTTCCCCTGTTTTTCTACATCTTCAAAGATCAAAACAACTTTAATCATGTTGAAATAATATTAATCTGAATAAAATATCAATTTAATACTAAACTTCTGCGTTTGATTTCCAAGCAGGGAGTTGATATTGAATATTGTATCCAAAAATGACTTTATGAATCACAGGATAATATTCATTGTTAATCCGCTATAGAGATAGAAACAAGAAAAATCGATAACACGTATGTAAATGTGTTTTTTTGTGGATATAATACAAGGTGAAACTTTTTTGAAAGCATTATTATACATGTTTTATGAGAAAGATCATTAATTAACGTACCCATAGGCGAGTGCTGGATCGTAGTATGGATATCCAGGGGTAGCAGGTTGAAGAGCAGCAGTGCCCCATGCGGCTCCCATATCCGTCATTCCCATCCCCGTCGCGTCCTTCAGGCCGTACGGATTTCCCTGAAAAAGGAAACCAGCATTGATTTCCGTTGCTTCGCCAGAAGAGCTTTTCTGTCTTCCATGAGAAAGACAAAGTTTTATGCAAACGGATTTTTCTCCCTTCGATACCACAAACTTTTAGGCTCTTCAAATTCAAGAGTCATGTGACTTGAAAAAATAAAATTCATTCTTCTATAACCAAACATGTATCTGGGTAAAATACATTTAGTCGAGACAAATCTATTGTGGATTTTTAAAAATATAATAGGTATCAATTGTAAGTGGATGAAAGTCTAATAAGGCTATTATAGAAAAATCTACTTGTATTTAAATGCACATTTAATGGAAAAGTTTTCCCTGATGTTAGGGAAGAAGCGGCTAACTTGGCACACGCTTATTTATAGAAAATGATAATATCTAAGCAAACCAAAATAGTTCTACTTTATATAATATCTTATTAGTGAAGAAAGTCCAATCATTCTATTGCTTAAAAAATTTTAATTGACAATTATGAGTTTTTGGTGTTTGATGGTTATGATCTGACCGCTTAAATTAAGTTTTTAACTATCATGGATTGAAACATAATCGGACTAATTCTAGGACTTTATATTCATTGATATATAAACTTACGATTGGAAAAAGATTTTTTGCCTGAAACCGAAACGTATTATGCAAAAAATGTGTAATTTATCATGAGGGCACTTTCGGGTAAACTGGCGCAAAAGGATTTCAAATTGGAGACCAAGTTGTCGCACGTCGTCTGACGTCATGTTTTTGTGTGTTTCTGGAAACCATCGGGTGAATACAAGTTCAGTGATGAGAAAATCAAAGAAAAAATAGTAAGTACAGATTTAATAATTGAGACATTTAATGTAACCTTGTTAGACTTCATTACTACCATTTTTTAAAAATATTTATGTTTACACAGTGTGTCCCAAAAATAACCGAACTTTATATTAAAATCATACAACATGCAGCGCCATCTATTGCAAATTTGCAGCATTAAAAAGATACATTCATCCTCTTTCAAACGCACCTAAATTCATGTAAATCGGATGGCAGATATGAAAGTTACAGCCATTTCAATAAAAGAAAAAGTTTATGGTGATGATTGTATGAGTCGTACTCAAGTTTATACGTGGTTTACACGATTTAAAAATGGTCGTGACAATTTAAATGACGACCTAAAGCCAGGTCGTCCAGAAGTTAGTAATCGTGCTGAATTGGTGGAAAAAGTCCGTGAAATCATTGGTATCGGTGCAAATTTTACTACGAGAATGTTGGCTGAGGAATTAAATACGAGTAAAAACACTATGAGGGCCCCCATTTGTGGCCGAAACGTTTGCCTTTTTCATCCCTAAATTTATTTTCTGCCCCTTTAAAAAAATTTTTGATATGTTTGCTTGAACATTGTTTTTTAATGAAAAATTATGACCCAATGCCAATATAAATAAACTACATTGAACTATTTGGAGAATTTTAACTGCAAATTTAGGTAAAAGAAAGGTCTGTGCGCGTTTCGTTCCACGTGAATTAAATGAAGACCAAAAAAGTGAACGAATTTTTGATGAAAAAACGGATTTCTCTCATCAACCACCCTCCGTATTCGCCTGATCTATCACCATATGACTATTTTCTATTTCCAAAACTGAAAACCAAGATGAAAGGAGCATTTTATGATGATATCCCAGCCATTCAAGCAGCCGTAACCGAGGTGCTGAAGAACATTCCTATAAATGACATAAAAAAATCTATGCATGCGCTGGTTGATCGTTCCAAACGTTGTATTGAGTCTAATGGAACATATTTTGAATAAATAATAACTTTCAAAGATAATATAATGTGTATCTTATTCTATACCCAAAAAGTTCGGTTATTTTTGGGACACACTGTGTATATGAGAGACAATATAACTCACTAAATCGATTTAATCGATTTGAATTGTCATTTATCACTGTTTTCTCAATTTTTATGTATCAAGATATATTAAAGAGTGATATTTTTTACAGAGAAATAATATACAAATTAATATAGTTCACAAAATGGTGGATATTAAAAGGAATTAGGTAACAAGTGAAGTTTATTGAAAAGTCTAATTTTGCGCGAAATATGAATTTTTTTGTAAAGTGCTGTAATGTTTTCAGAATTTTCCCTAGTTTCAGTTCTTAAATAACTGAAAAACAACAAAAACGTAATTTCTTTTTATTTATCCCATAA
The DNA here is from genome assembly GCA_030998225.1 of Diplolepis rosae. Lineage (NCBI taxonomy): Eukaryota > Metazoa > Arthropoda > Insecta > Hymenoptera > Diplolepididae > Diplolepis > Diplolepis rosae. The sequence continues at coordinate 7,432,194 of JAPYXD010000701.1, forward strand.
ATTTTTAAATAATGCATGCGAAAATCTGAAATTTTGGGCTTCTTCATTATTTATGTTAGTCTATCAACCGTTAAAATTTCAATTAAATCTGAAACATAAAGTCCTAACCCCGTTCGATTTGCGATGGAACGCTCCATATACTAAAAATAGCAACTAATTTGAAACCATTTTAATTCACTTTAATTAAAAGCCTCTTACCAGTATTATATTAATCAAGTTCTTTAACTCGTGAATGAATAATTTTCGATATATTGTAAAAAATGTTTCTTGAAATTTTACAATAAATGTATTGGAAATTTATTTTCAAAATGTAATATGATTTTAAAACACGTGTACTGTGACATAAATTATGAGAAAAATTGCCATTTCTTAAATACATTTTTTGTCTAAAATACTTATATTAATTATATAAAAATATTTTTAAAAATTTTCATTAGTAATCCAATTATTTGCCTTTGAGAACTTTCCAGTGTCTACATTGAATTGACGATCAAGATCATCACAAACTGGAATTTGTGAAATTAGTTTTAGGTTATGAGAAACTCAACAAGTTTGCAAGCGGCACGTGCGCGAAGACTGGTGCAATTTTTGATATCAGTTCATGCAACTCATCGTAAAAGGAGCCAGTGAATGCATTATGGCAAGTGTTAAAGCAACGCGGCATTAGGCGGCTAATGGTAGCACAATGGGATATTATTAGGACGGCTTAGAAGCTGCCGTTTCTGGCGCCAGAGAGTTTCGTATTTCAGTTCTGCTTGTCGTCGACTTAATTCTTACTTCTCCTCAGTTCTCCCGTGTCCCCTATTTTTTTTAACCTCCCCCATCATTCGTCTTTCGTTCTCTGCGACGAAAATTCTTCACTCTTGGTTCATCCTTCCTAATTTATTTTTTTTTTCCCTTCATTTGGTCGTTCGTTAGCTTCCCAATGATTCTTCCGGTGAAAAAGGGCGAGATTCTGATTTTTGAAAGACATAACCTTCGCATGAAGCTGATCCTAGAGACCTAGAGTCTTTTAGCTTTAGCCGTGTAAGTGCTTCTTTAATGGGAATCCCCGGGTGGTCCATAGCTCAACTATTGTTACGACTGGAAATGGGGGATACCCGCATCGGTCACCAACAGAGCGACTCCGAGTATGGAAGTGCATTATGCGTGTCACGTGTATATAATCCCCGAGCCTGTGTTATTCTCTGCATATACACGTGTACACTTTCTAGAGGAGATCATTAAAGTTTCTTTGCATATATATATATATATATACAAAATTATCTTATTCCCCGAAAAAAAACTTAACATTTGGATATTGAATTCCTTCAATTTTCGATTTCCCTTTCCCATATCGGGATTCTAACCGCCGGGTAAGAAGCTTCCAATCAATGTTAATTTAACGTTTTCCGAATAATTTTTTACAGATTTTGCAACTCTGGGCCGAACATCGTCATGTTGAAAAATAACTTTATCATGTCTTTGGGCGTATTCTGGTAATTTTTCCTTCAATGCTCGCTTCAATTTTATCAATTGTTCTCGGTATCAATCGCCAGTAATTGTTTCACCAGGTTTTCATCCAATAATAGTTGCAAACCTACATCTTCAAACTTTTCGGCTGACATGGACGCTCCTTGTCTTTTACATCAAAATCACCATTTTTAAAGCGTTTAAACCATCGTCCACAAGTTTTTTGGGTTAGAGTATGTTTACCATAAGCTTCAAACAACAATCGATAACTTCCAGCAGCCTTTTTCTTCAATTAAAAAGAGATTATTAAACTTCCCAGCAAAACGTCTTTTTCTAGTACAAATTTCGACATTTCTAAAGCTATAAAAAACTATGTCTTTTGCACAATGAAAATTAATAACAAATTGGCTTTTGATGGCGTATGTTTAACCTCAAAACTTCATAGATGTCATTAGTCTATGTCAATGAATGTATTTGTAACGTCATCTCTTAGCAAAATCGACATTATTGACCGCAACACTCATTAAAAACTGAAATCAATATAATTCTACTTAAGGATACAGTCTCGTGTTCGGGTTTCGAAAAATCGATTTCTTTTTTCACATTTTTCACAGCTGAAAACGATGCCTATGAATAAACAGAAGGTTTACTCTATGCATCGAGCATAGTTGATTAGTGTAAGTATAAATTTTTTATAAGAAATCTGAAATCAAAATTAAACGCATTTTTCTCGAAACAACATTTTTGTAAGCATCGCAGGTGATTAAAAAAATTTTATCCATCCGATTGCTTTCATTTTGACACATGTAATTCTACATAACAATGGTTCCGTCGGGTACCAAAATTACTTAATTATAATATTAATTTCGTTTTTTTACCGATTTTCAACGAAAAAAATCACGATTTTTTAATTGTTTTTTTAATAAGTCCGAAATTTTATTATTAATTAATAAACATGTTTATATGTAGTACGGGACGGAGCCATAAGCATTCGGAACAATAATCAATTTATTTTTTTTTAAAGGTGTCTACTTTAGCTTAAAAAAACGGATACAATGCAATCCCAAACAATACAAATACTCACGAATTTAAAACCATTTGAATTCCTAACCAATCTCGTTTTTGGCAATGTTCGTCCGTATTTTAATTCAATTTAATTGGAAGTCTCTTACCGAGCCACGACTGCAAAGTTGTAAATTGTAACCCAGGCACGTTATCATTTGATCAAGTCCCTGCATATCTTTTAAAGCAGTTGAAATAAATGTTGTAAATATCGCTTATTGTTATAAATGCGTTATAATATAAATTTATCTCTCGTTAAAGAAAATTGTCCTGAATACAATGAATTTTACAAGTACGAACTGTTAAAATTAATCAAATCTTCTTTTCTCAACTTGAGTTCAGATAAAAAACAATGATGTCGTTCAAAGATTACACAGCATGTTCGAATGCGACTACTACAGTAGTTTTATCGAGACGTGGACACGCTCGTGCAAAACTCCCTTACAATGTTAAGGGGCTCGTGACTCTAATTAAAAGGTGAAAAAGCTTGTCGGAAAGAAAAAGAGGTAGACGTTTGCAGGTATCAGTTTGATTAATGCCAGCCCTTTGCATAAGATATTGTCCACTTTAAAGTTAATTACATTAATAGTATACTCTGTTTGATCAGACATAAATCTATTACATTTTTCTTAAAATATCGATGACAAAACGCTAAACGCTAAATTACTCAAACAACAAGATAAACAGTACACGAAAAATAAAGCAGCTGCGATAGGGAAATTAATCCTTGTTACAGCTAAAAATTCAGCTGGAATTTAACGGTTCCTACGATATCATTTTGTCGTAAACATAGATTCATAAGTTTCATTGTAATACGCGCTTCTGTTGATAATTTTATTAGTTTTGTAAAATTGTGAAACAAAACTAAAAATATATTGAAGCGGTAGGACTAAAAATGAAGTTTGGGAAGAATTTCAATTTGTTTAAAAAAATAAAATGGTAAAAAAAACCTATCCTATATTTGCAAATAAATGATCTTTCACAAAAATTTTGTTTTAATTTTATACTCTCTAAACCTGAATCAGTGAACGGCCACTGATTCGCAGTGACTATTCACTGATGCCAGCAGCTATAAGTCTTTCACTGAGAATCTGTGAAATTCGACTGATGAATCAGTGAAATAGATTGAACTCACTTATTGAATCAGTGAAAGCTTCAGGTGGGAGTAATAAAACCAGCAATATATTTTAACGATCGATGAATTCGTTTACTTTAGGCTAAACAATACTTAAACGAAATTACGTAATTATTATTATTTTTGAGGGACGATACATCAGTAAAGTGTAGATGAATGTTTTGAATTCGCGAATTCAAAGGTTATGTTCACGTGGTGCGTTCACTGATTCCTCAGTGAAATCAAAGCAGGGCACTGATTCATCAGTTGATATATTTCCACTGATATAATCAGTGACTATTTCACTGATTCAAGTTTAGAGAGTAATTTATGGCACTGCAGAGGGCCCCCATATGTGACTGAAACGTTTTCAATTCTTTTTTACGTTTTATTATATCTATTATTGATAATTTTTAAATAAATAAAATAGCAAGAAACTGACCCTATGCCAAAACAACAAAAAATGAATGGAAATTATTCAATATTATGGTAATAATTTGTGACGTACCAAATATTAAATGATGCATCACAGTTCGGTAAACTTTAAAAATGTAGATTAAAGTTTCAAAATGTACTTTACAAATTATTGCAATAATATTAAATAATCTCCAACTTGTCCATATGTTCCAACTTTGCTTAAAAGTTGAGTAAAGTTTCTCGAACTATTTTTCTCTGTGCAGTGTTCGTACAATGTTATTTTACGTTTTGCATGTTCAGCGTCTTGTCGTCAGCAGCATATAATTCAATTATAAGGAAAGGGCATTCACGTAATGAAGCCGTAGGGTGTTGCCAGTGTGAGTTACTGTTTTACCTAACTCTTAAGTTTCGCGGTATTCTCAGAGATGTCATGAGCTTGTCAATCGACTCAAAAAAATTTTATAATTCAATAAAAAGAATATTAATGAATATGCATTTACTTCCAAAGATATAAAATATGTGTTGCTATAACTTTTCAATTCGTGTGCACGAATATCCCCCAAATTCTGTATATACCCTAAAATTTGTTTTATCGAAAGTTATGTGATTGAATTATCCAAGTTCACTAATTTTCATGTCTCCGAATCATCACATCAATGTTTCCTAATAACTATTTGATCGAATTTTCATTTTTCGAATTACTATTTAACCTCATTTTTATTATAAGTTCTGATTTAGGTCAAATGGTTTTTCCGTAACATGGAAATTCGATGAAACGGGATTTAGATGAAATAGTGATTCGGAAAAATAAAAATTCGGTCAAACAGTTATTATGAAACATTAATAAACATTAGTTTATCGACCAAAACAACTTTAACGTATTTCGCTTAGATTCTCAAATACATATAAGTTCCTTTAGAAGTTCAAGATGTTTATATTTTTCCAAATTGAGAACCAAAAAATGTTTTTCTAAATCTATATTTCACATAGACTTATAAAATTCGTAGACTGAATAAGGAGAAACGTGTATAGGTTAAATCTCTATTTTAAGATGATTCTGTTCCTTTAGTCTACGTTTTGAACAAACCAATAATCAATATGCTTCGTTTAGATTTATAAAATCGACTGAATAGAATATTATAACTATATAAAGATGAATAAAAATATAACATTTCCTCAAAAAACATTTTTTTCTTCTTTTCTACATGTAAAAATTAATGTTTAATATTTCCCCTTTTTCGTGTACAAATCACCCTATTTCCCCTTTTTGAGCTCATTTTATGCCATGCACCCTGCTTGTGTCATGACTCGGTAATACAAAAATTAGAGTAATTGATAATTTTATCACATTAATTTCGGTAAAATAATTTTCAAGAAATATAGAATTTACGAGTTATTCATACACCCCCCTCAATTTTATATATACACGTAATTATATTACAATTATAATTATTTATATTTATAATATTATAATTATATTATAATTATAATATTATAATATAGTTAACGAAAGTTAATTGAAAAGAATTAACCCCTCCCAACCTGAAAATTTACATGTATTATAAAACGACGCAATTTAAATTTTCCTCTAAATGAACAGTGTGTGAATTTTTTAGCGTAATGAAGTCGTGAAAGAAAGTTGTTCAAAAGTAGGTACCGGCATTGCCTTTTTCAAAGCAGGGACCACCGTGCACGTCGTAAAAAGTCTTTTCTTTTCTCGTTGGCCTTATTGCCTCTCGCCCATTTCATTCAATGCTAATCCGATTCTTATTATATTATAATGCTGTCGTAACGACGCTCTACGTAGCCGCATCTTCGAACGAACCATCAGAGACGCGTACCCTTTTGACGCCAAATCCCATTACCACCCTTACGGAAATTCGACCCCATTTACAGAAATTTCAAAACTACCCATTTCTTATTATTACATTCTTTATTAATCCCTGTCTTCCCAAAGAGATTAAAAGTATGTCATATGTAAAAGTCATAAAACGATCTTCTAAAAATCCCCACGCTGTTAAATATGATTGGGATTTTACATTATTACAATTAGTCCAAGCAACCTGTGACAGCTCAATGTTAAATTTGCAGCAATTAATACCTGGAAAAAATATATGATCGTATAGGAAACTAAAAATAAAAGTGAGTTTCCATTTCATACGACTCGATCGTGAATAGCGAACTTAACCTAAAAAATCAGCAAAGTTGCGAAAACCGGTTTTTCGTAAATAACTCAAAAACTATAGCTCTGATCGGAAAAATTTAAATTAAAAAGTTGTGGATATTAAAAAAATCTATTAATTTGCTTGTATAATAATTATCGATAGCTTTCGTACTTTTCGAGTTATATCGAAAAAACCGTCAAAAATCGGGTTCTCTAGATCTCGTTAACTGTTACGTTTCCATACTTGTTATTTCTTGTAAGTATAGCCTATGGCAAGCTAAAATAATGTTTTTTTGAAAAATTTAAAAATATTGATTATTTTTTGAGATATCGATTTTTCGAAAAAGGTGCTCTCATAAGTTGGCTAGATCTTCTCAGCAGATGGTCCTAGAGTAATGAATGAGGACTTATTTTCTTCTTGAAGAGTTGTGCTTTTATGCTATTAAACAATTATAACGAATTTTTCCATGTTGAGGGTCAAAAATTGAGTTTGAAAAATTGTACCTTTTTTATACATTTTTTTTACATTTATTAATCAATTTTTATTTAATGGAAATGACTATTATAGAAATCGATTCCTGACATTTTTTCACGATTTTCCAAAAAAATGAATCTGTAGAGCACAATGTAGAAAAACAAAATATTGAGGTAGATAATTTAGACCATTTGTTAAATTTTGAAACAGGTACAAATATATACAATACATTCTACAAATAAAAATAATTCATTCAATACTTTTAAACATGTCATTCATAACAATTGTATGAATAAGTGAAGATACATTTGTATCAATGTTTTATTTGTGAATCATTACTTAATTTTTATTCCAAATATTTTTTGAATGACGAAGAATATAAGTACCCGAATCTTAATTTCATATATGGTAAGCTTCTGTACACTGAGAAACTTTATACAGCAATATATGTTTTTTTAATAATCATAATTCTAAAAAAATATTAGGAATCTAGGGAAAAACAGTATTTCACTGCGAAAATGCCTCACTATGACACCTTTTTCCCTAAATTTAAATACAATTTAGCGAAAATTGTAAACTTGAGTTTCTCCGTGTACTTGAAAATTTCAACATTCAAAAGAAGTATAATTATTTAAAAAAATTAAAGGAATCGCTTGGAATTTTGTATGGAATACATCGGTAATAACACGCATAAAAATTGCTAGTGATCAGCATTTTTGTGCTGATCAGCAGCAACTGAGATTTAAATCTGAATCAGTCAAATTTTCACTGATTGAATCAGTGAAATTTGACTGATTTACAGTAACCTCTTTTTAGCTATTTGAATCAGACAAATTTCACTGATAATCAGTAGATTTTGACTGATTCAAATTTAGAGAGCAATTTTGTTTTCGCAATGAAAACTGCTGATGTATAGTAACTCCGATTCTAAATAGAAGTATTTTAAATTTTTACAATACAGCAAGTTAAATGCTGCTTAGCAGCAACTCGCTCGTCGTAACGCAGCACTCGAGTTGCTGATGATCAGTATTTTATTAGACAAAACGTAGCACTCGAAATGCTGAAAATCAGTAACTCGAATGCTGCTCTGCAGCAACTCGCTAATTGAATCGCAGCACTCTGAATACTGATACTCAGTATGAAAATCAAAATGGAAAAATGAATCTTATGAAAATTGAATTTTTTTTTTTCGTTTACATTTTTGCTATTTACACTTTTGTACACCTTTCTATCACACACACGTGGGCCGTCTTACATTTTTACCCTGAAAAAATAAATAAAGAGGACAAACGTAACTAGAACCCTAAATATTTTTGCCTAAGTATTTTTGCGAACAAAAGGCTCTTATCAGTTTCTAATAAAAACAGGAAAAATCGACTAGGGCCGCGTCAAGATCTGAACTAACTTCTATCCTTCTTGATTTTATTTTCCCCCTTATGGTTCTGGAATAACAAAGTCATTATTTCAATATCAATAAATGACCTGATAATCATTACGACATGAATTCTGTCTTTTTTCGAAGGAATTTCTAGGGGAACTGAAATAAATGACTTTCGAAAGAGATTATCGAGTTGAAACCCGGCATTTCTTCTCGTCAAAATTCTCAAAATTCCCGTTCAGATATTTATGACGTGCCGCAGCTGGTTTTACTTCCTTTATACCAGCAAATGATAATCGTCGCGTGCTTGAAATTGCGCGTCGCTGAAATTCCACGAAATAAGTAGTACCAACGAGAAAAAAATATAAAACTTAGTATTTAACCAGCAACGTGAAACCCTTGTGTGATAAGTACCCTTTGAAAGTTGATAACAATCGAAATCGTGACTTTCGATGTATCGACGCATCTCTCGCGACAAATTGTCCCTCTTCTGTGTGTTTTCGTTCTTTCAATCGAGGACTATAATGACTGCATTATCATTGCTAGGATCTCCGTCGCTGATAATCACAACACACGAGAAATTAGAAAGTTCATTAATATTAAACCTCTTTCATAGACATTTTTGCACAACTAAGTAATCCCGCAATTACCTCAGATTATACTTCCAATGTGCGAAAAATAAAATTTATATTCCTTTTTGCAAATTGATTATACGAGTGTACGCTTAACACAGATTTACATACATTTACATACAAGTGCAATAAATAAAATTTAATAAATGGAATTCACATTGTGAATAACATATTTTCTGAAAACAGTTGTAGTAAGAAAGACTCTTGAGAATTGTTGGTGATAATGTACTTAATCATTTATGGCATTTAAAAAGCTAAATTAACAAGTATCTAGTGTCACAAGAGAAAAAATTACTTATCGTAAAGACTTGACGTAAAGAGTGCAATTTTCACAACAGTGTATGTAAAATTCAATGTTTTACAAAACGTAGACACGTCACCATATATTTATGGATTCGCAATTAAGAATATGATTAGTCGAATGATAACAGTCGTTACAAACAAGTTTACCTTGTCATATGCATAAGTATTAGTTTAACAATATTATTTTAAAAAACTTTTAATGAAAACAAGACATAGAATTACAAAAAAGCTAATCATCGACAAGTTTTTTTCAGTTTTGTGCAAAAACTCAGTTTATCTACTTTGTAAACAGTAACTGCCAATTTACACTTAAAATAACTAAGACAGATTGCTGCATTTTTATGATGGAACGCAATGATTGATCAATGAATTAAAGATTGGCGCAAATTAGACGAGTGGTTTTTTTATCCTAAACCTTATCATTTTTTAAACTGGAAATATCAATTAGGCGGTTTTAACAAAGAATTCTCTTTTCCCCTATCAAAAATTATTGATAAAATATATCGTAAGTCATTGGCTCTGATTGCAGATTAAAAACTCAACTTTCAGATAAATAATTTTAATTGGTTTATCGGATTATTTAACCTATTGTATTAAAACAAACAAAAAATTTTTTATAGCTGGTTATTAATACATTTTCAATACCATTTTACTTTAAGCTCAATTTTGAATCAATTATACACTGTTGGAAATTTCTACCGTAATTTTCCGAAACACATTACTGGAGTTTTATTCAGTTCCAGTTTCGTAAAATTAAGATAGAATTTCAGAAAATTCAGTTACTTTTTAGTAAATTTTATGAGTAATTTCTTAATTTCATAACTTTTCAATCAAAATATATTAAAGTCAACAAACATTATTAAAATATATACACATGTGTATGAAAATTAAAATAAAAGTTTGTGACATAAAAATTTTATAAATTTCCAAAAATTTATAACAGTCTATAATTATATTGCTCATGCAATTATTTTCTCTTGTGTATTTTTTTTGTAATCAGACTCAACTGAAATTTCATGCCCGAAATGTTCGTAAGTCCGATAATTGACTTTGAAGTAAATTCCATTGTCGAGATTATCGACACATAATTAAATAAAAAATATTGCCTACATCGACAATTTTATGCACTGAGAAAACAGTTTTGTCAAATCAACAAAAATATTTTGTTAGTATTTAGCTAACAAAATTCTTTTGTTGTGCCAACAAAACATTTTGCTATACCAATCAAACTTTGTTACTCAAACAAAATGTTTTGTTGTGACAACAAAATATTTTGTCAGGACAACAAAAAAAGTTTTGTTGGATAAATTTTTTTTTCAGTGTGGCAGGTGAAAGGTCGATATATTTTGTATGTTCAGAGTAAGTTTGCATTTCTAAAGTGAGATAATTTCGTTGCAGTGCCTCTCATTCTCGACTCAAAAAGCGCGAGGATAAATTGGCCTACCACGTCGTACTTAAAAGCGGCCAATTAGTATAATTATGCCGATAAATTCAAATTTAATTGACCGCCGCTTCCCTTCTGCACCTCAACTAACCGGCATCGTCATTTCTTAACGACGCATTTCAGTTTTCCCGAAACGCTTAAACATACATCTGTTTAATCCATTTAGAAACATATCTCAATAACTTCGAATTAATTGCTCATTGCTTTACTCAAGCAAACACGACATTTATGTAAAAATAAGATTCATTAGAATCTTGGTCATTGGAAACAAATTACTACTCAAAGCAAAGCAGAAAACAATTAAATAAATATTTTGTCATAAAAATGATAAATCAATATATTCGGCTTCAGAAATTACTTGATAACTTTAAAAATCTAAAATTTTGAAAAAATTATAAATTTAAAAAAACTCATTTTGACAGTTTTCACCGAAATACTTTAAAACATCGTAAAAACAAACTTTTTAGCTTCAAAAACTACTTGATGATTTTAACAATTCAAAACATTTTAAAAATCGAAAATGTCGACCAATTCAAAATTAAAAAAGCTTCTTACTACAGTTTTCAACGAAATACTTTTAAACTTCATCAGAAGGAAAAATAGTGATTCAGAAACTATAAAAAATTTAAGAAAACTAGAATTTGGAGAAATAAAAAATTGTGAAAATTAGATTTGAAGGGAACTGATTTTAATGCTTCATTGTTTGAGTATTGAATTAAATTATATGATTTTGTATTTTTCAAAATTTTAGATTTTTAAAATTATCAAGTAATTTCTGAAGCCAAAAATTTTGTTTACCCGAAGTTCAAAATTATGACGTTGAAAACTATAGGAAAAAGGTATTTTCTGAGTTTTGAGCTGGCGCCATTTTATATTTATTTCATATTTTTGGATTTTGAGATCTTGCATTCGCTTGAGAATAAATTATTAAACTTTTCCACAATTTTTGGTCACCCTTTGTCAATAACTGTAAGAAATAGCACTTTTGGGCCCATTTAAATGGCCACCATTTTGTGATTTTCAAAAAATTTGAGTTTATGACTATGAAGATATTTTAAGCATACCATGCAAATTTTTTTCCACGGAAACAGAATGATTGGAATACAAATTAAAAAAGTGATGCAAATTTTTCGTTTTTGCATGATTTCTCCTAATGTAAATCCAATGGGAAATTTCAAGGTCCATGTTTGGTGGGTAAATATTAACCGATTTGGCTAAAATTTGTCGTACTTCCTTTTTTTGAGCATACGAACGAATTTCGCCAGTGGGAGCAGACAAATTAAAAAATAAATAAATAAAGACAACCCTAATGAGGGCGCCTCTTTTTTGAAGTGCCGATTTCAACGAACTATATCGTCAAACATGAAAAACAAAAATCCACAAAAAAAATTGTTTACGTGTTGAAAGATATAATATTAAGTGCTCTCTAAATCTGAATCAGTCAAAATCTACTGATTATCAATGAAATTTGACTGATTGAAATAGCTAAAAAGAGGTTACTGTGAATCAGACAAATTTCACTGATTACTTCAGTGAAAATTAACTGATTTAACAATAAAAAATATTTTTCACCGGTGAATCGGTGAAAATTATCTGATTTAACAATGAAAAATATCCTTTTCACTGATTCATCAGTGAAAGCGCAAATCACTGGTTCAATCAGTGAAAATTTGACTGATTCAGATTTAGAGAGGGCTGATTAAAATTATATTGATTAACAATATACTTCCATAAAAAAAATCATAAAGAATGAAATTTGAATTTCGCGTGAAATAAAGAATTATATGTTTAGTTCATGAGTTCCAAAAATGACCAAAATGTTAAATAATAATTTTCACGTTTTTGTTAATTCTCGTTGATAGAATTAGTAGTACGCTGTCACAATTTTCCTCCCTTATAATGCGAACTGACAGTTGTTGAAATATGTTTTGAAATAAGTCACGAGGTTCATTTAGGGTCACATGCACGTTTCATTTCCGCGAAGTTAAAGCTATATCACTTCCTCAAGATTATCTTTTTCTCCCATTCGCTCACGACACGTAAATAATTTTGCGTCTCGAGATCCTTCTGCTGCAACTGATCTATAGATCATATGTATGAGAGCCCTTCTTTCCAAACGACATTTCATGTGAAAAAATTTGTTACATAAAATTCAAGTATAAACTTTAGAAAGTAAATTCTTCTCTTAAGGTAGTTGCCTCGCAGAAAACAGGTCAAGCGATAAAATATTAAATTATGATTACAGGAATTGCAATATTATTTTGATTAATATCGTTTAAGAGAGAGAAGAAAGCTTTTTATGAAAAATTTTGAACGTACGGAAATTCTTTATCTAAAAACTTTTATTTATAATTGAACTTTATTTTATATAATTGTATATTCCTTTGAACCACTTTTGCGAAAATATTCGGGAATTGAACGCGGTCAAGTTGTGGAGAATAATATGTTCCTGAGAAAATAAACTCTCATTTATTGAAATTCCATGAAATTTGAAAAATTGGTGTTGATCGATGTCAACAAAGTTCGATCAAGATTTAAAGTTTCTCGTAACCAATTTTTCAGCAAGGAAACTACTTTGCGAGAACTTTTTGAATTTTCTCTACTACAGAAACTATTTAAAATCTTATGGTAAACTAGAAAATTTAAAAACCTGAAAGTTACGCATCTCGCGATAAACCTGAAACCAGAGAAAACAGAACAAAAATGACTTTCAATGCAATTTGGAAGAAGCAACAATACAGTTCCTTAAGAAAATCAGTTTGGATCAAAATTATTTGTTATTTAATAGTTATTTCAAATTTCAGATATTTCTTTAACCTCCCTACAACTAATTCAAAGTGCATTGCAATTAACTTTGATCTATTTCTCTGGAATCAAAAAAATACTATAAGCTTAATAATTTCTTCAATAAAAAAAAATATGTTTGGTCCGTTTAACTAAAATTTGGTCAAGTTAAGAAAAATATTTTGTTAGATCAACCAAAGTACCGCTAATAAAACAATTTGATTAAATTAAATAGAGTTTTTTCATTTTTTTCAAGTAAAACACAACTTGAATTTTAAAATGATTAAAAAGTATTTAATTAATTAATTATAAAAACTATAAAATTTAGAAAATTTTTTAATGGACAGGTCACATATTTGACTTGTCCAGCCACAGATATCCTTAAAAACGAACCAGAGATAATGATTAGATCTTTCAACCAGAGAAAGTTTCCCAATTCAAGTTAAAAATCCGAAAAATTATCATATATTTCTGTGATGTGTGTATATGTATATGTTTCTGTAAAAAAATGTTTTTTTACAAATAAACTTCAAAACATACGAAAAATAACACTTTTAATAATGTTTTTTGTTATAAAATTTCTCCTTAATATCGCTTCATACCAATTTTTTTAAAATCATGGCTTATTTTTTCAGGAAAAATATTCTCTAGAACTCTACTGTTTCCAATTTTGAAAACAAGTAACAAATCTTCAAAAATAATTATTTTAAAAAGTGTTTCTTTTTGAAAAATTATTCTAACGAATTAAGGCACTGAAAACTTTACTTTTAAATCATAACGCAACATATTTGAAAATGCCTGCTACATTGACCAAAAAATCACAGAATTTTTAATGATTATTCGTTGTTTTGGTATAGGGTCAGTCTCTTCTTATTTTCTTTATTTTAAAGTTATCAAAGGTAAATATAATAAAACGTAAAAAAGGAAGGCAAACGTGTCGGTTACATATAGGGCCCTCTTTAGTGCCATAAATTAAAAGATTAATTCAAAATTTCTATAAAAGATTAAAATATAGGAAATAATAAAAATAATGAAAATCATAAATTAATAAAAATGTACTTTTAAAATTGGAAACAGTAGAATTGTAAAGAATATTTTTCCCGAAAAAATAAGTCATGATTTGTGAGAATCCAATAATTTTTTAAAAATTTATATAAATCGATACCAAGGAAAAATTCTATTACAAAAAGCATTGTTAAAAGTTAAATTAGTTTAGACATTCAAGTGGATACATTTATTTTCTTCCTTGAAATTAAAATCCTCTCTTTATCTCTGAAATATACGCTTCCAAATATGTATTTTTTCCATGCGCAGGAGCGGCTCTACCATATAGGCGAAATAGGCAACCGCCTAGAGCGGCAAAGTCAGGGTCAAATTTTCATTTTTAGAACGAGAAATCGATGAAAAAAATATAAAATATCCACTCTCTAAATTTGAATCAGTCAAAATCTACTGATTATCAGTAAAATTTTACTGATTCAAATAGCTAAAAAGAGGTTACTCTAAATTAGTCAAATTTCACTGATTATCTCAGTGAAAATTGACTTATTTAACAGTGAAAAATATTTTTCACTGATGAATCAGTGAAAAGGCAAATCACTGATTCAATCAGTGGAAATTTGACTGAATCAGATTTAGAGAGCATCTCTTATCTTAAATTTGCCGCGAAAAAATGAAAGCCCTGTCTAGTGACCAGTTAATGACTGTAATTTCGTTACTACAAAAGAGTGTGTAATTGATTATATTTTTCCAAATATGCAATTACATACTTTTATGTTACAATTCTATGAGAGAGATTAAAAAATTCTGTTCATTTAACTGGACAATCTTGATTTCTATTGATTTCAATCCGAAAATATAACTCTAGATTGCTTATAATATACTCTCTAAATTTGAATCAGTCAAAATTTCACTGATTGAATCAGTGATTTGCCTTTTCACTGATTCATCAGTGAAAAATATTTTTCACTGTCAAATCAGTCAATTTTTACTGAAATAATCAGTGATTTTGACTGATTTACAGTAACCTCTTTTTAGCTATTTGAATCAGTCAAACTTCACTGATAATCAGTAGATTTTCACTGATTCAAATTTAGAGAGTAGAGATAGATTAATCTATCTATTTATCCAAATTTTCTTAAGCCGACCCTGTCCATGTCTATAATGAAAAGTAAATATTTACCAAAGGTGAGTAAAACGCAGAGCTGTCCATCCCGATACTGGGATAAGGTCCTTGGTCGGTAGTGGAGGGCGTGGGGGTGGGGTAGGAAGAGTACGAGGTAGCCGAGGGTCCCAGTCTAGGATAAGCACCCAGCGCTAACCTCGCGGCACTATCGTATTGGCAGGAACACACTGAATGGCCCGTGATTTGGTCCACCATCATGGGCCTTCCGTTTTCACAACAGACTCCAGGGCCCGTCGCACCGCCCACCGGGGTGCTGGCACCACCAGATGCCGCCCCTGGAGCTGCTCCGGTTGTCGTCGTTCCTGTCGATGAAGGTGACAGGGCTCCAGGACTTAAGGCCCCTCCAGACGACATAGCCGGAGATGTAGCCGTTGTTGGTTGACCTCCGCTCACCAAAAGCTACAACAGATAAATATCATTAAATTAGTTTGGTTGAGCAGTTTAGAAAATCGTTTCCCGGATGGGGATCCTCATATTTTCGCATTAAATCTTTTTTTAAATAGTGATCAAAGTGTCAAAATCAAATTTTATATAATAATATCCTCGCGGAAGTTTCGAAAAGGAATTTAATCTAAGCGAACCCGAAGTCGGATTGGAGCGGAATGAATCAGATTCAGGGCCGTATTTAGGCTGGTGGGGGCCCATTACTAAACGTGGAAAGGCAAAAATTTAGTACGAATTTTTTTTTGCAATTTTTTACGTGACTGGTGGTCCTAAGCCCGGCCCTGATCCCAATTCGAAACTATCGCCAAGATATATGCAAAAAATTAATTAATTTCTGGAAAAATGTTCTTTCATCCACGGAAAAAAATAGTTTAATAAAGTTTATAGAACTTTTCAGGAGTTGGGAATATAGGAATGTACGGAACAGAGTTCTGGAAAATTTACTGAACTTTTCAGAATAAAATGGGGAACTTTGAATAATTTTTCCTTGAAAGTTCCGAATTTTATTTAAAAAAGTTCTGTAAAATTTCTAGAATTTTGTTCCGTAAGTTCCTGTATCCCTAACTCTTGAATAGTTTTATAAACTTTACTTAACTATTTTTTTCCGTATCTGGGATTGAAATGAGCCAACTTAACAATTGGGTATCGAAAACATAATTTGAGTTCTTGCACTTACAAAATTTGTTTCGAGAACTTAAAGAGAACTTTCATAGGCATGTGGAACTTTTTATTTTAAAAATTTCCTGCCATTTCAGCTATGTCTGTGACTTCCAGAATCACTGAAATTCCTCATGATTAATCAGTTTACAAAGATTTTATCCTAATATTTCAAATAAAGATATTTAATAAATATTTAAATCCGGTGAATTATAAATTGACATAACAGGCGTCAATGAAGATTAAGTGAATGGGAATTCTAAATGAAAAGAAGTCAAAGCAATTAGTAATTTAAGTCAATTAACGAATACCACTAAAAGGATCGGTTTAAAAATACAATGGCTCTCCCGTTATTTTTCTTTCTTCTCAACAATGTTTTGTTACTACAAGAGCATTTCAGAGTAAATTTGAAGGCGTGAATCGACGTGATTTAGAGGCGATCTGTATACGTTTGAAGACACGTTCGAGGCAACTTTCGTGCGTGTAACCGCGTGTAAATGCCTTTGTAAACTCGTGTAAACTAGATGCCGTCACGTTGGTTCGCCTACGGGCGTCTCTCGCGGTAAATTAGCAGGTCTTCAGACAAGTGGAAGGGTGAAATCCCGGTAATTAATATCGCGAGGGTGCTCTAGGTGAGTATATGTGTTTAGTCTCGAGTTATTTCGAGAAAGGCCCTCTCGTCTCAAGAGCGGATCTGAATTGATAACATAACTTATATCCAAACACAAAGTCTCTTCAGAATCAATTGCTTATAGTATATTGTCCAACTAGGACAAAAAAAATTATTTTGCGAGTGTGAAGTTTGATGCCCGAAAAAAGCAAGGGTAACAACCTCACGAGTAAAATTAATGTTTTTATCGTGTTGCACACGATTTTTTTTTCTACTAGCGGGTAATAAAGTGGATTTTATTGCCCTGTGCGGGGCAAACAAATCTATTTTTTCTACTAGCGGGCCATAAAGTGGACTTTATTGCACCGTGCAGGCAAAAAATCCACTTTCTGACCCTATAGTAGAAAAAAAATCGTGTGCAACATGGGAAAAACATTTATTTTACTCGTGTGGTTGTTACCCTCGCTTTGCTCGGGCATCAAACTTCACACTCGTAAAATAAATTTTTTTTTTCCCTAGTTGCACAATGTACTATTTTGACTCCCTAGTAGAAAAAATCGTGTTCGACACGGGAAAAAAATTAATTTTACTCGTGTGGTTTTTACCCTCGCTTTGCTCGGGCATCAAGCTTCAAGCACGCAAGATAAATTTTTTTTCCTAGTTGCACAATATACTATTGCTTGCCCAGCACGGGGCAATAAAATCCACTTTATGACCCGCAAGTATCAAAATTTAATATATTACTATTAAATATTGTTGGCGTTCTTAGTTGGCCTTAGGGTCCAGAAAAAAAGTAACTCAAGGTTTCATATTTTCAAACGTTTCGACTCAGATTGGAGTCCTGATCAGTGAGGAATTGGTCTAAATAACTAAATTCACTGTTATAACAATGTTTATCCGTCACACGTGCAATTTTTTAAGTTTCTTCCTTTTGTATTTTTATAGGAATAAATTCTTACTGATGAGGTCTCCAATCTGAGTCGAAACGTTTGAAGATATGAAACCTCGGAGTTACATTTTTTCTAAACCTTAAAGTCAACTAAGAACATTAACAATATTTAATATTAAGGGATCCGCCACCTTTAACATTTTAACATTCTAGATAAAAAAAAATAACTACAATTTTTTTTTTATCTTGGGATATTCTTATTCATTTTTGTATTTTATTTTATTTGTAACTTTTTTTTAAGTCATGTTACCTTATTTTCCATACCCAAAAAGTTGCTACACATTGTAAGGAACAAAATAAAAGAAGAATCATGACAATTAATTAAAAAAGAAAGAAGTTATTCACAGTCAAAAAATGTCAAAAAATCGGAATGGTTCGGAATAACTTGAAATTATTTGAAAACAGATTTCGGAATGGATCGGATTCGCTTGGATTAAACTCAAATTCAGTCCTAGGAGAAATAATAATATATTTCTTGCTCTTTCCAACTAGAATAAGATGAACAATTAACTTGATTAAATCTACTTTTTTGTATTAAACTTTTCATTACGACTGAATTTAAAAAAAAATTAAAAATAAGCTAAACGTAAAATTAAGATTTTTTTTTACTAAAGGGCAGATCTTATTAAGACCCCAGTACCAATTTTTCTAATTTAAAATTCCTCTAAAAAATAGGGTGGACCCTATTTCATATTGATTCATTTATTCATCCTTCGAATGAAATTTTCATTTACCCTACGATTGCTTAAATTGGAAATCTCGGATTTTATAAATGAAGAAATCAATCAAATCCTGAAAATCAGTTGTTTTTTACTTTTTCTGTCTTGACAACTCAGAGCGTTACATTTGAAGTTATAAGAATAAAAAACATTTTCTAACACGTCTTTCACAAACTTGACTTCTCACCAAGAGACTGATTATGATTAGTAAGAGAAAGGCTGTAAATCTCGAAAGCCACTCCAATGCGACACTTCATTGACGCAGAATAATTACGTGATGAATTAATTCTTGTATTGCAATACAAATATTAATTAATGAACGACATTAGTGACTATTAATTATTAGTAACAAGGTTTTCGACATTTTCTTAGACCAACTATCACATATGCAGAGAAAATATTGCAACATGAGTCACAAATATTTTTAATTGCAATTTATATGATGTAATCATAATAAATAAATGTTTATTATTTGACTAAATTTTCAAACATTTATTTTAAGGAAGTTATATTTCAGTTAATTCGTATACCGCTGCAGTGGAATAAAAAATCGCCAGGCCCAATCTGGGCCCGGACAGGGCGACAGAAATATTTCTGCACAAAACTAGTTTCTGTGTCGTTTAGTTTTCTCTAAATGCTTTAAATTTCAAATTCATTGTCAAAATTTTAGGTTATGTCATCTTCACTTATTTTTAATTTTTTAAATTAAAAAATTGTTCAAGGTTTTATCAAAAGATTTTTCACAACAGGTGTAAATTTTACTTTCTTAATCAAAATTACTGTCGTTAATAATGATACTTTATAATCTTATTACAAGATTATAAAATTATAATAAAACACCATAATTGATTTATAGGATTATTTTTATTTTTAATACACTTTTTGTAACTAGAATGAGGAAAAATGCATTTCTTTCGGGACTGAACTGACGTGAACGAGAAAACTGTTATTCTGGGAAAAAAGAAGGACCTTCGTGTCACGTCAATTATTTCTGTAAATTTAACAGATATTTCAATATAATTCACCGCTTTTTTGTAAACATACAGCAAAATTATAATAAATGTATGTTAATTTTACTTCAAATTACTGTTGATGCAATTTTTCATTACATTCGTATTGTAACAAATGTGGCAGTGTTAAAATAGTAACAGCATAAAATTCCTGTAAATTTAAAAGATATTTCAGTACAATTAACTACTTTTCTTTAAAAATAACAAATTTGTTGATAAAATTACAGAAACGCCTGTTGAATTAATATTTTAAAGAAAACTGCTTATTCTGTAAATTGTACTGAAATATATTTTAAATTTACAAAAGTGTTATGCTGACACTATTTTAACTCATAGAATCGAATACGGAAAAAGAAAAATTATCTGTAGCAGCTAATTATTTATCTTCGTGAAAGTAACTGACGAAATAACACAAAATTAATCACGCATTTAATTCATAGTTTACCATAAATTACAAATCTTACTAACTTGGACCGATAAAAATTTGTCAGTAAAAAATAAAAAATTGTTATTTTATTATTTGATTAATCACTTGATTCAAATTTAGATTTATTACTGTACGAAGAGACCTGCACATTAGGTTATGAAAAACTACTGTAACCTAAAGTTTCATATAATTTATGGAAATTTGTGTATTTCAACACAATTTACACAAATACAAAATTTTCATTAATTTTAATAGATTTTAATATACAAGTAGTAAATTAAAATTAACACTTTTGTATATTATGAAAAATTAATATATTTTCATGTTAAATTTAATAACTTCTCAACCAAAATATATTAAAATTAATAAACATTATTAAAATATAGAGTCGGTTTCATTTATACACATTTTTTCCACAGAAAGTGTTTTTTACAGAAAATACAAAGATTTAGTTTGATCGGGAACCAAAATTCGGAAGATATATACTCTCTAAATTTGAATCAGTCAAAATCTACTGATTATCAGTGAAATTTGACTGAATCAAATAGCTAAAAAGATGTTACTGTAAATCAGTCAAATTCCACTGATTGCTTCAGTGAAAATTAACTGATTTAACAGTGAAAACCTTTTTCTCGCTAATTCAATCAGTGATAATCAACTGATTTAACAGTGAAATGTATATTTTCACTAGTGAATCAGTGAAATGGCAAATCACTGATTCAATCTGTGAAAATTTGACTGATTCAGATTTAGAGAGTACACATGTTTATTGAAATTCAAAAAAAATTTTGTCGTTTTTAAGATGAAATTACTTTAATGTAATGGAAATTTAATACAGAAATTGCAAACAGAGTGTAAGGAAACTATGAATAGTTAACTTTTAGAAAAATGAATTGAAATAATAATTTTTTTGTAAGTCTCGAAGTGCATTAAATCCAATTTTTTGCGATACATCTAATCATAAACGGCGTCGCGTCTAAGATTGCGGGAAAACACAGAAGTGAAACAGTAACGAGCAATCATATCGTGAAAAAGTGGTGGAATGATCTATTGCACTCTCTTGACCAAGTATCGCCGCGCAATTTGTATTCAAGACTCGTCTTTAATAGCGTTGCTCTTTGTTTACAAATGCTTTTTAAGCGGTGCTTCACAGCTTCAAGACTGTAAACCCAAGAGAGAAAAGAATAAATAGAAAAAAAGAAGGAATAAGAGCCAACCACAGCCCATTGTGACATAAATATACATTCCCTCGCATTGTCGAGTACATTATATGTATAGTGGCTTACAGAGAGACTATATTTTATTTAATGCACACAAAAGTCACGGCTTTGTCGCGCGCTCGATGCCGCGTCACGAGCCAATGGGACTTTTCACGAAGGAGATAAAAAGGGAAAAGGATCTCTGAAAAAAAAACAATAAAGGGAGATCTATAGAAGACAGGAACAAGAAATTAACTCTAAAGCCACAAAAGTCAACATCGATTTTAATAAAATAAAGTCGTATTAAGAAAAATTTATTATTCTATAAATGTTATTCCATTTTATGTTCTCTGCTCCTTGTCTAAAAAAACACTATAAATATAAAGAAGCACAGAGTAAACATATTTCAAAACCCCATGCAGAAATTTTACTTGGAGAAACTTTTTATAGCAATATATGTTTTATTTTATATTGATGATTCTAAAAAATATTACACGGAGAAACTTTTTATACCAATTTTTACTATAGTATTTTTCAATTTAGGGAAAAACGTATCACTGAGAATTTTTGTTAGTAAAAATACTAAACTTTATAATAATGATATGAAACTTTAGCATAGTTCATAGCAAATTTTACTATAGTTTATACTAAAGTTTCATATCATTATTATAAAATGTAGTATTTTTACTAACAGAAATTCTCAAAGTAATACGTTTTTCCCTAAATTGAAAAATACTATAGTCAAAATTAATATAAAAAGTTTCTCCGTGTAGGAATCGAGGGAAAATCAAGGTTTAATGATAACTATTCCTAGCGGACTGGAAATTTTTCGCAGTCAAGATACCAAAGATTCGGAAAATTATATGAAACGTTATGGTAAAGTTTGATAAAATCTACAGTAAATGATCATATAGTTCATCTAAAATTCAGTATTTCGCTGTTAAACATTCCCATTATAATACGTTTTTCCCTAAATTGAAACATATTTTAGCAAAATAAACTGTTTAAGAGTAACACATACAGGAATTTACGGAACAGAATTTTGAAAAATTTATAAAACTTTTCAAAACAAAATGCAAAACATTCGCGAAAAATTATTGAAAATTCTAACATTTTATTCTGAAAAGTTCTGTACATTTTCCAGAACTCGGTTTCGTAAATGCTTGTATCCACAACTCTTGAAGAATTTTATAAATTTTATTGGACTTTTTTCCCATGCCCGGGAAGATTCACTGTTTTTTAAAAGATAAGAGGTTTGTCGATAAAAATTACAGAATAAGAAATTTTCTCCACAATGTTAATTGAACAGGCAATCATGTAATATTTATCAGCAAATTTGTTTTTTTAAAAGAAAAGTAATGAATTCTACTGGAATATCTATTAAATTTACAGAAGTTTTATGCTGTCACTATTTTAACATTTTTTACGACACGAACGTAATGCAAAATTGCATTCATGCTAATGCGAAGTGAACTTTAAATTCTCAAAGATTTACATTCAAATATAGTTTATAAACTTTATGACATATCCAAGTGACTTGAATGAATAAATCATGAAAAACTATTTTCTTAATATGTCCCTTGTAACAACGCAATTATCATTGATTATGGAAGCATTAAAAAATCAAAATTTACAAACACGAAAAAAAAAATCTGTTACATTTACTGAATTTATAAGTCAAAATAGTTCAATTTCTCTAAATTTAAGAGATATTTCTTTATAATTCACCGTTTAATTTATAAACATAAGAGATTCGTCGATAAATATTACCGAAATGCCTGTCGAATTAACATTTTGAATAAAATACATCATTCTGTAATATTTATCGACGAATCTCTTATGTTTATAAAAAAAGCTGCGAATTTTCATCAAACATCTGTTCAATTTACAGAAATTTTATCTTCTTACTATTTTAACTCATGAACTCAGTAAATATAACAGATTTGTTCTCTGTATATTTATAAAAAATCGCCTTTTTCGAGTTGCATTATTTCGATTTTTATGATAAAGTAAAAACCTGATTTTTCGTGACCTGGAGAGTCTGGCATAAAAGAAGAGTTATTTTGATGCAGGCGTAGGTCTATTTGAGGCGTTAAAAAGTCCGTTAAAGTGGCAGTAACCCGACGTTAAGAAGAGGAAGAAGCAGGAGCATAAAGTTCGCAGCTCGACAAGCAGAGACAGAAGGTATTTTTATGTCGACTGCTATGACACTGCACAGAAAGAAGACAAAAAAAGCAATTTCGTCGTCAAGTCAAAAAAATCGACAGCATCACTCCCCCTTCAAACTGAAAAATGTCATAAGAACTCCCGTATGCTAAACAGAATCGAGATGAAATTGCTTGGGGAACTTTTGCAAAGCAATCAATTTTAGTGTGTTGAGATAACCAATAAAGATATCTGAATCCCAAATCGTAAAAGGCACCGTAAAGGTGTCCACATAATTGAAAATCAATACCAATGTTATAAATCATTGATTGCTCATAATAAAAGTTACATCAAAATTACAAATATATATGCAAAATAGTCAAAAAGATATGCAAATTAAATAAAATTAAGAAAAATTCTAAGTGCCTTAATCCGACTTAACTTGGTAGAGAGGAAATGTATACATTATTTATTAAAAACTGGCTGAATAGAAGACGAACGAGCGAAATTTAATGACTGCCGTAAATTTAACGGTTATCGAATAATGCGCGACGGAAATCGCTCTTCATTCATGAAAAGCTGCCTAAGCATGCTTTACACGTTTCCTTTGGTATAAACGCTGAATTACACGAAACGCGCATACGTGTGTGGAAATGCGAGGAAAATTGAATTAATTACCTTTAGCTTTATAACGTCGCACCTTGTCAGAGCGAGAAGCATTTGCTTTTCATGTAGCGCGAAATGGTAATGATTATCATTAAAAGCGGAAATGGATGTGTATATGTACATGTAAAAGTATCCATAAATCAAGACATTGTTGTGAAAATTTTATTGAAACCAAGTCATAGAATAATCCCTCATAATTAATGACCTACAATATCCCACATAGAAATTAATCCTATTCTAATGAAATTTTCTCGTACTCGTAGTCACAGCCCTGTTTGAGCCTAGGAAAAGATCGAGTATTAATTAGAATAACTTGAGGCTAGACAGGGCCAGGATTTAAAAACCTTTTACCTCAGGTCAGATCCTGAAACTTTTTCTAAATTCAACGTTTCACAAAAAAAATGTAAACTAGTTAGGGCCTAACTAAAATCTATTTAGATTTGAGTACAAGGATTTAATCTTGAGGAAACTGGTCAGACCCGAAATTTTATTGTCGATGATTCTCATTATATTTTATTGATTTATATAAACTCGTGCAGAAATAAAAATATCATGGCTCAGACTAGTGCTTAAGCATTGAGCCGAACCAGAGCCTGATTTGAGATTTAACGCCGCGCCAGATCGGGGCCTGGTCTAGGAAATTAAAACCCCGGCAGAGAGCGTTTCAGATCGAGAATTGCGTTTTGTTTCAAACTAGGGAATGCCCCATGGGGCCCTGATCTGCGCCATGGAATAATTTCTGCACGTGTAGAAAAATACCGAGTTTGAATAGTTAGCGCCCTGTGATTAAAACTGAAAACTTGAAATAGTCCACCTGATTTTCATTTTGTAAGAAGCGTAGTATAGAAAATATAACAACAAAGATTATATAAAAATATAAAGTAAAGAAAATTTTTAAGATTTTCACACATTTAAAATAATACGGTTTACATTACAATCAAGATTACAAACGAAGGAATAAATAACGTCACATTTACTTGCTTATTATAACTTCAATGCGGGCGCACCTGCGTGACTTTATCATATCACTTTTTATTGGTCGTTATTTCCGTACAGAAATTTTGCCATGACGCCGATCAGGGCCTGGTTAGGTATTCCCTAGTTTATAATGAAATGCCGCATCCTATCTAGGAAACGGATTATCGCGATCCTCTCTGCCAGATATTCAACATTCTAAACCGGGCCCAGATCGGGCGCGGTATTACATTTCAGATCAGGGCCAGATTGGGGATTTTCTACACGGGTTGTTATTTTTAAAGCCTTTATTATTTTTTTTTATGCGTATCCATCTTGCGTCTGCGCCCTCTTTACTTTTATATTTTTCTACTATCAAGACTCGTTTCTCATTCGCGAGGATTTTTCCAGTCAGCTGATAGTCTTTACCTGTCAATGTTTTTCAAAATGAATCAAGAAAAAATTATAGGAAAAACTTTAATCAGAATTACGAAAAAAACAGCATTAAGCAAAAATGATTAATTAATTATAATGAAAAGTAACACATATTCTAGAAAAATAGAACTGCCACATGTAGACTTGAAAAAAGTCGACAAAGAAATTTCAACTATCTAAAATGTTTTTCTCATAAAAAAGATGTTTTACACGATGCACTAAACAAAATTTATATTAATAACAATAAATAGCTCAATTTATTGCTTACGACTTTAAAGAACACATCCACAAAACATGCAATTTACAGCAACACGTGTCACTATCCAACTAAAATGGAATGACTGACAAGTGTTACATTGTGCAGAATTGTATAAATGTGACAAACATAGGTTAATGAATTCATGACCTATCTAAGATATGCGCTGTATCTATTCACATATAGCAACTGAAATTATAATTTCAAACACTGTTTGCTAGTAGTTGCAACTTGCTACTTCCAACATTATGTAGGCTTTTTTTAAACTATTTATTTTGTCCAGAAACAAGTGCATTTTAAGTGATAATTTGAAATTCATAGTATTAGTTTCTAATCTCAAGCAACAATGATTCTGTTATCAGCATCGAAACAATTCAGGGGCATTACAAATTAAGCACATCTTTACGACAGAGAAAAATGAGTTACATTTACTGAGTCCATAAATTAACCCTCATGGTACAATCCTTCAAAAACATCCGTAACGTACGTATGGGGTGAGGATAACCCCATTCAACCTTGATTGTTCATGCCTTTTGTTCTAATTGATCAATCTACTTGGTTTTTTTCAAATAAAGGAAAATTTTATCAGGAATACAATGATCACTATTAAATCACTGTTTATTTGGGATTATGCAAGTTCATTGTCGAGGTCTGAAGACACCCTTGAAAATTTTTTGTGAAAAATGAATAAGTCATGGGGTTAGCGTAACCCCAATTGTACGATGAGGGTTAAAATAGTGACATCATAAAATTAATGTAAATTATACACACATTTCAGTGAAATTCACAGCTATTTCTGAAAACATAAACGATTTGTCGATAAAAATTGCGTAAAATCCTCTTAAATTTACAGAATAATTTGTTTAGAAATGTTAATTTTACAGGCATTTCTGTAATATTCATCAATAGAAAAAACAGTGTTATTTTAACCCTGAATCTGGTGTTAAATTAACCCGCAAAATATTTTACCCAAAGCGAGTTGTTTTAAGACTAGCATTGATGTAGCAACACCTTAGCAACATGTAAAAATTTCAACAACCTGAAGTTGGATATCAAATCTAGAAAACTACACAAGACATACATAACACTTTGTTTTTTCTGTGAATTTAGGTTATGAATTCAGTAAATCCCGTCTAGTAATCGCCAAACATGGCCCAGACCTGCCCCGATTGGGCCGTGTATTCTACCCCCAATCTAGGCCCCGCCAGGGCCACTTCAAGATTTCTTCCCGGAATGTAACTTATTTCTTTCTCCGCCTTCCGACACAGATAAACTTTTCATAGCCATATGCTTTATTTCATGATAATAATTCTGAAAAATAATAGCAATTTAGGAAAAATCGCGGTGCAACGGTAATTATGCCTAGCGGGCTGGAAATTTTCGCAGTCTAGATACGAAAAATTCTAAAAATTATGCGAAACTTTAGTACAGCTAATTGTAAAATTCGACAGAACTAAATTATCACTTTTCCTACAGTTTAGTATTTCACTATGAAAAATTCTCACCATGCGACCTTTTTCCCTAAATTAAAGCGTAATTTAAGAAAAATTCTAAGCTTAGCTTTCTCCTTCTACGTTAATGTTGAAGTTCAATTGTTTACTCATCGCTCGTTACAAGGACCTATGAGTTGTAATAAGCAGAGTGCTCTTTTTTTAATACCCTATATCAATATAACAAGGACTCCAGCAAGAACCCTTAATACCCTTCCGCATTATTAGAAAAATAGGGTAGGGATTTATTCCCCCTAAAAGAAACTACGATATTTCAAGGGGTGCAATAATCCTACTTTGAAAAGACGAATGGTATCTACTTTTGGATGTTGTGTGTTGGAACTATATTAACGTAATTCATGCTAAACGATTATCACTATATACAACGAAGTTGATATTCTAAGAAACTTCATTCATCAAGTCTGCGATTCGAATTGATGAAATAAGTAGTAACGGACGTGCAAAGCAAGCCAGACAACTTTCACATATCCTGTCGAATCAAATGTCGCACGATCAAGCGACGGCCGACGGTAGGCTAAAAAAAACCCAGGTGGTCCTATTCACCATTTAGTTTCTATCTCCGGCCACCCTGAATATCATCTCAAGATAAAAAAAACTAGAATTCAAAGACCCAATGCAAATTGAGATGATAGCATCGATTATAATTTCAACGCCTTTTTACCAAGAACATGAATCACATAAAGATCTAAAACTCTTAATATCTTCTAATTAGAGTAAACTGATCCTGATTTTTGGAAACAGGCCCCCCAAATTCGAACATCTAGGGTATTAACCCCGCGAGGATGAATGTCGCCGCGAAGCGACATAAAATATCTATTCACTAGAATAAAATATTCCATTCTAAATTAATAATCATTATTGTTCTTTAATGAAATCTAAAATTCCATCAAACAAAATATTTTTCAATTAACTTTATATATTTAAAGCTTTAGTAGATGATATCGTTTTCTTTAAGAAAATTTCTTCGACCCAGTCAGAAGCGCACTTGAAAAACGTTGGACCCCAAAGGGTTAATATTTGAAGGAACCTATTTGAGACAATCAACCGAATAGATAAATTAGTCCCAGTATCCAAAGAATAATTTTACAATTTCGGCGACGAAAATACTAATTCGGTCGAGGAATTACGCCAGGAGAAAAGAGCTCACCTGCGAGGCCGTCGTATACGAGGAATATCCGAAATGGGTGTAAGCTGACATTTCTGCTTCGCCTGATATGAAAAGTCTGCGATATAGAACACAACCCGCACCTTTCACGGCACTCCACACTCACTATGTCTCAAAGCTGTAGAACTGGGATATGCCCAAATTTCGAACAAGAGGACCAGTTCCTTAATTCAATGAGAGCCATCAGGTCATCATCTCAGCTTTCCCATTTCTTGAGCTTGGCCTCTCTTTGTCCCCATATTGGTCCCACTATCAGATCCAGTTTATATATCCCAAAAGGTGCAAGATCTTCTGAAGCGTCGATTGGACTTTGTCCCAACACACGTGAATCCCCTGATCCTGATTAGAGAAAATATTGACACGAGTTAGAGAAAGAGGAACACGAATCACACAATGAAGAGAGAATTGCACCACCGACGTTTTTGAGAACGGAAGGACATTTAGACAGACAACTTGATCGTGAAAAACGATTAGGTATAGAGTTTTGTTCGAACGGTCCGTCCCCTGCTCTCACAGAGCACTCCAGTCTGCGACTGACTTCGCTCCACTCACACCACTTCAAAGGGTCTCCACTCTACCTCGCACTGATCCCCCTCTGGCGGCGAACTTGTGGAACCGGCTAGCCCCACTATCTCTGAATAGGCGCTACCTAAAACCGTCCTCCAATCGGGGAAGTCGTGATCACTCTAGAGGTGGAACACGTAGGTAGTACAGGGTTCGGTGATTGGTTGGTGGAGCACGAAGGAGGCGTGGCTTCTCTGGATTCCACCTCTAGGGCTTTGAATCGTCATCCTCTTTCCCCCTGCTAGCGAGAAACTAGCGTGAAACGAAGACCCCTCTCCACATACTCAGAGCTCCTCGACAAACGGGCTTGGAGTACAAGGAGAAACGAGTATGTTTACGCGAGTCAACTCTTGTCAATTCTGTGTCGAGGGACTTAAATAAATCTGCCGTTTTTCTCAACCCCTCGATTCCTTGTGCTTCTGATGAGACGATTTTCCTCAACGGGATATTCTGAATGGGCGAAATTTAATTAGATGGGTTCAGCGGGTATTTCAGACTCTGATGAGGGTTTTCTAAAGCACAAGAGACATAAAAATGGGCCTTTTGATTAGTTTTTAAGTTATTTATAGCCTATGTTCGATGAAATATCAAAAAGTAAGAGTTTTTTAAGAAATTCATAGGGAAGTATAAGTTATTCCTTCTTTTTAAACTCATGAAATAAAATAGCTTTTTTGAAATCGAAATAAAAATTTATTTTTTAGTAGCGGGTCGAAAAATGCATTTTTTTTGCTTCGCAGGACGCAATAAAATCCACTTTATGACCCGCTAGTAGAAAAAGCATTTATTTATTCGTGAGATTATTCCCCTTGCTTTGCTTGAACATCAAACTCTACACTTGCAAAGTAAACTTTTTGTCCCTAGTTGTATAATGTGCTTTTTCCTACTAGAGCCTCAAAAAGTGCATATTTTTTCCTCATGCAGGGAAAACAAATCCTTTCTTTGATCCCCAAGTAAAAAAAAATGTGCAGTGCGTAAAAACATTTATTTAGCTCGTATGATTATTCCTCTTGCTTTCCTCAGACATCAAACTCCACACTTGCAAAGTAAACTTTTTCTCCCTAGTTGTATAATGTGTTTTTTTTCTACTAGCACCTCAAAAAGTGAATTTTTTTGCCTCGTGCGGGACAAACAAATCCATTTTTTGGGCCCCAAGTAAAAAAAAATCGTATGCAATACGAAAAAACATTTATTTTTCTCGTGAGATTATTCCTCTTGCTTTTCTCGGACATCAAACTCCACACTTGCAAAGTAAACTTTTTCTCCCTAGTTGTATAATGTGCTTTTTTCTACTAGCGCCTCAAAAAGTGCATTTTTTTTGCCTCATGCGGGGCAAACAAATCCATTCTTTGACCCCCAAATGATAAAAAATCGTGTGCAAATCGGAAAACTATTTATTTTGCTCGTGAGATTATTCCTCTTGCTTTTCTCGGACATCAAACTCCACATTTGCAAAATGAAGTTTCTTCTCCCTAATTGTGTAATATACTATTTCTTACTAGCAAGTCATAAAGTGCATTTTATCGGCCCCTTCAGGGCAGAAAAATTCATTACATATATGAAGTAGAATGATATGCGATCGATAGATTATGAAATATAGTCTTTCATTGTTGGGGAAGTACTTTTTCATGAAAATGAAAAATTTTAACACTTTGTGTTTTGATAAAAAAAAGTCGCGAATCCTTATTGAAACTAACTATGATATCTTCTATTTTGTGTAAGACATAGAACTATACTTTTTACAAAAGTGTTATAATTCACCGCTTTTTTGTAAACAAAGAGCTTCATCCATAAATGTTACGTAAATGCAACTTGAATAAAAATTTCAAAGATAGGTCCTTATTCTGTGAATTTAATAAGCATTTTTGAATTGCTTGTCAAAAAATCTGTTATGCTTACAAAAAAGCGGTAAATTTTCAGACGAATATTTTGTAAATTAAAAATTATTTTTCAGGAATAAAGTAATATAAATAAAAGAGAGAAGTTGTATTGACTCTCAGCTTTCAAAAAAATACCAATTATGGACCCTAAAGCCAATTTTTTCCAACAATGTGTCAGTATTTTTTATAAAGTTATAAACATTTTAATAACGTGATCCAATTGATCTATGTGGTCCCAATAGTATTTTATGCAATTAGGGAGACAAAAGTTTATTTTTCGAATGTGAAATTTGACGTTCGAGTAAAGTGAGGCCAATAATCACACGAGTAAAATAAATGTTTTTCCCGTGTTGCATACGATTTTTCAGAACTTGTGGGTAAAAAAATGGATTTACTTCCCCAAGGGGACAATAAAATGCACTTTATGACCCGCTAGTAGAAAAAAGCATATTATACAACTAGGGCGAAAAAAAGCACATTGCGCAACTACACGGAGAAAAATGGAGGGTCAGCCTGAATATCTAGAGGGTCAGGTCGACCAAATATGATGATCGACTATAGGACAGCCTTCTAGATAATCAAACTGATCATCTGTAGAGGGTCAGAAAAAAAGAATCAATTTGATCATTGTAGAAGGTCGATTTGATCATCCTTGAGGGTCGATATGAAAATTTAAAACAAAATATTCAACTTGAGATAGTGTGACTGTTTCTCTGTGGTAATCAAGCTGATCATAATTCGAGAGTCTCCCTGATTATGTCCATAAAATTATAGAAGGACTATTTGATAATCTAAAGGGTCGGTCTGACTCTCAAAATTTTGAACCTCTAACTTCGACCCTCCGTTTTTCTCCGTGTAGGGAGAAAAAATTTTATTTTGAAAGTGTGAAGTTTGACGCTCGAGAAAAGTGAGGGCAATAATCACACGAGTAAAATAAATTGTAAAATAAATGGTCTAAAATCAATTTAACAAAAATTTAATTTATTTTTTACAACCTAAATTTACTGCAAAAATGAGTTTATACGCCGCGAAAACAGTTTCTTTGAATCAAAGAAACATTTCTCTGATATACCGTCAAAGAAACAATTTCTTTGAATTCAAGAAAGTTTTGTTGGTTCAAAAAAATGTTCTTTAATGTAAAAAATCTATTTCTTTGGATCAAAGAAAATTTTTTTGAATTAACAAAACTTTCTTTAATTCGAAGAAATTTTTCCTTTGACCGTATATCAAATAAATGTTTCTTTAATTCAAAGAAACTGTTTTCTCAGTGTAATTTCGTATAATCAAATAATCTGAATTATTAATTTTGGTGTCTTAAATTTGATACATCAGTATATTAAATTTAATACACTATTATATTGTTTCACAAATAATATACACAAATATTAAATTTCATATACAAGTGTGTACAAAATTTTATAATATTTCTAACGGTGTATCCAATACAAAAAAAATGA
This sequence comes from Diplolepis rosae, assembly GCA_030998225.1. Lineage (NCBI taxonomy): Eukaryota > Metazoa > Arthropoda > Insecta > Hymenoptera > Diplolepididae > Diplolepis > Diplolepis rosae. Next base: position 7,464,649 of record JAPYXD010000701.1, read on the forward strand.
ATGGACATCCAAATCCGGACCAGAAATACGGAATTCATTGAGGGTATACCCCAGTATCCAATTACAATTTATCACAACAACCTCAATTACCTCTAAGCTCAGAAATTTGAGAAAACTATAGACGATAATTTTACGCCTTATTAGCATCTATTCATGGGATTCATCCTACACTGGAGGTCACTTGTCTGGAAAACGAGTTACTAGACCAGAGGAGTCGGAAGTTCTATCATTTCCATGAATTCCCAGACAGATCACGAGAAGAGTGAAGACATGAGAATGACGTGTAGCAGTGGTATGGGTATAGTTTGCAAGCAACTTGGCCTAATGCTACTATAATAGGATTAGTCGACAGGTTCGTAAGTACTTCGGGCTAGGAGGCCCGCAGGTTCTTTTTACTATCCCACTTCCATCTTTGGTATCTTTACTGATCTCAGGTCCATCAGACGAGGCTTAGAATTAGGGCCAAGGCTGTCGAAGATGATTTACGATGTACTGCGTAAACCTGGTGACCTGTAGATCACGCCCCTGACAACAGTTCTTAAGACATGAATATCTGTTTTTCTCTTTGCAAAACTGTTTTCATCGCTTCGACTTCTTCAAACCCATGTCTAAAATCAACAATGCCCTAATCCTACCTCGACTCAACAAAAGTTTCCTTTTCCATTATATTTTTTCATCTGGCTCTCCAGTCTCCATACGGAGCGGAAATTAATTGAAATTATTTTATTCGGAAACAGATTTCGAAATTGTTCTTATTTTCTATAATCGAAATCCTTTCCGAAACTTTCGCCAGAGTGGAACAAGTCCCCGTAGGGAGAAGATAATATTGTAGAATTCGATAATTATTTTATTGCCTTGGCAGAAGTTTCGGATTGGAATCCAATCCGAGGAAATCAGAGTTACTTTGAGCAATTCGAAACCAATTCGAAAAACGATCTGAAGAACGTTTGTTGCAAATCGGTTAAAAATTAATCTTACTCGATTCGATTCAATCCGGTTTAATGCGAATGAATCCGAATAATACCGAACTCGGATTTAACTGGGATGAATCGGATTGATTTTTAATTGAATTGAATCGAACAAAATCTAAAAATTTCGGATTGTTTGATTCGGAAACAAATTTTGAAATCGTTCTTATTTGCTCGAATAGAAATACTTTTCGACACTTTCGCCAGAGTGGAACAAGTCTCCATACGGTGAAAAGAATATCGTAGAGTTCGATAATTATTTTACTGCCTTGGCAGAAGTTTCGGATTGGAATCCAATCCGAGCAAATCACTCTCTAAATCTGAATCAGTCGAATTTTCACTGATCGAATCAGTGATTTGCCTTTACACTGATTTATCAGTGAAAAAATATTTTTCACTGTTAAATCAGTTAATTTTCACTGATTCATCAGTGAAAAAATATTTCTCACTGTCAAATCAGTCAATTTTCACTGAAATAATCAGTGAAATTTGACTGATTTGCAGTAAGCTCTTTTTAGCTATTGGAATCAGTCAAAATTCACTGATAATCAGTAGATTTTGACTGATTCAAATTTAGAGAGCAAAGTTACTTTGAGCAATTCAAAACCAATTCGAAAAAAGTTCTGAAGAACGTTTGCTGCAAATCGGTTAAAAATTAATCTTACTCGATTCGATTCAATCCGGGTTAATGAGAATGAATCCGAATAATACTGAACTCGGATTTAACTGGGATGAATCGGATTGATTTTTAATTGAATTGCATCGAACAAAATCTAAAATTTTCGGATTATTTGATTTGGAAACAGATTTCGAAATTGTTCTTATTTGCTATAATCAAAATCCTTTCCGAAACTTTCCCCAGTGTGGAACAAGTCTCCATACGGAGAAAAGAATATCGTAGAGTTCGATAATTATTTTACTGCCTTGGCAGAAGTTTCGGATTGGAATCCAATCCGAGCAAATCAGAGTTACTTCGAGCAATTCCAAACCAATCCGGAAAACGTTTTGAAGAACGTTTGATGCAAATCGGCTAAAAATTAATCTTACTCGATTCGATTCAATCCGGTTTAATGCGAATGAATCCGAATAATACCGAACTCAGATTTAACTGGGATGAATCAGATTGATTTTTAAGCGAATTGCATCGAATAAAATCTAAAATTTTCGGATTGTTTGATTCGGAAACAGATTTTGGAATCGTTCTTATTTACTCGAATAGAAATCCTTTCCGAAACTATCGCCAGAGTGGAACAAGTCTCCATACGGAGAAAAGAATACTGTAGAGTTCGACAATTATTTTACTGCCTTGGCGGAAGTTTCGGATTGGAATCCAATCCGAGCAAATCAGAGTTACTTCGAGCAATTTCAAACCAATCCGGAAAACGTTTTGAAGAACGTTTGATGCAAATCGGCTAAAAATTAATCTTACTCGATTCGATTCAATCCGGTTTAATGAGAATGAATCCGAATAATACTGAACTCGGATTTAACTGGGATGAATCAGATTGATTTTTAAGCGAATTGCATCGAATAAAATCTAAAATTTTCGTATTGTTTGATTCGGAAACAGATTTTGGAATCGTTCTTATTTTCTATAATAGAAATCCTTTCCGAAACTTTCGCCAGAGTGGAACAAGTTTCCATACGGTGAAAAGAATATCGTAGAGTTCGATAATTATTTTACTGCCTTGGCGGAAGTTTCGGATTGGAATCCAATCCGAGCAAATCAGAGTTACTTCGAGCAATTCCAAATCTATCCGAAAAACGTTTTGAAGAACGTTTGCTGCAAATCGGTTAAAAATTAATCTTACTCGATTCGATTCAATCCGGGTTAATGAGAATGAATCCGAATAATACTGAACTCGGATTTAACTGGGATGAATCGGATTGATTTTTAATTGAATTGCATCGAACAAAATCTAAAATTTTCAAATTGTTTCGGAATGATTAGGAATGGTTCGGAAACAGATTTCGGAATCGTTCTTATTTTCTCGAATAGAAATCCTTTATGAAACTTTCGGCTGAGTGAATCCAGTCTCCATATGGAGAGAAGAATATCGTCGAGTTCGATAATTACTTTACTGCCTTATTCGATGCAAATCTAATAAAAATCAATCTGGCTTATTCCGATTCATCCGGTTTAATGCGATTGCATTCGAATAATGTCGATCTCTGATTCAACTGGAATGAATCAGATTGGTTCGAAAGGATTCGAAATGGTTAGAAAACAGATTTAGAACTCGTTCTTATTCGCTCGGATTGAATTCCTTTCCGAAACTTACGCTAGTTTGGATACAATATTTTCTTTTACATGGAAATATTAGATTACTTTTTGTACAGATTGCTATATGAATATTTTACGGATAATGTTATAGGAGATAATATCTGAAGGTTGGAGTTAATATCTTATATGGTAAAAAATACCATTCGTATTGTAGCTATCACACTATTTTTAAAAAGTCATGTACTGTCGACGTTAACTCTCGAGTACTTGAGTTATAAATGAGCAGTTCTCTCACGATTCAGGATTTCCAAAAGTAAAAATAAATATTATAGATGAAAAAAAAAATTTGTTAGAAATCCGAAGAAAGAGTTATTTAATCAAACTCAATATTGTAATGAAAAAAAATGTTTCTTGTATTCACTAAAAATTCACCAGATCTTAATAACACTGTGAGTATAATATACCCAGACGGAAAAGTCGAACTTATGCCGGATCTTACGAACGGCATTGTACCGCGCCAGTTGTAAATAAGGAACAATGCCAGTACTAATGATTGGTACCGCGCCGAGCGTTGGCGCGGTACTCGTTCAGTACTGCCCCAGTATGGAGTCCAAATGCTGGCTAGAAGCCGACTTAGGGATTCATGCCGAGCGTTGGCGTGGTACTGGTGTAGTACTGCCCCAGTATGGAGTCAAATGCTGGCTAGAAGCCGACTTAGGGATTTATGCCGAGCGTTGGCGCGGTACTGATTCAGTACTGCCCCTGTATGGTGTCCAAATGCTGGCTAGAAACCGGCTCAAGGATTTATGCCGAGCGTTGTCGCGGTACTGGTTCAGTACTGCCCCAGTACAGATATAGATAAATTGATTTATCTCACAATAATTAATAGTTTAATATATTTGACTAATTAATTATAGTAATTTTATTTTTACTAATGTTTCTGTAACGTTTTCTACTAAAAATTACTTAAATTTAACTAACAATTAGTCAGTTTTGACTAATTCGGATTTAAAGAGTGTAATTTAAGAATTAAATTTATTTATTATCAAAATATTGGAAATATACAAAGTTCATCTTGAGCTGCTTCTGCGTTTTAAAACCAACGTCTTTAAGACGTTCCTTAGTTTCGACTTGATATTATTATTCTGATTTAAGTAAACGAGTGTACCCAGCCGGAAATGTCGGATCTTACGAACGGCATGGTACCGCGCCAGTTGTAAATGAGGAGCAATGCCAGTACTGATCATTAGTACCGCGCCGAGCGTTGGCGCGGTACTGGTATAGTACTGTCCCAGTATGGAGTCCATGTGTACTATTTTTTTTAATAGTACTTCATAAGTTGGAATAACTTATTGCGAACTTGAATGCATAATTTCGTTATGAGATAATTTTCTTGATTCCAAAGTTTCATCATATTTTTGGAATTGAATAAACTCAAAATTTTTAGATTCTGAACATACGTTGATTTTACTCTTGAGAACAAGAATTAAAGGAATCATAACCTGTATAAAGTATCACTAATATACAATAATCAAAGTTAATAATTCTAAAATGTATATAAATCTTTTTATTATGTAATGTTCTTTAATAAATTCAAAAATTTGATCGCTTTCCTTCAAAAATATTTTATTTTATAGAAAATCGACTTAATAATTAAAAATCTTAAAAATTTTAATCTGAATCGTAAATTGAGATAAAATCTAAAAATTCCCGATTACACGGGGCCTATACACTTCTTACACAGCCCTGCAGTAGTTGAAGGTTATAAGCGCTATTTTCTTCCTTGTATTCCAAGCGTGCGCAGCCGAGAGGCTTAGTCGTTAGGTTAGTAATGCGTTAATTATAAGTAGAGAGGGTTCGAACCCGCAGCGTTAAGAATAATTTTTAATACTACCCAAACGAGCGTTTGTGTAGTGTAGAGGGGAATGTGTGTTTGTAGGTAGGTTTGTGTATAAAAATAGTAAATTAAAGACTGCTTGAAAGTAAATAAAGTTTTGAAATGTACTAAGAATATTCATCGATTCAACTACTGATCTTATTTGATTTACCTATGTTCCTGCAGTTCACTTAACTTCAAAAATGACACTGGGGCCTTTACAAACTACGGAATGTAAGTTAAAAAGTAGTCAAACCTACTGAGATTTTTTTTCGGTGTACGAGTAACGAATAAGTATTGTCAATTTACTCAGAAAAAATTTTCTAGCTTGAAAACAGATATTTTACTTTGAAAACAGTGAACTTAACCTACCAAGCGAATATCCCTCCGCTGCCGTTCAAAACGGTAAATATTAGTCTTAACTCAAACTTTCCCTGTATTTTTTATCTTAGTACAATACAGATTTTTGGTACATTTCCCAGTACCGCCCCAGTACTAAAAGACAACTCCCAGCCGAGTGAAATTTTGTACTAATGCCAGTACCGCGCCAGTACAGTCCTTCGGCACAGGCATACTACTATTTCCAGTACAGCGCCGGTACAGATATTTGGTACAGGCATAGTACCATTTTTAGTACCGCGCCAATACCGACAGACAACTCCCAGCCGAGTGACATTTCGGACGAATACCAGTACCCAGCCGTTTTCCACCCGGTATTATGCCAGTACAATGCCAGTACCGACATCCGCCCGGCGGTACTGGCGCGGTACCAAGCCAGTTGTAAATTTCCACCTGGGTACTCTCTAAATTTAAATTAGTCAAAATCTACTGATTATCAGTGAAATTTGACTGATTAAAATAGCTAAAAAGAGGTTACTGTAAATCAGTCAAAGTTCACTGATTATTTCAGTGAAAATTGACTGATTTGTCAGTGAAAAATATTTTTTTCACTGATGAATCAGTGAAAATTAACTGATTTAACAGTGAAAAATATTTTTCACTGATGAATCAGTGAAAAGTCAAATCACTGATTCAATCAGTGAAAATTTGACTGATTCAGATTTAGAGAGTAGATAACGTACACAGAGAAAAGTGGATGTTTAGAATTACCATCTAGATGTTTAAGTATGGGACAGCCATCTTATATATTTAGTTGTAATATCTAGATATTCAACTGTAATATCTAAGATGTTAAAATATGCAGAGATTAATATCTTAGATATTACAGTTGAACATCTAGATAATACAATTGAACATATAAGATGGCTGTCCCATAGTTGAACATCCATTTTTCTCCATGTAGTAACCCATATTATATTTCTGGTACTTTAAAAAATTATAATATAATAAAAATTTTAATTTCATGCCCTTTAATTATAATATCTCAAATTCTAATTTGGCAGGTTACAATATTTTGAAATTTGAAAAAAAAAGATCAATAAGCAAATTCCATTTTTCAGTTATACTAAGCAAGGTACGAAAAAATATCAAAATGCAAGAATGTTTGTTTAAATATATCTACACTGTAAAAAAAAAAATTTAATTCAAGTCCAAAAATCGGCTAACTTTATGATGTAACAAAAACTAGATCATTAGAGAAGGACAGATTTATACGCTTATACACAGGATGGCTAAATTTAATCTCAAATCGCAGTTCCTTCTTTTCGAAAAGAAAATTAAAAAAATATATTATAAAATTCACTTGATCTACATTAATAAATCATGAAGAATAAACTTGAGTCCCCAAGAAGAAGCAAAAACTTTTTAATTTTATAATGTATTTTTTTTTTTGTGAATCATCCCTATACATCAACAAAGCAATTTTGTCCTCAATGAGCGCTCGATTTTCCACCTTTATATTATTAATACCGAGAGTTTTCTGATCGTGATAAGTGAAGTAGCCTGCAATAGAGGATTCCATTAAGCAGAATTATTGGCTAGAATCATGCGACGTACGTAAAGCGAGTATTGATTTACAAGACATGCGATAATGTTCGCTCAGGCGATTACTATCATTTTTGCGTTACTGACTCCCGTAATGGGCCGTGCAAAGCTCAATTAACAGAATAAAGTATAATAAAGTATGAAAGAATAAAGCTAAAGTCACTAGGTATAATGCCTAGACTTGTAAAATTCTCGGAAATTTAAATTTGGGTAATATTATCCGGAAAAATACTGGTATGTTATCAAAGCCACGAGAATTTATCAAGAAATTATGAGGAAATTGAATTTTGATGTTCTTTTTTTAGGTTTAAAAGTAATTAGATGCTGAGGTAAAAGTTTTGATTAGGATTTCATTTCGTTTTTTTTCGTACCAATTCGAGTCATTCCGAACTAATCTAGAAAAATATTTTTTTTACCTCGCTTTAAAATATTATTAAATTTCATGTATATTTATATATGAAATTTAATATCTCTATATATTATTTTTGAAGCAATACATTGGTTGTTAGATTTAATGTACTGAGGTAATAAATTTAATATACCAAAATTAACAACTCACATAATTTGATTTTATGCAATTATAGTTATTTTTTCAGTGAATCCATAGGATGTAAATAATAAAATAGATTATTTTCTTTCATATTGACATAAATTAATTTTCATATTATTTAAGGTATACAAGTATTTGAAAAATTAGTTTGCTTCACCTGTAAAACAACTTTAGTGAAACATTGAAAATCACTAAAAAAATAGTGAAAAATGACTAATGATTAGTAGAAATTTTCACAAAAGCAAATTAGTGACAATTTAATTAATTTTGTTCGCAAGTGATATGAAATATGGAACTGCATTTTCTCAAACATTTCTGTAAATTTAGCAGATATTTCACTACAATGAACTGCTTTTTTGTAAACTTAATAGATTTGGTGATAAACATTGCAAAAATCCCTATAAAATTTACAGAATAAGGAATTTTTTTCGAAACGTTGATCCAACAGAATTTTTGTAATATTTATCGATTATTCTCTTACGTTTACGAAAAAGTGGTGAATTGTACTGAAATAATTCAAAATTTTAAAAGTTTGAACGCTTTCGAATTCTTGAAATTCTGAATTATACTTTTCTTTGAACGTTAAGATGATTTTGAGTCCGTAGTATGATACGAGATGGAATTTAGTTTTGTACTGAAATATCTCTCTAATTTACTTCCTTTTTACTTCGAAAATTTATAATTCGATTGAAACAATGTGCTCTATAAACCTGAATCAGTGAAATAGTCACTGATTATATCAGTGAAAATATATCAACTGATGAATCAGTGCCCTGCTTTGATTTCACTAAGGAATCAGTGAACGCGTCACGTGAACATAACTTTTGAATTCACGAATTCAAAACTTTCATCTACACTTTACTGATTTATCGTCCTTTAAAAATAATAATGATTACGTAATTTCGTTTTAGTGTTGTTTAGCCTAAAATAAACGAGTTCATCGATCGTTAAAATATATTACTTGTTTTATTACTCCCACCTGAAGCTTTCACTGATTCAATAAGTGAGTTCAATCTATTTCACTGATTCATCAGTCGAATTTCATTGATTCTCAGTGAAAGACTTATAGCTGCTGCCATCAGTGAATAGTCACTGGGAATCAGTGGCCGTTCACTAATTCAGATTTAGAGAGCATTAATTTTAAAATAGTGTGTGCCTTGAAAATTTCTAATTGACAGAAACATTTCCAATGACTGTTTCCTTAGCACAAAATAAAAACTTCGAATTGAATTTCTTACAGAAACTAGAACTTCAAAAATTTGGAATTTAAAGATTTTCAATTTATTTAAAAAGTGAAATATCCAAATGATACGCGGAGAAAAATATTAGTATAATTGTAATAATTAGTGACGTACCGATTGTTAAAGAATGCATCGCTGTTCCGTAAACTTTACAAATGTGGAGAAAAGTTTCAAAATGTACACTGTTAAAAATGTTCGGAAATTTACAAAATTTTGATGTTACAAAGGTAACGTAAAATTAGACGATACTTATGATGTGTTTGAATAAAGATATCTTAAAATTGCGAAAATGTGCTGAATTTTCTGAAATTTTTCTTAATATTACGGAACTATCAAACTGTAACAGTTTTTTATTAAATTTGTCATAAAGTTAGAAAACTGTAAAAAAAATTTCAGTTACCCAGAACATAAAATTATTCCTGTTACAAGATTCAGAATTTCCAGATACAAACATCAGAATATTCGCCACTTTAACTGAAAGTTAAGAAATTGTTTCTTAAATTTACTAAAAAGTAACCTTATTCTCTGAAATTCTATCTTAATTTTACGAAACTGTAACTGAATAAAACTCCAGTCACGTGTTTCGGCAAATTACAATAGAAATTTCTAACAGTGTACGTCACAACAAATTACAATAATATTAATTAAGTGCGAGTTGCCGAATCTGATAATACGGCACAATATTGGCCCAATCTTGGCAGCCAACAGTCGGCTATTGTTATTGGGCCAGTGTCACTGTTTGCATCGGTCAAGTGCTGGGCCGACGACGGCGGCCTTTTTCGACTGTTTAAATTTACCGTCCTTCAGCCGAAACTTGGCCCAGTGTCGGCCCTATACCAAGACGATTGTTACTTTTACTATGGCATCCAGTTCTGAAAGTAGAAGAGCCAGAATACGGCCTACGGACGGCACATTACTGGGCCATGTTTTACTTTTACCACTGCAAACTATTCTGGAAGTGAGAAAACCGGAGTTCGGCACAGCATCGGCCCGTTGCTGTGCAGAAAAAAAGTGTTGGCGGCCAGAGTTTGGGCCAGAATTGGCCGCCAAGTGCATACCGGTCTTATCATTCCAGCAACTGCACGATATTGGCAACCGATCTTCGGCAAAATTTTTGCCGATGCTGGGCCAGTGTTGGACCGTATCTAACTCCGCACATGATCTCCAACTTGGCCATACGTCCCAACTTTACTCGAAAGTTATGTAAAATTTCTTGAACTATTTTTCTCCGTGTGAAAAACACATTCCGTAGATTTGATGAAATGATCCTATAACCTTTGAGGAAGTGCAAACAAGTACCTGCAATGGTAAATATTTTCTTTTGTCAGCTTTTCACGATAAGCCAGTCATTGTTTTTCTAAACGTCTGAACAGAATCCTAATCTTCTTGGCATGTCTTTTTCGTGATAACGGATCGAGTAAAAGCTAAATAGCCTTGTTAAGGTGGGGCCTGTTCAACGATAGAAACACTTAATAAGGTCTGCAGGTCCCTATTCTATCACACTGCTTGTCTTTACCCCATACCCTAAGTTAGGTAAACTAACCTTTTTCTTATCTTTCTCCTGAACCAAGGGGGTGCATCCGTTACACTGCTCAATGTTAAAAATGTGTCACGAGAGTTGAAAACGAGTGTGTGGTGGTGCTTGTAGTAACTTGGTCCTACAAAACCATCCACTATTAAAGGAAAAATGCATAAAAATTACAAATTGAAATTTTTAAAACCACTTCCACTTAGTGTATAGAGTCAGGTAGTAAATAAAAATCATATACTTACTTCGAAAACACAAATTGATGAAAACAATTGTCGACAAATATAATAAACGAATTATTAAATTCGGACAAATATTTAAATTCCCGAAATTTAAAACTGCTGAACATATTTAATTAATTATTAATTTAATAGCTATTTATGAAATCATAAATGAGGCCAAAAATTTAATTACTTAACAATTATTAATTATTTCAAATTAATTAGTTGAGTTTGAAATTTTTGTCACTGCCTACATTATCGGAGGATCACTAGTCGCGTATCAGATAGGATACGTTGTCGACAGGTGTCCTCGTAGACAATTTCAAACTCTTATATCGCAAATAATGCAAATAAATTCAATATTTAAAGAATTTGAAAATCTTTCTGTGGAAAAAATGACGCTTTCGACTGCGCTGGGATTCGAGGCTCAGGTCTTTCGATTGCCGGAGTCGACCGGCAATCGAAAGACCTGGGCTCGAATCCCAGCGCAGTCGAAAGCGTCATTTTTTCCACAGAAAGATTTTCAAATTCTTTAAATTATTAATTATTTTTGGGAATTTAAATTTTAGGAATTGAAGTATTTATGGAAATTCAGCATTTTATTTATTTTATAATTGGGCAATTTTATAATTCGTTAATTTATATTTTCATTAATTTATGGTTTTGGCATTTTTTCGTTATTTTGTATTAGTCCTAGATATTTAATCACTTAAATATATATAGTAATGAAGAATGCATCTTTTTGTGTTTTTTACAAGATAATGCGACTATGCTCTCTAAACTTGAATCAGTGAAATAGTCACTGATTATATCAGTGGAAATATATCAACTGATGAATCAGTGCCCTGCTTTGATTTCACTGAGGAATCAGTGAACGCACCACGTGAACATAACCTTTGAATTCGCGAATTCAAAACATTCATCTACACTTTACTGATGTATCGTCCCTTAAAAATAATAATAATTACGTAATTTCGTTTAAGTATTGTTTAGCCTAAAGTAAACGAATTCATCGATCGTTAAAATATATTGCTGGTTTTATTACTCCCACCTGAAGCTTTCACTGATTCAATAAGTGAGTTCAATCTATTTCACTGATTCATCAGTCGAATTTCACAGATTCTCAGTGAAAGACTTATAGCTGCTGGCATCAGTGAATAGTCACTGCGAATCAGTGGCCGTTCACTGATTCAGGTTTAGAGAGTGCAATTAAAAATAATTATTATATATCTATATATTAGAAACAAATAATATTATATATCACAAAATATTATTCTTTATTGCAAATAACAAATACTTAAATGTGATATTTTTAATATCAAATAGACTTTGTAACGAAGGTACAATATTCGAACGTTTATATTATAACTCTTGAAGAAAGACCATTAACGAATATTTTTATTTTTGAGAATTAATTAATCAATTTTATCAAAATTAATCAATTAATTTTGAAATTTGTTTGTTTTTTTTATTTTTTTGAATCAGCTAAAGAAGTTTTAGCTTATTGTCCCATTCTATTTCTCAAATATAAATGAATGCTGTTGGCCAAAACTTCTGTGGCATGTTCTGCACAAGCAAAGTCAAACTTTAATTCAGACAAGTCATTCAAGACTAAGTCAAAAACATGACTTTGCTTGCAATGCAGAGAAAACGAGTTTTCAATAGATCTAAAAAGTCGAAGAGTTTGAAATTCGAGTGCTGAAGATAGCGAATCTAAAGTGATCAGTTTTGCCACAAGATGATTAGTTTGGGTTTAACCAATACTTTCGTCGTTTGCAGAATAAAATAGTGCGAAATTAAACACAAAATCACTACTAGGAAACTCCACCGGGCTATTTTCACAAATATCATAATAAAACCGATTTAATAACTACATTTTAATAACTTTGTCACGACTTTTTTTGACGAAAGCCACATAAACATCAAACCAAGTAGGACCAACCCACTACTAGCGCCGCTGCACGGCCGTTTTCAACACATGGACCATTTTCAACTTTCGGAGTCAGGGGGCTGTCCTGAACCAATACCCAAAACCAGTATTGAAAATCCTCTCAGATATTTAATTACCTATTAGATTGTCCCAGAAGTAATTGCCGATTTTTTCATACGAATTAAACACATGTTTTCAACTACAAGGAATGAACTTTAATTAATGATATATTTTCCATTTTTTTCAATGACCTTTTGCCATCTTTCCGGTACATCACGATTCCATGCTCATAGAACTTCTGGTCTTTATGGGCAAAAAACTGAGCCAAGTGCGATTTCACAGCTTCATCATTATTGAAAGTTTTACCATTCAAGGAGTTCTGCAAAGATCGAAATAAATAGTAATCTGATGGTGCAAGGTCAGGGCTATATGGCGGATGTAACATCACTTCCCAATTAAGCCTTGATAATTTTTGGCGAGTTGCTAAAGATGTGTGTGGTGTAGCGTTGTCATGGTGAAAAATTACACCTTTACGATTCACCAATTCTGGCCATTTTCTTTGACCGCTGCGTTCAATTTGTTCAGCTGACGACAGTAGACATCCGAATTAAGGGGGGTTTCTACTTTGTTCGGCCAAAAAAACGTGCTTTTTTTAGAAATTTTTTTTGGGGAACGTATTTAAGATAATCACTTGAAATTTTTTTCAGTTGTAGTTTTTTTTCACTTTATACAGAAGCAAAACTTTAAACGCGTTTTTCTCAAAACTATATTTGTTGGCCTTGCGGAAGTGATTTAAGCCAGACGAGTTGAGCAATAGCCACGAAATTTTTAACAGTCATTTATTAAGGGCTTAGCTATAGCTCGAACTAGAATCTTAAAAAAATATTAATTTTTTATCATTAAACATGAAAATTTGTATTGAAAAAAGTAGGTGAAAATTGACTTAGTATAAGAAACAAAGTACTCAGGGTAAGTATTATTTATTTCGCGATATTGTCAACTCTTATTGCTGAGCACAGGTATCAAGGCTTCTAGTATTCAGCACACCTTTTACTGAGTTGCAGAAATAAACGATTAGTAAACTAAAATATGTGATCCATATAATTTTTTACGGGATTTCAAACCATGCGAGCGATAGCGTACATTGAAAGAAATTTATCGTGAATACAGACAATTTTCTGGTTATATTAGCAAAAGAGTTTGGCTGTCTCAGATACAGCTAAACTGTATGGGTGTTTCATACAAACAGTTATAGTTGAAGGGATACTACTGCACCAGTAATATATTTTCAATACACACATCCAAACTGATATGGCGGCAACAGATGAAACATGGTTATGGTTCCTTTAACCAAACTCTGTTTTGGAAAATCAGCTCAACTTCAAACAGACGCTTGTCTGCTAGTGATGCGTAGTAGTTTCAGAGGTTAGGGGTAAGTAAACTATTATATCAGTGGTTGATTATAAATCTAAAAAAAAAAAAAATTAAATCGATACCAGCAATACGTGTTTTGTTTGCATGATCACATACGATCACTCTGCAAACATTTGAACGCACACCAATATACATCCTTGAAAAAAACCATTTTGTTTTGCTAAATCAGCATAACAGTCGATGGATAATACAATCAGAAGGACATTTATGAAAGTTTCCTGAGCTGATAGCTAATTTAAAGACATGTTATTAGCTCAACTAATATTTGTTAATTTCTTATTCATACTTATTAACACACAAAATAATATAACTGAAATAAGAAGATTTTCTTTCTAATTTGCATAGAAATTCTCTAACAAACTCGGTTAAGTAGAAACACAATACAATTTCTTTCAGTGTAATTAATAGATGCGAACGCTTCACGCCGGTGATGCACACGGAGAAAAATGGATATTGAAAAGTAGATATTCAAATAGGAGATATTCATCCATAATATCTAGATATTGACACGCAATATTAAAATTTTTTTTTCAATATATAAGATTTTTCCGAGAAGTAACATTTGATATTCAGATTCAATAGTTAAGATATTGAAGCATGAAGTGCGTGCGCATAAATATAAAGGTCATGTGATCACTTAAATTCTAATAAGTGGTTCTAATGGAATAAAAGTGATCGGGTCTTTAATTAAGTTGAGATGCAGTAAGTAAAACATATAAGTTATATATTTTCTCTACATATGTGGTTTATAGCCGAGAATGAAATCTAACCTTAATGTTAAGGTTAAGTTTCTAACAAGAACATTAAATTAATTTTAGACATGCCAGATAATGAAAATTTTGTTCAAACATCTATATTACTTTTACAGAAAAGAACATAATAAAATATAATTTGACTTTTTTCTAAAACTGAATATGTAGTTATATTCTAACCTTTAAAATAATTGTTTGATTATCTTAGACATTGAGCTGTAACATCTATAACTTACCTTTTCAGTATACCTGATATTGATGTTAAATATCTGAGATATTCAACTTTAGTACCTCAGACATTCAAGTTTACTAACGAGGATATTCAGAAGTTTAGTATCTTGAATATTCATTTTTAATATCTGAGATAATCAAGCTCAATATCTGAGATACTGGTGGTTAATATCTTTTTTTCAATATCTGTAGGCATTGAAGTAGAATATTTAAATGTTTGTCACATAGTTGAATGCTACTGACATTGTGCCTCAGTATCTAGATATTATGGGTCAATATCCATTTTTCTCCGTGGAAGGTTCAAACCTAAGCGGAGGTAATTGATTGATGTAATTTAGAAATTTTTCAGGGTAAAAATGTAAGAAGGCTTACCTGTCTGTGATAGAAAAGTGTACAGAAGTGTAAATTAAATAGCAAAAATGTAAACGAAAATTTATCCATTTTAATTTTCATACTGAGTTTCAGTTTTCAGAGTACTGCGTTTTGTCTAATAAAATACTGATCATCAGCAACTCGAGTGCTGCGTTACGACGAGCGGGTTGCTGCTAAGCAGCATTCAGCCTGCTGTACACTGTTAGAAATGTTTGCAATTTTAGTATACAGGGGTATATTAAATTTCCTATATCTTTACTAAATTTACTACACTTGGTAATTTTAGTATACTCAGGTATACTAAATTTTTTAAGTGTATACTAAGTTTCTTTTACGTATATGAATTTCGTAGTTTCTGTATACTAAAATTCATATATCTGTATACGAAATTCAACTGCGCAAGCGCGCTTCGAGTTACGCGGATCATGCAACATGCAGACTCGTATGCCGATGTATTTGAGGTTAACTACGTTGTTGGATCGACATTTGATGCCGCGCAAAAGTTCGGATTGTTTGGATCTGCGTTTTTCTTTTCAAAAGGTAGGTTTAATTTATTTACTTGTTTACAAATGTAAATTTACGTATCCCAGAATTTTGAAGCTTTATAAGTGTAATGTGAAAAAAGTAAAATAAAAATTCCAGAAGTAGTTAGACATTTTAAGTTACATTAACGCGCGAAAAAAGTTGATCTTGCCCAAGTAACACAAGATCATCTATTAGACGTCTAAAACATCTTTTTGGGGAAAACGGGAGAGTTCTAGAAGACGTTCCGATTTTCTGCTGAAAGTGCTATTACTATTTTTTTTAGATCGCGTACTCATTAGAGTTCAAGATGTTATGGAAGGAATTCAAGTTGCTTTCGCATCGTACTACGTCTTTGGATATTCATACGTTGCGGAATTGCCAAAATCTTTAAAGTTCATTCAAAGGTAATTATTTAATGATTCATTCAATATACATATAGCTTTTACGTGTCTTTGAAGTACATATTTACAAAACGAAATTATTTCTTCAGGTTCATATTTGACATTAACCCTCTGTCTCCAGGCGACAAAAGAGTGAAGGGCGCTGAAAGGATCATTATCTTTGATAATTATTAATAATTCTTAATAAAGTGATACTCTGTACTTCAACTGTATTTATTTTACAATATACCCTATTGAATAATAATTGTAGAACAAAACATTACAAATCGCTATATACTTTATTTTTAATAGTAACATTTTTATCCTTTCGGACAAAGTTTAGAAAAAAAGATTTAACTTCAAATCGATAAGGAAAACAATTAAATACAAATTTTAATTTATATTAATTATTTTCCTTATACTTTGAGTTTTACTGGTTCTCTAGCATTAGTACACACATATTAAAATTAGTATACCCATACAGTAAAATTACTATATGTGTGTACTAAATTTCATGTACACGTATACTAAATTTAGTGCACGCGTATTCTTAATTTCATATACATGTATACTAAATTCAGTATACGCATATACTAAATTTCATATACGCGTATAATAAATTTAGTACACGCATATACTAAATTTAGTATACGCCGGTAAACTAAATTTAATTTCATGTTGTGCATTCATGCTTCCATTACATGTATACTAAATATAGTACAGATTTTTCTCACAGTGTATTGTAGAAATTTAGAATACTTCTATTTAGAATCATAGTTAAAATACATCAGCATTTTTCCTTGCGAAAGCAAAATTGTGCATCTCAGTTGCTGCTGAGCAGTACGGAAGTGCTACACGGAGAAAAATGGATATTGACCCATAATATCTAGATATTTAGGCACAATGTCAGTAGCATTCAACTATGTGACAAACATTTAAATATTCTACTTCGATGCCTGCAGATATTGAAAAATAGATATTAACCACCAGTATCTCAGATATTGAGCTTGATTATCTCAGATATTATAAATGAATATTCAAGATACTAAACTTCTGAATATCCTCGTTAGTAAACTTGAATGTCTGAGGTACTAAAGTTAAATATCTCAGATATTTAGCATCAATATCAGGTATACTGAAAAGGTAAGTTATAGATGTTACAGCTCAATGTCTAAGATACTCAAAAAATTATTTTAAAGATTATAAAATAACTACATATTCAGTTTATAGAAAAAAGTTAAATTATATCTATTTTTCTCCGTGTGATCACCAGCATTTTTTTTTGCGTGAAACCCCCAGAACGGAATTTATCAAACCAATTTCGACACTGTCTCTCTTTTAAAGCTTCCTCACCATATACATCACGTAACTTTTAAGTAACCTGTGCTGTGTTCTTTCTTTTAAGGAAATAAAAAAGCAAAATATGACGAAAATGCTCGTTTTTACACTCCATCTCAAAGTTGATGACAAACTAAACGAAACGAAATTACGCGCAATTTGTTTGTAAAGCAAGCCAAGAGTGACAGCTAACAAATGCCATAAGGAAAAATCATGACATTGACAGAAGTCATTCAAAAAGATGGTCAGAGACATCTATATGTGAAATCGGCAATTACTTCTAGGACAAGCTAATAGATATAAATACTTTGTCCCTCTTTATTCAATAAATTTCAATTTATCCAATTTCGGATAAGAAAGCAAATTTCTCATGGTAGCTGTTCTTATCATAGACCTAATCCAGGTGAAATATGTTTACAAGCAAACCGCTTCATTAAATTGAGTGTAAGTGAAGGCTATACAATGTTCTTCCCCGAGAACCTGTAAATTTTGCATAATTTTAGCCATGTGCTAATATTTTATTAGCACGATAGGCAATATTATGGCGTACATAATTCATAACTAGAGGGCAACAAATAGCGGTTGGTAAGGACCTAAATAAATTACGCCTAATTGCAGCTTTATATCAACCTGATTATCAATTGCTCTAGCAGAGCGCCATGGATAAATTTCTAATACACCTTTTCTTCCTTCATGATTTACGATTTCCTGACATCTGACTTTCTATCATGGAGTTTATAGCGGACTTTTTATTCCTATAGTAATGTAATACATCCATTGTTCTGTTTATTGACATTGTTTCGAGGATGCTTTTCTCATTCATCTTCACCTACCTTTTAAACCTGGTCTATATATTAACTGCGAAGAGTAATAAAACAAGGAAACATCCAAAAATGCTCCTATGCAGGAAAATGGTCTCACATTCCAAAAGAACCCTTTGTTTTCGTTTTTTTCGAAAATTTTGAATCTGTTGAAAAAGAGTGAGGGTTTCAGTTTTACGATAGGGTTTTGGAAACCCCTTTTTTCTCAGGGACTTGCTCTCTT
The DNA here is from genome assembly GCA_030998225.1 of Diplolepis rosae. NCBI lineage: Eukaryota > Metazoa > Arthropoda > Insecta > Hymenoptera > Diplolepididae > Diplolepis > Diplolepis rosae. The sequence continues at coordinate 7,483,207 of JAPYXD010000701.1, forward strand.
ATTTTGTCGACTGAGGCAATTTGGAGATCAGGTGAATTATAAAGGCTGAGCCTAATCTCAGTGCTGTAAAATAGTGTGATATTCACGCCGAGGGATAAAACAAAAGGTTGTTATGTTGGCAAAGAGGGCGAGAGGAATGAGAAACTAATAAGGTCCAGACTACTCTGGCGCCTTCAGAGTCCAAAGAATTTTATTGGTGCTGAAGCCTTTTGGTCCTTTGCTATTTCTCATTCATTATCTTTTCTTCACGGAAAAAAATAGTTCAATAAAGTTTATAGAACTGTTCAAGAGTTAAGGATACAGGCATTTACGGAACAGAGTTTTAGAAAATTTACAGAACATTGCAGAATAAAATATGGAACTTTCAATAATTTTTCCTGAATGTTCCTCATTTTATTCTGAAAATTTTTGTACATTTTCCAAAACTCTGTCCAGAATGCCTGTATCCCCAACTGTTGCACGGTTCTATTAACTTTATTAAACTATTTTTTTCCGTGTTCTTTCTACACTGAGAAAAAATGTATTAATTGCAACAAAATTGTTTTGTTGAGCATTTTTTGTTGTCACTATACTTTAGGTATTGACGGAAAATTATTTTGTTGCGTCTTCTTTTATTGTCTAAACAAAATTTTGTTGAGTAAACAAAATTGTTTCATTAACCAACCAAAATTTATGTCTACAAAAATATTTTGTTAAGCCAGCAAGTAGGCGGATAAAAAATGTTGTTGAACCAACAAAATAATTTCATTCGGTCAGAAAAAAAATTTGAGTGGCCTAACAAAACTAGTTTGTTGTGCAGATACCAACAGAATTATTTTTTAAGCTAACAGAAATTTTCTTTTCTCAGCGTAGAACACATTTCAGTTTTATAGCATCATATTTGTTATATTTACTTTACAAGAGCTAAAGCAAGATAAATTTGAATATATAATGAAAATTCTTTTTCTTTATTGGGAAAATAAAAGTAATTGACTTTGCAACAGAAAGTGTGAAGCTTATCTTTGTAATCACTTTCTTCTTCTTTGAGCGATCGTAAAAAATCTTCGTTGCCATAAAAAAATCCTGAGGCTCCATATAGCATATATTTTCTGAGTCTCTTGTTCCATTCCTCTCGTTCCCTTATCCTATGGTGGAACGACGAAACGAAATGAACGAACCAACGAAATGTCAACCGTAAACCTCGCGAGGCAACACTAATTAACCCGACCGAAATAAACTGCGGTGCTGAGCGCTGCTGAGCTTCTTTTTTATTCACTCTCCTCTCTGCTTTCTTTCCCATTCCATTGCTTCCATCTGCACAAATTCTACAGCTTCTTCCAGACTGAGTGTTACAACTTTTGGCTCCAGCCACTCAGGATTCCCATTGACACTCTGTTTCTCCTACAGGCGGAATTAGAGACGAAAGAATGGAATTGTGATCAAGGTTCTAATTTAATTATCACCTTACTAAAGTAGAGAAAAGAATTTCGTGACTTAGAAGACTACCAAATTTTCTAAATTCCCTTCACATTATATTTCATTGGTTAAATTGTATGAAAAGAAAAAACTGTTTTATCCATCTGATTACGAGAGTTTGGTCTCCTATAATTGGTATCTTTTTCATTTTTTTGACATTTTCCAAAAATGTTATTTTTTTATCCTTTATACTTCTCTGAGTATGTATGTAAATTTTGAGGGCAATCTGATTTTTTTTTTTTTGCAAAAATAAGTAAAATTAAAAGTTAATACGATTTACGAATAACGCGTTTCTAGCGAAAATTAACTTTTTACACAAAATAGTTTGTTAATTTATTTGCCAATATTTTGCAATTATATGTAAAATATTTTAAAAACAGGAATTATATCGACCCTCAAGTGTTTATTGCATCATATGTTTGAATAAAATCTAAATTATTATACACAGGCCTTTGAAATTTTTACGACTTATTCTTTGTTGTATTATCAATATTTTTGGGTTTCAGAAGTTTAGTATCTTGAATATTCATTTTTAATATCTGAGATAATCAAGCTCAATATCTGAGATACTGGTGGTTAATATCTTTTTTTCAATATCACATAGTTGAATGCTACTGACATTGTGCCTCAATATCTAGATATTATGGGTCAATATCCATTTTTCTCCGTGTAATATTTTGTTGCTATACGGACAACAAAATGTTCGGTTAATCCAAAAAAAATTTTTGTTAGTAAAATTTTGTTGATCCAACCAAATATTTTAACAGCTTTCAATAAATTTCAAGTATTTACTAGATTCAACCAAAAAGTATAGTAAACACAATAAAATACTTTGTAAATTCAAGATAACGATTTTCTTCAATGAAGAAATTTTTTTTCTGAGTGTACCTCTCATCAAATTCTCGATAAACATTGTAATATTACGTAAGGCATAAACACAGACATGTAAATATTTTTGGAATATTAATGTCAAGTATAAAAAGAGTTTAATAAGCACAACGCACAGAAGCAAGCTTTGCTACCAATATGAGCGCTGCAGGCCGTCGCGAGGCTCAAGTAGCGCTCATATAGCCACGGGGATTCCCCATCACCTGCTGTCACGCATTTCCATTTTACACCCCAGGATGGCAAAGCTCTGCAGGTCCTTTTAGCAACGAGTGCTTTTACTATAATTCTCCTCATTATGATGCATCATTGTCGAGAGTAAAAAATTACTTTTGCTTACGTACTCCAAATGAAAATAAAACTACCTAGAATGCAGAACAAACATTCTCTCAATCCTCTCTCTTACGATATTTTATTTTTATAACAAAAAAGAAAATTATTTAATTGTATATCATCCACATATAAAATATTATATTGTGCAACTAGGAAAAAAAAGTTATTTTTGCATGTGTAAAGTTTGATGACCGAACAAAGCGAGGGCAACAATCAGATGAATAAGACAAATGTCATTTTTTGCTAGCGGGCCATAAAGTGGATTTTATCGCCCCGCACGGGGCAATAAAATACACTTTATGACCCGCTAGTAAAAAAAATCATGTGCCACACATGATAAACATTTATTTTGCTCGTGTGATTGTTGCCCTCGCTATGCCCGGGTACCAAACTTCAAACTTGCGAAATAACCATTTTTTTCCAAATTCACAATATACTGCTTTGTTTTTCCTGTGTGACACATGATTTTTTTTTTACTAGCGGGTCACAAAGTGTATTTTATTGCCCCATGCGGGGCGATAAAATCCACTTTATGACCCGATAATAAAAAAAATCGTGTGCCACTATTTTTTTATACCCCCACGGGAAATGCGGTTTTGGGGCCTTGGCGCGAAACAGCAAAAATGATTGATACTGGATCCATGTGATAAAACTCAGTTTTCCAGAGTAGTGACGGGAAAGTTTGGAAATATTTGAATTCCAATCTTGATTCTTAGGTTACCATGCTCTACGTAAGAGAAATGCCACGTACTTGTTGATGTCGTGGTTGCATCAATCGATCATGGAACCGATCATTATTGCTGTTTCCGGCCAGGTCCCGAAATCGCATTCCTCTTCGAGGTAAGTAAAGAAAATAGTATGTTAAGGGGAGTTTCTCCTGTAAATGGGTCAAAAAATCGATTTTTTTCATTATTATTCGATTGCATATGCATTCAAAAATACACATGCAAAATTTCAGGTCGGAATTCGAAAAATTAGGGAAGTCATGAATTTTTTTGTCACGTCATGTTCGACATGCTGTTTTTGGAACCAAAAACTTTAAACGCGTTTTTCTCGAAACCATGTTTTTCAAACTGGCGTGCACGATAACTAAAGAGCAGCTTGACATATTTTAAAAGTTTTTATATCGGATTAAACTGTATCAAATTTTAAATAGAATCACGTCGAGAAAAATGTGAAAAAAAATTTTTTATTCCATTTTTTTAAAACAAATTTGACGAAAAAAAATCAAAATTTTGCAAATTTTGTTGTAATTTTTGTAAAAATCACATTTTTCAAAAAACAAAAACGTCACTCCATAGAGGACTCAAAAACAAACAAAAAACACATGACATTGTTTGTTTCAGAATCAACTCCTGAGGCTCTACAATGCACGCCATTTACCTCTGCGAAAATAGCATGTCCCACTTTGAGCAATCATATCTCAGGAATGACTCGATATTTTTACATAAAATTAACACTGTAGCAGTCTCTAATAAAGAATAATAACTACATAAAGTTTCAAGATTAGGCAACCCATAGTTTTTTTTTAATTCACGCTCGAAATTAAGGAGCGAAAAACCCCGTTTACGAGAGAAGCTCCCCTTAACCGAGTGGGGGACTAGTCGATTCCCAACTCGTATGATACCCGTGCGAGCGAAGCGAGCGCGGTAACTTTATGCTCGATGGGAATCTTCTAGATTCCTCAGTTGGTTAACAATGTATTATTTCCGTGTTGCACATGATTTTTTTTCTACTGGGGGGGTCAACAAATTCATCTCTTCTGCTAGCGGGTCATAAAGTTGATTTTATTGCCCCGTGGGGGGCAAAATACACACTCGAAAAATAAATTTTTCTTCCCTAGTTGCACAATATACTATTTTTGCCCCGCAGGGGTCAGTGAAATACACTTTAAGACCTAGTAGTAGAAAAATGTATTTTATTACACTTTGTACTAAAACATTGGTGTTAAAATGCTCCTATACAATTCTTAGATTTTATCGCAAACGCCACAATAATCTCACAATTACACTGCTATAGTATCGGTGCCCTGAGGAAAGTTTCGAATTGAAATTCAACCCAAGCAAATTAGAGCTATTCCAAGCTAATCAGAAATTTGTTTCCGGAACAATCCAAAAAACGTTCTGTGTCTCGTTTGATGAAAAACGATCAAAAATTAATCCGAATAATTCCGATTCATTCCGCTTCCATTCGAGGCATCAATCCGAATGAATCTGAACCAAGTTTTCAATCCGAATTAATACGAGCTCAGATTGACTCAAACCGAATTTTTAATTCGAATCAATCCGGATTAGACTGATAATACTTGCATCTGTACTAAGATGTTCTAAGATTTTTGAGTCATTCATCTCGAATTTTGAAAAGCTAACCTGAAATTCAGATTCATCAAATTTAAAAACCTTTTCAAACTAAGCCCTTTATGAATCATAAAACAGTTTTCTTCTGAATATTTGAATCCTCCTTTTCGGCCAGTTTTACGTAAAAAAATAATTTATTACATTTACTGGATCCATAAGATAAATTAGTAATCAGAAAATGTTTATAAATTTAACAGGTATTTATATGTAATTTACCGCTATTTTGTAAATACAAAAGAGTTGACGATAAATATTACAGAATTTCCATAGTATTTATCAACAAAAATGTTGTTTAAAATAAAGCGGTGAATTATATGGAAATATCTGGAAAATGTACATAAATTTTATCCTGTCACCCCTTCAACTTATAAACTCAGTAAATGTATCAGATTTTTTATTTCACGTTTTTTTTTAGGAAAAAAAATTTGCCGCTCATGTTATATTGGTACAAACATGGCTACAAACGGCCAAGTTTGCACTTTTAGGTTAAGATATTTCAAAATCCTGACGTGCTAGAAAAATTTAGGCAAAGGATTCGTTATTAAGATATCAAAATCCTTCGGGGATACTCAGTCCAGTCTTTGGTTACAAATTTGTCGACTTTTATTTTTAAAAATATTTAAAAATTACATGCGAAATTGTCCTTGTGTTTTTTTTTACCTTGAATTTTTTTTTTTACGAACGACGTAAAGTTCGAAATATCTGATTTATATTGAAACGGTCAGTATTTTAATTTAGTTGCGTGAGAATCGGATTGTACAACAGCTTTGTGCAATGCTATATTGTGAGACAGCTAATTGTTCGACGCTTTCATAACAACCCATTCTCTTTTATTTTTACATGCATCGATGCACTACCCATTTTCAATTCTAGGCTTTTAATGTACAGTGCTCGTTTGGACAGAATAAACCTTTGAACAGTCACGTGAAAATTTCGACTGTCAACTGATCCTTTTTCTACATGAACTCAAAAAATAAAATAAAAGCATTAGTGGAAAAAGAAGGTTTTAAAATATTTCACACAAATGTCCACTTCTGGTAAATTTGCCCATGATCTTTTTGTCAATTTCTTTCTAACTATTTTGTATATGGAATATTATTTTACTACCCACACTGAAAATTGAGCATTTTTAAAAATGATTTATAAAGTTGAGGTAAATATTTTTATCGTTAATTGCAGTTTCTGTTTTTATTTCGGTTTCAAGTAATAATTGCAATTTCATACCTTAGTTTATTTCATGCTTTAAAATTAAAATTAGTTCAGAAAAATCAATAACTCTTACAAGTTTCTTAAAAAATGATTGAGTTTTCATAAACCACCCGATGAGGACTTTAATTTTCAAATTGAAAACGGTAGAGTTGTAAAGAATATTTTCCACGAAAAAATGAGCCATGATTTATGGAAATTCAATCATTTTTAAAAATTGGTAAAAAAATTAGTAAGTTTCCCCGTAAAGAAAAATTTTATTACAAAAACATTATTAATAGTATATTTCGTATCAAGTGCGGAAAGGCGTATTTTAAAGCAAGAGCGAGTCGTGCGATTAAATACGTTCCACACGTGATATGAACAATATTTTTCGTTCGCTGTATAACGAAAGTTTGCCGAGACGGTGTTGTTTTGCGTGCGGAAAGTTGATTTTCCCGAACCAGCGCGGGAAAATTTTAAGTTTGTTTTAATTTTCCGCACAATTAAAAATCAACTTTCCGCACGAAAAACAATACCGACAAGGCTAATTTTCAGTGTACGGCGAACAAAAAACTATTATTTTTCGTCAGTTTAAAATTTTTTTCATAAAAAATAATATATTTTCTTTCATAAAATGCGACTCAAAATATCATTTTAAGTCTTGAAATTCTTTATAAGAACGCAAAAAAGAGTCCAGTTGCACTTATTTGAACGAAGCACAGCCTCTACCCATGGCTATCTGCAATCAGGTGCAAAGCACACGAGGTATCGCATGTGCGATATATACGCTTCGATGTTACGTGCCCATAGAGAATGAATAGGTAATTATAACGCATCCATAATGCAGAAAGACAAGGCCGGAGTGGATTGGAGCTTCTCAGAAAGGCGAAACGCTCTGCATAATCCAGCTTAATACGTGCGTGCATGCAGACACTCATCAAGGTGTCACGTTGTTATTACCTGTGAAAACTCTACAACATTGCTTTATAAATGTCTAAATAACATATGTAGTTAATAGCTTCAGGTCCTTTAATTATTTATAATCTTACATCGTATTGTAAGCTTTTTGTAACATGTTTCCTATTATTTTGCATATCATACAATCCATATTTCAATGCTCATCTACAATAAAGATTATTGTCTCTTTAATCTACTCGAAAAAATATCACTTTTCTAAGTGATTGTGTAAATCATATATGTATTGTATATATGTATACTGTACGCGTGACCATATGTATTGTAACGAATAAAATACTGATAGTATCCCGTGGGTAAACATTGTAAGGATTACTACTTGTATTGCACCCACTGCAATACAAATAGTAATCCTTACAATTTTCAAATACCATTCAGTATCGGTATTTTATGTTAACAAGGTAACGTAAAATTTACTATATTTATGATGTTTGTGAGTAAAGATATCTTAAGATTGCGAAAATTGTAATGAATTTTCTGAAATTTTTCTGAATATTACGGAACTCAACTGAATCTTCATAAAATGTATCTTAAAACTACCAAACTGTAAAAAATTTTCATTAAATTCATTTTAGAATTACGAAACTGTAACAAAATTTTCAGTTACATGTAACTACATAAAACTTCAGTTACCCAAAACGTAACTGAAAATTACAGTAAAAATTCCAAACAATTTATGCTAATAATTAACAATCAAGATGCTTATCCCTATTTGAAGAATGAAAAATTGTACGGGTTACGATATGTATTGTAGCGAATAATTAAAATAATGATAGTAACCCGTTGGTGAACATTGTAAGAATTGCGATCTGTATTGTACTCACTACAGAACAGATAGCAATCCTTATAATCTTTAAATATTATTCGCTATCAGTATTGTACTGAATACAGTACACATGTAGTGATTATTTCTGCTATGTATATACATATATTAAAATGTGTTGAGCGTTGAGACATATGGCACGAGAAATGAAAAATATGTTAATAATTAAGAATCAAGATGCTTATCCCTACTTTTAGAGTGAATTATTGTACGTATTACCATCTATATTGTAACGAATAAAATACTAAAAGCAATGCGTACACTGTTAAAAATTTTTATGTTACAAAGGTATGTACAAAGGTAACTGAATTTTCATAAAATGTATCTTAAAACTACCAAACTGTAAGAGAATTTTCATAAAATTTATCATAAAATTACGAAACTGTAACAAAATTTTCAGTTACATGTAACTGCAAAAAACTTTAGTTACCCAGAACATAATACTATTCCTGTTACAAGTTTCAGAATTTCCAGATACAAGTATCAGAATATTCAACACTTTGTAACTGAAAATTAAGAAATTGTTCATAAAATTTACTAACAAGTAACTGAATTTTCTGAAATTCTATCTTAATTTTACGAAACTGTAACTGAGTAAAGCTCTAGTCACGTGCTTCGGAAAATTACGGTATTTCTAACAGTGTACGTAAACATTGTAAGGACATTGTAACCCGTACAACATTTCTATTGTATCCACTACAATAGAGATATTACTTATTACAATATCTATATACTCTTTACTATCAGCATATTCTACTAAGTACAATACATATGGTGATCCGTACAATATTAATAATAGAGGTTATTTTCAAGTTATTCCAATAAATCACCTATCCAAGGTATTATTTATTTTTAAATTCAGTTGTAGATTATTTATCAAAATGTAGAAATATTGGGAAATCCAAAGCATTTCATAACATAAGCAGAGAAATAACTGATGTTCTGCCCACTATAAATATTCTTTGGACTTTTGTCAAGATACTGAACAGGAAAACTATGTACAAGACAAACAAGAAAAGTCGAAAGTTACATTACTAAGTTAAAAAATTGCAATATCTTATAAAGAAATAAAAAATATGGTGCACATTGAACATATAAACAAATATTTGAATGAAATTTGCACAATATCGATGTTTTATAACAGAGTGAGGTAAATTACACTTGCAGGCTTACCACCGCTGCAGGGTGGATAACTTGCAGGAGGATAATGATCGGCGGAAGTGTTCGTGCTAAAATATGCAGATCCGGCTAAATTACCAGAGTAACACCTACCTACCAACTATAGCTACCGACTACCATAACTGCCAAAGTGTAGTGTACCACGGCTCATGTTGCACAGTAACCAAGACGGCACTGGCATGGTTATGGTGGTCGATGATACTGAGCATTGCTTACGTGCTTCTTCAATAACTTAGCTTCTCTCTCCTTTCTATCTTACCCTCTTTAGTCTCCTTTTCTCTTCATCCGTTTCCCTGGCTTCTTTCTCCTTGTATCGCCGATGACCGGACGAACGGAGGAAATTTCTTCGGTCGATCCTATGGTATGGCGTGAAGCATGCCATTGGATGCAATGTGCGTGGGAAAATTGCTCTTTCGTTAATGGCCTCAGCCTTGTAATTATTATTCGCTTTATAATTATTCTTGCGCGACCGCAAATCACGTGGATACAACATTTTAGGCCTCAAAGTCACCACAATATACTCGTATTCATCATTGTGTGCTGATTGGATGAATACAAAAAAATTAACCCTCAAGCACTTGCTCTATGAGAATTTTTCTTACGACTAAGAAATTAAAATCTCATGATTTCCAGAAAATAAAGAATTTTAAATTACAGAAATAAATTTAAATATTTTGAGAGACAAATTTTATCTGAATCCTACTATTAACGCGAAAAGATAGAACCTTTGGTCTGTTTAACATTTCATTTGGAATTGATCCGCTAGAAGCGCCACAGACATTCTATCTGAAAAATACATTGCAATATGATTAAATAATTAAAAATAAACTCTTTATGACTCGTACTTAATACGAGACTTTTTTTAGCTGACACTCTGATAAGTAATTAATATTTGAAAAATACAAGATGTAATTAAGATCTGGAAGAATTATGAGAAGAATTAACTTTTATAATGAATTCCTATACAATATTGCTGAGATTAATGCAAGAATTCACCATGAAAGTTAATTTTTTCCATAATTTTTCCGGATTTTAATAACAATATATATATAACATCCGCCAATTGTGAACCACTGCACTGCCTTCAATGACAGGTACATGATGTATTCCTAGTTTTTATCGCTGAAAAATAAGATAATTGTATTTATTGCTTCACCTTCTAATCCAAATTTCGCCACAGAATCATAATTGCAAAGCTTTTAATGTCTTTTTTACCGATCTTAGCCGTAATAATGCGAGGTCATAGAACGGTCATAGAACAGTCAGAGAACGGTCAGAGTATTCTATGACCGTTCTCTCACACGGGTTCGCTAGGGGATCTTTTGAGCATTTAATCCTACACACATCATGGATATTGTGTCAAAATTCCATGAGATCCGGATGTATAGAAGCTGAGTTATTGCGCCTATCGTGACAGTACGTCAAAAAATAAATTTCGAACAAAGAGCCAATGTCAAGTTTTGTTTTAAACTCGGCAAAACAGCTGTCAAAGACTCATCAAATGATGCAAAAATTTTATGTTGATGAGTGTTTATCCCGTCTCACTATCTACAAATGGTTTAAATGATTTGAAGAAGGCCGGGAAGACTTAAATGATGACAAACGTTCGGGTCGGCCCAGATCATCAGTGAACGACGAAAACGTTGAAATTGTACGTAAATTCATAAAAAAAAAGAGCAGAAATCTTCGTTGCGTTACATGGAAATAAAATTTAATAGGTCCAAAGATGGAATTCTTCGCATTTTGACCAATCATTTGGGACTGAGAAAGTTTTGAGCGCGGTTTCTTCTACACAAATTGACTAATGGCCAAAAATTGCTTTGAATCAAATCAACGTTAATAACAGATTTTGTTATTAAAAGTGGCATTTTGGCTATCTACCATTCCCCGTGTTCACCTGATTTGGCTCTGTGCAACCGCCATCCTGAGCATAATTTCTACTGATGAAATGAAAATGTCTTTTAATTCGCTTCTTGACCGTGGAAAGCGGTGTATTGAATTCAAAGGGGACTATTTTGAATAATATAAATCGAATTTGCCAAAAACATTTCTAGTTTTCTTGATTTTTTGCTTGTCTGGGAACTTTTGCGACAGACCTTGGATTCATTACTCATCAGAAAATGAACTTGAAAAGTCTCGTGTTAAATAGGAGTCAAAAAGAGTTTATTTTTAATTATTCAATTATTTTGCCTATATGTCACAACGTATTTTTCAGTCAGAACGGATGTGGCGCCTCTAGACTGGTCTTAACTTGATTTATGAAATTGACAAAATTAATTCCAATCAATTACTGTATCCTGCTCTAAAAAACCTTAAACCACTGAACGACTCGATCGACTATAAAAAAGTATCGAAACGCTGTTGTTTATGCTGGTTTGAGAAATAAAATAAACTGAAGAATAAAGATTGCTCAAAAGAAAGTTTGGGATAAAGGAAGAGACAAACGGACGTTGTTCTCGCAAGGTCTTGTCACAGGAACTCATTAACTCCTCTACAAGAAATTGCCATTACTCCCAGATACGCTAAAATGCGATTGACAACGGGAAAATCGTTGTATAAACAATGGAAATGTACGACAAAAAGTTTCAGTTAGACACTTAGCGAACATACTTCTACTTTTTAGTCCTTCCTGTTTGCAAAGATATCTTGTTACACTGATAAAACTGGAGGTTCTTTCCCGTTGCAGCTCAGATGAAAAGTCGTTTCTTTAGCACGATATCTAATATCCATATTCATAGAGGGCGATCAGGATGCCACTCAAGTGCGACTAAAAAACATTTTTTGTGCTTTTTTATTTTGTTCACGCACTTCAACCTAGCTCTGAAGGTGCGTTAAAAATGAATACTTTCAAAGTTACTGATGGCTTCATGGCTTGTTCAGAAAGGGAAAACTGCAACGGAAATTCATGAAAGGATTGCGCCTACATTGGGCAAGTCATGCTCACTCTAGAGCAAAAATGAAATCACATACGAACATCTGCCCAATTCTTGCAACTGTTTAACCCTTTCAGCCCTATAAACAGCTAAAGAGTGAAAGGTTTAAGAAGAATTCAGCTGATTTTTGCGGGGTTTTGTAACAATGGACGTAAGTTGGTTCCACCAGTATACAAAGGAAACGAAACAAGAGTCAAAATAGTGGACTAGGCGAATAAACGTCCAGGAATTGCCAAGAAAAAGGTGTTGTTCCACCACGACAATGCACCGGTCCATTTAAGTCGTGTCGCTCAGAAAGAATTGACCGAATTGCGATTTAAACTGTTTACGCCTCCATCCTATTCAGTCGATCTGGTTCCTTTCAACTTCCATTTGTTCCGGAAATTCAAAACTTTTCCAGCTGGAGGAAAATTTGTGTGCAATGAAAAAGCCATCCAGGCGGTTCACGACTGTTTCAAGGGCCATGAAGAAAACTACTTGAAGGAAGAAATCGGGAACCTAGAGAAACAGATTTGTAGCTTGGGCGGGCTGTAGCCAGCCCGAGGATACCTACGAATATTATGGCCATACTCTCCGATGTTAAATTGAACCACACCCACATCCGAAAAGTCGGGAAGGTGGATTGGAGGAAGCGTTTACTATCCACTAATTTAACTACTCCACACCACCAAGATCACAGAATAGAAAAAAAATTCCCGCTAACCCCCTTAAAAATAAGTGCACACCGAGCAGAACAGAGGCCCAAGTACGTGCACCAAGTTGGTCACGAACATCTTGCTCAGCGAGTACCAACGAAGAGATCCAACTCCCAGTTAAAAACTGCACCTGACCGAAAAATATCGAAAAATAAGGTACGATACAAAAAAACAGATTGTTGTCTTCCACTCCCGATATAATGCACTTATGCCAACGTTTTTTCCAATCGTCGAAACACTTGTTAAATTCGATTTCCGCAATTGCCTTCAAAGCCTTCTTCGATTCGGCTTGTATCTCTTCAATCGTGTCAAAACGGTGTCCTCGGAGTGGTCTTTTGAGTTTGGGGAATAGCCAGAAGTCACACAGAGCCAAATCAGGCGAATATGGTGGTTTTGGAACGATATGCGTTGAGTTTTTGCTGAAATTGTCACGAAGAACGAGTGCAGTAAGAGACGGCGTATTATCGTGATGCAAAAACCACGAGTTGTCTGCCCAAAATATCTTATGAAACGGTGTTGAGTGATCCTCTTGAAATTCCAATAGTGTCAGCAAGTTCTCTAATTGTCAATCGACGATTTTTGTGCACTAATTCTTTGATTTTATTGACGTGTTGCTCGTCAGTTGATTTTAATGGTCGTCCGGGGCGTTCCAAGTCATCAACACGTTCTCTTCCTTCTTTGAAGTCTTTGTACCACTTATGAACATTTTTCTGCGACATGTTCAAATCACCGTAGGCCTTCTGCAACATTCTGAACGTTTCCGCAACTGAAATTTAATTCCGCAAACAAAATTTAATGGCACTTCTTTGCTCAACAAATTCAGAAATTGTAAAAATCGAAAAAATCACTTTTAGTCGTTTAGAAAACACAAGCGTAACTATGTAACAAGTGATGACATTGACATGAAATTTGTCACAGATGTCAGTAACAGTAGGACGAACATAAAAATAAAAGGGTTTGCCTGAATCGGTTAGCCCGCGAAGTTTAAATTAAAAATTCACCTTAGTTTTTGTCCACAGTAGTAACTTTTTGAACCATCCTCGCACTACAATATGTTGCGATTTTTGTGATTGAATGGTGCTAAAACATAAAGAAACTATAAATGTTGTCAAATATTTGATACTGAAATAATAATTTAGAATTCGTCAACTGAATTCTTATTCATAATCAAATGTCAACGTACGGATCGTACATTTTATCATATCATGATACATATATACATGATACATATCGTATGATTTATTATTGAAAACAAAAAACTACCTCATAACCAATTTCTCATTTATAAAAACGGTATTATTTGACTTTTCTAACAAGTGATTGATATGACTAATATATGAAATTTAATATACCAATGTATATTAAATTTACAAACATTTCTAACAGTGTAGAAACTATCGGATTGTCCAAAACCAATAAAATATATAATTCTAACATCTGTGAAATATTAATTCTAAATCAAGCAACAAAATCTGTTAGATGAAAGTAAAGATCAAAAAGATCATAAAGTTTTAAGACCGGGACAAAGTACAAAGTTCTAATTTATGCACAATCGAGCGTGAAATACGATTCGCGAATAGTATATACATATATACTGAATAAATTGGCGGATATTGATATCTGAGAAACGAGCAAGGAACTCAACTCTTATGCAAATGTGCAAAGTATACAGGCACACGAGTGAGGAGATTTGAATGTATTATACGACTGTGCACTATACGCCTACTCTTGTGCCTGTTAACAAATATAAAGGCGAACGGTTAACATGCGTTTATGATAATTTATTGTGCCGACGAGCCGACGCATTATGTTCGACTCGAGGATACATGAGTATATCGATATCAGTCCGCCAACTAATCAAAACGAGAGCACACGCCCCGCGCCCAATAAAATGATCGTTTATATTACGTTGGTACGCCTTGATACTCGCCATCTATTCGCCCCCAACGTGAGAACTCCATCCAATTCATTCTTTCACTCTTGCCTGTTTTCTCACATTCCTCTCTCTTCAATTTAGAAAAACTGACATAAGTTACTAAATTAAACATCCTCGTATTTTCTGCTTAAAATTAATAGTATTAGATGAATTTATTAACAAGATTATGTTTAGTCTTGTTTGTCAAATTAAAATTTTTTAATTATTATTTCATTTGGACACAACATTTTACATAGAGTGTTTTAACAGAAAATTTTAAGACTTTTTAAAATCAAAAACCAAAATTGACAAATGTGACGCGATCTTAGAAAAGGAATCTTAGTGTCCAATAATTATTTTTGGGATTATGATCGTTTCAGATTGATTAAATGATTAAATCATTGTGTTTTCTGTAAAAAAACACTTCTGAATAAAAAATGTGGTGTCCAAATGAATCTAATAAAACCAAATAAGAAACTAGTAAAATCAATTACATTTTCTGTTGATTTGATAAAAAAAAACTAGTAATCCTGCTAGCTAACTAGTCAGTCTTGACAGTTTCTTTTCCCGTATAGTTTTCAATTGAAATGAAAACATTCTTCTTGATCAACTCTAATGAAGTTGGCCTTTTATGCAGAAAAGTAATTAGTACTACAATGATGTGTGGAACTAATTATAAATTTCACCACATGCGTTTACCACATGTCTCTACTATTTAATGTATTCGTATAGTATATGAATATGCAATGGTCAATTGCTCCGCCTCATGAATGATAAAACGATTTCCTAAGGCACATGGAATGATTGTCTAGTTTCCTTGACAGAGCCCAACTGGACATAAAAAGATTTTATGGAACAACTTTCGTGTTCAACAATTTATTACCATTTACTTCAATCCTAATGACAAATTATTTTTCAACTATTTTATTTTCAACTATAAGCCACTTCCTCAATTGAATTTTTCAAATTTTGAACAAATTTCAGATAAATTTTCATTCTAACATTTTGAAATTATTAATAAATCATTTTTTTGACTAAGTGAGCAATGAAGTGATTATTTTGCACTGTAATTTGTCAAGTCGTTATTATATCAAGAAGTGAAACGTAATTCGTAAAGGTAAGTGATCAAGTCTCGCGACAAGCATGATTCTAGTGATGGATGGTATCGACTTTAGATTATGGAGGGCCTAGTGCCATTGACAAATAATATCGCTACCTTGGCATAGGTATGCTTATGGCTCTTTTCTTCCTCGATCTGAACGTGGTAACGTTTAAACGATTGATAAAACGACGAGTCCAATCCATCATGCTTGTTTCAGTCCTTGACAAAAAAGATTGTGGTTCCGATATTCCTGCCACGTCGTCACCCCCCAGCAATTCGTTATGTTTTTTCTTCTTTTATTCGCCCTCGATCTAAACTCGCAAAACACACGTGAAGCACGTTTATATTCCCGTAACACGAACATTGAACAAGGGATGTTCGAGAGACATCGTAAGGGTCATCGTCATTAGGTCGAATTATCTTCTTCAAACATCTTCAAAAACTTTTAACTTTTGGTAAAAATATTTATGATTGTTTCCCTTTTTTTAAATCATTTATCTTCATTCAATTACCTTTCTAACAAAAAAGCAAATGTGCATAAATATATGAAATTTGAATTAATACAAACCAAATTATTTTGAGTGGATAATTAAGATTTTTTAAAACTTTTTTCTTGGATAAGCACAAATTTTAAGTTAATTCAAACGAATTTTGTTCGTTCCAACAAAATATTAATTGATTCAAACCAAACCAAAATGTTTAAACCAAAGTCAACCAAAACGTTGGTTCACTGTATAACAATGCAATTATTTAGTTGATGCAACCAAATTTTTGTTAAATCAACCAAACTGTTTGGTGAGTCTATATTCAAACACAACATGTTTAAATCAAACAAAGATGTGCATTGATATGAGATCAACAAAAAATGACTGGGAAAAATTGTCTGATTCACTATATTTTGAATTTAAAGAATATTTAGTGTGCTTAAAAAATGATTTTTGAAATATGAAAAAACATTTCCGTTGAGAAAAATCACTTCATACGAATCAAAAAACTATATCCTCAACTAAAACATATCATCTCAACATAAAATTTTCTCAATTAAAATTCGTTATTTTTTAAAATTAAACGAATTTTCACTTCGAATGAAAAGAAGGAGAGTAAACACACGACTTTACAATTTTAATATAAAATCGGAGAAATATTTGGTTAGATCAGCTAAAAAAATTTCTAAATATACGGTTGACCAAATTCTTTGTTAATTCCAGCAAAGAATTTTGTTTAATTTTAATTTTTAGTGACAATAATTAAGTATATAAACAATATCAAATGATTAAAGTGAAACAAAAAAGTAAATACATTTTCTCATTATGAAATCTTTGTAAACAAATGTATAAGATGTACAAAATTGTAAATAAAAAAGAAAAACGAAACGTTAAACATGCAGACTGAAATTGATGTATGCAAACATCGGTTTGAAATACAACGATTTGAAAGCGGAATAATAATAAAGTATAAAGGATCCGTGATCATGGTAAAAAGAAGTAGTGAAAGACGGATGAAGGAAGTGTTTGGTGGGGTAAGGAAGTAAGTTACAGGTGAGTTCTTGGTGTTCTCGTGCTGCAAAAGAGCCGGCAGCTGCTCTTGCTCTCGGCTACACAATACAAGAGTATTAATAAGCGACTGACTGGAACCGATGTCCATTTGCAGCCAGTCAACCCCAAATTTTGTCAACTGACTGAAGCAAGACTAGGGATACCAGATAGGTCGGGATGGAAACCAGAACAGTCGGAAATTTTGAATCGGAACATCTAAAAAAAAGGTCATCATTCCCCTCCCCATAGATTTTATGGTGAATAGGATTGGGAAATATTTAAAGCCATAAAAAATGTATACTCAAAAGTAAAGCTACGGAAGTGTCACTCGTCGATTCGAATGAAAATTTCCAAATTTGTAGAGTTCGGAAAAATAATGGGCGGCTTATGCAGTGATGCAGCTGTTATGAGATGTGCATGGCGCACGAAATCTTCGTGCATGACACAGTTCTTCACTGATTACAATTTTTGCAGTCAATATAGCGAATGAGAGATTGCAAATAAAAGAAAATATTTTGAAAATGACACAAAAGTCAATAAAAAATAAAATATATTAAAAACAACAATAATCAGAAAAAAAATAAAAAGTGGGAATAAATACTCGCCTCACGGGGTGCGATATTATTGACATCGACAACCGATAACTGATAATTGTTGTTAAGGATTGGTGATATATGACATTTGTGACATTTTGAATTTTATCATTTTCACCTCAAATTTGGATCTGGCGACATCGAAAATCACTCAATTAATTCCAGTACAATCTTCAAAGCTACCCTTCACTCATCGACTGTGGGCGCCATTTTTTATCCGCCATATTGAATTTTGTAATTTTGACCTCCAATTTGGATTCAGCGACATCGAAAATCTCTAAAAAGCATTTGAACTTTTAAATCCTTCAACTGGTTCCAATTCAAGCGTGAAAACATCCCCTCAAGTGCGAAGGGTTATTTTCGCACTTAAACTTGAACCTTCGCCGATATAAAAAAATACGTGTCGATTATTTTTCCGAACTCTACACATTTGCAAAGTTTCATTCGAATCGGCAAGTGACACTTCCATAATTTTACTTGTCAGTTATTAAATTAGTAAAATAAAATAAACTTTCCCAAAAAAGTAGAAAAAGTGTCCGCATTTTTGAAAAAAATCAGGACACTGCACCAAAATCAGGAACTCGATAAAAAATCAGGAGTTTTCCTGATAAATTAGGTCATCTGGTAACCCTAAGCAAGAAGTAATCAAGATACTAATATCTTACAATATCAATGTCAGTGACTTCCGATGATAAAAAAGTAAAGAAAATTAATTTCACGTTTTGGAGTATAAATTAGCATTATCGCATGTTTTTCAAGTGTCTGACAAGCGAGGACGTGTCAGGATTTAAGCAAACCACACTCTAAATTTTATTTCTCTGGTATCAAACCCAGTGATTTGTCCTCCGACCTCTTTTGGAGTCCTTAAACCACAAAACCTAATTTTCGTCCACCTTAAAAATCCCAACAATACTTCTCCCCAAAATCCAAATTTAGCAAAATTACAAGACATCTTCTGTTATAGGTAAAATTTACACCAGAATTAACGTGAGAACAATGCTTCGTTTTTTTCGTGTAAAAATACCTTTTAATTACCTTTGGCTCAATTTTGAATTCGCTCTTGATTTTCCCAAGCGATTTAGGACTTTAGGGGCGCGGACAATTTAAGTGAATCATGAGAGGGAGGGAGAAAAGTGTCGAAGAAAAAGAAGTGACTTAGCGGAATTAAGGGAACGACTTGTTGGTTAGTTGACTCTCATACCAATTCTCAACCAGCCTCCACCTCGCACTTTCATCCTCCTCTCATTCCTCTCAGGGTGATTCGGAAGTCGAACAACGAAGTCAAGCGAAAGAACGGGGGTGAACGAACGTTCTGGGGGCGGCTGAATGCTGAGCAATCTGTTTCTCGCGCTGCGGATAACCTCTTTCTCCCTTGCCACCTTTTAGGTTAGGTCCGACGCTACCGCGATTCGGTAACCTCCCACCGTGACGTTACCGGGCGTAAAAAGCATTCTAAATTGATTCATTGCTGAATAAGCGGGAAAAGTTGTTCGCTGAGGCGAGAAAGGGGGATTTAAAAGAAAAACTGCCTTATTCTTTGGAGAGGAATTACAATAGGTTGTTTCTCCATTGTTTTTCTTTTCTTCAGAATTCAAATGATGTATTACTTATTAGTTATATAACTTAATTCTCGGCCTGTTTTACAGAATTGTTATGTTTATTTATGAAAAAACGAATAGTTACCCAATTTTTAACCAGGGTTGCTACACAAGTCTGGTTTCAAAATTCCATGACTTTGTTCCATCAGTTGTTGCTTGTAAAGTTCAGCATTGACCACTTGACCGGGTTCAAGCAATTTATCCTATACCAGGTGTACAACTATGAAACCAGTAATTTTTTTGAGAAAATATACGTTTATTTAATAAAAATGGTTATACATTCAATCTTCAAAGTAATGGACATTGCTAGCCACACATTTTTCCCATCTCTCTGGCAATTTGTGTATGCCTCGCCAAAAAAATTGTTCGTTTTTTGAGTCAAACCAGTCATCAAGACATTTTTTCACATTTTCGTACGAATCGAAGCGCTGTTGAGCAAGTGCGTGCCCCATTGATGAAAATAAGTGGTAGTCAGATGGAGCCAAGTCTGGTGAATAAGCCGCATGGGGGAGGGCTTCCCAGCTGTACGAATTTACCAATTCCCGAGTCTTTTCTGTTCGATGTGCTGGTGCATTGTCATCAAGAAAAATCACTTTTTGTTGCCTAGTTTGATATTCTGGACGTTTTTGGCGCAAAGCACGATTCAAATCGGCCAATTGTTGTTGGTAGCGTTGACTAGTAACTGTTTCACCTGGTTTCAGAAGGTCAAACCAGATAACACCCTTCTGATCCCAATCTTCGAACTTTTTTGGTGGTTTTCCACGATCTTCGTTTCTCACATCAAAATTACCACTTTTTAATTTTTTAAACCACTCGAAACACTGTGTTTTGCCTAGAGCATGCTGGCCGTAAGCTTCCACAAGCATTCGATGGGCTTCCAAAGCAGATTTCTTCAATTGGTAACAGAAAATCAATGATGTCCTCAAATCGTAGTTTGAAGGCACAAAAATCGACATTTTTACTAGCAAACAAAAATTAGTTGTTGTATGAAACTTGATTGTTTATGAACTGAATATTGTTGACAGAACTCAATGCGAAGAAATGGCGTCAATGATTTGGTTTGACAGAGCGTATAGTTTTACCTAGCGACACATAGATGTCATTACCGGTTTCATACTTGTACACCTGGTACATCCTTCCACTACCACCAAATGCATAATAAAACTTTTTTGGCATCAATGTTTGATTTTTAAGAAAAAGTTGGTGGCTCGCCTGGATGAACTCACGATATTATTTACATCTTTGGATTGTCATACAAGACCCATTTTTCACCCCCAGTCCCAATTTTATGAAGAAAATCCTTTTGTTTGAACCGTGACAGGAGGAACATTGCTGTGTCATGACGTCCGATTTTGTTTTACGAGCTCAGCTCTAGCGAATCGTCTGAACGCTAGGTTTACGCTGCAGCGTAGACTTAGCATAAACTTAGCGTAAAGTAGCAATATAACTCATGAAAGCCACAAAATGAATATTTAACTTGTTTTTATCCTTATTCTACGTTAAAAATAATGTTAAAAGGTAATGGAAATATGCAATAATTTTATTTATTAACGCTAAGAATTTTTCAAATATAATGTCTGTTCTTAAACTCTGCTAAAGGCGAATTGAAGCAAAACGCTAAAGCATTTGGTGCGCGAAATTTAAAAAAATAATTAAAGATTAAAAAATGCAAATTTGTCAAATAAATGTATTGAATAATAAAATTAATCACATTATAACACGTGGATCAGTAAGTCCCGGGACTAACTTGGAAAAACACACTTTTTTGGCAAAACTCGACTTTATTCATCAACATAGTCTCCTTCAAAAGCAACACAATTAGTCCAGCGCTTCTCTAACATTTCAATACCTTTCTTATAGAACGATTTATCTTTGGCCTCGAAATAAGCGTTCGTTTCGGTGATGACTTCCTCGTTGGAGTAGAATCTCTTTCCTTGGAGCATTTTTTTGAAGTCTGCAAACAGATAGTAGTCGCTGGGGGCCAGATTCAGTGAATATGGTGGGTGCGGAAGCAATTCGAAGCTCAATTCATTCAATTTCGCCATGGTAGCGAGCGACTTGTGACACGGCGCATTGTCTTGGTGAAAGAGCACTTTTTTCTTCTTCATTTGGAGCCGTTTCTCACCGATTTCGTTCTTCAAACGCATCAATTGGCCAATGTAACGTTCGCTATTGATCGTCTTACCTTTTTCAAGGTAGTCGATGAACAAAACTCCATGAGCATCCCAAAATACTGAGGCCATAACCTTACCGACCCATATTTGCGTTTTTGGCCGCTTTGGACGCTTCTCACCACCGACTGCAGTTCACTCGGCTGACGACCGCTTTGACTCCGGAGTGTAGTGATGGATCCAGGTTTCGTCCATTGTCACATACCGACGCAAAAAAATTGGGTTTATTTCGGCGGAACAACTCCAAACAGCGCTCAGAATCAACGACACGTTGTCGTTTTTGATCCACCGTGAGCAAACGCGGCACCCACTTTGACAACAGCTTCCTCATAGACAAATGTTCATGCAAAGTAGCGTACACACTGCCGTATGATATCTTTAAGCTGTCAACTATCTCACGCAATTTTAATTTACGGTTTTCGAAAATGATTTGGTGGATTTTTCTGCTGGATTCCGGTGTAACTACCTCATTTGGCCGGCCGAAGCGTTCAGCATCTTCAGTGTCTGTACGACCACGTTTAAACTCAGCACACCACCGAAAATGGTTGTTTTTAATGGAGTAGTCCCCGTAGCACTTTTCAAGCCATTGCTGAGCTTGCACTGTGTTTTTTTTCATCAAAAAGCAATGGTAAATCAACACACGAAATTGTTTCGAATCCATTGTTTTGAGAATATCAAGACTAGCGTCACTTAAATCACTGTAACTCGTGGACCAAACATCAGAATCTCATGAAATTTTGACAGGTATCTTTTAAAGATTGGTTCTCATGAAAAATCATACAGAACTTTTGTTGGCAACGCCATCTATGTGTTAGTCCCGGGACTTATTGATCCACGTGTTATATGCTAATGCATCAAAGTTTCACGAATATTGTAATAAGTTTGACGAAAAGTTATTAGTAAAAATTTTTAAAATTAAAAATTTTTCTGTGGAAAGAGACGCATTCGACTTTACTTTATCGACTGCGGTAACATGTCATAACAAAATTTCACGAGCCGAATGAATAAAGTTAATTATATTAATTGTATACGATGTTGATGTTAATTATCTCATGTGTACAATATTTATCCAAAGTTTTGATATTTTAGAAATAAAGATCACTGATGAGGACTCCGATCAGAGTCGAAACGTTTGAAAGTATGTAACTTCCTGAGATATCATTTCTGGACCCTAAAGCCAATTATTAACATCAACATCGTATACAATTATTATTTGAGGGTCGATACAAGTTTAATAGTCAATTTTTTAGTAAAACTTTGGTGGCGTGATAGAATTGATCAATTCTCGCGCACAAACTTTGATAACACGAAACAAGTTATTTTATTGACTTATTTTTATTATTATTACAAATTTCTAAATGTCTCTGTTCAAAAATTTAGGCAGCTGTATCGACAGTTACGAGATAATAATCCGAATTTTATATTTATTTATTAATTATTATATATATTTTATATTTTTCTGCGTAATCTCTCCTCGATATTGCCCACAAATTGATGACTTTTTGACGAAAAATCACCTAAATAGATGTGCTCATTAATTGACAATCTATTTATTTGTCGATGCCGACTTTTTCGAACTCAAAGAAAGTGCCCATTTATTGACAACCGTTTCAGTGCTGTATTGTTGTCAAAGCTTTTGACAAATTAACGGACAAAAATGCGGACGCAGATAATGGCAATTATTCCCCAAAGCCCCTCAATTGCGATCGGCAAATATTGCCTCCAACTGTCCCCTAAATGTTTTCTGGGCAATATGTCAATTCCATACATTGATATATCACAACCTAGGTATCAGCCGGATCGCTAGGGAGGTCATGAGTAACCCAATGACCTTGCATCTGAATTATTCCTAGCTTATTCAAACGTTTCGAGATGGGTTACACAATTACTCTGTCTGCAAAATTCCGATTGAGTTTAACAAGAGTTTCCCTTTAAATGTCACCCAAACTCTTCGTCTTTAACCTTCTCTGGTTGACCCGGCCATTTTTGAGGTTATATAGTACATATCAGTAGGGACATATCAGTTATAGTGTATTCTGAAGCTGAAGCTGAGTACTTTAAAACCACCATAGGGCGGGAACAAAATTCGATTAGAAGTAGAAACTCTGATTGGACAACTACTGCTCCCATTTTTGTGGAGCGAGATTGTTACCGGGATTTTATTTAGAAACGGTTACTGGATACTATACATATAAAATCTTAGATTGGAGGGTACACTCTCATCTCTCGGATGTTTCTGTGGATTCGAGAGTTCCACTTTCTCACAACAAGATAACTTACGTCGCGATAAACACTCCCTTGTCAGGAATACTGAGCTGTTTACTAGTAAGAAAACTCATCTGAAATTAGCAAGAGCTTCGAAACATGAGTGCCACCCTCTACAAAGTTCTCGATGGAAACGCCGGAGGCCACAAACTGTTGCGTCATAACTCGAGGGCCGCCTTGCCAACGGCTAATGAAGCGACGACCTATTCTGTAGGTGGAAAAGGGGGAAGCGGAAGTAGAGTTCTACTATAGTGTATATCTATGTTTTGTGTAACTAACGTGGGATAGAGAAGGGTCTGCTTCATACACCCACTTACGTACTTAGGTTAACGTGCGTTGGGATAAACTCACCCCTAGAAGGGTCGTCGCGGTCTTCAATTAGAGTGGTGACCCAAGTTAGCGTTTTATGCCTCAGGCTCCAACACGGGATCAAGAGATAGCTTTTTGTTTTCAAACATAACTAGAAATCAGGCCAAAATTTAAAATGCAGGAATTGTTACCTCACAAAAAAAAACAGTGTTATTTAAATCCGATTTTTGTAGTTGAATAGAGCTGCAACATGAAGGAACTACTGCAATGTGAAATTCAATCACTTGCAAAAAAGTGTTGGAAAGAACCAGATTCTTGCAGATAGAATTAGTTTTGGAAAGATCTTATTCCATGACTTGACACATCGAAATAGAATAATCTCATCTACAGACCTATAATGAAATAAAGAGAGCAATCATATATTTATCTTTTAAAATTCGTAAGCAATCATTTTCGAAATCATTGGATTTTAAAAGATAAATATGATTGCTCTCCATTATTTTATTATAGGTTTGTAGATGCCACTATTCTGTGCATACAAAAGAAATTTATTGATTTGGTCCTTAACATTTTCAATTCACAAGACAATAACTTACAATTCACCTTTCAAGTGCAACAGAATAATCAAATTAACTTTCTGGACTTGTCATTGATTATAAAAGAAAATCAAATTATTACTACTTGGTTTTAAAAACCTACCTCATCAAATAGATCAATCAATTATTTTTCCAATCATTCAATTTGTCAGAAAACAAATACAGTTTATAAATTAGTTGACAGAGCCATATCTTTATCTCACAAAACGTTTCATGACGCCAATTTGAAGATCGTTAAACAAATGTTATAAGACAATAATTATCCAAATAGCTTCATCGATAAAAATATAACATCAAATCATTTTATTAACTAAGATCATGGTTTTTATTATTATTTTATGTATTCGACATTAATCATTATGACTTAACCTTCTTTTATAAAGGTAAAATTTGATATTTTTATGCATGTTCTAACAAAAAGTTTTTTTCTATGACAATTTTATACTATTTGGTGTTTTTTTAAAATTAATATAGCCTGATAAGGTTGGCAAACCCATAGCCAACGAAATGTCGCTATAATTTTGACATAATGAAGAGTTTTCTCCTTTTTATTTTACCCTCATCGATCGCAAACCAACCTCTTCTATAATATTAGCTATGGAGGGTGACACTACCAATTCTTTAATGACAAAAATATTTTAAGGTTGAAACTATAGTTGTGAAGATTCATTCTAATTTCAGACAGTATAACAACTTTCTATAAATGTAATTTTCAGGTTATGAGTTTGCTTAAAAGTGTGAAGTGTGAAGGCACTTTCATACTCTACAAATGCGCGCGCAATGGCGCCTAGCACTTGAAGTCAGAAATTTTCATTGGCACGATACACTAGGTTTTTTGTTATAAATTTGTTTAAAATAAAAAAATTTTGCTGAAAGATTGTGCTGAAGTACTATCAAATTATCATATCTTTTTTAAATTCAATTTCTCCAAATAAAAATGGAACAAATAGAAAATAACAAGATTAGAAATACGAATTTTATATCTAAACTCTTCTTGAAGTTTGAACGCTGGCCACTAATGTCAACCTTATTATTGTTATTATATTAAAATGAAGCTCGTGTCAAGTGTAAATGTAAACGAAACATTAACATGAATATGGTTACAGAAACATAACTGTCGTCAGGGTTGAAGGGACCATGCACGTGTCCAGCGAATGCGGGATGCACGTGTCACGTGCACCGACCATCCAACGGAAGCTGTGTTCACGGCTTAAGTTTTCAGGGAAAAAATAAAGGCCTCGGGCGTGAAGGACTCGCAGCAAAAGGGCGACAAGTGTATGTTACAAGTGCGTATCCTGCGTGACAAGGGCGCACCGAAGAAAGTGGAAGGGGGAAAGCAAAGTATACTAGAGAAAAGCGAAGGGTCTGGCCTGTAAGCGTGTGAACTTTGCAATAGGCTAACAGAAAAAGCTGCCTTATCGAAAAGCACTTGAGGGCCAACTACCCCATTTCACCCCCATTGCGAAACCATGGGAGACTCCTGCGTCATGGAACACTGGATTAGCCCAGAAATCTGGGAAAAACGTTCAAATATTTGGATTATAGAATTTTCTGTCTAGTCTAATTTAATCTAATTCATGTTATAGACAAAAAAAAATATATATATATTTTTTTAATTTTCCTTAACTTATTATTTTAAATTTAATATTAAACTTGAATAGTAAATATTTATCGAGACATAACAGTGTTCCGTTTTGACCAGCTGTACCATCTTACCCCATTTTCCCCCTACTAAGGTTTCACTGTTTGTGATAATGATCTTATTGGTTGCTTAAACTATTCAATTTGTTACTTCAAACAATCCTTGAAATAATCGATTGGATGCGATTTAAAACAATTTAGAGCGATCAGAAGTTCAATCGTTTTGAATTTTCGCTAATCGGAGTAACGCTTTCTTAATTGATTTGAATTGTTCTCAATTGTGAGCTATCCCTCCTCGAAATAATCGATTGAACACAATTTATAACGACTGAGAATGATTCACAGTGGAATCGTTTTGAATTAATTCCAATCAGAACAAGCTAAGTATCAATTGCTCTCAATCGAATTGAATAGAGTAAATACAAATGCGCATTTGAAGAAAAATAGTACTCTGCAGTTTTCGTATGTAATTCCTAAATGTTCGAAGGTTAGAAACTGAACTTTCCATAATTTGAAGAAAAGTGTAAAGTTTTAATAAATAAAATATTTTTAACGATCAATAGACATATTGTATGATAGTAAAATTTGCAAATATGCTTATGATGGTTCCTGGCGGACCCAGTCCAGTGAACGGTAAGCGAATTCGCTGACCGTTCGATGACCATTCGCTGACTTCGTAATAATATGAATAAGAGGAGCATAAAAAGCATTTAAATTGTTGCTATTATGATTCTACGGTTAAAAATCTTCGTTCTTTAACGGAGGTAAAGAACTATTTGTAAATCATTTTTGTGATATCAAAATACTGTCATCTAATTGAGAACTTAACCTCAAATAGTAGTAAAAATCAAGGGCCCGATTTTACACAAATGGAGACGACTGAGAAAGAAATGAACTCAATCGTGTAGACACGATTCAAAAACACAATTGAGAATGATTCAAAATTTTGTTCTACCGATTTTAATTGTTATTAAAACATTATTTTTAGAAGAGAATCGGAGAGCAAATCTACTATGAAAATACTGGTACTAACAAATAATGTTATTTAAATATTCCAAGAATTACATTCTGAAATGGTGGATGTAAGAAGTTACTCAAAAGATGTTTACGGGTCACTGATAAATTGTCTTAGAGAAACAACTGCCTCGGATTAAGACAATGTCATATGTTGTCTCACGTGTCAGAGAACAATGTTAGACATTGTCATCCAACAAAACAAACATAGGAGCAGATTTCTCAGCCAAGTTTCATGATACATTCCAGGATCAAAATAATTCCCAACAAATGGAAATACATACCACACTTCTTTAGATTTCTAAACAGTTAACTGGTGGACTCGAAATCGACGTTGTGTCCAAAACTGATACGAGCAATTAATTCCATATTCATCATGAAAGTTCATTTCAAAGGGATTTTTTGTGTCCGTGACCGAAACGTAAAAAGTCACTCGATTTAAATGAAACTCAGTACTAGAAGGTTTTTTAGGTCGCTGATGATGAATCTGGGCCCGAAATTGAGAAATTCAAAATGGCGGATCCAATATGATGGGCTAACATGTGATTTGAATGAAAGTCAGTACTAAGGGGTTCATGCAATTTTTTGCATTTTGGTCTGCCATACTGGATCCGCCATTTTGAATTTCGTAAATTCAAGTTCAGATTCGTAATCAGCGACCAAAAAAAAATAAGGGAATATCAAATTTCATCAAAATCCATTGAGTTTTATGGGAGTTATTCAAAATGTGCATATATGCGTCATTATCAGTTTTTTCATGGATTTTTTCTACTCATATGTGCGTCATTACCAGTAAACTGGTTAATGAAAGTTTCTAGTGAATAAAATTTTAAAAAATTACATTTTCTATAGAATTACCAATTTTTAAAGTAAGAGGCCATTCACATCACACCTCCTAATTTTATAAAACATTTTTCGTTAACGCGTACAAAATCCAGTAAAAAAAGAAGCTATTAATTATTATTGTAGATAATCTTTTCAGAACTTTTTTTCAAATTTTGTGAGTACACATTTAATGTGTGACGTAACGCAGAGGGCAGACCCCCCTCCCAACATGTCACACCACGTCACAATTTGCAGACCCCCCCCCCCCCTCCCATAAACTGTGTGACGTATTATGTGAACGGCCCCTAAATGAAAATAATTCAATTTTAAATAATTTTATTTTGGACAGAGAACGAATTTTGCCATTTACTATCCTTATTTTACCGACTATACGACAGAAAATGTCCAATTTAATCAAGCTGAAGTCTTTAGTGCTAATTAAGAACCAGAGAAGATGCTGATGATGGAATTAAGAAGCGGCGATTCAGACTTAAAGGTGCGATAAGTCCCATGAAATAGGGTTGAGATAACCAAGCCCATTTCATATTTTTTTCGGATTCCTCGTATTCTCAAGAAACCAGTTTGAGTTCTGAAAAGAACTTCGGGACCGGAAGTTGACGGGTTATCTGTCCGAAAAAGAAACCGTCTTAAGCGACTGTGAGCACGTTAAGACATGTCAGCCAGATCGGATAGTGGACAACCAAAGATGTACAGCTCTTTAATTATCGCCGACTAATAAATTTTACCTGGGTTTCATTTAATTGTCTTCACTTTGAACTTATACCCTCACCTATTTTATATAAAAGCCGGTTATCACGCCAGAAATATCATTTTCACCTAATAATATCAAAAATTGTAGATCCTCCTTTTGCCAAACATGACCTTTACGTAAACAATTTTTCACTTTCTTCATTACATAATTTATGAAGCTTTTTTGTAGAAACCACTCGTTTACATTCTTGAATGAGAAAAATAAATAAAAATAATTCTAGCTATAAATAATTTTGAAGATGGTATCTATTTCTATGAATGTGGTTCTTGCCTGTTCAAAGCGCTACCGAAAGAGGCAGATATATTTTCGAAAATAGAGTACCATAAACTTGGAAAATATGGGGTAGGTTTCACAGTTATTTACGACCTTGAAAGAATGAGTCAGCACTTAGTAAAGGTTACTTGCGTTTCTAAATCTGGCAATCTAACTAACACTATTTTAATACAAATCGCGGTAGCACCTAATTATTTATGACTGACCATTTCAAAATTTTCGATTTTTGCGACCGTAAAAATCGGTTGGAATTACTCAAGGTTGAACTGACTCTTCTAGAGGCTTTTATATTTTTTGTCACAGCGAAACCCATAAATAAATCAACTGTGGTCCACTATTCGGTCTTTTTATAAGGCGAATAGATAAAATTAAATATATGGACATTTCATTTAGACTTTACTTAAAATAATTACCGCCATCATCCTTTGTTGTCATTATGCATCCAAATTATTATAAACAAGCTTCAGGATTGAAGAATTTTTTTAATGGTGAAAAATGATTACAGATTATCATGAATAAATTACAAATTTATTGTAAATTATTTATAAATAAAATATAATAAATGTCTTTGGAAAATCATATTTTTACTTCATAAAAATTATGAAAAGGTCTCCAGGAAGAAATATTTTAGAAATCGTAGAATTATTATTAATGGTATTTTTTAATTGAGATCCATTTTTATAAGAAAAATATTAACATACAGAAATTATTTATTTAAAAAATTTTATTCTTGGCTTAATTTCTACTGATATCGATAAACACCAATTTTTCATAATTAATGGAATTTGAATGAATGAGAGTTTATTTTATCGGGAAAAAGATTCACCGTAACTTGACGCTCATTTATTAAAATTCCATCATTACTAAAAAATTGGTATTCAGCGAAATAAAAAAAAAAATTTAGTCAAAAATGTAATTATATATTTTATCCGCGACCAATTTTTTTAATTTGTAAATACGAACTTTCTAACAAAAACATTTTTTTGATGACCCTATTTTTATAAAAAGGTTCAAAGTGGATCAACCTGATGCCCAAAATCTACTCTGTGTGCCTCTGGCATTGAGTGGCAAATAGAGTTTAAATCCCTATTGAATGATCAATAAAACTAGATGAGATTAAAATCATGTACTGCACAAAACTGATATTTGTAATATTTCAATCTTTATTGAGTAATTAATAGAGACAAACGCGAAAACGAGAAATTTGTAATAACTTTTTTACCGTCAAAGTATTAATAGTAAAAATTATAAATACTACATTAAAAAATTAATTCACCTTTTCGTTAAAAGCATAAAAGAAATCCAAATAAGAAGTATCCCAAATAAAGATTCGAGAAACTTTAATCTAACTTTTTTAGAAGAAAAGAAGTAGAAGCATTAAAATCCCTAATTAATATTTCAGAGTATATTGAGTAAAAATCCAAACCCCATCCACTATCTATTAATAATAAAATATTAATAAATGTACATAGAGACCCTGATATCGAGAGTGAAAAAATAAGGAATGTGGGAAGAGTCAAAGAAACAAAGATTCTGAAGAAGATCTGACGTCATTCTTGGAGTGACAAATGTTGCAACTTAATAGGGCCGAATTCCTACAAACAATACGTCATCACGATCGCAATAAAATGTCGCGTGCAGAGATTCGACAAAAATTTTACCACCGTCGGAAGTGTTTACTGGCACATAGGCTCATATAATAAAAGGGAGAAAAAACGAACAGGTATGCTCGATGAATATAAAAATCGACTCCAATCGTGACCCACTACTTTACCAATGAGCGTGTAATAATCGAGATATTCTCACATACATATACATCTAGGCTTGGCCCGCCGTGGGAAACTCATACGTGAACCACGAGTAACAAAACTGCTCTCTACTCACTCCATTTGATTCCTCAACATTACATTACTTATCTTTTTTAAACAAATAAAAACATAATTCAAGAATTAATTATACATTCAATAAATATTAATCTTATTTGAATCAAGATAAAATTCATATAGAACACAATAAATTATATTTATCCTGAATCTGAATCAATTATAAAATAACTGCGAGAACAGTCGAAAGTTCAATAACATTATAGAGATGGCTCATTTTTAAATATAAAAACATGTTATGAGAGAGGCGAGCACGTGGAAAAAAAATTCGTTCAAATCTCAACAGTTGTGGAAGAGCTTTTAAAAATCATAAATTTTCAGAAAATTCTGCAAAGTATGGTCAACTGTTGTTAAGAAATAATAGTAGTAAAGTCCAGAAAAATTAAAAAAATTGGTTAGGAATTCTAAATTATTGATCAACAGTTGCTAAATTTTCCCTGGACTGTTTTGTTATTATCTCTGAACTCTCTTAATATGATTCAGTTAGAATTTTTATTAATTCTAATTAGTGACTGACTTTTTGCGTTTCAATTAGTCAAAAATGATTGATTTTCTGTTAACAATGATACAATTTCTCTAAATTTAATAGATATTTCAAGACAATTCATCGCTTCTTTGTAAACATAACAGATTTTTTGATAAATATTACAGATATCTCTTTTGGATTAACAATTTGAAAAAAATTCATCATTCTGTAAATTTAAAAGACATTTCTATAATATTTATCGATAAACCTTTTTTGTATAAAAGAAGCGGTAAATTGTACTGAAATATCTGATCAATTTCGCGCTACTAACTGAATTTCTATTTTATTACAGTGTTATTTAGTTTTATAAAGATAGAATAGTTTCCAATTATTATTATATTTTGTTACATATTTGAACACATTTTTTTGGAAACTATGATCGTCTAAAGTTAAGTGGTCCGTCGTGCCTGACTCTCCCCTATATTAAAAACTGAGCACGTAGGAAAAACATCTGTTGCATTTACTGAGTACATAGATTAAAATACAAGCATACAATCTATATAAATTTAACAGATTTTTCAGTACAATTTGCCGTTTTTTATAAACGTAACAGATTTTTCGATAAATATTACAAAAATGCCTGCTTAATTAAGATTTTGAACACTCATTCTTTAAATTAAACAGGCATTTCTATAATATTTATCGACAAATCTGTTATGTTTACGAATAGAGCGGTGAATTGTACTGAAATATCAGATAAATTTACAGGAATTTTACGCTGTCACTATTTTTACCTATAGGCTCAGTAAATGCAGACAAATTTTTTCTCCATGAGATTCATCAATTTTATCATCGATGTCCAGGGTCCAGAGACTTGGACAAGCCCGGCGCGAGGTTCTTTGCCAATTTAATGCTGCCCTGTGCAAGTGCACAGTTCGCAACTACCTCGCGCCGACTCTGGAATAAAAGGACAAAGTATGAAGCTTCTAAGTGCACATGCAAAATAATGAACGACCCTGTGTGCGTGTATAGCTTGCCAATTTATGTGCAGAAAATATATGGAAATAAACAGTGTCGGTGTAAACACGAAACGTTATATCGTTGCATCATTTATCATCTCTCATCAAAATCCAATTAATCAGTCATAGTTTCCCAGTGAAATGAAAAAACTCATTTTTTATCATCGATAATGCACACCTCATCGTCCGAGATCTGAAGTGCTTCAGTTTTGCATGTTCAAAGTACATTATTTCACTACCTGAAAAAAACAAAATATCAGTTTCGAAAATGCGGATAAATTTGGGAATAATTCTAATTTCAGTTACCACTCTAATTTATATTCATTTGTCTAGATCCTCTGATCAGGTCCTGTTTCGATTCAAGTCAGTCTTTCATGACAAAAACATTCTTCAGCTACCCACAATCTGAATCCTGATGATTTTTTAACATCGGACAATAATCTAGTTCCAAATTCTGTGTTAAAAAATCGAAAACGATTGTATGAATTCGACCGAACAGAAACAGAGCCCCGGATCATTTCAATAACGCTTAAGTGGTTTAAAACTTTTATCGACCATTTAGTTTTAAGTTACTTTGGCGTCATCTCTTGGTCTAAGAAACGAGGAGGATTTCCACGATAAAAATCATGACATTTTGCGGAGATTCGCAAAGTGGTCAGGCCGGATTCGTTGATGTGCGAATCAGCGTCGGGTTTTCTGGCCGCCACCGATATATCAATCGGACAGTTTGTCACGACGCCATTGGACGAAGTATGCGGGTATTTTTTATGCGACCCGCTACAAAACTTAGTCGAAGGTCTCGCAAATATACGTGGCCCTGCTTATAAGCAGCCGACGAGAATCGCGAAAATGTTAAGTGCGTTTGATATCGATCGCATTCGACTTTGAAGGCAGGTGATTCGATTTCAGGTAACACATCTGGTTTGTCTTCTCAGATCGCTTTTATATTGTCAGGCTCAACGGTTATAGTCAGAAAGTCAAAAAATTTATTGTTTACTGTACTCATTCTTCAAGTAACGAAAACGTTTCCGGCCTTTGTACATTACATATAACTGCATTCAAATGTATACAGAGGGAGGTACAAATTTATTCTTAATTAATGAAAAAAATTATTGTTTAATTTTATAACTTTTTTACATGCTTTAATCTGCGCCAAAAATCACGTCATGAAATAAAATATACAAATTTTTTCGGATTCTTAAGTGTCTTTTTATTTCCGAATTTTGGAGTACTTCAATTTTTTAGCACACAAAATTTGAGTCATTTGTATTTATATATTAATCTTGAAATTACATAAAATTATTATCCGTTGCGAATACAATTTAAATGTAACGAAAAACATTGCTATTATTAAATATACATTTAATTAGCAAACATTAAGTTACATTAGGTATAAATATTTTCAATGACAAAATAAAGTCAAAAGATTGACTTCCTAACTTTCCGATAATGAAATTTTATACCATAATAATATGAGAAATAATTTCATTTAAATTCAAATCCGTTTTGCATTTACAACTATCATCAGATTACCCAGCCTTATAAATTATAATCATGTAATATCATAATTCATTCAAGATAAGGAATATTAGTTTTCATACTAAAGGAAGCATATATCCGAAGTGAATATGGACACGATCTAGAAGGCAGGTGCAAGTCTTTTCGCAAAATGAAAAGACAAGCGAGGAGTATAAAGATAATAACAAGAGCGAAAGAAGTATAAAGATTAAAAAACCGAAAAAAAAGTTATGTGGGCTAAGGCAGGTAAAAAAAAAGCTGCACGCGCCCCTAACGCGCCTGATGCCACCGATATATCCTCTTTGCCATAAACTTTCCTATTCGCTCATTCATGCCCATCCTAAATGCCTATAATTTCCGGATGATGATTACAGGGCAACGTCACTCTGCACTGAACCCTGTGCCTCGGATGGGCCCTTCAAAAGTGGGCCCGGAACCTCGTTATGGTTTTAAGTTTAGCCGAAATTGAAACAGAACAAGATTGCCCCCACCTTTTAAATTCTACTACCAGCGATCGAGTTATAATGACATCTAAATTTGTACAAGAAACCTTCCCTGTTGAAGATCGTTATGATTACAATTATTGCCCGTTAGTCGATTTGAGCAAACAAACGATCCAGATAATACGGTTCGATTCAAGCCAATTGGGTAAAAGGACAGCTGCAAATATTTTTTTTTAACTAAGATTTAGAGGTAACATGATACATTTAAATTTATTCAAACTACTATCAATCGATTGAAGTTGATGAGAGCCTTATAGGAAATGTAGAGACCAAAATATTTCTGTGAATTAAAGTTTTTTTTCGTCTTGAATATTTTTGGGAGATGCTTGACGTTTTTTAGATTCTCGTCATCAATGGAAAGGTGTTATATTTTCTGGGAAGATATTTAAGCAAAATTTTAAAAATTCAACACACAGGAAAAAAATTGAACTGAACTTCTTGTAAAATCTATTAAAAATTCAAATTGTAAAAATAAGTACCAAATTCTCTGTAAATTTTACGAATCTTTTTTCTGTGTGAAGCATGTAAGAGTTTTAGAATGCAAATAAAAAAGACATTGATGGTTTAATAAGGTGTGAACGCATGTTCTAGAAAATGTATACAAGATCGAGTTGACAACCGGCCTGGATGGTTGAATAAACGCAGTTTCGTATTTTTAGATAAATAAAGACATTCATTCTTTAATGCGAAATGCATATTCTATCGGATGGATCGAACAACTAATTATCTTGTACTCCACTATATGTGGAATGACATGCGTGTCCGAGGGCACTAAAAGTAATTGACACTGATCTCAAATGTTAGATAAAATTAAAAATTATCCTAGTCGAACACAGAAAATTATGTCAACATCGATTTTTTTATAATTTTAATGAAGCATAAATATTCAAGAGTGTGAATTTATTTCTATAAATTATTTATATTTTCAGTAAAAAGGGAGAAACTAAACTCGAATATAAATGTTTTCATTACATCATCATCTGGTATATGCTCTTAAGGAAAAACATTTCATTGATATACTCTATTGTGTTTCAGGGTAGAATTAAAATGTTTTTATGAACGAATATTATTGACCAGATAGAATTTGATGTTTGATGATATACCTTGTAGTCAAACCCTTATCGCCAATCAGCTATAATTATATATCGTGATTGCCTCTATGAAATGTTTTTGAATCACAAATCGTAGATCGCAAAGAATGGAGAAAAACGATATACCTATATAGGCTGTTAAAGAACGACACGTCATGCTTAATAAAATAAAGATATATAAAGAAATAACATGCAATAACGGCACACGAAATGCATGATATATGGCTGGAGTTCCATCATTTCCCTAACGATATTATTTATCTGGGAAAGTATGCCTAATATAATGTTTGTGATTTTGCTCGATTCATTTCTATCGAAGAAGGCACTTGACCATGATCTTAATTTTTAGGATTAAGAATCATGTCTCTTTACTAAAATTGGAGTCAGTGATCATTACACTTTGAAATAATACTCTAGGTAGAAATGCGTGGAATTAGAATCAATCTAAATAACTTAAGATTCATAAGTGATAAACTAATCAGAAAAATGCTATGATCTATCATCAATTGTACTCCTGGACTATGAGATTATTTCTGTTGATGAATTTAGCTAACCTCGATGTAGTTTTTGATAACAATTTATCAATTTTTACGAGCCTGTATAGTGTTATTGCAATTGAAAATTCAGTTCAAACTCACAGGTAGAGAGAAGTTATACTTTTAACCGATTTTCGCCTACGCATTTTAATAAATATGATTTTCTGTTCATCGGAGATCGTTTGAAATTCTCGATTGGACGCAGCGCGCCAATTTCAAACATATTCGAAAAGCTGAAAGAGCATCAGTTTTTAAATGTCGTACCAAATTGTATATGACACAAAGCGCTGAACTCATTTATTTTGTATCATCAATAGCAGATTTGGGTTCAAAAACCTCTGTTTTAAAAAGATCGTATCATTAGTCCTGGTTCGGTTCCAACGATTCGAATGACTGAAACAGTTGAATATTATTATATATTTGGCCATTCCAACTAGATTTTAATTTATCTAAATAAACGATTGAAATTTGGCCATTGATGAATTAGAAAACGTCATTGAGAAAGAGGAAAAAAAGCGATCTCAAAAGCTCCTTCCTCCGTTTTTCCACAATTTTTTTCTAGGTACCAAATTTTGAGAATGATTTTAAATTCCTTAATAATGTATAATCATAAACAAAAACCTTTTTAGATTTATATTCATTAATATCAATCGAAAATAGAAATTAGTGATTGTTATTCCTCTAAATAACACCGCAGGTATGAAAAGGCATTAACTTCATATCTTCATCATCAAAGAATCATAATCTGCAGAAGAAATATAATAACAACTACAATTTTGAACCACTCACCTCATGCTGGTGGTGTGTAAGGAAATCAGGAGCAGAGGGTGGTGGTGGATGATCCACTCCCGGGACCTCTTGAAGGAGCCCCACGTGATCCCAGCAGTCTTCGGGCATATCCATCTTCTTTCTTTCTTTTATCACCAATTCTTCCGCTTCTTCCTCCCCACCTCAATACTAAATTTTTTTACCAAGCTTTTTACCCCAAAGTGCTAGTCCAAATCCTGATTGTCCCAGTCTCTTCAGCACATCCGGTCCCAAAGACCACACTGATCTCTTGATAACCTTGCCTGCAAAGATCACACACAGTCACCAATCAGTCACACTCACTAAAGTAGGGATCGCGATACCGGTACCAATCGCTAGTATTCAAAAAAGAAGATTGTTGAGGACCCCGCGACCCACGCGGTACCACTCTACCCTCTCTCTTTTTAATTTTCTGTCTCTCTTTCTGGGTTCAGCACGACGACGACGACGACGACGACGGCGGCGACGACGAGGACGGCCGTCGGTGATGGTCAGTCGGCGTGGAATGAAGTTCGCCTGCGGGTTAGGCTAGGTTATTCGAGCCCGAGTTGCAGCATCAGCGGGAGAGGGACACCAGGAAGAGAGGGAGGGATTCGGGGGGAGATAAAGTGAGAGAGAGGAGAAAAGAGAGAGAGCTCCGAGAGTGGGGTTGAGAGGCGGTAAGGCGTAAGTCTGCCCTAGTCGCTCGCTTAACCGTGCAGGAGGTGGCGCCAATACTTGCCTCCTTCCCTCCCTGGATGATGAGAGCTTGCGTATAATACCTGCAGGTTTTCCGTACCGCTAGAACACCCTCAACCTATCACACAGAGTATCGCAAGATTTGTGATCCGTGACCACAGCGGTATTATTGCAATTTCACTTTTTTCCAGGCCGTGCACAGCCATGGAAAACCTGAAGTTCCTGCCTGGTTCTGTCCTTTCGCAATCCCAAGTCGACAGAACGATAAACCTATTCTCATCCAGCTGTAATGTTGCGATTGATAAGAAAGAATCGACTCGTCCAAGATAGAATTTTTACCAGATTGATTCGTGTAAAAATAAATAGTTTGACGTCACCATATTTCAAACGGGTGGAAATTATTGTAAAAGCTACGAAGATTACACAGAATCTGCAATCTGTTTC
Source organism: Diplolepis rosae (assembly GCA_030998225.1). Classification (NCBI taxonomy): domain Eukaryota; kingdom Metazoa; phylum Arthropoda; class Insecta; order Hymenoptera; family Diplolepididae; genus Diplolepis; species Diplolepis rosae. The sequence continues at coordinate 7,521,584 of JAPYXD010000701.1, forward strand.
AAGAATTTTCTAGAAACGTCTTAAGAACGTTCTCCAAAGCGTTGTATCCACTAGTTGAAATCTTCTAAGAAAACTGAAGTCAAAATGTACTGTAGAATGTAAGAACTAGATGATGAAGCATCAGAAATGATCGTAGAGAACATCAATAGAAAATGATGGAGCGCCAAGAAATAGATGATGGGATCTAAAATTATAATCAACAGGGAGTGATCAATGTAAACTAGATGATAGAGCAATCTAGTTTTGAATGGCCCTTCATCGAGAATTTAGTCTCATCATCCTTTCATCGTTTTACCAATATGAAATTTTCAAACCTCTTCAATGAAAAATGTGCCAAACCAAAAACAAATTTATTCCGGTTGAATATATCTGCCTTGCTCAGTGAAACTGATAAAATAAATCAACAGATCTGTAAAGTCCATTTAGCTACATGAACGATGTACTCGTGTCCAATTCTTAATTTCGTCTCAGACGCACATAGTACACGCATAAAGGCACCTGCATGAACGTATAAATGGATTTCTCGCATACACGGAGAAAAATAGTTGAAGTAATTTTACTCAACTTCCAATCAAATTTGGGACATAAGGACAAGTTAGAAGTTATTTAGTATCACTGTATTTATTTGTGATATATTAAATGTTCGAAAATGAATCAAAGCTGAGTAAAATTCAGAAGTGTAGGGTGAAGTATGAAAGCGTGCATTAAAATTTTTTAAATATATATATTATTACTCGTAGTATCACTATAAAAAACCAATCTTTTATTAAATCACAAAAATAGTAGAGATTTCCGTTCATTCTACTCTACGCTTCAATCGAGAGTTGAGTAAATCGTGAATCGCTAGATTTATTCCAACAGCTACATCTATTCACGCAGGAACGAATGAAAGTAATCTGCGCCTTAGGCACATATAAAAAATTTTTAATTTCAAAAACTTAAATTCTTAAAATTAAATTAATATTATCAAAATTTAAACAAAAAAATCTGCCCGCCTCGCGGGCACATTCTCATTGCGCGCAGCTCGCTTCGCTCGCAAGTTTGAGCGCGCCTAGGGCGCGCGATTCGATCGTCGCGCTTCGCGCTCGGTCTTGTGCTCTTCGCATACATTTAAGTTTATTTTTTATAATTTGATACTGAAGCTCAAACCAATTTAATGATATTAAAGATGATGTAAATTAGTCATTTTCTCAAATTCACTAAGTTTCTTTTTCAGTTTAAGTGAAACAGGAAATTCAATTTACTTAAGGCTCTATCGGCCTTAAGGAACACATTCTTATCATGACACTCGCGCTTCGCCCTCGATTTTCTGTATACATTTCAGTAACTTTTTAATAAATTACATGATTAAAATAATTTATTTTCTTCCAAATATCTCTAAAAGGAAAAATAATCGTAGACTTTATTTAAAGAAACGATTTTGCAGAATAACGCTTATTTCGTATCTCACATATTTTGGTGAAAAAAATCGAATTTATTTAATATTAAAAATCAAAAAATTTAAATATACATCCTGTCAAGAAATTTCTCGATAAGAATGTGTAGACCTTATTTAGCCAAACAATTTTTCATCTCAAAGTTTTTTTTGTATCTCACATATTTTGTCTAAAAAATGAAGTTTTTGAATTTTAATCGTATTTTCTGGAATTGAAACGAAAAATATATGTTTTATCAGAAACTGTGTCAGACAAAACTTGTAGATCTTTTTGAAACTAACAACTTTGTATTCTTACGTTTTTTTCTCATTTTACATATTATTGTTAAAAAATTGAATTTTGGATTTTCAATAGTTTTTTTTTTAATTAAAAAGAAAAATATGCATCTTATGAAAAAATGTTACAATTCAAATTTGTAGGTGTTTATTTATTCAATAATATTGTATCACAACATTTTTTCGTATCTCGTATAATTTAACTGGAAAATGGAATTTTGATATTGACTTTTTTCGAATTTGAATATGCTGTAACATTTCTAATTTTGATTTAATCAAAAAATGTTATCAGGATAATTTGTAGAGATTTATGAGCCCTATCAAAAACCAGTATTGAAATTTTTGATTTTTTCAAAAAATTATTTTCAAAAACACAAAAGTAGTGCTCCATCCCTCAATTTTGATTGGATGTGGCTGGTTAACGAACTTGTCCTTACTTTTTCGGCTCCGATAAAGTGTACCAAAGCTCAATTCAATCTGATAATTCTATCGAGAGTTATGCCGCACACGACCTACAGACAGACAGACAGACAGACACTTTCGTAAAAACCATTTTTTCTGACTCAGGGGGTCTCAAAACGTAAAGATTTGATGAAAATTTCGAAAGTCATTTTTCACATAAAACCAATACCTTCTCATCCATGATGAGAATGTAAAAAAGTCGATAAGTGTATTACATAAAATATGAAATATCACAAAACTTACTCAGGCAGAATAATAATTTGGAATTCGCAAATGTAAAATCCATATTTTGCAAATATAAAACACAGAAAATAAAAGAACCTTCTTTTAAATGTTTTTATACAAGATAATTCTTAATAATAATGCAATTTTTTAATGTACATTTGAAAATTTAGTTTCACTAAACTCCATACATCGTTATAATAAATATTTATACTAAATGTCATTTAATAATTATATTATACATATATCAATAATCATAGTTATAATAATTGATTAATTATATGAATTTTTAAAAATATTTTATTAATTATTTATGAAAAAAGTTGATTTATGTTTACTTGAGTAAGGCTAAAAAATTTTATTGACAGCACTTACTCTCACAAGCTCTGAATAACTCATGCAGTCACTATATAAGAAAGTTCCAAGTTTTATATCTAAGCATTGTTAGCGAGCGTGTGCGTGATTCGACGAAAGCGTATCGTACAATATATAAGTGTAGTTATTAGGTTTATATATATGTAAGGTTATATGCTTAAGTGTATTTGTAATTTGAAATTTGAAAATATGATTGGCTACGTCCGTAATGGTGTGAATGTATTTGTAAGTTGTTTATGTATATACCGGATGACTATTGGCAGGCTCGAGGTAAGAATTTTTTTTTATTTGAGAGAACCATACTATTGCCAGTTGAAATAATACGCCCGATGCTCATTTTACCCAACTACGGTTTGAAGCACCTCAAGCGTCGGTGATATACTAATACATTTCATGTCAACCCACTGACGCATGTTGGTGCCCTGTCGTCGATAACGTTTTACTCAACTTCTTACTATTCCCTATGTAACGCTTATTGTTATTCACTTTGGGTGAATTAGGTATATATCAAATTCATTTTACCCGACTAGGATTTAATAGATGTTCAAATGTCCTTATGTCCCAAGTTTAATCGACAGAGTTGAGTAAAATTACTTCAACTATTTTTCTCCGTGTAGCCATAGAGTACAGACAATATATCGAGTTTCACGCGACAAGTGCAATACCAAACGACCGGGTGAACAGGTTGAAGTTAGATAGTTATACGCAGAGGGTTGGAATGCGATATGAATGCGGTAATGTCTCGTTACTGACACTTACACGATGCATTGATAATTTCAAACGCCTCCCTACCCCCGTCAGAGCCTATATATTTTCCAGAAGAGTACATATGTATTTCGCATACTCTTCGTTCCCCTATTTGCTCTTTTATTTATTAACCACTTTCTCATTGAAATTTAGTTTGCCGATTTATTACTGCACCTCTATGGAAATTTAGCTGAAAATGTAATAATCTTGCCGGTTGACATTTAAAGCTAATTGCAATGACATTCTCAAAATACTATTCGACCAGTTCACTGAAAAGTTGATACTCCAGCCGGACAGTGACACGTATCGACGAAGCCCGACAATTGATTTTGCGTCGAGTTACTATCATAGTCACGTTTCCTACTTTAAAAGGGAAGATGGGTTTATAGTCAGAACGAGACGAGTAAAAATAAAATATAAACTCATTTGAACATGACTCCGATTCTGGTTTTCGATTTATCTACCTTGAATGTTGGAAGTAATGTGTGGAAGAATATTTTCATCCTGATTTTTAATTCAAAAGATTGGAAATTCAAACTTGTAAATTCGATCCTGCGATATTCTTTTGCATGCGTATTTGGACAAAGACTGTGAGAGCACCTGCGGTGAGTCCATTGACGGCGTGGACATAGTTCTTCAACTGCCAAGTCAAGTGTTGGTTAAGTAAACACTCGTGTGTACTATGTGCGGGGTGCAACTCGCACAGATGATACGAGTGGCCAGATCATACGATAATATGTAATGCGTGTCATGCCGCTACTTCTCCAGAAGCTTTGAAGTCTCTGGAAAAATAATATGCTTGGAAAATACAGCTTTCGATTGTGGGAAAATCAAACAATGGAATTTGCAATTACCACACAACGGTTTTGCAAAGAAAGAAACCAATTTCAATTCCACAGAAAAAATCAAAGTATTATTCAGACCGATTTTTAGGGGACAATGCAACTGTTGCAAAAAACAACTTCTCATGCAGTGTGGAATTCAACCACATGCAAAAAAGTGTTAAATAGAACTAGATTTTTACTGTCAAAAGAACTATTTTTTTCTACTAACAGGTCAAAAAGTGTATTTGTTGCATAATATACTATTGTCGACACAATGTCTGCAAAAGAACCGATTTTAAAGAAACCGTTTTTCATTATTTCACATCGAAATTATTACACGTTTGGTATCACCTTACTTGCAGATAAATGTGATTTTATATTTTATTTTATTTCATAGATTTTTCCATAGAGGGAAATTGCAAATAAATTGAGGTTGGTGTGAAAGAGAAAGCACGATTCAACAATTTATGAAACTTCATTTATCCGCCAGAGACGACACTAAGCTTTCTCTCGTGGTTAGAAAAAGAACTTGCATTATTAAAAACTTATTTTTTATATAATACCGCGATATTGGAACAAAGTCACAGAAAATAAGTTTATTTTAGCCTTCTATGAATATGAACCTTAGATATAGTGCTAAAGGAACCACTGTTTATCTTAGCCGCAACAGAAGAGAACCGCTAGTTTTTTCAGTAACTCAGGCGTTAGCAAAATTTCCAAATTTTCGAATCCTTCAGGCAATTCCTAAAACAGAATAATCATTTTGCATTAAATCATTAGTTTTTTAACAGGAAAAGAATGTATAACAAAAATTTAACTAGCCTAAACTAAACTACTACCCTAATTAAATTGATTTATCTCATTAAAAGCTCGTATTCCCTATTGGTTGAAGAGTAAAAAGAGGTTTGAGGGGCTTTTTCACGGATGATCTTGAGGACCCGGGCGTGCGGTTCCGCCCCTGCAAAAAGCGAGTTGTTTTAAAGTTCACCTTCTGTAAAAAGGAAGTGTGGACGCGCACACGTGCGAGTATTAGTGAGCACCTGTGGGCACTTTAAAGCGCGTTGTAAACGGTAGTCTGGATAGATTGAATGTCCCGATAGACGTTCGCTTCACCTAAGAGGATCGTCTTGATCACGATTATCGAGTATAAGTTACACGGTACCATCGAACTCGAATCTGGAAAGGCTTTAATCAACGGTCGACTAATTACGCTCGATTAATTAGGATGGGCGTAATTAGGAACTTATTTATAATCCACAGCATTCTCAGAGGAAATTCTTCATTGTTTCCTATATTTCCAAATTAATAGCTTTAGCTGAGTAAAGCCTCTGATACCGATCCGATGATGTCTAATAGGCAAATTACAAACAGACTGGAACCAAGAGTCAGGGCGAGTATTAATGAAAATAACTTAAAACAGGGAACAATATAACAATTTTAAAGATATAGTTTCTTCATTAAAATATTTTTACATTCTCATCATGGATGAGAAGGTATTAGTTTAATTTGAAAAATGACTTTCGAAATTTTCGTCAAATCTTTACATTTTGAGACCCCCTAAGTCAGAAAAAACGGTTTTTACGAAAGTGTCTGTCTGTATGTAGTAGTAGGTCGTATACTCGATAACAATCGATAGAATTATCAGATTCAATTGTGCTTTGGTACACTTTATCAGAGCCTAAAAAGTAAGGACAAGTTCATTAACCAGCCACATCCAACCAAAATTGAGAAAACTAGACCATGTTTTGTGTTTTTGAAAAAATCAAAAATTCCAATAATGGTTGTTGATTTTTCTTTTGACATTTTTCGATTAAACAAAAATTAGAAATGTTACAGCATGTTAAAACTTGAAAAAAGTCTGTATCAAAATTCCATTTTGCAGTTAAATTATACGAGATATGAAAAAAAGTTATCATACAAAATTATTTTCTATGTATTTTTTTATAGCAATTTTTTTTGTACAATTCTCAATTTTTTTCATTCGTAAACTTAGTTAGACCAATTTTATAGTTTCACAAGTGCAATTCATTTATATCGTTTGTCAACAGTATGTTTATCTGTCACACGTGCAATTTTTTATTTTTTCTTCCTTTGTATTTTTATAGAAGTAAATCTCACTGATGAGGACTCCAATCTGAGTCAAAACGTTTAAGGAAAAAATGAAACCTTGAGTTTACATTATTTCTGGACCCTAAAGCCAAATTTAAAAAAAAATCATCAATCTATTATTATTATTTTCTACATAAAGATCTACAAATTTGAATTGCAAAATTTATTCATAAGATGTATATTTTTCTTTTTAATTTAAAAAAATACTATTGAAAATCCAAAATTCAATTTTTTTTAACAATAATATGTGGAATACGAAAAAAACGTAAGAATGAAAAATTGTTCGTTTCAAAAAGATCTACAAATTTTGTCTCACACAGTTTCTGAAAAAACGTATATTCTTCGTTTCATTTTTAAAAAATACGATTAAAATTCAAAAATTCTATTTCTTAGAAAAAATGTGGGAGATTAAAAAAGCGTTTAGATGGAAAATTATTTGCCTAAATGGGGTCTAAAAATTCTCATCAAGACACTTCTCGACAGGATGTATATTTTGTGTGTTGATTATAAGAAACATTATTGAAAAAAAATTCCAGTTTTTAACCTAAATGTGTGAGATACGAAATAAGCGTTATTCTGCAAAATCGTTTCTTTAAATGAAGTCTACGATTATTTTTCCTTTTAGAGATATTTGGAAGAAAATAAATTATTTTAATCATGTAATTTATTAAAAAGTTACTGAAATGTATACAGAAAATCGAGGGCGAAGCGCGAGTGTCATGATAAGAATGTGTTCCTTAAGGCCGATAGAGCCTTCCTGTTTCACTTAAACTCAAAAAAAAATTTAGTGACTGAGAAAATGTGTAATTCACATCATCTGTAATATTATAAAATTGGTTTGAGCTTCAGTATCAAATTATAAGAAATAAACTTAACTGTATGTGGGCCGATTTTTTTTCATTTCATCTTTACAAATATATTATTACAATTAATGTATGCTAATAATTTGTAATAATTTCGATGTATCGAAAAAAAGTAGTTTTTTTGCAGCAAGAATCGGGTTTTTTTAAAACACTCTTTCGAAATTGTTTGAATCAGACTACAGAGGTCCTTTTTTATTGCAGTTCTATCGGACTCCAAAAATCGATTTTAAATAACACTCTGATTTTTTCTGCGAAAACTTGCGGTTCCGGGTTTCATTCCGTGGGATTGATACAATGGTAGAACGTTTTTTAGCAGTTTCTGTCCGGATTCTTTCTTCTTAGGATGGTATAAAGCATGCACCAGGGTCACCCAAGGGTTCACGAGTAAAAGAGCGGCCGAGAGCGAGGACAAAGGATCGCGGCGACGCCCCGCTGCCCTGTAGGTGCATACCCGATATCATCTACCCGTGTTTCTCTGCGTTATGTTTATGCTCGTGCATACGTAAAGAGCGTGCCTTCTTACCATCAAAGTTCCTTCTTGGCGCACTTATCCTGACGTACTTCGTCTGATCTATACCGCGACACATTCACCATGAAAGAAATTCCGACATCTCTCCACTTCCTTCCTTGGATACAGGAACATCTGAAAAAATGTGGAACTTACTATGGTCTCCAGAAAGTTATAAAGAAAGTTTAATTTTCAATGTACAGTACCGGTCAGAATTGTCCGGCCACCTGTTTTTCGATAATTGCTTAAATTATCCTAAGTTGAATGATGTAAGTGAAAAAATTTGTTCTCTTAATTGAATTTAAAGCTATCAAAATTCTTTATAAAATGAGCCCAGCATGAATTCGTTTTGTAAATTTTGAAGAAGTTATCGCAGAAATAATCAAGATTTCAATGCTTTCTTAAATTTTAAATAACTTTCAAATTAATCAACATTTTTTAATGTTCTTGGACTAATTTTAAAGCTAAATTTCTACAAAATCGATCAAAATTCTTGGAATTGATATGTAATTTTTTTCTTACATACTGCACGAGGTTAAAGTTCAAATAAAAAAGTTGGAAAAATTCCAATATTGCTTTTGCTTAGAAAAACATTTTTATAAGATATATAAAACATATAATCATGAATTTTGTATCAAATCCCCTTAAAATATATATTCATATGATCTTTATTGTGATTTACCTACAGATGAAATGTTTTCGAAATTTCCCTACTTTTTTGTTACAATTTTAACTCCTTGCATTATGCAAGAAAAAATTTATAAATTTCTAATGATAATTTAATGCGATTCTGTAGAATCTTAGCTCTAAAATGAGCCCAAGAACATTAAAAAATGTTGATTACTTCGAAAGTTATTTAAAATTTAAGAAAGCATTGAAATCTTGACAATTTCTGCAATAACTTCTTCAAAATTTAAAAAAACGAATTCATGCTGGGCTCATTTTATAAAGAATTTTGATAGCTTTAAATTTAATTAAGAGAACAAATTTTTTCACTTACATAATTCAAATTAGGATAATTTAAGCAATTATCGAAAAACAGGTGGCCGGACAATTCTGACCGGTACTGTAACGCCAAATTGATCTTTAAATCTTCGATTCCTAAAATATGTTTGCACTGCTGTAATATATGAATCGTTCTTTATCACCCTGGCGAAAGTTTCGGTTTAGAATTGAATCAGAGCTATTCTGCAATCTGCTTTTGAACCACTCCGAATTATTCATAACGAATCCAAAAACTTTTTGAATCTCGTTCGATGCAAATCGATTAAAAATCAATCAGACTCATTCCAGTTGAATTCAGGTTTTGGTTTGAACCGTAATAAACCGGAAACTTTTGTCAGGGCAATTGAATCTAGTCTGGACAAGAAGATTACAGATGTTCTGAATGCTGACATCGAGGAAGCATATATTGGCAAAAAATAATGTTTTTCTACATAAGGTGGTGGGCCCGCAATCATTATATTCGTCATTTCATTAGAATATCGCCGATAAAAGGAGTTTAATTACAAAGGCACCGCGTTGCTTCCTGCCCATATACACGCATACGAAGGTGCGTGCAGCACGCATACTTTCTGTTCCTTCTCCCTCGGTTCAATCCCTTCTCTTTTTCCTACACCGTTATCCCTGATATACATTCTACGCGTTCGTCGTAGAGGCTCGGGGTGATTAGTAAGGTCGTTTTCTTAATTATATACCGTATTGTAATGAGTAAGGGACTCGTTATATATACCTACGCGATCATCCAAGAAACGAGAAATCTAATATACGACATGAGTGTAATATAAAACACCTGAGAAAAATAGCGTCTGCAATATTCATATCACGCGTATACAAGAGTGTTCTAATTGTATAGCTGAGAGTTCTTATAAAAAAGACCATTTTCTGTCTGGAAGTATGTGCCATACAAATTATTTCGAGACTTCATTTCTTTGAGACATTTCGTTACTTTTTTTCACTCCGGAGATTTTGATAATGAATCTGCAAACTTCAGAAGGGCATTCAGACATCATAGACTTTGAGTAATTTGTACGAGGTTCCTAAATGCGACTGAAGAAAATATCACTAGCAGTAAATTACGCGGGAATTTATCGCGGCAGTTAGGTAATTAGGCGTCGAATAAATATAGAGGGAAGCTGAGTACGTTCCTGAGTCCCATACAAGAGACAGAAGCAGTTTATAATGTACATGACGCCCAATTTGCAAGTTTCCACCTACGAAAAGATCGCTTTTAACTGAGTTAAACGAATGAGGAAAAGTTGTGCATTAAACAACAGTCTAGTTAAAACTCGAATTTTGTATATTCTATTTAGATTTTATTGACGAATCTGCCCTTATGTTTATTCTGTTTCGATGTGTATGAAAATTTAATTAATAATATTGGTGGATTCCAGCCAACTCTTTTGATTAATTGCATACAAATTGTTAGCTGACAATATAATAATGCACTGTTACCAATTTTTCGCCTACACTGTTGGAAACTTCTTAAATGTCCGACACTTTTTATTTGCTGTAGCTAATGTTCAAGTTGTTCTAAACAGAAAATATACATTAAAAAATTTTGAACTATTTTAAAACTTCTTTTACTGTATGAAAAGTAATAACTGAACGTTTCTAGTAAAGTCCAAAAGAATATTTTTAGCTAATCTTCTATATTTAAAAAAACAATAAAATGCAAATAATTTCCTTGAATTATTTTTGAAAGGATATAGTATTTCTGTAAAACTAAAGTGACATGAAATCCTAAGTTTTAAATACATTTTTACTTTAAATAATTTAAAAACTTTTTCACTTAAATTTACGTACGATACGTATAATATTTCAGAGTTTTAATTATGGTCATAAGTCAGTAGTTCTAACATTTGGTTTTTGTCACCCTGAAACAATCGCGTGCAGGGTTTAATCTGCGTACTCGCAATACTTCATCGCGAGGCATTAGGCTAATCGCGAGTATAGCCCACCCATGATATACTAAAACGTTTCTGCGTTAAGTTCAATTTATTGCCCTCATCCGGGACTTAACGCTGACTTTGTCATTGCATTATAGCTATAAAATCCATAGAACTGCTGCAGTGCTGCACGCGAGAAAACTATTTAAGCGACTTGCCTGCTTTCCTCCATTTCAATGCTATTTTAGTATTTATGAGAAAATAGAGATTGCTCTCGCCAAATGAGTCCTTTCAAAGAACTATTTTTATCGATTTAAGGCTATCCTTCAGCTCCATGATAAATTCAAAACATAATTTGAGAAGAATGATTTCACTTTACTTGACTCAAAACGGTTTCAAAATCTCTGAAAACTCAGAACAAAGCATTGATAAAAAAGTTAAAAGCCACTTTTAAATAAAAAATATAAAAGGAAATATAAAAAGCTTTTTTTAATTTTGTCCCACTATCTTTTAAGAAATTTAAAGTTAAATCGACTTTAGTTGTGAAAATTTTAATTTTTTTACTAATACCAAAGTATCTAATGGAATTTTAGTGTTATTCCATAAAAGTGTTTTTTTAAGTAAAAAAGATATAGTAAGTTGTCATTTAGTTAAATTTACCTCGTAAATGGCTTTGAATAAAAAATAAGTCAAAGTGGACGATTGGAGAATGCAAGAACCATTGATTGCCCTCGTTGTTCCATATAGTTTATATAACAGCCAAAAATAAATTTCGCTTTGGATCGCCGGCAATTTTGGCGAGAGTGTATTCCAAGGTAAAATTGTTTGTAATCGCGTGCCAAGCGAGTGTTCCGTGTGATCAAGTCCCTCTACGACGTAGGCTGTGCACTTAATTAACGTTCCAACCGGGATTTCCTATGCGGATGGACGAGAGAAGTTTAAGGCGTGAACTGTGTTTCCAAACCAGCGGAACACCCTAAAATTGAAATTTGTAAATTATTTTTTAATATAAAAGTTATATTTACTTAAATATACAAAAGATAAGTTTATTCTGATTATTCCCAGGAACAAAGAACCGATTGGGGAGTCAGCAAATTCGAATCGGTCGGAAGCTGCAGTGGATCCGTTTTAGCGGATTCGATCACTCAATTGAGTGAATCCGCAATCTTATTTGACCATTTCCGATAGCGACCGATTCACTGCGATTTTGAATTTAAACGTTTTATATGTATTAACCATGTATTTCATGGATATGACTTATATTTGTTAAAAATGGAAATTTATAACAGAATATGACACTCCGGTATATAATTTGTTTTACTCACTTGCTGATTCACAATTTTTAAATTTTGTGTGAAATATGGTAAAATAACCTCAAAAACTTCGCTCAATCAGAGCCTGCCGATTTACGATTTTTCGAAACAGAGTTGGCCAATTAAAATGATTTTAATTTTGAGGTCCGATTCAAACGCATCATTTCGAGTCATAAGAAGACCGCCCAATCCGCATTCTTAAAAGAAACCGATTCACTAAAGCATTCGTTCAATCGTTTCTTTTTTCCTGGGTTGCTTAAAAACAAACAGGTACTTTCTCATATTATATAAATAGTTTATTTTGTAATAGAAATACAATTTAGAAAAAATTAAGGAAAATTCATGTTTCAAAAAATAACATGAAATTCACAATTTGTTATTGTTTGCATTATATTCTTGAAAAAATTGTAAATTTGTAATCAACGACTTTTATATGATTGTTTTGTCTACTGTTAAAAATTTTGCAGTATTAAAAAAATAAAAATAAATTACATAAACAAATTAGTCTCTTTTTATGTGAAAAAAAAATTAATGTTATTAATTATATCAGAGAAAAACTGATTTTTCATATTTCATAAAACTCATAGATTTAGAAACATTTTTCTAATTTCAATTATTTAATTGTAGCTGGTTTAATTTAATACTCATTCGTAATCTATCAAATATCCGAATTCATATAAGATTTTTTATATATGATTAGAATGAAATGTATAACAGCTTTTATTCATATACATATTACCTTTTCCGGATCCGAAAACTCTATTTTCCAATCGAAGTTAAAAGTGCTATTCTCAATTTTTCACATATAAAAATTTGATTCTCGATGACTTCATTACTTAATATTAAAACATCAAATAAATCTGAATAAATCAAAACTGAAATTAAAATTATCTTCTTCCACTTTAGTGTCTTGTTGTCCTAGAAAAAACGGCCAAAAGAACCAAAATTATAAATTAATACATAGAAATCTTCCTTACCGGGTCATAGGAAATCCAAATAAATTAAAATGCATTCTCCGCTTCAAGCGCTAGTGTCGCATTCAGTAGTGTTAAGATGGCGACGCCCAGTGAATTGTCTCTGGAGGAAATTCGCAAATATTTGTTAGATAACGGTTGTTCCGCGCGAAATCATGACCTAGTGAAGTATTTTAAGAAGTTCCTAACGGATTCGGAAACTCGAGGTAGGTCGTAATTCAATTCTGGGAGTCGTACGTGCGACTGTCCGCTTGTTTTATGTGACAGTGTTCTGTGTGACCTCAGTGTCCAGCTATGCGGATATATACCTCAACAATTTACTTGTGAGCAATTTGCAAATAGACAACGTTAAAATGCCGTATTTTACTTTTCAGTGGAGGCTCGCAATAGATTTAAGGAGTATGTAAATATCTTGGCCACAATAAAGAACGAGGAGGTAAGCATTTCTTTACAAAGCGGCATGCGCTGTTTATTTCCGTAGACCGTATCTTGACAGGAGCGACTTGTTGCATAGAGGAAGGTACATTGTTGCTAGATCTAGGTTTATTTAAACATGCATATTTTGATTTTTGCATACATTTTTATTTTTCCAAGTATCTATTTTGAAAATACATTTAGCTTCACTGTTTTGTTATGTTAGAGCCAGTATTTAACATAGCATAATAAGGTATTTTCTATCTGCACCAAAAACATCGATCACTGGGGGAACAACAAACCCACGTGACTAGTGTTTTTCTTATGGGATTTAAGATGTCAATAATGTTAAATCATAATTATGGTGTAACCGTGCTTTATCATGAATTTTTTATACTTTTCAAAAAGGCTAAAGAATGCATGGATAAGTGCAATGAAGCATGAAAAAATTGAATTTTCATGATATTTGTGAATTATATTGTATGCATTAATATTTCATGATACAAAGTATTTACTATTAATCATGTGGTTTGTTGTCCCTCCACTGATCGAGATGTTTTTGGTATGGGTAGTAGAAGTGAAAATGCCTGATACAAAACGACATGAATTGCATTTCCGTTGTAAACCCGTTAAAACCGGACGTGTAAATAGGAAAATATCGTCATTTCATTTAAATATATATGTGTGCATGTGTGTCTGTAGAGGTTTGAAGAATTCGAGCTTGTTGTAAATTGCAACATAACCTATTGTTTTGAATAAGAAGACATGGAAATACATGGTTTTTGTCGTAAAAATGCTCGATTTGTTGCTTTTTATAGATTATATTTAAGTAAAAGTAATTGTTACTTAATTTTCCCTTACCATAAATTCGATTACTTTTTTAATTCGAAGATAAAGTTAGGTTGCTGTTCAACTGAATTTTAGTATATGAATAGATTTATATGTTTTTAAATTTTTACTTTTATTATTATTTATATATTTACTTTGCACGTATAAGCAAAAATATTATTCTTACATATAAGATCACAATGGCTACTTATTTCATTAATTTGTTTTCAGTGCTTTTTAAATTAAAAATATTAATGAATTTATTTAAAATTTATAAAATATTTATAAAACTGTATGAAGATATACCTTTACACGTAGTAAATAAAGCAGGTAAAAATAAATTCAAGGTCCAAATTTTTTTATCAAGTACTTCTCAAGCAATAAAACAAAACTTGATTTAAAACTTGTGAGGATATAAATTTAAATTCAAAAATAATATTTATATTGTTCTAGTAATGTCATAATAATTTTTGATTTTATATTTTATTTTACTGAATTAAAAACTGTGAATCATTAATTATTTAACAAAACTTCAACTTGAACTGATAAAAATGCATCCAACTTGAATCTCACACATGCCTTATTTATATAAAAATTTTAATAGCCAAAAAATCAGTTCTTTCCTTCCGTTCAGAATGTCGTCGTAAACTCCCTATCCTGACCTTTTTCGTGGCCTTTAAACATTATGATCGTTAGTGCAGTAGCATACGGTGGTACAATGTGTTTTGAATTATGACGCGCCTCAGTGGCGCTTATAAAATTCTCTGAGTAGCTCTCCAAGTCTGAAACCAATGCAGCTTATCCTTTGTATGTTCTTTATTAGGAACATCTGTCTTATCACACTACAAAGAACCCCCAAGGATACTGCAATTAACAGACTCGGAAAAAATAGATTTATAACTTAAACTCCTTTTGAATAGTTTAAATTCACAGTAATATTTGCATTATTATTTATTTCTTATATTCATACAAATGAACAAGTCACTCTTGTTAAAATTAATTTTTTTTTTATTAAAAATTAACCAATTGGTACATTTTTATAGGGTGAAAAGTTCTTGGTTCTGAAAAAAAAGTATCGCCAAACTTCATTAGACCTTTCCTCGCCAAGTTTCAGCTTCTCTACCTCACCGGGTTCACCTGTACAAACTCCTGACCTTGCCACTCCAGTCTCTCCTCTTCGGGAACCTCCACCTTATCGCCCTCCACCTCCAGCACCTTTGAGTCCTGTGAGCAGCCCTATTTCATCTATTCCTCCAAATCAAAATGAATCTTCTGAAGACACGACTGGTATCTTCTACAACAGTTTTGAGAGGGGATTAGAAGAACCTGTAGAGTTAAAAAAATGTGTCGAAGAATCGGATATTGCAATTTCACCTCCTGTGCCACCTAGACGCAAAAGCCAAGATAAACTCAAGCTAGAGAACAAGGAGAACCTCAATATGGAGAAGCCCAAAACTGGTCTCGAAGCTGTTATTAAAGTAAGTTTCTTCACTTATTTTATTACCTATAATAAAATTAATTGCCAATTTTATTTATCTGGATTGCTTACTGCAGAGTATTAGATTGGCAATACATTTCTTAAAGGTGTGGGTCTTCATTCGTATGCATTTTCATCTCAATTGTCTTACTAACAAACTAACTTCCAGATTTTCCTTTCCCTCTGATAAAATTTTTTAAATGTCTACTTATTATTTATGTGAGGGTAAAATTTTTTTCTATTTGGATAAATTTTATTTGATATTCCACAAGGAGTCCTTATTTCAATGGTTGTTTCTTCTTGGAATAGTGTTCATATATATAATCCACAATTTCCTCAATCTTTATTCTTACGTTCACGTTTTTTAGTCTAAGATCTAAGATCTTTAGTCTGAGTTTGAAAATTTTTTCGTGCTTGTATGTCTGGTGTCTGGTTTCTGGGAAGTCTTCCACTGCACATATCTTTATCGTGGTTTTTTGTGTGGAGAGCGTTGATTATCAATAAAAATAACTTAGAAAAGTTGATACAACTCTAGACTTGTTGCTAATATAGGAAGACGAGATTCCAGCGACAATTCAGCCGACGTCGGCTGAACAGCTGAGCGTCCGCGAGCGGATGCAACGGTTCAACCGAATGGCTAGCGAGACTGATCTAAACATTCGTCACAACAGCTCCACAACACTCAATAAGAAAAGATCCGACAAGGTAATTTTTAATTATTTCCAAAACTTATCGTTTCGTAAACTAAACAGAATTCTTCATCCTGTTCAAGATTTATTTATCACTTTAATCCGTAATAAATCTGATACAAGAGATTATTACAGCTTTAAAAAGTTTTCCTATATACACTGAAGATATAATTACTTTTACGCCTATCAAATCTTGATTGTTTCCTTCCCATTACTCAGTTTCATTCCAATCAAAACTATTAATAACTAAGTCTGTAGAGTCTCGGAGTAAGAAAGGATGCGGTTTGGAAGGTCATCTTGCATACCGAGTGGACTACTAGGAATCACCATGACGGTCGTTTACCCCATGTGTATTCCTTACACCCACTTTCCCTGTTTCTTCATTCCTCTTTCTTTTCCTTTTTCTTTCTCTCATCCCTCTTTCTTTCCTCCCTGATAGCTTCCTACCTCACTCCCCTCTCTTTGAAAGACCGTTTATCGCAACGGGCAATATTCATCGCATTTGAATATCCTGCGGGCGGTATCTCGCGTACTGATCAGGATGTCGCGAGGATGTTGCCGTAAATCATAATTAGCCAGATACGAAATTAAAAGTGGAGGATTCATGCTCTTTCTCTCTCTCGAAGTCGTCGTACTTACATACTTTATAAATACGGTCCTGGACTACAAAGCACGAACCGCGACAGGATGCGGTCGACGCTTCATCATAATATTCGGATATGTTTATCGTACCGGCCGATTGAACGCACCGACTACTCTTTTTTTTTATAGCGAAATTCGTTTCCAACAGGAAGGAAGTGATCGCCTATCTTCCTTTCCATCCAAATTTATTTTCAAAGTACCCTTCTGAAATTGGAATTTCATTATATTCCACTTGTAAAGTATATTTACATCTATTTTACATGTTTAATTCTATTTTAGTTAATATATACCGGTACCATTGCAGTTCTAATTTTCCAAATTCAAATGTCTCAAACTCTCTAACTATTTAATTTTCTAATCTATTAACGTTTTTATTCTAATTTTAGATTTGAAATGTTCAGTTTTTTTAAATAGAAATCCACAAAATAAGAATAAGAGAATCCTTATTTTGACCCCTGCAGACCTTTCACAATTCTTCCCTTACCGACAATTGTACATATCATGATTCATCACATATTTTACATGCGAATATAACATTTTTGAACTGAAAATGGTTCTATCACCTGTAAAATTTAACTTCTGAACCACTATAACTCCTAAAAACCCTCAGAAATTAAAAAACAGGCGAATGGAGCAAATTAAATTTGAAATTCTCTAGTTTTCGAATGCTTCGAGTTTTAGAATTTCTATCCTTGTAGAATAATTAATTATAAATTTCAAGAATTTGAAACCGTTCGAACCTTCAAAATAGAAAAAAAAAATGACCAAATTTGGACCAAAAAACATTACCCAAATTAAACAATCATGAGAGAAACTAACAAAAAAGAAGGAAAGAAAAAAGAAGGCAGCCTTTCAAAACCACTTCCTTCTTTTTCTTTCTTTCGTCCTCTTTTGTCTTTATTTCCCACCACCATTTACAAAAAAAAAAATTAATAAAAAATAAAAAAATTATAAACTGCTTGCGCGACGTTTCGGTGCTCTTCCAGCACCCTCTTCAAAGCTGGAATTCTAGAAAAAAATATTCTAAAATTAAATTAATTACTAAATTAATTTCAAAAAAGTAGTTTATAATTTTTTTTTATTTATTTATTTTTTAATTAAATGGCGGTGGGAAATAAAGACAAAAGAGGACGAAAGAAAGGAAAAGAAGGAAGGGGTTTTGGAAGGTTGCCTTCTTTTTTCTTTCCTCCTTTTTTGTTGGTTTCTCTCATGATTGCTTAATTTGGGTAGGGAAGAGTCGGGTAGCCCCGGCCACTCATGACATTGAATAAACTGTACTCTCTGCGAAAATAAATTAATATTTTTCTCTTTCAGAATTGTGCCAAAGTGTAATTTTAAAGATATGGACTCTCTTTCATCAGCTTAAAAGAAAATCCGGTCTAAATATTTCATCTCTAGAAAACAGGTGCACTGAGAAAACTGGAGTGTCAAACTTTGAGTGTCAAAATGTAGATAGTCAGTTTGAACTTCTAGATAGTACAACACTTTCTCCGAAATTTTTTCTTTTTGGTCAGGGAGACACTCATTTGATATTCTGCTTAACTGTTACCAGAGGGTCAGAATCACTATAAAGAGTGTCGATTGGTGAAATACGCGCCAAAATTGCAAAGTCACGTGGGTTCGCCTATTTTTCCTCCAATATCACCAGCGTGGACTCTAACCTCATTGCCGGTTTCGCGTCCATTACGTGTTAAAGTTTCACGAGGGTTATTTTTGCCAACTAATTGTTCAGTACCTATTTCACTTGCTATAATAACATAATAATTGTGAAAGCTTAAATATAATAGTTTTGAGGTTAGCCATAGAGGTAAATTATAGTCTGTTTTTCTCTCTTCGATAATCTATTTTTCTCTCTGCGATGATCATCTTTTCCCTCTAAAGTATTCAAGTTGACCATCTTATTTTCACAATTCACAGGTAATAAGTTACACTATCTAGAAGGCTATCCTATAGTTTAACCTCAAATATAGTCTGTTTCACCCTCCAAATGTTTAGGTTGACACTCCAGTTTTCTCAGTGTGCATTTTGAGAAATATGTACCATCTTTATTATCAAATATTTCTAAAGCTAAGAAAAATATCAGATTGGTTCTGATTGGGATATATAAATTCACTTTCTAACTATGTGACCTGTAATTTTTGTT
Organism: Diplolepis rosae; assembly: GCA_030998225.1. Taxonomy (NCBI): domain Eukaryota; kingdom Metazoa; phylum Arthropoda; class Insecta; order Hymenoptera; family Diplolepididae; genus Diplolepis; species Diplolepis rosae. The sequence goes on from JAPYXD010000701.1 coordinate 7,540,773, forward strand.
TAATATTTTTGCGTATTTTTTTATTTACAGCAGTTTTATTGAAACTTGTCAAAGTCGGATAGCCCTGGCCACATTTTTCTGCTAAGTTTCTAAGTTTACCCCCCACACACGAGTCACAAATAATTGCAACCTCTTGATCGGAAATTCATGAAACCTTTTAAACAAGCATATTCGAAAAAGTGTGCTTTATGGATGCGCAAGAATACTGCACTGGGAAAAAAATGCTATTGAATCAAAAGCATGTATATCATGGATTCAAATCAATATGCTATAGAATTAGTAACATTTATTGGTTCTTGTAGTATATTTTTATGAATTAATAGTATATGTACATGCTTTTGATTCAATAGCATTTTTTTCTCAGTGAAATATTTCGGTTTTTTCGATGGCCGGGGCTACCCGACACTATTTTGTTGTAACCTATTTTAAATCTCACTTCAATCGCTCCGTTTTCTTCCAAAATATGTTTATTTCTTATATGTCTCTTTGTAGGTTGTTGGTAGAAGCATTGACATTATAACTAATCTTCTAAATTTCAATTTTGATCCCTATAAGCCAAGTTATTATCAATAAAGCTTAAGTGGCCGGTACTACCCGACTCTCCCCTAATGTTTTTTGGTCCAAATTTGGTCGTCTTTTTTTTTTTTGATAATGTGCATTTTAGGAAAACCGATCAAAGTTGCAAAAGAAAACCCAGGAAAGAAACATATATTTATACATATTTTTTATTCGTCATGTAAAAGATAAGCCTTTTATAAAAAGTATAAAGATCGGGGTTCAGTTATTGGCCCTCATCCTTTATCCTTAAAGTGATCTTTACATTTTTGGCAAGATAATATACATGTTCTACGTAGTAATTTTCTTTTTCATTTCGCAGTGGTTTAAAAATTATTAAGTTTTTACTACCTGCAACGCCACAAGATAGGCGATTCGTGCCAACTTTTAAAAAGAAACTTTGTTGTTCGTAAATTAAAAGCAAAGGTTCGTGAAGAAGATTTAAAGCACGCGAAATTTTGCCCCTGGCGTTTTGTCAATTTCAACATTTAAATATTATTTTCTTTCATCTCTTTAAGATGTCTCCACAGACATCCTGTAATCCCACCTTGTGGCTTTTTTTGTTATAATATGTGGTTTCTGAGTTTTTCTTATGCTTTAACAATTAACATGCAGAGTGGTCACGTCTTTGCATTGTGTGCATCCGTAATGAAAGACGTCTCGACGTTAAGTCGCGTGCCGTAAATATAAGGAACTTATATTAATATTGTCTTTGAATAGTAGGGGTTCATTAACTTTTGGAAATTCGGTCCTTGAATAATTTGTATAGAAAGCTTATTTGACTTAATTTTTAAATATCTCTGAATAAAATATGGTAAAATAGCAGCTAGAAGAACCATGACAAATAATTATACTTATACTAATTGGTTTGAATCCGGGCTGAGACAGATTTTTTTTTTTAATAATTGATTGAAAGAACCGTAAAATTTTATACTAAATTGATTAGGTGTATAAAATTTTATATTTATATCTAAAATGAATAGATCTTGGCTTTTTTTAATAATTTAAAAATAAATTCTTGATTTTTTTTATCAGTTTAATGTATTTAAGTCGTATTATGATTCTATGGTGAATTAAACAGTTAGGTTTTGGCGCAAGACATTTCTGGTCGTTTGTTGCAAATAAACCACTTGCATCGACTTCACCACAGAACAATAAGGTGTAACATATTACAACCCCGTTTCCGGGTTAATTTGCCCATTCGTAAGCAACGTGTTGCTTCGTGCTCGATCTCGTTCTTTCTGTTTCTCTGCACTCTTCCTGTCCCTGGCTTTTATGGAAATGAGAAGTGCGGGTGGCAACATAGGCCGATTAAACTAACTACCTTTCCAAAGTTTTTTGGGATTATTTATCTTTTCACCTTAATAAATACAAAAATAGGGTAAAAATCAGTCTGAGGTTCAAAGTTCAATGATATAATATTTTCAAAACAAAAGCAGCTTTCAAATATATATATTTGATCGTGACATGTTTCCGTACATGTTCCTTGTTACATTGACCCACAGTTATAATTCTGTAATATTTATTTTGGCTTGGGGTCAGCTTAGTTTCTAATTATTTATGCCATAGAGGACATAAACATTAGGAAGGCAAACGTTTCGGCCACAGATGGGGGCCCTCTTCAGTGCCAATTAGCTTAATTGTAACCTTTAAATATTTATTAACTAATACATGCAATTAAAAAATATATGGTATTTTTTGTTTTTTTGTTTTTTTCGTTTTTGCTTATTAATTAAAAATAGAGTAAACATGCAGAAAAACTTATGAGTAAGCGAGTTTCTAGGTGTGAAGAAACCAGGCCGTTCCAAAAACTGCTCCAACAAGTAATCCTCTCCCACAGGAACCGTGAAAAATGCGGCCGCGGAACGCACTCCCTCAAGGGCACATATATAAACACAATTATTTCAAACCAGAAAGAAACAACACACTGGAGAATATAACGTGGGTCCTTTGTAAAGCACGCACAGCAAACCACACATGTGCACGAGCACCAGAAGTAAAGGACACTGAAGTTAAAACAATCAGAACATTGCAATTGGTACAGAAAAATTTATTTATTTTCTCAAAAACCACAGAGATGACACGACTTATTCCCAAATCAGTTTTCTTCTAGCCATGTGGCAGAGTGGTGGACTTACATCCGTCTGTCATCTCTGTGGTTTTTGAGAAAATAAATAAATTTTTCTGTACCAATTGCAATGTTCTGATTGTTTTAACTTCAGTGTCCTTTACTTCTGGTGCTCGTGCATATGTGTGGTTTGCTGTGCGTGCTTTACCAAGGACCCACGTTATATTTTCCAGTGTGTTGTTTCTTTCTGGTTTGAAATAATTGTGTTTATATATGTGCCCTTGAGGGAGTGCGTTCCGCGGCCGCATTTTTCACGGTTCCTGTGGGAGAGGATTACTTGTTGGAGCAGTTTTTGGAACGGCCTGGTTTCTTCACACCTAGAAACTCGCTTACTCATAAGTTTTTCTGCATGTTTACTCTATTTTTAATTAATAAGCAAAAAGGAAAAAAACAAAAAAACAAAAAATACCATATATTTTTTAATTGCATGTATTAGTTAATAAATATTTAAAGGTTACAATTAAGCTAATTGGCACTGAAGAGGGCCCCCATCTGTGGCCGAAACGTTTGCCTTCCTAATGTTTATGTCCTCTATGACATAAATAATTAGAAACTAAGCTGACCCCAAGCCAAAATAAATATTACAGAAATATATATTTGTGTTTAGAATATTTTTGTAAAGTTCAAATAGTTGCCTCACAGAAAAGAAAATCTCCGGAAAAAATATTTGATTATACTTTGCGGAATTGCAATATTGTTATTAATGATATCGTTTAAAAGAGAAACAATTATTATTCATAATAAAAATGTTAACACAAAAATTATTCATCTAAAAACTTTTGTTGCTTTTATTGAATTTTTAAATAAAATAAATGCCAACTATAGTTAGTTGTCAAAAAATTTTATTAATTCTTTTATACTTGATCTGTATTTCAACTACTAATATCCACATTGATATGGAACTGATGTTGATAGTAATTTATTGACAAAATTTCCTAATAATTCTAATTTACCATTAAAAATGGTACTTCCAGCTATAAAATTTCTATTCGTGTGATTTATGATCTTGAAAGTTGGATTTGTTTTAACCTTGAAGACAGTTTTTATGAATCTTCCTTGCTTTTAATCCTAAGAACTTGTTGAGAATCCTCCAGCAACTTGTCAACAAGATACTTTTCTTTCTTGCCTCACAAAAGAGGAAAAGGAGTAATAGGAGTAATTGGCTGGAAGTTTCTCTTACAACAACAGCCACACTAAGTTGTAGCATTGTTATCCAGGAAGAAAGCCCGTCTGTAGACATAGGGTGGAAAGTATATAGGTGGCTTTATTTCGTTAGCTCGAGGACGCGTCTAATTAGGATCACGAGTGTTCTCTCTTAAGAAGCTCCTTGTCGAGGTTTCGTCTTCCAAGAGAAGCAGTTTCTTGGCGAATATGTAACACGGCCTTGCCGAACTTAGAGTTCCATATAGTTGTGCATACATTAGGGACGTCGGTGAAACTTCGAGGGTAGTTTGCCCGCCGAGGGCGAGGAAGACATCGAGCGGGTTACAGGGGGGGAGAACTCTGTGAACGAGAGAGTGCGAAGGGTGTAAACCGCACAAAGTAATCTTACAGAATGTATATGCAAAGAGGGTTTTGTCGAGGGCACGAGGATTAGGAGCACAGCTTGCATGATCCTGCCAGCGACAACCTTTGACAAGACATCCTCGAGCAAACTTACCTTGGTGATACCGCTTCGCAAATCATCTTCGATCCTGGACCATGTCCAACGACTAAGGACATTGTCTTTGATGTTTCAAAACAATTGATCCGTCTCATTTAAATACACTTTCCAATATCATGTGTTCATATTCGCTTCTCTTCCGTTTCTCCAATTTTTTAAATATAAATTTTAAAGTGACATGTTTGATAACATGTCTGCTATTATATTGACCCAAAATTCATAGAATTTTTTTCATTTCTCATTATTTTGGCATAGGGTCAGATTCTTTTTATTTTCGTCGATTAAATTTTTCAGTATCAAATATAAAAATACTCAAACAGAAAGCAAGGCAAACGTTTCGGCCACATATGGGGGCCCTCTTCAGTGCCATAAATTCAAAGATTAATTCAAAATTTCTGTAAAACGGAATAATTAAAATAAGGATTATCATAAAATTGAACATCTCATCTCATAGCTTGCAATTCAAAATGAACTAGTCCAGTATGCAGCATCACGAATTGAAAAAATATTCATAGTTCAATGTGAATAAAGAACCGGAAAACATTAAAAATTTTTTTTTTTTTTGCACACCGACGGGCCGCAATTTGAAAAAATTTTATTATTGAAGAACGATGCCAAATTGGTTATCAATGGCAAAACGCGAGCAAGGTTTACATTTTTTAAAAACTTTTTGTGAAGACTTTGTTACCGTAGTCTCTCACAGAATGATCTGAACTGTTTTCGGAACCGACTCGAGACATGTGGCTTTGCTGAACGAAAATTTTTTTATATAAGCAATCCTGAGAGGTTCTTTTCCTCCTTGAAGAAGACTATTGTCCGATACCTAGTTAAGAAAGTCGAGGCGTTTATGTTGATTTTCACGAGTGGACGAAGGCGTGTATTTTTCAAGAACCGATTTTTTATATCAGCTTTGTGGACAATCCATTTAATATTAAATTTGCAACCAAGGTATTACAGAAACGTAAATTATTATACTATTTATACATGTAGTTTTATTCAATATTATTTGAGTATGTTAAGAAATAATTAAAAAAAAAATTTAAAGCTGTTAATTACTGCATTCAGATTTATTCTGAGATGTTTGGAAAAATAATACATTAATCTTTAAAAAATAATAAAAATGCAATTTTAGTATTCGTGATATTAAGTATCACATTTTAAAAGGTATTATTAAATTTAATTTGTTCTGAAAAATGGTCAGAACTATGATATATTCAATCTTTATACTAAATGTGCCATTTTTAAATTTTAAAGTGACATGTTTGATAACATGTCTGCTATTATATTGACCCAAAATTCATAGAATTTTTTTCATTTCTCATTATTTTGGCATAGGGTCAGATTCTATAGAGTGGCTACTTAAAAAGGCTTTTCTAGTTGAAAGCTTAGAAAATTGAAAACTCTAAATTTGAGTTACCAAAACCACTTCTGATGGTTTGAAATTTCTTAAGTAAACAAATAATTCTACATCGTTTGAAAACATTTATAATTTTATTTTTAAAATAATTTTTAGTTTTCATGCGAATCTTATTTCAAAGTTTAATAATAATTGAAGCTCGAAGCTTAATATAAAAATTAGTTGGGCGGTTTTAGCAAATCCTTGAGAATTTGAAACTCATTGCAAAATCGATATTCTGAAAACAAAATAAACAATATTTGTATTTGAAAAAATTAATTATTTTCAGTTTTTATAAATTTTTGTTTAAAGTTCCCTGGCTTTATGTCTATAGACTACTGCTAAACTCTTTCATTTGGAATAAAAGCCACTCTGAAAGGCGAACCACGAATGCGGGGTATCATTGTTTATTCAAGAAATATTTCGATCATTAATCAGAGTCGCAGCTTGGGGTTCGTCGTGCAGTGACCAAGACACCTGCCAGTTAAAGGTTCACTATTATAATACGCAGTTGGTAGTTTAATACAAGAAAACTTGCCTATTTGTAGTTGGAGTTGATGGGTGAATAGATATTAGACATTCATCGCTAGCTCGTTGTAGAAATAACAACAGTTATTTTAATTAAGACAGTTTTTACAGGATGCTTCAGCCTGATAACTAGATAAAATTAACTTATCCGATAGCGGAAACTCTTCCAGACGGTATGCCTTATGGGAAATGCCTAAAATTAGTGAAACACGTTGTATTATAACCATCATTAAAAAAATATTACCAGATAACATCCCACCTTTTATAACGATTTAATTTAACTGTACTTTGCGCCATGTTTATATTTTCCACGCCTCGCTGAACTACCACATTTATTTTGTAATTAATCGTACCTAACGACGTAATGCCGCAAAAATAATTGCGGAATCAATTTTAGATCCTAGATAAGAAACCTTAGACTGTTTTAAAAATGGTCTAATAGGATATTCTGAACACATTGTTAGTTTCTAGTGTTTTTCGAAATTTAGGGGAAATTTTCAACGATTCTTGTTATATGGGTGCCCTTATACACGAGCAGTTAGCACTGGCTCTTCTTCTTATCGTGTATAGCTACCAGATAGGCCTAACAAGTTTGCATTTATTCAACCCATTACGAGTTAATCTCGAAGGCATACATACATTATCATCTGAATTGGTGTCGTTGTATACATGAACATTAAATTTGTTTGACTAAGAGCAAACACGATGTTCGCTACGCTCATAAAACAGCAACAAAAAAGCGAATATAATTATATCTTATACCATCTTCAAGGCAATATCAATCTTAGCAAATTAATTTTTCGTTTCCGTAGACAATTTTTTGTAATAAGTAAACAAACCTTGTTTGTTAAATTAAAAAATATAGTATTTAAGAGTTAGCCTTTTCAAACTGATTAAAATTTTAGATTTATTTTCCCAATAAAACTTCTGAAGTAGATTAATTTGTGTGAAAGATGGATTTATTGATTGATATTCGCAGAATATGACTGAAGCCTAACAGAATCTTTTCCTTGTCCTTGAGTCAGTGAATTTAAATCTGAATTCGACGTAAGTCTGACGTGACGTCAATGTAGAGTTGGGTCAATCGCTGTCAATTTGTTTTCCGATTATTTATTAACTTTTTTGTCATTGTACTTCGACTGTGAGTGAGTATTAATATTGTCATTTGCGTCCGCGGGAGTCTGAGAAGGTTCCCTGTGGCGACGTCCAAAACTGACTGATTGTCAGTGCTTGACAGTCGAAAGGGCGTCACTCTTTCCTTCTGGGTCACGCTATTCCCGGTGGTCCGATCGTGGGATCGTGATTTTTGTTACGCCCTGCCATTACCCATCATCAAGATCTCATGATCCGCGTTCTCTTGACGTTGATAGATTTCACTTGAATCAAATCCACTTCTTAGTTCAAAATTACTCATATCTGTCTCTGACTTTTTAATTCAAAATTCCAAAACTAGATTCTCAGAATTGAAATAAGAATTTTATTTATTTATTTCTTACACTATTTCAAACATTAAGATCTCAGAATGTTTCAGGTCAGCAAATCTCTTCTATGAAGTTCTCTAGACTTCGTTACCAAAAGATATAGAAAAAGAGCCATTGAAGACCATTGCGTCGTAAATAATTCCATGTCAGCGATCTAACCTCTGAAGTTCTCGGGATGACATCTCGACAACGTCTGGTTGTCAGCAGATCACAGAAGACAGCCTAGACGTTCTTACACGACATTAGCTGCAGATGAGAATCGATAGTGTCTCCGATCGTAAAATGCGAGGCTGGGTGTGGGTACATATCTTCGGAGTGATCGACTGGCCAGAAAGGTTTACCGATCGAACTACGGCATTCCAACTGCTTCGAAGCGTGCCTCGACCCCAAATCGTTTATTCGCAATTTGTCATTTACTATCAGAATCTGCGATTGCAGATTTTAGATTTGAATTACTTCGAGTTTCTCTACTTCGTAGAGAAGTCTAATTGAAATTGTGCAAGCAATCGCCAATGATGAGAAACTAGACCTATTTTATAAGTTCATATTCCTATTGACAGTATTTATTGGTAAAAAATATCAAAATGGTATCATTTTTTTATTAAATTATGAATTAGAGAAATTGCAGAAACACTCTGAATTATTGAAAATAGTCTAAATTTCCTCTGAGAGGTTTTACCGAACTTGTAGGACCTAGATGAAAAATCGACTGAGGATAATCTTTTGGTAAACGGTCTCTTCCCCGTTGGGGGAGTTCATGTTGTTTTATGTCCAGGGTCGCCACGGTAAACTAAAAGTCACCTTATCAGAGATCTGAGTCGCGCAGTGAGCGGCTATTTGTATTCATAAGTCCGCGGGAGGCCGGCGCTCGCTCCCCGGGTCCACCGTCCTCGGGTTCTGGGGTCCGGTGCAACTTCGTGCCGTGGATTGGTCCCTCGAGATCCCTAAAAAAGGTGCCGAAGAACTTGATACCATTCACCTGACTCAAGCTGGATTCCATAGTATTATGTCAATAATGACAAATTTTTGTTTCTTATCAGTTTCATTCATGTCTAATAAATGCTAATTCAGGAAGTGGGATAACTATTTGGCTGTTGATCATTGATTTTGAAAAAACGCTTTATATTTCGGTTTTCATTCCTTTTTTCTTCTCATCTGATTTCATTGCTAATTATCATTGTTGCATTATTATTATAGGAGAGACTATTTGTAAAATTGATTTTCTTTGATTTGAACAAATCATTAGAGCCCTGCCCTAAGAAATCAACTTTAGAGATAAGCATCCTGCATTTCATCATCATGACTACAGAAACAATACGAATAGTAAATTAATAAGAATATATTCAGTGGTATCCTTAATCTAAAAAGGAAAGGCCAAAGAGGAAGAGAGGATGTGGTTCGACCTTGAGTAAATTGAATGTAAAGAACGAGTTCACGTTTTAAACTCACGATTATGATTCACAGTTAGATCCATCGCTTATCCGGCGTCTCTTGACACGAACGTTCAGCCCGACGGTGAAGAGCCTCGCGAAGAGAATGTGACCAGTCATCGAGTTATTTAATTTTTCGTGGCACCCCTGTTGCGCGTGTTTGCTCAGACCCGCTGTGAGCACAAATTACCTCGCGACCGAATCACCACGCTCCAGCACCATTTAAACGCTCGTCAGGAATGATGCTCTTCCTCCATCGCCATGGACGTCATTTGGCCCTACGTGTCAATACTCTTCGAGAACAACGGTCACCTTCCGTTCTCGATGATACAAAATATCACGTTAAAAAGTAATCTAAGCGGACACTATGCTCCACTTTCTTTGGCGCCGGCTTCCTTAGTCTGGATGTAAAATTAGAGATTATGGCCATGGATTAATCGGATCCAGTGACTAAAGTATACATTAATTCGTTCATCTAAGATAACTTTTTTATTTCACAAAATATCTTCCTGAAAATTTAGAAAATACAGCAGAAGACGATGAAGATAGTTTGTTAACTTCTTTTTAGTGAGAATTAAAAAGAAATTGCAAGACTTTTCGACAATTACAGTCAACTGTGAAAAATTTTGCAACATTTTCACTCAAACAAAGTTGACATTGTCATCTGTTGTATTTTACAAATTTTCAGGAATTTATGGGAATTTGGTCACGTGGTCTAGTTGATCCATGGCCTTATGAGTAGTGAAAAATTTTGAACTTATTTGATAGAAATTACAAAAGGTTTTATCATTGCTCAGGACCTGTTTCCTGTTTCATTATAAACTTCATACGTTGCAGACATTAACATTTTATAAATAGCACTATCCATTTTATTTAATTATTCAGGAAAAACTTTATAATTATTTATTGTGGTGTACAGTGTACACTCACATAAAAAGTCTATAATTTATATTTTGGAGTTGTAATTATTACCAGAGATTTTTTTTTTAGAAACGTTATTATTACCAAAAGGTCTATAAAGTTGGACAAAACAGTTTTTTTAACTAGTTTACATATCCATAAACTGATTAAAAATAATGAGTTAATTTTATGTTAACAGAAATATACATATAAAGGGGGTTAAGTAATAGTTTATGACTCCATTTGGTTAAAAAAAGGTAGATTAATCAGAAGAATAATTTATGTATATTAAAAACGCAAAGGGTAGATAGGATGATGATAGTTTGAAGAAAAAGAAATGGAGTCCTGTGTATACGCAATAAGTAAATGCGTTAATATAAAGTAGAGGTTTGAAACTTATGATAAATTTTAAGTTTCAGAATAATAACAACTATAGAGTGAATTATCTTCAATGAATTAATACAATACATAAAACGTATTATCACTTTCATCAACTGACTTCTACCTAGAATAGAAATTCATAGCTAAATATTTTGAAGTCACCTTTTTGAAGAGATTTCTTTAAGAGAAGTACTTTTTTTGCCTGATCAGTTGTGATTTTTGAGAGGTAGTTCGTCAATACAAAGTTCACATTGTATCGATCCCCTGAAACGCTTCGCACCCAATTATCGAAATTCCCGTTGTATCTTACACCGGATTCGGAGATACGGGACCAAAACGGACATGACGCCGACGTCCGTGATCTAGGCGCGGACGCGTATAAACGGTCAGCCCACCATCGCTATCTATATGCTAATCCATTGAGATGGTACCTGCAGATTACACCTCGGAATTAGCCCAGGGACCAAGGTATCAGGGCCGCACAGACAGCTTATCCGTCTCTACGATACCTTCATCCTGCCTTATACATATTACAGTACCAACCATAGTTTACCTTTAGCCCTGGACCCACACATCTCAACTTAAATCGTTGCTCGAAACCTGCAGATCGAACCACGTTAGTATATACTCAAGTCCCCGTGACTCGGCACATCCAGTTCGTTAGCCCGTGTTAATAACGTTAAAGAGGATGCGATAAACTCGTTAGGAAACGAAAAACCCACTCTATAAGTCCTGACGTTCATCTCAAAAGGTCTGCTGATCTCAAACTCTCAGTAGCGAAACCCAACATTCTTTCAATTTAGATTTCAAATCTTCTGATTAAAATTCTGAGATTCTACTAATGTAAGTTGTAGACTTAAAAATAGTTTCTAAATTACCTATATTTTGAATGTGAAATTAGATGATTCGAAAACTTTAAAAATAGAACATTAAATACGCGGGGAAGTGGTACAATTTTTAATTCAAGGATAACATTAAAAGATGTTTGAATTTTAAAAACATATTGAATTTATAATTGTCTAATCCTTGAAATTTTTACAATTATGATTTTCAATCTTCTAGTTGTTTACATTTTTTACATATTGAACACCTCATCTTTTGATTTATTATTCGATATAACGTAGTATTTATTTAATAATTAAAAAATAAAATATACTTTTCCTCTAGGGTAAGTGTGCCAATTACTGCAGATCGAAAATCAAGATGGCTTTTAAAGTTAAAAAAAAAGGTTTTGAGATAAAAAAGTCGTCACGAATTAATTTTTAAAGCAGTATTTGGTATTAAGTAAGTAGCATGCAGTCCTTAAACCCTGAAAAGAAACCAGATTTACTTAGAAAATGCGAATCTAAAAAAAATGTTCCATGTAGGTATTACTGCGGGTTTGCATGAATTACTGCGCACCAATTACTGCGGAAACCCCAATTTCTGCGCGCGTAATACTGCGATATTATTTTGAGTGAACTTACAATTAATTTAGGAGTGTTGAAAATTTTATTTAATCTCAATTATAAAAAGTAAACACGACGAAGCATTCGTAACAAATTAAGATTAATAATTTTATTAATTTTATTTAATTTAACTTAAAATTATATCACTTGAGTTCCTCTTGCATCTTTAGCAACGATTAAGGAGTGTTGAACATTTTATTTAAACTAAATTATAAAAAGTGAACATGAAACATTTTAAACAAATTAAGATTAAATAATGTTATAACTCTTATTTAATTTACCTTAAAATTATATTACTTGACTTCCTCTTGCCTCATTAGCAACGATTTTGGAATTTTCAACATTTTGTTTAATCTCAATTATAAAAAGTAAGCATAACGAAGCATTTGTAATAGATTGAAAGGTTATGCAGTGCCGCCTGACAGATCGCAGTAATTCATACACCTATGAAAATCATGTACCAAATACTGTTTTGGTAAAAAAATGATTAAAAAACGTATTTTTTGTTATTTTGCATAAATATTTAGAAAAATAAAATATTTACTTTGCAGAAAGTAATATCACAATAAAAATTTTATTTTTAGAAACGGAATTATAACAAGTTTTTCAGAACGTGTTCATGACCTTTCAACAAATCTAAGCATTAAAACTATGGGAATCGGGAACATGAGAGTTTTAAATTGCAATCAATTAGCTACAAATATCGTAACTATTGATAATTCGTTGATACTTATTATGCTTGGATTAGAAATTGATTGTTTTTAGTTGTTCTGTAGCGTTATATATCTTTAAAACATTGTATATCATTAGTTTTATTTAGCGCAGTAACTGGGGCATCCACAGTAATACCCACACTTACCCTAGTTAGAAAGTTTATATTTTCTATGTTCTAATTGTTGGATTTGAAAATTTCTTAATAACTAGAATTAGGATAAAGTATGGTATAATAATTATAATAAAATTATAGAACAGGAGTTGATAGAGATAGAATATAAATAAAATATAAACATAGAATTTTAAAAAATCGGTTCGAATCCAGGCCAAGGCAGATTTTTTCTTATTCTTCAATTATTGCCTGGAAGAACTGTAAAATTTCGATGATCAATAATGCTTCGCTATTTCGTTTTTGATAGTTTCAAAATGAAACTATGTTTAAATCGAACATAAAGGACATTCCATTAGAAATGTTTTCTAAAATACAAATTTCTACATAAACTAAAATTGAATTATTTCTCTTTAGTTTTATGTAGGTAGAAGTGAAATAAGAATAGAGTTTTGTTTTGACGACAGTGCTTGGCCTGAAGTTGAACATCAAGATTTCTATATTATATTTCATTGTAAAGCCATTTGAAAGAAGGAATAAACGGGGCCCAGCTGAGCGCGAGAAACGAATATAATCTATCTTCCCATTCCCAGCTAAAATTTATTAGCTTTCGCGATATGATCGCAGCGATGCGGTGTATTACGGGGTTTCGGTGTACCGAGATGAACACGGTTCGTACGAATATTCCTGTCACGAGGTAGGCGTGTGTAACCTGCTCCATGTTCCCCATCCGGACCAAACTCTGTTTGCGCGCGAAAATACGACAAGCTGGCTATGAATCACCCCGTACCATGCTCTGGCAAACTAATAATCGTGCCGATCACTAATTTCCACTCCATACTGCTATCTCTTTCCCACTACGTTCCATCGACATTTTTCTTTCCTTCTGATTCCACATCGGCTTGTCTTTGTCCTTTTATATTCGCTTCTTGCAATCCCTATTGAAATTAGCAATATCCAAAGCCATTTGGAAATAGCTGGTATCTCAACCCGATCATAAGTCTTATTACGAAGATGACGTGGATTATAATCTATATGGGTGTGTTAGCGATTTATTTCTCTAGTGAGTCCCTATCTTTTAATATCCCCAGAGGGAAATTCAAAGCATCAAAATATTAACTATTTGAGATTGTTTGCAAGGTTGGTTAGAATACTTCACAAGATAAAATAAGATTTATTTTGCTTTAATGGATGAATAAAGATTTCTATAAATCCAATCCTTTGTGGTTTTTAGAAGAGTCATCAGTGGCTACGTTTCATCTCATCACTAACCATAAAACTAAGGTTTCAACTTGAAGATTCCAGGAAAATTATGACCTTAAGTTAAAAGTTTCGCAGAATCTAGTATTAAGGATTAAAATGATGTCAACGTACGGCAACTGATGTAAATCTATGGGTGGATATCATGATTGTTGGAAGGCGTCGCCGAACCGAACGCTGAATCACCCAGCGAGAGTTTTCCTGTCAGTACCAGTAGCATTGCTGGTAGTGTCGAAGGCCCGTTGAAATTGCTTCGTTCTCCCGAAATGAATGCGCAAACGCCCATTACGGGGAATAAATCAGGTCAACGCTATCCACAGAATCATATAATTGATATCACCATGAAACCAGAGAAGCAATTGATACGTTTCAAAACTCTTCTATATTTTGCTGCAACCAAATCGTCAGGATTCCTCTCTGATGGCTCTTTTCGACTCCAATACTGATTTTAATTACTGTCCTCGTCAGCATAAAGTTCTTCCTCTCTATTTGTTTTTCCCAGGATTTTTTCCCGGGAATCTTTTCTGCTTGAAAAGCTCACTGATGAAGATCAGTTTACCTGAGTGGCAAATTTCGAAGACATAAATCGCTAGCAGTCCCTGGTACTCGGCAACTCCATTCAGCCTCCATGTTTTTGAGAGTATCAGTGTACTTCGCGGTGCGGTGAGCCGCAAAATGTTTGGTTAGTATTCGGCTTATTGGCCAGTGGATGTTCGTATACTGTTAGCTACGTATGGATGGCCCCCAGGTTATAATAAAGCTAATTCTGTGGAGCTCTTGAAGCAGCTCGTGCCGCAACATGTTTTGCCTCTCATTCTGACCCTCTTCTATCCCACTCACGAGCCCCGTCCTCTTCATTCATCGTCTGATACTACCATGGACCTTCGTACTCCTCGAATGGAGCAACCAAATGTATTTATAAGCCCCCCTCTCACCCTTTACCCTCTTCAGCACACGCCGCTTATTAAAACGTTTCCAACCTTGTGAACTCGAAAGGGCCAACATCCTCTCAAGCCTTTTTTTCAACCGAGCCATGCTAGTGTCAAAAATTCAACAAAGGCACATGTCTTGTGTGAGATCTAACATGAAACCTTCTCATCGTAAATGGTGTTATTATAAGGATTATTTCAGGATGGCTACTCTATTGTAAAACATAGAAAACAAACAAATAATGGGATTTTAAATTTATATAATTATCGAAATTTAAATTTGTTTGCAACTGTCTGTTTGTTTTCGGATCTTGACGTCTTACATGAAAATTTAATTGAGAAAAGGAGATTAGTGAGTGGATAACTTATTTCTTTTGTTAAAATTAAGAGGAAAAAAGAAAAACGAAGAAAAGTTGATTTAAAGGAGGATTTCGATTGAATGTTGCAAATTTTATGTCGTAAATTTAGTATTTTCCAATTTGAAGATTTCTGAATCGACCTAAAGTTTCTTGTTTTTATGCTCCACAGGTTTTATATCGCATCAAAATGACTCAATTTTTGTATTTTTTTTATTAACTTATGAATTTATACTATATGCTAAGCTGATATAAAAAATTAATGCGAATAAAAGACAATAACTAGAATTCATTATCAACTATTAATTTTATTCTAAAGACCAGAAAGTTTTTGAAACCCTGGAGGTAATCGGTAGTTTTTTTCGCTATGTTAGTAGCTATCATTGTATATAATTGGGAAATTTAAAAAAAGACAATAAAAGCACGTCTGTTAACTATTTTTCAGTGAAAATTTTAGAAAAAATTCGAAAACTTATCGACAATTACAGTTAATTATAAAATTTTTTGCAACATTTTCACTCAAATAAAGTTGACAAACTTTCTTTATCGTTTTCTGTTGTATTTTCCAAATGTTCAAAAAGATATTTTGTAAAATAAAAAAGTTATCTTACATGACCTTTTACAGGAAAATGGTCATGTGGTCTGGTTGATCCATAACCTTAAGAATACTTTTATTTTTTCTAAAGACAATTGATTGTATCATTTAATCAAGATCAATTTCAAGAAACTCTCCTATTTTATGCACTGTAAAACCTTTTGTTTTGAAGATTTGGTCTCCAAAGATAAGCATAAGCAGCAAGAAAATAATCTCGCATTTAACAGCCCGTTCTCACCACGCCTTCACTGACTACTGCAGACATACGTGTGTTTAATTGTCGGTTCTTGCCAACCTACTTGGATATACAGGTTAGCAGCACATCCCGGATTAGAATCTCCAATTTAGAGATTGAAATTACCAATACTAACTAAGCGATAACTCTTGAGCCTATATTGCTGATAGAAACTTGCAACCATATTTTTTCTTCACTTCTAAAATTGAATGAATTGTACGTTAGTTATTAAACTTTCAAGTCTTTTAGG
Source organism: Diplolepis rosae (assembly GCA_030998225.1). NCBI lineage: Eukaryota > Metazoa > Arthropoda > Insecta > Hymenoptera > Diplolepididae > Diplolepis > Diplolepis rosae. Next base: position 7,557,131 of record JAPYXD010000701.1, read on the forward strand.
TCAAACTCCAAAAATAGGCAGATATTTTTAAAAAATAGATAAAATTCTCTTTCTACTAGAATTGAGAAAACTACAATTCGACCTTCTGGACCAGACAGTCGACAATGTAGCTTGAAAAGTTTTAAGTGCGTGTCTCGATTCTTTTCAAAAACTTTGACCCTTCCTTTTTATTGCTTTTTTTTCTCTCACACATATAACAGTCTTCGCTTATAGACTCAGATTCGTTCGGAGGGATATTAAAGACGAAATTCGTGTCCTTCTCGAAAGGTCCAAAACTTTAAAAACAGAATAATTTCCAAGTCGCATCGAGTTTTAAAATTAGTTCTTTGCATTCTGTCTTTTGAAATATGTTTACTATAAAGAATCTTATGAACATTAGTTCTATTTTTCAACGTTGAAGAGGTCTTGGTTGATTTATAAATCAGCTAATTACATCTACAACAATAAGAGGGACAAGAACGCCTCGTTAAGCAACGTCAAAGCAAGGCACCTAAACTTATCACGATTCTCGAAACAGCCTCTACAATATGGAAGACTCGTACGCAATCGATCGAACGTCAGGACCCTCCTCCCGAGGGGTGGAGGAGTTGAGAGAAGGCTTTAATCGCGCCGGTGCGTTAATTAATTCCTGGTGATCTCAATTAAAATATTAATTACGGCGAAACAATGACGCGGTGACGGGAGCAGGCGCCGAGGTGGGGCCTTCATCCTTCGTCTCTGCCTCCGCATCCCAACTCCACAATCTCCACTTTCTTCAGCTGAGGTAGAGCTCGCAGGAACGCCACTGCGATGCCATTACGATTAACCCCCATCCTACAAGCTTATCTGATAACCACGCCATTATGTTCCTCGGCCCGTGGCTTCGCTGACTGGTCCGTTGCTTTGAATTTCCAGCCAGGTTGCAGCATCAAGAGGGAGTTGAAAATTTGCATATCTCTTACCCAGCCCCAGAGATACCAGCAAACAAGTGTCCCCTCCGCGATCCCATCGGCGATCTGGAACACGATATCTTGGCATCGTTCGAAAATCGATCCGAAGCATCGAGATACCACTGATAAAGATCCTGATTTTTGCAAGATAACATTCGTCTGTACTTAACATTTTGGCGATTTCAAGAGTGATTCCTCCACTTAGATGCTCTTAAGAACCTCGAAAAATGGGATTAATGAATTTCTGATTTTAAGGAGTGGGACCACATTCTTAAAATACTTTAATTTGAATAGAATATTGGTCTTGCTAGGGCTTCAATTTTTTTAGACGTTTTTATACGTAAAAGAATTTAATGAATTAAGACAGTGACTGCATTTCAGAAAATGTTTGGAGATCTTGGAAAAGTCAAATTTGTGGATTTATAGTGTCAAAATTAAGGGTTTTTGCGTTTTTTGTTCTAGTATAAGAGATTTGAGCTCCTGTTTTTATTACGAAAATTGGAAGTGATTAGGGATTTTTTAAATCAGTATTTTAATTTTTAGACCCACTTCAAGTAATTTCATGTTCTCAAATCAACACTCTTGCAAACTGTTAACATTTTTCTAAATCTCTTGAAATATTTCAGATACATAAAATTTTACAATTTCGGAATTGCTTTCATTATTTATCTATTTTGAAATCTTATGAAAATCTATCAATATTTATTTCCATTAAAATCTGTAACACGTCTCTTGAAGCCTTTTAAAACTTTTTGAATCTGTAGTCTTTTGAAATTAAAATATCTTACACATCTTGGAGATTTTGGGATTCATTAAACTTTGTAATTTTTACATTAAAAAATGTAGTCATCTGAAAAAAAATTATTTTTTTAAGTTTCTTCCCTTGGTATTTTTATAGAAAAAATTTTTTGTATGGTTTTTATTTTTTTGTAAATTTAGTTCAGACCAATTTTATAGTTTCACATGTACAATTCATTTATATTGTTTTTACCAAAATTTTTATCCGTCACACGTGCTATTTTTTAGATTTCTCCCTATATTATTTTTACCGAAAGAATTTTTTTGTACAGTTTTAAGCTTTGTAAATTTAGTTATTTAGACCAATTTTATAGTTTCACATGTACAATTCATTTATATCGTTTTTACCACAATGTTTATCCGCCAAACGTGCTATTTTTTAAGTTTCTCCCCTTAGTATTTTTACTGAAAAAATTTTTTCTACAGTTTTTATATTTTTTTGTAAATTTAGTTCAGACCAATTTTATAGTTTCACATGTACAATTCATTTATATTGTTTTTACCAAAATTTTTATCCGTCACACGTGCTATTTTTTAGATTTCTCCCTATATTATTTTTACCGAAAGAATTTTTTTGTACAGTTTTAAGTTTTGTAAATTAAGTTATTTAGACCAATTTTATACTTTAACATGTACAATTCATTTATATCGTTTTTACCACAATGTTTATCCGCCAAACGTGCTATTTTTTAAGTTTCTCCCCTTAGTATTTTTACAGAAAAAATTTGTTGTACAGTTTTTATATTTTTTTGTAAATTAAGTTATTTTGACCAATTTTATAGTTTCACACGTGAAATTCTTTTATATCATTTTTGACCACAATGTTTATCCGTCACACATGCTATTTTTTAAATTTCTCCCTATATTATTTTTACCGAAAGAATTTTTTTGCACAGTTTTAAGTTTTGTAAATTTAGTTATTTAGACCAATTTTATAGATTCACATGTACAATTCATTTATATCGTTTTTACCACAATGTTTATCCGTCACACGGGCAATTTCTAAGTTTCTTCCTTTGTATTTTTTATAGAAATAAATTCTCACTGATGAGGACTCCAATCTGAGTCGAAACGTTTGAAAATATGAAACTTTGAGTTACATCTTTTCTGGATATAAGTCCTGTTCATTATTAATAATGTACTATATATAGTAAGAATTACTGTTTTGTTTTAACAATTTTTTATTAAATCAACAAACTATTTTTCTTTACAGCAGTAGAAAGATCATTAAGGAAATGGATTTAATGAAGAGGAGTGTAGTAATCCGGAATATATTTTAAAAATGAATTTCAATATTTGGTGGTTCAAAGTGCTGGATTGCAAATAAAGGAGAACAGTAGAAGCCTCGACTATATCGTGTGTAAACACTTCCTCCCACGCCTATTCTAATCTGGATATGAACTATAAAATCTATACGCATAGTAAACGAGCCACTATCAAAACCTTAATCCCTGCCGGGCCAGGCAATAACGACCGCTTATTGAAAATACGATTGTTGAATCACTGATGGAGGATAACGCGTGACCCATGCAATATAATAAAGCCAGATTTCACTGTGCGTTGTATATTCTCATACATGTAAACTTATATGTACATATAAAAGAGAATCATAGAGAGCTGAGAACGCACCTCACTGCGCCACCTGACGCTACGGGGGGTCAGTGGTTTTCATTTCTCCATAGAGCTTCAAAATTTCTCCATAAAAAAGGTTCTTTTCCAATTTATTATTAACGATTTTCCATTTTCTGACAAAGAAAATGAGAGTCTAAATTGAATTTTCTTATTGGCATAAATCTATCAACACATTTTTTCATTTGTCTTCAAATTCTTTGAAGATATTGAGTAATCTTTTTGAACCGATTGGATAAAGATATACTTATGGGGAATAATGAATTTGCGAATTATTCGTTTATGGCATGGGATACGAGGATTCACGATCACTTTTTGACATCAGATATGAGCACCCTATGAGGCTCGTAACCGTGACGAGTGAAAATACAAACAGTTTAACAGGGATGAGTAGTCGTTTAGCGTTCCTGGGATCAGATCTTCTCGTCTCTTTCTCTTTTTCCTCTTACTATCTTTCTCTGATCTAACCTCCCTTCCCATTGACTTTCTTCCAAAATATTTATGCATAACTACTCGCTCTCACGTGGGGAGATTAATTATTTAATTAATTGATTTCGCGCGAGAGTCGAAAAGAAAACTCAGCACTTTCGAAATAAACAGTATCTTATGTTAGGAAAAGGTAATTTTTACCAATTTCCTAATTTCTGGAATTCATATTGTAATTTAATTTTACTCCATTCTTAATTTTAATGAATAAATTTAAATTTCTCCCTTCCTTTTTACATTCTCATCATGGATGAGAAGGTATTGGTTTTATGTGAAAAATGACTTTCGAAATTTTCATCAAATCTTTACGTTTTGAGACCCCCTGAGTCAGAAAAAATGGTTTTTACGAAAGTGTCTGTCTGTCTGTCTGTCTGTAGTAGGTCGTGTGCGGCATAACTCTCGATAGAATTATCAGATTGAATTGAGCTTTGGTACACTTTATCGGAGCCGAAAAAGTAAGGACAAGTTCGTTAACCAGCCACATCCAATCAAAATTGAGGGATGGAGCACTACTTTTGTGTTTTTGAAAATAATTTTTTGAAAAAATCAAAAATTCCATTCCTGGTTTTTGATAGTGCTCATAAATCTCTACAAATTATCCTGATAACATTTTTTGATTAAGTCAAAATTAGAAATGTTACAGCATATTCAAATTCGAAAAAAGTCAATATCAAAATTCCATTTTCCAGTTAAATTATACGAGATACGAAAAAACGTTATGATACAATATTATTGAATACATAAAGACCCACAAATTTGAATTATAACATTTTTTCATAAGATGCATATTTTTCTTTTTAATTAAAAAAAAAAACTATTGAAAATCCAAAATTCAATTTTTTAACAATAATATTGGAAATACCAAAAAAACGTAAGAATACAAAGTTGTTCGTTTCAAAAAGATCTACAAATTTTGTCTGACACAGTTTCTGATAAAAGATATATTTTTCGTTTTAATTCCAAAAAATACGATAAAAATGTAAAAATTCAATTTTTTTCTCCAAAATATGTGAGATACGAAATAAGCGTTGTTCTGCAGAATCGTTTCCTTAAATGAAGTCTACGATTGTTTTTCCTTTTTTAGATATTTGGAAGAAAGTAAATTCTTTTAATCATGTAATTTATTGAAAAGTTATACTGAAATGTATACAGAAAATCGAGCGCGAAGTGCGAGTGTCATGATGAGAATGTCTTAAGAAAATTGAATTTCCTGTTTCACTTAAATTCAAAAAGAAATTCAGTGACTTTGAGAAAATGTGTAATTCACATCATCTGTAATATTATTATAAAATTGGTTTGAGCTTCAGTATCAAAATATAAGAAATAAACTTAAATGTATGCAAAGAGCACAAGACCGAGCGCGAAGCGCGAGGTCCAGAAAAAACGGAGCGCGAAGCGCGACGATCGAATCGCGCGCCCTAGGCGCGATCAAACTTGCGAGCGAAGCGCGCGATGAGAATGTGCCCGCGAAGCGGGCAGATATTTTTTACTAAATTTCCTTTGATTAAGAATTAAGTTTTCTTTTAGGACTCAATACAAAATTTTGAATACCACCTTTTTTGAAGGAAGATATTTCAAGTTTTATGAGTCAAAAAGCATTTTTCAAACCTTGGAAGATTTAAAAGGCTAATTTATTTGTAAACAAATTATCGGGTAATTTATTTTAAAAATTCAAGTGAATAACGCCTTGTTTAGAAACTTGGAAAGTTAAGAATTTGATGATAATTGAATTTGACGCACTTATTGATCAGATCAAATTATTTTTATCTATAATCTCCACGAGGCACGATGAATACCACCTAATTCGCATTTACTTTTTAATAATAGTCAACATGAAGTTTATACATCGAATGACTAGCAAAATATTGGAGTATCTAGACCTTTGGCTATTATAGACACCCGATATGTTGACTCTGAACAGTTTACGATGCCATTGGTTGACAGGGGTTGCGTAAGTCGAGGTCCAGCGTCAGAAAATCAATTATTGAATCCGTATATCAATCTGACGGCAGGAGCACCATCATCCGATGTTGGTCTCCCGCTGTTTTACGCATTCTCTCCCAACTCCATGATCTCTCTTGCCATATAGTGCACTTCATTGGCACTCCATATACGTCTATTTTATATACACAGATATTCTATGTAGGGAACTTAAGCGCGTGAAATCCATTTTCGACCAGGCACTAACTTTCTTTTCTTTTTTGTCCACAGGGGGCGGAGGAAGATGACAGAGTTTCGGTTGCTTCGGTAAGTTCATCATCAACCTCATAATTTATTCTACCATGATTGTCATTATTAATATCACTATCGACTTGAAGCATTTCAACCAGCAAATTGAATTTCGCGCTTGTGTCAGCATTTGTTGTTGATTAGGTTATTTAGACCATTAAAAATTCAGTTTAAAAAAGCTTATTTAAATTTTTATGTATGATTTAATGATTATTATTAGTTACCTGTTTCACTTTTTCTAAGAGGCTGTTCATGAAGTAGAATGTATTATGCGTAAAATTGAAAGAAAGCTTAAGATTCCTTCGAAATTTCTATCATTATTTTAATTTCTACATCAATTCGAGAGTTTATTGTACTTATAATTTTTGAAAATTTATATACAGATTAGATTCAATATTCTTGACAATTTTTTATCAGTTTTACATCTTTAGAATTTGAAGAACTCTTAGATGAAAATTATTTTGAACATTTTTAGAAGTAGAAATTGTTTTTTAAATATTTTTATGATTGAAAAGAAGTGACGCTGATAAAAATTTTCTAATTCTTTTCAAAAATACTGAAATAGATTTCTATATTATTGATCAAGAGGAACTCAATTTATGTTGGGTACAATTATAATGAGTTTTTAAAATTACAATAGCTTTAATTTTAATGGCCTAATTCTCGATAGTTCTTGTTTTCATTAATTAAAAAGTAATTTAAGAAGTTTTAAAACATTCTCAATGATTGCTTAAACAATTTCCTGATGTTTACTTAATTTCCTATAGCAACTGGACGGAAAGTCACGCGAGTGGCTGGTGAGGGCTGCGCAAGGAGATTACCATGCTCTGGCGAAGCTTGCTGCGGAGGAACCTCGTCTCACCAGGCTGAAGGTATGTAATTTCTTGAAAATTAAAGTAATTAAGACTAAAAACAAAAACAAAAAAATAGGGTTTTTTTCCTTCAATTATTAAATTTGATTTTAATTCATTCAGACATGAAGTTGAGGAAGAATTGGACAGATAATTGGAAAAATGTTGATCAATGTGATCTATAATGAAGTTTTTTTAGTGAAAGTGCAAAAAACTTTATTTTGAATAAAATGCGTCATGAAAAGTTTCAATAACATAAAAATTATAGATTTTTATAGTCGGAATCTATAGACAAATTTAACTTGTTCTCAGCTGTTTTTGGATGATATTATTCCATTCATAAAAAATTTATAATGCAAATTTCAAATTTTAAATCCTTTAGTTTCAAAACCTTTAAAAATTTAAATCTTCTATGTTCTATGTTCCATGTGAGATTCAAATGTTATAAACTTGTACATGTTAAGGCATTTTTCCAGTGTTAAATAATGGATTTTTTGAAAATTTTAGTTAAAATAGTTTAGTTTAATTTTTTAAACATAATACATTTTTCAAGAGTAGAAGAGTTTAGAAATTTGAATAAAACATAACTTAAGGTATAAAAAGCGCAGTCGAGAGCGTCTTTTTTCCACAGAAAGATTTCAAATTCTTAAATTTAAATTTAAATTTGAATAAAAAATTCACAAACCGGACTTTTAAATTTTGTATGTATAAATATTCCAAGTTTCTTAATTTTAGAAACCCCTCAGTTTTAATAGTTTAATTTTTTAAAAAGTTAAAATGAAAGGTATTACTAATCGAAGCTACAAAACTACTCAGAAAAACCTGTAGTTATCAGTGAATTTCTTTTTAGAATTTAAGTAGACACTGTGTAGTGGTGATTTTAAAAACAATAATTTTTTGCATTTGATTACCATACAATTTAAAAGAAATATTTTTAAATCATTAGTTTGTATGTAATAACCATAATCATCCGACCTCTTGTTAAAAAAAGATTAGATTTACCCTGGCATTACAAGAGGCTGATCATTAATTACTCTCTTGCTGTTATTACTTACAGATATTTAAATAAGTATGGAAGGAAATTTTTCTTCTGAGATAAATTAATCTGCCATCATGTCGAAGTTAATGCTGTCGTAATTGCGATATACCTATTACAATGTCTTATCGAACTATTTATCGCTTCACCTTTGATGAAGGACGAGAACGCTCGTTTAAATTATAGCTACCTTGAGTGATAAGGAGTCAACAGTGTAAAAGGGGAATGTATAAAAAAATTAATTATGGTGTGGATCAACATTTTACTTGGACAGGTTGTCTATCATCTGAACCCTCTTATTACATATATTCTTGCAGGTTTGCTACTTAACACCTGCGGTGCTCTAAATTCGGCATTTTCGCGCGAACCACCAATGACAGGTCAATAAATCTACCCAAGTACTCCAATGGCAATCAAGCATGCCTGCTGCATGGGCCACGGTTTTGCACATGTGTATGAAACTCTAATTGTCAAGATTACACCTTGGAGTGCAATTTTTCAAAATCGATTGTATCTTTCACTGAGCCCTGAATTTTTATGGAAATATTTCCGATGAATATTTTGTGTCATCAATTAAACATATGACCTTTGGAATCAATTAAAAATAAAAATAGATTAGGTTAAAAATTTTCAGAGAAAATGGATCGAGAGAAATTAAGTTAATTAATTAATTAAATTAAAATTAGAAGTTTTTTTAGGCCGTCTTTGAATTTAAGCTATTTTTAAAAATCAATAAAAATTATTTCACAAATTTCTATCTTTCCTGTTCAAAAAAAAGCTTGAAAATGTTGAAAATTTTAACCAGCTTTCAAAATTTCAAGTCAAGGGAATATTGTCTTGAATTCGTCTATTGCTGTCTCTCAATCTCTATGAGAATTTTTCAGTCGTTGTTGGAAATGTAAATTTGGCTTTATAGTCTAGAAACAATGAAAAAAAAACGGAAAAAGAAAAAATGGGATAATAACATTTATACAAAAATCGTAATTTTAATCAAGATTTAAATAAATCACTGATGAGGGCTCCGATCAGAGCCGAAACGTCTGATTATGTAAAATTCTGAGTTTTTATCAACCTTGGACCCTAAAGCCAATTACCAACATCAACACATATCTTCAATTATTAATTAAGGGTCAATGTAAGTCCAGAGTCCATAATATTTATACTTAATATTCGCTATGAGAAAGTTAGTTGCAAATTTTGTTTGTATTATTCGAAACCTGATGCAGTAAGAAATGAGTCTGATATGAACGATTAGCTTTAATAAATTTCAATAAAGTTTTTATTAAGCCATACTTTCGATTCAACGATTGGCTAGACAAGGGAGACCTCTTAAGAAAGAGTCGCTTCGTGATTCGAGACGAGTGTGGAGAAGCATAATGCAGTCCTTGTAGATATAATGTCAGGTACGCTCCTTGTCTACAACGATACATACCCGACTTGCATTTCTGACGACAGGAATCAAAGAGTTGGTACTATCGCGATGCCAAGCGCGTTCCTTAATAAAGTATAATGGGCGCATGGTGCCGGCTACCGCTGTCAACTTGCACCTGACCATCCAATACATACAATGCCCACATTCACCATGAAGCATGAATCACGCGATGCCACGTGTCTAATACGGGCTCGTAAATCAATGAGTTTTACGATCCATGAGAGAGTAGACACTCTACCATGGATAGGCAGAGCAATAATGGTGAGCCGAGAAAACTCGTTGCTTACCTTCCACGTTAGAGAAATTTCTATTCTTATTCTCCTTTGCAAAAAATCAACAATTCCAAGTTATAGTCCAAATAGAGAAAGTTAATCTGGGTCTCGTAAACCCACAAATGATAATCTCAGAAAAATAGAAAGGAGATTTTGAATACATTAATTTCTAAATGCATCAGACTCTTTAATTTGTCATATTATCGAAATTATTAATTTTTTATTTTCTAATTTGTAAATTTAAATGGTTTTTGAAATTGAAAATATCCACTTTTCATATTTTTATGAATGGATTAATGGATTTAATTTATGGATGTGTACTACAATTGAATTTTTAATATTTTCGGACGTAAAAAGATTATCATACTGAAACAAACAAACAAAATAATGCCCAGTTATTTTATTAGATTCAAGTTTCTTCAAAAGAGAAAGACAAATTTTATAAAAGTGAAAGCTTTGGAAACTGAAAGATTCCAGTATTTAAATCTGAAATATTGAACAAAGTTTGAAGAAAAATAATCTTCGGGCGAAATAATTATTACAGGATAATGATTGTTGGAATAGAAGATTCTTTGGAACATAAACATTTATGAAAAGAAAATCATATCAATGGTGAGAGAAAGTTTCAAAAATGTTAATAAATAATTACTCTATATTCGGTTAATTGAATAAATAGTTACAAATTTTCAAGACCACAACGAGAAAGCAAATCGAGATCTAAAAAGTTTCTGAAACGTTGAATTATCATAGTCGTCCGATTTATCTCGAGGATTGCCAGGAAGGGATAGACGTTGATTAGCTCTGGTGTTGATTTAATTATCGGGGTAGTAATTGGCATGCCCACTGTCGTACTATCTCTCCTTCCATTCTACTCCTTTTTCTCCCTTCGATCCCTTGTTCATCGCCCTCTGAATTGTTGAATATTCATCAATTTATCCATTATTATATTTCCCTATCAAGAAGTATCAAAGAATATCTTGCAAATAAAATTCCAGAAAAAATCGTAAGTAAAAAATGTTCAATAATTTGTATCAAGGAATTTAATCCAACTTTTCTAGTTCTCTCTGATGAGTACAATAGATAAAAAAAACTAATAAATTTTCCAAAACAGAGAACCGCGTGCCGCACAATTAAAACCAGACAGCGAGAGAAAATGAAAAAGTTTGCAACAGAAATTCGTCGAGTAGGATTCGTCGAGCATCGCTTGGAACTAGAAAGCAGAGAGAAGGTGGGGGATATGAAAAAAATTTCGTTGCCAATTTCATGGAACAGTTTGAACGAAAAAAAGCAACTAGTTAATGTTGGTACGAATGTACGTATGGGCCTCATAGACACGGGCGTATATCGCCGCTATGTTATCCGCAAACACGCGGGTTCACCAATTTATCCCAAGGGATGAGGGCAAACAGGGAGGGTCAGTGACGTAGGGGATGGGGTTACCTTGTCCGGCGGAATGAATTCAGCATGCAGCTTCCTATGTTCGAAATCCTCCACCCTCAACCTCTCCATTGAAATCTATCTTTTCGGCTCCTCATCCTTCATTTAAAACCACTAACTTATTCAAATTATTTTTTTTCATTCAATAGAAAACTTGAAAAATTTTGATTCGGGTTGATGATTTTCAATAGAGAGGATCCAAATAAAACAGATGATTGAGTGAAACTATGCAAATAAAATATATTAACAAAAAAAGTATTTCTTAGATCTTTCGGAAATTTTGACAATTTATATCACTTGAGAATTCTTGATATGTTTTTGATTATAATGCAATTGATATTGGATGATGAATGTTTAATTGGTTTTATTATTCAGTTTTGATTATCAATTAGTCATAACATTTTAAAATATATTTTAATTTAGCTGATGTGAAAAAACGAATGAGGGTTTTTTCAAATTATAATTTTCTGTGTCTATTAAAATTGTATAAAACTTTTGTTTCAGTCAACGAAAAGAAAGTGAATTCCACAGCGTTAAAGGAGAGTTAAGATTTCAAAATTGAGAATTTTTTTTCCTCCTACAAAAATGGAAGTTGGATGTTGTAAATTTTCTTGGCCAAATTAAAGATTTTTATATTTTTATTACGTTCTAATTTTCAAGCTTCTAAAATGGATTTTTAATGATTCGTAATATGTAAAATATAGCTTTTTCTCTTTTTATATTTCCAAGAAAATATACAAAATTATATTGAAATTTATTATAAAAATAGCGACATAATAATTTTTAATAGCCTTTTTATATTTAAATCCATTGTTGTAAGTTTTGATTTCGTGAAAATTACATTTTATATTACAGGGTCGGTTTCCATGTATTTTTCTTGACGTATCACCGGCTTTAATAACGCGAAGCAATCAGAATCTTTCTCCCTGGCTTCTCCATCTCTATACCACCTCCAACCTTCGAGTCGATAAATAATAACCGTTTGTATCGGATTCTAATTACTCGCTCTAAGCAAACAAATAAACGCGAAGTGAAGGCTGGTTAATGTTACGGTGGCTTCGGGCTGATTTAAAGAGTGTGGGACCGCCCACCTGGATGTTACGCTTCTGCATAATGATCATCCACGTGTTGTGTGTTTTTCGACGCCATCACTAAATTAATTTCTTCTTTCAGCGTCGCTTAATGATTCGAATAAAATTTCTCTCGATCTCGACAAGTTCTAAAGGCCTGAAAATTTCAAGTATATCTTCCTAGTTCAAATTAACAATTTATCAGCAAAAATGTTCCTTTCAAAAACCAAAAAATTGACCTTTAACAGATTCTTATTCAAGGAACTCTCGATTTAATAAAATCTACTAAATCAAACGAACTTTAAATCTTAATTTTCTCTTTTGCAGGCCAACAAATGTTTTCTCGCTTAGAAATAAGCATCAGCACGATTTCTTCTCCAAGGCCCGAGGTGACTCGCATGATCGATGGTCAGGACGTGCATTTAAAGATTTTTAAAAATCGTCTCCCACAAAATCATCCATACGGTAGTTCGTTACCAGGAGGCTATTAGCGGGCGTAACGCAGCTCATATGAGCGTCGAAGGACTAAGTAAACCCCAACTAACAAGTGGGCGTATCCTCTGGGTACAAAATGATCTACCGATCTTCAGGTCGTATTATTTTGGTATCTCTTCCCTTCTTCTGTCTCTCATCAACGCTTTATATATCGAAGTCTCTACCTTTGCAAGTGCTTGTAGAAAAGGTACGATTTCACTGTGCACCTCTTTCATCCACCCCTTAGGTCCTGTACCAACGCCCCCGAATATTAACACTCTGATTTATGCTCGTAATTATCTCTAGTTATTTTCTCTCAGCCTGCGTTGATACGTCGCTGCTGGTGCTGCTGATGCCCAACAAATTAACCTTACCTTCTTCCGCCCTCCTCTCCCTACTGATTTATATGGAACTCGTTTAATCTCACGATCTTCAGGTGTATTTTCTTCTATGGACCTTGATCGAATCGACTAAAATCAATTCGTAGTTTATTTTTTTAGCGCTGGATCAAAAATTGGGTCTCAATTACTAATAAACTTGTGTCTTGGTTTTTCTTCTTTTTCAATAGGCATAGAATCATTTTTGTATGTGACTTGAGATGACCCAAAAAACTTGGCACTGTTAGAAATGTTCTGAAATCTATGACATTTTTCCGTTACAAAGCTAACGTGAGTTTATAGGATTCTTGCTATGCTTTTTAGTAAACGTATCTTTAAATTGAGAAAAATTTACTGTATTCTCTGAAATTTGTCTTAGAATTATGAAACTCAACTGAATTTTTATCAAACTTATTTCTAAAATTATGGAACTGTAACAAAATTTTCATTAAATTCATTTTAAAATTATGGAATTGTTCCTTTTTGTCTTTGCAAGTTTTTTCTTATTGCAAAATTCTGAATTTTCAGATCCAGGTAACGGAATATTCAGCATTTTCCAACTAACAATTTAATATCATCTAAAAAGTAACTACATAAAAAAAAAATTATTTTTTAAATAAAAATGTAAAAAAATGTAAAACTTCAGTTACATGTTTCGAAAAATTGCGATGAAAGTTTCTAAAAGTGTATTTTTCTTTAAAGACGTCAAACAACTTTTAGAATTCTGAATAAGTTATGGAAAGTAGAAGTTAGAATTTTAATTTCAGAACTGAAAGAGAAGGTACTGTGCTAAATACAATATCTGATAATTTTAGTACGTGTCAGACTTTGAAGTCGGTTTCTTATCTACCTTTTTTTAGTTTTGTTTTTGGTTCAAATTTGAAATTTTAATTTCTTTATAACTCAAAGTTTCAGATTTCAAACATTCTTAAGTATTTGAAGGAATCTAAACAAACGTTTGTGTTGAAATCGTAATAAATCAATTTTTGGAATTTTATTTTTATTTCTTTTCAAGTGCTTTTCCCATTTATTCTATATTTTTGCAGTGAAGGCGGTCAGGCATCACAATCCACAAATGTTATATATCAGATTTTGATAAATTTGTCTATAGTTTACAATTTTAAATTCAACTGATTCTAGGTGTGAGATGTTATTTTCTCAATTTAAAAATTTAAAGAGATAAATTAAATTATTTGAGGAAAGTAGATGGCCTTTCCGGTTTTGTATAATTATTTAAGTCAGTGAAATATGATAAATAAATAATATTTTTAGATGGTTGAATATTTTTAAGACCGAAAAAAATTTGAAAGCGTGCATCTTGCATGTGTCAGGAGGAATCGAACCTCCGAATATACTTGCCTTTCACAGTAAGTCCCCGGAAAGGCAAGTATATTCGGAGGTTCGATTCCTCCTGACACATGCAAGATGCACGCTTTCAAATTTTTTTCGGTCTTAAAAATATTCAACCATTTAAAAATATTATTTATTTATCATATTTCACTGACTTAAATAATTATACAAAACCGGAAAGGCCATCTACTTTCCTCAAATACTATAATACCGGTAACATCGAAAATTATTAATAAATTAAATTATATTTTTCTACATTTTTTTTGGAAATATTAATCATTCCTTAATAATTTTCTACAAAGTTCTATTTTGAAAAAATTCTAGTTCTCAATTTTAAACTATCGAAATTTTAGAAGCCTTAGAGCCTCAAGAAGAAATACGTAAACTGATGGTTACCTTGGAAATCCTGGAGACCCCCTAGCATTCCTAGAATAGTCCTGGAAGTTTCTTTATACCTAGAAATGCCAGGAAATTCTTAGAATACCTTTTCAATTTATTCAATTGATTTTCTGAAATCCAAACACTAGACATTTTATATTCAGAATCCTAATTGACAAATTTAACTAAGAAACTGAATTAGGAAACTAGTAGTATCTTTTATTTTAAACTGTATTTGTATTAGAAAAATTATTTAAGAAGATTATTTAAAAATTGTAAAATAAATTATTCTAAAATAAAAATAATACTAAAATCAGGAAACTAAACTTGAAAAGATTTCTGAAAAAAAAAAAAATGATATTGAAAAGGCAGAGACCGAAACCAAAAAATTTAATTAGAAAAGCGAAATATAAAATAACATATAGGTAAAAATATCAGTTTCACTAGACATGCAGGAATTTGTCATTGAAGTGAATGGAAATACTGGATTGCATCTTTTCCTAACATATGAGCGTTGCAACGATTTGGTTCTGATTGAAATGATTTTTATGGCTTCCAGGCGGGGTAGTTCAGGCGCCAGGATGGCGTCATCTCGCCAAGGGATCGTCTTCCATAGGACTATTTCCCTCTGGGTAGTCTCAGAATCAGTCGTCCTACCATGGTCCATCTAGAATTTCACTTTCGACTCCGCCCTTTTGCCAAAAGGTCTTGCCGACTTACGACCATTGACAAACCCCTCCGTCGCTCTTGCGCGCTCTGATTCACGTGATACCTCGCCATGAACATTTAAAACATAATATATGGCCACCCGAAATCCGAGACTATCTTTTGGAATCTATCGTCATTTAACAGCTTTTTCTTCCATTGCCGGATATCTCGAATGCCTTTTTGGCCATAAAATAACATACATTATATAGTTTCTTATCTTCAAATTCATCAACTCCATTACTGTTTCAGTCAAGCAGTTTATTTGATTGACTTTGGATTGATTACCATAATGAGTTTAGTTTACCTGATCTATTAAATTGGGTTAGTTGAGTTTATCAGCTAAGATTGAATTAATCATCATGAGTACATCGATTTGGTTATCGATGATCTAATAAAATTGAACGTTTCGTGGAAAACCGGCGCCACTTCAGAATCAGATAGTAAAATTGTTTCTGCTTGCTGTGGTGCAATCGTGGATCAAGGGTTGGCTCAGCGTGGAGAACAAATGTGTAAGGTGGCGTGTCTGCACATATCCACCCGGACATATAGATATGTTGACGCGTATGTACGTATAATACACCCATAGTTGCTTACCGCTTGTTCGCACTGTGCACCGCTAATTAGCTTCAAGACCGATGGCTATCTGTCCAACCACATGTCCCTAAAGTGGTGAGCCCCAAACATCCGGTACGTCCCTTCCGTTCGGAACTCGAGACGTTCCAGGGATTCAAGAAACACATGTTTAATGTTCTCCCTGGCTTCATCTCAAGGCTCGATGAGTTGAAACAACATGTCCCTTTTCGTTTTCATTGACAATATTACATTCGGATTATTGGCATTCTTATGTCTTGTGACATCAGAAAGTTTCAACACAAATTTATGATGACAGTTTCTTGACAGCTTACATATTATGATCTCATCTTGGAAAGCTAGATCAGCTGTTTAATTTTAATAAATTTTATTTTTATAGTTCCGTCTAGTTTGGTGATATTTATAATGATAAAGTTTACAAAATGCATGAAATTGTAATAAAATTATTTTCAATGTTGGAAAGAAATTTACTTGAAGGTCTAAACGTCAAAGTGAATGTAACTTTGTTTTTCAATATTTTTATTCATTATTTTTACACAATATTTTATTTGAAAGAATTTTAAACTCGAGTATTAGAGAAAACTCAAAGATTCAAAATTAGGGCGTTATTCAGTATGAGTAAAATTTAAATGCAAAGTATCCTTAAATGAAAGAATATAAAAATTTGAGTTTGCCTTAACCAGAAGAAAATTGAAATCTGTAATTATCTAACAAGATAATTAAAATCTTCTTAGACCTTATCTTTTTTGCACTTGACACCTTGGAATGATAATTACTCTAATTGGAAATACGAAAAAACTTCGAAGCTATTGTATACTAATCTATGACATACCTAGCACTTTAACAAAACAAATTGTTACAACCAGATAAATTCTTCCACCCATAAAAAGAATTCTATACATTTTTGTCTGCATAAACAATCCTTTTTAGATAAATTCGAGACTTGTTATATTCTCAAATATCCACAAATGGCAAAACTAAGAAGCGTGTACTAAAGTAATTGCTTGATAAAAAATATATTTTTTTTTTCTCGCTTAAAAGCAAGGGGAAGGAACGTCGTCCGGAGCAATTAACGAGCAGAACCTCATTATGGAAATTTCTCGCGTAACTAAGTACTTAATAAAGTCTCATCTTGAATTCGTAAAGAGGTTGGTTTTGCACTCATGCAGTGACGAACCCGCATAATGTGTCAGTCACGAAGACAGGGGGAGAAAATAAGAAAGAGAGAGAGCATCCGAGAGAATATCATACTATAAGTGTACAGCATAACATAACGCGAATGGATCGCGTGTCGATCCTTGCAAAGATATTTTGTTGCTTTACAGTTGTATCACGTTTTGCGTAGAAAACAAAGCCATTGTTTTGTTATTCATATACGCATACCATGATCTCTATTGCAATTGAGGATGTAGAGCGCTGTCGAAACTTCGACCTCCTCCCTTTTCTTTTTTCCATTTTCCCTCGACTTCCTTAGAGGTTAGAATAAAAGAACATGCTGGGAAGAATAAACATCTCTGAATACCATATTGACAGCTTTAAATAAACATTTTACCTACTTTTTTTCTTGGTTTCGTTAACGTTTTCACTGATTTTTTCAGGAACTCAAGTCGAGAGAGACTCGTAGTCGGGGTGATGAATTTAAGAGTCCTCATTAATATTTCAGCGTCAGGACGCCGGCTTTTTGTCATTTGTACGGCGAGAAACAACAACGAGTGGGTGTGTCCTCTGTCTAAATCGGTTCTAGGCTCTAATTGCATTACCGCCACGCTACCTTGCTCTCGTAAATCATACAAGTGGAGAACATCAACCTCCCCTTAGAGAAATAAAAAATACTATTGCCATTCTAGTTCGACAAGAACAAATCGATCCAGAGCCTTACTTCTACACGACTGAAATTCACCAGACAAAATTGGACCTTGAAATTGTCACAGTCTTTCCAGAAATATTGACTGAAATTATGGAAATGATTCTTGTTTTTTTTTTTTTTTTGTGGAACCAAATGAGCAGTTTATATCACAGAAGTAAGAAGGTATTAGATTTGATGATTCAGCAGCAAACCTGAAATACTAAACTTGGAGAATTGAAAAATTGAGTTTCAGAGTAAAGCAGTTTTCAAGTTTTTGGCAAAGGCATTCATAAATCATATTCAACACAGCAGCCATGCAAAAATGCTGAGCACGCATCGTGTCACAGTCAGTTGATAAGAATCTAGGATTGTTTTTAATGCGTCCCCAGTGGTCGTTAGCGCGTTATGGTCGCGTGGTGTTTCCCCTTCAGACACTGATCTTTTTATTTTGCCTCTTGATCAGACTGACATTTGTCATGGCCGACTCTTTTATACACAAATTCGTGAACCAGCTTGCGTGCTTTTCCTAAAGCCTTATTATGTTCTCACCCTCGAATTAAACAGTCCTTAATCTTTGTCAGTTTGTCCCTTTCATCGCATTATTGCTCCGCCCACTCTCAGTCATTTCATTAACACTCTTGTCTGTGGCTTCCTTTCGCAGATCGACCCTCGATCTAACTCCTAAAAATGGATAGATCTCCATCTTTTTTAATTAGTCATTGGACCTCTTTGGCTTTGGGACAGAATGTAAAATAAGAAACATTTTGGGTGAATGCTTTGATGGAATGCCAGGTGTGTAAAGATCCTTTGAAACGGAAATTATTGCCTGATCGGGAAAGAATTTGCTTTTAGAGGCTGGCTACTTAATTCAGTTTCTTACGTTTTATTTTCAAAAAGACGAATTATTCAAAATTATTTTGGAGATGAGATTTTGAGTGTTTTGTATAAACAAGTGTTAGACTTTTATATAATTTGAGAAGATGAAAATCGTGATCTCTGAAGGAAAAGCTGATTGTGTTATAAAATTTAATAAGTGACTTAATGGACTCATCTTTTGCAAGATATGAAGATTTTCTCAGGTTTACGTTTAGCAAAACAAATAATCTCCTAACGGTTTACCATCACAAAAAGATTACTCTTTTCTGGAAAGCGAAGATTACACGATCATTATCGTTGTTTGTCTTATGTTAACGAGCTTGTCTGATTCTCATTTCTTTAGTTTTATCACCTGAAAATAAATATTCAAATTGTAGAAAATTCTCAAAAAAGTCAAATAATTTTTAGATCTTGGTACATTAAAGGGAGTATAATTTGGTAGGATATTTTTTGTTGTTCGGTAGTTTTTCCAAAAGTGAAACGTTTGAAGAAGTAATAAAGTAATATTTTCTCTCGAACTCGTGTTTCGTTACGCAAAAGGAATGTTTAACACCGGGAACGATAATTTATTACCTGCCAATTGTTTTTCTTCCTGTGTCTATATACTTACGTTGCCCTGAAATGTATACCACCGGCATTGTCTGGCGCCAGTCGAAAATATTCGAACCTCCTTAACCAATCTTTACCGAAAAGATCATATCTTTCTGGACCCAAGGAAGTAATGTGGCCCCTAATTTTCCCAAACACTGAAAGCTGCCTGCCACGCGAACGAATGCTATAAACTAAGTGGGTGCATAGAATCTTGTCTTCGGAAAAATTAGGACTTGTATCCGTAAAAAGATACTGTCTTGTTTGTTTTTTAAAGAGAATTTTTGAATGAAATTCCTGTAATTTCTCATACTGATTAGAAGAATACTTTCACTTCGATGAATGACAAAGCTACTATTATAGAACATATTTATTTGTTCAATTTGTGGCCCCTTGTATTGTTTTTTGATTAATCATTTTTAAAATTCAATTCAATTTGAAACTTTCGAACTTGAATAAAACTTTAAAGTTGTCAATTTGTTTATTAGAATTATAGTCTCAAAACTTCCTAACAGTAAGAGTTTGAATTTGAGAGACTAATTGAAATATATTATTTTCAAAATTTCGATACCAAATTTTATTGAAATTCATTTAAAATCATAAAATAACTGTTAATTCAGTCTTGCTACAGATCGGAAAATTCTGAAAATTTGAGGAAACGCAAAAAATCTAGAACAATTTGGGCATTTTTTTACATCCTTTCAAAATTTGTTTAAATGTGCCTATTTTATTTTTTATATAATTTTATTTAAGCAATTCAAAAAGTAAAATTAGAGGATTGATGCAGATTATAATTCTTAAAAATATATCGATATTTCCATGTGCTTACGCTTTGAAGTTTCTATAACTTAAAGTTTCTGTATTTTGAGCCTGTAAAAAAGATCGAATGCAAAAACTAAAATAATCAAAAATATTCTGTACTGATTCAAAATCTTAATTTTCAAGGATTTGAAAGATTTCAAATTTAATTTCCTTTTAGTAAATAATGCTTGACCTCCCAGGTGAATTAGTGTGGCAAGTTCGGGCTGAAGTCCATGAAGCTTTTTTTTTTGAGATAAATGATCTTGAAATTTTTACGACTTCAGTAATTTATTGCTGGATAATAGACATGAAGCAGAGAGGCTTCATTCAAGAGTTCCTCGGACCGGCGTTTGTCGTAAAACCAACTCCCTCTGAGAAGGAAAAAACCTTCCCATATTAGGGAAATAGAAATCGAGATTAGTCACGGAATAAGTGTTCTCTAAGTTTGTTTCCAATCAGTTATATTTTTAATTATGAGTATATTCAGATTGGCTGCATTACTCGAAAATAACCTCGTTATAGTTGAATTATGGCCTTAAAATATTTTTTCATATCAGAGAGGGTAAATCATGTTCAGTTGTATCGAAGGGAAGTATTATTTTACCAGATAATCGGAGCAGGATATACACTAGCTTCTCTACCCATGTTTCCCGACGAAATATTTTGTGGAGAGCAATGTCGAGTCCCGGATTATATCGGTTTGTTCTCGTGGATTTCTATGGAGTTACGAAAAATATCAATTAAACATGAAAGGTCGGGTCTGTCATCCTATAATGGGGCGATCGGTTTGCTCCAGGCACCGAATAATTGGACGAGAGGTAGGAGTATTCAAAAGCTCACAGCCAATCGCAGGACCGAAGTAACGATTTAACAAAACAACACGAATATTCCAAATAGGATCACCAAAAAAATTGTATGTTTATTAATTGTCTTAAATAATTATTTTAACTTCATACTTCAGTTCGTAAGTTATCCGATTCCGTTAGAAATCCGAAATTTTATGAAGATTTAATTAATGGCTTTTGGTTTGCTTTGAAGACTTGAATGGGAGTCGAAAGGTTTCTGATCGAAAAACGGTTCCCTTCCAGCGTTTTGTGCAGGTTCATTAGCGCTCCTGTCCTTTGATTAATGGGTAACCAAGTTACCACTCGCCACCGGTTTTCTTAAGATAATTTTACTCTTATCTAGATGGTCGTTAAGATGATCCTTCACAGCAAGTTCATGTACAAGTTCCTTTAACGACGGAACAAGCGTGAAGAAAAAAATCATACCTAAACGACTACTATAGGCGTATTAAGGCAGATGTTCATTGCGCGAATTATCGTTCAGATATAATCGTTTACATCCTCCTAGTACTTTTACAAACAGCGTCTTACTAATCAAAACGACTTTCGATAAATATTTATTTGGATATTAGTACGTGTTCGACTGCTCAATTTATAAAATGACTTATTCAACTGCTTTTATTTTCAGGAACAATAAACTGAAAAATTTGCAGAGTCCTTCGATGTCGAAGATCTCGAATTTTATTGATTAAAAATTCGAATAGTATGAAATTCAAACGAGGAGTTTCTTGACATGTGGAGCGACAGTTGAAATAACTAGAAAAACGGAAAAGATCCGGAAACGACTTCATATTTCCCTACGACGATCGACGCACTCTTCAACTTTTCCGTTATTGACCCTATCGAGCAGAATAATTCATGAGGTACTTCAAAAGGAAACCACTCGTTCCTACCTTCTGGAAGGGAAATTCAATAAAAGAAGCGTGATGATCATTGAAATAATGTTCCTGTCTGAAGAATAACTTGAAGAGCTCAACAAATTACTATTTTCCCATTATTTCTTTTACTCCAAGTTTTATGGGTACATTTGTAAGCATTGTTTTAAAAAATTGTTTTTTTTTTTCACTGCTCGATTTCAGAATTTAAGAACTCGGCTAATTCATTTATCCAAGGAAAAACAATCGGTGGGTTTATGTGGTGAAGCGTACTTTTATTAATGATCCCGAGGGTGGGTCCTTCGAAGTCGACTTGGGGACTGTTCCTGTCCTCTATCCTCGACACGGAATCCCGACACGTCCACGAAGTTCCTCTCGAGTAGGTCAAGATGAGGGGTCGAGTGGGGACAAGAGAATGCAGTAAAGGAGAAAACAAAGAGAGAAAAGAAAGAAGAAATGGCGCCCACGCTTTATGCTAACACTAACGCCGCCGACACCGGCTGGGTGGTCCTGACTTGCCCCACCCACTCAACCCCTTCGCAATCCACACCTTCGTCCCTTAGATGGTTCAACAAATATCCTTAATCCCGGGATCAGGATCCGTGAATGATATAGTAGTTCCGATAGCAAGACGACGTCTTGGAAGAATGGCTACGGATCCGACGTGATTATTCCACTTAAACATCCACCATGTCTCGCGATCATTCGTCATCCAAGCTATCCGTCTTCAATTATTTAAATCTAAACATTCAGTCTATTATTTAAATCTCCACTTCTAGAATATGATTTTAAAATACAAGAGCAAAAAATTATGAGAGAGAGTGTAAAATTTCCTCTGACACTTCCATGTTCAAGCTTTTAAAACGTAAATCGTTTAATCTCCGCCATGGAATGATTTTCTCTAACTCTCGTCGATTGATTACAATAGAAGAAAAGGTTCTAAAGTTCTCAGAATGAGTTTAACCACAAACGGAGAAAAAGTTCTGATGGAAGATAGGAAGTGTTATTATTTGGAGCAACTACAGTGCATTTGAGGATTTCGGTGTTAAAACAAGGGTGGCAAGTGGAAAATTAGAGTCCGGGGGACATAAAAGATGGAGGTGTGAATGAGTTTCGCATTTAGTGACGCCTCTACCCGCGGCGCTCCTCTTCTTATGTCAACACCTTCACAAATCTTCACCACCATAATCATAACTGCCGCACAGACTCCCCTGTATTCATTCTGGAGATAGAATCTTGAATGCTTCTCGCATTATTCGGCACGTGGTGGCATCCATTCACCAATAACACCAGCTTCAATGAACTGAATTGCATGAATGATGACAACCGAAGGGCTCAACAAATGAAATTGTAATCTTCTGATTATCAGCTTTCCAGAACCTTGTGACAACAAACTCAACAATTTTCAACTATACTGGAACTGCAATAACTTTCCATGAGATTCCAAATTGAATGACTAATAGTATTTTCCACTGGTTATACGCTTTTAGAGTCAGTATAGCATTCATACTAATCTCGAATCTTCTTTACGAGAATCTAACCTCAAAAAACAAATTCTACGCGGATGTTCTGAAGTAAAATTTGGGATTGGTGCAAATATTAGTGGTCGAGTTGATAATCAGATGTAAAGGCCTGTGGCATTTCTCTTTCTACAGGAAGACACCTTAACAAAGAAATATTGTTGTTTCGGTATCAAATAGGATACGTTACTGACATTTGTGTCTCTTAGGTAATTGATACTTTTAAAATACGAAAAAAATTTGAAGATCTTCCAAGTCTCTCTAAAGAAAAAACAAAACATTTTTGATTGCGTTATGCCTTTATACTATCCAAGTATTTGGATTTTTCAGTGACTCAATCTTAAAATTTTTCTTGTGTCTTATCAGAGGAACTCTTAAATTTATAATAAAATTCAGAGATTCAATGTTTTTAAAATGATCTACAAAAAATCGAAAAGTCCAGGACTCACTAATCGATGCACTCAAAAACATTTACTGAGTCAGTAATTTCAAGAGTTTTAGGAAAATACAATTTGAAAAAAGGATAGAAAATTTATTAAGAATTCAATGAAAAAGGATCCAAATAATTGCCTCGTTCTAAAAGAGGAAGGTACTAGAAACGCATAAACAATTTTTTATTTTGAAAAACGATTGTACTCTAGTCAAATGGCATTCAAGTTCCAAGATTAAACGAATGCTACTCTAGAGATCGTTGGACAGACATGAATGTCATGCGGAGGCACTAAGTGGAAATTGTTGTCAAAACGACAGGTCCAGCTGCCCGGTTACCGGTTCACGAATGTATCACGTCCGACGGATCATATATTTCAGTTCGCTAGTGTGAGTGGGTGTACAATTAAGGGGTTGTGCCTAAAATGTGCTGTTGTTATTTTTATGAATTATCATTTACACTTCCTTCTGATGATCGCAATTCTTAGGAAACTTGGACTTTTATTTTAAAATACCTGCGAAAAATATAAAAGATTATTCAGTTAATTATTTTTTGAACACCTCTGAAAATGTTGAGTTCAAAATTTTTCAATTCTTGAATGTCCATCTCCAACGCACATTTTACCTCTTATTTTCACATCTCAAAATTCTTTCGTGTATTTCATTCCCTTTGCTACGAATTATTTTCTGAAGGATTTAACAGACTGAGTTGCGCTCTTAACGTTTTTTGAAAATTCAAAACTACTTAACACCCACATCTTACAATCTACATAACTTGGAAACGGCCTGAGCTTAGCAAACGACAACTAATAAAATCTGGCCATTGTTTTTTGCAAGATTTGTCCCGTTTTATGTCTGGTAATATAACTTTTAACAACCAAGCTTGACATTGTACTTGAGATTCCAACTTAAACAGGTTTAATCAATATTTCAAGGCATCTAAAAAAGTTCGCTCAAGATCCTTTTGTTTTAAAAAAAAAGTTTTCTTCTGTCTAAAGTGGCAAAATGCTGCCTAGTAATTTTTTAAAAAATAGTGTGTATTGGAATTTGGAATCTTTTCTCCCAATGGTCAAGACTGAATGTCGCAAAACATTACGTGGGCCAGACCCACCCGTTAGACCCTCGTAAACTTTTTTCTTGGGTCTTTTATATTTCTCTCTTGCTTTTTCTTCCTCTTCGACGTTCAAGGATTTAATTTGGCTGAATGTACTAGTCCTTCCCGATCCCGCGATCCTTATCCGATGGTTTATCATATCCGCTCGACGATGTACGACCTATTCAGCGCCCTTTCCGGTTGATTCCTTCTGGACCGGATTGTATTCTCAGGTATATTAAAAAATATTTATTTTTTGTTTCAGGTTAGTCTTAATTTCTCGAAGTTTCATTTAAGATTTACGTGAGAAGTAAAATACATTCTTCACAATTGGCGGATTTCAGGAAATCTAATTAAGGCACCATTTTAAAGCATGAATTTTATCGGGATACATTTCTGCTCGTCGATTAAATTCGATTCCTAAGAAAACCATAAAAGCTCAACTAACAGATACGCGTTTAAATTTTTTCAACATTCGACTTCACTTATCTTATCCCAATAATGAACTTCATGTTTTAAGGCGACCAAGATCGTAAATTTTTTCGTTTTCACTTTTCCTTGTCACCTTTCAGCTGTTTTACATTCGCCATGATTAGACAAGCACTCTTGGTCGTTACAAGTACCAGAAAAGGTAGTCGTTCTTTCGTATTAACTTCTTCTCTATCTCTGAACAATTTTAGATAAGAAAAACGTCTCCAAAGAATATTTAAATTTTTTGGAAGGCTTGTCAAACAAGATGAGAAATTCCATTCTGGAGTTAAGAACCTGCGAAAGATTCTTCTACATTCATCTTAATATCCATCAATAATGTCCAATGGTATAATTATGTTCATTCAAGATTAAAGAAATTTATTAAATTTCTGCGAAATAAATCTTTTCCATCATTACAAATTTAAACAGACATCCTATATCTCGTCCAATTAATTCTGCAACAAACTTTACAATTTCTTTATCTTTGAATTTAGTGTCGAATTCATCGATTGGAGCTTGGAATAATCGGTGCTATTTGTCGAGTGGTGGAATTCGTTAGAGTTATCACTTGGAGTTGGAGGAGTGTGATATTGTCGAGTGTTGGAAATCCTATTGAACTGGGAGAAATCAAGAAAAGAGGTGGGCCCCTTGTGAGAGGTCTTGGTGCCTCCTCGTGGCGTGTATATGCTAATGCAAGACGAATGTCTCCTCTGCTTCACCTCCTCCTCCTGGTCCTCCTTCTTCCTCTCTGCTTCTAAAGTCAGTGTGTATTCTCGTTTCTGTCTGGACCGTGGAACGCGCCATACGTCGGGAGGATGCAGTTCTCTCGCGACGTAGGCGTCTTGTTCCCCTAAACTCTCCGCAGCGGGGTGGCTGCAGTTTCATCCGCAATCGATTGCCCATCGACACCGCGATAGATTAGACTGAATTATTGAGCATCGTACAACTCCCAAAGTTATAGCAAAAAATGCTCGACAAAAGGTCTATCATAACTTCAATAAACATACATCTTCAATCCTCCAACTAAGGATGAGCAACTCTCATTTGATTCTTTGAGCTTCGAGTTTTTTGTCCCGATTAGTCGATTTTTCTAAAGAATCCTAAGGCATTTTATTGACCCATAATTCACAGAATTTTTAGTAATTTCTCGTTGCTTTGGCATAGGGTTAGTTTCATTTTATCAAGGCAGTTTTATTTTTTCATTTCTGAGGCTTACCAACTTACAATTAACTCAAAAAAATGAAAAAGCAAATATTTTGATGGGTAGAAATTAAATGAATTTGATTTATTAACATTATATGATATTTTACGTCTGATTAATTTTCTTCATTTTAAAAGCAGGAAAATGACCAACCTCGACAATCAGATGTTAAAAATTCATTTAATGACGTTTCGATGAACCATATGTCATCCTCTTCAGATTTACAGAATTATATCTTTGTTGTTAAAATTCTATAATATTTAAAAAAAGGAAAATGATAAGAATAACCAAACTAAACATTCTATAAAAATAAGTATAAAAGTAAAACTAAATACCTGTAATTTTTGTCAAATTGTCTTATAACTTCAAAGTACATGTCACGATTGTTATTTTTAAATACAGAAGTCACAAATAATTCATAACGAACAGTTGTCGAAATCATTTTTACAACACAAAGAAGTCAAAATTATTGATTACATATTTTTATCAAAATTATTGTTACTATAGATGTACCTTAACTTCATATTTCTTAATTTATAACTTATGTAATCAGACTGTGGCTTCACTGAAGCTAATATCAGTATACTGAGAAATACTAAGCTGAAATCTATATATAGAATTTTAATTTTACATCAATTTAATTACAATCTTATTATTTTGATTCTATATTCTTAAAAAAATTTTTAATTAAAATAGGTTTAATTTATTATTATAAAGTGGTTTTCCATTACTACGGCACTGTCAAATTTTTCACATATAGATTTCAGCTTAGTATTTCTCAGTATACTGATATTAGCTTCAGTGAAGCCACAGTCTGATTACATAAGTTATAAATTAAGAAATATGAAGTTAAGGTACATCTATAGTAACAATAATTTTGATAAAAATATGTAATCAATAATTTTGACTTCTTTGTGTTGTAAAAATGATTTCGACAACTGTTCGTTATGAATTATTTGTGACTTCTGTATTTAAAAATAACAATCGTGACATGTACTTTGAAGTTATAAGACAATTTGACAAAAATTACAGGTATTTAGTTTTACTTTTATACTTATTTTTATAGAATGTTTAGTTTGGTTATTCTTATAATTTTCCTTTTTTTAAATATTATAGAATTTTAACAACAAAGATATAATTCTGTAAATCTGAAGAGGATGACATATGGTTCATCGAAACGTCATTAAATGAATTTTTAACATCTGATTGTCCGAGGTTGGTCATTTTCCTGCTTTTAAAATGAATTTGATTTACTAACGAAACATCAGATTTTGAGGATCGACTTTTAATTCCCTAATAAATAGGTTCAGCTTTTTCAAAAACAGAAAATTTTTTGTGTGTATTCGATAGAAATGTATCTTTTTAGAGGAAACAATATATATATTTCCAATTGGGAAAATTGATTAGAGAGGATCAGGGGGAATTCTGATTAAGATTTAGAAACAAAAAGTAATACTTCCACGTTTCCAACGATTGAGGATTTCATCCTGAGGATATAGCAAATACAATGAAAGCCTTAGGTACAAAAAGGAATAGGAGCGGGAAAGATAGAGAATTATTCCTCTTTGCCGAGAATTCCTAACACGTGTATCCCAGTGGTTTATGGTGATTAGTAGTTTACTAGGGACATTTCCGCTCCACGGTGCTCTGGTCTCAGCTTCCTTACGACTTGCCTCTTAGTCACTCATCCTAAAGACCTAAACTACGAATACGCCCTTCTTACTCCAAAGCAAGTCGTGAAACTCGCTCTCTGATTTATCAGTAAAATCTGCTGAACAGAATCTTTACAAGCTAAACTAAATAACAACTAAATTTATTGTAAACACTTATTCGAATGAGAGGGAAATAAAATAAGAAAAATGATTTTCTGGTTTTGAAGGGAAAAATATTGCTTTCAATTTACACTCAATTCATCGCCTATGTCCGGAATCAAGAATAAGAATTTGAACGGTGCCAAGGCTCGAAATTTATTCCTTTTTGTACTTCTTAGGAAGCATCAATTTTACATAATGCTTCAAATGGTTTCAAGTTACTTCTTAGTAATGTTCTCGTTTCGGTAACTTTGGTACTGTAATGTCATCTATTTGTATCTGCATTCTGTTTGTGAACAAAAGATATTGTTCCTTGTAAAAAGCTGTTGAAGAACTGTCCTTACTGGAGTCCAATTCGGTCGTAAATATCACTGGGGGTTGGCAAGTATGACAACTAAATAGTTCTAGGATATGGTATGCTATAAGTGGGGGTCTCCTAATTACCAGTACGACATACGACCTCTTCTCAAATGACAGGAACATCCGGACTCAATTCACTCTGAAGATTGTTATAGCCTCACTGGGCATCGACATTTTCAGGTTAGCGCCAGTCTGTCGCCAGTCTGATTATCCGTTTACGCCTCAATACTTCTAAAAAATTCCACTACTTTAGATATATTATGTTTATTTTTTTTTTATTTTACATCCATGGTTCTTTAGGAATTTAAATGGAAAATCTGTTTCAATGGAAATTGGAGACCTTCAAGTTATTATTATTTTGGAAAATCAAGGATTTATCGAATATTCATTATTTTTTTCCATTTGGAAACTTTCGATTTCAATTATTTTTCAAATAGAGTTTTTACAATTCTAAAATTGTTAATTTCAGAATAGAATTTTTTTAAATTTAACATTATTATTGAATATTTTTTAGAATCTGTAATAGATTTGAAGCTACCCATTTAGATATTTTTAAATTTTGAGCTTTCCGACTCAATTTTTGTTTATTTGGATTTTACCAATTGGGAATCGAAATAAAATCAAAGTTCAACGAAAAAAGTCTATAGTTGAAGGGACTAAATTAGAGATATTTTCTAAAATAAGAAAATTTTTCAAAGAGATGGTTGATTACAAACTTAGAATAGCAAAGTGTCAACTTGAATAATTCAAATTTTAAGAAACAGCAAGGCTCTAATCTTTCAGCTTTCAAAATGTATATTTTTTCAAGACTAGACTTTTAGAGGCTCATAATTTTTTTAATTTCACATCTATAGAAGGTATAACCATAACTCAATCTTGTATTTAACTGGAAAGGTATTGAAATTATGGAATTGGAAAGTTTGGTAAAAATCTGAAAGCTGAAAAATTTGAAAATTAACACAATTAGTAATTAATAATTAATAATTAATTTCAAATATTACTTCATTTGACGAAAATGGAAAATTGTTCAGGCACATGTTAGGAGATTAAAGAAATGGAATTTTGAGACTTCCTGATTTTATTTCTTCAGGTAGAGATTTTCAATCCTCTTATATTATAGGAAATTCTTAATAAAAAGTTTTTTCATTGACCGTAAAATGTAGAAAATGCGACGAGCACAAGAAGTACGATAATTCCAACATGTCGGACCGCACAAGGCGAACATATCGCGCGTCAGGGAAAGGCTCTCTGGTTCCTTTTCTTTTTCCTCATCCCTAGGCTCCTTCATCTCACCCTCTCTTTTCGTTGTGTTTTCCCTTTGAACAACGCGGTACACCGCAATGCCGCATCGAGGTGCACGATGGCGGTCCCCTAATTAATTTACGTGCACGTCGGAATTTTAACGGGTACAAAGGAGGAGGTGGAGGAGGAGACATCAGGTCGTTCTTACTCATGAACGAAAACATGAGATCCGCACACATGTGAACTTCGTTTTCATTGGGTGCCTGCTAACTTCGTTATACGAACACAAAAATTTCCCTGTTCCAAAAATGTACAATAACTTTTTCTCAAAATAAGTCTCCCAAATTATCATCATAGTTAAAAGTACAATCTTGTATTCTTATTTAGGTTCTTTGGCGTTTTTACATTTTTGTCTTTATTGGATTTTAAATTCAAGGAATACGTGGTTGAGCTTAACATTTTTTTCAATTTCTGTGAAGAGGGAGAAACAGTCAAAAGTGTTTCATTTTCCACGAATTTTTAAAATTGTTTCAATTTAACATTTCCTTTTAGCAAACATAATTGAAGTCTATGTCCAATAAAAAAATTATGTCTAAGCTTGAAACAGTTTTCAGGGTGACCGCTGGACCGGGAGAACCGGAAAATGACCGGGATTTTTTTTAATTTTTGATAAAAAACGATTTTAATTTGTTTTAAATGTATTACATAAAGTGATTTACTTATATATTATATTATGCATTTCGAAATTTCCGCCTTATTTTAACAATTACTTTAACAATTGTCCATTTCGTGTGATTTCGGTATACCAAGAGAAATTTCATTTCAGAATATTGAATAAAAATATTTTAAAACTATAAAAACCAATTGCATTAACTGTTATTCATTGCGAACTATTTTTTTAATGACCGGGAAAAAATTTTCGATGACGGGGAATTATTTTTGTCGATGAAAACGGTCATCCTGAGTTTTGTTCATTTGACTCTGATTAATCATTTTGGCATACGATTCGAAAGTGTTTGAAATTTCAAGATAGGATTGTTTTTTACATAGAAAAAAAACCCGTATCACTTTCTTATAGTGAATAGTTTTATTTCTCGTCCTGAGGAATATGTCGTAACAGTACCTTAGTGTAAATATAGTTGTGTGTCGCCCCACTCTGGCATATTTTGATACAAATTAAGTGACGTGGTTCTACCATGGGTTCTGAGGGGCGCCAGTCTCCTATTCTTCATTTCTTTTCTTCCCGTCTTTTTCCTACATCGTGGATATATATTCTCTTGGAGAATGATTAGTTAAACATCGTTAGGGCGAGCGCCTGACAGGCGTCGAGGGTTGACTTAAAAAAAAACGTGGAAACAATTTATAAGCCCTGGGTTCTGACTATATCACTTCCTCTCTAGGCGAGATCTTCTTCAATCTGCAAGCAATCTCCAATTTGTGTTGAAAAATTGACTCAATTATAACGATTGACCGAATTTTAAAATTCTAAAATGACAGGACATTTTTTTAATTTATATTTACAAGATTTTAGTATGCAAGAAATTTTCTAAAAAAATTTATTAGGTACCTAGATACTCCGAGTAGAATATTTTGGAGCAGAGAAACCTTTTTTTAGACTCAGGCACCTGTTCGTGTATTCTTACCGAAATAAAATGTACATGAGAAGAAATTGATAAAATTTTTATGGGAAGTGGAAGAGGCGTCTGCTAGATGTCTTAAGGCGTTAAAACTGATCTATAAAGATATTTCTGTTTCTTCTTTTGGGCGTCCGCTTTGTCAGATAAATGTCAAAAGCATGCGAGATTCTCAAGAGCACTTGTGTTTTTACGTATGCTTTGAAAGCGACAGGTCGTATCTTTGGCATGTGTTCAATGTTTGGTTTGACAGCTATAGTCTGACCTATCACGTTCTTTTCTTGTACTCTTAGGTTCCCCCATCAAATTCCAGGATCAAATGTTGCGACCCAAAACCGAGAAACGTTGCAAGGACTTAGCAGAGGCGCCAACTCCAAGACTGGAAACATGCGTTTAGCATATGTTTTCTTTTCATCAGGTCCTTAGACACTGAAACCTCTATGAAATTCGACCAACGGTTTTAAATGCATTCTCATCGCTCTCTTAGTTTACATGTTGCAACCACGCCTTTCACAACTACACGGTTCATTTTCGTGACCGACGTTTGGAATTTAGTTAGTCACTAGTACCTATAGATATTTTCATGTAACTTTGATAATGAAATCAAGTCAGAAAATACTCGCAGGACTTTTTGATTCACGTATGCTTAGGGTGACCATAAATGATTTTCGAAAAGTAGGACAAAAAGGCTTGAAAAATGATGACAAAGTAGGACAACAATTAATTCAAAAAGGAGGATAAATTTGGACAGAAAAGTTTGAAAAAGAGGACAAGATAGGACAGAAAAGTGACTATTTTATTAAATTTTATCAACGCTTAACATCTTATATTTTTATTTTGAACCCTGATGCATTTTAATTAAAAATCTATTGAGTTTAAAGATTATTTTTGATTTGTTCAGGCTTGTGAATTGACGAAGAAATCGTTAGATGGCATTGAATGATTAAATTTTGTACAAAAAAAGATCCAAAAGTTGATTAAAAAATATTTAAATAAAAATTTATCATTTGAAAAATCCGGACAGTCAAAAATCCTGTAGGACAACTCACACAAGCCCTAAAATGAGGACGATGAAATCCGAACGGATGGTCACCCTTAGTATGCCGCAAGTTGAGCTTCGGGAAAAGTTTGGCATTTTTGGCTTAAAGAATATTTAGTCTAATAGTATAAATAATGATCGGTTAAGATTTGATATAAATGA
The DNA here is from genome assembly GCA_030998225.1 of Diplolepis rosae. NCBI lineage: Eukaryota > Metazoa > Arthropoda > Insecta > Hymenoptera > Diplolepididae > Diplolepis > Diplolepis rosae. The sequence goes on from JAPYXD010000701.1 coordinate 7,589,971, forward strand.
AGAAATGCCATCAATCCGATCTACCTCTTTATTTAAAAAAGAATTTGAATGCAGGAAAATGACTAACCTAGGACAATCTAGATGTTTGTTATAATCTCTTTAATAACGTTTCGATGACTACTATGTCATGCTCATCAGACTTTACAATAGGAATGTTGTTGAAAATTCTTTGATATTCTGTCGCATTTTTTAACACACTTTGAGGAACATATCTCTAATCGATATTTTCCTCAAAGTGTGTTAAAAATGCGACAGAATATCAAAGAATTTTCAACAACATTCCTATTGTAAAGTCTGATGAGGATGACATACACGCAGAAAAAAGTTCCGTATAATATACTGAAAATCCGGTAAATTTTACTTAATTTTCCAAGTACTTATATGGACAACTGGCCCGTTAACTGAATGTTACTAGGCTGAACAAGTAACTGTAATCAGATTTGGTAGTTACAGATACGAATACATAAGTGGTACTGACTTGCGGATCAGTAAATTTCACCGAGCCAATTGCTATCCTACACTATTTCTAAATGCTACAAATGCTTATTATTCTGTTACATTTCCATAGCGTTTAAGAGAATGTAACTTACTGTAACGGTATAGTTTACCAAAATGTTAGTGCTCTTTACGTTTGTCGAATGTCAGAATTACTTATAAGACAGTAGCTTTACCGATTTTTCTTAGTAAAAGTAGCATATTCGTTTCGGATAACACAGTTCTTTTGTTTTGGCTACTTTCTTTGCACACTGAGAAAAATGGATTGTAAACGGTAATGAAAAATATGTTACCGAGTATAATCTTGGACTATTAACTATGGGACAGCGATCTAGATTATTAAAACCATAATCTGTAGATGTTAAAAAAAAGATAGTATCGGATAATATCTTGGATTATAAACTGAAACATACCAGATTTAACGCGTGCAAAACAAAAGAAAGATAGAGGGGAGAGCTTTGGCACTCAGAAGAGGGGAGGTTTCAGTGGGAACACATGCACAAATATTATTATCATACCTCATTTATGTTCACATATTTAAGTACACAATGCTACACTATTTATAATCGCATACGCTTGAAATTAAATTTCAGAATCGCTTTTGGGTTCGAACCCTCTAACTCTACCTATATCTACATTAACTAAACGCATTCCTAACGCCTAAAGCCTCTCGGCTATTCTCGCTTGCCATATTCCGAAATAAATGTCGCTTATAAGCCACTACTGAGTTGGCCAGACTTGGATTCGAGTCTACGAAGCTATTCGGATAACGTCGGAAGCACTCGGACGACATTCTGAAACGAATTACAAGAAAAACCGAGAATGAATGTTTTGATTTTACCGAATACTATCCCTACTTTTAACATCCAGGTTTTATGATCCGTTTTTCTCAGTGCAGTTGGAAATTCCTTTGTTTACACCTAGCGTTGCCGGCACACGTGATTTACACATGAAGGTTATGTTTTCGTTACATGTGCGCGAGTTAAGCGAAACATCCAGATCGGTAAAATCTACTGATTTTTCGTTAATGTGTACTATACTAGTATTGTAATTCAGTTCCAGTGAATGGTAGTTATCATCCTGTATTTAATACATATGATAAAGGTATTTTTAACTCACAAGTGACAGAGTTAGATTTACTTTAATTTTACTATGAGATTTACGAAACGCTCAGTAATTCCGACATTGCTTTTCAGCTATGTTAACAGTTTTTACTGTTACATTTACTTAAAATCATTTACTGTTCCTGGTTAGTAAATTTTGCCTTTCTTTTTTCTGCGTGTAGTAGTCATCGAATCGTTATTAAAGAGATTATAACAAACATCTAGATTGTCCTAGGTTGGTCATTTTCCTGCATTCAATGAAGAGAATTAGTCGGACGTAAATATCTTATAAGTTTAATTAAAAAAGAATTTAAATTCCTCTAGCTTTCGACCCTCAATTTGAGTCCTTTTCAAGAGCTGTCAAAAAATCATATAAAATTTAAAATTATTTAAACATTCATCGCAATGTAAAGAAAATACGAAATATTTTTAACAATAAAAACAGAACTTACATAAAAAAGTCAGTAGATACATCATGTCCAAAACACTTATTTTCCATAAAATGTCGATAAATGCAATTGATAAAAATTAACTAAAATTAAAAACTACGTATAACGACTAGCACATATCATGGTCGAAGTCAAGCGGACACTAATTTACAACTAAACAAATACAATCGAGGATAAGAAACAGAGAGGTCGAAGAACAATAAATAAGATGGCAATTATCGAGAATAAATAAAAAAAATAAAATAGATCTTTTATTAAATGACATAGGAACGTACAAAAAATTTGATAAGAACCCTATCAATAAAATTAAAGATAAGTGTAAGAAAATTGTTAAAAGGTAGAAAATGAAGGAATATATTTTGGGAACAAACTTTCAGGTCCCTTAACATCACAGGTTGTAATTTACCAAGAGCGTACGGGTTACCCAAAATACATAAGTCTGATATTCCAATAAGAATTATAATATCTTCTCTTGATAGCCCCACTTATAATATGGCTAGCTTTTTGCAAAATATTTTGAAAAAGGTTCCTAACTCTTTGAGCTATGTGAGAGATAGTTCACATTTGGTTAATGAGTTGAAAGGTATTTTTCTTCCTGAGGATCACATTTTGGTTTCCTTCGATGTTAAGTCATTATTTACTAACATTCCTCGAGATTTGGTTGTTGAGTCAATTAAAAAAAGATTTCCTAGCTTAGGTAGCGCAACTAAGTTACCCTTAAATGAGATCATTGCTAGTACATTATTTGTCATGAATTCCACTATTTTTGGTTTTAATGGTCAGTTTTTTGAACAGGTCTATGGAACAGCTATGGCTTCCCCCATTTCTCCTATTGTAGCAGACTTCGTTATGATGGATTTAGAAGATAACTGTTTGAACAAATTAAGTTTTAAACCTATTTTTTACAAACGTTATGTGGATGATATTATAACTGGAATTCGATCTACAGATGTTGATTTAATGTTACATTGTTTAAATTCTTATCATCCTAGGGTGCAATTCACTTTTGAAACGGAAGTGGATAAAACTATTAATTTTATCGATATTAAAATTATACGAAAGAGTAAAGGTCTCGTTTTTGATTGATATATCAAGCCTACGTCTTCTGGAAGATTTATTGATTTTAATTCTAGTCATCCTAAGTGTCATAAAGTTGGACTTACACAGAGAAAAATAGTTGAAGTAATTTTACTCAACTTCCGATCAAATTTGGGACATAAGGACAAGTCAGAAGTTATTTAGTATCACTGTATTTATTTGTGATATATTAAATGTTCGAAAATGAATCAAAGTTGAGTAAAATTCAGAAGTGTAGGGTGAAGTATGAAAGCGTGCATTAAAAAATTTTAAATATATATATTATTACTCGTAGTATAACTATAAAAAACCAATCTTTTATTAAATCACAAAAATAGTAGAGCTTTCCGTTCATTCTACTCTACGCTTCAATCGAGAGTTGAGTAAACCGTGAATCGCAAGATTTATTCCAACAGCTACATTTATTCACGCAGGAACGAATGAAAGTAATCTGCGTCTTGGGCACACATAAAAAATTTTTAATTTCAAAAACTTTAATTCTTAAAATTAAATTGATATTATGAACATTTAAACAAAAAAAAGTCGATAAGTGTATTACATAAAATATCACATAAATTACTCAGGCAGAATAATAATTTGGAATTCGCAAATGTAAAATCCATATTTTGAAAATATAAAACACAGAAAATAAAAGAACCTTCTTTTAAATGTTTTTATACAAGATACTTCTTAATAATAATGCAATTTTTTAATGTACATTTGAAAATTTAGTTTCACTAAACTTCATACGTCGTTATAATAAAAATGTATACTAAATGTAATTTAATAATTATATTATATATATCAATAATCATAGTTATAATAATTGATTAATTATATTAATTTTTAAAAATATTTTATTAATTATTTATGAAAAAAGTTGATTTATGTTTACTTGAGTAAGGCTAAAAAATTTTATTGACGGCACTTACTCTCACAAGCTCTGAATAACTCATGCAGTCACTATATAAGAAAGTTCCAAATTTTATATCTCAGCATTGTAAGCGAGCGTGTGCGTGATTCGACGAAAGCGTATCGTACTATATATAAGTGTAGTTATTAGGTTTATATATGTAAGGTTATATGTTTAAGTGTATTTGTAATTTGAAATGTGATTGGCTACGTCTGAATGGTGTGAATGTATTTGTTAGTTGTTTATGTATGTACCGGATGACTATTGGTAGGCTCGAGGTAAGAATTTTTTTTTATTTGAGAGAAGCATACCATTGCCAGTTGAAATAATACGCCCGATGCTCATTTTACCCAACTACGGTTTGAAGTACCTCAAGCGTCGGTGATATACTTATACATTTCATGTTAACCCACTGACGGATGTTGGTGCCCTGTCGTCGATAACGTTTTACTCAACTCCTTACTATTCCCTATGTAACGCTTATTGTTATTCAATTTGGGTGAATTAGGTATATATCAAATTGATTTTACCCGACTAGGATTTAATAGATGTTCAAATGTCCTTATGTCCCAAGTTTAATCGACAGAGTTGAGTAAAATTACTTCAACTATTTTTCTCCGTGTATATGTCATTTAGTTGATAAAGCAGTCCAACTCTCGGATAAAGAATTTCATGATAAAAATTTGGAGATAGTTGAAAAAATACTTTACAATAATAATTTTCCTAAAAAATTTGTTCTTGGTCACATCAAAAAAAGATTATTTAACATTAGTAGTAAAAATAATAATCCAACAGAGTCGTCACGTAATTTTACTTTTGAGAGTATTCTTTGTGTACCTTATATTAAAGGTTTATCAGAAAGACTGAATAAAATTTGTTCTAAACATAACATTAATGTTGTCTATTCTGTTAAAAATCAAAAGAATTCTAAACTGATTATTAAAGGGAAAGATAATCTTCCAAAAGATGATAAGATAAATCTGGTCTATAAAATTGAATGTGACAATAGTCCAGCTGTTTATGTGGGTCAAACTAAACGCAAGATTTCTTCGAGAATTAGGGAACATTTTAATAACATTTCACATCGTTCTCAACAAATTAGTGTAGTCTCTGAGCATCGGTTGAAGAAAAACCATGATTTTAGGTGGAATGATGTGAAAATCCTGGATAATGAGCCTAACTGGAAAAAAAGGTTAATTTCCAAAATTATCCACATAAAAACTAACCCTTCCAATATAAATAAAAGACAGGACACTGAAGGTTTGAATCCGTTATATGATTCCTCATTTAGAAAATTGGTGAAACTGAAATAATTTGATTTAATTTATTTTTATTAATTCTTTAAATATTTAAACTTTTAGTCTCGATATTGCCATCTTATTTATTGTTCTTCGACCTCTCTGTTTCTCATCCTCGATTGTATTTGTTTAGTTGTAAGTTAGTGTCCGCTTGACTTCGACCATGATATGTGCTGGTCTTTATACGTAGTTTTTAATTTTAGTTAATAAACTGTACAAAAATTTTTTTGTAGGACATGTGAAACTATAAAATTGGTCAAAATAACTAAATTAACAAGAAAATAAAAACTGTGCAAACATTTTTTCAGTAAAATTACTAAGAGGAGAAGCTTAAAAAAATAGAACGTGTGACGGATAAACATTGTGATAAACGATATAAATGAATTGTACATGTGATATATTATAAAATTAGTCTAAACAAAATTTACAAAAAAATAAAAACTGTGCAAAAAATATTTTTTCTATAAAAATCCAAAAAAATTGCACGTGTGACGGATAACCATTGTAGAAAACGATATAAACAATTGCAAATGTGAAAGTGTAAAATTGTTCTAAAAAGACTAAATTCAATGAAAAAAAATTGTAAATAAAAAGTCTAATGACCTGTTATTCGTTTAAGTAAAAAACGATATAAATGAATTTTACATGTGGTCTACGTTAAAATTGGTCTAAACTAAATTTACATAAAATAAACACTGTACAAAAAAATTTTTTTATAAAAAAATCCAAAAAAGACAAGATACTTGAAAAAATTGCACGTGTGACTAATGTGGAAATGATATAAACAATTACACATGTGAAACTGTGAAAATGTTCTAAAAATAACTGAATTTAACGAAATAGGAACAGTGAATAAAAGTCTAAAAGCCCCGTGAGCTCATCACAATAAATATCACCAAAAACAAGAACTGACCTGTTGTTTGATTAAGTGGACGGACAATCGTTGGTGAAAAAAATTTTGGTGACACAATCACAAATTTTCCCTTTTTTCTTTCTTTTATTTCGTCGCGAACAAGGTGACCACATAATTTTGGTAAATACAATCCTGTCACCACGGATTTTTCTTCAAAACTGAGTTGCATTTGGCAACAGACTTGGAAAAATCTTTGTAAAGTAAAGTGGAGGGTGAGGTTTTTTTTCTTAGGAGAATCCTGGTTAAAGGTAAAGGAAAGAAAAAAAATGTGTAAAGATGTCCACAAGATGACCAGGATACTGTGACAAAAGGGCTATGAGATTTGAGAGGAGTCATAAACAGTCTGTATATAACTGTTAGAAATTTCTACCGCAATATACATGTGACTGAGGTTTATTTCTGTTAATTTAAAAAATTTTTTTATTTAGTCACATTAAATAAGATTGAATTGAATTGAGTTGGATGTTCTGATACCTATATCTGGAAATTGTGAAACTTGTAACAGGAATAATTTTACATTTTTTGGAGTTTTAAATGCAGATACAAAGTGTTAAATGTTCTGATACCCGTATACGGTATTATAACACTTGTAAAAGAAATAATTTTACGTTTTTGGGTAAAAGAAATTTAGTGCAGTTGTATATAAACTGGCATTTTGTTGAAGTTTGCAATTTGATGATAAATTTAATCAAATTCACCACATTGTAAAATTTTTTGAAAAATTGACAAGAGAAGTATATTTTTGAAACTCAATAAGAAGCATTTTTTTATAAAAAGAGGTTGAAGTTAATTATTTAAGAGGGGAAGGTAAAAAACCGATAGGTTTTCTGTGTCTGTTCTCTGATTAACAACATGAGATTTGCTGGCTATATGAGTCATTTCAAGTACACTCGAGATTCCCTATAACGAGATTCCCTGTAACGAAAACTCTCTTTAACGAGCACGTCACGCCTCCCTATAACGAGCAGACGATCGACCCCTCTTCCCCCACTACTACGGAATAAAGCGCGCTCGAATTGGAAAAGGTAATCAATGAGTTTGATTGCTTTTATCACAAATTAATGAATTAATCACAAATTTTTAGTATTTTGAGTACATAGCGTCAAATAAGTTAATTCCATGTTCAATACTCACAGAAATCTTTTTTATACGCTTTTAACTATGTAAATAAATTATTCACATAGCCTCACTGACAGACTGACTGCGCGCATTATATAATGCGCATAACAGCGCGTAGCAACAAGTAGGATATGGAGGGGGATCCCTCTCGCGCTCGTTACAGAGAGGTCTCCGATGCTCGAGCTTCTCGTTACAGGGAATCTCGAGTGTATTATTCGTTTTTTATAATTCCTAGATCTGTCAACTATGTTTACTGCATTAAAATCGAATTTATGATCTTGGTTCCAGGCATGTTTAGTTAATGCAGTCCATTTGTCAGGGGGGTTGAAGACATCTTTTTTGTGTACAGTAATCCTAGTTTTTAATGGACGTTTGGTTGTACCTAGCCAACTAAGAACATCAACAATTTTAAAGTGACATGTTTGATAACATGTCTGCTATTATATTGACCCATAATTCATAGAATTTTTTGTTCATTTCATAAAAAAATCGTTTCTTGAAAAATACACGCCTTCCTCCACTCGTGAAAATCACCATAAACGTTTCGAATTTCTTTACTAGGTATAGGACAATAGTCTTCTCAAGGAGCAAAAGAAACTCTCAGGATTTCTTACATAAAAAAATTTTCGGTCAGCAAACCCACATGCCTTGAGTCGGTTTTTCAAACAGTTCAGATCATTCTGTGAGAGACTCCGGTAACATATTCTAAACGAAAAGTTTAAAAATGTAAACCTTGTTCGCGTTCTGCAATTGATGAGCAATTTGGCATCCTCTTTTAATAAAAATTTTTTTAAATTGTGGTCGGTTTGTGTGGAAATTTTTTTTTTTTTTATGTTTCCCGATTTATTTGTTATCCGGTTTTGTTTGCGTTCTGCCATTGATAAGCAATTTGGCATCCTTTTTTAATAAGAAATTTTTTTTAATTGTGGTCGGTTCGTGTGGAAATTTTTTTATGTTTCCCGGTTTAATTGTTATCCGGTTGTTTTATTCACAGTGAACTCTAAATATTTTTTCGAATCGTGATGCTGCATACTGGACTACTTCATTTTGAATTGCAAGCTTTGAGATAAGTTTTTGAATTCTATGATAATCCTTAATTTCATTATCTCCTATATTCTAATGTTTTACAGAAATTTTGAATTAATCCTTGAATTTATGGCACTGAAGAGGGCCCCCATATGTGGCCGAAACGTTTGCCTTGCTTTCTTTTTGAGTATTTTTATATGTAATAGTGAAAATTTTATTCGACGGAAATAAAAAGAATCTGACCCTATGCCAAAATAACGAGAAATGAACAAAAAATTCTATGAATTATGGGTCAATATAATAGCAGACATGTTATCAAACATGTCACTTTAAAATTTTAAAAAGGCGCATTTAGTATAAAGGTTGAATATCTCATAGTTCTGACCATTTTCAGAACAAACTAAATCTATTAATACTTCCTAAAATGTGATACTTGATATCACGATTACTAAAATTGCATTTTTGTTATTTTTTAAAGATAAATGTAGTATTTTTCAAAACATCTCAGAATAAATCTGAATGCTTTCGACTGCGCTGGGATTCGAGCCCAGGTCTTTCGATTGCCGGTCGACTGCTCTAACCACTGAGCTACACAGGCGTCCGACATCTCCTTCTCCACAGGAAATTAATTTGAAATCATTTACAGCCGCAAGGCTGAGCCACTAGGCGATATAAGATCTTCCTGTGGAGAAGGAGATGTCGGACGCCTGTGTAGCTCAGTGGTTAGAGCAGTCGACCGGCAATCGAAAGACCTGGGCTCGAATCCCAGCGCAGTCGAAAGCGTCATTTTTTCCACAGAAAGATTTTCAAATTCTTTAAATATTGAATTTATTTGCATTATTTGCGATATAAGAGTTTGAAATTGTCTACGAGGACACCTGTCGACAAACGTATCCTATCTGATACGCGACTAGTGATCCTCCGATAATGTAGGCAGTGACAAAAATTTCAAACTCAACTAATTAATTTGAAATCATTTACAGCCGCAAGGCTGAGCCACTAGGCGATATAAGATCTTCCTGTGGAGAAGGAGATGTCGGACGCCTGTGTAGCTCAGTGGTTAGAGCAGTCGACCGGCAATCGAAAGACCTGGGCTCGAATCCCAGCGCAGTCGAAAGCGTCATTTTTTCCACAGAAAGATTTTCAAATTCTTTAAATATTGAATTTATTTGCATTATTTGCGATATAAGAGTTTGAAATTGTCTACGAGGACACCTGTCGACAAACGTATCCTATCTGATACGCGACTAGTGATCCTCCGATAATGTAGGCAGTGACAAAAATTTCAAACTCAACTAATTAATTTGAAATCATTTACAGCCGCAAGGCTGAGCCACTAGGCGATATAAGATCTTCCTGTGGAGAAGGAGATGTCGGACGCCTGTGTAGCTCAGTGGTTAGAGCAGTCGACCGGCAATCGAAAGACCTGGGCTCGAATCCCAGCGCAGTCGAAAGCGTCATTTTTTCCACAGAAAGATTTTCAAATTCTTTAAATATTGAATTTATTTGCATTATTTGCGATATAAGAGTTTGAAATTGTCTACGAGGACACCTGTCGACAAACGTATCCTATCTGATACGCGACTAGTGATCCTCCGATAATGTAGGCAGTGACAAAAATTTCAAACTCAACTAATTAATTTGAAATCATTTACAGCCGCAAGGCTGAGCCACTAGGCGATATAAGATCTTCCTGTGGAGAAGGAGATGTCGGACGCCTGTGTAGCTCAGTGGTTAGAGCAGTCGACCGGCAATCGAAAGACCTGGGCTCGAATCCCAGCGCAGTCGAAAGCGTCATTTTTTCCACAGAAAGATTTTCAAATTCTTTAAATATTGTTAAAAATATTTCGTATTTTCTTTTCATTGTGATGAATGTTTAAATAATTTTAGATTTTATATGATTTTTTGACAGCTCTTGAAAAGGACTCAAATTGAGGGTCGAAAGCTAAAGGAATGTTAATTCTTTTTTAAATAAAGAGGTAGATCGGATTGACCGCATTTCTTCATTTATAATATTTAGTCTAGTTGAATAAAAAATTCCTTCATATAAAAAAGTGATGATGAAGAAAGTACTTTCTTGCATGTCTTTATCTCGATAGTGCTAGCGCTTCTTTTGCTTCTCGTCCAAATTGTATTCAGTTGCTGTAATTAAGACATCGACTGTGCATCTGCATCGTTACTGGCATCTGATGGTCGTAGAATGCACGCTATTACTACACTTGTGCAGTGATAACCACCAGCTGCAGCAACCCCTGCGTAACTGTGAGGACACAATTGCAGTGAACAGGTTGCCTTCCAATATTGCATACGAGCCTCATTATTGTCCTGCTCTGTTAAATATGCACGAGACGTAACGTGTGAAATTAGGGTTAAATCCAAAAACAGATTCTATTGATATCTTTTAAATCGAGAAAAATCAGAAAAATTTCCATCCAAATTCGTATTGACAAAGAAGCTTTAATACTTGATTTCCCAATATTAATTGAAATCGGTAATTATTATGCTGTGTCATATTTGGGGGCCATTGTAAATTCACTGGGATTTTGAAATAAGATTTTGAATTTTAGAAAATAAATCCCATTAGCGCACACAAATTTGTACAAAATATGTTTTTTAGGTGTTTCAAAAATTAATAAAAATTCACTTGCCAGTGAATGTAGTAGAATTTGTGATTAATGTTTTCTTGAATTCATCTTCAATCTAGTGAAATTCATTATTATTCACTCACAACCAATTCGCACCAACTTGATTTGACTATTAATTTTAAATTTATTCAAATACAGTTAGAATATTTCAGCAAATTTTAAGAGTTAAGGTAAACTTGTATGAATTTAAATGAAACCAATCGGAATTTTGTAAAAAAAACTACAAACGTGAAGTGAATTTAAGTAAAGTATTAAAATTGTAACTCAATTCCTTCGTAATATTGAAATATTTTAAATTTCCTTCTGTTATCTTCCGGACATTTCTAAATCTCAATCCTTTCGTGATTTTGAAAATTTTAAACTTTTATAAAGATATTTATAAATCTTAATGACGTGATATATAGATGTTTTTCTTTGTAAAAGAAAGCAAAAAACCAATTTATATCTCACAGTTTTACGATCGCCTAACTTCTTCAACCACCAGTCACTATAAATTTTATTTACTGATCTTAAATTACCGATTCTGATGAAAAAAATGTATTTCTTAGTTTTCAGAATTTGACTTCTGAAGCTTCATAAAAACAAGTGGCCTTGAAATTAATTTTAAGTTGAATAAATACTGATGATTCCAGGTATTTAACAAGTTATAAAGTTTCTAGATCTTGAAAATTTCTGAGTTTGTTTATAAAATATGAAGAAAAATATACAGTAAAATCCAATGGTTAAAAGTAACAATATTAATCCAGGACACCATCCTGGAGGTGCCTTCTGTCTCCAATTACAGCAATTTCTGCCAAATTGCAAACTCTCGATTATGTGTCGTGCTCAGGATGCATTAAAGCCTCAAGCATCTTCCAGTACCCCAGCATTTTCACAATTTTCATAATACGATATTCATGAGATATTCATAACTAACGTCTCTTTTATGATGTGCGAAAGACCAAACTGAATAATTTTCTGGACAATCGAGTATAATGGACAATTATATTTACTGTCCAAATTTTTAAGTCTTGACTGACTTTTCCTATTTTTTATAACTAAAAATGATTAACTATCGCAATTTGTTAAAAATACTACTTAATTAAATGTTATAGGGGGAAAAAAAAAAACAAAAATTATTTGAAATGATTTTGTAACTGATTTCGTTTGTTCAGAAAAGTTTCTTCAACTTTGACTAATTTTCTTATCGTACAATCATCTAACAAACTTGTAGATTGTTTTCTAGAACATGAATTAATTATACTACTGATATCATAAACTTTTTATTCTTGACATATTCTGACCAAAGAAACAACTTCCTTCTAATCGATACTTTTCATCTGGTCGAGAAATCTCTTATTCCACATGGTCTACAAAATATAATCGCCTCACGACTTGAACACTACAATTATCTGCGAACAAACGATCGTATCTTTCCCTTTCGCGTTGCCCCTCCGATTTATATCCGGCAAGTGATAAATATCGATAGGGCACTTCGATCACCTCTTCTCCTTAATCTAAGTACTTTAGAGTTTATGTTTATAGACTGTGATCCGTTAGCGATACGATATTCTATTAGACTGACCCGAATACTGATTAACCTCAAAATAGCACCTGGAAAGGTCATCTTTCTTCTATTGATTTAAACAATTTTAAATCTTAGGATTTAAATTCATAGAGGTAATGTAACAAAGATTATCCCGAGTTTACTCCTGTAAATAGGTTTTAATTTTTCCTCAATTATAAAATTAATCATTCCTTTTTAATCCATCGACACTTCCCTGCTGGAAGTAAAAAGATTGAAAAATATAGGAACTGGGGGATTGGATAAGATAGAAAATTTCTATTTCTCCCAACCCATCACTTTGCATCCCCAAAACTCTATTTTTTTCTATCTCTGCACTTATCCAGAGTGACCGGGAATATCTATCTTTTTCTATCCCTTAGTCTATCCGCCGACTGAAGTAGTATCTATCTTTTTCTATATTTTTCCCTATCTTTCGTGGTCGACCACTTGTATCTTTTTCTATCCCTTATATAATAACCCTTATAGAAAAAGAATATAAAATATCTTAGTTGTGGACTGATCTTCTTTTGTTGTAAGGAGAAATAATGAGATAGAAAGAGAGTTTAAAATTCGTAATAGAGGGAGAGATAGACATCGACTAGATTGGCAAGAAGATAAAGTAAGATTGACGTTGATAGATGAAGGATAGAATGAGATAGAAGAAGATAGACGTGAATTAAGATTAACAAAGAGATAGAAAAAGATTGAAGTTGATAGATGTAGAATAGAATGAGATAGAAAAGTGGAGATTGAAAAAGATAGACGTGAATTTAGATTGATAAACAGATAGAAAAAGATTAAGGTGGATTGATGAAGGATTATATGAGATAGAGATCAGGTGATTGGACAAGATAGCCATCGACCTAGATTGGCAAGAAGATAGAAAAAAATTCACGTGAATAGATAAAGGATACAATGAGGTAGAAAAGGGGAGATTAAAAAAGATAGACGTGAATTTAGATTGACAAAGACATAGAAAAAGATTTACGTGGATAAAGTATAAGATAAGATAGAGAATGAAAGATTGAAAAAGATAGACGTGAAGTTAGTTCGAGAAAGAGATGAAAAAAGATTGACGTTGATAGATATAGCAGAGAATGAGATAGAAAATGGTAGATTGAAAAAGATAGACGTGTATTGTGATTGACTAAGAGATAGAAAAATATCCAGGATTATTAATGAAGGATTGTAAGGGATAGAAAAGTAAGCATTGAAAAAGATAGACGTGAATTTATATTGAAGAAGAGATAGAAAAAGATTAAGGATGATAGATAAAGGATTGTAATGGATAGAAAAGTAGTTATTAGAAGAGATAGACGCGAATTTAGAATGAAAAAGAGATAGAATTGGATAAATTATCTCTATTTTTTTCTATAATAAAGATTCAAAAGGTTAAGATTTCTATCTTTTTACTTCCAGCAGGGTTATCTGTCAAATTAATTTCACCTTTCAAACCCGTAAACCCTTTTTTATCTTTTTAATTTCTACGTTATTGGGTTTTTAGATGTGTAATCTGTAGAATTCAAATAAAATGGTACATTGTTGGAAAAAATTGGCTTTAGGGTCCAAAAATGATTAAGTCGATTTAATCAGACGTTTCGACTCAGATAGAAGCTCTCATCAGTGATATTTATTAAAATCTTTCAAGTGGTTGAAGAAAAATTTATTGAGTTGGTCACTTCTGAGGTTGTTGGTTTTTTCCTCTTTTTCTTGAAAAATTTAATAAATTTTTCTCGAATCACTTGAAAGATTTTAATAAATATCACTGATGAGAGCTTCTATCTGAGCCGAAACGTCTGATTAAATCGACTTAATCATTTTTGGACCCTAAAGACAATTTTTTCAACAACGTACCATTTTATTTAAAATGAGGGTAAATACAACTTACACTATTTTTAATTATTTAGAATTCATACTTGACAAATTAAAAACTTTATTCTTTAAAGTTTTCTTGACCCAACGAAGTTCCAACTTAAGCTCTTCAAAATTCTGAGCTCTTTTCTACAATAATTTTTGAATTTAATTTGTCGAGTTCGTAACATGTAAGACCTTCGTGTGGGTACATTCATATATACCCAACATTAAATGGTATACCATTAACGCGAACGCTATGGAATCTACGTGCGAGTCTTCCGCATGGGTATATTGCGTCTACCTAACTTTAACATAGCCAAGTACTTGCACTACCTCCCGCTCCAGGTTCGTAAATCAAGAACGTAAGACTTTTATAAAAATAATGACGCTCGCCTATCCTCTGCCCTTCGCGATGGCAATAATAAATTATGCGTTGGCCTATCCGATCCCTCGCAATGGCGGAATGATATTTACGATTTGGTGGAAGAGCTGTAAACCACTCTGCTCTCTGCACCACGTATTCCTCTCTTCCACGTATCTATCTATTTTTCTCTTAATATCTGTTTTTTAATTTTTTATGCATACGAAAACACATCATTTCAATATTTTATCCTAATTTTAAAATATTTCTAAAAACATCTTTCAATTAATGAATCTCCATTCACTGACTAATTACACGGAAAAATATAGTTGACATTTTCTTTGACTGTCATTGACCTTTAGATTGGGTTAAAGTATTAAATATTTTGACTGACGTTTTTATCAATCTCGTGTACTTTCTAGTGGAGCATGCAAAAGTAGTTTTTTTATATTGTGAAATTCGCTTTTTTAGGAATAAATAAAAATAAAGGTTGGGTTAAGTTCATGTGAACTACAAACTTGCGACATCCGTTGAGACTCGCCACGCGGCTCGCATAAATATTCTACGAGTTGCCTAAGAAGTATATAGGGAGCTGCCGCGGGTCCAATTTAAAGGCAGCTCAGTTAATGAGCCACCGCGAATGCCACACGCATTTTTTTGCGCCCCAAACCCCAACAAGTCCGCGTGGTGGCCTCCCGACTCCGGTCAAATACCGAGCACCTGGCTCCCCTCGATTCGAATTCGAATCCACATTTTTCGCTAAAACAGTGGCCTTTGGTCATTCGCGATTTATTCACACTTAATTCTCCCAGCAAAACGGATTCGAGTTCAGAAAATAAATTAAAATATCAACCAAATCTAGATACACGAAGGGGAAGTTAATTTTTCTATCTAGAATTTGATATCCAAATGCTTTTGAAAAGTGTATCTCATCGTATTTTAAAATCTAAACATATCATTTTCTTATTTATAATCATTCATTTTATTCCATTTTAATTTAACTTTTATTAATAATTTGTTTTTATTTTTGTTTCAGGTAAGTGATAGAAGTCTAATCAGTTTCATCGTCTAAAATCGTATAAGATTTTAAATAGAACAAAACCAAAACTCGTTAAGGAGGTACTTAATAATTCGAGCTTAAAGTCGGAATTGGAATATTGTAAACAGGCACTAAATCTAATAAGCGTCGACTAGAGATTTAGAAATTATTATCACGTCTCTGAAGAATTCAATCACATGAAACATCCTTGTAACAGTTTTTTTCTTGCCAAAAACTAGTCGTCGGTTGCCCTGGCACGCAGAGAAGATCCAGCGCGAATTTCTTAAATGACAATTATTTAAAATCCGACCTTTCTTGTTCGGATTCTGATTTGCGATCTGGAATGCCTATCAACCAACACTAACAAAATGTCGAGCACCCGATGATGGTTTAGACCTTAGAGGAAGAATAAAATAAGAGCAAAGGCACGCGGTGCTTGGTTTTGCGCCTATCCAAAGTATGAGAGCGCTCAATTAATTTCGCAACGAGTTGCACATTCGTCTTCTAGAAGCTGCAGCTGCGGTTAAGTCCAGGGAACCCCCGGAGTGTATTTTCCCTCGAACGTACATCACCAACGTTACACTTAGAACACTTTATCGCGCCTTCTTCATTCTCAGCTTGAATTGTGTTCTGTTTTTTTTCTTACAGATGTATTAAGAGTGTATTCATTTTTCGACTAAGGGCACAGAATTTGGATTATTAATGGCCCCAGGGTGCGTCAAAAAGAATTAAATTGCGGTCTTGTCACTCCAACCAGAGGATTTTTCAAGTTAAAAGATTTGGTATACAGTTAGAATAACCAAAATCAAGAGAGAAAACGAATTTAAGAATCTACAATTATCACTGAAGCAAAACTAAAACCTTCACTATTTGGATTCTTGTTGAGAAAGGGATAAAAAAAGTATTAAAAGTTTTTTAAACGAAAATATAAGATAGATTATTGTTTCATTTTATATACATAAATCAAAGTTTTTAAAGAGTTTCGTTTAGTTTTTTCACTTGAAATTTAAAATTGCTAGAAGCTTTTGTTTAATCTCCAAACAAAAAATGAAATGGAAAAAAATGGTTGCGCATGAAGAAACACTCAACGAATGAAAACAAAATCTGAAAGAGATGCTAAAGATTGAACAAAGCTTTAGCTATTTAAACTGAAAAACGATCTTTATGAAATCAAAACGGGAATGCACGCAAGAATAAATGATTAATTTTCGCACCACGAGATAGTCTTCTTGAGTTCCCTCTACTTTGACATCTACATGGCAGGTGTCTAACTCTAAAATCGCGTCCGGCTGCTCGACGCATGACAAACTGACGATCGGAAAAGGGTGGACGCAACGCGTCGCGACGAATCTCTTCCCTCTTCTGGGAAGAAGCACGAACAGAAAAATACTTTAAAAGCCATTTCCTGGTAGAAGCAACATGTAAAACACCTCCAAGACTTATTTAAACCCTATTATTTTATTTTATTTGATAAAAAGAAACTTTTTTAGAAGTCCGGGAAGTTTTGAAAAAATGACGAAATATTAAAGATAAATTTCAAATTGACATGTTTGGTAACATGTCTATTATTGTATTGACCCAAATTCATATAATGTTTGTTCATTTCTTTGGCATAGGGTCAGTTTCTTCTTATTTTCTTTGATTAAAATTATTATTACATTTAAAAATGCGCAAAAAGAAAGAAAGACAAACGTTTCGGCCACATATGGGGGCCCTCTTCAGTGCCATAAATTCAAAAATTAATTCAAAATTTCTGTAAAGAATTACAATATAGAAGATATAAAAAAAGAATTATCATAAAAATTAAAAACTTATCACATAGCTTGCAATTCAAAATGAAGTAGTCCAGTATGCAGCATCACGAATTGAAAAATTACTTGAAGTTAACTATGAATAAAAAACCGGATTAAATGAAAAAATATAAAAGATTTTGCACACGAACCGACCGGAATTTTTTTCAAAAAATGTTTATTATTACTGAATGATGCCAAATTGGTTCACAATGGCAAAACGCGAACAAGTTTTACATTCATGAAAACTTCTCTTGAAGACTTTAATACCGGCGTTTCTCACAGAATGATCTGAACTGTTTTAAAAACCGACTCGGGACATGTGGCTTTGCTGACCGAAAATTTGTTTCCTATAAGCAATCCTGAGATGTTCTTTTCCTCCTTGAAGAAGACTATTGTCCTGTTCTTAGTTAAGAAATTCGAGACGTTTATGATGATTTTCACGAGTGGACGAAGGCATTTATTTTTCAAGAAAACGATTTTGTATATAGGCTTCACGAACAATCCATTTTACACTGAATTTTCAAGCAAGGCGTTACATAAAGATAAAATATTATAATATCTATATATGTAATTTTACTCCATATTTAAAAAAATTGAAAGTTGTTTATTTTCACATTCAGATTTATTCTGAGATGTTTTGGAAAAATGATAATAAATTTATCTCTAAAAATTAATAAAAATGCAACTTGAATATTCGTGATATTAATTATCACATTTAAAGTTATTATTAAATTCAACTAGTTCTGAAAATGGTCAGAACTGTTAGATATTCTAACTTTATAGTGAAAGTGCCATTTTTAAATTTCAAATTGACATGTTTGGTAACATGTCTATTATTGTATTGACCCAAATTCATATAATGTTTGTTCATTTCTTTGGCATAGGGTCAGTTTCTTCTTATTTTCTTTGATTAAAATTATTATTACATTTAAAAATGCGCAAAAAGAAAGAAAGACAAACGTTTCGGCCACATATGGGGGCCCTCTTCAGTGCCATAAATTCAAAAATTAATTCAAAATTTCTGTAAAGAATTACAATATAGAAGATATAAAAAAAGAATTATCATAAAAATTAAAAACTTATCACATAGCTTGCAATTCAAAATGAAGTAGTCCAGTATGCAGCATCACGAATTGAAAAATTACTTGAAGTTAACTATGAATAAAAAACCGGATTAAATGAAAAAATATAAAAGATTTTGCACACGAACCGACCGGAATTTTTTTCAAAAAATGTTTATTATTACTGAATGATGCCAAATTGGTTCACAATGGCAAAACGTAAATAAGAAGAAACTGACCCTATGCCAAAGAAATGAACAAACATTATATTAAAGATAAAATTTTACGTCCACCCTTTTTATAAATTATTCGCCTCTTCGGAATTCATATTACCAGACTTGGGTGGGTTTTCTCTTTTGTTTTTGTCATACAACGAAGGGCACAGTATAGATATCAACGGGTTCCATTGGAGGAAACAAATAAAAGCGAGTCCCGTCATAACTGTCGGCACGAAGAACGCGGATAAT
This sequence comes from Diplolepis rosae, assembly GCA_030998225.1. Lineage (NCBI taxonomy): Eukaryota > Metazoa > Arthropoda > Insecta > Hymenoptera > Diplolepididae > Diplolepis > Diplolepis rosae. The sequence goes on from JAPYXD010000701.1 coordinate 7,609,130, forward strand.
AAATACTGGCTCAGTTGGCGAACCTCGGATGGCTCCGCACTGATGTACTATGGGGGTGCGCTCGTAATATCTCTCCCCTCTCAACCCCCTTTTCATCCCGCGCCCTGCCTTCCCGAAGCCGTTCGTCCCGAAGCAGAGGTACCTTATGGCTTGTGGTTTATATGGAGCGAGAGAGTGAGATAGTGCCGTGGTGACAGCGGCAACGAGCCGTGCATCGGTTAGTCTCGCCACATCAAGACTCTGACCTACGAGTCTCTCACTACTTCAAATTATATGCCCCGTGACTGCATCTGGTAGCCTCAACAATTCTCCCAACTTACTCGATGCAACCAGATATTAATTTTCAAATTTGCACCTTTCACTTGTGTGCTCCTTTCAACGCGCTGTAAAATAGATTGTTTTTGGAAACTAAATTGTCTGATGCAGTCGACACGTTGTAAACTCAATCATTCTATTTTTATTTCAAAGGGACCTGAGTCTCACAGAAGTGTTTTATAACAAAGATTCAACGAGGAGTTACATTTTTAGAGATTAATAAAGTGCCAGTTTCGTAGATAAAAAGAAACAATTTTATAAACTGAGCTTAAGATGTATAATTGTAGAAAAACAATTTTATAGACTTTCTTTAAGTTTCTCTAATAATTTAAAGGATCTTTAAAGATTTTTCGAATACTGATTAACAATATTTAGAAATTTGAGAAATATAAAAGAAAATTGCAGAAAAAGTCCGCTTTTGAAATTATGTAAATCTTTCACAATTTGTTAGACTTTTTGAAAATTATTATTGAAATCCTTAAAATGATATGTAAGAGTTTATAAAATGTTGTTGATTTGCTTTATGAAAAATTACGATAATTAATTATATAGATGCCCGGTTGATGCTTAGTCTTGAGAAAACTTCACATCTGTTTCTTAATTGAAATAAAGATAGAAATCTATTACTTGTTTTCCATACGAACGGAAACAGATGTCAAATCAAAAATCACGTTCTATTTAAGTGATTTCTAGTTGAAATGACACGCAGTTTGAAATAGTGTTTATAAATCCAAGATATATTGAGATAACATCACGGTAAGTATCACATCAATAATGCGTCTTTTTTACACTTGCACTTCATTACATCCCCCTCGTTTATACATTCAACTGATGATATATTCAATTTCAGAGGCCCGTAGGAGTGGAGATAAGCGTCAATCGTTGGACCTAATCTGACATCAAGCGGCGAAAGCATAAATCTTGGAAAGCTATGAAAACCTATGCATATATGGTACACGTGGGCGCTTCGAGGGTGCTCGGTGCTCTTTTTTCGAGTATCTCGAGAATACCGACAAAACATCAAGACCCTCGAGAGAGTGGCCATGGCACTCAAGCATTGTACATACATACCATACGTTGATGGCCCTCGGAGTATCGGGCATCCCGTCGAGAGCCACTCAAGGATGTGTTTGAGAACGCCAGGGTCCTCAGTTTCCTCGGAGCTCAAAATAAACAGCGGGTTCGTGCCATCGATAGCATAATAACCACCTGGGATAGCTGCTCTCGTTCACTTTATGGCTTCTGCCGATCCCCCTCGGCTCCTTGCATCTTCCTTGAAAGACAGTGACATATCACTGCGATAAATCACATTTTTGCCAGAATTTCAGCCTAAAATTTGTCTTTAGAAAAAGCGGATTAAGGAAAATTGAAACTGATTTTCTGATGGAGTCGGGAATGAACTGCAAAATTTATTACAAGTTCGGGCCAATTAAAAGCTACTCTAAAGAAGATTTCCGGAAAGGAAAATTTTCTGTTGGGAGAGAGACGGAGCTTTGTGCCTCGCTGTGATGTTTCGAGTCCTTGGAGTAACTCGTTTATCTTGCTTGACGAGGAAAGGAGGAATTAACGAGGAATTAATAGCGGAATCCTAATGACAAACGATGCCCTTCCAGCCGCGCTGCCCTAATTTGTCTAATTATTTCACTTAATTCCCCCCTACCGTTCTGTTGCATCGTCGAGATTTCAAGCGTCGCTTAACGAAACGAAGCTAATTAATGAGGCCATTAGCAAGAAGCGTGCTGGTAGGTACGCGTCTCTATAGTGGCACGATTCGCGAAGGCTTCCGCGGGAAGCTATGGCGAATCAAGAGATCGACCATCGTGAAAGATATCGATAGCTGGAATTCCCCGATGCGACGGGTCACTACGTTTCCATTCAGCAGAACTGAATAGCTCTCTCCTATCTTCATTCGACTCCGAAAAATTGTTTTTTGTTTTTATATTCAAAATGCTCTAGATCAAAATCGTTTTTGAATTTGTATAAATTTAAATGATAATTGTTCATTATTATAAATTGTTTAATTATTTCAAATTAATTAGTTGAGTTTGAAATTTTTGTCACTGCCTGCAGTCGGCAATCGAAAGACCTGGGCTAGAATCCTAGCGCAGTTGAAAACATCTTTTTTTCCACATAAAGATTGTCAAATCCTTTAATATTTGTTTAATTATTCTTAATTCTAGTTTTTCGTGTTTTTTAATTAAAATATTAAAAAACCCTTTAAAATTTTGCAGTCTTTATATCTTTTTGAAAGCTCTTGAAATTCATGGAAATCGTTTGAAATTTCAAACTAAATGTTCTTTTAATTTCATGAAATCATATATACTTGGTTTTCTGAAAATTCAATTAAACGGAATTTTATTTTGTATTTAAAGAATTTGAAAATCTTTCTGTGGAAAAAATGACGCTTTCGACTGCGCTGGGATTCGAGCCCAGGTCTTTCGATTGCCGGTCGACTGCTCTGACTAGTGATCCTCCAATAATGTAGGCAGTGACAAAAATTTCAAACTCAACTAATTAATTTTATTTTGTATTTGAATTTTAAAACGATGGCAAAATAAAAATTCATTGGAGAACGAAAATAATTTTTTGTTAAAAATAGTTATTATTTTCATTTAAAGATAGAAGAATATTCCAGAAAAAAATTTAGCAAGAAAGAAAAGATTTATCTATTTGGACGTTCAGAACTCCAAATACATTGCAACTTTGAAAGAAAACATGAATATTCAGTACGAGTTAGATTTTAAAAACTTGAAAAATTAGGTTTTTCTCATTTTTAATATAAATCAGGGTGGCCGCTGGACCGGGAAATGACCGGGAATTTTTTTAATTTTGAATAAAAGACGGTTTTAAATTTGTTACATAAAGTGATTTAATTTTATATTATATTATGCATTTCAAAATTCCCGCCTTATTTCGTGATTTCGGTAAACCAGGAGAAATTTAATTTCAGAATATTAAATAAAAAATATTTTAAAACATTAAAAACCCATTGCATTATCTGTTATTCATTGAAAACTATTTCTTTAATGACCGGGAAAAAATTATCGATGATCGGGAAATGACCGGGAATTATTTTTGTCGATGAAAATGGTCATCCTGATAAATCTGAAATTTTTAAATTCAATAGCTTTTAAATCTTGATTCACGGTTATTGTTTAAAATAAGTTCAATTGTGATTCTGTCAAAGGATTTTTAAAAAATGGCCAAAATATATTTGAAAATGGTTAACTTTTAAATAGAAAGTTGTCAGCAAAAGAAAAGCAATTTTTAACGAAGGGTTTTTTATAGCTTAATAAAAGGTAGTAAACACTGCTTTTATTACAGGTAGAAGAAGATTAAAATCTTATGTAGATCTTGGATTTGACTGAAGCGACTTCCCCTTCCTTGGCAGCAACTTTCTTCGGTTCAGACATGGAATCCTATAAAGTTGAGCGTCGTTTTATCGTGCGATATTAACTCTGGAAACGGCGTCAAAGAATGAGAAAGTGTGATAGTACCGTCGATCGTAAAAGTTCAGAGATGCCGACCAGGGTTCTTCCGTCTCTTTCATCGTCAGCTCTATACTGTCAAAACGCCACGTGCGTTATGAATCTTCTGCTAAATAATTACAGTACCGGAAGTGCCAGCGAGGCAATAAAGTTTCTTAAACTGAAGAAAATTAGACTTGAAGACTCCAAAGGTGGGGGATTTAATGCTTTCCTAAGAAACCTATCAACTATTTATAATAAGGATACTTAATGCCTTAGTCTTGTTTGAAGAAACTCATCGCGTGCTTTTGGAGTGTAGGGCTATTAAGAAATCATGTATTGCGTGTTTGATTGACAAGCAGACGGCGGAGTCGTCAAAGGCCGTCTAGCAGTGACACTAGTCAACACGAGGGATGAGGGTTAGACGCGTGCTCGCTATTGGTGGCTTATCCAATGGCTTTCCTCAGCTGGCGCGCTTCATCACTCAAGCGCAAATAACTCACTTCCCCTTGGCTCTATGCTGGATAATTTATGTTCATCCAAGCCCCATCACTCGTCTTACTCTTCACCATCTTCAATGTAACTTACCCTTCTTTTTTCAACAAGGGTTTTTAGCTATATTTAACCTAGTTCATATCTTCAGGATAGAGTTATAAGCAAGTGACATTAGAGAAATAAATTATTCATTAATATTTTCTGGCTCTTATTTCTTCACAGTTTCATTGCTTTCTGGAGTCTCTGTCTTTATTTTGGCATCATTCAAACTATCTATCATCTGATGTTTCCAAATCTCAGGAATCTAGACTTATACCAATTAGCAAGATCACAAAGTGATTCCAGAAACATGAGCAACTCGTTCTGACAATAAATTGATAATTGGTTTGAGAGAGGAGAATCGCTTCCACCTACGTTTTTGTTTTTTAGAAACTTGCCAGTGAGGCTAGTTCATCATTTTGAGAATCGTCGGTATAATGGTCATAGAATGAATCCTGACCGTTCCATCACTGCTAAAGAGAAGAAACATCGAGTAGCGTCTGACTTGATTCTGCTCGCAAAGCGTTTCGGCGAACGCCTCGCTACCCTTAGACACCCGGTACTCAGCCTACCAAAAAAGATGGTCATATAGTGAAGCTCGGCACGAGGACAGGGTGTTTAATGGCGGCGATTACTCAGCAGATCGAATGGGTCGCGGCCCCGCGTGTCACATTGCCGTAACGAAATACCAAAATAACGTCACCAATAAATATACACCGAGAACTCGCACTCTCTCTTGCGCCTCTCCCTTACAGTCGACGAGTCGCTCCAGAATTAACCGGGTCGCCGACGTATAAAGACTTTTCGCATGCTCAGCATCCTCTCTTCGACGAACCCTCGGTGCAGTAAAAGAAAGGAACAATTAACCTCGCACTTCGTCAATCTCTTTCATTGCTCTGGAAATGCTTACGACCCCATGAACAAGTTTACTTTTTCTGCTTTTCTTCAATTCAATTCTAGATTAAATCAAAGCAAATTGATAGTTCTGTTATAATTTTACAACATCCATCCAGATTTATAATACGAACCCCTCAGATCTTTTGCTCATAAAGTATCTATGAAAATAAACTTCTAGAATCCATTTCTTTGTTTCATTTAACGAATTTAACTATTTCAATCTTTTCAGTTCTTTGAAGAATCTACACGGAAAAAATTTGTTCTTAAGAAATTCCAGAATTTGTTCCGAAATTGAGGATATGAGAAAAATTCCTTAGAAATTACGGACTTACTCGTTTAGAAATATTATAGAACTTTTTGTAGAAGAATTAAGAATAGTTTAGTTAAAATTCCAAAACTGTGCAGTAATATTCTTAACGAGAATCTATTAAAAATTCCCAGAAACCAGTGCAGCACAAATTATATTAGTAGTCTCTGAAACCTTATGGGTTTATGTTCAGTAATGATTACAGTGATCGTTATAAATTTCATGGGTCTATACGGTGAGAATCCCACCTAGTTTGGGAAAATTTCCAGTCATGTTTGCCTTCATGCTTGTGACGTCAAAAAAAATCTAAGATGGATGCAATAACCATTAAAACCTTGTGTTTTGTAAATTTTACCTTCTTATTCATCTGAACTTATACATCTAAAAATGATTTTCGGAATTTTTTACCTCTTCTTCGAAATTTTCCATGATATGTCTGCAAAGAAACGATAAGATAGTAGCAACATGTGCTACGCGATAGCATAACCTCTCTTACTGCTAGTAGTACTCTAAGTCTTAGATTTAGTTTCAGTCGTTATACGTTTACGGGACGATCTAAACCGGTAAAAAATGGCATGCCCATGCAATAATTATTGAATATATAATGTAGAAAAGTACTTACTCAATGCAGTTTTCCGTTGGTCAAAATTATTTTTCTGGTAACGCAATTTTACACTTTACATTATATATATTTATATATATAACAGCTAATAAAGCACATGCCGGTCCGCGGCGGGGTGCTGCGCAATGACGATTGCGCATTCTCTTTTATTTCACAGTTCGGGAATTTTTACAGACTGACAAACGTAATTCTCACGGTTAAAGAATTATGGAAATTTATTTTAGAAGAACTATAAATTTCCCTGAGGCGTCTTGTAAGAAATATCGTACAATTTTATATTTTCTCTCAAAGACATTCGTAATATTCGAATAAAAGCTTTACTGCACAGTTCAATAACTATATTGGATCCGTTCGAGTTATTCTACTGAAAAATTATTAAAAATCTGCCCAATTTTTCTCATATCCTCAATTTCTGAACAATTCGGGAATTCTTCAAGAATAAATTTTATCCGTGTACTAGTCAGAGAAATTTGAGTTTACAATTAAAGTGTCTCTTAGGCAGTTTTTTATTTTAAAAACATTTTGAAATTTTCTCGGAACCTCAGCTTCAACTTTAATAGCATCTCAAGTTTGAATAAAATCCACTTCTTGATAAACGAAAGCCAACATTTCTAAGAATCAGAAAATAAGATGTAATCCTCGTTTATTTTTAAGGCAAATCTCATCTGCCAGGTTGAAGCTCTTCATACAACCTGGAGATTAAACGAGTCACGAGGAGGATACTCTAATCCTGGTGTAAACAAATATTTTTTGCGACGAGGAAGAGGATGCCAAGCTGTTCTCCGAGGGTGGCCATGCCGTCACTTTGACGAGTGTCGCACAGCTGGAAAACGAAGGAAGGAGTTTCGAGAGCAAGGCGCGAGAATGAAAGAGAACTCTAGAGAGATAAAGAGCTAGAGGAATACGAGTGGTATATACGTTCGCGTGCGTAGGTTAACTATATATCCCGCTTCCAACCTACACGTGTCCCCGCTTGTCTCGTCGCTGTTCCGGGCTCAACATTCTTGTGGTTCTCCTCTTATTCTTCGCCTCATCCTCGTGGTTGACTTCATCTTCTGCTCCCCTTACTTCCCTTCGCCAAACACCAGGTCTTACCCCAGCTCAAACAAACGCGTAATCCTCTCGTCACCATTTCAAGATAGATTCTAGATTCAAGATACAGGATGAATGGTCACCACTGGTATTTTTTCAGAGTGGATCAGCGTTGCCAGACCGTACCATAATTATGTAATTGTACCATAATTTTGACTCTTGTACCATGTATCATCCCTCGTGTACCATACTACTGTGGGCAAAAACTAAGGTGAATTTTTAATTTAAACTTCGTGGGCTAACCGATTCGGGCAAACTCTCTTATTTTTATGTTGTTCCTACTGTTACTGACATCTGTGCCAAATTTCATGTCAATGTCATCATTTGTTAAATAGATACGCTTGTGTTTTCTAAACGACTAAAAGTGATTTTTTCGATTTTTACAATGTTTGAATTTGTTAAGCAAAGAAATGTCATTAAATTTTGTTTGCGGAATGAAATTTCAGTTGCGGAAACGTTCAGAATGTTGCAGAAGGCCTTCGGTGATTTGACCATGTCACAGAAAAATGTTTATAAGTGGTACAAAGACTTCAAAGAAGGTAGAGAACGTGTTGATGACTTGGAACGGCCCGGACGACCATCTACATCAACTGACGAGCAACACGTCAATCAAATTAAAGAATTAGTGCACAAAAATCCTCGATTGACAATTAGAGACCTTGCTGACACTATTGGCATTTCAAGAGGATCACTCAACACCGTTTCAAAATATATTTTGGGCCACCATATTCACCTGATTTGGCTCTGCGTGACTTCTGGCTATTCCCTAAACTCAAAAGACCACTCCGAGGATACCGTTTTGACACGATTGAAGAAATACAAGCCGAATCGAAAGAGGCTTTGAAGGCAATTGCGGAAATCGAATTTAACATGTGTTCCGACGATTGGAAAAAACGTTGGCATAAGTGCATTATATCGGGAGGAGATTACTTTGAAGGGGATGAAATTGATTTGGATAAATAAATGAAGATTTTTCATTTTATAACAAAATTCACCTTAGTTTTTGCCCACAATAGTACCTCTTAAATGTACCACAATTTAAAAATATTTCTATTTTTTATTTTTCATTTAACCGAAATGAAATGAAGACTAAAGCAGAATAGCCATTATCCAATGAGAATTGTTTTTTGCCCTATATGAAGCATGTTTGACCAATCAATCATTTTTTTAAAATAAAGGCTGAGTTGAGTTAATTTTCATGTGATTTACGTAAAAACATTCCAAAGACAATTACATATTATACTTGCTTTTTATAGATTATAAGCTTTTTTATAAAAAAAAAAATGTTCTTTAAGTATTTGAAGATATATTAATTTGAATTTCGCGCCGCGCATGCGTCTTGTAAACATGACCATAGTGTACCATAATTTTAACATGTCGATTCCATAATTTCGCTCCGTGTATCTGGAAACTCTGGACCGGATTCAGGAGATAAATTCAGCTCTCAGATTCAAGATAAGCGACGAAGTTATGACAGTGCTTTTCGTACTAGTCGATTGGCTACTAAGACAGAATCCTTTTCTTGAATGGATTTTTATAATGGATAGTGAGAACATGGACTACTGAGTGAGAAAATTGACTCTGTTGTGGATACAATCTTACTACAAAGCTTATTTTGTCTCCATAAAAACCTGAGTTAGAGGGATCCAAACATACTTCCTTGTTTGTTATAAATAAACATTAAAGAGGCCTGTGCTAACAGAAAAAAATTGCTTCTTTTTAACTGCGATAAAAAACGTCTGATTAAATTGAATTAATAATGAGATATCAAGTCAAAAATTTGTGAGGTCAAAGAAAATGCACTTAGTAAGGTCTGTCAACTCTTGAATTTTTATAATAATAAAAAAATATATTTTCAAAACAATTTTTCTTTAATTCAAAAAATCTGAGAGTTTACAGACCTTTCTTATTGTCTTTTCTTTGATCTCACAAATTTTTGACTTGATATCTCATTTTGCATGGACAAAAGTTTACAGACAAAATAATCATAATATCGATCATATGGTCTAGTTTTTCCATGTCCTTAAGACAATTTACACCAACTGTTGATTAGAATTGTTCAAGGACTATAGAGTGATATACTAAATAGGATCCAGAGACTGTAAATAACAAGGAGATATAGTTTTGAAATTTGATCCAGGCCATGACAATTAGATTCGTGTTTCCACGAAAGACGTAATGGGATAAATAGAGAGGCAGAGAAGAACGTATGTCAAGTCAAAGTGGAAAGACCGATTAGCGCAATGGCGCTGTCAGAACATCCACTTGCATTGGGAGATTCACCCCTAACTTCCCCCTACTATCGTTGTCTCTTTCTACCACCCGGTTCCAATGATCCCAAAGGCAGAAGTGCATCCAGCACTCGGCGGATCAGCCACCCGTAATGCTCAGAGCAGTTCATCACTCTTGGCGGACACGAACGAGCGGACGAACAGGCACTGCCGCATAATATATTGGTTTAAAAGTGCCATTTATTTAACGGCGTTTACCGCACAGAACCGCGGGACAAAAAACACTCCAGCCACTCTGTCAGGAAATAATAATGAGGTTAGCAGGTTCGCCAAGTATTACACCAAGAGCTGGATGCACATTAATTAAACATCGATTGACAATTCAAGACAGATTGACCATCTTTTCTTTTAAAAAAGTAGCTTTACTGCTTTCGAGTCTGCCCACTCACAAATGTTTGACTCAACTTCTGCAGAATCTACGATCAAGTGCCGAAAAAGTCCAGACACATTAAAGTGTCAGCGGCTCTCCCTTCCAGTCTTCAAGTTCTATTTAAACAAGAGATTTGAACAAGTGTACTCGCTGTTTCCACGGATCAAATAACAGTAATTTAATAAGATACTAAAATTTCTGCAGATTCTTTTGAAGTTCTTACTTTACTTTTTTGTCTTAGAATTCCCTGAGAGAGTCCACCGTTGAAGATTTTGAAGCCTGATGATTATTTATTTATGACTCATCATTTAAATCAAGCCATTGTCCATTCCATAGGAAAAATATAAAGAGGTCTGGTTGAACTCACCTTGCACCAAACATTAAAAATCCCAAAAATATAAAGACTCATAAGCGAGTTTCATAAAATTATTATAGACACGCCCACCTTAGAGTGTTAAAATCTACGCCCACTGGTAATTGTCAATATCAAAGTTTACTGAAACGAGTTTCAAGTCTTCTAAACCTCGTCTCTAATAAGCCTACACTCTAAAAATTTTTTTTGGAAACTTCCAATAAAGTATTGGAAGTAATAAACTAATATATCTTTTGAAATTTTAATATAAAATCATGTTGGAAATATTCAATGACGTGCCGAATATTGCGTGTCTGACTGATAAATTCTAAGACTACACTTGAAAAATTTCAATACTGAAAAAAAATCCAATAGGTATTTGAATATTTCTTATAAATTATTAAAATAATTCGGTAGAAGATTATTTTTTCAATTATTGTTAAAAAATGTCATCACCTATGTATTGGAAAATAACGATTTTTTTTACAGTGTAGTACAAATATATTGTACACAACACAAGCTACATATTTACAGTCCACACCCTATTTATTAAATCGTCACGCCCACCGAGACACGCCCATTTACGAGTCATACTCAAAGACTCGAAAAATAATTACTCCAATAGAACGAGATTAATTCCAAGTTTTTTTGAATTAGTCAATGACCACAGTTATTTGAAGAATTTGGAGACCACTGCTTTAAAATTGTTTTCTGACACGCCCATTATGAATAAGTTTATGACCACGACTACTGCAAATATTTGCAATTACGCTTTGGAATTTTCCAATGACCTTGTATCTTATAATTGTGCATTAGCCACACAACTAAGGAAGTTTAAATTAATCATGTGAAATTGATTAACGACCACGCCTTCCGAATATAGATAAAAGTCTCGCCGATTAATGTAAATAAAGACCCGCCTACTAAAAGTAATGAGCACGCCCCCATAAATAGATTATGACTATGCCCATAATAATGGTTAATGCACTAAGAAAAATAGATACTAAAAATGAGATACTAGAATGTTGGATATTACCTTAAATCATCTAGTTTATACTACATAGTATCGAATATATTCTCTTAAATATACAAGATATTAATGACCAATAACAGTTTATATTCGAAATTTACAATATTAGATATTAAACTTTAATATCTAAGATGTTATAAACAGTAGCGTGCACGCACCTGAGGAAAAGTCACGTGATCAGAGTCTTTGAATTTCATATAATTTGTCTTTCGCGCACGCCCATAGCTTTGCCGGTCGCGTGGTTTTTGGTTTCGACCCTGAATTAATAATGTTGTGTCTATATGAAGTTTTGAAGTGTCATTTTTGAAAAAATTTCATATTACCAGTACTGAAATCAGTAAGTATCTATCTATATAAGTATGTCATTTTTATACCTTCAATCTTTTTAATGAATTTTCTAACCTCTCAATAACACGTTCTCTATGTAGCCGTTTTTAAATTCAACATCGAATCGCAATTTGCTTACTGGAATTCGTAATAAATTCCAAATGTTTACAATTATGTTGAACATTTTTATAATCTCCATTTATCAACAGGTTGCCTTGACTGAGAATAATCAACCAAATATGGACTTGCGAAAACTCTTAGATCGAGAAATTCGATAAAAAAAGTGGATTATAAGAAAATTTTGAATTCCTTAATCAACCATTATTTATATCATGTTATATTTTCCTAATTTAATTTTTTACTTTCAATTTTTCAATCAGTATTTTTACGTAATTATTAGATAATTGCATTCAATGACATAAATATTGACTTCAATTATCTTAGACATTATAGTTTAATATCTCAAATACTATGACCTGCTATCTAATGTATTTCAGTTTAACATCTGAGATGTTTAAAATTAACATATTGGGTTCTTTAGTTTAATATCTTAGATATTGCGAAAAAACATCTTTTTTTTTAATATCTGCAGATACTCTGTTTCAATATCTATATGGCTGTCCCATAGTTAAATCGCAAATATATTATCTGCTAATATCGAGATATTGCGATTTATTATCTATTTTTCTCCGTGTGGCCAAGTCAGTAGATAATTTTTATTGCGAACTTGACTAAAAAATATTTTCATAATTTATTGCAGTACTGATTTTCTTGTTTTAAAAAATGCTTACATAACCTTATAGAGTGAAATTTAAACACCCACCTTTATGCCCTTTCACCTCTTCAATTTTATCTTTTTTCATGACTTACCATTGTTTATTATTTTTAACGTTGCTAAAGTTATAATTTGGTTTTAGTTCCAGAAATAAGGAAACAAAGTTACATTCTTTCAAACGTTTCGACTCTGATCAGTATGATCATGAGTGAAAATTTATTTCTAAATATCTAAAATTTGTTGTTTCATTATTTCTGGACCCTAAAGTGAGCTTATGACTTCAGGATCGTTCGAAAATTATGATTGAGGGTTTATACAAGTCCTATTTACTATTATTATTTTCCCTTCGAATTTAACGTTGAGGCTGACAACCTCGATTAACGTTTATCAAGGTGTAGCTTATAATGATGCTACTCTCAAATTCGATTTGATCTTGTCGGTCGTCTAGCCACGTTTTACAGGGAGAGAGGCTTGGAAGCTATGGAAGTGATGGCATACGGGTCTCATGCTGGGCTAGGAAGCATACATCCTCTGTTATCTAAATAATTATCGCAGCCATTACCATCACGTGGCGTTGTCCGGTAGAAGCAGCGACGCGACCAAGCGCCCTGCAGCACGAATATCATGCAAACGCATGTGTGTATCCCTAGCTAGAATATAACCCAGGCATGTAAACTCGCATACAGACTTATGTATCAAACACCATTGAAAGCAGGACTTCTCTTTTACGGCAGCTCCTAACATCCAGCCACGTTATAAGACGAACCTCCTGTTATTGATTACAGCACTTACGCCGACATGTGTCATGATACTTATCGTGCATTATACGTAGAACCAACTGCTATGGTCGCCACAAGAAGAACTTGATGTTCTCTCTAACGTCCAGATTCATTTGGGGTGATTTTTCTCTTGACGACCACTTTCAGTAGGTTTCGCATTCAAAGATGAAGATTGAGAAATGCTTCTGAGACTGGAATTCGTGTAATTGGAGACAGGAAGAGAGCTAGGACTTTTCTTGACTGATCACCAGACCTCGAGCAGTTCCCATGGTATCTTTGTGATTGGAATTCTAATATGACTCAACTTGTCACAGTTGATGAGTCTAAATACTAAAGAACAAGAAGGATCTGAGGTAGGATTATCAATTTTAATAAAAATTAATTATGGTTTGTCTTTGATCTAAAGTGGATTTTATCTTTTCCAGGTTGACTTATAAAAGCACGACAGATGAACAAAGTGAGCCTAGAGAATGTGAAGCTCCTAAAAGAGTAGCAAAGTCTCCGAGGCACGGGAGCGGAGGAACCGCCAATTAGCTCGAAATAATGAGCGTGCTTTGGCGTCTTTTGTTTTTTCCACCGACCGCCTAGCTAACAGATCGCCCGGAGCGAGTTCGAGAGCGGGTTTGCTATGGAGAACCCCGTTCTTGCATTTTACCATATTCTGTACCACGTCAAAGTAGATTCTTCCCTTGTTAATAATAAGTTACACGGACGCGCAGTTGTTACATGTTATTAATAAGCTACGTGCCGGAAGGATACTGAGGAAACGGGTTGAAAAAACCCAGAAGGAAAGTGATTCAAACTCAACTCTTAATGAAAGATCCAAATTGGAGGCTCAAATAAAAGAACCAGAGACTAATTTTGCTCAATATTATTCTCAACTTCCAATAGTCGACAAAAACTGATTTGTATATTTTTCCCGAAGAAGAGACATGGAGACTCATGAATGATTGATGATTTAAATTAAAAAGGAAGTTGGGACGTGGCGAAGGCTGAGATGAGGCAAAGGTAACCTGGAAGTACATGTGCTATACTATATAAACAGAGAGAAACTGTAGGGACTACAGCGACCTGCAGAAGCTGGTGCTCACGGGTCTGGGCAAAAAGTACGCGGCGCGATCGAGTGAGAACGATTCAATCAGGAGCCACATAAATCTCCTCCCTGTGGACATCCCGTGCTTAGTTCATCCTCTCTCTTCAGCCATACCTTCCTTTCTTTCCTCCGTTCTTCGGTCCAACAAACTCTTTGGTCAGACCTCTCGCTTGTGCTCCTGGTTCCGCTTCTCGTTCTCACTTTTTCTTCTCCTTTCCTCCTCACTCGGTATCCAGACACAAGACTTGGTATTAATTATGCGCCGTGCGCGCTCGTGGGCATTCCATGCCTGGTACCAGTATTTGCAGGCATTGTTAATCCGCGCTCTTCGTCTGCTACCGTTCCGTTTGTTCGTCCAAGTTCCCATCCTCCCTCAATATTGCCTTCAAAGGATTCACTTGATCACTGCTTTGTGGGAAAATTTCTAATTTCCAAAGGCATTAGAAAGGAATCTAGTTGGTTGCTTCTCAAGAATCTGAAACCTTGTCGTGTTACCTTGATTTGTCAATATCGGAAATAATCTTCTACTCATTTCGGTTAATGAAAATAATCAGGTGACTAGCGATCTGGAAATTTTTGAATCTGCTCGTAATTGCTTCTCGTAATGAAAAGCCTTCAGCATTTATAGAATAAAACAAGCATGGGATTATGCTTCAAAGCTAATATTTATTCAAAATAGGATCCATTTAACTCAATACAACGTTTGGTACGATAAATCAATTTATCCATAGACTTTTTAAACTCGGTTTTTGGGATGTTCTTTAGAGCACATGGGTCACAGCTGCTTGAATGGTTGGAACGTCATCGTAAAAAGCTCCTTTCATTGCAGTTTTGAGTTTTGGGAAAAGAGAAAATAGTCACACGATGATAGATCAGGTGAATACGGAGGGTGGTCGATGACACAAATCTGTTTTTTCATAAAAAATTCGTTGACTTTTTTGGTCTTGTGAAGTGGTGCATTTAACTGATGTGGAATAAAACGTGCACAGACCTTTCTTTTACCCAAATATTTAGTATATATTGTGTAGATTGTACAGTAAGATAAATTTAATTCTTTTGCCAGCATCTTCACAGTGAAATTTGGATCGATAGAGATTATTTCACCTGCTTTTTCCACTAACTTAGCACGATTTGATGCTTCTGGTCGCCCAGGTCTTGGATCATCATTTAAATCGTCACTGCCATTTTTAAATTGTCCAAACCACGTGTAAACTTGAGTACGACTCATACAATCATCACCATAAACTTTTTTTAATAATTCGTAAGTCTTAGCAAATTTTTTACCGAGTTTAAAACAAAATTTAATATTTGCTCTTTGTTCCATTATGTTTTTACGAAATAACCACAAAAACTAATGTCATTAAAACGTGCGTAATCTTGTGACCTGCCAACTGATTTGCTTGAACTTGGTTGCGCTTGAAAGAAGAAAAATGTACCTTTCTAACGCTGCCAACGTTTAATAGATCTACGTGTTCTATGATTTAAATTAAAAGTTCGGTTATTTTAAGATCACACTGTGAATGGTTATCAAATCAATTTTAAGACTATAATCTCATAATGCCTCTGCTATTAACATTTTTCTCAAACAAGATCTACATCTTCCACAAATTAAAGTTTTTCTACAAAACCATCTTTTCTTCCTGAACTGTGACAAATCAGTGATACTTAAGAAAAGGGAAGGTGTGGACTAGCATGCGTGACAGACTGGGAATAAATCAACGCTTAACGTGCTCTATTTAAAGAACCCCTTTCGCGGGGGTCTCATTCGTATTCTCTTCCAGGGCTCCTTAATAGACTTCGGGGTGGCTTCGCCAGCGCCATCGCCTTCGAACATTATTTCCACGTAGTGTACTTGCTGGATTCAGGCCGAGCTTTAGAGCGTCCCCGATTTTCGCATAAATCAGCCCTTGTCTCTGGCCTCTTTCTCTCCTGGCTTCTCCCAACCATTGGGCCACCCAATCTTCTCTTCTCCCTCAAACCATAGAGGAAAGAGAGAGGAGAAGAAGAGGGGGGAAAGGAGCACTATTTTATTGCCAGCTTAATAAATGGAGGCTCCTTTATTTGCTCAAGACCTGCAGCATCCGCTCCGCAGTTTGCCAACCTGTTTGCTAACAACAAATTAATCTGGTGACGTATTCTCAAGTGTGTTTGTATCCTGACTCGTATACGTACTTGAATCAGTCTCACAGTTTAAATGTATGGATGCATACGTATGCGAATTCTACGAGGACGAGAGACGAGTAGTGAACCCGGCAGCAGGCGTTCCTTTTCCCCTTTGGACGACCCAACTTGATGCTCATTTCTCTTTTTCCTTCGTCCTGTTTTTCTCGGATTTACGCAAGTTGACATGCGTTACCTGTGGCGCACAACTCGGTGAATACACACCATGTATGCTGCGAAAAATTTATTACTCCCTGATCACTTTCAACAGTTTCTTTGTAGTTTGGCATACTCGAAGGAAGACAACTTCATTTTATATTTCTAACTTATGGATATTAATTCTTGATCATCATCAGACTTTTTCTCTTCATTTTATTACTTCGAGAAATCTATTTGGATTTATTGATTCTAGGAATTATAGGTTTTGAATCAGGACTTGAATGATGTCTTCTTTGGTTAAAGAAGTTGAAAATCTATTGATGATCTTTTAGTCTTGATGTCAGCATAACTTGACTCCCACCAGACTCTTAAAGTTTTCTGATACGTTATTTACTCGAGGAGCTTGTATTTAGAATCAGGATCATTTATTATTCATTAACAGAATCGTGGGAGAGTTTGTTCCGCGTTGCAGCTTTTGACAAATATTAACTTGCTTAGTACGCAGACTTAAAATACTCGTACACAAGTACAAGGAGACCAATCTGTAATTCATAACGCGAGCTCCATCGTTTCTTGCTTCATGCTGAGATAGAAAGAGAGAGAACGGCAGAATAAAGTATGCAGAATAAAAAGAGACGGAAAAGGTTTTTCGCCTGTCAAGTTATCTTGTGGAAATAATACTTGAGTCATCCAACTTCTTTTTAAACATTGAAAATTGATAAACAGTTTAAAAGTAGTTGAGAAATTTATCAGAATTAATTATTTGATGAATAATAAATACATGAATTTAGGACCTGGTGAAAATGAAAATAGGGACCCTGGTTGAATAGTCGAAGAGAATGTCTTCGTAGCCACAAATTCTGCTATCAGCTGCGACGGACAGCTCGCCTAATAAATGATTCCCCTAATTCCCTTTTCGACGCATGCTCGCATTATAATGGCCGCTATCGTCCCGACCCACCAAGCAGCGCTGATACACTTCAGGATTACCATATTTACGACCTCGATCCTCATGATTCGCCAATCGTCATCTCATTTTTACTAAACTCGTTTAATAGCCCCTAAAGTTATAGAATTTAATCAATTTCCTAACTGTTCTTTATCTAACTCTATAATTATTTTGCAAGTCCCAGCTGCTGATTAGCTTCTTTGATTCTGAGGTAATCAGTTCAACGACAGTTGCAGGACAAAGATGCAATGAAATAAAGATGAGTTTTCTACTTTGGAATGAGGAATAGAGCGAACCAGTACCCATTGATAGCATTGGTTCTCTACTTCGATGGTATTGTTTACGTAATAGGGTCGTTCCTAGTCTCAACGTAGAGATGGTTGAAGAAATGAGCAATGATGTTTACGTGTAGGAAGGGGAATACACCTGCCGTTCTGGCGCCCCGTGGTCCAGCAACATCTGCAGCATCAGCAACGATGAGAACAACGAGAACTACCGCCAGCAATCCAACAGTAGCCAGTAGCTTGGTTTCTCTTGGGTCGGTCATGCGTCGCGACTATAATTTGAAATAATTTATAAATCCCATTCAATTCAAATTAAGGCTCCACTCTGTCGGATGAATAAAAGATGCGGGATATACAGCGCGCGCAATAATGCTCACGGGGCAAATGGTGCCCCATTATATGCTCATGGCGTGCACGGTGGCTTCACTGATGTCCACCTACTTTGAAACTGGGCGCCACCAAGGGATCGGCACTTACCTTTCTGAAGTAGGCACTTAACTTCGAAATTAAAGTGCCTTTTTGCGAGAGAAACTAGAATAGGTGGGAAAAGTCTGGAATTTATTTGCGGGGTTGCTACAAGACCTGGAAGGCATGGAAAATTCATTGGATTTTGAAAAATTTCTGGAAAACCTGGAAAAGTCATAAAGTGACTTGGAATTTTGTAGTCGCCTGTATTTCAAACTCTTGATAATTATTTTAGAATGTTCAGATGCTCTCAAAAAACAAAAGGAAGAAGAGAAGGAAAAGGGAAAATAAAACTTTATAAAAAGACAAATATTAGAAGAAATGCAAGAATCAAAGGAAAAGAATCAAAGAATTCAATTAGAAAAGTAAAAAGAACTTGAAGGCATCGAAGAAGAAATTCATAAACTGATCATTGTTCTTTAATGTTCTATTTGTAATAATAATAAAAATAATATAATAATAATTACAGAATTTTTTTCACTTTTATAAAAATATTATTGTGAAATTTAGAAGTTAATAATTTATTGTTAAAATGTCATTTTTACTGTAATTGAATGAATGAAAATTAATTTTGAACGGAATTTTTTCAAAATTAGACCTTGAAAACCTGGAAAAGTCATGGAATTTTGAAACCAGATTTCTTTAGCAAACCTAATTTGCAGCTAGAGGAATTTTATCAATTAAAAATAATTAATAGTTGAAAGCTCAAGTTGTATTGATCCTGGATTTTTAATAATTTTATATAGGACTTATATCGATTTTTTAATTGTAATTTTCAATCGTTGTTGATGTTCTCAGTTGGCTTTAGGGTCCAGAAATAATTAAACATATAGTTACATATTTAAAAAATACATAAATTAAATCTAAATTTTCGTTAAAAATTACAACTTGAGATTTATTTGGTATAAAGCAAAATAAAATCAATACCTTTTCTTATGATAAGTATGTAAAAATATAATTATAATTTATGCATTTTTTAAATATTTAAATTCTCCATATACATTTATACATCCACTTCGTCATATACGTCATATATTCGTCATGTTTTTTTCTTTTTTAGAACATCAAAGTATTTAAAAAGAAATTCAAATTTATATCACTACAAACTCAAATTCATATTAAGGTCCAATCCACATTCGAATTGACAATTTCAACCAATTTGAAACTCCTCCAAAATATCGAAAAAATTTGAACCCTCAACAACAAAAACGACTAAATTTCGACCAAAATGAACTTCTGAAAAATGGAAGAAATAAAAAAAAAGCAACTATCCAAAATCCCTTTTTATTTTTCTTATTTTCGTCCTCTTTTAATAAGAGTTCAAAATCAATGAACATCTTGCCAACGTTTTTATTTCAATTTTTTATTGCCTTAAGAAGAAAAAAAGAAGAAAGATATTTTTGATGGTTGCTTTCTTTTTTATTTCCTCATTTATTTTTTAGAAATTCATTTTGGTTTAAATTTGGTCGTTTTTGTTGGTTCGAATTTTTTAATTTTTTAAGAGAGATTCGAATTGCTTGAAATTGCCAAGCAAAGTATTTTATTCCAAGAAAATGTCAATTTTGATTAATCAAAATCACTAATAAGGGCTCCGATCAAATCCAAAACGTCTGATTTTTTTTCAATAAATGTACCAGTATTATTAATAATTAGTAAATTACAAAAATCCTATAGAAGTATACTTTAGTTTTGTGAATGAGAAAAGCAATAATTCGTGGTGAAATGGTATTTGCAAAGGACATGATAGGAGAGCAGACTTTTTAGTTTCTATATCATTTTTGTACGCATGGTGATGAATTATTAGAAAGGTACTCTCGTAGAACAACCCCTATCCTCTTCATGATGCTGCAGGGCAGACAGAGTACTACACCCTTGGGTGTGACGTACTGTTGTCATATTTTATCGCCAGAATTTTTGTCCCAGAAATGTATGGACCTATCTCTTCTCTACATCGACCTAGCAGTCATATATATGATGGAGTACAGATTGTTAGAGGAACAGGAATAGAATGGGAGAAAAAGGGATGTGAGATGAAAAAGAGAGGGATGAAAGGGAATTATAAAGCATTACAACGAGTGCTGTTAACGTCCGTGTCCAATCTGCACCCCTATGCACTCAAAAGTAAAATACAAAATTGTAGATTCGTTTCATAAGCCTTCTGTCAAACCCATTTTCCACTTGCGTGATTTTCAGACTCCTCTTAACTTCAGTTTTTTTGAGCTTTGATTTCAGATTTCAAATTTCAAATTGAATATTTTATTTATTATTTTTTAGAAAAATTAGGGTTGGTTAATTTTTGCTTTACTAATAAGCTATTTTATCCGAAAAATTGAGTAGAACAACTGGATAAGAAAGTAAAAAATGAGGAGGGCGTAAAAAATAGAGCGATCTGTTATCCTAGCAATTAGTTCGGAATGAAGCATTCTTGTTGAACATCTCTTTTTCTGGTGGTTTGAATAGAGAAAGCATTCAGGACGAAAATCAATTTGCTCGCGCACTTCGCGGAGATTGCGTTTTCACCCCGACAACTTTCAATTCGTCTTTTCACACGATTTCTAATTCACACGATTGAAAAACGCCACACTTTGATGTTTTATCGAGCAGAACGGAATTATGAAACGAGATGCAGTCATTTTTAGTTTTAACTTATGAATTCTTCAAAAATTGAAAATATTTAAAACCTGGTATATAAACTTTAATTTCTGCTGGGAGGATAAAATATTCTTAATTGTTTTAAGATTTATATTTCTTAAGAAGTACAAATTAATTCGTGATCATGGGTTTTTGAAAAATGGAATTACCTATTTAAAATTTGCTTTTATTTTAATTTTGTATGTGGAATATTTGAATTTTAAATTGAATTTCAATCTATTGTAATCTGAATGATTGGATTTCAAGGTCCATAGAAATTTTAAAGGACTCAACAATTTCAAAATTAATTTCAGATTTTTATTTTAATATTTTTGAAGAGATTTGATCTTTTTTTAAATTCTGGAACCAGTAAAGAAGTTATTCTATGTTCACAATTTTGTGGCACTTCTCTGACTTGTTGTCATTATATCAAAGTGAAAAATTTCAATAAATTATGAATTAATTTACAAACAATATGATTTTATTGATAAATTCATTAAAATTTTTAAACATTTGGAATCTTTTTAGACGAAAATACCTAATATTCGTCTATCGATTCCGGATAGAAAAAGTCTACAATTTTCATCTGATTGGTACTTTTGATGGCTTATTTCATTGGAGATAAAATTAATCGAATTACTTTTTACTAAAAAATTCTTGATAGCAGATCATTCTAAGTAGAAAAATTTGCCCACTTCGCTCGCAAATTCTCATTGCGCGCTTCATTTACAAGTTTGAGTAAACCTACTTGTCCCAGTTTTGCGACTTTTGACAGCCATAAGTAATGAATGGTTGTCCCGAGGAGGTCAAAGGGGTATTCGGGTGAGAGTTACAAGTCTCGAGAAGCAACTGGAACTTAGTAGAAAACGATACCTACAATGGATGGATCAGGCCAGTCTGAAAAGAGATAGGACCCACTTGCGCCAGTTTCGCGTCTTTGGACAGTCAAAAGTAATCAATGGTTGCCCCGAGGAGGTCAAAGGGGTATTCGGGTGACAGTTACAAGTCTCGAGAAGCAACTGGAACTTAGTAGAAGACGATAACTACAATGGATGAATCAGGCCAGTCTGAAAAGGGATAGGACCCACATGTCTTAGTTTCATGACTTTGGACAGCCATAAGTAATCAATGGTTGCCCCGAGGAAGTCAAAAGGGTATTCGGGTGACAGTTAGAAGTCTCGAGAAGCAACTGTAACTTAGTAGAAGAGGATACCTGCAATGGATGGATCAGGCCAGTCTGAAAAGGGATAAGACCCACTTGTCCCAGTTTTGCGTCTTTGGACAGCCATAAGTAACACAGGCACACAAAAAAAACCAAGTCTCTGATATTTGAACGCGACACATATGTTCCCATGTAATTTGATCCGCTGATCACGAATCCGCGGTCCAATTGACCCCATCACATCTGGGTCAAGGGCATTTGAAGGTCAAAATTGAACACACACATTTGAGTTGAAAAAAATGACTAATCTTTATGTTTTTTGGGTCGCTGAATAATAATTCGAGGTCGGTTTGACCTCAAGTAGTAAATGTCAAGGTCATTTGAAGGTCAAACGTGTTTATTTTGGAAATAATGCATTTTTGACTGCAGATTCTGAAAGAACGGAAAATTTTACGTCCAAAACTGTATTTTTTAATTTTTTTAATATGATCCAAAGGTCATTTCAAGGTCATTATAAGTGGTGATGTGGAGAATCAATTTAATCACTACAAAAATACGAAAATATGATTTCCTTTACCTAAACTACTGTGGTAATATATTTTGGTAGTTGCTGGATCAGAATACGAGGTCTTTTTGACCCCATCACACCTGGGTCAATGGCATTTGA
This sequence comes from Diplolepis rosae, assembly GCA_030998225.1. Taxonomy (NCBI): domain Eukaryota; kingdom Metazoa; phylum Arthropoda; class Insecta; order Hymenoptera; family Diplolepididae; genus Diplolepis; species Diplolepis rosae. Next base: position 7,631,858 of record JAPYXD010000701.1, read on the forward strand.
AGGTCGAAATTGGGAAAAATATCGTTTTAGTGGAATAAACTACTTATCATTATGTTTTTTGGTTCGCTGAATTCGAATTTGAGGTCGGTTTGATCTCAAGCTGTGAAGGTCAAGGTCATTTTAAGGTCAAACTTGTTTATTTTGAAAAGAAACTGCATTTTTGACTCCAGATTCTGAAAGAACGGAGTAGTATCTATCAGTAATACCTATCTTGTGTCAGCACCCAGGGCACCTCCACGTGGTGACGGCGGAAACGGCATTGTTTTTCTTGTTTGTTTTCGGCTAAGCCCTGGGGTGAAGGCATGACGCCGTCATGGCTGGCACAGGAAAGTCTACGATGCAGGGTCTTGGATGCCCAGTATCGGCGGTTGGTCAGGGTGAGCAAGCGGGCCCGCAATCATCGTCATCAAGTGACCGCAGCTCTTTACTAGTTGGTGACTTGGCTAATAAGGAGTATGATGCTACAAGAAGAATTGAAGATGCTGCAAGCCACTTTTGTGGCACTGATAAATAACAAAAGCGATGACTAAAAAACTATTGTAGCAAATATGATAAGAAACTATAAGTGTTTGGGATGTTTGATGAGTCACAAAGTTCATTTTATGGATGCTCATCTCAGCTATTTCCCTGATAACTTGGGAGATTACAGCGAAGAACAAGGGGAACGGTTCCATCAAGATCTGAAAGAGGCTGAAACTAGATGGCAAGGGAAATGGGACGTAAATATGTTGGCGAACTACTGTTGGTTACTGAAAAGAGATCGAGTGTCAGATGATGAAGAAGATGACGAGAGCGCAAAAAGAATTAGAAATCCGCTACACAGATCCTTCGAAAGTAAAAGAAAGCGTTATAGAAGAAAAAACAATAGCTAAGTCTCATATTTATAGTTCTTCAGAGATTCAGTTCTTTTTTTACCTTGATGGGGCGACCCTTATCTTGTCCTTGAGGAGACAGACGAACCTTGTATTCTGGTTCAACGATCACCAAAATATATTACCGCAATAGTTTAGGTGAAGGGAACCATATTTTCGTATTTTTGCAGTGATTAAATTGATTCTCCACATCACCACTTATAATGACCTTGAAATGACCTTTGGATCATATTAAAAAAATTAAAAAATACAGTTTTGGACGTAAAATTTTCCGTTCTTTCAGAATCTGCAGTCAAAAATGCATTATTTCCAAAATAAACACGTTTGACCTTCAAATGACCTTGACATTTACTACTTGAGGTCAAACCGACCTCGAATTATTATTCAGCGACCCAAAAAACATAAAGATTAGTCATTTTTTTCAACTCAAATGTGTGTGTTCAATTTTGACCTTCAAATGCCCTTGACCCAGATGTGATGGGGTCAATTGGACCGCGGATTCGTGATCAGCGGATCAAATTACATGGGAACATATGTGTCGCGTTCAAATATCAGAGACTTGGTTTTTTTTGTGTGCCTGTGTAATCAATGGTTGCCCCGAGGAAGTCAAAGGGGTACTCCAGTCACAGTTACAAGTTTCGAGAAGATACTGGAGCTTAGTAGAAGGCGATAACTGCTATAGATGGATTTGGCCAGTGTGTAGAATGATGGGACGCACTTGTCCTAGTTTCGCAACTTTGGACAGCCATAAGTAATCAATGATTGCCCTGAGCAGATCAAATGGATTCTCGGATTACAGATAGAAGTATCGAGGAAGAGACTGGAACTCAGCAGATGGCGATACCGGCTATAGATGGATCAGGCCAGTCACTAGAGGGATGGGACCCACTTGTCCCAGTTTTGCGACTTTTGACAGCCATAAGTAATGAATGGTTGTCCCGAGGAGGTCAAAGGGGTATTCGGGTGAGAGTTACAAGTCTCGAGAAGCAACTGGAACTTAGTAGAAGACGATACCTACAATGGATGGATCAGGCCAGTCTGAAAAGAGATAGGACCCACTTGCCCCAGTTTCGCGACTTTGGACAGCCATAAGTAATCAATGATTGCCCTGAGCAGATCAAATGGATTCTCGGATTACAGATAGAAGTATCGAGGAAGAGACTGGAACTCAGCAGATGGCGATACCGGCTATAGATGGATCAGGCCAGTCACTAGAGGGATGGGACCCACTTGTCCCAGTTTTGCGACTTTTGACAGCCATAAGTAATGAATGGTTGTCCCGAGGAGGTCAAAGGGGTATTCGGGTGAGAGTTACAAGTCTCGAGAAGCAACTGGAACTTAGTAGAAGACGATACCTACAATGGATGGGTCAGGCCAGTCACTAGAGGGATGGGACCCACTTGTCCCAGTTTTGCGACTTTTGACAGCCATAAGTAATGAATGGTTGTCCCGAGGAGGTCAAAGGGGTATTCGGGTGAGAGTTACAAGTCTCGAGAAGCAACTGGAACTTAGTAGAAGACGATACCTACAATGGATGGATCAGGCCAGTCTGAAAAGAGATAGGACCCACTTGCCCCAGTTTCGCGACTTTGGACAGCCATAAGTAATCAATGATTGCCCTGAGCAGATCAAATGGATTCTCGGATTACAGATAGAAGTATCGAGGAAGAGACTGGAACTCAGCAGATGGCGATACCGGCTATAGATGGATCAGGCCAGTCACTAGAGGGATAGGACCCACTTGTCCCAGTTTTGCGACTTTTGACAGCCATAAGTAATGAATGGTTGTCCCGAGGAGGTCAAAGGGGTATTCGGGTGAGAGTTACAAGTCTCGAGAAGCAACTGGAACTTAGTAGAAGACGATACCTGCAATGGATGGATCAGGCCAGTCTGAAAAGGGATAAGACCCACTTGCCCCAGTTTCGCGTCTTTGGACAGCCATAAGTAATCAATGGTTGCCCCGAGGAGGTCAAAGGGGTACTCGAGTGACAGTTACAAGTCTCGAGAAGCAACTGGAACTTAGTAGAAGACGATACCTACAATGGATGGGTCAGGCTAGTCTGGAAAGGGATAGGACCCACTTGTCTCACTTTCACGACTTTGAACTGCCATAAGTTATCAATAGTTGCCCTGGTGAGTTCAAATGTAGACTCGAATGACAGATAAAAGTCTCGTCGAGCAACTGAAACTTAGTAGAAGACGATATCTGCCATACGTAGGCCAAGCGAGTCCCTAGAGGGTTAAGACACACCTGTCCCAGTTTTACTAACTAATTAATTTTTCTGGCGAATTGCACTTATCGCGAAGCAGCAAAAGATTGTTGAGGAAGGTCAGTTTAGCCATCAAAAATTATCAGACAATTTTTCTTCTCAAGATAACATCTCATCTACCCTTTTTATGCCAACCCCAAAAATCGCGCGCATACCTACGAGAGCGACAAGGACGCTAATCGATTCTATATACTTTTATAAATACCTTTCGGTACTCGTATTATTATATTCAATTCATCCTGAAACCTTTTTTATAGTGAGTAAAACATTAATTATTTCTAGCAACTATCATTAGAAAATATTTATCATTTAATATGTGATAGGTGCAGTAATTAATTGTCTTCAAACTTTTAGGACGATAAATAGTTATCACTTTTTACCATCAATTACCTAAACAAGTTTGAAACGTTTTAGAATTAAAAGGCTTATTTAAAATTTTTTAAGTATTACAATTTCTAAAGTAAAAATTTCCACGATGTCTCCACATTGGTCACATTGGTCACATTGCCGCTAAAAAACCACTATTTTTATCTCTGATGCGTATGGCCTGTTTGCCTCATTTTGAAACGATATTATACTAAAATATAATTCACTTTTATTATTTTCTTTATCGAAAAGTCTCTCAGTGCACCATGACGCAAAGGGTTGAGTAGCCTGTATTTTATTTAGTACTATTTCTTGAGATTATTTCATTTTCGCATGAATCCTGTTCCTCGACGAAGCCAATCGGCATCAATATTGCGTCCAATCGAGTTTATTATGCTCGCTCGTGATAAAACAGGATTGCCCAGCAGAGTAATGTCTATGCATGTACGAGATACACGCATATTCGCTATGCAATTTCGGTTTCCCCATTTAATCATGGGCCAGTCGAGGCGCGCGCGTCAAGGGTAGTTGACGATGGATTCGCGGGGTGTTTGTTGAGGCAGTGGGGTAGGTTGTGGGGCAAAAGGGGGCGGGCAGAGCCCGTTCGGGCCGTCATTTGTCAGGAGCTGTCGCCCTGCGAGCGTGTTTCTGTTCCAGCGGCGCAGATAGCAGCCATCCATAGGCCGTTCATCTTTATTCCTTCCTATATACCTATACACATACGTATATGGGGTGTACAGGGTGATCCCCCTCACCCCACAACTCCACCCATACCCCGTACACGACTCCCTCGAACTCATTTAATTACAACAAACAATTTATTAGGTCTATCCGGTATACGCCCACGGTTTCTAACTGCCAACGGGGTGCATATTTCGCACAGAGGCGCCACCTGAGAACAGTCCCAATCATTGATACTTCCCTGATTAATCCAATCTTACCCCAATCCCAAAATTATAAATAAATGAAATATACCAAGTAGGCTTTGCATAAGTGTATTTTTTCTACTATTCATTTTATTGATTTTCTTTGCTGGTTTCATTTTTTTAAATTTTATCATTTTCAATCGTTGCTTAAGTTATGTGTTAGTTATGGGCTCCAGAAATAATAAATGTTCTAAAAGAATTTTAAATTAATTAATAATAAATCAACGAAATATTTTTGTATTTTTTATTTAAAATGATCCAGTCCTGAGCAATGTTGCTCTCTACAAAGCACCTCAAAAATGAAGATTCTTTACGGTTTCGGCTGTAACTTTCTAAATGTTGAATATTTTGAAATGAAAATTATACAAAGTTTTCTTTATATGATAAGATTTTGAATATACAAACTGTTACCAAAAATTATCCATTCATTTTTTCAAAACAAAATTGTGAAAATTCACTTTTTTGGCATAATAAGTAAATAAATAAATGTTAGTACAATTATAATAATTAATTAGAGCAGTCGACCGGCAATCGAAAGACCTGGGCTCGAATCCCAGCGCAGTCGAAAGCGTCATTTTTTCCACAGAAAGATTTTCAAATTCTTTAAATATTAAATAGTATTCGTGGTTTTACTCCAATTTCTCATACCAAAGAATTCACGTGTGAAATTTTTCAACTTCTTAGTAATATCTTCTAAAGAATTGTATTTACAATTATAACGTGACATATTTAAAAACATGACATGAAAAACATTTTATGACCAAAAATTATAGGTTTAGTTTTTAGGAATTTAAGCGCCACCTAATAAATGTACGTTAATGCTGCCAGATGATAACTAAACTTATATAAAAATCCACGTATATTAAAAAAAACAATGTTCTATCTTCATAAACTTCGGAGTTATAATTTTTTCAAACTTTGTGGTTTTCCACTGTTTTTCTTAAAAAATGGAAAACCCGTTTTCTTGATTATTTCTGCAATTCTGACGTGAAATTTATATGAGGATAAATAAATGTTATTAAAAATCTATTTCTTTCTAAAAATGAAAAATTTTTTGCAGTGAAAAGTAAAAGAATCAGTTTTTTATTGAACATTAAATTTCGATTTATTAGATTTGAGTTCTAAAAAATGTTCTAAATTTTGATTCCAAATTCAATTAATTGAAATTAAGTCTCCAAAAGTATACCTAATTGCTATTCTTAAGCAGAAATTAAACACATTAAGCACATTAAACCCAGAATTTGTTATTTTTCCTTCTTTTTTTAATTAGAGGATTTTTAGCGCAAATGAGTAGAACTCTTTTGACATTTTAAATTTTAACCGTTTGGTTATTGACGTACCAAACTTGGAACGTTAGCGTAATGGAGATTTACTGTTAAACGACTCTCGTAATTTTCTTTTAAAAATTCAGGAAATACTCGATAATCATTGATCATACTATATACCCATATAGAAAAACTATAATTATTTTTGAACGATAATTTACCTGAGCCCCTGTTATTCTTGGTTTAGTGATTAGATTACATTCTAATATTATTCTCACATAGCATTATGTATCATTTTTTATGGAATATTTTCTGTTGCGACGCTATTTTATGAATGAACGCTAGAAGAACTTATCACGAGTCAATCTAACATTCTCTTAACTTCCGCAGACGATTCGTTAGACGAGTTTTATTAATGATTTCTTCTGCTATCTTAATAGCCACTCGCTCGCCCCCAAGTATCCTTGATGGCCTCTATTAAAATACCAAACGACAATACAAACGAGTTTTGCTATCAAGTCGTTATGTTACAGACTTTTTTTAAAGGTCAAGGCTTTCTATCAATTAAGCTTTCAAATTTTTATGTCTTGAAATCTGATTTTCAAAATTTGTGATTCGTGAAACATTGCTGTTTCGAATTAATCAATTATTCTATAGAACATTAATTTTTTTAATTGTTATTTTAAATGAATAATTAAAAAAAAATTAAAACAGGGATTATATTGACCCTCAATAACAATATAAACGATCCTCTTATAGTGAGTTCGTGAAAAATAATGTGTTTTACAAAACAACGACACAGAAAGAAAGGGATTAAAACCAAAAATAAATTTATCAAAATATAACAAATTTCAATGACTTAATATTAGTTAAAATTTTAATTACAACAGATTTCTGATCATATCTTATGTCCTGTTATATTCTTGCTACTTTCTTTCCATATTTTATAAATATTCGACAATCAGAAGACTTCTTATGAAAAATTTTTAAAAAAGGGGAAAAAAATTATCTGAAGATTAGACTTCGTATGAGCATTTTTCATCCTTTTTGTACTCGCACCTGTAATTTTAGTAAGCTTTATACACTTATACATTCAAGTTTTTCAGCTTAGCTATTTCAAATGCGATGTACCATAAATCAGTTTTTATTCAAAAGAATTTTCATTTGTTTTTATGAAGTTTTTTCTGTTTCTTGTTAAGTAAATTTTGTCATTTTAACACTACATTATTTAACACTATGATTGTAATATGTTTTATGTTCGCTATATTCACCTTACCTCCTTTTAATATTTATATGTAATCGCATCTTCATTTTCGATTACACTTATTCATAAACGTGGTCTAGTTTTTTAGCTTAAGTGTTTTTAACGTTTATTTGCTAGTTTTCAATATTGATCCTTAAGAATTTTCATGTGTTCTCAAAAAAAAAAATTTCTGTATAATTTGTTGTAAATTTTCACATGTTTTTATTTTTCATAATGCCAAAGTTGTATCCAAAAATAATACTCATATATGTGCAATATTTACTAGTTACTTTTTTTCATATTTTAAAAATAAAGATCACTGATGAGGATTCGAATCAGCCAACATTGCAAATTATAAAAATCATTAATATAAGTACTCGTGATATTGCGTGTCAGGAAAAGAACTTAATTTTTTCATTTCAAGACTTTAATATATTACGCAGTAAAAAATGAAAATTTTAGAATCCGAGGGGATGAAAAAAGGATATGTAATATTTTCTTTAAGATATTTGAAGGAGCAAGAAGAAGATTGAGAGGGGGTAAAGGGATAGGATAGGTTTTTTTTCGTACCTTCTGAGTAGGTCGTGTAGGTCGTAAAATCCCCCCACCAGAAACCACCCTTCACTTGATGCTACATCGTAAAACTTCACATCCTCCCCGTCTTCTGTTTCCATCGCTCTTTGGTTCCATTCCTCCTTTTCCTGCCTTTGCTGAATACGATCTAATATTATTACCGTGATACCATAGCATAATATGATATACTGCATTTTATGCACTCAAGTGTCGTGGCAAAAGAAAAGGCTCGTATGAAAAAACAGAAAATGAACGTCGTGAAAAAGTAATAAAGAGAAAAAGAAACTTTCATTCACCTGGAAGTGCTTTTTTCTCATTTTAGGGAAATTTGAAAGTAGAAGAAATTTTATTTTAGGAATTCTTAAAACTTAATTTCTTTAACTTCATAAAAAAATTTAAGAAATAATTGGACAAACAGTCGGAAAAAAGTTAGTCGAACTGACTATTTCCTTAGTTTTTTTCATTAATAATTTTTCATTATTGAGTTCTTTTAGTAAACGTGTGGAAAATTTTATCTTGAATGAAATGACTCATCAAAAGTTTAAACCAGATAAAATTTTTATTGGTAGAATCATGTCATCTAAAGAACAACTGAAATTAATTAAAATTAGTCTATTGATTCCGACCATAAGAAATTTATAATTTTTATTCGATTTAAACTTTTCATGGCTTATTTTATTCGAAATAAAATTGTCTACACTTTAAGGGGGTACTATGGTAATGATGGCCTTTTTTTCAAGAATTTTATTTTTGCACAAATTTTTATTCTTTAGTCAAAATATTTTTGTACGTTTTAGTACACGTTATGGAGAGTATAAAAAAATTTAGGTTTTTAATTTTTGTTAATATCCGGTGTAGATATAGGGGACCATAGGACGCCATGTTTAAAAGTGGTGCCCACGATTTCTCCATTGTGGATGATCTGAAACATACGAAACAAATTTTATTTTGAAGTACATATGAATGGCTATCTTATGACCCTTGACCAAAAAAATATCTTCATAAATAAACATACAGTGCAACTTTTCATTTTTTTTTCTTTTTTTTCGCCTGTTTTTTGTAAACAATTGTGTCATAACGTTGTTAAATATTAACTTACAGTAACGCTCATGGGTCATTCCATAGCCAGGTGTTTTCTGATCATTTAAAAAAAAAAGTAGGCAAATCGACCAAGTAGACGGGCCGGAATCGTGGGCACCAGTTCAAAAAACACAGTTTTGAGAAAAACGCAGTTAAAGATTTTGCAAAAAATTATCACTATCATCATCATAAGAATGGTGATAAAAATTATTTTTTCACAACTTGAATATCGCATTATATGTTTTTTGGGTCGCTGATCACGAATCTGCTATCAAATTTATAAAATTAATTTGTTTAAACAATTTTTATAAATAAATTTTCTCAAGTATTGAAACATTTTTCAAGTTGCATATGCTTTATCCGCGCGCTCGACCCCTTGCGGCAAATATAATTTTTTATCACTTTTCGATATCATCTGAAGTACAGGGAGGTTTATACATTAACTATAGGATTTAAAGTAACCGAAACTGCAAAAAAAAAAATTTCGATTTTTGGAGAAAAGATTACCATAGTACCCCCTTAACTGAAAACTGAGAAATTAAACGCTTTAAAGTAGTTGTGATGGCAAGAATCCGATATCTGGAAAAAAAAATGTTCTATAATTTTAAAACTTGAAATGATATTATAATTCGTGTAATATATGGAAAAAGAAACATTATTTTGCAATAATGTTTTTTGTAATAAAATTTTTCCTTGCTATCGCTTCTAATCAATTTTTTAGAAATTATTAGATTTTCATTAATCATGGCTTATTTTTTAGGGAAAATATTCCCTACACCTCTATTTCCAATTTTGAAACTATGTAAAAAAATCTTCAAAGATAGTCATTTAATAAAAAAAATTTCTTTTAAAAAAGTTCTTTTAATGATTACAGCTACTTTAAACTTTACTTTTTTTGGAAGCAGTAGACTTGTAGAGAATATGTTTTCCGAAAAAATAAGCCGTGATTTATGAAAATCTAATAATTTCTAAAAAATTGATTAGAAACGATAGCAAGGAAAAATTCTATTATCTTTCTATTTCTATACATTATCTGTTTTATTTTGCCAATGTGAACAAAAAATCTATTTCTTTGAATTCCAGAAAATTTATTTTTTTTAATATAAAAAACTATTCTCTGAGGTTAGGTATTTATTTTAGATATTTGTAATCAGGTTGTTTAAAATTATCCTTTTCTTCGATAAAATCAGATACAGATGAAAATTTTCCGCAAAAACGTTTATTTTTTAATCATGTACTGAAATATCAATGCATTTAAGTAACTCGATTCGTTTCAAATCACCTTCGCATTTTATGATGATGTAAGATAACTTCATTCATGCACAAAATATCTTCCTGATAATTTGATAGAATAATTATAATACAATAATAAACGTCTGTCTGCTTCGTCTTCCAATTTGTTTTAAAATGTTTACTAAAAAGAAGTTAACAGACGTACTTTACTGTCTCTGGTTATTTTTCCCAAATTTTCAGAAAGTTTTTTGTAAATCAAAAAAGTTATCTTACATGAAGAAATTGATATATAATTTAGTCACGTGGTCGGACTTATCCATGGCCTTAAGTATAATTGCCGATAACTTTTTCAGTTTTATTTTCTGAAAATAAATTCTTTTGTAAAATTTTACAAAACAAGCAATATTTCATGTGAATTTAGGGGCATGTGATACTTAGGAAATTAGTAAATTTAATTGATTTTGAATTTCTGCATGTTTGTGTCAAAAATACATAAAATTTTCTTTTCAAAATTTGGCTGGACCAAATTGTTCACATGAACTTGCTACTTTTCTTAAGTATCACATGCCCTTAAAGATATGGATCAACCAGATGACGTGACCAGATTCCTACCTTACAGGCATTTTTTATCTGTAAATTTTTGTCCATACAAAGTAAGGTAGAGTTGATAGACCTCCCCTAGTGGGAGATGATGAAGAACGTATGTCAACTTTGTCGCTACAATTTCGACATAACGAAGAATTTTCTACTTTTTATTTTGCCCTCATTGATAACAAACCAACTTCTTTTATAATAAAAAAAAAATGAAAATGGTTTTGAATTTTGCGGTTCTTCCAAACAAGAACTAAAGAACGAGAAAAAATCTGCCTCAGCTCGGATACGAACCGGGATCAAAACCTTCAGTGGCATAATCGGTTTGTGTACAACTCATGTAAAATTGGGATCCCGGTTCGAATCCGGGCTAAAGCAGATTTTTTCTCGTTCTCCATTTGTTGTATCAAAAAACTGCAAAATTTAATACTGGATTTATCTAAAATTCCAGACGTATAACCAGTATAATGTAGAGTTCGTACTTTTCGATGAGAATCAATTCTCGATTAATTTCCTCCCTCCCGTTTGCGTCGCTGTTGAGAGGTACTTTTTCTTACTGCGCATGCGTATCAACCAAAAAAACCCGCATTTATTCAAAACTCTGAACCCTTAAACGTGCGCTATTAACAATAAGTTCAATAGAATTCAAATTTTGAAATATAAAATGACGTAATTTTTTGTTTTTTAATATGCTCTCTAAACCTGAATCAGTGACTCGACTGACGAATTAGTGAAATAGATTGAACTCACTTATTGAAGCAGTAAAATCTTCAGGTGGGAATAATAAAAGCAGCAATATATTTTAATGATCGATGAACAAGTTTATTTCAGGTTAAACAACACTAAAAATAAATTACCTAATTATTATTATATATTGTAACTATTGTGTACAATTATATTATGTATAATTAAAAATTAAAGATCCATTGTTATACTTCAAACGTTCGCAGGGAACTTCGCGAATCCAAAGGTTATGTTCACGTGACGCGTTCACTGATTCCTTAGTGAAATCAAAGCAGGGTACTGATTCATCAGTTGATATATTTTCACTGATATAATCAGTGACTATTTCACTGATTCAGGTTTAGAGAGTGAGGTTTTTGGAGTTTTATCGTTTTTCTTTCTTTTGGTGGCGTCTTAAGAATCGAATCGATTCCGGCGAAGTTTCGTTTCTGCAATAGGTTCCGGAAAGTTCAAGAATTGATTCTCAGGCACCAAAAATCGATTCTTCAAAGGATTGGGAATCGATTCGGTCATTCCTAGTTGAATAACATCCTTGAACAAATATAAAAAATAAAAGGGTATAAAAATGGAATGAAGATAATTTCCAAGGATAGAAGAAATTGTAAAAGGTGCTTTGTAGGTACATGGCTACTAGTTCCCGGTGGAACGGGTGTACCCACTAATAAATGTTTGTTGGAGGTTTATAAAAAGCGTGGAAAGCAACCGCGGAACGTGGAGGAGTAACTAAATGGCAAGGATAACGGCTGTTCGCCACAAGATCGCCGTCGGCTCCCATCGGAGTTTCAACTTTTTAATAATAAAGCGAGGGAGTATCACGTTGTTGGGTTATGATAGCAACCGTAGGGGGGGGCGGAGAATTACGCTGAAGATGAGTAGAACCAGTGGTACTTAAATCCTCCCATTTCTTTATCCTCCGTAAACCGCAGCACAGGAACCGCCACAATTGATTATTATTGTTATTGCTATTATTATTATCATTATTATTATTATTATGTTTTTACTTGCCTCGAATCATTAACCCTCACACGTTCAGCCAATTCTCTCAAGGCACGTCTCAGTCTCATTAGGCTCAATTTTATTGATCTCGTAGACAAGTTTGTCTTGTGCTTCTGTCTCTACCCTTTTTCAAATTATTATTATATATAAAATCTATCACTTTATTTATATTAAAAATATTTTAGTCATTTTTTTATAAAATTTGATATGTAACATAAATAATGTAGAACTACTTTCGGGGGATTTATTTAATAAAATTTGTTCAAGAAAGAAATAATTTAGGGGCCATACTACCTTCATGGAGAAAAATACTTGTCAAAAATTACCAAACTATTTGGCAACGCGTGATAAATTCTCAAGCTATGCTCTTTTTTCTAATAATTCAATTTATTTTACGATCTATATGGGAATTTTTATTGGTAATTTAGCGTCTTCTACAATAGAAATACTAATAAATGTTGAATTATTAGAAAAAAGTACGTAGCTTCAGAATTTATTATGCGTTTCCAAATAGTTTAGTAAGTTTTGATAAATATGTTTCTCCGTGTTGACGTGGAGAAAAATGAGGCTTTTTTTGGGAATTTTTTTATCCGCAACAATAGTTAATAGTTAATAGCAACAAAAAATGGTTTTAAGGCTTTATCCTGTGTCATCAGGTATAGAAAACAATTTTTTATATTTGTTAAAATACAAAATGACGGCGTAACAGTAGGCAAAGTGACGATGCTTTTTTCCGAGGAAGTCAATGGCGGACGGCATAATAATTTTTGAACAGCACCTAGTACAAAATAAAAAGAGTTTTCATTATATACATTAGTTTTTCTAATCCGGTATACAAGATTATTAAAAAATCGACTTTAATTTGTTTATGAAAAGTGTAATTGTTAATCAATCGTGAAAATTATATGTACCGCTTTGGATAATATGTCGAAGAAGCTATCGTTGGAATTTTAAGTTAATCGAATGAAAATTCGATTTTAAAAAACATGGTTTCGAGAAAAACGCGTTTAAAGTTTCAAAAATGTTTGCTATATATTTACATGTATTTGAATTTTTTACTTACTCTAGAATATCAATATAATAAAAAAAATTTGTAACAAAAAAATAATTTTATTAATAAATTTTATTTTGGCCCCAACTTTTTTTCTTATCACTTCTTGCCAAATTTTGAAAAATTATGCAATTCTAATTTATTCCGAATCATTTTTTCAAGGAAAAGATTCTATGCAACTTAACCGTTACCAATTTTTGAAAATGAATCAATTATAAGCAAATTCAACAATTTGTTTATAAGAATTTTGTTTTGAAAAATTGATTTAAATGGTTTCAGCCATTAAAGAATTTATTTTCAAAAATTGGAAACGGTCATGTTGTAGAGATTCTTTTTCCTAAAAAAATGAACGGTGATTTATTAGAATCGCATCATTTTTAAAAATTTGGCTCGAAGCGATAAGAAAATAAGTTTGGGCAAAAGTAAAATTTATTAATAGAATTATTTTTTTGTCTTTCAAATTTTTTTCATGAAAAATAATCTTTTCTCTTTCAAATTAGCCCTTGAATAATAATATTGCTATTCTTGAAAGCAAAATTATCTATTTTTACCTGAGGTTTAATTTTCGTGAACGAACTACCTTAACAAGAGCACTTAGGAAACTTCCTCTATCAAATTTTCTTTGAAATTAAAAGTTAATAAATTTGAAGACTTCAAAATTAAAAAATTGCAAATTCGAAAGATTTCAATTCCCAAAGAATGAAGTGGAATTTTTTCTGGTTAAGAATTTGAATAACTGTTAGAACATTTTTGTAAATCAGATTTTAAAAGCAGTAGCTTAAAACACGTACTGAATCCAAGCTCACGGGAACTATGAATTGCCAAATTCTTTGTAATAAAGTAAAACAAAATATAAAATTCATTGTTCGTGCCATTCGACAAGTCATTTGAACTCCCTTGGGTGCTTGGGCAATATATGCAAATTGTCAAACTTGCATAATGCGAGATTATAAGCGCAGAAAAAAGGAAGAAGCATAGGAGAAATTGCACTTCTCCTTATAAAATTTTGCGGTCCATCAGATCGGTGTTAAGATCCAGGAATGGCCCGGTAGCCAATTCCGTCCCCTTGATGACGTATTATGCTAAAAACGAGAAAATGGCTTTTTAAACAGAACATCTATATTTATGTAGTCTGCATCGCGAAGATGCCGTCAAATTAAACGCAATTTTCAATCCGGCACGAGAGATGCATAACAAATTGTTGTTCGAAGAATGTCTTTTTATTAAAATCCGCCACCCTTCAAGGCAAAAATCAACATTTTTATTGTATATATACTTTGCTTTTTGTAGCATGTGCAAGAATTTTTTATCCAAAGAATTGACGTTTGAATTATTTATATAAATAGCAAAACTGTTTCCTTGCCGAAAGTTTCCAAAAGGAATTCAATCCGCGTCAGTCCGAAAAAAATTGTTAGTCTCATTTAATCCAAATTCAACTTTTCAATTCCAAATAAATCTGAGCTTGGGTTGATCTGATTCGAATTTTCAATAAACTTTTGGATTCATTAGAATTAGGCCGGATTTATTTTTGACCGATTTGCATCGAACGAGATTTAAAACGTTTTACGTAATGGAATTAGTGTTCTTAATTTCTCGGTAATTTAAAATTAGGTAACGTTGCCGAGAACATTACCGTAACTTATCAAAATCAGGAGAATTCATGAGTATTTATGAGAATTTACGCTTTTCAAAATTATTTTAGGTTTATGAACATTTAAACGTATAAAAATATCAAAATTTACATGTATAAAGTAATTTAACATTTCCAAATAATTAGTTTTTTAACCTTTTTTCAACTGAAAAATTATTATATACATTGTGTAAAATAGGTATGTATATAAATATAGAAATAAAATTATTTATTGTTCAAAATATTGATAGCGTATACAAATTAAAATAAGATTTATTCATTATAATGTGTATCAATATAAATATAAATCAGGCATTTCTCGCGAATTAACGCAAGGGGATCTAATGTTTAAAATGAATTTTAATTTGTGCATAAAAGTGATTTCAAAATTTTTCTGAGAAGTTCGGACCAATGAGTAGATAATAAAAATAAATATTTATCGAAAACAAAGTGTTTCAAATAAAATTTTCATCGTATATAGCTAAAAAGACATGTTTTCTGTTTAAACTATTTTTCCCAAAAAGAAACAATTATTTTACCATGCACTGCTAGTTTTAACATGCTATAAGCTTGAATTAAATTTAATTGATGTATACAAAGAGAAATTTGACCCAGAGTGGGCAAAAAATTCAGAACTGAAATACGAATTCTAACCTAACTTTTAGGTCACACTGTTTTAAAGAGTAATTATTTCATGTATAAAATTATTAAAATTCATTCAGAGTTTATATTTACATTTTATATTAACCCATTAACGCCCAAATTGTAGGTTTTCACATGACCATATTTCATCGATTGCCAACAACGCTACGGTAATGGAAATTTTACAAAAATTCGTACTCGGCTATTTTCGAGTATGCTCTTTCCGATTTTGTTACTTAAATAGCATAAAAAATTGATTTTCCCAAAAAATTTTGCAATTAAAAAGAAAATTTCGACCAATTTCTGAGGTAGTTTTTCCAAAAAAGTAATTTTTTCAAATCGTTTGACCACTCGAATCGGCCTGTTTTCATAAAAAGTCGTGCAATTTTTATATGTGCTTCAAAACCATGTATTTGGAAAAAATTTATTTTCATTAGTATTTTCAAAATGGCGGCTGGAAAAGTGTAAAACTTTGCGTAACATTGAAAAAATTTTCGCTCGAAACCGATGCATTGTCAGCCATCTTCAATCTTCTATAACAGAATTCTCAAATCTGATTTCAGATTCGTAATCAGCGAGTTTGAAAACCCCTTAGACCGAATTTCAGCGCAAACTCACGCTATTTTTATGGTTCTGTCCGCCATCTTGGATCCGTCATTTTGAATGTTTCAGATCTGAACTGATTCGTATTCAGCATCCTTGAAAACCCAGGGGACCAAATTTTTGAGTCAAATCTCGTTTTTTATCATTTTCCTCCGCCATCTTAAATCAGCCATTTTGAATTTGTGAAATCTAACCTCAATTATTGTACAAGAATTACTCACGAATGATTTTTCACAAAGTTCAACACAGTATTCAACGATTCACTTCAAAAAACAATATAAAACCGTTACAGTCCATTTTTTCAATGTTACGCAAAGTTTTACACTTTTCCAGCCGCCATTTTGAAAATACTAATAAAAATAAATTTTTTCTAAATACATGGTTTTGAAGCACATATAAAAATTGCACGACATTCGATGAAAACAGGCCGATTCGAGTGGTCAAACGATTTGAAAAAATTACTTTTTTGAAAAAACGACCTCAGAAATTGGTCGAAATTTTCTTTTTAATTGCAAAATTTTTTGGGAAAATCAATTTTTTATGCTCTCTAAGTAAAAAAATCGGAAAGAGCATACTCTAAAATAGTCGGGTACGAATTTTTGTAAGATTTCCATTACCCCAGCGTTGTTGGCAATCGAAGAAATATGATAATGTGAAAACCTACAATTTGGGCGTTAATGGGTTAAAATCATCTTTAGCACAAATTAAAATTAATTGTAAACATTCGACCCCTTTGTGTTTGTTCTCATTTTAGCCGCATTGGAATTATAGATAGCGTCTCGCGGCTCTGCGGTTTCCAATTGTTTCGGAATGATTCGGTAACAGATTCCAAAATAGCTTTAATTCGCTCGGATTAAATTTTAATCTGAAACTTTCGCCAGGGTTAAACTTTAGAAAACAGTTTCTCAGAAATATATCTACCATTTCTTTCTTTTTCTTATTTTATTTTAGCTTTCCTAAAGTTTTAATCAACATTATTATTTGTGTTCTGATCAAAAGTTTTGATTTCCAAAGTAAAGACCCTGGTGAAAGTATCGGATAGGAATTCATTCCGAGCCAATCAGAACTATTCCGATTCATTCCGATATTTGTATCCGAGCCAATACGAATCATTCCGAACCAATCTGAAAAACGATTTGTAACTCGTTTTATGAAAAACGGTCAAAAATCGACCCGACCTAATCCGATTTGATTCGAGGCAACTATCCGAATGAATCCAAACTAATCCGAAACTAAGTTTTCAATCTGAATCATTCCGACCTTGGATTCATTCGGATTGATTCTGATTGAAAACTCGGTCTGGATCAAACCGAGCTCGGATTGATTCGGATTGGTCTGGATTGAAAACTTGCTTTCGGATTGGTTCGGATTCATTTGGATTAATGTCTTGAAATTAATCGGATTAATTCGGATTGATTTTTGACCGTTTTTCATCAAACGAGATTCAAAACGTTTTTCGGATTGGTTCGGAATGATTCGCATTGGCTCGGATACAGCTATCGGAATGAATCGGAGTAATTCTGATTGACTCGGAATGAATTTCAATCTGATACTTTCGCCAGGGGAGATCGAATTCTTAGGAGAAAGTATTTTTCGATTTTAAAAGAAATTCTCTAACAAGCGAATTAAGATAATTAGTGTTTCGTCGCAGAATTGCATCGGTGATTACATTCCCGTTATTATTTTTACCTGTATAATAGCTTGGCAATAAGTATGATGTTCATCACCTGCATGTATATATATTCGATGGGACTGGCTGAAGAAAAACCGCCACACGAGATTGCGTGCACGAGAAATTACAAAGTAAACGTTTTTGCGAACAGAAATAAAGAGAAAAGTTAAAGAACCTCTTTTAAAAAAAGCGATGCGTGTTTACCAAACCGGATTCCAGTACTTGTACTCATCCTTCATTGCCTGAAAGTTAGAGCGTTCGTCGAAATTGAAAATTAAAATCAACTTGGACCTTCACCTTGCCTCTCATAAATAGATTGAAATAAAATTTTTATTAAATTTATTTGACATTTTATTTGCATCATAAAAACCTAAGTATAGTTTTTTAAATTTATCTCTTCCTAAAATCGGATTCTTTACTTCTTCATATCCAGACCAAGTGCAAAGAAAATATCAAATTAAAATTCTAAATTTGAAATATCTTAAAAATATTTGGAGTTTTGGTTTAGAATGATTCTTTTGTTAAGATGTTTGTGCCAAAAATGAGGTCTCTGTAAAAAATAATTTTCTATTATATAATTTTAAAATTGGAATTATATTATAATTCGTGTCATTTTTCCCTTGCTATCGCTTCTACCCAACTTTAAAAATTATTGAATTTTCATAAATCATGGCTTATTTTTCATGGAAATATATTTTATATAACTTTACTGTTTCTAATTTTAAGAATAAAGTTTTAGTGTCTGAAATGGTTAAAAGAATTTTTCATAAATAAATATTTTTAAAACAATCTGCCCGCTCAGCAGGCACATTCTCACTGGGCGCTTAGCGCGCGGCTAGCTTTGCTCGCAAGTTTGAGCGCGCCTAGGGTGCGTAATTCGATTGTCACGCTTCGCGCTCCGAAATATGTGGACCTCGTGCTTCGCGCTCAGTGTTCTATGTCCTTTACATACAAATTACTAAATTTGTTTTCAATTTCAAATGAAAAAGAAACATCCATTTGCACTTAATTCGGATAATAAAGTAACTGGGTTTAGAAGCTTTCTCGAATTAGTTTTATGGTGGTTTGGCGTGAAGGGTTGAAAAAATGGCGATGTAAACAATTTGAAGTCGTTAAGTGCCATAAGAAGAAAAGGGGCAGTGCCACTTCGTCGTGGGCGTTTTAACTCTATTAAGGTTATACGGTACCAAATGAGTGAACAAAAGAAGAGAAAACGTTTATCATTTAGAGAAAAGTAGGAGATTTTCAATAAAATTAAAGAAGGTTATCAAAGTATTATAAAAGTTATGGATCCCAGAGATATCACCCTTGACTGAAATAGTTCTTACGGTCCTGATTGCTTTGATCTGAGGATTACCTGAGTTTAAGGACGCAACACCCGAAATTGACCCTATTATCCAACTTGAGTGTACTTAAAGCTCTATTGGCCGTAAGAAACACATTCTCATCGTAATACTCGCGCTTTGCGCTCGATTCATATTTTGTATACATTCAAGCCACACTTGTTTTAAAAACTATGGCACGCGATTAGCTCGTCGCGTTTCGAAGTATTTTTAATAATATTTTTTATTAATAAACAAAAGATATAACTCCTATGAAAAAATAGTCATTGGCAAATTTCTAGATCTTTTTGAAGCGAACAATTTTGTTTTTTAACATTTTTTGTATCCTGCTTAGATTTAGTGCAAAATGGAATTTTTCATAAACGTTTTTATCTCGTATAGTTTTTTTGGAAACCAAAAGTTTTTATCTTTAATAACATTTTTCATTCACACGGAAAAAATTTGTCGCTTAAAATTTAACAGACTATTCGAAGAGTCGTGGACAGAATGTAAAATCGGAGAAAGCCTTGTAAGGTTTCAATGACTTTTAGGAAATAGTAGAAAAAAGTCGAATAACTTTTAGAAAACCAGGTCGAAGAAAAAAAAGTCGCGTATTTACTATTATAAAAGTATTTTAAACACTAACTGATCTTTTCTAAGAAGTAATGAAAAGTTTCATAATCTTTATATTCATTTGTCATAGATTTTAAAAGACTATCGAATAATTTGAAATGAAAGTAATTCAAACAAATAGTTTTGTAAATTGTATTCTAAAGTCCATCAGATTTTATATGCCGTCTTCTAAAATTTTCTCGACAGTCGCAAAAAGCGATGCGCAGAAACGTAATTCGTAGCATCGCACAGCAGACAATGCAGCTCGGCTTTATGTTTTTGTAATAATTTTGGTTAGATTTTGAGATTACGTGTCGTTTGGTTTCGTTTGACTCTGGATTGAAGCGTGCATTAGAGAATTAGTTCCGAGTAAGTATATGTTTACCTTGATAAAGTGTATTACGTCAAATTTGAAGTTTATCTATTATTTTAGTTTTGCCTTCAAACTCTGAATGTGATCCAAATATTTTACACAAGTCTCCACGACATGTATCGGCTATGCGGGTTAAGGCGTGCGATTAGAATTGGGTTAGGATGCGTGCGTGCGTGCGAGCGTTCGATTCTCAGTGCTGCGAAGTGTTTATAAAAAATTGCGTTTCTGTAATGTACAGTGTTAAATATAATGGTAAGTTCATATTAGGATTATACAGGTAATGTAGAAGTGAAAAATAATTAACTACATAAGTGCAGGATCATATCACAGAAAACAATATTTTCCTTTTTACACTGTTCAACATTTTCTTCGACTGTCACTTAGACTTTCGATGCCTGGTTTAGAGAAAATGAAACCCAACCTACGGTGTTTTAAATTTTCCGCGACTGTCAGTTAAACTTTCGAATTTACGTTTTATATTTTCAGCGATTATCTATGATATTCTTCAATAAGGAGGTTCATAATATTTAGTCGACTTTCTAACCTATCCACGAGTATTACACAAAGTCGATGACTTTTTAAGCGACAAATTTTTTCCGTGCATAAACAAAAAGTAAACGTCCTATGAAAAAATGGTCAGAAGGAAATCTGTAGATCTTTTTGAAATGAACAATTTTCCGTCGACATTTTTATCGTATCTCGTATAGTTTTTTTAGAAACCAATGGTTTTTGTTTTTAATAACATTCTTCATTAATAAACAAAACATATAACTCCCATGAAAGAAGTGGTCACCACAAAATTTGTAGTTTCGAGTTTTTTGGGCATTTTTTTGACA
This sequence comes from Diplolepis rosae, assembly GCA_030998225.1. NCBI lineage: Eukaryota > Metazoa > Arthropoda > Insecta > Hymenoptera > Diplolepididae > Diplolepis > Diplolepis rosae. Next base: position 7,652,758 of record JAPYXD010000701.1, read on the forward strand.
TTTTTTGACTTTGAATAACTTTTTTGTTTTTTATCAAATTGGCATGATTCTTTTTTTATTGTGTTCCTTACAGTCTCTAGCAACTTTTTGGATATGGAAAGCACTCTAGCTAAAAAAAAAACCACAACAAATTTTTACATTCTCATCATGGATGAGAAGGTATTGGTTTTATGTGAAAAATGACTTTCGAAATTTTCATCAAATCTTTACGTTTTGAGACCCCCTGAGTCAGAAAAAATGGTTTTTACGAAAGTGTCTGTCTGTCTGTCTGTCTGTAGGTCGTGTGCGGCATAACTCTCGATAGAATTATCAGATTGAATTGAGCTTTGGTACACTTTATCGGAGCCGAAAAAGTAAGGACAAGTTCGTTAACCAGCCACATCCAATCAAAATTGAGCACTACTTTTGTGTTTTTGAAAATAATTTTTTGAAAAAATCAAAAATTTCAATACTGGTTTTAGATAGTGCTCATAAATCTCTAAAAATTATCCTGATAACATTTTTTGATTAAATCAAAATTAGAAATGTTACAGCATATTCAAATTCGAAAAAAAGTCAATATCAAAATTCCATTTTCCAGTTAAATTATACGAGATACGAAAAAACGTTATGATACAATATTATTGAATAAATAAAGACCTACAAATTTGAATTGTAACATTTTTTCATAAGATGCATATTTTTCTTTTTAATTAAAAAAAAAACTATTGAAAATCCAAAATTCAATTTTTTAACAATAATATGTAAAATAAGAAAAAAACGTAAGAATACAATGTTGTTAGTTTCAAAAAGATCTACAAGTTTTGTCTCACACAGTTTCTGATAAAAGATATATTTTTCGTTTCAATTCCAAAAAATACGGTTAAAATTCAAAAATTCCATTTTTTAGACAAAATATGTGAGATACAAAAAAAACTTTGAGATGAAAAATTGTTTGGCTAAATAAGGTCTACACATTCTTATCGAGAAATTTCTCGACAGGATGTATATTTTAATTTTTTGATTTTTAATATTGAAAAAATTCGATTTGTTTCACCAAAATATGTGAGATACGAAATAAGCGTTGTTCTGCAAAATCGTTTCCTTAAATAAAGTCTACGATTGTTTTTCCTTTTTGAGATATTTGGAAGAAAATAAATTTATCAATAATCATGTAATTTATTAAAAAGTTACAAAAATGCATACAGAAAATCGAGCGCGAAGCGCGAGTGTCATGATGAGAATGTGTTCCTTAAGGCCGATAGAGCCTTAAGTAAATTGAATTTCCTGTTTCACTTAAATTCAAAAAGAAATGAGTGACTTTGAGAAAATGACTAATTTACATCATCTTTAATATCATTAAATTGGTTTGAGCTTCAGTATTAAATTATAAGAAATAAACTTCAACGTATGCGAAGAGCACAAGACCGAGCGCGAAGCGCGAGGTCCAGAAAAAACGGAGCGCGAAGCGCGACGATCAAATCGCGCGCCCTAGGCGCGCTCAAACTTGCGAGCGAAGCGCGCGATGAGAATGTGCCCGCACAGCGGGCAGATTTTTTTTTATAGTTTGGGATATTTTTTTATTTTATTTTTATTTTATTTGTAACTTTTTTTCAGTCATGTTACCCTTTTTTCCATACCGAAAAATTTCCTACACACTGTAAGGAAAAAAATGAAAAAGAATCATGAAAAATGGTTTAAAGACAAAAAAGTTATTTAATGTCAAAAAAAGGCCCAAAAACTCAAAATTTTTAGTTTAAAAATACATGAAGGTGCTGGAAGTTTTAAAAAGACCGAAAACCTTTCTAAATAAAGGTACTAAGCATTTAAAAAATTATATGGAAGGTCTAAACTCAAAAAATAAAAATATGAAAGGTGGCGGATCCCCTTAAAATGACTAATTTTGCAAGCATAATAATTTCAGAATTTAAAAGATCGTGAATTTTTAGCAGTAGACTAATCAAAATATATTTTGTTTTTGTTTCATGTGCTGTTTTCCCCGTGGCTCTTCACCAGGATCCATCTTCCGTGAGTATATAAACACATTATGTAGTCTGCTAGGTCCAACCAAACGAACCTAACAAACGTTATATTCACGAGCGATCGTGGGTGGAAGGATTTACGTGCATTCTAAATATACTATTTTACATATGTTCATGTGTTCGTTTGTTGCATGTTTACTTCCATGGGATGCTCATCTTCATCTTCAATGTGCTCGGTGGCGACATTTCTGCAATTCCTCAGGGTGTAAGTATTCTCTATTTTTCCAGATTCTGTTTGTTTAAAGCTTCAAGCTGTAATAGATCGCTCTGACAGTGAAATCTTGTCGTAAATACTACTTTTTAAGATGGTAAACAATTTTTAGATATTCTATGCTATTTATTTAGAGAAATACCGCAGTAATTGTGACGGAGTCAATCTCCAGGGTTAAAATTTCTAAATCTCAAAATAGGTGCATCTAAAAAAAATGTAATTGGGAAAATTTAATTTTTTGAAATTTAGAAAAAAAATTTAGAAGAATGTAGGGAATAATTTAGGAACTTTATATAGTACAAAAAAATGTTTCGTAACGTGCTGTCAATTAAGCAAAAGAAACGTCAAGCAGACTTGAAGACAAATTCATATTCGTTCCCAGAAAAATATTCAAAAAAATTCTCGTTCGAAATTGATTATTATTATGAAAATTGATTCTTAAGGTAGTTCATCCACAAAAATTCGACCTCAGGCAAAAATAGATAATTTTTGCTTTCGAGAATAGCAATATTATTATTAAAGGGCTAATTTTATGAGAAAGGATTATTTTCCATTAAAAAAAATTGAAACACAAAAAAATAATTTTATTAATAAATTTTATTTCTGCCCCAATTGTTTTTCTTATTGCTTCTTACCAAATTTTAAAAAATTATGCGATTCTAATAAATCAGGGATCATTTTTTCAGAAAAAAGATTCTCTAACAATGAAGCGTTCCCAATTTTTTTTAAATGAATAAATTATTATCAAATTCAGCAATTTTTTTATAATTTGTTTATATTTTTATTCGGAAAATTGATTTTTAATGGTTTCAGCCATTGAAGAATTTATTTCCAAAAATTGGGAACGGTAAAGTTGTGAAGATTCTTTTCTCTTAAAAAATGATTTATGATTTATTAGAATCGCATAACTTTTTAAAATTTGATAAGAAGCGATAAGAAAAAAAGATGGGTCAAAAATAAAATTTATTAATAAAATTATTTTTCTGCATTTCCAATGTTTTTCATGAAAAATAATCTTTTCTCATTCAGATTAGCCCTTCAATAATAATATTGCTACTGTTGAAAGCAAAATTATCTACTTTTGCCTGAAGTCTAATTTTTGTGGTAGTACTACCTTAATTTAAACACAATTTAGTGAAATATTAGTGAATACGTATTTCCTATAGAAAAATTTTGAATAAATTTATGTCAATTTTCTAGTCAAAGAAATTTTTATTTTATTCTAAAGTAATTAAAATTGATTAAACAAAATTTGGATTGGATCCAAAATAATGATGATAAATTCACTTTATATAAACAAAATTTCGAAAGAGTTTAATTCAGATAAAAGTCAATTCATCCTAAATTTTAAGGCCAGGCCACGTGACCAAAATCCTGTAAAAGATTCTGCAAGACAAGTTTTTCAGTTTACAAAATATCTTTCTGAAAAATTAGGTAATATCTACAACTAAACAAAAATTTACAGCTAACATTAATTGTCGATAACTTTGAGTTTTATTTTCTCTAAAGCTTTTTACTAAAAAAAAGTTAAAAGAGATTTTTAAGGGCATGGATCAAATATGTAATGATAAAAATTTTGTTCAGTTGTTTAAAAATAATCAAAGTCTACAGCTATCCGTTAATATGTTCTTTATCATATCCCAAAGTTTTAATAAAAAAACTTCATCATTGTAGAAAAATTTTGTGGGCAACTAAAATTCTTTTTTTAATCATGTGACCCACTTAATTCACGCCCTCAATTATTTTCTATTATATTTGCCAAATTATCAGTAAAGCATTATCTAAATGAAAAATTTATCCTACAAAAATAAATTAATATTTATTTGAATAACGTGGTCTTGTTGATCCATTCCCTTAAAAGAATCAAGTCAAGTAATTTCACGTAAATAAAAATTGAATTCCACACATATGGAAAAATGCAATTCAATTAAAAGTTGACCCAGTGCTAATGAACGTGAATTTATATGACTAGATGCAATTTAGTTAAACTAAAAAGACAGTATTTTCTCTTAAGGTAGTTTATCGACGAAAATTAGAACTCAGGCAAAAATAGATAATTTTGCTTTCTAGAATATCAATATTATTATTCAAGGGCTACTTTGAATCACTTCTTGCCAAATTTTGAAAAATTATGCAATTCTTATTTATTCCGAATCACTTTTTTAAGGAAAAGATTCTCTACAACTTAACCGTTACCAATTTTTGAAAATGAATCAATTATAAGAAAATTCAGCAGTTTGTTTATAAGAATTTTGTTTTGAAAAATTGATTTTTAATGTTTTCAGCCATTAAAGAATTTATTTTCAAAATTTGGAAACGGTGAATTTGTGGAGAATCTTTTCTCTGAAAAAATGAACCGTGATTTATTAGAATCGCATATTTTTTTAAAATTTGGTAAGAAGCGATAAGAAAAAAAGTTGGGGCAGAAATAAAATTTATTAATAAAATTATTTTTTTGTGTTCTACATTTTTTTTATGGAAAATAATCTTTTCCCTTTCAAAATAGTCCTTCAATAATAATATTGCTATTTTTGAAAGCAAATTATCTATTTTTGCCTGAGGTCTAATTTTCGTGGATCAACTACCTTAAGGCTATGGATCAACTACCTTAAGGCTATAAATCAACCAGTCCACGTGACCAAATTCCTGTAAAAATTCAAATAAGATAAATTTTTCATTTTGTAAAATATTTTCCTGATAATGTATTAAAAAGAAATTGACAGACGTGCTTTATTTTCTTTTTTTACGTTTACCAAATTTTCTGAAAGATATTTTGTAAATTAAAAAAGTTACCTTACATGAACGAAATAATGTATAATTTAGTCACGTGATCCCATTGATCCATGCCCTTAAATCGATTCAAGTTTTTGAATTCAATTCCAATTAAATTCTATGTAAATTTTAATGACTTTACTCAATCGTGAGTATGATTACGGTTAAATTAATTTTTCTTTGGATTTCTCAACTAGAATCCAGTTCAATTAAATCTTGAAACTATCTCAAAGAATCTATAACATGAAATCTCTGGTCCTGCAATCTTTAAAATTTGGTATTCGAATATGGAGGAAAGGGGGGCTGACGTCTCTATAGAGTTGGATGGTGGACGGCGCCCCCAACCCTGCGGGGGTCCCAGACGTCGTCGGAGACATCAGCGCCCCAGGCGGCCATTGTCTCAAGCCGAGTTTCGTTTTGGCCCGTTCAAAACGAACCCATAGCCGATACACACATGGGGGTCCAGTATCCCGTCGCGGGTCTCAAAATTAATAATAAACGAAATTCGAATTCTACCTGGCACACGTAATATCGCCATCATACTCCCGACCATACTCTCGCCAAACTTTGACTTCACTTCCTCTAATAAATTTTTATAACACTTTCATGAATGTATAATTTTTTAAATGGTGTCCTGAGAATTTAAAATCATATTCATAAAGAACTTTATAAGTTTATAGGTGGCTTTGACTTACACGAACTACAGTGGGTGATCAAATTATTATGATCACTGCGACACTTTATTCTAATGACAGTTAACCGTGTTACAAATAAAAAAAGTTGGTTCATTAATTCTGAAACATATTAGTTAGAAGTGTTCTGAAACTTACGAAATTCTTAATTTACTCGAAAAAAGTAGCAAGTTCATGTAACAAATTTGGTTCAGTTTCTACATGTTCGTGTCAAGACTGTATAAGATTTTGTTTTCAAAATTTGGGAAATGGTAGAGAAGATTGAAACGGATGTAGATAGACTTCTTAACAATGTTTTGTCTTCTCTAACCTTTCCCAAATTTTGAAAACAATATTTTATGTAGTCTTGACACAAACATGTAGAAACTGGACAAAGTTGTTCACATGAACTTGCTATACTTTTCTCAAGTATCACATGCCCTTAAGGGGTTACCCTTAGTTGTAACGCGAAAAAATTGGTTTTTTTAAAGAATTTTTTACATGAAAATGACTAAACTTTTTTATAGGAACTATTTTTTATATTGAAGTGCATAATCTCAATATACTTTTAGTAAATTTTCAATAAAAAATATTTATTATTTTGTAAAGACAAGACCATAGCGTAGGACTCTTCTTCTAAAACATGGTTTCCGATGATATATTTTCCGCAAGTCTGGATCATCTGAAAGTTTAATTGAGATGGCTTTAGTTAAATTATAAGGTTATCTAGTCTTTAATAGATCGATGAAAAATAAAGAAATGCAGGATTTTCCAATTAGAGGTTTCATTTTGAATAGCCCGCACGGAAAAAAATAATTAGCTGCATTAGCTAAATATTCGCTACCACAGCTAAGAAAGTTACTTGATATACGGACAGCGAATGTCTTAGCTGCTAATACTAACATCTATTCGCTACAGTACTTTAGCGATGCCAGCTAATTTACGTTAGCACTGGTAACAACGATTGTGAGCAGTAGCCTATCGGTCGTGTTATCTTCCTGTTCTAACAGCGTTTGAAGTACTAGTTAATTTTATTAGCAATTGCTGCAAATAGAGGTAGCACTCAAAATCATTGATTTTGAACTTACAAACCTACATTTAAATACAGTTACACCTGGGTGCTTAAGAAAAAAATGATCTCGTAACCCTTCTATACTCACAAAAGTCTGCTGGCAACTTATATCAAAACAACTAATTTCTTGCGACATATCGTAACCTGCAAAATTAAAAACGAAAAAAAAACTGATTCAGTTCTAACCTTAATCACAGCATAATTTTTCAAGAATAAGAATAAAACGTGAGCTGCTTTGATAACCAAACTTATAGCTACAAGTAGAAACATTACCGGGAACAGTAGCGACTTACTTGCCAGTCCAATATAATGTTTTCAAAAATTGTACCAGTATACAACACTTAGAATTAAGATAACCTCAGTAAGAAGATAATAAATAGCACAATAAAGAACCTATTACAAAACCTACAATACAATCTTCAGAGATCAGTTACAAATCAGTCATTTGCATTATAAATTAACGCGAATCGTCGAATTATTTATAAATTAAATTTAAAACAACGCGACAGGTGTACAACTTACCATTTACAGCACAATATCTGACTAGTCGCGCTTTGTGCGCATGAGCAGCACAGAAAACGCGGGATGTCTAAGCAGCCGTTAGCAACCGCTGCTAACGTCTTACATATCAGCGCAAAATTTTAAAAGCTACGAGTACGAATTTTGAGATTTTATAGGAGAGTAAACTGTTTTAGCAGCAACAACCAAATGATTAGCTACAACTCTTAATACGCTAAGGAGTCCAATGCAAATTTTCAACTTCGATTGCAGCTAACATTTTTTAACTGTCCCAGCAAACTGTTAACTCTCTCAGCAAACTTTTTATCAATCACAATTAACTAGTCGACAGCTAACTGCAGTTAGCAGTAGCAGACATTTCATTTTTTCCGTGCGCTATTTTGGCAGCTGTCATAATAAGAGAGAGAGAAAGAGATTTTTTTTAAATGACAACTTGGGCTAACCCCTTAAGGCCATGTATGACTTATCCGATCCCTACCTTATCGGCACTTTATTTACTTTAAATTATTCATTAAAAAAATTGTTTATAATTATAAATATTTAGGAGCAGATAAACGTTCCTTAGTGCTTTTTAACTATTTACCCGAAATTTCAACTCGATAGCTGAATTAATGTCGAAATGTGAAGGACGAGAAAAAAGTATGGGTAGGTAAAGATCGGATAAGTCATACTTGTTCTTGAAGTAGTTGTGCTAAAAATCAGATCTCTAGTAAAACAAGTTTTTCTATGATTTTGAGACTTGAAATGATATTATCAGTCGTGTTTTTTTAAAGAAAAACATGGCATTTTACGAAAAAAATTTAAAACTTATGAAAAATAATAATGATAATAATGTTTTTTGTATAATAGAATTTTTCCTTAGTATCGCTTTTTACCAATTTTTAAAATATTTTCTACAACTCTACTGTTTTTAATTCAAGATATAAAATTTTCAGCAGCTGAAATCGTTAAAAAAATGTTTTTTCATAGTGCCTCTTTTGAAAATCAGATTTTCTGTACCTACGAAGCGGGACGAAACTGCGATTTTCAACCCTAGGGGCGAAACTTTAAAGGTAGGGTTGCAAACCGCACTTTCGTCCCGCTTTACAGGTACCAAAAATCAAATTCTCAAAACAGTTGCTATGAAATAGTATATTACATTACAAGGGGCGAAACAAAGCGATTGCATGAGTGTGAAGTTTGCTGCCCGAGTGAAACGAGGGCTGCAATCACACGAAATGCTCTCGCTGTGTTTTGTTTCGAGTAATGTATACTATTTTTAATAGCAACTCTTTTGAGAATCTGATTGGCTGTAACTGTGGGACGGGTTGAAACAGCGACTTTCAACCCTAGGGTTGAAAATCGTAGTTTCAACCCGCTCTACAGGTACCGAAAATCGGATTTTCAAAGGAGGCGCTATGAAATAGTATATTATGTGCCTAGGCACACAATGAGGGTGATTGCGTGACGAGCGACAATGTTCGCAGGAGATCGAAGCCAAGGCGTAGTCGAGGCATAGGTGAGGCATAGTCGAGGCGTAGCCGATGGTTAGTCGAGGCCTAGCCGAGACGTAGCTGAGGCAAAGCCGAGACGAATCCGAGGCGCGATCAGTCCTGCGAGCATTGTCGCAAGTCTCGCAATGTCCCGAATTGTGTGCATTAGCACATATTCTATTTTATGCGACTGTGGTGCGGATACGAGTTTTTATGCATACATTGGAATTTAATCTAGTACTTATTGTAGTTGTTTGCTGCGCTAGTTGTACGAAGCGGGCGCAAATTGGCGACTAGTCCGGGCCATTTTGATTTTATCGGTCTTGTGTAGTAGTCAGTGCTAACGCTGTACGAAGAAGAAGTGAGGAGAAGAAGAATAAGAAACAGATTGCGTTCCGCTCTACGAAGAAGAAGTGAGCAGAAGAAGAATAAGAAATAGATTGCGTTCCGCTGTAAGACTATAATGCACATGCGCAGTTCAATTTCTACATTGTATTCCTCTGTAACGGAATATACAGCATTGCTTTACTCTCAGCTGTAACGGAAAAACGAGTTTCCGCGGCTGAGGCACATAAAATAGTATACATTACTCGAAACAAAACACAGCGAATGCAACTCGTGTGACTGTAGCCCTCGCTTCGCTCGGGCTCACAACACCCAAAAGAAGTAAGAACTTCACAAAATCACAAAACACGAACCCGGAACTACTTCTATCTGTCGCCTCTGTGTCTTAAAGGAAAATAGAAGATTAAAAATTGAAATAAAAACTATCAATTTTTGATTTTGCCCTTTAACGAAAAATCTGTTTCCTTCCGGGTTCGTGTTTTGTGATTTTATGAAGTTCTTACTTCTTTTGGGTGTTGTGAGCCCCTTGTGGATGGTGATGTTTTTTCTGCAGGATCTGTGCTTATTTTGTAGGAGATATCAGTGTCCATAGGTGGTTCTCGTGTGTACCTTTGAGAAGGGGCAGTTTGCGGATTCACTCTTCGCGGATCTGCAAGATAGCAGTTCTCACACTTTTTTAAGGCTGTGTTTTGGAGCGGTCTCGTTCCTAGATGCCTTGGAGCTTACCATCTTGCTTTCTCACATAAGTTTTGCATGTTTTATAAAATATCATTAAAAAAGACCAAAAAAACAAAAACAAAAAAATCTATATGTTTGCTTGAACATTGTTTTTTAATGAAAAATTATGACCCAATGCCAATATAAATAAACTAAATTGAATTTTCTTCTAGCTTTTTCCAAGAAACTAGCAAGTTTTACTAGACAATTGAGATGTAACTCGCCAGTAATGTAACGCTATTTCTTGTAAGAAACTCGCTACTTGACTAATACATACTAGTAGCTTATAAGTTTTACTTGCTTAAATCTTGGAAGTAACTTTCAAATTACTTGTAAGTTAATCTGATCTAGTTTGACCCAGCAGAAACTTGCCAGTTTCTAGATTGAATTAGATGAAAACTCGACAGATGTTATCAGGGTTAGGATAAATTCAATAATTACATCGGATTGGCCACGGATTCGTTCGGATTGAACTTCAAAATTAAGATGTATTTAAAACTTGCTCAACTTAACATTATTTTTTCATCTTTTTTTTCATATTAAATAAATTTTTATAATTAGTCTAATAATGTGAAGAGTAATCGAAATAATTAATTGATCGCGTGCTGTGCATTAAGTATCGTATATTTTTCGTAATACTATGGTTACAGATCGGTGAGTTTTGTTTTACAGTCATTACAAGTTACAAAAACCTCATGTTTTCTATCTTCTCCCCCTGGCCTTTTCTCTGTTCCTCTCTGACTTGAGGCAAAATGCAAAAGACATTCGACCGTTGTTTTATCGCTCACATTTATTCGGGATCGTAGCGTTGCACGCTATTCCAACGACCTCCATTTGCATTTTTAATTTATACGTTTCTGGCATCTCGAGGAACAGAAGGCAGAGTGTCAAGTTTTTCCATCAAAACGCGAAGATCAAAGATTATGAGGGATTACATTTTATGAATTTTCATATCGCTACGATTCAATGAACTGATATTATTTTTGTTTTACCTTCTTTTCTTTGATGGATAATTTATCTGACATAAATTTAAGCGCACCCCAATTCCAGTGAAATGTTAATTTACGGCGTCCTCATACTCAGAATAATATTTATTTAGAAGAAAATTTGTTTTCTAAGAATGAAAATCGCTTTGAAATTTGGTTGGAAATATTTTCAAATTTGAAATCTTTAAAACTAAAGATTCTATTCAAATTTAATTTTCAGCTTCTAAATCCAAATTTCAAATCAAAATCAAATTTGTTTTGAAATTTCAACACTTCAAATATTTTGTTTTGAGCTGGAAATTTTTTTAAAAATTAAGTTAATTAAAATAGTACAAAAATTTCTAGAGTCAATAAAATGTTCTTTTTATTATTCCTGTTCATTATTAAAGTAATTAAAATTGATTAAACAAAATTTGAATTGGATAAAAAAAAGGTAATAAATTTACTTTATATAAACGAAAAAATATTTATTTTGGAAATTTTTTTTTCTAAAAAGAAAATCGTTCTAAAATTTGGTTGAAAATATTCTCAAAATTTGAAATTTTTGAAACTAGAAAGTCTATTAAAATTTAATTTTGACCTTTAAATCAATTTTTTTTAATCAAATTTAAATTTGTTTTAGAATTTCAATAGTTACGAACTAACATCCTTTGTAGTTTTAATTCCTACGAATTTCACTTCTTTTGAACTAAACAATTCGAAAGTTGGCTGTTAGTTCCAGTCTCATTTCTGACAAAGAATCGCAAGAGTGCGACGTTATAAAAGCGATCAATTAAAAGTGTGCAGCAAGGACATTTATGTCGGCACTAACAGTCTTTTAAGACGAAGGAACTACCTAACCGTGGTGGGTTGTAATTGGCAAACGTGCTGAATCCGCAGCTCGTAAAAAGCTCACCAGACGTGCCTGGCCTTCCAATAGTTTTTCCGTGTCGCTTCGCAACTTCGCGAATCGAATATCCCGCCATTTCTTCTCTTTCGAACGACTTTATTAGCCCTCATCGTGTCGTCTCATGATCCATTTACAATTTAATTCAGAGCCTCAATCGTTCCATCGCGTCATGTTTCTTAATTAAAAAGTTTAAGCCCATCATTAGCTCCTTTTTGTGACATTTCATTAAAATTCAAATACCAATTGTTCTTGTTTACGTTCTTACGAAGTCAAAGGCTTTCAATTTGTAAATCTAAATTTTAGTGCCTGAAGAAATTGATAAAACTAGAGTCAATTCATTCTACTCCAAATTACGCTGAAAATTACGCTTAAATGTAATTTTTATAATTTAATTAATAAAAGTGATTCATGCCTATTAATGTTAATCTATGTACATTTATACTTTTGATTAGGTCAGCAACAAAGTCATTTCGCTTTTTTCCGCTAGATGACTTTATTCGTTCGAATTCCTTCTTCTCCATTGCAAACTTCAGACCGTATATGGCATTTGACAGTTGACGTTTCATAGATTATTCAGTAAAAAAAAAGTTCCAAGTTTTGTTGTTTATTTAATGTTTCGCATTGATTTGAAATAGAGATTCCAGACGGTCATTTTCGCTACATTATACTTTATTACTTCCGAAAAGGTAAAAACGCAGTGCAAGCTCGGAAAAAGTTCTATGATGTTTATGATGAAAAATTAGTGATATGTATTAGTCGAATTTAACCGACTAATTTTCGATTCGACTCAGCTGAGAAATGAGTCGAGTTAAATTCGATTCGAGCAAGCGCTGAGTTGAATGTCGGATTTTCGACAACCGACTCAAACGTGAGTCGCTTTCCGACATTCGACTACGAGCAAGCGCTGAGTCGAAATTTCCACAACCGACTGAAGCGTAAGTCGCTTTCCGACATTCGACTCCGAGCTTCAACTGGATTGAACGTCGAATTTATACGTTTTATAAAAAAGAATGCGAGATTTAAATTTTCTATATGTGTAATTTTAGTGCTTTTTGTTTTTCATAACCTCAAATTTTCCTTTAAATATAAAAAGTATTACTGTATTTATTTACATTTCAATAGTCGGTTGTCGAAAATCCAACATATGACTTAGTGCTTGCTCGTAGTCGAATGTCGGAAAGCGACTCACGCTTGAGTCGGATGTCGAAAAATCCGGCATTCGATCACGTCGAAAAGCCGACTTGAGTCGAATCGAATTATTTTGCACATCACTGTGAAATAGTATATTATGTGCCTAGGCACACAATGATGGTGATTGCGTGACGAGCGACAATGCTCGCAGGAGATCGAAACCAAGGCGTAGTCGAGGCGTAGGTGAGGCATAGTCGAGGCGTAGCCCAGACGTAGCTGAGGCAAAGCCGAGACAAAGCCGAGACGAATCCGAGGCGCTATCAGTCCTGCGAGCATTGTCGCGAGTCTCGCAATGTCTCGCTAGTTGTACGAAGCGGGCGCAAATTGGCGACTAGTGACTAGTCCCGGCCATTTTGATTTTATCGGTCTTGTGTAGTAGTCAGTGCTAACGCTGTACGAAGAAGAAGTGAGAAGAAGAAGAATAAGAAATAGATTGCGTTCCGCTGTAAGACTATAATGCGCATGCGCAGTTCAATTTCTACATTGTATTACTCTGTAACGGAATATACAACATTGCTTTACTCTCAGCTGTAACGGAAAAACGAGTTTCCGCGGCTGAGGCACATAAAATCATTAACAGAACGCCAGTGCCAGAATTGTTTTGCTCGTTTTCGTTCCGGAGATTTTCACCTCAAAGATGCTCCACGCTCTGGACGCTTAACTGAAGTTGACGACGACAAAATAAAAGCAATGATAGAAAATAACCGGTGTAGTACGACACGAGAGATCGCAGAAAAGCTTAACAAATCACATACGTGCGTTGAAAGACATTTAAAACAACTTGATTACGTTAATAAGTTCGATATTTGGGTTCCTCACAAATTGAACGAAATTCAACTCACCAAACGAATTTGCATTTGCGATTCACTGCTAAAACGTAACGAAACCGATCCATTTTTAAAGCAAATCATAACGGGCGATGAAAAATGAGTTTTTTATAGTACGATAATGTCGTGCGAAGAAGATCATAGAGCAATCGAGATGAGCCTGGACAATCGACATCAAAAGCCGATATTCATCAAAAGAAGGTTATGCTGAGTGTTTGGCGGGATTCCAAAGGTATTGTTTATTTGGAGCTGCTCCCAAGGAACCAAACTATCAATTCGAATATCTACTTTCGCCAGCTAATGAAATTGGACAAAGAAATCAAGGAAAAGTGGTCAGAACTTGTAAAGGCGTCATCTTCCATCAAGATAACGCTAGACCACATACATCTTTGGTCATTCGCAAAAAATTATTGGAGTTAGGCTGGGAAGTGACGCCTCATCCACCGTATAGGCCTTGTCTTGCACCATCCGATTATCATTTATTCCGTTCACTTCAAACCCATTTGAATGGAAAAAAATTCGATTCAATTGAGGCTGTCAAAAATGAGTTGATTCACTTTTTTGCCTCTAAGAACCAATTTTTCTAAGAAGGCGGAATTATGAAGCTGACTGAAAGATGACAAAAGGTCATCGAACAAAATGGTCAATACATAATTGATCAATGTTTGTTATTTGTATGAATAAACTTGCTTTGAAAATCATGAAAAAAAAACGAAATGACTTTGTTGCCAACCCAATAGAACGACGCTAAAAAGTACATAATTCTACATTATTCTACTTTACGCTATACTACGCCACGGCGAAATGGATCGAACGCCTAAGCCCGTTTAGATAAAAAAAAATATCCTAGTTTTATTTGTAAAAATGGCCAAATAATACTATTCTGTGCTATGAAACTACGCAGTCTAGTCCTAAAGTGAAAATGCACAGATTGTTATTGAGGATTCTGTTATTTTGCGTTATTCTATACTGCGTTAACACAATGAAATGCAAAAGATACCAAGTCTTTCTTAGAAGTAGAATGATGTAGAATGACATGGAAAGTAGTTTAATCCTCGCTATTCAACGCTATACTCTGTCATAGCTGGATGCAAACAATACACTGAGAGAAATCGGCTTTGGTTCCTGTGCACATAGCACATAAATTTTTTGTACAGTAGTTGCCTTGACCAAAAAAGTTGAGAGAAGCTACTACTTTTATAGTTATCATAACAGTAATTTGGACTTTTTTGTATATTCGGTTGTTGTGACCAAAGTTGATGATTAGAATGAGCTTTATACGTACCCCAACGGTTAGTACACGTACATTTTCTTTATGTGTACTGCCAAGCTCCTTTGGTTACTACAACCGCAGCGTTCGCTGTTGCGCTAGACAAATCAAGTATAACTTTCATTTTTTACAACGAGGTAAGCCTGTCGTGACAACTATTAAAGTAGTTACTTCCAAAAAGATATGCAGCCTAAGTTGAATCCTGCCGATTCTCGTTCTCGATTCCTGGACTATATTTCACCGTGCCAAGCATCATCAGGTAAATAATTCTATTATAAATATAGTTTGACAATTCTTTCTAAATGATAAGCGATTTTGTTCGGGGACAATGCAATGCGTTCCAATGTTGCTGTCTCGTCGTATTTTGTCAAAACTATAGTCAGTCAAAAAAAGTTTATGGTGATGAAAAAAGTGACAATTTTTTAACTTAATCGACGAAAGTTATCATAAATATCATTATACCGGGTTATTTTTCTTAGATCTTTTCGGTGAAACTTTATTTTCTCTAATCAAATTAAATTCGTATTTTGATAACTAAGAGAACCATACCTATAACCTCAAAAATAATTTTGGCTGGGTATTTACTGTCCGTAGACTTAGTCATTTTAACTAAACTCTATGCGCGGCTTTACGATGGACTTTGGTTCCTATAACCGCAGCGCTATGGTATTTCAAGTACCAGAATCGTGGTCTCAGTAACGTTCCTTGCAGTTGGAGTAAACACTTTTCCAATGTATGACAGCCACTACCATGATTGTCATGAGAACTTTAAAATTTTTGTAAAGACGATTTTAACAAAAAAACTTTGGTCAGTGGAACCTAAAATTTCTCTCTGTGTAGCGATCCATTTCAAAGTAGAACGACGTTATAAAGTACATCAATCTACATTATTTTACTTTACGCTATACTACGCCACGGCGAAATGGATCGAACGCCTAAGCCCGTTTAGATAAAAAAAAATATCCTAGTTTTATTTGTAAAAATGGCCAAATAATACTATTCTGTGCTATGAAACTACGCAGTCTAGTCCTAAAGTGAAAATGCACAGATTGTTATTAAAGATTCTGTTATTTTGCGTTATTCTATACTACGCTAACACAATAAAATGCAAAAGATACCAAGTCTCAGAAGTAGAATGATGTAGATTGACATGGAAAGTAGTTTAATCCTCGCTATTCAACGCTATACTCTGTCATGGCTGGATGCGAACAACAGCGATCCATTTCAAAGTAGAACGACGTTACAAAGTACATCAATCTACATTATTCTACTTTACGCTATACTACGCCACGGCGAAATGGATCAAACGCCTAAGCCTGTCTAGATAAAAAAAGCCTAGTTTTATTTGTAAAAATGGCCAAATAATACTATTCCGGGCCATGAAACTACGCAGTCTAGCCCTAAAGTAGAAATGTACAGATTGTTATTAAAGATTCTGTTATTTTGCGTTATCCTATACTACGCCAACACAATGAAATGCAAAAGATATCAAGTCTTTCTCAGAAGTAGAATGATGTAGATTGACATGGAAAGTAGTTTAATCCTCGCTATTCAACGCTATACTCTGTCATGGCTGGATGCGAACAACAGCGATCCATTTCAAAGTAGAACGACGTTACAAAGTACATCAATCTACATTATTCTACTTTACGCTATACTACGCCACGGCGAAATGGATCAAACGCCTAAGCCTGTCTAGATAAAAAAAGCCTAGTTTTATTTGTAAAAATGGCCAAATAATACTATTCCGGGCCATGAAACTACGCAGTCTAGCCCTAAAGTAGAAATGCGCAGATTGTTATTAAGGATTCTGTTATTTTGTATTATTCTATACTATGCTAACACAATGAAATGCAAAAGATATCAAGTCTTTCTTAGAAGTAGAATTATGTAGATTGACATGGAAAGTAGTTTAATCCTCGCTATTCAACGCTATACTCTGTCATGGCTAGATGCTAACAACAGCGATCCATTTCAATGTAGAACGACGTTACAAAGTACATCAATCCACATTATTCTACTTTACGCTATACTACGCAACGGCGAAATGGGTGGAATGCCTAAGCCTGTCTAGATAAAAAAAGCCTAGTTTTATTTGTAAAAATGGCCAAATAATACTATTCCGGGCCATGAAACTACGCAGTCTAGCCCTAAAGTAGAAATGTACAGATTGTTATTAAAGATTCTGTTATTTTGCGTTATCCTATACTACGCCAACACAATGAAAAGCAAAAGATACCAAGTCTTTCTTAGAAGTAGAATGATGTACATTGACATGGAAAGTAGTTTAATCCTCGCTAATTAGTACACCAAAAAAACTGGTAAAATCAACTACGCAGTCTAGTTCGAAAGTAGAAATGCTGAAACTGGTGTTCTATATTTTCTATATGCAGAAAATACTGAGTATTCCTTAAAAGCAAAATTTGACTGATTCAAGTAGCTAAATAGAGGTTACTGTGAATCAGTCAAATTTCATTGATTACTTCAGTGAAAAATATTTTTGCGCTTACGAATCAGTGAAAATGAACTGATTTAACGGTGAAAAATATTTGTTCACTGTTGAATCAGTGAAAAGGAAAATCACTAATTGAATGAGTGAAAATTTGACTGATTTAGTTTTAGAAAGTACCAATTATTTATTGCTAAATATCCTTACTGACTCAATTGCCAAACAATTTCGGACTTTTCAATCAGTGCTTTTCTACTAATTCTGATTTGAAGATTACAGTTTAAGCCAAAACTTGTGTGATTTTAACACTTGTTTTCTTTTTTCCTCATTAAGTTACAAGATAATTACAGCATCTCGTTGAAGTATCGTAATATAAATTTGAGAATTTCTTTACGCTTCCTATTGCTTAAGTATATGATACATATAATTCTTTTTTTAAGATGTTAAAACTCAAGATTGGAGGTGACAGTACTAATTAAAATTCCAGGCAGCCGGCTAGTTTCTTTCTTGAAACGCGTTATTACTGCATGTGTACGCCATGTTACTGTCTGGATTCGTAATGAAGTTATGCGACATGCATTATGTACTCGCATAACACACCGCCAGCTGTTTTCGCAATCACTTTTACGATTTGAAACGAATCTTGTTATCGGTGAAGAACTTATCTCTCAAAAATCTTTTGTAGAAAATCAAGGAAATACCTTAAATCATCCCTTTGGGATTCAACAAGGAAATAAATCGCCACACATTTCTGATTTAAAAAACCTATTAACAGCTCTTTATTTCCACTCTTGGATATGTCTTATTTTTCCTACTAAACTAACCATTTTGATAATGGACCAATTTCAATCAAAAAAAGCTTAAGAAGTTATTAACATGGTCAGCAACACGTGCACATTTTTGTAAAATTTATTACTATTTTTTTTATGTCTCTGCTTCTTACATCCTTCATATTATGGATAGCTACAAAATCGACGATCTCTAATCGTGTCATTATTTTAATAAACTTAATCGCAGACAAACGACTTAATTTGCATGGAAAATCGTTTAGATTCTTCGCGATATTGTAAATACTTCGGCTACTTTTAATTTTGTGGCAAAACCTTTGGGCTTAAGAACTTATCTTGGGGTATCAAAATGAAATTTCCAAAGGCTTTGGAAAAATTTAAGAAGAATTGAAAGTTGGCGGTCCAAAAGGTGCTAAAGGACATTTTGACGAAAATGTGTTTTCACCTCTCACACATAAAAAATGAGCACTTATTAGGCCACATCCAATCAAAATTGAGGGATTGAACACTTCTTTTGTGTTTTTGAAAAAATCAAAATTTTCAATACTGGTTTTTTATAGTGCTCATAAATCTCTACTAATTATCCTAATAATATTTTTCGATTAAACAAAAATTATAAATATTACAGCATGTTAAAACTTGAAAAAAGTCAATATCAAAATTCCATTTTCCAGTTAAATTATACGAGATATGAAAAAAAGTTATCATACAAAATTATTTTCTACATGAAGACCTACAAATTTGAATCGGAACATTTTTTCATAAGATGTATATTTTTCTTTTTAATTTAAAAAAATACTATTGAAAATCCAAAATTCAATTTTTTAACAATATGTGAAATACGAAAAAAACGTAAGAATTCAAAATTGTTCGTTTCAATAAGATCTACAAATTTTGTCTTACATAGTTTCTGACAAAGCGTATTATTATTATATTATTAGAAAGTTACAGAAATGTATGCAGAAAATCGAGCGCGAAGCGCGAGTGTTATAATGTAAATGTGTTACTTAAGACTGATAGAACTTTAAGTAAATTGAATTTCCTTTTTCATTTGAAATAAAAAAAAAAAATTTATTTACTTTGAGAAAATGTAATTCACATCTACAATATTATAAAATTGACTTGAGCTTCAGTATCAAATTACAAGAAATAAACTTATATCTATGCGAAGGATATAAGTACGAGCGCGAAGCGCGAGATCCAAACAGAACGGAGCATGAAGCGCGACGATCGAATCACGCACCCTAGGTGCGTTCAAACTTGCGAGCCAAACGGACAGATTTTTTTTTTTTTAATTGAAATTTGCATTTTTTATCGAGTCGGTCAACTTCAACATCTACTCTCTAAATCTGAATCAGTCAAATGTTCACTGATTGAATCAGTAACCTCTTTTTAGCTATTTGAATCAGTCAAATTTCACTGATATTTAGTAGATTTTGACTAATTCAAATTTATAGACTATTTCCTCTAAACTGGATAACTTATTATAATCAAACTTTTTGGGGCTTAATTCGGCAACATTTCAGTTCGAGAGAGTATTTTTGTTTTCTCTCTCAAATAAGATTTCAATTTTACAGAATGTTTTTTCGCTCTCCTGTAAAATTGCCAAAATGCCCCTTAGCACCTTTTGGACATCCAGCCTTCAATTATTCTTTAGTCAGATAATTTTTAGTTTCAACTGTATTGCTGGGAAATTTTTGATTTGAGTTGGTACTTCGTTAAAAAATTTCGTTTTGATAGCTTATAGTATCCCAGGTGGAAAGGTCGGATTCATGCCAGTATTTACAAACGGCACAGTACCGCGCCAGGTGTCCTGAGACCAAGTGTCGGCTAACAACTGACTTCGAAGTAATGCCAGTACTGAACGAGTACAGATATCAGTGCTGGCATGGTACCGATGTCCAATACCGTGCCAGTACTGAACCAGTACAGATATTAGTGCTGGCATGGTACCGACGCCCAATACCGCGCCAGTACCGATGGACAACTTCCAGCCAAGTTACCTTTCGGAGCCGCGCCGTGCTTATGCCAGTACCTCGCCAGTACTGCATTTCCTTCTGCGGTACTGGTGCGGTACTAGTACAGGCTCAGTCCTGAGACCAAGTGTCGGTTAACAACTGATTTCGAAGTAATGCCAGTGCTGAACCAGTACAGATATCAGTGCTGGCATGGTACCGACGCCCAATACCGCGCCAGTACCGATGGACAACTTCCAGCCAAGTTACCTTTCGGAGCCGCGCCGTGCTTATGCCAGTACCTCGCCAGTACTGCATTTTCTTCTGTGGTACTGGTGCGGTACTGGCGCGGTACAAACTCGGTTGTAAATTTCCATCTGGGTAACTGATATTTACTTTGAATAAATTAACTCTCGTGGACCAAAGTAGCTAACCATCGAACTTTATTTTCTCATAGTTGCTCTTGGCCGTTTTCTTCTCCGCGGACTAATTCTGTATCATCAACAAAATTGCTATAATCGCTCACCGTAATGCGAGAAGATCATTTGCAACGACAGCCAGGACACGAATAATGTGGTCCATTCGATAATTGGCCCGGTAACGAAGCTCATATGCGACTGAGCCTACAAGTGCGAATAAGTAAAGAACAGCACAAACTCTTTGAACTAGGTAACTGTCTTAGAACTATAATGAGAGTTCTTTGCCATTTTACTGAATTCTTTTACTTGTTTCTATCTTTTCTTAAATTTCTACCAATTTCTTTGGAGACCTTGGGATTATGCATCTCTCAAGAAGAGATTTGCAAAATTTTTATGAATGATTCCACCCAAGATTTACATTTCAAAATTTTTTTTGCGTGAAATATTTTTTTTTTTGTCTTTGGTCGAAAATATTCGACAGATAATTTTTTATTTTCATATGGTTTTTAAGCTTTTTGTGTAGTGAATTTTTAAACTTTTGAGTTTCGGTAAATGTACTTTTTTACGATTTAATTTTTTGTTAATAGAAAAAGCGGGAAAAAAATTAGTACCAAATTTGAAAAAAATCTATTTGTTCATAAAATTGCGCGTTTTTCTATTAATAAAAAATTGAATCGATTCATAATAAACCTCATTTAACATCTGAGAAAAAAACGTAAATTTCATAGTGTGCAGAAATGTTTTGAATAAAATACTTATTTATCAAATAATCAAATTTCTAGAAAATCAAACCGAAATATTTTGTACTTTGATGACAAACCAACTTTTCAAATTGTTTCATACAGAAATTTGGTTTTGATTTGTTTGATGGAAAAAAATTAAAAATGGCAGTCTACTCGTAGCATGACTGGGAGTGTCCTTTTTTTAAGGCCATGAACCAACCTGGTCACGTGACTAGATTCCTACTTTACCGGCATTTCAGTTTTTGTAACCCCATTTCTATAAAAATTAAGACAGGTAACTGGAAATTTATAAAATTAAATAAAATACATTAATATAGGTCTGTCTGGTAATAAATGTTTATAATTATGACAAAAAACTTCTTTGAAATTTTTTTTATTTATAATTATAAACATTTATGATCAGACAAACTTGCCTCAGTGCATTTCATTTTCATATTTTCACAAATTTTCAACTTATCTCATTTTTTACAGAAGTGGGGTTGCACAAATTGAAAATGCTCGTAAGGCAGGAATCTAATCACGTGATCCGGTTGGTGCATTTTTTTTCATAAACTACATTACATTTGCTAGATAAGTACACACAATTATCAAAAAAATTCACCTTATTTTATTTATATAAAAAATTATTGACCAATTCAAATAATCGTGTGTACTACTCTGTAAATTTGAATCAGTCAAAATCTACTGATTATCAGTGAAATTTGACTGATTCAAATAGCTAAAAAGAGGTTACTGTAAATCAGTCAAATTTCACTGATTACTTCAGTGGAAATCAACTGATTTAACGGTGAAACTTATTTTATATGATCGGATGAAAATTGTTGGAGTTTTGCTGCCGGTCGATTTTGAAAACATGGTTTCGAAAAAAACGCTTTTGAAGTTCCAAAACGTGTTCCAGAAATTGAGCTTTCAGGTCCTTTTAAAAAATGTTCCCACTCATAATAGATATTAGATATCATTTTTGAGATGTTTATTACCAATTGAAAAATTAATTTTCCTAAAAATTCAAACAGGTATAACCCCTTAAATTAGAATATCCTTCAGTTTTAATCGTGTCAAAGTAACAACCTTTTTTTTCTATTGAAGAAGCAAATTTTAAGAATTCTGTCAAAATTCAAACGAGCCTTAGGGCAACAGAAGCCATTACGATAAACTGTTCCCTGACGCTTTGAATGCACCTGCGACGAGGTACCTTTTTTCTGATATTCGAACGCAGCAAGATCTCGTGCCATAGATATAGTCCGGCCCCTAAACATTCAACCATTATATTAAATTGTGTATATTTCCCTTCATAATTACTCGAATTATACGCATTATGTAAATCGGTATGTTAATACGACGAGCATGGTACCTCCGCGAGGATTACAACAATTTTGTTTAAGCGCGCATTAAACGTTACTTCTTGCATTTTTTTATATCTTTGCCTCATTTATCCCTTTTCCTCAAAATAACCTCAAAATCTCCTATGCATTTTATTGTTCTCTCTTTCCTTCTTTCTCTGCCTCTAATTCTATGCGCTTATATTTACATAATATTATTGATCCCTATCGAATTGGTTTTTACACTCTTATCATAAATGAGAGGGTATTAGTTTTATGTGGGAAATGACTTTCGAACTAATTATCCTAATAACATTTTTCGATTAAACTAAAGTTAGGAAAGTTACAGTATTTTAAAACTTGAAAAAAGTCAATATCTAAATTCCATTTTCCAGTTAAATTATACGAAATATGAAAAAAAAGTTATGATACAGTATTGTTTACTACATAAAAATCTACAAGTTTGAATCGCAACATTTTTTCATAAGATGTATATGGGTCATTCCATATCAGATTTACAATCATAATTTTGATTCACCTGAAAATTTTTTTCCTCGTTCTAGAAAGGAAAAAAAATGACACGTATTTTTTTTTTCAACATGATATGTAAATTTTTCAAGTTATTGATTTTTTTATTTTCAAAGTGCAAAAAATGTTTTTTTCAATACTGCTTCTAATATTCAACGAAGAGCATAGAATACATAAATGAAATATGCCATGGGATCTACTATTAAGTCCATGCTTTGATGAAAACTCAGAAACGGTATTTAGTACTTTCTATGCAACAATTAAGCAAACAAATGGAATTATCTCAAAAGGGACTTGTCTGAATTGAATCATTTTTTGTGTAATTTGTTCGTTAAGTACACAGAACTTTGTGTCAAAATTTGGTAGTGGACCGTTTGATACTTTTCGAGAAAAAAAATTTTTTGTGTGACCGCGCGCTTGGAGCGCGCAACGCGAAGTATAGAGTCGAGCGCACTCAAACATTTGTAAGTGAGTCTACCATATTCCGATGAGGATTTTATGCAGTTCCCACAAATAAAAGTCGGTAAATAATAAAAAGTCTTTTGAGAAAGAAACACTGTTTAATTCGAAAGCAGTCATGTAATTTATTAACAATGCACTTTTACATCCAATACTTTCAAATAAATGAAAATACAATTGTTGTCAGTTTGTAATGTTTGTAATGGTGTCGTTATTTGATCATACACAGACCTTTGAAGACTAGCTTTTCGTGCTTGTCTTTCAGGAGTTTGAAGTCATGTTTGGGCCTTTTTTTAATGTGCAACATTTTAGCGAAAAACCAAGATTGACGTTATTTTGTGCTTGATTTATATTTTTAAAAGCCGTTTTCAAAATAAAAATCGGACCACCTCTGCGGCAAGCAGATATTTTACAATTAACGGATTAAATAAATTAAAGTGTCAATAGCGCGAAATCGTATTATCTCAAAGTGTCCGTTTTTTTATGCATTTGAAGAGCATAAAGTCTGCTACTTTTCCACCAAACCTTAACCCTAAAAAGTTGAAAATTAACTGAGATATTAATTTGTTTAACAAAAGCTAAATTTACCGATTTTTCCGAATTTTCGCCGCTTCTAATTATCCAATCAAATCAAGCGACAGCTTATTTTGTTGGCAATTCAATTGTCTACAACTTATCAACTGATGTCGTCAAGATTGGATAATTACCTTTAATGTTCTAAACAAAAAACTAAAAAAAGTGCTATTTTTTGGTCTTAAATGTTGATAAAAAATTTATAAATCATATTTCATTGTCCAAAACATGACACAATTACTCTATGACCAACCTTTCTTCTGATGGCGCAGTCCGTTTTCTAAAATAAATAATGTCATAAATCATTCATAATAAATGCCCTGTTGCTTGGACTATCGACTCTATACTTCGCGTTGCGCGCTCCAAGCGCGCGGTCACACAAAAAATTTTTTTTCTCGAAAAGTATCAAACGGTCCACTACCAAATTTTGACACGAAGTTCTGAGTACTTAACGAACAAATTACACAAAAAATGATTCAATTCAAACATGTCCCTTTTGAGATAATTTCATTTGTTTACTTAATTGTTGCATAGAAAGTACTAAATACCGTTTCTGAGTTTTCATCAAAGCATGGACTTAATAGTAGATGCCATGGCATATTTTAATTATGTATTTTATACTCTTCGTTGAATATTAGAAGCAGTATTGAAAAAAACATTTTTTGCACTTTGAAAATAAAAAAATCAATAACTTGAAAAATTTACATATCATATTGAAAAAAAAATACGTGTCATTATTTTTCCTCTCTAGAAAGAGGAAAAATTTTTTCAGATTAATCAAAATTTTGATTGTAAATCTGATATTTTTTAAAATTTTTAAATATACTATTGAAAATTCAAGATTCAATTTTTTAACAATAAAATATGTGAAATTCGAAAAAAAACCTAACTTTGCAAAATTGTTCGTTTCAATAAGATCTAAAAATTTTGTCTGATATAGTTTCTAATAAAATGTATATTTTTCATTCCAGTTCCAAAAAATACGATTAAAAGTAAAAAATTCCATTATTTAAACAAAATATGTGACATACGGAAAAAACGCTGAGATGGGAAATTATTCGCTTTAATAAGGTCTAAAAATTCTCAGTGGCACATTTTTTGACAAGATATATATTTTATGTTTTGATTTTAAGTATTGAAAATCAAAAATTCTATTTTTTAACGAAAATATAACAGAATATGTATGCGGAAAATCGAGCGCGAAGCGCCAGTGTCATGATGAGAAACTCTTAAACAGTTCTATAAACTTTACTGAACTATTTTTTTCCGTGCAATGAGAACTAATATTTCGAATTTCTCCTACACTGTTAGTAATTTCTGCCGGATTTTTACGAAAGACGTAACTGGAAATTCCGTTAGTTTCGTAATATGAAGAAAAGTCACGGAAATTTAAATCAATCTTCAGATATAAAAAAAAAGGTATTGTGAATTTCATATAATTTTCCTTTACATTTGTAAATTAAAAATTTCGTGAATTTCAGAACATTCTTTAAAATTGTTATGTGTAATTCATTTAAATTTGTCACATAAGTGTTAGAAAAATTACAATGTGGGAAATTAAGAATTTCAATTTTTAATTCATAACAAAATGGCTTTTGAAGATTAATTTTATTTATGGTTCTTTTTTTTAAAGACTGGCATAGAGAGAATTAACTTATTTTATATCAAATTAATTTTTACTTGTCAAAGAAGTTTATTTTTAAATTATAAATCTCAAAAATGTGTTTGTAAACCAAAGAAAACAATTTTTTCATCTTTATTTTATTGAATCAAGCATAAATTTCATTCTGTTTAAAAATATTTTCACTTTTTGACGCAGTCAAACGAATACACAGAGAACATTTTTATAGCAATATATGTTTTATTTAATAGTTATGATTCTAAAAAATAATAGGAATTTAGGGAAAATCTAGGTGCAATGGTAATTATTCCTAGCAGACTGGAAATTTTTCTCAGTCCAAGCACTAAAAATTCGAAAAATTACAAGAAACTTTAGTATAGGTTATAGTAAAATTCGACACAACCTATAGTAAATTCATTTCAATTTTCCATACTCTCTAAATTTGAATCAGTAAAATCTACTGATTATCAGTGAAAGTTGACTGATTCAAATATCTAAAAAGAGGTCACTGTAAAACAGTCAAATTTCACTGATTATTTTAGTGAAAATTGACTGATTTTACAGTGAGAAATATTTTTTCACTGATGAATCAGTGAAAATTAACTGATTTAACAGTGAAAAATATTTTCCACTTTTGAATCAGTGAAAAAGCAAATCACTGATTCAATCAGTGAAAATTTGACAGATTCAGATTTAGAGAGTATAAATGTTAGAAAAATTACAATGTAGGAATTTATAGAATATTCTATAAATATTACGAAGAATAAAAAATACTTTTATATTTTTAACTTCAGCATTTCGTAGTTTTATCGTACATTTAAAAATATCCAGAAATGCTTAAAAATTTGAACCATTCTTGACTTTTCTAATATTCAAAGATTTATTTTTCAAGCCATAAATATTCCAATTTGTCCAATTACCGATGTTTATTAATTGTTCAATTTAATGTCTACTCTCTAAATGTGAATCAGTCAATTTTTCACTGTTAAATAAGTTAATTTTCACTAATTGAATAACTGAAAAAATACATTTCGCTGTTAAATCATATCCAGTAACCTCTTTTTAGCTATTTGAATCAGTCAAATATCACTGATAATCAGTAGTTTTTCACTGATTCAGAATTAGAAATTTAAAATTTCCCAAATATTGTTAATTTTAATTTTGAATTTTTCCTATTTTTCAACTAAACTTGCCAAGATTTTATGTTTCAGAATGTTGTCTCTTAAGTAAAGTTATATGTTAGATTGTAATTAATAATAATGATGATTAATTTGAACACTTGTTGCAATTGGCAGGAATAGTGGATAAGTTGTATTTCTGAAACAGGCGATGTAAAATATTGTACTAGACGACGCACGTTCGTACTTTTAATGACGAAGCATCTCCGCACCTCCTACTCACCTGTCAGATTATGATGGATACAACCGGAATTCTAATATATTTTAATTTATGTTTTCACCTGAGGAACGCGTGCGTTGATTTCCCTGGCGGAAACTGACGAAACTGCGACTCGAAACTGACGTTTAACATTGATCGAATCGAGAGTCACAGGTTAACAGGTACTTTTGACAGGTCGGAACCAGTCTAGAATATAATGGAGTGGCTGAAATACGCTCGCGGAAGAGGAAACATGACCATTCTAATTGAAACTGGTATATATGAAAGTTTCTAACAACTGAAATGATGCAGTTGAATATTTCGTTCTGTTACGAGCCATTCAGCTTAAAAGTTTCATTCTGGGAACGAGTAGTTTTTGAATGTCTTACAAATTTTCAGAACTAAATAGTAATGCACTAGGTTACAACTTCTTTATTTTGAAATCTTTTTTATTGTAATCTTGTATAAAATCATGTAAGACTTTCTAGAATATTACAAAATATGAGTGAAGAACTTCGAATGCCACAGGAGATTTAAAAGAATTTCAAACGATTTTCAAGACACAAAAGCTCGAATCACAGCGCAGTCGAAAGCGTCTTTTTTCCACAGAAAGATTTCAAATTATTAAATTTTAAATTTTAAAAAATGTTGTAATTAATAAGATTTCTTATTTTGAATTTTTCGAATGATTTTGATTTGATTTTTTAAAAATAGTTTGTTCTAAAAGCTTAGAAATGTAAGAAATTGAAAAACTGGTAATCGCGCGTTACAAATTTTTTTGATTTTAAATGAAAAAGGAAATTTAATTTATCTACTTCCAAATATCTCAAAAGGAAAAAAATTGTTTAATTGTGTATTTATTCAACTTTCTATTGAAACATTGAAATATTTGGTAGTCAGAAAATCTAAAACTTCAGTAATTTCAGAATTAGAATCTTATAATCTCTGAGAATTGCAATGTTTGTGTATTTTTGAGGAAAATAGACTTCGCAATGATTATTTTTTATATTTTGTATTTTGTTTAAAAAATGGAATTTTTTATTTTCAATATTTAAAATCAAAACATAAAATATATATCTTGTAAAAAAATGTCCTACTGAGAATTTTTAGACCTTATTAAACCGAATAATTTTCCATTTCACCGTTTTTTCGTATTTCCCATATTATTGTTAAAAAATTGAATTTTTGATTTTCAAGAGTATTTTTTTAAATGAAAAAGAAAAATGTACATTTTATGAAAAATGTTGCGATTCAAACTTGTAGATTTTTATGTAGTAAACAAGTGTGTATCATAACTTTTTTTCGTATTTTGTATTGTATAATTTAACTGAAAAATAGAATTTTGATATTGACTTTTTTCAAATCTTAACATACTGTATAACTTTCCTAATTTTAGAAAAATGTTATCAGGATAATTAACAGAGATTTATGAGAACTATTAGAAACCAGTATTGGAATTTTGGATTTTGTTTATAAAGTTTTTTTTCAGAAACGCAAAAAATGCTCCTATTTTGTCAATTTTTGTCGGATTTGGCTGGTTAACGAACTTGTCCTTACAGTGATTTGAAAAGAAAGTTGTATTCATATAGCAAAAATTTACTCAAAACATTTTTTAAAAATAAATATAAGGAATCAAATTTACAATTTCGTGCTTGTCATAAAACAATAAAAAGAATTGAACAATATAATGTTATCAAATTAATTAGTTGAGTTTGAAATTTTTGTCACTGCCTCTGTGTAGCTCAGTGGTTAGAGCAGTCGATCGGCAATCAAAAGACCTGGGCTCGAATCCCAGCGCATTCGAAAGAGTCTTTTTTTCCGCAGAAAGATTTTCTAATTCTTTAAATATAACATTACACCTTTAAATTAAGAAATTCATTAAAACAATTTTTTTTTAAACACGGAAATCTAGATTAATCCAAGGATATTTTTTGTTGAATCTACTAAATTATTAGATTATATTATTATTAGACATTTGATCTTATAAACAATAGTATAAAAACAATATGGATAATTAAATAAGAGTTTAAAAATACGTTTAAGTTATCAATTGTTTGAAATATTCAGATCCATGTAGGGTTCGTCCCCCGAGCACGTAAATTTTTAGATATTCAGATATAAGTAAAATTCGAGACAGTTAGCAGTAAAACATATAAATACATGTAACATATCGAGACGTTAAGAGAGAGAGTTTGAGGGACGATAAGGGGTGATTACTGGACTCGGGTATCTCAAGATCTATCTGAATAATAACGTGTATGACAACATGTCAAATTATACAGATCTCAGAACACACAGACAAGCACACAAATACACCAATTGCTGTGTATTTTTGCGTGCACGCGTGCATAAGTGCGTGCGTGAGTGCGTGTTTTGTGTCGCTCGTCGTTCGCTCCCGTGTCGGTATCGGACGACATGTGTTCGCGGTGGCGGCAGCAACCACATTATACAATTTTATAATTGCAAGTGATATTACCGGATATACATACGTACTTACATGCACTCTGATACACCCATTCGAGTAATATTGGCCCGCGACATAATCTCCAAAGTCCGCCTACCTATTCTCTTATATCTTGAAATCTCTTCTAAAGGGTTTTCCAATAGGGACATAACAATTTTATCTATTAATAAAACACAGAAATATTTGAGATATCGAATTCAAATTTATTGTGGGTGTAGTGCAAGCATTACATTTTATGAATGAAATTCGATATCGGTCATATGACCACCACGAGCCCGTTTACAGCGGTCGATTCTTTGGACCCAATTTTCCACCACCTGGCACACATTTCGACCGGAACGTTGGCAATTTCGCGTTGGATGTTGTCTTTGAGGTCGTCTAAAGTTGCTGGCTTGTTGGCATAGACCAGTGACTTGATATGGCCCCATAAAAAGAAATCCAATGGCGTTAGATCGCATGAACGAGGCGGCCATTCGACCGGACCATTTCTCGAGATAACACGTTCACCGAATTTGCCTTTCAATAAATCAATTGTGACGCGTGTTGTGTGGCTAGTGGCACCGTCTTGTTGAAACCACATATCGTTGATGTCAAGTTCATCCAATTCTGGCCAGAAATAATCTTCCAACATAGCACGATAGCGCTCTCCATTGACGGTAACATGACGGTCGTTTTCATCCACAAAAAAATACGGCCCAATCACACCTCTGACATGAAAACCACACCAAACAGTCACTTTTTGCGGATGCAACGGTGTCTCAAGAAGCACATTTGAGTTTTTTGCTGACCATTAACGCATATTTTGCTTATTAAAAAAGCGATTGAGCCAGAAATGAGCTTCATCGCTGAAGATGATTTTTCGATGAAATTCTTCATTTTCTTCAAGCTTTGCCAGAGCCCAATTGGAGAAGTTTCGGCGTTTCAAATGATCTAGTGGCTTTAGTTCTTGAGTCAATTTAATCTTGAAAGCATGTAGGCCAAGATCTTTTTGCATAATACGCCACAGTGTCGTTTGAGCGACGCCCAATTCTTGAGAACGACATGGAATCGACTGATCTGGCTCATTTTGAATCGATGCACTTACGGCTGCGATTATTTCTTCGCTTCGAGCAATACGACGTCTTTTTGGCACCGGAACGTCCAATAGTGTAAATTTGGTCTCGAATTTATCCACTATAGCACGCACAGCCTGTCGGGTGGGACGATTATTACGGCCGAAAATTGGAGTAAGCGCTCTTGAAGTTGCGACCACCGACTCAGAATTTCGGTAGTAATTTTGAATAATTTCCAAACATTGCTGGTTCGTCAACTTTACCATGATGAAAATGTTGACTTTAACTAACGTTTTGACATTGACAGTTCAATAAAAAATTTTAAGGGTGCGTTCATATAAAGATACGAAATTGTTATGTCCCCATTGGAAAACCCTTTAGTTACAGTGGGTTGACATCACTGTTAGCAATGTTCGGAAATTTACAAAATTTTTTTGCTACAAAGGTAACGTAAAATTTGACAATACTTATAATGTTTTAGAGTAAAAGTATCTTAAAATTGTAAAAATTGTACTGAATGTTCTGAAATTTGTCTTAATATTATGAAACTCAGACTCTAAAAAAAAGTCTATTGATATTATTAAATTTATTTATTATTAAATTCATTAATTACTATTACATTTTTTTGACAAAATTAATTTACGAAATTCGGGAAATTACGGTAGGAGTATCTAACAGTGATATTATTATATACTTTAAGAATTTGAGAATCTTTCTGCGGAAAAAAAGACGCTTTCGATTGCGCTGGGATTCGAGCCCAGGTCTTTCGATTGCCGGTCGACTGCTCTAATCACTGAGCTACACAGGCGTCCACTCACTTTTTTTTTGTTAATCGCATAAAACCTCATAATATTGACAATACATATATTATAATTTTTCCCTAAAAATAACATGAAAAACGTCAAAATCATGGATTAAACGACCTCAAGATGAAGTGTTTTTGTCAATTTTTCAGGAAGATATTGTGAAAAAAATCAAAATTATAAATTTTTATTAAATTATGAATAACTCTCGAAATAATAGATGTTTTTAGATGTTCTTGGACTCATTTTAAGGTTACACGGAGAAAAATGGATATTGACCCATAATATCTAGATATTGAGGCACAATGTCAGTAGTATTCAACTATGTGACAAACATTTAGATATTCTACTTCAATACCTGCAGATATTGAAAAAAAGATATTAACCACCAGTATCTCAGATATTAAGCTTGATTATCTCAGATATTAAAAATGAATATTCAAAATACTAAACTTCTGAATATCCTCGTTAGTAAACTTGAATGTCTGAGGTACTAAAGTTGAATATCTCAGATATTTAACATCAATATCAGGTATACTGAAAAGGTAAGTTATAGATATTACAGCTCAATGTCTAAGATACTTAAAAAATTATTTTAAAGGTTATAAAATAACTATGCATATTCAGTTTTTAGAAAAAAGTCAAATTATATTTTATTATGTAATAAGTATATAGTATATTTCAAATTAATTAGTTGAGTTTGAAATTTTTGTCACTGCCTACATTATCGGAGGATCACTAGTCGCGTATCAGATAGGATACGTTGTCGACAGGTGTCCTCGTAGACAATTTCAAACTCTTATATCGCAAATAATGCAAATAAATTCAATATTTAAAGAATTTGAAAATCTTTCTGTGGAAAAAATGACGCTTTCGACTGCGCTGGGATTCGAGCCCAGGTCTTTCGATTGCCGGTCGACTGCTCTAACCACTGAGCTACACAGGCGTCCGACATCTCCTTCTCCACAGGAAGATCTCCTTATATCGCCTAGTGGCTCAGCCTTGCGGCTGTAAATGATTTCAAATTAATTAGTTGAGTTTGAAATTTTTGTCACTGCCTACATTATCGGAGGATCACTAGTCGCGTATCAGATAGGATACGTTGTCGACAGGTGTCCTCGTAGACAATTTCAAACTCTTATATCGCAAATAATGCAAATAAATTCAATATTTAAAGAATTTGAAAATCTTTCTGTGGAAAAAATGACGCTTTCGACTGCGCTGGGATTCGAGCCCAGGTCTCAGTGGTTAGAGCAGTCGACCGGCAATCGAAAGACCTGGGCTCGAATCCCAGCGCAGTCGAAAGCGTCATTTTTTCCACAGAAAGATTTTCAAATTCTTTAAATATTGAATTTATTTGCATTATTTGCGATATAAGAGTTTGAAATTGTCTACGAGGACACCTGTCGACAACGTATCCTATCTGATACGCGACTAGTGATCCTCCGATAATGTAGGCAGTGACAAAAATTTCAAACTCAACTAATTAATTTGAAATCATTTACAGCCGCAAGGCTGAGCCACTAGGCGATATAAGGAGATCTTCCTGTGGAGAAGGAGATGTCGGACGCCTGTGTAGCTCAGTGGTTAGAGCAGTCGACCGGCAATCGAAAGACCTGGGCTCGAATCCCAGCGCAGTCGAAAGCGTCATTTTTTCCACAGAAAGATTTTCAAATTCTTTAAATATAGTATATTTATACATCGCTCTTATTTTTATTATTTGGCATGTCTAAAATTAATTTAATGTTCTTGTTAGAAACTTAACCTTAACACTAAGGTTAGATTTCATTCTCGGCTATAAACCAAATATATAGAAAATATATAACTTATATGTTTTACTCACTGCATCTCAAGTTAAAGACCCGATCACTTTTATTCCATTATAAACACTTATTAGAATTTAAGGAAACTTTAATAAACTTTCAAAATTTTTCTTTACGGCACGCTGCAAGCATGTCAATCTTAGATTCACTTAGATTTCGATGAGAGCGAAAAAGTGATCACATGACCTTTATATATATGCGCGCGCACTTCATGCTTCAATATCTAAACTATTGAATCTGAATATCAAATGTTACTTCTCGGAAAAATCTTATATATTGAAAAAAAAATTTAATTTTACGTGTCAATATCTAGATATTATGGATGAATATCTCCTATTTGAATATCTACTTTTCAATATCCATTTTTCTCCGTGTAACTTTTACGTAGAATGTGAAAAGCGTGCAAAAAGAATTATAATAATTTTCCCCTAGATTCTGAAAAATCTAAATTTAGAACAAAAATGTCGTAAAAATTCAAACTTGCAAAATTATTTATAAAATAATACTAAAAGTAATGATATGTAATTTTTTAAGAAAATTCAATTAATACTTCTGGGTATTTTTAAAATCCTTTTTCTGAGTATTAGCATTTTTTCAATTTTTACGACCTCTTGGTTCTAAATTTATACTTTTTCAGAATCTAGGGAAAAAATTAATCAGATCTCTAGAAATAAAATCTAAT
This sequence comes from Diplolepis rosae, assembly GCA_030998225.1. Classification (NCBI taxonomy): domain Eukaryota; kingdom Metazoa; phylum Arthropoda; class Insecta; order Hymenoptera; family Diplolepididae; genus Diplolepis; species Diplolepis rosae. The sequence continues at coordinate 7,686,776 of JAPYXD010000701.1, forward strand.
CAAGATCATTTAAAAGATTATAAGTAAGAAATCTTATTAATTACAACATTTTTTTTAATAAGAAACTTTGAGATTTGAAAACATTTAGAATCTTGAAAATCGTTTTAAATTCTTTTAAATCTCCCGTAGCATTCGAGGTTCTTTTCAAATATTTTGAATTATTCTTAAAGGCTTTCATAATTTTATACAAAATTACAATATACAACATTTTAAAAGAAAGGAGTTGCAACCTAGTGCGTTACTATTTCGATCTACAAATTTTTAACACATTTAAAAACTTTAACACTTATTGAAAAAGTGAAAAAAATAAAATTGTCAACGACAAAACTTGAATAATTTAGAGATTTGAAGAATCAATAATCGAAAAATCAAAAACTGTTATTGAATAGAAAGTTAAAATATTCAATAATTCACAATCATGTGTAATTTGTGAAAATGAAAATTGGAAAATCGAAAAATTTTAAGCCAATAGAACTATTATCAATATATAAGGCAATACATTTTTAGAATAAAGCTATTTAGAAATTTCATAATGAGTCGAATAAGAGGCTAGATAAAAAAATAATTAATCAAGATTCAGAAAAAAAAGTTGTAATTTATTAAAGCTACACTGTTAGAAATGTTCGGAAATTTACAAAAAAATTTTGTTACAAAAGTAACGTAAAATTGGACGACATTTATGATGTTTTTGAGTAAAAGTATCTTAAAATTGCGAAAAATGTACTTAATTTTCATAAAATAGGACTTGTATCGACCTTCAAATAATAATTTCATATGATGTTGTTATTAATAATTAGCTTTAGGGTCCAGAAATGATAACTCAGGAACTTACATACTTTCAAACGTTTTGACTCTGTTTGGAGTCCTCATCAGTGATCTTTATTTCTAAAATATCTAAACATTAAATAAATATTATACAGATCAGCCCTATTTTGGAGTAAACTTTGGTAATGTGAAAAATGTAAAAATGTACAATAAAAAACCGTGAGAAAATTTACATAAAATTGTATAGAAAACATCGATAAATTACCTAAAAACTTCCTTATGAATAAAAATAAAATTCTAGCACATAACATTAAGATACATCAAATAAAAACTAGTATATATTTGTGTGTAAATGTTACTGAAGATATAGATGCAATTACATATATAGTATAAAATTACAAAGTATTATTTATGAAAATTATCTTAGAATTGATAATATGAATTCTTCACTGTTAGAAATTTCTATACCGCACTTTCGCAGAACATGTGATTGGAATTCTATTCAGCCACAGCCTCAGGGAAATAAGACAGAATTTCAGAAAATTCAGTTACTTTTAGTAAATTTATGAAATTTTTTTTTTATTTTGCAGTTATAAAGTGTTGAATATTCTGTATATGTTTCTCTGGAAATTCTGAAACCTGTAATAAGAATAATTTTATGTTTTGGGTAACTGAAGTTTAATGTAGTCACATGCAACTGAAAATTAAGCTACATGTAACTGAAAACCCAGTTACAATTACGTAATTTTATGATAAATTTTATAAAAGCTCTGTTACAGTTTGCTATTTTAAAAGATACATTTTATGAAAGTTCAGTTGAGCTCCATAATATTAAGAAAAATTTAGAGAATTCAGTACATTTTTCCCAATTTCAAGATATCTTTACTCAAAAACATAAATACTCTTCAAAACGGAATTAGCCAAATTTTCACCGATTGAATCAGTGATTGTCCGGTTCACTGATTCACCAGCGAAAAAATATACCTTACTGTTAAAACAGTCAATCTTCACTGACTGAAACAGCGAAAAACATTTCTCACTGCTAAATCTGTTGATTTTTGGTGAAATAATCAGTGAAACTCGACTCATCCACAGTAACCTGCTTTTAACTACTTGAATCAGTCAAATTTCACTGATAATCAGTAGATTTTAACCGACTCAGGCCTAGAGAGTATCGTCAAATTTTACGTCACCACATAGTATACGTAAATAGAAATTAAATGTAATAATGCACTCTCTAAATTTGAATCAGTCAAATTTTCACTCATTGAATCAGTGATTTGCCTTTTCACTGTTAAATCAGTTGATTTCCACTGAAGTAATCAGTGAAATTTGACTGATTTACAGTAACCTCTTTTTAGCTATTTGAATCAGTCAAATTTCACTGATAATCAGTAGATTTTGACTGATTCAAATTTAGAGAGCATACAATTTTTTGGAAATTTCCGAATTTTACGATACTGTACCTGAATAAAACTCCAGTCTCGTGTTTCGGGAAATTACTGTAGAAATTTCTAACAGTGTAGAAGAAAATATTTATCTTTTCCCAAATATCTCAAAAGGAACAAAAATTGTTTAATTGTGTATTTATTCAACTTTCTATTGAAACATTGAAATATTTGGTAGTCAGAAAATTAAATAATTCAGTAATTTCAGAATTAGAATCTTAAAATCTCTGAGAATTGCAATGTTTGTGTATTTTTGAGAAAAATGAGATTTCGTAATGATTATTTTTTTTATTTTGTATTTTGTTTAAAAAATGGAATTTTTTATTTTCAATATTTAAAATCAAAACATAAAATATATATCCTGTCAAAAAATGTCCAAAAGAAAATTTTTAGACCTTATTAAACCGAATAATTTTCCATCTCAGCGTTTTTTTCGTATATCACATATTTTGTTTAAATAATGGAATTTTTAAATTTCAATCGTATTTTTTGAAATTAAAATGAAAAATATACGTTTTCTAAAAAATATACTATTTCTAAAAAATTATTTTGATGTTTTTTCATCAAATGATTAGGGTCAGTAATAAGTTGTGTTGGTTTCTGAAAAAAATTAAAAATGTTTAAAAATGGAAATGGAAAATTCCAAACGTTCTGTTATTCAGAAAAGTCGTTCGATAGATGTTTTGACTCACGTCAGACTAATTTCCTTTTTATACTTTCTCCGTTTTTTTCCCCTTCGAGCCTTATTTACTACTCGACCGGTGACAATAAAATCACAGGTCCCGCTTGATCATGATGGATTACTTGCTTGGTAAAGTGCCGCGTGCTAGTATAAGTTGCACAATTATGAGTTACAAATTCTCTGCTTTGACTTTGAGATTTCGCACGAGTTCCTTTCAACCCTCGTTTCAGGAAGTTTTTTTTCCAGAGAAAATGATATTCTGCGTAACTACGGCAATTAATTTTCAACTGCAGCAAACAGAAGTTTATCAAGCTAATATTTCTACTACTTTTTTTATTTCACAAAACATGAAACACTGTAACAATTCAATTTGATATTTAATTTTCTTCACAATTCTGCCTATGCTTGGGGCCCAAAAAACATGTCGATTTTCATTGTCATAGTCTTTCCATTATAAACAATTTTTTCTATTGGAGAATATTGATGAAGAATGATGACCTGAAATAAAAAATGAAAATTCTCCTTTAATACAATAATAAAACTGTAAAATAACTGGATACTTTTTTGAAATTTCAAAAATTACGAAAATTGCATGCTGTAGAAAAAAAAAGTTCGATTTTCGACCAAAAAAACAACTCCAATCATTTGTTTATTAACAAATAGATAAACGTACTAAAAAACATCCAGTCATTTTATTGAAAATCTTATAAACTATGCTCTTTCCAAATTTGATATGAATCGAACGAATCGAACGAACATAGATTTTGAGATAGAACTTTTACCGTTTCATAAAATCGCAAAAGAAAAAAAGATATCGCAGAATCTTTGTTACAAATTAAATTTAAGACTCTAGGCTATAAAACTATAGAATAAAAAATCGAATTTTCGAAATTTTTTAGGCAGAGCCATTTAAAAATGACAAATTATTCCATACTTGGTATATGTTTCTATCCGAGAATTGGTTTAAAAATGATAAAAATGATTTTGTAAACTAGAGCAAACACAAAGCGATTTGTAAATAAGAATAATGCCTCCCACGATGCAACAAATTTTGACATTAATTACGTAATAACAGAATATAATAATCATGGGTCTTCTGCCATTCTTGAGGAACGTTATCTGATAGATCATTATCACTTGCATAAATAAACCGCCCTCCAGAAAGCAATTATAAAAGCTAATGGAATATTCAAAGCTCGAGGTTCTCAGGAGTTACTTAATCTCATTACTCCGTTGAGTTCGTTTCTTGCACGCTTTGTTTAATAAGTAGTTCATAGATACAAAACGAGAAATTTGTAGCCTTGAGTCTTTCATTAATACAATAATAATACTTTTCATTATAATTTAATGTTTAATTAATTTTCCATTTTATTTATGTTTCATGTGTGGCCTTGGCACTGGACTTGAATCTGAATCTGGTTTGGATCTGTAGTATGTGAGTAATGAAATTATATCATTCATTTTATTATGTTGAGCTGAGTGGTATTATTCGCCAATTAACTACACGAGTAATGCAAAACAAACTAGTTTTCTACGGCGTTTCCCAGTTATCGCTGTAATTAGTTTTGCTGCGAATTAATTTCCTCTTATCAGCAAATGATGTGTTTACATCTCGCCTTGAATATATTTTTCGCAAGGTGCAAAATACCTTAGAATTTTATAAAGTTCAGATATTTTCATGATCTAATTATTTTTAAATTCTCAGTTATATTTAAATTGTAAGTGTGGAAGTTTAACAACTCTCAAAGAAGAATGTATTGAAGTTCAAAGTATCCAGCATGTCTAAGGTATGCGATTTCAAGTAAGTAGTTACTCCAAATTCCTTAAAATTGAGGTAAAAAGTTTGATTCAGGGTAAGAATTGATATTGTGAAATTTTATATAATTTATTTGCGCAAAATGTAAAATGAAACTTTTTTGAAGATTTTTTCAGGGGTTTAATAATTTAAATAATTCTTAATTTGGTTTCTTTCATGTTCAAGATCAGACGATCCTAACTTCTCAGAGTGAGTTTAGTAAAGAGTATGTGTTGCTCAAAAAAAAAATGTATGGAAAATTGCACCAATTAAACATGTTTTTAACTCAATCGCATAGAAGATATTGATCAAAATTACTGATGAGGGTTCCGATCGAAGCCGAATCGTCTGATTAAATTAGGCTAATCATTTTTGAAGCCTAAAACCAATTCTTCCAACAAACGTACCAGCATTATTAAAAATGGTATTATAAACTGACAAAATAAAATAAACTTATCTCAGAATACTATTGAAAATTTAAAAACACTTGAATGAATTAGCATAATAAAATTTATATCTTTTTTGATTTTTTGAAAATTATTATTCGCCTTTTTGAATTGAACCGTTTTTAGTAGAAAGATATAAACGATCGACAGGAATAAATTTTCAAAACTTTTAAAAAGTTTTAGTAATTTAAGATTATTATGAAATTTTCATAATTTTACTTGTATTGGATTTGGATAATTTTTTTAAAATGCACTTATTAAAAACTCATATGAACAAAATAAAGGCAAACTTTCCGGCCACAAATCAGTACCAACTAATAATAGTAAACCAAATAATAATAGTAATTCTTGTTTTTTTCAAATGGAAATACAAAAAATCATGCAAAATAAGTAACTTTAAAATTCGTTGATTTAACGTCCGACTAATTTTCTTCATTAAAAACAGGAAAATGACCATCTTCGGACAATCTGGATGTTTTTTTTTAATTTCTTTAATGACGTTTAGATAAACAATATGTCATCCTCTTCAGATTTTTACATTCCTTTAATGTTTAGATTCTATAATAATTATAAAAATTATAAAAAACAAAACCCTAAGAATAATAAACATAAAAATTATCCATAATATATAAATCAAAATACCTGTAGTTTTAGTGTCACATTTTTTACACACACATCACAAAAAAGTATATATCGTCGATTGTTTTTCAAAACTTAAGTCAGTATAAAAATAAATTTTATAAACATTTCTGCAATTTTTCTTTTGAAATAGTTTGATTCTTTGTGTAAGATTTTAATATTATCCCAATCAAAATTATGTTGAGTACCTGTATCATTGTTATTGTTTATTCTATGTTTAGTAACAACATTATGGTATTTTTCATTAAAATTTTTTTTTTTTGTGTTCATCACATCTGACAAAAATCATTCTCCCAGTTTGACGTACATGGGTTTTTGAACAATCTAAGCAAGGAATCTTATAAACTACATATGAATTTTCGAATTTTTCCAATGGGTCTTTTCCTAATTTTATGTATTTATCTAATTTTGAGGTGTTTCTGAAAACTATAGTTATGTTGTATTCTTTCATCTGTCTTTTAATTTTACAAGATAATTTTCCATAATAAGGAATAGAAACTACACGTTTGTAATCTATTTCTCTTTGATTATTCTTTGGAATGAACCCGAGTCGAAATCCTAAGACTCGTCTCAGTCTCTACTGTCGAGATTGAGGCGAATGTGTGACGACGGTTACGAGAATGTGAAAAGAGAGTCTATAAATGTTCAGCATTCATTGTCAACTCTCTTCTAGTCATCGAAAACTGCACATATTACCGTTTTCCCATTTTTCGAGGGTGAGGCTATGGCCAACTCTATAGAAATACGTTGCCATGGTTCTCTTAAATAACAAAAAAATTCTTACCACGAACCTGCCATTGGTCATCCGATACATACATACATACATAAACAGAATACAAATACATTCACACCATTCAGTCGTAGCCAAACATATTTTTAATCACAAATACACTTAAACATATAACCTTACATATATAAACCTAATAACTACACTTATATATAGGACGATACGCTTTCGTCGAATCACGCACACGCTCGCTTACAATCCTGAGACATAAAACTTGGAACTTTCTTAACACGTGGATCAATAAGTCCCGGGACTGACACATAGATGGAGTTGCCAACAAAAGTTCTGTATGGTTTTTCATGAGTACCAACCTTCAAAAGATACGTGTCAAAATTTCATGACATTCTGATGTTTGGTCCACGAGTTACAGTGATTTAAGTGACGCCAGTCTTGATATTCTCAAAACAATGGATTCGAAACAATTTCGTGTGTGTATATCACCGACGCTTGAAGTGCTTCAAACCGTAGTTGGGTAAAATGAGAATCGGACGTATTATTTCAACTGGCAATGGTATGGTTCTTTTGAATACAAAAAATTCTTAACTCGAGCCTACCAATAGTCATCCGGTACATACATAAACAACATACAAATACATACACCATTCATTAGTAGGCAATCATATTTTAAAACATAAATACACTTAAACATATAACTTTATATATATAAACCTAATAACTACACTTATATATAGTACGATACGCTTTCGTCGAATCACGCTCACGCTCGCTTACAATGATGAGACATAAAATTCGAAACTTTCTTATATAGTGACTGCAGGAGTTATTCAGAACTTGTGAGAGAAAGTGTCGTAACTAGAGTTTTTTAGCCTTACTCAAGTAAAAATAAATCAACTTTTTTCACAAATTTTCCATATAATAATGATTTTTTTTAAAATTAATGTAATTAATTAATTGATTTTTATAATTATGATTGTTGATATATATAGTATAATTATTAATTGATATTTAGCATACAGTTTTATCATAACTACGTATAAAGTTTAATGAAACTAAAGTTTGAAATATACATTAAAAAATTGCATTATTTATTATCAAAAAGTATCTTGTGTAATAGTATATTACAACTCTAGGGCATCAAACATTCTGGCCGTGGGTTGTATACTATTTTTCTTGATCTCCAGCCGAAAGTACGCCCAAAACCGAAACAATATTAATATTGATTTTTCGTGCAATTGCATGAAGTCACATTAAATTAAATTAAACAAACGAATTATACGATGAATTTAGCGGCACATATATAATAAGGTTCTTTTATTTTCCGTGTTGTATATTTTCAAAATATGAATTTTATTTAAATTTTATGTAATGCATTAAAAAAAATTTATAGCTTCTTTTTAATAAATTAACCAACACGTATATCGGGATTTAAAAAAAAAAATTTTTTGAGAGATTTATTAATTTAAACTTTTCATAAAATTGGATAAAAAGCTAAATTCTCTTATACTTATAATTCATTATTTCCGGTTGAAATAATCAAATCGATTTTGGGTTTGTTTCATTTTCTAGTTTATTAAGTTAGGTTTTCAGATAAATAATTTTATAATTTATATTTTGTTAATTAACTACAGATATAGGCAATTTGATTGTTCAAACAATTTTATCATGTTTGCCCCCTCAGTAGAAAAATTTGGAAAAAATACAGCCATATGCGCTATGTCTCAATATAACTAGCGCATATTTAATAAAAGTAGAAACTCAATTAGATCGGAAGATATTAAAGATTTTTGAGCGCGCGACGTGTTTAATCCTGTCTGAATCGACCAATAGCACATTATGTCTCGAGGAAGGCTAGTTGCGGCTCGACTCGGACATGATTAAACACGTCGCGCGCTCAAAAATATTTAATATCGTCCGATCTAATTGAGTCTCCACTTTTATTAAATATGTGCTAGTTATATTGAGAAATAGCGCATACGATACTATTTTTTCCAAATTTTTCTAATGAGGGGGCAAACATGAAAAAATTGTTCAAACAATTAAATTGCCTATATCTGTAGTTAATTAACAAAATAAAATTTATAAAATTATTTATCTGAAAACCTAACGTAACAAGCTAGAAAATGAAACAAACCCAAAATCGATTTGATTATTTCAACCGGAAATAATGAATTATAAGTATAAGAGAATTTAGCATTTTATCCAATTTTATCAAAAGTTTTAATTAATATATCTCTCAAAAAATTTTTTTTTCTTAAATCCCGTTATACGTGTTGGTTAATTTATTAAAAGGAAGCTACAAAAATATAAGAATGTCCCATATACATATTACTCATTGCAACTATATACATCTGCCCCAAATAATTAATTATACCTTCTTGAATTCTAAATTTTCTGATCTTGGAATTGTAATTTTCAATATCACTTCGCTCTCGTTTCACCATCGCATCATATTCGTTCGTCTCTGCGTTCAACTTGTAAACTATTCACCTTCAGTTTTTCGAGAATTTGAGACATAATATTCGCTCCACGCTCACCAAACACTCGATTTTTTAAATAGAAAGTGTAGCGAGGGCAAAGAGAAGGCAAGATCTTCGACTCGGGAAATCTGAAGTTTTGTCTTGATATTTTAGTTGAAAAATTCTATTATTGATATGTTTGTTTATAAAATTTTTAGGATAATTATTAAGCATTAAAAGATTTTTGAATGTTTCTAAATTTTCTTCATGAAATTTTTCATGTGGCAGTAGTATTGCAGTGTCTACAAAATTTTTATTAATCGCAATTTTTTGTTGAAAAGGATAATTAGAGAAATAGTTTAAATATCTACCGGAATTCGTGTTTTCTCTATACCAATTTGTTTCAATGATACCATTTTCATTTTTTATTATCAAAAGATTTAGAAACGGAAGTGTGTTATCAAATTCTAATTCATATAAATATAAATTTTAATCATGAATGATAAGAATTAAAGTTTTCTGTAGTTTCTTTAATCATGTTCTTTGAAATTATTAAAAATGTGTCATCAACATATTTGTAATAAGAGTGTATTTTGAAACTTAATTTTTTTTAAACTACACATTTGATATAAGAATGTACAATTTTTAAAAAATTACAGAATTGAAAATGATAAAAACTTTTAATCTGTCATTGCAATTTGCAAATATTATTTTTGACTGTAATTTGTCACAAATTGGAAATTAATATTGACCACTCTTTTTTCTCAACATTTATACGAATTTCCAGTTATGATGCGACTATTTGAAAAGTTTTTAAATTTTATTTTTATATTGACTTAAGGTAGTTGATCCACGAAAATTAGATCTCAGGCAAAAATAGATAATGTTGCTTTCAAGAATAGCAATATTATTATTGAAGGGCTATTTTGGAAGAGAAAAGATTAATTTCCATGAAAAAAATTTGAAATACATAAAAAAAAAAATTTTTATGGTTTTTCTTTGCCCCAACTTTTTTTCTTATCGCTTCTTACCAAATTTTAAAAAATTATGCGATTTTAAAAAATTACAAATCACTTTTTCAAGAAAAAGATTCTCTACAACGTAACCATTTCCAATTTTCGAAAATGAATAAATTATTATCAAATTCAGCAATTTTTTTATAAAAATTTCGTTTTGGAAAATGTTTTTTTAATTGTTTTAGCCACTAAAGAATTTATTTTAAAAAATCAGAAAAGGTGAAGTTGTGGGAAATCTTTTCTCTGAAAAAATGATTCATGATTTATTAGAATCGCATAATTTTTTAAATTTGGTAAGAAGCAGTAAGAAAAAAAGTTGGATCAAAAATAAAATTTATTAATAAAATTATTTTTCTGTGTTTCAAATTTTTTTCATGTAAAATAATCTTTTCTCTTTCAAAATAGCCCTTCAATAATAATATTACTATTCTTGAAAGCAAAATTATCTATTTTTGCCTGAGCACTGCAAAAAGAAGTGTCTTAATATAAGATACTTGTGTAGTTATTTCTAAGATGTTTCGGTAGTCACATTCAAGTTGCCTAAAGCATATTAATTGGAGACACGTAAAATATCTTGAGTTGAACCATCGGTAACACAGGTTACTTAAGTTACCGACAGTTCATGTTCCTTATAACCTCTACACTGTGAGAAAAAGCTTACGGCACACCGGTATCTGTTACACATGTGGTGGTTTACATGGCTGTATGTACTTCTTAAAAAAATTAATTCAAGAAAATGCTCTATTGGGAAAGGAGATAAGCGACTTAGCAAACGTATCCACTACGTTAAATCAGAAGGTATACCTGATATCGAGTTACGTGTTGCTGATACGATTCCCAATTTTTATATGTAGCTCCACATCCATCATATCTAAAGTTTAAATAAAGGATCGTGTCGATGAAAATGAACAATATATTCCTCTAAATGTGTTTATATTACACCACAGAAGAAAAACATGCAACACTCAAAACGCTCCATTTTTTGAGGTTATGAACTGTAACTATAACCCTTTGAGAGATTCTATCTTTCGACCACTACTTCTTTGACACTTTACGCGTCTTAGTTTTTGCTAACTTATTGACCTGCTATATCTTACAATTCAGAAACATCTTATGCCAGAACCATCTTATGACACCCTAAACATCTTAATCTAAGATACATTATCTAACTCAACCAAGTATCTTATTTTGTAAGACGGAAATTACATCTTCATTCGTACCAAGATACGTAAGTCGTTTTAATTTTGAATAAGACACTTCGTGAGACATCTTATTTTAAGACAGAAGATAGCAAATTCCCATCTCATATCTTACAGTAAGATACCAGGTAAGACACTTCTTTTTGCAGTGAGGTCTAATTTTCGTGGATGAAAACTACCTTAAGTTTTGAAAAACAATCGACGATATATACTTTTTTGTGCTGTGTGTGTAAAAAATGTGACTCTAAAACTGTAGAGGTATTTTGATTCATACATATATAATTATTATAGAATCTAGACATTAAAAGAATGTAAAAATCTGAAGAGGATGACATATTGTTCATCGAAACGTCATTAAAGAAATTAAAAAAAACATCCAGATTGTCCGAGGTTGGTCATTTTCCTGTTTTTAATGAAGAAAATTAGTCGAACGTTAAATCAACGAATTTTAAACTTACTTATTTTGCATGTTTTTATTTATTTCCATTTGAAAAAAAAAACAAGAATGACTATTATTAACTTAACTTTTTTACACATTTTCCCGGCTTAATTATTAATGATATTAAATTATTTGGTACTAATTTGTGGCCGAAACGTTTGCCTTTATTTTGTTCATATGAGTTTTTAATAAATACATTTTAAGGTAGTTTTCAGCCACGAAAAATTAGACCTCAGGCAAAAATAGATAATATTGCTTTCAAGAAAGCAATATTATTATTGAAGGGCTATTTTGAATGAGAGAAGATTATTTTTCAGGAAAAAAATTTGAAACACAGAAAAATAATTTTATTAATAAATTTTATTTTTGCCCCAACTTTTTTTCTTATCGTTTCTTACCAAATTATAAAAAATTATGCGATTCTAATAAATCATGAATCATTTTTTCAGAGAAAAGATTTCCCACAAATTCACCGTTTCTGATTTTTAAAAATAAATTCTTTAATGGCTAAAACCATTAAAAAAACATTTTCCAAAACGAAATTATTATAAAGAAATTGCTGAATTTGATAATAATTTATTCATTTTCGAAAATTTGAAATGTTTAAGTTGTAGGGAATCTTTTTCATGAAAAAGTGATTTGTAATTTATTAAAATTGCATGATTTTTTAAAATTTGGTAAGAAGCGATAAGAAAAAAAGTTGGGGAAAAAAATTTTGATTGGATGTGGCTGGTTAACGAACTTGTCCTTACTTTTTCGGCTCCGATAAAGTGTACCAAAGCTCAATTCAATCTGATAATTCTATCGAGAGTTATGCCGCACACGACCTACTACAGACAGACAGACAGACAGACAGACACTTTCGTAAAAACCATTTTTTCTGACTCAGGGGGTCTCAAAACGTAAAGATTTGATGAAAATTTCGAAAGTCATTTTTCACATAAAACCAATACCTTCTCTTCCATGATGAGAATGTAAAAAATTGCTGAATTTGATAATAATTTATTCATTTTCGAAAATTTGAAATGGTTAAGTTGTAGGGAATCTTTTTCTTGAAAAAGTGATTTGTAATTTATTAAAATTGCATGATTTTTTAAAATTTGGTAAGAAGCGATAAGAAAAAAAGTTGGGGCAAAGAAAAATCATAAAAATTTTTTTTTTTATGTATTTCAAATTTTTTTCATGGAAATTAATCTTTTCTCTTCCAAAATAGCCCTTCAATAATAATATTGCTATTCTTGAAAGCAACATTATCTATTTTTGCCTGAGATCTAATTTTCGTGGATCAACTACCTTAAAAAAACTACCCAATTCCAATACAAGTAAAATTCTGAAAATATCGTAATAATCTCAAATTACTAAAACTTTTTAAAAGTTTTGAAAATTTATTCCTGTCGATCGTTTATATCTTTCTACTAGAAACGGTTCAATTCCAAAAAGGCAAATACTAATTTTCAACAAATCAAAAAAGATATAAATTTTATTATACTAATTCATTCAAGTCTTTTTAAATTTTCAATAGTATTCTGAGATCAGTTTATTTTATTTTGAGCGTTTATAATACAATTTTTAATAATGCTGGTACGTTTGTTGGAAGTTAGGTTTTAGGCTTCAAAAATGTTTAGATTGTCCAAGGTTGGTCATTTTCCTGTTTTTAATGAAGTAACTTTACTCTTTTGGACTTTTTGCAGCTTATAATTATTAATGATAATAATTTAATTGAAACTGATTTGTGGTTGAAACGTTTGTCTTTATTTTGTTAATTCGAGTTGGATCAAGAAAAATACTAGAGACATGAATACAAGCATGTCACGAAACTATTAATACGGAAGTTTCACTTTTCAAGACTCACAACCCTACTGATAGTATATAAAATAATAATTCACATATCTAATGTTATGATCCTTGCTTTTGAGAAACGAGTCTCAATTATGGTTATTACGTAAGAGATGAACGTATTGGTCTGTTCTCGTTGATCATAATAGCGATCGATTCGGCCATTAGCAATACGATGAGCCAATGCGGAGCAGAGCACGGATAAGATTTTAGCGATTTCCCGATCAACGTCGAACCTGGATATATACGAAACGATCCATGCTGATGTTAGCGGCCGTGGGCACCGCACATTTCAATTACGTGGCGGTGTCGGCCTGTGATGTAGACCTGCCGCACTCATTATGTGGAATATAAGCTCGTGCTAGGTGTTCTCTCGGGTGCTGCTACCTCTTATGTTGATCGTTCCACACTGATCTGAAAGAGCCACCTGTGTACCGGTTACACGAGTTCCAGGTCGATCTCGACCACGGGGTGAAAGGGGAGAAGGTCAGAGGACCATATTAAGTTCAAACGCCGCCGATTGAAAGATCCAGCCTGATTGACGTTCATCTCAAATTTTTGCTCATAATGGAACCTATAAACGTTTCAGGCTAAGTTAGATTGGACTCTCGTGGCGCCACTTTGTAGCAGACACGATTCGCTTAAAATTGTGGGAATAATAGTCTCAGTCGATTTCATAAATTTTATCCTTTTATACTTCATTTTTCAAGAATTGAAGAATTATTGATTTCTAGTGCTTTGGAAAGGACATAGCCGGGTTTCCATGTAGAAAGTGCCCCCAAACCAAATGAAGCTTTGCATTAACCATATCAAAATACTTGACATGAAATGAGTTTTCAGAAATTTGCAGGACATATTTAATGAGGAAGATTTTAAGTTTCTTCCTCTGTCTTTTTACAAGAAATTTTTCTGTACAAGTTTTTTTACATTTTTTACATTTTTCTTACATTTTACATTTTTAACATTTGGTTTATACCACTTATAGTTTCACTTGTACAATTTCATTCATATCGGTTAACCAAAATTGTTATCTGTCACACGTGTTACTTTTAAGTCTCTCTTGTTAGTATTTCTTTCAAATTAAGGCTTTACGCCTTCACTTTTTTAGCAAATTTAGTTATTTAGACCAATATTTTCATCGGTCACAGTTTCAAATTGTTCAAGTTTCTTCATTTGTATTCTTATAGAAATATTTTTTTTCTGTACAGTTCATTACAATTCAGTTTAGACCAATTTTATAGGTTCACATGCATAATTCATTTATATCATTGTATTACAATGTCTCTTTAAAGTTCTTTTTAGCAATATTACGAAAAAATTTTTTGTACAGTTTTGTTACAGTTTTACTGTATTGCAAATTTAGTTACTTAGTCCAATTTTATTTTCACACCTGCGATTCTTATATCACTTTTTTACTACAATGTTTATCCGTCACACGGTCAATTCTTAAGATTCCTCCTTTGTATTTTTTATAGAAATAAATTCTCACTGATGAGGACTCCAACCTGAGTCGAAACGTTTGAAAGAATGTAAGAACTGAGTTTTCATCATTTCTGGACCCTAAAGCCAATTTACACATATGTCGAAACTATTTATTCTAAAATTCTGAAAAAATCCACACTGCTATTTGTCATTACTATACATCATTATAAATTTTTTGCAAATGTTCAGATGCAAAATTCGCGGTTAAAAAAATTGCAAAATTTTTTGCATGCGATTTTTCGCATTAAAATTCACGGTACAATTCTGATTTTTTTTCTAAATATTAGTCTTAACAAAAGTATTTAACGTAATTTTTTCAAATTCAAATTTTGATTTTATATGTTTTTAATTTTTTTAACCCCCGACCACCCCCCGCAAAAAATTGAAAAAATTACGTTAAAGACCTTTGTTAATGACTAATAATTAGGGAAAAAATCAGAATTGTACCGTGAATTTTAATGCGAAAAAATCGCATGCAAAAAATGATGCATTTTTTTTAACCGCGAATTTCGCATCTGGAAATTTGCAAAAAATTTATAATGATGTATAGTAACGACAAGTAGCAGTGTGAATTTTTTCAGAATTTCTGAAAACTCATTTCTTGTCAAGTATTTTGATATGGTTAATGCAAAGCTTCATTTGGTTTAGGGGCACTTTCAACATGGAAACCCGGCTATGCCCTTTCTTTAAAAGATTTGATCTTCCGAAATGAGTTTGTGAAAATCGTGAAAACAATTTTTTAGGATAAATACTAGACGTGAAGAAAATGAAAAATTATTTTGAAAAAAACTCTTGTTATCATGATTTAGCCTTTGACGATATAGAGAAGTTTGAAAATCGTGCTCGGAAAAAAATAGATATTGACCCATAATATCTAGATATTGAGGCACAATGTCAGTAGCATTCAACTATGTGATAAACATTTAGATATTCTATTTCAATACCTGCAGATATTGAAAAAAAGATATTAACCACCAGTATCTCAGATATTGAGCTTGATTATCTCAGATATTAAAAATGAATATTCAAGATACTAAACTTCTGAATATCCTCGTTAGTAAAATTGAATGTCTGATGTACTAAAGTTAAATATCTCAGATATTTAACATGAATATCAGGTATACTTAAAAGGTAAGTTATACATGTTACAGCTCAATGTCTACGATACTCAAAAAATTATTTTAAAGGTTATAAAATAACTACATATTCAGTTTTTAGAAAAAAGTCAAATTATATTTTATTATGTACATAAGTATATAGTAGATTTATACATCGCTCTCATTTTCATTATTTGGCATGTCTAAAATTAATTTAATGTTCTTGTTAGAAACTTAACCTTAATATTAGGGTTAGATTTCATTCTCGGCTATAAACCACATATAGAGAAAATATATAACTTATATGTTTTACTTACTGCATCTCAAGTTAAAGTTCCGATCACTTTTATTCCATTAGAAACACTTATTCGAATTAATGGAAACTTTAATTAACTTTCAAAATTTTTCTTTACGGCACGCTGCAAGCATGCAAGCAGATTTCAATGAGCGCGAAAAAGTGATCACATGACCTTTATATATATGCGCGCGCACCTCATGCTTCAATATCTAAACTATTGAATTTGAATATCAAATGTTACTTCTCGGAAAAATCTTATATATTGAAAAAAAAAATTTTAATATTGCGTGTCAATATCTAGATATTATGGATGATTATCTCCTATTTGAATATCTACTTTTCAATATCCATTTTTCTCCGTGTGTTTTTGACTTGGATGGTATTAAAAATTTACATCGTAAAAATTATTCCAAAGAGAGCGATTTATCTAAATTTGATAAGTGCTTAAAGAATTTCAATGATATTAGTAAGCTTTCTAATTTTCCAATTTTATCGGTTTTCCTTTCATTGTTTTTGGTTCAAACTCAATCGTAAACCTACTTTTGTTATAAAATTACTTTTTATTACTAAAATTTCAAATAAGGACTTTATAATTGTCTATATATATTTTCTACTTGTGTCGTTTTTTAGTCTCTTTTGATTTCTCAAAATTTTTTGAATCAAAGATCGTATTTCTAAGACTGAGAAAAAAATTAAAAATTTTTCTGTAGACCAGTAACGACTCTAACTTAGTAAATTTGACTAGAAAAAATTCAAAACTTCAATTGAATCAATCACATTCCTTGTTTTTTTTATGTTAAATCCCAAAAACTGCTCGTTTATAATTTTAGAGTGTATCAAGATTAATTTTAGTTTTATACAATTATAATAACCTAAATCTAGAAACTGATTCCAAACCCAGAAAGTATTAAATGACGTAATTTAAACCTAGAGAAAAAATCCCAGAACATTCTCATGAAGTAAACAAATTACTAAAAGAAATAAGTTCAATTTAATATCATATAATTTAAAATCACTTGAGCGACTGCTGAGAAGTACAGATATCGAACATGTTCAGTGGAAGGCCAATAAACCCGGAATGCATATATTTCGGGTGGAAATTTCGTTTGGGACTTTTAGTAGAGACTCTGGATGATGAAGATCTGATGGATAATTTTGTAGTGGTCATCTGGTGTCCTGTTGGCTAGAGAAAGAGACGAATCGACTGATGCAGTAACAGCAGCGTGCAACCATCTAACCAACTAACCAAGCTAGTTTGGAGGTGGGATAAATTGCGGGCAAGGGTCAGCTACAGATTTTTGCGGGCTGCTCAACCGACGTTGGGCATCTGGCGTGCGGTCAGCCACTGCCCGCAGCGCTGCGTTGGTCGTGCATCACCGGCCACCGTATTAACCCCAAGCCTAAAGCTCTCGACGTATACGCTCGTGGAATGGACCACAGATTCCATGGGCCGCGGTCCACGAGCTACCAATACCATACCCGGATTCGCAAGTGCAACTGTAATCGCAGGTTGTGTCCATAGCCGCCATCCCTCTACTACGTCTGTTTGCATCAATCTCAAGCTGTTGATTATTCAACACCAAAAGGCACTATCAGTTGGGTCCAACCAGTTTCTGTTTATATCTACACTGTAAACAATTTTTCGGAAATTTTTCCGAAAATAGTCGGACAGCTTAAGGTAGTACGATCACAAAAATTAGACCTCAGGCAAAAATAGATACTTTTGCTATCAATAATAGCAATATTATTAATGAAGGGCTAATTTGAAAGAGAAAAGATTATTTTTTATGGAAACAATTTGAAACACAAAAAAATAATGTTATTAATAAATTTTATTTTTGCCCAAACTTATTTTCTTATCGCTTCTTGCCAAATTATAAAAAATTATGCGATTCTAATAAATCATGAATCATTTTTTCAGAGAAAAGATTTCCCACAATTTCACCGTTTCTGATTTTTAAAAATAAATTCTTCAATGGCTGAAACCATTAAAAAAACATTTTCCAAAACGAAATTTTTATAAAGAAATTGCTGAATTTGATAATAATTTATTCATTTTCGAAAATTTGAAATGTTTAAGTTGTAGGGAATCTTTTTCATGAAAAAGTAATTTGTAATTTATTAAAATTGCATGATTTTTTAAAATTTGGTAAGAAGCGATAAGAAAAAAAGTTGGGGAAAAAAAAACATTAATAAAATTATTTTTCTGATGCATTTCAAATTTTTTTCATGAAAAATAATCTTTTCTCTTTCAAATTAGTCCTTCAATAATAATATTGCTATTCTTGAAAGCAAAATTATCTATTTTTGCCTGAGGTCTAATTATCGTGATTGTACTACCTTAAAATACAAATGGGTCGTAAATTTTTCCAAAAATATATTTGGAAATATTTCCGACACAGAAGTGGAAATAGTTCCTACTGTTTGGTCGGAGAAATATCCAGTTTATTAGGAAATATATATTTATTTCATAATTTAAGTGGAAAAAGATCCAAAAAAAGTGAACAAATTTCCGTTTTTGTGAAATAATTTTCGCTTTTCATGGGAAAAATTTCCTACAACTTAGGAGATTTGTGAAATGTTTTCACCTTTTTGATATATTTTCTAATAGTTTGGACATAAGTCCGAAAATTCGGTCAATTTTCTTCAAATCTATGAAATATTTCCACTTTCTGTAGGAAAATACATGCTTCCTAGGAATTTAGGAAAAATTTCCTAATACATAGTAGGAAAATTTACCGATATTTTCTACAGCGTAGAGCACTAGGTTCCTAAAAAATATTGTGCTCCAAAATTATCATAATAATCGAAAAAAGCTAGGAAGAAGCATAATCGAAAACGTTCTTTACTCGAATACAGAAGCCGAAGAAGAAAGAATGGGATTGAGAAATTAAATTCAAATCCTCTGCTGTTTTATAACTGATAATTGCATTTTACAGACATTTTGAAATATGAAAGCTAGAGAAGAAGCAAAATAAAAATCTGTTCTTAGAGCACTAATTTTCTAAAAGAATTCATCAATATCTTCGCTATCCTATGAAGCTACAAGGACGCAGAATCAAAAACTTTCTTAACTTGAATGGAGGTGAGAAAAAAAACGTAGCTTGAACTATAAAATTTAATTTTTATGGTGTTTTGGAAGTGGACCCCTTCGGTTCATTTTTAACCTAAATCCTCTCCCTCTTGAACTTTTATTTTTTCTTTGGCTAATATTAATTTTTCTTTTCAGGAATCGTCATTTTGGATAGAAACGGAATGACCCTCGAAGAACTGTAAATGAGGAATAAAATTGGAATTAGGATCTTGAAAAGTTTAAATCTTTTAGAGGAAAGTCTTGTGACCGGAAGCCGCCAAAATCCATGTTCGTCCAGGTGGTCGCTGAACGCATCGAATTCCGAATCCATCAGAGAACCTCATCCTCGCTACTTTACCGGAAGTTGGTATTTAGCGAGCGTATCGAGACTCCAAGTCTTTAAATGTAAACCATGGTTCAGTACCTCGTAGAGCGTTAAGTCAGGTACTTACCTGCGTGAGGTATCATTGGGATTTTCTTCACGTACACACTCGAACGTCGTTGTAATTGCGTTAAACGTCGAGTTATGTATTCGTCCCCATGTGCGATACAACATACGACGATTGGCGTAAATAATAGAATTCCCAGAGTGATTATACGAGAGGTGAAAAAGGACAAAGATATAAAGGGAATATGAAACGTGCTAGGCTTTCGAAGAGTCATCTACATTGTCACCTTCTGTCCGACGGCGACGCCGTCATGATAGCACAGTCGTTGACTACTAATAACTTATGATTCACTTGATAATAGTTTGATGTGCAAAACACTGGTGTCTAGTCAATGTAATCGATTTCTGTTTTCTTTTCATTTCTCAGTTCATCTCGCTCTTTGTCCTTCATTTCCTTTGTAATTCACACGAGTCTTTCGTATTCCGGCCCCGATCGCACTTGCGATTGTTCTTCTTTTCTGACTTCGCAGACCTATGAAACCAAAATCGGTTCTGGAATATCAATCGATTTTCGACAAATGGGTCCCAACTTTATTCACAGTCGATGCGTGATCAATACTGTTTACTTTCTTCTTTGAAGAACTTGGAATATTGTCCCACGCGTAGCAGGAATTTTTTATTCCATTCTCGAAAAATTTGATTTTCTTTATTTTAAAAATCCATTCATGAAGATTAGACTTTGTAAATAAAATTCATCTGGAAAGTTTGGTAACTGAATTTTCGTAGAATTTTTATGTGTGAATTTTTTTATTTAACTAAAAGAACTTAAGTAAAATCACTAGTTAATGTTTATGAATTAAACTAGAACGTGTAATCAAAATACCTTGAATTTATGACTTTTGGAGATAAATTTTAAAGATGTAATGTTAGAATTCAAATGAATAGGTTCTAGTTTTGAGGGAATTCGAAAAAATTTCTGAAGTCTAAGGTGTTCTTTCTTTTTTACCAATTTGAAATCTTTACATCTGGAAAAAAGACGCATTTACCGATAAATGAAGTCGGCAAGCGATATATATTGACTTTATCTCGAATTAATAAATTTCTCTGGACACATTACGTGCATGGAGTATGCGACGGGACCACTGGGTGCGACCCGAGTCTTAAGTCTTGCAAGTCCTCTTGTATCCTAAGGGCGGTCTTACCGGATCGTCGTCCTCGTGGGAAAGGGTCTCGATGCACGCGGAATACGATAGAATGCCTTATTGGTCAGGTAGGAGGTAAACTCGAGACGCATATTGTGGTCTTTTAATTGACCCCGACATGGTCGCAAGAACGGTGCTCTTTTCGCGTAATGGTCCTTTTCCTTTCCCAGCTTCGATGATTTCATAAATATTCCAGTAATCGCAGTAATCCCAGTTAATTTAGAATTATCCTCTCAATTTGCCGCTACGCAATCTTACGCGTCAGAATAAGTGCTGATTTTTTAATAACATAATTGGAGATTCATTTTCCCTCATTGTAAAATCTTGTTAAAAACCATAATTATTATTTCATTGAAACTGTGTTATAATTTTCAACAATTGGCATTCTCGACAAATGATTCAAAAGTAGTTTTGTTGAGCAATAAAAGAAACTCGATTTAGTAAAATAGTATTAGTGTATTACCGTGTTTAAACTAGGAAACAGACGAAACTTTCTCTTCGGTTTGTAAACGACCCTCCATCTATTAGTTAGTGAGATGTTCATTCAAGAGACCACAAAGTGAGAAAGTTTGTCTTCGTTCAGGAAGACTTAGTGTCAAAACAACAAAAACAAATAAGAAAGGTTTAAAAAAAGTTAAGGTACTTTGACTCTTATCTTTTTGACTTGCAATTCGTCTATTTAATTAATTATATTAAGCAGTTAGACCTGATTCTTCTTTCAAGACTTTCAAAAACTTTAGATAATATCAAATCTATTCAAAAATTTCAAGGGTGAATATATTTTTACTATTATAGAATCAGTTTCAAGGAAGTAGTTTAAAATCTAGACGTTTGTTCTTTAAAATTATCGTTTTGTTCTAGTTTTAGGATCTCATCAATGAAACAAATAACTCAAAGAGTTAATCAGCATAAACTAACTTATGTTCGTATTTTGTACCGAAAGAAAGGAGAATAATAAATATAAAAAAACCAGAAAGAAGGAAGAGAGCTGGAACAAACACGAGATATAATCTGATTAGAGCAAAATGGATCCAAGCCAATAGACCAATTGTAGTTCATATGATCCAGAAGAGACGTCCACTTTCAGGTAGCCATTCTCGTCGTGGTCGAGCTGGACTATTAAATCCCTCATAAATAGAGCGATTACTACCAGATCGTTATGGTTCATTGTTGGTGCCATTGCGGCCTCTCTCAGTGACAACGATACCTTATTGGCTAGGCTTTGTTATAGCTTCATGGTGGAATCACCACGTCAGAAGTGTCTTTTCTCTTGTCGTTGCAATTTTACGGTCGTTTCCTTGGACACTGGAGTTTATGGAAGGAATAAAGCGAATGACACAGTCGTTGCGGAGACACAATACTGGGTTGGTAGGAGGTCTCTGTGTCTGCAACCCAAATCCAATTTGCATGAATGAAAGCCGGAGTGGACGAGGTAATTGGTACACAGTAGGGATTAGAGACACGGCAAGACGACGGATGGTGGATACGACCTGGCGACCTGGTTAAGTTTGCGTAAATACGCCTGGCTGAGCAGAAACTTCGTGAATCCCGAACTGATCCTCCAAGTCGCAAACGGCCCTTGTCCTCTGGAGAATTACAATTTGAGGTCCCTTGGCTTCTAAAAGTTTAGAAACTGTCTGATTTATCATCTGCAAGCTCTTCTTCCGAGTTCCCAACCTAATTTAGAAATTAATGATGCTTTTTTAATTCTCTTAAAGGATTTGAATTTTTGTCTTTTTTTATTATTGATTTGTCAGGAATCAAAACAGGAACTTTCATTTTAAAATTAGGTTCCAGAACTAGGAAATCTGATCTGAATCTTTGCTTTCATCATGGAAGCGTCAGTTTTCTCCAGGTGAATTTTCCATTCTGCTAATCGAGCTTGGCTTTAATTCAGTGGAAGAGAATTTTATTCCTTCGGAAGGAGTCCTCTCAAGTTTTACATAAAACAAATCTCCCGAAACGACCCTGAGTTGGGTCGCCTCTCCACGACCATGCCATGGTGGGAGGAGAATAAGAAGGACGCTCACATAAATACGTACGCAACGCAAACAAAAACCCACAAAGGGCCGCGCTTGCGGCAGATACGATCTTACGGCATGCAGATACGAGCATACTAATCTCTCCAAGAGAGGTCTTTCCCGAGGAAATCGCCTTCTTTTGTTGCAGTATCCCTCTATGAAATACACTGGTGTCTGGCTGACTTGTCTGACTACAGAACGATTCAATATTATTTCTATATTATTCATTACCGCCTTCTCCATAAACATTTTCGGTCTCCCGCGAGGAAGTGGCTGAACTGACCACAATTCATTCCCAATGCTTGCTAAAATCAAAATCGCCATGAATTGCGCGAAAAGTATGAGCTGACTACACACGTGCTTTTCAAATTATTTATGGCTAATAATCGTTATTTATTGATTCTCAGAAACATGTTCGCGGACTTGTCCGAGACTCGCCGCTGGATGGAGAGTCTCAGACGATGCTAGATCATTTCTTTTCTTTGATGTAATCTTAGCCTTTTCTCAATGAAGCTGAAACCAAAACTCCATTCAAATGCCTTTCTCAAATCAGTTTTAAAATATGACTTGAACAATCTTTTCGAGTTATTAATTAGAAATTGTTTGAATTAATTATTTGTCCAATCCAAGACTTGATTAGTCGTTTCTTTATATAAGAATTGGGAGTCTAGAGAAGATCTACATTTGAGAACAACTCTCAACGTCCCCAAGAGCAAAGCTCCAGGGTAGTTTCAATTTCGTAACGCCAATCCAATCATGTAAATCAGGACTGGCATTATTAGTGGCAGCAATCGAACTCTCCTACGCTATGGAGAACCAACCGAATCGAGGACTTTGCAAGAGTAGTGGCATCCAACTAATCCTGGGTTTACCTAATCGCCCATCTTCCTTCCCTCTTCTCTCTTACTCGCGATCTAACTATCTCGCTCTCTCTTTGTATATAGTCTCCATAGCCTAGCAATTCCGGTCGTTCACAAAGCGGCTTACAGTTTCACCCCTTCCTGCCTTTACTCACAAGCTCTGTTCAAACAGTGTATTCGTAGCTGATCGATCAGTCGACCTGCATCAATCGCAGGATGCAGCATCTCTAGTTGAATTACATTAACAGTTCCTAAATTGAGATCATACGCCTCTTTAGTGGATTGAATAAATAATTTGATTGGCTCGTAGTTCAAGAGTTGTGTTCCTTGATTTGAAAAAATTAACTTGATGATTTGGAGGACCTGAAAAAGTTTGAAAACTGTTTTAAATTTTTATTCATTTTGCTATTTTGGCATTGGGTCAGATTCTTTTTATTTTCACATTAAAAATTGGATGCTTCATTTTGATTTGCAAGCTATTAGATAAGTTTTTGATTTTTATGCTTTTCCTTATTTTAATAATCTCCTATACTTTAATGTATAAATGGAATTTTGAATTAATTTTTTAATTTATGGCACTGACGAGGGCCCCCATATGTGGCCGAAACGTTTGCCTTACTTTTTACGTTTTTTTATTTCAGCCATTGATAATTTTTAATGTGGAAATAAAAAGAATCTGACCCAATGCCAAAATAACAGAATGAATAAAAATTCTGTGAATTTTGGGTCGATATAATAGCAGACATGTTTTCAAACATGTCACATTACATAGATAAAATATTTCCAATTTCTTTTAACCTTTTACATTATTCTAAAATCTTTCAAAGTATTCTGAAAATTCTCTCTTCAATTTTTTTCCCATTTAGTATTTTTTTACATACTTGGAAAGTCTTGGAAAAGTTTTGAAATCTTTCAAATTCAATTTAAACCTTTTGAAATCGTTTAAATTTTAGCTACAGTGATGTTTTAATTCTTTATACACGGAGAAACTTTTTATATCAATTTATATTATAGTATTTTTCAATTTAGGGAAAAACTTATCACTTTGAGAATTTTTGTTAGTAAAAGTACTAAACTTTATAATAATGATATGAAACTTCAGTATAAACTATAGTAAAATTTGCTATCAACTATGCTGAAGTTTCATATCATTATTATAAAGTTTAGTATTTTTACTAACAAAAATTCTCAAAGTGATACGTTTTTCCCTAAAATGAAAAATACTATAGTAAAAATTGATATAAAAAGTTTCTCCGTGTAAGATTGCAATTTTATAATCTAATAATTTTACATTTTTTTACTTTTTTGTGCTTTAAACTTTCTTAGAATTTTTGACAAATTAGATAATAATTGGAATTATGATTTTAAAATTTTCAAAATTGTATACCAACTTTAAAATTACCAAGTTTTAAAATTTACAAAACTTTATACACTTATTTCTAGATTCTTATTTCTTAATTTGAGATTTGATATCTCTTAAAGTTTTGAAAAAATAAAGCTTGTTTAAATTTATGAGATTCCGAAACGGGACAAATCAAGTTTTTTGTCGCTAAGGTAATTCGAGTAGCTGAACGAAAGCATAAGCTGCTATAATCCTCCGTGAAATCCTCACTAAGTTAAACCGGACCGAGAACGTCATCGTATCAGACCAGAACATTGATTTTTCACGGTATAACAAACCGGTTAATCGTTCAAACTCTTTAAGTACTTTCATATTTTCGAGTCAATTTATCCAAATTTATCAACTTGGAATTCTGGATATTAATTATATTCAGTTGTTTAAAATAGTGGAATTGATTGTATTGATTTCATTGTGCAGCTGGTTTCAAGTTTTCTTATTGCTTGCAGGTTCTTCCGGTCTTATGAACTAAGGAATTGTTTTCTAGGAAGAAAACTGTTCAGAGTAATTAACAAATAAAATCATCCGGTCAACTTCTCAACATGCGAATAGTCAACTGGTGTAGCTCAAGTGAATCAGAGTGACAGTTTAATGGGCGACTGATGGCAATGTCTTGTCGCGTCGCGGCTCGACGAAGCCACCTGCAGGCAATGAGTATTCCGTATGTTGACGAGAAGGTTCTGCCACTCGCCTGATTAACATCCGTACTCGCACGTTGAAAATCGCTTAATTCATTTCAGTTCAAATATACTAAACCTGATAGAATATTCTCTGATTCTTAGATTAAATCTGAAGCAGAAAAACAAATTCAAGTTAGATTCAGACTTCCTCAGCTAATATGTTATTTAACAACTAATCATTTCAAGGCCTTTTAAATCTAAACATTTTTGGAATATAAAAATTTTCTATATCCATAGGTTTTTGAATTTGAATGTTTGCTTTGAATTCATGAATTTGTCTTTTATCTCGAATTTTAATTAAAACCATTTTATATTCCGAAAATCTTTAAAATTTTAATTTTGTTAAATTTATAGTTTTTCCTAAATTAGAAAACTTATTACCCAACTGAATTTTTTTGAAAATATTGTTAATTTGAAGAACCTTAAAATTTTTAAAAACCACTATAAATTTCTTTTAACTTCTTACATTATTCTAAACTTCCTTGAAATTTTTGAAAAGTTCTCTCTTTAAATTTTTTACGTTTCTCAATGTTTTATTACATTTTTGGAATGTTTTGAAAACATTTAAAAAAATTTTAATTTCTATGTGTTCTGATTTTCTTTGATTCCAGCTTCTATAAGATAAATTTCGTGTATCTCACTTTTCTTGAACTTCAAACTTTCTTAAAATTTTAAAACGATTAAACAATAAATGAAACTAAAATTTAAAAAGTAAACATGAACTTTCGAATCAGTCAATTTTAAGTTTTATGAAACTTATAGATTTAGCAAATAGAATAGTATATTATAGATAAAATATTTTTTAATATGTAAAGATGAAAAATGTATGAATCCAGAAAATTTGAGGCCTTTTAAATTTTTTGAAATTAGTATATTACTAAGACTTTATTTCTTTCAATTCAAGATGTATGCCATCCTTTAAAATTAAAACATATTTCTATTGAAAACAATCTAATTTCAAAATAATTAAAAATGCTCAGAGAATTATAAATTGATATCGCTGATCAAAAAAAATGTTCCAGAAAATATTTAGAAGTCAGAAAACTTTTATATCTATCTAAGAGTTATTCAAAATTTGCACACACCGTTCGAAAGCTTAAAAATTGAAAAAAATACAGAATACATTATCCTAAACATGTCATAGTATAATTAGTTACTAATATACCTTCTATTATCCGAAAGACCCAATTTAAAATATTTAAACGTAAAACAGAATCTCCAAATTGGGATAAAATCAAATTACTATATCCTTTTTGCAGAGAAACATAGTTTGAAGATGCTGAAGTGTTCCTAAGATTTCAAATTCTTAAAAGAGAGATTGGGTTAGAGAAGTAATACCAAAGACTCAAAGAGGATGATACACCCTAGGATGACTCTTGCGGAAGTCGCTTCTGGGAAAACGCTTGGACACTGGGCGCGTGTCTTCCGAGAGGATGAAAGCAGAAAAGGAGAAGACGCTGAAAGAAAGAGGAGACGAAAAGAGAAGGAAAGAAGGATGCCGCGGGTAACGAGCCTCCGGTCACGTGTATATGGTGTCGGGCGTCGAGATGTCAGATCTACGGGCGCGTGCTCAATGGCACGTGTCTTCGCTTGCTGATCAGTTAAGTCTCATAAGACACTCGTTCGTCATCGACTCTATCGTCACAGGACGTGATTCTGAAAACTCTGGATGGTAAAATGAAAAGCTCTGCTTTCTTCCTATTCCTATTGTCAATTTCCAACCAGGTTTTCACGGTACCAAAGAACTTCAAAATTGGAATCAAACTTGAGAATCTGACGAGTTTTTCAGTTTTCTTTCTTAGTGAGAAATACAACTTATTGGGAATTCTTCTAATTCTTTACGGAATAAATGTTCTATCAGGATTTCAAAATCAAGAATAAGGTTTGAAGAAAAGACTCAAGAGGCTTTGTTGAGAAAAATTTCTTTGTAACGTGACATGTTTTTGGCATTGGGTCAGCCTCTTTTTATTTTCTTCTATTAAAAGTATCAATGCTACTTACGATAAAAAACGCAAAAAAAGAGAAGGCAAACGTTTCGGCCACACATAGGGCCCCTCTTCAGTGCCATGAATTTAAAGATTAATTCAAAATTGTCGTAAAAGATAAAAATGTAGAAGATAGTTAAAATAAGGATAATAATGAAACTCAAAAACTTATCTCATCGCTTGCAATTCAAAATGAAGAAGTCCAGTAAGCGACAACACGAATTGGAAACAATATGTAGAATTCGTTGTATATAGAAAACCGGATGGGCCCCCATATGTGGCTGAAACGTTTGCCTTCTCTTTTTTTCCGTTTTTTATCATAAGTAGCATTGGCAATTTTAATATAAGAAAATAAAAAGAGGCTGACCCAATGCCAAAAAATGAGAAATTAACAAAAATTTCTTTCCCATAAAGTATATAAGGAAAAAGGAAATAGTTGATACTCCCCCATTATGTGTATTTAAAGTCGAAGAGAAGGATACGTGGGTTTTCAATTGTGCTTGGCCCACTTCTTTTAATACTTCACTTGTAAATTGAGGTATTCAAATCAGACCTGATTGCGCAAGGGTCATAATATAGCACCGACTCGGCGAAGGAACATTGTACTTTTCCTCCGATTGCCATAAAATGCAGGTGGTGTCGTGATGGCAACAATACATTCAACACTTTGAACTCTGTTGGTTCGTATAAGGATGCACACAGGATGCAGGACGTGTCATTAGCATAGCACTCTTCGTAGCTGTGGTTTATGATTTATTCGCTCTCTTCCGAAACTCCGTTTTCTTCACTCGTGATGCGTAATGGCACCTTCGTGACGTACAATCAGGATCGTACACAGCACTGATTCCTTTTTGGTATCGACTCTTCAGGGACTTTAAACTAGGTTAGTAGAACTCCATCTGTTAGTAGTCTCTTCAATTTTCATGGGAAAAAAGTGGTTAAAGGTATTTTGATATTATCTTCAGAAATACTAATACTGTTGAACATAATCGAAATTAGAATTCATACTTGAAAATTGAAACTTATACATTTTTAACACTTTGGAATTTCAAGCTTCAAATATTCATTATATTTTTGAACCTCATTATTTACAAGAGTTTAGAAATTGAGGTTTCATAATTATAAATCTCTAGTGTTCCAAGATTAAAATCGTCTAATTTAGTAACTACAGCCCTGAATAAAAACAATTCTCGTAACGTGTAGATCATTTTATGGTGCCTCGCATTCCCATCAGAGATACCCTGGGATATATTCAATTGTCTGGAAACGCCTACTCTCCATCGACTAATGATTTCTTGGTCTCTCTTGTGATTTTCTCTTTCCTTCTCTAATTCTGGCTCGTTTGCAGCCTGATCTCGAAATCACAATACTATCAGTGTCTGATCGCGATCTCCAGCAGTGCGATTGAAACACCGCTTCCTCGTTTATGGAAATATAAGAAGCGGCTGTCAGTCCACGCAAACGAGCTGTAACCAGATCTGACACTGAAATGAAATAGACGTGGTGCGATCGAGTCGTGTTGGAAAGACGAAGAGGTTTTAACTTTTTGCTACCGTGGTTAGATACCTTGTTTAAACGAGGGGAATGAATTCATTTCCGAGCCACTTTTATGGAGTCATGCCAGGTTTTCATTTCCATTCTGAGATGCTAAAAGGATGCTTACTTCAATCGATATTTAACTCTGATAGGAAAGATACCTGAAAGAGTTTAAAGTTCTGCATTCAAAAATAATGAGTGTTTTATACTCTTTAGTTGGGACTAACTTTTCACGAAAAGATACATTTTAATCAGGCATATTTTTTTACTTCATTTGAGGCTTTTATGAAAAGCATGTTCTATTTTTCAAAATATTATAATTTCCAACACTTTCTTTCTTTGAAATCTTCAAGTTTTATGAATTACGTTTTAATTACATATTCTTTTATAAAAAGAAGTTGAAATAATTAAATTTTGGAAATTCTTTAATTTTCTGATAAAAGCGTTTGGGGTACGGAAGTTAAAATTAATTTAAAACATAAAATAGCAGATCGTATGAAATTAATTTAAAACATTTTTAATTAATATTTATTGACTACAAATATTTGCAAAAATAAAACATACACGGAGAACAAAATCGGGAATGGATGCCGAAAAATGAAATAAAAATTATCAAACTCGATGGAAGACGGAGTATAAACTCGGAATATGCTTTATATTACCAAAGAACATGGTAAAAATAGCGTTAGGTAAAAGTTATTATTTTTTCGCAAAAAAATCACCAAAGCACATCAACTTTTAATGCAAGAGTTAAATGTTTTACCATCGTGGCTAGAGAAAAAATTATGAGAAAAAATGTAAATAAAAAATATAAATTACTTCATCATGCGAATCACGTGATGCTGTATACCGTGTTCTATAGATGTTGGATTTGTCATTTAGCTATGTTAAGTAAAAGTTAAATAATTAAAAGTAGTATAAGTTGTATTGACCCTTAATTTTAATAAAATGGTACGTAGTTGGACAAAAATTGGCTAATTTTTGGAAAAATCTCTTGAAACTTTTAGAAATTTTTTTGATCTTCTAAAACCACTCAAGCTCTTTCGAAATATTTCGCAAACTTGTACAATCTTTCAAAATTATCAAAAATCTTTTTAATAGTATGTTACCAGACTTGAAACTTATGAAAGCAGATAATTTGTTCAGTAAAAATTTAGATAATGATTCAGCTTGCTAATATTATATTATAGTACACAATATTTTTAAATTCAAAAGTATTCATAAATTATTAAGTTGGTGGATTTCCCAACTTTTAAAAAAACTTGATTCTCTATCCGTTTACCTAAAATAAACTATCCAAGAATACACACAATCGATCAGAAAAACTTAAGGAATTTAGAAACTGAAATTCTGTGATTACTCAGAATTAAAATCCTATCTCTGCACTACCTGAAACTAAAATTGGCATCCCGATTTGACACAAAAATCAGTCGAAATTAATTAAAGACAGGATAACAAAACAGAAACGAAATTGGTGATGAAGCAAACTAGATTTGGAATTCCGGATAAAATTTCTCTGGCGCATTGTGAACAGTGACCAAAGTAATTCCAGCAGTCGGAGGAAGCCGTACTGGTTCCTGGAGCTTTAACGATCCTTACGATCGGATATCTCTTCTTTATTTTCGATAGTCTCGAACGCAAGACCTTTAAGACCCTGGAAAAATTTGGAGCGTGCATACCTCGAAGCCAGGAGTCCCACGGGAGTCAAGAAGAGGAAAAAGATAAAGGGGTGGCTAAGAGGGAGGAAGGCCACTAAATATTGTGTTCTCGCTGAGAATACAGGGCCGCGGACACGTGTAAGCGGGCCGCGGGATTCCGTATGAGCAGATCGGCCCGCCGATTATACGCTAATTCAACGCAAATTCCTTCTCGGAGATATCTGTATCGCTTCTATACATCAGAAGAGAGAGAGTTTCTCAAAGAAAGAGAGACAGATCCGCGTTAACTGGAAAACGTTACGCTTAATCAGTACTCGCCTAAAGAGATCTAATATGTTCTGAATATAATTTGTAATTTACTCAGATATATTTCTAATCTTCCAGGCTTCCTGATTGATCACCCCAGTTTGTCAAATTCAATCAAAAAAGATTCAAATTAAAAATAGTCTATCAAAGCTTGAAAAATTAGTTGAATTCCGTTTCCTCTTTCATTAATTCCTGTGAATTATAGATCTGAACTTAGGAAGACGACCTTCTAGTTCCTGATTTAATAAGGTCATCCACAATTTTTTTTTTTTTATTCAAAGTTAATTTTTATTTTTTTATTTTATAAGAAAAGTTTGAAAACAAGCTGTATATTTAATTGTAAAGTGACATGTTTGATAACATGTCTGCTATTATATTGACCCAAAATTCACAGAATTTTTGCTAATTTCTCATTTTTTGGCATAGGGTCAGTTTTATCCTTATTTTAATTATCTCCTGCATTTTTACCTTTTACAAAAATTTTGAATTAATCTTTTAATTGATGGCACTGAAGAGGGCCCCCATATGTGGCCGAAACGTTTGGCTTCCTTTTTTGCGTTTTTTTATATATAACATTGATAATTTTTAATCGAAGAAAATAAAAAGAAACTGACCCTATGCCAAAAAATCAAAAATTAACAAAAATTCTGTATAATTAATGTTTTTCGCAAAAAATGGAAAGAAATAAATGTTACGGGTGGTGTTTTGTCACCAAATCTAAAAGTACTAGTGTTAAGAATTGAGAAAAAAATACAACGAATAAAATTGAAATGAATGAATGTTCTAATGAACTAGTTGAGCTATATTGTTTATTAAGATTGGATCAAAATTAGAACTATAGGAACTAGTTACTGAGAGGTTAAGAAATACATGAAAGGTTAAGTAGCTAATATTAATAAACAAATAATTTTGACTTAAAGTAATTTTCTCTAAGAAATGTATTGCTTTCTCTTCGAAAATACAGTAGAATTAATTCTGGTTCTGTTCTTCCTGCTTCTGCAAACAGCTTTTTAGTTCGAGGTTATGTCAGTGGGTCGACCCTTTTTAATTAATAAATTGATGTACGTACAATATTATGCACATTTCATAATTCTAAATTCAAAATTAATATATATACTTACGTTAAAATGGTCTTCACAACAAAGTATTGCCGATGTTATCGATGTTGTAGGACACATGTCACGCCGGACAGTTTTATACCACTTTTTCCGTAGTTCTCCTTTCAGTACACAAAGAAATATTTTTTCTCGATTCTTAACATTAGTACTTTTACATTTAGGGACAAAAGACCACCGGTAACATTGATTTATTTCCATTTTTTGAGAAAAGCATTAATTATACAGCTTGTTTTTAAACTTTTCAAAGAAGATAACGTCACAGCAAGATGGCGGAAAGGCGCGACAAAAACAAGAGTTTGAAATTAATATACCGAATATACATTTCTTTTTTAGCTAATAAATTGAAAAAATTGTTTTTTTACATTGTATTTGTATTATGAGTAATTGCAAAACCTGTAATTTCATATTCAAGCATAACAAAATTTTAGTGGATGACCCTATTTATTCTACCATTGATGACAGTCTAAATAGCTCAATCAGAGAAGTTTGGGTTCGAAAGAAAGTAATAAAATCAAATTTCTGAATCTGGAAAGTAGAATTTGGATAGAAAGAAAAAAGCAACTGGAAAGGTTGAATATAGTATGTTTAGAGAAGATAATTGAATCCAAAGTTCAGATTTGAACGAAGTAAACGAAAGATCGGCTGGACCTTTTGGAGACAGGTAGTCGTGTGTTAGGTGGTTTTAAGGGAAATTAATTGTCTTCGGTGAGCCTAAAGGGTGAAAGGAAATGTCGTGGTGCGCATAAAGAAGCTACCGGTACATACCATAATCGCGACTCGAGGGGTCCATGGTACAGGGGCAAAGATTTATCATGGTGTCAGCCAACATACCATTCTTTTGCGGCGCGAAACCAGTCGACAGAGTGCAGCATTCACAAATTAAGGAGCGCCAAAGTCCGCGGCGGAAGGTATGGTGCTATCGCGCTTCATAAAACTTCGTTAGCTTGCTACAAGTAGACAGCAACCGGGCTGGTTATACACGAAGGGGTGAGACCGAGAACTGAGGGTCGAAGGCGCGAAAGGTCACGCCAGATAGTCGAGAAAATTTTTCAGGGACAAATTTCCAGGCCTTGAATTTCTTAAAATACAGGATTTCAAGCCTATTTCTTTACAGGATCCAGGTTTAAGAATTTTGTTAATTGGGTTGATTCACGAATTTGAGAAATTTTCTATTTCTAGAATTCTCTTTTATCAAATTTAAAAACTTTTAAACTTATCAAATATATTTAGAATTGATAAATTTTAAAATTAATTTTGACTGAATCTCAAAATTCAGATGTAAAAAATTCCTATAATTTTTTAAAATGGTTTTAACGAATTTATTTTTGCAGGACAAAAGCGAAGTCATCTTCAGTAATCTTGTGGACTCTTATATGAACAAGCGCATGTTTGTCATTAGGATAAATTTTCCGCTGCTAATGAGGATACTCGCAAGTTGCCTAGCGTCCAGGAAGAGAGGCGCTGTATGTAACCAGATCATGTCATCTCTTCTATAATTCTCGTCGCGTCGTAGAGACCAGAGCACTGTTTTTTAATTCGCACAGGACACTCTCGATTATAATGCATGGACACCAAGGAAAAGAAATCTTGTGAATTTTGTCGAGGCGATGCGACGTATACATTTTTATTGGTGCGAAAGAACGAACGCACATGTCGGTCATGTAAGGGAATTAAATGCTGGAACGAATGCGAAAAATAGAACACCTCCACGTTTTCATTCGATGAAGTTTTACTTCTATTTATCTGCGGCGAAATAAACTTTGTTATTAAGGCCATGGTTCAATTGGACCACGTGACTAAATTAAACATAAATTCGTTCATGTAAGATAACTTTTTTGATTTACAAAATATCTTTCTGAAAATTTGGGAATCAAAAGACAATAAAGTACGTCTGTTAACTTCTTTTTGGTACAAATTTCACTCAAACGAAGTCAACAGACGTTCTTTATCGTCTTCTGTTGTATTTTCCAAATTTAGAGGAAGATATTTTGTTAAATAAAAAAATCCATGGACTTAAGGCGTTTAAATAAAAATTCTTGCTTTGATAAGTGTTGGTCGCTAGAAGTAAATATACTAAAATAAATGAAATAATGTTTTTAAAATTTGAAACTGTGTTAATCTACTAAAAATAATTTAAGAAATGAGAAATATTCCATTTTGTACATTTTATTTTGAGTTTTTGACTGTTTCCTGGGATCTGACTTTTATTACTGAATGCAGAATTTAATTTTGTCGGGAACGAATTTCTGTGAATTTCAAATGGAAGATTTTGTCCAAATGAGTCGATTCTTTTTCAAAGTTTGAGTGTAAGTGTTGTCCGGTGTAGCCATTCATTCAGAAGACGTCCTCCCGTGTCGACGTCGCTTAATTCGCGAATATTTCACAGATGTTGCCGAAAATACGCACTACAGCTGCTTGCGTCTTGTCTACAATCTTTTCCATGGCACACGGAATCCGTGAAAGTTGCTAAACGAGGGCGACGATTGGTCGATGGCGAGAGGCGAAGAAGACGATCTTCTTCGACGAACATGTAAATTTACTCGTGTCTTCACTTTTTCACAGTCAACTTGTGAAAACTCTTTCTTTTCAGTTGATTCACCTTTAGGGAGTATTTACAACTTGAGGGGTAACTTTACTTTAGTTTTAATTAATTTCCCCCAAATAAAAAAGACCAATAATCGTTTAATTAATTTAGATTTGTATATAATGTATTTTGCGAATACCACTTGGCTCCAAATAAAAACACTTATTTCATTTATCGCGATATATCCGAATTAATTACTAAACTTTCTTGCAGACGGCTCTTCACTGGGGTGCGAAACATGGAGATGAAAATATCGTCAAACTGATAGCCGGCACCTACCGGGACTATATTAAAGGTGTTAATGAAACCACGGTAAACACACTTGCAATTGAAAATAAAAGTCATGAAAATTGTAATTTTTTATCACTTTCAGCATATTAATTTATAAAAATATTTGTCTCTAGTAATTTAAATGAACGAAAACGATTAGTTTTTAAAAATTGGTTAAAGAAATATTTGTTTAATAATCTAAATTTTTAAATTTCATACATTTCAATTACTTAAGAAAAAGTTTGTCGGACAGTCGGGAAAAAGTTAGTCAAACTGACTATTAATTAATAATTAAAGATATGTGTTGATGTCACTGATGAGGGTTCCGATCAGAGCCAAAACGTTTGATTATGTAAAATTTTGAGCTTTTATTAACCTTGGACCCTAAAGCCAACTATCAATATCAACACATATCTTCAATCAAAAATTATATATTTTTTATTGGTGGAATCATTTTTTCGAAAAAAGCTGAATACAAGTTAAATTTGTGTATCGATCACGACTATAATAAATCTATAATTTTTATTCGATTTCAACTTTTCATGGATCATTTTAATCAAGATACCATTTACTACACTTCCACTAAAAACCTCGATAAAGTGATATCCTAAATGGAAAAAAATTGAGAAAATAGTCACTTTGACTAACTTTTTTCCAATTACCTGCCCAAGTCTTGCTTAATTTTGTCTGGTTTCGTAAAACATCATAAATAAAATGCTCAATGCAACCAGTTAAATGTTTTAGTTAAAACTGAAATCTTTTGTTTTCCATCCTTGAGATATACTATTAAATTGTTTTAATAATATTTTTTCTTTTTTCGGTTGGCTGTTCTCACCTGATACAGAATGGGGTAAGTTTTATTCTAATAATTTTGGAAAAATCATTTTTATGCCTAAGAATCTGACCGAGAGATAAATTTTGTTCTGCAATTTTTTCCCCCGAGGAAAAAAGTTCCAGGGTAAATGAAGAGAACTAAACTTAATGAAATCATTCTAAAACTATTCCCGTTGGGAAAAGTACTTGAGATGCCAATAGAAGTAACAATTAATCGTTTGGACATCGCGCTCCAGTTTCCCTGTTAGGAGATTTACTTTGTAACAAGAAAGCAAGTGGTTTGAAAATAGGAAGAGATCGTCTCGTCTGCGGATAAAGGAAGGAAAGAAAGTAAAGGAAGAGAGCGAAGAGAAGACCGCAGATAGGATCGGATGTGTGTGGTCCACCGCTTTACTCTTTATAAGACTTATATAAGCCAGCTCGAGAAGCGGGCCTTGCTCGCTCGTTAGCGGCTCGCGACAAACACCGTAAGGTCGCTCACCGCCATACGTAGTCCAGCGTAGGAAAAAGATGGTAGGGTGGTCTCAGTACATACGTACCTACCTGCAACGACAGAAATTCCAGGATGCATAAAATCAACTTCCAACGTAATTAAACCTTTTTCTAACCCAAGAAAAACCACTTTCAGTAACAATGTTGCTCTCCACTATCTCATCAGTTTCCATCCGCATTTCAAATCTTTCGATTGAAAGAATTGAATTCTAAAATATTTGAAATTTGATCCCAAAGGTACTAAATTCAAAAGCTCTTGTAAAAAATCATATGAAAGCTTGATGATCTAAAAATCAAAGGTGATGAATTAATTTTGTCTTTGCTCCAAATGAATGTGTATTTTTTTAAATTGCTTAATATTAGAGGAGATGAATTTAGCATAATTGTATTTGAGAATTGGAGGAAGAACTCAGGTCGGGTCCTTGTCATTCTCGACATCTGTCTGTCGTTTTATCTTCTTAACTGCCTTTTGGTCGAAGCCGGCTCATTTGTTTTCACGGTGTAACCGGAGCCATCCTGTCGACACCGCGCCACCTTCATCCCTTTCTCTGGATGAGACTGATATCCACCGTTCGACTCTCATGTAAATCGGCTAATTCCACGTGGTGCATTAATTATCTCGTTACGTACGCTGCCTCGATGTCGCGAAGGACATAAGCTGGAAGAAAAAGGAGTTCGCATTCCTTGTATCCAATTATCGGAACAGAGAAAAAGCGTGCCTGTAACGACAAAGATTCTACTTGCATTGCGGTTTACACGGGAAATCTCCCATAATCAAATCCAACAACCAAATCTTCATGATTGAGAGAGAAAGAACAAATGACTAAATTTCGTCAGAATAATAACTTGGCTTGAAATGTTATTTTTTTAATTTCTATTTTTTGAAATGATTTGTTTCGAATTTTTTAAAAGTTTTGTTTCTTCATTCAAGGAGGACCGAACACTACTAGAAATCGGAAAAAAACATAATTACCATTTTAAAAAATACTAGTACTGTCATTCACTGTCCTATATTTTTAAATTAGAATTAGAGTTGCTAATTTGTTTCATTGGCATAATTTTTCGTCCAAAATTATGCCCTTCTATAAAATAAAAATTATATTCCTTTTTCAGTTTTTATATTTAATATACAATTTTTATTGTTTCGATTCAGCAATTTTATAACACTTTACATAAGATTTAAAAGATTTGTGTTTCAAATAATAAGAAGAAGATTTAATATTCACAACTTGGAAGAACTGGGAATTTGGTGGGAAAAAATTTAATGAACATTTAGAACACTACAAAATTTTTCTGAAGTAATCAATTATGTTTCTCTCGTGATTCTCCAGCCGCATTCGAACCTCTTGAAGTTTAGAGTTTGTCTGGAACGAATTATGTTTGTATTTTTTATTTTTTCAGATGAGTTTGTAGAAAGAAGGAAAACCTGAAAGCAAGTGATCTAAGTCGACCTTGCACGTAGGATGAAATAAATGGCGCTCTATGCGGACGGAATTTCTGCTGCGTTAGCTGGTATTTATTTTTCGTGGGTTTAAAGTCCAGAGAATAAAGCGTTACGTATATATATACATAAAGAGAAAGAAGAAAGGAGAGCAGGTCTCGTGGATCGTCCTGAGCGTAATCTGTCAGCAAGTATACACTGCTTTTACCGCAGTTTTCTCCATCTTATCGTCGGATCGACTCGCATTTAATCCTCACAAAAAACAGTGGCTGCTCCAAGAGAGACCTTAAGCCGCCCGTGTGGCGCCTGCATCCACGGTCCAATCGTAGGACAGCCACGACAATGAAATCCAACCATGCAGAGCTTCTCGGATGTCCACCGGGTGACTTATTTAGAAAAATGTGCTCATACCTTCATCAGTATGAAAAAAATCCAAATTAAAATCAAGATAGATATAAGGTTTTTCTTTCATGTTTACAAGCTTTGCATTTCAAAGACACACTAATCATACTCTTGAAATTTCTGTGATTTGAATTGAAGATCTTCTAAAATTCTAATTGTTTTCATTAAATTTATTCCAGATCTCGTGATTTTTTATTTGGAAACTTCAAGAGTTGAGAACTAGAAAGTTTGGAAGTCATTTCTTGCAAATATGATTTCATTCAAATTCAAAAGTTTTATTTAGAATTTACAATATATTGATATTTCAAAGAATAAATTTTTTAATGTTCATAAAGGTGAACCGAATCAAGACCATTTAAATTTACAAAACCTTACTTTAAAATTTTTAATGTATCAAAATTGCTTTTAATTTTATTAATTTTATTAAAATCTTCTAAATTAAAAGTTTTCCAATCTTTCAAGCCTTTCATATTCCAAGCGTGATCATTTTTGTTTAAAAAATTATTTCTCAGAGTCATTTGCATTTCGAAGAATGCACAATAGGTATGTAAATTTGTATTTGATACATAAAATTACAATTTTTATCAAGAAAAATTATTTTGAAAAATCATAAATAGCTGATTTATATCAACCCTAAACAATATTAATAGTGGTTGGTTTTTAATTTGGCTTCAGGGTCCAGAAATAATCTAACTCAGAGTTTTTTTTTCCCTCAAACATTTCGACTCTGATCAGAATCCTCATCAGTGATTTTTATTTCTAAAATATCAAAAAAATTGCTATAATATTACACTTATAAGCCCTATTTTGGTGTAAACTTTGGTAATTTACAAAGACTAAAAAATGAAACACATTTGCATGATCTTTGAAAACCCTAAGCTAAAACTAAATATATTTGTGTATAAACGTTACAGAAAATATAGATGCAAGTAGTTAAACTATCACAAATCCTTAACACGATTATTTTTGAGAAATTAAATGAAAATTGTTTTTTGTTTATAACGATTGTATCCTAGCAAAAGGTGCTTTTTGATAGTTATATATTTATCAAATATCAGACGAAGGTAGCTGGAATATGGCAGACATAAACCTATTTATTTACCTATAAACCTATTTATTTATTTACTGTGAAAACTCCGATCAGAGTCGAAACGTTTAAGGAAACAAAAATGATACTCTGAGTTACATTATTTCTGGACCCTAAATCCAAATTAAAAATCAACCACTATTAATATTCAAATATTGTTGATGTTCTTGGTTGGCTTTAGGGTCCAGAAAAAATGTAACTCAAAGTTTCATATTTTCAAACGTTTCGACTCAGATTGGAGTCCTCATCAGTGAGAATTTATTTCTATAAAAAATACAAAGGAAGAAACTTAAAAAATTTGCACGTGTGACCGATGAACATTGTTGTAAGTAAATGATATAACAGAATTGCGAGTGTGAAACTATAAAATTGGTCTAAATATCTAAAATTTGCAAAAAAATGAAACTGTAACAAACCAAATATTTCTGTAGAAATACTGGGGGGAGAACATTAAGGAATTGCCCGTGTGACGGATCAACATTGTGGTAAAAACGATGTAAATGAATGAAAAAAATAGTGAAAACTGTACAAAAAATGTTTCTATAAAAATACAAAGGGAAAAAATTTAAAAGTTTGCACGTGTGACCGATGAACATTGTGGTAAAAATGATATAAAAGAATTGCGTTGGAAAATATAAAATTGGTTGAAATTAAATTAAATTTGCAAAAAAATGAAAACTGTACAAAAAAAATTTTTTTGTAAAAATACTAAGATAATGTTCTCCCCCCAGTATTTCTACAGAAATATTTGGTTTGTTACAGTTTCATTTTTTTGCAAATTTTAGATATTTAGACCAATTTTATAGTTTCACACTCGCAATTCTGTTATATCATTTACTTACAACAATGTTCATCGGTCACACGTGCAAATTTTTTAAGTTTCTTCCTTTGTATTTTTTATAGAAATAAATTCTCACTGATGAGGACTTCAATCTGAGTCGAAACGTTTGAAAATATGAAACTTTGAGTTACATTTTTTCTGGACCCTAAAGCCAACCAAGAACATCAACAATATTTGAATATTAACACTAAGGGTCGATATAAGTCCTGTTTCATTATTTATTTTCACTATTAATATTTCTAAAAACCCAAAAATTAATTCATTCAGAGATTGGTTTCAATCCTTCAATACTAGACACTCTCATATCTCATAACCAACCCTTATCTCTTTGAAACCAACCGAAATTGGAAACTCACGAAGCAGTCCTTAACGAAAAGCGAAACGAATCAAGGCTCTAAAATTCAAAAATAAATATCTTTGAACGACATCAGGCAATATCGAGA
The DNA here is from genome assembly GCA_030998225.1 of Diplolepis rosae. Classification (NCBI taxonomy): domain Eukaryota; kingdom Metazoa; phylum Arthropoda; class Insecta; order Hymenoptera; family Diplolepididae; genus Diplolepis; species Diplolepis rosae. Next base: position 7,727,742 of record JAPYXD010000701.1, read on the forward strand.
AACTCTGATTCTTTTCATGCATCCCATGTTGAGATTTCCAGGCTCTCTTGGATGTCACAAAGGGTAACTCCCGCGATATGATTTAGTTGCTCGTAAAGGCGGGCCGATGTAAGAAAAATATTAAAATTGAAAATTCTCAACGGTGATATACGCGTGTGATATTGGTGGCCAGCAGCTGTCCGGAGCTAGAGGCACGAAAAAGAGGTGTTCGGGGATGAAACCCGAGGGCGGCAATAAGATAAAAATATGTTGGGGGTGGAGAACCTCAAGAGAAAAGGGCACGTAATATTATCTCGACTCTTAGTGTGACTCGGCTGCCAGGACAACGCTACTTTAAAATATTGTCAAAAGTATATAAAGAGATCTATGTACAAGGGGGGGTTGAAAGAGAGAAGAAAATAAAATATACGATTTCTCTATTTATTTCTTTCTCTTTTTTTTCTATTTTAAGAGGGGTGTGTCGTGCCACTTGTCGCGAACACGCACGTGTCACATACTATTGGATCCAAAAAGGGTGACTACCCTTTCTACGATTTCTACAATATGTAGCATACATTTGGACTCTCGCATGTAGAATTGCAGATATCACGTACCTATACGCTGGGACTTTAAAGTGAAATAAATTAAAGCACCGCATCTGATCCCTTTCTTCGCCTCGAATAATAAAAGGGTGCATATGGTTTTTCGACACGCTGGGGCCAAGGAGGGTGAGTTTAGTTTAAAGTCTGTTCTAAGTTTAGATACAGAGGACATTTGAAGAAATGAAAATATTGAAGTTTCTAATTTGAAAGTAGAATACTTTTGAAATTCAAGGTTTTCTATTTTTTATTGAGAAATTTCCATGGAATTGAAAATAAATTTGATGTAATTAATCTGATAATACTGAGGATAAGAATTGAAATCTGAATCAATTTTCTTGAGATTGAGACCATTATTGTTGGTCGAATTCCAGCAATTACGTGGACTGATGCATGTTTCTTTTAAATCGAACCTAATGGGGACGCGGAATAATAAATGAGTTGTACACCGGTCGATCGACTGATACGATCGAATCCACATCGTCGAGTGGATTAGCCAGTAAAACCGAGGACGACACAAGCATCTGCTTCCTGACGAGCTGAGGAAAAAGAAACTCTCACCTGTCCAACGCCGATATGTGGAGATAACGTCTTCTCGATACTTCCTAGTGCGACGATTCGACATGAGCTCGTGTTTCCACTCTTACGACAAAATAACAAGTGTTTTTTTGCAATAACGACTTGTATTCAAGTCTTCAACTAAATTGCAGCTTTTGATTACTATCGAGAATTTATATTGTTAATATGTATACGTGTATGTATCTGAAGATGACGAGATAAAAGTTTAATATCTCTGCATCTTAACCAGTATCCCTAGAGACTTTTTTTTATCAATTTATTCATACATTTTATTCAAAAACCGGTTAAAGCTGATTTGCATTTTTTACTTTGACAAGAATATTTAATTTAAATTAATTTCTTTGATTAAAATAAATTTCGATGGATTCTTCAAAAGCAATTTGCTATTACAATTGTTAGTTGAAAACTGCCAAGTTTTAATTTTTTGGACTCTAAGTATTCTAAACTTTTCTTTCAATTACTAAACTTATTTCTGAAATTCATTTACATTCAATTAAGAGAAACATTTTGAAACTATCTTAGCAAGAAATTGTTGACTGGAAAAGTCTGAATTTTTTCCAAACAAATATATTTATATATATTCTTTCTACAAAAATATTATGATTGAAATAGTAAACATTACTGAATTAGAAATTAAACATGGAAAATAAAACTCGTCCTGGTTTAAACTGGTTTCTTACCAAGTTTACAAAAGTTGTCCTGTGTTTCCTATTCGGAAACTTTACAACAAACAAAATTTCATCAGCTTTTGAGATTTCAGAAGTACCTAACAGAATTGAAGAACATGAAAAAAAGAAAAAAGGCGAGAAGTGAAATCAAATCACGATAATTATTTTAATTTCGTAACTCAGAAAGTTGCACAGAATAAGATTAAATTATTTCAAGTCTCATTTCTAAGAGATTCTCGTACTCAAGCAAGGAAATAGAAATTCGCACGCTCGAGGTGATATTCATAATGCGACCTTTACAATTCTTCATTGTCTCTCCTAGCTTCAAACACTCCTTTTTATTCACCACTTCCATATCTGTTTCTGTCTCTTTCATCTTTTATGGACTCGATCTCCCTCTTATTTCTTCATCTCACTTCTTTTAGTTTGCAAAACCCTTCTCGGTCTGTTAGACAGGAACACAACTAGCAAATCACAATAAAATATTCATAAGTGGAAATAAAATGGCATATAGGACGTCGAATCGTCAGAAGGAGGTCACTATTATTCTACCAAAGTCATTCAAGATGCATTTTAATCAAATGAGATGAAATATTTAAATTTTCACTTTCATCATTGATTTAATTTAATTTGTTTATTTTATTTACTAATAAACTTGTATTTGTTTTAGGGTTACACGCCACTTCATATTGCAATGCAGTTCGACCACGAGAATATTTTCAACCTTTTAGTCCAAGTTTATGGTGAGCAAAATATTTAAAATTTTTTGCTATTTCGAAATACTTTGATTTTTAAAAATTATTTGAAGATAAAAATAAAATTTTTTAGAATTGAATGTGAGCCTAAAAAGGAAATATTTGAAAAGTATCAAATTTAGGATAGAAGTAACCAAAATAAAAACTGACAATAGAGAACTATATTATCAGAGAGTAAGTGTTGACAATGCTGGGATTTCCGTTTCAAGAAGGACAGGTAAAAATCAGTTAACAAAAGCGATGATCGAAGGCTTAAACTGGGCAAACAAGCGCTTCCTTGACTTCGGCAAAACTCAAAGCATGGTCGCCTGTTTGTCGAAGATTAGACAAACGATTCTCTTATCTTACCAATGAAAAGTCTCTTGAATTTTATCGATATTGATATCAAATACAAATATTGATGACAAACTTTCATGACTGCCTGATGCTTTCAATTTTCTTGATTGTGATCTAGGGAAACAACTCTTAACTCTGAAAAATTGGAGTTTATTTATCTTGATTAATGAAATTACAAAATTCAAATTAATTAATATAAATTCAGAGAGATCAGAGATAAGGCATTCTGAATTCTTTGCTTTTGGAAACATGTTAGAACATTCTTATCTTAGCAATAAATTTATATCGATAGTTAAGATTTACATTTTGTGTGGCTGAAAAACTGCTCCATTGTTCTAAAAGCAATAAATACAAATTTCCGTCTCAATAATTTTGAAAACGATATTCTTGTTTTTCAGGTGCAAATCAGGAAGTTCGTGACTACAGTGGTAAAAAAGCTAGGCAGTATCTGGTTTCTCAAGAGGCTGCGGTTAGTCAAGATACCTTTCGCAGTAAGTATTTGTCTCAATCTTATTACTACAATAATTTGTGGATTACGATTTTTAAAATTCACGCAAAACCTTTTTATTGCTTTCTTTTTTTTTATGGTTCCCAGACTCTGTTTAAGTTTTCTTTTTGATTTTTTAGTGACAAATATTATTTTGGCCCTGACGAGAGTTCCAACAAATTTCAACAAATTATTCGTATTTTCTGAATATTCAATTTCATAAAAGTCTTAAAAACTTAACTTACAAAAATCTCGATTATTGCAAAACCCCGACTTTGTCTTCGATAAATAAAAGAGCTGGTATTGCAACATGATACCATATCCTGTATCCTTTCACAACGAGTAACTTCGTCTCCTTCGACACAAGAAGTTCAATGCGAACGCGGCTTCATTGCTCTGAGCAAAAGTGCAACGGCGGGTGGTCCACAGTCTTCGATTTAAAAAGCGACCAGGTCTTGCTGACAGTTTTTTTTTTCTTCAAGCCAGATCGCTATTACACTATTTTATTTTTCTTAGTTAAACTAAAAGCCGATAATCTATTATTGTTTTCATCCCTAGGATTTAAACCACAATTCTATTATTCTTCTTATATCCTCAGTATCTACTTTGATTTTGAAAATTTCTTTTGCATGGTAACGATTTATTAATATTTAAATTTGCTACTGGTTTCTGCATTTCTTTACACGATTTCGAACGTGATATTTGAGATAGTCTTTTCTCTGCTAATGAGCTTCTTTCTCCAATGCTGCTATAAATTTATCACTATTTTTTTGTAAGAAAATAACTTTAACTGAATTTTCTAATAGTTTATTATTTATTTTGTGAATGAAATATAATAACTAAATTTTCAAATTTTTATTAAGTTTTTATTATTTAAGAAGAACCGAGAGTTGCTCGGAAGTCGTAAAATGATTAATTTAAAAAATATTAGTAGTTATTCAATATATATTTAAAGAAAAAAAATTTTACTCAACCGGTAGAAAAATTAAACTTTTAAAGAATTGAAATTATAAAAGTAGATTGCCTAAATACTGCTTATTGCTAAAAGGTTTTGGGTTCTCTTCGGTGATTTTTGGGCCTCTGGATGGATTTCCTTCTGTTGTAGGACTTACTGCTGCTGCTACACTCAGGCAAGTTCAGAGGCGCACTTCTGCTATTGTAGTAAAGCGCTTGTATCGCAAGATTAAAGTAAGAGCACCTTAGCGTAAACGTACAAAAAGGCTATATAATTTGATGGTAGTTATGTTAACGTGAGTATTTTTGAAAACGGCAATCCTTCGATAATTTTGGAAATCGAGCTTCTTCGTTTACAAAATTCTTACATTTTTGAAAAGAATCATAAATCAATTCACAGGAAAAAAATTGATATTTAAGAATCAAAAGATTGAAAATAACCAATTGAGTTTTTCACTATTTGATGGGACCAAAAAAATAGAGGATTCGATTTTCACCTATGGACTGTCGTTCTCCACTATGTAGTTAGTCTAAATGATTGTCTCTCCTTTCCTTTTAAAAAGTCTTTAATTTTTAAGCACCTAATTTACTTTAGAAATATGTTTTGATGAGAATAATCAAAATAAGTTTCTTTTTCTAATTACTCATTGTTTTTGAGAAAAATAATAATAGATTAAAATTCAATTCTTTTTGTCTTGGAATGTTATGTTGTCTGCAAATTGTAACGCGTGAGTGCATTTTATGCATTGCACGATTCTCAAACTCTCTTTCTTTGCATTTACACATAATGATAATGATTCTTATCCAAAGTGAAAACATGTATAGTTTTGGCATTTATGTGAGCATACAGAGAATCAATTAATTCTCTCCTTTTCTTCCTACTCGCGACCGTCACTCGCCTAACGTAATCGCTAATTATTCACCACTGACAATTAAATGAATTAAGTTTGCCGCTGTCGTCGAGTTTCAAAGTCCCGTTGAGCGATAATCAAGAACTCACAGCCAGATTCTAATTTAAATAAAAAATGTCTAAAGTCCTGTCTGAACCAAAGGAAAAAAAAATAATCTGAAAAGCATTTATTTTGAAGATTTTAAATTTAAGGCATTTTCTTTCATCTTTTTGAGATAAATACAATAAATAAATGCATTCACCTGTTTTTATCCTTTGCGAAAAGTACGGAAAATCGTGTAATAAATAGTTGTCCAAACACTAATTGAATATCTACTTTGACGATAATTAGCCCATAGCCATTTAGAACACCACATTTAATTTATTTTTCTAGATATTGTAATCGTAGAGGGTCCAAGTAATTCTTTCAAAATTCAGCACGAAGAACGTATTCAAGATTCAATTGCTATAAATAATTAACGTCATGTTTAACGAACCTTTTTTTCACCTGGACTTTATACGCGATAAGAAATCAATTTACACATGCATTAACAAATTAATTAATCATCCAATTCTTTACTAAGTTCATATTCTTTTTATTATCTCTTCTTTGCCTTACTATGAATTGATTTACTTTCTTCAGCATTCTGTAAGATTAATTTTTGCTTTTTCTTTCAGAAATAAAAGCAAGGAAAAAGCATGCAGGTAAGAGATAAAAATTACTAATTTATTTTCCCATTTAATTAAATGTTATTTTTAATTTTTGGGGACATAAAGAAGGATTTAAATTGCAATATATTGAGGGAACTCATATCTGAAACTTGAGCGTCAAACTAGATTATTGGAAAACTTGTTATCTTAATCTGGTAGAAATATTTAAATGTTCATTACACGATAAAAGAGGGAATAAAGGATTTATTTTAGCTCTTTCTCACATAGAATGGTGTACTTTTTCACAAGTACCAGTAACCTTTCTCTTTTTCATATAAAAAGTCTTGATAACATAATTTTCTTTAACATGCAGAGAAAGATCTTGGTTTCCTACGAATTGGCTCGTTGAACGTTCGCGTGAAACGTACGACGGAAGCTTTCAGTCAATTCCTGGGTGTGGTCAGTAACACTTCAAGTAACAACGAAAAAATTCACAAAAGCTGGGGATCTGCAGATAATATTCAGGTATTAAATTTTAAATAATCTCCAATCACTCTAAATTCTTAATCTATTTTTTTTTATATCAAAAGTATAGATTATTTACTAATGATTTCTGAATTTATGTTATTACTAATATATTTGCTGGTTTTATTTCAGTTTGATCATAAACTGATGCCACCACCAAAATATGGAATAAAAAAGCGTCGAAGTAGAAGAGCTCAGGATTTTACATCCTCGAGGAATCAACATGCGGCTAGTCAGCCGAGCACACCAATTCCTCAAGGAAAAGTTTTGAATTATCGACAAAGACACGAGATTCGAAGACCATCTTCTACGATTTCCACTGCACCTACGACATCTATCAATCCTCAGAATGATTCGGATTCTGACACAGCGTGTGGTTTTGATTCCGCTTGGCGTGGTTCTGCACAGCTGTAATAGTTCCATTCGATTACTTTACAACGGAGTAATATACTTTAGTTTTTGCCTTCTGCAATTTGATCAAATAGAATAGAATAGTAGGTAAATTTTTTTAAATAAAATATATCATCTAGTTAAATTTGAGCACAAATCTGTCCAAAAAGTTTTAATTTAGGTAAAAACGTATTTTAATACCAGTGCGTTAAAAATTAAAGCGGATTAAAATTAAAATTTTAATAATAGATTAAATGTTCGTAGTAACTGATAAAAGTAATAGGCATTGAAATACGTTAGAACAAATTTACTTTTATGTTTCTATTCAATTTCCTTTCTTCTGGTATAATGGTTTGTTTTTATTCAAGGATCCCTTCTTTGAATTAGATTTTTATTAATTTTGAAGAGGAAGAACAAATAAATAGAGGCTTTTTGAATATATTCAGTATGCCTTACTTAATAAATATATGATATTATTTTTTATTTAATAATATTGTTATAAGGAATGATTTTTGCTTGATTTATTTATTTTAGATTGTTTTAGTAATGTCAGATTTTTATTCAGTGCAAAAACAATGTAAATAAAGAATAAAAATGATCTATTGTGTATTCTAAGCTGATTATAGTAACTGTAGTTTATTATGAAAATACATTTTTGGATTTTACCAAGAAAGTTGCTTTTGCAGTTTTTTAAAATTTAATTTAAAAATTACGAAATTTCTTAGCAGTTAGAATTTATATTTTACTTATATTGGAAAGTCAGAGTTCCTTTTTTCAAGCTATGGAATTAATAACGAATTTCTACATAATATTTATTTTTTATATTTGCTGTACACAAAATGGCTTTTTTTATGTGCAAACGATTTCAAATTTTCAACATTGGGGGCGCTGTTATCGCTGTTATCACAACTAATTTTAACCTAAAAGTACTGTTGCCTGATATGTCAATGATGTTGACGCTGTGATGGCCTGGAATACTAATTTTACTCAAAATTTGATTTAAATTAGTGTATTAAGTCAATTATTACTTGCATAGAATATATTTCCGAAAGTATAATAAAAATAATGTTTGATTTATGTCACCCAAGCGTAAGTACAAAACATTTGTTTACCTTATAATCTAGCGTTACACAAAAACAAAGATTACAAAGAAAGTATTTTTATTCCACTTTCAACGTTTGTTATGGACTTTTTCTTCAATTGGTTAAAGTGACTTATATTGTGGCATTCGTCTTGATGAAGAACTTTCAGCAGTGTGGTTTGCATCTGGCAACCTAACCTATAAAATGTTACCTATATAATTAAATTTCTGAAAAATAAATTTGTATATTGAAAGATAATTTTATGAATTTGTAAAAATCAGATCTTTTTCAATTCTAAGAATGGATTGTATAACTATATTGATTGCTATTGTTAAATCAAGACTTTAGTTAACTTTGAACAATATAAGTATGAAAAATTATAAATTATTTTTCTCTATATATATTCGATTCTAGCAGTTGATAAAAACTAAAGATCTGTAAAGATCTATATACGCTTTTATATTATTTAAATTTTAATAATGAACGGAAAGTAATAAATATTGTAACAAACTATTTGCATTTGATTTTCAGTACTACAAAATCAGTCAGCTTGGTTGTACTGATGGGACTAAAATCACTATAGCATTTTATGTCTACATAGAACTATGTGAAGGTAAAATATTTCTCAAAAGCAAAATTAATGCTAACTATTTCTTTATTTGCAATTATAATAATAACATAGCTTTGCAGTAAAGCGATTATGGGATGTGGAGTATAAATACAACAGCGAAGCCGATATTATTTACATAAAAGGTAAAAAGACTAAATCTTCTGCAGTGGAAACGTATATACCATGGCCAGCTCTTTATAAAATTTCTGTCGCAAAAATTGAAGACATACAAGAAGCTCTAAAAATAAACCAGTAAATAATTTCAATTCATTTGTATTTACTACTAATTGATATCCAAGTGATATTTTCATTTTCAGTTAGATTTATTGTATCAATAAATTGTATTATATTTCCTTCAACTTTAAATAAATTCTTAAATTCCAGGTTCATCTTCGTTTTTAGAGGTGGCGATAGTACCAGCGTTTATTATAGGGTAACTAAAGGTCTTGTGAAACCAATAACTCCAGAAGAAACTAAAAAAATTAAACAAGAAGAGGAGAAAAAATTTGAATTAGAGCAAGAAATCAGAAAGAATACTTCAATTCTTTTTGAATTAGCCAAATCTACTGTTCTTGAAGAAAATAAAAATGTTCAAAATTTAAGTGAACTCGAGGAAGAATTACAAGATGCAAAAAGTTTGGAGAATATAGAAAACACAGAAAATCAAGTTATAATACAAGACTCAAAAGTAGAACAAAACTTGACTCACACAGATATATCTCAGTACATGGATGAGGAGAAATCAAATGAAGCTTTTGATGGTCCTGATAGTCTTCTTGATCAAAATTCAAGAATGGAACAAATTTTGACTCAGACAGATATACCTCAGTCTATAGATAACGAAAAACTGATTGAATCTCTTGATGGGAAAATAGAACCCAATACGTAATTTTATACGTATTGCATTCGAAATTCTTAATTTTTATAATTTTTATTACATTACAATCATTTGAAGATAATTTAAACTTCAAATTGAGTGCCATAAAATAATTATTGTACTGAAATCAAAGAAGTTTGAATTTACAAAATGTTTTAATAAAAAGTGACGTTGAAATAATTTGTACTGTTTATTATTTTTAGTATATGAGTTAAGATAAGTTAATCATATTATTGTCAAAAATACATTATGGGATTTAGCCAAGAAAATTGTGTAATCAAATTTTCTCAAATAAAAAGCTTTCGTATTTTAGACTATACAAAAATATTACTATAGTACTAAGTTCTATATTGTTCCTCTGATCAATTTTAGATAAATAGATAACTATTTGAATTTCATTTAGGCTTAATTTTGAATTTTACGTATTAATAAAAAAATTTGATCTAATTATTCACCAACTATTCTCTACAATCAATGCGGTCGCAATTCAAGCCCCTAGGAGAATCTCATTTTCTGCATTATTATTATTAAAATGTATAGAATAGTCGTAAGTACGTAACTATCATGTTTCTGTATTTGTCAAATAATTTATTTATGTGTAATAATAATAAACAATATGATAAATGAAAGAAAAAATAATTTGTATCATAACATAATATATAGGTTATGTAATTTTATCACATTGCGTTACGCTACACTTTCTAACTTTTACATAAAAACACTAGAAATCTTGTAGATACCTATTTCCCAAAAAAAAGAGGTTTAATTTATTTATAAGGGATAAGATTTGTAAACTAAGATTTTACTTTAAAAGTAATTTGCCAGATTTGATTTTGGCGCTTCCACAAAAGTCGATCTGTCTTAACCAATCAAAAATTTCGAAGCGCATCTTAGTTTTCTACTTATTAACTTCCTCATCCATTTTGTTTTCCTAATACTAAATTTTATTAAACCCGCTTGGAAATCGAAATTCTGTCGCTTTTCGGGCTGCGATTCAGTCTCGCAGGATCTGAAATAGATTAGGAGAACATGAAATTAATAGAGGTGGCATACAAAAATAATTATATAGGTTATGACCCCTTTTCCCGTTCTATTCTCCTAATGCTAAATTTTATAAAACTTGCTTTGTAATCGAAATTCTGTTGCTTTTCGGGACACAATTCAGTTTTGCAGGATCATATGATGACAATAGTGGTCGCATGAAGAATTAAATATACACGTTCTAGCCTCTTAGCTTATTATGTTCTCCTAATCAGAAATTTTATAAAACCAGTCTTAGAATCTAAATTCTGTCACTTTTCGAGCCTCATTTCAGTTTTACAGGCTCCGAATTGTATTAGGATCACACGATGCTGAAGGAGCTAGTACTAGAAGAAGCGGGAATTTAAATAGACGATTCTGATTGGTCTACGCCGCGCTCTATTTTAAAGCCTAAATACCTCCTTGCTTATTCTATGTCCCTAATACTTAGATGAATATTTCTGCTTAGAATCTGATTTTTACATGCAATATTGCCGCTAGTAACGCATGCGCACTGCTTTTGATTTGCAATGTTAACAAATTATCAAGAGATAACACAATTTTTAAGGTGTATAATACAAGCAGTTTCCATATTTAAGATAGTGAATTAACCGAAATAAATTGTTTTAGAATGCAGATATGAAATATGATTAAATGTAACAGAGTAAATAGAAGAAAATAAAGAAAGTAATACTGGAATATAGGTTATATTGATATTTATAACATAAAAAATTAATCTAATTTAAATATCTTAAAATTAATTATCTTGTTAGAAATAAAGGAAATTTAGATGTGAAAGGAGTTTGAATAAAAAACACAGATAAAATTATTTTTACTGTTTATCAAGGCCGTATCCATGGAGGGGGTGGGGATGGACAGGGTTTGACCCCTCCCTGAGTCTTGCCAAGGTTAGAGTGAAATAATGAACATTTACTGACAGAGGTGTAAATGTGTCTTGAAAACTACCTTTTTTAATTTCCAAAGAGTGATTGCTGCTGTAAATCCCCACCCCCCGCAACATTTTTCTGGCTACGGCCTTGCTGTTTATTAATCGAAATAATCTTGATTTGAGTATATAAGATGAGATGAAATTTAGCATATTATCACTAAGTTTGTGTTCACTAATCAGGATAATGTTTCGATATAAGCTGCCTTTGCAAGTACACGTATCGAATAAATTAATACTTAAAATTCTTCACGTGGAACGTGGCGATTGTTTTATTCGGTGCATACTGCAGAGTATGAGGCACGTATAGTTTGCTTTTTCGTATCTCTACCGATAAATATCGTGAATGCAAGATTACCAAAATAGATCCTACATTTAAACCTAACGACAATACATTATTAGGTTTGGACAAAAAACTGTGTAACGGGATTTACGCTAGTAAAAGGGTTTTCTACTTTAAAAACTAAAAAAATATTACTATCTACAGTTAAGTTCATCCTCGATATCTCAGTATTATATACACCTTACAAATTTTATTGATGCTTAAACTGTATCTTAATTAGGGGTGAGTTAAAGCATACGTTCTGATCGTGATTGAATGCAGGACGAGAGGTAATACAAAAGGGGTTTACAATTAATTTTTTTTACAATTAATCTCCATACGTACGGCATTGTGACAGAATCAGTCGACGGGGTGGCAAATTCGTTTCTCTTTTAAGTCTAAGGAGTACAATAGTTTTGCAATTCAAAATTAAGTTAGGGAAGGTTCTTAGTCATTTTAAAAAAGAAAGAGCGTAATTTTCCGTAGCTAATTCTTTTATATTTACAGCCGAATTTTTATCTCTAAAAAGGTTGGTCTTCCAAAATAAAAATTACGATTTGTCAAGCCCATGGCACTTGAAAATAACTTTGATATCTATCAACTTTTACACTTTTTCATTCGATTAGAAACATTTCATTTGCTTACTACACTTACGTGCGAATTTCACAAAAAAAATCAGGCACGTCAAGATTGCACGTTTTGTTTCCTTCAAACATTAACTTCTGTATTTCATCGTAAACTGGGTACCAAAGAGTATTGATTAGTAAAGTAAGGCAACTGGAATTCGAGACCTTATCAACACTATCACGAGACTTTTATCTTGTTAATTATAATTTTCAAGTAACTAGTGTAAAAAGTATCAAAAGTTTCTTTCTTTTCAATTAGTTTCAAGACCCGCATTTGTTGGAGAGAATTATTTACAATATTTCCAAATTTTCTTCCTCCGAAAGTCAAATTCGGAATATATATATATATATATATAAATGGAATGAAGTTATTAGTTATTATCAAGATTTTAGAAACAATGATTTTCTTATCAAAATGACTGTTGCAAGCTGAAACAATGTTTCTTTCTATAGGAGAGAAACTATTAGTTTCACGAATATTAGAGTTAATGGGGAATGTGTTCCCTTGAAAAGTTTGTCAACGCACAAAGTTGAAGAACTTAAAAACACGGCACGATTGTCTGCGCTTCCATTTTATCGAATAGAGTTCGAGTATCATTAAAATGCAAAGAAAGCCACAAGGCGGTAAATCTGTAAAATGTATACAAATGACGAAGTTCTGTTAATTAAAACTTGAATACATAAAACGCAACAACAATGTCATTAATGTAATTAAAGCATCTCGTGTCAACTACCATTAACGTGCTGAAGATTCTTGTACATAGCTCCATTTCTGAATTAATCGATTATCACATGAGCATGAGCAAACATCTGATTTCTTTTGATTAGTTTTTATGTGTTTCGGATCCGCGAATACTTTCTGCGGAATCAATATCTTAAACGCTCTCTCGAAAGCTTAAAACAGCTCTCGCTTTACGCGTACAATAGCTGCGAGTACAGAAGTTCAAGGATAATTAACATTCTTCACAGATACAGGTAGGTAATAAACTTATACACTAGCAAAGTCTGGTTTACGTCCGATTAGTACAATTTCAATATTTTTCATGATATGAGCGGCAAAACAACCGCGAAATACGAAAGACACTTATGCGAATAAATTGTTGCGATATCAATCATCTCATTTTGGTCCTACTTCATTTTATGTTTCACAGTTCGCGTTTCATTATCTACCTTCGATTCCACAAACATTGTAATCGTGAAACGAGCGCTTAGAGCAAAAATTCCAATTTAAAAGCGGTACATCTTTCGAATTCAGTAGTACTAATAGTACTAACAGTAGTAATAACAGTAAAATTAAAATATAAAAACTATACAAGTAATCATTAATCGAAGGTGTAAAGACGACTAAGTAATTGCTCAGATCATAGTGCACTTGGATTACTACACTAGATGGACAAAAGCGCTTATTTAATGGCAGGAAAGGTGATTTCAAGCTCAAACCAGAATTTGTGGGTTAGCACCAGTCCGCCATGTATGTGAAGTCCCTGAAAAGTGCTTGTTCTAAATCACTGAGTGGTCTCGGATCTTTCGGAGGCGTTAATTGGGGCTTTTCCGACGTAAACTCTTCGTCAAAATTACTTACATCCTCGACAGAGTGCTACAAATTAAAAAATTAAATTGTAAAAATCAAATTGAAATCTTAAAATCATTTTCAATTTGAATTTAAATAAAAAAGTGAACTTACAATAACTGGGACGAAAGGAGGCTTAACACGTCTTAAAAGCAAATCATCCCATGCTATGTGTCGGAAAAATGCCTGCTTCTTCACATCTTCAGCGTCTCTTTCACTGCTTCCTAATCTCCGGTCTGGATTTTTTCTGAGCAACTGTACAAAATTAAATTGTTAATTATTATTATTTTGTTTTAAATATGAAGAGGAAAAAAGATCTTACTCTTCTCATAATGGCAATCGCTTCAAGTGACAGGAATCGCGGGTATCGAACTTCGTCATTCACTATAGAATCAAAAACTTCCTCCTCGTCGTCACCAGGGAAGGGAGACTAAAATTAGATATAAAAACCGATTAATGCCTAGAATGAAAAAACAGAATTTGGAGAGTGTTTATAGAAAATTAATAAATACCTCGCCAACAAGCATCTCGAAAATCAAAACTCCCAGACCCCACCAATCTACAGCTCGAGTATATGAAGTTTCAGTTAAAACTTCAGGCGCTAGAAACTCAGGGGTACCGCAAAATGTTCCAGTTCGATCTCCATAACCCATTCCCTCTTTGCACAAACCAAAATCAGCGATTTTAACATAACCTTCCGTGTCGAGGAGTAAATTGTCCAATTTTAAGTCCCTGAAATAAGAAATGAGAATGAAAATATTCATATAATAATACATAATAATAATCACATAACTTTATGTTTTATTTGAAAGAAAATTTATTCGTTATAGGATCGGACGAAAATTACCTGTAAATAATGCGACTTTCATGCAAATATTGTAAGCCTAATACAACGCAAGCAGAGTAAAAAACTGCACGTGGTTCCCCGAAGACGTCCGCGTGGATATGCATCATGAGATCTCCGCCAGCTGCGTATTCCATGACAAAACAAACGTGTGCCTATAAAAACAATTTTTCTTTAATCCAAAATTGTTTAAAGCATGATCTTTCATAATTTAGTGATTTTCAAGAAAAAAGAATTGCAAATTTCAAGAATGCTATTGAGAGAAATTCAAATTTACATATTTCAACTACGTAAATTAAAAATAAATCAAATAAATTAAATCCATCAATTGCATTAAACTCGGATTCACTTTAGATCTTGTTGGAAGATTCAATTTTATATTGAAGTGTAAGAACATTGATTAATTTTCTAAAATTTTATGTTTTTCCACTTAGCAGACATTCTGAACATACTTAGATAAAATTAATAATTTGAACTCGAATTAAATTAAATTAATTTTCAAAAATAAAAACTTACCTCAGTTTGGAAGCAAGCAAACAAGTTTACAAGGAACGGATGTCTTGTAGTATTAGCTACTTCAAATATTCTCTTTTCTGAAAGCAACGACTCAACTTCATCCCTCGCGATGATATCTCCTTTCTTCAAAGCTTTTATTGCAAAATATTCTCCAGTATTTCTGTACTGAGAAAGTATCACTTTCCCAAAATGGCCACGTCCAAGAACCGAAAGCAGCCTGAAATTCTCGAGAGCCATGCCTGTAAGTTGAGATTGTCTTCGAGACTCATAGGCACTATCTCTGTATTGCACAGGTCTAACTGGCATCTCATAGACAACCTGGAAACATGGAACCTTTATTTCTGAAACTGTAAACTTTGCCATTCTCAACTCACACGAAAATAGAACAACAATGATTAGTCAATTGAATTCCAAATAATAGATATATAATCTTACGACTATAATTGTTAATCACTTTTTTCCTATGATCAATAATTGTAGAAAAAATAAATTAAAAGCAACCACCGTGCAAAAACACTCTTTATAAAGTTAATATAATATTTGATGAAACAATGTATATGAACAGCTCTAGACGTTCTGAAAATGTTGAAAGCCCATTTAGTAGTCTTCTCATTTTTTATTATCAATCTTTTAATTCGAATTTTAATATTAAGAATAAAAGAGAACACACTGTGCAGAAGAAAGCCAGGATAAAAAGCTGGTTAAAATCGCATGCAGGGGATAGATTTTTCGAGGAACAGAAGAAGAGGCATGAATGACTTTATGTTTCGAAGTCATAAGTATTTTGTTACAAGCGAAATGAGCTTATTGATAATGATACTCAACATTTTTGAGTGAATGTCTGCTTTTCAAAATATCCAAAGCCTTTGTTAAATTTCTATCTAAGCCATGATATTAATGAATATAAGTTGATTTGATGATTCGATAACGTTGATTCATTGCTTCAAGTTACTCTCAGGAAATGTGGAAGATAAAAAAGTTATCACAAAAATATTGTAAACAATGGGCAATTAATTTATCAAAATTTCACATATATAAAAACTGTATATTACCTAACAAATTTGACCACAAAATGTATTTTTTAAATTATATCTACTGAAATATGAAAAAATATTTTTTGAGCAAAATATTCAATAATTAAAATAACAGATTTTTTAAAAAATTATTAAATACCTACTTCCACAATTCCTGGAAAATCATATATTTTTGTATCCAATTTCTTGAAAATTAATATTTTCGACGATATAACGTCGCAAAAAAGAAATTAAAATTAAATATGAGAAAAATTCAAAAGACAGACAAAGCCATGCTGTTTACAGGAGGTATGTACCTCGTCTTCGGGAAACTCGACGACAGGTTGGGGCGAGGGGGTGCGTGGAGAGGGTGGTGCGATCAGCACAGGTCGGGGCTCGGTCACAAGGGGCCTCAAGCTTGCCCCCTGGTGCCCGCCCTTTTCTTCGTTGTGCAGGAAATCAAACTCCCTTAACGCACTCTGCAACTACATTACTATCTGCTTAGCATTGGACAGGACTGAGCAGGATTTCTCTTGTGAGCAGGCAAGGAACTTTTAACATCTTGCTCTTACTTTACAAGTTTCGAATTCCTCAACTTATCAGCAAATGCAGATAAAATTCAAAACAGTGCTTTCATTCAAAATTCAAACACAATAAATTGCAATACTTTAAAGACAAGAAGCGATAAAATCAAAATTTTGTGCTTTCCTGTGATTTCAAATTACATGTATTTGTGTGTGTCGTTACTTTGCCGAATGAAAATAGTATGACTTAATCTTATTAAGGTGCTCGGAAAAATCAGTGCTCGTATTGCATTTAGAAGTGTTAAATAATAACTTGCGCTTTCTTGATTATAATAATAATTATTAATATTATTACTTAATTAAAGTTTAGGTAAAGACCTCAACCATTAATGCAAACCCTATTACAAATTTTTAATAGAAAGAAAATGCCAAGGGCTCATGAAACATAAGATTATATTATAGATTTTGGATTTATGGTTTTAGATTTAAACATTTTTTTAATCAATGGTTTTAGAATTTTGTTCAAGACTTACCTCCTGATCTAGTTTTGGACGAGGTGGAGGCGCCGGCATCAAAGTTTTCTTTATTAAAGATGGAGGTGGAGGAGGAGGATGTTCAGGAGGACTTGGCAGCAGAGGACTTTCATTCAATACGTTTGTTCCTAACGGTCGTGCACCACTTAAGCCTCCTTTCTCTGGATCTGGCATTTCACCAGGTGTTTCGGGTTTATCTTCCACAGAAGCATCAAAGGATAGTGGTGAAGGTTGTGGACCTGAAATCCATAAGATAATGTTTTAAAAACTATTCTAAAATAAATATGCGAAAAGGAGGTAAAACTTACAGTGTACACATGAAGGCGGACTTTCGGAACTTCTGGTGCTATGGAGGGACGGTGCAGATCGTTTTAGAAGTCTTCCCCAAGTGGCAACGTTAATGTTCATTTGATTCGCCCTGGGGAAGTTCTTAACTTGTTGCTTGAATATTTTTCTCTGGCGTTGTAGTTTCGGCTTTCTTGATATCATAGGATTTAGAAATTTAATCTCTGCAAAGAGCAAGCCTTGAGGTTCCAATTGCAATGCCATCCCGTGTCGAACATCGTCAATAAATTCTTCTAAACGTAAGAACTTTACGGCACAGAGGGATCTCCAATCTTTCCAATAAATACCAATTTCCAATTCTCTAGATTTGTCCAGTTCGATGGAAAACCTGAAAAATATGATTGAGTTTCACTGATTTAATTTAATTTTTTAAATTTAATATCCCATCTAGAATTTTTATAAATTGAGAAATCTCTAATTATGTTGAGGATGATTAATTACCTTTGATCCCAAGCCTGCTGGGAACACGGTCGCCAACTGGTTTGTCCTACGGTCTGATTGTCTAATTTGATAACTGCCATAATGTCGTCTGGAAAGATAAAATAGACGTTTTATTTGATAAATGTGTAAGAGTTTAAAAACTAACTGTGATAAAGATTGAAGGTGAGAAATACTCACTACTGGTCTCATCTTTTACACTGTAAGATTTACTGGAACTGCGACCAGTGACACCTTTAACGAAGCTGCGTAAATCAGGGCTAGCTGGATGTTCACGTCTCGTACGTCCAGGAACTTCCTCTGCTAAATCTTGACACCCCATTAACCTTACCTGTAATAATTTTAGAAATCATTTCAATATTTCAAAATCAAATTAAAATTTTTTTGAAAAATCTTTTAATATTCCTATCACTCCAAATTTTTGTCTAAATCTTTTAAATTGGCATAAATTATCTTAAAATATCTTTTAATCTTTTAAAATCGCTTGAAACATAACTGTTTTCAAACTTTTCCTACATTTTTTTCGAATTTAATAAACTCCTTCAAAATTATCTTAAATACATTAAAATTAACTAAAGTTTATTACATTTCTTGATATTCTGAAACTTACAAAATTTTAGTTATTTTGTCATTAATTAATTTTAATTTAGTTCTTTTGAAAAGTTCCTGGTGTTTTTGATGAATACCTATAGATAGGGTAAATAAAATTAATAGAAAAAAAATGTTTGAAACTATTAATCTGGGAGTTTTTCAAATTTAAAATAATCGAAATCAGTATGAAAATTTCAGTATCTGACATAATTATTACCTATTTATGTTTCCTAATAGTACAAAAGTTATATTTCACAATTTTGCTGATACATTATTTAGAGTATACTATACGTCATATGTTTTCAAGAATTACTCAAAGATGCGACAAGTGACAAGATTTGCGAAATCGTTCAGTGTTATTTATAAATCATCAGATTGAGTGTATACCTCTAACTGCCCAGTGACAGCGGCGCATCTCGAAACTGATGCAGGAACAGTTGCTCTGCCCTCGAGAGGTCCACGAAAAGGTTGCAAAGACGTGTAAGTAACTGGAACAGGACTGGCTGACTGCACACTAGCTAATTCGCGTTTTAGCTGGGCTGCTGTGGCACTATCCGCTGGCAACTCCTGTCTTCTCAATTCTAATGACAGTCTCAGTAAATCCAACTTTCGACTGGACTCTGCCAAACTTGCTTGAGCCTAAGATAAGTTGAGTTCAAATCAAAGGAACGCCTTCACTTACAAACTCTACCTATTCTACTGTGAAAAGATTTTTTATGGTAGTCACAACATTTTTTATAAAGTGGATTCGTATTCTTAATTCAATCAATGAAAAATTATCGTTAAATATCTACATTTTCGTGTCTATCATGTTTGAATAAAAAAATAATTTTTCCAATAAAAATAAATAAATAACATTTACTGATTGCAATGAAAAAGTACAACTCTCAGTATAAATGCTTGTGATCAGACGCTAGAATTTTCAAGTTATTGACTCACGTAATAAACATAATTACTGCACTGGTATAACGATCGGATTCGATAAATCAGAATGAACTTTCAAAAAGCAGTGTCCATATAAATCGCACGCGATGATTAATTCTTTGAGCTCTCTCGTGCAGAGCGAATATCTCCCCTGGAAAGTTGGGAGTTGGATCTACTATCAAACTCGTAGAATGATCTTGATTGATCTCTGGATCGATCTTCGAAATATCTTCTACAATGATCACAACAACATGAAGGATTTTTCGCTGGTCCAATGTGATGTCCTGGTTTTTTAAAAGCAGTGATTACTTTTCCGTATCGAGAAGCCTTAACAATATGATCAGTCTTTTCTCCCTGAGGAGTCATGAGAGGAGAGGTAACTCTAGAATTAAAAGGAGAAGATAATCTCGAAGTTGAAGAAGTTACTCTGGAACGGATTGGAGAAACACTTCTGGATTCGATCTTGGCTAGTGAAGGCGAAGGACTCCTAGTTTCAGATTTAGCATGAATAACAACATTTGCCAAAGCTGGAAACTGTTTCGTTTTTTTAATAGTGCTGCGTTGATCATAACTAGAAAGAAAGCTCCAAGCAACTTCATCGCTTCCTTCAGATTCTGTTACGCTTTCTTCAGACGACCACCCAACTCGATGCTTTTCCATGTAATCTAGCATCTTTTTATTCTGAATCAAGTGTTTTCGTTCAGTCTGCGGCGATTTCCAGGTCTTGTTTGTGTCTTGAACTTTGGTTTTAGATCTAAAATTTTCTACTTTTCGTATTTTTTCTCGATCGGAGGATTCAGTATATTCGAAACTATCACAGGGTGTAAGGCTGGTTCGGCTATTAATGAGAGATTCTATATCAGAAACGGTGTCTTTCCAAGAGGTAGCACAAGAATCGTAAGCATCAAGAGCACTATAGGAACTAAATCGAGAAGGATAAAGAGAACTTAGGACGTCGTCGCTTTCGTAACCTTTGGAACTAGCTATTGAGGGCATTCGCATTGGCGCATGTTTAAAACTTTCGCAGCGTCTTTCGGCAGCTCGTTTAAGGAAAGCCTTGTCGTCCTGAAACCCCCTGGGAAGAATGGAATTGTTCGATATTTCTTTATGGGTTACTCTGATGTCTTTGTTGGCGAAAATTAAGGATGATTCCTCCAAGTCGTCTTTGCTTGACGAGGAATCAGTACTACTTTCGTTTAAATCGTCGTCGGTTCCTGTACAATATACGTCGATGTGCACAGTACGTGACTTTCGTTTTTCGCTGTCTTCCTTCGAAGATGTGTCGGACTTTTCCTGATCTATAGGAGATGAAGAGCTCTTGATACTGCTCGGGATTGGCGGTGAATTAATGTTTTGCTAAAATAAAAAGATGCTGTTAATTTTGAGATATAAGACAAGCCTGTGCGATAAAATTTTTAGTATGAAAATAGAACTTTGAGGTATTTTATATGCTAAATGTTACAAATTGGACTGCTTTTTAAACTTAGAAACGTTAAATTTTAATCTTCTTTCAGTATAAAGATATTTAACCCTCAAATCAATTTGGAATGCTTAATTTTTTTTATAATCTTGAAAAATTAAAAAATACTATTTGAAAGGTCTTCATTTATTTTAAGAATGTAAACTAATACATAAATAACATTTACAAGACTAATATTAAATTTAACTTTAAAAAATATCAAAATTTCAGACGTTTAAATTTTAAATCTAATAAATTTTCAGATATTTCAAGACTTAAAAACTGTAAACTAAATATCAAAACTTTTAAATTCAAAACATTGAACTTTTGAAAGTTTATAAATATTTCGAAATATGCTAAATTTCAAATTAAAATCCTAAAAAGTTGAATCCCTCGACTTATAAAGCAACCTGAATTCAATGATCAAATTTTAATGCAAATCTGAAAAATATTTAAAGCATTTTTGAAGCTATAGAATTATTCTTTGTTTCAATTTGCAGAGTTCAGATTTCAACACTATCAAAATTTGTAGAAATTTCGTTTACTTTGCACAACTTTTAAACCAGAAAATCTATGTCATTTTTCAATTAATAGTTACAAAATTTGATTTCTTTTATAATATGAGAATTATCTTCAAGTTATAAAAATTATAAATTTGAAAATTGCAGCTTTTTGTAATTTTAAAGCCTAGAACTTCTATTTATTTCAAATTACATGTAAATTAAACATATCTAAATCTTTTCTTACACAGGACATCAAAAACATCTCATTTTTTCCTTTAATTCCAATAATTACCTTTCTTTTTCTCTGCTCATTCAATCCACGTTCACCAAGAGTTTTTCTTCTCACTTTGCTAGTTTTAATACCTAAAATAGGAGAATGTTGCGTTTCAATATCGGTAGTTTGCGAGGCAGCGTCTCGACTAACAGTAGTAGTCTTATTAACAGTCTTATTAGAAAGTCGGGTACAAAAATGCGTCGTAAAAGCACTATTACTGATTGAAGAACCTTCTGCACAGTCTTCACAGCCTTCAGGTACGGTATTGAATTTAAATCTCGTCGGAATGTGTTGATGTGCCGAACGATAACTCCAAGGGTCATTACAAAATGGTCCCAATGTTTGTGGAGCCTGACTAACCTGACTCTTATTATTATTTACATTATTATTATTACTGCTTATCTTTTCATCTTTCTTTCCAGTCGAAAGTGTAATATTACAGGTGCTCTTGCACCTCCGATTGTAGACCTGAGGCGGACGCCTAGAAGGCAAACTCGAGTAAGATTGCTGTGAGAGCTGTTCGCTTGTGTAACCCGAGTCCGAGACGCTGATTCCTCGTCCCATGGGACAGACCAAGCTTCCAGTGCTGGAAACTGTCCTCGGAATAGTAGATCTTAAAGGTGGCGTCGAAGTAAACAAAATATTCCCCCTGCGGAACCCAAAGGACGATGAAGGCGATGATGGTATCAACGATTGGGTCGAGGAATTGTTCGTAGGCTGATTCGAATTCCACCTATAGACCATCTGAAGACCACTAGGTTCACTTCCACTCGATGTTGTAACTCGAGGGATGGTTCCTGTCGATCCTGAAGTTTCTGGAGAACTGTGTCTAATTGTGACTTCCGCTCTTACCAGCCAGGGAGATTCATTAGGCGAGGTGATTGCAGCATTATTCGGTTGTATATACATCTTACAATGCTTTCTTTTATTTTTGTTGGGCACTTATTCCTAGTTTAGTTTTTCCATTCAAGCACAATTCAATTTCATTTCTTCCCCAAAAAGAAAAGGATGTGCTTGTAGCCTTAACAGTTGTCCTTTGTTTATATTCATAGAGCAAGGATTTTTTCTTCACTATTTTGGTACTAATTAAAATCTTTAACTGAAATTTTTATTCGTAACAGGTAACTCGGTGCTTCCACCGCTCAGCTTCTCACGGGGCAACAAACTAACGACAAGTGCGGCGTCGCGGTGTATAATTAGCACGATGTAAATTTGGAGCAACGCATAGACAGCCTAGGAATACCTGGAACTCATGACACTTTTGATATCACCAGTGTGAGTTGTCACAATTGCCCACTTTCACGAATCAGATACGACTTGCGCAAACGGCCGACTAATTTGAAGCAATGCTCCCAAGATTAAATTCAGTAGCCACACGAACACGGGAATGGCGCTGCTCTTTCGGTTTATTGGAATTCTGTGATTCAACGAGTACCACCCACTGGCGTAACGTGTCTATTTTCAAATACTGTTGGCGAGCGTTTCTGAGGAAATCATGCCTCCCGTACACAATCTATTAAAGCTTGCTCAGGACATTGGAACTGGGTAATAAGTCTTTCATCAAACAAAACAAATCTGTGAACGTTATTCTATTCAGCGGAGTATAAATTGTCATTAAAAAACTGTAGTGTTGTAAATGCTGTTATGGATGCTACCAAGTTTATCGAACTTCTGGGTATCAGATGATCTCGCAGAAGAAGAAGCGCCAATTGTGTGGCCGCCGCTAGATTCTGAGAGAAAACTAACGCAGCCTGAAAAGGCGTCTTCGAGGGGAGAGACGCAGGGATGCCACTATTTTAAGAGACGTGTTCCCACCGCCGCCCCTGAATTTGTTTCCTTCATGTTCGCGGCACGAACGTTAAAAATCTTTTTATAAGTTAAAGTTCACTTAAATTTATCGAACCCGGCGTCCTTTCCGCAGAATCAGTTTCCTCGGCTGAAGCCTACTCAAAAGGTGATTAAAAAATATCTAAAAATATAGAGGAAATTATTGATAAAACGTAAACAAAAAAATAAAATAAAATGGTCAAAATGAAAGCAATTGCTAATAAAATATTATTTTGGATGCGTGAATATTTTTATATCTTCGAACGTTTCACACGAAGGAGATAAAATGTTATCTCTAAACGTGTGAAACGTGACAAGGAATAGAAATGAGTATTGATTTTAAGGTGACGTTATCGCCTCTTCGTAGGAGTTTCCACTGTCAATTATTGACGTGAATGATGGTTTTTCAAAGAGATCACGAATGTAGATAACAAAACCTTTTCAGTCACTCATTACACGAATTTCCTACAAAGAGGAGTCAACGATAGTCAACGCACCTCTGCCAAGGCCTTTTTATCAGCGACTTTGGCACTCTGAAGAAGACGAATCACATTCTTTGCTCCCTCCACGACCGCAGCTTCGATTCGCAATCGATGCCGAAGTTCCTCTACCCTCTCCTCCAAAGCGAGCTCCAGGCTTGGCTCGTACCTATCTGTAAATTTCAAATCATGAGTAAAATTATAAAGAAGAATAAATTGGGAAATTTGAAATTCATTTTTTCAAAATGTTGATGATTATCTCCTTTAGAAAAATATACTTACAACAATCCATGCATTTAAAAATAAAAAATCTCCGAAAACACATATTACAGATGCGAAGTTTTAAAATACTGGACTTAAAATTGAAGAGGGCTATTGTGATTCAGAGAATGCAACGTATGGAATTTATGGTCATTTATAATGACTTTGAGAGACGCAACAGGTGCAATCCAGATAATTATCCTGGTTCTATTATTATTGGCATTTTTTTCCAGGAAAATAACGCAATAAAATAATCCCATGTATATTTTAGACACTCAAAATTCAACTAGTAATAAAAAATCGAATGAATCTTATAATGAATAATTAATATTTTGGTGTTAATAGAATTTGAAAAATTTTTTAAGTTTCAGATCGTCTCTGATCGACTCTCAACTCGAATAAAATCTAATTCGATGATAGTAATCTTTGCAGTAATACAACTAATATGTGAAATATAAGCTTGACACCGCGAGTTCACGTTTCTTGTTTCTCTGCCATTTGGCAACAAAACGTTCTCGCGCATTTGTAACATTGCGTAAACATGTATTAACTGAGATCATAAGAGAGGATGAACCCCAAATGCAGTAAAATTTTTAGTTAAAACATTTATGGATTTAAAAAAATGGAGCTTCATTTTGATAAGTTATCATCTTGAATAATGAGTAGCTTCATTGCATCTATACCTTTATTGGTAGTTGTTTCACCATTTGGCGGAGGCGCATCGCCTCTGGCATGTTGTTGTTCCCGCGCTTGATTTAGTTTCATTATCCGCATGCGCAGGAATTCGATTTTAGCGCGGGAGTCGTCAAGCATTTGTTGTGCCTCTTGAAGAAGCTTTTTATCTCTATGACCACTGGTTAAACTCTGTATCATGTTCTCCGCACCCTGTTTGACCTGAAATAAAAATATTCATCACATTATATCCAACTTCTATATATAATAATAGTCTAAAATTTTTCTCAAGTATATTTTATAAAATTCTGAACGTAATCAAGTTTTGGAGAAGAAGTTAGCTTCGAACGAGTTAAGTGCGATAACGATAAAGATGTAAGAGCAGGAAACCAGACGTTTATTATTATGTTAATCTCGCAACTTATTATCAGGCGGTCTATTGCATCGGACAAATTGATAAAGGGACAAAAAAATAATTCATGCCTTCCCTGTGAATGGATAACGATAATGATTCCTATTAATATTCAATAAAGTTATTTTTAATGGATATATATTTAAATTAATTAAAGAAATTATTTTCTGTAATGTATATTCTCATGCACTGTTAATTTTTTACTTAGTGGCTTACCTTACATCTAATCATTATATCGTGAGCATAGAATATTTGTCTTATGAAATTAAAAAAATATTTTTATTGATTCCAACAAACACTTTGGCTGGCAAAATAATTTTTTCAAGGTTCATCATATGAAAATCAAATAATTTACGAGCCTGGTGAATTTTAAAAAACTGAGCAGTTAATAATTAACAGGTAATAAAGATAACAGAAGATTAATATACGTAAAAACCAACACTAAGAAAACGATTTGACAAAATATATTGCCAAATTCTGACCTTTGTCCACGAAACTTTGGCCATATTTCATTAATTTTGATTGTCAATCTGGCTAAAAATTTCACTTTACTACGTTCTTTCTAAACATTGTAAGTATTCACTATCTCACGACAAACCGATGACTAAATTGATTAGGACTTGGAGAAGCTTCTTGTGTCATCCTATGACGTAGGGGTCGCGATTTAAACTTAAATATAGACCGGGCAACAAGATACTAGCTGGCAATATCAACAAATCGAGATTTTTTTAGCAAAGTACGTCTTTGCATTCTTTTAAATGTCATCCAATCATTTTGATAGAAAAATCTTTTCGCGATCAACCAGAGAAACGTTTCTGACGCAATTGGAAAACTGAACAAAAATCCACTCTAAAAGAATGTATTTCTATTCAACGTTATTAAGAGATGAAGAAATTTCACAATTCATAATTAATATTCTGTGCAATATTTTTTAAAAGATCTGCATCTTGTTCAGAAGATTTAAGAAGACATGAGTAATAATCACTATATATCTGTCTTGTTTAGTTCAGAATTAAGAGAACCCAACGAGATTAAGATTCAAAAATCCCTGAATTTTGTAGAATTTTAGGACATGATAATTTATGAACAGTAGTAAAACATAAAATTCTTTAAATATTCACTCACATTTTCATGACCTTCCTAACTTATCTGAGAATTTCATCTTTTTCTTTTAAGATTTCTCACGAAATAATACTTTGATATTTTCTGATTTAAAAACAAGAATATCGAGGCTCAATAAAATACAGAGCCGTTTTGATCAGTAAAATGCGCATTTTGATATTCATATCTAATGTAGGTAGATGCTGCTATTATTATCTATTATAGTGTCTCTTCGATCTGATCAATTTACCTTCGTTTCGATATTGAGCTGCTTTTCCAACGAGAGAAGCCGAAGGTCTGTGAAGAGACCTTCTTGACTTGGTGATGAGGGGCCAGTCGGAGACATTGGAGTATCTGTAAGAGAAACTTAAATTAAAATACTAATAAAAAATTTAAAATTCAACAAAGCCGATTAAAAAATTAATTCTGATTAACTTTGATCTTAATTTTAAATAGAGATGTTCAGGTGCAAAAAGGTTTTTAGGATCGATGAGTTTTAATTAAGAATAAAAGAAGAAATTTCGTGAATTTCATTTCCTGTAACCCAGTCATGGGACTTTTAAAACAGGCAAAGCTCTCACGAGTTTGAAATCTGGTGCGATCGTGGAAGATCATTCATTGTTTTGTACAGTTGTTGCATGCGACTCTCCCATTGGTATTCATCCTGGTGTCTCGCATTGTCTGTTTCACCAACGTATTTCTAACAGTTTCCGTTCCGTCAGAGTGAAAATGAGGTAATCGACGCCTAACGTGCGAGTGAGATGCATTCCCTCAAAACATTTCACACATGCTTTCTTATAAAAGTTTTATAAACTAGAACGATTAAAATACAACCTGATTTCTATCTACTATGTTTAATTACTCTAATACTATTTCGAATCTTAAATATATCAAGATAAGAATATTATTTGTATCATCAATCTGAATAATCCTTAAAAGAGTCTAAAAGGAAACTGGTAAAAAATCCCTGAGAAATCCACTGCTCTATTTTTAATATTTTACTAATTATTATAGTAGGTCTAATCTGACATCTGAAAAGAATAAAAATTTCCGTAATAAATCACGTTTAAGGTGCCCAGTCGATCAACAAATCTCAAATGCACAGCCAATAAATACTTTAAACTGCTGATCACGTTTTTGACTAATAAAAGGCAAATAATAAATAGGTCCAGTAATTTATAATAATTTTCTCCTAATTTTACTTTCGCACTGAACAATGTGGTAAGTTTATTTCTGGAAAACGAGTAATAAACAGTATTAAAGAGCCCATTAATAATATTTCAAAATAAGTTTCCTTTATATGCTAATTTCAATTTTATTTTGTATTCACAGCATTCATAACTGTTAATTAGTCATTTTATGGAAATTGAGTTAATGATTCACGGTAGCTACGGATAAATTAATTAGATAATGAATTCAAATCCAGACATAAAAGCATTCCCGATAATCAGAAACCACTGAAAATTATTGTCACATAGTATTGTCATCATTAATAAATAATTAAAAAAATAATTACAGGAAGACTGCTATGATAACTGTTAATAAAAAATAAAATTACAATCATTAAATTTTTAGTATCTTGTATAATAGTTCGGAATATAACGAGAATATAGTTAGCGTATTTTTTAAAAATAGATAAAAAGTTTCTCATCATCGAGCGCAGATGCGACTGAAAGGATGCAGAATTTACTCGCCGGAACTAGAGTGATGGTTATGGCTCTTACTTCCGTGTTAACCGGAACTTCGACCAATTAGAGTTACAATAAACTCACTGAAGACCAACAATGATTCTCGTAATCCCCCTAAACATTTTCTTGCATGCTACAATCATATATGTTGTATTTAAGTTCATGCACAAGAACGAATTTAAATTAAATTTAAAACTCCAAACATGAATTAATGTCAAAATGCCGAAAAAATATTAAAATAATTAAAATCTAAATTCAAATAAAATAATATTTGATTTTGATTAAAGTTTGATGAAAATTGGACTATCTTATCGAATTATTTCTTAGATTGAAATAATGATTTTCTTAATTAGTGAAAATTTGTTTCATTGATCTCGGAACCTATATGCCGATCACCTTGTAATTCCAGTATCGATGCATTAACGTTCATGTGACATATACATGCACATCAGATGGACTTGACATGACCTTATATGGCGAGAGTGAGAACTAAGGGAACGTTGATATTCAACGTTTCACAAGTTCTCAATTGATTTTACCTTTCCGCGAATTCAATACATTGTCCATTCTGCGATATCGTGAACTATAAACAACTGAAAATGTGAGAAACGGTAGAGATAGAAGGCTCGATTAAATCCAAACTACTTTCACACATACGTACAAATTCTAATCAGTGTAAAAATTAAAAATACCACTTTTCAAATTTGAAACTGAATAAACTAAATCTCTGACTTTAACCGACTTTCCAAGAAAATTATCACTTAAACTCAAACATGTTGCTCTTTAATCAAAATAATGAGACACGTATTTTTTTTTGGGCCGAAAATTTTTTTTTTTGAGATTTATCGGCAATCTCGTTTTTGGGGCCAAAATCTATTTTTTCAATTATTCGCGTGAACATTTTTTTCAATTGTCTATAACTTCGTCAAAAATTGACCGATTTTAACAATTGTTACTTTCAAATATTTGTAATAATTGGGACTACCGAACACAGTTATAAACAATTGCTTGTTGATTGTTATTAATTTTTTATTTAGCAATAAACAAAAATTGAATTTTTTTTTTTAAATTCAATATCTCGAAAAGTGTATTTTTTTTTCTCTCAAAATTTTTTCGCAATAAAAAGACACCTTGAGTTTCAATTCTACTGAATCTCTAGTAGCAAAAACTTTTTGTTTCCGAGTTATGATTTTTTGAAAAAAAAAGTCGTTTTCTTCGCAAAAACGTGGACTGCACAATGAATATCAACTTTATATGTTCAACGTGTATGGTATAACGATGTATAGTTGTCCTTTACGATTATATTGTGAAACTCTAAATAACACAAAAAATTTTTACTCAGTCTTTATGACAAATTGACTGTGCTTAGATATGATCTATCGAATGTTTTCAACTTAACCCTTTAAGGGCCAAAATGGCATAAACGATACACCGGTCTTTGAGGCCGTGTAACTTATGCTATTCGCGACTGAAAAAATTGAGAGGAATATATTTTTGAAGTTCAAGATGTGCCCTTTCCGATGGTAAATACAAAATTGATCTCAAAAATTATTAATTATAAAAATATTCAGTTTAAAAAAAAAAAGCACGATTTTTTCGATCTTTTTTTTGGAAGCGAGTTTTGAAAGGTTTCCTGGTCTGTCAACGACCTGGAACATTTTTAACCGGTGGAATAAATGTCTGAACTTTAAGAAGGTGTGGTTCAGAGATTAATTTTTCACTTTTGTCTTTACAAAATGGCGCCCGAATTACAAAATTTTCACGAATAAATTCAGGATTTTTTTGGTCAGAAATTATGAATAAACCGAGAAAATTACCAGAAATAAAAAGTTCTTAGAATCACTCAAAGGATACGTCTGAATTTTTTCAAAACGTTTCGAGCAACTTTTCAATTTTGCAAATAGCATAATTTTTGCAAAATAAAAAGATTGCTCAAATCAACCCGAAAAAATTTGTATGTATTCTTTGACGAATTTTAAGAACTTTTTATTCTTGGTAATTTTCACTATAAGTCTATTGCTTTCAAGAAAAAAATTCTCAATACTGCGGTACTTTCGAGGTTATTGAGAATTTTTTTCTTGAAAGCAATAGACTTATAGCGAAAATTACCAAGAATAAAAAGTTCTTAAAATCGCTATTTGCAAAATAGAAAAGTTGCTCGAAACGTTTTGAAAAAATTCAGAAGTATTCTTTGAGTGATTCTAAGAACTTTTCATTCTTGGTAATTTTCTCGGTTTATTCATAATTTCTGACAAAAAAAATCCTGAATTTATTCGTGAAAATTTTGTAATTCGGGCGTCATTTTGTAAAGACAAAAGTGAAAAATTAATCTCTGAACCACACCTTCTTAAAGTTCAGACATTTATTCCACCGGTTAAAAATGTTCCAGGTCGTTGACAGACCAGGAAACCTTTCAAAACTCGCTTCCAAAAAAAAGATCGAAAAAATCGTGCTTTTTTTTTTAAACTGAATATTTTTATAATTAATAATTTTTTAGATCAATTTTGTATTTACCATTGGAAAGGTCACGTCTTGAACTTCACAAATATGTCCCTCTCAATTTTTGTCAGTCGCGAATAGCATAAGTTACACGGCCTCAAAGACCGGTGTATCGTTTATGCCATTTTGGCCCTTAAAGGGTTAACGACGAATTTCATTGAACGCTTCTTTCGATTTTGTACCTAAAAGTCTTCAGCAACAGCTTGGTATTCAATGTACACATTTCTTGTAAGTACTCTCTAAACCTGAATCAGTGAAATAGTCACTGATTATATCAGTGAAAATATATCAACTCATGAATCAGTGCCCTGTTTGATTTCACTGAGGAATCAGTGAATGCTTCACGTGAACATAACTTTTGAATTCGCGAATTCAAAACTTTCATCTACACTTTACTGATTTATCGTCCCTTAAAAATAATAATAATTACGTAATTTCGTTTTAGTGTTGTGTTTAGCCTAAAATAAACGAGTTCATCGGTCGTTAAAATATATTGCTGCTTTTATTACTCCCACCTGAAGCTTTCACTGATTCAATAAGTGAGTTCAATCTATTTTACTGATTCATCAGTCGAATTTCACTGATTCTCAGTGAAAGACTCATAACTTTTTTATCAATTTTTAGGGCTGAAACAACAACTTTACTATCGAGCAGGTAATTTATTATTTAGTAATGAAAATTATATCTCTTACTGCAATTCCATTCTCTGTATTCGAAATAGTAGAATCAATGTAAATGATTTGTTGAACACTACTTTTTCAATAATTCGAGAGAAAGCCACCAGTAGACTATACTGGTTCTACTTTTTCCAACATTAAAATATATTTCATCTGATAAGTGTAATGAATACAAAATTGAATATAAGTTGACTTTTAAATTATGTAAAATTTGATCATTCTTATTTTCAATGCATAGAAAAAAAAACTTGCAGAAAAGGAGATTTTAACTTTTTCTATTATTTATATTAGAGTTTGCGATAATGTTTTTTTCACAGAAAAAATTGTGTACATATAAAGTTGATATTCATTGTGCAGTCCACGTTTTTGCGAAGAAAACGACTTTTTTTTTCAAAAAATCATAACTCGGAAACAAAAAGTTTTTGCTACTAGAGATTCAGTAGAATTGAAACTCAAGGTGTCTTTTTATTGCGAAAAAATTTTGAGAGAAAAAAAAATACACTTTTCGAGATATTGAATTTTAAAAAAAATTTCAATTTTTGTTTATTGCTAAATAAAAAATTAATAACAATCAACAAGCAATTGTTTATAACTGTGTTCGGTAGTCCCAATTATTACAAATATTTGAAAGTAAAAATTGTTAAAATCGGTCAATTTTTGACGAAGTTATAGACAATTGAAAAAAATGTTCACGCGAATAATTGAAAAAATAGATTTTGACCCCAAAAACGAAATTGCCGATAAATGTCAAAAAAAAAATTTTTCGGCCCAAAAAAAAATACGTGTCTCATTATTTTGATTAAAGAGCAACATGTTTGAGTTTGGTTAAAAAATAAATTCGTGTTCCAAATGGACCGGTTGAATTGAGATGGAAAGCATCTATATATATATATTCTTTATAATTAATTTAAACATTTTTATATTAAATCTACAAGAGCTTTAATTTGATTAAGAGATCTTTTGAATTTCATTTTTACTGCAATTTGGATTTCAAAACTTCTTCGATTCCCCAAAGTTATAATTTTCTGAATTGTAAGACTAAAAATGTTAAAACTTTAATGTAACTGTTTCAAATCTGAATTCTTTAACCAGTTGAAAGTGAAATATTGTTATGGATTCTAGATTTAAAAACGTATTATAAAATACATGAGAAGCCTCCAAATTTGAAAGAAATTGAGATTTCAAAATGTATCAATACTAATTTTGGCTCCGAAAATCTAGTCAAATTCGAGTCATAAAGTAAAAAATAAAATTCAATTACTTTTTTTAACTATTAAAATTCCTGTTTACTAAGAATTTTGAATTCCAATGTCACACGATTAAAAAATGTCAAGAACCTAATAATCTGGTACTCCATTTACAAAATTCTAAATTATATAAAATTTAGAGTTTATGATTCTCTGTTTTTTATTTTTTCATCCGTATCCATTAAATCTTGTTTGTTACTTCCATTCTACTGAAGAGAAGACAATTACATAAATGTATGGTATAAATTCAAATCAGAGATGAATTGACCACTAAAGCCATTGCTTCTTTGCTTAGATTTTTTTCATTCCCTTTGTCGTACTCATTTTTCAGCTTGGACGATCTTCAAACCCTGCATGTAATTAGAAAGTCGTTGAACCTCAGTATAATGCTTTGTAAAAAGGCTTAAAAAAAAGCTTGCAAGCCTCTTTTTTTCTCTTTCTCATCACATAATCCTTTTTGTCTTCCCCTGTTGAGGTTGGCAAAGTCGAGTGTGCACGCGTGGCATCAATACGATCCATTCAGGAGCTACCACAGAACAACGACGGGTTTTGTCACTGAATGAGAAACTCCTGCAAATAATGGGGCACGTGTGTGCTAGTGTATAATACGTGTGCAATGCGCTAATGACACGGTTTCACAGAACCTTTCTTGAATTTCGCACTATTATTCTTCCTCACAGCATCGCTTCTCGATCCACTTATCGATCTGATGACAAGAAAACAGAAGCTGCGAAGCAAACTTGAAATTAATTAAATTTAAATTTTATATTGTCTAGTGTTAATTAAAAAAAAAGGAGTTCACTAAAACACATAAATTCAGAATTGGATCTAACTAATTATTAAGAAGCAAGTTACACGATAAATAATTTCTAAAAAGTTTAATAAATTTACTAGATTTTCTGAAAAAATGCCACTTTTTAATAAACTTGGAAAGGATTGAGTGCCGGTGGAGAACCACAGAAGAAAAATTAATAATTACCATTTTTAAAAATAGTTCTACTGTTATTCAATACACATTCTAATAGAAAAATTATTTTTAATAGTAATTTATTTTTGTCCAGTTTTAAATGTTAAAAATTTACTAATTCAGTTTTTAAAAATAGGTCAGGGTTTATTTGTAGTTTTTTGATAGAATACTTCAAAAACATACTGAAAACTTTGATTTATAGTAATTGTTATAAAAAAATATTTTTTATATTATCAAAGTTTCTCCTGGTAAATGCAATATATATCTTTTATGAAACGTATTAATCAACATTACTAATATTTTTGGAGTAGTAATTGTTTTTTCACGACTCCTCGATATCGTTCTACTCTCCATAATTATCAATTTTCCTGTGAACATGAAATAAATACTTTTATGAGATAAAATTAAATTAATTTGAATAAATTATCAAAAAATTCTAATTTTAGAAATTCCTAAACTTTAGATAAATCGGGTTTTTTAAATCTCAAATCTTGGTGCATAGATATAATGAAAAAAAAACATTCAAGAGATTTAATTAATTTGTTTAGAGTTACAGAAGTGGGATTTTATTTCAATAATTTTTCTCAAAGTCTTCGTTTTATTTTATTATCTGGAGCAATTTGATATTCAGTTTGTAAACCGCAAATAAGGAAGTAGAAAGTACCACAAGTTGATAAAAAATTATTTTCACTGATGCAAAAAATAGAATCCGTTTTCTCTTGAAGAGCTGGTAAAATAAAAAAATGTATTAAGTCATCGACTGTATTTAAATTTAATTTAATCAGATTGCGCTGAGTCAGTGTAGCACGTGCTTGCTTCCGGAGGATGATGTACATGCAACCCCAGAGCTTCGATAAACCGGAGTCTTGGGCACTAAAACACGTAAGACGTAATTGTTCTTGTCGTGGGTGATGGTCCGCAACATCCTTATTGCAACACTGATTAAAATAATTGCTATGACTATAAGATACATGCTTACGTTCCATCCGCATTCAGAAGGACTAACCTACCATAAGAATTTGTTAATTACGAAATTTTTAATTTTTAATTTGAATCCATAACCTCTCATAATTCTGGAAAGAAATCCCCTAATGAAAATTCCAAACTCAAATAGGCGTCTGAAAAGGTTGCTAAAGAATTCAACTCATCCGAACTATTATTACGGAAGGTTTCAAACAAATTTTCATTTAGAAGAGAGAAAAAATACAAAATTCTCAAAATTGAAAGCTTTCAAATTTCAAGAGTTTTAAATTATTAAGTATTCGGATTTTAAAGTTTCTCGGAAGCAAACAAAACTTCAAATCGTCCATATTTGGAAGATGAAAACTGTTTCAAAATTCGATTTAGAAAAATTGCCATTTTTTAGAAAATCCAAGCAAATATGTCCATTTATAAAAATATCAAAATTGAAAACATTGGAAATAAAAAATACTCGAATTTTAACCAATTTCCATAAAAGCAAAATGATAAGTGCCAAAAGTCTGATATTTTAAAATTTGAATTTTCCTTCTATTTTTTATTCTTATAAAACATGATGTACTTGAAAGTATAACTGGTTTCTTGCGGCACAGTAGAATCTTTAGACCCTTTGCGAGTACGACAAACTGCATTACGAATGATTTATTCATAGGTGTCACGACTAACGTTTGGCCGACTAATGCCGAATTAGCTTTGATCGTCCAACGTCACGGCCTAATAAATAATTTAAGGCCAACAGTTATGTTCACTTGGGAAGTAAATGCTTAACTACTGACATGATACAGCCAGTCCGACAATTGATTCCGACTTTAGCCAGTCACTAATTAACTATCGATCTCTAATTCACGATCTGTCTTAAACTCCAAATTAATGAATGCTTCAAGTCATTCCCATTTAACAACTAGACACGTAATTTATGAAAAGTCAACATTTGTTCTTTATGTAAATAGTAATTAATAAGTCCATAATTTAAAGCAGACAGGTTTCTCTCATAATTGAGTTGCTTCATGAATTACTGACATCCAAGTACAATTAAGATTCTATTACTCCAGTTTGAAAATTTTCGTAGAAAATAATTAATCGATTCTTTGAATGTTTCTAAAAATGACAATTAATGAATGTTTAAATCGTCAAGTTGTGTTTCAAAATTAAGTTTTGACGAATGGGAAAGAAACTTTGATGACTAAAGTCTGACGTTAAGTCAAAAGTTTTCTATAGAAAGAGACTAACATTCTTAAGTTGAGGGTATCAAGGAAGTTATAGTGATTCTCTGAGTAGTAAGCATGTCATCAGATCGAAAAAGAGACATAAAAACTAATTGACATGGAAAATTTCTCATCCTTTGAGAAAGTGATTAAATACAATTTTTTGAATTTGGTAAAAGTATAGTATAATAATATTTTATTAAGAGTGATTTCATTTTTTCGAATGATCTATTTTGCTCCCCTGCTGAACAAATAATTTTCAAACGTGTAAATGAGGCATTAAATTGAGGATCTACAGAAGAAGATCGTTGAAAAAATAAGCTTAAAGCTGCCGAAACAGGTCCTGATTCACTAGACGGAAAAACAAAAACAAAGCAGTCCTGTAATCACACAGACTTGAATGAGTTAAAATTAAACGTTGCACAATCTTTTAAAAATAAATCTGCGATTAACAATCGAGTTCGACGTACTGCTAAGTTTGCATTGGATCGTAATCGCAGTAGCCCGGAAATGCGTTCAGCTTCGGGCTTATTAAGTACATACAGGCCAGTATTACGTACATCCGGATGGGCACGACTAACAACAACTCAAGTAGGGACTTTAAATACTTAACTTTTACTTTTAAAAGTTAAAACAATCTCCCTATTTTTTCAAGGCCTACAATTTACTTATTAACAATATTCGATCAGAGGAAATCATTTAAAAAATAAGTAATAAGTAAACAATTTCTGGCCTTACACCTTCTGTTGCGAAAAATAGTGGGAATAGGGATTATTTTCATACAAACTAAGTGACTTTCAGAGTAAAAAAATAAAGAATAATAATATAAAAGCAGTGTTAGAATTAATATTTTCAAATCTCAAATCTTTTGAAAATTAAAAGATTTACAAATTTTATTATCTTTCAAATCCTCGGTCATTTCTAATAAAATTAATTGCTCGGATAATTTCAAACTTTTCAGTTCACCTTTGTTTTCAAAAAATTGATTTCGAAATTTCCAAAATTTAGTAGCTGTTAGATTAAAATATTTCAAAATTCAAAAATTAAAACGGTTTGAAGATTTGATAAACAGAAACTATGATGAGAACGAAAGGTAAGAAATATTCCGCAGTTATAAAATTAGAATACATAAAAGTTTTAATAATTAGACAAATTTAGAGTTACTGTTTGAAAAAATTGATATTATAATTTTTAAAATTTCTAAACTTTATATCAATCAGGTATTTTAAAACACTAAATTAGATCTACTATATGTAGAAAGGAAATTTTCAAGAGACTTGCATAATTTATTTAGAAATATAAAAATAGAATTTTATTGTCTGAAGCAGTTTGATATTCAGTCTGTAAACCGCAAATAAATAAGTAAAAGCTGACTTTTACTGTTACAAAGAATGGAATTCCCATTATTGTTGAAAGACGTTAATTAAAAAACAGGAGACTTCACTGGAAACATATAAAATTAAGAATAAACTCCACCCAACTATAAATTGTCTAAAACGCTGAATAATGTCTAAAGAATCCTATCGATTTGCTGAATTCTTTGAAAAAATTCCAGGTTTTGAGGAATTTAAGGATTGAGCGCGGCTGGGAATTCATTGCCGGAAAATAATTAACTAAAACCTGAAACTTATGTTAGTACTCTTACTCAATATTGTCTACCCTTGTTATTAAAAAATGTACCAATTTTTAATAACATTTGACTAATTCATAGTGATAACTTCTTACTAATAGTACGTAAGTGCATTCTCGATATTCCGTTGGTAAATATGGCTCAGAATTTAGTTTTTCCATGTGGATTAAAAACATACATAAATTAAATTTAAACAATTAAATTCCAATAATTAAATATTACAAATTGAATTCCTAATAAAATTTATTAAGAAGCCTCAAAGTGAATTCGTGGAAATTGGATCAATACTTGTCAATCACATTAAAGTAGAACCGGAAGCAGAAGGACTCGTGGAATGCGGTTCACAAATGAACTAAATGTAAAAAGAAGGTGAGTCTCTAAAAGGGGTCCACAGGGCCCACCAGCTAAAGAAAGAATGCCAGCGTGGGTTTTGAACTGTTCGCTTGGAACGCAATTTCGAGGAATTCCCTGGCAGTGTTTAATATTATCAAGAACGGTAAATAATTAAAAAAAAAAACAGAATGATTTGTTAAAGGGAAATCCCAGCATCGTGTCATTCTTGGGACAATCAGACAATATAAAAAAAAATTGTTTCCTTCTAACTCAGTTTCGTGATTAAATATTATTTATCTCTAAAATAAGTTATCAAAATAACAAAAATAACAATAAATCAATTGAGAAAAGACAAAAAAAAGATTCATTTCAAAATAGAACATCTAGCAAGTAGAGAATTTCTTTTATGAGAACCACATCTGATTGCGTATCTGCATTTTCACTTCTTCTAGAGAAACGACCTGGATACTTGAAATCAATCAAAGGAAAGAGATTTTTAGTTGTTGCAGTAGCTGTAGAAAAACTTATCACTTTTTTCTTGTGTACTCATCGAGTACACCACCTTTGGGCAAATCGAATCCCGGCTGAAGCAAATTTTGCCTCGTTCTTCAATTATTTGTCTTTTATATTTTATTTTTCTCAATTTAAATATTATGAATCCCAGACGTTAAAATGCGTTGAATAACATTTCCAATAAATGATAAATCTAATCTTTATTCTAAAAATGTAAAAAAAGTTTACAAATTTCAAAAAGGCGTGTATTAAGATGGTCCACAAAAATTTCTTATTGAATTTAAAACAAATTAAAATCGTTTTTTATTGAAAATTTAAAAAAATTCCCGGTCATTTCCCGGTCCAGCGGCCACCCTGGTTATTTAGTGTAAAAAGATTCACCTATTTTTTCAAGGTTTTGAATTTCTTTTTAAATAATCGTGAAACCTGAAGACACTATAACACAAAATCAGGTAGTGTGATTTCAAAAACATAATCTCTCTTTTCCTTTTTTGGTTATTCCAGTGTCTAAAGCTGATTTCAATAACAATTAACCCCTGAAGTAATAAAAATTTAAAAAGATTTCAAGAGTGATTAGCCTCTCGAGTAGACTCAATTCCGATCGAATGGAGCAAGAAGCAAAATTTAAATATAATGGACACGATCTGAGAGTTGCAGCTGCAGATCGCAAAATTTCTTTTGAATGAAATCTCGTTGAGCTCGGCGACTCAATGAGACATCGAGCTGCGGATGATGACTGACTTAACTCAATTGGTTGAAGCGTTTGGTATAAATAGCTGCTACCACTTACAGTAAATTTAAAACTGCAGACTATGAGTTGCGTTTACGACATACGAGAAAGAGGAACATAATAGAAGTCTCAGACAGGAGATTGATAGACAAAAATAATAATGCCCTCGAGACTAACTTCAAGTTGTGACAGTCTAGAAAATCTATATTCAGTCCGCAGAAATGTTTGCAAGACCCATCCAAGATGTGTAGAAGGATTTAGCGCTCAATCTAAATCTCCATAATATGTTTCTCAAACAGCACTATTAATTTTGCATTCTCGTTGCATTCTATAGAAGATTTGGCTATAGCAAAAAGAGAAGCTGCAATAATCAGTGACTCGTTCGATAGCATGAAGCTAGGTAAACCAAATTAAGCAAACAGGCAATAGAGATTAAGAGAGGAGAAAAGAGAGAGGAAAAGGTCGGAGAAAGTATGGATGCCCTCTTGATTACGAGGATTTGCGCTAATCACTGCTAATTCATACTGTAAGTCACAGTCGCTAAACTAAGTCGAGGACTTGATTGAAAGTTTCTGATCCATTTTAGGGTTAATTTATCAAGTCATGTGCAGAGAGAAGTTTGTCATAAATTGAGCGAGAACTGGTCTAGATTTTCGCGATGCTCCTGCTGCGTAGGGATCTTCGTTCGAGAAAGCAATAGAGAGGCGAAAATGTCCGAACGTAACACTGAAGACTATTTTTATCTTTCCCTGAAGTGGATTCATCCGTTAGAAAGGCTAGCGATGTTCTCCGACTGTGGATTGATCTCATCAACGGCGACCAAGGCTATTTGGCCTCTGTCCTTTACCCTAGAGCCTTTTTGCACCTTTTTCTATTTATAAGATTGCAGAATCGTTCAATTTAAATTCCTTTGGTATTCGAGAAAGATATGAGTTTAGATATAGTTTGCTTTTAAGTTAAAATTAGAAGATGGAGGGCACTATCTAGATTGGGTTTACCTTGACCGTTGGAGTGGTTTTGTTGAGGAGATTGGGGTTGGCCCTGCGTTAATATAATTTGACTTTCCAACTGTTGCAGTTCAGCTTGAAGTTCGCTGAGCTTTGTGTTTGCCTTCTTCACGATCATGGCGACATCAGAGAGAGCTTTACGATCAGTCGCCACTTCCCGCAGCTTCTCTGCACCGGCCTTTATTTTTAGCTCCTGTAACAGAAAGAATTTGGTGAACAATTCAGTTTCAAAATGTCTTTTTCATTGTCTTCGGATTCAGAAATAAGAAGAGGGTAGAAAATTGGTCTTTAAGCAAAAAATGTTTTGGTTATCATTGTGGGTGGAATTTCGATAGATTAAAAGAATTGGTGAAGGTACCTTTCGTATTTCTCGACGTATGTGCTCCCGGAGCTCGTCGAGACGAGCTGGCAAGGGCACCTGGTCACTGCCAGCCACTCCATACTTGTGCGACAGTTCGAAAAGAACAGGGTGTCTGATGTAATCGCCCTGAAATCAAGGGAAAACAGTCGATGTTATTTAAAAAATATGTTTATATCGAAAACTAAACGTTTAAGGGATCTCTCAAATTACATATTTTCAAGCCGCTATTTAAAAATGAATGATTCGTTTTGTTGTTTATTCTGTGAAAGAGAGCAAATAAATTAGAGAACGATGTGAATCAAACCACGAAGAACTATATTTTATAACCTTTTTTTTGCGGTTTCTTCTGCGAAAAACAAAAGCTAGGATAGCATTTTTTCTGGCTCATCGTCTGCGGTTTCAAACTCAAGTGACAAATACTATAGCTTTTAACATCCA
Organism: Diplolepis rosae; assembly: GCA_030998225.1. Lineage (NCBI taxonomy): Eukaryota > Metazoa > Arthropoda > Insecta > Hymenoptera > Diplolepididae > Diplolepis > Diplolepis rosae. Next base: position 7,768,596 of record JAPYXD010000701.1, read on the forward strand.
TATTAATAAAATGATCGATAACAGTTCTCTACAATAATTTAACATTTGTTTATACTTTGAAAAATGAAAAATAGCTGGTGTTCTGATGTCATTCTGTTATCACACGGACAGTTTGCAACCTTACGACTCATTTATCATATCGTTACATTGCGATTGGCAAGGACAAACATTATCAAATTAATCGCAAATGTAAGACAACGGACATCTAGAATTTAATTTTAGATCAAACAAAACAACTTTAATTGAGCAATAAATAATTGTTTACATTTTTACCTGCCACACAAGGTTGCACACACTTCCAAAAGATTTTAAGTTTAGGCATGCTAGCTAACTTCCCAGGAGCAAAATAATGATTTTCTAAAATTATTTGTCGTCTCACTTGATTTTTTTTAATCTTCATTTTTTAACATTTCCAGTTAATAGGTATAAGGCATGTATTTAGAGTTCTGAACGTTCATTGAACGATGACAATTTTTTTTCCTTTTAAAACAAAATGAATGATTATGTTTATATTTATGATCCTACAAATATATAGTCTGTCATAAAATATACGCTATTTTTTAATTAAATAGGGATGAAACAAATCATTTAGTTTTAAAAAAATATATTTTTCATCGTTCAATGAACGTTCAAAACTGTAAGTACATACATAAGGCTTCTTTTTAATTGATGTCTCTGAAGTCTCACATTAGTGAAGATTATCCTGCTGTGAAATTATGTAAAATTTAAATAGAGAAAATTGAATAAGTTGTATTTGTTCAAGTCCATTCGGTGGCGAATTTCACTGTTTCTTTTTATCACTGAATGGTTTTATCTCGACATTGTTAAGACCACAAATGAATTCTATATGGCAGAATCAAAGAAATTAACAGATGATCCAAAACGGCGAGTAAATGGCCTCATGTTGTTATCTTTTATCAGACATACCGATAACAGAGATTCTCAACTGAAAATCCCCTTATGAAAAAATAAAAATACATAAAAACTTGAAAATTAAAGAAATATAATAATTAAAAGTGTAAAAATATGGTGTAACTCTACAGTTCCGTTAGAAAATTTATAGCTGGCTTAATCACAATCTATTAAAAAGATTTGCTTGACTTGACTATAAATAATCGTTAATTCATTCACCTAACGACCAGTGACTCAACTTCTTTGCATTACTCAAATTTTTTACTTCACGTTACTTAACAATAATAAAAAAAGTGTTTTTATGGATATTAATTACTAAAAAGTAAGTTAATTATAACACCTTTCCATCTTTTAGTTTTCTTTTAATTACTTAGACACTAAAGAAGTCTAAGTATATTATATAAATTTGTTCAAAATAATAACTACACATTGTAGTGCGCATAGAAAATGAGATGAATCAATTTGCATACGTCTTACATTTTATTACTCACAAAGTTACAAATTAAGTAAATGGTAAAAAACAGTTTTAAAAATAAAATCTAAATAATAATAGCTTCAAGATATAAATTAAATTTTCAATTATTCTCTAGAACAATTTTCTTTTAATTAAAGACCTAATAAGTTAATTAATTAAAAATCTAGAAAATAAAATTAATTCTTTTAATCTTAGTAAGAAGTCTAATAATAATAGAAGATACATAAGCTTAGAAAAATACGAATCAGAAGGTATCTCACTAAAGGATATAGCTTTGGCGAAAAAAATTCGCATCTTCGAAGAAATTAGACTCCTATATCGGGTGGAATTAGTTGAAAAAGACAAATGAGCCCGAGATCCATTTTGAAAACTGACATACTGACGCACGAGTTATTTTCACGCATTCCGTAATATCTAGGTATGATATACGTAATAAAAAGAGGTCAACAATCATCATGTCGGTTTAAAATACACCTATATTCTAGAGAGAAATTCCGATTCACATGTGAAATGCATCAGAAAAACATTCTCGTAGATCATATCACTTTTTATCATAAGCTAGGATCTTCCGGACAGAACAAACTTGAGCCTCGTTGAGAAATCATCATTACAAGAGACTAGTTTGCTTTTCCAATGTAAATCCACGTGTAGACACTTGGCCCCGATGCGATCCAGACTCCGAAAAATGCGATTAATAACAACCTCAACTTGTTAGGCAATGGTACAGAATTCGGAATATAAATATTTCCGACTAGATATTTCTTTGTTTATTATTAAATACCTTTTTTACAGCAATATATGTTTATTACCAAAATAAAGAAAATATTGACTTCAAAATCTGGAAAATGTTTAAAAATATGAAAACGAACACAGACAGCCTATTTTTAGTTTGATTAATTGAAAAAAGTCTAATTTGAGCCAAATTTGTAGCAATAATTTTCTGTTTTTTATTTATTGAAAAAACGAAAGTACTGTTAAAAATGGTTGACATTTTCACGAATGACAATTTGAAAATTTCATATTTAAAATTAAATCTAATGCCAAATCAAGAAATATTTCCTTATTAAAAGTATCAATTTAGTTTTAGTTCTGACTCATTGTGTGCAGAAATAAAAAGGTTAAAAGCGGATCGGTTTGCTCTACAATACATTTCTTGCGAATGATGACTCTACTTTGAATAAAATGTGAATATTAACGGCTCTAACGGAACAACATTCTAGGTTATGTTTAAGGCTTGCTCCAAAAAAATATTTATTTTTCTGAAACTAAATATTCAAAAAATTAGTAACCAGATGGAATAAGTATAACTATTATTTAAATAAATAAAGCTTAGAGTCATAAAATTAGTTTTAAAAAACAGTTTATGAGGATTAAGTTGGAAATAAAAATAAAAACAATAGTAAAACACGTGTCTTAGATTTCGCTTATCACTACAAAAACTGCGTTATCTGGGTTAATAAGTCAGGTTTTATCAAATTTTTTAAGCTCTGAGCGTTTTAGAGCATATAGAACCAATATTTACATTTTAGAGCAGCATCATAATCTTAAGCCAGGCATCCCAGCAGTAAATTCCCCTCGTAAAGTTAAGTTGCAGATTATCCGAGAAAATGGAACACAAGATTAACATCGTAACTCGCGGGTCTTGCTAACGTTAGCGACTTTATTTTTGGGTCACGCACTTCACCAGACGAGAATCGGTAAATTGCGAAATGCAAAGGCCGGTACAGTAGACCCGTAATGTCATTTAAGGCGAAAGAGACTTCGCCACAAGACAAATAAAAAATTACCTAAGAATGTGTCAAAAACGAGAAAAACAAGAATCACACGGCCGTCGTCAGGTTCAACAAACTTAGAAAAAAAGCGAGATTTCTTTCGACCGAGTTATCGAGCGCGATCATCGCTTGCACCTGTCGTTCGTTTTGCGCTCCAATCTTAAAATCTTTTCTATAAAACTGGATTTTTACTAATTCATTGTTTAAATAACCCTTCCCTTTTATCTCTTGCAATAATTCAATCGCGAAATTAATAAGTTATTTTAAATTCATAAATTAAAATCACATGTTGAATATCAGCCTAACGGCTATTCTCATGTCTTCGAGCTTAATTATTTGTCATCCTAGTGACTTCAAAAAGCCACTTGTTGTCGTTACCGGGAATTCGTCTGTCAACAAGAGCAGACGGTTTTGACTTAGGACTTTAAAAGCAAAAATTGAAAAGAGAAGACAACTTGGAAAATTAGATTTTCTTATTTAAGCTATTTGGAGAGGAGTCTTAGGGACCATTTAAGATTGGGAAGACCCCAGGAAAGACCTGCGACTCACCTGATAATAGCTCGACTCCGCCATCTTGTCCACCACGGTAATCCACTCACTCACTTCACTCACTACTTTCTACCCGTCCTTTGTGCACGAAATGGCAAAGTCCATTGTTCATGCACGCACAGTTAACGGAATCACAAATTCGCACATCGTTGATTTACGCGCGCTCGAACTCCCGACCGCGAACTGCTCGCGGATTTTGCGACTCCGAACAGAGACCGACGTGATTGTAGTCAAAAGCGGATGAATGGAAGACGCGCCGCTCGCGGATTAAACTCATACACGGCCGCATTCCTTGATATTCCCCGACAGCCCACGACTGGAGCACAAAATAAACTCAAACTGGGACTGAGCGACGAAGAAGAGCCAATCGGATGCAGGATTTCATGCTGATTGACAAGGACGACGTCTTTTTCTTCAGGGCCCTGGGATGAAAAGATTTCAAAATACAAACATATTTATTTTATTATGGTCGTTTCACTTTACTAGTGATTTTCTCAATTTCCCACTCCACTTTGATTGACTTTTATTCGAAATTTTTGGCCGTTAATTTCGACACTTTTCCGTTGGGACCAGAATGGCCGATATTACTATAGGTTAGGTAACCTACTCTCGCATAAAAAAAAATCTGTAATATTATGTTGTACATATACGTTGTCATTAGAAATCTATGATTTGTATTATTCTTTTTTGTTCTACTAAGTAAATTTTGTTACATTTACTCCATTTACTTCAATTCAGAAATTTAATTATAAATTTATGGCAAACTTGTATTTTACATCAACATTTTTTTTCTTATTTTCCATAAACAGGTGCCATATTAGTAACAGATAAAACAATTCTTCAAACAAAAAAATTTTTGGCGGGATATTTTTAGGGAATCTTTCTAAAATCCTTCTTGTTACGGCCCTGTTTAGTAATGTACGTCTTTGGCGGGAAATTTAGAAAATTTGTGAATCAAATTTAGAGCCGGTTGATCGATTTTCCGATAACTTCCACATAAATTTATCTCATAAAATTTAACACGCGATAAATTTATTTTGAACTTATCAGAAGGATGGATCAACCGGCCCTTAAAAAATATAATACTAAACTGGAAAATATTTCTCTAATATTGAAGATACAGTGACCCTGGAATTTCCTCCCAAATTTCTCGAAAATCGTTATAATTACTTCAAAATTCGACAAACTTCCCGACAAGAATAAATTGTAACAAGTTTATTATAACATTTTTACAAATAAATGCAAAATTTCTCAGTGAGCAATCAGCGTTTTTATCAAATCTTCAGGAGTTCTAGAAAACAAACTATCTGGATTTTGATAAAGATTTTTAGGTTCATGACAAGCTTCATAAAGTTGCTTATAAATCGCTCCAATGAGTTCAAACGATCTTTTCTGAGCAATCGATCGATGTGTCGTACTTTGCAATAAACTAATTTGCGGTAGGAGTAACACATCAGGCATGATAATAAATGCCTCCAATTTATTCTGTAATAAGAAACAAAGTTTGTAAATTTTACATACTTTTTAAAGAGAAAAAGGTAATACATAACAGTAACCAAAGAAGATAATACCGTGAATTCTTTTACGCTAAGAGGATCCATTCCAGGAATAGATGACAAAGGTCCTTGCTGGTGTCCTTGTAGAATCGTGTATATTGGTCCGAGATTTAAATTTGCAACCAAGGAACTCGCTTGTTCAGATGTAAGCGTATCAATTTGAGCATCTGACTGAGCCTGTAGTAAAAGATAAATTTCTAATTATTTTTAAATCTATTAATATTTAAAATTTAATAAAAGATTATTTTAATGACATAATAAATTACCTGTAATCTTTCCAATCGTTGGTCCATATATTCATACAAAGCCAATGTAGATTGTATTTGATGCATACAGTTAAGAAGATAGACTGCCATATCAACTGTCGGTAATCTGGATGCAGTTTCATTTACTTCTTGCAAGAGAGGATCGATGATACACGAAACAATCTGCACAAATTAACACAATATTATTAATTATCAATAAAAATAGATAAATACCACGTAACTTAATAATATAATATAAGGAAAGAAGAACCTGCAGCATGTCTTTTTCTCTATCCTCAGCAATACTTGCAACCGAAAGCACTTCATTTAGGAGAGATAAGAGTCTCGAAACCGAGGGGGCAGGAACTAAATCAGTACCAGGTGGTTCCGCTTTTTCTCCCAAAGCCACACGAGTTTCCCTCTGTAGTCTACTAACAAAACTTTTCTCGCTTAATTCCAATAAATCGCCAAGGGACACGTCGAGAACACTTTCGTGAATAACTGCGTTGAGAGTTGCTCTATAGAATCTTATGAGTGTCATTACTGAATACAAAACAGTTGCTGGAGCGTCCACTGCCACGATGTGTTCAATTCTTGATTTAAGAGGATGACACAGTCCTTCAGTAATATTTCCTAAAGATTGCTTTACTTGATGCGATACGTCTGAAAAATTTCAGTTCATCAGTGCAAATTTTCAATTCAAAAAATGTAAAGTAATCATTAATAGTAAGAAAAGTCTGATACCTGTTTTGTCGCAAGCCTTTACAAGAGTTAATAAATTTTCTTTTTCCACTGGAATTGCTTGATGTAACCAGGCAAGAATATCACCCACGTAACGTTTTGGATCGTGAGCATGCATTTCTATTGGATTAGGTGCTCCAGCGACTCCTTTTCCTAATGTTAGTGCATCAATGAAAGATCCTACGAGAACAGATCTTCTAGCTGTGCAATATTCATCGAGAATATATCTGTGAATATAAGAGAGATTTAATTAAATAAAAATGATATATTTTTGAAATATGAAATTATTTGAATAAGAAATTCTTACTTAAAAAGCACTGGTCTTTCTTGTAACTTTCCCATTGCTTTTATTAATAATGGAGCTAGATGTTCGTTTTCTATGTGCCTGCATTGACTCTGAGTCCATCGATATAATCTTTCAAGCGCAGCCTCTTGCAAAAGGGTCATTCTCTGCATTATATCAAGTGCGAGTGTTTGATATCCGGACTGCATTAAAATTCTGCAACTGCTATGTATTTCCTAAACAAAAATATTTTGTTGGTTTATATGAATTTTATATTTTTCTTAATTTGAAGTATTATTTATACCTGAACTCGATTAACAACTGTGAAGAATTCTTCTGTTATTGGAGACTCTCGAGAAGGTCCGTGTAAAACTGCCATTTCCGATGAACTGAGCTCAAAACTATTGATAAATGAATTCGCAACCTCTTGCTGCATTGATAATTTTTTGCTAGAAAGTAAAAAGAAACATTTAAGTATTACAGTATTCAGAATGACAAAAAATATATTCAAAAAGTCGCATTCTTTTTTCAGTAATGAAAGGTTTATGAAAGTTTAAAACTTAAATAATATCTATAAAAAATAAAACCTTTCATTTTGGAGTTTTGTAGTCTGGTCAATGAGTTGAGAAGTGCGAGTCTTCGTCGATTGTAAACGATTGCCCATACTTTGCACAGAATTGTTCATAGACAAAACATTTTGATACATATCATCTAAGGTGTTTTTCACTTCTCTAAACGCAGATAAAAAATCTTCATTAATTGCTAGACTCCTCCGTTCAATTTTGCTTCGAAGATTCCGTCTGTCATTCAAAGTATTTTCAGCGAAAAAAGTTGAAAGCTCCTTCAAGGCTTCTAGTGTTTCCTAAATATTTAAATAATTTAATAATTAAAAAACCTGGAGAACTTTAATTAATTTGTAATTTAGAACTTATTAAAAATGTTGCAAGTTGTAATTGAGTTCTAATCACCTTATCATTTTCGAGTCGTGATTCCAGTAACTTATTCACACGCCGTACTAGAGGTGAATTCCCAGTCTTGTCATTTGTCGATATCATATTATTATTGTTTTGTTTTAAATACTAATGAAAAGAGTGTGAATAAAAAATTGCTACGTCAACATAACCTAAAACACGTCAAGTTTTGAGCTGTCAAGCTGATGACAGAACGGCTGTTTTTCAACGAACAGCGCCATCTGGGTACAGTAGAAAAACTGAGAAAAATCAGTTTTAAACCTATGTGCCTGATGTAAGCGTGTGTGAAACTATTTGAAACTTGCCGTTTGCCATAATTGTGATCGTTGAGGTTGAGGCCTCCTGAGACATCCTGAGACCTCAGGCGTCCCTGGACGGCCCGAATGTATTCTTATTGTTTGTTTTATAATTATGACAATGATTCATAATATTTCAATATATAATCATTAAATTTTCCGTAGATCTGATACAGATCGAGAATAAAGTATATTTTGTACAGTTCGGTTTGTATTTTCTACACTGAACAGTGAAATTCTCGTACGGTTTGACAATGTGTGATGTGCAAAATATAGAAATGGTGTCTGCAACCTCCAAACGGATTGAACTTTTAGCAAAACAAACGATAAACAGCTTTGTATTTTTCGATTTGGAAACGACGGATTTGATAAGAGGCAGAAATATGCCGAAAGTAACAGAACTGGCACTAGTTGCTGTCTCAAGAAAACATCTTCAAGTTCCACAAAAGAGATTACCCCGAGTTATGTCAAAGCTGGTTATACCAATTTATCCAAACACGCACATTCCTGAAGTTGTTACAAAAGTCACACGTAAGTATTTTATGATGTTTTCTATTCGACCTTTATTTATCAGTTTACAAATATTCGAATTTTTGAAGGAAATAAATTGTATTATATTATAAGTTTTGATAATTTGTCAACAGAATTGTCCGTTAAAAATTTGGAACATGCAAAACCTTTCGATTCAGAAGTTGTCTTGTCAGTTTTGTGTTTTATCAAGCGCTTAGAACCTCCAGTGTGTTTTGTGGCTCATAACGGCAAGAAATTTGACTTTCCAATCCTCCTAAAAGAATTTCGAGATGTCAACCAGGTAATTTCGCATGTCTATCTCAAGAAAAATAATTATAATTAAATAAAAAGGAACTTTGCTAATTCAATTTTACTTGTTTAGGAAATACCGCATGAAATTTTGTCCATTGATTCGTTAGAAGCATTCCGCTACTTTTACAGTGAGGCACGACTTCTAAAGAAACAAAAATTGGAAGACGAGGAGGCAAAAAACGGTATGCTTGAAAAATATGACTCCTTGTTAAAAGACTCTTGGGACGATGCAGTTTCCGCGGCTCTGGATACAGTAGAGACTTTCCCGAGCTTCGACGAAGGCATTGAGATAGACAAAGCAGAAAATTTTGACAAAAATACTAAAAATTATAGTGAAATGCAAGAAGTGAACGAAAGAACGCCCGAATCGCAGCTTGTGAGATCGGAAAGAATCACAAACGAAATTTCTCACAAAAATTATACGCAGCAATTTCTTAAAAAACCAGATAACTGGAAACTGTCAATTATATTCAAACACATGATGGGTTTTTCAGCGGATAACCAGCATAATGCTGAGGGCGATTGTCTCACTTTACTGCGATGCGCTAACCAAATAGGCGAATACTTTATCGAGTTTGCCGATGAGAACGCAATGCCTCTAACGACTTTTGAAAGAAAGTAACAATCTGGATTTTATGTAGAATTTATTATGTTGTTAATCATCGATCAGAACAATAACTGATTGTGTTCATGCAGTCTGTGTTATTCAAAATTGTATATATTAGTATTTTTTAAATACGTACGAATATATTTAAACGTCAATCGACAAAGTTGAGAGAAGTAGCAGAATTTAGAAACATTTCTCTTTATTTTAAAAGAGATAGTACTTTACAAATATTAAATCCTTTTGTTAAAAGGAATATTATGTACATTTTTAGTCAAGTCGCATAAAAATATCTGCATCTTTCTCAAAGCTGCATTCATAACCAAACTTTGAGGCTTGAATACATTTTCAAAATGAGTTTACACACACTGTTTCTTTGAGTTAAAACAGAAAAGTGATAACATTCTTAGTATTAGGTAGCAATAACTTATTGGTTTGTGAAATAGTAGTATGTGGGTTGAGTTCTTTGCGAACTGTGATTTAATTTTGTAAAAAATGACAAAATAAAAATTAGGTTTCGGTTAATATAAAAAGATCTGTTTTATTGATGCCTGCATTTTAAAAGAAAGTATTTATTTAAGAATTTATATGGTTTTCGCCTTGGTATTCCTCTGATAGAAAATTTTTAATGTCTCGATAGAAAATACTTACAGATAAAACTATCAATAATGTTAGGATCAGTTTCAATAATCCTTTTATTTTTTGAACAATTCGTTTTAATTGACTAGCAATATTGGGTATTTCTATTTTCAAAATTCTATTCAATAAATTCATGTCTTCGTACCAAAAAAAAAAAATTGAATTTTATGTTCTCTTGTTGCATCCTATAGTCGCCTAAGCATCTGGAAAAATTGATTTTCAAGTCAAGACATTTTTAAATTCTAAAAGAATATTTCATTTTAGAAAACACAAAAACTAATGCAACAATTCATCGATGGATACTTTCTAAATTCAATCATTAAATATATATAAATAATTAAATTGCTTACATGCACGAAAATTCAAGTCAAAGGAAGTTGTAATAAAGATTAATCCTTTTACTCCAATTCGTGTAGAGCTACAGTTTCGAAGTATGTAGTGGTTTGTCAGATTTTTAAAATTCTTGATATCTCGCATTTTCTGAAACAATAGAAATATTATCAAGTGATTATTACTACAACTATAGTTACCTTATTATTCTTTGTATCAATCTTACAAACCTTTAATAATACTGCTTTTCTTTTGGATTTTTAAAGGTTGAACCAGAAAAGAACACCTTTTCACTTTTAAATCCTTTGTAACGTTTTGGAGTCGGAGTAGAAAATTCTAAGCAAGCCACTAGATCCACGTCGAATATATATCACTATATGAAGACCTCGTGGCTAAAAGGGGATAAGGCGCAAAATTTTTGAAAGACATTTTTTTGTATTTTCGGATTCCCCTACCTGAACTACAAAAGTATCTGTATTCTGGTGGTGTATATATGTATGAAAGTAAATTATAAATTGCTTTATTTAAACTTGACTCTAACCAGGAGCGCAATTCCCTTTGATCAAAAACTTACATAATTTATATGTTGAGTGTTTCTTTTTTTTATTTCGTTCTTCAACGTTACAAAATTATTTATGTTATTGAGAATTGTATCATCTGAAGAGAATCCATCTGTATGAAAAGAGAAAAAATATAAAAAATACGTTTTAAAAAGCAAACTATCTTGCTTGGTTGCGAGGTTTGCTGTTATTAGCTTCAGAGTTAGTGGATCACACAATTATTTTATACTTATGCCAAGTTATGCTTGCTCGAAGAATGTGAATTATTTTTTACACTAAAATACTCGTGTGCGCCGAATTTGAAGGAATTTTAATTGAAATCGTTTCAATAAAAATTAATTCCAAATTTTATCATTAAAGACAAGAACCTTGTATTAATTATCAATTCGTCCACTGTCTTCATCACAAAAATTTTTATTGTAAGCTCTCAATCTTAGTATAAAAATAAATTACAAACCCTACAAAAATGTAAATAAAGTCAGAACATTTGTTTATGAAATATTGTTACGTTGGTCAAAAACCTTTAACATAGTTCGTCTCAGTCTATCCAAACTATCTTCACTAATTTTATTTCTATATTTGATAAATTCTTCTAGTTCATTACAAACACTCTCGACTCTTTCCTCTAGCTTAGAATCAGATTCTGAAGATTCTTCTAATTTTTGTAATTTCTCTTCTCTTTCATCTACTTTGTAACAAGTGTGTCTGTTACGAGATTCCCGAGGACTCCCAATCAATTGTCTAAGGAATGCATCAGTAGTGGAGAATCCAGAAAGTTTATAATAGGAGGAGCATGATATGTAAGCAGGGAGCGAATCTGATAACATTGATTTTCCTATAACAATTTTTACCACGCGTGTTACAAGATCATCGTTGGGACACTCGTGAGTAAATTGATTAAAACTTTCCAGAGCTTCCTGGCGTACCCAAGGAGACTCGTCTTCCAACAATCGAGCATAAAGTTCAGATATTGGAACTGCGATATCTGATCTGCTGTCAGTAATCTGAAGCACAGTATTTTTTAACCAATGAATCAATTTTACACGTACAAATGGAGCTGCATAAGTTAGCAACGACGTTATTGATTTCAGGATCTGTAAAAAATATTTTAGAAATTATTACAGAATTCCACACTTTAAAAAATTAAATAAAAAGCTTGGTAAACTAAGTACCGAAGATAAGGTGCCATCATCAAAGCTTTCTTTGCAAGGATTTTCGCAGTGCAGCATATCCATCATCAGTTCGGAAAATAGGATAAAATAAATTCCTTCACAATCATTTATTACTTCATCTATGGAATTCCAAATAGTTTTAAGGATATTCATAGTTTGCTTGTCCTGTTCCTGGAAACAAATTCCATGCATCTTCAGCAACGATTTCTAAAAATTAAAAAATTAATTAACATTTCTGAAGATATATTTTGAAATAATTCTTATTTTATTATAATTAACTTAACGAGGCTTATCCAACTTTTCACAGAAGGTTTTTGATTAAGAGAATGGAATATTTCTGAAATATCAATGTCTTTTGCTATTCGATTTCGTAAAATAGATTTTCCCTTTTCAGTCAATACTCGTGAGAGTGGACTCCAAAAATTTGGATCTTCGCACTTAATATCGTCTACTAAAAAATCTTTTTTCTTTTCAGAAAGCATCTTATAAAGTCTGCTGATTAAAAAGGAGAGAATAAAGACTTCTAAGCTGTTTTCTCGTTCTGCTAGTTGTTGGTGAACCTTCATTAAATATTTCAGGTGATCGTAACACAATTGAGAGGAACCTAATCTATAAAAAAGTACTATTAGAATCTGTTTATTATACAAAATTCATTCATGTCGCTAATGAACTGTTTATTTCAAACAAAAAATTTTCAAAATAAAATCTTACCTACTAATTAAACACCAAACATCAGTAGTAAGAAGAGAGCTCCAAAATTGTCCACTCATTAAATGTTTTACTAAAACAGACTCTACAGCAATAAAATCGTTTGCAGGAATTTGACATACTAATCCACAAATCATGACAAAAGTTTCTTCGTAAAGTGTTGTTGACTTTGGTGCTTCTCCAAGATTTCTGGATACTTGTAGTTCTAATTTTCCCAAACAAATTTCTAGTTGTACTTTAAAAGAAATAGAACATTTATTTGATAAAAATAAAATACGATTTAATAATTCAACATTAAGGGTATATAGTATATATAGGAAATAAGCAAATTTGATTGATTTTAGGTTTCTACATATTCATGTATAAGATAAAGGAAATTTTATCTTAAAAGTTTGAAAACTGATAGAGAACGTGATAACGGACGTAGATAGTTTACATTTTGTTTGGATGATTAAAAAAAAATTTAAGTTTAGAAAGCTATCGGCTTTACGATACTTATTTTTATTATTAAAACTAAAAACAAGCTATTTACGTCCATTATGTATGTGCCTTAGCTTCTCTGATATTTTGATCTCCGCCTTTAAAACAAGATATATAAATAATTCATGTAGCTTACACAAATCGATATTAGTGAAAGCGACATCAAGAATGGAAACCTCGCCAATTATCCACTTTCTCTGAATTTCATAAGACAATTTTAATAATTTTTTAATCAGACTCAGAGTCAATAAATGATAACCAGTCGCATCAGTATCTTTTCGTTTCCCAAATTCAAAAAATGCCTGCAAAGATTAAAAAATTATAACGCAATTCATTCTCAGAACTGTTCATTTTTAATCTGATACTTTCTGACCTGCAAAAATTTGTCACTCTTAAAAATTGTGTTCAAAAGAGTTTCCAATTCAATTGAAATATTTGTTTCCATAAATTTAACGATTGCTGAATCTACTTTTGCAGCTATTAAACAAGGAGGAGAATACCTAAAATGCAAATAATTGATTAATTCCTTGAATTTGTTTAAACATTGCTTATATTATGTGTTACATTTTATATATATTATGACCTGTGTAAATTACCTGTGCATTTGTATGAGAAGTTTAATGGCAGAATTTACAGCCTCATCTGATACAGAAAGATAATAAATGCTCCACAGTCTGTCAAGAATTTTAAGTAACATTTTTCCACATAATATTTTTTTCTCATTCAATTTTTGCTGAGATCCCTGAAAAAAATTACAACAGGAAAAGGTCATTACTGTTTTAAACTCTAAGTTCTTAAATAATTTAAGCAATTTAATTCATATTTTAAAATAGTTTTGATCCTTTTGAATACTTTTATGGCTGAAAAAATTAGAGACATTATATCTTCTTCCAAAGAAGCAAAATGTTGTATAATGCTTTGTGGAGACTTTGATCTTATTTTTTCACCATGTACAGATGCCAATTTTCCAAAATATTTCCACATGTCCGTTAGAGATTTAAGATCCAAACAATTTACTAATGCTGCAGTGTCTCCGATTTCACTGATAACTATCCATAGCAAATAAAAAATGTTAGTTAAAGAAAACGAAATCAATTAAAGATTGTGGTTTTTAAATAATAATTATACTTGTGGTTAAAATAGTTAATTCCTTGTCATTTTCTACATCAAACGTAATAACTCCATCCAAAATTGTAAGAAAGAGATTCATAACTTCGTTAGATTTTCGAAAAAGAGCAGTCACTTCATCAGAAACATCTTTTATAATTACACCATAATTCACTTCACTTGAATCAAATAAAAAATATTATTGAAAAAACAATCTAATAAATATGGAACGATTTAAACTTTCAAATATTTAATTTTTAAATACTTGGGTAACGATAGACCCCTTCAAGAAACAACTTTTCCCAGAATTTGAAAAGAATTTAAAAAGTAAATTTTATAAGCTTTAAAATGATTGACTGTCAGAGGTATTCTTATATCTCTTTCAACAATTCTAGTTTATCAAACAAGTCTGCCAATTAAAGTTTCTATCTTAAACCATTCAAAAGTTATCACAACTTGATGCATTGAAGTCCCAAAATTTACAATTTTTTGCTATCGTAGATTTCTACCTTCACGGTACTCAAATTCTGGGAAAACCCTATCGCTACCCCAAGTAAGACAAAAAATAAATGATAAGACATTATGTCTGTGCGATTTACATAGAATCGTCTAAAAATAAATTGTAAACATTTACCTCATCTTACAATGACCTAGAGCACTTTTCACTACATTAAATAAAAGATCTGGAAGAGTTTTTACATTAGAAATTGAAACCTTCTGTAAACTTTTTAAGTGTTTCAAGCACTTTCTCAAGCAGTCCAGGACATTTTCACAGATTCTTAATTTGTTTTTGATGTCATTTTCATTTATTCGTTTGCCTGAGAGCTTTTTATTTATCTCTGCAATCAACTATAAACGAAATGTTAATATTTACTTCACGAATATCAGATTTTCTCTATTTAAAGGACTCCAAGATTGTAATTTTCATTTCTTGATATTAATCATATTATAATTACCTGAATTATTATCCGACTAGCTTCAGAGAGATAAACAGAAAAAATTCGTGTATCAAGATCATCAACTGGACAATGTGGTAAACTTTCATCAAATGCTTTATGCAACCTTTCCACCAAAAGTGCCTGATCTCCATCTTTTAAGTCTTTGTGTTACGATTGTTAAGGACATTTTTCTACACAAATAAACTAACAAAACTAAAATATATGTAATGATCATAAAAAAAGGATATTTTGAAGTCCGATTCTAAATTGTCTATCATATCTGACCAATCTGAGGAAATTGTACCCTGAGAGTGCAAACTGTTTTGTGATTGTGAATTAAATGGCGATGAAGATGACATTTTTGTATCTGAAATTTATAAGATAAAATAGTTTTCAATAAACACTCCCTATCAATGTTTTTGAATAATTATCCAATTACTCTACGTTCACAATTATGACTCACTACATTCGTTAAATGAAAAAGCTACTATAAATTTTCCAGAATCGTATTTACCTGTTTCCATACGTTAGAACAGAATGTATTTGAAACGAATCTTTGTATATTTTCTGGATCTTTACACTCACTAAATATAATTGAGGAATAGTATCGATAATATTTAAATCACCGCATTTTCAATTCGGAACCCTAAATTTAAAGGATATTAAATTTCAAATCCATGAAACATGAATGTTTAAAATCTCTAAATTTAAAGTATTCAAGTTTATAACTGCTCTTGCCAAAAAGTTTTGAAATTTGAGTCCTACAAATTCGCCCATTTGTATTATTTACCATATGATTCTTTTTGATAATATATTCCTTAAAAATGTTGATAAAATAAAAATTAAATTGGAACTTCATAGACATAGTCAGAATGCAAAAAAATAAAATTTTAAAGTGTTTTCAAGTTTTTTGGGCTCCTCAGTGTGTTGGATTTTATGAGTTAGGAATTCATAGTTCAATTGAAGAATATTATTGCATTTTATATTATACTTTTCTAAAAATCTTTAATGTGTTCAAAGAAATTTAAAAACTGTGAGACTTCCACAAGTTTAATTTATATGAAGCAAAGACCTGCACACAAACTCAAAGTTCGTAAATTTTCAGAATAATAAGGTAGAATCAATTCTCAATTAAACTAAAATCTCCCATCAATTATCTCGACCTAGCATCAAAATTAACAAGAACAGCCGAAATGTTGGCAAGAATCAGTGGTTTTAAAACTCTGGAGTTCCTGATTGACTGTCAGATATTCTCATATCTCTTCCGACAATTTTAGTTTATCAGACAACTCTGCCAATTAAGTTAGTCTTCTATCGAATAGACTCGCATCGTTTGCTTGGCTGGTCGAGCCACGTGCAAACTTGGCCAAGTTAAAAGTTTCCTATTTAAAGTTTTCGGGGGTGCTGGGCAGCGATTTGAATGATCGGCGTTGTCGATGCCATGGCAACTACGGACAACAAGCTGTCAGACGATAGGCAAAGTTTTGATCAATAACAGGTGACTACTAAGAGCTAAGTCGAGTTCGAGGTACTAGTGATCGTTGTGATGAACTCTTAGTGGTAGACTGTTTGTTCATTGGAGTTACACATGAAGCTTTAGATGTGTTGGTAGCTTTGAAAGTAGTTGTGAATGTAGTAGAATAGTAGAAGGTATAGCAAAAGTAGAAGAAGAGTGGCTTTAGGGGTGGAAGCGACTGTAGCTGGTACTCCTGTATTGGTAGCACGATGGTAGTGGCAGAGTTTTCAGAAGAGGGCAATGGATGGTGTTTAGTCAGTCAGGTTTGGAAATCAGTCAGTCGGCGTTCGCCAACCACGCCGGCTCATCCTAAAGTCATATATCTATTGAAAATCCATTCACCGGCTGATCTCGTCTTCATGATCCGAAACTGGAAACTTCAAACCTCCAGGAATGAGGTGAGCCTTTCCAAATTTCATCGAACGCTCGCATAAATTTCAATAATTTTTCATATTCTTTTAGATAAGGTCCTAGATTTTTTTAAACTTCCTTAATTTTCATTTCTCTTGCATTTATTCCATTTAGGTACTTACGTTCTGAAACAAAAAAAAATCTTTTATTAAATTATGCAAGATGAAAGAAAAGTAAATATTTTTCTTTTTGTATAATTTATTATAAGATGAATCAATTGTAATATAATTCAATTTTAAATGTTATTAACCCTTTATAAAATTTATAATTTTATATACTCCTGAACCTAATGTTTGCGTTCTAGGTAAGTGTTTTCAGAGGCGTTATATTTATGGGTTTACACTTTTTCTTAAACCCCATTCAAGTTTAAGTTGTTTTCTTGCGTGTTTTGAGTAAAGGGCTTTGAAATTTATCGCAAACTCAGTTTCCTTGTTCACCATTTCGTGACGAGTTTCGGGGTCGACGAATTCACCCCTTTACTGAGTGCCAACTGAGTCATAGCAAACACTTTCTCGAATCTCAGAAAACTTTGCAAAAAGCAGTTTCAAGTTAACCTGATCTATAAGTGTCTGTAGAATAATTAAATCAATTCTTTACTCGACTAAAAATCTATCATTCTCGCGTCATTTCGTGAGAAATAACATTAATTGAAATAGTTAGTAAGAAATTATAATTTATTTCTTCCTGAGGAACAGGAAATTCGGTTTTAGAAAAAGGAAAGTTATTAAAATAATTTAAATATTTCTCAGTTTACGATTTTTTCCAATCATCTAGCCTTTTTGATTTTCACAGATTCTCTATAACAATAAAATTTATAATAAGTTTCAATCAGAAAAGTTCTAACATTAGACTACTCCGAAATTTTCATAGAGTGTAACTTCAAGAGCGAGACATAAAACCTATCCCAGGTGGAACTAACATTTATTAAAAAATGTCCGCACCCCGACGACCTGCTGGCCCTATAAGACAACTTTCACTCCAACAACCCCCTCGTCGTCAACAAATCAGACGCCAGAGATCTGCAGATGAAGAAAAACCTCTTCAAATTTACGCTAATCCTATTCGAACAAGATTTTGCGGAAGTCCAAAACCTGATATTAATCGACCTAAAGTTCGAATCGCATGGGGCGAACAAAAAGGAAACCCCAGTGATGACCAGGTCGAGATCGTCGCTCGACAGATCCCTGGAAAATCCAGGCCACCAACA
This sequence comes from Diplolepis rosae, assembly GCA_030998225.1. NCBI lineage: Eukaryota > Metazoa > Arthropoda > Insecta > Hymenoptera > Diplolepididae > Diplolepis > Diplolepis rosae. The sequence goes on from JAPYXD010000701.1 coordinate 7,786,890, forward strand.
AGCAGGGCTCTCAAGAACTCATCCAGACCTTCCATCACAGAAAAAGCCACTGTCCTCTACTCTCGGCAAGAACTCGCAGAGAGACTGAGACTTGCCTGGAAACAAAGAGAAGAAAATAAATCAAATATTGATATTTTTCTAGCTCATAATACTGTCGAGGATCGATGTGATTCGCAGCTCTCTACTTGTACGAGTGTCGCGACTCCGCCCACTCCTTTTCCAAACGAATCTGACAAGAGGCGTCAAAAACTTCAGAAAGTAGAAAACTCTATTTCTAATATTGTCGCCACTTTTGCAGATCCTAAAGTCTACCAATCGCTAGAAACTGAAACTGAAAGAGAAATTGATATAAATGTAGGTCAAATTGAAGTTCAAAATAAAGATGAGGAAACGATTGATAATCGGATGGAAGATGATGAAATGATCAGCTTGCAGAACGAAGATCAAAAATTAACTCATCAGAGTTTAAAGATTGAACCTAATGATGTAGAAAAGGCTGAGGAAAGAAAAGAAACTCATTCCGAAGAATCAGTCATAACTGAAAAGAAGAAATCCTGCATCAGCATCGACTGGAGCAGCACTACAGAAGAAGATTCAGTTTCAAAATTATCAACATTCAAAAAAGACGATTCACCTTTAGCCTCTTATTCAGCAAAATTAAAACGAGCTAACTTCCAAAGTGGACTCAACAAAGCCTTTGTTGGTCCGATTATCGAGAAAACGATGACATTAAAGGTGGCAGACAAGATTCACAACTCAAACGAGCTAAAATTTAGGAGAACAAGCTCTGCTCCTCCAATTCGTAGACCAATGAGTGTCTCAGCAAGTCGAACTCAGGTCAGTATTGTCATAGATGCACCTGTAATCATCAAGAATGAATTTTCTGACAAGGTGGAATTGAAATTGCACGAAAGGAAAGATACATTGACAATGATATCAAGCGGTAATGAGCCTCCGATAAAGAGTGCCATTTCCCATCGGCCGATAAAATCAGCACCAATCAAGAGGCGAACGAAAAGCGGTAAAAGACGAGGTCTTGCAATTGGATCTAAGGATGGCGATAATGATAATCTGGATAAACCTCGTGGTAGTCGAGGGAAGGCTAACTTAGAGAACAAGGTGACAGATGTGGTCACTATGGTTTCTCTGATCAGCTCTGTTGATAGTGACAGCGATGTTGATGAAAATTCTCTCAAGGATGACCAACTGATTCATGAGTTGAGGAACAAGCTACCAACTACACCCATCATCAAGTCCTCTACCAATTCTGCCGTTCCAAATAGCCGGCGACCTATCAAATCTGGTGAGTTTATTTGTATAAAATTATTATTCATTTATTTATGATTCATATCATTTAAGAGTTGTTAGCGTCTGAGAAATCACTCGTTAAACATAATTAGTTACTACTTTAAACAATGTTAGTATCGTCATTCAATGCATATTCTAAATGAAAAATGTTTACTTTATCAGAAAAGAATTAAAAACATTAATATTTTCCTACTTATTACCAGTTACTATAAGACAAAATTACAGTTTATCTAAATTGATTCTATACAAATGATGGGATTTTAATAAACAAGGGCTCATTTTGTTTATTCAACATTTTTTGAAACCTTCATCGTCGTAGTTTTAAAAATTCATTCCTAATTTTCTGAAGATTACTTGAAAACTGAGAATCGAAATAAATTTTAATTTTATATCCTGGAATATTACAATATAAATGCGCCAAAAATTTTGAAACGTAAATAAGTTTAATTCGTAACATTTTCAAAAAGCTTTGATAAATAAGTCTATATTTTTAATTTTCAGCTGAAAGTTTGTGAATACTAGTTTTTCAATTTCTGATTGAAAGACTATAATATTGAAAATGCTTAACTTTGAAAGACATTCATTTCTGAAAATATAATAAAGGGATTGATATCTATTTGGAGAAATTATTCTTATCACAAAAGGCAAAGAAAAAAAGGATATAAAAATAGTCAATAAACTCATTTTCTAGTGAGACAAAATCGATGACATACGATTCATCTGGCCTACTTTTTAGTCAACAGTTAGTGGTCTAGTACCGATAACATTACATAGCCATCTAGTAAAAAGACTGATGTAATAACTTAGTTTTCAAACTTTTTTGCTTGAACGATTTCTTATTATTTTGTTGAACGAAAATATAACTCTATTTTGAAAACTAGTGCAAGGAAATAAAGAGCTGAAACATTACTGAAATCATTAAATATGAATTTAAGAAATGATTTTTAAAAATCTTAATTAAATATCTGTAGCAGTATAATAATACAATTTTTTCAATGCGTAATTGAACCAGAGTAAGTTTATTTAGTGATGAAAAATAGTTTTTCAGAAACTTCTTGTGAGAAATGAATTGCTACATCAATATTTTAGAAAGGTTCAACCATAGATTCAATTGGCTTAAGAAAGCTACGTAAACTTTAACTACATAGTTATATCAATTTAAGGGCAGAAACTCGAATTGGAGTCGCTGCACCGTACACTATTAACCCTATTAACTTGATCTTAACTACAATGTCCCTGAAATCAACTTTGAGTAATTGAGGTAATTTGGTAAAAAGAGAGTCAAGGATAGAAAGGTACAAAGATTCATGGAATCCTTAGCTCCAAAGCCTGAATTCAAAACAATCAATGTTCGACCCAAATTCGAAAAAATTAGGTTTTCCTGATCAATAAGGTTCGTTAGATACAATTACAGTTTAGTTTTTTAACTCTAAGTGACTTTTATTTAAATTTTTAATTATTTAAATAGATTGAACCGGATCTTAGGAAATTTCAATCTGTGTTGATGAAAAATTCTCGATTTTGGACGTCTTGAGAATCCATTGTTCATCGAAAATAAAACTTTAAAACATTATTCTGCCTAACACCTAAAATTACCTTTATTTATTCTAACTTGAATTTTAGTGTATCAACGGAATTTTGAATAGGAAAAAAATTAATTATTTATTTATAGTTTCATTTCAGCATGATTCTTTTGACGACGACTCCATGCCAAAAACCGAATCAGCGAAGGAGGAGAAAAATATCTTCCTAACTCGATACACTCTAGTGAGTCGAGGAAATAGTCGACCTGTGACTCCGGAAGAAACGACAACCTGGAGAACGGAAGTTGCTAAGTTAGTACCTCCACTTCCTTCACTCACACAAGAGAGTGAAACGCTAAATATTCCATTAACAGATCGAGAGAAAAGATGTCTAGCTGTACCAATTGGTGATCTCAGGGACAAAAAAAGAAAACTTTTGCGAACTCGAAACACTCCACCAAAACTCAGGTAACTAAAAATTCATTGAATTTTAATCAGCTTTACTATTCTAATCTTTGAAAAATTTAAGTTTTCAAGTAAATCGAATCTGGAATAAATAAAAATCCTAGAACGATATCTTACAATAGAAGATAATCTTTCCTCATAAATTAATATCGGTTGAAAGTCAAGAAGAAATGGAGAAAACTGATCTGAGACAATTTATATTCTGGCAAGGCCATAAATCTGTTAACATGCACAGATTGACTACGACTATTTCAGCATTTATGTTTTTAGTTGCTATATATTTATTCATCAAAAAGTCGAAGATTCAGGATCTAAAGAATAAAATTATACTAAAATTATGATTAGTTACGAAAATCGATCAAAGTATTGCCAAAGAAATGTGACAGAATAAAAATAAATGATGAACGGCAGGTTTTTGTGGACTGTATAAGTTCTAGTTCATTGATCAGTTTTCTTTAAAGTTAAAGCACAAGCCATTGAGTATTCCATTACCAAAACCATGAATAATGTTCGAGACTGAGTTCTTCGCACCAGAGATAATTAAACCGCAAGAAAAACTTGGTGTAGTTCTAAATTCTTACAAGACAGCTCATCGAATTTTGTTTCTTCACGACCTTGGCGATATTATAAAGGTTTGAATATGCATTTCATCGTATCTTAAAAAACTTAGTCACGTGATTTATATTTACGTGACATCATTAATCTTTCCCTGGTAATTGAGTATTGATCTTTAACTTTTTAAGAGGGCTCAAGTAGATAGAAAAATAAATAGGACCATTCATATTTACCTAACTCTAGAATTTACTTCGGTGAATCGTATATTGAATTTCATTTCGTTTTTGTTGCTTTTTGACAAAAAAGTAAGATTTTAAGTGAAAATTTCAAAAAGGAGTGAAAAATAAATACTAAAAGGTGGATGAAGATAATATTCTTTAAAGTCGTTAATTGAAAAGTATACAATATTAATTTTTACACTAAATTTTTTGTCATTTTTGTTCTTAGTGAAATGGTTATGGCAGACAGGATTGAACCTTGTTTACAAACAAGAAATACACAAAATGAAAGCTCTCAGCAGTTAACTGTTATATTACCAGAAAATTCAGTAAAGGTAAGATTTAAGATAAATGCAATTGGTTGTTTCGAAAAATATTGAACTTTATTAAGAACAAAATTCTTTATTTTATTTTGGTAATTACTTTTAGGTACCTGCAAATAATTTAAGTTTGACAACAGAAGATACTGCAGCAACCGAGGTTTCTGCAGAACCTCCTTTCCAAACTGCGAAAGAAAAAGAATGCTGGCATCTCTATCGACGCATGTGTGACAAAGGGGTTTATGTTTCTTTCGATACTGTATTAAGGTTAGTAATTTACATCATTTAATATTGATTAATATTAGTTAATATTCTATTTTTAAACAAGACATCCATATAGCATTGACAATTTTAAAAGTCCGATAAAATTACTGATTATACTTAATGTTTAAACTTAACTAGATTCTTGACTCCATTGACCTACAAGTTTATTATTATTAAATTAATTATGAAATAAATAAAAAATAATTATAGGAAACCCAAAATTATTTTCAGGGGGATGTTGACACCCACGGAGTACCGATTACGCCAAAAGGAAATGACTCAAAATTGTTGAGAACTATCTTATACCAAAAATCGATATGGAATTACAAAAAAAAATAAAGTCCAAATAAAAATCGAAAGCAAGAAGATAGAATTACTAAAGCATAGAAGTTTATTTTCGAAAAAGTATTTTATGTAGAAAGATAATTTATAAATGATAAAGAGAAGAGAATCGATATAAATTTTATTCTAGAAAAATTATAATAATACGATTTTAAGATGATTGTTGACAAATTAAAGTAGTGATGAATATTTGTGAAGCATTATTATAAATTCTGAAAGAATCTTCATTGCCTTCGTGAATATTTTATTTTACATGAACGAATATCGAACGCATCAACTGCCTATTGTTTTGATTGTATTTGATTGTATATAATGTATAATCTCAAATCTCCAGGTAAACTTTCCAAGAGTTTTTTTATAGATTTACAGGAAACTATGTAACTGTAGACTTCTTTTATTATTTGTACAGTGTCTCTGAGGAATTGTTTTGTAACATACTATTGCTCAATAAAAGGTTGAATTGTTGTTGAAATACTTCACTGTCTAAAATATGCAAGTCATGTCATTTTGTCTTCTATTAGTTATAAATAATTTTTTATTTACTCCAAAATCAATTTTTTCGAATAAAGTAATATGTTGCCTAAACTGAAAAATAATATTTGACTAAAACAACTTTTTAAAATAAATAAATAATTATATTGATAATCAAAGATATAATGTAATTTCCTGGCTTATCAGCCAAGTTTAGCAGGCGCAACAAATAGTTTCGTACAGTCTCGGAGGGAAGCAAATTCACAACGAGTTTTGTATTCTATGTCAGTTATATAATCAATGACTGACTATTTATCATTTGCAGGCAGGGTCTGTACGTAACTTTTGACAGTCCTTGCGCATGGAAAATAATTTCAATTTATTTTTTATAATTTCTAATTACTTTGTTTATTTAATGATAATATCTCGGCAGCACGACATGTTAAAAAATTGCAACAGTTATCCGCTGTCATGACATGTACACAACAATGTCTTTGTCAAGAAAACGTGAGATTATAACTAACATCGACTATAAAGCTCGTCTGGAACATAAATTATATTTGGTATGCAAGGTTGAATTAATTACTTAAAAAATATCAAACCATTTTGTCTTTTTTCGCGTAATTTTTTCATTTATCAATTTATCATCAATATAATAAGGCAAATAATTTAAATTATTCTTTCTTATTTTAAAAATATTTTGGAAACTATTTAAAATGACAAGGATTTATTTTTATTGCGTTTTTAATTTTTAAATAAAAATAATATTTAAAATTTCAAAGAATTTTCATTTCGAATAAGCAAAGGATTTCAAATTGAAATAAAAGAAATATAAAATTATTGGATATTTTCCAAATGTAAAACTTTTACCAGTTTTCAATTTCTTATCCATTATCAATCCAAAATTGATTTTGTATTATAAAAAACTTATTTTTTTACAGGCAAGAGAAAATCCAGAACCAGTATTTGACATTTCAGAATGTGCATTGAAACAAGTGCCATCTGGAATTTATTCACTGTGCAGAGTGTTTCGAAAAAGAATACTTTTGATGAACAGTAACAAATTGAGTTCCATTTCAGGTGGAGGTGCCTTATGTGATCTTTCCCTTATTACTGTCTTAGATCTCAGTTGCAACGAACTGAATTCTTTGCCTTCTGATATAAGATTTCTTATATCTCTTGAGGTAAATTATCTGATCTTTTGTAAACCAATAATTTAAATCAAATCAAAACCAAGCAATTTTACTTTTTGCTACTTACTTCTACATATCAATATAAGAATCAAGAAAAAATGATTTCAACGTTTCTCTCACAATAGAGAATCAAAAATATTGAAAATTTGTAATCAAATCCTTGCCAACTTACAAAAAAAATTATTTTTCAGGAACTCTATCTTCAAGAAAATGGCATTCGAAAAATGCCAAATGAAATAGTATATTTACAAAACTTGAGTGTCCTAAATGTTTCAAAAAATAATATGAAACAATTGTCAGACGCAATTGGACAACTGCGAAAGCTCACGACGCTAAATCTTAGTGATAACAATGCCATAAAATGCCTACCAAAGTCTTTAGGTTACGCACAACGAATAACGCAATTAGAAATCGAAGGACTGAATCTTTCTTATCCTCCAGCGGATATTCTTAATGGAGGTGCGATTGTGATTATAGCATTTTTATCACAAGAATGTGGCATTGAGTATAACCCAGAGGATTTTAATGTAGAGACTGAAAAAATTAAAAACCTAAACACAGATGTTCGAACTTTATATCAGAATAAAGACAACGACACGCAGGTTGAAAATTGAAATTATTAATACAAATAAATGTTTACTGTGGTGCACTTGTTTTGTGTTCTTAATGCAATTATTTTTATTTTTAGGCCATGTTAGTTCTACTGCAAAAAGCAAAGGCATGTTTTTTAGCCAAAAAAGGAAAGCTTAGTCACTCTTTTTTTGTTACTTTTGAGATGATGTTTTAGTCCTTGAAGCCAGAGAATTTCGCATAGTTTAGTTGCTTTCAGTTGAATAATTATTGCTGGTTTGGCTTTATTGATATATTAAGACTGTATAAATAAATTTTAATTTGATTTTGTTTACAGGAACAAAGGCAAAGTGCACTTTTAGAGGTCGAAAAAAATATTAAAAAGCAGCAAGAGATTGAATCAGAATTGCAATCGATGCTCAAAGGCCATAAGAAAAAGGTATCTATTTTGTAAATAAAAAAAAAATAAAAAAACAATCATAATTTTACGATTTTAAAATTTCAGCTTTTAGAAGATTTAGCTTTGCAAAGAACACAGCTGGAGCAGGAAATTGAGAAAGTCCATCAAGAAAGAGATATTAATAGAGCAAAATTGCTTGCTTATATTTTTAATGGTTATTTTCTTAATACTTCAGTAATTTAGTATAAAAATAATTTAGAATTAAACAGTATATTTGATCTGGTTAAAACAATAAAAAATGAAATATCTAATATTGCAGCTGAAAAAGAGGCAGACACAGTTATAAAAGAATTCCTTCGAACTAGTGAAGAGGAAAGGATGAGTCAAGCTAAGCTCGTCGAACAAGAAAAACGAGAGGAATTGCAATTGCTCAATGGCAGTTGCGAAGAACAACTTTTGCTGAGAACAAAAGACACTCTCAGTATGTATTTGAAAAATGAATCAAACTCCTGATACAAATTCAAGTCACTTAATTTTACAATTATTACAGTTGCCATGGAGGAACTTTTGGAGGAAGAACTGCTCAGAGAAAAAAAATTAGCAGAATACACAAAGTTCAGAGATTATACTGCACGTTCTTTACTAAGCTTGTGAGTCAAAATTTATTTTTAAATTTTTAGTTTTTTAACATTTCTATTTACTTTATTATCTCTTGTAACTTTGCTTACAGAGAGTTGAAGAATAACGATCACCTATCCCAGATAATGCATGAACAGGAGCGAAACAGGCAAGATTTGGTGGATAGATTGAGAAACGACGAAGTATTACAAAAAGCGGCTGTGGCTGCTTTACTGGAACTCAGTGATGCTAGATCCTGGAGCATAGTTCAGCAAGTTAATTTAGTCCAATCACAACTAGCAGCTCTTACCAAAATCGATGTCGAGAGAAGAAAATTGGAAATAAATCAACAGCTTGTAACTGATTTCTATAAACTCATATCTTTTAATTTGACCTAATCCATTAAATTTGTCTTTGTTTTTAGAACGACATTGCTGATAAAAGGGTAACTTTAAGCGCAATTCTCATGGATCTTTTGCAACAGCAAGAAAAGCGAAGAGAGGAGCTTTTAGAAACGATTAAACATATTGAAGAGCAACGAAGCACAAATGTAAGCAGAGAAGTCATACTATAGACATTCTATCTTTAATATACAATTTATTAAAAAATTAATCTGCAATTGCAAAATTTCTAAGCATGTATATGATTTTCAGAGCACGAGAAGGGACAGTTTATTTTGGTTAATGCAATACCAAAGTCTGATGGAAGCGAGACCTCAGGGACTTTTGGAAACTCTCGAACCAATGTTGGTTCGACATGTGGCGATAGCAGGGGCTTTGCATTGTCTGCCTTTTTTGACAAAACTGCCATTAATGTTGCCAGATGTCAACGATGAGGAATTAAAAGCAGTATGCAAAATTGATCAATTAATATTCCAATATTATAAAAATCCTGTTTAAAAATAATAAATTTAATTGAACTAAATTTCGCCCAACAGATTGGGATTTACAGCGAAAGTGATCGAAGTGCCATAAAATTAGCCGCAGAGAATTATTTATCAGAGAAGAAATTGAGTTGCTATGAACCAGAGATTCTTCCTTCAGCCCCTCCGGTTGATTTTCCTTCTGCTCCACCAGAAGAAACACCTTGTACTAGCTCATTTACTCAAGAAAATCATATCCAGCGAATAAACGCTACAGAATGTGTTGTTTGTTTGGATTCCCAAGTAAGATTAAATCTATAATTACTTCCAACTGCATAAAAATTCCAAACTGTATTTACAATTTAGATGAATAATTAATTTTCAAACATTTTCTGTTCTAGTGTGAGGTAATTTTCCTTCCCTGTGGACACATTTGTTGCTGCTCGATTTGTACAGAAATGATAAGCTCGCAATGTCCCATGTGTCGAAGTACGATACACCGAAAGATAAGAGTTATTCAACATTGGACGAATCATTTGTCTCCAAATTCAAGTCTGCGATAAATTAATTTTAATTAACTCCCTTTCTTACCACTCGTTTATGTTAAGATTGAGTGATTAAAAGTATACGCATTTTTTATCGTCGAATGTAAATAGACATGTTATAATAGCTTTGTACTTTTGAAACGTGAGTTTATTTTATATTAAAAAAATAATAAAATTGATAGTAGTCATTGGAAGAGTGATTGAAAATGTCCAAAGACAGTTTTCTGAATCACGACCATTATGAAATATTTTTAAAATAGTATTTTATACCAAAGATTTTTAAATAGTACATAATTCATGTAGGATATTACATTGTCACGTATTTTTTTTAATTCAGTCAACAAATAGAGAGGTAAAAATTTAGATGAACTTGATATTCCTTAATAAAAATAAAATAAAATAATACCTGTGCCTCTTGAAATTAAGAAATTATGTTTTGCATTTTTAATTTCTTAAAATTGCAGGTGATAGAATACATACTTCCTTGATAAGTATTTCAATAGGAAGTAGACCTAGTCTAAAATAAGGTAGTTAGTATTTTTCCCCCATATAAATGTTTTTTAAATCGCACAAATCGTTCTAATCGCTTACACTATAAGCTAAGGCGCTAAAAATTTGATATTAGTGCAACAGACATTTTTTAATAAGTACTTTATATCTTACTGTAAGTATACATTGAAAATAAATACTTATTGACCTTTTAAATGCCTACAGCTTTTTACATGAACTTGCTGCCATCAATAAGTATTTTTACTTATCCGTAAATTACAAAACTACTAGTAAATTGTCAATAAGTAAGGAACATTAGCAATTACTCGGCCATAAATAATCAATTTAGAGTAGAAGATTATTCAGTCTATTAATTTTGACGTTCCCCGTACGTCATGGTTGATAATTCAAGTCTTTTTTGGTTCCTTACAATATAATTGGCCAATAACTTGAATCATTGCAGAGATTTAAAACTAGTTGATTCCGAAAACTGAAGTTGCTTATGCATACAAAAATATTTGACTTCATTCTATGACGCCATGTGCTGAATAAATTCTATTCATCTTCTTGTATTTCGGCAGCATCTTCATCCTGCTTTTGTTGTTTCTTCTTAGCTGTCGCGTCCTTTTTTTCTTTTTGAGTCCTTTTAAAGTTCTCTAATGCTTCTTGTAAAGGAGGAATAAATTGATCAAACTCAATGTCTTCAATGGCTTGGATAACGTCAGGTGCACTAATCGTTTTGCGGTTGTGCTTTTTAGCAATCGAGTTCGCAGTAGAAGTTAGATAAAGAATAAAAATAGAAGAAGCTTTTGCAACTGCAAGTCGAGCATCTTTTCCAACCGCAATTCCGTCAGGCAGTGCTTCTTTAATTATCCTGGTTACAACAGCATTTGGAAGATTCAGATCTTCTAATTTCTCGGCCATCTGACGACAAATAATTCCATTCCTTATTTCTAATAATTTTAATTGATTAACTATATATTTTATATTACTTATTTAGTTTTTGAAAATTTTAATTCAATTCAAATCTCTAAACCTTATTATCATAAAATCTATTTATTTAAAATGATTTGTTTTGATTGCAGGAACTAGAAACAATTGAAGAAAAAGTAATTTACATAACGTTTTGTATAGATGAGATTTTTTACTTTAAAATGCAATAAGCTGTCTTTGCAATTAATTAACTATACTTGAACATTTGAAATTTCAATGGTTTTTCTTATAAAATTGAAGTTTCAACTATTTGAGGTTAGGTCGCCGATGACAAACTGATAATTTATTATAATACTTACGGTGTCACTTAAAAAATGGAATATCGCACTAAAATTCGAACGATAAGCTGCTAATTACACGCTGACCGAGTTAGTTTAGTTTGTAAATTGATAAAATTATAGTTAACACGTATTTCCCGCCAGACAAGTCTTGCTTTTTTCGGTACTTTTTCCGACAAACTCGAAAGTTTATAAAGACAAAACTAGGTAGCGCTTACATCAGCTGTCAAATTTTGGCGCGAATTTTAAGTTACCAAAATTAAGAGTGTAATACTTGAAAAATTATCAAATTTTATTGATTTTAGGTTTCTAATTGTTTGTATCTAAAGTGCATACATTTTTTTTCAAAATTTGAAAAATGTTCACATATCCTTAAGCATTTTCACTTCTACTATCCGTACCAAAAACATCTCGATCACAAGAGGAACAACGAATCACCATGATTAATAACAGTTAATAATAAATACTTTACATGATGAAATATTGAAATACAACTTGATTTATTACAAATCTCTTGATAATGTACTTTAATTACGCATTGCACTTATCCATGCATTTTGTTGTCTTTTTGATAGTTGCATAACTCAGGGGCCCCCAAATTCACAGGCCATCTATAGATTGGTCCTTCCACTTAAATTTTCGATTTCTAATTTTATTGTATATTTTCAACTTTGAATGTAGATATATATTGATGTATATTGAGATTTTTTAGTTAGGGGGGCCCCAAAGAAATTTTCCACCTGGGCTCCGCAAGGTGAAGCTACGCCACTGGTGCTTCTTATCTGTACTACTTCTGTGTTTTATAGTTTTTCTACTTATCACTGTCGGGATCGTGAACAATGCGTCCTCCATACAAGAATAGTATAAAAAACTTATAATAAAGTACGGTCGTACCGTAATTATAATTTAAAACTGCTGACATTTAAAATCTCATAAGAAAAACATCAGGGTATGTTCAGACCTTTGCATACATGCAGAGGTATGAACGTACCCTTAGTCACGTGAGTGTGTTTTTCTTCCAATGATCAATGTTTTTGGTACGGATAGAAAATGCCTAATGTGTAGAAATATTAATATTTAAATGATCTAATAGAAATATTTAATTGAAATAAATTGTGCAATACCTTCACATAATTAATTTATAAAAAAAATTAAAAATGTCATTATTTTATCAGCGCCTCTAGTAGAAGAAACTAACAATATAAACTCTAACATTTTTCGTTGATTTCCAATCTAAATTCCATATAAATCAAGGCCAGGCTGAGGTGAATTTCGTCGTCTGCAACATTGTCATTTGATTTTCGACACATAGAATTCGTATTTTAAATCAAAAACATTAAACTGCACATAGAAATTTGATCGCTGCGTAGTTTACACAAAACAGTTGGCACCATTTGGAGAAAAATGTCAAAAATCGAAGAAGGAAATGCCCACATTCGACAGGCAGAAAAAAGGTGGGACTGTTATAATTAAGAATATTGACTTGTTGACAGGTCTATGAAACGTCAGTTATGATAATTTATTTTTTACTATACAATTTAAATTTTCCGAGCAGCCTAAAGACTACATTGTTAAAGTGGAGACCGGATTTTGAAGTCGCAGCTGATGAATACACACACGCAGGTAAATTTTAGCAATAAATTTGGTTGATATAATAGACTCACCCACAATATTGTTTTTATTATAGCCACTTGCTTTCGAATTGTCAAATCCTATCAACAATGCAAGGAGTGCCTGATGAAGGCGTCAGATTGTTACAAACAAAATAGATCGTATCCTTTTATCAAAATCACATATCTGTTTGAATTTTTATACCATCATTTTCAGTCATCCCTATAATATTTTTTACATCGTAAATTTTTCTTAACTGACATTAATGAATAGATGGTTTCATGCTGCTAAGTAAGTATAATTTCAAAAATTAACTTTGCGTATTTAAAAATGTATGGTTTGAAGTTCCTTTTTCCAACTTATAAAAGTAATAAAAAGCTTAAAACATTTTTTGAAAGAAAAGAGCTAAACATTATAAAAACTGATATGCTTAAAATTTATGAAATATTTCTAGTTCTGGATAAATTATGATCAGTAATAATAAAATTTCTCGTCTGAAGGATCCGAAGAAATGAACTTGATTTAATTCAAAATTACAAACCTGAGACTTAAAAGAAAAAGATATCCTGAAAAATGAATAATTTATTATTTTAATTGAAAAATATATCGTAGTTTTTGCTAATGACATTTGAAAACTGTTACTCAAGTATAAACAAAATTCATCTAAAATAGTACTTAATGAATTACTATAAAACATTTTCAAATTCTTTAAAGGAGTATCGAGCAGGCTTTGTTGGTATGCAAAGAAATGGGAGCCTTTTCTGAAATACCAAAGCTAGCACATTCTGCTTGTTCCCTATATCAACAACATGGCTCACCAGAATCTGGAGCAACGGTCCTGGATAAAGGAGCAAAATCAATAGAAACTTCGGACCCACAAGGCGCCTTAGAACTATATAGACGAGCAGCTGATGTTGTCATGGTACTCTACTAAAAATACTTTTTCTCACTTTCCTACTAAATACTAAGCTTCGGGTTAATTGAAAATCTGAAAAAATTAGGGAGAAGATAGTCCAAGACAAGCAGCCGAATATATGAGCAAAGTTGCAAGAATTCTAGTGAAATTGAAAATGTACGATCAAGCAGCAGATGCAATTCGAAGAGAAATTGGAATGCATCAGCAGATCGATCATGTTCCCTCAGTTGGTCGATTGGCAGTAGCATTAGTATTAGTACAACTCGCGCGAGGAGATCAAGTGGCTGCGGAGAAGGCCTTCAAAGAATGGGGAAACTATTGCGAACCCCCAGAGGTATAAAAAATGTTTTAGTAGTAGAGTAGAAAATTCACAAAGTAATTGACTTTTTAAACTCAGGTGCAAACACTGGAAATGTTATTACAAGCCTACGACAACGAAGATGCGGATGCTGCCAGATCGGCCTTAAATAGTGCATTTATCAAACACATGGACGTGGAGTACGCGAAATTAGCAAGAGGTCTTCCTCTACCTCAGCAGGAATATGCTGTACCTCCTGCGGGAGTTCGAGCAAATGCAGCTGAGTCTTATATTTCACCTAATGCTAACAAACTCACGGGACAAGCAATTGTCGAGGCAGAAGTTAATCAAGTGAGTTATTTTATTGCTTGATAATTGCAATTCAATATATTTTAATTTATGCTTCTATTGTACCATTTCGGTTTTATCTTCAATTTGATGTAGCAGCAAAGCGAAGCGGCTGCTTCAAAAGTCACAAATGAGTCTCAGGTTGGGGAATCAGAATCGAGTTCACCACCTGTGCTCTCAAAGCCAGCTAATCAAGAAGATGAAGACGAATATGAATCAGGACTATGTTGATCATTTACATTTTGTAATATTCCATTTATTAACTCAAGTATTATCGACGAAAACTTATCGGCAATTCTTCTTCTCTGTAGGGCACTATATTGTTATAATTCAAATATAATATATATTCTGTTTCAAAATAAAACATAATTTTAAATGAAAAGAATAAGAAATTAAGAACTTTGAAATGAGATTCTCTAGGGATTTGGAAAAATATATCCTTGATTCTTACACTTCTGCAATATAATCTAACAAAATTCGGCACATAAGAAATAACGATGAAAATAATAATAATGGTATTTATGGAGAATAAAATGATACTTTAAAAAGTATCTTCATAAAGCATGTTATTGTTAATAGGTAAATATTTAAACTGATGTATGTACCTTAAAGAAGAGTGCATTTATCCATATGAACAAATTCTGAATGTGGAAGATTCTAGTCTATTGTTGCTTGAGACTTGTTTAAAATAAAATATTTACTTTTTAAGGATAATTGTTTAATGTCTAAGGTTTATGAAATTGATATCTAAAGCTTCCACAGGACTTGCATATTACGTTGGGTTATTATTTTTTATTTTAAGACAATAGAACACATTCCATTTTTAGATCAGATAAAAAAGTATTTGAATTTATTAATTATTATGCACAAAGGGCGGATTAAATAATCATTTGCAAATAAGACAGAAACAAGAATAAAAAAGCAATGTCCTGTGTAAGTATGATAAATATACAACTGCGAATATTGTATGAATAAATGGAAAAAATACTATGACTCATATAAATTAAAAGGTGAAAATAAAGAGATTTTTAAAAACTAATTAAATCATCCTTCTACCACAACTTGTTAATTAGGGTCGACTTAGTTGAGAGGGTCATGAAACAAATTCTATTTTAGAATTAGTCAAATCAATTTGGATTAAAATTTTAAAATCGGCTCATAAAGATAACATTTCTCAGAAGGATTCTAATAGTTTCTAAACTCAGAACCTTGGAAAGTTTAAATTTTCAGATATTTCCAAGATATTAAAACATCAATATAAAGTTGGAAATCAACTAAATAATTAAAACGGTGCAAGAAGTAAGGTTATGTTAAATAGGTAAAGAGAAAAACGAAAATGCCAATAAAATTACCACTTACACTCTCACTGTAAACTCCCAAACAATCTTTGAATGACCGATGATACAGGAAATAACCAGCACTTCACAGTCATAAGAGGGGGGAAATTGTAAAACTGTTTAAAAATGACTATCTACTCAAGAATGAAAATTGTTTGCAACTTTACAACAGTTTTCGGAACTTAAAAAATGATAAAATAGCGGGAAAACATCTGGCCGCCTAGCGGAGATCTGTTGAATTACTGTGGTGTGAGTTTTCCTCCGGCAGAGTTCAGTCCAGTGGGGTCTGGTCAGGTCTGGTGGAGTTTTCCTAGAAATTCCAACTATGTTGTGCGATGACAGCTGATTCTTGCTGATTCTATACCTTCTATACCCTACTTTCATACTGTCAGATATTGTCCTTTGGTTTTTTGCGTAATTGTGTTCATTCATTATTTTGCTGCTAACTTTATTGATTAAGAAGTTTTAGTGCTTCATTCTGTGAACTTGGTGATTTTCCAGGAAGCTCAACGCTCAATTAGCAACTCATATAGCAAATTCAGGAGGAACAGGGTCCAAAATTATAGTGCGGAGCACAATTCCTTATGTGAGTCACCATGATGTTTATTATTTTTGACATTTCGTCATGTTAGATTTCATCGCTGTAAAAACCCTAAAAAATTGGTTATTTACCGAAAATCATGATTTTTTAAAGATGCTAACAGAGAGGCTAGTTTTTTTCACGTCGATTCCTGTGTTCCTTTGAATTTAGTAGCACTCTCATTTTTTCCAAACTTATGATTTGGAAATTTTGAGTTTATGTGATCGAAAAAATGATGTGGTGAAAGATGCTAATGAATTAGATTTTTTTTTCACATTTTTTAGGTTATATACACCCACATTTGTCTTTTTGCTTATTTAGGTGCTATTGTGTTATAGAATGTTAGATAATCACATTATTCTTTGTTGTTGATGCTTCCAAGCGTTGCAAAGAGTATAAATTACTGATTTTAATTGAATTATATACCTTATTTGTCTTCAATTGTTTCTTGTCATTTCTTGTGCAGTTAAAAATCTTATGTCGTTGTGTCAAAGGAAGACAGAGCAAATTATTATTACAGTAATACAAATATATATTTGAATAAAATTCTATGTAAGACAGTATATATTCATAGTAAATGCTTATTTAAGGCATTTTTAAATCTGTATTATTTCTTGGTTCAATTATACTCTAAAGTTCTTGGAATTTTTACAACCGAAGATTTCGACGTTCATAATGAGACTTTAATTAGCCAGATCTTACATTAGAAACTTGTTAAAAATAATGCATAATTAAAAAGATAATTAAATTGAGATTCCAGGACAAGGTGTCCTAAATTTAATACAATAAAATTTGATTATTTTAAATAATGATAATTCTAACCATAAATATTTTATAATAAGCATTTTCAAAATTCAGGTAAATCTAAAGTGTTTAAAAATAATTGTTTATTGTGTTTTGTTTTCAGATTGGGAACGGCTTTTAAAAAAGCATCAAAATGGACGGTGGATTTTCTTCCTATCACAATGGTGGACCAACTACGCAACAAGATTTTGGGAGATTGTCACAAACTATAGGCACTTCAATATTAAAGATTTCACAAAATGGTAAAATTGAGAACTTAAAAAAATTAATGTAACAAATTTGGACTATGTTAATAAAATCTGAATCGAAGCAATTTTGAATGTGTAGCTATTTTAATTACACAACTTGAATGATAATAATTTTTCAAATAATATTAATTACGTTATTCTAAGAGTAGAAAAATTTGTTCCTATTTTAGTTTCGTCCATGCAGAAAATGGTCAATCAACTCGGTGGATCGACAGATTCTCAAGAGCTCAGAAATCAACTGTAGGTTTCATCATTCCTTATTCTAAGATTTAAACTCTAAATTTAAGATTAAAAAATAAAAAGTATAACGTAACAAACATTTTTTCAGGCATCAAATACAGCATTACACTCAACAGTTAGCTAAAGACACAAATGTCCATCTCCGAGATTTGGCCAATTTAGCTAGTAATGCCGGATCTAGTAGTCCTGGGGAACAGCGGCAACGAAAAATGCAAAAAGAACGTCTTCATGATGAATTCACAAGTGCATTGAATAGTTTTCAGGTGAATTTATAACATTATTTTCATATTATCATGTACTGTGCGTAATCAAATTTCAATTTTTAAAAACAATTTTTCAGGCGGTTCAACGAAATGCGGCCACAAAAGAGAAGGAGATGGTTAGGAAAGCGAAGGCTAGCGCTGGTGTTGGTATTTTCAACGAGAGGAAACAGGAAACGTTGATTGAATTGCAAGATAATCGAACGCAGAAGCAGATTCAACAACAGCAAGTGCAAGACGAACAGAATTTGCGGATGCTTGAGGAGCAAGAAGCCAACATCCGTCAGTTAGAAGTAAGATAAAATAATTATTATTACTCAATAATTTTAAATTTAAATATGATCTTAAAATCTAATTATTCATCAAATTCAATCTTTCAGAGTGATATCAATGACGTGAATCAAATTTTCAAAGAACTCGGAGCTCTTGTTTACGCCCAAGGCGAAATTGTAGACTCCATAGAAGCATCTGTTGAACGGACTGAAGTTTTCGTCAATGAAGGTACCCAACAACTTAGGACGGCGGCGACCTATCAGACCAAATTGCGCAAAAAGAAATGCTTTCTTCTAATAATAGGCGTGGTGGTTTTAGCCATTTTGATTGGAATCATAGCTTGGCAAAGTTCTTAAAACACATTTTTGTACGAATTTGTTATTGGAATATTGGTGCCTGCCTTGTCAGCACTACGCAATACATCTGGATTCCTTTTTACGGTTCCAGATAGACTTTTAATCGTGTTTCGAGGGCAGACACAAGTTTTGCGGATCCATGTCAAAAACGAAAGCTTAAACCGTGTCGCGAAAGTACTGTTTTTATTTTGAACGGCAATAAAAAGAATGCAGCTTTTCACTTAACGAAAGGCGTTCTAAAAAAGGAAAAGTTCCGTTTATACTTTATCCAGTCCATTTGTATGATACTTTACTCGCCATAAAAATATTATATTATTGCGATCATGTAACTCTACCTTTATCGTAATATTAATCGATTGAAAACAAAGTACTCAATGTATCTTAACGAATAAAAATGATTCTACGCGGGATCGTGAATTAAAATATAAGAATATAAATGCGATACCAGGTTTGTTGGATGCTGATATGAATGGGATTGTAATGTTATACTAAAATATAGAAAGGCGCTTATGAATGATCTTTAAATCATTCCTTAGTATAATTTAAAAATTGTAATTTTTAGAGATTTAATTTTGTCAGTACATACTTTATTACGTACAATGTATACAATATTTATCGAACGTTAAACTATAGTCATATGTGTATAATTATGTGTCAAAGAGCGCTGATTTATTTTAATTAAAATATAATAAATTTTTTGAACAAGTAATTAAGTTATACTTTGCACTCATATGTTCAAAAATGTAGTTTTTCACTAGGCTCGAAGAACCAGTGTCATTAACAGTGATATTTATTGTGAATTAATTTGAAATTTATTTAGATGGTTCAAAAATAGTTTTAATATCTTATATTTGACAAATGTCATCCAAATTTATATTCAACCACTATTCCAATAAAGAGGAGGTATATATGTAAATGATGGTAAATATTGGCATGTTCTAAACAATCTCCTTGTTCATATATTTATAAATTTTTGCGTATCGAGAGTTACTAGTCTACTGAAAGATAACACCTATAATACGATGATTAAAATGAAAAAAAAATTTTGACCAATAGAGTAACTAATTTTTGCTGAAGACAAATATAGAAATGATCTTTACATTTGTCGCCCTATAAAATTGCATGCAAAAAATGATAACAGCAGTTTGACTGTTGGTTCTTGTAGCGTTTGCAAGTTATTAATCAATAAGTATAGACGACAGTTTAGTGTGCAAAAAAACAATTAGAAAGGGTTTCCCAATAGGGGTGATATGATTTTGAATGTCCCTATCGGGCTCATTTGAACTGAAATTTTTGACGTCTGCTGTCAGTTGTCATCAGTAAGGTTTGCCATTTAATCATGAGTAGTTTCACGCTTCCACAACGTTTGGAAATTGTCCAATTATTTTATCAAAATTCGAGAAGTTTTGTCGGTGTTCAAAGAGCATATCGTGCAAAATATGGTCGTCATTCTGCTCCATCCGCGCTCTCAATTCGTCGAATAATCGATAAGTTGGAGAGTGAATTTACTCTATTGGATACTAAGCCTAAAAATCGTATGCGTACCGCACGTTCTACACAGAATATAGCCGCCGTACAGGCCAGTATCGAGGAAAACCGTGAATTGTCCGTGCCACGCCGATCTCAGGAATTGGGCCTGTCCAGGATCACTACCTGGCGTATTTTGCGATTGGATCTTGGCCTGCATCCCTATAAGATGATTCTGGCCCAAGAACTGAAGCCTAATGACCATCGTTTGCGTCGGGAGTTCGCGGATTGGGCTCTGGAATCAATTGAAAATGATCCCAATTTTCATCAAAAAATCATCTTTTCTGATGAGGCGCATTTTTGGCTCAAGTCTCGGGGGACATTTGGCCGATATATTCTTTAAATCATAAATGGCATAGAATATCCAATATAATAAAAAAGATTTCGATCAATTCCGAATGAATATTCAGTGTTTTTTTTCAATTTCAAAACATATCACCCTTATTGGGAAACCCTTTACTTAAGTCTTTATTCAATTATTATTATTATTATTATTATTATTATTATTATTATTATTATTCAATCAATTACGAATTTCTAAATCAATTATCCTCAAACCCGACATTAAATTGCTCTCTTCTCCTTTCAGGAAGATACACCCCTTATGGAAGACCCTTTCCCTGGTTGCAGCGAAATTATCAGGAATGCTTACGCCTTCGCGGTAGATGGAATTTCCACCCCGGCCCTTCAGGTCATCCTAGCCTCTCTCGCACCCACAACGCTGAAGCAATACGCGAGACCAATAAGGTTGTGGTGGGAATTTTTCCAGAAGAAGGGAACGTCACCTTTTGAACCTTCAACTTCTTTGTTACTCGAGTTTCTGACTCTTGCATTGGAAGAAGTGAATGCCTACGGCACACTCAACTCTTACCGATCCGCCGTCGCGTTAATTGTCAACTGGGATATTAGAAACAATCCCATAATCAAAAGATTTTGTAAAGGTGCGTCTAATTTGAAGCCTCAGAATCCGCGATACGATTTTGCATGGGATCCTACGTTGGTTCTTACCCATTTAAGGTCAATTTATCCAAATAAGGTTTCACTCAAAGACCTTTCGTTTAAATTAGTTGCATTGTTAGCCCTTGCAACGGCACAAAGACAACAAACAATTTCATTAATGAAATTAAGTAATATGACGCAACAGAAAGACGCAATAAATATAAGAATTACAGATAGAATCAAAACCTCGGGTGTCAATAAGAAACAACCCTTGTTAACACTAACCTTTTTCAAAGATCAGCCGAAGCTCTGTGTCGCCTCGACCCTTTTGAGTTACGTCAAGAGAACCTCCCGAATAAGGCCGGAAGGTACAGATCGTATATTAATCTCATTCAGAAAACCTTACAAGCCTTGTTCAGCACAAACCTTAAGCAGGTGGATAAAGGTGATTCTTTCAAAAAGTGGGGTAGATACCCAAGTTTTCAAACCATACAGCATTAAACACGCTGCTACTTCGGCCGCCCTACGTAACGGCGTTTCTCTCGACGTGATTCGAAGGACGGCATATTGGTCAGATTCATCAAAGGTTTTTGCCTTATTTTATAACCGACCGCTTATCGGCAAAAGGAATTTTGCTCAGAAAGTCTTGAGTCAATAAAAATCTAATATATCCTTAATGTAAGCTCTCAAAGACCTTATAAATTTTTTTATAATTACGCAAGTGTGAAAAGTTTGTTTTCAAAGTTAGAAATCTCAGGATGTGAGATATGAGACTGTAATAATGAGTTATATTATTCTATGTCCACTCGAAATAAAATGTCTTTCCTTGTTTATAAAATAGGACTAATATAAATAATGGAAATACCACCGTTGAAGCTTTAAACAACTACAAGTGATCTTGAGAACGAGACACTTAAGTAAAGTGTGATCAAATTGGAGGTACTTTTTCCAATAGGGTTTTATTGACATGTCACGCGTGACTACTGTCAAACTAAATACACAATTTTATTCAGTTTTTATTGACATTTCATTATGGAAAGACTTACGCCTCAACAACGTTTAAAAATCTTACAATTATATTACGAAAATGGACGCTCTGTAAAAAGTGTTTATCGCGCGCTCAGGCCAATTTATGGTGTACACAATCGTCCTACCGAACGCACTATTCGGCATACCATCGGCAAACTCGAGAATTATTTAACATTATTGGATGATACTCGGCCGATTAGATCACGTACAGCCCGAATTGTAGAGAATATTGCGGCTGTAAATGAGAGTTTTGCTGAAGACCCGGAAGAATCGATTCGGCGCCGATCTCAATAACTTGGCCTATCTTATGGCACTACTTGGGCGATTTTTGATGCCGGAAATTGAAGCCCGTAATCTCCACGACATTTGGTTCCAACAAGACGGCGCTACATGTCATACAGCCCGTGAAACAATGGATTTACTGCCTAGTCGTTTCGGTGAGCA
Organism: Diplolepis rosae; assembly: GCA_030998225.1. Lineage (NCBI taxonomy): Eukaryota > Metazoa > Arthropoda > Insecta > Hymenoptera > Diplolepididae > Diplolepis > Diplolepis rosae. The sequence goes on from JAPYXD010000701.1 coordinate 7,809,514, forward strand.
ATTTATCTCTCGTCTCGGACCGGTGGATTGGCCTCCAAGATCGTGTGATATCACACCTTTGGACTTTTATTTGTGGGGGTATGTAAAGTCTAAATGTTTTGTGGATAAACCAGCTACTATTGAGGCATTGGAAGCCAACATTACTGAAGTTATTAACGAGATACCGACCGAAGTCCTCGAGCGAGTCATTCAAAATTGGTGTTTACGAATGGACCAATTAAAGCGCAGTTACGGCCAGCATTTGAAAGGGGTTATCTTTAAAAAATAAATGTCCTGAATGGTTCTACACAAAAATTAAAAAGATTGCCCTATCAATTTGAATTTTCGTTGTTTTATTTCAATTTAAAATCCTATACCTCTACCCAGTAAGAAGGTGGGCATTGAATGGCATTGAAATGTCAAAATCTGGAAAGAAACGGAATCGAGAATGAAACTTTTCAATGCCTTTTAATGCCTAGGAATTAAAATGCATTCAAAAGTTTCATTCTCGATTCCGTTTCTTTCCAGATTTTGACATTTCAATGCCATTCAATGCCCACCTTCTTACTGGGTAAATTTATCACCCTTTATAATTGTACGATCAAATGAACTTACCTTAGTGAAGTTCACTTCCCTTTCCCACCTCTAATCGTTACTTCTCCCATAAGTGATCTATTCGATTACGGTGATATTTCATCTTTAAAAATAAATGAAGTTGGCGCATTATGAAGGACGGGGTCTCCACATGGAAACGTGTTTCAATTTTTTATTCTTTAAAATTTGTGATCGTAACTGAACAGCTGGCGCTACTACAAGTGATCTATTCGGACGAGAAACATCGTATAATTACGATCGAACTTCACTAAGGTAAGTTCGTTTGATCGTACAATTTTATCATGGTTAGAGTAATACATACAATCGTATGTAAATCGTATGTACGCAAATCATAGAAAAACAAAAGATTTACCGTAAAAAACATTCGTTTCATTAAAACCAGGATATTTTGCGTGTTTCAACGAAAAAAACAGGACACCAAGACGGTTTGTTCTCATAATTTATTCGCGAGTGAACCATCCAATAGCCTGAACACTTTCGACTATGCGCATTAGCCACTGCTCGTAACAGTAATGTGATAACCCTGGGGCATGTCCGAATTGGCGAAGTACATTACGAAGTAATACTTCGAATATTCCACCATAGGATGAAAAGAGTCAGTTGTTACGCCAGCAAACATCAGCCTCTTTTCATCCTATGGTGGAAGTATTTGCTCGTAATGTACTTCGCCAATTCGGACACGGTCCCGGTCTCAAGGCCGTCTATGTTTTGCGCGGGCTTTTTCTTTAATATTTAAACGTCCATCGGCCGGCTTATGAAAATAAGAACGGAAGATCGATTGTAGGAACAATTTAATATAGAGAACTGAAATTTAAGATACCTGGTTTATATTTTAGAGATCCCGTCATTTTGAAAATTATATCTAGTAGTCCAGGTGCTTAAAAAACGCTGAAATAACATTTGAGAATCTTAAATTTCAGTTCTCAGGTTCATGTACCTGAGGAAGATGTATTTTAAGAACTTAGATCACCTGGTTTACTTCTTACAATGACGAGCTCTTTGAAAAATCATAACAAATACTTCTTCGTATTCAAAATAATATTTTCGCAGCATACTTTAGTAACCTCATAAGAAATATATTCATCGTGCCATTTGTTTCTTTATTTTCTAACAACCTGCCTCCCTTGTCGACTTTCACGCTTTTTTGAAACCATGCACCACTCTTGTCTTCCTACATTGCATGCTACCATTAGTGCGCTCTGAAATTGCTGATTTTTGGACAAAATGTATTTTGGAGAAATTCGATTTTGGAAAATCGATACCCTACCTTTTTTTCAACACTGGACCCGGTAGAGTGTACTTTGGACCGTATATCGATCCTCCAAAGCATTAATTCTCCCAGGCGCACTGAACTTCACGATGGAAATCCTAAGAATTTTTAGGCTCCTTTCTTGTGAATTATAATGTACGCCTGAAAATTCTTAGAATTTCCAGCGTGAAATTCAGTGCGTCTGGGAGAATATACGATATACGGTCCAAAATACACCCTACCCTGGACCCGAGTCACCTGAGTGCAATAATTTCGGGAGCGGGACCCGGTAAAAAGACTTGCATTAAAAAGTATTGAAAATTATCAATTCCTACAAATACCTTTTTTGTCCATCGTTTATATTACTTAAAGAGCCGCAAAAATGACTAGCTTTGAATCTCTTGTAATGCCATTTAATAATGTATTAGGCACGGCATTAATAGGAATTGAAGTTACGAAAAGTTTTAAAAAGTATTAAATTATTAAATTATGAATATTGATCAGCGGTATTCAAAATAATAGATTTACGTATACCGCGCACGAAATGAAGTAATTATAATTTTATTTTTTTTAAATGTAGGTATATAATAAAGAAAAAACTAACAGGATCAAATAAACATTTTTATTGAAAATTCGAAAGAACTTGTAGTATAATGTAAAGTGAATATGAAGTAGTTCAAAATACTGGAAGAATTACAGTTATACAAATCAGGGTTAAGAATTAATAAAGTACACTATAAAAAATGTTATAGTAGGTTTACCACTGCATTTTTGTAATTATACAACAATTTTGTAAAATTACTTCCTCCACAGTAGTGAATTTACCAATGTGAAACGAAGAAACACCACTTTCAGTGTTGTAGTTTCACAAGATTTTGTAAATTTACGTCTTTGAAAGCAGGTAATAATTGGGCTCTTGAGCAGTTCAATTGTAATCACTTTCAATGTTGCAGTTTCACAAGATTTTATATTTGTATTTGTAGTTATTACCTAGTTTCAAAGACGTAAATTTACAAAATCTTGTGAAACTACAACACTGAAAGTGGTGTTTCTTCGTTTCACATTGGTAAATTCACTACTGTGGAGGAAGTAATTTTACAAAATTGTTGTATAATTACAAAAATGCAGTGGTAAACCTACTATACAAATTTTTTACAGTGTAACATTGCTTAAACGTCATGCATTTGAGGATAAAGTAATTACTGTAACAATGTTTATTATTAATGCCAAGAATCGCTGGAAAGCCTGCTTTTTAAAAGCGTTGACAATCTATAAATTAATAATACAGAAATCAAACTATAAATAAGTTTAACGTAGTTCAACCAATATCACGTACTAGGCAGTCTTGTTTTATAAGTAATCACTGATAATCACTCGCTATCTGAGAGAAACTGTAACATAAACTCTCTGATTTTGGCAATCATAATTAAAGAAAAAGAACAAACGCATACATTAAAATGTCGATCTAAATACAAGTAAGAGTGATTTATACATTTTGTGTAATGATTCATATAGCTAGAGATTACCCCTCACAGATCGCTGTGCGTAAAATTTGCACTCGAATTGCGTTATGAATAATATATAGTCATAAAAATAACAGTAATATCACATCTATAACTTTATCTAAAAAGCAATATTTCCTTAAGGTTGCTTCAATTTGTACTCCTTTTTACTGCATAAATTACAGATGTAGGAATTAAAGCAATATATGAATAAATTAACAATCTTTGAATGTAATGACTTCAGGATAAACTAATTAGTACAAAAATGTGTATTATTAGAGATCCTGTAGGGAGAGTTGACATAATTTTAATCCGATTCTGATTAGTCTAGAGATACTCTATAAAACCCACTGAGCTTTAACACAAGCGGAACCGGAAGTTGTCGCTGAAGCACCTAAAATTTGAATTTTATTATGTTTGTAAACTTTTCTTATTTACTTATCTACTTATTTTTCTTCGTATTAGATCGTCTATTCAAACAAGCGAATATTGTAGTCAATATTACACAACGGATCCTTTCTATTTATTGGTAAACATTTCTTCACGATACGCGTTTTTTTTGTTTCCATATTACTGGTTTTACGTTGTGCTTTTTTCATTTTTAATTTCAACAGTCTGGCAGAGACATTTTTGGAAACATCCTGCTGCTTCTTTATCGTGGAAATGCTTTTCTGTTGCACCTCTTGTTCACTGTCGTCTGTCGTATTGTGCTGGAATGATGTACCTTTCATTCAAAACTCGTTGCCTTCTTCCTGTCTCCAAAATTTTATTAATTTCTTCTTCTGTGTCTGTAACAATGAAAATAAATGTAAGAGGCAGCTAATTGGAAGGAATTCTTTGGACAAATTTAACATTTATTGGACAATTCTACTATACAGTTATGAAATTTTTACAGAACAGCGTATTCACTTTCTGTTTTTATTTATTAAACATTTCTTTTTAATAAATTGAACTTTGATGTAAACGCGCTCATTGTAATACTTTTTCACCTTGAAGTATAATAAAGCGGTTGATTCTTAATTACTTCAAAACATATTATTTCTGAATTGAATTTCCATTATTAATTAAATAAAAAGTGAAGTAGTTGAAATTATAACTAATGAAATGTAATTACAGAAAACACTTTTTACCTCCCTCTACTCGCCTTTGTTGAATTTTGAAATAAAACTTTTAAGTAGTAATATTTTATTACATATCCACTTACTTGTTAAGAAGTTTATCGTTCCATGAACAACTTTTCCATCTCCGACGTCAATCTTATAGATTTGAAACAAGTTGTGCGTGCTCTCGTTGAAATGATGCACTTTACTAATGGGTATTTTAATCGTCTCATTTTCACCGTCAGTTGTGGAAACAAGTTTTGCACATGCAAACTTCACCATTATGTTAAAAAGCTTGGATATAATTGATCAGAAATACGCACGATTGTTCAGGAAAAACAATAAATCACAGCATGCCGACGCCGGTAGGAGAACACGAGGACGCCTTTGTTCTACCATTCTATTGTGATTATTTTCATTTAAAAGAATTCATTTTGATGAAATAGAAACAGAAACGTCGAGAACTAAAGGGTATTAGATGTCACATTCAGAACTCTTCTTAAAAGCATTAAAAAGTATTCACAAAAATTTCGTCGCTATAGTGGGCATTTGAAGGAATTAATTTCAAGAGATAACCTATACCATTGAGAGATTAGCAAAACGAGGACAAAAAAGGAATCGAAAAGAATTCAATAAATCTCATATTATTCATTACATGTAAGAAATGTTCCAATACTTTTAAATGCAAGGCTTCTTACCGGGGAAACGCGAACGTAAGTGTGTTTTTTTAGCGGGAAGTAAAAATATATTTTAGATAGTGTATAAATGATAAAAATAACTTATTAGATAATAGATAAGAATGTATTGCAAGAGTGGAATTTTGAGTTCCAAGTAAAAAATAGTTTTGATGTTAGATATGCCAAAACAAGGTTAGATATAAGCGATAAAAAGACTTATTTAATGTTTAAAACTTCGAGTTGATAATTACTTCAATTTAAAATTAAGGTTATGATTGCGTAGATTTAGAATCATTTGAGACTAATTTATAATAAAAATTCTGCACAAACAATGCATTACAGAATTAATGTTGAAGTAATTATTCGGTTCTAATTTCAATAGAACGATTTTTAAAAATCGATTTTTTCAGACCGATTAATCGATTATATAGAATCGGAAAATTTGGGAATCGATTCATTTTTTTTGTGAATCGCCCATCTCTAAGTGAGGTCTTAGAAAAGCTATAAATCGAAGACTGTAATTCGAAACAAGAAAGGGACTAGTTTAGTTAAAGAAAGTCTTTCCGTTCATTTCATTATTTAGAAACTTAAAGAGTATAAGATTTATATTTTCTAAGGGTGGTCTGTTCCGGATCTGTCAAACTTCTTTTTTTTCTTTTTCGCAGTTGTTGTTTTTCGCTGAACGTGAGTTACCCGTGTACAATAATTATTGACACTTCGTTTTTTCCCTTTTTTATAATGCCTAAAGATTTATTTCAGGAAATTTCTCTGAAATAAGGATGAACGCACAGATGCGATCATCACAGTAATGTTAAGAATCCTCTAGAGTAATGTTACGAGCCGCTTACGTGGAAATTACGCGAACTTACTGATTGGTGGATTTTTTCTTGGTGTGAATTCTTAAAAGGAACCGGGAAAATTTAATGTTCGGAAATAATGAAAAAGACAAATCTCCGGTAAAATTAATGTTAATATATTAATTTTATAATTTTAAAACCCGCTAAGTCTAGACTGTTACAGATTATAATACCGGCCCTCGCGAAAGTTTCAGTTTGATATTCTACAAATTCGACGAGGGAATTGGTAGAAGTTCCCGTACGACTGAATAAGATCGGTCGTAGTATATTTTAAGTCGAAAGTTCATTATATTCTAACCTTTCTTTCACTCTACAAACTCACGCATCTCCTTCACAGTTCTCCTCCGCGCATCCCGTCTCGCTCCATTTCACACGCTGGCCCCCATTAAGCCCAGCCCAACTTTCCGGAGAAGCTTGACTGGAAAAGTCCGATTCGGAAAACTCCAGTCCTACCTTCTCGCCTCGGCTGCAAGTTTTTTATGGTGCTTGCAGTGAAAGCGCAAAAGAATATAGTAAAGCAGTAAATCTCAAAGGATTATTTTTACTTCTTTTTGGCAACCAAACATGCTATTTTCAATTTCGTTAGGTCTACGTGACTAACTAGTTTCTATACCTATTTACCTAGCTATTTCATTTAGATTTTGCCTATCTTAACCCCGATAGCAGAACGTGCAGCTCCATATTCCAGAATTCTAATGGACTCCCTCGAATGTCTTTGTAATTTTGAATTATTTGCGAAATCCAGAGGAGAGGGTTAGTTAAATACCTCCAACGTCGCATTTAATACGAGTGCGCCGTGAATGAGCCTTTAATCCGTCTCAAAAGACGAGCCTTCGTTTTCATCGATAAAGGCAGCATAACTACACCGTCGAAAACGAGTGCTATGGTTTAAACGTGATGTCTCAATCCTCAATTGCTGCAGAATTAATGCAGCTTCTAATTTTAACTTGAGATTGATGAATGATGTAACATTCTTCATTCTGTTTTTTTTTCAAGAAACTTTTTCGAGTCCTCTAGAATAATACAAAAAAGTTATCGATGTGCTATGTGTATGAAAGTTATTTTTGCACATTTTACATAGTTAATAAATATGTCTATGTATCACTGAGAAAAATATATCTGAATTCTTTGTGTTTTTTATATGAATTCTACCTCAGGGGGTAGAAAATAGGAAAATTTACTAGTTGAATCGAAGTATATACTATTCCCTAGCGGACCCGTGTGAGAGAACAGCCATAGAATACTCTGACCGTTCTCTGACTGTTCTATGACCGTTCTATGACCTCGCATTATTACGGCTAAGAACGGTAAAAAAGACATTAAAAGCTTTGCAATTATGATTCTGTGGCGAAATTTGGATTAGAAAGTGAAGCAATAAATACAATTATCTTATTTTTCAGTGATAAAAACTAGGAATACATCATGTACTTGTCATTCAATGCAGTGCAGTGGTTCACCATTTGCGGAACGTCTCCACCGTGAAGGTTTACTATTGGTGGAGACGTTACGCAAATGGTGAACCACTGCACTGCATTGAATGACAAGTACATGATGTATTCCTAGTTTTTATCACTGAAAAATAAGATAATTGTATTTATTGCTTCACTTTCTAATCCAAATTTCGCCACAGAATCATAATTGCAAAGCTTTTAATGTCTTTTTTACCGTTCTTAGCCGTAATAATGCGAGGTCATAGAACGGTCATAGAACAGTCAGAGAACGGTCAGAGTATTCTATGGCCGTTCTCTCACACGGATCCGCTAGGGTTGTGATGGAAATAGTACGTTACTTAAAGAAAATATGTATTAAGTGCAGGTTTTTTATAGTCACCTTACAGCAAAAATTCAGGAATCAAAACAGTGATATTTTACTGTTTTGAAAAAGTCTTAATCAGACATTCGAGTGGACAATTGTATGATGTTTTTTCGGAACAAGCCCCCTATTTTATAGCACAATTTCCGATGGTACATAAAGTCCGATAAAAAATAGGAAAATGTTCTATAAGGATTTTCTGGGGTTAAAATACCATAAATTATAGGAGAATTTCGCTTAAAAAAAGAAGAAACTAAGATATATTTTTCCCAGTGTATGTATATATATGCCGAGTCATGTCGCCATTTGTTGGTGCTCTGAAGCAGACATAATCCGAGAATTAGAATGGTACATTTCTCTTTACAACACGTTTCTACCTTCATTTTTCTACTTATTATTGACAACCTATGTGAAGGGAGAAATTATTCAGACTTTTATTATCATGCACAATTATGAAATAATGTTAGTAATTATATTAGGCAATTTGAACATTTATGTAGTGAAGCTGAAGAAATCTGAAAATAATTCTGCTCCAAAGCTGGGTTTGAACTTAATAACTTAATGGAAAGAAGAATTAGCAAAATTGTATTATCAAATCGTAAAACCGGAAAAAAACACAATACGTTTCAAAGGTTTTAAGTGTTTTGTCTTGGAAAACTCGAAAATCAAGTTTAAAATTAATGACAATCGTAACCGATGCGCTTCTCGAATAATAATGTGAAGCGCGTCGTTCAATTTTTCATGGTGTTTCATTAAAAAAAAAAAAAAGTATTGGAAAACATCAACCATGCCGTAAATATGCAGATGGTCTTTAGTAATTAAAAGAATCGTACTTTTATAAAAAGACAAAACTTTATAAAAGTCAGTGATTTTATAGAGTATCGTGTTTTTATAAAAGTACGATTCTTTATAAAAACTCTTAACTTTCTAAAATTTTTATATAATTGACTTAATCGAAAATTGGAATTTTTATATAGTTTTTATAAAATGACTTTATATGAACTGTTTTTTATATAAACTGTTTTTTTGGATTCAGTTACTATACATATTTTCTTTAAGTAAGGTACTATTTCCGGCAAAATTTGAATAACAATTTTCCTATAAAAAAAAGTAAATACTTTCATTTTTTATCCTCTTATTTGACTTTCGCAATAGTATGTACTTCTTTTCAACTACACTGATAGAAAGGAATGGCTGTTACGACGATATTTATGATTAATTTAACCTTACCTTATTGCTGACATAGATACAGCAATATGAGATTTGTATTTTAACCATTCGATTATAACTGAATAAATATGAACGAATGAACCATATTATTGGTTGCTATGGAAAAATGTATTGTTCCCCTTCCCATATTATATTTCTGATTCAACCAATTTCACTTACAATATTTTGATTTCTGTATTCAACATCCTGCGTTGTTCAGAGAGACATATTATTTTATAAATACAATTATAAATTCCCAACCTACAACCGAATGGCTAAAACTCCCGAACCATTTCTATCAGTGTAGCAAATTTTCCTATTTTCTATCCCCTGAGGTAGATTTCCTATAAAAAAACAGGAAAAATTCAGATATATTTATATATCTATAGATATACTATCTATAGATAGTTAACAACTAATTTACATTGCTGAGTTTCTTATTGACGGCACATTTTGACCACTCGAATCATAAATGTAAATCGATTATTTATAAGTAATATTTCTAACTAAAGAATTACTACGCTTTTCCCAAGGTATTTTTTATGATTTACAGCAATGTGCTGCGGATAATTCATTTCTTTTAAATAAGATGTGAATTTCCTTAATTTAAACATTGTTTTTATTTCAAAATTGATAATCCCACGAGTTTAATTCGGTAGGTCGATTAAATTAATTGACTTCAAGCGAGGCTCTGTAGTTGCTCGTTACACTAATGTCTGTTTTTAAAATTGCCAAGTAGCTTATAAGATTGTGTGAGCAGGATAATGAATAAAGCCTGTAAATAAATTAGTAATCCAATCGTCTTGTGCAGATGGTTCATCGTTTGGTCTTTGGCTTCGATCAATCTGGATCTCTTTAGCAAGGAACGGTAAGAAATTGTACGTTTTTACAAATTCAGCATATCCCTCAAAGATTTTAGAAGTGACTGCTACAAGTTCAAATTTTTCTCCATCGACAAATACAGGACCACCATAGTCACCCTATTAGAGCATTGGAAATATTTTATTTTTTATTTGCATACCGAGAATAAAGACATACATATAATGATAAAGGAGCTCAGACGATAAATTCAAGGTTAATTGACTATGAATAGATAAACTTTTTTTTTCTGAGAATCAAGAAGAAATAATGAATAATACTTTGCAAAAAATTTTTTAAATGTGATGTTATGTATTCTCTGGTTCTCATTGTCTCACACGTGGCCCTTATGGGATTGAAAGCATATAGATACCGAACCAAAAGTTGGACTAGACACTTCGAACCAGGACTAACACTAGATATATCCCTTGACTAGATCCAATTTTATAGTGAACATCTGTATCAAGCGACGTTCAAGTGTTCCTTTGTGTTTACTTCTTTTCAATAAACAGCTTTCAAAGTGAGTAATCGAAATTGTATTTGTCTCCTCAAGTTTTCAATTTTCAAATTAAAAATATTTAATATTTAACATTCACGTTTTTTACCAGGGGTGTTAGTTGAAATTTGCCGGTTTTACTCATAGATGTCGCTAGAGATATGTATACATTTCTATGATTTGGCATCTATGTCATATTTTTCTGTGGACAATAACCTTTAAAAATACACAATTACATTCTGCCAAAATAATAGCATCATAGTTGTTTACCTCAGTCAATATGTCGAGTTTCGTTCCAAGTAAATCGCATTTGCGGCATTCGATGCTTTTCTTATTTCATCAAAAGAAAAAAGCAGTTGAAGCCCATCGATTGCTGGTAGAAACTTATGGTGAACATGCCTGAGTAATTAGAACATGTGAGACATGGTTTCGTCAATTTAAAAGTGGAGATTTCGATTTAACAGATAATGAACATCCTGGTGCAGCGAAAAAGCTCGAAGACGAGGAATTGCAGGCGTTATTGGATGAAGGCCCAACCCAATCGCAACAACAATTGGCACAAACACTAAATGTGACCCGAGGAGCAATTTGCCAACGTTTAAAAGCCATGGGAAAAATCCAAAAGTATGGAAAATGGGTACCACACCAACTGAACGATAGACAAATGGAAAGTCGAAAAACCATTTGTGAAATGCTGCTTCAACGGTTCGAAAGGAAATCTTTTCTGCATCGAATTGTCACGGGGGACGAAAAATGGATTTATTTCGAGAACCCGAAGCGGAAAAAATCATAGCTTTCACCTGGTGATGTCGGCCCATCGACTCCAAGGCCAAATTGCTTTGGCCGTAAGACAATGCTCTGTATTTGGTGGGACCAGTGTGGTGTGGTGTACTTCGAGTAATTAAAACCTGGTGAGACGGTGAATACGGATCGCTACCGACAACAAATTATCAATTTGAATCATGCGTTGATCGAAAAAGAGCCGAAATGGGCCCGAGGACATGGCAAAGTTATTCTACAACATGACAACGCACCGTCTCATACCGCTAAAGTGGTGAAGAACACATTAAAAGCATTGAATTGGGAAATATTATCGCACTCGCCGTATTCTCCAGACTTCGTCCCGTCCGACTATCACCTTTTCGCATCGATGGGACACTCACTCGCAGAGCACCGCTTCGCCAATTTTGAAGAAGTCGAAAAATGGCACGTCGAATGGTTTGCCATAAAAGAGAAAAAGTTTTTTTGGAATGGTATCCATGATTTGCCTGAAAAATGGGCAAAATGTGTAGAATCCAATGGTCAATAGTTTGAATAAAATTTTTTTGAGATTCCCTTGAGAATTAAGTGTTTTCTTTATTGAAAAAATCGGCAAACTTCAACTAACACCCCTGGTAATTCTTGAATTGAATATGATTTTAAAATTAAATTTTTTAAAAATAATAGGCTAAGCCTTAAATACAGCCAAATGGTCATTTAATTTTTTGATTTTTACAACTGATATTTCTTAAATAACGTGCTGAGCCTTAATGCACCCTAGAGAACTGGCTGAACGCTAGGTTTACGCTGTAGAGTAAACCTAACGTAAACCTCCCTAGCGAACTGGCTGAAATAAATATCGCCATCCTACGCTGCGGCCACCAGAGGCCAGACCCCAAAAAAGGATGGGGAATGGCAGCTGGTGGAAAAGAAGAAAAAGAAAAAAAAAAGAGAAGAAGAAGAAAGAGGTTCCTGTGCCCTCTGTGCAGGAACCTAAAACAAAGGGGAAGTTGCCGAGGCGTTTTCCGGCCGCCAGGTCGGGCGACGCTATCAGGGTGTCGGTGAAGGATGGAGAGTCCTACGCCGATATCCTGAAAGCTATGAAGACGAAGGTTAACCCCCAAAATGCAGGAGCGGAGGTCCTCTCCATTCGGAGAACCAGGAGGTAGGAGATCCTTCTGGTCCTTAAAAAGGGGGGTGACGTATCAACCTTCGAAAAGGCACTCGACCAGGCGGTCGGGGAGAAGGCCGAAGTTAAATCTTTGGTCTCGAAGAGGACCCTTGAAGTTAGGGACCTCGACGAGTCAGTCACAAGAGAAGAGGTTGTTGCTGCGCATCGCGCTGGGCAAGCCAGACCTCAGGGGCCAGTGCAGGCTGTACTAACGCTTTGGCGGTGTACAGACTGCGGTGGTCCGTTTAACCGAGGCGGACGCCCGGAGCTTGCTCGGGTTCAGTAGGCTAAGGGTAGGGTGGGTGAACTGCCGCATCCAAGAGCATGTCGAGGTTGCCCGGTGCTTCAGGTGCCAGGGATATGGCCATGTGTCGCTTGGCTGCGCGCTTCCAGGCAGGAAGGATGCCTGCTGGAGGTGTGGGGGCGTGTCACACGTGGCCAAGGAGTGCAAGGCTCCCCCTCGGTGCCTGACTTGCGCCGATAGGGGCGAAAAAGATGTCGCCCATGCTTCGGGGAGCAGTTCTTGTCCAATATTCAGGGCGGAGCTCCAGAAGTTGAGGGGTGGAAAATGAAGTTTCTACAGCTCAACCTCGGGAGAGGGAAGGAAACTCAGAACCTTCTGATGCCGACTGCCAGGGAGAGGGGGGCCGATGTGTTGCTCATTAGTAAGCAACACAAATGGTCCGAGAACTCTGCTTGGTACCAGGATGCATCAAGGAGGGCTGCGATCTTTGTCTGCAGCCCTGATTTGAGCATCACGGATTTCCTGAAGACCGACGCGGGGTTCGTGGGTGGAGGTGGCGGAAGTACATGTGTACAGCTGCTACTTCTCTCCCAACGATCCTTTCGAGATCTTTGAGACCCAGATTCTCCTCCTTGAGGAAAGCCTCAAAGAGGCTAGTGGGCGGTCCCTTATCTCGGGCGATTTTAATAGTAAGTCGCCCAAGTGGGGCGAAGCCCGTCTAAACAGGAGGGGAATCTTGGTCGGTGAGATGGTCGCCAGGAATGACCTGATTGTATTGAATCGGGGCAGGGATTTTACGTTCAGACGAGGAGCGGGGGGGAGGCGATTATCGACCTGACGATTGCCGCGCCCCGTCTTGCCTCAAGGATAGGCGACTGGTGCGTCCTCGAGGTAATAACCTTGAGTGACTACCAGTGTATTGAGTTTAGCGAACATCTTGAAGAAACCAGGCTCATAGATGAGCTTGGTTGGGCAAGGTCTGCTGGGCTTTTGGAGGACACTGTGTGGGCGGCGAGGCGGAAAGTGGTCGAAGCATGTGACCACTCCATGCCTCGCCGCGGGCACGAGAGTATCGGGGACTCAATGTACTGGTGGAACGACCAGTTGTCTGTCCTGCGTCGAAAATACCTTACAGAGCGGCGGCGATTTACCCGCTCAAAGGGTGATCCTCTGCTGCGCGAGACATGGAAAGGAGCAAAATCAGCTCTGAGGCAAGGCATAATGAAAAGCCGACTTCAGTGCTGGAAAGACTTGATTGGGGAAGTCGAGAAGGACCCATCGGGCCTCGCCTTCAAAATAGTCACTAAGAGATTGGTGACTAGAAGAAAGACCCCGGCCCTAGATAATTCCGATCGAGTCAAGTACATCGTGCGAAGCTTGTTTCCGCATGTAGAGCCGTTCCAAAGACAGGACCGAAGTTCCTGCGTGGTCCGGCGCGAAGAACTCTTCACTCTCGAAGAACTAAAGAGAGCAGGTGGAAGGCTCAAGGCTAACACAGCGCCGGGGATCGACGGGTTGCCGAACGAGATCCTTAAAGAGGTGATCGGGGTATACCCGGAGATCCTCCTAGAAGTCTTCAACTCCTGTCTTCGGGAGGGGAGGATCTTCGCAGAATGGAAGAAGCAGAGGTTGGTCCTGCTGAGGAAGGGCAACAAACCTCTAGAGGACTCGTTTGGAATGTCATGTACGACGATTTCCTGCGCATGGACCTGCCTGCTGGAACGAGCATTATCAGCTTTGCGGATGACGCACTTGTCTTGTGCGCTGCTGACAACGTCGGAATCCTAGGCTGAGGATCAATGATAGTCTGTGGCGGGCAAAGCGTTGGTTAGATATCAGAGGCCTAAAAATGGCCCCTGAAAAGACCGAGGCTTTGCTGTTCACAGACAGGAGATCCTTCAAATATCCGAAGATCGCTCTCGGGGAACATGAAATCGAGTGGAAAAACAGCATTAAGTACCTGGGAGTGCAGTTAGATAGAAGGCTTAGCTTCGGCGAACACCTGCAGATCTCGACTGCCAAAGCCATCCAATGTTGGGCCGCCCTAACTCGGCTCATGCCCAACATTGGTGGACCCAGGGAAGCTAAGAGAAGGCTGGTGGCGAGCGTGGTAAATTCGAAGCTGCTTTATGCAGCTCCGATCTGGACAAGTGCTCTTAATAACCATGCTATCCTGAGGAAGCTGTTCTCGCGACAGAGGTGTGGTGATGAGAATTGTGTCAGCATACCGAACTGTGTCGACGAGTGCTGTGCTGGTCCTGGCGAGCGTCCCGCCAATTGACTTATTGGCGGAGGAAAGGAAAGAGACCTTTCAGCTCCGTAAGGAGCTCACCTGCTTAACCAACCCGCAGGAAATTGCGCGCGCGAAGGAGGCCATCCGCAAGGATGGAAGGCGCAGACTCGTCGAGAAATGGCAGACGAGATGGGATGGTGACCAATCCCGGAGATGGACACACCGTCTAATCCCAGAGCTCGCCACCTGGCTGGATAGAAAGCACGGTCAAGTCGGCTTTTACCTGGCGCAAGCGCTTTCAAGCCATGGCTGCTTTAATGCGTACCTGAAGCGCTTCAAGAAAAGAGACGACGAGTCGTGTAGCTACTGCGGATAAGGAGTGGACAATGCAGAGCACACACTATTTCTCTGTGCCAGGTGGGGCGTGGCAAGAGAGGCTGTCGGTCGGGAAGTGGGCGCGCAACTCACCCCTGACACGATGGTCTCTCTCATGCTGCAGTCTGAACAAAAATGGATACTTATCGAGTCATTCGTCACCGTGGTGATGAAGACAATGGAGCTCGATGGGCGTGCAGAGCGCGGCAACAGCGGGGGCCAGTAGAAATCGCATCAGGGCCTGCACCCGCGGTCCTGCGTCGTGGGCGGACTTGGCTGTCGGCGTCGTTCAGGGGAGGAATCGCTTTAGTCCTCCCCTGACTGACGCGGCTAGTCGCTCTGCCTAACGGTCATGTCTTCACCGTCAGGATTGACTATTTGTTAGAGTGAGATGAAAGTATAGTCGCGTCTCACTCCAACCAATGGTCAACTTTAACGGTGGACACGTTCCACAAAAGGTGAACCACTGCACTGCCTTCAATGACAGGTATTATGTTTTATTAATTTTTAGCGTAAATAAATAAAATTATTGCATTTTTCAATTACCAATTAACGTTATTTGTAACGTATAATAATGATACAAATATTTTGAATGTTTATTTTGCCTCATTCATGAGTTATAATGCTACTTTACGATAGCTTTACGGTACAGCTTAAAGCTACCGTTCAGCCATTTCGCTAGGGATAGCGCGCGAGCTTTGACGTAAAATAGTGAGTCAACACCATTTAAACCGTTACTATATATTTTCTGACGTAACAGAGAATTGTCTATGTACAGAATTTTGTTATACTTCAGCAATTAACTTTGACATTAACTTTCCATTTGTTTTTCAAATGCATTCAACAATATTTATAACCAAGTTAGTACGTAAAGTTCAAATTAATTTTGGATTTAATAAATTTTTATAGGCCAATTGATTATATATTATTGTATATAAAGAGGACTCTTGTTAGCGCCATAAAAGTCAATCATTTTTTATAACGAGTATAAAGAAGGGATGCTATTTTGCACAAATAAGTCCTTTTTCATATGTAGGTGTTCAATAATAATTGTAGGGAAATATTATTTTCATTATTTTACTTACTGGAGTGATTATATATTCTCGGTCACTTTTAAATAAATATCGGTGTGTCTCGATTCTATGGTACTCAATATGGAATCTTCTCAATGCGACTTCCCAACGCCAATGATTCTGCCTCCTTGTCTCATCAGTTATTATTTCCTTTGGATCGTCCCAACCTAATTGGTTAACTAATAAATCTTCATAAACATTTTCTAATTTCAATGGAATCGGTGAAACACCCTCCTGAGCCATATCAATTGGATTTCTCAGCTGAAACAAAATTCAATTTGTTCCTCTGAAAATATTTAATAACTCATAAATGTTCTGATATAGAATAAAGTTGTTCATTTTACTTACACGTACGACTCCAATATCGGCGAATGGAGGACGATGTTGATAGAGAGGATGGGACTTAGTTTCTTGAATATCATGTCCAATTCTACAAATATACGGTTGACATTCCTCAAAACCTCCTGTTAAAAGGACCACACCAGAAATATCGTGTTGAAATTGGTCAATGACACTAGCAGCAGTTACGGCAAGCGTGTTAGTAACTACAGCAGCAGAACCGAGGGGAAAACTGAAAAAATAAAATACAAATTATAATAGATACTTAGAAATGTATTTCTTTGGTTGTTTTTGTTGACAAAGAATTACTCCGGGATTAGTCAGGGGTTTGTTGGGATTTTGTTTTGACAACGTTTCTAGTCGGGAATTAGTGGGGCGCTGGTTATTAGTCTATTTTCCTATTAAAGCTTCTAAACTGAATATTTTAATGAAGGGAATTCGTAGTGAAGCGCGTATACTGATTGACAACAACACAGCACTGAAACGGTTGTCAATAAATGGGCACTTTCTTTGAGTTCGAAAGAGTCGGCATCGACAAGTAAATAGATGGTCAATTAATGAGCACTTCTATTTAAGTGATTTTTCGTCAAAAAGTCATCAGTTTGTGGGCAATATCGAGGAGAGATTACGCAGCAAAATATAATATATATATAACTAATAAATAAATATAAAATTCGGATTATTATTTCGTAACTGTCGATACAGCTGCTTAAATTTTTGAAGAGAAACATTTAGAAATTTGTAATAATAATAAAAATAAGCCAATAAAATAACTTGTTTCGTGTCGTCAAAGTTTGTGCGTGAGAATTGATCAATTCTGTCACGCCACCAAAGTTTTACTAAAAAATTGACCATTAAACTGGACTCCGCGGTTTTCCGTAAAAATTGAACTAATTTTGAGCTCGAGTCATCTTTATCCATCACTAAGGGCGGAAATTGACGACTTTTTGCGCCTTTTATATGACACCACGTATTTACGGAAATATTGCTACTATGATCTGCGTCCGCAAAGAGGCGCGAGTTTTGCTCCTCACGTTTGAGTTAAAAGTGGCCAGATATTGCCCATTATTTGAGCACATGTTTTTGTCCTCATAACAGACAGTAAAAAATAACGCAATTCTAACCCACTCTTTTCGAACTCAATGCCATGGGCAAAATGTGGACTCCACGTCTGGTTTTATGAACAGCACGTCAGGATTTTGTCCTAATCTCAAAAAACACTTCAAAAAATCACTAAATTCAATATACCTATAACGCCATAATCAAATAAGCCCTAAAACATGTAATGCCTTAACCCCATGACCCCTCAACATTATGGCCTCATAATCTCTCAATCCCATAACCCCATAACCCTGTACATGGAAAAGGTCATGTAATGTAAAACCGAAAATCTCGTGTATGTTTCTTTTTTGACCTACAGTGATAAGTGAACTTTATATTCTGCTACATCTTTTGGCAGTCCCAGCTCTTGATCATACAATCTTATTCTACCGCGGAAATTTTGTGTGCGAAAATTTGTTCTCTCAAACTGAAAATTCTGCTACCTTAGAGAATGCTGGAAATTGTGACAACTATTTCAAATGAAAATGTGTAGGATGATCCATTTTCCGGTTCTCTAAGGTAACGAAGCCAGCTGAGGCATGCTGCCATGCAGGTGGTGGGTAGGATATGAGGATGAAGTCCACGTCGAAGTCGGAAAACCCTCCTACTTAGCAAGGAGAACGCTTTCACCAAGATATCAAGGAGATGAAACGACGTTACCAGGGTAAATAGAATGTAAATATGATTGCAGACTTCTGTTCGATGATGGAAAGAGAAAGTGTTGAAGATAGTAAGAAGCGCAAACGAAACCCGTTTCACAGGTCTTTTGATGACAAAAGGGTTAGGAAAAGCAAACGATCGTGAATTATTTGTTAGTCATGAGAGCGTAGATGTATAGGGTTATACGGTTAAGGGGTTACAGGTTGATGAGTATGATATAGGATTGAGAGATTATGCGGTCATAGTGTATAGTACTGGCAGTCAGTCCAGGCTGTGGACACTCAATGCTTTAGAATTGAAGAAGGATAAACGTTAGTAGCGCCATCGAACGAACCCGCAAGTCTTCAAGATAAGATAATAGATATCCTTCAAATAGTAAATGTTTCAATGCGACTTAATTCCGTTTTTGGATTTACAAATAAATCCCCTGCAATCTTTTGAAAAAAACTGAAACGCATTCAAGAGAATTCGATTGTTGAAACGGAATTGAATCTTATAAGTTTCAATGCCCTGCTAAAGAAGGACCCTTTTGAATTAATTAATAGTTGAAATAGCCCAATAAATAAATAAAAATCCGTTGCTATCCGTGAGAAGGTACACCAGTTTCTCTCTGCCAAACCTCAAATATTGGTATTTCAATCGAAATTTTGTCAAACGTATTAACTAAAATTTGGAAAGAAACGACAATGGTTTTGCATCCATATGAATTGATTTGTTTGGCATTTTGAATGCCGCTCAATTCATTACAATCCACCTCTTCTTACCGGGAAGGTGAGGGGACAACCGAGAATCGAACGGGTGGCGTGATCGAAAGACCCCACAAAACAGGACCAGCTTGTTTCTTCAAGATCGCTAGACTAGTGTACTACAACTAGTTACCCTACAACTGTTTATCTATTTTGATGTACCTGACTATAGAATATAGTCTACTAAACTATAGAATAAGTCGATGAGGATAGCCAGCCTCCTTCCATACCTCGACTAGGATAAGTAGGGATAACTGACCAGCTTCTGACTAATATTGCGTGACACAACTGGTCGGGACTGGATAGTTTTCCTGGCCAGCCACCTCTTTATGTGAGGTCAGCAAGTCAGGACGCCGACTCACTCCCTAATTGAATTTCCGCACGGGGTCTTCAGTATAAGCAAGAAAATATTTTTTTTGTTCATAAAATTATTTATTTTTTATGTATTAATTTGTTTATATTCTACATAAACAATAAATTTAGTTCAAAAATTATATATTACTATTTATAACTATGAAAAATAATACGTACCAATCTATTTCGTATTCGTAGTCTCCTCTTTTAACAAAGAAAGCCAAGAATTTGAATGATTCATTTGCTGGCGCTGCAGAATTACATATATGACGCAATACTATAGGCTGCTGTCCAGTCAGGCCACTTCGAAACCATGAGGTTAATCCTGATAACAATGTATTAAAATAAAATAAAATTAGTAATTAAATCGCACCTCTGCGTACCCTAGAGGACCCGGTTAAGAAATCGGTCAGATAATACTCTGATCGTTCTCTGACTGTTCTCTGATCTCGCATTATTATGGCTAAGAAAGGTAAAAGAAACATGTAAAGCATTGCAATTATGATTCTGTGTTGAAATTTGGAATAGAAGGTGTAGGATTAAATACAATAATTTTATTTTTTAGTGATAAAAACTAAAAAAACATCATATATCTATCACTGAAGGCAGTGCAGTGGTTCACCATTTGCGGAACGTCTCTACCGGCAAGGTTGACTATTGGTTGGAGTAAGACACAACTACTTTTATCTCACTTCTACCAATGGCCAATCCTGACGGTGGAGACGTTCCGTCAATCGTGAACCACTGCACTGCCTTTAATGATAGGTACACGATGTTTTTCTAGTTTTTATCACTGAAAAATAAAATTATTGTATTTATTCCTAACACCTGCTAATTCAAATTTGATCCTATAATCATAATTGCAATGCTTTAAATTTTTTTTTACCGTTCTTAGCCATAATAATGCGAGGTCAGAGAAAGGTCAGAGAACAGACAGAAAACAGTCAGAGTATTCTCTTACCGTTCTCTCAATCGGGTCCACTAGGGATAGAAGTTGGTTTTTTTAAAGTTCTTTGAATATAAACCCTAGATTAGTCACGGGGATGGCTTTGTTTCTATGTAGGAATCCAAATTTAGTCTACTTGTAGCTAGTGCCTCTTGTAAATAAGTATCGAATTTTTAACTAATTAAGTTTCTTTTCGTGAACGGTCACTATGGAAATCGTTACTTTTTTTGCTGCTCTTAAAATATTGTGCAGGCATTTTTATAGCGACACTCAGTGTGGTATATTATTCTTGCAACGATTTATTAATTTTACTATTCAAATTGTGGTGGCACTTTCAGCGAGGAATCGACAACCAGCGCTCGAAAAACTGATTGATGGTAAACAGAACCAGCAGACAGACGATAAGATAAGTAAGTATATTTTGCTTTTTAAAAATAAAATATAGATAGGGTAATTATGCTAATTGCTGCGGTCTTCCAGTCAAGATCACCGTTAAACAAAAACATGAGGCATTCAAATGAACAAATTGCCTTACTTTTTTTCAAACAAATGTTTGATATGTAGATGCACAAAGAATAGTATATTACGTGCCTAGGCACACAATGAGGGTTATTGCGTGACGAGCGACAATGCTCGCAGGAGATCGAAGCCAAGGCGTAGCTGAGGCAAAGCCGAGACAAAGCCGAGACGAAGCCGAGGCGCGATCAGTCCTGCGAGCATTGTCGCGAGTCTCGCAATTTCCCGAATTGTGTGCATTGGCACGTATTCTATTTTATGTGACTTCGGTGCGGATACGAGTTTTTATGCGTACACTCGAATCTAATCTAGTATTGTAGTTGTTTGCAGCGCTAGTCATTACACTTGATATGTCACGACTAGTCCCGGCCATTTTGATTTTATCGATCTTGTGTAGTAGTAATGGATTCTAATAGACGCATGCGCAGTTCAAATGTACAAGGCTTTGCCAGTATGGTGCTAACGCTGTACGAAGAAGAAGTGAGAAGAAGAAGAATAAGAAAAAGATTGCGTTCCGCTGTAAGACTATATGCGCATACGCAGTTCAATTTTTACATTGTATTCCTCTGTAACGGAATACACAACATTCCGTTACTCTCAGCTGTAACGGAAAAACGAGTTTCCGTGCCTGAGGCACATAAAAATATTTTTCAAAAATTACCAAACTTTTTAGAAACACGTGATAAATTTTGAATTATTAGAAGAAAGTACGTACTTTCGGAGTTTATTGTATGAGTTTCCAATTAGTTTGGCAATTCTTAACAAATATTTTTCTCCGTGTACCTATTCTAGCATGCAATTAATTTATCTGGAACTTGTCAGAAGGTGGGTTAAGAGGCACAACTAGTTTGAAATTTTGAAAATTTCGATTTTTTTTTGTTGGATTTTTCAACAGCACAGCAGGTGCTTTTCGAAGAAAAGGAGGATGAATTGTACGGGCCCGGAATAGCAGATTAGCTCTAGGTATGATATTTAAAAATTTATAACAATGACATCAGTATTTTTATCTTTAAACGCGTTTTCCTCAAAACTACATTTTTCAAATTTGCTGCAGCTGTAACTCGATAACAAATCATCCGATCGACTTGCGTCTTTCTTTAGCTTATTGTGTACTTGTTTTTCCATACAATAACCCTCCAGTTTTATGATTGGATGAAAAATATAATTTTGTCAGGCCAAGAACCCGTCAGATTTTTGAGCAAAATTTTAATTTTTTTTTCAAAAATCTGCCATTTTGTTGCATTTGAATTTTTTTTTACAATCGAAGGTCATTGTATAGGAAATATATTCTAGTTTAATAAAATTTTTGGTTTTCTTGATTTCAGGCACTGTGAAGGCTACAATCACTGCAGCAGTGGGAGAACTTTTTTTTTTGAAGACTCAGGAGATGGTGGATATAACTTCCTGAAAATCGAATATTTTCATTTGAAAACATTACTGTGTATTCATTATTTATGCACAAATATATCTGCAAACTTTTCAAACATTCGATGCAATACTTTTTTTTTAAATTCACAAGAATCACCTATTTTTCAGGCGGTCAAACTAGTTGTGCCCCTTAAAGAGTTGAAGCTTTATTAAAAAGATTCGATTTCCAATCCGATATTGGCCGTCCGTCGAATGTCGAATATTCGACATCCGAAACGCGCTTCTTCGGATGTCGGATTTTCGACATTCGATCAGCCGTTGGTCGAATGTCGGATTTTTAAGATTCGTCTGGCGCAGGATGTAGTTTGCAATTTTTAATAAGACATTAAACAATATTCATACATTTTATAATTGTATTTTAAGCTTATATCGTCATAGTCGAAAGAATTAATTTTTTTAGTCTTATGTGATGCATTCAGAGACTATATTCCATCAAATAAAAAAGTTAGTCAATTGGATCTGTTAAACAAAATTTAACAAATTTTAATTATTTATTTATAAGAATATGTATAATAACTAGTAATAAAAATTAAAAAGCCCATTTAGAAAAACGTTGTTGAACTCAAGATTTTTAAAGGAGTTCTGTTCTAATGATACAAAGATATGGAAGTTGAGCATTATTTTTTATTCGAAAATCTTAAAAAATAATATAATAACAATAATAGAGAATTATGAATTTAAAAAATTTTGCTGCATTTAGAATGGTTCGAAAATTTGCATTCACAAAGTTGTAAATGCATATTCCAGAAAAGCCAGAAAATATTTTCGTGGTGTTTAGATCGTTCCAAAATAGTGAAATTTAAGGTTTTTTGAGGGAATAAGAAAATATTGTAGAAGTTTCGAATGAAGAAAATAAATAAAAGATATTAACTGACTTCAAATTTTGTTTTTATTTTTTTTCAGGTGCTTTCTTCGCCCTATTCAGCAAAGTAAATAGAATGAC
Source organism: Diplolepis rosae (assembly GCA_030998225.1). Taxonomy (NCBI): domain Eukaryota; kingdom Metazoa; phylum Arthropoda; class Insecta; order Hymenoptera; family Diplolepididae; genus Diplolepis; species Diplolepis rosae. The sequence goes on from JAPYXD010000701.1 coordinate 7,832,756, forward strand.
TTTCAAGCATAAGATTATACATCTGACATGAGGTCTTAAGTCTTAATTGCACATTATCAAGGTAGATATAATGGATTGCCTAAAACTTCAAGTTGACTTACAAGTCTCAATTTAAAATGTTTTCTTTCAGCTAAATTTGGATTTTTCTTTAACGATGCTTTTTTTAAATTCTACTTTCTTTGATACTGATTATTTGAGAAAGTGTGTGCAACTTAATGTGAAATGTGTATGCTGGTCTATTAATAATCGATATCTTATTTCGTGTGGCCGAAAGTTGGTTTAAAAAGTAAGGTAGGAATCGGATAAGTGTGTCATGGCCTTGAAATTAAACTAATAAAAAAGTATTTAATCGGGCGTAGAATATTTTCCAGTACATTCTAATAGAGTTCATTTAAATGTACGAAATTAATTTTTCTATAATTTAGTGTAGAGTTGTAAGGTGTACAATTTCATTGTGCTTGAAAAATAATTAATGCAATTATGTTCCGTAGGGGTTTCTCTTTTATTGTACAAAGTTTTTTAAATTTCCATAATTCAAGTTATTATGTCTTGTTTCAGTTGTAGAGTTTTATGGTATAGGATTAATTTTGATGAGTTAGTAAAAATATTAAAATTGTTAAATATATATAACTTTGTATAGACCCTATGCGTATAATTATTTGTATCGAGTTTTCAGGCGTATAAAATTAAATTTTGTAGTTATTTTATTAAAGACAGATTACGTTGCCTGATTCTTCAAACAATTTTAATACACATTCCTGACATGTATAAATCGCATAAGACAAAAAAAAATTTTTTCGACTCTTCATTGCGGTATGATAAACTAATATATATATATATATATATATATATTGTGTAATTTCTGATTAAAAATTGCAAACTACACCCTGCGCCGGTTGAATCTTGAAAATTCGACATTCGATCGGACGCGCTTCGGATGCCAAATATTCGACATTCCATACAGGCATAGCACATAAACTGAATGATGGCTAGCCCGTACTTTCCGTAATTATGCCAAGCGTCGGCTCAATACGGTCACTATACGGGCACCATGCAAAATGATAAAGACGTTTTTAAACGGATTTATGAAACACCATTTCAGTATTTTCTTCTTCTTGGGTGAAAAATAAGAAATTGATGTAGGAATTTTATGTTTATATCTTCTTAATAAAAAACATCTCTCCGACTGAAAATTTTTTAAATGTACAAAATTGATAAGAAGTATGGAAATTTGAATAGGAAAACATATATTGATTCAAATTTTGAACATTTATTGGCATCAAATTTTACTGAAAGTTTATTTTTGAAGTGTTCAAATGCTTATCGGAAAAAAAGTGTTGTACACGGTAAGTTCAATTATGAATATATACTTGGACTTGGATACGAAATGAATAATTGAATTTTATGGAATTCACTTGCAATTTCTCAAATTCGCTTCAATTGAACATATGTAAAAGAACTCACATAAGATCTTACATAAGATCCTATGTATTTTAAAGTAATAATTTTCAACTTTACATTCTAATTCAAAATTTTCTAAATAATCTGATCTATATTATTTTCTTTTTATAGTAAAAAATATCTTTAAAATGTATTTAGTAACTCATTAATGAAATTCTGCTGCTAGCATCCTGATAGATCAGATTATTCAGAAAATTTTGAATTAGAATGTAAAGTTGAAAATTATTACTTTAAAATACATAGGATCTTATTATAAGATCTTACACAGGATCCTATGTAGGATCCCATGTAAGATCCTATATGAGATCTTATGTGGTATCCTACATAGAATTTTTCAATAGGGGAGTTATAATAAAGAAAAAGTATTTGTTATAAAATTTTCTGAAGAAATATACTCAGTATATATATGTAACGCTGCCTTTTCTCGAAGATAAATGTTCAAATAAATAAAGAATTATTTCCAAACAATATTATATTACGTGCCGAGACAAAGCCAAGGCGCGATCAGTCCTGCGAGCAATGTCGCGAGTCTCGCAATTTCCTGAATTGTGTGCATTGGTACGTATTCTATTTTATGTGACTGGTGCGGATACGAGTTTTTATGCGTACACTCGAATCTAATCTAGTATTTTAGTTGTTTGCGGCGCTAGTCATTACACTTGATATGTCACGACTAGTCCCGGCCATTTTGATTTTATCGATCTTGTGTAGTAGTAATGGATTCTAATAGACGCATGCGCAGTTCAAATGTACAAGGCTTTGCCAGTAAGGTGCTAACGCTGTACGAAGAAGAAGTGAGAAGAAGAAGAATAAGAAAAAGATTGCGTTCCACTGCAAGACTATATGCGCATGCGCAGTTCAATTTCTACATTGTATTCCTCTGTAACGGAATATACAACATTCCTTTACTCTCAGCTGCAACGGAAAAACGAGTTTCCGCGGCTGAGGCACATAAATAATATTTGTACGTTTTATTTCGTATTACTGCCTGGTGGTTTCGTTTTATTGTGCAAATTAATCGTTTAAAGGGAAAGAAGTTGATATATTTTTAATTTAATACAGATAATTTTACGAATGTAAGAAATAAGATAAAATGACAGTAACATAAAGAAGTTGATGACGAGACTTCGATTTTGGTTCGAGAATATGGCAACCTTAAATTATATTTTCACACAATTTGAAGTTAAGATATCAAGTTTGTAAATAAATTATTTTTTTTACTCACTTTTCTACTTAAACTTTATCAAATTATTTTTTAAATAATATTATTGCCAATTCGTAATGTACTTTGCACTGAAATGACCTAATCTTCACCGGAACTTGAATTACTCGAGACGCATGCGCACCAAAAAATATTCAAGATGAAAAGGTCTGTATATTTTTTCACAACTCGTGTCCGCAAAATTTGATTTTTTCTTTCTGTAGAGCATGTCGAATGTAGTCAATTTCACACGATCTTTTTTTTCTTCACTAGTGAAGAAAATAATATTTTTCTCAATGGCCACGTGTTAGAAAAGAAAAATTGGCGTATCTACGTTTCGATTTCTTCTTGTCTGCTTGAGCTTCTGCAGCCAACTTAAATTCAGTTTACAGAATGGCGTCGTGTTTCCGAAATACTGCAGACGAAATGACTAAACTATAATTGGTAATTTTTTTTCAACAGCTCACATTCTTGTGTTTTTCGCTCACGCTCTACCGACGCCGAATATCTAAATATGTGCGCATAAATAGTGTAAAGTTAAAAATTTTTGTTTATATTTACCCATGCTGAGGCTAGGAACTATAAAAAGTATAAAAGTAGAGATGAATAAGGTTACTGTAACGATCTTCATTTCTTCCACTTTGATACCAAATGCAGCGAATGGTAACTAAAACTTTAGAGGACGATGCGTCGTTATATATCGGACGGAATTGTTATATAAGTATCATATAGACTTACGAAATCAAATTCAGGCAAATAATACGTTTTTATGATTTACAATCCATATAAATTAAAATGCAACTGTCAGTCGCTTACTTGACAAATCGAAAATTATATATCCTCTTTCCCCTCAACAGGCTTGAAACCACAACGCTTTTCAGTGGAGTAATTGGAAAAAGTACAGTATTCGACACGAGTTGAATAATCTACTATTCCAACGTATTGACCATTTTCTTATCTAGTTTTCTTCTTTAAACTTCAGCGGAGACCGCAATCTTCGAAAAAAGATAAGAAATTAATTGATAATCCATGATTTTCTGATATGAACAAAAAATCACGTTTTTAATGTTTTGCATTAAAAAAGTGATTGAGGAAATTTAAGTTTTTTAACAGCTATCTAACGATATTTTTTATTTTTACAAATACTGATTTTCAATTTCGATACATGACGTGATTCATATGGTTGGAATATGACATATATAGTAATTATTATATGAAAATATCATAAAGGACGTAGCTAATGGCTAATATCGTGATGATTTTGGTTCATGAAATCATTCTTTAATATAAAACATTTAGTGATTGCGTGATATTATTCACGTTCAGTGATCATATGAAAACGTTCATTATATGAAATTTCTGTGGTGCTACCAATAAACTTTCTGAGATTATCGACACGGAGAAAAATAGAGATTAGAAGAATATGAATGATTACTGGAATAGAAATAATTATTAGATGGCAGAAGAGAAAATCACGCACATCGGGAATGAGTTCTGTACTGCTTAATACTTTATTTTCTCTTTTAGTAATCATTCCTGTTTTTTATAAATCACTCATATTCCCGCGTAGAAATTGAAATCAGATAAGGAAATCCTATCAGGCTGACCTATAGTTGACCCTCAAATATAGTTAGTCTGGCACTCTAGATGTTCAGGCTGTTTCTCCATTTTTCGCCGTGCTTAAAAGTTATATTTAGGGAATTGTAGTAATTAAATTATTTATTTAAAAGGTTTACAAAAATGGTACTTAGAAAGGGGTGATACAATCATCAGCCTTTTACTAGGAGTCAGTGATCTCGACCGAAGTTTTGTCTCGACTGTCGCTCATATCCAGCTATCCAGTCGAAACCTCAATTGTTTATCCTTAAGGGGGTCTTCTACCTTGTGGCTTCATTTTTGACACTGTTTTTTGAATATTAGTTAAAGGAAAACTAAAAACGCAATCGAGATGCGGTTTGTTGCATTCAACTTGTTTATTTAAATACATTTAACTCTAATTTTACTGAAAATTTTCCGTCTTCGATTTGACCGTGACTTGACCTTGAAGTGTCCCTTGCAAAAAATGCATACACAAATGGTTGACACGATTCAGCTCATAAAAATCGTCTGAAACAAAAAAATCAAAATGATTTAGTTTTTTTATCACCTTGGCTATCGTTTGACAGATGGGATTTTCAAAATTTGAAAATTTCGCAGAACAGTCAACTTTAAAAAAAAATAAATTTTTTTTTTCATGTTTTCGAGGTTAAAAACATCTGTAAAAATTGTTTAAATAAAAAAAATCTAAAAAGCATCTGTTAGACGATAGGCACATGTTTTTCACAAATTTTGGTATATAACTTCAATTAATCAATCAATTAGTTTTCGAGATATCATGTCAACCAGTTACAAAAACGCAACTTTTGGGAAATCGCATTTGAAGATATTCATGTATTAATCTTGGACGAAAAGTTACATACAATCAATCTGCGATGCCAGGGCCATAAAGTACCCTTTTAAGATTATATTTCTAGCACCTTCTAGGCCACAAAAATGCAAAAAAAAAATCGATTTTTTTGAACCAACAAGGTAGAAGACCCCCTTAAGTTTTCGAACTGATATGGGCCACATCCAGGAACAGTCACTTAATACCGTACTCTTCACAAAAAGCTTTGAATGTATGCGACGTATATGCTGTTCCTCTGTCACTTATTATCCGGGTGGGTGTTCCGAATATTGCGATTAGCTGATTAAGTGCTTTCAATACATGTTTTGAAGAAGTGTCGCGGACAGGCTTAAGAATACAAAATTTCGTGAAAGCATCAACTATTGTTAAAATTTGAGTATTCTTACGTTGACTACGTACGAATGGCCCGACATGATCCAAATGTATTGTATGAAACGGAATGGCAACCTTTTCTATTGGATGCAGGAATCCAGGTTTACGCCCTTTTTGATTTTTGTAGTAGACACAATTGAGACATGAATTTACATATTTTGTGACAAATTTTCTCATTCCTTTGAACCAATAGTGTTCCCGTACCTTCTCTAATGTTCTTTCCACTGCGAAATGTCCTTGCTCATCGTGATATAATCTTACAACATTAAAGCGTGACATTTTTGGGACCACCCATTTGTTACCCGAGTCAGTCCTTCGAAAAACTAGTCCTCCCTTTAGATCGCAATTATCAAAATATTGCTTAGTGTTTGCTTGAATATCGCCTGATTCTAAAGTCTTACGAATTATGTCAATGTCTGGGTCTTGAAGTTGAGCTACTTTTATCCATTCCTTTTCCGTTAAATCTACGGAACAACATTCTATTGGATTCCTACTCAAATAGTCAACGTGAGCAAGTTGTGTGCCTGGACGGTATACGATATCAAAAGTATAGTCTTGAAGATATACCCACCAACGAGCGACTCGTGGTTGAATATCTTTCTTGTTAATAGTGGCTCGTATCGCACTACAATCTGTTACGACTGTAAATTTGATTCCAAGTAAATAAACTCGAAATGTCTTCAAGGCCATGTATACCGTCAAGGTTTCTAAATCATAAGAATGATATCTCTGCTCTTCGGGAGTTGTCTTTCGACTGTAATATGAAACAACGCGTTTTTCATTTCCATTTTTCTGGATTAATATCGCACCTATTCCTATGGCACACGCATCTGTGTGCACTTCAGTTTCATGTTCAGGGTTAAAAATTACTAAAATTGGATGATTAATTAATACTCTTTTAATTTCTTTTACTACTTCGCTTTCTTTATCTCCCCAATGCCAGGGTACGTTTTTTCGCAATAAATTTGATAAAGGGGCTACTTTACGCGCAAAATCTTTCATGAATTTTCGGAAATACCCTGCGAGCCCTAGAAACTGTCTAACTTGCTTTACGTTTGAAGGATCGTTTACTTTTGAAATGGCCTGGATTTTATGTGATCCTAGTCTAATCCCTTCACTAGTAATTTCGCGACCCAAATATTCTATTTTAGTTTGGAAAAATCTGCATTTTTCAAGATTAAGTGTTAATTTATTCTTTTGAAGGGCCTTTAAAACTATTTCTAGGAGTAAAAATCCTTCCTCTAATGTTTCTGTAGCAATTAAAACATCATCAATATAAACAAGTGCACTTCCTTTTAGGACTTTATTCATTGTTTTTTGAAACACAGCAGGGGCATTCACTAGTCCGAATGGCATTCGTAAATACTTCCACTGCCCGTCTGGTGTGATAAATGCAGTCTTTTCCACAGAGTCTGGATGTACTGGAATCTGGCGAAACCCAGATTTTAAATCTAATGATGTAAAAATTCGTTTATTGCAAAGCTGATCTATGTGGTCGTCGATTATCGGCAAGGGGTACTGAATTCGTTTAGTTATTTTATTAAGTTGCTGGTAGTCCACGACCATACGTGCTTCTCCGTTTTTCTTTTTCACGAGTATAACAGGACTTGCGTAAGGAGATGTGCTCTCACGAATTATACCGTTTGCCTCTAAATCTATAATTATTTCATTTAATGTATCGCGCTCGGATTTTGAAAATCGATATGGTCTGTGAAAAACTGGCGTTTCAGAAGTCAATTCAATTCTTAATTCTGACACAGTAGTTTTCCCTAACTCATTAGTATTCAGTGATACACTCTGTCGATAATTATTAATCAACGTTAACAATTTAGCTTTACCTCCCATATCAAGTTCTTCACACCAAAGATGTTTCTCTTGAACGGGTGATATCTGGTTCGCATCTACCAATTCAACTTCATATACATTTTTTGATTTCAATGAGTCATCCAAAGTGAACATTATTCCGGATTTATCTGATATCGCTTTTATACCAGTTTTTGAGAGAATGTTCCTACCAATAAGAATTTCTTTTGATAATCGATTATCTGATACAATAAAAACTTTCACTTTAAAAGGAATTTTATCAATTTGTACTTCAATTTTCGAACGTCCAATTGGAACTACAATAGCGTGGTTAAATCCTGTCAACATTTTTTTGTGCTTTTAATTTTCAGATTCAAAGATCGTGCAACACTTTCTCGGATAATCGAAAAATCACTTCCTAGATCTACTGTACAATTTTTATTCTCGTTTATTAAAGCGCATTTCTTAATTGGTTTTCTCACTTCAGATGACTCAATCTCTAGTACATGAGAAAACGCAGGAATCGTCAACTCTTCTTAAGAGACCGGCCCCTCTGCGATTAGTCATGCTTTTTCTCTCTTATCTTTATTTTTCTTCCCGTAACAATCTTGTTCTACATGTCCTAACTTACTACAAAACCCACATTTTATTATATTACTCCTCATATTCTTTGGTGCTTTATTTTCTTCGATTCCTGTATTTTTGTGAGAACCTAACACTTCTTTATTAATAAAATTTCCCTTTAAATCGTGGCAGCTAACCTTTTTATGTCCGCTTTTCCCACAATTAAAACAAGTATCGCGATCAAATCGTTGTATAAACTTTTTTGACTTTCTTTTTTCCACGTAAGGTCTTTTTTCTATTTCGGTACTGGTCCTTTTTGTGTCTTTAAATTTATCTACATTAATGGACCCTAAACATTGACTCAACTCAGCAAGACTTCGCTTTTTTGACATTAATAATGTCGTTCGCAATTGCTCATCGTGAATTCCATGCACGACAAACTCTACTACTTTATCCTCAGGAATATCTAAATTTAAACGATTAACCTTTTTAACCTTTTTAACCTTTTTAAAACAATACAAGGACAAGGACTGACCCGGTAGACTTTTGTACATTCCCGCGGACTCAAACAGTTGGCCAAAATTTTGTTCACCCGAAAATTGCTTTGCAATTGCCACAGAAAATGACTCCCAAGTTACAGGAGCACTCTTGAGTCCATCATACCAACTTTTAGCGATGCCTTTTAATTTTAAAGCAGCTAGATATATTTTAAGCGAATCGTCCTAATCGTACATTATGGAATACATATTTACCTTTTCTAGCCACTCCGTTACAGACAAATCTTTCTTTTCTGGATCAAATTCGGGTAAAAGTTTTTCATTCACGTATGATCCTGATTTTTTAAAACCTGTCTTCACGAATGTCGCAAGCACCTCAGCCAACTTAGCAATATCGGATTCACCTTTTCGTACCCTTTTGGAATCTCTGCTCAGCGATCTGGATCTCGAGTTGTCTTGTGATCCGCTCTTCCTTCTATCAGAATGTCGCCTCGACTTCCTCTGTGACGTGCAGATGATCCACCTTGATGACGATAGGAGTCTTCAGAACTTCTAGATTGCCGCCTAGAACGACGTGAAGACGGTTTTTTCCGTCTTCTTTCACCATCTTCGGGTTTCCTTAATTCCGTATCATGAACGTCTCTTAAAGAATTGTGAGACATTTTTTTTATCTCAACTTCAACAACACTGCACTTATTTTTACAACCAACAACCTCACTCACAGTTTTACAAAGGGTGGATTTTATGGAGAATTCAATATCAGTCCACAAATCGCAGATATATCCCACTTCTGATCTGTAGTAATTAAATTATTTATTTAAAAGGTTTACAAAAATGGTACTTAGAAAGGGGTGATACAATCATCAGCCTTTTACTAGGAGTCAGTGATCTCGACCGAAGTTTTGTCTCGAATGCCGCTCATATCCAGCTATCCAGTCGAAACCTCAATTTTTTATCCTTAAGTTTGCGAACTGATATGGGCCACATCCAGGAACAGTCACGGTGGTCACTCCCAAGAACCGTCCTCAGATCAAGCCGATCAAATTTAGTTTATAAAAAATGCTTCCATCAGAATAGTATATTACGTGCCTAGGCGCACAATGAGGGTTATTGCGTGACGAGCGACAATGCTCGCAGGAGATCAAAGCCAAGACGTAATCGGGGCGCGATCAGCCCTGCGAGCATTGTCGCAAGTCTCGTAATTTCCCGAATGTGTGCATTGGCACGTATTTTATTTTATGTGACTTCGGTGCGTATACGAGTTTTTATGCTTCCACTCGAATCTAATCTAGTATTGTAGTTGTTTGCGGCGCTAGTCATTATACTTGATATGTCACGACTAGTCCCGGCCATTCTGATTTTATCGATCTTGTGTAGTTGTAATGGATTTCAATAGACGCATGCGCAGTTCAAATGTACAAGGCTTTGCCAGTACGGTGCCAACGCTGTACGAAGGAGAAGAAGAATAAGAAGAAGATTGTGCTTTGTTGCATGGCTATAGGAGCATACGCAGTTCAATTTTAACACGCATATTCAGCGTTGCCATTGCTACTGATTTATCAGGAGTTCTACTGATTTTTGAGAGTGGCTACTGATATACTGATTTTCTTTAAAGTCTCCTGATTTTTTTTCGTTACTTGAGCAAAGTGCACAGGAGCCTATAGAGGATTGTTTACGAAAACTTTTATGTTGGAGTTGGTAAAAAAATTAGTAATCTTCTAGTTTTATACTTTCAAAGTTTCTTAGATACAGGACAGAATAATGTCTCATCGTGGGTGCTCATCGTAGCCTGTTGGACTAAAAATTGGTCTGTTAAGCTATAGTTAAATTTTTTTTTTGATCAAAATTAAAATAATGGATGTTGTAGTAGCCGCTTGTAAAATTTCGTGATAAAAATAAAAAAAATCTGAAATCGTATATATAATTCGAATGTTTTTTTTCAATCTTTTAGAAAAGTGATGTAAATTCACTAATCGTTTTTAAAAAATTGATGTAAAATCAACTTTAAAATTTGTAATGGCAGGAATAATAAGAAATAAAATTATCCAAATTATTGTATAATTCCATTGCTTATTGGCTGACGAATCCGCGATCTCATTGGTTGAAAAATGTGAAAGAATGATGTTTACAACTGAAAAATGCTTCATTTCATGTCATTTTCCTTTTATATAATGAAATTATATAATTTAACAGTATTTTAAATATTTTAAGAATAATTCATAATTTTTATAAATCTCCTGATCTTTTGTTAAGTCTCCTGATAAAAAGCTCCTGACTTTTTGTCTCGACCGATGGCAACGCTGCGCATATTTGTCTTAAAGGGCATAGCCGAGTTTCTATGTGAAATCGGCCTTAAAACCAAATGAAATTTCGCATCAACCATATGGAAAGGGTTGGGCAAGAGATTATTTTGCCAATTTTTCAGATCATTATCTGCCATTTTAAATGAGTAATGGCGGATTTTACCATTTTCGTTTTTTTCTTTTTTTCTCTAAACTATTTCGACTTGCAGATAACGATAATCAATCATTTGTTCACAATTCATGTAAAAATTTCGATTTTTCGCAACAACAAAAATTCGCAAAATATTTTGCAAAATTTTTTGCAAAAATTTCAGCAGTAAACCGTGTTAGAGATTGATTACCAAATAAATTTTTTTTCATTTGTCTACTGTTATTATAAAATGTGCTTTAATAGTAAGATGTTGAAAGAATGCGTATTTTGACAATTTTTATTTTTTCACCCACGCCCACACCTTACAAAAATCTGTAAAAATTCTGTTTTAATCATCGATAGGTAATTAATGAATAGAATAATTCAAAAGAGGGGTCGCACAATTTAAACATGAACAAAATTGCGTGCAAAAATTTTCGCAATTTTTCGCATCGCGAATTATGCATGAAAAAATCTGCGAAAATTTACAAATGTGTCTTCTATTGGAAAATACAACTGCTTTTTTTCAAAATTTTGTTATGATTAGTTTAGCTAAAAAAAGATAAAAACGAAAATGGTAAAATCTGCCATTACTCATTTAAAATGGCAGATAATAATCTGAAAAATTGGCAAAATAATCTCTTGCCCAACCCCTTCCATATGGTGGATGCGAAATTTGATTTGGTTTTAAGGCCGATTTCACATGGAAACCCGGCTATGCCCTTTGAAAATTATCCGTTCTTTCGTATTTTCAGACAAAACTTTAGAATTTAAAAAAAAGAAATAAGATAATTACATGAAGACACCTAAAATTTACTGCACACCTATCTTTGTCAAAAAATTTTACGTCCAATTTTATCCAGTTAATTCCCTAACAAACAGAAGAGAGTGAGATTATACTTAGCAATTATTTGCTGAATCTTATAAGAATAGATTGTAAAAAACGTTAAATTTCGATCTTCTTGAAAAAATATTAATGACTGTAATTAATTAAGATTTTAAAAAACCAATTTATTATTAATTTTCATGCTATCATTGGGAAAAAATTTCATCTTATTATTATAAAAATTAAGGCACTTTATAAATAGCTAAAGCAACAAATGAACAAATAATTTCCACCGGCACTGTATGTATTCTCTATGTTAATAGAGCGAGACGTGGCATTGTCAGCAAACAGAGCAATATTGAATCATGCACTGGGAAAAAAAAACCGTCAGGTTATCCGGAAATTCCCGTTGCATTGACGGGAAGGAGCATCGGCGCCTTTACAACGTTAGGTTAACGTGCTGCCACCGTCAATGTAGCGTTGAAAACTCACGTTAATCCAACTATGTCAGCCCCGTTAATTGACCGGGAATGTTAACGCTGGAACGCCGTGTAATTTAAAAATATTACACGATGACGCAATTTCATATCCATAATGAAATTGGCAGTGCTTTGCTTTTAAATACCAATATACCTATAATTAGGAAAACAAAAGAACTGAAAAGAACAATCGCGAGTATTGCCACAGCTGATCATTTTTGGGTGATTTAACGTTGGCTCTACCGTCAGTGCAACGTTGAATAGCACCGGCGATTCAACGGGAGAGCAACGCTACGCCAACGTGAAATTGGCGACGGGACTCCTTCCCGTTGATTTCACCATGTTTTTTTTCCCAGTGTGGGTCAGAATTTCTGAAACGGATCACCCGAATTGGATGAAAATTCAAATCTACTTCAAAATGATTTTTTACGATACTGTTTACCATTCCTGACATAAATCTAGAGTGATTTCGTTCAAAAAATTTTGTTGTTTATAATATTAACAATTAAAGATTTTTGTCAATTTTTTTTGTAAAATTAATTCTGGCTGATCTAATTATCCGATTTATATGTTTTTTATGACAATGGAATCGCCATTTAACATAGATTGACTATGATTTTTTCCGATTTGAAAACTTGAAATTTTATGTGAAATTCTTATAATTGTTTATAACAAATTGATAAACAAATGTCTTCTTCATCGGATTTCAACTGGAAAAAAAACCACATGTACTTCATTCAATTATTTTTCATATTCCGTTGAAAAAAAAAATCGCCAGCATTTAGGAACGATCCAATTCGGTCGAAAACATAGTCACGCGAGGTGCCAAAACTGTGCACGTTCGCTCGCGCGCATTTATTCTTCACCGCGCAAATGCTTCGTGCTATGTAAAAAGGATTACTTGGGTGAATAAATAATAGATTTTTGAAACATATATAAGTAGTATACAATCTTGACATCAGTTTATTTAAATTTAGCACAGAATAGGTAGTATTTACAAGGATGATATACTCCTTAAACAGATCACTCAAATATGGTCAAAAATTACTTATACTCGTTATGGTATTTTTTCGATAAGCATTGACAATGTGAACTAAAATCCAGATTAATTTTGCAAAAAGATTTTTTTCTCATTTTTATTGTTGATTAATGTAATGACAATTTAAATATGATCGAACGTTCGGAGCGCGCTTTGACACGGAGCGTTCGACGTCTTTGAACTTTGAACACGTTAGTTGCTAGCGATCGTCATTTGTTTTTTTCCACGTCATTATTATTTTTGCTTTTGTAGATCAGTCTTTTCACAGTCGAAACTGAGCACAGACCTCTATAAAAAATTAACGCGTTATTTTTGTAGTAGTGTTCTAGAATTTCGACTGTTTTTTTGTCAAAGTGCTTTCTGCTATATCTATCATTATTATTATTATCATTATTATTATTCATTCGAGACAGCCACAGAACCAAAGCACGTTTTGTGCAAAATAGTATCGAATTCAGATATTGGTACTTTGTGCAGGATCGAACGTTAATTATTATGTATCACTTGGAGGCTTAATAATATGATGAGTTAATTTGTTAGTTTTCGATCAGCCGAAGAATCAACACATTATTTGTAAAATATTCCAAACACTTACATTAACCAGAATTATGTGTAAAATCAATCATTTAATTCAGTATGTTGTACTATATATCATTCTTCTTCTAGTTATTCATCATTAGATGTTCCAACTAAGTATTTTGTTACGTTTATTTATTCACCCGAGAAATCCTTTGTACATAGCACGAAGCATTTGCGCGGTGAAGAAGAAATGCGCGCGAGCGAACGGCACAGTTTTGGCACCTCGCGTGACTATGTTGTCGACCGAATTAGATCGTTCCAAAGTGCGGGCGATTTTTTTTCTCAACGGAATATGAAAGATAATTGAATGAAGTACATGTGGTTTTTTTCCAGTCGAAATCCGATGAAGAAGACATTTGTTTATCAATTTGTTATAAATAATTATAAAAATTTCACATAAAATTTCAAGTTTTCAAATCGGAAAAAATCATAGTCAATCTATGTTAAATGACGATTCCATTGTCACAAAAAACATATAAATCGGATAATTAGATCAGCCAGAATTAATTTTACAAAAAAAATGACAAAAATCTTTAATTGTTAATATTATAAACAACAAAATTTTTTGAACGAAATCACTTTAGATTTATGTCAGGAATGGTAAACACTATCGTAAAAAATCATTTTGAAGTATATTTGAATTTTCATTCAATTCGGGTGATCCGTTTCAGAAATTCTGACCCTCATACAAAAGCAATTAAAATAAACAATAAATTTATCTAATGTAGACTAAAGGTATTTTTATATTGACCATTTTGTTCCACAATCCTTAACTATCTTTCTGGTTAACTTGAAGATTCTATGCTCACATAGATGATTATATATTGGGTTGGCAACAAAGTCATTTCGCTTTTTTCCCCTATATGACTTTAGTCGTTCGAAGTCGTTCTCCTCCATTGCAAACTTCAGACCGTATATGGTATTTGATAGCTGAAACTTCATAGATTATTCAGTAAAAAAAAAGTTTCAAGCTTTGTTGTTTATTTATTGTTTTGCATTGATTTGAAATGGAGATTTCAGATGGTCATTTTCGTCACCTTTAACTTTTTTACTTCTGAAAAGGTAAAAAAGCAGTGCAAGCTCGGAAAAAGTTGTATGATGTTTATGGTGAAAAATCGTTAACAGAACGCTAGTGGCAGAATTGGATTGCTTGTTTTCGTTCTGGAGATTTTCACCTCAAAGATACTCAAAGATTTTATGTGACTTCGGCGCATATACGAGTTTTTATGCGTACACTCGAATCCAATCTAAAAAGGTCGAAATTGCCGTGATTATCGCCCATCTCACTTGACATTCCGCGAATACTTCCGGCCATTTTGAATTTCTCGATTTTGTGTAGTAGTAGCGTATTGTAATAGACGCATGCGCAGTTCAAATGTACAATGCTTTGTCAGTACGGTGCCAACGCTGTACGAAGAAGAAGAAGAATAAGAAGAAGATTACGCTCCGATGTATCGTAATAGGCGCATGCGTAGTTCAATTTTACATTAGATTCCTCTGTATCGTAATACACAACATTACGCTACTCTCAACTGTAGCGTAAAAACTCGTATACACACTGAAGTCACATAAAATAGAATACGTGCCAATGCACACAATTTGGGAAATTACGAGACTCGCGACAATGCTCGCAGGACGGATCGCGCCTCGGATTCGTCTCGGCTTCGTCTCGGCTACGCCTTGGCTTCGATCTCCTGCGAGCATTGTCGCTCGTCGCGCAATAACCCTCATTGTGCGCCTAGGCACGTAATATATTATTGTTTGCCCTTCACTATCGCAAGCAACAAATAAGAAGAAAAAAGTTGACAAACATTCTCAACCTTACGCTGCAACGGGAGACGGTTGGATGAAATGGTATAGAGATCATGAGGAAAAGAAACTCGCAATTCAGCTTGAAAAGGAAGAAAGGGTAAAGCTGAGAAAACAGCAACAAGAAGGAAAACCAGTGTTGGCAAAAATTAAGAAGGAGAAAGCAATAGAATAAGCGTAGAAAAAGACGGAGGAGCGTGCTGAGTTTGAGAGGATTAAGAAAGAGAAGCAGATTGAAAAAGCGAAACGAAAGCAAGGATCAAAAGAGAGGAAAAAGCTGAAAAGAACAAACGAAGACAAGAAAATCGAAAAGCAGAAGCAGTTGAGAATCAAACACTGACCAAGGGGAAGAAGACAGAAAAGGACAAAGCAATCGACGAAGATATTAACGATGACTAGCGCTCGTATGCGTTGTAATTCAATAATGAAATAATTTTTGTTTAACACAAATATTGATTGATTGTATCAAAAAGTTCGTTAAAAACAAAAATAAACGTGTTATATATTGTTTCAATTAATGTACTTTTAATAATTATCTTGTCCGGAGACTCGAGCATGCATTTTCGGCCACTCACGCAATCACATTTGACTTGTCCGGGGACTGGCACACGTGTATCAATCATCATAATTCTTTTATATTATCAAAATTGATGACTCAAAACCATTATCAAGTATATTTTTGTGAAGAAAATGATATCCCTAATATTTCTACTATGATAAATGAACAATAGATAACAATTTCATGGAAAGGTTAATTATTTTTTCCGCTCTGATGTCTTAACTGTCCGAGGACTGGTACATTTACCTTATAGCACGCACAGCCTGCCGGGTGGGACGATTATTACGGCCGAAAATTGGAGTAAGCACTCTTAAAGTTGCGACCACCGACTCAGAATTTCCGTAGTAATTTTTAATAATTTCCAAACGTTGCTGGTTCGTGAACTTTACCATGATGAAAATGTTGAATTTAACTAACGTTTTGACATTGACAGTTCAATAAAAAAGTTTAAGGGTGCGTTCATATAAAGATACGAAATTGTTATTTACCTATTGGAAAACCCTTTATATTGGCGATATTCTACGAAGTTTAGCACTTTCGTGCGTCACCATGTGACATAATGACAGAGATTTAGTATTGAATGCATAAGATCAGTCTGTCAATGAAAATGCAATAAATGCAATACTTATCGCATACAGGAATTTATTTTGTAAATCAATGAAAATTGATAACAATGATTGAATTTATAATTTTGCATAACGATGTTTCAAAAGAAAATTTTTTTCTAGAAAATTCAAGGGATAGAATAAATTCATTAAAAGTCAAAGCATTTAAGTCCACAACAGGCAATAACTGGCATTCAATTTTCAGATCACTTAGAAGCATTTAATCGAATTCACTGTCTACCAATTTCAGTTCCTCAAAACGCATTGAACTAGCATCAAATTTTGACAGAACACCATTTTGTCAAAAAGAAATTTGTTCGCGCTCTTATTACCAGAATCCGTAAAAGAACTCTTTAGAAATAACCTTTGACGGTATTAATGATTAGATAATATTTTTATATTACCATGAAAAATTTAGTTAATAAATGTGTTTTGTGCAGAATTAGCTCCTTTTTGTTGCTTGAAACTGATATTTCATGCAGAAAATGTGTGTAAAATGACGTTTAATCAGAAACCAAACAAAAGCTAATAATATCTAGTCATTTTTTAAACAAATGTTATAAAGAAATTCGCATTTCGGTCATTATTGAATGAATATAATGTGTTTAAAATGCAGATGTAATTGCAAATATATTTTTCATTGTACAGTTGGTATTATATACCTGTTTCAGTAAATAAAATTCCCATTCACGGTGCAAAAATCTTTGTTCCTTTCGTGATATCTATCGAGCAACTTTCCGAAGATGCTCAAGAAGCTATAAACAAAGATTTTAAACGATGCAGTAAAAATAACATCAGAAAATTATTTCTGATTAGTATGGTAAAAGATGTTCCCCATTTCTTGCTGGTTTCTGCTGACCCCTATTAAGGTAGTTTGAGGAACGTATTTCTAAAGACCGAGAGTCTATTGCTTCCAGGAGCACAAGCCCTACTCCTTCATCCTCACAATTATGACTCATAACAGTAAACGGGATTACGTTTACCAATTTCTATCTAATAGAAAATTATCGATTTGAACCTTTAAAATGTTCATTTCATTTGTTTAAACATTTAAAAATTGTTGTTCAACATAAAATTATTACAGGAAAGCACCTTCCTCACAATATTTGTAGTTGAAATTACTGAAAGTCCAGAATCTTCGTATTCAAAACAAAGAAATTGATGCATTTGTCAATTCGAATTGTTTAAATAATAAACAAAAGTTGTATAATAAAGAACCTTATAATCGAATGTCTATAAAATATCATTTGAGATATTTTCTGTATATCATGTAATAATAAAATAACCGTTGCAACATGTATGATTTTCCATGATGCTTTCATAAGATCAAAATATCACGTGCAAAGAACTTTTTCGGTGATTCCTCCGAGTTAAAAAGTTTTTTATTTATATTTTTTTTCTTGAGGTGGAAATCTCCCTGTTCTACCTATAACTTACAGCACTGATAATAAATCATTTAACAAAATCGAAGTCTGATTCAGTCGTCGTATTTTACTGCCAAAACGAAATGATTTTCCGTTTCAAAAGCGGACACCGCTTTCTGGTTCTCGAATCGTGATCTGATAGTAGTAACACATTATATAAATTCATGTATTTATTCATTCATATAAAGTTAACATTAAAATTGATTTATATGAAGCTATGAATACATTTAACTACTGTAATAAATTTGTAGGTCTTAACATAATAATAAATTGTGATGCAAGTGGGGAAACAGGGACATTGTATTCTGGGATGTCTTTACTTTATCACGCGTATTACATACATACTATTTTTCATCACAAATTCATGGAAAGCTGCTCTCCATATGCAAATAAGGGAAGAATTGAGTTATTTGTTATTTTTTAATTTTATTTCAACACCCACAAGACTGAAGCATTCCAAAAATAAATGTACGTAGCGTGGTCGAATAGTTGAAGCGCTGACAAGCGATTTTAGTTACCAAATATCCTATCGGATAACGTTAGTTGTACAGTATTGTAACACCCCAAATGGGTGTCGGTTAAAAAGATATCTAGAAAAGTTCGTTTCTGCCTTAAGGCAATGGACCAACCGGATCACGTGTCTAGAATTCTAGCTTATTAGCATTTTCAATTTGTGTAACCCTATTTCTGTAAAAAATGAGATAACAAGTTGAAAATTTGTGGGAGTAAATGAAATGCATTAAGGCAAGTCCGTCTGCTTATAATAGTATATTATGTGCCTAGGCACACAATGAGGGTGATTGCGTGACGAGCGACAATGTTCGCAGGAGATCGAAGCCAAGGCGTAGCCGAGACGTAGCTGAGACAAAGCCGAGACGAAACCGAGGCGCGATCAGTCCTGCGAGCATTGTCGTGAGTCAGCAATGTCCCGAATTGTGTGCATTGGCACATATTCTCTTTTATGTGACTGTCGTGCGGATACGAGTTTTTATGCGTACATTGGAATCTAATCTAGTACTTATTGTAGTTGTTTGCTGCGCTAGTTTTACGAAGCGGGCGCAAATTGGCGACTAGTCCCGGCCATTTTGATTTTATCGGTCTTGTGTAGTAGTCAGTGCTAACGCTGTACGAAGAAGAAGTGAGAAGAAGAAGAATAAGAAATAGATTGCGTTCCGCTGTAAGACTATAATGCGCATGCGCAGTTCAATTTCTACATTGTATTCCTCTGTAACGGAATATACATCATTGCTTTACTCTCAGCTGTAACGGAAAAACGAGTTTCCGCGGCTGAGGCACATGAATGTTTTTTCTATTAGCGTTTCATAAAGTTGATTTTATTGCTCCGTGCAGGGAAAAGAAATCCATTTTCTGACCCCCTAGTAGAAAAAAATCGTATGCGACACGGGAAAAATACTAATTTTACTCGTGCGGTTGTTAACCTCACTTTGCTCGGGCATCAAGCTTCACGCTCGCAAAATAATATTATTTTTCCCTAGTTGAACTTGAAATTGAAAGTCTTGGCCATGGTTCGCATGTGGAAAATATTAAGAGCCTCAATCCTGGAAGGAGAGAACTTTTGGTGAGTACCTACCTTTTTTGTACGACCCATGTGACACTTAAGATTTTACGGCACCTTCATACCCTTCCGCCCGGACATTTATGACTTTCACGTTGAGTGAACACTCGAAGCTTCTTTATACAGCTCTGGTCTGAGCAAAAAACGAACAGGAAATCACACGCGTGAAGGAAGCCATCCGCAAGGATGTTAGACACAAACTTGTCAAGAGATGACAGACAAGATGGCATGGTGAATAGACCGGGAGATGGACATGCCGTCCAATTCTGGAGCTCGCCACCTAGCTGGATAGAAAGCATGGCGAAGTCGGCTTTTACCTGACGTAAGCGCTTCTGGGCCGTGGCTGCTTTATTGCGTTCCTCAAGCACTTAAAGAAGAAAGACGATGTGTCATGTCGCTACTGCGATTCCTCTGTGGACAATGTGGAGCACAAACTCTTTGTCTGCGCCAGTGTTCCAGTTTTTTTAATTGCGTTCGATTTGCAGTGTGCGGGTGGGCATTATCATGTAGAAGAAATGGCCTTTATCTGTTTATCTATAATGAGTTAAACCGTGACTGCTACACTAAGCAATAACCAAGAGCTTCTTTTGATAAATGTTTGGTTTTGGGCTGTGTTTTGGTGTTTCATCCTTATCTAATCAGCTTGCTGAATGATTACGATTACAGTAGGACCCCCTAATAACGAATAAATCGGGACTGGACGTGCCTCCGTATAACGATCAATAACGAGAAAAGGAGGGGGTCCCAACATTGCTTTATAAATTGTAGTGGAATCTCGTATTTTCCGCGCCTCTACCCCCCCCCCTGTCTTATAGCCATCATTTGTTTCATGGTTTTCAAATGTTTCTCTCTTCCACTTGAAGCTAAAATTCGATTGGTGGAGGGAATAGGAGGCCAGGCCTCTGCTCGTTATAAGGGGGCCATTTTTTATCATTATGAGGAGGAAAACGTTATAAGGAGGTTCGTTATATGGAGGTCCTACTGTATTATAGAAGATCTATTTTTCATCACAAGTAACAATACGATACTAAAAAGGCTCTCCTTTATTCCGTGAAAGCAAAAAAACTCAAGCATCGAAACGTCAGAAGTGTGAGAGAGTCAATCGACTCTGCTGCCATTTCTTAGTATGTTAAGAAACAGTAGAGAATCGATAATGGGGAATATGTCATCTTGCGTTTGCTAAGCAGACGTTTAAAGTAGCATTTCTTACGCACGTATAAAAAAAGTTCGGGTACCAATATGCAAAATTTCGCAAAATGTTTCGAATATAATTTGTAGGCCTCATCGAGATTCGTATTTTTTGTTATATGCATTTTTTCTACGATTGCTAGTTTCCGAATAAATTAGTGATACATTTAATGAAGCATGACATTTCAGTGCATAAGCGTCCGATTTCCTTGAAATATGTAATCAGCGTGTCGAAATACGTAAATATGGAGAGAATTCGAGATGTAACAAAGGTAGTAGTAGAAGCGTTAGGTTTTCCCCATTGTGTTTCGAGAGGTATTTTTCGCATCACTGTACGGGAAGCTTGCGCTTTGCATATAGGATAGTTTGAGCACAGCGCAAGCTTCCCGTACAGTTTTGTAATAAATAATTTTTCCAACTTTTTAAGGATATTTTGCAAGAATTAATGCAAATTTTATTTATGGTTACTGGATGGCTGTCCAATAGATGCATAATGACATTTTATATAATATTATTAAGTAAGCATCCATCAATTGAGAATTACGTTTGGGGGAAAAGTTACAAACGAACTGTCCAATAAGTCAGGAATCCAATCCCTTGGATTATACACCTTCTCTTGGTCCCTCGCGTGGATCAATCTGGAGCTGTCGAGCAAGGAATGGTAAGTGGTTGTAAATCTTGATAAAACAAGCAACTCCGAACATAGGAGGTTCAGAAGTGATTCCCACAAGTTGGAATGGTTGTACCCTACCAATGAATACAGGCCCACCATAGTCTTCCTAGAATGTTAAAAGTTTTGATTTTTAATGTTCGCTCTATACAAAACCCTCTCAGGAGAGAAAATATAATACATAAAACTCATCGAGCTATTTTCAAAATCAATTACAAATTTTAGTAATATGAGGTTAGGGTCCAGTATATAGACTTTAACCGCCTTACATGTTTTTTGCGAAGAATTAAAGAAACATAATAATACTCGCAAAAAAGAAATTTCTGGAAATCAGAAGATATCTAATTGAATTTAAGCATGTCGCTTGCTGATTGGTGGCTTCGTGGTGAATTTGCTAAATTTTAGCATATTATATACTAATATAAACATTAAGCATTTTCAAAAAATAACACATTATTTAAGCATGAAAATGCTTAAATAACAGTAAGTCGTTTGTTGAACATTTCAATGAGATACACACTGAATTTTAGCAAGTGATATGCTAAAAATTGGAACATTCCTTCTGCTCTTAAGTATTTTCATGCTTAAATAACAGTAGTCCAGGGTAATCCAACTAATTCAAGGTACTTCAGTTTCATCCGGAGTAACCTAAGGTAATCCACATCCGCTGGACCGCAAGTTTAGTAGTTGCTTCCCCCTTGGTCAAGACTAAAGAATATTTATCATCTTCACCGATCGAATCTCATATTTTCCCGAAAAACCACTTGATTGTTACTAGGCTGTAAATGTACTGTTATAAAAATATTAGGTGCGCAACTAAATTCTTGCTGTTTTTTTTATGAAAATGCAACTTTGTTGTGAAAAAATGGTTACAATCGAATCATTCAAAGTATTGCCCATCGTTAGCTACAACTTTTGCCCATCTTTCTGGTAGAGCTCGAATACCGATACGGTAAAAGTGTTCATCTTTTGAGGCTATCCACGAATCAAGCCATTTTTCGATGTCTTCATATGAGCGGAACTGCTGATCAGCCAGACCATGTGCCATCGACCGGAACAAGTAATAATCGAACGGCGCAATGTCTGGAGGATACGGCGGGTGAGGTAGAACTTCCCATTTGAGCGTTTCCAGGTAGGTTTAAACGGGTTTGGCAACGTGAGGCCGAGCGTTGTCATGCTGTAGAATCACTTTTTCGTGCCTCTGCATGACTTTCCATGACTTTCTTCTCTTTGGGTTACTGTAATAAATTATCGAGCAATGCTTCCAATTCAGCGTCTTCGAAGCTTTTTGGCCTTCTTTCACGCGGACGGTCGTCAACATCGAAATCACCGTCTTTGAAACGACGAAACCAATCACGGCACGTTGTTTCACTTAGAGCAGCATATCCGTAAACTTTTGGGAGCTCTCGATGCGCTTCAGCCACCGTTTTCTTCAAATGAAAGAAGAAAATCAACACTTCCCGCAAATGACGATTATTTGGCACAAAATCAGACATTTTCACACAACCAAAAGTATATGACGCCAAAAAAATCACTAATGTGTCAAAACGGTTTGTTTACCATATGTCTAAGCTTGGTTCATGACGTTTTGAATATGTCAAAATCGACCAGCACTTACTGCTGGAGCTATCTATTCACAAACAGCGGGAACTTAGTTGCGCACCTAATACAAGATGGGCTGAAACATCCCATATTTTTTAAATTTAATCAAAATTTTATTTTCAGAATTTCTGCATATTTTTTTCAAATATTTATTTTCAACACTTCTGATATTTATTTGATTTTTATTTTCAAACACCTAACATTTCACCTTTCACAATTTTAGTGTTGGAATATATCCTTTTTTAGTTCGTTTATGTCAAAATCTCAGAGTTTGAAGTTCTCAAATTTTTCCATTTTATCATTAAAAAGGAACGTTCGCGAAGGCGGAGCGTTTTCAACGTTTTTTTCTGGCTCATAAAAAAACAGGACTCACATTTGCGTTTTGATACGCGTGGAAACAATTTTCCGACGAGGAAGGACGATATTTGTGCGTTTCGAGAAACCCGTCGTGTAAACTTCTGGAAAAGAAAGACGATGATGTACTCTTCACTTTATTTCTGAGTTGCAGGGTTTATCTAAGTTATGTTCGGTGGAGGACTTCCACCTGTACGAAATATTGGTTGAGCTAGGACCATTTGAATAAGCATATAGTCAATTCCTTACAATCCCACACTTTAGGTAAATACCAGAAAACAGAAATTTAGAAGAATAAGACGCACAAAAATATCAGTTATGAACAGCAATTTTCAGATAATCGTCCTGACCGGTTTTCTTCATATATCTTAGTGGCTGCACATCCCTTCACGCGAACAATTCCACGAGACTTCTCTTCTCCACGGATTAGGTATTTAGACAAAAGTAGAAAAGTTAACAACAATCCACGATGTCCCTTTTAATAAAAGGCTTTAAAGTGGGCTTCCTGTTAAATAAGGTAAGGTGAAGATTAGAAATAGTCCTGCGATGCCTTTTCCAAGTACAAAGCAGTCCTTTTTCTTATCTGGTATAGAGATGGCAGGAAATAGTGAGAATTGCGATGTCCCACAAAGGCTTCAAGGCAGTCTCACTATGGAAGAGAGGATGTTCTGTTTTGTAGGAACATCAGTTCCTAAGTCACGAAATAATTCATCTTCAAGGGAACTGACGTGGAGGAATCCGAAAAGAGAAGTTTTCACTGTCACGAGTTCCTATCACTTTAAATGATTTTATAGAAAAAAAAAACTAGAAATTCACGTAATAGACTCCCAGCTCCCTAACCAGGAGGGCAGGACCGCATAGGTTGAAAAAGATCTCTGAACCTATTGCATGGGTAATTCTATAATGCACCTAGGCAAGAGACGAGCCCTTCTCTAAAAGTTTCACGCGCAAAAAGATCTCTTCCAACCTAGTAGGTGTCCAGAGCGAGGTTATTGTTGGTGATTTGAGACTCTACTCGTCACCTCAGTTTATTTCTGATTTGTCGCTATTGATCCCTATTTTCCTAGAATTTGCCAAAAAAGGGGCACATGCGACCATTTTGATTCGTTGTGATTGCTAATGGGGAACCAATAACAATATTTAAAAGAAGTCTATCCAAAATAATAATATTTGGATTAAATACTTGATATTTTGGCATATTATCCAGTCAAAATTGTGCGCACTTCGCTACACGTTAGAAAGAGTTTTTTCTCATATTTTTATCTTCTCCAGTTCACGAGAAAAATGCCTTTTTGCATTTCCATGCATTTAGAGATAAGAAGAGAAGATAAAATACGTGTATTAGCATGTAAAAACAAATCCACCAGACGCCGCTTCGTGAACGACCTTGACTAGCAGTCAGGAAGCTAGATATTGACATAAATATTTTCCCGAGTTTAAATGCCCTCGCTGGTTGCGCATTTTCGTGCTAGCCTGTTATCTTTGTAGATATTCGCAAGTCGCATAAGTTCCGTGGATGAAATCGAGAGACTAAACAGATCTAGGTTGGTTGGCAATCGTAAATAACAATAATTATTATATAATAATAAAATAAAACATAGAAATGAAATAAAACAAATAAATAATAAATAAATATAATAAATATAATCTTTGAATAAGGTTTAATTTTAATATTAATATATTCGCTCTCCCATACCGAACATTATCCGTCATGATTTTTGAGACCAATATTTCATTCTAATATAGACTAGACCTTCTCAGGGCTGTATCTTGAAGAATAATGTGGCACAGCCTAATAACAATCTAGTGGTTTTTCGGCAGAATGAGATTTCTGACAAATACATACCTGCCGACTAGCTCGGAATATCGAGACAAAAGAGGATGAGAATAAACTGAAGAAGTTTTCAAAATTTCGTTGATAATATTTTTTTAAAATCAAGCAAAAAGACCAAGAATTAATACAGTCTGTTCAACAAGAGCGAGTCCTCGATTTTTCGAAAACTATTAGAGATTTAGAAACGTTTTTTTTTAAAATAAAAGTACTCTCGAAGGACTACGGCGCTACTATCTAATAGATAGTCCAGTCCCCATCGTTGTCCAGAATGGCATGGCACCTTTTCGGCATGCTTTCCACTAATTTTTCAGCGTAGTCCGTTGGTAATTCTTGCCATATCTTCCTGATTTTTTGCAAGAGCTGTTTCAGGGTGAACACACGTTTTCCCGCAAGCTTCCTCTTTAAAACACTCCAGACATTTTCGATTGGATTCGGATCGGGGGACTGTGATGGCCAGTCCAAAGTTGTGATGCCATTTTCTGTTTTCCAGGCGGTGCAGAGACGGCTTCGATGTTTCGGGTCGTTATTTTCTTGTAAGATCCAATCGGCCGTATCGGCTCCAAACATCTTTGTATCAGACCTTAGAAGACCACGTTCATATATTTGGAGCATTTTCTGAGCATTCAAGTTCTCAGTGAAGAGCTCTAAACACCCAATACCGCGCTGTGAGAAGCATCCCCAAACATGGAACTTCACGGGGTGGTTTTTATTGGCTTTATAACGCTCAACCCGCTTCTTCACGAACGATTTCGACTTTTTGATGTATTTAGCAGTGGCTGTATAGGACATAAGTGGTCCCTTTGGATGGGTACACAAGAAGACCGCTTCAAAACGTTTCGCGTACACAGAACTCATTATGACTCACGTCTGCTCTCTCCGACGATTCGAGCGCTACTGAATCGCCTTGGGAATTGCGCCGTAGTCCTTTAAATGTACTTTCATTAAAAAAAAAAAAAGTTCAAAAATCTAATAGTTTTCGAAGAACCGAGAACTCGCTCTTGTTGAACAGACTGTAAATTCTTGTCTTGACATGCACAGTCATGCAATAACTGCATGTTTGTAGGGTAGTGATCCATAGGCTTAATAATAACTGTGAAAATAAAATGTTTTACCATTTTACTTACTTGTGAGGCAAGATACTCGTATTGACTTTTAAAAAAATATCGGTGTGTCGTGCTAACGTAATCAACACGGAACCTTCTCCATGCGGGCACCCAACGCCAATAATTCTGACGACGTGTACTGTCGGTATATATATATTCTGGATTATCCCAGCCCAGCTGGGAAACTGATAAACCTTCTTCTACATTCTCTAAACGCAATGGAATTGGTCTAACACCTTCTCGAGCCATTTCAATTGCGTTTTTCAACTAAAATATAATTTAATTCGTTCCATTAAAAATATTCGAAAACTCATAAATGTTCTACTATGAAATAAAGTAGCTTATTTACTTACGAATACTACTGCAATATCAGCATAAATGGACTCATCAGTTTTTCTAGGATGGCACGTAACGTCTTAAATAAAATGTGCGGTTCTACAAGTTATCGTCGAACAAGGTTCAAAACCTCCTGTTAGAAGAACTACGTCGTTCAAGTCGTGTATATAGAGTTTAGTAGCACTAGCAGGAGCTATGACATGTATATTAGTGACTACAGCGGCACTGAAGAGAGGATAACTATAGAAATAAAATAATATACAAATTTTTGGATTGCGAGACATGCATTTGCTTCATTATACTTTTTCGGAACAAGCAATTTCTCATTCATCATAACCATATGTTTCTTTACTAATATTGATTTGGAAAGGTGTACCGCGCCGAGCAAAAGGTGATTTTCTTACTTATCCATGCCGTTGTTATACGTCGTATGTCCCTCAAGATCTTTAGTCCTCATCACTTGTGTAACGAAGGACTCGTCTCATCGTTACACCTCTCTGTGCTGATAACAAC
Organism: Diplolepis rosae; assembly: GCA_030998225.1. Taxonomy (NCBI): domain Eukaryota; kingdom Metazoa; phylum Arthropoda; class Insecta; order Hymenoptera; family Diplolepididae; genus Diplolepis; species Diplolepis rosae. Next base: position 7,860,029 of record JAPYXD010000701.1, read on the forward strand.
CTTTTCTGGACAGCATGATTATCAAGGGCACTTGCACAGACCAGAGCTACATAAAGCAGCTTCAAATGTACTACGCTTACTACCATTCTTCTCTTAGCTGGCCTGGATCGACCAATGTTGGGCATGAGCCGAGCCAGGTCAGTTTCATATTTGATGGCTTTATTTGTTGCGATCTGGTTTGCATCTTCGCCTCGATGCAATTCTTTCATCTCACGGTGTTGAACCCATTTCGTATGTCGACGCTGATCAACGCGCAGAATCCCTTTTTGCTCACCAGATCCTCTTTTTAGCTTTTGTGACGATGTCCACTACTGGCTGGATGGCGTCCACTGTGGACTGGCCTTTCCTTAAGCCGAACTGGTGTTCCGACGGATTATGTTCGCCTACCAAGTGACTTTGGAGTTTTTGCAGAATCCATTCCTCTAGCAGCTTCCCCATTGTGTCCAATACATATTGGTCCATAGGATGAAGCTTTATCTAGAGGCCTCTCTCCCTTTCTGGAACAGGCCCAGTATATGTCAGTCAATCCGTATGTCCTCGTAGTTATGCCAAGGGTTGGCTGCATAAAGACACTATACCGACACCGTAACAAGTGTTAATAATGGCCTACCTGAATACACCGCTGTTATGCCAAACGTCGGCTAAATACTTGCGCAATTCGCAGATTTCCTACACTTATAGAATTTTGATAGTAAGTACGATCATCCAAACAAGACATGATAAAAATTCGAAGAAAGAATTATTATCAATAATAATGATCAAGTATTCATCAAATGATATGATTTAAGTAATTCTCACTAAGAAATTGAATTTATAAAATTAACGGCGACGAGAATTCAACCCGCAGCCTTCCGTGTACAAGGCAAGAGTTCTACAATGTTCTACAAAAAACATGCCGCAAGGTCTTCTTAGAAAGTAATAAAATAAAACCCTTTTGATAAAAATCAATACTGAAATACATAAAATTAGTTGAGTTACCGCGATATCAGATTTTCTAATAAGATAATTGTCTTGATTCAAAAGTTTTATCAGTTTCTTTGGAATTGAAAAAAAACTCAAATTTTTTATTATTTATTGGGTTGTCCCAGAAGTACACTGAGAAAAAAATTCTATCGAATCAAAAGCATTTCTTTCCAAAAGCATGTATATCATGGATTCAAACTTTTCTGTCCTACTTTGTCCTTTTTTTTCAAACTCTTCTGTCCTACTTTGTCCTCTTTTTAAAATAAATTTTTGTCTTACTTTGTCCTCATTTTTCAAACCTTTATATCCTACTTTTCAAAAATCAATTATGGTCACCCTAAACCAGTGTTCGCAGAGCGTGGACATAATCGGCCCCCACCACTGACCTATGTGGACAATATTTCATATGAAGATGAGATAAATCATGAGATTCAAATTGAAAAAATAAAAGGTTCGAATAAAATACTTTGGAAAGTTTTTTTTAATACAAAACTACACCTTGAGATTTCTCTGCCACGTAGTAAAATTAAGAAATATTTCTTTAGAATAAAATACTTTGAAAATTTTCTTTATAATATGTAACATCTTTTACATGATTATTTGAATATACAAGTGTGAACAAAAGGTTTCTATTATTTAAAAAATAACTAAATTATACCAATTTTTGCACACAAAATTACACATTGATATTTCTTTGTTATGAAGTAAAGTTGGCAAATGGTATAATAATAAAATACTAAAAAAAACTTTTTTGAATACTTAGAAACTTTTATATGACAATTTTAATATATAAGCGAGAATAAAAGGTTTGATTTGAAGAAAAACAAATTAATAAATGTATTTTTTTTAAATTTATTTTATTATTATTGTTACGTCACAAGTACGCAAATATACTTACTTTGATCGAAGATTCCTCGTTTTAAGTTAGGATCGAATGATCCTCGCTTAGGGATGAGGATAAGTCAATGAAAGACACAATGATTATGAAAATAATACAAATTGAATTTATTTTACTGGTTAAAATTTCCGGATATACATTCGTTAAGAGAATTCTTATATAATGTAGGCACAGGCTGGTTGGTACGTGGGTGAGAAAGAGACAAAGAATAAAGATAGAGAGAGAGAGATTCGGTACCTTTATGTTGAGGGTTAATCCACACGGCGGTGAGTAGTAAATACTGGATCCCCACAGGTGTAGTCCAAGTGTGTGAGAGAGACGGAGTTAGAGGCCGCACAGGTATATTCCGTAAAGGGCGGTGATCCAAATTTATGACACTGTTCGAAGATCTTTACAAAGATCTATACAAGTCCACGATGACTTTTACGACTCCCGAACTTTGATTTTAAATTGTCCCGGTCGAATTTTATTAATCTCAAACTCAGAGATTTTCGAAGTTGAATTGAAATGCCGCACTGGACTATTGTCGCGAGACCGGTTATAAATCCGAAGGAAAATTTAAGTGTCGAACTAGACGAAGAATTTACTGACTGCTTCCTCTTGGTGTGGGTCTCTTTTATATTTTTTCATACAAATTGACGGTCAGCGAAAATCGTGACGTAGTCATATCTTCTTAGAGGAGAAGGGGCCCTATACTGCTCCCTACTTCCCCTGCTCCTTATTCCCCTTTATCGATTTTCTCATAGATTTCTTAACTCAATCCAGCCTGTGTGTATTATATACATTCAAATACGTCGCGGGACGTGACACCTCCTCCCTCAGTTCGAGCGCGGGGAGTTAACGATCCGCGATCGAAACTTCGGTAGAAGAATACATTTTTAATCAAAGATGCTTACTCAATCAAGTACATATTTTCAATTTAATTTGCCAATTTATATCATAAAAATTTTGTTTATACATAATTATAGGAATTGACATTTTCAATTATTGTTGCGAATTAAAAATTTATAACAAGTTTTATATAAATGCATAGTAATAATGGAGGATACAAGTCTGGAAATATTACAATCATTGATTACATATGTTATAGTGGTGATTAGGTAATTTAAAAATTTTTTCTTTGATTGATAATAACTATTTAAACTTACAACATGATGATTGTTGAAAAAAAGAAGATTAAAAATTGTAAAATTTCATCGATTAGATATAAAATAGTAAAGAGCAATTTACAAATATTACGTTGGTTGATGAATACATTAGTAAAAAGAGAAATTGACGTATATAATATTAATAATACAGATTAAAAATAATATTTAGATCGCTGATAACATATATTAATTAATAGACGTTGTAACTTAGTACATTGAAGAGAAAAAACTTGGTTAACTCTAAAATTGATTTCTTCAAAACATGGCATAGCTATTGCTTATTATTACTTTTACATGTTTCTAAAAATTAATTTCATGAACTTCAATTTCATTGGTGTATTATTAAATGAATAAAATAATCATAAGAAAAACAATTTTACATAATCACAGGGTAATAGATTTTCCTACAATTCTTGTACTTTTAATTGTTTTTCTAATCTTTCTTGTAAAATTAATAGAGTTATTTGTGCATGAAACATATGAAGAATAGTAATTATTCAATTTGTTATTGTTGCACATTAATTTCTATTGGAAAAGCAATTTTTACATTAACAATTTTGTAACGCCATCGCATAGTATACATTTACAGACTCAATATTTGTAGAAACTGTTCTTCCAATAGGATGGGAATCAAGAAAAGTTCCCCTGATGGAAGAAAAAACAAAATTGAAATTATATTTATGATGGCACCGATTAAGAAGTGCTTATTTATTCTTGTCAGAAAAAGTCTTTTTTTTCATTCAAAAAAGAAGAAAAATACAAATATTTCTATATTTTTCTTTAAGTGATAAAATATAATGTTGACTCGAATGAAAACTAGCATTTGTCTTTCTAAAAAGGTTATTAGTTTGTTTTTTGAAAGGTTGGTGAAAAAAAATAAAATTATTTTTTTATCATAATATATTTTCGATTTTTCTTTTGCTGAAATAAGATTCTCTCTTGCTTGGGTTCGCATTTCGTGTAGTTGAGTTACGAAATTAATTAAATAATCATCATACGTTTGTAATTTTTCTTGTTGTGATAAAGGTTCGCTGGAAGGTTCACGAGCTAATTTACCAAAAACCAATTCATAGGGTGTGCATTTTGTGCCTTCATGTACACTAGTATTATACGAGAACATTGCTAGTTCAAGCCAATCATCCCATTCTGAATTTTTTGCAACAAATTGTTTGAGATATTCTCCTAAAACATGATGTGAACGTTCTAATGACCCGTTTGATTGGGGGTGAAAAGCTGTGGTACGAAATTGTTTAATTCTAAAACGTTTTGCCAATCTTTTTAATAAATTACTTAAAAAATCTCTGCCTTGGTCAGTAAGTACTCCTTTTGGTGATCCAAATATGCAAATAAATTTTTTCACAAAAGCATCTGCTATTGTACTAGCTTGGTGATTAGGAAGAGGTATTGCTAAAGAATATTTGGTAAAATTGTCTTGTATCGTTAGAATATATAAGTTACCAGATTTTGTTTCAGATAGTGGACCAACAATTCACGCAAGAACGAATGAAAGTAATCTGCGCCTTGCGCGCACATAAAAAATTTTCAATTTCAAAAACTTAAATTCTTAAAATTAAATTGATATTATGAAAATTTAAACAAAAAAAATTCGATAAGTGTATTACATAAAATATGATATATCACATAACTTACTCAGGCAGAATAATAATTTGGAATTCGCAAATGTAAAATCCATATTTTGAAAATATAAAACACAGAAAATAAAAGAACCTTCTTTTAAATGTTTTTATACAAGATAATTCTTAATAATAATGCAATTTTTTAATGTACATTTGAAAATTTAGTTTCACTAAACTTCATACGTCGTTATAATAAATATTTATACTAAATGTCATTTAATAATTATATTATATATATCAATAATCATAGTTATAATAATTGATTAATTATATTAATTTTTAAAAATATTTTATTAATTATTTATGAAAAAAGTTGATTTATGTTTACTTGAGTAAGGCTAAAAAATTTTATTGACGGCACTTACTCTCACAAGCTCTGAATAACTCATGCAGTCACTATATAAGAAAGTTCCAAGTTTTATATCTAAGCATTGTTAGCGAGCGTGTGCGTGATTCGACGAAAGCGTATCGTACAATATATAAGTGTAGTTATTAGGTTTATATATATGTAAGGTTATATGTTTAAGTGTATTTGTAATTTGAAAATATGATTGGCTACGTCCGTAATGGTGTGAATGTATTTGTAAGTTGTTTATGTATATACCGGATGACTATAGGCAGGCTCGAGGTAAGAATTTTTTTTTATTTGAGAGAACCATACCATTGCCAGTTCAAATAATACGCCCGATGCTCATTTTACCCAACTACGGTTTGAAGCACCTCAAGCGTCGGTGATATACTTATACATTTCATGTTAACCCACTGACGCATGTTGGTGTCCTGTCGTCGATAACGTTTTACTCAACTCCTTACTATTCCCTATGTAACGCTTATTGTTATTCACTTTGGGTGAATTAGGTATATATCAAATTGATTTTACCCGACTAGGATTTAATAGATGTTCAAATGTCCTTATATCCCAAGTTTAATCGACAGAGTTGAGTAAAATTACTTCAACTATTTTTCTCCGTGTTTGAACAAAGTTTGGAAAAACAGATGGCAAACATTTAATTAACGATGTGTAATTATATATTAATTTCCATGCCTGTATAAATGATGACAATTTCAACAAATAAATGTAAATAAAAGGTTTGATTTTTCAAATATGAAATAAATTATATCTTATTTTGGATACGAAATCACACATTGAGAATTATTTGGTATGAAGCAAAATTGACAAAGATAATAATAAAATACATTTATTAATTTGTTTTTTTCAAATAAACCTTTTATTCTCGCTTATATATTAAAATTGCCATATAAAAGTTGCTAAGTATTCAAAAAAGTTTTTTTTAGTATTTTATTATTATTACTATAAAACTATTACTCAAGTGTTAAAATCATACCAAAATTTAAAAAAATCTTTAGTATATTCATTTTAGGTAAATTTTTATCAAGATATCAAGAAAAGAAAGCTAATATCTTAAACTATATATTTTGTCATTTGGAATTTGTTGTCTGCTTCGCGCCACTTTTACACGAAGTCGAGAGATACACATTTCTCCATCCTGGATCAACAGCCGACAGCGTGAAATCGAAGCGAGAATGTGAGGACGCATCGATACGCCACGTTTGGTTTTGTGAGGATCCACACGGGTCAGTGGTGGGGGCCGATCACGTCCACGTTCTGCGAACACTGCCCTAGGCATAAGGAGACCAAACTTATGTACCTGAAAATGACGATCTTTTTGTCGGAAGTACATGGATTGAGTACGGAAACTTCCTACAAGTAGCGTAGCATAAAAAAATGAACTCTTCGGTTATTCATGGTTTATACCTTTGCATACATGCAGTTTGTCATGGTAACATTTTATATTAATAACTTCTGTTTGTTGTTCTTTATTTATATATATGTATACAAAACACAATAGTGGATTCACGCAATCGACACATTATTTTACACTCTTATTATACACTTTTTTTAAACAACCTGAAATATACTACTTATGTAAGAAATGCATCAAGTCTTTCAATTTTATACTTTAAATAATAGTTTCAAATAAAAAATGTTTACGAACATTTACAAATATTAACTTTAATTTGCGGTTATGTTAGAATATTTTGAGCGAACAGAAGGAAGCGGCCATTTTTTTACGCCACTTGCATTCGCGCTATCAATCGGGAAGTTTTTGTACCTTTTCCATGGTCTTCCGACAAAAACGTGTTCAACTTAAGTGAAGTTCATGCATAAAAGATTGGTCCTCTTATGCATTATTGGTCAACAGTTTGGAAAATTTCATATCTATGTGTATATATGTGTCATGTGTATTTCATCGCGCGTACAGCACGGCACAACATCTTCATTAGTAGGGAGCCCCTCAAGACTCTAGATAACTGATTGTTTACGTTTTTAGGGGGTTTAGATAAGTGAAAGTTTACTGTAGTATATTGCATTACTGAAGCAGTGGTGGGGACCCCTCGCGACTTGAAATAAACAAGACTCTCTCGTAATTTATTTATAATACTGTAATACATTTGAGTTTTCATAGCAACTCTTTTGAGAATTTGATTTAATGCAACTGTGGAGCGGGTTGAAATTCCGATTTGTAACCCTACCTTCAAAGTTTTAACCCTAGGGTTGGAAATCGCAGTTTCAACCCGCTCTACAGGTAACTGTAGTTTAACTGGAAAATGGAAATTTAATATTGACTTTTTTAAAGTTTTAAGTTAGTGTAACTTGACCTTACTTTTTGAGCTATGATAACAAAGCCTAATTTTATCCGATAATTCTATTGAGAGTTATCGTGGACACGACCTAATACTAATATAGACAGACAGACAATTTCTTTAAAATTGTTTTTTCTGATTCAGGAGGTCTCAAAACGTGAAGATTTGATGGAAATTTCGAAAGTCATTCTTTATATAAAACACGTACCTTCTCATTTATGATAAAAATATAAAAACCAATACTTAAAGCTATGTTATCTTAAATAAAAAAGAAGCATTCACCGACAAATTTTTTTAGTGTGAAAATGCTTACCAATCTATATTATGGCGCCAATTTCGTTTTTGAACAATGAATGCCAAAAACTTAAATGATTTATCCGCTGGAGCGTGGTTATGGCAGTTATGAGGCAACAACTCTGATCTCTCCTCAGTTAACTCACTTTCCAACCATGGAATGTATTCTGTAAAATATATATAAAAGAAATAAATTATCAATGAAATTGCATCTTCCACGTGTGGTTGGCACTCTGTAAATGCTTCCAATGTTGACCTCAGACAGATCTTCAGAAAGGATTTCTATACGCGTAATAAAATAAACTGAAATTTCGATAGGGCATTGTGATTCCCAATAGCTGTTCTCATTGGTTTTGAAAATTATATGAGCTAATATTTAAACTATGATACTATACGACATTGAGCGTAACATATATTCTGGAAAATCTCGTACACTCGTAAGTGTTCTGATCGTGAACAAATGTTGGTAGCCCAATCCTCAAGTGGGTTGATAAATAGCTAATACCAGTCGAGTATTAATAGCCAAGTCTTTCCCAATTTTTTGAGAGCATCAACCAGTCTTGGACAATACTTGGACCAAATTTGGCTATCGAAGCGTTGTCAACGACGTTATCATCCCAAACTTTTTTCATCATTGGTTCAATATTGGCGTCCAATAATGGTCAAATCTTAGATGACTGTCAATCAAGATTGATCCACTATTGGTCCGATCTAAAATTTCCCATTGGGAGCGATTAGGAAGGAAGATCTTTATCCCAGCAGTATTATTTTACTGTACTGCCTACAAGACTGTGCCCTTTTTCAAACATTTGTTTCTCTTATCACGTTATGAAAACTTGAGAAAAAAATTTTTATGAAACAATTTAATCTACTGAGTCATCACTCAATGTTAATACACAAATATCGTAATGGAAAAACGTACGTTGTAACAGCCAGTGAGGCATAATTTGTCCTTGGATACTAAAATCAATTATAATTTCAAGACATATATTTGAAAAATAAATAAAATCTATCAATTCAAATTTGATAAAATTTCTAGAGCTAACACATCGTTCAATAAATCCTGGGACTAACCCACAGATGGCGTTAGTAATATCAAATTCACTTCGTTTCAATGAACTAACCTTTAAATGACACGTGTCTGACTTTCACGTCAATCAGACCATAAACAGCAAGTCTACTTTGGTGAAAGTGATGCTACTTTTGCATTTGTGTACAAAATGGACAAAAACGAATTTCGTGTGTTGATAAAACATTGCTATTTAATGGGGAAAAATACCGTGCAAGCTACACAATGGCTTGAAAAATGTTATCCGGACTGTGCTCCGTCGCAAACAACGATTTGCCGGTGGTATGCTGATTTCAAACGCGGTCGCACTGATACAAATGATGCGGAACGTCCGGGTAGGCCAAATAAAGCAGTAACTCCGTAAAATATTAAGTAAGTTTTGAAAATCGTGATGGACGACCGCAAACTGAAAGTCCGTGAGATTGCTAAGATGGTGAACATATCAACTGGAAGTGTGTCTACGGTTTTAAACGAAAAATTGGGCATGAAAAAGGTATTTTCCAAATGGGTGCCGCGTTTGCTCACAATGGAACAAAAGCAACAACGAGACGACGATTCAGAGAGCTGTTTGTCACTGTTTACTCGCAATAAACAGGATTTCTTGCGTCGGTATGTAACAATGGAACGAAACATGGATCCATCATTTTACTCCGGAGTCGAAGCGGCAGTCAGCTGAGTGGCGTGCAGCCGGTGAAAGCCATCCGAAGCGTCCGAGAACGCAACAGTCAGCTGGCAAAGTCATGGCGTCAGTTTTTCGGGATGCGAACGGTATAATTTACAACGACTACCTTTAAAAGGTAAAATATATAAACAGCTACTATTAATTTGTGTTATTGGTGCTTTTGAAGGACGAAATCGAAAAAAAACGACCGCACATGAAGAAGAAAAAAAACATCTTTCATCAAGACAATGCACCGTGCCACAAGTCAATGAAAACGATGGCAAAATTGTCTGAATTATGCTACGAATTGCTTCCCCACCCACCATACTCTCCAGATCTAGCCCTCAGCGACTACTGGTTCTTTGCTGATCTCAAAAAGATGCTCCAGGGAAAAAGATTTGGCTCGAATGAAGAAGTAATCGCTGAAACTGAAGGTTATTTTGAGGCCAAGGACAAATCATTTTACAAGCATGGTATCGAAAATTTAGAAAAGCGTTGGAATGATTGTATCGCATTCGAAGGTGATTATATTGATGAATAAAAATGAATTTTGCAAAACAAATGTTGTTTTCTTAGTTAGTCCCGGGACTTATTGAACGATGTGTTATTGCTTCTGTAGTCATCATTTACAACTAATTTGTTACTATTTTTTTGCTACATATTGTTGAGGAGCGCCAAACAATCTGAAAAAATTCAAAAATATAATTCCAACTATTCAAAAAAAAAATAAAAATTTCAAAGTGTCTCCATTTTTTGTTTGAAAGATATGATCATTGGAACTCAGCTCTGTATATAGCATCTTCGAACACGAAGTAAGGGCGCTTTCGCGTGATTTCTCCTGAACGCTTAGAAATATTGTATTGCGTGACAAGGTTCGAAAGACAACGATTACACGAGTGATTCATACAATTTTTCATCATATCGGTAATCGAAATTCGACTTAAGATGCCTGTATATCCATAACAGGGTTCTACAAGGACCCAAAAAATGTTACGCTAGGCCCTTTTAGACACGCAGAGCGCACTTGACCCAATTTGTCAATCTATGTCCCCGCTATGACCCTTTCAGACCCTGTTAGACGCCTATACTTTCGATTCAAGAGGTCCCTGATAGAACCACGGTAGACCGGTTTAGATATTCAGAGTGCACAGCCTAATTTATCAATCTATTTCCCCGCTATGACCCGCTTAGATTCCGCTGAACGCCTACACCTTCGATTCATGGAATCCCTGCTAAAGCTACGTTAGGCCCTTTTAGATATGCAGAGCACACTTGACCCAATTTCTCAATCTATGTCCTCGCTATGACCCGTTCAGACCCTGTTAGAATATGAATATACAGCTGAAGATTTTATCATATTTCAGGGGCATATATACTAACATAATAAAAAAAATTTGACAATAGGACTCTCCAATCCGGCGAAATTAAAAAATTCACGTTATTTTCTGAACACACCTCGTACTCACATCAAAAAGCAAGACAACGCGCTTTTGAGTGACACGCTTCACGAAATCTGACTATCATATCACATCGCCGTGTATAAATTGCGAAATTAAATATTAAGTTTTTTTATACCTACCAACATCGTCCGCAAGCATGAATGGTACAAAAGTAGATTGTAGTATAACAGCTATAAGGATCTTCATTTCGCTCACAGATTAATACAAAACGTGGTGATTAGTAAGTGAAAGTTTTGAAGATATATATTCATCATATGTTAATCCTAACGCAATCATAATCCAGTACGTCTACAAACATGCATTTTACGGGAGTACTTAAAAATAAATAAATTCCTAGGCATTAAAAGGCAATCAAACGTTTCTTTCTCGATTTAATTTCTTTTCAGATTTTGACATTTCAATGCCATTCAATGCCCACCTTCTTATTGGGTATCGGGTTGCGGGGTACGAGGGTTTCGTTTGCATTGTTATGTATTAGTTCTACTCATACTCGTTTTCACTTTTTTAAGTACCCTCGTAAAATACATGTCAGTGGATGAACTGTGGTTGATAATTTCTTATCGTAGTAGTATGTTTTTCTAAGAAACACTAGAGTTCCCTTTTACTCAATAAATATTCGGTTTTGAGTGGAGCCCTTATCAGTGATTTATTTCGAACGTAGAAAATACATAAAGCAATTTGTTAACTTTGGCTATCTTTAATGGAAAACTCTATATTTACTTCTATTTTATTTATATTTACTTTATATTTATTTAGTATTTAACAATAATTTACTTTTATACAAATATGTCGATAAAAAATTCGAAAGTGCTTGAGAATAAAATGCTTTAAAACAAGAGATTAAAAGAATTTAACAATTTTTCCACAATAAATTAGAAAACTTTGAAAAAATGCGAATTATCATGCTGCAGATTTGACTAATTATGAGTATAGACAAATAAGGTCTATTATTCAAAATGTATACGATCTGTCAAAATTTACATATAATTTTAGGTCAATAATACGAGACTAATAAACCGTATAGTCCCATGACACACACGATATTTTTTTTTTCATGCAAGTATGAATTTGGCAAGTTTATCATGTTTGTAAAAAGAGACAAAACTACAAGTTTAGCTATAAATATAGCGGGAGTACGAACTGTCCCTTAGGAATAAAAATAATGGCGTAAATGTAACTTACATTGCCACCATTATTTTTACTCCCTAGGGACTTTTTATTACCACTACTTCCCAATGAGAAAAATAAGTCGATTTTTGCTCTGCCTTACAGGCATAAAAAGGAGCCAAATTCATACCTGCTTGAAAAAAAGTCTTCTTTAAATATCAGAATAAATATAAAACACCTTAGTATATATTTCTTAGGTGCAAAGAAAATTAAATATAAACTGGTTAGAAAAACTCGGGAAAAATCCGTAGCAATGTAGTATCGGGAATTTAGTGTAAGGTAAAAAATAAGATTCTTTACCAGGCGGACCACTTGATTTCTTTAGGGCCGTTAAGCTAACATATAGTTATAATTGCTATTAAAAAAATAAAGATCGAGCAGAGCCCGAGAGAATGTTTTGTTTTTTGTTTTTTCTTGAAGGTTTTGGAAAAATCGTGAATGTGCGATCAGGTATTTATTCGGCATGGTCATGGAATTGAGCCGGCGACAATCGCCACAGATGCGCCATTCGTCGTTGTTCTTCTTGACAATGTAGATTGGCGATGCAGGAGGCAGGAGGTAAATGCCTAGTAGGCTCTGATACCGGAGGGCTTTTGGTAATAATGTGATGTTCCACATCACGAACCTTGAAATTGGGAGCATCAGTTTTTGAAGTAATTTCTGGAAATTCGTTTAAAATCTTCGTAAATAGAGAAGATTGACTCAAAACACTTGCTTTTTATATAAAATCAGCAGCGCTTGAACCGGTAACTGTGTCTTCCAAACGGGATTTGTGCAAGTATGGTACAAGGTGATAATAAGCAATCAGGTCGGCCCCAATAATTGGGTTAGGAACTGATGCTACCTGTAAATCCCAGGAAATCTTTCGACTACACGTTTTTTCCAAAGGAGCTCGAGGACTCTTTGATCTCCAAGAGCACGGCTTCTGACACTTTATAGCCTTCGATTTGAATTTTTGATGGTAAAAACACAACTTGTTGGGCCCATGGCTTTGCGAGCGACCACGCCTATTTCCGGACTGAAATTGAGGATACGGCATATTTTGCGAGCGATCCACCGGCAATTGATTCAAAAGTACCGTTAACTGATTAATTTTCTGGGATAATTGCTCGACTTCTGCTTTGAGCTGATCAGTTAATATATTAGAAGAAGTTGAAACAGTGCTACCCAAAGATGTACTTGAGGCGTAATTATTGCCACGTGTTTGTCAGCGGTTAGAGCTAGAGTTTGGAGGTTAGGATGTTGAACAGTCGTGAGGATAGCTCGAGTCTGAACCAGAAGCTGATGCATGAAAATGGCTTTCATAACCTCATCGCTGCAACCGAAATCATTTAGACTGCGTAGCCGATTTAATATGAGAGAAGGTTTTTCCTCAATCAGAACTTCTCCTTTTAACAATTGACGAAGGTTAGTCTCAGGTGACGTTGAAAATCCGGATACAACACGATTTTTAATTTGGGTTTAAATAACCGGAGGTTGAGGGTCAATGTTAAGCAAATCCTCAATGTGTGCCACCAGATCAAAATCTAAGGCTGCTATAACAGTATCGGCCTTGGTGCTCTCTGCAGTAATGCGTGCGTGCCTGAATGATGACTCGATCTGTTTGAACCTAAGCGAGGATTTTTTCCTAAAGAAACTCGGAATCTTAGGTATGCGGTATGAATCAGCTATTAAACACTGAAGAGTCCCGGTGAATTTGCTACCTTCAGGATTCGCGGAATTGTTTGACTGACCCGGGGCGTTGTTTGCATTAGCATTTATTAACTGTTATTCAAAACCGCTAAGGCGGCGGCAAAGTACCCGATAAGGCGTCGGGCGTTGCTTTCCCTTTATCTCCACCACGAAGCATGAGTCAGTTTTATCTACCTCGCCTTAGAGCGAGTTGAGTGTACCGATGTATTTGAGTTCGAAAGAAATATTAGGTGCGCAACTAACTTCCCGCTGTTTGTCAATAGATGGCTCCAGCAGTAAGTGCTGGTCGATTTTGACATACCCAAAACATCATGAACCAAGCTTAGACATATGGTAAACAAATCTTTTTGGCACATTAGTGAAACAACGTGCCGTGATTGGTTTCGTCGCTTCAAAGACGGTGATTTCGATGTTAACGACTGTCCGCGTGAAAAAAGGCCAAAAAACCTTCGAAGACGCTGAATTGGAGGCATTACTCGATGAGGATCCGTGCCAAACGCAAGAAGAGCTTGCTTCAGCATTAGGAGTTACCTGACAAGCCACTTGTAAGCGATTGTATGCGTTGGGAACGATTCAAAAACAAGGAACTTGGGTTCCTTATGATTTGAAAGGCAAGGGGTGTTGAGCGTCGTTTCTTCGCCTATGGACAACTGCTTTAGCGGCAAAAAAGGAAGGGTTTTCTTCATCGCATCGTGACGGGTGATAAAAAATGAATTCATTACAGCAACCCAAAGAGAAGAAAGTCATGGGTACTGCCCGTTCATGCTTCTACGTCGTCAGCTCGGCCGAATATTCACGCTGCGAAGGTTATGCTGTGTATTCGGTGGGATCAGGTCGGTGTTATTTATTATAAGCTGTTGAAGCGGAACGGAACCATCACTGGGGAACGGTATCGAACGTAATTGATGCGTTTGAGTCGAGCACTGCGCGAAAAACTGCCACAATACGAGCAGAGGCACGAAAAAGTGATTCTACAGCATGACAACGCTCGGCCTCACGTTGCAAACCTGGTAAAACCTACCTGGAAACGCTCAAATGGAAAGTCCTACCCCACCCGCCGTATTCCCCAGATATTACGCCGTCCGATTATTACTTGGTCCGGTTGATGGCACATGGTCTGGCTGATCAGCAGTTCCGCTCATATGAACATATCGAAAAATGGCTTGATTCGTAGATAGCCTCAAAAGATGAACACTTTTACCGTAACGGTCTTCTAGTTCTACCAGAAAGATGGGAAAAAGTTGTAGCTAACGATGGGCAATCCTTTGAATGATTCATTTGTAACCATTTTTTTACAATAAAGTTACATTTTCATCAAAAAACAGCGAGAACTTAGTTGTGCACCTAATATATTGAAATTCTATGCATTTTTCTCATTTTTCAGTCCATTTTATGGATTTAAGGGGACTAGGAAGTCAAAGAATCGATTTTTTTAATTGCATTTTTCAATAGCATTGCTATTCAAAAGGTAAATGCCAAAGTTATAAATCGTTTAGATAAAAAATGAAAAAATGAGAGACAAAAAGGCTGAGCGCCTTTCGCAAAAATTGACGGGCCGCAGGAAATAGAAGCTTATTTTATTTTTGCTCCGTTTTGCAGTGATTGCAAAAAAACGGAGGTTCAGATCGGTTTGAAAATTTTTTGCTTCCGCAGAACATGTTCCTTCACAGGCTGAACCTCCGTATTAAGCTGTAAAAATTTCTGATTTTGAGAAAAAAATTCGTAAACATGAATTTTTTGTGAAAAATTTGCACTTTTTAAAATTTTCTAATTTTTTAAAAAATTTTCTAATTTTTTTTCATTTAAACAGGTTTAGCCCAGAGAGGGAAGTATTACGAACACAACGCACTTCGAAAAATTCAATTCCCATTATTGAAAGAGAAGATATTACTGCAAAAAGTTTTTTTTGTTAAATTGTTTATTTAATTATATAATCGTATATTGGAATTTTTTAATAAAAAATGTTTTTTGTATTCTATTCAACTGTTATAAATAACCCATGAATAAAAAATTATTTATATCTCGATATTTACTTTTTAATTAGACTTTGAAAATAGGATTAGTTTGACTTCCTGGTCCCCTTAAAAGAAATACCGAATCAAGGATTGGAATCAAATGAACTTTTTAATCTTTTAATGCAATCCTTTTTACCGAGCACAGTCAATTTTTGGACCGACTCGATGAGAAATTGAAAGATTCACGACCCCATTTGGCAAAGAAAAAAGTGCTCTTCCACCACGGTAACGCACCAGCTCACTCATCCGGAATCGTCGCAGCCAAATAGCATGAATTGGGAATTTGCACATTTTTTTGTGATGAAAAAATGAAATTTGGGGGTCACTTTTGCATACAAAATGTTTTTCTTAATTTTTTAGTTATTAATAATTTATTAATGAGCGTTTGAAAAGTGTAAATTTTAAATTTTCCGAAAACGTTCCGGAAACAGCCGAATGCTTCCGATGATACGGTGACGTCACATCGTTGTATACGATCGCTCTGTGTCACATCTTTGTATAGAAGACCAATTGAAAATTGTATAAAATGTCGAAAAAAACGGCATATAAATGGTGTTTTGTCGATGAGTGTCATAATTCGACAACCAAGACACCCGATAAAATTTTTTTTCCGGTTCCGGTAAATCCGATTGTGCGAAATAAATGGTTTGTAAGTGCACAACGCCGAGATAAGCCGGGAAATAATAACATGTTTTGCTGCCAAGATCATTTTGACGTAAATATTGTTTCTTTTTGTTCATAATATTGTTATCTGTAAATAAACTATAATTGAAAAAATATATATATATATTTATTTATATTTATATTCATAGCGATCAAAACAAATTCTAACCTCAATTCGTTGATGTGTAAATAATAATATGATTTAAATAGTTATTACTTTATGTTTAAGGAGCAGGTTTTATAGAGAAAATCATGATCATACATTCTTGTAATACAAATTAAGAATGTTAAACATTGAACTTGCTGTTATTACTTTTTTCAAATTTTTCATTATAATGTAGGCAGTGACAAAAATTTCAAACTCACCTAATTAATTTGAAAAAAAATTTTAAGTTCTAGCTTCGATAAAAATTCTACAATAATAATGTGGTTAAATCAATTTATAAATTATGTAATAATAATTATGTGGATGAATTATTTATTAATCATTCAAACGAATTAATTTATATTTATATCATACATTTTACCAATAATATACTCATCTTCTTTAATAACGCAATAATAATTTAACTATCTACTAGATACATTAACTTATACATGAGTGATTTTTCATTATCATCAATTAGTAGTTTTTGCTTTTATTTAAATTGACAGAGTAGAATAATTATAATTTTTAAATTTTACCTACAAAGTGGCTTTGACACCACGGATTTCTGGTGCGGCATATTTAGGGTTAGATGTAAAATATTCCAACACCATAAACATAGAAATTTTTGGAAGATTTCCCGAGTCTGCTTTTACGAAGCCACTATCCACCTTAGGAGGCATTTTTAACCAAAAAAACCTGTTTATTTATTATTTAGAACTTCACATGCACTTGGTTTGCATGTTGCCGATACGAAAATACAACGGTTTGACGTCACACTTTCAAGGAACAAATCAGAGACGCTTGACCGCCAAAGCGGTCCGTTTCAAACGCTCATTATCTTTGAATCCATCGCAAATCAACAATTAATGAGTAAAAAAAAACGCTATTGGAATTATTTTTTATTTAATATAAACTTTAGATTGCATATATAAAATTGCATAATTTTTTTGCATGCAAATTCCCAATTGCGCTACGAATTGCTGTTGCATCCATCGTACTCACGCGACTTGGCTTCCTGCGACTTCGTTTTGTTATCAAACATGAAAACGTAGCTTGCGGGAAAAAAAAATTAATAAACCAAGCAGTTTCGCTAAGTGAAACAAAATTTTTATTCAAATTGAGGGAAATTTCTGTTTCATTGAACCAAATCGTATATAACTCTTTGGTTTAGCATATTAATATTAACAAAATTTTTAACAATGCAGACTAAGAAAGTAGTCAATTAGGAGAGAATTGTTTCAGGCGATTTATTTATAAAGTTACTGTTTAATAAGGCAGAAATCCATTGCTTTGGCTCATACGCTCCATCTGTTGGTCCTGGTCGTTGGTCAATCTGAAGCTGTTCAGCGATAAACGGTAAGAAATTGTAAATTTTTACAAAAATATCTATTGTCCCTGCAGGGGGTTTAGAATTGAGTCCGACAAGTTGAAATGGTGCCACTTTACCAAAAACTACCGGTCCACCATGGTCTCCCTAGAATATTAAAAAGATTCTATTCAAATAAATTAACAGATACATTCTTTAAAATGTTAATGGTGCTATAATGTAGCTCAAGATTTCATATTCTCAACTAAATAGAGTCGAAAGTTTAAAAAAATAAAATCTTGACATATATAAATGTCGCTGTTGGCCTATATAAATATGCGAACCAAGTTACTCATGAAATCACTCTTGTAGATTTTTTTAAATCTAGTGACTTTTGTGTTTACATTCTTCGTCTTGACCTGCATGACAATAATTTTTCGTAAAAAAAAATAAAAAGGATGCGATTTTACAGAGGATTCTTTATTCCTGTTTTTTGAATAACATAATTATAGGAAAACATATTTTTTATTGCATTACTTACTTCAGAGGGAGGATAATTGAAGTCACTCATAAATACAAACGGGTAAGACTTGTCAACATCAGTAATATGGAAATTTCTCATTGCGACCTCCCAACGCCAATGATTTTGAAAACGAGTCTCATCTTTTAATGCATTAGATGAATCATGCCAGCCTAGTAGGGTAACTGGTAAACCTTCATTTACATCCTCTAATTTTAATGGAATTGCTGAAACACCCTCTTCAGCCATATTAATTGAATTTCTCAACTAAAATATAAATTAGTTTATTTCGTTAAAAGTTACTAGGGATATGCAAAAATCCCCCCTCTCCCGCGACTCGGGTCGGGTCAATCAATCTGACAACCCGCATTCGCAACGCAATTAAACCGCATGCAAAGCAACATAACATAACATTTCTTACATAAAATTGCAAATAAAAAATAATTATTGCATTTCTCTGCATATGCTTGAATCATTATTAGGTGTACAAGTTTGTTTCCGCCGTTTACGATAGATGGCTGCAGCGATAAGTGCTGGTCGAAATAGGCAGATCAAAAATCATAAATATATTCTCGATCGAAGATGTCAGTATTGGAGCCAAATTCTCGTCATTTGCGGGAAGTTTTAATTTTTTGCTTTCATTTGAAGAAAACTGCGGCTGAGGCTCAACGAATGCTCTCAAGTACTTATGGTGAGGCTGTTTTTAGTTAAAGAACGTGTTGTGAGTAGTTTCAACGCTTCATGAGCGGTGATTTTAATGTCGAGGACCGGCATGGCGGTGGAAAAGAGAAAATTTTCGAAGATTCCGCATTGGAAGCATTACTTACTGAAGACTCATGTCAAACGCATGAAGAATTGGAAGAATCATTGGGAGAACCTCAACAAGCCATTTCGAAACGCCTCAAAGTCATGGGAATTATTGAGAAGCAAGGAAATTTGGTTCCGTACGAGTTGAAGCCAAGAGGTATCGATTTTGCAGCATGTCAACGGTCGGTCCAATGTTGCAAAACTTGTCAAAACCTACTTGGAAACGTTGAAATGGGAGGTCTTATCCCATCCGCTGTACTCTCTAGACGTTGCTCCTTCCGAGTACCATTTGTTTCGATCGATGGCACACGGCTAGGCTCATCAGTATTTCCGCTCTTATGAAGAAGTCAAAAAATGGATCGATTTGTGGATCGCCTCATAAGACGCATCGTTTTTTCGATATGGTACCCGAAAATTGCCAAAATGATGGAAAAAGGTAGTGGCCAGCGACGTATAGTACTTCAGATTTTAAGTAAGTAATCACTTTTTAAGAATAAAGCCTCAAATTTTAGGAAAAAAACAGCGGAAGCAAAGTTGTACACCAAATATTATTATTATTATTATTATATGCTTGAAACCTTACGTTCTAATAAAAATTCAATACTTAAAATAGGTAGCTGCTTTAATCAAAATACAGGAAAATTTGCTTATAAAATCAGTCATATCTTCGCATTAAATTATTCAACATTGTCTCCGTGAATGATTCCTTCACTATAACCAACGTTAATGTCGATTTAAATTTGCGAACCAACTGCGACCGGAATTTGGTCGCAGTTGGATTGCCAGGGTTGCTAGGATCACGAAAGGCTTTTAGTACTTTCAATCTTATATTAACAAAGCGTTTCGGAGTCTTAAGTTGATTGCGGGTTAAATGACGGTTTGTGGGTTGGATCGAAAATCCGCATCCAACCCGCAAACTCGACCCAAACATGTTTTTCACGCCATTTTCATTTACTCACAAATACGACTGCAATATCAGCAAATGGAGGAGTATTATTATATGCAGGGTGAGGCTGCGCTCCTAGAATATGATGTGCAGTTTTACAAGTACGAGTAGACCTCGAACAAGGTCCAAAACCTCCTGTTAGAAGGACTATTTCAGGAAGATTGTACGAAAATTTGTGAATGACACTAGCAGTAGTTAAGGCGTGTATATTAGTAACTACAGCAGCACTGCCGACAGGTACACTGTAAAGATAAATTAAAATATACAGTTTTAAATCTCTAGAAAAATACATTTCTTTGACTATCCAGGTAGAAATGCAATGGGCTCCCTTGACAATACGCCATGCCAGCGGTATTTACTGAAAGAGCCTCTCCCACCCCCAAATAATTAAGTTTTCAGCGGGACTTTGAAATCAATTTGCATGTGACACAAAAAGTAAGGATCAAAAGATTATTTAGTAATTTTAAAACCTCAATGCATTTATTAATAATAGAAACATTGCACGTTTGAATACATCAAGCGAAAAAGGACCCCAGATTTATTTAAAACTAAAAAATTATTAAGTTAGTGTTAATTTTATCAATAAAAGGAGTTTGATTCCACGGTAATATCAGTTAAATGCGTTTTTCATTCACACTTGTTTTGAGAGCATAAGGAATGTGATGTTTTGCTCAAATCTAAAATAGTACAAATTTGGCCAAATTTTAATAAATGACACATATCTCTTGCTAAATTTTACTTGCTAAAAATAAGTAATGGAAATTCTGAAAAATAGTAAGTGATTGCTGTTAAATAGTAAATTATGTTCTGTTATTCAGTAATTAAAAAATTCTACAGCGCATTAAATTTAATGCCCACAACCAAACACGACGTGTCGGTAGTGTTCTTAAATGCCCGAGAATTTATGTTGAGCAAATGCTCTTGAGAATATTCAGCATTTAAGTTCATACGGAGCATTCAAAGAGCATTTAAATTTAACTAATGTTTTGAAGGTTTATTAAACATTCAAATGACGTTTATATTAATAAACATAATAGTCAAAGTGTATTTAAAATAATAATTATGAAATTATTCACTAAATTTGCAAAATTTCCATATAAACTTATTGTTAGTCGAATTTATTTTCTTCTGATACGCTGGATACACAAATTTTATTGACCATAAAACTTACATTGCTATTAATTATAAGTCTTTTTAGGGATTGAATCTCATTTATTTAGCTTTAATAGCTTTGTATTGCGTCTATAGAATGATTTATAGTGTCAAGTATCCTCTCTACTTCGGCAAATGTGCAACAATTTTTTGTAGGTTATGAGTTTAAATATTAAATGCTTCACGCATGTAAAATTTCAAATCGATTGCTATTATAGTTATTTTTTTATCACAACCTGAAATAAGTACTCGTTTTTAGCGTTTTAACACTAGAATAACCCCTTAAAGAATATATTTTAAATGCTCGTAAATATTCAGTAAATGCTCAAAGCACAAAAGGGTTGAACATATTCTCGAGCATACACGGAAAACGAACTCGGCAATTCTCTCGCTCGCGACAGTGGCGTCACACGCCCAGGGTGTGTATGCGTCTAACTGCCACACTTTGGCGATCACGCGCCCATAGCTAGCCGACCTGAAAGAAGCCGACCGTCAGCTTCTTTCAGTTTGGCAGATTTTCTGCCGCTAGCTATTGGCGCGTGATCGCCAAAGTGTGGCAGTTAGACGCATGCACACCCTGGGCGTGTGACGCCCATCTACTGGCCCTCCCCGTTGTTTCGCTCTCGACGCCCATCAAGTTCTCTCGTCTTCATCACAAGTGTGACGAATGACTCGATGAGCGTACAGAACCGTTCAGACTGGAGCATGAGGGGGACCATCGTGTCAGGAGTAAGTTCGGAACCCACCGCCTGACCGAGGACCTCCCTAGCCACACCCCATTTTGCGCAGACGAAGAGTGCGTGTTCTGCGTTATCCACCAGGGAATCGCAGTAGCAACACGTCTCCTCGTCTCTCTTCTTAAAGCGCCTCAGGTACGCGTTAAAACAGCCATGGCCCGAGAGCACTTGCGCCAAGTAAAAGCCGACTTCCCCGTGCTTTCTGTTCAGCCAGGTGGCGAACTCCGGGATCAGGCGGTAGGTCCATCTCCCTGTCTGCTCACCACGCCATCTCATCTGCCATTTCTCGACGAGTCTGCGCCTTCCATCCTTGCGGATGGCCTCCTTCGCGCGAGCGATTTCCTGCAGGTTGGCGCAGGTAAGTTCCTTGCGAAGCTGAAAGGTTTCCTGCCTTTCCTCCGCCAATAAATCTATTGGCGGGACGCTCGCCAGGACCAGCACAGCGCTCGTCGAGATAGTTCTATATGCCGAAACTATTCTCAGCGCGACAAGTCTCTGCGCCAAGAACAGCTTCTTCTGGATAGCATGGTTTTGCAAGGCATTGACCCAGACCGGAGCTGCATAAAGCAGCTTCGAATGGACCACGCTTGCCACCAATCTTCTTTTCGCTTCCCTGGGTCCACCAATGTTTAACATAAGCCGGGCCAAGATCGCTCCACATTGGATGGCTTTGGCAGCTGCGATCTTTAGGTGTTCGCCAAAGCTAAGCCTACGATCCAGCTGCACCCCCAGGTACTTAATGCTTGTTTTCCACTCGACTTCATGCTCTCCGAGAACGATCCTCGGATATTGGAAGGATCTCCTGTCCGTAACGAGCAAAGCCTCGGTTTTCTCAGGGGCCATTTTAAGGCCTCTACCATCCAACCAACGCTTTGCTCGCCACAGACTTTCATTGATCCTCAGCTCTAGGATTCCGACGTCGTCAGCGGCGCACACGACAAGTGCGTCATCCGCGAAGCCGACGATGGTCGTTCCAGCAGGCAGGTCCATGCGCAGAAAGTCATCGTACATGATGTTCCAAACGAGTAGACCCACCCGCGACCCTTGAGGAGCGCCACATGTCATCTCTTCTTTGAGAGACCATTTGTCGCCCTCGTATATCACCCACCTGTCGCTCAGATAGTCATCCATCATTCGCAACAGGTAGTCTGGAACCTTTTTCCGCATCATCGCCTCGATGCAGATGTCCCATCTCGCGGTATTGAACGCCTTGCGTGTGTCAATGCTAATCAACGCACAGAATCCCTTACGCTTACCAGTTCCTTTTCTTGCATTTGTGGCGATGTTAACCACAGCTTGGATGGCGTCCACAGTGGACCTGCCTTTCCTGAATCCGAACTGGTTCTCCGAGAGACCGTTCTCCCCGACCAAGAGAGCCTGAAGCCGTTGTAGAATCAACTCCTCCAGAAGTTTCCCCATCGTATCCAATAAGCATATTGGTCTATACGACGAGGCAACCCCTAGAGGTTTGTTGCCCTTCCTCAGCAGGACCAACCTCTGCTCCTTCCAATCTGCGAAGAACCTCCCA
The DNA here is from genome assembly GCA_030998225.1 of Diplolepis rosae. Lineage (NCBI taxonomy): Eukaryota > Metazoa > Arthropoda > Insecta > Hymenoptera > Diplolepididae > Diplolepis > Diplolepis rosae. Next base: position 7,883,507 of record JAPYXD010000701.1, read on the forward strand.
TCCCGAAGACAGGAGTTAAAGGCTTCTAGGAGGATCTCCGGGTATGCCCCGATCACCTCTTTGAGGATCTCGTTCAGCACCCCGTCGATACCCGGCGCTGTATTTGCCTTAAGCCTTCCACCCGCTCTCTTTAGTTCTTCGAGAGTGAAGAGTTTTTCGCGCCGGACCACGCAGGAACTTCGGTCCTGTCTTTGGAACGGCTCCACGTGTGGAAACAAGCTTCGCACAATGTACTTGACTCGATCGAGATTATCCAGGCCCGGGGTCTTTCTTCTAGTCGCCAATCTCTTGTTGACTATTTTAAAGGCGAGACCCCATGGATCCTTCTCGACCTCACCGATCAAGTCTTTCCAGCATTGAAGTCGGCTTTTCTTTATGGTTGCCTCAAAGCTGTTTTTGCCCCTTTCCATGCCTTGTGCAGCATAGCATCCCCCTTTGAACGGGTGAATTTTCGCCGCGCTGCGAGGCATTCTCTACGTAGGGCTGCCAACTGGTCGTTCCACCAGTACATCGAACCCTTGGCTTGCCTGCGCTTACGGCGAGGCATCGAGTAGTCACAAGCCGCGACCACCTTCTGCCTCACCGAGCGCACAGCAGCTTCAAACGTCCCAGCAGGGCAGACCCAACCAAGCTCATCGATGAGCCTGGTTTCTTCGAGGTGTTCGCGAAGTCTTTCCCTGCTGAGTCGTTTCGTGTTCCAGGAGGGGCTCCTTCCTTCGCCGCCCCTACCCTTATCCACCGCCTGACACCGTTGTTCTAGTGTAAATTCGATGCACCGGTGGTCACTCAAGGTTATTACCTCGAGGACCGACCAGTCGCTTATCCTTGAGGCGAAGCGAGGTGCGGCAATTGTGAGATCAATTATTGACCCCCCCCGCTCCTCGTCTAAACGTAAATTCCCCGCCCTGATTCAAGACGATCAGTTCGTTCCTAGCGACCATCTCGCCAACCAAAATTCCCCTCCTATCTAGGCGGGCCTCACCCCACTCGGGCGACTTACTGTTGAAGTCACCCCCTATGAGGGATCGCCCGATGGCCTCACGGAGGCTTTCCTCAAGGAGGAGATATCGATATGCACTAAAAATCTTTAATTTACTGTATTAAACTATGGGTTTTATGGATTCTCTGCGTCTCCATCAAAAGTGTATTCGTATTCGCTCATCCAAATAATACTTTTTAAATTTTCAACATGCAGTTATTCATTCGTCGCACTCTCAAAACATTAAGCATTTTTTTCCAAAAAATTTAAAAAGAAGTTTATTAACGTTAAAAATAAATAAAATTTATTTTCCCCATGCATTTTTGATGTAGTCGGCCTGAAGTACAGTCAGCACCGCTACTCGGCTTCAGTCAACATATGGTACATTTTCATTTCACAGTTCCAGCCCCGTACATATAATTGTCTCATACTAATAGAGAGGTAGCTTTGCTCGAAATTTCAAACATTGTATATATTATAAATACTTTAGAAGGAAAAATGCAAAGGAACGTTTGGTTGCCGTAACCAGAAATCGGATTCTTCCAACCGAAACATGGTTAGATGAATTGAACTTCTATGGTTATGGTACCCAAACTTTTTTCTGCATGAATACATACCAATCTATTTCGGAGAGCCAGTATTCCTTCAAAACAAAAAAAGCCAAAAATTTGTATGCTTTATCCGGTTGAGTGTGGTATTTGCAATCATGAGGCAATAGCTTACGATTGTGATCGATCAATTTGCTTTGCGATGACGATGTAGAGCCTGTTATAAACATATTCATAAACTAAATTAGTACATTCTACAGAAACTCCAGCTAGGAATTCTAGAGAATATTGATATTCATCAATTTCGTATCTTTATATGAACGCACCCTTACACTTTTTTAATGAACTGTCAATGTCAAAACGTTAATTAAAGTCAACATTTTCATCATGGTAAAGTTCACGAACCAGCAACGTTTGGAAATTATTAAAAATTACTACCGAAATTCTGAGTCGGTGGTCGCAACTTTAAGAGCGCTTACTCCAATTTTCGGCCGTAATAATCGTCCTACCCGACAGGCTGTGCGTGCTATAGTGGGTAAATTCGAGACCAAATTTACACTATTGGACGTTCCGGTGCCAAAAAGACGTCGTATTGCTCGAAGCGAAGAAATAATTGCAGCCGTAAGTGCATCGATTCAAAATGAGCCAAATCAGGCGATTCCACGTCGTCCTCAAGAATTGGGCATCGCTCAAACGACACTGTGGCGTATTATGCGGAAAGATCTTGGCCTACATGCTTTCAAGATTAAATTGACTCAAGAACTAAAGCCACTTGATCATTTGAAACGCCGAAACTCCTCCAATTGGGCTCTGGCAAAGCTTGAAGATAATGAAGAATTTCATCGAAAAATCATCTTCTGCGATGAAAGATGTGCTTCTTGAGACACCGTTGCATCCACAAAAAGTGACTGTTTGGTGCGGTTTTCATGCCGGAGGTGTGATTGAGCCGTATTTTTTCGTGGATGAAAACGACCGTCATGTTACCGTCAATGGAGAGCGCTATCGTGCTATGTTGGAAGATTATTTCTGGCCAGAATTGGATGAACTTGACATCAACGATATGTGGTTTCAACAAGATGGTGCCACTAGCCACACAGCACGCGTCACAATCAATTTATTGAAAGGCAAATTCGGTGAACGTGTTATCTCGAGAAATAGCCCAGACGAATGGCCGCCTCGTTCATGCGATCTAACGCCATTGGATTTCTTTTTATGGGGCCATATCAAGTCACTGGTCTATGCCAACAAGTCAGCAACTTTAGACGACCTCAAAGACAACATCCAACGCAAAATCGCCAACGTTCCGGTCGAAATGTGTGCCAGAGTGGTGGAAAATTGGGTCCAAAGAATCGACCGCTGTAATCGGGCTCGTGGTGGTCATCGAATTTCGATATCGAATTTCATTCATAAAATGTAATGCTTGCACTACACCCACAATAAATTTGAACTCAATATCTCAAATATTTCTGTGTTTTATTCATAGATAAAATTGTTATGTCCCTATTGGAAAACCCTTTAGTTATGGTGGTTGATAAATCATAGCATCACTATATTTTACTAACTAAATTAGTTTGACTAACTAAATGCATGTTGAAACATGGTCTTTTTGGTATGATAAATTCATTTTAGTGATTAGTTTGTAAATAACCTCATAGACTGTATTTGTAATTAACGACGTTATGTGATTCGGTTGATCCATTGCCGTAAGATAAACATAAAATTTTATTATTTTTTCTAATTGAAAATCGGATTTTTTAAAATCATTGCATCTTTTTTTTTAAACTTGTTTTATTTTAGACAGCAATACGATAAATGCGAGACCTTATACGAGGGTGGATTAATAAGTACACTTGTTTGAAGACAGGTGACGTTGCTAAGGGAAGATGGAAATACCACCGTGTACTACTATCTTTCAAACAATGCCATACAAAATTTCAGATTGATTCATAAGTTAATTTTGATTTTATAGCCATTTGTATTAAACGTGTTTGGTGTTTTTCGGTACAATGGGAAAAGAACAATATCGATCCGTAATTCGCTTTTTATTTTTTGATGGAAAAACGTGCGAAGAATTAAAAGTGAAGTTGCATGCTATCTATGGGAACATTTCACCATTTATGACAACCATGAGATAATTGTTCAACGAATTTAAACGTGGTCGTATATCTGTTTCTTATGAGGAGCGCCCAGTCCGCCCGGCAGACGTGGTTACTGCGGAAATTGTTAAATAGGTCCACGACATGATTTTTGCTGATCGCCGAACGAAAGTGCACGAAGCAGCAGAAGCAATCAATATTTCACATGATAAATTAGGAATAAGGAAGCAGTCAGGAATAATCCTCATGGATTTTTTGGAGAAACGACGCACGATCACGGTGCAATATTACAGTGAATTATTAGACCGATTCGATGGGAAATTAAGAGAGATACGGCCTCATTTGGCAAAGAAAAAAGTGCTCTTACACCACGGCAACGCACTAGCTCACTCATCCGGAATCGTCGCGGCCAAATAGCATAAATTGCGCTACGAATTTCTGCCGCATCCACCGTATTTAACCGACTTGGCTTCCAGCGACTTTTTTCTGTTCCCCAACATGAAAAAGTGGCTTGCGGGAAAAAAAATTCAGCCCAAACGAGATCATCGTCAAGACAGAAGCTTATTTTAACGAGTTTTACAAATCGTATTTCGTAGAGGGTTTAAAGGAATGGCCAAGACGTCGAAAAAAGTGTATCGCCCTAAAAGGAGATTACTTTAAAAAATAAAATAAATTTTTTGAAAAAAAATCTTGCGCCTTCATTCCTAACACGGGTAATTATTATTAATCTTGTTTTTTCAAATGAATACACGATTATATGTCATGCGATTTGATCTTTATCTTGATGGAATTGTATTTATTTACACTACCGGTCAAAATTGTGGGACCACCTACAAAAATTGTATTAAAAACATGCTCGTCGTTGAAAGCGGCTATCTCCGTGAAAAATTAAGTAAGTAATATTTTTAAAAAAGCGTTTGAGAGATTATAAAATTTCGCGTCGAATAAGCTTGATTTGAGGTATTTTCAGTAAATAGAAGTCGAGATAGCGTGTGAGAAAGACCGACGTAATTTCCGATTTTGACCAATTTTCACTTTTAAACTTCAGCTCCCTGCATGCTTTAGGGAAGTGATAGGAAAAATTTGAAACTTTGCTAAAATAACGCCTAAAGCCTCAGCTATAAATTGAGCCCAAAAACATTTTAAAAATTTCATTAGTTTCCGAGATATGACTTTATTTGTTGAGCGATGCTCGAAAGATTTTTGAAGCATCGTTTCAGCCGGTCTCTCGACTCACGAGACACTGTCAGGGCAGAATAGGCGGTAGGTGCCAAACGGGGCACCACTATTCCGAGAATATTTATTCTTTTTTTAATCTCTTGTCACTCAAATACATTTTAATTGTTTTCGCAAATACAATTTTTTTCACATAGTTAATTTAATTTATTTAGAAATCAAATATTTATATAGACCTCTGCGAAAAATTCTAGGTATCATCAACAAATATAGTTAAAACATTTTAATTATTTAACTCTTTTTTATTAATTTACTAAAAAAAGACAGCAAAGGGTATGTGCAGCGGTCATTAAAGCAAGAGGAGGATACTTCGATGAAAAAAAAATTTAATTGTTTGAAAATTATCCTGTTATTGTTACAAATTTTCCATCCTTAACACACCAATTATGCTGTTTTTTTTGAGTAAATTAATAAAAAAGAGTTAATTAATTAAAATATTTTAACTATATTTGTTGATGATACCTAGAATTTTTCGCAGAGGTCTATATAAATATTTGATTTCTAAATAAATTAAATTAACTATGTGAAAAAAATTGTATTTGCGAAAACAATTAAAATGTATTTGAGTGACAAGAGATTAAAAAAAGAATAAATATTCTCCGAATAGTGGTGCCCCGTTTGGCACCTACCGCCTATTCTGATCTGACAGTGTCTCGTGAGTCGAGAGACCGGCTGAAACGATGCTCCAAAAATCTTTCGAGTATCGCTCAACAAATAAAGTCATATCTCGGAAACTAATGAAATTTTTAAAATGTTTTTGTGCTCAATTTATAGCTGAGGCTTTAGGCGTTATTTTAGCAAAGTTTCAAATTTTTCCTATCACTTCCCTAAAGCATGCAGGGAGCTGAAGTTTAAAAGTGAAAATTGGTCAAAATCGGAAATTACGTCGGTCTTTCTCACACGCTATCTCGACTTCTATTTACTGAAAATACCTCAAATCAAGCTTATTCGACGCGAAATTTTATAATCTCTCAAACGCTTATTTGAAAATATTACTTACTTAATTTTTCACGGAGATAGCCGCTTTCAACGACGAGCATGTTTTTAATACAATTTTTGTAGGTGGTCCCACAATTTTGACCGGTAGTGTATATCAACCGGTTAAAGTTTAGTACTTGGTTAAAATTTTACATGAATTAAAAAAAAATTTCATGGAAATAATTTTCTTATTCGAAATAATTGATTTAATCCAAAGCATATTATTTTGATTGAATCGAACTAGTTGTTTGAATACAAGAAGAGAAAAATATGCTTTCCGATACCATCAAGATTTGACTGGAAAATTGAATTCAATTATTGATTTTTTCTTAAAATACCGTAACTTTCCTAATTCTTGTTTCATTAAAAAAAATTTACCAGCACTCGATTTTCTGTATACATTTCTGTAACTTTCTAATAAGTTACATGATTAAAATAAAATTTCCTTTCAAATATCTCAAAAAGCCAAAAAGTGTGTAAACTTTATTTAAGCAAGCTATTTTGGATTTTAACGCTTTTTTCTTATCTCACATACACTAAGAGACTTTTCGTTAGAGTAAATCATAAAAATGAATTATATTTTAGTATAATATCGTTTAAAAATGAGGCAAACAGGGTTTACGTATCAGAAATTAACATAGTGGTTTTCAAACGGCAAAGTTAATATTTTCGTTTGAATAAATGGCATATATGGGACATTCTTTTACAAATCGTGCACCCATTTTGAGTTCAGAATTTAGATTCAATCAACACGTGTATAGGGATTTTCGTAAAAAAAAAAATTTTCGAGAAATATATCAACTTAAACTTTTGATAAAATTGGATAAAATGCTAAATTCTCTTGTACTTAAAATTCATTATCTCCGGTTGAAATAATCAAATCGATTTCGAGTTTCTTTCATTTTTTAGCTTATTACGTTAGGTTTTCAGCTAAATATTTTCATAATTTTTATTTTTTAAATTAACTACAGATATAAGCAATTTAATTGTTTAAACAATTTTTGCATGTTTGCCCCTTGAGCAGAAAAATTTTGAAAAAATACTATCAAATGCGCTATATCTCAATATAACTAGCGCATATTTAATAAAAGTGGAGGCTCAATTAGATCGGAAGATATTAAATATGTTTGAGCAAGACGTGTTTAATGAGTTTAATGTCCGAGTCGACTAAAAGCACATTATGTCTCGAGAAAAGCTAGTTGCGGCTCGACTCTTACATGATTAAACACGTCACGCGCTCAAAAATATTTAATATCTTCTTTTACGATTTGTAAAAGAACATCCTATATATGTTCTACTAACTGGTACATAATCTACGAGATATTTGCACATTGAGATTTATTTGGTGTGAAATTAATTAGACAAACCATTACTATAAAGTATAATAATTGGAAAAAAATGTATAGAATACGTTACATTTTTACATGAGAATTTAAGTATATAGATATATGTAGGGTTTGAATATTCAAAAAATACATAAAGTATACCTAAATTATCACACGAAATCGCACAATAATTTTCTCTGGTATGGAGCAAAATTGACAAATATCATAATAATAAAATAATTGGAAAATACTTAAAATACATAACACTTTTAACATGTCTTGATAATATAAAAATGAAGGAACTTCAATTATAGCCGAAATTACAGGTTATCCGAAGATAGTATATATATTGTAATTGACATGTAAAAGATGTTATAAAAATAATATAAAATATATATTCCCGTGTGTAAATCGAACCCGGAAACTGATCGAGATCCGGACGGATAGCCCTAGTTGTAACCGGGAACCGACCGGGATATTCGACCAGGAACCCGTCAGAAACGTCACCTTTAATGGCTGTTTTTTAGAGGAGTTTTTAGTAGCATTAAAATTTCACGTAATTCACAATTGGACTCATCACTACTGTATTCTTCCTCAATTTTTCGAACTCTTCTGTGTTTTTTAGCGCGGATACGATTTCGCTCACGCATACGTTCTTCTTCATCCATCATTTTAATTTTTAAAACACGTATCAGATCAACCCACAAGAATGAAAAATGATTAAATACGTAGAATTCTGATTTCAAAATTTAGGAAATGGTAGAAAGGAGAAAAACAGACTTAGACAGATAACTTTTGGTTTAATAAATAGAAAAAAATTCAATTTAAGCAAAATCTATGGAGAACATTTTTTTATTATCAAAACCAAAAGTAGTCTAACAACGTCCGCTTTCATTTTCGCTACCATTTCCCAAATTAAAAAAAAAATTTTATGTATTTTGGACACAAATATTTAGAAAGTGGACCAAGTTGTTTACATAAACTTGCTACTTTGCTCAAGTAGTTATTCCAAATGACTCCAAAGAAAATTTTCAATCCGAATCAACTTAAAGCTAATTCAAAATCAATCCGAATGAATCCGGTCAATTTCAGATTCATTCGGATTGAAAGTTTGGATTGATTCGGATTGGTCGGATTCATTCGGATTAAGAGTTTGGATTGATTTTAAATGGACTTCTGATTGGTACGGATTAAAACTGGCTTTGTATTTATTCGGAAAAACTAGGATTGGTTCAGAAACAGATTTCTGAATGGGTCGCATTGGTTTGGAATAAATTCCCAATCCGAGACTTTCTCCAGGGTACTTGACTAGTGCCTGACTAGTTCCCGGTCAGTTTCCGACAACGAACTTCATCCTGAGGTGATTCTGCCGGATCCTGACTTGACCCGGTCCGGTCACGAGTCAACCCGGACGATTCCCACCCAGTTCCCGGCCATGCAATACAGCCCGAGTTTGCCCGGCAGTGATCAGGCCAGAAACCTTTTTGTAATGAGGCTAACTGGGACAATTTCCACACGGGTTTATAAATTTAATATATAAATATTTATATTTACTGATTTTTCCAAATCATTTCAGTCGATTATGTCGATCAATAGAAGAGTGTATCATTATCAGTGACAACGGAACTCTACTATATAGACCTTATCAACCTATGATTTAGAATTAATTTAACGTTATTTAAAATAGATTCTGTGAGAAAAGTTTTGTGGAACCTCCGTAGCTCAGATGATAGAGCATTCGACCGGCAATCGAAAGGTCCTAGGCCCGATACCCAGCGGAGTGGAAGCGTTCCTTTTTTCACAGAAAATTTCTTCTATTTATATTTGATCATAAAAATAAATGAAAAAACAAGAGTTCGGATGATTTTTAACTTGTTTCCGTATATTTTTGCGTAAATTGTAAAGTAAAATGTTTGTTATATTATATTTACCTCCATTGCCAGCAAGTATGATAGATATAAAAGCGAAGATAAAAATAGCTATAAGGATCTTCATTTTTCCTAGATTAAGAAATAATTTAGAAAATAGTAAACTGGCGGTTTGGAAAATAAATAACCATTATATGTATAGACTTACAAAACACGATTTAGAACGTCGTAATTACACCTCCCTTTCACCAAATATTTTCTTGATCTGATAATAATATTTTTTAAATGTAAACACGTATATGAGTGTTAATAAAATATAAGAATTTTTTTTTTACAGAAACGAAGTGGAATGATAAATAATCTGCAAATAAGAATTCCAAGTACACGTATGCAAACATTTATATTTATAGGGTTTATAAATCATTCACGCATGAAAAATGTTTATTATCTAAAATACGTCTATCTGAAAACGATTTTTCAAGCAAATAGAGATAAAATTGAATATATGAATTTTAATGTTTCATAATTAAATTAATTAAAAACTCTTTTCATCACTCTAACGGCCAGTGGGACATTAGTATACATTCCACCTATTTAAAAAAATGATAACTTCCATGAAAATATATAGAATACGTTACACTTTTACACGAGAATGTAAGTATGTAGGTATATGTAGGGTTTGAATAGTCGAAAAATAGATAAAGTATGTATACCTAAATTATCACAGGAAATCGCACAATAACTTTCTTTGGTATGCAGAAAAATTGATAAATATCATAATAATAAAATAATTGGAAAATACTTAAAATACATAACATTTTTACATGACTTGTTAATATAAAAATGAAGGAACTTCAATTATAACCGAAATTACAGGTGAATCTGTAATTTCCGAAGGTAGTGCATATATTGTAATTGACGTGTAAAAGGTGTTACGTATTATATTGGATCTATAACTTAATTCGTGCGGTTTTTTTGTTCAAAATTTGAACGTTTATTTAAGAAAAACATGTACAATAGTATTATTCAAAGTATTGCCCTTCTGAAGCTGTGACTTTTTCCCATCTTTCTGGCAATTTGTGGATTCCATCCCAAAAGAACTGCGCCGGCTTGGCGGCCAAGAACGAATCAAGCCAATTTTTGAAACCCTGTTCTGATGTGAACGGTATTCCAGTGAGGGCGTTCTGCATCGACCGGAACAAATGGTAGTCAGAAGGGGCAAGGTCTAGGCTATAAGGCGGGTGGGGTAAAACTTCACATCCACTGTTTTCCAAATAGTTCTTAACCGGAATAGGAACATGGGGCCGAGCGTTGTCATGATGGAAAATTATTGCCTCGTGTCTGGTCGCATATTCCGGGCGTTTTTCGGCTATTGCTCTCTTCAAACGGATTAATTGTGTTCGGTAGCGTTCTCCATTGATGGTTTCACCCGGTTTTAGCAGCTCATAATACAGCACACCCTTCTGATCCCACCAAATACAGAGCATTACCTTCGCGCCATGAATATTCGTATTTGCCGTTGATTTGGCTGGTTGACCGGGTTTCACATATGATTTTTTGCGCTTGGGGTTGTCGTAATGGATCCATTTTTCATCACCAGTAACAATCCGATGCAAAAATGACTTCTTTTTGTGGCGTTCCAGCAGCATTTCGGACACGCAAATCCGCCTTTCAACGTCTTTCGGCTTGAGTTCATGTGGAACCCAATTTCCTTGCTTTTGAATGTATCCGGCTGCTTTTAAACGTTTTGAAATAGCTGCCTGAGTGACTCCCAAAGATTCCGCGAGCTCTTCTTGTGTTTGGCAACAATCTTCATCGAGTAATGCTTCCAGTTCTTCATCTTCAAACTTTTTTGGCTGCCCAGGACGTTCTCCGTCTTCCAAGCCAAAATCACCACTTTTAAATTGTGAAAACCACTTTTGGCACGTTCGCTCAGCTAGAGCATGTTCACCATAAACTTCCGCCAAACTACGAAAAAGCCTCCTGTATAATTTCGTATTTAAATTTAGATATAATTGACGTATTGTTTGGATATTCAAACACTCCATTTTTTAGAATTAAATCTCATGATTTATCTCATCTTGATATGAAATATTCTGCACATAATTTTTTAATTTCAAATAATTTATTTACAAGGCTAAAAAATACATAAATCGATATTTTGATTTGAGACTTTAAACACTTATTGAACAATAAATTTCACTAAAAAATTATTTCTCAAGTACTTAAATCATCCTAAAATTCAAAAAAAACTTTTAGATATTCATTTTAGGTTAATGTTTAACAAAATATAAAAAAAAGAAAGCTGATATCTTAAACTATATATTCTGTCATTTGGAATTTGTCGTCTGCTTCGCGCCACTTTTACACGAAGTCGAGAGATACATATTTCTCGATCTTGGATCAGCAGCCGACAGCGTGAAATCGAAGTGAGAAAGTGGGGACACGTCGACACGCCGCGTTTGGTTGTGTGAGGATCCACATGGATCAGTGGTGGGGGCCGAGTATGTCCACGTTCTGCGAACACTATGCAGTGGTCTTTGGCGGCGGTCAGCGGGGTGAGGTTTAAGAAATTATACTTTGGCGCCATCTGTCGTAAGCTCTATACAGGATCAAAGTTTACTGGCTGCTATCGCTTATGCTCGCGAACATAGCCTGTTAGTCAATCACACAAAACTTTCCACGATGCCGTTACCTTTGTCCTTGAAGCGCAGCCGCCAATGGGCGAGGAGCATGAATTACAGCACCGGCGTGAACTGGATTAGCTCCCGTCCGATAGAGCGAAAAGCTTAAAGCGCAGCCACCAATGGGCGAGAAGCATGAATTACTTTGTTCTGAATATAGAACGACATCCCCATTCCACATATTAATCAATCCCTAACTAGGGATGGGTAATGCTCGGTGAGAATCGATTCCGACTAATGCGTTGATTTCGGAGAATCGAAGAATCGATGATGGGAATCGATTCCAATTTCCCCCACTCCTCAAAAAGCCCGCGAATATTCAAAATTTTATAGAGTACACGGGCAGTATTTGGAGAGGCTTGATGCAAATATTAAAAACAATTGAATAAATATACGTTTCAATTGATGTTTAATAGTTTTTTTAGAAAATTTATAAACTTTTTTTAATATTTTGTATATTTAGAAAGTAAATGGTGCGAAGTTTAAATGTGACTAGTGCAATAGTACCATATGAACATAATAAATATTATAACTCATGCTTTTCTTGAATTATCGTTTAAGAAAATTTAAATTAATTAAATTTAAATCCTTAAATTTAAATTTAAGGACTCTACTTTCCTTTCCACGTTTCCAAGTCAACGGACGACAAGAAAAGCATGAAAACACGATAAAAGCGTGCTTCGACAACACATTGAAAATTGAAAAGAAGAAAGTCGATACGATAGCGCCAGGAAATCCACCCAACGGAAAATATCTCCAATGAAATGACCGAAACACGCCAATTCGCCAATGGCCAATCACGGATAACCTTTAGGAAAGTGAAAATTTATTTTCTCTTAGCTCTGTGATCGGAATCGATGTCGATTCTGATGAAGCATCGATTCTTGGAATCGATTCCAAAGAATCGAAGAATCGATTCTTTGAAGGAATCGAAATTGACTTGGCCATCCCTATCCCTAACTGTTAACAACTGTTAATACGAGAACAAGTCAAAAACTATCCGGACTCTCACCATAATATATGTGAAAGTGTATCGGGTACGGATATTTATCAGAAACTTTCAAAAGTATACGGAATCTCTGCTTACAGTCTATTACAGTCCAGATCTCGCCCCTTCCGATCCACAGGTCTACAAAATATGAGGTTGTGATTGTTATAGAAATACCGATAGTCATTTCCGAAGTAATTTTTGGCGTGGAAACCGAATCCGGGCTCAGAATTACTCCATCACGTCAGGTAATCCTAACTTGACGTGATAGAGCAATTCTTAGCCCGGATTCGGTTTCTACGCCAAAAATTACTTCGGAAATGTACCTCAGCTACTCCATAACAAAACCATGTAGACCTGTGTTATCGAAAAGGATGGAGGCTATTTAGAAAAATGACGTATTTGTTTGACCCCTATTCCTTTGAAGTAAATGAAGAAAGAAGAGTCCGAATGATTTTTAACTTGATTCCGTATATTTTTGCGTAAATTGTAAAGTAAAATGTTTGTTATATTATATTTACCTCCATTGCCAGCAAGTACGATAGATATAAAAGCGAACATCAAAATAGCTATAAGGATCTTCATTTTTCCTAGATTAAGACATAATTTAGAAAATAGTAAACTGGGGGTTTGGAAAATAAATAACCATTATATGTATAGACTTACGAAACACGATTCAGCACCTCGTAATTACACCTCGTTTTCACCAAATATTTTCTTGATCTGATAATAATCTTTTGAAAATCTAAACACGTATGCGTTTAGTAAGATATAAGAATTTTTTTACAGAAACGAATTGTAATGATAAATAATCTGCAAATAAGAATTCCAAGTACACGTATGCAAACATTTATATTTATAGGATTTACAAATCATTCACGCATGAAAAATGTTTATTATCTAAAATTATGTCTAAAATACGTCTATCTGAAAACGATTTTTTAATCAAATAGAGATAAAATTGAATATATGAATTTTAATGATTCATATTAAAATTAATTAAATTGGAATTTTATTGATTTGTTTTCAAATGTCGTGAAAAATATGTACAAAAAAGGACCCATAAAACTCCCCTTAACTGTAATAATCTGCCAAAAATCACCCCTATAATAGTGGTAGTAAAAAACAAACTTTTGTGTATTTTCAGGTCATTTATGTATTTTGAAACAACATCAAAAATATTTGCAAGAAAGCTTTACATTACATAATTATATGTATATAACTATATAATCCTATTTCCCACATGAAAACAATGATTTTCGCTATTTGATTCTACATGACGGAATTAAACATTTGATTAAAAAATTATGAATCGGATGTTCGATTCTATATAGTTCCAATTAATCAATATCTAGTGCAAATATTTTTACAAATAATTAACTGTTTGATATATAATTGCTCGATTTAGAACTACTTCTTTCTACGTACGCATTTGCACATTTGTCTTTAGTTGGCATTCGATTGAACAAAATCGAAATTTTCGAATTAGTATTCAATCTGAGCAAATTAGAACTATTTTTAGCCATTCTGGAAGTTGCTTTCTTCATTCCAAGGCTTCGATCCGAATGAATCCAAATCAATTATTCCGAATCGAAGCGAATCAATCCACACTCAGGTAGATCCAAATGAAATTTTTGACTCAAATGAATCCAGATTATTCCGAGCTTGGATTCATTCGAACTGATTCGTATTGAAAATTTGATTTAGATCAACTCAAGCTCGGAATCATTTGGTATATTTCGGATTCATTCGGGTTTGAGTCTCGGATTAAAACAAATGGAATCGGATTATTTTCAACAGATTTGTGTCTAACGTGATTTAAAACACTCATATAAAGTGGAAACCCTCGTTCGCATCCGGGCCAAGGCAGATTTTTTCTCGTTCTTTAATTATTTGTTCGGAGGAACCGTTTAATTCTTTATTCTTATAATATAAATCCTAGACTTTAAATGCGTTAAATAATATTTTCAACAATCATAATGTTTCGTATTAATTCGGAATGGTTCGAAAACAGATTTGGAATTGGTTTGGTTTCGCTCGGATTGATAACTTTTTCCAAACTTCCACCAAGGTGTATTATACCGCAACAGTGATACAAAATAAGTAAAAATACAGGTTACCATTCACTTTTGACTGTGTTTTTTTTCAATATTTTTGGCTAACAAGCATTGAGTAGATACAAAATGAATAATAAATTTACTCTTTTAATTTTTTCGAGTAAAATTTCATTCTTAAGGTACAATAGTTGTGCCAAAAATCAGGCCTGTGAAAAAAAAGTTTTTCTATGATTTTAAGACTTCAAATGATATTATGAGTTGTGTTTTCTGAAAGAGAAAAACATTATTTTTTATGAAATAAATTTGAAACTTACGAAAAATAAGACTTTTAATAATGTTTTTTGTAATAGAATTTTCCCTTATATACTACGCTCCTTACCACTTTCTGAAATATGATTGGATTTCGATAAATCATGGCTTATTGTTTCAGGGAAAATATTCTCTACGACTTTACTGTTTTCAATTTTGAAAATAAGTGAAAAGTCTCATAAATATACCTACTTATTTTAGAAAAAAACTTTTTTTTTTAAAAACATTTTTTTAAGAATTTTAGCTACTGAAAACTTTACTTCACCTTAAGATTGAACATCGAGCTGTTCCCTGGAAAAAGTTTTATTCAAATTTAAGAAATCGTTTGTTCAACTTCATTTCTTTAATTCGGAGTAAAAACAGATTTAGGACAAATATAAATTTATTTGACAATAACAAATACTTTCTTAACATTATTTATTTGATTTAAACAATATTTCTTTGATACAAATACAGTACTGGCAAAAACTTAAAAAATACTTTATTTAATTTTATTACTTTAAACGAAGAAAATTTTTTCTTTGAATTAAAGAAAATATTTTTGTTAATCACTTCACGTATGTATATGTTTTACCTTAATAAGAAATATTTAATAATACATTCATTACGAAAAAGTTCTTTCAGGAGATAGCCTTCTTACCTCGTCATTTGATAATAATTCACTTATCCATCTTGGTCCCCCCATTTGATATTCTGATGGAAAATTCCCCATATCAATTAGAATCTGTTGTACAATAAATGGAAAGAAAGTGCGAATTTTCAAAAATGTAGGAGGTCCCTTCGTTTCAGGGGGTTTAGAAGTGATTCCTATTAGATAAAATGCCTCATTGCCAGTAAATACAGGCCCACCATGGTCTCCCTATTAGAACAATCACAAGATTCAATTTTTAATTCGTACTCATTTCAAAATAAAGACATACATATAATCTCAAAGAACCTCATACATATTAAGTTTGTAAAAAGATCATGTATCCACATATATCCGCACAGGAATTTTAGTGTGGCACCCTTCTGGCCCTAATGAGGTGAAGTGAGGCCCTGATGAGCCGATCTCATTAGCGCCCGATGATGATAAGATGAGAGCCACAAATTTACGCCCCTACTGTGGCACTAACGTGAACCATATGAGGTACTGAACTGTTTTCATGTGTATTATATTCTTATATCTTTAAACACGTTTTTGTTTTAAATAAACAATACAATCAGAAATGAACAATTTATTGAAAAATATTTATTAAAAGATAAGTAGTGTGCATGTAGCTTATGTAAATGTACTTTTTAGAATTTATTATACAGAGTGAGACAGTTGTTACCGAATTTTTGAATTGAAAAAAGCACACTTTTTATGGGAAAAAATCGAAATAGTTTATTCAAAACGAAAGGTGGTCCTATGCCATTTATAGATGAAAAATGATATCATTCATGTGCCCACCCGGGCACTTTTTACAGGCCTGCATCCGACCGAATGTCGAAATTTTCGATGACTCTCTCCAATAAAACGGGGTTAAAAGCCTCAATTTCAGCCCAAATGTTGTTTTTAAGGTCTTGGATTATTTTTAGGGCATTGGAATACACTTTACCTTTCAAAAAACCCCAAAGGAAATAATCCAAAGGGGTCAAATTGCACGATCTTGGCGATCAAGGAAAACTAATGATAAATAATAAATTAAACTTTTTGAAAATATTTTGAAATGCTTGCATTGCTTTTATTTAATTTAATGAAAAAAATAAGCATTGGGATTATTTTGAAATCAATTGAATTGTCATTCAGTAAAAAAAATAAATAAATAATTGATTATACATTGATTTTGGTAAAATAAATTTTATGAAACATAAAATTTCAGGAATATTCATGCGCCCCGCCGAAGCGCTGGAACAATTCTTCGTACATTAGTGTAAATCAACTATTGTTGACTGGGGGGCGGGGGGGTTCTTAAAACATACCGTTATATGCGTTGAAAGTTTTAATAGTCTATAATGAATAATTATATTTTTAAATTCGCGAAGAAAGCGTTTATTTTAGCCGTTTACATGGAGTGACCTTTTAATTTTTACATTCTCATCATGGATGAGAAGGTATTGGTTTTATGTGAAAAATGACTTTCGAAATTTTCATCAAATCTTTACGTTTTGAGACCCCCTGAGTCAGAAAAAAGGGTTTTTACGAAAGTGTCTGTCTGTCTGTCTGTGGTAGGTCGTGTGCGGCATAACTCTCGATAGAATTATCAGATTGAATTGTGCTTTGGCACACTTTATCGGAGCCGAAAAAGTAAGGACAAGTTCGTTAACCAGCCACATCCAATCAAAATTGAGGGATTGAGCACTACTTTTGTGTTTTTGAAAATAATTTTTTAAAAAAATAAAAAATTTCAATACTGATTTTTGATAGTGCTCATAAATCTCTGCAAATTATCCTGATAACATTTTTTGATTAATTCAAAATTAGAAATGTTACAGCATATTCAAATTCGAAAAAAGTCAATATCACAATTCCATTTTCAAGTTAAATTATACGAGATACGAAAAAACGTTATGATACAATATTATTTTTTACATAAAGACCTACAAATTTGAATTGCAACATTTTTTCATAAGATGGATATTCTTCTTATTAATTTTAAAAAAAACCATTGAAAATCCAAAATTCAATTTTTTAACAATAATATGTGAAATACGAAAAAAACATAAGAATACAAAGTTGTTCGTTTCAAAAATATCTACAAATTTTGTCTCACACAGTTTCTGATAAAAGATATATTTTTCGTTTCAATTCCAAAAAATACGATTAAAATTCAAAAATTCCATTTTTTAAAAAATTATTTTCAAAAACACAAAAGTAGTGCTCAATCCCTCAATTTTGATTGGATGTGGCTGGTTAACGAACTTGTCCTTACTTTTCTGGCTCCGATAAAGTGTACCAAAGCTCAATTCAATCTGATAATTCTGTCGAGAGTTATGCCGCACACGACCTACAGACAGACAGACAGACACTTTCGTAAAAACCCTTTTTTCTGACTCAGGGGGTCTCAAAAAGTAAAGATTTGATGAAAATTTGGAAAGTCATTTTTCACATAAAACCAATACCTTCTCATCCATGATGAGAATGTAAAAATCATCTATTTATCAATAATCATGTAATTTATTAAAAAGTTACTGAAATGTACACAGAAAATCGAGCGCGAAGCGCGAGCGCCATGATGAGAATGTGTTCCTTAAGGCTGATAGACCTTTAAGTAAATTGAATTTCCTGTTTCCCTTAAACTGAAAAAGAAACTTAGTGAATTTGAGAAAATGACTAATTTACATCATCTTTAATATCATTAAATTGCTTTGAGCTTTAGTATTAAATTATAAGAAATAAACTTAAACGTATGCGAAGAGCACAAGACCGAGCGCGAAGCGCAAGGTCCAGGAAGAACGGAGCGCGAAGCGCGACGATCAAATCGCGTGCCATAGGCGCGCTTAAACTTGCATATAGTGTTAAGACTTTAGTATACTGTGTATAATCTGTTTTACCGATTCAGAAAAATGCACTGTATGCTAAACTATTTTATACTATGTAATTCCTATTCTGCAACCCACTCGTGCCCACCCTGTATATGAGGGGCATTGTTTCCGAACTTCCCTAAGTATAAAAGTCATGTCTTCCGGCTGCCTTCAAATTTTGACATTTTGTTCGCCTATGCGATAGTAGTTGATTCACCAATATATGGACTTTTACATCCATCCCCCTCCAAATTATAGGGGGTGAAATTTTCATCATCCGGACAAAATGGGAATTTTTAAATGGTTATAACTCCCTTTTTAAAAATCGGAATTGAATTTCCTATGAGTGGTTTTTAAATGGCTTTTCCTGCTCTTTTATCCCATGAAATCCATTGTTTTCAATTTTTTAATTTTCCTAAACGAATTACGATGTAAAATGTTTATTTAACATTTTCTACTCTTCAGGTATTGTTGATTTTTTTTAAAGTAATTTTAAAAGAAAGCTTGACATATGGAGAAGTTAGAAATTATTTAGTATCACTGCAATTATTTTTGATGTATTAAATGTTCAAGAATGAATCACTGCTGTGTAAAATTCAGAAATGTAGAGTAAAGTATGAAAGCGTGCATTAAAGATTTCTAAAAATATATATTATTACTCGTAGTATAATTATAAAAAACCAATCAATCACAAATTGTAAAGTCCATTTTTTGAAAATAGGTATAAAACACAGAAAATAGAAGAACCTTCTTTTAAATGTGTTTACACAAAATACTTTTTGATAATAATGCAATTTTTTAATGTACATTTCAAAATTTAATTTCATTAAACTGCATACGTATAGTTATAATAAAAATGCATACTAAATATTAATTAATAATTGTATTATAATATATTATACATAATAATAACTATGATAATAAATTCATTATATTGTTTTTTATTAACATTTTATGAATAATTTATGAAAAAATTTGATTTTTTTTTTTTACTTGAGTGAGTTTCAAAAACTCTAGTCACGAAACTGGTACTCTGACAAGCTCTGAATAATGAATGAACAATGAAATTCATGGGATGATAGAGCATGAAAATCCCTTTAAAAATCATTCATAGGAAATTCAATTCGCATTTGTTTGAAGGAAGTTATGACCATTTAAAAATACCCACTTTACCCAGGGGATGAAAATTTCACACCTGTAGTTCGGAGAGGGATGGAAGTAAAAGTCTATAAATTAGTGGGTCAGTTACTATTGTATAAGTGAACAAATTCTGAAAATTTAAAGCCAAATGGAAAAAATGACTTTTACACTTGGGACAGTTCAGAAACAATGCCCCGTAATTGGATATTTCTTAATAAATTTTCCAGCACCGTTTGAACAAATTAATTGATGTGAAAGTTTGATGAGCCACCGGGATTCAATGATTTCAAGTCTGCAACGCATATTTCTCTCTGCAAAAAATGTTACGACCCAGAAAGCTATTTATTAGTGTAATAAAATCTTATTTTTAATGATACATACGGTACTAGGATGCAAAGAATTGTTCTTGATACGGATATTCAATACAAGAAGGAGTTGTAAATTGGGAAAATGACTGGGAAAGGCCCAGTAATTGAACGCACTATTAAATAGTTTTAATCAATTTAACAACATTTATATCATGTATTAGATTTATCTTCAAGTAAATAATTTTGTATGAAGAAGAGTGTATCGGAGGAAATCAATTTTGCAGAAGTTCCTTTTTTTCTCAACTGTTAAATAAAGACTGCGGAAAAAATATCTTTTATTATTTTACTTACTAAAGTTGCATTATACAATGGATTGCTTGTAAATGAAAAAAAGTATCTAGTATCGTCGCGCTGAATATAAAACTCCCTGAATGCAACTTCCCAACGCCAATGATTCTCCATCCGGTTCTGACAACTAATTATATAGTCCGGATCATCCCAACCTAGATGTTTAACCAATAATCCTTCCTCCACATCTTCTAAATTTACTATTATCGGAACAGGAACGTTTTCAGATCCTCTGATTCTATAAGCTAGAGTTTGCAACTAAAATAAAATAGTACATTGTGCAACTAGGGAAAAAAAAATTTATTTTGCGAGTGTGAAGTTTGATGCCCGAGCAAAGCGAGGATAACAACCACACGAGTAAAATAAATGTTTTTCCCGTGTTGCACACGATTTTTTTTCTACTAGCGGGTCAGAAAGTAGATTTGTTTGCCCCGCACGGGGCAATAAAGTCCACTTTATGGCCCGCTAGTAGAAAAATGAATTTGCTCCACTAAAAATATTCAATAACCCATGAATGTTCTAACATAGAATAAAGTTGCTTATTCACTTACGTGAACGATTGCAATATCGAAATTTGAAATTCCAATTCGATAATAAGGATGGGATACAGCATCTCGAATAATATGCCCTGACCTGCAAGTTGATCTTTGACAAGGCTCGAAACCTCCTGATAAAAGGACCGTGCCAGAAATGTCCTGAAATTTGTCAACGACACTAGCAGCAGTTACGACGAGACTATAAGTAATAAAAGTAGCAGTACCAAGGGGCTTACTGAAAAAATAAAAATAAAATACAATTTTATAGATCTCTTAAATAGCATTTCTTTAATTCTACTTCTTCGGAACAAGGCATTCACAAACTGGAAATACCAATCATTTTCTTTATGATATTTCTTCGATATATAAAAGGAAATATTTTCTTGGCACAAAATTAGTTATTTTCAAGCATAAATTTGTTTATTATTGTGATTATTTAGATATCATTATTTTATATGGGTTGATAATGACAGAAAATATGTAACATTTGGTGTATTAATAAATAGAAAAAAATTACAGAATCAGTTTGAATTAATTTTTTCTTTTACTGATAATCTAAAACAAAATGTATATATAACATTTTAAGAGATCAATAATCATTTTTATAACGAGAAAAAGTAATCTGTAGGCTAGAAGGGTTATTAAACAGACATTCAATAAACAAAACAAAAAAAACGTTTCAGGAATGCTTTAAAACTATGTATTAAAAAATTCATTTGAATAAAGGAAATGCGGAAATTAGTGGGACTCAAAAATCACAACTTATTGGTAACGAAGCATGTAGGAGAAAAACGGTCTTTTTGGCTTTTAGTATAACATAATTTGGTTAAAAAATTATACTTTATTATATAAAACTATATAAAATAATACCAACCAATCTAGTTTTCGTTCCGATTGGAAATTTTGAACAAAGAAACCCAAGAATTTGAATGATTCATCCGTTTGCGCTGCAGAGTTACATTGATGCTTCAATATTTTTGGGTTCTGTCGGGTAACACTACTTTGTAACCATGAAGTGATTCTAGCTAAAAACGTATCAAAAACGAATTAAATTTGAAATCAAATCGCCCCTCCACGTGGTAGTCCATTATTTTTTAATATTTTGAATGTTAACCCAAGATAGGTCACAGGAGACCTATCTTTTTACTCTTGAATAAAAATTCACTTTAACTGTGCATGACGGGTACTATAAAGTAAAATTGATTCCACAAAAAGTTTTTTAACTAGCATGTAAAAAAGCGCATTTTTTTGCCCTCAAGTTGAGAAAAATCGTATACAACACGGAAAAAACATTTATTTTAGTCGTGAGATTGTTGCCCCCACTTTGCTCGGGCATTAAACTTCACACTCGCAAAATAAACTTTTTTCATCCTACTTAATGGGGACAAAATAGATTGTTTACAAAATTTTACCTATGATACCTCTATGCTAAAAAAGCTGTAATAATCAAAACATATGTTATGTGCGCCATCTAGACGACACCGAAAAAAACGGATTATGGCGAATATGTACCAGGTGTACAAGTATGAAACCGGTAATGACATCTATGTTTCGCTAGGTAAAACTATACGCTCTGACAAACCAAATCATTGACGCCATTTCTTCGCATTGAGTTCTGTCAACAATATTCAGTTCATAAACAATCAAGTTTCATACAACAACTAATTTTTTTTCGCTAGTAAAAATGTCGGTTTTTGTGCCTTCAAACTACGATTTGCGGACATCATTGATTTTCTGTTACCAATTGAAGAAATCTGCTTTGGAAGCCCATCGAATGCTTGTGGAAGCTTACGGCCAGCATGCTCTAGGCAAAACACAGTGTTTCGAGTGGTTTAAAAAATTCAAAAGTGGTAATTTTGATGTGAGAAACGAAGATCGTGGAAAACCACCAAAAAAGTTCGAAGATTGGGATCAGAAGGGTGTTATCTGGTTTGACCTTCTGAAACCAGGTGAAACAGTTACTGGTCAACGCTACCAACAACAATTGGCCGATTTGAATCGTGCTTTGCGCCAAAAACGTCCAGAATATCAAACTAGCCAACACAAAGTGATTTTTCTTGATGACAATGCACCAGCACATCGAACAAAAAAGACTCGGGAATTGGTAAATTCGTACAGCTGGGAAGCCCTCCCCCATGCGGCTTATTCACCAGACTTGGCTCCATCTGACTACCACTTATTTTCACCAATGGGGCACGCACTTGCTGAACAGCGCTTCGATTCGTACGAAAATGTGAAAAAATGGCTCGATGACTGGTTTGACTCAAAAAACGAACAATTTTTTTGGCGAGGCATACACAAATTGCCAGAGAGATGGGAAAAATGTGTGGCTAGCAATGGCCATTACTTTGAAGATTGAATGTATAACCATTTTTATTAAATAAACGTGTATTTTCTCAAAAAAATTAAAATTACTTCTTATGCCGAATTTCGATAATTTCGGTGCAAAAAAAGATTCTTTCCGTAACTATAAACAAAGGTTCGAAAATTGCGCTTTGTTAAAAGGGATTACTAAGGACAAAGAGTACTGCGTAAAATTACTTCTCAACTCGATTGGCGCCAAAAATTTCAATATGATAACTGCTATAGCGGCTCTAACGTTACCCAGGGAACTAAAATACGAAATAATGATGAAACTTTTGGATTATCATCTGGCACCAAAAAATAATATCCTCGTCGCACAGAATCAATTCCTTCTGAAATAAAAGACGGGTCAACAATCAATCGCAGAATACGTGGCTGAATTGAGAGCGGATATCGGAGACTGCAAATTCAAAACCATTTTCACAAATTCCATCGCTAATTTTTTCCTCCGTTCCTAATTCATCAAGGCAGCAATCATTATCGAATCAGTCCAAGGTCACGAAGCATAATAGACCGAAATTCGATAGGGTGTACTTTGGACCGTATATCGATTCTCTAAAGCATTAATTCTCCCAGGCGCAGAGAACTTCACGCTGGAAATTCTAAGAATTTTTAGGCGCGCATTATAATTCACAAGAAAGTCGTTCCCTCGCAGTGTTCCCAGAGCGTGGAACTTAGCGGCCCCCACCACCAACCCGTGTGGAACCTTGCACAAGCAAACACGCCGTGTCAGTGGCTTCGATGCTTCGATCTCCTGCGAGCATTGTCGTTCGTCACGCAATAACCCTCATTGTGCGGCTAGACACGTAATATACTATTCTCGACTTCGTGTAAAAGTGGCGAGAAGCAGATGAAAAATTCAAAATGACAAAATATTTAGATATAATTGACGTGCTATTTGGATACTCAAACACTCCATTTTTTACAATTAAATCTCATGTTTTATCATATCGTGAAATAAAATATCTCCACATCGTTCTCTAATCGAAGCAGTTAATTTACAAAGATAAAAAATATTCAAATTGATATTTTGTTTTGAAACTTTGAACATTTATTGACTATAAATTCCACTAGAAAATGATTTTTTAAGCGTTTAAATCATTCTAAAATTTATAAAAATATATTTAGATATTCATTTTAGATGAATGTTTATGAAAATATCTAAAAAATAAGGGTAATATCTTAAATTATATATTTTGTCATTTTGAATTTTTCGTTTGTTTCACGCCATTTTTAGACGAAGTTGAGAAAAACATAATTCTCGATCTTGGCTCAGCCGACAGCGTGGAATCTAAGCGAGGAAGTGAAGGCACACCGACACGGCGTGTTTGCTTGTGTGAGGTTCCACACGGGTCAGTGGTGGGGGCCGCTAAGTTCTACGACTTGGGAACACTGTTCTCTCGTCGTGACACAATTTTAGGTGATGAAAATATCACGTCGGAGTCACTAATGTAGGTTTTTGGATATATATTGGATCTATAACTTAATTTGTGCGGTTTGCTAAGAGATGGCGTAACTTGATTATCATTTCATCGTTCCAATATTCCGAACATGCGTTGGAAAGCTACTGTCATTGTGCGTCTTTTTAAGTATATGTCATTCATTTGAAGCGTAAACAACAATAATTTTTGTTCACTTAAATATGTCGAACTTTGTGCCTGAAAAAGTGTTTTGCGGAGAGTTCTTCTTAATTACTTTAATATGGAGAAAACTGCTGCCGAAAGTCATCGTATTTTGGTGGAAGTTTATGGTGAACATGCTCCAGCTGAGCGAACGTGCACGATTTAAAAGTGGTGATTTTGGTTTGGAAGACGAAGAACGTCCTGGCCAGCCAAAAAAGTTTGAAGATGAAGATCTGGAAGCATTACTCGATGAAGATTCTTGCCAAACACACAAAGCAGCCGGATACATTCAAAAGCAAGGAAATTGGGTTCCACGTGTTCTCAAGCCGAGAGACGTTAAAAGGCGGTTTCGCATGTCCGAAATTCTCTGTCAGAGAAATAATAATCGTCTTTTCAACGTTCCAATAAGTATTTTATTTTATAACAATCAGTCCGTGACAGAGAGTAGAAAATTCTGTCAGGACGAGGGAAAGACCCGCTACCAACTGGCGTCACAATATGGCCGCCGCTGCAGCACAGAACGAAGTACAAGAGTAGGCGAGGAACTCGCCGAAACGCGGATAGCAAATCATCGTTCCCTACAGTAGGTCTGGCAATCATCTCAACAAAGACTTCCGCACAAATCGTGACCGTTTAAAGTGCACTTTATGCCAAAAACAAGGTCACGTAGCAAAAGTTTGTATAAAAACTTTGCTCATTAGTGAACCTTCAAGGTCAACCGCCTGTTATTCGGAATCAAGATGGCCCCCACAGAGTTCAATCGAATCATGGATCAGATCCTCAAGAACATTCCCAAGAGAGAATCCTACTTCGAAGACATCATTATCCATGGTTCGACGGAAGAAGAATGCAAGAAAAATCTAATTTCTTGCCTTGAGCAACAGCAAAAATTCAAAAGATTTTGGGAAATCAAAGTTAATTCACTTCTGTATTGTTCAATTACAATCAAGACACATTATTAAACAAAACTACATCAAAAATCAAAGAAATGGTCAAAAAAACACGATTTGAATCTTCATAATAAGTGTGGGAGAAATGTAATAATCAAAACATATTATGTACGCAATCTAGATGACACCGAAAAAATGCTTATGACGTACATATAATGAAGTTATCAGTGTATGTCATGAATAAACACAGGCTTACATTGAATGCTGAAATCAACGCACATATTTATTTAGTACAATACTTTTGAAATGTTTAAAAATCTAAATTAGCCTCAAACTTTCATTTGACGCCGCTTTCGACATATTTGTTAACAGCCCAATGGGCACACGATATTAGAAACGTTTATGTAACATTCTACAAACGTTCTAAGAACATCCCAATGTCCAATGTCCGAAAGACGTTCTTAGAACGTTTTTGGAACGTCTTTCGGACATTGGATATTGGGATGTTCTTAGAACGTTTGTAGAATGTTACATAAACGTTTCTAATATCGTGTGCTTATTGGGAGGTAGCAGTTATTTCTTATATCTTTGTTCCAGCTATACTATAATGTCTGGATCGAACAAGTGATATCGCTGAACCGTTAAATGGGTCAGATATTTACTTTCGCTGATTCAAAGATCTTACATTCCCTTGTTCGTCTCCAGCTAAATGTTTAGCTGTAACAAGGATTAACTTTCCTGTCCCAGCTGTACTTTTTTTCCGTGTGGTCATAACAAAAGTATTTTACGAAACCTAATTGAATGCGCATAAGTTGCTGACAACGCGATTTTTTACAGTCTGTTCAACAAGAGCGAGTTCTCGATTTTTCGAAAAATATTAGAAATTCAATATTTAAAGAATTTGAAAGTCTTTCTGTGGAAAAAATGACGCTTTCGACTGCGCTGGGATTCGAGCCCAGGTCTTTCGATTGCCGGTCGACTGCTCTAAAAATTTCAAACTCAACTAATTAATTTGAAATATTAGAGATTTCTGAACTTTTTTTTTCAATGAGAGTACATTCAAAGGACTACAGCGCAATTACCAAGGCGATTCAGTAGCGCTCGAATCGTCCGAGAGAGCAGACGTGAGTCATAATGAGTTCTGTGTACGCGAAACGTTTTGAAGCGGTCTTCTTGTGTACCCATCCAAAGGGACCACTTATGTCCTATACAGCCACTGCTAAATACATCAAAAAGTCGAAATCGTTCGTGAAGAAGTGGGTTGAGCGATATAAAGCCAATAAAACAGTCGACGATCTTCCTGAAAGAGGCAGATCACGAGTTTTGGGTGTTTAGAACTCTTCACCGAGAACTTGAATGCTCAGAAAATGCTCCAAATATATGAACGTGGTCTTCTAAGGTCTGCTACAAAGATGTTTGGAGCCGCTAAAGCCGATTGGATCTTACAAGAAGATAACGACCCGAAACATCGAAGCCGTCTCTGCACCGCCTGGAAAACAGAAAATGACATCACAACTTTGGATTGGCTATCACAGTCCCCCGATGCGAATCCAATCGAAAAGGTCTGGAGTGTTTTAAAGAGGAAGCTTGCGGGAAAACGTGTGTTCACCCTGAAACAGCTCTCGCAAAAAATCTGGAAGATATGGCAAGAATTACCAACGGACTACGCTGAAAAATTAGTGGAAAGCATGCCGAAAAGGTGCCAGGCTATTCTGGACAACGATGGGGACTGGACTATCTATTAGGTAGTAGCGCCGTAGTCCTTCGAGAGTACTTTTATTTTAAAAAAAAACGTTTCTAAATCTCTAATAGTTTTCGAAAAATCGAGGACTCGCTCTTGCTGAACAGACTGTACATTCGCTCATAGGCCGAGAGGGGAAAGAAGAAGCCGAAGTTGCCCGAACAGGCGTACGGCGCTGGCTGTACTTCAGGCTCATTAATAAAAAATGCATTGGGAAAATACAAATTATATTCTTTTTTAACGTTACTAACTTTTTTTTACAGTTTTTTGTAAAAAACGTAATGCCTAATGTTCAAAGAGTGCGGTAAATAAATAATTGAAACCAGAGTACCCATAGTTTAAGGGGGCAGCCCACCTTTCAATTTTCAAAAATTCGATTTTTTTTTTCATTTTTCACGAAGACGACGAGGGCATTTTATACGGCCCAGGCATTGCTGATTAGGCGTAAGTCGAATGTACCACATTCATTTCGATACTTATGTGTTTTTTCTGCATCTCAAACTTTAAACGCGTTTTTCTCAAAACACTATTTTTTCAACTTGTCGGCATGGTTCCGGCAAAACTACTGGACGGATTTGCTTAAACTTTATTTTTTAAATGTTTATAAAACACCTCGCTATCGTCCCTAGCACGGACATGCATGCCAATTTTTTATTAACAATATTGTAGCAACATTTATGTTGAAAAACGAGGTGAAAAGTGGAAAAAAACATAAAAAATTCATTATTTGTTTCTTTATTAACGAATTTTCGCAATTTTGCTAGGGACGATAACCATTCATGCCCCCTTTAAGAATAAATATGGATTTACTGTTTCAGATCATCCAAACATGAGAAATCGTGCCGACAAGGAAAAAATTGTTGACCTTTCGGCCGGTCATAACTCAGCGGGGTGTCACCAAAATTTTCCAAAAAATTTTTTTTTTATACTTCAATAACCATACAACATAATGTAAAAAAACTTGAAATGGTAAAATTAAAATTTCTGAAAGGAAAAAAATGGTGAAAAAAGAGGCCTCAAAGGTGGGCTGCCTCCTTAATACAGTAAATTAAAGATTCTCAGTGCATATCGATGCTTGTAAAAATATTTTGAATTATAAAAGAACTTATTTTAAATTAATTGATAATAGTTTAATTTAATCAATTATTTTTTAATTATCAATTTTACAAAGGTTTTCAAAATTTTCAGACTTTATTATTTTTATTTAAAAATATTCATTTTCCACCAAAAATATGATAAGAATCTAAAAAGTGTGATTATCCAAGTCGAAGGTCAGCGCAGAAATAAATGTACAGATTAGTATTTGGTTAATACTTAACAAGAACGGCGCACTAATGCGTGCGTTTCAGCTTTTTTATTATATTGCCTCCATGGAAGTTGAAAAGTACGAAAACAAGGCAGACATGCACGATGTAAAAAGTGTTTTTTTCTTACTTAAGAGGTTTCAAGAAGTTAAGATTTAATACTTTTTTTGAAAAATTTACTAAAATAAAGTTTTACTGAATATTTACGAAAATCTTTGGGAAAATTCCCAAAAAATATGTACTTACAAAAATATACTTACAAATACTTAAGCTAGCAAGTGTGATAGGTGTAATAGTAGAGAGTAGGACGATCATAAGAATCTTCATTTTTTCCACTTAAACAGAAAATGTAATGAATAGTAACTGAAACTTTAGTAGGTGATTCATCTTTATATACTAGATAAAAATCCTCCTTAATTTGATAAAAAGAAATATATTGACGACACATTTGTTTTGTCTTTCAATAAATGTGTATGTCACAATCATATAGACTTATAAAAGCGATTTTAGGTCAGTAACACGTTTTTTTTTTATTGATTTGTTTTTTGCGGCAGCAGGTCTATGCAAACGATAATAAGACAATTAAAATAGATAACACTTATTTCTTTGATATAGGTATGGAAAATTCAATGACAAATACAGGGTGGGCCATCTAACATTTGAAATTTGAATCGTCAAATCACAACCCCGAGGCGGCCAATTGATACACTGAGAAAAAATCCTGGGCATAGTATATATGTAGTAGTATGTAGTAGTATATATGTAGTTGAAAATGTCCTTAACTACTTTTTGTGGTTGAATTCATGCAATGGTTAACCCGTCAACGTATAGGTACTAAAAGTGGTCGTCGTGACTAAGTAATATAGTCTCAGCGACTATGCAATGTTGTTACAGTCACTATATATAAGTGTCAACTATAAAGTTATGTAAAATTAAATTCCTAAAATCAAATGCATAAAATCACTACGTGTAACATTGTATTTTTCATAGCACCTCTTTTGAAAATCTGATTGTCGGTATCTGTAGAGCGGGTTGAAACTTTAAAAGTAGTAGGATTTAAAATCACAGTTTTGACCCGCTTGACACATAAAATCAAATTCTCAAAAGAGTTGCTATCAGTTGCTATGAAAAATAATATGCATTACTCGAAACAATATACAGCGGATTCAACAAGTGTGAAGTTTGCTGCACTGGTTATAGCGACCACATTATTCTAGCTATGAGAACTCAACGTTTCATGGTGCATTTATACCTCTGTCTGCCTGACCGGTGCGGACAGAAAATACATAAAAGCAAAAAAGACAGACGTTTTCTTTCGTTACAGTCACTTTTTTTTCAACTACATTATTCCTAGTCATTATGACCAGATGCTATTTTTCTCTGTACATCACAATTTTGGCTGAATATTCGATTTCCGAAAACGGTGTGAATGCGAATGATGTGTTTCATTCTTAAATGGAAAGGTTCAATCATTCTAATAAATCCATAATTTTGAAAAAATATCCTTAAGTTTTTTTTTATAGGCGATTCAAATTCCAAATGTTAGATGGCCCACCCTGTAGCAGGCTAAATCAACTTTCAAATTACATATTTGAGCTGACTTTAGAGTCACGTACAAATTTTCCAGGAAAATTATTATCATAAAGTATTTTTTTAACTACTATATATCCAAATTTTTTTCATGAAATTCTTTATCGGAAAATTTTACTGCTTTGTCAACTAACTGACATATAATTGGGTTGTGAACCTATTTTTTATAAACGTTATGTGGATGATATTTAAACTGAAATTCCGTTTACCAGAATGGATGAAATGTTGGATTGTTTTAACTCTTATCATCCGAGGTTGCAATTCACATTTGAAACGGAAATGGACAATGCTATTAACTTTCTTGATACTAAAATCATAAGGAAGAGCAATAGTCTCATTTTTGATTGGTATAAGCATTTTCTGTATCGTATGTCATTACATCAGGATTTGTACGGCAATGATTTCCTAAAACGCGTCAATTTCTGTAATTGGATTCGTAGAAAAATGCGCACAGATGTCTCATTTTTGAATCATGTGCTTTTTTCTGATGAAGCTAACTTTGCAAATACGGGAAATGTGAATAGGCATAATATGCATTATTGGTCAAATGAGAATCCTCGATGGATGAGAACTGTAGCATTTCAACATCCGTGGTCCGTTAATTGTTGGTGCGGCATTTTCGGCATTCACGTCATTGGTCCATATTTTTTGAAGGTCGCTTGATTAGGCAAGTTTACGCAAACTTTCTGCAATACGTACTCAATTAATGGAAGACATGCCCTTGCATGTTCGCATGAACATGTGGATGCAACATGATGGTGCACCACCCCATTATGCTCTGTGTTCAAGAAAAGTGATGAATGATATTCTTGAAGAAAAGTGGATAGGACGAGGCGGCCCTTTAGCTTGGTCACCTAATTCGCCAGATCTAACATCACCAGATTACATTTTATGGAGTTTCGTCAAAGAATGCGTAATGGCGATAGCACCTATCACGCCTGGCGACATGAAACCACCACAAATGTTGGCTGAAGTTAGAGGGTCTTTTCATCAGCGAATTAACAAGTGCTTACAAGTCGAGGGTCATCACTTTTGTAATTAATTTTATAATCAAACGCTTTTAAAAATTTCGCATGTATCTGTAATTTTTGCGCTGCCATAATAGGAAAGCCTTCCTTTCCCCAAATATACGTACTAATAGTTGATGTTCGATTCTAAGTATAAATGTTCGCCTATATAGGTAATCATAACATTGGGTCATACCTGGAATTATTGCTCGTGATTGCTTATCAATTGTGGAATAATCACATTCGCTTCTTGTTATAGTTTTTTATGTGTTTTTTGATAAGATGTAATGTGAGGCGCCACAAGTTAATATTATTTCCTTCATTGACTTAATTCTTTTCGTAATATGTGTCTTAACCTATGTAATTTACTTTCTTCGCTGATCTCAATTTTTCTGCCTTTTATATTTCATGCAGAATTTCGTCTTTTATAATTTTTGAAATTTATCCGTGCCAATTTTTTTTTATCTGACATCGAGATTTACTCACTTGTTTCATGCACTCATACATTCGAATTTCCTCGTCACCACTGTAATACATATATTGGAGGTGAGTAAATAACGTGGTGGTGTTTACTTAATCAAGGTTTTATATTAACTGAAGCAATAAAAGCTTACACAATACTGTGTACAATCTGACACTTATTTATAATCCTCGCACACGCTCTATAATTCACGTATGCAACTCATAATTAAATTTAATTAATTAAATTAAATTTACAGTTTAAATGGAATATCTTTCTAGGTAAAACATCATTTCTTCTACATTCTATTAAATAATTTCTCTGAAGAATATTAATTCTCATGTTGTAATTAATAATATCACACCATAGACTCACTTATTATTAAATTGTACCTCCAATCCAAGTTAATGCAATATCAAATTGAATTCGAACCCGTATCACTGCAAACTCAAATTCCCTTTGACGTCCAAACAAAAGTTTAATTTAAAATTCCAAGGACTCGGAACCGCTCGAATCCCAAAAAAACGACCAAATTTGGACCAAAAAACATTACTCAAATCAAACAATCAAGAGAAAAACCAACAAAAAAGGAGGAAGGAAAAAAGAAGAAGAAACAGTACATTTCCTGGGAGTTTCTAGATTCTGCCCCATATCCCCATGAAAGGAGATAGGAGACAACTTTTGAATAATTTTTTCTAGAATCCCAGCTTTGAAGAGGATGCTGGAAGAGCACCGAATCGTCGCGCAAGTTTTTTTACAATTTTTTTATTTTTATGTAAATGGTGGTGGGAAATGAAGACAAAAGAGGAAGAAAGAAAGAAAAAGAAGGAAGGGGTTTTGGAAGCTTGCCCTCTTTTTTTTTTCCTCCTTTTTTGTTGGTTTTTCTCATGATTCTTTGATTTGGGTGTTTTTTGGTCCAAATTTGGTCGTTTTTTTAGGATTCGAGCGGTTTCAAGTCCTTGGAATTTTGAATTGAACTTTTGTTTGGGCGTTAAAGGGAATTTGAGTTTGCAGTGATACGGGTTCGAATTCTATATGAAATTTTAGACTTAATCTTTAAAAAATCTTACAGTGGACACGTATTAGTATACTTATTGATAAATCCATCAAGGTTACATAAAATGAGTATGTTTTAATGGCAAATCTGAATCTGTGATAAAAGTATAGAGGTTCCCATATGAAATGTTAAAGTAAATGTAAATTTTGTGCGGAGTCACTTTTCCCCCTCCAAAATAAAAAGTTTTTATCACCGGCGTTTTTTTTCTAGGATGCTGTCTTTTAAGATATTTCAATGTCTCAAGATAAAAAAATACCCTGTAACATTGGGAACTTGAATTGGCTATAAAAAATAAACTTATGGATATATTTTCAAAAATACTCTCTAAATCTGAATCAGTCAAAATCTACCGATTATCAGTGAAATTTTACTAATTCAAATTTTCGAAGAAAAATGGCCCAATGATGCCATCGTGCCAAAATCCGCACCAAACAGTTACTCGTTGTGGGAGCATCGGCTTCTCAATAATGACGTTCGGATTTTCTGAGCCCCAAATGCGAAAATTTTGCTTATTGACCTTATTGACCTTTTGCCCAAACAATCGATAATGTACTGAAAAATTGGGTTGATCGAATGGGGTACTGTAAGGCCAGCCGTGGCAGTCATTTGAATGATGTGTTTCTTAAATGGAAAGGTTCAATCTTTCTAATAAAACCATACTTTTTAAAAAATATCCATAAGTTTTTTTTTTAGCCGATTCCAATTCCAAATGTTAGATGGCCCACCCTGTATAACGCAAAAAAAAACAATAATGTTTTTATTTCTGAAAAAGAACTTTTCTCACTTTTCGACAATAAAAACAATTTTTCCATGGTCGTTTTCCGTAACCAGCAATAAGTTGAAATAAACACTAATTTATTTTGAGAGAATGATTCATCGGGACCTTTAATCCTTTTACTTTTTGTAAGATTGTATACAAAAACTAGCGACTATAAATTAAGAACACTGCGTCTGCGTATATTTTCGTCCCAATATATAACGATTTGCACACATGAAAGATCCAATTATGTACAAGTTTAGAGATTTCCTTAACTTGCTGATTGTGAAGACGCGATTTTCTGAATTTCCTTTGACTTCCTGCTGGTATGGTAGCGAAAACCACTCAGGGGACTAATAATTAAATAATTACTAGGTTTGTAATAATTGATTTCGCATCAAGTCAGTATTTTTTCCGATTTTTGAGTAATGTGACACATAAATGCTTTAGAGAAGACAAACGTTTCGGCCACAAATGGGGACCCTCTTCAGTGCCATAAGTATTTTTTTTAACAAAATTACAGCAAAGTGCTATACAAATCTTATTTTATAAAATTATTATTATGTTTTTTTTGTTCTTTTGTTTTTTTTCCTTTCTGTTCACTTATTGTAATGATATAAGTGAGATTTGTCAAACGAATTATCAATTATTAGGGTTGACGGTACAAGATTTTTCGAAAATAGAAATAACAACTGAAATAATAAACGCTTTCCAATGTTTTTGGGTCCATTTTGAGGACTTTTATTAGGATAGTATTAAATTGAGAAGCATGAATAATTATACATTTTTCGTTGCATGACGTAAAATGCTATGCATTTAATGAGGATCTCTACTATACTTTTTTATACTCTGTAATCGATCCTTACCGCGCCAGATCAGTAATTACACATGTATTCTACAGCGATTAGAATTATTTAAAAAAATATTCATCACGCAACTATAGAATTGTCTCAGGAGGATAATTAATAAACTTTTTTAATAAATCAGCAATCCATCCCTCTGGCTGATAGGGTTCATCGCTTGGTCTTAGGCGTTGATCAATCTGGATCTCTTTAGCAAGGAACGGTAAGAAATTGTAAATTTTTACAAATTCAGCAAAGTCCTCCTTATGGACTGCAGGAGTGATTCCTACTAGTACAAATTTTTTTTCACCCATAAATACAGGCCCACCAAAGTCACCCTGTTAGAGAATGAAAAATATTTTATTTTTAATTTGCGCACCGAGAATAAAGAGATAAATATAATGATAAAGGAACTCAACATGTCAAATCATAGTCCTACTAAGAAATCATGTATCTACGTAAAGATCATCAAACTATTTTCAGTATTAATTACAAACTCAGACGATAAATCCAAGCTTAAGATAGTTGTGCCAGAAATCAGGTCTCTGATATAAAAGGTTTTTCCATGATTTTAAGGCTTGCAATAATATTATCAGTCGTGTCATAAAAAAAAGATTACTTTTTTATGAAAAAAAAATGTTGAACTATTCCCTACAATTCTACCATTTTGAATTTTCAGAATAAATAAATAATCTTCAAATATACTTATTTTTTAGAAGCAACACTTCTTTTAAAAAAATTTTTACAACGATTTCAGCCACTGAAAGCTTTACTGTCAAAATTTTAACCCTTTGCGGTCGTATTAAGTTTATACATAACATGTTTTGGTGGTTGAGAGTAGACATACGACCGCAAAGGGCTAAATGGTAGAGTTATAGAGAATATTTTCCTTGAAAAAATAAGCCATGATTGATGAAAATACAATCATTTTTTTAAAATTTGTAAGAAGTGGCAGTAAGGAAAAATTCCATCATAAAAAACAGTTGTTTTTTCTTTTATAAGATACGACTGATAATATAATTTCAAGTCTTGAAATCATAGAAAACCTTTTTTTCCCAGAGACTTGATTTCTGGCACAACAACTACCTTAATTAATTATGAATAAATAAACTTTTTTGATGAAAACGAAGAAAAAATAATAATAAATAATGAATAAAACTTTTTAGAAATATTTTTCATTCTGAATTCGTGAAATACAGAATTTTGTATTACTTTAGCAATTAGCTGTGTTATAAAGATGAAAATTATCTATGTACTTAATTCGTTTACATAATTTGATGAATTCTCAAACACGGCACTCGAATAAATTACTATAATTGTGATTGCTTGATAGGCCATAAAGATCGTTCCAAAAAGCTATTTATTGAGTAACCTTAGTTATTGGGCCCTTCCAGAAAAACGACAATTCAGAAATATAAAAACTTACGATTAAATAGTTTTCTTCAATCTAACAACTTTTGCACCCAAAGTTTTTGACGTTTTTGCACGTCAAAAATATTTTCTAACGAGAGTCTATAGGAAAGATGCGATTTTGCACAAGATCGTTTTTCATAGCTGTTCAATAATAATTATAGGGGGAAATTCTTTTTATTATTTTACTTACTAAAGTCATATCATACGCTGAGTCGCTTTTGAATAAATATGAGCATGTCGGTCTATGGTACACAACATAGAACCTTCTCCATGCGGTATCCCAACGCCAATGATTTTGCTTCCTTGAAAAATCAGTCAATATGTCATCTGGATCGTCCCAACCTAGTTGGTTGACTGTTAATCCTTCATCCACATCTTCTAATCTAAATTGAATTGGCACAACACCCTCCAGAGTCATAAAAATCGGATTTCTTAGCTAAAACAAAATTTAATTTGTTCCTCTAAAAAAATTTCATAACTCATAAATTTTCTGATATAAAGGGTTTTCCAATTAGAGGTTTCATTTTAATTTATTAGAAAAGTGCGTGTTTTTTGTGAAAAATCATTTGATTTTTATTTCCTTCAATAGCGAAAGGTTTGCCATTATTAATGAAAAACAATATCATTCATATGGCCTCCACGGCTACGTTTGCAGGATCATGCTCTTTTGATGAAATTTTCCATTAAATTTTTGCACATTTGGGGCTCTATTGGGTTGTCAACAAAGTCATTTCGCTTTATTTCGCTAGATGACTTTAGTCGTTTGAAGTCGTCCTTCTCCATTGCAAACTTCAGACCATATATGGTATCTGACAGCTGACGTTTCATAGATCATTCAGTAAAAAAATGTTCTAAGTTTTGTCAGAACTAGCAACTCGTAAAATCGTTAGCTTCTATCAAAATTACGCCAGACCACATACGAGGTCTGTTAAAAAAATAAGGTGAATTTTCAAATTTCGTGGGCTATGTACATTCGATTCTCAATTTTTTTCCTATGTTGGCACACTTGTCCCAAATGTATGTTCACAGTTTTAGCAATGTAGCATTTTTTGTTTGTTTGTGAGAGGCATAAAGGTTAGAAGTGTTTTGCGTGTGTTGGCGATTTTCTGCTGTCGAAAAAAATGGATCAAAGAATATACATCAAATTTTGTGTAAAAAATGGAATTAAGTGCTCAAAAACACTTGAAATGTTGAAAGTGGCATACGGTAAATGTACTGTAAGTTAAAAAAGTGTTTACAAGTGGTACAAGCTCTTCACAGAAGGTCGAGAAGAGGTGAATGACGACGCTCGCCCTGGACGGCCCAGCACGTCAACAATCAATGAAAACACTGAAGCAGTGTAGAAAATTGTTATGTAGAATCGTCGAATCACTATTAGAGAAATTGCTGAGGATGTCGACATATCGGTTGGCTCATGCCATGCAATTTTTTTGGATATTTTGGGTCTGAAGCGTGTGGCAGCGAAGTTCGTTCGAAAATTGCTGAATTTTGACAAAAAACCCGTTGCATGACCATCGCTCAGGGAATCTTGAATGACGTCAACGAGAATCCAGATTTGCTTAAAAAGGTTATAACTGGTGACGAATCATGAGTATATGGTTGTGACGTCGAAACCAAAGCATAATCGTCCCAATGTAAGCACACTGAATCACCAAGACCGAAAAAAGCACGTCAAGTTCGGTCAAATGTCAAGGTTTTGCTCACTGTTTTCTTTGATTATCATGGCGTAGTGCATCAGAAGTTCTTACCATAAGGTCGTACGGTTAATAAAGAGTATTACCTTGAAGTTATGCGCCGTTTGCGTGAAGCAATATGGAAGAAACGCCCGGAATTATAGAAAAACAATTCATGGCTTTTGCATCGCGATAACGCATCTGCTCACTCGCCATTGCTTGTTCGTAATTTTTTGGCCAAAAACAACACCGTAACAATGCCTCAGCCACCGTATTCACCAGATTTAGCCCCCTGTGACTTTTTCCTGTTCCCAAGATTGAAGAGACCCATGAAAGGACAGCGTTTTGCCACGATTGAGGAGATAAAAACCGAATCGCTGAGAGAGCTTAAGGACATACCAAAAAGTTAATATCAGAAGTGCTTCGAGGATTGGAAAAAACCTTATTTTTTTAACAGACCTCGTTCATCTTTGGT
Organism: Diplolepis rosae; assembly: GCA_030998225.1. Classification (NCBI taxonomy): domain Eukaryota; kingdom Metazoa; phylum Arthropoda; class Insecta; order Hymenoptera; family Diplolepididae; genus Diplolepis; species Diplolepis rosae. The sequence continues at coordinate 7,921,588 of JAPYXD010000701.1, forward strand.
CACTCGCAAAAAATTATTGGAGCTAGGCTGGGAAGTGATGCCTCATCCACCGTATAATCTTGACCATGCACCATCCAATTATCATTTGTTCCGTTCACTTTAAAACCATTTGAATAGAAAAACATTGGATTCAAATAAGGCTGTCAAGAATGAGTTGATTTCGTTTTTTACCTCTAAGAACCAAACTTTCTAAGAAAGCGGAATTATGAAGTTGACTGAAAGATGGCAAAAGGTCATCGAACAAAATGGTCAATACATAATTGATTTATGTTTGTTATTTGTATTAATAAACTTGCTTTGAAAATCATGAAAAAAAACTAAATGACTTTGTTGCCAACCCAATATTTCGTCGATAACGGCATGAATCTTCTCTTTGAGTTCATGAATTAACTGAGGAGCATCGGCATAAACCTTATCTTTCATGTAACCCCAAAGAAAAAAGTCTAGAGGTGTTAAATCACATGATCTCGGCGAACGATTGTAATCGCCGTTCCGAGAAATCACTCGGCCTGGACACTTCTCACGCAAACAACCAATGGTTTCACCACTTGTGTGGCACTTAGCGCCGTCTTTTTAGAAACAAACATCGTCCACATCCATATCTTTCAATTCTGTCCATAAAAATTCATTAATCATGGTTCGATAGCGCAATCTATTCGCTGAAACAGCCGCTCCAACTTCATTTTCAAAAATATAAGGCCCAATGACCCCTCCTGTCCAAAAACCGCACAAAACAGTTACACTTTGCGGTTAGAGAGGCTTTTCAATAATCATTTTTGGGTTTTTGGGCCCTAAATGCGACAATTCTGCTTATTAACGTAGCGTCCAAGGTGAAAATGAGCCTCATCGCTCTAAATGATTTTTCGGTGAAATTCAGGTTCATTTTCATGCATTTTTGTAGTGAATTTTAACAATTTCAATGCTTTGTTGAAGTGTGTATCGTTACATTTTTATTAATGGCATAGTTTTTTGTTGTCATGTGTCAAATAATGACACCTCTTATTATGACAGCTGCCAAAATAGCGGGCTATACTAAATGAAGCCTCTAATTGGAAAACCCTGTAGAATGAAGTTGTACATTTACGCACGTATACGACCGCAATATCGGCAAATGGAGGACTTTGTACATACAGAGGATGGGACTTTTCTTCTCGAATAAAATGTTCGGTTCTACAAATGGATCTATAACAGCGCCCGAAACCTCCTGTTAAAAGGACCGTATCAGAAATATTGTTTCGAAATTGGTCAATGACACTAGCAGCAGTTACGGCAAGCGTGTTAGTTACTACAGCAGCACTACCGAGAGGCGTACTGGAAACATAAAATACAATTTACTGGATCCTCAAGAATCTATTTCTTTAGTTTCACTTCTTTGGACTGAGGCAATTTTAATCTTAAATCATCAATCATTATTTTAAAGACATTGTTGCATTCAAAATATTTCTTCGGTACATACACAATGTGATCTAAAAATAACCGAACTTTTTAGTTATAAAATAGAACAAGCATGGTATAATGTTTCAAAGCTAATATTTATTTAAAATAGGACCCATTTAACTCAAGACAACGCCTGGAACGATCAACCAATTTTTTCAGTTTTGGAAACAGAAAATAGTCACACGGTGCTAGATCAGGCGAATACGGAGGATGGTCGATCACACAAATCTGTTTTTTCATCAAAAATTCGTTGACTTTTTTGGTCTTGTGAGGTGGTGGATCATCATGCAATAAAAACAGCTGTTTTCCTTCTGGTTTCTTTTACCCAAATCTTCAGTTAATATTGTGTAGATTGTACAGTAAGATGAATTTAATTCTTCTGTCAGCATTCTCACAGTGAAATTTGCATCCATAGCGATTAATTTACGTACTTTTTCCACTAACTCAGCACGATTTGATGCTTCTGGTCGTCCAGGTCTTGGATCATCATTTAAATCGTCACGGCTATTTTTAAATCGTCTAAACCACGTGTAAACTTGAGTACGACTCATACAATCATCACCATAAACTTTTTTTAATAATTCGTAAGTCTCAGCAAATTTTTTTCCAAGATTAAAACAAAATTTAATATTTGTTCTTTGTTCCATTATGTTTTTACAACATAAGCACAAAAACTACTGTCATTAAAACGTGTGTAATTTTGTGACCTGCAAACTAATTTGCTTGAACTTGGTTGCGCTTGAAAGAAGAAAAATCTACCTTTCCAATGCTACCAACGTTTAATAGATGGCGCTACCGTTCTATGATTTAAACTAAAAGTTCGGTTATTTCCAGATACAGTCGCTTCTACTTACCTTGCCGCTCCCCTCAATTCTCGCTTTTGTTATATATGTATATTTATGGAAGAAAAAGAGTATATGGGTCATTTCATGGGAGATTTACGGTCAAAATTTTTTTTTCGACGAAACATTTTTTTTTGCCTTTTTACTTCGAAAATAATCGACACGTATTTTTTTTTCAATGTGATACTTGAAAATTTCGAGATATAATTTTTTTAAGTTTGGCACTCGGGAAATTTTTTTTTTTTCAACAGCTGACTGTAAAAGAAGTTTTGGATATAAAATGTAACCCTTGCATTTGAAATGCGCGAAAGAGTACAAGCTTTCAAAAAAGTTATAGCACACATTTCGTTGTTTTTTTTGTAATAACAATATAGTACATTTTTATAAACAATTGAATTTTGTTTAAATTTGGAACTAATTTTTTCCGATTTTTTTATTTCTAAATCTTTGTTGAAGGTTTTTCAATATGCAGGCAAAATTTTGGAATGAAAAAATGAAAACTGTAGGTAGTGACTGAATGCAGTGACCGCTGTTTTAGTTTTCTGTGAATGTTCCTCAACATTATTTTTTTGTGTTTCAAATTTTTTTCATGAAAAATAATCTTTTCTCTTTCAAATTAGCCCTTCAATAATAATATTGCTATTCTTGAAAGCAAAATTATCTATTTTTGCCTGAGGTCTAATTTTTGTGATCGTACTACCTTAATTGAAAGATTTTCATTTTCTACTGCGAAAATTCGATAGAATTCCAAAATTCTGAAAAATATTATTTCGATTCTGCTGGAAATAATATGTCCAAAAATACTATTTTTGCAAACATTCGTTTTTCGCACTCTGCAGGAACATTTTGTCTTTTTAGAAAAAAAGAAAAAATGTATGTCATTTTTATGGTTTGAGATGTCTGCTGTGTAGTGATTGTGAGTTTTGTGTGCTGATGCGCGTGGCAACGTAAATAGAGAACGAAAAGAATTGCATCGAAAATCGGCAGGGCTCGAGATTGGGGGAACATCGTTTTCACGAAAATTACTCCCCTTATGGTCTCGAATGCGACAAGGTAAATAAAGGCAACTGTATTTCTTTTTTTATTACAAAATCATTCATTTTTATATACAGGGTTTTCTAATTAGAGGTTTTATTTTTATTTATAAGAAAAACGCGTATTTTTTGTGAAAATTCATTTGATTTTTATTTCATTCAATAGCGGAAGGTTTGCCATCAATAATGAAAAACAATATCATTTTCATGAAATTTTCCATTACATTTTCGCAGATTTGGAGCTCTATTTCGTCGATAATGGCACGAATCTTCTCTTTGAGTTCATGAATTAACTGAGGAGCATCGGCATAAACCTTATCTTTCATGTAACCCCAAAGAAAAAAGACTAGAGGTGTTAAATCAGATGATCTCGGCGAACGATTGTAATCGCTGTTCCGAGAAATCACTCGGCCTGGACACTTCTCACGCAAAAAACCAATGGTTTCACCACTTGTGTGGCACTTAACGCCGTCTTTTTAGAAACAAACATCGTCCACATCCATATCTTTCAATTCTGGCCATAAAAATTCATTAATCATGGTTCGATAGCGCAATCTATTCGCCGAAACAGCCGCTCCAGCTTCATTTTCAAAAATATAAGGCCCAATGACCCCTCCTGTACAAAAACTGCACAAAACAGTTACACTTTGCGTTTAGAGAGGATTTTCAATAATCATTTTTGGGTTTTTGTGCCCTAAATGTGACAATTCTGCTTCTTAACGTAGCCTCCAAGGTGAAAATGACCCTCATCGCTCATAATGATTTTACGGTCTAATTCAGCTTCATTTTCACGCATTATTGTAGTGAATTTTAACAATTCCAATGCTTTGTTGAAGTGTGCATCGTTCCATTTTTATTAATGGTACAGTTTTTAGTTGTCATCTGTCAAAAAATGACACCTCTTATTACGACAGCTGCCAAAATTGCGGGCTATTCAAAATGAAACCTCTAATTAGAAAACCCTGTTTTAATTTGTCCATTTAACAAATGATCATTCAAAACTTTTATTATTATTTACAATTTCAGGAATTAATACGTACCAATCTATACTATGTTCCGAATTAAATTTTTTAACAAAGAAAGCCAAGAACTTGAATGATTTATCCGCTGGCGCCACATCATCACATGAATGACGCAACACTATAGGCTCCTTTCCGGTCACATCATTACGTAACCATGAAGTTAATCTTGCTAATAATGTATTAAAAACGAATCAAATTAGTAATCAAATCGCACCACTACTTGGTAGTTCATTATTTTTTATTATTTTAAATTTTTCCTTGGATAAGCATAAAAGTTGCTGTTTTCTTAATCATTTCACAAACTTATTAAGTGATATGTTATCTGTAAATAATGCTAAAGGACTTTCAGATTAAATGAAATCGGTTGGATTTTCGTACAGATAACATCTAATCTTTGTAATTTTTTTACAATAATCGCACGTGCCTATAACAATGGATAACACAGAAATCGTTTATTTTAAAACTTTCATATTACGAAACTCAGCCGAATTTTCATAAAATTTATCTTGAAACTACCAAACTATAATTCAGAATTTCCAGATACAAGTATCGGAATATACAACACTTTCTAGCTGCCAATTAAGGATTTCTTAAACTTACTAAAGAGTAACTAATTTTTCTGAAATCCCATCTTAATATTACCAAATTGTAACTGAATAAAACTTTAGTTACGAGTTTTAGAAAATTACGATAGAAATTTCTAACAGTATATAATACGAAGGGCACTATTTATATTTTGAGCCTAATAATGAAAAACTTAATAAGTTTCTGGTCTAACTAAGAAAAACACAGTTTTTTCCAGAAATTCGACTTTATTCATCAACATAGTTTCCTTCAAGCGTAATACATTCATTCCAACGTTTCTCTAACTTTTCGATGCCTTTTTTGTAGAATGATTCGTCTTTGCTTTCAAAATAGGCCTCAGTTTCGGCAATCACTTCTTCATTGGAGCAAAATCTCTTTCCCTGGAGCATTTTTTTCAGGTCATGGCAATTCGAAGCTTAATTCATTCAATTTGACCATCGTTTTCATGGACTTGTGGCACGGTGAATTGTCTTGGTGGGAAAGCACTTTTTTCTTTTGCATGTGAGGCCGTTTTTTCTTGATTTCTGTGCACAATCGATCCAGTAATGCCATGTAATAGTCGCTGTTAATGGTTTCACCTTTCTCAAGAAAGTCGATGAACAAAATACCTTGCGCGTCCTAAAATACGGATGCCATAACCTTGCCAGCCCACTGTTGAGATTTTGTTCCCTTAGGACGGCTTTCACCAGCTGTTGTCCACTCAGCTGACGATCTTTTCGTTTCAGGTGTGAAGTAGTGGATCCATGTTTCATCCATTGTAACATACCGACGCAGAAAATCCTTTTTACCTCGCTTGAACAGCTCCAAACAGCGCTCTGAATCCTCGACGCGTTGTTGTTTTTTGATCGAGTGTGAGGAAACGTAGCACCCACTTCGATAACAACTTACACATCCCCAAAGATTCATGCAAAATTGTAGAAACACTACCTTCTGATATCTTTAAGGTGTCAGCTATCTCACGCAACTTTAATTTACGATGGCCCAAAACTATTTTCTGGACTTTTGTTATGTTTACCGGAATAAGTGCTGATTTCGGGCGACCAGAGCGTTCAGCGTCATCGGTGTTTGTATGACCGTGTTGAAATTCGGCATACCAGTCAATGATTGTTGATTTTCCTGATGCAGAGTCCCCATAACGCTTATCAAACCACTGTTTTGCTTCAATAGCATTTTTTCTCATTAAAAAGCAATGTTTGATTAACACTCGAAACTCTTTTTTATCCATTGATCTACATGGCAGACGGGAAACTTATTGAGTGATGTGGTACCAGCGTTTCACTGTGGCATAGGATGGCGCTTTGTCGCCAAAAGTGGAAATAAGTTAATCGATTGATAATCTACGTCAAAAGTTGTAATAAATCATTGCACGAAAATTTTCACGAGTTAATTCCACTTTTTTGGCTGAGACACAATTTAACACAACATAAATAACGCTCAAATGACAAAACGTGCTAAAGGTGGTTATAGTAAAAAATATCAAACTCTCCAGTGCAAATGTCAGATGGCACCTGAGAACACTCAGTGTTGCCAAGGCTCAAAATATAAATAATGCCCCTCGTAAGCTCATTCTCTGATTGATCAAACTACATTTTAATTGGTTTATGCAAATATTTTTCTGCATGCAATGTATGCTTCCGCCTATATATATTCCGAAAGCCCGAAAAGAAAGGCTCAGTTCGTTGAGCAGCCTCTTTTTATAATGTATCGTCAACTGGGGTAACGCTAGGACAAAATGGGCAGTTTTTCTTGCCTTGTGCATTGACAAAAGTCAAATAAAGAGGCAGAATATTTTCGAACTGTTAAAGTAAATTCAAGAGTATATTTTGAAGCCGTATGGGAATTTTATTATGAAACAAATTTTTGTCTACAAGTTACAAATGCTTAAATTTATCTGAAAATAATTTCAGAATCGGAGGAAACTCTAGGGCACTCATTGTTTATTGCTAATTATTATATTCAACAATTTTTTTGTTTTTAATTTCAACCTTATAAAAATCTTTCTATACATATTTCAGAGGAATCCTCAAAAAAATATTAGCAATTTATTTATTTCAGAGAGTAAGGTATATTTGTCTATTTTTTATAGGAAAATTGATTTACCTGCATAATTGTAAATTTTCACATTTTTTAAGTAAAATGATTATTTCTATAGGTAATAATAGTTCCATACTATATGGAAAATTTTCCAATATGTTAGAGAATATAGAAATTATCAAAAATGTTAAAAAGTTTTAGTAATAAAGTTATACTACAAATTTACAAAACATTTCGAAAAAATTCCTGAAAGTTTTGTTACAGTGTACTTATTAAATCTATTTATTTAGTTATTATTTCATGTTTGTTAAAATATGTACGCATAAGTTGTGTGGTGTAGATACTTTTTTATACTTACAAATACTTAAACTAGCAAGTATGATGGGTGTAATGATTGAGAGTAAGGCGACTATAAGAATAATTTTCATTTTGACACTTTAACACAATATGTAGTACATAGTAATTGGAAATTTAGAAGGTGATTCTTTATTATATATTAGACAAAAGTCAAACTCAGTTCGATGAAATATGATATATTTACGACGCATTTGTTTGTACCATGGAGAATAGACATAAGGAGACCAAAGTAATGTAACTGAAACTGAGCACTTTTTTTCGGGAAGTATTCGCCCGAACTTCCCGTGCGTGGCGCTAGTATGAACAAATGGTCCAATATGTCCGCTACCATGATAATACAATAATATAACCTAAAGCGGACAATTATTAAATATTATTTATCCATGTATTAAATAATAAATTTAATGTCAACATTTTCTGCAATAAACTTTTTGGAAGTCGTACGAAACTTAAGACAGGTAAGTAAAGAAAATACACAATAAAATAATTTCCAGATATACATCTAGTTATACACTGTAAAAAAAATAATTCGGTAGAATTACAAAAGCAGTTGTAAATGTATAAAGCGATTGTAAAAGTACTACGTTGCACGTTATAAAATTATTTATATTTTATGAAATTACAGTTGAATAGTAATTATGCTACGTGACACGTTGTTTTTTTACAAGACGAAATGTAATAATGCAACGTTATACGTCGTAGAATTAAATATCATTGGCAAAATTACAATAGGATTATAAAATTACTACGTGTCACGTGAAGCGATTTATTTCCAACGTGATACGTAGTAATTTTACAATCCTATTGTAATTTTGCCAATGATATTTAATTCTACGACGTATAACGTTGCATTATTACATTTCGTCTTGTAAAAAAACAACGTGTCACGTAGCATAATTACTATTCAACTGTAATTTCACAAAATGTAAATAATTTTATAACGTGCAACGTAGTACTTTTACAATCGCTTTATACATTTACAACTGCTTTTGTAATTCTACCGAATTATTTTTTTTACAGTGTATGATTGAACTTGTCTTTTTATGATAAATTTTCATTTTTTGAGGCACAAGAAAGATAAATAAATCGTAAATTAAATTATAAATAGCAACATTATGATTATGAATTACGGTTATTTGATATTTTTGCAATATTTTACAGACATAAGGGGAACAGTGAAGAAGTATTCTAATGTTCATATAATTTCTAATTTACTGCACTTACTTAAATTAGAATTTGTTTTCTTCTTTATAATTATTTTATTTTATTATTTGCAGAACTAATGGCCTAGGCGGCAGAATTCACTTTCACTAAACTAAGGGAGCAGTTACATTTGATACGTTTACCCCCAGATCGTGAATGGGGAATACTTAGAATGGATAAGTACCCTTATATTGCTTTTTTGAACATGGAAGATGGTATCACCAAACGGAAAATAATAATTAGAGGGAATTTGGACGTGGAAATATATCTGAAAGAGAAATTTTGTCCTTACATTCAAGTGGAGAGACTGAAAAGAGTTGATGATGTTAATCAGGTTTTATTCCATGTAAATAGATTTTCATGTTAGTGCTAGAAACAGGTTGGATGTGTACTACGAATTGTAAATATGAAGGGTCATTCCATTTTTTAATTACTCATTGAATTATAGTATTTTTACGGAGGCATCGGCTAGCGTTACAGAATTTTCTGTCAGATTAAGCGGACAAGTGTAATGCCTGTGCTATTGTTACATATATTTCTGTAATACTCATGAGGTGGAATTGAGAATCAAATTTAGGAATAAAACTAGAATGCTTTTATAAACTTATTTCATGAAATTAAAATGGAATGACTAAAATCGAATTTCTTATTTGGTGAATAATGGCATAATAACCAATACCACGCCTAATATTTTAATAAGTATATATATAGTTGAAAGTATGAAATATTGCATACATGTATTTATAATACATGTAATAAATGTAATACATGTAATTATAATTAGAGTTTTCTTAAGATATATACTTATAGAATTGATATAAAAGTTCTTTATAGCATAAGATCACAGTTATAACATTGTGGTCTGTAATTATGAATTTTATTAATGAGTGTACTTATATAATTTTTTCCATGTATTTTAAAATGTTTTTACATCAACGAATCATGTTGTTTATACACATTAGATACAAATTTTTATGTAGTAGGTTTAATTGCAATGTATACAAGTTTATATAAACTAGTTTTGAGTGTATCATATGTGGCGCACTCAATGAGAATTAAATTGTATAACACAACAGAAAAGTTTATGAAAATGAAGGTAAGAATAAATAAAGACAGTAGCTTTTTGTGAAAATAATTTTATTTCATTATTCAAACTTCTTGATTTATATTTACTTAGCGTCTTTTCTCTCTTCAATCACAGCAGGAAAAAATTTTTCTTTTAGAAATTGGAAAAAGTAATAACATAAATACGGTGCAAAAAATAAATATTTACAGTTTAGCGTCTTTTCTGCATTTTCTCGATTTCTTTTTGCGAGAATCGTGAGCGGTATTGTATCGCTTTGCGATAAAGTGCGATCGCGTTATCAAGTAAAAGCTGGTGATCGATTTCGTGAATTCGTTACGATGTTCTGAACATCCGACCTTCGGAATTTCACAGCTATCGAGGCTATCCAAAATATGTAAAAATGTATCACGGTTGAGTTGCCCTCCAGCCAATATATGTAGAATAATATTTTCCACATTATTCGTAAGTTGATACAAATCCTCTGATGGATACTGTAATCGTCCACGATTGAAGGAATCTATCATTTTAGATCGCTCTTCATCACTTGGTTTTCTTCGGGATTGGACATTTTCTATGCAGTCTACGCATCTTGTTAATTTTTTAGCTCTAAAGGCGACGTAGCCGGCCATGTAATATTGCACAAAATCGGGTGAAAAACACAATCGTTCATCGTGCTCCTTCACTCTCTCTAAGAAGTTTGGGATTTCCTCTATGGCTGGATTATCTCCGAGTATGACTCGATCCAAAATTTCGCACAATGTTTTTTGCTGTTTCTCTTTTTGCAAATCATTGAAGTTCAACATCGTGTTGAGGATGTCAACACCTTCAATGTTGCTTCCTTTTCTTGGTTTTATAAGGGAGTAAACACTCAAAAGGCGGAAAACTTGTGCAAAGATTCGAGAGTCAGGATGATCATTGGACCCACAAGCTTCCCGTACTAAGCCAAAGAACCTCTGAAAATTGGAATATAAATTATTTAAGAATGAAGAAAATCGGTATACATTTTTCTTTGATAATAGAACAGAAATTCATGTAAATGTATACTTTTTCATACCTCTAGGGCATCTTGATTTAATCTACTCGTCATTAGATAACTTAGATCGAATTTTTCTTTCAGAAAATGAAAAATTTCCAGAGTCGCTTTTAATGTAACTTTTAACCCCAGAAAAGTGCTATGACTCAAAAAGGGAGTCCGGTTTTTTTTAGCACCTTCTTCCCAGTCTCGAAGATATTGGAAGAACTCTGATATAGCCTATGGAAAAAAAAATTGTAATTTTTTTTTGTAGAAATCATTGAACGTTTGAGTTGCAGTTTTAATTAGCATAAAAAATTTTTCGATGGGGAATTGTACACCGCGGCTCACAATAAATCCATGAAAAAAAAATCATGAATAAATCAATGAAGAAGAAAAAGAATATTTACGATGAACTGGAATGTTACGACTATGTAATAGATTGAGCCATCATTTAAAATCCTTCAATAAGTTTGTAGAATAACTTACCGTATATTGTTCCGAATTTTCTTTCAAAGCATTCTGAGGAGATCGAGACATCATCGCTTCTATTAATTTAGTAACTCTTTCCATAAAAGTCCTCGTTCCTTTAGAATCTTTTAAATCGTTACAATAGTTACTGTAGAATTCCATGCCCCTATATACGGGTTCTGAAAAAAACTGAAATTTTTGTCATGTAAAGAAACTGAAATACCCGATATTACTCGTATATATCACTTCCAGAAATACGTACGTAAAATGCCATAGGAACATTCATTTTTTGATAGTATTTTGGATCTAAATGATCCTCAGTTAGTTTATATGCCACTTTCATGTTATAAAAGTGTTTATTCTCCACTTCCAGAAGAACCCTCCAGTGCTTCTTTCGAATCATACCATCAGGAGTCTGCAATAAAGTCACATTTTTAATACATACTTGAAAAATTCAATAATATATTTATATAAATGGTTAATGCGAAAAATTTACCCATGTATCTTCTCTCGACACGAGAAAATTTCGCAGGTTTTTAATTAAATGTGGAAAGTCGGACAGAAACCATAGTTTTTCGTCTTTTTCACAAGGATGATCGCAAGAAACATTATCCTGATTTATTCCAAACTGAGTCCACATTCCTCTGTTCCATTGCGCTCCATCGCTTATGACTGCGTCTACGTATAATCCACATGCGTGCAATAGATTAATACATTCTACCACTAGGTGGCTTAGAATTTTTCCCGTTGCACAGCCTTTGCTAAGAAAGCATGCCAGAGTTTGCACCCATTTCCCAGCGAACGGTTGATACATAAATACTAAAGCATGATCTCCTAGTTCCCGACTTTGTGGAACTGGAGTATGGGCACCAAGATCAGTGAATCCGTTAAAGCGAAAATTTTTTCTGTCGAATGATACTGTGGCACTCAATTGCATTTCGTCAAGTAAGAGAACTCCTGAAAAGGAAATCCGACGTGTCAAGAGAGATTTTTTTGCACGACAGTAAGAGAATCGCAAGAAAAACTACGGTCTGGGTGAAAAAAGTCTTAATTGTTACTAAAAAAGGGAAACTCTTCATAATTACAAATAATGCTATAATAGTATATGATAATAATAATAATACAAATGATAATATATTTTATTACCTCTTCTTTCTAGTCCACTCATATCTGAAGATTTCTCTTTGAGACATTCAAAAACATTCAAGTCAAAACCGTACGAAGAATTCATTTTTTTCAAATAAGAATCCAAGGTTTGCAAAGTTGGAACGGATAATATTTTTCTATCCAAAATATGTTGGTATAAACTTTTGCTTTTAATTCGCATGAGAATACACTCGTACACCCAGCGTATATCGTAGCGTTTTCCACGCGGACTTTTTACTTTCGCTGCTTCAAAACAGGCTCGAACTGCTTCTTGCTGCTCAGGTGGTAATTCGCAAATTTTCTCTTCCATTTTCGCTTCATTCATTTGAGCGCACTTATTTTTCATGTGCATCATGCCTTCTCTGAGATTGCTAACCTGATTCAGAAATATTTAAGATTATTTCTGATTACAAAAAATAAAAATCTACATTTATATGAAATATAATATCATATCATCATATAAGCTTTATTTAAATTAAATATAATGAAAAGTTGCGTCTGCGCGTCCCAAGAAACTGGCGGGCATGGATTAGCGAAACTTGTGTGGACTATTTGACTGTCCATTCTGAATTTTGGGACAGAGACATTTCGATACTAAAAAATATAAAATTTGGGTCTTCAAATAAGATATATTGAGCGTAATACAAACTTTTCTTTTCAAACGCTTCACTTTTTCTTTAAGCGGGCGTACTAGGTTCAGCTTTTTCTTCATTGATTCATTTTCTGATCGTTTCTTCTGATATTCTTTACGACTAATTATTTTCCGTCGTTGCAGGCGACATGGTATGCATAGTTCACTTCGTGATTTTCCTTCAAAATATCCACAACATAGCTCCGACCTAAATTAATACATATAAAATTCAAACCTGCATTCATGTAAGTTACAGTGACTGACAAAAATTTTCATATTACTGAGCAACTAACCTTGTACTTCTATCAATTCCGGGACAAGGCTTTATGTCTCGTAAAAGTGCTAAGTTATACAAAACATCTTCAAAGGAACGGACATCTCTTATTCCTGGCAGCATCGTTTGCACTTCATGGAGGTAAACCTGCAAAAAATTTTAATTGTTCAGCTTCATTTGTCTGACGTTCTGGTTTCTGTATGCAAAAGCTCATGAATGATTGCATCATTATGATCAGTGAAACGTTCGTGATCACATTATTTATATACCTTTGCAGACATGTCCGTATCAATAAGCAACTTCTTTGGACTGGAGCCCAATTTATTCCACTGACCTAATATAACTTTAGATCGGTTACATGAAAATAACGACCAAGAATCATGTAATCTTTTCTCAACGTCACGTTGCAACTTTTTGAATGAATATGCATTCGCCTTCTCTTCTTTCTGCAGAAATTAATATCAAGCATGAAAGATTCTAACACTTTAAACTTATTTACATTCTAAAAAATTTTAAAACACTTGAAAACCTTAAATTAAGCATTAGTTAAACTACTCCTTTGTAAAAAAATCATACACTTAGAGCATATGCTCCAAAACAACTTGCCTTTTCTTTTAAAGTCTGCTCACGACAACGGGATTCACGTTCAACATAATTGTCTGATTTAAGACATGCATTCTGAAAGAAAGAAATATATTAAAAAATAAATATTAAAAGATACGTATATATATGTAATATAAGGATTAAGATAAGTAGCGCCATACGTCCAAAAGAACAGGATAGTGCATATCGTCATCCTCTACTAGGAGCACTGTAGAATCTTTGAGATTGTGGGCTCTAGCTGCAGAAGCTTGGAACGAATTTTCCGAGATAAAGACTGGATTCTGAAATGAATCAATATTTCGCATTTTACGTCGAATGATAACTATTAAGGTAGTACGATCACGAAAATTAGACCTCAGGCAAAAATAGATAATTTTGCTTTCAAGAATAGCAATATTATTATTGAAGGGCTAATTTGAAAGAGAAAAGATTATTTTTCATGAAAAAAATTTGAAACACAAAAAAATAATGTTATTAATAAATTTTATTATTTCCCAAACTTATTTTCTTATCGCTTCGAGCCAAATTTTAAAAAATGATGCGATTCTAATAAATCACGGTTCATTTTTTTAAGAAAAAGATTCTCTACAACTTGACCGTTTCCAATTTTTGAAAATGAATTCTTGAATGGCTGGAATTATAAAAAAAACAATTTTGCTGAACAAAATTTTTATAAACAAATTGCTGTATTTTGTAATAATTAATTCAATTTCAAAAATAGAAAACGGTCAAGTTGTAGAAAATCTTTTTTATAAAAAAATGAACCGTGATTTATTAGAATCGCATCATTTTTAAAAATTTGGCTCGAAGCGATAAGAAAATAAGTTTGGGCAAAAATAAAATTTATTAATAACATTATTTTTTTGTGTTCAAACTTTTTTCTTAAAAGTAATCTTTTGTCTTTCAAATTAGCCCTTCAATAATAATATTGCTACTCTTGAAAGCAAAATTATCTATTTTTGCCTGAGGTCTAATTTTCGTGATCGTACTACCTTAAAAGTGGCCTATATTTATGTTATATAAAATTGAAATGTATGGCGCCATACCTCCGAAGAAAAAGTCTCATGCATATCATTATCCTCTACTAGAAACGCTGTGAAATTTTCGACACTGAGATCTTGAACATCAGAAGCGTAGAAAGAGTTTTCCGAAACGGTGATTGGATTCTGAAATCAAGCAATATTTCATATATTACATCGAATGGTGATAATTAAAATAGGCTTTATATTTATGTAATTTAAAATTTAAATAAGTGGCGCCATACTTCCGAATGTAAAATCTCGTGCATGCTGTAATCCTCTGTTGGAAGCATTGTGGAATCTTCAAGATTGAGCCCCGCAACATCAGAAGCGGTGTAAGAGCTTTCCAAGTTAAAGTTAACATACTGAAAAAATTAATAGTTCACTTTTTATGTTGATATTGATAATGATTAAAAGAGGCCTAATAACTAAGGGTGGAAAGTTTATATTATACATTACCTTTGAAAAGAATGAAAAGTGATTATCGCTTTCCGTTACTGAATCTACAAGTGTCGGGCGATTCTCATGATCGAGGTTTCCAACATTCGCAGCGTTCAATATAGATGGTGCAAGTACCACATTGGCTTCATCCCCACAATCAGGCATTCTCTTTTCACACGTTCCAATCTGCAATAAATTTCAAAGTGTAAATGCTATTGGGTACAATGTTTCTATATAAGTAAAAATATATAACCTTTCTAGGAATAGCATTTGGTTTCAGTCTCATTCTCCCTTTTTTTATACGATTAATTGTCCCATCTGGCATTTTAGTTTCAAAATGCGAGTCAATATCTTCTTCGCAAAAATGTGCTTCGCATATACAATCTAATTTGTTCAAGGATTGCGAAATGGCATCTTCCCATATATTTCTGACCCTTTCATCCTGTAATAATAATACTTTTTTATTAAAAATTCTCAAGTAAAAACTTTCCCACGCAATTTTACGAGATTTAAAAAATGGGCATTCATTATAAATTCTTTAATTTCCCAAACATTATTTATTTCATTTACTTCTCTGATAAGTAAAATCGAATAGTATAGTATCGGAAAGAAATTTGTTCAAAGACCATAAGGATTGTCATATATTTTTCTCCCGTAAAATATACTAAACAAGAGATGGTTCCTTTTTTTATATAGTTATAATGTCTTTAAGGTAGTTGTTGCGCCAAGAATCAGTCTCTGGAAAAAGAAGTTTTTCTATGATTTCAAGACGTAATTATATCATCAGCTGTGTCATATGTAAGGAAAGACACTCTTTTTAATAAAAAAATTTAAAAATTATGAAAAATAATATTTTAATAATGTTTTTTGTAGTAGGATATTTCCTTATTATCGCTCCATACCAAATTTTCAAAAATGGTGCGATTCTGATAAATCATGAATCTTTTTTCTAGGAAAAGGATTCTCTACAACTTTACCGTTTCCGATTTTTGAAAATGAATCAATTATTATCAAATTCAGCAATTTGAAAATGATTCATGATTTATCAGAATCGCACCATTTTTGAAAATTTGGTATGGAGCGATAATAAGGAAATATCCTATTACAAAAAACATTATTAAAATATTATTTTTTATAATTTAAAAATTTTTTTTATTAAAAAGAGTGTCTTTCCTTACATATGACACGGCTGATGATATAATTACCAGTCTTGAAATCATAGAAAAACTTCTTTTTCCAGAGACACTATTATATATCATTCTTTCCCTACCTGTGGTACATTAAAAAAACTTCGACAGAGAATATTTTCTTTATTGCCTTTGTACCGTTTGAAACTGCATAATGCGCATCTCCGATGCACACTCGTTTTCTTTGTACTAATCTGAAAAAAGTATTACATACATTATAATTATATATCATTCAAAATTAACGAAAGATAAATAGAAGTACTTACCATTTCGATATTGCACTAAAATAAATATACGGTACACCGGTACACTGCGCTGCTAACGCGAGGAGATTGGACGGCGTAATATAATTTTTAAAGTTTATAATAAATAATTTGCACAATAATTTAATATATATTATTTAATTATTATTCGTTTGAGGTTAATTATTCTATTTTCGCGACAGCGGCCAACATGGACGGCATGGACCATTTGTTCATACTAGCGCCACGCACGGGAAGTTCGGGCAAATACTTCCCGAAAAAACGTACTCGTTTTTCGTGAAGTTGATGTACATTACTTTGGTCTCCTTATGTCTATTCTCCATGGTTTGTACTATCAATATACATTTTTTATACTTACCATAGAGACTTACGACAACGATTTTAGATAAGCGACCTGTAGTTTTTACAGTAAATATGTAATATCTGATAAGGATATGACATTAAATTTTTATTTACATTTTTATAAATAGGAAAACAAAATATTGGCTTAACCTGAAATTAATGTTTTTTTACGATACCGAGCTTCACATGCAATGGTAAGATTTCTTAGGATCAACCAGTGGTTTTTGAGCAAAGTTCATTTTTCCTAGTTCTAACGCCTTTCGGTGTAGCCAAACTTTAAAATTATAATGTTGCTGTCCCAAGTGCATAGAAAGCAACAATGTTTTATATAGCCAGATTACAATCACGTGTGCAGCGACGTCGCAGCGGCTGTGTATTTACAACCTGCCCGTAAGTCCGGCGCTATGGTTGGAGCTGTGAATACTGTAAACTCTGTAAATATTGTAAATATTGCGAATATTGTAGACTTTAATGCCAGATTGGGATTCAGCACGGAAAAATATTCTGGAAATGATATATCTCATTCCATGAACACATAGGTCATATTTTGTTACCCATATACAAAATGAAATACTGATTTAAAATTTTTGAAATTAAAGTAAAGGCACAAAGAGAGGTCAAAGAAATATTTATAAATACGAAAAACAATTTGTTTCAAAAAATAAATATTTTTTAAATTAGGGTTTGTTAATACTTTTAAACATGCGCACAATCTGTAAAAAATATTTAAATTAATACGTCCAGAAATTTAATTAAATGACTAGTAACTGATGAAATGAATAACTGGAATGGTAGTATACTTTTTTTTTAAATTTTAAGCCAAGATCAGTTGTTTCGACAATAGTGAAATCTATATCCTGCCCGTTTAAAATTTATAAAAATAAATAAATTAAAAATTTATAAGTAAACATATCTTATATATTACCAACTATTCTTAAAGCATCTAATATTTTTAAAAATTCAAACGTTTTGGAAAAAAGTTTCAGCCAAAAATTATTTCTTCTGATAAAATAACACTTTTTTGTTTGATAAAATTTTATTTGACAAATAATATCTGAAATAAGCCATTCATATACATATTTTTTATAAATGATCATATTCCTGTGTCTAAAATAACTATTATTACATAAAATGCCTTCTTGAAAATATGATGAAATACAGCAAGACGTTTCCTATTGTATATTATTTCATATCTACATATTAAACTTTCAGAAAACCATTTTTTGTGTACAAAAAAAGTTATCACACAATTTGATTCAATACTAATAGAAGTTACTGAAAAACTTGTGTTTAATACATAATACCTAATTATAATATTTTCAATTCAATTTGAATTTCAAAATTTGACCAGGAATTGTCCCCTTTGGGTATGATTTCTGGATGATTGTCCCACAAAAGCCTATTCTTCATTTTATGAACATTTGCAATATATATACTATTATTATTTCCAGGATTATTTTGTATATATATTTATCATCATTGCTATTGTCTTTATTTTTATTTATGTGTTCATTATTATTTTTATGATCACTACTTTTATTGGTCTGTTTGTTTATATTTTTATTTGTTTTTTTATTATTTTTGCTGTCGTTATTACTATTATTATTAATTATTTTTATAATGTCTCCTATATTACTACATTTTATTTTGAATATCGAATGTGATAGTAGACTTTATCTCTGTAATCGTCTTAGCAATTTTTTGAAATTTAAAACTAGCTTATTGAATATGTTTCGAGTTTTCGAGATGAGAAATTTGTAAAATTTTTGTTTTTGTTTTTGTTTTGCTTAGGTGAGTTCAAATATATCGTAAAAAGGCATGCTTAACTCTATTGACATGCACAATTTTTCTGACTCCTGGAGTCATTTGCAATTCAATGTTTAATTCATCGATTACTTTAGAAATTTTAAAAGGTCCTAGATAGTGATCTTCGAATTTATTATCTCTAGCATCATTTAAGACATAAACGTATTGATTTATTTCGAAAACTCATTCATTAATTTTTCTATCATAGTACTTTTTGCAGCGTCTTTTAGCAGCCTCCAAACGAACAAAAGCAAGTGACTCGGTTTCTACTATTCTATTTAGAATTTCATCCACAAAATCTACATATGTTCTAGGTACCTCCTCGTCTGCAAATTCTGTAGGAAATCGAACCTTCCTTCCGAAAACTATTTCGTGAGGAGTCATGCCGGTTGATTCGTGCACCGAAGTATTAAAAGAAAAAAGTGCGTACGGAAGCCATTGGTCCCAGTTACTTCGCTCGCAATAATTACGTAAGTATTCTACGAAAGTGTGGTGACTTCGTTCTAAAGCTCCTAGTGATTGAGGATGATACGCACTAGAACGATACTGACGAATTTTAAATAATGTCGCAAAACTATTCATAATTTGACTCATAAATTGTGAACCTTCATCGGTTTGTATGGCTTCCGGACATCCAAAAATACAAATAAGATTTTCTGCAAGGGCTACAGCAATATGAGGAGCATCAATTTTTTAGATAAGGAAACGCGCCCGAAAACTTGCTTAAACAGTCTTGCCAGGTGAGCATATACAGGTTTCCTGATTCTGTGAGAGGTAAAGGACCCACTAAATCGATCTGTACCTTTTCGAAAGACCGACTAGGTGTATCAGTAATACGCATCGGCATTTTTGTTTTGATTCTAGTTAATTTTCTTTTTTGACATGTTTCGCATGTTTTTACGTATTCTCTAATTTCGTTTCGCATGCCTTTCCAATAAAATTTTTCTCGCACTCTAGCTAAAGTTTTGGTTTCGCCTTTATGTCCCCCTACCGTCGAATCATGAGATTCTCTTATGATTTGTAAACGTTGTTCCCCTGAAGGGATTTGTATTTCGCCTGTACATACTGTAATTTTAAAATCCCCTTTTCCAAAATGTGTTCTAAAAATTCGCTCTATTATGGACCACGACATTTTATCGAAACCATTTCCCTCTCGTGATGTACTAATTGACTTAATGCTGGCTGCTTCCATAGCTTCCCTTAATATATTAACAGCCTTTTCAATATTTTTTGCAAATACTTTCGCGTCAAAAGTTTTTTTGATAAATAAATTGTAAACAAAATGTTTTTCATGCATTGTAGATGAAACATAACCTAATTCAGCGTTTATTTCTTTCAGGTCGGAGATCTTAATAATGGAATTGTCGCTGAGCTCTCTTCCTACGGGGGTGGTTAGAACTCCGTCACACGAGGAGAAATTAATAATATTGTCGTCTCTCATCCATAATTTATCGTTACTTAGCTGGAACAATGGTGTAAGTATCTGATTGCCCTGTTTTCCTTCTGTAATTAATACTGGTGTTGCTTCTGCTAATGCGCTTGTATCCAACCCCATTTGTTCGAAACATTCACTAGAATCACATGCATTCATCAAAACATTTCCCCAAACTCCAATTAAATCACTCATTTCATTCTCGCTCAATTCATTTTCATCGTCATTATTGACGTGGTAATCATCAATTTTATTTCCTTCGTTATCCTTGAATCCGTCACAACTCTTCAGCTTTCTCGAGTGTCCTGCAGAAACACTGTTACACCCCTCGGCAGGAGGATTGGTACTTTCCTTCAGTAACCAATCCTCGGAGGAAACGACCCCTCCTTTAGGGCATCTTTCCCCCTTCTTATAAGGGATGACCCCGCGTGTCGACAACCCGTCACCCAGTGAGGCCATCTCGCACCGGCAATCCTTCCCTCGGGAGTGCAACCCCGCGTGTCGACAACCCTTCACCCAGTGAAGGCATCTCGCACCGGCAGCTCCCTCCCCTGGAGCAACCCCGCGTGATGACAGTCCTTCACCCAGTGAAGGCACCTCAATCACCGGCTGTTCTCCATTCCCAGAGGAGAAGCGATTCTTTCCTCCTCCTCTGATAGCCCACGAGCTGCTAGCTCTTCTTTTCCTATTAATTCTCGCATTTTTCCCTTCTTTATCGCCAGGCCATAGCCGACACTGATGGTAGATGCCATTCGTTCCACTCTTACAACCCTTGCCTAACTTCGACTCTCGATCGTTGAGTTGAATGACCTTGGGTGTGACGCAAGAGCATGACCCGAAATTCACATCGCCACATTTGTCTGACTCGACCTGATAGGGTAACTTTTGATCAGAAATGGGCTGGGGTGATAAGCTTGGAGTTTGACATTCATCCTCACTACTGAGGATTTTCTCATTTTCAATTAATTCGTTAACCAACCTGTTCTCATTCATCCCATTATTTGTATCAAAGTCTCCACAATTTTCATCATTCGAGCATTTATTTACACTTACAACCACACTATCAAAATCTTCATTCTTTCTCGCAGTAGTACTAAAAACTCTCTATGGGATACTCATGATAAAGAACATTGCTTCCATTGAAACAAACACTTTCAGAATTTTCCATAGTTTTGTTTTCATTATTCACTCCCCCTGATCCCATTTTATTTTTAGAATCATTTAACTCTATAGGATTACGAGACAGCGCATCCGCATTAGCATTCACCTTACCTGGTTTAAATGTAATTTTATAATCGTATTCTTGCAATTGTATTTTCCAGCGAGCTAAGCGAGAACCCATTGTGGGATCTTTTAATTGGTCTAGCCAGATTAGAGAACGATGATCTGTAATTAAAGAAAACTTTTGCCCGTACACGTAAGGTCTGAAATGTTTTACTGCAAATATAATCGCTAGGAGTTCCTTTTCTGTGGTATTATAATTTATTTCCGCTTGGCTAAGTGTACGAGAGGCAAACGCGATTGGCAAGTCTTCCCCGATAGGGCCCTGACTGAGAATCGCGCCTAAAGCATAGTCGGATGCGTCAGTTGTAATTATGAAAGGTTTTGTAAAGTCTGGGTACTGTAAAATAGGCTTTGAGCAAAGAATGTTTTTTAATTTGTTGAAAGCCATCTGTGCGGTTTCAGTCCAAGTAAATGGTACATTTTTCTTTAAAAGTACAGTCATAGGCTTCACGATAGACGCAAAATCAGGTATAAACCGGCGATAATATCCAGCTAAGCCTAAAAACTGTTTAACGTTTTTTCGGCCTTTTGGACAAGGAAATTTGCTAACGGGTTCTATCTTTTTCGGATCTGGTTTCACTCCTACTTCAGAAATCACGTGTCCTAAATACCCTATTTCTTTACATAAAAATCTACATTTATCTAGTTGAAGCACAAGCCCTGTTGTTTTTAAACGCCCTAAAAGATTCTCTAATTTTTCGTTATGCTCTTTCAATGATTTCGCGTAGATGACTATATCATCCATGTATACGTACATTTCTATACCTTGTAAACCAGTAAGCACGCGATCCATAAGTCTTTGAAACGTTGCAGGCGCGTTCTTTAATCCAAAAGGCATTCGATTGAATTGGTAGTGACCAAAGGGAGTAGAGAAGGCCGTTTTATGCCTATCAGCAGGCTCGACTTCAATCTGATGAAAACCAGAAGCAAGATCGAGTACTGTGAAGTATTTGGCACCCCCCAGCTGATCCAAAATGTCCGTGATATTAGGCAGCGGGTAAGCATCTCCAACGGTCTTCTCATTGAGGGCACGATAGTCTATGACCATCCTCCATCGTTTGTTCCCCTTGGAATCAGATTTTTTTGGAACCACTCAGACCGGAGAATTGTATGGTGAATTTGAAGTGGATATGGCATTGTAACCCTTTAAATTTGTTGTTTCTGTATTAATTACTTCTTTATGTATAACAGGGTACCGATAATTTGATTTATGTACTGGATTATTGTCGATAGTATTGATGCTATGCTTAAGAACGTTAGTACAAGTTAATTTATCGCCCGGAAGAAAAAATTGGTAAGAAAATTTTTTTATACATTTTAATAAACTACTTTTTTCCTCAGAATTCAGATCGGTTAAGTTGAGTGTAGCTAGCAATTCTCTAAATCTTTTATCCTTTTTACTTTCAGATTCTTCATCCACAACAATTCTCTTCACAGATCTGGGGGCTTTATCAAGAAATTCCACTTTTTCCAAACTTACAGGAGAAACTAAAATTTCTACGTCTTTTGTGCACACATTAATGCAATAAACGCGAATCTGTCCATCTACCACGGTAGCCAAGGTTTCGCCTAGATACACGCCTGGTCCTGTTGGTACCAGAGGTAAGTAACCCTCGTTAATGTTAGTATTCGTTACTGGTAATGTTACTAACTGTTTCGTTCTCGCTTTCAGATATAGGGTTGTACGTTTAGGTGGGGTAGTAAACGGAAACTTACCTAACGCATGTTTTATTGTTTTTGTTTTTAAATCAATTATCGCATCAGCTAAGAAAGGCATCCCTAACATCCCATCGCATTTTATTGGAAAGTTATCTGGGACTACTTGAAAAGGACAAGACACTCCGTTTACTTCGAGATACACTTCTCCAACTGTTTGTACACCTTCCTCTACAATGCCAAATAAATGATATTTAATTTGAGTATTAATTTGCGTACTTTTATTAACATTTTTACGTTTAATCAAATTCAGTTCCGCACCTGTGTCTACTACAAATATTCCTTCGTTATTATTTATGTGTTTACTATTTAATATAATGTTAGGTGATTGAGCCTTTCCTTCAATATTGATGCTCAAGACGACCCGTCGGATGGGTACTTCGTCTGGAAAAAGTTCGCCGTCGCACCACTCCGACGAACTTATTTCTCGTTTAAATTTTTCTGTTTATCTTGGCGACCGTGTGTGACTTTACTGAGACGTTTAAAACATTCCTCGTAACTATGTCCTGGAATTTTGCAGTAGCCACAAGTTACACTACCTTTTTCCTTTTCGTTACTTCCTTCTGTACAGTCACGAGCATAATGACCTGGTTTTTTACAATTAAAACATTCCCCTGACCTACTTCTAGATTTGTTGCAATCATGTGCGAAGTGTCCAGATTGTTTACATATGTGGCAACTTTTTCCAGTGCTATTCGATATACGCGCGCATCCTAATGCGAAGTGCCCGGTTTCGCCGCATTTGTGACACGTGACTTCGCATTGGGCATTTAAATTTGTTCTCTCACTATACCTGTCACTACCACTTCCTATGCCTCTTCCTCTGACGTTAGACGCTCTACCTGCACCTGCTTCGAACTTCCTAATTCGTGCATTTGCATTGTAAGGTCGGAATCGATTAAAGACGTTGCCATAAATTTTATTTTGAAACGATTTTTCCGTGCATCCTTTCGCTTTGCTTTCCGACGAGATTTCTTTTCGATTTAAACCGCTTTCAAATCCTACTTCCCACTCTCCTGCTTTCGCTAAACTTATTGAATCCTGAAGTGATTTCGGTCTGTCTACCCTAACTCGCCATATTAAATCCCTTTTGAGGCCAATTATAAAATTATCATTAGCCGTTTCGCGTGCAGATTTAATTAAATATTAGGCTGCTCCTTTAGGATTTTTGTCCTCAATTAATTCTATAAGGTTTGCAAGAATCTGGCTAACTCTCGACCCGTATTGCTGTACCGTCTCGTCAACGCGTTGCGCAACTGTGGCAAGCGCACTGTTAAGTTGACTGAGGCTCCGATGCTCAGTAAAAGTTTCTTTTAAATGCCTTAGTGGGTCTTCTAAACTATTTAAATCGCGATCCTGCAGAGAATTGAAAGCATTTCCTACTACTCTCGATCTTATCATGAGAAACAAATACCGACGGTCCTTAGCTGCGATTGAATCTCGCGCGAATAAGCAGTCGTTTATAAATCGACCAACAGGCATATTTTCTCCATCGAAACTTTTCGGAATAAATTCCAAAGCGGCCCGAAAAGGTATTGGATTTTCCGGTTCTTCATCGGGAGGAGAAAACATTCCTGAACTAGTCGCGCCTACAGAACCGCAATCGGCGCTATTTGACGCGTGAGCGGAAATACGTTCAACAGGGGTTTCGTAAGGAAGTGCGGATCGACTAAGCGCGCATTCTATCTCTAAATTCGAATTTTCGCGCAGATCCTCTACGTTCCTTGTGTCAAAAATATTCGCAGTTTGTCGGCTAGGTCCTGGTCCAGCTGTAAAACTACTCATATTTCGCTCTGAATTAATGTCAGCAGTTGTTTCTACAATATAGTTTCCTACTCTTGTAGAAGATCGTCCTCTACGAGCGCCACGAACACTTTTACCTTTTCGCGTACTAGCAGTAGTAGTTTCACGAGCACTGGTAGTAATTTTTTTTGTCATCGAACCGCGATTTCGGGTACGCATTTTCAGATTGGATATATAAAAAAAACTTTATACAAATCTAATTTGAGAGATTGGCACACGACACTTAATAAAATTGGCAAAAATCGACTTACTATGTGAAGTTCTTGAAGAATGACTGATCTCTGAAACGAAAAACAAACAAACAAAATTTATAGTTATAATAAAAGTTATTTGCTCTTAACACTAGTTTCACACACGCGTATCAGTCTCTTCAGTATTGTTGAATTGAGTCCCAGCGGAAGGTTTTCTGCAAGGATTCTCTGCTCTCGTTGTTGCTCCTTGATCAAGTTGATGTTCCGTAAAAGCCGCAGTGATCTAGGGGGAAAGACTACGTGGACCCTTCAAATCACTGACTACGATTCTCGGCACCTCTAAACTGTACCCTCAGCCTCTTGGTTTAAAAAAAAACACGTCAAAAAAACCTTTAAGGAAGAAATCGTGGCCATGTAAATTGTCCTCTTCTTTTGCCTTCCTACTTTCTTTCTCTTGAGGACCTTCGTTTCTAACGCTACTCAGTTCACGTTATACTAAGAAGGCGGTACTCGAAAAGTAGTACTTCGGCAGCTGCACCCTGGTCCTCCTGGTTCCTGTTCCACCTGATTCTCGATGAGCAGAGTATCCTTTCACAATCTACACTTAAACACTGATAAATCCGTATCTTGATTAACGTGAAGCACTGCTGTAGTTCAATCTGTCACAAATTCAAATTCACCCGCGACGAGTTTGTGGAAACCCCACTTCTGACACCAAAAAGTTTTCCTGTAACGCGCAGGTCAAATATCGCGCGCCAAACAGTTAAAATTCAAACACTTATTTAAATTTAATGGACTGAACTTCGTTTCATAATAAAGGACTAGGAAGTCCAACTCTCGCGAATGAACCGACTTCTCTTTTTAGTTTTAATCTTAAAGTGGAAACAATAATATTTATCAATTAATATTAAATAAAACACAATTTTTTAGATAGAAATAAAATATAAACTAAATTTATTCAATGTCTTGTAACTACAAGTATTAATTATTAACTAATTCGTTTTAAGGACTTTTCTATGAAAAGTCTCTAAGAAGAGAAAGTTTTTCAATAATTTTTACAGGGTTCTGGATTCAAGATTTTCTTAAGAAAAACTAAGGAATTTATATTTTCTTTTGTATATCCAGTAAGTTTCGACTCATATCTAAATCTAAAATATCCTATGCAAGTAAAATGTAAGATTTGAGAAAAATGAATATAAGAATATATATGAATATATGATACATGTAAGATAAATTTAGGAAATACATTTAAACATAACAGGTATGTATTTGGGACGAGATCATCATTCTTTAAAATTTATAATTGTCGATTTGCCAATATCGCTAGCCAATTTTCTCCCTATTCTATTCCAAACTCGTATGAGTTAGTTTATTCGCGTTTGAATTAAACCGCGCGTTTCCGAATTAATAGTCCGCGCTCTAGCGTATAAAACGAGCAGCGGAAGGATTCTGCGCTCGTTACACCTCAGGGACATACGCGCCATCTCTTGGTTCTGGGCGTCGATCAATCTGAAGTTGTTGAGCGAAAAACGGTAAGAAATTGTAATACCCGCGTAGTTAGCCGAGCTTTCGGCGGGAGGGGATAGAAGAACCGGTCGCCGCGCTCGCAGTGGCGAAAAGTGAAACTTATGGAGTAAATATATGTACGTGTTGTTATAGCAAAATTCAATAAAAATGGGTTTTTCATGTTGTATAGTTAACTGTGAAAATACAGCTTCGAATATCAATTACAAATTTTTTCGATTCCCAACTGCCGCACACAAAATACAACAAAGAGTTCAATGGATTTCTGCAATAAGACTCATATTGTTAAAGCAAAAACTTTAACGATACCCAGTCAGAAGAAGATAAAGAATAAATGTTGCAGTACGGTAACCAAGGAGTATGCTGAGATAAATCATCGAGTGTAGAACCCCAAGAGTTGGGAACAGGAAGACGTTATTTTCAAGGCTACGAGTCACTACAAAAAGAGGAACAACTTTTGGACTTGGCTGGAGTTAGTTATGGCACTTTTGATTTTTTGTTAGAAAGAACACTCGTACCACCAGATAACTGTAAATTTAGTCAAAAGAATTCTAATCCTGAAATCCATAATTAAATTGTTCAAATCTGTCGTATTTTTGATTTACTGAAAAAACACAAAAATATTAGTTAATTTCCACTTTTCTGGGATAAAACTTAATTGAATTACATATTCAAGTGAAAAAATACAATATTGTGTAAACATGATTATTTCATTTGAATGAAAAATTTACCTGAATCTTTCATTTTTTAAAGTTATTACTGTTGGAAAATCCATATGTAAGGGCAGTAATAGAGAGCTTTCTAGTGCCTTAAAACCATCTTCCTTAATTATGTTTATATTTATATTGAGAACTGGAACTCCTTCCACTGTTTGATGGCCTGACAAGCACTTTTTGTATCTTTTAACACTTGGTTCACCTGTCATTAGGTATTTCCACATGTTTACAATGTTACATTCAACATTGATAATACGTGAATGTGCAGGAGAATTACTGTAATAGTATATTACGTGCCTAGGCGCACAATGAGGGTTATTGCGCGACGAGCGACAATGCTCGCAGGAGAATGAAGCCGAGACGAAGCCGAGGCGCGATCAGTCCTGCGAGCATTTTGACATTCGTCGTTTGACTCAACATTTTGAGTCTGGAAACAAGTTTCAGGCTGGCTTGTCGACTCTATTTGTAATATCTCTATGCTTAAAATCGGTAATAATGTCATCGAAAAAAAAATACATGGTTCCATTTAAAAAAGTGGAGTTGACCTTGATGGACTCTAACCTTGATGTAGCTTCAGCGCGTCCACCGATAAAAAAAATAGGGTGGTTCAGTATGACGGCCTTCTCGAACACTGAAACTTTTGTCTGAAACATTTTTGGATATGATCAATAGTTTGAGCGTTGAGTGACTTCACTCAACGGTTTGAGTGCTATCGCTCTGTAACACTTTATATGCCTCACCCTGTATATATTTTTAATCACATCAGAAATTGTAATAAATATAATTATTGTCATTATATTTGAAACATTCCTTATTAATATCAGTTGAAACAAATAACTTTTTCCACAAAAAAATATATTTCTATTTTCTACAAACAAAATAAGTTCAAAATAAGCACGAAAGAGGTTATATAGATGCAAAGCTAGTGAAATTGTAAAATTCATGACCGTGAAGTTAGCACAGCAACTATGATAAAACCAACTTTTTTTATATGAAATCGTTTGGTGGTCGTTTGGTGGTGTTTGGTAGTCAAGTTTTGACGTTTGGTGGTCAAAATTTAAAAAATTATGGATTATTCAAATTTGGGGTGCTAACTTCACGCTTGCACCCCACTTTTTAAAATTTATGAAATTTTTTTTCGGGAATCGTTTGGTGGTGTTTGGTAGTCAAATTTTGTCGTTTGGTAGTCAAAATTGAAAAAGATATGGAATTTTGAAAAAAATATGTTGCACCCCAAAATTTACTTTTCCGAATTTTTCTTGCACCAATCGATTCGAAATCGTTTGGTGGTATTTGGTAGTCTGCTTTAAATGTTTGGTAATTAAAAATAACACGATTATAATAATTTTCTAAAAGAATTAAGTGTCAACGCGCAGCTGGCCGCTTTGGCGAGTCGTCGGCGTACTCTCGTTGTGATGATCGCACCTGAGCGCTCATCTGGTGCCAAAAGTATAAATTAAGATCGAGCGTTCCAAAAGGCATCATAACCTTACTTCTGCCTTAGCTACGTAAAATACGTAATACATCTCTTAGCTATGACCTGCTATGACATAATATATTCAAATTCAAATGACCAATGATTCTAAAATAAAAAAGCGGAAGGATTTATCCCAAAGAAAGAGACTTTAGACTAAGTTAAATGTTAAGAGTTTTATAAATTTATGGTTCAACGAGGCTGGTTTATATTTTAGAAAGTAGCAATAAGGTAACACTTAGACTAAACTTGGGAATCCGAGAATGTTTCCCAGACATTCACAACCCCCATAATTCAAATAAACCAGACTCGTTTTCAAATAAGTATGAATAAATTAAGTATAGAATAAGTTTTTTCAGGAAAACGGGTTGTAGGAAACCCAGAGGAAATGCCTCGTAAAATTAGATTTATCACTAGACTATTCAAAAAAATCAGAAACCATGCCTAGAAACGAAACACTCTGGAGAAGACTTGGGAAAATCAAATAAATCTTCTAAGAGAACAGCTTTCTACCAAGAAATTGAATAAGACAGATTTCCATAAGAAATCTGTCATGTATACTTAAGACCCTTTTTTTTGTAAACTCCTGAGTGTTCCGTGTCTAGGTAAAAGGACCCATAAATTGCTCTAAGACGAAGCAGTAAAAAGACCATGTGTTGGGGTGACTAAGCTGGACCCTAACCCCGACCAACGCGCTTGTCAAGGGTGGAGGGGAGAGCTGACCTGAGGACCCAGAATATCAACTAAAAGAGAAATCTTGACAAAATTCAAGATCAGGGCGGGTTGATTTTCAGAAGAAAGTCACCAATGAGCTTCGGAGATGACACTCAGGGGCCCTGGGAATCGAAGTGGGAAATTGAAGGGAGGTCCAGAGAGTCATCCCACACACAGAGGATCTCAGATATTTTTCGGCCTTCGAATCGATACTACTGTTCGGTCTCGGACTTTATTAATATTTTGTGCGCTGCTAAGTCAATTGTCTAGTAATTAAATAATTTCAAGAGAAACCAAAGGTTTAGTTCTTCCTTTTATTTTAACCCGAGTCTTATTTTCATAAGCCGCCAATCTAACGAGTTTAAATAAACCGCGCGGAAATACTTGCAATCTTAAATAGACGGCCCTGAGGTAGGGTCGTGACATCGTACTTACCATTGGCGCGAAAATTTAAAAAAATACAGAGAATGCCAGAAACACGACAAATTGTTTATTAATATATTATTAGTGGTAATTAGATAATTAGAAATATGAATAGGAAATAAAATGATTTATCATGCTAATTTATTTGTCATTGCGGGTATTTTATAAATAAACACTTTCAAATGCACGATTTAACTTCATTGTTTACAACTATTTTTGAAGAAACATCTTTGAAGTTATTTTCTATTGATTTTTTTATTGATTTGATTTGTATTTAATTGATTTGATTAATTTATAATGTAGTTTGTAATTAGATAATTATAAACATGAATAAGAAATCCTACCAATCACAGCATATTTAGAGCGAATTTTTACAAAATTGCATGTCAATATCACTAAACAAAATTGATTGGAATCAGACGTTCATATACATTGATATACTTAATCGGTGCCTTAAATGTAAGGAAAAGTTCTTTAACTGTCCAGATACGATAAAAATTGCTGAAATAAGAGCATTTTTTTTATTTTTGAAATTTAAGAAAAAATTAATAATTGCAATATTGGTTTCAGATAGTGCTCATAAATCTTTACTAACACTGGTCAACAAAATATGACCTATGTGTCTTACAAAAAACCTTATTTTAAACTGAATAACATTTTTTCTTTAGTCAACTGCGTGTCATTGATTTCTTTTTTTGATGCAGAAAAAATTTCAGAAAAGTTTATAGTTCGACCAGCTGCAACTGTTCGAAATATACATGGCAGAGAAGTTATCTCTTTCTATAGAGTTGTCAGTTTGTCGGCTTACAAGTGCTTGAGGCGAATCATTGTACTGTTTCTTGTATCTTATTGCATTAAAAACTACAATATTTGCAATATTTACAATATTCACAGAATTTACAGTATTTACAAAGTTTAAAATATACTATCTTTATTATTGGTTGTTAGCTCCGTCAAAAAATGATTATAAGCTGCTCTATTTTCCAGTTAAACTATAGGTAAGACTTTGCCGTGAAATGTTGCGGCAACGTTATTGCAGTGTATGAACGTCTGACTCCAATCAATGTTTTTTTAGCGATATTGACATGCAATTTTGCAAAATTCTCTCTAAATATGCTTTGTGATCGGTAGAATACACAAACCCGTATTCAAATTTCTATATTAATTTGTGTTTGAAAAAGGATTACAATATTACAGGACAACATTGTTGCAATGTTGTAACAATATTGATTGTCAGCGTCCATTCATAATTGCAGCAAAATTTCATCAATATTGATACACTGTTGCCAACATTACGGTAACGTTGTAAATTTAAAAGTAGAAATGTAAAGACTACAATAATGTAACGAGCGACGCTAATTCGCTCGTATCTACGCAAGATGGCAACACCTCTCGAGTTAAGTTTGCGGGAAATTATAAATTTAGTTACTCCTATCTTTAATCATTTTATTCATTTAATTAATATTTTAATACTAATAAAGATTTATTGTTGGACTTCTGGTGCAAGATATAGAATAGTTTTCAATTCACGTTTTGTCCTGGATCAGCTATCTAAAGAAAGATTATAAAAGTAATTAAATTAGAGATAGAGTTACTAACTCTTGAAAGTTAAACTGAGTTTTCTCACGATTTTTAAATATTTAGTTTATAGTTAAAAGGAGTCGGTGTGATGAGAGGGCTTCAGAGAACCCTGCATGCGCACGTTAGAGTATAAGGACCTTTGTAAGTCTATTATAAATATTTTGTGCAATAGTTCTAAGTTTACATTAGAGGCAAGTCCGGATATTAGGTTCGAAATAAGCGGCATGTAATAAAAAGCGCTAAGAAATGAAATCATTATCCATAATTTATCCGAATAGTTTACAGATCTGTCACACTAGGGCTGATAGCGGCGAGACATAGACCTAAATGTTTAGGTGACATTAAATACGAAACGCGAGTTTCGAATAAAGGGTGAGATATGAAGCATTAAGTATTTTTCCTAGAACATATTAGTATACATGAGTACAGGGAGCGAGTCTACCCTTTTTTCGAATCTGAAACCTTCTGGCCAGCGAGCCTCAATAAGGTATGAGTGGGAGAGCATGTGAGCGCGTAGTTTTGTAAATCGTGTGTGAGTTGAATAATCTCAATCCTGATCTCAGTCTTGATTTTACTCGTCTGAGTTGATAATCTCGCCGTCTTGAACTCAGACGTAACTTTGTCAATCCGGACTTAGCCGATTTGTTTTGAATATAAATAATATTGATTAAAGTCAATTTTAAACGAGCCGATAATTTTCTTTATTTAAAAACATTCATATCTCCCGGTTTATTTCAATAATTTGACCGACGCGAACCCACCTATCAACTCCTATCTCTTCTGTCGCACCTGCGCGGCACGTAACAAATACTTGGTAAATAAACTAGAAAATTTCAGTATCTAGTGTAAAGCTTTTAATATTTAAATTGTTCAATGTCATAATGCATAATATAAATGGTTTGCAGGCTAAAAGGAATCATCGCTTATCGTCCAGGTCATTATAATGCTCTTTGTAAGAGAATAACTGATCACTGGGAGGTTTATGACGGCCTGAAAAACAATGTGAGTGCCTGAAAAAAGAATTGTTTACTAGTGCCGCATGGAGCCATTTATATAAAAATTAATGATTAACTGTTAAAAACAGATTGTAAAATGAAATTGTGCAATACAGTTAATATATCACAAAATCCTTAAGCGTCTTTCTTATCGAACCTATCACAAACTACCCGCAATGACAAATAAATTAGCATGATAAATCATTTTATTTCCTATTCATATTTCTAATTATCTAATTACCACTAATAATATATTAATAAACAATTTGTCGTGTTTCTGGCATTCTCTGTATTTTTTAAAATTTTCGCGCCAATTGTAAGTACGAGAGTACGCCGCCGACTCGCCAAAGCGGCCAGCTGCGCGTTGACACTTAATTCTTTTAGAAAATTATTATAATCGTGTTATTTTTAATTACCAAACATTTAAAGCAGACTACCAAATATCACCAAACGATTTCGAATCGATTGGTGCAAGAAAAATTCGGAAAAGTAAATTTTGGGGTGCAACATATTTTTTTCAAAATTCCATATCTTTTTCAATTTTGACTACCAAACGACAAAAGTTGACTACCAAACACCACCAAACGACCACCAAACGATTCCCGAAAAAAAATTTCATAAATTTTAAAAAGTGGGGTGCAAGCGTGAAGTTAGCACCCCAAATTTGAATAATCCATAATTTTTTTAATTTTGACCACCAAACGTCAAAACTTGACTACCAAACACCACCAAACGACCACCAAACGATTTCAGATAAAAAAAGTTGGTTTTATCATAGTTGCTGTGCTAACTTCACGGGCATGTAAAATTCTGTATCTTTTTTAAATTTGACCACCAAAACATAAAAGCCACCATCTAACCCACCTAACGACCACCAAACGATTCGACATCAAATTTTTAATAAACATTAAAGTGTAGTCAAGTGTAGTGGAAGTGTGAAGTTAGCACTACAATTTTCAAAATTCTATATATACTTTTAATACTTTATTTTTGACCACCAAATCCACCAAACATTAGAAAGTACCACCAGAGATGATACCACCTAACGACCACCAAACGACTCCAAAAAAATTTTTTGGAAAATTTTAAAAAGTGTAGTGCAAGTATGAAGTTAGCACTAAAATTTTATATTTTTTTATTTTCAACGACCAAACATTAAAAGCCACCACCAAACAACCACCAAACGATTCCAAAAATAAAAAGTACGTTATTTAATAGTTGCAGTACTAACTTCACAGACATTAAGGTTTTTGGGTTAAAACCGAGGGGTCGGACAGGGCTGACTCGGAGCTAAAGAAGATGAAAAAGAATATTTTGTTTTGCTTAGGATAAGTTAAGATTGCTCATTATACCCTTTATACTTATCATTAATTATTGATAGAAATAGGTAATTTCAAACATACTGACAGAAAAAATATGTACCATCGATCACTTTAGAAATTCTAGATAAGATGGATTTAATTAGATGATAAATCTTCATCTGCTTCAAGTTAACTTAACCTAAAACCTAGAGGTAATTTCTTTTTTTTAAATTATTAACTTTTTACTTGGGAATTTCGAATCAACATAATTTAATAATATTAAATACATTTTTCAAAACCGTTCCAGTCATTTTATAATCATAATATATTTCTAGATAAAATGTGGCGCAGATCGAAATTCTATTCTCAGTTGCTGACTGCCAAGAAATTTAAATCTCGTAAGCAGGCAAAAAATCTTGCAACAACCAAAGAAGACTTAAATAACAATAATATAGAACATGCGATTCCTCCAAAGGATTCACAAATAGTAATTTGTGGAGGTGGCGTAATGGGAGCTGCAGTTGCATATCATTTGGCAATCATGGGACTTGGATCACAAACAGTGATTGTGGAAAGTAGTATGTAAGTAATGAAATCAAATATTTTTAGGAATATTTTAAAATTCTTAAATAAAAATTTCTAGTCAAGATTTTTTCTTCTTCAGATTAGGTGGAGGAACAACATGGCACGCTTCCGGTTTGGTTGGGGCTTTCAAGCCAAGTCTAGCTCAAGTCAAATTAGCACAAGATAGCATAGCTCTCTATAAAGATCTTGAAAAGAAAGGACTTCCGACTGGATGGAAACAATGTGGAAGTCTTTCTTTAGCTCGTACGAGGGATCGAATGACCGTCTTCCGAAGAATGAAAGCACAATCTGTGTAACTACTTTTTCAATTTTTTATTACGATTCTTAAAAATCGTATGTTATTAAAAACTATAAATAATAGAAAAAATAATATTCCACAGCTCAAGAGACATCGAATGTCATTTAGTCTCTCCAGAAGAAGTACAAAAATTATGTCCATTGTTGAAAGTGGATGATTTAGTCGGTGGTTTGTGGATTCCTCACGATGGAGCTGCAGATTCTTATCAAATTTGCTTGACATTGATCGAAGAAGCCAAAAAGAAAGGTTGAGAGACTAACCGAGAATAAAATAAGAATCTTATTTGTATTATTTACATTAGCTGGTATAAATAACAAAGAAAAATTATCGATGTATTGTATTTCAGGGGTGAGAGTATATGAGAATTGTAAAGTCTCAAGGATATATAATCTAAATGGAAAAGTAAAGGGAGTAGAAACCAGTCGAGGAAGAATCGATTGCGAGCACTTTATAAACTGTACGGGCTTTTGGGCTCGCTCTGTGGGGAAATTAAGTGAGCCTCCTGTTAAAGTTTGTATTTATTCTCTAAATGATTTATGATTCAAACGTCTGAACATTACGCCTTTGAAAATGATTTCTAGGTGCCTCTGCACCCAGTGGAGCACTATTATCTTCATACGAAACCAATTGATGGTTTGGATCCGATGAGCCCTGTGGTTCGAGATTTAGATGGATATATATATTTTCGAGAAAACAAAGGTCGAATTTTAGCTGGAGGATTCGAACCAGTTGCTAAACCAGCCTTTGAAAATGGAATTATTCCTGGTCAGAGTTTAGAAGTAGAACTGAAAAATATTCAGTTTGCATTTTATATATTTTTTATTTCTAAACGTTTTTCTGATTCCAGACACTGCAGAGGAAAGGTATCTTCCTGAAGACTGGGACCACTTCCATGTTTTGTTAGAGCAAATGCTACACAGGATTCCGAGTCTGGGAGATGCTGTTTTGGAAAGATTGTGCAATGGACCAGAAGCATTTTCACCAGATTGTAAATGGATCGTCGGAGAAGCACCTGAAATGCAAAAATATTACATTGCAGCTGGAATGAAAACTGTAATTTTCATGACTATAAATTTAGTTTTCAAATTTTCTTTTAAAAATATTTTGATTCTTTGCGAAAGGTGGGAATATCAGCTGCTGGAGGAGTGGGAAGAGCCACGGCTGAATTAATAGTCAATGGAGAAACTTCTTTGGATATGTACGAGTTAGATATATCTCGCTTCCTTGGTTTGCATAATAATCGAAAGTTCTTGAGAGATCGTGTCAGAGAAGTTCCTGGGATGCATTATGGTTTGCAATATCCTCATCATGAATTCAAAACTGGTAGAAATCTGAGAACGTCTCCGATTTATTCTAAACTTAAAGAAGCTGGTGCTGTTTTTGGCCAAGTTATGGGTTACGAAAGACCAACTTGGTTTGAAGAAGATGACAATCCCGGTATTGAACTAATTTTATCGTTATTGATTTTTTATATTTTAATCAAACTATTTTTAAATTATATTGGAATTTTTTAGATTTGAGCCCAATTGATGGATCTCGTAAGTATAAAATTGCTTACACAGACACTTTCGGAAAACCACCCTGGTTTGAACCCGTTTCTCAGGAATATGCAGCATGTCGAGAAACTATAGGATTGAGTGATTATTCATCATTTACGAAAATTGATTTATGGGTGCGTAAAATGTATTTTCATAGCGCATATTTTGAAAATCCGATTTTCAGTACCTGCGAAGTGGGTTGAAACTGCGATTTTTAAGCCTAGGGGCGAAACTTTAAAGGTAGGGTTACAAACAACAGTTTCGACCCGCTCTACAGGTACCGAAAATCAAATTCTCAAAACAGTTGCTATGAAATAGTATATTACATTACAAGGGGCGAAACAGAGCGATTGCATGAGTGTGAAGTTTGCTCTGCCCGAGTGAAACGAGGGCTGCAATCACACGAAATGCTTTCGCTGTGTTTTGTTTCGAGTAATGTATACTATTTTTCATAGCAACTCTTCTGAGAATCTGATTGGCTGTAACTGTGGAGCGGGTTGAAACAGCGACTTTCAACCCTAGGGTTGAAAATCGTAGTTTCAACCCGCTCTACAGGTACCGAAAATCGGATTTTCAAAGGAGGCGCTATGAAAAACAATATGCATTACAAGGGACGAAACACAGCGATTGCAACGAGTGTGAAGTTTGCTCTGCCCGAGTGAAACGAGGGCTGCAATCACACGAAATGCTTTCGCTGTGTTTTGTTTCGAGTAATGTATACTATTTTTCATAGCAACTCTTTTGAGAATCTGATTGGCTGTAACTGTGGAGCGGGTTGAAACAGCGACTTTCAGCCCTAGGGTTGAAAATCGTAGTTTCAACCCGCTCTACAGGTACCGAAAATCGGATTTTCAAAGGAGGCGCTATGAAAAAATAATTTTCCTAGTTTTTCAACAATAATTGAATATGTTTCTAGTCGAATGGTTTAGAAGTGGTGAAATTTCTGCAATATCTATGCTCCAATGATGTGGATGTTCCGATTGGAAGCATTATTCATACTGGAATGCAAAATCATAGAGGTGGATATGAAAATGATTGCAGTTTAGCAAGACTCAATGCCAATCAGTATGTAGCTTTATGAATGTAAGACCAGATTAAGATTAGAGATACATTTTAGAAGTTTTCTGTGGATTACAGTTTCCCAAAACTAATAAACAGTAATTTTAAAAATAAATTTCATTAATTAGAAATATATTTTTAAATTGTAGTTATATGATGATTGCACCGACGATTCAGCAAACGCGATGCAAAACATGGCTTAAAAGACATTTACCTGCGGACGGTTCTGTAGCAATTTCTGATGTAACTTCTGCCTACACTGCCATTTGCATCATGGGACCTTCCACAAGAAAATTATTATCTGAACTAACTGATACGGATGTTAATCCAAAACACTTCCCATTTTTCACTTATAAGGTAATATAATTGATGCGTTCACTTTTATCTTTAATATTTTTAAGCCTAAAGAGATGTTTTTAAAAAAAAATTTCTATCAAGTAATAAACTTTATTTAAACATTAAGTATTAGTTTTTAATTATTCTAGGAATTAGATGTTGGGCTGGCCAATGGAGTCCGGACGATGAATCTAACACACACTGGTGAACTTGGATATGTTCTTTATATTCCTAACGAAGTAATTTTATGAACAGTTTTCCAGTTTCACAGATTTTGTATTTATTAACTTATCAGATCGATAAATTTAAAAATTCCCATTTCCTGTTTTTTCAAAATTCAAAAACCTTAGAAAAATTTTCTTTACTACCTCCAAAATAATTCATTTTTAGTTTGCTCTACACGTTTACAAAAAACTAATCGATGTAGGAACGAAATATGGAATGAAGCACGCTGGTTATTACGCGACTAGAGCTTTACGAGTTGAAAAATTCTACGCATTTTGGGGACAGGATCTCGATACGTTCACGACTCCCTTAGAATGTGGTAGAGTCTGGAGAGTTAAATTCGACGTAAGTAGATCTCTACAATTATAGATACTTAAAAACTAAACTTGAGTTCTGAAATTTTTAGAACTAAAGAATTCTTTGTTATTATAGAAAGACATTGATTTCATCGGAAGAGACGCCCTTTTGAAACAAAGGGAGACGGGTGTAAAGAGAAAATACGTGCAACTTTTGCTTAATGATCATGATTTGGAAATTGACACCTGGTGTTGGGGCGGAGAACCCATTTACAGAAACGGAAAATACTGTGGTATGACGACAACTACTGCTTATGGTTTCACCTTCAAAAAACAGGTAAATCAGAATACTTACATAGAATTCGTTTCTTAAAAATGCTGAAAATAATTCCAATAAATATTTTCATCAGGTCTGTCTCGGTTTCGTTCAGAACATCGACTCAAATGGAAAAGAGCAAGAAGTAACGAACGAATATATCCTTTCGGGGGATTATGAAGTAGACGTCGCAGGAATAAAATTTCATGCTAAGTGCCACCTTCACAGTCCAAATTTGCCAACGAAGTTCCCCGATAGAGAACGCGACGCTTATCATGCAACTCGTGATCAGCAGGTTGTGTAACTTAGGCTATCAGTAAATATGTAAAAATGTACACAGAAAAAATGTGATTATTTAATAAACGACATTGGTAAGACTTTACATTGATTGTTTTGAACTCTTCCTCTCGAAATGTAAACTTACAAAAGGGACACGTTCGTACAATGCCATAGGATTATTTTATTTACTAGCTGCGTTTAGAGTTCACATTTGGAGATTTATTCTCACTTATTCTTACGATATTGTACTCGCAGATTCTCCAAATGTATCACAGAAATCTTACAATGTAATTATTAGTCGTTTAGCTCTGGTCGTCATGTTTGACTGCCTATTACAGTAGCTTTTTATAGTAAATTAATTAACTAAAAATATCTGTTTATCATAATCTATTGAACACTGTAGTCCACCTTACAATAATCTCCAAAATCGTCTCTTTTCAATATAATTATATATGGTAATACCTACGGTATATAAAATACAATACTACACATTCATTGGCAAACGTCATTTATAAGACGCGATTTCGGAGACTGAATTCGTTGCCCTTCGACGGTCGCAACGAGATCATTTATTAAAATATTAACATGTTCGTATCACGTATGACCTTAGTTTTTTCTCTCAAATCAATAGTAGTATTGTACTATTTCCTACCTACTGAAAAAAATAATTCATAATAAATCCTAAAGTATTATACACCTAGCCGTAATTTAACAACTTTTTACACGCGACTCAGTATTTACGAGTTTACTGTACACAAAATTGACAAGAAAAAATGATAAGACGTATTATCACTCAGGAATCTCAGACTCAGGATTTGGCTGCACTTGCTTTTGAACCATACAAGAACGGGCCACCGACTCAAATAATCTGAAAAAAGCCAAGAAAACATTTTAATATTTGACTTAAAAACAATCAAAATTCAAAATAGGTATTTATTACTTTTTTAAATTAATCGTAATAGCTTTTAACAAAATTCACTATCATTTTTGCTCAAATTAACATTTTAGTTTTTGATTGCATTAATTTTACAATATTGCTTTTTTGCATTCATTATTTTTATAAATAATTGTAACTTTTAATGCAAAAATCTTTTTCAGAATTTAAAAAAAGTATTGATTTGAATTGCCACATTACAATTGGCAATTGAAAGTACACTTATTTTTCAGGAGTCACTCTAGTTTCTTGATTTTATGTTATTGGATTGAAAATTTGTCTCTTTTAATAGCACAAAGGCTAATAAAATTTACGATCAATAATTTAAAATAGTTGATGATATGTCAATTAAAAAAAAAAAACTCAAATTACTTTTTCAGAAAAATCAATAACTCCGAAAATAATTTACATACTTTAAAGTTCTTCAGCTCACATTAAAGATCAATTCTCCTAATATTTTGTTAAATCATTAAAATAAATTCGATTTTTTTTTTCTAAATTCAAGCAAAGGCTGAACCTTGTTACAAAGAAGTCCCAAATTTCAAATAAAGCATTTACTCTACACATAATTAAAAAAATATATAACAGATTAATATTCTTATAGTTTGAATTAGATTTTATTATGAAGTATACTGATTTTTCAAAAAATCCTTATGAGTAACTATACATCTTAAAATTTTCATGAGTTTTTGCTCCTTAATTTAGCATTTATTTGAATTTAAGAGGGAAAAACGAGAATTGCTGAAAAATAAGCGTCCGACGATTTCCAGCGAAAGTGTATTTCTGAATAGAAGTAGAAAAAGTACTTACTTTTCGATTTCGGGAGCACAGTGTACGAATTCGTGTGACCAGAATTTGTATGTAGGATTTTTAATCAGTTCAATAAACGTGATTAATAATCCCCACGGATGAGGTCTGTTAACAATAAGTCTCTCTAGCAGGACCCTGGTGATCTGTTCCTGTATAGCCTCGGTATTAGCCTCAGCGAAAAGGTACAAGAGAGTACAGCTAAAGTAGTGAGTATGACTGTTTGGATATCTGAGTTGATTAGCAATCGCATTCAAGAATAAATACCGTCCTTCAGTATCCAAATCCACCGCCAAGTTCTGGAAAATATCCATATGTGCCGAGTGTGCAATCGTCGACATATTCGGCGTATGTCCTTTACTTCTGATAAATGCAATCGCTTGAGTTCCAACATATAATACAAGAGCATTCATAAGTTGAATATTATATCTCGATCCTGCCTCTTGTGATATTTGCAAATTGCTTCTAAGTTCAGATAAGAAAGTAACAGGCGCCCGAGCCTTCAAATAAGAATCCAGCTCTTTTTTGAAATTTGGTGGTTGAATCATAGACGCAAAGTTGGTAAGTACTCTCGGTGCATGTGCTATTTCCGGCAGCATATCCACCTTCAAATTCGGCGTGAATGGATCCGGCAAACGCATATTTCTTGGAAATGCGCTGAGGATTAAATTCCTCATTTGGATACAATTTGGTGGAATTACATCGCAAAAGCCATAGTGATAATCACAGAGGAACTCGGGAAAATCGTGGAGGAGAACCAAGAGTACTCTCAGGGTTCCCTTATAGAGGAGGGTTACTGGCTTTGCAAGTTCAGCGTTTCGTAAATAAGGTGCAAGGTATTTGAAGAGATCAATCAGTAGCTGTGCGTACATTCCCCAGCACTTTTGCTGCGGAGTGATGGCGAGCATCCGTCCAATGAAGACTCGATGAGAGACCAATTCTAACCATGCGTAACAGAAACCAGAGGCTTTTGCCGGACGAAGAATGTGCAGGGTGTGGCAGAATGCAGTCAACACTTGGAAGTTTATCGCCTCCAGGACTGGCTCCGGTGCACAGAGCTCGAGGAACAGCATTATGAAAATCCTGTAAATTAAAAAAAGATATTAGATATTGTAAAAAAAACACTTTCAAGTTTTTAAGCTCAATATATAACTATAACTGAGGATCATTTTTTTTACATATGAAAATTTATAAGAAAACAAATTTTGAAAACATGCATTACTAAAATTATGGGGTGGCAAAATTTAATTAGCATTATCTATTAAAGAGCCGAAAAAATAAACTCATATTTAGTTTTCTTTAATTTGAAAATACTAGATTCCACTTATTCGATTTTTTTTTCAGCGAATACCTGAACATATCAAGTTATAATTAAGTCATTCAGATAAAATTCTCACCGGTGGTATGGAAGTTGTTGGAACTCCGTCTGGCGCATCTCGTGATCCTGGAGCAAAACTCCAGCGACGATTCCAAGGACTTTGTTCAGTAAATTAATTTTTGTGTGCGTGTTGGTAGTATCACCCGAATGTTTGACAAGAAGGGCAACGAGTCGCACGAATGCATCCAAAGTATGGAAACATTTTGCTCGGACAGCTGAAGGTGCGGCGTTGGATTCACCAAGTGCTCGATAACACAAATCAACGCACATCTGAGTGCTAATTTTGAAAAATCTTGTGATCAGGTCGTCCGTTTTCAAGATGCCTTGAATATTCATGTGGTGAACAAAGGTTCCAAAAGCTTTTGTTGGATCTCTAGCATGAGTGGGACTATGATGCATTTGCACCCATTCTCTTAAAAGAAATTCAGTCTTTTCCATCAAACCAGGTGGATCGTCGTAGTCACGTATCTGTTTAAAATAAAAATTTAATTATTCATAATGCTTGAGATTTTTTATTCAATTAGAAGAAGATTAAAGATGACTCACCTTCGCTTGCATTATTCCAGAATGGATATGAGCCGTTGGACCTGCAGGAACTCTATCAGCAAGTACACCAGGATCGTGATTAGCCCGCAACGATTCTATCAAGTTTGTCAATCTGAAGAGTGAGATGCTGAAAAAGAATTTAATTTTATTATATTATTGAAACTGAGTTTATCATGAAGCAAATTCTAAAATCAGGTCTATTAATGAGATGAAGAAAGAAACTAACCCTTCAGGTGGAGCTCTGTGGTGGGCCATTCTAACGACGACTTCGATAGTGTTGAATAAATCTGATTCTGTAACGTGAGTAGTTTGTCTCTCATCTACCAAGTAAAGTTGCACTAGCTGCATAGCGAACATCGTCGCCATGGCACTTCCACTTTCCATGCTTTGTGCGAGCGCCATGTCAAATTGTGGCAAACTTAGCAAATGGGATCTATAATAAATTATAGTAATTAATACAAGTTTAATTATAGATTTTGAATACATAATTCAAGAAATATTCAACTTCTAACCTGATTAGACAATCCACAGCTTCAAAGTTATAACGAAATTCTTCTCTGCACTCCATCAAACAACGAGTAACGTTTTTGTTAGTCCACTGCATTCCGTAGGCTCTTGGGTCTTGAAGACATTTCAAGATTCGAAGATGTAATTCACGGGAACGAAGAATAATCTCAGAGTCCATGACTCCACTTGAAAGAGTCGGACCATCTAGCAACCCTTCCACGGCCTTAAATAAATAACATTAAATCGATAAATGCTAGAGCTTATATTATTACTGATAGATTAGTATTAACAAAAACTATCTACCTTTTTTAATAGCGCAGTAGCAGCATTTGTATCACGAGATCTTCTAGTGACAATGATAGCTTCGAGAAGACCATGAAGAGCTGCCTGTTGAGGTGGTGGAGCGGCAGGTCCCATCGCTGTTAGTAAAACTTCTACTTCAGCGGCAAGTTTTTCTAGCATTGATCCTATTTCATCGGTGCTAACAGCTGCTGCATAAGCAGCTACTTGTTGTGCTGCTGCAGCTGCCACTGCTGGATTCGCTGCAAATGCTGCCATTGGTCCCTGCTATAACCGAAGAGATAAACCAATGTATTCAATCAGAAATACCAAGAAAACGACGTTAAAATAATAAATTAAAATACAAATTATCTAGACTTACACTGATAGGTTTAGGCATGAATAGCGCTCTTGAATCTCGATCAGAAAGAGGTTGAAATCCAGGAATATTTCTTGCAAATTCTTCATAAACAGCCATTTGCTGAGGCGTTACTCCAGTAAGTTTCAATTTGATTGGTTCTGGCATTCGTTCAGCTTGATATTTGATCAATGGATCAAAGTATCTTCTGCCTTCCTGACGAGCAATTTTCCTTAACTCGAACTCATTCATCAACCTCTTGTCCATTTCAGGAACCGCTTTTTCGATAGCAGTTTTTTGTACGAAAGCGCAAGCGAGTTCCATATTATCGGCAGCGATAACGTTAGCTGCTTGCTCAGCAAGTTCCTTCTGTTGTAGAGTAGGTCC
Source organism: Diplolepis rosae (assembly GCA_030998225.1). Lineage (NCBI taxonomy): Eukaryota > Metazoa > Arthropoda > Insecta > Hymenoptera > Diplolepididae > Diplolepis > Diplolepis rosae. The sequence continues at coordinate 7,965,645 of JAPYXD010000701.1, forward strand.
AATCATAGCGCTGATGAAGTTTTGTTTCAAGTTTGTGCTGATTGAGGTCAAAATCTGATCTCTACAGGTGATCATTGCCATACCTGCGGTCAAATGTCGGACCATGTGTCTAGCTGCTTGACGCATTCTGGTTTCATCTGAATCCAGGGCGAAATCTTTCCTGACTATCTGCTCGCTTGTTGTCAATGCTATCTTGATAGATCGATCCACCACTGGATGAATCCATTCCTGAATTGCTCTTTCGATGGCTGAACGAACGAACTGCTTCAGTTGAGGATGAGCTTGCAAAAATGGCAACTAAAAAAGTATTTTGAAGAAAAAAATTTAAAATATTTGAGACGAGTTGAGTAATTGTAAAAGATTTTAAAACTTTCTATTAGAATTAGAAGAATTCTAGATTTGGAAAGAATTGGAATATAAAAATTTATAAATGAGTTCAAACAGATGAAACTAATTTACGTACTTGATTGTTGATTGTAATATGCGGGGCAATATTAGCGATTGCACTAACTGAAATATCCATATAATTAAATCTGGGTTCTGGTGGACCAGAAGGTAACGAAGGAGTTGTATTAACAGGTGGGGCAGGTTGGGTAATCATTGTTGCAGTAGTTACTGGTCCAATCTGTTCTTCGATTTGTGCTTGTGGCTGTTGTTGTTGATTGTTGCTTGTTTCGTGTTTTTTGTTAGGATGCGACAACTGGTATTCTAAAGTACGCATCCTATCAGGATCCTTCAAATATACCGCTGGCTTTAATTCTGAAACGTCGATACTTAAATTTTTGCAGAGTACTTCGATCTCGAATTTTAAATTCAATTTCAAATCTTGTTCCTGATGAAGTTCTGCAAGGACGTTCATGATTCCTATAGTCCAGGGGTTAGGTGGACGAAAAACTCGGCTCTTCGCACAACTCTCGAGCACCTTTGCAACGAAGGGTACGACGTAGAGTAGTTCCTGCTGGCCTTTATGATAGGCTTCAGCCAGTAAACTCTTCAAATCAATATCGACTTGCAAAATTGGTTTGTTCCTTCCTAGAGTCAGCATTCCTAGCCAGTGGCCCAAGTTTTTAAGAAGAGATCTATCAGAGAAGTTGGCTATTCCTTTATCACTTCGAAGCAGAACTTTGATGTTTCTAAATGTTTCTCTAGTGACCATTTTGTTAACTTCTGGAACTTTTAAGCAGTCAAGGAAATTTGAATAAAGAGCGTGAAAATTCAACTCGATGCTAGCTCGTTTCATAACTAAATATTGGGCCATCCAAGGCCAGTATTCTTCGGTGACTATCTCACGGATCTCGTCGCATTTTTGTTGCAAATTGAGCTGACTAAGGTTGTTGAAGATGAAGGCAGTTTTGTCTTGTAGAGCCTCTGGAGGAGCTGTTATTTTTTCTTCTTTATCTGTCGCCACAAGCAGGGTATCAATGTTTGTTGCATTTGCGATTGAAGGCTGAAAAATAAATAAATATAAATACAAATTAGAGACGAGCTTATGATAGAAAAGCGTATCTAGAAATAAACCTACTCTAGTAGAAAGGGAAGCTGTAGAAGTTGTGGCAGGTTTTGATTGGTTCGTGCTAGTTGTAATCGTAGTGGTCGTTATAGTTTTATACGGAGTAGTAACTGGAGGAAGCATAACGGTTTTCGGAGCAACAGGACCCTGAGGTCTTGTAGGAGGTTCTTGACCTTGGAGTCCATATTCAATATACTCAATCAGATGATTAGGGAATTCGCTGAAATGGGGAATGACTCTGACATGTTCACAGTAAGTTTGATATTCTTTTAAGCGACTCTTGAATCTATCTAAGGCTGCGATACCAAAATAATACATCTTAGTACCTTCCGGTTTCCTAAGAGCGTCCAAAACAAATCTGAGAGCGAGACCCAAAGTCATATAGCTGTTCACTAAACCTCTTTCTATGATACCTCCGAAGAGTTGTGCCGTTATGTGTAATTCTTTATCCGGGTATTGAGGGAAGAATCTGTACTCTTCAAAGAGGTTTCGAAGCATGCAGTTAAAAACCTCTCGTTCTCTTTTACTACCAGAGTCCTGAAACTTCTTCAGCATGTCAAGAACTTCATCGATTGATAAAGTTGGATGTGGTGGATGGTTATATATTCGCTGAAAGTAACCGTTTGCTTCATCTTCAATTTCCTTGGAGACGTTTTGTGCCATGTCGGGGAAAAGATTCGAAGTTTCTGGAAGTCTTGACTTTTCAATGCCGGCTGGAGGTCCAAGACGGCCTAAACCACCGATTGCTGCACCGCCTGCAATAACTGAAGGCCCTTGAGTTCCAACTGGTCCTGAATGGAGTTGAGAGGACAGCGGGAGTATTGGAAATGGACTTGGCGAGGGTCCCATTAATCTCGAGGGTGATCCTGGTGCAGAAACTAATGGTCCAAGCCCGCCAGGCAAATTAAACGCGGAACTACTTGGTGGACCGAGACTAGAACCTAATCCCATAGAGGCAAGACTGGAACCCAAGTTCCCAAGCGGATCCACTTGCTTCGAGGAGAATAGCTGCAGAAATAATGAAATTAATTAAATATCAGCCGCACTGCCATAAGTGATAGATTCCTAGATCGCTAGTTATCAAAGAGAAAGTGAATTTGTACTTACTTGGCCTCCAAGTGTAGCAGGATTGAAAGGTTCGAGGCCGCGGTGTCTCAAAACTCCAGGAGGTGGTGGTCTACTCATGGTTCCTTTACTTAGCATTAAACTACAGTTTTGTACCATCGTCATGATAGCCTCGGCGCACTCCTGAGAAACGCTTCTATAATGAAGAATAATTGCAATTTATATTGATATTTGCTTTTAACAGACCATGAATTTGCAGTACAATTAAATTAAATTGAAAATCTTACCCAGCACAAACTTGAAGGCAAGCAAGAATGGTCGTAAGTGTTTCTTGGGGCAGCTGACTGGCTTTCGGAACGGTGGGATCTTCTTTCATGCCAGGACCAGTAACTTGCGGACATCTTCTTTGCAAAAATTTAACGCAAGCAGCGACAAAAATCTCGCCATGGTCTCTGATTTTATCAGTTAGCCACTTTTCTAATTTCAAATATTCTCTTCGAGAAGCTAGGCATGCGAGATCAATAACAAAAGGAAAGGATTGTGCATTGAGTAGCGCGGACAACGCCTTCAGATCCTGTGCTACATCTAGAATTCGAGATAGTCTCGTTTGGTCATGATCACCACGTAAGTACCATTCTGCCATGGCGTGCATTATAATAGTTTTTATCTTGACGTTATTTACATGCCACGCATGATGCAGTATAACAGCAGCATTAGGGTGGTTTCCGAAAAATATAGGCATAAGAGTGCTAAGCAACTCTTGCCTCAATAACGTAATAGGTGGATTAATTTGAAGTAAAGCTAAAACAAGAACATCGGGACAATGTTGTATCGGCCATTTGAATATCTCTTGGACTTGTGCGTATAATCCTCTTTCAGCCATGTGAAGTAAGAGCTCAACAACATTTAATGATCTCCACGTTTGCGCCTCTTTACTGTCACCTTCTGGGGCAGCTTTTAATACATCAACTGTTACTGAATGGTACGGATAATCTGCGAAACAGAAGATGTCTGGACATTTTAATATCTGTTGTACTAGAGAAAACTGCCCCTCAACATTCTCCCAGTGTCTGTAAATGAGTTCAACAGGAAAGACATCCAGAGGAAAACCTTGTAGTTGGAGACCTAATCTTAAGCCACTGACAAGTAAGTTCAGTCCTTGACGATCTTTTACAATAAACTCTGAGTGATCAAGTTGAACGATTACTTCATTCCATGGTAAAGAAGATTGCTGCAAATTCGAAATTGCATATTACTGTTATTGAACTAACTTTAAAATTGCTATAGATTGAAAGAGAAGTAATATTACTAACAACATCTTTCAACGTTTGAACGAAAACATCGACATTCCACGTCTTTGGTAAACAGCCGTCAGATGGTTTGTCTTTATTAGCGTCCTGACCAGAGTTTGAATTCGCCCAAAAGGACTGCAGGCCACCAGCATCGTCGAGGCCACTGCAACTTCGCGCCATATGAGATAATACTCGTGCTACACATGTTGCCGAAATTTCTCGGGCACCAAGTCCAGTTAAAGCCGATCGACATTCCTCTACACTATTGGTGAATCCATATCCTAATTCCATTATAAGCTCTACTAGAGCGTTCCCATCCTAACAAAAAATCAACATTAACATAAAGATTATTTTGTAATCAAATATTATATTCTAAATTAGCGTTAGATTTTTAAAATTACCATTTGAGTGGACCCCATGATTTTTTGGCTAACTTGCGGCGCTTCCCCGTCGCCTGGATACAAAAGTGGTGCTAGCACCACTGGTACCAGTTCACGGGGAAAGTCCCGCCTCAAATTTTTGAGTAATTTTTCTTTTAATTGGGAAGAAATTTCAATACGATTAGATTCTTCAAGTACGTTGAAAAGAATTAAGTGTAGGACCTCAGTTGAAGAGTCGCTTAATCCTTCGTTTTGTTTTTTGCTGTTCTCTGAGTGGACGTAATTTTGTATTAACTCTGGCACTTGTTTTTGGAGATCTTCTAGAGCTAGGGATTGAATTTCTGGTGTCTCTGAATGTTGTAAGGCGATTGCTATTACCACTTCTTGTATTAAAGTTAGCCCCAGGACCTTACGAAGATATGGAAAAAACTTCGGGGATGGATTTAAAGTCTGAAAATAATTCGATATAACATTCAAACCATTTGTCTTTAATACTAAAACTTAAGTTCATAAACAAATAGTTTTATGTAAACTTTACCTTTTGCTGATGCAATGGGTGGTCGAAAGAGAAACAGAGGTTTGAAATGATAGAAGGTTTCTTAAGAATGGTTTTAAGTTCCTCCTTAAGAAGTTGCACCTGATAATAATCTTTTGCACTAGACTCTGGTGGTTCTCCAGTCGAAAAGTCAATACTCGAAAGCAAACAGCGCAATAAATGTCTGTCTGCCTCCAAACCCTTCCCCTGCACTAACTGTAGAAATATTGTTAATTATAGTAAACAGAAATCCTTTTATACTAGTTTTATAAGCAGAGAAATTAAGCATGCAAGAATAAAATGTATATTTTAAAAGTTCTGATTTACCTTAATGTAATTATAAAATACTTATTTTATTGAAAAAAGTCTCTCATCATTCAGATAGAAATACGATTTAGATAAGAAAATGAAAATTCCAGTATTATCAATATTTCGCTTTCATTTTTCAATCGCACTGATTAACTTAATTAATAAAATCTTGTGTAGTAAATTCCAAAATATGAAAATTGATATATTTATGGTAATCTGACAAATAAATAAAATTAATTGACGGGACTTTAATGCAAAAATTTTCTCCATAAAATCTAACTGAAATTTGAGCTATTTTTTCCAAAAGAGAAATAAAAGAAGCAATCGGAGCAAATAGGCACGATCAGCAAAAAAGTCGAAACGGAAAAAAAGAAAGTAGCACTCCACTTGTCAAAATTACAAATTGGTGCATAATTAATACTAATTGTTGAGAGAAAGACGAAGCATGGATAAAGTAAATGGGTTTGTGAGGCTTTTTTCTTTTACTTAGGAGAAAATGTGAATTTCTTCATTCAAAATGGTACGTTAACGGGAAAGTGTGGTTAGAGACAAAGCAGTGAACGGAAACGTAGTTTTTTTTATTGAAACTCATTCTAGCAGTCAGACCAGCTATTGATACTTCATTCAAGTTTATTAGGAAGCAGTTTTACATTTCAGTTACAAGTTTTTCAAAAAACTGGGCGAACATATTGTCTAGATCGAAGTTTGTGTGGCAAAGTTACTGGCCAACGCAAACGCTGAAGGGGGGTGTAGGATGCAAGGAAGCAGGACACAACAGGTTTACTTTTACTTACAGCTGATATTTCCTGGCAGCTTCCCCGAAAATTTCTTTTATTTAACTTCGTAACCAAATAACTGATTTGTGACAAAGTAAAAGACAACGAGTCCTGGTTCATAGTTCCATGAATACGACCTCGAAAGCTTCAAACACGTTTGAAGCTTTCTTCGGTATCCACGAAATGCCTCCCCGGGTTCTCTCCTCGTTAAAAGCATGTAAACTACATTGGCATAGTCTTGCGACCAACATCGGGATCGGTATTTTTTATTACAAATTCAAATCAACGTCATGGCTAGCACAACAGAAAAAATATTAAAACGTAACACTCAGAAAAATACAGCACACCTCACTAGATCTTTACTTCTATCTTTTTTCAGGAGATCTACGAATTTCAACAGACCTTCGCAGTCTTTGCACTCACTATCTCGCTTGCACTCCTTTACTGAGTTTCCTAATTTTATCACTCGATGGCGCTATTGTTTGGAGTTATGATTGGTTGATGAAACCGGACATCCGTCCGGATAATGGTGAGTTGTAAAAATCGTGTTTTTGAAACACATAACCCCAAAATTATTTTTCTCTTTAAATTAAAAAAATTTTAACCAGTTTTTGGATAAGAATCTTCTCATATCATTCTAAAAAGAAAAATGATCTTTAACTATTTATATTATTGATAATACTATTAGCATTATTATCTTTAATGAAGTATTTTAAGTATGTCATTAAAAATTGAAATCATTCGTCAAGAATTCGGATACGCAAACACTATTGGTTGAACGGTAAATAATGGCAACTTGCATGATATTCCGCGCGAATTTTTAAACGAGGATTTTGAGAAAAATTCTGTCCACCAAAACATAGTCACGGTCAATTTTTGAAAAATATACTTTTAACTTGCAAAGTAGGGGACATATTCAATTTCAAATAATATTAAATATACTACCATGTTAATTATAAATGAAACAAGAGAAAGGGTAGTAGTCTTGTGAACATTTTATTTAAATATCTTAATAAGTTTACACTTGAAAAAAATATTAAAATTCTTTTACCCGCACATTATAATTTGTTATCTGCTTCAAAAACTGGAGAATACTTAAGCATAAGAATTAGTAATCGAGTATCATGCATCGTAAACAAGGAATAAAAGTAACTTTGCATATAGAGTAAAATGTTAACAATATCAATTTTTTTCTTCGGATAATAATACACCTGAATATTTCTGCATGATTATTATTTGACATAAGCAGATAACGAACCTCAAGTCATAAACCTAAAGTAGTAATCGTTATAATTATTATAACTCTCATATAGCCTGCCCTTTGTCGCAAATTTGATGTCTGCGAACCAAATGATTGGGTTTGACACTGTGCTTACATTGTACTATTTCTCTTTTGTCTTTACTACTCCTGCATGTACGTAAATACATATAGAAGGCACATATTTGTACTACATTGCAAATCGTGCTTAAAAACATCAATTTATATATTTTATAGAATGTAAAAAAGCTCGATTGGTCATTATTGCAGCGAACTTTTGACTAATGGCTCAAGTCATAACCAATTTGGTTCATTTTAAAATAAATACACTCTACTCCAACTAAAGTTTACTGCAATCAATTTGTATTGTAGTCATATAATTATATTTTAAATTCGAAGTCAAGATTGATTTTAACAATCAATTATTCTTTACGAACCCACTAGAAATATGGCGCCATTAAAAAGAAAAGCTGCCTTTAGAACGCTTTTTCAGTCGTATCTCATATCTATTTCGAGCTCTTAAACTGATTAGACAAAGAAATATTTTAAGCCGTTTGGGAAAGTGTATAAAACCTTCACATGTAAAAATTCAATAACTATAACAAAAATACTTTCGCGAAAACAATCATTAAATCATGTTTCCGAATTTTCTATAGTTTCGCATCCAAGTACAAACTACAAAACACAAATGGCATTTGAAGGAAAATGCCTACGAATCTTAGATTATAAGATTCATTGCAGGTACCTAAAACACTCATTAAATGTAGCTCTACCTATTGAACTAAAACAACAAGAAGCGAGGTCATTTAAGTCTTTAAAGAATGTAGTATTTAAAAGCAAAATATTGCGCATCATTTTAATTTGATATGTAAAAAAGACTGTCTATCATTTTGATTAGGTTGCGTATTAAAATATGTAGAAGAGAATGCACTTATGAAGTGCACTTTTTTCCAACTTCTCGATGTTCGAAGTAAAAATGCAATCTATCAGCTGTATTAAATTTTGCTTTATCTTCGATAACGTCCAAGATATGCTTTACAATTCGGACAAGTGTGGTGCACGTCCATACACTCGTCGATGCAGCAAGGTATCAGACAGCATCCAAACCAACATCTGTAATTTATTTTAATAGATAAATTATTTTCAAAATCTAAAAATAAAATTAGTTGCACATTTTAAGAGAATGAGTTTAAACTAATGAAAATCTATTCAAAATTTACAAAACTAAATTTATAGTTCAAGAAGAATATCAAATTTTATTTAAAGATTTATTTGAAGAGAATAAATGTTCAATTGCACACTAATAAATTATTTTAAATACCCAAGTAAAGCAATGACAACACCAGAAATGTATGCAATCATTCCTGGTTCAGTTCTTGTTTTTGTGTCGATTTCGGCATGACAGTGAGGACAAATTGTGTGTGTTGCTCCTGGACCAACAGGAACTATAGTAGTTACTATGGTGGGTCCATTAGCATCTGAAATAAATATTTTTAGTAAATAAAATATTTCAAAATTATTTAAAAAATAAGATTGATAACTGATATTTAATTGATTTTAGAAAGCTTTAAAATTATTCTTAGAATTTGCTTCATCTTTCACTTTTTTATATATTGTAAAAAGATTCAGATCTTAAAAAATACTTTTAATTGCAAGAGCCTCATTTTTTATTGGACTTATAAAATATATCAAAGAGAGAAATAAAAATATTCATCAAGTAAGAATAATTTTGCTGATTTGCTATTATCTAATCAGAGAATTCAGTTTTTTGCGTAATCATTCCAAAGTGAAATTGAGTCATGCGGTCGATGCAATTAAAACAGTAACAAGCTCACATGCTTCTGCTGGTGTAAATGGGCTCGCTGGTGCAACACCCACGGATTGAGCGTAACTAGGCGGTGCAGATGGAGGTGGTTCATAAGGTGGAGGAGGTCCATTTTTATTCATAGTGTTTGCTTCCGCCTAAAACCAGATGAATTATTTCTAATTATTTAAAAAATGTCAAAAAATACTTCTCTCGAATGTAAAAGATTTTCTAAATTAATTTAGCTAATTATATAAATTAGTATCCTATTCACGCAAGGAATAATAAAGATAATTACATTAAATGATATAATCTCGAATTAATAAACGATATTATTATTGATAAATAATACTAAAAAAATATTATTTCATAAAAAATAATCATTGCCAATTTGTCAATTAACGTTACTTGCATTATAATTTTTTCGAAGTAAATTAGAATACCTTGAAGTAATAATTTTCTAAAACGGTAGAGTAATGAAGATATTTAGTGTTTAGTGTTTACATATCGGTTAGTAAGGACCTTACGACCTTTAACTTCCAAGAAGTGATAACTCAATCTTGGAAAATTCAATGAATTAAAATTGTCAATCCTGTTTGTAAATAACAAATAATGTGATAGAAACATCTTGTGTCAACCAGAGTCGATTCTTCTGATTTCTTCCTGCTATTTTTAATTCTAAAATCCAATCCATTTAAAAACCAAGGCCATCAAAATTGTAACTTTATTCTAAAATTAAAACAGCCATTTTAAAAATCTAGATGAAATTTCCATGTGTCTATGTAAAATATCCAATTTAAATAGAAGTTATTTCTAAGAAATAACAAAAAATGACATAATATAAATTTTTTCACTTGAATTGATAAAAAGAAACATAAAACAGCTGGGATCAGACATGGAAATGATTGTGACGTAGTTAGATACAAATGTCATTTTTATCTTTTTTATGATATCAATTTCATAACACCAGATCTACACAATTATAGTATGAACCCCTAAATATAGATGCGTGTGACCCAATTTGCAGAATTATGTGTCATTGATGACACCTCTGCCCAAATACTATACAATGGATAGAAAAGTTCACGTGTGCTATTCATTTATATTTACTACCATAGAAGACACTTACCAGACAATAAGATCACGTCAACAATCGCACAATTTCAATTGCTTTTTGTGAAGAAATTCTTTGTTTTTCAAAACAAATATTTAGAAAATTTATCACTATTCAACGATTGACCACGATCTAGCAAAGTGCTAAACATGCAAAACACAGTGGGTTTTCCAACTTTTCTCAAAAATTTTATGGTGGCGCTGTATGTTTCTTTCAGGAACATCCAAGGAACATCGACCATGCGTATTATATAGATGTAATAAAGACAATTTTTTTTTTTTGGTGATTACTCATTTTTATAAATAAATCAATCAATATTACTTTTTTGGCTGTGTAGAGATACGATTTAAAATGCAGAAACTCCTTTGAGGTTAGGCAAATATGCTCCCCTAAGATACGCTAAAAATTAATAAAATTTACAATTATATCTTAGTTTTTATTGATAAAGTATGTTTAAGCAGAAATTTATGAGAATTACAAAGATTAAAAATATGAGACACATTTAATTGTATTTTAGGGAAAATGCTCCACAATTTTAGAAGGAATCGTACAAAAAAATTATGATTGTAGAGAGTTACAATTTGGAAGTTTGTTGGTAACTTATTTTTAATTTAAAAATTTCAGAATTCAAACTGGAGGTATTAAACAATTTTTTTAGAATCTTTTATATTCTTTTTTTGTAAATTAATTCAAAAATGTCCGCCTTATTAGTATGTATTATCATGTGTTCCAAAACTGATCTAACACCTTTCCATGGACCCATGGATAAAACAGTGATCTATCTTTAGGTTATGTCAGGTTATGTTTTTCATAAATTTTCTTTTATGTTCTCACGAACTCTGTTCATCAATAGTAACAATTTGAATTTTTCAAATGCATTTAAAATTGTTTTTCAAGAAGCTAAATAATTTCAATATGGTAGAATTTGAGAAATAGTCTACCTTTGAAGTGTCGGTAATGTATTTATCGACCAAAATCTCTGTCAAGAGGCATCTGGCTTGTGTTTATAAATCATGGTGAATCATGGTTGGGTTTCTGGGATAGTTGGATAGTTTGAGAAAAAATGGGATGGGAAGTGGGAACCTCCATAAACAATCGCTGCCAATCGGTTGTTTATTAACTTATAATGATTCTTTAAAATGTCCAATTGTTTGATTAAAGTATCGACCCAAGTGATTCTTGAGTTCTTAAATGGTATGTAGTGATCAAAAGTGCATCCTGCAAGTGTCATCTGCTTTTTTTTGCATGAGTCTGTGAGCCATTGCTCCTTTGGAGTACATCGCGTATCCTGTTCTTGCTCAGAAATCAAGTCCACAAAATAAGTATAAATTAAGTGCTTTTAATATAAGTTGCTTAAAGTCTGAACGAGTCGTTGCTTGCAGCAGAATTTTCCTCTCATTTACTCATTTTTTGGAGTTTGTGATGGCTAGATAAGTGGTGAATATTTAAAATGGTATTGAATCGAAATGATAAAAGGAAAAGAAAAGAAGGAGACCTCGTGGATCTCATGGATCCTCTGTCAGAATCATCAAAAAGGTATATTCATTGTTATCATTGCTCTATTTATTGATACTAAAGTTGATTAGCTTTTACTCTCTTGATTGAACTTTTCAAAAATTAAACTTTTTGCGTTTTAATATTTGTCATAGCTAATTTTGCAAATTATTTGCGTGCCTTATTACTACCTCAGCTTTATTGATTTTTTGGAGTAACCATATTATACTTTTATTTGGCTATGATTTCAATTAAGTTTACAGAATCGACTTTTTGAAAATAATAATGATGTAAAATATAATTGATTAAAATTACTTTTCAGGACCAAAGTTCACGCACAAAGAAAGTTTGCACAAGGAGCAGCAACAATTTACAGTCCTGCAAGTACACCCGTTAAGGAGAAAGAAAGGGCAAAACCAGCTGTTATCACTGAATTAATAACTCACAAACGTCCCAACACAGAAGATTTTTTAACTTTCCTATGCTTCAGAGGTGTTGTTTTCTTTACTTGTTTAAAGTATAATTTGAGACCATAATTGATAAATAATTTTTTTCTTTTTAGGTACTTCTATACTGCCTCCGAGTTTGAATTTCTTCAACGTCAGTGCAAAGAAGGAAAAGTCAGAGTCAAAATCCACGAAAGCTTCCAAGACAAATTCCTCTTCCAGCTCCAAAACAGTGACTTCCGATTCCTCGAAATCTGACTCACCCCAGAAAGCAACTAAATCCAAACCCAATGTCCCTGTTAAAAAAGAGTTTACTAAGGAAATTCAAAAAACGATTAAGTTCAAGACAAAAACCTCGACAGTACAAGCGCTGAAGAAAAAATATCTAGAGCAGCGTCTTGCTAAACAGCGAATTAAAAATAAAATCAAAGCGTCATACGTTATAAGAACTCGATCTTGCACAGAGAGAACTATAGGAAAGCCAGTGGATGAATTATCTACTAGGAATTTCTTACCAAAAGCAGAATGTAAACGACGTGGTTTAAGAAGCGGTGGCTTCGTTGAAAAAACTGTGGATTCAAAAGTCACTCCAAAAATTAAGCGCTCTCCGATGAAACCCAAGAAGAGAGTTCTTGCAAAAAGCAAAAGCAATGAATCCTCTAATTCGGATTCAACTTCTGATGATGAAGCAACCAAGTCTTCTTACCAAGTGAAGAAAGTAACGAAACCTGTACCAAAAAAGGTTTGTACGAGGAATAAGTCGGAATTGAGAAGAGTGACACGATCTTTCGTGGAAACCAAATCTCCTCAGCATCTTTCAAGAAGGCCAACAAGAAAGACGAAGGAAGCTGCGGCCATTTATATGGAAATTCTTGGGCGAAAACTAGTCAGTCCGGAGTTAGAGAATGATGAAGATAGTATCTCACTCGATAGTTTTCCAGAATTGCCTAATGCTCGTAGGAGTTTAAAGGAAGAAATTGAGATTAAGGCTAAGGTGAAACAAAATTCTAAATCTGGCGCCAAAGAAAAGGAGAGCAAAGGAGAAAGTATTGTTAGCAGTAAAAAGATTGATAATTTGAGAACTGTGAAGACAGTTTTGAAGAGCAAGAGACTTGTTAAAATTCATAAGTACTGTGAGCTCGAGACTGATGAGGAATCTGAGAGTTCTAGCAATAGTGAGAAAAGTAGCAAAAATAGGCCCATAACTCGGCGAAGTTTAAATAAGCCGAGCAAGCCTACTAGTAGAAGTTTGAGATCTTCTTCGAGAAATACCCCGATGAAGGTAAAAATACAGAGCTCTGAGATTCAGACATTTGTTGGGAAGAAGGAAAATCAGGGTACTATTAAGTCTGTAAAGGAGAAAGTATTGATAAAGCGGAAACGAGAACAGATCGAGAAGAAAGAGGAAGAAAAGAAACAAGAAGGAAAAAAGGTGGAATGTAGAAAAGAAAATGATAAGATTGATGAAAGTAAAAGCAAAGAAATTAGAAAGGAAGTAAGTAAAAAAGAGGAAATTAAGAAAGAAGAAAGTAAAAAAGAAGATGCAAAGAAAGATAGTAAAAAAGAAGAAGGTAGAAAGGATGAAAATAAAAAGGAGATTAAAAAAGATGAAGTTAAAACGGAAACTAAAAAGGAAGAAATTCAAAAAGAACTAAAAAGAGATGAAGTTAAGAAAGAAGAAACTAAATATGCAATTGCAAACGAAACAAATAAATTAGAGAAAAATGCTGACACTGAAGAGGGAATGGAAGACTCTGACGAAGAAACTCTTTGTTCGATTCTCAATAAAATGAAAAAGAAAAAAGAAGCAGATGATGAAGCTCTAAAAAAGGTAGAGTCAAATAAAATGAAAGTTCCTAAAGAAGTAAGTAAAATTGACCCAAGAAAAATATCCGACGATGAAGAATCATTTAGGGGCTTTACAAAAAAAGCGATTTCGAAGGTTCTGGATTCCTGTCAGTCTCACGTTAATGCAAATCTTCTAGTTTCGAATGATGTGGACCCTAAATCTCTTCCACTTGAAAAACCACTTGCTGATCAGGTAGAATCACCTCTAAAAATAAAGGATGATAAACCTTCAGTATTAAAACCAACTCTCAATATGCCTCTCGTCAAATCTACTCCCCTTTTGATTGAAAACACGACTCCAAAAGCTGAATCTGTGAAGCAAGATAAAATATGTAATCATAAATCTGATATAGGGGTGAATATAATAGATATGCCATCCTCAGCAATGCTTGGAAGAAAGGAGAGAGTTAATATGTCCAATGAACAGATAGAAAAATGGCTTAACGAAAGTTCTCTTGCTAAAGAGGAAAGTAAAGTCGAAATGGAAAACGTGTCCAATTTTAACTATGAAACTGCTGAGAAACCGAAAGTTTCTTCACATCATTTATCTATTTCTTCTAAAATACAACATTTAGTAAGACCCGTAAACGTTACTTTAGCAAAATTAAACGATAAGTCAAAGGGGCCAAAACTCTCATCTTTGGTCGTCCTGAACCCTCAAAATAGTTCTATCAGATATCCGAGCACTTTCTTGGTTGTGAAAAATAAATGCCCGCCTGAAATAGAGACGAAAGAACAAACCGTGGCGAGCAAACCTTGTCCAGATAAGGTCAATAAAGAATCAGCTTGTGCAGAAGATAGTGATGCAGTTTCAAAATCCGATCAAAATTCTCTTGACGGTTCCCCTGATAAGAAAAGTCTTGAAAAGAAGGTTCTCTCTCAACCGAGAAAGTTATTTTTGCCGAAAGTCAAGGAGAGGAAGATTACAACTCCTAGTGCCAATGCTTTTTCTCCAGAGAATGAAAGTAGTGTCTATGCCTTTGAGAGTGACACTGAAGTACCGATCAGCACACCTTTCCGGAGAAAAAATAAGCCAGTTTCTCCTTTGGTTAAAGGTATAGGGGATAAAGATAATTCGAATAAAGATAATATGAGTTCTGTGACTGAAAGTTTCAAAATCCCCGAGTCAAAGAAGGAAACTGAAACTCAGTTGAACCCAGCGAAGATAAATACCATTGATCTGAAAAGTTTTGCTAATTTGGCTAATATGCAGGTTCTTTCACTGGAAAAGCTGACGACCAATTGGAGTAACGTTAATTGCAGTGCGTCTATTGCAGTTCAAGTTAATTTAGATGAACAGAATCAAGAGGTTCAGAATGCAGAGACCGATGAAAATAGTCAACAGAAGAGTATCGAGATATCTACGCAAACTGAGGAATCGAATGACAACGATGATGATAATGATGGTCAGTTATTTTATATTCCTCTGCAAGCGCTTACAAGGAATGGATCAAACCTCGTACAAGGTCAGCAGTTGATTCAAGGAGTGGCCGTGAAGCTGGGGACTGAAGGACCAACTGGTCCAAATCAAAGGGTTTTGTTAAAGGCAAAACTCGTTACGAAACCGCCTTTGACTATCGCTAGGGTTCCTCCTGTAGGAACTGTGCAACCAACAGCTCGAGCTCCACCAGTTGCTTCTACATCCACTGCAGAGCATCCAATCGCCTCAACTTCGACTGCGGTTTCTATTTCATCAATTTCAGAACTTCGCCCTGTTGTCTCAAATAAGGAGGCAAACACAATTCAAGTTGAATTTCTCCAACCTGGAGGAACGTCTGCTGTGATTGAGAAAGTTGCAAAGTCTCCAAAGACACCTAGAGAGAGAAAGACTTCTGTCGACTCTGGAAAACCTGGAAAGAGGTAAGGCTAATGAGTATTTTTAGTATTAACTTAAGAGTGTAATATCAATTTGAAATTTGATTTTAAAGAAGTTGTGTTACATTTTGTGAACGATCATTTTTTTTAATTTCAAGGTTTTCAATTCGAATGCTTAGAAGTTTTGAATTGTATTATTGTAAATACTTTAATTCAAACTATTTTTATGATTTAAATACTTTAAATAAACTCTAATGTCGATGAATAGAATGGCCAGAATTGATTGGGATTATAAATGAAATTGACTTTATAGGTCCCAGGGAAAATCAAAGTTGAAAGTTCTCGAAATCTGTTCACCTACGAATTCTACCACATTTCCTGGAACAAAAGATCCAAATGAAGAGCCTCGTCTTGTGGAAGCCCCGACGTTCCACCCCAGCGAGAAAGACTTTCAGGACCCTTTAGAGTACATCGATAAAATACGACCCATAGCCGAAAAATTCGGAATCTGTCGAGTTGTTCCTCCCCCAAATTTTAAACCAGAATGTAAAGTATCAGACGATATGCGATTCACAGCCTATAATCAGTACGTCCATCGAATGCTGCATCGATGGGGGCCTAACGTAAAAGAAATGATGGCAATCAGAAAATATCTAGCCACACAGAGTATAACCCTTAACCATCCGCCCTGGATTGGTGGAATGGAAGTCGACCTTCCTCACTTATACCAAACAGTTCAAAGTCTTGGAGGATTGAAAGAAGTAATCGAAAAGAAAAAGTGGCAGAGAGTAGCCGATGGTATGAAAATTCCTAGATCTGCTCAAGATCGAGTTACCAAATTGGATGATATTTACTGCAAATACTTATTGCCCTATGATACTCTTTCCCAGAGTGAGAGAGAAAAACTCTTCGAAGAAGTGGAAGCCGAATGGTCAAATAGGGAAGCTAAAGCAATGCAGAGATTAGAAACTCAGTCGAATGATAACGAAGATGAAGATGATGAAGATAGTTCTGAAGAAATTGAAGAGTGTATTGTTAAGGGCAGAAATATGCCACTTAACGCTTTTTATCGAATTGCTCGAAATACGCAGAGAATGTGGTTTGGAGAAAATCAAAGATCAGGAAGCGAAGCTGAAGGCGCATCAGCTTCTGAAGTTGAGAATGCTTTTTGGAAACATGTTGCTGAAAAGAAACGTCACGTTTGTGTTCATGCAGCTAGTATTGACTCAAGTGGACGAGGGTTTGGATTTTCTGTTGTTAAGAATAGTCCCTTTGCAAGACACCCTTGGAATTTAAAAGTCCTCACTAATAATGCTGGTTCTGTTTTGAGAGCTTTAGGACCATTGATGGGTAGGTTTTGAACAATATGAAGACGTCAGTAAGAGTAGTAATGTATTTAAAAATTAACATTAATATTTATTTTCATTTTTTAGGTGTGACTGTGCCAACTCTTCACGTTGGAATGCTTTTTAGTGCTTGTTGTTGGTATCGCGATCCCCATGGACTTCCCTGGATCGAGTACTTGCATACAGGAGCCAAGAAGATCTGGTACGGGATTCCTGATGAGCATAATAACAACTTCAGAAACGCGCTTTCGAAGATGGTGCCACGTTATTGCAAAAATAAGACTATTTGGCTTCCTTCTGATACTGCCATGGTGCCTCCAGAGTTACTCGTGAAAAACGGAGTTCCTCTGTGTCAGACAGTACAGGAACCTGGACAATTCATCATCGTTTTTCCAAAAGCCTTCACATCTAGCATTTGCACTGGTTATGTCGTATCTGAAAGTGTGTACTTTGCACAATCATCTTGGCTTGAGACAGCAGAACAAGTCTTCAAAGTCAGTTTGTTTTTTAAAATAATTTCCTGTATTTTCCTATCAAATTTATTTTACATTGATATTTAATTTTAATTTTATTCTAATTTTTATTTCAGGACATACACGACAGCTGCGAACCATCCATTTTTTCCTTCGAAAGACTTCTTTTTAGCCTTATCAATGATTCAAGGTCTCATATTGAAGTTCTGAAACAGGTATATGTTATTTCATACCAAAAAGTCATTCCTAATAACCATCAATGTACAGAGTAGTTATGTTGAATTAAACATTTGTTTTTTAGATTTTACCAACCGTAAAGAGAGTTTGCGAAAAAGAAATTGATTTTCGTAGACAATTAAAAGGATTGGGTCTCACAAATATAGAAAAATTGCCGGCCCCGGATAGTAGAAAAAGAGGAAAAGGCAAGAAAGTGAAAGAAGAAGACGGGGATTTCGAATGTGAAACTTGCCGGGCTAATTTATTTGTTTCTTTAGTAAGTAATTCGCAGGACGACAGCATGTATTGTCTCCCACATGCAATTCAACTACTGACGAGAAAAAAGCAACAATTAAAAAACTGCCTTCTTATGATCACCTACAGTGAGGTAAATATATTATTGTAAACAATTATATACTGATTTATTTTAAAAATCTAGAAATGCATTTTTATAGAGCCAATTGATTAATAATCTTATTTTTTCAGGACGAACTAGATGATTTGATCCATAAATTGGAGGACAGAATTGAAGCAAAGTTGAAGAAAAGTAGCTCTTTCAAGCAGAATAAATAGATAAGCGATAAATGATTACAAATGGGGATCACGGTTTTTCAATTCAAATGGCAGTGTTAATCCCCATTAATTTTTCTTGTATTAAATGTGAAATAGCTGTAAATGGCATTTTGAGAGGTTTTATTTATTACTTTTTTATGCTCCCTTTATCAAAAATTAATATATCCAAGTTGAGAAAGAGATGTGATGGGATTGATTAAACTTGTATCATTCTAGTGATTGATTTCCAAAAGTGTATGAATTTGAACACTGCCAACTGACTGCGAAATGAATTTGGTAGTTATATTGCTTATATTTTATTAGAATACTTCGTTCTTAATTATTTACTTGATTTAATTAGTCTAGCTATTAATTTGTGCCAAATGAAATGATCGAAATTAATTTTTAATTGACGTTTAAATTTTTCTGGTATTCTTAATGAATATTTTAAGAAACATTGCGTAGTTAGAGCATAAAGAAAGTAGTAAAAGTGTTGAATATATTCGGAACCTATGGGTTTCGATTTATGTGACCCTATTGATCTGTAGTGGGCCTAAATTTTTTTATTTGATGAACAGACCACTTCTGTTTATTTACGCAAGTTGAAGAACTCCTATAACTTTCAAACTATTTAGTTTGTGCTTAAATCAATGTATTTTTAACTATTTCAAGTAACGAGTTACTGCCACCTTTTTATGTGCATGTTACCAAAGGGCTGTCTTGAATTGACCAAGACTTGTAGGACGAGATAGTAAATTGTTTTGCTCTCTTACATGTACCGAAGTTGAAACTTATTTCTATGTAAAATATATCAAAATGAATGTTTTATGATATTTAATTAATTTCCTTTTTTTCCATTGAAAAATAAATGTTTTGGGTATTGTTAATACTGGAAAAAGAATACTTGAATGAAAAGAGAAACAAGTATTTTAGCAGTGAAAAATGTATTAACATTATTTTAAGTTCACAGAAATAAACGTTGAGGTAGCCTCAATATGAGGTTGTCAAAATAATTTATAAATTAGGCAAGACATAAAATCATTCGAATACTCAGAATACATTTCCATTCAATCATAGAATCAACATACTCTCTATTATCTTATCTTATTTGATTTTAAAAAACTTAAGTCAACTGGAAAATTTAAGTTCGTTATGACTATGTAGCTTTTGCTCCATAGAATAAGTAAAAGTTAATTCGCAGTCAAGAAATCCAAACAATTCGCAGACTTAAATGTTCTTAGTTAGTATTTTGTACATCTTTCATAAACAAAATTATTTTCAAATATAATTTTCTAACGATTACGCTGATCATAAAACAACTTGCAGAGATCTAAGTATTTAGATATTTACAGTCTTTACATACGTAAGTTTACATTCATCTTTTTTCCTCAACTTTATAATGATGTAGACATGAGTTTATACAAATTCAATAGACTTCTCACTTAACAATTCAAAATAATGTACAATTCACATTTCCAGAACAAATAAAACTTGTCAAGAGATAAATAAATAAATGTGAAATTTTTTTAAAATTTGGATATAAAATTCGTCACTACTAGGAAATATTTTTCACAAACAATTACTTAAACGGTTAACATTAAGTAAACAAAGTCGTGACAGCTAAAGTAATGTATAAAAGAATTAAGTAGTCACATCCATTGCTTACATTTAATATTTAACCTTAATCTATTTAATCGAGGTACAATAATGACTGAATAAAATATTTACGTCTATGTACAATAGATCAACAATTTCTTTTAATAGAAAATGATAATAGCTGCAATAATAAAAGATGGAAAAAAGTTTAATATTTATTCCGAATTGTAAGAATAAAAATACTGCAGTAATATTAATATCTAATGACTTCGACTTATTCAAAGACTGTTTTGAGAAGCCTTGATTCCATTGCACATATGCTTTTGATTTATCCATGGCTCATCGGACTTTGACTAGCAAAAACTTTGGAAAAAAGTGTGCAATGATTATCAAGGATTATGTATTTAAATTCTGTTATAAATGAAATATTATGCTTAAAATGGCAATGGATTAAAAAAGTAATCCTATCTTGTAAAAATTAAGATGCAATAGTATCACGGAAAATATGACACGCCAATGGAATACTTTGTAAAACGAAATCATTCGTTTTCAAAACGAAAAATGCATTGTAATTGAACTAAAAAATAATTATTGATCCCTATGTTGTAAAAAATTGAAAAGAAATTGAGAAGAGTGTATATCCTTAATTCCCTCTTCTTCGTCGGAACTAAAATTGGAATTCAGTAAATTTGTCAGAGACGTCGATTTTTGAGTCAACAATGGATAATTTGTTTCGATTCCATCATCGGTAAAAAAATCGTTTCCCAAAGAATTCGCTTGAAGTTCCAGATTCTCAACTGAGCTCTTTTTATTCCACAGTACTTTCTGAATTACATGAAGAGTGATTCCACCAAGGCACAAGAGCAAACCCACAAAATTAAGGCCACTCATTTTTTCTCCACCAAATTCAAACGCTACGACAAATATAGAAATTTCCTGGAATGAGAAGTATTTTTAGAATTAACAGAAAGTTGAAGCAATTTAAAAGTTCAATATAAATTTTAAAATTAAGAACATTATACTACCTTCAATATTCCAATAATTGAGAGGGTTAGACTAGAAGTATATGTAACAACCAAAAACTCAAAAATTTCCATGGAGAAAGCTATAACGCCCCCTCCTAATACATATACAGTTGTTAATGACAGTTCATTTAAATCATCCCAACTGATTTTCCAAATACTTTGGTACATTGCTTGCCCTGGTATTGAAAAAAACATTTAAAATTAAATGAGTGGTCAGGATCAATACTGATATTTATTGAAAATCATAAAGTGTTTTTACCTTCAAATAAAAATGTCATAGGTACAATAGATACTAATATCCATGGCTGCATATAATACATCATATCCACTGGGTTTCTGATACCAAGTTTAGATCTTTGAATTACTACTTGAGCCAGTGTCCAGCGAATTCCAGATGACAGCGAGGCTAGGAGGCATAGAAAAAATCCTAATACATGGAAATTGGTTGATTCGTATGTAAACATTATCAATCCAGCTGATATCATTAGCACTATGAACACCATTGACAGCGACTGCAACAGAATATATTTGCTTCTCTATTAATAATCGAATTTATAATATGATTTTATGAATTTTTTGTTAAATGTAATTTCAAATCTATAAATTTTCAAACATTTTTCTTTTGCTTAACAAATTAGATTATTATAGAAAGTTCTAATGCACCTTTCTTTCTAGTTTAAGTAAGAGGGAAAAGCCAAGTATAAAAATGATAGAAGTTGATTTTGTCATCGTGTATCTGAAATATTAAAATCAGGATTATATATTTATTTCATATAGATTATAGAAATAAAAAAAAATAAAGAAATTACTCACAAAGGTACAGAAATGAATTTAAGAGATTTGTTGGAAAGGCCAACATCTACACCAGTAGCAAATCCTGGAGTGGCAAGTGCCCAGATCACACTTTGCCATGGTAATCGTATGGGCTGATATCCTTTAAAATACATCCTTCCAAAATTTATTAGGGCACAAAAAAAATATTTCAGCAATGAATGAGTAACTACAGCGGCAAGGGGAAATTCAAAACCCTAAAAAAAAGAGTATATCCGTTTTTCAAGTTTAATCGATGAAAAAATATGTATTCGGTTTCATTTAATATTTCATATTTTATTTTAAAAATCTACTTACGTAAGTTTTGAACAGCCATTTCTGGTAAAATGTAAGACCTACTGATAATACAAAATAAGGAAGTATTATGGAAGCTAGCGTAATAAAATTTTGCCAATAATAGTGCGACTGCTTTTTCGATGCAGTTTTATAATCGGGCATACTGTGCAAAAAACCGTCAAAGACCTCTGCGTTTTCCCTTGCAATTTCAAATTGAACTTTTGACCTTGGCATATTTTACTCATTGGTGAAATATCCTGAAAATAATAAGATAGTAAATAAGATAAGAATTATCTAAATGATTGTAATCGCAGATTATAAAATTATGAGCTGAAGAACCTGAACCGACAAACAGAAGAAAGAGAAATCGAAGCATATGTTTAATTTAATTTCATGACACTTGAATGGATATCTGTGTATGAAGAAATTTAATCGTTCTAAAAATAGTGCGACACTAATCAGAAAAGTTTATTTCTGTAATAAATTGAAATAAAAAGCAAATGTGAGAAAATAATTCACTTTAATATTGACTACAATTCTATCTCCTGCGATTACATGACTATATTAATCAGAGATTAAAGTACTTACCGATTAAAATTTTTGATTTGTCAGGAGACATTAAAAAACTGTAAATTTGCAGAGACAAATAAAAGGAATTATATTTTACACATTTAGATGATTTGAAGGATAATCTAAAGATGCCACCTGTTTGACTGATAAAGTAGCATCATGACAGCTTGTATCCAGACTCGTCATGAGCCTTGGTTAATTATAAGCATAACAATCTGCAATATTCAATGAAAAAACATATTTAATATTTCCACTCAATAAATTGTTTGAATAAATCTATAAATTATTTATCTTAAGTAATTCCATAAAATCCACGTAAACATAACCTGTAAAGGACTCGAAAATCTTCAGAATACTAATTTGCAAGCATTTATTTAAAACGCAAGAAATTATTTTACTCACGCGATCTGGTCATTCCGCATTAAACTGACAAAAGTCTACCACACATATTTATTTCACAATTGCAAATTCGCTGTGTGCTGATATCAACACTGCGGAAAAATTATTCCGAGTTCCGAGAAGCGAAGCGAAATGCTCAGTCCCGTAAAACGGGAAAATTTATAAGGTACCTCCTACTCCAAGGGCCCGGATATTCATTTGAAGATAATTCAAGTGAGGTATTGCAAATAAAACTTTTAAAATTAATTTTAACACCATTATTTTTTTTTAAATAAAATAATTTTTTTAAAATTTTTATTTATCGCAACTTTGATCAAATTAATTTAATGAAAAATGGTCAAGATAAGGTTCCAAAAATAAAAAACCACTATTCAAATTCTCTTCATGTATAATTATCCTTTCATATGTTAATCATACAAAGATATTTCTTGCTTGCGTAAAACAAATAACATAATCGCAATTCCAAACCAAAATTAATGCCCATCAAATAAAAATATTGTATTTGCGCTGAATTGAAAAAATTACTTTACATTCTCTGGAATAAAGATATCACTCGATTATAGATAATTATATGAGGAAACGATAATTATATAAGGAAATTTAATGAAGCAAATATTCTTGATTTTAAAGAAGACAAAATTTTTTTTCTAAACATTAATTAAATAAGTTATTCTGTTAAATTAACACTTTTTATCCAAAAATATCTTTAAATGAATCAAGAAATAACAATAGATATCTATCAAAACCTTATTAAAACAAGTCAGGAATCAATATTACGCCGTGTAATGTAATGTAATTCATTTTGAAAGATCAATTTAAATTTTACAATTTTTTATGAAATGTTAAATTTATTTCAGAGTAAATATGCGTTGTCATGTGCGATAGCTTAGTAGTTTTGTTAGGTAGTATAGCCACAGAACAAATAAAAGGTAATTACAGTCACATATATTGAACGCTCTATTTATCACTCAAAGTCAATTACTTATACAATCGTTAATAAAAAAAAGTTCCCTTGATAATAAGTTAATTTAAAGACAAAATTTGTTACGGGAACTTGAGTCTATATTTTTCGCCTCAAAAAATGAATGTCCATTTATTCATATAAAAAGAATCAGTAATTACAGTTATAATTTAAATCTCGATGACTGTCAATCGTGATGTTTCTGAAGTCTTAGGAATTACATTTTAATTTAAATATTGATACGAAATTTCTATAAATAATAAAAAAATCTACAAGTTTGAGAAATCATTTTCTTATCAAACATCAAAAGTTGCTAAAAAACTCTCTTTATAAAATACTAATATACATAAAGTTCTTCTTAAATACCGTTTTTATACTTTTGCCATTCATTCTAAATCTCACGATACTAAAGATCAAGATAATTAAATATGATTCGTATTATCATAGCTAATATTAATGTATCTTACTATAAAAATTCTATATTACAAATTGTAGTTACTACAAAATTTAGAGAATTCGTAAAACTACCAAAACGTCAAAATAGCAATATATTGTTTTAAGAAATAAAAAATATTAATCACATTAATCATTTTCTGTATTTGATACTGCAATGCATTGGGTTTATCAAATATTTGACAAATTTTAACTTTATAAATTGTAAATTAGTAAACGACTGATTCAAGCGTCACTTTCGATACGTCTTACACGGAGAAAAAATCTGACTATAATAGCAAGAACACTTATTATGCTTTTATAGCAAGTTTAATTCTTGCTACTTTGACAAAAAATACATGCATCTTGAGCAAAGACCCCTTCATGCTCGAAAAGTACAACGTTTAATGCTTTGAGTGCTTTTCAGCAAGAGTTGGCTTGCAACCAAGCTACGTGTAGCAAAAGTACTTTTGCTGAAATAGGATGAGTTTTGAGCAACCATAGCACGAGCAAGGTGAAGCTCGAGGTTTTTTCGCATGGCAACATTGTTCTGGAAGCAAATAACTCCAGTGATATTGGCACATGCTTGTTGCTTTTATAGTATAAGATATTCTAGGCTAGAACTGTAAAAGTTCATGCTAATATTGTTCGAACGTCGTACCGATTTCACAAGTTAAAGTTCTCAGTTAAAATAGGAAGATCTCAGCTTTTTATAATAATTAGCTTTCTTTCCGTATAGGATTAATTTTATCTGAACGTTAACATCGTTAATTGTTTTTTTAAAAATCAATTAACGTTTCGCTTATGTGTTATCTTCGATCTGTACGACTGCCATTTCTGTAGCTGCCACGTCCGCGTGTGCTGCTTTTGGTAGTTGTCGTAGATTTTGTACCCGGCTCACCGGCGAATCGAGTCGAACTACTTGAGAGTCCTGTTGCACTAACACTGCCATTTCCACTTTTACTTGCTGCTGCACTACTCGATGCTCCACTTGCAGGAGTTGTTGCATTGCTTTGAATAGTCTGAAATAAAAAATTCAATTGCTTTCAATCTATTTAATTATTATAAGAATTTAAATGTCAAAATAATTCCGTCCGAAAAAAACGCGAATATTTTAAAGCAATTGTTCGTAATCTTACCAAAGGCGTTCTTCCACTGTTTCCCGAGACATTATTAGCATTTCCATTATTAGTGATGCTGCTATTCACACTACTCCCTGGAGGTCCCGAGCCACCTTGATTAATTAATTGTTGAGCAAGTGCAGGATTAGGTTCGCTCATATTCAGCTGTTCGTTAATAACCATACAGAATTCCCCAATTTTTTGGATATCTCCATTTTTTCCTGAATACAAAGTCAAGCACTGTCTCCAAATAGAGGCGTATCCTTTAGTCAATCGCACGATATCACCAGGTACCAACAAAGTTCCGGGTTCGTCCCAGATGGAGACGTTCATACAAGCTGTATTATCAGCAACTTTAAACGTTCGAACTTCGCGGTTATCTTTAGTAATTGTAGGATGGCCAACTTCGAGGACTATAAAAACTACATTGATGTTCTTTTGCCCAGGGCGTATGTCCTTTATTAAAACGTGTTCCATTGTTTTTCTTATTCAAAAATTATAAATTATTTCACTTTTCCGTTTTCTCACTTCAAAGAACTCATTTCAAACAGAATTGCGTCACTTAATTCACTCGCGCCTTTATTTCGTTTCTCAACTATTTATCCCTGTATCACCCCCTTTCTTCCCTTTTGGTCCCCGAAATTCATAAAGCTACTTCTAAAAGGTCTCAATATTCTACTAATGATTGACAAAAAATCTCAAAAGTGTGATGTATGAAAAAAGCGCATCAGACAACAATACGACATATCATTCTGTTGGCAGCTGATAGAACGAATGGCAGCCATTTCTTATCGACCTCCATGTAATGATGTCTCGTATCACGTGACTTCCTTTTGTGTCTAATTTACGCGGGAAATACAAGTTCTTTAAATTCATAAGTTGTGAAAGCGAAATTCATGTCCGTGAAGTTAGCACTCCGACCATGGAAAATCCAAACTTTTTTTGGTGAATTCGTTTGGTGGTTGTTTGGTGGTCGTTAGGTGGTAGTTTTCGACGTTTGGTGGTCAAAATTACAAAAACTACAGAATTTTTAGTGTTGGAGTGCTAACTTCACGCTGCACTCCACATGTTAATATTTTTCAAAATTTCTTTTTGTAATCGTTTGGTGGTCGTTTGGTGGTCGTTAGGTGGTAGTTTTCGACGTTTGGTGGTCAAAATAATGGGAGATATAATTTTTCAAAAAAATCTTTTATAGTATGCGCAGAAGATCTGCGCATGTGTATACTTGGCGCGAAATTTGAAAACAAAATTATAAAAAACTATTCAGATCGTTTAATAATCTATTAAATTACATTTATTTTATGCACCTTTAAATGCTTTACATTATGTAAAGGTAAATATCATCCTTTAATAGCTATCTTAAATTTACATCACATTTATTATCTCAAAAAGTAAGTTTCTTGATATTTTAAAATAATTTTTTTTGGAAGCACTTCATGATTGTTTGGTAATCGTCTGGAGGTAGTTTCACACGTTAGGTGGTCACAATTGTGGCAGATATTAATTTTTCAGATAATTTATCACAGTGTGCACGGACGTTGGTGCGCATGTTAAACCGGCGCGAAATTTAAAAGACGGTAATACACAAAGTACAACTAAATACCTTGGGTAGCATATTTGACTGAATGGTGCCGATCGAAACTTTGGTTCTATTTTGTTATCGTAAGTATTTTTTAATAACTCTAGTCGATCGATCTCTGTCTATTTGAAAATGAAGGTAAATGGATTGGTTTTGTTCAAGAATATTTATTATTATGGATTCAAAGTTGGCGAAACTAAATTACTCTTATGTCCTCAACTTTTCTTATCAAATTTTTTCGTTGGCAAACTAAACTTAGAAAATAATACACTTATCGTACAGAAAACGAAGTTGATAAAAGTGTTAATTGTTTATGAATAATTTTTTGAACAACTAAATATTGTTACGTAAAAAAGTATTATGTATAACACTTATTGTACTTGTCTAATGTTTCTCTTTAAAGCAAGTTTAAAAGAAAAGAGGATTTTATCACTAATTTAGTATAAGTAGAAATATAATACTGAAATTGTTAATTTTAGACCTGAAGTATATAATGTGTATAATATTATATTTATATGTGCTTTATGAATCTTTTCGTCCAGAAACTCCAAATGCAGATTTCAAATATGTTTGCTATGTTCCATACATAGGTGCCTGTGTTGAAAATTTTGGAAGAATTTTTATGTAATACGATTTCGCACACTATTTTCGTTGGAGCTCTTATTTTCCGAATCGTTCAAGCTTTTCAATAATATATACAAAATTTGTAAAATGTAATTCTGAGAAGAAATAACCGATTTGACAATAATCAGTTGATAATAATTAATAATAGTGTCAATAAATTCGGAAATCTCAAATTTTAATTGGAAAAAATATTCATTTACAGTAAAAAAGTAATACATATATTATTTTAGATACATACATAAATATATAAAAATCTTTTATACACTTAAAACTCTTCATAACTAAAATGTTAAATGTTTTCATAGTTAAAACTTCTTACAATATTCAAATATATTCTATCTTTGGCAGTAAATACTATGCAGAGGAATATGTTAAGGACGTAGAATAATACCTAATATTTTCTTTGTTTGAAATGTAGTTATTACACTGAGAAAATTTTTCTGGAGAAACTCCCATAGATTACAGAAATTGTTAGTCATGAAACAAATCATGATAAGTTTTCACGTAGCCATAGGAAAGATTTATAGAACAATTGCAGAATTAAACGTGGGAATAGGATAATACCCTATTAGATAGACATGTACAATAAGTGTTATACATAATACTTTTTTACGTAGCAATATTTAGTTGTTCAAAAAATTATTCATAAACAATTAACACTTCTATCAACTTCGTTTTCTGTACGATAAGTGTATTATTTTCTAAATTTATTTTGCCAACGAAAAAATTTGAGATTTCCCAATTTATTGATACTATTATTAATTATTATCAACTGATTATTGTCAAATTGGTTATTTCTTCTCAGAATTACATTTTACAAATTTTGTATATATTATTGAAAAGCTTGAACGATTCGGAAAATAAGAGCTCCAACGAAAATAGTGTACGAAATCGTATTAGATAATAATTCTTCCAAAATTTACAACAGAGGCACTCTATGCATGTATTATATTTCTACTTATACTAAATTAGTGATACAATCCTCGTTTCTTTTAAACTTGCTTTAAAGAGAAACATTAGACATGTTCAATAAGTGTTGTACATAATACTTTTTTACGTAGCAATATTTAGTTGTTCAAAAAATTATTCATAAACAATTAACACTTTTATCAACTTCGTTTTCTGTACGATAAGTGTATTATTTTCTAAGTTTAGTTTGCCAACGAAAAAATTTGAGAAGAAAAGTTGAGGACATAAGAGTAATTTAGTTTCGCCAACTTTGAGTCCATAATAATAAATATTCTTGAACAAAACCAATCCATTTACCTTCATTTTCAAATAGACAGAGATCGATCGACTAGTGCTATTAAAAAATACTTACAATAACAAAATAGAACCAAAGATTTGATCGGCACCCTTCAGGCTACCCAAGGTATTTAGTTGTACTTTGTGTATTACCGTCTTTTAAATTTCGCGCCGGTTTAACATGCGCACCAACGTCCGTGCACGCTGTGATAAATTATCTGAAAAATTAATATCTGCCACAATTGTGACCACCTAACGTGTGAAACTACCTCCAGACGATTACCAAACAATCATGAAGTGCTTCCAAAAAAAATTATTTTAAAATATCAAGAAACTTACTTTTTGAGATAATAAATGTGATGTAAATTTAAGATAGCTATTGAAGGATGATATTTGCCTTTAAATAATGTAAATAATTTGAAGATGCATAAAATAAATGCTTTAAATAATGTAAATGATTTGAAGATGCATAAAATAAATGTAATTTAATAAATTATTAAACGATTTGAATGGTTTTTTATAATTTTATGTTTTTAAATTGCGCGCCAAGTATACACAAGCGCATATCTTCTGCGCATGCTGCAAAAGATTTTTTGGAAAAACGATATCTCCCATAATTTTGACCACCAAACATCGAAAACTACCACCTAACGACCACCAAACAACCACCAAACGATTACAAAAAGAAATTTTGAAAAATATTAATATGTGGAGTGCAGCGTGAAGTTAGCACTCCAACTTTGAAAATTCTGTAGTTTTTGCAATTTTGACCACCAAACGTCGAAAACTACCACCTAACGACCACCAAACGATTTCACCAAAAAAAGTTTGGATTTTCCATGGTCGGAGTGCTAACTTCACGGACATGCGAAATTCAATAGAGTGAGGAAAACCGAAATACGATTGTATCCGGTGTATCCCCTACTCATATGAAAAGTTCTATGTAGTTAATTGCGAAGATTAATTAATTAATTTATATCACATCTAATAGTAAGTTCATAAAATATATTTTGCTATTGCTATTGTTATTCTATGGAAGTTGGGAAATGTCATCAAATTGTCGTACACAGTTCAGCCAACTAAAAAAAAATAACTGGAATATCGATTGGCCAGATGAATCAGGCGAGTAGCTGTGAAATATTTTCCTTCCTGTTATAGATTTACAGCTGTGCTGCATTTGTGAGAAAACTTTGCTAAATGTCAACTGTTTTTAAGCTCTGAACGATGGAATCGGAAGATTTTCTAGACCCACGGGAAATAAGGGCAACGCTGGAAACATACAAAAAATTGGCTGAAGATTACTCCAACCATGATACGATTTTGAAGGTAATTTTTTATTTTGTTTATGTACTTGTTACAGCACTCGTATACTAAAATCAGCTGATTACAGGACAAAACCGTGCTCTCGTATATTGCATTTATAATGGATAATCCTGACTTAGACGTGGTTAAATTGGCATTAGATATCCTCGAGATATTTGTGAGGAATTTGGAGAATTATTCTCATATAACCTCTACTTTTGGAGTTCGAGAAGCACTCGATGCAGTAATTGACAAATACAGTTTGGACGAACCCAAAGTAGCAAAGCATGCACAACATATTAAAGATAACATAGAACGAATGAAACCCCCAATTTATAATTTACGCAGCCGATGTCGAAGAGTTATTGAACCTAAAAAACTCAGAACTCATGTTATTGTTTTACACGTCCATGGTCTCTTGCCTGTAAGTTATAATTTTTTCATATCTTATTAATATAATTTGTTTCAATTTTTTATTTCTTTCCCTTCTTGAATATAAAATTCATGAAGTGGGAATTTTTAGTGTCATTTTATAGTCTATTACACTTTTGATAAATAGTGATTTTACTAGGAAACGCGAGCAGATTTGGAATCAACTTTAATAAGAATAGAAGGTTTGATTTCACTCGTCGTAGACGTTGAACATCAGCGAGTTACCATGAGAACCTTAGTGAATGTTAGTGCCAAACAAATCGCCGAAGCTATTGCAAAAAACAATTTAAATATGGAAGCTAGATTAGTCACAAAAAATAAATATAATCAAGAATTTTTAGTGAAATTGGTAAATATAGATTCACTTTTGTAATAAATAAGTTTTAATCTATTAGTAAGCTTCAAAGTAAAATATTTCTATTGAAAATTAAAAATTTAGTTATAATTTTAGGTCAGTGTAGATGCCGGAGATTTGGAAGAACTGCCACAGTATCTGCCAGAAGAGGAAGAAGAATTTCAAGAAGAGGAAAAAAAGGAAGGTGTGATTTCCTTATTTACTGGTTTAAGGCAAAGCGCATCTTCTCTGTATAAGTCCACAACTGAGTTTCTTCATAATTCCTTCTATTGGTAAATTCTCTGAACTATCAATTTTAGTCTTCTTTTCATTTTTTACGTGCACGTAAAACAAAGATCATTCGGTCCTGTGCATTAACCCACAGGGTTTTACCACAATGGTATAAAAACGAATGACCGAAGGATTGTTGTAAATGTTATTTGTATTTTACTGTTTATTTTTGATAATCATGAATTGAATCTCAGTTTAAAGATCTTTGACTTGCGGTTCAGAAATCTTTAAACAGGTTGTTCTGCCAAATTGCTTCAGAAGCTTTTAATCTCTAATAGTTCATGAAATATGTTTGAAGGAGATTATCATTTTTTAAGTTTTGGTTTACAGTGATTATTATTAAATGAATTTCTTACCTGTAGATAATTTACAGTTTCTATGAAATAAAAGATCAAATGATAAAGATAGAATCTTTAATGATTGAAATTATAAAAAAAAACTTAAATAGCGACGAATTGTACATAAATAAATGCTTGAGCTTATTGAATTTATCGAACGATACTCAATATAAAATTTACTATTATATCAGACAAAGTTAACCCTTTGCGGTCGAGCGCTTTTTTAAGTTCGCTTCTCGCTGGGTCGAACAAATTTTGTTGAAGAAAGCAATATCATGCACTAAACCATTAAATATATAAAGTTAATTAAAAAATATTTTGTTTAATGGAATTTTAGACTTTATTAAAGAACAATAATACTTATTATTTTAGAATAGAATATTTTATTCTAATGAATAGAAATGTGATGTCGCTTGTGCGGCGGCATTTGTACGCAAAGGGTTAATATGTATCTTGTCTGCTAAGTGTTCAACAATAAATCTTTTCATCTTTGTATTTTTGTGGAGAAATGTCGAATAATTTAAGGTTTTTAGAAATAGAAAAATGAATGTAGTACGAGAAAAAGAAAATGTTTGTATAGAAAGATGATAAAAACGTTAACAAAATACATTCAATACTTGTTCTAAATAAGCTCTAATAAGTAAACAATAAGCAGAAGAATATTAAAATGATTATAGATAAAACACTTTATCGGCATTTTCAACCTTTCCTCGCTCGAGCAGCATTATGTTAAACTCATATTCAGTAAATCTCATACTCATCATCATAAGGCTGTGCGAATCAAACATTTTCTACACATTATAACGTTACGTTCTCTTTTCGTTTATTGAGTTAAAAGAAAAAAAAATGTATGTACTTACTAATGTACAAATATTGTAAATGTAGCATGGTTAGACATTTGTTTGAAACGTGCATAACCAAAAGCTATCCTTTCCTATTTTTGAAATCTTATTTAATTTACTCCGACTGAAAATATTGTTAGAGCTGGATTTGTGTTTAAGAAATACAATAAATATCTATAGACAAATTTAAATTCTAATTTTTATTAGAGTTAGATAATCTTTAACTCGAATGCAACAAACAGTTTCTTTTTTTTTAAATTCAGGGTATTTATTATAAAAAGGAAGTCTTTTATTATCTTTTAAGAATCTATATGATTGTAGACTTTATTTTATACGTAACATGGACTTGACGACTCACTTCTACGATGTTGCTGACTTTGCTGTCTCTACTTGAATAAATAGTGGATACAGTATAAATAATTACTGTATTGTACACTTTTACATGTCTTATAAATACACCTTACATTCCTTCGAAAGTATATTTTTTTTACTCTGATTCTCAGGCTTACATTATTCAGTTTGAAATTCGTATTGTCTATATTTACAGCTATTCGTTAAGTTTTCTTAAGGCAATTTGAGTTTTCAAGCAGGTACATTAAATGGATGTCAGTTATTACCTGAAGTGCCAAAAAAATTGTTGGAAAGTTGTATTTACATGCGCGTTCATTTGCGATTATATTACCATGGAGTTCTAAAAAATTATGGAATAGCATTTATGTTTTCGACTCATAGAATCAGTTTTGAAAATGTACTGGACGAATACAGTCTTACTCGAGGATACAAACATTAAATTGCACAGTACGATTATTTTTCTAATATATATACTTGCATATACACTTGAAAATCTCAATAAATCTATAGTTTCGAGTTGATTAAATATTTGTAACAAGATCATGATTTATCTTTACTATTTATACTTTCACAAAAAATTATTTCTAATTTTTTCTAGCACTGAGTATAAATAGCAGAAATGTTTTAGAAATATTACAATACATAGTTTTGGAAAGTATAAAATCCTCTTAATATTGAACAAATTATATTCAGACTCAACCCTAACAAATTTAATTTTCAAGTGCTTTCTTTTCTCTTTAGAATATTTAACAGTCCTCTCCTTCTTCCTGTGATTTATTATAAAATTCGAATTTTTTTCACAATTGTACTCATTTTGGAACGGAATATTAGAATCCCAATCAGAAAAGTTTCACACATTTTCTCTTGTTTTTCGTATTATATCAGGCTTCATTTCTTAAATTACAGGCTTTTAATAAAAAAAGTTACGCTACACGACTTATCCACATTGTGGATACATGAACATACTACAAAAAGTAATATCTGTCTAGCGTAATTGGTGAAGCAACTGTACAAAATTATAACAAATTGTACAAAGGACGTATTATTTACAAATTCAAGTAGAAAATCAACGCGATCAGGGTTAAATTTCTTATATTTTTAAAAAAGGAATGAGAAATAAGTATTGCTACTTTGTCATGATTTGATGCCAACAGTTATAAAAAAGAGTGTATGATCTCTAAGTTATTTGAACTTGACTCTCCTGCTTTTTCGCTGATTTTCCTAATTAAATTCTTCTCTATTCTATATTCACAACATTTGACAATCTCTCAGCTATCTTACTTAATACAAGCTTATCTTTTACGACTCAAAAAGGATTCCTGAGCTTCAAATTGATTTCTGATACAGATGCGAAACCATATCAGAGCGGTTTGTGTAAGACAAGCTTCTTCAAAATACTGCTGGGTACAATTTGTCACTGCGACACTAAAAAAAAATATAAGAAGAGTCTCTTGTTCTTCTAAATTCTAAATTAGACTCTACTTTCTATCTTCAAGTTCGTATTTGCTCGTGGTGAAGCAATCGTAATCTCGCTGACTTCATCCGTTTCGGACTGACTCGACGAATCCGTTCCGTTGTCGATTTTTTTTCTCTTGTGAGAATGGTGAATATTGCGGAAAGCCCTTTGAACGTCCGGATTGCTTTCGAGCGTGGATGACTGACTGGATGGAGGATGAGAGTATTCTGAAGTATTTTCTTCGTCTGATACTAAAATTCCTTCTACGATTGTCGACGTATGTTTAAATCTTCTTAATCTACATCCTGGGCCAATTGGTCTCCTCGCAATGCTATAAAGATAACAAATTACATTAATAAATTAATTTTCAAAATATGTCTCATAATATTCAAAAACGAAAATAATAAATCTTACCTTCTTCTTCTTAGAGAATAATTATAGGTATAACTTGGATCCTCTCCCTCTTCATCCGACCAGCTCTCTTCTTCTTTCAGATCTCCATCTTGGTTCCCCAAAGCGTCAACTGTATCTGTACTCGACTTAAGCAGATTATCAGACTTCTTATAAACCGATTCATTTATTATAATCCCACAAAAATGTCCCGGTAGTCTTATCATATCTTCCTTCAGTCTGCTAAAAATATATTTTCATTAGAAGACATCAAAAATATAATGTGAAAATTAATTAAAAATAAAAAATTTTAATCTTGATTGCCTTTAGTTTAGAATTTTCTTTGAAATTATTTTTCAAGTTACCCAAGTTGCAGAGAATAAAGTTAAAAATTATCTACGAATGTTTTATTTTTGAATTTAATTACTTTGTTTTTCTTAATCTTCGTGTAATTTTAATTTCAAAATAATGTTAGTCCATAGATTATATTTAGTAAGTTTTTTTCAAAACCTAACAATAATAGAAAAAAGAGGATCAAGAGGAAAATTATACAAACTGTAATTTCTGAAACCTTAAGTTCCTTAAATTTTCCTAGCGGATAGAATTTTTTGAATTACAGGTACACTGTTTCAAGACTAATTTTGAAATAAAAAATAATTTTCCCTTACCCGTGAGCAATGATAATATCGTTGCAGTTTCCATTATCCACCGGAGAAATATGCCGATTAGCATTTAAAATCTCACTAACTTTTCGTCCAAGAGTTTCTAGATTATCATCGTCACTGCAATCCCTGAGTCTTTCGTTTCCATTTAACATATTCTCTCTCGAAGGCTCAGGACTCGAACAGAGGCTAGATTGCATTCTATAATCCCTCTCAGACATGGTAGGATTACCATTTTGGCATTCCGAGACTGGTTCCGATAATACGTGTTTTGAAGGTGTGCTCAAACTATGTTTTTCCATCGGTAAATGTTGCTCCGAAACTCCTGATTTAAACTGTCCTTCGTTAATATCTAAAATATCCGTCTGAGTTTGATTATCAACAGTTCGAGTTTGGGCTTCTGCACTCTTTCTCTCACGATGAGGACTAGACCTAGGACTCGAACTGATCCCGCAACCAGAGCCAACTCTACGATGTCGATATTTTTTCTGCTTGAAACTACTACTAGGGACCAAAACAGTCTCTGGTTGATTAGAACTATTCAGCTGGGTGCAAAGAGTGGCCTTGATTGGACTCGGGGGCGAATCAGTTGTAGGTGAAGGTGGAGTCGTCGGAGTCGAGGAAGTCGAGACATGTAGATTAGGATTTCTCTTTCGATGGAGTCGTTCTTGTGCTTTTAGAAGAGGATGAACAAGACGCTTTTTGCACTGTTTGTATCCAAGCTGTCGTTCTTTCTTTATCAAGTCTTTTTCACGTTGCTCTAATTGTAACAATACTGCACTCAACTCCAAATACAAATTATTAGTGCGTTCCAATTTCCTTTCGTAATGCACTCTAATATCCTGAGCGTGTTTCAGCTCGTCTTCCCTTTTTCTAATAAGATCCGCCTCGAACCTGGGAATACTGGAAGTGCAGGTCTGCATTTGTTTCATATGATCTCTAATTTCTTCCTTCCAAGATTGCTGAGACTTGAAGTATTCTTCAGGTTCTTGGGAGAGAACTTCACAGGCAGCAATACCCAGGTGCATTTCGATGTGCTTAAAAGACGGCCTATTACGAGGTTTCGAAGACCAGCACTGCTTAACTAGTAATTTGTATCCTTCAGGACAGCTCTCGGGAATCGGTAAATGTAAAGAATTATTGCCTACGCCCCAAATTATGGCCTCGGAGCCCACGTCCTTGTAGGGTTTCTCCCCAATGAGTAACTCCCATAATACTACTCCATAGGACCAAATATCGACCTTCTCCGAGCAAGGTTCGTTCCTAATAATCTCAGGCGCCATCCAAGCATCAGTGCCTGCGAAACTCATCCGCGTACTAATTTCATTCCACTCTCGACTCGTTCCGAAATCGCTAATTTTTATTACTTCCCCACGTCCGATCAAGACGTTTGGACTTTTGAGGTCTCTATGAATTATTTTATGAGCATGCAGGTAAGCCATTCCGGTCGCTATTTGTTTTGACCAGGAAACCAGTCTAGATGGAGGAACAGGTTCTCCTGCTCGTAGCAAATCATAAAGCGGTCCATAAGGACAAAACTCCATTATTATGCAATAGCATGGCGCTTGTGTGCATACACCTCTGAAAAATAGAAAGTTTTATGAATAATCGTTTCATATTTCAATACTTTTCATTAGTGCAAATAAAAATTGATAAATATTTATTTCAAAGTTTTGCGAATTCAAAAAGTTTAAAGGTAAAACGTAAAATTATTTACACTCGAAAGTAAATACTCAATTGCAATAATGAATAGATATACCATATTTCAGTTGTGTTATGAATACAATCTTAAAAAATTAAAAGTACAAAAGTGATAAAATTCTAAGAACACTCACTTGAATTGCACAATATTTGGATGATTGAGCTTGCGCAAATGTTTTATATCAGTCTCACGTGGTTCTTTCACTTTCTTAACAGCTACAATTTCCTTATCCAATTTCCCACTAAATACGATTCCTTGAGCTCCGGATCCCAACCACTGAAGATCGCTAATGGTTTCGAAAGGGATCTCCCAATCATCAGCTAAAGTGAAAATCAATTTTTTAATTAGCATTAACCATCATTTTGAATTTGTCATGCTTTAGGAAGGAAATTTGAGCATTGAAATTTGTAGATTAAAAATTGTAGACTCACTTTGTCCTTTTATTTTTTCATTGGGGACAGCTTTTGAAATCATAGTCCAGACAGGACGCATACAACCAAAGAAGTTTTCCACCCAGGATTTTTGAGAGAGAGCATCCAAGGTTCCTGAACCCGCGTTGCATTTTGAGGCAGCTTCACTCGAATTGCTGATGCTCTCCGAGTGGGTGTGACTGCTGTCAGGTAGTTGAGATCCGTGAGGGGCGCTGATTATCGGCCCCCCTGCAATTCCTCCCAATTGTTCTAACTCCTCTTGAATGCAGAGCATACTGTACAAAAAAACATAAAAAAGTGGGAATTAATAAAAGGAATAAATAAAATATTGTGAATAAACAATTTTAATATATAAATTTGTCTGAATTTTATATTATGAAAAATAACTTTTCATTCTATCGTTATCTTTTTACGCATGAAATTTGTCAAAGAAATTTGGATCTGATAAACATAAAAAATTGAAGGTCATACAGATATAGATACAGAATAAATAGATGTGACGTAGGCAGTTACACCTGTACAACGACTGGTTTTCGTTCTTTCCCACTTAACAAAACTTGAAAGGCTATAAAATAGCTATATATATGAATTATGTTAATTGCATCATGTTTTCTTATAAGTCAATATGAAGCCAACACGTGGGACCCAAATAGTATACGCAAAAGGTAATTTCTTTTGGATCAAGAAAAATCAATATTGAAGAAATTAAAAATCGAAATGTGAAGAAATTCGACATTTATATAAAATGTCTTTAGAGTATAAATCTGTAAATAAGGAAAATTTGGAATAGTTCGAGCTAACAAAAAATGGACTGCTTAAATGTCACGCAGACTCTATCTTTCAAATATTGAGCAGAAAAAATTATAAATATGCGAAAAACAACACGTAGCAGGTCAAACGAACTGCGATGAAAAGCAAAGCGTGAAAAACTGCATAATTGGAGATATCAACAATTTTCTTGGAACGTGTCAAAGTCCAACGAGTGTTATGAAAGTATTCAGATGATAATAAAAGCATGGATGCTAAAAAAATGTTGCTCTCTATCTAGCATGATTTATAATGAATTAGAAAAAACGCACCGTTAAGTTTTTATATCATTGTTTTTAATTAATATTAATATACAATGCTTTTATAAAATCTTCCAATTTGCTTAGATCAGATAATATTTCATTGCTGAGTTGCCGAGTTTCTAAATCAATAAAAATGGAAGTTTTCTTAAAACTATAATTTTAAACAATACAAAATTGCTACACCAGTCTTTTCAATTTAAAAGCATCTTATTTTTAGAAATGATATTATCCTTTAAAAATTATCTCTTAAAAGAATAAATATACCTTTACATAAAAAAGAGAAAATACCAAAAATGAACATGTACCTTCCCATGTTTATCAAAATTCTGAACCTTCGATTTGAAATTTCCGTCTCCTTGCATCCTTATTAGTGTACTCTCAACGAAAAAACTGAATTTAAAAAGAAATGTATCAAAACCTCAAAATGCTTCCACACCCTACGGCTTTTAATTTTAGTCTCCCTGATCGTAAACAAAGCAGAAAAGCATCGAAAGTAAAGAGTTGCTATCTTATCTAAACTATCTTGCTCGTGTCTGCTCCGTTGAAGATTTAACAGGATTTTCCGCTCGACAATTCCGCAGTTTTTAGAATCTCAGAAGAAAAAAAATTGCCATAAAAGAGATCACTTTATCAGACACAACGCGAAGGAGTTATTTCGTCTATTGTTAAACCTAGACTTAATGGTTTCGCAAACCGCAGCTGACTGTGTTTATCATTTCTTAGGTATGAAAAGGCGTAAGTGCTGGCCTTTGGCGTTATCAGGAGGCGCATTCCACGACTCGATGTTCGTGCTCACCTCGTAGCAACGTTGCTTGACAGATTAGTTTTCTTGTCATTTTGGGATTCAGTCTTCTTGATACAAAATCTCGCAAAAACCATTTTATCTCGATAAACATATGGTTGGAGAAAGGCGTACAATGTAAATCCGTAACATACACTGGAGAAGGCCCGTGTTTTGAAGACAAAAGTGTTTATTGAAGGGATGTAGAGCAACGTGTGAACACCATGTACGACCGTACCAGCGCACTGATTGCACGTACTGGTACGTATGACCGATTATCTTGGCTGCCTGTTCTCCTGAGTACGAACACATCCTAACACTCAGATGGCACATGTGTAGTTGAAGTTAGCGCTGTCGACGCGATATTATACAGTAAGGCCTTTTTCGTATCGGTAATAGGGAAAGCATAAGTGTGACTGAGAAAAACACAGAGAGGCAGGAGAGGCATGAGAGTGTCTTTGTCAAACGCATACATGTACACACATGTGAAAATACATGTGACAGACAACAGAAGATCGCTCGATAGAGACACTCTTATACCTTCCCGTGTTTCTCTCAGCCGTACTCTCAGACCTTACTGTATAGTATACCATAACAGTATCGTGATAGGTGTACATTGGCTATTTGATAACTACTAATCAACTCTTTTCATGATTGATATTTAATTCCTTGATTCAAATAAAACAAATAATTGGATCAAGAAGAATTAAACTCAATTTGTATGCAAAATTTGTATTTCCCTAAATATATTATACTGCTAATGGAGTGTCTTTGTGAGAATAAATTGTTTGCAAAGCCTTTTTGATTTGTTTTTCTTATGATTCTTGAAAAATACTAATTTTACGATTTGATCATTTCGGACCAGATGATTTTAACGAATGCTCTCTTGAAAATAATATTTAAAGAGCGAACAATTCTCGAAAAAATGGTCCTTTATTATGGAGCAATCTACCTATTAATAGCAACAAATTGACAAAAATGACTTCGATTATTATTCACATTTATTGTGAATTTGAAATTCGTTTAAATCTTGTTGAAATAAATTGTAGGTTCTAGGCCCCAACATTTTTTGGAGTAAATCATTCTCTCTAATCAATCTCTTTCTCCTCAATTTAGTAATAAGTAATAAAGTATCTTCACAGCAGTTTCATTTTGGGAATAAATGTCTGATATTTTCAAGAACATTCCAAAATGAATTCATAAAAAGATAGATTTTCAGAGCATGTTTTTTTTTAAACTGAAAGCCTCTAAGTTAATCCCATGTTAAAATTGAAAACAATGAAAGCTTCCGAAATTAAAATCATTCAAATATCTCTTCAAAGCTATAATATTAGTGCTGAAAAGTTTGACATTTTACATATTATGAGCAATATTCTAAAAAATGAGGAACTTGGAATATCTTGTAAAAGAAATTAGCAATTTCCTAATATCAGTACTCAAAAAGTATATATTAGAGGCGTATCAAAACACACTTCTAGAACTGCATAAAAAATAGATTTTTCATTGATCTTTTCATTTGACTAGATGGCCATAGGGGTTTTCAAGTACGTTAAGCTATCTGTTTGCAACATAATAAAAAAGATCTCTAAAAACCTACATTTCCTTTTAAAGCAAGGAATGTTATGCCTGAAGTTAGACATTGTCCTTCGTACTATACTAAAATAGCTATAACTAAACTCCACAAGTTCGAACACCAGCAACGTCTATTTCTATATTACACTCAGTTTCTTCTTCAGGAAAGTGTAAAGGACCGATATTTCTACTTGTTGAATTTCTAAAAAGGGTTTCGGGAGTTAGTGATCATGATGATTGGCTGAAAAACACTAACACTTATTGTGTTATCATGATAAGGAATCATTTCCGTCCTCACTTTCGATAAAATACTTTACAATCGAAGATAGGTTTTAAATAATGAAGTATCGATTTGTTCTGAAAGAAGTAAATAGTTTAATATTGAGTTTTAATATTTTAATATTCAGTTGTCAAAAAAATTGAAGTTCTTTGCAAAATTAAAATTGATTGAACTCATATATAATTTTATGCTATGAAGATTGAAGAATCTTCATATCACACAATCGAAAAATCCTTGAGCTTAATGGAATTTTAATTTGAAGAGACTTAAATCTCAGAGCCTTTAAATTAAAAATCGTTCAAATAAAAAATTCCTTGTGTTCGGAATTATTAAAATAAAAGAATGTGTAATTAACTTAATATATTAGCTTATAGGTAATAACTTTCCGAAGACGGTGCAAAGGTGAAAGTTCAAGAGCAGCGTTCTCACCTATTGGTGAATATGTGTGTTTCAGGCTGAGAAGTTGTCAAGACCACCTGATTGACATCTGATGAGGTACCGGTCTCCTGAGATTCGAATTTATAAGTCTCTGGCTGGGAGGGCATTTCCGTTTCAGCAGGAGTATGCATTCTTGCGTTCTGTTGTAAACTTCAGCGATCTGGAACGAAATATTAAAAGAATATTAGCCTTCGTGTTATAATAAATTTATTTCCTTCCACAACACTATATTGGGTGTTAATCGAAAACAAATTACAAAACCGCAGAATAGATTATTCTTTACCAAATGTTGATGCTAATTTCAGGAAAAAACAATTTAGGAAAATGATTTTGTAAAAGGATAACACTCAACTAACAATTTTTAAAATCAAACTAAACATTTTTTAGAGTTTCAAACTATTAAAAATACTATGTCTAGTGTAATTTCTAAGATTATTTCGAGAAAAAAAAATGTTAAACAAAAATGTTTTCATTTTAATGAAAGTAAGTTTTCTTGTGAAATGTTTGATCATTTGAGAGCGCAAGTTGGTGCAAAATTGCCTGTGGCTCTACTACCGACCCAGTTTGTAAAAATAAGAGTGGGGGAATCCCAAAGGTTATTAATTCCTCGAGATATTAAACTGTCCACAAAGATAAAAAGGAAGAAAATGTTGTTTTTTACGACCTCTCGGCCTCGGATAATCGCGAGAGTCGTGTATAATCAGAATTAGGATCCCTCAGTCATAGGATCAAATCGACAATTTCTTCTCCTAATTTACAACTTTAAAAAGCCTTCCGCGCATACAAAAAGCAGTGCCGACTCTTCTATTACGAAAATAGCCTCGAGTGGTTTTTTTATAATGTGAAAGTCACTACTTTGCGCAAAACATAAATGCCCAGTGGTGTAGCAATTATCAAAGCTGCCAGGGATGAGAACATTTTTTTCTCTCAAGAAAATCACTAGTTGTAAATAAGATTTTATAGAGTAATGCATTTTCTTCGAAAACAGTGATTATTATCATTATGTAAGTATTGTCTTCACAATTTATGATGTAATTTTGCTATTATTCATTACAAGTTTATCAGAATCTTATTACGTTAAGTTAAAAAAAAAGGCAGAAAAGGACAAAAGTGGAACATTCTCTGCTTGACAACCGAGACGATCTACAAGGAATGCATGTATTATATATAAGTTCGTCCGCTAAGAGGTGTGGAATGTGACCATCACATTCCAATCTGGTCCAATGGTTTTATTTTTCGCGAATTCCTCCCGAACCTATCTATAATTCCTGTCTAAGGTTAATTAGAGTACATATAAAATTACAAAGCATTTGATCAAACTAGAAAAAATAAATACAGAACTGTACCCTTAATGAGATGTATTTTTCTGATCCTGAATAATAATCACATTTTTTTATATTTTTCAATATAGCAAATGAGAAATAAAGTTGATATTCCAAGTGGGGATAAAAGTTCCGATATCGGAGTGTCTCATTAAATTAATGTCAAGAATCCAAATCCACCCCATTCACTATTGGCTGACAGAGTAATAAGAAGGGTTTGAACCCTGAGTCACTCTCACGCATGTTTTTTATTAATACAGACCATGTACAATGAGATAACGAGTATCGAGCCATATGCGAAACTTAGGCAAATGCAAATTAAAAAACTTGCAAGTCCAATTAGAGAGCGTCAAAGGGGATAAACTGCTGTTTAGTTCTATCAAAACAGTTATTAAACCGAAGCCTAATGAAAATTAAAATCAGCCGACCAATTTTATGACATAATAATATATTTTAGACTCAGTAAGAAAGATTCGTTTTTCAAAAATATAAAGGAAGAAGCTCAAAGCAATATTTCGCATGGGGTAAGAAAAGAAGTGTAAAGATTCTTTGCCTACGAAGGGGACTGAAATTTTGGAGGGTCAAAGTTACAACATAGTAGAATACTAGCAAGTTACCAAAAGATCGCTTCCCTATCTGCTATGCACCCTCAAAGGGGGTGCTCTGAATTGGAAGCCAGTATGGCGAAATTCTAGGAAGGGAAGCACGAATTTTTACGCTTGTTGTTCACCCCTTTTTCGTTCGCTCTATCTCACAACTTAAATATACAACATTATACCAAGACTTAGAATTTTATTAAAAATTATCTCTGGATTGATAATTCAAATCTCAATTCATAGAAAATAACATCATATTAAGAAGATTAACGTTTTTATTTTAAATAAATATTTCAATTAAAAATTAAAGTATAAGAATTATTAAAAAATATTAATAAACATTTATTTATAATTAAACCTGAGCTATTAAAATATACATTCTGAGATTTCTTCACGTTTCGAGCACCTCAATTAATTTCCCCAACGCTTGGTCCTTGCGAGCAGCAATAATTGCTATCGATTTTCAATAAGTCAAGAGAGGGCCAAACGAGAAAAGGCCGTATACTCTATATGCGGAACACCCTAGCCTAGCTTTAATTGTTGTTATTTATGTCTATGCATTTATTCTGGCTATGGTCATATATTTTTATAGGCTATATATGTAGACTATACAAATCGCAGAGACCTGTATTGTAATAGCAACTATATATGTCGTTAATTTTGTAAAATAGTCATTTAACTAGTTTCTAATATTTCATGAGCCATGTTTACATGTGGGCTGCTTCTCACGCAAGGGGTCTCTTATCGGTTAGACTAATTTACTAATATGATTCCCTAGGGAAAGAGAGTGAGAGGAAAGGATATAATACTGAACGAGAGAAGAAAGAGAAACGTAAATGCTATCTGATTTTCATTATTTAGAGGCGCGACCAGCCAACATGAATCTTAAGTTAGACATCGAAATCAATTTATGATTGGACTCCTCAAACATATATCATGCTGTTCTGGCTAACTTTATGCCACAACCTGGCATTGAAGTCACTCGTAGCTTTAAGTTAAAACTCAAATTCTTTAGTTAATCAAATTAAGAATGGATCAAACCATTATTTAGTTTTTATATTTTTATTTAATGGAATTTAATCAGGGATGTTTACTTTCATGTTGGGAATCAGTATTTGCAATGCTACAGATATTGTTTCTGATTCTCGAGATATTCTGAACAAGAAACTTTTTGGTTCCCTGGTGAGTTTTGTATTTGTATTTTTTGTGCCTGATGAATTCTCCTTACCATCTTTATACCTAGAGTGCCTCGTATTACGAGTGTTCCAAGGTTCAATTCGAGGCTTAAATCTTTTACAAGTTTGGACCGAGTTTATATATCGTTTTTACCACAATGTTTATCCGTCACATGTGAAATTTTTTAAGTTTCTTCCCTTTGTATTTTTAAAGAAAAAAATTTTTTGTACAGTTTTTATTTTGTAAATTTAGTTATTTAGACCAATTCTATAGTTTCACACGTGCAATTATTTTATATAATTTTTTACCACAATTTTTATCCGTCACACGAGCAATTTG
Source organism: Diplolepis rosae (assembly GCA_030998225.1). NCBI lineage: Eukaryota > Metazoa > Arthropoda > Insecta > Hymenoptera > Diplolepididae > Diplolepis > Diplolepis rosae. The sequence goes on from JAPYXD010000701.1 coordinate 8,010,642, forward strand.
TTTAAGTTTCTTCCTTTTGTATTTTTTATAGAAATAAATTCTCACTGATGAGGACTCCAATCTGAGTCGAAAAGTTTGAAAATATGAAACTTTGAGTTACAGTTTTTCTGGACCTTAAAGTCAACTAAGAATATCAACAATATTGAATATTATAAATTATATTTCTATTCTTAAAGTGCATAAAAATCGAGTATATTGAAGTACTTCAGAGCATTATATCGTCAAGAAACAAAACAAAAAAGGCATGTCACAAAGTTTATAAGAATCTATGTGCTCCAAAAATGATCTTTCGCTAGAATAACTTTTTAAATTATAATTTGAAATAAAATTAGTATGTATAAGTATTGTTTAAAATGAAAATTTAAAAATATAAATATATTCAAAAATAAAACCTTGAATCCAAAGCCTGAGAAAAAGGTTAAAATGATCGATCATAAGGTCTCAAAATATTTGTCAACAACTGTGCTTTGTTTTGTATCCTAACAAATAATTTGTAAATATCTACAAATTTAGACTATCAATACAAGTTTTGGAGTAATTTTGTGGAATAAATTACCCTCAATGCCAGTTAACCTCATTTGACAATAAAAGGAATTGATCCCCATTTATAATATTTCTAATCCAAATCACCAATAATCATAACACGAAAACGTGCGAGTGACAATGAGATTAGTAACTAATAGACACAAGAAGCTTTCACTTTACGTTCTCCTTCTACAATCCAGATGCGTAAAAATATACGACAATCGATATCAAGATAACAATATTGGAGCACGACCATAGTGAAATAAAGCAAGATTTCAACATTTCTTTTTATCGCAGTTATCGATTAAACAATGTATGTACCTGTGCATCGCATTCTCGGTAGACGGCATTGACTCTTTACGTATCCGTCGACGCCGCTACGATCGCCTTGCATCCATCCAAGGAATCTTCTTTCATCAGTTTTCAGGTACAAGCACAATAGAAAAACAACACTGGGATTTATTCATTTAATCACATAATACACCCGAGAAAAGGCGACTTAGTTTATAAGGCTTCACAGTGTGTTTTCTCTTGGGTCTCTACCCATCACTTGATGTTCACGAAAACAACCCCGAGAGCGTCCACTGGCGACTATCTCAAAATGGCGTGCGCCATCGTGCAGTCCCTCGAAACGCCAGAGTGCGACTGTATTTGTGTATACGTGCGTGGGCGAGCGGGGGTACGTTAGAGAGGCTAGAAATATAGTGATATGGACTATAGTGCTGTAATATTCTACAGTACGACATAAAATACAGTATGATAGAATGGTCAGGTTGAGAGCATACTTATACTATAGAGTTTTAGACCCTTTGTCTTACCAGAATCACAGGCGCCATCCAAAGAACGCAGTGGATTTTCAAAATGGAATTTTTTAAAATTATAGCTATATTCAAAATTTAAAAGCTACTGGTGATATGAACATTTTTTATCAAAAACTGTGTAAAGGATATGGCGTAATTATAAACTCATTTTAAGAATTCAAGTTTCAGTCCAGATATATTTCGATTAAAATGAATAAATTTTGTACATAATATTGTATTTTCTAATTTTACTGTTCTCACTGTTCTAAGGAACGTCAGAGGCAGGATTTGGGAGCTTCTTTAAAATTCTATAAACTGTCCTTAATGTCTTTAAGCATCTTAAATTCCTAAGATCTTTACCTGCCTTTGGAGGCACAGGTGCGATTCTTGGAGACAAGCAAACCATCTTTACCCAAAATTGTTAAAAGTCTTAACCTGTGAGGTATTTATTTCTGTTATGTAGAATATAAACTATACAAAGTTTCAATTTAAAAAGTTTATAAAATAAAATACTTTAAAAAATCTAATTTTATGACTATTAAAAAACATGAAATTATCTACGTATAGTCTAAAGAAAGAAAATTTATAGCAAGCGATCAAGAGAGTAAACACGTTTTGTTATATACAATGCGTGTTACTGCTGATTCGATCTCATCTCTAGACTTCCTGGCGTCCTGCATTGTGATTGTATTTTTAATTCTGTTTTACAAACATTGCAGGAATATTATTTCAATATTCAATGAAAGTGTAAAGAAAATCATTGAAAACTAAATCTAATTCATAAAATATAAAACCCATTTTATTTTTATTTTTAGATCTCAGAACTTATAGTTCAGTCTTTTCAATTATATTATTGAATTAAATAATGCAACGCAAGTAATCAAAATGTAAAAAATCTAAGTAATTCGTTTAAGCAAATTGAAGTTCCACGTAATTATCAGATTCTTACTCTCTTAGGGATATACTTATAGCATACTAATATACTATTATTACACTATATACTAATATTTCAATATTTTATTTTATTTCAGGAGAATGAAAATAATATAATTTTGGAGCAAAAGCTTACAAACATTTAGAGGGATAGAATTTTCCTCCACTTCTAGGAACAATTTTTCATAATTTCTATGTAAGTGTTCAAAAGTTTTGATTTTTTCTTTACTGTGATTACATAATCAATTGATTCTGTCTTAGGATCTGCTTGTAAATCTTCGCACAAGCGTAGAGTCGCCAAGATAAAAAGCAATGGATAAACCAGACAAGCAGGTTGCTAGGTTTTATTTTTCTCTTCCTTTTCCTAGTGCAGACCTACAAACCACCTTCTACTTTGCTCCATTATATTATACCATCGGTCCCTTCTTTATATCTTCCTCATTTAGTTTTCTTTGCACACCTGCAAATTCTACTGCGCAGAGAGGTCTGTCAGCGGTCGATTCTTCTGTGACGTCACAACCACCCTACGACGATCCCAGCAATCAACTTTCAAGGTCTACGTCTAGATTTACAGCTATAGCATCCACCGAAAATAAGAGTTTGCCCTTTGCTCTGTGGACAAATTTCTAAGCAATTGAATCCCTTGAAAGCTGGTGATTCAAGATTAAAAAGAAAAACTGGTTACGTTAGGAATTTTTTGTTTGCTTAGGTTTTTGAGTTTACATTCATCCTTTTATTTTAGAAGGGAGCAAAATATTATTTACTTTTAGTTGAAAAAAGACGTTTAGATAAATTTTAATTTGATACGGTGGCATAGTTCATTCAGAGCTGGGTTAAAAGAAACAAACAGATTTAAGGGGTTGATAATGCTGATATGGGAGAAGGATGTCAAATTATGTAATCTTGGTAAGCTGCCAAAAGAAAGTCTTCTTCCAAGAATTCGTAGGGGTATAGACATTATCGCATCGATCGTTACTTCCTTCTAGGAATTCACTCTTTATTTTGGCAAACAGAGCACTTTTGCTTATTTCTTAGTGGTTCTCACAAATCAAATTGGATAGTAAATTTTTTTCAAGATGGTTGAAATTATTTTGACTCAGGCTAAATTTATTTTTGCTTCTAACTATATTCATTAAAAATAATATATATAGATTTTAGAGAATTTCTAAAGATTGTATTGAAATTTGGAGCATTTATACAATTTTTATTTTGAACAAACTCATTGAATCCATAAACTCATCGGAATCAACATTGAATTTTTTTAATTTTGATTAATATTGAGTAAAAAAATAATCCTTGCTTGATAACTATTTTGCTGACGGAAAGTAAGTTAAACCTTTGATTTACTAGTGGCATCTTCACTTTCCCGAGCTAACTATGAAGTTAACTTTGTATTCCAATCTTATCGACTCCTGTTTTTCGATTAATTTTCTTCAATTTTTGAGAATGATTAATCAAAAAATTGTGTTTTTTTTTACAAAATTTGTACTATATGCAAAAATATATACAATTGTAGAATTAAAATCTATAATTAATTTCAAGAGTTCATAATGGCAAAAATCACAGCTATCGTTGAAAAATACATTAATTACACATTTTCTAACTTTTATCTAATTCACTGTAGGTTTTGACAATATTCTCAACTCTGGCAAAAGATTTGAGGAAGTCATCTTCCTCTAAACCGAACTTTTTGTACTGATGCAAAAATGCAGCATGAGTGTACATTTTCCACGCTTTGTCTACAATAATATCCAGGGGTCGATGAATCTGAGAATTATTAGTGATAAGTGCCACGAACTTGTCCTGATTCAGAAGCCGGTGTTTTTGATTGAAATGTGTAAATCGATCAGTTTCTGAAATCCAGTTCAGGTATAAATCTTCCTTCTTCAAAGCGTCGCAAATTATTGGATCATCCGTAAGCGATGTCCCTCGAGTAATTAAAACATTCGAAATAGATTTACAATATTTATAAGAGCTTCTATCGCTTGGGGCATGGGACAGTTTTTTGGTTTCTGCATCGACTAGTTCATAATTCATGGATCTAACTCTTAAAGTTTGTTTCAAATGACGAATATGCGAGTGCCATTTATAAGAAGATTCATAGGCGGAACAATTTGATGCAATATAAGGAACACTTTTAACAGAAGCTAATTTATAGTTGGGATGAGGTGCTATCAGAGAAACAAGTGCACTAGGATTGATATAATTCTCCATTGGTTGTAAAACTGCGGCGAGCTTTCTAGAAATAATCTCATTGATGTCCCCCAACTTAGCCCCAAAATTTTTCAACACACTGGTGCATATCGAGTGGATCTGTTCATTCTCGAATAAAAAATCAACATCGCACATTTCGCTAAATTTAGCTAATGTTAATAAAGTGTTATAATTTTGAGTTCCAACTTCACCGGAAGTAAAAGGCAAGATTGTGGCTCCTATGAGAGTTTTCGTGGGAAATTCTTCTCGAAGAAGTTCTACAAAGTGACTGCCAACTCCTGATCCTGTGCCACCTGCAGAACTGAGAAGTAATAATATTCCTTCTAGTCGATCTGCTCGTTCTGACTCCTTTCTGATAGCCTCAAGGGTTTCTTCCTTGAATTGTGGACCTTTAATCAGGTATCCATAAGCCCAATTGTTAGCAGAGCCTCCGCCGGCTTGGCAAATTAAATTCTGTGGTCGATACGTCCATTTAAAATCAGTTTGTTTGCAAATTTTCCTTACGACCTTTTGTTCTGTGTCAATGAGAATCGCTCTGGCGAGACGTTTCCCTTCTTTGGTGATACCTTCAAACCATTTCTCGAACGCAGACTCTGCGTAGCGGTAATTAATTTCACGAGGTACGGTTTTGTCTCGAGAATCAATATCAGACGATAGTAATGAAAATAAACTGTGGCCTAGTTGGTTTCCGCATTGTCCAAATTGAATTGTTAACATAACGTTATTCCTTGCGATATTTTCTGGAAGGGAAATATCAAAATATTCATCATTTAGAGTCTGATATTATGGATTTTTTCAAACTGGTAAGACGAATTTCTAGATTAGAATTGTATATCCTTTTTTTAAATAATCAACTATCAAACTTTTAAAAATAAATAATTAAAATTGATTATAAATATTTTGTAAATACTTTCGAAGAATGAATAATGGATTCTAACCTAAAAAAGCTTGCAACAGTCTGTAAAAATGTCAATACTATGGATTGGAAAACAATTTTGAAATAATGATTCTTTAAAAATTGAGAATTAAAAATAGTTTTCAAATAAACGGTTCATTATTGATAATTTCTTACAGGGTTGTTGATAATCTTGCCAAGCACATGTCCCAATTATTGTTTATGGAGCTAGGATTTGATTTTCAAGAGGTTTTTCTTGTTATCTGAAAAAAATAAAAGATAGAATATTTACTTTTTCATAAATAATGAGATGCTTACAAGTTCTTTTTTTACTTTAATTCTGTTTACCTAATATACAGTAGTAATTAAAGTTGAATAATTTCTGGACGATCGATAAAAAGAGTTTATAACGTGTAAAAAATTTATAGCAAGGAAATATTGTTTGTTACTAAAATACAGTATGAAAAGAATAATAAAGCTAATGAAAATAACATTTGTATAAAAATAACCTCAAAACTGGAGCTTACATGTGTTTATCAACAAATGTCAAAAAATAGTCTTCCCCTCGTGTGATTTCGGTAAAAAGAGCAGACGACGTACTGGGCGGGAAAATCAAAATTTAAATTTAAAATCACCCAATGTTTGGGTACTTATTATTTAGTCAATTTTATTCTGGTTAAATTTTATTGATTCAGCAAAAATGTTTTTACAATTTTATTAAATTCGTTCTGATCAGTAATCCAATACACAATAGTTTGCATAGTAATTCAAACTTTATAATAAAAATTGTATTTTGAAAATTTTAACTAAAAAAGAAGAATCTTGTGTTTCAATCCAACATTAGAAAAATATAGAGAAAAATATTTTAAATAAATTAAATTATGATTTTTTAATTGATTTTTCAAACGTTCTTTAAAACTGATATTTACTTTTCAAGATGCTGGAAACAAATATACATGTGTTTTAACTGCTCTAAAGAAGATGTTACACATTATCTCCTTTATGGTATTTTAAATGCTCAAATTTCACAAATGGTCAATATCTCAGATATGTGATATCTGATAATTTATTTACATATACATATAATGTGATATATTTTGGACGAATAAAATTTTGGGAATTAAAAAATCTCAATTTGATCCAATATTGTTTAACATACTTCTTTTTTTCTGAAATTCTAAAAATATTGTAAAACTTAAAAACATGATTTTAAATTTGGAAATATTTTTTGTGAAAAATGGAAAAATCGTTCTTTTCTTCACAGAAAATATCACTAAGTTCAAAACCTTAATTGAAAATTCCATTTTATTCAAAAGTGACGTTAAAATTAATAAATTCTAAATTACAGGTTGAGTAAGTTAATACAGTAGAATTCCGTTATCACGTTTTAGTGATATACTTTTCCGATGATCGATATAATTGACTGAAAAGATTTAGGTAAATATTAGTTTATGAAAAACATGAGTAACTTCCTAAAATAAATATTGAAGAAGCTGAAAATTACATGAAAAAATCTCAATGCCAATATTCTCATCACGATTAAAAATTGTATAAAATTTAAAGATTGCACTTGAACGTGTACAGATTTAAATAGTATCAAGATTCAGGAGTGGGAACGAATAATTTTCTCAAGCGAGGTTGAAACAAAATGTATAGAACAGACACCTACCAGTTCTCGATGAAAAGTTACCAGTGACAGTTGCGTTCGCGATTATCGTGCTAATTATCTGATATACGATGATTCACAAGAACACAACTTTCCATAAACACACACAAATTTATTAAAAATAATCCAACAGAAATAAGTGAACCAAAAAAAAAAGATAAATTAGAAAGTTGCAGTCTTCAAGTAAATAAATATAAGTAAAGATAACATGAAAAAAATACATGCTTGGAACAAAGTGCAGTGAATGATACATCATTCTCCCAGAAGTCTCTGCGAATTAAAGGAAACTGGTTTCTAAATGTCGACTTAATTTCCAACTAATAATCAATTAAAAAATGGCCATTTTTTAAGATGAATTTTCTACCTACAGTAACTTTTTTCTGGGAAATGGTTGCTGTAAAAGAGCAATTTATTAATTAGAAGTCGTTTATGTAACTTTTATTTAAATCCAAGGGCGAAAGTGGAACTTAATTTTGAAAATGATCTGGAAGAGGTGAAATTTTTAAATATGTTTGAATAATTGAGTGAACAGGTATAAAACTATGGTAACTTTGATCCAGGATTACCTTCAGCAGCATCAAAAGGGTCAGGATGAAGGGCACATTCAATATGCAGGACATTATTCAAAAAAGACTGAGGATGATGATCAGCCAGTTTGTGAAAGATTGGAGATAACTACAAGTAGAGAAAATGCCATTTGTAATGAAAATTATAATAGCCATTGTGTAGATATCGAGAGCTACTGTGAATCAACACAGAGTAGTGACGTGGATGAAGATTTGGAAGATGATGATCTTCAGAATAGAGGATGGGTATCAGAAATCCCTAGGAATGGTCAAAGTTGTGAAATTGAAACCGCGAATGGACTTCCTTTACCTACAGTAGAACCTCCAAATTTTGGTGATGTTGTTATAAAAAATTCGAACGCAGTTCATTTGGGGAGCAAAACGTTTTATAAAGGTCCTGTGACTATTAAACAGTTTGTTTATACTAATTCTGAAGTTAAAAAAGAGGGAGATGTGGAGGAAGAAAATAAAGAGGATTCAGTGCCGAACCAAAATAGTCCTGACTCTGAAGCGTCACTTCGGACACGTCAGAATATTAATAAAAGTAAAATTTTGTTGTTGTTTATGAGTGAATTATATAGTTTTGATTTTTTCTATTTGAAGCAATTTAAACATGAACTATTTTATACTTATTTGGATATGAGATTAAATAATTTAAAGAGTTTAGAGCACTTGAGGTTTCAAATATAAAAATTTCTAAACTTTCAAAATAAAAATATCATTAAAAATACTTTTAAAAAGTTAGTAAATGGCGGAAAAGATTAAAACGGACGTAGATAATTTTTAATTTGGATAATTGTAAAAGTTTCAAAGCTCTTTTAAAATCTGTTTGTTGTGTTGGGGAAATCCCAAGAAAGCGGAAAATTGAGGCAATATATTTATCATTTTTGATATCGATGGTTGATTTCTTGTCTATATTAAACTTCAGATTGATTAAATTCTGATCTTCCTTAAAAATTTCAATAGCATTTTTGACGTTTATCTGAAATTGAACTCATTTTAATATTTATATTTTTTTAATAAACTTTCCGAACAGAAAATATGTGTTTATATACGTAAAATAATTTGTATTTTCCACTTACCGAACCCTTGCTTTTCTTATTTTATTTTAATTACATTTTTTTATTACAAAAATTAAAATTTATTGACGATAAATATCTTTCGGTGTAAATTTAAATGTTGTTTTGAAGGAAACAACCAAAGTTACTTTGAGATTAAATCATGATTTTTTCTATAAATATATTCATTAATATAAAAAATAAATTCATTTACATATATTTCAAATAATTCTAACTTTATTGATTTTAGTTTTTTTGTTTATCAGGTTCAAAAACAATATCAGACATATAGTTATTTATTTATTTATTATTACATTATATAGTATTTATTTATTTATGGCCGTTGAAATTTTCACTTAATATAAATAAATAGTTATTATTGCAGTAAAACAGTGGTTATTAAAATGGAAGTGTGCTGCTTTTTTTTGCACTACAATTTTGATGCTAGTCGCAATAATTATCACTATTGTAATGACATCAGGAAAAAACACGCCATCACTGCCCGTTTATCCGGAAATTCCAGATTCATCTGTTGGTGGAGGTTTGTAAAACTGTCTTAATAATAATATTAAGATATTTCAATATTCCAATCTTTATCAGATTATCTTTTTATATTTTAGAGAAATTTTCCAATTTCAGTAATACATTTATTTATAGTATATTTATTTATATACATAACAATACATTTTATTCATATGTCTATCAAATTTCATCAGTATAACTTCAAAGGTTTAATCCCATTCAATTCTCGAAAAAGCGATTTTTTCGACCCAACAAAGTATAAAGAAATTACTGGTTGAAATTGCTACTTTTTCTATTTTATTAATTTTATTATTCAATTAAATTTCTTTTGCATAATAAAACATATTTTCCCAAATAAAATTTTTTAAATAAATGCTTCTCTATTGCAGACGTTGAAAAATAAGATTGCTTCCCATACATTAATTACCATAATACAAAATTTTAGTGCTCTTATTCAATACATAATATTAGAGAAAATTTTTTGGTAATAATTACTCAACTGTATGTCAAAATTCATTAAAGTTTTTTCAACTTTACTCTTTAAATAATAGAATTTTAAGAAATGGTGGCTCATATTCTTCTCTAAACAATATAGAAAGACTTCACCGTCTTAACTTTTTAAATTAATCTCTCATTTTCTCACTACAGCTGTTTGTTTATAAAACTTAATTCATTTTTCAACATTTCTGATTAATAGTTAAAAAATCAGAGATTACTTTTTCTTTTGGTCAGGAAAGATAGAAAATGCATTTAAGCACGTTGTGTAGGACTCCGCCGAAGCAAAACCCACTAAACTCAAGACTCCCCTGCTTTCCTACCAGCCCATGACCCCGGAACCGCATTAGCTTTAAACTTCAGGGTCACGTTCTGTAGATGCTCTACACCGAGCCTTGGCGTCCTTATTTACTGCCAGCTTGGATTCATACGCGGCCTCTCGAAGGCTTCTTCGAGACACCTCCAGCAATTCCTGCTTCGATCAGATCCCGACAGACCGCTGCCATATGACCGAAGCGAAGGTACCGGCCCGTCACCGTTTTCCTGCGGATTCTGCAGGAGACCCACCCAATCTTAATGTGGGTCGCCTTGAGTAATTTCAGGGCCTACGTCTCCTCCAAACGAACATACACCTTTCCGTTACATCCGAAGACTCTCTTGGTTAGAGACTTTTTAAAATTTTTAAATACTTTTTATTCAATATACTGAAATGAAATTTCTCCTCGTATACCGAAATCACACGAAATGGACAATTGTAAAAGTCGCCGTCACAGTCAACAAGGAAAAAATCTCCTGTTCCAATGGGCGCTGTAGACAGTAGCCTAAGGCTGCTTCACACTCCTGCACTTAAGTTGCTTGTTCGCTTTGCACAAATAAGGAGGGAATTTTGAAATGCATAATATAATATATAATTAACCACTTTATGTAACACCTTAAAAAAAAATTAAGATCGTTCTTTCTTAAAAATTAAAAAAACTTCGCAGTCAAAAAAAAATTCCACTTGTGCCGTTTTTGCGACTTTGGCCCATTGTAAGTTCTGTTTGATTGGGTCGAGGTACTTGGGAAGGTGTTCAGGTCAAAGCTGTAAGTCTCGAGAGTCAGCTGGAACTCAGTACATGCCGATCTTTGGCATAGATGGATCAGCATCGTCGCTGAAGCCGTAGTACCCACTTGTCTCATTTTCACCACTTTGGCTTATTGTAAGTCCTGTCTGGTTGGGTTGAGGTGCTTGGGAAGGTACTCAGTTCAAAGCTTTAAGCCTCGAGAGTCAGGTGGAACTCAGTAAAGGTAGATATCTGGTATAGATAGATCAGCATAGTCGCTGATGCCGTAGTACCCACTTGTCTCATTTTCGCCACTTTGGCCCATTGTAAGTTCTGTTTGGTTTGGTCGAGGTGCTCGGAAAGGTGCTCAGGTCAAAGCTGTAAGTCTCGAGAGTTTGCTGGAACTCAGTACATGCCGCTCTTTGGTAAAGATCGCTTAGGACAGTCGCTAGAGAGGTAGGACCCACTTGTCTCAGTTTCGCGACTTTGGCCCATTGTAAGTCCTGTCTGGTTGGGTTGAGGTGCTTGGGAAGGTACTCAGTTCAAAGCTTTAAGCCTCGAGAGTCAGGTGGAACTCAGTAAAGGTAGATATCTGGTATAGATAGATCAGCATAGTCGCTGAAGCCGTAGTACCCACTTGTCCCGTTGTAAGTTCTGTTTGGTTGGGTCGAGGTGCTCGGAAAGGTGCTCAGGTCAAAGCTGTAAGTCTCGAGAGTTCGCTGAAACTGAGTAGAGGTAGATATCTGGTACAGATCGATCAGCATATACCTATCCTTTGACTGAAACAAAATAAAAATTTCTTCGCAAAAAACATTTACCAGTATCCAGTGAGGGAAAGAAGATTACCCTTACCTGAACTTAATAATTTAAATACGAAAGAGAATGAGTGAAATGTCTTTTCTCACCCATTACCAAAAGATAATTGCTCGTATCTAATAAAATTCTAGACCCTCTGTTTATTAAAAATGTATAATCACTTTCTAAAGGGTTTCCCAATAGGGGTGATATGATTTTGAATGTCCCTATCGGGCTCATTTGAACTGAAATTTTTGGCGTCTGCTGTCAGTTGTCATCAGTAAGGTTTGCCATTTAATCATGAGTAGTTTCACGATTCCACAACGTTTGGAAATTGTCCAATTATTTTATCAAAATTCGAGAAGTTTTGTGGGTGTTCAAAGAGCATATCGTGCAAAATATGGTCGTCATTCTGCTCCATCCGCGCTCTCAATTCGTCGAATAATCGATAAGTTGGAGAGTGAATTTACTCTATTGGATACTAAGCCTAAAAATCGTATGCGTACCGCACGTTCTACACAGAATATAGCCGCCGTACAGGCCAGTATCGAGGAAAACCGTGAATTGTCCGTGCCACGCCGATCTCAGGAATTGGGCCTGTCCAGGATGACTACCTGGCGTATTTTGCGATTGGATCTTGGCCTGCATCCCTATAAGATGATTCTGGCCCAAGAACTGAAGCCTAATGACCATCGTTTGCGTCGGGAGTTCGCGGATTGGGCTCTGGAATCAATTGAAAATGATCCCAATTTTCGTCAAAAAATCATCTTTTCTGATGAGGCGCATTTTTGGCTCAAGTCTCGGGGGACATTTGGCCGATATATTCTTTAAATCATAAATGGCATAGAATATCCAATATAATAAAAAAGATTTCGATCAATTCCGAATGAATATTCAGTGTTTTTTTTCAATTTCAAAACATATCACCCTTATTGGGAAACCCTTTATTATACTAGAATAAAATCCAATTGATTCAAGTTTCAAGCTCTGAATTTTTGATAAGTTTACTCAGGGTTGCAACTCCATTCTTGGATTTTTTTTCTGTCGTTATAGATAATTTTTCCAACGTGGAGTTGGTTATTATAATAAGATTTTACGGAGATGTTCCTATCCTTTGATAGTTAGATGTCTCCATTGTCCAAAATTCGAATCTGTTCAATATTCGGTAAAGAATTAAATTTGAAACTCAATCTTTTTTAAGATTATTTTACTTTATTTATGTTCTAACTTCATTGTACAAAATGCAAAAATGACAATCTTATGGGCGTACAAAAGTGCTGTGACGTACATTTTAAAATGTATTTTAAAATTCTTTTAAATCAATATTTCATGTCGATATGTCACGTTTGGCTATACGCTATATGAGTTATCGAATATCCTTTGTCTGATAAGATTATTTATCTTAATATCAATTTTTAATATAGCATTATGATTTTGCGAACAATCAAATATTGCTTAATTTTATACATATAAGTAATTTCAAAGAAATATTTTTTTTATCGCATGAATATTGGGTATTTTTTCATCATGATTATTTTCTTAAGTATATGAGTTTTTGTGATAAAGGTACTCGAATAATTCAGATATCTTTTTTTTCAATAAAATAAATTGTTCGCTTGAACGTAAAATTGTAATGTTGATCATTTTCTCTCAGGAATTGATTCTATTGATAGGACATGGCGTCTGACTGAAAACTCAATTATTTAATAACTTTGAAGCCATATGGATCGTACGTTTTTTAGTTTGTAAAATATATTTCTAAAAATGTTTTGAAACATTTTTATTTAAAATAAGTTAAAAAACGTTGCTTACTGTGTTTTATTAGGTTCTTTAAATTCTCAGGAAGATATTTTGTCAATTCAGAAAGGTGTTTTACTGCAATAAATTAATATATATTTTAGTCGCGGGGTTCGGTTGATTTATAGCCTTAAAAAGTGAAATGAAGACAAAAATGGAATTGGAAAAGAAACTTTTGAATTAATTTCAATATCTACAAGTTAAACTGCATTTTTAAAAGTTCCTTTTTCGATTCTGTGTTTGCTCAGAATTAGCAATTCTATTTTCATACTCCATTCGTACCTTCTCATAGTATTTTAGATTGGAAGATACCATGGTTAATGAGAACAGCTGTGTACAATTAATTTTCAATACACAGTAATGCTTTTCTTGTGAGAACTCACATTTGTTACGTATTGTTACGTAATTGTTGCACAATAGTTTAGTCAAAATGTCGTCTATATAAGTTTTACAGTGACAGAACAAGAAATGTTGTGTAATAGTTCTAACACATCACTCAATAAATTCGTAGAATGACCAATAAAACAACAACTTTTAGGCAAAATTCGACAACATTCATCAACATAGTCTTCTTCAAGAGTGATACATTCATTCCAACGCTTCTCTAACATTTCGATGCCTTTTTTGTACAGCAATTTATCTTTGGCCTCAAAATACGCTTTAGTTTCGGCGCAATCACTTCTTCATTGGAGCTAAATATCTTTCCCTGGAGCATTCTTTTTAGGTCTGTAAACAGGTTTTTGGTCGCTTTAGACGGTTTTCATCCTTTGCTGTCCACATAGCTGACTGCCGATTTAACTCTGGAGTGTAGTGATGGATCCAGGTTCTCATGCTCAAATGTTCATGCAAAATGGTGAAAAGACTGCCTTCTGATATCTTTAAGGTGTCGGCTATCTCACGCAACTTCAATTTACGATCGGCCAAAACCATTTTGTTTTTATGTTTTCTGGAACAATTAACTGCCGAATTTGGGCAACCACAGCTTTCAGCATCATCGGTGCTTGTACGGCCGATTAAGACCATTTGTCTCGATGGAGCAGAGTCCGGATAACACTTGTCAAGCCATTGCTTTGCTTAAACGGTATTTTTACCCATTAAACAGCAATGCTTTATCAACACACGAAATTTAGATTTTTTTATTGTTTTGAAAATTACAAAAGTAGCGTCACTAAATCCATCGTAACTTGTGAACTAAACGTCAGATTGTCATGAAATTTTGACACGTATCTTTTGAAGGTTGGTACTTCCTAAAAGTTATATGGATTTGTAGGATTTCTGTATGGAATTTGTGGGAACCTACTTTCCCAAGTCAGCAGTCAATAACAGTCACTGTCTTAACATCATATAAAAAACTTTATTAAATTAAACAGTCTGTGACGGACTTAATCCGTCTTGTCGTCAGAACGACCGACCGCCAACGCGCCAACTCAGGCCCTGTTAACTCTAATGGGGGAATATGAAGAATTATGATTATTATTTTAGGCGTAGTACAAGTTGCGGCCAACTGTTGGCGCTACGTGTCGGCCCTGCTGCACTCCACCCCGCTCGCCTAAGTCTGCGTCTGTCCTCGCATATCCTCGTTTGGTCCTCGTTGCACAAACGTCAACAAACTTTGTGGTTAGAGGCAGTGTTAAACCCACTTGTGAAGAATCTAACCTACAAAGAAATTTACAAGAGCGGGTATCGAGTGTGCTATTTGCATTTTCGCGAGCAGGATTATTTATGTGGTCCGCGAAATGTGTTCAAGAAAAAAATAGTGCCTTCAGTATTGTTGCCTAAAAAAGATGGGAATGGACATACATTGTCTTATAATTTAAAAAACTGAATATAATGATGAGTAAAATGGATATGCTAAATGAAAAAATGTATAAAAATATCAAAAAATGTATTGCTTAAACTTTCTGTATTTTTATACGTGTTTTTCACTTAGTTTATCCATTTTACTCATCATTATAGTCAATTTTAAAACTTTTTACATATATACAATGTATATATAACATACATACGCTACACATTGATACTTTTAGTTCAAGTTGCGGCCAAATGTTGGCGCTGTGCTTCTTCATATTTCTTCCATTGAGTTAAGAGGGCGTGCGCCAACTGGCCAACTGTGTCTACATAAATGGCAGCCGCTGCGGCATGAAACAAAATACAAGAGTAGGCGAGGAACTCGCCGAAACGCGGTGAGCCAATCGTCGTTCCCTATAGATTTGCCAATAGTGGCGCCATCTATACGTCATCCTACGGAATTATTAAGTGAATTGTTTCATACATCTCAGTTTTACATTTTCATTACCGATACATGAACTTTTACTGAGGAATATTAAATATATCACAAGGTACAGTCTGTTCAACAAGAGCGAGTTCTTGATTTTTCGAAAACTATTAGAGATTTTTGAAGTTTTTTTTTTTTTTTTAATGAAAGTACATTCAAAGGACTACGGCGCAATTACCAAGGCGATTCAGAAGTGGTCGAATCGTCCGAGAGAGCAGACGTGAGTCATAATTAGTTCTGTGTACGCGAAACGTTTTGAAGCGGTCTTCTTGTGTACCCATCCAAAGGGACCACTTATGTCCTATACAGCCGCTGCTAAATACATCACAAAGTCGAAAACGTTCGTGAAGAAGTGGGTTGAGCGTTTTAAAGCCAATAAAACAGTCGACGATCTGCCTGAAAGAGGCAAATCGCGAGCAACAACGAGCAAGCAAGATAAAGCCAGATATGGCCATTTGCTAAACTCAGCAAGAAGCCACAACCAAAAAGAAGAAGCAGGATAAAGAGATCATAAAGCTGTTCGAGCGTCTCCCCACTCTACGGTTACGAGAGGCCAAGGCTATTCTAGCCGAAAAGAGAGTCAACATCAGTATAAACACCATTCGACAGCGTCTGGCTGAATCGAATATAAAATACCGTAGCACGAGGCAAAAACCCCTGCTTTCAGAAACCCATATGGAAAAACGAAAGGCATGGGCTGCTGAAAATCTCGACCGTGACTGCTCGAATGTCATTTTTTCTGATGAAGCGTCGTTCTGGGCATGGGTTCCCATAAAGTATGCCTGGTCTACCATTGGCAGTAGATTACTTCAGCGAACCGTTAAACACCCCGTGAAGGTCCATGTTTGGGGATGCTTCTCACAGTGCGGTTTTGGGTGTTTAGAGCTCTTCACCGAGAACTTGAATGCTCAGAAAATGCTCCAAATATATGAACGTGGTCTTCTAAGGTCTGCTACAAAGATGTTTGGAGCCGATACGGCCGATTGGATCTTACAAGAAGATAACGACCCGAAACATCGAAGCCGTCTCTGCACCGCCTGGAAAACAGAAAATGGCATCACAACTTTAGACTGGCCATCACAGTCCCCCGATGCGAATCCAATTGAAAATGTCTGGAGTGTTTTAAAGAGGAAGCTTGCGGGAAAACGTGTGTTCACTGTAAAACAGCTCTCGCAACAAATCAGGAAGATATGGCAAGAATTACCAACGGACTACGTTGAAAAATTAGTGGAAAGCATGCCGAAAAGATACCAGGCCATTCTGGACAATGATGGGGACAGCACTATCTATTAGGTAGTAGCGCCGTAGTCCTTCCAGAGTAGTTTTATTTAAAAAAAAAAAAAACGTTTTAAAATCTCTAATAGTTTTAGAAAAGTCGAGGAATCGCTCTTGTTGAACAGACTGTACGTCGATGGATACTAATAAAAATACGCAAAGTTTTCGTGAAATTTTTCTTAGCTTGCGAAGAAAACTTTTAATTTTTCCTCTAATAACATTTAATTAATTTAATTAATAACATTTTCCTGGGTTTAAAAAATATCGAACAAAATGTTTCATAGATCCACACCTGCAGCCTATGAGCAGCGCATTTTAGCTTCATTAATTCCATCGTCCGCCTAGTGAATTTCAATCCTTACGTCTCTTTTTCTTAACCAAAGAATGGCTAAAGTTTCCCTGCACATAAAAATATTGTAAGTTAGTATGCTGATAATAACAATTTATGAATAATGAAAGTTTTCTATGCAAGAAATCTTATGCGCGCTTGCGTTTCTGTATAGTTTTGATAGAATATCTCTTATGAAACTTTTATAAAAAAATCATGATGTATAGTTATTTCAACTGGTATGTTTGAATTAATTCAATTTTTTCATATACTAATAAAAACGCTTTTTTCGGTTGAATTCACTTACTGATTCGCTTTATTGCAACAGTATGAAGTTTACCATGATTCAACTACTATACTGTATTATGATCAATTATTAAGTGTTATTTTTTCATCTTAATGTAGTATTCTAATAATCACTATAAATGAAAGTTGGAATAATTATATTTTGTAACTACATTGTAAAGTTCGATTCATCTCTTCACTTATAGTTGTCTACATTTAACTCTGTAGTAGGTTTGAATTAACTAAAGTATAATAGGAACAACCATGAGTTTTTACGGCGTATCATTTCTTAAATTTTGAAAGTAAAATTTTATATGTTTTTGACATAAATATGTAGAAACTTGAAATCAACAAACAGAATCACGTTATGAAAAAAAAATTTCCCACAAAAATTGATATTTTTGGTTGAAACTTTTGGACATAATGTAAGACATATTAACGGGAATGGTATACTAATATTTGCTTTAAAAAAAACTTCTTCAATATGCCCTTTGCCATTTTCCAAAAGTTCAGTCAAAAATATTCATTATTGTATAATTTGCTTATCGGTATTGCACTGGGTAAAATACATGTGGTAAACTTTACGTAAATATTGTAAGGATTACCATCTGTATAGCACCCACTTCAATACTGATGGTGACCCATACAATATTTTATTTATAGAATTGAGATAAAAGCTCGGATAATATCAGATGGCATATTTTTTTTTAGGTAGCTAAATTTGTAAAATTAAATAAAGGAGTTGTATCATAAAGTTTCAATTGTACGAAATCAAGTCGCTTAAATTATTCAAAAACTTACGTAAAGTATTTTGGAATTATTTAAGCATCTTGTTATAATATCCTGAAACACTTTTAAATCTCTTTTATTATGATAGTATCTTTTGATAAAGGATAAGGAGTGAAATTTACAAAAAAAACATTTTTTTATTATAAACAAAAGAATTTATTTTTAGATCTGCACTTCAATTTACAAAACTTTCCCAATTTTTAATTAATAATTCCTCAATCCCATATAATTGTGTTATAAACTGTTTGAATAGCAAAGTTTCACTAATTCTGTTTTAAAGAGTATCCTAGATAGTAAGGTTTTAGCTTCATTTATGTTAATTACTTACAGCATCTCTTTTTTTTGATAGATTGATCATTTTCAGGAAAATTTCTGAGTCGGTCTTGTTTGGAAAACTTTATATGCTCGAGAATAAAAGGCACAAATTGGCAAATACTCGTATAAAGTCCAAAAACATATCCCTTGTGTACATCTGTGGCATAACTAATCCCGATCAAAAATTTACCCTCAATTAAAAATCCAGCATAGTTTTTCTGAAACATTATGAGTATTAATCACTACATTCCTCTTAAGGAATAAAAATGGTTAATAATAGCTACAAACGTTCCTCTGTCAATGCTTTTTTTTATGATTTTAGGAACACGGAGAAAACTTCCATTAAAATACTTGTTAAAAATTCGCAAAGTTAGGGATATTGGGAAACTTTAGTAAAGTTCCCAAAATGCTATAGTGAAATTGGAAGCACATGATCACAGCCATTTACTAAATAATTCCGGTACAATATACTATTCTCTCTACAAATTTTTCTTATTTCAGATTTTACAAAAAAAAAATGTTAAAATTTACTATTCACAAATTGAACAATTTCATACAAAAATAGCATACATTATTACTATTATAATAAATTTCAACACAATTAGCACAATATGTCCAGTTTGCAACTTTTTCTATTAATTTTTTCAACAGAAGGTTTCTCCCTAAAAATGTAATTTTTATTGCCTTCATGCTTCGTAAAAAGCATTTTTTAAATTTTATTGATCTGCTTACAATTTTATTGATAGTAATTTCGCGTGCATTAGCTTCAGATAGAAGTGCCATAAATAAAGAACTGTGCTCCCATGTCTGCTTAACAGGCTGTCTTATGATTTTTTCTCCTCTTGGCTGCAACATAATAGGCATACATTTTTTCCACGAATATTTATTTACATGGGCTGTAAAAAAAACATTGAGACCCCACATGTACATTACTTTGGAGACCTCTTCTGCAGGAGGGATCATTAGACCTTATATTTTTGAAAATGAAGCTGGAGCGGCTGTTTCGGTGAATGGATTGCGCTATCGAACCATGATTAATGAATTTTTATGGCCAGAATTGGAAGATATGGATGTGGACGATGTTTGTTTCTAACAAGACGGCGCTGCGTGCCACACAAGTGGTGAAACCATCGCTCTTTTGCGAAAAAAGTTTCCAGGCCGAGTGATTTCTCGAAACGGTGATTACAATTATTGGTCGCCGAGATGATGCGATTTAAAAGCTCTAGACTTTTTTCTTTGGGGTTACGTGAAAGATAAAGTTTGTGTTGATGCTCCTCAGTCAATAGAAGAAGTCAAAGAGAATATTCGTGCCGTTATCGACGAATGAAATAAAACTCAAATGATTTTTCACAAAAAACACGTGTTTTTATTACAAATCAAAATGAAACCTCTAATTGGAAAACCCTGTATATTTCAAAGGTTCAAAAAAGTTTTGCTGTTTAATTTGATTTCTGACAATGCATGAAACAAAAAAAAATACCAAGATAAAACACATCATTGACCGTTGGGCCCTTGGGAACGAAGATTTCGGATCTTTTTTATGAATTGACGCATTATTTCAGCGTTTTCTTCGTTTACAGCTGATCTTCGCCGACCCGAACGTTCATCGTCATTTAACACGTGGATCAATAAGTCCCGGGACTAACACATAGATGGCGTTGCCAACAAAAGTTCTGAATGATTTTTCATGAGTACCAATCTTCAAAAGATACCTTTCAAAATTTCATGACATTCTGATGTTTGGTCCACGAGTTACAGTGATTTAAGTGACGCTGGTCTTGATATTCTCAAAACAATGGATTCGAAACAATTTCGTGTGTTGATTTACCATTGCTTTTTGATGAAAAAAAACACAGTGCAAGCTCAGCAATGGCTTGAAAAGTGCTCCGGGGATTCTGATCCATCAAAAACAACCATTTGTCGGTGGTATGCTGAGTTTAAACGTGGTCGTACAGACACTGAAGATGCTGAACGCTCTGGACAGCCAAATGAGGTAGTTACACCGGAAACCATCAAAAAAGTCCACCAAATCGTTTTCGAAAACTGTAAACTAAAATTGCATGAGATAGCTGACACCTTAAAGATATCATACGGCAGTGTGTACGCTATTTTGCATGAACATTTGTCTATATGGAAGCTGTTGTCAAAGTGGGTGCCGCGTTTGCTCACGGTGGATCAAAAACGACAACGTGTCGTTGATTCCGAGCTCTGTTTGGAGTTGTTTCGCTGAAATAAACCCAATTTGTTGCGTTGGTATGTGACAATGGACGAAACCTGGATCCATCACTACACTCCGGAGTCAAAGCGGTCGGTAAGGTTATGGCCTCAGTATTTTGGGATGCTCATGGAGTTTTGTTCATCGACTATCTTGAAAAAGGTAAGACGGTCAATAGCGAACGTTACAGTGACCAATTGATGCGTTTGAAGAACGAAATCGGTGAGAAATGGCTCCAAATGAAGAAGAAACAAGTGCCCTTTCACCAAGACAATGCGCCGTGTCACAAGTCGCTCGCTACCATGGCGAAATTGAATGAATTGAGCTTCGAATTGCTTCCGCACCCACCATGTTCACCGGATCTGGCCCCCAGCGACTACTACCTGTTTGCAGACCTCAAAAAAATGCTCCAAGGAAAGAGATTCTACTCCAACGAGGAAGTCATCACCGAAACGAACGCTTATTTCGAGGCCAAAGATAAATCGTTCTACAAGAAAGGTATTGAAATGTTAGAGAAGCGCTGGAATGATTGTGTTGCTTTTGAAGGAGACTATGTTGATAAATTGTGTTTTCCCTTTAGTCCCGGTACTTATTGATCAACGTGTTAAGTCTTCCCAACCTTTTTTAAATCGTTCAAACCACTCGTAGATAGTGGGACGGGATAAACACTCATCACCATAAACTTTTCTCGACAGCTGTTTTACCGAAACAACATCCATGATGGGTGTAAGATTGAATGCCTTAAAGATCTAACAGATGTCATCACAAGTATTGACCATGTTTGGCTTGTCTGGGAACTTTTTCGACACGCCTTATATACATTGGCTTAACAATAAATTAATTTTGCACATATTAAACAAGGTTTCTAATAGGATAACGAAATTTCAGATAAACTCTTATTTTGACATCGAAAAAAAGGGAATTAAGGCCATGGACCACCTGGTCACGTGACTAGATTCCTACATTACCGGCATTTCAATTTGTGTAACCCCATTTCTATAAAAAGTAAGACAGGTAACTGAAAATTTGTGGAATTAAATAAAATGCACTAATATAGGTCTGTCTGATCATAAATGTTTATAACTATAAAATTTTTTGTCAACCAATTTTTTTTTCATAATTATAAACAATTATGACCAGACAGACTGTCAGTAGTAGGTTAGTACTAACAGGTAATGCAGAGCAAAGAGCAAGAGTCAGTGCAAAAAAATCGATAGTCATTATTGATCTGTAGTAACTCAACAATCTTTTATTTTTACCTGTTTCCACCTTACCACCATAGCTGGCGTAGAAGTTTTCCGCTTGTTATTAGAAAATACACGTTTTTCGTTCAACTGAATCGGAATGATATCACAATTTTGGTACAACTGAAATGAAATAATTTTTTGTGTTATAAAGCATTTACATATCCAGTAGGTGCACGGAAAAAAATGGATTATAAAATTTAACACCCAGGTACAGTGACTATAGGACAGCTATTTAGATTATAAACAGTATAATCTAGATTATAAGCGACATAACCTACAATTTTTTCTATGTTCTAATATTATACTGCTTATAATCGAGATTATACCAGGTGTACAAGTATGAAACCGGTAATTTTTTTGAGAAAATACACGTTTATTTAATAAAAATGGTTATACATTCAATCTTCAAAGTAGTGGCCATTGCTAACCAAAAATTTTTCCCATCTTTCTGGCAATTTGTGTATGCCTCGCCAAAAAAATTGTTCGTTTTTTGAGTTAAACCAGTCATCGAGCCATTTTTTCACATTTTCGTACGAATCGAAGCGCTGTTCAGCAAGTGCGTGCCCCATTGATGAAAATAAGTGGTAGTCAGATGGAGCCAAGTCTGGTGAATAAGCCGCATGGGGGAGGGCTTCCCAGCTGTACGAATTTACCAATTCCCGAGTCTTTTTTGTTCGATGTGCTGGTGCATTGTCTTTCAATCAATTCATGCGGCACCCATCTTCCCACCTTCAAAATCAATCCCATGGCTTTTAAACGTTGAGAAATGCATTTTTGGGTCACATTTAATTGCTCTGCAAGTTGTTGTTGAGTTTGACCATCATCTTCATCCAATAATGCTTGCAATTCGGCATCTTCAAACTTTTTCGGTGGTTTTCCACGTTCTTCGTTTCTCACATCGAAATCGCCACTTTTAAACTTATTGAACCACTCGTTGCACTGTGTTTTGCCTAGAGCATGCTGGCCGTAAGCTTCCACAAGCATTCGATGGGCTTCCAAAGCAGATTTCTTCAATTGGTAACAGAAAATCAATGATGTCCGCAAATCGTAGTTTGAAGGCACAAAAATCGACATTTTTACTAGCGAAAAAAATTAGTTGTTGTATGAAACTTGATTGTTTATGAACTGAATATTGTTGACAGAACTCAATGCGAAGAAATGGCGTCAATGATTTGGTTTGACAGAGCGTATAGTTTTACCTAGCGACACATAGATTTCATTACCGGTTTCATACTTGTACACCTGGTAGCTTTTATAATTTAAATGGCTATTCTATACTCTGCTTAAAAAAACCGTTAGAACCATGGTTGGAACCGGGTAAAACGCCATTCAGAACCCGGGTAGGTTCCCATCATAAGCTCTGGCACTTTATCCGGACCTACCTGGGTTCTACCGGGAAATTATAACATAATTGTGGAATGCTATCCGCGTGTAAGCGAGTTTTACATGGGTAATTGGTACTCAAATTATATTATTTTAATTGGAAAACTGAACCTAACAGGGTACGAGTATACCTGGCTACCGTCCGGAATTATTATATGAAAATTATTCTTCCAAAGTGCACGTTGGGTGTATAAACGGGTCTAGCGGGGTTGTATCAGGTATGTAAGGAATTATAGGTGTGGGCGTCTATCAGGGTCTAAATGGTCCGTAGCGGGGACATAGATTGACAAATTTGGTCAAAGTGCACTCTGGGTATCTAAACGGATCTACCGTGGTTCTATTGGAGATCTCTTGAATGGAAGGTATGGGCATCTAACAGAATCTAAACGGGTTATAGCGGGGACATAGATTGACAAATGTGGTCAGTGCACTCTGGGTGCCTAAACGGGTCTACCGTGGTTCTATCAGGGATCTCTTGAATCGTAGGTATGGGCGTCTAACAGAATCTAAACGGTTTCTAGCGGGGAAATAGATTGACAAATGTGGTCTAAGTGTACTCTGGGTGTCTAAACGGGTCTTCCGTGGTTCTATCAGGGTTTGAACGGGTCATAGCGAGGACATAGATTGACAAATTTGATCAAGTGACCTTTAAAGTCCTTCTTAAAACCTGGTCCAACCCGTGTAGAACCCGATAGTTGCACAATTTTTGTATCCATTTAAAACCCTTTAGAACCCTTCTTAGGACCGGATAAAACCCGGGGCAGGACCTATTTGCAAAAACCATGTACAGCTCCGTTTACACCCAGGTAGAAACCCATGTTCTAACAGGGTTCTATCGGGTTCTAACGGTTTTTTAAAGCAGGGTAGTCACTGGACCTGGATATTAAATTTTATTATCCACTTTTCTCCATGTGGAGATAAATTGAGGTCTCTAATGCAAGAACGATACATACAATTTTTGGACCCTTGCGCATGGACCCCTAACTATATCAAAAATTGTTTTCAAATTTTCATTTTCGTAGCACGTATCTCAATGACCTAGTAGAATCTGTGTTTCGAAAATGAAAAATAATTTTTGAGATAGTTAGGGTCCAAAAATTTTAAATATCGTTCTTGCATAGTGATTATTTTTTTCTTAGTGTTGCTATCAAGTGTACAAATAAGTTTCCGCCGTTTGGCAAAAGTTTGCGTCACCAGTAAGTTTTGGTTGAAATTTATAGATGTAAAACGTCACTGTCGTAAGGTTGGACATCTGTCAACAACATAACCTTGAAATATTAGTGAATTTTTATCAGTATAGTATAGGGTGACCATAATTAATTTTCGAAAAGTAAGACAAAAGGGTTTGAAAAATGAGAACAAAGTAGGACAATGTAAGTCAGAAAAGTTTGGAAAAGAGGACAATGTAGGATAGAAAAGTTTGAAAAAGAGGACAAGATAGTACAGAAAAGTGACTATTTTATTAAATGTTATCAACGCTTGACATCTTATATTTTTATTTTTGAACCCTGATGCATGTTAATTAATATTCTATTGAGTTGAAGGATTATTTTTGAGTTTGAGGCCTGCCAATTGACGAAGAAATCGTTAGATGGCATTGAATGATAAAATTTTGTACAAAAAAAGAACCAAAAGTTGATTAAGAAATAAAAATTTATCATTTGAAAAATCCGGACAAAACTCGGACAAAGTCAAAAACCCTATAGGACAACTCACACAAGCCCTAAAATGAGGACATGTCCGGGAAAATTCTGACGGATGGTTACCCTAATATAGTATGTTCTTTTGTGTGCAAAAATGTCGAGTTTTGAAGCGAATAAGTGTCATTTGCGGGAACTTTTTAATTACTTTTTCAATTTGAAGAAATCTGCAGCTGAGGCGCATCGATTGCTTGTAGAAATATATGGCGAGGCAGCCTTAAGCGAGAGAAGATGCAGTGAGTGGTTTCAAAAGTTTAAGAACGGTGAATTTTACATCGAAGACAAAGAACATAGCGGAAGACCGAAAGTGTACGAAGACGCGGAATTGGAAGCATTATTGGATCAAGATTCGTGCCAAACGCAAGAAGACCAATACGATGGACAATACTTTGAATAAAACATAAGGTTCCGTTCTTTCATAATAAATGCCGAATTTTTGAAAAAAAAACAGCGGAATCTTATTTGTACACCTGATAAAAATACAAGATTTTTATCCAACAACAATCCGACTTAATCCAATTCATTTCGCCTCAATCCGGGCATCAATACAAATTAATCCGAACCAAGTTTTTAATTCGAGTCAATCCGAATCAATTTGAGCTTGGTTTGATCCAAAACCAATTTTCAAAATCTAAGCTCGACTCCTCTTTTCTACTTTTTTGCGAAAATGTTTTCTACTTTTCTAACCTAATAACTGAGTATACATTTTTTTACTGCTTTAATTCTTTCCCAATCCTATTCACCTTCAAAACTAGTGGAGGAAAGGGGGGGGGGGGGATTAATGGCTTTTTTTTTAAATGTTCCGATTCAAACTTTCCTAGTGTCCTCATTTCAATCCCGACCCATCTGGTAACCCTGAGCTTCATTCAAAACGAATTCTCAATCCGAATCATTTATTTAGACATTCGATTCAATTCACTGACATATTTGCAAATTTAAGTACGGCGATTAAATATTGAATTCCATTCACCATGTTCGAACTGAATTGCATTTCACCAACATTGTTGATTAACAATTTTTGTTCGTAATTGCAGTAAATCGATTTTATGTAATTGGTAATTTTTAGCGAAGAATATATCACCATTGCTATCACTTAAATATATGTAAAATATAGTTCTATAATTAAATCTTTCATTTTATAATTTTTTCATTTTAAAAAAATTTGGTTAAGCGTCTTTCCGAACAGCTACACGGAAAATTATTTGTTAAAGCGGCTGTTCCACCTTTAGTAGCGCAGTCAGGGTCGTAAACGTAAATTACCTGATTTAAATTACGACATTTTTTCACATAAATTACGTACGTAATATACGACCATAGTTTTTTTCACAATGTGATTTTTCTGTGGTGGGGGGTAATTTACAAAAAATACGTATTT
Source organism: Diplolepis rosae (assembly GCA_030998225.1). NCBI lineage: Eukaryota > Metazoa > Arthropoda > Insecta > Hymenoptera > Diplolepididae > Diplolepis > Diplolepis rosae. Next base: position 8,037,138 of record JAPYXD010000701.1, read on the forward strand.
TATTTCGTGTAAAAAATCTCAAGTTACAATCAAGACCTAAACTCTAAACTTAAATTCAAATATCATCAATCCTTTTTTATCAATTCATGATAGAAAGACACACGTTTGACCTAAACGTTCCAGTTTTCAATGTGCGTTGAAAAGACTCGAACGTTTCTCTTTCTATCAAAGGTTGACAAAAAAGAACAGACGATCATTCGATGTACTGACCTTAATTTAATCGTACAGGTTGTACATCAGCTGTTGCGTATCCAACCTTTTTCTCCATTTTTGGGTTTAATCTGAAAATATATCTTGCAGCCTTCTCACATTGCAGGAGAAATATTTTGTCTCTGTTTTCGTGGGACGAAAAAACCACAAACGTGGCAACAGCTATCTAGATGACTTTTGCAGCTGTGCTCCATTTTGCAATCGTTGCAAATATGCTGGACTTGAATGGAAATAAATTCAAGTTCTATAGTAGGTGGCATATGCTGTGACTCCGCAGAGGAATAGCATCAAATGAAGGTAGCCCGGAGCGCGATACGAACAAGATTAGAGAACTGATGTGTGACGTAGTAAACTCTGTGAATATTGTAAAATTTAATGCAATGAGATACGAGAAACAATACAATGATTTGCCTTAAGTACTTGTAAGCCGTGAAACTGGTAACTTTTTCAGTTTTTTTTAAAATTATTTCAGGAACTGTATAAGATATCGACAAAACAACAATCAATGGATTCTGCGTTGAAAAACGCATAAAAATCGTGTATTGCTTCCCGTTTAAAAAATGTTTACATCCTTTTATCATACGTTTTGTGATTTTTCGAACAAAATTAACTACCCTGCAAATGATATATATCATTCCATGAACACATGGAATACTTCGCAAAACGACCTCTGTACCACAGCCCATATGTAACTCCAGCCCAAAATGATATTTCAAGTGGGCTAAACGCGTGGCGGCGCTGCGCAACTAGAGGTGGAACAACCTGGTAATAAGAGGTGGATTGAAATGAATTAAACGGCATTCAAAATGTCAGCAAAATCAATTCATATGAATTCTGAACCAATTCCGTTTCTTTCCGAATTCTAGTTAATGCGTTTGACTGAATTTAATTTTCTTTATTTCAATCCAATCCACTGCTCAATATAAATGAATTCTTTTTAATACCATTGACTAGAATTCAAAATGAGACAAAACCAATGCGATTCCAGATTCCATGCTGTCAGGTGACGTTTAAATTCTTCTTCTTCATCTTCTCTTAATGGCTATTTCTTTAAAGAACAAATGGCCAGAACATCGACTTTTAAATAGAATATGTGTCAATGCTTTCTGTGATTTAGATTGATAAGAACCAATGCGATTTTATGCTGTAAGGTGATTAAGATTGAATGCTAGTCAATGCGTTTTGAGGAACTGAAATAGGAAGACAGTGATTGCGATTGAATGCTTCCAAGCGATCTGAAAATCGAATCCCAGTTAATACCTGTTGTGGAATTGCATGTTTTGAGTCTTAATTCATATATTCTGAACCTTGAATTTTCTTGTAAAAATTTTTTCTTTTAAAATTTACTTATACAAAATTATAAATTAATTAATGTTAGCAAAGGGTCTGATAGTAAAAGAAACTCTTCTTCTGCTGCTTTATGTAACTTTATTTAATTTTAAAGAGGTAGAAGAGGCAAATGAATAATTAAAGCAAAAAAATGTTTTTCTAGTACTATTAAATATTCATTAGATTGAATAAATATGTTATTAACATTGTGTAGCAATTATTTGATAAGAGAAGTGAATTCTTTGATGTAAAATGATGTGATGCATCTTCAAAGAAACAATACATTAATTCAAAAAAATTTGCATTGGTTCAAGTAAATTTGTTTTCCATTCCAATATCTGATTCCTTGTTTGTAATGAGCGAATTGTAAATTGAGAGAAATATTTCTTTGAAATGAGGAGATAATTTTTGGTAGGATTAAATAATTATTTGCTCCGAAGATGTGATTTACTTTTTAAAATGGTCAAGTAGTAAAGTGTATTGAGTAATAATGGATGCAAAAAACGATAATGTTGCCTATGATAAGTTAGAGATTTGTTTCAAAAAGATGTTACTGATATGAATAAACGTGTTTTGAAATTTAAGAAATATTTCTTAAATTTAAAGTAATATAAACTTCATGAATTGTAAGGAGTCAAGTATAAAGGTTGTCATGGTTCTTTTAAATAACAAAAAAATTTTTACCTCGAACCTGCCATTTGTCATTCGATACATATATATATAAACATTTTTTAAAATTATTATAATTATGATTATTGATAAATATATAATATAATTATTAATTAATATTTAGTATACATTTTTATTATAACTATACGTATGAAGTTTAATGAAACTAAATTTTAAAATATATATTCAAAAATTACATTAATATAAAAAAGAATCTTGTGTAAAAACATTTAAATGGAATGTAGTAATATTTCCAGATTTGTGTGAGAATAGTCGTTTAGAGAAGAACGTAGTTATAAACTTAGATTGTAGGGATACGTTGTTTGGGTTTTTCCCGAGGATTAGTATTTAGAATTTGTCGGGGCCGAGCTATTTACAAATCTTTAATTTATAGCGGGTCCAGGACGACCGTACTTCTTTCGAAAGGAGTACCTAGATGTAAGAAGGCAATAATAAATAGGAGAAGGGGAAAGGGGCTAGAGGTACAGAGGATTCCTTAGAGGGGAGGGTAGGTACTCTAGAAGATCGTTGACCGCGACTCGAAGAGCACCTAGACTCGAAGAGGTGCTAGTAAATTTGTAAAACCGTAGACCTTGTATTCGAAGTTATTCTAATTTTAATAATCATTTACTTTATTTGTGAATCTAGCCAATTTTATTTCAAATTAACATTGCCGAAAGTACCCTCAGGAAATTCTTTTATTTTCTGTGTTGTATAGTTTCAAAATATAAATTATACAATTGTGAATTCCAAATTATTATTGTTCCTAAGAAATTTATGTAAAATCTAAATCTTGTGTAGATTTTTGAGATTTTATGTTATAAATTTATCAAGACTTTTGCTGTTTGAATTTTTGTAAAATCAATTGAATTTAAAAAACCTAAGTGAAAAATAAAAAAGTAATTATAATTGAATTAAGTTATAAATGATATATTTGATATTGTGAATCAAAACGAATATTTCCATTGAAGAGACTGATAAATCTTCAACCCTATGAAATATATTTCACATTTGAAAGTATGTATATGTATGTTTATATCAACTATGACAAACAGTTGAATAGAAAAAAATGGATACTACGGTGGGACGAATATTTGTTTGGAATGATACATTTTAAGTTGATAATGAGAGCGAATGTTTCTTAGAACGGGAATGATAAATTTTCAATTCTATAGAAAATATGTTTTAATTCTATAGAAAATATGTTTCAATTCTATAGAAAATATGTTTCAAGTTTAAAAAACATGTAATCATAACAACTACGCCAAACGTTTAAATGGAATAAACAAATTTTATAAACGAAAAATACCACAGTTTTTCCGAAAAAATACTTCTTTAAAAAATTGGTTTTTTTGGTTTAAATTATTTTATATTGATAATGTAGGGGGATATTTCCTAGGAGAAATCTAATAAAGATTTAATTCTACAAAATATGTTGAAAGTTCAAAAAGATTGACAATTGTAACAATGATGCCAAACATTTATATAAAAGAAATTATTTATTTTAACTGAAAGTATTTGCAGTCATTTCAACAAAATATTGTTTTCTTTGAAATAAATGTTCTTTTTTGAATGAATTCTTCCATTCTACTGTTCACAAAAAATATTTCTTTCAACTAAAGAAATATATATTTATGTAAACACAATATTTTATTCATATAAAAAAACGTTACATTGATATACATTTATCAACTCTTTGAATCGAATAAATATCTTCCTAAATTAATTAATGAATGCCTCAATTAAATAAATATTTCCTTGATTCAAGAAAACCTAAAGCTTGATTCATCCATGGATAAATTATTTGATTCAAATACGTCTTGTTGAATTCAAAAAATAGGACTTATTGAATCAAATAAATATTTCTTTGAGTGCAAAAACAAGATTCAAATAAACTAGGTACTTAGTTTCAAAGAAATGAATTGGTTGAGTTAATTCGCTCACATTCACAAGCAAAGAAATATTTCTTTGTATTAAAGAAATGCCTATCAAATAAATTATTTCTTTGAATCAAAGCACGCGTTTCATGCTTCTAAAAATATTTAATTGAATTGGGTAACGAATTGTTTGATACAAAGAAATGGAATCAATTAAATACATTTCTTTGGATCTAAGAATCTTTTTTCTCAGTGCAATATTTGAGATTCGGCTGCAAGGAAATGATGTAGCTTTCCCCGAAGCGCAACAGATTTTTATTAATATTTCTATTTTTTAAGTTCTCTTTTAAAGGACTGCGGGGGATTCATTTGTAAATCCAAAAACGGAATTGAACCACATTGAAACATTTCAATGCTATTCAATCCATCTCTTCTTTCCGGAAAACGCTTTACCAAATTTCTTTCCGTGTAAAATTCTGGTCATACCTACCTGTTAATCATTTTCACCAATTAAGTTTCTTAGTTGGCGATTTACCAGAATTTAATGAAGTGATAGAAATATACAATCGCTTCCAACTAACATAAAATCTAATTCAAGTGCAAAGTTCTAAATTTTGTGTAGAATACTTACGAGTACAAGTCCAATCTTAGGCGTTTTGTTATTGTCATAAAAAATATCTTTAACAGACAGTACCCCCATAGAATAAGATAATATGGCGATATTGTTAACTGGAACAACGCCAAAAGTACATTGAGCCAAAAATAAAATATATTGGTTACTGACGAAAACTCCGCCACATAAAAATATATATTCATCGTACAGAGAAACGAAGGTATCGTCGGATATATCATCTTTTCCATTCCTTCCAGTTATCTGGGTTAGCTTTATCGAATTGTCAGCTGTTGAAAACATATTAAAATACTTTTAAGAATATATTTGCTTCCACTTACACTTACTTATTGAAATGGTTATATTAAAATGTTACGTTTCTCAAAAAGTACAAAATAACTTTGTCAAATATGATATAAGTTTAGTAAATACAGCTTCACATCTAAGAAATCTTATTTCATAAGCTTACACAACTTAGCTATGAATTATTAGGTGTACAACTTTGCTTCCGCCGCTTTTCTCATAATTTGAGGCTTTATTCTTAAAAAGTGATTACCTATTTATAATTCAACGTACTGTACTAAAGTACAAAGTACTACTTTTTTTCATCTTTTTGGCAATTGTCGGATATCATCTCAAAAAGACGATGCGTCTTTTGAGACGATCGATGAATCAATCCATTTTTTGACTTCTTCATAAGAGCGGAAATGCTGATGAGCCAGGCCGTGTGCCCTCGATCAAAACAAGTGGTAGTCGAAAGGAGCAACGTCTGGAGAGAACGGCGGGTGGGGTAACACCTCCCATTTCAATGTTTCCAAGTATGTCTTAACCGGTCTTCCGACATGTGGTCGCGAGCATTGTAATGCTGGAGGAAAACTTTGTCGTGTCTCTCTTGGTACTGTGGCAGTTTCTCCTTTAATGCTTGACTTAAACGCATCAATTGCGTTCGATACCGATCCCCTGTGATGGTTTCACTCGGTTTCAACAGCTCATAATACACAACACCAAGCTGGTTCCACCAAATGCAGAGCATAACCTTGTCACCGTGATTATTCGGTTTGGCCGTCGATGTGGAGGCATGTCCGGGCATTGCCCATGATTTTCTGCGCTTGGGATTAACGTAGTGGACCCATTTTTCGTCGCCGGTCAGAATGCGATGTAAAAACCCCTTCCAATGCTGTCTTTGAAGCAGCTGTTCACAAGCAAAGAAACGCAGTTCAACATCTCCTAGCTCTAACTCATACGAAACCCAATTTCCTTGCTTCTGAATCATTCCCCTAGCTTTGAGGTGTTTCGAATTGTCTTGTTAAGTCACTCCTAATAATTCTGCTAATGCCGCGGTTTTCTTCAAATGAAAGCAGAAAATCAAAACTTCCCGCAAATGACGAGAATTTGGCTCGAAAACTGACACTTTGAATCAAGAATAAATTTATGATACAAACTCAAATTCACTAATGTGGTGCTGTCGTTATGTCGACAGATGTCCGAGCTTACTGTGTGACATTTTCGATCTGCTTATTTTGACCAGCACTTACCGCTGCAGCCATCTATCGAAAAACGGCGGAAGCAAAGTTGTACACCTAATAATTTTTTGCATTTTTCCAAAACATTTATTGTATATATAAATACTGTACTCACAATTGCTTATTCAATATTGTCATCTGATATAGGTTATGTCTCTCTCAAAAAAAAATTCCCCAAAATAAGTGTTTAAAAATGGGTATTTAATACACATAAACTTTTTAGACTTTAATAAAAACCATGAACGGGGGCTATGGTCTGAGCCGAAACGTCTGATTAATTTCGACTTTATCATTTATGGACTCTAAAGCCAATATTCTTCAACAATATACGAATATTAAATTATATTACTTAAAAGTTAATTTTACACTTATTTGATCTCAACTTGATCGCGTAAAGCAACCGGAAATCAAAAGTTAAAAGTTTTTTATTGAATTTTATAACTATAGCGGCCCTGAGCCGATCTAGGCTTGGAAAACCATGACTTGACAAAAGATTCCGAACTCTCTAAACCTGAATCAGTGAACGGCCACTGATTCGCAGTGACTATTCACTGATGGCAGCAGCTATAAGTCTTTCACTGAGAATCAGTGAAATTCGACTGATGAATCAGTGAAATAGATTGAACTCACTTATTGAATCAGTGAAAGCTTCAAGTGGGAATAATAAAACCAGCAATATATTTTATGTGCCTCAGCCGCGGAAACTCGTTTTTCCGTTACAGCTGAGAGTAAAGGAATGTTGTATATTCCGTTACAGAGGAATACAATGTAGAAATTAAACTGCGCATGCGCATATAGTCTTGCAGTGGAACGCAATTTTTTTCTTATTCTTCTTCTTCTCACTTCTTCTTCGTGCAACGTTAGCACTTTACTGGCAAAGCCTTGTACATTTGAACTGCGCATGCGTCTATTAGAATCCATTACTACTACACAAGATCGATTTTAGGCTAAACAACACTAAAACGAAATTACGTAATTATTATCATTTTTAAGAGACGATAAATCAGTAAAGTGTAGATGAAAGTTTTGAATTCGCGAATTCAAAAGTTATGTTCATGTGAGGCATTCACTAATTCCTCAGTGAAATTAAAGCAGGCCACTGATTTATCAGTTCATATATTTTCACTGATATAATCAGTGACTATTTCACTAATTCAGGTTTAGAGAGAACCAAGCAAGGAATATTCAATCATTTAATTATTTGATGTAACTACTTAATTTCTTAAAGTAACGAATTTAGTTGTTATATCAAGAAATTAAATGATTGTAACAGAAACTTGTAGAAAAATAAGTAATTAGCACAACTACTAATTTTATTCAGTGATCTTTTGAAATAAAAGAATAGAAGTTTGTATTAAATTTGCCGATATCTTGTCTAACGCTTTATTGAATACTTCCTTTCATAAGGGATATGATATAAATATGTTCTTTGTATTAAAAATATCACGAAGAAAAGAACATACTGAACTTTTTTAACTGCATGGAAAACATTATAGACTTTAAAAAAAAAATTGTTATATGAAGTTAGTAGTAATTATTATAAAAGCAATATGAATTGTGAATTTTCAATAGTTATAAAATTCTTTTATCAGACTTTTGGGTAATTTTATTATCAATGAAATTTAATATTTTCTCAATTACAAAAAAAGATGTAAAAAAACTAAAAAATCCATGGACACTCGAAAAAGTATGTGTACTTATGTACGACCTTGTGTAGCTACTATGTGCAAAAAAGAAAGTTTAAAAAGTGAAAGTATGGAGAATTTTATCACGAATAAAATTACTCATCGAAAGTTTGAATCAGATAAAAAAGATAGATTTTTAATAGTAGAATTATATAATCCAATGACAACTGAAAACAACTGAAATTTGTCTATCGTTTCTGACGATAAAAAACCTATAATTTTTATCCGATTGAAAGTCTTCAAGGCTCATTTTATTCGAGATGAAATTTCCCATACTTTTTCTAAAAGGAAATAGTCACTTTAACTTGCTTTTTTTGCGATTATCTATCCAATTCTTTCTTAAAAATTTTATCCTGCAAGACTATATTTCCGTTATTTTGGAGTTATAAAGTCGTTTCTCATAAAATATTTTTTATTTTAATGTAATGGAAATTCAGATACTCTTGTATCTTAAAAGTGTATTTGGTTTTGAGAATGAAATAAAACTTTCCGATAGATTTCGCTAAAATTGAACTGTTTTTTTCATTCTCCAAGTCAAAAATTGTCTATCGAAGTCCGTTTTCAGTTTTTCTACTATTTCCCAAATTTAAAAAACAAAATTTTATGTATTTTTAACTCAAACATGCAGGAACTCAAAATCAATCAAATTTGCTATTTTCCAAAATATCACATGTCCTTAAAGAAAAAAATATTTTTTTCTACTAGCGGGTCATAAAGTGCATGTTATTGCCCCCTGCGGGGAAAACAAGTTCATTTTTTGACCCCTCAGTAGAAACTAAATCGTGCGCGGTACATATTTCTTAAATTTGTTATGAAAAATATCGTGTGCAACATGTTAGGAAATTATGCAACCATAATTGCAGGCTTTCCGCACTTGTTACACAATATACTATTTTGAGAATATTTGTCCATCAATAGAAATCGGAACAATTGACGTAAAGGGTTTCCCAATAGGGGTGATATGATTTTGAATGTCCCTATCGGGCTCATTTGAACTGAAATTTTTGACGTCTGCTGTCAGTTGTCATCAGTAAGGTTTGCCATTTAATCATGAGTAGTTTCACGCTTCCACAACGTTTGGAAATTGTCCAATTATTTTATCAAAATTCGAGAAGTTTTGTCGGTGTTGAAAGAGCATATCGTGCAAAATATGGTCGTCATTCTGCTCCATCCGCGCTCTCAATTCGTCGAATAATCGATAAGTTGGAGAGTGAATTTACTCTATTGGATACTAAGCCTAAAAATCGTATGCGTACCGCACGTTCTACACAGAATATAGCCGCCGTACAGGCCAGTATCGAGGAAAACCGTGAATTGTCCGTGCCACGCCGATCTCAGGAATTGGGCCTGTCCAGGATCACTACCTGGCGTATTTTGCGATTGGATCTTGGCCTGCATCCCTATAAGATGATTCTGGCCCAAGAACTGAAGCCTAATGACCATCGTTTGCGTCGGGAGTTCGCGGATTGGGCTCTGGAATCAATTGAAAATGATCCCAATTTTCATCAAAAAATCATCTTTTCTGATGAGGCGCATTTTTGGCTCAAGTCTCGGGGGACATTTCGCCGATATATTCTTTAAATCATAAATGGCATAGAATATCCAATATAATAAAAAAGATTTCGATCAATTCCGAATGAATATTCAGTGTTTTTTTTCAATTTCAAAACATATCACCCTTATTGGGAAACCCTTTATTTAACTTTTAGTCTATAATCATAATTTTGCACGATGTAATTGATAAGAAAGGTGAGGCCATTAAGAATTAATATTTTAATGATTAAATCTCAATTAAACATTTATTGACTCGAGCTATTCATTAAAACAATTCTAATTGATATTTGTTTTTTGGAATACTTACCTAAAGCTCTAGTGACGACAAAGAATATGCAGAGCAGATAAAAAATAGTAGTACTCATTCTTCTAATTAATTTATCAGTTTTAGCCAGAATGTTAAAAGACGAATGGGTTATATATGTACTTAGCAGTTATCGAAAGATCTTCTTATCAAACTTTTTAGGTAAAATTAAGCATTAAATTCTGTAATAGCAAGATGATCCGATTTCAATGTAAAAAATAAAATTGAATATTCTCTACGAAGATGCTTAGAAAACGCGAACTTAATGGTTATTTGTTGTATTTTTTTGCATGGGATCAGCTTCTACTTTATTTCAAATTATCACAAGCGTATATTTGTAAAAAAATGCAAACAAGGCAAGCAAACGTTTCAGCTGCATATGGAGACTCTTCAGTGCCCTAAATATGTTACGTTATAATGATAATAATGGCACATATACACAATGAATCTCGAAACAATTATCAGATTTGAATGTCATTAATACATCTTATCAGAGCCAAGAACGCAAGGACAAGTTCGTTAACCAGCCATATCTGGCCAAAATTTTGTAATTTAGAGCATTTTTGGTATTTTTGAAAACTACTTTTTGGAAAAGTTTAAAATGTTAATACTTATATCTGATAGTGCTCAAAAATTTCTACAAATTATCCTAATTAAATTTTTCAATCAAACAAAAATTAGGAATGTTGAATTATTTTAAAAGTTGAAAAAAATCACAAAAAAATTCCATTTTTTAAGCAAACTATGCAAGATACGAAAAAACGTAAACATGCAAAATTATTTGCTTAAATAAGAATAATTTTTAAAAAATATATTGAAAATAAAAAATTCAATTATTAACTAAAATATGTGATACGAAAAAACGGCAGAATGCAAAATTGTTTGCTCAAAAAAGGTCTATAAATAATATACAAATTATTAATGCTTATCTGTTTTTAGAGGTTAAGAATCTAAAAATGATAAAGACATATTTCTATTTGTTTTATTAATAATAAAACAAAAATAATTTTCTAAGAAATTCTCATATTCTGAATGACAATTTTTGTAAGTTTATAATACATATTCACTTGAAAATTTTTTTCAGTGCTCCATGAAGTCGGAAAACTTAGCGACTGCTGCTTTAAAAAACTAAAATATATTGTAATTAAAAAATGTTTAAGTGCATTGATTTTTTGTTATGTTTTCCAAATGGTCAGAAAGAGATTTTGGGAATTGAAGAACATATCTTACATGAATGACTCAATATCCATTTTAGTCACGTGGTAATAGTAGAAGTTTGATATAAACATTTTTTCAATTGTAACTTATCATACGGACATTAAATTCACTGTAAAAAATAAATCGTAATTTTCCAATACATAGGTGATGAAAATTTTCGATAATAATTGAAAAAATAATCTTCTATCGAATTAATTTAATAATTTACAAGAAATATTCGAATTCGTATTGTATTTTTTTCAGTACTGAAATTTTTCAAGTGTAGTCTTAGAATTTTTCAAAGTCAGACACTCAATATTCGGCACGCTATTGAATATTTTCAACATGATTTTATACAAAAATTTCAAAATTTATATAAAAATTTCAAAACATATATTGGTTAATTACTTCCAATACTTTATTGGAAGTTCCCAAAAAAATTTTTTAGAGTCTTTGTTTAACTTAGCCAAAGCTTGTGGTGCATTTAAAAAAATGGCTTGGTTAGATCAAGTAAATTTTTTTCTACATATATTTTTATATTGAATGTAAATTCACCACGAAAAACGCTGCATCCTTCATAAAAACTAGTCTTTTTATGTGCTTTCATCATTGCATTCTAGTTTTTCAAAAGCTTTCATATTTTCAGGAAAATTGTTGACATTTTCTAGTTTAACAGTCTTTGTGTGATCCCTGATGAATTTGACAAATGGATAAATATTTATATAAATTCCATAAACAAATCCTCTGTCAACATCCGTTTTGTAACTGATTGAGTCCAAAAATTTGCCCGCAGTCAAAAATCCAGCAAAGTTTTTCTAAAATGTTAAAAAGTTTTCATTTTTAAATTATTGCTCTTAAGAAACAAAGACGTCTAATAGCAATGAATTTTTCTTCGTCACTGTTTAATTTTATCATTTTAAGAAAGTTTAATTTTTATTGTCTTCATACAATATAACACACAGAAATAACTCGATCTACTTACTATCTTGTTAATAACATTTTCGGGTAAAGCTTTTTCACCTAGAAGTGCCGCAAAAAATATATTTCGCCCTACTACCTGTGGAATGGGTTGCCTTTTGAGTTTTCCATTTGGCTGAAACATATCAGGCATACATATTTAATTTTTTTTCGGGTATATGTTTGTTTTTAGTTGATCCAACTAGCCCGGTTTGTAAAATATACAACTGCTACTTCATTGGTTGGCACAAATACGTTTTTACATTCTCATCTTAATTAATATAATAATATTTTTCGATTAAACCAAAATTAGGAAAAATTAGTATGCTAAAACTTGAAAGAAGTCAATACCTAAATTCCATTTTCCATGTAAATTATATGAAATACGAAAAAAAAGTTATGATACAAAATTTTTCACACATAAAGATCTACAAGTTTGAATCACAACATTTTTTCATAAGATGTATATTTTTCTTTTTAATTTAAAAAAATCTGCCCGCTTCGCGGGCACATTCTCATCGCGCGCAGCTCGCTTCGCTCGCAAGTTTGAGCGCGCCTAGGGCGCGCGATTCGATCGTCGCGCTTCGCGTTCCATTCTTTCTGGACCTCGCGCTTCGCGCTCGGTCTTGTGCTCTTCGCATACATTTAAGTTTATTTCTTATATTTTGATACTGAAGCTCAAACCAATTTTATAATAATATTACAGATGATGTGAATTACACATTTTCTCAAAGTCACTGAATTTCTTTTTGAATTTAAGTGAAACAGGAAATTCAATTTACTTAAGGCTCTATCGGCCTTAAGGAACACATTCTCATCATGACACTCGCGCTTCGCGTTCGATTTTCTGTATACATTTCAGTATAACTTTTTAATAAATTACATGATTAAAAGAATTTACTTTCTTCCACATATCTAAAAAGGAAAAACAATCGTAGACTTTATTTAAGGAAACGATTTTGCAGAACAACGCTTATTTCGTATCTCACATATTTTGGGGAAAAAATCGAATTTTTTCAATATTAAAAATCAAAAAAAAAAAAAAAAATCTTGTCCCGAAATATCTTTATCAGAATTTGTAGACCTCATTTGGGCAAACAATTTTCCAGATAAACGTTTTATTTGTATCTCACATATTTTGTCTAAAAAATGGATTTTTTAAATTTTAAACGTATTTTTTGGAATTAAAACGAAAAATATATCTTTTATCAGAAACTGTGTCAGACAAAATTTGTAGATCTTTTTGAAACGAACAACTTTGTATTCTTACGTTTTTTTGGTATTTCCAATATTATTGTTAAAAAATTGAATTTTGGATTTTCAATAGTTTTTTTTTTAATTTAAAAGAAAAATATGCATCTTATGAAAAAATGTTTTAATTCAAATTTGTAGGTCTTTATGTATTCAATAATATTGTATCATAACGTTTTTTCGTATCTCGTATAATTTAACTGGAAAGTGGAATTTTGATATTGACTTTTTCAGGTTTTAATATGCTGTAACATTTCTAATTTTGATTTAATCAAAAAATGTTATTAGGATAATTTGTAGAGATTTATAAGCACTATCAAAAACCAGGATTGGAATTTTTGATTTTTTCAAAAAATTATTTTCAAAAACACAAAAGTAGTGCTCCATCCCTCAATTTTGATTGGATGTGGCTGGTTAACGAACTTGTCCTTACTTTTTCGGCTCCGATAAAGTGTACCAAAGCTCAATTCAATCTGATAATTCTATCGAGAGTTATGCCGCACACGACCTACAGACAGACAGACAGACAGACACTTTCGTAAAAACCATTTTTTCTGACTCAGGGGGTCTCAAAACGTAAAGATTTGATGAAAATTTCGAAAGTCATTTTTCACATAAAACCAATACCTTCTCATCCATGATGAGAATGTAAAAATGCTATTGAAAATCGAAAATTCAATTTTCTAACCATAATATGTAAAATACAAAAAAAACGCCAGAATACAAGATTGTTCACTTCAATAAGGTCTACAAATTTTAAATATTATTTTTATTTTTTATAATATAATTATAGATAAAGTGGATTTTATTGCCCCGTGCGGGGCAAACAAATACATTATCTGACCCCCTAGTAGAAAAAAAATCGTGTGGGACACGGGAAAAACATTTATTTTACTCGTATCGTTGTTACCCTCGCTTTGCTCGGGCATCAAACTTCACACTCGCAAAATAAATTTTTTTTTCCCTAGTTGCACAATATACTATTCTAACGCGCAGTTTCTGATAAAATGTATATTTTTAGTTTTAATTCTAAAAAATACGATTAAAATTCAATAATTCCATTTTTTAAACAAAATATGAGATATGAAAAAAACGTTGAGATAGAGAATTATTTGCCTAAATGAGGTCTACAAATTGTAATATGTACATTTTTCGACAGGACCTATATTTTATGTTTTGGTTTTTAAAAAACACTATTGAATATCAAAAATTCCATTTTTTAACCAAAATAAGCGTTAAAACCTGCCTACTTAATTCACATTTACAATATTATAAAATTGACTTGAGCTTTAGTATCAAATTGCAAGAAATAAACTTATATGTATGCGAAGAATATAAGAAATTCAGTTTGGAAATGTTGGATATTTTTTAAAAAGCTTGTGTCCTGACGTACACAGTATGATCTGAAAATAACCGTACTTTTAATTTAAATCATAGAACACGTGGCGCCATCTATTAAACGTTGGCAGCGTTAGAAAGGTACATTTTTATTCTGTCAAGCGCAACCAAGTTCAAGCAAATCAGTTGGCAGGTCACAAAATTACGCACGTTTTAATGACAGTATTTTTTGTGGTTATGTCGTAAAAACTTAATGGAACAAAGAGAAAATATTAAATTTTGTTTTAAACTCGGTAAAAAATTTGCTGAGACTTACGCATTTATTAAAAAAAGTTTATAGTGATGATTGTATGAGTCGCACTCAAGTTTTCACAAGGTTTACACGATTTAAAAATGTCCGTGACGATTTAAATGATGATCCAAGACCTGGACGACCAGAAGCATCAAATCGTGCTGAGTTAGTGGAAAAAGTATGTGAAATAATTGCTATCGATGCAAATTTCACTGTGAGAATGGTGGAAGAAGAATTAAATTCATCTTACTGTACAATCTAAACAATACATTAACTGAAGATTTGGTCAAAAGAAAGGTCTGTGCACGTTTTTTTCCACATCAGTCAAATGAAGATAAAAAAATCGCTCGTGTAGAGCATTGCAAAGACCAAAAAAGTCAACAAATTTTTGATGAAAAAACAGATTTGTGTGATCGACTACCCTCCGTATTCGCCTAATCTATCACCGTGTGACTATTTTCTGTTCCCAAAACTGAAAACTGCAATGAAAGGAGCTTTTTACGATGAGGTTCCAACCATTCAAGCAGCTGTGACACAGGTGCTAAAGAACATTCCAAAAACCGAGTTTTAAGTCTATTGATAAATTGGTTGATCGTTCCAAACGTTGAATTGAGTTAAATGGATCCTATTTTGAATAAATATTAGTTTTGAAATATAATACCATGCTTGTTTTATTCTATAACTAAAAATTTCGGTTATTTTTTAATTACACTGTGTAGATAACGTGATAACAATTAAAGACATTGTTTCGTTTTCTTCAGGGCGACCGGCGACCGTTTTCATCAACGAAAATAATTCCCGGTCATTAAAAAAATAGTTCCCAATGAACAGTCAACAAGGAAAAAATCTCCTGCTCCAATGGGCGCTGTAGACAGCAGCCTAAGGCTGCTTCACACTCCTGCGCTCAAGTTGCTTGTTCGCCTTGCACAAATAAGGCGGGAATTTCGAAATGCATAATATAATATATAAGTAAATCACTTTATGTAACACATTTGAAACAAAATAAAATCGTGTTTTTTTATTTAAAAAAATTCCCGGTCATTTCCCGTTTTGTCCAGGTCACAGAAAATTCCCGGTTTTTGCGGTTTCCCGGTCCATCGGCCACCCTGTTTTTGTTTCAAGCCAGTATATGAAAATCAACAGTCATTATTGGGCTATAATAATTTACCAATTTATTATTTTTACCTGTTCCCACCTAATTACTATAGCATTTGCAAACTTTCTCAGTCCGACATTACGAAATACAGGTTTTTCGGGCAGCTTTATCGGAATTACATCATACTCTCGTTTCAACTAAAACAAAATAGGATTTTTTTAACAAAAAGCAATTATGTATTCAATAGATGGAAGGAAATCACCTCCACCTTAACTTTCAAATTTCAATGGTGAAGAGAGCGTGAGAAAAGAGAAGTGATTTTGTATTTTCCTCTTATCCATTACCAAAAAATTTCCCTTACAAAATGAAGTTTTATATCATCTCATAGATGAAACTATGTTATATAAACACTCAACTAAAATGAAATAAAATTCAAGTACAGAGTTTTGAATTTTTATGGAATTACTCACGATTACAAGTCCTGTCATTGGATTTTCATTATTATTATAGGCAATATCTTCAACAGGAAGTGACCCCATAGACTTAGATATTACGAGGACGTTACTAACTGGAATAATACCAAATGTACATTGAGCCAAAAATATAATGTGTAATTTACTGACGAAAATTCCGCCACATATAAAAACATTTCCATTGTACAGAGAAACGAAGGTGTCGTCGGGTAATTCATCATTCCCATCTCTTCCGGCTAGCCGGGTTAACTTTGTCAAATTGGAACCTGTTGAAAACATATTAAAAACTTAAATTTGAAATGAAATCTTTTTTTATAGAATGTAAGTAAAAATACAGTCAGAAAAAGAAATGTACTTGATCTAACAAATTTTTTTTTTTTTTAATGAACCAACGCTGTTAGAAAAAAAACTACCATGGAAAAATGGATTTTTGACTGAAAAACAAATGAATTTTCAACCAAAATAAATGGAATTGCGACTAAAACGAGTGAATCTTTGAATGAAATAAATGAGTATACACGGGAAAAAATTTCGATTTGCGTTAAGCTGAGATCGATCGAAATTTAGAGAGTATATATAGTTTATATCTCAAACATACTAGTAACTTCTTTGTCCATTTACGACCGGCGTTTTCATATTGTATCTGTTTTCGTTCCTTAGGTCCTACTGTTGTTCCTTATGTCCGCTGAAAAGTTGTGACAATATCGGTTATATTTTTCCAATGTGCAATTTTAAATTTCCCACCGAGTAAGTACTATATTTATATACATTATTGATATAACATGTTCGTAGTGCACCAAGTCGTAAATGGACACCCTCAATATCGCTCTACAGACACTCACAACACTTCTTTAAATACGTATTTTGTAAAAAAACATCGTGTATGTGCGCGTTAGGTTTTTTTTTTTTGGTAAGCAGGAAAAATGGCGAAATCTTTTATAGAAGTTGTACAGGACTCTCCTAGGGCGGGTCTAGGCATAACTGTTAAAACCAAAAAAAACCCCTCTGTCGAACCAATATACTGCCCGCGGAACCGCCTTTCGGCTTTAAACTTCACGGGGCGCGCGTTAGGTTACGATTCGGCCTGAATACACCGGTCATGGAGACTAACTATAATGGTGCATTTATAACTCTGTCTGCCTGACCGGTGCAGACAGAAAATACATAAGAGTAAAGGAGACAGACAGTGTAAAATTGGACAAAAAGAAAACGTCTGTCTTTTCTGCTCTTATGTATTTTCTGTCCGCACCAGTCAGGCAGAAAGAGGTAAAAATGCACCATAAGGAGATCAATCTTCATGTATCCATTCCCGTGCTGAAATTCTGTCAAGTGCTGCCAAGTACTCAGTTAGAAAATTTCCCGAAGAGGGCACGTGATTTCCCTGCTGTTACGCGCCGAGTCAATCCAAGCGGGAACTGTCGGTAATTTTGAATATTTATTTAAAATGTTATTTATAATTGAGTCTTTTGAACTCAAATAGCTGGGTGTGAGCTCTCCACGTTTAAGAGTGGAGACTCACCTCGCCTTGAGTGGAAAACACTTGATGAATTTAATAAAGTTGGTTATTTCACAAAAAGAAATAATTTGATTTTATTAAATAAATGACACTGAACAGTTTAAAGTTTGATCCAAAATCATATATTTTACAAATATCGTTTCACTTATGAACAATTTTACATAACCGCTAAAATTTCTAAGTCCTTTCCGTTATTGCGACACAAAACAATGATTTCACGCGAATTGATCGATTAAGAGTGCAGATTAAATCTAAATCTTAGCGATTAAGTTTCGTGAGCTGTACCATCACATATGCAGTTGCGCACTATCCTTGCGTCTTCCCACTAATTAGAACTAGTGCGGCTAGCCAATAGTATCAATTATAAATCCCTACTCATTAACATAAGTTCCAGATCTCTATATCCCTACTTTTCTTCTTAAATGCACAGCATCAAGAGCTGCCGCTCAAGCTTGTAGTCACGTATCACATACTCGAAATTCCTATGAAATCTATGTCGTAAAAACTACTATCGTCTTTTTAGAAGTAAACTACCTGTCACACTTAGATCCTATTTGTTTATTCTAATATAATTAATGTGTCCTGGTTATTCAGAAGGTAATTCTAATAGTCCTATTTCGCGACATTCTGGCGCCAAAATTTGATAATAATTTTACGTTTTACTTAGGTTCTCAGGAAAGTCTTTAAATAATAAATTCTTTGTTCAAAGCACGTATTCTAAATATTATAAAGGCTAGTCGCATTTCGCTCATAACTGCCTATGGAGTAAACATATATTATCTGTACTTATATCATACTAAATTCATATTCAATATATTCCCTATGTCGAACCGCTCTTATTACATGTCAATCTCATTACTATTATTTCTAATAGTTTATTTCATGGATAATATTAGAAACTATTCTTTCTTTTATCAAATATTCAATTTAAGACCATTCAAACCTTCGCGCAGAAATCAAAGCGCCTCTAGTAGCAAAATCGACTATCGTCATTCTGCGTCCACAGTGGCGGTCCATTTTATATGTAAATATTGCTGCCATACGCAAGGAACACACGCGCTCTCATCAAAAAGTTTTAAAACTAACTACTTGGCA
Source organism: Diplolepis rosae (assembly GCA_030998225.1). Classification (NCBI taxonomy): domain Eukaryota; kingdom Metazoa; phylum Arthropoda; class Insecta; order Hymenoptera; family Diplolepididae; genus Diplolepis; species Diplolepis rosae. The sequence goes on from JAPYXD010000701.1 coordinate 8,056,114, forward strand.
AAATTCCAATTTAGCTCCTAGCAACACAATATACTATTTACTGAACTGAGTCCTGAAAATTTTAGGTCCGTTACTTTGAAAATGTTACAGTGCGAGTCCAGATCTAACACTGATAAAAATAGCCTCACTTGGTCACGTTACTATCAATGTGCCAAAAGTGAGCCTATTTTCATTAGAATTAAGAATGCTTAGTTTGATTATGCTTCTTAAGGTAGTACTGTCGGTACGTAGCTAATCAAATGAGTACTTTTTCTCATTTGCTTCACGTAGTATCTAAATTTGTCAACGTCGCATAAGAAAGCGACTATACATGTACGTACAGCAGATGACTTCTTACGATACGTGAATGGCGCGCGTTTTCACTTATTCTGTGACGTTGCCACATCTATTTAATCGCCGTCGATTACTGGACAAAAATTATATTTTTGCTTACTTAATTGGATTTTGCTACGCTTACACGTATCCAATTGAGATGTTTTAACACATTCTTCAAATCCTTCAAAACAAACGGTCATCATAACCTACAAATTTATGACATTTTATTTTATATTAAAAAATTAAAAGAATGACAAGCGACAAGTAGGTACTTAAAATAGGCGGAAATTAATTTTGCACTTGAAAAATATAATTATTAATAAATTTATGACTTAATTTTAGGCTAGAAAATTTTGTTTCATCAATTTCCCAATGATTCCCATATATTTCTTTCGTCCAAGACCAACCTGACTTACAGTCTATCCCTACCACATGGCCTGTGACGTCAACTTGGTTATCTCAATTCCCTCCACAAACCATCGAAATGCTATCGATTTTTCAACTCTTTACGGATAATCAATAAATAAACACGAATCGCGAAAAAAATACGATCGCGTGAGAATTAGTGGGTATAAGGGGAAATGCAAAATAAGTAAGTTTTGTTATACTTACCGAAAGCACAAATCGTAGGTATAAAAGTACAAAGTAAGGCTGCTATGAAAATCTTCATCTTGTTTGATTTGGTTTAAACACCTTTCTTGAATATGTATTAAGTATGAACTAAAGGTTCTGACAAAGAGATCTTATCTATATTGCTTCATAGTTTGCAGATAAATAACTAGCAGTGTTGTTTCAGAAAATTAAACTTTTTTAAGGCCGTGTGGTAGGGTATGACATCACCAATTACATACGACCACTTTATTTATAAAACAATAATTTAAATAAACTTCCCGGAGAAGACAGCAATGCAAAAAAATGTAACGCATTACTGTCTTCTCCGGAAAATTTGTTAACATTATTATTTTTATTATAAAGCAGTCATATATAATTAGTGAGGTCAGAGCCTACCATACGGCCTTAACCCATTATTACCCAAGCGAAATCCAGGCTAGATAGCACGAAACTAACTATTGGATCACTGTCCAAATGAAAAAAAATGTACCCGTGTTTTTTCTTTTTGATATTCCAATTGTTTATGCGAAATTATTTAAACAAATTAACAAAAATTTTGCAATTTCAAAAAACTAATAATGCCAATCGATTCTACGGGAAAAAACAAGCCGAAAACCTCTATACCATTTTTTTGTCAGATTCTATTTTTTTAGTGTATTATCGTTAGAAAATAAAATATTCAGGTTTATCCGGAAATCAAGATTTTATTCGAACCGATTAGGGTTTAGGGTTGCTTTTAGGTAACAGATTACATGTGTACAAAAAAATGGTATAGAGGTTTTCGACTTGTTTTTTCCTGTAGAATCGATTAGCATTATTAATTTTCTAAAATTGCAAAATTTTTGTTAATTTGTTTAAATAATTTCGCATAAACAATTGGAATCGCGAAAAGAAAAAACACGGGTAAATTTTTTTTTCATTTGGAAAGTGATCCAATAGTTAGTTTGGTGCTATCTAGCCTGGATTTCGCTTGGGTAATAATGGGTTAATGGAACGTTTCAAAGTAAATTAAACTTCTGACAACTTGGCATTATCATATATTTTTATAACAGTTATAAATCTAAAATGCCTAATTAACACTTAAGATACCCTTTTCAATATTAAAACACTATATCATACTGCTTCTTTAGCGGACCTGGTTAAGTGGACGGTCAGATAATACTCTGACCGTTCTTTGATAGTTCACTGACCATTCTTTGAACTCCTATTATTATGGCTAAGAACGGTAAAAAAACATTTAAAGCATAGCAATTATGATTCTGTAGCGAAATTTAAATTAGAAGGTGTAGGAATAAATACAATAATTTTATTTTTCAGCGATAAAAACTAGAAAAATATCGTATACCTGTCATTGAAGGCAGTGCTGTCGTTCACCATTGGCGCAACATCTCCAACAACAGGATTGCCTATTGGTTAGAATAAGACACATTACTTTATATCTCACTTCTACTAATGGCCAATCCTGACGAAAAAGACGTTCCGCAAATGGTGAACCACTGCAATGCCTTCTATGACAGGTATTATATTTTACTAGTTTTTATCGCTGAATAATAACATTATTTTATTTATTCCTACACCCTTCTAATTCAAATTCCGGCATAAAATCATAATCGCAATGCTTTAAATGTTTTTTTACCGTTCTTAGCCATAATAATGCGAGGTCAGAGAATATTAATCGGCATAAGTAAACTTATTGGACCCAACCGCCGACCTAACTCTGGCCCAAACGTGGGCCGAGCGTCGGATGAACAACATTATGATGACATTATTTCAAACGACCATAATAATACACTGGAGAGACTATTCGTTAGATTATTAAATGAAAATTTCGTATAATATTGTTTTAGAATAGGGAACGCCGACGTTTTATAGCACTTATTAATATTATGGCATCGAAATTCAACATAGTCATAGCAATCTTTAAAATATATAGAAGACAAATTAGTATTTTGAGTACCAAATATTAAGAATCTCCATTAAAAATGTTAAGAGCACAAAAAAATAATAATCTCCGGAGGCGCCTTGAAAAAAAGTTGTTTTGCGGTGTACATCATAACTCGCAACAGAATCATTTGAAACAAAAAAATCAAAGTGCATTTGTTAAAGATGTTTTTTGAGGTAACCCTGGGAGGATTTTTTTCGATTTTTAAACTTTTCGTAGCACTGGAAGCCAAAAAACTGATTTTTGCTAAAAAAAATCGGCTAATTTGTTGTCGTAAAATTAATAATTATTGAAACAAGCAAAAAAGCTCCCAGGGATACCTGGTGAATTATGTGAAGAAGTACTGTGAAAAATTTCAAAACGATTGGTCCAGTAGATTTTGAGTTTTGATGTACACGGACTTCAAAAATAATAAGTTTCAGAAAAACGCTTTAAAGTTTTGCTTTACTAATTCGCAACTCGTAAACTTGTATTGAAACCCGGCCTGGAGCAACGGACGCTTAAATACTCATAACTTCGTCAATTTTGCTCCGATCGACATGAAATTTTGACACAATATTCTTAAGATATTATGCAATCATGTAAAAAAATGCAAAAAAAATTTTCATTACTTTAGCCCCCCCCCCCCCCTTAATAGTATATTATGCACTAATGGAAACAAAAAATGCCCTCCTTCTAACGTGCATATGTTATTTTCTTCAAGAAATGTCCAAAATAGGCTAGTTTGAAATTCCCTTCTAATAAGGGAGGTGAACGCAAGACCAGCACGTTTCGAGTCTTTTCCCTCTTCTAAGAGTTTTTTTTCCATGTTATGAGTTCTATTCCCAGTTATGATACTTTTTGCTTGTTTTACTCTCCGGTCTGTAAACAGCAACGTCCAGCTCGTTTCACACGCTCGGGAACATGCGTTTTATCATTTATTATATTATTATCAATGGCAGATATAAAAAAACATAAAAAGTAAGGCAAACGTTTTCGGCCACATATGGGGGCCCTCTGCAGTGCCATGAATTAAAAGATTAATTCAAAATTTAATTAAAAGATTAAAATATAGGAGATTGTTCAAATAAAGAAAAGCATCAAAATCAAAAACTTATCTCATAGCTTGCAAATCAAAATGAAGCAGTTCGGTATGCACATCACGTATTGAAAAAAATATCTAAAATTCACTGTATATAAACAATCTAATAGAACGAACAAAAATTAGAATTTTGCAGAACGAGAAAATAAAAAGAATCTGACCCTAGCCAAAATAACAAAATGAATAAAAATTTTGTGAATTTAGGGTCAATATATTAGCAGAAATGTTCTCAAACATGGCACATTATATTATTTTTCAACTTTAAAAAAAAAAAAAAATGACAATTACGTGTAAATACCGATATAATTATAAATTCTCGTGTCTTATTCTGAAGAAATGCCAGTGCTGCTCTTGAAATGTTTGGAAAATATTGATAAAAAATTTTGTCGTGTACCGACTTAGATGAATAGCTAAACACAAACGTAAAAGACAAACTTCCTGTTTCAGAAGGTCTCAAGAATTTAAAGAAACATGAGACTTTCTTATATGAATTTGATAAGACTGCAAAAATTTAAATATGCTGTAAAAGAATGTCTATATAAAGCCGACAAGTAAAAAGTGGTTAAAAAAAGTGTGATTCCCCAGGTGGAAATTCCTTGTTTACAAGTAGCAGGCTACTACGTCATTTGTAATAACTAGCATAGTCAACTTTTCATGTAGACAGTTATTAACGTTCATTGAACGATGGAAAATATTTTATGAGAAAGAAATTATTGGTTTTTGCCCGGATAAATTAAAAATTTTAAAAAAATTTCATGAGAGATTGTATGTTTGAAGAACCCTAAATATAGACATAATAATTTTTGTTTTTCACCGAGCTGTGATGCATTCTTTGTATTTGGTGCGTCACAAATTATTACATTAATATTAAATAACCTGTAAATTATCCATACTTTATGTCCCAACTTTGCTACAAGTTGAGAAAAATTTCTCGAATTATTTTTTCCCGGGTACAAATATTCAGAAACTGGACCAAATTGTTCACATGAAATTTCTAATTTTCTCAAATATCACATGCCCTTAAGGAAGTCGTCTACCTTCGAGCCGAGAATTTTAGCCTATTTTTGGGAATGAATTGCAAAAACACTACTAAAGATATTCACGTCAGTTGAAATTTTTTTTTTATTACATGTTTTTTCTTCGAAAAAATCTATTTTTCACTTGATAATAAATGCATCCGTGACCTTGGAACGTCCTTGACCTCAACGCTGCAGAAATGTCATTAAGAACTTTGTGGTAAGACTTTGGCCATTTAAATTGTCTGAAACCAATAAAATGAAATATGTCTGTAATCTGTGTTACATTGGCTATGTTTTCCCAGAGCCGATTTTTTCCATTGTAAAATGTGTTTATATTACGCAATTGTTCTTGAAAAAATTCGATTTTTGACCTGTTTTTTGACCTATTTGAGCCTGTTAAAATTCAACAAAGTAAAGATTTGAAAATCGCCTCTAGGAAAACATAGCTATATGTTTATTGAATAACTGAAAAAAAATTTAATCAAATTCTATCAATATTTCTAGAAGAAGTCATATCACAAAGTTTGAAAAATGCAACTTTTGGGAAATCACGTTTCAAGATAAATGACAGTGTAAAACATGATTTGAGAAACTTACGATTTAATCGGCAATACCTACGTAAGAAAGCGTATTTAAAAAAATCCCTCATATGGCGTGTTCCTTATAACATCTACATTCAAAATATGCAAAAAAAAAAACGATTTTTCCAAACCGCGAAGGTAGACGACCCCCTTAAAGTAACTATTCAGATTTCCAAAGTAACAATTGCGGTAATTACATTAAGTAATTGAATAATTGGTCAATTTTCTTGCATTATATGGGTAAATTATTTCAAATAATGCACTTTTCGGAATTTCCAATATTTTGACTCTTTATAAATTATTTATTTTTTTTTTGAAAATATTATTGATGAAGAACTCAAAAATTAACAATTAAAATTTATCTTACCTTGTTTGAAAACTTGCAATATTGTAAAAAATTGGAATTTTTTAAATCACCGAAGTATTTCAGTTTATTGACACTACCACATATACTTGACGTATCTCGTATTTTAAAGAATTGATTTACCACTTATACTTAAAAATCTTTCTTTGGTAAATAAAATGCACTAAGTATAAATTTGATTTCGAGAACTTTAAAAAATGTTCATGAAGGTAAAATTAATAAAATGTGGAAGATAAAACCCTAGAAAATATTCACAAGCTTTATATTAGAATAAATTAATGCAAAAGCCTTAAAGATTTTCATGAAGAACAACATATATATTTTTCACTAAACTCTCGAAATGAATTATTGTTCGCATAATCAATGAAACGATTCGGGATGAGATTATGAAACTTGAAAAATTTTATAATAAAACAGCGTCAGAATTAAGCCTTTTTAAATTATACTTCTTGGATAATTAGGGATTTCGTGCGAAAGTTTAGAATTTAATCGCAGTGTTTATTTCTTTGAAATAAAAAAAAAAGATTTTCGAAAATTTGAACGCAACAAGACTGAAGTTTCATGCACAAATAAGCAACGAATGGTTTTGATTCTTTTGATTCCCCAGATTTTAAAACTAAAATTGGTACAAAGATAAAATATTTTACTTTACTAAAGACCGAATTGATTTTTTCCTTCAGAATAGAATATTTCTTTAATTTCTTTGACTTTTTCAAACAAACAAAATTCTACCCTAGTCTGTAGAAAAATAAAATATTCTTGACTGAAGTTTTAAATTTATATCTATTTCATTCCATTTATATTCTAACAATTGTGCTAATCAATTTCTAAAATTAAAAGTTCATATGTTCTTTCCTAGATGTTGTCGTGGAAGGAGTTCGATTTGTTCCCAGAGAAGACTGGCTTGCTCAGCCTCCATCTGGAACCATGAATAAATTATCCTTACCAGTGAAATATGTGATAATTAGTCACACAGCTTCAGAATTTTGTTACACACAATCCGTTTGTACAAAGAGAGTAAGAATAATTCAGACTTTTCACATTGAATCCAATGGCTGGGCAGACATTGGCTACAATTTCCTTGTTGGTGGAGATGGTCTCGCATATGTTGGTAGAGGTTGGGACGTGGAAGGAGCCCATACTTTCAACTATAACAAAAAGAGTATCGGTATCTCATTTATTGGAACATTCATTGACTTCATTCCTCTGAAAAAGCAACTACACACTGTTCAGAAGCTTATTGAAATGGGAGTTACAATGGGCAAAATAAGCAAGGATTATATTCTCCTTGGACACCGTCAAGTTTCTCCTACTGAGAGTCCTGGAAATGCTCTTTATAGTATCATCAAAACTTGGCCACACTGGTCTCCAAAACCTTAGCTGACGATGAATTGGTCTCAATATTCTCAGAACTGGACACAATAAAGAATTTAGGAATAAGAATTTATGATAATGACTGGAATTTGTTTTTAACACTAGAACTACCAGCATTTTATATGTATATTTCATTAATATTATTTTCATTTTATTTGATTTGTCTATTTATTCATTCATATGCTGATTTAAAAGCCATACAATGTGTCAATATGTAAACATTTTTTAAAATTTTCAGTTAAATATACCACCAGTCTTTTTTACTGGTCTGGTAGCTCTAGTGTTAAATCTAATTTCTGGTTACTCTGTGATAATATGGGTTTTTACCAAAAAGTTGTAAAATTTGGGCCCCAGCAGTAAAGTTTTAGGATTTAAGGTGCTTTTTTCAAAAATAAAAAATGCAAGTATAACAAAAATGAAAATGTAATTAGAATTTTGTAGAATTTTCTTATGGAGACAAAAGACTTTATTTTGAGAATAATTTCGAAATATGTTTTTCTGCGTTTACTGAATGCCTACTTTGTAACTTTGCTGACGTGTACTCTATTTATCCCTACTTAAAAATTATTCTTATATGATCTTTTGAATTGTTATTGAAGTTCTATTTTAGATGACGAAAAATGAAAAAATAAAACTCTATTTGGTTTAGAAATTATCGTTTCTTCAAACAATTATCAATTCAAATTTTAGATAAATTTTTTGGCCATGATCCATATACTTGTTTGTCTCCAGATAGCACGGAATATTCATGCAACGGTTATACATAAATTCTTCACTGATTTGAATAAAATATAAGATTTGCGAATTCAAATTGTAAAATATGTAGATAATAAAAAATCCCAGCAAACGGAATGTTATTAAAAATGATTCGATTTCATTCATGAAGGGTTTCCTGCTTGGTGAAGAAGAGTTTATTTCCAAATGTCGTGCACCCATTTTTGGAGCATCAAACTTGTACCCAAAAAGGGTCGGGTTTGTTCCCAGCAGGTAGATTCATCCTCTCTGTAATTACACATTGTAATGCGATTAAGGGAGTATGGTGGATAAGACTATTAAAAATGAGAATTACTTGTAATTTTGACAGAACGCGTATTATAGCTTACTTGAACTATGGTTCAAATTTCGTGGCCCTTCAGAACCTCAAACCCGAGAAATTAATTATTGAAAATAACATGTGATCTTATGGGAAAATGCTGTTTTTAAAGGATTATTCAAAAATGGGAAAATTATGAAAAAACTCTGAGATACGTGGAATTTTTTCATAATTTTCCCATTTTTAAATAATTTTTAAATATCTTTATAAATTACAAAAACAGCATTTTCCCATAAGATCACATGTTATTTAGTCCAAGCAACAGGGGATATGTTATGACATTATTTATTTCAGAAAACGGACTACGCCATCAGAAGAAAGGTTGGTCTTAGAGTAATTGTGTCATATTTTGGACAACGAAATATGATTTATAAATTTTTAATGAACTTTGCAACATTTTAGCGAAAAACCAAGATTGACGTTCTGTTGTGCTTGATTTATATTTTTAAAAGCCGTTTTCAAAATAAAAATCGGACCATCTCTGCGGCAAGCAGACATTTTACAATTAACGCATTAAATAAATTAATGTGTCAATAGCGCGGAAACGTATTATCTTAAAGTGTCCGTTTTTTATACATTTGAAGAGCATAAAGTCTGCTACTTTGCCACCAATCCTCAACCAAAAAAGTTAAAAATTAACTGAGATATTAATTTGTTTAACAAAAGCTAAATTTCCCGGTTTTTCAAAATTTTCTCCGCTTCTAATTATCCAATCAGATCAAGCGACGGCTTATTTTGTTCACAATTCAATTGTCTAAAACTTTTCAATTGATGTTATTAAGATTGGATAATTACCTTCAATGTTATAAACAAAAAACTAAAAAAAGTGCGATTTTTTGGTCTTAAATGTTAATAAAAAATTTATAAATCATATTTCGTTGTCCAAAACATGACACAATTACTCTATGACCAACCTTTCTTCTGATGGCGCAGTCCGTTTCTAAAATAAATAATTTCCTAAATCATTCATAACAAATTTCCTGTTGCTTGAACTAATTTTCAATAATTAATTTCTCAGGTTTGAGGTTCTGAAGGGTCACGAAATTTGAACCATAGTTCAAGTAAGCTATAATACGCGTTCTGTCAAAATTACAAGTAATTCTCATTTTTAATAGTCTTATCCACCATACTCCCTTAAAAGATATGATTTCGTCAAGAGCGTATCGTGTTGGTAGGATTTCATTTCCATGCTGGTAGTAAAAAGATCCAAAAGATAGGAACTGTGGGATTGGAAAAGATAGAACACTTCTATCTCTCCCAACCCATCACTTTGCATCCCCAAAACTCTATCTTTTTCTATCACCGCACTTATCCAGAGTGACCTGGAATATCTATCTTTTTCTATCCCTATGTCTGGTAATATCTATCTTTTCCTATCCCTTAGTCTATCCGCCGACTGAAGTCATATCTATCTTTTTCTTTATCTTTCGTGATCGACCACTTGTATCTTTTTCTAGCCATCATTACATAGGGGAAGACTATTACTTCATTGGCCATAAAATATAATCACCCTTATAGAAAAAGAATATAAAATATCTTAATAGCGGACTGATCTTCTTTTGTTGTGAGGAGAGATAATGAGAGATAGAAAGAGAGTTTAAAATTTGTAATCGCATCGACTAGATTAGCAAGAAGATAGAAAAAGATTGACGTTGATAGATGAAGGATAGAATGAGATAAAAAAGGGAAAATTGAAGAAGGTAGACGTGAATTAAGATTAACAAAGAGAAAGAAAAAGATTGATGTTGATAGATGTAGAACAGAATGAGATAGAAAGGGTGAGATTGAAAAAGATAGACGTGAATTTAGATTGACGAAGAGACAGAAAAATTAAGAAAGATTGATGAAGGATTGTAAGGGATAGAAAAGTAAGTATTGGAAAATATAGACGTGAATTTATATTAAAAAAGAGATAGAAAAAGCTTAAGGATGATTGATAAAGGGTTAGAATGGATAGAAAAGTAGTTATTAGAAAAGATAGACGTGAATTTAGAATGAAAAAGAGATAGAATTGGATAAATTATCTCTATCTTTTCCTATAATAAAGATTCAAAATTATTCAAAAGGATAAGATTTCTATTTTTCACTTCCAGCAGGGATTCTTCAAAGAAACAATAGCTTTCCAAGATTGATTAAAGACGGCGTGCGACGTTCTAATAATTTCCTAATCAGTCTCTAATCAATCAATCAATTTTCGGAGAAACGATTATTGCGGTGAAATATAAAGTCGGATGGTAATGAATTACTACAATGCATATAGTTTGTCAGTTAGTCTATGTTTTTTTCAAACAATTTTAATTAGTCGATTGCAATGTTACGCCTCCGTTTATCTAATTCTATTGATCCTTCATTTTATTTATGCGAGAGGATTGTATACAGTGATGTCTGATAAGTCAATATATTGTTGTATTAATGAAGTATCTCCCTACTTTCTTATTTCTTTAAAATATACCAATTTCGTTCCAAAGTTTAATCCATCGGGTAATTTTCTCTACCATACGATATTTAATTACACCCTTGCTACCTGCTACTGACGGGAATAAACTCAGTAATTATGCCCTTCCTCCTAATCTGTACTACAGAAAATGTGGACTGCGGCACGACGTGAATTCTTGTTAATTCGTCATTATGAATTCCTTTTAATGATGGTTAATTTACTTTAATGAGAGAGAATAAAAGTGAACTTTGGATTATTTTTAAGGATTCGCATTTACCTTAATGAGATTAAATACGAAGAAAATTTTAAGGCAAAAGTTAGCATACCTTTGAATGATATTTAATCCGAAGGAGAATAAATTTCATTGAAAAGTGTTAAGTCTCTTTCACAAGATGGTGTCATGAAATTTGTTTTGCAAAATTTTGAATTCAAAATGAAATACTTTTCTATGAAACATTTTTTACTGTGATGATACCTACATTAAACGTTGATTATTTTGCATCTGCTTCCGTTATATTTGATCAAGTATTTTATTCAAGCTTTAGAAAGATAACTTGAGTTTTTGTTTAATTAATTTAGTAAGATATTATGCTGTAAAATCAAAAATTTTACTATACTAAACATATATGCACTTTAAGTGTAACTTACGAAATCAAATTCTTCACTAGGCATCACTGTTTCTTGAATTAATTTAATGAATGCTCATCAGGCATTTTTATTGCCTACCCGTAACAAAAATAATTAATATTTGGGACAACAACAAACCCATGTGACTTATGCTTTTACTGTGGGATTTTAAATCGACAGTTTAAAATTATAATTATGGTCGACTGTGATTTATTATGAGTTTTTACATTATTATTATTATAAAGAGGATGCATTGTTGTTCACGATTCTGGCAGTGATAAATGGAAAAAGCATTAAATACAAAAGCAGTGCAGATAAAGAGCTCACGAAAGAGGTTATGCAGCTACCAAAAGGCGATAAAATGCATGGTTAAGTGCAATAAAGCGTGATTGAAGTACATTTTCTAGAGATCTGTGATAAACTAAGTCATGCAAATTGACATTTCATGATATAAGGTACTTATTACTGATCATATGAGTTTGTTGTTTCCCGTGATTGAGATGTCTTTGGCATAGGTAAGAGAAGTGAAAATGACTATAATTCTAAAATCTGATCATAAATAATTTCTTTCCCGCCAATTTTGAAATCTTCGGAAGCATTCCAAAGCCGAAATGGACCAACTATCGCCACCTATATTCCACCTTCGTAACTACCTAACCGCACAAGTGATATATTAAATTGATACTGAAAGTAACACACATTCTCTAGCTGTATAAATTGTCGAGTTACCTACCTTTCCTAGAAAATGGGAAATGTTTTTCCACGTCTAAATTGTGCTTTTGTTAATTAGGCTAAAGTCACAAATAGTTTCATTTCTCTGCGCGCATGTTTATTTGAGTGGTAGCTAACGTAACTTCTACTGCCTGTAAAGATCAGCGAAAGTTTCGTGATAAGTTCTTCGTCATCTTCATGAAGGTGCTATTGGTTGGCAATTTGGGAAACCATCGACGATGACATCTGCGGTGAATTTTCGAATTGGGGCAATAGTCGACGGTTCTCGGATAATTTTTGAAGCTGCTCATTTTGGCGGGTGACGTGCTGTTTCTACTCGGCTATCGACGGTCGCCATTACTACGTGAGGGGTTAAGCGGGGAGGGGCGGCCTTCGGTGGTTCGGGAGGTGGGAAAGCGAAGCACGCGCCGTGGAAGAACACGTGGTGTCACACGGGTCGACGAAACCGTTCGAGGAAGACGACAAGCACAATGTCTCGAGGGTGCATCATCCTTGAGGGCGCGTGTCGGCTGTCAGAAAATGCTAGATCCGTCGTGGTCAGTTTTCAGCTGCGTTAGGGGGGCAATGCACTATGGGAAGAATTTCCGACACGCGCATGCGCAATTGAGTTTACAGTTGGAGCTTGGAAGAAAATGGCGTCAGCTAAGTTTCTGGAGGAAGCTCTCAGCACGGACGTGGACGAATCTGCAGTAAACGCAATCGTGGGCTCACTTGAGACGCAGTTAGTCACGTCGGCGCCGAACGCTGCTATTCATCAGCCAACCTCCGTGGCGGTCAGTCAACAGAATCACCAGGTGAACTCTACTATTTCAAACGGGGGCACTATCTCCGCTGTCGTACAGCCACAGAAACATGGGGTTGCCAACGGCGGCGGTCAAACCTCAGTCAACAGTCTAATGACTCAGGAGGTTCCGAAATCTATTACTACGAATACCTTGCCACAAGTAAACGTGGTCACGTCCAATGCAGTGGCGCCACAGGTTACCGCTCAACAACAACAACAGCAACATCATCATCAGCAGCAACTCCAGCAGCAAAACCAACACCAACAGCAAGCCACGTATATGAACCAGACTGGAAATCAGGTAACCTCAAACCAGACAAGTGTACCTGCTCTCACTAAGACACATGAGCAGGTAAAAATCATATACTCTGGTGCGGGCCAGGTTATTGCGACAAGTGGAGTAGTGAATGCGAATAATAAACTAACCTTCCCGACGCAAACTGTTGGTCAACTTGCGAATGGAACTCTTGGTGTAACAACCCAAACAGTCTTGCATACGACTTCGAACGTTACGAACACCGGTTGTGTCCCGCAGACTAGTAGCCAGGGGATCAATGTTAATAAACCCACGGGTACTGCTTTAGTGATAAAGAGTAGTGGTGCACCAGGTGGTATGGTTTCTGTCCCTTTGACGGTTCCTGTCTCCGTTGGCGGCAACGCGGTTAATACGACCCTTCAAGGAAAAGCGGGCGTTACGTCGACAATTGTACCGAGTAATATGCAGATTCTGAACATGAATACTATAAGGCAAGGAACTCCTGTAGCAGGACAGCAAGCTGGTAAACAAGTAGCTCCAAGGATTGTAATCGGCCAACAAATGGTGGGAGCCAGACACGGTGCTCCTGTAAGTATCTCTTTATTTTGTAAACAATACCATTAGGACATGTTGATTTGATAATATCTCATTCTTGGAATTTATAATTTATTCTAGGATACCAAGCCAGTCAATATTTGTATTCGTCTTTTAAGTCTTTGGTTTAATAATCTTTCATTTCGTGATATTGGTTGTAATTACGAGGAATATGACTTATCGTAGTTAATTTAGTGTTCGCTTGATTGGATCTTTTATACTTTCATTTCACGTAAAATTCCCAATATTTCTTAAAATTAATCTGTTGTATCAAAACCTAGTATGTTTTTATTTGAAATGTAATGCGAGTTAGAAATTTGTGGAAACTCGCTAGTAGTATCCATTTACTTTTTAATTTTGCTTTATACTATGATTAATTTATGATAATTTCTTCTAACCTTCAACCTGTAGTCGTTTGAACTATTTGTTCAGCTATGCATCATGATCAAAATACGATAGATCGCCATTTTATCTATATTAAAAAACTGTACCAATACTTTACGATGAATTGTAGTTTTAAATGATAAATTCTGTTCTCATTTTGCTTTCAAAAAGTGTCTTCTAATCGAGGAATGTAATTTAGATTCATATTTAATTCCTCCTGTTTTACATAACCTCAAAATCTAATACACTTTTTAAATATTTCGTGTAATTTACCCACATTCAACGTAGTTGAAATACCACGTTCAACGTAGTGATGTTACGGATTTGATATTGTCAAATTACATTGTAGTGTAAATTTTACATAACCTTGAAAGTAAAATCACTATATGGAACATTGTAATTTTACTAAGTTGAACGTGGGTCATAATCGAGCCCACGTTGAATTTAGGTAAATTACACAAAAAAAAATTTATAATATACCTCAATCACAGGATTTTCAAATTCTAATTTATATTAAAAATAACATAATAACGACGTTTTGCTTCTTCCAGATAACGTTGCAGGCATTCCATGGTCTTCAGATACAGGGAAATTTGATAGTCAAAACGGAGAATGGACAGTATCAATGTATAAGGGTAGCAGCTCCAGCATCTGCTGCTCCAGGAGGCACCACCGTGACTCCGAACAGTATTGCAGGGAATGCAGTGGTTGGGGCACCATCTGCAGGCACAACTTATCGTCTCGCGTCTGTGCCGGTTGTAAGTAGGCTGAACACTCAGTTCACTGGCCCGCCACTCGCCACCCTAAGAAAACCTATTCAGGTGACGCACTCTCATACCTCCTACGAGACTCGATGTAGTGCTGTTGTAGAATTTTCATTCGTTTACGTTGATTTTAATTCACTGGAATGGTGTTACCCGTAAGACTGAGTACTCCATTTGCATTTTCTTTTCCTGCATCGAATTTATAACCTTAGGTCTCCTGTAGGATTTTTAAACCTTCGTTACGGAAACGCATTTTTTCAATACCAACCTAAACACAGGTCAAGGTTTTTTTAAAGCTTTTAAATATACATTTAAATCAGTCAGCAGTCTTAAATTTCAATAAGAGATTAGAAATTCAATTTTCTTTGTAAGCTTTGCGATTCAGTAATCGCACTTGATCTTGATAATCCACAGAAATAACGAGGAATTATAACAAAGGAAGCATCTTATTTGAGCATTAATTATAATTTTGCAAAAAATAGAATTATTGATATGACGATTACTGCATTATTCGCCTTATTTCTAATTTTAGAGTGTTGTCCATTAGTTATTTTCCAAAATCTTAAACTCATTGAGTCTGAGTTGTTAAAAGTAGATTTATTCAACAAACAAAATTTTAAAGGTTACTCTGTGGACTTAAGATAATTTTGCCTTTTAAGTGTGACACGAGTCTGTACAAGGTGTAAGTGCGTCAGTTTTATTAACACGAATCTAATCAAAGAAAGGTATAAATAATTAAAATCTGTGTTTAGTTAGTATTAATTCTTATGAATGCTATAACTGAATGAACTGTTTAAGCTAATCCTGCAAGACTTTTATTTATGTATTTTTTTACTAAAACTTTTTCTTGTAGAGCATTCTTATTTGAATCGACTAGAAAAAATTGTTAATTTTGCATGATATATACTGCGTGCTTAAATTTAGTTCTATCTTTATTTATATATTTTTTATTTATGGAATTGAAAAATGTCGTATTGCATTGATTGACGACAACTATTGAAATTGTAATACACAAATGTTACATTTTTTCTTGTTTGTGATTGGTCGCTATTTTAAATTTTCATCGGGGATTTATTTTCTACGTAAAATTCTAGCATGAGTATTGCTTAAGGTGAACTGTACTTTTTCTGTTGTTGAATTTGTTTGAAATTGAATAGATTGAATTTTCTGATGACTGCCATGCTAAAGAAAATTATTTATAATTTATTAAATATGTTCTCATTTCTTTCCTTTCCTTTAGACTGCACAAGCAAGTGCGACTACTGCAACCGTAACTGCAACGCAATCTACTCCGACCAGTGTTGCTGTATCTGCATCAAATGCTACTCCAGTGCAAACAGGACAAACTCCTGCACAGGTAAGACACAGGTGTCTCTAGTTCACATGTAATAAGCAATGCTACTCTGAATATTTTTTTATGTGAATTACTCTCAATAGTTAATAACTTTATTCATTCTTTTATTACAGCGCCAGACCACAGATAATACCAAAGAAAAGTGCCGTAAATTCTTAGCAAACTTATTAGAGTTGTCTAGTCGAGAACCTAAAGCAGTGGAACGAAATGTTCGGACGTTGATCCAAGAGTTAATTGATACTAAAGTGGAACCCGAAGAGTTCTGTGATAGACTCGAAAGATTATTAAACGCATCTCCACAACCATGTTTGATCGGATTCCTCAAGAAAAGCCTGCCCCTCTTACGACAGTCCCTCGTAACCAAGGAACTTGTGATAGAAGGGATACGACCTCCACCTGCAAATGTAGTCTTCTGTATAGCTTCTGCTACTCCAGTAGCATCGCAAGTATGTTTTTCTATGATTTTTTATTTCCATTATTTACACAACTTGATCAGGTAATCAAGTCTTTCGAGAGAAATATTATGTACTTTAAGAAACATTGCCTGCTAAATTCAGGAATCATATTTGAGATTTGTAGAAAATAAATTCTCCTATAATAGAGATTACAAAAAAAATTTTATTTCAAAGTTTTATTTATTTATATTTATATGTATTTATTTTTATTTATATTTAGCGATTTAAAGTTTGAGTAGTCCTTGTTTTTTAAGGCATAGAGTAAGTGGCTCACATAATCAAGAAAAGAATTTAAGTTTTCCCTAAAAAAATCTACAATAAGGAAAGTTTACCGCAGAAACTTTGGCACATGACAAAGAACACATTAAGGCCATGGATCAAGTGGACTACATGACGTCGGTAATTATAATTACTGTATGTTAGGTTATTCAAAAATTAATAACTTGAATGGATTTTTAGCACCAGACAGGCGTGCACAGAAAAGCCGGAAAGGATTGTCAGGTACAAAAAATCTATTAAAGTTATTCATTTTCGAATAGCCTTATATACTGTAATTGCAATTACCGAAGTCACGTGGTCTGATTGATCCATAGCCTTAACATTGAAATTTTTTAATTGTTCAAAGTCAATTCAAATCTAAAATTCTCCGTTAAGAGGTATATTATTTATCTTGTCCTAAAATTTTAGCGAAAAATTTTCAATGTTTTAGAAAAAATTTGAAGGAAACTGAAGTTATTTATCGCGAGTCCACTTGATTCATCCCCTCCAATAGGTTGATAAATAATTCGCAAACGTAATAAGATTAAAAATAGATTTATGTAGTTTTGAAGATAAATCATATGATTAAGTATTTCCGTACATTTGTTTATTGTAATTTTATTATTCTTTTAAGTAAAGTTTGTGAATGTTAGTGAATCATAATTGCTTTAAGTCACTATGAAGTTAATTATCAGACTTAGCTTATTCAGGGTTGCTACAGGTGCCGCAAGCCTGGTAAATCGAAGAACTTTAAAAAATCACTGGAAATTCATTTACTGTTTGATTTTGTTTATTGTTTGTTTAAAATTTTGTATAAAGTTAATATTTTACTGTAATTTCAGAAGTTATGAAATGAACCGAATATTTATATTTTAAAGTAAAACTCTTTAAACGCTTTATAAATCCATTGGAGTAAGCTTTTATTAATATACTTACCTTTAAGTAGATTATTTAATTCATCTTTTTTATTCCCCGCAGCCTAAGTGGACTAATTATAGGGTAATACAACTCTTTACGACGCATTTAATCAAGTAATGAGTTACAAAATTGAACTGGAAATTCAAAAGAAGTCAGGCAATTTTTAAATCTTGATTCTGTAGCAACCCTGTTCATTAGTTTAACTCTGGTTAAGTATTCGATGAGAAATCTAAAAAGTGTTTAACAGTTACTTTGTCTGGGAGTTACTCAAGAAAAATTATCAAAAAAAGAAAATGTAAAAGCAGAATCTATGAATTAAAAATTGGAGACATTATGAATGGAATTGAAAACTACTAGAACATGTTCTGAGTGTGATATGATGTTATTAAATATTAAGTCTAATTAGTTTTATTATTTTAGAATCAGGTGAGGAATACTGTTGCTGTTCTTCCCGTGGCAGTAGCAGCAGTACAATCTGCATCCGGCCCAATTTCTTCTGTAACTCCTACAGCAACGTCACAAGTAAGAGTGATGGCACCTCACTCTACAGTCACAACAACTATTCCAAGAGCTGCACATCAGGTTCAGCAAAGGCTGGTGAGTTTTTGTCACCTCATTGAAACATACAAAATTAATTTATTCATTCAAATTGAATCTACCTGAGAAAATGAGTATCTTGAGTCTTGGGGGTTAAAAACTCACGAATTATTTAAAAACGATTGTAAATTTTGAAATAAAATTGCAGATACGGCCAGTCACGTCGGTATCGCGTAATCAAGCGTCCGCTGTTAGGACGACAATGTCAGTCAGTGGTATTCGACCTGTAGCACCAATTATCCAGAAGACACCCACCTCAACCGTTCTTAAAACTCTAGCTACCACACCTCAGGGAAAAGCAGTGAATGCAACTACCACTCTCAATAAGGTTGTAGTGCCTTCTATCCTACCAAAACCTGCCGTTAAGGAGAAGGAAAAAAAGACTTTTTCTGCAGCTGGCTATACGTAAGTATTTAAAAAATTTAAATTAGATTAAATATAGTAAAATAGTTTATAAATAAATGTTTCATAATAAAATGTATTTAATTTCAATTCAGGGGCGACGATGATATAAACGATGTCGCGGCAATGGGAGGTGTCAATCTGGCAGAGGAATCTCAAAGAATCCTCGGATCCACAGAATTAATTGGGACGCAAATTAGATCTTGTAAGGATGAAGCTTTTTTACACTTATCTCCCTTGCAACAGAGAGTTAAACAAATAGGTGAGTCAAGTTATTTTTCGTTTTTTATAGGGCATAAATACGTAAAACGTGACGATTTATGAGTATATTTATTTTTTATTTGTCCTTGCAGTATCGAATTATGGTTTGGAAGAGCCTAATCAAGAGGTCGCTACCTTAATATCTCATGCAGTACAAGAAAGGTTGAAAAATCTAGTGGAAAAACTTGCAATCATAGGGGAACATAGGATAGATCTTAATAAGGTTAGTAATGAAATACAATCATGATATAAATTAACGAAATCATTCCTTAACTTCAGAAGCCTCTAGTTAATAATGTTCTCTGCTCATTTTATTTGAATTTGTTTTCTAGATGGATCCCAGGTACGAAATTTCACAGGACGTAAGAACGCAGCTCAAATTTTTGGAAGATTTAGATAGGGTAGAACGCAGAAGGCATGAAGAGCACGAAAGAGAAATGTTGCTCCGAGCCGCAAAGAGTCGTGCGAAAACAGAAGATCCCGAACAGGCTAAGCTTAAAGCGAAAGCAAAAGAGGTAAGAGTTTAATTTTATAAATTTACTCATTTTTGAGACTTAGAAGATGGCTTGGATGTTATTTTGTTTTCTTAGCTTCCAATTTAAAATTAGTTGAATGTTTAGGTCTTTCAATAGTTTCAATAGTCTTTAAATAGTTAAATATAAAGTTGTTTCATTTTCGGTGCAATAATTTAAAAAATTTTCAGCTTCAAATTCTTTTGACATCAGGTTTTTAACTTCGAAGTTTCAAATTGTCCAATTTCTAATCCTATCAATGTGCA
Source organism: Diplolepis rosae (assembly GCA_030998225.1). Classification (NCBI taxonomy): domain Eukaryota; kingdom Metazoa; phylum Arthropoda; class Insecta; order Hymenoptera; family Diplolepididae; genus Diplolepis; species Diplolepis rosae. Next base: position 8,076,096 of record JAPYXD010000701.1, read on the forward strand.
TTTTTGAATTTTTGTATTTTTTATAGTGATCTTAATAGCCAATAATTCTATCGGATAAAACATTACGTTTTAAATTATATGGTTGAGTTTAAAATCTGTCACTGTCTATCTTATCGGAGGAACACAAATCTTCATATCAAATACAACATATTCAGACAGATGTCCTAAACAAATTCAAACTCTTATATTGTACTAATCCTAGTGAATTTTTGAAATTTATAGAAATTGAAATATTTCGGTGGAAAAAGAGACGCTTTACAACTTTCGACCGGCAATCGAACGACGTGGGTTCTAATTCTGGCACAGTTGAAACCGTCTCTTTTTACATAGCAGGGTTTCAAATTCTATTAATTTTAAAACATTACGTTTTTGGGGATTTTTTTCAGTCATTATTATTTAAAAATTTTAAGAATTTACGATAATTTAGGCAGTGGCAAAAATTTCGAACTCAACTATCTAATTTAAGATTATTAAAAAATGCTTCAATTTACGCTTACTTAAATTTTTTCGAAAAGACATTCAAAATACGAAGAAAAGTTAATGGAACATTCAAACTCGTTAGTTTTTTTTGATTTATTAAAACTTGCCAATGTTTACCTTCACTGAAAGCGTCATCGAGGCCGTTACAGTAAACAATTAAGTCAATATTATCAAGTCATGAGTAGAATTTTTGTCCTTGTTTAAAATAAAAACCTGTCATTGTTGTAGTCTTTCAAAAATTTATTTTTATTAGTAAAATTAATGAACGGTAACAATAATTTTTAAAGTTAAAAATTATTTCTTAAGTTTGGGAATTCATGCGAAATTATAAATTAAAAACATTAAAAATTTGATCTTAAATTTTGTACATATAAAACTTACATGCTTCGAAATGGAAAAGATTAAATTTTTAAGGTTCTTTTTCAAATTTGTGTAGACGTCTTGATTTAATATGTAATTTAATTATAGCGTGAGATAACTGATTTTGAAAGAAGTTGCCTTAAGTCTCCATTAATTTTAGATGCAACGTGCAGAAATGGAAGAACTAAGACAACGGGAAGCAAATTTAACAGCTTTGCAGGCCATCGGACCTCGGAAAAAACCGAAATTGGATAACGGAGGCTCGGCTAGCAGTCCTGGCAATAGTTCTGGGTTGAGTGCGACGGCTTCCGGGTTAAGCAGACAAATGCCGCTAAGACCGAGAGTGAAAAGAGTGAACGTGAGGGATATGTTATTCCTCCTCGAGCAGGAAAAAGAAACGTGTAGAAGTACAACACTTTATAAATCGTATTTGAAGTGATCTTCTGCTAAGGGCAGGAACTCAAGTGATCCGCCCGTAATCCGGCGCCCAACTTGCATGGTCTTTTGTGAGCTGGTCTCAGTAGACCTCGAATTCTGCGACGCGTTCTGGCATCTTCAAGTGCTTCACGAAAGGCGTGCAATGAAGCTCGATGCAGGTCGGCCTGGTAATGTACGCACTTTTCAACTAACGGTACTGCATTCTGCGTCGATACTAAGCTTCCCTATTGTAAATGACTGAAATTTTTTTTAAATGTAAAATACAAAAATGTAATAAATCGTTCTTTATTTTTAAACTCGGAATCACATCTGTAAAGCGATTGATGTGTATGAGCACATCTATCGAGTCGCGGATCAACAAGCAAGTTGTCCAACATCTAAGGTTGTAAATGAGGTTATGTTGCGCGTGGATTTTTCCGAATGAGTGAGAAAGAGTGAAAGCTTGTATGTATACTGGTCTTTATTTTGTATATGCCTGCTGTATTGTAATACTTGACTTATACGTTTGGACGCTGTAAATCGTATTTTTTCAAATATCTCCGCGATTAGTTTTACTACTAAGGAGCGCGCATTGTCCAAATAGTATAAAAAAAAAAAATTATTTGTACAGAAAATTACACGTAAAACTACTATAGTGATAATTTGCAATGTTGGTACAACAGAATATAGCTATTTAACTATTCTTCAAAATAAGATGGAATTGTTATCAGTATATTATGTTGTAATCCACATTTTCAGTGTTAATAAAAATTAGCTGTTACGTTTTTTATTAAAGAAATATTTACGAATTTAAGAATCATGAATATTTTTTCGATCAAATATTAATTTATTATTTACAAAAAGAAAATCGTCTTCGCGAGATACACCGGATGAAAGAAAAAAACATTGTGCTTCGTTAAATAGTGAATTGAAAAATTAATTGAAAAAAGCATGTACCTGATTTGTATGTAAAAGATTCGCTGCAGAAGATACATGGGTGCCTATTGTACAGATTAATCTTTATATTGTATCAGCAATTGCCAATCTTGATTTCTATTTTTTTCCCTGAATTTTTTAACTATTGACTACGAACTAATCAAAAAATTCTATGCAGTCATGTTTCTTATTTCATATGCATTTCTTTCCAAAATAAGAACGCAAGTCATTCTTTCTGTCTTCTTTCTACATTTTTTTTTCTTTTTTGACAATGTAAATTTATACGGCATGCGTATGCAAAAATAAGATCTTCTATGAAGGGAAGAGTTGCGAAAATAGAGTCTCGTTTAATAAATGTTGACGAGAGAATATTAGTTGAGTGTAGATAGTCAAGTTCACTGTAAATAGAATCAATCATGCGAAACGCGATTAATTTTCGCGATTATCAATCTTCCTATTACAATAGGAAAATCCGAATCATCCGTGTAAATAGAACAATTTTCCATAAGATTATTTCCTGTCACGCATAGTACCACTGTACTATACCTCAAAAAGTTCATTGCTATTACACATTAGAGTTTTTTTACATCTTCAGAAAGCAAATATACTAATGCTCTTTATACAGCCATTACAGTGGGTTTCATAGAGAGAAGTATGTGTAAGATTTATGGTATAGCAGTTTTGGTACAGTATGCTATTTTTACAAATTGTATTAATAAGCAGTAGCCAGAGAAAATAAATAAACACGAAAAGATTTAACGGAGCCAAACACGCTTTTTCTTTACCAAATTTGTATTTTATAGTCTTTCCTTACTGTTTATTTAATTTCCGGCATTCATGCATTCGTTTTTAATTAGTTTTATTTCAAATTGAGATTTCGAAATATCCTATTTTTTGCTGCAGAGATATTTGCGATTTATATGATTCGGTCAATATTTGAAGGGCTGCTGGTCAAAGCCAAAAGGGGCTAACCCACATTTGAAAAAAATTTCAGGACACCGAAAAAACGTTCACAAATTTGGCAATTTTTTAAAATTAAAAAGTAAAAAGTGTATCGCACTTTTACAAATAAATAGATGTAAGGAATTCATAAAAGATTCCAAAAAATTCATTCTCGAAAATGTTGAGGACCAGCCTCTTTTGACCGCAAGCCCTTCATTTATGGATGTCTAGAGACGAGACCTGGTCTTGGACGGATCCTCGAATTTCAAACTGTCTTTCATGTTGATGCCCGAAGGCTATTTCGCGTGCTGAGTATTGAGGACTGGAAAAGATGCCTGCGGGGATTCAGAAATGGAATATAATCAGCTAGAGCTTCGCTCGGCGGATTCGAGGGATGACAGCCTTCGGCTACTGCTGCCCGAGGCAGCGCGGATATTGAGTTCACCGTAACCATGGAAACTTCCTCGAGGCGGTAACGTTTGTGCGCTTATCCCTTATTCCTGTGGTTACGAATGGTTTACGATATCAATGCAATGTTGTTCGATACCTTTACGTGTGTTAATTATTTGTCTTTAGCCCGATTAGATTCTTTTTCTTTACTATAAGTTTAAAATTGCTAAAAATACTTGAATGTTTAAAATTATAAAAAGCATTCAAATTGATAAAAACTCTGATTTCTGGAAACTTAAAAATAATACTCAGACGAGATTTAAAACGTTCGGATTTGAAAGAATTTTTTATTGAAGAATATTTAAACTAGCAAGTGGTACTCAATATAATTAAAAAAAAATTTTAATATTTAATTTCAAATCGTAAAGTAACTAAAATATCTAGAAAATAAGGAATAAAGGAGAGGCAATCAATTCCAAAGATCTAAATTATCAGACATGGTTTCAATTAAACTTTGAGTAATAAACGTTTTATTATATAACTTTAATTTGCACCATTATTTGGTACATATACCACTGAAACCTGCTTTGTTACCACCTTGCCACCTACTCTTATAATTTTTATCATATCAAGCAAAGCGGTTGTCTTATGGCCGGAATGAATGCTCTTAAAACACTAGCAGAAAATGAGATCAACGTACGGTCGTTTCGTTGCTTTTAAATTTACGAGCGACGTTGTACAACTCGTTTTTAAATTCGCCACAAGTTATGAAAGTATATTTACAGTAATTAGTATATGGCATTTAAATACACAGATATACATCTTATACTTAGATAATTAAAATAACAAACAAATGGGTCCTTCGAAAGTCTGGAAATAAAAGACCAGCAACTTTCTCTATTACATTATAAGCGAGATTAAATATGTTTCTAAATAAATTTAGCTTTGATATTTTAAATGTGAAAAGTCACTTAAAAGAGACTGATTAGTTGAAGCGGAGATTTTCTGACTTTGTAAAATTAATTTTTTTTCAGTTTAGCAATTTAGCTGGTCTTTTAAAGTGACAAAAATTCAAAAAGCTCATTTGTATATTCTTGAATATTTATACATTGTATCATATATTCCTATCAATATTCAATCATACTGATGAGACTTTCGAGGAGATCCGTAGGTTTTCAGGAAAGTGACTCTGTCAAGGTGATGCCAGTCTTTAAGGGTCTCACTCCAGGTCGGAGTCCCGACGGATCCGAATCGTTCTCGAAGAAGCCTTATGAAGTGAGAAAATGGTCCGTCAAGTATTAATAGCCTGCCTCACAAACAAGTACTCTGAAAATTGCTGACTATCAACTCCACCACCGTTACTTGCGACGACGCTGAAGCCAGCATTTAGCAACCTGGTGATGGCTTGGACGGAGTTGAGTTTGCAGTAACCGTTAAGGGGAAACCGAATAACGTGTCTTGCATCCTGCTGGTGCCAAGCAACGCCTGACCGGGCGTCTATCACGGCTTGGGTTGTCTCAGGAAAAACCTCGTCCAGAAGAGCTCGTCCTCCAGAAAGCATCACGCGTTCTCCAAGGTCCGGACTCACGTGTAAAGCTACACACTCGTAACTTTCTGTGCGCTTCTCTTGATCTCTTGTTGGTGGTACGATTCCACCTCCACGGCCTCCTGTGTGACTCGGAGGAGGACTTGGAGATGAAGACGTAGCGCCATTCTTTATGCGGTCCTTTTTCATCTGCTCTAGCTGCCGGCACATTGCTAGAAGAACAATTTTTGCTAAGTATCAATCATTAAATAATAAATAGTTCAATGGACATTTTTTAGTTGTATTATGAAATTGTAATTAAAAATAATTAAAACAGATGAATAATAAAACTTTTAATAAATTGGAAACTTTATTTTATTTGCAATAAGGAAAAACTAAATGGAAATTATATAAAATAACTGAATTACTTCTGATAAAATAAGTAGAGTAGAAAGAAAAAACTTTTTTGAATTAAAAATAAAATACTAGTGAATATAAACATATCATAATTTAAAAAAATGAAGTAGGTTTGAAGTTACCGCTTCATAGAAGTGCATGAATTTATTGCACTTTTAAAGGAAATATTAAGAAATAAAAGATTCTAAGCATAAATTATAAATAGGGATTTGGGACTTTTCAAAAGTTTATTCAGTAATAAAATTAAATGAGATCCCAGTTGAAATCAATAAAATATGTCAATTGAATTTATTTTGAAGCGTGTGTAAATAAGTAATTCGTAATTAAGAGGTTTTGTAAGATAAAGAAGAATAAGAGACTATAAAGAATTATTAAATTGGTTTTATCAGTAAACTTGACATCTATTAATCATTAAAAAATTTAGTTGAAATATACTTATATTTATTTTATTGATGTTTCCTTTGAGTGACTTCTAACCTATACTATTTTGTATGAAAGTATCCATGGTTTGGAAAAGAATACTACTGTACAGAATCACATGAATATATTAATTTCCTCTGAACAAATACTGCCCTTGCAAATAATTATTTAAGCTCTAATAGATGTTTGCAATAAATAACTTATTATTTAAAATTTTTTAAAATTTTGTTAGAAGTGGGAAACGTTCGAAATGTCAAGATATTATTAAAGTTATGTTTAAAAATTTCAGTGCTACCAATACTTTAATGTTAATTTATTATCTGAAGGTTGCCGCTTTGAACAATTTTAACCGTTAGTCGTTCGAGGTTCGAGATAATATTGTTCTGTTGTTCATGCTTCACAGTCCTGCATCCTGCATCGTTTGAAATGCTTCAAATTTAAATTTAGGGTTGAAAAAGTTTGATTTTTTAAATAAAAACTGCGTTGAATCATTTTAGAAAAGTAAATTGGTGTTCGAGTATCACCTCAATAACCACTCGTGTTAATGTTTTTGGAAATAATTATCAAAATTTGTCCATATGTTGAATTTCTTCTATTCTGTATAACCGTTAAAGAATGAATCTCACCAAGTTTCTTACTATATACACATATGGCTTCAACTACGGTGGTGTGGAGCAAACTATAATTGCCTATAAATCCCCGTATTTTCGAATTACGCGGAACAATTTGTGGAAACTAATTAGCAATAATGTTACGAAGCATTTTATTGAACAATGAAGCCATTTATTTTTTAAATTATAAGGACAAAAAAAGTGCTGCTTGTACACACACGTATGTGAGAATTTCTCACAAGTCGTTCATTTCGTGAAATTGGAAAATGAAGCATGAATTTCTTAAACAGTAATAGTCAAATCATAACAAATAAATATTGCAAAATTTGGAAGATATATTCGAAAGAATTTGTGATATAGGGTTAAAGGAGTGGAACGGCTTAGTAAGTAAATATTTTAAATTTAATTCTAAATAAACCTTTGTATATTAACAATGCATTTCAGAGATGTTAAACGATGGAATCTATTTTTATCGTCAGTTGGTAAATATTTGTCTTCATTATTTCATTAGATTAAATGTATTGAGTGCACATATCACTATCCCCCATAGGACAATACCTTCCCTGAACGTTCTATGAACGTTCCCATGGAATGTTCGGAAGGTTCCATCGGAACGTTCAAGGAGCGTTCCTAGAACTAAGAAAATGTCCGGGTTTTTTTAACGTTCCAAAGCAATGTTCTCTGAATGTTCCTGTGGAACGTTCCAGGAACGTTCAAAAGGAATATTGAGAGAACGTTCCGCAGCAATATTCAGAGAATATTCAGAGAACGTTCCTGGAACCTTCCATAGGAACGTTCAGAGAGCATTTGTATCGAACGTTCGTAGAACTTTTCGTGGCAACATTCAGGGAACATTCGCAGAGAACGTTTTGGAACATTCCGCGGGAACATTTAGGGAACATTTTTTGAGAATGTTCCTGGAATTATTTTCTACAGCATTCAGGAAACTTTCTTTATAGATAATCCTGCAGCTTCAAACATACTAATGCAGAGAATGTTTTTTATAAATAATTTTGGGCATTAATTTATAGGTAAAATGAAAAGAATTAATTACAGATATTAAAATTTGGTTTATATATTTTAAAATACTTTCAGTACAAAGAGGAAGATGCTATAACGTTTACTGAAACATGTTTTTAATAAAATATTTAAATAAATTACATTCTTTCATAAAGGTAACATTTGATTATCTATAAAGAAAGTTTTCTGAATGCCGTAGAAAATAATTCCAGGAACATTCTCAAAAAATGTTCCCGCGGAATGTTCCAAAACGTTCTCTGCGAATGTTCCCTGAATGTTCCCACGAAAAGTTCTACGAACGTTCGATACAAATGCTCTCTGAACGTTCCTATGGAAGGTTCCAGGAACGTTCTCTTTGAATATTCTCTGAATATTGCTGCGGAACGTTCTCTCAATATTCTTTTTGAACGTTCCTGGGACGTTCCACAGGAACATTCAGAGAACATTGCTTTGGAACGTTAAAAAAACCCAGACATTTTCTTAGTTCTAGGAACGTTCCTTGAACGTTCCGATGGAACCTTCCGAACATTCCACGGGAACGTTCATAGAACATTCAGGGAAGGTATTGTGCTATGGGGGATTTTACTGATTTGCTATTGCAAATTTTTGCAAGATATTTTTTAAAGTGCCAAGAAAATAATAAAATCATAAGAAAATTACAACAATGTTTAAAGAACTACACATTTTTGATAAAATTAGAGGAACTTTATAGAATTCAACATAGTAATTACAATGTAAAAAATTGTTTAATTTTGATATCCAATCTTGATTATTAATAGCTCCTTTTATTCCTAAAACACTAATTAATGGAAATAAAAATAATTTTTTGAGGAATGAAATGAGTTTTTTATATAATTAAGATTATTCACATTTACGATTGCCAACTGCAATTTTTCGGTGTAATGAATGAAAATATTGAAATTGATTAATTTATTTATTAAATTATTATTTGGATTGGTTTCTTATACAGTAAAAATATGTTACCCATTTAAAATTCGTTAATTTTTATAGTTACTATATTTTATTCTTTTTGATTCATGATTATTAACATTTAGGTTATGTTAATTTAAACGAGCTCATATTCGAAGACTTATGACAAAATTGTAAGGAGAGATTGATTGTATGCCATGAAAACAACTAAACCTACATTAGAACGGAATTGAGAGAACAATTTTGGAACAATTTTAGAGATTAAAATGGAAGTTTGGAAATAGTTATCCCAAGGTTTAAAAGATTGGAAATAATTGTTGGTAAGTGACAATTTCAAGTTTTATTATGAAGGCTTTGTCTATAAACGACAGAATTTAGAAATATTGAACATTAAAATCAATGTCTCACATATGTTATGAGATTGAAAAAAATTAAGTGTGCATATTACTATTTTGAATTTCACGTGAACATATTCAAATAATAAATTCAAACAAAATAATGTTAGATTTTTGTTTCTTAAACGTTAAAAATTGTAAAAAATTACAATCAAGTTTGTAAACAACTAAAACTTTTCCCTAAAATTGAAACATTTTTCTGAAATTTAACAAAGTAATTACAGATTTGTATACACTGAGAAAACAGTTTTGTCAAATCAAAAAAAATATTTTGTTAGTATTTAGCTAACAAAATTCTTTTGTTGTGCCAACAAAACATTTTGCTATATCAATCAAATTTTGTTACTTAAACAAAATGTTTTGTTGGGACAACAAAATATTTTGTCAGGACAACAAAAAAAGTTTTGTTGGATAAATTTTTTTCTCAGTGTACATAACACTAGAATATTGATTGTTGTCTTTTCAATATCTTCTCTGGCGAAAGTTTCGGATTTAAAACTATTCCGAACCAATCCGAAATTTTCTGAATCATTTCAGAACTAGTATCCGGACCAAACAATTTTATTCCGATCTAACCCGAAGAACCTTATAAATTCCTTTCGATTCAAAATAGTTGAAAATAAATCCGATTTATTCCGATTAAATCTGATATTCTAATCTGAATGAAACAGAACTAAGTTTTCAATCCGACTGAAGCAGGATCAATCCGAACTCGGATTAACCTTAACCGTATTTTCTATCCTAAACAAATCGAATCATTCCAAAAACGGATTCATTCTGATTGGTTCGGATAGAAAATACGCTTCAGGTTAATCTGAGTTCGGATTGATCCTGCTTAAGTCGGATTAAAAACTTAGTTCTGATTCATTCGGATTAGAATCTCAGATTTAATCGGAATGAATCAGATTGATTTTCAACTGCTTTGAATCGAAAGGGATTTATAATGTTCTTCGGTTTAGATCGGAGTAAAATTTTTTGGTCCGGATACTAGTTTTGAAATGATTCAGAAAATTTCGGATTGGTTCGGAATAGTTTTCAATCCGAAAATTTTGCCAGCGTTACTTATTTTATAATTGAATTATTTTTTTCAAAAATATTGAATTTTTATAGATATTCATATTTATAATTATATCCAATGACATAAAATAATTAAATTTACTTAATTTCATATTTGTTGAACTTTTGATTGATAAATGAATTTAAAAAATTAACCCTGACTACTTTAGAAAAATAATTGCTATCATGATTATCCTTTTAAAAATATTTTTTTGGTATAAATTTTCTTTCATTTTAACCATGAGTAGTAATTTTTATCTAATCTTGGTTATATTTTCAAAGCACTTTTTCGTACCTTTAAAGATTTTTTAAAATTACTTGTAATAATTAGTTAATGAATCTCGAATAAAATAAGCCATAAAAAGTTTCAATTAGATAAAAATTATAGATTTTTTCTGGTCGAAATCGATAGAAAATTTTCAATTGTTCTTAGCTGCTTTTGGATGGTATAGTTTCACCAATGAATAATTTATCATTTTTATCTGATTCAAACTAAATCCTATGAAGTGAGATATAAATATATCTTATGGTTTAGCATTTTAACTTCAATTCAGTTATCATAAAAATCATTTGATTTTTAATCATAATGTCTCATTTTATTCCTTTAGTTCTAGCAAATATGTGTTTATTGTGAAATATTTTTAAAAACTTTTTGTGTTTATCACAGTCGTACTGTGAACTATCGAACAAACATTTAAGGCCATGTCTTACTTATCCGACTCCTGCTTTACCGACACTTTTTTTCGTCCTTCGCATTACCATATTTACTGAGATATCAAAAGTTGAAACTTTAAGTAATTAAGTAAAATGAACTAAGGAACGTTTATCTGCTCCTAAGTACTTATAACTATAAGATAAAAGCGTTCCAAAAAGTTTTTTTTTATAATTTTAAAAATGTTGGACTAGATAAACGTTACTTAGTGCTTTTTACCCAATTATCTACAGTCTCAACTCGATAACTCAATTAATGTGGAAATGTGAAGGGCGAAAAAAAGTGTCGGTAAGGTAGGGATTGGATAAATAAGACATAGCCTTCAGGCCATGAACAAACCGGATCACGTGACTACCCAAAAAGCAATTGATTGACCCAATGATCGATACGTTTTGATTGAGTAAATTGAATTTAGGGAATAGCGAGGTGAGATTGTACAGTCATAAAGAATTCGTCATTTATGCCACAATAAAATTGATGACGGATAGAATAGCTTTCGTTAAATAGTCTTTTCTTTGCGTAAAGTGAATTCCAACGCAATACGATGAATTACTCATCATATATTATTTATTTAAATGACTTGAGTTCGCTATCATTCACAAGAAATTAAATTTTTCTGAAGAGATTGTATAAAATTGTTTCTTAAATAAGCGATATGCGTACATAGAAAGAAAAAGTTATCCAAAAAATATTGGAAGTTTCTATCTTTGTAATTTGATGCCAGAATGGAAAAAAAGTTACTCGAGGTAGTACAAGAATTTCTCATTTTTTCTAGTACAACTTTTTCAAGTTCTGCGGAAAAACTTCAGTTACTTCATGTCCACTAAAAAAATGAAAAATTGTTCTCACTATAATTTTGTTTAAATTAATTCTGCGCAACGGAAACTAGATGATCTAAATTAGTAAATTAATTCACGAATAGAATTGACCAATAATGGGTGATATATTGCAACAATGAATGACCGATAATACCCAATTTATTGCCCATTTATGACTGATCTATTGAGCAGTTTGCTCGTCTCTTTAGTACGTCACATAATGATCCAATACAAGGGCATTCAAAATCGAGAAAATAATCTCCCAAAAACATCAACATCTCACAATTAAAGCCCCATAAGTCGTGTGCTTTAAAGGACATCCATGATTCAGCCATAAATGTTCTGTTATTCAGTCGCATCTTACGTCATCTATTGCCCAATACAACTGAATTCAATTCACCGTCAATTCTACAATTGTTGCTCTAACTTTGCTTTTTGGGTAGATTCTTACCTTACCAGTATTTTCAATTTGTGTAACCCCATTTCTATAAAAAATGAGATAGTACGTTCAAAATTTATGAGAGTAAATAAAATACACTAAGGCAGGTCATAAATGTTTATAAAGTAGGAATCTAGTCACGTGACCAGGTTGGTCCATGGTCTTAAATCCAATTAAATATTTTAGTATTAAAAAAGGGAGGATGGACTTTTATTAAAAGCTATAATGACAAGATTTATAAATTTAAACTACTTTTATATATGAAATACTTACGAGCAATATCAAAGTATCTTGCCTCTTCGAGTAGAAGGTCCAGGTCAGCAAAATTGTCAGGTATAAGTAGGCGAGAATTGCGCATGAAGTTAAGTATATGACGAAACATTCCGCCATCTCTGTCGATAAAGTAGTGCTGCTTCAAGGAATCTAGTACGATAGGAATGTTCCCGTTGAAAAGTTTTGCTAACCTCGACTCTGGGTACCTGAAAGTCCAAAGAGAGATGTTTAAAAATGATTCTCTTTTCAGTTTTTGACGACATAAGCGATTAACGAGAAATTTTGTGGATATATATTTATCTGAAGCTTTTACACATTCGAACCCCGAAGATTCTTGAGATCCATTTTTATTCTCCATTCTCTAAAGCTAAACTGCTTTGTGCACTTTTTATGTCCTGAAGAAACGAATTGAAACAGGCAGGTGACCCAGGTATTGGCACCTGCTTAAATAGCTTCGAGACAAACTCGCCTCAGGACTGAGATTTCAGCAGCTGGTTTCATAGAAAATTTCGACAAGCCCTTCTTCTTCCTAATTAACGACGTGCCATGTCGATAAAATATTATGAGTCGACGAATAAGCATGATTACTCCCCAGGAGATCATATCGATGTTTATCCACTTATCGGACTAGCTAATATTGCATTAAAACATAAGAATATTTGGTTGTCTTTAAATTTTGAGATTAAATATTTAAATAAAAATACGTTTATTTATCTTTATTCAGAAGATACAATCTAATTTCAATGATCTACATGTTTGTGTCCAAAATATATAAAATTCTGTTTTTAAAATTTGGGAAAAGTTAGAGAAGATAAAAACAGACGTAGATAGACAACCTTTGGTTTGGAAAATAAAGAAAGTACAATTTTAGCAAAATCCAACGGAAAGTTTTTTTTATTATCAAAAGAAAAAGTAGTCTATCTACCTTCGTTTTTATTTTCTCTGATATTTCCCAAATTTTAAAAGCAAAATTCTATTAATTGAACGTCGATCATTATATAAAAAAAGACATTCAAATCTCTTAAGGTAGTTGTAGTTCCAAAAAGCAAGTCTCTAGAAAAAAAAGTTTTCCTATAATTCTAAAACTTAAAATTATATTATCAATCATGTCATATGAAAGAAAAAACATTATTTTCAAAAAATAAATTTTAAACTGAGGAAAAATAATAATTTTAATAATGTTTTTTGTATTAGAATTTTTTGTTATCATCGCTTTTTAACGATTGTGCAAACTCATGTTTGTAGAGAATATTTAAAGAATTTGAAAATCTTTCTGTGGAAAAAAAGACGCTTTCGACTGCGCTGGGATTCGAGCCCAGGTCTTTCGATTGCCGGTTGACTGCTCATCATTACTAAAAAGATAAGCCATGAGTTATGGAAATCCAATCATTTTTAAAAAATTGTTGATAAGCGATAGCAAGGAAAAATTCGATTACAATAAATATTATTAAAAGTATTATTTTTCGTAAGTTTTAAATTTTTATTATACCAAAAAAATGTTTTTTCTTTTATAAGACACGACTGATGATATAATTTCAAGTTTTAAAATGATAGAAAAACTTTTTTTCCAGAGACCTGACTTTTAGCACGATAAGTACCTTAAGAATTATGAACAGAAAATTCTGAATTTCTAAGACTGTGTGCCCCTTTGAATAAAGCCCGCAGGATATGACGATAATCGAACTCCGTACTTGACCGCAAGCAAGGAGTCGTAAGAATAAATTCCATTGTTCATTGCTTAACAACTTTGTTAGGAATACCTGCGAATCTTTACATTTCTAATTCGTATATCATAAAACTATAATTCTTGTTTTTAGTTGCTTAAATTATTATTTTTATTATTTTTGTAGAGGCTTATTATATATTTTAAATTAATTCCAATTAATTAAATTCGATAATTGAAATAAGTTTTAAATTGTCCCATAAATCGACACTCTGATTCCAATGCTTGAAGTTAACATTTTTACATTCTCATTATATGAGAAGGTATTGGTTTTATGTGAAAAATCACTTTCTGAATTTTCATCAAACTTTTACGTTTCGTGACCCCCTGAGTCAGAAAAAACGATTTTTCGGATTGGATTGAAATTTCACACACCTTTCGAAAGCCTAAAAAGAAAGGTCGAGTTCGTTAACCAACCGAATCCGACCAAAATTGTGAAAATAAGAGCATTTTTTGTATTTTTGAAATTTTTATTTGAAAAAATAAAAAATTGCAATGTTGATTTCTGATAGTGCTCATGGGTCTGTATTAATTATCATTATAACATTTTTCGATTTAACTAAAATTAGGAAAGTTACAGTATGTTAAAACTTTAAGAAAGTGAATATCTAAATTTAATTTTCAAGTTAAATTATACGAGATACGAAAAAAGGTTATGATAAAAAATCTTTACAAAAAAAATACCTGCAAATTTAAATCCGAGATTTTTTTTATAAGATGTGTATTTTTTATTTTAATTTTAAAAATACTATTGATAATCCAAAATTCAATTTTTTAACAATAATGTGTTGAAATACGAAAAAAAAGTGATTTTGCAAAATTTTTCGTTTCGATAAGGTCTACAAATTTTGTCTGACACAGTTTCTGTTAAAATGTATAGTTTTCTTTCTAATTTCAAAAAATATGATTAAAATTAAAAAATTCCATTTTTCAAACAAAAAATATGCGATACCAAAAAAAATTTGATATGGAAAATGAATTGCTTGAATGAGGTCTACAAATTCTCATTATTACATTTTTCGACAGGATGTATATTTTACGTTGTAATTTTTTAGCAAAAATTAAATTTTTTATCAAAAATATGTGAGATACGAAATAAGCGTTGAAATGTAAGATCGTTTGCTTATATAAAGCCTACGGTTGTTTTTCCTTTTTGAGATATTTGGAAGAAAGAAAATTATTTTAATCATATTCCCTAAGGTCGATAGAGCCTTGAGTAAATTGAATTTCCTTTTTCATTTAAAATCAAAAACAAATTTAGTAATTTTGAAAAAATGTAATTCACACTTACGATTTTATAAAATTGACTTGAGCTTTAGTATAAAATTACAAGAAAGCGCGAAGCGCGAAGATCGAATCGCGCGCCCTGGGCGCGCTCAAACTCACGATCGATCAAAATGTTACCGCGAAGCTCGCAGATTTTTTCATTTTATATTATAAGGTTCGAATTGAATAATTTCATATTATTTGAATTCAAAGTGAAATGGATTTGTTACAAATGTAATCCGAAAAAAACAGATTTTGTAATATTTTCTTGACCTTCTATCTTAGAGCTGAAATCTCTTTAAATCTCTAAGCGTCTCGCATAATGATCTTCAAATAACTATCTCAGATGTAAGAAGAGTTTCGAACTTTAATAGAAGTTTCATCATCATCTTGGATGTTTTTTTTTTACTTTTTCGTCATACATGATATTTTTTATAAGTATCAGAGCCTTGCCTGGTACCAGCGACGCTAAAGCAATACGTATCTGGCACCATCGAGCTGGTCTCTCACCAGGTATAGTTACCTACCCTGCGGTATCTCTCTTGAAGACGAACGCCTCAAGGCACACGAGGCCGTCGTTATTATACGTTATCGCGAGGAGGAGGGTATGGGAACGGGCCCGAAGGTACCTTACTCCTCCTCGCTGTGCCATAACGCACGACGAGGTACACGACAAGAACAAAAAGTCAAAAAGTCCTCCTTTTTGCACCACGAGTCCGTAATACACATACAAATATACATGGTGACCCATTTTAATCTATAGTCCCAAATATCTTTTACAATACATTATCTACGAAAAAATACTTCGGACAAAGGTTAACCAGGACCGAGGGGGACATTTGACTGTACCATCAGTTTTGACCTTAAGGTCAATTTTCAAGGTCAAATAGAGGTAAGACCCTTTTATTAAATGAGAACCTCTATTTTTGACTGCGGTTTTGAAAAGAGCGGGAAATTTCGCGTCAAAAATGACCTGTGGAAAAATGCTTTTTGTGACCTTGGAAAGGTAAAAAATTAAGGTCAAATGTCTGAGAAACAACCAGATGCCCTTTTTCTGAATTGTCTTCGTTTTTCGGGGTAAACAAACGTTCATGATGCTTCACAAAAGTCGATGAAATATTAAGGTGTACATCATTTTGACCATCATGACCTTCAGGTCAATTTTCAAGGTGACTTGAAGGTCAAGACGATTTTTCTTAGATTGAACTCTGTGCCCGGATAAATTTTTTTGTAGACTTCAGGCTGTGGATTATTATCACCCCCCCCCCCCTCTAAACACACCCAGACAGCAACAATCATTTCGGATAAGATGTAAAGACTGTGACTATGTAGTTGCAAAAGTGACAATCTCAGGCCTCAAAGTCCCTTTGGGATAAAAAATAGGATGTATAGGGACCTTTTTTCTTACCCCTAGGGACCGCTCTTACGCTCATAGGGTACATTTTTAAACAAAAATTAGGTATGAAAGAAAGTTATTAAAAATAATAAACTCTTAATAAAAGGTAAATAAAGACGTAATACTTTTTATTTTAGTAATGTAATAAATATATTCATATTTTCGTACACAATCGCACTTCACAAATTTTCGGGTGTGAGTATTCTTAGGATTAAATAGGAAATTACTTACATATCACGACTATGTATGTAAGTCTAATTGAAGTATAATAAAAAATAACTCTCAACAAAATTTCCCTTTTTAGATGTTTTATACTTTGGTTAAAGAAAGACACTTATAGGCAATCTCACTTGCTATACATTTAGTATCCTTACGATTACTTTCGACGAAATCCGCTCACGTCTACAATATATAACTTTAATATAGTTTAAAGCTATTAAATATGAATGTTACTTCTTTAAATTTCAGTCTTTTCATAATTTAAAGTTTTAACCGTTTCCACTTTTAATGTTCTAGCCGTGTTAGTTGCCGGTATGCGATCACACTCAACACCTAACATTAACATGTCGTTCGTCGCTAATGTTATTGGCTGAGGCAGTGCGTACATCGACCAATCATAATTTCTCGAATAAAAGCGCTAGAAATTTAAATATTATTCAATGACAGTTTCAAAATAGTGAGGTCATTAAAAGAATGCAACGTTTGTAAAGGGTTTTCCAATAGGGAAATAACAATTTCGTATCTTTATATGAACGCACCCTTAAACATTTTTAATGAACTGTCAATGTCAAAACGTTAGTTAAAGTCAACATTTTCATCACGGTAAAGTTCGCGAACCAGCAACGTTTGGAAATTATTCAAAATTACTACCGAAATTATGAGTCGGTGGTCGCAACTTTAAGAGCGCTTACTTCAATTTTCGGCCGTAATAATCGTCCCACCCGACAGGCTGTGCGTGCTATAGTGGATAAATTCGAGACCAAATTTACACTATTGGACGTTCCGGTGCCAAAAAGACGTCGTATTGCTCGAAGCGAAGAAATAATCGCAGCCGTAAGTGCATCGATTCAAAATGAGCAAAATCAGTCGATTCCACGTCGTTCTCAAGAATTGGGCATCTCTCAAACGACACTGTGGCGTATTATGCGAAAAGATCTTGGCCTACATGCTTTCAAGATTAAATTGACTCAAGAACTAAAGCCACTTGATCATTTGAAACGCCGAAACTTCTCCAATTGGGCTTTGGCAAAGTTTGAAGAAAATGAACAATTTCATCGAAAAATCATCTTCAGCAAAAAGTGACTGTTTGGTGCGGTTTTCATGCCGAAGGTGTGGTTGGGCCGTATTTTTTCGTGGATGAAAACAACCGTCATGTTACCGTCAATGGAGAGCGCTATCGTGCTATGTTGGAAGATTACACAGGCACACAAAAAAAACCAAGTCTCTGATATTTGAACGCGACACATATGTTCCCATGTAATTTGATCCGCTGATCACGAATCCGCGGTCCAATTGACCCCATGACATCTGGGTCAAGGGCATTTGAAGGTCAAAATTGAACACACACATTTGAGTTGAAAAAAATGACTAATCTTTATGTTTTTTGGGTCGCTGAATAATAATTCGAGGTCGGTTTGACCTCAAGTAGTAAATGTCAAGGTCATTTGAAGGTCAAACGTGTTTATTTTGGAAATAATGCATTTTTGACTGCAGATTCTGAAAGAACGGAAAATTTTACGTCCAAAACTGTATTTTTTAATTTTTTTAATATGATCCAAAGGTCATTTCAAGGTCATTATAAGTGGTGATGTGGAGAATCAATTTAATCACTGCAAAAATACGAAAATATGATTTCCTTTACCTAAACTACTGTGGTAATATATTTTGGTGGTTGCTGGATCAGAATACGAGGTCTTTTTGACCCCATCACACCTGGGTCAAGGGCATTTGAAGGTCGAAATTGGGAAAAATATCGTTTTAGTGGAATAAACTACTTATCATTATGTTTTTTGGTTCGCTGAATTCGAATTTGAGGTCGGTTTGATCTCAAGCTGTGAAGGTCAAGGTCATTTTAAGGTCAAACTTGTTTATTTTGAAAAGAAACTGCATTTTTGACTCCAGATTCTGAAAGAACGGAGTAGTATCTATCAGTAATACCTATCTTGTGTCAGCACCCAGGGCACCTCTACGTGGTGACGGCGGAAACGGCTTTGTTTTTCTTGTTTGTTTTCCGGCTAAGCCCTGGGGTGAAGGCATGACGCCGTCATGGCTGGCACAGGAAAGTCTACGATGCAGGGTCTTGGATGCCCAGTATCGGCGGTTGGTCAGGGTGAGCAAGCGGGCCCGCAATCATCGTCATCAAGTGACCGCAGCTCTTTACTAGTTGGTGACTTGGCTAATAAGGAGTATGATGCTACAAGAAGAATTGAAGATGCTGCAAGCCACTTTTGTGGCACTGATAAAAATATTTTTTGTTACGTTTGCGGGAAATATGAAGTAAGCAAATATCGTAGGTCAATGAATAAAAAATGTACAGATATATATGAGAAATGTTATAAAAAAGAACTTTCTGTTCAAAATTCAACGTTTGCTCCAGAAACTATTTGCTGCTCTTGTTTTAATATGCTTATCCGATGGGATAAAACCAGAAATGATAAAATTTTGAAATATACTTCACCAGTAATATGGTCAATACCTGAATCCGAGAAAGATTGTTATTTTTGCAATACCAATGTTAAAGGATTCAACGTTAAAACAAAGTCACAGATATCATACGCACTAGTATCTTCCGTTGTACCAGCAAAATCTAGGGTAGAGTGTGCTGACGAAAAAATGGATACGAGTCCATCAATGAATGAAGCTTCAACGAGTAAAGAAACTGATAGGGAGGAATGGTTTGACAGTGTAGAAGAATCTCTCGATAGCTCCGACCAAGATGATCATGAAGAAGAATATGTTCCAAAATTGAGGGAGGAAAAAAATAACCCTGTAAAACTATTCAATCAAGAAAGTTTAAGTAATTTTATCAGGGATATGGGGCTTCCTAAAGATGCTTCTGAATACATGGCCGCTGTGTTGAAAAATCGAGGAATGCTTGAACGGGGAACGAAGTCATCAGTCTACAGAAATAGAGAAAAACAATTCCGTCAATATTTCAAGAAAGACGAAGAAGGCACTCTGGTATATTGCACAGATGTTTTAGGTTTGATGAACGAAATGAAAGAAGGTATTTATGTTCCTGAAGAATGGAGATTGTTTATAGATTCCTCAAAACGGAGTCTGAAGGCAGTGCTTCTCAATAATGGAAATGGGTACGCAAGTCTACCTTTAGCGCACTCAACGCAATTGAAAGAAAGTTACGAAAATGTGGAATACGTATTGGATAAAATACGATATAAAGAACATAATTGGCAGATTTGTGGCAATCTAAAAATAATAACGATTCTTCTTGGTCAACAGTCAGGATTTACAAAGTATCCCTGCTTCCTATGTTTATGGGATAGTAGAGATCGCGAAAACCATTATGTAAAAAAAAATTGGCAATCAAGAGCACAACTAGTTCCTGGAAGTTACAATATACTGAAACTGCCTTTAGTTGATCCCTCAAAAGTTTTACTTCCGCCTCTTCACATAAAACTTGGGCTGATGAAACAGTTTGTCAAAGCGTTGGATAAAGGTGAAAAATGTTTTAAGTACTTAGTGGAGCGATTCCCTCGATTAAGTGAAGCGAAGTTGAAGGAAGGGATATTCGATGGACCTCAAATCCGTAAAATGTTTAACGATGAAAAATTCATTGATACCATGAATGACTTAGAGAAAGCTGCATGGCTCAGTTTCCGAGATGTTTGTCAGAACTTTTTGGGAAATAACAAAAGCGATGACTACAAAACTATTGTAGCAAATATGATAAGAAACTATAAGTGTTTGGGATGTTTGATGAGTCACAAAGTTCATTTTATGGATGCTCATCTCAGCTATTTCCCTGATAACTTGGGAGATTACAGCGAAGAACAAGGGGAACGGTTCCATCAAGATCTGAAAGAGGCTGAAACTAGATGGCAAGGGAAATGGGACGTAAATATGTTGGCGGACTACTGTTGGTTACTGAAAAGAGATCGAGTGTCAGATGATGAAGAAGATGACGAGAGCGCAAAAAGAATTAGAAATCCGCTACACAGATCCTTCGAAAGTAAAAGAAAGCGTTATAGAAGAAAAAACAATAGCTAAGTCTCATATTTATAGTTCTGCAGAGATTCAGTTCTTTTTTTACCTTGATGGGGCGACCCTTATCTTGTCCTTGAGGAGACAGACGAACCTTGTATTCTGGTTCAACGATCACCAAAATATATTACCGCAATAGTTTAGGTGAAGGGAACCATATTTTCGTATTTTTGCAGTGATTAAATTGATTCTCCACATCACCACTTATAATGACCTTGAAATGACCTTTGGATCATATTAAAAAAATTAAAAAATACAGTTTTGGACGTAAAATTTTCCGTTCTTTCAGAATCTGCAGTCAAAAATGCATTATTTCCAAAATAAACACGTTTGACCTTCAAATGACCTTGACATTTACTACTTGAGGTCAAACCGACCTCGAATTATTATTCAGCGACCCAAAAAACATAAAGATTAGTCATTTTTTTCAACTCAAATGTGTGTGTTCAATTTTGACCTTCAAATGCCCTTGACCCAGATGTCATGGGGTCAATTGGACCGCGGATTCGTGATCAGCGGATCAAATTACATGGGAACATATGTGTCGCGTTCAAATATCAGAGACTTGGTTTTTTTGTGTGCCTGTATTATTTGTGACCAGAATTGGATGAACTTGAAATCAACGATATGTGGTTTCAACAAAACGGTGCCACTAGCCACACAGCACGCGTCATAATCGATTTATCAAAAGGCAAAATTTGGCCTCGTTCATGCGATTTAACGCCATTGGATTTCTTTTTATGGGGCCATCTCAAGTCACTGGTCTATGCCAACAAGCCAGTAACTTTAGACGACCTCAAAGACAACATCCAACGCGAAATTGCCAACGTTCCGGTGGAAGTGTGTGCCAGAGTGGTGGAAAATTAGGTCCAAAGAATCGATCGCTGTAAACGGGCTTGTGGTGGTCATATGACCGATATCGAATTTCATTCATAAAATGTAATGCTTGCACTACACCCACAATAAATTTGATCTCAATATCTCAAATATTTCTGTGTTTTATTCATGGATAAAATTGTTGTGTCCCTATTGGAAAACCCTTTATATCTCGATTATATACAAATTTTAAATAACGTACACTAATGGCTGAAAATAAGGTACTTTAGGGACCTCAACTGAATATAGAGGACAATATGGGATATAGGGACCGGTTTGTGAGGCCTGCAATCTTGACAATGGCATTTCTCTGCGACTAGTTACAAAAGAAAAAGTCACTTTGTCCTTACTTTTAGCGTTACCCAGAAACAACGGCGTGGACGTAGTAAGTTCTGTTTCCTTTGGGGTGCTTTCTTGTCGTAAGTTCCCCTTGCCTCTCACGTTTCGGGTGGTTGATTAACGTGAGTCCCAACAAGATGGTGCTCAGCCACATTTTGCACTCATCGTACGTGTGTTTTTGAACTTAAATTTCAATGAGAGATGGATTGGACGAGGAGGTCCATTCGAATGGCCCCCCTGCTCACCAGTTCTAACATCACCTGATTTCTTTTTATGGGGTTATATTAAAAATGTAGTTTTTGCTCAGCGACCCACTACAAGAGAAACTTTGCTGAAAACTGTGGACGGTTTTGAAAGACGCCTACGTTTGTGTCTTCAAGCCAATGGAGAGCACTTCGAACAGTTACTCCATGGCTGATTGTAATACTGGTAGCAATAGTGAGAGGCAAGGGACTCACGTTAGTCAACCACCCGAAATGTGAGAGGCAAGGGGAACTCACGACTAGAGTTCCAAAATTCCCGATGTGTCTTTTTCTAACCTATAGCACCATGTTTTTCTAGTAAAAGACGCCGCCATAATTTAAAGAAGGATACACCGGGAATTTTCCAACTCTACTCACGACAAGAAAGCACACCAAAGGAAACAGAACTTACTACGTCCACGCCGTTGTTTCTGGGTAACGCTAAAAGTAAGGACAAAGTGTCTTTCTATTGTATCTAGTCACAGAGAAGTGACATTGTCAAGATTGTCACTTTTGTTACTACATAGTCACAGTCTTTACATCTTATCAGAAATGATTGTTGCTGCCTGGGTGTGTTTGGGGGGGGGGGGGGTGATAACAATCCACAGCCTGAAGTCTACAAAAAAAATTTATCCGGGCACAGAGTTCAATCTATGAAAAATCGTCTTGACCTTCAAGACATCTTGAAAATTGACCTGAAGGTCATTATGGTCAAGGTGATGTACACCTTAACATTTCATCGACTTTTGTGAAGCATCTTGAACGTTTGTTTACCCCGAAAAATGAAGACAATTCAGAAAAAGGGCATCTGGTTGTTTCTCAGACATTTGACCTTAATTTTTTACCTTTCCAAGGTCACAAAAAGCATTTTTCCACAGGTCATTTTTGACGTGAAATTTCCCGCTCTTTTCAAACCCGTAGTCAAAAATAGGGGTTCTCATTTAAGAAAAGAGTCTTACCTCCATTTGACCTTGAAATTTGACCTCAAGGGCAAAATTTATGGTACAGTCAAATGTCCCCCTCGGTGCTGGTCAACCGTTGTCCGAACCATTTTTTCGTAGATAAAGTATTTTAAAAGTTATTTGGGATTATAGATTAAAATGGGTCACCGTGTATATTATAAGTGCACTTTCGAATATGCGTACGTAAGTATGTGTACAATCATGTACTTATTTATATTCAAGTTGGAAGTAAAGTGACCCCAGTGATTTTTTCTTCGAGCTTGAGAATTGGCTTACGTATTTAAGGCCATGGATCAATTGGACGACGTGACAAAATTATTCGTAATTTTTTAAATTTATGATTAATTTTTTAATTTACAAAACATCCCTCTAAAAATTTGGTTAACGTAATAAAAGACAATAACGCAGGTCTGTTAACTTCTTTTTCGTATGAATTTTGAATAAAATTGGAAGACTTATCGCACTGAGAAAAAAACTGAGAAAAATTCTTTGATATACGGTCAAAGAAACAATTTCTTTGAATTAAAGAAAATTTTGTTAATCCGAACAAATTTTCTTTGATCCAAAGAAATAGATTTATTTACATTAAAAAAATTTTTTTTGAATTAACAAAAATTTCTTCAATTCAAAGAAACTGTTCTCTGGGTGCGATAATTACAGTTAACTGTAAAAATGTTTGCAAAATTTTCACTCAATTGAAGTTCATACGATGTTTATCGTCTTCCGTTGCATTTTCCAAATTTTCAGGAAGATATCTTATAATATGAAAAAGTTATCTTACATGAACTTTTACAATCCATGGTACAAAAAATCTATTTTACTTAGTAATTTTTGAATAACTTTAGAGATTTTAACTGGAATTAACGAAATTATGGGGTTCTGTTAATTCACGGCCTCAAGGCCATTTATCAGAATGATCACGTGACATTGAGAAAAGATTTATTGACTTAAGTTTCTTTCTTATAATAATAAATATTTCACGTAGAAATATTGAAAATTCTGAGTCGGTTTCATTTAAACACAAAATGTTTTCTACAGAAAGTGTTTTTCATAGAAAATACAAAAATTTAATTTAACCGAGAAACAAAATTCATAAGATATTTTCCAATTCTGGTTTTTAATTTAAACAGATCTTTATATTTGCTGTAAAAAACACTTTCTGCAGAAAAAATTGTGTGTACAAATAACACCGACTCAAAATTCTTTTTAGATTAAGTAATCAAAATAATTATATTCACTGTAACATCAACTAAGTATAAAGGAAATTAAGTTTTTTGATTACCTAATCCAATGAGAAGTCATAGGACCTATATCAGCATGTCCTCTAATATCTTAGTCCAACATTTCCGCGTAAACATTTATTATTACCGGGATAGGAATATGAAAAGATTTTTAATTGTTTTCTTACATCCCTTCTAATAGAAAATGCCCAATAAAGATTTTACCAAAATTGAAACTTTCCATTTTCCGGTAAATTTGAATTAAAATTGGTCAAAATGGGAATCCGCATGTAAACAAACAAGTTTCAGTTACAAAAGGCTTACATGAATTAAAAGTTTTAATTTTAGAAGTTTAATTAAGTAAAAATCACCCAGTCACAACTTTTTTAACGTGGTTATTGTTCTACATAATGGATTTCAATTTCTTTTATTGCAAATTTATCAAAAGTATTACCCAAGAAAAAATAAATAACCTCTCGTGATAATGAAATTGAATATTTTTAGGATTCATTTATTTTTCATTAATTACTTTTATAACATTCATCTTTGCTAATTCATTAGCTGAAAAGGTTTTTCATACTGAAGAAATCAATGTCTAAAGCTTAAATAGTATATTTAGTATCAAGTGCGGAAAGGTGTTTTATCACAAGAACGAGCCGCGACTCGCTCGCGCGTTCAAATACGTTTCGCACGTGATACGAACGATTTTTTATATTCGCTGTATACCGGTAGTTAGCCGGGTCAGTGCCATTTTGTGTGCGGAAAGCTTATTTTCCCGCACTAGTGCAGTAAAATTATAAATTTGTTTTAACTTTCCGCACACTTATCATTTTACCGACCCAGTGCTGGAATATCAACTTTCCGCACGCAAAACGATACCGACAAGGCTAAATTTCGGTGTACGGCGGACAAAAAATACTTTTTTTTGTTTTTCTATCCCATGAACATTTTTCTGTGGGTGAAAATATATCCGAAAATAAATGACAACCATTTTCTAGCATTAATATTTATGAGGTTTAAATTTTGGGTGTACTATGCTCTCAAACTACAATACATAAGAAAATGAAAGAAGGTAATATCGAGTGGGAGGAAAAGGATGAGTGGAAGGATTAGTAAAACAAAGATAAAGAAGGAAAGGAAACGGGTCCAGGGGCGGAGGACAAGAGCCGTGATTACCGCAGGGCATTCTGCGCCCACCGCCGACCGACCGGGGTCCGATCCCGGGTCAGATCCGCTCGCTATGGGAAAACACTAAACGATCGGCTCACATCACTCAGATTCCTGCTCTGCTTTCGTATATATCTATATACCGGGTGTCCAGCCCAGTAAATTATAACCCCCCCCCCCCCCCCCACCCCCCTGACAAGACTAGAGTAACGTGCCTTGATCAAGAATCGCCTCCCTCAATTCAAGAGTCCTCTGGCGATACAGGAAGTCTCTCTATTTGCACATTTAATCTGAGAAACCAACTTTATATTTTCATAATTCCAGTTTACGGAGACGTTCAAATTTTATACACAGAACTATTATGAATACTTCAAAGCCCGTAAAGTAATTCGGGCATCTGGTTATTTTACGATTAATTAACTAGCAGCCTCGGCTTTTTTATGAAACGCTTTATTCAGTCGCCCTCAAGGCAAAATTAAGTTTGCGAACAGAAAGCCTTGTGCAGCCCGGAAATATTTTTAGACAAAGTCCCAAAAATCATTTTTGCATGGATTGATGCCGCTCGTTGCATACTAAACCAATTATAGTGATTATTAAAATTAAAGTAGACGAACTTTTGAGGAGATTTTTAAAAAATATCTACCTTCCATAGATACCGAGTTATGGCACTTCAAAGTTACTCGATTTTTTGCCGAATGACATTTCTTTTGTCTGTGCTGTGGAAAATAAAATTTTGCGTAGTTAACATTATAAAGCGTTTTATTAAGGTAGTTTGTTCACGAAAATTAGACCTCAGGCAAAAATAGATAATTTTGGTTTCAAGAATAGCAATATTATTATTGAAGGGCTAATTTGAAAGAGAGAAGATTATTTTTCATGAAAAAAATTTGAAACACAAAAAAATAATTTTATTAATAAATTTTATATTTGCCCAAACTTATTTTCTTATCGCTTCGAGCCAAATTTTTAAAAATGATGCGATTCTAATAAATCACGGTTCAGTTTTTTAGGAAAAAAATTCTCTACAACTTGACCGTTTCCGATTTTTGAAAACGAATCCTTTAATGGTTGAAATTATAAAAAAAAAATTTTTCAAAACAAAATTTTTATAAACAAATTGCTGTATTTGATAATAAATAATTCAATTTCAAAAATAGGAAACGGTCAAGTTGTAGAGAATCTTTTTTCTAAAAAAAATGAACCGTGATTTATTAGAATCGCATCATTTTTAAAAATTTGGCTCGAATTGATAAGAAAAAATGTTTGGGCAAAAATAAAATTTGTTAATAAAACTGTTTTTTTGTGTTTTAATTTTTTTTCATGAAAAATAATCTTTTCTCTTTCAAATTAGCCCTTCAATAATAATATTGCTATTCTTGAAAGCAAAATTATCTATTTTTGTCTAAGGTCTAATTTTCGTGAACGAACTACCTTAAGATAATCGAGTTTGTTAATTCGTCGAAAAGGTCTTTTCTGCAACCAAATGCCTGGGCTATGAAGACGAAACTGTCATCACATTGAAAATTTATTGCCCCTGTTTCGCTAAAATTGTAAAAAAGTTTGAGCGCGCATAGGGCGCACGATTCAGTCGTCGCGTTTTGAGGTCCGAAATATTTGAACGTCACGCTTCGCGCTCGATCTTATATTCTTCGCATACATATCAGTTTATTTCTTGTGATTTGATACTGAAGTTCAGTGACTAAAGTCAAATTTATAATATTGTAGATGCAAATAATGTTATTAATAAATTTTATTTTTGCCCAAACTTATTTTCTTATCGCTTCGAGCCAAATTTTAAAAAATGATGCGATTCTAATAAATCACGGTTCATTTTTTTAGGAAAAAGATTCTCTACAACTTGACCGTTTCCAATTTTTGAAAATGAATTCTTTAATGGCTGAAATTATAAAAAACAATTTTTCAAAACAAAATTTTTATAAACAAATTGCTGTATTTGATAATAATTAATTCAATTTTAAAAATAGGAAACGGTCCAGTTGTAGAAAATGAACCGTGATTTATTAGAATCGCATCATTTTTAAAAATTTGGCTCGGAGCGATAAGAAAATAAGTTTGGGCAAAAATAAAATTTATTAATAACATTATTTTTTTGTGTTTCAAATTTTTTATCATAACCTTTTTTCGTATCTCGTATAATTTAACTGGAAAATGGAATTTAGATATTGACTTTTTTTAAATTTAAACATACCGTAACTTTCCTAATTTTAGTTAAATCGAAAAATGTTATAAGGATAATTAAGACAGATCCATGAGCACTATCAGAAACCAACATTGCAATTTTTGACTTTTTTATATAAAAAATTCAAAAATACCAAAAATACTATTATTTTTACAATTTTGGCCGGATTCAGTTGGTTATCGATCTCGACCGTTCTTGTTAAGCTTTTGAAAGGTGTGCGAAATTATTGAATATTAAAATTATTACGTATTTAAAATGTGAATTACATATTCTTATAGTTACTAAATTTTTTTATTTCAAATGAAAAAGGAAATTCAATTTACTTGAGGCTCTATCTGCCTTGAGGAATACATTCTCATCATTACACTCGCGTTTCGCGCTCGATTTTCTGTATACATTTCTGTAACTTTTTAATAAATTACATGATTAAAATAATTTTTTTTCTTTCAAATATCTCAACAAGGAAAATTATCCATTTTAACATTTTTTTTGTATCAAACATGTTTTATTTAAAAAAATGGAATTTTGACAATCTAAAAACAAGTGTGTTACTTCTACACGTGAAATACGATAGTAACTTTTTAGGCATTTGAAGTGTGTATTTTTAATACACATTACAAACGTAACGTTTAATTTTCAAACACTTTAACGTTTTGTACCCAAAATGTGTGTTAAAAATACACACTTCAAATGCCTAAAAAGTTACTATCGTGATTCACGTGTAAAAGTAACACACTTGTTTTTAGAGTGTAATCATATTTTTTGATATTGAAACGAAAAAGATACATTTTATCATAAACTGTGTCATTCAAAATTTTTAGACCTTATTCAAGTGAACAATTTTGCATTTTAACGTCTTTTTCGTGTTTCATATATTTTGGTTAAAAAATTTTACAAAAAAAAATTTCGATTCAAATTTGTAGATCTTT
This sequence comes from Diplolepis rosae, assembly GCA_030998225.1. NCBI lineage: Eukaryota > Metazoa > Arthropoda > Insecta > Hymenoptera > Diplolepididae > Diplolepis > Diplolepis rosae. Next base: position 8,104,778 of record JAPYXD010000701.1, read on the forward strand.
TTGTAGTAAAAAATTTTGTATGATAATGATTTGTCGTATCTCGTATAATTTAACTGGAAATTGGTATTTAATTATTGACTTTTTCCAAGTTTTAACAAACTGTAACAATTGGTAAAAACGGTTGGTAAAAACCGTTTTTTGTGACTCAGTGGGTCTCAAACCGTAAAGATTTGATGAAAATTTCGAAAGTCATTTTACACATAAATCTAATACCTCCTCATTTATCATGAGAATATAAAAATTTTTTTAAAATTTACATTTTTCTGCCTCTATCATTCACTTTTATTTTTTTTCGGTATGACATGTAAATATACTGATATGCAGCTGTGAAAGTGTATATAACGGACGCGATCATTAGCGTATAAAATAAAGGCGGCTGCCTGTTTTCCAAGTTTTTTGCCGTTCTCTCGATCGTTTCTCTCCTGTATCTAAGTACCTACCGCATGAACGAGCACACCTGTGCTTCTTGTGATCTCATATCGGAAATTGATTACGAGTCGTCTCATACTGATATGTCCATTTCTGCATAACTTCGTGGCTGTTGATCACACAGGCAAAAAATTTCGCGAATAGCTAACAAATTGCTTGCTTATAGAAAGTACCGCTCAAAAAAGTAGCTAATAGGGATATTAATTAAGAATTCAATAACGCGAGTGAAGAATGTCTTTTCCCCTCCCCTCCTCTGAAGAAACTGCATTGAAAAAAAATGTTCTGATTTAAAGTTTATTTATCGTTCATCATAAAATAGATAAACATTTCAACCGCATGAATATGTTCGTTAGAAACGCTCAAGCCTGGAGAATATTTTTACGAAAGAATCAACTCGATTCGATAATTATTTACTGAAAAATGACGAGTTAATTGTATGATGATATCGCTAAAGCGTTCAGTGCACTTTCCCGTCCAGTATATGGGAATTTCTCATACACGGAAAAAACAGTATAGCTGTTCGACCTATACCGGTATATAGTGTCTCGATCCATGCGGTATAGATGAGACAACTATACTGGTTTGCCGCGCGACCTATACATTGCTTCGCATGCACGCGACTCTAACCTCGAAATGAGAAAGAAGTGTCATTTTTTCGAGGCGTGTTTTCGAAGCGTTTGTCGATTTGTTTGGAGCATTTTTGCGTATCGCGTATTGTTTTATAACACACGACAATTCACAAGAGCGATAACGATGGCATAATATTTTGTTTACGATCGCTATACATGGTATTGTCATATCAACGAACTTGTATAGCTGTCTCACCTATACTCGTATAGTTCTGAGGACCATACCGTATCATTGGTCTGATAGCAATATTTTCTGGTTCTGAGGACCAAAATATAGTTCTCTTATATAGCTATACTATTTTTTCAGTGTACACTCTAAAAACAAGTGTGTTACTTCTACACGTGAATCACGATAGTAAATTTTTAGGAATTTGAAGTGTGTATTTTTAATACATATTACAAACGTAACGTTTAATTTTCAAACACTTTAACGTTTCGTACCCAAAATGTGTGTTAAAAATACACACTTCAAATGCCTAAAAAGTTACTATCGTGATTTACGTGTAGAAGTAACACACTTGTTTTTAGAGTGTAGCTATAATGGCAAAGCAGATTATATTGAAGATAAAACTCGTTTAACACTTATCAAATTTGATTGTCGATAAAGTAATCTTTACTTGGCGTATTTTTTCCCATACTTTTGTCAAAATTTACTGTAAATATACTTTGTCTTGGTATTCCCATCGAGTATGGTAATTTCTCCTCCGATTTTATGCATTTTTTCGTCTAAATTTATCTCCGTGTACATGAAAAAATTATTATATAATTTAGTTCCCTTTTATTTGAAATTCTAATTATTAAAATAAAATAAATTATCACTTTTTGTCAAACTTTTAACATTCATCAATAAATAGTTATATTATTTTAGTTGTCTGTGTTGAGAGAGCAATATAACAAAGATGAATATAAATAGAATTTTATAAACACACCCTTTTTCTATCGTGTCCTGAATCGATTCCTATACTAATTCCTGCTTCTATGCATATAACACATAAAGAACATGAAACTAACGGACAGCGGTAGCTGTTCGATTGGTATCTAATTCATCAAATCGACACACCTTCGGGTATCAAATTTGATCCTAGCTTATTTATTTTTTTCATTCAATTGATTTTAATAGTATTTGATTTTTGATTTAATTTTCATTGTATTTGATTAATTGATTATAATATTCATCATTATAATATGGAGTTTCCGGAATGAAAATAATTGATTTAAATAAATGTGAGCTTGTTTTCGTGGAAAGAAAATCCTCTTTTTTTGGGGAAAAGTGATTTCTCATTTATTAAAATTCCATCATTTTTTAAAAATTGGTTTCTGTTAATATTAAAAATAGGTCATCCAAGAATGGAAGTTCTTAAATTAATAATTTCTCAATGCTGGTAATTTTTTAAGCAAAATAACCTTTCCTCTTTTGAACGATATCATTAATATGTAATAATATTGTAATCTGTAAAAGCAAAAATAAATAATTTCTCCTCGAGACCTGTTTTTCGCGAGGCATCAACCTTAATTTTCTACTAGATTTTGATTTATAATTCATATCATAGTGAACAAATTTTATATTTTATAACGTTAAATCTTCCTCTCTCTCTGTATTTTCAAAATCGTTTTATATGCAGCTCGACTATAACCGAATTTTATGGGATAGGTTCTTTCCATTTTACTCTACCAACGCCCGATTACGTATACAAATAAGCAAAACTATCCTAGGTCTTTCCAAAGCTTATTAAATTTCTGAACGAAATAAATCCTTAACATTGTCATAAATGTCTTGTTAAAAATAAACGTCGCGACGCCTGCGAGCGACGAGTATACAAGTTTTCGCATTTAGATATACATAGACAGCATCGATACGAATCTGGAATGCGATATGTCGAGTTACTTTCAACAAAACAATAAGGTCAACAGCATGTAATGAGGGAGGAAGGTGCAACGAAGCGTGGCGAGGTATATAGAGGCTGGCAAGGCAGGTTCCCCGCGTGCATATACGCGTTTGAATATTTTTTTTCCGATTTTAACATGTCTTAACAGGCGCGTTCGCGTGCAAGACATATCCTTCAGATAGATCTCGATATATCTTTTGCGCCTAGATACGGGACCTGTGGCGTTTTGTTACGGGATCACGTAGGATTATATCGCCAATGATTGTATAAAGCGGACCTCTACTTACTTTACAATGTTCTATGCACTTGATTAACGACTATGTTAGCATGAAATGAGCAATTTTTTAATGAAAGAAAATATACTACTTAAGGGCATGTGATACTTAGGACATTAGCAAATTTTTTTGATTTTAGGTTTCTACATGTTTGTTGCTAAAGTACATAAAATTTTGTTTTCAAAATTTGTGAAATGGTAGAGAAGATAAAAACGGACGTAGATAGACTACTTTTCGTTTCAAGATTGAAAAAAAGTTCAATTTTATCAAAATATATCGGCAATTTTTTATCATTTTCAAAACCAAATATCCCTGGTGAAAGTATCGGATTGAAATTCATTCGGAGTCAATCAGAACTATTCCGATTCATTCCGAACCAATCCAAAAAACGTTTTGTATCTTGTTTGATGAAAAACGGTAAAAAATCAATGCGACTTAATCTGAATAGCTCCGAGACATCAACTCGAAGCAATCTGACAGCAAGTTTTCAATCCAGATCAATCCGAATCAATCCGAGCCTCGGATTGATCCAAACCGAATTTTCAATCAAAATCAATCCGAATCATTCCGACCTTGGATTCATTCGGATTGATTCTGATTGAAAATTCGATTTGGATCAATCTGAGATCGGATTGATTCGGATTTATCTGGATTGAAAACTTGGTTTCAGATTCATTCGAATTGATGACTTGGAATTAATCGGATTAAGTCGGGTTGATTTTTGACCATTTTTCATCAAACGAGATACAAAACGTTTTTCGGATTGGTTCGGAATGATTCGCATTGGCTCGGATACAGATATCGGAATGAATCGGAATAGTTCTGAATGAATTTCAATCCGATACTTTCGCCAGGGAGATCTACGTTCGTTTTTATCTTCTCTACCATTTCACAAATTTTTATATATTTTGGACACAAACATGTAGAAACTGGACTAAATGGTTCACATGAAATTTCTATTTTTCTCAGGTTTCACATGCCCTTAAATTTTTGTCATTGAAATTATTTTGTCCAATATCATTCAACTACGCTTTTATTTTCTATCTTTAAAGCTCGGATTTCAAAGTCAACTTTGGAAGCGTTTAAATTATAACTTGGTCAAAAATGTTTAAAAAATCGGCGAATTTTAAATATATGGGTCGTTGATAAATGTTGTGAGATAAAGTCCCGGCAATTTGACGCATTTCTATAATTTAATATGTATTTTTAATATTTATAGGATAAAGTACTTACATCGAAGTTGTTTTTAGTAATGTTCCAAAATCTTAGGTACTGAAATTAAGAAATAATGCTTAACATAACTTTTATACATGATTGATGTTCATATAGATCATTTGTACTTAGTTGAAGCATCTGAAAATGATGAATAAATTTTTATGTAATTAAATGGATTATAAATAATAGAAAAAAAAACTTCAATCGATTCTGAACTTTTTTTTATTCAAGTGAGAGTCCAAATTTTATAACTTTGTCGACAACCCAAATCACGAAATAAAAAATTTTGTGATTGTGAAAGTTAGATTTAAACTTAAGGTTGTGTCCAAGAATTCCATAGCCTCAGAGATCATAAAAATTAATAAGCAATTAAAATATCTGCCCGCTTTGCGGACACATTCTCATCGCGCGCTTTGCGTGCGTTTGAGCGCGCCTAGGGCGCGCGATTCGGTTTGATTTCATATGAAAAAGGAAATTCTATTTACTTAAGGCTCTATCAGCCTTAAGGAGAGAGCCACGTTTAGGACGGCAAAAGGACCCCGTAGAATCCTTATGGGAAATGGCTCTCGGCCAATTTTTCTATAACTTTGGGAAATGATAGTTCATAATATGCAGAACAAAATGTAGAATAATTATGTTTCACAACACAAAAGCGTTGTCGTTTACAACACGTTGCTGCCAGAGGGCCTCTACTGCGGGCAAAATAACGGTTGCTCTTTTAATCTGAAGCCTGTAAACCAAAAAAATTTAGGGACCACATTAAAATACCTTTTATTTGAATTAAAAATAATATAAAAATGTTAAAAATTGAAAAATTTGGTAGCATGAAGAAAAAAAATTTCATTTTTCCTAAAACAATTTAAAGTTAATGTGCAAGAAAAAATTGTTAATATTACTTTTCATGTAATGTTTTTAGTTCAAATAGAAACCATACTTATTAGCTTGAAATAAAGTCCTGAGTTGTTGAGCTTCATTGATTGAAATTCTTACTTGTGCCCGCAGTGTCAAAAAATACCGTTTCGAGAAAATCACCTTCAAAGATCCTGAGCAAGCTTACTTGCCTCGAGTACGCTCGGTGCGTGAGAGGCGGTAGCTGAGGAAGCATTTCGAATATTAATCTGAAAGTTGAGAAAAATATTTTCGGATATGCCTACTATTGATTGAGATTACGAGCAAAAAATGCATTTTTCCGGCTCTTTGAACGAGCCCCCCCCCCCCCCCCCCTTAAGGAACGCCTTTTTATCATAATACTCGCGCTTTGCGCTAGCTTTTCTGTATACATTCCTGTAAATTTCTACTTATATAATTAAGATAATTTATTTTCTTCCACATATCTCAAAAAGGAAAAAAACCGTAGACTTTATTGAAGCAAAGGCTTTTGCATTTAACGCTTTTTTCGTATCTCACATATTTTTGGTTAAAAAATGGGATTTATGATACTCAATAGTGTTTTTAAAATCAAAACATAAAATATACATCCAGTCGAAAAATGTCCTAATGAGTAGTTATAAACCTCATTTAGGCAAATAATTTTTCATCTTAACGTTTTTTTCGTATCTCACATATTTTGATTAAAAAATGGAATTTTTGTACTTTAATCTTATTTTTTGAATTGATACGAAAAATTATTAATTTTTCAAAATCATTTCAATGGATTATGTCGATCATTAGAAGAGTGTATCACTCACCGTGATAACGGAACTTTACTATATCGACTTTATCAACCTCCAATTTAGAATTAACTTCATCGTAATTTTAAGACATGATGATGATTCATATATTTGAAAAATATTCTTTGTGAAAAAAGGAACGCTTTGACTCCGCTGGATATCGAGCCCAGGACCTTTCAATTGCCGGTCGAATGCGTATTTGTCAAAATTTCTTCAGATTTAAAGAAAAATTCGTAGACCTCGTAGTTCTGACCGTAAAGCTCTTCAGAATTTAACGCACTTTAATGTTAAAGAAAAAAAATTTGAAAATCGGACCAAAATTGAAGGCTCTGGACATTTTTGACCGAAAAAAGTGCATTTCCCCCCAGTGTGGAACGTCTGAAAAGAGAAGTCCAAAACTAAACGTTTGAAAAAGTTTTTTTATTTAAATTGAAGACTTACTTAGTTAAAGTCTCCAGAGATGAGGTGTAAATCGTGCCACCAACGTCGATATGAACCGGCGCAGTGTATCGCGACGCCGCAGCCACACAGGGGATTCCCGTCATTTTTTGGTTGTAGACTGGCGCCACTGGTGCCGGTGGCGTTGGCGAAGAGGAATTCGACATCGTGGGTGACGTTGCCGGCGAACTGCTTGGTGACAGCAATCTGACAAATATACTTTCAACATTAGTCGCCATTAGATAGGCCAATCATCAATTCACAAAATCTTATTTCAATTTTTTACAATTTATAGAATTGAATTTATAGAATGTACTCTTAAATGTTATTATTATGGGATAAAGATCTCTTTGAAACTGAATTAGTTGAAAAAAATAATGAAACAGCAAAAATTCATTTAATTTTTATGTGATCTACAATTTCTTTTTGAATCACATTGTTATATAAATTTTCAAGAGATCTGTGAGATGCAAATTAAACCCCTTTTATCAGATTCATTGTTTTATGTACTCATAAAAGTTGCAGATTCTCATTATCAGTTGTCAAAATATAATAAAAATTATTTTTATAAACAAAAACCAAATTTTTGCATTTTCGCGCAGAATCTTCGGTTTTATTTACGCAAGTCAACCTCCAGATGTGTTGCCTGAGAGCTCCAATTATAGAACATTGTTATATAATTAATATTTGTTTTTAACAGTTAAGTAAAAAAAAAAAAATTACAAAATTGACCTTTTTACCACACCTTGCGATAAATAAATAAATATAAACAAAGCCAAATTTAAAAATCGCATTTCACAGATATCTTAAAAATTTACTCTACAGTCATTCTAGATAAAATTTGCAAATCGGATGAAAACTGAAGACTGTAAACTTTTTGGAATAATAAATTCATGTTTCGGACTACTGTGTGTGGTTCGGTTGGCGTATAGCCTTAAAACAAAAATTTTAATTCAACTAAATATTTTTTTAAATCTGTTTCTGCAAGTTAATGAGAAATTATAACTTTAGTGAATTATAATAAAACTTAAATTCTTTATGAGGTATTAATTTCAGTTTATAAAGATCGTTTTTAACTTTTGGAAATATTAAATTATTCGAGATATTTTATCAAAAACGAAGCTAACTCTGAATGAATTAAACTTATTGATTAGAAATTTAATTAATTCTTAGGGAATTCGACCATATCTCCACATGTCCAGAATTTTGATTTATTTCAGAATGAAGAGATGTATTAGCTGCTAGTAAATATTTTATAATAATCCTGAGCACATACCTCATTTTAATTTGAGCGCTAGGGAACATATTGCGTTGTGCCGTCAGTTCTGCTTTTACCTCTTTCCCGTCGACCTCACATTTCCGTCTGTAATAAAGATTGCCTCTGTCAGTCTGCGTAATACCTTTCATATATTAAAATTAGATCAAAGTTTTACGCCATGATCTCTGTAGAATAGACAAAAATAAACTCAAAATTTTCTAATACTCAAAAAATTCTATCTTTTAGAAAAAGTCCTTAGGAAATGATAGAAAAAAAAATTACTTTGTGTAGATTATTTTTTTATTTTTCAAGATAATCTCCTTTTAACTCTATACACTTTTCCAAGCGTTTCTCCAACTTTTTTAAGCCGTCCAAAAGCCATTTTTTCAAGATTGGAAATAAAAAAACGCCACATTGAGAAAAAATATGTAAGTGTCAACTATAAAGTTATGTAAAATCAAATTCCTAAAATCAAATGCATAAAATCACTACGTGGAACATTGTATTTTTCATAACGCCTCTTTTGAAAATTCGATTTTCGGTACCTGTAGAGCGGGTTGAAACTGCAATTTTCAACTCTAGGGTTGAAAATTTAAAGGTAGGGTTACAAATTGCAGTTTCAACCCGCTCTACAGTTACATCAAATTAAATTCTCAAAAGAGTTGCTACGAAAAATAAAATGCATTACTCGAAACAAAACACAGCGGATGCAACAATTTCAACGATGTTAACTAGTCGCCACGACCAGGTATTCAGAATATGGCTACCATGGCTACAAATCATGTTTCTGTAGCCATGGGTCAAGTAGCGACAACAAGTCTCCCACGTTACAGTTACTTTTTTTTCCAACTACATTATTCCTAGTCATTATGACCAGATGCAATTTTTCTTTGTGCACTGGGGGCCAAATATGGCGAATACGGTGGATGTTGTAATAATTCGAATTTTAAATCCATAATTTTGGCCATCGAAACTGCACATGTGTGCACCCGTGCATTGTCTTGATGGAAAAGGATCTTTTTCAAATGGGGACGTTTTTTCTTGATTTCTTCGTTCAACCGGTGCAATAACGAGGCATGATACGCTCCAGTTATCGTTTGTCCTTTTTCCAAGTAATCGGTGTAGATGATTCTGCGTGCATCCCAAAAAACCGTGCCATCACCTTGCCAGCCGATTTCACAGTATTCGCCATCTCCGGAGCCCGTTCGCCTTCAAAAACTGTTTTTTTGTCTCTCGAGTGTAGTGGTGTATCCATGTTTCGTCCGCAGTTATGTATCGACGCAGAAACTCGTCAGGATTTTTTTCACACCCAATTTTTCGTGCAAAATTGAAAACACTTTACCTTGCGATATACCACTGGACTCAACTATTTCGCGCACTTTTATTCGTCAATCACTCAAAACCATATCGTTGATTTTGTCAATCATTTCGGGAGTTGTCACTTCCACTTGAGGTCCTGAACGATGTCTATCTTTTGTGGATGTACGGCCACGTTTGAACTCATTTACCCAATTGTAAACAGATGCAAACACAGGAACAGATGTGTCATGAACTTCATCCAACTCAGCTTTGATCTCTTTTGGTGTTAAGCCTTTTGAATATAAGCGTTTAATTAATTAAAAAAAACCAAGTTTTGCATAATTTGCCGGTGTCGGATAACTTTACAAGCTCAATGAATCGGAGATAAAAGAATGTTAGAGGACTATATGGGTCTAGGTGCACATGAAGCATAATAGAAGAAAGCTTTGGTATGTTTACACAAACAGGAAATGAGTTAGTGGCTCTTGAAACTTCCTTTTCTTCCCAGATCATCTCTTCTCTTCTCTCTGGTTTCACCCACTTCTGGTTTTCTCTCCATATCTTTCCCTAGAGCTGTTAAATATTATTTTACCGCTAATTGACTTATTAATACGTATGTCAGTCATACATTCATAGAGTAACCAGAATTAAAACTTTCTCTTTGGTTGTAGTAGAAATAACGATATTAAATCGTGATTTATCTCTTGGTTATAATTACTGCTCGTCTTGAAATAACGTAATTTGGCCCCATTGAAGGCAAGGTGACAGTATTCGGGTGCTAGTGCTTTTTTTTAAATCAGGAAAAAAATGTTTTAAATTACATTTTATTGACTAAACAATTTTTTCGTTGAAACTCTAGACCTTTATAGAAAATCAACATTTTTTATTCAAAATTGCTTTCGTACATGGAAAAAAGAGCCCTTTAAATTTTTTTGATCAATTCGGCTCTTTCAGGCACAAATTCAGACCTGTGCGGACACAAAACGAAAACGCTATTAAACATCAGATATGTCTTTGAGCGGTGATATCTTTGCGAAAAAGATGTAGAAATTGAAAAAAAGAGAATTTTGAAGCTTATTAACCTTTTAGCTGCGGGGAAATTTCAGTAAAAATCGACCTCTTATAAAATGCAAAATTTATACATAAAATCACTAGATATTTCAGGTAGAGTCCCCGACCTGACTGCTGGTCGATATATCGACCAACCCCGCAGGCAACGTAAAGTGCAATGTAAAAAATTTGTCTCATTTGTCATGAAGGTTTGAGAGGGTATTTCTATGTAATTTTACACGCGAAATATGAAAAAAATAGAAAAAAATTCCCGCAGACACCCTTGACCTTGAAAATCGCCAATTCAAAGTCAAATTTTATTTCTAATTATAAGCCAAGTTTTTAGAAGGTTTTCGTATGTAGTTTGATGCGCTGAATGCGTAAAAAATAGTAAAAAAATTCCTGCAAACACCCTTGACCTTAAAAATCTCTATTTCAAGGTCAAATTTCATTCCTAGTGTATAAGCTCATTGCGTTTGTGCTGGAATCTAAAATTTCACCTCGAAATAGAGATTTTCAAGGTCAAAAATGCTTTCAGGATTTCTTTTCACTGTTTTTCCCATTTTTAGCGCATCAATGACGCTGGAAAACCATCTCCAACTTTCGCTTATGCAAAAAATGAAATGTGACCTTGACTGTAGATTTTCAAGGTCAAGGATACCTCAGTGATTTTTTTTTCAGTATTTTTTTCGTATTCAGTCCATCAAATTACGTAGGAAAACATTCTGAAATCCTCGCTACTATTAGAAATGAAATTTGACCTTGAAATACCGATTTTCAAGGTCAACAATGTTTCGACGAAGTTTAAAACTATTTTTTACGTATTCAAAACATCAAATCTTGCCTAAAAACATTAAATATTTTGTGCCTCTTGAGTGGTCGATATATCGACCTCCCCCGCAGCTATAAAAGGTTAAATTTCAAAGAAATGAGCACAACTCAAGGGGATCCTCCACCTTTAAAATTTTTATTTTTTGTGTATACACCTTCCATATAATTTTTATTTTGTTTAGTACCTTTATTTAGAAAAGTTTTGGGTTTTTTTTAATTCCAGCACCTTTAAGTATTTTTATACTAAAAATTTTGACTTTTTTGGGAATTTTTTCGACATTTTTTGACTTTGAATAACTTTTTCAACCAATTGTCATGAATCTTCTTTTATTTTGTTCCTTACAATGTGTAGCAACTTTTAGCGTATGGAAAATAAGGTAACATGACTGAAAAAAAAGTTAAAAATAAAATAAAATAATCTGCCCGCTGCGCGGGCACATTCCCATCGCGCGCTTCACGCGCAGCTCGCTTCGTTCGCAAGTTTGAGCGCGCCTGGGGCGCGCGATTTGATCGTCGCGCTTCGCGCTCCGTTCTTTCTAGACCTCGCGCTTCGCGCTCGGTCTTGTGCTCTTCACATACATTCAAGTTTATTTATTATAATTTGATACTGAAGCTCAAACCAATCTTATAATAATATTACAGATGATGTGAATTACACATTTTCTCAAAGTCACTTAATTTCTTTTTGAATTTAAGTGAAACAGGAAATTCAATTTACTTAAGGCTCTATCAGCCTTAAGGAACACATTCTCATCATGGCGCTCGCGCTTCGCGCTCGATTTTCTGTATACATTTCAGTAACTTTTTAATAAATTACATGATTAAAAGAATTTATTTTCTTCCAAATCTCTCAAAAAGAAAAAACAATCGTAGACTTTATTTAAGGAAACGATTTTGCAGAACAACACTTATTTCGTATCTCACATATTTTGGTGAAAAAAATCGGATTTTTTTAATATTCATAATCAAAACATAAAATATACATCCTGTCCCGAAATGTCTTAATGAGAATTTGTAGACCTCATTTAGGCAAACAATTTTCCATCTAAACGTTTTTTTTGTATCTCACATATTTTATCTAAAAAATGGAATTTTTGAATTTTAATCGTATTTTTTGGAATTGAAACGAAAAATATATGTTTTATTAGAAACTGTGTGAGACAAAATTTGTAGATCTTTTTGAAACGGACAACTTTGTATACTTACATTTTTTTCGTATTTCGAATATTATTGTTAAAAAATTGAATTTTGGATTTTCAATAGTTTTTTTTTTAATTAAAAAGAAAACTATGCATCTTATGAAAAAATGTTACAATTCAAATTTGTAGGACCTTATGTAGAAAATAATATTGTATCTTAACGTTTTTTCGTATCTCGTATAATTTAACTGGAAACTGGAATTTTGATATTGACTTTTTTCGAATTTGAATATGCTGTAACATTTCTAATTTTGATTCAATCAAAAAATGTAATCAGGATAATTTTTAGAGATTTATGAGCACTATCAAAAACCAGTATTATAATTTTTGATTTTATCAAAAATTTATTTTCAAAAACACAAAAGTAGTGCTCAATCCCTCAATTTTGATTGGATGTGGCTGGTTAACGAACTTGTCCTTACTTTTTCGGCTCCGATAAAGTGTACCAAAGCTCAATTCAATCTGATAATTCTATCGAGAGTTATGCCGCACACGACCTACTACACACGGAAAAAATATGTCCAGTAAAAAGTGTAGAACTTAGTCTGGGAATCTTGGACGGGTACCAAAATGTTGTAAAAATTGAAAACCTCCTTCTTTGAATATTTACAAGATATTTCCATACTAAGTGCAAGAAAGAACTACATAAAGTCCTAGACTATCTAGAAAATTTCGATAAAGCAAAAACAATTTGGAGTCTGTAAAATGTCTAAGATAGTCTGGGAAAAAGTGTAGAGGCAGCGTGTACAATTTCCAAGACAGTATGGGAAAATATGAAGGGTTCTAAAGCAAAATAAAAAAAGCGAAGCAGACATCAGATTTGTAGTCTTTTGTTTACAAGTTCACACTACTAATACAGGAGAAACGTATTCTTTACTTATCTAATATACACAAATCTTATTCTATAACCTAACTTAATACATAATACATACAACGCAATTCACTAACACGGTAACACGCAGAATATCACACGCTGAGTATGTCGGTCGAAATGGTCCTTATATAGTAGCTAGTCAAATTCTCAACGCTTGTGAGAAACGTCCAGTGCCGGGTATCTAAAAATTTTTGATGAAATAGAGAAATTTTTTATGACATTTTTTATGAAATAGAGATAAACTAACCTCTCTTAGTGAGATATTAATTACATTAATACTTTCTTCACAAACATGTAAAATAAAGAAATAGGTTGATGTTAATAGATTAAGTTTTGAAACTCACTAAAATTTAATGTAAAATGAAGGTGTTAGGTAACTATTTTAGTACAAAAGTTGGTACTTACGAAATACACTTCTAATCCTTTATCCTTTATCTCCTTTATATAAAATAAGATCACGTATTCACTTTACTTCGCACTACCAGCTGATGCGCTGATGGTCAACTGCGCATATCGAGGCGCAGATTATTTTCCTAGACTGTCCAGAACTTTTTGTAATACCAGCTCGCTATTTTTTACTTTATCAACTTTTCATATTCTTTCGAACCGAATTAGAAACATTCACAACTTTTTTACAATTCGTCGTGAACTGAATTTGGCTTCTTACTTAAATTTTGTGTAGTAAATACAAAACTATTTTTCCTAGACTCTTATTGAAAATTTTCAAGACTCATTTGCATTTAGTACTGAAAAGTTTGAAATATTTTATTAAAAGTCATTCAAGATCTCCAACATTTTGCTATCCGTCCAAAACTCCTGGACTAATTCTACACTTTTTACTGGACATATTTTTTCCGTGCAGACAGACAGACAGACAGACACTTTCGTAAAAACCCTTTTTTATGACTCAGGGGGTCTCAAAACGTAAAGATTTGATGAAAATATCGAAAGTCATTTTTCACATAAAACCAATACCTTCTCATCCATGATGAGAATGTAAAAAAAATTATTTCCTCACTTAAAATTATCGTGAATTCACTTAATTTGCGATTCTTAAATGAATGTCACATATATCATTAAATATGTCCACATAAAAAATATTATTGAGCCAAAGTGATCACTTCGTTTATTTATTTTATGTACAATATAATTTCATACAACACAAAATAACCACACGTTTTATGATAATAGTTTTAATTTTGCATTTTTGAACGGCATGTAAATCAGAATGATAATATTCTTTGGGCAATGAACAAACTTATCAGTAAAGTTGTGGTTGAGCTCGTGCCGACGGTTATTCCGCCCACATGAGATATTCACCATAAGCATAAGGTATAAAACAGCTTAAAGGCACACCCTAAAGTTCTGTCCCAGCAAAGACGGAGGGGTATAGCTGGACCATTATTTTTCAATACTGAGACTGGTTCTTCCGCCAATTCGTATCGCCGCAGGAGACATTAAAGGCACGCACGCCTGTACTTGTCTTTCTCCATACCAACTTTATGTCGCAAGCACATAAAAAGTACTTGAGAAGATACTTGTAACAATTTAACGACGACGTTCGAATAAGTACCGCAAGAAGAAAAAATAAGTCGATTTTTCATGTAATTTATTCCAAGGAAGAAACTTAAAGACTGCACAGTTGCTGGCAACATGTCAATTCCCAATCTTGGGACATTAAACTGACCTAAAAAATTATTTATTAAATTCAGTGACTATATAATTTTTTTACTGCTAGGAATATTATCGTATAAATAAGAGAATTGAAGACTTTGCTGGCCAACAATCGTCTTATATACTCGTAGTATGGAGATGTCAAATGTTGATATGGTGTCAATTTTATCAATTTTGGAACCATTGGGCTGAAGTTTGTGACGTCTCGTGTGACGAATTTTATTTTTCTTCGTCGTATGATCTTCAAAATAATCAAAAATATGCGAAATAGTGATTTTCAACGAAAACAACATTTTTTACTGCAAAAAAAATTTCAAATTTGACCCAGGCAAGCCATTTATGGACGAACTGGTCAAATTATCTCGTACACTCAATTTTTAATCTATATTTTTTTAAATGTATCACTATGTAACTGCAATCAAAAATCGAAGTCTATTTATATGTAACTCTCTTAGTTTACGAGAAAATTTGACGAGTTGGTCCATAAATGGCTTGCTTGGGTCAAATTTCAAATTTTTTTGTTTGCAATATAAAATGTTGTTTTTATCGAAAAGCACGATTTTGTATATGTTTTAAAGATCATACGACGAAAAAAAAAATTTGCCATACGAAACGTTACAAACTACAGCCCAATTTTGGAACCTTGAGTTGTTATAAAGAATAAAGAAAACAGAAAAATCGTGTCTAATAAAATAGTAGCGGAATATTGTATCAACTTTAAAAAAAAAAAAATATAAAATAAAATTTTTCGAGCGGTCGAAATCAACAATTTTTAAAACTAAACTCGCGAAAATTCGGTCATTTGTTGATATATTGATCGTAATTCATGTCGACCTTTCTGATGCTCACAAAGCAAGCAATTCTATTAAAAACGAATATGTATGAATAATAAATATTTCTTAAACAAAGCGTGTCAGTTCTTGTGCAATCTGAGCTTATACCCCTAAGAATAGTATGAAAAAGTTTTGACTACAAAAATCATAACTTGATACAGTTGTTCCTCAGGCTTTAAAAAAGTTTTTTGGAAATTTTCAAAACCATTCGTCTATAAACAACGAAAATACAATCGAAATAATCTGACGCTCGAAGGGCGCGAAAAATGCTGCGCGCGTGTTTTTACCGCTTGAGACGTTTTACTCGTGTAAAACCAAGTAAAAAAATCAAAATTATGCTTTAGAAAATAAAGTAATGTATTCCGTAAAATGTAGGATTATGTCATGATTTTGAGATACAATATTACCTAATTATTTCATATTCATAATATGTTAATGGATATTATAATGTATATCTCTTAATAAATCGAGATTTAAAAAATGTAAAAATTTTAATTAAAAAAAAAGTTCTAAATCTTGTCAAAATACATCTGTTTGTCACGCAGTATTTTTTAATCTTGCTGAAATTTTTTGAATTAAAAGATTGAGTAAGTGAATTTGCGAGAACCTACAATCAATGATTTGAAAAAATATATCAATCATGGTCTATTGGAAAGTACTGCTCGCAATCAAATCAATTTTGCGTATTTTCTCACAGTAAATAAATCACAACAACTCATGAAAAAAAAATCTTTAAACGTCGACCTTAATCGTGAACATATTTATTTGTACATAGCTGATGAAGGGACAACATGAACTACGATCAATATATTAACAAATGACCGAGTTTTTGCAAGTTTAGTTTAAAAAATCGTTGATTTCAACCGCTCGAAAAATTGTCTTTTTTAATTTTTTTTTTTCGAAAAATAAAACTCTGATAAAATTTTTTTTTAAATCAAAGATGTGCTCTATATCAAACTTCATAAGGATTTTTCTTTCAACCCGATTCTCGGAGTCTTATTTTTCAGGTAATTTTCTAGTCATCTTATCTGACAATAAACGAGACGGACGACGCGTCCGAGCACTAAACGAGTTATTATTTCCATGGGCTCAATTAGAAAACAGATAATATTAAAATCAAATTATAGCATCATAATAACGCGCCAAATTCAAATACCATACTTTAAAATTTTAAAAAAGAGTATGATAAATAGTGTTGATCTATCAAAAGTTAAGTGTCGGACCCCCCCCCCCCCCAAAGCTGTTACGTCTTATATGGATGGACCCTAAATTGAATAATTTAATTCGAGTGAATTCCAAAACATTCCAAAATGTGTTTCTAAACCATTTCAAATCACTAGAACAATTTGATACCTCGAAATGTTAAGAAACAGTTGAGAACTGTGGCAGATATCTACATTTTTTGGAAGATTCACATCATTGAGAAACATGACGTGAATTCCTTTGAAGTCGAATTAACTTTTTCTATTCTTTTTCGAGCATTCAAAGCCCTTTTAGTCTGTTATTCTGGAGGAAGAGTAGAGAAAAATGAAAAAAGAGGAGTGATTTGCAGGCATGTAAAGTGATGTATTATGGAGCCGGTCCACTCCAGTTTAGCCCCATATTATGTTGATTAAATATATCATCCACTGGACTAACGTGTCGTTTAGCGGATGTAAATATGTGAGCTGTGCAAAAAAAGATCTTATGAAAGATAACGGTTTGGCCTGGAGTGTTATTACGACTCATCTCAGCCTAGACTAGGCCATGTTTATATATTCGCTTACGGGCGTCCTTGGAAATTCTTATCCTCTATTGCCATTCACGGCAACCAACGTTTAAACTGACGTCAAACTTCCGGGCTATATGAATAAAACTCCCAGTTTTTTAGTCTTTTTTTAGGATCACGTGAAAGAAAAAAAATAAAGTCGACAAAAATTGATACTTCCAAAGTCTAGAATTAAATGCATGCAGGTTCAAGCAGATCGTTAAAACTTGGGAGTTTTCTGTTTCAAATTGTTCAATAAAAAATTTTTGAACCAACTAAATTAAGAGTACAAATTGGAATATGCGATTCGGATTAGTTCAAAATTTTGTATATATTTATATGATATAACATTTTCACGGAGCCAAATCTATACACGTAGAAACTTTTTATATCAATTTTTACTATAGTACTTTTCAATTTAGGGAAAAACGTATCACTGAGAATTTTTGTTAGTAAAAATACTAAACTTTAGAAGAATGATATGGAACTTTAGGATAAACTACAGTAAAATTTGCTATGAACTATGCTGAAGTTTCATATCATTATTATAAAGTTTAGTATTTTTACTAAAAAAACTTCTTAAAGTGATACGTTTTTCCCTGAATTGAAAAATAGTATAGTAAAAATTGATATATAAAGTTTCTCCGTGTAGTTACGGTCACAATCAAGATGCTTATCCTTATTCGAAAATTAAAATATTGTACACACTGTTAGAAATTTCTACCGTAATTTCCCGAAACACGTGACTGGAGGTTTATTCAGTTATAGTTTCGTAAAATTAAGATAGAATTTCAGAAAATTCAGTTATACTTTTTAGTAAATTTAAAAAACAATTTCTTAATTTTCAGTTACAAAGTGTCGAATATTCTGGTACTTGTATTGGTAAATTCTGAAACTTGTAAGAGGAATAATTTTACGTATTGGGTAACTGAAGTTTTATGCAGTGTTACATATATCTGAAAATTTTGTTACAGTTTTGTAATTTTATGATAAATTTTATAAAAATTCTGTTACAGTTTGGCAGTTTTAAGATATATACATTTTATGAAAATCCAGTTGAGTTTCATAACCCAAGTACGAATTGCCGAAGCAGATGATACGGCCCAATATTGGCCCAATCTCGGCAGCCAACAGTCGGCTATTGTTATTGGGCCAGTGTCGCCATTTGCATCGGTCAAGTGCTGGGACGAAGACGGCGGCCTTTGTCGACTGTTTAAATTTACCGACCTTCGGCCAAAACTTGGCCCAATATCGGCCTTATACCAAGCCGATTGTTAATTTTACTATGGCATCCTGTTCCGAAAGTAGAAGAGCTAGAGTCCGGCCTATGAACGGCACATTACTGGGTCATGTGTTACTTTTACCAAGGTAAACCATTCTGGAAGTGAGAAAACCAAAGTTCGGCACAGCACCGGGCCGTGACTAAACCGAAAACAAGTGTTGGTGGCCAAAGTTTGGGCCAGAATTGGCCACCAAGTGCAAACCGGAGTTATCATTTCAGCAACAGCACGTTATTGGCAACCGATCTTCGGCAACATTTTTGCCGATGATGGACCAGTGTTGGGCCGTATCATCAAATTTTACGTTACCTTTGTAACATAAAAATTTTCGAACATTTCTAACAGTGCAGTTTACTATATATATTGTACCCAGTAGAATATAGTTAGTATCAGAAACAATACTTGCATAGCAGTTCCTATTTGTATTGTAATGGGGACAATATTTCATTCTTTAGATAAGTATCTAATATCGCAAAAGGTATAAAAGTACATAATATCCCTTATAATAATTAGGGGGCGTTCACATAATACGTCACACAGTTTATGGGGGGGGGGGCTGCCCTTTGCGTTACGTCACAAATTAAATGTGTACCCACGAAATTTGAAAAAATCTCGGTAAAATGTTGGAAATATGTTTTGTGTCGCTTGTCGTCATTGTACTTAGGGTTGTAAGCGATGTAAAGTTTCATTGAAACATTGAAACTTTGATTTGAAATATTTCAATATTTCGTGGTCAAAGTTTCATTGTTTCATGAAACATTAGGAGAAGAGGGGGAAACGTCTATCTACGCAGGCGCACAGAAGTCAGATTAGGTTAGGCAGTTAGATCATAAAATGTTCTTAAAATATTTATTTAAACTATATATAGTTTGAATTTTCCCGCTTTTCTGTTTGAAACTTTGAAATATTTCATGAGACCTCCAATGTTTCATGAAACTTTACATTAGATCAAAGTTTTATGAAATTTTACAACCCTATTTGTACTGACGTTTGAGAGTGTATTTATTCTCGAACTTCCGGACATTTTCTGAGATATTAAAAAAAAACGTATTTGTTGCCTCATTGAGTTAATCATGAATGATCCAAATAGTTTATATTATCGTTTCTACGATACGTATAAAAAAGCATACTCAGAGAAAAAGTCCAAACAAGTTATACAGCAGAAAGTATAAAATTAAGAGGTGTGACGTGACATCGAAAGGGGGTGGGGGGGCTGAGGTTTGTGACCATGTGTGACATGGGGGGACGGGGGGGGGGGGTAAAAATAGCTAAAAATCGCGTGGCGTATTATGTGAACGCCCCCTTACTGTTCCGGGTGCTATATTTTTCTCCACAGTAAAATTCTTATGATAAATTTCTCTTTGTGACGCGATATTTTTATATTAGTGAGCACCTTATATTAATTTTTTTATGTATGTCGAAATTTCAGAAAGTTTTCAATAAATAAAAAACTAATATATTTAGCATTAAAAACTATTTTGAATGTTAGTAAAGGAGTGAATCATAAATAATAATTGACGAAGGATATAACTGATTCTGAGCAACTTTTTCTGATTTAAATTCCCATTTGAATTAATAAGTAGAAATTATCATGTCAGGCAGTAACTTGAAGTACAAAAGCTGAGGATATAGGTAGAAATATGAAGTTTGCCCGGATGACCTTTGGCATTATGTGGTATTTAGCGCCTGCGTGTACATTTGAATAAACGTCCACGAAGAAAATGAGGCATTTTCGAATTTGCATTCATATGCGGGAGTAGCCCAGGGGCAAAAGTGTCCTCAGCACTCTCTGATATTCTATACGTGAATCCGTGTGGAATGTGACTTGGCTGGAGCGCATACAGATAAATAAATATATGTGAATATTTTTTAATATCGTCGTATACACGTGTATACAAATACACTGCAACATACTTATTCTTGGCATATGTATATCTATGGTCGTAACATGCTCGGGGCAATCGGACGCTTCTATACCTGGCTCGCTTTGCCCTCAGGGCACCATCAGGGCCGCATCTTTTCCAAGTTCACCAGCCAGTCCGACTCTTCTCGTATTCTAATTTTCAAATGTTATTTTTAAATAAGTCGAATCGATGACTAACATCTTTTTCAGCAGAACATTTTCGCGCGTAACGTGCAAGAGCAAGTCGCGACTCGCTCGCGCGTTAAAATACGTTCCGCACGTGATGAGAACGATATTTTTTGTTCGCTGTATACCGAAAGTTAGCCGAGTCGATGTCGTTTTGCGTGCAGAAAGTTGATTTTCTTACACTAGTGCGGTAAAATTTTAAGTCTGTTCTAATTTTACCGCACTGATGCGGAAAAATGAACTTTCCGCACGTAAAACGATAACGACAAGGCTAACTTTCGGTGTACGGCGGACAAAAAATATTATTATATTGGGTACCGACAAATAATTATAACGAGCACATGGAGTGATTCTTGGGCAAAATCGGAATTTTGGCAACGTAAATACTATTCCAATATATGAATAGTATTCGATTGTAAAATATTCAAGTTCTTCTCTCCTTATTGTTCATTACTATTGGCAATGGTAGCCCCTATCAATTTTTACTATAGTATTTTTCAATTTAGGGAAAAACGTATCACTTTGAGAATTTTTGTTAGTAAAAATACTAAACTTTATAATAATGATATGAAACTTTAGTATAAACTATAGTAAAATTTGCTATGAACTATGCTGAAGTTTCATATTATTATTATAAAGTTTAGTATTTTTACTAACAAAAATTCTCAAAGTGATTCGTTTTTCCCTAAATTGAAAAATACTATAGTAAAAATTGATATAAAAAGTTTCTCCATGTAGTTTTACTTTTTATTTATATAGATATCACTTATTTATAGTTGCAATTTGCCATCAAAGACATTAATCTTTGTAACTTTCAATGGTAATTTCTAAAGATACCCTACATTTACAATTGGTTCAGAAAAAGTATTTCCTCCTATCGCTATGTTAAATAAAACTAGTTTTGTTAATATATCCTCGCTTCCTATTGACTTTTAGTAAGAATAAATACAATAATATTAGATTTTACAATGAAGAGTATTTCCGTGTAGGAACCTTTCTTGAATCCTGGTCAAATATGCTATTCAGCAATACGAAAATATTAATGTTTTGTATTTGATCATGTTATTCAATTTTTCACAAATAAATCTGAAACGAGTAGAAATATCGATGGAAAATGGATATTGTTAAATTCCTCATCAATTAAATATTTTAACATTCTTATTGGTATTGACAAATTAACTCATTATAAATACAAAAGCTTGTTGAAAACTATGACTTCCGATGCGTAGACAATTAAATGAACTCGAAATTAAAAGTTTGAGTGAAAATTTTCCACAAATATTTCCAATTAACTATAATTATCGATTACCGATTTTTTTAAATTTCGCTAAAAAGAAGTTAATAGACATGATTTCATAATTTCATGATCTCGTATTTCCTCGCAGCATATTTTTTTGCGTTTTATTTTCGGTTTCTATATTCATTTATCTTATGCATAATTCAAAAAAGTGTTTGAATGCAAATTTGTAGAACTTATCGGAGTATACAATTTCCCATTATGAATTTTTCCCATATATCTCGAATATTTTTAATACAAAATAGCATTTTTGATTTTGAATAGTATTTTTTCAAATAAAGACGAAAAATATGCATTTAATCAAAATTCCTATCAATGTTGTGAACGAAATTCGACATAACTTTTTCATTAAACATTTTCTTTCCATATTCGCGTTTTGCCAAAATTCTCAGTAATTAGTTAACATTAGATTTTAACGTCAGCATAATCTTTTCAGCCAAAATTTGCTATCCTTAATTTTTAATCAGACAAATAATTTAAATTAGTGATCCACTGATTCTCAGTAGAAATAAATTCCTTCGTTTCAAGTAGAAAGACACATGCTGAAATTTCAGTTCTAAAAAGTCTATTAATTTCAGCCGTCAGAATGTTCTTAAATGTAGTTGAATTATTATTGCCAATTGAAAAGTAGTATAAATTTGGTTTTGGTTTTTCCATCAACTCAAAGAATCTGATATTAAGGATTAAATAAATAAAAATTTATCTTTTTAACAGTTTTGTATGCTTAAAGTGAATTCAAACTTGACTGGAATTTTTTACCAAGTTATGTTATTTTCGGAAAGTGTTGTAAAAAAATTCATTTTGGCTCTTTTTAACTCATTTCTGGACAAAGTAAAGGGAGATCTGTTGGAAAAACAAAAGGTAAATTTTCTATCAACACTTTCCGGAAATCAATCCTCTTCTTCTAATTTCCATTCTCCTCTATACAAATAATTACAACCTTTCGTATCATTATTCAGAAATAGTATATTGTGCACCGAGCACGAAAGCGGGCTTTTGCGCGCCGCGTAAAAAGTTGAGCCCCGAGGTGAAGCCGAGGGGTTTTCAACTTTATACAAGGCACAAACGCCCTTTTTTGCTCGAGGTTCACATACTATTTTGTCCGGCAGCGGAGCGAAAGCGGATTTTCGCGTTTGAAAATATACAAAGCGGGTTTGAAGTAACTGATGTTCTGTTAGTTGCTATGTTATCTGTCATTTTTGTGAGCTAATTTGAGCTAAAAAATTATAATAAAATTGATCAATTGTTATATTTCATAGTTTATAAATTCGGTCATATGTGCCACTACATCGTTCGCAGTGCCTCGAACGTTTTCGATCCTCCCCCCTTTACAGGCGTACAATTGCTTGGTTTCGCTCCTCCCCAACAGAGCGAAAACGAGCGTTTTCGCTCCGCTGTCGGACAAATGTAATTTTCTACGGTAAAATCTAATAATTCTTTGTCACTCCCATGACTAGAATGATGAACAATCTAACTGTAAAACTTGCGGAACAGAAGACTAATAAATCGACGTAATAATGATGATGATTCATTAAACAATTAATTAATTGTCTATATTGTAAATGTTTACTGCCGTTATTTGAATTTATTTTATTTTCATTTCCTCTTGAGAGTAATATAAGGCAAAACAAATTGCAAAGCTGTTGTATGGAACAGCGATTACTGCCGAGATTTCGCGTGCAGGAATTTCAGGTGAGAAAAATTTTGCGGAAATCCTTGTCGTTGCATTGCTCTCCAAAGGCAATTGAATTGAATGGGCAGCCACGAACCCACCAAGTCATTGGTTCTGATGGACGACGGGGCCACAGAAGCTCATTAAGTCTCTCTATAATTTTTATCGATTGCAATCTGCTCGTTACTATATAGGCACTTCACTTCCCCCTTTCACGCACCTACTGAGATTCTCATTTCGCTAGTACGGGACGCATGTAGTCAATTTTTACACAATTACAGGCAAAGCCCCACCTTTAATTATGAAAAGTGACCAACACAAATGTGTGCAGAAAAATTGCAAAATGAAAGCTGATTTCATCATTATTTTTATTGAAAATGTCATGCGGAAATTATTTCAGAATCTCATGATAAAATAAAGCTCTGCCTTAATACATACTTACATTTACGTAAATCAATCAATTAGAATTTGAATAATTTATTGATTAAATAATTTGATTTTTCAAGTAGTTGGGTTATGCTCAATGAATCGAAGTTAGAAAATTTTAAATATGCTAATACTAGCGTATTGACAACCGATATAAGAATATTCATTAAAAAATGTCTACGAATATTTGCTGATTTTAAGGATCATCACGGTTTTCTCAAGTCATCGGTGGAAATGTTAATAAAGAGTCCTCTGGAGGTAATTATTTGTATGTATAATTATTCGAATTAATTTTTATTTTCAGCATAATTATTTTAAAGATCATTTGTGTATAAGTCTCGTAGTTTAGACTTTCTAAAATGAGTAAAGAAAATTTTGAATTACACTTAGAAAACTATTTGGTTGAATTAACAAAATTTTGCTTGGTCCAGCCATAGTATTTTTTTGTTATACAGGCAATAACATTTTTGGTTGGCCCAGCAAAATATTTGCTTTATTAAAAAAAATTATTCTATTGACTCGACAAAATTCTTCATAGTAAAATTTGGTTTTCCCAACCAAATGTTTTACTTACTTTGAATAAATTTCAAGTATTTATTAGATTCAACCAAAAAAATTGGTTAACTCAATAAAATACTTTGGCAATTCAACAAAACGATTTTATGTGCCTCAGGCACGGAAACTCGTTTTTCCGTTACAGCTGAGAGTAACGGAATGTTGTGTATTCCGTTACAGAGGAATACAATGTAAAAATTTAACTGCGCATGTGCATATAGTCTTACAGCGGAACACAGTATTTTTCTTATTCTTCTTCTTCGTACAGCGTTAGCACCGTACTGGCAAAACCTTGCACATTTGAACTGCGCATGCGTCTATTGAAATCCATTACTACTACACAAGATCGACAAAATCAAAATGGCCGGGACTAGTCGTGACATATCAAGTGTAATGACTAGCGCCGCAAACAACTACAATACTAGATTAGATTCCAGTGTACGCATAAAAACTCTTATCTGCACCAAAGTCACATAAAATAGAATACGTGCCAATGCACACAATTCGGGAACTTGCGAGACTCGCGACAATGCTCGCAGGACTGATCGCGCCTCGGCTTTGCCTCAGCTACGTCTCGGCTATACCTCGACTACGCCTTGGCTTCGATCTCCTGCGAGCATTGTCGCTCGTCACGCAATAACCCTCATTTTGCGCCTAGGCACGTAATATACAATTGTTTAGTCAACAACATTTTTGTTCTGAGTATACGTTTTGAGGAATAAAATTCAGTAAAATTGAAAAAAATAGTTTAGAAAAGGTCTGTTAAGAATTTTTATTAGTATTCGTATTCACCTTTTTGATAATGGGAGCTGGATGGTATAAATGTGTGAAAATATAAGTGAAGCCTCTAATCAAGTGAAATATTATACTCCGCTAGTGAATTTTTTTCTCTTGTTCTTTGTACACATGCTTGAGTTCCAGCTTGTAGTCTGCTAATCCGTCACGTCTCAAGCGTTCATGGTACTTTAACGCTCGTTCGTATATTTTAATGCATATCTACATCTCTCTGAATCTATTCAGTAAGGAAAGTAATGACTACTCTCTCCTCGACTCTGACAATAAGTGCGAATCATAAAACAATTCCAAAGATTAAAATATGCTCAGTGTCTATACTCTATCCATATAACGTAGCATTTTTCAAGTAATACGATACCAATGGACACGTTTTATAACTGTTCCGTAACAGTGAGCTCACAGTTGTTCCATCAGAGTGAAAAGAACTGTAAAACTATGCTGTGAAACCTAAAAGCGCACAGTGTGATAGCATACGTTGACACAAAAGTGATGCAACCGTTGTAGAACACTAAAATCAACATTAAATCCTCAACATTATTAACTAAAATTTTCGAAGATTCCGTATTGGAGACATTACTTGCTGAGGACTCGTGCGAAACGCATAAAAAAATAGCAGAATCATTGGGAGTGACTCAAGAAGCCATTTCGAAACGCCTCAAAGCCATGGGAATTATTCAGAAGCAAGAAAATTCGGTTCCGTACGAGTTGAAGCTGAGAGATGTTGAACGGCATTTCTTTGCTTGCGAACAGCTGGTTTAAAGACAGAATCAAAAGGGATTTATACATCACATTGTGACCGGCGACGAAAAATGGGTCCACTACGATAATCCCAAGCGCAGAATAGTATATTACGTGCCTAGGCGCTCAATGGCGGTTATTGCATGATGAGCGACAATGCTTGCAGGAGATCGAAGCCGAGGCGCGATCAGTCCTGCGAGCATTGTCGCGAGTCTCGTAATTTCCCGAATGGTGTGCATTGGCACGTATTCTATTTTATGTGACTTCGGTGCGGATACGAGTTTTTATGCGTTTACTCGAATCTAATCTAGTATTGTAGTTGTTTGCGGCGCTAGTCATTACACTTGATATTTCGCGACTAGTTCCAGCCATTTTGATTTGATCGATCTTGTGTAGTAGTAGCTTGTAATAGAGCATGCGCAGTTCAAATGTACAAGGCTTTGTCAGTAGGGTGCTAACGCTGTACGAAGAAAAAGAAGAAGAAGAATAAGAAGAAGATTTTGCTCCGCTGTAAGACTATATGCGCATGCGCAGTTCAATTTTTACATTATATTCCTCTGTAACGGAATACACAACATTCCGTTACTCTCAGCTGTAACGGAAAAAACGAGTTTCCGCGCCGGAGGCACATAAAATCATGAGGAATGCTCGGACATGCCTCAACGTCGATGGCCACACCGAATATTCTCGGTGCCAAGGTTATGCTCTGCATTTGGTGGGACCAGCTTGGTGTGGTGTATTATCAGCTGCTGAAACCGAGTGAAACCATCACAAGGAATCGGTATCGAACGCAATTAATGCGCTTGAGCCTAGCATTGAAGGAGAAACGTCCACAGTAGGAAGAGAGACACGACAAAGTTATCCTCCAGTATGACAATGTTCGGCCACATGTCGCAAGACTGTTCAAGACATACTTGTAAACGCTGAAATAAGGAGTCTTACCCCACTCGCCGTACTCTCGAGACGTTGCTCCTTCCGACTACCATTTGTTTCGATCGATGGCACAACAGACTGGTTCATCAGCATTTCCGCTCTTATGAAGAAGTCAAAAAATGAATCGATTCGTGGATCGCCTCAAAAGACGCATTGTTTTTTCGAGATGGTATCCGAAAATTGCCAGAAAGATGGAAAAAAGTAGTGACACTTTTTCCGTTGTTCTGTCACAATTCCGCAAGAGTGTCAACACAGTGTCCTCACTGATAGAAAGGAATGGCCGTTACAACCATATTTATGATTTATTTGACCCTACCTTATTGCTGGCATAAATACAGCAATATGAGTTGTGGAATTTGACCATCCGATTATAACTGAATAAATATGAAAGAATCAACTATATTATTGGTTGCTATAGAAATATTTATTGTCCGTCTTCTCATTTTATATTTTTGATCCGACCAGTTTCATTTACAAGGTTTCGATTGTTGTGTTTAATATGCTGCATTGTTTAGAGAGACATATTATATTATAAATATAATTAAAAATTTCCAACCTACAACCGAATTGCTAAAACTCCCGAACCATTTCTATCAGTGCATTGTTAAAATAAATTTTAGTACTAATTTTCTTATTTAATAGAAATTTGAAATTCATTGTAAAGGATATTACTATATTATTGGCAATGATAAAAAAGCCAGGGTATCTAGCAACTGAGAAAATCAGAAATACCATGAAACCACGAAATATTGGAACTAAGAATAAAATAACTGATCGGTTTTTAGATCAATAGAAAAAATCGAAAATTTCTACGCCTTTTAAAGTCTTAAAAAAATCTTCAAAATTTATTTAATTTACAATACATGTATAAACATCAAGTCTAAAATTATTTATTGCATCAGAAATTCATCTTCTGTCCATGTATTTCTCAAAATCGGTAGATTTTCTCTTTTATATTTCAAGTCTTCGACACTTGTTGAATACTAGTGAGAGAGGCGGAGGTTATTAGCGAGTTTAATGGAAGAGAAATTTATGTGTGTGCGAGGGGCGTGTATGTTTGTGAGGGGTGGGTGTCAGAAAAGAACAAGGGAGTGAAAGAAAAAGATGTACGGCGTTTGGCACGTTTAGTCTGTGGATAGTGGATAGTTGAAGCGCGTGCCAACCGGTTTGGCTTGCGCTCGCATCTACCAACACCACTGGCGTTTTACGTGGGTAGTCACAAAATTGATGCTCTGGCCTGAATGCTGATCCATGCTATATTTTTACATTCTCCGAAGTACAGGAGCCAAAACCAAAACTCTCATCCATTGATATTATCATAAGCATATGTTTCATCTGTTTATTTAATGTTTACTTTTGATACAGAACTATGTAAAATGTTAAATAGTATTCTTGTATTAAGGACATGTCATTAACGTCACTTTATTCGATACTTCTTATGCTTCCCACTTTTAAGTTAATAACTAAAATGGATTCTCCATAGCATACGAACGTAACTTGATCTTTCTTTTACGTCTATATGCTATAGAAAATCCATTTGAGTTATTACGTTAAGAATGGAAAGTATGAAAAGTGTTAGATAAAATCATGTCAATGGCATTCTCTTAAGAAAAATCCAACAAAAATGCCATTTTTGTTTTCTTCACTGAAAAAAATGGTTAGCTGAACCTAACTACTTGGGGATGTGAAATAACAGTTACTTTATTGGTTAGCATAAATAATTTTCCGTAGACGTTACTATCTTCATTGTTATTTCGAGAAATCGATTAGTAAAATCAATTAGAAAAGTAGTCGTGCTAACTAATAAACGATGAATTATTTATTATTTTATCTTTCGAAGGTACATTTGGCGGTTTAGAATAACAATTTGTGCCATTCTCTCTTTTATGTGCAATTTTCGACATTTGATGTCAAGAAGATTTATTTGGTCTCTTGACGCCATCATATCAAACCTGTTTTGTTAGTATAAATAACCAATTTGTTGAGTCATGTTTTTTCCGTGCATATAAAATTTATATTATATATTTAGTAAAGTAAGGTCTGTAAAAAAATTTTTCAGCAAGTTTGGAGAAAACCTGGGTCAGGAAATTTTTGGTTAAAATGTATTTTTAAAACACCTGATGAAGATGACTTTTCATCACATTCCATTGATTTTCAAATGAATCGTTTCGAGCTTGATTTTAAGACATTTTGACTATGCTTTATTGACGAAGGTCGGTCATGACATATATAATCAGTAATGAATCCCATAATTTGGGGAATTCTTATATACTCTTTGTTATTCTGATGTTTCTCGATTAATTTCTCCGGCTAGTAACCATATTCCAGATAATCTGATATAACTTGGGATAAAGTTTCCAAAGATAAAATCACTCTTTTCAAGAACTTCAAACAATTCAGAGTTTTATTATTAATGTCTAATTTTTTATTACGCTTATAGTTTATGCTTGTAAGTTTTGAAGATTACATTTGGATAATGTGAATTTTTAAAAGAAAGTTAATAGTGTTAAAGTGATATTTCGAGGAGAGTAGTCCGTTTTTGGTGCTCTGCACGCGCTTTTTTCCCCCTTGTTTCCATACCTCCTACAATCCAGCACGAAATGATTGAAAAATTTTAAAGGATTATTTCTCATACCTTGTAGCATCTCTGGTATAATTTTTGTCCAAATCGGAGGACTTGAAAAAATGGGAAAATTGGCAAACATGATTTTTTGATTTAAAAAAAGGGTAACTTTACAGTACATATTTCTTGAAAATTATTGGGCCGATTATACTACTGTGTCCAAATGAAACCGAGAATTTCAAATTTAAATTGCGCGGGTATATCAAATCTCAAAAATATTTTGTGTCAAATTTCATGTCATTATCATCATTGATTTAATAGTGACGTTCGTTTTTGTGAACAACAAAAAGTGTTTTTTTTCGATTTTTACAATCTCTGATTTTGTTGAGCAAAGAAGTTGCATTAAATTTTTTGTGCGGAATAAAATTTCTGCTGCAGAAACGTTAAGGATGTTGCAGAAGGCTTTCGGTGACCAGACTCTATTCGAAAACAAGAACATTCGAGTGGCATAAAATGTTCAGAGGATACAGAAAACGCAATGAATACAAAGAGCGCCCCGGACGAGCAAAAACATCAATTGATGAAGGACATGTCATGGAAATCAAATATTTGGTGCTTAAAAATCTTCGATTGACAATTAGAGACCTTGCTGATACCATTAGCATTGATTCTTCGAGACATTTTCACCAAATATTCAAATCATATCGTTCCATAACCACCAGATTCACCTGACTCAGCATCGTCTGACTTCTGGCTATTCAGTAAACTCAAACGACCACTCCGGGGACACCGTTTTGACTCGATTGAGGAGCTAAAAGCCGAATCGAAGACGGTACTGAAGGCCATTCCCGAAATTGACTTTAACAACTGTTTCGAGGATTGGAAAAAACGTTGGCATAAGTGTATTGTGTCGGATGGGGATTACTTTAAAGGCAACGAAAAAGAGTTGGAAGAATAAATTTAAAGATTTTAAAAGTTATAACATGATTCGCGGTTTCATTTGGGCAGAGTAGTATATAAATTTGCACACAAACTTCATATATATATTTCCTAATATTTGTGCCGTGGATTTATTGAAAAAAATCCGTTGAATTTTTAACCCAATTAGATGAAACTCACAAAAATGGCTATCAATCTGAGCATGTTTTTCGTGAGAAGAAAATATGTATCCTAGAAAAAAAATTATAATCAATTAATTTCTGATAATCCAATACTGATCATTGTTGAATAATTTTTAAGTTAATAGATAATCATCATGTGTTCCAGATTCAATATGGGAATACATTCTGGAAATACCTTGCCCAGGGCAAGTTAGAACCAACGATTATAGGCGGATGACCTGCAAGTTAAGAAACTCTGGTATCAGTGCCTGCATTTTAAAGCTGCAAGTGGTGAGTCTTTTTTAAGTTATATACAAATAAGTAGTTGTATGCACCAATAGGAATTTAATTGTGACTAGGGCGTAAATATATTGGTCGTATAGTGGCTTTACATTGCAATAATGGATTTATATTTGTATCTGTCTACATACACATGAGTGTTATCTCGACATGACAACATGAGGTTCCAATATGTATTGATATATACAGGCCTACTGATCTGCATTCATAAACTGGCCTGACTTTTGTAACAACAAGCAAATAGACACTCCGACACGCGTCAATGCATGTCTTGCTCTATTTCATCCTCGTTCATTCCCACTACTTACTCACCTACTTACTCTACGAAACGGAAACTCTGACCGCAAGTACGACTCGATTTCCAGACTTAGGTGTTAGATGAATTACCGTTGCCTATAAGTAGATTGAATTGAGGTTGTGAGATACTTACCCTGTGAAAACATTCTGAAATTGCATTCAATTAAAATCAATCAAATGTCTTGAAAAAAAAAATGGAACTGAAAAAAAATTATTTTTAACTAATCACTTGTATCACGTAACTTTGGTTGTTTGTAAAATACCCAAACTATTTGAAATTATCTAAGTATTAACTTTAATAACTACAAGAAAAGACCAAAGTTTACAAGTTTTCGTAGTGAAATATTGCATTATGAATACTATATTCAGTGGTAAAGTTCCATATAATTTTTCTAAGATTCAATATTTTTCTGTCATAAATTCTCACTGTAACATATTTTTGGGTAAAATGCGAATTAGTTTGAAAAGTGAGGAATGACGATTTTAACTATCCAATAAAAAATTGCCTATGGTACCGATTGGGTAAAGAATGGCACTCCAAAACTGAACTATGGTAAATATTTATTTGCTTCAATCTTCATTTACCTTTAAGCTTGTTTCACAAAAAAAACTATAGGATATAATAGTACAATTCGCTATATTGTTCACAGTTAACTAATGAAACAAACGTTAAACACTGGAAAACATGATTAGTTTATCCAACTACTCAAGTTTATAAAATATCCCATTGCAAAATTTACCATCTACATGACTATTTACTCCTTGATTTCTTTTTCTAATAGGTAAATGGTCAAATCCCTAATGTCAATGGTAAAACGTACAATACGAATAGTAAAATTTGCAGTGCGAATGATAAAAGTTGCAATGCGAATAGTGAACTTTGAAATCTGTGCAAATTGTCTTTTTCCTTCTTTTTTTCAGCGTTTAAAGTTTGATTGGTTAATTTCCAACAATTAAGTAGATAGTATAATTATATCCTATAATTTTTTGGTATAATTCACTTTGAGGATAATGATATCACAAGAAAGATTATCAGAACTTAAGCCAAAAGAACCTAAATATTCTAGTTCTTATAAACAAGATTATAGAAAATTCAAAGAACATCGGTAATAAAATGTTTCTCTCTAATTTGTTAAAAAAATTAGTTGAGAAAAATAAAATTTATTGCGAATTTTGAGAATGTCGTTGATATTATTTAATACATATTTAAAAAGAAAATGGCTAGTTTATTAGAAAAAAATAAAAAGATATGAAGTTAATTTTCAAATAAAATTTATTTATTTCTTTAAACATATAGCATTGAGTTAGAAAAAGATTTGGAAAAGTTTTATGAAATTATTCATAAATTTTTTTAAAAAATATCTACAAAAGAAAAAAGTCTAGAGGTGGTTAATCCCATGATCTCGGCGACTAATTGTAATCGCTGTTTCGAGAAATCACTTAGCCTGAAAAATTTTCACGCAAAAGGCCGATGGTTTTGCCACTTTTGTTGAACGTAGAGCCGTCTTGTTGGAAATGAACATCGTCCATATCCATATCTTCCAATTCTGGCCATAAAAATTCATTAATCATGGTTCGATGGCGCAATCATTTCATCGGAACAGCTGCTTCAGCTTCATTTAAAAAAAATAATGCCCAATGATCCCTCCTGCCCAAAAACCGTACCAAACAGTTACCAGGGGTG
This sequence comes from Diplolepis rosae, assembly GCA_030998225.1. NCBI lineage: Eukaryota > Metazoa > Arthropoda > Insecta > Hymenoptera > Diplolepididae > Diplolepis > Diplolepis rosae. The sequence goes on from JAPYXD010000701.1 coordinate 8,137,814, forward strand.
TTAGTTGAAATTTGCCGGTTTTACTCATAGATGTCGCTAGAGATATGTATACATTTCTATGATTTGGCATCTATGTCATATTTTTCTATGGACAATAACCTTCAAAAATACACAATTACATTCTGACAAAATAATAGCATCATAGTTGTTTACCTCAGTGAATATGTCGAGTTTCGTCCCAAGTAAATCGCATTTGAGGCATTCGTTGCTTTTCTTATTTCATCAAAAGAAAAAAGCAGTTGAAGCTCATCGATTGCTGATAGAAACTTATGGTGAACATGCTCCAGTGATTAGAACATGTGAGACATGGTTTCGTCAATTTAAAAGTGGAGATTTCGATTTAACAGACAATGAACATCCTGGTGCAGCGAAAAAGTTCGAGGACGTGGAATTGCAGGCGTTATTGGATGAAGACCCAACCCAATCGCAACTACAATTGGCACAAACACTAAATGTGCCCCGACGAGCAATTTGCCAACGTTTAAAAGCGATGGGAAAAATCCAAAAGTATGGAAAATGGGTACCACACCAATTGAACGATAGACAAATGGAAAATCGAAAAACCATTTGTGAAATGCTGCTTCAACGGTTCGAAAGGAAATCTTTTCTGCATCGAATTGTCACGGGGGACGAAAAATGGATTTATCTCGAGAACCCGAAGCGGAAAAATTCATGGCTTTCACCTGGTGAGTTCGGCCCATCGACTCCCCTAGGCCAAATCGCTTTGGCCGTAAGACAATGCTCTGTGTTTGGTGGGACCAGTGTGGTGTGGTATACTTCGAGTTATTAAAACCTGCTGAGACGGTGAATTCGGATCGCTACCGACAACAAATTATCAATTTGAATCATGCGTTGATCGAAAACCGCCGGAATGGGCCCGAAGACATGGTAAAGTTATCCTACAACATGACAACGCACCGTCTCATACCGCTAAAGTGGTGAAGAACACATTAAAAGAATTGAATTGGGAAATATTATCGCACCTGCCGTACTCTCCAGACCTCGCCCCGTCCGAATGATTTTCCTGAAAGATGGGAGAAATGTGTAAAATCCAATGGTCAATACTTTGAATAAATTTTTTTTGAGATTCCCTTGAGAATTAAGTGTTTTCTTTATTGAAAAAACCGGCAAACTTCAACTAACACCCCTGGTACATGTTGCGGATAGAGAGGCCTCTAAGGTGAAAATGAGCCCATCGCTCATAATGATTTTTTTTCATCATTTTTGTAGTGAATTTTAACAATTTCAATGCCTTGTTGAAGCGTGTATTGATCCATTTTTATTAATGGCATAGTTTTTAGTTGTCATCTGTCAAAAAATGACACCTCTTATTATGAAAGAAGCCAAAATAGCGAGCTATTCAAAATGAAACCGTTAATTGGAAAACCCTGTATATAAGAAATATCATTAATGCTATCTGAGTTTGTGATAAATTGAGTTCTGTTAATCTATGTACCTCCACTTTTACACCAATTACCTTAAATGGACCAAAAATCCTGAAATATATATGGTATGTATATTTAATTTTTCATATTTGAAATACTAATATTTACCGCATAATCGCATGATATAGTCTTGTTTAAAATAATTACAAAAGTAGGAGATGCAAAGTGATGTTTACATGAACCTCGTGAAAGAAGAATTTATTCTATTTCTGCTGTTTCTTAGAAAGTACGATGCATTCGTAACAGGAGGGTATAGCAAATGTAGTTCAACCTTTGCCGCCTCCAGATCTTATTACTGCTTGCTAGGTAGTGCAACCTATGAAATACATACATATATTCAGAGGTGGCATCAAGTAATAACTGCCATAGCAAACATGACAAATGGGAGTGGGCTTAATATAACCTTTTACCGCTATATATTGAGTTTTTACTTCCATTTAAATGATAAAATACTTTTGTTGCAATATTGTGAACAATCATTGCCTATCTTCATATATTTTACACCCCCGATTATCAGAATTATTCAAAATTTCTATTTTTAAAAATAAGAGGTTTGTTCAATAAGTCCTTAGAAAATCCAAGAGATGGCCCTCGTAGTATCGAAAATGGTTTGGTTTTAGTAAGCATCATTACTCACTAGACAGCTGTTGAAGTCTCAGTTATATCCATCACGTGGTTTCAGTTTTATTGTCGATTGAAGTAAAAAACTTTTGTGTATTTAGAAAAATGGAAAAATGTGAGTTTCGAGCGGTGATTAAACACTTATATTCAAAAGGCTTAACACCGAAAGAGATCAAAACTGAGTTGGATGATGTTCATGACACATCTGCTCCTGTGTTTGCAACTGTTTACAATTGGGTAAATGAACCAAAGTACGCAAAGTAGTTGAGGCCACAGGCATATTGCAAGGTACAGTGTTTTTAATTTTGCACGGAAAATTGTGTGTGAAAAAACCTTGGCAAGCTGGGTGCCGCGTTTGTTCTTAGAGTAGAATAAACGCAATCGTATATTCGACTCTGAGGCTATTTTGGCGCTTTTCCGTCGCAATCCTGACGACTTTATGCGTTGATACATAACTGTGGGCGAAAGATGGATACACCACTACACTCCAGAGACAAAAAAACAGTTTTTGAAGGCGAACGGGCTCCGAAGATGGCGAATACTGTGAAATCGGCTGGCAAGGTGATGGCACGGTTTTTTGGGATGCACGCAGAATCATCTACACCGATTACTTGGAAAAAGGACAAACGATAACTGGAGCGTATCATGCCTCGTTATTGCACCGGTTGAACGAAGAAATCAAGAAAAAACGTCCCCATTTGAAAAAGATCCTTTTCCATCAAGACAATGCACGGGTGCACACTTGCACAGTTTCAATGGACAAAATTATGGAATTAAAATTCGAATTATTACAAAATCCACCGGATTTGGCCCCCCGTGTTTTTTTTAATTTCCAAACTTGAAAAAATGATTCGGCGGACAACGGTTCACATCGAACGAGGAAAAGTGTATAGAGTTAAAAGGAGATTATTTTGAAAAATAAAACAAAATCTACATAAAATAATTTGTTTTTCTATCTTTTTCTAAGAACTTATTTAACGACCCTCGTAGTGCTCATGTGTGATGTCTGAATCTTTTAAATATCACATGATATTACAATACATATACACTCGAGATTCCCTATAACGAGATTCTCTGTAACAAGGCCTCCCTTTTATGAGCGCGTCACGCCTCCCCATAACGAGCAGACGATCGACCCCTCTTCCCCCACTACTACGGAATGAAGCGCGCTCGAATTTGAAACGTTGTATTTTTTGCAAAATCCCCAATTTTTCATCCCGTTTTCCAAATTTGTCAAAATTTCCATTTTTTTATTAATCGTCAAGAATTTTCTTTTTTTCTGGAAATATTCAAAAATACACCTGATAAGCATAGATATTTTTATTATATTATTATATTTTTAGTATTTTGAGTACATACTGTCAAATAAGTCAATTCCATGTTCAATACTCGCAAAAAAATTTTTTATACGCTTTTTACTATGTAAATACAATTATTCACATGGCATCACTGACAGACTGACTGCGCGCATCATATAATTCGAATAACAGCGCGTAGCAAAAAGTAGTATATGGAGTATGGAGGGGATCCCTCTCGCGCTCGATGCAGAGAGGTCTCCGATGCTCGAGCTTCTCGTTATAGAGAATGTCGAGTGTAATTGAGTCGCAGAAATTCTGTATCTTCAGCATTGAATAAATTCATTTGAATAATCGACTCAATTCAGTCCTGATCAAACAGAATGAGAACTTTTTTGTTGAGGTTAACAATTATAGTCTTCAAGTTGTTTTCCTATCTTTCCTACCCACATTGCGGTAACTTATTGATCCAGTTCGACTCTAATCGACTTCTGTAGATATCGATATTATTGCAATTGATAAGTAAGTCATTCAAAAAAATTCTATGTATATTTTAGCTCAGAATATTTTCCAGCAGCAGGATATGAAATCTAGGACGATAATTAAATGTAGATTCATATCAACAGATTTCTCACCAATGTTTCTTTTTTTAAAATTATTCCGCAAGTCGTGTTTTAGCATTAACTATTTTAATCATGTTAATATCAAAGAAATTTTTTAATAAAATTAATCATTTTTAAGTTTTTAATTGAATGCACATTGAATGATTGTTATATTGAGATTAATTTTTATTACATTGAGTCTGAGGAAATCACTTTCGCGAAAGTCCTCTAGATTAATTTGCTTTTTTCTTTACTTTCTTGAACTGAAAATAACATACTAAGAAATCGCAGCGCAGAATGAAATATACAGTTTTAATTTGTAGATGCAGTTAGAAATTTATAGACCAAAGTAACTGCACATACAGTTTAAGTATAATAAGGTTTACAAATAGGAGATTCTTATTGATAAAAAGACCATAAATGAAGTCGTTAGAGCCAGTACCAGATTAGTAACTTGTGAAATATGAGTTCGGTAAATTAACTTCCGTTTTTGCTATAGAGAATTTCACCTCAGGCTTCCTTTCTTGCAGGTCTTCTGAATACAGCCTAACTGTTTGATATTTTTTACAACTGGCCTTTTTACCTTGAGAAAATTAGTATTCTAATTTTTAAATTTAATTTAAGAAATTTAACTTTTATTTAACCATTTAAATGACCTGCAACTGAAATTCGTTCTTATACTTTACATTTTAGCTTCAATTTCATCGTCTTGAAACACAAATTTTCAATTTCTTCTTTATTCATTTATAAAATATTCAACAGATGAGTTTAGGATGCGTCTTAAAAAAGCTTCCGACTGACATTTAAAAAATATGTTTCGAAAATCGAATATGAGAGCTGATGTAATTTTATTACGTTATACAAAGGATGAGTAAGACAGAAACTATTAAAATAATTGTCTCAAATGATAGAGGTAGATTTCTAAAAACGTCGAGGTTTGAACAAAAATACGTTGTGCGGTCAATTGAGATGAGGGAGATAATATATTTGCGAGTAAATTGTGCTTCCTCTGTCCGCTTCATGAATAATTTCGGTCCGCGGGAGACTCGTCAGCCTTAGGCTATGTGCTCGAGGCGCTCGATTCTAATTACGGCAACTGGAGAACGCGTCTGTGCCTTGAGCAAGCCCTCCGGGCTTCACGAAGTTCCCTTTCCTCTACCATTCCGGAAACCCTCCGAACATTTTGCTACGTGAACTCTTCGTTCGAATAAGTCGATCAGTCTTGTGCTTGCATAGACCAAAAAATTATTTTATTCCTAAGAAAGAAACCTATTTATATATTTATAGCGTTTCAAGAAAAAATTATTTAAATAAAATGTTTAAATCTTTTTGTTTTTTTTAACAAAGGACATAGTTCATTATCTTCATTTGAATTAATGTAGTATTTTTTTCGCTATTCCGACATCTGCTGAAGCACATACAGTTTTCTCTCGTGTCAATTAAAAAATTATGTGAGGTTTGTTTTATTGCTTCAATTAGACTGTAATTTCATTTGAAAATAGAAGAATTTACTCTTCTTTGTTCGAAAATTTAAGTTTTGATGATCTTTTGCTGGGACATGGAGCGTCAAAAATTTGGAAAGTATATTTTTCTTGATAATAAGTAGCTGGAAGTGGACAAATTATTTTTTCAATTCATACCGACTTACGTGATTATAAAGATACATATATCACACTAAAAATAATAGCTACTTTGTAGTCGCACTTCGGAAAGTTGAAGAGATTTTAGATGTGACATTTTTTAAAGATTAAAAAGAATTATTGGAGCTGTTTTATAGATTATAATTCAAAAAGCAAGTAAATCTAATATCAAATTCAGAAGACTTCATGGCATATTTATTTCATTAATTACTATAAAATTAAGTGGATAATAAAATTATCAGGACGATGATATCTAACCTATTATGATTATAATAAAGATATCACTGTAAAGACATGCATGCTAAAAGAATGTTTAATAACGGGATAAGCAATTACTTGATTCTGGACTATTTAAAAGTTGGTATTAAAGTTGGTTCATAAGAATGACAGATAACAATTCTCATGTGGTACAAAAATAGGTCATTTAAAAGGTGGGTTGAAAAGAATTAATCGGGATTCTGAAATTGAATTCTATCCCGATCCAGAATCTTGAAAGGCAAGTGGGTTGTCTGTGGGGTGATTTGATACTCCGTAGTGATATAATTAATTTTACATACGCATTCTTAACGAGCCAGGACACGCGCTATCAGCATCCATAAATTGTAATTTAAGTAAAACACGAAGTGTGAATGTCGAATGCTGGCACGTCTTAACACAACTTGGCCTCAGCTGGAATTCCAGTTTTTTTACATTTTTTAGCACATTAAATATTCATTGGATTAATTCGAATTTGTCTGGATTTTTATTGAAAGAGAAATTTCTATCTTACCTATATTACGGATTTCATTTCATGAATATCGAATACATGTATCTACAGATAATAATCTTTTCGGAATATACCCCTAGAGATAAAAGTTTAGGTCCTTAAATATTGTTTTATATCGGACATTATTTTAATTATGGGGACAGGATGGGGTTGTATGTAAGAAATAACTAACAATAAGTTTCTGGATGTTCAATAGAATGCTTTATCCGAATCAAATAGGGGACTTGAATTAATTTAATATTCTAGGCTACCTTAAATAGTCAAACTAACAAAATCGAATAATCATGTCGTATCGAATGTTAAATTAAGTTATTAAACAAACATTTAGTCATGCGCATGCGCAATCTTAGTACACTTATTTGCCAAAAATGTAAGAATTTCACACCTACATTTTTAATGTTTATCCACACATCCAAGTCAAAGAAAAAGTCATGAATATGCTGGTCACTTAATAGAATAAATAAAAAAATTGTTTCTGTCAAATAGATAAAGCTAAATCAAAAGTAGGAAGGCAGTTTAATCATAATACATAGACATGAGAAATAAAAATGATGTCTATTGATTAAAAAACTGTTCTCTGAATAAACCCTAGCAGAAAGTTTAATTGATGGCGGTGGGAGACAATTAAGGCGCGCAAAACCAACCTGTAATAAATCTGTACCTAATGAAGTAAGAGACATAATGTGATCAGAAAATTACCCATCGGTTAATAAATTGTTCGTGCCTCTAACTACAATCTGATACACTCGTCTAATGTAAAAACTAAACAACCTCTTATATGTACTTTATGATCGTCCCCACTTGCACTCATGTTTTTATTCAAAAGCAGCCTTATTAATCGCAAAATGTTGCACTTCAGATATGTTAATTATTAAATCGGCCAATATCAAAAAGTTTAATTGGGTAATACCAAAATTTAATTAGGAACTTTAAATATCAACATTAATTGCAGACTGTAAGATATCCAACTATTCAAATAATTGTAACGTAACATATTTTAAAACATGTCTGCTGTTATATTGAATCAAAAATTATAGAATTTGTATTCATTTTTTGTTGTTTTGGCATAGGGTCAGTTTCTTCCTAATTTTTTCCTTTAAAAATTATCAATGATAGATATGATAAAACGTAAAAAAGGTAAAAAAGATAAAAAAGAATGGGAAACGTTTTGACCACATATGGGGGCCCTCTTCAGTGTCATAAATTATAAAGTTAATTCAAAATTTTTATGAAAGATTAAAATATTAGAAATAATTAAAATAAACAAAATCATGAGTCTTAAAAACTTATCTTATAATTTGAAAATCAAAATGAAGCATTCCAGTATCCACATCACGCTTTGAAAAAATATGTAGAGTCCACTGTATACAAACAAACAGGATAACACGAACATAACTTAGTAATTATTTGCAGTTAAACCGACCATGAAAATTTTTGAAAAAACGTTCAAAATTATTCTTCATAATGATAAATATGAATCCCAAATCATTTTGATTTAACTGACCCTATGCCAAAACCACAAAAAAAAGAATACAAATTCTATTCAAATAATCTTAAGGTGACTTCAGGAGAGTCAAGAGTCGTCAATAATTTGCTTAACATACGACTTTTATTCTTTGAAAAATTCAAAAAAATTATCCATTGAAGTATTTTTACGTTCTTCGGATACAAGCATTCGCTAAAAATTCATAATCATTTACATGACAGGCATACTTCGATTTTAGAACAAGTACTAGCATATTGAAATAACCATAAACTTATGGATCATAAAAAATTATCTAAAAAGGTAGCAAATCCAAACGATCAAGCTTGGAAGAAATCACTCTATGATACTTTTATTAAAGGATATTCAATCTAACCCCTGAGCTTACCGTTTATGACACGTTGGCTCCAGGTTGACGGTTTTTCTGGTATCCACAGTGAAAAAAGACGGTATTTTACGATTTGGACGAGGACAGAGGTAAACTGAAATCAGCTCATGACACGTTTTTTGTTTGCTTTGGTGATTATCACACGCGAAAGACACTTAGTTGTAAGATCCAACCACTATAGCAATCACGCACTATCACGTGGGATTGGTCGTACCTATGCGTCAAGCTTGCACGTAACGCGCACTGCTACAGCTTAGCTGGAACTAAATGACTTGCCGCTCTTCTACCGCTTGCTTACCCCCACTATAGCGCCCAACCCTTGCTTTCACTCTAGTCAACATCCACCACCACCCACACATTTGATTCCATTTTCTAATGATCCTGAGCTTGCATCGGTCTTTCATTAACTTCTGAAGACATTCTTAATGACACAAGTTAATACTGTTTGATGATTCAATCTACTTTTTACATTATCATCATATGATGAGGTGTTGCTTTTATGTGAAGAATCACTTTGGGGCCATCCACATACTACGTAGACAATTTTTCACCACATTTTGACCCCCTCTTCCCCCCTCGCGGACAGCCGTGGAATTTTGACTCTGTCCACGTAGACATATTTTATGAAAATATAGATATTATTGGTCATAGAATACTCTGACCGTTTATTAAAAGTATTGGAATTATGATTCTGTGGCGAAATTTGGATTAGAAGGTGAAGCAATAAATACAATTATCTTATTTTTCAGTGATAAAAACTAGAATGCTGCAATCAAGACTTAACGACTACATTTGGCACGCAAAAAAATCCTCATTCATCAAGACAATGTACCGGCACACAAAGTAGTTAAAACGGTGACCAAATAGTCTGAATTAAATTACGAATTGTTTTCCCACCCCCCGTATTCTCCAGATTTGGCCCCCCTGCGAGTATTATCAGTTCCCAAACTTAAAGAAATGTTTTCCAGGCAAGAGATGTTAATCAAATGAAGCGGTCATTGCCAAAGTAAACGCGTATTTTTAGGGGTTGAGCGCCGACTACTATAAAGAAGGTATTGATATTTTAGAAACTCGTTGAAATAAATCTATTGAGTTGGAAGGGAACGATGTTGAAGAATAAATGCAAATTTTCTCCAAAAAATGATGTTTCATTACTTAAGCCTGGAACTTTTCAAACGATCTAGTAAATGTATTAGGTGTACAAATAAGTTCTCGCCGTTTTTTATCAAAAATTAGGCATTTATTATTGGCCTCACCATATGTTTCTACAAGCAATCAATGCGCCTCAGTTGCAGATTTCTTCAAATAGAAGAAGTAAATCAAAATTTGGATTAGAAGGTGAAGCAATAAATACAATTATCTTATTTTTCAGCGATAAAAACTAGAAAAACATAATACCTGTCATTGAAGGTAGTGCAGTGGTTCACAATTGGCGGAACGTCTCCACCGTGAAGGTTTACTATGGGTGGAGACGTTCCGCATATGGTGAACCACTGCACTGCCTTCAATGTCACACGGAAAAAGCGGAGGGTCGAAGTTAGAGGTTCAAAATTTTGAGAGTCAGACCGACCCTCCAGATTATCAAATAGTCCTTTCATAATTTTATGGACATAATCAGGGAGACTCTCGATTTATGATCAGCTTGATTACCACAGAGAAACAGTCACACTATCAAGATAATCAAATCGATCCTCTGTGATGATCAAGTTGAATATCTTGTTTTAAATTTTCATTTCGACCCTCAAGGATGATCAAATCGACCTTCTACAATGATCAAATCGATTATTTTTTTCTGACCTTCTACAGATGACCAGTTTGATTATCTAGAAGGCTGTCCTATAGTCGATCATCATATTTGGTCGACCTGACCCTCTAGATATTCAGGCTGACCCTCCATTTTTCTCCGTTCAGGTACATGTTTTCCTAGTTTTTATCGCTGAAAAATAAGATAATTGTATTTATTACTTCACCTTCTAATCCAAATTTCGCCACAGAATCATAATTGCAATGCTTTTAATGTCTTTTTTACTGTTCTTAGCTGTAATAATGCGAGGTCATAGAATGGTCAGAGAACGGTCAGAATATTCTATGACCGTTCTCTCAGCCGGGTCCGCTAGGGCTTCTAAAGCAAGGGGGCCAAAAGGAGCGATGAACTGGCGAAAAATTCGGATTCACTTGAGAACGTGAGCTTAAACGAGGTTTGAAGTCCAAAAAAAAAGTTGCAAAAATATTCTTAGTCTTTCATGTTCTCTTTAAAAAAAAATCTCTGGAGTCCACGTGGATTCTAGCCCCCCCCCCCCCCTCCTCGTGGAGAAGCGTGGAATTTTGCAATACCCCTCCCTCCCCCCATAAACTGTCCATGTGGTATATGGATGGACTCTTTCGGAATTTGCATCAAATCTTTACGTTTTGAAACCCCTTGAGTCTGAAAAAACGATTTTTACGAAAGTGTTCATCTTAAGAAAATATTATCAAATTTACTTTAGAGCACTTTTTGACTGGAAGCTTAGTTTTCGTTTTAATTCTAAAAAACTTTATCATAAATGAAAAATTCTATTTTGCACCAAATCTATGCGAGATATGAAAAAAATCTTATGAAAGAAAATTGTTCGTTTCAAAAAGATCTACATATTGGCTCCTGACTATTTTTTCACAAAAGTTATATTTTTTCATTTATTTATCAAAAACGTTTTTATGAAAATAAAAAATTCAATTTTCCTGCCAAAATATACGAGATACGGAAAAAATGTTGAGAAAAAGAATTATTTATCTCAAATGATCTAAAACTTTGGTCTTGAACATTTTTTCATAAGTGTTATATATTTTTTTTATTGATATAAAATATTAATAAAAATAAAAAAAACTTTTTTCTAAGCAAAACTCTACGTGGAATATGAAAAAAAATGTCAGGGACAAATTTAGTAATTTGTATGTAAAGGACATAGAACACCGAGCATGATGACCGAAATGTGCGCCCTGGGCGCGCTCAAATTTGTATTTTTGATGCAAATGTGGCTCTAATGGATATAAAGTAAAAAATCGAGCGTGAAGCACGACTGTCATGATAAGAATGTGTTCCTTAAGGCTGATAACGCCTTAATTCAATTGAATTTTCTTTTTCCTTTGAAATCATCATCAAGTTTAATATAAAATTATAAGAACTAAACTTTAATGTATGCGAAGAATATAAGACCGAACGCGAAGCGTGACACCCGAATCGCGCTAAAATTTGGGAGTGAAGCACTAGATGAGAATGTGCCCGCGAAGCGGACAGATTTTTCCTCATATTCTTATTTTGAAAATAGTCGTTTTTTTAATTATCAACAATACCTGATAAAAAATTATCCAGAAAGTCTGTAAAACCTTGTCCATATCTACTTCCTCTACTCTTTACGTAAGGGCATGTAATACATAGGAAATTAGAAAATTTGATTGATTATAAGTTTCTACATGTTTAGGTCCAAAACACATATCATTTTTTTTTAAATTTGGGAAATGGTAGATAAAATAAAAACGGGCGTAGATAGAAAACTTTTGGTTTGGTAATAGAAAAACAGTTCGATTTCACACAATCTATCAAATACTCTTTTTAGATTTCAAAATCAAAACTAGTTTACCTGACTGTTCACACCAACTTGCTACCATTCTAAAGTATTACATATCCTTGAAGAATAAAACTTGTCGATTGTATAGATATACTTCATAAAATATGTGGCATAACGAATTTGTTTTTATAGTAGTGTTCTTAAAAGAAATCACAATCCTCTTTCCTTTGGTCGATATATTTTTTGTGGAATTTCATCACATCTTTTTCTACTGGGTGGTCAAAAATTGGATTTATTTGCCCCGCAGCGGGCAATAAAATGCACTTTATGGTCAGCTAGTAGAAAAACACTCTTGTATGTTCAGTACAGCTACAAAACATGCCATATTGCAGACCAAAGTTGCGAAATTGGGACTAGTGGCTTCTATCCTTCCAGAAAAAAACCAGAGCTGTCTACAGCAGGTCAATAGTAGCTATTGACCTCCAACAAGTCCCAGCAGCTTTTCTGGACTTATACAAAGTCGTGAAACTGGGTCGAAGAGGTTGTATCCCTCCAGCGATAGTCCAGAGCTATCTACATCATATCCATAGTAACTATCAACTTCTACTAAGTTCCAGCAGGTTCTTGACACTCATATTTTTTACGCGAATACCTTCCCAACCTGCTAAATCCAATAAAACATCCCATACAGCAGCCCAAAGTCGTGGAACTTGGAAAAGTGGATCCTATCCCTATCCTATCCCAGCTAGGGCCCAGATATATCTACAGTATTTCCCTCTTTTTTGATGCAATTCAGCTTTCGATGTTGTTTGTGGTGGTTCATCACGCTTGAACCATGATCTTTTTCGAACGACGTTATTGTAAACAATCCATTTTTTATCACCAGTGATAATTCGTTTCAAAGAAGGATCGAATTCATTGCGTTTATGATGCGAATCACAAGCGTTGATGCCTTTTGTTGAATGAATTTCTTTCAATTCATGTGGAATCCAAATATAAAGTTTTTTAACGAGTCCAAGATGTTGTATATGATATGATGGTCGATTGTTGATTTTGGTATTTTTAACATTTCTTCAATCTCTCGCACAATTACATGACGATACGATTCGATTGTGGCTTTGATTTGGTCACCATGAGCTTCATTTGGCCGACCTGAACGTTGCTCATCTTTGAGTGAAAAATCCCCAAAACGCAAAAAAATCATCATTCATAAAGACAATGTAACGTCACACAAAGTAGTTAAAACGGTGACCAAATTGTCTGAATTAAATTACGAATTGTTTTCCCACCCCCCGTATTCTCCGGATTTAGCCCCCCTGCGACTATTATCAGTTCCCAAACTTAAAGAAATGTTTGCCAGGCAAGAGATGTTAATCAAATGAAGCGGTCATTGCCAAAGTAAACGCATATTTTGACGGGTTGAGCGCCGACTACTATAAAGAAGGCATTGATATTTTAGAAACTCGTTGAAATAAATCTATCGAGTTGGAACGGAACTATGTTGAAGAATAAATGCTAATTTTCTCCAAAAAATGATATTTCATTACTTAGGCCTGGACCTTTTCAAACGCTCTAGTAAATGTATTAGGTGTACAAATAAGTTCTCGCCGTTTTTTATCAAAAATTGGGCATTTATTATTGGCCTCACCATATGTTTCTACAAGCAATCAATGCGCCTCAGTTGCAGATTTCTTCAAATAGAAGAAGTAAATCAAAAGTTCACGCAAATGACGCTTATTCGGCTCAAAACTCGACATTTTCGCACAAAAAAGAATATATTATACTGATAAAAATTCACTAATTTTTCAAGGTTATGTTGTTGACAGATGTCCAACCTGACGAAAGTGACGTTTTACATCTATCAATTTCAACCAAAACTTACTGGTGATGCAAACATTTGTCAAATGGCGGAAAATTATTTGTACACCTGATATACAAGGTCTGTCCGGAAAGTCTCAGGCCTACCTTTATATCTCCGCGCTGGAGTTATTCTTTATCATCGGGCGGGTGGTATCCTTCAAAGTAATCCCCACTTGATTGAATAACACGGTTCCAGCGATGTTTCCACTTCTTGAAACAGTCCTGGAACTCACTTTTAGGGATGGCCTTGAGTACGCTCGTCGCATTATTTTCAACCGTCGTTTTGTCATCGAATCGCTGTCCTTTGAGTGGTTTTTAAGTTTTGGAAACAGCCAAAAGTCACAGGGGGCTATGTCGGGACTGTACGGAGGTTGTCGAACACAGTGCGGCCACTACCATGTATTTTAGGAGGGTACTTAAAAAAGTGAAAATGAGCATCAGCGCCGCCAACTTTTGATTTAAATGTTTTAAAGTTGAAAATAATTTGTGAAAGAATAATAATACAACAAGAATTTTTAAATATGAATCACAATGAACAGTTAAATACTGTACTATTACACGGAGAAAAATAGTTGAAGTAATTTTACTCAACTCTGTCGATTAAACTTGGGACTTAAGGACATTTGAACATTTATTAAATCCTAGTCGGGTAAAATGAATTTGATAAATACCTAATTCACCCAAAGTGAATATCAATAAGCGTTACATAGGAAATAGTAAGGAGTTAAGTAAAACGTTGTCGACGACAGGGCATCACAATGAGGCCATGCCCGCGTAATGCTTTAGTCGTGGCCCAACATAGATTTCGTCAGAGCCATCTAGCGTAAGCTCAAAACCCTAAAAGAAGATAATAGATGACTGTTCAGATCATGTTCAGATAATTCAGGAAATAATGAAATCGGAATAAACTTTGAGGTTAAATAAAATTATGTAAGTAATTATTATCGAGTAACTGTTCGAATCGTATTGATAATCTTGCTTTTTGTGATTGCAGTTTCCTGATGAGTGCATCCTCACATACATGGAGTTTTAATTGTGTATCGCAGAGTACTGTTAGGCTAAACACAAATAGAGATGATCACCCAAGCGTCCCAAAATTACAAATGTATACATTGAAATAATAATACTCCATGTATGTAAGGATGCACTTATCAGAAAACTGCAATCACAAAAAGCAAGTTTATCAATGCGATTCGAACACTTACTTAATAATAATTACTTGAATAGTTTTATTAAATCTCCAAGTTTATTACTATCCGTTAGCATCTTAGCACATTTTAGTGACCATTAGTGATGCAACTATGGTGCGGTGGTCAGCGGGGTGAGGTTTAAGAAATTATACTTCGGCGCCATCTGGCGTAAGCTCAAAACAGGATCAAAGTATAGTGGCCGCTATCGCCTATGCTCGCGAACACGGCCTGATCACAATGCGTCAGTGGGTTAACCTGAAATGTATAAATATATCACCGACGCTTGAGGTGCTTCGAACGGTAGTTGAGTAAAATGAGCATCGGCTGTATTACTCCAACTGGCAATGATATGGTTGCTATGGTTACAACAGTTTAAAAATAACATCGGTAGCGACAATAGCGCCACCACTTGTTGATAGCGAACATTATAATTCGTTCCCCTTTTCTCCTATATGAGTGGACCCACTGTGTTGTCGAAGCAATGCGATACTGTGTTTACTCAGAAACTGCTGCACAAGATTCGATGAATGGGCTGGTGCGTTCTAGTGGTGAAGAAGCCACACGGAAAATGAACTCGGCAGTTTGCTCGCTCCCGACTGTGGCGTCACACTCCCAGAGTGTGCGTACATCTAACTGCCAGACTTTGGCGATCGCGCGCCCAAAGCTAGCGGCAGAAATTCTTCCAAACTGAAACAAGCGGAGATATAAAGGTAGGCCCGATACTTTCCGGACAGACCTCGTATTTGTAGATAGTGATAGATCTTACAGTGCTTAGTATTTGAATATCTTAAGGGTTCGTGAAGCACGCCTCTTAATTTTCAGATCTCATGACTGACTTGAACTTTTTTAGTAATCTATTTACTTGTATAGGCAATTGATAATTTTACAATTAGGATGGTAAAGTTGAAGTGTCACTGTCTACTTCATAGGACATAAGTCTCGGTATCAGATAAGATACTTTCCCGACAGGTGTCCTCAAAGACAATTTAAAACTCTTAAATCGTGGTAAGCATTTATAATTTTCAAAGAATTGAAAATCTTTCTGTGGAAAATAAGACGCTTTCGACTGTGCCGGGATTCGAGCCTGGGTCTTTCGATTGTCGGTTGACTGCTCTATCCAACTGCTGAGCTTAGAGCAGTCAACCGGCAATCAAAAGACCAGGGCTCGAATCCCGGCACAGTCGAAAGCGTCTCTTTTTTCACAGAAAGATTTTAGATTATTTGAAAATTTATAAGAAATATTTGCAATATTTGTGAATAAACCGCGGGATTTATGTGTGGGTGGTAGGCTTCGGGGTGAAAGAAGTAGAGAAAAGGTAGAACATGAGTCGTATAATAGTAGTCACATGCCTTGATGCCTCTTCGTTCTCTGGCTCGCTTCGTCCGCGCGCAGAGAAAATAATGTGATGTTTTTGTATCATACGATATACCGCGGTTCGGACTGTTCGCCCGAGGCGTCTTGCAGGATGTAACGAGGAGTCCGAGAGTCGCCTCTGGCTTCACATATTTTAGGGCGCGCTCTTTCCCTTTGCATTCTCTCCCATCTCTTCTTTTGAACTTTTTCTTCTTCTCCGTCTTTCTCATAGCACCCTTTACTTGGCCCTACGTGTCTTTGAAACGGGTCGTGTCGAGCCCAAGGCAAAGGCCGAGGTTTCCCCTCCCTCACCTCACCCTCTTACCACCCTCCGCGGTAAAACTCCTTTCGAATAGGGTATAACGTTCGTCGTTTCGCTTCGAGTCCTTTTCTGCCAATTTCATCTTCAGTGCATCGTGAATTAACGAGGACGAGCCTCAAACAAAGAGGTAAGGGGAGGAGGTGCACCAAAAGAAAAATGTCCATCAAATACTTGAAGTGCATAAACGTCGAGAGATCTATGTAAGCCCTGATAGTTTTTTACCACAAACTTTTTGTTTTAGAGCAATAAATTAAAAGGTTGAAGGAAGTAAATTTTTTGTGTGAGAAAAAGTGTAACTTTATTAGTAGATGCCAATATTACACAAATTCTAAAAAAATATTCGATGAGTTCTTGATCAATTTCAGCAGTCAATATAAATTTTATTTTTAATAACTGAGTTGCTAGTGATGATTTGCTTATTGTAATGGCCAAATAAACTGTGTAATTGGTAGTCTTATTTCGTCTCTTTTGTCCTGAAATTTACTGTTTTACTCAGTTTTAAGTCTGCTTCGTTTCAAGACTGTGGAACATTAAACGGTGAACAGTGCAAATTTTATGCTCGATGTTTGTTGTCTAGGATATATATCTTTGGCACCTACAGTGACGTGTATATTATTCCTAACAGATATTGCAATAACTGACCATTGAACCGCCTTCGCCAATGAATAAGAATTTGTTGTCTGATTAAACTTTTATCTCGTTCTTGATTCTCTCACGTTCTTTCAATACCAATAGTTTCGCTTTTAATAGGCATCTATCAAGCAAAAAGACGCATTGTTACAAGACTAAGCGTTAAGAGCCCTGCGGGCTTCTTCAGCAGTTCTTTAAACAAGTCCGAGCTGCCCTCAAAGCTTCCCGTAGCTTGAAATACCTAATAAGCATTATTGGTGGGCCCCATGCACGTATAAGGTGGGAGTTTGGGCCCGAAGCGCGTCCCACGGCCATCTATGGAAGCCGCCAAGCCTTTCTCAAGGAGTATTCCGTTGTTGTAAGTCCGGGGAAGGATGAAGGAATAAGAAAAGAGGGGATAAGGCCCTGGGGCCGTCTGGTTCTTCTCAAAATGATTCACAGCCTCCGGTAATTTACATTCGCTTGCGTGGGTGATCATTCGTCTGACTCCCTCGACCATCTTTTCTTGCCCTGCCATCAAAAAGGTTAACCATACACCCACTAGAGGTCATATAACCGTGAGCGAATAGAAATCGCGAGAACAAGGTAGAAGGAGAGAAGGTGATAGGGAGATTGTTCCTGATTCGAGGAACTATATGAGAAAGAGAGATGGAGACAAGGATTCTTGGTTCTATGCATGTATGTAAAGTATATGCACGATCGACTCATGTATGTACTTTGCAAGTCGGGCGTTAAACCACTCGAGAGTGTAGGAGCCCGCGAGGGCAAAACGCACGAGTCGCGACTCATCTGACAAAGATCGATATCTGTTTTCAAGTGGAGATAATATTTGATGAAATACATTATGAAAATATTTGTAATCCTGGCTAAAATTGGATCAATTAACATATTCTTCCACGTGTATGCAAGGCAAAATAATTATGGAGTAATTACATTAAATGGTTTGTGAAATTTTGGTTTTGGTCAATTGCACGAGTTTGGCGTAAAAGGGCATGTCAGCGCAATACCCTGGTTGCGTTGCAATAAATGCAAATACCTAAGGCAATTTCCTAATTGCAGTGAGAAGACGAGCGTGAACGAGAAGACGACTCTACTCGCTCGGAGTTTTTTACGCCTCTTTAGGGTACTTTGAGTTTGCGAACTTCACTTTGGGAATGTTCTGGAGCGTTTTGTTCCTCTTTGAGGCCCCGTAACGCACCCGCAATATTTCACAACTTGTAGCCAGTTTTTCCATGAGAGTACAGTTCTCAACCAATGTCAAATTTTTTGTTATAGCTAAAATAGTGTTTCTTTATAATTTATTTGTGTCAAAATCTACTCCAAGACGGCAGCCATTAATATAAAACTGAAAATCCTAGCTTTGGCCAAACGTTGGTTCCAAAGTCTTGACCATAGTGGAATTCTAAACAGGCTAATACACGGTTGGAAATTTCTGTATTAAACTCCCATTACATGTAATGGAGGTTTTTTTCAGTAACGTATATTAAATTTAAAATACTTTCATATTAAAAAATACAAACTTTTATCTGAATTTTAATGCACAACCAGGTAGAAATTTGTTAAGTTTCACTTGACAGTTGATTAGTTAATAGTAAGTCAAAACTAGTAAGAATATATTCGTGGGAATTTGCTAATTATTTGTAAGTTTAACTATTAGAAGCTAAACTGGAGTAAAACTTGTCTAGTTTTCCTCGTGATTAACTTTTGAATATTGCTCGTAAGTAATTGTTGAGGCATTTGTAAGCGAAAACTTTCAATCATTTCATTTAATGTGTGCGTACTAAAAATACAAGTTAAATGTCAACCTAAAATTTAGTGCGTTTGTAAGGTGTTGGGAAAAAACTTTTGCATATATCGTAAAATGGACCGAAAAGGGGAAGGAAACAGAAACTGAGTGAAACGGTTTCGTAAAAGGAGAAAAATTAGCCAGAGGTATCAGTATGAGTCTGGTAAGTATTCATCGCAATACGTTTATATTTTATGGGTTATGACATTATTTTTTCAATAAAATTCGCAATTTACCTTGTTTTGTTTTTTGGCCAAAATGTTGCAAAAGCATGTCACGTACAATTTATTTTTTAATCTACAAAGTCCTTTGATTACTTTCTTACTTAATCTATAAATTCCTCGGGATCCCGCATAAGTTTTCATTACCTGGTTTTCAAAAACTTTTTTGTATTCTCATTTTTGGTATTAGGTTTTTATATAACAGTTTTTGTGACAGACGGATCAACTGATGCCGATAAATTTTTTGGAATCGACGTTCAAGGCCCATCATCATTAGATTTTATTGCACAAAACCGTCACTCAGATTTGTGTACATATGTGAGATTTCAATTCCTAACGAAGAACTGTCTATTGCCTCAAAAATAACTAGAGTGCCTTAACAATACTTCAAAAGTTTAGACTCACTAATAACTTAAATGACATTTCTTCTGAATACCTTACAAGTTTTCCTCAAGAGGTCCTCACTAGTTGAAAAGGAAAACTTACGAGTATCTCAAATAAAACTTTTGAAAATTTCTACTTGGGCACGTGTATATATTTTTATAATGTTTCTAAATTTTAATACACTTTGATTCAAAAGTTATTAAATTTAATATGAATGTATATCAATTTTTCATAATATACAAATCTATTAATTTTAATTTACTACTTGTACTATATATTAAAGTCTATTAAAATTAATAAGATTTTTAACAGTGTAGATTGGGAATTATCTTGAAAAATACAGTAGGTTTCTGCAATAATTTAATAGTTTTTTAATCAATTATGTTACTATGTTTTTAATCATAATTATCAATGGTTTTCATTGACTTAAAATTAGAATCCTCTATGGTTGCGACATTGGAACAAGCAAAATTTTCGAAAAATGTTCATCAAATGTCTCGGCCATTCGATTAGTTGATGCAAATTCCTCAAATTGTTATTTAAATAAACTAAATAGTTACTTTGAATAGTTGAATCATTAAGGCTACTAACACAAATTTTCATAAAATTTTTTTAAATAATTAAAAGTGCAAGTTGTATTAACCCTTAATTGTTAATTATCGGTATATTGTTGGAAATTATTGGCTTTAGGATCCATGAGTTATGAAGTTGAAATTAATCAAACATTTCGACTCAGATCGAAGCCCTCATCAGTGATTTTTATTAAAATCTTAAATAAAAATGGAGACAATGCTTCAAAAATTCGCTCATTTTTAGAATTAATGTTTTTTTCCTTCTTTTCTTGGATGGCTGTTTTACATGACACGTTAAGAATCTAAATAAACTGAAAATCTTTCCAAGGAAAAGTATTCTAGAATGTTTTTGAAAATTATCCGAAAGAACACAGAAAAAAATGGATTATAAAATTAAATATCCAGGTCCAGTGACTGTAGGACAGTCATTTTGATAATAAAAGCTATAATCTCGATTATAAGCGGTATGGTGTTGCAACATAGAAAAAATTGTAGGTTAAGTCCGTTATAATCTGAATTATACTTCCCATAATCTATATTTCTGGATATTAAATTTTATTATCCATTTTTTCTCCGTGAAGGGCGTAATTTTTGAAAAAGAATGTTCAAACCGTAGTGTGTGTGTGTGTGTGTGTGTGGGGGGGGGGGGGGGGGGGGTATTTAAATGGTACGTGAGAAGTACGAGAGTAAAGTACGTGATTTAAAGTCAAACTTATCCAGATATACCAGTAATGAAGGTCTGTTTATGGAAATGATGAAAAACTAAAAGAACCTCTGTAACTCTTTCATCGTAATGATCGACATGATTATGTCCGGAGGGTACTTTTCGCTAGAAAATATTGAAGACATACTTGAATTTTCATTGATTCAAATTCAGGAAGAAGTTATCAGTAATTGTATATACGTTATAATAGAAGAAAACATCAGATACAATTCAATGTGTATATACTTTATTTCTTAATGTATAACTGCAGAACAACTAGTGCTTGAAAACAATATTCAATTTCAGGCATAGTATGAAATTTATTATTTGAGGGTCGATACAAGTCCTATTTTATGAAAACGAAAGATAATAAACGTGGAGCAATTCAATTTTTGTTTTTCAAAACTCAGAAAAACAAGAATGAGGATTTAAAAAAAGACCATTGAAAAATTTATTTCAAATATGTATAAAAATAGTGATTTGATTCCTATGGACTAATCTAATTATTCTACTTTTATTTTCCATTCAAATTGTGTAGTAAAATCTCAAATATGCTAATCAATATCAAAATTCTGTCAACACTTACTCTGTCGGAAGTAAGAGAAACAAATAAACTGCAGAAAAGTTTACATAATACATAAATTAGCTCAAAGGAATTTCTAGCCTTTAAAACAGAATTTAGGTCAGAAAACAGAAATAAAATAAAAAATTAGGTCATTAACAGAGTTTTTGTTTTTTCATGCGTTTATTTGCTGATAAGATATTTTGAGAGTAAAATGAGGTAAGTGCATCTAATTAATCAAGAACTAGTTTTTGTCAAGTAGATAAAGAGAATTCTAGTGTGACAAGCTTGAATGAAAAAAGCTGATATTCTTCCGCTATTAATATTTGCCACCTCTTATAATTCTCACAGTACATCAAATGCTAGGATTAAACGAAAGTTTCTCAGACCCTTTAGAAAATCAGAATGTATGTAACAGAGCCTTCAGGTGTTGGAGGTTTAACTCCAAGCAATCAATCGATCACGATCGACACTCTTTTTACCATAATGCCTTTTCTGATCGTGAAATTGCCCTATTCCTATTATATATCCATCTTATTCCCCTCAATGCAAGTAAGGATTGTATGACGCTATTGAACTTGAAAAAAATCTATTATCGAGTTCTCAAACGTAAGGCAAACTTCATTGCTTTAACCCTTTAACCATCAGTTATACTTATAGGTAACACGATTTTTAGTATTTTTTTTCAAATATGTGACTTTAACAGAAAACATGTTTTTTTCACTTTACACGATGAAAGTCTCATCTGCGATACTTTTTTTTCGAATCAATAATAATTTTTTTTATTCACTGAATTGTTTTAAACTCCACAAAACATACTATAAAAAAATATTTTAATTCATGTCTAAAAATCGGTTAACTTACACTGTCGCCTAAAGGGCATAGCCGGGTTTCCATGTGAAATCGGCCTTAAAACCAAATCAAATTTCGCATTGACCTTATGGAAGGGGTTGGGCAAGAGATTATTTTATCAAATTTTCAGATCATTATCTGCCATTTTAAATGAGTAATGGCGGATTTTACCCTTTTCGTTTTTTTAAATTTTGTTAGCTAAACTAATCATAGGAAAATTTTGAAAAAAATCAGAGTTGTTTTTTCCAATAAAAGACACATTTGTAAATTTTTGCAGATTTTTTGATGCATAATTCGCGATGCAAAAAATTGTGAAAATTTTTGCACGCAATTTTGTTCATGTTTGAATTGCGCGACCACTCTTTTGAATTATTCTATTCATTAGTTACCTATCGATGATTAAAACAGAATTTTTGCAGATTCTTGCAAGGTGTGGACGGGGGTAATAAAGAATAAAAACCGTCAAAATACGCATTCTTCCAACATCTTACTATTAAAGCACATTTAATAATAACAGTATTTTTATTTGGTAATCAATCTTTAACATGGTTTACTGCTGATATTTTTGCAAAAATTTTGCAAAATATTTTGCGAATTTTTTTTGTTGCGAAAAATTGAAATTTTATTTTATTTTTATTCTTGAATATTTTTCGAATATACAGGTGTTGCCCCTTGAAAATTTAGTCCGTTCAAAAAGTTTCCGTTTTATATATAAGTGGTATTCAAAAAGTAAAATTGGTTTTTCTACAAACTTACAGTTATAAACGAAGACAACGATGATGAATAATTTATGTTTCAAAAAAAATTTTATGCTTGGCAAATGTTCAGCCACTTATGGAGTATGAAGTGCTATGAAAGTACAATCAACCGTCTATATTTGTAAAAACTCGGTGGTAGAAAAATATATTTTTGTAGGAAAACCAATTTTACATTTTGTATACCACTTTTATTTAACACGGACAGTTTTTGAACGGACTAAATTTTTTAACGGTCAAAACTTTATAAAAAAATCTGCCCGCTTCGCGGGCACATTCTCATCGCGCGCTTCGCGCGCAAGTTTGAGCGCGCCTAGGGCGCGCGATTCGATCGTCGCGCTTCGCGCTCCGTTCTTTCTGGACCTCGCGCTTCGCGCTCGGTCTTGTGCTCTTCGCATACATTTAAGTTTATTTCTTATATTTTGATACTGAAGCTCAAACCAATTTTATAATAATATTACAGATGATGTGAATTACACATTTTCTCAAAGTCACTGAATTTCTTTTTGAATTTAAGTGAAACAGGAAATTCAATTTACTTAAGGCTCTATCGGCCTTAAGGAAAACATTCTCATCATGACACTCGCGCTTCGCGCTCGATTTTCTGTATACATTTCAGTAACTTTTTAATAAATTACATGATTAAAATAATTTATTTTCTTCCAAATCTCTCAAAAAGAAAAAACAATCGTAGACTTTATTTAAGGAAACGATTTTGCAGAACAACGCTTATTTTGTATCTCACATATATAGTCTAAAAAATGGAATATTTTCAATTTTATCGAATTTTTTGGATTTTAAACGAAAAATATATCTTTTATCAGAAACTGTGTCAGACAAAATTTGTAGATCTTTTTGAAACGAACAACTTTGTATTCTTACGTTTTTTTGGTATTTCCAATATTATTGTTAAAAAATTGAATTTTGGATTTTCAATAGTTTTTTTTTTAATTTAAAAGAAAAATATGCATCTTATGAAAAAATGTTATAATTCAAATTTGTAGGTCTTTATGTATTCAATAATATTGTATCATAACGTTTTTTCGTATCTCGTATAATTTAACTGGAAAATGGAATTTTGATATTGACTTTTTTCGAATTTGAATATGCTGTAACATTTCTAATTTTGATTTAATCAAAAAATTTTATTAGGATAATTTTTAGAGATTTATGAGAACTATCAAAAACCAGTATTGGAATTTTTGATTTTTTCAAAAAATTATTTTCAAAAACACAAAAGTAGTGCTCCATCCCTCAATTTTTATTGGATGTGGCTGGTTAACGAACTTGTCCTTACTTTTTCGGCTCCGATAAAGTGTACCAAAGCTCAATTCAATCTGATAATTCTATCGAGAGTTATGCCGCACACGACCTACTACAGACAGACAGACAGACACTTTCGTAAAAACCATTTTTTCTGACTCAGGGGGTCTCAAAACGTAAAGATTTGATGAAAATTTCGAAAGTCATTTTTCACATAAAACCAATACCTTCTCATCCATGATGAGAATGTAAAAATGTAACGAAAATGTAAGTATTGCAATGCAAAATAACTGCTAGAAATTTTTTGTTATCCACAAATCCAAGTTAATTACTTATTTAATTTACGAGCTTTTCTTATAATTTGTGCTCATTAAAATTTCAAAAAGTAAAGTAAATGGAGGACGATTTGAGGGTATTTTCGATGTCATGTATGGTAAAATGAGTATGTTATTTTTAACAAAGAGAAATTAATTTAACCTGTATATTCGAAAATTATTCAAGAATACGAAAAGATATTTTTAGCAGCACCATTTAGACTTGCGAATAACGACAGTCAACCATTTGTTCACAATGCATGTAAAAATTTCGATTTTTCGTAAAAAAAAAATTCGCAAAATATTTTGCAAAATTTTTGCAAAAATATCAGCAGTAAACCATGTTAAAGATTGATTACCAAATAAAAATACTGTTATTATTAAATGTGCTTTAATAGTAAGATGTTGGAAGAATGCGTATTTTGACGGTTTTTATTCTTTATTACCCCCGTCCACAACTTACAAAAATCTGCAAAAATTCTGTTTTAATCATCGATAGGTAACTAATGAATAGAATAATTCAAAAGAGTGGTCGCGCAATCCAAACATGAACAAAATTGCGTGCAAAAATTTTCACAATTTTTTGCATCACAAATTATGCATCAAAAAATCTGCAAAAATTTACAAATGTGTCTTCTATTGGAAAAAACAACCCTGATTTTTTTCAAAATTTTCCTATGATTAGTTTAGTTAAAAAAATAAAAAAAACGAAAAGGGTAACATCCGCCATTACTCATTTAAAATGGCAGATAATGATCTGAAAATTTGATAAAATAATCTCTTGCCCAACCCCTTCCATAAGGTCAATGCGAAATTTGATTTGGTTTTAAGGTCGATTTCACATGGAAACCCGGCTATGCCCTTTAAGCCAAAATCGTCTTTTAGATGTAATACATTTAAAACTTTTTTCTCTGTGCACTTATAAAATCACTTTTATGTACAAATTAAAATGCATCATAAAAGTTCTATCTCCTTACTCTCTAAATTTGTATCAGTGACATTTCACTAATGGATTAGCTGCAATGAAGTTATTCTTTCATTTTATTGAAACTTTCACTGCCAATCAGTGGTATTTCACTGAAACACGGTGAAATTGTCATTGAAATTGATAAGTAAAACTCAATTGGTAACGCAGATTTTACTGATCAACCACAATGTCAATATAATTTTTTTTATTCAAATACCGCTGATTGGCAGTGAACGTTTTAATAAAGTGAAAGAATAACCCATTTTCAGCTAATCCATTAGTAAAATGTCACTGATCCAAATTTGGAGAGTAGTTTTATTTCAAGTTCTCCAGTTAAATTCGAATAATTTAGAGTACATTAATATGATTTACTATTGAAGACTTAATGGTTGTTTTAAAAAACAGTACTAAAGTTTTTTTTACTGAATGCTATATCTAACTACCCATTTTTCTCAGTGAAATTATAACATGTTTACACACATATATATAATATATGAGAAATATATGAGAGAAAATAAGCCAGTCTTTAATGTTAACGTACAGCGCTGCTATAGCCTGAAGCCAATTGCAAACACTGGACTGAACAAAAATATATAAAATTCGCATATAAAGTTCGTTGTCCGAAATGTATTATGTGCTCCATTCAATGTTTGGGGAATTTAAAAATGAACTTGGTATAATAAATTTTCCATAAGTTACAATGTATTAAATTTCTGTTGTAATTTCACTTCACAATATCTTTACTGTAATTTTACATTACATTTTGGTAATAAAATTCAATTAAAGCATTGTAAAGTAAAGTAAAGTAAAGTTAATTGTTACTAAATTTGAACCAGCGTAACTCACTAAGAATCAGCGGCTATTTGCTGATTCCTTTTCGAAGTTGAATACTTGTTTACAGAAATTTATTTTGATCTTTGATTCAGCTTCGCTATATCCAGGTAGAATTTTTTTTTCATTATCTCTTCGAGTTGAGTAATTTTTGGCATAACGCCCTCAAGCCAGGAAAAATATATAATTTTAAAAATCGTTATTATTTTACAGCCCCCCCCCCCCCCCCATCACTATCATAACTTTTTTAGTGAGTGGGGTAGGCAACCTAAGGCATTTTGCCTTAACACCCAGGAGGAAAGTTCTTACGTATGGTACCCCACTTCATTAATATTTCATTCCTTTGCTTATCGTTACCTCGGAGCCGCCGAGGTGCTGCTGCGCCGAGCATGGAACAGCGCCTGTAGGCATCGTTACTGCCTCAGTGATAGAGAAGAGAGAAGCCTTGGTCCGCCGCCGAAGAGCCTGAGGCATCCCAGTTGTGCATTGTCTCGCTTCTACCCCCAGGTGCTTATGCCCTTCTACTTCCCTCAACTTTGCAACCTAACCCCAAGACCTATTCTCTTTTCCTATTCTCTCATACAATTTACTTTCGATAATCAAATTTACGATTCATTTACAAAAAGTACAGACTCCATTGAGAGTTTTTGTGAACTTTTGAAACAGGGAAGACTTGCAGATTCAAGTTCATGTATTTCAGTTTCAAGGGCATGTATTTTGGTCTCCTCAATTCGACACCCATTATAATTATTATTTTACGACTTCGTTTTAAAAATGCTTCATGATATGTATACAGAGTTATTAGGTATATTATCATTGAGTTTGGATAATTGGAGAAAATTAATCAGAGGAAATTCAAATATGACGTACGAATATTTTCCAGGTTTTTAACCCCCCCCCCCCCCCACTATATGTAAAGATTTGTTTTAATCAGAAATCAAAATTGAGAATTATCTTCCAAGTTTTGGTTACTGATTAGAAAAAATGTGACGCCGCACCAAGAGATCTACCTAATAAGCGTCAAAAAACTCGATTTTCTGTTTTCGATTGATTCTTACAGATTTGGAACCGATCTTCAACGTGATTTAACTAGAATTACTCTATTTTTTTTATTACGAAGTAATTAAATTTCGAAAAAAATTCTTGATTAGTTTAAGAAAATAGTTTGGTTAAATGAAGTTAATTTTTTATGTGCCTCCGGCGCGGAAACTCGTTTTTCCGTTACAGCTGAGAGTAACGGAATGTTGTGTATTCCGTTACAGAGGAGTATAATGCAAAAATTGAACTGCGCATGCGCATATAGTCTTACAGCGGAGCAGAATCTTCTTCTTATTCTTCTTCTTCTTCGTACAGCGTTAGCACCCAACTGACAAAGCCTTGTACATTTGAACTGCGCATGCTCTAATACAACAAGCTACTACTACACAAGATCGATAAAATCAAAATGGCTGGGACTAGTCGCGAAATATCAAGTGTAATGACTAGCGTCGCGAACAACTACAATACTAGATTAGATTCGAGTGTACGCATAAAAACTCGTATCCGCACCGAAGTCACATAAAATAGAATACGTGCCAATGCACACAATTCGGGAAATTACGAGATTCGCGACAATGCTCGCAGGACTGATCGCGCCTCGGCTTTGATCTCCTGCGAGCATTGTCGCTCGTCACGCAATAACCCTCATTGTGCGCCTAGGCACGTAATATACTATTTTCTACTAGCGGGCCATAGAGTGGACTTTATTGCCCCGTGCGGGGCAAACAAATCCACTTTCTGACACGCTAGTAGAAAAAAAATCGTGTGCAACACGGGAAAAACATTTATTTTACTCGTGTGGTTGTTACCCTCGCTTTGCTCGGGCATCAAACTTCACACTCGCAAAATAAATTTTGTTTCCCTAGTTGCACAATGTACTATTTTCTACTAGCGGGTTATAAAGTGTATTTTATTGCTCCCCGCGGGGCAAGCAATAGTATATTGTGCAACTAGGGAAAACAAATTCGTGTGGTTGTTACCCTCGCTTTGCTCGGGCATCAAACTTCACACTTGCAAAATAAATGTTTTTCCCGTCGCACACACGATTTTTTTCTACTAGGGGGTCAGAAAATGGATTTGTTTTCCCCGCACGGGGCAATAAAATCCACTTTATGGCCCGTTAGTGTAAAAATCCATTTTCCGACCCTCCAGTCGCAATAAAATCGTGTGCAACACGAGAAAAACATTTATTTTACTCATGTGATTGTTGCCCTCGCTTTGTTTGAGTATCAAACTTCTCACATTTGCAAAATAAACTGTTTTTCCCTA
Source organism: Diplolepis rosae (assembly GCA_030998225.1). NCBI lineage: Eukaryota > Metazoa > Arthropoda > Insecta > Hymenoptera > Diplolepididae > Diplolepis > Diplolepis rosae. The sequence continues at coordinate 8,166,472 of JAPYXD010000701.1, forward strand.
GCTGCACAAGATGCTATTTTTGTGTGTCTAAATATCCGATATTGAAAATTAATTGATGTTTGTTGTTGTTGATCAATGAAATTATACACAACAAATGATTAGAATAATTATTTCAAAAACCTCAAGATACTCAAATGTTCTTGATTATACACATTTAACTATAACAAAACTGCATTAGTGTCAAAAACTAAAACTTTCAGTATTCTGGCATGATTCAGTTGTCTTCTTATGTTGATCAAACACGTTTGATCACCCTCGAGTGTTGAAACGTCCTTGCGATAATTGAATGCTAAGAGTTCCATACTGCCTTCCACTAATTCCTCTTACTATTTACTTTTTCTTATCTTGTTAATTGCTTTTCCAAGGTAAAAAGTCAAGAGACCAAAACGAGATCAGAATAAACAATGCTGACTTCGACGAGCATCCTCTCTGAAATATTAAAGCCATGGATCAATCTGATCAATCATATCACGTGAAGTCGGTAATTTCAATTATAGAATGTAATGTTATTGAAAAATTATCACCTAAAATGGACTTTTGGTACCAGAGAGACCATAGCTCTTTTATTCGCGTCTGTATAGTACCGAAAATCCATTATGTATTAATTTTTGAATAACCTTACATAAACTTTAATTGCAATTACCAATGTCACGTGGTCTAGTTTATCCATCACCTTAAGATGCCCTCCGAAGGATGTTGATGTCCTAAAAACAAATCCGTTCTCCAAATTTCCCAATCACATCAGGATGTCGAGATATCCACACCTAAAAGTGAATAAATGGCTTTTTCCAGCCATATTTGTAACAATATAACACAAGCAGCGATTTTTTTCTAAAATCCACTTACGCCATCGTTTAGTACTCTTTTTTACCTTTTATTTCCATTTTTGACCATCCCGAAGCGATTTTTATTTTTTGTGATATGCATTTTATCCATTTTCTGTTTTAAGAAATACTTGATTTCGTACAGGATTTACAGTGTATCAAGGTTGATGTACCATATTTCAGAGAAAAAAAATCGGTTCCGGATAATCCGAAATTTAAATGAAAGTTGAAAAGCAGTACTGAACACCTAGGCCGGTCATTGGGTACAAATTTTGTCGATGTGTGCTATCAACTCTCGCGATTTAGTCGACGTATTGTAAACGAAAGCCATCTTATCCGGAAAGAAATTGCCCGAAGCGTGACGAGCCAGTTGACAAGAGGTCGGCTGAAGTAACGAGAGGAAGAAACCAGCAGAAAGAGAAGAGGAACACAGTGGCGGTGGCAGTGGTTTAAGAAAAAGGAAAAGAAGCAGAAGAGCAAGAGATGGAAAAAGAGGAAGAGGGGGTTGAAGAGTGAAGGGTGAGAGGGTCTTTTTGCCTCTGGCAATGCAGGCAGTACAGCCGTAGCCGTTTTGGTTCCTTCGGGCTAGGCGCAGAATCAAGGAGAACGTCATCCTGGGGGGGTGTGGCAGGAGGGAAGAAGAACGTGGGTTGAGGGAAAACTCCTGAGGCAGTCGCGGTACTATATCGTACAACGATGATGGTTTGAACGGAAGTTCAGACTCTTGGGAAAATAATCGTTTTTTTAGGTATTCCCAGAAATTAAATTTCGTAATTCTTTGTTCTGATCGGATTAAAGTTTTTATGAAAAAGGTATATCTATGAGACAATAAGTATCCTTAAAATTCAAGTTAAAATTTTCTCCATAGAACTTTTAATAATTATACTAAGAAAATTTGGTTTATTCCACAACATTTTTTTTGGGTCAACCAAAGTATTTTTTTGTTATTTGGACACCAAAATGTTTGGTTGATCTGAAAAAATTATTTTATTGACTCAGCCGAATTCTTTGGTTGATTCAATCACATATTTTAGTTACATTTAATCAATTTTAAGTATTTAATGGATTCAACTATCAAATTTGGTTTATTCAATAAAATGCTTTTTGGATTCAACGAAACGATTTTATTTAATGAACACAATTTTTTTTAGTGTTTTATTAAATTGAAGATATAATATGGAAATGACAATTTTTTACTGCATATTATAAAAATTTGAAGAATAAAATATTGTAGTGGGTGCAATATAGATGGTAATCCTTATTACAAGGTGTGCCATTCATTTGTGACCCATTTATTCATTAAATAAAATAAAAATGCGTAAATAATTTTTCTTCATTTGCACTTTATTCAGTTTTTATTTCGGTCGGTATTTTACAAATTTCTTTGCGAATGAGCAGAGCGTTCTGAGATCACGAAAAGACTGTGGCGTAAAATCGGGTAAACGTAGAGGCTAATCAAATTTGCCATTTCCGATATGATTCGATTGCCGAAGAATTCCTTCAATAAGTCATTTTCATTGCTCATTTGTTTTCATTGTTCAATTTGGTCATCAGAGGGCTTTGGTTTTGGTTTATTTGGTTTCTTACTGATGCGTATACTGTTCCATGACGCTAATTTCCATCGACTGAAGTTTCATTTGATGCATACAATAAGTCTATCCGACAGTAAATGTCAAAATGAGCGCATAATTCAATGGGTCACAAATAGATGGCTCATCACAACACTTGCTTCGGTCAGGTCCAAGGGAGTCTGCCGACATGTGGCCGAAGCCATGGCAGCGGTAGCAGTGGTTCACCTCCATCTTTCAGCGGATCCTGTAGGAGAATCACGCGATCTTCGTTAGAAACACCTTTAGTTCTAGCTCCGATCCTGGCCGGAACCTCCATGCCTCCTCCTTAGTAGAGACTCTAAGCCTCTTCTCCTCCGGCTTCGTAGCTTCTGCATCCTCCAGGCTCACGGTTGGCTCCCTTGGCCGTTTCCGCAGGTCTGGAGTAGACCTTGCTGTTGTCTATGGGGCAGCTCACATTAGCGATCTTGCCGTTTCGCGCAGTTTTTATCTCTTTTTTTTCTTTCCAATCCTACCTCTAAGATGGTACTCAAAATGTTTAAGATACGTATCGCTCGCCTTATTTTAATGCGCAAGCCCGATAGTTCCGAGAGCGCTTCTGCAATGTTCTCCCCGATGGGGAGGAACATTTTTTTCTTGGTCCTGGAGAAGTTTTCCATCTTCTTTAGGATCTTCACTATTTTTTCCAACATTGCTACCTCTCTTCTATATCTCTCATGGAGCCAATCTCTGTGCTGCCTGGCCTGAGATTTTTAAAGCTCAAGCTCCTTCGCCACATCCATTTCTCTATCAAACAACTCCTCACACAAACTTTGGTTCAAATTATCAATCTCCATTCTTGTCCCACGAGCAGTTAGGGAAGTACATGGTTTAATATAGATGTTACCGTAGCGAGGACACGGGGCACAATATAGAAAAGAGCTGTCTTGGGTCCGTGCGGAGTCGAGATCACCCGAAGAACCACGAGGGGCGGGAAGTTCATTCGCGCGGGTAAGGAGTTACCAAATGTCTGTCGGTGAGTTGGTGAGGCTTGTAGTTTTGCCTAGGAGGAAGTTTAGCTCTCCGTCGTTTTCCGTGGTTCGTTTTGTGCTCTACGAGGGCTGTTCAATAAGTCCGTGACTTCTTGAAAGATGATGCTGTCATCGTAAATATGTTACTACTCTAAGAGAATACCATCGAATATCAATGCGTATACAAAGTTTGGAGTCAATACGTTGGTTAGAAAATTGTTTACAGCCAGTTAATTTAGTTCTTCATTGTTAAAACAAAACCATGGAAAAAAGCGAGTTTCGCGTGCTTATTAAACATTATTTTCTACGAGGAAAATCAATCAAGATATGATCGATAAAATCCACGACATCGTATTCAACGATCGTCGATTGAAAGTGCGTGAGATTAGTGAGACTGTAAACATTTCAGTGGGACGTGTATTATATGGCACATTTTATATGAATGTTTGGGCATGAGGGAGCAGTCTGCAAGATGGGTACCGCGTTTGCTCACAGCCGATCACAACCGGGCTGTTGTGGTTGCGACTGAGCAATGTTTGGGCATGTTTCAACGTAATTCAAAGGAATTTTTGCGACGTTATGTAACTGTTGATGAAACGTGGATTCATTATTATACGCCAGAAACAAAAAATCAGTCGAAAATGTGGACTGGACCTAGCGAATCTGCGCCGCAAAAGCGAAGACGGTACCATCAGCCGGTAAGGCCATGGCCACAATTTGTTTGGGACTCACATTGTATAATATTATTCGATTATCTACAGAAGAGAAAAACTATTACAGGAGAGTATTATGCCTCATTATTAGATCGATTTGATGCCATACTGAATTAAAAGCGGCCCCATCTGGCAAAAAAAGTGCTTTTCCACCACGACAATGCACCAGCTCACACGAGTGCCATTGCAACAGCCAAATTATTTGATTTAAGCTACGAAATACTTCCTCATCCACCTTATTCCCCAGATTTGTCTCCTTCCGATTATTTTTTGTTTCCTAACATGAAAACTTGGCTTGGAGGTAAAAGATTTTCATCGAACGAAGAGATAATTGCTGCGACAAATGAGTATTTTGAGGGGTTTGACAAAAATTACTTTTTAGAGGGAATAAAGAAGCTTGAGTACCGCTATAATAAATGTATACATTTAAAAAGGGACTATGTTGGAAAATAAATTGGACTTTTTGTTATAAAAAGTGTTCTTCATTTCAAATTCACGGTCTTATTGAACAGCCCTCGTATATTCTAAGTATACTACTATGGGCAAAACTAAGGTGCATTTTGTTATAAAATGAATAATCTTTATTTATTTATCCAAATCAATTTCATTTCCTTCAAAGTAATCCTCAATCAATATAATGCACTCATTCCAACGTTTTTTCCAATCGTCGAAACACTAGTTAAATTCGATTTCCGGAATTGCCTTCAAAGCCTTCGAATCGGCTTGTATCTCTTCAATCGTGTCAAAACAATGTCCTCGGAGTGTTCTTTTGAGTTCGAGGAAAAGCCAGAAGTCACACGGAGCCAAATCAGGCGAATATGGTGGTTGTGGAACGATATGCGTTGAGTTTTTGGCGAAATGGTCACGAAGAACGAGTGCAGTGTGAGACGGCGCATTATCGTGATGCAAAAACCACGAGTTGTCTACCCAAAATATCTTTTAAAACGGTGTTGAGTGTTCCTATTGAAATGCCAATAGTGTCAGCAAGGTCTCTAATTGTCAATCGACGATTTTTGTGCACTAATTCTTTGATTTGATTGACGTGCTGCTCGTCAGATGATGTTGATGGTCGTCCGGGGCGTTCCAAGTCACTAATACGTTCTCTGCCTTCTTTGAAGTGTTTGTACCACTTATAAACATTTTTCTGCGACATGGCCAAATCACCGAAGACCTTCTGCAACATTCTGAACGTTTCCGCAACTGAAATGTCATTCCGCAAACAAAATTTAATGGTAATTCTTTGCTCAACAAATTTAGACATTATAAAAATCGAAAAAATTACTTTTAGTCGTTTAGAAAACACAAGCGTAACTATGTAACAAATCATGACATTGACATGAAATTTGGCGCAGATGTCAGTAACAGTAGGACCAACATAAAAATTAATGAGTTTGCCCGAATCGGTTAGCCCGCGAAGTTTAAATTAAAAATTCACCTTAGTTTTTGCCCATAGTAGTAAGTTAATAAAGTGCTTTTTGGACTATTTTAAGTGCCTGTGTCATAGTGATTTCACCCTAGCTCTCGGTATCCTTTCCTCATATTCCCCCCTTTGAATAGCTACCTAGTTATAATGGTCCGCCTCTGCAGAGCCTTGCATACAGGGGTAAGGCCTATATACTCTAGAAGGCGACCTGATTTCCTAGAGACACAACTCCTTGGTGCCATGCAGCCCTCGGCAAGGTACTTAACACCTTGGCTTCAGGGTTATTACTTCGGGACCACCACCCCTGGAACATTGTCCGCGATTGCTTATTTAGTTTTTTATCCGTATTCAACAGTAACCCTCGGTACAGGGATCGTTTATTCGCAACCTGAAAACGCGTCTGGTGGCCTATTTTAGGGCCCCCTGTTTGATTTCAAGAGAAACCAAAGCAGGACCAGGACAGCTATTGTATTGGGTTCAATACATATGCTAATACGTACTATGTTTCATTCGACAAATAAAGATAAACATCTTAATAGAGAATTGTTAGCAATTTTTTCTCTCTGCGTAACGTTATTGAATGTAACAAACTTTGGAAAATAATTTAGGGTTTTTAAACAAATATAATATTCTATAAAAGAAAATGATACCACCTGATAAAATTCATGTAAAATTTCATGTAAGAAACTTTTTTTTTTTTTGCAAAATACCTTCCTGGGAATTTGGAGAATACAACAGAAGACAATAAAGAACGTCTGTCAACTTCATTAAAATGAAATTTTTACAAATATTTTTACAGTTAACTGTAATTTTCGATAAGTCTTCCAATTTTTTCCAAAATTTTTAATTAAAAAAAGTTAACAGACGTACTTTATTGTATTTTGTCCCGTTACCTAAATTTTCAAAGCGATGTTTTGTAGATTAAAAAAGTTATCTTACATAAACGAATTAATGTATAATTTAGTCACGTGGTTCGATTGATCTAGGGCTACAAATATTAAGTTTGAAGATTAAAAAAATACTCAAATTGATGAAATTTCAAGATATAATTTCTTAAAATCTGAATCAATCGAATCGGAGGCAGTGAACCATTTCTCATAAAGTTTTTTGAATCAAATGGTTCGAAATTTCTCACTAACTCTGTTGTAACAGTCAGATTTAAAGATTGATGATACATAATGGAATTCTTTATGTCTCAGAAAAAGCTAAAAGTCCCACACTAATGGGACCAAGCAGAGAAGAGTGACAAAAAAGGCTATTGGAAGTGATACCGTTAAGTGTCGGAGATTACGAGGATCAAAGGAAACTTTCCCACGCGTTCACTAAGTTTTTTTGAAAAATGAGTCTCTTTTGGCACGCGCTACCTTCATGGAATGTTTTTCTTTCAGTTTCGAGACACTTTGCAAACAGTTTCAAATTTACTAAAAGTGGTTACTTGTAGTATATAAAGACTTGAATTATTTTTTCTCAAAATAAATTAAATTTTATAAAAGGGCATTTCCACGTGTTCCATTTGACGAAAATGCTGTTGGCTAATGGGTTACAGAATTAATTTATAATTGGTTTAGAGATATTTTTGTGATATCCGTTTAAAGAAGGTTTATTCTCTAAATCTGAAAATCTCAATTAGTCAAAATCTACTGATTATTAGTGAAATTTGACTGATTCAAATAGCTAAAAAGAGGTTACTGTAAATCAGGCAAATTGCACTGATTACTTCAGTGGATATCAACTGATTTAACAGTGAAAAATATTTTTGCACTGATGAATCAGTGAAAAGGCAAATTACTAATTTAATCAGTAAAAATTGGACTGATTCAGATTTAGAGAGTATACTCTCTGTTCCTAAAACATGATTGACTTGAATGCTTTCTTGTTAGAAATAATTGGAACTAAATGCAAATGTGACTGATACTACATGAAAGAAAGTCAATTTTTGGAGTGTTTTACAGCTTTGAAAATTCTCCTCACTATTGGCCGTATAGTTAAATCATAAATTATATACATAGCACGAATATGAAGTTTTCATAAAATGATGGAATGAAACAAACTAAATTATTAACAAACGATTTATTGTAAACTTGGTGTGTGACAGATGGTGTGACAGTCACTACAGGTGAAAACGTGAAGGACACTACCGTCACTTTGGCGCACCTTAGAATAAACGTCTTCGACCTTGAAACATAAAATTAACATTTTTCCAAAACAAAATAAGGAAATAAACATCAATTAACTGTTTTTATAATCATACATTCATTATATTCACATATTAACACTTTCTCTATCTTCTTAATATATGCTCGAAAAACTTAACATAATGAAATAAAACTTTTTTTTGAGTAAAAATTAACCTGTTTGGAATTTTAAAATTGAAATTTTTGTTCTTATTTATTTTATTATTAATTTGAAAATTATTGAGAGAGCAGTGTAGCCAAGAAAATGGAAAAAGAGTGTTGACACCTTCAATAGTGTAAAATATAATTGTATTGCCAAACTTTGCAAACAATCAAGCATTTAAAAAAATAGTTTTATTTTTCTTCCTTCTGGGGTACATTTATGTGGTTATGCACAATAGGAAAGTTTTTTTGCAATGATCTGTTTTATCTCTAACTAATTGAGAAAGCAGAATTAGGAAGGCGGTAAAAAAAAGTTGATGAAAAATGATTCAGAATTATATAAGATTAATTTGAATATTTATTTATAAAAAATCCATATTAAATACAGGTATGCAATATATTTTAATAATAGCAAAGTGTTTATCCTATTCATTTGTAAGTTAAACTAGAACACAACAAACGTCATTGCCAGTACAATCTGTGACTTCCCTTTGGAGTTGTAAACCACATGAGTCGTTTCTGCAAATGCCTCCATGATGACTACATAAGGTTCTAAATTTGATTTTAACTGAAAAACGAAAAGTTATATTCATAGTTTAATTCATCTAGAAAATATTCTAGCATGTAAATAATTGAACATTTAAAAGTTCTTGAGAAATTTGAAACTGCAATATTTTTTGCTCTCTGTTTTCCATTTTAATAATTTGAAGATTAATTTTTTTACCCACCTAAGCCACAGCAAGAATATCCTTCATTTTCACAATCTTGAATTGAAGATAATATTTCACAATGTTCAGTAGGTAAACAGTTTCCAGGAGCGCATTTTTCAACCTCACTTGTCGTTCCTAATAAATTAAAAAGTTAGAATTACTAAAAAAATTTTCTATACACACAGAATAAATTAATGCTTTGTCATTACTCTGTTTCAATATAAAGTTTATCACTCCAAACTTTCCATATTATTAAATAATTGTTTTAACCAAAAATAAGTTTTTTATTTTGCAATATCATAAAAACTAAAACTTATAAGTCCTTTGAGGAAGAATTGGACAGATAATCAAAAAAAGTTAGTTAAACTAATAATTTCCTTTTTTTTCTTTTGAAGTCTTCTTTTAATAAGTTTTTTTTTTAGTAAAAGTGTAGAAAATATTATCTGGAATAAAATAAGTCATCATAAGTTTGAAATAATTAAAAGTGATAGATTTTTCAATGGTAGAATCAAAATCAAACAGCAAAAAATAACTAAAATTTGTCTATATTTTTTAACTTCTTATGGCTCATTTCATCCGAGATAAAACTTTTCACACTTTTACTAGAAAAACTTGATAATAAAATATTCTAAATGAAATAAAATGAGGAAGTAGTCAAATTGACCAACTTTTTTCCGATTATCTGTACAATTATTAAATGATTAGCAATCATTTGTTCATATGGTCTTTTGCCAAAAATCGGGCTTCATAAATAATTCATGATCAGAGCCGCACTTTGATTTTGCATTGGTTTGTTTCTTAAGTGACAAAACCTAAATCTACTTGGAATTTAGTTTCGATTCAGAAACCAAAAAAAGTCCAATTAGAGTTTAGTTTCATCTCAAAGACGAAACCAAACTACTAATACACTTTTTTCTGGTTTTAAAAAAAACCGAAATGCAACTTTATTTTTATTACGTTTTGTTTCTAAAAAAATCTAAACTGCAGCTAGGTTGTCTCTTGAGAAAAAAAACGAAATAAGACCAACGTGCGGCAATGGTTCCCGGAACAAAATTAATTAAAAATTAAAATTTAATAACAAAAAGTGTACTGAGTAATTATGCTTATAGAATTAATTTAATTTAATTATTGTTTTAGCGTTTCTATAATCATGAAGCCGTCAATGTTTCCGGCTCAACCTGGCAGTTGACGTAAGTAAAAAACAACTATTCAGTTTTAAATTTTATATCCATAAAGAAACTTTCGGCATGATAATTCATATTTTACGATTTAATTTTATCAGACTAAAAATATACTGAGAATCATAAAACAACAATCTCGAATCACGGTCATATAGTTCTACCATTTTATTTAAGAATCTAATTTTTCACCAATAACAACTTTCAAAATAAAAAATTAATTTCTTGGCAATATAATGTTTTTTGAGTTAACTGAAATTTAATTTAGCAGAAAACTCAAGTCGTACACGGAGAAACTTTTTATATCAATCTTTACTATAGTATTTTTCAATTTAGGGAAGAACGTATCACTTTGAGAATTTGTGTTAGTAAAAATACTAAATTTTATAATAATGATATGAAAATTTAGTATAAACTATAGTAAAATTTTCTATGAACTATGCTGAAGTTTCATATCATTATTATAAAGTTTAGTATTTTTACTAACAAAAATTCTCAAAGTGATACGTTTTTGCTTAAATTGAAAAATACTATAGTAAAAATTGATATAAATAGTTACTCCGTGTAGAATTTATAAAATTAGATTTAGCTTCCAGAACGTTAAATTTTAAACAAAATTTTTATATATAAATGGTTTGTAGCATCTTCATCACATGAGGACAGAAAACTATTTCAATTACTTCAATATCATCCTCAAATAATAAATATTTTACGCTCGAACATCAAAAAATGACAAATAAGATGTTAGCTAATGTAAATGAAGTATCCTTTAGCATAGGCAATTAAAAAATTATGACTTTAACTTGTTCGGTATCACAGTAATAAATTTCTTAATATCTCAAAATTCGAATCGGTTATCAAATTTGTATAATTTTAGACTACACATGGTGGAATAATAAAATTTATATTAAAATTCGAAAATTGCTTAAGCATTTACAAAATTTCGATAGAAATGACAAGTAATACATGATTAAAATTTATTATGTATTGTGTCAAAACACAAATTTCTTTCGGTTGATTCAATATGAATATGTGTATTCAATTTATAATTTTATAAATTCGCTTTTATATATTTGTTGAGGTAGTTGTCATGCTTATAAAAAAGTATTATTTTTTGTGGAAAAAATTTAAAACTTACGAAAAATAATACTCTTAATAATGTTTTTTGTAATGGAACTTTTCTTTACTATCGTTTCTTACCAATTTTTTGAAAATGATTGGATTTTCGTAAATCATGGCTTTTTTTGGGACAAATATTTTCTACACCTCTACTGTTTCCAATTTTGAAAGCAAAATTTTCAGTGATTGTTTACTTATTCTCAAAATTGGAAATAGTAGAGTTGCAGAGAATATTTTCCCCGAAAAATAAGCCATGATTTATGAAAATCCAATTATTTTTGTAAATTGTCAATCTTTTACAAAAAACAATATTAAAAGTATTATTTTTCGCAAGTTTTAAATTTTTTTCATGAAAAATAATGCTATCTCTTATAAAAAACGACTGATAATATTATTTCAAGTCTTAAAATCTTAGAAAAACTTTTTTTCCAGAGACTTGATTTCTGACACGACAACTACCTTAAGGAAGCTTGACATACATTTTTCTAACGACGGCATGGGATGTTTAATCCCAATTTAATCATTTAATGTTTCAATCATCTCAATCGTAGATAAATGAGAAAAGTTGGTATAAAAAGTTTGTTTGCTCACCTGTTTGAAGAAGGTAAACGCAAAGTAGAAAGAGGAGACCGAAGTCGACTGATAACAATGCGATTCTCATTCTTGGTAATTGGGCTCTTGACAGTCGAAGATTTAATGGTACTAGTTTCCTTTTTGTTCCATTATATGAACGCTACTTCCACTACCTATCAAACGTGTATCAAAACCTCTTATCATTGGTTAGTTTGACGCGCTTGCGTCTCAACCCATACCGACTTACACATACTCATATCGTGTTCCGCATTACATTATCAACTGTAGCTTAACGTTACGAACCTCACGTGTATTTTGTTTTAATTTTTGCCTTATGCATGCGTATAAAATGCCTAAGCTATTGAGAAAAAAGAATCACCCGCATCGTTTTCACAAGTGAAATTAAATCGTTTCTTTTTTATCTCTGGACTACTTTCCACTTCGATATCTGTCATTACGGAACTTCCTGTTATGAAATTTCTAATAACGAGAAAAGATATTTCAAACATCTATTGAAAATTCATTAAAAAATATTAAGAATGTAAAAATCAAAAATTTTCGATATTTTTCTAGAATTCATGGTACCTCAGCTCTAATAAAGTTTGAGTCACTGCTTTGAAATGTCTTCACACGTGACTAAAAGTATTGACATTAGTTAAACACAGAAAAAACTGGGAACTCTTCAGGAAATTGATAAACTTTATGAATGTATTGTCAATATTGAGTTTTTCAAGTGACTAAGAAATTATGATCATTGTAAGATGAAGTTAATACTGTTTTTTTCCTTATAGTCGTAAACGTGAAGAAACTTGATTTAGTTGATTTAGAAAAAGAATTTATTTTTAACAATGTATCAGTTATTTTATAGAAACCAATATCAAGTCATAAAATATTTTATAAAGTTTTCTATTTTATTATTATTTCCTCCAAAATTTTTATTATAAAAGCTCAGAAGTCAATAAGAAAGAATAAAAAAATTTAAAGGTGTTAATTCAAGAACTTGATAAATATCGAAAAGAATATTTCGTATTAAAAATTTCAGTTAGCAATTTAAAAAAATTAAATTGAAATTTTTTAATTATATAAATTAATCTGCAAAAATAGATATAATTTGGGTTCTAGGAAAAAGTTCTTTGCTGAATTTCTGTGTTTTAAAATAAATAAAGTATCAAAACTTTAATAAAGGCTCGAGGAACAAAAAATATATTAATCAAATCAATAAAGAATTTATAAAAGTTGAAGTCAAAATTAAATCTTGAATCTTGAGATAAAATGAAGAATCAACAATGCCTTTTAAAACAGAGTTTAATAATCGAGTGATAAGTACGTGCTATGATTTGAAACTACCAATGTACAGGTTTGGTTACTGGAAATTTTTAGTGTCACTATTTTTTTTTACACAGTGTCTATTATTTTTCAAATCAATTAAATATTTCAAGTAATTAGTATTCCTCACTATTGCCAAGGAATTTCCCTAACTCTAAAAATTTCCAGTTTCTCGTTTACATTTTTTTGCATGGGAATATATTTACAGAGACTTAATTTTAAATACAGGCTTTCGTAGTGTACACTTTGCATCGTTATTACTAGAATACTGTACATGATGTGTTGCTCTTATCATAGAAATGAAATTTTTGACGTGACTAGAACTTATGAAATTAGAGTCCCTCGTCTTTTTCTGTAGCTTAGGTTCTAAAAATTGTCTTTCGTCTCTTCATCTTCATGCACTCTTTGCAATAAATACAATACGGGCTTTTTCAAAATATTTTAGACGATTAAACTTAACGATTGTACACTTATCAGATTTATACATGGTATTCTGCCTTCATTTTAGTATGCACAATCAAAAGCAAAAATTCTCAAGAGCTGAATTCATTCTTCTAAAATTTGAAAATGAATTTTTGTTAATCGTCAAAAAATTGAACTCTTGTTCATATTTCCTCAAAGTTTGTGAATTTTGTTTTTAACCGACTTTACCATTTCGAATTTTGTTTTGAATTACAATATAGATAATTTCGAATATCACAGACAGCTATGATTATGTACCAGGTCGGTAGTCAATAGTTACAGTCTTGAGGAAGCTATAAATATGCTTGAAAGTTGGTCGTTCATCTTCATCTCTTTGCCAACAAGAACACATCACACTGTAGACGTCCTCAGGACACATCATGGGTTTTGGCAAAAATACCTGAAATTATTATTAATATTCATAAAGTAGGACTTGTATCGACCCTCAAATAATAATTGTATTCGATGTTGATGTTAATAATTGGCTTTAGGGTCCAGAAATGATAACTCAGGAAGTTACATACTTTCAAACGTTTCGACTCTGATCGGAGTCCTCATCAGTGATCTTTATTTCTAAAATATCAAAACATTGAATCAAACATTACACAGATGAGTTCTGTTTTGGAATAGGCTTTGATAATATGAGAAAAAAATTGTAAAAAAAGTAAAATTGCAAATTATCGTTGGAAAAACTACATAAAAGTTGTACAGGGTACATCGATAAATGGCCTAAAACTACCTTAGGAATAGCAGCAAAATTCTGGCATATAACTATATGACACATCAGCTAAAGACTAGTATACATTTTTTTATAAAAAATTTTTAATTGAACTTTATGAAATGAAAAAAAGTTTGGAAAATTCAGTACACTCTTCAAATCTGAACCAGTCGAAATCCACCGGTTATCAACGAAACTTGACCCACTCAAATAGCTAAAAAGAGGCCACTGCAATCAGTCAAATCTCACCCACCTTTCATTGAAAATCAACCGATTTAACAGCGAAAAACATTGATTTCACTGATTGATTCGAGAAAATGAACCGGCCAAACGAGCACATCTTCTAAATGTTTTCCTCCTTCTCTTTAAAAACTCAACCCTAAATACAAGAGAAAAAGGCAAATCCTCCACTTTCATCCCACACTTTCGGTTTCAAGTCATAGCCAAACTTTAGTTGCATAAATAACGTCATAGTGATCAGTGAGTTATTTAAAAGTATGTATGTGACCAGAAAACGGAAAAGGAAAAAATTCAAAATTTTGTCTGAGGATATAGCAGTCCCCCAGTTGTAATTACTGCACACTACATCTAATAAGGTTAATTTATTTTATTTTAAAATTAAAAATGGTAATGAGACTGAATAATTCAAATATCCCTTTGACCGAACACATCTTTTTCTATAATAAACGAATTTTATTACTCATAACTCACGTTTATATTGCAAGTTCACTCGCTACGTTTGTATTTTTTCCACTCTAAAGGTTTTTCATGTGCTTTATCAGTTTTCTGTTATCATTTTATTTACTAAAAATGAAAAAGGAAAAATTTTTTTTTGACACTACACTGTTAGAATTGTTCCGTTTTTAAAAAATGTATTTGTATGGATTAGTATATTGTTAACATCAGTTATATAAAAATTAACGATACTGCCTGTACTGCTCTCTAAATCTGTGTCGGTCAAATTTTTACTGATTGAATCAGTGATTTGCATTTTCGCTGATTCATCAGTGTGGGTATGTTTTTTACTGTTTTTTACTGTTTGGTCGGTTCATTTTCTCGAATCAATCAGTGAAATCAATGTTTTTCGCTGTTAAATCGGTTGATTTTCAATGAAAGGTGGGTGAGATTTGACTGATTGCAGTGGCCTCTTTTTAGCTATTTGAGTGGGTCAAGTTTCGTTGATAACCGGTGGATTTCGACTGGTTCAGATTTGAAGAGTGTACTGAATTTTCCAAACTTTTTTTCATTTCATAAAGTTCAATTAAAAATTTTTTATAAAAAAATGTATACTAGTCTTTAGCTGATGTATCATATAGTTATATGCCAGAATTTTGCTGTTATTCCTAAGGTAGTTTTAGGTCATTTATCGATGTACCCTGTACAACTTTTATGTAGTTTTTCCAACGATAATTTGCAATTTTACTTTTTACATTCTCATCATGGATGAGAAGGTATTGGTTTTATGTGAAAAATGACTTTCGAAATTTTCATCAAATCTTTACGTTTTGAGACCTCCTGAGTCAGAAAAAATGGTTTTTACGAAAGTGTCTGTCTGTCTGTCTGTAGTAGGTCGTGTGCGGCATAACTCTCGATAGAATTATCAGATTGAATTGAGCTTTGGTACACTTTATCGGAGCCGAAAAAGTAAGGACAAGTTCGTTAACCAGCCACATCCAATCAAAATTGAGGGATGGAGCACTACTTTTGTGTTTTTGAAAATAATTTTTTGAAAAAAATCAAAAATTCCAATCCTGGTTTTTGATAGTGCTCATAAATCTCTACAAATTATCCTAATAACATTTTTTGATTAAATCAAAATTAGAAATGTTACAGCATATTCAAATTCGAAAAAAGTCAATAACAAAATTCCATTTTCCAGTTAAATTATACGAGATACGAAAAAACGTTATGATACAATATTATTGAATACATAAAGACCCACAAATTTGAATTATAACGTTTTTTCATAAGATGCATATTTTTCTTTTTAATTAAAAAAAAAACTATTGAAAATCCAAAATTCAATTTTTTAACAATAATATTGGAAATACCAAAAAAACGTAAGAATACAAAGTTGTTCGTTTCAAAAAGATCTACAAATTTTGTCTGACACAGTTTCTGATAAAAGATATATTTTTCGTTTCAATTCCAAAAAATACGATAAAAATTTTAAAATTCCATTTTTTAGACAAAATATGTGAGATACAAAAAAACATTTAGATGGAAAATTGTTTGCCTAAATGAGGTCTACAAATTCTCATAAAGAAATTTCGGGACAGGATGTATATTTTATGTTTTGATTTTTAATATTGAAAAAATTCAATTTTTTTCACCAAAATATGTGAGATACGAAATAAGCGTTGTTCTGCAAAATCGTTTCCTTAAATAAAGTCTACGATTGTTTTTCCTTTTTTAGATATTTGGAAGAAAGTAAATTATTTTAATCATGTAATTTATTAAAAAGTTACAAAAATGCATACAGAAAATCGAGCGCGAAGCGCGAGTGTCATGATGAGAATGTTTTCCTTAAGGCTGATAGAGCCTTAAGTAAATTCAATTTCCTGTTTCACTTAAATTCAAAAAGAAATTCAGTGACTTTGAGAAAATGTGTAATTCACATCATCTGTAATATTATTATAAAATTGGTTTGAGCTTCAGTACCAAAATATCAGAAATAAACTTAAATGTATGCGAAGAGCACAAGACCGAGCGCGAAGCGCGAGGTCCAGAAAGACCGGAGCGCGAAGCGCGCGATGAGAATGTGCCCGAGAAGCGGGCAGATTTTTTTACAATTTTTTTCTCATATTATCAAAGCCTATTCCAAAACAGGGCTCATATGTGCAATGTTTGATTCAATGTTTTGATATTTTAGAAATAAAGATCACTGATGAGGACTCCGATCAGAGTCGAAACGTTTGAAAGTATGTAACTTCCTGAGTTATCATTTCTGGACCCTAAAGCCAATTATTAACATCAACATCGTATACAATTATTATTAATTTTGATGAATATTAATCCTATTACAATTACAATTCAAATATATTTTCTAAACTTTGTGATTTCTTTGAAAAATTTAAACAAAATTAGATATTCTATTATTTTAAAAAATATAGAATACATACTTGTAACTCTTCACCATAGTACATGAGTTCAGCGTTCTGTATGACTTGCTCGTTGGTGAGATGCTGGAAAGGTTTTTCTCTGGCGAAGCTCATGACTTCCCATAACGTGACTGCAAACGACCAGACAGTGCTTGAACAGGTGTATCTATCCTGAAAGAGTAAGATAAAAACAATGATAGAGGTTCTTAAAAAGTTGAAAGGAAGTCGGATTGTAATTTCGCTGATAACATACCAATATAATACTTTCCCACGAAAGCCATCTAATCGGACACAAGAGCCTTCCACCTATGTCACTGTAATCCTTTTTATAAAGGTTACTGCACATCGCGATATCAGTCACTTTCACGGTGTAATTTCGTCCCAGTAGACAATTTCTAGCTGCTAGATCTTTATGCACCAGGTTCTTAGATTCCAAGAATTTCATCCCTGATGCTATTTGCATTCCCATGTAGAGAAGACAATTTTGACTGAAAGAAAGTTTTTATGTAACTATGTTTCTTTTTATTTTCTGCAAGATCAAAATGGAACGAATTTAAGGAATTTCAGGGGATTAAGAATTACTTGTCATTTGAAAGAAATCTTAAGGAATGGTAAGAAGTTTCAAATTATTTCAGGGATTATTAAATAATATCTAAATTCCTGTAAAAGTTTATGTAAGATAACGTTTATATCAATATAAACAATATATCTTTCTGAAAACTTGGAAAATAAAACAGAAGATGGTAAAGGGAATGAAAAATATTTTGAGAGAATGAAAGAGAAAAAGTCAAAAAAATTTAAAAACAGTTTGTAATTCTTAAACAATTTCAAATTGAGAGTGAAACAGAATAATTTTCACTTAAAAACATTCCTAACTGTATAATATAAAATTTGAAGTGTTGTTCAAAACGGAATTATTTCGTGTAAGTCACAAAAATACTTAGGGAACAGATTTATAAGAATGAAAAAAAATAGAAAAAATGAATTTGAAAGGAAAGTCAATGAAATTAAAGAATTAAAAATGAATTTCAAGAAATACACAGTGTGGAAAATATTCTAGTAGTTAACATTATTATTCTTACTCAAAAAATAAAATAATGTTGTACGGGAAACTTTTTAGTAAAGTTACTAAAACTTTTGGTAACTTATTGGAAAAATTTGGGGATGTTTTCTGAAACTTGTGGGTTTTAGAAAATTTGTACAAACTCAATATAGTTGGAAAAATAACCAGAACGTTTTTAGAATTTTCCTCTATCAAATTTTAGAGAAAAGGATTGGGTCCTTAGCCCTTAAATTAGGGTCTCAATTAGTTTGAAAAAAATTATCAGAAAACTCTTTTATTTTATTTTTTCGAGTGATCATAATTTCACTAATTTTTTTTATTGAAAGTTTACATTTGTAAAGGTTCTTGTCTTTATTTGCAGAACGAAAAAAACTTATTTTATGTACACTACCATCGAAGATTATAGGTTCACTTGTTTCAGCTATTGTTAAAGTGTCTTAATTTTTTAACAACAAGTTAACGCTTTTTCCTCGGTAATAAAATAAAAATTTATAAGATTTCACATCTAATGAGCCCAAGTTGAAAGCAAAGTGTTGATTTTATAAAAATATATTGCAAAAAGCGTCAAATTTCGATTTTTTTGGAAAATATTAATAACTCTGAAAATAATTAACATTTTAAAAAGTTGTTAATCTCATTTTGAAGATAATTCTTTATATAGTATTTTGCTTACTAATTAAGATATTTTTAGGATATTTTACCTGGATTTTACCCTGAGCTGAAACATGATACAAAAAAGCCATAAAATAAAAAAAATATAGCTTTTAACTAGAATTTTTAAAAAATCATTGCAGATCGTTTTTTTAATAAAAATTAGGAATATTTATGAAAATATTAATATTTTAGAGTTTTTAAAATAATGCATAGAGTTCATTCTTCATTTTAAATTTTACGACTTTTTTGTACCATGTTTGACTTAAGGTCAGAATCCATGAAAAAAATTTTAAAAATATCTTAATAATTTACTTATAGTTATTTTCGGAGTTATTAATATTTTTCAAAAAGATCGAAATTTGAAGCTTTTTGCAATATATTTTTATAAAATCAACACTCCCTTCAAATTGGGCTCATTAGGTGTAAAATCTTATAAACTTGCATGTTATTATAGGGAAAAAAATGTTAACTTGTTATTATAAAAATTAAGACACTTTAACAATGGCTGAATCAATAGGTGAGCTAACAATTTCCAACGATAGTGTAAAAGAAGTTTAGAAATTACCTGAGAAAATTGAGACTACAGTTTGGTCTCTGAGTGCCAGTGAGCGGCTCACTGTATTGTAAATAATGAGCAAGATCGCCAAGCTCCGTGTATTCGATTATCGTCCAGGGTGCTGGATCTGCTGTGCAAACACCCAGAACACGAGCTAAGTTCGGATCAGACAGACCAGACAGAAAGCGCACTTCCCTCATAGCGTCAGTTCTGTTACCGTTCTTGGTCTCATTATTAGTGGAAGGTACTCGAGCTACAACTAATCTCAGAGCTTCTGCACCTTCAAATTCACTCGTAATTGATGCTCCACATACAACCACCTGCAAAAAGATTTTCATGTGATTCCTCAGAAGTAACTTTAAGGCTATGGATAAAACAGACCACTTGACCAAACTCCTGTAAAAGTTCATGTAAGAAACTTTTTTATTTTACAAAATACCTTCCTGAAAATTTGGAGAATACAGCAGAAGACGATAAAGAACGTCTGTCAATTTCGTTAAAGTGAATATTTTGCAAATATTTGAACAATTAACTGTAATTATCGATCAGTCTTCCAATCTTTTCTAAAATTTTCAATAAAAAAAAGTTAACAGACGTACTTTATTGTATTTTGTTATTATTCCCAAATTTTCAGAGAGATGTCTTGTAAAGTAAAAAAGTTATCTTACATGGACGAATTAATAAAAATTATTCTTGAATGAATTTTTTATGTTAGGCAGACGGAAAAAATTAGGACGAACATCTGTCATATGGAAAATCCACGCGTTATTAGTTTATGAAAAAATCCACTTAAAGGAATTAGCTTCGTGATAGTTTGATACATGCCCTTAAATTTATATTTTTGGCCCGTTTTTGGTTACAAATAATGGAAAAAAGTTAAAGTCGTTTTTAATTTTTTTTTCATAGCGCCTCCTTTGAAAATCCGATTTTCGGTACCTGTAGAGCGGGTTGAAAGTCGCTGTTTCAACCCGCTCCACAGTTACATCCAATCAGATTCTCAAAAGAGTTGCTATGAAATAGTATATTACATTACAAGGGGCGAAACAGAGCGATTGCATGAGTGTGAAGTTTGCTGCTCGAGTGAAACGAGGGCTGAAATCACACGAAATGCTTTCGCTGTGTTTTGTTTCGAGTAATGTATACTATTTTTCTTAGCAACTCTTTTGAGAATCTGATTGGCTGTAACTGTGGAGCGGGTTGAAACAGCAACTTTGAACCCTAGGGTTGAAAATCGTAGTTTCAACCCGCTCTACAGGTACCGATAATCGGATTTTCAAAGGAGGCGCTATGAAAAATCAGTTTGTTGAATTCGCGAAGTAATTTTTTAACATGACCAAATTTGTTGGTTGAATCTAGTAAATACTTGAAATTGATTGTAATTATAATATTTGATTGTATCAACCAAATTTTACTGAATAAAGAATTTTTTTGAGTTAGTAAAATAAATTTGGTGGTTCAACCAAATATTTTTGTGAGTGAACACAACATTTCAGCAACGACTCATATGGTAAACATGCTTTTTTTTGATAAAACTGTTGTGATTTTTATTATGTGTTTTAAAAATAGTTCAATTCTCCATACCTCTCCAATGTGACTGGAGCCAAGTTTTTCCATTGTATGCAGACAATGACGAGGTATGCTGGTGGGTTCTATTTCCTTACATTTGTACGGCTTATTCATGCTAGGCGCGATATTCCAACTCACGACCGGTGCCGGTATCTGCAACTGCAATTCACTTGCATAAATCTAAGTGCGAATTTTAATGACTTTGTGAAAGTATTGTCATTTGACGTGAGACTATGACCAATATCAAGTACTCATGAATCTAAAAAGCACTACTTTTATATTCAAATTTAAAGCAATTTCCCTGTAAATCTGCTCTGAAGATATTTCAATATTTTCTCTGCAAGTTTCAGACCCTGGTTTTAATTCACATTTCACTATTAACAAGCAGAGTTTCCTCTATTACTTGAAAATAGTGTATACATTTTATTTTGACAATGATTTAATTCTCAGTTATTGAAAAAGGAAACACTTCTTGAAAATTTTTTCAGATTCCCTTGGAACTTACTTTGTGCTTTTCCTTTGGGGCAGTATGCCATCGTTTGGAATATCCATAATCGGCATCTCGTTGACGATTGATATTAATCGATAAATTGATAGCAGTTGGTCTCGAAGGAGAACTATTGTGAGTCTGGAGAGTTCGATAATGTTGAGACTGACGAATAGGAGAGTCAGCAGATGAAGATGAACACTCGGACTTTGTTTTTAAGCGCATATTTATTTCCGGACTATCAAGATTGTTCAATTTTTGGGGCGAATCTGTAATGAAATTAAAATTATAAATTAAGGTAGTTGTCGTGCTGAAAATCAGGTCTCTGAAAAAAAAGATTTCTATGATTTTAAGACTTGAAATGATATTATCAGTCGCATCTCATGAAAGAAAAAAAAATTTTTTTATGACCAAAATTTAAAACTTACGCAAAATAAAAATTTTAATAATGTTTTTTGAAACAGAATTTTATCTTAATACTGCTTCTTATAAGTTTTTAAAAAATGAATAAATTTTTATATATCATGGCATATTTTTTTCAGAGAAAATATTCTTTATAAGTCTACTGTTTTCAATTTGTAAAATAAGTAAATGATCTTCAAATATAAAGATTTTTCTAATAGGGACATAACAATTTCGTATCTTTATATGAACGCACCCTTAAACTTTTTTAATGGACTATCAGTGTCAAAACGTTAGTCAAAGTCAACATTTTCATCATGGTAAAGTTTACGAACCAGCAACGTTTGGAAATTATTAAAAATTACTACCGAAATTCTGAGTCAGTGGTCGCAACTTTAAGAGCGCTTACTCCAATTTTCGGCCGTAATAATCGCCCCACCCGACAGGCTGTGCGTGCTATAGTGGGTAAATTCGAGACCAAATGTTCACTATTGGACGTTCCGGTGCCAAAAAGACGTCATATTGCTCGAAGCGAAGAAATAATCGCAGCCGTAAGTGAATCGATTCAAAATGAGCCAAATCAGACGATTCCACGTCGTTCTCAAGAATTGGGCATCGCTCAAATGAAACTGTGGCGTATTATGCGAAAAGATTTTGGCCTACATGCTTTCAAAATAAAATTGACTCAAGAACTAAAGCCACTTGATCATTTGAAACGACGAAACTTCTCCAATTGGGCTCTGGCAAAGCTTGAAGAAAATGAAGAATTTCATCGAAAAATCATCTTCAGCGATGAAGCTCATTTCTGGTTCAATAGCTTTGTTAATAAGCAAAATATACGTTATTGGTCAGCAACAAACCCAAATGTGCTTCTTGAGACACCGTTGCATGCGCAAAAAGTGACTACTTGGTGCGGTTTTCATGCCGGAGGTGTGATGGGGCCGTATTTTTTCATGGATGAAAACGGCCGTCATGTTACCGTCAATGGAGAGCGCTAGCGTGCTATGTTGAAAGATAATTTGTGGCCAGAATTGGATGAACTTGACATCAACGATATATGGTTTCAACAAGACGGTGCCACTAGCCACATAGCACGCGTCACAATCGATTTATTGAAAGGCAAATTCGGTGAACGTGTTATTTTGAGAAATGGTCCGGTCGAATGGCCGCCTTGTTCATGCGATCTAACGCCATTGGATTTTTTTTTATGGGGCCATATCAAGTCACTGGTCTATGCCAACAAGCCAGCAACTTTAGACAACCTAAAAGACAACATCCAACGCGAAATTGCCAACGTTCCGGTCGAAATGTGTGCCAGAGTGATGGAAAATTGGGTCCAAAGAATCGACCGCTGTAAACGGGCTCGTGGTGGTCATATGACCGATATCGAATTTCATTCTTAAATGTAATGCTTGCACTACACCCACAATAAATTTGAACTCAATATCTCAAATATTTCTGTGTTTTATTCATGGATAAAATTGTTATATCTCTATTGGAAAAAAACCCTTTATTAGGTGTACAACTTGGCTTCCGCCGTTTTTCGATAAATGGTTACAGCGGTAAGTGCTGGTCGAAATAGGCAGATCAAAAATGTCACAAAGTAAGCTTGGACATCTGTCAACATAACGACATAACGATCGAAGATGTCAGTTTTCGAGACAAATTCTCGTCATTTGCGGGAAGTTTTGATTTTCTGCTTTCATTTAAAAAAAACCGCGGCTAAGGCTTATCGAATGCTCTCAAGTAATTACGTTGAGGCTGCTCTTAGTAAAAATACATTTGATTATTCCTTTTATCTGAAAAACAATCATACTCATTTTTTAAAGACCTTATAGTCTTTTTTTAGGTTTTGAATATCTTCAAATATAAGAAAACTGAAAAAATCGTATTTTAACCTCACTTTTGGACATAGACGATTTCGCCTGAAAAACTCTCGAAAGTTTCGGGCTTTCTCCGTACATAGAAGTTTTTGAAAGTGAGTTTCTATAATAAATATTCTTTGAAAATATATTTCATAAAGTAGAACACACATTTTTGTGACTTGATGCATTATTTCTACACGGAGAGAAATAACTGGTGCCATGCACTCGAAAGAGACCAGTGTTTGGCAATTGTGGCTGTTCAAATAGTTGAACTTAGAAACTCGAGTAATAACTGCTCAAATTTCATGCGAGCTGCGCATAGTAATCTATGAAGACAAAATACTGTGTATTCACATAAAAAGTATGTGATATTACAACATTTACTACTCATGCGACTTATAGTAGATACTAGATGGGCCAAAGGTGCCAAACGCTTGTGTTTCACGTGCGACGCACGTGAAACTCAAGCGTTGAACTCCTTAAGCTTATATGAAGAAATTCTAGTATAAGACATACGCCTTGGGAACGCTTGAGATTCAAGTGCGCCGCACGTGAAGCTGAAGCGTTTGGAACATTAGATTAAGCAACAGGGAATTTGTTATGACATTATTTATTTCAGAAAACGGACTGCGCCATCAGAAGAGAGGTTGGCCATAGAGTAATTGTGTCATGTCGCACTTTTATTAGTTTTTTGTTTATAACATTAAAGGTATTAATCCAATCTTGATGACATTAATTGAAAAGTTGTAGAAAATTGAATTGCGAACAAAATGAGCCGCCGTTAGATCTGATTGGATAATTAGAAGCGAAGAAAATTCGGAAAAATCGGGAAATTGAGCTTTTGTTAAACAAATTAATATCTCAGTAAATTTTTAACTTTTCAGGTTGAGGTTTGGTGGAAAAGTAACCGACTTTATGCTCTTCAAATAAATAAAAAAAGAGACACTTTAAGATAATACGTTTCCGCGCTATTGACACTTTAATTTATTTCATGCGTTAATTGTAAAATGCCTGCTTGCCGCAGAGGTGGTCCGATTTTTATTTTGAAAACGGCTTTTAAAAATATAAATCAAGCACGACAGAACGTCAATCTTGGTTTTTCGCTAAGATGTTGCAAAGTTTATTAAAAAAAGGTCCAAACATGGCTCTAAACGCTTGAACACAGCAAAGTGACACAGTGAGCCTACTCGTCTTCTCCCCCCCCCCCCCCCCCACTGTCACTTTGCTGCGTTCAGGCGTTTGAAGCCATGTTTGGGGCTTTTTTTAATAAACTTTGCAACACTTTAGCGAAAAACCAAGATTGACGTTCTGTTGTGCTTGATTTATATTTTTAAAAGCCGTTTTCAAAATAAAAATCGGACCACCTCTGCGGCAAGCAGACATTTTACAATTAACGCATGAAATAAATTAAAGTGTCAATAGCGCGGAAACGTATTATCTGAAAGTGTCTCTTTTTTTATTTATTTAAAGAGCATAAAGTCGGTTACTTTTCCACCAAACCTCAACCTGAAAAGTTAAAAATTTACTGAGATATTAATTTGTTTAACAAAAGCTCAATTTCCCGATTTTTCCGAATTTTCTTCGCTTCTAATTATCCAATCAGATCGAACGGCAGCTCATTTTGTTCGCAATTCAATTTTCTACAACTTTTCAATTAATGTCATCAAGATTGGATTATTACCTTTAATGTTATAAACAGAAAACTAATAAAAGTGCGATTTTTTGGTCTTAAATGTTAATAACAAATTTATAAATCATATTTCGTTGTCCAAAACATGACACAATTACTCTATGGCCAACCTCTCTTCTGATGGCGCAGTCCTTTTTCTGAAATAAATAATGTCATAAATCATTCATAACAAATTCCCTGTTGCTTGGTCTACATGAAGAAAGTCATGCATCGTATACTCAGCGTTCATGTGTTCGAGCTCCGAGTCGCTAGTGCTACACGCACGAATATTTAATAGGTAGAGCATGAACGTTGTCTAGCGTCAAACATTTGAATTCGCATGTTTCACAATCGTTATTCGACATGTGTGTAACAGTTCGTGACTTCTATGTACGTGGCACCAGTTATTTCTCTCCGTGTACAATGGATTTTAAAAAAAGTTTTATACACTGAAAAAAATGGTTAGTAAAACCAACTACTTCGGTTTGTAAAATATGCCTCAGCTATTTTATTAGTTAGCACAACAATTTTTTTTGTTGGTATTACTACCTCAATTGTTATTACAAGAACTTGGGTAGTAACACCAACAGAATAAATTGTTGTGCTAACTAATAAAATAGCTGAGGCATATTTTACAAACCGAAGTAGTTGGTTTTACTAACCATTTTTTTCAGTGTAACGTTGTTTGCAATCTCTGTAATATAAACGTCAAATTGAAACAACTCTTCATTATAGTTGCAACAGATATCTCTCACATTAGTCACAAGTTAAACTTTAGAGTTTGTTCCAACTCTGCCCTCGCTGTTGGGCCTAAAACGAACTACGGTTTCAGAGTTGTAACGGTCATGGAATCGTAGATGCTTGTACCGCATTTTTTCTCAGTGTGTTTACATAAAAAAGAATTTTTATTCCAGCGTTGCCTGACCGTACCATAATTATGCAATCGTACCATAATTTTGACTCTTGTACTATGTACCATCCTTCGTGTACCATACCTCTTAAATATACCATAATTTAAAAATATTTCTATTTTTTTTCTCATTTGACCGAAATGAAATGAAGACAAAAGCAGAATAGCCATTATCCAATGAGAATTGTTTTGCCCTATATAAAGCATGTTTGACCAATCAATCATTTTTGTAAATGAAGGCTGAGTAGAATTAATTTTCATGTGATTTACGTAAAGACATTCCAAAGACAATTACATATTATACTTGCTTTTATAGATTATAAGCTGTTTTATGAAAAATAAATGTTCTTTACCAGGAGTTACTTTAAGTAAATGTTACAAAATCCAAAGACTTGAAAAAGTAGAAACTGTGTTATAATAATGATTATGACTTGTATCGACCCTTTAGTGATAATTTTCGATAGTTGTTAGTGTTGACCAATTGGCTTTAGGTTCAAGAAATGATTTAACAGTTAGTTAGTTAACATTCTCAAACTTTTCGACTCAGATTGGAGTCCTCATTAGTGAATTTATTTCTATAAAAAATACAAAGGAAGAAATTTAAAAATTGCCCGCGTGAGGGATAAAAATTGTAGTACAAAATGATATAAAAAATTGTACGTATGAGACTATAGAATTGGTCTAAAATAGCTAATTTTACAGAAAATTAAAAGTGTACAACAAATTTTTCCTTGTAAAAATACAAAGGGGAGAAACTTAAAAAATAGCACATGTGACGAATAAACATTGTGGTAAAACGATATAAATGAACTGTACGTTTTCTAAAGCCAATTGGTCAACACCAACAACTATCGAAAACTGTGTTATAATTATTAATAAAATAGTTTTATTAAAACATAATATTATTATATTTATTAACAAAATGTTATTAGCATTTTATTTGTGAAAAACATTAAACTTTGAAGTATTTGAAGATATATTAATTTGAATTTCGCGCCGCGCATGCGTCTTGTAAACATGTCCCATAGTGTACCATAATTTTAACATGCCGATTCTATAATTTCGCTCCGTGTTTCTAGCAACGCTGGTTTTATTCCTTCATAAGTCACGACTGATAATATCATTTCAAGTCTCAAAATCATAGAAAAACTTTTTTTTTTCAGAGATCTGATTTTTGGCACGACAATACCTTAAGGCCATGTACCAAATAATCACACGATTATCAAGAAAGTTATTAAATTAAATTTCCACAACTTTTTTGTACAATAACAATTACTTATTGATAAAACATTGGGATATGATAAATCTGCTCCTGCAACTTTGATTTGGGTTGGTAACTCAATAAAATGATTATGAAAATATTTATTTTTATGAACCAATCCAATGACATTCCATTTATCATATTTCCAAATTTGAACACAAAATATTCATTTTTTTAGAAATAAAGTTGGGTCAACTAAACTTGGTAAATTTGGTCTTGATAGTCACGTGACCAATCTAACATTATTATGATGATTATGATCAAATAATAAATTTATGCTGTCAAAAATGTTGAATTTGTAGTTTAGTAAAGAGTTAGAAAGTGATTCAAAGGATCATTTTCTATGATAAACAAATGCAATTTTCCTCATGATTAAACTCTTATGACTACGTACCAGAATTTGCCACAACCGCATAAGTAGACTTGTACTGTGAGTCTACCAGAGGAGAATTAAACTGCTCCATAGTCAGTGGTTCGTGCATGCTGACATCCTCCGGAACATCCGGCGAGACGTGCGAGTTGTTGTTTAACATTCCACCCGGAGTTAAATTTAGAAGAAAGTCCTATGAAATTGTTAATTACTGTTTTCATTATATAATCTATAACAATTCTGTGCTGAATTTAATATACACTTTAGTAAGTTCTAATTGAAAGATTTAAAAATTTGTTCAATTTCCAGTTGTTCCGATATCCTATAAAATATAAAGTTTGTCATTTACTAATATATATGTATTTTGAAATAACAGTAATCGGTCATATAAAGCAAATATTAATAAAATTGCGAAATCTATTATTGATCTGACTGTATTGTTGCCATTATCCATTAGATCGAACTTCAAATTGCAGCAGAATGATTGCATAGTTATTACTACAGTCACAATTGCCTGAGGGGTGAAAGGTATGTATTGTGTGCTAGTAATGCGGATGGAAAATAAAATTGAACCCACCGGCCATTTTACCTTCATGTTAATAGCAAATCCGAAAGGATTTTTGAGAACCGTTGGTGAACTTTGAAGTTTTTGCCGGCGACTCAACAGCAAAATTATTATGTAAACTAATAGCAAAAGTAACGTTATTGCTGTCAGAACTCCAATTAAAACTTCCACGTACTCTTGTCCTTCCTCTCGTGCTGTTACTAAAAATACATTAATTACTTTTTACATGATTAATTAGAAAAATCAAATATTTACAGGCATGCTTAAAAAATATAGATATAATAAGAAAAATTTTTAAAATTTTACAAAAAATAGAGAAGTTTTAGAGAAAAAAAAGATTATTTAAAATAAAATTACGTAGCTATGCTATCTTAACTAATTAAGTTCATCAATCAGCAAAATATAAGATTTTCAATTTATATCCTAGTTTAAGAAGCTTTTGAGGGGAGAGCCGTTTCAAAATTTCGTGGCAATTGCGATAAATTTCTTTCTCGAAAATATTTATTTTTCTATGTTTTCTCACGAAAATAATTTTGTGACAATTCTGGATAGGCTTTGAATTCTTTTTTTTTATTTGTAGGCAATTAAGGCTACTCTCTAAATCTAAATCAGTCGAATTTTTACTGATTGAATCAGTAATTTGCCTTTTCACAGATTCATCAGTGCAAAAATATTTTTCACTGACAAATCAGTTAATTTTCACTGATTGAATCAGTGAAAAAGGTATTTTTCGCTGTTAAATGAGTAGATTTCCACTGAAGTAATCAGTGAAATTTGACTGATTTACAGTAACCTCTTTTTAGCTATTTGAATCAGTCAAAATTCACTGATAATCAGTAGATTTTGACTGATTCAGATTTAGAGAGGATGTCTTACTTGAGTCACATCACCAAGTAATCAATTTTTTCGTTCATATAACTTTTTTTGTAATCAAAATACCACCTTGAAACTTTAGGCAATGCTAGCGAAAAAATGACCTACGTTTATCTGTCTAATTTGGATGGGAATGCAGAAAAAAATTGTTTTGAAAAAATTAAATATGGAGAATTTTTTTCGTCCTTTGCATTTCGACATGAAATGAGATATCGATTTGAAAATTGAATCAAAGACAATAATTAAAATTTTCTCTACATTTACAAATATTTGGGACCAGATGAACCTTTTTTATTGCCTTTTATTTAATTTCCCCAATTTTCAAGTCGATATCCCATTTCGTGTGCAAATGTGACGGACGAAAAAATGAAGTATTTGTAAAATGAAGAGAGACTTTCTTTATAATTAGTGAGAGATTTTAAATTTCGAAATGTTATTAGAGGTAGGTCAAGCGTTGAATCGCTGCAGCTTCTGCGGAAGGATGCATGGACGAACAAATTTTTTTTCATTTCTGACGTTTTCACACGCCATCATGATAATATTAGGAGGTACAAACTGGTTCAGTAGGAGGTAAACCATGAAACAATGCTCGAATTCAGACGCGATATCTCTCACAATTTTTTGCTGAATTTCGTATTCCGCGTTCTTTTATTTAAACCTGCCAGCGAAATCAGACATAGATGTTGCAAAATGAGAATTTCACCGTGCTTTCCCACAACTTGGAATATAATGTTCATACAACCGTAAAGTTGTAGAAATTAGAAATCCTAATTATGTGCAACTGAAAATTATTAATATGCTTTATATTTTTATTATATTGTAAATTTCTACCTAAAAGTCAAATTAAGATTTTCAGCATGTTTTTCAATTTTATGTATTTTCCATTTCATGTTTTTTTTGTTTAGTGCGGAACCTTGAAAAGTACAAAAACCTAAACTGAAAACTAAAGCTCATACAAAAGACTCAAAACAAAAATTCAATATATTTGATTAATAGAAACATTCAAAAATTTAATGTAGAGAAAGTTTGATTTTTCCTAATGAGAATTTTTAAGTTGATTAAATATGTAATCTTTTGAAAATTTTATCAAATTCAATACACAAAGGTTAATTAATTGTATGTGTTATATAACTATTTCTTTAATATTGATAATTATAATACGTAAATTATAAAGAAACTTCTAAAATTTATTTTTACTAAAAATTATGATTTTATCAAATATGCGTGTAATTCGTCAACTTTCTTCAACTTTAATAGTTTTGATAGTTTAGAATGAACTTGATCTATTGATTGATATTCTAATTTTCGAATTATAGATCAAGTAGTTTTATTATTAAATTGATAATCTAAAAAATAAACTTGTTTTGAAGTCAGTTTTGCGATTGATTGTACCGGGTGCTGTTGTTTTTTATATAAATAATCTTTCTGGTGATTTTCTATCAAAACTGAGAATATTTTTCACTAATTTGCGTTATGGATATTAAATTCAATTGAATAATGTTTCGCTAATAGTTTATAATCTGCATGATGTACATGAAAAGAAAATTATGCAACTTTTTGATTTGTTTTTTTAAATTTGAATAAATATAGATTAATTTTTCTTTTGAGTAAAATTATTTTACCTTAAAAAATATTGAAATTTTAATGTTTTATTTTACTTTTAAAATAATATTTAAAAACTGATTAGCTTTTCTGAATTCAGATTCTAAAATAATTAAAAATTTAAATCATTATGTTAGTTTTTCATAACTTTTACATAGCGTCTCTTGTTGATGTAATTTTTGACTGTATGAAACAAAGTTTTTACAGATTCTTTATGTAATTTACCATTCATTTAAAAACTGTGAGAATTTAGTGGGTAAAATATCTTTTCTCAGAACCCACATTAAAAATTTAACAAAATTATTATTATGTTAATATTTTCAATCGATTTGGATCGTTAATTTTAATTTTCTAAATAGGAGTGAAAGTGCAGAAAAATTAAAATGAGTTCTTTTTTAGTGTTGTTCCTCGCGGCAAAAAGTTAAATGATTCATTAACCAAGGTCATGTCCAAATCATCACCAAGTCATCACTAATGTTGCTGTTTGTGGTGAGTTATATCAAAATTTTTATGTTATTTTACTATTACTATTTCGTCATTAAATGGCCTATTGGAATTTCTCTAACAATCTGAGTTTTCTTCTAAGTCTATAATAACGATTGTTCTAGTTTTATTTTTTGAGCATTTCTTGAAAATAATACTTTTGATCCAGGTTTTACACGTATGATTATTTTATATTATTTATATTTCAAGAATATTTTGACAGTTCAGTTATTTCAAACCCGCTTTGTATATTTTAAAACGCGGAAACTCGCTTTTGCTCCGCTGTCGGACAAAATAGTAGTGAACCTCGATTAAAAACAGGCGTTTGCGCGCCTCATATAAAGTTAAGAATCCCTCGGCTTTGCCACAGGGCTCAACTTTATACAAGACGCAAACGACAGTTTTCGCTCTTGGTGCACAATATACTAATATTAGGTGTACAACTGTGCTTCCGCCGTTTTTCGATAGATGGTTACAGCGGTAAGTGCTGGTCGAAATAGGCAGATCAAAAGTGTCACAAAGTAAGCTTGGACATCTGTCAACATAACGACAGCACCAAATTACTGAATTCGTGTTTGCATCATAAACTTACTGGGCCATGTGTCACTTTTGCCACAGCAAATCATTCTGGAAGTGAGAAAACCAGAGTTCGGTACAGCATTGGCCCGTTGCTGTGCCAAAAACAAGTGCTGGGGGCCAGAGTTTGGGCCAGAATTGGCCGCCAAGTGCATAACGGAGTTATCATTTCAGCAACGGCACGATATTGGCAGTCGATCTTCGGCAAACATTTGGCAATGCTGGGCTAGTGTTGGACCGTATCTAACTTCGCACTTGGGTAGAGGCATTACTTGCTGAAGACTCGTGACAAACGCCAGAAGAATTGGCAGAACGACTTAACAAGCCATTTCGAAATGTCTCAAAGCCATGGGAATGATTCAGAAGCAAGGAAACTGGGTTCCGTACAAGTTGAAACCGAGAGATGTTAGACGGCGTTTCGTTGCTTGTGAATAGCTGCTTCAAAGAGACAATCGGAAGAGGTTTTTGCATCGCATTGTGAACGGTAACGAAAAATGGGTCCACTACGATAATCCCAAGTGCAGAAAATCATGGGAAATGCCCGGACATGCCTCTACGTCGACGGCCAGACGTAGTGTATTATGAGCTATTGAAACCGAATGAAACCATCACAGGAGATCGGTATCGAACGAAATTGATGCGTTTGAGCCTAGCATTGAAGGAGAAACGTCCACAGTAGCAAGAGAGACACGACAAAGTTATCCTCCAACATGAAAATGCTCGGCCACATGTCGCAAGACCGGTCGAGACACACTTGGAAACGCTCAAGGGGGGGGGGGGGGGTGTTCTTACCTGTCTCGCCGTAATTTCCAGACGTTGCCGCTCTTATGAAGAAGTCAAAAAATGAATCGATTCGTGGATCCCCTCAAAAGACCCATCGTTTTTTCGAGATGGTATCCAAAAATTTCCAGAAAGATAAAAAAAAATAGTGGCTAGCGACGAATAGTACTTTGAATCATAAATAGGTAATCACTTTTTAAGAATAAGGTCTCAAATTTTGGGAAAAAACGGCGGAAGTAAAGTTGTACACCTAATACAATTCCGTATAATATTAAAAGAGGATATAATTACGTAATAATGAATGACAACTGTGCAAAGATTGAAGTTTTCAAAACAATGTATTATTTAACAAATTAAATTCTATAACCCTTTCAATAATTATTTCTTATTCCCTGAAATGCTACTTCTAGACTAATTTTATATTTATTCTATTTACAATATAACTCGAAATAATAGTCAAAATGATTATGATTAAAGAGAAAAGTCATTGCTCAATTATAACCTATGTGTACTAACAAACACATTTATTGGAAAAAAATTCTTACCAGTTTTGGGGTTAAAACTTTAACTATCTATTAATACCATTCGCATTATTTTGTATTGTATTCCTGAATTTTGAAAACATTTCAAACTTTAGACAACAGAAATTAGAGTACTCTGCAGTGGAGGTGTCGATATTCAAGATCTTTTGAAGATTTCATTTGAATTTGTGTTTCGGTTTGTAATATAGCAGTTTCTTAGGGTCATGTCTTAGGTGGATCATGTGACCAAGTCAGTCTTGTTTTACACATTTTTTTGAACATATTTAAAATAGGGTTATTCGATTCTTCGAAAAGAATCAATTCTTAAATTGAACCTGAATCGAATCAAAGAGAATAGATTTGCGTAAAAATCGAAACAAAAGAATCAATTCTACAAGAATTGATCTTGCAAAAATCAAAATTTTAAAATTACTGTATTTCCCTTGTAATTATTTGTTTTGTAATTCTTGATTACCATTGTAAAAGGTTTTCCAATAGGGACATAACAATTTCGTATCTTTATATGAACGCACCCTTAAACTTTTTTGATGAACTGTCAATGTCAAAACGTTAGTTAAAGTCAACATTTTCATCATGGTAAAGTTCACGAACCAGCAACGATTGGAAACTATTAAAAATTACTACCGAAATTCTGAGTCAGTGGTCGCAACTTTAAGAGCGCTTACTCCAATTTTCGGCCGTAATAATCGCCCCACCCGACAGGCTGTGCGTGCTATAGTGGGTAAATTCGAGACCAAATGTTCACTATTGGACGTTCCGGTGCCAAAAAGACGTCATATTGCTCGAAGCGAAGAAATAATCGCAACTGTAAGTGCATCGATCCAAAATGAGTCAAATCAGTCGATTCCACGTCGTTCTCAAGAATTGGGCATCGCGCAAACAACACAGTGGCGTATTATGCGAAAAGATTTTGGCCTACATGCTTTCAAAATAAAATTGACTCAAGAACTAAAGCCACTTGATCATTTGAAACGCCGAAACTTCTCGAATTGGGCTTTGGCAAGGTTTGAAGAAAATGAAGAATTTCATCGAAAAATCATCTTCTGCGATGAAGCTCATTTCTGGCTCAATGGCTTTGTTAATAGGCCAAATATGTGTTATTGGTCAGCAACAAACCCAAATGTGCTTCTTGAGACACCGTTGTATCCGCAAAAAGTGACTGTTTGGTGTAGTTTTCATGCCGGAGGTGTGATTGGGACGTATTTTTTCGTGGTTGAAAACGACCGTCATGTTACCGTCAATGGAGAACGCTATTGTGCCATGTTGAAAGATTATTTGTGGCCAGAATTGGATGAACTTGACATCAACGATATATGGTTTCAACAAGATGGTTCCTCGTTCATGCGATCTAACGCCACTGGATTTCTTTTTATGGGGCCATATCAAGTTTCTGGTCTATGCCAACAAGCCAGCAACTTTAGACGACCTCAAAGACAACATCCAACGCGAAATTGCCAACGTTCCGGTCGAAATGTGTGCCAGAGTGGTGGAAAATTGGGTCCAAAGAATCGACCGCTGTAAACGGGCTCGTGGTGGTCATATGACCGATATCGAATTTCATTCATAAAATGTAATGCTTGCACTACACCCACAATAAATTTGAACTCAATATCTCAAATATTTATGTGTTTTATTCATAGATAAAATTGTTATGTCCCTATTGAAAAACCCTTTACATGTACCGCAGTGTCGGGAAAATTCGCGCAGCTTCGTATATATTCGTGAGGCCGTCGCTCAACGTCATAGCGAGGGGTGTTTACATACCTCGGCAAGCAAGCGATGTATCGAACCAATGCAGAACTTTATTGGTCAGTTTTCTTGGTCACATTGAGTCTCCATTGGATAGAACCAATCAATCAAGTTCTGCATAAGTTCGATATATCGCTTGCTTGTCGAGATATGTAATCGCCTTAAAGGTCATGGATCAATCAGATCACGTGATGTCGGTAATTGCAATTGTAGTATGTAAGGTAATTTGAAAATTATCAACTAAAGTAGATTTTTGGTACCAGACAGATCTTCTTAGCCTTTTTGTTCACGCCTGTCTGGTACCAAAAATCCATTTTAAGTTTTAATTTTTGAATAACCTTACGTACTGTAAGTTCAATAAGCGACGTCAATTGGTCCAGCGCTATGCCTTAGCATAGCGTAAATTGGAAAAAATTGGTATAATTGTTTGGAATCGTGTATGCCTTCTATGTACAGGAAAAAAAGAGAATTGGTTCTTCAACTCTGAGGGTAAAGAATCAATTCTTATAAAAGTAGAGCAGCAAAGAATGGATTTACAAATCGAGTTTTTACCAATAAATTGATTTTTTAAAGAATCGCAACAAAAGCCAACATCCCTGATTTGACATTAAAAGTTAAAAGAAAGCATAAATAGTTGATGAAATGTTTATAAAGTAGAATCCTCACCTTTGTAAAAGCTCCATTGCCAAAATTAAAAATTGTTTACAGAGTTCTACGGCACGGTTGGTATTTCCACAAATATGTTTATTTAGCGAAATACTTTTTACATAGATAAATATTCAGGGCCAGGTAACCTTGTTTTAGTGTTTTTATCTTATTTCCTAAAGTTTTTAATCGATTTTTCATTTTGCGTGGAAATGCGGACGATAAAAATGGTCCATATTTAATTTCTTCAACATTTTTTTTATTTTTAATTTACACCCATATAGATCAGATAAACGTAGTTCATTTTTCTCTCTTGCATTCTCTAAAGTTTCAGGGTTATATTTTGATTACAAAAAATATTATGTGGGCGAAAAAAAATTGACAACTTGGTCATGTGACTCACGTACAACATGACCTTAAGTATTGAGCAAATAATCCGAGACTAGTAATTATCATTTCTTTTATCACTCGAGAAATAATGCCCTAATATATGTATAAGCACGAGAAGTATTCTGCACCTCAGTTTCATGTTTTGATTATTTTCCCTTAAATTTCTCGCGTGTCATTTGCTATTTCTGTAATTTTGACGTAATTCCAGTAATTGTTTACGTTACATGGAAGTTGTTGCTCGAGTTATAAGGATTCTCGCTAACAAAACTTTGTGTATTTTAATCGCATCTTGTCGGTAAAGAATAGAGCAGTCCTCATTTTCCTAATGAAGTTTCCCTTCTTGCTAAACTTACGAAATTCAGCGATGAGATTCGTCTAAGGTAGCCAAGAAACGATTGCTTGTCTGTCTACTTTCCGAGAATAAAGGCAAATATCACCGTTTATTTGTGGGAACTTTACGAAAAGCCTTCAGCTTAAATGCTGAAAAGAGGAAATGCCTCAACCTTAAGAAAAAGCTGACGTTCCATTGGAATGTGTAATTATCCCGAGCAGCAAGTACTAAGTACAACTTCGTCTATTTGTATGAAAACTGGCTTTAAGCTAAGTACCAAAGTACGCTGGACAAGTTACCTACTCGTTTGTAAGTTGAGGTCCACGTCCTGATTTAGTCGGATATTCCCATTACTAATTTCGGACACAGTTTCTTCCGTCGCGTTCTCGAAGGGATTAACTGAAGAAAATAGAACATTTTAATTAGATTTTAAATCAATGTAGTCATATAATTTTAAAAAGTGGTTGCAAGTCATGGATGAGCCAGAAAGTTTTCGTAAAATTGAAAAATTAATCATCATATTTTAAATTATGTTTCCATAATTGAATAGGCAGAGAATTTACGAAATGCTCCATAATATTTTTTGTTCGATATTTAATTTAAGAAGCTTCGTTTAATTTTTTATCAACTGAATTATAGTTTATATTCATTTATTTGACTGAAATTGGAAAATTCCTTCCCTTAAGGACTTGTACCACATCTATCAAGAAACCACTAAGTTTAGTTTTCGCAACTATTTTTCAAAAATAATAAATACTTCTTGCTGAAATTTTAGAAAATGATAAAAGACTTGATACAAGGGTCATTTGATCAGTTTCTAGCCTTCTCAAGGGAAACACATGTTTCAAGGCAAAAGAAAATTTATTTCTCGACGTAGTTTCCTTGCAACTCAATACATTTGGTCCAACGTTTTTCCCAACCTTTTAAACCGTCTGAAAAAATCCTTTATAGAACCAGAAAAATACTGGTTTATAGCGCCTTTCACCTCAGCATTTAGCCTATATTTTTTTCCCCTGAGAAATTTCTTTAAATCTGGAAACAGAAAAAAGTTGCTGGGAGCTAGATCTGGCGAATAGGGAAGATGTAGAAGCAATTCAAACCTTAATTGACACAATTTTCACATTGCGACTATGTACACAGTGTGTCCCAGAAATAACCGAACTTTTTGGATATAGAATAAGATATACATTATATTATCTTTGAAAATTATTATTTATTCAAAATAGGTTCCATTAGCCTCAATCCAACGTTTGGGACGATCAACTAGCGCATGCATAGATTTTTTTATGTCATTTATAGGAATGTTCTTCAGCACCTCGGTTACGGCTGCTTGAATGGCTGGGATATCATCATAAAATGCTCCTTTCGTCTTGGTTTTCAGTTTTGGAAATAGAAAATAGTCACATGGTGATAGATCAGGCGAATATGGAGGGTGGTTGATGAGAGAAATCCGTTTTTTTATCAAAAATTCGTTCATTTTTTTGGTCTTGTGAAGTGGTGCATTTAACTGATGTGAAACAAAATGTGCACAGACCTTTCATTTACCCAAATCTTCAGTTAAAATTCTCCAAATAGTGTTTTTACTCGTATTTAATTCCTCAACCAACATTCTCATAAACTTTTTTCATCAATTCGTATGTCTCAGCGAATTTTTTCTCAAGTTTAACACAAAATTTTATATTTGCTCTTTGTTCCATTTTTGTTTTGTAAAATTAGCAAACTTTTTCTTTTATTCAAATGGCTGTAACTTTCACATCTGTCATCCGATTTACATGAATTTAGGTGCGTTTGAAAGAGGATGAATTTATCTTTTTAATGCTGCAAATTTTCAATAGATGGCGCTGTATGCTGTATCATTTAAATATAAGTTCGGTTATTTTTGGGACACACTGTGTATACAGATGTGAACCCGAGCGTTATCTTGGTGGAACAGGACTTTTTTCTGGCCAAACGTGGGCGTTTTTTCTTAATTTCGAACTTCTATTGATTCAGCAAGGTAGCGTAGTACTGTCTGTTGATTGCTTCAGCTTTTGCAAAGTAACCGATCAAAATTATTCCACGGCTGTTTCAAAAAACTGTCGTCATCATCTTTCCTGCAGAGAGAACGACCTTTGTCTTCTTCAGAGCTGGTTCCCCTACCACGACCCATTGCATTGACTGCTGTTTTATCTCAGGAGTCTGGTGGTGTATCCACGTTTCATCGACGGTTATCAACCACCGCCAAATATCTTCAGGATTTTTTGGAAAAGGCTAAGACACTTGCGTGACATGTCTATCCGTATGCGCTTTTGGTGATGGACATAAGAATACATGGTTTTTCCGAAAATTAATATCAATGATTTTATTGTGAAGAAACTATACGTCAAAGTGCACTCGGACTGGTTGGGATCGGTAAAGGGAGAAGTCAGCTCACGAATGAGCGGTCGTTCAATCGTCTCCAGGCTTTTCCGTGAAACTCGTTTTTGTCTCCCGTGCAAGCCATGCCAAGACCATGCTGATTGTGTTCTTTGTCATCAGGGGCCTTCACACCATGAGTTTGTGCCACATGGTACACCCGTCAATGCCAAATTCTACGTAGAAGTGCTCAAGAGACAAATCCTGGCCGATTCAAAGACGCCAACGATTCCCCAGCCGCTTTACAGATCTGACGTGGCTCCCCCAGAGTTCTTTTTATTTTCACGCCTGAAAACTCCCATGAAAGAACATCATTTCGGGACAGTATTGACGCAGGAGAAGCCTATTTTGAAACCTTTTAATGTGTTGTACCGATCTGTTCAATAAATTTTTTTTAATCGACTCACTGATTACTTCTCGGACAAATCATGTAAAGGGTTTTCCAATAGGGACATAACAATTTCGTATCCTTATATGAACGCACCCTTAAAATTTTTTAATGAACTGTCAATGTCAAAACCTTAGTTAAAGTCAACATTTTCATCATGGTAAAGTTGACGAACCAGCAACGTTTGAAAATTATTAAAAATTACTAACGAAATTCTGAGTCGGTGGTTGCAACTTTAAGTGTGCTTACTCCAATTTTCGGCCGTAATAATCGCCCCACCCGACAGGCTGTGCGTGCTATAGTGGGTAAATTCGAGACCAAATGTTCACTATTGGACGTTCCGGTGCCAAAAAGACGTCATATTGCTCGAAGCGAAGAAATAATCGCAACCGTAAGTGCATCGATCCAAAATGAGTCAAATCAGTCGATTCTACGTCGTTCTCAAGAATTGGGCATCGCCCAAACAACACTGTGGCGTATTATGCGAAAAGATCTTGGCCTACATGCTTTCAAGATTAGATTGACTCAAGAACTAAAGCCACTTGATCATTTGAAACGCCGAAACTTCTTCAATTGGACTCTGGCAAAGTTTGAAGAAAATGAAGAATTTCATCAAAAAGCATCAAACTCAAATGTGTTTCTTGAGACACCGTTGCATCCGTAAAAAGTAACTTTTTTGTGCGGTTTTCATGCCGGAGGTGTGAATGGGCCGTATTTCTTCGTGTATGAAAACGGCCGTCATGTTACCGTCAATGGAGAGCGCTATCGTGCTATGTTGAAAGATAATTTGTGGCCAGAATTGGATGAACTTGACATCAACGATATGTGGTTTCAACAGGACGGTGACACTAGCCACACAGCGCGCGTCACAATTGATCTATTGAAAGGGAAATTCGGTGAACGTGTTATCTCGAGAAAGGGTCCGGTCGAATGGCCGCCTCGTTCATGCGATCTAACGCCATTGGATTTCTTTTTATGGGGCCATATCAAGTCACTGGTCTATGCCAACAAGCCAGCAACTTTAGACGACCTCAAAGACAACATCCAACTCGAAATTGCCAACGTTCCGGTCGAAATGTGTGCCAGAGTGGTGGAAAATTGGGTCCAAAGAATCGACCGCTGTAAACGGGCTCGTGGTGGTCATATGACCGATATCGAATTTCATTCTTAAATGTAATGCTTGCACTACACCCACAATAAATTTGAACTCAATATCTCAAATATTTCTGTGTTTTATTCATAGATAAAATTGTTATGTCCCTATTGGAAAACCCTTTATATAGACGGAGCCCAAGTTTGCGGGGCCTGTGCCGAAATGAATAAGGAGGAAACAGTGGAAATGATCAGGAGGTGGCCATATTACTTGAGGG
This sequence comes from Diplolepis rosae, assembly GCA_030998225.1. Classification (NCBI taxonomy): domain Eukaryota; kingdom Metazoa; phylum Arthropoda; class Insecta; order Hymenoptera; family Diplolepididae; genus Diplolepis; species Diplolepis rosae. Next base: position 8,207,024 of record JAPYXD010000701.1, read on the forward strand.
CATTTCCTAGCTCCCAATAAATCAGCCAATCATAGGCCTAAAAATGTCCTCGAGTAATGTGGCTGATCTACCCTGCCTGACCCTATTTTTTATCGCTTAGCTGGTTCGTTCCCCTCGCCTGAGTTGGAACTTTGGGCTCTGTCGATGTATTCTTACGTCCATATGGCTTTTGTTCCATTCTCAGCAAACGCGGCACCTCGCGCGCGGATAATTTTCTTATATCTAAATCTTGATGTAAAACCTTGTGCATCCGTTCAGATCATATTTCAAAAGGCTCAGCGATCTCTTTGATAGTCAACCAACGATCTTCCAATACAGTTTGATGTACTAAATCAACCCTTTCGTTAGTTGTAGCGGTCTTCGGGCGCTCGGAACGTTTCTCGTCAATAACGCTGGTACGACCACATTTATACTCGGCCACCCAATTTTTGACCGTTTCAAATGAAGGGAGACTTCACCGTACACGGAGTCTAATTCATCTTTTATTTCTTGAGTCTTTTCCCCTTTCAACAATGAACTTTATTATTGAGCGATATTTGATTCTTTCCATTGTTGATAGACAACGTCAGCTGGCAACTTTGGGAGAGTGCCATAGGCAAAGTAGAAATCCGAATGGCTTGAAATTTTTATGGTTTACATATATCGAGGCCATCTGGCGGACGGCGAATCGAATTTTATTCCACTATGACTGTCGATAAGGCTAGAAACTTTTCAAATGACCCTCCTAAGATAGCTCCCGTGACTTTTATTTAAATTGATTAATCAATAAATTTATTCACTGTAATACCGATCGGTTGAAGAAAATGTATTTTTTGATTAATCAATTCAAAAGAAGTCGTGGGACCTTTCTCGGCAGCTCCTTTATTATTAAAATCGACTGCTTCTTTTCTGTCGATGGAAGAAATACCGCTTTTTGATTTATTGCAGGATTCTAGAAAAACCATTATTTCTTTTTATGCAAGAAAGTATTTTACCATCATTCAACTTCACTGATAGAAAGGAATGGCTGTTACAACGATATTTATGATTAATTTAACCTTACCTTATTGCTGGCATAGATACAGCAATATGAGATTTGTATTTTAACCATCCGATTATAACTGAATAAATATGAACGAATCAACCATATTATTGGTTGCTATGGAAAAATGTATTGTTCGCCTTCCCATATTATATTTCTGTTTCGACCAGTTTCACTTACAATATTTTGATTTCTGTATTAAACGTTCTGCGTTGTTCAGAGAGACATATTATTTTATAAATACAATTATAAATTCCCAACCTACAACCGAATGGCTAAAACTCCCGAACCATTTCTATCAGTGTTGATACTTGATTACTTTCGTGTATTCAAAAGTAAAAAATACTGGTTTTTCCAGGATTGGGTTAAAAAACTAAGAGTCAGGGTTTCGCTAGATGAAAAGAAAATAATTTTAAACATTTAAAATTGATGAAAAATATTAATATATATAAATATTGAAAGTAAACTTCAGTAAGGTTATTCATGTAAGATAACCTCCTTGTTAAACAAAATATTTTTTATAAATATGTTCAATATATAGTATAATAATATTTTTTCTTAGGAGATATGCTAGAATACAATAAGGAACTTCTGCCTATTCTATTCACTGAAATAAACATTTTTATGCAAAAATATTTAAAAAGCGAACTAAACAGACATTCTTTATTGTATTTTATAATGTTTTCCAAGTTTTCAAATAGATTCTTCGTGTACAACAACATTTTTAACACGAATATATTCATCTATAAATTTGGTCAAATGGTACTGTTGGCCCATGGACTTAAATTCGAATTCAATTTACTACTGCTTAGAACCCTTATATTATAATTTACTTACTCTCTTCAAAAGTGACTTCACTGATCATAATCCATCTGGCAGCAAAGAAAAGATGAAACTTGACGAATTGACCAACTTTTCCATGCAAATGGATCGTAACATTACGAGCGTTTTCTAAAATGTTGTCAGGGATATAAGAATACGAAAGCGGCTCTTCTTCCTTTTCAAATTCGTCACTTTCGCTGAACCAAATTTCCGCTTTTGAAAAAACCTGTACAGATTCAATTATGCTGTAATTTGAATTTTCTAAATGCTATATTCATCAATTCAAAAAGTTTTTTGTTCTAAAAATTCAAATTCAGAAAACAGGTTTATAAGAATTGGTGTTTTGCGTGGACAATATTTAAGAAAAATTTAATATTTAAAAAAAAATTTAACTTCTTGGATGTTTTGTTTTGTCTCGCAGAGTTTTATCAGTAGCAGTTCTTTAAAAAAGTTATTTTGAAATGAGTAACTTCATATTGAAGATTTCGCACCTGTACGTCCCTTGAAAAATAGTTGTTGGTATAAATATGCACAGCATTGAATACCCTAAAATCGTCGAATTGGAAAACAAGTTCAACGAAGTCATCAGGAAAGTTATCGCGCATCCAAGCAACCCAGCCGCTACCTGTAAACAGACATTGATATTTTGTTTCTTGGTAGTAGTTTTCACTCTTTCATGGCTTTGTAATCTCTACAAAATTATTTCCTTAAGGAGGTTGTTTCATGAAGGGAAATAGATTTAAAAAAACTAGTTTATTACACTTTAGGAATTTTATATATATATATTGCTTACACAGAGAAACTTTTTATAGCAAATATATGTTTTATTTTATAGAAATAATTCTAAAAAATTTAAGGATTAATAGAGATTTTATTATAAAATAGTTTCTCCATCAAGGAAAAATTGCTAGAAACAAATTTGTTTTTTAGTAATGATTATTGCTTATGCTCGAAATTTTCTATATTTTTTAACTCTAGTGATTATAAATTATCAGATTGCGATTAATGTTACAGTAATTGTTATTAAGAAAAAAATGATTTGCGTTTTAAATTTTTGTTCCAAAGATTAAATATTTTTCTCTAAAATATGCAATGAATGATGGTTATAACATTCTATAAAGTTTTAATAATTTATGTTCTTCCACCTTCTATTTTCTTCTTTGCACCAACTTTCTTGGAGAAATCTTTATCGTATTGAAAGAAGACCCGAATGAAGTTAATATTAGTGCATTAATCGCCAATTAAAGTCAAAGAAAACTGAAATAATTTTGCTTTCAGAGTTTCTCGCCTTTCTATCTTTCTGAAAGAAAATGTATATATTATATATACCTGCGCAATTCCAACTTAAATGTAGCTCAAATTTGAAATTAATTAAATCCTGTTATTAAAATGATTAAAATTACAGTGATAATTGCTATCACAGTTTAATTACCTTCATTTGTTTTGCAGTGATTTCTTTATATAAATTGCACTGGGAGAATAATATAGTTGAAATTACGAAATTTGTACTAAAGACGCCAAATTCTAAGTTGATTCGAAAAAACAAGAAAAGTTTTTAGGAGGTAATGCCTAGTTAGCAACTCGAAAAATGTGACCTTTTGAATTAAAAAAAAAATAGAAATAGAATGTTGCTTCCAAGTGGATTTTTTGAAATTACATCTCTTAATAAACTTATATTTATTTTCTATAACAAAATATTGAGAAATGATTTAATAATACAAAGCAAAAACTGTTGATATAAAAAATCTATGTATTTTTGTTAAACACGTGCCATTTTGTGAAAAATTAATTTCTTTGAAAATTTAATCGTCCAAGGGCACAGGATTAACATACACTAATAGAATTTTGTGAATTTATTATTCCAGATAATCCTGTTACAAGTAATCAGAGACCCTTACAACTCTTTTAAAAAATGGCACCCGGGACAATGGCTTTTACTCAGTCATTTTTCAATCTATCGCAGCAAACAAATTAGTATAAGTTCATTACTATATGCACTCGAAAATAAAAATCAGAACAAAAGTCTATCGATCATTTTAATAATGATTCTGAAAACCACTTCCTTTTGTCTTTCTGACTAAATATGGCCCCTTAATGTAACTGCAATTTCTTTCTATTCCTTATAATGATGTACTTTGCATTCTTCAAATTATTTTCAAATAAAAATAAAGTAACAAATACAAATTTCATTATATTATTAAGCAAAAAATAATAGACAGTGTACACTAAAGAGACTTGGAGAGAAAAAGATGAATTAAAAATCAATGTAAAAGATTAAATTAGATGGAAGTAGAAACGCGAGAAAGAAAAAATTAGATAAAAAAGGATAGGATAATTATTAATGGAATGAATAAAAACAAATTGTCAGTGACAGGAAGTTAAAGACTCAGATGGATTAAGTTTGATTAATGAGGATGAAGTGATAGTAGATCGATAAAAATTTTAAATAGGTTCAAGTTCGTTTCGTTTAAGTTTTGTCTTTTCAACTATTGATTTTTCTCTCAGTATAATATCCGCTCGTAATCAAATGTCTTTTCCTGATGTTCCTTGATTCAGTATTAGAAGATATTAGTCAGAAATTGGCTTCAGGAATTGTCAATTTCAGGAGAAGGAAAAGTGAGAATAAGAACGAGTTATTGTTAGTGACCCAATAATGGGTGAAGTATTGAGGGTAAGTGGATCAGTGAGAGCATTTGCAAGTGACTTGTGATGAAGCATTAGCTTGTTAATCAAGTATCTATGTGGGAAATAGAAATCTGTGCATTGAGTATTAGAATTACCTCTTCCATATCCGGTATCCATCCTGTAATTATCGGCACCGATCTCTCCATCGATTAGACGACCGAGGCCACCAAAGAGCATGCCAGATTCCCTAGTTCCATCATAGGAAATGTCGCTGAGTTCGGGCATAGGAGAATCTGGAATTGTGTAGCTTACCACGCCACCTAAACATACGAGCTTATCATCTCAAATGGAAGTACCTGTACTTTCTAGGACGTTTCTCGAGCTTGAGCTCTTGAAACTACTGTAAGCGTGGAGCTTATCCTCTACTTAAGTACAAAATTCTACATCTTATGTACATAATATATGTTTACGGCTCAACATTTTCTTCTTTTATTAATGATCCATTTTTCTCACTTCCCTTTTAGAAGAAAATAATTGGACCCGATTGGGACCGATTGATCCGATTGACCCCATTTCAATCGGTCCAATCGGGTCCAATTTTTTTTTTCTACAAGGGCTCTTAATATAGAAAAATTTATCTCTTTTGCTTTCAATGAGATTGTTTTAATAGCTTTCATTGAAGACATAAGTCATTTAAAGATTTCTACGTCACTTTTTCGAATAGATTCTGATTGAAAAATTAGTTCGGATTGTAGCCTCGCATTGAAATAGATAGATTTTCAACCGATTTGCATCAAACAAGATTCAAAACATTTTTCGAAATGGTTCAAAATGATTCGTAACGATTTGGATAAAAAATTTCGGAGCGACTCGGATTCGCTGCGATTGGATTCCTATCTAAAAATTTTACCAGGGAAATTAAGTAAGATGGACCCGTTAACATAACCTCAAATTGAATAACGCTTTTTAGAAACCATCAGGGAAGATAGGACGAAAATTATTTTTAATGCATTTTCAAAAAGGCAACAATACATTTATTTTAAGAAGATTTAATTAGCGTCAAAATTATTTGTTGATTAATACTTATCTGTCATTACAGATTTTTTTTCAACCTCCCTAGATAAATATCATATTTTTTATTTAATTTTGATAAAAAATAGCTTGTTTTGTTTATTGCAACATTTTCTACAATTAATGCGCTGGATCGAAATGAGTGTCTATATCATATTTTATCTTTCTAAATATTTGTCGATGGGCTTGAATTAAATTCTCTACATTATCTAAATATCTGATAATCATGTTTAAAAAAAAACCAAAAAATTATGTACACCCTTATCCGATTCAGGGTCTCAATTCGACTAATTAAACTTTTCTTTCAAATAATTTCTTTTGTAAACTACAAATGGTAGAAAATTTATTTATCGAACAAATCGTAGAAAACTTTTTGAAAATAATTTTAAAAGTAGATTTGTAGAGAATGTTCCAGTGAACAAAATGAGCTTTTGTTTGTTCAGATTGAATGGAAATTAATATTGGTTATAAGGAGGTTTAAAAAAATATGAAATATCATACAACTATTGATAAACAAATCATTTTCACTCAAACTAATTTTATCTAAGAAACATAATAATTCTTTTCCTAAAGTGCATTGCAATAAATTTTGACCTCATGTTTCCTGCTTCTATAAACTGTTGTTTATTTTTAGGTTATGTCAACGGGTTGACCCCCTTAAATATGAAGTAATAAAGAAAAGTCTGTTAGCTTCTGATTGTCCATAGTTTAAAAGTTTTTGATCAATATCTAGATACACATGGACATAAATTTACAAAACAGAGTTTTTCGCGTTTAAGCTTTGAAGTTTTATTGAGTTTCTTGGTAAAAAAAGTTATAATTTGTTTTGAAATGACGGAGTTATAGAGACTAGTTTATAAAAGTTTATTATGTTGTACGTGATTCCAAATCAAGAGAAAATCTTAAACGAAAACTTCTGATGGACTTAAATTTTTAACAGGATGAGCGAAAGGAGTATTGGAAAGTAATTTAATTCAAAACAATTGTATAGTATACAAATATTTTCAGTTTTTTATTCTAAAATTATTTATAATTTGGTGAGAAAAAAATATTATACCTACTTCTATGCAAATATATGAATGTTGATTTTAATTAATTTGTACTTATAAAAATTCTATCCATTTCTAGATTTGTTCCAAAAATTTAAGACCTGGATGAAAAAATATGTAAAAAATGACAGAGTAATTTCAGAATTTATAATAAAGATGCAAACAAATTTTAAAGTAAAAAGAATAGTATCCCTAGCGAAAGTTTTGGACTGGAATTCAATCCGAGCAATTCAGAACTATTTCGAGTTATTTCGAAATTTGTTTCTAAACTAATTCGAAAACCATTATAGATCATGTTCGAAAAAAATTTTGTTGAAAATCAATACAAGCTTTTGTTAATCTGAAGCGGATTTTCGATCCGAATGAATCCGAGGTCGAGATGGTTCAAATTAATTCGGATAAAAAAATCGGTTTAAACCAACCCGAGTACGGATTAATTCGAATTGATTTTTAACCGATTTTCATCGAAAAAGATTCAAAATTTTGTTTAAGTTAATTCGCTCAGATTGAATTCCGATCCGAAACTTTCGCCAGGGATAGTTCAACCCGTGTGGAAAAATTTCATGGCGCTGGGCTGCGCCAGACCAGACTGTCAATCATCCGCTGATCAGCCGCTGGCCAGCCACAAGTATTACTACGATAAGAAACCGGTTTAGCTCCAGTACCGAATAAATGAAGAACAATCCAAATTTTGTTAGCTCAAAATGAAAATTTAAATAATTTTTCCGATAAAACTATTCCAAAATGTACGTTTTTATTTTCAAATACGTGTAAACGAGTAAATGACTGCAATTTCATGTCTAAAAATATTTTATAAAATGTATAATGTTTGTGATTTTTGGATGGGACTGCTTAAGATGAAAATTTATTGCCATTTTTTACCTGTTTTCACTCTCTATAATATTCTTTGACATAAATAAGCAAGCATCGAATAATTTTCCGTATCAGAGAATTCAATATCAGCTCGTGAATGAGAGCTTTCTCTGCTTTTGCATCTCGTAAAATAATTGACGGATAGTAATTAAACGTATATAGAGCACAACATAGGGTTAAAACCTAGCCGTACATATGTCCCAGTTGGTATATCGTGGATTAATTTCTAGAGAGCATCGCACCTCTGTAAAGCCAAGCGACCAAAGTATATTGACCAAAACGCTTGACCACATCGCGTGACATATTACGCTGCTATACCGTAAAATATTGAGAGTAGTTAGGCGATTTTGAACACGATCCGTGCATATCAAAGTGCAGGGCCTGCTATTTGCGCGATTTATTATTAATTTTCTCAGTAATAAAGGAGGCTACCACCTTACCCTTTTTCTCTTTGCTTATCTGAATAATTTGCCGTTCACCGAGAAGTCAGGAAATCATGATGTTAAATCAATGCCTCGCTAAAGGATCTTTATCAAATCTGTTTTCGTAGAATACAATCGTTTCTTTTAAGAATTCATGAAAATTCCATACAAATAGTCAAGATTGAATCAAGCCTAATTAGATTTTCAAAAGCAAAATTTTATCATCAGCTTTCTAGTTGACTTGGATAGAATATTTTAAAAATTATTTAGTATTGTGGTTATTTTTATTATCTGATCTAAAAATATGCAGAAATTATAATTACAGATGTTTTACTTTTGGTCTCTATTTTGCAAAAGGTGTTGTTTTAAAATTTTTAAAGATTTTAAAATAGATAGTATGCTTTTGATTTGAAATTGTTCAGCCAAATAAGATATTAACAAACTTATTAGATATTAGATAAGTTGATAATTTGAATCAAATCACTGAATTCAAATAGACGAGGTGAACGTCAATATAAACGAAAATCGACTTGGTAGTTGATCGATTGGTTTATAGAGGCTACTTCTGGATAAAGTAATCAATTATTCTCCCTAAGCTAATATCTCACCCCCGTCTTCAATAAATAACATCTAAAATGATTCAGCAAGTCAAATATTCACAATCTTTACCATTTTAAGAGTCCTTATAATTATTTAAAAGGTTTATCACACAGTTTTCTGATTTCATTTATTATTTAAGTGTATAAATTTAATATACAACTAATCATATTCTCCTGTTTCTCATTTCGACAGAACGATTGTTTTAAATAGAGTTTTAATAAACTATACTAAATATTTCCTTGCATTTGAAACTTTGCGTACTGGAAAGTGACTTCGGAACAAATATTCCAATGTACAGGAATTTGTTACTAAAATGCAGCTCGCCACGTGCGGGCTTTCAGAACTTTAATTTCTGAAACGCAATATTTTATAAATATTAAATTTGAGAAAAAAATAGGAGGACAGGTGGGAATTTTATGTTTTCTTCTAACACATTTACTCATACAACAGATATATTTAATTTAAAATCCGCTCCATTGATGTTCGTCGGGAATCGGTCTCGGGACGGCTATAATCGCTCAAGACTAAGCATCTCACGCTTATCCCTAGCGAAAGTATTGGATAGGAATTCATTCCGAGCCAATGCGAATCATTCCGAACCAATCCGAAAAACGTTTTGTAATGCGTTTGATAAAAATGGTAAAAAATCGATCCGACCTAATCCGAAGCAACAACCCGAATGAATTCGAACCAATCCCAAACCAAGTTTTCAATCCGAATCAATCCGAGCTCGGATTTATCCAAACCGAATTTTCAATCAGAATCAATCCGAATTGAACATTGAAATTGAACAAGAATTTATTTTTGGCAAAAATCGGTTTTATTTCTCAATGTACTCTCCTTTTAGCTCGACACAACGAGTCCAACGACCTTTCAAATTTTCTATGCCTTCCAAATAATACGATTTTACAACAAACTATTTTTTATTTCTTTCTCTAACACTCATGCGTTTGGAACGGCAAGTTTAAAATTTCATAAATTCGAGGGTATATCAAGTAACATTGAAAAATAGTTGTTTTATTCTGAAAATGAGGATCAAGCTTCTAATCTTTACAACATCTTGTACTAATATTTATAAACTTTCACGGAGAAAAATAGTTCGAGAAACTTTACTCAACTTTAAGCGAAGTTGGGTCATATGGATTATTTAGTGTTATTGTAATAATCTGTGACATACCAAATGTCAAAGATTGCATTACAGTTCGGTAAACTTTAAGAATGTAGAGTAAAATTTCAAAATTTTCCAGTCTTCGGTGGATATTTTCTAAAATATTTTAATAAAGTATTTTTCCTCGAATGCCTTGAAATTCCTATAAATTAGAAAAAAAGTTATGAATATTAGAACACTCTTTTTAGCGTGTAAGATTGTGCATCCGTTTATTCGGAACGGTGCCGTGAATTCTATTACGGAAGACTCGCAAAGCAAGTCGACAGTGCATTAATTGCACTAGACTACGTTTATTACGCTCTAGTTCTGGTACTTACCTTTACGTTACCAATGAAATTGATGTCTCTCAACAGGAACGTTAAGTTTACATACTCTACTAATAGAAACATAACCATTTTCTTCTCTTAATGTTATTGAAACTATTACTTTCACTATAACATCGCTCTTAGACATAAGTATGTAAAACTATGCACTTACCGTTCTGAACGTTCAATGAACAATGAAAAATATTTTTTTTTTGAAGTAAGTGAATAGTTTTTGCTTTAGTAAATTAAAAAGTAGCGTATATTTTATGGCAGATTGTATATTTGTACGACCATAAATATAAAAATTATCATTAATTTTGTTTTGAAAGAAAAAAAATTGTCATCGTTCAATGAACGTTCCGAACCGTAAGTACATGTAAAACTCAGCTAAGATAAACGGTAATTAATTCAAGAAAATTAATGATACTTTAGAAATATTCTAAAATTTTTAACTGAACCAAGACAGAAAAGTTTGAGTCGAATTTAAACTATGATGAGTCTAATTTATCAAAGCTCTTAATTAAAAATTGTACTTTTCTAAAACTGACGCACTCTTATGATGTTAAATACCTAAATTTCAATTTCTAGTTTCGAATGTACAGTACAAAGTCCACTTAAATGCTCATAATTTCAATAAAACAAGGTGTAAAAATTGTTCTCTAAAATGACAAAAAGTCTGACGAAATTTTAAAAACAATCAGCCCTAAGCAAAGTTGTTTACTTATTTCTATAAGTAAATATTAAAATGAAAATAAAATTTTAGTGTCTTCGTGAATTATGAAAATATCCCGATATATTGATCATTTTTCAATTTTCTTGAGCGCATTTGAATGAAAAATGTCTGTGACAGTTTTTCAAGACACGTTAAAAAATGTGAAAATTGTTGTCTAGTTTATACTGGAGGTGAAACTTGGAATAAGAAAATTGTAAAAATACAAATAATGCTTGTATTCATAAAATATATGTCTAAAATTTATAGAATTAATATTTTATACATTTTCTGAAAATTTCTTGAAGTATAATCTATATTGAATTAAAAAAATTTATCTTATTAATTACATACTCTAAAATTATCAGTATTTTTGTATTTTGGTTGAAATTAGAGCTACTATACTTTTCTAATGATTGAGAAAATAATTCTGAATTTCAACGATTCTTATCTTTAATTATTCACACATGAATTTCTGCGTCCATTACGTTGATGAAGTAATTCTGATTCAACAGAAATGTCGCATATGCTTTGATCTAATGCAACGCTTTGATTCAACATCAGTATCAAAATTATATCTTGGAGCTCAAACTATTATACATCAATGACTAAAAAGTTATAAGAAATAGAAAAATAAAGGAATAAGATTTTTACGGATTGTGAGACGATTTTCGAATTGGGAAGTGGATATCAAAAAATAAAACTCCGAAGAGAAGCAAAGGATGAAGTTGGAAACGTTTGTTATAAGAAACTTAATTGGTTAGTTCAGGTTAGTGAAGTAAATTAGAGAAGTGAAGGAAGGGTTTAAGTAGGAAAACTTGGAAGCGTACACTTTCAAACTGAATTCAGATGATACTTAATTACCTTATATTAGAAATATGAAACATATACGAGAACTAAAGAAACACGACGAATCATTTGGAAAATTACAAGGATATGAAGATTCAAGCATAATTAGTTAGATAATTAATTATAAGACATTTAGCATTTGTAAAACTTTCACGCATATTCCTGAATATTTTCCTTTTCCCTGAAATTGAAATTAGGTCAAATCATGCTTAGAATATGAAAGCTAGTCGAGGTCTGATTTTTATACAAAGTAGAAAAACTTCAGTCGCTTATGAAGAGAGTTTGTTGATTAAAGGGTTTTGAACAATTTTTTAAATTGAGTAAATTCTGACCTAAAGTTTTTAGTTTTTAAATAAAAATTTGTTTTACATATTGTGTTAGTATTTAGTTTCAGTGAAGTCTCGAACGAGTTTCTCAGCTCAATATTTAAAACCAGGCAACTTGGCCAAATTTAAAAATATTTAAAAATAATTTTATCGACAAATTTCTCTCACTAGCTATTTTATTACAAAATCAAGGGACCGTGTTGAATATTAATTATGATGTAAAATGTTTGATAACTATGTCAAGTGTTTTATTGACCTTAAAGAATTAATAATCATAAAAAAATTTATGTTTTTGTCTATATAAAAATTGTTATTATTTTCAATGAAAATTGTAAGTTCAAAAGGCAAACGTTTCGGTCACATATAGGGGCCTTCTACATTGCAATAAATTCAGAAATATAAAAATTTCTTTAAGAGTCACGCATTCACCAAATCACCTGAGTTTAAGGAGGCAATACCCGAAATGGCCTCTATTATGAGTTTCTAATGTATGTGTCTTTACCGTCCTAAAATTTGTCATGCTATTCTGAGTCGCTTTTTATTCTTTGCCTTTTTAACTTACTATTTTCATTAAAAAATATAAAATTTGTTTAAACAAAAGAGACTGACCCAATTCTAAGATAGAAAAAATAGTCTGAATATTAAATATTAATTTTTAAAGTGACATGTTTGATAACATGCCTCGTATTATATTGACCCAAATTCATAGAATTTTTGTTAATTTCTCGTTATTTTGGGATAGGGTCAGTTAATTCTCATTTTCTTTTATTAAAATGTTCACTATTAGATGTAAAAATGCGCAAAAAGAAAGAAAGGCAAACGTTTCGGCCACATATGATAATCCTTATTTTAATTATCTCCTATATTCTAATCATTTACAGAAATTTTGAATTAAACTATGAATTTATGGCACTGAAGAGGGCCCCCATATGTGGCCGAAACGTTTGCCTTTCTTTCTTTTTGCACATTTTTACATCTAATAGTGAAAATTTTAATAAAAGAAAATGAGAATTAACTGACCCTATGCCAAAATAACGAGAAATTAACAAAAATTTTATGAATTTGGGTCAATATAATACGAGGCATGTTATCAAACATATCACTTTAAAATTTTAAAAATGGCACATTCACTATAAAGCTAGAATATCTCACAGTTCTGACCATTTTCAGAACTAGTTAAATTTAATAATGCTTTCAAATGTGATACATAATATCACGAATATTTGAATTGCATTTTTATTAATTTTTAAAGATTAATTTATTATGATTTTTTCAAAACATCTCAGAATAAATCTGAATGCGAAAATAAACAACTTTTAATTTTTTTTATCCTGAACATACTCAAATAATATTGAGTAAAATTACATATATAGATATTATAATAAGCTTGCAAATTCAGTGTTAAATGGATTGTCCGTGAAGTTGATATATAAAATCGTTTTCTTAAAAAATACACGCTTTCGTCCACTCGTAAAAATCACCATAAACGTCTCGAATTTCTTAACTATCTATAGGACAATAGTCTTCTTCCAGGAGGAAAAGAACCTCTCAGGATTGTTTTTAAAAAAAAATTGTCAGCCAGCAAAGCCACATGTCCCGAGTCGGTTTTTAAAACAGTTCAGATCATTCTGTGAGAGACTCCGGTAACAAAGTCCTCTAGAAATGTATTCAAAATAAGCCTTGTTCGCGACTGTCATTAATAACCAATTGGGCATCCTCCTTTAACAATAAAATTTTTAAAAATTTCCGGTCGGTTCGGTTGCAAAATTTTTGGTGTTTTCTCATTTTATCCGGTTTTTTATTCACAGTGAACTTGAAATATTTTTCAATTTGTGCTCCTGCTTAATGGACTACTTCATTTTGAATTGCAAGCTAAGAGATAAGTTTTTTATTTATATGATAATCCTTATTTTAATTATGTCCTATATTCTAATCATTTACAGAAATTTTGAATTAAACTATGAATTTATGGCACTGAAGAGGGCCCCCATATGTGGGCGAAACGTTTGCCTTTCTTTCTTTTTGCGCATTTTTACATCTAATAGTGAACATTTTAATTAAAGCAAATAAGAATTAACTGACCCTATGCCAAAATAACGAAAAATTAAGAAAAATTAAATATTAATATTTTTGAAATAGTTTATCCCAATTGGATCGTTTGTTTTCTAATTTTTGATTCAGTATAATCGGGAAAGATCGATAGTGGTGATTTTGAAGGTATTTAGTAGCGTTTCAGAAATTCTAAATCTTGATTATTCAGATTCGTTTAAGTACAACCATTAATTTGTCATTAGTCAGTTTTCTGGCTTGGTAGAATCCAGGCTTCGTCAGAAATTCGAGCAATTTCTAATGCAGCACATCTATATGTATCGATATCGGAATTAGCATGAATGATTTTTCTGGGTCACTCATACCTAAAAATATTACCCAACAGTACACGCGCTCAGTAGATCGGGGTAGTGGCGACATAAGAGGTTTCGCGCTATAAGAAACATTTGGAGCGTGTGAGATCGAGCTCACTGGGCGGAATGGCAGATTTATGGGGGTCGCGCACGGCATCTGGTTAAAACACGCTCCAAGCCACTCGCCGTGCTGCCGTACGAACGATTACGTCCAAATCTCAACCAAGGAGACGGAATAAAGCCACATTAAGGACGTGTGCGTCTAGTGAATTTTTTTTGAAAGAGGAATTCATTTTCCACTCGATTTGCCCTTGTTTGTGGAAAATAGAACTTTTGAAAACTTTCTAGTGGAATTAAATCAGAATTCCGGTTATTTTAACCAGAAATATGTTATAATATACATTTTTCGGTTCATTTGACATATTTTCCATTTTACGATACTATATTCTGGTGAAAGCAGAAAAAAAAAATTGATATAGGAGGACTTGAACCCGGGTCAGTAGTGCACTAGCTAAAAAGCGTGACTATTCTGCATCAGCGGCTGATTGAATACAATTTATTTTTTGGCAGTAAATAATTGGCACATGTAAATATTAACTGAATTTTATTTATTTATTTCTTTTATTTAATTGATAGAAAATCTGTTAAATTCATTTATACCTTTACATTTTGCATAGTGGCGCCGAATGAAAAATGATTATATAATCTAATATAATTATTATATTATTATATAATTGAGGTAAAAATTAAAGGTTCTAATAACATTTGAGTATTGATAGAAATTCAATGGTAAATTTTGTATTGTTTATATAAAATGAGTAAAAAACTTACTGGAGTACAATTAACGATGAGTTTTTCACGGTGCAATAACTATTTAGTTTTCACTGGAATTCAGTTAAAAAACACTGATTGTTTTGAAAAAAACATGTCACTGATTACAGTATTGCATTGAGAGAATGTTGCGTAGTCGAAATTTTCCTCAACTATGTTTCCAGTTTTAGCATCCAGAAAAATGGTTATTTTAATCTTGAAATTTCTTGATCTCTGATCTTAATCAGTCTCTGATTTCGATTCAGTCATATTTTGACAAACAGTTTTTTAAAGTTTTAATTTGATTAAAAATCAAATGACAATTTTTGCATTTATTAAATTAAATTAGTGAAGCACTTTTCACATTAACAAAAGTGATTTTTCAATTATTTGCAACGAAAAAAGACGTGCTTATATTATCTCACTGTAAAATTGAATTCAGATTTACGTTTCAAAACTTTTCATTCAACCCCATGCAATATTCAAATTTTTTATAAAACTATCCATTCTACTTGTTCTTATCCTTGATGCAAATTAGTTCTTATTAACTCAAATTTACGATTAATAACGAAACATAATATTGTCCTTTTCTCTGAAATTAAAATTAGGTCAAACCATGCTTAGAATATGAAAGACGGACGAGACCTGATTTTTATATAAAGTAGCAAAAGTTCAGTTGCTTATAAAGAGGGTCTGTTGATTAAAAGTTTTGAAACAATTGTTTAAATTAAAGAAATTCTAACCTCAAGTTTCCAGTTCTCAAATTAGAAATTTTTTTTCATACATTTGTGTTAGTAATTATTTTAAGTGAAGTCACGAAACAATTTCTCAGCTCAATATTCAAAACTAGGTGATTTAGTAAATTTTAAAAATGTTTAAGAAATATTTTATTCACAAATTTCCCCCACTAACCGTGTTAATTATTAATTATGATGTGAGACCAAATTATGGTCCTCCTTTGATTTTTCAAATTTTCCAACCCTCAAGACTCAAGACAATATGGATGCGTCTTAGAGGGCATGGTTTTTTAAAATAGGGCAATTTTTATTCAAATTCTGTCAACAAATAATAATTATTAAATGTAAACAAATATCGCATCAATCGGACTTCTCGTTCAACTAATAAAAATGCTGAAATAATAATGCGATTTTATTACATATACATAATTTCTGGTGGTAACGACCTGGAAAGTGAGTTATGAGATGATTTGGTTTACACATATGCATATCATACGTAAGATTTTTGCACTGGATATTACAAATAAATTTTCTAACGCTGAGAAGATTCGAGCCTAATATCTATACTTAAAACTAACGCATCGCCATCGGAAACGCTGAATGTTCACCTAATACACAATTAAAATTTAGAAATGATTCCACCGTTAGAACTTATTTTAAGAATCAAGTAATATAGATTTAATATTTGCCTATTAATGCGGATAAAGACCCGTGTTTAAAATTTTGACTGAACTAAGTTTAAATTTAGGAAAAAAATGTTAAAGTAATAATATTTGTATTCAAAACCATTAAAATTTTGGAAATCGATAAAAAATTCAACACAGTTTTCAATCAAGTTTTCTATAATTTGTCATTAAGTTTCAATTGCTTTTCTGAAAATCAAAAATCTTACTTTTAAAGGGTCTCATTATGACAATTTTATTTTTTTTATTTATAAAAATTAAAATCAAATTAAAGAAATATCTGGACTTGCATTACAGTACACAGTAAGAGTTACACAAAACCTGACCAAATTTTAAAGGTTTTTGAAAGGGGATCTCTTCAAGTATCCGTAATCACATTACAATGTGTTTTACTACCTCACAAAAGAATAAAAGTATACTAAAAAACTCTTATGTGTCATGTTTATTTATATAATCTGGAGTAAAAAAAAATCATATAAAGTGATATTTCTGTAAAGAAATGGTTGTGCAGATTTTTTAAGTTAATAGATTTTTTCTTGGTTTTGCAGTGATATTTTTAATTAAATTGATGTAATTGACTACTGCAACTCAAAAATCTACTGCTTGAGTTGACAGTTTTTCGTGGAACCTATGAAAATAAAGAAAAAAACAAAAGGATTTATTTTAAAGTAAAAAAACGATGATATTTTCATATAATTTGACATTTTTCTGCACGTCAACAAAAAATCGCGACTTATGCATTTTTTTCGGAAAAATAAGAGTTTTTATAGGATATATCAGAGGTTCCGTTAGAAATTATATATATTCTACGTATTATATAAATAAACGTGACGCAAAAGTGTTTTCCAGAGCTTGCTTTCATTCTTTTGTGAGAAAGCAAAATCAAAATTTGAAAATTCTTGAAAAAAAATTGCCTACAGTCCCCTTAACTGGTCCAATGAAACAAATTCCAAAATACCTATTTTTATCAAAATAAAAAGATATTAATAATAATAATAACCGTTAATAATAATTAATATTCAATTATTATTAGTGTTCAAATATTAAAAATATTTATTGAAGAAATAAACTAGAGATTATCGAAAGTTAGAATACGAATACAAATATATTTGAAACCAATAGAGATTTGAATTAGCACTTGGAAAATACACAAAAGAGAATAAGAAGAGGACTTATTAGCACCTAAGAGAATTAATAAGAGGATGCCAAGGACAATGTGAAGCTAAAAGAGGTTTTATTTAGTACTGCGAACAATCCAAACAGGATCTATATTTCGACTCAAAAAATAAAGTGCTTTATTAACCCTAAATAATTAATTTTCCCACAATTTTTCAGATTTTGGAATTAGGTCAAAGTTTTTGTTGTTTGTAGCCCTAAAAAGGATCCTTGACTAATGGGTTTAGGATGATTCAAATAAATAAATAATGTACTTATTCAGAAATTTTGTTCTAATTTATAGAAATCTCTATTTATACGAGAAAAAATATTTTAGTCGAAGGACATTAGAGAAGCGGATTTTAAATTGAATATGCCTGGTTAGGAATAAATATGTTAGGAGGAAACATAAAATAACCCCGCCCCCACCCTTCCTCAAAATTTGCCTTTCTATTTTTTTCCAGTTTAATATATATAAAAGAGTACGCTTTAGAATTATAATTTAAAAATGTATTTTTAGTACGTTATCGATGAAAATCGCGATAAGCTCAGAAAATTGCTTTTAACCGAAAAACAGTTTATATACCTAGTCAGGTTTCTCAAGTATGAGAAGCGAGGTAATAAAAATTTCAGGCTTTCAGAACGGTTACTCTTACAGGGAATTCAGGGGAAACCGAGTTGCTTCCGGCGTGTCAAAAAAGAACTTGGATTAGGGGCTCATGCCCCTTTTTCTCATTTACAAAAAAGAGTAGAGAAGCCTCGCGTTTACATAATGCATAGTAGTAGTATACTCACTCTGATCTTGGCAGCCTTTGAGCTCGATGCGAAGGCAAACTGTGCGCCTGTGTACGGAGTGTGGTAATACGCGTATCTGACTTGCGAAAATCGTTGGAATGAGCTCGTGCGAGACAACCGTAGACGTATCGCTGTTTCCGGCTAAAACCTGCAAGTGAAAGCGGTTGGAGGATTAAGGGAAGCCTTTGACATCACCTATATGGTATCAACTTCCATTTTTCCCTGAATCAATTGCACAGCATTTCATGCACACTACTTTCTACACAAAATGAATGCATAAGAAAAAATTCATAGTAGATTTCACTACTTTTTAACTATTCTCCATAGTTGTCCTGCTAAAAATTAGGTCTCTGGAAAAAAAAGTTTTTTCATGATTTTACGACTTGAAATGATATTAGCAGACATTTCTTAAGACTTTGAACTACTGTGAAACATTTATAGTTAGTTCTGGCCATTCAGGAACGTACTCAAATCAAAGATCCAAGTCTCGAGTTAAATCTGGGACTTGGCTGAAGCCAATAACTGCTATAGATCTACTACAGATAGAAAAAGACCATAACTCGCGGAATAGACATCCCCCCTCCTTTTTAAATTTTGCAACTTTGAGCTGCTGTGAAACTTCTTTAGTTAGCCCTATCCAAACAGGAAGGTACTCAAATCAAAGCTCCTAGTCTCGAGTTGAATCTGGGAATTTACTGAAGTCGATATCTGGTATAGATCTACTACAGTTGGAAAAAGACCATCACTCATGAAATAGACATCCCCCTCCTTTTTGAGTATCGCAACTTTGAGCTGCTGTGAAGCTTCTTCAGTTAGCTCTAGTAATGTAGGAAGGTACTCAAATCAAAGCCCCAAGTCTCGAGTTGATTTTGGGTTTTGGCTGAAGCCTATAACTGCTATAGATCTACTACAGATAGAAAAAGACCATCACTGCTGAAATAGACATCCCCCCTCTTTTTTGCGTATCGCAACTTTGAGCTGCTGTGAAACTTCTTCACTTAACTCTGGCAATCTAAGAAGGTACTCAAATCAAAGCTCCAAGTCTCGAGTTGAATCTGAGACTCAGCTGAAGTCGATATCTGGTATAGATCTACTACAGTTGGAAAAAGACCATCACTCATGAAATAGACATCCCCCTCCTTTTTGAGTATCGCAACTTTGAGCTGCTGTGAAGCTTCTTCAGTTAGCTCTAGTAATGTAGGAAGGTACTCAAATCAAAGCCCCAAGTCTCGAGTTGAATCTGGCACTTGGCTGAAGCCAATAACTGCTATAGATCTACTACAGTTGGAAAAAGACCATCACTCATGAAATAGACATCCCCCTCTTTTTTTGAGTATCGCAACTTTGAGCTGCTGTGAAACTTCTTCAGTTAACTCTGGCAATCTAAGAAGGTACTCAAATCAAAGAGCCAAGTCTCGAGTTGAATCTGGCACTTGGCTGAAGTCGAAATCTGGTATAGATCTACTACAGTTAGGCAAAGACCATCACTGCTGAAATAGACATCCCCCCTCTTTTTTGAGTATCGCAACTTTGAGCTGCTGTGAAGCTTCTTCAGTTAGCTCTAGTAATGTAGGAAGGTACTCAAATCAAAGCCCCAAGTCTCGAGTTGAATCTGGCACTTGGCTGAAGTCGAAATCTGGTATAGATCTACTACAGTTAGGCAAAGACCATCACTGCTGAAATAGACATCCCCCCTCTTTTTTGAGTATCGCAACTTTGAGCTGCTGTGAAGCTTCTTCAGTTAGCTCTAGTAATGTAGGAAGGTACTCAAATCAAAGCCCCAAGTCTCGAGTTGAATCTGGGACTTGGCTGAAGTCGAAATCTGGTATAGATCTACTTCAGTTAGGCAAAGACCATCACTCGTGAAATAGACATCCCCACTCTTTTTTGAGCATCGCAACTTTGAGCTGCTGTGAAACTTCTTCAGTTAGTTCTAGTAATGTAGGAAGGTACTCAAATCAAAGCCCCAAGTCTCGAGTTGAATCTGGCACTTGGCTGAAGTCGAAATCTGGTATAGATCTACTACAGTTAGGCAAAGACCATCACTGCTGAAATAGACATCCCCCCTCTTTTTTGAGTATCGCAACTTTGAGCTGCTGTGAAATTTCTTTAGTTAGCCCTATCCATTCAGGAAGGTACTCAAATCAAAGCCCCAAGTCTCGAGTTGAATCTGGGACTTGGCTGAAGTCGAAATCTGGTATAGATCTACTTCAGTTAGGCAAAGACCATCACTCGTGAAATAGACATCCCCCCTCTTTTTTGGGCATCGCAACTTTGAGCTGCTGTGAAACTTCTTCTGTTAGTTCTAGTAATGTAGGAAGGTACTCAAATCAAAGCCCCAAGTCTCGAGTTGAATCTGGCACTTGGCTGAAGTCGAAATCTGGTATAGATCTACTACAGTTAGGCAAAGACCATCACTGCTGAAATAGACATCCCCCCTCTTTTTTGAGTATCGCAACTTTGAGCTGCTGTGAAATTTCTTTAGTTAGCCCTATCCATTCAGGAAGGTACTCAAATCAAAGCCCCAAGTCTCGAGTTGAATCTGGGACTTGGCTGAAGTCGAAATCTGGTATAGATCTACTTCAGTTAGGCAAAGACCATCACTCGTGAAATAGACATCCCCACTCTTTTTTGAGCATCGCAACTTTGAGCTGCTGTGAAACTTCTTCAGTTAGTTCTAGTAATGTAGGAAGGTACTCAAATCAAAGCCCCAAGTCTCGAGTTGAATCTGGGACTTGGCTGAAGTCGAAATCTGGTATAGATCTACTTCAGTTAGGTAAAGACCATCACTCGTGAAATAGACATCCCCCCTCTTTTTTGCGTATCGCAACTTTGAGCTGCTGTGAAACTTCTTCAGTTAACTCTGACAATCTAAGAAGGTACTCAAATCAAAGCTCCAAGTCTCGAGTTGAATCTGAGACTCGGCTGAAGTCGATGTCTGGTATAGATCTACTACAGTTAGGCAAAGACCATCACTCGTGAAATAGACATCCCCCTCCTTTTTGAGTTTCGCAACTTTGAGCTGCTGTGAAACTTCTTCAGTTAGTTCTAGTATTAAACGTAACCAATAAACAACTTTTCGTTTATGATCTACTAGAGCAAAATTTATATTGATAAAAGTGGATTTTAAAGAATTATTGACAAAAATAATTTTTTGTTTACACAGTGAAAAAGTTATAAATACAGAAGATGTTCTTTTTACAGCGGAGTTTTGTAATAACAACATAGCAATATTAATTGAATTTAATTGTTAATTGAACTAGAATTCTTTATTTCTCTGTAACAAGGTTTATATTGGTTTTTTCAACTATATGTACGTGATTCTCTTAAACAGGAATCCGTGTTATTTCAACTAGGTTTGACTTAACTATGGGTGATAGTTGACTCTCGGAAAAAAAAATTTTTCGGTGTGTATTACATAAAATTTGAAAAATCTACACGGGATTTAGATTGCACATAAATTTATTAGGGACAATAATAATTTGGAAATTGCAATTGTAAAATCCATATTTTGAAAATATACAACACAGAAAATAAAAAAACCTTTTTAAAAATGTTTTTACACAAAAGATGCTTTTTGATAATAATGCAATTTTTTAATATACATTTTAAACTTTAGTTTCATTAAACTTCCTACGTAGTTGTAATAAAAATGTATGCTAAATATTAATTAATAATTATATTATATATATCAACAATCATAATTATAATAATTTATTAATTTATTATATTAATGAAAAAATATATTTTGTGAATAATTTATGAAAAAAGTTAATTTATTTTTACTTGAGTAAGGCTCAAAGACTTTATTGACGACACTGACTCTCACAAGCTCTGACTAACTCTTGCAGTCACTATATAAGAAAGTTCCAAGTTTTATGTCTAAGGATTGTAAGAGAGCGTGTGCGTGATTCGACGAAAGCGTATCGTACTATATATAAGTGTAGTTATTAGGTTTATATATATAAAGTTATATGTTTAAGTGTATTTATGTTTTAAAATATGATTGCCTACGACTGAATGGTGTATGTATTTGTATGTTGTTTATGTATGTACCGGATGACTATTGGTAGGCTCGAGTTAAGAATTTTTTTTATTCAAAAGAACCATACCATTGCCAGTTGAAATAATACGTCCGATTCTCATTTTACCCAACTACGGTTTGAAGCACTTCAAGCGTCGGTGATATACTTATACATTTCATGTTAACCCACTGGCGCATGTTGATGCCCTGTCGTCGACAACGTTTTACTCAACTCCTTATTATTCCCTATGTAACGCTTATTGTTATACACTTTGGGTAAATTAGGTATTTATCAAATTCATTTTACCCCACTAGGATTTAATAAATGTTCAAATGTCCTTATGTCCCAAGTTTAATCGATAGAGTTGAGTAAAATTACTTCAACTATTTTTCTCCGTATTCGTAAGCAAAACATTTCCATAGATATAATAGTATATCGAAGCCAAGGCGTAGTCGAGGTATAGCCGATGTGTAGTCGAGGCGTAGCTGAGACAAAGCCGAGACGTAGCCGAGGCGCGATCAGTCCTGAGAGCATTGTCGCGAGTCTCGCAATTTCCCGAATTGTGTGCATTGGCACGTATTCTATTTTATGTGACTTCGGTGCGGATACGAGTTTTTATGCGTACACTCGAATCTAATCTAGTATTGTAGTTGTTTGCGACGCTAGTCATTACACTTGATATTTTACAACTAGTCCCAGCCATTTTGATTTTATCGATCTTGTGTAGTAGTAGCTTGTTGTAATAGAGCATGCGCAGTTCAAATGTACAAGGCTTTGTCAGTAGGGTGCTAACGCTGTACGAAGAAGAAGAAGAATAAGAAGCAGATCCTGTTCCGCTGTAAGACTATATGCGCATGCGCAGTTCAATTTTTACATTATATTCCTCTGTAACGGAATACACATCATTCCGTTACTCTCAGCTGTAACGGAAAAACGAGTTTCCGCGCCGGAAGCACATAAAGAATTATAAGAGTAATAGAGTATTTTTTACTATAATATAGTAACTTTTTCATTTTTAGTCCATTTGGAAACCCACTATAATGGTTCTGCTATTTTAAACATCTGACCTATGAATTTCTATATACAAAGTTTTATGAAAATCCTGGAAAGCTTTTTATTAATTTAAATTTAGACTACTTTTTGCATATTTAACTTATTTAATTTACAAAAGTGTTCTCTCTAAATCTCAACTAGTGCGATTTTCATGTTTCGCTCAAGTTGAATACGGATATGAAGATAGTATTTACGAAGTGAAATTGCCAACAGGTTTTCAGAGCGTAACCTATAGTTAGGCGGTGCTAAAAGGGTAATTTTTGCAAGCTACACATCCTTAGCACGTGCTTATGTGCTTCATTTCTGTTCATTCCGTTCGTTTCAGTCTCACCATTATGACTTTACCATTTCTAGAGTAAAGAGTTATCGTATTTATCGGCTACTTTAATTTTTTCTGAATATAAATAAAGAATCCAACTACTGTGCATTTTATAATTTAATCATCTGATCTAATTTTTATTCCATTGGATTTCCATATCTGCATCACATGTAATTATTTTATTGTCATGAAAGAAAACTTGAAAGTTTCGGCTGCAAAAGAGGTCTTCAGTCCATGTACGAATACCTCATCCGTGTAAAGTCGGGCCATCTCTGTCAGCCATTATGGCTCACATACCGAAATGATAATTATGGTAATTGAAAAGGGCCTTATTTGTTGTAAGAAGTTTTCTTCATTGTCCACAACAATATAATTAATTCGATTCCACGCCGATCAAAAATTTCATCAATTTAAAACTCTGTAAAAATCTCAATCAAGATTCCGTAGAGTCCCGAATAGTTCTTTTTAGCAATATCCGGGCCCAAAATAGAAAAACTATCTGGGTGCTGTGAGAAGTTTTAAAGAATTTGAAAATTTTTCTGTGGAAAAAAAGACGCTTTCGACTGCGCTGGGATTTGTCACAATTATTCGATCAGTTGTTGATCAGACCCAACTATCCCACCTGGTCGAGTCTCGATGAAATAACCAACCAGGGCTCATATTTTAATCAAACAAGAACTATGGAAAAAACATTTTCCAGATGGTGCTCTACATGGGCCCCACTATTTTTTGGTACAAGCGGAGTGATTTCTATCTACACGGAGATATCAAGTTTCTTCGAATATTAAAAAAAATCAACAAATCTGAATTGCCTTTTCCATTTGGTTTCATTCGATGAGCTTGAGATCTGTGTAAATAATAAAGTAAATTTCTCTAACCTTTTTCAATATAAGTTAATCTAATAAACTAGAAGACTAATTTACTCAATTCTTATTTGGTGAAGATTTAACCATAAAAAATCGAATTTTGGGTCCATCTACTTTTCAGAAATAATAGTTCATTTCTCTACGCTAATGACCTCTTTCGTTTCTCTTTGTGCTCGGTCTTCTTATTTTACTGCAATTCAAATAATCTTTTCCTTTTTATCCTTCTCGAAGCATTGTCTAAGGTTTCGTAACGCCTAGTATTTACATAATGGGGTTATTAGCTCCGTGCCCTACTGTTAGTTAAGTCTAG
The DNA here is from genome assembly GCA_030998225.1 of Diplolepis rosae. NCBI lineage: Eukaryota > Metazoa > Arthropoda > Insecta > Hymenoptera > Diplolepididae > Diplolepis > Diplolepis rosae. Next base: position 8,232,019 of record JAPYXD010000701.1, read on the forward strand.
CACTGCAGAGGTTAAAACTGTAGATGAATTCCACTACCCTCCATTTCTTGTAGACAGAATTTCGATTTTACATTTCAAACTGCAGTTACTGTGGAACAGAAGTCTAGAAGAACAAAATCATTAAGTTGCAGACTTAAGTGGAATGGAACTTTAAACAAAAGTGAATTAAACATCCTGAGATGAGATAAAATGCTGCTAGGCATTACTCTATGGAGTTTTCCAACAATCTCGTTACTTTATTGCTTTTTTTCAAATTTACTTATGGAAGTAAAACATCGAACATTGTCTTTATTCTTTGTGAAAGTTTTGTTCCGCAATTTTTAAATTTCATTCTCTAAAATTGAATCAGTGGGATCAGTGATATTTCACTGAAAGACATTGAGATTTTCTGTGAAGTTTGTCAGTAATACATAATTCGTAAAAAATTTACTGTTCAAGTTTGATGTCAATTTTACTATTTTTCATTGGAATATCGCTGCTTGTCAGTGACATTTTTGCTGAAGTAAAAGAGTAACCCATCTTAGCCATTTCATCAGTTAAAACACTGATTCCAATTCAGAAAGTAAATTGGATTAAAACATCTAATATTATTTATTACATGATCATTGTATGAATAATTATGGCGCATGTAAAATGGCGTCAGGACTCTCATAACCACAATTCTTGTAGCTATTTGCTACTCTTTTTATTTCTTGATTCTAAAGTGGAATGGAACCAAGATTTTAATTCTCCAATCTTTTAAAATTTTAAGTATATGTGTATTACACATATTTAATATAAACATATACTTTACTTTATATTATATATATAAAGGGTTTCCCAATAAGGGTGATATGTTTTGAAATTGAAAAAAAACATTGAATATTCATTCGGAATTGATCGAAATCTTTTTTATTATATTGGATATTCTATGCCATTTATGATTTAAACAATATATCGGCCAAATGTCCCCCGAGACTTGAGCCAAAAATGCGCCTCATCAGAAAAGATGATTTTTTGATGAAAATTGGGATCATTTTCAATTGATTCCAGAGCCCAATCCGCGAACTCCCGACGCAAACGATGGTCATTAGGCTTCAGTTCTTGGGCCAGAATCATCTTATAGGGATGCAGGCCAAGATCCAATCGCAAAATACGCCAGGTAGTCATCCTGGACAGGCCCAATTCCTGAGATCGGCGTGGCACGGACAATTCACGGTTTTCCTCGATACTGGCCTGTACGGCGGCTATATTCTGTGTAGAACGTGCGGTACGCATACGATTTTTAGGCTTAGTATCCAATAGAGTAAATTCACTCTCCAACTTATCGATTATTCGACGAATTGAGAGCGCGGATGGAGCAGAATGACGACCATATTTCGCACGATATGCTCTTTGAACACCGACAAAACTTCTCGAATTTTGATAAAATAATTGGACAATTTCCAAACGTTGTGGAAGCGTGAAACTACTCATGATTAAATGGCAAACCTTACTGATGACAACTGACAGCAGACGTCAAAAATTTCAGTTCAAATCAGCCCGATAGGGACATTCAAAATCATATCACCCCTATTGGGAAACCCTTTATTTACTTTATATTAATATAAATATATACATATTTAATAAATATATGAAGGAGAATTAATAGAAAATTTTATTTAATAGACCGTAAGACCGACTAAACAATTCCTGTATGACTTTCTCGGTTACTTCATATTTTTATTTTTAATTTAACCATTAATTGAATATGTTTATTTTTTATCAAATTTTCAATTTGCTATTTTATAAATTGTACATCTCAATAATTTCATCCTTGAAATCATGTAATTATTGTGCAATTTCCTGGTTCGGGATTCGAAATATTGGGAACAAAAAAGTCACTATATTTGTAGCTGTGGAAAAAATGATTTATAAATGAAAATCTCAAAAAGTTATACAATTTTTAAGGAATTCATGCTTTTCAATATTCAAATTTAAAAACTGTTCGGTCATAAAAAGTTAATGTTTTTTAACTGGATAAAAAACTAGTCTTTAATGTTGATATTAAGTTTAGAAGTGTTCATTTAATTCAAAATACTTCAAAGAATTTTTAAAATAATTTTTAGGGTTTTTAATTTTTTTAACTTGTGATTTCGAGATTAATTAAATTAGTAGAAGTTAAAATCTTAAAACCTTTAGCTTCTAGAAAATTAGAAGAATTCGAGAATGTAATTATGAAAGAATCTGAAAATAAAAAGTTGTTCATATTGTTTATTTTAATCTGAATTCAAATTAACATTTTCAAACTAAGATCATCATATTTTCAAAATCATTGACATTTGGAACAGTTTTATTATTTTACTTTGTATCCAAAAACTGTGTTTTAATTCAAATTTTTAGAAATTATTAAGGTTGATGACCCAGTAATCGTCATTGTACCAGTGATCGTCATTTTACTCTTGAAATTTGACAAAGTACTGAAAAACAATTTTGATTGAAGTATTTCACAACAACTGATAGTACGACTTTGTAACATAGATCATACAAAATTTTCAAAATCAATGATAATCCAATAAAATGTACGATTATTTGTGTGCCGATTACTGAAACTAAGATACCGATTACTGGGACATTTACCTTAGTTTAGTTGTGTAAATTTTTTACGAACCTCTTTCTCATCCCAGCGTTTGTAAGAACGCCATTCGCTGAAATCAGGTCTTCGATACTCTAGGGTATATTCCTCGACATATTCCTGTCCACGGCCGTGATCGTATCGACCTTGAGTTTGTATACCTGTGACCACATAAGTTCTTCTGAGATCGACCTGTAGCCATTCTCGAACTCCATTCTCTATTTGCCTCTTGGGACACCATGCACCCCCAGCGGTCTCTTTTCGCAGCCTGAATACAAAAAATTCACCACCAAATCCTTTTAGTGACCATTTTTATACACAAAGTACAGTGTGAAAAAATATGGAATTTTTCCAAAAATTTTGCAGGGGAAATTCCATATTTTGGAGAGGAAAATATTTTCCCAATATAAATGGAAATTTTTCCATTATTTAGAAAAATGGTCATTCTTAAAAGAAAAACTTCCGAAAAAAGATATAGTGTGCCAAAATTTATTCTGATATAAAGAATATTATCCTGCTTAGTTAGCATCTAAATAAGAAAAGGTAGAATAGTCAATTCCCTGACAAGACTGATTTTATGTAAATTCTGGGTAAAGAAGTTAGTCCAAAATATTCCGACTTATTGCAACCAATTTTTAAAAAAATTCTGAAAGAATTCAATACCAATCTGAAATGATTTAACCCATCTGAATGTTATTTTCTAGCTTAAGTATAATCCGATTCTATTTTAAAATCTGTTTCTGAACTATTTCGAGAGAATTAAAAGCCATTCGAGAGCAAATTTTCAATCTGATTTTAACCGTTATTCTAACATATATTAATCTCAATCCGTTTCTATCCCTACTTCTACCTCGGGTTTCTCTCGAACGATTTCAGAAGCAACATGAAAAAACTTTTCAGTCCGACACAATTTGAAATAACTTCTTATTTTATCTGATTCCGTTTTATCTGCTTCATTCCCAAATCTTCTTTTGAACCAATTCAAGCGAATCCGAAGCTTTTTTTTAATCTTTCTCTAACCGTTTTTCTACCTTAAGGGGATCCGCCACCTTTAATACTTTTTCTTTTATTTCTTGAGTTTAGACCTTCCATATAATTTTTTTATGTTTAGTACCTTTATTTAGAAAGTTTTTGGTTTTTTTTTAAAATTCCAGCAATTTTATGTATTTTTGAACCACAAATTTGGAGTTTTTTGGTCATTTTTTTGACATATTTTGACTTTGAATCACTTTTTTTTAATTAATAAAAATATCCCAAAACAAAAAAAAATGTGTATTTATTTTTTAGCTAGAGTGCTTTCCATATCCATAAATATTGATAATATAACGAAGAATAAATGGTAAAATTTTCAATGAACTGTATCTAATACTTTAGATTTTATTCAAACATATGTTGCAACAAACACGGAAAATCACAACTTGCGGAAAACGGAATTTAAAGTAAAGATACACTTAAAAGCAGGCAGCCAACATTTGCAATAAAAACGCAATATTCGTAAATCGTAGTAACTTTTAATTTTATTTATTTTTCCAACAAAAAAAATCAGATTGCTCTGAAAATTTAGACACATACTCAGAAAAGTATAGAGAATAAAAAAATAATATTTTTGGAAAATGTAAAAAAAATCAAAAATATACCAATTAAAGGTGGCGGATTCCCTTAAGTTCTGTATGAATGAATCTGCAACAAATTTTAATTAATTTTGGATTCGTCTCTATTCGTGCTTCTACCTAATTCGACCAAATCCGAAACTAATCTGAAGCGACTTTTCATTTCACCTCAATGGGTGTTCCTGGGTTGCTACCTTGAGTTTCATTTGTAGAAAAAGACTTTTTCGGAATAACTTCTAAATCAATCTATTTTGAGTTCAATCCGAACGAATCCGAATCCAATGTGGATTGTAATTACTCTTTCGGGCTCAAATCAGGTCAAATTCAAACCAAAACGATTTCTGTGTTTTTCGTATTCAATTGCAATGATAACTGATTAGTTCGAAAATCGATGTTTAAACACAATGGAATTACACGGATAAAATGTCTTCTATTCTAAATTTGAACCTGGATAGTTTAATGTTTGTGATGAATTTATATCTGGATGGCTTCAACTAATATGTAGTTCTATTAGAGTTTTTTTTGTGATACAAGCATTGTATTCTGTACAACCCACAATCACTGAATTGCGTTTTCCGTATAAAACCAATACGATTTCCTCATGAGATCTTGTTACCTGATCGTAAAAGCCGCGATGAGCACTATGCAGGGGTGGGTACGTCTATCTATGAATGACGCACTGAAAGCTTTTTGAGTTTCGAACGGTCTGTGTCGGGTATACGTTTCATTACACTTTTATGGAACGAATATCTCGACAGAATCGCTTCTATTGAGCTACGTTCTTTTACGTGGGAACTGAAACTAAATTACTCATCTAAAATTATTCGTTGCTTTTGAATCTGATTCAGCAAAAAATGTCATATTTCATCCTTTTTACAAGAACGAAATTCCACTTTTTAAAAAAAGTGTTTATAAAGTTAAATAGTAAGTTGGCGTACACTGTTTAAAATTTATACTAATTCTGATAAACTTTAATATACAAGAAGCGAATTAAAATTAATAATTTTGTAAATTGTAATAAATTAGCATGCATGCATCATAAATTTTATTCATTTTTAATAACAATATATTAAAATTAATAAGCATTTCTTCGATAATTATCGAAGTTCTAGTAGAATTATGAACTGTTTAGTACCAAAGAGTTATTCTATCATAATATTTTTCGAATTATGCACTTATAGCACTTTTTGCACACCGAAACTTCTGATCGAAGATGGCGCTACATTCGTCGCGCCAGAGACACGTTAGGCGTCTATTCTGAATATGGAAATTCATAGATGAACGTTAAGAAATCATGGAATTATTCCCGGATATACGCATGTGAGTGATGGATATGAGTGATTACACCGAAAAAAATTCCTTGTACCCGTATACTATTTTGCCTAGTTAGGACAGACGCCAACTTTGCAATCCTAGTTGAAATGAAAAAGTTCAAGTTTAGTAAGAAAAACAAAGAAAGCAAGTTGATTTCACGGACAGATCTTTTCAGGCGCATGTATTAAACGTAACCAATAAACAACTTTACGTTTATGATCTACTAGAGCAAAATTTATATTGATAAAAGTGGATTTTAAAGAATTATTGACAAAAATAATTTTTTCTTTACATAGTGAAAAAGTTATAAATACAGAAGATGTTATTTTTACAGCGGAGTTTTGTAATAACAACATAGCAATATTAATTGAATTTAATTGTTAATTGAAATAGAATTCTTTATTTCTCTGTAACAAGGTTTATATTGGTTTTTTAACTATATGTACGTGATTCTCTTAAACAGGAATCCGTGTTATTTCAACTAGGTTAGACTTAACTATGGGTGATAGTTGACTCTCGGAAAAAAAATTTTTTCGGTGTAGGATGAGGTTTAAAAACGAGTTTGAGAATCGGAATTCTAAGGTGTTGATTTGAAGGCAGATTCGGATTCAGCGACCTCAAAAACATAATGATTTACGATTTCATCGAACTTCTCTCTTGTTTTTCAAATCTCGGTCTGCCATATTGGATCCGCCATTTTTTATTTTGAAAATTTGAGGACAAATTTGCAAAATTTTTATGTGAAAAATCACCATTTTGAAAATGATAACAACTTTTATGATGAAAACCAAGAGTATAATGTCAAACTACACGATTTTTTCGCAAAATTTTCATGTTTTTTGACATAAAAGCCGCCATATTTAATTTTATAAAAGAGATATTTCAATTTAGAGCACAGATTCTGAAAGAGCATACCCGAAAATAGTAGAGAACAGGGTTTTCGTTCGAAAATTCCAACTACTTAATTATAATAATGAGGCTTGAAAATGAATTAAAAAATCGGAGTTCTTTGTCGTTAATGGGTTAAATAAACTTTCATTACACGGTATAGAAGTTTGATACCGAAATTTCTAAGAGTATAATATTTTAAAACACTTTCTTATTTTAATTCTAAGCTCTAAAATGTCTTGGATATTTTTGAGTCGTTTTGCCAGTATGAATTGAAAGTTAAAAGATTTAATATTTATATCTGTGTCTAGCTTGTATTCCAAGTCAATATTTTTTTCATCTGTGCAAATCCATCAAAATTCTATAATTGTTATCAAAAAATGGTTAATTTTGTGTCTTTGAATCATTTTATTACAATAAGTATTAAACATTTTTATCGTAAATTTGGAGCCAATTGAAACAAATTGATAACCATTTCCAAGTAAAATGAAACTCTTCTTTCACTTTGAATCTAACGCTATAAATGGTAAAGACGCAGATGAACTTTTGATATAGGTAGTACCTCTTGATTTCATATGAAAACAAGAGAAATGAAATTATGCGTTTAAATAACAGATTTTAATGGTTTAATTTAATTTGACTGTAATTAAACAATCATTATTTATGCAGGAAAGCACGTATACAAATCCAATAAATTTCAATGCTCACAGATGCAAATGTAAAACGGTCTAAAAAATAAATAACCGTGAACATTTTATGAAAATAAGTGATTAACACTAGAACCACCAGCATTTTTTAAATCTATTTCATTAATTTTATTTTCATTATCTATTATATCCATTTTATTTTATTTATTTTTTTTTCTATTTATTTATTCATATGCTACTTTAGAAGACATTGTTAATATATAAACATTTTTTTAAATTTTCAATGAAATACCAGACCACCAGACCAGTCAAAAAGACTGGTTGGCACCAGTCTTTTTGACTGGTCGACTTTACAAAGATACTTTAGAAAATATCCAGTACCGGTCAGAATTGTCCGGCCACCTGTTTTTCGATAATTGCTTAAATTATCCTAATTTGAATTATATAAGTGAAAAAATTTGTTCTCTTGATTAAATTTAAAGCTATCAAAATTCTTTATAAAATGAACTCAGCATGAATTCGTTTTGTTAAATTTTGAAGAAGTTATTGCAGAAATAGTCAAGATTTCAATGCTTTCTTAAATTTTAAATAACTTTCGAAGTAATCAACATTTTTTAATGTTCTTGGGCTCATTTTAGAGCTAAGATTCTACAGAATCTCATTAAATTATCATTATAAATATATAAATTTTTTCTTGCATAATACAAGGAGTTAAAATTGTAACAGAAAAGTAGGGAAATTTTGAAAACATTTCATCTGTAGGTAAATCATAATAAAGATCATATGAATATATATTTTAAGGGGATTCGATACAAAATTCATGATTATATGTTTTATGTACCTTATAAAAATGTGTTGCTAAGCAAAAGCAATATTGGAATTTTTCCAACATTTTTATTTGAACTTTAACCTCGTGCAGTACGTAAGAAAAAAATTACACATCAATTCCAAGAATTTTGATCGATTTTGTAGAAATTTAGCTTTAAAATTAGTCCAAGAACATTAAAAAATGTTGATTACTTTGAAAGTTATTTAAAATTTAAGAAAGCATTGAAATTTTGACTATTTCTGCAATAACTTCTTCAAAATTTAACAAAACGAATTCATGCTGGGCTCATTTTATAAAGAATTTTGATAACTTTAAATTTAATTAAGGGGGTCTTCTACCTTGTGGCCTCGTTTTTGATACTGTTTTTTGAGAAAGAATTGTAGGGAAACCAATAATGCAATCGAGGTGCGGTTTTTTGCATTTAACTTATTTATTTATATACTTTCAACAAAAATTTTACTGAAATTTTACTGCCTCCAATTTGACCGTGATTTGACCTTTAAATATCCCTTACGAAAAATATATACCAAAACGGTTGACACGATTTGGCTCATGAAATTCGTCTGAAACAAAAAAACCAAAATGATTCAGTTTTTTTATGCCTTTGGCTATCGTTTGACACAAGGAATTTGCAAAATTAAAAAATTTCAGGAAATAGTGAACAAACAAGAAAAAAAAAATGTCTATGTTTTCAAGGTCAAGAACAGCTGTGAAAATTCTTGAAATGGAAAAAATCCAAAAAGCTCGTGTCAGACGATAGCGACATGTTTTTCACAAATTTTGATATATGACTTTAGTTAATTGATCAATTACTTTTCGAGATATCATGTCAACCAGTTGCAGAAACGCAACTTTTGGTAAATCGCATTTAAAGATATTCAAGCATGAATCTTGGACGAAAAGTTACTTACAATCAATCTGCAATGCCAGGGCCATAAAGTACCCTTTTAAGATTATATTTCTAGCACCTTCTAGGCCATAAAAATGCAATAAAAAAATCGATTTTTTTGAACCAACAAGGTAGAAGACCCCCTTCCGAGAGCAAATTTTTTCACTTACATAATTCAAATTAGGATAATTTAAGCAATTATCGAAAAAAAAAATTTGTAAGGCACGATAAATAGTTTATGTAGAATATTCTATTTTGTATAAAATTAGTTTGTACATAAAAAATATTTAAATGATGTTTTTTAGTGAATTGAATTTTTAAATTTAATCATTGAACAACATGCTTATGTAGTTATCAAGCTCTCTATATCTTTATATTTTTATTTTTACTGGTCGTTAGAAACGCACGAGCGATAAGAGACTCGATAATGTGGGTTGGAGTTTTATAAAAGAACGCTCGTTGCTGGCCGATTACGACACGAAAAGTATGCTGTCATGTTCGGTATTGCTTGAACAAAGAAGAACAATTCACAGGATAGTTCGACGATTTTAAGAACTCTCCTCTGTTTCAAGAACTGCACTTGAATAGTGTATTAAAGCAGAGAAGCTCTTTTCATCGACTGCACGGTTCTTTTACCTCCTCTTCTTAAAACGCCTGAATAGAATTTCCGATTGGATCGTTTGACTTTTATCTTTTTCATAAAAGGTAAAAATAATAACCTTTTTGCTGCACAAGAATTCAGTATCTTGAAATAATATTTTAAAGTGAATAGCTACTTTGTTATAAACGATTCAAATTATCACAAAAAACAATTTTAAAAATTGCTTCTGGTTGTTTTCTTATTCAATTTGTTATATTTTGAGACTTCTTAAATATTATATTCAAACAATTCAACAATGAAAAGATTAAGAAAACGCCTGAGTTGATGTGAAAATGATTTCCATTAATGTAGGCCGGGTTAACATTCAGTAGGCGCTGTGTGTCTGACTAAAGCCATACCTGTACTACTTTCAAGTCAGTCTTCAAATTACAGGGATAAATTCTACAGTATTAACTCTTTTATTATAACTTAAAAGGCACAATTTAATAAAGTAACAGTGGAATGATAAAAATATTCTAGAATTTATGAAAAGTGCTGTTCTTTATTTCCTGACGATTTTTTCTCTGCGGTGTTTGGAGCAGGAAACAATTATTTCGTAGTTTAAACTACATGTTTCATAATTCGAAGTTGACACTTTTTAAATTGCGATTGTACTTCGATATTCACTTAAGAGGTAAATTTTTCGTCTGGATTGGACATTGACACGCGAAATTAAAGAAGGTTTCATTAATATTGGAGGTTGAACAAGGTTTTCATTAAGGTAAATTAAATGGTAAATTTTATTAAGGTCGCTATTAAATGCAGGCAAGACGATAAAACGGCATTAGCATTAAAAGCGTGTACTTAGAGCCACAGAAAAAGTTAAAATTGTGAGCAGTAGAATGTAGTGATTTTATTTTAGATGCAGATTTCATACCAGATTTGAAATAATTAAAAATTTTAATCAGTTGTGTTTTGTTAACATCATGGCACATAAATTAATTTGAATGATTGAATGAGAAATACCATTTATTGTGAAAATAGGATAAAGAAATGGAAATAGATCAGTTTTAATAATATTACCGGCCATTTCGTGCTCCAACGTTTGGGACATAAGAAGATGATGCATTGATAGCAGAATCTGGAATTGCACCAGACTCCATTCCAAGAGGCGAGTTGCATGATCCTGAAACAGAAAAAGGCCGAATTTTCTTATTTTTCAAGCTCATGAGATTCGTGAAATTATACTAGAAGAACTTGCAAATACGAATGAAGAGTTTCAGTCTGGAATTGCTGATCTCAAAGTTGGTATAAGTGTCAAATAGGTTCAAGCTTAGGAAGTAGCGCCACCGAGATATTATCCAATCACGATATTTATTAGTCTTTCAGCTGTCTTATTCACGTTTCAATTTGACCTGAGTTGACTTTCATTCATGCGTAATCTTTTCATTAAACTTTTTACAAGATGAGAAGTGACATTCTTCATAAGAGTTGTGATATTTTACTACATCCCGTATGGAGCCATTTCCAGAACCTGACTATAGCTATAGAAAAAAATTTTCGGAAATTTTCCCGAAAATAGTCGGACAGCTTAAAATACAAATAAGTCGGAAATTTTTCCAAAGATATAGTCGGAAATATTTTTGACATAGAACTGGAAATAGTTCCTACTGTTTGGTCGGAGAAATATTCAGTTTATTAGGAAAAATTGATACATTTCATAATTTATGTGGAAAAAGATCCAAAAAAAGTGAACAAATTTCCATTTTTGTGGAATAATTTCCACTTTTCATGGGAAAAATTTCCTACAACTTAGGAGATTTGTGAAATGTTCTCACCTTCTTGATATGTTTCCTAATAGTTCGGAAATAAGTCAGGAAATTCGGTCAATATACCTCAAATCTATGAAATATTTCCACTTTCTGTAGGAAAATCTATGCTTCCTAAGGATTTAGGACAAATTTCTTAATACATAGTAGGAAAATTTACCGATATTTTTTAGGAGTGTAATTTTCATTCTGATTCTCCTTAGGAATTCGAATTAGTATATCATTTTAAGAAATTTTTTGGTGATACACTGAGAAAAAAATGCTATTGAATCTATAGCATTTTTGCCCGAAGAATGTATATTATTGATTCAAAAAAATATGCCAATGAAACTGATACATATGCTAGCAATTCTATAATATATTGATTTGAATACAAGCTTGAAATACAAGCTTTTAGCAGAAATGCTAAAAATTCAATAGCATTTTTTTTTTCAGTGTACACCGAAAAAAATTTTTTTCCAAGAGTCAACTATCACCTATAGTTAAGTCTAACCTAGTTGAAATAACACGGATTCCTGTTTAAGAGAATCACGTACATACAGTTAAACAAACCAATATAAACCTTGTTACAGAGAAATAAAGAATTCTAGTTCTATTAACAATTAAATTCAATTAATATTGCTATGCTGTCATTACAAAACTCCGCTGCAAAAAGAATATCTTCTGTATTTATTACTTTTTCACTGTGTAAACAAAAATTTATTTTTGTCAATAATTCTTTAAGACCCACTTTTATCAATATAAATTTTGCTCTAGTAGATCATAAACGTAAAGTTGTTTTTTGGTTACGTTTAATACATGCGCCTGAAAGGATCTGTCCGTGAAATCAACTTGCTTTCTTTGTTTTTCTTACTAAACTTGAACTTTGTCATTTCAACTAGGATTGCAAATTTGGCACCTGTCCGAACTAGACAAAATAGTATACGGGTACAAGGAATTTTTTTCGGTGTAGGTAAACAATTTTTTTATTGGCGGAAAGCTATCGAATCTCTGAACAGAAACTGATTAGGTTTTTTAGATTGACTTTAAGCTTCTGTTGAGCTTGTATATGCGAATAGCTTCTAAACAGAGTTTAATGAGGTTGCATTGAAAAAAATATATCCTGAATAACGGATTTTCCAATAAAAATTACTATTACAGGAATGAATTCTTTGAATTTTAATTGTTTCAAGTGAAAATAAAACTAGAGCTATCATTTAAAAATATTAATCTCTCTTATAAATCCAAATTTTACTTCATTTCAAACATAAAGAAATAATCACATGTCGAAGAAAATTAAAAAGCTTGAAGTCTACTTACACAGAGAGAAATTTTAGGTTTCACTGACCAAAGTTTTTTTGTTAAAATCGTCTTTACAAAAATGTTAAAGTTCTCATGACAATCATGGTAGTGGCTGTCATACATTGGAAAAGTGTTTACTTCAACTGCAAGGAACGTTACTGAGACCACGATTCTGGTACTTGAAATACCATAGCGCTGCGGTTATAGGAACCAAAGTCCATCGTAAAGCCGCGCATAGAGTTTAGTTAAAATGACTAAGTCTACGGACAGTAAATACCCAGCCAAAATTATTTTTAAGGTTATAGGTATGGTTCTCTTAGTTATCAAAATACAAATTCAATTTGATGAGAAAAAATAAAGTTTCACCGAAAAGATCTAAGAAAAATAATCCGGTATAATGATATTTATGATAACTTTCGTCGATTAAGTTAAAAAATTGTCACTTTTTTCATCATCATAAACTTTTTTTGACTGACTATAGTTTTGACAAAATACGACGAGACAGCAAAATTGGAACGCATTGCATTGTCCCCGAACAAAATCGTTTATCATTTAGAAAGAATTGTCAAACTATATTTATAATAGAATTATTTACCTGATAATGCTTGGCACGGTGAAATATAGTCCAGGAATCGAGAACGAGAATTGGCAGGATTCAACTTAGGCTGCATATCTTTCAATGAAAGTTATACTTGATTTGTCTAGCGCAACAGCGAACGCTGCGGTTGTAGTAACCAAAGGAGCTTGGCAGTACACATAAAGAAAATGTACGTGTACTAACCGTTGGGGTACGTATAAAGCTCATTCTAATCATCAACTTTGGTCACAACAACCGAATACACAAAAAAGTCCAAATTACTGTCATGATAACTATAAAAGTAGTAGCTTCTTTCAACTTTTTTGGTCAAGGCAACTACTGTACAAAAAATTTATGTGCTATGTGCACAGGAACCAAAGCCGATTTCTCTCAGTGTAGTGTATGCTTTTTATTGCTGTGTATATTATATAAAATTGTTTGTTTTGACCTACTTCATCAAAGAATTTTTTAATTACAAAATATTAATGATTTATATAATATTAATTTTCCACACGGACAAGTTTTTATAGCATTATATGTTTTATTATATAATAATAATTCTAAAAAATATTAGAAATCTGAGGAAAATCAAAAATCGAAGCAGACTGAGAATTTTTCGCAGTCAAAATACTAAAAATTTGAAAAATTACATGAAACGTTAGTATACAAGTAGTTTATAGTTAAGTTTGATTCAATTTATAGTAAATTATAATATAGTTCATCTAAAGTTAAGTATTTCGCTGTGAAAAATTCTCACTATGACACAATTTTCCCTAAATTGAAACGTAGTTCAGCAAAGGTTCTAAACTTGGGTTTCTTTGAGTAAGTTTAAATAATAAAAAAGACATTAACATTTTTTCAGCTATTATATATTTATCATTTAAGCACTGTATCAAGAGAAATTGATAATTCATAATAAATTGATTATAATTTGTTTGTTACGTTTTCTTTTTTCACTTCTTTTGAAAATTAATGTTAATAGCAATTTAAAAATACCTTTACAAGCTTTCTTGACTGCAAGTTTTCCACATTATCCCTTCTCCTCCTTTTTAACGTTTTATGGATAATTGGTAAGAATCAAATACCAATAAAATAAAAACAATCTTCTACAAAAATAAATTTATGTCTGGAAACCAGAAGAATTTATATGAGTTGTCCTATAAAAGAGACCACGACTTTCATTAATATCATGCATTTTTCAGATAATAAAATCATTACCTGGCTATTAATTATTTTATTATGTCTGCTGTTATTAACTGCCAAGTTGAAGTTAGGTCCTTCAGAATAGGAGCAAGCTAAAATTAGAATATAATTACATGAGGGACTAAAATAAGAGAATTTAGTATTCATTTCGAATAATCGCTCATATCTGCTTGTCAATTAAGCGTTTACTCCCGTCAAATCTTATTTGAAACCTATCTACTAATTGTAGATCGATAATAACTATTACACTGTAAGAAATTTTTCCGAAAATAGTCGGACAGCTTGAAATACAAATGGATCGTAAATTTTTCCAAAAATATATTTGGAAATATTTCCGACACAGAAGTGGAAATAGTTCCTATTATTTGGTCAGAGAAATATCCAGTTTATTAGGAAAAATTTCCGACCTGTTTGGATTATAAGCTGTCCGACTAGTTTCGGGAAAGTTTGCGAAGGTATAGTAGGATTTATAATCGACAAGAAAGTGGAAAAATTTTCTACTATTTTACAGGCAAAATTTCCAAAAAGGTAGTCGATTTTGAATCTCAAATTGGGAATAACTTCCGAACGTTCAGTAGGAAATATTTCCAAAATTTTCCGTTATAAATAGTCAATTTTTCTATACATTCAGCAGGAAATAATTCCTATCCTTTCTGAATTTCTTTGTATTAATTATAAAATTTATCTTACTTCTAAGCAGGAAATATTTCCGTAAAATGTCGGAATCTGATACTCTACTTAGGATATTTATGTGAATATTCGGTAAGAGAAAAATCCTAATACGATAAAAAGGGAATTTTCTGGATGTAAGGTGTAAATATTTTTCAAATATTGAAATTGAAATATCTTTTTATTTTATGTACATTTTTATTCACTCTTAACATAAACCTATAGTAGCTATTGCTTAGAAATACTCCTTGGTGCTTGTTGTATATATAAATTGTCGCTTATATATTGTTAAGTTCAAATTTGACGATATTTGATATTAGCTTTGCAACTTTCGCATCTTCGGTAATTTTTTAATGTTTGTTTTTTCTTTCCCGCTTATTTTTTAAAAATTACACAATTAAAACATTAAACTTGGTATATGTTACCTTTGCTTGAAAGCCGAACCTAAATTATCTATTATTGTTTAAAAATATACGAATTTCAAAACACGCGACAGCAACAATTAACGATATTGTATAATACTTACATGAAAATCCGTTCAGTGATTTGAAGAAGTAAAAACTCTCACTTTCCACACTTTTCTTACATTTTCAAAAGCTCTCACTCTGTATCAGGCAACAGTTTTGAACAAACGGACGATTAGAAAGTAGTTTCCCAGAGAATTTTCTCAGTTTATTTTGGTTTAGAATAACTAACTCTATAAAAAAAACGTAGATTTCCGTTTATGTAGAATAATTTCCAAAAATTTATAAGAGAAATTGAAGAAAAATTAGAAAAAGTTTCCCATTTTTTAGGAAATATGTATTTCATAATTTAAGTGGAAAAAGATCCAAAAAAGTGGACAAATTTCCGTTTTAGTGGAATAATTTCCGTTTTTCATTGTGAAATGTTCTCATCTTTTTGATCTATTTCCTAATAGTTCGGAAATAAGTCCGAAAATTCGGTCAATTCTCCTCAAATCTATGAAATATTTCCACTTTCTGTAGGAAAATCTATGCCTCCTAAGGATTTAGGAAAAATTTCCTAATACATCGTAGGAAAATTTACCGATACTTTTTACAGTGTATAAATAACACTCTATACAGAAAAGTTAAATGACCAAGAAAACGTATTGACGAATAAGTAATAATTTACTTGAGACCAGAATAGGAATTTGGGTACCATTGGATTTGATATACTGAATTGGAGGGGGGGGGGGTGTCAAATAAGAACCTCTATTTATAATTTCTAAAGTATATAAAATTATAAAATCTATTATAAATATGTAATTTTTTTTTATGTTCAATATTTAATTAGTGATTCTCCAATAATGTAGGCAGTGGCAGAAATTTCAAACGCAACTAATAAATTTTGATTTAATTGTTAATTTAATTTTTAAAAATTTCACACCACAACCTCAGGGTTTGCGGAGTCACTTTTCCCCCCTCGAAAATAAAAAGTTTTTAATGCGGCCTTCTTTTTTTGTTCGATACGTATTTCTTGAGATATTTTTATGTCTCTAGATAAAAAAGTACCCTGTATACAAAATTCTTCTAAAATGTTTTTAAAATCAGTTTTGAATGAAACATTTCATAAAATACATTTTAGTATCCACTTATTTTAGTCAGGTAATTTTCCCAGTCACTTATTCGTGACTTATTGGATTTCACAATTTCTTACTTGATATCTTATTTTATATTATAAATATAAACATGATGAACTAATAGAAAAGTGTCTGTAACGTGGGGATTAATTTAATATTTCTTTTGAAAAGTAGAGAACTAGATGAATTTAATAATAACTTCAAATATGATAATTAATATCACGAATATTCAAGTTGCATTTTTATTAATTTTTAAAGATAAATTTATTGTCATTTTTCCAAAACTTCTCAGAATAAATCTGAATGTGAAATTAAACAACTTTCAATTTTGTTAAATATGGAGTAAAATTACATATATGGATATTATAATATTTTATCTTTATGTAACACCTTGCTTGCAAATTCAGTGTAAAATGGATTGTCCGTGAAGCCTATATACAAAATCGTTTTCCTGCAAAATAAACGCCTTCGTC
This sequence comes from Diplolepis rosae, assembly GCA_030998225.1. Taxonomy (NCBI): domain Eukaryota; kingdom Metazoa; phylum Arthropoda; class Insecta; order Hymenoptera; family Diplolepididae; genus Diplolepis; species Diplolepis rosae. The sequence continues at coordinate 8,248,983 of JAPYXD010000701.1, forward strand.
CACTCGTTAAAATCATCATAAACGTCTCGAATTTCTTAACTAAGAACAGGACAATAGTCTTCTTCAAGGAGGAAAAGAACCTCTCAGGATTGCTTATAGGAAAAAAATTTTCGGTCAGCAATGCCACATGTCCCCAGTCGGTTTTTAAAACAGTTCAGATCATTCTGTGAGAGACGCCGGTATTAAAGTCTTCAAGAGAAGTTTTCATGAATGTAAAACTTGTTCGCGTTTTGCCATTGTGAACCAATTTGGCATCATTCATTAATAATAAACATTTTTTGAAAAAAATTCCGGTCGGTTCGTGTGCAAAATCTTTTATATTTTTTCATTTTATCCTGTTTTTTATTCATAGTGAACTTCAAGTAATTTTTCAATTCGTGATGCTGCATACTGGACTACTTCATTTTGAATTGCACGCTATGTGATAAGTTTTTAATTTTTATTATAATTCTTTTTTGATTATCTTCTATATTGTAATTCTTTACATAAATTTTGAATTAATCTTTGAATTTATGGCACTGAAGAGGGCCCCCATATGTGGCCGAAACGTTTGCCTTTCTTTCTTTTTGCGCATTTTTAAATGTAATAATAATTTTAATCAAAGAAAATAAGAAGAAACTGACCCTATGCCAAAGAAATGAACAAACGTTCTAGAAAATATTATGAGAGGAATTAGGAAGTAAAATTTCCAATAAAATAAAGATAGTTTTTTGTCGATGTGGTTTAAGAATCAGTTTTAGAAATTTTCGAATTCCAAAAATGTTAAGTTCAAAGAATTTACAAAAAAAAATTTATTCGTTTTGAAGAAAAGTTGGGTAGGCCCGGACTACCCAAAATAAAGATAACACATTACTCAATAAGATTTCGGTCTGAAATATAGATGGCACCACTGCTGTCAAATCCATATGATTTTTGGGTAGTACCATCCTTCAAACATTAAGTGTCAAAATTTCATGTCAATCTGATTTTTAGTTCAGAAGTTACAGAGGTTTTGGTGAAGCAACTTTTGTCGTTTCCAAGACAATGGATAAAAAAGAGTTCCGAATGTTAATCAAACATTGCTTTTTAATGGGAAAAAATATTGTTAAAGTAAAGCAGTGGCTTGATAAGCATTATGGGGACTCTGCACCAGGGAAATCAACAATCATTGACTGGTATGCCGAATTTAAACGCGGTCATACAAACACCGATGACGCTGAACGCTCTGGTCGCCCAAAATCAGCAGTTGTTCAGTCCAAAGCAACCAAAAACTCAACAGTGGGCTGACAAGGTTATGGCATCCGTATTTTGGGATGCGCATGATATTTTGTTTATCGACTATCTTGAGAAAGGTAAAACTATTAACAGCGACTATTACATGGCATTATTGAATCGATTGGGCACAGAAATCAAGAAAAAACGGCCTCACATACAAAAGAAAAAGTGCTGTTCCACCAAGACAATGCACCGTGCCACAAGTCCATGAAAACGATGGTCAAATTGAATGAATTAAGCTTTGAATTGCTTCCTCATCCACCATATTGTCCAGATCTGGCCCCCAGCGACTACTGGCTCTTTGTTGCACTCTAAAAACAAGTTTGTTACTTTAACACGTGAATCACGATAGTAACTTTTTAGGCATTTGAAGTGTGTATTTTTAACACAAATTTTGGGTACAAAACGTTAAAGTGTTTTAAAATTAAACGTTACGTTTGTAATGTGTATTAAAAATACACACTTCAAATGCCTAAAAAGTTACTATCGTATTTCACGTGTAGAAGTAACACACTTGTTTTTAGAGTGTGACCTAAAAAAGATGCTCCAGGGAAAGAGATTTGGCTCTAATGACGAAGTGATTGCCGAAACTGAGGCCTCTTTTGAGAGCAGACAAATTTTTCTACAAAAAAGGCATCAAAAAGTTAAAGAAGCGTTGGAATGAATGTATTACGCTTGAAGGAAACTATGTTGATGAATAAAGTCGAATTTCTCGAAAAAACTGCGTTTTTCTTAGTCAGACCGGAAACTAATTGAGCGATGTGTTAAGTAGTCCAGGGCTCAATGGCCTCCTTACAACCTCAGGCCTGACTTTTACTCAAAAACATCATAAATATCGTCAAATTTTACGTTACCTTTGTAACATACAAATTTCGTAAATTTTCGAACATTTCTAACAGTGTAATTCTATGCAAACCTGACTTTAAAGTATCAAGTGTTTTCGTAGGAATTCTCCTTCGGTCCTTAATTTCTTTTATCCTGTCGCAGAAAAAATAAAATAGTACGAATATGGTTTCAACTAGTGAGAACCTGCCATCTTCCGGATAACCGTATTACCGAACAATTGTCTTGGACCAGCCAATTCGAAGTAATGAGACACAGTCAGTTGCGAAGAACAATTGACCTCCGTGACGGGTATCTCATCTCCTCTCTCTTCCTTTCATTCTACTGAGACGGTTGCTGTCTTCCGTTTTCCAACCACCTTCATTCCACCTCTCTGCATTTAAGGAGCACGTCAATCCGCCAACCTTCTAGCACGTAATTCTCTCAAAACGTTCCCCACACCTCCCTTCTTCTGAACCTCATTCTCATCCTTGAACAATGTCAGCTCATCTCTAGGCTTACTGGTTCCTATTGCTAGACTGATTTCACTCGAGCGCGTATAATATTCCCTCCAACCCTTCAGCACTACGATGCGTCTATTAGCTGGCTGGCAGGCAGGTGTCCCATTGTTCGCACAAGACTTTGAATTTCCTTGCACCATATCCACCTATGCGTTCAAGTCTAGTCGCGTGACTTATCCAAGCTAAGCTCCAAAAGTGTCTGCAGTGAATTAAGACGAGTGAGCTGACATGTTGCGAACGACGCGTGTCTTAAATACATGCAACTTCAGAATTAATCTTAACTTTCTCTAGTTACAAGATTATTGCGAAATTAATCGATTAAGAGATTATCCTCGGTTTAGGTTGAACGGAAAAAAAATTTGAATGCGTACCAGTGGTTGAACATATCCTGTTTGTAAGATTCGATGGGGAGGGGAGGATGAAAAATTATAAATTGGAAACTTACCGAAGTTGGATAAAATGGTTAATGTAATATTGTGGAGTTTAAAAGAAACGTAAGGCAAAATAAAAAGGGTTGATAACTTGAAAAGTAGAGTGCTAAATATGCTGCAATATCCTAACATTGATTGGAATATACTAAAGCACCTTGAGATATCCCAAAGTATGTGAAATATATTAAATGATATGAAATACTCTAATGTACTTTAAAATAAGCTGAAGTTATTGCAATATCCTGAAGTTGCTCAAATATCTGAGAATATTTTGTTACATCTTGAAGTATCTTGAAATATTCTAAAGTATGTTAAATATCCAAATGCACTATGAGATATTCCCGAGTATGTAAAATGTATTGAATTATGTGAAATATACTAAGGTACTTTAAAATAAGCTGAAGTTATTGCAATATCCTAAAGTCGCTCAAATATCTTAGAGTATTTTTATAACTTCCTGAAATATCTTGAAATTTTATAAAATATTTAAAATATTCAAAATATTCTAAAGCACCTTAAGATATTACAAAGTATGTGAAATATTCTAAGGTTCTTTGAAAGAAACTGAAGTTACTGCCATATCCTAAAGTCGCTCAAATATCTTAGAGTATTTTTTAACTCTCTAAAGTGTCTTGAAATATTCTAAAGTATGTGAAATATCCTAAAGCATCTTGAGATATTCCAAAGTATGTGAAATATATTAAATTATATGAAATACTCTGAGGTACTTTGAATTAAACTGAAGTTATTGCAATATCCTGAAGTCTCTCAAATATCTTAGAATATTTTGTAACATCCTGAAGTATTTAAAAATATTCTAAAGTACGTAAAATATCCAAGTGCACCTTAAGATATTCCCGAGTATGTAAAATGTATTGAATTATGTGAAATATACTAAGGTACTTTAAAATAAGCTGAAGTTATTGCAATATCCTGAAGTTGCTCAAATATCTGAGAATATTTTGTTACATCTTGAAGTATCTTGAAATATTCTAAAGTATGTTAAATATCCAAATGCACTATGAGATATTCCACAGTATGTAAAATGAATCAAATTATGTGAAATGTTCTAAGGTTGTTTTAAATAAACTGAAGTTATTGCAATATCCTAAAGTCGCTCAAATATCTTAGAGTATTTTTTAACTTTCTGAAGTATCTTGAAATATTATAAAATATTTCAAAGTACGTAAGATATTCTAAAGTACCTTGAGGTAATGTGAAACATCGAAAATATCCCAAATTATGTTAATTATATATATATTTTCCAGAACCAGGATTTTGTAGCTGCTTGAAACTTTTCATATACTTTTTTGAGATGTTTTTAATTTTATGTTTTGCACAAGCCGACAGATGATTTTGGCCTCTTATTGGCTGATCAGACTTTCCAAACTCCAACTTGATTAGAAAATTCCTTCTCAAGATATACCGTCTCCACTGGAAATTCTTTACAAAATATCTTATTTTTCTATCTTCTTGAAAATATCTATAAAACGAGGAATTGTTTATTCTACAAACAATTTTGTCCATAGTTTTTTACTCAGGAATCACATTTCAAAAATATCTTCCAATATTTTAGAGAATAACTGGAAAACAATTCAAGGTATGCAAATAAGTCAAAAGAACTTTTTTATCTCCTTTTATCAATATAAACTTTGTTTCGTATGTATCGTCATTTCGGAGTAATCCTCAATTTCGAATTTCACGAAATAGGGATTATCGGATTCATGGAAAAAAGTTCTTTCAAAATTTCAACTTGATTTAATAGTCCTTTTCACATTTAGTGCTTCTATTATACAAAATATTATTTGCCTGGTTTATTTCCGTTTAAATCATATAGTAACATAAAGGAACAATTCACATGAACATTTTAACATCATTTTTACATTCTCATCATGGATGAGAAGGTATTGGTTTTATGTGAAAAAATGACTTTCGAAAATTTCATCAAATCTTTACGTTTTGGGACCCCCTGAGTCCGAAAAAAGGGTTTTTACGAAAGTGTCTGTCTGTCTGTCTGTCTGTAGGTCGTGTGCGGCATAACTCTCGATAGAATTATCAGATTGAATTGTGCTTTGGCACACTTAATCGGAGCCGAAAAAGTAAGGACAAGTTCGTTAACCAGCCACATCCAATCAAAATTGAGGGATTGAGCACTACTTTTGTGTTTTTGAAAATAATTTTTTGAAAAAATCAAAAATTTTAATACTGGTTTCAAATAGTGCTCATAAATCTCTAAAAATTATCCTGATAACATTTTTTAACTAAATCAAAATTAGAAATGTTACAGCATATTCAAATTCGAAAAAAGTCAATATCAAAATTCCATTTTCCAGTTAAATTATACGAGATACGAAAAAACGTTATGATACAATATTATTTTCTACATAAAGACCTACAAATTTGAATTGTAACATTTTTTCATAAGATGCATATTTTTTTTTTTAATTCAAAAATAATCTATTGAAAATCCAAAATTCAATTTTTTAACAATAATATGTGAAATACGAAAAAAACGTAAGAATACAAAGTTGTTCGTTTCAAAAAGATCTACAAGTTTTGTCTTACACAGTTTATGAAAAAACATATATTTTTCGTTTCAATTCCAAAAAATACGATTAAAATTCAATAATTCCATTTTTTAGACAAAATATATGAGATACATAAAAAAAGTTTAGATGAAAAATTATTTGCCTAAATGAGGTCTACACATTCTTATTAAGAAATTTCTCGACAGGATGTATATTTTATGTTTTGATTTTTAATATTAAATAATTCGATTTTTTTCACCAAAATATGTGAGATACGAAATAAGCGTTGTTCTGCAAAATCGTTTCCTTAAGGTAGTACGATCACGAAAATTAGACCTCAGACAAAAATAGATAATTTTGCTTTCAATAATAGCAACATTATTATTGAAGGGCCAATTTGAATGAGAAAAGATTATTTTTCATGAAAAAAATTTGAAACACAAAAAAATAATGTTATTAATAAATTTTAAAGAATTTGAAAATCTTTCTGTGGAAAAAATGACGCTTTCGACTTCGCTGGGATTCGAGCCTTTCAAACTCAACTGATTAATTTGTTATTAATAAATTTTATTTTTGCCCAAACTTATTTTTATATCGCTTCGAGTCAAATTTTTGAAAATGATGCGATTCTAATAAATTATGGTTCATTTTTTTAGAAAAAAGATTCTCTACAACTTGACCGTTTCCTACTTTTGAATTTTTTCTTGAAAGCAAAATTATCTATTTTAGCCTGAGGTCTAATTTTCGTGATCGTACTACCTTAAATAAAGTCTACGATTATTTTTTCTTTTTGAGAGATTTGGAAGAAAATAAATTATTTCAATCATGTAATTTATTAAAAAGTTACTGAAATGTGTACAGAAAATCGAGCGCGGAGCGCGAGTGTCATGATGAGAATGTGTTCCTTAAGGCCGATAGAGCTTTAAGTAAATTGAATTTCCTGTTTCACTTAAACTGAAAAAGAAATTTAGTGAATTTGAGAAAATGAGTAATTCACATCATCTTTAATATTATAAAATTGGTTTGAGCTTCAGTATTAAATTATAAGAATTAAACTTAAATGTATGCGAAGAGCACAAGACCGAGCGCGAAGCGCGAGGTCCAGAAAGATCGGAGCGCGAAGCGCGACGATCAAATCGCGCGCCCCAGGCGCGCTCAAGCTTGCGAGCTGCGCGCGAAGCGCGCGATGAGAATGTGCCCGCGAAGCGGGCAGATTTTTTAACTTGAAAATGACTTAGTTACCCACTTATTGGTTTTTTAATATAAGAAAATAAACTTATTATAAAATTTTGAATGGTGTATTTTTTATAATAATGGCTAATTATAAACCGTCTAACTTTGAACTTTATTTATTACACTGTAAAAAATATCGGTAAATTTTCCTACGATGTATTAGGAAATTTTTCCTAAATCCTTAGAAAGCATAGATTTTCCTACAGAATATGGAAATATTTCATAGATTTGAGGAAAATTGACCGAATTTTCTGACTTATTTCCGAACTATTAGAAAATATATCAAAAAGATGAGAACATTTCACAAATCTCCTAAGTTGTAAGACATTTTTCCCATGAAAAGCGAAAATTATTCCATAAAAACGGAAATTTGTTTACTTTTTTGGATCTTTTTCCACTTAAATTATGAAATATATATATATATATATTCTCCGACTAAACAGTAGGAAATATTTCCAGTTCTTTGTCGGAAATATTACCAACTATATCTTTGGAAAAATTTACGACCCATTTGTATTTTAAGTTGTCCGACTATTTTCGGAAAATTTTTTTACAGTGTTCCTAAGCTTATGTGTTTTTTTCGTGACATCTCAGTATAAAATACTTTGCTTAATAAAGATATATATAGTTTGTCGTGATAGATGGTTATAAAATGCTTTCCCTTCTTAAGAAGTGAAATTTCAGAGACTGAATATAAATACACATTCCCTACTTAAAATTACATCCATTGGCAAAAGTTTTAAAATATCCCCAGAGTTTCACAATTTCTTAGAATATTTTTTCATTTAACCTTCACTCAAAATGTACTGTGTAAATGTAGAAAAGGCGACCAGTCAATTGATACTTGCTTTCATCTATCTACTTACTTTATAAGTCATTTTTTTCTCATCAATTAAATTATTCATTACAAAATAAACAACTGAATTAAAAGTTGCAGATTTTTAAATCTTTATTCCAGGTAATGAAGTAACTTTATAAAAAATTACAGAACTGATTCACACTGTTAGAAATGTTCGGAAATTTACAAAATTTTTATGTTACAAAGGTACCGTAAAATTTGACGATATTTATGATGTTTTTGAGTAAAGGTATCTTAAAATTGCGAAAATTGTACTGAATTTTCTGAAATTTTTCTTAATATTATGCAACTTAACTGAATTTTCATCAAATGTATCTTAAAATTACCAAACTGTAACAGAATTTTTATAAAATAACGAAACTGTAACAAAAATTTCAGTTATATGCAACTGTATGAAACTTCAGTTACCCAAAACGTAAAATTATTCTTGTTACAAGTTTTAGAACTTTTAGATACAAGTATCAGGATATTAAACACTTTCTAACAGAAAATTAAGAAATTTGTCCTTGAATTTACTAAAAATTAACTGAATTTTCTAAGATTCTTTCTCAATTTTACGAAACTGTGACTGAATAAAACTTCAGTCACGTGTTTCAGGAAATTACGGTAGAAATTTTTAACAGTACATGGAAAATAAAGTTTACTCATGTAATTCAAGAGTATAATTAGTTGGCTCTACACTAAAAGAAAAACTTGCAGAGTACAGATATAATTGTGGATCTATCAACTATATTCATATGACTGATGAATCCCATAAGCATTTCTTTCAATGTATTTAAAAAATGAATTGACTTAATCCAAGTAAGATTTACTTGATCCAAAAAGAACATGTTTGATTCAAATAAATTTTACTTAAATTTAATCGATTTCATTGTTGAATGAAACCAAATAATTATGTCCTTGAATTAAGTAAATTTCATTTTTCATGCATAATAAATTTTCGCATTCCGGCATTATTATTATAATATTAATATAGTATTATTACACATTAGCAATAGTTTCATGAAGTCTTTCCATGTTTCTGGGATTTTTAATGGCCTAATAAAAATTTAGCAAAATTTTAGAAGAATGTGGCGAAATTCTGAGGTTTGTACTTTTCAAAAATCTCCCTGAAAACGTATTGGAATGATAAAATCCATCACATTGAAAAATTAATGTCACTTAATCAATAAATAATCACGAAATGTCTGGAAGAAATGAAAATCTTTATGTATTAAACGTAACCAATAAACAACTTTACGTTTATGATCTACTAGAGCAAAATTTATATTGATAAAAGTGGATTTTAAAGAATTATTGACAAAAATAATTTTTTCTTTACATAGTGAAAAAGTTATAAATACAGAAGATGTTCTTTTTACAGCGAAGTTTTGTAATAAAAACATAGCAATATTAATTGGATTTAATTGTTAATTGAACTAGAATTCTTTATTTCTCTGTAACAAGGTTTACATTGGTTTTTTCAACTATATGTACGTGATTTTCTTAAACAGGAATCCGTGTTATTTCAACTAGGTTAGACTTAACTATGGGTGATAGTTGACTCTCGGAAAAAAAAATTTTTCAATGTAGAAATGTTGTCTTACTTTATTGGCACATTACAGAAATATGAATTAAAATCATACGTCATTGATTGATCTTAGTATCAAAAATATTGTACGTAAACGCTAAATTCGTGCGACAATTGAAGAAGCCGATCATAAAATGTATTATTCTTTCTGTTCAAATGAATGGTCTTTTAAAGACAGAGCATTACTTACTTTCAACAGGAGAAATGCCAATATAGTAAAGAACAAAAATGTGGTTGCACAAACAAGTGGCCAAAAAGCTTTTCAAAAATGTCAAAAAATCAGGACGAAAATAGAAAATATGATTTGAAAAAATAACAACTTTATATTATTGAACATTTACTTGTTCATTTTTATATGCATTTTTATGCAAACTTGAATCATAAGTTGTAAAAATCAAAATCACTTTCAAACATCAAGTAAAATTTACAGAACAGACATGTTATACATGTAAGTACTGCCCAAACTAGTAGAATTTACTAGTATTCAAGTAAATTCTACAGTTCATTTTTTTCGTATAAATTAGTATGAAAGTTCTGAAGATTAGAAATATCCTAAAGCACCTTAAGATATTCCAAAGTATGTAAAATATATTGAAGTTATTGTAATATTCCAATGTCACTAAAATATATTGAAGTATATTGAAATATCCTAAAGTACCTCGGAATATTCTCAAGTATGTAAAGTATCTTCAAACGTAAACAATAATCTAACCTATTTTAAAGTCTGTGAAGTACCTTTAAATATTTTAAATGTCTTAAATTAAAGTACATGAAATATCCTAAACTAACTTCAAATATTCTGAACCATCTGGAGCATTTTGGAGTATCCTGAAGTTCCTTTAAATATTCTGAAGCATGTGAAGTATCTTGAAAAGAGCACAATGTTCTATATTACTTTAAAATGTCTGGAAGTACCTTAAAATATTTAAAAGTATTTCAAAATATCTTAAAGAGCCTTAATGTGTCTCAAAGTACCTTTAAATGTCCTGAAGTTTTTCGAAATATTTTAAAGTAACTTGCAATTTTCTAAAGTATCTTTATTTATCCTTAAGTTACTGCAAGACCCAAATGTTAGTGAAATATCTTAAGGGGATCCGCCACTTTTGATATTTTTTGAGTTTAGACCTTCCATATAATTTTTTGTATGTCTAGTACCTTTATTTAGAAAGGTTTTGGGGTTTTTTAAAAGTTCCAGCACCTTTATGTGTTTTTTAACTAACATTTTTTTTTTCATATCTTGGGATATTTTTATTTATTTTTTTATTTTGTTTTTTTTTGCCGAAAATAAAATTTATTATTTTTTCTGTCCAAATAAATGGTCTTCTGAAGACGGAATGTTACTTACTTTTAGCATAAAAAATGCTAATAAAGTAAAGAACAAAAATATGGTTGAACAATCTAGTGGCAAAAAAGCCTTTCAAAAATTTCAAAAAAACAGAAAGAAAATAGAAAATACTTTTTCAAAAAATAAAAAGTTTTTAAACTTATAAGATATTTACGTCCGACTAATTCTCTTCATTGAATGCAGGTAAATGACCAACCTCGGACAATCTGGATGTTTATAATCTCTTTAATGACGTTTCGATGACTACTATGTCATCCTCATCAGATTTTACAATTGGTTTGTTGTTGAAAGTTCTATAATAATTATACAAAAAAAAGAAGAAATTCTTGAGAATAAAATAAAAATTGTTTTTTCCTTAAATATATATATATATATAAATCAAAATACCTGTGATATTCTGTCGCATATTTTAACACACATTGAGGAACATATCTCTAATCGATATTTTGTACTAATTTATCATCACAATTAAAATTTTGTTTAAATATTCTGTCAAAAATTAATAAAATTGGAACATTCGTCGAAATTTGTTTATACATAGGTCCATTATTAAAACTTTTTTAATTTCCAAGTTTTGTCAAATTCAATGAAAAAAACTGTTGCACTCAGCAAATATGGATGACAAGTTTCCTTCATAATTTTTTATGTTAAAAATTTTTTTAATAAAAATGTGTGGTTACACTAGAGATATTAACAGAATACTGAGAAGTAGTAAACAGAAACGAAATCGGACATTTGTATGTGACAGTAAAAAACATTTAAAAAGTTTTAATAATTGACCTATGTATAAACAAATTTCGACGATTGTTCCAATTTTATTAATTTTTGACAGAATATTTAAACAAAATTTTAATTGTGTTGATAAATTAGTGCAAAATATCGATTGGAGATATGTTCCTCAATGTGTGTTAAAAAATGCGACAGAATATAACAGGTATTTTGATTTATATATATATATATATATTTAAGGAAAAAACAATTTTTATTTTATTCTCAAGAATTTCTTCTTTTTTTTGTATAATTATTATAGAATTTTCAACAACAAACCAATTGTAAAATCTGATGAGGATGACATAGTAGTCATCGAAACGTCATTAAAGAGATTATAAAAAACATTCAGATTGTCCGAGGTTGGTCATTTACCTGCATTCAATGAAAAAGTTTTTATTATTTAACATTTAATTGTTCATTTCTATATGAATTTTTATGCAAACACAAATCGTAAGTTATAAAAATCAAAATCACTCTTAAACATGACGTAAAATTTACAGAATAGACATGCTATACATGTAAGTACTGCCCAAACTAGTAGAATTTACTAGTATTTAAGTAAATTCTACAGTTCATTTTTTTGCGTATAAATAAAATTGTTTTTAGCGTAAAGGATGACCAATGTTGAATATATCAACACGAGAGAGAGGGAGGTCTTTACTTTGTGACGTGGTCGACAACACATGGAATAACTAAAGAGAAACAAGAACAACTACACATTCGAAACTCTTACTCGTCCCCTAGAGGTTTCGCCTTATTTTACGTTATTCGCAACTCAGCGTTCGAACAGGTCTGTCCGCGTCGAGCGAGCGCAAAGTGCTGTTCTATGAATACGTTTGAAAATTCAAACGTCCTAGTTGGTGATTTGCATGTCCCGGTGGTTTGAAACTGGCAAGGTGGTGGCCTATTTTGTCGACTGTCCCTCGACTTGCACATAGTACTGGTCTTGTCATGACGTAAGTAACAGCTTTTATTGTCACCGGAAGTCCGGCTGCAATCTACAGCAGAATAAGCTGTTTCGTGGATACATTCAGACGCATTCTCCGTCCAACGATTCGTCTTACCGAATTCCCAGAATGACGTGCAATTTGACCAGTTGAAAATCGCACAATCTTGCGATTTCAGACACTGATTAAATTTATTTTCAACTGCTTTCACTCCTAAATTTAACTGATTGCCTGTCAGAAAAGTTTTCCAAATTTTACCGAATTAACGACTTAAATTTCATTTATGAAAAATTAAAGCAGTAAAGCAATTAAAAGTGATTGTCAGTTTCGCTGCTTTCCATCACTCTTCAATTTTTAAATAGTCTTTTTCCTGGAATAAGGATACTTTATACTGAACTAGGATCGAAGTTTTCTAAAATTAATGAAATGTAAAGTGGAATCGCTGCTGTCTTATCAGTATTTGTAAATAAAATAGTGATGCTGACCCTTTTTACGGATTCGAATTGAAGTAGTGGAACTTAAGGCGATTGGGACAAAGCCACTCTTAAGTTCCTTGCTGCAACTTCTGCTGCAACTTCTCTCTAAAAAGTTAACACAGCTGAAAAGATTTTACAGTCTAAAGGTAGATCAGGAATTTGAAAAAGGGACACGACCTACTTTGCCTCTTTACCTTCTCATTCGAAAGTTTTAATGGAACAGCTGATGTTGATATACCATCTAAGATGTCGGCGAAAAGAACATTTCGAAAAATGATGCGATATTACTAGAAATAGAAATAAATTGCGTGAAAATAAAGGGAAACCATAGTACACCCAGAAAAAAGTTTGCTGAAAACAATCAGAATTCCGGTTATTTCGACCGGAAAAAAGGTTACTGAGAGCTATACTAGTAATGCGGGTTAAAAATGTTAGAAATTCTAGTAAACACTTTTCGGTTGTTTTAATCTTTTATTCCTGTTAATGTAATCAGATTTTCTAGTTGATTTAACCGCAATTTTCCTAGTAAAAAATTTCTAGTTACATTCATGATTATATTCCGGTAAATTTAACAAATTTAGTCCATTTAACATTACTATATTTCTAATAAGATTTACTCAAATCTACCGCTTGAATGCTAACATAACCTTCAAAATAAATAATGATTTAAGGGCATGTACCATCTAAGATGTCGTCGAAGAGAACATTTTGAAAAATGATGCAACATTACTTAAAGTAGAAATAAATTTCGTAAAAATAAAGGGAAAATTCAGTACATTCAGAAAAAAGTCTGGTGAAAACAATCAGAATTCCGGTTATTTCGACCGGAAAAAAATGTTACGGAGATCCGTACTAGTAATTCGGGTTAAAAATGTTAGAAATTCTAGTAAACACTTTTCGGTTGTTTTAATCTTTTATTCCTGTTAATGTAATGAGATTTTCTAGTTGATTTAACCATAATTTTTCTAGTAAAAAATTTCTAGTTACTTTCATGGTTATATTCCGGTAAATTTAACTAATTTAGTCCATTTAACATTACTATATTTCTAATTAGATTTACTAAAATTTACCGGTTGAATGCTAACATAACCTTGAAAATAAATAATTATTTAAGGGCATGTACAATCTAAGATGTCGTCGAAGAGAACATTTTAAAAAATGATGCAATATTAGTTAAAGTAGAAATAAATTTCGTAAAAATAAAGGGAAAATTCAGTACACTCAGGAAAAAGTCTGGTGAACTTTTATTCCATTTAATGTAATAAAATTTTCTAGCTGATATCACTGTAATTTTTCTTGTTAAAAATTTCTCATTGCATTCATTGTTTTATATTTCAGTAAATTTAAATAATTTAGTCCATTTAGCATTACCATATTTCTAGTTAAAACTAAAATTTTCGCGGTTGAATGCTAACATAACCTTAAAAGTAAATAATGATTTAAATACATGGGAATTATAATTTTCAATTTATTTGTGTAGACAGTAACGCCGTCAACGGCTTATCTTGAAACAACTTTTACTATATTTTCTTGTAACATTAACTGGAATAATAATACCAGAATATATATGACTAGAATTTTGGAAGCATAATAAGTGAACAATTTTTCTGGTGAAATTAACTACAAGTTTAGTCATTTTAACCGGAAACTTTTTAACCGATTAACATTAGTAAATTCAACCGAACCTTTTTCCTGAGTGTAAAACGCAAAGGCGCCAGATTTTGTAGACAGTAACGCTGTCAACGGCTTATCTTGAAACTACTTTTACTATATTTTCCTGTAACATTAACTGGAATAATAATACCAGAATTTATATAACCATAATAAGTAAACAATTTTTCTGGTGAAATTAACTAAAAGTTTAATCATTTTAACCGAAAAGTTTTTAACTGATTAATTTTAGTAAATTTAACCAAACCTTTTTTCTGAGTCTAATGAAGAGAAAGAATTGTGTTTACTCAAGTCTCAAGGATGTTTAAGCTTTAATACATTATACACATCTTCTGATTGAAGAAGCTGAAGTGGATCAACTTCTCAGAAGACTCTTGTTTCTTTTCCCTACTTACTCACTAAAAACGGATAAGGAAAATGCAGTTCTCTCAATTCGAAAATAAAAATAATTTCCTACGAGTCTGAATGTTGATGCTTCAAGTTGGCCTAAAGAGGATCCCAGACCGCCAATTTGAAGCAGTGAACATTGAACTTTACCAAGGGAAACTCGACCTGACTCCATCAGGGAAGTAGATTTCTCCAAGAGATTGCCTCTTTGCTTCATTAATCAGCTTCATCGGTAGTCTTGACTACTGACGCAAAAACTTGGCGCGTGCACACTAGTTAACTTCAGTTGTCGACTACCGGTGAAGTTCAATATATCATGGAATGATTACGGCTCACCGTATCATGTTTGACCACAACTAGCTGTCTAGAAACAACTCCTGTGAACAAACTAACTTCGCAGGAGCTCCTCTTAATCTCATAATCATCCATCATTGCATTCCCCCTCAGTTGGGGATACGTGAAATTATTAAGTTAAAGTAATATATTACATCCATGCGTTACTTATTTAAAGTTATGAATGAACATAAAAAACAAGATTATACTTTTAGAACATTTTTAAAAATCATAGAAAAAAGTCTATTCAAATTCAAGTACCACGAAAAAGGTTCAATCATAATAATGTTTAATTTTTACTCACATCTAGAAAATTTTAATTGTAAAAAAAGGAAATATTTTTGAAAATGTTACTGATCATATTGAATTTACTGTAAATAATTTCTTTTATGTGCCACCGGCGCGCAAACTCGTTTTTTCGCTACAGTTAATAGTAGCGCAATGTAGTATATTGCGCTATAGAGGAATTCAATGTAAAAATTGAACTGCGCATGCGCCTATTGCCATACAGCGGAGCACAATCTTCTTCTTCTTATTCTTCTTCGTACAGCGTTAGCATACCCTACTGACAAAGCCTTGTACATTTGAACTGCGCATGCGTCTATTAAAAGCCATTACTACTACACAAGATCGATAAAATCAAAATGGCTGGGACTAGTCGCGAAATATCAAGTGTAATGACTAGCGACGCAAACAACTACATTCTGGATTAGATTCGAGTGTACGCATAAAAACTCGTATACGCACCGAAGTCACATAAAATAGAATACGTGCCAATGCACACAATTCGGGAAATTACGAGACTCCCGACAATGCTCGCAGGACTGATCGCGCCTTGGCTTCGATCTCCTGCGAGCATTGTCGCTCGTCACGCAATAACCCTCATTGTGCGTCTAGGCATGTAATATACTATTGTGATTTTACAACACATGATGTATTGTAAGTTCGCAACTTTTTTTATCTTACAAGTCCTGTGATTTTACTTTACAATACATTGACTGTAATTTTACATTAGATTTTGGTAATAAAATATAAAGTATTGCAAAATCACAAACATTTCTAAGAGTGTGGTTTACTGAGGCTTGTTTTTATAATTAATTTTATCTTATGTAAAAGTTTGACGAAATTTTGTTATTAATTGAAAAATTTACAATTTTGGTTCAAATTTAGGGGTTGATTACATTAAAAATTTTACTGGTTTATTTTCCATGTTGTATTTATTTTAAAAATGATCTTAAACTTGACATAAATGTGTTTCTGACTGATAATCGATCATTTTTGACCGATTGAAATGCAATAAATCAGTTATTGATTGGAATTTATAAAAATTCCAACTGATTAAGATTTAGAGAGATAAATAATAAATTTAATGATAATTTGGGAGATTTTGGAAACCGGACATATAGCGCTGTTGTAAAAAAAAAGCAGCAACAAACGAGATTCAGCCTAGCTCTAAAATTGTTTGAAATTATATTTTTTAAATTGAAATATCTTTCATGTTACATAAGGGCATATGATTATTATCAATCATTACACCTTTTTGAACGTACTGAATTGACTTCAAACTTCAAATTAAATTAATTCAATTGATTTCATCACCTTTTCATGATGTGAAAAATAATTTAAAACACTTCATTTTTTTTAATATTAGAGAAATTTATATAAAACAGTATCTATATTTCCAGGAAACAATATTTAATTAAACTTTCAGTAAATGCAATATTGTTATTCATAATATTGTTTGCAACAAAAAAGATTATCTTCCATTAAGAAATTTTGAACACAGAAAAATGGATTATAAAATTTTATATCGAGGTCCAATAACTATGGGACATCCATTTAAATTATAAACAGTATAATTTGGATTATAAAAAGTATAACCCAGATTATAAGTGACATAACCTACAATTCATTCTGTTCTAACATTATACCGTTTGTAATCGAGATTATATTTTTATATTTTAAATGGTTGTCCTATAGTCACTGGACCTGGATATTAAATTTTATAATCCATTTTTCTCCAAGCTTTCAAAAATGATACGATTCTAATAAATGAGAGCTTATTTTCTCAAGAAAAAAGTTGTCCACAACTTGAATCCATCTGATTTTTTAATATAATTAATTTAATGTCAAATACACTGGCTTGAAAAAAAATGTATTTCACAAAATTATTTTTTCTTATTTGCAGCATCAAAAAATTCATTTTTAGAAATTGTATAGTGTCGAGTTGTGAAAAATCTTTTTTTCCGGAGAAAAGAAGCTCTCATTTATTAGAATCGTATCATCTTTGGAAGATTGATGTTTAGCCATATCAAGAAAGGTGTTAAGAATAAAAGTTTTTGAACAGATGATTTTTGTATGTTGAACATTTTTTAATGGAAAATAATCATTTCTGTTTCAACCGATATCATGAATAACAATATATTGCATTTACTAAACGTGAAATTAAATATTTTCTCCTGTAAACTGTTTTTCCGCGAGGAAAAATTGTAAAAATTTTAAGACCTGTCAAAGAACAAGACTCTTAGAAGGGGACCGTCTTATGCGATTATATACTGGACAGCTAATTTTGATCCATTTTTCGTAAAATATAACAAATTTAAGGTTTTCTTTTTATTGTGAACTACCTCAACAACTAAGGAGATCCGCATTTTTTAATCTGTATATTTTTGGTTTTTTTTTCATTTTCCAAAAATGTTATTTTTTCACTCTGTATACTTTTCTGAGTATGTGTCTAAATTTTCACGGCAATCTGATTTCTTTTTCTTGGAAAAATATAATAAATAAAGTTAAAAGTTTGAGTAAAATCTAAAGTATAGACATTAAAATACATACATACATTAAAATTTTTAATGTAATCAACTCCTAAATTTGAACCAAAGTTGTAATTTTTTCAATTAATAACAAAATTTCGTCAAACTTTTACATAAGATAAAATTAATTATAAAAACAAGCCTCAGTAAACCACACTCTTAGAAATGTTTGTGAGTTTGCAATACTTTATATTTTATTACCAAAATCTAATGTAAAATTACAGTCAATGTATTGTAAAGTAAAATCACAGGACTTGTAAGATAAAAAAAGTTGCGAACTTACAATACATCATGTGTTGTAAAATCACAATAGTATATTATGTGCCTAGGCACACAATGAGAGTGATTGCGTGACGTGCGACAATGTTCGCAGGAGATCGAAGCCAAGGCGTAGCTGAGGCAAAGCCGAGACGAATCCGAGGCGCGATCAGTCCTGCGAGCATTGTCGCGAGTCAACAATGTCCCGAATTGTGTGCATTGGCACATATTCTATTTTATGTGACTGTGGTGCGGATACGAGTTTTTATGCGTTCATTTGAATCTAATCTAGTACTTATTGTAGTTGTTTGCTGCGCTAGTTGTACGAAGCGGGCGCAAATTGGCGACTAGTCCCGGCCATTTTGATTTTATCGGTCTTGTGTAGTAGTCAGTGCTAATGCTGTACGAAGAAGAAGTGAGAAGAAGAAGAATAAGAAATAAATTGCGTTCCGCTGTACGAAGAATAAGTGAGAAGAAGAATAAGAAATAGATTGCGTTCCGCTGTAAGACTATAATGCGCATGCGCAGTTCAATTTCTACATTCTAAGACACGGGCCTTTGAAATTTTTACCACCTATTCTTTGTTATATTATCAATATTTTTGGGTATGGAAATAACTCTAGCTAAAGAAATAACTACAATTTTTTTTTTATAATGCGATATTTTTATTTATTTTTTAATAGTCATCTTACCTTATTTTTCACATCCAAAAAGTTGCTACACATTGTGGGGAACAAAATAAAAAATAATCATGACCATTGATTAAAAAACAAAAAAGTTATTCAAAGTCAAAAAAGCCCAAATCCCCTCAATAGTCGTTGAGGGGTCTTGAAATATCGTAACAAAATGGGAAATAAGAAAAACGCAAAATAAAAAAAAGGGACGAAACGGGAGGGGAAACAGGAAAAGGGAAAGAGGGTTCGTGCGGAGTTCAAACTTATTGTTACAGAGCCTGCAGGGGCCAAAATTCTGCATGGAGCTTCCGCTTCTCTCGTTATGGTAAATGGTCTATCCTCAAGGTAGACAAACAGTTACACAAAGACAAGTGCAGTCAGTGCTCTCGACACCAGCTCGAGACATTTTAAGCACCAATGCCATAGTCCTGTGTCCACATGAGTGGTAGCCACTTATGTCCGTGCAGCATCAAAGAACAAATGCTGCTAGTGAAAAGCGGAAACGAGGAGTTTTGTCTGTGACGATGCCACCTTTGTAATTATGCATATATGCGTTCATTATCTATCAAATGGTTGGAACGTGCCTTTGAATTCAGTTAACAAGCATTGAATAAAATCTCGTTGGTTTCAAAAGTCAACGGAGATGCAGAAACACATCATTTTAATTAATACTAACTGACAATTTGAGAAACAAAGCTATTTACATACTTTTAATTGAAAATTGCAATTTCTCAGAACATGGAGTTTCTAAATGGTTCAATAGAGAGTTAAAGTAAAGGAAGAGGCAGTTTGTTTTAGTAAGAAAGGAACTTTCATCACCTTGAGTTCTGAATAACCGAAAATTGGAGATCGAACGAGGTCGATGATTTATCAATTTTCTTAAGTAACGCCATGACTTTACTAACTCATCTGGGACATTTAGCAGCGTTATAACTTCCGGAACTGGGTCAAATTGGCCTTCCACGTAGATGAATATTCTTCCTCTTCTCGGCATTTTTACCACAAGCAGTAAATTAGCCAACTTTAATATTTGAATTGGTAATGATAATCACAACAGCTTCTTGGATGAATATTGCATCTTGTTGGTGTTTTTTTGTATAGAGAAACAAAACTATCAATTCGGGTGATGATATTTTACCTCAAGATAGTAATTTTAAAGTCTCTTGGCATACTGGAACGAGAAACAATATGAATATATCAGTAGTATTGAAGGTATTGGCCTTTCTGGTATTTTTTTTAAAAAGGTGTTTAAGAATGAACAAACATTTTTTATTCAAGAAAATTATTTCTTTTTATATTTTTCTAAAATTTAAAGAATTTGAAATCATTCTGTGGAAAGTTTTTTAGAAAAAATGTTCTTAAAATTCCCAATCTCAACTCTGAAATATGTCTAACATTATTTTTATGATGAAAATTTTTCAAATTACTGGATATCTTCTTGCAATTTTTATTATAATGAATAATTTTTATATAAAAGTTACTCTGTGTGGAGCATGATTTCTCAACATACTCTCTAAATCTGAATCAGTCAAATTTTCACTGATTGAATCAGTGGTTTACCTTTTCACTGATCCATCAGTGAAAAAAATATTTTTCACTGTCAAATCAGTCAATTTTCACTGAAGTAATCAATGAAATTTGACTGATTTACAATAACCTCTTTTTATCTAATTGAATCAGTCAAATTTTACTGATAATCAGTAGATTTTGACTGATTCAAATTTAGAGAGTATGTCTTGCTGAATTGGCAATTTTGAAGTTGTGATAAGGACCGAAGTTTTGGTCGAAACGTTGAAAAAATATGAAAAGAAATCATTTTTTGGAATACAATTCTTTTTTGTTTTTCCTTAAACACCTTTTTTAAAAAAACACCAGAAAGGCCAATACCTTTAATACTACTACTATTACTGTTAACACCTATTATTTCATATTCAGTATAACAATTTTGAAAATGCATTTAAATGATTGGAATTTATTGGAGTCGGTTTCTGAGTTAGTATTAGTTCTATTAATGTTATTTATTAGAAGAAATTTAATGAATTTAATGCATATTAAATTTCAAGTTTAGTATCTGTATTAGATGATTTGTCTTCATATAAGTTTCTTTCTTTATTTTCTATTCCTGATTTTTCTCAATAAAATTGAATTGATGCGATAAATAACAATTCTGTTTTTAAGTTGCATCGTGAGGTCCCACTTTTATAATAAAATACAATAAATACGAATGAAACATGATATTGTGATAATTGTATTTCTTATAAAAATCTGCATTCCCTTGTTGAAGTTTTGCTTTAATTTGTAAATTTTTTATATTTGCACCTTTTTGTACAACATTTTTAGGGGTTATAGAAAATTACATAAAAATGTACAAAAATGTAAATTTTATTCATGAAACAAATTTTCAAGAAAGTAAGAAACGTATCACAGGTATTGAATTTGTAATTTTGCAAGCTCATAAGTCAATTGAATAATTGGATTGAAAATTGATAATAAATCCTAACTTTTGTGCTATAAATACTAGCTGGAATTTCTGAATAACTAAAAAAAGCACTTTAAAACTTTCTGGCGTATCTTCATTATGATACGAAAATGCAAAAGGGGGTGAGCGGTTCTTGGCAACAACAGAGTTGCACATGTGAGTAAATTAAAAAGTTCCCAGAAGCGAAGGGAAAGTAAAGACTTTGCTATTTTTAAAATCTCATCTTTTCGAAGAAATAGCTCCGGAATTGCACAAAACTTAGCCAATAGGTTCAAGAAAATGAAGTAAACGAGATGGAAAAATCATCTAAACAAAAACAAGAAAATTCAAAATTAACAAGTTTAATTTGGTAACTTTGAAATTAGATCAATTTTAAATTGAAAGAATCACGTTTTGAAGTTGGTTATGTGAATTTCTTTTTTTCCATCTTAAATTTTTCACTTTAAAATTATTTTCAAACAGCATTACACTAACGTTTTAGTAACCTTTCAAAAATGTAAAAGTAATGAAAAGTTGACGGTGTGAGTTTGAATTAAAAATAAAATCGAAAAAAAAATTAAAATCAACTTACACCCAGATATGAAATTAATTATCTAAGTTAAGTACAAACAAAATATTTAGTTTTCCTGAAAATCTCTTAATTACTCGCATTCCAAAAAGATATATAATTACTCGTGTAGCACGCTTTCAGTAAAAAACTCACTTTTATTATTTATGTTTCTAGGCTCATCTCATTTTTGGTTAGTTAGTAAAATTTTCTGACGCTAATTTTATTTGGAGCAGAAATAAAAGAAGTTTTTTAATATTTATATTTGTGATTTTACATGATACGATACTTTTTGATTTATAAATTTATGGAACCAAGAATACCGCGTCTAGTTGATTTAGTAAACAAGGACGCAAAAAAGCTTTCAATAGTGGTTACTTTTCACGCTATCTACCTATTTTTAATGAATGAAATATTCAGATGAGCTGTTGAATTTTACTTAAAGTTTTAAATTTTATTACTATTTTTATACTCAATGCAATTTATTTAAAATCTCCTCTGTGAGATAAATACTTTGAAAAGTATATGCGATAGGAGTCAGGAAAATTACGCACATCAGTACGAGAAAGGCGATTCCAGTAACAAAATGAGATTGTTCTCATTGGTTCAACAAACTAACTTAGAACAGAACCATTGATCGTAAACGGGCGATTAACTTTCACGCACGTTTACACAGGCCTTGCAATTTATATTGACAACATTTATCTCACTTTTTCCTCTCTTGGTGACCAAACAAAAAATGTCGCCCTTTTATTATAGTTGGCTCGATATACCGAACGAAATTTATTCTCTACTCAAAGGGTTTTATCTCAAATAACTATCGGTGTAGTGAACGAAGAGTTCGGAAAAGAAGAAAGTTACCACTATTCTTGAAAAGGAGCCACAGCTTGGGAGCAAATTGGGAAAGGACATAGAAATGCACCAGTGGCGAAGAAGATTACGAGCCAGGTACCGATTTAATCCGTCGTGCAAATAAATTGTCGCTTGGCGCTCAGTTCTTTCAGAGGAAAAGAAAAAAGGGCAAATGATGGGTACCAGTAAGAAGAATGCAAAAAGTAAAATACGATCGAGTTTCATAAAATAGAACAACTTTTAGTTTATTACATAATGATTTTTAAATTTTCACAATTTTACTAAAGGACCTTAAAAAGCTGAAAATATCAAAATTTTCTTCAATTTAACCTTAAAAATATTAACAATTTTCAAAGATCTATGTTGAACTTTCATTACTGATAAAAAAATTAATAAATAAACGGAAAACAATAAAGGACAAGTTATTAACGAAATTCATCTTTAACTTCTTTTCCTCTCAATCATATTCGAAAATTTTTTAAATTAGAAAATCCAGTGAAATTTGAAAACTAAAAGGACACAAATTAAAAAAATTAGATAAAAATAATAGTACGTACGATGGATTAAAATTCTAACTCGTGCTAAATTGCTGAATAAATGATATTTGTTATCGTTAAGTCAAATTGCAATCGAAAGGTCCTGGGCTCGATACCCAGCGGAGTGGAATCGTTCTTTTTCTCACAGAAAAATCTTTCAAATTGCTTACCGTCCCTCAGTAACTTAGCACGGATCAGAACCACTTTGTTTGTCAACTTACCGACGTATTAACCCTTTAACGCCCAGATGTGTAGAATTTTCACGTTGACTACAATGTCGTACCATTTATAGAAAAAAGATGAAAAAGGATCGGAAACTCCATATCCTACCGTTTTTGGGGTCGCTCTTTCGAATGGCAGAGTCAGAATTCTCAAAAAATGACGCTAAACCCCTTATTTTCCCAAAAATACCCAAAAAAACGCTATTTTTGGGGTACGATTTTTTTTCAATTTAAATTTTCACTATGTTCTCGACACTTAGGCAACTTCTAACTTATCAGAAACGTATTCTCGAGACTTATACTTTTAAAATATGCATTGAAATATTTTGTTTTTATGAATATGAAATGAAATATGAAATATTAGCAAAGTCTGAGACAAAAAATATAGATATATGTAAATTTCTAATAATTTCGGGGAGCCTCATAATTTAGAAATTTTTTTCTCGAAAACAACTCTTGTAATAAAAAAAAAATCAGGAAAAATTTTGATTTCAAATTTTGCGTAGAATGCGGCAGTATTTTTTTATTTCAGGAATATCAAATTTTACATAACGGGTCCGCCATATTGGATCAGCCATTTTAAATTTCAAAAAACTCACCTGAGATTCGAATTTAGTGATGACTAAAACCTATGAGATTGCTAATTGGCAAATTTTACTCCACCCTCGATTGTAATAAAACTCGAAATATACGTATTTCTACTAGCTTTATGGCAGCCGCCATCTTGAATTTTAATTTTATGGGCTAATATTGCTTCCGCCAATCACAATCGGTGAGACAAAACTCGTAATAACTTATTTGTATGATCACACTACGAAGTAACGTGGAAAATCCGAAATAGGATCAATATTCTCAATTTCAAAAAATTTCAAACGTCCAGACGCCATTTGGAATCAGAGAACAAAGAAAAAAAAATATTTCAATGCATATTTTAAAAGTACAAGTCTCGAGAACACGTTTCTGATAAGGTGGAAGTTGCCTAAGTGTCGGGAACATAGTGAAAATTTAAATTGAGAAAAAAATCGTACCCCAAAAATAGCGTTTTTTTGGGTATTTTTGGGAAAATAAAGGGTTTAGCGTCATTTTTGGAGAATTCTGACTGTGCCATTCGAAAGAGCGACCCCACAAACGGTAGGATATGGAGTTTCCGATCCTTTTTCATCATTTTTCTATAAATGGTACGACATTGTAGTCAACGTGAAAATTCTGCACATCTGGGCGTTAAAGGGTTAAGGGAATATATGATAATATAGAGGAACTTATTTTGAGTAAATGCCCTGATTATTAATATGTGTTTGAACAGTGTCATAATACCAGCTAACTAAAAGAAAAACATTTGCCAAAATTACTTATCTTCTAAATAGGACTACTTTTAATGGTCTCTATTTTCCATTCAGAAGAAAGATTGAAAACCTTAATTCTTCTTCCTTCAATTATTTTTCTTTCCTACAGACAGATTGCGTAATCTACCTCTGGCAACTCGTTAAAAAGTGTAGTTCGGGTGAACCTCATTTTACACTCCTCTAGTTCAAATGTGTACAAAACTTTCATTTTGAGGCCATTACCAGCGACTGAAGAAAGAGTACTAGAGTTTCCATCAACTCCAGTTTCTGTTACACATAAAAAATGACGAAATATGCGTTAATGACTTGGAGTTGAATATCGAAGCTAGAGAAAAAAGAAAACATTACCACTAATATTCCGTCTTTCTTTCCCACAACACTACTAGAGATATTCAAAAATTATTACGATACGAAAGTAACGTAAATATTATACTTTTTGAAAAAAGGTATCGTAAGGATAAAAAAATTGACTAGAACTTTTTTAATTTAGCTTAAAATTACGAAAAAGTAATTAAAATTTACGTAATCGTAAGGATAAAAAAATTGACTAGAATTTTTTTAATTTAGCTTAAAATTTCGAAAAAGTAATTAAAATTTACGTAATCGTAAGGATAAAAAAATTGACTAGAATTTTCTTAATTTAGCTTAAAATTTCGAAAAAGTAATTAAAATTTACGTGATCCATCTTAGAATTACAAAAAAGTGACGAAATTTTCAGTTACCTGGAGCGTAGAATATTTCTGCCACAATTCTGGGTATTTTTGGATGCAAGTGTAAAAACATTTAATAATTTATTTGCCTCTAAACTCATGTTCATTCAAAATGAAATGTCGTGTTGAGAACTTTAAAATTCAAATAAAAGGCACTAAAGTAAATCTGTTTATTCCAACTGTTCATAAATAAAAGCTAAGGATTAATAATTTATTACTTTATCAATTATTAGTTTTAAATATTTCTAGAATTTTGAATTGTCCCGCCAAATAATATAATAATAATAACCTCATGGAAAAATTTCTACCAGAGTACCAAAAATACTCTCTTAAGGGAGTTACTCAGGATGAAGAACTAACGAACAGAAAAATCTTAAACTTTGCAGAGCGTTAGAATATAATTAAAAAATTATCCGTACGAAATTCCAAGGTCTGAGGTGGGTTTTTTAGTGAAATATTCATATTTCTATTTTGCGCCTCTCCAGTTGATTCAACATGGGCTCTTGTGAGAAATCGTGGAGGTTATCGTGTATTATCATTGATATCTTTTCAACTGACGAACAGATCATAACGGGATTTGAACAGTAGAAAAATAAGATGTGCAGGAATAGTTATTAACTTTAATAACATTCAAAGTTGGGTTCTAAAAGTAATAACAAAGACGATGAAGATTGGAAATTGCTGTGATTTTGGTCTTTGGTTAGGTATGTGGCAACGTCGCATTCGTAGATTATGTGCGCGAAATTTGAAATGTATGCGTTATATCTATTCAGCAGCTCGTACCACTGGTGATTAAAATTTGTTATGAAAATCATGTTTTTAATAAATGAAATATTACATTAATTATTCGTAAGATAAATAAACGAGTTAAATACATACAAACAACTTTATTTACATACATATCATATAACGTAGTACGTAAAATCTTTCTCAATGACATTCTAAATTTGTCATATTTTCACAGCCTTGAATCGATATAAGAATTTTTCAATATATATCTATTATCATCACAATCGATCATTAATTATTATTTAGAAGATTTGATACATATTCAAAAAATATATACCAACTAAACTAAAGTAAATTAGTATTTTGTTTTCAGATAATCACAGATTTTATTTTTAACCTTCTTATTATTTGTCACACGAATTTTCCCGTTTTTATCAGCACCAAACAAACGAGATAATCCATCAAAACCATGTTCTTTGTATGCATCGATAACCATAGCTACCGTGATGTCAGAGGCAATCATTTTTTTCCTCATTTGGACGGATGTGCAACTTTTTAATTCATTGTATAATTTCATGTCCGAGAAACATTTCTTAGGTACTGACGTGACCATATGTGCGACTGTACACCTGTGGGCACACGAACAAACGAGATGCGACGTTGCCAGATCAAGTACTACTGTAATCAACCTGCATGTTTAAACCAGTTTTGACTAGGCGGTAGGTGAGTAACTCCCTTAACATTTATTTCCTGTATTGTTCCATTTCTATTAATCTTTGAGGTAGCTGTGCCAAAATTCTCGTTTCTAGGAAGAAAGTTTTTCTATGATTTTAAGATATGAAATGATATTATCAGTCGTGTCTCATGAACGAAAAATTATTATTTATTATAAAAGAATTTCAAACTTACGAAAAATAATACTTTTTTGTCCGCTGTACACCGAAATTTAGTCGATTGGGTGTCATTTTGCGCGCGGGAAGTTGATTTTCCCGAACTAGTGCGGTAAAATTTTGAGTGTGCGGAAAATTAAAACAAACTTCAAGTTTTACCGCACTAGTGCGGGAAAAATCAATTTTCCACACGCAAAACGACACCCAATCGGCTAACAATCGGTATACAACGAACAAAATATATCGATCGTATCACATGCGGAACGTATTTAATACGAAATATACTATTAATAATGATTTTTGTAAAAGAATCTTTTCTCACTATCGTTTCTTACCAATTTTTTAAAAATGTTAGGATTTTCATAAACTATGGCTCATTTTCTTGGGGAAAATATTCTTTGCAACTCTACTGTTTCCAATTTTGAAAGTAAGTAAAAAATCTTTAAATATACTTATTTAAAAAAAATGTTTCTCTTTAAAACATTTTTTTAACGATTTCACCCACTGAAAACTTTACTTCCAAAATTGAAAATGGTAAAGTTTTGAAAAATATCTTCCCCGAAAAAATAAGCTATAATTTATTAAAATCAAATCATTTTTTTTACATAACAATTTTTTACGCTGTAATAACTGCTTAGGTAAACTATATATTGTCTTAAATGAATGTTTGGGGACTCATAGAATACAAATAATTTGTTTATTATTCCATTTAATTGTTATAAACAAATATTATGAACAAAGTAGCAAATAGTCTTATTATCGGTATAATAAAATTTATTTTTCCTAGAAGTGCTTCGTATTAATGTAGGAATGACATTAAATCACAAAAATAATTAAAAAGATATCAGTAACCATTGTTATAAACAATTCTTGTAGCAAAATATTCAAATTTAAGGTTTTATCAAATTTAAATTTCCTTTTATCGCCAGAATGGGTCATCCTGGCGATTGAAGGAGAAAAATATGAAAAAAATCGTGCGCACAGTATAATATTTTTTCCAGAGACCTGATTTTTGGCACGACAACAGTCTTAACTGATTTCTTCCTACAAAAACAAATATCCCCCCTTTACTACAAAATGTTAGTTTTTAGAATTCTCGTTTCTAAAAGAATCTGAAGAGAATATAAAAGCTCAATGGAAATAACACACTATAATTTTAATCTTTCTATTGTTAATTTTAATAAGCAGTTTTCGAATTATAAAGTTTATGCTTACTAATTCGAGTGGAAAGTAAACTTGCAAAGATTAATTGAGCAAATATAATTTGAACCCAAGGCACAATGGTTCATTTAAAGATAGGAAGCAACTCGGCTTTAAACTCAACGAGACGTCCAGATCCGTTAATCTACGTCAATCTTTCAACAACATTAACAAGTGGCTATGAAAGCTTTGCTGATTTGAGTAGTTTATTTAAGTATACAAGTGAGCTCAATGAATTTGAGGGTCTCGAACAAAAAGACAATAGTCTGCACGGCAAGTAGATTATTTATCGATTAAACAAGCTAGCCAGCTAGTAAGCTACTCTAAGTTAAAATTTCTCTTCAAACTAGCGACTCTCGTTAGTCAAGTGAAAGTTCTTTGCATCAAGAAAATGCTTCTGGAAAAAGAACGTTCCTGGGAATTTTTCACTGAGAGCTTAGGTGATTACTAAAGTTCTTTTTTTTACCTTTAGCCTCGAGATGAGGGCACCATCAGTCTCAAGTAATGACTCACTAGATACCTACCTCAAGGGATCAATTATTTTGAATCTAATGCGACAGAATAAATCGCATCCTGAGTAAAGGAGCTTTCTTCCGCCCCTGCTACACTTCACAGAGAAACAGAGTCTTCTTAAAGTTGCGACGACCCTACGACGCTCTTCTAATTATTCGATTAATCACGTTTACTCTGAGAGCCAGAAAGGGAGATGGCTGAAACACTGCGACAATTGTAATCTGAACAGAAAACAACGAGAGGGAAAAAGCAAGGAGCAAAGAGAACTCGAGGAGTGTCGATTTTTTGCGAGCTCTCTCCGCAAAGGGAATGTGATTGTAATTGAGGTAATTTGTTTCAAGGATGTGTAACCCTAATCCTAGCTTGTTTACATGTAAAATCTTCTTTTCTTCCATATAAAGGATACACCCCAGAATGAATAAATAATTGTGAAATACAGGAAATTACGCGGAGAAACTTTTCATTGTAAAATCTAGTATTATTATATTTATTTTTACTAAAAGTCAATAGGAAGCGAGGATATAGTAACAAAACTAGTTCTATTTACCATGGCGGTAGGAGGAAATACATTTTCTGAACCGATTGTAAATATAGTGCAACTTTATAAATTACCATTGAGAGTAGCAAAGATTAATATCTTTGATGGCAAATTGAAACTAGAAATAAGTGATACCTATATAAATAAAAAGTAAAACTATCTATGCAAGAATTGATCTTTTGAATAATATAAATTGCAAAATAGTTTAGAGAAATTAGCATTGTCAATAGTAATGAACAATGTAGAGAGAAAGACTTGAATATTTTGCAATCGAATACATCATATATTGGAATAGTACGTTGTCAAAATTCCCATTGGAAATATTAAATGCACTGCCGAGTGACGTCAGATACGCCGAACGTTTCTGATATTACCCGAGAATCGCTCCATGTGCTCGTTATGATTATTTGTCGGTAGCCGATATAGTAATATATTTTTTTACATTTCTAACTTACGATTTTTCCTAGCAGAGGGACTACCGAGTTTTTCCTCACAAATCGTAAAAGTTTTCACAGTTCAGTATATAATGAAGTTGCTATATTGTAATTGACAATATTGACATATCACTGCGATGCGTTTATGAATGTGTGCGTTGTGCAGTTAGGTTAAGTTGCGTTGGATTAGTATTTGAGCGTGCATTGGTATGTTTATTATTTATATTGATATATACCAGGGGTGTTAGTTGAAGTTTGCCGGTTTTTTCAATAAAGAAAACACTTAATTTCCAAGGGAATCTCAAAAAATTTTTATTCAAAGCATTGACCATTGGATTCTACACATTTTGCCCATCTTTCAGGCAAATCATGGATACCATTCCAAAAAAACTTTTTCTCTTTCAAGGCAAACCATTCGACGAGCCATTTTTCGACTTCTTCAAAATTGGCGAAGCGCTGCTCTGCAAGTGAGTGTCCCTTCAATGCGAAAAGGTGATAGTCGGACGGGGCGAGGTCTGGAGAGTACGGCGGGTGCGATAATATTTCCCAATTCAATGCTTTTAATGTGTTCTTCACCACTTTAGCGGTATGAGACGGTGCGTTGTCATGTTGTAGGATAACTTTGCCATGTCTTCGGGCCCATTCCGGTCGTTCTTCGATCAACGCATCATTCAAATTGATAATTTGTTGTCCGTAGCGATCCGTATTCACCGTCTCACCAGGTTTTAATAACTCGAAGTACACCACACCACACTGGTCCCAGTAAACACAGAGCATTGTCTTATGGCCAAAGCGATTTGGCCTTGGAGTCGATGGCCCGACCTCACCACGTGAAAGCCATGATTTTTTCCGCTTCGGGTTCTCGAGATAAATTCATTTTTCGTCCCCCGTGACAATTCGATGCAGAAAAGATTTCCTTTCGAACCGTTGAAGCAGCATTTCACAAATGGTTTTTCGATTTTCCATTTGTCTATCGTTCAGTTGGTGTGGTACCCATTTTACATACTTTTGGATTTTTCCCATGGCTTTTAAACGTTAGCAAATTGCTCCTCGGGTCACATTTAGTGTTTGTGCCAATTGTTGTTGCCATTGGGTTGAGTCTTCATCTAATAACGCCTGCAATTCCTCGTCTTCGAACTTTTTCGCTGCACCAGGATGTTCATTGTCTGTTAAATCGAAATCTCCACTTTTAAATTGACGAAACCATGTCTCACATGTTCTAATCACTGGAGCATGTTCACCATAAGTTTCTACCAGCAATCGATGAGCTTCAACTGCTTTTTTTTTTTGATGAAATAAGAAAAGCAACGAATGCCGCAAATGCGATTTACTTGGAACGAAACTCGACATATTCACTGAGGTAAACCACTATGATGCTATTATTTTGGCAGAATGTAATTGTGTATTTTTGAAGGTTATTGTACATAGAAAAATATGACATAGATGCCAAATCATAGAAATGTATACATATCTCTAGCGACATCTATAAGTAAAACCGGCAAATTTTAACTAACACCCCTGGTATATATACGTGTATGTGTGTGTAAGTATGTAACTATGTTTATAAATACTCTCTCTATGTAGCTCACAAAATCTAATAAGAACTATGGTAAAATTTACGAATGACTGATCTTTTTATATCATGGAGGTGCAATTATTTCCTATTTTCGGTAGGAAAAGTTATAAATATAGTTCCACTATCTCCAAAAGACTATGGTAATTCGGTTAGACAGAAGATGTGACTTTACTATTGTCTTTTGTAAACTTAACATTCTTTTTTAGCAATTAATGAAACATTTTTTGGGTTTACTTCAATATAAATCGTTCGATGTGTCGATTACGATTTTACTATTGCAAGTAATAAAATTTGCTTTTGTTTTTAGGCATAAGTACAATTATATCACCATTTTCTCCAATATTATTAGCAACTTCATAGTTTAATATCCAAAATAGTAATTTCTAAAAAAGTGATGTTATATCCTCGTTTCCTATTGACTTTTAGTAAAAATAAATATAATAATACTAAATTTTGCAATGAAGAGTTTCTCCGTGTAATGTTGCCTTTAGACGGAAAGAAATTTTATGACTAAATATATTATGTTTTGTGAGAAGAAGTACCATTTTAGAGAGTAAACCAGAAATATTGGAAAAAGATGTGAAAAAGTCCCATCATAATGGTAAAGTTTATTATGTCAATCATTACTTGCTGTCTGTCTGAAATTTGAGTCTAATAACGAGACACAATAGCAGAATTCATATCATTTTACCGACATTTTAGCCAAAAAAAACCTACCTAAATGGGTCCAACCGAGGGTGAATTGAACCTACGACCTACGCCTTTTAAGGGGGGAATACCAAGTAAATGGTTCAAAAAATTGGTTTTTATTGTTAACATGATTTCATTGTAGAACTATTCAAGAATATTTCTGTAAACTTTTAAGCCGATATTCCTAAAATTAGAGGAGGTATGCATATTTGTATCTAATGCTGCGTCCGGCCCTTGTCACTCGACGAGCTCGGTCTCCATAGACCCATCACCGCGTTATAAAAACTAAAGAAGCCCGAATCGTCGCTCGAATGCAGAGAATCGAGAAAGAACAATTTCTCGAGGAATTGGAAGGTTTAATGTATGGACCAGGCATCCCTGTTTAACTTTTTTGATCTCAAGTTAAAAGAAAAAGACTTTTTTCCCATATCAAAACTTTAAACGCGTTTTCCCGAAAAGCATGTTTTTAAAACGGTATCCCTAGTTGCAAAAAAACTGCTCCACCGATTGTCCTGAAATTTTTACCAGATATGTAAAACACTTTGGTTTAGTCCCTGACGTTATCCTTTTTTCAAAAGCAAATATATATTAACAATTTTTTGTAAAAAATAACTTGCAAAAAATCGACTTTTTTAGTTTTTATGCTACTGCAAAAAAAATGTTCTTTTCAAGAAACCAAAAACGTCAGGGACGAGTAAACGTAATTACGAAACTAATTTGTTATTGCTTTTTTGTTGTATAATCACTTCCTGAGTCTGCATCAGGGACACCGTTCACCTTTGCCCCGAACGCAGACTCGAATTCGCGCACTTATATTTTCTAACCAAGTCGGAATTTCACACTAGACATTTTTTTATATCATTGTTGTAATAAAATGCTACAAAAATCTAAATTTTGGTGTTTTTGTAAGTTATAGTTTTTTTTTTTAATCCGCGTTCAAATAAAAGATAAGATTTTGGCCGTTTACTTGGTATTCCCCCCTTAATGTAACTACGTCCTACAACTAACGCCACTAGACTACTCTCGCAATTGCGGTTCGAAATTTTGGGACTTGTATTAGAAGTCTACTGTTCGCTGATTGGCCGACGCGTTTTTAAGGTAGTTCATCCACGAAAATTAGTCCTCAGGCAAAAATCAATAATTTCGCTTTCAAGAATGGCAACATTATTATTGAAGGGCTATTTGAAAAAGAAAAGATTATTTTCCATGAACAATAGTATATTATGTGCCTAGGCGCACAATGAGGGTTATTGTGTGACAAGTGACAATGCTCGCAGGGGATCGGAGCCAAGGCGTAGTCGAGGCGTAGGTGAGACGAAGCCGAGACAAAGCTGAGACGAAGCTGAGGCGCGATCAGTCCTGCAAGCATTGTCGCGAGGCCCGTAATTTCCCGAATTGTGTGCATTAGAACGTATTCTATTTTATGTGACTCCGGTGTGTATACGAGTTTTTATGCGTACACTCGAATCTAATCTAGTATTGTAGTTGTTTGCATTTCATGGCTATGGGCGCATGCGCAGTTCAATGTTTACATTTCATTCCTCTGTAGCGCAATGTAGTACATTGCGCTACTGTTAACTGTAGCGAAAAAACGAGTTTGCGCGCCGGTGGCACATAAAATTAAAAACACAGAAAAATAATTTTATTAATAAATTTTATTTTTGCCCCAACTTTTTACTTATCGTTTCTTACCAAATTTTAAAAAATAATGCGATTCTAATAAATCACGAGTCATTTTTTTAGAGAAAATGAATCAATTATCAAATTCAGCGATTTGTTTATAAAAATTTCGTTATGGAAAATTTTTCTTAATTGTTTCAGCCATTAAAGAGTTTATTTTCAAAAATTGAAAGCGATGAAGTTGTAGAGAATCTTTTCTCTGAAAAAATGATTCGTGATTTATTAGAATCGCATTATTTTTTTAAATTTGGTAATAAGTAATAAGAAAAAAATTTGGGGCAAAAATAAAATTCATTAATAAAATTATTTTTCAGTGTTTCAAATTTTTTTCATGCAAAATAATCTTTTCTCTTTCAAATTAGTAATTAGTAACTAACTAACTGAGAGAAATTCCTAATATTTATGTAATTGTTTCATAACTCTTATATAACGCCTCTTGTTCTGTAACAGTGATACTTATGAAACGAATTTTTAATAGAAATATTATATTACAATTACATAACAATTGTAAGTGTCCACTGGAGTAGTATAATGTTTCCTAACTTTTGATCAGGAGGAAATTGCACGTTGCTTTTGGAATCAAAATGTAAAGCCAGAATGAAATAAAAAATCAAAACCTTGATTTTCAATTGAAACAGTTGGCTGAATAAACTCAATAGGCACAAAAATGTCGTAAATAGTTGGACCAATAAAGTCCAATACATGATCTACCTTCAAACGATGACCAACGCTCGTGTCAAAGTCCAAACTGACTGATTTTTGTTCGCAACCCACTCCATTCCATTTCAGTTCGGAGGATTATAGTCTCGCCACCTGACGGACTCCCATCGCTTCGAGAGAAATTCTCTATTCCTTTGGCACACTCATTCACCAAGTATTGCCTATAGTCAACATTTAAACTCACAAACATTTAAACGACCCATACTCTCCCTTATTTCAAATAATGCCGCCTCGGTGAAAGCAAATCTCCCACATCAAACCCAGAAAAGCAGAAAGTCGACTCCTTAGAAAGAAATATGATGATTTGGGAAAATATTTCACGATATCCAGTTTCTAGAAACGCATAAATTTATTTCAAGCTGCGTTTATAGATTTGATGATGAGGTTTTAGAAAGATTACGAAACTCTTTTTTTCTGATTGTTCTCTTTCCCTTCACTCTTTTTAGATAAAAATACTTTTGTATGAAAACGCTCGTTTTCGCTCCGCTGGGGAGGAGCGACACTAAGCGATTCCACGTTTGTAAAGCGGGGAGGATCGAAAACGTTCGAGGCGCGACGAACGATGTGGTGGCACATATGGCCGAATTTATAAACTATCAAATATAACAATTAATAAATTTTATGTGCTTCCGGCGCGTAAACTCGTTTTACGCTACAGTTGAGAGTAGCGTAATGTTGTGTATTACGATACAGAGTAATGTAATGTAAAAATCGAACTGCACATGCGCCTATAACCATACAGCGGAGTGTAATCTTCTTCTTATTCTTCTTCTTCGTACAGCGTTGGCACCGTACTGACAAAGCCTTGTACTTTTGAACTGCGTATGCGTTTATTGCAATACGCTACTACTACACAAGATCGAGAAAATCAAAATGGCCGGAACTAGTCGCGAAATATCAAGTGCAATGGCCGAGAATCATGATGAATACTGGATTAGATTCGAGTATATGCATAAAAAGTCGTATACGCACTGAAGTCACATAAAATAGAATATGTGCCAATGTCCATAATTTGGATAATTACGAGACTCGCTTAAAATGCTCGCAGGACTGATCGCGTCTCGGCTTTGTCTCGGCTTCGATCTCCTGCGAGAATTGTCGCTCGTCGCGTAATAACCCTCATTATGCGCCTAGGCACATAATATACTATTATAATAATCTTTTAATTCAATGAAGCTCACAAAAATGGCAGATAACATATGGCAACCAACAGAACATCAGTTACTTCAAACCCGCTTCGTATATTTTCAAACGCGAAAACTGGCTTTCGCTCCGCTGCCGGACAAAATAGCCCAAGTGCGAAATTAGATACGGCCCAACACTGGCCCATCATCGCCAAAAATTTTCCGAAGATCGGCTGCCAATATCGTGCCGTTGCTGCAATGATAACTCCGGTATGCACTTGGGGGCCAATGCTGGCCCAAACTCTGGCCGCCAGCACTTGTTTTCGGCACAGCAACGGGCCAATGCTGTGCCGAACTCTGGTTTTTGCACTTCCAGGATGGTTTGCCGTGGTAAAAGTGACACATGGCCCAGTAATGTGCCGTCCATGAGCCCGAATCTGGCTCTTCTACTTTTGGAACTGGATGCCATAGTAAAAATGACAATCGGCTTGGTGTAAGGCCGATACTGGGCCAAGTTTCGACTGAAGGTCGGTAAATTTAAACAGTCGAAAAAGGCCGCCGTCGTCGGCCCAGCACTTGACCGATGCTAACAGTGACACTGGCCCAATAACAATGGCCGACTGTTGGCTGCCGAGATTGGGCCAATATTGTGCCGTATTGTCACCTTCGGCAATTCGCACTTCGGAGTATGTGACCCTCGAGCAAAAACGGGCTTTTGTGCCTTGTATAAAGTTGAAAACCCCTCGGCTTCGCCTCGGGGCTCAACTTTTTATGCGGTGCGCAAAAGCCCGCTTTCGCTCTCGGTTCACAATATACTATTTTACTGTTTTTATTACTTATGATTAGATTATCATATTTAATTTAAATTTTAGTCGTCAAAATGTAAATATTTCCAATTAAAAGTTAACAAAATGAAATAATATCAAATTCAAACTTCTGGAGTTAACTCTTCTGTGTCAAGTGTATAACTTTTCTTGCCTCAAATTCAGAATTATTCTTGGGAAAATTTTATCATTTCTTCAACTTTTTCAATCTGCTTTATTTTTTGTTTACATTGTTTTATTCCGGAGAGTTTTTTGAAGAAATGGATCTTGCATGAAATATTTGGGTAAAAGTTCAAAGTTAAATTGTCTAATTTTTAGATATTTTGTAGTTTATGATCTCGTTATTAAAAAATATCCATGACAGAAACCCCAATGAACAGTTTTTTAGCCATAGAGTGTTCATTTCATACATATCCTTAGACGGGATAATATACAATAAACAATCAAAAAAATAATTCAAGATCTTGATTTTTTTTGTTTTTTTTTCGGAATTCTGAAAAAGACAATTTATTCATGTTGTCAAGATTAAAGTTAGGACCTAATGAATTTACCCTGTCAGAAAAAAGTTTTTTATCATTTTATAAAGATCAACAGTGGTAAAATACTTTTTCCGACGAAGTAAATTCATTCGGTTTTAACTTTAATCTTTACAAAATTCATGTTTGGAATTATCCGGAAATATATTTCCATGTATTGCATTCCATTTATTGCAGATTCCTGTTGAGATATATTCCGTTGAACTGTAAAATTTAAAATTAAATTTTTACACATGGACAGGTGCTGAAAAAAACTCTAGTTACTCGCATGACATAAATTGAGCTCGAGTAACTCTCACACACAGGGCCGTAGCGATTGCCTCGGGGCCCCGGGGCCTAGTTTTTTTTAGAGGGCCCTTTTCAATCGAAAATTTCAAAATCAAATTTAAAAAAACAGAAATGGAAGAAAAATAACACGCAATCGATGTTTCTTACGTGGAGAAAATGTTTATATTTTCTGAAAGTCTAAATAAAACGCCATATCATATCATATTTTTTCGGAAAAAAAATTCCGTCTCGGGGGCCCTTGGGCGCCGTCCCGCTTGCCCCAGCCTCGCTACGGCCCTGCACACATATCGTCTCAGGGAAGATCAACCAATTAGCATAACATCAAACTGAATAAAAATTTTAATAAACCAGATGAAATAAAATAAAAATTAATTCAAATGTATTTCAAAATAAATAGTAATACTTTTTTTCAATTAGTTTGTTTAAAAATTACTTGTTAATTAATATTTATCTCACATATAAGATCTTTACTCAACCTCTCTATAAATAATCTTATTTTGTATTAAAACTTAATAAACAATAGCTCAATTGGTTCATTGTAACTATGTCTAAAATTCTACTCGTTGAGCTTTTTCCTAAATAATTTTTTTTAAACTACACAAAGAAAAATTTGAGAAGTGGAATTCTAGTGAATGTTCCTACGGATAGAATGAGATCTTGTTAATTCCGATAGAATAAAAAATAAGATCAGTTATAGAGAAATCAAAAAAATATATAAGATCTCAACTAACTATAATTAAACAAATTATTTTGACCCAATTTCATTTTTCTTTAAAAATGTGTTGTTACTTTTTCCAGAGTGGATTGTATTTTATTTTATTTTTCATCTTATCTTTTCTGCTTCTATAAACTGTATTCAAAATTGCAGTATTGACATACTTGTTTGTAATTATAACGTTAGAATTCGAAAAAATGTTAATGCCATAGCATTCAGGATGAAAATAGAAAAGATTATTCCTTTTGATGTTCACATTTGCTTCATTTCTCGTACTCGAGTTTCTTTTTCTGCAAAGTCCTTTTTTCCTGCTTTCTAGAAAACCCTGGAACACGAATCTGATATAGTTAGCGAGCCCGCATGGCGCGTAGTCATTTGTAAAAGGTTTTCAAAGCAGACCAGTTGACAGTTTCAGAAGAAAACTGGAATCTCATGCCAACAGTTTTTGGCTTCTAGAGGTGACAGGAGTGAATTGTGACGGGTATACAACTCGTATAGAAATAAAGTTTGCAAAAGAACTTATACTTCATTTCATTCCTTTCAATTCTCTGATTAAAATCAAGGCTTCCGCTAAGGGCACGTGATACTTGAGAAAAGTAGCAACTTCATGTGAACCATTTGGTTTGGTTTCTTCAAGTTTATGTTCAAATTGCATAATTTTATTTTCGAAATTTGGGAAATGGTAGAGCAGATTAAAACGGACGGAAATAAACTACTTTTAGTTTTGAAAATGAAAAAAAAAATGTCTGATATATTTTGCTAAAATTGAACTTTCATACATAAACATGTGGAAACCTAAAATCAATTAAATTGACTAATTTCCGAAGTATCACATGCCCTTAAGGTAGTTTTCATCCACGAAAATTAGACCTTTAGGCAAAAATAGATAATTTTTCATTCAAGAATAGCAATATTATTATTGAAGGGCTATTTTGAAAGAGAAAAGATTATTACACAAGAAAAAAATTTAAAACACAAAAAAATAATTTTTTTAATAAATTTTATTTCTGACCCAACTTTTTTTCTTATCGCTTCTTACCAAATTTAAAAAAATTATGCGATTCTAATAAATCATGAATCATTTTTTCAGAGAAAAGATTTCCCACAACTTCGCGGTTTCTGATTTTAAAAATAAATTCTTTAATGGCTGAAACCATTAAAAAACATTTTCCAAAACGAAATTTTTATAAACAGATTACTGAATTTGATAATAATTTATTCATTTTCGGAAATTGGAAATGGTTAAGTTGTAGGGAATCTTTTTCTTGAAAAAGTGATTTGTAATTTATTAAAATCGCATAATTTTTTAAAATTTGGTAAGAAGCGATAAGAAAAAAAGTTGGGGCAAAAATAAAATTTATTAATAAAATTATTTTTCCGTGTTTCAAATTTTTTTCTCGTAGAATAATATTTTCTCTTTCAAAATAGCCCTCCAATAATAATATTGCTATTCTTGAAAGCAAAAGTATTTATTTTTTTCTGAGGTCTAATTTTCGTGTATCAACTACCTTAAAGAAGTTATTGTACCAAAAATTAGTTCTCTGGAAAAATGTTTCTCTATAATTTTAAGACTTGAAATGATATCATCAGTCGTGTATTATGAAAGACAAAATATTACTTTTATGAAAAAAATTTAAAACGCGAATAATAATACTTTTAATAATGCCTTTTGTAATAGAATTTTTTCTTATTATCGCCTCTCACCAATTTTTAAAAAATGATTGGATTTTGGAAATTTATGATATATTTTTCCATTACAAAAAACGTTATTAAGGCCATGGACCATGGGCCATTTCAGTTCGTATAACCCCATTTCTATAACAAATTTTTTTTATATTTATAAACATTTATGACCAGAAAGACTTGCCTTAGTGCATTTCATTTACTCTCAAATTTTTTCAACTTGTTATCTCATTTCTTACAGAAATGTGGTTGCACAAATTGAAAATGCTGACAAGGTAGGAATCAAGTCACGTGATCTGATTGGTCCATGGCTTTAAAAGTATTATTTTACGTTAGTTTTAACTTTTTTTCCTAAAAAATAATCTTCCTTTCATAAGACAGAACTGATAATACCATTTCAATATAGAAAAACTCTTTTTACCAGAGACCTGATTTTTGGCACAATTGTCTTAATAAATTCAGTTAGGTCAAAATGGCATTTTATCAAATATTCAGACTCGAAAGGCTATCAAAAGTCGCCACATAAAAAACTACATAATTTATACATAAAAGAATTTGAGTTCGAAAATAAAATCTAAATTAGATAATTTTTTAGCGTGAAAAAATGTATGCTTAGAAATTGGAACTTGAAGGAGTATTTCAATAATTAATTATTTCTTACTAAATAATTAGATTTTAAATATTTATTGTTTAAAGGTAAGTTTAGCTGAAGTAACTTTTAGGACTTCGATAAATATGCCTGAGTTAAATATTAGTCCTTTTGGGGCCGTAGCCAAAATTCTCATTTCGATCTTAAATATGTTATTTCAGAAAAAGTTTGTTTGATTTAATCAAACTTCTTTCTTGGCTACACAGAATTATTAATTCAATTTGAACAAATGAGAGGAAATCCAAACAACACCTGTTCAGAGCTAATTTCAATTTTCTACTCAGGCAAGTTTAATCAGTTCGAAAAAAATGAACTTTTATAATGTAGAATCAGATTTTAAATAATATAAATTTAGAAAACCATTGAATTTATTATGATAGATGAACATAAAATAATTTAGAGTCCCTTTTTAAGGTAGTTTATCCACGAAAATTAGATCTCAGGCAAAAATAGATAATTTTACTTTCAAGAATAGCAATATTATTATTGAAGGGCTAATTTGAAAGAGAAAAGATTATTTTCCAAGAAAAAAATTTTAAATATAAAAAAATAATTTATTTACCAAATTTTATTTTTACCCAAACTTTTTTTCCTATCGCTTCATACCAAATTTCAAAAAATGTCGTGATTCCAATAAATCACGGATCATTTTTTCAGGAAAAAGCTTTTCTACAACTTAACCGTTTCCAATTTTCTAAAATGAATAATTCATTACCAAATTCAGCAATTTATAAGAATTTTCTTTTCGGGAAATTGATTTTTAATGGTTTCAGCCATTAAAGAATTTATTTTTAAAAATTGGGAACGGTAAAATTGTGAAGATTCTTTTTCCTGAAAAAATGATTCATGATTTACAAGAATCGAATCGTTTTGTAAAATTTGTTATGAAACGATAAGGAAAAAGTTCAGCAAAAATAAAATTTCTTAAATACATTATTTTTGCCTGAGGTCTAATTTTCGTGGATGAACTACCTACAGATACGAAGTGTTTCAGCTTTTTAGAATATTTGTATTGAATTCTGCACCTCTAAATTGTTTCCTCTCAATAGTTTAGATGACTTTCACATTCACCGGATTTTGTATTCAATCCATGCAAAGTGCTTTCTGTAAATGTGACCAGAACTTACTCAGGAACGTAGGGGAACTCCGAGGAGTGTTTCTGGTATGTTCTACCCTCATATCGAAACACGCGAACGAGTAATACGAGTTATATATATATACTCGGTGATTTTCCAGGTAGAAACTCGAATCCGCATACGAAATGTACGAGCGGACAAAATAGATCTGCGTTATTGGACCATCCTTTCTGCTTTTGATTCGACATGAAGACAGGTACTGCGTGATACTGAGGGGATAACGGCCTACCACTCGAAAACCGTCACAGACATATAAAACCATCAGAACACGTTTTCGTTTAAGGACATACAGAGCTCTTCGCGATATTTTCCTATTTGGGGATCTATTTGAATTTATTTTCGCCCGTCGACATTTATTATATAGCATGTCAGTGATAGAGACAGGGTTCCATTTCTATGAGGGGAAAAGTAAACGTATATAACAAAACTCTCGTTCCATAGGGAGGGTCTTGAATAGGAATAAATTCACGTAAAAATAATCTCCCAATTTATTTGAAATCAACAATTTGACATTTCAACATGACGGATTTTCACATCAATCTTCTTTTTCAAAAAGAGATATTTTGTTGCAAAGAATTTATGGCAAATGTTAACAATCGAGAGATAAAACTTCTTTTTAAAAATTCGACTCAAGAATAAAAATCAAATAGGCAGATGTTCCTTTTGATCCCGAAGATAAATATTTATTTATATAAAAATTTGTAACGATAAACAGATCTTTCAAACATGAGGATTATTTAAAGGATTATAGACTACAAACTATACATATATTTTTCAAGTGAACATCTCATTTGTCATGCAGAATGGTCTCATGAAAAAATGGAAAAGCTGCAATCCATCAGAATTTGTCCCTCGATATTGCATTGTGAAAAATATTCATGTTCAATTTATTTAGCAAATTAGGCAGAATAAAATTTGGTCTCGTACTGGCCTACTTTTTCTCACATAGCTCACAGTGTTATTGATTTCTCTTGTTAAAAGAAATGGTTCATAGTTTTCAATTTTCTCTCACAATATTTCCCCTTTCTCATAACGATCTTTTTTATGGGGAACTTACTTTTGTGTTATTTTCACGTGGCATTGATTGGATATTAAAAAAATCTATAAGACAGCAAAATGATATTTAGTTTTGAAGTATGTCATTTTTTTAGAAAAGTTATGGTTTTACTTGTTTTTCAAGTAGGTATAATAAATTTATAGAGTTTCCCTCTACGATCGAGAATGGAACAAAAGCTTTTACTCGCAAAGCTGCATGATTTAGTGATATGAGGTTTTTTTTTAAAAAGCATACACAGAGGTAAAATTGATAAAACTGATCTCTATCTTGACGCTCGTGCAATCAGCATTAACATACTTTCATACCTTTGCAACTAATTGCAAATTCAAGCTCTAGTCGCCATTTTTGTTCATTAGAATTTCATCACATGACCCATAACATTCCCACGATTCAAATCCTTTAAAAAATACTCACGCGCACCTCGTTAGTGTAGAAATAATTCTGACAAAATAATTTTTTAATGAAAAATTACAGAGGAGCTTTGTTATTTTTGGTAACTCTGTAATAAATAAAGGAAAAATTGATGCTGTGTGGAGATTGTAAATTTTACTTACGAATGTCGAAGGTTTCGACACGAAATATAAAGCCCAGGAGAGTCAGCAGTGCTGCACAGAATCTGGGCAGTATTGGTGGATGATCAGTCTTCATGTTATCCTGCACCGGAAATCGTCTTCAGGAGATCATAAGTCCAATAGCTGGAAAAGACGAAAACCATCTTGAAACTTATCGTGCATCTCGAACTGAGTACCAGATGGAAGAGGAGCAAAGAGGAGAGTGAGAGAGAAAAGGATCATCCGTTGAGAGATTAATGCCTCAGCAACGTTAGTACAAGGAAAGTGCACTCTAGCTCTTTCCCTTTCGCCGTAATTTTCATAGCATGGAATAATTAGTCTTGGAGGGTTAAGGATCTCTAAGTGCTAAGTAGACAAGATTTCTTCGTTAAAGTAAAAAATTCGAGGTTTCGTTTTCTTTCCCTCAAGCACTCAGAAGAATTTATTTTCTCTTTTGAAATCTTTATACACAGTTTCATTCAATGCTAATCAATTCCACTGATATTTAGAGCCGTTAAAAAGGGTCATTTCTTTTGTATCTGTAAAATCAATTTATAAAGTTTATCAGTTAGGTATAAAAGTTAGATGCAAAATTATTTAATTTTTCATAGCAACTTTTTTGAGAATTTGATTTGATGTAACTGTAGAGCGGGTCGAAACTGCAATTTCTATTAAAGTTTCAACCCTAGGGTTGAAAATCGCAGTTTCAACCTTTCTACAGATAACAAAAATCGGATTTTCAAAAGAGCAACAATGAAATATACTGTTTCATGCTAGAATTTATGATTTGAACTTTTCGATTTTTCTTAGTGCGTAGGTGGATAGTATGCCGTCTTCCGAAAGTGATATTCGTTTGAATAAATATTGTTTTTTTTTAAATTATTTTTTAAATATTATATTTTATGAAAACAATTTAAAACTTGCGAATAATAATACTTTTAATAATTGTTTTTGATAATAGAATTTTTTCTTATTATCGCTTCTCATTGATTAATTAAAAAATGATCAGATTTTTTTAAATCATGACTTATTTTTCTATTGCAAAATACATTATTAAGGCTATGGACCAACCTGGTCACGTGACTAGATTCCTACTTTACCGGCATTTCAGTTCGTCTAACCCTATTTCTAGAAAAATTAAGGTAGGTAACTGAGAATTAATAGAATTAAATAAAATACATTATTATAGGTCTGTCTGGTCATAAATTTTCATAATTATGAAAAAAAATCTTTATACTTATAAAAATTTATGACGAGTCAGATTTGTCTTAGTGCATTTCATTTACTCTCACAAATTTTCAACTTGTTATCTCATTTCTTACAGAAATGTGATTACACAAATTGAAAATGCTGATAAGGTAGGAATCAAGTCACGTGATCCGGTTGGTCCATGGCCTTAAAAGTATTATTTTTCGTAAGATTTGAATTTTTTTCATAAAAACTCTTGTTATCA
The DNA here is from genome assembly GCA_030998225.1 of Diplolepis rosae. Classification (NCBI taxonomy): domain Eukaryota; kingdom Metazoa; phylum Arthropoda; class Insecta; order Hymenoptera; family Diplolepididae; genus Diplolepis; species Diplolepis rosae. Next base: position 8,293,550 of record JAPYXD010000701.1, read on the forward strand.
GTTGCAACTAAGAAATGCAAAAAGAATCCGAGGACAAAGTATTAGGAGTCATGCTAGAATTTATTATTTGAATTTTTCGATTTTTCTTAGTGCGTAGGTGGATAGAACGCCGTTACCCGAAAGTGATATTTGTATGAAGGATTTTTGGCTAACACTTATTATCATTTACAAATAAAAAATGCTAAATATTCAGAGAACAAAGCTGACGAAACGTTTCAAGGAAGTTAGTTGTCCATGTACTGTAGCGAATTTATTTAAAATTAAATTTATGAAGTTGCAATAGTGTTTTATAATATTTAAACGCTAATTCAATCAAATCAAAGTGATTCGAAGATTTAAAAAAGAAAAATGTTTCGTTTATAAACGTTGCAAAGGGCAGCCAGATTATATTTAAGGGTATGTGATACTTGGGAAATTAGCAAATTTCAGACTTTTAGATTCAAGAATGAGAAAAAATTAAATTTTAGAAAAATTTATTAGCCTAAACTTTTTATTGACCTTTAAGGTAGTTGTGCCAAAAAACAGGTCTCTGGAAAAAAAAGTTTTCAAATAATTTTAAGATTTGAAATGATATTATAAGTCATGTCTTATGAAAGAAAAAATATTATTTTTTATGATGAAAATTTAAAACTTACGAGAAATAATACTTTTTATAATGTTTTTGTAATAGAATTTTTCTTTGTTGTCGCTTATTACCAATTTCCAAAAAATTATTGAATTTTCATAAATCATAGATTATTTTTTCGAGAAAAATATTCTTTACAACTCGGTAAATCGGTAAGAAGCTATTTTAAGGAGAAGATCCATTACAAAAAACATTATTAAAAGTATTATTTTTCGTGAGTTTTAATTTATTTTCATAAAAAATGATGTTTTTTATTTTATAAGATAGGACTCATAATATCGGTTTGTCTCAAAATCATAGGAAAATTTGTTTTCCAGAGACCTAATTTTTGGCATGTGAACTACCTTTCCCAGATTTAATGAGTTATTCCTCAAGCTACGACTTTATTTTCACTGTGTAAAAGGAGAGTTATAATTATTTCGATGATTTAGATGTTTACAAAATAAGACTTCAAAAGTAGTTTTCAAAATATGAATTAAAAAGCACAAATTGAATTCTTTTTTAAAAATATATTCAAAAATCTTCAAATTTCTTGAATTATAAGTATTATTCTAAAATCCTTTATTTTACAATTTTATTTATCTGTTTCTATTATTTTTACTATCAAATAATCACGAAAATCATCTTGTATTGAATGGTTCCAATAAAATTTCCCAGATTAATAGGGGGATTCTTAAGTTCTATAGTGAAATAAACTTCATAAAATTCTTTTACGACATTTTTATAATTTAAGAAAATCCAGATTTTTTTTAAGTTCGCCACAAATCTTTGAGATGTGAAGAAGTAATTTCAATTGCTTTGATACTTTTAAATTCATCAAAATTCCTGATATTTTCATACATTCAACAAACATTTTTTTTAAGATTTCAAATTATTCAAATAGCCATAGAAGTCTTTTAAAGCATCTTAAAATATTGAAAATTTCTCAAGTCTTATAAATCTCTAAAATTCATGTCAATCTTTTCAAGTATTTGCATAATTTACAACCAGGAGGCTGCATTTACAATTTATTATTCAATATCGTGATTTTACATAATTCACAAATAAAATATGACGTTTAATCTCCAATAGTTTTTAAAGTTCAATTTATCTAGCAAAAATGTGCAAGGAATTATATAACAAATTTTAATAATTTGTAATGGTTTGAGGTCTTAATAAATATTAAATTTGTTTGTTTGTTTTTATTATCAAATTGATTCATTTCAATCTATGTTTGAATCCTTTTCAAAATAATATTGGATCATTCCATTTTCGATGACAGATTTCCCCTTTTCGTAGAAAAAATACTCATTAGCGAACAAAGCATATTTGGGTGCTGAGATTTTTGTAAAATATTATTTCAATCTTTCCAAATATGTGAAAAAAAAGATGTTGAAGTTTGAAATTTTTTTATTTGAAATTTTTTTCCCACTTTACGCTTCCAATAATAATGATTAAATTATGTTTTCGTGTGTTCTGACTGTTAATTACTCCAAAAGCTCATCTAATCACGAAAATTTTGCAAGAAGAATGGTCTCAATTAGTCAATTTTTGTGAAAGTTATAACGAGTTGGAAAAAAATTCCCGCTGGAGTGAGGTTAAATCAATTTTTACAGTCAAAATAAAAATCGCGATAACTCAGAAAAACCGAACTTTTAAGCAAAAAGAAAAAATATGTGTCTCTTACATTTTAATGAAGAATTTATTTTGCGAATTTGACGCGAAACGGTGGCATCGACCCGAATGGTCCGATCGATCCGAAATGGAATGACCCTATTGTAAAATGATGAAAATTTTATTTTGAATGTACAAAAATTATAACATCTTTTTCTAAATTTAGTGTAACAAGTCGGTTATTTGTATGATTTATTCATTATTATTGGGATTAATCATTTAAATCTAAGATTCATAAACCTTCAATTCATATTTATTTTTAAAATTGAATTACATGTCCAAGCACTAAATTATATGAACCAAAATCATTTCTTCTTCAGAAAAAAAAATCAAAATAACACTAAAGTAATAAAAGATTTAAAACAATAGTTTCAACTAAAGAGACAGTCGAGTAATTTCAAAAAACAAATTTTTATAATTTAATAAACAGGACGTGTTCCTATAATTTCAAGACTCAAATTATGATCCATACGTCTCTCGGAACTTTCATTTCTTTTTTATTCCGTAATGAAATCGGACTTAATTTCTGAGGCGACGTACGTGAGACGGCAAATGAACTTAGTCACGGGTCGCGTTGTACTTTAATTCGCTGGCGAAACCCTTGAGTTCGAACGTTAGAAGTCGGTTGGTGGCATGATCGTAGGGTCACGTATCTTCGTAGAGATCTTCAGGGGCCGAAATATTTTCAATGGCTAGCCTGTGGTAAAAATTTTTCAGTCAGTTAAAACCTGAAACTGAGGAGAATAGTTTTCTTTTTCTTGGCACACTTTTTCCTCGACCAGTCAGCTAGAGTTGTACGTGTGTCGCCTGAAGAAACACAGTATACCAACTCGTAATCGAGTCCCCACTCAATTAGCCCAACCTAGCACCCCTTCACACAAACACAAACACACACACACAGAAACACTCAAAGTCTCTTTTACTGGTTCAGCCTCCTCTCTTTTGCTCTCTTGGTTGCTAGCTCACCTTTCTCCTAATTTCCTCTTTTTCCTCCCTGTTCCTTTCCCTTCCTGTCTTGGCTTAACTAGAGTCGTATTTGTCTGACCGAAGAAGTATTTGTCTGCCCTTTACGGCCTTTTTTCACTGCGATCGGAAGTTACCTTTACGGTCACATGAATAGACGCTAAGGATTTCTTTTAATTAAGACGTTGTTTCTTCTGTTATCTGATTAAAGTGTATATGTCAACATATTTCGAGTCTTTTGTAATTTAGATATTTCCTGGCAATGAAGACATTTCTAACTTATGCTATCTTCATTATAAGATAAAAATAAGATAAAATCAGGTCTTAAGATTCCAGATTAACCCAGAAAACATTAGATGAAAAATAAGGTAACAGGTAGATAATCCAAGATTGAAAGTTACGTTTATTTTAAATAAAGTATTAAATTTCAACTTTTAAGCAGGTCACGTGACCAAAATTATATGTTAATCCAACCGTGTAAGATATGTTTTTTTGTTTGTACACTGAGAGACTTTTCGTTAAAGTAAATGATAAAGATGAATCAAAATTTAGTATAATATCGTTCCAAAATGGGGAAAGCCGAGGCTTTATTATACTTATTCATATTATGACATCGAAGTTTGATATAGTCATAACGGTCTTTAATACATGAAGAAGATAAAGTAGTATTTTAAATACTAAATATTATGAATCTCTATTCGAGAAATTGAAAGTACGAGAAAATGATATTATGATTACTAAGTTGGCTAAAAATAATTTGAATAAGATGAATAATGAATGTCACATTTTGGAAAGCATGTTTGAGAAATTCATATTATAAATATGAACTTGCCAGAAACCTCACGACGCGCAGCAAAAATCAAAACATTCATTCTCGGTTTTTCATATAATTTGTTTGAGAATGTCGTCCGAGTACTTCCGACGTTATCCGAATAGCTTCGTAGACTCGAATCCAAGTCTGCCCAACCCCCAACTCAGTAGTGGCTTATAAGCGACATTTATTTCGGAATATGGCAAGCGAGAATAGCCGAGAGGCTTTAGGCCTTAGGAATGCGTTTAGTTAATGTAGATATAGGTGTAGAGTAGGGGGTTCGAACCCAAAGTCGATTCTGAAATTTAATTTCAAGCGTATGCGAATATAAATAGTGTAGCATTGTGTACTTAAATATATGAACATAACTAAGGTATGATAATAATATTTGTGTGTGTTTTCACTGAAACCTCCCCTCTTCTGAGTGCCCAAAGCTCTCCCCTCTATCTTCCTCTTGCTTCGCACGCGTTAGAAAAAGACACCACAATCCATAACCCGGAGACGTCCCTTCTGAAGGTCAAACTTTTTGGTGGAGTGAGTGATTTTTCATATAGTGGTTTTCAGATTCACATATTCTTTGTTTCGCTTCGAAACTTTGATATAGTAAATTTCAAATTCTCGTAGGTTTTATAGCAGTTAGTAAAACATATATTCCATTTATTCAAACGAAAATATTAATTTCGCCGCTTGAAAACCACTATATTAATTTCTGATACGTAAACCCTGTTTGCCTCATTTTGAAACGATATTATACTAAAATATGATTCACTTTTACGATTTATTCTAACGAAAAGTCTCTCAGTGTAATATATCTTGCTCAGAATTTGGTAAATGTGTCAGGAGATAATAAGGAACGTCTGTTAACTTCGTTTTACTAAAAAATATGGATTTTTTTTTCATTTTAAAATATAAAACTGAAGTGTTATCGGCAATTACAGTTCTGTCACTACATTTCCACGGAGAATGAAATATCGTCTAGAAATTTTGGAAAATAAGTCAAAAATCACTGAGACAGGTCTGTTGTATTATGTATATTCATGATATAAATTGTGTTTAATAGAAATAAGTAAGTTTATTTACAGAGTAAATTAGCAACAGTGTTCGACCAGTGCAGCAGAACGCAAGACACTCAGTTGATATTATTAATAAGATTTTTTTATCTTAATGCACTATGCCTTCCCCTATTCCTTCCATATGCTATAATTTATCACTTTCTAAATTTTGACAGATTTATTTTTATTCAAAATTTTATACATGGAGTAAAAAATCGATAGCCAGTGACGGAATTGGTCACATGATCTGTATGGCCCATGGCCTTAAGGTAGTTGTCGTGCCAAAAATCAAGTCTCTGGAAATAAAAGTCTTTCTATAATTTTAAGACTTGGAAGTATATTATAAGTCATGAATTAGAAAAGAAAAAACATCATTTTTTATGAACGAAATGTTAAACTAACGAAAAATAATACTTTTAATAATGTTTTTGGTAATAGAATTTTTCCTGACTATCACTTATCAATTTTTTAGAAAAAATAGGATTTTTATAAATCACGAGTTATTTCTTTAGGGAAAGTAATCTGTAGAACTATACAGTTTCCAATTTTAAAAATAAGTTAAAAATCTTCAATTATAGATATTTAAAATTAATTGTTTTATTATTTTTCGTAAATTTAAAATTTTTTTCATAAAAATAATATTTTTATTTGACGAACCACAACTGATAATATAATTTCAACTCTTAAAATCATAGAAAAACTTTTTTTTCCAGAGTTCTGAGTTTTGGCGCGACAATAACCTTAACCAACGATTTGGAAAATACCACGGGACGACAAAAATTATCTTTGTTTTGTACCCAAAGACTGGAGTCTTACCCTGGAAGATTTTGATGTTCTAAAAACGAATCCATCCTCCAAATTTTCCCAGCACATCAGGATTTCGAGATATCCTAACCTAAAAGTGCAAAAATGGCCTTTATAAACCATATTTTGAACAATATAACACAAGCAGCGAATGTTTTCTCTAAAGTCCACTTATGTCATCGTTTAGTACTTCTCTTTACCTTTCATTTCCATTTTGGATCATCCCGAATCGATTTCTATTCTTTAAGATATAACATATTATCCATTTTCAGTTTTAAGAAATACTTGGTTTGGTACAGGACCTGTAGTCTCTTAAGGTTAATGTACCTTATCTCAGAGAAAAAAAATCGGTTAGGGATGTTATTAAAAATATAAATGAAAGTTGAAAAGCAGTGCTAAACGATGGCGTAAGTTAGGATATTTCAAACCTGACATATAGGAATTATTTGGAAACCGAATTCGTTTTTGACATCAAAATTCTTTGGGTCACCTATTTCGATCATTGGGTAGAAATTTTGTCAGCGTATCTAAATTATGAAATATCGAGGTATAATTAAAGTTTAACCTAATGTAGTTCGTCCACAAATATTAGACCTCAAGCAAAAATACGTAACTTTGCTTTCAAGAATAGCAATATTATTATTAAAAAGATCATGATTTATGATTTATTAAAATCGCATCATTTTTTAAAAATTTTCTCGAAGCGATAAGAAAAATCTGCCCGCTTAGCGGGCACATTCTCATCGCGCGCTTCGCGCTCCGTAATACTCGATCGTCGCGCTGCGCGCTCCGGAATTTTTGAACGTCGCGCTTCGCGCTCGGTCTTGTGCTCTTCGCATACATTTAAGTTTATTTCTTATAATTTGATACTGAAGCTCAAACCAATTTTATAATAATATTACAAATGATGTGAATTACACATTTTCTCAAAGTCACTCAATTTCTTTTTGAATTTAAGTGAAACAGGCAATTCAATTTACTTACGGCTCTATTAGCCTTAAGGAACACATTCTCATCATGACGAGCGCGCTTCGCGCTCGATTTTCTCCGTACATTTCAGTAACTTTTTAATAAATTACATGATTAAAATAATTTATTTTCTTCCAAATCTCTCAAAAAGGAAAAACAATCGTAGACTTTATTTAAGGAAACGATTTTGCAGAACAACGCTTATTTCGTATCTCACATATTTTGATGAAAAAAAATCGAATTTATTTAATATTAAAAATCAAAACATAAAATATACATCCTGTCCCGAAATTTCTTAATGAGAATTTGTAAACCTCATTTAGGCAAACAATTTTCCATCTAAACGTTTTTTTTGTATCTCTCATATTTTGTCTAAAAAATTGAATTTTTTTATTTTAATCGTATTTTTTGGAATTGAAACGAAAAATATATGTTTTTTCAGAAACTGTGTAAGACAAAATTTGTAGATCTTTTCGAAACAAACAACTTTGTATTCTTACGGTTTTTCCTATTTCACATATTATTGTTAAAAAATTGAATTTTGGATTTTCAATAGTTTTTTTTTTAATTAAAAAGAAAAATATGCATCTTATGAAAAAATGTTACAATTCAAATTTGTAGGTTCTTTATTTATTTAATAGTATTGTATCATAACGTTTTTTCGTATCTCGTATAATTTAACTGGAAAATGGAATTTTGATATTGACTTTTTTCGAATTTGAATATGCTGTAACATTTCTAATTTTGATTTAATCAAGAAATGTTATCAGGATAATTTGCAGTGATTTATGAGCACTATCAAAAGCCAGTATTGAAATTTTTGATCTTTTCAAAAACTTATTTTCAAAAACATAAAAGTAGTGCTCAATCCCTCAATTTTGATTGGATGTGGCTGGTTAACAAACTTGTCCTTACTTTTTCGGCTCCGATAAAGTGTGCCAAAGCTCAATTCACTCTGATAATTCTATCGAGAGTTATGCCGCACACGACCTACAGACAGACACTTTCGTAAAAACCCTTTTTTATGACTCGCGCTCCGAGATACTCGATCGTCGCGCTGCGCGCTTCGCGCTCCGTTCTTCCTGGACCTCGCGCTCGGTATTGTGCTCTTCGCATACGTTTAAGTTTATTTCTTATAATTTAATACTGAATATCAAACCAATTTAATGATATTAAATATGATTTAAATTAGTCATTTTCTCAAATTCACCAAGTTTCTTTTTCAGATTAATTGAAACAGGAAATTCAATTTACTTAAGGCTCTATCGGCCTTAAGGAACACATTCTCATCATGACACTCGCGCTTCGCGCTCGATTTTCTGTATGCATTTTTGTAACTTTTTAATAAATTACATGATTATTGATAAATTTATTTTCTTCCAAATATCTCAAAAAGGAAAAACAATCGTAGACTTTATTTAAGGGAACGATTTTGCAGAACAACGCTTATTTCGTATCTCACATATTTTGGTGAAAAAAATCGAATTTTTTCAATATTAAAAATCAAAAAATTAAAATATACATACTGTCGAGAAATTTTTCGATAAGAATGTGTAGAACATATTTAGGCAAACAATTTTCCATCTAAACGTTTTTTTTGTATCTCACATATTTTGTCTAAAAAATGGAATTATTGAATTTTAATCGTATTTTTTGGAATTGAAACGGAAAATATATCTTTTATCAGAAACTGTGTGAGACAAAATTTGTAGATCTTTTTGAAACGAACAACTTTGTATTCTTACGTTTTTTTTGTATTTCACATATTATTGTTAAGAAAATTGAATTTTGGATTTTCAATGTTTTTTTTTAAATTAATAAGAAAAATATGCATCTTATGAAAAAATGTTACAATTCAAATTTGTAGGTCTTTATGTAAAAAATAATATTGTATCATAATGTTTTTTCGTATCTCGTATAATTTAACTTGAAAATGGAATTTTGATATTGACTTTTTTCGAATTTTAATATGCTGTAACATTTCTAGTTTTGATTTAATCAAAAAATGTTATCAGGATAATTTGTAGCGATTTATGAGAACTATCAAAAACCAGTATTGAAATTTTTGATTTTTTCAAAAAATTATTTTCAAAAACACAAAAGTAGTGCTCAATCCCTCAATTTTGATTGGATGTGCTTGGTTAACGAACTTGTCCTTACTTTTTCGGCTCCGATAAAGTGTTCCAAAGCTCAATTCAATCTGATAATTCTATCGAGAGTTATGCCGCACACGACCTACAGACAGACAGACACACACTTTTGTAAAAACCCTTTTTTCGGACTCAGGGGGTCTCAAAACGTAAAGATTTGATGAAATTTTCGAAAGTCATTTTTCACATAAAACCAATACCTTCTCATCCATGATGAGAATGTAAAAAAATTCGGGATATGGAACTCAATTATTATGTAAATTTTTTAGAACGCTCGTTATAATATAATTGCATCGGCACAGATTTAAAGTATTAAAATCTCAACCGATCAAAATGCAAGTTGTAAAGAATTCATGAAAAATGGTGAAGCGAAACGCCAAAAATCATTTAATTAATACTTTTATTCTATTTATAAAAATGTTTCCTGCTTTCTCTGCACTGGGATATAAATCGAAATTTCCAAATCAAAGATTTTTTAAGGACTGTTGCATTAAATTTTATGCAAGCATCTACAACTTTTTAGAGATTGTTACTGTTACAGATAAATATGAACGAAAATTTTGAATCTAAGTTTTCATCAACAGGCAACTTAAAGAAAACTTGTGTAATTTAAAAAATTGTCTTTGTCTCTGTAAGAGATGTAAATCAGAAAATGGCGACCGTGCCACTTATCTGAGAACTTGAATACTACTATATCACCGGATGGAATCGAATCGAATGAAGAATGAAAACGAATTTCGATTAGAGAAAAGCGATCTTCCGTGATTCGATTTCTGAGAATGAATGCCCAATCGAAGAAAAAACGAAGCTAGCTATTTTATCTCTACATAGAGTCACGACCTGAAAGGACTCGAATGTCTTTAATTACGATCGCATGAGTTCATAATAATAGAACGAATTTTACAATTCGTTTGGTTTTTAATAATCGCCAAAGCAACGATATTAATAAATGTCAAGGGCTTTTTCACAATTTCAGAAACGACTAATAAATCAGGTTTTAATTTAGTAAAATTTATACGTAAACATATAAAAATTTATGGAGCTTTAAAGCGATTCAAAGTTCCAGATTATTAAAATTGATACAAGGAGAAACCAAAGTTTGCAATTAGTTAATGGAAGAGGATCTTTTTTAAATAAGGACGTTTTTTCTTGATTTCTTCGCTCAACCGGTGGAGTAACGTCGCATAATACGCTCCAGTTATCGCTTGTCCTTTTTCCAAGTAATCGGTGTAGATGATTCCACGTGTATTCTAAAAAACCGTGGCCATCATCTTGCCGGCTGATTTCGCCTTCTTCGAAGCCCGTTCGCCTTCAAAAACCCACTGTTTTGACTGTTCCTTTGTCTCTGGAGTGTGGTGGTGTATCCATGTTTCGCCCACAGTTATGTATCAACGCATAAACTCGTCAGGATTGCAACGGAAAAGCGCCAAAATAGCCTCCCTAGCGAACTGGCTGAACGGTAGCTTTACACTGTAGCGTAAAGCTATCGTAAAGTAGCATTATAACTCATGAATGAGGCAAAATAAACGTTCAAAATGTTTTTATCCTTATTCTACGTTAAAAATAACGTTAACTGGTAATTGGAATATGCAATAATTTTATTTATTCACGCTAAAAATTAAAAAAACATAATACCTGTCATTGAAGGCAGTGCAGTAGTTCATCACTTTCCATGCCTTCACCGTCAGGATTGACTACTTGTTAGAGTGAGATAAAAGTATAGTTGTGTCTTACTCCAACCAATGGTCAACTTTAACGGAGACATTCCACAAAAGGTGAACCACTGCACTGCCTTCAATGACAGGTATTATGTTTTTTTAAATTTTAGCGTGAATAAATAAAATTATTGCATATTCCAATTACCAGTTAACGTTATTTTTAACGTAGAATAAGGATAAAAACATTTTGAACGTTTTTTTTGCCTCATTCATGAGTTATAATGCTACTTTACGATAGCTTTACGCTACAGCGTAAAGCTACCCTTCAGCCAGTTCGCTGGGGCTCAGAGTCGATCACACATTTGCGTTTATTCTCCTCTGAGAGCAAACGCCATAGTCGTCTTGCCGAGATTTTTTTCACGCGCAATTTTTCGTGCAAAATTAAAAACACTGTACTTTGCGATATACCTGTGGCCTCAACTATTTCGCGCACTTTGATTCGTCGATCATCCAAAACCATATCGTGGATTTTGTCAATCATTTCGGGGGTAGCCACTTCCACTGGACATTCCAAACAATGTTCATCTTTGACCTCTGTCGATGTTAAGCCTTTTAAATGTTTAATCACCGCTCGAAACTCACTTTTTCCATTTTTCTAAATACACAAAAGTTTTTTGCTTCAATCGACAATAAAAATGAAATCGTATGATGGATATGACTAAGACTCTAACAGCTCTCTAGTGAGTAATGATGATTACTAAAACCAAACCATTTTCGTAAGGATCCGTTAGGGAAAGATGGGACAATGTTCCCCCACTGAGCCCACCGAAATGAAAATTGGATCGGAAGTGACGTCATACGCATTCTTGATCGTCTAAAAGAACAACTAAAGGCCCACGTTTTGAGGTTAGTTTTAGGAATAAATACACTTTCCCGTATATAATATGCATCACAATATATCACAATATATATCACATTCGTTATAAATTACTAAACAAAAACATAACCGCTTAGCACTTAAGCGGAACTCTTCAACAAACTCCGTTCGGCCAATCTGTATACGGCATGGGGTTTGTCCCATCCTTCCCTAGAGGACCCTTACATTTTCGATACTGCGAGCGCCATCTCTGGGATTTTCTGAGGACTTATTGAACGACTCTCTACATTTTAATTTGAGGAAAAACGTGTAATAGTAAAAAATTTTCACAGCGAAATACTGAAGTTTGGATAAACTATACACGGAAAAAACAGTATAACTGTTCGACCTATACTGGTATATAGTGTCTCGACCCATGCGGTATAGGTGAGACAACTATACTGGTTTGCCGCGCGACCTATACATTGCTTCGTATGCACGCGACTCGAAATGAGAAAGAAGTGTCATTTTTTCGAGGCGTTTTTTCGAAGCGTTTGTCGATTTGTTTGGAGCATATTTTCTTTCTTTGAAAGATCATTTTTGCGTATCGCGTATTGTTTTATCACACGCGAAAATTCACAAGAGCGATAACGATGGCATAATATTTTGTTTACGATCGCTATACATGGTATTGTCATATCATCGAACTTGTATAGGTGTCTCACCTATACTCGTATAGTTCTGAGGACCATACCTTAGCATTGGTCTCATAGCAATATTTTCTGGTTCTGAGGACCAAAATATAGTTATATATTATATTAGCTATACAGTTTTTTCAGTGTACAATAATTTACTATAGATTGTATCAAACTTTACTATAAACTACTTGTGTACTAAAGTTTCATATAATTTTTCGAATCTTTAGTAATTTGACTGCGAAAAATTTCCAGTCCACTAGGAATAATTAGCATTGCACCTCGATTTTCCCTAGATTCCCAATATTTTTCAGAATTATCATTATAAAATAAAACATATATTGCTATACAAAGTTCCTCCGTGTAGTTTTTACATATCTTTTGGATCATCAAGCGATGAAATTCAGTGAAGCAAGAGGGCCAAGGTCGTCTGTAGGAAGAGATTCGCGAGGTTCGTAAGAAGACTCATTTTAAGAGAAAAGGTTGGTGATTTAGAAGCTGGAAGGACTTTCCGGCAATCTGTGGTAAAGAGGCAAAAGAAAGAGCTTCTTTTCTTGTTGCGATTGCAAAATGCCGAGAGGTTTACGAGCATGGCGTGGAATCAATGGAATCATATATGAAGAAGACAATAAGAGTTCTCTGGCTGATATTTTTACTTTTTATTCTGGAAACAATGCGACCTATTAAAATCAATTCAACTTTTCGCATGCAACTCTCAGTTCTCTCTTAAAATCTACAATGGGCAATTTGCAGAATCCATAAAAAGAAATTAGTTTTCGTTAAGAAAGTAGAGAAATTTTATACTTTGACATAATCCTTGGAGAAAAGTTTGAATTAGTAGAAGCCCAGAGGAATTATCACCTTTTTTATTAGTTCGCAATTACGATAGAAATTCACAATTTTCGCAATATCAAAGTAATTTTATTTTCGACTCAAGTGTATTGCATTTTTAAATATTTTATCTTCGTTTATCTTAAACGAAAATGTTTTTTGGGAATCATCACATAAAGATTTTTTGGGAATTCAACTCTCCATTTCATCTTAGATTCTTGACAAATTTCTAAAAATCAAGAGAATTGTATGAAATTTTCAGATTTTATAAGAGTTCTATGTAATTTCTGCATAATTTCTGTGCGAATTCGAGGGTATTATATAATTCTCGGGTCTATAATAATAATAATGGCAAATGTTTTAGAACATTTTATACATTTTTATTAAAAGGATTCTAATTAAAAACTCTTTTAAATAAGGGAAATTATGAGATCCGTTTAAAAAATCCAATCAAGATTGGATTCAAATGAGTTTAATTTGATTTACTCCATTATTATCTTTATTTACATATAAATATATATAAATAAATTTTATCATCAATACCTTGAATTCAGTTAAATTTTGTATAACTGTAGATTCGTTTTCGCTCGAATTGACCTTAAATACATTATGTTAAAGTCACTCGTTATTAATTTTTAGTAGATTGCTTTATTTCTAATTGACATTAATTCAGCTAACTTGAGTTGATTAAATTTTCAATTCAATCAGAATTAATGTTACTTAAAGTAGATCCCATTAAATTAAGTATTTACTGGGAGTTTACTGAATTATATTTTGAATTCACTTAAATTTTATCTGAATTCTATTTAAATTTACTAGAATTCACTTCATATTTGTTCTGAAAAAAATCTTAATGCATATACATTTTGTTATCGCCATCTTGAATTTAGCTGAATTTAGTATAAAAATTAATTTATTTTGATTCGAATTGACCTTAATTACATCATGTTAAACTCACTCTTTTTTAATGTATTATCAAGTTTTATTTACTTGAATTTTTATGTCTTAGTGTTCAAGAAGGTTGTAGTTTGTTGAATTGCTTAAAATGAAGTTAAATTACTATAATTTTATAACCTGGAATAATATTATCAGTCATGTTTTATGAAAGAACAAACATTACTTTTTGAGAAAAAAATTTAAAACTTACGGAAAATAATACTTTTGATAATGTTTTTTATCATAGAATTTTTCCTTACTAACGCTTCTTACCCATTTTTTGAAAACGATTGGATTTTTATAAATCATAAGATATTTTTCGGGTAAAATATTCTGTATAATTCTATTGTTTCCAATCTTAAAAAATAGAATAAATTCTTCTAATATATTTAGTTATTTTTAGGAACTGTTCATTTAATAAAACTTCTTTTAACGATTTCAGCCACTGAAAACTTTACTTTTAAAATTGTAAACAGTAGAGCTGTAGAGAATAACTCCCCCGAAAATTAAGCCATAATTTATGAAAATCCAATCGTTTCTAAAAAATTGTTAAGAAGCGTTAGTAAGGAAAAATTCCATGATAAAAAACATTATTAAAAGTATTATTTTTCGTAAGTTTAAAATTTTTTCATGCAAAATAATGTTTTTTCTTTTATAAGACACGACTCCTAATATCATTTCATTTAATAAAATTATAGAAAAACTTTCTTTTCAGAGACCTGTTTTTTGATACGACAGCTACCTTAAGTTGAACTAATGTGGATTTTTTCGGAATTTATTTCGACTTAGATAAGAATTAACTTTCTTTCAGGTGGACTAAATTGAATTCACCTTGGATCAACTTTTCAATCATCATCAGTACCCCAGTAACCTTTCTAATATTCACTTCCGATAAATAAATAATAATTTACAAAAGCTAATCGTGTTTCTGCACTATCTTAATAGCCATTCCATGAATTTCAACCTAATTGATTTCAGAAACAAGGTAATACATCTGACAACAATCTTAAAATTCGTCAAGATGGTTGACAAGGAAATTACACTTGCTTAAAATTAAAAGTCACGCGTAACTGTGATTAGAGTCGGAATATATGCATATATCTTTTGATCGGTTACCTCATAGCCTTTATTTTCCTAATATCCTCGGAATAAACACACCCAGAAAAGAGTTTTATTTAAATTTAAGAAATATTTTTTTACTTTCATTTCTTCAACTCGAAGTAAAAACACCTTTAGATCAAATATACATTTATTTGATTTTAAAAAATCACCTTCATAGCCTTTTTTAAATGGAAAAAATTTTTTTTTAAACATTACTTATTTAATTTGAAAAAATATTTATTTGACTCAAATCCCATATCGGCAAAAACTTAAGAAATAATTCATTTAATTTTATTATCTTGAACGAAGACAATTTTTTCTTTAAATTAAAGATAATATTTCTGTTTATCATATTACACATGTACTTATGCGACTGCACAGACATTTAATTCTTCAATTCAAAGAAAAAGAAAAAGTCCGAGGTTGTATACAAATTGCTAAATTTTTTTTATTTCAAATGGAAAAGGAAATTCCATTTACTTAAGGTTCTATCTACCTTAAGGAACATATTCCCAGCATAATAGTCGTGCTTCGCGCTCGATTTTCTGTATACATTTCAGTAACTTTTTAATAAATTACATGATTAAAATAATTTATTTATTTTCTTCCAAATATCTGAAAAAGGAAAAACAACCTTAGACTTTATTTAAGGAAACGATTTTGCAGAACAACGCTTATTTCGTATCTCACATATTTTTGTTAAAAAATTGAAGTTTTAATATTCAATAGTGTTATTTGTAATCAAAACATAAAATATAGATCCTGTCGAAAAATATCCGAATGAGAATTCGTAGACCTCATATAGACCTCATATAGACAAATAATTTTCTATCTCAACATCTTTTTCGTATCCAACATATTTTGTTTAAAAAATAAAATCTTGATATTGACTTTTCTCAAGTTTCAACATATACTATAACTTTCCTAATTTTAGTTTAATTGAAAAATCTCATTAAGATAATTATTAGAGCTTTATGAGCACTTTCTGCAATCAATATTGCAATTTTTTTAAAAACACAAAAAATGCTCTTACTTTTACAATTTATCTCGGATATGGCTGGTTAATGAACTTGCACTCAGAGAAAAGATTTGACTAAATAATGAAAAATAATTGAAAATTATTTGTTTGAAAGACTCTCTTTGATTTAAAGAAATGATCAATTTGAATTAGATAAAATTTGTTTGATTCGAACCAAGTATCTTTGAACCAAATACAAATTTGTTCAAGTCATATAAATTTCTGCTCGCTATATTCCGAATGAAATCTCGGTTATAAGCTACTATTGAGTTGGACAAACTAAGATCGAGTCTACGAAGCCAATCGCAAAACGACGGAAGCACTCGAATGACATTTTGAAACAAATTATATGAGAAACCAAGGATGAATGTTTCGATTTTTGCTACGCGTCACCAGGTTTCTAGCAAGTTCTTATTCATAATATTAATTTCTCAAATATGCTTTCCAAGTTATTGGATCTATAACTTAATTCGTGCGGTTTTTTTTCAAAATTTGAACGTTTATTTAAGAAAAACATGTACAATAGTATTATTCAAAGTATTGCCCATCTGAAGCTATGACTTTTTCCCATCTTCCTGGCATTTTGTGGATTCCATCCCGAAGGAACTGCGCCGGCTTGGCGGCCAAGAATGAATCAAGCCAATTTTTGATACCCTGTTCTGATGTGAACCGTATTCCAGTGAGGACGATCTGTATCGACCGAAACAAATGGTAGTCAGAAGGGGCACACTGAAAAAACAGTATAGCTAAGAGAACTATATTTTGGTCCTCAGAACCAGAAAATATTGCTATCAGACCAATACTACGGCATGGTCCTCAGAACTATACGAGTATAGGTGAGACAGCTATACAAGTTCGTTGATATGACAATACCATGTATAGCGATCGTAAACAAAATATTATGTCATCGATATCGCTCTTGTGAATTTTTGCGTGTGATAAAACAATACGCGATGCGCAAAAATGATCTTTCAAAGAAAGAAAAAATGCTCCAAACAAATCGACTTCTTTCTCATTTCGAGGTTAGAATCGCGTGCATGCGAAGCAATGTATAGGTCGCGCGGCAAACCAGTATAGTTGTCTCACCTATACCGCATGGTTAGAGACACTATATACCGGTATAGGTCGAACAGCTATACTGTTTTTTCCGTGCAAGGTTTGGGCTATAAGGCGGGTGGAGTAAAACTTCCCATCCACTGTTTTCCAAATAGTTCTTAACCGGAATAGCAACATGGGGCCGAGCGTTGTCATGATAAAAAATTATTGTCCCGTGTCTGGTCGCATATTCCGGGCGTTTTTCGGCTATTGCTCTCTTGAAATGGATTAATTGTGTTCAGTAGCGTTCTCCATTGATGGTTTCACCCGGTTTTAACAGCTCATAATACAGCACACCCTTCTGATCCCACCAAATACAGAGCATTACCTTCGCGCCATGGACATTCGGCTTTGCCGTTGATTTGGCTGGTTGGCCGGGTTTCACATGATTTTTTGCGCTTGGAGTTGTCGTAATGGATCCATTTTTCATCACCAGTAACAATTCGATGCAAAAATGACTTCTTTTTGTGGCGTTCCAGCAACATTTCGGACATGCAAAACTGCCTTTCAACGTCTCTCGGCTTGAGTTCATGTGGAACCCAATTTCCTTGCTTTTGAATGTATCCGGCTGCTTTTAAACGTTTTGAAATGGCTGCTTGAGTGACTCCCAAAGATTCTGCGAGCTCTTCTTGTGTTTGTCAACAATCTTCATCGAGTAATGCTTCCAGTTCTTCATCTTCAAACTTTTTTTGGCTGCCCAGGACGTTCTTCGTCTTCCAAGCCAAAATCACCACTTTTAAATCGTGCAAACCACTTTTGGCACGTTCGCTCAGCTAGAGCATGTTCACCATAAACTTCCACCAAAATAAGATGACTTTCGGCAGCAGTTTTCATCATATTAAAGTAATGTCGAAGAACTCCCCGCAAAAACACTTTTTCAGGCACAAAGTTCGACATATTTCAGTGAAAAAAAATTGTTGTTTACGCTTCAAATGAATGACATATACTGAAAAAGACGCACAATGATAGTAGCTTTCCAACGCATGTTCGGACTATTGGAGAGATGAAATAATAATCAAGTCACGCCATCTCTTAGCAAACCGCACGAATTAAGTTATAGATCCAATATAATATTTATTGTTCGACTTATTAGAATTATTTTTAGACAACTTAGTAATCTTAATATCATTTTTTCGTACTCTAAAGTTTTTGAATGGAGATTTATAATATTTAGTATTTAAAATATTAATTTTTTCTTCTACACGTTTTAAAGACTGTTATGACTATATTAAATTTCGATTACAGAATATGAATAAGTGTAATAAAACCTCGTCTTTCCCCATTTTAAAACAATATTATATTAAATTTTCATTCATTTTTATCATTTACTCTAACAAAAAGTCTCTCAGTGTATATAAATACATTAATTTCTTTGTTTTTAAAAAAATTTATTTGTACTGATAGTAATGGTTCGGGAGTTTTAGCCATTAGGTTGTAGGTTGGAAATTTATAATTGTATTCTTAATATAATAGTTCTCTCTGAACAAAGCAGCATGTTAAACACAGCAACCGAAATATTGTAAGTGAAACTGGTCGAATCAGAAGTATAATATTCACTCAGAAAAAAGGTTCGGTTAAACTTACTGAAGCTAATCGGTTAAAAAGACTAAACTTTTAGTTAATTTTGCCAGAAAAATTGTTTACTTATTATGGTTAAAAAATTCTGGTATTATTCCAGTTACTGTTACAGGAATAGTATATTATGTGCCTAGGCGCATAATGAGGGTTATTACGCGACGAGCGACCATGCTCGCAAGAGATCGAAGTCGAGACAAAGCCGAGACTACAGTTTAGATTAGCGTAATGTTGTCTATTACGATACAAAGGAACATAATGTAAAAAGTAAACTGTGCATGCGCCTATTGCGATACAGCGGAGCATAATCTCGATCCAATCCGATAATTTTATCAAGAGTTATCGTGTCGTCAGATAGACAGAAACTTTCGTCAAAACCATTTTTTTAACTCAGGGGGTCTCAAAACGTAAAGATTTTATGAAAATTTCGAAAATAATTTTTTACACGAAACCAATATCTAAGCTATACTTAAAACTTTAAATGCGTTTTTCTCAAAACCACGTTTTTTAAATCGGTGACCACGATTACTCGAAAACCACTTAAACGATTTACTTCAAACTTGACAAGCTTCCTTGATATATAAAACTACGGTAAAATAAAAAAATAAATAAAATAAATAATAAAAAAATAAAAATAAAACTATCGTAGATTTTTTTTCCATTCGAAACTTTTTCTTGAATTAACAAAAAACGGGTGATTTTTTGGCTAAAATCGAACGTTCAAATTTGACCAGTCACCATTTCGTCAAATTTTTTTTTTTTACAAGCTACGTGTTTTTCTTCCATTTTTAATTATTTTTCAAACAGATTCTGACGAAGCAGCAATAAAATTATATACTTTCGAATGCTGAAATAATTAAAAAAATATATGCATATAGCAAAGAGAAAAAAATTCTAAAAAAATACACTTTTCTTTCTTCTCTGACTGCGACCAACCCCTTAAGAAAAATGAGCCCTTTTTGAAGCAAATCACTAGTGTGTCGTATGCTCGTTTTGCAAAGACACGTCCGAAACGGGTTTGTGTTTAGAGCCGCCTTTCCACTTACCTATCGTTTGCTATTATCACACACCCTGCGGTTTTAAGCTATCGCGAGTAGGGTTGGAAAGAGGGTCTTTCGCGTCTGATAGTATTGCCTTTTCTTCCTCTCACTCCTTCGACATCTCTTCCTGCAGCCCCATATCCTTGCCAAATGCTCCTCATGCACCCTCCAGCCTCTTCGTCTCCCGCTTCCGGCAAGATAACACCAGCCTGTTTGTATAAGGCGTTAGAGCCATCTATAGCTACGAATATTTTGTGCAAAAAGGGCTGCATGAAACGCGAGATACAAGCAATACCTAACTTACTTCTAAGCGTGTGTGTATGTTTGTATGAGAAGACGTCGAATAATCGGAAAAGGTATACATAAGTCACCGTTACCGACCGAGATGTTCATCTAGCCACGCGTCATCTTGAACGAGGAAATTTTCCTCCATAGGGGCTGTATATGCTCTTGATAAGATATGAGGAAACGTCTCCTCGTTGTCGGGCGTAATGGTTGTGCGCCATTGTTGGTACCCAGCTTATGAGTAGTCGAATGTGACTTTTTCTGCTTGATGACTTCAGAGATGAAAAACGTACATAGGGTAGACAAGTTGCAAACTTGTCGGGTTAACATTCATTGCTCTCCGAAAAGTTCAAATAGAACATGTTATTGATGCGTTCTTTTCTTATTCCGAGTCGTAAATTATCATACAATATATTTTTATGTGCAATTATTATTTCAATTAGAGAACTATAGTGGGTGGTCAAATTATTATACGATGGGCACTATTTATAGTTTGAGCCTAATAATGAAAAACAGTAATTTGTCATGAAAAATTGCTCCATTGTTTTTCAAAGTATTCTTCTTTATGATCTATAGACTTTTGCATGCGTTCGGACCATGTGTCGTAGCATTTTTTCCATTCCGCTTGAGACATCTCCAAAACATGATTTTGTCAAATTATATGGAATCCAATGTGAGAAAATCTTTTTCACGGTTAAATGTTTATTGTTGATTAAGTAGATGATGGCCTTTCTGGTATTTGTTAAGATGTTATAAGAAGGAAATCAAAAGTTCAGTTTCAGGAAAATTTTCACAGAATATTTAAAAATTCAAATTTACAAATCATCTTTACTTATGACAAAACTATTCAGCAAAAAATACTTAAGTCTGTTAAAACACCGACACCTACTAAATTTAAATACAACGTAGTTTATAAAATTAAATGTACCCGCGAAAAAAAATTGATCTTGTTAGATCTGGTCAGATCAAATTCCCAGATTTAACCAGATCTTGATTTTGTCGAGATCTGATCAGATCTAATCAGATCTAAAGTAGATCTGGTCATATTCAAAGTAGATCTGGTCAGATCTGAAGCAGATCTGGTTAGATCTGAAGTAGATCTGGTCAGATCTCGACAAAATCAAGATCTGGTTAGATCTGGGAATTTGATCTGACCAGATCTAACAAGATCAACTTTTTTTCGCGGGATATACAATGCAATAGTTTATATATTGGTCAAACTTGTAGATTTTTACATACTAGAATGTTAGAACACGCCAGATCAATTAAAAACTACAACAGTAATAGTACTGCACTTGCACAACATGCTTATAAATTTAAACATAATTTTGACTTTAAAGAAGTAAAAATTTTATAACATGAACAAAATTTAAAAAAAAAACTTTGCCTTGAAATGATTCATATCCAAAAAAATAATAACTCAATTAATTTTAGAACTGATATCGAAAATCTAAGTGATATTTACTTTAATATTATCCAACTTGCCAAATAACTGTTTACTTTAATATTTTTCAACCTGCTTTATAACTGTTGACCTAATAAAATTTTTGAATTTAAAAATTTTTCCCGCCTTGCAGCTATACCATCTACCTTAACCTTACATTTATGGTACTTTTCAAATTAGTCGTCATGGACTCTCCATGAAAGTTGTTGTGACAGTCTAAATACATAGATTAATCTTTTACAATGAGTAAGTTTATAAAACTTCATTTTTAACATAGTTTTACATTTCAAATATAATTTTAATATCTTTCTTAATTAAGTATTGCTTTGCTGAATATTTTTGTTTTATTTATAGAATCCTAAACAACTGGGATATAGACTTGACCTCTTAGAGGTTAAGTTTACAATTTTACATATAATGATGAATTTTAAAACAAAAATCACAACATACTTATAACTGGATTATTTATTTTATCTCCTGGCAATTTTTAATAATTTTAAACAAGTTTTTGCAACACTGATATTGTGATAATAAGATGAAGTACTAACTTGAGACTTCATTAATATGTAATTTCTACGAAGCATTATATAACCATGTAACGTCTTTTTTATAAAAAATTTTTTATAAATTCGAAATCCTCGCAACGAACTGTTTAAGGTAACATTTTATGATATTTCTACGCAAGTCTTGGGCTATTAGTTGTTACATGTTTCATCTTCAAATAACCTATGTGTATTATTATTTATTTTAGTCTTGATAAGGAATAAAGCTTCATTCGAAACGTCGACTTGCTAAGGAAATTAATAAATATTCTTTTTCAAAGGAATTTTTGAAACTGAACTTTTGATTTCCTTCTTATAACATCTTAACAAATACCAGAAAGGCCATCGTCTACTTAATCAACAATTTTATACTGGTAACAACAAAAATACATTTTCAAGTTAAATGTTTATGCAATATTTTATATATGCTGGTGGAACTAATTCCTAAGGTTGCCTTAATCTCAAAGTATGTCACATGACGGTCTTGCATTATTAGCTTTTGTACAGCATTAATGTTTTCTGACCCATCACTGATTTTGGACGACCTTTACGAAATTCGTCGGTGAGCGAATGGTGGCCACGATTAAACTTGTTATACTAGCGTTTCACAGTGGCATAGGATGGGGCTTCACTTCTAAAAGTGGAAATCAGTTGATCGATGCATTCTTGTCTTGATATTCCACGTCGAAAGACGTAATAAATCATTGTACGAAAATTTTCACGACTTAATTTTTTTTTTTTCTTGCTGAGACACAATTTTCAAGTCACTGTAAACGATACAAATAACGCTCAAATGATAAAACGTTTTCAAGGTGGTTCTGGTAAAAAATGTCAAACTTTCCAGTGCAAATGTTAGATGGCCCTCGTACTCACTTCGTTAATATTAGTCGCATAAACTCTCCTAATATTGACAATAAACATATTGGAATTTTTTCCGAACAACAAAATAAATGACGTCAAATTTATGCACGAAACAACCTCAGGATGAAGTGTTTTTGTTAATTTTTGAGAAGGATATTGCGAAAAAAGTCCAAATTTCAAAACTTTCCTTAAATTATAAATAATTCCCGAAATAATTGATGTTTTTAGATTTTTCTCGACTTATTTTAAAGGTAAATTCACGTAGCATGTGCAAAAACGTGCCAAAAAAGTTATACTAATTTTCCCTTAGATTCGTAAAAAGTCTAAACTTAGAACCAAAAAAGGCGTAAAAATTATATATTAAAAAATACTAAAAATGATTATATTCCATTTTGCAATGAAATTTAATAAATTCTTGTAGGTTATCACTTTCATGTATTTTTAAAATCCTATTTTTTGAATATCAGAATTTTTTGAATTATTATGCTTTTTTGGTTCTAAGTTTAGACTTTTTACGAATCTAGGGGAAAAGTAGTATAACTTTATTGGCACGTTTTTTACATACTACATAAATTTACCTTTAAAATAAGTCGAAAAACATCTAAAAACATCAATTATTTGGGGAATTATAATAAAGTTTTAAAATAAGTATAATAAAAAGGTACAAAAAAACAAATTACAGAAAATGCAAGTAAACTTTTGTACTTCAGTCCTCTCGCCATTAAAAGTCCATGTTTCAATAAAACTTTAAACTAGGTAGCTTCCTAATAAGACACTCGTTGATATTAATGAAATTGCCAACAGAGTAAATATCTCACTAAAATTTGTGACATGCTATGCGTAAGTGCAATTATCACTCAAAGGCTATATCCATTCAGAGCAAAATTATAATTAAAATTTTATCCAAAGTTAAGCCACAAGAAGAAGTTTATGTTAAAAAACAAAGAGAGTAAATGTTTCGCAGTATGAAATGTTTAAAATGCAGAAGAACTTCCCTCCTGTACTGTTTGGAACCACTTTTTCCTAATTTATTCGGAAATACTTTTTCTTCTGTTTCCTACCTTCACTTCCGATAGCTTTCACCCTTTTCCCAACGCTTCTGTACTTTCCGTTACCGTGACGGCGTCGGTCTGGATTGCAAACTGGCTATTCTCATGTTAATTCCTTTCTCGAGATGTAGATGGTCAGCAGCCGTGCATTTACAATGGTAATTTTGTAGCAATGGCTTTCCCGAAAATCGAAAGAGATTATTTTCAACACACTCTCCCAAATCCTTAATGAACAAGTTTGTTGATGCGAGCATAAAGATATTTCTGGCGTGGGATTCTTAATTATTTATTTCCTAGTATCAATTTCATTTTTTTAAATAAAACCTCTGCTGGATGTAAAAGTATTCAAATGGATAAAAAACAGCGGATTCAAGCGGATACAATTTTTTTCGCTTTAATGAGAACTTTGCGTATTTTAAAATCAATATATACCTGTTATAAAATTTTAAAATCGTTTTCCACTTGAATACTTTCTGATACGCGAAATCAAATTGAATCCTCCTCTATCAGCTTCTACTTGGATCTATTGAATTCATTTCTATATTTATCTATCAATGGAGTATATTAGGTATATATATCACGTATATTTATTCGTTACAACTCGCCTAATGTAGAAGTTTGGTTTTCATTTTCATAATTTGTACACATCTAGTTATTCCACACTTTTATTATTTTAGACACAAATCGTCATAATTTTTCATTCACGTAAATCTGCCCGTAAGGGCAAGAAGCATCCCACACGTCAAAAGGCAATTTCTTACACGTTTTTATAATCTCACTCTTGATTTAATGGAGGAAAAAATATACAGAAATGGTTCAACATTTTTTAGAATATTCCCATACCTTTGTGTATTTTATCTTTTCACCATTAAGTCAATTATAACATTATAAAGTTATTTTTCCTTATTAGAGGAAAGAAGGTAATTTCTTGCATCTCTAGATAGTTTCCTCATTTGAAAATTAATTACAGGTACTTAATTAACAATATTTTACATTTATAAGTTAATTTATCTTTATTAGGTCAATTAATTTTTCTTATTTGAACTACACTTAATTTGGATAATAGGAGCAATTTCGGGTGTTGCGTCCGTAAACTCAGGTGATCCTCAAATCAAACCAAACCTTACGTCACTTAAGGCCATGGATCAACCAGATCACGTGACCAAATTACTGTAAAAATTCGTGTAAGATAACTTTTTTATTTTACAAAATGTCTTCCTGTAAATTTTGAAAATGCAAAAGACAACGATGAAAAACGTCTGTCAACTTCGTTTGAATGAAAATATTGCAATAAATTTTACATTTAACTGTAATTGTCGATAAGTTTTAGAATATTTTTCAAAATTTTTGCTAAAAAGAAGTTAACAGAGATGTTTTATTGTATTTTTTTACGTTCCCCAAATTTTCAGGAAGATACATTGTAAATTAGAAAAGTTATCTAAGATCAACGAATAAATGTATAATTTAGTCACGTGGTTCGATTGATTATGGCCTTAACGACGTCAAGTTGTTTACATCGTCACTCTTTGGACCCCTCGCACCGCACCATCGTCAAACTAATTCTAGGAAGCTCCTAAACCCAGTTCCCCTAGCATCCGATTTGAGTGTAATTTCTATTCCTACAAATTTTGATTTATTTTATCCATTATATTTTATACCACATTAAATTATGAAAATTATTGACATAGGTGGATGAAAATGTATAGCGCAAGTTTGTACAAGAAAAATTTAAGAGGGGACAGTTCATTTCGAATTCTATACTCGACTACTATCTGCATACATTTTCTCGCGTACGTGAAACCCAGAAAATCAGCCAATCAGACTTCCAGTTCGCACTCGAGACGAACTCGAAAGTTTGCCTTTTTTTATTAAACTCAGAGTTTCACGTTTTCTTCCGCATAAACGAAAAATGTTAGGAATAGATTTTTCTCTTAATTATACACTACAGGTCAAAAGTTTAAGATCACCTGTTGTTTAAGTCATTGTTGAAGTGTCTTAATTTTAATAAAAACAAGTTGAACATTTTTTTCTGATAATGGCATGAATGTTAATCAAATTTTGCATCTAATGATCCCAAGTTGTAGGAAAAATGTTAATTTTATAAGAATATATTACAAAAAATGTCAAATTTCGATCTTTTTGTAAAATATTAATAACCCTAAAAATAATTAACATTTTAAAATATTTTTGGTCTTGTTTTAACGGTAAGTTTTCATAGTAATTTGTTAAGAGTTCAAGATATTTTTAGAACTTTTTCTTAAATTTTACCCTGGAGTCAAACATGATACAAAATAATCGTAAAATTTATAAAGCTGATCGCTTTCGGACGAATTAGATCCTTTTTAGCGATCGCTTATCGCGTCTTATTGACGATCGCTTTTGGACGAATTCGCTCCTTTTTGGGAATCGAATTTTGCGTTTTTTTGAAGTGAATACAAAAAGTTTACCAATCGGACATAACATCAAGATTTTCACAGGTGAGTAGTAATGTGATTTGTTAAACGACTGAAAGGTAAAATAAGTAATACTAATATATGTAGATATAATTCTTAGTGAAAGAACTTCCTAACATTTATTCGCAGCATCATTCTCAAAAACTGAAGGAGCATAATTATTAAATATGTTTAATATGATTTCGATCACTTTTATCTATTTTCTCGTTATGTACACTCTAATTAAATTATCATTGGAATAAAATGTTTTGAAACAGTTTTTTTTACTAATTATTTAAAGTCTGACGATAATTCGTTCAATTTTTACTTTTTCAAATTTCATATGAATGAATTTATATCATGGGTATGATATTGATTGTTGAATCTTAACATCAATACACTCATGGTTCAAAATAATCAATAAAACTCTTATAAAGCGATATTGTTATAAATCAGAACAATCGCTTTTTTCGTCAGAAAGCGATCGCAAAAAATTAGACTGATCGCTTTCTTGTCAAAAAGCGATCGCGTGAAATTGAAACGATCGCTTATTTATTAAAAAGCGATCGTATAAAATTGAAGCGATCGCCTTTTCGTCAAAAAGCGATCGAAAAAAATTAAAAGCAATCGCTATTTTCAATAATAGTTGATCGCTTAAAAATAACTACACTCGAGATTCCTTATAACGAGATTCCCTGTAACAAGGTTTCCCTTTTACGAGCGCGTCACGTCTCCCCATAACGAGCAGACGATCGACCCCTCTTCCCCCACTACTACGGAATGAAGCGCGCTCGAATTTGAAACGTATTTTTTGCAAATTTCCCAATTTTTCATCCTTTTTTCCAAATTTGTCAAAATTTCCATTTTTTTAATAATCGTCAAGACTTTTCTTTTTTTCTGGAAATATTCAAAAATGCACCTGATAAGCATAGATATTTTTATTATTATATTATTATATTTTTAGTATTTTTAGTACATACCGTCAAATAAGTCAATTCCATGTTCAATACTCGCAAAAATCTTTTTTATACGCTTTTTACTATGTAAATACAATTATTCACATAGCATCACTGACAGGCTGACTGCGCGCATCATATAATGCGCATAAAAGCGCGTAGCAACAAGTAAGATATGGAGGGGATCCCTCTCGCGCTCGATGCAGAGAGGTCTCCGATGCTCGAGCTTCTCGTTATAGGGAATCTCGAGTGTAGCGAACGCGTAGAATAAGAAGCGATCACTTTTTTTGTCTGAAGCGATCTCAAGCGATACTTCGACATGGGTTCTTATAAAAAATTGTATAATTCAATGTTTTCCAAAAAGATCGAAATTTGACGTTTTTTGTAATATATTTTTGTAAAATTAACATTTTGCCTTCAGCTTGGGATCATTGGATGCAAAATTGTATTAACATTCATGTTATTATCGAAAAAAAATGTTAACTTATTTTTATGAAAATGAAGGCACTTCAACAATGACTTAAACAACAGGCGAACTTAAAATTTTGACCGGTAGTGTACTCAAATGTTCAAATTTTCAAATCGACTAAAGAATGTTTGTGTTCTTTAGATTTTTTAGAATGGAGTATTTATAAAATAAGTAATAATCATATAAAAAAATAATTTTCCATCTTTTCATCAAGGGTATAGAAATGGAACATATGAACTTCTCGAAATGCTCTTTTTGCTTAGTCTGGTCGCTTTAGTAGCACAAAAAAGCGGGAAACGCGACTCACAGCAATGCATTTGGCTCTAAAAATGCCTTTTGAGATTCTGACGCTTCGTCAGTTCTCTTTGGGCGCGTTCAAAGTGGCATTATCGTGGCATACCGTAAGTGCATCGTAGGCTTTTGCCGAGTGCAGTTGCAGTTTCGACTTCTGAGGCGTTGGAACATTTTATCGCTCCAAGTGGATAAAGCTATAGCATTGCCTTTTTTTAAGGACCACTTCTAACTAAAAGTCTCCTTCATTTTTGGACTTTCACTTCTCTCTTTTAATCTTACTTATTTTTCATCGACTGTTTCCTTACGCTTTACGAAAACATTCGTTTTCGTAATGGAAATGCAGTAAAAGCCATCGATTATGCAGTGAAGTCTCTAAAGCCATTTCAAGACTTTATGACTAGGGATAAAACTCAAGAATATAACACTAACTTTTATTGAGTTCGCAATATTCCTTGAAGGAAAGTATTGGTTTGATTCAAAAAATCTTGGCTGAAATAAAAGTTAAGTCTTATACTCTTTTTTTGTACCTTTAAGTTAATTCTTTCCTGTTGAATTTGATTTATGGTCTATAATTCGTTGAGTCTATAACAATTCTCGAAACATTTTTTACATTCATCATATCCGACCAAAATTT
Source organism: Diplolepis rosae (assembly GCA_030998225.1). Taxonomy (NCBI): domain Eukaryota; kingdom Metazoa; phylum Arthropoda; class Insecta; order Hymenoptera; family Diplolepididae; genus Diplolepis; species Diplolepis rosae. The sequence goes on from JAPYXD010000701.1 coordinate 8,322,348, forward strand.
TAAAAATTGGAGCATTCTTGGTATTTTTGAAAACTACTTTTTGGAATAATCCAATATCCTAATACTATTTCCAGATACTTTTCATAAAGCTCTACAAATTTTCCTTATAAAATTTTTCAATCTAACGAAAATTATAAAAGTTACACACTATTAGAAATGTTTGGAAATTTACAAAATTGTTATGTTACAAAGGTTGCGTAAAATTTGACGATATTTATGATGTTTTTGAATAGACGTATTTTAAAATTACGGAAATCGTATTGAATTTTCTGAAATTCTTAATATCACGAAACTCAATTGAATTTTCATAAAACTTATCTTAATAATAAAAATCCATTTTTCAGTCAAATTGAACAAGATACGAAAAAACGTTATTATACAAAAATATTTACTAGAAAAAGCTTCACAAATTTGCATTCACACATTTATTGATAAATGTATATTTGTGTTTCGACTTTGAAAAAACACCTTTGAAAATCAAAAATTCGATTTTTTGACCAAAACATGCAAGATATGGAAAAAACGTCAGTATGCAAAGTTGTTTGATCGATAAATTCTACAAATTTGAATTTACACATTTTATTAAAAAATGAATATTTTTTGTTTTGATTTTAATAAAACACTTAAGAGATTATAGTGATTATAATAATAAAATAAATAATAAAATAATTATAAAGATTATAATGCAGAATTGTTTGCTTGAATGAGGTATACAAATTTTCATTCAGACATTTTTTGATGAGATTCATATTTTTCGTTTTAATTTTCAAAATTACTATTCAAAATCAAAAATGCTTTTTTTAACCAAGATATTTGAGACAGAAAAAAGTCATAATGGGATATAGTTTACTTAAATAAGTTCTAGCATTCACACATATTTTAAAATTATATATAAGATTAAGATTAAGATATATAAGATACGTAAATATATCTATTACAAGGAAATCAATATAAGTTTATACTGACTTTTTCCTCTGATTTTCAACCGCGAACATCAAGCGCGAAACGCGAGTCTCGTTATGAGAATATATTCCTCAAAGTCGAAGTAACTTTGAGAAAATTTAATTCACATTTACAATATTACAAAATTGACTTAAGTTTCAGTATGAAATTATAAAACATTTCTGAATATTTTTATATCTCGAAATTTGTGGCTCAGATTGAATAATTTCTTGAAATATTGTAATTTTAATAGACGGAATGAATAAATTACTTTTTAGTTATTGATGAAAAAATATTTTTTTAAATAGTTTATAATCTTATTAGGCTAGAGACGAGCATATCTGGTACCGGGACAGTCTATTCGACATCAATTTCTAGGAAAGTCGTTTTTACAAGTGGCATGTTTACGAAGAAGTAAACGAACCACCATTTGTTATACAATAGAGCTAGAGACCACCTGCACGAACGCAGCCAGTGCAGTTTACCTAAAGCGGAAAATATGTGTCAAACTTTAAACCCGCTTTTCAACTTTGTAAAATGTTAGGTTTGATGAGCTTCGTAAAATCAATACCTTACTGTTTTTCCACTTTAGAACTAAATTGTTTTCTATCAATTTGTACTTTAAACTTGGAAATTTATCTTCAGAGAGTATTTTTCTGTATCATCAATCGATATAGAAAAATAATATTAAATTTACTATTTATAAACTGTATTTGTAGTTTTTAATGCGTAATGAATTGAACAAAGATAGTCGATGAGATTTATGGTTTTATTAAATATGCTTGCAGTAACTTCTCGCAATATTTTTAGGGTATTTTTCAACATTTCACAAATTTTTACTAAGATTTGATGAAGAATATTGTCTGAAATCACTAAGTTTTAGGGTATATTTCTCAAATTTTTAAACAAATTACTAAAATTTGAAAGATAATTATTTTTGGTTGCAGGCATTATAAAATTTCCTAATATTGACAATACACATATTAACATTTTTTTCTAAAAATAACATGAAAGACGTCAGAATTATGCACTATACGACCTCAAGATGAAGTGTTTTTGTCAATTTTTAAAAAAAAGATATTGTGGAAAAAGTGCAAATTTCAAAACTTTTATTAAATTATAAATAATTCCCGAAATAAATTATGTTTTTAGGTGTCCTTTGACTCATTTTAAAGGTAAATTTACGTAGAATTTAATAAAACGTGCAAACAAAATTATACTAATTTTCCCCTACACGGAAAAAACAGTATAGCTGTTCGACCTATACCGGTATATAGTGTCTCGACCCATGCGGTATAGGTAAGACAACTATACTGGTTTGCCGCGCGACCTATACATTGCTTCGCATGCACGCGACTCTAACCTCGAAATGAGAAAGAAGTGTCATTTTTTTCGAGGCGTTTTTTCGAAGCGTTTGTCGATTTGTTTGGAGCATTTTTTCTTTCTTTGAAAGATCATTTTTGCGTATCGCGTATTGTTTTATCATACGCGAAAATTCACAAGAGCGATAACGATGGCATAATATTTTGTTTACGATCGCTATACATGGTATTGTCATATCAACGATCTTGTATATAATATAATAATAATTTTTAATAATTCTTGTGAGTTATTGCTTTTATATATTTTTGAAATACTTTTTTTAAGTATTAAAATTTTTTCAAATTTTATGTTCATTTTGTTCTAAGTTTAGACTTTTTCAGGATCTAGCGGAAAATGAGTATAATCCTGCTGGCATTTTTTTTACATTCTACGTAAATATACCTTTTAAATGAGTCGCAGAACATTTAAAAACAATAATTATTCCGGGAATTATCAATAATTAAGGAAAAACTTGAAATTTGCATTTTTTCTTCAATATCTTCGTTAAAAATTGTTTCATGCATAAATTTCACGTGTTTCATGTTTTTTCGGGAAAAATTTCAATATGTGTATTGTCAATATTAGGAATTTTATGCGACTAACAATAACAAAGTGAGTATAATAATAATTTGTCAATCCACTGTGTTCCACAGCTTCTTACTAAATGTCTAAAATCTTCCTGAAATTTTAAGAATGTTTCATATTTTTGATTGGTTAAAGGGATCCGCCACCTTTAATTGGTATATTTTTGATTTCTTTGACATTTTCCAAAAATGTTATACTTTCATTCTGTATACTTTTCTGAGTATATGTGTAAATGTTCGGGACAATCTAATTTTCGTTTCTTGGAAAAATAAATAAAATTAAAAGTTGCTACGATTTACAAATAACGCGTTTTTAGTCAAAATTAGCTTTTTACATTTTTCGTGTTTGTTACAACATATGTTTGAATAAAATCTAAAGTATGAGTCACAAATCTTTGAAATCAGATTATGAGGAACAAAGTAAAAAGAAAATCATTTCAATTGGTTAGAAAACATGAAATTTATTCAAAGTCAAAAAATGTCAAAAAAATGCCCAAAAGACTCAAAATTGTTAGTTTAAAAATACATAAAAGTGATGGAATTTTTCAAAACCTCCAAAATGTTTCTAAATAAAGGTAATAAACATAAAAACAATTATATGGAAGGTCTAAACTCAAAAAATAAAAATATTAAAGCAATCAAATATCGGGTCATTCTATTATAAAAGTTGCTCCATTATGAATAATTTTGTCACATTATTCGAATTTTACGTATAATTATAGTCGTTTTGCATTACGACTTTTAAAAAATGTTGCTGGAGAAGCTTTAAAGGTTTAAAAGGCACCTGGACTAAATTTTTAAGTGTTACAATTTGTAATTTCAATTATGGATTTAATATAAATCCTGAAGAATTTCAGCTGAAAGAAAAATTTAGAAGAGCGCATAAGGGAAAGGTTCTCCTCTTTCCCATATTACGAGATTATACAAACATGATGAGTGTCTTTCAAAAAGAGGCAACACGGGCAAAGAGTTCCTCCGTCTCGGTGGTTAACTCTACTGTACAAGTACAATTTGAAAACCGTGGGATAGGAGTTGGGAGCAGTAAATTATGTAGCATAATGGGGAGATTCCTTTCTCTGGTTCATCCGTCAATGTCACGATCTGAGCCTTCTGTAAAATATCAACCACCCAAGCCCACTAATATTATCCTATTTACTTTTCACGCATTTTTAAAACTCGTACATTTTTAACGAACCCTTAATTTTTCCTTGCACTGTAATGAGTTCCAAAATGCTCGTTACAAATATACTAAATTTTCGTAAAATTACCCATTCCCAGTAAATTTATACAAGTTTTTCTATATATCAATTCCTACCTTACCGGGTTTCAGAACCTTTGAACACTTAGACGGTTCGTGTCCGTGCTAGAGTTTTGAAATTTCTCAAAGAATTTGGAGCAAAAGTACAATATATAAAACAGAGAATAATTTTATTATATGTAATTAATCTGTGTACACTATCATAAATGTTCGAAAATTTACAAAATTTGTATGTTACAAAGGTAACGTAAATTTTGACGATATTTATGATCTTTTTGAGGAAAGGTATCTTAAAATTGCAAAAACTGTACTGAATTTTCTGAAATATTTCTTAATATCATGAAAATTGACTGAATTTTCATAAAATGTATCTTAAAAGCTACCAAACTCTAGCCAAATTTTTATAAAATTCATCATAAAATTACGAAATTGTATAAAAAATTTAAATTATATCTAACTGCATAAAACTTCAGTTACCTAAAACGTAAAATTATTCCTGTTACAAGTTTCAGAATTTCTAGATACAAGTATCAGGATATTAAACACTTTCTAACAGAAAATTAAGAAATTGTTTCTTAAATTTACTAAAAAATAACTGAATTTTCTGAAATTCTATCTTAATTATACGAAACCGTAACAAAATTTCCATTCACATGTAACTGCATAAAACTTCAGTTACCCAAAACGTAAAATTATTCCTGTTACAAGTTTCAGAATTTCTAGATACAAGTATCAAGATATTAAACACTTTCTAACAGAAAATTAAGAAATTGTTTCTTCAATTTACTAAAAAGTAACTGAATTTTCTGAAATTCTATTTTAATTTAACGAAACTGTAACAAAATTTCCAGTTACATGTAACTGCATAAAACTTCAGTTACCCAAAACGTAAAATTATTCCTGTTTGTTCCTTGAATTTACTAAAAAGTAACTGTATTTTCTGAAATTTTATTTTAATTTTACGAAACTGTAACAAAATTTTCAGTCATGTGTTTCGGGAAATTGTGGTAGAAATTTCTAACAGTGTATCTTTTTAGGTATTTTGAAAATTCAGCACGGACACAAACCACTTGAGCATTCAAAGATTCTTTGCATCGATATCCAGAAATACTCTTGTGTATCTAATTTTTGCAATAAACGATCAAGAACCTTTCGTAAGAGTTGAAATAGTCGAATACATACACAAGGGTTGCTTAATTAAAGGCTTTTCCAATAGTTTGCTTAAACTTCAGGCATTTACGTGCAATAATAACACTTATGAAGGTTTCCTAAACGAGAAAAGTTTCCTGGGTTTTCTTTCACGCACGAAAACAAACATTCATTTAGATAAATATTATCTTCATTGGTAATTGATATTTGATGCAAATTGAATCCGAATTGAAGTAGATTTTTCCTGCAAAATGAGATATCGGGTTAAAATTTTATAAAATAAAATAAAATCCATTGAATAAGGTCGTGTCTTCTTCTAAATTTTTGTAATTACACTCGAGATTCCCTATAACGAGAAGCTCGAGCATCAGAGACCTCTCTGCATCGAGCGCGAGAAGGATCCCCTCCATATCCTACTTTTTGCTACGCGCTGTTATTCGAATTATATGATGCGCGCAGTCAGTCTGTCAGTGATGCCATGTGAATAACTGTATTTACATATAGTAAAAAGCGTATAAAAAAGATTTTTGCGAGTATTGAACATGGAATTGACTTATTTGACGGAATGTACTCAAAATACTAAAAATATAATAATATAATAATAAAAATATCTATGCTTATCAGGTGTATTTTTGTATATATCCAGAAAAAAAGAAAAGTATTGGCGATTAATAAAAAAATGGAAATTTTGACGAATTTGGAAAACGGGATGAAAAATTGAGAAATTTGCAAAAAATACAACGTTTCCAATTCGAGCGCGCTTCATTATGTAGTAGTGGGGGAAGAGAGGTCGATCGTCTGCTCGTTATGGGGAGGCGTGACGCGCTCGTAAAAGGGAAGCCTTGTTACAGGGAGTCTCGTTATTGGGAATCTCGAGTGTATACACATTTAGGAGTAGTTAGACTTCCTTAGTCCCATTTATCTTATTTCTTAAAATCTTTACTTGATATCTCATTTTGCATCTGCACGAATTTACACATAATAATTCGGTAACGTAGGAATCTATAAGTGATACATGGCCTTAATGAAGTTACAAATATTTTCATGTTATTTTAGCATTTAGTCACAATTTTCCATTGAAATTATTTAAGCCAAAGTCTTAAGGCCATGGGCCATGCAGGTCACGTGGCCAATTTAGTCCCTGACCATTGATTTTTTCCTCCATATATAAAATTTTTAATTAAAATAAATCGTTCATAATTCAGGAAATGATAAATAATAGCATTTGGAAGAAATAGAAAAAGGTATAGTGTATTAAAATAAAATTTGTTCAAAAATTTTATTAATAATAACAATTGATTGTCTTGAGTTCTGCTGCACTGGTATAACACTGTCGGTCATCTATTTTGTAAAGTTGCTAATATTAATTATTTTTATCAACATTTTTTTATATCATTATGAATATTCAAGACATAACAGACCTGTTTCATTAATTAATTAATTGCCCAAAATTTCAAGACGATATTTCATTCTCCGTGGAAATGTAGTTACGGAACTATAACACTTCAGTTTTATATTTTAGAATAAAATAAATATCAGAATTTTTAATAAAACAAAGTTAACAGACGTTTTAGTAAAATCAATGTTCCCTAAAATCGCAGATTTTAGATGGATAAAGAATCAACAGAAGAGTGAGTGAACATTTATCCTCGACACGGAAAAGGATCATCGATCTTGTTTGCAAGAAAAAAAACAGAAGCTTAGGTGAATTGTATTCCGTTTTCAATTCAGTATAACGTATTATAGGCCAGTTGAAACATTTGAAAAATTTATCAACCCTGGCTGGTTCACGCAGTGAAAATAGATTCTTCCATCTCATGAAAGATTCAAATTCCGTCACAGAATTACTGGACCAGTTCGATAATTCGAATAGGTGGAGAACGTCCGTTTTGCACTGTTCTTGCATGGACATCGCTTTTGTCTCTATTTTCTCCGTTTTTCTTTACTTTATTCTATTCAGTTGGTATAAAAAGTAAAAATAGCAAACCGGATTTCTACAAATCCACCATTTCAAATACTCGGAAAGAAAAATAGCACGAGCGGCAGATTACGATGGCCTTATCACCTTTGCACTGACAACTCTGTTAGGGGAGCTTTGCAGTAGTCGCTATTTAAAGATAGTAACATATATGATAGTGCCAGTATCTTTGTGGGAAATCTGACAGCTAAGAAAGCGGAATAAAGATAGCGTTTAGTTCTTCTTGTGAATTCTAAAAATTAAGACCTTGCCTGTTTCATATTATGTTTTCAAATCAATGACGCTGAAATCCAATAGAATGAGGATCTATGAAAATTTAAATAATTATATTTATTTCATGCAGTTTTGAGGAATTTCCATTAAAATTTTAGATGAAAAGCAAACGAAAAAGTAATGAAGAACTAATTCATTTTTAATTTTATATTTACATTGCAATTTGAAAAGCTATATTTTAATCATAACATCATTTTATCTGAATTGCCCCTTAACTTATTCAGGAGTGCGTTTTATTGATATAACTATATTTTCTCTGGTTCTGTTCCATATCATGTGGTATTGATTTCAGATTACAGTAAAAATGTAGAATCACAATGATGACAGGTTTACAATATCGATCCAACCAATGCCTTATACTTTAAGAAAGATTCACATGACAATGGTACTCAAAACAAAAAAATAAATGAAAATTAGGAATTATTTCGAAATTTGTAACTTAATTTTAATATAAAAAATATTGAAAGTTAAAATACATAAATGATTAGTAAATATCTTCAGGGATTTATATTTACATATTTCTTTAGCATCTGGGTACATTAAATTTTATATTTGGTTACAAGTCACCTCAGCAGAATAATCCATTTCTTTAAGGACGGAAAGATGTTCTTCAGGTTATTTCTATCACTTTTTTATTGTGAGCTTTTGCGCCAAGGAAAGTATAATTTTATAGCTTTGAGAAATTCAATTGGAGTTTGAGGTTTTTGTGATAAAGTAAAAAAGTTAGAAAAGGAAATAGTATCTAGATTGCACAATTTTTATCAAATTTTAAAATATAATTCAATTTGCAAGTTCATAGCAAATTGTATATTTAAATTTCAGTTTATAAAATTATTAATGAAATTCGATTTTTATTTTAAAAAGTGTAAATTGACCAAATAGAATCTTCAGAGGACGATGAGTTATGGCTGGAAATATATGCACAGAAGAAGAGTGGAAAAAGATTCAAGAAGCAAAGAGACCAAGAGACACTATTAATTCATTGAATTAATTAATTTTTTGCTCTCTCAAACGAAGGACCCTTTTCACCATATCAAAAAAAAAATTAGTAAAGTGAAGAATCAAAACAAAAGATAAAAGGGCAAACGATGAATTTAAAAAACAAGTGCATTAAGGTAGTCCGGTAGCGATCAAATGAGCAACTGTAACAATTTTTCGAAAATGTTTCTTGCGCTTCGCAAAATTCCGAACATTGTGCGGAAAATTTTTTCACGTTATAATTTTCTATTAATACCTATAACGATTGGAAAAAAATGTTTTCCGTTAATTTACAATGTTTATTTGACTTTCGGAGTATTTCTTTCGGTGAAATTCGGCAATCATCGCGCTGCGCCAATCACTCGGGATCCAATCGCGGACTCACCCGACGAGATGACAACTATAGTGCTATTGCCAGCTGAGCGGAAATATGGATTCCACTTCCTTTTTATTCTTGTTTTCTGGCGTTTATTTCGAAATAACTTTCCGAGATATACGGTAAGATACGATTTTCAAAGAAAAATTAATATTCTTATGAAATTTCCCAACAGTGGTTAATTTACAGATACCAAATAATAAAATTTATAATATTTAATTTTTTCGTAATCCAATAATATAGAAATATTATTTATTATTATAATAATATTAATATTATCGTATATATTCAAGTTTGTTTCTTATAATTTGATACAGAAACAAGTCAATTTTATTATGTTGTAAATGTGAATTAAATTTTCCCAAAGTTACTAAATTTTCCTATAATTTCAAATGATCAGCCTTAAGGAAAACATTCTCATTTTAATACTTGCGCTTTGCGCTCGATTTTCACTTTATGCCCATTGAAGCCGCATTATCGTTAAAAAGAATTTGCATAACTTCTTGAGATGAGCAATTTTGTCCCCAAAATTTTTTTCGTATTCTGCATAGAGTTTTGCTTAGAAAGAGGGTTTTTTATTTTTATTTTTAATAATATTTTTCATCAAAAAGAAAAATATATAACTCCTATGAAAAAATGTTTTGAACCAAAGCTGTAGATCTTTTTGAAGTAAACAATTTTGTTCCTTAACATTTTTTCCGTATCTCGTATATTTTACGGGAAAATTGAATTTTTGATTTTCATAAAAACATTTTTAATATGAATAAATGAAAAGATATAAAACTCCTATGAAAAAATAGTCAAAAGCTAATTTTTGTTTCTTAAGATTTTTGCCGTATCTAGTATAGTATGGCGGGAAAATGGAATTTTTGATTTTCATAAAAACGTTTTTGTGTATAAAACTAGAACCATTGGTTAAAAATGTCTAGTCAACATCTATATTTTAGTGAGTACATTACATATGGTAATCTGCATAATATTTTATTCTGCAAATAGAAATTAGAACAGGTTAAAAGCAGGTAAATTATATTACAATTATCATAATTAAGTGCTTTATGTACGTATAATGCATTTTTCCATAATTTTTTCAATCAAATTTTTCAAAAAACTAGAAAAAAAACCTGAATCGAATAAAAGATGTTAATGAATATAGTAATTAGTAGTCGAACAAGAATGAATCCATGAAATTATTTCAGCTAATATTTTATTATATATGTATTTATTCTGGAAGTTTGAAAATAAGTAATTTCACGTGAAACGTTCACGCCTGGAGCAATGGAAGGCACAGTAGAAAGATGGATGCACGTTTGGACGTATTGTGTACGATATGATTTTCGTATATCTACGTTTCACACATCCCTCAAAATACTAGAGGCTATTGGCCGTTGGCCAGAATTCCTGACGAGGTGTCATATATAGGCAACGGAAGCATTCATGTGAGTTGACTTCAGGCTTTGCAATGTTAATCTTCTTTAGAAAAAGTAGAAAAAGTAATAAAAATATTTAAAAAATAATGCTAAATATTAGCGTAGTATCAAAATACATCATGGATAGAAAAACATTTTCTAACATCAAGTAAATAGTTTGTTTGAGATAGTTGTCATATCAAAAATCAGGTCTTTGAAAAAAAAAAGCTTTTATATAGTTTTAAGACTCGAAATGATATTATCTGTCCAATGAAAGGAAAAACATTATTTTGTATGTAAAAAATTTAAAACTTACGAAAAATAATACTTTTAATAATGTTTTTTCTAATAGAATTTTTCCTTACCATCGCTGCTCTGTTAATTTAAAAAAAATTCTTTTAACGATTCCAGCCACTGAAAACTCTATTTTTAAAACTGGAAACGTTAGAGTTGTAGAGAAATTTTACCTTGAAAAAATAAGCCATGATTTATGAAAATCCAAATATTTTTTAAAAAATTGATAAGAAGCCAAGGAAGTTTTTTCTTCGCTGGGAAAAATGCCATTACAAAAATCATTATTAAAAGTATTATTTTTCGTAAGTTTCAAATATTTTTAAAAGAATATAATATTTTTTTTTTTATAAGACATGACTGATACCATTCCAAGTCTTAAAATCATAAAAAGATTTTTTTTCCAGAGACCTGATTTTTGGCACAACTACCTTGTGTTTTTTTCGGAGATTTTTCCATACGCTTTTCAGAAATACTTCGAAAATGGTTTAAAATCAGATATCTATGCAAAATGTTTAAATCTTTTAAAAGCTTTGAGGATATAAAAACCAATTTTTTATCAACAGGAAATGATATTTGACCAATTTGTTTTTCTAAACCCCTTTTAAGCGACCATCCAAAAATTACTTACGACTTTAGTGGGGAGAAAAGAAAATGATCTTACGATGTCTTAGATAGTAGGGGGTGGAATTTGAGGATTACTTTTCTTCCAGTAATAACTAATATTCAAAGCTGTCAACTTTTTATTCGACTACACATCTTGACAGAATTTGTAACCAAAGACCAGACTAGGTATCCCCAAAAAAAATTTGATTTTCTAAAAACGAATCCGTTATCAAAATTTTTCCAGTACGACGAAATTTTGAGATGCCCTAACCTTCAAATTTTAAAGTAGCAATTGTTAGCCATATTTAAATCAATATAACTTCTTTTCCCCTCTCCCAAGCAGAAAAAAAATTTCTTTAATGTGAGTTACTTTAAGTAAATGTTACAAAATACAATGACTTGAAAAAGTAGAAACTGTGGTATATAATTATTAATAAAATAGTTTTATTCAAACATAATATTATTATATTTATTAACAAAATGTTATTAGCATTTTATTTATAAAAAATATTAAACTTTGAAGTATTTAAAGATATATTAATTTGAATTTCGCGCCGCGAATGCATCTTGTAAACATGTACCACAGTGTACCATAATTTTAACATGCCGATTCCATAATTTCGCTCCGTGTGTCTGGCAACGCTGCTATCCAGTTTCTATTCAGCCCCGATATTCGACTGTAAAATACCAGCGTTTGTACAATGTTGGATGTACAATAGGCCCAACCTTCTTCCGACTGTGGAAAAAGTAATTTTCCGACAATAAATTTACAAGGTCCACCCAGTGTCTAATCAACTCTGATAATTAACACTGTAAAATACCAGTGTTTGTACAAAGTTGATTCGACACTGCACGCAGAGAAAAGATCAGTAAAATTTACAGAAAGTTCGGTACTTATTTGGACAACATGACTTTTCGGTAAATTTTACCAGAAGTTGAGTTCAATTAACAGATTTTCTGTACGTTTCACTCAGCGTCCAGTATAATCTACTGGATACGAAAAAATCCGAGTTAAGTTGATTGTACTGTACGCTAAGTGAATTGTACAGAAAATCTGTTGATTGAACTCAACTTCTTGTAAAATCGACTAAAAAGTCATGTTGTCCAAATAAGTACCGAACTTCCTGTAAATTTTACTGATCTTTTTTCTGCGTGTGGTACACTCTAAAAAAAGTCTATTGATAGTGAAGTTAGGTTCCTTTCAGAATGCATCCATTGAAATTAAGCAGATTTCTTTTGTCTATCAACAGAATCGTTTTACTGTGATTGTAGTATTGATGATAACCGATTTAATATTATCATTTGTCAAAGCTGGGCTTGTGTACATTTCTAATATTTATATTAGATAGGTTATATCATACAATTTGTTTTCTTTTATCCTCGAAATTATTATTTTTTGTACGAGAAAGGATTTAATTTCAAGACCAAAGGGAATACTTTGTCAGTAAAAGGTTAGCATTTGAAACGATAATCGTTCAATTGCTAAAGGATTTCCTCTCATGCCAATTTTGAATAAAAAATCCTTTAATAGTGAAGGGAATCTTTTGAGAGTCAATAATCTGTTTTTAGAGTCTAGTCTTCTTTAAAAAATGTCTCTAACCGTAAAACATGGATTTAATAATAAAATTATATAACCAGTATTTTAGAAATGTTGACATCCAGCGTTGAAAATATGTTGGTTACCAATATTGATACAAAGTTGGAAATTGGTGTTGTACCAACTCAGTACATCGTTATCATTTCGACTGTCCCCCGACAGTCGGAAGTTGGTACCCAACGTTGGATCAACGTTGGTCCGATTGTTAATTTCTGCTTGGGCTCATTTATATTTTGGATCATTCCGAACCGAATTTTCTATCCGATACATATGGATCATATTGAATCCTCCATTAGAAATTTTCAAAAATCTGACCTCGAATCGGATTCAACAAACTCAAAAACCATTTATTAATGGAATAAAAATTTTCTTCGCAATATTTGAATCCTTCTTTTCTGTTAGCTTTTCGCTTTTCAGTGAGAAACTGAAATGATTGATGTGCAATTTCTTAGAGAAAGAAAATTTGTTCCAGTTGATTCATAATGGAAATGAAAGGTGAAAAGAACTTCCAAACAATGTCGTAAGCAGTTTTACACAAAAAAATCGCTAATGGTGCCCAATTAGTTTAAATATCCCTAAAAATGGCACATACAAAATATCCAAATAACATTTTCTTACTGGACCTACGGTTTCGAATGAAAAAATTGAAATCTCTTTTCTTTTTTAATTACAAAATTCCATCATTTTTTAAACTTAACTCGCGATATTTTCAATAAATTTCGATGGATTTAAATGATTCTTGTGTAGTTTCATCCGTCATTGTTTACCAATGCTTGCAGGATAGATAACACTTTGTTGGCCTGTAGTGATTTTTACTATATATTTTATGATATATCCATGCATTTAATCACTTAAATTACATACAATATAGGTAGGAACAATATATTTCCTTTCTTTTTGTGAAAATATTTTGTTTACACAATATTTTGGTAGGTTAGTACTTAAAAAATAGATTCGAGTGGAGCAATTTGGAACAATGTTGGACGGTACACAGTGTCTCGTCTACCGTTATAGAACATAATTAATAAAAAAAATTCACTTCCAATGACTCAATTAATTTGAGGTTTTCCAAAAAACTTTATTTTTCAATACCAAACAACGTGCTTGCATTCATTTTTTTGAAGCTAAAACTTCCTCACAACTTTTGAAATTGAACGTAATATAACCCAATCACTGACACGGATGTATAAATGATTAATTATTCGTTAGTAGATTTAATTTTTATGAAATGTTTTTTATCCTGTAAGCATTGGTTAACAATGACGAATGAAACTACACAAGAATCATTTAAATCCATCGAAATTGACTGAAATTTCGCGAGTTAAATTTGAAAAAAAGATGGAATTTTGTAATTAAAAAGAAAATGATATTTTAATTTTTTCATTCGAAAACCGTAGGCCCAGTAAGAAATTGTTATTTGGATATTTTGTGCGTATTCTAATTTTATTTTGACAGATATTTTTAATTTTCCTAATTTCAAAATTCGACTGAATTTGACCTCTATCCTCTTCCTTTATTCTACTGTTCGAGCGCATAACTGATTATTCGAAACAATTGTTTTTAAAAATAACGACCTTGACCGCGCCTCCGCAAAAACGTCACAGTCGACGTTGTGGTATGATTTCACCATTCCGATTTCTCGAAACAAAAAAACGAAAAAATGTCTTTAATTGTTATCACGTTGGCCAGGTCAGGATACAAGATTTTTTTTAAATATCCAAATCTTCCAAAACGGCAGACGTTTTAACAAAAAATTTGTTTTCAACTGTTTTTTTCAAGCTAAAAAGGGCTGTCAAAATTGAATAAAAAAACTTTTTCAAAAAAGCTCGTGTCCTGGCCTAGCGATATGTTTGCTGAAATATTAGGAAACAAGAAATCCTCGATGTTCCAAATATTCTAGAAGGGCTCTTGCCAGAACTTTTGAAAAACACGACTTTTAGGGAAACGCGTTTAAACATATATGATGAAATAAAACATGATTGGAGAAACTTACAATTTATTCGGCTATGCCAGGGCACATTTCTAGTAACATTTAGATTCGAAATACACTACCGGTCAAAATTGTGGGACCACCTATTTTTCGATGATTGCTTCAATTATCTTAATTTTAATTCTGTCAGTGATCAAATTTGTTGTCTGTCAGCAAAATTCTCTATGAAATGAGTCCAGAATGAAGTCGTTTCGTTAAATTTTGAAGAAGGTATGGCAAAAAAAGCCAAATTTTCAATTTATTCTTAAATTTTAAATAACTTTCGAAATAATAAAGATTTTTTAAAGTTCTTGAACTTATTTTAAAGCTAAATTTCTACAGAATTGCAGTAAATTATCATCATGAATGTATAATTATTTTCTTGCATAGTGCACGAGGTTAAAGTACGAATAAAAAATTCAGAAAAATTCCAATATAGCGTTTGCTGAGAAAAACGTTTTTATAAGATATATAAAGCATATAATCATTAATTTTCTATAGAATTCCCATAAAATATATATTTATATGATTTTTATTATGATTTTCCTACAGATGAAATGTTTTCGAATTTTCCCCTCTTTTTGTTACAATTTCAACTCTTTGCACTATGCAAGAAAAAGATTATAAATTTATGATGAATATTTACTGCGATTTTGAAGAATCTTTGCTTTAAAATAAGCCCAAGAACATTAAAAAATGTTGATTATTTCGAAAGTTATTTAAAATTTAAGAAAAATTGAAATCTTGACTTTTTTTGCCATACCTTCTTCAAAATTTAACGAAACGACTTCATTCTGGACTCATTTTATAGAGAATTTTGCTGACATTCAATTCATTAAGACAACAAATTTTATCACTGACAGAATTAAAATTAAGATAATTGAAGCAATCATCGAAAAATAGGTGGTCCCACAATTTTGACCGGTAGTGTATGCAAAAAAAAAATCGATTTCTTGAAACCTTGAAGGTAGACGACCCTCTTAAATGTATAATTTAGTCACATGGTCCGATTGATCCTCGACCTTAAAATAGTAACAAGGTTCGAGAATCGTCATCACAGTAGCTTGAGATAAATCTGAGTGGGTGAGAAATGAAGAGAATCATAGAGTCGATGAAAATGCAGTCCGAGATGCAAATAATCTCGGGGCCTGAAAGCAATTTGGCGTCGCGCTGTTCAATCCACTCCCTTAAGTAGTAACTCTCAGGATATCGTCAGCTTTGATAACGAGGTCGGTATATAGTATAAGCGTAGCCTACTTGCCAGGCTTTAAGCTGAGTCGAGTTCGAATTTCAAAAGCCATCCTCGTCGTATTAATTCCTGTTATAGCTGCAATGTAAGCTTATTGCGCTGAACCCTTGCTGAGAAGAGGACAGTCTTTCAAAGAGTATATGAAAAACGTATTTCTTGTTTGTCAATAAAACAGGTGGGAAGGGCGGTGAGGAGAGAGTAGGGGTGGTGGTGAGGATAGAGGGATATATCTGCTGTGAGGAAAATTAAACTTCACAGGGATGAACGTGTTGCGAATAATGAAAAAGTTCAGCGGCTTTATTGCGCTGGTGTGCTAATGACGACGTCCTAATCATCGCGACTTTGTGTCATCGACCAGCAGAGAAAGTCTGTGTACCTTTCTGTTGTCGCTATAGTGGTTGATTGTCAGAAGGATTAGCTCGACGTTCATTGATAATTTGACAAAGCCAGCTGCAAGAATAAAGAGGGGATAAGTGTTTAGTGTTTACCCCTTTACTAGTCAGGAATGGTATTTGAAGATGGTAGCGTTACGGTTTCCTCTCTCAGTTGCGAGGAGAGAACAATGTTTGAAAAAAAGACCAAGAAGGCATTTTATGTAGGAGGGTTCTATCGAGAGATTAATATTCACTCTTATGCGTGAAAAATAATGTAATTGAGAGTAATCAACAAACTAAAGAAAAACAAAATTACACGCAGAATTTACTTGAATACTAGTAAATTCTACTAGTTTCGACAGTACTTATATGGATGACATATCTCTCCTGTAAATTTTACTTGGAGAATCGTTTTGTTGAATTTAGAAAGTATTTCATTGACTTAACCAATTCTTTTGGACAAATATAGTAAATACTTGAAATTTAGTAAAAATCACTAAAATATTTGGTTTAATCAACCAAATTTTAGTACCTCAAAAATGTTGAATTAATGAAATGCGTATAACAACAAAATACTATGATTCGAATAAAAAATGCACCCAAGCCGAAATCATGATACTCTGCCGACTATGACGATCGGTTAAATGTTAGTCCAACGTAGAAGATCGACTGTTGATTATCAATGTTGAAAAACAATTGGCTCAACCTTATTCCAACTGTGGAAAAAGTAATGTTCCGACAGTGGATGTACAAGGTCTGTTCAGTATCTATTCAACGCCGGTAGTCAACTGTAAAATACCAGCGTTTGTACAACGTTGGGTGTACAACAGGCCCAACCTTCTTCCGACTGTGGAAAAAGTAATTTTCCGACAGTGGATGTACAAGGTCTGTCCAGTGTCTATTCAGACCTGGTAGTCAACTGTGTAATACCAGAGTTTGTACAACGTTAGGTCTAGAACAAGCCCAACCTTATTCTGACTGTGGAAAAAGTAATTTTCCGACAGTGGATGTACAAGGTCTGGACAGAATCTATTCAACGCCGGTAGTCAACTGTGTAATACCAGAGTTTGTACAACGTTAGGTCTAGAACAAGCCCAACCTTATTCTGACTGTGGAAAAAGTAATTTTCCGACAGTGGATGTACAAGGTCTGTTCAGTATCTATTCAACGCCGGTAGTCAACTGTAAAATACCAGCGTTTGTACAACGTTGGGTGCACAACAGGCCCAACCTTCTTCCGACTGTGGAAAAAGTAATTTTCAGACAGTGGATGTACAAGGTCTGTCCAGTGTCTATTCAGACCTGGTAGTCAACTGTGAAATACCAGCGTTTGTACAACGTTGGGTGTACAACAGGCCCAACTGTATTTTAGAAATGTTGACAGTCAGCGTTCAAAATATGTTGTTTACCAGTATTGGCACAACTTTGGAAACCGGTATTTTTTACTACTCAGTATTGTTCATTTAGATGGATTTCAATTGTCAATCATAAGGAACGACGAGTAAAGTAGACTTATAATGTGCCCTGTATTTATTACATATATATATATTTTTTTATTTATATTTATTTTAAAAATCGCCTGAATTATTCCGATATCCAAGGCGATTGAAGCTAAAACAAGATTCCTTGATGATAGAATTCAGTTTCAATTCAATTGGTAACAAGAGCTGCTAGTAAATGAAATTCAAAGGGCTTTAGTAAAGGTGTTCAAAGGATATCAAAAGTAACAAGAATCTTATAGCTCGATTAGGAATTATTGAGCTCCCAAAAATGCAGCATACAACATCAGAAGAAGAGTCCCTGAATCACTTACTAGAGTAGAACTTTCCAGGTTTAAAAAACAAAGATGCACAAGAAGGATTACCTGAGCGGCTGAACTCAGGAAGCCTGGGATCCACTGGATCCCGGATTATATCCTTAACCCTGTAACGCTCACTTTTTAATCCAAGGTTAAAAAAAATTGGAATTTCAAGTGGATGTCTTGTTTCATTATTCTAAAAGAGAAAATAGCGATTAGAAACACTTTGAAGCCTGAGAATTTATTTTTCAATATGTTTCTAAATGTTCAATATGTGTGTTTAATATGTTCGACGAATTCTCAAAGTTTATGTTCCACCTGTACAACATTGGGCGCTAGAGGGTTAATGGAATAAATCATCAAGTACTCTACACGGAGAAAAAAAATCTGACTATAATATTAAGAGCACTAGTCATGCTTTTGTAGCAGGCTTCGTTATTGCTATCGTGGTGAAAAAATCATTCATTTTAAGCAGGGATCCCTTCATGCTAAAAAAGTAGCAAGTTTCATGCTTTTAGGGCAGTTGTGCCTTGCGAAAATAGTTCGAACTTCGCCTTACTATGAAACCTTGCTATGAGAGCATAGGACACTAGCAATAATGGCATGCGCTTGTTTCTTTTATAGTATAAGACATTTCATGCTAAAAATGCACGAGTTGATGCCAATACTGGTAGAAGCTCATACCAATTTCGCACATTAAGTTTGGTGCTTTAATAGGATAGAGCTCAGCCTACTATAATAGTTAGATTTTTTTCCGTGTACGCACAGAAATGTGCAAACGATCATCTAATAATTGTTTGTAAAACTTCATTAGAAATTTGTATACATACATTCGACACAAACAGTGGACTAGACTCTCTAAGATCATCTTATCAAATATTGGGCTTCCTCTTGAAAATTAAATGTAGTGCCCAGACGAATCTAAAATGAGGGTCAAAATTTGTGTCAGAATTTATAACTGTGCTGGAAGCGGCAATATGGCTCTGCCTTTGAGCAAGTACATCATGGTCTGACAGGCAAAGCTTTGTGCAATTTTGCTAAACGCTCAGAACCTGCTAGAAGAAGACGGAAACTTGCCTCGGGTAACCATGAAAAGCTTCGGAGGAACACCTGATAATGTTGCGAGTATTTCCCGCAACTGGTTCTTTAAGTAAATCAGACAGTGGCCAGAGAAGGGTAACAAAAGTACTAGGGGGCCACCCATAAACCACGCGGACAATTTTTCACCACTTTGTGACGACGACCCCCCCCCCCCCCCACTCCCCAGCCAAGTACAATACAGATGGCAACTTGTGAAATATTTTATTCTTCGAACATTAGTTCAGTGTTAGTGTATTTTAATTATTAATTTTAAACAAACATTGAGCATTAGTTCGTTCAGTGTTAGTTTAAATATATTCGGTTGATTGCAAGTTTCTTAATTAAACATTGAGCAGGGATTTCGTTCAGTTTACATCATTGGTTTAATTTCAATTTTTTCAATTGGAACATTGAGCAACTTTATATAGTTCAGTGTTTAGGTACTTAGGTTGTGTACTTTGTAAAATTTAAACAAACATTGAGCATTAGTGTCGTTCAGTGTTAGTTTATAGATTCGATTAATTTCAAATTCTTTAGTTGAACATTGAGCAGATCACGTAGTTCAGTGTTTAGATATTTTAGGTGAAGTACTTTGTAATTTTAAACAAACATTGAGCATTAGTGTCGTTCAGTGTTTATATATTCGTTTAACTTCACTTAATTAAACATTGAGCAATCATAGTTCAGTTTTTAGATATTTTGGTTGTGTACTTTTAAATCTTTAAACAAACATTGAGCATTAGTGTCGTTCAGTGTTAATTTATATATTTGTTTAATTTCAAGTTCTTCAATTAGGACATTGAGCAATTCACATAGTTCAGTGCCCAGATATTCAGGTCGTGTATTTTGGAAATTTCAAACAAACATTGAGCATTATTTTCGTTCAGTGTTAGTTTGTATTTTTGTATAACCTTAATCCTTCAATTCAACATTGAGCATAATTAGTTCAGTGCAAGATATAGTAAGGTAGGTCTATTTGTCCTACGAATGAAGCATTGAGCATTAATTTTGTTCAATGTCATCATTCAAGATAGACTTTCTCAAAACGGTATTGGGACCCTATGTTTAGAAAGAAATGCTTGCAAGTTTTCTCAAGGGTCATTGTCATTGTATATCAATCAGTTAGTTAACTGATTTTCAACGTTGCAAGCAATTAGTTGAGCTTGCACCAAGTTCACTCAAACTGACTTATTTAATCAGTAAATATTAGGGATTAATAGATGTTCTCATTTCGTTATTCAAAACGTTATATCGCGACACAAGAACGTTAGGGTTTTCTCGCTGATTTCGATTTAAAAGGCTGATTTGCGTATTATTCTCTTCTCATAGTTAGGTCTGATTCCCAGGTTATAGAGCGCGAGCTTTGACCTAAAAATCATTTTGCATAGGACACTAACGTTTTCGGACGTAACATCTCAATCTGTAAAACAATATTAATAATTATGATTCGAAAAAAAATTCTAGTAAGCACGTATGTTTATTACATGACCAACGACCATTAGACACTGTAACCATTGTGAAAAAATAAAGAGGTTCGTTTATTTTTATCTTTTTCCCTAAATTTAATTGCTTTTTTAACTTAATGAGTGTAATTATATTTCACATATTACCTAATATATTGTCACAAA
Organism: Diplolepis rosae; assembly: GCA_030998225.1. Taxonomy (NCBI): domain Eukaryota; kingdom Metazoa; phylum Arthropoda; class Insecta; order Hymenoptera; family Diplolepididae; genus Diplolepis; species Diplolepis rosae. Next base: position 8,343,245 of record JAPYXD010000701.1, read on the forward strand.
AGCTCTAAATAAGCTTTGTAAATCTGTTCAACAATATAATCTTAATAGTATTCAAAATGAGTTTAATACTGCTATAAATTAACTTGATATTGTAATTTATTCCAAAAGCTTTGGGATAACAATAGATATTACTTTATAGTGCAGGTAATAGAATTTTCATTGTGCATAAATACTACAACTAATTTACGAATATGTTCCACGGAATGCGGAATAATTTTAATATATGCATCTCTCGCAAAATAAATTATTTTTCTATATTTCAATATGAAATATCTCGAAAAATACAACCCCATTTATATGTAATCAAAAAAATCACTAACAAAGGTATTTTCATAACAACTCTCTGACAAAACTATAGAGCTCGATACTCCCCTTTTTATTCACCTGGGTGAATAAAGAAACAAAAATTAATAATTTTAAATTACAAGCACATTATAAATCCAGAATAATTTTCACGTCTCTGCTTCATTACTGGAAATGAATGCAGAGGCATTGCCACAAAGAAAATTTAATAACAGAAATGTTGAGAATCCTAATCCGTTTTCCTCCATAAAGAGATACGTTTTAATACTTTGATAAAGTAAACGTTCTTCAGCTCGATCGGAGTTTCTGAGAAAGCTGAGATTCAGTGTGGATAAATAAAAGATATCAAATAAATGCGACCTTCTGTATCATGAAAGAAGAGAGATTTAGAGGAAAGCGTATGTACTGATCTGCTTGAGAGGCGTACGTTGAAAATGATAAAGGCAGATTATCCTCTTTTAAAGGGCGATATCAGTTGCTGGGATCTAATCTTTCAGGGGCAATAAAAGCTCGGCGTGCTTTTGTACACAGTATATACGTATATACTTCTTTCCTTCATTTTTCCTCTCTCTTTGTTTCTGGTCTGCATAGGTTATTACGCTCAACCGTCCTTGTGTTGTTGACAGAGTGACCTGGAATCAAACGATGTTTACCGTCAGTTCTCTAAATTGCTTTAAAGTCACGCTTATGGCGAGCAAAGTAAATTTCGCGGCTTTCGAAAGCGTGTGCAGAGTCCTCGAATCGGTTGGATATTGCGGGAGTGAGTGATGCGTGTAGTTGTATGGTTGTTCCGTGGTATACCGAACGAATGTGGCTTCAATTGGTATTGCAGAGCTATACTAATAGATGCATAACACATCGGATTCCGCTTTTGGACCCTTTGGTCAGCTAATTCCCAGAGGTCGAGCCATGCCGTATTCCCCAACGGGATCATTTGTCGTTTACGTTCTGCTCTTTTGTTTAGCCGCGTCAATATCGCCGGATTTAGAAGATTGATTCATCAAGTCAGCTTCAGAACATGTGATTACGAACTAATTCCTGCTGTACAAACACATTTAATGTGATATCTAGGTAAAATTGATTTTCAATTATACAACAAATGTCAATTTCATCTCTTTGAAGAATTTTACCCTTACCGTACTATTAGCCTGAGGACACATGCGTCTGAAATTGTAACTACAATAATTTATAGAAGAATAGAATCAACAATAGAAAGTTCACTTGGCGAAGATCAGGTTGGTTTTAGACAATAGAGGGGAAGCAGAGAATCATTACTCTCATTACGATTAATTTAGAACTGTAGACTACGAGTAGGGAAACAAAAATTAATTGCTTTTATCGACTTAGAAAAAACATTCGACAGTGGCAGCTGGCCTAAACTCTTCGAAATATTGAAGAACAAAGGGATACAGTACAAGGACAGAAGAATTATTAGCTCTCTATACTGAGACTATAAGGCAGTGGTAGAAATTCCGGAGGTGCGGGGAGAAGCAAGTATTAGAAAAGGGGTGAGACAAAGCTACTTCTTGTCACCACCTCTGTTTAATTTATATTGAAAGAAAGCGATTAATGAAATTAAAGGAAAAATTAAGAATATAGACGTAAAAGTTCAGGAAAATACAATCAAAATGTTTCGTTTCGTGGATGATATTGCTTTGCTAGCGAATACCGAAAGAGAACTAGAGGAGGCGTTAAATGTAATAGAGATAGTTTTTAACAATTATAATGTGAAAATGAACATTAGAAATAATAAAGCTATCATGTGTAGAACAAACAAACCTTGTTTCGCCCCGCTCTACAGGTACTGAAAATCGGATTTTCAATAGAGTATTTGTGAAAAATAATATGCATTACTTGGAATGGAACATACTATTGAACATTTCTAATGAAAATTCCTTCATGGGTCCTTATGTAGGATCATTTATAGGAACCTATACAAGATCCTACAAGGGATCCTACATGGACTCCTATAGGTACTAGGTACCTATAGGATATTTGACCTATATACCCATATAGGAATATCCAGTAGGGATTAATATAGGCAATGAAAAGATGGGGGTGGTTAGCGAAATTTGTTACTCAGGGAGTAAAATAACAAGAGATAGTCGTTGTAATACACATATTGTTCTAGAATAGAGCAAGCTAAGAAAGTCTTTGCTAAGATACCACAATTATTGGTTTCAAATAGAGATCTAGAAATTATAAAGAAATAAATAAATGTAAACAAATTTTTGTTTTATACGTTCATAAAAATGCATAAATAATAATAATTAAAGCAAAAAAAATTATTTAAATAAATTTTATGATATTTATGTGGGTTACGCAAGAAGAAAAAATTAAAATGTATTTTAGAAAGAAAATTGATTTAATCGTTTTATAATTAAATATTTTTTCATCCCATACGTAACATTTTTCTCTCTTATTTTGTATTGTTTAATTCATAATTATTATAATATAACATTATTGATACATTTTATTTTTACTATCTTTAATATTGCTTAAAACATTTTTTTTTCATTTTAAGTACTCTTAATTTTTTTTTTTTTTTACTTCAGGTACATTTTTTGCTGAGATTGTTGAAAATTTCTTGTCCTCTTTCATCTGGTATTATCACAATTTTTTTAATAATTAATATCATTATCTTCAGGTTTTTTAAATCTATTATTAGTACGCAGTACTTTGCTTTTAACACCAAGATTAACTTGATTAGCTTTTCGTTTCTTACTCTTAGTCTTTTCAGTTACCTCAACTATATTTTTACTCTCGACTTCCAAATTTTTTATTGATGGAGATTGGTCAGAAGCAGAGTCAGTATCATCAATATATTTTATATTATCATAAAAGCAGTGTGTATCTCTCAGCAACACTTTTTTGAATGCCTGTAATTGTTGCCATTTACTTTTGATTCTTTTTAATCGATCTACAAACAGAGGTTTCAGCGGATGCTCTAGATTTAATTGGAGTTGTAAAAATATTATTTGTAATTACCTTCTTACTCATTTTATTAAATAATTTCGCAAAATAAACTTAAGACTAATCACAAAATAAAAATTGACTGTCACATCGCTGGCGCTGACTTAACCAATGGATGTGGGATACGACATATTAGAATTCGTGAAAATCGGCATGTGGGATACGACATATTAGAATATTTATTTTAAAATATTAAATAAATAATTTGACTCACAAGGTTTTAATATAAGCTGTAAAACATTATTATTAATCCACTTATCAAAAAAAGTCAATTTCTCAAATTTTGTGGGATACGACATATTAGAACGTGGGTATCGATATGCATGACGTGTGGCATTCTATGGTTGTGAAGCATAGACTATAGGTAAAGGAGAATGAAGAAGAATAGAGGCTTTCGAAATATGGTGTTATAGGAAATTATTACGTGTACAACTTTGATTCCCCCGTTTTTCTCAAGATTTGCGTCCGTCGCTAGCCACTACTTTTTTCCATCTTTCTGGCAATTTTCGGATACCATCTCGACAAAATGATGCGTCTTTTGAGGCGATCCAGGAATCGATCCATTTTTTGACTTCTTCATAAGAGCGGAAATGCTGATGAGCTAGGTCGTATGCCATCGATCGAAACAAATGGTAGTCAAAAGGATCAACGTCTGCAGTGTACAGCGGGTAAGGTAAGACCTCCCGTTTAAATGTTTCCAAGTATGTCTTGACCAGTTTTGCGATATGTGACCGAGCAATGTCATGCTAGAGGATAACTTTGTCGTGTCTCTCTTGGTACTGTTGACATTTTTTCTTCAATGTTTGGCTCAAACTCATCAATTGCGTTCGATACCGATCTCCTATGATATATTTCAACAGTTCATAATACACCATACCGAGCTGGTCTTACCAAATGCAGAGCATAACCCTGGCACCATGAATATTCGATCTGATATCGACGTGGAGGCATGCCCAAGCATCCCCATGATCTTCTGCGCTTGGAATTACCGAAGTGGACCCATTTTTCGTCCCCGGTCACAATGCGATGTAAAAACCCCTTCTGATTCTGTCTTTGAAGTAGCTGTTCACAAGCAAAGAAACACCGTTCAACATCTCTCGGCTTCAACTCGTACGGACCCAATTTCCTTGCTTCTGAATCTTTCCCATGACTTTGAGGTGTTTCAAAATGGCTTGTTGAGTCATTCTCAATGATTTTGACAATTCTTCTTGCGTTTAGCACGAGTTATCAGCAAGTAATGCCTCCAATTCAGAGTCTTCGAAAATTTTCTCTTTTCCATCGCCATGCCGGTCCTTGACAACAAAATCACTCCTTTTGAAGCGTTGAAACCACTCACGGCACGTTCTTTCACTAAGAGCAGCCTTGCCATAAGCACTTGCGAGCTTTCGATGAGCTTTAGCCGCAGTTTTCTTTAAATGAGAGTAGAAAATCAAAACTTCCCGCAAATGACGAGAATTTAGCTCGAACACTGACATCTTCGATCGAGAATGAATTTATGATGCAAACACAAATTCATTAAGGTGGTTTTATCATGAAACGAAATCCATCCTAAAAATCTGAAATTTTTATTATAGCTTCTTTAATTATTTTAGAATACACCTGCAAAGTTTTAGGTTGCTTGGCCGTCTAGTTATAGAGAGATAATTACTTGAAGTTTCACCGTTTGGTCATCAATTACTGTACCGTCAATGGCAATGACAAGTGAACCCAAGTTTCAAATGAGCATTATACTTACAAAATCCATGCTACGTATTCGAAAAACGATACAAATTTGCCGCGAACCTTGAAAACTTCGTCTGCTTTTTGAAAGAATTTTTTACCGAACAATAAGTTTGTATTGTCTTTCCATAGATTATAACTCTGCCGACTTTTATCGGCAGCCATAATCGAAGAAGACAGCAGTGAGCACGTGGCAATGTCGCAACGCATGCTCGAGCGTACGCATAAACGTAGTCAGTTAGGAGTAGGTATACGTCGTATACACAAGAGAATTTAAAATAAGTTATCTAATGTTCGAGAAATCAAAAAAAACTGAAATTTGCTGTAAATTTAACTAATCAAACAACAACAACCGTAAAGTACTTTAGATTTCTATACATGTGCACTTGAACATGGCGGACTAGAGGAGTGGAGAGAGTGCGACGTTGCCACATTGCTTATTTCGAATGTCATATGGTTGTGAATACGCAAACCGTTGAGTGATATCTTTTTATTAATTAATTTATTATTCTCATTTACATCGCGGAACGGTCACAAATGTCAATCTTAATTAATTTTATGATTTTACAACACAAAAGATTCGATGTAAATCCAGAATAGTTTTTACGCTCTTATATGACTTACTGAGTCGCGATATAACCACCTTAATGTGATGCTTCAATTATGTTGACAGACTTCCAAGCTTACTGTGTGACATTTTTGATCTGCCTATTTCAACCAGCACTTACCACTGCAGCCATCTATCGAAAAACGGCGGAAGCAAAGTTGTACACCAAATGTTAAAAATAAATTGGGTTAATAATGTGAAAATGAGGAAGTTTTAAACTTAGTGAAGGAAAAGAGAAGCTTATATTTTAGTATAGAGGCGCCACGAAATATTGATAGAACACACACTTAGACATTAGGGACTGGTAGGAACAATTTTAAAAGGTACAATAGACGGACGCAAAAGAAATGAGAGACAAAAATTAGAGTACGTGAAACAAATTATAGATGACAGGTTGAAGCGGATACTGCGATATGAAAGGACTCGCTCAGGATAGAAACGGATGGAGAACTGCATTAAACCAGTCCCAGGACTGCTAACTATAAGAACAACAACTCTGTGTGTGAAAAAACTCCAGAGTAGGTAATTCTAGGAAATAATAAGGAAAAATTTCATGAATGTTAGGGAAATGGACTAAATGGATCATGTTATTAAGGAAAAAATTGTTATTTTCCACCTAAATTTGTCTCTAATACATAATATTTTTGGCTAAAACTTTAAGACACTATAAAAGACACATTCTCTTTTAGTTCAAATTTCTTCAGTCGTGTCCTAAAGTTTCAGCCGAAGATATTTATTATTGTAAATGCATTTTTGGTAAAACTGAAATTCTTTTCGTGATCACGCGACCTACTTACTCCATGCCTTTGAATTGTGAATAGAAGATGTTCAAGAAAGTTGGGTACTTTCCAAAAAACTTGCTATGATTGAGTCTTTGAAAAAACTAATTATTGTTTTTGTTATTGAATTGCCGTCTTCAGTACAAATTTTTACGCTCAGATACAGTATTAAGTGTTCTTTATTATAGTGTCTATTTGGGTCTCATCAGCAAAAAGTTCCAAGAGTATGGAAACGGTTGTTTATAAAAAAGGGATTGTCATTCAAAAGAATGGTCTTCAGTGTTAAAAACTTCACTTTTTTTTTTTCACAAAGAAATTTGAAGCCATTCTCCCTTCATTCTGTTAGATGCAACTTCACTTCAAAGTTCATCTTTTGCAGATGTGTTATTTCGTAACAACTTTCAAATTAAATTTAAATTATCCTAGAGGAATTTAGAAAATTTATGTCAAGACTGCAATTTAACAAGCTCGAGTGTTGAGTGTTTTAGGAACTACTTTAAATTTGCAACAACGTGGAATTTCACTGAAATTTCAATAAATTTAGATTAAGTTTCAGTGAGATTCAATCAGTAGTATTTAAAACTTTTCTGATTTTAATTTGAAAATCCCACCAGTCTTTGGTATCTTTAAAGTTTTAATCAATTCATTAATATTAATACATAGAAAAGTCATGTAGTTTTATTCGGGGAAACTTCATTAACAATTTGTACACATTTATAAAACAAAGTGAACCTCCATTTTTCAAAAACATATTTAATGCGAAGCCAACTCAATTATGGTTTTTGATTGATTAAAATCAAAAATGGAATAAGGCTTTTAATGTATTTGAACAGACGTATTATAAAATATAAATTAAATTTTGGTAAGAGGAATATTTCTTTCAGGAGAGGGGAACTTTTTTCCATTAATTCTCCACCCAAAGACCTGATGGAGAATTTAGTTAATTAAAGTGTAAACAGAGATCAATAATGAACACATCGATCAGTATGATTACCAACCTAAAATTTTCAGCCTGTAATTCCAAACAAGCAGACATATTATTCACATTTTTAATTTACTTTGTTAACAATAGCAATATTTTACTTCTCATGTGCTAATGGTATTAAATTTTCCATCTGCTCAAAATTATTTTACGTAAATTACCTGTGAACACTGAAATTCGAACTTGTTTTTCAATTGCTTGGACCAGCTCGTGTCGTCATAAAACGTCAGTTTATTAACATATTTACTATATTAACCCAGTTTCTGTTTTAATGAATAAAAATAGCTTGTTGAAAATTTAGGATTTTTGTTGCTTGACTCTGCGAATAACAAATAATCGCACGAAAAAATATAGTAATAGAATACCTAATAATTCTTTTGCGTTACTGTGATACTTCTTTGCTTGAAAAGTATCTCTAAAATACATTTTTTTTATGTATCATCTTAAGGTAATCTCTAAATCTGAATCAGTCAAAATCTACTGATTATCAGTGAAATTTGACTGGTTCAAATAGTTAAAAAGAGATTACTGTAAATCAGTCAAATTTCACTGATTATTTCAGTAAAAATTGACTGATTTGACAGTGAAAAATATTTTTTTCACCGATGAATCAGTGAAAAGGCAAATCACTGATTCAATTAGTGAAAATTCGACTGATTCTACGAAATTTCGACAAGAAAGCAAAGGTTTTTATTAGTATCAATAAAAAGTGGGGATTTATATGATAATAAATATGTTGCTAGATTGACATCTTGCCACAACACGACTTGGTCCATATGCTTAAGGTCATGTACCAAGTGGGTCACGCGACATCGGTAATTAATATTACAAGTCTTTAAGGTCATTAAAAAACCAATAACTAAAATGAATTTTCTGTACCTAAAAGACATAAAAAAAGTATATTCAAGTATATTCAAGAGTTTTAATTTCTATTATTTGCCGACGTCTCATGACCCCTCAATACATAGCCTCAATTATTTATTTTAATTACTTCGTACAAGCAACATATATAATTCCACTTTTCCATTATTGGTTCCATGCCAAATGAATAATTACTGATTGTAAAACAATATTAACTCCTATAGCTTCACGGTAAAATTAAAGTAATATAATACAAACTTTGATGTGTTCAAGAATGTACATATCCATATTAAATTCAGGTGAGACGTACTCATAAATTGCAAGGATATTGAATAATTCGTAAAACGAGTGTCAACTTTCAACGAGTTAGGTAGTCCTTTCAGCAGCAAAGAGCGAACTAGGTCGTTTCGGTTCTTCAAATCATAGGCTGAATACACTAAGTACACTTTTTAAACCTGACGGGGCAATGGATGGATGCCCTCAATTATAAATGCTCGGGGAAAGTACATACACGGAAAAAATAAGTACTGGGAAATTTACTTGACAGTCCTCGACTTTTGGACAGGGCAAATTCTTCCGAAGATCCTGTATACTTTTTATAAAGAAGCTTAGAACTTCATCGAAAAAAAGAATGTCCTAGATTAATTCAAGCACAAAGGACGAAATTCTTTCAAATTTTATTGTATAGTTTTTGAAAAAATTATAGAAATGCAAATACTTTTCCTAAAAAGTGCTTCAGGTTTTAAAAGGATTTGGATAGAATAATTTCGCGAGAAAGAGATGAATACCTGCTATACAATTCAACGAAAAATTCTTGGATTGCGCTTGAAAGTCTTGTGGAATCTTTAACGGCACCATGCGCAGTTATCAGTGTCAATTTTTTAAATAACTTAAAATCAAAATGATTTAAAATTTATGGATTTCGATTTAAAAGCATTCTAAAAATCACTGAAAACAAATTTTGTTTTAAAAAAATTCTAATATTTGCCAATTGTTGACATTAATTTTTCATTTTAACGAATTTGAAATTTTTCTGTGTAAAGAGACGCACCTGATTGTGCCGGGATTCGAGCCCGGGTCCTTCGATTGATGGTCAACTGCTCTAACCAACTGACCTACATAGGCGTCCGATACCTTCAGGCCACAAGTTTCGGATTGGAAAATTATCAAATGGTGTTATGCAATATACCGAGGTCTTCCTGTGGAGAAGGAGATGTCGGACGCCTGTGTAGCTCAGTTGTTTAGAGCAGTTGACCGGCAATCGAAAGACCCGGGCTCGAATCCCGGCACAGTCAGATGTGTCTCTTTTTCTGCAGAAAGATTTAAAATTCTTTAAAATTAATTAATTATTTCCAAATTTTAAGAGTTTTAAATTATCTGCGAGGACATCTGTCGGAAAAGTATCTTATCTAATACTGAGACTTGTGGCCTGATAAAGTAGACAGTGACATTTCAACTATACCTCCCTAATTGAAAAATTATTAAATGGCGTTATGCGATATAACGAGCTCTTTCTGTGGAGAAGGAGAATCATGCAAATTTGTATTACTTTGTAAATTGACATAAACTTCAGAAATTATAAAATTCTTATATTTAATAATTTAGAATTTAGTAATTAATTCATTAAAAATATCCTCTTTTTACATTCTCATCATGGATGAGAAGGTATTGGTTTTATGTGAAAAATGACTTTCGAAATTTTCATCAAATCTTTACGTTTTGAGACCCCCTGAGTCAAATAAAATGGTTTTTACGAAAGTGTCTGTCTGTCTGTCTGTAGGTCGTGTGCGGCATAACTCTCGATAGAATTATCAGATTGAATTGAGCTTTGGTACACTTTATCGGAGCCAAAAAAGTAAGGACAAGTTCGTTAACCAGCCACATCCAATCAAAACTGAGGGATTGAGCACTACTTTTGTGTTTTTGAAAACAACTTTTTGAAAAAATCAAAAATTTCAATACTGGTTTTTGATAGTGCTCATAAATCTGAACAAATTATCCTGGAAACATTTTTTGATTAAATCAAAATTAGAAATGTTACAGCATATTCAAATTCGAAAAAAGTCAATATCAAAATTCCATTTTCCAGTTAAATTATACGAGATACGAAAAAACGTTATGATACAATATTATTTTCTACATAAAGACCTACAAATTTGAATTGTAACATTTTTTCATAAGATGCATATTTTTCTTTTTAATTAAAAAAAAAAACTATTGAAAATCCAAAATTCAATTTTTTAACAATAATATGTAAAATAAGAAAAAAACGTAAGAATACAAAGTTGTTAGTTTCAAAAAGATCTACAAGTTTTGTCTGACACAGTTTCTGGTAAAACATATATTTTTCGTCTTAATTCCAAAAAATACGTTTAAAATTCTAAAATTCCATTTTTTAGACAAAATATGTGAGATACAAAAAAAACGTTTAGATGGAAAATTGTTTGCCTAAATGAGGTCTACAAATTCTCATTAAGACATTTCGGGATGTATATTTTATGTTTTGATTTTTAATATTAAAAAAATTCGATTTTTTTCACCAAAATATGTGAGATACGAAATAAGCGTTGTTCTGCAAAATCGTTTCCTTAAATAAGTTCTACGATTGTTTTTTCTTTTTGAGAGATTTGGAAGAAAATAAATTATTTTAATCGGAATTTATTAAAAAGTTACTGAAATGTATACAGAAAATCGAGCGCGAAGCGCGAGCGTCATGATGAGAATGTGTTCCTTAAGGCTGATAGAGCCTTAAGTAAATTGAATTTCCTGTTTCACTTAAATTCAAAAAGAAATAGTGCCTTTGAGAAAATGTGTAATTCACATCATCTGTAATATAATTATAAAATTGGTTTGAGCTTCAGTATCAAATTATAAGAAATAAACCTAAATGTATGCGAAGAGCACAAAACCGAGCGCGAAGCGCGAGGTCTAGAAAAAACGGAGCGCGAAGCGCGACGTTCAAAAATTCCGGAGCGCGCAGCGCGGATTGAGTATTACGGAGCGCGAAGCGCGACGATCGAATCGTGCGCCCTGGGCGCGCTCAAACTTGCGAGCGAAGCGCGCGATGAGAATGTGCCCGCGAAGCGGGCAGATTTTTCTTATTGCTTTTGATGGTCCACAATAGTATATTTCGTACCAAGTGTGGAAAGTGCGAGCGAGTCGCGCCTCACTCTTGCGTTGAAATACGTTCCGCACATGATAGGAACGATAGTTTTTGTTCGCTGTATACCGAAAGTTAGCCGAGTCGGTGTCGTTTATCATGCGAAAAGTTGATTGTCCGCACACTTAAAATTGTACCGTACTAGTGCACTTTTGAACGTATCGGAAAGTTGAGCACTCTGTCATGTAAATTTCCCAGTACTTATTTTTTCCGTATGTAATGGCAGCACCAGATGCCTTGCCGCACGGAAAAAATAAGTACTAGGAAATTTACATGCCAGAGTGTTTGACTTTCAGATACGTTCAAAAGTTACTTAAAACTAGAAATATCGTTCTTGTACAATTAGATAAACATTCCTGGTAAAAGTATAGAACTTACTCTCTAAATCTGAATCAGTCAAATTTTCACTGATTGAATCAGTGAAAAGGCAAATCACTGATTCAATCAGTGAAAATTTTCCACGGTAAAATCAGTCAATTTTCACTGAAATAATCAGTGAAATTTGACTGATTTACAGTAACCTCTTTTTAGCTATTTGAATCAGTCAAATTTCACTGATAATCAAAAGATTTTGACTGATTCAAATTTAGAGAGTACCAAAAGTATTCAGTAGAAAGTCCGTGAAAATTCTGAGCACGCAAAATGTATAATTTCTATGAATCATTTGAGAACATAAAGTTCAAAGATTGGACAATTCTAAAATTTAATATGAAATTCTGAATATAGACAGATAGAGCTCGCACAGCACTCGTGCATAAAAACTTTAAATCCAATCAATGAAATTTTTATGGACAATCAAAGGCATCAAGGAAAAAAAATTATTTTCGCAAGCTGTCTTTTTTTTACTTAATTGTTTATTGATTTGTAATACAAATTATACTATTATACCAACAATTTTATATTATAAAGAAGTTTGAAGAATTATTGTCTTTCTATATTTTTAAATGATGAGATTTTAATAAATTAATTTCTAGATTACAAATAATTAAATATAATTTTTAAACATGAAAACAGAAAGAGAAACAAATAATCTTTTGCGTATCTTTGAACATATATTTATTTAACAATAAAAAGTTTTCTGAATGTCAAAATAAATAAAAATGGCGGATTTATAAACAATCTCGCGCAGCAGCTCGCCGCGGGCAACTCAAACTCCGTGAAAAATTCAGCCCGTAATTTTTACCTGAAACAAAAAATTAAAATACTTCCTTATTCGGAAGGCTTTTCTGCACAGTATAGTCTATCATGGTGATTGAAAGTTGAAATTTGAATATTTTAGTCATTTTTTAATAAAGTACTCGATTTTTCGGCCTTTTTTTTAGCAGTAAGTGCGTTAATAACATTGTAAAAAGAGATTTTTTAATACATTTTTTTAACTCAGTCTGTGCGCAATTAAATTATCTAAAAAACAGTGTTTTACTTGTATACATAGCTTTTATAGTTTTTTTGTAATCGTGCACGGAATTTAAAAAAACATGCTTTTCATAAAATGGGCTTTAAAATCTATGTCAATTTACAAAGTAATAAAAATTGTGCGTATCTAAAAAACTGACACTGATAACTGCGCATCGTGCCAGCAAAAATTCCACAAGACTTTCAAGCGCAGTCCAAGAATTTTTATTTGACTTGTATAGCAGGTATTCATCTCTTTTCCACCAATTTATTCTATCCAAATTCTTTCGAAACCTGAAGAAATTTTAGAAGAAATATTTGCATTTCTATAATTTTTATAAAAACTTTACAATAAAATTTGAAAGAATTATGTTCTTTGACTCTACTTGAATTAATCTAGGACACTTTTTTTTTTATGAAGTTCTTCGCGCTCGGTCTTGTTCTCTTCGCATACGTTTAAGTTTATTTCTTATAATTTAATACTGAAGCTCAAACCAACTTAACGATGAGAATGTAAAAAAAAAATTAAATTGAACATTTTCTCAAATTCTAGTAAAAAGTCTTCAAAACTCTTGATTCAAAGAAAATCTTAAGTGACGATCAATAATTTTATCACAGTAAATCGCGAAGCTAACTCTATGCCAGCAAATTACATTTTCATCCCTTCACGTGATAGGCACAAACACGCCCGTCAACGTCCAACCGCATTTCTCCCTAATTAGTTATACTCGACGTGAATTAGATTTTCAAAGCAATTAATTAAGAAAGTTCTCGCATTTACAAAAAGCCTTGCAAATTTAAATTTGATTTTGCAACTGCACAATTCTTCAGAAATTAGAGATAAATTGGGTAAAAAAGTCAAATCGGTTCGATTATGCAGCACTTCAACTGTTGAGATTTATGATATTGAAGTTGCCATCAGAGAAATGTACAGACTTTCTTACGTTTCTAAGCTAGTTAACGATCATCCCCAAGTTGCACTTGAAAGGTTTTGCAGTTTTTTTTTGCTCTAGAGCCGAACAAGTGAACAACGGAACGAACTGCTTCCGTTCAGCAATTCCATTTATCGCTTCTTTATTTTCCATTAAGATGAAACTTCACTTCAATATAACATTTGATCTAGTCGCGTTTTATCGATACCTCATTTCCTCAAAGTCTAGTAAAGGTTTTGTAGAGTGACTGAATAACCTTAGCTGAATGAATTTGTTCGCCATCTAGTTTAACTGACATTTTCTATAGGACCTTTTTAGTTTCGTATTCGGCCAAGTGTATTCAGCGTCTTGAATTTCTTGTTAGAGAGATTCAAAATAAATAGGTTGAGGAAGAATGACCTTTTTATGACGAGAATATTATTAACCTTTTAGCTACGGGGATGGTCGATATATCGACCACTCTAGAGGCACAAAATATTTAATGTTTTTAGGCAAAATTTGATGTTTTGAATACATAAAAAATAGTTTTAAAATTTCTCTAATCATTTTTGACCTTGAAAATCGGTATTTCAAGGTCAAATTTCATTTCTAGTAGAAGCGAGGATTTTAGAGTGTTTTCCTACGTAATTTGATGGACTGAATACGAAAAAAATACTGAAAAAAAATCACTGAGGTTTCCTTGACTTTGAAAATCTACAGTCAAGGTCACATTTCATTTTGTTGCATGAGCGAAAGTTGGAGTTGGGTTTTCAGCGCATCAAACTACATACGAAAACCTTCTAAAATCTTGGCTTATATTAGAAATAAAATTTGACCTTCAATTGGCGATTTTCAAGGTTAAGGGTGTCTGCGGGAATTTGTTTACTATTTTTTTCATATTCAGCGCGTGAAATTACATATAAATACCCTCTCAAACCTTCATGACAAATGAGACGTATTTTTTACATTGCACTTTACGTTGCCTGCCGGGCTTGTCGATATATCGACCAGCAGTCGTTTTATAAGAGGTCGATTTGTACTGAAATTTCCCGCTGCTAAAAGGTTAAAATAAGATTCTCTAATAAAGCTCCGATTTGTTGTGTGTTTAAGGGGGTCACGGAGGAATATAAGGAGACGTATCTTAGGCTGGGGAACTCGACTTGGATTGATCGTGGTTTTCCGGAATAATTCGTGGAGTCGGGAAATAGAATAATTTGACTGAATCGAATTTCAGCGCCTCTGCTGGACGGAATTTGACCTGTTTTCTGGCTTTTTGACACATAACCACCAATTTTAATGTTGACACTTTCGTGGCTTTTCGGTCCATTTTATTTGAAAATTTGTAGAAAATGAAGTGCTTTTTTCCCGGCTGTGACTACCACTGACGTAAAATCTAATTTTCGGAAAAATGGGGGAAACAGACACTTTTTTCGTACACCAAGAACGGTAAGTAATTCCAACCTGAGTTGCAATATTTGTAACTATAATTTTATTTTAGCTGTAATCTTTGATGCAGATTTTATCTAACTTTTATTGAAATTAAATTTCTAATTAAGTAGTTCAACATGTATCTAATGAATAACATTCTTTTATTTTCGTCGAGTATAAAGTATGTATTCCCTATTTATTGGAAAACATTTTTTATAAATAAAACTTATTTTAATATATTTTTTTGACAGGAAGAGAAGCTTCAAATTTGGCAGAATGCAATATCTGCATCTGCGTGTGGACCAAGAAATAAGTCACTAAAAAGTACTGATGTCTTATGTCATCTTCTCTTTCTTATTTAATTGTTATCCTCTTTCGTTTATTCTATTCAGTAATACAAGAAATTCATAACCTCACTCTGTCACGCGAAGGTTTGCTATTAATTGCTATTAATGCACAGTGTGGCCACAGTGGCGCTGGAGTTCGATCCAGATGAATAGTTTTACTTTGCGACTCCACGAATTATTCCGGAAAACTCCGACGTGACCAATGGCTTTGATATATCTCCTTATACTCTTCCATGAAGGGGGTAGACCTGTGTCAAGAGCGATTTTCGAGCGCTTTTTTAGGATCAACGTGTAGATAAAGTAATTAAGATTTTTTAATTATTCCTTCACGATTTTCTCGCTTTATTCTTAAATATTTTACATTAATTGTTTCAAAGGTGTTATTAAATTAGTAAATAAATGATCTAAGCGGGAACGAGACCTTCTCAAAATGGCAGACCCAAACGGTGTGCAAGATACAGTATGCATCTGTCTTCGGGAACGAAAAACGAAAATACTTCGTTATTCGTAATTAAGTTGCCGAGGTACTGACGTAAGGATTTAGTCAATTTTGGAAAATTGACAAAATGGCGCACTTTGCATAAAAAAATTCGTTTTTCCCTCTTTTTTCGAGCGTAATGAGCCGTAAAAAACGGGAAATAATTTTTTTTTAGAAATCCCTACGTCAGTACCTCGAATTATGCATAAAAATTGATTACACAAAATTTGAGCCGAATCGATTGAATAGATTTTCCGGAATCCTGCACACCAACTTGAAAAAGACGGTTTCGAGAAAAACGAAATCAAAGTTTGAAAACGGGATGAATAATTGTTTCGATCAACCGACCGCGGGAGCCTTTAGGTCCTGCAGCTCAAAAACTAAGCTTGTTTCGAACAAACCCTTTTAGAAAAGTCTTTTTAACAAGTTTTTGATTGGACATAAGCAATAAAAAAATCGATTTTTCGAAAGTGACACACAGGTCTACCCCCTTAAATTAGCTGCTCGGTCTGAAGATACTTAGAGCGAATGGAATCGTTGACCTATTAAACTATCTAGTTCTGAATATAAAACGATCTTGGCACATTCTAGTAACTTGAGCAGAATTGATCTTAATAACTCAAAGTGTTTGGAAACAAAAACATCAGTGTGCCTTGAATAATTCTTTTGTTTAATCAGAATATCAATTGTTTGGTTGATGAAAACATACTTTGGATCTATGCATTTTTATCAGAATTTTAAATTAACTATCCAGGTATACGGATTTCTGAAAAGGCTTTTAAAGATGAGATATTAAGGGGATTCGCCACCTTTAATTGGTATATTTCTGATTTTTTGAAATTTTCCTAAAATGTTTTTTTTTATTCTCTATACTTTTCTGAGTATGTGTGTAAATTTTCAGGGCAATCTGATTTTTTTTCTTGGAAAAATAAATATAATTGTAAGTTACTATGATTTAGGAATAATGCGTTTTTAGATAAAATTAGCTTTTTAGATTTCATATTTTTAAATTATATCGAAAATAGTATATAACAGGTATCCCTATATAAAACAATATAATTGCTGATGAAGGAACCATGAATAGTGGAGGGGATTTTTGATAGTGAGTATTAAGGCTTAACTACAAGATTTTTCATTAAACTCCGTTTTCTGCAAAAGTTGTAATTTTCCGCGTTTGTTGCAACATATGTTTGAATAAAATCTAAAGTATTAGACACAGGCCGTTGAAATTGTTACCATTTATTCTTTATTATATTATCAATATTTTTTAGTATGGAAAGCACCCTAGCTAAATAAAATAACTACACAATTTTTTTTATATTTTGGGATATTATTTTTTTATTTTTATTTTATTTGTAACTTTTTTTAGCCATGTTACCTTATTTTCCATACCCAAAAAGTTGCTACACATTGTAAGGAACAAAATAAAAAAAACCATGACAATTGGTTAAAAAACAAAAAATTTATTCAAAGTCAAAAAATGTCAAAAAAATGCCGAAAGAACTCAAAATTTTTATTCTAAAATACACAAAGGTGTTGGAATTTCTAAAAAGCCCCAAAACCTTTCTAAATAAAGGTACTAAACATGAAAAAATAATATGGAAGGTCTAAACTCAAAAAATAAAAATATTAAAGGTGGCGGATCCCCTTAACACTGAAGTCCTAAGTTTATTTTGACAGAGAAAAAGTGAATCAATTTTCCGAAAAAGTGAGTTTGTTCCTTTTCTACTGATTGGCTCCAATGTTCAAGTGCAATTGGTCGTTTGGAAATATCCCCTGGCACTAGTCTGGTTCTAGACTAGTCCGTCTAGACTCTTATCTGGCACAGACTAGCCAATCTATCTAGCGGCTAGCCAGAACTGTAACACTTTTGCAAAGTATTCGGCTAGACGGTCTAGCCAGACGCAATCCAGCAGCCATCCAATCGCTAGTTAGACTCTAGTTTACATCTGTGTAGCGAATAATTAGTCAAAGTGAACGAAAAATTTTGACTGATATAGACACTTTGAAATGTTTGTCATATAGGGCTAATCAGTTTCTTATCTAGGCCAGACTAGACTCTCGAAATGATCAGAAAGAGAAAATTTTCTTAGTAGTAATAATTTCTTATTTGTGATTATTATTATTATTTATTATACCTTAGAAATTTTTTGAAAATGGTAAAAAAAATTTTGGCGATTGAAGCTTAGATATTAAATGTTATGGAAAGCTGACCCGCACCAGATCTCGGACAGGCTAGACTTTTCAGACTAGGCGATCTAGACATCGCCAGACTTGTGCCAGATCCGACATTAGAGTGCCATGACATTTTTTACACAGGTGAGCCAAACTCATTAATAAATAAAACACAGAAGTATTAACGATATAGTGCATCATCCATCATTAATAGACCACAAAAATATCACATTCAAGATTCTATTAGAATAATTTAAAGCTTATTGCAATCGAATTCCTGAAGCTCAACACTGCGTGGCAAAAATCTCGAACCTTTATCAAAATAAAGATCTACTTTTTTAAATTTTCATGACATATCCCTGTGGATTTTAGAATGTCAAAAATATTGAAAACTCACAAATTGGACCCCGAAATCCCATCGCAGTTTGGCGCTTCATGTCGCGATAAAGAGTTTTAATCCGATTTTTATTGGACAGCAACTGGTAGTATATAAAAACGCCAGGCTGTAGAAATAGCATCGGAAATAAAATAAATTCAGACGGCTCACTAGATTATGGATATTATTTTGCGATATATATGTTTCAATAGTACAGCAATATTACAATGATGCTCTACTCCAGAAATAATTTTCGTCAGTCCTAATTAACAAAAATTGTTAAATTGTTCCCTCTTGTAAATACTCACTACGTTCAAGTGACTAAATCCTTTTCGGGACCTTATGGCCCTTTTTTAAAAATCGGGTATCAACTTTGTGCCTCGTTCATGTATCCTTTCTCGATATCGTTTGCAGGATAAAAAGTTGAAATTTTTGAAACTCAAACATCGTAAGTTGTTCCACATTTGGCTCCTCACTTGACACGCGTGAAAGGTTCTCGCGGCGCCATTTACAAATTTCACTAAAAAATCGTCCTTTAGACTCGAAGCGATACGCGCGAAGGTCTCTCGCGGACTGACCGCAACCTGCAAATAGCATCGATTTTAAACCGCGCTCGCAGGACTCGGGTTGCGCGTTCTTGGGCCAGGAAAGGTTGAACGTTAATGAGAAATGAGAAGGTTTAGTTTAATTAGGGGAGGGATATAAACACACTGTTTTTTAATTATAATTTATAATAAGATGAATTGCAATTATAATTTTAGAAGTGTTTTAAAAGGTAAACACCTTCACGTTCGAGAAAACAATTACACCTTCGATACGAGCAATCAACTTGCCTGCACGGCTCGAGCGCTGCTTGCGCAGTGAAGCAAGTTCGTTTCTCGCCAACCCCTTTTCCTCTCTTGCAACTACCTACTTTCTCCCTCTCTCTTTCTCAGTCTCTTCACTCCTGCTGCACTGACAACGAACCGCCCTTTTCCACTTGCGCTGTCTAGTCGTCCTTCTTTTTTCCATCTACTTTATTCTGTGCCCTGCTGTCTCTCGTAATTTCTAGACAGCGAAATTACCTGTTTGTAAAAGGATTTTGAAAAATTGAGAAGTAATTTTAAAATAAGCCAGAGTCTTATGAAAGACTTTTTATTTAATTACCTTTTAATTACCTGATGAAAAGAGAAATATAAATATTCTAGAGCTGTCCTTTGTGAGAATGTCAATTTTTATTAATTTCGTACGATAGTGTCCAGAATTATTGTAAGACTTTTTGACAGTTGCTCAATCAATGTCAACGTTAATGATTCAGGTGGTGTAATTTATTTCTTATTGGGGTTCAGAAGTAGGAAAGTTCTGCATGGAAATAACAGAGAACAAAATATTTGAGATATTCTGTATGTAGGAAAATGATACTCAAAATCAAATTATTCCATATTTTAAATATTTTCTACATGAAATCTATTAATATTAATCTTATAAATTTTAGAAAACTATTCTTCTCAATGAGAAAAAAAATTGTGTTTTCAAAACTATGTTTCTTGTGTTTGACTTCTTGTCTCATGCAAATAAATAATTACACAATTATGTTAATGAGTTGTTACAATTCAGTATAAATTTATCTTTAAAATGGACCACGAACATTACACTGAGAAAACAGTTTTGTCAAATCAACAAAAATATTTTGTTAGTATTTAGCTAACAAAATTCTTTTGTTGTGCCAACAAAACATTTTGCTATACCAATCAAATTTTGTTACTCAAACAAAATGTTTTGTTGTGACAACAAAATATTTTGTCAGGACAACAAAAAAGGTTTTGTTGGATACATTTTTTTCTCAGTGTAAATAATGTTTATTATTTTAAACATTATTCGAAATTTAAGAAAAACTGGTTACATGAATAAATTTCACGGATTTCAATTCCCTTCAGCTCATTGTGAAACTAAAATTCGTATAATTCTGAAATTTTGAGATATGATGAAAAAATGTCTAATGAAGTACCCTCAAATACTTTTTTGGATTCTCGAATTTTGCTCGAAATTTTAGGATAAAACAATTATTATTCAGGTAATAATTTAGGGAAAACCAAATTAGATAGATTTAAATAGGAAATCACGTAAAAAACTTAGTACACGACTTGAAAGGGGAAATTTCAATTTAAAGTTTTGTATTTTATTTTTAAAAATCCCCCCTAAATTGAAAATTAATTCATTCGTAATTAGAAGTCCATAGAAAAGATATAAGTATTTATTTCTATTAACTATTCCAATTAAAAAAGTTAGTTGTACATTACAGAAAATAAATAGGATTTTTTTCCAATTACGAAAAGGATTGCAAGAAAATGAAAATAGCTTTAGTGGTTTAAAAGAATGGAAAAATTGTTGAAAAAACATTACAATTTAGGGAATTTCCAGTTACAAATGCAAAATTCATTTCAATTCTCGATGATTGAAAAACAATGATATTTACCAATAAATAAAAATCTGGACACGAAAAATATTTTTCCAACACTTTCTGAAATAAGAACATAAATAATATAATATATACACAATAAAAGGCATGTGAAGAATTGTCACTGTGAACTAGTAAGAATAAAATTGAAAAAAACTATGCTTTTTCTCTGTATTCCTGTAACGAACTCTTTGTTTCATATATTCATATTTGTAGAGTGCTCTAAGCACATTTCTTCCTTTACTCTTTATTCAAAAAAGTTGATGAGATTACATCAAAAACCATTTTTCCAAAAAGGCACATTTGTAGGAAATATAGATGAAAATTAAAAGTCTGTAGTATCTTTCACATATATTATGACAAGCCAGATACTTTGATATGTCATTACAAAAAGAAAAATAATACTACCAATTAAAAATTCTCCTAATTGCTAGAACTTTTAATGTAATTGGGCATTATTTATTCCTCAGCAAAAATTGGACATTCGTTTAATTCCTTTAATTGGATGTAAACGTACAAAAGAAAATTATACCATATAATTTACTCCTTAGAAATCTGTGTGAAAACTTTTCTTTTCTGTTCACCTTTTTGAGTTCCTTTGTAATATAAGTTCGAATATTCGTTTCTTCTCAAACTTAACAAGCTACTCTTTAATAAGTAATAACAATAATAATGATAATTATTATCAAACAAGTTTCGCAGCAGAAGATCGGAGGAGTTTAGGTTCGTTAAGAGGATTTGTATGGAATACCACAGATCTCTGTGGAATTCTGCTAAAAAACGGATGTGGTCAACTGGTACACCGAATTCGCCGCACTTTCCAATTAAGCTTACGAGTACTCCGTTCCTAGACAAATATTAGGCGTTGTCCGACAGTTTCTGTGTTATATCAGCCTTGCATGATACATGTACATGTATACTGAACGTTCGTCATAAACTTGAATATATATTTCGTTATAAATTGGAAGTTGAGTGTGTCATCTGAAAATTACATTCTCCATTCCTTTAGCTCAGTTGCGAATAATATGAGTTTGTTATTTACATTCTTTAAGGGGTAACACCACTGTAGAATTTTGAAAAAATCATTTTTTCTTTTATTGGCTTAAAAGATGCTTTGAACCTTCTAAAATGAGGAAAAAAGTCCAATCACTGAAAAAAAATTGTTCTATGTTTTTTAAGAGTAGAATATTTTCATTTGTTCATGTCTATAACACATTTCAAAACTTCAAACGCGTTTTTCTCGAAATATGATTTTTCAAAACGGCACGCACTATAACTCTAACAATTTTCAATCTTTTTATTTGAAAATGTAACCTCAACTTTGAAATAACATTTCAAAGTGAACCACATAGGGGATTTTCGATTAGTTAATTTAAAAAATATTTATTAACAAGTGACTGTCTTTTTTTTGGTGAAAATTGAACGACTTTGTTCAAACAATCGTCAATTACACAAAAATCAATATTTCTAAAATCCCCTTCGTGGTTCACTAACTACACTCATGTAGATTATATAAATTTTTTTTCTATTTTCCAGCTTTAAATTCGCACCAGTTATAGTGCGTGCCGCAGATCGCCTCAAATTCAACATGCCTCGGGAGAATTGCTGCAGTGTCGCCATTTTGTAATATTTTCCTGCAAAATTTTTTTTAATATACACTCGAGATTCCCTATAACGAGATTCCCTGTAACAAGGCCTCCCTTTTACGAGCGCGTCACGGTTCCCCATAACGAGCAGACGATCCACCCCTCTTCCCCCACTACTACGGAATGAAGCGCGCTCGAATTTGAAACAGTAATCAATGAGTTTGATGGCTTTTATCACAAATTGTGTAATTTTACAGTATTTGAAATGAAAAATTTAATATTTAATTTTTCCAATCTGGAGTTTTCAATATTTTGGAGTAAAGTCGGTTATCGAACATTAAAATTGCATAAGTTTTTTTGGAAATTTTGATATTTCACACATTACTGTAGATAAGTAAAATTCTCTCTTTTTAAACAATATGTATGAAAATTTTATATATTTACAATTATAATTAATCAGTATGTATAATTTTGCGCAGTTTATTATTATGATCAATACTACATGAGTAATACTATGTTTCGAAAGGCATTTTTTATAAATGAAAACCAACAGAAACATTTTAATTATTGTATTTTTAGTAATTTGAGTACGTACCGTCAAATAAGTCAATTCCATGTTGAATTCTCGCAAAAATCTTTTTTATACCCTTTTTTACTATGTCCATACAATTACTCACATGGCATCACTGACAGACTGACTGCACGCATCATATAATGCGCATAACAGCGCATAGCAACAAGTAGGATATGGAGGGGATCCCTCTCGCGCTCGATGCAGAGAGGTCTCCGATGCTCGAGCTTCTCGTTATAGGGAATCTCAAGTGTACTTAAATATATGCTCAATAACTACCCCAAGTATTATTTTTCTATCACCTTTCCTTCCACCCAAAAAAATTGTCAAAAAAAACGCTTTTTTTAGGCCCTTACAGTGGTGTTACCCCTTAGACCGTATAATAGGCTCTGACGTCACCAATTACAAGGGTCGTTTAATAAGTCCTTAGAAAAAGATAGAAAAAGAAATTATTTTGTGTAGATTTTTTTTATTTTACAACATGATCTCCTTTTAATTCTATACACTTTTCCAAGCGTGTCTCCAACTTTTTTGAGCCGCCCAAAAAGTAGAATTTCGGAAGATCCTCAAAATAGACATCTGTTTGGGAGATGACCTTCTCGTTTGACATGAACCGTTGTCCGCCGAGCCATTTTTTCAAGTTTGGAAATTAAAAAAAGTCACTGAGGTCTAAATCCGGTGAATAGGGTGGATGTTGTAATAATTCGAATTTTAATTCCATAATTTTGGCCATCGCTTCTGCGCAGGTGTGCACTCGTGCATTGTCTTGATGGAAAAGGATCTTTTCTAAATGAGGAAATTTTTTCTTGATTTCTTCGCTCAACCGGTGCAATAACGACGCATGGCACGCTCCTGTTATTGTTTGTCCTTTTTTCAAGTAATCGGTGTAGATGATTCCACGTGCATCCCAAAAAACCGTGGCCATCACCTTGCCAACCTACAAAAACCCACTATTTTGACTGTTCCTTTGTCTCTGGAGTGTAGTGGTGTATCCATGTTGCGTCCGCAGTTATGTGCAAAATTGAAAACACTGTATCTTGCGATATTCCTGTGGCCTTAACTATTTCGCGCACTTTGATTCGTCGATCACTCAAAACCATATCGTGGATTTTGGTAATCATTTCGGGGGTTGTCACTTTCACTGGACGTCCCGAACGATGTTCATGTTTTGTGAATACGGCCACATTTAACCTCATTTGCCCAACATGTCTAGTGAAAATTGTACTGTCACCGTCTGTTTTAAGATGGAAAAATAGCTAATTTTACAACTGTTGCTATTTTCCCCACTCGTGGTGAAAATAGCCATTTTTCTGTCTCAAAACAGATGGTGAAAGTACGATTGTCACTAGACATGTTGGGAAAAATAACGTGTTTCACTCGTGGGGACAAGCGATTGTCAATTCGTGTGATTGCAGCACTTGCCTTTGGCTCGTGTTGCAAACTTCACACTCATTGGCAATTGCTCGTTTTCCCCATTAGTAAAAAAAAATAGCTTTTACCCAATTGTAAACAGTTTTAAACACAGGAACATATGTACCATGAATTTCATCCAAATCAGCTTTGATCTCTCTCAGCGTTAAGTCTTTTAAATATAAATGTTAAATCACCGCGCGAAACTCACTTTTTTCAATTTTTTCTTAATATACAAGAGTTTTTTGCTTCAATCGACAATAAAAATGTAACCATGTAATGGATATAACTGAGACTTTAACAGCTGTCTAGTGAGTAATGATGATTACTAAAACGAAACCAATGTCGATACTAAGAGCGCCATATTTTGGATTTTCTAAGGACATATTGTACGATCTTCGTATATACGACCGCTCTATAATTAAAATAATAATTTCAACAAATTTTCCAGAGAAGACAGTAATGCGTTACATTTTTCTGCATTGATGTCCTCCGGAAAGTATATTTAAATTATTATTTTATCAATAAAGTGGTCATATGTAATTGGTGACGTCAGACCCTACCACACGGCCTTAAAGAAAACATTCATGGTATTTGTTTCAATGTTTGTGAATTTATTTATAAATTATAAATCATTCTTATATTCATATTTATATACACCTAAATTATAAACACCCAAATTAGGAAGGTTTGCAGTGTATACATTATTTGAGTAACCAAGTTATTTCTGTAGACAGCGATCTCTCAATAATGGCCTAATTGTGCTTTACAAACTGTTTACCGGATAGCATTGAATCGAATGTTGGTTTGACTTAAAGTCTTGAAGGCAGAATCGATCTGTAAACCATTGTACTACATACAAGTCTATCAATTAACGGATACACAATGAACATTTAGCTCTGATATAGGATTTATCTTACAGCAAACATTTAAAGTAAATATAAAAGGAGTCTATTCAGTACAATGATCGCATGGAATTTGGCCGTGGCCCAGACTTGGTAACTTCTAGCCCGACCTGAAAGCATCAATCTTATTCATGTGTTCATATTCATATTCATTAATGCTGATTAATTCCAGCATTTGTTTTAGTATCTAAATCTACCTGAAAGGCATAGTTCTAGTTCAAAATTTGATGCCAGGTCAGGGCCAAGGCAGAGAATTTTTCCACTGATAATTAATTAATTTCTTATTTATCTATGTTAATTGGCGTAAATATTCTGCTGCTTGATGTAAAGGAATGATTATAAAAGTACATAAGTGTTACACGAAAAACTATTTTCCTAAAAATGGGAAAAATGAAGTACGTCAGTCTTATTCATGCATGCAATTGATTCATTTCCCTGTGGGTAAGGATATGAACACAGACCATGTCCCACGACAATAAAAAAAGACATCGTCAATATTTTCATGATCCTCATGAGAGACATAAACGTAAAATTTTATTTTTACGCTTCAAGTGAAATATTCACCCGGATTAAATTTAATGTCACTAAGTTTCTAACGTTCTGAAAAAGGATGCGGCAGTTTCGATTTCATTTGATAAATTACAGTGTTTTAATTTAATTTCTGCTTCGTTTACTTTTCCTTTCACACTTATTCAATTTTAATTTTTCACTAAATATGTTTAACGAAATTAAATAGCCAAATTGAACTAAAGAAGAATCAATACGAAGGAATGAGAAAAAAGTTTAAAAAACGTTAATAGAAAAGTCTAGTGAGATAGAAATAAAACAAAGCCTTCCTATTTTCTAACTTGAAACTACTTTGAATTTTATACATCTTGTTGATACAAAATTTCATTGCATATAATGAAAGATTGATACAGAAACATCTAATACAGTATAAAGTAAAAAAAAACTATTCCTAAAATTTTTAAAGAAAGTTAGTGAATTAGGAAAGGAACAGGTTATGTATTTCACCCCAGCTCGAGTTTCCAAGAAGGTAACAAATCGGGCAGTTTCTTTCCTTTGTAGTGAAAATTGATCCTGCTTTTCTTTATTCAAGCTGAAGGATCGTAATGAGGACTTCTGACGAAGTGCTGGTCGTAAGAGCAGACCACGAGAAGGAGATCGCGTATCTTCATTATTCAAAGCTAAACACCAGCATTGGTCATGGTGGCCCTTTACCTTTCCCCGTAGAAGCGTTGGACCTGAAAGCCCCCTATTTAGGGAGAGTGAGTTCGGGGTTGGAAGCAAGTTGGTGTCTGTAAGAGTGGTTGGGGTGGAAACGATGGACCGTGCGCCGCACCATGTGCTAACTTAACTGAAGGGATTACGAGCTTAGTTAATGGATGCCTTACGTACGCTTAGGGGTAACCACCGCTACTGTTCGTCGTGGCTACTTCCCGTAACCAATGGATTTGCACAGTCTTTCTATAATAAATTCTAGATTATGGAAAGCTCTTTCGAAAACCCAGAAATCGTCAGCATTTTTTAAATTTAAATGCTTTACAGGGAGAAAAATGGAGTTCATAAGAATATGAACGATTACTAAAAAACAGGAATGATTACTAAAAGAGAAAAGAGAGTATTGAAGAGTACAGGACTCATTTCCAGACTGCGTGATTCTCTCTTCTGCCATCTACTAATTATTCCTAACACATCACGCAATAAGTTTCCGGTCTAACTAAGAAAAACACAGTTTTTTCGAGAAATTCGACTTTATTCATCAACATACAGTACAGTCTGAATGTATTAGAACAAGGTAAAAAAGGTTGTTTTTGTCAGTTTATCGTATCATTTATTGAAAAATTATTCACATATTTGCAGTAGTTTTCTACGTTCAACGTATGTTTATGATTTGAAGACATTTTTAATGCATTTTACTGAAATTTTCATCAAAGTTTAAAAGAAAACAGCCTATAGCCGACAATTGTGAAAAGTGTCCAAAACTGCCGCATTGGATTTTCAGTTGTTTTTTGCACAAAAATCGATTTGGCTACGGTTTAAAAGGTTACATGGCAATTATTTAAACAAAAAAAGATGGTATTATCGTGTCTGTTGGATTGAAGTGTCATAAAAAACTGCAAGTCTGTTAATTTGACAGTCGTTGCGTTTATGCATAATTGTGCCCGCTTTTTCGTCGAAATAGCCTCAGAATTGTATTTTTCCAAATTAAAAATTGTCAAGCGAAAGGAAATGTTTGTCGAGAAACGGGCCCAAACCATTATTTTGCAAAAAACAGGCAAAAACTATCGAGAAATAGCCAAAATATTGAAAATATCTTTGTGTTCAGTTCATACGGCCATAAGAAGATATCGGGAAACTGGACAAAATATTAACAGAAAACGATCTGGTCGACCAAGAAAGACAAATCAAAGAATCGATAACAAAATATATGCAATAAGTAAGGGCAATCGACAGAAATCTGCATCAGAAATTCGTGCTGAAATCAATGAAGAATTGGATTCACCAATATCGCTCACGACAAGGCCGGCTTAAAGAAAAAGGTATGCAGTAAATAAACAAAAAAGACTGAAGTTCGCTCAAGAACACGTTGACTGGACGATTGATCAGTGGAAATCAGTTTTATGGACAGACGAATCAAAATTCGAACTTTTCGGTCACCATCGGCGTCAATATGTTCGCAGAAAAGTCAATGAAAGATTCAAACCAGATTGTATTGTGCCAACTGTAAAACATGGCGGTGGCTCAGTAATGGTTTGGGGCTGTTTCAGTCACGCTGGCGTTGGTCAACTTGAAAAAATTTAAGGAATTATGAAAAAAGAGCAGTATCACAGTATACTCCAACGTCATGCAATACCATCTGGCATCAATTTAATTGGTCATGGATTCATTTTCCTACAAGATAACGATCCGAAACATACATCAAAACTTTGTACTTCTTATTTGGAACGAAAAAAAGTCGCCGGTGACCTTAATATAATGGAATGGCCGCCTCAATCCCCCGATTTAAATTTAAATCTCATCAAGCTACTGTGGGAAGAATTGGACCGACGCACAGTGGTCAAAATTCCCAAAAAGCTAGCCATAATTCATTCATTTAATTATTTCGCGATGAATATTCTTACTCGGGGGTTTTTGGGGCCGCTGATGATGAATCTGATATTGGTTTCTCAAATCAAGAAATAGCTGATAGGAAATGGCGGTAAATATTTTTAAATTGCAATTTCTTAACCACAAAGTGAATTATTCCATGGTTTTTATGGTCGCGGTTTACGAATACAATATCAGCTTCACAAAAAAATTGCGGTAAATTCTCATTGATATTTATTTTGCTGACAAAGACCATTGCTCAATCGTTTTTAGACTTTTGAATATAAATTCATGCTCATCATCGTGGAAAATACAGTATAGATGTAGAAGTGGTGTATGATTCAAATCACAGACTTAGGTCATAGATCACAAAATCAATTTATGTTATGTTACATTATTCAGAATTTGGTCAAAAAAGAAGAATTTCAACTATTTGATAATATTCCTGGATACTCAATTAAATAGTTTAAAAAAAAGTTCACGATGTTACAGTATTAATAACGTGCACTGTACAATGAGCAATTCGGAGCGAATCTGTACATTACATCGGAATCAATGTCTCAATGCCAAACCGGCAACTTTCGGCAGCTAATTTTTAGATATGCTTCGGGTGAATGTGTAATTTTTCATCCGGAATTGAAAAGAGGGCCCGATATAGCAAGACTTTTTTCTAAAGTCTATTTTTATCAGCGTAAAAACATGAAAAGTGTCACGAAATTTTTTTTTTTTCCATTATGGCCAGCTTTTTGGGAATTTTGACCACTGTGCGACGTGTGAGAGATCTAAAGCCAACAAGTCTTCCTGGTCTCTGGCATTGTTTGAACGAAGCGAGGAATAATATTGCACCTCAAACACTTCAAAAACTCATCGAAAGAATGCAAAAATTGTGCGCTGCGGTCATTAAAGCAAAAGGTGGCCATTTTTAAGAAAATCGCTTAAAGTAACATATTCACTGTTTCCTCATAAATTTTGATGAAAATTGCAGTAAAATGCATTAAAAATGTCTTCGAATCATGAAGCTACATTGAACGTACAAAACTACCGCAAATATGTGAATAATATTTCAATAAATGATACGATAAACTGACAAAAACAACTTTTTTTATCTTGTTCTAATACTTTCCGACTGTACTGTAGTTTCCTTCAAGTGTAATACATTCATACCAATGCTTCTCTAACTTTTCGATGCCTTTTTTGTAGAATGATTCGTTTTTGGTCTCAAAATAGGCCTCAATTTCGGCAATCACTTCTTCATTGGAACCAAATCCCTTCCCCTGGAGTATTTTTTTCAGGTCAGCAAAGATTCAGTAGTCGTTGGGAGCCAGATTTGGAGAATATGGTCGGTGAGGAAGCAATTCGAAGCTTAATTCATTCTATTTGACCATCGTTTTCATGGACTTGTGGCACGGTACATTGTCTTGCTGGAACAGCACTTTTTTCTTTTGCATATGAGGTCGTTTTTCTTGATTTCTGCGCTCAATCGATTTGATAATGCCACGTAATAGACGCTGTTAATGGTTTAACCTTTCTCAAAATAGTCGATAAACAAAATACCATGCGCGTCCCAAAATATGGATGCCATAACCTTGACAGCCCACTGTTGAGTTTTTGGTCGCTTTGGACGGCTCTTTTTGCTCCAGGTGTATAGTCGTGGATCCATGTTTCATCCATTGTCACATACCGACGTAGAAAATCTTTTTTACTTCGCTTGAACGGCTCCAACACAGTAGGTCCACTCCTACAGGAGTAAAGGCGAATGAATCATAGTGTTTGCTATGAACAAGCGGTGGCGCTATTGTCGCTACCGATGTTCTTTTTAACCTGTTATAAACATAGCAACCATAGTTTGATATTATTTTGATAAAATCCGATGGTATAAATCATTGATTTATGTTTAAAAATTTGCCGCTCTTTAGAATATATCTAGTGAGGTGGGCATTAAAAGGCATTGAAATGTCAAAATATGGAAAGAAATGGAATCGAGAATGAAACTTTTGATGCAGAGTCCCCATAACGCTTATCAAGCCACTGCTTTGCTTCAACAGTATTTTTTCCCGTTAAAAAGCAATGTTTGATTAATACTCAAAACTTTTTTTTATCCATTATTTTGAAAAAGGCAAAAGTTGCTTCACCAAAACCTCTGTAACTTCTGAACTAAACATCAGATTGTCATGAAATTTCAACACTCAACGTTTGAAGGTTGGCATTATCCAGAAATCATATGGATTTGACAACAGTGGTGCCATCTATATATCAGACCGGAAACTTATTGAGTGATGTGTTATTTTCCAGTAATACAAGTTCATACAAGATTAGACATTTTTCCAATTTTAATTCTTCCTTGAAAAAATAGATAAAATCACTACAAAAAGAAGTTTTTTTGATCATATTTTGTTGGCATTATTAAAATTTAGTTGTAATTACGAATAAAATTTCGTGTGGAAATTGCTTAATTTGGTACAGATTTGCAATGAGGGCCCGATAAAGCTGGTACTTCAGAAGTTCGACACATTTCTGGCATGGCCCTAGTCTGTCAAACTTGCATGGGCCAATTTTTGCTAAACTTTTCAATTTAGGGGAAAGCCTGTCATATATAGTGAGAATTGTTCGCAGCGAAATACTAAATTTGAGGGGAAATATATGATAATTTAGTATAGATTGTATCATACTTTACTACAAACTATACTGAAGTTTCATATCAATTTCGAATCTTTAGTATTTTGCCTGCGAAAAATTTCCAGTCCGCTAGGATTAACTAGCATTGCATCTCAATTTGTTCTACATTCCTAATATTTTTTAGAATAATCAATATAAAATAAAACATATTGCTATAAAAGTTTCTCCGCGTAAGGATGTTGATAACAATTTCCCTACTTAGAGCAAACTTGCTATGGACTTTTCAGATTTTTCTGAGAATGCCATAATTTTTAAAATACTTACCATACCATACTTTACCATACTTATTAATCACTTGTCATAAAAGTCAGATAATATAATTTTGGCAAATTAGAAATAAGTTTAGAGGTGGTTTTGAATATTCGATAATATATGATGATATTTTCCTCTTGTTAAGAATAAATTAAACTGGATTTTAGCTGCAAAAGAATGATTAGCACAGCACACAAATTTTTGTTGTAAAATGAGTTCCCTCAAAATATTATGAATACATCATGACCCACTCTCTCACGTTGCAAAATTACAATGCGCAAACCTGAAATTTTCAAAATAAATTATCTTGCTCTATTCCTCATTATCAATTCCAATGAATTTTCCTGTCCGAAATATTATTTTCCGAACTGATCTTTTTTTTTTTATTTCGAGTTCATATATTTGGAAACCAATAAAATTGGACATTAAGAATGTTACAAAATCGGAAAAAAAAGAATTTAGATTTAACCCTATGAAGAATGTAATTAAATTATGTGAGTAAGTTATGAAAATCTTCATCCATGATGGACGATTCAAAATGGCGGATGTAGAATTTTCAACACTTCTAGATCGGACCGAAAGTCTAATTTAGCGTTCAGAAAAGCAAAGGATTAAATTTTTCATTCAGAAATTTTTATTCAGAGTTTTGTATTTTGCTTTCGTTTTAGATAAAAATTGCAATTTTCACTTAATCTTAATGGTACCGAGCTAATTTAATTCCTTGTAAGGTCCTTTATAACTCATCCTGGTTGGTTTTTATTGGAGTTGAAATTATTATAGAAAAAGCTTCTTTGTGAAAAAAAATGACTTTGATTAATTATTTTCTTTTAATTTAATAAAAACAACCAAAGAGAGTTTCATAGAATCTTTAAAGTAATGAAATTATCTGTGGATCATTAGAATTTAATATGAATTACCATTTTTATCCAAAACGGAAGCAAGTATAATAAATCCTGAATAAAGATTCCTTAATAAACAATTTTAATCTAAAATATTTTTACCAATCATCACTTTGAATTATCTTCCAAAATTGATTACAATCAGCGGTGAAAATATTTTACTTGATACTTTAAAAGTGTCAATGATGTACACACAGAAAAAAAATTTGATTGAATCAAAGAAAATCATTTGTTTGAAAGCCTTTCTTTGATTTAAAGAAATTATTTATTTGAACTAAATAAAATATGTTTGAATGAAACAAAATATCTTTAAAAAAAATAAAAATGTTTTCAAATCAAATAATATATTTATATATTTTTTTAATAATTTTTGTTAAATTTAATATATTTTAAGTGAAAAATTATTAAATTTAATATGAATGTATATTAATTTTTCATAATATACAAGTCTATTGATTTTAATTTACCACTTGTATATTAAAAACTATTAAAATTAATAATATTTTTAACAGTGTATATCTGAATTTTTTCTTCAAGTAGTGAAATTATTAGTTTTTATTGACTTAAGATATAGTAATGCAAAAACCAATTTGTTAACAACATTATATATCAATCAAAATCAACAATTTTTTCAAATGCATGAAATTAATTTGTAATTCTTATTATATACTACTATACTAGGCATTAATACTTAATTTATTAATCATAATTACGTATTACGTTGTTTACAAAATAATTATATCATTTGATTTTTACTTCTATGGAAGTATTTCATATTTATAGCATAAAATACATTTTTCAATAGCAAGAATCGAATATATAGAAAACACATCATAAATACGATCGTCACGTTTTATTTTTCGTTATTTCAGAAAGAATTTTCATTTAAACTGACTGAAATTTGCTGAAAAGATCTTCTCAGTAGTCGTAACCAAACTTTTCTTTTCTCGTTAAAATAAACTCAATTACTTCAGTTACTATCACGAAATTTTTCTCTCAGTGTAATATTCTGAAATCTAACGAAAACCTTCGAAATATTACGTTCTTTGTAATATTTATTGATTCTTATAAATATATTGCAATTTCCCTTTATGGAATTTCATCGAGTTTTTATGTTTATTATCTATTGAAATTTAACGAAACCACTTGAAAATACCTGAAATTTTTTTAAGCCGCTCATAATCCTTAAAATATATTCCATAATAGTCAAATGAAACACCTTGGAGTATGTAGTAGTTTCATGACAAATGTAATCATTATTAATATATTTTATATGATTTCTATCACAGAACACAAATTTCGAGTACATGAAGCCAAATCTGATAAAAATGTTTACCAAATTTAAATCATTTTTACTATCAACAAAAACCATTTAAAAATACTTAAATTACGATTTCAATACATTTATGCATTTTCCGAAATAACCTGCATAAAAACTGATTACTTTATTTGCGGCTTTGATTACTTCAATGATTAGTTTGTTTTACCTTATCTTTAAAAGTATAAAGCGAATTGCATTAATTTCTTTAGAGAATCAACAATCACAGTGTGGAAATTTTTCAATTTGGCATTGAAAGGACGAGCAGTCAGTCTTCTATTCAAAACAATGCAGTTCAGTTTGGAAATTCCCTGAAAAAGAAAAGCTCACAAAACGCAGACAAATAGTTGCTGAAAAAAAATGTCTGAAACAATGGTGCGGAAAGAAAGCCAAAGACTCGTGGATTCTCGTTCCACTTTAACAATACACGAAGCAAAATAAATTCTGATTCATCATTTAAACTGAAAATCATTTTTAATATTTTTATCGATATACTTCTTCAATGCTGAAACTATTATTAATTATTAACTTTTTCACTACTTTTTATTTTATACTGCAACATTACTTAATAAAAGTCATTGGATCCTTGAATTATAGGACAATTTCCTTGTTGAATAATAGAAGCTCCACACATAATCAGTTTTCTTTTTGAGCGACTAAACTTCTTACTTAAGTTGGAAAACCACGTTTCACTTCATCGAAGATTTCATTGAGAAGAAGTTTCTCAAGTCTCGTTAAAAGGGAACGGTAATCCTAATTTCAACGTCAAGATCAACTCCTACCATAAGGCTTGATGGTCCATGGGATTTCAAAAGCAGCCGCGTGTTATTTATCGTCTACAGTTTAGCCCGTTAAAAACTTAGAATGATATCTTTCGAAAGGAAGGTTTACGAATTGGTACCCATGGCACCCACAAATCCTCCAGGATATTGGCACTTGCATCTCTAGACTTGCTTCTTTCTTTGGCTAGATTCTTCTCTCGTTTTCCTTCTTTTATTCTTTATTCTCTGCCCTCTCACCCAATTATTAATCACGAGGGTTTTTCTTTTGCTAGAAAGTCGCTATTTGCTACCTTGGCAAACTTTAACTATTATCAGTGTAACAATCAACGTTCTGTGAGAACTGACTGCCGAAGTGAGAACTTTGACTGTTCGTGGCTTTTCTTGGCGAGATATCTTGTCCAATCGACATATCTCAAGCCACACGAAAGTGCTTTTTACACGAGTCTTGAGAGTTGGATTCTGAAGTGTTAAAAAACAAGGCAGTAAAGGAAGTTTCGAATGAGAGGTTGAGTAAAGAGAAAAAGAGTTTTATTCCTTTTTTGCAGAAATGTTTTAATTTTTTTTACTTATAAACAACATATTTATCATATCATGTTGGATAAGAGGAAAGTGGATTTTTTTCGGTGGGGAAAAATAGTAAGATTAAATAAATTATGGAGATCAGCTTAAGTGTTATTTTTGGTTACGAAATTTTAAACCGAAAAAGTTTGATTTAAAAATGTTGATTCACTTTAATTTTCATTCTACACGGAGAAAAATAGATAGTAAACCGCAATATCTTGATATTAGCAGATAATGTATTTGCGATTTAACTATGGGACAGCCATCTAGATATTGAAACAAAGTATCTGTAGATATTTAAAAAAAAATGTTATTTCGCAATATTTAAGATATTAAATTAAAGAACCCAATATGTTAATTTGAAATATCTCAGATGTTAAACTAAAATACATTAGATATCAGGTTATACTATTTGAGATATTAAACTGTAATATCTTAGATAATTAAAGTCAATATTTATGTCATTGAATGCAATTGTCTAATAATTATGTAAAAATACTGATTGAAAAATTGAAAGAAAAAATAAAATTAAGAAAATATAACATGATGTAAATAATGATTGGTCAAGGAATTCGAAATTTTCTTATAATCTCCTTTTTTTCTCGAATTCCTCGATCTAAGAGTTTTCGCAAGTCCATATTTTGTTAATTATTATTCTCAAAGTCAAGACAACCTGTTAATAAATGGAGATTATAAAAACGTTCAACATAATTGTAAAGATTTGGAAACTATTACGAATTCCAGTAAATAAATTCCGATTCGATGTTGAATTTAAAAACGGCTACATAAAGAACGAGTTATTGAGTGGTTAGAAAATTCATTTCAAATATTGAAGGTATAAAAATGATATACACTCTAAAAACGGACTATTGACTGTCAAACAATTCCGTTCACTATTAATGGATTTTCTACTCAAAATTGGCATCAGAGGAAATCCTTTAACAGTTAAAGTATTGTCGTTTCAAGTGCTATCATTTTACTGTCAAAGTTTTTCCTTTGGTCTGGAAATAAAATCCTTTGTCGTACGAAGGAAGTATAATTTCGATGTTAAATGAAAACAAATTCTATGATATAACCTATAAGAAATGTACACAAGCCCAACTTTGACAAATCCCAATATTAAATCGATCATTTTCAATAATATAATAACGACCCGTCTTAGATTTCAGCTTAAAGAAATTTTAAGATATAACTTTGCTTACATTACAAATTTTCCAATATGTGTAAAATTGAAAGTCCATGATCTATTAAATATATAATGTTGAAAAGTGTTACAAAATAATTTTTAAACTTTGTTGCATTTTAAATTTCACAATAAATTCTGTAGTAAACATTTTACTATTAATTTCGAATTCAAATATTTTTTTACAAATAAAAAACAACTGTATATTTCATGAAATGAATAATTGTATAAAAAATTATACATATAAAAAACTGTTTTACGGAAAAAAATGTGTTGCTGCCACAAGGATATTTTAGGTTATGCAACCGCATTTATGGTTAGGATAGTTAATAATATAGCTTGAACAGCAATATGTTTCTTTGTAACAGCTACACAATTTTTTCCGTGTAATGTTAAATAAGTGTTTTCAAAATTCATTTAAGAAATGTTTTTATTCAATTTTATCAATGATATTAGAATGGATTTCCATATAAACTTTAAATGTCGACATTTTTTTCCAATACAAATTATTTTTCGTTTTATAAAGTATATATTCCATGATCTTTATTTATTTCTGAAAGGAACGTAATTTCACTATCGATGGACTTTTTTTTAGAGTGTACTTATATAGATAGATACTTACTGATTTCAGTACTGGTAATATAAAAATTTTTCAAAAATCACACTTCAAAACTTCATATAGACACAACATTATTATTTCAGTGTCGAAACGAAAAACCGCATGCGACCGGCAAAACTATGGGCGAGCGCGATAGACAAATTACATGAAATTCAAAGACTCTGATCACGTGACTTTTCCTCAGGCACGTGCACGCTACTGTTTATAAAAATCTTAGAGATTAAAATTTAATATCTAATATTGTAAATTTTGAATATAAAATGTTATTGGTGATTAATATCTTGTATATTTAAAAGAATATATTAGATATTATGTAGTATAATCTAGATGATATAAGGTAATATCCAACATTCTAGTATCTCATTTTTAGTATCTGTTTTTCTCAGTGTAAAAACTATAGATAGTAATTTAGAGTGAAGAATAATCTTAATGAAAATAAAAATTTTAGTTTGTCGGGAGAAAAAAATAGAAACGTTTCACAAAAGAGTAAATGAGACTTATAAGAAATGAAGTTAGTGACTTTTCTGAAGCTTTTGAAGGAGTTCTTTTGACATTTAGGACTGTTTTCTAAGCTGGTGACTTTGATATTTTCCTTTTCAAATGTATTAGACTTCACTTCATCAAAGATTTTCTTCCCTTCTTCTGTAAAGTATAAATTATTATGAATTGAGTTCCCTGCACATATCTGTTGTGAATCAAAGCATAATATTGAAAGTAGATGTAAAAAGTAATAATAAATAAATATATATCTCTTTGGTTAATGCTTAATAATGACAGAATAAATTAATTAAAAATTAAGGAATAATATACACTACCAGTTAAAATTATAGGTTCACCTATTGTTGAAGCCATTGTTAATTTTTTTTAAATGCATCACAAAAAACGTTTTCCGCACATTTAAAATTTTACCGCACTAGTTCGGGAAAATCAACTTTCCGCACGCAAAACGACCCCGACAAGGCTAAATTTCGGTGCACGGCAGACAAAAAAATAGTTAAACCTACTCTCTAAATCTGAATCAGTCAAATTTTCACTGATTGAATCAGTGATTTGCTTTTTCACTGAATCATCAGTGGAAACAGTATTTTTCACTGTTAAATCAGTTACTTTTCACTGAAGTAATCAGTGAAATTTGACTGATTCGCAGTAACCTCTTTTTAGCTATTTGAATCAGTTAAATTTCACTGATAATCAGTAGATTTTGACTGATTCAGATGAAGAGAGTACTACTTGAATTTGTAACATATGACACTGCTTATTAATAAGTAGATATAACTACTTTTTGGTTGATTTTCTTATTCCTATCATTAAAAAGCCATTTAAAGAGCAGTAGTGTATTTTACTAACCAACTGGGGTAGTTTTCAGTGTATTGGGTGTCCTTAGATATATACTCTCTAAATATGAATCAGTCAAATTTTCACTGATTGAATCAGTGATTTGCCTTTTCACTGATTCATCAGTAAAAAATATTTTTCACTTTTAAATCATTTAATTTTCACTGATTCATCAGTGAAAAAATATTTTTCACTGTCAAATCAGTCAAATTTCACTGAAATAATCAGTAAAATTTGACTGATTTACAGTAACCTCTTTTTAGCTATTTGAATCAGTCAAATTTCACTGATGATCAGTAGATTTTGACTGATTCAAATTTAGAGAGTAGAGGTAGTTTGCAGTATTAAAGGACATTGAAAAGTATATTGGGATTATTCAGCATTTGTGAACACATTTCAAACCTCAAGAAGTATTTTTGGTGCGTTAGAGTAATTTTTATGACACCTGGGGTAGCTTTCGTTTTTAAGTATATGTATATTTAAAACAAAATGTTTAGACGTAATCGAGTATTTTTTAGGTCGTATTAAGCAAATATTCATCTAAATTGGGTTAGTTTTTTGTGTATTCAGTGTCCTTGGATGTATCGAGGTAGTTTTTAATATTTTAGAATATTTCTAAGTATATTGGAATGATT
This sequence comes from Diplolepis rosae, assembly GCA_030998225.1. Taxonomy (NCBI): domain Eukaryota; kingdom Metazoa; phylum Arthropoda; class Insecta; order Hymenoptera; family Diplolepididae; genus Diplolepis; species Diplolepis rosae. The sequence goes on from JAPYXD010000701.1 coordinate 8,381,995, forward strand.
TGGTATGTATTTAAATTCATGCTAAACGTCATAAAGCTTCCTTGAGTTCATTAGATTAATTTCCATACCAATTGAGTTAGTTTTATATTTTTGCCTACGTTTCAAAATATTTTGGTAGTTTTATGTATTTCAGGATATTTTTAAGCGTATTTATCATACGTGCGCCCAGAAAAAAAAATTACTTTATCTAACCAAATCATTTTGCTGAATAAACCAAGAATTTTGCTTAAGGCAAACAAAATTTGGTTAAATCAACTGAAATATTTGTTTATTGTAACCAAATCGTAGTCAAATAAGCCATTTTTGGTTGAATAATACGAATTATTTGGTTGCATCATCAAAAGCAAATTTCAACTCCATAATAAATAAACTCTTTGATTAATCCAACTAAATTTTTATTGGATTAACCAAATATTTATCAGAATGTGGTAATAGGCTTTTTTGGTGTATTTTGTGAAGTATTTACATATTTTTAATTCTATTTTACTTAATTTTAGACGTAAAGGTTCTATTTAATATAATAATTATTAGTTGCAGTAGGTCATTTTATTACGCATTTGGTATTTTTTTATATATTCAATTCCAATAATCTATTATGTATAATCAATATATTTGTTATCTCCAGACTTATTATGTAGTTTAAAGTATTTTTGAAAGCATTAGGATATTTTGAGACTTATTTGAAAATTGTTCAAAAATAATGAAGTATTTAGTATATTTATTGTAGTTCAAGTGGGGAAATTTTCATAATGTTAATCTTTCAATTAATAAGCTCTTGTATATTTCAAAAATCTTTAGACGCTAGAGAGTATGTTTGATTATATCAGATTACATTTTATGTTGATTGGAATATTTTATGGCGTATTGGTTCCATACACATCTATCCGTGCAATTTTAACTATACATTCGCGAATATTAATCGATGGTCCCGAGCGACTTTGACTTTCAAAGCTTAAAAAAAATGGCTTCGAACATAACCATTAAATGCCAAAAATCGATCAAGGGCAGTAAAACGGTATTAAACAATTAGATGTTTATAATTTTTTCTATCAAATACATATCATACAAGAATGCACACGATAGAACTATTTTTATTTTTTTTTTATATTACTATTTTCTGGAAAATAGGGTGCGCCAATTTAGACGACGCGCCAATGTCGCCGCTTCTCCCCTACAACAAAATATCACGAGTCATTTCAGTTAAGTCAAAATGAAATTGACATTTTAAGTTGAGTCAAAATGGAACGGAGATTTTCAGTTACCCGTGTAGAAATTTCTCTATCTTTTCTTATTTCGAGTTGGGTTCCAGTGGGGCCCGGACTAGAATTTCTAGGCTAGAAAAAACTGATGGGGTCTTTGTCAGGTGCCAGTGAGGAATTCCCTGCTTCGCTTAAGTATTGAAAATCTATTTGTATCTGGCGGGGCCCTGGCTAGAGAATCCTTACTTGTAATATTTGTGGTTAAGGTTAGGTCCATTAGATACAACATAACCTTTATTCTTTATTCCCATTAAAATTTGATCTCATCTCAGAAAAATGGAGATTTTCTGAACACGGTCTTAGATAAGATCATTACTTAAGAGAAATCAAGCACTTTTAAGAAAAATTTTTATAATTTTGATTCGAATTCGCATGTAATCATAATAATTAGATGCGATCACGTGTGTGTATCTGGTTGTGTCGAGGTAGTAACAATAACTAAACATGTAGCTCAATTAACATGGAGTGAATAGTAAAATCAATTAAAGCTTCTAAAATTTATATAATTCTTTTTATTATGTAATGTTCTTTAATTCAAAAATTTGATCTATTTCTTTCAAAAATATTTTATTTTATAGAAAATCGATTTAATAATTAAAAATCTTAAATATTTTAATCAGAATCATAAATTGGCATAAAATTTAAAAATTCCCGATTTCACGGGGCCCAAACACTTTTTACTCTTAGTCCTTAGGTTAGTAATGCGTTAATTATAAGTAGAGAGGGTTCGAATCCGCTGCGTTAAGAATAATTTTTAATACTGCCTAAACGAGCATTTGTGTAGTGTAGAAGGGGGGTGTGTGTTTGTAGGTAAGTGTGTATATAAAAATAGGAAGTTAGTGTCTACTTGAAAGTAAATAAAGTTTTGAAATGTACTAAGAATATTCATCGATTCAACTGCTGCTCTTATTTGATTTACCTATGTTCCTGCAGTACACTTAACTTCAAAAATGACATTGGGGCCTGTACAAATTACGGAAAGTAAGTTAAAAAGTAGTAAAACCTATTGAGAATTTTTTCAGGTGTACGTATAACGAAAAAGTACTATTAATTTACTCAAAAAAAATTTCCTAGCTTGAAAACACTTTTTTTACTGTGAAAACAGTAAACTTAACCTTCCAAGCGAATATCCCTCCGTTGCCGTTAAAAACGATAAATATTAGAGTCTTAACTCGAATTTTCCCTGTACTATTTCTCTCAGTGTGGAAAATCCTTTCTATTTAGGTGCCCTTAAATACAATGCGGAGGTCCAATAGGGCCCTATTGGTGTCCTTTGTTGTTGGTGGGATAGTGTAAGGGCTGACCTCACTAAACCCCTACTAGAAAGTCTAGTGGGGCCCACCTCGAAAAAAGCGTTACGTTACCGACGGGGCCTTTGCTGGTTTTCCACGCTAGGTCCCTACTATAAATAGGACAAACTCGCCAGGGCCCCACTAGACCCCTATCGAAATTTCTACACGGGTAGGACACTTTGTTCACTTGTTTGCGAGTTAAATCAAAGTCGCTCGGGACCATTGTAATATGTCTTCAATGTTTTTAAATAATATGTGACTGCAAAATAGTATTTTTGAACATTTAAAAATGATTTTTGAATATCTTGAGGTAGTTTGGAATATGTTAGAAATCCTTTTATTGTTCTATTTTACACAGAAGCTGATAATGTTACTCTCTAAGTAGAAGGTACCTACTGAGGCAGTGATGGATGTTAACTTAATAACATGTGATGGAGAATGCACAATTATATGTATGCTGGGCTCATAAGAGTAGTGCAGCATGTTGTAACATCTCTAAGTAAATGATAATGTTGAAAACAATATCGCAACTGGAGTAGTGCATTGTAGATAGCGCTTTACTGAGTTGCCGACGTGCGGAAACCCTTTACATATAACAGCAACATTGTTGTAAAATGCTGTCATGGCAATGTTTCTTGGAAAATGTGGAATTGTATGCGTGTTGCACGCGAGGAGGTTGCAGCCACGCTATCTGTATCCATACACCAGGGAACATTTGACATCGGCGCCCCTGTATTGATTATTATTATGTATTTTATATCGTGGCAATATCACCTCACCATAGCACATCAACGATATTTACTTACCACCGAGAACGTTCTGTGCGATCGGAATTATTAATATCGAAAGAGAAGGCATCGACAATGATTAATGAATTAATAAAATGGGTGACCCATCCTTACGTTCTGCTATCATCACCGTGAAATGTGTAATCGATACGCGACTCTTATGAGAAATGTAGGGCACATAAAGAAGACCATTATTGTTGCCGAGAATCACTTCGAGTATATGAGACCTATCATGAAATATAAATTATATTTCATTTCTTTAACGACTCCAACTTATCTTAATGATGCCGAGTTGTCTCTCTAATTATTATATAAAAAGTAGTCTTTCTTGTGACTATAAGTGACTCATTAGGACTTTCTTCTTCGGCATGAAAGCTCAAGTTTATACTTGAACGGAGATTTTACATCTCTATTCAAATTTTCATGATTTTAGCTTCACATGCACAATTTTTTTTTTATGTGATATTCACATTCTCTAAATCCTTTCTTTTTACTTTATTTAGAAATAACTCTTCTTTTTTTTCAAATTTATATGTATTTTTAATTTAGAATTAAGCTTTTAAAAATTATATGCAGTTTCAACCAGATTAAAAATGTACAGTAAAATTAAATAGAAATCAGAAAATTCTGAGTTCGTGTCAACTTCTCAGAGAAACAATTCAGATTTGCATATTCTTTCTAATTTAAATTTTTAATGAACGAGTGAAGTTTGATGGAAAGTTTGATTTGAAATTATTAATTCAGCAGACCAAGATTCAGTTTCGTTAAACCGTATCATATTTTATTATTGAAGATCTCTAACCAATAATTTTGTAGAAAGCAAACGTAATTAAATAAATATTTATCAGGAAAAATCCATTTCACGTAAGGTTTTAAAGAATGTGTTATAAATAAGTGGAAATTTTTTGAAATTATTAAGTAGTCGGTATAATTTTTTATACAGGACTACTGTGCACTAAACTCCACGTCATTTCACTCAATTATTTTTCTCTCAATCACTCGTTCTCGTCGTTGTTTACTAATGGCAAAATGCCTGTTTAAAATCCCTTTCTCATTTGAAGTTCTCCCTCATTCTCTCTGGGGATCAAACACAATGGGTTATTCTCATCCGTGGGGCGGCTCAGGTCAGGATTCGTATTAACGATCTTTTCATCCACCCGGAAGCTGAAGTCTCTGATTCATCTCGTTATACCGCTGCTTGGAATGAGGGAATCAATATCGCGAAAAATTAATCGACAACCGTTCTAGAAACTTCATACCAGATGCTATTATCATCACCAATGATTCGATTAATAGGGAATTACTACACGGAGAAGAAAAATCTGTTGCATTTACTGAATTCCTAAGTTTTATTTTTAATGAAATCCAGCAGAGATACGTGGGCCCGAAGAAAGGCCATCTTTTTTGTGGTACCCATAATTTCTCAATTTTGGCTTGCCTGGAACAAAAAATGCAAAAAGATTCTTAAAGAGTACATTTCTGGGTATCACATGAACTTCAATCATCCAAAAATATTTTTAAAAAATCTGCCCGCTTCGCGGGCACATTCTCATCGGGCGTCTTGTGCTCTTCGCATACATTTAAGTTTATTTCTTATAATTTGATACTGAAGATCAAACCAATTTTAAAATAATATTACAGATGATGTGACACACATTTTCTCAAAGTCACTCTATTTCTTTTTGGATTTAAGTGAAACAGGAAATTCAATTTACTTAAGGCTCTGTCAGCCTTAAAGAACACATTCTCATCATGACGCTCGCGCTTCGCGCTCGATTTTCTGTATACATTTCAGTAACTTTTTAATAAATTACATGGTTAAAATAATTTATTTTCTTCAAAACCTCTCAAAAAGAAAAAACAATCGTAGACTTTATTTAAGGAAACGATTTTGCAGAACAATGCTTATTTCGTATCTCACATATTTTGGTGAAAAAAATCGAATTTTTTTAATATTAAAAATCAAAACATAAAATATACATCCTGTCCCAAAATGTCTCATTTAGGCAAACAATTTTCCATCTAAACGTTTTTTTTGTATCTCACATATTTTGTCTAAAAAATGGAATTTTTGAATTTTAATCGTATTTTTTGGAATTGAAACGAAAAATATATGTTTTATCTGAAACTGCGTCAGAGAAAATTTGTAGATATTTTTGAAACGAACAACTTTGTATTCTTACGTTTTTTTCGTATTTTACATATTATTGTTAAAAAATTGAATTTTGTATTTTCAATAGTTTGTTTTTAATTAAAAAGAAAAATATGCATCTTATGAAAAAATGTTACAATTCAAATTTGTAGGTCTTTATGTAGAAAATAATATTGTATCAAAACGTTTTTTCGTATCTCGTATAATTTAACTGGAAAATGGAATTTTGATATTGACTTTTTTCGAATTTGAATATGCTGTAACATTTCTAATTTTGATTTAATCAAAAAATGTTTCTAGGATAATTTGTTCAGATTTATGAGCACTATCAAAAACCAGTATTGAAATTTTTGATTTTTTCAAAAACACAAAAGTAGTGCTCAATCCCTCAATTTTGATTGGATGTGGCTGGTTAACAAACTTGTCCTTACTTTTGCGGCTCCGATAAAGTGTGCCAAAGCTCAATTCAACCTGATAATTCTATCGAGAGTTATGCCGCACACGACCTACTACAGACAGACAGACAGACAGACAGACACTTTCGTAAAAACCCTTTTTTCTGACTCAGGGGGTCTCAAAACGTAAAGATTTGATGAAAATTTCGAGAGTCATTTTTCACATAAAACCAATACCTTCTCATCCATGATGAGAATGTAATAAACAAATGATGAAAGTTTAAATTTTTTACAGGTTTTTGACAGTTTTTTGTAACATAAATTGTTCAAAAATGTTGTTTAATGTGACTGAAAAATTATGATCGAGGTTCAAGCCATAGTTATACATCTTAAGAAAATCTTTGCAAAGGGTTAGACCACTGTGAAATTTTGAAAAATCATTTTTACATTCTCATCATGGATGAGAAGGTATTGGTTTTATGTGAAAAATGACACTCGAAATTTTCATCAAATCTTTACGTTTTGAGACCCCCTGAGTCAGAAAAAAGGGTTTTTACGAAAGTGTCTGTCTGTCTGTCTGTCTGTAGGTCGTGTGCGACATAACTCTCGATAGAATTATCAGGTTGAATTGAGCTTTGGCACACTTTATCGGAGCCGCAAAAGTAAGGACAAGTTTGTTAACCAGCCACATCCAATCAAAATTGAGGGATTGAGCACTACTTTTGTGTTTTTGAAAAAATAAAAAATTTCAATACTGGTTTTTGATAGTGCTCATAAATCTGAACAAATTATCCTGGAAACATTTTTTGATTAAATCAAAATTAGAAATGTTACAGCATATTCAAATTCGAAAAAAGTCAATATCAAAATTCCATTTTCCAGTTAAATTATACGAGATACGAAAAAACGTTCTGATACAATATTATTTTATACATAAAGACCTACAAATTTGAATTGTAACATTTTTTCATAAGATGCATATTTTTCTTTTTAATTAAAAACAAACTATTGAAAATACAAAATTCAATTTTTTAACAATAATATGTAAAATACGAAAAAAACGTAAGAATACAAAGTTGTTCGTTTCAAAAATATCTACAAATTTTCTCTGACGCAGTTTCAGATAAAACATATATTTTTCGTTTCAATTCCAAAAAATACGATTAAAATTCAAAAATTCCATTTTTTAGACAAAATATGTGAGATACAACAAAAACGTTTATATGGAAAATTGTTTGCCTAAATGAGTTTTACAAATTCTCATTAAGACATTTCGGGACAGGATGTATATTTTATGTCTTGATTTTTAATATTAAAAAAATTCGATTTTTTCCACCAAAATATGTGAGATACGAAATAAGCGTTGTTCTGCAAAATCTTTTCCTTAAATAAAGTCTACGATTGTTTTTTCTTTTTGAGAGGTTTTGAAGAAAATAAATTATTTTAACCATGTAATTTATTAAAAAGTTACTGAAATGTATACAGAAAATAGAGCGCAAAGCGCAAGCGTCATGGTGAGAATGTGTTCCTTAAGGCTGATAGAGCCTTAAGTAAATTGAATTTCCTGTTTCACTTAAATCCAAAAAGAAATAGAAATAGAGATTCTAATAAATCATTGATCATTTTTTCAGAGAAAAGATTTCCCACAACTTCACCGTTTCTGATTTTTAAAAATAAATTCTTTAATGGCTGAAACCATTAAAAAATCATTTTACAAAACGAAATTTTTATAAACAAATTTCAGAATTTTATAATAATTTAGTCATTTTCGAAAATTGGAAATGTTTGCGTTGTAGGGAATCTTTTTATTGAAAAAGTGATTTGTAATTTATTAAAATCGCATAATTTTTTTAAATTTGGTAAGAAGCGATAAGAAAAAAAGTTGGGGTAAAAATCAAATTTATTAATAAAATTATTTTTCTGTGTTTCAAATTTTTTTCTTGTAAAATAATCTTTACTCTTTCAAAATAGCCCTTCAATAATAATATTGCTATTCTTGAAAGCAAAATTATCTATTTTTGCCTGAGGTCTAATTTTTGTGGATCAACTACCTTAAAACATCCTTTGTACCCTCTAGAATAAGGGACAAAAGGTCTCATACCCGCCCGAAGATTAAGGCAGATTAAGGCTAAGAGCTTAAATAAATTTTTTCACTGAAAAAACTAGTACCAAAACTTTAAGCGCGTTTTTATAAAAAATATGTTTTTCAAAGCGGTGTACACGATATCTCGAGATCTAATTAACGAATCGACTTGAAACTTGGTACACTTATTTTAAGGACTAGTTTCTTTCGGTTAACGGGCGATTTGTAAATATTATGTTTGGTTCAATAATTATTAATAATAATAACATGTAATTAGAGCATACAAATTAAAAAAATAAAATGCCCCGTCAACCGAAAGCCAATACAATATAATATTTAGTTAGAAATTAATTCCTGAAAATTATCCTGAAAAAATGCCCGTCACAGTGGTCTAACCTCTTAAAAAACACTGTTCCGAAAAAAACGCGTTCAAAGTTTTCGAACGCATCGAACGTGCATTGCAGCGGTTGTTTAAAGCCGCTTAAAAAGTGCTTTCCCTTTTGAACTCCATCATAATTTTGTACTTTCCATAATTCTGAGGAAATAGGGGATTATTCAAGCGAGAAAATTTTTTTTTTATTTAAAAAAAATCCAGGGGTGGCCTAACCCCTTAACAGATATTTCAGTACAATTAACTGCTTTATTGTTGATAAATATTACAGAAATAACTGTTCAATTAACATTTTGAAGAAAATTCCTTACTTTGTAAATAATTTATGGACTCAGTAAATGTAATAAATTTTTTCTCCGCACTCAGAAAAAATATTTGATTGAATCAAAAAAATTATTTTCTTCAAACACTTTCTTTGATGTAAAGAAATGTTTTGTTTTAATAAAACAAAATTTGTCTGATTCTAACAAAAAATCTTTTGATCAAATAAATATTTATTCGAATCAAATAAATTTCTGTCTTAAACCAAACAAATTTTATCTTTGACCATATATTAATGCATTAATTTCTTTGTTTTGAAGAAAAATTAATTTGATTCAAACAAATATTTATTTGGTTCAAAGATATTTTTTTTGAATCAAACAAATTTTATTTCATTTAAACAAATCATTTCTTTAAATCAAAAAAAGTCGTTCAAACAAATCATTTTCGTTGATCAAATCAAATCTTTTTTTGAGTGCGTGTAGTTCTAATTCTACCTCAAACTTTAAGGACATGTGATACTTGAGAAAAGTAGCAAGTTCATGTAACCAATTTGGTCAAGTTTCTACATGTTTGTGTCCAGAGTACATAAAATTTATGTTCTAAAATTTTGGAAATGCTAGAGAAGATGAAACCTTCTTTTCAATTCCGAAACCAAAAGTAGTCTCTCTACGTCCGTTTTTATCTTCTCTACCATTTAATAATTTTTCCTGCTGTGAATTTAATCTTGCTATAACTTCCAAATAGAATTATAATTTTATACAATTTTATTAAAAATATTCTCTCAAACAATTCTAGAGTTTTTTTATATTTATACTGCAAAAGGGGGAGAAAGATTTAAAGAGATGGTGATTATTTATTTTAATTAGCCTTCCATTAGTCACAATCAAAAGCATGTCTTGTGGAAGGAAACTGAAATACTGGTTTCATTAATTTTTCCCCTACCTCAATTATTATCATGAGCTGGAAAGAAATAAGTCTTCAGCAAAACCTATCACTTGCAGTTTCTCTCGCAAATTTGTTACAGAGTATTAACTTCGGCTCCACTAAATTGATTTTCTTCGGAGCGTATATTTTATTAACGAGTAAATCGCATACTCTAGAAATGAAACAATATTTCGATTGGAAGTAATACAAGTTTATTTCGATTATGAGACTTTAGTGGGATTTATCTATAAATAGAAAATGTTTAAGAAAGTATTTCTTTATAGTTTAAGTACAGGTGTTAACGAGTAATTGAGTATTAACGAATTCAGGTACTCGGTTTTATATTTACGAGGAAAATTTTTTCTCATTCTTCAGTCTAAAGCATGAATTATAAAAACCATGCAAATTTATATGATAAATAGTTATTCCTATTTCCTAGTTTGGAATAAATCTACAAAAGCAGCACCATTTTTGAATGAGGCTGACGCACTAAGGATGTAAACCCTTCGTCTGAATACAGATACTTGTACGAGACTGAAATATGTATTACCAACATACGAAGAAAAAGGAGTATAATCTTTTTCTTATGTCAAATCCGTTAGGAATCCTGGTATTGGCTAGATCGTATGTTGCAGTTAAGCAAAATTCCTGCCTTGGAAGAAGGTTCCCAAGAGAATAACTACATTACTGAATTGCATGGAACAAAAGATTTCTTTTGAAAAAGATTTTTGAGAATGATGGTAATTTATTTCGTAGAAAATTTTGAATACTGAGAACCAAAAAATCTGCCCGCTTCGCGGATATATTCCCATCACGCGCTTCGTGCTCGGTCTTATGTTCTTCGCATACTTTCAAGTTTATTTCTTGTAATTTGATACTAAAACTCAAGATTGATGTTTAGTACCTTTATTTAGAAAGGTTTTAGGGGTTTTTAAAAATTCCAGTACCTTTATGTATTTTTAAACTAAAATTTTGGAGTTTTTCAGGCAATTTTTTGAGATTTTTTGCCTTTGGATAACTTTTTTGTTTTTTAACCAATTTTCATGATTCTTTTTTATTTTGTTCCTTAAAATGTGTAGCAAATTTTTGGATATGGAAAATAAGGTAACATGGCTAAAAAAAGTTACGACTAAAATAAAAAAATTAATAAAAATCTGCCCGCTTCGCGGCACATTCTCATTGCCCGCTTCGCGCGCAAGTTTGAGCGCGCCTAGGGCGCGCGATTCGATCGTCGCGCTTCGCGCTCCGTTCTTCCTGGACCTTGCGCTTCGCGCTCGGTCTTGTGCTCTTCGCACACGAAACAGGAAATTCAATCTACTTAAGGCTCTATCGGCCTTAAGGAACACATTCTCATCATGACACTCGCGCTTTGCGCTCGATTTTCTGTATACATTTCAGTAACTTTTTAATAAATTACATGGTTAAAATAATTTATTTTCTTCCAAACCTCTTAAAAAAGAAAAAACAATCGTAGACTTTATTTAAGGAAAAGATTTTGCAGAACAACGCTTATTTCGTATCTCACATATTTTGGTGACAAAAATCGAATTTTTCAATATTAAAAATCAAAAAAATTAAAATATACATCCTGTCGAGAAATTTCTCGATAAGAATGTGTAGACCTTATTTAGCCAAACAATTTTTCATCTCAAAGTTTTTTTTGTATCTCACATATTTTGTCTAAAAAATGGAATTTTTGAATTTTAATCGTATTTTTTGGAATTGAAACGAAAAATATATGTTTTATCAGAAACTGTGTGAGACAAAATTTGTAGATCTTTTTGAAACTAACAACTTTGTATTCTTACGTTTCTTTCTTATTTTACATATTATTGTTAAAAAATTGAATTTTGGATTTTCAATAGTTTTTTTTTTAATTAAAAAGAAAAATATGCATCTTGTGAAAAAATGTTACAATTCAAATTTGTAGGTCTGTATTTATTCAATAATATTGTACCATAACGTTTTTTCGTATCTCGTATAATTTAACTGGAAAATGGAATTTTGATATTGACTTTTTTCGAATTTGAATATGCTGTAACATTTCTAATTTTGATTTAATCAAAAAATGTTATCAGGATCATTTTTAGAGATTTATGAGCACTATCAAAAACCAGGATTGGAATTTTTGATTTTTTCAAAAAATTATTTTCAAAAACACAAAAGTAGTGCTCAACCCCTCAATTTTGATTGGATGTGGCTGGTTAACGAACTTGTCCTTACTTTTTCGGCTCCGATAAAGTTTACCAAAGCTCAATTCAATCTGATAATTCTATCGAGAGTTATGCCGCACACGACCTACAGACAGACAGACAGACAGACAGACAGACACTTTCGTAAAAACCATTTTTTCTGACTCAGGGGGTCTCAAAACGTAAAGATTTGATGAAAATTTCGAAAGTCATTTTTCACATAAAACCAATACCTTCTCATCCATGATGAGAATGTAAAAATATACCAAAAAATAAAAATAAAAAAATTTGTAGTTATTTTTTTAGTTAGAGTGCTTTTCATACCCAAAAATATTGATAATATAACAAAGAATAAGTGGTAAAAATTTCAAAGGTCTGTGTCTAATACTTTATATTTTATTTGAGCATATGTTGCAACAACACGGAAAATCACAACTTGTGGTAAAGGGAGTTTAAAGTAAATATTTACACTTAGAGGCAGGCAGACAACATTGTGTTACTAAATCTTTTATGTATATACATAAAGGCATTATATATATATATATTGTGTACTCCATATATACTCCATATAATTCAGAAATATTAGTAAATAAATAAACAAGCTATTTTGTGTAAAAAGCTAATTTTCGCTAAAAACGCATTATTCGTAAATCATAGTAACTTTTAATTTTATTTATTTTTTCAAAAGAAAAATCAGATTGACCTGAAAATTTACACACATATACTCAGAAAAGTATAGAGAATAAAAAAATAACACTTTTAGAAAATGTCGATAAAATCAAAAATATACCAATTAAAGGTGTCGGATCTCCTCAAGGCTCTGTCGGCCTTGAGGTGGTACATTCGCAAAAATTAGGTCTCAGGTAAAAATAGATAATTTTGCTTTATAGAATAGCAATATTATTCCCCAAATTCTATATTTCCTACAATTTATTTTACGAAAATTCATGTAACCGATTTGCCAATTGCTGTAATTTTTATATTTCCGATTCATCACATAACCTAATGTTTATATTTTTAAATAACTATTTATCTGAATTTTTGTTTCTCCGAATCATTATTTGACATAATTTTCATATTACCGAAACATCATTTAACCCAATTTTTATTTATCCAAATTATCATTTGTTATAATTTTTATATTTCCGAATTACTATTTCTCTTTATTTCGATCTCACCGAATTGTCATGTTACATCCGGCCGAAAAATAACGGCGTGAAAGTCAAATGCAGCCAATCATAATTTATAATAATTTGAAATAAAAATTTCAATTAGCTGTATTTGACTTTTGCGCTGTTATTTTATGGCCTGTTGTATTTTAGGTGAAAAAGTTTTTCTGTAACATGACAATTCGGTGAAGTGGAAATTAAGAGAAAAGGTGTTTCGTATAAATAAATATCATTAAATAATGACGGTTACATAAATTTCGGAAATATAGAATTTGAGGAATATTCATGCGCATCTTTTTTTTCTTATTGCTTCGATCCAAATTTTTAAAAATGATGCAAAAGCACGAATCATTTTTTCAGGGAAAAGATTCTCTACAACTTGACTGCTTCCAGTTTTTCAAAATAAATTCTCTAATAGCTGAAACCACCAAAAAACAATTTTCCAAAACTGAATTTTATAATAATTGATTCATTTTCAAAAATTGGAAACGGTCAAGTTGTAAAGAATTATTTCCCTGCAAAAATGATCTGTGGTTTATTAGAATCGCATTATTTTTCAAACTTTGACTGGAAACAATAAGAAAAAATCTGCCCGCTTTGTGGGCACATCCTCATCATTTCCTTCCAAATATCTCAATAAGATAAAACAATCTTACAAATTTTGATAAAAAAATGTAATTCTTGATTTTCAATAGTGTTTTTAAAATCAAAATATAAAATATACATCGTGTCGAAAAATCTTCTAATGAGAATTTGTAGACCTCATTAAGGCAAATAATTTTCCATCTTGACGTTTTTGTCGTATCTCACATATTTTGTTGAAGTAAACAATTTTGTATTCCTACGTTTTTATTCGTATTTCATTTGTAGATTTTTTTGTAGTGAACAATTTTGTATGATGACGTTTTTTCGTTTAAACGAAAAATTTTATTAGAATAGTTAGTAGAGATTTATGAGCATTATCAGAAAGCAATATTGCAATTTATAATTCCCTCAAAAAAAAATTTTAAAAACACAAAAAATTCTCTTATTTTCACAATTTTGGTCGAATGTCTCTGGTTAACGAACTCATCCTTACTTTCTGCGCTCCGATGGATTAAAAACCGTTTTTTTCCCACTCAGGAGGTCTCAAAACGTAAAGATTTGATAAAAATTCCGAAAATGGTTTTTCACATGAAACCAATGTTAAATGTAAAAATCATTTTTCTTAAGAATATATTAATTGTTGATTTTCAACTTAATGTCATTTCCAAGTAAAATAAACATGCACATATTTATTTGAAATGTGTCCAAAACATATTTTGAAAAAGAACTAAAGTAATTTTTATGAAAATAAAGTGTTAGAAAATTGTTAAAAATAGTATATTGTGCAACTAAGGAAAAAAAATCTGCCCGCTTCGCGGGCACATTCTCATCGCGCGCTTTGCGCGCAGCTCGCTTCGCTCGCAAGTTTGAGCGCGCGATTCGATCGTCGCGCCGTCGCGCTGCGCGCTCCGTTCTTTCTGGACCGCGCGCTTCGCGCTCGGTCTTGTGCTCTTCGCATACATTTAAGTTTATTTCTTATAATTTGATACTGAAGATCAAACCAATTTAAAAATAATATTACAGATGATGTGATTTACACATTTTCTCAAAGTCACTCTATTTCTTTTTGAATTTAAGTGAAACAGGAGATTCAATTTACTTAAGGCTCTATCAGCCTTAAAGAACACATTCTCATCATGACGCTCGCGCTTCGCGCTCGATTTTCTGTATACATTTCAGTAACTTTTTAATAAATTACATGATAAAAATAATTTATTTTCTTCCAAATCTCTCAAAAAGAAAAAACAATCGTAGACTTTATTTAAGGAAACGATTTTGCAGAACAATGCTTATTTCGTATCTCACATATTTTGGTGAAAAAAATCGAATTTTTTTAATATTAAAAATCAAAACATAAAATATACATCCTGTCCCGAAATGTCTTAATGAGAATTTGTAAACCTCATTTAGGCAAACAATTTTCCATCTAAACGTTTTTTATGTATCTCACATATTTTGTCTAAAAAATGGAATTTTTGAATTTTAATCGTATTTTTTGGAATTGAAACGAAAAATATATGTTTTAATAAAAAACTGCGTCAGACAAAATTTGTAGATCTTTTTGAAACGAACAACTTTGTATTCTTACGTTTTTTTCGTATTTTACATATTATTGTTAAAAAATTGAATTTTGGATTTTCAATAGTTTTTTTTTAATTTAAAAGAAAAATATGCATCTTATGAAAAAATGTTACAATTCAAATTTGTAGGTCTTTATGTAGAAAATAATATTGTATCATAACGTTTTTTCGTATCTCGTATAATTTAACTGGAAAATGGAATTTTGATATTGACTTTTTTCGAATTTGAATATGCTGTAACATTTCTAATTTTGATTTAATCAAAAAATGTTATGAGGATAATTTGTAGAGATTTATGAGCACTATCAAAAACCAGGATTGGAATTTTTGGTTTTTTCAAAAAATTATTTTCAAAAACACAAAAGTAGTGCTCCATCCCTCAATTTTGATTGGATGTGGCTGGTTAACGAACTTGTCCTTTCTTTTCTGGCTCCGATAAAGTGTACCAAAGCTCAATTCAATCTGATAATTCTATCGAGAGTTATGCCGCACACGACCTACAGACAGACAGACAGACAGACACTTTCGTAAAAACCATTTTTTCTGACTCAGGGGGTCTCAAAACGTCAAGATTTGATGAAAATTTCGAAAGTCATTTTTCACATAAAACCAATACCTTCTCATCCATGATGAGAATGTAAAAATTTATTTTGCGAGTGTAACAACCAGACGAGTAAAATAAAACGTTTTTCCGTGTCGCACACGATTTTTTACATTCTCATCATGGATGAGAAGGTATTGGTTTTATGTGAAAAATGACTTTCGAAATTTTCATCAAATCTTTACGTTTTGAGACCCCCTGAGTCAGAAAAAAGGGTTTTTACGAAAGTGTCTGTCTGTCTGTCTGTAGGTCGTGTGCGGCATAACTCTCGACAGAATTATTAGATTGAATTGAGCTTTGGTACACTTTATCGGAACCGAAAAAGTAAGGACAAGTTCGTTAACCAGCCACATCCAATCAAACTTGAGGGATTGAGCACTACTTTTGTGTTTTTGAAAATAATTTTTTGAAAAAACCAAAAATTCCAATCCTGGTTTTTGATAGTGCTCATAAATCTCTACAAATTATCCTCATAACATTTTTTGATTAAATCAAAGTTAGAAATGTTACAGCATATTCAAATTCGAAAAAAGTCAATATCAAAATTCCATTTTCCAGTTAAATTATACGAGATACGAAAAAACGTTATGATACAATATTATTTTCTACATAAAGACCTACAAATTTGAATTGTAACATTTTTTCATAAGATGCATATTTTTCTTTTTAATTAAAAAAAAAAACTATTGAAAATCTAAAATTCAATTTTTTAACAATAATATGTGAAATACGAAAAATACGTAAGAATACAAAGTTGTTCGTTTCAAAAAGATCTACAAATTTTGTCTCACACAGTTTCGGATAAAAGATATATTTTTCGTTTCAATTCCAAAAAATACGATTAAAATTCAAAAATTTCATTTTTTAGACAAAATATGTGAGATACAAAATAACTTTTAGATGAAAAATTGTTTGACTAAATAAGGTCTACGCATTCTTATCCAGAAATTTCTCGACAGGATGTGTATTTTAATTTTTTGATTTTTAATATTGAAAAAATTCGATTTTTTTCACTAAAATATGTGAGATACGAAATAAGCGTTGTTCTGCAAAATCGTTTCCTTAAATAAAGTCTACGATTGTTTTTCCTTTTTGAGATATTTGGAAGAAAATAAATTTATCAATAATCATGTAATTTATTAAAAAGTTACAAAAATTCATACAGAAAATCGAGCGCGAGTGTCATGATGAGAATGTGTTCCTTAAGGCCGATAGATCCTTAAGTAAATTGAATTTCCTGTTTCACTTAAACTGAAAAAGAAACTTAGTGAATTTGAGAAAATTACTAATTTACATCATCTTCAATATCATTAAATTGGTTTGAGCTTCAGTATTAAATTATAAGAAATAAACTTAAACGTATGCGAAGAGCACAAGACCGAGCGCGAAGCGCGAGGTCCAGGAAGAACGGAGCGCGAAGCGCGACGATCAAATCGCGCGCCCTAGGCGCGCTCAAACTTGCGCGCGAATCGCGCGATGAGAATGTGCCCGCGAAGCGGGCAGATTTTTTTCTACTAGATTGTCAAAAAATGTATTTTGTTTGCCCCGCACGGTGCAATAAAATCCATTTTATGACCCGCTAGTAGAAAAAATTATATTTTAAGTGGCATTTTATTTACAAACTTGGATAGAGTTATAATGAGGAATTGAATCTCATGCGACAGTGAATTTGCAATTACCAACGGTAATGGTGCACGATGCAGTTTATCAGCATCAATGACCCGTAATTATAATTAAACGTTAATCACACAAATGGTCCAGAGTGTGTCCAGAGAATACGTTTTAACAGGACAACAGAAGTTGAGAGGGACGAAGTCGCTGACGGATCTGGCATGCAGAATGTAGATGATATCCGGACGTTGCTCTGAGAGGTCGCTAGTAGTACTTCCGCGTCACCCAGTTCGGATTCCCATATTCTCCACGTTGTGCACGATACTCGTTCGTCCCACTCGTCCAATAAAATGGAAATGTCCTAGTACCTTGTGACAGGATCCTTCCTTTATTGTCCTATAAAAATAGGGTGTGCGTGCAACGTGCAAGAACTCTATTTTTATTATTCCTTTACCATTATTTATGGTATTTATTATTTAGTATTCCTCTTATTTATTGGTATATTTTATAATATTATTGATATTACATATTTTCAAAAAATAACAACCTACAGTTCAAATTTTTATTTCTTCCATTTTTTTTGTCACTTTAAAAATTAATTTCTTTAAAATTCTTGGTCATGGAATAAGTTTTTCATACTGAAAAACAACTTTAAGGGGATCCGTCACCGTTAATATTTTTATTCTTCGAGTTTAGACCTTCCATATAATTTTTTTATGTTTATTACCTTTATTTAGAAATATTTTCGAGGTTTTAAAAAATTTCAGCACTTTTATGTATTTTTAAAATAAAATTTATGGGCAATTTTTTGAGATTTTTTTACTGAATAATTTTTTTATTTTTTAACCAATTGTCATGCTTTTTTCTTTATTTTGTTCCTTACAATTTATAGCAACTTTTTGGTTATGGAAAATAAGGTGAATATTTATTCAAACATATGTTGTAACAAACACGGAAAATGTAAAAAGATAATTCTTGCTAAAAACGCGTTATTTGTAAATCGCAATAATTTTTTTTTATTTTTCCAAGAGAAAAAATTCAGATTGTCCTGAAAATTTACAGACATGCTCAGAAAAATATAGAGAATAAAAAGATAAAATTTTTGGAAAATGTTTAAAAAATCAAAAATATACTAATCAAAGGGTTCGATATAGGTAAAACGTTTAGAATTTGTCATTGTCGAAAAAGTTAGCAATTCTTGTAAAAAATATTTCATGTTTTTGAAGTAAATAAAAGAAATTGAATTTTTCAAATATTGACTAACATTAAGGGTGGGCGGGGTACAGTGGGAGGAAAGTAATACTTAGGATTACGGAATTACATATTAACTTCAAAAATACAGTCGGCAGAAGAAATATTCAAAATCAATAAAGAAAAAGTGTCCTACTATGCCCCACTTTCCCTTATTATTTAATTTATTATTTCTATCCCTATTATTATTTACGCTTCGCAGTATATATAAAGCGAAATTTTGAAGACCTAGAGTAATTTTTAGTATTGATCTATAATACATTAAGATTAAAAGTTGATCTATTTTGTATATATTTTTCTCATTGACATGCTGAATTGAAAGGAAATGTCAAATTCGACTTCTTGAAACCGTCACACTAAAAAAATGTTGTTTTATATTTTTATAAAATGAAAAACTTTCCTTTTTTGAAAAATGTCGTAACCATAAAACATTTTTTGCAAAGAGTTTTACTGAGTTACTCCTGAAATTTTGAAAGAATTAAAAAATCTTCCTTTCGTCGATGGATATTTCTGAATTTTATAAAAGTTGGCATCGGGTGAATATATAAATATAGTCGATGTACTGTTAAAATACAGTATGCCAGATTCGATCTTTCGAATAAATTACACCAGAGGCACATTTATTCATATGCTGAAATATTATTTATCGTGAAATATATTTTAGTCAAAGGAAATTATGAAGATTTTAAATAACTCGATTACTATCTAAATGCCTTTTCAACCAAGAAAGGCATTTGCAGCTCGGCAACATATTGATTTCTCCAGGGAGAAGACGATCTGATTTCTCGTGCATCCTATTTCCATGATCTAGATGAAAATTGTGTTCTTAGGTAGGGAAAATACTTTGCAAATTGCAAGATAATCTATTATATTTGATGTCTCAAAAATAGCTACAAAAGCCGTTGATTTCACCTTCTGATATTTTATATTCATTATAAACAAATTTTCTTAGAAAGTGCACTAAAAAAAATTTAGTTGAATCAACAAAATTTTGGTAGGTTTGACCCTCGACTTTTGTTATTATACGAACAACAAAATTTTTAGTTGATCCAACACAATTTTTTAGATAAAAATCTTTGGTTCATTCTAACCAATATTTCTCTTGATCCTACGAAACATTTATTTGATGCTGTCAGATAATTTTGTTGATTTAACCAAAACAAATTTATTCAGTGAAATTATCTAAAAAAATTGGTAATATCAAAAAAAAGCTTTGATTTACTCGAGCAATCGAATAAAAATTTAGTTCATGCTACCTAAATATTTTTTCAAATCAACCAGATAAAACCAAAAAATGAATTTGTTTAAGCAACTAAATTTTTCTTCTGGGTGTGATAGCATTAAAGTGGATTAATTTTACTGGTTCTTGAAATATTTATAAAATAAATCAAATGTTTTTTGAACCAACTCAATATTTTGTTGAATCTTGTTTCGATGCCTTCAATAAAATTTGATAATGCCAACAATAATTTTATCAGTCTAATTAAACAATTTTTTAAATACAGCAAAAGAATTTTGTTTGGCCAAGAAAAAAGTTTTGTCAGGCCAACAAAATTATTTCCTCGAGATAACATGATTTTTGTCAATTGTATAAAAGAGTTTTCCCAGTGCAACCGAAATATTTTTCCAAATGAACCAAATGAAGTCAACTAAATTTTCCTTCTGGGTGAACTAAGAAAAGAATTTATCCAACAAAACTTTTTTTGTTGTCCTAACAAAGCATTTTATTTCAATAACCAAAATTTGATTGATTTGAAAGCATGTTGTGTTGGTGCAACAAAATAATTTTGTCGCATTAATACCAACAAAATATTTAGTTGATTTAAGAAAACTGTTTTCTCTGTGGGAATTACATTTTACTCGTTCTTGAAATATTTATATAATAAAATAAACTTAATATTTTTCAACCAACTCAATATTTTGTAAAATCTTGTTTTGTTGCCTTTGATAACATTTGATCTAATAAAACAATTTTATTAATCTAACAAAAGAATTTGGTTTGGCCAAGAAAAAAGTTTTGTCAGCCCAACAAAATTATTTCCTCGAGATAACATAATTTTTGTCAATTCTATAAAAGAGTTTTCTCAGTGCAACCGAAATATTTTCCCAAATGAACCAAATGAAGTCAACTAAATTTGCCTTCTGGGTGAACTAAGAAGAGAATTTATCCAACAAAACTGTTTATGTTGTCCTAACAAAAATTTTTGTTTGGATAACAAAAATTTGATTGATTTGGAAAAATGTTTTGTTGGTGCAACAAAAGAATCTTATTGCATAGATACCAACAAAATATTTTGTTGATTTGAGATAACTGTTTTCTTAGTGTTTGATATCATTAAAGTGGATTACATTTTACACTGAGAAAACAGTTTTGTCAAATCAACAAAAATATTTTGTTAGTATTTAGCTAACAAAATTCATTTGTTGTGCTAACAAAACATTTTGCTATATCAATCAAATTTTGTTACTTAAACAAAATGTTTTGTTGGGACAACAAAAAAAGTTTTGTTGGATAAATTTTTTTCTCAGTGTACTGGTTCTTGAAAAATTTGATCTAATAAAACAATTTTGTTAATCTAACAAAAGAATTTGGTTTGGACAAGAAAAAAGTTTAAAAGAAAAAAATTATTTTCTCTAGCTAACATGATTTTTCTTAATTATATAAAACAGTTTTCTCAGTGCAGTATTTTTCAAAAAGTTTAAAGAATGCACATCATCCAATTTAGAAATAATCCCAATAAGTACTTGTTTTGATACATACACACAGTAGAAATTGAAATACGAAATATAAGAGTTTGCACTATGCTCTCTGAAAAATGTCTTCGTTTATTTCCTAACCTTTGAGACTCGATTTATCGCTCGCATACAATCGACGAGTGTTTGCATGGAATTGAAAGAGATATTGTTTGACCGTGCACAGATGAGATAACAGGGAAATAAGTTATCGGTTTGGGTGGAACGTGTGCAGGGTGGTGAAGTAATAGAAAGTACCCCACCACCCATGTTTCTGGATTCCCAGTCTTCTGAGTTGGAAGACCGCCTCTTGTTGTCGAGAGCTGCTGTGGGACTGTAGATTTTCAAGTTTAACTCCTCTTGCTACTTCTTCTCACCTAAAGCATGACTTCGCATACCGATGACTTTATATCTTCTGATCCTGAATTTATCTAAGTTAGTCCTGGGCATAGGCTTCATCAATATCGCGTATCTTACAGAATTGAAAGAGAAACAAAATTAATTTACCAATAATTAATCAGTGTTTTACAGTAACGCGTTAGTTGTGATGACAGCACAGAAAAAGTTACATTTTTCACAAACGGTAACTTCACACTTAGAAAAATATTTGGTTGGATCAAGTGAATAATTTTACGATTGACCAAATTTTTGGTTGATTCGACCAAAAATTTTGGTTTGATTCACAAAAAGATTTAGTAGTATCAAATATATTTAATCTGGGTGCAGTAAATGTATACTCAGAAAAAATTTTATTGATCCAACCAAAGTTTAATTGGATTAACCAAAGAATTTGCTTATTAGAGAGTAGACCAAATTTTTGGTTGAGTCAAACAAAAAATATGTTTTACGGAACCAAGGACTGTTTGTTTTGATATAATGTGGTTAAACAAACAAATAATTTAGTTTGTTTAATAAAATTTTGTTTAACTTAACCAAAGATCTTTGTTCATTTTACAAAATGGTTTGTTTAGTTTAAGTTTATTTTTAGGGAGTAACGGAAAAAGGTAGACCTCGAAAAATATTCAGTTGATCCAAAGAAAATTTGGTTGAATCAACAAAAGAATTTCTTACTATCAAGTTACCTAAATTATTGGTTAATTCAACTTTCAATTTTTTTAACCAACTTTGGTTGGAAGAGACAGTAACTTGATAGTAAGAAATTTTTTTGATTTAACCGAATTTTGCTTGGATTAAACGAATATATTTTCAAGGTTTATCTTTTTCTGTTACATCCTAAAAAATCAACTTGAACTAACCAAACTATTTTGTAAAATGAACTGAGATCTTTGATTAAGTCAAACGAAATTTTATTAAATTAAGTAAATTATTTGTTTGGTTTAACCAAATTATATCAAAGCAAACAACCCTTGCTTCCGTAAAACAAATTGTTTGCTTGACTCAACCAAAAATTTGGTCTACCCTCTAATAAGCAAATTTTTTGGAGACACACAAAGGCTTTCTAACAAATTAAGGTAGTTGATCCACGAAAATTAGACCTCAGGCAAAAATAGATGATTTTGCTTTCAAGAATAGCAATATTATTATTGAAGGGCTATTTTGGATGAGAAAAGATTAATTTCCATGAAACAAATTTAAAATACAGAAAAATAATTTTATTAATGAATTTTATTTTTGTCCCAAATTTTTTTCTTATCGCTTCTTACTAAATTTCAAAAAATTATGCAATTTTAATAAATTACAAATCACTGTTTCAAGAAAAAGATTCCCTAAAACTTAACCATTTCCAATTTTCGAGAATGAATTCTTTAATGGCTAAAATTATAAAAAAACAATTTTTCAAAACAAAATTTTTATAAACAAATTGCTATATTTGAAAATAATTAATTCATTTTCAAAAATTGGAAACGGTCATGTCGTAGAGAATCTTTTTCCTAAAGAAATGAACCATGATTTATTAAAATCGCATAATTTTTTAATATTTGGTAAGTAGCGATAAGAAAATAAGTTTGGGCAAAAATAAAATTTATTAATAAAATTATTTTTTTGTGTTTCAAATTTCTTTCATGTAAAATAATCTTTTCTCTTTCAAAATAGCCCTTCAATAATAATATTGCTATTCTTGAAAGCAAAATTATCTATTTTTGCCTGAGGTCTAATTTTCGTGGATGAAAACTACCTTAATCAACTCAAAAAATTGCCGTAAATTAACGAAACAGTATCAAACAAAAAAAGTTTTGTTCCAACAAAACAAACAATGGATAAATCAGTTGAGTATATTCATCATTATTTTACTTTGAGGTACTATGGGCAATACTATTCATTTATACCCTCAAGAATTGCAATGCATCCAATAATGTTTTTATGTCATCAAGAAACGATTGCTCTTCATGATTCTTTTGACATTAAAAAATTGTTTATCCAATACTCAAAAAATACAGTTAAAATAACCGGTATTTCCATTAGGCCATATTTAACATAAATTTTTGATTAGAACAACTAGAAATTAGGTATTTTTTACCAGATTTTTCAGGAATAAATAGAAAATCTGGTTGGAATGAAAAGAATTTTAGTAAAATCGACCAGAAAAGAATATTAGGTTTGGCCTAACCAGAATTTTGATTGTTCCAACTACACACAAAAAAAGTCCAGTTCAAACAAACGGAATTCCGGTTAGGCCATATTTAACATTATTTTATGGTTATCTTAACCAGAAAGTAAATTTAATTATGGCCGAAACGTAATTCCGGTTGTTTTAACTGGACTTTTTCTTTAGTGTAGACATTTTCTTGTGCGAACCCTTTTTGTTTTTGAGTGAGCTTTGTTATACATAACCCTCCATTAAATTCTTAGAAATAATCAATTTTAATAAATGGGAACTCATTTTATGAACAAGAAAGGGATCAATTAATCAAGATGGTTATTAGTTTGTGAAAGAATATTGATAAATAGTTTAAAAATAAAAAAAATAAAAAATAAGAATTTAAGTTCAACAAGTACGAAATAATTTTCTTAAACATTGCTTACAATAAGTTAGGTTTTCTTTACTAGTTGAATAATTTTAGAGATTACAATATAACAGTGTTTTTTGTCTGACTAAATGTAGACTAGTTCTACTGAAAAACTGAATGTCCCTATTTACACAATTGAATAGTGCCTTCATCATGCAAATTATGATTCGAATCGGTGCAATAGAAATATAAAATGTATTTGTCCTTCATTGGCAAAATAATTTTGTTAAAAAATTAGTGAAAGTTCCTAATAATATTATTATTTAATTAGTTGAGTTTGAAATTTCTGCCACTGCCTACATTATCGGAGAATCACTAGTCGCGTATCAGATAGGATACGTTGCCGACAGGTATCCTCGTAGTCAATTTCAAACTCTTATATCGCAAATAAATGCAAATTAAATCCAAATTTAAAGAATTTGAAATCTTTAAATTATTATTTATTTCAAATTAAAGCGTCTTTTTTTTCCACAGAAATATTTCAAATTCTTTAAATTATTATTTATTAATCATCTTTATCAATTGATTTACATTAATCAAATAGAAATCAAATGTACCCAATCCAAAACCATAAGATTTAAATTTCATTCAGATGCTTCATTTAGCCACTCAAAAGTTGTTATCCAAATTCTGTAAGTTTTGCATTTTTTTACGAAAATTTTAGGAACATAGCATGTGAATATTTATTCGAAAAAGTGTTTTAAATAAAAACTATATATATATAATTTTTACTAAACAAATTATACAACTACCTTTAAGACTGAATCAGATGTTTTGCCTAGCTAAAGTCAGGTTTTACTACTGGAAACTGGATTAAGGGGTTAGGCCACTCCAGAGACAGACAAAAATAGGCAAATTTTGTGATTTTTTTTCAGCGAAACCATGAAAAAGATCGACATTACAAAATAGGATTTTTATTATAAGTATAATTGACTGCACAAAATAATTATGACAGTCATGATTTTCTACTACTTAAAACTTTAAATGCGTTTATCTCAAAACTGCAATTTTCAAGTTGACCGGACACATTACTCAAATTTCAACTAATTCACTTGAAATTTTAACTGTATATTTAGAATTACATTGTCCATGAAAGTACTTGGAATTTTTTTATTATATTGCATAGTTCCTTTTATATTAACAATTTTCTGACTATTTTTTATGGAATTTTATACTTTTTTACTTTAGAAGTGCAACGTTTAGGCAAAAATTAATATATCTAAAAAAGCCTAAGTATTTCTCTAGCTATTCTTATGTGTAATCAAAAAAACTTCAGTGATTCATCATAACTCAAAAATTACAGGAGCTGTTTGTCCGACCATGGACCTTCCAGAAATAAAAGCGTCATCGGAAAAATGCTACACAGTCGCCATTTTGCATCTGTCGCGTTAAAAAAATTATTTTGTAGAGTCAATTACATATGTAATAAAAACCCTATTTTGGGATCTCGATTTATTTCACGGTTTCGCTGAAAAAAAATCACAAAATATGTCTATCTTTGTCTGACTCTAGAGTGGACTAACCCCTTAAGATTGAATTAGATGTTTGCCGGACTAAAGTCGGGCTTTACTACTGGAAACTGCATTAAAGCCATTCTATTGAAAGTTTCAATGGGAAAGAAGTAATATTATATTCTAATTTGAAATATTTCTCTTAGGGTTGTTCAGTTAAATCTCTAGTTGGAAGATTTTGATATTATGTGCTATTTTAAAGTACTGGTTCTCACTCGCAAGGTATTGCAGCGTCTTTGACGATTTCCTGAGTTAACGCTCGCTTAATCATTCACGACGCTTCGACGCTCACGACTCAAGTGTTCTTCGAGCCCTTACAGGCACGTGAAAACACTCTAAGTATACTTTTCTCTCTGCGAACCAAATGGCGCTTCAACGCAACTGAGGTGAGCTTTTGCAAGTAAAAATAAAACACGAACTACCTCGTTGCTGTCTTGGATGAACGTTAAAAATGTTCCGCTGATTCTTTCAGTTCACGAGAAATACGAGCAAACTTGTTTTCTTTTGGTAATATACATTTTGATTTGAAAAGTTACTCTTCATTAAAAAGTGAAAAATATGGACCATTGCAAGAATGTTTGATTCTTGTCTATAAGATTTTCTCATCGACTGAGAAAGAGATTTGGTTGAATCAACAAAATTCTTTACTTAGTACAATTTGATTGATTCAACCAAAATGTTTTAGTTACACTTAATTTCCAAGTATTTATTAGATTTAAGCAAAAAATTTGGTCAAGTCAATAAAATAATTTGTGAATATAACAAAACAATTTTGTACACTGAACAACATTTGTTCTCTGAGTATTCAAATATATCCGTTATTAATTTCACAAAATTAATTGGTTTCATAATTTATTCAGCCATAAATTTCGAATTTATAACTCCTGCGAGTAACTATTGATGATTCTGATATGATTCAATCTAATTTTTCTTTTAATTTTTTAAAATAAACATTTTTTATTCAATGACTCGATATTTGCATTTTTAAAGTTCTCTTCAAATTTTTACTTTCTTTGTAACTGCATACCGTTCATGGGTTAATTTATTATTCTGAAGGCAACTATGTGCTAGATTTCTTTTCAAAGCAAGTCAAGAGAAATTTTTCATAAAGCCGGGTAAAGGTTTATTTGCACCTGAACAACGTTAATTTGCTCTTTAAAAATAAGAAACTTTTTTTTTAGTTTGGCATGTTTAGCTTTTGAAGAGAACTTGTCTTCTTGAACAAATTGCCAGACGTAATTCATTATTACTATTGACATAACGACAAAAATTATATCTTGGAATGCTTCCTTCACTTTGGTATTCTCTGCTCTCGTCAGGAGAAATAAATATCTTTCTGAAATATGACTGCATGTTGTTTCGTTATTCATGTAGAGAAATTTACAAATGCATTTTGCTTGTCTGCTTTTGCATGAAAAACGACTTCATGGGCATAATGTTATAAGCATTGTGAGTTACAAAATCTTGTTACTTTTTACTGCCATAAAAATGAACTATTTTTAATAGTTTCTGTATGATATATTTTCATATATTGTTTCAAACAATTTTGGTTCTGGAAAATGTACAATTTCAGTGTGTTTAAAAAAAGGATAAAAACTGAAATTTTCAGAAAATAACAAATAAAAAACCGAAACCATAGTGAGATTTTACAGCTAAAAATTTCGGAAATTTATTTTACAATTTATTAGATTATTCTTTGTTTTTATTTAAAAATTTATTTTCATCACCAAAATCCTAATAAATTTTCCTAAAATTTCTAGTAATTTACTATTTTAGAAAATACTTTTTTTAATTTAGGAAATTGAATATTATTTGCAATGTTTTAGGGAATTTTCTACCAACTCTCAGTAGTTTACTGAAAAAGTTTGGATACATCCCATAAATTTTGCAATTTAAGAGAACTTTTTTTAGCATACCTCGGGGAAAATTCAAAACATTTTGGATTATTTTGTAATATTTTAAACATTATTATTTGATGTACTTTTAAAAAGTGTTCATAGAATTTTCTTTACGAAATTTTAGAGGATACTTAGAAAAGTTTGTAAAATTTAGTCTCAACAATTTTTGAAAAAGTTCTCAAATAAATTTCAAATTATTTAGTTGAGTTTGAAATTTTTCGACAGAAAGATTTTTAATTCTTTATATTCTTAAATAAAATTGTTCATAATGTACTTTTTTTAAAATACTTTAATTATAGGTATTAAAAGCTTAAATTTAGTTTGATTTAGTAAGTCATCATAAATCATTAGCAATAAAAATTTTGGTTGAAACTAGAATAACTAAACTGGAAATTTTCCATTTAAAACTAAAATACCAAAACCTAAAATTCTCTGAAAAAACTGTAAAATTGTACAGCCCTTGGAGCATTAAGTTAACAATTTCATTAATACCACCTAAAGTTTCAAAAGTTTTAAAAAGCCTATAAATTATTTTGGAAGATACTCACATAAATATTCGTAATTTTTTTTGTAGTGAATGTAGCAAATATATAGATTATACTACCAGATTGCGTGACTAGATTCAATAAAGCATCTCAGCTTTCACAATTTCTTTAACTTCTCCATCATGACTTCATTTAATATACACTTTTGTGAAGATTAATGCAAGGTTT
The DNA here is from genome assembly GCA_030998225.1 of Diplolepis rosae. Lineage (NCBI taxonomy): Eukaryota > Metazoa > Arthropoda > Insecta > Hymenoptera > Diplolepididae > Diplolepis > Diplolepis rosae. The sequence goes on from JAPYXD010000701.1 coordinate 8,410,356, forward strand.
ATAAAAAATTAGAGTCAGGTATAAAATTACATGGAAAAATTGTTCAATTTTAATTTCAAATCAGGGGATTGCAATCTTGTGGCTATAATAAAGTGGATATTAATAATTTTAATTACTGGTATTATAACATAACCCAGGTAATATTTTATTCTAAATGAGAAAGAACATTATATTTCGATCATTTTCGTGTCAAATGTATAATTTCCAATTCCAAAACAATTCCAGTTTTTTTGCTTTTGGGAATAACTCCTCTGATTTTATTTACGAAATTCGCAGTCCTAATAATTTCAAATACTCTATTTATTTACGAGAAATTCAAATGGACGGCTTTAGCTTTGTGGTCAAGTCTACAAAATTAAAAATAGAGGATTCAAAATAGCGAACCTAGAAGTAGGAAATTGCGAGATATTATGTGAATCTTCATGACACTCAATTTTTATCAATATTCTAGAATGCCAATTTGAATTTCGTGGTCATTGTTGCAAAATTGAAAATGATGAGTATAAAATAGTTGAATCTTGGAATATATAGCATAGTTTAAAGTATCTTGTTTAGTTGTAAGTAGTTATGACGAAATAGCAGGAGGAAGAAAAAGTTTATTGGCTGCTGGCCAATCCGCGGTTTTGAGGCTCTATGTTCTCACTTACAACCGTCTAGAGTGAAATAAGCGAATAATTAATGTTAGTTGCGTTGTCCACAAACGTAGGTCATGTCGAAAAGTCAAGGGTACAATTTTTTTCTCAACATTTTTATTACCATCTTAACCCTCTTACTGTTTCCGCAAGACTATTACACGCGAGAAGTTGTGGCATTCTGAAATGCACAGTTCATAACTGCTTTTACAGTTAATTGCCATATTCTTGACTGTCGACCTGAAAAGACGAAAGATTGTAATTTTTCACTTTACACGATATCAACGTTTTATTTTTCAAAAATTAAATGGCTACTTGACTTTAAACTTTTAAAAAATTAAATAAATCAAATGCTTCTTTCTAATCTTACAGTTAAAAGAAATGGCTTTAAGAAAGTAAAATTTAATTTTGTCACAGTCGAAGGTTTATTATTTTTTGCAGATGAAGCAAGAAACATTAAAATTTTATATCTAACAAAGAATGAGTAGTTGTGAAAAATTCTCTAAGGATTGAATAGAAAAATAATCAATCATGGACAATAATATTTCTGCTTGAAGTAAATACAGATTTCTACTAGCTTACTTCAGAATTTTTGAAATTTTCAAATGAGTTTAACAGTTTTTAATTCAAGGAAGATACCATTTTTGAAAAGAATGAAAAAATTTTTAGTAGTTTTTGAAGTTTATAAGAAATTACAATTACACTAACGGTCAAAAATTTAAGTTCACTTGTTGTTTGAGCCATTCTCAAAAAATTCTTAATTTTTGTAAAAACAATTTAACATTTTTTTTTTATGATAACATGAATGTTAATAAAATTTTGCATCTAATGTAAAAACGTCAAATTTTGATTTTTTTGGAAAATGTTAATAACTCTAAAAATAATTAACATTTTTAAAAGTTTTTGGTCTCGTTTTAAAGGTAAATCTTCATAATAATTTTCTAACTGCTCAAAATGTTTTTAGAGTTTTTATCTAAATTCTACAATGAGGTCAAACGTAATACAAAATAGACTTGAAATTTAAAATAAAGACTGCACTCTATATATTATATAAATAAATAAATATCAATATTTTCATAAATATTCCTAAATTCTATTAAAATATGATATACATTGAATCATAAAAAATTCTTATAAGAAGATACACATTTTTTAAACTTTACGACTATTTTGTATCATGTTTGACCTCATAGTAGAAAACTTTCAAAAATGTTAATTATTGTTAGGGGCCGTTCACATAATACGTCACGCGATTTTTAGCTATTTTTACCCCCCCCCCCCCCCGTCCCATCATGCCACACATGGTCGCAAACCTCAGCCCCCCCCCCCCTTTCGATGTCACGTCACACCTCTTAATTTTATAAAACATTTTTCGTTAACGCGTACAAAATCCAGTAAAAAAAGAAGCTATTAATTATTATTGTAGATAATCTTTTCAGAACTTTTTTTCAAATTTCATGGGTACACATTTAATGTGTGACGTAACGCAGAGGGCAGACCCCCCTCCCAACATGTCACACCACATCACAATTTGCAGACCCCCCCACCATAAACTGTGTGACGTATTATGTCAACGGCCCCTTAGAGTTATTAACGTTTTCCAAGAAGATAGAAATTTGATGTTTTTTGTAATATATTTTTATAAAATTAACATTTGGCCTTTAACTTGGGATCATTGAATGCAAAATTTTATTAAGATTCGTGTTATTATCGAAAAAAAGATGTTAAGGTAGTTCCTTCACGAAAATTAGACCTCAGGCAAAAATATATAATTTTGCTTTCAAGAATAGCAATATTATTATTGAGGGGCTAATTTGAAAGAAAAAAGATTATTTTTCATGAATAAAATTTGACAATGGTTCAAAGAACAGGTGAACTTAAACTTTTGACCGGTAATGTATTGCACTTCTAAGATTTGTTCCATTTTTCAATAAAAATAAATTTACGCTAGAGATTTATTACCATCGGAGGATCTCTTTATTTACGTTTTCTTCAAGGCTGGCAAACAATCTAAAATTTGATAAACGATATTGGCAGTGCATGAATTTTATATGTCCCTAAATATTTATGAATTTTAAAACATGCATTAACCAAAAGCGTCTCGTGCGATATTCCTATCGTGAGATTCAGGATGCAGAACGGAAGTGATTGTCATGAATTCGTAAGATGGCATCTAAATCGAAGAGTCTGCTTGTGGCTTGTAAATTTTGTAGATCCATCAAATGACAAATTCATGTCATCTATCCAATTATATGTTCGTCGTATAGATTGCATGACAATTCTCGAAGGCAGCCAATGTACGTATTATTTAAATATCACTTAGTCTAGACTCTCGAGACATTCTTCGAATGAGTCATGAGTTTGAAGAAGCTCTCTTGTTCTGCTTTTGTTCAAACTCTTCCAGTAAGACCCCTCGTTTTACTCGTGAGACACTACATGTCGGATCTTATCGCATAATACATATAGGGAAAGTAATTTTTAATGACAGACGCCTAGAATATGCTGTATAAATTTCATTTATATATGTCGAGTAGTTTTTAGAATAAAATGGTCACCGCCTTTGAAAACGTAGTTTTCAGAAAAATCCATGTAAAGTTACACACTTACAAAACTATCAGTTTCACAAGGATAGAAATTTGATGGTTGAAAATACCATTTTTTATGGTAAACTAGAACTATTAGGAATTTCTCTCAGTTAGTTCCAAAAATATGCTACTTAATATAACACGTTTCGGGAAATATCACCAAGAATTATGGTAAAAATTGAAAATTCATAAGCCAATTTTTCTACTGACAAATACCTTTAATGGAGACTTTTACCTTGTGACTCGGTTTTCGGACTAAAATTCAACATTTTTTTTCTACAGAATGGCATAAGATATCACAATTATTATTTTTTTTGCATATTGTTCGTTTACTTCTAAAGATAAAAAATATATTTACATGAAAAGTTCGAAAAAAATTTTCGCGGTATAGTTGTCCTCGAATGTGACCTTGTCGGAAAGTTGGAGCCAAAATGTGACCATGATTTTAGCGTCTCAGGTCGACTTACACAAAAAAGCGCAACACAGTTTTAACCAGTAGCGTGTTGGCTTTCGTTCGGGATATACGTTTTCCAAAATTTTGAAATGAAACAAAATGGCATCTATTTGTAAAAAAAATGAATTTTTTGGCCTATTTTCGATAGTTCATTTAGATATAAAAAATACGGAAAGATATGGGCTTCTTCGTGCAAAAATAATACCTCCGTGAAACTTCAAGTTTTGCTAAGTTATACACTTTTTTCCCTAGGCCAGGGAAGTTCGGAGGTACTGTAGAAAAATTCTTATATCAGATATGAATTCAGCAACTCAAAACACAGAACGATATCAGCTTTTACGTGCAAACATAAAACCTCCATGAAACCTCAAGTTTTGCTAAGTTATACACTTTTTCCCCGAGGCTAAGGAAATTCTGTGGTGATGTAGAAAAATTCTTGTCAGATATGAATTCAGCAACTCAAAATACAGAAAGACATCAGCTTTTTCGTGCAAAAATAAAACCTTCGTGAAACCTCAAGTTTTTCTAAATTATACACTTTTTCCTCCAGGCTAGGGGAATCCTGAGGTACTGTAGAAAAATTCTTATGTCAGATATGAATTCAGCAACTCAAAATACGGAAAGACATCAGCTTTTTCGTGCAAAAATAAAACCTTCGTGAAACCTCAAGTTTTTCTGAATTATACACTTTTTCCCCGAGGCTAGGGGAATTTGGAGGTACTGTAGAAAAATTCTTGTCAGATATGAATTCAGCAACTCAAAATACAGAAAGACATCAGCTTTTTCGTGCAAAAATAAAACCTTCGTGAAACCTCAAGTTTTTCTAAATTATACACTTTTTCCTCCAGGCTAGGGGAATCCTGAGGTACTGTAGAAAAATTCTTATGTCAGATATGAATTCAGCAACTCAAAATACGGAAAGACATCAGCTTTTTCGTGCAAAAATAAAACCTTCGTGAAACCTCAAGTTTTTCTGAATTATACACTTTTTCCCCGAGGCTAGGGGAATTTGGAGGTACTGTAGAAAAATTATTATGTCAGATATGAATTCAGCAACTCAAAATACGGAAAGACATCAGCTTTTTCGTGCAAAAATAAAACCTTCGTGAAACCTCAAGTTTTTCTAAATTATATACTTTTTCCCCGAGGCTAGGGGAATTTGGAGGTACTGTAGAAAAATTCTTATGTCAGATATGAATTCAGCAACTCAAAATACGGAAAGGCATCAGCTTTTTCGTGCAAAAATAAAACCTTCGTGAAACCTCAAGTTTTTCTGAATTATACACTTTTTCCCCGAGGCTAGGGAATTTGGAGGTACTGTAGAAAAATTATTATGTCAGATATGAATTCAGCAACTCAAAATACGGAAAGACATCAGCTTTTTCGTTGCAAAAATAAAACCTTCGTGAAACCTCAAGTTTTTCTAAGTTATATACTTATTCCCCGAGGCTAGGGGAATTTGGAGGTACTGTAGAAAAATTCTTGTCAGATATGAATTCAGCAACTCAAAATACAGAAAGACATCAGCTTTTTCGTGCAAAAATAAAACCTTCGTGAAACCTCAAGTTTTTCTAAATTATACACTTTTTCCTCCAGGCTAGGGGAATCCTGAGGTACTGTAGAAAAATTATTGTGTCAGATATGAATTCAGCAACTCAAAATACGGAAAGACATCAGCTTTTTCGTGCAAAAATAAAACCTTCGTGAAACCTCATGTTTTTCTACAGTATACACTTTTTCCCCGAGGCTAGGGGGATTTGGAGGTACTGTAGAAAAATTCTTATGTCAGATATGAATTCAGCAACTCAAAATACGGAAAGACATCAGCTTTTTCGTGCAAAAATAAAACCTTCGTGAAACCTCAAGTTTTTCTAAATTATATACTTTTTCCCCGAGGCTAGGGGAATCCTGAGGTACTGTAGAAAAATTCTTATGTCAGATATGAATTCAGCAACTCAAAATACGGAAAGACATCAGCTTTTTCGTGCAAAAATAAAACCTTCGTGAAACCTCAAGTTTTTCTGAATTATACACTTTTTCCCCGAGGCTAGGGGAATTTGGAGGTACTGTAGAAAAATTATTATGTCAGATATGAATTCAGCAACTCAAAATACGGAAAGACATCAGCTTTTTCGTGCAAAAATAAAACCTTCGTGAAACCTCAAGTTTTTCTAAATTATATACTTTTTCCCCGAGGCTAGGGGAATTTGGAGGTACTGTAGAAAAATTCTTATGTCAGATATGAATTCAGCAACTCAAAATACGGAAAGGCATCAGCTTTTTCGTGCAAAAATAAAACCTTCGTGAAACCTCAAGTTTTTCTGAATTATACACTTTTTCCCCGAGGCTAGGGAATTTGGAGGTACTGTAGAAAAATTATTATGTCAGATATGAATTCAGCAACTCAAAATACGGAAAGACATCAGCTTTTTCGTTGCAAAAATAAAACCTTCGTGAAACCTCAAGTTTTTCTAAGTTATATACTTATTCCCCGAGGCTAGGGGAATTTGGAGGTACTGTAGAAAAATTCTTGTCAGATATGAATTCAGCAACTCAAAATACAGAAAGACATCAGCTTTTTCGTGCAAAAATAAAACCTTCGTGAAACCTCAAGTTTTTCTAAATTATACACTTTTTCCTCCAGGCTAGGGGAATCCTGAGGTACTGTAGAAAAATTATTGTGTCAGATATGAATTCAGCAACTCAAAATACGGAAAGACATCAGCTTTTTCGTGCAAAAATAAAACCTTCGTGAAACCTCAAGTTTTTCTAAATTATATACTTTTTCCCCGAGGCTAGGGGGATTTGGAGGTACTGTAGAAAAATTCTCATGTCAGATATGAATTCAGCAACTCAAAATACGGAAAGACATCAGCTTTTTCGTGCAAAAATAAAACCTTCGTGAAACCTCAAGTTTTTCTAAATTATATACTTTTTCCCCGAGGCTAGGGGAATTTGGAGGTACTGTAGAAAAATTCTTATGTCAGATATGAATTCAGCAACTCAAAATACGGAAAGGCATCAGCTTTTTCGTGCAAAAATAAAACCTTCGTGAAACCTCAAGTTTTTCTGAATTATACACTTTTTCCCCGAGGCTAGGGGAATTTGGAGGTACTGTAGAAAAATTATTATGTCAGATATGAATTCAGCAACTCAAAATACGGAAAGACATCAGCTTTTTCGTGCAAAAATAAAACCTTCGTGAAACCTCAAGTTTTTCTAAGTTATATACTTATTCCCCGAGGCTAGGGGAATTTGGAGGTACTGTAGAAAAATTCTTGTCAGATATGAATTCAGCAACTCAAAATACAGAAAGACATCAGCTTTTTCGTGCAAAAATAAAACCTTCGTGAAACCTCAAGTTTTTCTAAATTATACACTTTTTCCTCCAGGCTAGGGGAATCCTGAGGTACTGTAGAAAAATTCTTATGTCAGATATGAATTCAGCAACTCAAAATACGGAAAGGCATCAGCTTTTTCGTGCAAAAATAAAACCTTCGTGAAACCTCAAGTTTTTCTGAATTATACACTTTTTCCCCGAGGCTAGGGGAATTTGGAGGTACTGTAGAAAAATTATTATGTCAGATATGAATTCAGCAACTCAAAATACGGAAAGACATCAGCTTTTTCGTGCAAAAATAAAACCTTCGTGAAACCTCAAGTTTTTCTAAGTTATATACTTATTCCCCGAGGCTAGGGGAATTTGGAGGTACTGTAGAAAAATTCTTGTCAGATATGAATTCAGCAACTCAAAATACAGAAAGACATCAGCTTTTTCGTGCAAAAATAAAACCTTCGTGAAACCTCAAGTTTTTCTAAATTATACACTTTTTCCTCCAGGCTAGGGGAATCCTGAGGTACTGTAGAAAAATTATTGTGTCAGATATGAATTCAGCAACTCAAAATACGGAAAGACATCAGCTTTTTCGTGCAAAAATAAAACCTTCGTGAAACCTCAAGTTTTTCTAAGTTATATACTTATTCCCCGAGGCTAGGGGAATTTGGAGGTACTGTAGAAAAATTCTTGTCAGATATGAATTCAGCAACTCAAAATACAGAAAGACATCAGCTTTTTCGTGCAAAAATAAAACCTTCGTGAAACCTCAAGTTTTTCTAAATTATACACTTTTTCCTCCAGGCTAGGGGAATCCTGAGGTACTGTAGAAAAATTCTTATGTCAGATATGAATTCAGCAACTCAAAATACGGAAAGACATCAGCTTTTTCGTGCAAAAATAAAACCTTCGTGAAACCTCAAGTTTTTCTGAATTATACACTTTTTCCCCGAGGCTAGGGGAATTTGGAGGTACTGTAGAAAAATTATTATGTCAGATATGAATTCAGCAACTCAAAATACGGAAAGACATCAGCTTTTTCGTGCAAAAATAAAACCTTCGTGAAACCTCAAGTTTTTCTAAATTATATACTTTTTCCCCGAGGCTAGGGAATTTGGAGTTACTGGATAAAAATTCTTGTCAGATATCAAGTCTGTTACTGAAAATAATGACAGACATCAGCTTTTTCGTGCAAAAATAAAACCTTCGTGAAACCTCAAGTTTTTCTAAATTATATACTTTTTCCCCGAGGCTAGGGGAATCCTCAGGTACTGTAGAAAAATTCTTATGTCAGATATGAGTTCTGCAGCTCACAATACTGAAATACATCAGCTTTTTCGTGCAAAAATAAAACCTTCGTGAAACCTCAAGTTTTTCTAAATTATATACTTTTTCCCCGAGGCTAGGGGAATTTGGAGGTACTGTAGAAAAATTATTATGTCAGATATGAATTCAGCAACTCAAAATACGGAAATATATCAGCTTTTTCGTTGCAAAAATAAAACCTTCGTGAAACCTCAAGTTTTTCTAAGTTATATACTTATTCCCCGAGGCTAGGGGAATTTGGAGGTACTGTAGAAAAATTCTTGTCAGATATGAATTCAGCAACTCAAAATACAGAAAGACATCAGCTTTTTCGTGCAAAAATAAAACCTTCGTGAAACCTCAAGTTTTTCTAAATTATACACTTTTTCCTCCAGGCTAGGGAATCCTGAGGTACTGTAGAAAAATTATTGTGTCAGATATGAATTCAGCAACTCAAAATACGGAAAGACATCAGCTTTTTCGTGCAAAAATAAAACCTTCGTGAAACCTCAAGTTTTTCTAAATTATAAACTTATTCCTCCAGGCTAGGGAATTTGGAGGTACTGTAGAAAAATTCTCATGTCAGATATGAATTCAGCAACTCAAAATACGGAAAGACATCAGCTTTTTCGTGCAAAAATAAAACCTTCGTGAAACCTCAAGTTTTTCTAAATTATATACTTTTTCCCCGAGGCTAGGGGAATTTGGAGGTACTGTAGAAAAATTCTTATGTCAGATATGAATTCAGCAACTCAAAATACGGAAAGGCATCAGCTTTTTCGTGCAAAAATAAAACCTTCGTGAAACCTCAAGTTTTTCTGAATTATACACTTTTTCCCCGAGGCTAGGGGAATTTGGAGGTACTGTAGAAAAATTATTATGTCAGATATGAATTCAGCAACTCAAAATACAGAAAGACATCAGCTTTTTCGTGCAAAAATAAAACCTTCGTGAAACCTCAAGTTTTCCTAAATTATACACTTTTTCCTCCAGGCTAGGGGAATCCTGAGGTACTGTAGAAAAATTCTTATGTCAGATATGAATTCAGCAACTCAAAATACGGAAAGACATCAGCTTTTTCGTGCAAAAATAAAACCTTCGTGAAACCTCAAGTTTTTCTGAATTATACACTTTTTCCCCGAGGCTAGGGGAATTTGGAGGTACTGTAGAAAAATTCTTGTCAGATATGAATTCAGCAACTCAAAATACGGAAAGACATCAGCTTTTTCGTGCAAAATTAAAACCTTCGTGAAACCTCAAGTTTTTCTAAATTATACACTTTTTCCTCCAGGCTAGGGGAATCCTGAGGTACTGTAGAAAAATTCTTATGTCAGATATGAATTCAGCAACTCAAAATACGGAAAGACATCAGCTTTTTCGTGCAAAAATAAAACCTTCGTGAAACCTCAAGTTTTTCTGAATTATACACTTTTTCCCCGAGGCTAGGGGAATTTGGAGGTACTGTAGAAAAATTATTATGTCAGATATGAATTCAGCAACTCAAAATACGGAAAGACATCAGCTTTTTCGTGCAAAAATAAAACCTTCGTGAAACCTCAAGTTTTTCTAAATTATATACTTTTTCCCCGAGGCTAGGGGAATTTGGAGGTACTGTAGAAAAATTCTTATGTCAGATATGAATTCAGCAACTCAAAATACGGAAAGGCATCAGCTTTTTCGTGCAAAAATAAAACCTTCGTGAAACCTCAAGTTTTTCTGAATTATACACTTTTTCCCCGAGGCTAGGGGAATTTGGAGGTACTGTAGAAAAATTATTATGTCAGATATGAATTCAGCAACTCAAAATACGGAAAGACATCAGCTTTTTCGTTGCAAAAATAAAACCTTCGTGAAACCTCAAGTTTTTCTAAGTTATATACTTATTCCCCGAGGCTAGGGAATTTGGAGGTACTGTAGAAAAATTCTTGTCAGATATGAATTCAGCAACTCAAAATACAGAAAGACATCAGCTTTTTCGTGCAAAAATAAAACCTTCGTGAAACCTCAAGTTTTTCTAAATTATACACTTTTTCCTCCAGGCTAGGGGAATCCTGAGGTACTGTAGAAAAATTATTGTGTCAGATATGAATTCAGCAACTCAAAATACGGAAAGACATCAGCTTTTTCGTGCAAAAATAAAACCTTCGTGAAACCTCAAGTTTTTCTAAATTATACACTTTTTCCCCGAGGCTAGGGGGATTTGGAGGTACTGTAGAAAAATTCTCATGTCAGATATGAATTCAGCAACTCAAAATACGGAAAGACATCAGCTTTTTCGTGCAAAAATAAAACCTTCGTGAAACCTCAAGTTTTTCTAAATTATATACTTTTTCCCCGAGGCTAGGGGAATTTGGAGGTACTGTAGAAAAATTCTTATGTCAGATATGAATTCAGCAACTCAAAATACGGAAAGGCATCAGCTTTTTCGTGCAAAAATAAAACCTTCGTGAAACCTCAAGTTTTTCTGAATTATACACTTTTTCCCCGAGGCTAGGGGAATTTGGAGGTACTGTAGAAAAATTATTATGTCAGATATGAATTCAGCAACTCAAAATACGGAAAGACATCAGCTTTTTCGTGCAAAAATAAAACCTTCGTGAAACCTCAAGTTTTTCTAAGTTATATACTTATTCCCCGAGGCTAGGGGAATTTGGAGGTACTGTAGAAAAATTCTTGTCAGATATGAATTCAGCAACTCAAAATACAGAAAGACATCAGCTTTTTCGTGCAAAAATAAAACCTTCGTGAAACCTCAAGTTTTTCTAAATTATACACTTTTTCCTCCAGGCTAGGGGAATCCTGAGGTACTGTAGAAAAATTCTTATGTCAGATATGAATTCAGCAACTCAAAATACGGAAAGGCATCAGCTTTTTCGTGCAAAAATAAAACCTTCGTGAAACCTCAAGTTTTTCTGAATTATACACTTTTTCCCCGAGGCTAGGGGAATTTGGAGGTACTGTAGAAAAATTATTATGTCAGATATGAATTCAGCAACTCAAAATACGGAAAGACATCAGCTTTTTTCGTGCAAAAATAAAACCTTCGTGAAACCTCAAGTTTTTCTAAGTTATATACTTATTCCCCGAGGCTAGGGGAATTTGGAGGTACTGTAGAAAAATTCTTGTCAGATATGAATTCAGCAACTCAAAATACAGAAAGACATCAGCTTTTTCGTGCAAAAATAAAACCTTCGTGAAACCTCAAGTTTTTCTAAATTATACACTTTTTCCTCCAGGCTAGGGGAATCCTGAGGTACTGTAGAAAAATTATTGTGTCAGATATGAATTCAGCAACTCAAAATACGGAAAGACATCAGCTTTTTCGTGCAAAAATAAAACCTTCGTGAAACCTCAAGTTTTTCTAAGTTATATACTTATTCCCCGAGGCTAGGGGAATTTGGAGGTACTGTAGAAAAATTCTTGTCAGATATGAATTCAGCAACTCAAAATACAGAAAGACATCAGCTTTTTCGTGCAAAAATAAAACCTTCGTGAAACCTCAAGTTTTTCTAAATTATACACTTTTTCCTCCAGGCTAGGGGAATCCTGAGGTACTGTAGAAAAATTCTTATGTCAGATATGAATTCAGCAACTCAAAATACGGAAAGACATCAGCTTTTTCGTGCAAAAATAAAACCTTCGTGAAACCTCAAGTTTTTCTGAATTATACACTTTTTCCCCGAGGCTAGGGGAATTTGGAGGTACTGTAGAAAAATTATTATGTCAGATATGAATTCAGCAACTCAAAATACGGAAAGACATCAGCTTTTTCGTGCAAAAATAAAACCTTCGTGAAACCTCAAGTTTTTCTAAATTATATACTTTTTCCCCGAGGCTAGGGGAATTTGGAGGTACTGTAGAAAAATTCTTGTCAGATATGAATTCAGCAACTCAAAATACAGAAAGACATCAGCTTTTTCGTGCAAAAATAAAACCTTCGTGAAACCTCAAGTTTTTCTAAATTATATACTTTTTCCCCGAGGCTAGGGGAATCCTCAGGTACTGTAGAAAAATTCTTATGTCAGATATGAATTCAGCAACTCAAAATACGGAAATATATCAGCTTTTTCGTGCAAAAATAAAACCTTCGTGAAATCTCAAGTTTTTCTAAATTATATACTTTTTCCCCGAGGCTAGGGGAATTTGGAGGTACTGTAGAAAAATTATTATGTCAGATATGAATTCAGCAACTCAAAATACGGAAAGACATCAGCTTTTTCGTGCAAAAATAAAACCTTCGTGAAACCTCAAGTTTTTCTAAGTTATATACTTATTCCCCGAGGCTAGGGGAATTTGGAGGTACTGTAGAAAAATTCTTGTCAGATATGAATTCAGCAACTCAAAATACAGAAAGACATCAGCTTTTTCGTGCAAAAATAAAACCTTCGTGAAACCTCAAGTTTTTCTAAATTATACACTTTTTCCTCCAGGCTAGGGAATCCTGAGGTACTGTAGAAAAATTATTGTGTCAGATATGAATTCAGCAACTCAAAATACGGAAAGACATCAGCTTTTTTCGTGCAAAAATAAAACCTTCGTGAAACCTCAAGTTTTTCTAAATTATATACTTTTTCCCCGAGGCTAGGGGAATTTGGAGGTACTGTAGAAAAATTCTTATGTCAGATATGAATTCAGCAACTCAAAATACGGAAAGACATCAGCTTTTTCGTGCAAAAATAAAACCTTCGTGAAACCTCAAGTTTTTCTAAATTATACACTTTTTCCTCCAGGCTAGGGGAATTTGGAGGTACTGTAGAAAAATTCTTATGTCAGATATGAATTCAGCAACTCAAAATACGGAAAGGCATCAGCTTTTTCGTGCAAAAATAAAACCTTCGTGAAACCTCAAGTTTTTCTGAATTATACACTTTTTCCCCGAGGCTAGGGGAATTTGGAGGTACTGTAGAAAAATTATTATGTCAGATATGAATTCAGCAACTCAAAATACGGAAAGACATCAGCTTTTTCGTGCAAAAATAAAACCTTCGTGAAACCTCAAGTTTTTCTAAGTTATACACTTTTTCCTCCAGGCTAGGGGAATCCTGAGGTACTGTAGAAAAATTCTTATGTCAGATATGAATTCAGCAACTCAAAATACGGAAAGACATCAGCTTTTTCGTGCAAAAATAAAACCTTCGTGAAACCTCAAGTTTTTCTGAATTATACACTTTTTCCCCGAGGCTAGGGGAATTTGGAGGTACTGTAGAAAAATTCTTGTCAGATATGAATTCAGCAACTCAAAATACAGAAAGACATCAGCTTTTTCGTGCAAAAATAAAACCTTCGTGAAACCTCAAGTTTTTCTAAATTATACACTTTTTCCTCCAGGCTAGGGGAATCCTGAGGTACTGTAGAAAAATTCTTATGTCAGATATGAATTCAGCAACTCAAAATACGGAAAGACATCAGCTTTTTCGTGCAAAAATAAAACCTTCGTGAAACCTCAAGTTTTTCTGAATTATACACTTTTTCCCCGAGGCTAGGGAATTTGGAGGTACTGTAGAAAAATTATTATGTCAGATATGAATTCAGCAACTCAAAATACGGAAAGACATCAGCTTTTTCGTGCAAAAATAAAACCTTCGTGAAACCTCAAGTTTTTCTAAATTATATACTTTTTCCCCGAGGCTAGGGGAATTTGGAGGTACTGTAGAAAAATTCTTATGTCAGATATGAATTCAGCAACTCAAAATACGGAAAGGCATCAGCTTTTTCGTGCAAAAATAAAACCTTCGTGAAACCTCAAGTTTTTCTGAATTATACACTTTTTCCGCCAGGCTAGGGGAATGTGGAGGTACTGTAGAAAAATTATTGTGTCAGATATGAATTCAGCAACTCAAAATACGGAAAGACATCAGCTTTTTCGTTGCAAAAATAAAACCTTCGTGAAACCTCAAGTTTTTCTAAGTTATATACTTATTCCCCGAGGCTAGGGGAATTTGGAGGTACTGTAGAAAAATTCTTGTCAGATATGAATTCAGCAACTCAAAATACAGAAAGACATCAGCTTTTTCGTGCAAAAATAAAACCTTCGTGAAACCTCAAGTTTTTCTAAATTATACACTTTTTCCTCCAGGCTAGGGGAATCCTGAGGTACTGTAGAAAAATTATTGTGTCAGATATGAATTCAGCAACTCAAAATACGGAAAGACATCAGCTTTTTCGTGCAAAAATAAAACCTTCGTGAAACCTCAAGTTTTTCTAAATTATACACTTTTTCCCCGAGGCTAGGGGGATTTGGAGGTACTGTAGAAAAATTCTTATGTCAGATATGAATTCAGCAACTCAAAATACGGAAAGACATCAGCTTTTTCGTGCAAAAATAAAACCTTCGTGAAACCTCAAGTTTTTCTAAATTATATACTTTTTCCCCCAGGCTAGGGGAATTTGGAGGTACTGTAGAAAAATTCTTATGTCAGATATGAATTCAGCAACTCAAAATACGGAAAGGCATCAGCTTTTTCGTGCAAAAATAAAACCTTCGTGAAACCTCAAGTTTTTCTGAATTATACACTTTTTCCCCGAGGCTCGGGGAATTTGGAGGTACTGTAGAAAAATTCTTATGTCAGATATGAATTCAGCAACTCAAAATACGGAAAGGCATCAGCTTTTTCGTGCAAAAATAAAACCTTCGTGAAACCTCAAGTTTTTCTAAGTTATATACTTATTCCCCGAGGCTAGGGGAATTTGGAGGTACTGTAGAAAAATTCTTGTCAGATATGAATTCAGCAACTCAAAATACAGAAAGACATCAGCTTTTTCGTGCAAAAATAAAACCTTCGTGAAACCTCAAGTTTTTCTAAATTATACACTTTTTCCTCCAGGCTAGGGGAATCCTGAGGTACTGTAGAAAAATTCTTATGTCAGATATGAATTCAGCAACTCAAAATACGGAAAGGCATCAGCTTTTTCGTGCAAAAATAAAACCTTCGTGAAACCTCAAGTTTTTCTGAATTATACACTTTTTCCCCGAGGCTAGGGGAATTTGGAGGTACTGTAGAAAAATTATTATGTCAGATATGAATTCAGCAACTCAAAATACGGAAAGACATCAGCTTTTTCGTGCAAAAATAAAACCTTCGTGAAACCTCAAGTTTTTCTAAGTTATATACTTATTCCCCGAGGCTAGGGAATTTGGAGGTACTGTAGAAAAATTCTTGTCAGATATGAATTCAGCAACTCAAAATACAGAAAGACATCAGCTTTTTCGTGCAAAAATAAAACCTTCGTGAAACCTCAAGTTTTTCTAAATTATACACTTTTTCCTCCAGGCTAGGGGAATCCTGAGGTACTGTAGAAAAATTATTGTGTCAGATATGAATTCAGCAACTCAAAATACGGAAAGACATCAGCTTTTTCGTGCAAAAATAAAACCTTCGTGAAACCTCAAGTTTTTCTAAGTTATATACTTATTCCCCGAGGCTAGGGGAATTTGGAGGTACTGTAGAAAAATTCTTGTCAGATATGAATTCAGCAACTCAAAATACAGAAAGACATCAGCTTTTTCGTGCAAAAATAAAACCTTCGTGAAACCTCAAGTTTTTCTAAATTATACACTTTTTCCTCCAGGCTAGGGGAATCCTGAGGTACTGTAGAAAAATTCTTATGTCAGATATGAATTCAGCAACTCAAAATACGGAAAGACATCAGCTTTTTCGTGCAAAAATAAAACCTTCGTGAAACCTCAAGTTTTTATAAATTATATACTTTTTCCCCGAGGCTAGGGGAATCCTCAGGTACTGTAGAAAAATTCTTGTCAGATATGAATTCAGCAACTCAAAATACAGAAAGACATCAGCTTTTTCGTGCAAAAATAAAACCTTCGTGAAACCTCAAGTTTTTCTAAATTATACACTTTTTCCTCCAGGCTAGGGGAATCCTGAGGTACTGTAGAAAAATTCTTATGTCAGATATGAATTCAGCAACTCAAAATACGGAAAGACATCAGCTTTTTCGTGCAAAAATAAAACCTTCGTGAAACCTCAAGTTTTTCTGAATTATACACTTTTTCCCCGAGGCTAGGGGAATTTGGAGGTACTGTAGAAAAATTATTATGTCAGATATGAATTCAGCAACTCAAAATACGGAAAGACATCAGCTTTTTCGTGCAAAAATAAAACCTTCGTGAAACCTCAAGTTTTTCTAAATTATATACTTTTTCCCCGAGGCTAGGGGAATTTGGAGGTACTGTAGAAAAATTCTTATGTCAGATATGAATTCAGCAACTCAAAATACGGAAAGGCATCAGCTTTTTCGTGCAAAAATAAAACCTTCGTGAAACCTCAAGTTTTTCTGAATTATACACTTTTTCCCCGAGGCTAGGGGAATTTGGAGGTACTGTAGAAAAATTATTATGTCAGATATGAATTCAGCAACTCAAAATACGGAAAGACATCAGCTTTTTCGTTGCAAAAATAAAACCTTCGTGAAACCTCAAGTTTTTCTAAGTTATATACTTATTCCCCGAGGCTAGGGGAATTTGGAGGTACTGTAGAAAAATTCTTGTCAGATATGAATTCAGCAACTCAAAATACAGAAAGACATCAGCTTTTTCGTGCAAAAATA
The DNA here is from genome assembly GCA_030998225.1 of Diplolepis rosae. Lineage (NCBI taxonomy): Eukaryota > Metazoa > Arthropoda > Insecta > Hymenoptera > Diplolepididae > Diplolepis > Diplolepis rosae. Next base: position 8,427,231 of record JAPYXD010000701.1, read on the forward strand.
AAACCTTCGTGAAACCTCAAGTTTTTCTAAATTATACACTTTTTCCTCCAGGCTAGGGGAATCCTGAGGTACTGTAGAAAAATTATTGTGTCAGATATGAATTCAGCAACTCAAAATACGGAAAGACATCAGCTTTTTCGTGCAAAAATAAAACCTTCGTGAAACCTCAAGTTTTTCTAAATTATACACTTTTTCCTCCAGGCTAGGGGAATTTGGAGGTACTGTAGAAAAATTCTTATGTCAGATATGAATTCAGCAACTCAAAATACGGAAAGGCATCAGCTTTTTCGTGCAAAAATAAAACCTTCGTGAAACCTCAAGTTTTTCTGAATTATACACTTTTTCCCCGAGGCTAGGGGAATTTGGAGGTACTGTAGAAAAATTATTATGTCAGATATGAATTCAGCAACTCAAAATACGGAAAGACATCAGCTTTTTCGTGCAAAAATAAAACCTTCGTGAAACCTCAAGTTTTTCTAAGTTATATACTTATTCCCCGAGGCTAGGGGAATTTGGAGGTACTGTAGAAAAATTCTTGTCAGATATGAATTCAGCAACTCAAAATACAGAAAGACATCAGCTTTTTCGTGCAAAAATAAAACCTTCGTGAAACCTCAAGTTTTTCTAAATTATACACTTTTTCCTCCAGGCTAGGGGAATCCTGAGGTACTGTAGAAAAATTCTTATGTCAGATATGAATTCAGCAACTCAAAATACGGAAAGGCATCAGCTTTTTCGTGCAAAAATAAAACCTTCGTGAAACCTCAAGTTTTTCTGAATTATACACTTTTTCCCCGAGGCTAGGGGAATTTGGAGGTACTGTAGAAAAATTATTATGTCAGATATGAATTCAGCAACTCAAAATACGGAAAGACATCAGCTTTTTCGTGCAAAAATAAAACCTTCGTGAAACCTCAAGTTTTTCTAAGTTATATACTTATTCCCCGAGGCTAGGGGAATTTGGAGGTACTGTAGAAAAATTCTTGTCAGATATGAATTCAGCAACTCAAAATACAGAAAGACATCAGCTTTTTCGTGCAAAAATAAAACCTTCGTGAAACCTCAAGTTTTTCTAAATTATACACTTTTTCCTCCAGGCTAGGGGAATCCTGAGGTACTGTAGAAAAATTATTGTGTCAGATATGAATTCAGCAACTCAAAATACGGAAAGACATCAGCTTTTTCGTGCAAAAATAAAACCTTCGTGAAACCTCAAGTTTTTCTAAGTTATATACTTATTCCCCGAGGCTAGGGGAATTTGGAGGTACTGTAGAAAAATTCTTGTCAGATATGAATTCAGCAACTCAAAATACAGAAAGACATCAGCTTTTTCGTGCAAAAATAAAACCTTCGTGAAACCTCAAGTTTTTCTAAATTATACACTTTTTCCTCCAGGCTAGGGAATCCTGAGGTACTGTAGAAAAATTCTTATGTCAGATATGAATTCAGCAACTCAAAATACGGAAAGACATCAGCTTTTTCGTGCAAAAATAAAACCTTCGTGAAACCTCAAGTTTTTCTGAATTATACACTTTTTCCCCGAGGCTAGGGGAATTTGGAGGTACTGTAGAAAAATTATTATGTCAGATATGAATTCAGCAACTCAAAATACGGAAAGACATCAGCTTTTTCGTGCAAAAATAAAACCTTCGTGAAACCTCAAGTTTTTCTAAATTATATACTTTTTCCCCGAGGCTAGGGAATTTGGAGGTACTGTAGAAAAATTCTTGTCAGATATGAATTCAGTAACTCAAAATACAGAAAGACATCAGCTTTTTTCGTGCAAAAATAAAACCTTCGTGAAACCTCAAGTTTTTCTAAATTATATACTTTTTCCCCGAGGCTAGGGAATCCTCAGGTACTGTAGAAAAATTCTTATGTCAGATATGAATTCAGCAACTCAAAATACGGAAATACATCAGCTTTTTCGTGCAAAAATAAAACCTTCGTGAAATCTCAAGTTTTTCTAAATTATATACTTTTTCCCCGAGGCTAGGGGAATTTGGAGGTACTGTAGAAAAATTATTATGTCAGATATGAATTCAGCAACTCAAAATACGGAAAGACATCAGCTTTTTCGTTGCAAAAATAAAACCTTCGTGAAACCTCAAGTTTTTCTAAGTTATATACTTATTCCCCGAGGCTAGGGAATTTGGAGGTACTGTAGAAAAATTCTTGTCAGATATGAATTCAGCAACTCAAAATACAGAAAGACATCAGCTTTTTCGTGCAAAAATAAAACCTTCGTGAAACCTCAAGTTTTTCTAAATTATACACTTTTTCCTCCAGGCTAGGGGAATCCTGAGGTACTGTAGAAAAATTATTAGGTCAGATATGAATTCAGCAACTCAAAATACGGAAAGACATCAGCTTTTTCGTGCAAAAATAAAACCTTCGTGAAACCTCAAGTTTTTCTAAATTATATACTTTTTCCCCGAGGCTAGGGGAATTTGGAGGTACTGTAGAAAAATTCTTATGTCAGATATGAATTCAGCAACTCAAAATACGGAAAGACATCAGCTTTTTCGTGCAAAAATAAAACCTTCGTGAAACCTCAAGTTTTTCTAAATTATATACTTTTTCCCCGAGGCTAGGGGAATTTGGAGGTACTGTAGAAAAATTCTTATGTCAGATATGAATTCAGCAACTCAAAATACGGAAAGGCATCAGCTTTTTCGTGCAAAAATAAAACCTTCGTGAAACCTCAAGTTTTTCTGAATTATACACTTTTTCCCCGAGGCTAGGGGAATTTGGAGGTACTGTAGAAAAATTATTATGTCAGATATGAATTCAGCAACTCAAAATACAGAAAGACATCAGCTTTTTCGTGCAAAAATAAAACCTTCGTGAAACCTCAAGTTTTCCTAAATTATATACTTTTTCCTCCAGGCTAGGGGAATCCTGAGGTACTGTAGAAAAATTCTTATGTCAGATATGAATTCAGCAACTCAAAATACGGAAAGACATCAGCTTTTTCGTGCAAAAATAAAACCTTCGTGAAACCTCAAGTTTTTCTGAATTATACACTTTTTCCCCGAGGCTAGGGAATTTGGAGGTACTGTAGAAAAATTCTTGTCAGATATGAATTCAGCAACTCAAAATACAGAAAGACATCAGCTTTTTCGTGCAAAAATAAAACCTTCGTGAAACCTCAAGTTTTTCTAAATTATACACTTTTTCCTCCAGGCTAGGGGAATCCTGAGGTACTGTAGAAAAATTCTTATGTCAGATATGAATTCAGCAACTCAAAATACGGAAAGACATCAGCTTTTTCGTGCAAAAATAAAACCTTCGTGAAACCTCAAGTTTTTCTGAATTATACACTTTTTCCCCGAGGCTAGGGGAATTTGGAGGTACTGTAGAAAAATTATTATGTCAGATATGAATTCAGCAACTCAAAATACGGAAAGACATCAGCTTTTTCGTGCAAAAATAAAACCTTCGTGAAACCTCAAGTTTTTCTAAATTATATACTTTTTCCCCGAGGCTAGGGGAATTTGGAGGTACTGTAGAAAAATTCTTATGTCAGATATGAATTCAGCAACTCAAAATACGGAAAGGCATCAGCTTTTTCGTGCAAAAATAAAACCTTCGTGAAACCTCAAGTTTTTCTGAATTATACACTTTTTCCCCGAGGCTAGGGGAATTTGGAGGTACTGTAGAAAAATTATTATGTCAGATATGAATTCAGCAACTCAAAATACGGAAAGACATCAGCTTTTTCGTTGCAAAAATAAAACCTTCGTGAAACCTCAAGTTTTTCTAAGTTATATACTTATTCCCCGAGGCTAGGGAATTTGGAGGTACTGTAGAAAAATTCTTGTCAGATATGAATTCAGCAACTCAAAATACAGAAAGACATCAGCTTTTTCGTGCAAAAATAAAACCTTCGTGAAACCTCAAGTTTTTCTAAATTATACACTTTTTCCTCCAGGCTAGGGAATCCTGAGGTACTGTAGAAAAATTATTGTGTCAGATATGAATTCAGCAACTCAAAATACGGAAAGACATCAGCTTTTTCGTGCAAAAATAAAACCTTCGTGAAACCTCAAGTTTTTCTAAATTATATACTTTTTCCCCGAGGCTAGGGGATTTGGAGGTACTGTAGAAAAATTCTCATGTCAGATATGAATTCAGCAACTCAAAATACGGAAAGACATCAGCTTTTTCGTGCAAAAATAAAACCTTCGTGAAACCTCAAGTTTTTCTAAATTATATACTTTTTCCCCGAGGCTAGGGGAATTTGGAGGTACTGTAGAAAAATTCTTATGTCAGATATGAATTCAGCAACTCAAAATACGGAAAGGCATCAGCTTTTTCGTGCAAAAATAAAACCTTCGTGAAACCTCAAGTTTGTCTGAATTATACACTTTTTCCCCGAGGCTCGGGGACTTTGGAGGTACTGTAGAAAAATTATTATGTCAGATATGAATTCAGCAACTCAAAATACGGAAAGACATCAGCTTTTTCGTGCAAAAATAAAACCTTCGTGAAACCTCAAGTTTTTCTAAGTTATATACTTATTCCCCGAGGCTAGGGGAATTTGGAGGTACTGTAGAAAAATTCTTGTCAGATATGAATTCAGCAACTCAAAATACAGAAAGACATCAGCTTTTTCGTGCAAAAATAAAACCTTCGTGAAACCTCAAGTTTTTCTAAATTATACACTTTTTCCTCCAGGCTAGGGGAATCCTGAGGTACTGTAGAAAAATTCTTATGTCAGATATGAATTCAGCAACTCAAAATACGGAAAGGCATCAGCTTTTTCGTGCAAAAATAAAACCTTCGTGAAACCTCAAGTTTTTCTGAATTATACACTTTTTCCCCGAGGCTAGGGGAATTTGGAGGTACTGTAGAAAAATTATTATGTCAGATATGAATTCAGCAACTCAAAATACGGAAAGACATCAGCTTTTTCGTGCAAAAATAAAACCTTCGTGAAACCTCAAGTTTTTCTAAGTTATATACTTATTCCCCGAGGCTAGGGGAATTTGGAGGTACTGTAGAAAAATTCTTGTCAGATATGAATTCAGCAACTCAAAATACAGAAAGACATCAGCTTTTTCGTGCAAAAATAAAACCTTCGTGAAACCTCAAGTTTTTCTAAATTATACACTTTTTCCTCCAGGCTAGGGGAATCCTGAGGTACTGTAGAAAAATTATTGTGTCAGATATGAATTCAGCAACTCAAAATACGGAAAGACATCAGCTTTTTCGTGCAAAAATAAAACCTTCGTGAAACCTCAAGTTTTTCTAAGTTATATACTTATTCCCCGAGGCTAGGGGAATTTGGAGGTACTGTAGAAAAATTCTTGTCAGATATGAATTCAGCAACTCAAAATACAGAAAGACATCAGCTTTTTCGTGCAAAAATAAAACCTTCGTGAAACCTCAAGTTTTTCTAAATTATACACTTTTTCCTCCAGGCTAGGGGAATCCTGAGGTACTGTAGAAAAATTCTTATGTCAGATATGAATTCAGCAACTCAAAATACGGAAAGACATCAGCTTTTTCGTGCAAAAATAAAACCTTCGTGAAACCTCAAGTTTTTCTAAATTATATACTTTTTCCCCGAGGCTAGGGGAATCCTCAGGTACTGTAGAAAAATTCTTGTCAGATATGAATTCAGCAACTCAAAATACAGAAAGACATCAGCTTTTTTCGTGCAAAAATAAAACCTTCGTGAAACCTCAAGTTTTTCTAAATTATACACTTTTTCCTCCAGGCTAGGGAATCCTGAGGTACTGTAGATAAATTCTTATGTCAGATATGAATTCAGCAACTCAAAATACGGAAAGACATCAGCTTTTTCGTGCAAAAATAAAACCTTCGTGAAACCTCAAGTTTTTCTGAATTATACACTTTTTCCCCGAGGCTAGGGGAATTTGGAGGTACTGTAGAAAAATTATTATGTCAGATATGAATTCAGCAACTCAAAATACGGAAAGACATCAGCTTTTTCGTGCAAAAATAAAACCTTCGTGAAACCTCAAGTTTTTCTAAATTATATACTTTTTCCCCGAGGCTAGAGGAATTTGGAGGTACTGTAGAAAAATTCTTATGTCAGATATGAATTCAGCAACTCAAAATACGGAAAGGCATCAGCTTTTTTCGTGCAAAAATAAAACCTTCGTGAAACCTCAAGTTTTTCTGAATTATACACTTTTTCCCCGAGGCTAGGGAATTTGGAGGTACTGTAGAAAAATTATTATTTCAGATATGAATTCAGCAACTCAAAATACGGAAAGACATCAGCTTTTTCGTTGCAAAAATAAAACCTTCGTGAAACCTCAAGTTTTTCTAAGTTATATACTTATTCCCCGAGGCTAGGGAATTTGGAGGTACTGTAGAAAAATTCTTGTCAGATATGAATTCAGCAACTCAAAATACAGAAAGACATCAGCTTTTTCGTGCAAAAATAAAACCTTCGTGAAACCTCAAGTTTTTCTAAATTATACACTTTTTCCTCCAGGCTAGGGGAATCCTGAGGTACTGTAGAAAAATTATTGTGTCAGATATGAATTCAGCAACTCAAAATACGGAAAGACATCAGCTTTTTCGTGCAAAAATAAAACCTTCGTGAAACCTCAAGTTTTTCTAAATTATACACTTTTTCCTCCAGGCTAGGGGAATTTGGAGGTACTGTAGAAAAATTCTTATGTCAGATATGAATTCAGCAACTCAAAATACGGAAAGGCATCAGCTTTTTCGTGCAAAAATAAAACCTTCGTGAAACCTCAAGTTTTTCTGAATTATACACTTTTTCCCCGAGGCTAGGGAATTTGGAGGTACTGTAGAAAAATTATTATGTCAGATATGAATTCAGCAACTCAAAATACGGAAAGACATCAGCTTTTTCGTGCAAAAATAAAACCTTCGTGAAACCTCAAGTTTTTCTAAGTTATATACTTATTCCCCGAGGCTAGGGGAATTTGGAGGTACTGTAGAAAAATTCTTGTCAGATATGAATTCAGCAACTCAAAATACAGAAAGACATCAGCTTTTTCGTGCAAAAATAAAACCTTCGTGAAACCTCAAGTTTTTCTAAATTATACACTTTTTCCTCCAGGCTAGGGGAATCCTGAGGTACTGTAGAAAAATTCTTATGTCAGATATGAATTCAGCAACTCAAAATACGGAAAGGCATCAGCTTTTTCGTGCAAAAATAAAACCTTCGTGAAACCTCAAGTTTTTCTGAATTATACACTTTTTCCCCGAGGCTAGGGGAATTTGGAGGTACTGTAGAAAAATTATTATGTCAGATATGAATTCAGCAACTCAAAATACGGAAAGACATCAGCTTTTTCGTGCAAAAATAAAACCTTCGTGAAACCTCAAGTTTTTCTAAGTTATATACTTATTCCCCGAGGCTAGGGGAATTTGGAGGTACTGTAGAAAAATTCTTGTCAGATATGAATTCAGCAACTCAAAATACAGAAAGACATCAGCTTTTTCGTGCAAAAATAAAACCTTCGTGAAACCTCAAGTTTTTCTAAATTATACACTTTTTCCTCCAGGCTAGGGGAATCCTGAGGTACTGTAGAAAAATTATTGTGTCAGATATGAATTCAGCAACTCAAAATACGGAAAGACATCAGCTTTTTCGTGCAAAAATAAAACCTTCGTGAAACCTCAAGTTTTTCTAAGTTATATACTTATTCCCCGAGGCTAGGGAATTTGGAGGTACTGTAGAAAAATTCTTGTCAGATATGAATTCAGCAACTCAAAATACAGAAAGACATCAGCTTTTTCGTGCAAAAATAAAACCTTCGTGAAACCTCAAGTTTTTCTAAATTATACACTTTTTCCTCCAGGCTAGGGGAATCCTGAGGTACTGTAGAAAAATTCTTATGTCAGATATGAATTCAGCAACTCAAAATACGGAAAGACATCAGCTTTTTCGTGCAAAAATAAAACCTTCGTGAAACCTCAAGTTTTTCTGAATTATACACTTTTTCCCCGAGGCTAGGGAATTTGGAGGTACTGTAGAAAAATTATTATGTCAGATATGAATTCAGCAACTCAAAATACGGAAAGACATCAGCTTTTTCGTGCAAAAATAAAACCTTCGTGAAACCTCAAGTTTTTCTAAATTATATACTTTTTCCCCGAGGCTAGGGAATTTGGAGGTACTGTAGAAAAATTCTTGTCAGATATGAATTCAGTAACTCAAAATACAGAAAGACATCAGCTTTTTCGTGCAAAAAATAAAACCTTCGTGAAACCTCAAGTTTTTCTAAATTATATACTTTTTCCCCGAGGCTAGGGGAATCCTCAGGTACTGTAGAAAAATTCTTATGTCAGATATGAATTCAGCAACTCAAAATACGGAAATACATCAGCTTTTTCGTGCAAAAATAAAACCTTCGTGAAACCTCAAGTTTTTCTAAATTATATACTTTTTCCCCGAGGCTAGGGGAATTTGGAGGTACTGTAGAAAAATTATTATGTCAGATATGAATTCAGCAACTCAAAATACGGAAAGACATCAGCTTTTTTCGTTGCAAAAATAAAACCTTCGTGAAACCTCAAGTTTTTCTAAGTTATATACTTATTCCCCGAGGCTAGGGGAATTTGGAGGTACTGTAGAAAAATTCTTGTCAGATATGAATTCAGCAACTCAAAATACAGAAAGACATCAGCTTTTTCGTGCAAAAATAAAACCTTCGTGAAACCTCAAGTTTTTCTAAATTATACACTTTTTCCTCCAGGCTAGGGGAATCCTGAGGTACTGTAGAAAAATTATTGTGTCAGATATGAATTCAGCAACTCAAAATACGGAAAGACATCAGCTTTTTCGTGCAAAAATAAAACCTTCGTGAAACCTCAAGTTTTTCTAAATTATACACTTTTTCCCCGAGGCTAGGGAATTTGGAGGTACTGTAGAAAAATTCTTGTCAGATATGAATTCAGCAACTCAAAATACGGAAAGACATCAGCTTTTTCGTGCAAAAATAAAACCTTCGTGAAACCTCAAGTTTTTCTAAATTATACACTTTTTCCTCCAGGCTAGGGGAATTTGGAGGTACTGTAGAAAAATTCTTATGTCAGATATGAATTCAGCAACTCAAAATACGGAAAGGCATCAGCTTTTTCGTGCAAAAATAAAACCTTCGTGAAACCTCAAGTTTTTCTGAATTATACACTTTTTCCCCGAGGCTAGGGGAATTTGGAGGTACTGTAGAAAAATTATTATGTCAGATATGAATTCAGCAACTCAAAATACAGAAAGACATCAGCTTTTTCGTGCAAAAATAAAACCTTCGTGAAACCTCAAGTTTTCCTAAATTATACACTTTTTCCTCCAGGCTAGGGGAATCCTGAGGTACTGTAGAAAAATTCTTATGTCAGATATGAATTCAGCAACTCAAAATACGGAAAGACATCAGCTTTTTCGTGCAAAAATAAAACCTTCGTGAAACCTCAAGTTTTTCTGAATTATACACTTTTTCCCCGAGGCTAGGGGAATTTGGAGGTACTGTAGAAAAATTCTTGTCAGATATGAATTCAGCAACTCAAAATACAGAAAGACATCAGCTTTTTCGTGCAAAAATAAAACCTTCGTGAAACCTCAAGTTTTTCTAAATTATACACTTTTTCCTCCAGGCTAGGGGAATCCTGAGGTACTGTAGAAAAATTCTTATGTCAGATATGAATTCAGCAACTCAAAATACGGAAAGACATCAGCTTTTTCGTGCAAAAATAAAACCTTCGTGAAACCTCAAGTTTTTCTGAATTATACACTTTTTCCCCGAGGCTAGGGAATTTGGAGGTACTGTAGAAAAATTATTATGTCAGATATGAATTCAGCAACTCAAAATACGGAAAGACATCAGCTTTTTCGTGCAAAAATAAAACCTTCGTGAAACCTCAAGTTTTTCTAAATTATATACTTTTTCCCCGAGGCTAGGGGAATTTGGAGGTACTGTAGAAAAATTCTTATGTCAGATATGAATTCAGCAACTCAAAATACGGAAAGGCATCAGCTTTTTCGTGCAAAAATAAAACCTTCGTGAAACCTCAAGTTTTTCTGAATTATACACTTTTTCCCCGAGGCTAGGGGAATTTGGAGGTACTGTAGAAAAATTATTATGTCAGATATGAATTCAGCAACTCAAAATACGGAAAGACATCAGCTTTTTCGTTGCAAAAATAAAACCTTCGTGAAACCTCAAGTTTTTCTAAGTTATATACTTATTCCCCGAGGCTAGGGAATTTGGAGGTACTGTAGAAAAATTCTTGTCAGTTATGAATTAAGCAACTCAACATACAGAAAGACCTCAGCTTTTTCGTGCAAAAATAAAACCTTCGTGAAACCTCAAGTTTTTCTAAATTATACACTTTTTTCCTCCAGGCTAGGGGAATCCTGAGGTACTGTAGAAAAATTATTGTGTCAGATATGAATTCAGCAACTCAAAATACGGAAAGACATCAGCTTTTTCGTGCAAAAATAAAACCTTCGTGAAACCTCAAGTTTTTCTAAATTATATACTTTTTCCCCGAGGCTAGGGGGATTTGGAGGTACTGTAGAAAAATTCTTATGTCAGATATGAATTCAGCAACTCAAAATACGGAAAGACATCAGCTTTTTCGTGCAAAAATAAAACCTTCGTGAAACCTCAAGTTTTTCTAAATTATATACTTTTTCCCCGCGGCGAGGGGAATTAGGGGGTCCTGTAGAAAACTTCTTATGTCAGATATGAATTCAGCAACTCAAAATACGGAAAGACATCAGCTTTTTCGTGCAAAAATAAAACCTTCGTGAAACCTCAAGTTTTTCTGAATTATACACTTTTTCCCCGAGGCTAGGGAATTTGGAGGTACTGTAGAAAAATTATTATGTCAGATATGAATTCAGCAACTCAAAATACGGAAAGACATCAGCTTTTTCGTGCAAAAATAAAACCTTCGTGAAACCTCAAGTTTTTCTAAGTTATATACTTATTCCCCGAGGCTAGGGAATTTGGAGGTACTGTAGAAAAATTCTTGTCAGATATGAATTCAGCAACTCAAAATACAGAAAGACATCAGCTTTTTCGTGCAAAAATAAAACCTTCGTGAAACCTCAAGTTTTTCTAAATTATACACTTTTTCCTCCAGGCTAGGGGAATCCTGAGGTACTGTAGAAAAATTCTTATGTCAGATATGAATTCAGCAACTCAAAATACGGAAAGGCATCAGCTTTTTCGTGCAAAAATAAAACCTTCGTGAAACCTCAAGTTTTTCTGAATTATACACTTTTTCCCCGAGGCTAGGGAATTTGGAGGTACTGTAGAAAAATTATTATGTCAGATATGAATTCAGCAACTCAAAATACGGAAAGACATCAGCTTTTTCGTGCAAAAATAAAACCTTCGTGAAACCTCAAGTTTTTCTAAGTTATATACTTATTCCCCGAGGCTAGGGGAATTTGGAGGTACTGTAGAAAAATTCTTGTCAGATATGAATTCAGCAACTCAAAATACAGAAAGACATCAGCTTTTTCGTGCAAAAATAAAACCTTCGTGAAACCTCAAGTTTTTCTAAATTATACACTTTTTCCTCCAGGCTAGGGGAATCCTGAGGTACTGTAGAAAAATTATTGTGTCAGATATGAATTCAGCAACTCAAAATACGGAAAGACATCAGCTTTTTCGTGCAAAAATAAAACCTTCGTGAAACCTCAAGTTTTTCTAAGTTATATACTTATTCCCCGAGGCTAGGGGAATTTGGAGGTACTGTAGAAAAATTCTTGTCAGATATGAATTCAGCAACTCAAAATACAGAAAGACATCAGCTTTTTCGTGCAAAAATAAAACCTTCGTGAAACCTCAAGTTTTTCTAAATTATACACTTTTTCCTCCAGGCTAGGGGAATCCTGAGGTACTGTAGAAAAATTCTTATGTCAGATATGAATTCAGCAACTCAAAATACGGAAAGACATCAGCTTTTTCGTGCAAAAATAAAACCTTCGTGAAACCTCAAGTTTTTCTGAATTATACACTTTTTCCCCGAGGCTAGGGGAATTTGGAGGTACTGTAGAAAAATTATTATGTCAGATATGAATTCAGCAACTCAAAATACGGAAAGACATCAGCTTTTTCGTGCAAAAATAAAACCTTCGTGAAACCTCAAGTTTTTCTAAATTATATACTTTTTCCCCGAGGCTAGGGGAATTTGGAGGTACTGTAGAAAAATTCTTGTCAGATATGAATTCAGTAACTCAAAATACAGAAAGACATCAGCTTTTTCGTGCAAAAATAAAACCTTCGTGAAACCTCAAGTTTTTCTAAATTATATACTTTTTCCCCGAGGCTAGGGAATCCTCAGGTACTGTAGAAAAATTCTTATGTCAGATATGAATTCAGCAACTCAAAATACGGAAATAAATCAGCTTTTTCGTGCAAAAATAAAACCTTCGTGAAACCTCAAGTTTTTCTAAATTATATACTTTTTCCCCGAGGCTAGGGGAATTTGGAGGTACTGTAGAAAAATTATTATGTCAGATATGAATTCAGCAACTCAAAATACGGAAAGACATCAGCTTTTTCGTTGCAAAAATAAAACCTTCGTGAAACCTCAAGTTTTTCTAAGTTATATACTTATTCCCCGAGGCTAGGGGAATTTGGAGGTACTGTAGAAAAATTCTTGTCAGATATGAATTCAGCAACTCAAAATACAGAAAGACATCAGCTTTTTTCGTGCAAAAATAAAACCTTCGTGAAACCTCAAGTTTTTCTAAATTATACACTTTTTCCTCCAGGCTAGGGGAATCCTGAGGTACTGTAGAAAAATTATTGTGTCAGATATGAATTCAGCAACTCAAAATACGGAAAGACATCAGCTTTTTCGTGCAAAAATAAAACCTTCGTGAAACCTCAAGTTTTTCTAAATTATATACTTTTTCCCCGAGGCTAGGGGAATTTGGAGGTACTGTAGAAAAATTATTATGTCAGATATGAATTCAGCAACTCAAAATACGGAAAGACATCAGCTTTTTCGTGCAAAAATAAAACCTTCGTGAAACCTCAAGTTTTTCTAAATTATATACTTTTTCCCCGAGGCTAGGGGAATTTGGAGGTACTGTAGAAAAATTCTTATGTCAGATATGAATTCAGCAACTCAAAATACGGAAAGGCATCAGCTTTTTCGTGCAAAAATAAAACCTTCGTGAAACCTCAAGTTTTTCTGAATTATAAACTTTTTCCCCGAGGCTAGTGGAATTTGGAGGTACTGTAGAAAAATTATTATGTCAGATATGAATTCAGCAACTCAAAATACGGAAAGACATCAGCTTTTTCGTGCAAAAATAAAACCTTCGTGAAACCTCAAGTTTTTCTAAATTATATACTTTTTCCCCGAGGCTAGGGGAATTTGGAGGTACTGTAGAAAAATTCTTATGTCAGATATGAATTCAGCAACTCAAAATACGGAAAGGCATCAGCTTTTTCGTGCAAAAATAAAACCTTCGTGAAACCTCAAGTTTTTCTGAATTATACACTTTTTCCCCGAGGCTAGGGGAATTTGGAGGTACTGTAGAAAAATTCTCATGTCAGATATGAATTCAGCAACTCAAAATACGGAAAGACATCAGCTTTTTCGTGCAAAAATAAAACCTTCGTGAAACCTCAAGTTTTTCTGAATTATACACTTTTTCCTCCAGGCTAGGGGAATCCTGAGGTACTGTAGAAAAATTATTGTGTCAGATATGAATTCAGCAACTCAAAATACGGAAAGACATCAGCTTTTTTCGTGCAAAAATAAAACCTTCGTGAAACCTCAAGTTTTTCTGAATTATAGACTTTTTCCCCGAGGCTAGGGTAATTTGGAGTTACTGTAGAAAAATTCTTGTCAGATATGAATTCAGCAACTCAAAATACAGAAAGACATCAGCTTTTTCGTGCAAAAATAAAACCTTCGTGAAACCTCAAGTTTTTCTAAATTATACACTTTTTCCTCCAGGCTAGGGAATCCTGAGGTACTGTAGAAAAATTCTTATGTCAGATATGAATTCAGCAACTCAAAAATACGGAAAGACATCAGCTTTTTCGTGCAAAAATAAAAACCTTCGTGAAACCTCAAGTTTTTCTGAATTATACACTTTTTCCCCGAGGCTAGGGGAATTTGGAGGTACTGTAGAAAAATTATTATGTCAGATATGAATTCAGCAACTCAAAATACGGAAAGACATCAGCTTTTTTCGTGCAAAAATAAAAAAACCTTCGTGAAACCTCAAGTTTTTCTAAATTATATACTTTTTCCCCGAGGCTAGGGAATTTGGAGGTACTGTAGAAAAATTCTTATGTCAGATATGAATTCAGCAACTCAAAATACGGAAAGGCATCAGCTTTTTCGTGCAAAAATAAAACCTTCGTGAAACCTCAAGTTTTTCTGAATTATACACTTTTTCCCCGAGGCTAGGGAATTTGGAGGTACTGTAGAAAAATTATTATGTCAGATATGAATTCAGCAACTCAAAATACGGAAAGACATCAGCTTTTTCGTTGCAAAATTAAAACCTTCGTGAAACCTCAAGTTTTTCTAAGTTATATACTTATTCCCCGAGGCTAGGGGAATTTGGAGGTACTGTAGAAAAATTCTTGTCAGATATGAATTCAGCAACTCAAAATACAGAAAGACATCAGCTTTTTTCGTGCAAAAATAAAACCTTCGTGAAACCTCCAAGTTTTTCTAAATTATACACTTTTTCCTCCAGGCTAGAGGGGAATCCTGAGGTACTGTAGAAAAATTATTGTGTCAGATATGAAAACAGCAACTCAAAATACGGAAAGACATCAGCTTTTTCGTGCAAAAAAAAAACATTAGTTATAAATCAAGTTTTTCTAAAATATATACTATTTCCCCGAGGCTAGGGGATTTGGATGTACTGTAGAAAAATTCTCATGTCAGATATGAATTCAGAAAATCAAAATACGGTAAGACATCAGCTTTTTCGTGCAAAAATAAAAACCTTCGTGAAACCTCAAGTTTTTCTAAGTTATATACTTATTCCCCGAGGCTAGGGAATTTGGAGGTACTGTAGAAAAATTCTTGTCAGATATGAATTCAGCAACTCAAAATACAGAAAGACATCAGCTTTTTTCGTGCAAAAATAAAACCTTCGTGAAACCTCAAGTTTTTCTAAATTATACACTTTTTCCTCCAGGCTAGGGGAATCCTGAGGTACTGTAGAAAAATTCTTATGTCAGATATGAATTCAGCAACTCAAAAATACGGAAAGGCATCAGCTTTTTCGTGCAAAAATAAAACCTTCGTGAAACCTCAAGTTTTTCTGAATTATACACTTTTTCCCCGAGGCTAGGGGAATTTGGAGGTACTGTAGAAAAATTATTATGTCAGATATGAATTCAGCAACTCAAAATACGGAAAGACATCAGCTTTTTCGTGCAAAAATAAAACCTTCGTGAAACCTCAAGTTTTTCTAAGTTATATACTTTATTCCCCGAGGCTAGGGGAATTTGGAGGTACTGTAGAAAAATTCTTGTCAGATATGAATTCAGCAACTCAAAATACAGAAAGACATCAGCTTTTTCGTGCAAAAATAAAACCTTCGTGAAACATGAAGTTTTTCTAAATTATACACTTTTTCCCTCCAGGCTAGGGGAATCCTGAGGTACTGTAGAAAAATTATTGTGTCAGATATGAATTCAGCAACTCAAAATACGGAAAGACATCAGCTTTTTCGTGCAAAAATAAAACCTTCGTGAAACCTCAAGTTTTTCTAAGTTATATACTTATTCCCCGAGGCTAGGGGAATGTGGAGGTACTGTAGAAAAATTCTTGTCAGATATGAATTCAGCAACTCAAAATACAGAAAGACATCAGCTTTTTCGTGCAAAAATAAAACCTTCGTGAAACCTCAAGTTTTTCTAAATTATACACTTTTTCCTCCAGGCTAGGGGAATCCTGAGGTACTGTAGAAAAATTCTTATGTCAGATATGAATTCAGCAACTCAAAATACGGAAAGACATCAGCTTTTTCGTGCAAAAATAAAACCTTCGTGAAACCTCAAGTTTTTTCTGAATTATACACTTTTTCCCCGAGGCTAGGGGAATTTGGAGGTACTGTTTAAAAATTTTTATGTCAGATATGAATTCAGCAACTCAAAATACGGAAAGACATCAGCTTTTTCGTGCAAAAATAAAACCTTCGTGAAACCTCAAGTTTTTCTAAATTATATACTTTTTCCCCGAGGCTAGGGGAATTTGGAGGTACTGTAGAAAAATTCTTGTCAGATATGAATTCAGTAACTCAAAATACAGAAAGACATCAGCTTTTTCGTGCAAAAATAAAACCTTCGTGAAACCTCAAGTTTTTTCTAAATTATATACTTTTTCCCCGAGGCTAGGGGAATCCTCAGGTACTGTAGAAAAATTCTTATGTCAGATATGAATTCAGCAACTCAAAATACGGAAATACATCAGCTTTTTCGTGCAAAAATAAAAACCTTCGTGAAACCTCAAGTTTTTCTAAATTATATACTTTTTCCCCGAGGCTAGGGAATTTGCAGGTACTGTAGAAAAATTATTATGTCAGATATGAATTCAGAAACTCAAAATACTGAAAGCCATCAGCGTTTTGTTGCAAAAATTAATCATTCGTGAAACCTCAAGTTTTTCTAAGTTATATACTTATTCCCCGAGGCTAGGGAATTTGGAGGTACTGTAGAAAAATTCTTGTCAGATATGAATTCAGCAACTCAAAATACAGAAAGACATCAGCTTTTTCGTGCAAAAATAAAACCTTCGTGAAACCTCAAGTTTTTCTAAATTATACACTTTTTCCTCCAGGCTAGGGGAATCCTGAGGTACTGTAGAAAAATTATTGTGTCAGATATGAATTCAGCAACTCAAAATACGGAAAGACATCAGCTTTTTCGTGCAAAAATAAAACCTTCGTGAAACCTCAAGTTTTTCTAAATTATATACTTTTTCCCCGAGGCTAGGGGAATTTGGAGGTACTGTAGAAAAATTCTCATGTCAGATATGAATTCAGCAACTCAAAATACGGAAAGACATCAGCTTTTTCGTGCAAAAATAAAACCTTCGTGAAACCTCAAGTTTTTCTAAATTATATACTTTTTCCCCGAGGCTAGGGGAATTTGGAGGTACTGTAGAAAAATTATTATGTCAGATATGAATTCAGCAACTCCAAAATACGGAAAGGCATCAGCTTTTTCGTGCAAAAATAAAACCTTCGTGAAACCTCAAGTTTTTCTGAATTATACACTTTTTCCCCGAGGCTAGGGAATTTGGAGGTACTGTAGAAAAATTATTATGTCAGATATGAATTCAGCAACTCAAAATACGGAAAGACATCAGCTTTTTTCGTGCAAAAATAAAACCTTCGTGAAACCTCAAGTTTTTCTAAATTATATACTTTTTCCCCGAGGCTAGGGGAATTTGGAGGTACTGTAGAAAAATTCTTATGTCAGATATGAATTCAGCAACTCAAAATACGGAAAGGCATCAGCTTTTTCGTGCAAAAATAAAACCTTCGTGAAACCTCAAGTTTTTCTGAATTATACACTTTTTCCCCGAGGCTAGGGGAATTTGGAGGTACTGTAGAAAAATTCTTATGTCAGATATGAATTCAGCAACTCAAAATACGGAAAGGCATCAGCTTTTTCGTGCAAAAATAAAACCTTCGTGAAACCTCAAGTTTTTCTGAATTATACACTTTTTCCCCGAGGCTAGGGGAATTTGGAGGTACTGTAGAAAAATTCTCATGTCAGATATGAATTCAGCAACTCAAAATACGGAAAGACATCAGCTTTTTCGTGCAAAAATAAAACCTTCGTGAAACCTCAAGTTTTTCTAAATTATATACTTTTTCCCCGAGGCTAGGGAATTTGGAGGTACTGTAGAAAAATTCTTATGTCAGATATGAATTCAGCAACTCAAAATACGGAAAGGCATCAGCTTTTTCGTGCAAAAATAAAACCTTCGTGAAACCTCAAGTTTTTCTGAATTATACACTTTTTCCCCGAGGCTAGGGGAATTTGGAGGTACTGTAGAAAAATTATTATGTCAGATATGAATTCAGCAACTCAAAATACGGAAAGACATCAGCTTTTTCGTGCAAAAATAAAACCTTCGTGAAACCTCAAGTTTTTCTAAGTTATATACTTATTCCCCGAGGCTAGGGGAATTTGGAGGTACTGTAGAAAAATTCTTGTCAGATATGAATTCAGCAACTCAATATACTGAAAGGCATCAGCTTTTTCGTGCAAAAATAAAACCTTCGTGAAACCTCAAGTTTTTCTGAATTATACACTTTTTCCCCGAGGCTAGGGGAATTTGGAGGTACTGTAGAAAAATTATTATGTCAGATATGAATTCAGCAACTCAAAATACGGAAAGACATCAGCTTTTTCGTGCAAAAATAAAACCTTCGTGAAACCTCAAGTTTTTCTAAATTATATACTTTTTCCACGAGGCTAGGGAATTTGCAGGTACTGTAGAAAAATTCTTATGTCAGATATGAATTCAGCAACTCAAAATACGGAAAGGCATCAGCTTTTTCGTGCAAAAATAAAACCTTCGTGAAACCTCAAGTTTTTCTGAATTATACACTTTTTCCCCGAGGCTAGGGAATTTGGAGGTACTGTAGAAAAATTATTATGTCAGATATGAATTCAGCAACTCAAAATACGGAAAGTCATCAGCTTTTTCGTGCAAAAATAAAACCTTCGTGAAACCTCAAGTTTTTCTAAGTTATATACTTATTCCCCGAGGCTAGGGGAATTTGGAGGTACTGTAGAAAAATTCTTGTCAGATATGAATTCAGCAACTCAAAATACAGAAAGACATCAGCTTTTTCGTGCAAAAATAAAACCTTCGTGAAACCTCAAGTTTTTCTAAATTATACACTTTTTCCTCCAGGCTAGGGGAATCCTGAGGTACTGTAGAAAAATTCTTATGTCAGATATGAATTCAGCAACTCAAAATACGGAAAGGCATCAGCTTTTTCGTGCAAAAATAAAACCTTCGTGAAACCTCAAGTTTTTCTAAGTTATATACTTTTTCCCCGAGGCTAGGGGAATTTGGAGGTACTGTAGAAAAATTATTATGTCAGATATGAATTCAGCAACTCAAAATACGGAAAGACATCAGCTTTTTCGTGCAAAAATAAAACCTTCGTGAAACCTCAAGTTTTTCTAAGTTATATACTTATTCCCCGAGGCTAGGGGAATTTGGAGGTACTGTAGAAAAATTCTTATGTCAGATATGAATTCAGCAACTCAAAATACGGAAAGGCATCAGCTTTTTCGTGCAAAAATAAAACCTTCGTGAAACCTCAAGTTTTTCTGAATTATACACTTTTTCCCCGAGGCTAGGGGAATTCGGAGGTACTGTAGAAAAATTCTTATGTCAGATATGAATTCAGCAACTCAAAATACGGAAAGACATCAGCTTTTTCGTGCAAAAATAAAACCTTCGTGAAACCTCAAGTTTTTCTAAATTATATACTTTTTCCCCGAGGCTAGGGGAATTTGGAGGTACTGTAGAAAAATTCTTATGTCAGATATGAATTCAGCAACTCAAAATACGGAAAGGCATCAGCTTTTTCGTGCAAAAATAAAACCTTCGTGAAACCTCAAGTTTTTCTGAATTATACACTTTTTCCCCGAGGCTAGGGAATTTGGAGGTACTGTAGAAAAATTATTATGTCAGATATGAATTCAGCAACTCAAAATACGGAAAGACATCAGCTTTTTCGTGCAAAAATAAAACCTTCGTGAAACCTCAAGTTTTTCTAAATTATATACTTTTTCCCCGAGGCTAGGGGAATTTGGAGGTACTGTAGAAAAATTCTTATGTCAGATATGAATTCAGCAACTCAAAAATACGGAAAGGCATCAGCTTTTTCGTGCAAAAATAAAACCTTCGTGAAACCTCAAGTTTTTCTGAATTATACACTTTTTCCCCGAGGCTAGGGGAATTTGGAGGTACTGTAGAAAAATTATTATGTCAGATATGAATTCAGCAACTCAAAATACGGAAAGACATCAGCTTTTTCGGGCAAAAAAATAAAACCTTCGTGAAACCTCAAGTTTTTCTAAGTTATATACTTATTCCCCGAGGCTAGGGGAATTTGGAGGTACTGTAGAAAAATTCTTGTCAGATATGAATTCAGCAACTCAAAATACAGAAAGACATCAGCTTTTTCGTGCAAAAATAAAACCTTCGTGAAACCTCAAGTTTTTCTAAATTATACACTTTTTCCTCCAGGCTAGGGAATCCTGAGGTACTGTAGAAAAATTCTTATGTCAGATATGAATTCAGCAACTCAAAATACGGAAAGGCATCAGCTTTTTCGTGCAAAAATAAAACCTTCGTGAAACCTCAAGTTTTTCTGAATTATACACTTTTTCCCCGAGGCTAGGGAATTTGGAGGTACTGTAGAAAAATTATTATGTCAGATATGAATTCAGCAACTCAAAATACGGAAAGACATCAGCTTTTTCGTGCAAAAATAAAACCTTCGTGAAACCTCAAGTTTTTCTAAGTTATATACTTATTCCCCGAGGCTAGGGGAATTTGGAGGTACTGTAGAAAAATTCTTGTCAGATATGAATTCAGCAACTCAAAATACAGAAAGACATCAGCTTTTTCGTGCAAAAATAAAACCTTCGTGAAACCTCAAGTTTTTCTAAATTATACACTTTTTCCTCCAGGCTAGGGGAATCCTGAGGTACTGTAGAAAAATTATTGTGTCAGATATGAATTCAGCAACTCAAAATACGGAAAGACATCAGCTTTTTCGTGCAAAAATAAAACCTTCGTGAAACCTCAAGTTTTTCTAAATTATATACTTTTTCCCCGAGGCTAGGGGAATTTGGAGGTACTGTAGAAAAATTCTTATGTCAGATATGAATTCAGCAACTCAAAATACGGAAAGACATCAGCTTTTTCGTGCAAAAATAAAACCTTCGTGAAACCTCAAGTTTTTCTAAATTATATACTTTTTCCCCGAGGCTAGGGGAATTTGGAGGTACTGTAGAAAAATTCTTATGTCAGATATGAATTCAGCAACTCAAAATACGGAAAGGCATCAGCTTTTTCGTGCAAAAATAAAACCTTCGTGAAACCTCAAGTTTTTCTGAATTATACACTTTTTCCCCGAGGCTAGGGAATTTGGAGGTACTGTAGAAAAATTATTATGTCAGATATGAATTCAGCAACTCAAAATACGGAAAGACATCAGCTTTTTTCGTGCAAAAATAAAACCTTCGTGAAACCTCAAGTTTTTCTAAATTATATACTTTTTCCCCGAGGCTCGGGGAATTTGGAGGTACTGTAGAAAAATTCTTATGTCAGATATGAATTCAGCAACTCAAAATACGGAAAGGCATCAGCTTTTTCGTGCAAAAATAAAACCTTCGTGAAACCTCAAGTTTTTCTGAATTATACACTTTTTCCCCGAGGCTAGGGAATTTGGAGGTACTGTAGAAAAATTATTATGTCAGATATGAATTCAGCAACTCAAAATACGGAAAGACATCAGCTTTTTCGTGCAAAAATAAAACCTTCGTGAAACCTCAAGTTTTTCTAAGTTATATACTTATTCCCCGAGGCTAGGGGAATTTGGAGGTACTGTAGAAAAATTCTTGTCAGATATGAATTCAGCAACTCAAAATACAGAAAGACATCAGCTTTTTCGTGCAAAAATAAAACCTTCGTGAAACCTCAAGTTTTTCTGAATTATACACTTTTTCCCCGAGGCTAGGGGAATTTGGAGGTACTGTAGAAAAATTATTATGTCAGATATGAATTCAGCAACTCAAAATACGGAAAGACATCAGCTTTTTCGTGCAAAAATAAAACCTTCGTGAAACCTCAAGTTTTTCTAAGTTATATACTTATTCCCCGAGGCTAGGGGAATTTGGAGGTACTGTAGAAAAATTCTTGTCAGATATGAATTCAGCAACTCAAAATACAGAAAGACATCAGCTTTTTCGTGCAAAAATAAAACCTTCGTGAAACCTCAAGTTTTTCTAAATTATACACTTTTTCCTCCAGGCTAGGGGAATCCTGAGGTACTGTAGAAAAATTATTGTGTCAGATATGAATTCAGCAACTCAAAATACGGAAAGACATCAGCTTTTTCGTGCAAAAATAAAACCTTCGTGAAACCTCAAGTTTTTCTAAGTTATATACTTATTCCCCGAGGCTAGGGGAATTTGGAGGTACTGTAGAAAAATTCTTGTCAGATATGAATTCAGCAACTCAAAATACAGAAAGACATCAGCTTTTTCGTGCAAAAATAAAACCTTCGTGAAACCTCAAGTTTTTCTAAATTATACACTTTTTCCTCCAGGCTAGGGGAATCCTGAGGTACTGTAGAAAAATTCTTATGTCAGATATGAATTCAGCAACTCAAAATACGGAAAGACATCAGCTTTTTCGTGCAAAAATAAAACCTTCGTGAAACCTCAAGTTTTTCTGAATTATACACTTTTTCCCCGAGGCTAGGGAATTTGGAGGTAGTGTAGAAAAATTATTATGTCAGATATGAATTCAGCAACTCAAAATACGGAAAGACATCAGCTTTTTCGTGCAAAAATAAAACCTTCGTGAAACCTCAAGTTTTTCTAAATTATATTCTTTTTCCCCGTGGAGTGCTGAATTTGGAGGTACTGTAGAAAAATTCTTGTCAGATATGAATTCAGCAACTCAAAATACAGAAAGACATCAGCTTTTTCGTGCAAAAATAAAACCTTCGTGAAACCTCAAGTTTTTCTAAATTATATACTTTTTCACCGAGGCTAGGGGAATCCTCAGTTACTGTAGAAAAATTCTTATGTCAGATATGAATTCAGCAACTCAAAATACGGAAATATATCAGCTTTTTCGTGCAAAAATAAAACCTTCGTGAAATCTCAAGTTTTTCTAAATTATATACTTTTTCCCCGAGGCTAGGGGAATTTGGAGGTACTGTAGAAAAATTATTATGTCAGATATGAATTCAGCAACTCAAAATACGGAAAGACATCAGCTTTTTCGTTGCAAAAATAAAACCTTCGTGAAACCTCAAGTTTTTCTAAATTATATACTTTTTCCCCGAGGCTAGGGAATTTGGAGGTACTGTAGAAAAATTCTTGTCAGATATGAATTCAGTAACTCAAAATACAGAAAGACATCAGCTTTTTCGTGCAAAAATAAAACCTTCGTGAAACCTCAAGTTTTTCTAAATTATATACTTTTTCCTCCAGGCTAGGGAATCCTGAGGTACTGTAGAAAAATTATTGTGTCAGATATGAATTCAGCAACTCAAAATACGGAAAGACATCAGCTTTTTCGTGCAAAAATAAAACCTTCGTGAAACCTCAAGTTTTTCTAAATTATATACTTTTTCCCCGAGGCTAGGGAATTTGGAGGTACTGTAGAAAAATTCTTATGTCAGATATGAATTCAGCAACTCAAAATACGGAAAGACATCAGCTTTTTCGTGCAAAAATAAAACCTTCGTGAAACCTCAAGTTTTTCTAAATTATATACTGTTTCCCCGAGGCTAGGGAATTTGGAGGTACTGTAGAAAAATTCTTATGTCAGATATGAATTCAGCAACTCAAAATACGGAAAGGCATCAGCTTTTTCGTGCAAAAATAAAACCTTCGTGAAACCTCAAGTTTTTCTGAATTATACACTTTTTCCCCGAGGCTAGGGGAATTTGGAGGTACTGTAGAAAAATTATTATGTCAGATATGAATTCAGCAACTCAAAATACGGAAAGACATCAGCTTTTTCGTGCAAAAATAAAACCTTCGTGAAACCTCAAGTTTTTCTAAGTTATATACTTATTCCCCGAGGCTAGGGGAATTTGGAGGTACTGTAGAAAAATTCTTGTCAGATATGAATTCAGCAACTCAAAATACAGAAAGACATCAGCTTTTTCGTGCAAAAATAAAACCTTCGTGAAACCTCAAGTTTTTCTAAATTATACACTTTTTCCTCCAGGCTAGGGGAATCCTGAGGTACTGTAGAAAAATTATTGTGTCAGATATGAATTCAGCAACTCAAAATACGGAAAGACATCAGCTTTTTCGTGCAAAAATAAAACCTTCGTGAAACCTCAAGTTTTTCTAAATTATACACTTTTTCCCCGAGGCTAGGGGAATTTGGAGGTACTGTAGAAAAATTATTATGTCAGATATGAATTCAGCAACTCAAAATACGGAAAGACATCAGCTTTTTCGTGCAAAAATAAAACCTTCGTGAAACCTCAAGTTTTTCTAAATTATATACTTTTTCCCCGAGGCTAGGGGAATTTGGAGGTACTGTAGAAAAATTCTTATGTCAGATATGAATTCAGCAACTCAAAATACGGAAAGGCATCAGCTTTTTCGTGCAAAAATAAAACCTTCGTGAAACCTCAAGTTTTTCTGAATTATACACTTTTTCCCCGAGGCTAGGGGAATTTGGAGGTACTGTAGAAAAATTCTCATGTCAGATATGAATTCAGCAACTCAAAATACGGAAAGACATCAGCTTTTTCGTGCAAAAATAAAACCTTCGTGAAACCTCAAGTTTTTCTAAATTATATACTTTTTCCCCGAGGCTAGGGGAATTTGGAGGTACTGTAGAAAAATTCTTATGTCAGATATGAATTCAGCAACTCAAAATACGGAAAGGCATCAGCTTTTTCGTGCAAAAATAAAACCTTCGTGAAACCTCAAGTTTTTCTGAATTATACACTTTTTCCCCGAGGCTAGGGAATTTGGAGGTACTGTAGAAAAATTATTATGTCAGATATGAATTCAGCAACTCAAAATACGGAAAGACATCAGCTTTTTCGTGCAAAAATAAAACCTTCGTGAAACCTCAAGTTTTTCTAAGTTATATACTTATTCCCCGAGGCTAGGGAATTTGGAGGTACTGTAGAAAAATTCTTGTCAGATATGAATTCAGCAACTCAAAATACGGAAAGGCATCAGCTTTTTCGTGCAAAAATAAAACCTTCGTGAAACCTCAAGTTTTTCTGAATTATACACTTTTTCCCCGAGGCTAGGGGAATTTGGAGGTACTGTAGAAAAATTATTATGTCAGATATGAATTCAGCAACTCAAAATACGGAAAGACATCAGCTTTTTTCGTGCAAAAATAAAACCTTCGTGAAACCTCAAGTTTTTCTGAATTATACACTTTTTCCCCGAGGCTAGGGGAATTTGGAGGTACTGTAGAAAAATTATTATGTCAGATATGAATTCAGCAACTCAAAATACGGAAAGACATCAGCTTTTTCGTGCAAAAATAAAACCTTCGTGAAACCTCAAGTTTTTCTAAGTTATATACTTATTCCCCGAGGCTAGGGGAATTTGGAGGTACTGTAGAAAAATTCTTGTCAGATATGAATTCAGCAACTCAAAATACAGAAAGACATCAGCTTTTTCGTGCAAAAATAAAACCTTCGTGAAACCTCAAGTTTTTCTAAATTATACACTTTTTCCTCCAGGCTAGGGGAATCCTGAGGTACTGTAGAAAAATTCTTGTCAGATATGAATTCAGCAACTCAAAATACAGAAAGACATCAGCTTTTTCGTGCAAAAATAAAACCTTCGTGAAACCTCAAGTTTTTCTAAATTATATACTTTTTCCCCGAGGCTAGGGGAATTTGGAGGTACTGTAGAAAAATTATTATGTCAGATATGAATTCAGCAACTCAAAATACGGAAAGACATCAGCTTTTTCGTTGCAAAAATAAAACCTTCGTGAAACCTCAAGTTTTTCTAAGTTATATACTTATTCCCCGAGGCTAGGGAATTTGGAGGTACTGTAGAAAAATTCTTGTCAGATATGAATTCAGCAACTCAAAATACAGAAAGACATCAGCTTTTTCGTGCAAAAATAAAACCTTCGTGAAACCTCAAGTTTTTCTAAATTATACACTTTTTCCTCCAGGC
Organism: Diplolepis rosae; assembly: GCA_030998225.1. Taxonomy (NCBI): domain Eukaryota; kingdom Metazoa; phylum Arthropoda; class Insecta; order Hymenoptera; family Diplolepididae; genus Diplolepis; species Diplolepis rosae. The sequence continues at coordinate 8,453,138 of JAPYXD010000701.1, forward strand.
TAGGGAATCCTGAGGTACTGTAGAAAAATTATTGTGTCAGATATGAATTCAGCAACTCAAAATACGGAAAGACATCAGCTTTTTCGTGCAAAAATAAAACCTTCGTGAAACCTCAAGTTTTTCTAAATTATATACTTTTTCCCCGAGGCTAGGGGAATTTGGAGGTACTGTAGAAAAATTCTCATGTCAGATATGAATTCAGCAACTCAAAATACGGAAAGACATCAGCTTTTTCGTGCAAAAATAAAACCTTCGTGAAACCTCAAGTTTTTCTAAATTATATACTGTTTCCCCGAGGCTAGGGGAATTTGGAGGTACTGTAGAAAAATTCTTATGTCAGATATGAATTCAGCAACTCAAAATACGGAAAGGCATCAGCTTTTTCGTGCAAAAATAAAACCTTCGTGAAACCTCAAGTTTTTCTGAATTATACACTTTTTCCCCGAGGCTAGGGGAATTTGGAGGTACTGTAGAAAAATTATTATGTCAGATATGAATTCAGCAACTCAAAATACGGAAAGACATCAGCTTTTTCGTGCAAAAATAAAACCTTCGTGAAACCTCAAGTTTTTCTAAGTTATATACTTATTCCCCGAGGCTAGGGAATTTGGAGGTACTGTAGAAAAATTCTTGTCAGATATGAATTCAGCAACTCAAAATACAGAAAGACATCAGCTTTTTCGTGCAAAAATAAAACCTTCGTGAAACCTCAAGTTTTTCTAAATTATACACTTTTTCCTCCAGGCTAGGGGAATCCTGAGGTACTGTAGAAAAATTATTGTGTCAGATATGAATTCAGCAACTCAAAATACGGAAAGACATCAGCTTTTTCGTGCAAAAATAAAACCTTCGTGAAACCTCAAGTTTTTCTAAGTTATATACTTATTCCCCGAGGCTAGGGGAATTTGGAGGTACTGTAGAAAAATTCTTGTCAGATATGAATTCAGCAACTCAAAATACAGAAAGACATCAGCTTTTTCGTGCAAAAATAAAACCTTCGTGAAACCTCAAGTTTTTCTAAATTATACACTTTTTCCTCCAGGCTAGGGGAATCCTGAGGTACTGTAGAAAAATTATTGTGTCAGATATGAATTCAGCAACTCAAAATACGGAAAGACATCAGCTTTTTCGTGCAAAAATAAAACCTTCGTGAAACCTCAAGTTTTTCTAAATTATACACTTTTTCCTCCAGGCTAGGGGAATTTGGAGGTACTGTAGAAAAATTCTTATGTCAGATATGAATTCAGCAACTCAAAATACGGAAAGACATCAGCTTTTTCGTGCAAAAATAAAACCTTCGTGAAACCTCAAGTTTTTCTAAGTTATATACTTTTTCCTCCAGGCTAGGGGAATTTGGAGGTACTGTAGAAAAAATTCTTATGTCAGATATGAATTCAGCAACTCAAAATACGGAAAGGCATCAGCTTTTTCGTGCAAAAATAAAACCTTCGTGAAACCTCAAGTTTTTCTGAATTATACACTTTTTCCCCGAGGCTAGGGGAATTTGGAGGTACTGTAGAAAAATTATTATGTCAGATATGAATTCAGCAACTCAAAATACGGAAAGACATCAGCTTTTTTCGTGCAAAAATAAAACCTTCGTGAAACCTCAAGTTTTTCTAAATTATATACTTTTTCCCCGAGGCTCGGGGAATTTGGAGGTACTGTAGAAAAATTCTTATGTCAGATATGAATTCAGCAACTCAAAATACGGAAAGGCATCAGCTTTTTCGTGCAAAAATAAAACCTTCGTGAAACCTCAAGTTTTTCTGAATTATACACTTTTTCCCCGAGGCTAGGGGAATTTGGAGGTACTGTAGAAAAATTATTATGTCAGATATGAATTCAGCAACTCAAAATACGGAAAGACATCAGCTTTTTCGTGCAAAAATAAAACCTTCGTGAAACCTCAAGTTTTTCTAAGTTATATACTTATTCCCCGAGGCTAGGGGAATTTGGAGGTACTGTAGAAAAATTCTTGTCAGATATGAATTCAGCAACTCAAAATACAGAAAGACATCAGCTTTTTCGTGCAAAAATAAAACCTTCGTGAAACCTCAAGTTTTTCTGAATTATACACTTTTTCCCCGAGGCTAGGGGAATTTGGAGGTACTGTAGAAAAATTATTATGTCAGATATGAATTCAGCAACTCAAAATACGGAAAGACATCAGCTTTTTCGTGCAAAAATAAAACCTTCGTGAAACCTCAAGTTTTTCTAAGTTATATACTTATTCCCCGAGGCTAGGGGAATTTGGAGGTACTGTAGAAAAATTCTTGTCAGATATGAATTCAGCAACTCAAAATACAGAAAGACATCAGCTTTTTCGTGCAAAAATAAAACCTTCGTGAAACCTCAAGTTTTTCTAAATTATACACTTTTTCCTCCAGGCTAGGGAATCCTGAGGTACTGTAGAAAAATTATTGTGTCAGATATGAATTCAGCAACTCAAAATACGGAAAGACATCAGCTTTTTCGTGCAAAAATAAAACCTTCGTGAAACCTCAAGTTTTTCTAAGTTATATACTTATTCCCCGAGGCTAGGGGAATTTGGAGGTACTGTAGAAAAATTCTTGTCAGATATGAATTCAGCAACTCAAAATACAGAAAGACATCAGCTTTTTCGTGCAAAAATAAAACCTTCGTGAAACCTCAAGTTTTTCTAAATTATACACTTTTTCCTCCAGGCTAGGGAATCCTGAGGTACTGTAGAAAAATTCTTATGTCAGATATGAATTCAGCAACTCAAAATACGGAAAGACATCAGCTTTTTCGTGCAAAAATAAAACCTTCGTGAAACCTCAAGTTTTTCTGAATTATACACTTTTTCCCCGAGGCTAGGGGAATTTGGAGGTACTGTAGAAAAATTATTATGTCAGATATGAATTCAGCAACTCAAAATACGGAAAGACATCAGCTTTTTCGTGCAAAAATAAAACCTTCGTGAAACCTCAAGTTTTTCTAAATTATATACTTTTTCCCCGAGGCTAGGGAATTTGGAGGTACTGTAGAAAAATTCTTGTCAGATATGAATTCAGCAACTCAAAATACAGAAAGACATCAGCTTTTTCGTGCAAAAATAAAACCTTCGTGAAACCTCAAGTTTTTCTAAATTATATACTTTTTCCCCGAGGCTAGGGGAATCCTCAGGTACTGTAGAAAAATTCTTATGTCAGATATGAATTCAGCAACTCAAAATACGGAAATATATCAGCTTTTTCGTGCAAAAATAAAACCTTCGTGAAACCTCAAGTTTTTCTAAATTATATACTTTTTCCCCGAGGCTAGGGGAATTTGGAGGTACTGTAGAAAAATTATTATGTCAGATATGAATTCAGCAACTCAAAATACGGAAAGACATCAGCTTTTTCGTGCAAAAATAAAACCTTCGTGAAACCTCAAGTTTTTCTAAATTATATACTTTTTCCCCGAGGCTAGGGGAATTTGGAGGTACTGTAGAAAAATTCTTGTCAGATATGAATTCAGCAACTCAAAATACAGAAAGACATCAGCTTTTTCGTGCAAAAATAAAACCTTCGTGAAACCTCAAGTTTTTCTAAATTATACACTTTTTCCTCCAGGCTAGGGAATCCTGAGGTACTGTAGAAAAATTATTGTGTCAGATATGAATTCAGCAACTCAAAATACGGAAAGACATCAGCTTTTTTCGTGCAAAAATAATACCTTCGTTAAACCTCAAGTTTTTCTAAATTATATACTTTTTCCCCGAGGCTAGGGGAATTTGGAGGTACTGTAGAAAAATTCTTGTCAGATATGAATTCAGCAACTCAAAATACGGAAAGACATCAGCTTTTTCGTGCAAAATTAAAACCTTCGTGAAACCTCAAGTTTTTCTAAATTATAGACTGTTTCCCCGAGGCTAGGGGAATTTGGAGGTACTGTAGAAAAATTCTTATGTCAGATATGAATTCAGCAACTCAAAATACGGAAAGGCATCAGCTTTTTCGTGCAAAAATAAAACCTTCGTGAAACCTCAAGTTTTTCTGAATTATACACTTTTTCCCCGAGGCTAGGGGAATTTGGAGGTACTGTAGAAAAATTATTATGTCAGATATGAATTCAGCAACTCAAAATACGGAAAGACATCAGCTTTTTCGTGCAAAAATAAAACCTTCGTGAAACCTCAAGTTTTTCTAAGTTATATACTTATTCCCCGAGGCTAGGGGAATTTGGAGGTACTGTAGAAAAATTCTTGTCAGATATGAATTCAGCAACTCAAAATACAGAAAGACATCAGCTTTTTCGTGCAAAAATAAAACCTTCGTGAAACCTCAAGTTTTTCTAAATTATACACTTTTTCCTCCAGGCTAGGGGAATCCTGAGGTACTGTAGAAAAATTATTGTGTCAGATATGAATTCAGCAACTCAAAATACGGAAAGACATCAGCTTTTTCGTGCAAAAATAAAACCTTCGTGAAACCTCAAGTTTTTCTAAATTATACACTTTTTCCTCCAGGCTAGGGGAATTTGGAGGTACTGTAGAAAAATTCTCATGTCAGATATGAATTCAGCAACTCAAAATACGGAAAGACATCAGCTTTTTCGTGCAAAAATAAAACCTTCGTGAAACCTCAAGTTTTTCTAAATTATATACTTTTTCCCCGAGGCTAGGGGAATTTGGAGGTACTGTAGAAAAATTCTTATGTCAGATATGAATTCAGCAACTCAAAATACGGAAAGGCATCAGCTTTTTCGTGCAAAAATAAAACCTTCGTGAAACCTCAAGTTTTTCTGAATTATACACTTTTTCCCCGAGGCTAGGGGAATTTGGAGGTACTGTAGAAAAATTATTATGTCAGATATGAATTCAGCAACTCAAAATACGGAAAGACATCAGCTTTTTCGTGCAAAAATAAAACCTTCGTGAAACCTCAAGTTTTTCTAAATTATATACTTTTTCCCCGAGGCTAGGGGAATTTGGAGGTACTGTAGAAAAATTCTTATGTCAGATATGAATTCAGCAACTCAAAATACGGAAAGGCATCAGCTTTTTCGTGCAAAAATAAAACCTTCGTGAAACCTCAAGTTTTTCTGAATTATACACTTTTTCCCCGAGGCTAGGGAATTTGGAGGTACTGTAGAAAAATTATTATGTCAGATATGAATTCAGCAACTCAAAATACGGAAAGACATCAGCTTTTTCGTGCAAAAATAAAACCTTCGTGAAACCTCAAGTTTTTCTAAGTTATATACTTATTCCCCGAGGCTAGGGGAATTGTGAGGTACTGTAGAAAAATTCTTGTCAGATATGAATTCAGCAACTCAAAATACGGAAAGGCATCAGCTTTTTCGTGCAAAAATAAAACCTTCGTGAAACCTCAAGTTTTTCTGAATTATACACTTTTTCCCCGAGGCTAGGGGAATTTGGAGGTACTGTAGAAAAATTATTATGTCAGATATGAATTCAGCAACTCAAAATACGGAAAGACATCAGCTTTTTCGTGCAAAAATAAAACCTTCGTGAAACCTCAAGTTTTTCTGAATTATACACTTTTTCCCCGAGGCTAGGGGAATTTGGAGGTACTGTAGAAAAATTCTCATGTCAGATATGAATTCAGCAACTCAAAATACGGAAAGACATCAGCTTTTTCGTGCAAAAATAAAACCTTCGTGAAACCTCAAGTTTTTCTAAATTATATACTTTTTCCCCGAGGCTAGAGGAATTTGGAGGTACTGTAGAAAAATTCTTGTCAGATATGAATTCAGCAACTCAAAATACAGAAAGACATCAGCTTTTTCGTGCAAAAATAAAACCTTCGTGAAACCTCAAGTTTTTCTAAATTATATACTTTTTCCCCGAGGCTAGGGGAATCCTGAGGTACTGTAGAAAAATTCTTATGTCAGATGTGAATTCAGCAACTCAAAATACGGAAAGGCATCAGCTTTTTCGTGCAAAAATAAAACCTTCGTGAAACCTCAAGTTTTTCTGAATTATACACTTTTTCCCCGAGGCTAGGGGAATTTGGAGGTACTGTAGAAAAATTATTATGTCAGATATGAATTCAGCAACTCAAAATACGGAAAGACATCAGCTTTTTCGTGCAAAAATAAAACCTTCGTGAAACCTCAAGTTTTTCTAAGTTATATACTTATTCCCCGAGGCTAGGGGAATTTGGAGGTACTGTAGAAAAATTCTTGTCAGATATGAATTCAGCAACTCAAAATACAGAAAGACATCAGCTTTTTCGTGCAAAAATAAAACCTTCGTGAAACCTCAAGTTTTTCTAAATTATACACTTTTTCCTCCAGGCTAGGGGAATCCTGAGGTACTGTAGAAAAATTCTTATGTCAGATATGAATTCAGCAACTCAAAATACGGAAAGGCATCAGCTTTTTCGTGCAAAAATAAAACCTTCGTGAAACCTCAAGTTTTTCTGAATTATACACTTTTTCCCCGAGGCTAGGGGAATTTGGAGGTACTGTAGAAAAATTATTATGTCAGATATGAATTCAGCAACTCAAAATACGGAAAGACATCAGCTTTTTCGTGCAAAAATAAAACCTTCGTGAAACCTCAAGTTTTTCTAAGTTATATACTTATTCCCCGAGGCTAGGGGAATTTGGAGGTACTGTAGAAAAAATTCTTGTCAGATATGAATTCAGCAACTCAAAATACAGAAAGACATCAGCTTTTTCGTGCAAAAATAAAACCTTCGTGAAACCTCAAGTTTTTCTGAATTATACACTTTTTCCCCGAGGCTAGGGGAATTTGGAGGTACTGTAGAAAAATTATTATGTCAGATATGAATTCAGCAACTCAAAATACGGAAAGACATCAGCTTTTTCGTGCAAAAATAAAACCTTCGTGAAAACTCAAGTTTTTTCTAAATTATATACTTTTTCCCCGAGGCTAGGGGAATTTGGAGGTACTGTAGAAAAATTCTTATGTCAGATATGAATTCAGCAACTCAAAATACGGAAAGGCATCAGCTTTTTCGTGCAAAAATAAAAACCTTCGTGAAACCTCAAGTTTTTCTGAATTATACACTTTTTCCCCGAGGCTAGGGGAATTTGGAGGTACTGTAGAAAAATTATTATGTCAGATATGAATTCAGCAACTCAAAATACGGAAAGACATCAGCTTTTTCGTGCAAAAATAAAACCTTCGTGAAACCTCAGAAGTTTTTCTAAGTTATATACTTATTCCCCGAGGCTAGGGGAATTTGGAGGTACTGTAGAAAAATTCTTGTCAGATATGAATTCAGCAACTCAAAATACAGAAAGACATCAGCTTTTTCGTGCAAAAATAAAACCTTCGTGAAACCTCAAGTTTTTCTAAATTATACACTTTTTCCTCCAGGCTAGGGGAATCCTGAGGTACTGTAGAAAAATTCTTATGTCAGATATGAATTCAGCAACTCAAAATACGGAAAGGCATCAGCTTTTTCGTGCAAAAATAAAACCTTCGTGAAACCTCAAGTTTTTCTGAATTATACACTTTTTCCCCGAGGCTAGGGGAATTTGGAGGTACTGTAGAAAAATTATTATGTCAGATATGAATTCAGCAACTCAAAATACGGAAAGACATCAGCTTTTTCGTGCAAAAATAAAACCTTCGTGAAACCTCAAGTTTTTCTAAGTTATATACTTATTCCCCGAGGCTAGGGGAATTTGGAGGTACTGTAGAAAAATTCTTGTCAGATATGAATTCAGCAACTCAAAATACAGAAAGACATCAGCTTTTTCGTGCAAAAATAAAACCTTCGTGAAACCTCAAGTTTTTCTAAAATATACACTTTTTCCTCCAGGCTAGGGAATCCTGAGGTACTGTAGATAAATTTTTTTGTCAGATATGAATTCAGCAACTCAAAATACGGAAAGACATCAGCTTTTTCGTGCAAAAATAAAACCTTCGTGAAACCTCAAGTTTTTCTAAATTATACACTTTTTCCCCGAGGCTAGGGAATTTGGAGGTACTGTAGAAAAATTCTCATGTCAGATATGAATTCAGCAACTCAAAATACGGAAAGACATCAGCTTTTTCGTGCAAAAATAAAACCTTCGTGAAACCTCAAGTTTTTCTAAATTATATACTTTTTCCCCGAGGCTAGGGGAATTTGGAGGTACTGTAGAAAAATTCTTATGTCAGATATGAATTCAGCAACTCAAAATACGGAAAGGCATCAGCTTTTTCGTGCAAAAATAAAACCTTCGTGAAACCTCAAGTTTTTCTGATGTATACACTGTGTCCCCGAGGCTAGGGAATTTGGAGGTACTTTAGAAAAATTATTATGTCAGATATGAATTCAGCAACTCAAAATACGGAAAGACATCAGCTTTTTCGTGCAAAAATAAAACCTTCGTGAAACCTCAAGTTTTTCTAAGTTATATACTTATTCCCCGAGGCTAGGGGAATTTGGAGGTACTGTAGAAAAATTCTTGTCAGATATGAATTCAGCAACTCAAAATACAGAAAGACATCAGCTTTTTCGTGCAAAAATAAAACCTTCGTGAAACCTCAAGTTTTTCTAAATTATACACTTTTTCCTCCAGGCTAGGGGAATCCTGAGGTACTGTAGAAAAATTCTTATGTCAGATATGAATTCAGCAACTCAAAATACGGAAAGGCATCAGCTTTTTCGTGCAAAAATAAAACCTTCGTGAAACCTCAAGTTTTTCTGAATTATACACTTTTTCCCCGAGGCTAGGGGAATTTGGAGGTACTGTAGAAAAATTCTTATGACAGATATGAAGTCAGCAACTCAAAATACGCAAAGACATCAGCTTTTTCGGCCAAAAATAAAAAAATCGTGACACCACTAGTTTTTCTAATTTATATACTTATTCCCCGAGGCTAGGGAATTTGGAGGTACTGTAGAAAAATTCTTGTCAGATATGAATTCAGCAACTCAAAATACAGAAAGACATCAGCTTTTTCGTGCAAAAATAAAACCTTCGTGAAACCTCAAGTTTTTCTGAATTATACACTTTTTCCCCGAGGCTAGGGGAATTTGGAGGTACTGTAGAAAAATTCTTGTCAGATATGAATTCAGCAACTCAAAATACGGAAAGACATCAGCTTTTTTCGTGCAAAAATAAAACCTTCGTGAAACCTCAAGTTTTTCTAAATTATACACTTTTTCCTCCAGGCAAGGGTTATCCTGAGGTTCTTTTGTATTATTTTTGTGTGAGATATGTATTTAGCAACTCAAAATACTGAAAGACATCAGCTTTTTCGTGCAAAAATAAAACCTTCGTGAAACCTCAAGTTTTTCTAAATTATATACTTTTTCCCCGAGGCTAGGGAATTTGGAGGTACTGTAGAAAAATTCTTATGTCAGATATGAATTCAGCAACTCAAAATACGGAAAGACATCAGCTTTTTTCGTGCAAAAATAAAACCTTCGTGAAACCTCAAGTTTTTCTAAATTATATACTTTTTCCCCGAGGCTAGGGGAATTTGGAGGTACTGTAGAAAAATTCTTATGTCAGATATGAATTCAGCAACTCAAAATACGGAAAGGCATCAGCTTTTTCGTGCAAAAATAAAACCTTCGTGAAACCTCAAGTTTTTCTGAATTATACACTTTTTCCCCGAGGCTAGGGAATTTGGAGGTACTGTAGAAAAATTATTATGTCAGATATGAATTCAGCAACTCAAAATACGGAAAGACATCAGCTTTTTCGTGCAAAAAATAAAACCTTCGTGAAACCTCAAGTTTTTCTAAATTATATACTTTTTCCCCGAGGCTAGGGAATTTGGAGGTACTGTAGAAAAATTCTTATGTCAGATATGAATTCAGCAACTCAAAATACGGAAAGGCATCAGCTTTTTCGTGCAAAAATAAAACCTTCGTGAAACCTCAAGTTTTTCTGAATTATACACTTTTTCCCCGAGGCTAGGGGAATTTGGAGGTACTGTAGAAAAATTATTATGTCAGATATGAATTCAGCAACTCAAAATACGGAAAGACATCAGCTTTTTCGTGCAAAAATAAAACCTTCGTGAAACCTCAAGTTTTTCTGAGGTATATACTTATTCCCCGGGGCTCGGGGACTTTGGAGGTACTGTAGAAAAATTCGTGGGAGAAATGAATTCAGCACCTCACAGTACGGAAAGGCATCAGCTTTTTCGTGCAAAAATAAAACCTTCGTGAAACCTCAAGTTTTTCTGAATTATACACTTTTTCCCCGAGGCTAGGGAATTTGGAGGTACTGTAGAAAAATTATTATGTCAGATATGAATTCAGCAACTCAAAATACGGAAAGACATCAGCTTTTTCGTGCAAAAATAAAACCTTCGTGAAACCTCAAGTTTTTCTGAATTATACACTTTTTCCCCGAGGCTAGGGGAATTTGGAGGTACTGTAGAAAAATTATTATGTCAGATATGAATTCAGCAACTCAAAATACGGAAAGACATCAGCTTTTTCGTGCAAAAATAAAACCTTCGTGAAACCTCAAGTTTTTCTAAATTATATACTTTTTCCCCGAGGCTAGGGGAATTTGGAGGTACTGTAGAAAAATTCTTGTCAGATATGAATTCAGCAACTCAAAATACAGAAAGACATCAGCTTTTTCGTGCAAAAATAAAACCTTCGTGAAACCTCAAGTTTTTCTAAATTATATACTTTTTCCCCGAGGCTAGGGGAATCCTCAGGTACTGTAGAAAAATTCTTATGTCAGATATGAATTCAGCAACTCAAAATACGGAAAGGCATCAGCTTTTTCGTGCAAAAATAAAACCTTCGTGAAACCTCAAGTTTTTCTGAATTATACACTTTTTCCCCGAGGCTAGGGGAATTTGGAGGTACTGTAGAAAAATTATTATGTCAGATATGAATTCAGCAACTCAAAATACGGAAAGACATCAGCTTTTTCGTGCAAAAATAAAACCTTCGTGAAACCTCAAGTTTTTCTAAGTTATATACTTATTCCCCGAGGCTAGGGGAATTTGGAGGTACTGTAGAAAAATTCTTGTCAGATATGAATTCAGCAACTCAAAATACAGAAAGACATCAGCTTTTTCGTGCAAAAATAAAACCTTCGTGAAACCTCAAGTTTTTCTAAATTATACACTTTTTCCTCCAGGCTAGGGGAATCCTGAGGTACTGTAGAAAAATTCTTATGTCAGATATGAATTCAGCAACTCAAAATACGGAAAGGCATCAGCTTTTTCGTGCAAAAATAAAACCTTCGTGAAACCTCAAGTTTTTCTGAATTATACACTTTTTCCCCGAGGCTAGGGGAATTTGGAGGTACTGTAGAAAAATTATTATGTCAGATATGAATTCAGCAACTCAAAATACGGAAAGACATCAGCTTTTTCGTGCAAAAATAAAACCTTCGTGAAACCTCAAGTTTTTCTAAGTTATATACTTATTCCCCGAGGCTAGGGGAATTTGGGGGTACTGTAGAAAAATTCTTGTCAGATATGAATTCAGCAACTCAAAATACAGAAAGACATCAGCTTTTTCGTGCAAAAATAAAACCTTCGTGAAACCTCAAGTTTTTCTGAATTATACACTTTTTCCCCGAGGCTAGGGGAATTTGGAGGTACTGTAGAAAAATTATTATGTCAGATATGAATTCAGCAACTCAAAATACGGAAAGACATCAGCTTTTTCGTGCAAAAATAAAACCTTCGTGAAACCTCAAGTTTTTCTAAATTATATACTTTTTCCCCGAGGCTAGGGGAATTTGGAGGTACTGTAGAAAAATTCTTATGTCAGATATGAATTCAGCAACTCAAAATACGGAAAGGCATCAGCTTTTTCGTGCAAAAATAAAACCTTCGTGAAACCTCAAGTTTTTCTGAATTATACACTTTTTCCCCGAGGCTAGGGGAATTTGGAGGTACTGTAGAAAAATTATTATGTCAGATATGAATTCAGCAACTCAAAATACGGAAAGACATCAGCTTTTTCGTGCAAAAATAAAACCTTCGTGAAACCTCAAGTTTTTCTAAGTTATATACTTATTCCCCGAGGCTAGGGAATTTGGAGGTACTGTAGAAAAATTCTTGTCGAAGATATGAATTCAGCAACTCAAAATACAGAAAGACATCAGCTTTTTCGTGCAAAAATAAAACCTTCGTGAAACCTCAAGTTTTTCTAAATTATACACTTTTTTCCTCCAGGCTAGGGGAATCCTGAGGTACTGTAGAAAAATTCTTATGTCAGATATGAATTCAGCAACTCAAAATACGGAAAGGCATCAGCTTTTTCGTGCAAAAATAAAACCTTCGTGAAACCTCAAGTTTTTCTGAATTATACACTTTTTCCCCGAGGCTAGGGGAATTTGGAGGTACTGTAGAAAAATTATTATGTCAGATATGAATTCAGCAACTCAAAATACGGAAAGACATCAGCTTTTTCGTGCAAAAATAAAACCTTCGTGAAACCTCAAGTTTTTATAAGTTATATACTTATTCCCCGAGGCTAGGGAATTTGGAGGTACTGTAGAAAAATTCTTGTCAGATATGAATTCAGCAACTCAAAATACAGAAAGACATCAGCTTTTTTCGTGCAAAAATAAAACCTTCGTGAAACCTCAAGTTTTTCTAAATTATACACTTTTTCCTCCAGGCTAGGGGAATCCTGAGGTACTGTAGAAAAATTATTGTGTCAGATATGAATTCAGCAACTCAAAATACGGAAAGACATCAGCTTTTTCGTGCAAAAATAAAACCTTCGTGAAACCTCAAGTTTTTCTAAGTTATATACTTATTCCCCGAGGCTAGGGGAATTTGGAGGTACTGTAGAAAAATTCTTGTCAGATATGAATTCAGCAACTCAAAATACAGAAAGACATCAGCTTTGTCGTGCAAAAATAAAACCTACGTGAAACCTCAAGTTTTCTAAATTATACACTTTTTTCCTCCAGGCTAGGGGAATCCTGAGGTACTGTAGAAAAATTCTTGTCAGATATGAATTCAGCAACTCAAAATACAGAAAGACATCAGCTTTTTCGTGCAAAAATAAAACCTTCGTGAAACCTCAAGTTTTTCTGAATTATACACTTTTTCCCCGAGGCTAGGGGAATTTGGAGGTACTGTAGAAAAATTATTATGTCAGATATGAATTCAGCAACTCAAAATACGGAAAGACATCAGCTTTTTCGTTGCAAAAATAAAACCTTCGTGAAACCTCAAGTTTTTCTAAGTTATATACTTATTCCCCGAGGCTAGGGGAATTTGGAGGTACTGTAGAAAAATTCTTGTCAGATATGAATTCAGCAACTCAAAATACAGAAAGACATCGAAAGCTTTTTTCGTGCAAAAATAAAACCTTCGTGAAACCTCAAGTTTTTCTAAATTATACACTTTTTCCTCCAGGCTAGGGAATCCTGAGGTACTGTAGAAAAATTATTGTGTCAGATATGAATTCAGCAACTCAAAATACGGAAAGACATCAGCTTTTTCGTGCAAAAATAAAACCTTCGTGAAACCTCAAGTTTTTCTAAATTATATACTTTTTCCCCGAGGCTAGGGGAATTTGGAGGTACTGTAGAAAAATTCTCATGTCAGATATGAATTCAGCAACTCAAAATACGGAAAGACATCAGCTTTTTCGTGCAAAAATAAAACCTTCGTGAAACCTCAAGTTTTTCTAAATTATATACTTTTTCCCCGAGGCTAGGGGAATTTGGAGGTACTGTAGAAAAATTCTTATGTCAGATATGAATTCAGCAACTCAAAATACGGAAAGGCATCAGCTTTTCGTGCAAAAATAAAACCTTCGTGAAACCTCAAGTTTTTCTGAATTATACACTTTTTCCCCGAGGCTAGGGGAATTTGGAGGTACTGTAGAAAAATTATTATGTCAGATATGAATTCAGCAACTCAAAAATACGGAAAGACATCAGCTTTTTCGTGCAAAAATAAAACCTTCGTGAAACCTCAAGTTTTTCTAAGTTATATACTTATTCCCCGAGGCTAGGGGAATTTGGAGGTACTGTAGAAAAATTCTTGTCAGATATGAATTCAGCAACTCAAAATACAGAAAGACATCAGCTTTTTCGTGCAAAAATAAAACCTTCGTGAAACCTCAAGTTTTCTAAATTATACACTTTTTCCTCCAGGCTAGGGGAATCCTGAGGTACTGTAGAAAAATTCTTATGTCAGATATGAATTCAGCAACTCAAAATACGGAAAGGCATCAGCTTTTTCGTGCAAAAATAAAACCTTCGTGAAACCTCAAGTTTTTCTGAATTATACACTTTTTCCCCGAGGCTAGGGGAATTTGGAGGTACTGTAGAAAAATTATTATGTCAGATATGAATTCAGCAACTCAAAATACGGAAAGACATCAGCTTTTTCGTGCAAAAATAAAACCTTCGTGAAACCTCAAGTTTTTCTAAGTTATATACTTATTCCCCGAGGCTAGGGGAATTTGGAGGTACTGTAGAAAAATTCTTGTCAGATATGAATTCAGCAACTCAAAATACAGAAAGACATCAGCTTTTTCGTGCAAAAATAAAACCTTCGTGAAACCTCAAGTTTTTCTGAATTATACACTTTTTCCCCGAGGCTAGGGGAATTTGGAGGTACTGTAGAAAAATTATTATGTCAGATATGAATTCAGCAACTCAAAATACGGAAAGACATCAGCTTTTTCGTGCAAAAATAAAAGCTTCGTGAAACCTCAAGTTTTTCTAAATTATATACTTTTTCCCCGAGGCTAGGGAATTTGGAGGTACTGTAGAAAAATTCTTATGTCAGATATGAATTCAGCAACTCAAAATACGGAAAGGCATCAGCTTTTTCGTGCAAAAATAAAACCTTCGTGAAACCTCAAGTTTTTCTGAATTATACACTTTTTCCCCGAGGCTAGGGGAATTTGGAGGTACTGTAGAAAAATTATTATGTCAGATATGAATTCAGCAACTCAAAATACGGAAAGACATCAGCTTTTTCGTGCAAAAATAAAACCTTCGTGAAACCTCAAGTTTTTCTAAGTTATATACTTATTCCCCGAGGCTAGGGGAATTTGGAGGTACTGTAGAAAAATTCTTGTCAGATATGAATTCAGCAACTCAAAATACAGAAAGACATCAGCTTTTTCGTGCAAAAATAAAACCTTCGTGAAACCTCAAGTTTTTCTAAATTATACACTTTTTCCTCCAGGCTAGGGGAATCCTGAGGTACTGTAGAAAAATTCTTATGTCAGATATGAATTCAGCAACTCAAAATACGGAAAGGCATCAGCTTTTTCGTGCAAAAAAATAAAACCTTCGTGAAACCTCAAGTTTTTCTAAATTATATACTTTTTCCCCGAGGCTAGGGGAATTTGGAGAGTACTGTAGAAAAATTCTTATGTCAGATATGAATTCAGCAACTCAAAATACGGAAAGACATCAGCTTTTTCGTGCAAAAATAAAACCTTCGTGAAACCTCAAGTTTTTCTAAGTTATATACTTATTCCCCGAGGCTAGGGGAATTTGGAGGTACTGTAGAAAAATTATTATGTCAGATATGAATTCAGCAACTCAAAATACGGAAAGGCATCAGCTTTTTCGTGCAAAAATAAAACCTTCGTGAAACCTCAAGTTTTTCTGAATTATACACTTTTTCCCCGAGGCTAGGGGAATTTGGAGGTACTGTAGAAAAATTCTCATGTCAGATATGAATTCAGCAACTCAAAATACGGAAAGACATCAGCTTTTTCGTGCAAAAATAAAAACCTTCGTGAAACCTCAAGTTTTTCTAAATTATATACTTTTTCCCCGAGGCTAGGGGAATTTGGAGGTACTGTAGAAAAATTCTTATGTCAGATATGAATTCAGCAACTCAAAAATACGGAAAGGCATCAGCTTTTTCGTGCAAAAATAAAACCTTCGTGAAACCTCAAGTTTTTCTGAATTATACACTTTTTCCCCGAGGCTAGGGGAATTTGGAGGTACTGTAGAAAAATTATTATGTCAGATATGAATTCAGCAACTCAAAATACGGAAAGACATCAGCTTTTTCGTGCAAAAATAAAACCTTCGTGAAACCTCAAGTTTTTCTAAGTTATATACTTATTCCCCGAGGCTAGGGGAATTTGGAGGTACTGTAGAAAAATTCTTGTCAGATATGAATTCAGCAACTCAAAATACGGAAAGGCATCAGCTTTTTCGTGCAAAAATAAAACCTTCGTGAAACCTCAAGTTTTTCTGAATTATACACTTTTTTCCCCGAGGCTAGGGGAATTTGGAGGTACTGTAGAAAAATTATTATGTCAGATATGAATTCAGCAACTCAAAATACGGAAAGACATCAGCTTTTTCGTGCAAAAATAAAACCTTCGTGAAACCTCAAGTTTTTCTAAATTATATACTTTTTCCCCGAGGCTAGGGGAATTTGGAGGTACTGTAGAAAAATTCTTATGTCAGATATGAATTCAGCAACTCAAAATACGGAAAGGCATCAGCTTTTTCGTGCAAAAATAAAACCTTCGTGAAACCTCAAGTTTTTCTGAATTATACACTTTTTCCCCGAGGCTAGGGGAATTTGGAGGTACTGTAGAAAAATTATTATGTCAGATATGAATTCAGCAACTCAAAATACGGAAAGACATCAGCTTTTTCGTGCAAAAATAAAACCTTCGTGAAACCTCAAGTTTTTCTAAATTATACACTTTTTCCTCCAGGCTAGGGGAATCCTGAGGTACTGTAGAAAAATTCTTATGTCAGATATGAATTCAGCAACTCAAAATACGGAAAGGCATCAGCTTTTTTCGTGCAAAAATAAAACCTTCGTGAAACCTCAAGTTTTTCTGAATTATACACTTTTTCCCCGAGGCTAGGGGAATTTGGAGGTACTGTAGAAAAATTATTATGTCAGATATGAATTCAGCAACTCAAAATACGGAAAGACATCAGCTTTTTCGTGCAAAAATAAAACCTTCGTGAAACCTCAAGTTTTTCTAAGTTATATACTTATTCCCCGAGGCTAGGGGAATTTGGAGGTACTGTAGAAAAATTCTTGTCAGATATGAATTCAGCAACTCAAAATACAGAAAGACATCAGCTTTTTCGTGCAAAAATAAAACCTTCGTGAAACCTCAAGTTTTTCTAAATTATACACTTTTTCCTCCAGGCTAGGGGAATCCTGAGGTACTGTAGAAAAATTATTGTGTCAGATATGAATTCAGCAACTCAAAATACGGAAAAGACATCAGCTTTTTCGTGCAAAAATAAAACCTTCGTGAAACCTCAAGTTTTTCTAAATTATATACTTTTTCCCCGAGGCTAGGGGAATTTGGAGGTACTGTAGAAAAATTCTCATGTCAGATATGAATTCAGCAACTCAAAATACGGAAAGACATCAGCTTTTTCGTGCAAAAATAAAACCTTCGTGAAACCTCAAGTTTTTCTAAATTATATACTTTTTCCCCGAGGCTAGGGGAATTTGGAGGTACTGTAGAAAAATTCTTATGTCAGATATGAATTCAGCAACTCAAAATACGGAAAGGCATCAGCTTTTTCGTGCAAAAATAAAACCTTCGTGAAACCTCAAGTTTTTCTGAATTATACACTTTTTCCCCGAGGCTAGGGGAATTTGGAGGTACTGTAGAAAAATTATTATGTCAGATATGAATTCAGCAACTCAAAATACGGAAAGACATCAGCTTTTTTCGTGCAAAAATAAAACCTTCGTGAAACCTCAAGTTTTTCTAAATTATATACTTTTTCCCCGAGGCTCGGGGAATTTGGAAGTACTGTAGAAAAATTCTTATGTCAGATATGAATTCAGCAACTCAAAATACGGAAAGGCATCAGCTTTTTCGTGCAAAAATAAAACCTTCGTGAAACCTCAAGTTTTTCTGAATTATACACTTTTTCCCCGAGGCTAGGGGAATTTGGAGGTACTGTAGAAAAATTATTATGTCAGATATGAATTCAGCAACTCAAAATACGGAAAGACATCAGCTTTTTCGTGCAAAAATAAAACCTTCGTGAAACCTCAAGTTTTTCTAAGTTATATACTTATTCCCCGAGGCTAGGGGAATTTGGAGGTACTGTAGAAAAATTCTTGTCAGATATGAATTCAGCAACTCAAAATACAGAAAGACATCAGCTTTTTCGTGCAAAAATAAAACCTTCGTGAAACCTCAAGTTTTTCTGAATTATACACTTTTTCCCCGAGGCTAGGGGAATTTTGAGGTACAGTAGAAAAATTATTATGTCAGATATGAATTCAGCAACTCAAAAATACGGAAAGACATCAGCTTTTTCGTGCAAAAATAAAACCTTCGTGAAACCTCAAGTTTTTCTAAGTTATATACTTATTCCCCGAGGCTAGGGGAATTTGGAGGTACTGTAGAAAAATTCTTGTCAGATATGAATTCAGCAACTCAAAATACAGAAAGACATCAGCTTTTTCGTGCAAAAATAAAACCTTCGTGAAACCTCAAGTTTTTCTAAATTATACACTTTTTCCTCCAGGCTAGGGGAATCCTGAGGTACTGTAGAAAAATTATTGTGTCAGATATGAATTCAGCAACTCAAAATACGGAAAGACATCAGCTTTTTCGTGCAAAAATAAAACCTTCGTGAAACCTCAAGTTTTTCTAAGTTATATACTTATTCCCCGAGGCTAGGGGAATTTGGAGGTACTGTAGAAAAATTCTTGTCAGATATGAATTCAGCAACTCAAAATACAGAAAGACATCAGCTTTTTCGTGCAAAAATAAAACCTTCGTGAAACCTCAAGTTTTTCTAAGTTATATACTTTTTCCTCCAGGCTAGGGGAATCCTGAGGTACTGTAGAAAAATTCTTATGTCAGATATGAATTCAGCAACTCAAAATACGGAAAGACATCAGCTTTTTCGTGCAAAAATAAAACCTTCGTGAAACCTCAAGTTTTTCTGAATTATACACTTTTTCCCCGAGGCTAGGGGAATTTGGAGGTACTGTAGAAAAATTATTATGTCAGATATGAATTCAGCAACTCAAAATACGGAAAGACATCAGCTTTTTCGTGCAAAAATAAAACCTTCGTGAAACCTCAAGTTTTTCTAAATTATATACTTTTTCCCCGAGGCTAGGGGAATTTGGAGGTACTGTAGAAAAATTCTTGTCAGATATGAATTCAGCAACTCAAAATACAGAAAGACATCAGCTTTTTCGTGCAAAAATAAAACCTTCGTGAAACCTCAAGTTTTTCTAAATTATATACTTTTTCCCCGAGGCTAGGGGAATCCTCAGGTACTGTAGAAAAATTCTTATGTCAGATATGAATTCAGCAACTCAAAATACGGAAATATATCAGCTTTTTCGTGCAAAAATAAAACCTTCGTGAAATCTCAAGTTTTTCTAAATTATATACTTTTTCCCCGAGGCTAGGGGAATTTGGAGGTACTGTAGAAAAATTATTATGTCAGATATGAATTCAGCAACTCAAAATACGGAAAGACATCAGCTTTTTCGTTGCAAAAATAAAACCTTCGTGAAACCTCAAGTTTTTCTAAGTTATATACTTATTCCCCGAGGCTAGGGGAATTTGGAGGTACTGTAGAAAAATTCTTGTCAGATATGAATTCAGCAACTCAAAATACGGAAAGACATCAGCTTTTTCGTGCAAAAATAAAACCTTCGTGAAACCTCAAGTTTTTCTAAATTATATACTTTTTCCCCGAGGCTAGGGGAATTTGGAGGTACTGTAGAAAAATTCTTATGTCAGATATGAATTCAGCAACTCAAAATACGGAAAGGCATCAGCTTTTTCGTGCAAAAATAAAACCTTCGTGAAACCTCAAGTTTTTCTGAATTATACACTTTTTCCCCGAGGCTAGGGGAATTTGGAGGTACTGTAGAAAAATTATTATGTCAGATATGAATTCAGCAACTCAAAATACGGAAAGACATCAGCTTTTTCGTGCAAAAAATAAAACCTTCGTGAAACCTCAAGTTTTCTAAGTTATATACTTTTTCCCCGAGGCTAGGGGAATTTGGAGGTACTGTAGAAAAATTCTTGTCAGATATGAATTCAGCAACTCAAAATACAGAAAGACATCAGCTTTTTCGTGCAAAAATAAAACCTTCGTGAAACCTCAAGTTTTTCTAAATTATACACTTTTTCCTCCAGGCTAGGGGAATCCTGAGGTACTGTAGAAAAATTCTTATGTCAGATATGAATTCAGCAACTCAAAATACGGAAAGGCATCAGCTTTTTCGTGCAAAAATAAAACCTTCGTGAAACCTCAAGTTTTTCTGAATTATACACTTTTTCCCCGAGGCTAGGGGAATTTGGAGGTACTGTAGAAAAATTATTATGTCAGATATGAATTCAGCAACTCAAAATACGGAAAGACATCAGCTTTTTCGTGCAAAAATAAAACCTTCGTGAAACCTCAAGTTTTTCTAAGTTATATACTTATTCCCCGAGGCTAGGGAATTTGGAGGTACTGTAGAAAAATTCTTGTCAGATATGAATTCAGCAACTCAAAATACAGAAAGACATCAGCTTTTTTCGTGCAAAAAATAAAACCTTCGTGAAACCTCAAGTTTTTCTAAATTATACACTTTTTCCTCCAGGCTAGGGGAATCCTGAGGTACTGTAGAAAAATTATTGTGTCAGATATGAATTCAGCAACTCAAAATACGGAAAGACATCAGCTTTTTCGTGCAAAAATAAAACCTTCGTGAAACCTCAAGTTTTTCTAAGTTATATACTTATTCCCCGAGGCTAGGGGAATTTGGAGGTACTGTAGAAAAATTCTTGTCAGATATGAATTCAGCAACTCAAAATACAGAAAGACATCAGCTTTTTCGTGCAAAAATAAAACCTTCGTGAAACCTCAAGTTTTTCTAAATTATACACTTTTTCCTCCAGGCTAGGGGAATCCTGAGGTACTGTAGAAAAATTCTTATGTCAGATATGAATTCAGCAACTCAAAATACGGAAAGACATCAGCTTTTTCGTGCAAAAATAAAACCTTCGTGAAACCTCAAGTTTTTCTGAATTATACACTTTTTCCCCGAGGCTAGGGGAATTTGGAGGTACTGTAGAAAAATTATTATGTCAGATATGAATTCAGCAACTCAAAATACGGAAAGACATCAGCTTTTTCGTTGCAAAAATAAAACCTTCGTGAAACCTCAAGTTTTTCTAAGTTATATACTTATTCCCCGAGGCTAGGGGAATTTGGAGGTACTGTAGAAAAATTCTTGTCAGATATGAATTCAGCAACTCAAAATACAGAAAGACATCAGCTTTTTCGTGCAAAAATAAAACCTTCGTGAAACCTCAAGTTTTTCTAAATTATACACTTTTTCCTCCAGGCTAGGGAATCCTGAGGTACTGTAGAAAAATTATTGTGTCAGATATGAATTCAGCAACTCAAAATACGGAAAGACATCAGCTTTTTCGTGCAAAAATAAAACCTTCGTGAAACCTCAAGTTTTTCTAAATTATATACTTTTTCCCCGAGGCTAGGGGAATTTGGAGGTACTGTAGAAAAATTCTCATGTCAGATATGAATTCAGCAACTCAAAATACGGAAAGACATCAGCTTTTTCGTGCAAAAATAAAACCTTCGTGAAACCTCAAGTTTTTCTAAATTATATACTTTTTCCCCGAGGCTAGGGAATTTGGAGGTACTGTAGAAAAATTCTTATGTCAGATATGAATTCAGCAACTCAAAATACGGAAAGGCATCAGCTTTTTCGTGCAAAAATAAAACCTTCGTGAAACCTCAAGTTTTTCTGAATTATACACTTTTTCCCCGAGGCTAGGGGAATTTGGAGGTACTGTAGAAAAATTATTATGTCAGATATGAATTCAGCAACTCAAAATACGGAAAGACATCAGCTTTTTCGTGCAAAAATAAAACCTTCGTGAAACCTCAAGTTTTTCTAAGTTATATACTTATTCCCCGAGGCTAGGGGAATTTGGAGGTACTGTAGAAAAATTCTTGTCAGATATGAATTCAGCAACTCAAAATACAGAAAGACATCAGCTTTTTCGTGCAAAAATAAAACCTTCGTGAAACCTCAAGTTTTTCTAAATTATACACTTTTTCCTCCAGGCTAGGGGAATCCTGAGGTACTGTAGAAAAATTCTTATGTCAGATATGAATTCAGCAACTCAAAATACGGAAAGGCATCAGCTTTTTCGTGCAAAAATAAAACCTTCGTGAAACCTCAAGTTTTTCTGAATTATACACTTTTTCCCCGAGGCTAGGGAATTTGGAGGTACTGTAGAAAAATTATTATGTCAGATATGAATTCAGCAACTCAAAATACGGAAAGACATCAGCTTTTTCGTGCAAAAATAAAACCTTCGTGAAACCTCAAGTTTTTCTAAGTTATATACTTATTCCCCGAGGCTAGGGAATTTGGAGGTACTGTAGAAAAATTCTTGTCAGATATGAATTCAGCAACTCAAAATACAGAAAGACATCAGCTTTTTCGTGCAAAAATAAAACCTTCGTGAAACCTCAAGTTTTTCTAAATTATACACTTTTTCCTCCAGGCTAGGGGAATCCTGAGGTACTGTAGAAAAATTATTGTGTCAGATATGAATTCAGCAACTCAAAATACGGAAAGACATCAGCTTTTTCGTGCAAAAATAAAACCTTCGTGAAACCTCAAGTTTTTCTAAGTTATATACTTATTCCCCGAGGCTAGGGGAATTTGGGGGTACTGTAGAAAAATTCTTGTCAGATATGAATTCAGCAACTCAAAATACAGAAAGACATCAGCTTTTTCGTGCAAAAATAAAACCTTCGTGAAACCTCAAGTTTTTCTAAATTATACACTTTTTCCTCCAGGCTAGGGGAATCCTGAGGTACTGTAGAAAAATTATTGTGTCAGATATGAATTCAGCAACTCAAAATACGGAAAGACATCAGCTTTTTCGTGCAAAAATAAAACCTTCGTGAAACCTCAAGTTTTTCTGAATTATACACTTTTTCCCCGAGGCTAGGGGAATTTGGAGGTACTGTAGAAAAATTATTATGTCAGATATGAATTCAGCAACTCAAAATACGGAAAGACATCAGCTTTTTCGTGCAAAAATAAAACCTTCGTGAAACCTCAAGTTTTTCTAAATTATATACTTTTTCCCCGAGGCTAGGGGAATTTGGAGGTACTGTAGAAAAATTCTTGTCAGATATGAATTCAGTAACTCAAAATACAGAAAGACATCAGCTTTTTCGTGCAAAAATAAAACCTTCGTGAAACCTCAAGTTTTTCTAAATTATATACTTTTTCCCCGAGGCTAGGGGAATCCTCAGGTACTGTAGAAAAATTCTTATGTCAGATATGAATTCAGCAACTCAAAATACGGAAATATATCAGCTTTTTCGTGCAAAAATAAAACCTTCGTGAAATCTCAAGTTTTTCTAAATTATATACTTTTTCCCCGAGGCTAGGGGAATTTGGAGGTACTGTAGAAAAATTTTAATGTCAGATATGAATTCAGTAACTCGATATACGTAGACACAACATTGTTTTATCAACTTTCCTGGGGATAAAGATTACTTTAACGGAGCCTGAAACTTCCAAAATTTCACACTTTTTCCCTAGGCTAGACGAAAATTATGGGGTCTAGGGGCAATTCCGAGACCGAATTCTGATTAAGCGTCTCAAACTTCACTATAACCAATATGCTTCACACATTTGTGCGAACCTTTAGTTTTTTGACTGCGAAAAATGTCCAGTTCCCTAGGAATAATTGCAATTGCACCTTAATTTCCCCGAGATTCTTAATATTTTTTAAAATTACCGTTATAAAATAAAACATCTATAATTGAAATTTTCAAGAATTCGAAACCGTTCGAATTTTCAAAATACAAAAAACGACCAACTTTAAACCAAAAAAATTTTCCTAGAATTAACGATTATGAGAAACCAACAAAAAACCCTCTTCAAAGTTTAAAAAAAACGGCGGGGAGTTGTTTCTTATATAGATGGTTGTGGGTAGTAAAGAAAAAAAATGACAAAAGAAAGAAAAAGAAGGAAGGGGTTTTGGAAGGTTGCCTTCTTTTTTCTTTCCTCCTTTTTTGTTGATTTCTTATAATCGTTTATTTTAAGAGATTTTTTGGACCAAATTTGGTCGTTTTTTGTATTTTAAGAGTTCGAACGGTTTCGAATTTTTGAAATTTTGAATTATACTTTTGTTTGGACGTTATGATGAATTTGAGTTCGTAGTGATACGAGTTTGAATTTAGTTTTGAATTAAACATGTATTACCATAAAAAGTTTCTTCGTGTAGGAGAATTTCCTACAGAATAAAATATGAATAGTATTAATTAGAAAGTTTTCCGACCATCGCTGGCACATCTTCACTTGGTCGCGTGCTCGGTCAATATACAAAATAAATGAACATCTAGCAACATGCGGTAAAATTAATAGATGCCAGCCCTGTTTCTGACTTGAAACTAATTGTTGAAAATAATTCTCTACAAAATCATTTAATTAACATAAATTATAAAATTAGTCGTAATAAGTTTCTCTTATGTAATAGTTAATATTCATTAGTGTAACTTTTAAAAATATCTTCGCTTCTTAAAAATAGAAACAGCTGTAAAATTAATTAGTAAAATTGTTCTACCCCAAATTTAATAATCCATTTCGTCATTTTATACTTTACGCAACGGCAGTCTTTAGGAATGAAGTATTTGATTTTTGTAGCAGAAATTAATGAATTAAATATATTACCAATTCCATTGTTGATGATGTCAATATTCCCGAGCTGAATTTAATGAGCTTAATGATGCTACATGTAATTACATTCTGATTAATTAATTTTCTATTCTGATAATTGAAGAAACTTCAACTTGATGAAATTGCACGAGTGTTCAATAAAAATATTCCAGTTAATATTTCGATAATTTTTCGTTGGACTTTACCCATAACTTGGAAATATTATGGGGCAAGAAGGAACAGATATTTTCAAGTTCTCATTTGTTTAAGGAAATTAATTTTCTACTTCTGAGGCTTTCAAAATATCTTTCTGACACTCCGCCTTTCCAAGTTGATTCATTATGAAACAAATTAAATTCTCTGAGACGAAAGCCTGCTATTTTGTCAGTGACCGGTCGTCATTTAAACGATTATGCCGAGGGTCTTTCCCTATTACTCCAACAGCAGGTGCAAATGGTGTTGGTTTGCTGTTACTTTCAAATTAAGGGGATTAATGAAGGTATTGCACGCGGGACCAGTGAAATTCGCGTCATGTATTTCCCGTTAATAGAGCCCATGGGTACAATACGACCTTATGTCGTCAGACTATCTTTAATAACTGCCAATAAATATCCAGAAAAGGTCATTTCTTTTCACTAAATAAAATAAAAGTATTCAATCGTAGCATTCTTCTGTTCTAACTTAGGAAAATACGCTATACAGCGTTAATTATTCACTCTGCAATTATAAAATTTATCATTTCTATCTTCATGATTAATATTTTTTTAGATTAAGTATTAGTATGTGGAAAAAAAGAATAATATTTTCACTGAAGATTTAAAATCTGAGAAATATTGATTATGGCTACTGTGAAATAATTGAAAACGCTATTCTACTCTCTAAATTTAAATTATTCAAATATTCACTGATTAAACCAGTAATTCGCCCTTTTACTGATTAATCGGCGAAAAAAATATTTTTTATTGTTAAATCAATTAATTTTCGCTGAAGTAATCAGTGAAAAAAATATTTTTACTGTTAAATCAGTTTCAAAAATATAAACAAATTTAATTTTCCGAAGAAAAAAATTAATTTTGTCATAAAAATTTAATAATCTCAAATCGAATTGCATTCCAATTCACATTTATAATTCAACACTTATTATTTTTCATAAAATTCAAATTTATAATTACACAATGATACAAATTTAAAATAAGATCTGTAATACAAATTTCAATTTATAATAAAGAATAATTTCAAAATAGTAATGAAGAAAAATGTCGACATTTAAAGTTTATATGGAAATTCATACTAATATGATTGATAGAATTAAATCAAAACATTTATTGAATGAATTTTGAAAACACTTACTTAACATTACATTATACAAACCAAGCTATTCATATTTTTTGCATAGTTTTGAATATAATATCATTATAATTAAATATTGTAGTTATATTTATATCGTATATTCAATTGTTTCAATACCATTTTATAATTTTATTCACAATGTTTATTCAAACTATAATTACACACACACTGTTTTGTATATATAATTTGTTATGTAATTATTCATTTTAGAAAGAACAGGCGTTTTTTATTTGCAAAAAAATATATGGATTCAAAATTATTCATTAATTACTATAATTATGACGATGTGAAAAACCTCCCGAAGATTCACGTGACGAATCCCCCCCCCCCCCCCCATTACTATTGAAAAGGCGAAACAACACACAGCTATTTTAATATAATTGTACAAACATGTTTCTTCAATTTTTTACTTACATCAGCTTGTCCGTACCTTATTTAATTAACCAGTATGAATTGAACACTAGTAAATAAACAAAAGAGTAGAGCGATAATTAAAAAAAATTAACGTCCAAAATGTATCTTATGTATTGAAAAGTAGAAAAACTATACGCACATCGTCGAATTTCGTAATGTGCTACGTTGTCTCTCTTAAAAATATTTTATATAAATTCAATCATTCGCTATTTTAATTGATGTACGTTTGAATGGCAGGCGATTTGAAATTACCATTCATATAAGTAATAACTAACAGCAACGCTTGAGCGCGAAAGCTTAAAAAATGATTCACTCACTTGTGAATGTCTGAGGCATCATAATGATTCATAGGCTTGTACTTAAGCCCAATTAAAGTCCTAAATAATGTTAAAATAACACAAAATAGAGGAAAAATATGTATAATAATATTTAAATGAAAAAAATGTTTGAAAAAAATCTTTTTTCAATTATTTTTTGTATTTGATGTACTGAGCTCACTAAAAATGTAACAAATAAGCAATTCCATTCGATTTACTTTGTCCCTCCTACTTATCGATAAATCTTCCAATGTTTTCAAATTTTTGACTAAAAAGAAGTTAAGAGACGTGCTTTATTTTATTTTGTTACGTTTCCCAAATTTTTAGAAAGGTACTTTCTAAATTAAAAAAGTTATCATACATAAACGAATTAATGTATAATTTAGTCACGTGGTTCGATTGATCCATGGTCTTAAGGTAGTTTTCATCCACGAAAATTAGAACTCAGTCAAAAATAGATAATTTTGCTTTCAAGAATTGCAATATTATTATTGAAGGACTATTTTGAAAGAGAAAAGATTATTTTACAAGAAAAAATTTGAAACACAGAAAAATAATTTTATTAATAAATTTTATTTTTGACCCAACTGTTTTTCTTATAGCTTCTTACCAAATTTCAAAAAATTATGCGATTCTAATAAATCATGAATCATTTTTTCAGAGAAAAGATTTCCCACAACTTCACCGTTTCTGATTTTTAAAAATAAATTCTTTAATGGCTGAAACCATTAAAAAAACATTTTCAAAAACGAAATTTTTATAAACAATTTGCTGCATTTGATAATAGTTTATTCATTTTCGAAAATTGGAAATGGTCAAGTTGTAGGGAATCTTTTTCTTGAAAAAGTGATTTGTAATTTATTAAAATCGCATAATTTTTTTTAAATTTAGTAAGAAGCGATAAGAAAAAAAGTTGGGGCAGAAATACAATTTATTAATAAAATTATTTTTCTGTGTTTCAACTTTTTTTTTGTAAAATAATCTTTTCTCTTTCAAAATAGCCCTTCAATAATAATATTGTTATTCTTGAAAGCAAAATTATTTATTTTTGCCTGAGGTCTAATTTTTGTGGATCATCTACCTTAAAGTAACATAAATTGATAGAAGTGTACGAAAATGATAAATAATAAATGTGAATACTCAAGAAGAGGGTTACAATTGTGGCTTTCTGTAATTAAGAGTAGCAAGAATTGAAAGTGTGAACTTCGAAAATTAGTATTAAGAATTGTTTGCGTTAACCAGAATAATCCAGTTTTGAAGTTTACCATAAGGGTGTGTGAGAAATTAAAGAAAATGTTATGTCTTGCTTGAAATGCGCATGCGTGAAAATGTTTTTTTTTTCGGCACGATCTACATGCGCAAAAAAAAAGCACATTTGTTATAAAAATTAGAATGAACAATGTCAATCATTGAGATTCAAAATACGATTGTGTACCACTTATTGACATTCTTTATGTATATCAATATAACTACATTTTTCTTATTATAATTAAAGTAAATCATTTCACGTTTTGATTAACTGAACTTATATACACTTACACGTAACTCAAAATTTTATTACAATTTCGTAATTTTATGATAAATTTTATGAAAATTCTGTTACAGTTTAGTAGTTTTAAGATACATTTTATGAAAATTCAGTTAAGTTTCATATTAAGAAAATTTTTAGAAAATTCAGTAAATTTTCCATAATTTAAAGATACCTTTACTCAAAAACATAAATATCTTCAAATTTTACGTTACCTTTGTAACAGAAAATTTTTCTAAATTAAAACTAATCAATAAACTTCATTTTGATAAATACTTTTACTATTTTCAATAGTACTTTCCAAGTTCGAAACAAATATTATTACCAAGAAAGAAAAAAAATAAACTTCCTGTTTGGGTTAAATGTCTTACTTAAAAGTGAAACAGTTTTCAACGACACTAAGAAAGTCGCAGACGATACGAGAACTTCATGTTTCTTGACGAGAACGATCGATGTTCGACCGAACGTGACTAAACCTTTTTAGGCAGATGGAATGAGAAACGACTGGGAGTCTTACTCCCCCCCCCCACATCCCTCCCAACACCCAACCCCAGTTCCACCTATTCATCCACCTCAAACACCCAAAGAAGGTGCAGGTGTGGAAATTCCATTTCCTTCGCTCGACGCACGCCGCGCCCCAAATTTTTTTCATTCTTCGCCATACGCGAATATAAACGTGTGGCTAGCTGCGAAATGAAACGGTATTATAGAACGCTTTCACGATAAACTTCCTAAAAGCCAAGAAACTCAAACGAAAGAACTTTTTATGCTACTGTGGTCCTCCATGCGATGAGATAAAACGGGACTACTTTAAAGCCAGAACTTAAAGATGATATCCCAATGAAAAATTGCCATTAAAAAAATAAAAATGGTTGAACGATTCCAGATTTTCGAGTAAACGCGAGTAATAATTGATATTATTTATAAATTTGAATCAGTTGAATTCGACTTATTGTCCTTGGCTAATGACGTAAATTTAAAGAGTAGTTTTTTTACTAATTTCAATCAGTGACTGATTTCTAGCTATAATCTCTAAATCTAAATCAGTCAAATTTTCACTGATGGAATCAGTGATTTGCCTTTTTACTGATTCTTCAGTGTAAACGATATATTTCACTGTTAAATCAGTTAATTTTCACTTATTCGTCAGTGAAAAAATATTTTTACTGTTGAATCAGTCAAATTTCACTGTTAACCAGTAGATTTTGACTTATTCAGATTTGGAGAGCACAGTTAGTTGTTGTAAGTCACATTCACTGGGAAAGTCAATTATAATCAAGTGATTCATAACTAAAATTGAGTCACTGATTAGGATTAGTAAAAAAAACGACCCTTTGAAAATACAGCAACAGTTTAGGCCAATTATTCAAAGTACACTAATGTAATCTGTCAAAACTGCATGACTGATTCAATCTGTATTATTTTTAATGTGCGTTGGTGACGTGACTATTAGTCCAAAAGCCAAAATGACTGACAATTCAGTCGTTTTCAAAAAGACGGTTAGTGAGCGACAATCCAAGGGGTAGTTGACTAATTAGTCAGTAAGATAAAAACTCAATAAAAAATCAGCCTGCTTCGCGGAAATATTCTCATCGCTCACAAAGTTGAGCGCGTCTGGGGCGCGCGATTTGATCATCGCGCTTCGCGCTCGGTCTTATATTCTTTGCATACATTCGAGTTTATTTCTTGTACTTTGATACTGAAACTCAAGTCAATTTTATTATATTATAAATGTGAATTAATTATTCTCAAAATTACTAGATTTTTTTTATGATTTGAAATGAAAAAGGAAATTTAGTTTACTTAAGGCTCTATCAGCCTTAAGGAACACATTCTTATCGTGACACTCGCGCTCGATTTTTTTACTTTATATCCATTAGAGCCACACTTGCATCAAAAAATAATATTTGAGCGCGCCTAGGGCGCGCGTTTCGGTCGTCACGCTTTGCGCTCATTGTTCTATCTCCTTTTCATAAAATTTACTAAATTTGTCTCCAACATTTTTTTCGTGTCTCGCGTAGAGTTTTGCCTTAGAAAGGGGTTTTTTTATTTTTAATAATATTTCTTATTAAAAACCAATAGATATAACTCCTATAAAAAAATGTTCAAGGCAAAAGTTGTAGATCTTTTTGAAATAAACAATTATTTCTCAACATTTTTTCCGTATCTCGTATATTTTGGCGGGAAAATTGAATTGTTAATTTTCATAAAAACGTTTTTGATGAATAAATGAAAAGATATAACTCTTATGAAAAAATAGTCTGAAGCTAATTTGTGAATATTTTTAAAGCCAACAATTTTCTTTTCTGACATTGTTTTGGTGCAGAATAGAATTTTTCATTTTTGATAATGTCTTTTATATTTAAAACGAAAAGTACGTGTCTGATAAAAAAGTGCTCCAAAGTAAATTTGTATATCTTCTTGTAATTAACAATTTTGTATTTGAAATTTTTTTTGTATCTCGTATAGTTATATTGAAAACCAAAGGTTTTTATTTTTAATAACATTTTTCATCAATAAACAAAAAATATACGCTACCGGTCAGAATTGTGGGACCACCTGTTTTTCGATGATTGCTTAAATTATTTTCATTTTAATTCTTCGAGTGATGAAAAGTGTCCTCTTAGTAATGTGAGAGCCATCAAAATTATCTTTAAAATTAGTCCATAGTGAAGTCGTTTCGTCAAATTTTGAAGAAGTTAAAGCAAAAAAAGTGCAAATTTCAATGTTTCCTTAAATTTTAAATAACTTTCGAAATAATCAATATTTTTCAATATTCTTGGGCTGATTTTGAAGCTAAGATTCTACAGAATTGCAGTAAATTGTCATTAAAAATGTATAATTTTTTCCTTGCATAATGCAAAGAGTGATATTTGTAACAAAAAAGTAGGGAAATTTCGAAAACATTTCATCTGTAGGTAAATCATAATAAAGATCATATGAATATATATTTTAAGGAGATTCTATAGAAAATTCATGATTATATGTTTTATATATCTGATAAAAATGTTTTTCTCAGCAAAAGCAATATTGGAATATTTCCAACTTTTTTATTTGAATTTTAACCTCGTGCACTATGTAAGAAAAAATTATACATTAATGCTAATAATTTGGTTCGAATTTGTAGAAATTTATCTTTAAAATGAGTCCAAAAACATTTTAAAATATTGAATATTTCAAAAGTTATTTAAAATTTTACGAATTCATACTGGGATCATTTTATAAATAATTTTGATAGCTTTGAATTTAATTAAGAGAACAAATTTTTTCACTCGCATAATTCAAATTAGGACAATTTAAGAAATTATCGAAAAACAGGTGGTCCCATAATTCTGACCGGTAGTGTAACTCATCCTATAAAAAAATGGCTAGGAGCAAATCTGTAGATCTCTTTGAAATAAGGAAGTTTGTTTTTTGATATTTTGATTCAAAAAAGTATTTCAGTTCCTCCCGATTTTTTCTACAGTAATAAGTATTTTCGAATGAAGACCAAAATTTTTCTTATCATTTAAAACTTTGAAACTTCAGTCGAAAATATTCATTGTTACAGAAAAACTGGCGAGAAACTAAAATACTTTTCTTGATCATTGATACATGCTCTTAAAGCCAGTTTATCTTCTTCATAATACAAATATCTTAAGCAAGAGAATTAATATACACTGTAAAAAATGTTTCGGAAATTGTTCCAAAAATAGTCGGACAGCTTAAAATACAAATGGGTCGTAAATTTTTCCAAAGATATAGTCGGAAATATTTTTGACATAAAACAGGAAATAGTTCCTACTGTTTGGTCGGAGAAATATCCAGTTTATTAGGAAAAATCGATATATTTCATAATTTAAGTGGAAAAAAATCCAAAAAAAGTGAAAAAATTTCCGTTTTTGTAGAATAATTTTCGCTTTTCATGGGAAAAATTTCCTAAAACTTAGGAGATTTGTAAAATGTTCTCACCTTTTTGATATATTTCCTAATAGTTCGGAAATAAGTCCGAAAATTCAGTCAATTATCCTCAAATATATGAAATATTTCCACTTTCTGTAGGAAAATCTATGCTTCCTAAGGATTTAGAAAAAATTTCCTAATACATATGAAAATTTAGCGATATTTTTTACAGCGTATTTATCAATTTAAAATCAATAAAATCGATATTCTATAAGCGAACTTTACACGGAAAAAATTTGTCGCTTAAAAAGTCATCGACTTTGTGTAATACTCGTGGATAGGTTAGAAAGTCGACTAAATATTATGAACCCAAGTGCGAAGTTAGATACGGCCCAACACTGGCCCAGCATCGCCAAAAATTTGCCGAAGATCAGCTGCCAATATCGTGCCGTTGCTGGAATGATAACTCCGGTATGCACTTGGCGGCCAATTCTGGCCCAATCTCTGGCCGCCAGTACTTGTTTTCGGCACAACAACGGGCCAGTGCTGTGCCGAACTCTGGTTTTCTCACTTCCAGAATGGTTTGCCGTGGTAAAAGTGACACATGGCCCAGTAATGTGCCATCCATGAGCCGGACTCTGACTCTTCTACTTTCAGAACTGGATGCTATAGTAAAAATGACAATCGGCTTGGTATAGGGCCGACACTGGGCCAAGTTTCGGCTGAAGGACGGTAAATTTAAACAGTCGAAAAAGGCCGCCGTCGTCGGCCCAGCACATGACCGATGCAAACAGTGACACTGGCCCAATAACAATAGCCGACTCTTGGCTGCCGAGATTGGGCCAACATTGTGCCGTATTATTACCTTCGGTAATTCACACTTGGGAACCTCTTTATTGAAAAATATGATAGATAATCGCTGAAAATGTAAAACAAAAATTCGAAAGTTTAAGTGACAGTTGCGGAAAATTTAAAACACCGTGGGTTTTATTTTCTCTAAACCAGGCATTGAAAGTCTAAGTGATAGTCGAAGAAAATGTTAAACAGTGTAAAAAGGAAAATATTATTTTCTGTGATATGATTCTGCACTTATAGTTCATTATTTTTCACTTTTACATTACTTATATAATCCTTATATGAACTTACTATTACATTTGACACTGTACATTACAGGAACGCAATTTTTTATAAACACTTCGCAGCACCGAGAATCGAAACCCTCGCACGCACGCACCCATCCTAACCCAATTGTAATCGCACGCCTTAACCCGCATAGCCGATACATGTCGTGGAGGCTTGTGTAAAATATTTGGATCACATTTAGAGTTTGAAGGCAAAACTAAAATAATAGATAAATTTCAAATTTGACATAATACACTTTATTCTGAAAAATGTGCAATTAACAAAATTTTTAAAATGCCTTACATTTTCAAAAAGTTCCAACTCAAACAATTCTTTTTATATTTCAATACTCGTTAAAACTTTGTTAATGTAAAAAAAGAACTATAATTTCTACTTTTAATATTTCATTTGTGAAAATACATAACCTTAATTTTTTGTTTTATTTAAACATTTCTTTTTTGAATTCACATACTAAACATTTCTATCTGTAAAATGGTATATTATTTGTAAAAATAAATAAAATTATCAAAACAGAAAATCTATAAACTTCTAACTTTATCAAGTCACTTATATTTACAGTTATAATAGAATAGTATAATATATTAAATGATACTTAACTTATTAAATGATAATATTTGTTGAATCAAGGTAAACATATACTTACTCGGAACTAATTTTTCAATTTACACTTCAATCCAGATTCAAACGAAACAAAACGACACGTAATCTTAAAATCTAACCAAAATTATTACAAAAACAAAAAGCCGAGCCGCATTGTCTGCTGCGAGATGCTACGAATTAAGTTTCAGCGCATCGCTTTTTGCGACTGTCGAGAAAATTTTAGAAGACGGCATATAAAATCTGATGGACTTTAGAATACAATTTACAAAACTATTTGTTTGAATTACTTTCATTTCAAATTATTCGATGGTCTTTTAAAATCGATGACAAATGAATCCAAAGATTATGAAACTTTTCATTACTTCTTAGAAAAGATCAGTTAGTGTTTAAAATACTTTTATAATAATAAATACGCGACTTTTTTCTTCGACCTTCTTTTTTAAAAGTTATTCGACTTTTTTCTACTATTTCCTAAAATTCATTGAAACCTTACAAGACTTTCTCCGATTTTACTTTCTGTCCACGACTCTTCGAATAGTCTCTTAAATTTTAAGCGACAAATTTTTTCCGCGTAGAGATATTTTTCTTGACTTCAGATATACATTTAATAATTTAAAGTAGTTATAAAGTTTCTTAATAGTTATAATTGATTCAGTCGTTGATTCAATAGTACTAAAAGTTAAAGGCAATTATAGGAGTCGCTAAATAACTTTTTTAAGAGGGTCTCTAATGCATATTTAGATAGAAAACTCCGTTTATGTAAAGCCTTTGATAACTTTACTCGTAAATTAATTGCTGGTACTGTTTTTTAATAGAGTCAATATTGGTTTATTTTTTCGTAAGCTCTGTATTCAATTAAAGTTATTATTTTCAAAATTCCTTTAGTATTTTCCTACAATTATCAGCATTAGTGGAGATTTGAATTGATTAAATAATTTTATTTTTCGTATCTTATTTGTAATTTGGGGTTATTTCTAGGCAAAAATTCACTTTATATCAAGCTACACGAATCTCTAGAGATAAATGTATACATGTGTACATATATTATACATGAGTGATTCTCCATGGATATGGAATATACGACGGTAGCTATGCACGATTTATTGCTCCAGGTTCGTAAAATGAAAGAGAAACATCGAAACACATTTTGTATTTGGATCAACGTCATCGACAAGGACTACTACGATTCGCTGGTTCAAATGCAAATCCGTTGAGTGCAACTTCGTGCTTTCCCCATTCCTCCACGTTGATTTATAATCGGTCCCACTGCAAACGTTTCGCCTGCGGTCTACAACAAACAACTAATGGCTGCTCGAAAACGCCGGAATTTTGTCCTCCTAAGAAAAAAGAAAATAGCTAGAGCATCTGGTGTCTGAAAAACGTTTTCAGTCGATTAGCTTTTATAAAAGTCGTTACTTTCATTCTCCATGGTTTTACGAACCTATAACATTCAAATATGTGCATTCTTTTTACACTTTTTATATCTAGGATGGAAAACCCAAAATATAAAATTTCAAATGACATGGAAAAATATTTTTAAAATATAAAAGGTTTTACGTCCGAACGAAATTCTTCATTAGAAAGAGGAGAAATGACCAACCTCGGACTGTGTAAATTGTAATCCTTATTTATTCATCTTGATTACGTTTCGATGACTAAATGTCATCCTCTTCAGATCATCTTACATATAATGAAATTTGAATTTCCTTTAATCTATGTACAATAAAAAACAAAATTGTAAAATTGTTAACAATTAATGAACATAAGTAACCAATCAAAAAAATTACCTGTCATTACAAACACAAGATTTACAGAAACATCACTAACATTTTGTCAAAATCAAAAAAACCGCAGTCAGCAACTTTCCGTGATGTTTTAAATTTTGGAAAAAACAACATCATTAGAAAATGTGTCACTATTAAAAAATTTGTCGGATTAAGTGGCATCATTATGCCAACGATCAGAAACTACTAAGGATTTAAACGCAAGCTAACGGAATAATAGAGGACAAATTTGATAACAGTACCGTAGCAATAGAAAACATCGAAATACAAGTGTAGTAGAATATAGAATCAAATTTTTATTAAATACTTTTATTAAAAAGATTGTTTTATATTATATAAGTTGATCTAAAATTATATCATATGAAGGATTGTAACCTTTTAAATCAGAAACAACATTTAAGCTATTTTTTCCTTCTTTTTTTATGAAAAACATTTCTGCAATAATTCTTTTAAAGTAGTTTGGTTCTTTATGTAAAATTTTGATATTCTCGCAGTCAAATTCATGTTGAGATCCTGCATCACTTTTATTATTTATTCTGTGTTTTGTAACCACATTATGGTATTTTTCATTTAGATTAATATTTTTCTTATGTTCTTCACATCTGATAAACAGCATTCTTCCAGTTTGTCCAACATAAGTTTTTGAACAATCTAAACATGGAATCTTATAAATAACATTTGAAATTTCTAATTTTTCTAATGGGTCTTTACCTAATTTTATGTATTTATCAAGTTTTGATGTGTTTCTAAAAACCGCGGTCAAATTATAATCAGTTAAAAGTCTTTTAATTTTATGCGATAAATTTCCAAAATAAGGAATAGAAACTACACGTTTACACGTTTAAATAGATTACACGTTTGTAATCTATTTCTCTCTGTTTATTATTCGGATTGAACTCTAACATTGTATTTTTATTCTTAATTTGAAAAATTCTAATATTTATATGTTTATTAATCAATTTTATCGGATAATTATTAAGCACCAGTAAATTCTTAATTATTTCCAAATTTTCTTCATGAAACTTTTCATTTGACAGTAATATTGCCGTATCAACTTTTTGTTTAAAAGGATGATTTGAAAGAAAGTTTAAATATCTACCAGAAAACGTGTTTTTCCTAAACCAATTTGTTACAAGAGTACCATCTTGATTTTTTATGATCAACAAATTTAAAAAAGGAAGTGTATTATTTATCTCTAGCTCAAATGTAAATTTTAAACGTGAATGATAGGAATTGAAATTTTCTATAGTATCTTTAATCTTATTATTTGGAATAATTAAAAAAGTATCATCAACATATCTGTAATATGAATGAATTTTAAAACTTAATTTTTTTGAAACAACTTCTTCTAAATCCTGCAATACTAAATCTGCTAACATTGGTGAAATAGGCGACCCCATTGGAGTCCCAAAAATTTGATGATAATATTCATTGTCAAATTGAAAAAAAGTATTTTTCATGAGAAATTCAATTCCTTTTTGGAACTCTTGTAATGGTAAATTTGTAGCCTTATTTATAAGATTCCATCTTTTTTCAATGCTGTTTTTTACCAGATAAATTGGCACATTTGTAAAAAGTGACGTTACATCTAATGAGATCATAATGTGATCAGAAGGAATTTTTATCTTTGATATGACATCTTTAAAAATGAACGAATTTTTTACTTGTGATTTTGGAGATGGTAAGGACTCCTTAAAAATGTTTGCAAAGGCAATATTACTGTCAAATGAAAAGTTTCATGAAGAAAATTTGGAAATAATTAAGAATTTACTGGTGCTTAATAATTATCTGATAAAATTGATTAATAAACATATAAATATTAGAATTTTTCAAATTAACAATAAAAATACAATGTTAGAGTTCAATCCAAATAATAAACAGAGAGAAATAGATTACAAACGTGTAGTTTCTATTCCTTATTTTGGAAATTTATCGCATAAAATTAAAAGACTTTTAACTGATTATAATTTGACCACGGTTTTTAGAAACACATCAAAACTTGATAAATACATAAAATTAGGTAAAGACCCATTAGAAAAATTAGAAATTTCAAATGTTATTTATAAGATTCCATGTTTAGATTGTTCAAAAACTTATGTTGGACAAACTGGAAGAATGCTGTTTATCAGATGTGAAGAACATAAGAAAAATATTAATCTAAATGAAAAATACCATAATGTGGTTACAAAACACAGAATAAATAATAAAAGTGATGCAGGATCTCAACATGATTTTGATTGGGAGAATATCAAAATTTTACATAAAGAACCAAGCTACTTTAAAAGAATTATTGCAGAAATGTTTTTCATAAAAAAAGAAGGAAAAAATAGCTTAAATGTTGTTTCTGATTTAAAAGATTACAATCCTTCATATGATATAATTTTAGATCAACTTATATAATATAAAACAATCTTTTTAATAAAAATATTTAATAAAAATTTGATTCTATATTCTACTACACTTGTATTTCGATGTTTTCTATTGCTACGGTACTGTTATCAAATTTGTCCTCTATTATTCCGTTAGCTTGCGTTTAAATCCTTAGTAGTTTCTGATCGTTGGCATAATGATGCCACTTAATCCGACAAATTTAATTATAATATCAACGTTTATTGTAAAATTGTGGAGAAAATTATTTAAGAATTTTTAAGTTAAATGAATCTAAAGCTGCATGTCAATTGGATTTTTACAAATTTTGACTACAGTTGTTTTTAATTTTAATAGTGACACATTTTCCAATGATGTTGTTTTTTCCAAAATTTAAAACATCACGGAAAGTTGCTGACTGCGGTTTTTTTGATTTTGACAAAATCTTAGTGATGTTTTTGTAAATCTTGTGTTTGTAATGACAGGTAATTTTTTTGATTGGTTACTTATGTTCATTAATTGTTAACAATTTTACAATTTTGTTTTTTATTGTACATAGATTAAAGGAAATTCAAATTTCATTATATGTAAGATGATCTGAAGAGGATGACATTTAGTCATCGAAACGTAATCAAGATGAATAAATAAGGATTACAATTCACACAGTCCGAGGTTGGTCATTTCTCCTCTTTCTAATGAAAAATATTTTTAAACTATAAAATTAAATTTTTCACATATCGTTTGACAGTTTATTGAACTTTTTTTAAAAACCTCTAAAATCTCAGTCCCGTATTTTTTTAATTCTTTGAAAATAAAAAATCAACTGCAACAACAATACGGGTTTTATAAGTTATATTTTTTCATTTACATTCTTCACATGTGATTAAAATCTTATTTAGTTGTTTATTTGGGAAAATGTACTCTGAAGAGTCGTTAAGTAAATATTCAACTCTAAGATATAGAATACAAGAAAATAAAACACAAAACGTAACATTTCCTTTCAACTTAACTTTCGCCTACTGAATTATTTATCTTGAGATTATTTTCGCACAGGATATACTTCTGAATATGGAAATTTTGAAATTAAATCTTCAATGACGAAATTATTGTGGGATTTATATATTTTTTAAATATTATTTTAGTTTTCTTTAAAAATTACTCGTGCCATTTTCTTTCGTTAGGAGTCAGGTTGAAGTTACCTGAATGTTGACTTGGTTGGACTTTGGTCGTAAATGAGGGAATTTTGATAGTTCAACAAAGTCCGAAACTGCGGTTCTAGATTTTGACAGGTGTCAATTAACTCAGGACATTAATTTTTGAATACTTCAACAGAACCGATTTCACTGAGTTCAAACAATCACAACATGATTCATTAGAAATTCTATCCCTAAAAATTGCCGAGTTTTAAAATTCCTCTTTTCATGAAAAATAAGTTATAAATCATTTCTCTCTCAATTTCATTATCACTAATGAACCCTTTCCATAGGGATTACACAATTCAAACTATATATCCAGGTTAAGATTGGTTTTGAGTTTCTCATCTTACGATTCTCACACAATTGACGGAGAAGCTGTGATTGTTACGAAGATTAGATTGGAAAGATGGCGACGAAGTTGACTTACTTACGTTAATCCTGGGGTTCCCTTTTGCTTTGCCTGCGGGTTTGAATTCTTGTTCGTTATCGGTGTCATCTTCGTCGACCAACTTTCTCACGATAATCCTTTCGATCGTAGAATCTGAAATGGTCGGATCAAATGTTTCATATTGGATTCATATCAGGACCAATAGCTCGTCTTCAGATTTTCCCTGGTACGAGCATTTCCTAGTTGTGTTTTCTACATTCCTTTAAAATCTTACTCTCAATTTTCTCAATCATAAAAATATAAATTAAAAACATTAATTTGGTTTATTTTCATGAAAAAATTTCACCCCCAAAAATCGAAACTTAATTTCAGTTGTAATTTTTAAATTAAAATTTTAAAATTTTATATTTTATAATTGTACTGAATGCTTTATCTCGAAAATTATTTATTCATCATGGATTACTTTTCTATTTCAATTAATAAAGAGAACTAATACTCGAGTCCAGTTGATGTTCAAGCATCGAATATTTATTGAAAACTGATCGCTATGTACAAACGTATTAAATACACGTGAACATTTATACAACACATAATAGTCAATATGTCGTCGATAACAATAGATAATAACTAACTACTGATACAACACAGTGAAGTCATTTTCAGCTCATTTTTCTGTATGTATCTACTTTTCGAGAATGTTCGGACAATATGCTGACAATTCGATGAAATGATTTGACGATACAACTCGTATAGTCTACATTTAAATTACTGCAGTGTATTTCTAAATCGACTTTAAAAAATCCTGTCGGCGACACAAATTTTCAATTGAACGAAATATTTTCTTTTGGAGGAAGACACCTCCAATGGGTAAAAAATTATAATTTTATCATTCCAATATTTCTGTAATTTAACGACTACACGTTCAGAGTCTCCGCATAATTTAATCGTAATTTGTTAATTAATTTCGTGGATTTTAATTTAGCCACAATTTCATTCTATTATCATTTAATCCTCTCTTGGTCACATTAAGCTGACAGCTCGTCCTGTAATTTTGAATTTCTTGTTCCCAGATAACAAAAAACTGAAAAATAATTTTGAGTTTAATTGAAGATTGTTTAAAAAATATTGGAAGTGTGAAATCTATGTTTTATGCATTTCAAGCTAAATTATGTAAAAAAGAAAATTTGTCAACCTCAGCTGACAGCCCTACAAGCGACCAACGGAGGGTTAAGTATAATAAATGCTGTTAATTTTACTAATTAAGTCAGGTACTGTAAAACTGAGTACATGAATACTGTATGAGATGCTTTGACTAATATCGATAATCAACTCAAACACGTTTCATCATTTCGCTCTCTATTCGTCCATTGATTACATAGTTATAACAATTCGTGTTGTATCTTGCTATGGAAACCTCCTAATGCACGAGCTCGTTAGCATCTAGCAATGGCCGATGGAGTTGCAGAGCGAACCACTTTGTGTAACTTACAGATGCATTTTACGTACTAGATGTAATATGTATTAGTGAAAATAGATGAAAACTAGAAATGTTGGATGTGTATTTACAATGAAGTTTCAATCACTTATTTTAAGCTTATGTAGTGAAGAGAGCATTCTTATGTGCCAATAAAATTATCAATTAACTATAACAATAAAATTTGAATAATCATAAAGTACAGAACTTTCCATCTTCAAGAATCAAACTTCATTAATCAACAACTCAATTTCAGTATCCGTTGTGGAATATACATTAAAATTTGTCAGTAACTTTTCGCATTTTTTGAGACTATCAGAGATCACTTGGGTCATTTAGATCCAAGTTAGACTTACACGATATGAAGTCTGGATATGTTCAAGTTTTTCTGAGGGCAGTATTTTTATTATTTTATACAAATGGTTACTATCTTCTCAAACAATACATCCGAGTCCATCTAAAATTTCTGCGAGTAAATCGACGTTGGCGAATTTTTAAAAGCGAGTGGAACAGATAATTTTTATATTACCTACGTTATACGTGTGTACTATTTATAATTTACTTACTATCTTTTTTTCGTCGAATGAGTACAAAAATGCAGTGTAACAATTTCAACACTAATATTATTCTATCACATTCTAAAGTCTCTTATAAAAGTTTTGGCGTAGCAAAGTAAAGCACGAAATTAGATTTAATTGAATACTTAGCCAGGGAAAAAGTAAAAAGTTTAATTCATGCAAATATATTCCTTTGTATTTCTCCATTCCAAAGAAATTTAAATTTTCGTTCTAAAATTTTTGTTATTGAAGGCCTGCCTTCGCTTTCATTCCACCTTCAATGGGAGTTTAAAAAATTATACAAATCACTAAATTCACTCTATAAAGCTAAATCAATTAATGAAAAAGCAAGCAATTGGTTTATTTTAATTTAATTTTCATCAGCCAAAATCAGTCATAAGTGAATAAATGAATTTTTAATTTAATAAACTTCCAACTCTACAATTCATTATCTTTCAATGATGATTTATTCAAATTGTAATTTTTCAATTACGTATGCTACATTAATTCAGATCTAGAAAGCTAAACATTTAAAAATATTAACGTAAAATATTTTATTTCAAAATAATATACAAAGTTTTGAAAAATATGTTAGAATAGGAATTCTTACTATACCAATTATACTTTTTCATATAATACTTTTTACGAACTATATTTATACGTCTTAAGCATAACGCAACCCCTATCATATTGTCAAACATTCATGCACTTAGGCAAAGCGCATTAGAAGCTTACACATGTATTTTATAAACTCGTGAATTTAACATCGTATTACATTTTTTTTGTGTATTTTACTTTTCTTTGACGATGCAAGCTGTTTATAAATAATCCCATACGTACTTGGAAAAATTGTACATTGTGTTGAGCTTTCAATAAAATGTGATACATGCAATTCCCATTTCAAACCTACAAATTTGCTCTCATTAAAGCACATGTCATGATAATAACTAGGATGAGAAATTTTTGCACGTATTTGAAACAGGTGCTTATCTGCAATTCAAATTTTCTATTAGCCCCTTAAAGCTATAATATATTTTTTCTACTAGCGGGCCATAAAGTGGACTTTATTGCCCTGTGCGGGGCAAACAAATCCACTTTATGACCCGCTAGTAGAAAAAAAATCGTGTGCAACACGGGAAAAACATTTATTTTACTCGTGTGGTTGTTACCCTCGCTTTGCTCGGGCATCAAACTTCACACTCGCAAAATAAATTTTTTTTTCCCTAGTTGCACAATGTACTATTTTTGGTTCAAATGTCAGAGAAAATTAATTTAGAAACTTAATTTTTAAGCTAATTTTTAAAATTTTCGACACACCCTGAAACTCATTTGAAAACTGGAAAGATTCTGTCGAACTGTATTCTCAAGACTTCATATTTTCGTGAAATACATTTTTATATACAAATATTTACATTAAATTTAAAATGATTAATCTTTTAAATTATAATTTGAATTAAAAAATGTGCTAATTTCCATCTTTCGTGTAACTATTAGTAAAATAATACGGATTCCCTCTTTCCCCAAACAGCCTTACTTAATTAATGAATGGCCATGGTTTTGTTGTTCACATACATAATAAATCAAGTTGAGTTACAGAGAATATGTATGTAAATCCTGCTTTCCTTCATTTCATACCTCGTAGTAATTATATTCTAAACTTTACTTGAGCTTTAAACATATTATCTAAACAAAGTTTCTTTAAAAGCAACATTTTTTTTAAATTATACTTTTCATATTTTTACAAACTGTCCTAATTTGACTAGTTATACGAGAAAAAGACAAAACCTATTGAACCACCTAATTGAAATAAACAATTTTTTTATTCATAAAAAAATTTCCAACTATAAAATATATTTTTTACGCGTCTCAGTATTCTTACGTCTTTCGTGCGTAAAAGAAGGAAAGCTCAGATATTTGATGAATAGTAATAAAAAAATACTTTGCAAAAGTCATTGTTTTAGCCATAAACAACATAAGAAATGCGGGAATCGTAAAGCCGCAACTTTCTCATACTTTTAAGCCGACTGTATCGTTAAATCTTCAAACAATCTACACCCTTTTCCTACTAGAAATGGGAAACTAGTATAGCGACAAGAAAAAAAAACTCTCACTCTAAAGGTTCGTTGTCACTTCCTTATTATACGTTTCAAAGCAATTTATCGATTTCAGGGAAAAAAGTACGAACTTGCATGAATATGAGCTTGAATGACCTAGTAATTAATCCATAATTCACATT
This sequence comes from Diplolepis rosae, assembly GCA_030998225.1. Classification (NCBI taxonomy): domain Eukaryota; kingdom Metazoa; phylum Arthropoda; class Insecta; order Hymenoptera; family Diplolepididae; genus Diplolepis; species Diplolepis rosae. The sequence continues at coordinate 8,496,969 of JAPYXD010000701.1, forward strand.
TCACCTAGAATCCTTTGTCAAAGTGAACTCAACATTTTATGGATAATTATTAACGGATATAGTTTCAGGAAAAATTTACGCAACACTTTCTGCTGGTAATTTTTGTCTTCACTAACGATGTGTCGCGAAACCAACTCGAGACAAATTAGCTCTGCGAAATTAGCCAAACGACTACTCTGCACCAGCCAGGAATATTCCTAGAAAATGTTAGATATTTTATGCCCTTTTGAAAATTAGAGTCGTTAAAAAAATAATTTAATAGGAGAACATATGTTGCGGTTTTTATAATTTAGTTCAAACTAGTACAAATTGTCGGGTGACTACAAGTCATGCGGATATCAGAGAAATTTTTAAAAAGACTCATGAATCAAAAACGCAAAATTTTGTCTGGTAAGAAGGCAAAAATGTTTCAAATTTAATAACGTAAATATATCATAGTATCATAGTTCAATGTTTGCCTCCTATCATCCCTAGATTCTAGCTTGAAAATAACGTTAATCATGATAAGTCAATCAGTACGAAAGCACCATCTATAATTAAAGATCTACGAACCAGCAATACAATCAAGCATCTAAATAGACTCTTGATCGAGCTCTAATTATTCAGTAAAGACTTCAGTCAAACTCAGGCTCATTTAAAGTACTTTAATTGGGTAGCGATTTGAATCGGCACGCGATTTCCGATTTGATCCCAAAAGTATATTCATGTACAGTACGGGTCAGAATTGTCCGGCCACCTGTTTTTCGATAATTGCTTAAATTATCCTAATTTGAATTATGCGGGTGAAAAAATTTGTTCTCTTAATTAAATTTAAAGCTATCAAAATTCTTCATAAAATGAGCCCAGCATGAATTCGTTTTGTTAAATTTTGAAGAAGTTATTGCAGAAATAGTCAAGATTTCAATGCTTTCTTAAATTTTAAATAACTTTCGAAGTAATCAACATTTTTTAATGTTCTTGGGCTCATTTTAGAGCTAAAATTCTACAGAATCGCATTAAATTATCATTAGAAATTTATAAATTTTTTCTTGCATAATGCAAGGAGTTAAAATTGTAACAAAAAAGTAGGGAAATTTCGAAAACATTTCATCTGTAGGTAAATCATAATAAAGATCATATGAATATATATTTTAAGGGGATTCGATACAAAATTCATGATTATATGTTTTATATATCTTATAAAAATGTTTTTCTAAGCAAAAGTATAATTGGAATTTTTCCAACTTTTTTATTTGAACTTAACCTCGTGCAGTATGTAAGAAAAAAATTACACATCAATCCCAAGAATTTTGATCGATTTTGTAGAAATTTAGCTTTAAAATTAATCCAAGAAAATTAAAAAATGTTGTATACTTTGAAAGTTATTTAAAATTTAAGAAAGCATTGAAATCTTGACTATTTCTGCAATAACTTCTTCAAAATTTAACAAAACGAATTCATGCTGGGCTCATTTTATGAAGAATTTCGATAGCTTTAAATTTAATTAAGAGAACAAATTTTTTCACTCGCCTAATTCAAATTAGGATAATTTAAGCAATTATCGAAAAACAGGTGGCCGGAAAATTCTGACCGGTACTGTAATTATTTTCTGTATATGTATTTACATTCAGCAGGTAGGATTTTTTTCAGTAAATCAAAAATATGACCAGATTTGAACAATTTAATTATGAATTTTAGAATTAGAATTCTTTCGACTACAATTTTAACTCCTTGCATTATGCAAGAAAAAATGTATAGATTTACAATAATAATTTAATGCTATTCTGTAGAATCTTAGCACTAAAATGAGCCTAAGAAAATTAAAAAATGTTGATTACTTCGAAAGTTATTTAAAATTTAAGAAAGCATTGAAATCTTGACTATTTCTGCAATAACTTCTTCAAAATTTAACAAAACGAATTCATGCTGGGCTCATTTTATGGAGAATTTTGATAGCTTTAAATTTAATTAAGAGAACAAATTTTTTCACCCGCATAATTCAAATTAGGATAATTTAAGCAATTATCGAAAAAAAGGTGGCCGGACAATTCTGACCGGTACTGTATAAGTTCAATAAAGTTGAGATATTAATAAGCACTTTCAATTTTAGGTGATCAGAATACTAAACCTTCGATGATACAAATTAGAGAATAAGTGAAGATTTTGGAATTCCAACAAATAACTGCTATAAATAAAATGGAGAATTAGTGGTACATGAAGAAGCCTCAGAAAGACCATTATACAAATTGTGCATTCCATTAGTATTATCACCTCTTTACCTCAAAAGGGTAGTAACCACAATAAACAATAAACCACTACTCTAAGCTGTCTTCAACTTTACCAGCCACACTCAACAAAACCACCTTCAATAATGAATTGTCAAACTCGTTTCTTTCAGGTAAGTCGCTTTTCAACATAATATCTATTTTCTATTTTTGGCACTCGACACCTTGAAGATCTTCCTGTGTTAAAGATGAAGACCCAAAGACGAGAACGAATTCATACGCACTCTAAAATATTAAAAAGCTGAATTAATTAATTAAGCTTGAATATGCGTCGAGAAAGTATTTATCAAATGTAGACGAATAATCTTTTCGTTACTGAATACCTTGAATACATGTGTAGCTTTTATTTCACATAATGAATAAGACTAATGGAAATTATTAATGAAGACTCCTCATGCAATGAAATGAAGAAACTTATTATCAGTAAAAATGATCTTTTGGTGGCCAAATATTTCTTTCATTAGTAAAGTACATTTAAAACATGCATGGCTGGAGGTAATCCAATAATTTATGCAAGGCTGACCAACAGAAATTATGCATGCGAAACTTTCGGTTCCGTAGAAAAGGAAAAAAAGGTTTGAATAAGAATAGTAAATCATATCATAAACAATGAGGAAGAAAAAGTGATATCGTTTTTTCTTTCATCCTTAGTACTTTGTTTTCGATTACAACTATTTTGAATGCAAGTCCTGAGTGTAATTCTGATCATCCTTCGATTTCTCTCTCCATTAACTTGATCTGAGAGTTGAAATGTCAAACAAAACTAAATTTAAACAAATGTTCACTTATGAGGAGAAGTTGAATTTCTAATTTAAAAAACTTTTAGATTGAGGCAGTTTATTTATTTTGAATTATTTTTTTCATTCTCTTGGAATAATAAATATAAGCTTTTCCCTATTCCAAGAATTCGATTTAATCACCTTGGGGTTCTTCTAACCACCCTGTAATTATAGCATCAAACAATTTAACTTATTATACCAGCCACGAACGGCATATTTTTTCAAGTCCTTGGGGCCTGGTAGATTCCAATGTGCAGATAACTATTTGTCAGAAAACCGTGTTGTTCTAGAGTTAAATTAAGTTTGAATTCATATGGAATTACTTTGTCAAAGATCTTGTTATTTCAATCTGGCCATTGGAGTTAGACGCAGACTTTTAAGAATTATTACTAAACAATTAAACTGTATTGAGGGTGACTGTTTTCATCGACGAAAATAATTCACGGTCATTTCTCGGTCATCGAAAATTTTTTCCCGGTCATTAAAAAAATACTTTCCAATGAATAACAGTTAATGCAATGGGTTTTTAAAGTTTTAAAATATTTTTTACTTAATATTCTCAAATGAAATTTTTCCTGGTATACCGAAATCATGAAATCATACGAAATGAACAATAAGGCGGGAATTTCAAAATGCATAATATAATATATAAGTAAATCACTTTATGTAACACATTTAAAACAAATTAAAATCGTTTTTTATTGAAAATTAAAAAAAAATTCCAGGTCAACGAAAAAATTCCCGGTCCAACGACCACCCTGTGTATTTATGTATTTAAACTATTTTTACTTAATTTGTTTACTTCAGCTAAAAAAAAAATAACAAGAATAAGTAATATTATTAAAACTTAGTCATTTATAAAAGATGCTCAATTAAAATATCAATTTCTATCCAATTCTGTCGGTTTGATTAATAATCAATTTAAAATGAATCAAGATCAATTGAAATCAAATCGATGCATCTGAATTTCAAGTTATAGAACAAATTTATAAAAGTTACTGGATATCGAAGATAAAGCTTTTTGGCCATCCTAAAATTGATTTTAAAGTCATTTTCTTTTGGCTTTCCAAAGATCTGGTGTGCACATATTTTATTTTACGACACTTTAGCTTTTCTCGGGTATGAAAGGAAATTCATAGTTTTGCGAGAATTTTTCATCTGGAGTTAGAAAGTGACAGTGATACAAAGCGGAGAAATCCCACAAATTCCATTGGCCAATGCAACGGAAAACTCGACGGATTGGATGTTCGACGAATGATATCAACGACGATGAAATTCTAATGTTTCGCACAATTTTGTTATTGGACCCATATATATTCGTGGACGTGACTATGGTGAGGTCCGAGAGGTATCGAATGTTATGTTTGCTGACAGTATCAATTTCGAAACAACGCTAGTGGATTCATATTGAAACGGCATTCTATTGGCCAAATAACATGGACACTGCGTTCTGGAAACCGTATGATCCCACTGCAAATAATATTCTAATCACTTTTACTTCTGCAAATTTCAAACCGGTTACTCATTTCGATCATTTTGAACAGATTCGAGAACAATGAACGCGAAGAATGAATCTGTTCTACTTCTCAATATACGAGAAAAAACATTTTTTTACCATTTTCTTCATTCCTGGCAAATTAGAAAACATTCTTGAAAAAGACAATTTTTAAATTAAAAGCGCAATTTTCGAAATTGCAAGTTTAAGTACACTTGAATTCATGCTTGTATCTAAACTTAATTTCGCCAACTACGAATCCAGATAAGAATTTCTTTCAAGTATTTTTTTTAAGAAAAGAAAACTATTTTCAATACGAGTACTAAACTCCTCCATTTCCAAGAGAAATTTAATTCTTTACCATTTTGATGTAAAAGAGAAAGAATAAAATTTGTTTTATGAATGATGATTGTTAAACTACTGTTCTGCGGTTGAACCTTTCATGTCCTTTGAGCTTTCATTTTTTATACTTTTTTTCTCTCTCGCACTGATATTGTTGATCCTAGTTGAATACGGAAAATTCAGTTTGTAGTGACATGAAAAATCAGGTATAGAAAATTGTTCTTGGAAAGGAGGATTTTGAATTTTCGAGTGTTTCGTGACCTCTGATAGTCAGTGAATACATCAATCTAAGAAACGTCTCCTACCAGAGGAAATTCTTTTTTGTTCTTCCTCTCTTTTTCATCCGCCTTTCTCATTCCTATATTTTTTTCTCATTTCTCACGATAGACAATTGTATTTAATAATTAGATTCTTTAAAGTCAACAACAGTTTCGTAAAGGATTTGAGTGATAGAATCAACACACAACACTGCGAGAACACCGTCACACTTTCGTTTATAGCACCGACGACATATCGATTGCATTTTTATAGAGATAGTAACTGCGACCGCCGACCATCACCGAGTCGACGTGTCTCTATATCGAACATCAATTCGGGGATATCGATTCGCAGAATGGTTATTGTCGAGTCGTCACCTACTTGAGTGTTCGATTTTCGCGATAACGTCGCACTATCTATTTGGTCAATGGCGGGCATCTCCACCAATTACCGTTCAGCTCACCTATCATGGAAAGCCGGATCAGATTCCAGCCTTCTAGTTCCCTATATCAAGTATCGTTACTGTTAGGCTTATATCCCAGATTCTTTCGCTGCAAAAAAAGGTGAATCTCGCGAAAACTTGGACGATCGACATCATATCGTTGCCAACACTCGCACATCAGATCGTACATTTCCTTAGGGCAATTCTTAGGAAGAGGCAACATTATCTGAAAGCAGAAAAATATTTATCTTTTATCTTCAACAAGTTTTTAATATTTCATTTTAAGTAGGCATATTTTCATAAATTAGGCAAGTTCTAAACAAATGAAATTGTCAGAACTTTCAATTTTATCTTGAGCTGTAAATTCATATTTTTTCTTCTACAACCAAAATTGTTTTCAACATATCTTATAATACAATTGTAATAATTAATAAACTGCAATTTTTTAGATTATTTTGAACAAATTCATGTATAAAATTTTATTAGGTTGATATTCTGCGGAAATGGAAGAGAAATATACATTTATTCAGTTCATCATTTTTCATTTTTATCTTCGAATTGAATATTAAACATTTTAATAAGAATTTCTTTCGACGACGTCGATAAAGTCCATTAAAATCAGTTAAATCCTTAGCACATAGCAAACCATAAAAGACGTTAATCCGTCATCTTTATTACACTTTTAACCTCGAGTCCTTGGAACAGAAATATTAAAACTTTTCGAAAATGATACTCTTTCTATTCGTTTTCCTCTGGTTATTAAAAGTTTGTGTCTGCTTATTTCCCTGCTGGAAGTAAAAAGATAGAAACAGGGGTATAGAAAGAGATAGAACCTTTTCTATCTCTTCCAAGTAGTCGATTTGCATCCCCAAGACGCTATGTCTTTCTATCTTCAAAATTATATTCACCATGCCAAGGAATATCTATCTCTTTCTATCCCACAGTTTATCTCTTATTCTGGAATATCTATCTCTTCCTATCTCCAGTCTATCCCTACGTCTGATAATATTTGTATCTTCCTATCCCCTTGTCTATTCTTTTAACCGGTAATATTTATCTCTTTCCTATCATTGTAAACAAAATTTGGATCATATTGTATTCCCTTCTCGATCTTTCGTTTCAAATTTGTTAATTTTCATACCCCTAACATATATTTAACAATTTTATAAATGCATTACTTTGTACATAACTAATATACTTAATTTTTCGCTAACGCGTATAACACTGAAAAATCAGCATGTACCAAGACTCGAACCCTAACCACGCACGCATCGATATATTGCCAAACGCTTAGTCTACTGAGCTAAGGTAGAACATGAGATAACTGTGAAAAATCTCGATGTTAATCATGAGATACATTTCGCTATCCATGTCTATTCCTCGACTATCTTTGTCCAACTTTTTCTATCCCTTCGTTAATCCAAAATCAATCCAATCTTTCGATCTATACCTTATATATTTGCGGTATCATTTTCTATATCATTGCTATTCGGTAAATAAAAGTAATTATTTATAATTAATGATACAGTATGTACAATCCCTGCTGAAAGTAAAGAGATAAAAATCCTATCACTTTTAATCGCTTTCTATCTCTTAGATAGGAAAAGATAACAAAAATATAACCCTCGTCTATTCAACACTATCTCTTTCTATCCCTTGTCTAACCACATTTTTTCTTTATATCTCTTTGTCAATGCAGATTGATGCCTATCTCTTTCAACCTCATTTTCTTTATCTCAGCCTTATCCTCATTTATCCACCTGTATCTATTTTTATCTCTTTTCTATCCACCAAGATCTCTTTCTATCTATTGTTTATTCAAATTTGCATATATCTCTTTCAATCCCCTTCTCCTAGTCTCAGCTTATCTCTCGTATATTCACCTTTATCTCTTTTTATCTCTTTGTCAATCCTAATTCACGCCTATCTCTTTCAATACCGTTTTCTTTATCTTTGTCTATTTTTCGTATATCCACCTTTATGTGTTTCTATCTCTTATCTATCCACCTCTATTTCTTTATATCTCTTTGTCGATCCAGATTTATGCCTATATCTTCCATCTCCATTTTCATTATCTCAGCTTAATCCTCATCTATCCACTTGTATGTATTTGTATCTCTTTTCAATCCACCACTATCTCTTGTATATCCACCTCTATTTCTTTATATATCTTTGTCAATCCAGATTGGAGCCGACCTCTTTCAACCCCTCTTTTTTTACCTCAGTCTAATCCTCATCTATCCACCTGTATCTATTTATATCTCTTTTCTATCCACCACTATCTCTTTCAATGTTCTTCTCTTTATTTCAATATATCCCTTATTTATTCACCTCTATCACTTTCTATCTCTATGTCAATCCAGTTTCACGCTTCCAATTAGCATATTGGCTTCCCCAAAATATTCTTGCATATTGACCTATATCTTTTTCTATCTTTTTGCCAATCCAAATTCACGGATATATCTTTCAATAATCTTCTCTTTATTTCGATCCCTGTCCCTCTTCGTAGTTAGATCTTCTAATCCGCAAATATATAAGGTATAGATCGAAAGATTGGATTGATTTTGGATTAACGAAGGGATAGAAAAAGTTGGATAAAGATAGTCGAGAAAATAGACATGGATAGCGAAATGTATGTCATGATTAACATCGAGATTTTTCACAGTTATCTCATGTTGTATCTTATCCCAGTAGACTGAGCGTTTGGTAATATATCGATGCGTGCGTGGTTAGGGTTCGAGTCTTGGTACATGCTGATTTTTCAGTGTTATACGCGTTAGCGAAAAATTAAGTATATTAGTTATGTACAAAGTAATGCATTTATAAAATTGTTAAATATATGTTAGGGGTATGAAAATTAACAAATTTGAAACGAAAGATCGAGAAGGGAATACAATATGATCCAAATTTTGTTTACAATGATAGGAAAGAGATAAATATTACCGGTTAAAAGAATCTGGATTGACAAAGAGATATAAAGATATAAAGATACAAGGAATAGAAAGAGATAGTAGTGGATAGAAAAAAGATAAAAATAGATACAAGTATATAGAAGAGGATTAGGCTGAGATAAAGAAAATGGGGTTAAAAGAGATAGGCATCAATCTGGATTGACAAAGAGATATAAAGAAATAGAGGTGGATAGACAAGAGATAGAAACATATATAAGTGTATATACAAAGAATAGGCTGAGATAAAAAAAACGTGTTTGGAAGATATAATTGAAAATTTGAATAAACAATAGATAGAAAGAGATTTTGGTGGATAGAAAAGAGATAAAAATAGATACAGTTGGATAAATGAGGATTAAGCGGAGATAAATAAAATGCGGTTAAAAGAGATAAGCATCAATCTAGATTGACAAAGAGATATAATGAAATAGAGGTTGTCAGATAAGAGATAGAAAGAAATAAAGGTGGATATACGAAAAATAGACAAAGATAAAGAAAACGGTATTGAAAGAGATAGGCGTGAATTAGGATTGACAAAGAGTTAAAAAGAGATAAAGGTGAATATACGAGAGATAGGCTGAGACTAGGAGAAGGGGATTGAAAGAGATATATGCAAATTTGAATAAACAATAGATAGAAAGAGATCTTGGTGGATAGAAAAGAGATAAAAATAGATACAGGTGGATAAGTGAGGATTAGGCTGAGATAAAGAAAATGGGGTTGAAAGAGATAGGCATCAATCTGCATTGACAAAGAGATATAAAGAAAAAATGTGGATAGACCATGGTTAGAAAGAGATAGTGTTGGATAGACGAGGGTTAAATTTTTGTTATCTTTTCCTATCTAAGAGATAGAAAGCGATTAAAAGTGATAGGATTTCCATCTCTTTACTTTCAGCAGGGTACGGCATATTTTTAATGCTCCCTTTCTGTACCAATTTAGAAAAGGAATATAATATCATGCAGTTGAATCTTAATATGCTGTGGACCAAACGTTGCAGAAATTAAGTCATTATCTTTTTTTTTCTCAAATCAGTCTTATGAGAAACGCTTGAAAAAGTTCTATGAGACTATGGTTTTATTCTTATTGACAACTTTTTCACGATAAAAAATACTAGTGTGTGACCATTTTATAAAGCTTTCACACAAGTTGATAATTTTTTAAAGATATCAAAACACGACATCAAGTCAGTCAATCAATCACTCAACTAACAGTCAGTTAAATTAAATTGAATCCTATAACTTTCTTTTGAATTCAACAGATTTTGCTGTAAATGCAGTAGAATTTATTTAATTCATAATAATAAATTTTTGAGAAACATTTTGTAATATTTGATGAAAAACTTTAGAATAATTTAGAAAAAATCGATCCCTCACCCGCCTTTGGTCTTCCTGATAAAAATAAGTGGCATTTTCGACGATTCGGTGATCTGGATATTCCTCGAATGGTTGTTCTCTTGCAAAAGTAAGTATTTCCCAGAACGTGACAGCGAAGGCCCATACATCACTTTTACTTGTGTATTTTCCCTATAACAGACAAATTTACAGGCTTGGTTTATTTATGAAAACTATAGGTGTGGAGTCTAAGATGACAGTATCGAGATACCTAAATAATTTTACCACCTCTAAATGTTTCCTGGAATTGATAATCACGCAGAAAAAATCTAATATTTTCAAAAATAATCTAAATATAAGGTGGATAAAATACATCGATAATTAAATTTAAAAGTTTTGTTAAAACATATTTCACAATTATATAAAATTAATATCGAAATATGAAAATTTCAAATTTGTACAGCACAAATCCTTTTTCTGTTATAAAAACTTAAAGGGTAACACTACTCTAGAATTTCCAAAAATCGAAAATTTTTTTTTTGCTTTAAATGATTTCTTAGGTCGTTAAAAACAATAAATAGGTCTTTTAGCCAAAAAAATATTTTAAACCTTGTTTTACAACTTACAACGAACGCCGCGGTGTGTAAGTAATGTTCAATAAAACTTAAAACACGTTTTTCTCGATTTCATATTTTTAAAAATGACCGGAAACATAACTTTAACAAATATTCATTAATCTACTCGAAATTTTTACTGTAGCTTCAAAATTACATTTTACAGAGAAGTACACAAGGAATTTACGTTTAGTTGAAAACTTTTTTTGTTATAAACAATTTATCACGCGATTTTTTACTAAAAAACTGAATTTTTTGTTCATTAGTGCATATTTTTTGAAAAAGGTAGTTTTTCAAAATTTCCCTGTGTACTTCTCTAGCCAATCATGTCTAGATTACGGGAAAATTTTATTTCTTCTTCTAGGTTAAAAAATATAGGAGAAACCTTTCCGGTCGTGAAGCAATTTCAGTGAATTCAGTTTTTTTTAACACGTCTTGAACGCCGCCATTTTGTTGCAAAAAGATTAATAACAATTTTTTTTATACACTTTAATATATGCACAATCAAGTGAAAAACTAAAATTGATCGCATTCGTTATTTTAATCGTTATTAAAAATCATCGAAAAAAGGTATATTTTCACGGCGCTAGAGTGGTGTTACCCCTTAATACGATACATTGTGACATTTTTTAAACAACAAAATAAAAAAATGGAGACAACAAAATGCATATGGACTAAGTAACGCATCACATCTAAAGTTTTACAGATATTACAGAATCATTATTTTTTCTTGTGTTTTTATAACGTAAAAACACGTTTGAAAAAAATGCAATCTAAGCGAAGCTAATGGCTAACTACGGTACAAATGAATTGTACGCTTCCTTTGACGCAAATTGTTAGTTAGTAGATCTGCACACGTCAACACGAAAAAATAACGTGTTCAACAATCAGTGCAGTTATGTCGAAAGAGCTTCAAATATATTTTAATTGTACATATCTCGTTCCAGAAATTTACCGTTAATTGGAAACTGTTTTACGACTCGAAACATTTGTTTCATCGTCATCGTTCAAAAGGAACTTTAAATAATTATTGTTTAGTTTATAAGAACTGGACTTTTCTCACAGAATCTATTTACGCCTCATGTGGCTACGGTTAAACCAAGAACTATTTTCTGACTTTTCCAAATCATTTTAGTCAATTATGTCGATCATTAGAAGAGTGTATCACTATCAGTGACAACGGAACTCTACTATATCGACCTTATCAACCTGTGATTTAGAATCAATTTAACGTTATTTAAAACTAGATGGAATTTTTCAATATAAATTGAAGAAATTTTCTGTGAAAAAAGGAACATAATCGACTGAAATGACCGGCAATCGAAAGGTCCTGGGCTCTCGATACCCAGCGGAGTGGAAGCGTTCCTTTTTTCACAGAAAAGGGCCTAGGGGGGTATGTATGCAAAAGTTTCCCCTACTCGTATCCGGTTGATATTAACACCATAGATGGGTATTCATGTGACATGAAATCCCTCCAAAGGAGAAACTCCAATATTCATTTTTGAGGGAGTTATGGAGGGGGTAAGTAAAATCGAAAAAGTCATTTTTCTCGAGAACCGCTTGACCGATTTGGATGAAATTTATATATGTTATAGACACTATCAAGGCCTTTTAGAGGAAAAAGTTTCAATTTTTCCCGCGAAAAATAGAGGTAAAAAAATGTTTTGAATTTTTCAAAAATTTTTTTTTAGGTTGTGTTTTAGAGGTACACCTCTAATGTTTTCGTGTAAACATTGCTTGAAATGTCCCCTTCAACATATATTTTTCCCATATTTTTAGTCAGGGTGCGTCATGGCTCAAAAACAGAAAATCTTGCAGCGAGGTGCCATGTGGGTAATAGGTATGACTTGTAACATCGTCTCAAGGACTGGAACATCACAGATCTACATGGAACCTTTGGCTGTCACAATTCGAGATGCTTTTTGAACTTTGTTGTTGTTGTTAACTTTATATGATCTTTGAGTTTACCATCAGCATAGACTCCCAAGCCATCCATCGAATTGGAAGAGGAGGTCGACCTTCGACTTTGAAATAATCAGCAGCATAAGTAGATCTTCCTGGTCCAAGATCTGAAACTTTGATGGAATGACCTCGATTGACAAGACAGTTTCTGAAAAACAGAGAAAAAAACCTTATTTAATTAGAAAATATATATTATTTTAATAAAATGGTACTTAATTTATGAGCCTATCTTTCCAAGAAAGAAAAAGTTACTATTGTGCTGCAAATCAATGACGAATGAAGCTTCGATGAAACAATACTAAGAAGGTTAAATTGATTACATTGACAATAAAAAAAAGATGGAAATACGATACTATTGAAGATGAATTTTCAAACGGGTGACGATCTTTATTGCAGAAAAAGTATGATAGTTATCGCTTGCACTCCTTTCTCGTTATTCTTCATCTAATTATAGAGACATAGTTGGAGCCACCTATTTATATATGAGGTGGAGACCGATGCACTCAACCCAAATTCGTTTCTATAAATCACAACAATTAATTTCCGGTCTGGCATTAATGTAGCAGTACACCGGAGGGTATTATAATCAAGGTTTATGATTAGAGTTAATAATTTGAACTTGTGCCCCTATTAAACGGCACCGCGCAGGGCCAATATTGGCCATCGAGTTGCGTTAGAACCAAGAGGGTGAAAGGGTGAACGGCGATAAAACAATAAACCGTTCTAATGAACCGACCTTCGACTCCAGCCGTGTTCAAAATACACCGATCATGTTTTGAATGGTGACAAATATTAATTTGCATTAAAAGTTCGCTTTAAAAATGTTTACTTCTAATTTAAAAATAATTTTTGAAAAGATTATTTGAACAAATGTAATGTCTAAAATTATTTACAATTAAATTTATACCAAGAAAATAAAATACAAAAAAAGACTACGAAACAATAAAATAAAAAGGGTAAGAGAAAAAAAGAAGGAATATAAATATCTTTTCTTTATTCCTTTCGTGCTTGAACCTCTTTTTAATAAAAAAACGTAATTTTTAAACAGTTACATATCTTTTTTGCTGAATGCAATATTGTAAAATTGAATATATGAAATTATTTATACATGGAGAAAGATATTTATCTAAAATTAGCAAAATATTTGGGAACGCATGATAAATTCTAAAGCAACGTACTTTTATTGATAAATCAACATTTGTTAGGATTTCTACTATAAAATACGATGAATTACCGATAAAAATCTTGAAGTAAGTTAAATTATTACAAAATTTTCATCTAGATGGGAATTTTTAATATTTTTATTTAATTATTAGAAAAAAGTACGTTGCTTTAGAATTTTCATGCGAATCAAATAGTTTGGTAATTTTAGACAAATATTTTTCTCCGTGTAAGGATTTACCTGAGAAATCTGAAAACTTTGACAAAAACAAAGTTGGGGAAAACCAAAGAATAATTGTATTCTCAGTATTTGGAGAACGTTTAAAAATTATTTTCTGCGTAAAGCTTTCAGAGATTTGAAAGAAATTTCAAAATATCACTTATTGAAGAATATATTCATATTAATAAATGATGGTAAATGGTAAACTCTATTAACTCAAATATCGATAATTCCGCTGGCTGAAGAAAAATATCGAGAACTTCGCTTGAGAAAATGAAATATTGAAAATTCCGCTCTCTAAACTAAAATATTGAACATTCCGATTCATGAATATAATATACATAAATAAACAGTGTATTAGTAGCTTGGTTTTCTCGAAATCCAGTCGCAGTCAGTTTAAATTAAATGGTACAATTAAATATCACAAGCACAGAGAAAAGCATATTGTGCTCTCTAATCTAAATTACTTAAAGTTGAGCCAATAATTAACTTGATCGAAAATGACTACCCATTCAGTTTGTAGTTTCAACTTTTTACTATGATAATTACTAAAAATGATTTAATTCCGTTGTTTTATTACTTGCAATATTATTTCAAAAATATCATCTACCTTGGAGCATTATCTCCAAAATTCTGAATCATCGTCTCAGATTTACTTAAATACAAACATTGCGTAGGTATCATTTCAAGTTAATACAGAAACCAGTAATTTCGAAGGATTTTCAATCTCATCCTAATCAATCAAAAGCCAACCATCTAGAGAACTCAGCCCGAGATTAAACTTCGATATCACTTGTTTCAACTTATTCTAAATGTCAATATACTTCTGGAGATATATTTTTTCACCTATTATATTATATACATATATATGTACTTTAAGTCTAAAATAAAAGTACATCTTCTGTTGAAAAAGTATCCAGAATCCTCTTTAGACTCAAAAAGCTTTCCATAAAATGATAATTTGAGTTTTAGGAAAGGGATAAAATTACAAGGCGTATGAAATTTTGAAAATTTCGATTTTTGTTGTTGCATTTTTCAATAGCACAGCAGGCGCTTTTCGAAGAAGAGGAAGATGAATTGTATGGGCCTGGAATAGCAGATTAGCTCTAGGTATGATATTTAAAAATTTATAACAATGAAATCAGTACTTTTATCTTTAAACGCGTTTTTCTCAAAACTACATTTTTCAAATTTGCTGCAGCTGTAACTCGATAACAAATCATCCGATCGACTTGGGTCTTTTTTTAGCTTATTGTGTACTTGTTTTTCCATACAATGACCCTCCAGTTTTATGATTGGATGAAAAATATAATTTTGCCAGGCCAAAAACCATCAGATTTTTGAGCAAAATTTTAATTTTGTTGTCAAAAATCTGCCATTTTGTTGCATTTGAATTTTTTTTTACAATCGAGGGTCATTGTATAGAAAATATATTCTAGTTTGATAAAATTTTTGCTTTTCTTGATTTCAGACACTGTGAAAGCTACAATCACTGCAGCAGTGGGAGAACTTTTTTTTTGAAGACTCAGGAGATGGTGGGTAACTTGCTGAAAATCGAATATTTTCATTTGAAAACATTACTTTGTATTCATTATTTATGTACAAATGTATCTGCAAAATTTTAAAACATTCGATGCAATACTTTTTTTTTTAAGTATTGCAAAAATCACCTTTTTTCAGGCGGTCAAACTAGTTGTGCCCCTTAAAGATGATAAATTTCTTTTTTGAAAATAGACAATTTTCCTATAAAATTACAGCGTGCTCCAAAAAGATCATCATGTTTTAAATATACCTGGTTGCAAGATCGCGATGTACAAAGTCCACTTCTTCAAGATACTTCATACCGGATGCTATTTGCATCGCCATGTACACCAGCGTGCCAAAGCTGAAACAGAAATCAAAAGGCAACGTTAGTTGTAGGCATACATGTATATGCAGTTGCGTCAGACAACATTCAGCAAACGGAAGTTGAACGTGTTTGTGACTCCGTAAAATCACAGCATCGAACTACTAGTCTGGAATCGTCAAAGTAACCGTAAAATGAGCTTCCACCGGTAATATTTGCGTTTGCTGACAGACACAGTGTAGCAAAGGTTACACCTGAACGTCTCCAGTAGAATATTTTATGCCCGAACTACCCCTTGGCTCGTTACAGCCTGATGGATCGCGAATTACACTTCATTTGCGTGCGCGGTCGCATGCTCAAATGCAAAATGGTCGCTTGATTGAAACTCGTCGCTAAAATTTCATGGCGAGTGGACTATTTCAACATTCTGTAATATATTTTCACCCTTTTTATAGACTCGAGCTTTTCCAATATTGACGCTTTCAAAGGGAGGGAAATAAAATAATTTCTGCTTGGTACTATTCACTTCACGTACCTCCCAATGAAAAATACTTTTAAAAGTTTATTTTCCAGCATATCTTGTGAAGTGTATAACTTTCACTTTATGAAAAGAACGTTTTTAATTTATAAAAGGCATTTTTAATTAGCTTGGATTTTGGATGATCTAGAGAAGATTTTTTCAAACTTACACCCCTAAAAATTCCTCCTCTCAAGACAAAATTAAGCCTGCTTTTTTTATTATAAAAGTATTCAAAGTATGGGCTGAACTATTGAATTATTAGAATTAACATTGTTTATAGATTCATGATTTGATTTGAAAAAATGAAGTTCCTGATAAGATACCTCTATCTTATCAGGAACCTAATCTAAGTTGTGACTTATTCGATAAAAAATGTTTCTGATAAAAATTAAATTCAATTGTAGCTGGGTCAGAATTTCTGAAACGGATCACCCGAATTGGATGAAAATTCGAATCTACTTCAAAATGATTTTTTACGATAGTGTTTACCATTCCTGACATAAACATAAAGTGATTTCGTTCAAAATTTTTTTTGTTTATAATATTAACAATTAAAGATTTTTGTCACTTTTTTTTGTAAAATTAATTCTGGCTGATCTAATTATCCGATTTTTATGTTTTTTGTGACGATGGAATCGTCATTTAACATAGATTGACTATGATTTTTCCCGATTTGAAAACTTTAAATTTTATGTGAAATTTTAATAATTGTTTATAACAAATTGATAAACAAATGTCTTCTTCATCGGATTTCGACTGGAAAAAAAACCACATGTACTTCATTCAATTATCTTTCATATTCCGTTAAGAAAAAAAATCGCCCGCATTTTGGAACGATCCAATTAGGTCGAAAACATAGTCGCGCGAGGTGCCAAAACTGTGCCGTTCGCTCGCGCGCATTTATTCTTCACCGCGCAAATGCTTCGTGCCAGCCCCCTGCATCTCTGAGTTGAAAATGACATGAATTGTGACTGGCTGCCATGGTGGCGCTGAATGTTCTTTGGGCCGACTTACACGAAAATCACATTATAAAATGTAGTTTTTTAAGCTTTTCCCTGTAAATTTTCAAATTTTTGAGTTCTTGAACGGTACTGAGATAAATTCCGCGAGTCTAGAAACAAACATCTGAAAAAATTGGTGCAAAAAAAGGTGAAATGTGTCTGTTTTGGGTGTAAATCCGGATATAAGTCTTGCTCCGATAAAGTGCATTTTTTCATTGTACCGAAGGATGAAAATACAATAAAATTACGGCAAATTGCTATCCTTCGGGATAATATGAAATACAAAGTAGGTCATGCGATTTGCGAAAAGCATTTTAAGCCAGAAGATATTCTTCAAGAGAGGTTAACCTATGCGCCCAATGGAGTAAAAGTTTTGGGAAGAGCAAGTACGTGGAACATATTGTTTATTTTCTTAATTAGTTTAAAATAAAATATTTTATTTTATAAAGATATTAATAATTAACTACATAATATAATAAAGATTGAAGTTAATGTGAGCTTGTTAAAATTGGATTGTGTTAAAAGGGAAGAAAATTTCTGATTTCTAACAATTTTGATATTAGAATAAAGTTTTGGACTTTAAAAAAGAATATAAGTTCAGATTTTTTGTTAATTAAGGGAGGATTCTACTTTGTTGAGTAAAAAAAATCGATGATTTTTTAGAAAATTGTTTTTAGGAAACTATTAAAGATAGAAAGCTACAATTTAGTATGGTTTTAAAAAAACATTTATTCATAAATATTCTTAATCTGTACCGATTTCTGCATATAATGAACCACGATCATTTAATAATAATGGAAAACTAAAATTTTGTGAATTTTTCAAAAAAATTCTTGATTTTTTTCAAATTTTTTGTCACAAATTATTATGTAAAACTAGCAATTGTTAATATTTTTTGACAATTGTGGTTCACTTTTTGCACACAACCCTGATACACATTTGTGCCAAATTTAGTAACGATTGGTCAATTAGAACGTCTTGAATCACTTCCGTTAGGTCGAAAAACGTGGTTTTGAGATAAACGCGTTTAAAGTTTTTACAAACAGTTTTGTCTTACGTAGGTACCATTATAAATACAGCTATAACATTCTTTCTATTTCGAATTTCTTAACAAAATTTTAGGGCAGTATTTCTATGATACTAAGGAACATTTTTACGTAAAAAAAAAATCGATTTTTTTTACCCAACAAAGTAGAATCCTCCCTTAAGATTCCTTACTTTATAATGCCTATAGTTTTACTGAATTACACGGAATTCCTAAAGTAATAGAAATTAAAAACTCAAATTTATAATTTTACGATACATGAATTTCAAAATAAAATAATTCAACGCAGATAAATAAAAAAGAAGTAAATAAAAAAATAAATAAATGACAAAAAATTGATTAAATATGCTATGAATACATAACTAGAAAAATAAGTAAAGTATATTTGTAGATAAAGAAATTTTTTCAGAGCACTTATGAGAGACCTCAACTATTTCACTGATTTGAACTATAATATATAATAATAATAATAATATTATATTATTAATATGTTTAATTGATTAATCATTTATTGTCATAGGACAATATTAACAAATTATCAGTTCAAATTCCAAACAGTATTTTTGAAATGTTTATATTTTTAAAAAAGTTTCACCTAATTACAGTAGTAATATATATTATATATACTATATTATAATTATTGTAATTTTATAATTACGATGTTAATTATTAATATTTAATGTTTACCACGCATTTTTTTGAATCTAGGGCCTATGAACGGTCAGCGCCGCCACCGGCGGCAGTCAACTTTCACGTAATTTTTTTCTTATGCATTTGGAGGCAAGATTCAGGGGGCTGCTTCGTGCTATGTAAAAAGCATTTCTCGGGTGAATAAATAAAC
The DNA here is from genome assembly GCA_030998225.1 of Diplolepis rosae. Classification (NCBI taxonomy): domain Eukaryota; kingdom Metazoa; phylum Arthropoda; class Insecta; order Hymenoptera; family Diplolepididae; genus Diplolepis; species Diplolepis rosae. The sequence goes on from JAPYXD010000701.1 coordinate 8,516,044, forward strand.
GTAACAAAATACTTAGTTGGAACATTTAATGATGAATAACTAGAAGAAGAATGATATGTAGTACAACATACTGAATTAAATGATTGATTTTACACATAATTCTGGTTAATGTAAATGTTTGGAATATTTTACAAAAAATGTGTTGATTCTTCGGCTGATCGAAAACTAACAAATTAAGGTAAAAGCACCAATAGCCGGACGTCTAAGGAAATGTCATTCAATTTGTTGTATTAATCGTTCTAAATGTGATGCGGAATCAAGAATTGCCGCGATTATTTTGATGTATGTGTCCTCCCTACTATAACAAAAAGTCCAGAGTTGCGTTGAATCTGAATAATCCATTTTAATAATTCTCTTCATTAAATAATGCTCTGGAGCCAATTGTAGGACGGGAAAAGTAGAGCCTTTTTTTTTCTTGGCGAAGTTTTAATTTCTAATTCAACAAATTTTTCACTTTTTTAAAGTGTACGTTTCGAGGTTTGTATACGGTACACCAAAATAGCGATAAGTCATTTATAAATCTCTAATTCTGAGAAAAATGCATGGCTCTGTCCGGCTATTGGGTACTGTCCGGCTATTGGTGCATTTACCTTAACTCATCATATTATTAAGCCTCCAAGTGATACATAATAATTATCGTTCGATCCTGCACAGAGTACCAATATCTGAATTCGATACTATTTTGCACAAAACGTGCTTTGGTTCTGTGGCTGTCTCGAAAGAATAATAATAATGATAATAATAATAATGACAGATATAGCATAAACCACTTTTCCAAAAAAACACTCGAAATTCTAGAACACCACTACAAAAATAACGCGTTAATTTTTTATAGAGGTCTGTGCTCAGTTTCGACTGTAAAAAGACTGATCTACAAAAGCAAAAATGATAATGATGTGGAAAAAAACAAATGATGATCACTGGCAACTAACGTGTTCAAAGGCGTCGAACGCTCCGTGTCAAAGCGCGCTCCGAACGTTCGATCATATTTAAATTGACATTACATTAATCAACAATAAAAATGAGAAAAAAATTTTTTTGCAAAATTAATCTGGATTTTAGTTTTTTAGATTTAGATTTTATCGAAAAAATACCATAACGAGTAGAAGTAATTTTTGACCATATTTGTGTGATCTGTTTAAGGAGTATATCATCCTTGAAAATAATACCTATTCTGTGCTAAATTTAAATAAACTGATATCAAGATTGTATACTACTTATATACGTTTCAAAAATCTATTATTTATTCACCCAAGAAATCCTTTTTACATAGCACGAAGCATTTGCGCGGTGAAGAATAAATGCGCGCGAGCGAACGGCACAGTTTTGGCACCTCGCGCGACTATGTTTTCGACCTAATTGGATCGTTCCAAAATGCGGGCGATTTTTTTTCTCAACGGAATATGAAAGATAATTGAATGAAGTACATGTGGTTTTTTTTCCAGTCGAAATCCGATGAAGAAGACATTTGTTTATCAATTTGTTATAAACAATTATTAAAATTTCACATAAAATTTAAAGTTTTCAAATCGGGAAAAATCATAGTCATTCTATGTTAAATGACGATTCCATTGTCACAAAAAACATAAAAATCGGATAATTAGATCAGCCAGAATTAATTTTACAAAAAAAAGTGACAAAAATCTTTAATTGTTAATATTATAAACAAAAAAATTTTTTGAACGAAATCACTTTATGTTTATGTCAGGAATGGTAAACACGATCGTAAAAAATCATTTTGAAGTAGATTCAAATTTTCATCCAATTCGGGTGATCCGTTTCAGAAATTCTGACCCAGCTACAATTGAATTTAATTTTTATCAGAAACATTTTTCATCGAATAAGTCACAACTTAGATTAGGTTCCTGATAAGATAGAGGTATCTTATCAGGAACTTCATTTTTTCAAATCAAATCATGAATCTATAAACAATGTTAATTCTAATAATTCAATAGTTCAGCCCATACTTTGAATACTTTTATAATTTATAATTATAAATATTATAATATATAATATATCATATATAATATATAAATATAATAATAATAATTATTATTATTATTATTATTATTATTATATATTATAGTTCAAATCAGTGAAATAGTTGAGGTCTCTCATAAGTGCTCTGAAAAAATTTCTTTATCTACAAATATACTTTACTTATTTTTCTAGTTATGTATTCATAGCATATTTAATCAATTTTTTGTCATTTATTTATTTTTTTATTTACTTCTTTTTTATTTATCTGCGTTGAATTATTTTATTTTGAAATTCATGTATCGTAAAATTATAAATTTGAGTTTTTAATTTCTATTACTTTAGGAATTCCGTGTAATTCAGTAAAACTATAGGCATTATAAAGTAAGGAATCTTAAGGGAGGATTCTACTTTGTTGGGTAAAAAAAATCGATTTTTTTTTACGTAAAAATGTTCCTTAGTATCATAGAAATACTGCCCTAAAATTTTGTTAAGAAATTCGAAATAGAAAGAATGTTATAGCTGTATTTATAATGGTACCTACGTAAGACAAAACTGTTTGTAAAAACTTTAAACGCGTTTATCTCAAAACCACGTTTTTCGACCTAACGGAAGTGATTCAAGACGTTCTAATTGACCAATCGTTACTAAATTTGGCACAAATGTGTATCAGGGTTGTGTGCAAAAAGTGAACCACAATTGTCAAAAAATATTAACAATTGCTAGTTTTACATAATAATTTGTGACAAAAAATTTGAAAAAAATCAAGAATTTTTTTGAAAAATTCACAAAATTTTAGTTTTCCATTATTATTAAATGATCGTGGTTCATTATATGCAGAAATCGGTACAGATTAAGAATATTTATGAATAAATGTTTTTTTAAAACCATACTAAATTGTAGCTTTCTATCTTTAATAGTTTCCTAAAAACAATTTTCTAAAAAATCATCGATTTTTTTTACTCAACAAAGTAGAATCCTCCCTTAATTAACAAAAAATCTGAACTTATATTCTTTTTTAAAGTCCAAAACTTTATTCTAATATCAAAATTGTTAGAAATCAGAAATTTTCTTCCCTTTTAACACAATCCAATTTTAACAAGCTCACATTAACTTCAATCTTTATTATATTATGTAGTTAATTATTAATATCTTTATAAAATAAAATATTTTATTTTAAACTAATTAAGAAAATAAACAATATGTTCCACGTACTTGCTCTTCCCAAAACTTTTACTCCATTGGGCGCATAGGTTAACCTCTCTTGAAGAATATCTTCTGGCTTAAAATGCTTTTCGCAAATCGCATGACCTACTTTGTATTTCATATTATCCCGAAGGATAGCAATTTGCCGTAATTTTATTGTATTTTCATCCTTCGGTACAATGAAAAAATGCACTTTATCGGAGCAAGACTTATATCCGGATTTACACCCAAAACAGACACATTTCACCTTTTTTTGCACCAATTTTTTCAGATTTTTATTTCTAGACTCGCGGAATTTATCTCAGTACCGTTCAAGAACTCAAAAATTTGAAAATTTACAGGGAAAAGCTTAAAACCTACATTTTATAATGTGATTTTCGTGTAAGTCGGCCCAAAGAACATTCAGCGCCACCATGGCAGCCAGTCACAATTCATGTCATTTTCAACTCAGAGATGCAGGGGGCTGGCACGAAGCATTTGCGCGGTGAAGAATAAATGCGCGCGAGCGAACGGCACAGTTTTGGCACCTCGCGCGACTATGTTTTCGACCTAATTGGATCGTTCCAAAATGCGGGCGATTTTTTTTCTCAACGGAATATGAAAGATAATTGAATGAAGTACATGTGGTTTTTTTTCCAGTCGAAATCCGATGAAGAAGACATTTGTTTATCAATTTGTTATAAACAATTATTAAAATTTCACATAAAATTTAAAGTTTTCAAATCGGGAAAAATCATAGTCAATCTATGTTAAATGACGATTCCATTGTCACAAAAAACATAAAAATCGGATAATTAGATCAGCCAGAATTAATTTTACAAAAAAAAGTGACAAAAATCTTTAATTGTTAATATTATAAACAAAAAAATTTTTTGAACGAAATCACTTTATGTTTATGTCAGGAATGGTAAACACGATCGTAAAAAATCATTTTGAAGTAGATTCAAATTTTCATCCAATTCGGGTGATCCGTTTCAGAAATTCTGACCCCGCTTCAGAGGTATTTACTAAGGTGTTTGATATTGACGTGATATTTCTATGAGAGTTCGCTACTAATAATAAACGGCTATCATTGTTGACGAGTTCCATCCTTCGAACCCCTTCTGTCAAAATTTGAACCAAATCCATTAATTAGTTTACAAGTGCATTCGTGTGACCATTTCGGAACCAAATTTCGCCTATTTTAACCCTAATCCGAAAAAGTTTTGGCATCGATTTGTAACAATGGATGAAACATGGATCCACCACTATACTCCGGAATCACGTGAAGAGTCAAAAAAATGGGTTAAACCTGGTAAAAGTGCACCAAAGCGTCCGAAAACCCAAAAATCGACTGAGAAAATTATGCCTATTGTTTTTTGAAATGCACATGAAGTAATTTCCATCAACTACCTTGACCCCAGCGAAACAGAAGGGTATTTTGGAGGGTTTGACAAATCGTATTATTTGGAAGGCATGGAAAAGTTTAAAGATCGTTGGGCTCGTTGTATCGAGCTAAAAAGAGAGTACATTGAAAAATAAAAACGATTTTTTCCAAAAAATAAATTCTCGTTCATTTTATCACGTCAATATCAATCACCCTAGTAAATCTCTTACACAAAATATTTTGCAGGAAACTATTTCATCTTTATTATGCTTTGGGAATGATTAGGCTCACTATTCTGCCAATTTGAATTCATCACCACAAATCTGACCATTCGATCCGTTTACGGCTTTAGTGACTGACGGGCCTTAATGCGTTGCGTTGTGGCTAGTTAAATCATATGTATTTGCATTACACAAACGTGATACGTTCCAGTTTGTCGTGGCCACATATGCAACGCATGCAAACGTGGCCTTCAAATATCGATTAGGTATTACATGCGATCAAACTACATCTTAAACGCAAATCTCTATTCTTTTATTTTTGTTTCGACAATATAAGTAAAATTTAATACTATATTTATTACAACTAGATTTTTAAATTTGTAATTTATTTTAAAAGCCTGCAACTTTAATTGTTTTTTAAATATTTTTGTATAGAATATTTTTGTTTTCAACCCGTGAAGAATTTTCAAATGCTTCCTTTAAAATATTTGAATCAAATTCACGAATAGAAAAAGGCCATTATTTAAAAACATTTTTACTGCTATGAAAATATTTCTTAGATTCTAAAAATTATTCAGTGAATCTAATAATTTGCCTGAACAAAATGATAAGAAAAAGTACACTGAGAAAAAATGCTATTGAATCAAAAGAATTTCTTTCCAGAAGCATGTATACTATTAATTCATAAATATATACTACAAGAACCAATAAATATGTTACTAATTCTATAGCATATTGATTTGAATCCATGATATACATGCTTTTGGAAAGAAATGCTTTTGATTCAATAGCATTTTTTTCTGCGTGTTTTTATTATTTTTATTATTTAAAATACTTGGGGCTGGGCAAGGTTGAATAAATCAGTAAGGAAAACTTCTTGATTCATTTCTAGAGTAATCAAATTTTAGACAAATATACCTTAAAGTTTTGGCAGTATGTATTGTTGACGTTTCGGCTATATGACTTTGCAGATACTGATTCAAATCTCCGTATTCTCCGTTTTCCAATACGATGCACATTGGATCGTTTTCTAGACTTGCACCGAGTAAACGTGCGACATTTCGATCAATGAGTCGTGCCAATATTTTCGCCTCCTGCTGAAACTCTATCCTGAAATCCATAAAAATATATTCGAATATAATTTATTATTGATTGTAAAAATCCAGTTTCAAACATTTTTTTATTAATACGTTTGTGTTCTGTAAGAATTTAGTTGAATTTTTATAGTGTTGATTTTCGAACATTGAAATTGTAATCAGAATTGGAATTTGTTTCAGATAAATATAGTTTTGGTGTATTTTAACGATATTTTTTAAATTTCAAAATGTTTAAATTAATCGTTTGAAATATTATATTATATGATCAGTTTGTTTCAAAATTCAAATTCAAAGAGGAATTTCTCATATTTACAGGTAAAGATAAAGAGAAAAAAGCTCATAAAAATCAATTTGATTAAAACCAAAAAATTTAAAACCATTTCTTATCAAGTAAACATTGCTCGAATTTAAAAAATTTTCAGCTCGCTCTCTTCCTCTCTCTTTATAAAGTACATATATCTATTATTTCAAAATTACATCCTAGAGCGAATAACGTTGCATTGTCGAGGAAGTAAACTGCAGTCAGCAGGATGAAATTGACGGGATCAAAAGATAGAAAGGAATATAGTCATTGACGTGGCACAGTTACCTAGTCAAACGAACTAGTTTCCTCGAAAAGGTGAGTCTGAAGCTTCCCAATAAATATTTTATTTCATATACAAAAAAAGAAAAATTACAGTAGAATAATAAAAATATAACGGCATAAAATTCCATCTTCAAAAACATCTTTAAATCAAATAATGGGTCCGAATAAATTTGAAATTGATAATTTAATTTAAAAGTTACATTTTGATAAAAAATCAGATAAGTTGTTAATATAAAACTAAATTTATAATTAAATCTCGAACCTGAGAGATTCAGAGGAACCTGGTCGCAAGGACTTGACGATGACGAGGTCAGAGTTAGTGTTCCTGAATATTTTCTCAGAACCAGAAATTGTATTAACTTCGCAAATATGGTTGTCTCCAAAGTAACCACATCCGAGACTCTCAACTATACTGAGCCTTTCCCTTGGAAAGTCAAAGACGCAATCCTCATCTTCCTCTTCCGTGAGCATGTCCTCTGGACTATAACTATTTAAGCTGCTGGAGGCCTTCACGCTCATGGCTGCTGGTGTGCTCGGATTCGGGGATGGGGGCAAGGGAGGGAGAGGGCTCTGAAACAAAGAACATTTTGTGTAATGAGCAATTAACAAACAGAAACTAACAAAGGATCAAATTTATTAGTCTAAACTTTTTCATGTGATGGTTTTAATAGTCTATTATGTTTGGGAAGCTTAGTAAAAATAAACATAAATTAGCGCTTTTGCCTCTCCTGATCAACAAATACAATATAGAGTAATAGAGGTAATTAAAAAGTTTTTTTCTTAAGTCATTAAACGTTGAAATTACTTTGAATTTACTTTTTTAAAAGATTTCCGTTCCTTGATAATACGGAACGAATCAACAGGTGGAGTTAACAGGATAGTTGAGGGTCAGGGAAAATCTGGAATTCAGGAAAAGCTGGAGAATTTTATTAGTCAGGTGTACTCAATTTTTATTTAAAAAACCTGTGCAGTTAATATTTTCCGCACTATTTTGGAAATAAACGATTATAAATATATTATTATAACCCAGATTCTTTTTAAGTTGTGTTAATCAGAATTTAATTTGAATTTAGACCAACTGAACTAAACCATTTGGTTTATTTTAAACTCACGTTTTTTTGTCAGGGATCTGATTAAACTGAGATTAATTCAGCTAAGAACATTGAAAATTCATCAAAATACATTAATTGATTCAAAATTCCATTGTAATTCATTTTGTATTTAACAGAATGACTTTTCATCATCTAAACTTTAGGTGACTTAAATAATTTTAAACCTCTTGGACTAAATTTGACTTTTAATGAATAATTTAATTATGGAACAGTAAACAATCAAATGAATCTGATTGGTTAGAATTAATAAAAAATTTATAATAAAAAACTAAAAAGTCAGAGAATTTCGAAGAATATTGACTTTTTTATTCCTGATCCTTCTTTTCTTCTTCATATATATTTTATTTTCATCTTGATAGGTTATTAAAATTATAATCCCAAACATAACATTTAAGTCTTTAAGCTCACCTTGCATATTTCCGTACTGGCGTAATATTTTTCAGGTGGTGGTGGTATGGGTGGTGGATTAGATGGATATTCCTGTACAGGCGGAATTGGTCTGGTAAGATTGATGTCCGTGTTAAGCAAAAGTGGAATGACTGGCTGCGCCTTAGTAACTCCTATCCGTGGAATGATGAAAAAAAAAATTACCATGAAAAATTACTCGTGAGGAGAGAAAACTTAGGCCTGGTAAGATCTTTAAAAAAACCATAACATACAGTAAAAATTCAGAATCATTTTATTTAACTATCTGTAGGGATTTTTCTTATTTTATGTGTAAGTTCAAAATAATTTTGAAATATGATTTAAATTTCTATTGTGAATCATATCATTCCATCTTTGTAATATGTACATATTACAAAGATGGAATGAAATTTAAATCATATTTCAAAATTATTTTATATATATATATGAGTATTATATTTTATTAAATACAGAAATCTAACTTTTAATTTAAAAATGCAAAAGTAAAACTAATTTCCATAAGTTTTTTAACCATCAAATTTTTAATGAAGATCGACAGTGATTTAATATTCCAGTTAATACTTGAGTTTTCTGCAAGGACTTAGGTTGAGATTACAATTTCAGCCACGGCTATTCGAAGGTAAACTTACTCCTGAAAGTTTCCCTAGCACGAAACCATCCATGACGATACCACATCATGAGAGAAGAGCCAAGTAGGATGAAGCCTCTAACAAGTTCTGATGCAATATTAGGACACGTAAGATACTTAACAGTAAAGGATTCTAGCTAAAAAGTATGGTCAGTTGAAACAAATCAACCACTGCGCAAATGTTAAACAATGCACAAATTTTAAAAGATATTTAATGGAAATTGTGAAAATCTTTTCAGAATTACGTATTCGCCTCACATAATAATAAAATATAAAACAACAAAAATAATATAACAGCCGAGGTATAAATTCAAACCAAATTGTAAAATATTTTAAGGTTCTCTAGAACAAATTAAATATATCAAGCTTCAATTTAAAACTTTTTTGAAATCTGCAAAATATTGACTCTAACTTTTAAAGTGACATGTTTGATAACATGTCTGTTATTATATTGACCCACAATTCATAGAATTTTTTGTTCATTTCTCGTTATTTTGGCATAGGGTCAGATTCTTTTTATTCCCTTCGATTAAAATTATCACTATTAGATACAAAAATACTCTTAAAGAAAGCAAGGCAAACGTTTCGGCCACATATGGGGGCCCTCGTCAGTGACATAAATTCAAAGATTAATTCAAAATTTCTGTAGAACATTAGAATATAGGAGATAATTAAAATAAGGATTATCATAGAATTTAAAAACTTATCTCATAGCTTTCAATTCAAAATGAAGTAGTCCAGTATGCAGCATCACGAATTAAAAAAATATTTAGAGTTCACTGTGAATAAAAAACCGCATCAATGAAAAAACATAAAATAATTTGCACACGAACCGACTGGAATTTAAAAAAAAAAATTTATTATTAAAGAAGGATGCCAAATTGGTTATTAATGGGTTAACGCGAAAAAGGTTTAGATTTTTGAAAACTTTTCGTGAAGACTTTGTTACCGGAGTCTCTCACAGAATTATCTGAACTGTTTTAAAAACCGACAATTTTTTTTTTTTATATAAGCAATCCTTAACATTGAATTTGCAAGCAAGGCATTACAGAAACATAAATTATTATAATATCTATAGATGTAGTTTTACTCAATATTATTTAAGTATGTTAAGAAATAAAAAGATTAAAAATTGAAAGTTGTTTATTACTGCATTCAGATTTATTCTGAGATGTTTTGAAAAATAATACATTTATCTTTAAAAAATAACAAAAATGCAATTTTAGTATTCTTGATATTAAGTATCACATTTGAAAAGTATTATTGGATTTAATTTGTTCTGAAAATGGTCAGAACTATGAGTTATTCTACCTTTATACTGAATGTGCCATTTCAAAATTTTAAAGTGACATACGAAAAGTTTTCAAAAATCTAAACCTTTTTCGCGTTATGCCATTAATAACCAATTTAGCATCCTTCTTTAATAATAAAATTTTAAAAAAAAATTCCGGTCGGTTCGTGTGCAAATTTTTTTATGTTTTTTCATTGATGCGGTTTTTTATTTACAGTGAACTCTAAATATTTTTTTAATTCATGATGCTGCATACTGGACTACTTCATTTTGAATTCCAAGCTATGAGATAAGTGTTTAAATTCTATTATAATCCTTATTTTAATTATCTCCTATATTCTAATTTTCTACAGAAATTTTGAATTAATCTTTGAATTTATGGCACTGAAGAGGGTCCCCATATGTGGCCGAAACGTTTGCCTTGCTTTCTTTTTGAGTATTTTTGTATCTAATAGTGATAATTTTAATCGAAGAGAATAAAAAGAATCTGACCCTATGCCAAAATAACGAGAAATGAACAAAAAATTGACTCTAACGTTATGAATTTTTGAAAATGTCCAAAAATGTGATTGTTTTTTTCCAAAAATTGACCTGGTTAGTAACTTCTGACTCGTATTCAGAAAATGAAAAAGAATTATAAATTCCCAGTCAATCAAAAGACGAAATCTATTCATGGTGATGCAATCAGTTGAGTTAAAAATTTATCTAGAAGTCAGAGGAATTTATAAAACTTGGTACGTTTGCATTGGCTTTCCATACTTTACCCTGGTACTTCCAAAAGAAATTCACATGCAATTTTTTCTCACCAGAATCCCTGCATGTCCTTTTATTTTCATTTTAATTCTTTTTTTGATATACTTTCTACACTATTCCGCCATAATATGGCTTATATGTGCAATATTTTTTGTTTTTAAAGTAACTTCGCTCCAAAGAATTTATTGTGTATACAATCATAGATAAGACATTCAAAATATAAATAATTTTTTTAGAAATAGTTTTAAAATAGTTTGTTCAGTCAAAATATGTCAAAATAGCATTAATGCTCTACATCAAGCTCTTTCCATTCAACCTGCCACTAAAGAATTTCATTGTAGACACCGGTATGGATAAAACATTCAAAAATGTCAATATTTTTTACAAATAGTTTGGAAATAGTTTTAAAATAGTTTCAGGAAAAATAGTTCAAAGAAATAGCCTCAGTGGTCTAGATCAAGCTATTGACATTCAGCTTCGCACCAATGAAATGAAACGCATCTATGTAAAGCGTTTTATAATAGAGAAGATCAAAGTTAACAAAACTGTATACCCAAACTTTCCATTTTCAATCACAAATTTAAATTAACACATCAAGTACTCTTCTTTGTATCATATGTCAAGTACTTTAGTTATCCCGAAAAAATATGTGAAATTAGCGACACCATTTTTTTTGTATTTTCTAGATTTTAATAAATATCACTGATTAGGGCTCCGATCAGAGCCGAAACGTCTGATTAAATAGACTTCTTCATTTATGGACCATAAAGCCAATGCAAACGTACCAAGTTTTATAAATTAAATCAAGGGTCAATACAATCTACCATTTTAATTAAGTCAGAGGAATATTTTTTGTTTCCAACAGGTATTCCTCTTAGACAATTTTAAACTCTAAAATTGTAAAGAAAATTTTAAGATTTTTAAAATCTGTGATTTTCCCATTGCAGGTCGGCTTTTCTCACGACTGAGTTACACACACTGAGAGAAAATATTAATCGTGGTTACCCATTTTCTTTTTGTAAAAAGGGGTCACAACTATGTTTTTTACTCTGTATCATCTGAAAGCCTTAGTTCTTACAGCTAGATTAACTGAGTAGCAATGATTAAAATTTTTAGTAAAACTTACAAAATCCGGTTTTGTAGCCGGGACTATTTTCATACATCCCCACATTGTATCGATTTTATAATAGAAGTTACCAATACGTTTTTGTAAAACTTACTAATTACGTTAATTGCTATTACTATTTGTCCAGTTTAGTCATTAAAAAAATATATATTTTGTCGACATAACGGAGAATAGTTGTATTAAAAACTATTCCAATATCTTAATTATTCTATTTTATTTCGGTTAAAGTCGATGGAAACTTTCTTAGGTTAGAATTGTTCAGGGGAAAAACTGTTTTAATTATTGAGAATATTGTAGAATTATCACCCTCCATGATGTGTATATAGTAGATGTATATATATAAGTCGATCAAGGTGTGGGTTAAAAAAATAATTGAAACACTCAACCATAATTTGTCATGAGCGACGTTTCGTTGGCTTGGTTCGCCAACCTCATCAGGCTATATTTGAATGAAAAAGTCCATATAAATTAGGAATCACAATAATTTTTACAAAATTTTTTACAAAACAGTGAAAAAACACTTTCTAAAGAGTCACAAAACAAATTTTACCTTAAAATTGAAGTCTTTACATTTAAAACATTTAGTTAATTATTAAAATCTAATTTAATTCGTCACATTGTTTCGTCCCGAAGTGAAATATTAAACTAACTATTCGTAATTTTGTTTCCTTATTTATAAGACGGAGGACACTAATATTAATAAACTAACACTAACTTAAAACTTGTATATTATACAAATGAGTATTCAAACGTTAAATAATAATTTCAAACAAGAATCAGTATTCATAATTTCAAACTCTTCAAAAGTGGAAAGTAGTTAGAATTTAACGTATAAATATCATCTTTTTTATTTATGCTATTTTTTGACACTTAATATGAATCATTTCTGATATAAGTCTTTTTTTATAAATAATTTCGGAATCCACTACAGTAGTCTTATTCCAATCAAATTCATGTTTAAAATTAGTTTGATGCTGACAAACAACTGATTCGTCATTTTTATTATTAATGTGTTCCTTTATACGTGTCTTTAAAGTTCTTTTTGTTTCACCAATATAACACGCTTCACAATCTTTGCAACGGATTTTATAAACAACATTAGTTCTATCCATTATTTTGGTGCTGTCTTTACCTAATTTGATGACAGAGCTCAAATTTTTATTGACAATTGGGATAGTTGAAATATTGAATACTTTCAAACTTGAAGATAATTTTTTAAAAATTCTTTCAACAAAAGGCAAGCAAATAGTAGTATTGAAATTATGATTGACCAATGGGGTCTCCTATCTCTCCGTTTTTTGCTGACATAGTTATGGATGATTTGGAGAACTATTGTTTATCCGTTTTAAATAAGGATTTTAATTGTATTCCTGTATTTTATTATAGATATGTCGACGATATTATTCTATGTGTCCGAAAGAAACATATTGATTCAGTGATTAATACCTTTAATTCTTATGATTCCAATTTACAATTTACCTTTGAGTTAGAACAAGATGAAAGAATAAATTTTTTAGATATGACCTTAATTAGAAATAATAATATCATTATCACTAATTGGTTTAGTAAACAAACATCGTCTGACAGAGTTATTAATTATTCTTCAAATCATCCAACTCAACAAAAGAAAAATATTGTTTTTAACCTTGTTGACAGAGCAATTTTATTATCTCATCATGAATTTCATCATGAGAATTTGTGTAAAGTTTTTCAAATTTTAAAACATAATAATTATCCATCAAATTTTATTGAGCAGAATATTACAATACGTCTGGAAAAAATTAGATCTTCTTTTATTTCTACCCATAATGAAAGCATCAGTAATAAAAATAAGTACTTTTCTCATAATTTCAATACTACTATTTGCTTGCCTTTTGTTGAAAGAATTTTTAAAAAATTATCTTCAAGTTTGAAAGTATTCAATATTTCAACTATCCCAATTGTCAATAAAAATTTGAGCTCTGACATCAAATTAGGTAAAGACAGCACCAAAATAATGGATAGAACTAATGTTGTTTATAAAATCCGTTGCAAAGATTGTGAAGCGTGTTATATTGGTGAAACAAAAAGAACTTTAAAGACACGTATAAAGGAACACATTAATAATAAAAATGACGAATCAGTTGTTTGTCAGCATCAAACTAATTTTAAACATGAATTTGATTGGAATAAGACTACTGTAGTGGATTCCGAAATTATTTATAAAAAAAGACTTATATCAGAAATGATTCATATTAAGTGTCAAAAAAATAGCATAAATAAAAAAGATGATATTTATACGTTAAATTCTAACTACTTTCCACTTTTGAAGAGTTTGAAATTATGAATACTGATTCTTGTTTGAAATTATTATTTAACGTTTGAATACTCATTTGTATAATATACAAGTTTTAAGTTAGTGTTAGTTTATTAATATTAGTGTCCTCCGTCTTATAAATAAGGAAACAAAATTACGAATAGTTAGTTTAATATTTCACTTCGGGACGAAACAATGTGACGAATTAAATTAGATTTTAATAATTAACTAAATGTTTTAAATGTAAAGACTTCAATTTTAAGGTAAAATTTGTTTTGTGACTCTTTAGAAAGTGTTTTTTCACTGTTTTGTAAAAAATTTTGTAAAAATTATTGTGATTCCTAATTTATATGGACTTTTTCATTCAAATATAGCCACACCTTGATCGACTTATATATATACATCTACTATATGTTTTAATTATTGTTTTTCAGAATGTAACAAGGGATGATAATTGTTGACATGTTTTTCATGTTTTTCATCTCATTTTGATGAAGAACAAAAGCAAAATTTTAAGAAATCAATGTATGTAACGATTTCAAAACGATTCAAAACAGTTGATAAGCAGGTAAAATTTAATTTGTCTGTACAATTATTTTTTGAAATTTACTATTATCAAAGATTTATAATTACATGAAATATTTCATATGGAAATAAAATATTTACATTTCTCAAAATAAAATAATTTGATCAATTTTGCAAAAAAAAATCAGTAGCATACAGTAAAACCCCGTTTATCGCAACACCTTCCAATCAAATGCCTCCCGTTTATCGCAAAAACGGAGGGGTTCCCACTTCTTCGCCACCAGCTTGAATTGATTATCAGCACATGCGCCTAAACGAATAGTTTCATGCGCTTTCGCTGTTTATCATTGTTTACAGTCGTGTTCCAATAACCTCGAATGCGTTTTTATTGTCATTATATGTGCAATTATAAATGAGTGAAAACGTGGAACCGAACGATGGTACGTAAACGACTAGTACAAACAATACATTTTAATTACTTTAAAGCTTACATATTTCTCTCATAATTTTCGAATGCATGATTGAATTTTTTTCAGTAGAAATATTCCCGCATTTTGTAAAACAATTGATTCGCAATTGGTAAAGCGATTGCTGTTCTAGGCACAATTCATGCTATAATTTGTCATAATAATATACATTGAAATGTGAAAAATTTATATATTTTTCTGTTACATATAAAACACAAATATGTAGCAATATATACATAAACGATAGTTTGGAAAGAACTGCTAAATGAAGAATTTCAAAAACATTTATGCATTTCGTGAGAAAAAAAATGTACCTCTCAAAATAAGTACGGATTCCAAAGACGCTTAAAAAATGTAATGAAATCCTTTTAATAAATTAATGGCTACAAATAATTTCATATCTCCCTAATATACGAAAATTCATATAAATATATGCATCACAAATTTAAAAGTGAGGGGTATTCCCGCCTATCCTTAAGAATCACGTGACCACTCCTTCTACTAATAAGAGGGGGAAAAAATGGTAAAGTTTATTGCGATAAACGGGAGAGACAAGTTGCAATAAACGGGAGTTGCGATAAACGGGTGTTGCGATAAACGGGGTTTTACTGTACTTGGTTCCATGGACTTTTGAGCATTGGTAAGTTTTACAAAATTTTTGGTACTGCTTACTAAAAATAAATTGTTGTGACCTTTTAGTCAGCACAACTAATAGGATTTCTCTCAGTCATCCAAAGTTCCTCTCTCAACAGATGAAGATACAGTTTTGTCGCTACAAAATCTCTCTTTTTGCTTCGTGAAAATCACAAAACTTACTAAGCGAGCTATCTATAAAGGTAAGAAACATGCAGAACAAGTTGACATGCTTGTTTTTGACTACAAATGAGTGGGGTGAATAGTGGAGAGGAAGGTTGGTGGTAAACAGACTCTTCTCTCACGACGTAGCATCCGCTTCCTGGGTTCTGTAACGCTGAGAACGAGCTACACAGCATTGTTGTCCAGGTTGACGGACTTTACTAGTTCGAATAACGTGATATTTACGTTAGTACCAACCGGGATAGTCGGAGGTAGTTTTGTGTAGCTGCGGAGTAGTCGTTGTCGTGGTGCTGTACTCGCTGGGACGATACTGTGGCGGAAGCGGGGGGCAAATTGGTCCCTTGTCCTCGCTCTCCTCCACTGAAACCTGCCAAATATGGAGCGCGTTATCGTTAATGCATGTGACATTTATGTGCACGTCCTAGCATGTTATAGCGCAGATCACGCAGGGCAGAATGGAACACGGGTTGACTGCATATTCACAGTCGATGAATGCGGAGACCGACCTGGTTGATATTAACAAGCTTTGATACAATAAACATTCCAGTCTTTGATACATACATGTTTAATATTTTTCCTGGGGTTAAACGTCCATCTGGAATCAATAGATGGAAAATATTTTTCACCGGGTACGATATTAATTCTGCTTGTATCGATATTGAAAAGTTGAACTGTTCAATTACATACCTTGAAATAATATCGGTCAATTCTTAAACACAAACTGGAATAAATATATGATAATTGAATCGGCATGAGGTCAGTTACTTTTTTTTCCAAAACTTTTAGGCGGTGGAACTATAAAATTTCAAAGTGGCAAACGTTTCGGCCACAGATGTGGGCCCTCTTCAGTGCCAGATTTTTTAAAGAGTAAAAACATTAAGATATCGAAACCGCCTTAGGAAATAAACCTTGAAAATTTTGGGTTTTTATGTGTTGTTTGTGGTTGACAACCTCACACCCTCACGAGCGCAATCTGGAATAATCTGGAATGATTTTTTAGTGCGAAAAACTGCACCTCTCCTTTGGTCGTCCAACACCAGGCCTTCTCTTTTTCATGAGTTTTTTACCAAATTTTTATGCATGATTTACTAACTTAATTAGAGTAATAAAACAAAAAATTAAAAAAAAACATAAACAAAAATTAGTATTACTCTTAGGTTACTAAATAACTTATAAATTGTACGCAATTCAGGTTAATTTCATAATGATTAATTTTTAAGGTTTATTTTCTAAGGCGGTTTCGATATCTTAATGTTTTTACTCTTTAAAAAATCTGGCACTGAAGAGGGCCCACATCTGTGGTCGAAACGTTTGCGACTTTGAAATTTTATAGTTCCACCGCCTAAAAGGTTTGGAAAAAAAGTAACTGACCCCATGCCGATTCAATTATCATATATTTATTACTGTGGGTCAATATTAAAATCCAAAACATGTACAGGAACACGTCTTGCTATAATTACAAACTGGAATGTAAACAGTATTCCAGCCTGGATTTTTGGATTGGAAACAATAAGCTTATTGATTGATATTTACAGTTTTGGATTAAAATTTTTGATAAGCTTCTTGTTTGTTGGCTTATAAAAACTCTATTTTGAAGAGAAAATGTGTTCTTTTTTTAGAAGTAGGACTCTGAGTTAGCGCTAACATTGTTCTTATAAATTTATATATTTGATAAACTTATAAGTATAAATAAAATGTATTATTTTCAATTTAATAATTAGGGAATCATTCATACACGCTGAATTTACAAGTTAATCATATTTTGTCATATTTATTTGAGAAAATAATTATTTTTGTAATATTTCAGCAGTTAATTTCCCCTTCGAATGGTTAATTAGTTGCATATAATGTTAATTAATTTAAAAAATGTAATCAGAATTTATATTTTAGGATAGCTTTAGATTTTTCAATTTCTACAGAATGTTGAAGAAGCAATTTCTCTTCGCACAATTGGGTAAACCACACGTCAGTTCATTTTCAAAAGAAGGCACTCGATACTTCTTTGGTTCAACCTGACAATAAAACAAACTTTCTCCCTGTGGAAGCAGACTAAAGAAGGCAGATACGCACGGTTGAAAGACCCTTTTGTTGAGATGATTGATCTACGAATTTATCCACATATCGAACAAGTGTTCAGTAAAAATGAACTTAAATCAGGAATGGTATTTGAAGCATTCGACTTCACTGTGATTCATAATTAATCAAACCTATTCAGGAAAAAATCAATAATTGAAAAAATCGAATTTTACAAAGTGAGTTTTGTGTTTGCTAGGTATCTGGTTTTTATAGAATCGAGAAGCAACTCGAAACGACAATTCAGTGGGTCGAGAAAGGAAATGACAAACAGTAAAATTACAGTGTGAAACTCGATGGTTTCCTCTCTAAAGTCATAAACTGTATTGCGCGAGAATTGTTAATTTTACAACGTGGAATATAACTTGCAGGTAAGAATAGAAATGTCAAACCAGTAATAAAATTGAAATTATTCATACTATGCGTTTGCTAAATATGGAGAGAAGTGTTATTCAAAATATCATTATTTTCAAATTCGTAATAAAACAAACCTCCAGCTTCCAACTATTGCTAACTAGAAATAATTAATATTATGAAAATATTCATCATCTTCGCGAATATTATATCTTCAAGTATTTTTATATTTATAAAACTCGTGCAAATACTTTTCCAAAATTAGGAAAAAAACGTTTTCGTGACAATAGCAGCAATCGATAGATAACACGTAGTTTTATAGTAAATTTTTTTCCTGAATTTTTAAAGCGCATATTTGCCCGTAAAATAAATTGTTGAAAATTGCACATTTTCAAACGAGATTCAAACGCGCCAAAATCATGGCGCGCGGCTAGCAGAAGGCCCCGTGACGTCACGATCATAAAACTCGGATACTTTAACGTAGGATTTGATAGACTCGCAAGTTGAAATAGATTGTTTTCACTAATTTATTGTACAATGAGTGAAAAAGAAACACAGGTAACAACCAAGAAAAGTTTAAAAGGCTATCGAGCATGTTTCGTTCTGTTGTGCGGGAACAATTCAAAAAAGAATTCTGATAAAAATACGTTGGCCGTATGAACTCTATAGAAAGATCTCAAGTTGTTATGATCGTGACGTCACTGCCTCCATGAGTCAGTAGCAAACATGGCCGCCCGCTGTTTGAAAAGTATTTAAAAATACGCATCTCAAAATTAATTTAAAAAAATATTTTAAAGGTCAAAAAAGTTTTTTTCAAATATAAACATTTTATATATAACATGTAGATTGTACTATAAAAAACGCAGGTTGTTTGAGTAAAATTTTTTGTACCTAATTCTTTTAAAAAACTGCTTTCAACTCTTCGTACACAAAGCCTTTAATTACACATGAATAATTAAAACAAATTGTCAGAACTTTTTCTAAGACTTGAAAGAATAAAAATAAGACCTTTGTTATTTGTAAGGAATGTTAGGAAAAGGATTTAATGACATGGGATAATTGAGAAAAATAACAACTTCATGTGAACAACTTTTGTTTCAATGTTTACATTCTTACATCCAAATAATATAAAATTTTATTTTTTAAATTTTTAAAATGACGGAGACGATACAAACGAACGTAGATAAACTACTTTCGGTTTGGTTGATGAAAAAAAAATTCACTGAAGATTTTGCTAAAATTGGACTTTTTTAAATTATCCAAACCGTAAGTGCTCTATCTACGTTTGTTTTTATCTTCCCCACCACTTCTCAATCTTTCAAAACAAAATTTTATGTGTTTTGGACACAAACATGTAAAAACCTAAAATCAATCAAAGGGCATAGCCGGGTTTCCATGTGAAATCGGCGTTAAAACCAAATCAAATTTCGCATGAACCATATGGAAGGGGTTGGGCAAGAGATTATTTTGTCAAATTTTCAGATCGTTATCTGCCATTTTAAATGAGTAATGGCGGATTTTACCATTTTCGTTTTTTTCTTTTATTAGCTAAACTAATCATAGGAAAATTTTGAAAAAAATCAGGGTTGTTTTTTCTAATAGAAGACACATTTGTAAATTTTTGCAGATTTTTTATGCATAATTCGCGATGCAAAAAATTGTGAAAATTTTTGCACGCAATTTTGTTCATATTTGAATTGCGCGACCACTCTTTTGAATTATTCTATTCATTAGTTACCTATCGATGATTAAAACAGAATTTTTGCAGATTTTTGCAAGGTGTGGACGGGGGTAAAAAAAACCATCAAAATACGCATTCTTCAAACATCTTACTATTAAAGCACATTTTATAATAACAGTAGACAAATGAAAAATACAATTTTATTTGGTAATCAATCTCTAACACGGTTTACTGCTGAAATTTTTGCAAACATTTTGCAAAATATTTTGCGAATTTTTTTTGTTGCGAAAAATCGAAATTTTTTTCATGCATTGTGAACAAATGGTTGATTGTCGTTATTCGCAAGTCGAAAGAGTGTTGCGAAAATTTAGTCCGTTCAAAAAGTTTCCGTTTTATATATAAGTGGTATACAAAAAGTAAAATTGGCTTTCCTACAAACTTACAGTTTTAAACGATGATAGCGATGATGACTTATTTATAATTGAAAAAAAATGTTATGCTTGGAAAATGTTGAGCCACTTATGGAGTATGTGCTATGAAACTACAATCAACCGTCTATATTTGTAAAAACTCGATGGTAGAAAAATATATTTTTGTAGGAAAACCAATTTTACATTTTGTTTACCACTTTTATTTAATACGGACAGTTTTCGAACGGACTAAATTTTTTAACGGGCAAAACTTTATAAAAAAATGTAACGAAAACGTAAGTATTGCAATGCAAAATAACTGCTAAAAATTTTTTGTTATCCAGAAATCAAAGTTAATTATTTATTTAATTTACGAGCTTTTTTTATTATTAGTGCGTATTAAAATTTCAAAAAGTAAAGTATATGGAGGACGATTTGAGGGTATTTTCGATGTCATGTATGGTAAAATGAGTATATGTTATTTTTAACAAAGAGAAATTAATTTAACCTGTATATTCGGAAATTATTCAAGATTACGAAAAGATATTTTTAGCAGCACTATTTCGACTTGCGAATAACGACAGTCAACCATTTGTTCACAATGCATGTAAAAATTTCGATTTTTCGCGAGAAAAAAAATTCGAAAAATATTTTGCAAAATTTTTGCAAAAATTTTAGAAGTAAACCGTGTTAGAGGTTGATTACCCAATAAAATTGTATTTTTTATTTGTCTACTGTTATTATAAAATGTGCTTTAATAGTAAGATGTTGGAAGAATGCGTATTTTGATGGTTTTTATTTTTTTTACCCCTGTCCACAGCTTGAAAAAATCTGCAAAAATTCTGTATTAATCATCGATAGGTAACTAATGAATAGAATAATTCAAAAGAGTGGTCGCGCAATTCAAACATGAACAAAATTGCGTGCAAAAATTTTCACAATTTTTTGCATTGCGAATTATGCATCAAAAAATCTGCAAAAATTTACAAATGTGTCTTCTATTGTAAAAACAACCCTGATTTTTTTCAAAATTTTCCTATGATTAGTTTAGCAAAAGAAAGAAAAAAACGAAAATGGTAAAATCGGCCAATACTCATTTAAAATGGCAGATAATGATCTGAAAATTTGACAAAATAATCTCTTGCCTAACCCCTTCCATATATTTTATGCGAAATTTGATTTGGTTTTAAGGCCGATTTCACATGGAAACCCGGCTATGCCCTTTGTTAACTTCCTAAATACCACATGCCCCGATAGCTAATTTATTTATTTTAGTTTTCTTTTTTCTTGCCAAAAATAAAATTGTTTTGATTGAATCATTAATTAACCTTGAATAGAATTATAGATAATTCGTTAAAGAATAAATGAAGTCGTCAACAATCAAGATTAAATCAAAATCACAATTTTTATCGAATTGTTCGACAAAAGAAAAGAACTCAGGCCTAAATACAAAAAATTGGAAGAATTGGTAAATTGATTATTTAAGAAATATTTCGTTCTTGTAAAAAATATATGTTCTTTTGCTGAGGCAGGAACTTCATTCGAACCAAATCATCTTTAAAAATAATTGTTCTTTTAAGGACTTCAATCTACATTAAATTTAGTATAAAAGAAAAAATGTTGAACCTCGTAGTATGAACATTTAAGTTAGTTAATTTAAGTAGAAATTTTGGCAAAGTGGTCGAAGCATGAAAGGAGTCTCAGTGGACTATAAAGTAAGCAAAAAGAAAGTAAAGTAAGCAAAGTTGGCTGAGAATGACCGAGAGATAAGATTCGAGCTGGATCCTGATAGCTAAGTGGTTATCTTATCTAAACGAGCTGCAGAATCTCAACGAGGCTCTGGGAAACTCAAAAAGACGCCCTAAACGGAAATTAACATTTCCTCATTCTCCCGAGGGTGAAAGGCTCTAGAAAAATCGATGGATATTATAACCATGCTACCCACCTCGACTCATGAGAGTAATCTGTGTGGTGCTCTTATCATGAGCGAGTTGTTTGTTATGAAACTGTTAATTTCCTGATGTTCCATGTCGGTCGATCTCTGCTGTTCCACTTCACCCGAGGAAAGCGATAAACCACCAAAGTGTCGCGAGATAAGGGTACTTCTGCGCCGCTTCCATGCAACCAATAAAGCCTGCTTTACGGGCCTCTTGTATTTTATGCTGCATTAGGTGAAAGTAGAGGGGTGTAACGAATCCAGTAATGGAGAATGTGAGCCTGTCGAGAAGCCCATGTTGGATCTAGTATTCATACCCAGTTGAGACTCGTTACGTGTGAAAAGCATCGCTATGCAGCCCTGTACTTGTTTATGAAATACATTATCTTGAAGTACTGAGTCCTGAAATAGGTCGCTTGACGAGTCAATTCGTTATACTTATAATATAGCAAAAACCCAACTGACTCTTGAAAGTGCATTGTTGCACCAACCCAGTTAAATACAATGATTCTGCTAATTGAAATTCCTATTTCAGACACCTAAAGAATATTCAGTTTTAAGGTAGTTCGGCCACGAAAATTAAGCCTCAGGCAAAAATAGATTATTTTGCTTTCAAGAATAGCAAAAATATTATTGGAGGGATCATTTAAAAGAAAAAAGATTATTTTATGTAAAAACCATTTGAAACGTAGAAAATTAATGTATTCAACAAAATTTTATTTTGAACTGCACTTTTTTTCATATCGCTTTTTACCAATTTTTTAAAAATGGTGCGATTCTGATAAATCATGGATAATTTTTTCAGGAAAATTTTTGAAAATAAACTATTTAATGGCTGAAACGATTAAAAAACAATTATTCAAAACAAAATTTTTATAAACAAATTGCTCAAATTGATAATAAATTATTCATTTTCAAAAATTCGAAACGGTAAAGTTGTAGAGATTCTTTTCCCTGGAAAAATGATCCATGATTTATAAGAATCGCAACATTTTTAAAAATTTGGTAAAAAGCGATATGGAAAAAAAATCACTTGAAAATTAAATTTATTAAGGTAGTTGTCGTGCCAAAAATCAGTCTCTGGAAAAAGAAGTTTTTCTATGGTTTCAAGACTGGATCATCAGCCGTGCCATATGTAAGGAAAGACACTCTTTTTAATAAAAAAAATTTTAAAATTACGAAAAATAATATTTTAATAATGCTTTTTGTAATAGGATATTTCCTTATTATCGCTTCTTACCAATTTTTTGAAAATGATTGAAGTTTCTTAAATCATAGCTTATTTTTTCGGGGAAAATATTCTCTACAACTTAACCGTTTCCAATTTTTGAAAATGAATCAATTATTATCAAATTCAGCAATTTGTTTATAAAAATTTCGTTTTGGAAAATTGTTTTTTAATAATTTCAACCATTAAAGAATTTATTTTCAAAAATTGGAAACGGTTAAGTTGTAGAGAATATTTTCATCGAAAAAATAAGCTATGATTTAAGAAACTTTAATCATTTTCGAAAAATTGGTAAGAATCGATAATGAGGAAATATCCTATAACAAAAAACATTATTAAAATATTATTTTTCGTAATTTTTAAATTTTTTTTATTAAAAAGAGTGTCTTTCCTTACATATGACACGGCTGATGATCCAGTCTTGAAATCATAGAAAAACTTCTTTTTCCAGAGACTGATTTTTGGCAAGACAACTACCTTGAATACATTATTTTCCTATTTTTCTATTATTTAAATTTTTTTTAATAGAAATTACACCGAAAAAAATTCCTTGTATCCGTATACTATTTTGCCTAGTTAGGACAGGCGCCAACTTTGCAATCCTAGTTGAAATGAAAAAGTTCAAGTTTAGTAAGAAAAACAAAGAAAGCAAGTTGATTTGACGAACAGATCCTTTCAGGCAGATGTATTAAACGTAACCAATAAACAACTTTACGTTTATGATCTACTAGAGCAAAATTTATATTGATAAAAGTGGATTTTAAAGAATTATTGACAAAAATAAATTTTTGTTTACACAGTGAAAAAGTTATAAATACAGAAGATGTTCTTTTTACAGCGGAGTTTTGTAATAACAACATAGAAATATTAATTGAATTTAATTGTTAATTGAACTAGAATTCTTTATTTCTCTGTAACAAGGTTTATATTGGTTTTTTCAACTATATGTACGTGATTCTCTTAAACAGGAATCCGTGTTATTTCCACTAGGTTAGACTTAACTATGGGTGATAGTTGACTCTCGAAAAAAAATTTTTTTCGGTGTAATCTTTTTTCTCTTGATTAATCCCTACAATAACGATATTGCTATTCTTGAAAGCAAAATTATGTATTTTTGCCTGAGGTCTAATTTTTTGTGACCGAACTACCTTAAAAAAGAAATAAACTTAATTTAATTAATATATCAGATATTAAGGGTAGAATTCATGAGTTCTCAAAATGGACTCCGTAAAAGATTAAGAAGTAAAATTAAAAACAGGGAAATTTAAAGAAATTCAGTTAAAGTTTAAGGGAATTTAAGGATTGCAAGGTATTCCATCATGTACATAGATTTAATTGAAATTCCTGTGTTAAAATGTATTTTATAAGATTTAAAGGATTTATAGAGGTTTTACAGAATTCAATTAGCGATTACTAAGTCGCTATATTCGTATCTTTATTTATAGATGGGTTTCGATCGACCAGAAATCAGATACCCTCAAGTTTACAGTTCCGTAGAGGCTTTGGACTGCAGTTCGCACAATCAATGACAAAGCTCGAGAGCTCATTAGCACTTCCTAGTTGTCCCTACGTTGATAGTTTACGGTTGTCTGACAGCTAACTGAAAACGTGAAATGGTGAATTCTCCTCCTGAGACTTCTGAAGTATGAATAGGAAGTTCTCGCCTTGAAATAATCCACGCTAATTAGTATCGAAATTTTTTTTTAGTCTCATACTTAATTAGAATATACACATACATAGTTTGTTTTGAATTCTTCGTCTTGTTGCTCTGAAATACGTTTGATAAATATTTACAAAATCTCTGATAACACTGGTTTCCAAAATTCGTGCGACTGGCTAACGACATACACTGAGAAAAAAGATTCTTAGATCCAAATAAATATAATAAAGAATTATTTGATATAATTTATTTGATAGGCATTTCTTCAATACAAAGAAATATTTCTTTGCTTGTGAATGTGAGCGAATTAACTCAACCAAATCATGTCTTTGAAACTAAGTACCTAGTTTATTTGAATCTTCTTTTCGCACTCAAAGAAATATTTATTTGATTCAATAAGTCCCATTTCTTGAATTCAACAACATTCATTAATTAATTTAGGAAGATATTTATTCGATTCAAAGATTTAATACATGTATATCAATGTAACGTTTCATTATATGAATAGAATATTGTGTTTACATAAATATTTATTTCTTTATGTGAAAGAAATGTTTTTTGTGAACAGTAGAATGGAAGAATTCATTAAAAAAAAAACATTTATTTCAAAGAAAACGATATTTTGTTGAAATGACTGCAAGTACGTTCAGTTAAAATAAATAATTTCTTTTCTATAAATGTTTGG
Source organism: Diplolepis rosae (assembly GCA_030998225.1). Taxonomy (NCBI): domain Eukaryota; kingdom Metazoa; phylum Arthropoda; class Insecta; order Hymenoptera; family Diplolepididae; genus Diplolepis; species Diplolepis rosae. The sequence continues at coordinate 8,541,964 of JAPYXD010000701.1, forward strand.
CATCATTGTTAAAATTGTCAATCTTTTTGAACTTGAAACATATTTTGTAGAATTAAATCTTTATTAGATTTCTCCTAGGAAATATCCGCCTACATTATCAACATAAAATAATTTAAACCAAAAAAACCAATTTTTTAAAAGAAAGAAATATTTTTTTGAAAAAACTGTAGGTATTTTTCGTTTGAAAAATTTGTTTATTTAATTTAAAGGTTTGCCATATTTGTTATGATAACATATTTTTTAAACTTGAAATAAATTTCATACAATTAAATGTTTATTTGATTCCTCCTAGGAAATATTCGCCTGCATTATGAATATGGAATAATTTAGACCAAACAAACCATTGTTTTAAAAGAAAGAAGTATTTTTTTGAAAAAATGTGGTATTTTTCGTTTAAAAAATTTATTTATTCCATTTAAACGTTTGGCGTAGTTGTTATGATTACATGTTTTTTAAACTTGAAACATATTTTCTATAGAATTGAAAATTTATCATTCCCGTTCTAAGAAACATTTGCTCTCATTATCAACTTGAAATGTATCATTCCAAACAAATATTCGTCCCACCATAATATACATTTTTTTTTCTATTCAACTGTTTGTCATAGTTGATATAAACATACATATGGGTCATTTCATAGGAGATTTACAGTCAAAATTTTTTTTTCGACGAAATATTTTTTTTTGCCTTCTTACTTCGAAAATAATCGACACATTTTTTTTTTCAATGTGATACTTGAAAATTTCGAGATATAATTTTTTTAAGTTTGGCACTCGGAAAAATTTGTTTTTTTCTAACAGCTCACTGTAAAAGCAGTTTTGAATATAAAATGTAACCCTTCCACTTGAAATGCGCGACAGAGTACAAGCTTTCAAAAAAGTTATAGCACACATTTCGTTGTTTTTTTGTAATAACAATATAGTACATTTTTATAAACAATTTAATTTTTTACTGTAAATCTCCCATGAAATGACCCATATACATACTTTCAAATGTGGAATATATTTCAAAGGGTTGAAGATTTATCAGTCTCTTCAAGGAAATATTCGTTTTGATTCACAATATCAAATATATCATTCAAAACTTAATTCATTTATAATTACTTCTTTATTTTTAACTTAGGTTTTTTAAATTCAATTGATTTTACAAAAATTTAAACAGCAAAAGCCTTGATAAATTTATAACATAAAATCTAAAAAATCTACACAAGATTTAGATTTTACATAAATTTCTTAGGTACAATAATAATTTGGAATTCACAATTGTATAATTTATTTTTTTCATTTCTCATTATTTTGGCATAGGGTCAGATTCATTTTATTTTATTCGATTAAAATTTTCGCTATTAGATATAAAAATACTCAAAAAGAAAGCAAGGCAAACGTTTCGGCCACATATGGGGGCCCTCTTCAGTGCCATAAATTCAAAGATTAATTCAAAATTTCTGTAAAGCGGAGATAATTAAAATAAGGATTATCATAAGATTGAAAAACTTATCTCATAGCTTGCAATTCAAAATGAAGTAGTCCAGTATGCAGCATCACGAATTGAAAAAATATTTAGAGTTCACTGTGAATAAAAAACCGGCCCTATGCCAAAATAATGAGAAATGAAAAAAATTCTATATATTTAGGGTCAATATAATAGCAGACATGTTATCAAACATGTCACTTTAAAATGTACAATTTATATTTTGAAAATATACAACACAGAAAATAAAAGAATTTCCTTTTAAATGTTTTTACACAAGATTCTTTTTTATATTAATGAAATTTTTGAATATATATTTTAAAATTTAGTTTCATTAAACTTCATACGTGTAGTTATAATAAAAATGTATACGAAATATTAATTAATAATTATATTATATATTTATCAATAATCATAATTATAATAATTTAAAAAAATATTTTATGAATAATTTATAAAACGAGTTGATTTATTTTTACTTGAGTGGGGCTCAAAAGCTCTATAGTCACGACACATTTCTCTCACAAGCTCTGAATAACTCTTGCAGTCACTATATAAGAAAGTTCCAAATTTTATGTCTCAGGATTGTAAGCGAGCGTGTGCGTGATTCGACGAAAGTGTATCGTCCTATATATAAGTTTTAATTATTAGGTTTATATTTTCAAAGTTGTATATTTAAGTGTATTTGTGATAGAAAATATGATTGGCTGCGACTGAATGGTGTGAATGTTATTGTATGATATTTATATATGTATGTATCAGATGACTAATGGTAGGTTCGAGGTAAGAATTTTTTTGTTATTTAAGAGAACCATGACAACGTTTATACTTGACTCCTTACAATTCATGAAGTTTATATTACTTTAAATTTAAGAAATATTTCTTAAATTTCAAAACACGTTTATTCATATCAGTAACATCTTTTTGACACAAATCTCTAACTCACCATAGGCAATATTATCGTTCTTTGCATCCATTATTACTCAATACACTTTACTATTTGACCATTTTAAACAGTAAATCACATCTTTGGAGCAAATAATTATTTAATCCTGCCAAAAATTATCTCCTCATTTCAAAGAAATATTTCTCTCAATTTACAATACGCTCATTACAAACAAGGAATCATATATTGGAATGGAAAACAAATTTACTTGAACCAATGCACATTTTTTTGAATTAATTCATTGTTTCTTTGAACATGCATCACATCATTTTGCATCAAAGAATTTACTTCTCTTATCAAATAATTGCTACACAATGTTAATAACATATTTATTCAATCTAATGAATATTTAATAGTACTAGAAAAACATTTTTCTGCTTTAATTATTCATTTTTTAAAGACAATAAAAATATTTCTTTGACCTAAAAAAATATTTATTCGTCACCATCCAGCTCAACCATTTATTTGAATTAAAGAAATATTCTTTTTTCTCAGTGTAGTGTTTTTTTGCTACCCAGTCGCAGAAAATAGTTAAAATTTGCAAGCCAGTGTAATTTTTTAAGTTTGAAAGTTCAAACTGGACTCATTAAAAGCCATCTGAAAGAAAGATCATTCTTTCATTTTTGAGGATCTCATTTCAAAATAAAATTTACACACACAAGAGAAAAAAGGAGGACCTCGCCTACCAAAATAGGAAACCAGCTGTTTCTGAGTTTCTCAATCTTACTAAGCATCAGCGACCAATAAGATTAATTTTAACCATACCAACAGTTATCTGAGTAAAAATTTACTGGATTCAAGATCAATCCAAATAATTATTTATTTACTTAATCATCCAAACTGGAAAAACATAAATATAATTGGAAATCTTCAATAATAAATTGTAGACAATTATTTTGCTTTAAGAAGATATAGTTCAGTTTTACAATTGCCCGAATACAACTTCTAGGATTCGGTGAGTCTGAAAGACCAATCTCAGCAGAAAATTTTCCCTGAGTCTAGCTTAAGTAAAAAGTTACTTCCTACCTGCCAAAATTTTGCTTAATAGGGCATAAAAGTTTTATGCGTAATTGAATTGTTATCTTTTAATTTAGATCCGTAGCTGTAGGGGTTGAAGCGTGATATCCAATTGTAGTGAAGTAGCTCATGTATCTAAGCTGTTCTCATTTCTCGATGAGAAATTGCTTCCATTTATGTATATTGTTGCCACGTATAAAGGGAGACATGATATGTGCGCTACGAATTTGCGGTGGATTTCGTTGAAAATCAGAGCGTGTTGCTTTAAATTAAAATAATCTGTTTTCCTTCTGCTGGTCCTCCCATATCGTTGGTTATGCCCACCAGGCGAAGTTGTTAATCGCATTACCTCACTTTGCGCACATGTCCTTCACAAGACAAAATTCGTTTTTGAATGCATCGATCCAGTCATTACAGTTGGAAATCACTTTTAGTTCCTGTTTGATTGTTGTTCAGCTTCATTTCAAAATTAAATTTCCATAACTATCGACTTTTAGGGCCCAGAACGTCATTTTGAATTTAAAAATTTGAACTTTAGTTTCGAAATTACGGTTCCCAAAACCGAAGTACCAACTTTCCTTCTAATCGCTTTTAGTTTAAAAATTATTGGTCTGCTATATTCAATTTTTAAATTTGGATTCAAGATGTGCAATCAGCAAGCCGACAATTTTTTATTCCAATCTACTTGTAATAATTTTTTATTACTTTGTATTTTTTAGGTCATAATAAAAATTACACTGAAACTCAGTGTTAAAGATTTAAAGATATATTAATTGGTTTGAAAGTTACGAAGTTTTAAACAAAATGGTATAGCGTATATACCGCTAGGTATTATACAGGGTGGGCCATATAAAAGTTTAAATTTAAAAAGTCAATAAAAAAAAACGGCTTGATATTTTTCAAAGGTCGAACATTTATTTGAAAGGTTGTTTTATGAAATTTATTTGTGGAAAACCATTTCGGACAAATGACCACCACGGCTGAGTTTACAGTAGCTTATCCGATCCACCCAATTTTGGAGTACTTTCTCGATGGTTTCAGGCCTTATGGCAGCAACAGCAGCTTGAATCTCGTACTTTAGATCTTGAATTGTTTCTGGATGGTTGGCGTAACATTTATCTTTAACAGCTCCCCACAAAAAATAGCCCAACGGAGTTAAATTGCAGCTTCTGGGAGGCCAATTCACATCACCTCTTTTGCTGATTATGCGATTTTCGAAGATAGGGCGTAAAAGATTGAGTGTAGCGTTTGCTGTATGGCACGTAGCACCGTCCTGCTGGAACCAAATGTTGTCCAAGTCTTCCTCTTCAATTTACTTGAAGAAAAATTTGGATAACATTGCGCGATAATAATAATAATATAGTACTCCAAAATTGGGTGGATCGGATAAGCTACTGTAAACTCAGCCGTGGTGGTCATTTGTCCGAAATTGTTTTCCAAAAATAAATTTCATAAAACAACCTTTCAAATAAATGTTAGACCTTTGAAAAATATCAAGCCGTTTTTTTTATTGACTTTTTAAATTTAAAATTTTATATGGCCCACCCTGTAGTGTTAAAATGCAATGAACTGAAATAAATTCATAATTTTTTGGTTTCTAAAATTTAACATTTCATTTGTCGTTGATTCTTTCACTAAATATCAAATATAATTTTTACTTTTTCAGAAGTTATACAGCTTAAAACAAAAATTGTAATATATATTTTTAATTTAAAAATATCGATTTAAACATGTAATGTAATTATTTCATTTTTATAATTCTTTATAAATTTTTAGGGCCGTTCAAGTATAGGTTTTGCTGTTTCTAACAATTAATAAATGTTCTGATTGTCAATTCAAGTTTAGTTAATATTTGCGATATAAGAGTTTGGAATTTTCTACGAGCACACCTGTCGGCAACGTATCCTATCTGATACACGACTAATGATTCTCCGATAATGTAGGCAGTGGCAGAAATTTCAAACTCAACTAATTAATTTGAATTAATTGAATAAAAATATTTCAATCTACTTATATGACATAAATATTAAAAATTGCTCTGCATAAAATATAATTTATTCATCAAAATGTGTTTGATCACAAAATTTGAATGTATTACCAGAAAGTATTTTAAAAATAATTAAAGCATTGTGAAGAGAAGATTTCTTTCTTTAACTTACAAACAATATTACAGAATATCTTATGAACGTGATTGTAAAAAATCATTTCGTAAATGAAAAAAAATTAAGTGAAGTATTTTTTTAAAATTGCTAGTGCAAAATATAAAAAACTATTAATTTTCGAAAAATCGATAATCAATTTCGGTATGCACAATTTTTTTATCGTTCACGTCCTTTGTCGTCGAATTATTCATTGTTAACAAATCTAATAGTAAATGAGGCCGTTGATTAGTAAATATTTTAAACGATTCTAAGTTCTTTAGTGTTTCTAAGTTACACTTTACAACCTCTAAGGCTTTTTTTTTTAATTTTTGAATCGAATACAAATCAGCGAGTGAAAGAGTTTCTACAACATTATCGACAGATAGATTTTCATATAATTCAATTGCACAGATTCTTTTGAGTTTCTTCAAATCGTACTTATCCGCAACAGCCAAAAGCTCATCGATCGAGTTTTTCAAATCTTCTTTATCTATTTTGTTAGTGTAAATAAATTGCAGCATCTTTTCGAATATATCTGGTTCTACATCCGTTATGTCTGCTGATAATAGTAATCCTTCGATCATTTGACTCTTGAACAATGCAGCAAAAACAGAACTCTGAGCAGCTAAAATAATCCTGTGTACTTTGAACTTCTTATCTCCGACAATGAACGTAAAATCTTTAAAAGATTCGTCATCAAATGCAGAAAATTTGTCTCCTAATGAATCTTCATATTCTAATTCTATAAAAGTCGGTATTTCTTGCTGGATACTTTCTAGAGAGTTTGGGATACGTATATTGCAAATGATTGTCATGTGATCTGAAGAACATTTGTTCCATTTCATGGCCGTGTCAAGAACTTCAAATTTTATACTTTTAGATAAGATTCGTTTAACCTTTATTCCTTCTAATTTACCAAAATTATATTCGCCACAATCTGAGTGCACTGAAAGTGACATTTGTAAGTAACCGTTGTAATCTTCTTGTTTAATTACCCTGATGGATAGTGTATTTGCGAATTTTTCCTCTCTCACTATTTGAAGGAACCATTTTTTGTTTTCTTCCTCCCATTGAGGGAAAGTAGGCGAATTCATAAAGTACATTTTTCTGACAGTACTGTTGTAATTTTGAATAGTCCATTCAAAATGATACGTAGAAAAAGTAAATTTTGTAGAATAGAAATAACTTTCTTGACATTTATTAGAATCTAATTCAGTCATGTCCCCTTTTGACACAACTATTCTGTAATTTTTAAAAGGAAAAAGTTAAAAATAAAACCAAATAAAATGAATAAAGTGAATAAAATTCCTCTTATTTTATCGTAACTTTTTCATGTTTAAGTTTCGACAAAATTATGCATTTTATTTTAACCACTCCTTTCAAGTGCTTGTGTGTATTTTATTGAGGTGAAATACTATTTTTATTTGAAAGTAGTATTATTATCGATACTAGAAATTAATTTTTGAAGATTTATTTACATGCCAGATATTCACTTTGGAAAATTTGGAGGTAAATACCTAAAAATAAACTCAATTAGTCTGATAAAAAATAATTCTAACGTCATCTATAAGTACAATTTTCAATGCACAATCGAAAATTAAAAAGGAGTAGTTCATTCGAGGATGAAAAGTTAAGAATTAATATAACAAACAGAAATAAAACTTACCAAATGAAATGATATCTATATTTTTAAATCAAAACGTATAATCAGTATGCAGTGTCCGAATAACTTTATATGCTTCGTAGCAAATATTTTTGCCAGATATTTCAATTGATTATTGTTATTTACATACGCTCAACATAGAAAATCTTATTGTTTGTTTGACCTTTACCATCATGATACTCAGTTGGCGAATGAGCGCGCTCGCTACACGGCTACAGTGATCGTAGATGGAATTTACCCCCTCCATTATGACATTTAATTGAAAAAAAAAGCAATTTTTCAAGTATAATTTGGGCAAACTTTCAAATATAATTAAAGGACTACTTGAAAAAGTAATATACTTCAAAAATTTCCCCAAATTATATTTGAAAAATTGTTTTTTTTGCAATAAACTGGTAAAGTGAAGGGGGTAAATTCCATCCACGATCTGGGACTCTGGGAGCACTGCACGAACTGGAATTTTGCCATGTAATTAGTTTCTTCTTATATCTAGTCTCCATGGAAAAAATAATATGCAGCAGCCACTTTTTCAGTGTGTAGATACAGACCAGTGCTGCCAGATTTTTTTTCGGTAATCCGTGGAAATGGTGGGGGAACGCCCGAGAAAATCCGTGTTTTCCGTAGGTCTATGGCCGCGAGAGGGCGGCATAAGCGAACGTGGTCAAGAATTGATTGATGATTTATGATATGAAATTCTTCAATTCGTAGGTATAGTGGCTTCCTGAGCGCGCTTGTTAAAGACTAATAGGGACCGAGCGTTCGGCGGGAGGGGATAGAAGAATCGGTCGCCGCGCTCGCAGTGGCGAAAAGTGAAACTTATGGAGTAAATATATGTACGTGTTGTTATAGCAAAATTCAATAACAATGGGTTTTTCATGTTGTATAGTTAACTGTAAAAATACAGCTTCGAGTAGCAATTACAAATTTTTTCGATTCCCAACTGCCACACACAAAATACAGCAAAGAGTTCAATGGATTTCTGTAATAAGACTCATATTGTTAAAGCAAAAACATTAACGATACCCAGTCAGAAGAAGATAAAGAATAAATGTTGCAGTACGGTAACCAATGAGTATGCTGAGATAAATCATTGAGTGGAGAACCCCAAGAGTTAGGAACGGGAAGACGTTATTTTCAAGGCTACGAGTCACTGTAAAAAGAGGAACAACTTTTGGACATGGCTGGAGTTAGTTATAGCACTTTTGATTTTTTGTTACAAAGAACACTCGTACCATCAGATAACTGTAAATTTAGTCGAAAGAATTCTAATCCTAAAATCCATAATTAAATTGTTCAAATCTGGTCATATTTTTTATTTACTGAAAAAAATCTTACCTACTGAATGTAAATACATATACAGAAAATAATGACAGTACCGGTCAGAATTGTCCGGCCACCTGTTTTTCGATAATTGCTTAAATGATCCTAATTTGAATTATGTAAGTGAAAAAATTTGTTCTCTTAGTTAAATTTAAAGCTATCAAAATTCTTTATAAAATGAGCCCAGCATGAATTCGTTTTGTTAAATTTTGAAGAAGTTATTGGAGAAATAGTCAAGATTTCAATGCTTTCTTAAATTTTAAATAACTTCAAAGTAATCAACATTTTTTAATGTTCTTGGACTAATTTTAAAGCTAAATTTCTACAAAATCGATCAAAATTTCTGGAATTGATGTGTAACTTTTTTCTTACATACTGCATGAGGTTAAAGTTCAAATAAAAAAGTTGGATAAATTCCAATATTGCTTTTGCTTAGAAAAACATTTTTTCAAGATATATAAAACATATAATCATGAATTTTGTATCGAATCCCCTTAACATATATATTCATATGATCTTTATTATGATTTACCTACAGATGAAATGTTTTCGAAATTTCCCTACTTTTTTGTTACAATTTTAACTCCTTGTATTATGTAAGAAAAAATTTATAGATTTACAATAATAATTTAATGCTATTTTGTAGAATCTTAGCTCTAAAATGAGCCCAAGAACATTAAAAAATGTTGATTACTTTGAAAGTTATTTAAAATTTAACAAAACGAATTCATTCTGGGTTCATTTTATAAAGAATTTTGATAGCTTTAAATTTAATCAAGAGAACAAATTTTTTTACTTATATAATTAAAATTAGGATAATTTAAGCAATTATCGAAAAACAGGTGGCCGGACAATTCTGACCGGTACTGTACGAGCTAACGACCGTGCAATCGTCGTGTAAACATATCATGAACATAACTTTACATGATCGAGTCTATCTTAGTAAAATCACAATTTTCCACTATTATACTTACTGCTTATAATTTTTATATATTGACACTCGATGTTGTTAATACGATTGAACTCCAATCGATGCTCTGTAACTGTTCTATTTTGATATACAAATTATTTTCATACTATTTACCTGACATTGCTGCAAAAACTTTACTCCATTAGTTCGTCTGTTTCAGTCACCAGATAGCGCGACATGCTTTTCTCGGTCCTTCAATAGTGATTCGCTGATTTTATGCGGACACGCAGAATTTAATTGGTCGATTCCATTAAAAGCATTGTATTTTCCACAAGTTCAACCAATCAAGTTCTGCATATGATCTGGATACAGAAGGTATTACAGAGACCTACAAATTTTCTCAGTATATATAACAAAAATCCGTAGAAATCCGTATTCAGTTCAGTGTGTCTAGATTTGACATGCGAACGTTACGTACACAACGCCAACAGCAGTACGTACGTGAGAATGGTTGCGTGCGCAGCGTAGTGTATCTGCTGTTCGCAGTGGTTCTCTGAGTTTTCTCTGGTTTTCTCTCTTTGACAAGGTGCCTCCAACCAGAGAAAATTCAGAGAACCACTGCGAATAGCAGACACACTACGCTGCGCGCGCAACCATTCTCACGTACGTACTGCTGTTGGCGTTGTGTGCGTAACGTTCGCGTGTCAAATCTGGACACACTGGTTCAGTTGCTTTACTTTGGTCTCCTTATGTTAATTCTCCATGATATACTTGTAATACTCAGAGATGGGTACGTAATTTACTCTAGGTCATTTACTTAGTTTTTACAGTATTTTATGATCAAATTTCTAACGTATAGATTCTAAACCAAATTTTCAATACGAATGAAGGAATTAAAAAATAAGATTCCTTCCCATAAATTTTTCGTGGGATTTTTTAATGGTTTGACGAAGTGTAGTACTGTAGTTAACTGCTTATGGAAGTGAAAACGCCTGATTCTTCTAGTTCGCATAAAAATAGAGTAGAAAAACTGGCGGTTTAAATTTGAACTTGAAGAAATCAATAAAATAAATACACATAAAAGTGAAACACTAGATGAATTAGATAAATTTGAACATTTATCAGACGATTCCATTATGATTGGCTGAGACTTTGAGGTTAGAATACGTGTATTAATACATTTAGCATTTGTGTTTAGAAAATGGATTCCCTTGGTTCAAAGTATACTTTTTCAGTATACTTTGTTCTAGAGACAGGAGCACTCATGAGTCAAGACGTGTACAGATAGGATCACTTTAACACGTGTTTTTAGTACGGCGATGAAACAAGTGGCACTTGTCTAATGCAACGAGTTTCAAATGAGAAAGCAAGATCACGTGTATAGCCTTGTTAAGCTTCGATGAATGATGGCGATAGCGCACGTCTTCTTGGGACGTTGAACAATACCTATTTTACCCTCCCAGTACAGGATAGTATCCTCTGCACTTTAATTAAGTAGAGTCAGCTCACTTTCTTGACGTTTCTTTTCTACCTTCATATCTGATGGAACTGGTACTTCACAGAAAAAAATTCTCCTTTTCTTAAAAAATTTGTCATTCATTTTTAGGGTGACCATCCGTCCGGATTTCCCTGGGCATGTCCTCATTTTAGGGCTCGTGTGAGTTGTACTACAGAATTTTTGACTTTGTCCGGGATTTGGTCCGGATTTTTCAAATGATACATTTTTATTTTTTATTCAACTTTTGGATCTTTTTTTGTACAAAATTTTATCATTCGATGCCGTCTAACGATTCCTTCGTCAATTCACAAGCCTCAGCAACTCAAAAATAATCTTTCAACTTAATAGATTATTAATTAAAATGCATCAGGGTTAAAAAATATAAGATGTTAAGCGTTGATAACATTTAATAAAATAGTCACATTTCTGTCCTATCTTGTCCTTATTTTTCAAACCTTTTTGTCCTACTTTTCGAAAATCAATTATGGTCACCCTAATAATGTTGGATATTTTACTCAAATTTTGGAATCTTTAAAAAAAATTAAACTTAAACTAAACTTTAAATTACATAATTTTGAGAAATTATATAGAACTTTCAAAGAAATCTATATTGGAAATGAAATCATTATACACAGCATAAAAATATAAGCAGATGTATGAAATATATGAAAGATAGAATTTCATAAATAAATAATACGAAGCATATTTTTAAGGAATAAATTCTGCCCTGGATTTCTTTGGAGGACGATCGTTGGTTTTCCTTTGCTTTTATTTCGCTTAGTCTCCTGGTCGAGGTCTTTTATTTATTTATCGGCCAGAAGTCGGAGATCGATGCGGATATACTGGAGAAGAGCAAAAAAGAAACGCCAAGTTTATTCCATCGTCGAGTGCCGGACGGTTCACCAGCTTTCAAGTGGGTTAACTCGACCTTCCTCCAACTCCGTTCTGGCAAACAGAGGCACTTTCCATGTCAGGGGGACACCAACCCAGTACTCGTATTTCCGGATACTTGGGCATTAATAAAAATCCAAAAGAAATTCTCTTCTTAACTATAAAATTCTATTACAACTTCTTAATAAATGCTTCTATTTGAAAAATCTCTTTTCTCTCAAATTCATATAATCCTCAAAAGATGAAGAGTCAACGATAGTGTCCAAGTAATTCTTGAAAAGTTCCACTTTGTGTCACGAAAAATTAATTATACCCATCTTTAGTTTAACTAGGTAAAAGAATGAAAAAGAGCAAACTGGAGACAGAAATGAGCTGACAAAACGTCGACAAGTGTTTACCGTCCGTGTCGTTACAAACCAGATTAATAGCTAGGTAAGCTTCGTTCGCGGCAATGAACCCTTTCGTTTCAACCCACTACGATGCTGAAGGCTGTAATTAACGTTGGAGTTTAACAACGTGAAGCAACGACGAGGAAAGTTAAAGATTGTTTGTGTTGGTCTGTCAATTTCAAGTTTTCCATTCATTCTCATAAATCCATGTCGCTCATCTTAGTATGAATTGAATTATTTTTGTTGATTTTATTTACTCAGACGCAAAAAAGTAAATTTATCTCAAAAAAAGTTCCAATTAACTAGGCGTTTCATTTATAAAATACGAGCATTTGGTGACTACAATATCTGCGTTTTGCTCCATAGAAGGGATGCTGACTCAGTGAATATGCTTAGTAGCGTAGCACATTGAGGTGTCTTCACATTGTGAAGACTTTCATGTTTCAAGTATATTTTCGTAACTAATTTCATTTTTAAAATGTTTACTTGTTCAGGGTGACCGTTTTCATCGACGAAAATAATTCTCGGTCATCGAAAATTTTTTCCCGGTCACTAAAAAAATAGTTTCCAATGAATAACAGTTAATGCAATGGCTTTTAAAGTTTTAAAATATTTTTTATTTAATATTCTGAAATGAAATTTCTCCTGGTGTGCGAAAATCACGAAATAAGACGGGAATTTCGAAATGCATAATATAATATATAAGTAAATCACTTTATGTAACACATTTAAAACAAATTAAAATCGTTTTTTATTGAAAATTTAAAAAATTTCCGGTCATTCCCCAGTTTCTCCAGGTCACAGAAAATTCCCGGTTTCCCGATCCAGCGACCACCCTGTTGTTACTATTCTATCTTTCCTTGTATTCTAAACTTTGCAGAATTGCTGCTAACTCAGAGTCTTTCTACTGGAAATAAAAATGATCGATTTTGTTTAACTTTAAATTTCCTTTAGTTTAAGGCCATCGATCAACTAGATCACGTGACCAAATTCCTGTGAAAGTTCGTGTAAGATAAGTTTTTTATTTTACAAAATGTCTTCCTGGGAATTTGAAAAATACAACAGGAAAAGATAAAAAACGTCTCTCAACTTTCTTTTGTTTTTTTTTTATTTTACATGAACGAATAAATATCTAATTTAATCACGTGGTCTGATTGATCCATGGTTTTAAATTAGAAATGGAAGAATGGTATTTCAAAAACTTTGAAACTCATAAGGTTATGCAGAGGGAAGTAAAACAGATGATAAATCGAGGTTCTCACCTTAAGATTCACTTGCTGATCATAGAAAGTTGGAGGCGTAAGTGCAGCCTTTAGCCTCCTATTCCTGTAGAAGATAAAGGTAATGGCTGCGAGTAACATTATGATGACGGTCGTCAATATTCCAATCACCAGACCGATCAATTGCTTCGATTCTGGTTCCTTGCTTTTATCTGGAACTACATAAATACATCCTCTATATCTACATCCATAAGCTTTAGGTGGTATCATAATGAGTTTATTGAATCGTTAGGTTATACTTATAGCTTGATTTATGCGGTAATACTATTAGGAACACGAAACTATTACCGAAGACACCATGCATCAATGATTATGTTCATCAGCTCTTAATCAAAATCGATCGGACGTTATCTCTGCCCTTCATTTATGGTGAAAGATATAACTAGTACTAATCTTTTTTGGAATTTTTTTCGAATTACTAAATCAAATTTTTGTGGAATTTCAATAAAAATCCTTTTAATATATTGCAATAGAATTATAATAGAAACTCCATAGAATTTTTATCCAATTCATGAGATATCCTTATGGATCCTGAAGAATCTAATGGATTTTCTACTAATAATAACAAAATTGCAAATCTTGAAAAAATTAAACGGAAATTTCATAATAGTTTTATGATTATATCGTAAATTTGATAAAGTTTGAATTTTAAGAATTTGAAGGATCGAAAATAAAGGCTAAAACCTCAGGAAAGAATCAACAAATTAAAATGTTGAATCAAAAAGAAAATCAAAGTAATAAAGACTCCCTGGTGGGATGGTTACAAAAATGATAATCTCAGTTAAAACGATTTAAAATAGAACAAGTAATTGTTAGATACCTCTCAAGTTTCGAAAGCGTATACAATCACGATATTTGTTAGAAAGCTTAAAGTAGCTACTATTTGTGAATAAACTCAGTCATTTTATGTCAAGAATTCTTGAATTCAAAGCGGCGTCTACGTTGGGGAAGTAAACACGCTTATTACATATCTTGGTATTTGATAAAGTTTCTCCTTCAATATTTTTCTTTTCATCTATCGAAGCAGTAATGATGTCATGGTTAGAAAAGAGTCTCTTGAATTCCCGGATCTCTTGCACATTGGTTAACTTTCAATGCAATTATAGTGTTATATCATTGTGGAAATCTTATCTTAGAAGTACGTACACAAAAGTCCTTGTCGCTGTAAATATTCCATACTGGCTTTTTAACTATAATAATCAAGAATGATATATTTACTCCACCCCTTCAATTTAAAAACTACTTAAGTGCACGGTCTTCAATAACATTCGTAATTTAGAAAAGCTACACATTTTAATTCTTCTATAACTTTAGGTTTAACAGATGCTAAGACGTGAATTGAAAATTATGATTTATTGAAACAATTTTTGAATTAAAGTTTAAGTAAATAGCTTAATTACTATTCAAGTAAAGTGTTTCCGAATAAAGTCAGACTGGCAGAAATTTAGGTAGCAAATTATATTTAAAAATTAAATTCACAAAAGAAATGAGTCCATAACTTTTATGAAAAATCACTATAAATTTCTAAATTCGTAGATTTAGAAGGGGGAGAGCTAGAAACTTTAAAATGTTTCAAACAAGACTGTTATAATGTGGATTCTGGAAACAAAACTTACAAGAATTGTCATTATTTTCGCCTTTGTTGAAAGTAGCTTTCACTTCATCCCTTTGAAGTGGACCCTCGTTGTTCTGAAAAGGACTTCCGGTCGACAAAGCAGTTGTACTTTTGTTTTTCAGCTCTTCATCGTCTGTATTGTTCCATTCAAAAATAACTGCAATACAACATTTTTACTAAATATTATCTACATTTTTGCGATTTGAATTTAACAAAACGGTGACCGAGTTTCTTCAATGTGTGTGTAACTGAAAATTCTTTCAATGCGATCCCAAGAGAAAAGCAAACTCCTGGGAGTGTCTGAGAAAACGAGAGCATGTCTCCAGATTCCCCTTTAAGCCAACCTTCGCAGAGAATCTAGGTTTCCGAGATTGTACAAACACAATATAAGCTATTGAATCACGCATTAAACCTCTCTGCTGAAAGAAAAGATTTTCAGTACGCTCTTTCTTCACATGATCAACTCCTCTCTGCAAAAATGATTTTCTGAGTTTTTTTAGATTCTAAATTCTTTTAGTTTTCCAGAATCGATTTTTCCGTTAAATTCTTTTCCCGTTGATCAATGTGGGTCAATGTAGCAGTAGAGAATTGATCTGGTGCAAAAGCGTTACATATATGTTTATAGTGGACAATCCCTTCTAACTGACAAGTGTAACAAAGCTCAACTGAGTCTCAGGAATGATTAATGATTGCCTCCTTCTCTCTCAAACATAGTCAACAAGCCAAGGTCTAAGACGTGCTTTGCTAGCTTAAGTTCGTGATTGCATTTTAATTAATAATTAAGACAGGCTTAAATCTATTATAGTCTCTAAACTTTGGCTAAAAAATAATTTTAATAAATGAACGTAGGTGTTTTAACTGAAGACGAATTGATTCTGATATTATTTTGTGTTAAAATAATTTTGTTTCCGTTTGTGCGTTAAGTATGAATTATGGATAGGATTTTCGAGTATCGATGTTGGTTTTCATCATTGAAGAATGAATTACTTTTTATATTACTGAAAGTGGTCGGAGATTAGATTCTGAGAAATGGTTGGTTTATTAAGGATCCTGGTCATATATAACTATAGCTCTTTGCAATCAAAGTTTTCGAAATATTCGGTCCTGCTTACCAGATTCGAAGATAACTTCGCTAAGCATGATCCAGCGTGCTGAAAAATAAAGCTGCAGTTTCAGAAAGCGACCAGCTCGTGAGTGGAGCTTAATGGTAACATCACGTGCCTGTTCCAGAACCAAATCAGGCATATACGAAAACTGAACAGGTTCACCATTGAACTGACTTGCTTCTACGCTTAGGTAGACCTTTGCGTGTGAAAAAACCTACAAGACAAAAGGACATGAATTAATTTTATTTTATTTTAAATTAGTGGATAAAAATAAAAATAAGTTTAATCAATATTGGATCATAATGCTAATTATATTAATAAGTAGGTGGAAACAACGTCTTCGGACAATCAGATACAATATGTCAGTGGATAAATTTTAATTAAGGAAACGAATCTTGTAACATTACTCAAAGTTTCGAAGTCTAACTGACTTTCTCTTCAGGAGCTTTTTTTAAAATAAAAAAGAAGAATATATGTAAATTAATAGTTAATAAAAATAAATTTTTATAATAAATAAATAAGATTAACTTAATATTAAAAATCAGTCTTCCTGTTCTATTTGTAAAACTAAACTAACGAAAGTCAAATTTATATTTATTATAAAAATATTAAACATACCATGATATAATAACAATCAGTTTCTTATAAAATCTTTTCTTAGTCAACATTAAAATTGGGATGTCACTATTTGTCATACACTCACATGTTAAAAAATATAAAATCGTGTAGTAATTCATATAATAGGAGGAAAATTTCCCTCTCGTCCATATTATTATTAATTATTCGAAAAATTATTTTAAGAGCATTTCAGCTCCGTTCTTCTTTATGTACATTTACAAACTGTTTCATTATTATTCTACAAGTATTATTAGAGTTCGAAGAGTAATATTATTGTTATTATTTTTGACACCAAATTTAATAATATTACTTTTATCATGAAAATTTAAACTTGTAATCTAATTAATCATTTGTAAATTTCTTTTGATAAATATTTTAATTTCTTTTTATTTTACAAAATCAATAATTACATTATATGCATTACTATAAGCATCCGTATCAGTAATTTTGTTTAGACTATTTTCTTTCTCTTTCTTAATATAAATCATTTCTGCAAATAAACGTTTGTATAAGTTGTTTTATTTATGTAAGATCTGTATGTTGTTCCAATCAAAATCATGTGGTATTTCCCCCTCTCCTATATTTTCAGTTCTGTGTTTTGTTATAACATTATGATATTTCTTATTTTTTAAATTGAAATTATTTTTATGTTCATATCTTCTGATGTTAAGAAGTCTTTTTGTTTGTCCTACATAAGTCTTGTCACAGGATATACATTCTTATTTTGTAGACAACATTACTCATTTCACTCTTTTCCAATGTATTTTTACCTAATTTTATAATTTTGTTAAGCTTAGATTCAACTCTAAATATTATATTAATATTTTGCTTAGCAATTATTCTTTTTATATTTTCGGAAATTTTTCCATAAAAGGGAATCGATATTATTTTTTTTGGTTCTGTAACTGGATTCATTTTGTTCAAAGTAATGTTATTTTTGTTTTTATTGTAAATTTCTATTGTTCTTTTCCTAATATATTTGTCTATAAATTTATTCGGATAATTATTTAGAATCAAATATTCTTTGATAATATTCAAATTGTCAACATGATAAATCTTATTGGAAAGTAATATGGCCGAATCTACCAGATTTTTTATTATATTAATTTTATGTTGTATCGGATGATTTGAGAAATAATTAAGAAATCCACCTGAAAAAGTATTTTTTCTGTACCAATTAGTGAATATTGTGTTGTCATTATTTCTGATAATTAGTATGTTAAGAAAGGGAATTGAATTGTTGTTTTCTATTTCAAAAGTGAATTTTAACCTATCATGGTATTTGTTAAATTCGTCAACTATATTATTTATTTTATCTTTTGGTATAAAGAGAATTGTGTCATCTACATATCTATAATATAGAGGGACGGTGAAATCTAGTTTTTTAATAATTTCTTCTTCTAAATCTTGCATTACTATATCTGCAATAATGGGAGAGATAGGTGATCCCATTGGAGTTCCAAACATCTGTTTATAATATTTATTATCAAATTTAAAATATGTTGAATCCATTAAAAAGTTAATCCCTTTTTTTAATTCATCAATTGGGAGTTTTGTAACTTTTTCAATAAGTGGCCATCTCTTATCTATACCTTTGAGAACCAACACTGTAGGTACATTGGTAAAAAGAGAAGTGACATCAAGAGATATCATAATGTGATTTTTTGGAAAGGTTACATTTGAGAGAATATCAATTAAATTTTGTGAGTTCTTGATTGAAGATAATGGTTTAGTAAGTGCTTTTTTAGAATATTATTAAGAAATTTTGCCAAATAAATTGTAGGAGAGTTGATTGAAGATACCACAGGTCTTAATGGATAGTTATTTTTATGTATCTTAGGAAGACCATAAAATCTAGCTATATTATCTGATAATATCCGTGAATGAATCAGGAATCAAAGTATCTGTGCAGTTAATCAACCAAGGGTCATTGTTATTATTATTGTCATCATTACTATAATTTTTGTCATATATATTTACTTTTCTGTGTTGGTTTAATTTAACTTGACTGACCTGCTGTTGATGTTTTAATTTTTGTAATTTTTTAAACGTAACGTTGAGTAATGTTACAAGATTCGTTTGTTTAATTAAAATTTATCCACTGACATATTGTTTCTGATTGTCCGAAGACGTTGTTTCCACCTACTTATTAATCATATGATTCTCGGACGTTAAAAGTACATTGAATAAAACTAATTATATTCATGAAAACTTAACATTTTTTTTTATAATAATATGAAAAAGTTACTTCTGTACCTGTACGTCTTTCGTGAAGAAATTATTCGTATGTAGGTGCATCGCTGTGAAGTTCCTAGCGTAATCGAATTCGAAAGTTATTTCAACGGGTCTCCCAAGCATGCTTGGTGTGTCGTTCCTCCAACCTATCCACTCGTACCCTAGAATAGAAGTTTTTTTATGAAATACTACAAATAAAACTGTCAAACATATTTTCTGATTTATATTTTAATTTGAATAATTAAAAACAGGAGAGTTTATTCACTAAAATGGAGAACTTCCTTATTAAAAAAGGAATAATCAATTGTCATTCAATAATTGAATAATTAATCAGTAATTTGACTAACAGATAGAGTAATTTGCATATTTTTAAATACTTTAAGTGAATCAAGTCACCATTAATCAAAGGTGTGAACGAAATTTTTTATTTGATTATTATTTCGATGAGAAAGTATAAAGCAGAATCTAAAAATATATTTATTAAAAGTGGAAATTTTATTATTCCCTGACAGCCACATATTCTTGGAATCATTTATAACTAAAATAACTCAATAAAAACGTGATAAAGGTTAACAGTTATATCATTTAATCAGGACACTTTAGTATGGACTTTTTATTCCCGTATTTAAGGATCAGAGTTTATAGAATGAGAGACATTCCTTCTGGCTTTAACGTCGAGGAGTTTTAGTTTCTAGAACATCGTTCTGACCTATCCTCTTTCGTATAAACCCCCTTTAACATCGTCCCTCGAGTAAATAGTTTCCATTTTCAGTTAATGCCAAATATCTTAGAGTTTCGAGAAGAATTTCCTAAGATAATTCCGTTATGGTCGCCATAAAAGGCATTACAACGACACTTCCACCATTATGAGTAATTTTACGGCTCAACTTTCCTCACATTATCGAACTCTTGATTGAATAATCGCTACTAAACAGGCTGCGAAATAATAAGACTCACTTTAGTGGTCAGGCTTCTAGAACTGCATAAAACTATTCCTCAAAGCAAATTGATTAAATTGATTCTAATTGGAGGATAGAAGAATATTTTTATGCCTGTATAATATCGAACAACTATCCAACTCTACCGAGTTGTGAAACATTGATCGATGAACTAATTTTCTCCCTCTCTAGTAAGAACTCTATTTCAAGAGGAATGTGGTTTAATTACTTAGGAAGTCTTGATTGTATGCAAACATCATGAATAGACAACGTGTTCATATTTACATCGAAAGTTTTTAAGTTCTAGATTCTGGAATATAATTTCTCGAAAGTAAAGGTTACTTAAAATTGTCGTGGGAAAACTTGACTTTAAATTCAAACCAAAGACGAGCCCTTAAATTTCCAAGCGGAAATTAAAATTTGACCATGTCACTTGCTTATGTTACTCATTTTCCATCGTTCGCTTTGTAGATGTTTGGAATTTCAAATCGAGAAGCAGGAAGTGCAGCTACATTGAAAAACATGTGCACAGCCGGCGAGGTACCAAAATATCCACTTGAAATGGAAAGACACAAATGTATCTGGAGAACGAGTAAACAGAGCAACTTTGCCCAGCTTGTGGTTCAATATAAATGTAAATTGAAACAGATTCAAGTGCAACGAGCCTGTTCCACGCTGAATTCTAGTTCCTTCTATAACAGCCTACCTTGCAATAAGGATGTTGGCAATATCATATTTTTGGATGATGAACTTACGTGGGAATGCTCCTAAGCTTTTCAAGATATTGTGAGTTGTAAAATTTATCCAAATCATGTGCATATCCAGAAAATAGTCTCTTCAGCTTTGGTATAAATTCTTATTTGTATATTAATATATTCATTTTAGATTATAAATAAAAAATCAAAGTCAAAACGTTTCATTGGTATACAGTTTCTCATTTACAAAGTCAACATTTCTATGAATTATTAAAACTATAATTACTGATTAGGGGTCAGTATGATTCCTGATTTTAAATATTTAAATTATAATACCTACTCCACATTATATATTTTAGTTTAATTATGAAAACTGTAACCTGTGAAAATTGTTTACTTATATTCTTAGCATGCAAATTTAAATTGTCTAAATATAATGCAAAAATTCAATTTCTTACTTTTCTTACTACAATCTACCAATTTCTGGAGCTTTTCAAAAAGTTGAAAATATTTTCAAGAGCTCTATGGTTTTAATTGAAATTGAAACTTTCAAAATAATTTTTAAAGTTTTAATTTTATTGCTTATTATCTTAAAGATAAACTCTAGGAGATTCAGTGTAAATTCTTTTGAATTCAAAGTTGAAAAACTTGAAAATTGTTAAGTGAAAAAGTTGACTTGTTTTCAGACCAATTTCAAAAGTTACGTTTCTGGAACAAGATTGGTACTGGGATATTTGAAGGTTCAAATCGACATCTTAGAAAAAGTTGGAATATCCAGCAATCGAAAGGAAACTTTGAATCGCACTTAGAGCAACGTTACCTTTCCCATTACCGTTGACATCGAGTCTAAAGTTGTCAGGACCCTTCTGTCCATCTACTAGTTGACCAAGACCACCAGATAGGTAACCACTATCTTCTTGACCATCGTATGTTCTATCAGTCAGGTCGACTTCTGAACCTCTTTGGATTCCTTGAGGCATCGAGTACGAAACCAGCCCTTCTGAAATAATATTACGTATAACTCTGATTAACTCTATACTCAATACTTTCTCTCAATTCACAATACCAAATTTTTTATGCAAAAATATTTTAAAAAAGTGAAATTCATTAAAAAATTTAATTACGTCAACTGAGAATACTATCTTCATAATTTAAGAATATATTTATTTTTTCATTTTTTAAATAACATTGCTTTGAATATATTAATCTGAAAATCGAAGTATTATAATTTTTAAACATTTTATTCTTAAAGTTTTTACATTTTCCAATTTTTTAGTTGACAAGTTTCATATCATATAATTTAATAAATATATGATCAAATTTAAAAGTTTCTAAATTTCTGATTATTTTCACTTTTGAAAGTCATGTTCAATCATTGTGCAATCTACAAAATTCTGAATCCAAGGAACCAGAAGATTAGGAGGTCTAGAAATTGAGAATTTGGGAAATAAAAGACAAGAAAGTTTCATTCTGTCAATGTTATATTTTTTAAATATCTCAGTTCTCTGATATAGATTCAAACCTCTAAATCCTCAGCTATAAAATTTGAATTTTTTCTTTTAAATTTAAATAAATTTATTACATTATAGGAAATTGGAAAATTTCTCTTTTTCTCTTTTTGGATAGGAGGAGTGAACAAGTTTAGAATTGAATACGTTGAACACTTTATTCAAATTAAATGTACAATACAAATATAAAATCAAACTAGTTGTTGCTGGCAGAAGACTCAGAATATGAGAAGAATTGTAAGTATTGCCTGCAAAATAAAATAAAAATAAAATTCGCACTTTCGAAATGGAGAAGCATTTTCAAATCGAATAAATGGTTAGCACAACACTAAATAAAAACTGCTTTAAAATTAAATGATTTGAATTATTTGAAAACCCTTTTAGAAAATAATAATTGAAAAGCGTTAAATCTTATTAAACATTTTTTTTAATTGGTCCGAAAAGATAATTTTGAAATGGTTTTCAATCGGTGATTTAAATTTATCCTTCAATTGATTTCAATTGGATTTGAACGGGTGTAGTACATTTTAAGATCATAAAGTAATCATAAAAGTTTTACTTGAAAAAATCATATTTTGCTTCCATTCGCAAAACGAGAATATTTTAATCGATATTTTTTTAGATTCCTATTAAAAACAAATAATTGACCAAATTTTTATTGATTTTTTAGATTGTTTACAGATAATACACAATGCAATTGAGTTTCATTCCTGAAAATATCTAAATGTCTAAATCCAATTATTCCCTTTTAGATATTCATATTTATGGTTCGGGAATAAATAACTCTACCCTCACTGAAACATCAAAAAAAAAGTGGAAAATGATTTATTTTTCAATTTGGAATGTAGATATTAAAAATAGAATAGTTCAAGTTCCATAAATTTAGAGTGTTTTTATATGCAAAATGGTAAGAGTTGAAAGTTATGAATATAACAGAATGTTTATGATTTTACGTTTTTGGGGTTTCAAAAACATGGAAAAAAATTCATTCCTATAAATTTTAATTATAAAATACCTTACTTTTCATTTCTAATCTTTGTTTTTAACTAATTTTAATGCTTCTAATTGCTTCATTTGCGAATTTTTGAATTTATTACCGATTATAAAGTTTCAAATTCAATTTTTATTTCTCAGTCACGTCAATTTGAATTTGTTCAATTGTCTTTTAGTTGCCTGCTTTCGAAATACTCTGAGGAATTTTGGTAAATAAAGAATTAGAGCATCTCCCCAAATTTAAAATTTGGGGAGGCATAAAATGTGGAAATTTGTGAATAAATAAAAAGACTCGAATTTGGAAGTAGATTTCCAGAGTTTTCATGCAAAAAGGAATTCGCTAAATAATTTAACGCTCTGAAAATCTTTTTCTTTAGGAAATAAAAATTTCAGACTTTTCCGTAATTTTTACATTTTTTCTAATTTATTTCCTCCTTTTAATATTGCAGAATATAAGATTCACAGACTAAAGACATTACAAAAAAAAAGTCAGTCTAACTGTAAAACTATTTTCAAAAATAATTTTATAAAAACAGTTAATCTTGTAATCCTTGTAATAATACAAAGAAAGGAACGTTTATAGAAATGGATTTATCTTCACGCGAAGCTAATCAAATATATACCTGTTTCTCTCTTATACAGCTTTTCCACAGATTTGTTCGCAAAGGGATGTCATGGATTATTCAAGATAGAGAGAAGATTTATCAGTAAGGGAAACGTAACACGATTCAGCAAACCACGATTCTCCATCCAATTACATTCAAATTCCAAAGAAAACCGTGAATTGATTTTAAATATTGATGGTGAACGCCTCTTACGAACTATCGTATTTGTAATAGACCTAGAAAATCTATCATGCAAAAAAACATTTTCCTACTAAATTTTTATGACTACAAATTTCACTGGAATTTCTTCCAATTGTCATTTTTTTATTTTCCATTTCACAGATAAATAACCACGATGATCAATTTTTTTCATATTGATCGCCACTGTAATAATTGTCACAAAAGTTCATGTCTCGATACAAAACGAATAATTAATATTCAATAAGATAAGCGAAAGTGGACAGTTTAGTTTAGGAAATCCTCTTGAGTGATTGAAAAGTTCGCATTAATGAATGAGTGCATAATAAAAATATACCTGATTTTTTATTTCATTTTTATTGAGAGAGATGGATAATTTTGAAAAATCTCACCTTATGATCGTTGCAAAAATAAAATAACCACGAGAACAACGAATTTATATGCAGCCTCTGCAAGCTCTGGACTAAAATCGTATAATATAAAATGCTTTATCCTGACTATGTATAACTTGTGTAATTATAACAAATTCTGTTTACAATATTTGAAAAGCGTTGTTTATTTCATATGCAAAATCTATCGAAAAACAATGGCTAAAGTATCAGTTATTGTTCCAATAAATTATTTATTTGATGTATTTACGTTTCGCGAAATTTATCAAATATGTTACATTACACCCATCTCATTGATTCACCACAAAATCACATGTTATATCGGGAGAAAATATTTATTGAGGTAAACAAAATTCAATCCAGATATTTCGAATAATTTTCAAAATAATTATTCAATGAATTCAGGGAACTGAAAGAATCAAATCATAAAAGTACATTACATGATTAAATAATCTACAGATTTTCTGTGTCAGCGGATATTTTTGAATAAAATTGATCGAGAGGCAGAGGAGAATTCATTCTCTACTTGACTGATGGGTAATGCTTTCCCAAGTGGGCCCCGATTTTGCGAAGGTTTGTATTTTTTGTTGATATTTAGCTTAAACCGAGTATCCAGCGTACAAAGTACATTCTATTAATTTTGTTGTAAAATTCCCGATTGTTTATTTTTTATAAACAATCAATGTTTTTTGTAGTGTTTTGGGAATTAACTTTTTTCTCAGCAAGGAAGTACCCGAATTAAATAATTTTTCAATTGCAGGCCAATAAGTCATGACACTACTAAACAGTATTTTTTCCATTACTAAAATCTCAATGTCAATGTTCATTTAAACAGTTGTTTCTAAACAAATAAAAATAAAATTTATTTCTGCGCCACTAGGATCTACATTAACGACAACAACTTATGTAATAAACATTTGTGCATTTATTCCTGAAAGAAAAACCGCCTAAGTTCCGCACTTTAACGCGCTTTTTATTCTAAGGCCGTCCATGTTGTTCTTTGAATGAAAGAATAAGGCTACATGGGCGAGTGACTTTATTTTATTCCTTGATAAAAATATAGTTACTTGATTATATTATATTGTTATATTATATTATAATATTAGCATCATACAGATCTTCAGTTATTAAATATTATCAATTGCTTTCGCAAAAAGTAACAATCACAACTTTTGTTGTGCAAAAATAATATGAATTTGTATACCTCTATACATTAATATTTGATTAGATAAATACTTTTTCTTGAACATAAGTTTTTGAAATATTTTACATTAGAGAAATGATTTTAGATTTGTCGTGAACCGAAAATATTCTGTATTCAATCGCATTTTTATTTTTTCTAACAAAACAGTGGTATATGTTTAGAATTTTCTTTTGAGTAACGCTTTTCTAAATGTTCAGAATGGTTTTCTGTTCGTTCTTGTCATAATAATCAAAATCAATTGATTTAAAATTAACGTTAGCCTAATCATACAGACTTTTGGGTCCTGCAATTTTTATTTTTATTGATTGATTATTTTTTAAACTTTTACAAACTAAAAATCAAACAAAAGTTACAAGACCCAAAAATCCGTATGAATGTGCTACAGTTATTTTTCAATCAATTGATGACAAATCTAAAGTGATTCCTGTAATGTAAAATACTACAAAAACTCGTGTTCAAGAAGACGTAAAGATTATGTGTAACGTTGTATAAACACTTTTTATGACATAAATTATTTAACCAATCATAGAGTAATGTATAGAGGTATATGGCTTATCCTTTTTGCAAAACAAAAACTGTGATTGTTTCTCTTTGCAAAAGTAATTAAAAATATTTAATAACTGCAGATCTGTATGATGCTAATATTACTTGTATAATATAATATAATAAAGTAACTATATATTTATCAAGGATTAAAATAAAGTCACCGGCCTATGAAACATTATTCTTTCATTCAAAGAACAATATGGACGGGCGGCCTTAGAATAAAAAGCGCGTTAAAGTGCGGAACTTAGGCGGTATACGTTGCGCGTGCGCACACAAAAATGTTATTGTTGTGACTAAACCACTTCGATCTACACGTTTTTTTTTTCAGGAATAAATGCAAAAATGTTTATTACATAAGTTGTTGTCGTTAATGTAGATCCTAGTGGCGCAGAAATAAATTTTATTTTTATTTGTTTAGAAACAACTGTTTAAATGAACATTGACATTGAGATTTTAGTAATGGAAAAAATACTGTTTAGTAGTGTCATGTCTTATTGGCCTGCAATTGAAAAATTATTTAATTTGGGTACTTCCTTGCTGAGAAAAAAGTTAATTCCCAAAACACTACAAAAAACATTGATTGTTTATAAAAAATAAACAATCGGGAATTTTACAACAAAATTAATAGAATGTACTTTGTACGCTGGATACTCGGTTTAAGCTAAATATCAACAAAAAATACAAACCTTCGCAAAATCGGGGCCCACTTGGGAAAGCATTACCCATATGTTACATTACACCCATCTCATTGATTCACCACAAAATCACATGTTATATCGGGAGAAAATATTTATTGAGGTAAACAAAATTCAATCCAGATATTTCGAATAATTTTCAAAATAATTATTCAATGAATTCAGGGAACTGAAAGAATCAAATCATAAAAGTACATTACATGATTAAATAATCTACAGATTTTCTGTGTCAGCGGATATTTTTGAATAAAATTGATCGAGAGGCAGAGGAGAATTCATTCTCTACTTGACTGATGAGATAATCAGGTGTTAATATAAAACATTGTAGCTTTATGAAATTTACATTCAGCAGACATGGCTACCCAACTGTCATTTAACTTCATTGCCCTTTTGTCTTTCATTACTTGGCTCTATAGTGTATTTCCGAGAAGTAGTTCACGGACCAATAGCAGCCACCAGTCGCAAGCACAGATGGTTGTGCTCCTGCAAAGCTTTGGCTATTTGCTGGACCATTTCAGACTGGATTAATGCAGAGACAGGTGCGCCATCATTGAGTGATCATAAATTTAAGCTAATCTCAGATACGCACAAGGCGGATAGACTTATCAAATAATCAAAGTTAAATGACGAAGACCTCAGTGTAATTTCGAAATATTTTTCATCCAGATAGGAAACGACTCCAATTATATAGAAGATTGATTTAGATTTTTATGTCACAACCACAAGCTTCCTTTCGCCTTCTATCCATGCATGGATTCTACTGCTTGCAAAGAACCAAATAAAATTCATTTCTTCGTAATCCAGAACACAAAAGTATTTCATAACGCTCCAAGATATATCGTTTCCAAGCTGTATGGTATATAAACCACTTAACAGCAGCTAAAGGCGAATCTATGAAGCAAACAAACTTAAAGAAAAATTCATTCTAGAATATACCAGGAAAGTTTAAATCGAGAATTCTTTGGAGTTTTTCAGGAAAATATAAGTTTGAGGATTTCAAAGTGCAAATTGAATAATATTATACGAGCTTCCAAGATCTTGAAGAATGTTTGAAAGTGCCTTAAAGAATAATAAAACAATCTATGAATTAAAAAATAAATATATATTACAAAAAAATAAAATATTTCAATAAAAATATAATTTTACTTTAGATATTATTATATGGGCCTTATTATTTATTTTTAAAATAATTTAAAATTTATGGATTTCGATTTAAAAGCATTCTGAAAATCACTAAAAACAAATTTTAATTTTAAAAAAATTTAATATTTGCCAATTGTGATCATTAATTTTACAATTTCAATTACTTTGATTTAAGCAGTTCAACAAAATTGCATTGTTAAACTAAAAATACCTAAATACCTGATTTAAAAATTAAAATTATTTCTCACTTTTAGAGAAACTTTTTATCGAGGATAACAATTAGAACTCCAGTAGTCATTATAAGCACTGCTGTGTAATTCGACCTCAGAAATTAAATTTGAAGTTTTCAAACTAAATATTGTAACAATATTGGAAGAACTGAATCACGCACAATTTTTTTACTTTCTAAATTGACGTAAACTTAATAAATTATGAAATTCTTATATTTAATAATTTAAAATTCAGTATTTTATTGAATAAAAATTACATAATTTAAAAATGTACAAACATAATAACTCTTTAAATTTCTTTATTATATAAAATTATTGGTGAAACAAGGCGCAGAAATTTCTTACACGGCCCTGCATTTTCTATAGATAAAATATACCCAAAATTTTTTGGGAAATATCGCAAGTGCTTCGGTAGCCGTATGGTTTAAGGGGGGAGTTTTATGTGAAATTAAATTTTTTTGCATTTTTATTATTGCTTCAAAAATTCATTTACTATCTCAAGAATGTATCCGCAAAGTTTTAAACCCAAGGGGAAGTTCTAAAGGTCCCTAAGAAGTCACCAGAGTGATGCGCTCCAAAGGTACCGAGCGCAGACCGAAAACTTTAAACGCGTTTTTCTTAAAATCAAGGATAACTGAAATTCTTTTTTTAATAACGTGACTCAATTGCCTCAAATTTTCTTCTATTACTCATTATTTATCTAATTTTATATAATTTAAAAAGTAAAGGATCCAAATGTTCGAATTATCATTGTATTCTAATATTCTAGGGGAATTTCTGGACGTGAACTACTTTACCTACTTGATTATCACTGGTATAATATTGCTGATGGGACGCGCCTGGATATGAAATACTTTAACTACTTGGGAGAAATTCTGATTAAGCCTAAAACACAACATCTTTACTAAAACTCTTATTTCTAGGAAAAGTCTGTGCATCGAGCATTTTCACTATTTTAAACAAAAATGTTGAGTGAAAAGTGCTTTTACTATTTAAACCAACAATTTCAAACAGAATTAGATTAACAATAAAAATCGAATTTTGAAATTTGTATACCCAACCAGAATTTAACATACCTCAATTACTTGAAAATGTGAAACAAGATTAAATTAAAAAAAAAACTTGCTGCTTTAATTTACATTTTTTATATATGTCTGAGTGAAAATACTTTAACTACTTATAACAAAAATCCAATATTTCTAGGAGGTTAAATTTAACATATCTTGACTATTCACAAAGATAATTTCCAGTTTAGCCTGACGATCACGTACTTTTCCAACTAAAAATTATATTTTTTGGGGAAAACTAAGTGTAAAATATATTCACTAATTCAACTGAGTCTTGGAAAAAGGTTAAATAAGAAGTATAGTTACTATTTGAAACGCAAATTTGAGTCAAGATAAAATTTTCAAAAAGAACTTTTTAAACTTCTTACTAATTTCTTTCAGAATGGGAAATTTCTAGAGGCTGGATGTAATGCACCTCTACTACTTAACACGAACATTCCTCCTAGTCTAAATGTAACACACCTCCTCTACTGCAGATTACTATTTCTATGAGAGGTCTGAATATTAAATATATTTACCACTTAAAATGAAATTCTTGAAAAAGGTTGAACAACTCACACTAATAATTCAAAAATGGAGCAAATTATGAAAAATTGCTTCACTTACCAAAATTAAGTCTCTAAATATATTAAAAGGAACTTGAATATACTATGAAAATAATCTGTAAAATATGGTCTTCTGAAGCACTTTTGTACTTTGTCACCACAAAAAGGGGGGAGGAGATTGAGTCCATTATAAGGAAACAACGTCTTGTCCAGGCTAGCATATTTTTTGCTAAAGCCGATAAGAATATTTTTTGCGGATCTGCGAGGGAATGAATTTGAAAGCGGATGAGACCTTCTTTTCTGAATAATGGGATGTAGAAAAGAAGAGTGAAGTATCTGTCATAAATTTTTCTTACCGGTCCAAGGGCAACCATAAAGCTCCACCCGCATGCAGACAGTTCGTATGTGAGGTGTATATGGAACGAAGCGGATTTTCGTCGCTATTATCGGAGGATCAAAAATCTGCTCCTTTTCTTCATTCGCATTGTTATTGCCTGCCAATAGCTGTAACAACCAAAAAGAATTGCCATTATATACCAATAAATATAATTCACGTTGGTAGACATTATTCTTGAATAAATGTCTATCTTTCAAGCAACAAGAAAATAAAGGAATTTTATCACATCATTATTTTTTATTTCCATTCCCACGTTCACGATGATATAAACATTTCTTTACTTATATTTAATGAAGTCATTAAGTTGTACCCAACTCTACTAAATTATATAAATGAGTAGGTGAAATGAAATGTAAGTGTTTCAAATAAACTCTTTGTATACTTGAAACAAAAATTTGATCATTGAACAAAATCGACTTGTTCGACTTACAAAGTACTTTATTGACTTAAGGCCATGGATCAACCAGTACAGCTGACTAAATCAATAAAATCAGTTAAATCAGTTTCCCCCAAATTTTTTCCATAATAACGCATTTTTTAGCTTAAGCTTCAGAACATAATAAAGGAGATATTAGCAAATGACTGTAGACTTTAATTGATTCTGAAAAATCAAAAAAATTAATTTCTGTTTTAGAGACACTTAAATTTATTTAATTGTTAAAAACTCATTAAAGTCTACAGGCATCCACTAATATGTCCTTTATTATGCACTAAAGTTTAAACTAAAAAAATTCGTTACTATGGAAAAAACTTTGGGAAACTGAATTTATCGATTTGGTCAGCTGTACTGGTTGATCCGTGGCCTTAACCAAAATGTTTGGTTATTTGAATTTTCATATTTTTTCTTAAAGTCAATATAACTAATCTTAATTTTTATTTAATCTGAATGAAAATATCTTATTTAATTTATTCGTAAATCCCCTACAATTGTAGTTGTTAAACTTTTTTTTTAATAATTTTTTTACGGTGTGTTCAATTAACCAATTTTTGTACAGTGTGTAGTTTTTAAAAAAATTATGATAAAAAAAGTTTAAGGTAGTTCGATCACGAAAATTAGACCTCAGGCAAAAATAGATCATTTTTCTTTCAAGAATAGCAATATTATTATTGAAGGGTTAATTTGAAAGAGAAAGGATTATTTTTCATGAAAAAAATTTGAAAGACAGAAAAATAATTTTATCAATAAATTTTATTTTTGACCCAACTTTTTACATTCTCATCATGGATGAGAAGGTATTGGTTTTATGTGAAAAATGACTTTCGAAATTTTCATCAAATCTTTACGTTTCGAGACCCCCTGAGTCAGAAAAAATGGTTTTTACGAAAGTGTCTGTCTGTCTGTCTGTAGGTCGTGTGCGGCATAACTCTCGATAGAATTATCAGATTGAATTGAGCTTTGGTACACTTTATCGGAGCCGAAAAAGTAAGGACAAGTTCGTTAACCAGCCACATCCAATCAAAATTGAGGGATGGAGCACTACTTTTGTGTTTTTGAAAATAATTTTTTGAAAAAATCAAAAATTCCAATCCTGGTTTTTGATAGTGCTCATAAATCTCTACAAATTATCCTAATAATATTTTTTGATTAAATCAAAATTAGAAATGTTACAGCATATTCAAATTCGAAAAAAGTCAATATCAAAATTCCATTTTCCAGTTAAATTATACGAGATACGAAAAAACGTTATGATACAATATTATGGAATACATAAAGACCTACAAATTTGAATTATAACATTTTTTCATAAGATGCATATTTTTCTTTTTAATTAAAAAAAAACTATTGAAAATCCAAAATTCAATTTTTTAACAATAATATTCGAAATACGAAAAAAACGTAAGAATACAAAGTTTGTCGTTTCAAAAAGATCTACAAGTTTTGTCTCACACAGTTTCTGATAAAAGATATATTTTTCGTTTCAATTCCAAAAAATACGATAAAAATGAAAAAATTCCATTTTTTAGACAAAATATGTGAGATGCAGAAAAAACATTTAGATGGAAAATTGTTTGCCTAAATGAGGTCTACAAATTCTGATAAAGAAATTTCGGGACAGGATGTATATTTTATGTTTTGATTTTTAATATTGAAAAAATTCGATTTTTTTCACCAAAATATGTGAGATACGAAATAAGCGTTGTTCTGCAAAATCATTTCCTTAAATAAAGTCTACGATTGTTTTTTCTTTTTGAGAGATTTGGAAGAAAATAAATTATTTTAATCATGTAATTTATTAAAAAGTTACTGAAATGTATACAGAAAATCGAGCGCGAAGCGCGAGTGTCATGATGAGAATGTTTTC
Source organism: Diplolepis rosae (assembly GCA_030998225.1). Taxonomy (NCBI): domain Eukaryota; kingdom Metazoa; phylum Arthropoda; class Insecta; order Hymenoptera; family Diplolepididae; genus Diplolepis; species Diplolepis rosae. The sequence goes on from JAPYXD010000701.1 coordinate 8,574,519, forward strand.
CTTAAGGCCGATAGAATCTTAAGTAAATTGAATTTCCTGTTTCACTTAAATTCAAAAAGAAATTCAGTGACTTTGAGAAAATGTGTAATTCACATCATCTGTAATATTATTATAAAATTGGTTTGAGCTTCAGTATCAAAATATAAGAAATAAACTTAAATGTATGCGAAGAGCACAAGACCGAGCGCGAAGCGCGACGTTCAAAAATTCCGGAGCGCGCAGCGCGACGATCGAGTATTACGGAGCGCGAAGCGCGACGATTGAATTGCGCGCCCTAGACGTGCTCAAACTTGCGAGCGAAGCGCGCGATGAGAATGTGCCCGCGAAGCGGGCAGATTTTTTTCTTATCGCTTCTTACCAAATTTTAAAAAATTATGCGATTCTAATAAATCATGAATCATTTTCACATAGGAAAGATTTCCTTCAACTTCACCGTTTCTGATTTTTAAAAATAAATTCTTTAATGGATGAAATCATTAAAAAAACATTTTCCAAAACGAAATTTTTACAAACAAATTGCTGAATTTGAAAATAATTTATTCATTTTCGAAAATTGGAAATGGTTCAATTGTAGGGAATCTTTTTTTTGAAAAAGTGATTTGTAATTTATTAAAATCGTATAATTTTCTAAAATTTGATAAGAAGCGATGAGAAAATAAGTTTGGGCAAAAATTAAATTTATAAATAAAATTATTTTTTTGTGTTTCAAATTTTTTTCATGAAAAATAATCTTTTCTCTTTCAAATTAGCCCTTCAATAATAATATTGCTATTCTTGAAAGCAAAATTATCTATTTCTGCCTGAGGTCTAATTTTTGTGAACGAACTACCTTAATGAGTAGAATTTAAAAAATTTTTCAATGTAAAAATAAGTTATTGTTATTATTCTAAAAAACAAATTTTTGCTTTTTTCAAAATACATTGAAATAATTTTTTTTCTCTGTTTTCTAAAAACCTTTATTCAGTAACTTTTCAAACAATTCTCTTCATAAAAAACACAACTGGAAAATTTATCAGCAATTACAGTTAACTGTAAAATTCCATGTCAAATTTATAATTATGAAAAAACTTTTGTTCCAAAATTTGCAGACAGACCTATTTTAGTGCATTTTATTTAACATCATAAATTTTCAACTTGGTATCTTATTTTGCATGGAAATGGGGTTACAGGAACTGAACTTCTGGTAAGGTATGAATCTTTGGGTGATCCATGGCCTTAAGTAATCCAAGCATTAGATGAATATAATTTGAGAATTGATTTGATTAAGGTAGTTGATCCACGAAAATTAGACTTCAGGCAAAAATAGATAATTCTGCTTTCAAGAATAGCAATATTATTATTGAAGGGCTATTTTGAAAAAGAAAAGATTATTTTATATGACAAAAATTTGAAACACAGAAAAATAATTTTATTAATAAGTTTTATTTGTGCCCCAACTTTTTTTCTTATCGCTTCTTACCAAATTTTAGAAAATTATGCGATTTTAATAAATTACAAATCACTTTTTCAAAAAAAAGATTCCCTACAATTGAACCATTTCCAATTTTCGAAAATGAATAAATTATTATCAAATTCAGCAATTTGTTTATAACAATTTCGTTTCGGAAAATGTTTTTTTAATGGTTTCAGCCATTAAAGAATTTATTTTTAAAAATAAAAAACGGTGAATTTGTGTGAAATCTTTTCTCTGAAAAAATGATTCATGATTTATTAGAATCGCATAATTTTTTTAAAATTTGGTAAGAAGCGATAAGAAAAAAGTTGGGTCAAAAATAAAATTTATTAATAAAATTATTTTTATGTGTTTTAAATTTTTTTCATGTAAAATACTCTTTTCTCTTTCAAAATAGCCGTTCAATAATAATATTGCTATTCTTGGAAGCAAAATTATCTATTTTTGCCTAAGGTCTAATTTTTGTGGATGAAAACTACCTTAAAGGTTAGGAGCTTTCTGTTGAGAGACTCTTAGTAGAATTCGTTTCTTAGACAAGTATCGTTAAATCTACTCTGTCAGTCAATGGCCCTCAATGAATTTCAAACGAGCCGTTTAAATCGAATTGGTTAATTAGTAGAATGCACTCAATGGCAACGAAAATGGTCAATGGAGCGTGTTTATGGTTCTAAGAAGGAATCTCACTAGGTCGACCCTATTTTCTAAATCCGATTAGTATACAGTATAGACCGTATAGATAGGAAAGCTTCTCTAAATGTAAATTCGAGCGTTAAATCTGCAAGAGGAAAGTCTTTTACTTCCACTTTTGCAGAATGGAACATATAACTGTGTTAAACTATGAATATCTATATGTAGACGTGCGCTGTGACAAATCATGTAAACTGCAGATTCTGGTGACAATGTCCATTTTTTTCGTTGGCTTCATTTCGCTCACATTGAGCAATAACGAACTTTCGGACTGATTTGGTCTTCGATTTTATGCTAATCTAATCCCCGATTCATTCTTTTGGGAATGAACCTCGAAAAAGAATTCTTTTTACATTGTGCCATTCCATAAAAATATTTTTAATGTCCAACGACTGACAAAATCGAGAAGGAAATTATTTAATGTACAGAATCTGATGATTTTGTATACTTATTCCAATCTTATTAGGAATTTAAAAATGATAAATTGAATCAAATTAAGCTGAAATAAATTTATCTGAAAGTAAATTAAATTGGTTGCGAACTAAAACGTATTTTAAGTAGTTAGAAACTTAGTTTCAGTAAATTATTAAATAAACCGAATTGAATTTACCTTGAGATTTACAGAGATAAATTGATTGCAACTAATCTTAAAATTGAACTAATGTGTATTAAATCAAATTGGACTGAATTTGAATTCAATTGAACCAAACTCGATTGAATTTGAACAATTCTATTTATTTGAATATTCTTGTATTGTGCAAATTTACTATATTAAATTCAGAATGAATTTTCTTTTATAAGAACTGAAAGCAAATTAATGGAAAATTTATTCAACATAATTTAATTTAAGAGGCTAGCCAACAAATAATGACCTTTTTTTCATTAATATATATTTTTAATATGAATAATTTTTAGTCCAATCACTTCATCACACAGAGGAAATTATTTTTATTGTGAATGTACAGGAAGGGCTTCTATTCTTCGATTTACTTAATAAAGAAGCATCCTTTGAAAAAATTATACTGGTGAAAATATGTTTTACTACACAATATAAATTGAACTAAACAATAAATTTGACTGATTTTAACAAATCTTTTGTTTCAGTAATTTATTTATTTAGTTTAATTTCTTTTGCATAATAAAACATATTTTCACTAATACAATTTTTTTTGAAAAATGCTTTTTAACTGTAGAAATTCGAAAATAAGATCCCTTCCCATACATTTCGAATGAAAGCAATTCCTTCAGTGTTCGACAAAATGAAGTTAGCTGTTAATGGTGTAAGAATACCTGGTAATGCTTAATCATTTTTACATTCTCATTACATATGAGAAGGTATTAGTGTAAAATTTGATTCTACCTTTTTTTCAACGAATGACTACGTGTCATTATCTTTTGAATCCGAAAAAAAGATTTTTTCAATCCTGTCCGTCCGTCCCCGTCGTCGTCATCGTTGTCTGTGGACACGATAACTCTTGAAAGAATCCTCAGATTGAGATGCGCTTTGGTAAACTTTATTAGAGCCCGAAAAGTGAGGACAAGTTCGTTAACCAGCAATATCCGACCAAAATTTCAAAAATTAGAAAATTTTTTGCATTTTTGAAAACTACACGGAAAAAATTTGTCGCTTAAAAAGTCATCGACTTTGTGTAATACTCGTGGATAGGTTAGAAAGTCGACTAAATATTATGAACCTCCTTATTGAAGAATATGATAGATAATCGTCTGAAATATGTACAAAAGTTAAGAAAAATTTAAAGATTTCAATTCTAAAATTTAAAAGTGAACGATATAAATTCTTCTTGATAATCGCTGAAAATGTAAAACGTAAATTCGAAAGTGAAAGTGACAATCGCGGAAAATTTAAAACACCGTGGGTTTTATTTTCTTCAAACCAGGCATTGAAAGTCTAAGTGACAGTCAAAGAAAATGTTGAACAGTGTAAAAAGGAAAATATTATTTTCTGTGATATGATCCTGCACTTATAGTTAATTATTTTTCACTTTTACATTACCTATATAATCCTAACATGAAGTTACCATTATATTTAACACTGTACATTACAGAAACGCAATTTTTTATAAAACACTTCGCAGCACCGAGAATCGAACGCTCGCACGCACGCACGCTCGCATCCTAACCCAATTCTAATCGCACGCCCTAACCCGCATAGCCGATACATGTTGTGGAGACTTGTGTAAAATATTTGGATCACATTCAGACTTTGAAGGCAAAACTAAAATAATAGATAAATTTCAAATTTGACATAATACACTTTATTCTGAAAAATGTGCAATTAAAAAAATTTTTAAAATGCCTTACATTTTGAAAAAGTTTCGACTTAAACAATTCTTTTTATATTTCAATACTAGTTAAAACTTTGTTAATGTAAAAAAATAACTATAATAGTAATAATAATAGTAATATAGTAATATAATAATAATAGAATTTTAACAAATATTATAAAAATTATAAAAAATAATTCTTCAATGTACGCTTCAATCCAGATTTACACGAAACCAAACGACACGTAATCTCAAAATTTAACCAAAATTATTACAAAAACAAAAAGCCGAGCCACTTTGTCTGATGCTGCGCGATGCTACGATTTGTGATCATTTAATCAAAAGATGAGTAAAGCTGAGGCATAGTGGCTTTTGGTGAAAGTTTAAAATTGTTTGCGAATTTATTCAATAACGAATTATAAAGTTTAATCAACTGTTTTAAAGTTAACTCAACTGTTCAATTGAACTTTACAATTCGTTAGTGAATAAATACGCAAAAAAATTAAACTTTCACCAAAAGCCACTATGTCCAAGCTTTACTAAAACTTTTGATTACATTTTCAAAAATGAATTTTTTTCTTGTGGGTTTCAGGAAACTCTACAAATTTCCACAATACAATTTTTCAATCAAACCAAACTTAGAAAAGTTACAGTATTTTTAAACTCGAAAAAAATTAACAATAATAATCAATTTTCCAGTCAAACTACACAAGATACGAAAAAAGGTTAATATAAAAAATTGTTTACTGGAAAAAGTTCTACAAATTTGCATTCACACATTTTTTAAGATGTATATTTCTCGTTTCATTTTTAAGAAATACTGTTCACAATCAAAAATTCTATTTTTTAACAAAAATATACGAGATATAGAAAAAAGTCAAAATGGGAAATTGTTTGCTCAAATAAGTTCTCTAAATTTGCATTCAACATTTTTTTTTATAAGATGCATATTTTTCGTTTTAATTTTAAAAAATACTTCAAATTAATTAGTTGAGTTTGAAATTTCTTCGAAAGCGTTTTTTTTCCACAGAAAGATTTCAAATTCTTTAAATTTGAATTTAAAAAAAAATACTATTGAAAATTTTAAAAATCCATCTTTTAACCAAAATATGTGAAATATGCAAAAAACATTGGAATGCAAAATTGTTTGCTCTGAAAAATTCCACTAATTTTCATCCACACATTTTTTCCTTCAAATTACGAGTCTTAGTTCCTTGTTTTCGATTGTGAAAATCGAGCGCAAAGCGCGAGTGTCGTGATAAAAATTTCAGAACTATAATTATAGGATAAAACATGTTCCTATAAAAAGTTTTTTTGTGTACTTTTACTATACATCTAAATGCATTTTATCCATGAGAGATCTGAACTGACATTATCAAATGATCAATTCGTACTGTCTTTATAGAAACAATTTTATATTTCCATGACATATTAATTGCGTGGTAAGTATTGAACGAGGGCAGAGTTAACGAAGCTGAATTTGTTGACTGATAACATAATGGCTTATGGTTCGCGCCTATCTCGTCCCTCACGTTTCCTTCGTTCCGATCAGCCATTTGATATTTTCCATCAAGCATACGACGCAGGTACTTCCGTGCGAATGTCGAGTCCCTTCATTGCAAATGGATTCGTGCCATTTCCATGAAATCCGACAAAGCGCTTTTCCGTTTACGATGCGTGCATGACATGCGCATCTACTAGCTTCATACAATATGTGTTTTCACCGCGACGACCGTTGACAATCCTCTTCTTCGTACTTTTCTCTCAGTAAAACAGATTATTCGATGCATAAAATAAAAGCGAATCTTTTTTCCAAGATGGAAAGGCAAGAAAGAAGGAATGTATAATTTTCGATTACTAAACTTGAAAACTGGTTTAAACAAGGATGTATGATATATTTCGAAAATTACTCTCTTTATTACAATCAGAACTTATTTTACTATTTTTATTCGATTTATTGAGTCGAATTTGCGGAGAAATCAAGGAAAATCAACTAAAATGAGTCGATGAATAAAAATGGTAAAAAAATTTGCCCTTCGGACACATTCTTATCGCGCAATCGGTCTATTTAAGTTAATGATAAAAAACAAACTTTGGTAAGGAATTTAATTATTTAAGGATTTACAGATCTTGAGAAACTCATTTTCATTACGATATTCATACTTATTACTTGATATTCTGTGAGTTTCAAAAATTAAGGTGACATTCGATTCGTTTAGAACTTTGTTTTGTATAAAGATTTTGATTCAACTCGTCGAACTTCAAAAAATCCATAATTTTCAGAATTTTTGTCGGATATGGATGATTAAGGTAGTTGATCCTCGAAAATTAGACCTCAGGCCAAAATAGATAATTTTGCTTTCAAGAATATATATATTAATTTTCTTGAGAACGCACCATAACATCAACAACGCTACGATAGCCAAATGAACAATTGTGGAAACATTTTACTTCCAAAGTTTTATGTAGTAAAATTTTTTTTAAAAATGTAACAATAACGTATAAATGAAGGAAACTGCTTGTAAGTAACTAATATTTCAAAAAATTTCTTTACATAATTTAATCCAAAATTCATCTCATGTATATTTATTTTATAGGTGTCGTTATCTATCAATATAACCTAAAAAGGTTGACACCAGTTATCCCAACAAAATTTTAAAAAAATTTAACGAACTCTCATAGCAACTAATATGCTATGATGATCATTTTACAATATAATTTTATGCTTTTAACATGGATTTTTTTTTTTTAAATTTAATTTTTATAAAAATTTAACCAATTATCAAACAATATGAATGGAAGTAAAATACCAAATATGTCATCCACGGTATGTTTATTATTATTATTATTCTTTCTCTCTTTTATCTTCTTTTAATTTTATATTTTATATTGAAAAAACAAAAACTTTTTATTATATAAATATTATCTTTTTACTATATTCATAATTTTTCAAAAATTTTTATATATATTCATTTTGTATTTCCTTTTTATAGTCTTGATAAGGACCGAAAAATCGGTCGAAACGTTGACGTACTTTCTAAATAAAACAACTTCACAAAACCGGAAAGGCCATTCACTTTAATGTTCAAATTATAAAAATTTCGTTTTGGAAAATGTTTTTGTGATGGCTTCTGCCATTAAAGAATTTATTTTTAAAAATGAAAAACGGGGAAGTTGTAGAGAATCTTTTTCCTAAAAAAATGAACCGTGATTTATTAGAATCGCATCATTTTTTAAAATTTGGCTCCAAACGGTAAGAAAATAAGTTTGGACAAAAATAAAATTTATTAATAAAATTATTTTTCTGTGTTTCAAATTTTTTTCATGTAAAATAATGTTTCCTCTTTCAAAATAGCCGTTCAATAATAATATTGCTATTCTTGGAAGCAAAATTATCTATTTTTGCCTGAGGTCTAATTTTCGTGGATGAAAACTACTTTAATGGACTTGTTCATTCTATTTGCCAATTTAGAAATTGAAGAAACATCAAGATTTATGGATCTATATAGGATTAGGTAAAAGTTCGATCTTGCGTGGGTAGATTTTTTATTTTCTACATAAAACTGATAATTACTTGCTTTATGAGTAAAATTAATTATTGTTGATTTTTCAAGACTGAAAACTCTTAAGCTTTGTTCATTCCAATCCGATCAAAAGATATAACAGTTACAACCACGACCAAATTTCACATGGAACCAATACCTTCTCATACGTGATAAGAATGTACAGTGTGTGGTCAAATTATTATACTCACTTTGTTTTTGTTAGTCGCATAAAATCTCCTAATATTGAAATAAACCCATATTAAAATTCTTCCCTAAAAATAAAGTGAAAGGCGTCAAAATTATGTATAAAACGACCTGAAGATGAAGTTTTTTGTCAATTTTTGAGAAAGATATTGCGGAAAAAGTCCAAATTTCAAAACTTTTCTTAAATTATAAATAATTCCCGAAATAATTGATGTTTTTAGATGTTTTTCGACTTATTTTAAAGGTGAATTTACATAGCATGTAAAAAACGCGCCAAAAAAGTTATACTAATTTTTACCCTAGATTCGTAAAAAGACTAAACTCAGAACAAAAAAAGGGTAAAAATTCAAACTTGCAAAATTATATATTAAAAAATACTAAAAATAATTGTATCCAATTTTTCAATGAAATTTAATAAATTCTTGTGGGTTAACACTTTTATGTATTTTTAAAATCCTTTTTTTTAGTATTGTAATAGAATTTTTTGAATTATTACGACTTTTTTGTTCTACGTTTAGACTTTTTACGAATCTAGGGGAAAATTAGTATAAATTTTTTGGCACGTTTTTACATACTATGTGAACTTATTTTTTAAATGAGTCGCAGAACATCTAAAAGCATCAATTATTTCCGAAATTATTTATAATTAAGAAAAAATTTGAAATTTGGACTTTTTCCATAAATATCTTTGTTAAAAATTGACAAAAACACTTCATCTTGCGGTCGTTTTGTGCATAATTTTGACGTCTTTCATTTTATTTTTAGGGGAAAAATTTAATATGTGTATTGTCAATATAAGGAGAGTTTATGAGACGAACAAAAACAAAGTGATTATAATAATTTGACCACCCACTGTAAAAACTTTAGATATATTATTTTTCCAAAAATTATATCAGTAGTAGATAAATCATACAAATTAAATAAGAATGAAGTCATGCGAATCTCAGGGTCGGCAGGATTTGAATACAGCTTCATAAACATATACACCAGAAGTTCCAAAGATTTACTATTATTTACGATACGCAAGCATTTACCTCGAATAAATACAAATATTTGCAAATTTAAGCTGAACATTGAAAAATATATTATGAAGTGTAGGAAATAAAATGATTTATTACCTTCAGTATTTCCATACAAAAACTTTGTAATACTTTAAATAAATGTATAACTTGTGCTGATTTCATTTAATTTATGCCACTGCATTAGCTTAAATCTTTAACTAACTAAATGCAAGCGCCATATAAACATAAATTGTTTTTCAGATGAAGATCTTCGTTTTGTTAAGTACATAAGGAAAAAATATGTCACAGAAAGTTCCTGAAAATTCACGATTCTGGAGTTTAAGGTAGTACGATCACAAAAATTAGACCTCAGGCAAAAATAGATAATTTTGCTTTCAAGAATAGCAATATTATTATTGAACGGCTAATTTGAAAGAGAAAAAAAATTACTTATCGCTTCGAGCCGAATTTTGAAAAATGATACGATTCTAATAAATCGCGGTTCATTTTTTTAGAAACAAGATTCTCTACAACTTGACCGTTTCCTATTTTTAAAATTGAATTAATTATTATCAAATACAGCAATTTGTTTATAAAAATGTTGTTTGGAAAAATTGTTTTTTATAATTTCAGCCATTAAAGAATTCATTTTCAAAAATCGGAAATGGTCAAGTTGTAGAGAATCTTTTTCCTAAAAAAATGAACCGTGATTTATTAGAATCGCATCATTTTTAAAAATTTAGCTCGAAGCGATAAGAAAATAAGTTTGGGCAAAAATAAAATTTATTAATAACATTAGTTTTTTGTGTTTCAAATTTTTTTCATGAAAAATAATCTTCTCTATTCCAAATTACCCCTTCAATAATAATATTGCTATTCTTGAAAGCAAAATTATCTATCTTTGCCTGAGTTCTAATTTTCGTGATCGTACTACCTTAAAATTTGATTAAACGTTACTTTTACAATTCATAAAGTCGTAATGAATAGGACTATGCAATTTATTAATCCTTAGATGTTTCTATTTCTGTAGAATTACTACGAACAAATTTGTCCTGTTAATTGGGAGAAAGTTGTCTGCACATAACTGGAATAATTAAATTACCAATTATTGGGTTCTCTCAGAAGTAACTGCCGATTTTTTCATACAAATTAAACACATTTTTTTAAATATAAGGAATGAACTTTGATCAATCATATATTTTCCATTTTGTTCAATGACCTTTTACTATTTTTCTGGTAACTTCATGATTCCACGCTCATAGAACTTCTGGTCTTTATCGGCAAAAAACTGAAACAAGTGCGATTTCATAGCTTCATCATCATTGAAATTTTTACCATTCAAGGAGTTCTGCAAAGATCGAAATAAATAGTAATCTGATAGTCCAAGGTCAGGGCTATATGGTGGATGTAACATCATTTTCCCGATTTTTCCGAATTTTCTTCGCTTCTAATTATCCAATCAGATCGAACGGCAGCTCATTTTGTTCGAAATTAAGTTTTCTACAACTTTTTAATTAATGTCATCAAGATTGGATTATTACCTTTTATGTTATAAACAAAAAACTAAAAAAAGTGCGAGTTTTTGGCCTTAAATGTTAATAACAAATTTATAAATCATATTTCGTTGTCCAAAACATGACACAATTACTCTATGACCAACCTCTCTTCTGATGGCGCAGTCCGTTTTCTGAAATAAATAATGTCATAACAAATTCCCTGTTGCTTGGTCTAGTGCGCGAAAGTAAGGGGCAAATGATGTCCCTTATGTGTGGTACAGCTCGTGCGCCGAAACTGAGTCAGTAGTCGCATCATGTAAAGATGGAATTTACTATACATTCAAAAAACTTACAGTTTTTAATTATTTACCAATTTGAACTTTTTTTACAATTAAAATTTATAAAATTGTTAAAAAAGTTACTAAGTGTTATTTTTATTTTCTTAATTTTAGTCTTAGACTTAGAAAAATGCTTTTTTTCTCTGCTTCCGACATTTAGATTATTTTAAATCAATTTTTTTTGTATTTTGAGTAAATACAAGACATATAACTAGTTCATTATAAGCTTCAATATATGCACAAGGCATTCAATCATATAATGAATCTAATAATGTGCAATTTATTGCTTAAACCTCTTCACATGCAATGAAGAGGTTAAGAAACCGATGCACCAAAATTTTTTCAGTGTAGTTCTGGCCGTTTTTCTTTGACCATTGTGTGCAATTTGTTCAGCTGACGACGGAAGAGATTCGGATTGATCGTTTGGTTCCTTGTAATGCAATTCAGCTTTCGATGTTGTTTGTGGTGGTTCATCACGCTTGGACCGTGATCGTTTTCAAATGACGTTATTCTAATCAATCCACTTTTCATCACCAGTGATAATTCGTTTAAAAAAAAGAATCGAATTCATTGTGTTTAAAGTAGTTGATCCCCAAAAATAATATCTCAGACAAAAATAGATAATTTTGCTTTCAAGAATAGCAATATTATTATTGAAGGGCTATTTTGGGAGAAAAAAGATTAATTTCAATGAAAAAAAAATTGAAATACAGAAAAATAATTTTATTAATAAACTTTATTTTTGCCCTAACTTTTTTTCATATCGCTTCTTACCAAATTTTAAAAAATTATGCGATTTTAATAAATTACAAATCACTTTTTCAAGAAAAAGATCCCCTGCAACTTAACCATTTCCAATTTTCGAAAATGAATAAATTATTATCAAATTCAGTAATTTGTTTATAAAAATTTCGTTTTGGAAAATGTTTTTTTGATGGCTTCAGCCATTAAAGAATTCATGATTTATTAGAATCGAATAATTTTTCAAAATTTGGAAAGAAGCAATAAGAAAAAAAGAAGGGTCAAAAATAAAATTTATTAATAAAATTATTTTTCTGTGTTTCAAATTTTTTTCATGTAAAATAACCTTTTCTCTTTCGAAATAGCCCTTCAATAATTATATTGCTATTCTTGAAAGCAAAATTATCTATTTTTGCCTGAGGTCTAATTTTCGTGGATGAAAAACTACGTTAAGATGCAAATCATAAACGTTGATGCGTTTTGTCAAATGAATTTCTTTCAATTCATGTGGAATCTAAATATCAAGTTTTTTAACGAGTCCGAGACGTTGTATATGACGGTCGATTGTTGATTTTGGTATTTTTAACATTTGTTCAATCTCTCGCACAGTTACATGACGATCCGATTCGATTATGGCTTTGATTTGGTCATCATCAACTTCATTTGGCTGACTTGAACGTTGCTCATCTTTGAGTGAAAAATCCCCAGAACGGAATTTATTAAACCATTTTCGACACTGTCTGTCTTTTAAAGCTTCCTCACTATATATATCACGTAACTTTTTAGCAGCCTCTGCTGCTTTCTTTCCTTTACGGAAATAAAAAAGCAAAATATGACAAAAATGCTCATTTTAATACTTCATCTTAAAGTTGATGCCAAACTAACAACTGTAAACGAAATTACACGCAATTTATTTGCAAAGCAAGCTAAGAGTGACAGCTAAGAAATGCCAGAAGGAAGAAACCATGACATTGAAATAATAATTGCACATAAAAATATCTTGGATAATAACTTAAGAATCGGAATAAGAGAAGAAAGAATCAATAATACGTTTTATTAACTTTTTGGAGAACAATAAATGTTAACCCAAGAAGTTTGCTCCGCTCTACACTAATGATTACTTAAAACAATTTTTCCTTAATTTATAGAAAGTAAAATAAATTTTCCATCTATTTGTTTTTTGAAGGGTTGAATTTAGTTCAAAATAATGACCTTAAAGCAATTCGTTATTGCATGATGTTCAAATTTAATGAACTTAAAAATCTATAGTATGAAGTCGATATTTTAATTCTACACTGAGAAAAAAATTCTATTGAATCAAAAGCATTTCAAACCTGAACCCGTATCACCACTGACTCGGATTCCTCTTAACGTCCAAACAAAAGTACAATTAAAAATTTCAAGGATTCGAAACCAATCGAATCCTCAAAACACTAAAAACACAACCAAATTTGGACCAAAATCATCACACCTCAACAGAACACTAGAAAACAAACCGTGAGGAAAACAAACAAAAAAGGAGGAAAGAGAAAAGAAGGCAACCTTCCAAAACCCCTTCCTTCTTTTTCTTTCTTTCGTCCTCTTTTGTTTTTATTACCCACCACCATTTACATAAATAAAATTTAAATTTTTGCCGACGTTATATATACTATTAATTCATAAAAATATACTACAAGACCGATAAATATGTTACTAATTCTATAGCATATTGATTTGAATCCATGATATACATGCTTTTGATTCAATAGCATTTTTTTTTCAGTGTATGACGTTTATTTTCAGCGACATTTCTTGACAGAACCTTGTATATGTCATTGAAGCTATAAGAGTTAATTCAAGATAAATATTTACTTATTCGGTAGCATTGATGCTGTGTGGTAAAAGTCTGTTACCGAATATAGGTCTATTATGACGCAATTATAAACATACATTCAAGTTTAAGGACTTGAAAGATATAATCTTATGATGACCTAACCATAAAGTTGTCTATAACTTATCAATTGCTACGTCACGGACATTTTTTACATTCTCATCAAATATAAGAACATATTATGTGTAAAATTTGACCCCTGCTTTCTTTAACGAACTCGAATGAAGCCTCATTTGCATAATTGCCTGATAGAATAATGTTTCTTCATTCAAAATATCAACTTTCTATACTATGAATATATCGACTCATATCACAAATATAATATTCCGATCAACGAATCCTCCATTCATCCCTCATAAAAACTGTTTTTCCATACATTTTTTATTGTATCATAAATTTTAATAATCTTTCTTAATATCATGATTACTCTTATCAAATTGATTCATCTTATCCGAAAAAATATAGTAAAGAAATAGTTATGTTATTTCCAAAAAGAACATTGTCCTTGTCTCCCCTACCCACTCAATCTAAAAAACAATGGCAATAAATTAAAAGCTTTTAAAAGAGACATAAGTACTTTTTTCAAATAAAATCCAGCCCTTAAAATTATCCACTCTGCAGAGATTTAATTGAAGTCGTGTGTTGAATGAAAAAATTCAATTTACTTTACAGCCTACTTTTGCAGATCTACCTCCCAGACTCTATGTCTGAGGTGCTTCCTTTATAGTTATACATTGTTCGGAAATGGCACGTCCCTCTTAAAGCACCGGTTACACGTTCGACGGCTGGAAACGGCCACAGACGTAGAACGGCGAACGCATACTGGAGCACAACCCCGGTGTCGGGTCTCCGGGTATACGCGATACGAATAATTAATACACCCATAAACAAGGGCGCGGTGGGTACGCGATATCGTCGTACCGACACATAAAATTGATACCCAGCATGCACCAGCACCCTCTTTCACCTCCTGTACACCTCACCACACTCACCCTTTTCCTACCTCAACCCCTTCAGCCTCCTCCTATCACAACTCTTCCTATCCTATCGTAAATGTTAGATCTATAGTGCATATACATATATATGTATATTTAGACGTATATACATGCATATGTATATGTATAAGTTCACTTACTCGAAGCAAAATATCCTCGTACGAGTGGTACTTGAAACGCAAATTCGAGCCTCACTCAATTTACCTTCGCAATAATTTGGAACTTGGGAGCATCGCTTACAGTGTATAACTGCACCACGACAGCCTTAACGCCTTTATTCTGAGATGGGTGTAGTTACATTGTACGAGCGCTAAATTGCAGCATGCTTTTATTACACTATCATGTAAAGCGAAACATTAAACTCAGTCGATCGTCTAGAGTTTAGGGGAAAGGTTATATTCAAGTTACAGTAAAGTTGATTTACGTAAAAGGGGATTAGATCATTTCCCTATGTTTGTGGCATGTGAAATTTAGATAAGTAAAACTGAATGTCGTCAAATATGTGTCAAAGTTATGTGGGCAATTTTACGATATATAGGCAATTTGGTTAGAAAGGTCAGTTGGTAAGTTATATCTTTATGAATAACACTAGATTGCCCAAGGAAGTCATTTTGATTGCTTTTTAATTTTAATTAGAAAAACAGTTATGTATATAATGACACAATTTCTTAGAATTTTGTGACTTTTTGTGCATCATATAGATGCGTTTATTAATAATTGTACTTAGCTCCTCCCTCCTTCATTTTCTGTATATATATATATATATACCCAAGCAGGAATCATGACACTCTGCCGACTGTGACGATCGGTTAAATGTTATTCCAACGTAGAAGATCGACTGTTGATTACCAACGTTGGTACAATATTGGGAAACAATTGGCCCAACCTTATCCTGTCTGTGGAAAAAGTAATTTACCGACAGTGAATGTACAAGGTCTATCCAGTGTCTATTCAGCCACGGTAGTCGACTGTAAAATACCAGCGTTTGTACAGTGTTGGATGTACAACAGGCCCAACCTTCTTCCGACTGTGGGAAAAGTAATTTTCGACAGTAAATGTACAAGGTCCACCCAGTGTCTAATCGACTCTGATAATTAACATTGTAAAATACCAGTGTTTGTACAAAGTTGATTCGACACTGGTACACTCTAAAAAAGTCTATTGATAGTGAAGTTAGGTTCTTTTCAGAATGCATCAATTGAAATTAAGCATATTTCTTTTGTCTATCAACAGAATCGTTTTACTGTTATTGTGGCATTGATGATAACCAATTTAATATTGGCATTTGTCAAAGTTGGGCTTGTGTACATTTATAATATTTATATTAGATAGGTTATATCATACAATTTATTTTCTTTTATCCTCGAAATTATTATTTTTTTTGTACGAGAAACGATTTCATTTCAAGACCAAAGAAAATACTTTGACAGTAAAAGATTAGCATTTGAAACGATAATCGTTCAACTGCTAAAGGATTTCCTCTCATGCCAATTTTGAATAGAAAATTCTCTAATAGTGAGGTAATAAAGGTATATAACCAGTATTTTAGAAATGTTGACAGTCAGCGTTGAAAATATGTTGGTTACCAGTATTGATACAACGTTGGAAACTGGTGTTGTACCAACGCAGTACATCGTTATCATTTCGACTGTCCGCTGACAGTCGGATTCCGACAGTCGGAAGTTGGTATCCAACGTTGGATCGACGTTGGTCCGATTGTTAATTTTTGCTTGGGTATATATATATATATGTGTGTGTTATACCTATATTGCCCAAAAGCAGTCATTTTGATTACTTGGGATATTTTAAATAATCAAATGACTCTTATTATTGAATTGAGTAAATTTCTTCGGCTCTGTATCGAAATAACAGTACATGATAAATGGTCGATTTGGGCGTATATTTTATAAATTGCAGTTGCTCGATAAGTATTAGTATGGTCGAGGACAAGTTACAGCTAGTTCTCGTAGATGGCCCCTCCAAATATTGGATCTATAACTTAATTCATGCATTTTTTTTTCAAAATTTGAACGTTTATTTAAGAAAAACATGTAAAATAGTATTATTTAAAGCATTACCCATCTGAAGCTATGACTTTTTCCCATCTTTCTGGCAATTTGTGGATTCCATCCCAAAAGAACTGCGACGGCTTGGCGGCCAAGAATGAATCAAGCCAATTTTTGATACTCTGTTCTGATGTGAACCGTATTCCAGTGATGGCGTTCTGCATCAATAGGGAACAAATGGTAGTCAGAAGGGGCAAGGTCTGGGCTATAAGGCGGGTGGGGTAAAATTCCCCATCCACTGTTTTCCAAATAGTTCTTAACCGGAATAGCAACATGGGGCCGAGCGTTGTCATGATGGAAAATTATTGCCTCGTGTCTGGTCACATATTCCGGGCCTTTTTCCTCTATTGCTCTCTTCAAACGGATTAACTGTGTTCGGTAGCGTTCTCCATTGATGGTTTCACCCGGTTTTAGCAGCTCATAATACAGCACACCCTTCTGATCCCACCAAATACAGAGCATTACCTTCGTGCCATGGATATTCGGCTTTGCCGTTGATTTGGCTGGTTAGACGGGTTTCACATATGATTTTTTGCGTTTGGGGTTGTCGTAATGGATCCATTTTTCATCACCAGTAACAATCCGATGCAAAAATGACTTCTTTTTGTGGCGTTCCAGCAGCATTTCGGACATGCAAAACCGCCTTTCAACGTCTCTTGGCTTGAGTTTATGTGGAATCCAATTTTTTTGCTTTTGAACGTATCCGGCTGCTTTTGAACGTTTTGAAATGGCTGCTTGAGTGACTCCCAATGATTCTACGAGCTCTTGTTGTGTTTGACAACAATCTTCATCGAGTAATGCTTGCAGTTTTTTATCTTCAAACTTTTTTGGCTGCCCAGGACGTTCTTCGTCTTCCAATCCAAAATCACCACTTTTAAATCGTGCAAACCACTTTTGGCACGTTCGCTAAGCCAGAGTATGTTCACCATAAACTTCCACCAAAATACGATGACTTTTTCCAACGTTGTATCAATACTGGTAACCAACATATTTTCAACGCTAGCTGTCAACATTTCTAAAATACTGGTTATATACTTTTATTATTAAATCCATGTTTTACGGTTAAAGACATTTTTTAAAAAAGAATAGATCCTAAAAACAGACTATTGACTCTCAAAAGATTCCCTTCACTATTAAAGGATTTTCTATTCAAAATTGTCATGAGAGGAAATCCTTTAGCAGTTGACCGATTATCGTTTCAGATACTAACCTTTTACTTTCAAAGTATTTCCTTTGGTCTTAATATAAAATCCTTTCTCGTACCAAAAAAAAATAATTTTGAGGATAAAAGAAAACAAATTGTATGATATAACCTATCTAATATAAATATTAGAAATGTACACAAGCTCAACTTAGACAAATGAAAATATAAAATCGGTTATCATTAATACTACAATAACAGTAAAACGATTCTTCTGATAGACAAAAGAAATCTACTGAATTTCAATGCATACATTCTGAAAGGGACCTAACTTCACTATCAATAGACTTTTTTTAGAGTGTACCAGTGTCGAATCAACTTTGTACAAACACTGGTATTTTACAGTGTTAATTATCAGAGTCGATTAGACACTGGGTGGACCTTGTACATTTACTGTCGAAAATTACTTTTCCCACAGTCGGGAGAAGGTTGGGCCTGTTGTACATCCAACACTGTACAAACGCTGGTATTTTACAGTCGACTACCGTGGCTGAATAGACACTGGATAGACCTTGTACATTCACTGTCGGTAAATTACTTTTTCCACAGTCAGGATAAGGTTGGGCCAATTGTTTCCCAACATTGTACCAACGTTGGTAATCAACAGTCGATCTCCGATATCGGACCAACATTTAACCGATCGTCACAGTCGGCAGAGTGTCATGATTTCTGCTTGGGTCCCTGCAAAAACACTTTTTCAGGCACAAAGTTCGACATATTTGAGTGAAAAAAAATTATTGTTGTTTAGGTTTCAAATGTATGACATATACTGAAAAAGACGCACAATGACAGTAGCTTTCCAACGCATGTTCGGAATATTGGAACGATGGAATAATAATCAAGTTACGCCATCTCTTAGTAAACCGCATATCTACAAATTAAGTTATAGATCCAATAATATACAATATTTTATGTGCCTCAGCCGCGGAAACTCGTTTTTCCGTTACAGCTGAGAGTAAAGCAATGTTGTATATTCCGTTACAGAGGAATATAATGTAGAAATTGAATTGCGCATGCGCATTATAGTCTTACAGCGGAACGCAATCTATTTCTTATTCTTCTTCTTCTCACTTCTTCTTCGTACAGCGTTAGCACTGACTACTACACAAGACCGATAAAATCAAAATGGCCGGGACTAGTCGCCAATTTGCGATCGCTTCGTACAACTAGCGCAGCAAACAACTACAATAAGTATTAGATTAGATTCCAATGTACGCATAAAAACTCGTATCCGCACCACAGTCACATAAAGTAGAATATGTGCCAATGCACACAATTCGGGACATTGCGAGACTCGCGACAATGCTCGCAGGACTGATCGCGCCTCGGATTCGTCTCGGCTTTGCCTCAGCTACGTCTCGACTACGCATCGGCTACGCCTCGACTACGCCTTGGCTTCGATCTCCTGCGAACATTATCGCTGGTCACGCAATCACCCTCATTGTGTGCCTAGGCACATAATAAACTATTAGATTTGTCTGCTATAAATGCTTGGATCCTTTACACATAAAAAGATTTTCACTTTCGTTTGCATAAAATGTACAAATAATAATGAATAAATTATTTTTTTTCCTAGTGAAGTAAATTTTTTTGTTGTTAATATTTATTAATAACTTATTATATAACTGTAAATAATATAAAAAATAATCAAAAATAATTTTAAACAAATTTCTTTACACATTAGTAATTCTTTCACAATGCAGTCATTTTGACTGCTTTTGGGCAATACGGGTATATACTAAGTTTCAGTCTTTCTAGTGATAATTGAAAATCGAGATAGCTTTTATTATTCATATAATTATTACTTTGTAGATAAAGTTTTTAAATCTGCCCGCTTCGCGAGAACATTCTCATCGCGCGCGGTTCGACCGTTGCGGTTTGCGTTCCGAAGTTTTTGAACGTCCTGCAAGTTTTATACTGATTTTATACTGGAGCTCGAGTTAATTTTATAATATTGTAAACGTGAATTACATTCTCTAGAAGTTAATAAACTTTTTTTTGTTCTTGATTTCCAATGAAAAAGGAAATTTAATTAACTTGAGGCTCTATCGGCCTTAAGGAACACATTCTCATCATGACACTCGCGCTTCGCGCTCGATTTTCTGAATACATTTCTGTAAATTAAAAATTCATAGTTGGTCTTTAACCTTTGTTACCTTCCATGTAAGGAAGGTAACAAAAAAATAATTTCCTAAAGAAAAAATTCATTGTTAGGTTCGTTTAATCGAAAAATGTTATGGAGATAATTAGAGATTTATGAACATTATCAGAAATCAGTATTACAATTTTGGATTCTTTCGAAAACACAAAAAATGCTCTTATATTCCCAATTTTGGTCGGATGTGGCTGGTTAAAAAATATAGTGAGATTATTTATTATTGAAAAATGATATCACATTGCAGAATGGACTTTTTGCGTTTTTGCAAAATAAAATCCCTAAATAATTACACGGAGAAAAATATTTGTCTAAAATTACCAAATTGCAAACGTAATTTTTTCTTGTAATTCACATTAAATTTATTATGATTTCTATTATAGAATACGCTAAATCACCGATGAAAATTTCCATCTAGAAGGTAAAATAAATTGAAATATTAGAAAATTTCACCATCTAGATGAGAATTTTTATGGGTTGTTTAGCGCATTCTATAATAGAAATCATAATAAATGCGAATTACAAGAAAAAATTACGTTGCTTTAGAATTTATCATGCGTTTCCAAACAATGTGGTCATTTTAAACAAATATTTTTCTTCGTGTACAAACTTTGTACACAGATTAAAGAGATAAGCTTTTAACTGACCTTAAAATCAACTGTGACTATTTTAAATTACTGGAAACTATTGCATTCACAGAAATCATGAAAAATCACTCTGAAATCACTTGCAATCATTCTTATTCTGCAATTTTGAAATATATATTGCAAATTCCAACTATAAAGTAGTCTTTAACTATACTAAATTTTTAGGTAATTATTGACTCTATTAAAATTAGTAAACGAAAAAACAATCAGTAATTTTAATTGATTTGCAGTAAAACATAAATTATTGCATTGTGAAAAGCCATTTACTATTTCCAATTCAATTCATTTTTCATTTCATTTCAGAAGTTCAAATAGGTTTTAAAATTTAATAAAAAACGTAATTCTAGAGCGAATGGAATTACAATTAAAACCAAAAACTTACAACTTACAACAATTTCATTCAATTTTCGTAAACACTTGTCTATCCGCAATTATTTCTGCCCAGAAACCTTGTTACCCAATTTGTTTAGAGTCGAACGTGTTCTAACAAAGAGCTCTTTAATTTTAACGTTCTCAATACTTTCCACGTGAGAAGACTTCAGTAAAAGAGAGGAATAGCTAAAAAGAAAACGAAGGGAGAAGAAATTTGAGTTTTTTTTCTCTTTTTGCAAGGCAGCTAAAGCCATAATGGGTCGAGCGATCGTTAGATACACTTCTCGTTCACATTATTATTTCTATAGTCTCGAATATATAGATGTTTATTTTGTCTGTGTTAGTCTATCACGACTATACATTTCCTGGTTCCCATAAAGGTAAAGAAGTCTTTCAGCTTGGTTAGTAATCGGTTAGTACCTTTAAGCTTTCTCTACCCTTAAGCACTCTTATGCTTCGACCTCCGGCCCTAACGACAATAACGACAATCACGACAAGAGAGGAACTCCTGAAATCAAGGCTAAGCGGATTACGTTCCACAAGTTTACGCGATAAGCGTCACCAACTTTTCTGATAAGAGCCTTGTCCATATGTTGGTAAAAGTTTTCAATTTTAAAAGCTACTGGAAACCTCTTATAAAACAAGCACTTCTAGTCAATTTTTTACTATGTAAACACAATTTTTTTTACATTTAAGGAAGATTGACGGACAAATGTCCGTTATCGTTTCTGTTTACTACTTCTCAGTATTCTGTTAATATCTCTAGTGTAACCACACATTTTTATTATATAAAAAAAATTTTTTAACATAAAAAATTATGAAGGAAACTTGTTATCCATCTTTGCTGAGTGCAATAGTTTTTTTCATTGAATTTGACAAAAATTGGAAATTGAAAAAGTTTTAATATTTGACCTATGTATAAACAAATTTTGACGAATGTTCCAATTTTATTCATTTTTGACAGAATATTTAAACAAAATTTTAATTGTGATTATAAATTAGTATAAAATATCGATTGGAGATATGTTCCTCAAAGTGTGTTAAAAAATGCGACAGAATATTACAGGTATTATATATATATATTTTTTTGTATAATTATTATAGAATTTTCAACAACAAACCAATTGTAAAATCTGATGAGGATGAAATAGTAGTCATCGAAACGTCATTAAAGAGATTATAAAAAACATCCAGATTGTCCGAGGTTGGTCATTTTCCTGCATTCAATGAAGAGAATTAGTCGGACGTAAATATCTTATAAGTTTATTTAAAATTAAATAATGCTTTTTAAAAACAAGAAAAGGTAGAACAAAAATAACTTTTAATGCGTTTGGGAAGAAGCGACATTAGGTTTCTTTGGAAAAATTAATTTAGGTCGAAATTATTTGTCAGTTATTAGTTATGTGTAAGGCTTTCCCAAGTGGGCCTTGATTTTGCGAAGGTTCGTATTTTTCGTTGGTATTTAGCTTAAACCGAGTTTCAAGCGTACAAAGTATATCCTGTTAATTTTGTTGTAAAATTCCCGATTGTTTATTTTTTATAAACAATCGATGTTTTTTGTAGTGTTTTGGGAATTAATTCTTTTCTCAGCAAGTAAGTACCCGAATTGAATAATTTTTCAATTTCAGGCCAATAAGACATGACACTACAAAACAGTATTTTTTCCATTACTAAAATCTCAATTTCAATGTTTATTGAAACAATTGTTTATGAACAAATGAAAATAAAATCTATTTCTGCAGCTCTAGGATCTACATTAACGACAGCAACTTATGTAATAAACATTTGTGCATTTATTCCTGAAAAAAAACGTGTAGATCGAAGTGGTTTAGTCACAACAATAACATTTTTGTGTGCGCACGCGCAACGTATACCGCCTAAGTTTTCGTCCACTTGTAAGAATCACTACAACCGTATCTTATTTCTCACCTAGGTATAGGACAATGGTCTTTTTAAAGGAGGAAAAGAACCTCTCAGGATAACATTAAAAAAAAAAAATTGTCAGTCAACAAAGCCAAATGTCCCGGGTAGATTTTTAAGCATCAGTTTCCATCTAGACGGAGAACTGAAGAGCTCGATCGGTAACAGACTCCGGTAATAAAGTCCTCATATAAAGTTTTCAAAATTAAAAATGGTTCTGGTTTCATATTTTTGTTATTAAGAATTATTTTAGACATCTTTTAAAGAAATTTTTTCTGCCGGTTTAATTACAATTTATTAAAATTTTTGATCGTGTCATCCTGTGGTATATATATTTTGATGTTAAGGGTTAAAGTTAAAAAATCAAATAGTATTCCT
This sequence comes from Diplolepis rosae, assembly GCA_030998225.1. Lineage (NCBI taxonomy): Eukaryota > Metazoa > Arthropoda > Insecta > Hymenoptera > Diplolepididae > Diplolepis > Diplolepis rosae. The sequence continues at coordinate 8,597,873 of JAPYXD010000701.1, forward strand.
AGACCATAAAGTTCGCGGAAAGATGATTTTTAGTGAAAGTCGTCTCTATATGGCCATGCAGGGGTGCGATTTGGTGTTAAGGGTTGGAGCCCAAAAGTCGATATAGACATTTTTGAAGAGCCCAAAAATCAGAGAGTCTTCCTAGACCATAAAATTGACAAGAAGATGTTTTTTAGTCAAAGTCGTCTCTAAATGGTCATGCAGGAGTGCATTTTGGTGTTAAGGGTTGGAGCCCAAAGATCGATATAGACATTTTTGAAGAGCCCAAAAAAAGCCCAATATTCTGGGACACTTTAATTTCTGGAGGGCTTATTTTTTAGAAAGAGAGTTGCTTTTTTGGTCATAGGGGTGGTTTTTGAAAATTGGTTTCAGGTGATTTTCAGAACCCGAAAAAGCCCAAAAGTATTGAATCTTAAAAATCGGCAATGGAGCCCAAAAAAATCCCAAAATTCTGATATAAAAAAATTGGGGAATTCCGATTGTGGAGGTGCTAGGTTGATGGACCTTTCAAAAACCCAGTTTCGAGAAAAACGCTTTTAAAGTTTTAATAACATAAAAAAGTACCATAATTGTAATATAACTCTAATCTACTATGCCTGCGCGATACCTACCTACCTATTGGGCATACTTCTTAGGACCCTAAGGGACCATTTTCTGAAATTAAAAAAAAAATTATTATTTGAAAATGCAAAGCTGATGAAACCCCTTAAATTCGAGACTTCAACCCGATTGAAACGAATTGAGTCGGACTGATTTTAAACCGATTTGCATCGAAAGAAATTCAAAATTTTTTCGGATTCATTGCTTGAATAAATTTTCTTCGAACAACAAAGATTACGTTGCTAATATATTTAGTATTTATTCCATTCAGAAAGCATTCTTTATTAATAGAAAACGACAGTTTTCTCATGGATTTTTTTTATCAAGCAAACAATATATCTCTTAAAAGGAAGTAAGTTCTTCCAAGTTATTATATTAAAAGAGGACTATAAAGTTATGAAGAAATTCTTCAATGTAGTGAGGCCTTTCTTGAGGCAATCTTTTTTTCAAGAGGTTTAGAGGCGATCATCAGTTTTAATTCAAAGCAGATTCCGATCTGTAAAAGAGACTTTTTCTTTTAAAGAACAGCGGTAAAAAATTGTTTCAGTGCTGCGGAGGTAATCTACTAATAGTGTGTTCACGTTCGTTCGGTAATCCGTAATCCTTCGATACAATTTAGGAAAGTCTTCCGTCTTTACTGAAAATTTGAAGTAACCAGAACTGGAGTGAATATATCTATACTGATGTAGTAGAAGACTCTATATCCGTAGATCGACGATTGCCAAGCAAATCGTATAACTTTATTTTTCCCCTTAATTCCACTCTAGTGGAACAAGAAGAGTAACAGAATTTGCTTCCTCCTTTCAACTAGTGTCGTTCATTTTTGAAACGTGCCACAAATTCAAAGACAGCCATTTCGACAAACCTTCAGGAAAAAAGAAAAATGTAGACAAAGTATTCACTCTCATTGAAATCACGTTTAAATTCCGTTCACTCAACCGTAAGAATGTTATCAACTACACTATATGCTTTTTAAATTCTTGTATACATATATGTTTTATATATGGGTCATTCCATATTAGATTGACAGTCGATGTCGCAGATTTGAACGAGATAATTTTTTTTCAGTTCTTTATCACCAATAAATAGACACATATTTTTCTGTTTGGCCAAAAAAATTTTTTTTACAAGTATACGATTTTTCGAATTTTCTAAGAAATGACATTTTCGACATAGCAAGCGCATTTTCAAGCCTGTTTATCTTGAAAACAATTGTTCGCACGAAAATTTTTCCAAGTTACGAAAAGTAGGGTTTCGACTCTACTTTCTCAGAGATTGTTGCGAAAAAAGTGTTTAAATATTTTTTAACATACAAAAGTAAAGAAATAAACGCAAAATCGTTTTTTTTTCAAATTTGGCCACTTTCGAAATTTTTTTTTTTGTGGATTTAGATTCTTTGAAGTCTGTTATAAAGTATGACAATTGAATCAATATGGCTGAATCATTGATTCGGAAGTTATGGAATTTTGAAGAGCCTCGCGTGGCCTCGCGCGCAATCCGGGCGCTTTCACACGCGGCGAACGTTTACCTTTACTTTTAGCGCTAATAACTTACGCCCGGTAAAACGCTCGCCGCGTGTGAATGCGCGCGGATTTCGCGCGAGGCTCTTTAAAATTCCATAACTTCCGAATCAATGATACAGCCATTTTGATTCAATCGTCATATTTTATAATAGACTTCAAAGAATTTACATCCACGAAAAAAAAATTTCGAAAGGGGCCAAATTTGGAAAAAACGATTTTGCGTTTATTTCTTTACTTTTGTATGTTAAAAAATATTTAAACACTTTTTTCGCAACAATCTCTGTAAAGAAGAGTCGAAACCCTAATTTTCGTAAATTGGAAAAATTTTCGTGCGAACAATTGTTTTCAAGATAAACAGGCTTGAAAGTGTGCTTGCTATGTCGAAAATATCATTTCTTAGAAAATTCGAAAAATCGTATACTTTAAAAAAAAATTTTTTTGGCCAATCAAAAAAATACGTGTCTATTTATTGGTGATAAAGAACTGAAAAAAAATTATCTCGTTCAAATCTGCGACATCGACTGTCAATCTAATATGAAATGACCCATATACATAAACGTTTTGTTTTAAAATAATACACTTTTCTATTGTTGCTTTTTCAAAAATTTATTCTTATTTATTTATATTAAAATGTTTATTTCTCTTGCATTTATCAACCCTAGAATTAATTTATCTTTTGTATTCCAGTACTTGGAACTATAAAGATTTCAGTTTTTAATTTTAATTAATTTATATCATCATTTTTCGGAATGTTGCTTGATTTAGTTAGATTTGTACCTAGTTATCACAATAAGATTTTTCGATTAAACTAAAATTAGGAAAGTTACAGTATGTTAAAACTTGAAAAAAGTCAATACCTAAATTCCATTTTCCAGTTAAATAATACGAAATACGAAAAAAAGTTATCATACAAAATTGTTTACTACATAAAGATCTACAAGTTTGAATCGCAACATTTTTTCATAAGATGAATATTTTTCTTTTTAATTTGAAAAAATACTACTGAAAATCGAAAATTCAACTTTTTAACATTAATATGCGAAATACGAAAAAAACGTAAGTTTGCAAAACTGTTCGTTTCAATAAGATCTACAAATTGTGTTTGACATAGTTTCTGATAAAACGTATATTTTTAATTCTAATTTATAAAAATACGATTAAAATTCAAAAATTCCATTATTTGAACAAAATATATGACGTACGAAAAAAAGGTTGAGATGGAAAATTATTTGCGTAAATGAGATTTACTAATTATTAGTAGGACATTTTTTGACAAGATGTATATTTTATGTTTTGGTTTGAAATTTCATTTTTTAACCAAAATATGAGATATACAAAATTACATTTGAAATAAAAAAATTGAGTAACTTTGTGAAAATGTAATTTACATCCACAATGTTATAAAATTGACTTGAGCTTCAGTATCAAATTACAAGAAATAAACACACAAGAATATTGCAAAACATTTCAAATTTCTCTGAGCTCAAGTCTGAAATTTCCAAATGCTAGTGAATAAAATAAAATATTTGAGATGATTTACAACTAATTGAAGTAACTGAAACTGATGGTACGGAACTAAAGTGACATTTTAGAGTGTTCTAAGTGATTAAAGACGACTGATCGCAAGGAGTTTCAGAGATGTTTCAGGGGAATTTTAAGCTAATATAAGTGATTTAAACTAATTACGAATAATTAAGATTACGTTCGGGAGATTGGAAAATGATTTTAATAGCCTGTACACAGCAATTGCAGGTATTTCTAGAAAATCAGTAAAATATTTCAGATAATCCTGATTGATTTACTGGTGATTATGGAGAGATTTAAGTGATTACAGATCATTTAAACTAAATACTAAATTTCGCGTTCTTCGAGAAATTGCTTTGAATAAATTTAAAATAAAATCAACCTACAACAGATTTCATCGAATAATGCTCCGTAAATACAAAGAGTTGCAATAATGTTTAAAGTTTTTAATAATTCCTAAAATAAAAAGATTTCAAATTTTATTTACAAAAGATGAGTTATGGTTAAATCAACAAAATTTCGGTTGCTTTGATTTTGGAATTTTGTTACTATACAGGCTACAAAATTTTTCAATGACCCAAAACCATTCTTTGATTAAAAATGTTTGTTGATTCTACTAAATATTTTTTTTTATACTACACTGAGATAACATTCTTCTTGAATAAAAAAAATGTTACTTCAATATACGGATAAGCCAGAAATTTGTTTGAACCAAACAAATTTTATTCAATTTAAATAAATAACAATTTAATAATTCAATATAATGCTGAATCGTACAAAAGTTCTTCAGTTCTAAGTCTCGAGAAGACTCTTAGTATTATTTTATAATGGTCTCTTGCTTTATTACATTTTGAGCTTAACGCAAGCTAGGAAAAGAGGGGGCAAAATGAATATGTTAATTGGCTTTAGAATTGGCTGTCTTTACAGGTGATTGATTAAAATTCGATACGTGGTTGTCTCGTGGCGCTGGCGAGCGCTGAAGCGCGTTAAAGTTACCCTTCAGATAAACGAGATTGAAATTCCGATGGAAATCACGAAGCATACCCGCGGACTTAACAGTATTACCAACCAAGTTAAACAGAGCGACAACTTTTCGATATCCCAACACGATTTCCCCCAACTACAGTGTCAGCATCGTCCTTTAAACGTCTTCTCAAACTTGATTATTTGCGTTGCTCGTTTGACGCCCATGCTTCCTTCCTAATATAGTCATGTCTCAATTAAATTGAAACTTACAAACTTTCTTAATTTTCACTGAACAGCGACTTCTAATTTTCAAGCATTATTAACCCTCAGGGCTTGTTTATTTTATAAAAATGGAGATCCAATGCTCCGAAAAGAAATTTAATTTTGTCAGAATCAACAATTTGTAACTTTGTTATAAAACAATGGTTAATATGACAAGGACTAAAGCGACGAAAATTATTTAAGGTAGTTGTCGTGCCAAAAATCAGGTCTGGAAAAAAGTTTATCTATTATTTTAAGACATAAAATTATATTTTTAGTCGTGTCTTACGAAAGAAAAAACATTATTTTTTATGACAAAAATTTGAACTTAAAAAAAATTATTGGATTTTCATAAATCATGGCTTTTTTCGGGGAAAATATTCCCCGCAATTCAATTGGGTCCAATTTTGAAAATAAAGAATAAAATCTTCGAAAAGAGTTACCTTTTAAACAGATGTTTCTTTTCAAATAATTATTTTAAAGACTTTAGCCACTGAATTCCGATTAGGCCATATTTAACATTATTACCAGCGTTTGTACAACGTTGGGTGTGCAACAGGCCCAACCTTCTTCCGACTGTGGAAAAAGTAATTTCCCGACAGTGGATGTGCAAGGTCTATCCAGTGTATATTCAGCCCTGGTAGTCGACTGTAAAATACGAGCGTTTCTACAACGTTAGGTGTACAACAGGCCCAACCTTTTTCCGTCTGTGGAAAAAGTAATTTTCTGACAGTGGATGTAAAAGGTCTATCCAATGTCTATTCATCTCTGGTAGTCGAATGTAAAATACCAGCGTTCATACAACGTTGAGTGTACAACAGGTCCAACCTTCTTCCGACTGGCGAAAAAGTAATTTTCCGACAGTGGATGTGCAAGGCCTATCCAGTGTCTCTTCAGCCCTCGAAGTCGACTGTAAAATACCAGCGTTTATACAATGTTGGGTGTACAACAGGTCCAACCTTCTTCCGACTGCGGAAAAAGTAATTTTCCGACAGTGGATGTGCAAGGTCTATCCAGTGTCTATTCATCTCTGGTAGTCGAATGTAAAATACCAGCGTTCATACAACGTTGAGTGTACAACAGGTCCAACCTTCTTCCGACTGGCGAAAAAGTAATTTTCCGACAGTGGATGTGCAAGGCCTATCCAGTGTCTCTTCAGCCCTCGAAGTCGACTGTAAAATACCAGCGTTTATACAATGTTGGGTGTACAACAGGTCCAACCTTCTTCCGACTGCGGAAAAAGTAATTTTCCGATAGTGGATGTACAAGGTCTAGCCAGTGTCTATTCAGCCCCGGTATTGAATGTAAAATACCAGCGTTTGTACAACGTTGGGTGTGCAACAGGCCCAACCTTCTTCCGACTGGGGAAAAAGTAATTTTCCGACAGTGGATGTGCAAGGTCTATCCAGTGTCTATTCAGCCCCGGTAGTCGACTGTAAAATACCAGCGTTTGTGCAACGTTGAGTGTACAACATGCACAACCTTCTTCCGACTATGGAAAAAGTAATTTTCCGACAGTTGATGTGCAAGGTCTATCTAGTGTGTATTCAGCTCTGGTAGTCGACTGTAAAGTACCGGCGTTTGTACAACAGGCCCAACCTTCTTCCGAATGGGGAAAAAGTAATTTTCCGACAGTGGATGCGCAAGGTCTATCCAGTGTTTATTCAGCCCTGGTAGTCGACTGTAAAATACGAGCGTTTCTACAACGTTGGGTGTGCAACAGGCCCAACCTTCTTGTGACTGTGGAAAAAGTAATTTTCCGATTGTGGATGTACAAGGTCTGTCCAGGGCCTATTCAACACCGGTAGTCAACTGTGAAATACCAGCGTTTGTACAACGTTGGGTGTACAACAGGCCCAACCTTCTACCGACTGTGGAAAAAGTAATTTTCCGACAGTGGATATACAAGGTCTGTCCAGGGTCTATTCAATACCGGTAGTCAACTGTGAAATACCAGCGTTTGTACAACGTTGGGTGTACAACAGGCCCAAACTTCTTCCGAATGGGGAAAAAGTAATTTTCCGACAGTAAATGTGCAAGGTCCACCCAGTGTCTAGTCAACTCTTTTAATTAATGCTGTAAAATTCCAGTGTTTGTAAAAAGTTAATTTGACACTGGTTATCTTCTTTAAAATACAGTTTTATCCGCAAAACATGGATTTAATAATAAAAGTATATAACCAGTATTTTAGAAATGTTGATAGCCAGCGTTGAAAATATGTTGGATACCAGTATTGGTACAACGTTGGAAACGAGTGTTGTTCCAACGAAGTACATTGTTATCATTTCGACTGTCCGCCGACAGTCGTAAGTTTGTATCCAGCGTTGGATCGACGTTGGCCCGATTGTTAATTTCTGCTTGGAATTGTTTGAACTGGACTTTTTTTGAGTGTGAGAAACATTATTAAAGATAATATTTTTCGTAAGTTTAAAATATTTTCCTTCCGCAAGACACGACTAAATATACCATTCCAAATCTTGAAATCATAAAAAAATTTATTTTTTAGAGACCTGACTTTTGACACAACAACCTTAAATTTAAACTGTTATTAAATTAAAAATTTTCATTTCCTGAAGAATCGTAGAAAAAGTAACTTGATGTGGATTTTCTTGAAAGAACCTGGATGTACTCGTATCAAAGCAACACCTTAATTACGGATCACCCGTCTCATTACACTTAGAAGGAAATGTTAGAGCCGAGAGTGCAAACCAAGATGAATGAGAGAGCCAATTGCTAACCGAGGTCTCATTTGATTAGCGCGGACAGAACTTGGCGAAAGTTTTTTCGTAATCTAATCGTATCAGTGTGACGTCTTTTATAGCTAAAGAGATCTTTAACCTAAAGCTAGAAAATGCTACAAATCCTAAAAATCTTTCTATAAATTCCAACATCCTCTCTAAAAATGTTAATAGGATTTGTGAAAAATGACACTGAATCCTCTGAGTCAGTATTCCAATTTTGAAGATAGAAGTGGACAAATTAGTGAAGCTGGGAAATGCACTTGTTCTTAGAGAATGTTTCGTGTAATCCTGACACTTGGGATTTATGATTTGCTCCGTAGGGATTACGATCACAAAGAGGAAAAGGAGAGAGATAGGGTAGCAAAGGAAGCTCAGAGGGACAGGAAGAGAAAGAGAGAGTGAGGTAGAAGGATTTTAGCTGGAAACAAGACGTGGTTGGTCTCTTATGATAACAATCCCAGCGATGCGACACGATAAATCCCGTGGGTGAAAGTTAGTACGCGCAAGGGTTCTGCAACAATATGCCCTCAGGCAGAAACCATGACTATAGGGACGCCTTCGTTTTGTACCAAACTAACACAATAGCACGTCCTGCAATAGTTACCTACCCACAGTTCAAGCTCACATTAAGAGAAATTCTCTAGGCTGAGAAACTCTTAATATTTGAACGGAACTATTTCAACCATCGAAAACTAAGGAATCAAAGCAGAATCATAAACACCTGAAACAAATACTGCCATCCGTAATTTAGCTGTGATTGAGTATTTGTACAAAATTGTGCAAACTTTGTGCAAAAAACTACCCAAGCAGAAATTAACAATCGGAAAAACGTCGATCCAACGTTAGATACCAACTTCCGACTGTCGGAATCCGACTGTCGGCGAACAGTCAAAATGATAACGATGTACTGCGTTGGTACAACACCAGTTTCCAACGTTGTATTAATACTGGTAACCAACATATTTTCAACGCTGGCTGTCAACATTTCTAAAATACTGGTTAAATACTTTTATTATTGAATCCATGTTTTACGATTAAAGACATTTTTGAAAGAAGAATAGATTCTAAAAACACACTATTGACTCTCAAAAGATTCCCTTCATTGTTACAGGATTTCCTATTCAAAATTGGCATGACAGGAAATCCTTTAGCAGTGGACCAATTATCGTTTCAGATACTAACCTTTTACTGTCAAAGTATTTTCTTTCATCTTGAAATGAAATCCTTTCTCGTACAAAAAAAAAAAAATAGATTCGAGGGTAAAAGAAAAAAAATTGTATGATATAACGTATCTAATATAAATATTAGAAATGTACACAAGCCCAACTTTGACAAATGCCAATATTAAATTGGTTATCATCAATACTTAAATAACAGTAAAACGATTCTGTTGATAGACAAAAGAAATCTACTGAATTTCAATTGATGCATTCTAAAAGGAACTTAACTTCACTATCAATAGACTTTTTTTAGAGTGTACCAGTGTCGAATCAACTTTGTACAAACACTGGTATTTTACAGTGTTAATTATCAGAGTCGATTAGACACTGGGTGCACTTTGTACATTTACTGTCGGAAAATTACTTTTCCCACAGTCAGAAGAAGGTTGGGCCTGTTGTACATCCAACATTGTACAAACGCTGGTATTTTACAGTCGACTACCGGGGCTGAATAGACACTGGATAGACCTTTTACATCCACTGTCGGTAAATTACTTTTTCGACAGTCGGAATAAGGTTAGGCCAATTGTTTCGCAACATTGTACCAACGTTGGTAATCATCAGTCGATCTCCTATTTCGGACCAACATTTAACCGATCATCACAGTCGGCAGAGTGTCATGATTTCTGCTTGGGACGTTACAAATTATAATTATTTATTATATATATTATAATATATTGAAATTATAATTATAATTATAATTATTGAATTCTTATATTATATTACTATTATTATATATTATTATTATTATTATATATTATATTATTATAATTATTGAAAACTTTTTAAGAAAAACCTACGATAAAAATTCTTACTGATATATTGCAGCATAAAATAAAGAATATGGAGGTAAAAACAAACATTGTACACAAAATAGGTAAATTTTTTAGATTTGAACAGATATTCAAAGTGACAGAAACATAAGATATGTACTACTAGGTTGTTCAAAAAGTTTTGAAAGCGGAAATGAAAATACGTTTTTGTTTTGGTGAAATCACTTTTATTGCTCAGTATAATCTCCTATAAGATCAATACATTTGGTCCAACGGTCTTCCAACTTGTTTATCCCATCATGGAAGTGACTTTCTGCAAGGCCTGCAAAATACTCTTCTACGACGGCTATAACCTCTTCGTTTGATGAAAAATGCTTCCCACGAAGGAATTTCTTCAGGTGTGGGAACAGCCAGAAGTCAGAGGGAGCTAAATCAGGCGAATAAGGTGGATGCTGCAACAATTCTTACTTTAATTCGGTTATTTTAGTGATGGCTTTTTGAGCTGTGTGAGCGGGTGCATTGTCTTGATGAAAAAGGATTTTTTTCTTCTGCAAACCGGGTCTTTTTTCACGAATTTTTGCATCCAAATGATCCAAAAGGTTACAATAATATTCAGAATTTATTGTTTTGCCAGTTTGGAGATAATCCACCAACAAAATCCCTTTTGCATCCTAAAAAACTGATGCTAACACCTTCTTCGCCGATTTCTGGACACGAACTCGCTTCGGTGCCGAAGTGCCTGGTTCACACCACTCCTTAGCCTCTTGTTTTGAATCAGGATCATGATGGAAGACCCAAGTCTCATCCATAGTGATGAATCGACGCAAAAAATCCTTTTTATCCTTTCGAAAACGCTCCAAATGTTGCTCAGAAAGTCGCATTCGAACGTGTTTTTGTTCCATTGTGAGCGAATGCGGCACCCATTGTGCACAGAGCTTTCTGAAACCCAAAACTTCACGTAAAATATGACTCACGCTGCCTAATGAGATGTCTAGGGCCTCTGCTAAATCTCTCTCGGTCAATCGACGATCTTCCAAAACCATATCCTGTACTTTTGCTATGAATGCTGGTGTTGATGCACTTTTTGGACGTCCTGAGCGTGGATTGTCTTCAACGCTTTTTCGACCACGTCTAAACTCTAAAACCCATCGATGCACAGTTGGAAATGAAGGAGCAGCTTCCTTTAACACTTTCACCATTTTTGTATGAATTTCCGTTGCTGATAAACCTTCCAAAACAAAGAATTTTATCACTGCACGATATTCGGTTTTTTCCATTGTACAAAAATACACTGACACGTCAACTTCAAATGGCTTGTAAACAAACAATGAATTGACAGAGTGGAATGACACTTTGGGTATGTTCATATGAAAGATGAAATCTTAAAATGGCGTAGAAATTTTGGTTCTTTTACTGCTCTATAGATGTCGCTTTCAAAACTTTTTGAACAACCTAGTACACATATACTATAACTAATTGTAATTAGTAATTATTTGTACATTATTTTCTCTAAAAAAGATTCTTCGTATTGAACATAACATTAATTCATATGAAAATTATGTTTAAATAAAATTCATGTTGTTATAATTATTTGTTATTATAATATGAACTTTATGACTTCATATATTATTATTAAGAATTTCTAGTTCCTAGAAAATAAATACTTCAAATTATACAAATTATTACTTGTAGTTGTTAAAACTATTAGAAATGACTTAAATTCGCGGTAATTCAGAACAGGTCGACACGTGAAACTCTGTTTGTGGCGTGTAGAAAAGAGTCCCTATTATGGGATACTGACTCTATTTTTCATGACTGCCGAAAATCTATGTGCAAATGTCCATTGGACATTTGGCAGAGAATTCAATAAACCTGAATTTGCTAAAGTGGAGAATTTAAACGATTTTATATGAGCATAGGCGTAATTCATTTCAGGGTAACCCTGACCATAAAATTTCATGAGCACCATGCCTTGCAGTTTTGGAATCATCAAACCTAATATCTATACAATTAGTCAACTCACAATCTGTAGTACTTTCCTATTAATGTGTTCTTCTCCATCATCAAATTTAGAATTTATTGCCAAATATTTGTTCATCACCTAATAAACAAGGTTTAAAGACTCACATGCATGGAACAACGACTACATGCCTGATGCAACAATGAATATTCTATTGAATAGGTTTACCTTCAAGGGCAATGAAGTTTACGACAGAACCACTAGATTGCTTTTCCTGGTTTATTAGAAACTCCACTATATCATATTAGAAGCAATTCGCCCAACCTTATTTCGACTGTGGAAAAAGTAATTTCCTGATAGTGGATGTACAAGGTCCATTTAATGTCTATTCAGCCCTGGTATTCGACTGCAAAATACCAGCGTTTGTATAACGTTAGGTGTACAACAGGCCCAACCTTCTTCCGACTGTCGAAAAAGTAATTATCCGACAGTGGATGTACGAGGTCTATCCAGTGTCTACCTAGCCCCAATAACCGACTGAAAATACCAGCGCTTGTACAACATTGCGTGTGCTACAGGCCCCACCTTCTTCCGACTGTGGAAAAAGTAATTTTCCGACAGTGGATGTGCAAGGTCTATCCAGTGTCTATTCAGCCCTGGTAGTCGACTGTAAAATACGAGCGTTTCTATAACGTTGGGTCTACAACAGGCCCAACCTTTTTCCGACTGCGGAAAAAGTAATTTTCCGATAGTGGATGTACAAGGTCTAGCCAGTGTCTATTCAGCCCCGGTAGTCGACTGTAAAATACCAGCGTTTGCACAATGTGGGATGTACAACAGGCCCAACCTTCTTCCGACTGTGGACAAAGTAATTTTCCGACAGTAAATGTTCAAGGTCCACCTAGTGTCTAATCGGCCCTTATAATTAACTCTGTAAAATTCTAGTGTTTGTACAAAGTTGATTCGTTACTGGTAGTCTTCTTTAAAGTACGTTTTTACCCGAAAAACATGGATTTAATAATAAAAGTATAATAAGTATAATGAGTACAGCCAGCGTTAAAAATATGTTGGTTACCAATATTGGTACAACGTTGGAAACCGGTGTTGTACCAACGCAGTACATCGTTATCATTTCGACTGTCCGCCGACAGTCGGAAGTTGGCATCCAGAGTTGGATCGACGTTGGTCTGATTGTTAATTTCTGATTGGGTATAGTGATTTTATATGACCTTTAATTTATCTAGTCATTTGTAATTTATTTCAATAATCTGAAATTAGTTTAAATAAACTGAGTCTGATGCAATATCTCTGAAGTTATTGGTAATTAGCTACGATCACCTGTAGTCGGTTACAAACTAATCTATTATCACCTGCAATTACGTGTAATCACTATAAAATTATTCGAGTATCGGCTGTGATTACTTGAAATTATCCGCTAAGAAAACAGTAATTTTGACAGAATTTAAAAATATTTGAAATTAAAGGAATTATGTTCTAAGTATTTCCTATAAATGGATTTATTTCCTCATCCTTGCTGCTGAACTATATAAAGGAGATATATGAAATGGCAGACAGTGATAAATCTGGCAATTGGAGGCAGTGATGTGCACGAACGCATGTACATCCTCCATTTATATCAAAATTGAGAATATGCACATATTAATGGAAACCTATATTCAAGTTAAGTTAAAAATATCACGTTGACGTGTCCAGTGTACCTAGAACCATAATAATTGTTCATTTAAAAAATAGAGTCCATGATTTTTTCAAAATTATGTACCTTCTTCTAAACACTTGTACATTTTTTTGGTATCACAAGCAGAATTTTGAAGCATTTTATATTAAAATGAAGTGTCCATCTTCCGAGGGCAGCTTTTTTAATATACTGAGTAATTTCGATTTTTTATTTTTTTAAGTTTTCAGAATGCTGTAACGTCATTTTTTTATGGCTCTAAAATTTTATTGAAATGATTGCTAGAGTTAATAAGTATTACTAGAACCGAAAACCAAAATCCGATCAATGAATTATTTTATAAGTTATTGTTCTACAGAGAACACCTATGACAGACACCCAAGCAGAAATTAACAATCGGACCAACGTCAACGGACACCAACTTCCGACTGTCGACGGATAATCGAAATGAAAATGATGTACTTGCGTTGATACAACACCGGTTTCCAACGTTGTACCAATACCGGTAACCAACATATTTTCAACACTGGTTATCAACATTTATAAAATACTGGTTATATACTTTCATTATTAAATCCATGTTTTATGGGTAAAGACGTACTTCTAAAGAAGACTATCAGTGTCAAATAGACTTTGAACAAACACTGGTATGTTACAGCGTTAGGTATCCGAGTCGATTAGACATTGGATAGACTTTGTACATCCACTGTACATCCACTTTTCCTACAGTCGGAAGAAGGTTGGGCCTGTTGTACACCCAACATTGTACAAACGCTGGTATTTTGCATTCGACTACCAAGGCTGAATAGACATTGAATAGGTCTTGTACATCCACAATCGGGAAATTACTTTTTCCACAGTCGGAATAAAGTTGGGCCAATTGTTTTCCAACATTGTACCAACGTTATTATTAACAGTCGATCTCCTACGTTGGACCAACATTTAACACTGGGTGAACCTTGTGCATTTACTGTCAGAAAATTACTTTTTCCACAGTCGGAAGAAGGTTGGGCCTGTACATCCAACATTGTAAAGAGTTTTCCAATAGGGTCATAACAATTTCGTATCTTTATATGAACGCACTTTTAAACTTTTTCAATGAACTGTCAATGTCAAAATGTTAGTTAAAGTCAACATTTTCATCATGGTAAAGTTCACGAACCAGCAACGTTCGGAAATTATTAAAAATTACCACCGAAATTCTGAGTCGGTTGACGCAACTTTAAGAGCGCTTACTCCAATTTGCGGCGGTAATAATCGTCCCACCCGACAGGCTGTGCGTGCTATAGTGGATAAATTCGAGATCAAATTTACACTATTGGACGTTCCGGTGCCAAAAAGACGTCGTATTGCTCGAAGCGAAGAAATAATCGTAACCGTAAGTGCAGCGATTCAAAATGAGCCAAATCAGTCGATTCCACGTTGTTCTCAAGAATTGGGCATCGCTCAAACGACACTGTGGCGTATTATGCAAAAATATCTTGGCCTACATGCTTTCAAGATTAAATTGACTCATGAACCAAAGCCACTTAATCATTTGAAACGCCGAAACTTTTCCAATTGGGCTCTGACAAAGCTTGAAGAAAATGAAGAATTTCATCGAAAAATCATCTTCAGCGATGAAGCTCATTTCTGGCTCAATGGCTCTGTTAATAAACAAAATATGCGTTATTGGTCAGCAACAAACCCAAATGTGCTTCTTGAGACACCGTTGCATCCGCAAAAAGTGACTGTTTGGTGTGGTTTTCATGCCGGAGGTGTGATTGGGCCGTATTTTTTCGTGGATGAAAATGACCGTCATGTTACCGTCAATGGAAAGCGCTATCGTGCTATGTTGGAAGATTATTTGTGGCCAGAATTGGATGAAATTGACATCAACAATGTGGTTTCAACAAGACGGTGCCACTAGCCACACAGCACGCGTCACAATCGATTTATTGAAAGGCAAATTCGGTGAACGTGTTATCTCAAGAAATGGTCCGGTCGAATGGCCGCATCGTTCATGCGATCTAACGCCATTGGATTTCTTTTTATGGAGCCATATCAAGTCACTGGTCTATGCCAACAAGCCAGCAAATTTAGACGATCTCAAAGACAACATACAACGCGAAATTGCCAACGTTTCGGTCGAAATGTGTGCCAGAGTGGTGGAAAATTGCGTCCAAAGAATCGACCGCTGTAACCGGGCTCGTGGTGGCCATATGACCGATATCGAATTTCAGTCATAAAATGTGATCCTTGCACTACACCCACAATAAATTTGAACTCAATATCTCAAATATTTCTGTGTTTTATTCATAGATAAGATTGTTATATCCCTATTGGCAAACCCTTTACAAACGCTGCTATTTTACAGTTGACTACCGGGGCTGAATAGACACTGGATAGACCTCGTACATCCACTGTCGGAAAATTACTTTTTCCACAGTCGGAATAAGGTTACTTCAGTTTTAAAAATATATCTCGGATAATTTATTAGTTGGCAAAAATCTTTTTTTGTTGATGTCACCACTTGCATTGTAACTTCGAGAATCAAGGTAGTAATATCAACTAAACGACTAATTGTAACAGCAATTTATTAGCAATGGTGTATTTTAAAACGATTTTAAGTAATTATCGATTGCGGGAAAATAAAATATGTACTTCTACTTTAGAATGACGCATTACATAATATTTGTTAGAACAAAAAGAAATTTATTCAAATTTTCTGAGTAGATCTGAATTCACTAGACGTCGGCATTTTCGCAGAACAAGTGTTCTTTCAAATTCTTTTCAAATTTTTTTTTTCAAATTCTTTTCAAATTCTAGTAAGAATTTACTATTTTCTCTCTACTTTTACTCTTTTTTTCCAACTTGGCTTCATGGCACCAAAGTAGCTCCTCATCAGAACAATTGGGTTCGTTTAGAAGTAATTTCAACTATCACATTCAAAAGTGATAAGGGCAGATGAAAAAAAAAAATCTAACTCACTACGATCAGAGTTTATTCACCTTTCCTAACGAAACTAGCGATAGGAAAAATGTCAGGAAAGAGGTTCGGTCACGTACGAACACGCGATAACGCCGTCGTTCCTGGTTGTATTCAAAGTGTTCAGGAAAAGGAAAAGGAAAAGAAGATGGCGAATGCACAAAGATCACATGCTACCCAGATTGAAACTGGGTAAATGTATGCGCCTTCTTCCTTTTTCACTTTCGTCCTTACAGGATTTTCTGGTGCCAGAAACCTCTCATCTCGCTTTGAGCAAATCTCCGTGAAAACGGGAAGACCGTCTGTGTATTCGTTCTATAGGTCACTGACTGTCGGATATAAAACGTTACTTGATGACACAGGTCGAATAATAAAGACTTCGAAAAGCTTCAATTCAAAAGCACCTTCATGTATGTAGGTTACTTTTCTTCATGAATTCAATACCCAACATCTCACTCGATTCTATTTTATTTATTTATTATAGCTGATTAATTTGATACTTATACTGAAAAGAAAATTCAGGAATCACAATAAAAACGTTTTATTAAGCAGTTTTTGTTGTCATTGCAAAATTTTGGTTGTTATTACAAAATTATTTTGTTGGGCCATTAAAATATTGTTTTGTTGACATAAAATTATTTTGCATGCGTGTTCACTTATTGTTAGCCGCCCAAGCAGAAATAATGACACTCTGCCGACTGTGACGATCGGTTAAATGTTGGTCCAATGTAGGAGATCGACTGTTGATTGCCAGCGTTGGTACAATGTTGGGAAACAATTGGCCCAACCTTATTCCGACTGTGGAAAAAGTAATTTTCCGATAGTGGATGTACGAGATCTAGCCAGTGTCTATTCAGCCCCGGTAGTCGACTGTAAAATACCAGCGTTTGTATAATGTTGGATGTACAACAGGCCTAACCTTCTTTCGACTGTAGGAAAAGTAATTTTTCGACAGTGGATGTACATTGCCTATCCAATGTCTATCCAATGTCTATTCAGCCTCGTTAGTCGACTGCAAAATATCAGCGTTTGTACAAAGTTGATTCGACACTGGTACACTCTAAAAAAAGTCTATTGATAGTGAAGTTAGGTTCCTTTCAGAATGGATCCATTGAAATTAAGCAGATTTCTTTTGTAAATCAACAGAATCGTTTTACTGTTATTGTAGTATTGATGATAACCGATTTAATATTGGCATTTGCCAAAGTTGGGCTTGTGTACATTTCTAATATTTATATTAGATAGGTTATATCATACAATTTGTTTTCTTTTATCCTCGAAATTATTTTTTTTTGGTACGAGAAAGGATTTTATATCAAGACCAAAGGAATACTTTCAGAGTAAAAGGTTAGTATCTGAAACGATAATCGGTCAACTGCTAAAGGATTTCCTCTCATCCCAATTTTGAATAGAAAATCCTTCAATAGTGAAGGGAATCTTTTGAGAGTCAATAGTCTTTCTTTAGAATCTATTCTTCTTTAAAAAATGTATTTAATCGTAAAACATGGATTCAATAATAAAAGTATTTAACCAGTATTTTAGAAATGTTGACAGCCAGCGTTGAAAATATGTTGGTTACCAGTATTGATACAACGTTGGAAACTGGTGTTGTACCAACGCAGTACATCGTTATCATTTTGACTGTTCGCCGATAGTCGGATTCCGACAGTCGGAAGTTGGTATCCAACGTTGGATCGACGTTGGTCCGATTGTTGATTTCTGTTTGGGCGGAGACGCGAGCACGTTCATGTCTAATATGACGGATGCCGCTGTTGTTCTCTATGCTCGATTGAAATATATTTTCGTTAGTGTATGTGATGTATCTAATTCAAATAATATGTCAGACAAGGAAACAAGACGACTTCTAGAGGACCGGGGTTTTAGGTGCCTCATTGACACCTTCAAAAGTAAGTATTAAGTATACCCAAGCAGAAATTAACAATCGGACCAACGACGATCCAACGTTGGATACCAACTTCCGACTGTCAGCGGACAGTCGAAATGATAACGATGTACTGCGTTGGTACAACACCAGTTTCCATCGTTGTATCAATACTGGTAACCAACATATTTTCAACGCTGGCTGCCAACATTCCTAAAATACTGGTTATATACTTTTATTATCAAATCCATGTTTTACGGTTAAACACATTTTTTAAAGAAGACTAGACTCTAAAAACAGACTATTGACTCTCAAACGATTCCCTTCACTATTAGAGGATTTTCTATTCAAAATTGGCATGAGAGAAAATCCTGTAGTAGTTGAACGATTATCTTTTTAAATGCTAACCTTTTACTGTCAAAGTATTTCCTTTTGTCTTGAAATGAAATCCTTTCTCGTACAAAAAAAATAATTTCGAGGATAAAAGAAAACAAATTGTATCGGTTATCATCAATGATACAATAACAGTAAAACGATTCTGTTGATAGACAAATGAAATCTGCTTACTTTCAATTGATGCATTCTGAAAGGAACCTAACTTCACTATCAATAGACTTTTTTTAGAGTGTACCAGTGTCGAATCAACTTTGTACAAACACTGGTAGTTTACAGTGTTAATTATCAGAGTCGATTAGACACTGGGTGGACCTTGTACATTTACTGTCGAAAATTACTTTTCCCACAGTCGGGAGAAGGTTGGGCCTGTTGTACATCCAACACTGTACAAACGCTGGTATTTTACAGTCGACTACCGTGGCTGAATAGACACTGGATAGACCTTGTACATCCACTGTCGGTAAATTACTTTTTCCACAGTCGGAATATGGTTAGGACAATTGTTTCGCAACATTGTACCAACGTTGGTAATCAACAGTCGATCTCCTACATCGGACCAGCATTTAACTGATCGTCACAGTCGGCAGAGTGTCATGATTTCTGCTTGGGTAGTCAAAATTTTAACCCAGATATATTCATCGTTATACAATACATTTTATTATTTTTAAATACCTTTTATATGTATCAAATTAATTTTTTAAATATATTAAGACTTAAATTTTTGCCTTCTAGAGCAAGGTATAGATAAAGAAGCATTTGAGGCTCTCATGCCCAGCAGTTCCTTCCTCGCAAAACTTTTAGAAAATGAAATGCTTGGAATTGAAATGAAATTTGAACCAAAGCTGCGAAATTATATTATTTCAAATGAGCAAAAGTATTATGTTAGGAAAACAAGACTATTTTGCCAGGCTAATTAACAAATTTTGTTGAGCCCACAAATGATTTTGTTGGACCAACAAAACAGTTTTGTTAGACCTACAGAAAATTTTTGTTACATCAACAGAACAGTTTTGTTATAGACTAACAAAGAGACCCCCCAAAAAATGTTGCTAGCTCAACAAAACAGTTTTGTTGCACAAATAATAACACAATTATTTTTTTGCAGCAACAAAATTTTGGTTGGTCAAGCAAAACCGCTTTCTCAGTGTATATTTATATTTATTTCAACAAACAGGGGAACTAGTTAATAATCAGTTATTTTAATTAATTTGAAATAGTACTTGAAAAATATTGTCTCAAATTTTGGTAGAGATATAAGTTCAAAAGTAGAGACGAATTCAATGTAAGTTGTATTTTTTACTTTGACACTAAAAATAGTACAAATTTCCAAATATTATGCATGCAGGGGTAGAAAATTACGTAAAATCAGCCCATTCTTTCTTTTTATTCTTAATTTGATTAAAATTAGTAATAGAATAATTGAATATACGTAAAAAACAACCTGAAATTGAGTTCAACTAGAAACCAATTTTCCAAATTTCTTTCTGTCTTTGCCTAACTTTTCATAAAGTTTTCTGCTAGTTCTCTTTTAATACATGAAGGAAAAATAAGATTTCTCGAAATTGAAATCTTAATTTGGCTAAATTTTAAAATCAAGAATCAAATTCCATTTTCTAGTCATGCTATTCAAGGTACAAAATAAATATTAAAATGCAATATTCTTTAATTCAAAAATATCTACAAATTTTCATTTAAACTTTTCTTTGATAAAATGTGTATTTTTCGAATTAATTAAAAAAATCATTGGAAGGAAAAAATTCTATTTTTTAGTTGAACTATACGAGAATCGGAAAAAACATTGGAATGCTTAATTATTTGCTTAAAAGAAGTTTAAAAATTTTGATCTACACTTTTTCCCTTAATATAGCTTCTTCGTAGTATACTTCCTTAATCTAAATCAGTGAAATTCCGCTGATTATCAGCTATAAGTATACCACTGATTATAATCAGCGTAGAAACGCTGATGAATTAGTGAAATCCAACTGATTTATCAACGTATATACGCTGATTGTAATCAGTGGTATACTTATCGCTGATTCAGATTCAGAGAGTAGGTAACTAAATCAATAAAATCAATTCACCTCAATATTTTCCCACAATAATAAATTTTTGTAGTTGAAACTTTAGGACATTATAAAGAAGATATTAATGGATGACTGTAGACTTTAATTAATTTTTTAACAATTAAAAAAATGTTAGTCTGGAACAGAATTTATCTTTATTTTTCAGGACTAATTGAAGTTACTTTTTCATTCATTCAAAGTTACTTCTTTTTGATTGTGAATATCGAGCGCAAAGCGTGAATATCGTAATGAGACTTTATTTCTCAAAGTCGAAGTAATTTTGAGAAAAGTAAATTCACATTAACAATATTATGTAATTTACTTTAATTATAGTAATAAATTATGAAGAATAAACTTGATTGCCCACGAACAACAAAAAACCAAAAACGTGAAGCGAGCTGCGTGCTCAGTGGATGATGGAAACGTCTCCACGCTCATAAAGTGAACCGAGCAGATTTGTTTAATTAAAAAAGCCTACCATTATAAAAATTTTGAAATTTTTTATTTGATAACTTTATGATATTTCTACCTATCTCTAATTCTTGTATGGGTCAGGTCAGCTACGATCGAATGCTGGAGAATTCGAGAGAGCTTCTGTCAATTAATTCGACACCATCGATGAATATCAAATGAACAGCCCGGTGAATTCGTTTCACGGCTCTGCACAGACAGAGATGCATTTTGACCACTTAATCACGAATTCACGAATTTACGATTATTATTAACCCGTGGGGTTGCGACTAGCAAAATGAGGGGGTCGCTATTGCGGGACAATAAATGCACATGGTTCGATGGCTTTCGTAAAAATCATTATCAATAATTTATGACATTTCCGGGCGAATGTTTTATGTCTCGAGCCTATGCACACTATAAATTGTGCAAGCATAATTTAAAAAATAAAATATTATAGAAGTTTCTTTAGATATTTAAAGTTTTATTGGCTAGGTTTAGCCACGACATAAATCACTCGAGTGCTATAATTTTAGGTAAATTAAACGCTTATCTCGCGTCGATGATTTTGATAAGCTGATGAATATTATTAGTGAATTATCATACTAAAGAGACGTTGATTAGTGCGTCACATTGTGTAATTGCGTTGAATCCGTTACGTAATTTGAATTCGTTAGTGATAAGTCTATCTACAATTAATGAGTCTAGGCTTTTTTACTGTACCGATTGAAATAGTACCTATAATATCACAAGTAATATGAAATACCAACAATATGCAATTAATTCAATAACACTCCATCACAGAAAAATGAAACTACTAATAGTCATTCAATTAATTTAATGATCATTCCACAAGTTATGCATTTGATTGTTTCTAGCTTAGTTTGATTGACACATAATTTAAACGAATTTTATTGGGAAAACATTCTTGAATAAATCAAGCACAGTGAGAGACTTTTCATTAGAGTAAATCATAAAAATGAATTATATTTTAGTATATCTTGTCAAAATGAGGCAAACAGGGTTTACGTATCAGAAATTGATATAATGGTTTTCAAGCACCGAAGTTGATATTTTCGTTTGAATAAATGAAATATATGTTCTACTATAACTGTTACAAATCCTACGAAAATTTGAAATTCACTACATCAAAATTGCGAAGCGAAACAATGAATATGTGAATCTGAAAACCACTATATGGAAAATCACTCACTCCACCAAAAGGTTAAACCTTCAGAAGTGACGACTCCGGATTACGAATTCTTGTGTTTTCTTCTAACGCGTGCAAAGCAAGAGGAAGATAGAGGGGGGCTTTGGCACTGAGAAGAGGGGAAGGTATCAGTGGAAAAACACAAATATTATTATCATACTTCATATATGTTCACATATTTAAGTACGCATTGACACACTATTTATAAATCGCACATACTTGAATTAAATTTCAGAATTGCTTTTGGAATCGGACCCTCTAACCCTACTTATATCTATATAACTAAACGCATTCCTAACGCATAAACTCAAGCAGAAATCATGACACTCTGCCAACTATGACGATCGGTTAAATGTTGGTCCAACGTAGGAGATCGACTGTTAATTACCAATGTTGATGCAATATTGGAAAACAATTGGCCTAACTTTATTCCGATTGTGGAGAAAGTAATTTTCCGACAATGGATGTAGGAGGTCTAGCCAGTGTCTATTCAGCCCCGGTAGTCGACTGTAAAATATCAGCGTTTGTACAATGTTGGATGCACAACAGGCCCAACCTTCTTCCGACTGTGGAAAAAGTAATTTTTCGACAGTAAATGTACAAGGTCCACCTAGTGTCTGTTTAGCCCTGGTAGTCAGAAAATATTCATTTTGTCAACCTATTATTGCAATTTATTGATGACAGATTGTGTCTGCGAAAATGTCGTCCGTCTTATCTAATGTTTACTGACAGTTCGTAACAATGTTGTTTGTAAAACTAATAACGTATCAAAGTTTCATTAAAAAAATACTTCTCATGATATTATAGGACAACACCAGTTCCCAACGTTGTATCAATACTGGTAACCAACATATTTTCAACGCTGGTTGTCAACATTTCTAAAATACTGGTTATGTAATTTTATTATTAAATCCATGTTTTACGGTTAAAGAAATTTTTTTAA
The DNA here is from genome assembly GCA_030998225.1 of Diplolepis rosae. Lineage (NCBI taxonomy): Eukaryota > Metazoa > Arthropoda > Insecta > Hymenoptera > Diplolepididae > Diplolepis > Diplolepis rosae. Next base: position 8,621,045 of record JAPYXD010000701.1, read on the forward strand.
CTAAGACTAGACTCTAAAAACAGGATACTGACTCTCAAACGATTCCCTTCACTATTAAAGGATTTTCCATTCAAAATTGGCATATGAGAAAATCCTTTAGCAGTTGAACGATTATCGTTTCAAATGCTTCAATAACTCTGTTCTTTTCAGCCGATTTTGACAAATGAGCACAATTCTAAAACGTCATTCAGTACCATTTTAACCATGAGTCAATACACACCGAAAGAACGCGCTGAAATCGTAGCGTTTTACATTGAAAACAATCGTTCTTACAGCGCAAGTTCCCGGGACACGTTGTGTCGAAAAATGGCGATTTGGAGTGGCCTCCTGGTTCTCCGGATTTAACTGTACCTGATTTTTTTCTTTGGGGTTATTTTAAAAGAAAAGTTTATGCCAGCAAGCCAAAGACAATTAACGAACTTAATTGTAACATACGAGCAGAAATAGCTGCTATAACGCCCGAAATGCTGGCCAATGTTATGCAGAATACGCGAAAAAGAGCTGCTTTTTGTGTATCAAATGGAGGTGGTCATTTAATCGACGTTGTGTTCTAAAACTGATTTGAAATAAATGGTAAAGTATATCCTAAACAAATCTTGCTCATTTGCCAAAATCGGCTGAAAAGTGTCAGTAATTCAATGTTGAAATACCGAAGGTCTAAATGGCGCACCCTGTATGAATATTAGAAATGTACACAAACCGAACTTTGACAAATGCCAATATTGAATCGGTTATCATCAATACTACAATAACATTAAAGCGATTCGGTTGATAGACAAATGAATTCTGCTTAATTTCAATGGATGCATTCTGAAAGGAACCTAACTTCACTATCAAAAGACTTTTTTTAGAGTGTATCAGTGTTTACAATGTTAATTATCAGAGTTGATTAGACACTGGGTGGACCTTGTACATTTACTGTCGGAAAATTACTTTTTCCACAGTCGGAAGGAGGTTGGACCTGATGTACATCCAACATTGTACCAACGTTGTTAATCAACAGTCGATCTCCTACATCGGACCAAAATTTAACTGATCGTCACAGTCGGCAGAGTGTCATTATTTCTGCTTGGGGTCTTTCTTTGAAACAAATTATCACTGGTGATAAAAAATGGATTGTTTACAAAAACATCGTTCGAAAACGATCGTGTTCCAAGCGTGTTGAACCACCACAAAAATCAAAAGCTGAATTGCATGAAAAAAAGATTATGCTGTCTGTTTAGTGGGATCGGATAGGTATGGTATTCTTTGAGCTGCTTCCAAAGAACCAAACGATTAATTCAGATATCTACTGTCGTCGGCTAAACAAATTGAACGCAGCGGTCAAAGAAAAACGGCCAGAATTGGTGAATCATAAAGGTGTAATCTTTCACCACGACAACAATACACCACACACATCTTTAGCCACTCGCCAAAAATGGTTAAGGCTTGGTTAGTACGTGATGTTACATCCACCATATAGCGCCGAACTTGCACCATCAGAGTACTATTTATTTCGAACTTAGCAGAACTCCCTGAATGGTAAAACTTTCAATGATGATGAAACTGTGAAATCGCACTTGTTTCAGTTTTTTGCCGATAAAGACCAGAAGTTCTACGAGCGTGGAATCATGAAGTTACCAGAAAGATGGCAAAAGGTCATTGAACAAAATGGAAAATATATCATTGATTAAAGTTCATTCCTTGTATTTAAAAGATGTGTTCAATTTGTATGAAAAAATTGGCAATTACTTCTGGGACAACCCAATAATTGGTAATTTAATTATTCCCAACCAGTTGTGTGCAGACAACTGTCTCCCAGTTACTAGGGCAAATTTGTTCGTAGTAATTCTACAGACATAGAAAGATCTTAGGATTAATAAATTGCATAGTCCTATTCATTGCGACTTTATGGATTGTAAAAGTAACGTTTAATCAAAGTTTAAACTCCAGAAACGTGAATTTTCAGGAACTTTCTGTGAATTTTTTTTTACTTATTTACTCAGCAAAACGAAGATCTTCATCTGAGAAACAATTTATTTCTATATTGCGCTTTCATTTAGTTAGTTTAACTTTTAAGCGAATGCAGTGTCATAAATTAAATGAAATCAGCACAAGTTATACATTTATTCAAAGTATTACAAAGTTGTTGTATGAAAATACTGAAGGCAATAAATCATTTCATTTTCTACATTCCATAATATATTTTTCAATGTTCAGTTTAAATTTGCAAATATTTGTATTTATTCAAGGTAAATGCTTGCGTATCGTAAATAATAATAAATCTTTAGAACTTCGGGTGTATACTTTTATGAAGCACTATTCACTATATCCCGCGCGTGCTTACTGATTAGCAAAAATGGAAGAAAGCTGTGTTTCTCAAAATACAATTTGGACATGTTCAAGTGTAATCCAAAGGAGTTCTTGCGCCGTTTTATAACCGTTGATGAAACATGGATTCATCACTACACACCAGGGAACAAGGGACAGTCGAAACAATGGGTAAAAGCTGGTGGTAATGCACCGAAACAGCCGAAAATACAATTGGCTAGCAAGGTTATGGGGACTGTCTTTGGGATGTGCATGGGATATTTCATATTGATTATCTGGAGGAAGGAAAAACCATTATTGTACAATATTACAGCAAATTATTGGATCGATCCGATGCTGCTATCGACACATTTGACACGCAAAAAAAATCTCTTCCATCGAGACAATGCACCGACACATAAAGCAGTTAAAACGATGACTAAATTGACTTCCCCAACCTCTGTATTTTCCAGATTTGGCCCCCCGCGGTTATTATCTGTTCCCAAACTTGAGGAGGTTGTTAACTGGCAAGAGATTCTACTCAAACGAAAAGGTAATTGCTGAAACAAACGCGTATTTTGAAAAGTTGAGCGCGATCTTCTATAAAAAAGCCATCGAGCTTTTAGAAAGTCGTTGGAATAAGTGAATGGAGTTGGAAGGGAACTATGTTGAAAAATAAATGCAAATATTTGCAAAAACATCTTATTTTATTACTTAGGCCCAGGATTTTTCAAACGACCTAGTACATAATCGAATCAATTTAACGGAATGAAACACACGATCACAGACACACTCATGCACGTTACAGATTTAAATGCTTGAGAGCACAAGTATAAACAGATTTAAGTATAAAAGAGAAAAGATTCATATTCTGCTGCTAAGGCTTAGGATTAGCAAAGATTTTATTTGCATATACCCAAGCAAAAATTATGACACTCTGCCGACTGTGACGATCGGTTAAATATTGGTCCGATGTAGGAGATCGACTGTTGATTACCAACGTTGGTACAATGTTGGGAAACAATTGGCCCAACCTTATTCCGACTGTGGAAAAAGTAATTTACCGACAGTGGATGTAAAAGGTCTATCCAGTGTCTATTCAGCCCCGGTAGTCGACTGTAAAATACCAGCGTTTGTACAATGTTGGATGTACAACAGGCCCAACCTTCTTCTGACTGTGGGAAAAGTAATTTTCCGACAGTAAATGTACAAAGTCCACCCAGTGTCTAATCGACTCTGATAATTAACACTGTAATATACCAGTGTTTGTACAAAGTTGATTCGACACTGGTACACTCTAAAAAAAGTCTATTGATAGTGAAGTTAAGTTCCTTTTAGAATGCATCAATTGAAATTTAGTAGATTTCTTTTGTCTATCAACAGAATCGTTTTACTGTTATTTAAGTATTGATGATAACCGATTTAATATTGTCATTTGTCAAAGTTGGGCTTGTGTACATTTCTAATATTTATATTAGATACGTTATATCATACAATTTTTTTTCTTTTACCCTCGAATCTATTTTTTTTTGTACGAGAAAGGATTTCATTTCAAGATGAAAGAAAATACTTTGACAGTAAAAGGTTAGCATTTGAAACGATAATCGTTCAACTGATAAACGATTTCCTCTCATGCCAATTTTGAATAGAAAATCCTCTATTAGTGAAGGGATGTCTTTAACCGTAAAACATGGATTTAATAATAATAGTATATAACCAGTATTTTAGAAATGTTGACAGCCAGCGTTGAAAAAATGTTGGTTACCAGTATTGATACAACGTTGGAAACTGGTGTTGTACCAACGCAGTACATCGTTATCATTTCGACTGTCCGCCGACAGTCGGATTTTGATAGTCGGAAGTTCGTATCCAACGTTGGATCAACGTTGGTCTAATTGTTAATTTCTGCTTGGGTATAATACCCCTTCTGTAATGGATTATCTACTTCTCATTTTTTAGCAAAACCACACCTAAAAACAAATTCACATCGCATAAATACGCCGATTTCACAAAATGAACTCACCCAAACAATTAAAACTACCTCTGCGATCTTCTCTAAGTGCATAAAGTGTGGTCGATTTGAATAATTGTATCTGTCACTCAGTTGAGTAAATTTCTAAATAAATACCCTAAATGATATTTCAATATCTATGAAATCAACGTTCTTTTCACTCTATAATACTTCTCATGAACTCGAGATCAATGATAGGTTGTTTTTATCACATGAATGTAATTTATATTTCACAGGCGCAGTATAAATTTCAATATTTAGAGAATTTATTCGCTTTAAATATAAGTTCTAGCCATTGAGAACAATGAAATTCTTCCAACTACATTATTCAAAACCCATTTTCTGTTCCAGACTTATTCCCAGGGAATTGTACAGAAAGTGTATCGAGGAAACCTACAGCCAATCGCAATATAGCGAACACTTACCTCCATACCACGTCGATTCCTCCAGCGCACCCACTTGTTGAAGCCGGGTCGCCAGTAGTCGATGAAGTATTCTTCCGTGTATTCGACGCCTTTCCCATTCCCAAACCTTCCCTGCGTTCGGGTTGACGTTATAACTCGTGGATTGTGCAGGTTCACTTCGAGGAATTCTTTTCCCTCTTTGGTCACCATGTTCCGTGGACACCATGCACCTCCACCTCTATCCTGCCGTAGCCTTTTGAAAAACATACATATATATTAATACTGTTAGAAAGTACTTGAAGATTTATACACTTTTTATTCGCAAGTGTAAATGCGATTCCTTACATGTATTCGGGGTATTTCAAGGCAAAATTAGCCGTTGAATTTCATTTGAGGAAAAATTGGACGGACAAAATATTTGATGTGTAGCTTTAAAGTAAGGAAATGGATTCTTATGAATGAAATGAGTCACATAGGTGTTAAATACAGCATCTTTATTTGTTGACAAAAGTAAAATTAGAATGACTGAAATATTATTTTATGGGTAACACCACTGTAGAATTTTCAAAAAATCATTTTTTCTTTTATTGGCTTAAAAGATGCTTTGAACATTCTAAAATATGAGGCAAAAAGTCCTGGGAGAGCAGATTAATGGTAAGAGTTTTGTGAGAGAAGAATTTTTTCAGGTGTTCATGTCTATAACACGTTTCAAAACTTCAAACGTGTTTTTCTCGAAATATAGTTTTTCAGAACGGCACGCAGCATAACTTTAAAAATTTTCAATCTGTTTATTTGAAAATTTAACCTCAACTTTGAAATAACATTTCAAAGTGAACCACGTAGGGGATTTTCGCTTAGTTAATTTAAACAATATTTATTATCAAGCGACTGTCATTTTCTTTTGTGAAAATTGAACGACTTTATTCAAACACTCGCCAATTACACAAAAATCAATATTTCTAAAATCCCCTAGGTGGTTCACTAGCTACACTCGTGCAGATCGCCTCAAATTCAACATGCCTCGGGAGAATTGCTGCAGTGTCGCCATTTTGTAATATTTTCCTGCAAAATTTTTTTGTGATAAACTTAAATATATGTTCAATAAGTACCCCAAGTATTATTTCTCTATCACCTTTCCTTTTGCCCAAAAAAAATGTAAAAAAACGCTTTTTTTAGGTCCTTACAGTGGTGTTACCCCTAAAGGTAGAAAAAATTTATTTTATAATGTACAGAAAATTTGGAAAATTAAAATACAATGCCTTCGAAGATTTCATCGTTACTTATACTGCAAAACTCTATCCTACGTTAACAACTAGCATAAATGCTCTGTATTGTGGCTTTATTGATACTTAGAACAATGTACTTAATTTCATCTTTTCACTCCTCAATGGTCTTGGAGTACTTTGCATAAAATTTTTCTTTCATATATTCTGGAGAGAATTATTCGGACGTAATCTTAAGCGCCACGTTGTTGAATAATAGCAAATTTATTTTTGTCACATCCCATGGGACACCCTGTATGCATGTATTTTAACAATTATACTGCAGTATAATAAATAAAGTAGAGTGGAATAAATCAAGCAGACGACAAAAATTGTACTCTATACGTTTTTCTGTTTGAACCACTAAAATTAAAATATTTAATTAAAAAGAAAATTTTTTATTTACAATACAAAATTCAATTGAATAATAGTACAAGGTAAAATTTTATTTTCGTATAAAAAATGTTTGCGTCTAAAGTCAAGTATGAATTTCATTATTTCTCGTAACGTTTATTCTTGAACCCTCGTAAAGACGAAGAGACAATATCTTAATTTAAAATGCGAGATTTTTAATTCAACAGAAACGAGAATTCTGTCTCCGTGGAAATATTTCAGCCATTTCGTTGAGGACCCTATCATCCACCAGCATACCCGCATGCAAACAATACACCAGTGAATTTCACTGAAAGCGTTTGCGGTTAATTAGGCAGAAATCCTGTTAACAATGTCATACCATCCCTAACTGCGTTTCCTACATTAAAATTTTGATACCGAATTATTTTTACTTATTTCACACACTTTCAACTACTTTACGACACTAATTAATAAATTTGAATTTCTTCACCGATTTGTTGCAACTTAATCTAAAGTAATAATTAGTACGTTAATCTTTCTAAATCAATTAACGAAGAAACAACACCTAGAAAAAGAATATACTTATAATATCACCATACCATTTCGTTAAATTAAGCAAAATCTCTGGTTGATTCAAACAAAATTTGATTGAATTAAATGGACTATTTATTTAAATAAGGGAAAAAAGGTGTAAATGGTCAAAATCGTTACAGAATTTTGCACGTAGATTGAAAAATAAGTTTGAATGTTGCAAACTCTAAATTTGGTATTTATGTCTATAGATTTTACGCTCAACGCAGAGGCAAATGGTGTGACAAATAGAGCCCTGGAACTTTTTCTACAACAAAAAAGTGTAGCACTCATTCGGAATCGACAGTTTCCTTTTTTTTAAAAAAACACTAATAGTCGCTGTTGATTGTTTTTTCTTTTTCCAAATAGTCGATGGACAATATGCTACTGGAATCCCAAAAAACAGAAGCTATAACCTTTCCAGCCGTTTGTTGTGTCTTTGCTCGCTCTGGTGCAGTTTCATCGGGTCCTACCCACTGTTTTGCTCGTTGCTTCGATTATGTTGTCTAGTGGTAGACCCATGTTTCACCAATGGTCTCTATTCGGCGCAAAAAATCGCTTGGACTACGGTTAAAAAGGTCCAAACAAGTTCTTGAATGACGAATTTTTCGGAGTTTTTGTTCGATTGTTAGTAAACGCGGTACTCATTTTGCGGTTAGTTTTTCCATGTTCAAATGATCATGCAAAATTTTAACCACTGACCCAATTGATATGCCTGCGGCCTCAGCTAACTCACGCAGTTTCACTTTTGGATCATCTTATACGATGTCATAGATTTTTCCGATGATTTCGGGAGTGGTAACGTCTTTTGGCCTTCTCGATCGTTCAGCATCATTGTTGCTCGTACGACAACATTTGAATTCACCAATCCACTTCTCAACCATTTTCCTGAATGGAGAAGTTTCCCCCTAACATTCATAAAGACACTTTATTGTCTGTATGGTGTTTTTTCCCAGTAGGAAACAGTGTTTAAACAGCACACGAAATTCATTTTTATCTATTTTAATAAAACAATAAAAAATTTTTCGCTTCTATCATCTGTAACTTTAAAAGTAAAAAATTGAATTGACTCAAATTCTGTCGGCTGTCGTCTAAAAGATTGTACTTAATGGGAAAAATATGAAAATGTAATTTGTGGTGCCATCTCTATGTTAACCTACGGACTTATTGAACTCCCTAGTAAAACTTCGTAGGCATATTTTTTAATGTGTGGAGAATCGACTGAAAAGATTGAAAAAAATACGAATTTTTGAAGAATATACACGTACCACTGTGGGCAAAAACTGAGGTGAATTTATAATTTAAACTTCGCGGGCAAACCGATTCGGGCAAACTCTTTTATTTTAATGTTGGTCCTACTGTTAATGACATCTGTGCCAAATTCCATGTCAATGTCATCACAACGCTTGTGTTTTCTAAACGACTAAAAGTGATTTTTTCGATTTTTACAATGTCTGAATATGTTGAGCAAAAAAGTGCCATTAAATTTTGTTTGTGGAATGAAATTTTAGTTGCGGAAACGTTCAGAATGTTGCAGAAGGTCTTCGGTGATTTGACCATGTCGCAGAAAAATGTTTATACGAGGTCTGTCCGGAAAGTATCAGGCCTACCTTTATATCCCCGCGTCATAGTGTTCGAGCGACCTCTGCGGGGCATGAACGTCAACAGTAAAGCCTCACGAACCTATCGGTTGCTTGCTGACATCTGCCGGACGTATAGTTCATGCGCAGCGTGTCTTTGTTTTGTGATTGTTAAAAATGACTGAAAAACAAGATCAACAAATTTGCTTCAAATTTTGTTTTCAACTCGGAAAAACGAGTTCGGAAACTATTCACATGATGCAGAAGGCCTTTGGGAATGAGTCTATGAACAAAACACGAATAAAAGAGTGGTATAATCGTTTCAAAGGAGGCCGCGCTTCTGTTGATAGTGATTCTTGTTCTGGCCGACTTTCAACGACAAAAACATTGGATAATATTGAGCGGGTGCGACTTGCGATTGAAGGTGATCGTCGATTAACTGTTCGTGAACAAGAAAATGATCTCGGAATACCGAAAACTACTGTTTGGGAAATTTTGAACAAGATTTTAGGAATGACTCGCGTATCGGCGGTGACTGGCTTCTTCACCACGATAACGCGCCAGCGCATTCATCGAAACTTGTGCAGCAATTTTTGGCAAAACACAAGATTGTACAGCTCCGACAGCCTCCGTACAGTCCCGACATAGCCCCCTGTAATTTTTGGCTGTTTCCAAAACTCAAAAAACCACTCAAAGGACAGCGATTCGATGACAAAACGACAGTTGAAAATAATGCGACGAGCCATCCCTAAAAGTGAGTTCCAGGATTGTTTCGAGAAGTGGAAATATCGCTGGAACCGTGTTATTCAATTAAGTGGGGATTAACTTGCAGGATGCCACCCGCCCGATGATGAAGAATAACACCAGCGCGGAGATATAAAGGTAGGCCCGATACTTTCCGGACAGACCTCGTAAGTGGTACAAAGACTTCAAAGAAGGCAGAGAACGTGTTGATGACTTGGAACGCAGGGACCCTGCTGACACTATTGGCATTTCAAGTGGATCACTCAACACCGTTTCAAAAAATATTTTGGGCAGACAACTCGTGGTTTTTGCATCACGATAATGCGCCGTCTCACACTGCACTCGTTCTTCGTAACCATTTTGCCAAAAACTCAACGCATATCGTTCCACAACCACCATATTCGCATGATTTGGCTCCGTGTGACTCCTGGCTATTCCCCAAACTCAAAAGACCACTCCGAGGACACCGTTTTGACACGATTGAAGAGACACAAGCTGAATCGAGGAAGGCTCTGAAGGCAATTCCGGAAATCGAATTTAACAAGTGTTTCGACGATTGGAAAAAACGTTGGCATAAGTGCATTATATAGGGAGGGGATTACTTTGAAGGGGATAAAATTGATTTGGATAAATAAATAAAGATTTTTCACGTTATAACAAAATTCACCTTAGTTTTTTTCCACAGTAGTATTTACCCCCTTAAATTGAATCTTATTCAAGCAAACTATCCTTGGCTACCTAAAATAAATCCATTGCTTGATAAATAAAAAATTTTCTAAATCATTAAATGAACAAATTTGTTCTGAATAAGCGAAAATATCACTTTATTATTCAAAAAGTGACTTTTCACGAGTCATTATATTTATTTACAGCAAATACATCTATCAGCATACATACTTATACATATAAAACTTACTCAAAATAGAAAAATCGTGTTATTTACATGAAACTTACAAAAAACGAAAGAAAACAGTATGGATGATTTTAAGTCCACAGTTTCTTGAATGATAAATTTGTCAGCCCTCAGTGAAAATTCCGTTTCTATTTAGTTCCCTTAATGATCGAAGCAATGCTTCGTAGATGTACTGCTGGATCACTGGATCTTGAATTTTTGTGCATGTGACGGCAATATTTTGATCGTTAATAAAACGTCCCGAAAGGATTCCTATTAAATTTTTATTTTTAAATACAGGACTCCCAACGTCCTTCTAGAATTAAAAAGATTCGTTTTAGAATATAAAAATGTCAAAAGTCAGAATAATAATTGTGATAAAAATGCCTACATCACTAAAAATTGCATTTTTACTTTTTGGCCTCACAATCAATGGTCGGTACTCTCTATAATTGTTCAAATTTTCCTCATTACATACATCATAAGGAATATTAAAAACGTCCATATACTGCAAGGCAAATTTTATTTTGTTTTTAATTTACTATATTATAATATACAGAGTAGCCACTAGTGGATTGCAGAATAGGAACATAGTATTAAGATCCACTCGTGGCCGCTTTGTATATGAGAAAATCTACAAAACTTTTAACTTTTGAGCATCCGGGTATAAAATCAATTAATCGAGGAACATCATCAAATAAGAGTTTTTTCTAATCGATATGAAAATTTATTTTTATAATCTACTAGACATATACTTGAAGGATATATGAAGTAGAATGATGTGCCACTGATTGATTATGAAATACAGTCTTTCATTGCTGGGGAAGTACGTTTTTATAAAAATGAAAAATTTTAACATTTTTTTTTAAGTCTTGCTTATGATTTAGTTATTCTCAAATGGCGTGAGTCTACATACCAATAAATATCAATTATATAAGTCAAACAAAAACAATAAAAAAATCATTTTTTGTTTTGAAGTCAAAAGTTCTGTGGATGTACTCATATATATATATATATATGTATTTTAATTTTTTAGACTCAAAGAAAAACATAATTCAATATTTAAGAGTATAAGGAAAGTGACTCTTCAGAGAATTAAGAATTTTCTAACGCTATTTATCACTTATCGACTTTTAAGTTACTATTATATTTTACCTGTAAACTCACATCCATGTAAAATAGGATATTAATTTTAGATTATTTATGTAATTTAAGAAATTTTTAACTCGATACCTCATTTTGCGTAGACATGAACTTTAACAAAAAGTATTGTCAAAGTAGGAATCTGTGAGTGATACATAGCCTTAAGGCAGGAAAACAAAACTGTTGTCAAGTATTCATGCTTATACTATCATCTTATACAAATTTATCCAAAAAGTCTCCTTTTCTTACTCTTACCTTATATCTCAAACATTAAACAAGAATATTGATCAAAGTTTAGTATCAATATTATTTATAAAATTGCTTTTAAACGTACGCAATGGCTACGCGAATTTTCACAAAATGCAAGTAACCGAAAAGTCTCAAATTCAGAAACATCAATTTCTTCCTGAGGAAACCAGTATGCACGCCAGAAGCTAGTTTGGATTTTCATCTTTAAAAGAAAAAAATATAACCAAGTAAAAATTATTGCAATCAAATTGGAATTTTGAGCTGTGGGAAGAAAGAGAAATGATTAGTCACTAACTTAAGAATTGGACCAGGAAATTAGAGGGTTCGACTAACTTTTTTCCGAATGTTCATCCGCATTTCCTGAACTCCAATCTTAAGGAAATAAAGATTTACCAAATTTAGTTTTTTATCGCAATGCATATAGCACTTAATTATGTTTTTCTGATACATCATTAGAAATTTTCTGAAATTCACAATGCTCTCTAAAATTGAATCAGTGCATAGTCGCTGATTCTTAGTGAGCTGTGCTGATTTAAACTTAAAAACTATTTTCAAGAAAACGTATCTTAAATTTGCTGAAGATTGACTGAAAGTTTTCTACAAATTACAAAACTCAACTGGAATTTTCCAAATTCATCTTAAAATTACGAAACTATAACAAAATTTCCAGTTACATGTACCAGGGGTGTTAGCTGAAGTTTTCCGGTTTTTTCAATAAAGAAAACACTTAATTCTCAAGGGAATCTCAAAAAAAATTTATTCAAAGTATTGACCATTGGATTCTACACATTTTGCCCATCTTTCAGGCAAATCATGGATACCATTCCAAAAAAACCTTTTCTCTTTCAAGGCAAACCATTCGACGAGCCATTTTTCGACTTCTTCAAAATTGGCGAAGCGCTGCTCTGCGAGTGAGTGTCCCATCGATGCGAAAAGGTGATAGTCGGACGGGGCGAGGTCTGGATAGTACGGCGGGTGCGATAATATTTCCTAATTCAATGCTTTTAATGTGTTCTTCACCACTTTAGCGGTATGAGACGGTGCGTTGTCATGTTGTAGGATACTTTGCCATGTCTTCGGGCCCATTCCGGCCGTTTTTCGATCAACGCATGATTCAAATTGATAATTTGTTGTCGGTAGCGATCCGTATTCACCGTCTCACCAGGTTTTAATAACTCGAAGTACACCACACCACACTGGTCCCACCAAACACAGAGCATTGTTTTACGACCAAAGCGATTTGGCCTTGGAGTCGATGGGCCGACCTCAGCAGGTGAAAGTCATGATTTTTTCCGCTTCGGGTTCTCGAAATAAATCCATTTTTCGTCCCCCGTGACAATTCGATGCACAAAAGATTTCCTTTCGAACCGTTGAAGCAGCATTTCACAAATGGTTTTCCAATTTTCCATTCGTCTATCGTTCAGTTGGTGTGGTACCCATTTTCAATACTTTTGGATTTTTCCCATGGCTTTTAAACGTTGGCAAATTGCTCCTCGGGTCACATCTAGTGTTTGTGCCAATTGTTGTTGCCATTGGGATGGGTCTTCATCCAATAACGCCTGCAATTCCTCGTCTTCGAACTTTTTTGCTGCACCAGGATGTTTATTGTCTGTTAAATCGAAATCTCCACTTTTAAATTGACGAAACCATGTCTCACATGTTCTAATCACTGGAGCATGTTCACCATAAGTTTCTACCAGCAATCGATGAGCTTCAACTGCTTTTTTCTTTTGATGAAATAAGAAAAGCAAGGAATGCCTCAAATGCGATTTACTTGGAACGAAACTCGACATATTCACTGAGGTAAACAACTATGATGCTATTATTTGGGCAGAATGTAATCGTCTATTTTTGAAGGTTATTGTCCATAGAAAAATATGACATAGATGCCAAATCATAGAAATGTATACATATCTCTAGCGACATCTATGAGTAAAATCGTCAAATTTCAACTAACACCTCTGGTAATTATATAAAGCATAACTTTTCACGCAATTTGACTATACTAAAAATACTGATTTTCCTTAAATTTATCTTAATTTTACGAAATTGTATTAGGTGTACAACTTTTCTTTCGCCGTTTTTCCCAAAAATTTGAGGCTTTATTCTTAAAAAGCGATTACCTATTTATGATTCAAAGTACTGATCGTCGCTAGTCACTACTTTATACAGGGTTTTCCAATTAGAGTTTTCATTTTGAATAACCCGCTATTTTGGCAGCTGTCATTTTTTGACAGATGATAACTAAAAACAATGCCATTAATAAAAATGGAACGATACACGCTTCAAGAACGCATTGAAATTGTTAAAATTCACTACAAAAATGCATGAAAATGAACCTGAATTTCTCCAAAAAATCATCATGAGCGATGAGGTTCATTTTCAGCTTAGAGGCTACGTTAATAAGCAGAATTGTCGCATTTGGCGCTCGGAAAACCTAAAAATGATTATTGAAAAACCTCTCCATCCGCAAAGTTTAACTGTTTGGAGCGGTTTTTGGGCAGGAGGGATCATTGGGCCTTATTTATTTGACAATGAAGCTGGAGCTGCTGTTTCGGTAAATGGATTGCGTTATTGAACCATGATAAATGCAGTTTTATGGCCAAAATTGGAAGATATGGATGTGGACGATGTATATTTCAAACAAGACGGCGCTACGTGCCACACGAGTGGCGAAACCATCGGTTTCCTGCGTGAAAAGTTTCCAGGCCTAGTGATTTCTCGAAACGGTGATTACAATTGGCCGCTGAGATCATGCGATTTAACACCTCTAGACTTTTTTCTTTAGGATTAAGTGAAAGATAAGGTTTGTGCTGATTCTCCTCAGTCAATTTAAGAACTCAAGAAGAAGATTCGTGCGAAATATCGACGAAATAGAGCCCCAAATGTGGGACAATTTCATGAAAAGAGCATGGTCCTGGAAACGTAGCCGTGGAGGCCATATGAAAGATATTATTTTTCATTATTAATGGCAAACCTTCCGCTCTTGAATAAAATAAAAATCAAATGATTTTTCCCAAAAAACAAGCGTTTTTCTTTCTTTCTTTCTTCTTTCTGGCAATTCTCGGATACCATCTTAAAAAACGATGCGTTTTTTGAGGCCATCGATCGAAAACAAAATGGTAGTCGGAAAAAGCAACGTCTGGAGAGTACGGCGGGTGGGGTAAGGCCTCCTATTTCAGCGTTTTCAAGCATGTCCTAACCGGTCTTGCGAAATGTGACTGGACATTGTCGTGCTGGAGGATAACTTTGTCGTGTCTCTCTTGGTACTGTGCCCGTTTCTCCTTCAATGCTCGGCTCAAACGCATCAATTGCGTTCGATACCGATCCCCTGTGATGGTTTCACTTGGTTTTAACACTTTGTTGACCGGCAATTTTACACAGAAACTATGCCATGTCACCGGCTATTGACCGGCAATGACTTGTTAACTCGTCACCGGTCAGTAAAGTGTTAACAGCTCATAATGTACCACACCGAGCTGTTCCCACCAAATGCAGAGCATAACCTTGGCACCGTTAATATCCGGGCATTCCCCATGATTTTCTGCACTTGGGATTATCGTAATGGACCCATTTTTCGTCGCCGGTCACAATGCGATGTAAAAACCCTTTTCGATTCTGTCTTTGAAGCAGCTGTTTACAAGTAAATAAATGTCGTTCAACATCTTTCGGCTTCAACTCGTACGGAACCCAAGTTCTTTGCTTCTGAATTATTCCCATGGCTTTTAGGCGTTTCGAAATGGCTTGTTGAGTCACTC
The DNA here is from genome assembly GCA_030998225.1 of Diplolepis rosae. Classification (NCBI taxonomy): domain Eukaryota; kingdom Metazoa; phylum Arthropoda; class Insecta; order Hymenoptera; family Diplolepididae; genus Diplolepis; species Diplolepis rosae. Next base: position 8,636,301 of record JAPYXD010000701.1, read on the forward strand.
GCAATGATTCTGTTAATTCTTCTTGCGTTTGGCACAAGTATTAAGGAAGTTCTATCGTAAAACGAATTAACGGTCAGAAAAGGATGAAACGTGAAAGATAGTTATTTAAATGCATAAAAATGAATTAGTCAAATTTTCAAGACTCCAGGGTACCTGTGAGCTAAGACATTTTAATAAATATTTTCCGTCATTTAACATGTGCTCTTATGGACAACTGCCTTTTCATTGTATTCAATTACCTACCATACATTTATTAACGGAAAAATATCTAAAAAACATTTCTAGCTTGCAATATTGTTAGAAGGGTACTTGTAAATCGATGAAAATGGAGATAAATGTTACAAAAATCATGATATTGAGTGATAATGTAGTAGATATGGCAACACCGCAACCGAGTATACGTTGGTAGGTTATGGCGTGCTATTCAAAACGAAACATTGAGTCTACATACACGTTTGCCCTGTCATAGTATTCACACCTGAATCCCTTAGACTTATAATCTAATTCAATAAAATGCCTCTTATGATGCCAAGTTTAGAAGGGACACTAAAAAAAGCGAGGTGGTGTTGCTACATCAACTACCTCGTGAGTCAACTGCACGAAATGTTTTGTTCTGACTAGCTATGTACCGATAGAACCTCCTTAAGCAAGTAATGCCTTCAATTCAGAATCCTTGAATATTTTTTCTTTTCCACCCGCCATGCCGGTCTTCGACATCAAAATCACCGCTCCTAAAGCGTTGAAACTACTCACGACACATTCTTCCACTAAGAGCAGCCTCACCGTCAGTCCAAGCTTACTGTGTGACATTTTTGATCTACCTATTTTGACCAGCACTTACCGCTGCAGCCATCTATTGAAAAACTGCAAAAGCAAAGTTGTACATCTAATAACTGTATAAAGCTTCAGTTACGTGTTTCGAAAAATTGCAATGGAAATTTCTACTGTGTATGAGATCGACATATTTTATTCCTTATGGTACACTTGAAATATTTTTGTGAATTTTTAAGTGATATTTTTAAATAGTCAAAAATGTAACCAATATAATTTTACTAAGTTTCTATTTTTTGAGGAATTAAAATTAATCCCTAATTTTAGCATATAAAATTAGATTCTCTGACTTCTCCCTTTTTACAGGTTTCCAGAAAAAGTATAAACCCTGACTTTTTCAGAATATAAGGTAGAAAATTAGAAAATCAATGGTTGAGTCGGAAAACAAACAAAATTATTCACAAAAATAGGATAATTGATTCTGCGGAGACTTCACTTTTGCTTGTCACCTTTCACTTACTGTTATTAAACCAATATCGAACTCCTCTTCCCCAGACTCATTATACCTAGGATGCGATTCCATAGCATGAATATCATATTTTTTATTATGGATAAGCACGTAAACGTCGTAAGAAAAAATTTTTCGTTCATAAGGACGAATACAGTGTGCTGCGGATAAAACTGTGTACACGGTTACGACACTGCCAACACAATATAGTTTATGAGCCATGGTTCTTAAAGAAACCAGCCCGGAAAATTGATTCTTTGGGACATGATACTTAATGCCATCATATATTTTACCCATCCATGGTAGTGAAGAAGGCAACCCTGTATATAGAGGAAGTTATATTTCAATAATAAAATATACAATAAACATGAGAATGTAAAGAATTAGGCTATTTAAGGTCATATACCACACCGATCAAGAAAATACTGAGTTTAGTTTCTGCAACTTATTTTGTGTGAATAATAATTATTATTATTATAATTTCCCAAAACTTTAGCAAAAAATAATTATTATTTTTTTTAAAAATTACAGTAATTAATAAAATCACTTGAAGACTGTGGTACATTCCCTTAAGGAATAGACAGAAAAAATGCTGATTATTAGAGAAATTCATTTTCTTTCTGGAGAGAAGATTGTATTCGTGAAATTTTGTCAAAAAGACCGAGAAAAAAAGTTCTTAATTGAGAAGAGGAATAAATACTTTGCATAGCCCTGTGGAGAAGAAAAAGTCGTATAAAAATGAGTGGAATATATTTTAAACTTAAGAAGAATATTCTCGTTTATAGAAAATTCCCCTTAAGATAGTTATCATGAGAAAAAACAGGTCACTGGGAAAAAACGTTTTTTTATGATTTTAAGACTTGGAATCATATCACAGTCATGTGAAAAAAAGCATTGTATTTAAGAAAATAATTTAAAACTTACGAATAATAATACTATAATAATAATAATTTTTTTGGCTGTAAACTTTTCTCCATACAGAATAAGATATCAAGTAAAAAATTTGTGAGAACAAAGAAAAGGCACTTTTCCACTCAAAAAAATTAATACGATAATTTTTGAAAAAGTGAGCGGATTTAAATGCGTTTTTGTACATGTCAGTAGACAAAGAGAAAACACGATTTCATCAGCCAGCCATATTGGAAAAAAGTTCAGAAAATTAGACTATTTTCAAAATTGTCACGTATCCATAACTATTATTATTGTCATTGTGTAAGGATTGAATTAAGAACAACGGTTATTTGAAATTAAAATTGACTAATTTAACTAACACAAAATACGTTGACATTTAATATTAGTTCGCTTCAATAAGGTCTAAAAATTTTGCCTTTCACAATTTCTGATAAAATGTACATTTTTCGTTTTAATTTAAAAAAATACGGTTAAAATTGAAAAAATCCATTTTTAAAATGAAATATGTGAGATCGGAAAAAAACGTCAGGATGGAAAATTATTTGCCTAAATGAAGTCTACAAATTCTCATTAAAGCATTTTTCGACAGGATGTATATTTTATGTTTTGAATATAAAAAAGATTATTCAAAATTTCAATTTTTTAACGGAAATATGTGAGATAAAAAATAAGCGTTGAAATGCGAAATCGTTTGCTTGAATGAAGTCAATGATTTTGTTCTCCTTTTAAGATATTTAGAAGAAAAAAAATTATTTCAATCACAGTTTTTCAGTTATAGAAATGTATACAGAAAATCGAGCGCAAGTACTATGATAAGAATGTGTTACTCAAGGCTATAGAGCCTTAAGTGGATGGAATTTTTATTTCATTTGAAATAGAAAAAAAAAAATAAACCAAACAAGAGTGCAAGTTATATATATTCCGGAGCGCGATAACCAAGTCGCGCGCTCTAGTCGCGTTCAAATTTTGTTTTCTTCTTTTTGAGATATTTTGAAAATAAATTATTTCAATTATATAATGTATTAGGCCGCTACAGAAATGTATACAGAAAATCGAGCGAGAAGCGCGAGTGTCATGATGAGAATGTGTTCCTTAAGGTCGATAGAGCCTTAAGTTTTAATGAAAGGCACATTTTTTTACAACTCTAATTACATTTCGAAATTCTAAAACTACTACCCATTAAGATTTGTATTAACTTCGTCCTGTGCATAAAAAATGTATGATACTCCCTAAATCTGAATTAGTGAGAAGTCGGTCACTAATTTGCTTTAGTGAAAATTTCTACTAATCATTAGTCATTTTTCACTATTTCTTTTATTAATTTTCAATTTTTCACTAAAGGTGTAGTGAAAAATGACTAATGATTAATAGAAATTATCGCTAAGGCAAATTATTGACCGTCTTCTCACTAATACAGATTCAGAGACTAGTAAGAGTATGATTATTTTGTATACCATTAACTCGTCAAAGTTTTTATTTTTTCAGATATTTCCTGATTATCTTACAAGTGTCATTCATTTTTCCATTTTAATACGTTTGTAGGTAAATTTTTAAACGTTTTTAACAACGGAAGTGTTCATACACGGAAATTTGCAAATTCTTAGATGCAACAGAGAAAAATAAAATGTAAACTCAAATAACCTCAAAACTTTTCTCTCTAGGGCCAATTAACTTTATTGGTTATAAAAATATCAAAATCAATAAAAAATTTCAAAACTCACCAATGGATGAAAGAGGGCCTAATAGAATAATAAAAATGATCTTCATTTTTATGGAAAAAAGAATTAGTTTACTAAGGAACTTCAAATTGCAACTGGTATTTATAAATCAAGCCAAAGAGGATACAATTTTCAAATGATTTTATTGCTCTGTTATCTACAATAAATAGTAAAATCCTTTTATCTCCGTTCACCTTGATGTGATTACTGCCAACTTACTCTGAGACAATGCCACTTTCAAAAGGTCAATTAAATAATCATAAATTGATATTAAATATGTTTGAGTCAATAATTAAATTTAATGGTGTTATCCATGATTCAATAATTTAGAGGATATCATTCAAAAAGAAAACCTTTTATTATATTACTTTATTTTCCAAAAAAATTCGATAAAATTTAAATATACTTTTCAAAAACAATAATATTTGTCGAATAATGCAAACATTTCTGATCATATTGAAAATTAAATTAATTTTCTTAAATCAAGAAAATAATAGAAACAGTAAATCTATTTGGATCAAGAAGATATAGATTTAAGAAAACATGTACTGCACTCATAGAAATGGTTCGGGAGTTTTAGCCATTTGGTTTTAGGTTAGGAATTCATAACTGTTTTTATAATATAATATGTTTCTCTGAACAATGCAGCATATTGAACACAGCAATTAAAATTTTGTGACTGAAACTGATCGAATCAGAAATATAAAATGTCAAGGCGAACAATAATTCCCAAAAAGCCGTTCACTTGAGAACTGATGTCGAATTAACTAAGCTTATTTGTGATTCTCTGCTTGAATCGACTGAAAATTTGGTCAACTGTACAACAAGAAAATTATTTGGTTGATCCGACTAAATTTAGGTTTGATTAACCAAATTAAGGTAATTTTCACCCACCAAAATTAGACCGCAGGCAAAAATAGATAATTTTGCTTTCAAGAATAGCAATATTATTATTGAAGGGCTAATTTGAAAGAGAAAAGATTATTCTACATGAAAAAAATTTGAAACAGAAAAATAATTTTATTAATAAATTTTATTTTTGACCCAACTTTTTTTCTTATCGTTTCTTACCAAATTTAAAAAAATTATGCGATCCTAATAAATCATGAATCATTTTTTCAGAGAAAAGACTTCCCACAACTGCACCGTTTCTGATTTTTAAAAATAAATTCTTTAATGGCTGAAACCATTCAAAAAACATTTTCCAAAACGAAATTTTTATTAACAAATTGCTAAATTTGATAATAATTTATTCATTTTCGAAAATTGGAAATGGTTAAGTTGTAGGGAATCTTTTTCTTGAAAAGGTGATTTGCAATTTATCAAAATCGTATAATTTTTTGAAATTTGGTAAGAAGCAATAAGAAAAAAAGTTGGGGCAAAAATAAAATTTAGTAATAAAATTATTATTCCGTATTTCAAATTTGTTTTCATGGAAATTAGTCTTTTCTCTTCCAAAATAGCCCTTCAATAATAATATTGCTTTTCTTGAAAGCAAAATTATCTATTTTTGCTTGAGGTCTAATTTTCGTGGATCATCCGCATTAAGTGAAGATAAGCAAGAAACGATGCTGAGAAAAAATGCGTTTTTCTATTCGAAAGTGTCTTGTTAACTCTTAATTGATTACGTCCACACCTTTTTATCACCAAAAGAAACAGACAACCTTAAAGTCATTGGTCTTGGTCAAGCAATGGTTGACGTGTTGGGCTTGAAAAGATAAGCGTATAGCACTACTTAATGTTAATTAGAAGCTTCCCTGGAATTCACGACCGTAGAGGGCGGTCATATTGACCTTAAATGGTCCCTCCGAGAGAAATGCGTCGAGGGGTTCATGAGACACAAACTAGCCAGCAACATTACGCCATCTCATCAGTCGAAAGCTGCATTAGCATTGCTAATGAGCATGATCGTTGCCATCACATGCTACACCGAACTACCAGCTTGACAATTTGAAACGAAGATCGTTCATTATTTTGCGATAGACACTTCTCTTGTACATGTATTATATATTAGCATTATAATAAAAATTCCGACAATCCCAAAATTATTATCTACAATCAGTTAGAAATGTTGTTTGTGAGAACTACATATAGGTTCTTTTAAAATCCGTTCCAATCAATACACCGGTTTTACTTTTAAGTTTAATAAACTAAAAGAAAGACAATTAAGTATGATGTTCGTTGCACGCATGGACATCCTTATGGCCACATCAGTCATAAGATTATCAAGAACAAACTTATCTACAATAGTTTATTTTTCGCAATTTTTCCCTCACGGGAACAATGTTTGTTTTGGTGATTTGGGCCAAAATTAAGAACTTACTAAGACAAGTCTCATGATTTTTCTTTGGATTGTGCTGACTGAATTAATAAAATCAATTTATTAGAAACAAAAGCCAAAGAGAGGTCATGGGACCCGTCTTGTAGCATGTCTTTTATCATCTTCTGAATTTTTATTGGATCTATAACTTAATTCGTGCCGAAAGTCATCATATTTTGGTTGAATTTTATGGTGAACATGCTCTAGCTGAGCGAACGTGCCAAAAGTGGTTTGCACGATTTAAAAGTGGTGATTTTGGCTTGGAAGACGAAGAACGTCCTGGGCAGCCAAAAAAAGTTTGAAGATGAAGAACTGGAAGCATTACTCGATGAAGATTGTTTCCAAACACAAGAAGAGCGCGCAGAATCTTTGGGAGTCACTCAAGCAGCCGTTTCAAAACGTTTAAAAGCAGCCGGATACATTCAAAAGCAAGGAAATTGGGTTCCACATGAACTCAAGCCGAGAAACGTTGAAAGGCGATTTGCATGTCCGAAATGCTGCTGGAACGCCACAAAAAGAAGTCATTTGTGCATCGGATTGTTACTGGTGATGAAAAATGGATCCATTACAACCCAAAGCGCAAAAAGTCATATATGAAACCCGGCCAACCAGACAAATCAACGGCAAAGCCGAATAACCATGGCGCGAAGGTAATGCTCTGTATTTCGTGGGATCAGAAGGGTGTTCTGTATTATGAACTGCTAAAACCGGGTGAAACCATCACTGGAGAACGTTACTGAACACAATTAATCCGTTTGAAGAGAGCAATAGCCGAAAAACGCCCGGAATATGCGACCAGACACGAGGCAATAATTTTCCATCATGACAACGCTCGGCCCCATGTTGCTATTCCGGTTAAGAACTATTTGCAAAACAGTGGATGTGAAGTTTTACCCCACCCGCCTTATAACCCAGACCTTGCCCCTTCTGACTACCATTTATTAATAGGGTTCACATCAGAACAGGGTATCCAAAATTGGCTTGATTCATCTTTGGCCGCCAAGCCGGCGCAGTTCTTTTGGGATGGAATCCACAAATTGCCAGAAAGATGGGAAAAAGTCATAGCTTCAGATGGGCAATACTTTGAATAATACTATTGTACATGTTTTTCTTAAATAAACGTTCAAATTTTGAAAAAAACCGCACGAATTAAGTTATAGATCCAATAACAACTATTTATTCGCTGAGATTATTACACGGGTTCCTGAAGCAAAACTCGGGTAGTAGCATCAACAAAAATTAGTTATGCTAACTATAAAAAGTAGCAGAACTATTGGGTTGTCCCATAAGTAATTGCCGATTACACATAAATGTTTTTGACCATCTTATTGAATGACTTCTGTCAATGACATTATTTTTTCCTTCTGGCATTTGTTAGCTGTCACTCTTAGCTTGCTTTGCAAACAAATTGCGCGTAATTTCGTTCACAGTTGTTAGTTTGTCATCAACTTTAAGATGGAGTCTACAAACGAACATTTTCATCATATTTTGCTTTTTTATTTCCGTAAAGGAAAGAATGCATCACAGTCTGCCAAAAAGTTACGTGATGTGTATGGTGAGGAAGCCTTACAAGACAGACAGTGTCGAAATTAATTTGATAAATTCCGATCTGGGGATTTTTCACTCAAAGATGAGCAACGTTCAGGTCGGCCAAATGGAGTTAATGATGACCACATTAAAGCCATAATCGAATCAGCTCGTCATGTAACTGTGCGAGCGATTAAAGAAATGTTAGAAATACCAAAATCAACAATCGAGCGTCATATACAACGTCTTGGACTCGTTAAAAAACTTGATATCTGGATTCCACATGAATTGAAAGAAATTCATTTAACAAAACGCATCAATACTTGTGATTTGCATCATAAACGCAATGGATTCGATCATTTTTTGAAACGAATTATCACTGGTGATGAAAAATGGATTGTTTAGAATAACGTCGTTCAAAAACGATCATGGTCCAAGCGTGTTAAACCACCACAAGCAACATTGAAAGCTGAATTGCATGAAATCAAGATTATGCTGTCTGTTTGATGGAATTGGAAAGGTATGGTATTTTTTGAGCTGCTTCCAAGTAACCAAACGATTAATTCGGATGTCGACTGTCGTCAGCTAAACAAATTGAAAGCAGGGGTCAAAGAAAAATGGCCAGAATTGGTCAATCGTAAAGGTGTAATTTTTCACCGTGAGAACGCTATACCACAACACATCTTTAGCCACTCGTCAAAAATTATTAAGGCTTAGTTAGCAAGTGATGTTACATCAACCATATAGCCCTGACCTTGCACCATCAGATTACTATTCATTTCGAACTTAGCAGAACTCCTTGAATGGTAAAACTTTCAATGATGATGAAACTGTAAAATCGCACTTGTTTCAGTTTTTTACCGATAAAGACCAGAAGTTTTACGAGCGTGGAATCATGAAATTACCAGAGAGATGGCAAAAGGTCATTGAACAATGTAGAAAATATATCATTGATTAAAATTCATTCCTTGTATTTAAAAAAATGTGTGTCCTTATATCAAGTAATCTTTTTAGCTGTGGTAGCAAATATTTAGCTACTGCAGCTAATTATTTTTTCTCGTGAGTTTTAGTTTCTAAAAATCGATACAATATCAATCTTTTTATCTTTCTAAAGTCTGAGTTCCAAGTAATGAAAGTTAAGAAGGAGAAAAAATAGCAATTAGAAAAACTTTGAAGCCTGAGAATTTATTTTTCAATATGTTTCAATATGTTTAAAGAATTCTCAAAATTGATGATGCACCTGTTCAACATTGAGTGCTAGAGGGTCCATTATCCATGAGTCGGACTGATTTCCGAGGGATTTGCAGCGAGGCTTGCTCGTATTTGTTGAGATATTCTGATATCTAATTATGAAAAACTCATCCTGTGTTATATTATTATATATTATATTAGGTGTACAACTTTGCTTCTGCAGTTTTTCGATAGATGGCTGCAGCGATAAGTGCTGGTTAAAATAGGGTATCAAAAATGTCACACAATAAGCTTGAACTGACGGTGAGGCTGCTCTTAGTGGAAGAACGTGTCGTGAGTAGTTTCAACGCTTTAAGAGCGGTGATTTTGATGTCGAAGACTGGCATGGCGGGTGGAAAAGAGAAAATATTCGAGGATTCTGAATTGGAGGCATTACTTGCTTAAGACTCGTGTCAAAGTCAAGAAAAATTGTCAGAATCATTAGAAGTGACTCAACAAGCCATTTCGAAATGCCACAAAGACATGGGGAATGATTCAGAAGCAAAGAAAATGGATTTCGTACGAGATGAAGCCGAATGATGTTGAACAGCGTTTCTTTGCCTGTGAAAAGCTGCTTCAAAGACAGAATCGGAAGGGGTTTTAGATCGCATTGTGACTGGCAACAGAAAATAGGCCCGCTACAATAATCCCAAGCGCAGAAAGTCATGGGGAATGCCCGGACAGTACCAAGAGAAACACGACAAAGTTATCCTCTTCCATGACAATACCCGGTCACATGTCGTAAGGCCGGTCAAGAAATACTTGAAAACGCTGAAATGGGAGGTCTTACCCCACCCGCCGTACTCTCCAGACGTTGTTCCTTCCGACTACCATTTCTTTCGATCGATAGCACACGGCTAGGCTCAACAGCATTTCCGCTCTCATGAAAAAGTAAAAAAATGGATCGATTCGTGAATCGCTTCAAAAGACGCATCGTTTTTTCGAGAAATTGCTATAGAAAATCCATTTGAATCATTAATTTAAAAATAAGAAGGGCCTATAAAGTATTGACTGAAGTCACGGGCATAATTTATAAAAAAATTATTTGATGGAATATTTCCAACTTTGAATTCGTAATCTACGGAAAAAACCTATCGAATTACTTAGCTCTTTTCACTCTTAATTAATTTTAATTATATGGTAATAAGTAGTAAAAGTAAAAGACAAATACAAGTGATATTTGAACAATATTTAATATGATTGTAAAACTGTTATATTTTATGAACATATAGCTTACTGCTGTTTAATGTGTGTTTAGAGCGTTAAAAATGAATATGTAATTAATACCTAACGCTTGTGTCAGAGAAAACGTCACGGAAAAATGGCTTGATAGAAGAGCCCTCTCTTCCCCTCCTGCACGATATTATGCATGGAATAACGTTTTTTGTTACATTGTCTTAAAATTCTGTACATAAGATGTTGAATTATATACAATAAAATTAACTTAAAAATGGTTTGTTCTGTAATGCCACACTTTGAAATTTGACGTCTGTATTCAATTTCTTTTTAGATTGCAAAGATAAAAAACAGTACCCTACAAAGTTAAGGAATTGGAAAATACAATAGACATTGATGAGTTTCCAATTCTACGTGAAGCAAAAGATCCATTAGAGTAAGGAAGCGAAAGGATAACCGAACTCGCTTTGATGAGGAGTGCCAACTTACTTGAACAGGAAAGTTAACGACTTTAGACTCCCTTCCCCTCATTCCTTGGTGCACTCTTTTTTTTCTCAGCGTTAGTTGTCAAAGTCGAGTTAAACGAACATGAAAGCTCAGATCCTTTCAAGTTCGTGTTGTCGAGAAAAAACAAAGGAATTAGTCGGAGAAAAATGAAACACAACGAATGAATGAGTAGAAGAAAGTGTTAGGGGAAAGTTCATAAAAGATTCACTGCGATGAAATTCAGACAATGCAGGGATTTTGCAAAAAACGGAATTGTAGATGGAAACAAAATATCTTGAGAGGTTATTCTTAGTCAGCAGACTAAGAAACATGCTTACCATATATGGGTAAGGCTTTCCCAAGTGAGCCCCGATTTTGCGAAGGTTCATATTTTTCGTTGATATTTAGCTTAAACCGAGTTTTAAGCGTACAAAGTACATCCTGTTAATTATGTTGTAAAATCCCCGCTTGTTTATTTTTTTATAAACAATCAATGTTTTTTGTAGTGTTTTGGAAATTAATTTTTTTCTCAGCAAGTAAGTACCCGAATTGAACAATTTTTCAATTGCAGGCCAATAAGACATGACACTACAATACAGTATTTTTTCAATTACTAAAATCTCAATTTCAATGTTTGTTGAAACAATTGTTTATAAACAAATGAAAATAAAATCTATTTCTGCACCTCTAGGATCTACATTAACGACAACAACTTATGTAATAAACATTTGTGCATTTATTACTGAAAAAAACGTGTAGATCGAAGTGGTTTAGTCACAACAATAACACTTTTGTGTAAGCACGCGCAACGCATAGCGCCCAACTTTCGCACTTTAACGCGCTTTTTATTCTAAGGCCGTACATATTGTTCTTTGAATGAAAGAATAATGCTACATGGGCCGGTGACTTTATTTTATTCCTTGATAAATATATAGTTACATGATTATATTATATTATAATATTAGCATCATACCGATCTTCAGTTATTAAAGACATTTTTCAAAGAAGTCTACACTCTAAAAACAGACTATTGACTCTCAAACGATTCCCTTCACTATTAAAGGATTTTCTATTCAAAATTGGCATAAGAGGAAATCCTTTAGCAGTTGAACGATTATCGTTTCAAATGCTAACCTTTTACTGTCAAAGTATTTCCTTTGGTCTTGAAATGAAATCCTTTCTCGAACAAAAAAAATAATAATTTCGAGGATAAAAGAAAACAAATTGTATGATATAAACTATCTAATATAAATATTAGAAATGTACACAAGCCCAACTTTGACAAATGATAATATTAAATCGGTTATCATCAATACTACAATAACAGTAAAACGATTCTGTTGATAGATAAAAGAAAACTGCTCAATTTCAATTGATGCATTCTGAAAGGAACCTAACTTCAGTATCAATAGACTTTTTTTAGAGTGTACCAGTCTCGAATCAACTTTGTACAAACACTGGTATTTTACAGTGTTGACTATCAGAGTCGATTAGACACTGGGTGGACCTTGTACATTTACTGTCGGAAAATTACTTTTTCCACAGTCGGAAGAAGGTTGGGCCTGTTGTACATCCAACATTGTACAAACGCTGGTATTTTACAGTCGAATACCGGGGCTGAATAGACACTGGATAGACCTTGTGCATCCACTGTCGGTAAATTACTTTTTCCACAGTTGGAATAAGGTTGGGACGATTGTTCCCCAACATTGTACCAACGTTGGTAATCAACAGTCGATCTCCTACATCGGACCAATATTTAACCGATCGTCACAGTCGGCAGAGTGTCATAACTTCTGCTTGGGTCTATATATTTATCAAGGAATAAAATAAAGTCACTCGCCCATGTACACTGAGAAAAAAAATTTGATTGAATCAAAGAAAATGATTTGTTAGAACGACTTTTTTTGATTTAAAGAAATGATTTGTTTAAATGAAATAAAATTTGTTTAATTCAAACAAAATATCTTTAAACCAAATAAATATTTGTTTGAATCAAATTAATTTTTCTTCAAAACAAAAAAATTAATGCATTGATATATAGTCAAAGTTATAATTTGTTTGATTTAAGGCAGAAATTTATTTCATTTGAACAAATATTTATTTGGTCCAAAGATATTTTGTTTGAATCAAACAAATTTTGTTCCATTAAAACAAAACATTTCTTTAGATCAAAGAAAGTGTTTCAAACAAATAATTTTTTTGATTCAATCAAATATTTTTTCTGAGTCTAGTATTATTCTTTCATTCAAAGAACAATATGAACGGCCTTAGAATAAAAAGCGCGTTAAAGTGTGAAACTTGGGCGCTATGCGTTGCACGTGCGCACACAAAAATGTTATTTTTGTGACTAAAACACTTCGATCTACACGTTTTTTTCAGGAATAAATGTACAAATGTTTATTACATAAATTGTTGTCGTTAATGTAGATCCTAGTGGCGCAGAAATAGATTTTATTTTTACTTGTTTAGAAACAACTGTTTAAATAAACATTGAAATTGAGATTTTGGTAATGAAAAAAATACTGTTTAGTAGTGTCATGTCTTATTGGCCTGCAATTGAAAAATTATTCAATTCGGGTACTTACTTGCTGAGAAAAAAATTAATTTCCAAAACACTACAAAAAACATTGATTGTTTATAAAAAAATAAACAATCGGGGATTTTACAACAAAATTAACAGGATGTACTTTGTACGCTTAAAACTCGGTTTAAGCTAAATATTTATTATTTTACTATTATTATTATATATAATATAATATATATTATTATTACCCTTATCTGGAATCAGAAATTCGAAAAATTCTATCAGTGGATGTCATACCAGCATGCTTCGGCGAATTAAAAAAATAGTAGATATAGTATCCCCTACTCCATTATCATACTATTTTCTTTACATATCGCAAAGGGAATGCGATTTCGGGGCCTGGCACGAATCAGCAAAAATGATCGGTTTCATGATCGATTTATGCAACCACGACATTAACAAGTACAGTCTAGACTCGTTTCTGAGTCTTGCAATAAACGAGTCTTGACAGTACGTGGCATTTCTCTTGCGCAGAGCACGGTAAACTAACAATTGAGGTTGAATTTCGAGTATTTCCCAACTTTCTCGTCACAAGTGTGGAAAAGTAAATGTTATCACACGGACTTATCATCGGTCGTGGAATCGATCATATTTGCTGTTTCGCACCAGGGCCCTAAAATCGCATTTCCCGCGCGGGTAGTAAAGAAAAATACAATGTTCCACGTAGTGACTTTCGTAGTTGATTTTGTAAAATTACACTACAGTGTGATTTCATATAACCTTAAAAATAAATCAGTGTAGTTTGAATATAGCGATAAAACCTTCCAAGGACATGGGACCTTGAATTTCACGCCAAAGAAGGAAATCATTTTGTACCAAGGAATCATCAAATGGACATGAAGTTTTTTCTAATAGAGTACATAGAGTACATTCTGCAACAAGGGAACAAAAGTTTATTTTGCCATTCTAAAGTTTGATGCCTGAGCAAAGCGAGTACAACAATCACACGAGTGAAATAAATGTTTTTCTCGTGTTGCACACGATTTTTTTCTACTTGGGAGTCACAAACAGTATTCTTTTGCTCTGCAGGGGGTAATAAAATGCACTTTATGACCTGCAAGTTGAAAAATATAATTTTCCCACAGTTACCAAAAATTGGTCATTTTTGGCTTGTTCCATATGCATAAAAAGTGGCTCATTTGATGCCTGGGTTATAAAAACATTTTATTTCTTCTTCAGAAAAAATAAGCTTCTCCACTTTCAACAGCTCCCATTTTGTTCCAATTATGAGCACATATTTTTTACAACCCTCATTAAATTTTGAAATACTAGAAATACTATCCACCGAAATTCAAACTAATTTCGTTCTGCGTATAAAAAAGTTATATTAGTAAGAGTATAATTTTGAACCCAAAGAAACACATTAAATCTTCATTTTTCAAAGTTACTTCTTGATTATTCATCATAGAAAAGCCATAGATTATTTAACTTCATGAATGTTCTTCAATTCTCATTTACTAAACGTCACTTGAAAAATTTCACTTGTTCGCAGAAAATCTATCAAAAACAGCTTTAATTCATATGGAACAATAAAAAAGTTGTAAAATCTCGTATAGTGTTGCAAGTCAGAACAGAGTGACTGGAAGCGATTCCAAATGAATTCAGGTGACTGCATAGTGATTTCAAGATGATTGCATTAGCTGCCCCTTGAAACTAATCCAATTTCTACACTAAACCTTGAATACGAAAAAGGAAAGAACTGCCAAGCTCATGAAACGAAAAAGATCTCGTCTCCGAGCAGTGGGTCACGTCTTATCGTTTTCTTAATAACGAATCGGTGCAGATCGTCGATGTCAAATCTTACAGATCTTTTAAAAGGGCGATTTTGGCGAGATGGTGCGAGAGGCAATTTCAAACGCGTACTAGCGTTATTTCCACAAGAGAATGTTATTGCTTTTTGCAAGGACATGCTTTTCTGTATTCATATTCATGGCGCTGGAAGAAGACAGAGAAAACGAGAAAGACTATAGTGGAGGGGTGAGGGAGAGGCTTTCTCCTATTATCTCTAGACTACGTGCCTCGGTAAAAACTAATTAAATGTTTCTATAATAGGGCGATCCCAATGATAACGGTAGTTACGTGGACTCGTTGCAAAAGCCATGATGTTCCAACATGATAAATTACTGTTTTGAGTATTTCATGTAAACTAATGATAGCAGTAATTGTAACCCACAAGTAACGATTAGATCGAGTAGCTTCGCGAGATTTACCCCTATTACAGAATTCAGTTTGAATAAACGAAAAAACAGAAACACGAATAAAGAGAAAGAGAAGCTTTAAAAATACGCGTCATATTGGACTCGAGTGGTATTATTCTTTTCAAGCTGTATTTTCATAGCAGATATTTGTGTTTTGTCCCTCCGAATAGTCATAATTCTTTTTCTTCGCAAGTTAATTTCAAAAATCAGAGATAAATATGCAAATCTATTCAAATTTTTCTCACTTTTTTGTACACTGTGGAAAATTTTTCGGGGGATTTTTCAAAATTTTTAAGTTTTTAACTATTTTGCATTTTGGAACCATGAAATATTTTGCACCTGTAAAGGTATTTTATATTCGTACTTAAATGAGGATGTTTATGGTAATAATGGTATTAATTGATTGGTTGATGAACACTTTCTTCATCATGTGAGTGGAAGAGTCTGATGGTTTTAAAATCTACAGTGGGTGACCAAATTATTATACTAACTTTGTTTTTGTTGATCGCATAAAATCTCCTATTATTGACAATACAACTATTAAAACTTTTCTCTAGAAATAACATGAAAGACTTTAAAATTATGTATAAAAAAACCTCAAGATGAACTGTTTTTGTCAATTTTTGAGGAAGATATTGTGAAAAATGTCCAAAATTCAAATTTTTTAAAAATTGTGAATAACTTTTGAAATATTGGATGTTTTTCGACTCATTTTAAAGGTAAATTTATGTGGAATGTAAAAACACGTGCCAAAAAATTATACTAATTTTTCTCTGGATTCTGAAATGGTCTAAACTTGAAACAAAAAAGGCGTGATAATTAAAAAAATTCTAATACTCAAAAAAAGGATTTAAAAAATACATAAAAGTGATAACCCACAAGAAGGAGAATTGAATTTTCTTGAAAAATTTAATATAATTATTTTTACTATTTTTCATGAATAAATTTGCAAGTTTGAATTTTTCCCCCTTTTTTCAAAGTTTAGACCGTTTTAAAATCTAGGGAAAAATGAGTATAATTTCGTGGGACGATTTTTTTACATTTCTTGTAAATTGACCTTTAAAATGAGTCAAAGAACATCGAAAAACATCAATTATTTCAAGAATTATTCATAATTTAAGAAAAGTTTGTAATTTGGACATTTTTCACAATATCTTCCTCAAAAACTGACAAAAACAGTTTATCTTGAGGTTGCTTTATGCAAACACTGAGAAAAGACTTTTTTTGTTGTTCTAACAAAACATTTTGTTTAAGTAACCAAAATTTGATTGATATAGCAAAATGTTTTGTTGGAACAACAAAAGAATTTTGTTGCATAAATACCAAAAAAATATTTTTGTTGATTTGAAAAAACTGTTTTCTCAGTGTAATTTTGAATTTTTTCATATTGTTTTTAGGGAAAAGTTTTAATATGTGTATTGTAAATAATAGGAGATTTTATGCGATCAACAAAAACAAAGTGAGTATAATAATGTGAACACTCACTGTAAGTTGAATATTGACAAAGAATATCTTTAATGGCGCGGATAATAATTGAAGATGGTTTCTTTGAATAAGATTTGGTTAAATCAAACAAATATTTTAGTTGATTCAATTAAATTTGGCTTGAATCAACTAAAAATCTTGATTCATTTAACAAAATGGCTTGGTTACACTAAATACTTTGTATGCCTTTTTTTAAAGCTTCAGAATGAGTACATTCAGAATTATCGATTGATTTGGCTTAAGAATTTGTTTTCTGCAACTAAAGATGTCTTGTTTGGATACGATTTGGTTAAATGAAATGAATATTTTTGTCAATTCATATAAATTTTAGCAAATTTAACCAAATTTCATTTGACATAACCAAAGATTTTGATACATTCAACAAAATGGTTTGGATAGATTAATTAAATTATTTTCAGGGTGATTGCTTCCATTTTGAATGTAAATATAAAAATAATAATAAATAAAATATAAAAAACTGACAAAAGTGAAAAATATCTACAGAAAGCAATATAAAAGAGAGATACAGTACATTAAAAATCCTGTGCACTTCTTTATACAAACAGGGAAGAATGTTGTGAATCCTTTCATTCTCGTGTTTTACAAGCAAGTTTTGGGGTTGGTGGAGACTCAACTCAAATCTCTTTCACGAGAATACGAGCAAATGTGAGTGAAAACTATACAGAATGTAATCTCGAGTAGGCACGAATGGTTATCGAATATGCGGGGAACGTGGTGCCGAATATACCATCAGCCAAATGATCCGTGAGAATGCCCGTTGCCCCAATCCATTTTTCCTTTTTCCTTTAAATTTTCCGACGGTAAAAGGGAATATAAAGAAGAAATCGGGAAAAGGGAGGGCGCAATAGAAAAGGAAAAAAGAGTCCGGTGACTGGAATTCGGGCCGCTGTCATGGAGACTGGTGATATTAAAACGTTCTCAACGTCGCTGACGGGACGTGCACGTTATCTAGCAGACTCTCTTCTACACAAATCGTCCAATAGAGAGATTGGTTTCTCTGCGGCGGAACGGAATTGTCGATCTCTATCGCACGATTGCTCTCGAAAAACAAAAGCCGTACACCTTCCGCCCTACAAAAGGTATCTTTCCTCCAGAGAATACGTTGAAAGAACTGATAAAACTTTCTTCAACTGAAGAAGATTTGAGAAATAAGATAGCATTTTATTGTTTTTTAAATTTTTTATCGAAGGGAGAATTCTTTCGCCCCTTATGGAAAAATTTATTCCGAAAACTATTATAAAAAATCTGCCCGCTTCGCGGTCAGATTCTCATCACGCGCTGCTCGCTTCGCTCGCAAGTTTGAGCGCGCCTGGGGCGCGCGATTTGATTGTCGCGCTTCGCGCTCCGTTCTTTCAGGACCTCGCGCTTCGCGCTCGGTCTTGTGCTCTTCGCATACATTTAAGTTTATTTCTTATAATTTAATACTGAAGCTCAAACCAATTTTATAATATTAAAGATGATGTAAATTACTCATTTACTCAAATTCACTAAATTTCTTTGTCAGTTTAAGCGAAACAGGAAATTCAATTTACTTAAGGCTCTATCGGCCTTAAGGAACACATTCTCATCATGACACTCATGCTTCGCGCTCGATTTTCTGTATACATTTCAGTAACTTTTTAATAAATTACATGATTAAAATAATTTATTTATTTTCTACCAAATATATCAAAAAGGAAAAACAATCGTAGACTTTATTTAAGGAAGCGATTTTGCAGAAGAACGCTTATTTCGTATCTCATATTTTGGTGAAAAAAATCGAATTTTTTAATATTAAAAATCAAAACATAAAATATACATCCTGTCGAGAAATTTCTTAATAAGAATGTGTAGACCTCATTTAGGCAAATAATTTTTTATCTAAACGTTTTTTATGTATCTCATATATTTTGTCTAAAAAATGGAATTCTTGAATTTTAATCGTATTTTTTGGAATTGAAACGAAAAATATATGTTTTTTCAAAAACTGTGTGAGACAAAATTTGTAGATCTTTTTGAAACGAACAACTTTGTATTCTTACGTTTTTTTCGTATTTCACATATTATTGTTAAAAAATTGAATTTTGGATTGTCAATAGTTTTTTTTTAAATTAAGAAGAAAAATATGCATCTTATGAAAAAATATTACAATTCAAATTTGTAGGTCTTTATGTAGAAAATAATATTGTATCATAATGTTTTTTGGTATCTCGTATAATTTAACTGGAAAATGGAATTTTGATATTGACTGTTTTCAAGTTTTAATATGCTGTAACATTTCTAATTTTGATTTAATCAAAAAATGTTATGGGGATAATTTGTAGAGAATTATGAGCACTATCAAAAACCAGTATTGGAATTTTTGATTTTTTCAAAAAGTTATTTTCAAAAACACAAAAGTAGTGCTCAATCCCTCAATTTTGATTGAATGTGGCTGGTTAACGAACTTGTCCTTACTTTTTTGGCTTCGATAAAGTGTGCCAAAGCTCAATTCAATCTGATAATTCTATCGAGAGTTATACCGCACACGACCTACAGACAGACAGACAGACACTTTCGTAAAAACCGTTTTTTTTTTTACTCAGGGGGTCTCAAAACCTAAAGATTTGATGAAAATTTCAAAAGTCATTTTTCACATAAAACCAATACCTTCTCATATGATGAGAATGTAAAAAGACGCTAAGCTATTTTCTGCAAGAAATTTTAGTACTTTGTTGTCATTGGAGTTTTCTACAATAAAGTACAATTGAAATGGACAAATATTACGAGTTTTGGAGTAGTTTCGAATAATATCGAGTAGTTTAAAGGCCATGTCTTATTTATCTCATTCCTACCTTACCGACACTTATTTTCGTAATTCGCATTTCAACATTGATTTAAATATTGAGTTGAAACTTTGAGTAATTAAGGGGACTCAGAAGTCAAACTAATCCTATTTTCAGAGTCTAATTAAAAAGTAAATATCAAGATATAAATATTTTTTTTCATGGGTTGTTCATAACAATTGAATAGAATATAAAAAATATTTTTTTATTGAAAAATTCCAATATATAATTATATTGAATTTTTCAAAGTGCATTGTGTTCGTAATACTTCCCTCTCTGGGCTGACAATGTTTGAATAAAAAAAAAATCAAGCATTTTTCAAAAATATCAAGAAAATTTTGAAAAGTGAACATTTTTCACAAAAAATTCATGTTCACGAATTTTTTTCTCAAAATCAGAAATATTTACAGCTTAATACGGAGGTTCAGCCCGTAAAGGAACATGTTCTGCTAGTAATGCTATTGAAAAATGCAATAAAAAAAAATCGATTTTTTGACATCCTAGTCCCCTTAAGTAAAAAGCTGTACAGAAAGTTTATCTGGTCCGACCATTTTATAATTAAAAAAAAATTTTTTTTGGAAATTAAAGAAAAATAATTATTGATATTTAGGAGCAGATATACGTTAGTCAGTGCTTTTTACTTAATTATTCAAAGTCTTAATTCGATATCACAATTAATGTGGGAAAGCGAGGGGCGGAAAAAAAGTGTCGGTGTGGTGAGGATCGGATAAGTAAGACATAGCCTTAAGGTAGTTTTCATCGACAAAAATTAGACCTCAGGCAAAAATAGATAATTTTGCTTTCAAGAATAGCAATATTATTATTGAAGGGCTAATTTGAAAGAGAAAAGATTATTCTACATGAAAAAAATTTGAAACAGAAAAATAATTTTATTAATAAATTTTATTTTTGACCCAACTTTTTTTCTTATCGTTTCTTACCAAATTTTAAAAAATTATGCGATTCTAATAAATCATGAATCATTTTTTCAGTGAAAAGATTTCCCAAAACTTCACGGTTCCTGATTTTTTAAAATAAATTCTTTAATGGCTGAAACCATTAAAAAAACATTTTCCAAAACGAAATTTTTGTAAACAAATTACTGAATTTGATAAAAATTTATTCATTTTTGAAAATTGGAAATGATTAAGCTGTAGGGAATCTTTTTCTTGAAAAAGTAATTTGTACTTTATTGAAATCGCATAATTTTTTAAAATTTGGTAAGAAGCGATAAGAAAAAAATTTGGGGCAAAAATTAATGTTTTCTCTTCCAAAATAGCCCTTCAATAATAACATTGCTATTCTTGAATGCAAAGTTATCTATTTTTGCCTGAAGTCTAAGTCGTGGATCCGACACCATAATATTTTTATTTTTTTAATTTGGACTTTCCATATAATTTTTGTTCTGTTCAGTACCTTCACTGTTAGAAATTTCTGCCGCAATTTCCTAAAACAGGTGACTGGACTTTTATTCAGTTACAGTTTCGTAAAATTAAGATAGAATTTAAGAAAATTCAGTTACTTTTTAATAAATTTAAGACATAATTTCTCAATTTTCAGTTAGAAAGTATTAAAGTATTCTCGATTAATGTCTCATTGTGAGCTATAATTTGGACCATAATTCAAATCGATAAATGATGTCGCATAAAGGGCCGATGTTTGGGATCACTTTCATTTTCTTAATGCCAGATGGGAAAAGTAGGAACGGAAGAGTAAGATCAGCAATATCACAAAAGGGTGAAATTGGATTAGAAAAATGAGCCAAGAAAATATGAGATAATAAAATCCTCCATGAACAGGAGCATGTTATAAGTCTGTATCCGTTTTGTAATGAAATATATAAACATTTATTTCATTCGTGGTGTGGTTCGTTAATGGAATTAAAATTTCGGAATAGGCGAGAGGTTCAAAATTGATTAAAATATTTAACACTTTCTATTTGTTGAGATCGATTACCTTCTCAAACAATGATGAGATGATGCTAGCAATCGAGCAGAAGTTTTATCTCAATTAAACTATTTACAAAAAAAAATTGTATAGTTGCCGCAGCTCAGCATCAGATTCGAAATCGATCACTAAAACTAATATTACTGGATGCACTCTTAGAAATGTTCGGAAATTTACAGAATTTTTATGTTACAAAGGTAACGTAAAATTTGACGATATTTATGATGTTTTTGAGTAGAAGTATCTTAAAATTGCGAAAATATACTGAATTTTCTGAAATTTTTCTTAATATTATGAAACTCAATTGAATTTTCATGAAATGTATCATAAAACGACCAGACTGTAATAGAATTTTCATGAAATGAACACTCTCTAAACTTGAATCAGTGAACGGTCACTGATTCGCAGTGACTATTCACTGATGGTAGCAGCTACAAGTCATTCAATGAGAATCAGTGAAATTCGACTGATGAGTCAGTGAAATAGATTGAACTCACTTATTGAATCAATGAAATCTTCAGTTGGGAATAATAAAACCAGAAATATATTTTACCGATCGATGAACTCGTTTATTTTAGGTTAAACAACACTAAAAAGAAATTACGTAATCTTTATTATTATTTTTAAAGGTCGATAGAGCAGTAACGTGTCAATGCAACATTTGAATTCGCGAATTCAAAAGTTATTTTCACGTGACGCGTTCACTGATTCCTCAGTGAAATCAAAGCAGGGCACTGATTCGTCAGTTGATATATTTCACTGATATAATCAGTGACTATTTCACTGATTCAGGTTTAGAGAGCATAAAATTACGAAGCTGTAACAAAATTTTCACTTACATGTAACTACTCTCTAAATCTGAATCAATCAAATTTTCACTGATTGAATCAGTGATTTGCCTTTTCACTGATTCATCAGTGAAAAAATATTTCTCACTGTCAAATCAGTCAATTTCCACTGAAATAATCAGTGAAATTTGACTGATTTACATTAAACTCTTTTTAGCTATTCGAATTAGTCAAATTTCACTGATAATCAGTAGATTTTTACTGATTCAAATTTAGAGAGTACATAAAATTTTAGTTATCCAAAACGTAAAATTTCTTCTGTTGCAAATTTCAGAATTTCCAGCTACAAGTATCAGAATATTCAACACTTTGTAATTAAAAGTTAAGAAATTTTTTCTGAAATTTACTCAAAAGTAACTGAATTTTCTGAAATTCTATCTTCATTTTACAAAACTGTAATTGAATAAAACTCCAGTCACGTGTTTCGGGAAATTACGGTAGAAATTTCTAACAATGTGATTGATTGAACATTGAATACATTTGATATGATTATCAGGAAAAATCCCCCTATTTTGAAATACTAATTATAATGCTGGTGATTGTGCTAGAAGTATACGGACAGAATTTCAAGATGCAGTAAGCAATTTTGCAGTGAATTTAATAAGCTTCAGAGAGGAAATTTGAATCAAGTATTCATTCTCTTCAAAAACAATCTCACAATATATTAAAATTTAAATTCTAAGAATTTTTCACCTAAGGTCATATTTACTCATCAATTTCTACGTTACCGATATTATTTTACCTGCACTGAGAAAAAAGATTCTTAGATCCAAAGAAATGTATTTAATTGATTCCATTCTTTTGTATCAAATAATTCGTTACCCACTTCAATTAAATATTTTTTAGAAGCATGAAATGCGTGCTCTGATTTAAAGGAATAATTTATTTAAGATGCATTTATCAATACAAAGAAATGTTTCTTTGCTTATGAATGTGAGCAAATTAACTCAACCGAATAATGTCTTTGAAACTAAGTACCTAGTTTATTTGAATCTTGTTTTCGCACTCAAAGAAATATTTATTTGATTCAATAAGTCCTATTTTTGAATTCAACCAGACGCATTTGAATTAAATAATTCAATTTAATTTAATTATTCATGTTTTAAAGAAAATCAAAATATTTCTTTGATCTAAAAAAATATTTATTCGTCACCATCCAGCTCAACCATTTATTTGAATCAAACAAATATTCTTTGATTCAAATATTCTTTTTTCTCAGTGTATGAAATGAGATATATAGTTAAAAACTTCATAGGTGGCGCATGAAGTTTAAATGATAATTTTATTCGGAATTCGTTAAGTGAACTATCAAGGTATTGAAATATACTCTCTAAATCTGAATCAGTCAAAATCTACTAATTATCAATGAAATTTGACTGATTCAAATAGCTAAAAAGAGGTTACTGCGAATCAGTCAAATTTTACTGAATACTTCAGTGAAAAATAACTGATTTAACAGTGGATAATATTGTTTTCACTAATTAAACAGTGAAAATTAACTGATTTAACAGTGAAAAATATTGTTTCTACTAATGACTCAGTGAAAAGGCAAATCACTGATTCAATCAGTGAAAAGTTGACTGATTCAGATTTAGAGAGTAAGAATAGAAATATTGTATTTGGTCCAAAAATTCAAGTGTAGTAAACATCAAATGTGTTTGAAAGAAGAAACGACGCTTTCGGACCAAGTCATTTTATTTTAAAAACAATTCCAACGTTTCGAGAACACAATGTATCTCCTCATCAGGGAATAAAAGTTCTTATTACATTACCAACATTAGTATTAAATTTATATATCTGTAATAATAAATTGTTTTTTAACGATTGTATCAGATAAAATATTATAAAAGTATTATTATATAAAAAGTAAGTACCTTAAAAAAATTGTAAGAGAAGAATTATACACATTATAATTTACAACTACATTGTATGGTTTGAAACAAAGTGTGAATTTTTGTTAGAAAGCAAGAGCAACGACTCTGTTCCCGACTTAACTGAATTTTAAAATTGTCATTCGCTTATTATTATAATATTACAGGAGCGTATCGTCAAAGTTTAAAATTACGGAGTCATTAAGTAAGTCAAATTTGTTTAAAACTAAATAAAATTAAGGAACAACATAAGATAACATTCATTTATAAATAAAGCAAGAAATGGAAAACCAACACATAAGTAAGAGGGAAAAAATTTTTGTTTTTTTAAAAATGGATTTTTTACATCTTTTATGAAAGGAATTCCAAAATAGCATTATAAGATTGGTTGAAATATTCCAAATCTGAGACTTTGTTTAGACTATTGTTTTTTTCTTTTTTTATGAAAACCATTTCTGCGAAAGCTCTTTTTTGAAAATTTTTTTCCTGATGGACAATTTTGAAATCATTCCACAAAATTTCATGTGATGAACTATTTTTATTATCAAGTATGTGTTTGGAAATGACATTGTGATATTTTGGGTTGAGTTTTATGTTATTTTTATGCTCATCTCTACGAATATGTAACGGTCTTTTTGTCTGTCCCACATATGTTTTGCCACACTTACAATAAAATTTATAAACAACATTATTCTTATCCGAGGAAGATACAGGATCCTTACCTAATCTTACAAACCTGTTAAATTTTGAATTTATTCTGTAAATGGTGTTTATTTGATATTTGTTTAAAACTCTCTTTATATTTTCAGAAATAGTGCCATAGTAAGGAATCGTGATAATTTTTTCTTTTTCTTTCTTTTCAATATCTATGTTTTGTTTGGGTTTTGTGATTCTCTCATTTAATTCAATAATTATTTTATTAATATGTTTAGTGATAATATTTTTTGGATAATTATTCAACTCTAAATAGTTCTTAATAATATCTAAATTTTCCTTGTGGAAGGATATGTCAGCAAGTAAGATAGCGGAGTCAACCAAATTTTTTATTATTCCTATTTTGTGTTGTAAAGGATGATTGGAAAAATAATTTAAGAATCTACCAGAATAAGTATTTTTGCGGAACCAATTAGTTTTTATGGAATTATCTTCATTTTTAATGATAGTTAAGTTCAAAAAATTTATAGAATTGTGTTCATTTTCAATTTCATATGTAAATTGGAGTCTATCATGATAACTGTTAAATCTAGTTAAGACTAATGCTATTTTGGAATTCCTTTCATAAAAGATGTAAAAAATCCATTTTTAAAAAAACAAAAATTGTTTCCCTCTTACTTATGTGTTGGTTTTCCATTTCTTGCTTTATTTATAAATGAATGTTATCTTATGTTGTTCCTTAATTTTATTTAGTTTTAAACAAATTTGACTTACTTAATGACTCCGTAATTTTAAACTTTGACGATACGCTCCTGTAATATTATAATAATAAGCGAATGACAATTTTAAAATTCAGTTAAGTCGGGAACAGAGTCGTTGCTCTTGCTTTCTAACAAAAATTCACACTTTGTTTCAAACCATACAATGTAGTTGTAAATTATAATGTGTATAATTCTTCTCTTACAATTTTTTTAAGGTACTTACTTTTTATATAATAATACTTTTATAATATTTTATCTGATACAATCGTTAAAAAACAATTTATTATTACAGATATATAAATTTAATACTAATGTTGGTAATGTAATAAGAACTTTTATTCCCTGATGAGGAGATACATTGTGTTCTCGAAACGTTGGAATTGTTTTTAAAATAAAATGACTTGGTCCGAAAGCGTCGTTTCTTCTTTCAAACACATTTGATGTTTACTACACTTGAATTTTTAATATTCTCGGACGTAAAAAGATCAACATACTGTATTTGGTATTTTTTTCGCCTGACGGGCGAATTTAGCAGAAAAAATTTTTTCTTTTAATCCGTAAATATTGTGCAATCACCTCGATATTGCAAAAATCTCGCAGATCAAGCCTAACAAAGTCGACTGTGGCAATATTCACACGACGCTGAAGCTTTTATACAGTTCATCGCGGAAGCACACGAAATCGATTTTCGTTATCGTGACTCGTGCTGTCCTCATGGAATAATATTGCATTGCAAAATATATGTTATGTGATTCTCGTGAAGCAATGCAAAAGGTAGGTTGTTTTAAAAAGTTCTTCAAAATATAAAAGTGCTTTTTCAATTTCTTTTCTATTAACTTTAAAGCACTGTTCAATCTAAGGACATTGAATTCTTTTACAAACTATTCACAAAAGAAGCATTGATATTTCAGCAAGCTATAATCTCTCGGGGTATTCGAGACGATAAAGTGAATTTTACACTTGGACTGGGAGGATGTGCCAACATAATATTTTCCTGTATTCAAAGACATTTCATTTTGAATTCGAAAATTGCAACTGCGATTTTCTTTCTAAATATTATTTCAACAATCTGGTTCAAATTGTAACAGTTGTGATAAATCTGTTAGTGATTAACTAAAGATAAATTGATACAGACAAATTTTTTTTAACATTTGATCCTGCAGCAAAAAAAAACTTGATTAAATTAAATCAAAATTGGTTATATATTTGACTCCGAAAATCATAGCCAAAGAGACCATCTTTGGTTTACTGAAAGAAACTCTGTGATTGGATTAACCAAATATTTAGTAAAAAAATTCAAATTCTTTGGTTCATCGAATCAATTTATTGTTGGATTATTCAAATGTTTTTCTCAGTTTTTACTTAGAAAAATTCTTGATTCATCCACCCCAAAAAATGTTTCCATACAACTACAGATGGTTTGTTTTATCAAAATTTAGTTGAATCCAAAATTGCAATTGATTGAAGCAAATTTTGCTTTATTCAGACAAAATCAGAAAAAATTAGTCAAATTAACTGAAATAAATGCGTTGAGATACAGTCACGCAGGGTTTTGGTTGGTTGAAATAAATGTTCTCTAGTTTCAGCCAAATTCGTTTCTAAATTAAATAATTTGGTAGATCTGAGAAAAAAAGTTCTTCAAATTAATAATTATTTTCTTAAGTGAACCAGAATTTGAATTAACTTGATATTTTTTGTATAAAAACAAATAAAGTTTGAATCTAATTCTTTTTAATGAAATTGAGATCTGAGTTTAATTTACCATGTGAAATAAATTTTCATTACTGTTTTGTTCCTTTGAATTTTTTACTTCTTGTAAACCTCTATATATCAAATAACAGAAGAAACGAGTTTGCATGCAAATACGAATATTAGGATTTACATACTTTCGATACGGCGTTAGATGATCCGGATTGACAACTGGTTTTTTGACTATAGTTTATATAGCAATAGGACGTTCTCAATCTCAATTTACATTCCACAAATAAAAAAGAATCGATTGGAATAGTAGGTTGGGGATATCGATTGAAAAAATAATTTAGAGTTCGTGGTGCGAACGAGTATCCAGCTCGTTTCACGTGGAGTTGTGTACTTTAAATGACCTACTTGCAAGTTAACGACTATGTTAATTCAAGAAACGTAAAATGTCGAGGCAATGCGCGAACGTCTTATCTCTACTTACTTTTAGAGCTTATTCTCTCGTCAAGTGAATCATCTTGTTTAAAGGGCGTTCTCAACGGAAGGAAGTGCATATTCAAATTAACTTTTAAATGCTGCTTCCAGTAATTTATTTGAAGTCTTCATTATTTAAATAACTATAATAATTTATGACTCCGTAATATTCACGACTTTTTTGAATTTAAGTGGTAATAAAGTGTTTTTTACATTTTTAGAGGGTATTTTTTGTTATTTTTATACATCCAGGAAAAAAAATTACTTGATCTAACCAAATAATTTTGTTAGGAGGTTACAACACCTTTGAGCCTCCAAAAATAGTGTCATTTTTATGATTTATTTTCAGGCAGATAACAAAACGTAAAGCCGTTAAAATTTATAGACTTATTAACTAATATATTAACTACATATTAAGTGTTGCCGTGTCCAAAAAAAATGTTGTTTTTGGAGGTCTTCCACGGCAAGGAATTCTAAACATTGAGATTTGCATCTGGAACAAGAAAAATTTTTTTTTCCTAATGTTTATAAGATTGCCCAGTGAAGTACCCAAGATTATAAAAAAATATCCATTTTTGCAAAAATGGTGAGGATTTGAATGTAATATTCGACTTTCGCCCAAAAAAGCGACCTTAATTTGTTAAACAAATAAACAATTGTCAACCAATCTTAAAAATCGTAGGCACTCCACTAGATAAATAATTAATCTTTTATTTAAAATAAGATTCGTGTTAATCAGTTGGAAATTGTTGAAATGGTGTGTCTTGTCGATTTGATAAAGTCAATTTCGAGAAAAACGCGTTTAAAGTTTTAATAACGTAAAAAAGTACTATGATTTAGATATACCTCTAATCTGCTATACCTGCTCTATACTTACATATCTATTGGCCATAATTTTTGAAGCCCTACTCTCTGAATCTGAATCAGTCAAATTTTCATTGATTGAATCAGTGATTTGCCTTTTCACTGATTCATCAGTGAAAAAATATTTTTCACTGTCAAAT
Organism: Diplolepis rosae; assembly: GCA_030998225.1. NCBI lineage: Eukaryota > Metazoa > Arthropoda > Insecta > Hymenoptera > Diplolepididae > Diplolepis > Diplolepis rosae. The sequence continues at coordinate 8,665,301 of JAPYXD010000701.1, forward strand.
CAGTCAATTTTCACTGAAATGATTAGTCAAATTTTACTGATTTACAGTAACCTCTTTTTAGCTATTTGAATCAGTCAAATTGCACTGATAATCAGTAGATTTTGACTGATTCAAATTTAGAGAGTAAGGGACCTCTTTATGCAATAAAAAAAAAATTATTTTTTGAAAATGCAAAGCTGATGAAACCCCTTAAATGGACTATGATCTTCAGTTAAAATAAAAGAAATTAGGTTAAATAAAGAAAAGTTGAGTTAATTGAAATATTTATTTGATTCAACCAAGTCGTATCCGAACAAACAATTTTTGTCTGCATAAAATACATTTTTTAGTTGAATCTACCGAAAATTTAGTCAATCGTGTAATAAGCAAATTTTTTGGTTACATCAACCAAATATTTTTCTGAACGAACCAATGAAACAAGCTAAATAGAGAATTTTCAATTACCTAACAGATTTTCTAGATAATAACTTCTGATAATTCGATTTAATAATATAAAAGTATAATAGTACAAACTCGTGGCAAGATCTTAGATCTTTAAGTAGAAATACACCAGCTTTAGTCAGCCCTTCTGAATTTACCACAGGGTACCATTTGCAGTGTAAACATTAGTCATTCGTGATTCAGCTATTTCGCCAAGTGGGTTGGAACATTCACGCTCTTTCTCATTTTAAATTCGGTAAATCATCTGAATTTAATGCGACGCGCAGACGAGAAAAAAAATTTATCTTTGGAAAAAAACTTGAAAATTACGTCGTGTATAATTATCAACGGCAAGCGACTAGCTTTATTTTCTCTTTCATTAAGGAGGATTTAACACTTCAAAGGCCATAAAATATTTCATCTTTTTGCGAAAAAATAGTAAACTATAAATACATTATAGTCTGCTTTTTTGATTGATTAAACATTATCAAAGTTGGTTTCAACAAATTTGTTGAAAACATTTTTTATGTTGTTTAAGATTTACTAAGTTGGTAAAAGTTACATTAATCAATCCCTTTGATGTCTATCACACAAATTTAATTTTCAACACTTTTTGAGTTCAGTTATGAAGATGAAATGAACTTGTTCTTGACCAAGATTTTGCACTGTAGATTTTACGAATGATTATTTCCTTTCAAAAATGTGAAAGACCAGTTTTTATAAAAATTTGCTGTTTCTACGGTTCACAAAACTATCACCATATGCCAACAATGAAACACGTGTCCCAATTTTTCTTTTCAGTGGAGATAATAACTGACACCATTCAGGCAAAGATACTTTTTTCAGTAAGAGCTGAAAATTTCCATGCTTGTCCACTACTTTTTAAAGTTCAATACACGAATAGCACATATGGGTCGTTGCCAAAAAGCTGTGAAAAAAACTTGAAAATTACATTAAAAATATGTAGTGGCGTAACAATTTTTTGAAAATTCAAGAGAAATTTTTTTTGTACTATATTTGATTGCGTCTTTACATTTTCAATTATACAATTTTTGAAGCAACTTCCTTCGAGTTTTAACCTGAAATATAAGGGTTACCGGGTGTATTTGAAATTCCAGGGACAAACATGAAAATACATCTAAATATCTCCCAAATTAGAATATTGAACTTGATTTATGATTTTTCAATTCTTCAAATCAATTGAAATGAATCATATAAGCATCGATTGTTAAGAAATCTTTGAATAATTATTCTTCAATTTCAATTTGTAGATTTGTATTTGGGGACTGGCTACCAAGTGGACATTGTTGCTGTACTATAATTTCCTATTTGCAATCAAAATCACTTAAAATTTTTAAATTGTACTGAAACCTACTCAGACCTGAGTACTTTATTCTACTATTATTAAAGTATATGAATTAAATAATGGAAATGCAGAGATGCTGCTGGGACTTAAATTTCAAAACTTTTTGGCAAAAAACCATATATGTTTAATTAAATAACAAAATATTTGTCTCCAATTTCTTAACCTTTCGTTGCTTCAACCAAAATTTTTGTAAGTAAATAATTTTTTATATTTGACTAAAAAATTGCTTTAAATCAATCAACCGAAATTTGGATAACATTTAGTAAAAGGAAAACAAATATTTTAGTTGCTTTAACGAAATTTCGTTTGACTTAATCGAAAATCTTCTCTGTCAATATGAAGCAGCGATATGTATGCCACTGATTACAATAAACGTATATACTCTGATAAATCAGTTAAATTGCACTGATTCATCAGCGATTTTTTTTCAATTTTCAGAGTTCTGACGTTTTTGAGTATATCTCAAGTTCTAATTGACCAATTTGCCTAAACAAACACTCAAATTGAAGGCAGCTGAATCCTTTAGAACTTTTTATCCTAAAGTTTTCAGATCGACTCAGTAGGTCAGATGCTAGCGATTTTAATAAGTTGGAAAAGTTGGATTTTTTGGCAAAAATCGAGGTCGGAAATTTACATATCGTCTTGAGAAGAATAGAAATACTCAAAAACGTCGGAACAACTCTGAAAATTAAAAAAAAATTTTGAACATTCATGTCTCAAAAAAATATCCATAAAAAAATTTGTGAGTGTGACTTTCGTGTTTAGTGGGCCAAAATACATGAAAAAATCATATTATAATATAGTGAGCAGAAAATTTTTTTAATTTTGTGAACTAGTGTAATCAGCGGAATGTCGCTGATACAGATTTAGAGTTAGTCAATTCGAAAAAATAGTCTATTAGGATTAAGTAAATTTTTTTTGTGAGTCTAAAAAAGTCGTTAATTAATGTTCTCTCCAGCAGTGAAAAATAAATTTTCAAATACTACTGCAATCATAATTTGAAGCGGAAAAATCTATTTCTAAATAGCGGTACTTTTACTCCCGCTAAAGTATATGGTACTCCCTGAAAATGAAAATCTTGAGACCTTTTTTAACATCACTTCAAGCTCAAGAGAAAGAAAGATGGCGCTCCGTAAATGGGTTAGTACGGTCGATATAATTGGTTGGAAAAATTTACCGGTCTAGCGTATCCATGGTATAGAGCTTGCTCTAATACAGATTTATGAGCCGCCTAACGGTGAGAGCCTGGTTCCTAATACAGGTATTATACTGAGGCAAGCTCGAGGAATTTACACGGAATCGGAAGGTAATTTGTAGAAGGTAACCCTTACGCATTTCCGGCTCTTTACGAACGTTTTGTACTTTCCAGAATAACGATGCCATTTTAATGCAATGAGATCTAAGCCAATATCGTTTCTGCATCCGATGCTATCTTAGTAACGAGATTCATTAATTAAAGCTTGCTATACACCGCATCCCCGTGACACTTAAGCTACTTCAAATCTTAATAAACTCTAGTGCTGATCAAGATACTCTTGAATAAGTTGTTTTTTCTTTAATGAAAGAAATTTTTTTTAATAATTTTACTTCATTAAATTCACTTCAAACTCATTATTTATTCTTTGGTTATTGTCAATTGTAGACATTCATAAATAACTGTAATTTTTATAAAAAATATCAAAGCATATTGATAAATATTTCTGTAAGTTAATTAATACACAATTAATTACACGAAAAAAACCGTGAGTTCAAAATAAACCGGGTTGATCCATATTGAAATGTTCGTGTTCGAGCACCAAAGTTTACACGATGATGAATTTGCAGAATTTTTTTTCAAAGATTTGAGACATTTATAACATAATTTTTTTTTCCAAAACCCAAACATATTCTAGACTTTCTAAGATGTTACAAATCTCTACATTAATTATTAGAATAATGTAAACTGCGAGTTTATAATGTTTAAAAACTTTTAAATTAGTTCAACTCGTAGCTATAAAAACTCATAGATCCAAAGTTCACTGAATATATTAGATTTTAAATGAATCAATTTCTTTGAAAAACTGCAATGTCATCAGTAAATAAGTTTGAATTAGTCAATATGACGATGAATGAAGTTCATCGTATACCCGCAGAACAAATATATTTGATTTAACCAAACCATTTTTTATACACGCAGATAATATTTTTTGTTCATCTTTAATTGGATCAAACGAATAATATTCTTAATGGACGATTGACCAATTTTTTTGCTGATTCCATTATAGTATATCGTGCAACTAGGGAAAATATATCTTTTTCCGGTGTTGCAAACGATTTTGTTGTATTGGGGAATTAAGAAATGGATTTTCTAACTGCTAATCAGAAACGTTGAAAAATTAAATAAGCTTTATGAAAGAATAGCTGAGATTAGAAAATGAGAAGTTAATTTGAAAAGTTAAGACGGTGAGGCTTTTTAAAATTATATAAAAAAGAAATTGAGTCATCATTCCTGAAAATCTAATTACTTTTACAGAGTAAACTTCGAGAAAACTGGATTGAATTTTAACATATAATAATTTTTACTAAAAGAAAGTATTTAATATTTTGAAATTTTCTTCTGGTATAGTGTACATTTTCCTTTAATATTATGTACTGTTTAACAGCACAATAGTATATTGGGCAAATAGGGAAAAAAAAATTTATTTTGCGAGTGTGAAGTTTGATGCCCGAGCAAAGCGAGGGTAACAACGACACGAGTAAAATAAATGTTTCTCCCGTGTTGCACACGATTTTCTTTCTACTAGGGGGTCAGAAAATAAATTTGTTTGCCCCGCACTGGGCAATAAAATCCACTTTATAATCCGCTAGTAGAAAATCATATTTTACTAAAAAATAAAAGATATTCAGTTAAATATAAGGTTCTTTGTAAAATCATTTTTTTCGTGTTTTTTAAAAGTTTTTTTTAATTATCTCAGGAACTGTCTAAGATATTGTAAAAACAAAACAATCCGTTTAAACAAATTTTCACACCCTTTTATTATACGATTTGTGATTTTTCAAAAAAAAATTTAACTCAAAAAATCTCAAAACCCTGACTTGCTGGGTAAAAACGAAGGCCATATTAGGATTCGTCTTTTTGAGCATTGATATTTTTTTATAATATTCATATATAGAATTCCAAAAAACTTTGAAATATCAAGTGTCATGCACTTTTTAAAAATCTATATGTGTACACTAAAAAAATATTTGGTTAAATAAAAAAAATTTGTTGGTTTAAACCTAGAATTTTGTTATTATACGGAGAAAAATCTTCAATTGAACCAAAATAATTTTTTATACAATAGTATATTGTGCACCGAGAGCGAAAGCGGGCTTTTGCGCGCCGCGTAAAAAGTTGAGCCTCGAGGCGAGGCCGAGGGGTTTTCAACTTTATACAAGGTAACAAACGCCCGTTTTTGCTCGAGGTTCACATACTATTTTGTCCGGCAGCAGAGCGAAAGCGATTTTTCGCATTTGAAAATATACAAAACGGATTTGAAGTAACTGGTGTTCTGTTGGTTCCTATATGTTATCTGTCATTTTTGTGAGCTAAATAGAGCTGAAAAGTTATTATAAAATTGATTCATTGTTATATTTGATAATTTATATATTCGACCATATGTGCCACCACATCGTTCGTCGTGCCTCAAACGTTTTCGATCCTTCCCCTTTACAGGCGTTTTTTTTTTTACTTTTTGTTGATTCTACAGAAAATGTGTAAATCAAACAAATTTAGTCAACAAACGGATTTTGTTCAACCTACTAAATTTTTTTTTTATTTTTCCGTTGCTTCCGCACACAGAAAAATAATTAGCTGAAGGACCTAATTCTTAATTACTTCTGCTAATAATAGTTCACAGATTGAGAAAATTAAAATTAACCGAAAAAATAGATTCGATAGCTAACAATCAATTAATATATCTAATTTTTTCTGCGTTTTTTTTTACTAATTCCTTAGCTACACTCGCTAATTCTTTCTTCAAGTAGTAAATTGCAGAGCTTTTCAGTAATTACACTGTGGATAATGCTTAGTACTCTATAGAGCTAATGGTCCTTTGATGCTGAAGCAAATCAGTTGCAGCATCATCTAAAATATTAGCCACGATGACAAAAAAATTTCTGCTGATGAAAATTAGCTAACCCAGCTAATTTAACTTTCTCTATGCGTAATTAAGTTTATGCGACAATACTTCAAACAATCTCTCTAAACCTGAATCAGTGTAAAATTCACTGATTATATTAGTGAAAATATATCAAATAATGAATCAGTGCCCTGCTTTGATTTCACTGAGGAGTCAGTAAACGCGCCAAGTGAACATAATTTTTGGATTCGATTAAAATGATCAAAGTATAACGATGGATCATTATTTTTTAATTATAAATAATATAATTATACACAATAACAATTATAGTATATAATAATAATTACGTAATTTCTTTTTAGTGTTGTTTAACCTAAAATAAACGAGTTCATGGATCGTTAAAATATATTGCTGGTTTTATTATTCCCACCTGAAGATTTCACTGGTTCAATAAGTGAGTTCAGTCTATTTCACTGATTTATCAGCCGAATTTCACTGATTCATGTTTAGAGAGATAACTGTCTATTTTCAACCTTATCAAAAGTTAAAATAAATAAAAAGAAGTTTCATCCTTTCGCAATACTGCCGTTCAAAGTAAAAAGACACTTAAGTCACTTTTTTGATGAAAATGAGATATTTATATCAATCGATTACTAAGATAATGCTGCATCTACCTGCGAAAACGAGAATTTGGAAAGATGGATATTTTTTATTTTATTGCAAGTTTTATGCGATCAACTCTCGCTCGTCTCTGATGGAAAAAGACCTAAGTCCCGAAAAAAACTCAAAACCGTTAACCCCAAAATCGTAGCTGCTCCTTTTTTCAAGATATTCTTACCGAAAGGTCATTTTTTTGAAAATCATGAATTGATGTATTGAATAAGAATTTTTATGAGTTTAAGCTTAATTATTTGAATTTCACAAGTAAATTGTCGATTATTTAGAATGCCACTTTTAGCTTTGAACCCAGGATCAACGACGAGAACGTGGTGACATGGCTGACGCCATAAAAAATTTTTTTTAAATAATCAAACAAGTCAACAAAATTATTTTTCATGGAAACAAAATGCTTAACACACTTCATACATGAAGTAATGAAAATTCAATCGTCGCTTCTTTCAATTTTTGCGGATATGAAACGTGTGTTATCAAATTAACTTTTCGTCTTTCCCAAAACTTAAGAAACTCTCGATGAGCCGATTCACTTGCTTGTTCGGACCAGAGCCCTAAACCTTGTTTTAAATTTATTTGTTCTAAGCACTGATAGAGGTGATGTCGAAGAACGTGGATTTTTAGAGTCTCGGATACTCTTGTGGCCAAAATTTCTTTGTGTAATTCTGTGATTAATTTTCTTATATTCTCAATTGGTTCGAGTCTTTTTAACGAGAAGCATGAATTCACAATCTTGTCCATTATCTTGAATGCAATAATATATGGTGTCAAAGCAAATATACTGATATCTTTGTAAATTTCTTTATCATCAAGTTTGTCAGCTTCCTTTAATAATCGCCTAAAAGCATTTCCTTCAAATATGTCACCATGATATTCCTTTGATATTAGCTTCAATTTTGTAGGCCACAGCAGAGCTTTTTCTCTACCTACAAGAAGTACCAGACCATCCCAAAACAAATGATTAACAAAACCTTGCATTGCATGAAGCTCTGGAATAATACATTTATCGAGAATTTCTGTGTCTTTCTCTTCCGTGAAAAGAGGCTTGTTTATCGTACTATGACAGTCCTTCGATAAATTTTTCTTTCTACCAAGATCCATAAAATTTTTATAATCTTCCTCTAAATCTCCAAAAGTTTTCAACACAGGAAGTATAGACTCGTTAGGAACATTTTTTTCATAACTATTTTTTCTCAGATCTTGTAAACTTACAAAACAATAAGGGCACGGATACATCGATGTCGCCGTTTGCTGTTCATTTATGATTAAAAGCAATTTGAAATTGGAAACAAATTTGAAGGAAATATCATTAATTTTTATCAATTCAAATAACATTTTGACATTTTCATATGTTTCTTTGATATCAGGTACTATGCATAACATAATCAGCTTTTCGACGCTTGTTTCTGGACGACGCATAAACCTTTCGAGATAATTTTCTTTTTTTAGTGGGGACATTAACATCTAAATTTTCATCAGGTTTAGAAGTTACAGGAACGATTGAGAAACAAACCTTAAAAAATCCTTGGCTACCATCTGTCATTACTTTGATCGTATAATTATCAAAAAATTTCGTTTTTCTAATACAGATTCTACAATATTTTCAGCGTTAGTCCAGATAACAGGCCTTTTTTCATTTCCTTTTATATTTTTCGTATCAAATACAAAAATACTAATTTCATAATTATCTTCTAATAGTTTTGTTCTTTCACTGATATGACTTGAATAATTAGAAGGCACAGATTTTCTGCCAGCAGAGTGTCGAATAAATTTTGCTAACATATTCATCTGTCGAGCTGAATATCCAGTATCAGTATGATAATTGTGTAAATTTTCTAATCAAAAAGATACGTCAGCCTTTTTTACCGTGAGATATATACGTTTTTTACGACCTCGGGTACACAAAGTGAGAGAATCTTTGCCAACAACTGGAGCTTTTTCACTAATAATTTTTGAAGCGACATACTCTTTCTGATCATCATTTAACGTATCTACAAGCTTCGCCACATTATTAGCTCGAAGAACATGATCACGCGTGCTACAAACGTGCTTTTTACCCTTATGCACTTCACTCTTACACATATTGCACAATTTTAACACAGCCGATTTTTTTGGTTTTGAGTCGTGGTTATTGCTTTTAGGCAGTTTCTTTCCTTTTGAATTATGAGAACCTAACAATCCATTTGAAACTGTTATTTTTGTTGCCAACTCTTTTTTTACTCCTGGTGCAACTATATTATTGAAATGGCTTGTAAATTTACCTGTCAAACAAATGTAGCAGTTGCATACTTCTCCTGTTGATGTATTGGATGATCTTATACTTTTATGAAGTATGATGTCTTCGTAATTTGGCATCGCTTGGAGTGGCCTCCTGTTATTATTTTTGTCTCTTTCGGATAAAGTCAACCGACATATAGTACAAATGCTTGTAGGAAATCTGCTGTCATTCAAGTCGTACTTTTTTCTTAGTAACTTCTTGATCAATTTTTCATGATTTTCTGTTAATCGAAAGTTACTAATCTTTTTCTTTCCAATAACCAGTTTTTTTCCACATGGCCCACAAATTTTGGTTCGATTTTCTTCATGAGAGCATGAAGCACTACTTTGCTTCGATATACATTATCACCGTTGACTCGACTGACAAATAATAAACCAAAAACTATTCAATGTCGGGTATTTGTATGTAGGAGCACATTTCAATGAAAGAATATAATAATCGGGAAATATAGAGAAGGTTTAGTAAGAAGCTGCGATTCTCGGAAACGGTCCGGAATATATTCGAATGTAAACATAAACACAGATTCTTCAATATGATATTATACAGGTTTTACGATACGAGAAAAGAGCAGTCTTCAAATTTTTTTCGCTTATAGCTTTGGTTTCCTAATTAATATTAAAAATTTTTAACAATAACTTAACTAATACATTTATTCAGGCATTGCTCTAATATACATTTACATATTGCAATTACCTGTGAAATTTATATAATCAAGCTTAAACTCATAAAAATTCTTATTTAATACATCAATTCATTTTTTTCAAAAAAATGACCGTTCTGTAAGGATATCTTGAAAAAAGGAATGAAACTACGTACGTACTTTTTAGCATCAAATCCGGCAAACTTTTTGGTCGTATAAAAACACCGTGTAAAATGCTCGAGCTCATTGCTGAGTTACAACTTAAGAAAGCCTAATCTCATTTGTTCGGGCTCGGAAAACGAACGAAAATACTCCAAGGGCTTCAATAATAAAGTTATAATTTAAAGAAAGAAATTTTTTTTTTTTAATTTCATCAAAACCAACTAATTCATAACAATTGAATTTTATACTTGAATATATACTTTCTTAGAATGATTATATTAAAATTTTACTTCAAAATAGTTCATTTTTTCTTCGCGTTTTAGTTTATTTGAATTTATAAAAACAAAAGAAATTGGTAATGTGATTTATTTCTCTTTATGTATTTCGTTTTCAGTTCCAGTTATTTATTTCTACGGTAAACAATTATTTATGAGCATATTTGAACCTTTATTGAAGTTACAGACATCAATTTATTTAATTAATAAACAATAAAAGATTTAAAACAATGAAAATTATAGTAGAAGTAGACAGACTTCGGACTTAAAGTGTTTCTTCGCTTGTAAGGCGAGCGCGACTCGGGCGCTTTTACAAATAGAAAAAACCTTATGTCGAATTCGGTCTTTTTTCCTAAGTATTTTTCTAACCAAACAAATGCATTTCTTTTTTCTTAGTGCAAATGAGGCACTTAAAGCAAAAGGGAAGTAAATATTTTTGTCATAGAAAAGTGAAATATTAAAAATGTTTGGAGCAAAAGGAAGTCAAATCTTCGTCAGCGGTAAAGCGAAACAAAATAAAGTTGGAGCAAAAGAGAGACAAATCTTTTTTAGCAATAGAGCGAAACAAAATAAAGTTGGTGGACAAGAGTGACTAGGTTGTCTTACTTTTGCTTCAACATTAAAGCAGGACAACCGAGTCGCTCTTTTCCTCCAACTTTATTTTGTTTCGCTCTACCGCTGAAGAAAACTTGTCTCTCTTTTTCTCCAACTTTACTTTGTTTTGCTTTACCGCTGAAGAAGATTTGTCTTCCCTTTGCTCCAACCGTTTTTATGTTACACTTTTCTATGACAACAATATTTAATTTCCATTTGCTCTAAGCGCCTCAAATAACAAAACAGTTAAAATTTTTTTACATAATCAAAAAGATAATTGTGATTCCCTATTAAAAATGTATTAATATTTTTCAAAATGAACATTTCTAATACCTTTTTATAAGGAAATAGTTTTCGTGGATTTTCTCCCTTTCAAGCTAATCAGACTTAAGGGGGGAAGTCCATGTAAACACCTCAAAATCAGTCATATTTTAAAAATGTTTTTAAAGGTGATAAAATAATTTTATTGTTTTAAATTTTTAACATAACTTTATTTAACCTTTCCAAAGTATAAATTTTTTTTTTCCTTTCAAAATGGCGGCTCAGGATAATTTTTCGCCTGTCGTCTTCGGCGCGAGGTCCAGAAGTGCTCTATTTATCACACATTAACTATTGATCTGAAACAAAAACATTAAATTTCTTTCTTTCATAACATATTAACGGGAAAGATAAACCTATAACACTAAATAAAAAAATAAAATTCAATATAAAATAAGCCTTTCAAAAACAAGTTAGAATTTTGGGCTATTTTTTCGACATTTTTGATCCCCAAAAAGTATTTTATTAACGCGAAATATCTGAAATTTTAGGTTTATCCTTGCGATAATAATGTAGAGAAAAGCCTCTCAAAATTTCAGACAAATCGGTTAATAACTTTTTGAGTTACAACACGAGCAGTTTTTACAAATATAGTTTCGAGATAATCACGTTTAAAGTTTTAGTACAGTATAACGACCAGTTTTAGTTACTTACCGATTAATCTGCAATCCCAGGTCCATACAATAGTCTTTCTGAGTCTTCAATAAACTGATTTTCTTCAATCTGTTGCTGTTTGCGAGCTGCACGATTTTTTGAAATTTTTACATGAATTTCCCCCTTTAAGGTAGTTGATCCACGAAAATTAGACCTCAGGCAAAAATAGATAATTTTGCTTTCAAGACTAGAAATATTATTATTGAAGGGCTATGTTGGAAGAGAAAAGATTAATTTCCATGAAAAAATTTGAAATACAGAACAATAATTTTATTAATAAATTTTATTTTTGCCCCAACTTTTTTTCTTATCGCTTCTTACCAAATTTTAAAAAATTATGCGATTTTAATAAATTACAAATCACTTTTTCAAGAAAAAGATTCCCTACAACTTGAGCATTTCCAACTTTCGAAAATGAATAAATTATTATCAAATTCAGCAATTTGTTTATGAAAATTTCGTTATAGAAAATGTTTTTTTAATGGTTTTAGCCATTAAAGAATTTATTCTTAAAAATCAGAAACGGTAAATTTCTGGGAAATCTTTTCTCTGAAAAAATGATTCATGATTTATTAGAATCGCATAATTTTTTAAAATTTGGTAAGAAGCGATAAGAAAATAAGTTTGGGCAAAAATATTAATAAAATTATTTTTCGGTGTTTCAAATTTTTGTTATGGAAAATAATCTTTTCCCTTTGCAAAATAGCCCTTCAATAATAATATTGCTATTGTTGAAAGCAAAATTATCTATTTTTGCATAAGGTCTAATTTTCGTGGATGAAAACTACCTTAAGGTAATTGTCGTGCCAAAAATCAGTCTCTGGAAAAAGAAGTTTTTCTATGATTTCAAGACTGGTAATTATATCATCAGCCGTGTCATATGTAAGAAAATACACTCTTTTTAATAAAAAAAATTTTTAAATTACGAAAAGTAATATTTTAATAATGTTTTTTGTAATAGGATATTTCCTTATTATCGCTTCTTACCAATTTTTCGAAAATGATTGAAGTTTCTTAAATCATAGCTTATTTTTTCGATGAAAATATTCTCTACAACTTAACCGTATCCACTTTTTGAAAATAAACTCTTTAATGGTTGAAATCATTAAAAAAAAATTTTCCAAAACGAAATTTTTATAAAAAAATTGCTGAATTTGATAATAATTGATGCATTTTCAAAAATTGGAAACGGTTAAGTTGTAGAGAATATTTTCATCGGAAAAATAAGCTATGATTTAAGAAACTTCAATCATTTTCGAAAAATTGGTAAGAAGCGATAATGAGGAAATATCCTATTACAAAAAACATTATTAAAATATTATTTTTCGTAATTTTTAAATTTTTTTATTAAAATGAGTGTCTTTCCTTACATATGACACGGCTGATGATATAATTACCAGTCTTGAAATCATAGAAAAACTTCTTTTTCCAGAGATTGATTTTTGGCACAACTACCTTAAGTGTCTTTTTACTTTCGACGGCAGAATACTACCTGCACAGTTTATCTACCTGTGTGGTTCTATAAGCTTCGTAGATTTATGCAAAAGGATTGACACATATAGGGGACCCTAGAACACCAGGACGCTTCCCAGACACAATATGATGAATTCTTGATTGTGCCTACGTTATTTGCGTGATATAGCCAAAAGAACGCGGTCATAAATCACACGAAAGTGCCGGAGGAAACGAGGGAAAAAGAGAAGTGGGACGTGCACGTGGATCTACTGAGTTTCATATAGAGAGGAAGACACCCTAGACGACATTTTCGAGCTATAATGTGTAAAGTGGAAGATAGGTAGGTGTCTATACTGTCTATAGGTCTATACCTAGAGGAGGCCATGTATGACCTTCCATTTTTCCTACCTCCTACTGAAAGCCGCGCGTTACGTATCGCGATACGTCCGAATAAAACTCCCCTTCCACCCATTTCGAAGCTTCATCTTTTTCCTTTTTTCACAGTACTGCTTTCTTCTTTCTCTCACCCGGGCTCTTGAACGAGTTTCGAACGCGAGCCCTCTTTCGAGGCTAAAGCGATACGAATGGCTACTTCGGGACCATACGAAAAGTTCTTTCGTATATAATAGCCCCGAGCTTCGTCGACGCTTTGACCCCTATCGATCTTTAGCTTTTCTCTTGCTTTCTTTCCATTGTTCAATACAGAGGTAAGAATGCTTCAAGGGCTGAGTTAAAAAGAATCCTGTTTTTTCAGGATCAACGAAGCTTATCTGAGAGTGTATTGTTGCGCTTGCGGCTGACTCTTGAGCTAAATTATTTAATGGGACCCTTTCTGATTCAACAGATTTTAAATTTTCAAAATAAACATGTGATTTGGTGTGGAAACCTAGCAAAAGGAAATGTGTTTTTATATGATTACGGCGAAGCTAAACCGAAAGGTTCAGTGAGAAAAAAGATTTAATTGAATGTAAGAAAATAATTTGTTTGAGAAACTTTTTTTCATTCAAACAAAAAATTTATTTGAATTAAATAATATTTGTTTAATCCAAACAAAATATCTTTGGGGCAAATAAATATTGGTTTGAATCAAAAACATTTTTCTAGAAAACAAAAAAATTAATGCATTGAGATAAGGGTAAAAATATAATTTTTTTGATTCAAGGTATAAATTTATTTGATTCGAACAAATTTTTATTTGGTTTTGAGATACTTTATTTAAATCAAACAAATTTCATTTGATTCAAATGATTCATTTCTTTAAATCAAAGAAAGTCTTTTAAACAAATAATTTTTTGTATTCAATAAAATCTTTTTTCTGAGTGTTTATTTGAATTTTTTATATTAGAATTTGGAAATTATTTGGTTAATATAAAATACAAAACAAAGAAATTAATATAATGTTTGTTCATTTCTTTGGCATAGGGTCAGTTTCTTCTTATTTTCTTTGATTAAAATTATTATTACATTTAAAAATGCGCAAAAAGAAAGAAAGGCAAACGTTTCGGCCACATATGGGGGCCCTCTTCAGTGCCATAAATTCAAAGATTAATTCAAAATTTCTGTAAAGAATTACAATATACAAGATAATTAAAAAAGAATTATCATAAAAATTAAAAACTTATCACATAGCTTGCAATTCAAAATGAACTAATGAAGTAGTCCAGTATGCAGCATCACGTATTGAAAAATTACTTGATGATCACAATGAATAAAAAACCGGATAAAATGAAAAAATATAAAAGATTTTGCACACGAACCGACCGGAATTTTTTTCAAAAAATGTTTATTATTAATGAATGATGCCAAATTGGTTCACAATGGCAAAACGCAAACAAGTTTTACATTCATGAAAACTTCTCGTGAAGACTTTAATACCGGCGTCTCTCACAGAATGATCTGAACTGTTTTAAAAACCGATTCGGGACATGTGGCTTTGCTGACCGAAAATTTTTTTCCTATAAGCAATCCTGAGAGGTTCTTTTTCTCCTTGAAGAAGACTATTGTCCTGTACTTAGTTAAGAAATTCGAGACGTTTATGATGATTTTCACGAGTGGACGAAGGCGTTTATTTTTCAAGAAAACGATTTTGTATATAGGCTTCACGGACAATCCATTTTACACTGAATTTGCAAGCAAGGCGTTACATAAAGATAAAATATTATAATATCCATATATGTAATTTTACTCCATATTTAAAAAAATTGTAGACATGTTACCAAACATGTCAATTTGAAAGAAATTAATGCATTGAGATACGGTTAAAAATATAATTTTTTTGATTCAAGGTATAAATTTATTTGATTCGAACAAATTTTTATTTGGTTATTTGATTCAAATGATTCATTTCTTTAAATCAAAGAAAGTCTTTTGAACAAATAATTTTTTGTATTCAATCAAATTTTTTTTCTGAGTGTTTATTTGAATTTTTTATATTAGAATTTGAAAATTATTTGGTTAATCGAATCAAAATTTAGATGGATCAATCTGATAATCTCCTTATCATAAGGCTGACTTAATTTTAAATACGACATGTTTGAATCAAATATTTCAGTTGATTCAACTTAATTTTGGTTGACTTGACCAAATTTTGCATTGACTCAATCAAAGATGTTGGTTTATTTAACATAATGGCTAGGTTAGATCAAGTAAATCTTTTTCTGGGTGATCTAACCTAATATTTTTGGTTGAATGAAATAAATTTTTTGGTTAAATTTGTGTTGCATCAGCCAAATGGTTTTCTAAGTACAGATTCCCTATTTCAATTTAATAAGTACATAAAATGGTGATTACATGAAAAATATTGATAACTTGAAATGTTGAGTTTTCGTCTCAAAATTTTCTTGAGAATACTACTAAATAGCATATTACTGTTTCTTCTTCTTTTGCACTGAGAAAACAGTTTGGTAGTGCCAAAAAAAATTTGGTTGTCGCAACAAAATAATTTGTTTGATATACAGCTGACAAAATGTTTTGTTGGACCAACAAAATTTTTTTGTTGAATTTTTAGTTTCACTCAACCAAATAATTTTGTAGTGACAACAAAAGTCTTTTGTTAGTATGACAAAACTTATTGTTGATTCAACAAATTTATTTTGTTTCAAGAAAAAAATTATTTTTTTGAAAGAGCAAAATTATTTTGTTGGGAGAGCATACTTTTTTTTAGTAGAACAAAATCGTTTTGTTGAAGGAAATTCATAATTTTGTTAAATTAGCAATATTTTTTGCACAGATAAAACATATTTCTATGCACGGAAAGAGAAATATGAATTTCCGAGGTTATTCGAATCTACAAATCATAAAAGTAAAAAAAAAGTCAACTACACGTATCATTATTTACATTGTTAAAATTTTCTGAACACTTTCTGGTAAGATTTTTAACAATCACTTTGCAAGACTCTGCCATATTGATTTTAATCCCAAAATAAAAGTGAAAAATGATAAATGAATATTTTTGATTAAATGCACTATTAGGGTTAGATTAAGGTTAGATTTACCTTTGAAGGTATTTATCAGGCCTGGTAAGCCCCATTCCTCCAAGAGTTGCTGCATTTTTAAGTCAGACATCAATAAATATGAAGTCGCGAATTCGATTAAATTAAATTTCGGTGAACGGCGAAAATGAAGACATGTGGTTTCTCGGTAAAGTTTGCTACATCGAATCAAACAAAAGAGCCGCGTGACCAGACCTGTGTATCGCGGAATTGAAATATGTCACCAGAGTTCAGGTGTCGCTAGTAGTAACTTTGCACTGTCAAAGCACGTAACACATGGAAAATAACACAATAATATGAAAACAGTTTAACTACTAGTTTAAAATAATTTTTACTCTGTAACATGGTTTGTTTAGAGATTAATTTGCCACTTTTTCGTATTTTTTCTGTGCATTATGTGGTCTAGCAGAACATAATTAATACTAGCGCCACCTTACGCCCTAGTTTAACTCTCATAACATATTTTATGAAGAGGAAAGATAGGATGATGTGCCGGTTGCGTGCGACGCGAACGAAATACTGATATAAACAAAACAATACACATGAGTGGTAATACATTTTGTCGGGACAACCAAATTATTTAGGTGGTTTAACTAAGGCATTCAATCAAATTATTTGTTCGAACCAAATACATTTTTTGGTAAGATTAACCATTCTTTTTGTAATGCCAACCAAATTTTAGTATTGACAACAAAATCTGTTTAACAAAACTATTTTGTTGCGGTGACATTATTTTTTCTCTCAGTGTGCAGTTAAGTATTAATAAAATAAGTTATGAATACAATTTTTTATATGCAGTACACAAAATGTACGTATGTGAGTAAAACATTTACTTAATTTAAAAACACGCAATAAGTTCTTCTTTGAAAATTGCTTCATTCAGTAGCTTTATAAAAATAGATTTCGAGAATAAGGGCCATTTATTAGCCTTTAAAACCCCTATTTCTAGGCTACGTAATAACCTTTTTAAAAGTATCTATCCGGGACTTGCCTTGGGCGTATTATTATCAAAAAAGAAACAGAGTCTTAGAATGTATGCTTGAACCGGTTCTTACGAGTCCTATCCGGAACATTGAAACAGAAATTTTCGTCCTTTAAAGTCAAAATGGACCGAGTCTATACGCGCCGGTTATAACCGAATAGAATAAAACACATCACCTGTATAAAACACGGACAGAGGCTGGATACAACTCGGAATAAAAATCCGTTTAAGACTCCGATAGCAGTCGGATAGACATTTTTGTTATTAACACGATATATTATCGTTTAGGACCTGATATGGGCTGAATGAAAATAATTTTCGGTCCCGACCACGTGCGTGTTAGGAACAGATATAATAAAACACATTACCTATCCGGATAGACGCCAGATATAATAAGGAATTAAAACCCGCATAATGTTCTGGATAGACATCGATCGCTGCTGAAATATATTCAAGTTCTATTCAGAATCTATCCGGGATTTTTTTATTGGCTTATTTGAAAGAGCGGACTATTACGCGTATTTTGCTGCAAACCTGAGCGTGCTACGCTCAAAATTCGAGCCACTAGAGTACAAGAGATTCAAGGATGGATTTTCATTGTGGAAAAAGTACCACATTTTCAAAATTTGAGTTTAATTGGTCTTAAAAATTACTTTTTTTTTATATAATCGAAAAAAATAGTGTCACCTGAGAACTAAAAGTGTAAATAACTAATTTATTTTTTTCAAATTGTTCCAGATTTAGTTATCTTAAAACTTACAGTTAATCTCGCTTTGATCGGTTTTTTTATTTAGACACCACAAAATCCGATACTAATTCCGATACTTGTATCTTGGAATTTTGAAACTTGCAACAAGAAAAATTTTACGTTTTGTTTAACAGAAGTTTTATGCAGTTACATGTAACTGAAAATGTTGTTACAGTTTTGTAATTATATGATGCATTTGGTAAACATTCTGGTATATTTTGGTAGTTTTGAAATAAATTTTATGAAAATTCAGTTGAGTTTAGTAATATTAAGAAAAAATTCCGAACATTTCTTACAGTCTACTGAATAGTTCTAAACTTGTTTTTGTACTGAAAAAGTTTATTGAACCCATTTTTTCTCATAGCACATGATTTGTATCGTTTTTGCTATTGGGTTGTCCCAGAAATAATTGCCGATTTATTTATACAAATTAAACAAATTTTTTTAAATACAAGGAATGACCTTTAATCAATCATATATTTTCCATTTTGTTCAATGACCTTTCACCATCTTTTTGGTAACTTCATGATTCAACGCTTATAGAATGTCTGATCTTTATCGGCAAAAAACTGAATCAAGTGCGATTTCACAGCTTCATCATCATTGAAAGTTTAACCATTCAAGGAGTTCTGTAAAGATGGAAATAAATAGTAATCTGATGGTGCAAGGTCAGGGCTATATGGTGGATGTAACATCACTTACTAACCAAGCCTTAATCATTTTTGTCGAGTGGCTAAAGATGTGCGTGGTGTAGCGTTGTCATGTTGAAAAATTACACCTTTACGATTGACTAATTCTGATCGTTTTTCTTTGACCGCTGCGTTCAATTTGTTTAGCAGACGACAGTAGACATCTGAATTAATCGTTTGGTTCTTTGGAAGCAGCTCAAAAAATACCACACCTTTCCAATCCCACTAAACAGACAGCACAATATTTTTTTGATGCAATTCAGCTTTCGATGTTGTTTGTAATGGTTCAACACGCTTGGACCATTTTTCATCACCGGAGATAATTCGTTTTAAAAATGGATCGAATTCATTACTTTTAAGATGTAAATCACAAGCGTTGATGCGTTTTGTTAAATGAATTTCTTTCAATTCATGTGGAATCCAGATATTAAGTTTTTTAACGAGTCCAAGACGTTATATATGACGATCAATTGTTGATTTTTTTTAAATTTCTTCAAGCTCTCGCATAATTACTTGACGATCCGATTCGATTATGGCTTTGATTTAGTCATCATTAAATCCCTGGCGAACGGATGACGGAAGAGTCGTACGCGACTTTAAGCTGGAACCAACTGCCCGCGAAGTTTAAAGCCGAAAGAGAGGGGGTATTTTGGTTTTAACAGGTATGCCTAGACCCGTCCTAAGAGATTCCTGTACAACGTCTATAAAATATTTTATGTGCCATCGGCGCGCAAACTCGTTTTTTCGCTACAGTTAACAGTAGCGCAATGTAGTACATTTCGCCAGAAAGGAATGAAATGTAAAAATTGAACTGCGCATGCGCCCATAGCCATGAATCGAAGCTCAATCCTTCTTATTCTTCTTTTTCTTCGTACAGCGTTAGCATCTTACTGGCAAAGCCTTGTACATTTGAACTGCGCATGCGTCTACTAAAATCCATTACTACTACACAAGATCGATAAAATCAAAATGGCCGGGACTAGTCGTGACATATCAAGTGTAATGACTAGCGCCGCAAACAACTACAATACTAGTTTAAATTCCAGTGTACGCATAAAAACTCGTATACGCACCGAAGTCACATAAAATAGAATACGTGCCAATGCACACAATTCGGGTAATTCCGAGACTCGCGACAATGCTCGCAGGACTGATCGCGCTTCGGCTTCGTCTCGGCTTTGCCTCGACTACGCCTTAGCTTCGATCTCCTGCGGGCATTGTCGCTCGTCCCGCAATGACCCTCATTCTGCGCCTGGGCACGTAATGTACTATTTCCTCCTCACAAAAAAAAAAAAAGTGGAAAATCCCCAGAACGAAATTTATCAAACCAATTTCAACACTGTCTTTTAAGGCTTTCTCACCATACACATCGCGTAATTTTTTAGCAGCCTGTGTTGCGTTATTTCCTTTACGGAAATAAAAAAGCAAAACATGACTCATATGCTCGTTTTTACACTCCATCTTGAAGTTGATGCCAAACTAACAATTGTAAACGAAATTTCGCGCAATTTGTTTGTAAAGCAAGCTAAGAGTGACAGCTAACAAATGCCAGAAGGAAAAAATCATGATATTGACAGAAGTCATTCAAAAAGATGGTCAAAGACACATCTATATGTGAAATCGGCAATTACTTTTGGGACAACCCAATATCAACCGCTTAATATCATACTCGGGGTTTCTTAAAAAAATTAAAATGAATCCCCAGTCAAAGAGTACATCAAATCATAAAATTTGTATGTTTTGGCATAAGGTATAAGAGTATAGAGAGCAGGCAAGAGACATGGAACAAGAGCCAGGAAGGATAGAGGATTCTTTTGATAACGAAACGAGTATTGCCAAGACTCCACCTCGATTACAAACCGGGTAACCATCCCTTCCTCCTGGTATTTCTTCTCTTTAGTGAAGCCAACGGGGCCTCTTTTCCAACACCCTACGTACTTCTTGGCTCACTTCACACAATAATCTTGCTTGAGCATAATGCCGCCCCTTTTCAGACGATTCTAGAGATGCACATAAATTGGAAGAGGCATTACGACGTCTCTGTCTTCCTTTGTGCCAGTGCAATGCGTGCCTTTCCACCGACTGTCCGATGTAAAACGCATTTCAAAGTGTGTGTTCTCATTGTACGTAGGTTACTCCTTGTCTTTCGTATAAGGATAGCAATAAGTGTGTGTTTGAAGAGAAATGGATATGAATGTGAGAATGAGAAATAGAGAATGAGAGAAACGCTTCTCCATCAGGGTAGAAAGTAGGCCAGTGATTTCAACCTAAACTCTTGTTGTCTACGCTCGAATGATAAGGATTTTTTCACAACTCGAGACTTCATTCAATTCATAAACTTGAATTTATTCCAGACTTTTCTCTGGGAATTCTTTTTTTTTTAATTGTAATTGAAGCCTATTTTATTCATAATTACCTTTAAATATATGATTAACGTACTTAGATTAATTAAAAACATAAAAGTCTTACAATTAATATTCGAAAGGTCCGTTCAGATTAGACAGTCCTTTTATAGAAAATATTACTTTATTGTATGAAAAGACTAATTCAAACCTGAACTCGAACCCGTATCACTACTAACTCGAATTCCTCCCAACGTCCAAATGAAAGTATAATTAAAAATTTCAAGAATTCGAAACCAGTCGAATCCTTAAAAAATAAAAAACACGGCCAAATTTTTTTCCAAAATCACCACACCTCAATAAAACTATGAGAAAACGAACAAAAAAGGAGGAAAGAAAAAAGAAGGCAACCTTCCAAAATCCCTTCCTTCTTTTTCTTTCTTTCGTCCTCTTTTGTCTTCATTACCCACCACCATTTATATAAATAAAAAATCTACTTTTATTTATTTTTTTTTTTTTATATAGAATTTCAGCCTTAAAGAGGGTGCTGGAAGAGCGCCGAAACGTCGGCGAGTAGTTTGTTTTAATTTTTTATTTATGTGAATGGTGGTGTGTAATAAAGACAAAAGAGGACGAAAGAAAGAAAAAGAAGGAAGGTGTTTTGGAAGGTTGCCTAATTTTTTCTTTCCTCCTTTTTTGTTTGTTTTCGCGTAGTTTTATTGAAGTGTGGTGATTTTGGTCCAAATTTAGTCGGGTTTTTTATGTTTTGAGGATTCGAGTGGTGTCGAATTCTTGAAATTTTTAATTATCAAATTTTAAGTTCCTCCAGGACATGTATCACTTGTCAGAATCGCAACTTACTGGTATTTTTTTGCTTATAAACTCATGTCCATAGGAAATGAGATATCGATTTAAACACTTAAAAATCAAATAAGTCATTAAAAAAGGTTATTTTTCTTTAAATTGTTTACAATTAAGCTGCAAAAACTCCGTTAATTTCATTTGAAAATTAATGAAAATT
The DNA here is from genome assembly GCA_030998225.1 of Diplolepis rosae. Lineage (NCBI taxonomy): Eukaryota > Metazoa > Arthropoda > Insecta > Hymenoptera > Diplolepididae > Diplolepis > Diplolepis rosae. The sequence goes on from JAPYXD010000701.1 coordinate 8,687,508, forward strand.
ACCTCTTAAGGGGGGGGGTCCACCTGTGTGAGGGCGGTATTTCGAACGCTTTTACGGGAATGTTTGTTAGGAGAACTAATTCGAAAATGAGAATATGTTTAACGCTATTTTGAAGGTTTGTGGTTTTATTATAATAGTAAATTTTTCAAATAGTGTAATCCGAAGGCTTGTATTCATTAAGGGCATTCAAAGTGACCCCTTCAAAATGGAATACCGAAATTGTGGGCAAGATTCCGCTCGAACCTGTTATCTAAAACACAAAAAGTAAAAAAAATATTATTTTTGTTTATGTTGTCGAGGTACTGACGTAGCATTTTGACGAAAGTTTAAAAATTAATCATTTTCATGCTTTTTTCGATATAATATATGCTGTAAAATTAAAAAAAAAGGATTACAAAAAACCGCTACGTGGGTACCTTCAGTTATCTCTATAAATGAGTCAGTTAAAATTGCAAGTCAATCTGTTAAGTAGATTTTTTTCAATCCTGCCCACAAATTTCAAAAACATGGTTTCTAGAAAAACGATGGGCGCCAGCAGCTTATCTGTTTCCTGTAACATTTGGCGCCCTGTCACACTTTAAATAGGTTGAATTCATGAAAATTGCTTAAGGAAATCATTAGTCATATCTTAAAGATGCAAAAAATGTCAAAAAAAAAAAATCCATTTTCGAAAATTTTACACAGGTGGACCCTCTTAATTAGCTTTTCTATTACACAACTTGAGCTACTACTGTGGGCAAAAACTAAGGTGAATTTTTTTATAAAATGAAAAATCTTTATTTATTTATCCAAATCAATTTCATCCCCTTCAAAGTAATCCCCTCTCTATATAATGCACTTATGTATGCCAACGTTTTTTCCAATCGTCGAAATACTTGTTTAATTCGATTTCCGGAATTGCCTTCAAAGCCTTCTTCGATTCGGCTTGTATCTCTTCAATCGTGTCAAAACGGTGTCCTCGGAGTGGTCTTTTGAGTTTGAGGAATAGTCAAAAGTCACACGGAGCCAAATCAGGCGAATATGGTGGTTGTGGAACGATATTCGTTGAGTTTTTGGCGAAATGGTAACGAAGAATGAGTGCAGTGTGAGACGGCGCATTATCGTGATGCAAAAAACACGAGTTGTCTGCCCAAAATATCTTTTGAAACGGTGTTGAATGATCCTCTTGAAATGCCAATAGTGTCAGCAAAGTCTCTAACTGTCAATCGACGATTTTTGTGCACTAATTCTTTGATTTGATTGACGTGTTGCTTGTCAGTTGATGTTGATGGTCGTCCGGGGCGTTCCTTGAACTCTTTGTACCACTTATAAACATTTTTCTGTGACATGGTCAAATCATCGAAGGCCTTCTGCAACTTTCTGAACGTTTCTGCAACTGCAATTTCATTCCGAAACAAAATTTAATGGCACTTCTTTGCTCAACAAATCCACTTTAAGTCGTTTAGAAAACACAAACGTAACTATGTAACAAATGATGACATTGACATGAAATTTGGCACAGATGTCAGTAACAGTAGGACCAACATAAAATTAAAAGAGTTTGCCCGAATCGGTTAGCCCGCGAAGTTTAAATTAAAAATTCACCTTAGTTTTTGCCCACAGTAGTATTTATAGAATTTTAGACTTAAAAACTTAAAAATGTTATAAATTTATCAGAAAATGTATAACAGTGTATAACTAATATCAAAAACTTTAGCTCATCTATATTTCACGTAAGCCAAAGTAATTCAAAATTAATGAACTGACTTTTTTTCTCTGTAACACTTCCAACTTTTATTAGAATGGAGTATCGCAGTGATCATAATAATTTGATCACCCACTGCATCTTAGTGCATTTTATTTTAGGCAGTTTATCCAGAAAAATTAGACCTCAGGCAAAAATAGATAATTTTGCTTTCAAGAATAGTAATATTATTATTGAAGAGCTAATTTGAAAGAAAAAAGATTATTTTCCATGAAAAAAATTTAAATTGCAGAAAAATAATGCATTTAACAAATTTTATTTTTAACCGAACTTTTTACATTCTCATCATGGATGAGAAGGTATTGGTTTTATGTGAAAAATGACTTTCGAAATTTTCATCAAATCTTTACGTTTTGAGACCCCCTGAGTCAGAAAAAAGGGTGTTTACGAAAGTGTCTGTCTGTCTGTCTGACCGTCCGTCCGTCTGTCTGTCTGTCTGTCTGTAGGTCGTGTGCGGCATAACTCTCGATAGAATTATCAGATTGAATTGAGCTTTGGTACACTTTATCGGAGCCGAAAAAGTAAGGACAAGTTCGTTAACCAGCCACATCCAATCAAAATTGAGGGGTTGAGCACTACTTTTGTGTTTTTGAAAATAATTTTTTGAAGAAATCAAAAATTTCAATACTGGTTTTAGATAGTGCTCATAAACCTCTAAAAATTATCCTGATAACATTTTTTGATTAAATCAAAATTAGAAATATTACAGCATATTCAAATTCGAAAAAAGTCAATATCAAAATTCCATTTTCCAGTTAAATTATACGAGATACGAAAAAACGTTATGATACAATATTATTGAATAAATAAAGACCTACAAATTTGAATTGTAACATTTTTTCATAAGATGCATATTTTTCTTTTTAATTAAAAAAAAACTATTGAAAATCCAAAATTCAATTTTTTAACAATAATATGTAAAATAAGAAGAAAATGTAAGAATACAAAGTTGTTAGTTTCAAAAAGATCTACAAGTTTTGTCTCACACAGTTTCTGATAAAAGATATATTTTTCGTTTCAATTCCAAAAAATACGATTAAAATTCAAAAATTCCATTTTTTAGACAAAATATTTGAGATTCAAAAAAGCTTTGAGATGCAAAATTGTTTGGCTAAATAAGGTCTACACATTCTTATCGAGAAATTTCTCGACAGGATGTATATTTTAATTTTTTGATTTTTAATATTGAAAAAATTCGATTTGTTTCACCAAAATATGTGAGATACGAAATAAGCGTTGTTCTGCAAAATCGTTTCCTTAAATTCTCTACAAATTAACCGTTTCCAATTTTCTTAAATGAATAAATTATTACCAAATTCAGCAATTTGTTCATAAGAATTTTGTTCAGGAAAATTGATTTTCAATGGTTTCAGCCTCATAATTCATATATTTCTAAAAATTGAGAACAATAAAGTTATGAAGATTCTCTTTCCTAAAAAATGATTCGTGATTTATTAGAATCGCGCAATTTTTAAAAATTTGGTATAAAGATAAGGCAAAAAGTTCGGCAAAAATACAAATTTGTTAAATACATTTTTTTTTTCATGGAAAAGAATCTTTTCTCTTGCAAATTAGAATTTTGCATGGGAATGGAGTTACACAAATTGAAATGCCAGGAAGGTAAGAAGCTAAGGACGTAGTCCAGTTGGTCCATGCCCTTAAACTTAATTGGTAAGAATGATTGAAACTGATAGGATTGTTACTAGTTCATTGTTCATGTGGCGTCTTAGTGGAACACAAGGACTTGTTCTGGTTAATTATCTATTCATTGAGTGAATATCCTGTCTTGTTTCATTTGAGATATTCTGGCCAATCTGGCGGACCATTCGAGACCTCGACTAGAGCGATACCATTGTTCTCTGTACCTGGCATGCTTGGGTCCAAGACTAGGATCGTACATAGAGCTGGCTGTGATGTCTTCGTCTAGAATCTCGCCACTCTCCACACCCAGTGCTGCGGTGCATTGTCCTGAAACAATTCACGGGAATGTTTAGAGAAGACTCATTCTCAGATTTCACTTAAATCTAATCAAATTTTGAGCCACCCTAAATGGTATAAGTACGTGGGGAGTGAGAACCAATTAAATTTAGATACCGACAACAGGACTATAGTTACAGGACACTTCGAGTAAGCTTTTGATTACTGTTTTCATTGAATTTACATTGTTATGTGAAACGTTACCATTAGATTCTGCGAGAACTATCATTCAAGTCAACACTAAGAAATTAGATTAAACCAAATTTACAAGCATTTTAATTTTATGTACACGTGCTTTAATTTTGGAATTTTAATTTTATAGCAAATGTGCATTAAACTCAGAAACTAATGAATTAATTTTCCTAGATATTTTAATATAAATGAAGACATGCTATTAATCTGATCTACCTTTTTATTTAAAAAGAATTAAATTACTCAAGATTTCGACCCTCAATTTTAGTCCTTTTCAAAAGCAAAACTTACACGAAAAATCATTGGAGAACATCATATTCAAAACAATTAATGAACGTTAAGTGTCAATAAATAAAATTTAATAAAAATTAACTAAAATAAAACAACGTAAAATGCTGTACACATATCATGGTCGAAGTCAAGCGAACACTAACTTACAACTAAACAAATACAAACGAGGATCAGAAACAGAAAAGTCAGAGACAATAAATAAGATAACAATATTAAGAATAAAAGTTTATAATGAAATAAATTAAATTAAAATCAAATATTACAATTTAGCTAATTTTTTAATTAAGGAATCATATAACGGATTCAAACCTTCAGTATCCTGTTTTTTATTTATATTGGTTGGGATTGTTTTTATCTGAATCATTTCGGAAAATAAACGTTTTTTCCAATTAGGTTCATTATCCAAGATTTTCACATGATTCCGCCTAAAATCATAGTTTTTTTCCAGCCGATGTCCAGAAACTAAACTAAGTTGTTGAGACCGATGTTTGATTTTGTTTGATTCGATTTCATAAAAAATATTTGTCCTATCATCTTTTGGAAGATTATCCTTCCCTTCAATAATAAGTTTTGAATTGTTTTGATTTTTTATGGAATAAACGACATTAATGTTATGTTTAGAACAAATTTTATTTAATCTTTCCGATAAACCTTCAATATAAGGTACACAAAGAATACTCTCAGAAGTAAAATTACGTGAAAACTCCGTTAACACAATCACAATCTTTTTTTGATGTGACCAAGAACAATTTTTTCAGGAAAATTATTTTCATAAAGTATTTTTTTAACTATCTCCAAATTTTTATAATGAAATTCTTTATCAGAGAGTTTGACTGCTTTATAAACTAAATGGCATATAAGTCCAACTTTATAACATTTAGGATGACTAGAATTAAAATCAATAAATCTTCCAGAAGATGTCGGCTTAATATACCAGTCAAAAACAAGACCATTGCTCTTCCGTATTATTTTAGTATCGAGAAAGTTAATAGTTTTATCCAATTCCGTTTCAAACTTGAATTGCAACCTTGGATGATAAAAATTAAAATAATGCAAAATTACATCAACACCTATAAATGGAATTCCAGTTATAATATCATCCACATACCGTTTGTAAAAAATAGGTTTAAAACTCAATTTGTTCAAACAGTTTACTTCTAAATTAGTCATAACAAAATCTGCTACACTGAGAAAAAAAAGCTATTGAATCAAAAGCATTTCTTTCCAAAAGCATGTATACTATTAATTCGTAAAAATATACTACAAGAACCAATAAATATGTTCCTAATTCTATAGCATATTCCCAGATAACAATCCTGCGAGGCACGTTACCCGCACAGCATGCGAGGAACACGGTGCGTGCACAGTGCGGTACATATGCGTCGCATTTTGTGGCAGGCACGTACGTGCACCGAAAAAAATTCCTTCTACCCGTATACTATTTTGCCTAGTTAGGACAGGCCCCAACTTTGCAATCCTAGTTAAAATGACAAAGTTCAAGTTTAGTAACAAAAACAAAGAAAGCAAGTTCGTTTGACGGACAGATCCTTTCAGGCGTATGTATTAAACGTAACCAAAAAACAACTTTACGTTTATGATCTACCAGAGCAAAACCTTTTTTTGATAATAAAAATGTTAATTTGTGTTAATAATTTAAATAATATTGTATTTATTTTATTTTTTTATTTGATTTATTTAATATTAATAATAATTAAATAATTAATGTTAATAATTTCCTGCAGAAAAAAGGAAATATGAAAAATTCCTGGAATATAAATTTAAATTTTGTAAGTATATTTTTAGTTTACCAATATCGACAGACTTATTTAAATATCAAATGTTCACAAGTTAGACATTTTATAATTGAAGTTTAAGTTACTTTTACTATTTTTTAAATGTTTTTCAATTTATTTCATCTCATTATAATATTCCCGCGTGATCACATGGTTGGAATAAACTTCAACATGGCGTTTCTTTTTGTTGGTTAGGCTAGGTCGTTCATAATCAGTTTTTTTAACGTCATTTTCAAGATCATAGTTTTAGTGCATTCAGTGGATTCAGTATGCGTAAGGTAATTAATATTTATTCTTAAAGTTTGTTAGTCTGACACGTGGTTTTTCTTATTTTAAAAGTACAAGCCACAATGTAAAGTTGACCACGCGTTGACCGGCATCACTAAATATAACTCTAATAATATAAGAAAATGTACTATTTGTTCAGTACTAAAAATATTTTGCTGTTCATTGTGATTCAGCTATAAGTTGAATACTTATTATATTTCAAATATATAACTGTACTAATATAGGAAACTACTTATTTATCGGCACTAAAAAAATGTTCGCGTTCGTCGTTATTTAAGTATATTGAACACTTTATACATTGTTCATTGAGATTTATTGAATATATAACAAACATTTATCCATTTCCCGTATGTATAATATCGGTTTTCAACTTTAAATATAATGTTTTCAAGTACATTATGTATTTTTATTTCTTATTATGATTAATATTTTGGAAATCATTTTAAATTATACGAGACGCATAAAGCTCGCTTTTCACCGTCACGAATGCGAACTTCACTACGTGCCGGCGATATGCATCGCATATGATGACGCATCTGCGTGGCGTGGTGAACGCACCCGTGATGTATAATCCGCACCCGTGCGAGCAGTAACGCTCGCACTGTACGCGCACTTTGTTATCTGGGTTGATTTGAATCCATGATATACATGCTTTTGGAAAGAAATGCTTTTGATTTAATAGCATTTTTTCTCAGTGTAAGATTGGAGAAATGGGGGAACCCATAGCTGTTCCATAAACCTGTTCAAAAAACTGGCCATTAAAACCAAAACTAGTGGAATTCATGACAAATAAAGTGCTATCAATGATCTCATTCAAGGGCAACTTAGTTTCGCTGCCACGGCTAGGAAATCTTTTCTTAATTGAATCAATAACCAAATCTCGAGGGATGTTTGTGAATAATGACTTAACATCAAAGGAAACTAGAATGTAATCCTCCGGAAAAACAATATCTTTTAACTCATTAACCAAATGTGAACTATCTCTCACATAACTCAAAAATTATGAACCTTTTTCAAAATATTTTGCAGAAAGCTAGCCATATTATAAGTAGGACTATCAAGAGAAGATATTACACAGTGTGTCCCAAAAATAACCGAACTTCATATTTAAATCATACAACATGCAGCGCCATCTATTGAAAATTTGCAGCATTAAAAAGATACATTCATCCTCTTTCAAACGCACCTAAATTCATGTAAATGGGATGACAGATGTGAAAGTTACAGCCATTTCAATAAAAGAAAAAGTGTGCTAATGTTACAAAACAAAAATGGAACAACCCAAGTAACACAGGATCATCTATTAGACGTCTAAAACAGCTTTTTGAGAAAAACGGGAGAGCTCTAGAAGACGTTCCGATTTTCCGCCGAAAGTGCTATTAGACGTCTAGTAGAGCCCAAATTGACCGCTAATTCAACTATTTTTGGCGTCTAGAAGACGATTGAAAAGAAGCATCTACAAGACGTCCTTATGTCGTCTTTTAGAGGTGTGTCATTCGATGAGTTTTAGATTGTTTGTAGAGCTCTATTAGAGCTTGCGATAATTTATTCTACAAGACATTACGAAAATCGTCTTTTAGACAACAATTAAAAACTTTGCTAGAACAGGTAAGTAAATATTTCCTAGAGCTCTAGGTTAAGAGCTCTAGAAGAGGTATGAAAAATTGTATTTTAGATATTATAAATGGGCTAAAAGTGATATTTTTACATGAGATTTTTTACAAATAAAAGCCGAAAAATGTAGTACAAATATTTCTCTTAAGACCAATATCTATAATAACAGTAAAAGTATCACTTTTATCCCATTTTTTAATATCTAAAATACAATTTTCCATACCACTTCTAGAGCACTCAACCTAGAGCTCTAGGAAATATTTACTTAACTGTTCTAGCAGAGTTTTTAATTTTTGTCTAAAAGACGATTTTCGTAACGTCTTGTAGAATAGATTATCGCGAGCTCTAACAGAGCTCTTCAAACAATCTAAAACTCATCGAATGATACCCCTCTACAAGACGACATAAGGACATCTTGTAGATGCTTTTTTTCGATCGTCTTCTAGACGCCAAAAATAGTTGAATTAGCGGCCAATTTGAGCTCTACTAGACGTCTAATAGCAGTTTCGGCGAAAAATCGGAACGTCTTCTAGAGCTCTCCCGTTTTTCTCAAAAAGCTGTTTTAGACGTCTAATAGATAATCTTGTGTTACTTGGGAAAGAGCAAATATAAAATTTTGTGTTAAACTTGAAAAAAAATTCGCTGAGACATACGAATTGATGAAAAAAATTTATGGTGATGATTGTATGAGTCGTACTCAAGTTTATACGTGGTTTCCACGATTTAAAAATGGTCGTGAGGATTTAAATGACTACCTAAGGCCAGGTCGTCCAGAAGTTAGTAATCGTGCTGAATTGGTGGAAAAAGTCCCTGAAATCATTGATATTGATGCAAATTTTATTACGAGAATGTTGGCTGAGGAATTAAATACGAGTAAAAACACTATTTGGAGAATTTTAACTGAAGATTTGGGTAAAGGAAAGGTCTGTGCACGTTTTGTTTCACATCAGTTAAATGCACCACCTCACAAGACCAAAAAAGTGAACGAATTTTTGATGAAAAAACGGATTTCTCTCATCAACCACCCTCCGTATTCGCCTGATCTATCATCATGTTACTATTTTCTATTTCCAAAACTGAAAACCAAGATGAAAGGAGCATTTTATGATGGTATCCCAGCCATTCAAGCAGCCGTAACCGAGGTGCTGAAGAACATTCCTATAAATGACATAAAAAAATATATGCATGCGCTGGTTGATCGTTCCAAATGAAAAGACATTTAGTGAGAGACAAAATAATTGAAAGTGAGTGTGCATTGAAAAGACAAAAGACTCAAGAATTAAATAGTTGTTTTGAAAGTGAAATTTTATCTGCACTCTTGGCTCCCGAACTGCAACTTTAATTTTCAGCTTGCGGAAAACAAGTTCGAGGCTGCAAAAAAGACTCATTCAAGGAAACAGCATCATTTGAATGCCCGGAAGGTATATTTAAGAACATTTTATTTATTTATTGATACTTGGTAAAGTATGTTTTGATTTTTCAAAGAAATATTATAAATTAATTATTTATTTTTCTGTCCACAGCTATATTGATTGAGAAACACGACGTGGAAACGTCAGAAATATTCTCAAGAATGAGTAGGTGGTTTACAGGAGCCTACGACCGAGCGGGAGGCCGCAGACGCAATATGAGTAAGGAGGGATGAAGCGAAATTGAAAATTGAAAAATTAGTTTGTTTTTATATTTATTAGTATTGATTATAAGCTTCGAAATTCAATTCAAATAAATATTATGAAAACTAAATTATTGCTTATATTTATTGTATTTAAAATTCCGATACCAAATAAGTGTCGCCCTTTGATAATGGACCGATATTGAAATTCAGTACCCGAACGATGCTGGAATCCAGTATCGGAACGATGTTGGGATCCTATGTCGGAACGATGTTGGAATGCATTACCGAATCGGTCTTACATTGCGACATTCATCCGACACCGATCCAGTGTCGGAAACCCATGTCGTTCCGACACTGGAATGTCGGCTGTCGACATCGGAACGACATTGTTCCAATACTGGAACCCCACTTGGGTATGTACAAGCTGCAGATTATTTAGCATTATTGAAATAATTTGTGATGTACCAAATGTGAAAGAATGCATCATAGTTCGGTAAACTTTGAAAATTTAGAGCATAGCTTCAAAATATACGTCACAAATTATTAAAATAATATTAAATAATCTCCAACTTGTTTGATGTTTTAACTGAAAATAGTGACTCAACTAATGAGTCTGATAATGGCGAAAAAAATATTAAAAATTGCATCAGTTATATTCGTATTTATATGTTTTATTCTATTAAGAATATAAAAATTATATTTTTTGTATAAATATTGCTTGATAATTATATTGTAAAGCTTCAAGAGTTATAAAAAAATATATGTTAAGTAATGAGATAACTATTGGATGATTAATTCGTGTAAAAATAACTTTTTTAGTGCTTTATTCGCAGAAAGATCGTAAAACTATTTTTTCAAATGTACAAAATTTTACATAAACAAGTTCTATCCCAAATAAAACAATATTGCAGCATGTAGAAAAGTATTTAAAATTAACTTTTTTCTAATAATTCATCATTAATTTATTAGGATTTCTATTATATAACACGCTCAATTACCGATAAAAATTCTCATCTAGATCGTAGAATAAATTTAATTGAAAATTTGCCAATAATTCAATTTAGATGGGAATTTCTATCGATAATTTAGCGTATTCTATAATAGAAATCCCGAATTATGTTGAATTAATTGAAAAGATTACGTCTACTATTTAGAATTTACCATGCATTTCCAATTAGTTTCGTAATTTTAGACAAATATTTTTCTCCGTGTACTTGTTAAACATTGGAATTTATTAGGGTCCTAAAAAATTATAATTATTTTAATTATGAAATTTCACAAATGTAGGGAAAAGTTTAGGGGGGGGGGGTGTCTACACAAAAAAATATGTGTTATCGTTTTTATTTGGTTATAAAAATATTATGACACGTGTGGAATATTCCGCACATTTCTCAATCATTCCAATAAGTGTAAAAGTTGACATGCGTGGGTTAACAAAATAATTTTGTAGTAGGAGAAGATTTATTATTCTCTAGCATTGAGCAAAATATTTTGGTAAATACTATTGGGATTATCAATTTCTGTTTCACGATTAACTAATGTGATTGGAAAGCATCCTAAAGTATTTTGTATTGATTGATATGTTACATGAATATTATAGTATCTTCTTCCTCAATCTCTTCTACACGCAGAAAAAAGATCAGTAAAATTTACAGGAAGTTCGGTACTTATTTGGACAACATGACTTTTTAGTAAATTTTACAAGAAGTTGAGTTCAATCAACAGATTTTCTGTACAATTCACTTAGCGTACAGTACAGTCAACTTAACTCGGATTTTTTCATATTCAGTAGATTTTACTGGACGCTGAGTGAAACGTACAGAAAATCTGTTAATTGAACTCAACTTCTGGTAAAATTTACTGAAAAGTCATGTTGTCCAAATAAGTACCGAACTTCCTGTAAATTTTACTGATCTTTTCTCTGCGTGTACTTTATTTTCAGAATTTTAAAAAAATCGTTTTATAAATTAAAATAGTTATCTCACAGAAACTTAGTCACGTGTTACGGTTGATTTATGGCCTTAATACTGTTTTAAAACTATTATAGAAAATTTCTTTGTCGGCTTCTTTTCGTTTTTTCTTTTGATTTAGAAAAAACCTTTCATTTTTAGAAAAACAGGTTGAATTTTCCAAATGTAAAAGTTAAAAGCGGAGAAAGTTTTTTTTAGCTGAGCACAGGAAGAATCGATACAATTTTCAGATTGTCCCTAGACAATCAATGATTTTTAGTGAAAATGTCTAACGTGGCTTGTGATAAATTGCGGAGTCCGCAGTCGCCATCGCACTTGAGCTATACGAGAATAGTGGCGCAGTTATACCGATTGAAAGTTTCAAAACTGCAGAATGCTCCAGACGTGAGATTAGATGCCCTCGGGCTGAACTGGACTGGCTCTGCATATGCCTTTATTTATACATACAGGGTAGTCGAAAATGGATTGCAATATAGAGCAATGAGTGCATATTCGTAGTTATTCTGTATATACCTTACGTCGGATTGATCAACGAACCCTTTATCGAACATTCGTTATTAGGCAATATAACTTCATTCAAGTTTAGTTAGCAACTTTACTCAACGTTCGGCACTGCTTCAATTTGCTTTCAATGCAAAGTTATATAACTCGTGTGTAGAGATACAATAAGGGGGTATTCTGGTCTAGAATTTTGGAAAAATCGATTTTTTGTGCGTATTTTCAAAGTTTAGACCTTCAAGAATATAAAATCCATCAACCGGGGGTTGTTGTAACATATTTTGTTGAAATATTTCGATGTTTAGGGTTCAGTTCAGCTCAGTTTGCTTCAAGCAACGTAGACGTACACGGAGAAACTTTTTATATCAATTTTTACTACAGTATTTTTCAATTTAAGGAAAAACGTATCACTTTGAGAATTTTTGTCAGTAAAAATCCTAAACTTTATAATAATGATATGAAACTTCAGTTTAGTACATAGCAAATTTTACTATAGTTTATACTAAAGTTTCATATCATACTTCTAAAGATTAGTATATTACTGAAAAAAATTCTCAGAGTGATGCACTTTTCCCTAAATTGAAAAATAATATAGTAAAAATTAATATAAAAAGTTTCTCCGTGTACGTACTCTGTTTACAGTGAAAAAAAAAGTTTTTGAGGGTTAGTTATAATTTTTTGAGTGCAAAATGGATAAAAAAGGTGAAAGATGAAGGTTTCGCGTTCAGATAGACAAAAACGCGTTTTTCTCGAAACTACTTTTTTCAACACGGTTGACATTATATCTCAAGTTCTAATGAACCGATTTACTTGAAATTTTACATGAACCTTTTTTATGTAACCCTTTATCGCCCCTACCAGATTTATGTCAACATTTTGTTTTTTAATATTTTTAAAAAATTCAAAACATTGAAAAAAAGGGTAAACAGTGACTTTTTTCAAATAGTCGACATTTTGCAGATTTTTTTTTGCTCTCTGCGGTAGGGACTATAATGACATACTTGCTGATTGAGAATCTTTTTTTTTGTTCCAGATGACTAGAAGGGATGGAAACGTGTTAACCAGGACGCACCTTTTTTTTTACCCTCCACTTTAAAAGCCAGTAACTTTTTGTATTATTTTTTTTTAAATTTTGTTTGTGTATTATCAAAATATCAATAAATATCTGATAAAGCAATGAATGGTAAAAATATTTGTTGTTTTTTTTATTGAATTTCAAAAAACGTATTTTTTCATAACTTTTTTGGGAATTTTTGTAAAGAAAATAGATAAACAATATCTTTATCAAAACTTCCTCAGTGCGAAGTTAGATACGACCCAACACTGGCCCAGCATCGCCAAAAATTTGCCGAAGATCGGCTGCCAATATTGTGCCGTTGCTGGAATGATAACTCCGGTATGCAATTCTGGCCGAAACTTTGGCCACCAGTACTTGCTTTCGGTACAGAAATGGGCCAATGCTGTGCCTAACTCTGGTTTTCTCACTTCCGGAATGGTTTGCTGTGATAAAAGTGACACGTGGCCCAGTAATGTGCCGTCCATGAGCCCGACTCTGGCTCTTTTACTATCAGAACTGGATGCCATAGTAAAAATGACAATCGGCAAGGTATAGGGCCGATACTGGGCCAAGTTTCGGCTGAAGGTCGGTAAATTTAAACAGTCGAAAAAGGCCGCCGTCGTCGGCCCAGCACTTGACCGATGCAAACAGTGACACTGGCCCAATAAAAATAGCCGTCTCTTGGCTGCCAAGATTGGACCATTATTGTGCCGTATTATCACCTTCGGCAATTCGCATTTGGGTTCTTCTCTATATTATTTAATAATTATATTTACAAACAAATTTTTTTTCATGAAACAATACGTAAAATAGATGGCGTTCAGAGCGTCGAAGCCTAAAAAAAAATGTTAGATGTGAGACATGATTCCGGTTCTCTAGATAATCTAAATTAAAAAATCAAGAAGATTTTAAAAATATATTCTTGTGGCTTTACCCTCTAAGGGAATTACATTAAAATATTTATTTTTACAAAAGTTATAGTTCGAAAACCGACAAAAATATCGTAAAAAATCTGCCTGCTTCGCGGGCACATTCTCATCGCGCGCTTCGCGCGCAAGTTTGAGCGCGCCTGGGGCGCGCAATTTGATCGTCGCGCTTCGCGCTCCGTTCTTCCTGGACCTCGCGCTTCGCGCTCGGTCTTGTGCTCTTCGCATACGTTTAAGTTTATTTCTTATAATTTAATACTGAAGCTCAAACTAATTTAATGATATTAAAGATGATGTAATTAGTCATTTTCTCAAATTCACTAAGTTTCTTTTTCAGTTTAAGTGAAACAGGAAATTCAATTTACTTAAGGCTCTATCGGCCTTAAGGAACACATTCTCATCATTACACTCGCGCTTCGCGCTCGATTTTCTGTATGCATTTTTGTAACTTTTTAATAAATTACATGATTATTGATAAATTTATTTTCTTCCAAGTATCTCAAAAAGGAAAAACAATCGTAGACTTTATTTAAGGAAACGATTTTGCAGAACAACGCTTATTTCGTATCTCACATATTTTGGTGAAAAAAATCGAATTTTTTCAATATTAAAAATCAAAAACTTAAAATATACATCCTGTCGAGAAATTTTTCGATAAGAATGTGTAGACCTTATTTAGCCAAACAATTTTTCATCTAAAAGTTTTTTTTGTATCACATATTTTGTCTAAAAAATGGAATTTTTAAATTTTAATCGTATTTTTTGGAACTGAAACGAAAAATATATCTTTTATCAGAAACTGTGTGAGACAAAATTTGTAGATCTTTTTGAAACGAACAACTTTGTATTCTTACGTTTTTTTCGTATTTCACATATTATTGTTAAAAAATTGAATTTTGGATTTTCAATGGTTTTTTTAAAATTAATAAGAAAAATATGCATCTTATGAAAAAATGTCACAATTCAAATTTGTAGGTCTTTATGTAAAAAATAATATTGTATCATAACGTTTTTTCGTATCTCGTATAATTTAACTTGAAAATGGAATTTTGATATTGACTTTTTTCGAATTTGAATATGCTGTAACATTTCTGATTTTGATTTAATCAAAAAATGTTATCAGGATAATTTGTAGAGATTTATGAGCACTATCAAAAACCAGTATTGAAATTTTTTATTTTTTCAAAAAATTATTTTCAAAAACACAAAAGTAGTGCTCAATCCCTCAATTTTGATTGGATGTGGCTGGTTAACGAACTTGTCCTTACATTTTCGACTCCGATAAAGTGTACCAAAGCTCAATTCAATCTGATAATTCTGTCGAGAGTTATGTCGCACACGACCTACAGACAGACAGACAGACAGACACTTTCGTAAAAACCCTTTTTTCTGACTCAGGGGGTCTCAAAACGTAAAGATTTGATGAAAATTTCGAAAGTCATTTTTCACATAAAACCAATACCTTCTCATCCATGATGAGAATGTAAAAATGTATATTTATTTGGCCCAAAGATATTATGTTTGAATTAAGGGGATGTAATACTGGAAGAAAATAGCAAGTTCATGTGAACAATTTTGTCCAATTCGTACATTTTTTGTGTAAAATATATGAAATTTTGTTCTCAAAATTTGGGAAATGGTAGAGGAGATGAAAATTACCATTATAGTGAAATTTCACTTGAAAAAATTGAGAGAGTAAAAACGTAAAAACAGCTATTGTTAGATAATCATAAAAAGAGAATAGCCTGAGCTTATTCTTAAGAACCTCGACACTAACTGCAAAACTAAATATAAATTGCCAAAAAGGTCTTATTGCGGATTTTGTGAGATACAGTAATGAAACGAGATTTGGGTCACCAACCACTGGCCAGCAACGTGTCAGTAATTTCCAGAGGAATATAGAATGAAGTGTTTAATCTCAATGTCAATGTCACTTAGTAGTTTGCTTGATTATGACATATATTAAAAGATTTGCTTACTTAGCAAGCACGCATTTAAGTATGGAAAGTTATATTGACTGTTTTGTAGATAATTAAAAACAAATTGTAAAGTGCCTCTTGTCAAATATGTGTATTAAGCACTGGCAAACACTAAAATTTTATATTCAGCCACGTTGCCGAACTAAGGTATAAGCTACTTACATTTAAACAAGTAATTTATGGTACCTAATTACTAACCTCATATACTGACATTTGAATAAAAAATATTTTATGATGATAATTTGGACAAACTGTCGGTAAATGTAAGATTTTTTAAAAAGAAGGTAATCTTCGAAGTATGAAGAGAGAAAAGCAAGATTGGTACCTATTAAAATTTAGATTTAAATGCAACATATGCTAAAATATATAAATTATAAAATTAGAATTTAGAATAATATTTTTTTTTTGTAAATAACTTTTGTATGTACTATGACAGTAATATAAAAAATTCCTACCATTGTAACCTCAATATCTATATCAAAAACATAGCATTTTCTGAATTTTGTTATTATCACTTCGCACTATAATTGTAATTGCATGCCATCTAGCGATAATTTTAAGTTAATCAATAATAAATATATACCAATTATAAATGTTTTATATTTTTTCATGGCTGAATTAACGATTACGGAAAAATTATTTGAACAAGCTTAGTTTGACACCGTGATTATTATTTGAAAATAAAGATTTATATTTTTTCTTGGCCAAATTAACAAATACAGAAAAATTACAAATTTTTTAAATATGCATTACATTGGTTGGTTGGTAACCGAAATCTGATTCCATAAGCCAAAACATAATAGTTACAAAACAAATACTATTCTTAATTTATTTAAGTACCAATATTGCATTTTCCTCTTCATAGTTTGAAGATTACCTTCTTTTCAAAAAATTCTACATTTACCGACAGTTCATTCAAATTACCATCTCAAAAAAAAATGTTTTCAAACTTCAATAGATGATGATAGTGATTAGGTTCTTGAATTACGTGGTCAAAAATGGGCTTCTGCACTTTTTTGAAAACAGTTTTCACTCAGTGAATTGTATTTTCGTAAAATATCATATGTGAATAATAAACTAGAGAAAACAAGCAATAATTTTCGTTACATGGAAATGCTGCACATTAAACTATTCTTATAGCAAATATTGTTAAATATGAAGCTAATCAAAAGTGGACGAATTCTGGTTCCATTATCCTATAAAAGAAGTAGTTATAGTAAAAATTGCTAAAATATGATCAGACTATCAAATCAGAACATGACCAGCAGCAACTCATCCGTTTATGGTAGTTCGTTCACGAAAATTAGACCTCAGGCAAAAATAGATAATTTTGCTTTCAAGAATAGCAGTATTATTATTGAAGGGCTAATTTGATAGAGAAAAGATTACTTTTCATGAAAAATATTTGAAACAGAAAAAAATAATTTTATTAATATTTTTGCCCAAAACTATTTTCTTATCGCTTCGAGCCAAATTTTAAAAAATGATGCGATTCTAATAAATTACGGTTCACTTTTTTAGGAAAAAGATTCTCTACAACATAACTGTTTCCTATTTTTGAAATTGAATTAATTATTATCAAATACAGAAATTTGTTTATAAATTTTTTTTTTTTTTTAAATTGTTCTTTTTTTTAATTTCAGCCATTAAAGAATTCATTTTCAAAAATTGAAAACGGTCAAGTTGTAGAGAATCTTTTTCCTAAAAAAATGAACCGTAATTTATTAGAATCTCATCATTTTGACAAATTTGGCTTGAAGCGATAAGAAAATAAGTTTGGGCAAAAATAAAATTTATTAATAAAATTATTTTTTTGTGTTTCAAATTTTTATCATGTAAAATAATCTTTTCTCTTTCAAATTAGCCCTTAAATAGTAATATTGCTATTCTTGAAAGCAAAATTATTTATTTTTGCCTGAGGTCTAATTTTCGTGAACGAACTACCTTAAGGTAGTTGTCGCGCCAAAAATCAGTCTCTGGAAAAAGAAGTTTTTCTATGATTTCAAATCTGGTAATTATATCATCAGCCGTGTCATATGTAAGGAAAGACACTCTTTTTTAATAAGAAAAATTTAAAAATTACGAAAAATAATATTTTAATAATGTCTTTTGTAATAGGATATTTCCTTATTATCGCTTCTTACCAGTTTTTTGAAAATGATTAAAGTTTCTTAAATCATAGCTTATTTTTTCGATGAAAATATTCTCTACAACTTAACCGTTTCCAATTTTTGACAATGCATCAATTATTATCAAATTCAGCAATTTGTTTATAAAAATTTCGTTTTGGAAAAATTTTTTTTAGTGATTTCAACCATTAAAGAATTTATTTTCAAAAATCGGAAACGGTGAAGTTGTAGAGAATCCTTTTCCTAACAAAATGATTCATGATTTATCAGAATCGCACCACTTTTGAAAATTTGGTATGGAACGATAATAAGAAAATATCCTATTACAAAAAACGTTATTAAAATATTATTTTTCATCATTTTTAAATATTTTTTTATTAAAAAGAGTGTCTTTCCTTACATATGACACGGCTGATGATATAATTACCAGGCTTGAAATCATAGAAAAACTTCTTTTTCCAGAGACTGATTTTTGGCGCAACAACTACCTTAAGTGACGAAATGGTGAGAAAAAGACCGTTTACTGGACTAGGAAAGGGGCGAGTCATTTTACAGCACGACAATGCTCGGCTACACATTGCAAAAGAGACAAAGGGTGTCATTTCTTTCTTGGGGTAGGAAGTTCTCTTCTACACAGATTATTCACCGGACCTTTCCCCATTGGATTATCACATGGTTCAAATCGCACCAACGAACAGCGGTAAACACGTCGAGAACTATCTCTGCCAGCTACACTCAAAAAACTATTTGGATGGTTTAACCCTATAGAATTTTTTAATTTTATACGTGCAGAAAAATGTTTAGTTGACCTAACAACATTTTTGGTTTGAAAATGTTTGGATGATCCTTTCAAACATCTGTTTGATGCGAGGGGCTGTTCACTCTCGAATGGATCCGATAATATTGGATAATTTTTTATAATTTGTAAAGATTGTTGATGATTTTGAGTAACTCGAATATTCGAGTAAATGACAAATAATTCTATCGACTCTGATATACATGAGTAGATGAGAGTCTCTAAGACTCGTGTAGACTCTCGTTGATTTTCCATAACGTATGGACTCGCGTAGATTTAAGTACACGGAAAGCTTTGGAACATTTAACAGAAAATAACTTTATGGCGATTTCGTGATAGGTTTATTTTTCGCACTTTTGGCATCACATAATTTTTTTTCACGATTTCTATTGAATACTTAATTTTTATTAATGAAAATAATTATTTAATTCGTAAGAAATCAAATTAATTTTATTGCAAATTCTACTCATTTGCAAGACAGTTAATAGTCTCACGCTTCATTGTTCCAATTTTTGATCATTAATTAGTAGAAATTGTAATTTTTAGTTATTAAAATTTCTATTTAAATTTTCATATTTTTTTGGAAATTTTTTTTTTCTACTGTATAACAGAAATTGTATCGCAAGCTTCTTTCAGGATTTTTCATGAATTAAAAAAATTTTCAATTTTGTATTCATACAAAGAGTATCTCGTAAAATACAATAAAATCAAAATTGGTATTATGTTTATTTCATTATATCAATTTTTTTTGTGCTGAATACTTTTTAGACTCCATGAGGATTTATACTTTCTTAAACGATCTTACAAAAAAAGCTATTTGTTATTGAAAAATGAGATCCATAACCTATAATTTGACATGAGCGTATATGATTCACCTCATCTTCATCAATCCCACGCGACGTCGAGTTTTCTACAAATGAATATATTTACATTTTTGTTTCTATTCTCAATTATAAACATTAAAAAATTGATTATCAATCCTACGCAGAGCGACACAACTAGAGTAGAAATCGGTAAAAAAAGTAATAGATTCGAGTAACTTAAAAATCATTCAGATGAGAGTAAAGAGCCCCTCGGTTTGATGCCATCAAACAATTTTTTTGATTCGACTAATGAACAAATTTATCTAGTTAATTCAAGCGAAATATTTTGTAAGATCCAGAAAATATTTTTTGAAATCAACCAAAAGCAGTAATGAAAGCGGTTTTGTTCAACGAAGCAAATTTTTTTTCTGCATGTAGCTCCATAATTGGTCACTAAAACTCGCTCATAATACACTTTCTACTACCACATAAAGTATAAAAATAAGCTCTTTCAACAAATTAAATTTTTTTTCTCAGATTAAGGGATTAAAACACGCTATCAATAAAAATTAATAAAGGTACCCCTGAGGATGTTCTGAAGTTAGCTCATCCTCAAAATTCAGCATTTTAAAAAATTATTTCCAAAATCAAGGCATTTCTCATCGTTGATATTTCAAGCTGTAACTCTTAAATTAAAAATATTTATTCAGAGCCTTGTGTTTTTTCTTCCGCTTATGGATAAAAGTTTGAATCCTACCGATTAAGGGCTGATTTTATTCTTCAAAAAATTCTCTTCAACTTCTTTGCTTAATTTCTATCAATTCTTTAAGTTACCAATCACAGATAACCAATCATAAATAAAAATCAGCCCAATCGCTTAAAAATATTTTAATTTCATTCCCCATCGTTTCATTCTGCCAGAAATTAATAAATAGTCATTCTAGAACACATAGCGTGATTTTGAAGAACTTAAGAATAAATCAACCAATGCATAAAATGTTATCATATCATTTTCTGTTATTTTATCTTGATCTGAATCGGAGGATTTGTGTTTTGGAAAACATAAGAACATCACGATCAAAAAGCACCCCGATTCGTGAAAGGCAAGGGGAGTCACGTTCAAAAAGTACCCTGACCTCACCAATGAGAGCTGATTTTTAGGTGCATCATTATTCACTACTTCTAGGGGTGGTTTTCAATATTCTGTTACTGTTAGGGGTAGTTTTCGATTCGAATATTCTTGCTAAACATTTTTTATTTATTTTCAAAAATATATACGAACTGAACATCAATAAAAGTGCATTTTCTGGCGCATCACCACTGCTAGGAGTGGTTTTTCATGTTTTTTTTACTGTTAGGGGTAGTTTTCGTTCCGAAGCTCTTTGGTAAAAATTTTTTGTGTGATTTCAAAACATATATGTAAAATCCCAACTCTAAAAAAATTTTTGCCAAAAGTTATGCTCATTTCTCATTTTTTTGAAATTTTCGCACTTTTTGACAGGGTGTAAAACTGAAGGGGTGCAAACCTTGCGTTCGCTAAATTTTTCGTGATTAAATGCATCCTTCGTCTTCAAAATAAGACCTTAACGATGTCGATATGTTCATTTTTATGGAAGTTAAGATTTTTCAAAGTAGGTGGTACCTATGCATACCATCGGCCGTTAAAGGATTAAACTAAATTGGCGTGATTCATTATTCGAGTAATAAATAAAAACCAATAAATTTGATAATTTTTATCTTTTTTTTTCTAAGGTAGAATTTAGCATAGTACACGGAGAAAATTTATTTGTTAAATTTTAATCAAGTAGTTGAGTAAATCGGGTACATAGTGGCTTTTGATTAAAATTTCACCAACAGTTGAGTAAAAGAACATTGTTTAATCTTTAGTAAACATTGACGATTCTATGAACTGAAAGTGGGAGAATTTAAAGAACAGTTGAATAATAAATAATGAAACTGTTAGTCAAATTTCAACCTACAGTTGACTAAAATATGAAGTGTAATTGAGTATAGAATAATAAAAACATATCAGGATATACTCCGAGGCACATAAATGAATCATCGACGATGCCTGATATTTTAAGCGACATTTGAGGAAAACGTGAGATAGGGGCGGGGAGGTTTTGACGCAGTTTCAATAAAAAAAATACTTCTTTCAGAATTCACTACCTAAACGATTGTTTAGATTCAATACTTACATATAGACGAACAGGATGTTGACTCAACTTGGGTACAGCGTGATATAAGTTTCAAGGTCTTAAGTACATTAATTCTATACGCTTACATAAAGCTAACTAATACAAGTTAATAATACGCCGCAATGTATAAGATATATCGCTCGCTTCACACTGAAAAGTAAAACTCGAACTCTCGTTATATACTAACTAGGAGCATGTATCACCGCTTGTGAGAGAATATTGGTCCCGGTCTCAAAATTCCTGTGCCCTAACGTCTGCCACTAAAGGATTAAGAACATCAAAGAAAACAGATATAACCTGAAATTCAGTAGTGGGCAACGCAGCTTTCAAAATTATGTGAAAAAGATAAATTGCACTTACGTAGTATTTCGCAGGCCCCCCAAGCTCCAATGTATTTCGCATGGAGACTAGATATAAGGAGACCAATCTCCATATATCCATTCCCGAAATGAAGTTCTGCCAAGTACATAGTTACAAAACTTCCCGATGAGGGCATGTGTGTTCCCTGGGTGCAAAATGGCGACGTCTAATACACGATGCTTATAAACCGTGGGTGCCGCCATTTTGCACTCAGGGAACACACGTGCCCTCATCGGGAAGTTTCCTAACTAAGTACTTGGCAGAACATCACTTCGTGTTTTGTGAAGTACTGCCATAAGAGATTGGTCTCCTTATATCTAGTCTCCATGGTATTTCGCTGTAACTAAGTTCTGGGTACGTAGTTCAAATCGTGAAGTTCGATGGCGCCACGTCCGCCACTTACATTGTTAAGCCTTCCCGTCACCGATATATGTCAGTGCATTTGTGTTGATTTGTGTATGCAAACATTTCGTGGTTTACGGCGTAGTTTTGTGTGGATTGCGGTTTTTTATATGAATTTTGAAGCAAGTGATTATTCGAGGAGTATAAAGAAGCTGTGTTTTCCAATTTTTCTTGAAGTGAGTGCATTTTACTTGAATTAATGTGCAATGAAAACCAAATGAAACAACTTGACCTCAAAATTTGCTTTTGCGGGTAGCAAATTTTTTCTGTTGGAATTAATTTTTTCAATATATACACATTAATTCAAATAAAATACACTTAGTTCAAGAAAAATTGGAAAACACAGCTTCTGTATACTCCTCAAATAATCACTTGCTTCAAAATTCATATAAAAAACCACAATCTACACAAAACTATGCCGTAAAGCACGAAACGTTTGCATACACAAAATCAACACAAATGCACTGACATGTATCAGTGACGGGAAGGCCTAACAATGTAAGTGGCAGAGGTGGCGCCATCGGACTTTACGATTTGAACTACGTACCCAGAACTTAGTTATAGTGAAATACATTGGAGCTTGGGGGCCTGGTATTTCATAGACCAATTATTATTGACCTCCTATTCGCCTTCGAAACACTATTTTCTTTTCCATTATTACATTTAATACGTAATATCGAGGCGTTGATCATGGATCACGTGGTTCTCAAATCTTGCCAGGCAGGAATGTGCCCGGAATTTTAAGGGCCCTTGCGTATATACGAGGTCTGTCCGGAAAGTATCGGGCCTACCTTTATATCTCCGCGCCATAGTGTTCGAGCGACCTCTGCGGGGCATGAACGTCAACAGTAAAGCCTCACAAACCTATCGGTTGCTTGCTGACATCTACCGGACGGATAGTTCATGCGCAGTGTGTCTTTGTTTACAAAGCTATTTTTGAGTTCAGCGGATTTTGTGATTGTTAAAAATGACTGAAAAACAAGATCAACAAATTTGCATCAAATTTTGTTTTCAACTCGGAAAAACGAGTTCGGAAACTGTTGAGATGATGCAGAACGCCTTTGGGAATGAGTGTATGAGCAAAACACGAATAAAAGAGTGGTATAATCGTTTCAAAGGAGGCCGCACTGTTGTTGATAGTGATTCTCGTTCTGGCCGACCTTCGACGACAAAAACATTGGATAATATTGAGCGGGTGCGACTTGCGATTGAAGGTGATCGTCGATTAACTGTTCGTGAACTAGAAAATGATCTCGGAATATCGAAAACTACTGTTTGGGAAATTTTGAACAAGATTTTAGGAATGACTCGCGTGCGTGCGGTGACTGGCTTCTTCACCACGATAACGCGCCAGCGCATTCATCGAATCTTGGGCAGTAATTTTTGGCAAAACACAAGATTATACAGCTCCGACAGCCTCCGTACAGTCCTGACATAGCTCCCTGCGACTTTTGGATGTTCCCAAAATTGAAAATGGTGCTCAAAGGAAAGCGGTTCAACAACATCGAGACGATTCAGAGTAATGCGACGCGCGAGCTGAAGGCCATTCCGAAAAATGAGTTCCAGGACTGTTTCGAGAAGTGGAAACATCGCTGGAACCGTGTTATTCAATCAAGTGGGGATTACTTTAAAGGATGCCACCCGCCCGATGATGAAGAATATCGCCAGAGCGGAGATATAAAGGTAGGCCTGATACTTTCCGGATCGACCTCGTATGTTGATTGCTTAGTTAACCTTATTTCTATTCCGATAATTTACAAGCAATATCTTTTATTAGATATAAATAGCTAATATGGGTCATCACTATATGCATTTTAAAAATATTTCATGAATTCTGAAATATTATACAGTGATATGGGGTACTTATGTTTTGCGTTCGATCCTAGGCATAGAGGCGTGCCTGAGGACTCGTTTTACTCAACTCTTGAGCAAACTGTGAACAACGGAGTGTGGAATTTTCACAAATATTCTCCATTTCATGATCCGTTGTAAATGAAGATTTAAAATTATGCAAATGAAATCTAGCAGATTTTTTCTTTTTAATTTTTAGTCAACTGTTTTAGAGTTTACTCAACTGCTCGATCAATCTTTATAATTCCTTTTTTGAAAGAATACGCAAAAAAATTTCAAGCTTTCACCAAAAGCCACTTTGTCCCAGCTTTACTCAACTTTTGATTAAATTTTCACAAATAAATTTTCTCCATGTATATAATAAAATTGAACATGAATGTGAAAAACTGAAGAAAATAGTGTATTTAATAACCAGGAATAACTTTTATAAGGTTGGCAAAGTGAGAAGTAGGAGTGGGAGACAGTCTGATGAAGGATACGTAATTAATTTGCATAAAAATGTCTAACGGGTCAGTACGAAACAACGGTCCCTCGGCACGCGAGACTGAGCCGAGACAATGAACACTCGTCTGCGTCTGAGCAGCTATTAGATAGTATTGTTAATTCATCGTGTGGTTGACATTTCATTTGCGGCAGCACAATGCAGCTCTGGGTGGAAGGTGTGAGTTTACATTTATACAACCACTGCGAGACGCGATGTACTATTCACCCTTAATACTCCAAGATAAAATATAAGTATATGTATACATCGCAGTATTCGTGAAACATGTCTAGTTTTTAAGCGAAGAGGAGGGAATTCGAACGGAAAAAAAGAATTGCAAGAACTGCAGAGGAATAAAAGAGGAAGGCTGAAGAGATAAGTACAAAAAAAGTGATAAAAAAGGCAAGAGAGAAGAGAACCGGAGGATGACTTTTCCACAAGTTTATATGGTCCAAGCGATATTACAGTCCTGACAAAAATAAAGAGCGAATCTTTTGCGCCAACTTATTGTCGTATAGAAAGAGGAAATAGAGATCCGCCCAGGGGAAGCTGCGGGATGAACTATGAGTTCGACTACCTATGTTCTATTTGAAGTGGCAAGATTTTTTATCTGGAATTTCTACGTTGTGAGATATCCTTAATCTATAATAGAGGGGTTTTGTGATCCTTTTGTTGTCGTTGTTTGTGGACATAATAACTTTCAAAAGAATTTCTTGATCGGATCAGGATTTGGCACACTTGTATAGTGAAAAAGAAGCGATCGAGTCCCTTAGTCAGACAGATTCGATAAAGATTCATAAAATTTGGCCGTTTTAAAATTTTTTCTAAATTATCGGATTGAAATATTTCAATCCAACAAATAACAAAAAATTACATAAAAATTAACATACTGCCATCGTTTTGGTCTCATTTCAAAATAGTTTCTTGACAAAAATTTGATCTCAGGCAAAAATAGATAATTTTGTTTTCAAGAATAGCAATATTATTATTGAAGGGTTAATTTGGAAGTAAAAATATTATTTTTGATTAAAAAAATTTGAAATGCACAAAAATAATGTATTTAACAAAAATTTTATTTTTGTCGAACTTTTTTCTTATCGCTTCATACCAAATTTTACAAAATTATGCGATTCTAATAAATCACGAATCACTTTTTCAGAAAAAAGGATCGTCACGACTTTACCTTTTCCGATTTTTGAAAATGAATTCTTTAATGGCTGAAATTATAAAAAAACAATTTTTCAAAACAAAATTTTTATAAACAAATTGCTGAATTTAGTAATAATATGTTTATTTTAGAAAATTGAAAACAGTTAAGTTGTAGAGAATCTTTTCCTTGAAAAAATGATCCGTAATTTACTGGGATCACATAATTTTTTTTAATTTGGTATAAAGCGATAAGAAAAAAAGTTCGGGTAAAAATAAATTTTGTTAAATGCATTACTTTTCTGCATTTAAAATTTGTTTATTGAAAATAATCTTTTCTCTTTTAAATTAGGCCTTCAATAATAATATTGCTATTCTTGGAAGCAAAATTATTTATTTTTGCCTGAAGCCTAATTTTTGTGGATGGACTACCTTAAAGAAGGAAAAATCTAAAACGTGAAATTTGGCGAGCATAAGAATTGCACCACTCCAGTTACATACCTTGCCAAAAAATAAAAAAATTACAAAAAACTGACAAATGAGCACAACTTGTATAAAAATTCTTTTTCGCTGGAATATTATTTATTTCTTTTGAAATAACATGAAAAATATGTGCACGAAAATTCGTCCAAAACAACCCCTAGAAGTGGTAATACATCTGAAAACAGACAGGTCATTAACAGGGTGAATTTTTTATCTTGAAACGTCGAAATATGTCAAGAAATACGCATCGTACGAAAAAAATGTATGCCTATTTGAAATTTTTTCCGTACGATGCGTAAATTTTGAGATATTTTGATGTCTTAAGATAAAAGACTCAGCCTGTATGTATTTTGAAATGATATCAAAAATATTCTTAAAAATGTTTACAAAAAACTACTCCTAACTGTAATAACACGCCAAAAACCACCCCCAGAAGTGGGAATGGACCTAAAAACAAATTTCTGTTTATTTTCAGATCATATTAATATTTTGAAACGAACTATAAATTTTTTTCAAAAATATCTGAAAAAGCTTCCCTCAAACTATAGTAATACACCAATAACCACCCCTAGAATTAAGAGTACACATAAAAACAGATTTTCGTTCATTTTCAGTTTATTTATGTACTTTGAAATGACATCAAAATTAGTTAAGATCTGTAAGGGCACCACTGTTGCTGCAGAAAGTTCAAATTTTAAAAGAGGTACTTTTTTCCCATTTCCAGAGTGATTTATAGAGTTGCAATGGTCTAAAATGTGTTCATAAGTTCTTTTTTTCAGGGGTGTTTTCTCAGTTCAGGGTTGGTTTGTAAAAGTATTAATGGTTCAAAATTTTTTTTTATATAGCTACATGTTCTGGTTTTATTCTATTTTCTTCAATTCACATCAGAATAAAATATCTATGAGTTTCTTACAACATACCTACGTGTTCCGAAATATTTATTCATTAATTTAGAGCAGTATAAAGTACTAAGAAATGATACTACACATTTCTTATGCTTTAGGGGTGGTTTCGACATCTAGGGTGATTTATGAGGGTAAACAAATTCTGAAATTTTATTTGAATACCCATATATTCGGATCTATCATGCGTCACGTAGGTTAAGGTAGTTCAGTCACGAAAAATTAGGCCTCAGGCAAAAATACATAATTTTGCTTTCAAGAATAGCAATATTGTTATTGAAGGGATTATTCAAAAGACAAAAGATTATTTTCTATAAAAAAATTTGGAACATATAAAAAAGATGTATTTAACAAATTTTATTTTCAAGATCTTTTTTCTTTATATCGCTTCTTATCAACTTTTAAAAAATGGTGCGATTCTCATAAATCATGGATCATTTTTTCAGGGAAAAGATTCTCTACAACTTGACAGTTTCCAATTTCTGAAAATGAATCAATTATTATTAAACTCAGCAATTTGTTCACAAAAATTTTGTTTTGAAAAATTGTTTTTTATAATTTCAGCCATTAAAGAATTCATTTTCAAAAATCGGAAATGGTCAAGTTGTAGAGAATCTTCTCTCTGCAAAAATGATCCATGATTTATCAGAATCGCAAAATTTTTAAAAATTTAATAAGAAACGACATGAAAATTTCTAGAAAATAATCTTTTCTCTTTTGAATAATGCCTTTGAAATAGTATATTGCCTTACAAGGAACGAAACACAGCAATTGCAAACGAGTGTGAAGTTTGCTGCCCGAGCGAAGCGAGGACTGCAGTCACACGAGTTGCATTCTTTGTGTTTTTTTTCGAGTAATGCATACTATTTTTCATAGCAACTGTTTCGAGAATTTGATTTTCGGTACCTGTAAAGCGGGACATAAGTGCGGTTTGCAACCCTACCTTTAAAGTTTCGCCCCTAGGGTTGAAAATCGCAGTTTCGTCCCGCTTCGCAGGTACCGAAAATCGGATTTTCGAAAGAGGCGCTATAAAAACAATATTGCTATTCTTGAAAGCAAAATTATGTATTTTTGCCTTAGGCCTAATTTTTTGTAGCTGAAATACCTTAAACCACTACAAAAGAGTTGGCCGCTAAATGTTTAAGTTAAATCTTGAAAGAATCCCACCTAACTTTTTATTTATGTATTAGATTTAAATTATATTTTCCTTAAGGTAGTTTTCATCCACGAAAATTTGACCTCAGGCAAAAATAGATAATTTTGCTTTGAAGAATAGCAATATTATCATTGAAGGACTATTTTGAAAGAGAAAAGATTATTTTACATGAATAAAATTTGAAACACAGAAAAATAATTTTATTAATAAATTTTATTTTTGACCCAATTTTTTTTCTTATCGCTTCTTACCAAATTTTAAAAAATTATGCAATTTTAATAAATCATGAATCATTTTTTCAGAGAAAAGATTTCCCACAAATTCACCGTTTCTGATTTTTAAAAATGAACTCTTTAATGGCTGAAACCATTGAAAAAACATTTTCCAAAACGAAATTTTTATAAACAAATTGATGAATTTGATAATAATTTATTCATTTTCGAAAATTGGAGATGGTTAAGTTGTAGGGAATCTTTTTCTTGAAAAAGTGATTTGTAATTTATTAAAATCGCATCATTTTTTAAAATTTGGTAAGAATCGATAAGAATAAAAGTTGGGGCAAAAATACAATTTATAGTTAAAATTACTTTTCTGTATTTCAAATTTTTTTCATGTAAATAAATCTTTTCTCTTCCAAAATAGCCCTTCAATAATAATATTGCTATTCCTGAAAGCAAAATTATCTATTTTTTCCTGAGGTCTAATTTTCGTGGATCAACTACCTTAAAACGTGTGAAAAAAGTAGATACTACAGATTACCAAGAAAAAGTCTATTTGACTTTTAACAAGTCGAAACAAACAAGCTCCAGATGCTGAGGAAAACATACGGACTATATAGCGAGCGTTTCTAACTAATGGCTTCGCTGCAGGCTTCCGATTTCATCCAATGTTCATGAGAAATAACCCAAGAAGGTTTCACCTGAGATCACATCCTCTAGTTCTAAATCTTCGGGGATCTAAACCCTATAAGTTCGAGTCTATATACACAACTCTTTATCTTTGATACCTAATCTGAAAATTACCGACTTTAAAGAGGGCTAATAATAAATATCTTCAAATAAATAACGCAAACTTGTTTTAGCACTCATTAAAATGAATCACAGAAAATTATAATATCTAAGCAAACAAACATAGTTCTACTTTATATAATATCTTAT
Organism: Diplolepis rosae; assembly: GCA_030998225.1. NCBI lineage: Eukaryota > Metazoa > Arthropoda > Insecta > Hymenoptera > Diplolepididae > Diplolepis > Diplolepis rosae. The sequence goes on from JAPYXD010000701.1 coordinate 8,717,316, forward strand.
TAGTGGAAAAGCCCAATCATTCTATTGCTCAATAAATTATCACTATCACGAATTGAAACATAATCGGACTAATTCTACGACTTTATATTCATTGATATATAAAGTTACGATTGGGAAAAGATTTTTGCATGAAACCGAAGTGTATTATGAAAAAAATGTGTAATTTATCATGTAGGCACTTTCGGGTAAGAGTCAAATTTTCTCAAGTGGGCCACCAAAAACGGACCTATCGATTTTGAAGATCTTTTTCGCTTTTTCCAATAGCTTGAAACATTATAAGTGCTACCACAAAATATTTTGATGAAATTCGCTTTTTTCTAGTAGTTGTTTATAAACAAATTTTAGACTAAGTTTTCGTAAAACGGCTATATTTCAGTTTACCAACAATGCGATTAGAGTGAAATATAAAAGAAACATATAAAAATATTTGAACAACTATTGACGAGTAAATTTATATTCATAATTTTTTTTTGTTTATAAAAAATTCAAATTTTTATAAACAAATGCAAATTTTTTGAACTTCTCATATAGGTAGGGAAAAAAATCAAAATGCCTTGGATTCAGCTTTAATTAAAAGAAAAAACATTTTAGTACAATTCACAAACAAAAGAGTCGTCAATTTTTTTATGCAAGCCTGCACGCGCTCTGGTGCTACCGAGTCATCTCGTCGGCGCCAGCTATAACCGTTTTTCGTTGGCTATTAAGTATCAGTATTTTCTTTTGTTCATTTGCATGATTATACAATATAATTCTCACAATGTCGTTGTTAAATGCGTCAAAAAGAATTGAACAAATTTTTTGTTAAGGTTTTATGTCAATCAAATAGTAAGAAATGACGGATCATAAAAAAAACGCTTCCGTATTTATTTAAGTATTTGTTGTACAACGTCGCTGTTAGCTGCAGAAAATACTTTGCATTGAATTTTTTTATTTTCAATTGGTATGTAAAAATGATAGGCCCGTATATTTTTATTCTAGAAAAATAAATTTGAATAAAAAAATATTAACAAATTTTACTATTTTTCTGATGGAGCAGGCTCTCAATACAAAAACAGATTTAATTTTGTAAATTTGTTAAATCATAAAAAAGATTTTGGTTTAGGAGCCGAATGGCATTTCTTTGCAACATCACATGGAAAAGGGGCGTGTGATGGATGGACAGTGTTGCCGGAGTGAGCGCTCTCAACTTCCCGGCAGCTCAAAAGAAAATTCCCAACTTTTCCCGGACAAATTTCAAAACTTCCCGGAACTTTCCCGTAAATTAAAATCATCTAAAACTTCTTAAAATTGTTTAAATATTTTAAACTCTGTTAAAAATATGTCTTATCCTAGGTTTTCATAGTTTTAAAAAAATATATATTTGTTAATTTCGAAAAATAATCAAAATTCTAAATCAAATAATTGTCCATCGACCTCAGTCTTTATGTTCTTTACGTTGATGAACAAATATTATTTTAAAAAATTGTGGATAAAGACCCGTAGGAACTAAATTACTCTTATGGTAAAGTACCACATGCCCTACTAGAGACAATATTTTACTAATAAACGTATAAACAATATATGCGTACTGATCACGTTTAGAAAATACTGTACAGAAACATATCTTTACTTTTCTATCTTTTCACTCCTATAATCAAAGAGAATCAAAATAATTATATAATTTATACTTACAGGCATACAAGGTAATTTGGGATTCTCTTTTCTAATCAAAAATATATACATTTCCGAACTCTATATTTTAAAAATCTATTTCAAATTCCATTCAATGATTCTTTTTTGGGACATAATACTTTTATCCAATCAACATAGATACTGTGAGAAACTTTAGGCTAATTTTACACATAAGCGACTATCAAGAGATGTGACTCATTCATTTGAAAACCTGAAAAATCTGTTCATCTCACTTTAGCATATGACGTCAGAAGGAGTTGGAGTGAAATGAATAGCAATAGGCCTGTTCCACTTGGTGACATGAGAGCACTATGACATATGAAAGCGCCCTAAGGGCCTGCAACCAATAAAATGCTTCTTTTTTTAATCAAAACTCATTATGATTGGTTGTGTTTAACGAAAGATCTCTTATTAAATCTTCTATGCAAATTTAATACATAATAAGGCAATTATAACTGAAAATGTCAATTATAAAATCGGTTGTGACATTTTGTTGTAAATCTTATTTTACAGTTTTAGAGAACAAGCTGTATCAAGTTTGCGAGTCATTTTAAAAATATTACTCTTATTGTGAAAAAAAACATAAATGACTTTAATACACAGAATTGAAAAGTTAAAAATCGATTTCCAATCCGTCATTTACATTTAAAACACAAATTCGTGAAAATTGAATTTTTTTTCGTTACTTACCCAAAATTATTTTATATTTTTTGTTGTTGTAATCATTACTTAAGATAAATAGATTATCATGTCAAACTAGAATTATTGATGTGTATTTGAATGCAAAAAAAAATCAAAAACAAATACCAAAAAGTGACTTTGTGATGCAACATTACAGTGAAACATTTTTAAAACATATAATTTATGTAAATTTCAGTATTAAAATATTAAATATTTGGATTAAAATCATTTTCTTCGATTACCTCAATTTCGAAGAGCTAATTGGCACTGAAGACATAAATAAATACATAATACATAAATAATAATAATAAATACATAAATAATTAGAAACTAAACTGACCCCAAGCCAAAATAAATATTACAGACTTGAAAAAAATGTCTGTAAAAGTTCACTGATTGTGTTTTTTTTCGTAAACAAGAAAAAAAAACATTCTACATCAATCGAGTTGAGATAAAGTAGAATGGAACAAATATGATAATTTGCCGTTACAATATAGGGAAACATGCCCTTTTCTGAATGAAAAATCGAAATTTGCTTCTTTACACTCTCATATAGGATAGATCTTTGCCTCAATATCATTTTAATCACAAATTTCAAAAAACCACAAAAAAACATTTACAACAAAATGTCACGAGTCATTTCAGTTAAGTAAAAATGTAATTGACATTTTCAGTTGAGTCAAAATAGAACAGAGATTGTCACTTAGGACAGTTTGTTCACTTGTTTGCGAGTTAGGTCAAAGTCGCTTGGGACCATTGAACTAATACACAGTAAGAGTAGATTGTAATATTCCCGCGCCAAGTTAGCCGCCATGGCGGGTAAATTGACGCATTTCCCGTTCTCCAGAAAACTCGATAAATACCCGCTTTCCCTATTATTCATAAAAGATTTAGTAATTGAACAGTTTAGTCAAGATATCAAGCCATCCAAATCATAATTTTCCACAATTTTTAATAATATACTTTTATTTTAAACTTTCACTCTCTGTTAGGTGCGCCAATTTAGCCTCTTCTCCCCTATAACAAGAAAATATTTGACTTTGAGGTAGTTTTATAAAATGAATTTTTCTAAATTTTATTTTGGAGTTGCGCTCGATTTAGATGCTTATTTGAGAATCGGTAGACCATTTATTTCGTTCTAAGTAGAGTAATAAGAAGAAGAAAGAAGGTTCGATTTTAGAAGTCGTAAAAGAGACTCTCACCTAGATCCAAGCCAAATGCAAGCGGCAGGGACAATAGAAGGACGATTAGGAGTTTTCGAAGAAGACGATGGTTGATAGGACCAAAGGCTGGCATGTTAATGGCCATTAGGTCCTCGTCTATCGGTTCTTCATCACGGATCGTCCTGATTCGCGGTACACTTTCCCGTTAAATCCCATTAGAGCTTCTGTCATCGTATGTCCTCCAAGGGCCAATTTTTCTTTACCATCTTGCAGATGGCACTTGTATTTTCACATCTGAAACAAAAATTTTAATTATTGAACATTTTTATATGAAAGTCGAGTTTTATTTTTTTCAAAACAGGGAAAAAATTGCACCGGAAAGATTTACTGTTATGATTTCAAATTAGATGGTTGAGTTCGAAATTTTTTCCCCGCCTGTCTACCTTATCGGAGGATCATTAGTCGCGTATCAGATAATACGTTGCCGACAGGTGTCCTCGTAGACAATTTCAAATTCTCATATCGCAATAATGCAAATAAATTCAAATTTAAAAAATTTGAAATCGTTCTGTCGAAAGATCGGGGCTCGAATCCTGGCACAGTCGAATGCGTCTTTTTTCCCACAGAACGATTTCAAATTCTTTAAATTTGAATTTACTGCTATATTTATTTTCATTAGATTAAAGATTATTTTTATTAAAATAATTGATATTGGTCTATATATCTTGAAATCATTTCAAAGTGGATTAATTTAATTTAGATTAAAGCTATGATTCTGTTTCAAAGAAATGTATTTTATATTTGGACATGAATAGTTTATTTATGAATAAATATTTTATTGTACTTTTAACCTTAATATAACGCAATATTATTTCAACTCATATTTTACACTATTTCGTGAAATTTATAAAATAACAATGCTCCACTAATACAGAAAATATTCAAATATACCATTCAACATATTTGGTAATGAAAATAAGTAGATAAATTAAAATTTTAAGATAATTCGTTAGAACTGGCCCTTTTTTCCGAGCGTATTGATAAAGCGCTAAAAATGCAATTTTTAGTGTATTTAAATATTTCACACTTCACTTTTAACCCTTAGATATTGTAGAATAAATGTTAAAGTACCATTTATCACACTCATTTTCTATAAATTATAGAACACCTGAAAGTATTAAGTGCTTTATTACTAAACTCTCCATTTTAGACGCAATTTCCCTAATTTACGTTTACTATAAATTGTACGAATGACAGAAATTACAATTCTTACGTAACATTTCAATTTTTTTTTCATACAAAAAATTAAGAAATTCTAATGAAGAAGATAGAATTGTAAAAATTTCATAATTCCAGCGTAAAATTAGTCCTATTTGAGGAAAAGTAATAATATAGTTCCGATCATACATTGATGTATGTTTCACTGCTGTATTATTAATCGTCTTCCAATTTTTCACACAGTTACAGAAACTATTTTGGCATAGTATTTAGTAAACTTAATAAAACATGGGTTCCGCATTCAGTTAGAACTAGTTGTATTTCTATGTTGTTTTTATGGTCTAAAATTGCTAAGAGTATTTTCATGCACTTTATAACATAAATAATTAGAAAAATAACTGACCCCATGTCAAATTAACTATCACAGATTTATTCATGATACTTTTTGAATTATAATTAGAAGTTTTGGAAAAGTTTATAAATGTCTTCTCACGGTTCTTCTTCTGCTTTCTGTGAAATCTCTGTGAAATTCTGTGAAATTTGTCCAATTTGAAATTTCTTACATGTCTCACGTGACGTCACACAAGGAAACAGACATATTTATGGTTATTTCAAAGAATTGATTCTAATGATTATTCATACGAAAAGATAATATTATGAGGTAATTTTCAATAGCATATCTTCAGATCCATTACATTTTTTGCAATTATAATTACCCAATTCATTAATTTTATTTTCATTTTCTAATTTGAAAATGTTTGTCAACCCACCTTCTAATGTTTGTAAATTCAAATTAAAACGATTCGGCGTTTCCTTTCGCACTAGAACATTTTTTAATCAATTATAACTATCGTAAGAGAATAAATTTCTCATGTCCAATTGCCGAATATGGTATTGTAGTACGTTTAGATAATATTTTAAAATTCCTAGTGTTGTGCATACAAAAATTGTGTCCTTTATTTGTTTACTGAAAAGTGAAAGGTTCCTGAGATACGCCCATATGTATATTCTAAATTTAAATTTAATATTTTTATTTCAATAATGAAATTCCAATTTTAAAAGATTATATAATCCTATAATTGCATAAATCAAGAATAGTACAAATCGAAATTATTTAAATAGTAAGTTGATATTGATTCTACTCGAATATTTTTTAGGAAACCAGAACTTACGATCAATCGGCGATGCCAGGGCCATACGAAACTGTTTTTTCATATTTAATACATCCTTAACTACCGAAAAATTCATTTAAAAAAAATTTTTTTTTTTGGCAGCGTCACAGTAGAAGACCCACTTAAAAAAATAGTTTTGTATTCAAGTTGTTAAGAAATATTTTAAAATGTATATTTATATTATTTAAGCAAATAATATATATAAGATCTCTATTCCTCTTATAATAATTTTATGATAAAAGTTCACAACACCTTTATAATTTTATACCATAAAATTGACTAGATTTGTGATTAATTAATTTAATTTAACCAAAAAAGGTTGGTAATCCTAATAGCCAAGCAGCTTTTTTCGGTTAAATAAAAAAATTGACAAACATTAATATCCGTCATTAAGGCATCAAACATTTTGAGATGATTAATTCTGTTGCAGAAAAATGTGTCCATGTCATATAATTTTATTGAACCTAATTTTACAGGCATCATAGTTGATAACATATTATGTTATTTCAACTGAAGGGCTCAATTAAGGACACCTACAACTTGATTGCAGTACTCAAATGTGTGCAAAAACTTTTTTTAGACTTGGAATATTCATTTACGGTAATTAACTCGATTAATTTAATGAACTTCAAAAACTTGTTTCTTTGTAAAAATTTAAAAAAAATGTGTGTATGAGAAACACCAAAAAAAGTTCTTTGATTACAAGAAATTTTCTTTAATTGCGACAAAAATTTCTCTTTGAATTGAAGAAGATTTTTTCAAAGTGAGCTTTCTAATTGAAATAAATTCTTTCTATAATGGGGGATCCTAGTGTGTGAGCTTGATTTTTTACCCAATTTTAAAAAATTCGGATTATTGGGGTTAATAATAAAGCGTTCAAACTATCTTTTGAAATTTTTATATTGAAAAGATTTCAGAATGGCGGCTATATGTTTAATAAAGCTTCAGATACATTATTTTATGGTTTACACGATTCTGTCTGATACAGTAGTCTCAAACAAAAAATTATAGAGGTTATTAAAATATAAGTGTATGGCTATCGCATGAACAAGGATTATTTAGTTTGGTTAAATAAAAATTGATTTATGGGCAATCACGTAGTCCAGAATATGTGGAAAATCGATGCTTCAACTTTGAGGTAATGCCAAATTGTTAAATTTTGAGATTATTCGAGTTCATGCGATAGCCATACACTTATATTTTAATAACCTTTTCAATTTTATTGTTCCAGACAACTGTATCGGACAGAATCGTGCCAACCATCAAATAACGTATCTAAAACGCCATTAAACATATAGCCGCCATTCTGAAATCTTTTCAATAATAAAAATCTGCCCGCTTGGCGGGCACATTCTCATCGCGCGCTTCGCGCGCAAGTTTGAGCGCGCCTAGGGCGCGCGATTCGATCGTCGCGCTTCGCGCTCCGTAATACTCGATCGTCGCGCTGCGCGCTCCGGAATTTTTGAACGTCGCGCTTCGCGCTCCGTTCTTTCTGGACCTCGCGCTTCGCGCTTGGTCTTGTACTCTTCGCATACATTTAAGTTTATTTCTTATATTTTGATACTGAAGCTCAAACCAATTTTATAATAATATTACAGATGATGTGAATTACACATTTTCTCAAAGTCACTGAATTTCTTTTTGAATTTAAGTGAAACAGGAAATTCAATTTACTTAAGGCTCTATCGGCCTTAAGGAACACATTCTCATCATGACACTCGCGCTTCGCGCTCGATTTTCTGTATACATTTCAGTATAACTTTTTAATAAATTACATGATTAAAAGAATTTACTTTCTTCCACATATCTAAAAAGGAAAAACAATCGTAGACTTTATTTAAGGAAACGATTTTGCAGAACAACGCTTATTTCGTATCTCACATATTTTGGTGAAAAAAATCGAATTTTTTCAATATTAAAAATCAAAACATAAAATATACATCCTGTCCCGAAATTTCTTTATCAGAATTTGTAGACCTCATTTAGGCAAACAATTTTCCAGATAAACGTTTTTTTTGTATCTCACATATTTTGTCTAAAAAATGGATTTTTTAAATTTTAAACGTATTTTTTGGAATTAAAACGAAAAATATATCTTTTATCAGAAACTGTGTCAGACAAAATTTGTAGATCTTTTTGAAACGAACAACTTTGTATTCTTACGTTTTTTTGGTATTTCCAATATTATTGTTAAAAAATTGAATTTTGGATTTTCAATAGTTTTTTTTTTAATTAAAAAGAAAAATATGCATCTTATGAAAAAATGTTATAATTAAAATTTGTAGGTCTTTATGTATTCAATAATATTGTATCATAACGTTTTTTCGTATCTCGTATAATTTAACTGGAAAATGGAATTTTGATATTGACTTTTTTCGAATTTGAATATGCTGTAATATTTCTAATTTTAATTTAATCAAAAAGTGTTATTGAGATAATTTGTACAGATTTATGAGCACTATCAACAACTAGGATGGGAATTTTTGATTTATTCAAAAAATTATTTTCAAAAACACAAAAGTAGTGCTCCATCCCTCAATTTTGATTGGATGTGGCTGGTTAACGAACTTGTCCTTACTTTTTCGGCTCCGATAAAGTGTACCAAAGCTCAATTCAATCTGATAATTCTATCGAGAGTTATGCCGCACACGACCTACAGACAGACAGACAGACACTTTCGTAAAAACCATTTTTTCTGACTCAGGGGGTCTCAAAACGTAAAGATTTGATGAAAATTTCGAAAGTCATTTTTCACATAAAACCAATACCTTCTCATCCATGATGAGAATGTAAAAATGTTAAATACCTTATTGATTTTCATTAAAAAATTCTAGAAAATTAGATACGAAATTGAGTGCACACACTAGAATCCCCTCTCAAACTTATACCAAAAAACTTTTCTAAAGGTGAAGAAAATTTGGTAAAATGGTCTTTTTATCTTTATAAGGTGACGTTGATTGTCCTTTGTTGATAGGAATTGCAATTATTGGCGTTGCAAGTTTCATAGCAAAAATAGAGCATAAAGTTTCTACTCTTTTTTCTAGAGTTGATAAATTGCAACACTACATTGAGAATGCAAAAAAACGCATGGCGTAAAATAATATAAAATTTCTTTGAAAAGCAATTAATTTAAACATTAAATATTTTCAATTTAAATAAAACAGAAGGTAAGCATATTCTCAGCTCATACACGGAGAAAAAGGGGGAATTAATCTGAATGTGTAGAATGTCAGACTGACTATGTTTAAGTGTCAACATGTCAGGAGGATAGACAGGAGGTCGATATGACCATCCTGGCGTGTCGACATGAATAAGTCAAAACACGATCTTCAACTTGACCATCCTGGAGAAGTAATTTGAACAATTTAATAGTCAGTCTGACCAATTCGAAAAATTATAGAAGAACCGTCTAAATATCTAAAAGGTCTCACTGACTAACCAACTAACGTTGGGCTCAGACATTCATCTTTTGTCCTTTAATCTTAAACTTTTCATTCCAGAAAGAAAAAAATAGTTATTATGACGGGTGGACAATTAAAAATGGTTCAATGGATTCGTATCCAACGCTTCCAATAATGCCAGCGTAGAAAAATGGCCATTTTCATGTTTTCCGGACATTAAAAAAATTCTTCCAAGATTTTAAACAGGAAAGTTTTTACAGAAGAATCTCAAGTGCTATGAATTGTTCTCGACATGTTACCAAATAATTTTACGTGAGAAAGCGAAAAAAACTGCATCAGACAGATGATTTCTTAATCCCCGCTAAGTATTTAGATGTATTTATTATTGGTGTATCTTAAAAATTTCAGAAGTTATGGGAAAACTAACAAATGCCGCGACAAAGAATATGTATAGAAATCGTAACGTCTTTAGGTACCCGAAGCCGGAACTAGAACTTTGCTATATCAATACAGGAACTACTTCAGAGTAATTTTTTTATATAGAGAGAATCAAGAGCACTTAATTAGCACTAAATTCCTGTATAAAATATAATTCAATGTGAGTGTAAGTTATAGAATTTTACGTGCCGGAGTTGTAGCTTAGTGGAAGCTAGCACTCCGACAATATGAAAGATAAATAAAAGTGCTACGTTTATGTACATAGAGGGAATCAAGAGTACTGAATTAGCACTAAATTCCTGTATAAAGTATAATTCAATGTCAGTATTAGTTTTCGAATTTTGCGTGCCGGAGTTGTAGCTTAGTGGAAGCTAGCACACCGACAAAATAAGAGATAAATAAAAGTGCTACGTTTATGTACATAAAGGGATTCAAGAGCACTTAATTAGCACTAAATTCCTGTATAAAGTATAATTCAATGTGAGTATAAGTTATAGAATTTTACGTGCCGGAGTTGTAGCTTAGCGGAAGCTAGCACTACGAAAATATGAAAGATAAATAAAAGTGCTACGTTTATGTACATAGAGGGAATCAAGAGTACTGAATTAGCACTAAATTCCTGTATAAAGTATAATTCAATGTGAGTATTAGTTTTCGAATTTTGCGTGCCGGAGTTGTAGCTTAGTGGAAGCTAGCACACCGACAAAATAAAAGATAAATAAAAGTGCTACGTTTATGTACATAAAGGGATTCAAGAGCACTTAAGTAGCACTAAATTCCTGTATAAAGTATAATTCAATGTGAGTATAAGTTATAGAATTTTACGTGCCGGAGTTGTAGCTTAGCGGAAGCTAGCACTCCGAAAATATGAAAGATAAATAAAAGTGCTACGTTTATGAACATAGAGGGAATCAAGAGCACTGAATTAACACTATATTCCTGTATAAAGTACAATTCAATGTGAGTATTAGTTTTCGAATTTTGCGTGCCGGAGTTGTCGCTTAATGGAAGCTAGCTCTCCTACGACTTTAAAAATAAATAAAAGTGCTACGTTCCTGTACATAGGGGGAATCAAGAGCACTGAATTAGTACTAAGTTTCTGTATAAAGTGCAATTTAATGTGGGTATAAGTTATCGAATTATACGTGCCGGAGTTGTAACTTAGTAGAAGCTAGCACTCTGGCGATTTAAATAGATAACATAGAGGGAATTAAGAGCACTTAATTAGCACCAAATTCCTGTATAAAGTATAATATAATGTGAGTATAAGTTATAGAATTTTACGTGCCGGAGTTGTAGCTTAGCGGAAGCTAGCACTCCGAAAATATGAAAGATAAATAAAAGTGCTACGTTTATGTACATAGAGGGAATCAAGAGCACTGAATTAACACTATATTCCTGTATAAAGTACAATTCAATGTGAGTATTAGTTTTCGAATTTTGCGTGCCGGAGTTGTCGCATAGTGGAAGCTAGCTCTCCCACGTCTTTAAAAATAAATAAAAGTGCTACGTTCCTGTACATAGAGGGAATCAAGAGCACTGAATTAGTACTAAGTTCCTGTATAAAGTACAATTCAATGTGGGTATAAGTTATCGAATTTTACGTGCCGGAGTTGTAGCTTTACAGAAGCTAGAACTCCGGCGATTTATATAGATAACATAGGGGGAATTAAACGTACTTAATTAGCACCAAATTCCTGTATAAAGTATAATTCAATGTGAGTATTAGTTTTCAAATTTTGCGTGCCGGAGTTGTAGCTTAGCGGAAGCTAGCACTCCGACAATATGAAAGATAAATAAAAGTGCTACGTTTATGTACATAGAGGGAATCAAGAGCACTGAATTAGCACTATATTCCTGTATAAAGTATAATTCAATGTGAGTATTAGTTTTCGAATTTTGCGTGCCGGAGTTGTAGCTTAGTGGAAGCTAGCTCCTCTACGACTTTAAAAGTAAATGAAAGTGCTACATTCCTGTACATAGAGGGAATCAAGAGCACTGAATTAGTACTAAGTTCCTGTATAAAGTACAATTCAATGTGGGTATAAGTTATCGAATTATACGTGCCGGAGTTGTAGCTTAGCGGAAGCTAGCACTCCGACAATATGAAAGATAAATGAAAGTGCTACGTTTATTTACATAGAGGGAATCAAGAGCACTGAATTAGCACTATATTCCTGTATAAAGTATAATTCAATGTGAGTATTAGTTTTCGAATTTTGCGTGCCGGAATTGTAGCTTAGTGGAAGCTAGCTCTCCTACGACTTTAAAAATAAATAAAAGTGCTACGTTCCTGTACATAGAGGGAATCAAGAGCACTTGATTAGCACTAAATTCTTGTATAAAGTATAATTCAATGTGAGTATTGGTTTTCGAATTTTACATGCCGGAGTACTAGCTTCAGTATTAATTAAAGAAAAATTACGCAGCACGAAATTTATTTTATGCAACACAAAGTAGCACTAAATAAGCACTAAATTCTAAAGTAGTTTCTTTGTTGATATAGCAATGTTGTAATTCCAGCATCAGGGACCTGAAATGTTTGTCTTGTCTGATCAGAAAAAATAAAATTTTGTTCAAGACCATAATAACATTTCTTTTTCCCTGCAATTGATGGATCTGTACAGTTAGAATAAATTTAAAAATAGAAGGATCAAAGGGGAACGAGGTCTCCATATTCTTCGAAATTTATACAGGAAGGTTAAAAAGCTACTTAGAAAGTCAGGTTAACTACTTGGTTTGGCCATGGTCCGAGCGGGAGGTGAAATGAAATCGCATTGGTAGACCCGATTTCCATTGACCGGAATTCATTTATTGCCATTCATTTCCATTTATCTCGAATAGCTATGAATAGTAATTAACAGAGTTAAACTAATGGAAATAATCAACGCAATTAACTTCCATCATTATGTGACGTAAACGAAACTTGATTTTCAAACATTGCAATTTCCTCGTCACGTCAGACGGGTTTATGAGTGAAAAAGCAATATTTAAAGAATCTCTCAAGACAAGTTAATAAGTCTCAATAAAATACGCACTTCTAGAGGCATAAATGATCTTTTTTGGTTGTAATCTCTAACATGTGAAATATTGAACCTTTGCAGCTGTAATCAAGCAGCCGGGCGCTCGTTAAACGCGGGAATTTTAATTACGCGCGTTATTAACGTGCTTGCTCGAGACCGAAATGAAAAACGAAAGTGAAAGTGAGGATTCCCAGCGGTTGCAGATTTTAGAACTTTGGTCTCTTCACGAACCAGCAGACAAATCCATTACGTTTGTAGGTTTACAAACTATAGGTACTATTTCAATCCCGTAACTTTTTCCACTTTGTATATGGCATAAGTTACAGTACCTGTATTGGATAAAGTACTATATCTTCGATTCAATTTCGGTATGTATCAATAATATAGTACTGATTGTGAGTACAATAAAGAAAGCAACCCTTACAATTTTTTTTGCTTCGAATATGGATAAGCATCTTGATTAGTAAACAATAACATATTTGTTCAGGTTTTAAATTTCAGGGGGTTTAAATAATTTTTTAAATCATTCTTAAGTTTCCAATTGACTCTAGATTGTTTCAGAAAGTTTCAGCATCATTCAACGTCCAAAAATTAAAGTTTCCTTAATGAAAACGACTAAAAATTTGAACAAGCTACTTTGAGTGGCACTTTCCTATTAGAAAATTTTTAAGATAAAATTTTAACGATATTTTAATGTCTTTAGAGTTTTTATAAGAATTTAGTCTAAAAATTCGCTGACGCAAATCATAAAATGTATGAATTATTGCAGAAAATTTTATAAAACTCTTTCCTTTTGTGAGTCCTACGATAAAATTCTCTCACACTTCATAGTTTTTCAGAATAAAAAGATAAATGATAATATTACCGTCTCATTTAATACCCTTTCTTAATACTTTTGTTAGGACACAGCAGGAGAGTATTATAAATTATATTTCCACTTTTCTCGTGACATTCCATTTATCCTTCTTTATGTCTTCACTGGAATTTTTCCCGGAAATATAATAATATCCTGATATAATAAGATTATACGAGGTTTTCTCTGTGCCTTTTACTTGATCACGACAACTGAGAAATCACAATTGGCAGATACAATTATTGGAAAGACGTCATCGAGAAGTTCACTAAGGTATGTTATGTACCCAGAACATGCGAACAAAAAAATGTACACCTCTACCCTTTGTAACATGTGTATTTCTTGTTCCACACGAGAAACCAGCTTGCTAATTCGATCGTCTTGGCGAAAATACGCGCGACAAAGCTTTCTTCTTCAATAAAGACATATTTCTCTACCTCACCAACTCCCTTCTATCGGTCTATCCTATGATATTAGTCTGGCATCACTGAAGTTATATCTACGAGAAATCATATGTGAGTATAAAGTCTCTTCTATGGATAATTAAGTTATCCAACAAAAGGTTCGAGAAAGGGCAACTTCCTTTTATTTCCTTGAGGAAAATACCCTTGAAGGTGAAACTGATCTCTTAATTTTATATCCCAAGACAAAAACTAAATAAAAATGCCTCAAGCCACCGATTTTAATAATTAAAGATTTATTTTTACACCGAGAGTTGAGTAATCCTGTATTGATAAACTTTTCGGAATCGAACACTTGTTTAGCAAAGTAAAATAGATTAATTGACGCCTTTCTTTTATTTGATGTTTTCGTAAATATAATGGCGGATACAAATTTTTCTTAAATTCTTGCTAGATGAAAAAAGTGAAATGGAAAATTCAAGCACAATTTGAATTTCCAGATGTAGATTCTATATAATAATTTATTTTTGCACTCGAAAGTTCAAACCGACAAATTGATATAAACTTCGTTAAAATGAGTGAAGCAGAGAAGGTCGAAAATCAGTAATCCCCAACAGAATAAGAAATTAGTTGTCGAAATCCCAAGAATCAGGTCCCCAGGTGCGAATTTCGGTCGGCTGCCAGAGTTGGACCATCAGGCCACGGTTGGCCCTACTCTGGCGACCAAGGTTTGGTGACCATAGTTGGACCAACTGTGGTAGTTTCGGATTTACCAACTTTGGCAGCCAACACCGGCAACCCAAGATGTGCCCGAACGTCGGCTCAACCATGGCCCAGATTCGAACCTACTGTCGGGCCAACTTTGGCGAATTGATTAAGATGACCGTGATAGTTCGGTCGGCCCACCTCTGGGCCATGATTGAACCAATCATCGACATATTATTAATTATATTATACCCGTGCGGAAATTGCCTTATTTAAAATAATCTTGGAATTAAAATGTAAAAAATTGTATACTATGTAAATTATTACTAACGTACTGTAAAAATATATACTTCTAAAGTATACAACTTTTTATTAGATAATGTTTTTGATAAATAAGTTTTTTCCAAATTTCATACAAAAATACTGTATTTTATAGAAAAATTCAGTCATTGAAAGTGAAAAAATTTCATACCCATAACTGATTAAAATACCTGAAACAAAAAGATTGCTTATTAACAGGGTACAGACCCATCTTTTACGGCCTTTGCAGCAGTAGCTTATAAGCGAGATTTTTTTCGGAATATGATAAGCGAGAATAGCCGAGAGGCTTTAGGCGTTAGGAATGCGTTTAGTTATGTAGATAATATAAGGTAGATTAGAGGGTTCGAATCCAAACGCGAATACGAAATTTTTAATTCAAGCGTGCGATTACAAATAATGTATCAATAATGTACTAATAATGTACCTTATCAGGGCCTGCTAGTGCCCTGATTTCAATTTCTACACGGGAACAAGCATATTTGGTCCAACTTTAACAAGGTTGGCCCAACCATGGGCCGACGGTCAATTCGCACCTGGGTTTTCGAAAAGAAGTTTCTAAATTGTAATGTAAGCGAAAGTTGCTTCCGAGTTTTCTCCAGGATTCAACAGTGAATTCAATTCTTTGATGGGTTGCTATTTTCTCCCGATTAATAGTTAATAAGAATGAGCTTGCATATTGGTGCGTAAATCTACTCTGTTTATAATACATACATATATAATCTTCTTTGTAGATGCTGGTGATTTTCAAAGCTTTCCTTTCCAGCACAGTACCTCTCCTATGTACAGAGAATACAGAGTACCTTAAAGTATCCAGTAGACGTAACATGAATTCGGTATTCTGGAAACGTGTATTCCAAATGCGAATCCTTGAGTCCGTCGAAGGATACGAATTGTTGAGTGGATGGTGCTGGACTAAAAAGAAGGGTTGGTGCTTAAAATAGACGAGAAATTGGTAGCAACCGAATAATTCCAGGCTGGATCTCACCTGAATCTACTCTCTTACCGTACTATTATTCCGGAAACGATGCCTGCATTATCGACTTCCGCTCAACGAATCGAACTGGCCGGTATTGAAGTGGGTACAACACAAGACATCGACCTACTTTTCCTTATCCTCTCCAAAGGATCCCTAAATCCTTGCTTAACAAGAAACGACTAGACGGATTTTCAAATTTTGCATCCCAATTCGTCCCCTTTTTTTTCTCGTAATTCCATTCCAGAATAAACTCGAGACTTCAAAAACTGCGACAGATAGTTACAATCGTGGATAATCGTCTGACATTTAAATGCTGCTTACTTTCTCACTTAACCCTTTCAGGGCAGTGGGACGTATACGTCCCACTTCTTTTTTCGCAGTTTTTCAAGCATTTCTGATACATTTCACCTTGTTTAGTGCACCAGTATTTGATTTTAGACTCTTAAGGGTTCATGTAAAGTAATTATCATGAAGAACTTTTTTCGAATAAAATGGGCTGTTCATAAAGTACTAGTCCTATAGCTGTGGCAAATTTTTTTCAGTTAGTTAACACGTAGAACTATAACATATATTTTTTACAGAATTTTCGGCATAAGTGCATGTAATCTACCGTATTTGTGATCGATTATTTATCAAATCGTTAAAAAAAATGTTTTTCGGGCCACTGATTAAGAATATAATGTCAAAATTGAAAAATTCAAAATGGCGGATTCAGAGTGGCGGTTATATTAGTGCAAATTCGCAATTTTTTGCAATTGCTATGAAACTTAGTGTATGAGGGTTTTTGATGTCGCTGATTACAAATCTGATGTCAGAACTGCAATTAGCGATCCCGAAAATCCCAGTATACCAAGTTTCGTAGCAATTCCCGAAACACTTTCGATTTACACTAAAATCAGCGCCATTTTCAATCTTCCATTTTGAATTTTGCAATCCTGACACCAGATTCGTAACCAGCGACCCAAAAAATACCCATACAAGTTTTGTGTCAATTGTTCGAAAATTACAAAATTAGAGTAAAATAGTCGCCATCTTCTATCCGCTATTTGAAATTTGCTATTCTGACATCAAATCTGCAATCTACGATTCCAAAAACCCCCATACAACGTGTTTTGTGCAAGTTGTTCGAAAAAATCAACATTATAGTCACATAGTCACCATCTTGGATCCGACATTTTTAATTTTGCAAATCTGATGCCAGAATCATGATCAGCGATCCCGAAAACCCCTAAGTTACCATTAATAGCAAGAATTAGTTCAACAGAAAAATGTGCCCCTGAAAGGGTTAAAGGGGTCGTCTACTTATTAGGCCTCATTATTACTCTTACTTTACCAATGGATTAAAAGAAAACTACTCAAGATTTTTCAATGCGGTTTTTTTCCAGTAGTAGGTTTATTCTTCAACATTTTACATTGTTTTTCATAATTCATTATATCCATCCCCATAGCTAAAACACGCGGTTGCCCGGGCTTCCATCGAAAGTGTATAGAAAGATGGGGTTACCAACTTTGCGAGTTGAGTGTGTCTGAAAAGTGAGCAACCAAACAAATTTTTGTTATTACTTCTATCAGAAGTTGACACGAGCTTTTTGAATTATTTTGTTTTTTTTTCAAAATGGCGGACCTACAAAGTAAAGGTGACGTTTTTTCCATGGATTTAGATCCACAATTATTTATTTAAATACTTAACTGAATAAAATTTTGCAAAAATATCAACTTTTGGCGACGTGTTAGCTGAAAAGAACAAAAAAGAGTTTAACTGGATATATACAGTCCTTCTTGGTGAAACTGGTTACCCCATCTTCAAAAACACAAGTTTTGGAAAATCGACTTTAAAGATTTACGATGTCACGCAAATTTACCGCGCGCGGGTGTATTTCACGACCTGTAGCACTCAAACTATGACGAATTTGACTAAATCCATTTAACAGCGTATTTCTCATATCTTTTAGATAAGAAATATGTGAAAAAAAAATCGACTTTTTGAAAGAAAAAAAGTAGATGACCCCCTTAAGCAACACTCAGATTTCGTATAAAGTAGTACAAATACTCCTGTGATAATCCTTTCTACAAAAAGGTTTTAATTGTAATTATAAGAAATGAGAATTCTTTATTCATTCAAATTTTTCGAATTTTTAAATAAATTTACGGATCGAAAATTTGCGGCACATTAAATTTAAAGTTGACACACTTTAAAAGAAAAAAGATACTTCCGGATAAAGAAGCCTGTAAAAGTACATCGCTTGGTATCTTTTGATTAAGGCGTTTTAAGTTTTTAAACCGTCTGAAGTTACTTTCTCATTTCCGTACCTGAACTCGGACTTCTGCAATTTCTTTCTGAAAGAAAAAGTTTCTTGAGCAAGACCCATGATCAAACGATTTAATTATTGATTGGAGAAGTGTGAGGATAAAACTTTATTATCCAAAAGAAGATCGCCAGAGCCTTTGAATCCGGCATTTTTACTTCCATGAACAGCTAACTTTACTTCGTGGAATACTTGTGGTATTGCTTGCATTGTAAATTCATGGACCCTTAATTCCAAATTTCTGTAATAAAGAAGCATTTTTTGCAAAATGTCATTGGTGAATAAACCTGATGAAGAAATCAAAATAAACAATAAATTTGACTAATTTTTTTTATTTCAATAATTTTATAATTTATTTCCATTTCATTTGTGTAATAAAAAATATTTTCACCATTAAATTTATTCGAAAAATGCTTTTTTACTGCCGAAAATTGAAAATAAGATCTTTTCCTATATAATTCTAATGGAAGCAATACTAGCAATGCAAATATTTACCAATAATATAGAAATTTTGTCCAAATGTCAAAACAATTTTCTTGTTAATGAAAAATAAACTGTAATTACAATATTTTAATAAAATTACTTATCTAACATTACCAGTTTATATTGATTATTCGCTTCTTTTACAACCCTTGCCTTGGCAAGTAAGTGAAATAGTTTTTTAAAGTGTTTTCTCTTCTACAAAAGTTGGCGTTGATCATGAAACGAGGATTTCATTTACAATCTTATTTTCATCCTTGAATATGTGAAGTTTTGAAGTCGGGTAAGTTTAGAGCTTTTGAGTTTTATGGAGGGTTTGGAGCTGGTTATGAATAGCGAGAAATGTCAATATGAGATTTAATATCCCTGAAACCTGTAGTAATAATTAGGTACATAACTTCGGTATAAACGCCAAAGTTCGCGGTAGATTACCCACCAACAATAACCACTATTCTCGCAACATATTCCCTCTAAATTTTATCTCTAATTTGCGTTTACATTGATAGTTATCATTGAGAAACTTTCTTTAATGAGTTCCAGTAATGTCCATATCCCAATATTCTCTGCTTTATGAGCCTGAAAATATTTCCACTTCAAACATATTTTTCTACTCATTAAATTTTTGAATTAGCATTGTTATTCTAAAATTATGTTTATGGTGAAGGCACAAACAAATTTTCGGATAAACAGTTGATTCATCTTTACTCAAAATGTTAATACGTCTATTCTCTAGGGACGCCTAGTCTAATGGAGAAAACATAAAAACTATGTATTGGCTTGCCAACAAAGTCATTTCGCTTTTTTCCGCTAGATGCCTTTAGTCGTTCGAAGTCGTTCTTCTCCATTGCTAACTTCAAACCATATATGGTATTTGACAGCTGAAGTTTCATAGATTATTCAGTAAAAAAAAAGTTCCAAGTTTTGTTGTTTATTTAACCCTTTAACGCCCAGATGTGCAGAATTTTCACGTTGACTACAATGTCGTACCATTTATAGAAAAAAGATTGGAAACTCCATATCCTACCGTTTTTGGGGTCGCTCTTTCGAATGGAACAGTCAGAATTCTCAAAACATGACGCTAAATTCTTTATTTTCCCAAAAATACCCAAAAAAACGCTATTTTTGGTGTACGATTTTTTTTTAATTTAAATTTTTACTATGTTCCCCACACTTAAGCAACTTCTAACTTATCAGAAACGTGTTCTCGAGACTTGTACTTTTAAAATATGCATTGAAATATTTTGTTTTTCTTTATTTCTCTAATTCAAAATGGCGTCTGGACGTTTGAAATATTTTGAAATTGAGAATATTGATCCTATTTCGGATTTTCCAGGTTACTTCGTTGTGTGATCATACAAATAAGTTATTACGAGTTTTGTCTCACTGATTGTGATTGGCGGAAGCAATATTAGCCCATAAACTTAAAATTCAAGATGGCGGCTGCCATGAAGCTAGTAGAAATACGTATATTTCGAGTTTTATTACAAACCAGGATGGTGTCAAATTTGCCAATTAGCAATCTCATAGGTTTTAGTCATCACTAAATTCGAATCTTAGGTGAGTTTTTCGAAATTTAAAATGGCTGATCCAATATGGCGGACCCGTTATGAAAAATTTGATATTCCTGAAATAAAAAAATACTGCCGCATTCTGCGCAAAATTGGAAATCAAGATTACTCTTAATGTTTTTTTGATTACAAGAATTGTTTTCGAGAAAAAAATTCCAAAATTATGAGGCTTCCCGAAATTATTCAAAATTTACATATATTTATATTTTTTGTTTGCTTTGCTTACTTTGCTAATATTTCATAAAATAATGTTCATATGAATCATACATGAAACTTACTTATAATAATATGTCATTCTGATGCTGGTGTAACTTACCAATTATGCTATAGAAGTATGGTAGATGAACATTTATAGATAAATGGTAGGGTGTGAGACACTAATAAATGTTGGGGAATTAGTAAATTCGCCTGCATTTTATATTTGCTGATACTCTATCTTACCATAAAAATCCATAAATGTCGATTTGTCATACATACTCAAATTTCTAATAATTTCGGGAAGCCTCATAATTTTGGAACTTTTTTCTCGAAAACAACTCTTGTAATCAAAAATACATCAAGAATAATTTTGATTTCAAATTTTGCGTAGAATGCGGCAGTATTTTTTTATTTCAGGAATATCAAATTTTACATAACGGGTTCGCCATATTGGATCAGCCATTTTAAATTTCGAAAAACTCACCTAAGATTCGAATTTAGTGATGACTAAAACCTATAAGATTGCTAATTGGCAAATTTTACACCATCCTGGTTTGTAATAAAACTCGAAATATACGTATTTCTACTAGCTTCATGGCAGCCGCCATCTTGAATTTTAAGTTTATGGGCTAATATTGCTTCCGCCAATCACAATCGGTGAGACAAAACTCGTAATAACTTATTTGTACGATCACACAACGAAGTAACCTGGAAAATCCGAAATAGGATCAATATTCTCAATTTCAAAATATTTCAAACGTCCAGACGCCATTTTGAATTAGAGAAATAAAGAAAAACAAAATATTTCAATGCATATTTTAAAAGTACAAGTCTCGAGAACACGTTTCTGATAAGTTAGAAGTTGCTTAAGTGTCGGGAACACAGTGAAAATTTAAATTTAAAAAAAAAATCGTACCCCAAAAATAGCGCTTTTTTAGGTATTTTTGGGAAAATAAAGGGTTTAGCGTCATTTTTTGTGAATTCTGACTATGCCATTCGAAAGAGCAACCCTGAAAACGGTAGGATATGGAGTTTCCGATTCTTTTTCATCTTTTTTCTATAAATGGTACGACATTGTAGTCAACGTGAAAATTCTGCACATCTTGGCGTTAAAGGGTTAATGTTTCGCATAGATTTGAAATGGATATTCCAGACGGTCATTTTTGCCACATTTTATTCATTACTTCTGAAAAGGTAAAAACGCAGTGCAAGCTCGGAAAAAGTTGTATGATGTTCATGGTGAAAAATCATTAACAGAACGCCAGTGCCAGAATTGGTTTGCTCGTTTTCGTTCTGGACGCCCAACTGAAGTTGACGACGACAAAATAAAAGCAATGATAGAAAATAACCGGCGTAGTACGACACGAGAGATCACAGAGAAGCTTAACATATCACATACTTGCGTTAAAAGACATTTAAAACAACTTGGTTACGTTAATAAGCTCGATATTTGGGTTCCTCACAAATTGAACGAAATTCAATTCACCAAACGAATTTCTATTTGCGATTCACTGCTGAAACGTAACGAAACCGATCCATTTTTAAAGCGAATCATAACGGGCGATGAAAAATGGGTTCTTACGATAACGTCGTGCGAAAAAGATCATGGAACAAGCGAGATGAGCATTCACAATCGACATCAAGAACAGATATTCATCAAAAGAAGGTTATGCTGTGTGTTTGGTGGGATTTCAAAGGTAATATGTTTATTTTGAGCTGCTCTCAAGGAACAAAATTATCAATTCGAAGGTCTACTGTCGCCAGCTAATGAAATTGGATCAAGAAATCAAGGAAAAGCGGTCAGAACTGGCAATTCAAGATAACGCTAGACCACATACATCTTTGGTTATGTGCAAAAAATTATTGGAGTTAGGCTGGGAAGTGATGCCACATCCACCGTATAGTCCTGACCTTGCACCATCCGATTATCATTTATTCCGTTCACTTCAAAACCATTTGAATGGAAAAACATTCGATTGAAATAAGGCTGTAGAAAATGATTTGATTCAGTTTTTTGCCTCTAAGAATCAAACTTTCTACGAAAGCGAAATTATGAAGCTGACTGAAAGATGGCAAAAGGTCATCGAACATAATGGTCAATACATAATTGATTAATGTTTGTTATTTGTATTAATAAACTTGCTTTCAAAATCATAAAAAAAACGAAATGACTTTGTTGCCAATCCAATATAAATCCAAAAACAGTGAAAATACTAAAAATTTTGTTTTCGAAACCGACAATAGGTTTCTTCTCGGAAATTGATGCCTTTATCCTATGCATAATTTCTAATCATATTTATTAATACAGAACGATGTTGTTTTTGAAAATAACATAACTATTTCTCAAGTATTTTTATTTTGTTTCGCGTGGGATAAATCAATTTTGCAAGAAGAACCCTATTATAAACAAATATCTTGAAAATTTACCCTAAAAAATGCATGGGAAAAACGTTTTTGATAACGAATGAGTGGGAGATTCACTGACCGGAATATTATACTAGGGTGTTTGATATCGACGTGATAAAATGAACAAGAATTAATTTCTTTGGCAAAAATCGGTTTTATTTCTCAATCTACTCTCCTTTTAGCTCGATACAACGAGTCCAACGATCTTTCAACTTTTCTATGCCTTCCAAATATTACGATTTGTCAAACCCTCCAAAATGCCCTTCTGTTTCCCCTGTGCAATGTTCGATGTGTGAGATGGTGAACTGTCATCATGAAAAAGGGTTTTTTTCTTCTTCAATGTGGCTGTTTCTTCCTGACTTCGTCAACCAATCGATCCACTAATACAACATAACGTCCAGAAAACGCTCATGAAAAAGTTCGAAAACATGCTTTAGTTATATACATAGTTTGTCCAAAAAGTAATGTCAGTAAGTCGATTAAAAAAAAAATTTATTGAACAGATCGGTACAACACAATTAAATGTTTCAAAATAGGCTCCTCTTGCGTCGATACATCGCTTTCAGCGAGATTTCCAGGCATCGATGGCGTCACAGAAGGCCTTCTCCGGCATGTCCTTTAGAGCCTTAGTGCAAGCCTTTTTGACTTTGTCAACTGTTCCAAAATGATGTCCTTTCATGGGAGTATTGAGGCGTGGAAACTAGGAAATTAAAAATCAAATATCTTATTTTTTCCCTTAAAATCACGAGTCCTAGTTCCCTCTTTTCAATTGTGAATATCAAACCCAATGCGTGAGTCTCCTGACGAGGATGTATTTCTCAAAGTCAAAGTAAATTTGAGAAAATTAAATTCACATCAACAATATTATAAAATTTATTGGAAGTATAATAATAAATCATGAAGAATAATCTTGAGTGCAATGAGAATACACCCGCGTCGCCGAAGGGGGCCCGGCAAATTTTTAATTCGCCTTTTGGAACATTTCTTACACTTGATGTGTTTAGTGAATAATTAAATTTTTTTGAAGAGGCACCCAGAGATCGAACAGTCGAGCATTTAATTAATACTTGCATCACTGTTCCTCTCGGCACGGCATCAGCGTTGGCACTATCACGATGGATGCGAATTTAAGGTTCGGGAAAACCGCGATGGACCGTGAAAAACCACTTTTACGTCGATAGAAGGGTTGTCGTCTCTGGTGGCATCTAAACTCTCTAATAGCATTTCAACAGAAAGCCAACAACAGGTAAAGGTTCATCTTTGAAGAAAAAACGGAGGCGGAATGTAATTTGCATCACAAAATCCTTTCGTTTAACCCGACATGGTCCAGGGATAATGATATTGCTCAGCATTCGTAGAAGAAGAGGAGGAATCCGCCTATCAACTAGACATACGCACACAAACTTGAGGTAGAGGATAGTCTCTCGGAACACGTTCCTATTTTGTCCCAGACTTGTTTACTTTGCTCGGTTTATCGAATGCAGACAAAAGCACCCACTTGGATTCGTTTTCTTGTCTTACCTCTCTCTCAACTTGATTGATGCATACTTACATCTACTACTTTCAGCCAAGCAAGAGACGGTCAAATGACACAAGTAAACTTTTTAAAAATTGTCTTCAATTGAAATTATAAATTCCTATTTAATTATAGGTGAAGAACGTAATTTATCTTGTTTAATTTTATTCAAATAGACCTTCTAAATAAATTAATTTTCGCTAGTTTATACACAGCTATTATAATTTACACAAAGTTAGTCTAATCTTTAATTTTATACCCCTGTTTTGATTAGATTTAAGGACATTCTGAAGAAAATCGGTTTTATACTGATTTTCTTAAAATTTTAGCTACACGATATTCCTTATTCACGATAGCATTCATTGTTAAAGTTGCAAGTTTTAACATGTAAGGTATAGGCGACGCATGAGCGAGCGGGACATTTTAATTCGTAGCAATCACAATTTTCTATTGATTTCGACTGAACAAATAACATGTGATACATGATGATGTTAGGAATAATATTTTACAAGATGGGGATGAATAGCGGTGCCGTTTAAGCGTAATTGTAATTTGAAGCTCGTAATCTGACGGTGTTTTCAAGCTTGTCACACGATGGAAGGGGTAATGCCGTGGCCACGCGGCAAAGCTGTAACGCAACGGGACAAACGGTAGGAAAGGGAAGACCTATATATTTCGCAAACCACTATTAAAAATATGATTATTTATCAGCAGTAATTTCTGTAGATCTCAATAAAATCTGTAAATATATTGGGTTGTCCCAGAAGTAATTGTCGATTTTTTCATACAAATTAAAAATATTTTTTTAAATACAAGGAATGAACTTCAATCAATGATATATTTTCGATTTTGTTCAATGAGCTTTTGCCATCTTTCTGGTAACTTCATAATTCCACGCTCATAGAACTTCTGGTCTTTATCGGCAAAAAACTGAACCAAGTGCGATTTCACAGCTTCATCATCATTGAAAGTTTTCCCATTCAAGGAGTTTTGCGAAGATCGAAATAAATAGTAATGTGATGGTGCAAGGTCAGGGCTATATGGCGGATGTAACATCACTTCCCAACTAAGCTTTAATAATTTTTGACGAGTGGCTAAAGATGTGTGTGGTGTAGCGTTGTCATAGTGAAAATTACACCTTTACGATTCACCAATTTTGGCCGTTTTCTTTTACCACTGCGTTCAATTTGTTTAGCTGACGACAGTAGACATCCGAATTAATCGTTTGGTTTCTTGGAAGCAGCTTAAAAAATACCATACCTTTCCAATCCCACTAAACAGACAGCATAATCTTTTTTTGATACAATTAAGCTTTCGATATTGTTTGTGGTGGTTCATCACACTTTGACCATGATCGTTTTTGAAGGACATTATTCTAAACAATCCATTTTTCATCACCAGTGATAATTTGATTGAAAAAAGGATCGAATTCATTGCGTTTAAGATGCAAATCACAAGCGCTGATGCGTTTTGTTTAATGAATTTCTTTCAATTCATGTGGAATCTAAATATCAAGTTTTTTAACGAGTCCAAGACGTTGTATAAGACGGTCGATTGTTGATTTTGGTATTTTTAACATTTCTTTTTTGGTCATCATCGACTTCATTTGGCCGACCTGAACACTGCTCATCTTTGAGTGAAAAATCCCCAGAACGAAATTTATCAAACCCATTTTCGACACTGTCTGTCTTTTAAGGGTTCCTCTCCATACACATCACGTAACTTTTTAGTAGCCTGTACTGCATTCTTACCTTTAAGGAAATAAAAGGCAAAATAAGTCGAGAAGGCTCGTTTTTACACTCCATCTTGAAGTCGATGCCAAACTAACAACTGTAAACGAAATTACGCGCAATTCGTTTGTAAAGCAAGCTAAGAGTGACAGCTAACAAATGCCAGAAGGAAAAAATCATGACATTGAAAGAAGCCATTCAAAAAGATGGTCAAAGACATCTATATGTGAAATCGGCAATTACTTCTGGGACAACCCAATACGTTATAAAAAAGAATCAACAGTAACAAAAAAGTTCATTCACACAAAATGGAATATTACTTCGTGCCCCGTATTTGAAGCTGGAATTCTCAGGGGTATTGTGAACGGGTTGGGTACGTTTATACGGCTGACATTGGCAAGCTGGAAGGCAGCGTTGCCAGATCTTCGCTTCACTCTAAGGACGCTAGTCTTGGTATATACGCAGAAGACGCGCAACCAGCGCTCCCAGATCGTAGATGGAATTCACCCCCTCTACTCTACCAGTTTATTGCAAAAAAAAAACAATTTTTCAAATATAATTTGGGGAAAGTGAAGTATATTACTTTTTCAAGTTGTTCTTTAATTATATTGGAAAGTTTGCCCAAATTATACTTGAAAAATTGCTTTTTCTCAATTAAATGTCAAAATGGAGGGGGTGAATTCCATCCACGATCCGGGAGCACTGCGCGCAACTCCCTTATTAGCATTAATGCGCACAGTCGACGCTGAAAGGTTTGGACTAGGGAGAGGGACGCGCTATACCGAACGGCAGCCGAACTGAGCCAAGCATACATCAAACTTTTGTCTCCGATTGTCACTTTAGAAGGTCCTTGACAGTTAGAAGTCAATTTATAATTTTGTGCACAAAGTTAGGAAAATTGTATACCTGCATATTTAAGAAAAAATTGTCAAATTATTCAAATGCTTTCTCAAGGTAATTTATTTTCAAGCAACGTTATCTGCAAATTTCTTTTTACCAGAGAAATATTACTTATGTATTTTTCTTTAGCTTCATAACAAAAAAGACTTTATGTTTAAAAGTATACGTAAATTTGCGTACATTTCATGTATATTTGTAATAATCGACCTCGTTTATCTATACTTACAATTTGTAAAATCTTCAGTATGTTGTTATGCATTATATTACGTTTGTTATTAAAATTTCCCCTATCTAATATAAACCAAAGAAATGTTAATTTTTGCAAACTCTAATTTATGTATACCAAAGAAATTTCGATCTATAATTTTGTGGACAAAGTTAGGAGAATTGAACACCTAAATATTTAAGCAAAAATTGTGAGATTCTTTTTTAAAAATCTTTCTCAAAGTATTTAATTTTCGAGCAGTGTTATTTTCAATTTTCTTTATACCAAAAAAATATTTACTGAACTATTTGATATTTACCAGCATGATACTACGCATTTATTTTAAAGATTTAATTTTATGATATATTATTCTAAAGCAATTTCAAGTTAGGAAAAGTACGACAGATATTTAATTCAATTTTTCTTTAAATAAGATTTTAATAATTATTATTATTATTTAACTAGGGCTATTTGTTCATTTATATTGAACATTCTTCAATAAAATAATAAATATATAATAATAAATTACATGATACTTTATAAAGATTCGAAGGATTTCATGAGAATTAATTATTGCGAAGAATTGCACGTGATTTGTAGAGTTTTCGTAGGATTTTATAGAAGTTCATGGAATTTTTATGAGAACTTGAAGGATTTGAAGGGGTTTCATACAATTTCAAGAATTTTTGCGAGCCTAGTTTCTATCAGATGTCATTAATTATTTACCATAAATGTTAGGGGACTTCAAAGAGGCTTTATAGAATTCTTTTGTTATTTCAAAATTTGCTTCAGGATTTCTGCATTGGGATTCATACACCACAGTTTAATCGATTTTAAAGAGTTTCTAAAGGCTGTAGAAGGTACTTCATGTGATTAAACGATATCTAAGGTTTTTGTAGATAAATGTTGGAATATTTTCTATAATTTTTTAAATATCAACATAGCTGTCGTTTAATGATATTTATCTCAATTGAAGCTTCATGTCTATCAGATATTTCAAACTGGAATGATGGAATTTGAAGCTGAATAATGAACACTCAACGCTCACTGTTGTGCGTATTGAATCTTTTAGCAGAATGCTCACTGGCCCATTAATGAATTAATTTAAACTAGTTATTCATGAAAGGTTCATAACCGTACAAATATTTATTTTCAAGCATCAGCATAGTTGAATGAGTGACTAGGTTTTATTTAATGTAAAAATTATTATGGTCTTTGACAATACCTCCGAACAATACATATTATATTATTAAACATTTCAAAGAAACTCATCTGAATAAAATTCAAAATGTATCAAAATTTGCATAGGATTTGCAAATAATAAAAATAATATTTAAATTGCTAGAAAAGTAGTTGGAAAAACTGTTCATTTTTGAGTGTATATTATAGTCAGCTCCCGTCAACAATAGACATTAATTCTATGCTTAAAACCTTTTTTAATTTCGACTCGACTGGGACTTCAATTTTATAATAGCCCCTCAAACAATCCTTAAATCTCCAAACTAAAATATACCTCCATTTACGAAATATTCGTTCAAGAGACAAGTGTTAAATTGAGATTGTAAAATTCGAAAGGACTTTTAAGTACTTTAATGACTCGTATTCACTACGGTTAGCTAGACATGCTGGATTTTCGCCAATCAGCACCACCAATTAGCACAATTTGGTAGGATCTTGCTCAGCAAATCCAATGGGTTTCGATTCCGTAATAAACATAGGAATTAATTACTCAAAATCCACGTGTTCGTAATACAGAAGGCGTAGGAGCTTATTCGTGAAGCACAAGAACATGTCCACTTGGCACGCGATTCACAAGATGGAGAATACAATTAAACTGCGATTGGGTGAACAAAGAAAGGTATAAAATTACCAAGATACGACAGACATTCTCTAATCAATCAAATTCTTTATAACTCTTACGCACGTACTTGTTCGTTCTCGGTTCATATTAAATTGGGATACATGTTTTTTAGTAGATACCCACGCATTAGAATAAAAATCTGTTTTTAGCCTCAAGGAGAAAAAATATTATCATAAAGAATTGATTCAATTGTATCAATTTTTCATTTGCGCGAGGTACAATTACTCGAATAACGAAAAAATTGCAGAAAAACACCAACCTATTGAATCGTTTTGTAATGCAGTAATTTAAATAAAAATACAGTGCTAAAAATGTAATCTTCAGCAGATTAATTAATTTATATGGAAATTATAAATTGAAGTAACAGTTTTAAATACTACAAGAGGTTTTGAATCAATTTTTACTGACCTATTACAGAATATTCTATGAGAGACTTTTTCAAAATTCTCTAATAGAATATTCTGGAATAGGTTAGTAATAATTGATTCAAAACCTCTTGTAATATTTATTTCTCGAACATTCTATCCCAAATAAATAAATACTTTAATCATAAAATGATCAATATTCTTTCAAACAATAATGAATATTGAATTTCATTTTACAATAAATCTCTCTTTTCTGTGGTTCTGGAAGATAGTTCCTGGTATAAATGCATAAGGTTTAACGTAAAAATATCTGTAGAGAGATGAGGATGAAGCCACAACATTCTGTAGGTAGCGAGTGCCGCTAGATTCAAGCTGGTGATGAATACCTCAATCAAAGTAGCGTGAAACGACAGAGGGAGCAGAAATGCGAGGGTGGAAACAAGCTCTGCTTAAATGTCAAAACGAAATATCCAAGGATTATGCAATTTATGGAAACACAGGGCATTGCAAATGCGAACCATTGTGACTTTACGAGCCTTGCCGCCGGATATTCATGCAAATTCGCACATTTGATGCACGGCTTTGCCGCGCCGTGGACTCTTCTAAGACTGCCGCGTCTCTCGCGATTCAGTTCCGGTACGTTGGCATCGTGAAATTCCCCCAGGAAAAATCGGGCTCCAGGCTTTTGCAAGCTCTGGCGGAAGCACTTCTTATTTTGCTGATGTACCTTATAGAAAATCGATCAAAGTCACCCTGGGGCTTGCCACTCAACTTTGAAAGCCAACCAATACTTACGGATTGCATTCCAAGAATGTTAATTAATTGTTTATTTATTACATTCAGAACGTTTGAAATGACTTATCCAAGATAATATATCATACAATTCACGAACAAAACAAAAAATAAAATATTTGAATTTTTTCCCTTCAAAGTATTAGAGTGTAAGCTCTCCATGGAGAAAATAATAATTACGGCTCTGCCGTGTCTGTTTAATCACGAATGCAGTTAAGATTAGTATGATACTGTGAGATCCAGTGCAGTGAAAAGGTTCGATTCTCGGCGATTGTGAATCGTTTTTTAGAGTTCATGCACCATAAAAATAAAGTTATGTGAAATACTCTGAAAAAAAAATTCTATTGAATTTCTAGCATTTCTGCTAAAAACATGTACTACATAGGGTGAAAAGTCCGCGGCCTCATATATAGATTGCAAAACTATATCAAAATTTTTATGTTTATGGAGTAGTGCCAACCTTCACTAGCCTTCAATCAAAATTTTATGACATTTCGACAATTATTTTACAAGCTATAGTCATTAGAGTAACAATACGTTTGCTGATTGAGAAAAGATGGATTCAAAGGAATTTCGTGTTTTGATTGAACATTGCTTTTTAATGGGAAAAAATACTATTAAAGACAAGGAATAGCTTGATAAATGTTATGGTACATCTTCTCTATCAACAGAACGCGTGCGTAATATTTTATATGAACATTTGGGTATGTCAAAACTGTCTGCGCGATGGGTTGCGCGTTCTCTAACAATCGACCAGAAGTAGCAGTACGTTGATGATTCGGAGCGTGCTTTGGCGCTATTTCAGAGTAATCAAACGGAATTTTTGCGTCGATTCGTGACAAATGATGAAACATAAATCTATTATTACGCATCGGAATTCAATAGACAGTCTGCAGAATGGTTGCAAGCGGCTGAAAGCCGAATGAAAAGCCTAAAGACACAACGTTTGGCTGGCAAAGTTAAGGCCAATATTTTTTGGGACGCGCATGACATAATATTCATCGACTATTTGAAAAAAGGAAATACAATAACTGGCGAGTACTATGTTACATTATTGGACAAATTGGACAAGGGAAAAACGACCGCATTTGGGAACGGAAAAAACCGTGTTACATCATGACAACGCACCAGCGCACTCATCCATAAATGCGATGGTGGAATTGGATTCTTTGGGTTATGAACTGCTCCGTCGCCCACCGTATTCTCAAGACCTGGCCCTTAGAGATTATTATTTGTTTCCTAATTTGAAAAGATGGCTCAAGGGAAAGAGATTTCACACCAATGAGGAGGTCATATCGGTAACGGAAACCTATTTTGCAAAGTTTGATAAATCGTATTATTCCAAGGGTATCAAAATATTAGAAAACTATTGGAAGAAGTGCAATTCGCTTCAAGGAGATTATGTTGAAAAATAAAAATAATTTCACATGCAAAAATTGGTTTTTAAATTGGTAGGCCGCAGACTTTTCATATCATGTAGTATACCATCTATTCAAAACAAAATTCTATAGAATTTTTAGCAAATTTATTGGTTTTTATAGCATATTTTTTGAATGAATGATACTCTGGTCAATTTAGAATAGAATCAATCACAATAATAAATAGATTCCATGGGTAATATTGAATAATTATTACTTGAAGAAAATTTGGGATGCAATAAAGGACTTGCTAAGACAGGTCCCGTGACTTTTCTTCAGATTGATCACTTGACCAATATGGTACATTTACTTTCAAAAAATAGTTAGAAAAGTTAAATTTATTTATTTTTCGGTCCCACTCAGAACAGAAGTTATTCTGCATTAAAGTCTACAGACAGTGAAACCAAAGCTTCATGGCATTGCAGAAACCCACATGAATAGATATATGATCTGTGACAATTGGACACAATACGAAAAATATACTATAAAGTATGATGTTTATCTCTCTTTAAAAATGTAATGCTTTGCATGATTACAGCACTTCTACGCAATGTTTGGGAATTGCGAGGAAAATCATATGTTAGCACAGAAGGCCATAGGCTACTCAAATTTCATCAATGGATAAATGTGCCTGATTTCGGAGTTAATTAAAAATTTTAAAGTCGTGTCCCTAATTTCACGATTCAATGCCCACGGCTGACATTGGTAGGTGTGGAAAGTACGTGCATCTACCTAAGTCAAAGTTCTTCCGAGTTTTCATTAGATTCATGCGTTGGATAAACACCATATTAAAAGAAAAACTGTGCATCAAAAATTGTGAAAGTGTTTATCAAAAAAATTTCGAGACCATCACTCCTTATTGAAGTACACTTTTCTATGCTTCCGGAAATACAACAGTATGTTAGGCCTAGTAACTTTGCGATGGATGAAGTGAATATCGCACTGCGCACGAAAGTTATGTACAATTTAGTTCTAAATAGCCTCGACCATTACCTGCGGCTGTAACAATTGCGCGCATCAAGATGGGACCAAATTTTCCACCAACTTTGCTGTATTTCGGCATAAGAAAATTATAATAATGTACCTCAAAAACTAATGGGCCGTAAACAGGAATAAATAAAAAATATGTATACAATTTCCTTTTCTTCAACAACTATTGGTTGAACAACCAAATTTATCAAACAAAAAGTTTTATTTCTTTAGAATCATTTTTGTCCGAAACTTGTTTCCATAAAGTTTGGGTTTTTTGAAGTAATAAATATTTTATCTTGTCTCAAATGCCTAAAAAAAGCAATGTGTGTTCATTTTCCATTGAATAAAAAATAATAGAAATATACTTCAACTTGTATGTAGAATGTAGGAAAGAAGTTTGAAATGTAAGCCTCTCATTTATTTTTGAACTTTTCTTTTTTGCGAAAAATAACATTTTCTGTGGAAATGGAAATTGTGGAAATTTTTTATAATTTAATTTGAACTAAAGTTTAGAGAACAAAAGAAAAATATTTTTTAATTAATGCATAAAAATAAAAGCGTATAGTGTTTGTTATTAAAATTACATCAATTTCACCTTCTACTACAAATATTAGAGGAAAATATTTCAACAGAGACACATTTAGCAGATGTTTTATATTTGCCTTTTGGTAATTTAGTATCAAAATAGCGGTCGATTTATCTCCGACAAGAAGAGTCAGGAAGATAAATACCATCAAGGATACATTCTGGAAGCTGAGATGGTCTTTAGAAGGTGAGTATCGAACGGTCCAAAGTGGAAGTTACCTTCGAGTTTAGATCAGAAAATCTCAATCTTACGACCGATGTTTTTCAAACTCATCACAAGTTTTTTCGATCATCTGTCTGCCATCAATTTCGTTTTCTTCTTCCCTCAGGTCAACATGATCCTATCTATGATTTCGATTTTTTTCATTCCACAGAAATTTCTCCATGAATATCTAGACGTACATCGTGCGTACTATACACATAGTACTATACACAATTACACTTTTCTGCTCAATTTGACTTTCCGGTCTTTATACAAAGAATGACGCTGCTCTCTAAACCTGAATCAGTGAACGGCCACTGATTCGCAGTGACTATTCACTGATGGCAGCAGTTATAAGGCTTTCACTGAGAATCAGTGAAATTCGACTGATGAATCAGTGAAATAGATTGAATTCACTTATTGAATCAGTGAAATGTTCAGGTGGAAATAATAAAACCAGCAACATATTTTAACGATCGATAAACTCGTTTATTTTAAGTTAAACAACTTAAAAAGAAATTACGTAATTATTATTATATATTGTAATTATTATTGTGTATAATTATATTTTGTAACGTCTAGATGAAACTTTTGAATTCGCGAATTCAAAAGTTATGTTCACGTGGCGCGTTCACTGATTGATTCTACTGGAATTATAGTTTTGCAGATTATATCCTTTCTATCAATAGCTTATGATATGTTTTGAAATTGAAAAAAAACACTGAATATTCATTCGGAATTGATCGAAATCTTTTTTATTATATTGGATATTCTATGCCATTTATGATTTAAACAATATATCGGCCAAATGTCCCCCGAGACTTGAGCCAAAAATGCGACTCATCAGAAAAGATGATTTTTTGATGAAAATTGGGATCATTTTCAATTGATTCCAGAGCCCAATCCGCGAACTCCCGACGCAAACGATGGTCATTAGGCTTCAGTTCTTGGGCCAGAATCATCTTATAGGGATGCAGGCCAAGATCCAATCGCAAAATACGCCAGGTAGTCATCCTGGACAGGCCCAATTCCTGAGATCGGCGTGGCACGGACAATTCACGGTTTTCCTCGATACTGGCCTGTACGGCGGCTATATTCTGTGTAGAACGTGCGGTACGCATACGATTTTTAGGCTTAGTATCCAATAGAGTAAATTCACTCTCCAACTTATCGATTATTCGACGAATTGAGAGCGCGGATGGAGCAGAATGACGACCATATTTTGCACGATATGCTCTTTCAACACCGACAAAACTTCTCGAATTTTGATAAAATAATTGGACAATTTCCAAACGTTGTGGAAGCGTGAAACTACTCATGATTAAATGGCAAACCTTACTGATCACAACTGACAGCAGACGTCAAAAATTTCAGTTCAAATGAGCCCGATAGGGACATTCAAAATCATATCACCCCTATTGGGAAACCCTTTATTTCTTAAGGACTTCAAAACAGTGAATATAATTTACCATCGTCTTTCTAAAAGTTAAGTTCATCACGTAGTGTTAAGATGATGCCGCTTAAGATATATTGAAAGTAGAGTGTCACGCATCACGGAGTTTCATTACTCATATGCAAATTCACTCGGTCCTGAATTTATGATGTGCGTGCTCCATTTCAAGATAAGCTCGCCCATCTTTCTTCTCTTATTTCACTTCTTTGGAGTTCTTTCGCTCTGAACTGGAGGAAAGGAAGTCGTATCTGCTGTCCACAAGCGTGCTAGGTTCTGATATTTATACGATGTGACAGACGCATGTCATGACTGAAATATTCAATTTCAGGAATGCTAAATTCCTTCCAAACAATTACAAATACAGTAAAACCTATCGTAGCCGACACTCTCCTAACGAACATCCCACTGACGCTTCACATTATTAGTCGAGAAATGTGCATGGTCAGGGTCGTCTTAAACACCGTCTTTGGAGGGTCCTCATATTTTTGTAAAACGTCTTAGTAATTTTTTTTTGCAATGAATATTTTAAATGAAATAATAATTTAATTAATGATTATATTTGAATTATAAATTTTAATTACAATTTAACTTCGAAAAATTGGAGAATTTTCATAACCAATTATATTTCAACTTATTAAGATCTTAAATATGTATGCACAGTCGTGCAACATAACCTCAACTGTCATCTATACATTTTCCACTAAAAGCACTAAGTATTCCTTATAGTTTTTTATCGACTGAATTTATCCATGAAATTTTTAAATTATCAACAAAAAAGACTGATTATTTTTCAAACTAACTCTTACTCACCTTTTTGCACAAAAGTAAACACAAAAAATATGTACAAGCCGGTACACGTGTGTTACTAAACACAGGGGCACCTGTTGCCACAGCACTGAACCAAGGTAGTAATAAGTCCCTAGCAATTATCGCATGTCATTGGTACCCATCGTAGCCGAACTTGTCTCCCATATGTGTCGGCTACAATAGGTTTTACTGTAGCTTGAAAACTACGTACACATAATCTTACATGGAAAAAACAGTATAGTTGAAAGAACTATATTTTGGTCCTCAGAACCAGAAAATAATATGCATTACTCGATACAAAACACAACGGATTCAAGGAATGTAAATGCAGCCCTCGCTTCGTTCAGGATGCAAACTTCATACTCGTTGCAATCGCTGTGTTTCATCCCTTGTAATACAATATACTATTATATTTTCGAAATAAAAATTTGATCCTTTTCGCAGATTATAAATAAAATTTTTGAAGTTTGAAAAATTTGTAGGGATATATTGTACATTTTCTCAGAGTGCATGGGTAAATCTTAGAGTCGTATGCATGCGAAGTAATGTATAGGTCGCGCGACAAACTGGTATAGTTGTCTCACCTATACCGCATGGGTCGAGACACTA
Source organism: Diplolepis rosae (assembly GCA_030998225.1). Classification (NCBI taxonomy): domain Eukaryota; kingdom Metazoa; phylum Arthropoda; class Insecta; order Hymenoptera; family Diplolepididae; genus Diplolepis; species Diplolepis rosae. The sequence continues at coordinate 8,753,712 of JAPYXD010000701.1, forward strand.
TATACCAGTATAGAAGGTTTAACAACAATACTTCTATCCTTGCATAGACAAAATTATAATGGTACGGCGGCAAATTACGCATTTTAGTGTGTCACACATTTAGTTTAGCTATAATACCAATATCGTATGGTCACGACAGGTATATAGTGAATATTAAAAAGGGGAAAGCTTAGGGAAAGATAAATGAAATTCATTTGAAGTAATAATTTGAAAAATTATTGGTGGCACTTTGAACTATTGTATTTCAAAAACTACCAAGTTTTAAAAAATTATACAAATTACTTTTGAGGATAAATATCTTCAAGATTCAATGAAGGGTTTTGTGTAAAATTATACTTTTCCAGCACTTCCCATTCAGGGGAACAGGGAATACTCGATTATTTCTGGTTGGAGTTTGATCATTTTTCGTTTTTTTTCAGAAGTATTAAGGAAAGGGCCCCTAGAGATCGATACCATAGATTATAAAATGACGTCTCACATTTTCGCTTTTCTAGAGGCAGAAGGATATATGTTGGAGAAGCGCCGAACTCTAAGTGCTGCCTATAGTGGATACTGTTGGGGAATCGTGACTTCGTTTTAAATTCTCTCGGCGCAGGTAATGTCGTTTCGAAGAAAAATCGCCCTTTGCACGAACAATAAGAAGGTTGGGGCCGGTGAAAGAGGGAGAGATGAAACATAAAAAGACACATTCCACTGCATTCACCTCGATCGATTTCATCGTTTTCGTCCAATTTTTCCTACCGATTTATAAGATCTTTTGGCTTTTATACCATCTTCATAATTGCATTACAAAAAACTAAAACGAATTGCTAAAGTTGTGGAAGTTCAGGGTAGTTTTTTATTTCTTATGTAATTGTCTACAAACACTTAATAACGGGTTGCTATTATTACAATTAAAATTTTTATGTTTCGACAGAAAATTCGATATGTTCTTAAAACCATAGATCACAAAAATTATTATGATTATTCCTATTTGTAGGACGAACTAACCTATGTGTTATTACATGCACGAGGGCGGTATGATAAGCTCCCGTGTTAGGAAAGGAAATAAAATGAATTTTTTTCTTTTACTTATTCATCAACTTAGTCTTCTTCAGCTCGATGCACTTGGTCCAGCGATGTTCCAACTTCTTCAAGCCATCTGAAAAGTGTGATTTGTTGAACTCTGCAAAATAGGCCTCTGTTTCGGCACAAAACATTGCAAAAAGACTTTCGGATTGCGCTCAAACATGTCTAAACAGTGCTACGAAATCATCATCCGATTCTGTTTTCATTGCATTATGGATGGCCTGGATGCTCTTCATCAAGAATGGATGTTCGACCACGCTTGAATTCATTGAAACAATATCTGATAGTAGTCATGAAAAGTGTATGGTCCTTATAAACGGGACGCAACTTCTCTTTGATTTCACTGATCGATATTGCTCTTTTTCCATGGTTCTCCAAAAAAACAAACTTGCGAACTTTCAACAGCTGTCGAAACAAAACTATTCAATCGATGTGTCTGAGATTTTTACAGGCGTCATTCGAAAGATGGCGGTGATTGATCATATATATATTTCGGCTCAGTGACGCTACTAGTCATCAAACATGAATACTCATTAGACTGCTCTCGCATATTGAAATAATGTTTGATTTTCGCTTCGAAAATTCAAATGGCTTAATACAATGTAACGTGATGCTGTTGTTTAGCCATTTTATGCCACTAACCATATATTTCACTACGCGTTTCGAGAAAAATCTATGTGCTCCTAAATGGTAACATGTACTTTTTGGTTGCCCCTCTCTGAATACCGTTTTCTACTAGTCCTTAGTGGTATTTGAACTATCATCGTGCGGCTCTCCTTGCAAGAGAAAAGCATCTTACATTTATGACAATGATTAGAACTTATTTTGAATCGTCAATGGGCTTGACAAAGTATCACGTGTTCTTGTATTCTGAACATTTGTTGAGTTCGATTCAATATTTAGTATGCGTTGCAAAAAAAGAAATTTAGCTTCAACTAATACATTTTAATATTCTGATGTGCTTTTAAGCGCATGTACCACATCGATTAAAAAACTACTGGGTTTAGTTTCCGCAACCTTTTTTCGAAAATAACTGATAATTATTTCTTGTTGAAATTTTTGGCATGATAAAAGACCTGCTGAAACAGTTCCCATGAGTTCTTTTTAAAAAAATCAATCTAAAAGAAGTCACGAAACCTTGGCCAAGATAGAACATGCTCTTAAGTGCTAAATATATCCTTACGCCTATATTGCTAAGTATATATTATTCGAATTGTTAAAATTTATTTATTTTTGAATTAAATTTTCATTAGCACTATCTTTGTATCATTGAGTAATTGAAATTTTGCATAATAATTTGGGCATGTGAAAGCTAACCGCAAAATAGGTGCCGCGTTTGCTAACAATCGAACAAAAATGCCAACGAATTCGTGATTCACAGAGTTGTTTGGACCTTTCTAACGACAATTCAAGCGATTTTTTGCACCATTTGGAGATCATTGATGAAACATGGATCCACCAGTACACACCAGAATCGAAACAACAAGTAACACAGTGGGCAAAGCCCGGTGGAACTGCATCAAATCGATCAAAGACACAACAATCGAGTGGAAAGGTTATGGCATCTGTTTTTTGGGATTCCAGCGGCATATTGTTCATCGACTATTTTGAAAAAGAAAAAACAATCAACAGCGACTATTAGCGTTTTTTTTTCAAAGGAAACTAACAATCCCAAATAAATGCTATTATCTAAAATATTTGTTGACACTTTTTTATTGTAGAAAAAGTTCCAGCTGCTCTATCACACCGTTTGCCTCTATGTTTTGCGCAGAATCTATTGACTGGTGGGAATGATAATTATTCTACGATTTTATGAATAAAATACTACATTTATACCAAATTTAGCATTTGCAACATTCAAGCATTAAGTTTAGACATTTTTAATCGTAATCCAAGCGATTTTTTGCGCCGATTAGTAACCATTGATGAAACATGGATCCAAAACTACACATCAGAATCGAAACAATAAGCAAAAAAGTGGGTAGGACCCGGTGGAACTCCATTAAACCGAGCAAAGACACAACAATCAGCTGGAAAGGTTATGGCATCTGTTTTTTGGGATTCCAGCGGCATATTGTTATCGACTATTTGGAAGAAGCAAAAACAATCAAACGCGACTATTACTGTGCATTATTGGACAAATTTCAAGAGGAAATCACGAGAAAACAGCCTTATTTGTTGAAGAAGAGATGCATCTTTTTGAAAGATAATGCACCAGTTCACAAATCGATAAAAACGATGGCAAAAATCAATGAATTAAGTTTCGAATTGCTTCCCCACCCACCTTATTCTCCAGATCTGGCGCTGAGCGACTTTTATCTGATCCAAAACTTGAAGAGATGGCTCTAGGGATAGAGATATTCATCAAATGAAGAGGTTAAATGAGAAACCAATGGCTATTTTGGAGACGTTGACAAATCGTATTACAAGAGAGGCATCAAGATATTAAAAGATCGTTGGACTATGTAAGTGTATCGAGCTGAAAGGAGATGATGTTCTCTTGAATAGTTGATTACAAGATCTTTACTCAATGGAATAACTTATGTTTGTTTGTAATCACTCTAGCAATTAACATAACTTTCAAGTTTAAATGAAGAATTCGGGTGTGTTTTTGTTAATTTATATGTAAGATACTTTATGCATCTTACTTTTACAATAAAATAAATTCCAATATATTTTTTTATTCTAAACCGTATGTTTTTCACTTTTGAAAAAATTGATCTGATGAGGACGTACTAAATGGATGTTGCCGGGGCTGAAAATCTGTGGCAAAAAAAGGATTAAATAATATGAATGATAAGGGAAAACCAATCAAATAATCTAGAAAATATTTAACAGCTAATAGAAAGCAAAAATATGGACTATGAGTAACATTAAAATTGACATTACAATCATTTTAGTATTTTTCATTACTGAAATATTATAAAATTAGCTAGTGATTAATAATAAAGTGCAATCAGTGGAAAATCATTTTGCAAGCTAACATGTCGAAAATCAGTAAAGCGCTCAATATTCAAGGCCGGTAAATTGGATTTCTAAAAGCATTTCAGTGCATTTTGCTTAATAGCCGTGCACGAATAATCCACAGCAGGCTGATAAATAATTTCCCTTGAAAGCTTTTCCAGCTTATTCGTCATGTGTGAACGGGGTTAAGCTTCGCGAACGTAGAAAGATTGGTTTTATGAGCGTATTTAAGTTATTATTTCGTGGAAACATAATTTCATGTAACTTTTTACAATTATTAGGACGAAGGAAAATATTTTCGTTAAGGAGTTAAATACCTTTTTCTGGCTCAAAAAATCAAAAAAATTTGTATTGCTTATTTTTAAAGTAAAGGGTGATCAATTTAGAGGTATAGGATTTTAAATTGACATAAAACAACGAAAATTCAAATTGGTAGCGCAATCTTTTTTATTTTTGTGTAGAACCCTTCACGACATTTATTTTTTAAAGATAACCCCTTTCAAATGTTGGTCGCAACTGCGCTTTAATTCGTTCATCCGTAAACACCAATTTTGAATGACTCGCTCGAGGACTTCGGTCGGTATCTCGCTAATAACTTCAGTAATGTTGGCTTCCAATGCCTCAATAGTAGCTGGTTTATCCAACAAAACATTTAGACTTCACATACCCCCACAAATAAAAGTCCAAAGGTGTGATATCACACGATCTTGGAGGCCAATTCACCGGTCCGAGACGAGAGATAAATTGCTCACCAAAACGACTACGCAGTAAATCCATTGTTTCACGGACTGTATGACATGTAGCGCCGTCTTGTTGGAATCAAATGTCGTGGAGATTACGGGCTTCAATTTCCGGAATCAAAAATCGCCCAAGTGGTGCCATAAGATAGGCCAAGTTGTTGAGATCGGCGCCGAATCGATTCTTCCGGGTCTTCGGCAAAACTCTCATTTACAGCCGCAATATTCTCTACAGTTCGGGCTGTACGTGGTCTAATCGGTCATCACCCAATAATGTTAAATTATTCTCGAGTTTGCCGATGGTATGCCGAATAGTGCGTTCGGTAGGACGATTATGTACACCATAAATTGGCCTGAGCGCGCGATAAACACTTTTCACAGAGCGTCTATTTTCGTAATATAATTGTACGATTTGTAAACGTTGTTGAGGCGTAAGTCTTTCCATGATGAAATGTCAATAAAAACTGAATAAAATTGTGTATTTAGTTTGACAGTAGTTACGCGTGACATGTCAATAAAACCCTATTGGAAAAAGTACCTCCAATTTGATCACACTTTACATACTTTTAACAATGTTTCTGCAAAATTTCATCGAGATCGGGGCACTAGAACCTAAGATACGGCCGTTCATAGCGCGCAGTTTCTGAAACTACTTAATGTCCACCTAAAACTTTAAACGCGATTATCTCGGAATCGTATTTTTGAAAAAATGCCATCGCGGTGAGCACGATATCTCGCTAACCATTACATCGATTAATTTGAAATTTGGAGGGGTTGTTTGTACTTACAATAGCTAGTTCGTGAACGAAGGAATTTTTTTAAAGACAAATCCTTCTGTTTTTTTTTTGGCGTAAAACTTAATTTTTCGACCTTAAAAAATCGACTTTTTTGGAAAAAATATCACTGTAACTGTAAAAAATTTTTTTTTGTAAAATCCTTCGTTCACGAACAAAGTCACACTATATACTAACGTAGTTTTTTTTTTTCACCTGAGCCATTACCGTTATTTCATGCTCACAGTAAGTCATTACAAACAAAAGAAGTTCTGTGGCAAGGAGTATACCTCCCCTAATTTTCCGAATTTTCACTCGAAATTTTATACAAAAACACAATAAGAGATGTACTTTTTGGAACTTTTTATCGCATTTGAATAAAACTATGGTAACATGATTCAAAAAAATAAATAAAAACCCTGTATTTCCCTAGAGAAAAAGGTATATAACCTTTTAAAACAAAAGTGTCATTGTACACTTTTTATGTATGCTTCTAGTTTAAATTTTTACATTCTTCTTAAACATATCAAAAGTACAGTATGTGGAAGTATCAATGCAGAGAAAAATATGGTAAAAGATTTTTTAGCATGATTTTCATTTGCATACAAAGAATAAAATAATGTTTGTGTTGCCATGAATATACATACCATCTTTCACATTGTTCCAAACGAAAACGCATATTGCAATGTGTATAACACAAATAGTAAACTGTATCATATTGTGTATAATTTTTCTCAGTGTTATCTCTATGTTGTTGCGAATTGGAGCTTTTTTTCATTTTTCCAATTTTGAAATCAATTTTCTTGAATCATCAAGGTTCATTGCATGTATATTCTATTTGATTCTTATTCAGAAGTCGGCATAAGAGTTCGTTACTCCACAACAAAAACTTATAAGTCTGCAGAAAAGTGCGGCCCTGCGAAAAAACTCGGTATTCCCGGCAGGAGTCCGAACACTCAATAGTGTGCTTTAGAAAAATTCGTGACAGTACTTCCAATGTTCGAAGCGCACACAATTTACGTTATTAAATCGGCAGAACGGCCAGAAGCACCGGACGAGTACTGCCTATTCAATACGATTCACATTTAAGTCCTTCTCTCAAGAGCCAATAAGATTTTCTTGTGCTGTTTAATTTGACTTAATCATACTTGATTGGTTAAAAAATTGAATATTGAATCACGAGATGAACAAGAAACCATAAAGTGAATATAAAAAATCTGCCCGCTTTGCGGGCACATTCTCATTACGCGCTTCGCGCGCAGCTCGCTTCGCTCGCAAGTTTGAGCGCGCCTAGGGCGCGCGATTCGATCGTCGCGCTTCGCGCTCCGGAATTTTGAACGTCGCGCTTTGCGCTCCGTTCTTTCTGAACCTCGCACTCCGCGCTCGGTCTTGTGCTCTTCGCATACGTTTAAGTTTATTTCTTATAATTTAATACTGAAGCTCAAACTAATTTAATGATATTAAAGATGATGTAATTAGTCATTTTCTCAAATTCACTAAGTTTCTTTTTCAGTTTAAGTGAAACAGGAAATTCAATTTACTTAAGGCTCTATCGGCCTTAAGGAACACATTCTCATCATGACACTCGCGCTTCGCGCTCGATTTTCTGTATGCATTTCAGTAACTTTTTAATAAATTACATGATTAAAAGAATTTATTTTCTTCCAAATCTCTCAAAAAGGAAAAACAATCGTAGACTTTATTTAAGGAAACGATTTTGCAGAACAACGCTTATTTCGTATCTCACATATTTTGGTGAAAAAAAAACGAATTTTTCAATATTAAAAATCAAAACATAAAATATACATCCTGTCGAGAAATTCATCGATAAGAATGTGTAGACCTTATTTAGCCAAACAATTTTCATCTCAAAGTTTTTTTTGAATCTCACATATTTTGTCTAAAAAATGGAATTTTTGAATTTTAATCGTATTTTTTGGAAATGAAACGAAAAATATATGTTTTATCAGAAACTGTGTGCGACAAAACTTGTAGATCTATTTGAATCTAACAACTTTGTATTCTTACGTTTTTTTTATATTTTACATATTATTGTTAAAAAATTGAATTTTGGATTTTCAATAGTTTTTTTTTAATTAAAAAGAAAAATATGCATCTTATGAAAAAATGTTACAATTCAAATTTGTAGGACTTTATTTATTCAATAATATTGTATCATAACGTTTTTTCGTATCTCGTATAATTTAATTGGAAAATGGAATTTCGATATTGACTTTTTTCGAATTTGAATATGCTGTAACATTTCTAATTTTGATTTAATCAAAAAATGTTATCAGGATAATTTTTAGAGATTTATGAGCACTATCAAAATCCAGTATTGAAATTTTTGATTTTTTCAAAAAATGATTTTCAAAAACACAAAAGTAGTGCTCAATCCCTCAATTTTGACTGGATGTGGCTGGTTAACGAACTTGTCCTTACTTTTTCAGCTCCGATAAAGTGTACCAAAGCTCAATTCAATCTGATAATTCTATCGAGAGTTATGCCGCACACGACGTACTACAGACAGACAGACAGACAGACACTTTCGTAAAAACCATTTTTTCTGACTCAGGGGGTTTCAAAACGTAAAGATTTGATGAAAATTTCGAAAGTCATTTTTCACATAAAACCAATACCTTCTCATCCATGATGAGAATGTAAAAAGTTTTAGGAGGCCTTCAAAATTGGCAGTAATAGAAAGCTTTCTGGAAAGTGCAAAACATAGCACAATACTATAGTATTAAAAATTCTTTTCATTGCAAATTCTCTAATATTGAACAAAGGATGTGCTCGATGGATGTGAATAAAATTCAAATATAGCGATTCTGTACTACTTGTTTGAAATCAAGTCTGTAAAACGTAGCCCGTATTATTTTATTGTAAAATTAGAATTGTAAACTGGCGCGAAGAGAAAATCTGTATATCATGTACGCCTTAGATGCAGAATAGGAAATAGTAAAATTATATACGTATTGCTCGTGAAATTTTTAGTTTCGTCGTTGCAACCATCATAAATAAGCTATAACTTGAAACTCAAGATTCCGTTTGGCAGACAAAGACAATAAATTTCAAGGACTAAAAGTACAGAAATGTCCTCCATAAATATTCAATTCAGTTTTTTTCAAAAAGTTAAGAAGTAATTTTATTTCAGGATTCTTTCTCGAAAAAACATGAAGATGAGGAGAGCTGGATTAATTACTAAAAACCCTTGTAATATAGTACACTGTCAACAAAATCCACGATACCATATTAGCAAATCACCAGGTGGAGATCAGAGAGATTGCTAACATTGTAAAGATCCTAATCGAACGCCTGCAAAACATGAATCTATCACTAAACGCAAGAAATGAAATAAAAGTCAAAACAGAGAAATTATATGGATGTTTATCTTTGATATTGAATGTATAAAAGTTGAAAATTATAAACTCTAGACATTTTTTTTGGAAACTTCCAATAGAGTATTGGAAGTAATTAACCAATATATTTTTTGAAATTTTTATATAAAATCATGTTGGAAATATTCAATGACGTGCCGAGTATTGCGTGTCTGACTGAAAAATTCTAAGACCACACTTAAAAAATTTCAATACTGAAAAAAAATCCAATAGGGATTCGAATATTTCTTGTAAATTATTGAAATAATTCTACAGAAGATTATTTTTTCAATTATTATTGAAAAATTTCATCACCTAAGTATTGTAAAATTACGAGCATCTATGCTTGAAAATATCGATTGAGAGAATTTGTCGATTTCAAAGATAAAGAGTTGTTTTTGCCCTCGCTGAGGGGTTGTATGGTTTTATTTAATCGACTTAAGTTAATTTAAAGTAAGTCAGGCATATTTCGTTTTGCTCTGCATATACATGATCAATTTTGAATATCAAGGGTGGTTAAGATTTAGTTAATATTGAAGTTCAAGGGTTGTTGTTTATACCTGTTGTGAAGGGGTTTGTATGAATTAGTAGATATTTCACAGTACATCTGAGATCCAAAAGCAATTGCATTTTCATCCATGGCCCGGCTGGCTGGATTATCATGTGAAATCTTATTCTACATTTGTTTTTTATTCGTATCTCAAATATATTTTTTATCACAACCGTATGACCAGATCCTTATGGTCAAGTTATTAGTGGAATGAAAATTTGTGTTAAAAAAATAAGGTGAATTTCCACTTTTTTCGAAAAATATTAATTTATTCATAAATTTCTATGTTGTCCCCTTCAAAGTAATCCCCCTCAGATACAATACACTTGTGCCAGCGTTTTTTCCAATCCTCGAAGCACTTCTGATATGCACTTTTTGGTATGTCCTTAAGCTCTCTCAGCGATTCGGTTTTTATCTCCTCAATCGTGGCAAAACGCCGTCCTTTCATGGATTCATTTTGGTCTTGGTGATTCAGTGTGCTTCCATTGGGACGATTGTGCTTTGGTTTCAACGTCATAACCATATATCCATTATTCGTCACCAGTTATGACCCTTTTAAGCAAATCTGGATCGTCGTTGACGTCATTCAACATTTCCTGAGCGATGGTCATGCGACGGGTTTTTTGGTCAAAATTTTGCAATTTTGGAACGAACTTCGCTTCCTCACGCTTCAGACCCAAAATATCCGAAAAAATTGCATGGCATGAACCAACCGATATGCCGACATCCTCAGCAACTTCTCTAATAGTGATTCGACGATTCAGCATATAATGATGCCGTATGTACGCTAGTGATAGAGGTTCTCTCTACTGTTTTCAATGGCGATTTTACGAGGTCAAGCTTGGCGGAATTTCCGTTCTAGACATGTACATTGCGCATATGTGGACGGCTGTAGCGTGGTCAGGAACACTAGTTGTATGAATTCGACGGACATTAACTTGATTCCTCTACGCAGGTTTAAATTGGAATACGATATCGAGAATCGAGATTCAGGAAGTGAGCTACTGCAAAGTTTTGCTTCTTCGACCGGAACGTGAGAACATCATAAACTGTCGTTAGGTTGCTATCGCGATTGTCTTATAATGATTATGATTCGCAGCCATACAGTTTGCTAACTTTGATAGTAAACTTAGAGCGAATAAATTGAAACTTAACACAGTCCCTTACAATGAAACTCAGTCATTTATTGATAAATTTCTATATCGATTCTAAAATGTATAGATGTATTACATATTTAGTCATGAGTTCTGGAGGCGCATTGTAGAAAATAGATTTTTTACTCTGCGGTTGTGGATTTCATGCAAAGGGGGTTGTTTTAAGGTTTTTAAAAACTGTTAAAGAACCTTTAGTTAAAATTCTATATTTTATACTATGTTTAACATGGTTGTCTGGTTTGTAATTATGGTAGAAAAAGTCATGCACGAAAGAGTTAAATAAGATTAGAAACAACTCATGTACAACTCACTTATGGTCACCCCGTATATGTTACAAAACATAAATATTTCTATCTTGGTTTCTATAGATGTGAGCAAAAATCTGCACGTAAAAATATCAATGCATTGGTTTCAGGCTTCATTTAAAACTTATTAAATGTGTAAAACAGAATAGATTTAACAAGAGAACATTTTTACATTTAAAAAAATCTGTTAAAACAGATGTGTTGAAATTTGCAACAACTCACTATTAACGCTCGAATTCTAGCGATTTTAGTATGGTAGTTTTCAGTGTGAGAATAGAAAGATACAATTGTATAGTATAAGTCGCTCCAGAGCCATGACGAAGAAGCCTCTAGTTCATCGTATCTGAATCTCTTTTGAAGTATATACGCTCAACGCGTATGCGCTTGTCACCAAGTTAGCCAGTCTTCAAGGCTTAGGCCTAGCGTTCGAAACCCAGGAAGTTCGTGAGAAAATATAATGGACTCCTTGCGTTTTTCATTTTGCGAAATAGCGCATTATACAAATTTGTCTTCCTATTCTTGCACTGAAGACTGGCATACTACAACCGCACTATTCCATGCAAGAATGCCTGGCTTTTTCTGCCTTTATTGCATCAAATAGTCAGTTCAAAAGTAGTAACAGCGTCGCATGCGATAATAGCAACATATTTTTTTTTGGTGTGGTCAATAATTTTTGATGATGTGTCGTCTAATTTAAGTGTAAAAGAGAGTTCGCAATGACTTATTTCTGATTTTGGTGATAAAGCACCATCGGGAAAAACAATTTATCGCTTGTTCAATAAATTCAAATTTGGACGTACTAGTCTCAGTGATGAATTTTGTGATGGATAACTATCAACTGCTTTTGTTTAAGCTAACATCGATACTGTTCGTGAAATGATTGAGCTGGATCGACATATAACATAGATAAAATTCAGTCATCCTTAGGCAATGCGACAAAAACAAATCATTCGATTCTGCATGATTATTTGTGTGTCCGTCATGATTTATCGGATGATGAAAAAAGGCTCGTGTCAAATGGTGCAAGAAAACATTAAAAAGATTCAAATCAAGTTCATAAAATATCGTTTATAACATTGTAAGTGGTGACAAATCATGGGCATATGCATACGAGAACGAGAAAAATAAATAAATTAGCTGTTTTTGTGTTCCAAAATGAAGCAAAACCCATAAAAATTTTGTCCTGGCAGTGTTTAAAAAAGAATGATTGCTTCGTTTGTATTAAGAGAAACAACACCAATCGAAGTGACTTATTTCTTCAGAGAAAATACTAGGATGTTTGATATTCACGTGGTGAAATAAACAAGAATTTATTTTTTTGGCAAAAATCGATTTTATTTCTCAATGTACTCTGCTTTTAGCTTGATACAACGAATCCAACGATTTTTCAACTTTTCTTTGCCTTTTAAATAAAGGGTTTTCCAATAGGGGCATAACAATTTCGTATCTTTATATGAACGCACCGTTAAACTTTTTTAATGAACTGTCAATGTCAAAACGTTAGTTCAAGTCAGCATTTTCAGCATGGTAAAGTTCACGAACCAGCAACGTTTGGAAATTATTAAAAACTACTACCGAAATTCTGAGTCGGTGGTCGCAACTTTAAGAGCGCTTACTCCAATTCTCGGCCGTAATAATCGTCCCACCCGACAGGCTGTGCGTGCTATAGTGGATAAATTCGAGACCAAATTTACACTATTGGACGTTCCGGTGCCAAAAAGACGTCGTTTTGCTCGAAGCGAAGAAATAATCGCAGCCGCAAGTGCATCGATTCAAAATGAGCCAAATCAGTCGATTCCACGTCATTCTCAAGAATTGGGCATCGCTCAACCGACACTGTGCCGTATTATGCGAAAAGATCTTGGCCTACATGCTTTCATGCTTGATTGACTCAAGAACTAAAGCCACTTGATCATTTGAAACGCCGAAACTTCTCCAATTGGGCTCTGCAAAGCTTGAAGAAAACGAAGAATTTTATCGAAAAATCATCTTCAGCGATGAAGTTCATTTCTGGCTCAATAGCTTTGTTAATAAGCAAAATATGCGTTATTGGTCAGCAACAAACCCAAATATGCTTCTTGAGACACCGTTGCATCCGCAAAAAGTGACTGTTTGGTGCGGTTTTCATGCCTGAGGTGTGATTGGGCCGTATTTTTTCGTGGATGAAAATGACCGTCATGTTACCGTCAATGGAAAGCGCTATCGTGCTATGTTGGAAGATTATTTGTGGCCAGAATTGGATGAACTTGACATAAACGATATGTGGTTTCAACAAGACGGTGCCACTAGCCACACAGCACGCGTCACAATCAATTTATTAAAAGGCAAATTCGGTGAACGTGTTATCTCAAGAAATGGTCCAGTCGAATGGCCGCCCCGTTCATGCGATCTAACGCCATTGGATTTCTTTTTATGGCGCCATATCAAGTCACTGGTCTATGTCAACAAGCCAGCAACTTTAGACGACCTCAAAGACAACATCCAACGCGAAATTGCCAACATTCCGGTCGAAATGTGTTCCAGAGTGGTGGAAAATTGGGTCCAAAGAATCGACCGCTGTAAACAGGCTCGTGGTGGTCATATGATCGATATCGAATTTCATTCATGAAATGTAATGCTTGCACTACACCTAGAATAAATTTGAACTCCATATCTCAAATATTTCTGTGTTTTATTCATAGATAAAATTGTTACGTCCCTATTGGAAAACCCTTTAATACAATTTGTCAAATCCTCCAAAATACCCTTCTGCTACGCTGGGGGCCAGGTCTGGAGAATACAGTGGATGCGGAAGTGATTCGAAACCCAATTCATGCTTTTTTGCCTGTGCAATGTTCGATGTGTGAGATGGTGCATTGTCAGTATCAAAAAGGATTATCTTATTTTCCAAATGTGGCCGTTTCTTCCTGATTTCGCCGAACAATCGATCCAATAATGCAGCATAATTTGCTCCAGTAATCGTCCTTCCTTTCTCAAGGTAGTCGATGAAGATTACTCCATGTGCATCCCAAAAAAACACTAGTCATAATTTTCCCAACCGATTGTTGCGTTTGCGAACGCTTTAGTGCACTTTCACCGGGTTTAATCACTGTTTTGATCCTTCACGTGATTCCGGAGTATACTGGTGAATCTATGTTCCATCCATCGTCACAAATTGACGCAAAAGTTCTTTCGGATTGCGATTTAAATAGGCCAAATTTTAGCGAAGTGGTCAAACTAATGCGTTTTTGGTCGATTGTGAGCTATCTCGGCACCCATCTGGCATAGAGCTTTCTCAAGCACAAATGTCTATGTAAAATATTGACCACACGCTCAGTTAAGTTGAATACGATCTCAGCTATTTCACGCACTTTCATTTTCGGGACATTCAAAACAATATCATGGATTTGATTGATCATTTCTGGTGTAGTCATCTCATTTAGACGACCTGGACTTAGTATGGTTTCTGTGCTCGTACGACCACAACAAAATTCGGTAAACCACTTCTGAACCATTCCATACGACGGAGCAGAGTCCAAATAATATTCATCGAGCTTGGCATGGGCTTCTGATAAGGTTTTTCCACGCAAAAAGTAGAGTTTAATCAAGACACGAAATTCACTTTTTTCCATCTTTGCAAAAAATTCGGAGGTTGGTTGATTTCAGACACTGTAACTTCTAAACTAATGAATGAATTTGACTCAAATTTTGATAGAAGAGGTTTGAAGGATAGAACTTGTCAAAAATGATAGCCGTTTGTTATTTGTGGTGACCTCTCATAGAAATATCACGTCAATATCAAACAACTTAGTATTCTCTAAAACTCAACTGCTTCCAATTTAGAAATAAAGTTTTCGGTGGCTGAAATCGTTAAAACAATTCAAAACAAAAACGTTTTTCATTAAATAACTATATTTTTATCGCCAAATGACTTTCTCACGTTCATGAAAATCAAAGACAAAATACGCGGTCAATGATTTTCAGCGCTTGAAGAGGCAGTTAAAGCATAAGAAAATACAGATTTTGAGCATACTATCTTCTGAGTGGAATAAGTACTTTACCGATTGGTTCGAACGGATGAAAAAGTATATATAAAGCAAAGGAGAATATTTTGAATTACACTAAAACAGTTTGTTTTATTGTAGAATTTTTCTTTCCATTACTTTGACAAAACTTTCAGAGTGCTTTTTCAAATATTTCTTACAAGCTGTTTTTTTCTGGTTTTTGTCTTTCTTAAAGGCAATTTTTATTTGTAAATAGAAACTAGGGCATTGGCACACATAAGCAACGTTAAAGAGCAGTTCTGATGTTATTGAATCTAAAATTGTTTCGGGAATATAGACTGGAGTTAGTTTGGAAGCTAATATTTACGCATGTCATGTTGCGCGTCCAATGAACTGGACTGTCGATAAGCGAACATCCCGATAAAGCGTTCGAAGATTACGTCAAGAGTCCTGCGTTTGTATGACGAACGATACCTAGCTTTAAATATTGATCGGGCAATTATTCTCGAGTGAGTTACGACGAACAACGATCGTGAATTAGATAAAGCCAGTGACACATGGTGATATGAGTTATAAGAGATCATGTCCATCTCACTGAACTAGAAGAGAGGTACAAGAAGAGAGAAAGGAGAGAGGTGGAGAAAATAATCGTGTAGAGTAGCGTGGATGAGATAATCCTTGTATTTACACGATATCTAGGAAGGTGATTTTCACTGATTGTCTTTGACTTACGAAAACCGAATTTAAAGTGAATTTATTGACTAATTCTCACACATATAGTTATTTTGTCTCTAGAAATAAAAAGAGATTTAATTCCATGTACCAACCGCACATTACCAGCATTTCAGTTTGTGCAAACCCATTTCCATGCAAAATGAGATATCGAGTTAAAAATTTGTGAAATTTAATCAAATGCATTAAGATATGTCTGTTTTATTTAACTTATTTCCGAAAGAATTGTTTTCTTATAAAATTTTCAGAGTAAATCTACATGAATATCAGATAGAATATGTTTACCTTTTTCCTTTTAGGATTTTGAGTGACCATTTGAACAATGTTTTGACTAAACCAAACTTCTTTATCGATGTATCCAACATATCAAAGTTACTACTATTGGAATGTACAAGCTGTCACAGTCCAATCTTTTGTAACAGATGAGTGTTGGAACTCGGTATCATCTGCTGTAGAAATAAGCAGTTCCGTTTCGAGAAGGACACGCTCGAAGTAAGTTACAATGTGACGTCTAGAACAAGAGAGTTTGTTTTGAGTACTCAACTATATGACAATATCATGATGTCGCTATAGTTTCAGTTATTACTAATTTTGAGGTCAAAGCCCACACCTAGTGTGTAGATTCTCTAGTATAACTGTCACGATATGGACGGAACGTTGAATATTCGATCCTCCTATGACTTCCAACAATGGTATTTAGCTACTCAGGGATAATTTGCAGATAACATGCTATCAATTACTGACAAATTACATATCTCTTCCAACCTGTGCTTTCAAATTTACTCATAACTTTACTAAAACTGCAAGAAAATTGATGGTAAAAATAGGAAAAATGTGGATATCTCTGATGCTCAAATTCAAATACTTATGTATCGCGAAAAATTCTCCAAATTGAATGGAAAACAGTTCTCTACCTAATGCTAACCCATGGCGAAAATAATGAAAAAGATCGAAGAAAGTCTAATATTTCGATTTTGCATTTTATATTACCCATAGAATAAATTAAATTAATTTTTTAACACTTACTTGATGCATTAATGCATTAAATTTCGGCATAAATAATGATGTTTAGAAGATTTGAAACATTTTTTAAAGGTTTCGTTTCCCTGAATGTCCTGAACTTCGAGTATTAAGAAACCACTAAGAAATGTCGTAGTAAAATTCAAAGTTGAGGACGCAATAGAAGCGATTTGTATCATGAAATTCCGAATCATCAAGATGATAATAAATTTTGTTTTATCTTCATTTATCATAATGTTGTTGATATTTTCAGGTGTTCTAAAGTTTTGTGTCCATATCAACAGAATGCAAATAAAATTAAACCACATGAATTATAAGTATAAATCCTATTCTAAAATCTCTTTGTGCTAATAACACTATTTTTTTAAATAGAAGAATATCTCACTTGTAGCGTGTCTTAGATAACTTTTTGTTTCGCCTTTACAAGAAATATAGATATTAATAAGATAAAATTTAAAAGTAGATTTCAGGATTCCCGAACTAATGAGTTTTGACTGCTGTTTCGTTGCCGACGTATAGTGGTGGATCCAAGTTTCATCCATTGTAACAAAACGTCGCAAAAGATCAGCTGAATTCTTCTTGAATAGTTGCAAGCATTCGACAGATGTTCGCATGCAATTTCGTTTTTGCTGTAGAGTGAACAAACACGGCAGACATTGTGCGCAAAGTATTTCCATGTGCAACTCATGATGCAAAATAAAATGTACCCGGTCAATTGATATGCCTATCGTCTCTGCTAACTCACGTACTTTCATTCGCCTGTGGCCAAAACGATATCGTAGACTTTTTCAATGTTTCGATGCTTGTCCTGCTTTGCTTGATTTCATTCACCCAAAATCCTACTGTCTCATAGGAAAAGCATAAGTTGCCCAATGTAGGCGTAATCTTCTCATGAATTTCCTTTGCAGTTTTCCTTTCCAGAAAAAAGAATTGAATCACACCACGAATTCCAATTTCTTCCATTTTTCACTTTTACTCAAAACGCTTCTATTCAAGCAACAGCCAAACAAACAAATTAGTATTAGAATGACTTGTGGCCATGGAATATCAAATTATATAAAGGAAATCTTATGGGCAGCTATATATAATTCATATAATCAAGTCATAATCATCCGGGACACAGTACTGAACCCATATACTAAGCAATTGTAATGGTCTGTTTTGCAAATATTATAGTAAATCGAATATTTTATACTACAATATAACCTGCTTTTACTCCTATCACATCTTTTATATGTAAAACAGGACTCCAACGGTCTCATTAAAACTTTATAAATAGCATCTGATCAAATTTGACCCGAACTGGTCCAGTTAAACCGCGCGAGTAAACAGAAACGGTAAAAAGTTTTTTTTTCTAGGTTGGTAACACCTTCTTTGACAGACGTGTGAAGTTCAGCGGAAGAAGTCCATTAGCGTGTGTTTGGAAGCCATTGGTTTACGACGCGAAAAGTTTGCTTGGCGATTTTTACTATGGAAAAAAAATTAAACAACGAGTTTGCTTGAAATTTTGTGTTCCCATTGAAATTACGGCTACGGAATCATTGAAAATGTTGCAGAAGTGTTTTGGGGAGTCTATTCTATAGAATATAAAAATGAATGGTGAATGTTGCTTGTAAATTTGTCAAACCAGTCCCAGGACTAACGACTATGACAGTAACAAATACAACTTTTGAATATTAAAATCCTTGTTTTTTTAAAGAAACGTTTTCGTCCAATCGCGGAAATCAACATTTATGAAGCGGTTTTTCAATCAAAATGACTTGTTTGACATGGTAGGAAGTAGGTATACCTGAATCATCGGTAGTTCTAGTGTTAACAGTACAGGGCAAAAGATTCTAAAGAATAAAAGTCACTTAGGAAAATATAAAAATAATATCCGTTGGGTAAAGCCATATGTTTTTCTCAGTTTCGAAACAGTTTCTCGTAGACTAGGATCTGAGGAGTCCACTCGGTTTAGGACTCCTACTCCAAATATTTCAATTTTAAACTACACAACAAAAAAAGAAAAAGAAAAAAAGAGTTTTTCAGGGACAGACACCAATTACAATTCGCGCATCCCAAACATTCCATTACATTCCTCTGACTACCGTAGCGTTCACCACCCCATTCAACTTACTTACAGCCATTGTTTTCAGCTATGCTTCGCTAGTTATATCATAGCAATCAGTGAAAGGCAATGGCAAATCACCACTGATGTGAGCAACTAACTTTTGCAGAGGAAATGCAGTTCTTTGTGTTTCAACCAAAATCAAAGTCAAAACTATGTGGTCATCTAGATTGGGAACCATATAGAGGGCTGTATTGTATCGTGAGCCCAGATCATACAAATGCATTTTTACGTTTGGTTTCTCATGTGGTTTTCTATGCCCAAGGTTCTTATTGAGTGATTAATGTGAAATATTAAAATATCGAAATTTTGAACGCTTAAGTGATGGTTAATTTATACCATACATTCTGTTAAAAAAGTATCACGAATTGGTCAATAAAACACAAAGTATTTATTATTCATCCAAATTTATTTTATCGCCTTCAAAGTAGATTCCTCCCAAAATAATACACTTATGGCAACAAATAATCCAATCATCAAAACATTTTTTGAAGGCATTTTCCGGAATCGACTTCAGTTCTCGCCGCGAATTCTCTTTTATGTTTTCTATCGACGGAAGACGGGTGCCTCGAAGTGGTAATTTGAGTTTTAGAAAGAGAAAAATGTCGGCCGCACCCATATTAGGTGAATACGGTGGTTGTTCGATGATATTCGTTGCGTTTTTGGCCAGAAATTCGTTCACAATGATAGCCTTGTGAGATGGTGCGTTATCCTGGTGCAAAATCTCTGAGTTGTTTTTCGACAAAACTGCCCTTTTTCAACGAATTTGATTTCTCCAACACTTTATAACGCTCAAGTAATATTCTTTATTTACCGTTTGACTATTTCCTTCACTTTAGCGATGTTAATTTCAGTTGGAGATGTTGATGACCGGCCAGAGCGAGGCAAATCTCCCTCCACATCTCGATCACTTTTAAATGCACGTATTTTTGATAAAGTCGATTCACCGTAAGCCTTCTGTAACATTTTCAGCGATTCCGCACACGAAATTCCATTTGCAATGCAAAATTTGAGAAAATTCTTTGTTCGATATTCTTATCCATTGGAAAAATCGCGAAACACACTTCAGATAAACTGACAACATCGAGCACTGTGAACAAAGTAAATGACAGATCGCGCTCGAACTCCACGTCAGTATAGAGGAAAGTGGTGCCAACTTAGCGTCAAAAAAGTTTTTGATATAAAATGTCTCGCTCATGATAGAAACGGATGGAGAATTATATCAAACTAGTCCCAAGATTGGTGACTGCAACAATATCAACATAAAATGTATATAAGACAAAATTCGAACTATGAAACTATGAAAATTTGATCAAATATGATTATTATCTCTATCACATGGAATATTGTTGAATGTATATGGAATAATTATTAATTTGATATAATATTTAAGTTTGCAGGATACATTGTTAAATTAGTGTGACCTTCGACACACAAATAGTTATTTGTCAGAAATTTACAGAAGCTCTAAAAAATGCTGAATTTCATTTTTATACTTGTGGTAATTCTACTAGAGATATTATCTACTTTGCGTTTTTAGTCTTATGAATCCTTCTCACTCCTCTTCACGTACATCGTTCAACAATAAATGTCCTTCAAGAAATGTGTATTTAACTTCTAGGACGAATTTCAATTCAAATATACCATCCATCGTAAAAAATACTCGGCAAAAATATAGGGAAATATCGACGATTTTATTGAGACATTATTTTATGACTGAAGTTTCTCACAAGCGGAATGTTAAAATTATCGATAAGGTAAAATACAGGAATCAACTTTCGAATCACATTTTTCATTTGCACTAAAAGAATTTTATTTTTTTGAGTAACTACAATTTACTCTATGAATCTGAATTAAAGACATTTATTCAACTTCCCACTTTTTTAGAATAATCTACTAAACCAAGAACTCGTCAGCATATACGTCTGCCAATTCAGCTCGATAAAAATAGTATATACTCGATATTCTCTCCAACGAGAAGCTCGAGCCCCGGAGTCTTCTCTGCAACGAGCGCGAGTGATCCCCTCCATACCCTACTTTTTGTTATGCGCGTTAAATGATGCGCGCAGTACGTGATGCCATGTGAATAATTGCATGTAGTAAAAAAGTGTATGAGAGTAATTTGCGAGTATTTAACATAGAATCGACTTCTTTAACGGTATGTACTCAAAATACAGTTCGAACAATCTAATGTAGTGCGGAAAAATTAGCCATTATTGATTCTAACCCAAAATAATATTATTTACTGTTTCAAATTCGAGCGCGCTTTATCCCGTGGTAGTGGTGGAAGAAGGGTCGATCAGCTGCTCGTTGGAGGGAATCTCGAGTGTATTATGCAAAGCGAGGGGAACAATCACACGAGTAAAATAAGTGTTTTTCCCCGTTGCTTACGATTTTTTATCTATTTTTTTGATCCGCTAGTAGAAAAAATATTTTCCACCGTTCAGTGAGTGTCAGAACTGTAAGTACATTACATAATTTAAAATTAGCTCTGGGAATTTTGAAATTTTTCTTTAATCACTTTTAAGAAGTACATATACTATTGTACTTGACTTAAAGTGCCTACAACGTGAATATAATGAAATAGTTCTGGGTTATAACGACTAATTACATCTTCATACGAATTTCCATGCCAGTGAAGATACGAGGGTGAACAAAATTACTTGAGCAAACGCAGTGTTAAATTTTGGTTGCTTAAAATATTATTACCGGTATCTGAACAAATTTTTAAACCTGTTTCAAAAATTCTGTGCATTCTACGAAATTTTGACAATGACTCTGAAATAAATGTATATTTTAGACTAATTGACTTGCCTTCCCTTTTCCTATGAGGGAATTTTAAGGAATGGATTTGCGTTTTGAAAAGTGTCTGATTATTACATAAGGTAACTGCAAAAGTTTTTAGCAGGGCTTAAATATAGTAAAATCAATTCATATAGTATACGGCATTCGAAAGAGCGCTATTCACTGAGTGTCTGCATATAAAGTGGTGGGGATTGTAGTATCTAATGGATGAGGTGTACGCGGCGCTAGTTGTCACAAGCGGGCAGAGTGCGGCAAGGAGAACTGGCTTCGTATGAGTCCCGCCATTGTTGTTTACACGTATTTAACAATTCATTACGTGATTGCGTGCTATTATGAATAAAAAATACGAAATTCAGTTTGCTGTTCATGAGTGTACTACTAAAAAGGGTAGCAAGAAAGGATGCCTATCTATCGGTTTCTGAAAAGAGGTTAGGATACCGTCAAGTAGTAGAAAGGAAATTTTGTGTACTTTAGCCACAAACATGTAGAAATCTAAAATCAATCAAATTTGCTAATTTCTTAAGTATCACATGCTTTTAAGGTTTGCAGTTCGTTGCATAGGAAAATTTTCTGTTTATTTTCTGGAAATAAAAAATACAAATTACAGATATTTTTGATTTTTTCTTATTCCGACAAAACCAAGATTTAATTATATTCTCTGCAACGCATTTAAAGAACCTACATATGCATTTATGTGAACCAACACTCGCACATATAATGATAGTTCATATACATAGTTGTACGCGGCGCTAGTTGCTAATCATTCACCACCTATGCATTAGATTTGCACAGCCTAATGCAAATGAATGCTTTCCTAGTTTGACTGAAGCTTTTGGAGGGTTTGCCCCTTTGAGAACAACAGTAGGTAATTGGTTTAGGGAATTTAGAGTAGAACGCCAATCTCCAGAAGACGAGCCACGTGCAGGTCGTCCGAACACTGCGGTGACGGATAAATTTAAAGGTGGAAAAGCTAAAGACGTCTACAACATCGTGACGGGTGACAAAACCTGGCTTTATTATTATGAGCTAGAGACAAAACGTCAGTCGAAGATTTGGTGCTCTCCACCCAACGAACCACCGACTAAGGTGCGAAAGTCTTGCAGTGGAAGAAGAAAGATGACTGCTTCTTTGTCCTCGATAACGGTTCACCTAACCACTGTTTCTTTTGATGGCGAAAAAACTGTGACTGCAGAATGGTACACAACATACTGCCTTCCTAAGGTCATCAGGTAATCACAGCACCCCGAATCAAAGAATGAACATATGCCTCTTCATCATGAAAATGCTTCCTCACACGCCGCCCTTGACGCTGTGAACTTTTTAGCGGACGAGGGCATCCAAGTCTTTGTCCATCCACCTTACTCGTCTAATTTGGCCCCATGTGACTTTTTCCCCAAGTAAAAGAAAAGTTGCGTGGGCCTCACTTTCCTTCAGATGAGGAGGGTATTAAAGCAAATATGGAAGTGATTATTGACATTGAAAAACAGGAGAGGAAAAATGCATTTTGTCGATGGTTTTTGAGAATTGCCAAATGAATTGAAACTAAGGGAGAGTCATTTAATACGATGTGAGAGGTATTGTCTTGATATATCTATTCTATAAAAAGATACTGAAAACTTTTGAAGCAACCTACGTATGTATATTGAATAGAATTGCTTTTCAAATTGACCAGATAATGAGTAAATAATATGAATTGGAATATCAATTTATTGCAGACAAAATAAAATATAAAATTGTAGAACAACATTGGGGGAATACGTAAATTACTTACAGAAAACCCAAAAACACTTTTTCTGTCATGAAAATAAAAGAGAATAAACCTGTTGAATAGAGAATTTGTCTCTGTATCGAATGTTTCTATGATACATATTACAAAATATTTCTGATTTTGCACTGAATGAACGGATTAGAAAATCAAGAAAGCAAAGACACTCGAATGCGCAAGAGGAATCTGGGTCTCAATTTGTGCTTGGGAAGATTACGACTTCTTTAATGTAGGAAATTTAATTTCCATCGGATTCGATGAGGAAACAAGTAGATTAAATAATCTCATTTCCCGGATTCTAAAGAGGCGCAGTGGCAAGAAGAGCTCAACCCTATACTTCGCGACGCGACGAATCCTGTAAAGTAAAGCGGCTTTGTGTAACTGGAAACTAGAAACTATGTAAAACTTCAGTAACAATTCATTCGCAATGAAAATTCTTCGGACAAGATATATAGAGTCAAGAAACTTGACATTTATGACGGTAAGTATGTAAAAAAATTAAAATTCCGTTATAAATATGAACGTTATTCATTCATTTCTTTTCTTCCTATGAATTTGGAAGTAAGGAAATGAAAAAAAAAGAAGTACCAAAATGTCAATACATATAAATTAATCAGATTTTTTGACTAGGCAATATCATTTTCGAAAATTTGGCGCTTTTCGTGCGGCCTATCAAAATAAGTTTAATATTTATGGAGGATTAATAATTATACTCTAGAAATATTAATTGAAGGCTGGATGATTTTTATTGAAATAATATATCAGGAAAATATGAGCTTTTTCAGGATATTCGGTCCCTTCTAGCGTCTAATCGTGACAAATTGGTGTCGCCAACGTGAAAGTTCTTACCAAGTTAATTTCCTCTACTGTGCTCACCCTTTAGCATTAAATCCCGAAACTGTCTCATGTTACTTAGATTTACCGAACTTTGCGACGTTCAAAAGATTCACGTTTCAATTTATTTTACCTCGCTCTAAATTGTTTTGAACAAACGTTAACATAAACATGTAATCAAGGAAAATGAATATATTTAATTTCCTGGTGCAGCTAGGATGTTTCGCATTTCCTCTTATTTATGTTGTCTTACTTTGAATATGTAATGAAATTTTATCACGCTCATTCAATATAACAGACTAGATTCTTAAGAGGTTTAATTAGTTTTAAAGAAGCAAAAAATTGATTAAAATAGAATGTTTAGTTAGTAATTTCGAGTCGAATTGGAATCGGAAATAGAATCTAAACTCAATTTTCGTGAAACCAATATCCACGATTGAAGTGTAAGAGGATTGAAATAGTAATCTCGATTCGAGGTAGTAGGTTAATTAAAATACGAAACTCGAATAGGATTCCCATAATATGAGAAACATCAGGAATATTCATACATATAAATATTTACAATTTGTAGAACATGCATATCTCACCTGTTTTGAATATTCCACAACAATATGTTGCACATATGTTGAGTTCTCTAGACTATATATTCATCTATCTACTTATAAATGCATTTCAGTTTCATATACTAACCGTCAAGATCATAAACAAGATCTCCATCACGTCACAATATTATAATTGACAGAATTACTTAATTTACGTTGTTGAAGTCTAACTTTCATGAAATCATTGCCCTACTTTTGTTAATACAACCAGTCATTTTGACTGACTTTTAGTTAAAAATTACTACATACATAGCTAGAAATGAGTAACTCATTTTTTAGTCAAATTTTGTTTGATTTCGATTTAGTGTACTATCACTAGATTGATGCACTCGGAAAAATATTTGGTTAATCCAACCAGAATTTGGTCAGATCAACCAAAGAATATGTTCAATGTACACTGAGAGAAAAGGAAAGTAGTCGTAGCAACTTTAGCTGTAAAGTTAAACCTGTTGCAGTTTCTTTGACTGTATTTTTAGTTGGAACAAATATAATTATAGTTAGTAGAACTATACAACACCTAACTGTTTTTTGTAGTTCGTTTCGGGGACAATTAAAGTCACACAGTTATCTCCAATGCAATTCGTAGTTAGAAAAATAATGAACCATAATTATGATAATTTTGTATGAAAAGTAATTTGAACTTATTTCGCGCACTTGTAGATTTTATATGATAGAATGTGCTATAATGTTAAAAATAATAACTAATTCTTCACATTTCAGTGTTTTTTTTCAAAGGATCGTTCGAATTAATCATCAATTTTTTTTAAAAAATCGATATTATTTAATTACGTGTCAGTAAAATTTTTGTTGGGGTGTTTATTTCGCTTCAATAATTTTTACTGCATAATCTACAATAGTTGCATTGGTTTTTTTGTGGTTAAGCCGTTTATGCCAAAATATGACTTGTCAAAATTGTGAAAATACTTGCAGAATTGTGTAAATGCATATACTTGCACGTGTGTGTGCGCGCGCATTGTTAGGTATGTATCTGTTTTTCGTTTTCATATATTTTATTTCATATATATATGGTGATACAAGATGGTAAATGACGTTTTACGTTAACAGTATACTTTTGAATGATTTCGACTCATTTTACGTAGAAAAAAGAGTTCTCTTTCAAGATTCCAAGTTTGAAGGTAGCCTGAAAAGTTTACAAGTAAGTTAACATTCTTTTTCATCATCGATTGCGATGCATTGATTCCGAAACTTTAAATTAGCAAATATTTCTGGTGGCATCAATTTCTATATGCGTTTTTTTAAATAAAAAATTGGTTTTTTTCCAGATTGAAAATTTCAACCTCAAATTTTCCAAACATGGATTTTTTTATTGAGGAAACGCTTCAGAATTTCGAACTCTCAGATTATATTGAAATATTCAAAAGTAAGTTCAAACTTTATGATTTTACAATAATTATTATTCTTCTAGAATGTATTAAATATAACTTACAAAAAATTACAGAGAATAAATTAAAACAAAAACTTTTATGTTTAAAATATTCAAATCATTAATTTATTGAATTTTTTTACAACTTCATATTTTTAAAGGTAAAAATATTAGCAGACAGGATTTCCTGGCCCTTTCTGAGTCCTCCGTCAACGATTTGATCAAAAATAAAGTTCATTTTTACAAATTTCTAATAAAACGAGAGGAATTTATCAGAAAATTAAATCAATCTTCCGAAATTGTAAGCAGAAGAGTAGCTAGTTCGAATTAATTTTGTTTAACAAATTTAAAAAACTTTATATCAACTTTAAGGTCAATATAAATAATAGCAAATCTCAAAATGTGGAAGAAAATAATGCAACACAGGTCGTTGCAACGATCTGTGCTCGACTCCATGGAGTTGAGCACACTAATAAAAATATAGGAGACAATGCTAACATTCAAAATGTAATTGATAATCAAGAAATTCGGGTGGCTGAGAATTTGACAGATCCGATCAATATAAATGAAATGAAAGTTTTTATTGTTGATGACCTTCAAGGTCATGTTACTCTTTAACTCATTCCTCTTGCTACAATCGCCAATACAAATTATTTTTGCAGAAGTGACAGGAAAGGCCAGGTGCTTTTGTAAATATATTATATAATTATTGTATTACTTTTAATTTTATGTTAATTTCGTTCGCAGCCTCTGAAGCGTTTACTCCATCAAAGCGCTACATAGATATAAGATTTAACTTGCATAATGTTTTAAACAATAATTGCAATGTAGTTCTTGGAAGTGAAATTTATCGTACTGTCAAGAACATCATTGTAGAGAATGTTCTACTACACCCTGAATCTTTTGTGGTTGTCAATAATGTTGCTAATAGTAATCCACTGTTTGGAAAAATTGAATATTTATATATCAAAGAAAAGTGCGATGGTACTGAAATAGAACATTTTGCTGTTAAAATTGAATTACTAAGTAATTCATTCAATGAAAATTTCCAAGCTTATGAAATTAGTGAGGGAGACGAGCATAAATTTTACAACCTGAAAGATTTATATCTGATGAAAACTTACAAGTCAAATTTCGTTTTAGATAAACGTTTCATTGTATTCTCTTAAAAAACATAAAAATCGAATTTTTTTTAGAAATTGTATTCATATATTTCGTTCAATTAGATATTAGTTTGTTCTAAGAAAAAATAAAAGAAATCATCAAAGCAAAAATTTGTGCATTATTTAATTAATTTTTATTCACTTACAATAATAAACAAATTTTTATTATTATTTATAGGAACATAATGCAGTTACCACAGCTAAAAAAGATAGTTGAAATAACAAATTTTCAAGAGCTGATACAAATATAATCATTCATTTGGTCCAAATGTATTTTACAGTTGGGTCAGTTTTCACCTACATTTGATTCAAATTAAGTTTTAATAGTCTTCTCAAATATGTTACCACAGTTGTCCTCAAAACGAACTATAATTTTATAGTTGGCTAACTCGTATTATTACAGTTTTGATCGATGTACTTTTTTCTTAGTGTAACCAAAAGTGATTGGTTTTGGTACGATTTGGTTAAATCAAATGAATATTTTGGTTGATTCAACTCCATTTTTTTTACTTAACTAAAGATCTTGGTTCATTTAACTAAATGGTTTGGTAAGATCAAGTGAATTTTCTTCTAAGTGTAGTTGGTACCTTGTATAGAACAGTCGAATCTTACCTACTTACACGGAAAGGAAAATCTTGCTTTCCTAGCATGACAGTCGCGACGATTTTCAAGCATGATACTTTTGTGCCGATGGTGCGTGAATTCA
Source organism: Diplolepis rosae (assembly GCA_030998225.1). NCBI lineage: Eukaryota > Metazoa > Arthropoda > Insecta > Hymenoptera > Diplolepididae > Diplolepis > Diplolepis rosae. The sequence goes on from JAPYXD010000701.1 coordinate 8,781,741, forward strand.
CCCTCTCTACGCACGAATTCACACTCTCGCAGCGCTAAAATTCCCACGCGAAGAGATCGCCACGCTGCTGCTGTTTGGGCATGAGCTGCATGAATAGAGGGGAGGAACGGCTCGCTTGAATATCGTGACTACGCGCAAGCCCGTGCTTCAAGCAGTTAACGAAAGGATTTCGTTAAGGGAGTTACTCACCTACCTGCTTAGTCAAAACAGAGTTAAACACGCGGGTTGACTACAGTAGTACTTTATCTGGCAACGTCGCATCTTGTTTGTTCGTGTGTGCACGGGTGTACAGTCGCACATATGGTCACATAAGTATCTAAGAAATGTTTCCCAGACATGAAATTATACAATGAATTAAAAAGCTGCACATTCGTCCAAATGAGGAAAAAATGATTGCCTCTGACATCACGGTAGCTATGGTTATCGATGAATACAAAGAACATGATTTTGATGGATTATCTCGTTTCTTTGGTGCTGATCAAAACGGGAAAATTCGTGTGACGAATAATAAGAAGGTTAAAAATAAAATCTGTGATTATCTGAAAAAAAAAATTAATTTAGTTTAGTTGGTATATATTTATTGTATATGTATCAAATATTCTAAATAATAATTAATGAACGATTGTGATGATAATAGATATGTATTGAAAAATTGTTATATCGATTCAAGACTGTGAAAATAAGACAAATTTAGTATGTCATTGAGAAAGATTTTACGTACTACGTATTATGATATGTATGTAAATAAAGTTGTTTGTATGTACTTAATTCGTTTATTTATCATACGAATAATTAATACGTTATGTTTCATTTATTAAAAACATGATTTTCATAAAAAATTTTAATCACCAGTTGGTACGAGCTGCTGAACAGATATAACGCATACATTTCAAATTTCTCGCACATAACCTACGAATGCGACGTTGCCACATACCTAACCAAAGACCAAAATCACAGCAATTTCCAATCCTAATCGTATTTGTTATTGCTTTTAGGACACACCTTTGAATGTTATTAAAGTTAATAACTATTCCTGAACATCTTATCTTTCTACTGTTCAAATCCCGTTAGGATCTGTTCGTCAGTTGAAAAGATATCAATGATAATACACGATAAACTCCGCGATTTCTCATAAGAGCCCATGTTGAATCAACTAGAGTGCCGCAAAATAGAAATACGAATATCTCACTAAAAAACCCACCTCAGACCTTGAAATTTTGTACGGATAATTTTTTTATTATATTCTAACGCTCTGCAAAGTTTAATATTTTTCTGTTCGTTAATTCTTCATCCTGAGTTACTCCCTTAACCTCATGCGCAAAAGAAAATACTGCAAAGCACTCGACTCTCACAAAAATACCTTCCGCTCATACTCACAGAGAGGGGAAGCGCCGAGGAGGGGATAACCACGAAAGAATTTCGTTAAATCCATGCATTCGGTTACAGCCGAGTACAACGAATTTTGCGCACAACGTTGGCGCTATGATAGCATGTACAGCTTACTATTTAAGTACAACTTCCTTGAAATATTTTCGCGATACAAACTGTGCGTTGAGAACATGAATTGTAGAAATCAAAGCATGAAAATCACGTTATATGTACAGGTGTTCTACCATGCTTGACGAGTAGGAACTTTCATGCTCGGAAAGCAAGATATTTATCTCCGTGTATAATTGTGAACATTCATTGAATATTAAAAAAAAAATTTCCTTCAAAAAGAAATGATTATTTATTTAATAATAATAATATACTAGGGCCAAGAATAACCATTTAATTTTTTTTTTAAACTTTTCATTGTTCAATGAACGTTCAAAACTGTAAGTACCTACTTTAATATTTTCAGAGAGTCTTCAAAACAGAAATTATGCAATAAAACTAGACAATTGAATAACATTACAGCGGCAGATATTCTTACGTGCAAGTCAGCAATGTGAATATACAAAACATCCTCTGCCTGCTATGTATTTTACATTCGCTGATTCAGACATATGGTGCAATTCGATATGCTACATGTTGTACATACATGATCATTCTACAAATATAAATGCATGCTATAGGAAAATATTATTTTTGTATAAAAACTTTAATATAAAATTTTTGATAATCCAACAACATCACACACGGAGAAAAATGGAGTGCCACGTACTATCTATCATTTTTTCTTGATAGTCAGGGAGACCATAGTTTTATAGTCTGTTTGAATATCGACAGAATGTCAGGTTTACATTCCAGGATTCTCATACACTCTGGGAAAGTCAAGCTGAATACCTAGTTTTTACACATCACAGATAGTATTTTACACCATGTAGAATGTTATCCCATAGTTAAAACTCCAATATAATCAGTTTGACACTCCAGATGTTCAAGTTGACAGTTCATTTTTTTCCGTGCACTGTCGAAACTGGTCAAGAATTATTGAACAAGTATCGAAATTGAAAACGGACTTTCTCTCGGCCCTAGATGGGTCCTTAATAAAAAATAAAATAAAAGCATTTCATTTGTCAGAATATTTTCAAATTTGAAACTTTACAAATTTACAAATTATTATTTTGCTCAATTGGTCATAATAAACACTTTGAAAAACATACAATACATAAAATGAATTTCTAAGAAGTCAGCTTTTGACGTAATATTTCCATGAGACGTCGCCAATAATTACAAACAGCTATCATTGTTGACAAGTTCCATCCTTCAAACCTCTTCTGTCAAAATCTACTTTTTGCGTGGAAAATCCTTATTAGAAACCAAAGCCAAGCTCGATAAATATTATTCGGACTCTTCTCCGTCGTATGGAATGGTTCAGAAGTGGTTTACCAATTTCATTATGGTCGTACAAGCGCGTAAACCATACCAAATCCAGGTCGTAAAAATGAGATCACTACACCAGACATGATCGATAAAATCCATGATATTGTTTTAAATGCATCTCAACTGAGCATGAGATCAATATTTTCCATAGGCATTTGTGTCTGAGAAAGCTCTGTGAAAGATGGGTGCCGCGATTGCTCAGAATCGACTAAAAATGCATTCATGTGACCACTTCGGACCAAAATTGGGCCTATTTTGACTGTGATCCGAACGAGTTTTTTCGTTAATTTGAGACGACGGATGAAAAATGGATCCACCACTATACTCCGGAATCACATGAAGGGTCAAAACAGTGGGTTAAACCTGGTGAAACTGCACCAAAGCGTCCGAAAACGCAAAAATCGGCTGGGAAAATTATGACTAGTGTTTTTTTGGGATGCACATGGAGTAATCTTCATCGACTACCTTGAGAAAGAAAGGACGATTCCTGGAGCATATTATGCTGCATTATTGGATCGATTGGTTGACGAAATCAGGAAGAAACGGCCACATTTGAAGGTGAAAAAAATCCCTTTTCATGATGACACTGCACCATCTCACACATCGAACATTACACAGGCAAAAAAGCATGAACTGGGTTTCGCATCGCTTCTGCATCCCCCGTATTCTCCAGACCTCGCCCCCAGCGAAACAGAAGGACATTTTGGAGGGTATGACAAATCGTAATATTTGGAAGGTATAGAAAAGTTGAAAGATCATTGGACTCGTTATATCAAGCTAGAAGGAGACTACATTGAGAAATAAAACCGATTTTTGCCAAAAAAAAAAATCAATTCTTGTTCATTTTATCACGTTAATATCAAACAGCTTAGTAATATCATTTATCATATAATTCATATCCATTAAAAAATAAGACGCGTGAATGATAAATACAAAATGTTTATGTGGCTTTCACACTAGACATAAATTAAAGGAATAATATTGAATGAGAGTTTGTTTGAATATCCGAAAATGCTGAATGCCAATTAGTATTTGCTTGTTACTTCCAAAAACAGGTTGACATAATGAGAATATTTTCCGGCTTCCTGAAACAGTCACGCGTTGTTGAATCAGTCAATGGACAGATTGGCATGCAAGTAGAGCTCATCGAAACTTTCCAGCAGGTCTGGAATTGCCGACGAACTGTAAAAAATTTGTCGCCTGCGCAATGAAAATCGATTACTGGTTAGTTCATCAGGCTGCGACACGTTAACCGATGTGCGATAAACACATCACCTAATTACTTGCGGTGGATCGCCCTACGCCCTCAACACGCAACATGATAGAGTTGTTCACCAATGCGCACTACTATCGAGCTTCTCTCTTCTAAAATCGTGCACAACTGCACACGCTCACCAATCTATACAGAGAACACTTACTGTCTGACTTAACCTTTTAAGAACGTTTTCTTCACAAAAATACAATTTCGAATTATGTCCATTGAAGATAAGAATTGCACTGTTAAAAATATTATTAAACTTCATATACATTTGTAAATGAAATTTAACAACTCGCATAATTTGATTATATTATAAATTATGATAAAGTCATTTTTGCTGTGAATCTCGAATGTTAATAATAAAGAAGATTATTTACTTTTACATAGATACAAATCTATTTAAAAGTTTTTAAAGATGTGTAACTATTTGAAAAATTAGTTTGCTTAATCATCTGCCGGTCATAATGACCGTTATCGTCAAATGGGGTCTACGGAGAGGAAATAACCAATCAGACTGCTCACTCAGACGAACGCTTATGTGTTAGTGCGGTTCAAACGCGTTCGTGACTACCAGTACTGTATTGTATTTCCATCTGTGAGTTTTATTATAATTTTTATAATACCAACTATATTTTACGTTTTACCTACCCAAAATAATTTATCAGTGATAGCATTGAATAATGTAAGCAAAATAAATGAAAATTGGACAAACAATGAAGCTTCTCTGAAATAAAATTCAGCATGTCCAATTTAATCTAAAAAGTGACGTCTAGAGAATCAAAAGTGAAGAAAAATATTCTTTAGAAGAAAAGATGACAAAAATCTATCTGCGGCGCGTTCAAAAGGAGATTATTTTAAATTATTAAAAAATGTTTGAAAAATCAAAATTTATCTTTATCGGTTCTGAAATTCTCTGGTCAGAATTGATGAAAATTAATTTTGATTTTTCTCTAGACTTCTTTAGACCGATAAATTATTTTGGGCAAGAAAAACGTAAAATGTGGTTTATATTATAAAACTTCTTGTCGAAAGGGGACTTAGATCACCCCCGGATAACATATTTTGCATGCAAAAGTTTTTCATCCTGACAGATTTGCGTAAAAATTGTGCAAGTTTGCGTACGTTATTACATGAAAAATTTATGCAAATCTGACGTGAAATTTGAATCAATGTCAATGCAATAAAGAGAAATATTTTTTGTCAACTTTTTAAATTTATTACTTATTATTAAATAATATATTGTATTATATTATAATATAATGTAATATTATATTATTACATTATATTATAATATAATGTAATAATATATTATTACATATTAATTATAATAATATTAATAATTACATACACGGTGACCCATTTTAATATGTAATCCCAAATGTCTTTTTTGACCTTGAGGTCAATTTTCAAGGTTAACTTGAGGTAAGACCCTTTTATTAAATGAGAACCCCTATTTTTGACTGCGGATTTGAAAAGAGCGGGAAATTTTACGTCTAAAATGATCTGTGGAAGGTTTTTGTGATCTTGGAAAGGTACAAAATTAAGGTCAAATGTCTGAGAAACAAAAGAAACAAAGAGACTTTGTCCTATGATTTTTACTGTCTGGGTGTGTTTGGGGGGGGGGAGGATAACAATCCACAGCCTGAAGTCTGCAAAAAAAATGTATCTGGGCACAGAGTTCAATCTAAGAAAAATCGTCCTGACCTTCAAATCACCTTGAAAACTGACCTGAAGGTCATGATGGTCAAGGTGATGTACACCATAACATTTCATCGACTTTTATGAAGCATCTTGAACGTTTGTTTACTTCGAAATAACAAAGACAATTCAGAAAAAGGGCATCTGATCGTTTCTCAGACATTTGACCTTAATTTTTTACCTTTCCAAGGTCACAAAAACCATTTTCCCACAGATCATTTTAAACGTAAAATTCCCCGCTCTTTTCAAATCCGCAGTCAAAAATAGGGGTTCTCATTTAATAAAAGGGTCTGACCTCCATTTGACCTTGAAAATTGACCTCAATGTCAGAATTGATGGTACAGTCAAATGTCCCACTCGGTCCTGGTCCACCTTTGTCCGAACCATTTTTTCGTAGATAGATAGATATATTCTGTAAAACTTTGACGAATAAAGACTATTAAAAATTACGAAGAATTACTTAGAAATACGAGAAAAATTTGAACGAAATTCTTTCTTCATACCGAACTATATATTTAATTCGTTATTATGAATTTTTAGTTTACGAGATTTTTTCCGAATTTAGAGCTTGTGAATGTTTTATAAACTAAGTTTCACGCTAACTGTATACATTTTTATGAAAAATGCGATTTTTAATTTTAATTTTTAATTAAAATTAAAATAGAAGGTAATCAAAAGTTCTTGCATGCTAAGCTTCGTGAAACTCGGGATAATGATTTCCGATATAAAAGTATATAACAAGTATACATCTCCTATTCTTAAAAGATTAAACATGATTTTGCTTATACACGTGAACTTATCTGTGTAAATTTTTGATGATGTGTACCAACATGCAAGCGCGAAGATTGTAAACGAACAACGTTGGCACATTTTGTATCAAATTTATTATTTATGGGGCCAAGTACATACGGAATATAAGATAAGGGAACTTCCATTGGATATAAGAAGGTTTTTAAAAAAATAACGAACATTCAAATTTTGACAACATATATGCGGGCGTATCTCAAGAACCTTTTACTTATCAGTAACAAAATAAAGGAAAAAACTATTCTCTTACAATGGTTATTAATGGTAAAAATATTTTACTCTTGCGAAATAAAACGACCAATCGGATTTAATTCGTATTTATAAACATTAGAAGATCGGTCGGCAAAAATTTTTAAGTTACAAAATGGAAATAAAATTATAAAAGCAAATTAATGAATTGGGCTTTACGAAGAATTGAATTGGTTTGGAAATATACAATTAAAAACTAGTTAATAATATTATCCTATGATATGAATAATCATTAAAATACATTATTTGAAATGACCTCAGTAACCATAAATATGACAGTGTTCTTGTGTGACGTCACTCGAGAAATGTAAGTAATTTCACATTGAACAAAATTTTAACTTTATGTTTGACCGTTACGGTTGACCTTAACGATTTATATTTTTCTCCTAAAAATTAGCAGTCAAGCATCTATATTTTAAGCACAATCACATAAAGCTCAATGATAACCTTAATTTTGTTTGAATTAACAAAACTTTCTTTAATTCAAAACAATTTATTTTTGACTTTATATGAGGGAAATGTTTCTTTGATTCAAAGAAACTATTTTCTCAGTGTGAATAAAAATACTAGTTTCCTTTAATTTTATCTTAATTTTCACGAAATTGTATTACTCTTCTCCATCTTTCTGGCAAGTGTCGGATACCATCTCGAAAAAACGATGCGTCTTTTGAGGCGATCCATGAATCAATCCATTTTTTGACTTCTTCATAAGAGCAGAAATGCTGATGAGCCCAGCCGTGTGCCATCGATCGAAAAAAATCGTAGTTGGAAGGAGCAACTCCCATTTTAGCGTTCCCAAGTATGTCCTGATCGGTCTTGCGACATGTGGCCGAACATTGCCGTGCTGGAGCATAACTTTGTGGTGTCTCTCTTGGTACTGTGGCCATTTTTTCTTCAATGCACGGCTCAAACTCATCAATTGCGTTCGATACCGATTCTTTGTGATGGTTTCACTCGGTTTCAACAGATTATAATGCACCATGCCGAGCTGGCCCCACTAAATGCAGAGCATAACCTTTGCACCGTTAATATTCGGTCTGGCCGAATTTTCGAATTTACGTGAACTCATTTTTCGTCATCGGCCACGAAGCGATGTAAAAACTCCTTCCGATTCTGTCTTTGAAGCAGCTGTTCACAAGCAAAGAAACGCTATTCAACATCTCTCCGCTTTAACTCGTGTGGAACCGAATTTCCTTGCTTCTGAATCATTCCCATGCCTTTGATGCGTTTCGAAATGGCTTGTTGAGTCATTCCCAATGATTCTGACAATTCTTCTTGCGCTTGGCACGGGTCTTAAGCAAGTAATACCTCCAATTCGGAATCTTTGAAAATTTTATCTTTTCCATCGCCATGTCGGTCTTCGACATCAAAGTCACCGCTCTTGAAGCGTTGAAACCACTCATGACACGTTCTTTCACTAAGGACAGTCTTACCATAAGTACTGGAGAGCATTCGCTGAGTCTCAGCCGCAGTTATCTTCAAATAAAAGCAGAAAATAAAAACTTTCCGCAAATGACGAGAATTTGGCTCGAAATCTGACATCTTCGATTGAGAATAAATATATGATGCAAGCACAAATTCACTAATGTGGTACTGCCGTTATGTTGACAGATGTCCAAGCTTACTGTATGACATTTTTGATCTGCCTATTTCGACCAGCACTTACAGCTGCAGCCATCTATCGAAAAACGGCGAAAACAAAGTTGTACACTTAATACACTCGACTTGCGCTAAGGCGAAGGCGAAATTTTCGGTAAGGTGTAAGGGCGTCGTTCTCCATTTACCTCCAACACGGACCATGAGTTACCAACGTGAATGTTTACATGCGCAAACATCAAAACTGAACGCGTGACGCAGGTCACGAAAAGTGAGTGGGATTCCCTCTCGGGAACGCTTTAACGCGAATATTCGGTTTTATCTGCGTCGTCTTAGCGCGAGTCGAGTGTATATACTTTGTTTTATAACCGTATCTTATTTCGACACCTAGTTTAGGCATGAAAAGCATATGAAAATTTGGATCGGGATAAGCTTAATTCATTGATAATCAAAAATCGACATAATAGTAAAAGCTTCCTGAGATACACTACCGGTCAAAATTGTGGGACCACCTACAAAAATTGTATTAAATACATGCTCGTCTTTGAAAGCGGCTATCTCCGTGAAAAATTAAGTTAGAAATATTTTCAAAAAGGCGTTTGGTAACGGAGGGTTAATGAAAATACTTCAAATGGAGCTTATTCGGCGCGAAATTTTATAATCATTCAAACGCCTTTTTAAAAATTGTTACACGGTTACCAAACCCTAGAGGATTTCCCTCTGCGTGTTAGAGCATCTGCAGTGTTGCCAAATGTTGCGACTACTTGGTTGAACATGTAACATCAAAATGTGGCAACACCGCACTCAAGAACTTAAGCTATTTCCATTGCACGAAAGCCAAACTATGGAGGGATTCCGTCAGAATTCACGTCACCTTTGGTTTTGAAAAGTGATTATTGAATGAGTATTCTACTTGAACATTTTTTATTGCTACAAAAAGCTTCAGGAATAATTCGTGGAAAGGTATTCAAACGGACCAGACTGTGTGAAGCGTAAATTAGAAGTTATTTCGAAAAAACTGACCCCACTGAGGGAATCCCTCATATGCTTGGTAACGGAGGGTTAAATAGAAGCCGAGATAGCGTGTGAGAAAGGCCGACGTAATTTCCGATTTTGACAAATTTTCACTTTTAAACTTCAGCTCCCTGCATACTTTAGGGAAGTGATAGGAAAAATTTGAAACTTTGCTAAAATAACGCCTAAATCCTCAGCTATAAATTGAGCCCAAAACATTTTTAAAAATTCATTAGTTTCCGAGATATGACTTTATTTGTTGAGCGATGCTCGAAAGATTTTTGAAGTAGCGTTTCAACCGGTCGCTCGACTCACGAGACACTGTCAGGGCACAATAGGCGGTAGGCGCCAAACGGGGCACCACTATTCGAGGAATATTTATTCTTTTTTTAATCTTTTGTCAATCAAATACATTTTAATTGTTTTCGCAAATACAATTTTTTTCACATAGTTAATATCTCCTTTCTTTATTTAAGGGGATATTCTACCCGAGATGGTCCGAAAAATCGATTTTTTTTTTTAATATTTATGACGTAGATAATAAAGGGACTTGAATTTTTTTTGAGCTTACTTAGCAATTGTATAGTTTTGGCCGAAACTAGGATTATTTCCAAAGCATTTGTTTAAAAATTGTTTTTAATGCAAAATACAAACAAAAACAGGGCAAAAAATCATCATATTTCTTTAAAAGTGGGAAAAAAATTGGAAAATTTCTACAACTTTACCGTTTCCGATTTTTGAAAATGAATCAATTATTATCAAATTCAGCAATTTGTTTATAAAAATTTCGTTTTGGAAAATTGTTTTTTAATGATTTCAACCATTAAAGAATTTATTTTCAAAAATCGAAAACGGTTTAGTTGTAGAGAATCCTTTTCCTAAAAAAATGATTCATGATTTATTAGAATCGCACCATTTTTGAAAATTTTCTATGGAGCGATAATAAGGAAATATCCTATTACAAAAAACATTATTAAAATATTATTTTTCATAATTTTTAAATTTTTTTTATCAAAAAGAGTGTCTTTCCTTACATATGACACGGATGATGATATAATTACCAGTCTTGAAATCATAGAAAAACTTCTTTTTCCCGAGACTGATTTTTGGCGCAACAACTACCTTAAGAATGAATGAGAGTATAATTTTCAAACAATTAAATTTCTTTTCATCAAATATCATATTTTATTTAAAATTTGTTTAAATTCAAATTTTGTAATGCAATACAAAATTATTATTAATTTTGGAAACTAATGACCAGACGCCCATGAATATCTAGGATGGTTAGCAACATCTCTAGTCTTTCCATATTTGCAAAGAAAAATTCCATTTATTGACACTCATAATTGTTTAGCATTTGTCTTGTAAGGAAGAGATGAGTAAAAATTAAAACAAGTGAAAATCAGTTTCAAATAATATTTGATGAAAAAAAAATTTAATTGTTTGAAAATTATCCTCTGATTGTTACAAATTTTTCATTCTTAACACACCAATTATGCTGTTTTTTAAATGTAAATTGATAAAAAAAATTCAATTAATTAAAATGTTTTAACTATATTTCTTGATGATAGCTACAATTTTTCGCAGAGGTCTATACAAATATTTTATTTCTAAATAAAGAGCCCTTAAATAAAGAAAGGAGATATTAACTATGTGAAAAAAATTGTATTTGCGAAAACAATTAAAATGTATTTGAGTGACAAAGGATTAAGAAAAGAATAAATATTCTTCGAATAGTGGTGCCCCGTTTGGCGCCTACCGCCTATTGTGCCCTGACAGTGTCTCGTGAGTCGAGCGACCGGTTGAAACGCTACTTCAAAAATCTTTCGAGCATCGCTCAAAAAATAAAGTCATATCTCGGAAACTAATGAATTTTTAAAAATGTTTTGGGCTCAATTTATAGCTGAGGATTTAGGCGTTATTTTAGCAAAGTTTCAAATTTTTCCTATCACTTCCCTAAAGTATGCAGGGAGCTGAAGTTTAAAAGTGAAAATTTGTCAAAATCGGAAATTACGTCGGCCTTTCTCATACGCTATCTCGGCTTCTATTTAATGAAAATACTTCAAATGGAGCTTATTCGACTCGAAATTTTATAATCCTTCAAACGCTTTTTAAAAATATTTCTAACTTAATTTTTCACGGAGATAGCCGCTTTCAAAAACGAGCATGTTTTTAATACAATTTTTGTAGGTGGTCCCACAATTTTGACCGGTAGTGTAAGTCTATACATAAAGGGAGAAAATGAATAAAGGATTCTTGCTTAACTTTTTATTCTGAATATATCTAAAAATGTTTGTATTTAAACGCCATTTTTAGATTGTCTCAAAAGCCATAAAAAATATTTCAGCTATCTCAATTAAAATCAGTAGTTTTTTTAGTAATTTCAGTCAGCAATTGATTTTATAGATATAATTTGGTCACTGTGATTAAAATTATTAAGAAACTACTGATTCGAATTAGGAGAGAGAAGTTACAAGATGTTCTAAGAAACTTTCAGAATGTTGTTTCAGGTCAGCTTTTCAGATTGAAGAAGATCTCTAAATTTTTATGGATGTTAGGTATACCATAGAACATTTTATCAATTTAATAGAAAATTTAATTAAAATCCTTGAAGTTAATAATTGTATCAATCAACTATCAGTTATTTTCATGAAATTTTCATTTTTCCATTTCGCGACGGAATTAATTTTTTTTATATTGTAGAATGAGCAGACGGGCGTAACAAATTCTGTTATAATTTATTCATCTAAAGAAGAGTTTTAACAGCATATGATTGATTTTCAGTTAAGAACCGGCAAGAGGTAATTTATTATTCAACTCGTTTAAAGTCTCGCTTAACTGGCAGTACATCTCAAACAATGTAGAAGAAATTCCAGAAAAGGCCTCCGTCTAATAAGTAACATTAATTTAAGACATAAATGGATTTAATTTTAGATTTACTTATTCAAGAAGTATGTGGTTCGCTCAGTGAACTGAAACGGTTACTATAAATTTATTATAAACAATTTCCATCTCTCATATTAGGATCTTTAGTGATTAATATTTGAATTAAGACAGAAAAGAATTCGCGATGGAAGATACGAAAGAATTTCCTTCATAAAGCAAACACGCAAAACAGTTGAGGATTGCATTTATCTCAAAGAAGAATTCACGAGAGCAAACTGTTATTAAATTTCTTTCACAGTCAGAAAGAATTTAACGTTTTCTTCTCACGAGATTTTCTTGCAAGAAAAAGGCATGAATGTTGTAAAATTTAAGAGAATTTCCTTCAATTAAGATGGTCAATTCAATATCAGTATTACTGTTTCCTCATTTCCAATTCCAATGCCGACCTCTCCTATATGAAACAATAGTTTTCTTATAGCCAGCAATTCACAATTGCACAAATTCCTTCTCCCCAAGAAAAAAAGGTACGATAAGACAACTAACGGTGGTGACTTGCCCTCTTGAAAATGTATTCAGTGTATATGCTTGTTATATCAGTCTTTTTTATTGTTCGCCTTCGCCTAACCAGCTTTCAACAAAACAGCGCGATGAATTGCAACTGTTCTTGTAAGCTACTATTGCTTCAAGGTAACAACACGCAACTCTTACACCCCCTCTCTCATATCTACATGTAAGAACATTGATTTAAAAGCACCGCCCAGAACATTTACATGCATTGCACACAGGGGCATCTCGTTGGCGCAGGGGATGTTGTGGTCTGTTATTCATAAGCAGAGACCGGAAGATGCGACTGCGGAGCAGGACAGGCGTGAGGAATGTTATGTCCCATAGTTATTATCTGCATAGAAACCTGTATTGAGGTCAAATTTACAAGTAAATAATATCTGAATCTAGTTCAAAACTGTCAGTCACTCAAAATTTCACATCTGATTAGGGGGGAATTTTAAAAAGTTCTGCATGAAAAATAAAATAAAAAATCTGCCCGCTTAGCGGGCACATTCTCATTGCGCGCTTCGCGCGCAGCTCGCTTCGTTCGCAAGTTTGAGCGCGCCTAGGGCGCGCGATTCGATCGTCGCGCTTCGCGCTCGGTCTTGTGCTCTTCGCATACATTTATCAAACCAATTTTATAATAATATTACAGATGATGTGAATTACACATTTTCTCAAAGTCACTCAATTTCTTTTTGAATTTAAGTGAAACAGGAAATTAAATTTACTTTACATTCTCATCATGACGCTCGCGATTCGCGCTCGATTTTCTGTATACATTTCAGTAACTTTTTAATAAATTACATGGTTAAAATAATTTATTTTCTTCCAAATCTCTCAAAAGAAAGAACAGTCGTAGATTTTATTTAAGGAAACGATTTTACAGAACAACGCTTATTTCGTATCTCACATATTTTGGTGAAAAAAATCGAATTTTTTTAATATTCAAAATCAAAACATAAAATATACATCCTGTCCCGAAATGTCTTAATGAGAATTTGTAAACGTCATTTAGGCAAACAATTTTCCATATAAACGTTTTTTTTTGTATCTCACATATTTTGTCTAAAAAATGGAATTTTTGAATTTTAAACGTATTTTTTGGAATTGAAACGAAAAATATATGTTTTACCAGAAACTGCGTCAGATAAAATTTGTAGATCTTTTTGAAACGAACAACTTTGTATTCTTACGTTTTTCTCGTATTTTACATATTATTGTTAAAAATTGAATTTTGGATTTTCAATAATTTTTTTTTAAATTAAAAAGAAAAATATGCATCTTATGAAAAAATGTTACAATTCAAATTTGTAGGTCTTCATGTAGAAAATAATATTGTATCATAACGTTTTTTCGTATCTCGTATAATTTAACTGGAAAATGGAATTTTGATACTGACTTTTTTCGAATTTGAATATGCTGTAACATTTCTAATTTTGATTTAATCACAAAATGTTATCAGGATAATTTGTAGAGATTTATGAGCACTATCAAAAGCCAGTGTTGAAATTTTTGATTTTTTCAAAAATTTATTTTCAAAAACACAAAAGTAGTGCTCAATCCCTCAATTTTGATTGGATGTGGCTGGTTAACGAACTTGTCCTTACTTTTTCAGCTCTGATAAAGTGTACCGAAGCTCAATTCAATCTGATAATTCTATCGAGAGTTATGCCGCACACGACCTACAGACAGACAGACAGACACTTTCGTAAAAACCATTTCGTAAAAACCATTTTTTCTGACTCAGGGGGTCTCAAAACGTAAAGATTTGATGAAAATTTCGAATGTCATTTTTCACATAAAACCAATACCTTCTCATCCATGATGAGAATGTAATAATTAATAAAATTCTCTTGAGCCAAAATTCAACTCAGATTGCTCTAGGGGAGAGTCGGGTAGTACCGGCCACCTAAGCTTTTTTGATAATAACTTGGCTTATAGGGATCAAAATTAAAATTTAGAAGGTTAGTTATAATGTCAATGTTTCTTCCAACAACCTGCAAAGAGGAAAATAAGAAATAAACATATTTTGGAAGAAAACAAAGCGATTAAAGTGAGATTTAAAATAGATTACTACAAAATAGTGTCGGGTAGCCCCGGCCATCGAAAAAACCGAGATATTTCACTAAGAAAAAAATGCTATTAAATCAAAAGCATGTACATATACTATTAATTCATAAAAATATACTACCAGAACCAATAAATATGTTACTAATCTTATAGCATATTGATTTGAATCCATGATATACATGCTTTTGATTCAATAGCATTTTCTTCTTAGTGCAGTATTCCTGCGCATCCGTAAAGCCCACTTTTCCGAATATGCTTGTTTAAAAGGTTTCATGAATTTCCGATCAAGAGGTTGCAATTATTTGTGACTCGTGTGTGGGGGTAAACTTAGAAACTTAGCAGAAAAATGTGGCCAGGGCTACCCGACACGAAATGGCCAGGGCTATCCGACTCTGACAAGTTTCACTAAAACTGCTGTAAATAAAAAAATACGCGAAAATATTAAACAAAAATTAGAGGTCACATAGTTAGAAAGTGAATTTATATATCCCAATCAGAACCAATCTGATATTTCTTTTAGCTTTAGAAATATTTTATAATAAAGATGGTACATATTTCTCAAAATGCACCTGTTTTCTAGAGATGAAATATTTAGACCGGATTTTCTTTTAAGTTGATGAAAGATACGACTCCATATCATTAAAATTACACTTTGGCACAATTCTGAAAGAAAAAAATGTTAATTTATTTTCGCAGAGAGTACAGTTTATTCAATGTCATGAGTGGCCGGGGCTGCCCGATGGCCGGGGCTACCCGACTCTCCCCTATATTTAAAATTTATAGTAGAACAAACAGAAATCTACAATACTTCGACTTTACTTGAATTACCTATTTAAAAGGTAGTTCGATCACAAAACTTAGACCTCAGGCAAAAATAGATAATTTTGCTTTCAAGAATAGCAATATTATTATTGAGGTGCTAATTTGAAAGAAAAAATTTTATTTTCCATGAAAAAAATTTGAAACACGATAAAATAATTTTATTCATAAATTTTATTTTTGCCCAAACTTATTTTTTTATCGCTTTGAGCCAAATTTTTAAAAATGATGCGATTCTAACAAATCAGGGTTCATTTTTTTAGCAAAAAGTTTCTCTACAACTTGACCGTTTTCAATTTTTGAAAATGAATTCTTTAATGGATGAAATTATAAAAAAACAATTTTTCAAAACAAAATTTTTATAAACAAATTGCTGTATTTGATAATAATTAATTCAATTTCAAAAATAGGAAAAGGTCATGTTGTAGAAAATCTTTTTCCTAAAAAAATGAATCGTCATTTATTAGAATCGCATCATTTTTAAAAATTTGGCTCGAAGCGATATGAAAATAAGTTTGGGCAAAAATAAAATTTATTAATAAAATTATTTGCTTGTGTTTCAAATTTTTTTCATAAAAAATAATCTTTTCTCTTTTAAACTAGCCCTTCAATAATAATATTGCTATTCTTGAAAGCAAAATTATCTATTTTTGCCTGAGGTCTAATTTTCGTGAACGAACTACCTTAAGTGGGGAGATACCTCTAGAACTTTCAAAAAATCAATAAATTTTTTTTTGGTCAAATCGATTGAAAAACTATTCAAAAATATAATCCCAAAGTTCTATTGGTCTACTCCAAATACATTTATGACCCGTAAGTTGAGTGGAACATATTTTTTCATGTACAAAAACTTTGAGGCTCGTTTTCTCGAAACTAACTTTTTTTATCCGACCGTCAAGATTGCGAGCAAACTATTCAACCAATTTACTTGAATGAAACGGTATTTTATAGATAATTCTATATTCAAGTGCGTGGTAGGGCGCTTTTTCGAGAAAAATAGTATTTCTGCAGTTGTTTAACTATTTTCATGTCAAAAAACACGGGTAAAAATGGCACTTTTTCACGAAACGCATGAAAATATACCAAATTTTTCGAAATTCTAAAATCCCCCTGCCGTGCACTCGATAAAAGCTTCCCGATTTATAAAAAATTTTCTTTTATCGTTTCAGATGAAAAACTTAGCCAGGAAGTTGACGGCCGCAAAAAATGTTAGCAGCGACGCTATCGACGGGATCCGTCATATTTCCGCCATTTTGTATTTTTCTATCATGAAAAAATTGTTTTTTTGTAGTTAAATAATGCCTTCTAATATATGCAAAAAATCCGGAGTTTCTTCGTTTTCATTCTCCCAGAAGAAAATTGAAAAAAACTGCACTTTTTAAAGGGTTCTTGAGGTGTCTCTCCCCTTAAGGGCATGGTGATACTTAGGAAATTAGCAAATTTTATTGATTTTAGGTTTCTACATGTTTGTGTCTAAAATATATAAAATTACGTTTTTAAAATTTGGAAAATGGTAGAAAAAATAAAAACGGACGTAGATAGACTACTTTTGGTTACAAAATTGAAAAAAAGTTCAGTTTTAGCAAAATATATTGAAAATTTTGTTTTCATTTTTTAAAACAAAAGTACTCTATCGACGTCCGTTTTCATCTTTTCTGCCATTTTCCGAATTTTAAAAACATAATTTTATATATTTTAGACACAAACATGTAGAAACTGGACCAAATTGTTCACATGAACTTGCTACATTTCTTAAGTATCACATGCCCTTAAAGTAGTTCATCCCCGAAAATTAGACCTCAGGCAAAAATAGATAATTTTGCTTTCAAGAATAGCAATATTATTATTGAGGTGCTAATTTGAAAGAGAAAATATTATTTTTAATGAAAAAATTTGAAATCCAGAAAAATAATGTATTCAATAAATTTTTATTTTTGCCGAACTTTTTTCCTTATCGCTTCATATCAAAGTTTACAAAATGATGTGAAAATCACGAATCATTTTTTCACGAAAAAGAATCTTCACAACTTTACCGTTTCCAATTTTTGGAAATAAATTCTTTAATGTATGAACCAATCAAAATCAATCTTCCAAAACAAAATTCTTATAAACAAAATGCTGAATTTGGTAATAATTTATTCATTTTATAAAATTGGAAAGGATTAAGGTGTAAAGAATCGTTTTCCAGAAAAAATGATCAGTGATTTATTAGAACCAAATCATATTTAAAAATTTGTTATGAAGCAATAAGAAAAAAAGTTTGGGCAAAAATAAAATTTGCTAAATGCATTATTTTTTAATATTTCAAATTTTTTTCTTGGAAAATAATCTTTCTTCTTTCAAATTAGCCCCTCAATAATAATATTGCAATTTTCGAAAGCCAAATTATCTATTTTTAATTCAGTATGACTTACATTTTACTAAATTTCAATTCTTTTTAGATTTACATTCCTTCACATTTATTTTTTTAATTTCTCTGAATTCAGTCATTTACTTTGAATGAAGTTAAAACGTATGTATCCAAATCACAGACTCATAATATCATAAAAATTCTCTTATTTTCAATTATATTCTTTAGAAAATCTCTAATGTATTATAATCGTCCAAGATTTTCCTCATAATAAGCATCATCTTGAGTAATTTTATTATCAAGGAAAAGAGAATAGGAAACTGAAAAGTCTCTATAAATTTAATATCAAAAGAATTGTATATGGTTCACAATTGCCATGGTGGGCTAACTTTATTAACGTATATGATTTGAAACGTGGACGTCAATCGAAATATTGCATTTAAAATATATTTCTATCCCTAGGTATTCACATGATTTCGTTGGTGGACTAAATCGTAATAATAAAATTGGATGATATTCACTCTTCACCTCCTTCCCAAGCGCTATTATTGATTTTAGCCGCACCATAAAATTGATCGTGGTATATCATAAAATTGCTTAAATGATAGGCAATTTACGCAACGTAATTACTGCTCCAAATTGCAGTCGAGAGCATTACAGGAATAAATATATTCATGTCAGCTTAACTCTGATCGTGTCTAAAAATTGCTTTTTTATATATACAAATAAATCATAAACTTGAAGTCAGTGACTTTCCCGAAGAAGAGAAGAGAGTT
Source organism: Diplolepis rosae (assembly GCA_030998225.1). NCBI lineage: Eukaryota > Metazoa > Arthropoda > Insecta > Hymenoptera > Diplolepididae > Diplolepis > Diplolepis rosae. Next base: position 8,800,621 of record JAPYXD010000701.1, read on the forward strand.
TCCATCAAATAATATACTTGAAAAACGAAATTAAAAGCTACTTTTCCAACAATAAAAAAATATACAATATTTAAAAAAATTAAATTTTTGTTTTAGTTTGACTGCGTCGAATACGTTTGTAAGTGTCAACGAAACGAAAATAGCAGGGCGGATTTTCCTGGCAGGAGACGTTATTTATGCATACCGTACCCCGGCGTGCGATAACGAGAGATACACAGCTGGATTAATTAACTCTAAAAAGCTCGATTCCCGTTTCGACTCTCTAGCTCGATATAACGACCACGTGACAGTTTGACTCCCCCATTCGCTGGGGAAAATATTTCGTGTCCCTGACAAAATTGCAGTTGATACGCTGTCGAATAAATTGTTTCGTTGAATCGACGAAACGTTATTTTTACCAAATCAACATGCCTTGAAAATCAACAGTTTATTTGGCTCTATTTCATAAGTTTATTGTGTATGTGCCAATTAAAAAAGAGTGCTGACTTGTTAAGAACTACTTCACATAATCAACAAAAATAATACGCACTTGGTCACATTTTTCCTCTATCATATTTTACAGATATATATATTTTATTTATTTTGAGATTCTACATAGGTAATACGAGATTTCTAAATTGGACCCAATTGGGAATTCTTATCAGAAATTGAAATAAAAAAATCTGCCCGCTTCGCGGGCACATTCTCATTGCGCGCTTCGCTCGCAAGTTTGAGCGCGCCTAGGGCGCGCGATTCGATCGTCGCGCTTCGCGCTCCGTTCATTCTGGACCTCGCGCTTTGCGCTCGGTCTTGTGCTCTTCGCATACGTTTAAGTTTATTTTTTATAATTTAATACTGAATCTCAAACCAATTTAATGATATTGAAGATGATGTAAATTAGTCATTTTCTCAAAGTCACTCTATTTCTTTTTGAATTTAAGTGAAACAGGAAATTCAATTTACTTAAGGCTCTATCGGCCTTAAGGAACACATTCTCATCATGACACTCGCGATTCGCGCTCGATTTTCTGTATGCATTTTTGTAACTTTTTAATAAATTACATGATTATTGATAAATTTATTTTCTTCCAAATATCTCAAAAAGGAAAAACAATCGTAGACTTTATTTAAAGAAACGATTTTGCAGAACAACGCTTATTTCGTATCTCACATATTTTGGTGAAAAAAATCGAATTTATTAAATATTAAAAATAAAAACATAAAATATACCTCCTGTCCCGAAATGTCTCAATGAGAATTTGTAGACCTCATTTAGGCAAACAATTTTCCATCTCAAAGTTTTTTTTGTATCTCACATATTTTGTCTAAAAAATGGAATTTTTGAATTTTAATCGTATTTTTTGGAATTGAAACGAAAAATATATCTTTTATCAGAAACTGTGTGAGACAAAACTTGTAGATCTTTTTGAAACTAACAACATTGTATTCTTACGTTTTTTTCTTATTTTACATATTATTGTTAAAAAATTGAATTTTGGATTTTCAATAGTTTTTTTTTTAATTAAAAAGAAAAATATGCATCTTATGAAAAAATGTTACAATTCAAATTTGTAGGTCTTTATTTATTCAATAATATTGTATCATAACGTTTTTTCGTATCTCGTATAATTTAACTGGAAAATGGAATTTTGATATTGACTTTTTCGAATTTGAATATGCTGTAACATTTCTAATTTTGATTTAATCAAAAAATGTTATCAGGATAATTTGTAGAGATTTATGAGCACTATCTAAAACCAGTATTGAAATTTTTGATTTTTTCAAAAAATTATTTTCAAAAACACAAAAGTAGTGCTCAACCCCTCAATTTTGATTGGATGTGGCTGGTTAACGAACTTGTCCTTACTTTTTCGGCTCCGATAAAGTGTACCAAAGCTCAATTCAATCTGATAATTCTATCGAGAGTTATGCCACACACGACCTACAGACAGACAGACAGACAGACAGACAGACAGACAGACACTTTCGTAAAAACCATTTTTTCTGACTCAGAGGGTCTCAAAACGTAAAGATTTGATGAAAATTTCGAAAGTCATTTTTCACATAAAACCAATACCTTCTCATCCATGATGACAATGTAAAAATTAACAAAGCTTTCTTACCCCCATGAATAGAGTGTTTAGAATTTGCTAAAACTCTCTGGAAAATAGAAAAAAATGTATTTCCTAACTTTTAATGACAATTATATTTGTTTACATTTTTAATGCAATAAATTATCAACTCAGGTGTGAATCAATTCCAATGTATAATTATTAGCTGTATATTGATTAAATTTAACATTTAATTGACCCTAGCCAAATTTTCAAGATTAATAATAAAGTATTTAAAAGGCTTGAGTTTTATCTAGACCTTTACTGGGACCTATTCAATAATCGATGCCAGATTTTTTAATTACGTTCTAGATGGAAAGAATTTACCAAAGTAATAATTACTTCAAACTTTTGCATGGCTAATTAAATTAGTTTAAAAAATGGAAATAGACTCCTGGAGAAGTTAATATCTCTTGTGAAAATGTTGTGACTAATAAGCTTAAGGAGGCCAACCTTGTTTCAAGATCGTCATTAATATCATTCTTATTTTCAAGGTGAAGTTTATTGAAGATTCTGTTTGACTTTAAATTTTTAATTCAACTGAATTTGAAAAGCCTTTGAATTACCTAATTTAAGTAAATACGCAGAAAATCTATTATTTGGCTTGCGCCAAGTTCGGGCAGCAACATTTCTGCATTGGTAATTATAGTTAAAAAATATATAAGGAAAAGTTATGTTTAAACACCTCTACTTAAAAATAGTCCTAGTGCACTGTTAGAAATTTTCAGAAATATGCGAAATATTTAAGTTGCAAAGGTGAAAAAAATTACATAAAATTTAAAACACTTTTAAGAGGACGTATCTTAAATTTGCTGAAGATTGACTAAAATTTTCTAATTATTTTTCAAATCACAAAACTGTATTGGATTTTTCTAAATTTATCTTGGAATTACGGTAGTGTAACAGAATTTTCAGTAATTTGCAACTGATAATTGAAACATTTTCTCTCAGCTGATTCAAAAATTCCAGCGGAGATTTCTAACAATGTGAGTAAAAAGACGAAATGTTTTCAATTACCTTTATATTTGTATGAAACAGGACTATAATTTGTTCAAAAAATCCCTGTATTTGTAGCATATTACATAGTAAAATAATTAATATAGAAAATTTTCAATTTTTGCATTTAAACTCGAGAGAATGTTATCGCAAAGGTACACGCAAAGGGGACACGAACTAACGTCACGCCAATCGGAGCAACTTAGAAAGGCGCGAGAGTACACTTCCGTAATTATGGCTTCAGTATTAAGCGACTTCGAAGTTTCCTTCAGCGATAAGGCACGCTCTCGCTTCTAATCAGATCACAATTTTGTTCCCTTGGATCTCTCGAAAATTTCCCTTCAAAAAAATATTATTTTTCTACTAGAGGGGCAAAAAGTGCTTTTTTTGCACTCTTTGGAACAAACAAATTCATTTTTTGAGCCAAAAGCGGAAAAAAATCGTATGCAACACGGGAAAAAACTTCATACTCGCAAAATAAACTTTTTTCTCCCTAGTTGCATAATATACTATTTTATACTTAAAACTTGTTTACTCTTTTAGTAGAAATGAGCAATAAAAAGAAGTATTACATTACAAGAAAATTACTATTTGATTTGATTTGAAATTTAATTTATTAGTACGTAAAGAATCAAGAGAATCAAAAAACAATATTTTCAAACACAAATATTTTACGATTGTCGAAACAGTTTTTTTAAACCGGAAATAAAGAGTTTCTTACAAGTTATAATTTCTACGGGAGAAGCTAATTGTGTGAGTGCTTGAAGCTCCAGAAAGTGGAACTCTGGAAAGGAGGGAAGAGAGAAAATTGCCAGTTGCACGAAGATTGCGAAACGAAAAAGAATCGGTGGGCCGTAATGTGCAGGTTCGTGTTAACTTATCGGAAAGTTTAGCCATTTATATTCGCGTATGTTACTTGTATATTATTACGTTATCTACTTCAATTTAAGAATGTCACTGTAAGTAACTGCCGTTAATAAAAATCATTGAAAATATTATATAAACGAAATCAATTAATTCTCAGAAATAAATATAAATAGTTTTTTACCTTAAGGAGTAATGCCATTCTAGCGTTCAGAGAAAATAGTCTAGCTTTGACAAATTTTTATGGAAATATAGTAAATAGAATATTGAATCTATTTGGAAACCTTTATTGTGGGTACTTTCAAATGTATTCACAATTTAAAACAAAATTCTACTCAGTGTCCCGCGGCCAGAAAGAATTCTCCTTCGATTTTTGACCTGCAAGAAAAAATCAAAAATTTTGTCTTCTATATAAGAATATCTTGGAAAGTACATACGGATTTCACATTACGTTGCAAACTTCTGTTATAATCAATTGTCCAGTCAAAACTAAAACTTTGTGTTCAAACGTACAACACTATTACAAAAAACAGTATTTTCTAATTTTCGTACGTACTTTCCTAAAGTATTCTTACAAAAGGCTCAAAATTTTTTAAATTTTTGTTTCATGTCAAAAATGGCGTCAAAATATTTTCGGGTCGCAGATCTCTTTGAATAAACAGGGGCTTTCTTTTTGAAGCTCTGGTTCCGCCATGATAATTAGATGAGTTTTAGAGATATTTCAATTATTTATACAAGGATAGAAATTTGATGGTTGAAAATACCATTTTTGGTGGCAAAATAGAACCATTAGGAATTTCTGCCAGTTACCCAGGTGGAAATTTACTACTGGTGCGGTACCATGCAAGTACCGACGTCGGATTTCTGGTACTGGGGCAGTACTGACTAGACCCCTAATGATAACTCGGCTGGGAGTTGGCAGTCAGTACTGGTCCAGTACTATCAGCCGGTACTGATAATAGTAATCAGTACTGCGCCCGTAGTAAACCAGTACACTGCCAACTGTCAATGATACCCCTGCTTCAGAGTTTCACCAGTACTGACAAAGAATACCGTGCCAGTACGGCGCCAATAGTAAGCCAGTATTATACCAATGTTTGGCACAGTATTGGCATTACTCCTCGGTTACAACTGGCACAGTAGTGTGCCAGTTGTAAATACTGTTTGGCCTCCGACTTTTCCACCTGGGTAGTCGCAAAAATATGCTACTTAAGGTAGTTGATCCACGAAAATTAGACTTCAGGCAAAAATAGATAATTTTGCTTTCAATAATAGCAATATTATTATTGAAGGGCTAATTTGATAGAGAAAAGATTATTTTTTATGAAAAAAATTTGAAACCCAAAAAAAAAAATTAATTAATAAATTTTATTTTTGCTCCAACTTTTTTTCTTATCGCTTCGAGCCAAATTTTTAAAAATGATGCGATTCTAATAAATCACGGATCATTTTTTTAAGAAAAAGATTTTCTACAACATGACCTTTTCCTATTTTTGAAATTGAATAAATTACTATCAAATTCAGCATATTCTTTATAAAAATTTCGTTTTGGAAAATGTTTTTTTAATGGTTTCAGCCATTAAAGAATTCATTTTTAAAAATCAGAAACGGTGAAGTTGTGTGAAATCTTTTCTCTGAAAAAATATTCATGATTTTATTAGAATCGCATGATTTTTTAAAATTGGGCAAGAAGCGATAAGATAAAAAGTTGGGTCAAAAATAAAATTTATTAATAAAATTATTTTTCTGTATTTCAAATTTTTTTCATGGAAAATAATCTTTTCTCTTTCAAATTAGCCCCTCAATAATAATATTGCAATTTTTAAAAGCAAAATTATCTATTTTTGCCTGAGGTCTAATTTTCGTGGATGAAAACTACCTTAATATAACAAGTTTCGGGGAATATCACCAAGAATGATGGTAAAAGTTGAAAATTCATATGCCAACTTTTTTATGCACAAAATATACCTTTAAAGATGTATATGTATATTTTTCGCGTTTACATTATAAGACATTCCATAGGTTGAAATATTACTTTTACGCATTTATGGAATATTATAATCGTGACGTTCGAAAAAGTTCCCATCAGAGTTCAAACGTTGGAATTGTAGATGGTACTTTTCCTCCTCTCTAAAAACGTTCTAGCAAAGCAGCCTTCTAATATCTTAAAAAATCTCGAACCGTAATTGCGAGAGTACACTGAGAAAATAATGCTATTGGATCTATAGCATTTCTGCCAAAAGCATGTATATTATTGATTCAAAAAAATATTCTATATGAAATTATAGGGGAGATGTACCCGTTGCGGGACAGTACCAGTTGCGAGACAGCTGATTCTTTTAATGTTAAAATACCAATATGGCCAATTAAAGTAGTGTCAAATATTTCTAATAACAGTAGCTAATTTTTTGTAAAACACTGATGTGAATAGTTGCATTCCTTGTGTTAGCTCAAGATATCGTGTGTGAAAATCATTTTAAAAAGTTTTATCGAATTATTTTCAAAGTGCTGTTATTCCAAGTTATTCAACAGAAGAAGGTGAATGTTTTTCATATAAATTTAGTATTTTCTATCTATTTTATGATGAAATGGTGCATTGAGCCAATTTGCGAACATTTCATAAATTTATGGCGTCATCTAAAAATGGCGTCATGTTCCGGTTGCGGGACAGTTTGTATCACGAGGTATGGGACACTTGGATTTTTTTACATAAAATGTATTTTTGGCATATTTACTATCATGTATTGACATTTTTAACGAACTAAAATGTTTTTAAACAATTAAATTGATATTTTGATTTGGTTTTGTCCATTTATCAATTAGATTGAAATAATGAAAAAACTCCATTTTTTATATTCCTTATTGCCACTGAAACCTTTCAAAATTAATAAAAATTGACATTTTTTTTATTTACGGTGTTTTTACTTCATATTTTCCCATTTTTTAGTCCGAAAAACAACACTTTACGAAAATGGTCATAATTTTTATTCTGTGTATGATATCAATATACCATCTGCAAATAAAAGTTGCGCAAATACATTAACTTTAATTTGATCCTTATATGAACTCAAAATGTTAACTCAGTCAAAAGATATGGCCGAAAAACAAAACCCGTCACGTACCTGGTACATCTCCCTTACATATGCTACCAATTCTATAGCATTTTGATTTAAATCAATGATAAAAATGCTTTTGGCAGAAATACTATAGATTCAAAAGCATTTTTTTCTCAGTGTAGTCTAGTGCGTTAGTTGTAGGGCGTATGTGCCTTAAAAGCCGTAGGTTCCATTCTCCCTCGGTCGAACCTATTTAGGTAGATTTTATTCGGCTAAAATGTTTGCCACTTGACAAATAAATAGAGGGAGTCGTCAAGGAGGAATGAAAATCGACAGTGGCACTATGAAATGATGCAATGAAAAAACAATTTTTCTTCAATTTGGAATTATTACCGTCGAAGATGTTAAAATTCACTTTTACTGATTTGACTTTCTAAGCCCTACTGTAGTCGAAATACGAGAATGCTCGAAAGTGAAACGTACCCATCATAGATGGTAAAAATTTGCCTCATTGTTTCCATTTTCAAATAAGCGCTGATTCCAAAACTCTGCTCTATACGATGACATATATTTACATCAGAAGATTTGATAAGATTATATGAATGCTGCTATTATGTCTCATTATTACATTCAAATTTCAGACATACTGTGAGTAATGATTGACATAATAAACTTTACCATTATGATCAGACTTTTTCACAATTTTTTACAATAGTTCTGGTTTATTCTCTATAATGGTACTTCTTCTCACGAAACGTATTACATTTAGCCATCAAATTTCTTTCCGTGTACTGAGTTTTCGTAAATATATTAGGTGTACAACTTTAAGATGACTGTAGCGATAAATGCTGGTCGAAATAGGCAGATCAAAAATGTCACACATTAAGCTTGGACATCTGCTAACATAACGACAGCACCACATTAGTGAATTTGTGCTTGCATCATATATTTATTCTCAATCGAAGATGTCAGATTTCGAGCCAAATTCTCGTCATTTGCGGGAAGTTTTGATTTCCCGCTTTCATTTGTAGAAAACTGCGGCTGAGACCTCATCGAATGCTTTCCCGTACTTACGGTGAGGCTCTTCTTAGAGAAAGAACGTGTCGTGAGTGGTTTCAATGCTTCAAGAGCAGTGATTTTGATGTCGAGGACCGGCATGGCGGTGGAAAAGAGAAAATTTTCGAAGATTCCGAATTGGAGGCATTACTTGCTGAGAACTCGTGCCAAACACAAGAAGAATTGTCAGAATCATTGGGAATGACTCAACAAGCCATTTCGAAACGCATCAAAGGCATGGGAATGATTCAGAAGCAAGGAAATTCGATTCCGTACGAGTTGAAGCGGAGAGATGTTGAATAGAGTTTCTTTGCTTGTGAACAGCTACTTCAAAGACAGAATCGGAAGGGGTTTTTACATCACATTGTGACCAAGGACGCAAAATGGGTCCACTATGATAATCCGAAGCGCAGAAAATCATGGGGAATGCTCGGACATTCCTCAACGTCGATGGCCACACCGAATATTCTCGGTGCCAAGGTTATGCTCTGCATTTGGTGGGACCAGCTCGGCATGGTGCATTATAATCTGTTGAAATCGAGTGAAACCATCACAAGGAGTCGGTATCGAACGTAATTGATGCGTTTGAGCCGAGCATGAAGGAGAAACGTCCACAGTACCAAGAGAGACAAGACAAAGTTATCCTCCAGCACGGCAATGTTCGGCCACATGTTGCAAGACCGATCAGAACATACTTGGAAACGTTGAAATGGGAGGTCTTACCCCACCCGCCGTACTCTCCAGACGTTGCACCTTCCGAATACGACTTGTTTTGATTGAAGGCACACGGCCTGGCTCATTAGCATTTCTGCTCTTATGAAGAAGTCAAAAAATGGATCGATTCGTGGATCGCCTGACAAGACGCATCGTTTTTTCGAGATGGTATCCGACAATTGCCAGAAAGATGGAAAAATAGTTGTTAGCGACAGACAGTACGTTGAATTATAAATAGGTAATCACTTGTTAAGGATAAAGCCTTAAATTTTGGGAAAAAACGTTGGAAGCAAAGTTGTACACCTAATAGCAGATTTGTTGGTAAATATAAAGAAAGCTGCTCTTAAATTTAGAGTCAAAGATTCATTTCCAAATTGTGAATTTATCAATATTTATCAATATCAATAATCAATGATAAAGCTATTATATTTACAGAAAATCGTTTTTCCACCAAGCTCGGAAAGATTTGCACTATATCGTTTTACCAAGAGAAAAATTCACAAGTTCTGTTGCACGTAGTTCGGTTTCCTTATGTCTATTCTCCACGGTAAGTTCAATCTGATTTTCAATGATCCTTACCACTATGTACAAAGGAGAGTTCCGGAGTGGAATGAATGTCATTTCATACGGGTGAGTATAAAGAGGGTACAAAGCGCGGACCGGACATAATACTCTACGGAAACCGCACTCACTCGCGTTTGTGTGATCCCGTATACCCAGGAAAGGACCTAATAATCGACTAGATTGTCGGACCTTGGAGTGAGGTCAATTGAGATGGTGTTCGCAGAGCGGGATTATACCCAAGAGGAAAGTCGTTCGAAGGAATCAGCAGGTTCTCTGCGAACGACCCTTGAGTCTACATGTGTATATATGTAAAATCGCACTGGACGCGTTAACGCATGTAGTAGATAAGATTGCATATGATGGAGAAAAGTATTTCTTTAAGAATGTGTTTTGAACATTCACTGATAATATACAATTAGCAAGAGTCTGAAGACTATGTATAATTTGTTAATTCCTACTTTACCTACATTTTTGACCTGCAAACTCATGTCTATAAAAAATGAGATACCACACGGAGAAAAATGGATATCCGAGTGTGTGACATGCATCTTATATATTCAGTTTTAATATCTAGATATTAAATTGTAATATATGAATATTCAGCTTTACTATCTGAAATATTGAAATAAGGTAATATGAATATCTTAGATATTACAGCTGAATATTTAGATATTATAACCAAATATATAAGATGCTTATCGCATAGTTAAATATCCATTTTTATTCGTACAAGTTCAAAATTTGTGAAATTAAATGAAAGGCACAAGGAAGCCATGTTAAAGTTTGAATAACCTTACATACTGTAATTACAATTATCTAAGTCACGTGGTCGGATTATCCATGGCCTTAAATGTCCGAACCACGCGACTAGATTCCTACTTTACCGGCATTTCAGTTTGTGTAGCCCCACTTCCATGAAAAATGAAATACTAACGAGTCTCGCGCCTTGCAATAGGCGAGTCTTGCAATAAACGAGTCTTGACTGTACAGTAAAACCTCATTTATCAGGACGCCCTTGAAATGTAAACACCTAGTTTATCGGGATTTGGAGGGGCTCCCCACTACCACCTAAAGTCTCATGGTGGGTTGCCATGACTCTTGTTGTATGTTGACATTTAGTAATGGTAACGAAGGTATATATAATACGAAGGTATGTAAAAAAATTCATATAATAAAACTCCTGCAAATGAAACATCTGCAAACTATGTCACTATGTACAAGGAGTGGTGGCTGGAGGAGAAACAAAATGTCCCGATAAATGAGGTTGCGAGATCCCGATAAGTGAAGATCCCGATAAATGAGTGTCCCGATAAATGAGGTTTTACTGTATTTTGAAACAGGCTAGATCCTTTGGCTAAAAAGAAAAAAAAAACAAAAATCAATATAAAACGCCGAAAAAAAGGGAAATTTACGACAAGTGACATAACAACGTATCCTTTACAACTTTTTCCTGCAAAAGCTTAATCTAACTGAGATTCTTTTTGTAGAATGAAACTAAAAGACCCTTATGCCTAAGTTACTTTTTTGCTATCTTTCCATTCGCTTCTTTTCGTCGACATCTCTATCTACCCTCATTCACTCGCCTCTACGAGGCTTCAAAGAAATCCAGTAATTCGTTTACGCTTTTACAATGAGCGCTCATCTCTTTTTTTCCTTCCGTTCTTTGGCTTATCTTGTTCTATAAAAAGCTCAAAAAGAACGAAGGAAAAAATAAATATCTGTATTAAGAATAAAAGGAACAGGACTGATTAATTGGACTCTGGCGAATTGCAATGCACGTAGATCAATTTCACGACTGTTCGCTTTATTACTAAACCTATTTGATTATTGATGTGTGATCTCATTTTCATGCCTAATACTCAGGCTTGCGGATCACGTGATTAGATTCCTACCTTATCAACATTTTCAATTTGTGTTACCCCATTTCTGTAAAAATGAGATAACAAGTTGAAAATTTGTGAGAGTAAAGGAAATACATTGAGATAAGTCTTTCTGGTCATAAATGTTTATAATTATAAAAAAAAATTCTTTCAAAGAAATTGTTTTTCATAATTATAAACATTTATCACCAGGCAGGCCTATATTTTTTTTTATAATTTCTACAAATTTTTAGTTACGTGTCTCAATTTTTATAGAATTAGGGTTACACAAACTAAAATTCCGGTAACGTAGAAATCTAGTCACATGACCAGCTTAAGGGGGTCTTCTACCTTGTTGGTTCAAAAAAATCCAATTTTTTTTTTTTGCATTTTTGTGGCCTAGAAGGTGCTAGAAATATAATCTTAAAAGGGTATAACCGAAATCTTATTCTTTCGGGGTTTCCAGAGCCGCCAAATATAGCTCCACGTGCTGTTATCGCATGCATGAATATCTTTAAATGCGATTTCCCAAAAGTTGCGTCTTTGCAACTGGTTAACATGATATCTCGAAAACTAATTGATCAATTGATCAAAGTCATATATCAAAATTTGTGAAAAACATGTCGCTATCGTCTGACAGGAGCTTTTTGGATTTTTTCCATTTCAAGAATTTTTACAGCTGTTCATGACCTTGAAAACATAGAATTTTTTTTTTTTTCTTGTTTGTTCACTATTTCCTGAAATTTTCAAATTTTGCAAATCCCTTGTGTCAAACGATAGCCAAAGGCATAAAAAAACTGAATCATTTTGTTTTTTTTTGTTTCAGACGACTTTCATGAGCTAAATCGTGTCAACCGTTTTGGTATACATTTTTCGTAAGGGATATTTTAAGGTCAAATCACGGTCAAATTGGAGGCAGTAAAATTTGAGTAAAATTTTTGTTGAAAGTATATAAATGAATAAGTTAAATGCAAAAAACCGCACCTCGATTGCATTATTGGTTTCCCTACAATTCATTCTCAAAAAACAGTATCAAAACCGAGGCCACAAGGTAGAAGACCCCCTTAAGGAATAATTGGACGAATAGTTAGAAAAAAAGCTTGTCAAATCGACTATTTCCTTAGTTTTTTTTTCATTTATAATTTTATTTTATTGAATTTTTTGGTGAGAGACTGATAAATTTGACCGTAAATAAAATGAGCCATCAAAAGATTGAATCATGTAATCTAAAAACAGCTGGAAACAACTAAATTTTGTCTATCGATTTCGACCATAAAAAATCTATAATTTTTATTGGATTAAGACTTTCCAGGCCTAATTTTATTCGAAATACAATTTCCCACTAAATACAAAAAGACACAAAACACAATGAATCATTTTTCTTTACTTTTCCTGATCGTTTGAAGATATTTAAAAGATCTTACTTTAAGTTTGTTATTCTTACATTCATGGATAAATTCCGGTAAATTTAGCTAATTTAGTCCATTTAACATTAAGATATTTCTAGTTAATTTTACTAAAATTTCAGGGTTGAATGCTAACATAACCTTGAAAATAAATAATGATTTAAAGACGTGAGAGTTATAAATTTTAAAATGGAAAAATATATATTTATTGTTGAATTATTTTATTTCATTTATATAATTATTTAAAATGTGCATTTGAATACATATCAATCTACAATCTACAAATTTATTTACCTTTGAATTTTTCCTTTAAGTTATTTAACTTCTACTCACTTAACACCTTGTACACTTTATTCTACATTTCTTTGAAACTTTGTAAAAATAATTCGATACGATCGACAAACGACTTTTTGAAATTAGAAGAGCACACCTTCATCACGAAATTCCGGAAATAAAATTTTTCAAAAATTGGGTCTTTTGCAATTGGAGTTTGAAAACTAAACATTTTTACTTCACGGTGATTTCAGTTTGTGTAGCCCCACCTCCATGAAAAATGAGATACCAAGTTAAAGATTCGTGAAATCAAATAAAATCACTGTTTTGAAGAATTTGAGGAAATGTATTGGATCTATAACTCAATTCGTGCGGTTTTTTTTTCAAAATTTGAACGTTTATTTAAGATAAACATGAACAATAGTATTATTCAAAGTATTGCCCATCTGAAGCTATGACTTTTTCACATCTTTCTGGCAATTTGTGGATACCATCCCAAAAGAACTGCGCCGGCTTGGCGGCCAAGAATGAATCAAGCCAATTTTTGATACCCTGTTCTGATGTGAACCGTATTCCAGTGAGGGCGTTCTGCATCGACCGGAACAAATGGTAGTTAGAAGGGGCAAGGTCTGGGCTACAAGGCGGGTGGGGTAAAACTTCCCATCCACTGTTTTCCAAATAGTTCTTAACCGGAATAGCAACATGAGGCCGAGCGATGTCATGATGGAAAATTATTGCCTCGTGTCTGGTCGCATATTGCGATCGTTTTTCGGCTATTGCTCTCTTCAAATGAATTAATTGTGTTCAGTAGCGTTCTCCATAGATGGTTTCACCCAGTTTTAGCAGCTCATAATACAGCATACCCTTCTGATCCCACCAAATACAGAGCATTACCTTCGCGCCATGGATATTCGGCTTTGCCGTTGATTTGGCTGGTTGGCCGGGTTTCACATATCATTTTTTGCGCTTGGGGTTTTCGTAATGGATCCATCCACGTTTTGAAATGGCTGCTTGAGTGACTCCCAAAGATTCTGCGAGCTCTTCTTGTATTTGGCAACAATCTTCATCGAGTAACGCTTCCAGTTCTTCATCTTCAAACTTTTTTGGCTGCCCAGGACGTTCTTCGTCTTCCAAGCCAAAATCACCACTTTTAAATCGTGCAAACCACTTTTAGCACGTTCGCTCAGCTAGAGCATCTTCACCATAAACTTCCACCGAAATACGATGACTTTCGGCAGCAGTTTTCTTCATATTAAAGTAATGAAGATGAACTCCCCGCAAAAATACTTTTTCAGGCACAAAGTTCGACATATTTGAGTGAAAAAAAATTATTGTTGTTTACGCTTCAAATGAATGACATATACAGAAAAAGACGCACAATAACAGTAGTTTTCCAACGCATGTTCGGAATATTGGAACGATGGAATAATAATCAAGTTACGCCATCTCTTAGCAAACCGCACGAATTAAGTTATAGATCCAATACCTGCTACATTTTGGAATAATTCATTCAAATAGAGATAGAAATTCAGAAAAAAAAACTGCATGAACTATTATAATCTTATTTGATCGAACAAATTCCGGGCCTGGATTATAGAAGCATCATCTACCGGATGGACCTTTCCATCTTAAAAAGAAAGTATTAAATATACACGTACTGTACCACGACAGCAAATTTCATAAATTTGGTCATTTTTTGCTAATAGTATGTATCCTGTTAGTAAATGCATTGTATTTGAAGTTGCTGCTTCAAATTGCAAGTCTATTACGAATCTATATCTATATCTATAGATTCCCAAGTGCAAAATTAGATACGGCCCAACACTGGCCCAGCATCGCCAAAAAGTTGCCGAAGATCGGCTGCCAATATCGTGCCGTTGCTGGAATGATAACTCCGGTATGCACTTGGCGGCCAATGCTGGCCCAAACTCTGGCCGCCAGCACTTGTTTTCGGCACAACAAAGGGCCAATGCTGTGCCGAACTCTGGTTTTCTCACATCCAGGATGGTTTGCCGTGGTAAAAGTGACACATGGCCCAGTAATGTGCCGTCCATGAGCCCGACTCTGGCTCTTCTACTTTCAGAACTGGATGCCATAGTAAAACTGACAATCGGCTTGGTATAGGGCCGATACTGGACCAAGTTTCGGCTGAAGGTCGGTAAATTTAAACAGTCGAAAAAGGCCGCCGTCGTCGGCCCAGCACTTGACCGATGCAAATAGTGACACTGGCCCAATAACAATGGCCGCCTCTTGCCTGCCGAGATTGGGACAATATTGTGCCGTATTATCACCTTCGGCAATTCGCACTTGGGTTCGTATTAAACTTTCAATTTTAAGCAGCGACTTCAAGTACAAAGCATATGTAAACATTACTCTACATAATTTGATTCTATGTAAGATTCACATTCACTTTTATTATTCCTATTTTATTCATAAGAACTTTAATTAGATCGGTCACACATTTCAATGCATTCTGATATAGAAAATAAACGACTATTCAATGGAAGTTAAAGTATTCGTCGCACACGCGCATCCAAAAATATTCAACATGAAAAGGTTTATTATTAATCAACTTGTGGCCATGGGAAAACCGGAACACGTGACCAAATACATTGCTGAATATGTTCGTTTAAAATAATTTCTGATACAGACAAAATACCTTTTTCTACTAGCGGATCATAAAGTGCATTTTATTGCATTGTTGCCCTCGCTTTGTTCCAACATCAAGCTTTACACTCGCAAAATAAACTTTTTTTTTCGTGATTGCACAATATAATATTTTAAAATTTGGAAGATATGAAAGAATATATCCAGGAACTTTCATGAACACTTTCTAAAAAATTATTTTCATAAAAAACAGAAATTTAAAAGTTATCGGTAGTTACAGTTAACAATATATTTTTTGCAAAATTCTTACTAAAACAAAACAGAAAGACGTTTCTCGAATTTTAAAAAAGATATTTGGTGTAGGAAAAAAAGTTATCGTTTATGAATATAAAGTATCAATGAAGAAATGCCTACGTCTTCTGGAAGATTTATTGATTTTAATTCTAGTCATCCTAAGTGTCATAAAGTTGGACTTATATGTCATTTGGTTGATAAAGCAGTCAAACTGTCGGATAAAGGATTTAATGATAAAAATTTGGAGATAGTTAAAAGAATACTTTACAATAATAATTTTCCAAAAACATTTGTTCTAGGTAACATCAAAAAAAGATTATTTAATATTAGTAGTAAAAATAATAATCCGATAGAGTCGTCACGTAATTTTACTCCTGAGAGTATTCTTTGTGTACCTTATATTGAAGGCTTATCAGAAAGACTGAATAAAATTTGTTCTAAATATAACATCAATGTAGTTTATTCTGTTAAAAATCAAAAGAATTCTAAATTGATTATTAAAGGAAAAGATAATCTTCCAAAAGATGATAGAATAAACTTGGTCTATAAAATTGAATGTGACAATTGTCCAGCTGTTTATGTGGGCCAAACTAAACGCAAGGTTTTCGATTTTAGGTGGAATGATGTGAAAATCCTGGATATTGAACCTAATTGGAAAAAAAGGTTAATTTCCGAAATGATCCACATAAAAACTAACCCTTCCAATATAAATAAAAGACAGGACACTGAGAGTTTGAATCTGTTACATGATTCCTTATTTAAAAAATTGATGAAACAGAAATAATTTGATTTATTTTTATTTTTAAACTTTTATACTCGATATTCCCATTTTATTTATTGTTCTCCGATCTCTCTTTTTCTCATCCTCGATTGTATTTGTTTAGTTGTAAGTTAGTGTCCGCTTGACTTCGACCATGATATGTGCTGGTCGTTACACGTAGATTTTAATTTTATTTAATTTTTATTTTATTGACATTTATGAAAAATAAGTGTTTGGACAAGATTTATCTGCTGAGTTTTTTATGTAAGTTCTGTTTTTGTTAAAAATATTTCCTATTTATTTTTCATAGTGATGAATGTTTAAATAATTTTAGAATTTATATGATTTTTGACAGCTCTTGAAAAGGACTCAAATTCAGGGTCGAAAGCTAGAGGAATTTGAATTCTTCTTTTTTTAAATAAAGTGATATATCGGATTGATGGCATTTCTTCATTTATATTAAATCTTAACCGATCATTATTCATACTATTATTAATATAAAGTATCATTTAGTCACACGCTCTGGTTGGTCTATGGCCTTAACCAGGTTTGAGTGATTTGGAGTCTTTTACTTTTTACAGACTGTATACCCAAAGAAATAAAATTACTTTACAATCATTTCTGAAGAATTCACATATTCCTAATTCTTTCCTGAAATTATCCCTCTAGTTTCTAGTTCCATTATTATTAAAAGATACTCTAAAGCATTTATGAAAAAACAGCTAACTTTAGTAGCGTTTTCATAGGTTTTGGAATATTGCTAAGATCTTCAATTGTATACATGAAATCTCATCGGGATTATAATCGATTAAGGTTTAAAGAGGTTGATATTGGTCTCATGACAGTAAGTAAAAGGAAAGTAAAGTAACTCCTTTGACTCAGCAATCGGTTCCTGGTTTTGCGACGGATAGACGCGATTTTAGGGGTTTTAAACATGTCTGCAAAATTGGCTACCACTATCAAAATTTCTTTAGAAAATTTATAAATCTGAGTTTATTTAAAATATTTTTTTATTCATAAGTCCAAACAATAGTTTTGGCTGTTTCAAGCCTCAAGAATGGCATTTTCGAAAAGTAACTTCATGCTCCTGCACGTTGGTAGAAAACCACATTTTTTAGAGTTCTGAATAGATTTATACATAGTTCTAGAGTTTCGGACACTTTTTGAAAATATTTCTAGCGAATTTCAAGCACTTAAGTATATCAAAATTCCGAAAAGTAAATTGTTAATAATTAAGTAATTTGAATTTTTATGAGAGACGAAAGTGTTATTGTGTGGACTTATTTGTATAGCTGATGTTCAAGAAGAACCCCAAACTCTGATTAGAACTCTTGGAATTCTCAAAACAATATATTGTGCAAGTAGGGAAAACAAATTTTATTTTGCGAGTGTCAAGTTTGCCGAGCTAGAAGTCTTGAGATCAATTTGGAACTTGGCTGAAGTTGATATCTGCTATGCATTTTATACAGATTTGATCAAGCTGACACTGTTGGAATAGGCTACCCCCCTGAGACGGCCCAGCCCCGAGTATCCGCCTTTTGCGACGAAACGGGGGTAAAATCCGCGAAACTAAGGCCACTTTAGGAACAAGTAGATTCCCACGAGACTCGCACAAAAGAATTGCGAGGTATGATCCAGTATTCGAGCAGCAATTAATGATTTACTTCCAAACCGGAAGTGAACGCGGCGAGAACGAGGTAGTCTGGTTTTCACAGACATTTTCGTTCGTACTCCCAGCGAGCGCCACACTAACCTGTGGTTGCTGCCACACTACCAATCACCCAGGTCAAGCAGCATAATGCATGATCTCTGGATGGGCGTCCCTTGCTCACATTTCTTTTATATTTTTTTTTATTGTTAGTTTTTATAGGTTTGTTAATTATTGCTAATAAATAGAAATAAATAGTTATGCAAATACAACAATTATAAATAAACAGAATTATCATTGCATCATGAAAAAACATAAATAATCAAATATTATAAATGAAGATAACTATTGTCACGTGGCAAATTTAGTTAATATTAAATACAATAAACAAGTATAGTTACAATTTTAACAAGAAATGACAAAAGGTTAGCATTGATTATTTGAAAATAATCTCGACTGGTAAAAAAATCAGCAAAATGCCAAATTTGCAACTGAACAATGCGTGACCATCTGATCATTTCCCTTATTTAAATGCTCATTTTTGTTTTTGAGATTTCTCAGCATGTAATAGTAATCTCTTCAATCTTTCTTGGGAGATTTTGAATCTTCTATCAACGTTCAAACCTTCACACGCCGTTGTCCAATGGGAGCCCGCGCTTACGCAATTAGCACGCGCCAAGCTGGAGGTGAGATGGGGGAAAGGCTTTCTCCTCGTCGTCGCGTGGCATGCTTTCTCTTATCAACGTATACCAATTTTTGAACACTTCTACAAGACGAAATATCCAACGATTTGGAATTTGAAGAACGCCATTATGATTGCGAAAATGCCAGCTTTCTCCTGATACCGATTTCCAACCCGAAAACGGTCGCAAAAAGGGGGAAAACATCGTGTATAAAAATCTTAATTTATTAATTTAATTGGACGTAATCGCGGTCGTTAATTCAGGCGCGCGCAAGTTAATTAAGGGGGGAAATTGATTGAGAGGTGGAAATCCGAGGCGATGTGCTTGATTGCAGATCCTCGAAAAGGAGTCCGGTTCCGCACCTGCAAAAGGTGAGGACTTGTCGCTCGTCGCGGCGATTTTTCTGGACGATATCTCAGGTCAGAGCTCATAGTCAGGTGACGTGCATTTTAGCATCACCGCACCTGACTATTGGAGAATCTAATCGTGTATGTTTCCCCGTCCCCTTTTTCAGATAGGGAATTACAGGCTCCGGTTTTTATTATTTTATTTGTCTCAGGCGCGTTTTGTTTTAAAATTTAGTCTGGGTTTTTTCTCGGTAGTTATTTCCGACATCGGCGGGTTACCAGGGGATAAATTTTATTCTGATTTAAGCGGATTCGTCCTCCAATTCTTGAGCAACTAGTACCCGTTGACTCACCTCAGAGTGAGAAATTGGGAACGTTGCTCTCCTTTTAAGATTATTTTCCTTTTTTAACTAAAATTGTTGATCAGGTGCCGTAGCCCTTAGGGCACTTTACCTGTGAGGCAAAATATTTTATATATTTTTTTTTTTGACTCTTGCGAGTTCATTTGTTGATCAGGTGCCGTAGCCTTTCGGGGCGCTTTACCTGGGAGACAACATTCTCGTTTTTCCTATTTTCTTTACTTTATTTTAGTTTTATGAAATCAATTGTGGATCTAGTGCCGTAGCCCCTTAGGGCACTTTACTAGTGAAACGTTCTTCCTTACCTTCAGAGAATTGGAACATGAATCCGCCGGTATTACGGGTATTTTGCGGGAGGATATTTTTTTTTGTTCTTTGAAAATTAAGAAGTTGAACGCATCTTCCTGTGCACATGATGATAATACCTGTAAGTGTAAGCCAGAGTGCTTCTAGTCACTACAGGGCTCTGATGCCGTAAATTGGAAAATTTCTTTAATTTTCAATGTGGGTCGAGAAATAAAATTTTTTGTCTTTTGGAGTTTCGCAGGGTGGGAAACATGAATGTAAAGCATACTAAATTGAAGTTGAAATGAGCCTGGAAGTCAACCATAATGTTATTTTCAGATGTAGGGAAAACCCAAAAATTAAATCGTGTATTTGAAGGCGCAACTGCGCGAAATCTTGGTGCTTGCTAATTGAAGTTTTTTTTATGGTTTTTAGATTCTCAAAAATCAAATATCACGGGCAAGATATCCGACGATTCCTCCGTTTTATTTTGCTCATTCGGAAAAACTGAAAATCGTGAGTTTCTTTGCTGTTCTCGCTCTTAAAATAAAGAATAAAAGCTCGCGAAATTTTCACCCTTCGTGTGACCCACACGTGAATTTTGAAAGGAGAATTTCGGCCTAAAATAGGGCAAAGTTGCCTTTCCAAATTTCAGGAAATTGATATAATTAGAAATTGCAGATTTGAAATTCAAAATCAAAATCTAAAAGCGAAACTTTTGACCAAATCGGGCAAAAATAGGTTTATAAATATTTGAAAATTGATAAATTAAAGATCGTAAAGGTCGAAATGTTTCACCCCCCCCCCCCCCCCTATTTCTGAGTTTCGCGACTTTGAGCTGCTGTAAGTCTACCTTGGTTGGATTTAGGAGTTCAGGAAGGTACTTGCGTCAAAGCTCTAAGCCTTGAGAACAATCTGAAATTTGGTTTAAGTCGATATCTGCTACAGATTACTTAGAGATTGATCTACACTGATACTCATGAAATAGACATCCCCCCTCCTCTCACAGTTTCGCAAATTTGAGCAGCAGGAAGTCTAACTTGGTTGGATCAAGATGTTCAAGAAGGTACTTGCATCAAAGCTATAACTTTCGAGCTCAATCTAAGACTTGCCTGAAGTCGATATCTACTGTAGATATCTTACAAATGGATAAACACCGTCACTCGTGGAATAGGATATCCTTCCTGCTTTCTTAGTTTCGAGACTTTGAGCTGCTGTAAGTCTACATTGAATAGCCCGCTATTTTGGCAGCTGTCATGATATTGGGTTGTCCCAGAAATAATTGCCGAATTCACATATAGATGTGTTTGACCATCTTTTTGAATGGCTTCTTTCAATGTCATGATTTTTTCCTTCTGTCATTTATTAGCTGTCAATCTTAGCTTGCCTAACAAACAAATTGCGCGTAATTTCGTTTACAGTTGTTAGTTTGGCAGCAACTTTAAGATGGAGGGTAAAATCGATCATTTTCGTCATATTTTGATTTTTAATTTCCGTAAAGGAAAGAACGCAGCACAGGCTGCTAAGAAGTTACGTGATGCGTATGGTGAGGAAGCCTCAAAAGACAGAGAGTATAGTAATTGGTTTGATAAATTCCGTTCTGGGGATTTTTCACTCAAAGATGAGCAACGTTCAGGTCGGCCAAATGCAGTTGATGATGACCAAATCAAAGCCATAATCGAATCGGACCGTCATGTAACTGTACGAGAAATTGAAGAAATGTTGAAAATACCAAAATCAACAATCGACCGTCATATACAACGTCTTGGTCTCGTTAAAAAACTTGATATTTGGATTCCACATGAATTAAAAGAAACCATTTAACAAAAACGCATCAACGCTTGTCATTTACATCTCAAACGCAATGAATTCAATCCTTTTTTGAAACGAATTATCACTAGTGATGAAAAATGAATTGTTTACAATAACGTCGTTCGAAAACGATCATGTTCTAGGTGTGATAAACCACCACAAACAACATCGAAAGCTGAATTGCATCAAAAAAAGATTAGGCTGTCTGTTTAGTAGGATTGGAAAGGTATGGTATTTTTTAAGCTGCTTCCAAGAAACCAAACGATTAATTCGGATGTCTACTGTCGTCAGCTAAACAAATTGAACGCAGTGGTAAAAGAAAACGGCCAAAATTGGTGAATCGTAAAGGTGTAATTTTTTATCATAACAATAGTACACCACACACATCTTTAGCCACTCGCCAAAAATTATTAAAGCTTAGTTGGGAAGTGATGTTACATCTACCATATAGCCCTGACCTTGCACCATCAGATTACTATTTATTTCGATCTTTGCAGAACTCTTTGAATGGTAAAACTTTCAATGATGATGAAGCTGTGAAATCGCACTTGGTTCAGTCTTTTGCCGATAAAGACCAGAAGTTCTATGAGCGTGGAATTATGAAGTTAACAGAAAGGTGGCAAAAGGTCATTGAACAAAGTAGAAAATATGTCATTAATTAAAATTCATTCCTTGTATTTGAAAAAATGTGTTTAATTTGTATGAAAAAATCGGCAATTACTTGTGGGCTAACCCAATAAGAGGTGTCATTTTTTGACAGATGACAACTAAAAACTATGCCATTAATAAAAATGGAACGATACACGCTTTAACAACGCATTGAAATTGTTAAAATTCACTAAAAAATGCATGAAAATGAACCTGAATTGTTTCGGTGAATGGATTGCGCCTCTGAACCACGATTAATGAATTTTTATGGCCAGAATTGGAATATATGGATGTGGACGATGTTTATTTCCAACAAGACGGCGCAACGTGCCACACAAGTGGCAAAACCATCGGCCTTTTGCGTGAAAAGTTTCCAGGCCGAGTAGTAATAATAATATTCGATTGATTACTAACTAGCTGAATTGACTTGATGCAAGAACGCGAACAAAGGAATTGACCCTTAATTCAAGTAAAATTTACTTAGTTCAAGCATATCGTTTCTTGAATTAAATGAATCTGAATTAAATACAGTAAATTTTGTTGCTAAATAGAGCCAACTAAGAAAACTGATTTTTTGAAAACATAGACTTGTGCTATTTTCTGATTATCGAATTTTTTGAAAATTTATTTATAAACGCCTTCATAAAATAACAAGATACTTACAAATAAGGTATTGTATCTCTGTATAAATAAGATGGACTCACCTGTAACAAGAAAGAATATTTATCAGTAAAAGGGAATGGGCATAAAAAGTTTGAATCGAAGATATTATTTATAATCTATTTCACACATTCAAGCTGCTTGAGAAACGTGTTATGTTTTCAGACAATTGATTTGTTTCTTCAGAGTAATCGAAACGCTCGAAGCGTTGGCGTTTGCATTGATTTTTAATGTAGAAAGCATGTATTTTTTGCACGTATATGTCTTTTTTCAGACCGATTGTACCGGCTGATACCCTTCTTCATCATTTTTACGGCCGAGTTAGAGGTCGTGAAATGAGCTTCCATTTATCCAGAAAGCCAATAAAACACACGCCGCGCATCTTCTATTGCTCCATACTACTCGTTTTTGTCTTATCACACATAACTTATTTTTCAATTTGTTGTGTTTCAATAGACTTTTGAAAAGAGTCTCTGGACCAAATGTAGCTTTAAAAAATACCTCATATTTGTATTTTCGCGAGCACGAAACAACCTCTAGAATTTATGTTCACCAGATAATGTCACGAGAACACGCTGAATTGTACTTCGATTACGTTCGCGATTTTATCATGAAAAATAATATTCTTACTAGTTAAAAAACCACTGATTTTGTTTTATTATAAATCCTAAGATGTTAATCATCTAAATAATCATTTTGCGATAATTATACTTTTAATTATGCTTTGATTAATTCATAATTAATTATATTGGAAAATAAATAAAATTATTATCCTGTACAGGCTGCTGTACGACTTTTATTACTTAAGTTGGAGTTCATTTCAAGTCCATAAACTTTTTTTATTGATTTTGAATATTTAAAATTAAGTTGAATGTGATAAATTTATTTATATCATTTATTCAACGTTGTGAATATTAATAAAAACATTATAAATTTCTGTATTAAACTTCCATTACATGTAATGGAAGTTTTTTTCAGTAACGTGTATTAAGTTAAAAATACCTTTATCTTAAAACATACATATTTTTATTTTTTTTTAAATACACATGTGTATATATTTTAATAATGTTTGTTAATTTTAATATATTTTGATTGAAAAGTTATTAAATTTAATATGAATGTATATTAATTTTTCATAATACACAAATCTATTAATTTTAATTTACCACTTTTATATTAGAGTCTATTATAAATAATAAGATTTTTAACAGTGTATAACAAATTATTTTCCTACTCCCAAAATCATAATAAATTCTTATTTACAATGTGAATGAAACAATCAATTATTACAAATGTCCAAATATTTTGAAATTTGTAACGTTTTTTACTCCTTAAAATGTTATTTTCAAAAGCAATGAAGAAAATTCGTTTTGCCTACTCAGTTAATAACTCAATAGAGTTGACTAAGAAAACAGTAAAAGTCACTCAGTATAGTGCTTATGAATATAGTTAGTATTGAAACTTACGATGAATATTATATGTAAGATGCATATTGATCAAGTAAGAGCAAACTGAAAATCTTTTTAAACTTTTGAAAGACAGAAATGATAGCATTAAAGAAAACATTTTTATCTGAGGATAATATTTTTTAAAGATTAAAATTTCCTTAGGGCTCAAATTTTACATTAAATAAAAGCATTTCATAATTTGCAAAGCAAAAAATACATAAAACTGATTTTTTATTATTAAGATCAGAAATGAGTTTAAGTAACTTTACAAAAATAAGTAAATTATAAGATTTACGATTTCGACCTCCAGTCACGATTTCCACAAACTACAAGACATATTTTACAGTTTATATTTCCTTCTAAGGGTTTAATAGTGTAGATTTTATTACGTAACCGTTTAAAAATTAAAGTTTTCCGGTTTGAAAGTTTAAAAGGAACAGCTCTCAGATTCGGACATCGAAACCATACACCGCGAAAAAACGTAGACCGAGAGACTCAAGTTCACAGTTTTTACTAAACTACATTTCAATTTAGGAGAAAATGTGTCATAGTGCGAATTTTTCGCAGTAAAACATTACACTCTGGAAAAAGTGAATGAGATTCTGCTATAAGTTATATCAAATTTTACTATAATCAATAGTAAGGTTTTGTGATATTTTATAAGACTTTATCAGGTACTTTGACGGCAAAAAATATCATATCCAGTTAGAAATAATTATAATAGGACTTCGATTTTCCCTAAATTTCTTATATTTTCCGGAATAAGTATCATAAAATAAGACACACATATATAATAGGATGTTGTCTCTAATTTGACGTATGAAATCTATAGATCTCACAGATTTTTCTGTAAATTTAACCCAAAATCTCTACTACTACAGTAATTTCAATAAACACCGCAAAATTTTTAACATTGCCCCTAAAAAAGCCTCAAGCAGGCTTGCTTGAATTTTCTATTAAAATATAAATATAAATAAAAATATAAAATTCGAATTTTCTACAGCGTTAGATCCTCTTTACAAGAATTCAAATTTATTATCAGATTGCATATAGCTAAATTTAATGTGAATTCAATGAATTTACAAGAAGACAGACATTGCAAGAGCTTTCATCAGATTGAAAGGTCAATATGAAAAAAATAATTCAAAAGATTTTAATCAATCAAAGTATAAAATCATCAAGGCCATAGATCAAACAGATCGCATGACCAAATTCTGATGAAAATTAATGTAATATATGTAACTTTTTTATTTCACAAAATATCTTCCTGAAAATTTGGAAAATACAACAGATGCCAATAAAGATCGTCTGTTAACTTCGTTTGAGTAAAACCTTTGCAAAAATTTTTAACATTAAACTGTAATTGTCGATAAGTCTTCAAATTTTTAATAAAATTGTTACAAAAGAATTTAACAGACGATCTTCATCGTCTTCTGTTGTACTTTCTAAATTTTCAGTAAGTTTTTTTTTAAATCACGTCGTGGTATGATTGATCCATGGCCTTAAGGTGGTTATATCGCGACTCAGTGAGTCATATAAGAGCGTAAAAAATATTCTTGATTTACATCGAATCTTTTGTGTTGTAAAATCCTAAAATTGATTAAGATTGATATTTGTGACCGTTCCGCGATGTAAATGAGAATAATAAATTAATTAATAAAAAGATAACTCTCAAAAGTTTGCGTATTTACGACCATATGACTTTCGAATGAAGCAATGTGGCAACGTCGCACTCTCTCCACTCCTCTAGTCCGCCATGTTCAAGTGCACATGTATAGAAATCTAACCTACTTTACGGTTGTTGTGTTGTTTGATTAGTT
The DNA here is from genome assembly GCA_030998225.1 of Diplolepis rosae. NCBI lineage: Eukaryota > Metazoa > Arthropoda > Insecta > Hymenoptera > Diplolepididae > Diplolepis > Diplolepis rosae. The sequence goes on from JAPYXD010000701.1 coordinate 8,826,870, forward strand.
TATAAAAATATCTGATGAGGTGAGACACAAAGGTAGATTCATAAAGAAAAAAGAATTTGTCTTGTGCTCTTCGCATACATTTAAGTTTATTTCTTATAATTTGATACTGAAGCTCAAACCAATATTATAATAATATTACAGATGATGTGAATTACACATTTTCTCAAAGTCACTCAATTTCTTTTTGAATTCAAGTGGAACAGGAAATTCAATTTACTTAAGGCTCTATCAGCCTTAAGGAACACATTCACATCATGACGCTCGCGCTTCACGCTCGATTTTCTGTATACATTTCAGTAACTTTTTAATAAATTAGATGGTTAAAATAATGTATTTTCTTCCAAATCTCTCAAAAAGAAAAAACAATCGTAGACTTTATTTACGGAAAAGATTTTGCAGAACAACGCTTATTTCGTATCTCACATATTTTGGTGAAAAAACTCGAATTTTTTTAATATTAAAAATCAAAACATAAAATATACATCCTGTCCCGAAATGTCTTAATGAGAATTTTTAGACCTCACTTAGGCAAATAAATTTCCATCTAAACGTCTTTTTTGTATCTCACATATTTTGTCTAAAAAATGGAATTTTTGAATTTGAATCATATTTTTTGGAATTGAAACGAAAAATATATGTTTTATCAGAAACTGTGTGAGACAACATTTTTAGATCTTTTTGAAACGAACAACTTTGAATTCTTACGTTTTTTTTCGTATTTTACATATTATTGTTAAAAAATTGAATTTTGGATTTCCAATAGTTTTTTTTTAAATTAAAAAGAAAAATATGCATCTTATGGAAAAATGTTACAGTTCAAATTTGTAGGTCTTTATGTAAAAAATAATATTGTATCATAACGTTTTTTCGTATCTCGTATAATTTAAATGGAAAATGGAATTTTGATATTGACTTTTTTCGAATTTGAATATGCTGTAACATTTCTAATTTTGATTTAATCAAAAAATGTTATCAGGATAATTTGTAGAGATTTATGAGCACTATCAAAAACCAGTATTGGAATTTTTGATTTTTTCAAAAATTTATTTTCAAAAACACAAAAGTAGTGCTCAATCCCTCAATTTTGATTGGATGTGGCTGGTTAACGAACTTGTCCTTACTTTTTCGGCTTCGATAAAGTGTACCAAAGCTCAATTTAATCTGATAATTCTATCGAGAGTTATGCCGCACACGTCCTACTACAGACAGACAAACAGACACTTTCGTAAAAACCGTTTTTTCTGACTCAGGGGGTCTCAAAACGTAAAGATTTGACGAAAATTTCGAAAGTCATTTTTCACATAAAACCAATACCTTCTCATCCATGATGAGAATGTAAAAATCGCGCTGAAGCGAGTGCGAGAGCCACGGCCCATCCTACTGGAAACCGCATAGTAAACTCAAAACTAAAATATCGCCTTATAAATGAATTATTAATGTAAAAAGAAGCATTCACTTTAGTGTAATATATTATCTATTATAACTTATTTCAAATTCTGTTGTGAATACGACGTATACCAACTCCTAACTGACTACGTCTACGGGTACGCTCTAGCAGGCGTTGCGACGTTGCCACGTGATCACTGATGTCTTCTTCGATTATGGCTGCCGATAAAATTCGACAGAGTTATAGTCTTTGGAAAGACAATACAAACTTATTGTACGGTAAAAAATTATTTCAAAAAGCAGACGAATTTTTCAAGGTTCGCGGCAAATTTGCATAGTTTTTTGAATACGTAGCATGGATTTTGTAAGTATAATGCTCATTTGAAACTTGGGTTCACTTGTCATTGCCATTGACGGTATAGTAGTAATTCATGACCAAACGGTGAAACTTCAATTAATTATTTCTCTATAACTAGACGGCCAAGCAACCTAAAACTTTGCAGGTGTATTCAAAAATAATTAAAAAAGCTATAATAAAAATTTCAGCTTTTTAGCATGGATTTTGTTTCATGATAAAACCACCTTAAGGGCATGTGATACTTGAGAAGAGTCGTAAGTTCATGTAAACAAATTGTTTCAGTTTCTACATGTTTTCGCCCAAAATACATAAAATTTTGTTTTCAAAATTTAGGAAATGATAAAGAAGGTAAAATTGAATGTAGATAGACTACTTTTGCTTTGATAATAAAAAAAAATTTCTCATAGACTTTGCTAAATTGACCTTTTTTTCAAACCAAAAGTAGTCCATCTACGTTCCCTTTTATCTCTTCTACCATTTCTCAAATTTTGAAAACAAAATTTTATGAATTTTGGACACAAACATGTATAAACCTAAAATCAATAATATTCGCTAATTTTCTAAGTACCACATGCCTTTATTGAATATAAGTAAAATTAACTAATAAGGAAGTCCATCATAGAACCCAAAAAATCAAAAATTTAAGGTACACATTATCGTGTCACGAGATGCTGGTGTTAATGTTTTCCCTGTTTGAAGAAAATTTCTCAGTTCTTTATTTTTAATTAATAGTCACAAAAAATGTAAGGTCAGAGGTCAAAAATGATTCTGCAATTTGAAGTTATGAAATATAATTATAGTTTCATTTAATTAGTCTACGACACCTCAAAAGCATAGGTCCTTTCGTTGGGCTTGACCTGATAATCCCAACCCTGTTTTCTGTGTCGGTTACCCCGAGATAGTGGTTCCTGCTTGACTTTGTCGGTGCATTGTCTCCCTCGGTATGCCGGAAGAACGAAAATTATGTTACGTCAAAATGCTTTATTTCCTTTCACAGCAAGCACTCTTGTCATGCAGACCATCACCTTAACAAAGGCGAATGGAACTGGTTAATTACATTGTTCTGTAGGTAGTGAATGTGAAATTGCGTCTGTCGACCAAGAGTCGAAGTGAAAAATGAGACCACTAGTGGAGGGTCATTCAGTATTCAAAAGCACCGAATAATTACTGCTGATTTTATATAAACGTTTGCTTATCTCAGAAAACTCATTTTCTCTCTAAGATTCCTTAGTCTAAGATAACATTTATTTGTCCACTGAATTTATACTCAGTTGCAAGCTTAACTTCCATTTCTTGTAAATAGGCACTGATGTACGGATAGCAAATTGATGGTTGAAAGTACCATTTTTGACCGTAAACTAGAACCATTAGGAATTTCTGTCCGTCCCAAAAATTTGCTACTTAATATATAACACGTTTCAAGAAATATCATCAAGAATGATGGTAAAAATTGAAAATTCATATGCCAACTTTTTTTGACAAAATATACCTTTAAAGATGTGCATGCTCATCTATCGCGTTTATATTATAAGACATTCCATAGGTTGAAATATTACTTTCACGCATTTACCGAATATTTTAATTGCAACGTTCGAAAAAGTAACCATCAGAGTTCAAACGTTGGAATCGTAGATGGTACTTTTTTTCCTCCCTAAAAACGTTCTAGCAAAGCAGCCTTCTAATATGTTGCAAAATTTCGAACCGTACACTGAAAAAACAGTATAGCTGAGAGAACTATATTTTGGTCCTCAGAACCAGAAAATATTGCTATCAAACCAATGCTACGGTATGGTCCTCAGAACTATACGAGTATAGGTGAGACAGCTATACTGGTATTCCTAAACGTCATATTACTCCGCGAAGGATACAAGTTCGTTGATATGACAATCCCCAATCTCTTAATTTTCTCTTCACCCACTCGTCCATAGCAGTTGTGGATTTTCACGTGTAATAAAAGAATACGCGATACGCATAAATTATATTTCATGCAAAGAAAAAATGCCTCTAACAAATCGACAAACGCCTCGAACAAATGACTCGAGGTTAGAGTCGCGTGCATGTGAAGCAAGGTATAGGTAGCGCGGCAAACAAGTATATTTGTCTCACCTATACCAAAGACACTATATACCGGTATAGGTCGGACAGCTATACTTCTATCGTTGCACGAACGAAATTATATTGGTGCGATGGCAAAATACGCGTTTCGGTGCGTCACGCATTCATTATAGCTACAATACCAATATCGTATAGTCACGACAGGTATTTTGCTGAACTCAAATTCTGTATAGTTTTCTCAGCTATACTGATTTTTCCGTGTAATTGCGAGAGTAATCTAGTGACGTTAGTTGTAGGAAGTAGGTGCGTTAAAAGCCATAAGTCGTAGGTTCAATCCCCCTCGGTCTGACCCATTTAAGTAGGTTTTTTTTGGCTAAAATGTTTGCCACTTGACCAATAAATGAAGGGAATCGACAAGGAGTAATGAATATCAATAGCGGCACTACGAAATGATGCAATGAAAAAAAATTTTTTTTTTCAATTTGGAAATATTACCATCGAAGATGGTAAAATCCACTTTATTGATTTGACTTTCTAAGCCCTACTACTATAGTCGAAATATAAGAATGCTCGAAAGTGAAACGTACCCATTATAGATGTTAAAAATTTGCCTCAGTGTTTCCATTTTCAAAGACCCGCTGATTCCAAAACTTTGCTCTAGACGATAACGTATATTTACATCAGAAGTTTCGGTAAAATGATATGTATGCTGCTATTATGTCTCATTATTAGACTCAAATTTCAGACAGAGAACGAGTAATGATTGACATAATAAACATTACCATTATGATGGGACTTTTTCACAACTTTTTCCAATAATTCTGGATTACTCTCTAGAATGGTACTTCCTCTTAGGAAAGGTAATTAGTCATTTAGTCTTGAAATTTGTTTCTGTATGGTTTTTATCTTTAAATGTTAAATCACACCCACACGGAGAAACCCAAGTTTACAATTTTTGCTAAATTACATTTCAATTTTAGGAAAAACGTGTCATAGTGAGAATTTTTCGCAGCGAAATACTAAACTTTAGATAAACTATATGATAATTTACTATAGATTGTATCAAAGTTTATTATAACCTATATGCTACTAAAGTTTCATATAATTTTTTGTATATTTAGTATTTTGAATGCGAAAAATGTTCAGTCCGCTAGGAATAAGGACCATTGCACCTCGATTTTCCCTTGATTTCTAATATTTGTTAGAATTATTAGTACAAAATAAAACATATATTGCTATAAAAAGTTTCTTCGTGCATTCATCAATTTTATTTAAGATAAATGTATCCATAGGTACAGAAAATGATCCATCAGCATCTTGACATCCTTACGTTACATATAAACTACTCTTCTCGAATTGAGGTGTCTAGAAAATATTGAATTTTTCTCTTATCCAATTTCCTCCTCGCACGTATGAGTACATATTACTTTTCATAAAATGTATTTTATCTGACATTTATCATGAATTCCAAGACTGATACAACTTATCCATTTTTCGTTAAATTAATTTAGAGCTTTTATTTAAAATAGAATTTACAAATGGATAAAATATTCTCAGATTGAAATAAATGTATTCTATTCTAAAACTATATTTAACCCAAAATCAATGACTGATTTCCAATTTAAATTTATTTTTAGCACTGTATGAATGAGGTAAAAATTAATTACTCTGCATAAATATGGTCTAATTTTTTATATAAAAAATCTGAGAGTCTTAATTACCAATATCCTAAAACTATCATACATACAGTTCCTCGTTTAATTTTCAAGCTAATACATTCCTGGTGTACGTGTATGAACTTTAGTTGGTGCTACATATGCTCGGTATTTACGTTTTAATGTTGGATCGGGCAGTATCGGATTATCAGACTAACAAGAGTTTCGTAGCTTGGTAAAGTGAATAAATGTTCGTGAGAGGGATATTATTGCAATCTCGAGTAAATGTGCGTAATCCGTACAAGTTCGTTTACACGTGGAATTATGTACAACGTGAATCTAAATTGAAAAATAAAGTATACAATATATCTACTTTCTCATGTAACTAACTGCAAAATTAAATAGTATGAGATGTGAGGAAATTCATAAAAGGAGGCTACTTCGTCAAATTAATTTTCCCAGCAGAACCAAGTTTCCTATCGAGTGATAGTTTGCACGACATTACTTCTAAGACGATGCAACCGCCACATCTAAAACTCGAGTAGAGTTTTGAAGCATCAACTTCATGCTTTAGGAACTTATTATATATTTGTAGTAAATTTATCAATTTTACGTATTAAAGATTTTAATTAACATTTCATGTTAAATTGTAGATTTTCTTTGGATAATTTCGTGTTAGTTAGATTGGGAATCCGCGACCCAATATTTACAGTATCAGCAGACATTATTTTCGATTTTATTAAAGATATCCGCGACCTTTAATATTTTTATAATTTGAGTTTAGACTTTCCATATATTTTTTTTATGTTTAGTACCTTTGTTTAGAAAGTTTTTAGGAGTTTCCAAAAATTCCAACACCTTTATGTATTTTTAAACCAACAATTTTGAGTTTTTTGGCATTTTTTTGATATTTTTTTACTTTGAATAACTTTTTTGTTTTTTAAACAATTGTCATGATTATTTTTTTATTTTATTCCTTGTAGCAACTTTTTGAGTATGTGAAATGAAGTAACATAACTGAGAAAAAAGTTACAAATAAAATAAAAAAATAAATAAACATGTTCCAAAATATTTTTAAAAAATCTTGTAGTTATTTTTTTAGCTAGAGTGCTCTCCATACCCAAAAATATTGATAATATGACAAATGACTAATAATATTAGTAAATAAATAAATAAACTATTTTGTATAAAAATTTAATTTTTGCTAAAAACGCGTTATTTGTAAATCGTAATAAATTTTGATTTTATTTATTTCTCCAAGGAAAAAAATCAGATTACCCTAAAAATTTATATATATATATATACTCAGTAAAGTATAGAGAATAAAAAAATAACATTTTTCGGCAATGGCAAAAAAATAAAACATATACCAATTAAAGGTGGTGGATCCCCTTAAGTAATGAAATGAGGGGAAAAGCCAAAGTTCTAATGATAAGTTAAAGTTTAACTTGCAGAAGACGTAATTATCAAAATCTACGACTGAATTTGTGCAGCCAAAATTCATAATATTCTTTTTTGCTTGCTCTTCTTTCTTTTTTATAGAAATGTAAATTTTATTCTTGACCAACACTTCAAATTTAAAACTTTTACAGATCCTTTATTTAAAATGATTCAAATAATTTTGGTGTTTTATAGATAATATAGATTGAAGCAATTAAAATTTTTGTTAGCAAGTTAAGAATTTGATATTACCTAAGAAAGACACCAGACAGAAATACATCCTACTAAGTATTAAAACTTATTCATTCAATTATTTGCAGTGTACAGCGACGTAACTTATATTTTTGTGAAAAGTAGAATACCAGTCGCCTGTGTGGTATTCTTTCTTTATCTCTTTCATACTTGTTGTCTCCATAATTAGCGCTCTATCGTCGGTTGCATCTGGGACCCAATGGATTATATTGGCGCGATAACGCGTTTATCGTCCAAGCATTGTGGTAATTCACCGAAAGTACCTCGCAAATCCCCTGTGGTGATCATAGTCGATTTTTCATTTGAAAAGAATCTATCGACTTTATCGTACAGTAGTTAGATTTATAATACCCTTACGTTGCTAATAAATGTCACAGGTTGCAGTTCGCCGATTTTCAAAACTCTTTTCAAATCCTCAACGAAAAAAAATTTTCTGATCTTTCTAAATCATTTTCAATCGATTATGTCGATCATTAGAAGAGTGTATCACTGTATGTGATAACGGAACTCTACTATATCGACCTTATCAACCTATGATTCAGAATTAATCTAACGTCTCGCAAGACTAGATGGAATTTTTAATTACGAAATTTTCTGTGAAAAAAGGAACGCTTCCACTCCGCTGGGTATCGAGCCCAGGTCCTTTCGATTGCCGGTCGAATGCTCTGTCACCTGAGCTACGGAGGTTCCACAACTTTTCTCACAGAAACTTGTTAACGCCCAATCATGGCTACGGATAAACCGGGAATTATTTTTTTGATTGGGCGTTAACAAGTTTCTGTGAGAAAAGTTGTGGAACCTCCGTAGCTCAGATGACAGAGCATTCGACCGGCAATCGAAAGGACCTGGGCTCGATACCCAGCGGAGTGGAAGCGTTCCTTTTTTCACAGAAAATTTCGTAATGAAAAAAATTTTTATTAATCAGCCTCATTATTGCATAATCATGATCCGCAAATGGCACTTGTATTAACAAATTAAACACATTTTTTTAAATACAAGAAATAAATTTTAATCAATGATATATTTTATACTTTGTTAAATGATCTTCCGCCACCTTTCTGGTAACTTCATGATTCCACGCTCATAGAACTTCTGGTCTTTATCGGCAAAAAACTGAAACAAGTGCGATTTCACAATTTCATCATCATTGAAAGTTTTACCATTCAAGGATTTCTGCAAAGATCGAAATAAATAGTAATCTGATGGTGCAAAGTCAGGGCTATATGGTGGATGTAACATCACTTCCCAACCAAGCTTGAATAATTTTTGGCGAGTGGCTAAAGATGTGTGTGGTGTACTATTGTTATGGTAAAAAATTACACCTTTACGATTCACCAATTTTGGCCGTTTTCTTTTACCACTGCGTTCAAATTTTTTAGCTGACGACAGTAGATATCCGAATTAATCGTTTGATTTCTTGGAAGCAGCTTAAAAAATACCACACCTTTCCAATCCCACCAAACAGACAGCATAATCTTTTTTTGATGCAATTCAGATTTCGATGTTGTTTGTGGTGGTTTATCACACCTAGAACATGATCGTTTTCGAACGACGTTATTGTAAACAATTCATTTTTCATCACTAGTGATAATTCGTTTAAAAAAAGGATCGAATTCATTGCGTTTGAGATGCAAATCACAAGTGTTGATGCGTTTTGTTACATGGATTTCTTTCAATTCATGTGGAATCCAAATATCAAGTTTTTTAACGAGTCCAAGACGTTGCATATATGACAGTCGATTAATGATTTTGGTATTTTTAACATTTATTTTTTGGTCATCATCAACTTCATTTGGCCGACCAGAACATTGCTCATCTCTGAGTGAAAAATCCCTAGAACGGAATTTATCAAACCAATTTTGACACTGTCTGTCTTTTAAGGCTTCCTCACCATACACAGCAAGTAATTTTTTAGCAGCCTGTGCTGCGTTCTTTCCTTTACGGAAATAAAAAAGCAAAATATTACGAAAATGCTCGTTTTTACACTCCATCTCAAAGTTGATACCAAACTAACAACTGTACACGAAATTACGCGCAATTTGTTTGTAAAGCAAGCTAAGAGTGACAACTAACAAATGTTAGAAGGAAAAAATCATGACATTAACAGAAGTAATTCAAAAAGATGGTCAAATATATCTATATGTGTAATCGGCAATTACTTCTGGGACAACCAAATAAGTTTGACTAACCCTAAATTGCATTAACTTAACTTTTAATTCATTCAAACTGAGACAAATAAATTTTTAGTTTAGTTAATTTTGATCAAAATGAAAAAGAAGAAACTTTCTGCTGATAATAAGTTAGATGTGCTCAGTGTAGTTTTATGACGCGATTGAAGAAAACAATTTTCCATCAATAGTCGGATGATGGAAGGATAAAAATAAAAACTTGAGAGATATTTTCCAAGCTTCGAAATCGTATAGAAGGAGCTTGTCTCTTACCCTTTAAAGTGCGTTATGGCGCAACAAAATCCCCATCCAAGAATCATGGTAGACATCTTCCAGATTAACCTCATCTCGCTTCGTAACCCTTTCGTAACGCATATGGTGGTCGACAACAAACCGCATAACTTTCGTCTGTTCTGTGTCGCAACCGCAAACCTAAGGAGATTAGATATGATTCGCGAATACATGTCTTGTTAAAGCTGTGGATTTCACGTTAGGTATACGTTTATAATGATTCAAGAGCGTTATAAACTTTGGGAATTCCGAACAACGTCCGCAAAATGTCCCTTTTGGGATAATCCTGGAATTATCGGAGATATCTGCAGGTAACATGGGCTCTTTGCACCCTCTCGAGATTCTGAATTGAATGCTTAGGTCATCAAGATTCTAAAGATTATGACTAACTCAGAATAGGATATAATATCCAAAGCAATGGTCACTATATTTTAACACCGGACCTTTTTTTATAAATCGCCCTTAAGATAGATTCAAATTAACATAAAATTTACAAAAAGGATTCTTAAACCGTTAACACGTGTTGCTTTTCGTGAAACTTTCAAGAATCAAAAATTTCTATATAATAACTTGCTATCTCCACAATGTCAATATTTCTAAATTATCTTATTCTCTTGATTACAAAATTTTACAAAAAAATAGGAGAATTTGAATCACTACAAAATAATGTAACATAAAATTTGAATTTAAAATTTTTTTCAAGGTTGTATTTTTCCAATTTACAAACTTGTTAATTTTACTTGACGAAGCACTTCTAGCTAATGTTGCATATCAAATCTTATGCAAATGTTGGTACAATTGAAGGTGGCGGCACTTGTAAACTTTCAGGGCGCAGAATTAATAGCGAGGAGAGTCTCGCGGTATAAGTGCGCTCGTCAAGCATAAATTTCTCTCGTGAGGTCAGAGCCCGTAAATTACTCTTTTAGAGAAAATCTTTCCTGCAATTTATGCGGGGCGAGGTAGTAAATCATTTCACAAACCGAAGGGAACAATTTATAACAATTAAGCCACGTCTGTAGCAAGTGAGAGGGCTGTTAAGAAACATAGCAGCCTTTCTTACCAAAACATGAGGGAATGAGAAAAGAGAGAGTTTACTAACCTGCGAGGAAATGGTTTCTGTTTTTAAATAGAACACCAGTTAAGGATAGCTTTTAAAAGGTTTTTCCTGCCTGTCATACCATTTTTGGTGCTTCTTTTATAATTCTAATCAAGACAAATCGATGTCAAAAGCAGTTATCCTCCTTTATCCTTGATCAGAACCTTGGGGTTCTAGGATATGATTTGAAAGGGAAGAAGCTTCCTTCATTAAAATTTTGATTAAAAAAATTATAAGCTTTGTAAATTTTATCAATTTATTCTCATTTACTCACAATGTTAGAAATATTATTCAAATTCATACACATTTGTATATAAAAGTTAATATTTCTGTATATTATTTATAAAAAAATACACTGATATATTGAATTTAATATAGTGACTTATTAAATTTAATACAAACATTTCTAACAGTGTAGAACTAAAATTCTTTTGATGGCATAGAGATTCTATACATGTATTTTTAGGTTGCCGGAAACTCTGATTGATAATTTAAGAAACTGGTAAGCATATTTAAATAAGTTTTTTGGAAGTGTTCTGAAATATTTGAGAAAGCTCCATAAAACGCCTACAGAAATTCCATAGTAGTTTTTATAAAAGTTTCATGTGAATTCTACTGAAGTTTTAAATAAAATTTTACGCAAGAATCATAAAAATTATAGAAAATTATCCGTTTGCGGGTTTGCGCTTATTATACCTATCTTTGTTGCTTAAAAGCAACAAAAGTAACTAACTTAAAAATTTTCCGATTTTTGCAAACAGAATAATGCACTTTTTCCGTTCAAAAATGTCGAGAACCTTCAATTTTGGTCCAATTTAAAATTTTTTTTTCAACATTAAAGTGAATTTGATCTTGAAGAGCTTCGTGGTCAGAACTTTTGTTTTCTTTTTGCTAAAAGTGCTTTGTCTTAATATAGGAATGACATTTAATCACAAAAATAATTAAAAAGATAACAAAAACCATTGTTATAAACAATCATTGTGGAAAAATATTTAAGGGGCTATACCAGTGTGACACTTTCAAAAAATCGATTTTTTTTGTGCCTTTTTCAATAGTCCATTGTATGGGCCAGGTATAGCTGATTAACAGTTTTTATGGTAAATATCATTTTATCTTGCAAAAATCGATAGTTATATCATTAAATGCGTTTTTATCGAAATCAGATTTTTCAAATTTGCTGACATTGTAACTTAAAGAGCAATTATCCGATTGACTTGAAATTTGTACTGAGTACTATTGAATATATTTACTCTATACTCAATATTTTTCTAGAAAAAAATTATGTAATATAGGTCAAATATAGCTAAATATGTTCTTAAATTTCCGAAACATTTAATTGAGTACTTTTCTTCCAAAAAATTCCCGAAAATCACCCAAATTTTCAGCGTTCACACTGGTATAGCCCCTTAAATTTCAGGTTTTTTCAAATTATAATTTAGTTTAATTGCCAGAATTACTTCAGGTATTCCTTAAAATAATAAATCTTCAATAATATTTGGTGAAATATAACAATTCAAATTTGTATGGCACCAGGGAGTGGTGTTTCACACGGTGTCTCTAGGAAACCAGGCCAACTCCTAGAGTATTGAGGCCTTACCCCTGCATGCGGGGCTCTGCAGGGGCGGACCGAATACTTCCCTAGCTACTCGTGGAATAAATTATGGGAATATCAAATTTAAATAAAACGATGTGTGAGGAGTTATTTGGAGGTGATTTGGACGTGACGGAGAAGACGCCTGATCCTTTCGAGAGCGATAAGTCCCAGGTACGGCAGTACCGGGACTGGCTTCACGAAAGGAATGAGAGGCAGCTGGAGATCTTATAGGAGGTGGAGACGGCCCTGAAGAAGATGGACAGCTTCTCTAGGACCAAGAAGAATATGCACCTCCCTATCAGGGAGGGCATCCAGGACGCGCGGAAGGAGCTCGGGGCACTGCGGTACGACATTGAGGATACCGTCTGCTATCTCGACTCCTTCGAGTACCTGATGAGGAGTCTGATGGTACAGAAGATGAAGGAGTTAAGACCACCCAAAGGCAAGGAAGTTGCGGAAGAAGTTAGCCAAACCCTCCCACAGCCGGCTGCGAGGTCCACACCGGACACCCGCAAACGGCCGAGAGAGTCGACAGCGAGTCCGGAGGTGTCTGTGGCGAAGAAGCCGGCGGAGGAGAGGCCGAAAGCCTCCAACAAAGAAGAGGAGTGGGTGGAGGTCCCTAACAAGAAGGACCTCCGAAAGAAGAAAAAGAAAGAGAAGGAGCTCTCCAGAACGCCGGAGAAATTTTGCCGTGCGCGCCCAGAAGCGGTGCTCATTAAACCAGCTGAGGGAATGAGCTACGCTTCTATCTTGCGCGAACTCAAGAAGCGCGTCAACCCTGACGAACTTGGCACCACAGTCCAGGGAATCAGAGAGACGCGCTCCAAGGAATTGCTAGTGGAACTGAAATATTCCACAAAAAGCAGAGGAAGACTGGACACTGCCTTTAAAGAGGCAGTTGGAACCAGGGGGACGGTCCGTCACCTCATCCCCCGGATCGAGGTCGAGATCGCCGACCTGGATCCAACCACCGAAGCGGAAGACGTCGAGGATGCGGTCAGAAGCTTTTTCGAAAAAGAACCGGAGCTGGAGTTAAGTGTGTCTCTAAGCAAGACACCCTATTGAGGAAACCGGAAGGCGTATGTGCTTCTGGAGGAGGCAAGGGCGCTGAAGATGCTCAAGGGGGCCCACATCAGGATCGGGTGGGTCTCCTACAGAGTTCGCAGGAAAAAGGAGGTGAACCAGTGCTTCCGCTGCCTTGGCTTTGGCCACATAGCGGCGAACTGCCGAGGGCCAGATCGCAACAGGTGCTGCTGGAGATGCGGCGAGAAGGGGCATCTTGCATGTTCCTGCACCAGGAAGCCGAAGTGCTTCCTCTGTGCCACAAGGGTGAAAAAGCCCAGGAATTACCACATACCGGGGACTATGCGTTGCACGGTTTTTCGGGAGGCGGCCCCGAATAGGAAGCCTTAGGAAGGCCGCCATGGAGAGGAAAACTGGAGGAGTAAGTCCAGCAACCAAGATGAGGAAGTAAGGAGGAGAGGCTAACATCGCCTTAAGATGGCCCCCACCCTGAAGTAATGCCTAACGGCAGTTCCGGGGTGGGATTCCACGACCTAGAGACAAGGAGGGAGTTTTAGTGGGTAAGGCTGCGCGGGCAGCAGAGTCCTACACACCAGGGGGGCACGGAGTTCCCTTGACGGTGCATAAAGCATTTCTCACTTCCTCAAAAAAAAAAAAAATATTGTAGAGGCAAAATTGTATCAGAATAAGAGGAATCCTAAATGTAAAGCATTTTTTCTCGCTGTATAAAAAATATTAGAATTTTCCATTTTGTAATCTTGCAATTTATGCTCTCCTGTAAGTGGAATCAAGAATTTTCCATAATTTTTTCCGTAGAAGATATTTGTGAATTGAATCGCCCTTCCTCTTGATAGTGAAATATACAGCAAACTTTCTCGATTTTTTTGAAAGTTGATTTTACGTTTTGCAATTTAAGAAAATTGAATGCTGGCACGATTTGCTGAGAGTGGTTGTGATAATATCTTGTAAGAATATTCGCGATTCTGAAGTGTTGAGAGTACCGCAAGTTTTTGCAAGCGAAGACAATTTAATTGCGGCCAAGGGTTGAACTTAGGGGCTAATGGAAACGTAAATTGCCATAGTGACTCATTTGCATTGAGTGCAAAACGTGAAATGGCTTGGAGAAAGTGGGAAGAGTTGGTTGCAGGATGGATTAAGGAGTAAATTATGCACTTGCAATGTACCGCTGCTCTCACTCTGCAAATCAATAACCCACAGCTAAACATCTGTGGCTCATTCATTTACTGTAAAAGGGAACGGTTAAAAAACTTCTGAACTCTTTCAATCTCCAAATTTTCAAAAAATGATACTTTGTTACACAATTGCTTTATAATAGGAGAAATACTTTTACATAACAATAGGTTATGTCATATGATAATAAAGCTACACGCTATCAATACTAAAATCGGTTACAAAATTGTTTTACCCCTGTTCACATTACAATCATTAATTTATCCTGGAACAATGTTATCACATTATACGGAAAATACCACAAAATCATAGTAGTCTTTTTGTATCAAAAAACAATTGTGTCCGTTACACTCTGTTGAATAGAAATTTTACAACAGATATGTACTGATGTTTGCTGGGATGAATTACTTTTTTCCGTACCGACCCAGTTACAATATATTTCCGTCAACGCGAATCGTTCAGTGTCATTATGTATGAAGTAGAAAAGTTTTATTTCCGCTTTCCAATTATGAGCATTTTATTCTGGTTGTTAAAATGTGAAGTTCTGCCTCGTTCTATTTTCCCAGCTTGGAAAGTATTTTTTCATTGTTTCGGTTTAGTTGGAAATAAATGCTATTCAGATGGATTAGAGAAGGAGAGTAGGAGGTCTGATGACATGGTTAGTGCTTAGTAAAACGTTTAAAACTAAACGAAACGTGCAACAAGGGGTTATTTTCTGAAAGAGAAGGATCAAGGACTCTTACTCATTTGCCAAGTACTTACCGCGTTCTACAAAGGATAACATTGTTCTTGAGACAGACGAGTCGATTCGAGTGTCTTCGTTCTGCTAACCTGACATTCGCTCGGCTACCATCGCAGTAAACTTTATTTCAGAAAGAGTCTTCTATTGAGATATAAATTAGCAAATCTTCGTGACGAAGTACGCTAAATCAAAAAGACTATAATATAAAAATTATATCATCAATATCCCGTGGATATAAAATCAATTACAGCGCAATAACTTTTAACCCACTTTAATCAGCTGGGATCCGGTTATATTACAACAATTAATTAAACTAATGCAAAACTTCCCTGACCTTCGACTCGAAATCCTTTTGAAAAGATTATTAAATGGTTAAACCAATAATAATTATAATTGAATATTATTCTTTTTAACGATGGTCTACGTTTCGCTTTAACAGGAACAAACTTCCTACGTATTTTCATCTTACAAGCTTTTTAACTTTTTTTTCACTAGCAGTAAGGTAACGATAAAAGTGAAAAGATTTATCGTGACCGACATAGCAATTCTACGTATTCACGCAACATTTAGCAAAACTGTTTTTTTTCTGGATAGGCCGTTTATCATGAATATTGTTCGTCTCACTTTTTCATTTTATAACGTGAAGTTACGAGCCACGGCATAAGGTGCAAAATTGCAACAGAAACGGCGAGTTGGACTCATCGCGACATAAAGTTCAGCGATGGCATCGAGGTGGAATAAAGTAATAACTGTAATTGATCTGATAAGTTATTATGCCGACGCTATGCACCACCTCCTTCTACACATAGCGAGTCAGCTACTGTCCGAAGTAATCTTGTTTCAGTTGCACCACAAAATGCATAGCTATGTTGTTATTATGTAATAAGGTCTGCAAGATTATCCGAATATAGATTGGAGCGTAAAAACGTTAACGTCTATCAATTTCTTTCTCTTCCCACGTAACCACACATAATGAGCCTAAGTGACAGTTATCCGGATTGGAATCATAGGCATTGATTTAAATATGTTTTCTAATCATGAAATAGTTAAATTCTTCAAGGGACATGTATATAATAAATGTTCAATACACATAAAAATAAGACGTTCTTTTCTGTTGCGACTCAAATAAAAAGTGGTTCCTTCAGCATATCCTCAATCGTAGGTGTTAATCGGAACTGAAGTATGATTGAAAATAGTTCTTTTAGAACTAAGGATTCTAAGATAAATAAAGTGTATTCCACGCGCTGTATTATTCCGAATATCCAAGGTTTGTATTCATAGTGGGCGGTTTGAATGTCACTAAGGACCAAGTCTCATGACGTTTAAATGTGTCTTCATATTTTGAAACAAATTAGTAATCTGAAAATCATGTTTATATAAAAATTCATATGAGTTTTATTACAATAAATCTTGAAAACAATACTTTTTTCACTCAAATATTTCTGCTATTACATTTTTAAACATTCATTTTATTGCGATTAAAATTTGTTATCAACTAGCAAATTTTTCAACGTGGCAAATCATGTAAAACGGTTCTTTCAAAATCGATTCGTTTCGAGACATTTTATAGACGAAAGTACTCCTTTTAACAGTAAGAATCTGGTTCCTTTTTATAGTTTTTGACATGCCTGAATTTTACATCGCAGAAATTTTCTGTTGCACCTCCATTGGACCCCAAAAAGCGGTTCTAAATGATACCCTGCTCTTTCTGTATATTTTCTTGTGCCATTGTTAAGTATTATAATTTATATAATTTTTTCAACAGTTTACGAAATTATGTATATCAAAGGTTTTGATCAAGAATTTACACCGTTAAAGTTAGTTTATTATAGAATTAATTTATTAAACGAGTATCAAAAACATGATGCTGATTACAAACAGCATTGTAGTGGATACAATACTAATGCTGATCTTTATATTATTCACGCATGGACTACTATATATTGCACTGAAGTACAATATAGATAGTAATATGTGCAATATTCTATTCTCTCATAGGAATTAGTGTTGTTATTGCTACTGATTTTCTCAAATTCGTAGGATGACTAATAAAACAACAACTTTTGATTCGATTTCATTCATACACAAAATTGTTTCTACAGAAAGTATTTTTTACAGAAAATACAAAGATTTAGTTTAATCAGAAACCAAAATTCGGAAGATATTTTCCGATTTTGGCTTCTAATTAAAACATATCTTTATATATACTATAAAAAACACTTTCTGTAGAACAAATTGTGTGCATAAATGAAACCAACTCCAACTTTTAGGCAAAATTCGACTTCATTCATGAACATAGTCTCCTGCAAGAGTAATACATTCATTCCAACGCTTTTCTAACATTTCAATGCCTTTTTTGTAGAACGATTTATTTTTGGCCTCAAAATAGGCTTCAGTTTTGGCAATCAATTTTTCATTGGAGTCAAATCTCTTTCCCTGAAGTATTATTTTTAGGTCTGCAAAGAGGAAGTAGTCACTAGGAGCAAAATCCGAAAAATAGGGTGGATGAAGAAACAATTCGTGTAATTTTGCCATTGTAGCGATCGACTTGTGACACGGTGCATTGTATTGGTGAAAGAGTATTTTTTTCTTCTTCATTTGGGGTCGTTTTTTTTTAATTTCTTCCTTCAAACGCACCAATAACGCTATATAATATTCGCTATTGGTGGTTCTTCCTTTCTCAAGGTAATCGATGAATACAATACTGTGGGCATCCCAAAATATCAAGGCCAAAACCTTACCAGCTGACATTTGCGTTTTTGGTCGCTTTGGACGGTTTTCCCCCTTTGCTGTCCACTCTGCTGACTATCGATTTGACTCTGGAATGTAGTGATCGATCCATGTTTCATCTATTGTCGTATACCGCATGAAAATAGTATATTTCGTATAAAGTTCGGAAAGGCGTATTTGAACGCAAGAGCGAGTCGCGACGAGGGCTGAGTTTCCTCATGTCGTCTCGACCCGAATCGCGACTCACTCGCGCGTTAAAATACGTTCCGCATGTGATACGAACGATATTTTTTGTTCGGTATATACCGAAAGTTAGCTTTTTCGGTGTCGTTTTGCGTGCATTAGTGTTTTCCCGCACTAGTGCGGAAAATTTTGAACTTTATGCACGCAAAACGACACTGACAAAGCTAACTTTCGGTGTAAGGCGGACAAAAAATCCTTTCTATTGCGTTGAAACAGCTCTAAATAACGCAACTTCAATTTACGATCAGCCACAGTACTGTTTAAAGGTTGGTACTTCCTAAAAATCATATGGATTTGTCAATAGTGGCGCCATCTATATGTCATCCTACGAACTTATTGAGTGATGTGTTACATTGTATTGAGTATAATACAGATGGTAATCTGTACAATATTCTATTCTCTGCATAGGAATTTTTGTTTAATTTTTCGAAAATCTTCTGATCCTTTTACTTTCCTAGTGTCAATGTTGATAAGAATAAGCATTTTTACAGTAATTCAGTATTTACAGTTGTTTACAGTATATTTTGCTTCCTGTGTATAACATTAGATACAAAACTTAATTGTCGACCCTTTTTTATCAAATTTTTATGTTTATTTATATAAAGTAATATTTACCTAATCTTCAAAGTAATTTTCCTGACTTTCTACACATTTTTGTCATCTTTTAGGTAACTTTCAAATTCCACTTCAGAAGAAAAACGATTGTTTTGAGTTGATGAACTTATCAATGCTTTTTTCGGTATCCTCAACAGATGTAAAGTGTGAATCAACTATGTGATGTTTCAGGAAACTGAAAATATGGTAGTCTGAAGGAGCAAGTTCTGGAGAAGACGCTGCGTAAGGAAGGATTCCCCAGCTCAAGTTGGACATGAGTTCCAAGGTATTTTTCAACAAATGTGGCTGTCTTTTTAGAAAGAAAAATATGCTAATGGATACAATAAAGTTACTCATCACTATCATCAATAAAATATTGTATTGATCCATCTATATTGTATTAAGTACCATACAGATAGTAAATATTGCAATTATTAGCATCTGTATTGTATCTACAACAATACAGATGGTAGCCTGTAAAATATTCTATTCTATGGATAGGGATGAGTATCTTAATAGTAACCGATAGGAGTAGATAAAAATTTGTTTAGCAGTGACTCATATCAATGTTAAAATTAGATTAATTTCGGAATTGACTGTTCCGCCTATACATCCCAACAATAGAAATATCTACACCCTCTAAAATAACCTTGAATAATATTTTGACCAAAACATCTTAAAAGTAATACGCTTTTTAAAAAAAAAAGATTCGGCTAGTTCGCGTCGTCTTTCTATAATCTATCATTTTTTATTAACCTTCTTGGTGAGCAGGTATTGAAAATAAAAAAATGCCTTGGCGTCTCCAACCGAACGAAGATTTATAGTTTCACCAAGAGCGGCGATTGGTTCGAGGCGTTCTTAGTCGGTTCACCGAAGAATTACGTGATCCGGAAGCGCGATGTATCGTAACATCGTACCGCGGACCTCAGCTAACTACTAATGAAAGTTTTCATGGAGTAATTACTTTATTGATACGGACGAGCATGGTACGATTTTTCTCATTTTCTCCATAACCCTGCACACTCGCAAGGGTGAGATGAAATGAGTGGATGGGTTTTCTCACGGGAAGTTCTCAGGGATTATTTATAGAGTAGCTATTGGAGACATAAGTTTGTCAGGCGCGGAGAGCCCAGGGAAGACACAGTCTGATATACGGTGCGATATTCCGGACTTAAAATCACTGGGGACAAACACGCCGTTCCCTCATACCGTCTAAAAGTTCTGCAAGAGCCACCAACTACTGGCATCCTGCAGGACTCATCTCTGCTCGCAGCCTGCTTTGCCAGAGGGATTTTCTACCGAGTTCTAGACATGAATAAGTGGTCACGATTCACAAAGTTCCGCCAACCGATTCGTACCACAAACTAGTCTGATATGGTCTGGCCAAGATTCTTACCACTTAATTCCACTGGGTCCGGATGGAGCTTTGCTATAGAGATAATGGCCTTCTCGTGGTCGTTAATAACCCAGATATTTTACTCCTGACCTTGCTCGCGGATTTGACCCCTCCTGTCTACAGAACGATCGAGTAATGTTGCTCATGACATGGGTTCGGTGTAATTCAAGTCGACTGAGCTGGACTAAGGATTTAAGTCGTCTCAACTTTGAATGCATGAATTAGTTAGGGTATGAAAGGGTTACTGAGATATTAATTGAGGCTACTTTGGGCTTTATATAATGCTATTGAATTTAAAATAAAGTATCAACAAAGGAATCATACTTCCATTTTCCATATAAACTAATTACACGATTGGAACTAAAATTTTATCCTAATGTCAACTGATTCCAGAGTATTTGATGGTCAGAAAGTATTTAAACACCTATATTTTATATTTAAAATGAAAAATCTATATGACCTTTTAAAAGATTCGGGATTTCAATAAATTAACATTAAAATTTTTTTTTACTTTTCCAGATAATAATTCAGTATATTTAATAATGACGTCAAGTGTTTTATTTTTCTTAAAATTTTAATTTTTTATTCCAAAGAATCTCCTAAAAAACTCTTTCAAGATATATGGACCAAAATAAATAATTTAATAAAAATAATCTTTAATCTTATAAAAATAAATATAACTGACTTCTGCATTCTCCTTTCTGACATTTCGTAAAAAACGCGAGAATAATTCTACCGGAGCTATGCAGATGACGCAAAATCAATCTTGCTTGACCTTTTTATACACATAAGATTGTGACCATATTTTACGAATCAGTATGTTATTATACTTATTTTTAATTAGTCGGGACAAAATTTTGAATTGTTATCAAGCTAAAATACAAGTTTAAAACTATAACTATGCTATACCAATAATAATAGCAAAATTAGCACAATGTAAAGTATTTGATACAATAATTCACAATAATTCTGTATTAAAACCAGAGGCATATTCACTTTACCTAATTAATTATCAACGATTGACCGTTTCATCGTACTGACTGTTTCAGATACAGTTCTCCTATATCTTTAAAATAAGCACAAAAACTTTCAAAAGTGTTGATTATTTTGAAATTTTTTAGGAGTTACATTTTACCTTCAGCTAGAGCTCATTAGACGCATCATTTGATTAGCTTTCGTTTTATTATCAAAAAAAAATTACAGTTGAATATTATATTAATAATAGAGTTATAACCATGAATGATGAATCGTTAAAAAAATACAATTTTTGTAAGATTTAAAAGAAGAATAAAGTTATTGAAAGAAACACTAGTACTTTCATTGAATTAATTAAAATCATTAGACCTCATATATTCCTATAAAATAATAAGTTTAATTGCTTTAATTAATTTAATAAAATACTAATATGCAAAGTGATACTATCTGACAGTATCAAATTCAATAATGTTATTCGACACAATTTTTTAATTCTCTTAGTAAAGAGGACAACTGATGGTTAAATCAGAAATTTCTCAATCTACCTCTTTCTTCTATTCTCTCGACCCCACTTTCCTTTCGTTGATTGAGTAAATTTAATTACTGGGAAATCGAATGGAAAGTGAGCATTTGTTCTGCACATTTGAAAATACTGCAGCTGTTGAATATAATCTTGTCATTTTATTGAAATATAATTTCTGTTTGACAAACTGCTTTAAGGTTTTGTTCACAATGAAACCAAAATCTGATTTTCAATTCCCCTTGGAACATAAAATAGAATTCTATTAATAAGATGAATTAATTTCTGCGGTTGACTATCATTGCATTTAAAACCTTTACGAAATTCTACAATTTTCAAATTAAAGGTGATAAAATGAAACAGTTATGAAATCTGCAGGGCAACATTGAATAAAAACATCGATGTTCTACATTTGAAAAAACATCAATGCTTCCGATTTATCAACCACGCGGAAAAAAATGGAAGATTAATATATGAATATCTTGAGTGTCAGGTTGAATATATGTATTTGAGGGCTAACTATAGGACAACCTTCTAGATGGTCAGACTGACCATCTCTAGAGGCTGATATCAAGAAGTTCGCCATGATCACTACAGAGGGTCAATTTTATTATTAATAATAATATGAAATAAAATAAAATGGATAAGACAAAAAAAAATATAAATTTTCTCTAAATTACTATACATAAAGACCAACTATAGGACAGCCTTTTGGATGGTCAAGCTGACTACCTCTAGAGGGTGAAACCAACAATTTTGTACTCCATCATCTAGGAATATCGATCAAATATCATTTGACTGTTTTCAAAATATTTCAACCACTACCGGGAAGAAAAATCGATGCTGTACCCCATGTATAAAAAATGAAAACAATGATGCGAGATATGATGGATCGAAAGGATAACATTAATGCTTTCGATGAGAAAACAATTTGAAACCAATGAATAATATTTTCGAACGTTAATGAATCAATTAAAAGAGAAAAGTACACGTACATAAAAAATTAGTTGGTTAGACAAAATTATTTTGTCGACTTCATTTGGTTGATTTGAAAAAATATTTCGGTTGAATGAGGCAAATTTTTGTTATTTTGACCAATCTCGTTTGCTCGAGTGGTCCCAAACTTTTGGTTGTTATCTTTTTTTTATTAAAAAAAAATATTTTGTTAGAGTAACAAATTTTTTAAATTCAGCTCAGCAAAAAAATTTGTTTTTCTTGATTCAACATAATTACGAGTGTTTGACAGCATCAAACACATGTTTGGTAGGTAAAAAAAAAATCTTTTGTAGGATAAACCAAACATTTCTGACAAAAAATTGCATTGGGTCAACTAAACATTTTGTTATCCACATAATAACAAAATTCTGGGGTTGAACCTATTAAAATTCTGTCGAATCAAACAAAAAGTTTTTGCAATATATTAAAATTCGGAAACAATACAATATTCAACATTTTTAGTGGAAAATGGTCAACTACTTTATAATGACTGAAAATTATGCATGCAAACACGGAGAAAAAAGATTTGCTATATTAGCAAAAAGGATTGGTAATATAGAACCGACAAACTTTTTTTGTCCCAGCAAAATTTTAGTTATCACAACAAAATTTTCTGTTGAATCAATAAAAGAGTTTATTGGGGGAATTACAACAAACCAAAAAACTCTTTTGTTGATTAAACAAAAAGTTTTGTTCAGACAACTTAAATTTTGCTGGTCCAGTTAAAAAGTTTGTAGGTTCTATATCAAAAATGAATGACAAACATGTGACATTAGATGTTAAACCTGTGCCTCTCCACCATAATATTCTAAATTTCAATCATACGTCAAAGTAATATATGATATGTCAAGAACTTAAGATAAACTCCACAAAGCGTTGTTGTACGGAATATCTGGGGCGTATGTCCCATACCCAGTGAACTTGTCAGCGAGGTCATGCTCCTTGAATTTAGCTGCATCCTGGGGCCAATAGACGAAGTGGGACAGGGATAAGGAGAATGTATTTAATAGAAAGTAAGGAAGGATGCACACGATAATGTTTCACCTCTTCTCGCTTACATTAGTTTTCCTCCATTACAGTGCAGAAATTTAGCACTGCCTTGGGATCAAACTCTCTCCATAAACGAGCCACTTCCTTGTGAGCGACTCTAATAACGCCATTAGATATATCACGAAGCTCTAATCTCGAAGTGGAAACTTGCTTTGTGCAGGTGAAGTACACCGCTTTGAGTTGAGCTTGTAACTCAAAACGCAAGCCCCGCAAAGAACCGTATACGTTTAGGGATAGTTCGACGAAAGGACTCCTTCAGCTCCAAGAGTACCATTTGACAAATTTCATAATATGCTAGCGATAGCAATTGGGAAGATGAGCCGCTTTGAGCATAGTTCCAGCAACATAAGTTCTTTGTTTATACACTAAGAAAAAGTGATTGCTGAATTTGGGAAGGCTAATAGATGGTTATTAATTAGATATTATGCCGTAATATCCAAGATGACAAATTTGAGTATCCAAGGTATTTAAAATTTGATTTAAGTAAAAATCTTTTTAACGAGTTTTTCATTTTATGTTGATAAATATTTTTTGCCCTAATACCATTTTTTCTGAGAAAAATGAAATTTAAAAAAAAACTGCCAAATCCTATTAAGGGTGCGGTTTTAAATAGGTGAACCTTCAGTTTCCATGAAACTATCCATATTTACGTATCTTGACGCGCTTATTACGAATATAATAGTGAAAATTACCGACTAGTCGATTTTCATGGTGAAACCATTAAAAAACCATAAAAATTATGATTGTTTGCGTTTATCTCAACCAATATGTAAAATTTTCCAAATATAACTTGTAGACCTCATCGAGATACATATTTTTTGTTACATGCATTTTTTCTACAATTGATAGTTTCAGAGAAAATTAGTGATAAATTTGATATCGAATTTGAATACCCAAAAATAATACAAGTTACACCTCATGTATAAACAAGTATTTTATGCAATTTATTGGTCAATCACATGTGTCTTGTTATTCGTTCACCCTTTTTTCGCCCTGCAACCCTGCACTTCATGGACTTTCAACCCTTCATTTTTTAACTCCTTTTTATGACTTATCTACCAGGCCCAAATTTAACACTACGTGGGTCCCGAAATCTCCACTTTATGGGCCCCAAAAATGTTTTACTACATTTAACAGGGGATTATATGAATTGAGAAAAACTCCCCATCGTGTGCTTGTCTGTTTGATTTCATTTATTCGCATTTTTCTCAAAAAATAATGGTTTTAGGGCAAAAATATGTGGAACAGTGAAGAAAGATCTTTTCAGCCACTACAACTTTTGTGGCAAATATTTTTTTCCTAGATGAATATTTATCGACATAAAATTAAAATACTCGTTAAAGATTTTTTTTAGTTTTGTGTTTAAAACTCAAATTTTCATTATCATATTCGTAATCAGCGCCTCAAAATACGTGGGTATAGTGAGTTTCAAATTATTGAGAGGTAAGGGTTTTTCGGAAGTTTATCCAATAGGAAGATTGCACGTAATAGACGGTTTAGAGAATCCTCTTTAACTGAGAGAATTTTATCCTTTTTTCAAGAGCATTTTTTTCATGTAAGAGGAATCCTCTTCAGGAAAAAATAATCCTTTTAAATTAAGAACAAAACTTCACATATTATATTGTAAAGGAAAAATGGCATTGGAATAAGAGGAATCAACTCAAACAAAAAATATTTCTTGTCTGCCGTATACCGAAAGTTAGCCTTTTCGGTGTCATTTTACGTGCGGAAAGTTGTTTTTCCCGCACTAGTGCAGTAAAATTTTAAGTGTGCGGAAAATCAACTTTCCGCACGCAAAACGACACCGATTCGGATAAATTTTGGTATAAAGCGAACAAAAAACATCGTTCGTATCACGTGCGGAACATATTTTAAAGCGTGAGCAAGTCGCGACTCGCACTTGCGTTAAAATACGCCTTTCCGCACTTGATACGAAATATACTAATTTTCTCGGTGTACGTAGAAGTGCGTACATGTAAAATGTTTATTGCTGTTAAAAGAGTATTGTTTTGCAAATATCAAATACATCTCTGATTAAATTTATAATTTACATTTCTTTAATAAAAAGCATCTTTGATCTTCATGACATTTGTTTCCAACTACTCATAATTATTAAAATATCGTAACATGATTGTTCAAGCAGAGATTTCAGACAGTGGAACAAATTTGTATACGGAATAGCTATTATATTGACCCAAAATTCATAGAATTTTTATTCAGTTTGTTATTTTGGATTCTTTTTGTTTTCGCATTAAAAATGATCAATTGCAGACTTAAAAAAAAAAAAAAAACGTAAAAAGTAAGGCAAAAGTTTTGGCCACATATGGGGGCCCTCTTCAGTGGCATACATTAAAAAGATTAATTCAAAATTTCTATAAAAGAATAAAATATAGGAGATTATTAAAATATGTAAAAGCATAAAAATCAAAAACGTATAGCTTGCATATCAAAATGAAGCAGTCCGGTATGCACAACACGTATTAAAAACATATGTAAAATTCACTGCAGATAGAACCAACAAAACTTAGAATTTTGCAGAACGAACCGGCCGGGAAAATTTTTTAATTTTTTAAATGTGAAATAGATAAATCATGACAATCCGACTTTTACGTTTTTTTTTTATATCTGCAGTTGATAAATTTTAATGTGAAAGTAAAAAGAATCTGACCCTATGTCAAAATAACAAAATGAATAAAAATGTTATTGGCACTTCAATCAGATCAGTTGTTCCAATAAGGGCATTTCAACAGGATTAGGTGTTCGATCTAGATCACACTTGAAATCTTTGAGCAAAAGAGGAACGAGGGAAGAAGAAAGGTACGTGGTAAAGACGAGTTCGAAATGACAAGTCATTTTGAAAATAGAGTTTGTTCGTCAAACCCCATGAGAAAGAGGATACTCGTTAAATCAAAACTTTCCGTAGGACGTGTCAAAGAATCTAGAAACTTGGCGATCCTTCTGTTTCCAGTTTCATCTGAACATGATTATATCAAATTCACACAGTAGACAAAGAAAAGACATGCAAACGAAAAAAGAAGGAAAAATGCTAATTTATTTAACAATTTGATGAAAGATATCCAAACAATATATTTTCATTGTGAAGGAATGTACGCTATATTTCAATCAAATCAAACTTGTCATTTACCATATGTTTGCACAGATGGTAAACTAGGGCAAATCGTCAATTTGGAATTCTGCCTCTGACAATACTATATCATAAAGGTCAGGAGAGATTGGGTTTGGATATAGGTTATGTGAAGTCACAGATTCATTTAGAAGAAGTTGAGAATTATATTAAATTTTGGATTCAATTTATTACAAATGAAGCAGCCTGACGAATTTCATGTTGTAAAATTTCTATGGGACGAAATATCTTGTCTTTTAATGGAGTTACATCAAACTTAAGGAAGATCGACCAATTACCATGACCTTAAAATGAATAGCGTTTTTAAAAAAACCAGAGAAGATAAAATAAAAATCCATTCCATTGTATTTGAAAGAGAAAACAATGCATTTCTATAAGCAGAATTAGTTTGACCAGAATTATTCGTTGATTAATAGTTCTCATGTTTCATGTTTATTCTCAACTTTTCTATTCTTAAGGCCATGGATCAATCAAACCATGTGACAAAAATTTCGAACTCAACCACCTAATTTGAAATCATTACAGCCGTAGCTCACTTGGTTAGAGCAGTCGACCGGCAAACGAAAGACCCGGGCTCGGATCCCGGCACAGTCGAATGCGTCTTTTTTCCACAGAACGATTTCAAATTCTTAAAATTATATTCATAATTTATGTATATTATATAATTTATTCATAAACAGGTATTAACGTAATATATGTATAAACAAATGAATGAGCTTAAAGGGGGAATACCAAGTGAACGGCGAAAATCTGATCTTTTCTTCGAGCGCGGATTAAAAAAAAATATTACTGATAAAAACAGTAGTATTTGTAGTATTTTACTACTACAATGAAATAAAAAAATTTTTAGTGTGCAATTCCGGCCCAGTTAAAAAATATAAGTACGCGAATTCGAGTCCGCGCTCAGGGCAAAGGTGAACGGTGTCCCTGATACAGTCTCAGCAAGTGATCCTACAACAACAAAGTAATAACAAATTTGTTTCGTAATTGTGTTTACTTGTCGCTGATATTTTTGGTTTCTCGAAAAAAAAATTATTTTTTCTTGCAGTAGCGTAAAAAAAAGTCGATTTTTTGCAAGTTATTTTTTACAAAAAATTGTCAATAAAAATTTTTTTTGGAAAAAAGGAGAACGTCAGGGACTAGACCAAAGTATTTTAAATATCTGGTAAAAATTTCAGGATAATCGGTAGAGCGGTTTTTTGCAACTAGGGACACCGCTTTAAGAACATGGTATCCGGGAAAACGCGCTTAAAGTTTTGCTATGGGTGACAAGGGCCGGGCGCATCGTTAGACAAAACTATGCATACTTCCTCCAATTTTAGGAATTTCGGCTTGAAATTTTACAGAAATATTCTTGAATAGTTCTACAATAAAATCATGTTAACAAAAAAAAACAATTTTTTGAACCATTTACATGGTATTCCCTCCTTAAGACTATTAAATGAACCCCAGAAATCTCTCAATGAATCAATATTTAATAAAATTCTTCTGGATTCTTCTGGATTTGTTTTGAAAATCGCTGCCTGAAACCATTTCAAAGAGATAACCCGTCTACTAAGAGTATCTGGAAAAATGGAAATACGCAAGGGTAAAAGATATGCAGAGCATTTCGTATTGATGGAAGTGTCCAGCAAAAAGATTAGGATCATCAGCGGATCTTTTTCAACGCTCATGAATAAACTCGGAAGATCGACCCCTCGTTTGTTGATTTGAAAGAGACCTGCTTAGATGTCATATCAGTTCATCGGAACATCATAAAAGGAGTTTCATTATATCGTCTAACTTCAAAAGCTTTTGAAACCTATAAATAGAATCGGGCTCTCCTTTAAGAGACGGAGATCAGGACACCGAAGCTTTTGCAAATAATGATTAAAATGTCTAAACTTTTGAACTGAAATCCTGGACATAGTGACGTGATATGAACACTAAGAAAAAAATGCTAGTGAATCAAAAGTATTTCTTTCCGAAAGCATGTATACTATTAATTCATAAAAATATACTACAAGAACCAATAAATATGTTTCTAATTCTATAGCATATTGATTTGAATCCATAATATACATGCTTTTGGAAAGAAATGCTTTGGATTCAATAGCATTTTTTTCTCAGTGTATAATTAAAATTGTCCTTAACTACTTTTTGTGGTTGAAATCAAACAATTGTTGACCCGTGAGTGTAGGTACTAAAAGTGTTCGCTGTGACTAAGTAATATAGTTACAACAACTATGTAATGTAGTCATAGACAGATTTGTAATTTCACAAAATCAACTTTAAGGTTATTCAAAATCAAATGCGTAACACCACTACGTGGAACATTATATTTCGACTACGTTCTATATATTGGATCTATAACTTAATTCGTGCGGTTTTTATTCAAAATTTGAACGTTTATTTAAGAAAAACATGTACAATAGTATTATTCAAAGTATTGCCCATCTGAAGCTATGACTTTTTCCCATCTTTCTGGCAATTTGTGGATTCCATCCCAAAAGAACTGCGCCGGCTTGGCAGCCAAGAATGAATCAAGCCAATTTTTGATACCCTGTTCTGATGTGAACCGTATTCCAGTGAGGGCGTTCTGCATCGACCGGAACAAATGGTAGTCAGAAGGGGCAAGGTCTGGGCTATAAGGCGGGTGGGGTAAAACTTCCCATCCACTGTTTTCCAAATAGTTCTTAACCGGAATAGCAAAATGGGGCCGAGCGATGTCATGATAGAAAATTATTGCCTCGTGTCTGGTCGCATATTCCGGGCGTTTTTCGGCTACTGCTCTTTTCAAACGCATTAATTGTGTTCACTAGCGTTCTCCATTGATGGTTTCACCCGATTTTAGCAGCTCAGAATACAGCACACCCTTCTGATCTCACCAAATACAGAGCATTACCTTCACGCCATGGATATCCGGCTTTGCCGTTGATTTGGCTGGTTGGCCGGGTTTCACATATGATATTTTGCGATTGGGGTTGTCGTAATGGATCCATTTTTTATCACCAGTAACAATCCAATGCAAAAATAACTTCTTTTTGTGGCGTTCCAGCAGCATTTCAGACATGCAGAACCGCATTTCAACGTCTCTCGGCTTGAGTTCATGTGGAACCCAATTTCCTTGCTTTTGAATATATCCGGCTGCTTTTAAACGTTTTGAAATGGCTGCTTCAGTGACTCCCAAAGATTCTGCAAGCTCTTCTTGTGTTTTGCAACAATCTTCATTGAGTAACGCTTCCGGTTCTTCATCTTCAAACTTTTTTGGCTGCCCAGGACGTTCTTCGTCTTCCAAGTCAAAATCACCACTTTTAAATCGTGCAAACCACTTTTGGCACGTTCGCTCACCTAGAGCATGTTCACCATAAACTTCCACCAAAATACGATGACTTTCGGCAGCAGTTTTCTTCATATTAAAGTAATGAAGAAGAACTCCCCGCAAAAACACTTTTTCAGGAACAAAGTTCGACATATTTGAGTGAAAAAAAATTATTTTTGTATACGCTTCAAATGAATGAAATATACTGAAAAAGACGCACAATGACAGTAGCTTTCCAACGCATGTTCGGTATATTGGAACGATGGAATAATAATCAAGTTACGCCATCTCTTAGCAAACCGCACGAATTAAGTTATAGATCCAATAATATAAAAGTAAATTTATCAACTTTTCATTACTCTCTTCTATTCGTATTCGTTCCTGCTATACTACTGTGTCCAAATGAAACCGGGAATCATGTTATAACTTTTTTCTACTAGGGAGTAGTTATTAAGCGGATTTTATTGCAATCAATTGACAATCGCTTGTTTCTCACGAGTGAAATACTTGTAGCGAAAAAAGTAACAGTTGTGAAATCAGCCATTTCCACGTCTCAAAACAGACTGCGAAAGTACAATTTTCACTAGACGTGTTGGGTAAAATCTTTATTTATTCTTCCAAATTTATTTTGACGCCTTCAAAGTAATCCCCATCCGGCACAATACACTTACGCTAACGTTTTTTCCAATCCTTGAAATAGAATTTAAAGTCAATTTCCGGTATGGTCTTCAATACCTTCTTCGATTCGGCTTTTATCTCCTCAATCGAGTCAAAACGGTATCCTCGGAGTCGTCTTTTGAGTTTACTGAATAGCCAGCAGTCACACGGTGCTAAGTCAGGTGAACATGGTGGTTGTGGAACGATATGTGTTGAATTTTCGGTGAAGAAGTCTCGAAGAATCAATGCAGTGTGAGACGGCGCATTATCGTGATGCAAAAATCACAACTTGTCTGCCCAAAATATCTTTTAAAACGGTGTTGACTGATCCTCTTGAAATGCTAATAGTATCAGCAAGGCCTTTAATTATAAATGGACGATTTTTAAGCACCAAATATTTGATTTCCATGACATGTTCTTCATCAGTTGATGTTTCTGATCGTCCGGGGCGCTCTTTGTCTTCAACGCATTCTCTGCTTTCTCTGAACATTTTATGCCACTCGAATGTTCTTGTTTTCGAATAGAGCCTGGTCACCAAAGGCCTTCTGCAACATCCTCAACGTTTCTGCAGCCGAAATTTCATTCCGCACACAAAATTTAATGCAACTTCTTTGCTCAACAAAATCAGACATTCTAAAAATCGAAAAAAACACTTTGTTGTTCACAAAAATGAGCGTCACTATTAAAACAATGATGATAATGACATAAAATTTGACACAAATGTCTGTCACAGTGCTACCAATTTAGAAAAGATATTTTTGAGATTTGATATACCCGCGCAATTTAAATTTAAAATTCTTGGTTTCTTTTGGACACAGTAGTATTTCTGTCTTTATAATTTTTACCCGATAAAAGTAGCATAAACTTTGCATGTTTATAACTTGCATTTGTTACATTTTAAACTAGAAACTTTAAAAATGAGAAAATAATCATCAATCGAAACAATTTAACAAAATTCTGAAACTGTTTTAATTCTACTTTTATTCATCCAATGAATCGAAAAAATTTTTTTTACTTTAAGGTTTGAATAAACAATAAGAGTAAAAAAGGGGTAAAATAATATCACCCTTAAGTTTAAAAAGGAATGAAAAATAAAGCTTATACATTATTCTAGCCTAGAGAACTCAAGGTTTTAAGTTCTCATAGTGAGGTTTAAAAGTTGAGGACAATTTCAACGACTTTAACTAGTTGCCACGACCGGGTATTCAGAATATGACTACCATGGCTACAACTCATTTACCTGAAGCAATGTGTCAAGTAGAAACAAGTCTCCCTCGTTCCAATCACTCCTTTTTTCCAACTATATTTTTCCTAGTCACTATGGCCAGGTGCTATTTTTCTCTGTGTATAGTTTTTCCAACCTTCGGTATTTGGCGACATTGAAATACTAGTAACTTCGTCACAAAACGTCGATTTATGTATTTCCTTTCAAGAATAAAAAATTTCGTCAGTGACAGTTTTTACTACTTAAATTTGAATATTTTCAATCATTGTCTTGTCTAATATTTTAATAGTTTGGAACTATTATAACCGGCTTGTTAACATTTACCAGAGATAACACAGTGAACATAGTTTATCGCAAAAACAAAGAACTAAATTACTATAAATTTACTGAAACCTTAAAACCGTGTATCAGTGGAGCTATTTCAAGATGCTACATCACTATTTTGCAATTAGTAATAAATGGTACAAGGAGGCCGTTGATAAACGAGATTAAGGATTTAGAATATTATTTACTACACGTCGAGAACTAGGTTTTTTGAGCGGATTTCACATACCGACAAACTTTTAAGAGCAAACACAGATTTACCATAAGTCTTTACTCCCAGTGGTACATTATAGGCTGGGATTTAGTGAACGGATTTCCAAGCACCGACTTTCCACCCCAGGAGTAATTCCAGCCCCGAAAGAGATATTGAAACTTGGTAATATTGTAAAAGAATGCTTTTGCCTTTTACTTAGCTTTATGTAGGTACATTGTAGAATGAACTTCTAGATAAACTCACCTGAAACAAAAGAAAGTAAATTTTTAGTTTTTAATGCATTAGAATTTCCATATGATTATGATACTCAAAAAAATAATGTACACAAGTATTTTTTTAACTGTAGCAAATATTAAATTCAA
Source organism: Diplolepis rosae (assembly GCA_030998225.1). Classification (NCBI taxonomy): domain Eukaryota; kingdom Metazoa; phylum Arthropoda; class Insecta; order Hymenoptera; family Diplolepididae; genus Diplolepis; species Diplolepis rosae. The sequence goes on from JAPYXD010000701.1 coordinate 8,859,853, forward strand.
TAATAATTCAGTAGAATGTGATTTTTCTGAAGGGGTTAAGTGTTGATTACAAAATGTAAAATTATAGTTTACACTAGGAAAATTTGTATAAGACCTATTGTCTCATTCGGTTCAAGCGAGATTCATCTCTCGCGAGAATTCCCTTGTATTCCAGCACATATTCCCCAGATATCGAACGATAGTGCTTTTTCTTGCTTCTACTGAGCTCCCTCGACGCAGAGCCTAATTTCCATGTATTTCCTGTTCAAGTCAAGCGCAATAGAGGCGCTCAGTGAAAAAAGTAGACGAGTCGGGATACTTTACCGTAAAATAACTGGTCGTATGAGAGAACATCAAAAGTCTATGTACACCTGTATATATATGTGCTTCCCTGCTCATGTGATTGTACCCGACTTACAGAAAGAGGGAAAGGCTCTATAGTTATTGATTTCGACGCGTCTCTCTAGAGTTGAATATAAAAAATACCGTGGTCTCTGAAAAGTATGAAATTTCATCCACAAATTTTAATAAACGAATGTGATTATTATTTTTAATATTTATTATTATTACTATCATTATTACTATTATCATTATTATTATTATTCAACGGATATAGATTTTGTCTATACAAGGTATTCATAAACTCATGAATCACGATCAAATGTGCGAATTGAAATCACACGTTCAGAGTTTTGTTACGCTCTTCATAAATAAAAGGGAACAAAATGACGATGCCAATCGCAGCCGGTCTGAGTCAAACGATCGATGATTCATGAGAGCCATGCTAAAAGCGTTTAGGCTTTCAAGTGATTGCTCGATGAACTATGATCCAACGTAATGCATCAAACATCATCTGACCACGAGATCACATCAGATTATCTTCCTCCTTCATGGCCAGTATTTACATCAGAGAACTTCCTTTTTAGCTCAAAACGGATAATCTTATTTAATTCTTAGCTTATGTTATATTGAATCTAATCATTCAGGCAATTTGCATAAGTAAAACTATCGTCAAACTTTCTCAGATTTAATCTCAGGGAGCTTTCATTAATGACGTGATGATTCGAAGGGAAGGGATATTACGAATTCTTATAGGGGGAAAAGCATCCAAAGTCTTTCTCATGTAAGTTTCCTTTGTTTAGAATACTAAAAATATTTCGTATCAAGTGCGGATATTTTTTGTTTGCTGTATACCGTAAATTGGCCGAGTCAGTGTCATTTTGCGTGCGGATAATTAATTTTCCCGCAAACTTAAAATTTTACCGCACTAGTGCAGGAAAAACAACTTTCCGCACGCAAAACGATACCGACAAGGTTAATTTTCGGTGTACGTCGGACAAAAATTATTTTTTTTTATCGAAATACAATTCAGAGTTTACTGCAGACTCGCTTTTCTGTGTTCTTTGATGAAAATTCAATTTTTTCAAAAATTGTTTTATTTGAATTAAATTATATGATGGCAGTTCATTTATTTTCATATAATACTGATGCAATTCCGAATTGTTTAAAAATAATAAAAATAATTTTTCCCAACAACAAAATTTATTTTGATTGAATTAATGCATTTACAAGTAATTAATACATACTAATTATATGTAAAAATAAACTTGAAGTTTTTTATTGAAAATTAGTACTTTCACGTGAAATATATAGTAAAAATGCCTGATATTTCATTTAATATGTAAAATAAAAGATCTGAAGTTAAGAAATTAGAAGTTTCTCAAATCATGAAACTAACTAATTGATTGACTTGGACAAAATTATAAAATTATTTTAGATCCGGATTTTGATTATTAATCAGGTATTAGATCTTTATTTTATCTTGAGTTATTCTGCAGCTCATTTTTATTCAAAAGGAATTGCTTCAGAAGACATTGATTACAGAAAAGGAATTCTATTTGAATAAGCCCTTTATTAAAGTAGTTACAGGAACGAGTTACTCTCAGTCTTCAGCCTAAACCACACCACCTCTTTCGCGACTTAATCCAATATAAATCTCCAGGTATAAAGCTGTTCCGATTAATGGCTCGACAAACCAATGTGGTAAATCCCTACTACTCTACTCGTGTGCATGGTGTTTCCTAAAGCCCATAACAATTCAAGGGCGTTAATCCTATGTCAAAATTGGACAAAGTTCTGGCTAGATTTCCACCTACTGACACAGTCACTACGATTTGAAGCCCCCTCATGCAAAAAAATCAAATCCCGTTCTAGGAATTATTGAACTTTTGAGATTAGAATTAATTTCACTATAAATATCAAAAACAGCGGGTAGAATAAGACATGTTTTTACAAAAATGAAAAATATTTTTAATTTGAATTATATATTTTAAAATTTCCTTTTGAAAATCAAAATAATTGAGATAAAATACCCCCCCCCCCCCGCCCTTTTGAATTATTCTGACATTAATTTAAAAAATTAGCTTGATATTCTAAGCATATGAAGATGCCCCTTAGTATTAGTCTCTCTTGTCAGACTATCTGTCCTTTTGTGCCCTGAATTCATTCCCGTTTGGATAGGGCGCAACGGGCCAACTTTATTCCAAACTTACGAAGTGGTAGAGCTAATGAGCTTTTAAATTATTCTACAGGAGAAGTGCAGAGAATGGCCGAAGAGCTGGCGACGACTTCGAGCCGTCGCCGAATTTCGTTGAAAGCTAGAACGAGAGTGCCTCGTGTAGAATGTGAAAGAACGTTGGCTGCTAGGGAAGGAAGGTACCAGATGGAAAGCGAAGATCAACGAAGAGATGAAAAGACCTCGAAGTCTCGTAAACATCTAGGAACATCTTCGGCCTTTCAGTTAAATCTTCCAACTGTGTTCAATGAACCTCTTCATCTCTTAAATTTAAACGAAAACTTTTTTCATTTATATTATCGTTATTTTATTTCACACTATTTATTCCTCAAGAAATAATCTAAAAATTACTGCTGAGTGGAACTGCAAAAATTTATAACTCTGAGATTTCAAACTTTAAGACTCTAAAATCAAAAACTATTGATTAGAATGTTAATATTTAGAAAGTGTAATCTACTTTTTAGAAAATTGGTCAATGCGCTTACTCCACAAAAAAGAGATAATTTACACGGATTTCAAATTTGACCATTCAGATTGCAAATTTTACTACACTGAGAAAACTGGAGTGTCAACCTAAACATTTGGAGGGTGAAGCAAACTATATTTTAGGTTAAACTATAGGACAGCCTTCTAGATAGTGTAACTTATTACCTGTGAATTGTGAAAATAATATGGTCAACTTGAATACTTTAGAGGGAAAAGTTGATTATCGCAGAGAGAAAAATAGATTATCGAAGAGGGAAAAATAGACTATAATCTACTTCTATGGCTAACCTCAAAACTATTACATTTAAGCTTTCACAATTATTATGTTATTATAGCAAGTGAAATAGGTTCTTGCCAATTAGTTGGCAAAAATAACTCTCGTGACACTTTAACACGTAAAGGACGCGAAACCGGCAGTGAGGTTAGAGTCCACGCTGGTGATATTGGAGGAAAAATAGGCGAACCCACGTGACATTACAATTTTGGCGCGTATTTCACCAATCGACACTCTTTATAGTGATTCTGACACTCTGGTAATAGTTAAGCAGAATATCAAATGAGTGTCTCCCTGACCCAAAAGAAAAAATTTCGGAAAGAGTGTTGTACTATCTAGATGTTCAGACTGACTATCTACATTTTGACACTCAAAGTTTGACACTCCAGTTTTCTCAGTGTACTTGCATTTCAAGTTTCGCCATTGACATTTAGTATTTTACCATTTTACTATTTAGAAAAGAAACCAAATGACAAATAATTTAATACAAATGGCAAAATTTACAATGCAAATGATAAAGTTTACAATTTGAGTCGTTAAAGTAGTGAGAACAGTCTATATCAATTTGTGCTATTGTCTTTTTTCCGTGTGAGAGATATAGTACATTGAACCAAGTGGGGAATCGACTAATCCCCCACTCGGTTAACATACTATTTTCTTTACATGCAGCGAAGGGAAATGCGATTTCGGGCTCTGGTGCGAAATGGCGAAAATGGTCAGTTCAACAATCGATTTATGCAACCACGTCATCAACAAGTACGTGGTATTTCTCTTACACAGAGCACAGTAAACTAACAATTTAGGTTAGAATTCGAATATTTCCAAAATTTCCCATCACTAGTGTGGAAATAGTATATTATGTACCTAAGTAATAAAGTTCATCTTTTCGAGGATGCAGAATTGAACCGTAACTGCATAAAACTGCATCCAAATATAAATAACAACTTTGCTGCTGTGGTGCATACGATACATTATATGAAATAGGCTAAAAAATGCGAATTTATCTGCCCAAGGAGTAGTAAAATGGCTTTTGATTGTACAGCATACGCACGTGTGCGGGTCAATGTTATGTATTGTCTTGCGTGCATCGATCTCTCTCTCTCTCTTCCTTTCTCACTGCCTCTTCCTTAATTTTACTTTACGTGCCACTCGTCGCAGTACAATAAAGTGCTATTTTACTCCCACTACGCAGGCAGATTAGGAGCACTTGTTCTGCCTATTTCAGATTAAGTAAGTTTTATCACACGGACTCATTATTTACTGTGGAATCGATCATTTTTGCTGTTTCGCGCCAGGGCACCAAAATCGCATTTCCCGCGCGGGTATAAAAAAAAGTATGTTAACCGATAAGGGACTAGTCGATTCCCCACTTGGTGAACAATGTACCATTTCTACTATAAAGTCATAAAGTGTATTTTACTGCCCTCTGCAGGGCAAAGAAATCCACATTTTGATTCCCCAGTGGGGAAAAATAATTTGCAACAAGGAAATAGTACATTGTTAATACTATTTTCTTTACATACCGCGAAGTTGAATGTAATTCAGGAGCTTGGTGCAAAATAGTAAAAATGGTCGGTTCGACTATCGATTAATGCATCCACGTCATCAACAAGAACATGGTATTTCTCTTACGCAGAGCACAGTGAACTAACAAGTATAGGTTGGAATTCGAATATTTCCAAATTTTCCAGTCACTAGTGTGGGAAAGTAACATTTATCTCACGGACTCATCATTGATCGTGAAATCGATCATTTTTGCTGTTTCACGCTAAGGCTCCAAAACCGCATTTCCCTCGCGGGTATCAAAGAAAAAGGTATGTTAACCGATAAGGGACTAGTCGATTCCCCACTTGGTAAACAAAGTACCACTTCTACTATAAAGTCATAAAGTGTATTTTACTGCCCTCTGCAGGACAAACAAATCCATATTTTGACTCCCCAGTTGGGGAAAATCGTGTGCAACAAGAAAATAGTACATTTTTAATACTATTTTCTTTACATACCGCAAAGTAGAATACGAATCCGGGGCTTGGCGCAAAATAGTAAAAATGGTCAGTTCCACTATCGATTAATGCAACCACATCATTAACAAGAACATGGTTTTTCTCTTACGCAGAGCACAGTGAACTAACAAGTTAGGTTGGAATTCGAATATTTCGAAACTTTCCCGTCACTAGTGTGGAAAAGTAACTTTTATCACACGGACTCTTTATTGACCGTGGAATCGATCACTTTTGCTGTTTCACGCTAAGGCTTGAAACCGCATTTCCCTCGTGGGTATCAAAGAAAAAAGTATGTTAACTGATAAGGGACTAATCGATTCCCCACTTGGTGAACAATGTACCATTTCTACTATAAAGTCATAAAGTGTATTTTATTGCCCTCTGCAGGACAAACAAATCCACTTTTTGACCCCCTAGTGGGGAAAAATCGTGTGTAACACGGAAATAGTACATTATTAGTACTATTTTCTTTACATACCGCAAAGTAGATTGCGAATCCGGGGCTTGACGCAAAATAGTAAAAATGGTCGGTTCGACTATTGATTAATGCTCCCACGTCATCAACAAGAACATGGCATTTCTCTTACGCAGAGTTCAGTGAACTAACAATTTGGCTTGGAATTCAAATATTTCCAAACTTTCCCGTCACTAGTGTGGAAAAGTAACTTTTATCACACGGACTCGTTATTGACCGTGGAATCGATCATTTTTGCTGTTTCATGCCAGGGCCCCAAAATCGCATTTCCCGCGCGGGTATCAGAGAAAATAATTTTTAAAAAGTTCAGCTTTGAGGTAACAAGCCACGGTTTTTTTTCCTGTCATAAAAATTTGACATAGTGTTTTAATTTTCGCCAAGAAAATTATAATGTGCTTGAAATACAATTGATTTATACAACTTGCTGCTAGTCTTCAAAACTATTTTTCTCCATGTGTTATTTAGAGGGTTGCATCACTGTTTGCAAATCACAACGGCGTATAGAGAATAAGCGTCAATTGATCTTTAGAGAATTGGGTAAGGTCCAGGTGTATATCAGAATATGTTGTATATGTAGTAGCCTCGAGCATAGCAAAAAACTAATAATGCTCTGCTTAGACATGCCCATGGCTCCCAGCGGGTATCATCCATTCGTATATCTTCTGGCTAGAGTACATATAATGGAAGCGTCCTGGGAGACTCTTTCGAGCAGAAATAAAATAAACCAAATCCAAACTCTTATAAATGTTAAGAGTTCAGTAATATACCAAAATTGGAGTTTCACAAGCTTGAATCTCATATTAGATACAAAAAAAGGTCATCAACAAAAAACACATAAGTAAACAAATCTTGAATTCAGGGGTTAGAGTAGCTCAAAAGTTGAATTTTAGGGGAAACGAGATTTTCTAAAGAAATATGTAGATTTAGAAGTATATTTATGTAAGTGATTATTTATTAAACTTTTTGTAAAATTAGTTAAAATCATCCACACCAATTTAGATGTTATTATTAACCTTAAAAAACTCTTTTAACAAATTTTTATTATTTCACCCATTAAAATCTTATTATTCATAGAAATTCTTTATTTTCTAACATTAGTCAGTATCTGCATTTTGGAATAAAATAAAAAATATAGTGTTTTTTTTTTATAAAAAATTGAATATGTAATAAGAATAAGAAAGATAAGAATCATATTTAATATTGTTAAATTTTTTTATTTTGCTAAACTTGAATGAATGGAAAGAAATTTAAAGAAGTGACATGATTATCTTGAGAGAATGTTGAACAAAGGAAAATATATATGTTCAAAATTCACAAGATAACGGAAACTTGCGCCTTGAGGAGATAATTGAAATTGGGAAATTTAAATAATATGACTGACTTTTCCATTCGATCATTCGTGAAAAGACATGCCGTTTCGAATTGAAACGAAGTTTAAAGTGAATTTTTTTCAAACTTATTTGATGAAACGAAAGCCTATTTTTGTGCCACCCTCAATGGAATATCTATAAGGAAAATAGAACGATTTTCGCGAAGAAGATATTCCTCACGATCCTGTCTTTCTTTCTTCTCAGTATCTCCTTCCGCCTTTCTGACACCATAAAGAGAGAAGCAGTGAGAGCAAAAAAATTCTTCACCTTGTCTAGAACCAATGTCCTTGGTTTCCGCGCCGGAGAGATTTTTGCACTTCCCTGCGATTTCCTCACCAAAGCAATCTCTATCGGAAAATCAAACAAGCTGAGAAAATTTCGCCTCTCCTAGTGGTTCCATTCTTTTTTTTTTAAATGAAAAACGCCGCATTTTCGAGGAATGTTTTGATAAAACTAGCGCATGAAAATTTTCAATTTCCATAGGCTATGAATTATTAGCGATTAAATTCGCTGCTTTTTAAAGGATTCAAGAGAATTTAAAATATATTTCTATGAAAAGACTTAAAGTATGGTTTATGAAAATATTTTCACAGACTCTTCGTAGTTCATGGTTCACGGAAAATGATCAATAAGCTCTGTGTGAAAATTGTTTCCTGGAAAAACGCTTTATGTGAAGCTTATTAAGAATCGTAAAAAAATAATATTTCTTTCAAAGCAGGCCTAAACTTTATTTCTAATAATTTTGAAAATAATTTTAAACATTAAATGTTGAGCGACTCCAAATTAAGGCTTTAACAATTTCGAAAATGGATGTTTTTCAACTGAAATTGTTTTAATTCAGATTGAAAGAAATCTTACAATGAAATTAAAAAGTTGACAAATATACATCTTCTACATTTGAGGGATCAGGTGGAAAAACGACGCAATTATGAAAATATAGTTTTAAGAATAACAAAAAAAACTTTAAAACTTGGAATTTTTGCGAAAAAATTTTATGAAATTCTACAGCTTTATTTTAAATACTTTTCTACAACTTCCAACATTGTTTATTTTGAGTTAGAACTTGTTTATTTAAAACTATGCAGCATTGAAAAAATAGAGTAACAAGCTTTTTGTGAATACTGCACTAAAAAAAAGTTATTTTTACATAAATTAATCATCCAATAGTTATCTGATTACTTAATATATATTTATTTTTAACTCTTGAAAAGCTTCACAATATAATTATCAAACAATATTTATACAAAAAATATAATTTTTATGTTCGTGATAGAATAAAACATATAAATACAAATATAACTAATACAATTTTTACGAAACTAATACAATTTTTAACGCTACTTTTCGTCACTATCAGACTTATAAGCTGAGTCGCTATTTTCAGTCAAAGCATAAAAAACATTTTTATCATACCAATTTTGTTTCTTTGAATCAAAGAAACATTTGTGGGATACTCTCTAAATCTGAATCACTCAAATTTTCACTCATTGAATCTGTGATTTGCCTTTTCACTGATTCATCAGTGAAAAAATATTTTCCACTGTTAAATCAGTTAATTTTCACTGATTCATCAGCGAAGAAATATTTTTCACCATCAAATCAGTCAATTTTCACTGAAATAATCAGTGAAATTTGACTGATTTACAGTAACATCTTTTTAGCTATTTGAATCAGTCAACTTTCACTGGAAATCAGTAGATTTTGACTGATTCAAATTTAGAGAGTATATGGTCAAAGAAAAAATTTCTTAAAATTAAAGAAAATTTCGTTAATTCAAAAATTTTTAACTAAATTTGAATTATTAACAACTTTAAATGGGAACGGATTATTACGACAACTGTTGAACATATCAGCATAAGTATCAATCGTATACCATATACTCTCTACATCTGAGTCAGTCAAAATCTACTGATTATCAGTCAAATTTGACTGATTCAAATAGCTAAGAAGAAGTTACTGGAAATCAGTCAAATTCTATTGATTGATTCTGTAACATTGACTGATTAATCAGTGAAACGATTATTCTTCACTGATTAAATCAGTTAAATGTAACTAAATTAACAGTGAAAAGGCAAATCACTGATTTAATCAGTGAAAATTTGAATGATTCAGATTTAGAGAGTATATTTTCCATTCGTATTTTTAGTTTTCGGTAAAAACCACAGTTGCGGTCACATTGATTATATGAATCTTTGCAAAAACGACGTAACTCAAGTTACGCTCTCCTTTTCCGGAGACAGCAGATTTTTTTGTAACATTTACAGATTTTTCTGTTGGATTCACAGATTGTTTGTAAACTCAACAGATGAACCTGTAAAATCTACAGAAATAACTCGAATAACAGAAGTAACTCGAATTAGGGCCTTATTAGATTTATGATTTAATTCGAGTTACGTCGTTTTTCCACCCAATTCCTTATTTGAAGCAGAAGATTATTAAATTTGGGGGTTCCAGTGTTGAAAAACTAAAATATGAAGCCTGCAAAACATGTCCTAACAAGAATCCTGGTAGTTTTGAACACACATTTCTCTGTACTGAATCGGTATTTAAAATTTCTTGAAAGACTTTAAGAAACATATTTTTTTGGATTTTTGTGCGTTAAAATCTCCTTTTAAGATTTCCACATCTTCTAAGTATTTTCTATTATCATTTGTTTTATTCCTTTTCATTGGAAACTGCTATGAGCCATAAAATTTAATTTCCTATCTTAATTTTCCTTTCCAGCAACTCCTTACCTTTCTCTGTCGCTATCTATCTTCTCCAGCTGTTTTCTTACCCCATTTATAATTTTTTGACATGCTTTACCTTAACTTTGAGCCCTATTTTCTTTCTGGGAGTTTTATCTGTATCCACTTACTAATTTATTCATTTGTTTCATCCCGGGTAGAAATATACCCTTTAATAATTGCTCAAAACATTCTATATTTACATTTCACACCCTGTTTGTTTTGAAATAGTATCTTAATTTTATTCTATTAATAATTTCAAGAAGAATATGTAGCAGATTTAGTTAATCTGGATGCTGCGCTATTATTTAAACTTAGTTAGACAGACGATATGTCACAGGCCACATCCTCTCGACATGTAGAAAGAGGTGAGAGAATGACTTCTCGACTCAATCAGAAATCGATATAATCGTTTTTGGGGATCAGAGGTTTGAATTATTCCGCAGCTTAGTGACTTTTCTACATAGCGCTAGAAGTGCAATTGCAAAATGTATAATGGATATTGATTCTAAATTTAGCTATTGCATGTGTCCTTCCCTTACACACAGGGTGAGTTTTATATCTTGAGACAGAAAAATATCTCAAGAAATAGGCATCATACGACAAACTTGTCCACAATAAAAACTTTTTAATTTCGAAGGAGAAAAGTTACTCCGAAAAAATCTACCCCACACCTTAGGCCCTGGGGGTGGGAGGAGGGTGACTTTAAAATTTCAATTTTTTTTGCGAGGCGACAAAAAGTTTTTGTATAAAACTTACGTATTTTTGAATGGAAAACTCGAATCTACTACACAGTGTGCTTGCATCAGAATAAACGAGGAAAAAAATTGGAGTAAGCAAAAAAAACTTCCTAACAGACTCGAAAAACGAGCAAATAGTCGCTGATGCTTACTGAGTTTCGCTGATTCAAATTTAGGGAGTAATCGTTCGAAATGCAAATCTCATTAAAAGGAAGTCTATTCCTCTCTTCTTTTAATATATTATATAATTTTTAATTAATTCGTAAACCATAAGTAATAATAATTCATGCTTTATTATTTTCATGAACAAAACACTACCAATTTAACTCTAAATATTCCAATAAAATATTATTTTTAAGTGCTGTCAAAAAAAAGGACGCCGATTCAGAGCTGAATGAAACTCCACCTTGCAATCAAACTGAGTAGATAAAAAATTACAATACAGATTACTTTTTCAATGTAAAATAAGGATTTCAAATTAATTGCAGTCGAAAGCGTCTTTTTTTCCACAGAAAGATTTTCAAATTCTTTAAATAGTAAAATAAAGATACTACGTTATTTTATTATTTAAGAAGATCAAACACGAGGGATACAATATAGATCTGATGAAAAATTGAAAATCGATGAATTTTAATAAATGTGGGTATCCTAAAGTTTTAGAGAATACTGAGTCAAAATTTAAAATTGGAAGTGTAGAATTCAATAAATCAGATAGGAATTTGTAGCTGTAAAACTAATATATATTAAAATATATTTTAATGCAAATATTCAATAATATTATCAATATTATAATATATAATAACATTTCAGATTCAGTGGCATCAATAACACCGAATCACCATAAAATATTTTCATTTAATAGATTGAAAAAGTTTATGAAAATTAAGAATTTCCGTTATTTCAATAGGCTTATAGTAATTTTACGGAAAACACTTTTTAGAATGAAAACACTGCTTAAACATTGTAACCACGTATTTTATCTATACTATGTTTCTTATATGTAAGAAAGACTGGCCATGTAAGCACTTTCTTCACTTTCATTATAAAACAAAACTTTTTTCTAATCGAACATTTTATATTTATCAAAGTACTTCACTAATAGACTTTTTAAATTCATTAGTAAATATATTTATTTAGATTCGATGTTTTTTCAAAAGCATATTTTCGTGTTGGATTTCAAAATATAGCCGAATATTTAATTAATAGGGTTGCTATAGAATAACGATTTGAAAATTCCAAGATGTTTCATAGGATTTCTAGACAATATTTCACGATTAATGAGTTTGAAAACTAAATTTTTACTTTCCTAAGCAGGAAGACGGCAAAAGTATAAAAAAACATGGAACATCTTTTAACCCTTACTTGCCACACTTCTGTAGAATCACATACTTGCCAGACAGGGGTCCTTAAGACCCCAGCCAAAAAAATCGTTATAAAAAAAACTATTGATTATTTTTACTTAAAAATTTTTTTAGAACTTCTTAAGAACCTATTCCAAAGGAATGTGTAAGTTACATAGCCAAAAATTAAATTAAAGTATGCTATAAAAAGGCCTGAGTAAAAAAAAATGAAAAATGACCGTTTTTACGAAAAAATTCATAATTTTTTAATTTCTCGATAATCAAGGCTAAAATTTTATTTGAGTCTTCTAATGATGTGTGACTACAAGAAAAAAATAGTAGTTAAGTGGCTTCTTAAAAAAGTATATTTATGACGGCTGAAATTTTGTGAAAAAGTAAACCAGCAACATCCTATTTAGGTTAAAAGGTACTTGTACTCTCTAACTATTGACAAATGTTACTATATACCTGCTCCTCTGAGTTTAGATAGTTAAAATTATGGAAAAAGGCCTAGGGTCCTTTGGACCCCTAGGTGGCAAGTATGGCTTAATAATCTATGATAATTATAAATTCTTTATAATGTTCCAAAACTTATACAGATTCTGTAGCAGCCTTAATCAAATCTACAATACTATCGTTTCTATAATTGCATAAATTTGATAATTGAAATATTTTGCTAATAAGTAGCATATATTTTCATAAATTATCATATAAAAACATTAAATTAAACTTGGAAAATATTTATCTCTTCGAAATAAACGTCACAGTCCCTAGTGGTTGTAAATTTATGCAAATAGCTAGATTAAACACACGATTTGGTAACTATTTTCCAGCATACAAGGATCAATATATGGAAGTGTTCGTGAAATGCATATGATGGTGTGACGGCAGATTGTAAATTGAATTTAATCTGATATCAGCATGAATAGAAGTAAAAGTTAATATACAATGAACTTACTTCCAGTGAGATTTGTACACTGTAAAAAAAGTTTTTACATTCTCATCATGGATGAGAAGGTATTGGTTTTATGTGAAAAATGACATTCGAAATTTTCATCAAATCTTTTCGTTTTGAGACCCCCTGAGTCAGAAAAAACGGTTTTTACGGAAGTGTCTGTCTGTCTGTCTGTCTGTCCGTCTGTCTGTCTGTCTGTAGTAGGTCGTGTGCGGCATAACTCTCGATGGAATTATCAGATTGAATTGAGCTTTGGTACACTTTATCGGAGCCGAAAAAGTAAGGACAAGTTCGTTAACCAGCCACATCCAATCAAAATTGAGGGATTGAGCACTACTTTTGTGTTTTTGAAAATAAATTTTTGAAAAAATCAAAAATTTCAATACTGGTTTTTGATAGTGCTCAGAAATCTCTACAAATTATCCTGATAACATTTTTTGATTAAATCAAAATTAGAAATGTTACAGCATATTCAAATTCGAAAAAAGTCAATATCAAAATTCCATTTTCCAGTTAAATTATACGAGATACGAAAAAACATTATGATACAATATTATTTTTTACATAAAGACCTACAAATTTGAACTGTAACATTTTTCCATAAGATGCATATTTTTCTTTTTAATTTAAAAAAAAACTATTGGAAATCCAAAATTCAATTTTTTAACAATAATATGTGAAATACGAAAAAAACGTAAGAATACAAAGTTGTTCGTTTCAAAAAGATTTACAAATTTTGTCTCACACTGTTTCTGAAAAAACATATATTTTTTGTTTCAATTCCAAAAAATACGATTAAAATTCAAGAATTCCATTTTTTAGACAAAATATATGAGATACATAAAAAACGTTTAGATGAAAAATTATTTGCCTAAATGAGGTCTACACATTCTTATTGAGAAATTTCTCGACAGGATGTATATTTTATGTTTAGATTTTTAATATTGAAAAAATTCGATTTTTTTCACCAAAATATGTGAGCTACGAAATAAGCGTTGTTCTGCAAAATCGTTTCCTTAAATAAAGTCTACGATTGTTTTTCCTTTTTGAGATATTTGGAAGAAAATAAATTTATCAATAATCATGTAATTTATTAAAAAGTTACAAAAATGCATACAGAAAATCGAGCGCGAAGCGCGAGTGTCATGATGAGAATGTGTTCCTTAAGGCTGATAGAGCCTTAAGTAAATTGAATTTCCTGCTTCACTTAAACTGAAAAAGAAACTTAGTGAATTTGAGAAAATGACTAATTTACATCATCTTTAATATCATTAAATTGGTTTGAGCTTCAGTATTAAATTATAAGAAATAAACTTTGTTCTGATTTTTCCAAATCATTTCAGTCGATTATGTCGATCATTAGAATATCAGTGACAACGGAACTCTACTATATCGACCTTATCAACCTATGATTTAGAATTAATTTAATGTTATTTTAAACAAGATGGAATTTTTCAATATAAATTGAAGAAATTTTCTGTGAAAAAAGGAACGCTTCCACTCCGCTGGGTATCGAGCCCAGGACCTTTCGATTGCCGGTCGAATTCTCTGTCATCTGAGCTACGGAGGTTCCACACAACTTTTCTCACAGAATCTATTTACGCCTCATGTGGCTACGGATAAACCGGGAACTATGTTCTGATTGTTTTAAATAACGTTAAATTAATTCTAAATCATAGGTTGATAAGGTCGATATAGTAGAGTTCCGTTGTCACTGATAGTGATACACTCTTCTAATGATCGACATAATCGACTGAAATGATTTGGAAAAATCAGAACATAGTTCCCGGTTTATCCGTAGCCACATGAGGCGTAAATAGATTCTGTGAGAAAAGTTGTGTGGAACCTCCGTAGCTCAGATGATAGAGCATTCGATCGGCAATCGAAAGGTCCTGGGCTCGATACCCAGCGGAGTGAAAGCGTTCCTTTTTTCACAGAAAATTTCTTCAAGAAATAAACTTAAATGTATGCGAAGAGCACAAGACCGAGCGCGAAGCGCGAGGTCCAGGAAGAACGGAGCGCGAAGGGCGACGATCAAATCGCGCGCCCTATGCGCGCTCAAACTTGCGAGCGAAGGGAGCTGCGCGCCATGAGAATGTGCCCGCGAAGCGGGCAGATTTTTTTATGTGTAATTGATCCATGCTATAACCAATTCTAGGTGCTGATGAAAAAAAAACATTATTTTCTTCACTTACAATACCTTTTCAATTTATTCTATCTCTATATATGTATTTATGGTTATTATAAGTTGCCAGAATGCTCTATTCTCGAATTTCAACCCTTTTAGATGGCTTCAGGCGTTTCCATGCTTTGAGTGTAATCAATATATAGATACAAGTAATATTCGAAGCACTTTGACCAGTACGTGGTCTATTGCAGATACAAACTACGAACTGAAACTACTAAAACATTCTTCTTGACATAATTTAAAACAGAATTCTCCTAGAATTCACAAGGCAATTCTACTCTGTAGAGCTCCCCTGCAACGGAATTAATCAAACATTGTTCTGAAACTTTCTTTATATCATTCATATATAAATTTTAATGTTCATACAATTCGCACAAAAATTCCCAATTTTTAACAACTTTTGAAAAATAATTTTTAAACCCTTCTCTCTTCACGCATAAAAAGTTATTTCTTTGAGAAAAAGTGTTTCATTTACTTTGAATTATATAATTAATAAGCATTAATTTCTTCTCAAAACTACTTGAAGAATACATTTTTATGTCTGACTAATTTAATTCTAAGTAATTTCATATGAAGTTTGTTAAATTGAATTTTCCCCAATCTTCAAGATTAAAATGGAATGGCAAATTTACCCGAATGTATCCTTCGCTTTCCATTTCAGGATATTCCTATGACTTCTTCAATCAAGAAAGTTCTATCCTTCGCATCACAAACTTTCTATCTTTCTTTATCTTCAAATTATACATATCTATCTTTTTATATCTTTTATAATTCCAATCGTTTTTCATCTGTTTTAAATTCATTAACACAATTTTAATTTTCAATTTCTAGCTTTCTATCCAAGTATATCGATTTTATCGTAATTTTAATCCTTTTTTATCCTTTCTTTATTCTAAGAAACTCTAAAATTTTGAACATGAATCTTTCTATTCACCTCTATCTTTAACTTATACACGTCTATCTTCTTGTATCCGTTTATGCGTATATTTTCCAACCTCTATCATTATATTCAAGTCTATCTTCTGTCCATTCTTTTCCATCCTTTTCTATTTCTTCTTTAATCTATAAAACTATTCTCTTGAATATCCATCAGTATATGGCTTGGAATAGATAGAAAGATATATTTAGATATAGAAAAATAAGGATTGAAAAAGGTAGACACAGTATGAAAGTCATAAAGCGATAGAAAAGGAGTGATATGAAAAAAGACACAATAATAGATTTCATAAGAGATAGGAAAAAAATTGAAATAAATAGGAGAAGAATTAACTTGGATGAAAATAGACAGATTGAGAAAGATAGACATAACAATATTGAGGTAGAAAAAGAGAAATATTTTTGTGCCCTAAAAATTGACTTAAGAATAAAAAACGATAGATACTATTGAAAACGTCGGATAGGGTCAGATATAAAGATAGATATTCCTTGATATAGCAGGTAAACTCATGGATAAAAAACAAAAGATCCTAGTAAACATAGCGTATGAATAATAAGAAATGATAGCGTTCGTAATGTGTGAAAATCTATCTTTTTCTATCTAGAAATGTATATTCCCTTATTTCATTTTCTGTTACAAGAGGAAGTTATGAATATTTTACTAGTGTCTATGATTTTTAAAATGTCTCAATTATTCTAAAATAATTCCCATTTGAAAAGATTTTTTTCATTTAAAACGTCTTTTTGAAAGCAGTTGAAACATGGTTAAATTCACTATTCTCTCTAGCATTTGTCTGAGACTATTGCGATTCTGTCGGTCACGTAGCAAGTTTACGAAAATCACGAACTTTTAATTCGCTTTAAATTCTTTTCCTTGCTATCCATTCCCTCGCAATTAAGGAGCTTTCACGCGTACCAAGCGGTCGTTCATGGCGGTTTTTCTCAGTGAGAAACGCTATTTCCGCATCATTCTACCTCGTTGCCTCACAAAATGCTCACTCTTAACAGCGCGTCGACGCATGCATTTTATTTTCTACCGGTTTATTTATACTAAAGCTACCAACATGCCTATGCTCCCATAATATCAGGCAAAAAGACTATAAATATAAGGGCTTGATAAAAAAGGAAAGTCTCGAATAAAAAGGGAAAATGAGTCAGAAAAATGGCTCTATAAATACGATACATGACATTTTAAAGCTCTCAAACGCTGAGAGAAAGAACTGATATTGGAGTCTATGGATAAACTATACTACGTGACAAAATTCCTGTAAAAGTTCCTGTAAGATGACTTTTGTAGATTAAAAAATCTGCTTGAAAATCTTACTAAATTTTTTATTGATTTCAAATGAGAAAAGAAATTCTGAGTACTCAAGGCTCAATCGGCCTTAAGGAATATACTCTCATCGTAATATTCACGCTTCGCGCTCGATTGTTATAATATATCTATTAGTCACACTTACATTTAAAAATAGAATAACAATTGTTTCATATCTCACATTGTTTTGCTTTAAGATGGAAGTGTTTATTTTTAATTAAATTCTCCACGTCAAAAACAAAAAATTATTTGTTTTTATTAAAAAATTGCCTGAAGTGAATTTCTAGATCTTCTTGAGGCAAACAATTTTGTTTCTTAACATTTTTGTTCGAATTCCGCGTAGAAGAGAGTTCTATATTTTTAATATTTTTCATTAATAAACAAAATATATGACTCCTGTGAAAAAATGGTCAACAATGAAGTTGTAGATCTTTTTGAAATAAAGAATATTGTTTTTCAACAGTTTTTTCGTTATATCCTGCAGAGATTTGGTGCAAAATGGTACTTTTCATTTTTGATAATTTTTTTTTAATATTATCCAATCCGATAATTCATTCAAAAGTTATCGTGCTTCAGATTTCATTATTGTGGAAACTTGTAAAAAATGTTACACTCAGCTGTAGTTATCAATACATTTTTCAGTGAAATTTTCATCAAATCTTTACGTTTTGAGACCCCCTGAGTCAGAAAAAATGGTTTTTACGAAAGTGTCTGTCTGTCTGTAGTAGGTCGTGTGTGGCATAACTCTCGATAGAATGATCAGATTGAATTGAGTTTCGGCATACTTTACTGGAGCTAGAAAAGTAAAGACAAGTTCGTTAACCAGCCAAATCCGACAGAATTGTCAAAATAGGGGCATTTTTTATGTTTTTGAAAAACTTTATAAAAAAATCCAAAATTTTAATACTGGTTTCTGATAGTTCTCACAAATTTCTACTAAATATCCTAATCGAATTTTTCGATTCAACTAAAATTAGGGAACTTACTGTATGGTAAAAAATGAAAAAGTCAGTATCTAAATTCCATTCTTCAGTTTTTATACAAAATTTTTTATTACATAAAGATCTACAAGTTTAAATCGCAATATCTTTCCATAAGATGTATATTTTTCTTTTTAATTTGAAAAAAGACTATTTAAAATCCAAAATTCAATTTTTTAACAATAATATGTGAAATACGAAAAAAATATAAGTTTTCAAAATTCTTCGTGTCAATAAGATCAACAATTTTTATCTCACATACTTTCTAATAAAACGTGCATTTTTCATTTTAATTTTGAACAATACGAATAAAATAAAAAATTCCATTATTTAAACAAAATATGCGACATACGAAAAAAACGATGAGATGGAAATTATTTACATGAATGAGGTCTACAAATTCTCATTCGTCCACTTTTTAATGAGATGAATATTTTATGTATCGATTTTTAAAAACACTATTGACAATAAAAATTTACATTTTTTAAACATAATATGTGCGATACGATGTAAGCGATGAAATACAAAATCTTGTACTAAAATAAAGTCTACAATTGTTTTTTCCTATTGAGATATTTGAAAGAAAATAAATTATTTTAATCATGTAATTTATTAGAAAGTTACAGAAATTTGTATAGAAAATCGAGCGCGAGTGTCATGATGAAAATGTGTTTCTTAAGGCCTATAGAGCCTTAAGTAAATTTAATTTACGTTTTCATTTGAAATCAAAAACAAATTTAGTAACTTTGAGAAAATGTAATTCACATCTACAATATTATAAAATCGACTTGAGCATCAGTATCAAATTATAAGAAATAAACTTAAATGTATACTTTAATGTATTTTTTAGTAGTCAATTTATAAATATTCAATTTTTGATACAAATATAACTTAATACAGACGGTCATATTTTTTAACGGTTTGTTTTGAAAATAAATTATAATATAGGGACAAAAAATAAAATGGTTGCCGAGCTTCGCCTGAAATCAGTTCTACACTGAGAAAAAAATGCTATTGAATCAATAGCATTTCTTTCCAAAAGCATGTATATCACGGATTCAAATCAATATGCTATAGAATTAGTAAAATATTGATTGGTTCTTGTAGTATATTTTTATGAATTCATAGTATAAGGTAATGGAACCAATACTCGATCAGCATCCGTCTAGGTTACAGAAAACGACCTTCCAAAGCATTAGAGTAATAAATTAAACTTTTGTATATAAGGTAATGGAACCAATACTCGATCAGCATCCATGTAGGTTACGGAAAAATACCTTTCAAAGTGTATAGCATTAGAGTAATAAATTAAACTTTTGTGTATATATTGTAGAAAAAGGTTTTTTTATCGAATTCCAGACGCAGAAAATTTTTTTGTGTCGTTTTGTAAATGAATTAGGCGTTTTTAAAACATTACTTTTGGGTACCAATACTCGATCACTGAAAACCCCGCGAAACCAGTAGTCGATCAGCAAGGGACCAATAGTCGATCATGTCATTTGTGATCAGATGTTTTACAGAGAGTAAAGTTTTTCTTTTCTGATCTTCACCATCTGCAAATGATTATTTTATTAATGTAGTATGTACTGTAACTCATAGTTAAATTTAAAATATAGGTCACTGTGAAAGTATATATGCACATCAAAACAATCATATAACCTCAAAAACATACATACAAAAATTAAAGCATTTATGTGAAAATTTTTGAAAAATATCACTTCTTTTATAGTTTTCACTAATCGAGCACTATAAAATTTCGAGCAGAAGTTAAAAAACTCATTTTTAAGAATTAAAAAAACGAACACAGCATCGCGGTAGGCTGATCGACTTTTGGTTCCCCTTCGCTTTTTGTATACCAAAAGAAGATCAGCGTTTTTTACATATTTAATCAAATTTTTGATTATAATTACTGTCTGTAATAATAGGAAATGCCTTCATAGGCCTGGTAATGCCTTCTCTCACGCGATTTTTCCAACTTTTCCCTGATTATCGTCGAACTTAGCACGGACACATGAGAGTTGGCAGCACCACTGATCGACGGCGCAGGCGACTGTAACGCACGAAATTCAACGAGCGCGTAGGGGAAATATTTTTCTCATACACTATGTTATATTTTTGAATAATAATTGGGCAGTATAATATTGTTAAGTATTTTTTTTAAATGTTACAATTTTTTTGCAGTATTTTGCTCTTTTGAATTCATAATAAACATGAATTCATACCGAAGTGATCGAGTATTTGTTACTGATAGAGTTTTGGTTCCATTACCTTATATTGTAGAAAAAGGTTTTGTTTATCGAATTCCAGAAGTAAAAAATTTTTTTTGTGACGTTTTGTAAATGAATTAGGCGTTTTTAAAACATTACTTTTGGGTACCAATACTCGATCACCGAAAACCCCGCGAAACCAGTAGTCGATCAAGTCATTTGTTACATAACCTCAAAAACATACATGCAAAAATTAAAGCATTTATGTGAAAATTTTTGAAAAATATCACTTCTCTTAGTTTTTACTAATCGAGCACCATAAAATTTCGACCAAAAGTTAAAAAACTCACTTTTAAGAATAAAAAAAAACGAACACAGCATTGCGGTAGGCTGATCGACTTTTGGTTCCCCTTCGCTTTTTGTATACCAAAAGACGATCAGCATTTTTACATATTCAATCAAATTTATGATTATTATTACCTCTCTGTAATAATAGTAAAAGCTTTCATAGGTCTGGTAATGCCTTCTCTCATGCGATTTTTCCAACTTTTCCCTGATTATCGTCCAACTTAGCTCGGACACATGCGAGTCGGCGGCACCACTGACCAACGGCGCAGGCGGCTGTAACGCACGAAATTCAACGAGCGCGTAGGGGAAATATTTTTCTCCTACACTATGTTATATTTTTGAATAATAATTGGGCAGTATAATATTGTTAAATATTTTCTTTAAATGTTACAATTTTTTTGCAGTATTTTGCATTTTTGAATTCATAATAAACATGATTTCATACCGAAGTGATCGAGTATTGGTTACTGATCGAGTATTGGTTCCATTACCTTACATGCTTTTGATTCAATAGCATTTTTTTCTCAGTGTAGATAAGCTAATAGGTAAATTTCTTCTCAGTAGCTCGACATTGAACTCGTTCAAGAAGGAAATTAGAGGACTGCGGAGCCTCGACGACTGAAATAAGCCGTCAAAAAACATTGAGATGGAAAATTATTTGCCTAAATGGGATCTACAAATTCTCAGTAGGACAGTTTTTGACAAGATGTATATTTTATGTTTTGGTTTTAAAAAAACACTATTGAAAATCAAAAATTCCATTTTTTAACTAAAATATGTGAGATACACTCAAAATAAGCGTTAAAATAAAAAATCTTTTACTTAGAAACAGTCTACGACTTTTTTTCCTTTTTGAGATATTTGGAAGAAGATACATTTCTTTTCATTATGTAAATTATTAAAAAGTTACAGAAATGTATACAGAAAGTCGAGCGCGAGTTATGAGAATGTACTTCTTAAGGCTGACAGAGCCTTAAGTAAATTTAATTTCCGTTTTCATTTGAAATCAAAAACAAATTTAGTAACTTTGAGAAAATGTAATTCACATCTTCAATATAATAAAATCGAATTGAGCTTCAGTATAAAATTACAATGAATTATATGTATATTTGGTCACGAAGCTAATCCATGACCTAAATGAACAATAATTATCAAGGAATCAAAATATCAGAGCTTATAAATGACAGACGATTTGACTAATCAATGAGATGGAGATACAAATAGTATTATTGGTTTTCTACTTTTCCAAGAAATGTTTTATTTGAACAATTCCGCTCTAAATTGATTGATATAATATCCAAAAAAATAGTATATACAAAAAGTAATTCATCTTGAGATTTAAAAAAGTTTCACGACTGCATGAAAATTATTTAACGTAGAATTAAAAATAAATTTTATCTGTATCTTTCCTAATATATTAAACCTACGAAAACGCTAGTGAAATGAAATATACCATACAAATTATTTTTTCTATTAGCGGGTCATAAAGTGAAATTTATTGTCCCGTGCGGGACAAACAAATACATTTTCTGACCCCCTAGTAGAAAAAATAATAGTATTGGACACGGGTAAAACACTAACTTTACTCGTGTGGCTGTTACCCTTGCTTTGCTACACGGAGAAAAATGGAGATTAAAAGAATATGAATGATTACTTAAAACCAGGAATAATTTCCAAATGAGAAAAGAGAGTTTTACGCAGTTTGGGAATGAGTTCTGCACTGTTTAGTACTCTTTTTTCTTTATTAGTAATCATTTCTATTTTTTAGAAATCGTTGATATTCTTATGATCTCCATTTTTCCGTGTAGGGCATCATTCTTCACACTCGAAAAATAATTTTTTTTTCCCTAGTTGCACAATATACTATTTATTCAAATTTCAAAGATCCAAAAGTTCACCACCCGATATATTCAAGTTATATCAAGCAGACACATATATCTTCAGATATTATACTTATAGGTATACTTACTGAATTTAACATTTGAATATTTCAGAGTTTCAACTTTTGAGTATCCAAGATGTTAAATCTGAAAATCCTTATTTCTCTGTATTTATGCTTTTCTCTACTTGCAGTAATATCATTATTTTTTCCGAAATCGTCACCGAGACAAGCGAGCCTGATTTTACCGTTTAATCCACGGGAAATTAAAAATTCCACTTGTCTGTGAAGCGAAAAAAAGAGAAGATTTAACGCGCCGTATACACTAGACCTAGAACGACGACAACGCAGACTTCAAACTAGAGAGTTGGTATTGGTGATTGCCGGAGGCGGACATATGGCGTGCAGAAATTGAGAGCCATAAGACCCGGACAACTTTGCGAAAGTTTCCTGGAATTTCTGTGCAAATGCCGCGTGGCGCGTCGCTTATTCCAGAAATTGATGCTCCAATGAACCCTGCGAGGGTGTGAGTTAAAGAAGAGGCTGAGGTTGCTCGAAAGTTAGTACTTCCCTTTCTCAACGAAATTTCATTTATATCAAATCCTCGAAGAGCTGTCATGGTATCCATTTCGTAATATTAATTCGACACTTATCTCTATAAAGCGCGAAATCAAAATAAACTATTGCCAAATGAAGCAATAAATTGAGTTCGAAAACAAAATTACATTCTGGTGTTTGAATGTTTAAGGTACACTCGCAAAAATTAGGTCTCAGGCAAAAATAGATCATTTTTACATGAGAAAAATTGAAAACACTGAAAAATAATTTTAATAATAAATTTTATTTTTGCCCGAACTTTTTTTCTTATTGCTTGAAGTGAAATTTTTAAAAATGATGCGATTCTAATTAATCAAGGACCATTTTTTCAGGGAAAAGATTCTTTACAACTTGTCCGTTTCCAATTTATGAAAATAGATCTTTCAATGGCTAAAACCTTTGAAAAACAGTTTTCCAAAACAAAATTTTTATAAAGACATTGCTGAATTTGATTATAATGATTCACTCTTGAAAATTGAAAACGTTCACGTTGTAGAGAATCTGTTGTCTGAAAAAATGATCTGTGATTCATTAGAATCGCATAATTCTTAAAAATTTAAGTAGAAGAGATGAGAAAAAGAGTTCGGACAAAAATAAAATTAATTAATAAAATTATCATCCTGTATTCCAAATTTATTTCATGTAAAATAATATTTTCTTTTTTATACGATTCCTTTGATAATAATATTGCTGTTCTTGAAAGCAAAATTATCTATTTTTGCCTAACGCCTAATTTTCACGAGTGTATGGCCTTAAGTAGTATAGTCGAGTTTTTGTCAGACATAGAATACGAAGTAAAGTTTCTGATGGAAATATTCAGTATTTTTCCATAAATTTGAACATCTTCTTCTAATGCTGATACAATATTGACATATTTATTTATAATTCAATGTATGTTCTTATTTCAGATTCATTAGGCAAATAAAATTTTATTATCGTAAAAAAATATTGAAACATTACGAGAGAATGTTTACTCAGAAGATATAAATCAACTGAGATGCTACTTTAAGAGTTTCCTTAATACGAAAATTGAAATATTTAGGAAAATGAAGACTCAAAGTATATATCAATAATAAGTGTCCCATATAAGGATATGACTTTCAGCGATCGTTGTAAAAATGACGAAGAAGTTCATGAAAATCTTCTTCTCTAGATAGAAAAAATTATGAGTAACCTCGTTTTATTTTTATCGAATTTCATATTAACGCGTTGAATATTATAGTAGCGCAAAATAATTCCACGCGAGGGTCGAACATATTTAGACATAAATTTACCTAAATAGGAATTTCAATTGCAGCTGCAGCCAAACATCGACTTAAGTTGAGCCATTTTATGGGAAACTGTGTTAAAAGATTTATACATTCCCATTATAAATGAGAAGGTATAAGTTTTATGTGAAAAATAACTTTCGAAATTTTCATCAAATCTTTACGTTTTGAGGCCCCCTGAGTCAGAAAAAACGGTTTTTACCAAAGTATCTGTCTTCTTGTAGGTCGTATACTCGATAGCTCTTGATAGAATTATCAGATTGAATTTAGTTTTGGCATACTTTATCGAAGCTAAAAAAGTAAGGACAAGTTCTTTAAACAGCGACAACCAACAAAAATGTCAAAATAGGAGCATTTTTCGTGATTTTGACAAAAACTTTATTAAAAAATTCAACATTTCAATACTGGTTTCTGATAGTTCTCATAAATCTCTACTAATTATCCTAATTATAATTTTCGATTAAATTAAAATTAGGAAAGTTACAGTACCCGTGTAGAAATTTCGATAGGTGCCTAGTGGGGCCCTGGCGAGTTTGCCCTATTTCTATTCGGGATCTAGCTTTTGTCGAGGTCGGCCCAGTAGACTTTCTAGTAGGGGTTTAGTGAGGTCAGCCCTTACACTACCCCACCTACAAAAAAGGACACCATTAGGGCCCTATTGGATCTCCGCATTATATTTAAGGGCATATATCAGCAGAGTCACGTGACCAATTTTGTTCAAGTTCAGAAAAAATAATAAATAAAGGAACAATTCCAGTTAAGTTTCTAATATTTACCGTTTTTAACGGCAACGGAGGGATATTCGTTTGGAAGGTTAAGTTTACTGTTTTCACAGTAAAAAATCTGTTTTCAAGCTAGCAAATTGTTTCTGAGTAAATTGACAGTACTTTTTTTTTACACAAAAAAGAAAATAGCGCTTATAACCTGCAACTACTGCAGGGCCGTGTGAAAAGTGTTTGGGGCCCGTGCAATCTGGAATTTTTAAATCTTATGCCAATCTATGATTCTGATTAAAATTTTTAAGATTTTTAATTACTAAATCGATTTCCTATAAAATAAAATATTTTTGAACGAAACGGATCAAATTTTTGAATTAAAGAACATTACATAATACACTGAGAGAAATCGGCTTTGGTTCCTGTGCACATAGCACATAAATTTTTTGTACAGTAGTTGCCTTGACCAAAAAAGTTGAGAGAAGCTACTACTTTTATAGTTATCATGACAGTAATTTGGACTTTTTTGTGTATTCGGTTGTTGTGACCAAAGTTGATGATTAGAATGAGCTTTATACGTACCCCAACGGTTAGTACACGTACATTTTCTTTATGTGTACTGCCAAGCTCCTTTGGTTACTACAACCGCAGCGTTCGCTGTTGCGCTAGACAAATCAAGTATAACTTTCATTGAAAGATATGCAGCCTAAATTGAATCCTGCCAATTCTCGTTCTCGATTCCTGGACTATATTTCACCGTGCCAAGCATTATCAGGTAAATAATTCTATTATAAATATAGTTTGACAATTCTTTCTAAATGATAAACGATTTTGTTCGGGGACAATGCAATGCGTTCCAATTTTGCTGTCTCGTCGTATTTTGTCAAAACTATAGTCAGTCAAAAAAAGTTTATGATGATGAAAAAAGTGACAATTTTTTAACTTAATCGACGAAAGTTATCATAAATATCATTATACCGGATTATTTTTCTTAGATATTTTCGGTGAAACTTTATTTTTTCTCATCAAATTGAATTTGTATTTTGATAACTAAGAGAACCATACCTATAACCTTAAAAATAATTTTGGCTGGGTATTTACTGTCCGTAGACTTAGTCATTTTAACTAAACTCTATGCGCGGCTTTACGATGGACTTTGGTTCCTATAACCGCAGCGCTATGGTATTTCAAGTACCAGAATCGTGGTCTCAGTAACGTTCCTTGCAGTTGAAGTAAACACTTTTCCAATGTATGACAGCCACTACCATGATTGTCATGAGAACTTTAACATTTTTGTAAAGACAATTTTAACAAAAAAACTTTGGTCAGTGAAACCTAAAATTTCTCTCTGTGTAAAAAGAATTATATAAATTTTAGAAGAATTAATTTTTATTATTGTATATTAGTGATACTTTATACAGGTTATGATTCCTTTAATTTTTGTTTTCAAGAGTAAAATCAACGTATGTTCAGAATCTAAAAAATTTGAGTTTTTTCAATTCCAAAAATATGATGAAACTTTTGAATCAAGAAAATTATGCATTCAAGTTCCCAATAAGTAATTCCAACTAATGAAGTACTATTAAAAAAAATAGTGCACTTATTTACTTATTATCAGTTTGTTTTTCTAACTACTCTTATGTAGTAACTTCTACTGCTTACGTTTACTATGAAAGCTTTGATTGATTTTACTATTCACTCCATGTTAATTGAATTACATGTTTAGTTATTGTTACTATCTCGACACAATCAGATACACACACATACACACACGTGCTCGCATATAATTATTATGATTAAATGCGTTCAGAAAATCTCCATTTTTCTGAGATAAGATCAAATTTTAGTGGGAATAAAGAATAAAGGTTATGTTGGATCTAATGTTCCTAACCTTAACCACAAATATTACAAGTAGGGATTCTCTAGTCGGGGCCCCGCCAGATACAAACAGATTTTCCATACTTAAGCGAAACAAGGAATTCCTCACTGGCACCTGACCGGGACCCTATCAGTTTTTTCTGTCCTAGAAATACTATTCGGGTGCTAACAGTCCCCCCACCAGTTTTTTCTATATTAGGAAATTCAAGTCCGGGACCCACTAGAACCCAACTTTAAATAAGGAAAGATAGGAAAATTTCTACACGGGTAAGTTTAAACTTGAAAAAAGTCAATATCTAAATTTCATTTTTCAGTTAAATTTTATACGAAATACGTAAAAAACCTAAGTTTGCAAAATTGTTTATTTCAATAAGATCTATACATTTTGTCTGACATAGTTTCTGATAAAACGTATATTTTTCATTTTAATTTTAAAAAATTCCATTATTTAAACAAAATATGTGACTTACGAAAAAAACGTTGAGATGGAAAATTAATTTAAAGAAACTGTTTTCTCAGTGTAATTCACATCTACAATATTATAGAATTGACTTGAACTCCAGTATCAAATTACAAGAAATAAACTTATATGTATGCGAAGAATATAAGACCGTGCGCGAAGCACGACACGATCGAATCGCGCGCCTTAGGTGCGATCAAACTTGCGAGCTGTGCGCGAAGCGGGCAGATTTTCCAGATTCGTTTAGGCAGAGCTCCATTTGAATAATAATTTAAAAGAAAAGCGTTTCTTCGTGAAATAGTATAGGAAATTGAAAACGGAGGTGATATTTTTGAATATCTAAAGAGGTGAAAGTGAAGTTCATGTTTAGTATTAGAAAGATTTGGCGTGTGGAGTATAAACAGAGGATGTTGAATTTGCGAGCGCTTCCTTTTATTCCCGAAGGATCCGCGATAGACGAGAAAAGCTTTCAGAAAGCGAAGCCACGTTCTAGTCGTTAAATTAAGCCGAACGCCGTACGGCTTGCAAACAAATCGGAACAGCCTTGAAAGGAGAGTCGATTGCCTCTTTGTTGCAGGTAGGGATTTTCAGAGTTCCTCAATAATGGAGAAATCCGGAACCTCGATATCGACCGATCGACTTTCGACGTCACTTTGTTTTCCTTCTATAACAGGGACTTTTATTCACTATTGATTGTAAGAGCGATCTTCTGTCTGTTCAACCTGAGAAAATGTTTTTTTCTTTTACAGACGAAAGTAATTTTAATAGATTAGTAACAAGATCAAATAAATGTAAGTGAACTTGAATCAAGAATCATATTATGAATGATAAAGCTGCATACAGGAAATGAAGTATGGTCGCAATAAAAAGCGTGTATGGTAAGGAGTTCATAAAGTTGAAGTAGTATTTTTTTTAATCGAGGATTTTTTGAAACTCTTTTACAACGATTTTCTTTTTTTCGTTTCATTTTTGCTTTTAAAACCAAGAGCTATCGGAGTATCAGCTGGATTTGTGCTATTTCAATGTGAATTATTTAGCCGTTGCTTCCATGAGTGAACCGACTATTAAACAGGATATCGATTCGTGGTTGGCCACGCTAAACGACTGGATACAACGATGCAAAGGTTTCTGGCATTGGTTCACAACAGGATCAACCAAATCTAGGTGGACAGAACGAATATTGATGATTACTTTTTGTGTTACATAATACAATGCCACTAGTGAAAATCGTTTCACTGTTTTGTGCTAATCTAGAGAATAGAAATTTGTGCCAAGCTTCTAATCAAGATATTTGATTTTTAATAAATAGAGAAGAGCATTTTTTTATAAAAAATATAAATTTTTAATGACAAATTTTAATATCTATATCATTTTGATATATTTTGTAGAGATATTGAAATTTAATATTTATTTAATACTCAATTATAGTAGCATCATTAAAGAATGAGTTATGCTTATGATCTATTAGGATATTCTATAATAAATTGAACAAAATTATTACTTGGTTTGTTATTACAGCGCAGCTTTATTTGTTATTAATGTGCACTTTATATCATTCCCAATACGCACTAACCAGTAATTGAAATTAGATTATGCGAGGCAAAAGGAATAATTATCAGTTACACGTATCCAAATACTGTACATCAACGTATTAATATCCAGTCTGCATAATACTGTCAGCAAAACCCATACAATAGTAAACCTACTTTTCAATCAAATTGAAAAATTCACTGACCTATAGAGTAGTCTAGGGCTAAGTTTTTCGCTGCAGCAATGTTGTTTTTGGTAATAACATTACTATTTCTTAACTATTTTCTTTTCCCATAGGATAAATCGATTATATATATATATATATGTTATATATATATACATATATTATTAAAATTTACGCAACAAGGAGAAATTGATGGAAAAAACAGTTTCCACGACGAAAGAGTATAAGCCGAAAAAAATTTACTTTATCTAGCAAAACCATTTTTTCAATGAACCAAGATCTTCGGTTGAGACAAAAAAATGTGGCTAAATTAACTAAAATTTGGATGAATCAACTAAAATATTTGTTTGGTTTAACGAAATCGTATAGTAAGCAAATTATTTGGTTGATAGAACTAAATGTTGGTTATATCAGACAAATATTATTCCAATTTTACTCAATATACTTCAGAATGATTCAAGTTTCTTCAGTGAATTTCAAAACATTTCGAGATACTTTACATACGTGAGAGTACTTTAAGATACTGCAAGATATTTCAAAATACATTAGGATTTTCAATATACTTCAGAATAAGTCAATATATTTCAATATTCTTTAGGATATTTCACATTCTATCAATTATTTCAAGATTTTTCAAGATAATTCAGTAACTTTAGGATATTTTAAAATACATTATGATTTTCAATATACTTCAGAATATTTCAAACTACTTCAGGACATACGTTAAGAAATTTCACATACTTTAGAATATTTTATTTATGTTACTTCTCAAATAAAATAAGATTCAACAAATGTATAATATATCTTTGTTGCAGAAGAAACGTTGCAAACTTTAGTAAAATAAAAGTAAAAAGTACAGAAATTTAAAATATTTTAAAGCTCCAAAGTTGGAAACTTTCAAAATGTAATTTTGAAAGTATTTTAATGTAACTTTCGAAATTTTATTCGAATTGATTTGAAAATTTATTCCTTTCTTTGATAATATTTTTCTATCATAGTTTTAAAGCAATATCCTTCCAAATTCTTATCATTTATAATTTTCTAATCATTCGCGATTTCTATTAACGACGCACTAGACACCCTGAGAATATTTTTATGTTTAGAATAAGCAAAGCTCAAACAAAAATGTAATGCCTTCAGTTATTCAAAACTATGTCTCTGGTCAAGAATTTTTCAACAACAGGTTTTGTTTTAAACTTATTACAAAGTTTTCAAGAATTAAGATCCGTTAGCATCTTAAAGCCTTTAAGGTAAAACGAATGCAAAGTGCGGCACTTATTCGAGTCAGGAACTTGTGCAGTCGAATCGAAAGGTTGGTTCCTCCTCCTTTTTTTCTTTTACCATCTTTTCCATTACTTTTCTCCCCTTTCCTTACCTTACCACCGCTTGTATGTTATTTATGTATTTAATACCACGCCTGCTACACTAGCTCGACGTTTCTTGGAGTCTTTTTACCCGTTTTTTCGACGGTTTATTTCAGTCGTCGAGGCTCCGCGGTCCTCTAATTTCCTTCTTGAACGAGTTCAATGTCGAGCTACTGAGAAGAAATTTACCTATTAGCTTATCTAGAATTGATTTCAGGCGAAGCTCGGCAACCATTTCATTTTTTGTCCCTATATTATAATTTATCTTCAAAACAAACCTTTAAAAAATATGAACGTCTGTATTAAGTTATATTTGTATCAAAAATTGAATAATTATAAATAGACTACTAAAAAAATTTAATTACAATGAGAAAATTGTCCCCTGTTCTTATTGTTATTTGAAGATATGTTACTTTTTCATCATAATTAGTAATAATTTAGAAACAAAATTGTATAATATAATCAGCAACGCAATATAATAACATGAAAAAAATGCCCGCTTTGCGGACACATTTTCATCGCAAACTTCACGCGCAAATTTGAGCGTGCCTAGGGCCTGCGATCCGAAATACTCCAACGTTGCGCTTCGCGCTCCGTTTGGACTTCACGCTCGGTCTTATATTCTTAGCATACATATAAGTTTATTTCTTGTAATTTGATACTAAAGCTCAAGTCGATTTTATAATATTGTAGATGTGAATTACATTTTATCAAAGTTACTAAATTTTTTTTTGATTTCAAATGGAAACGAAAATTAAAATTACTTAAGGCCTTAAGAAACACATTCTCATCATGACACTCGCGCTCGATTTTCTATATACATTTCTGTAACTTTCTAATAAATTACATGATTAAAATAATTTATTTTCTTTCAAATATCTCAATAAGAAAAACCAATTGTAGACTTTATTTTAGTACACGATTTTGCATTTCAACGCTTATATCGTATCGCACATATTATGTTAAAAAAATGGAAATTTTGATTTTCAATAGTTTTTTTTTTAAATCAAAACATAAAATATTTATCTCCTTAAAAAATGCACTAATGAGAATTTGTAGACCTTATTTATGTAAATAATTTTCATCTCATCGTTTTTTTCGTAACTCACATATTTTGTTTGAAAAGTGGAATTTAAAAATTTTAATCGCATTTTGTCAAATTGAAACGCAAAATATACATTTTAACACACTGTAACTTTCTTCATTTTTTTTTTTACCGAAAAAGGCAATCGAATTAATTAGTAGAGATTTATGAGCACTATCAAAAACCAATATTGCAATTTACAATTTTTTCAAAAAGAATTTTTGTTGAATGTAGCTGGTTAACAAACTCGTCTTTTCTTTTTGGGCCCCCAAGTGGCGTGCCAAATTTCAATCCAATTCGATGATTCTTTCGAGAGTTATCATGTCCACAGACCGGTGCTATGGCTATTTGCTATTTACAGCAAGAAGCCACAAACAAGAAGAAGAAGTGTCCACAGACACCGGATATACGACAGACAGTTCACATAAAAGCAATACCTTCTCATATAATGAGAATGTAAAAATAATCTGAGATTATTTTTGCCCTTACGAACATTTTTCAATGAAAAATAATTATAAACATGAGAATGACATCTGGATAAGTACCATTTAAAGTCAGCACCTGAAACAATAAGAAAAGAACAACATTTACAGGCTACTTCAAGTGTACTTTATCCAGATGTATTTCTCATATTTTCCTAATAATGAATTTCTTATAATCGCAAACTGTTATAGAGAAATTAATGTTTTATAGAAATGTTAGTAAAATAGTTTTTTTCGAATATAACCTATGCTTAAAGAATTGATATCGACAGAAACACATAAGAAAAAACTATTTTTTCAATATCTCACAATCTGCGGATAACGTTAAAAGATTTTTTGGAATATTCCATTTGAACACGTTAGACTGCCAGCGATGAATTGCAGGAAAAATGGCAAGGCTTGAATTTCGCCGAGAAAGGAAAACAAGCGAGGCGCGAGAAATAACATAAAGACTGAAGCAAGATCGCAGGAATCGGAAAGAAAAGAAAAAAGAGTGGAATAGAAGGCGTTTAAATCATGATTTTTCTAGGTTTGTGCCAGACGCAGCTGTAATGTTCAACACCCCTTTCAGGATGACTATCACTATGGAAGTGTCTGACGATTATTGAGAGATCGTATCGATAAACGTGATAAAAGCTTAATAATTTCATCCAACTTACTTTTAAAATCCTAATTTTGAAAAAAGAGAACTTTCAAATT
Source organism: Diplolepis rosae (assembly GCA_030998225.1). Taxonomy (NCBI): domain Eukaryota; kingdom Metazoa; phylum Arthropoda; class Insecta; order Hymenoptera; family Diplolepididae; genus Diplolepis; species Diplolepis rosae. Next base: position 8,892,891 of record JAPYXD010000701.1, read on the forward strand.
CTACTTTTCTTGCATTTATAAAATGTCAGGGAAAAGCTTTGAGCGTAAAAAGTAATATTCAAGAAGTTGGCACCGCCATTTTTAATTTTCAAAAAGATGAAAATGGTGCTGAATTATGCTAAATGTGTGCCCCATTATGTCCTAAAAGATTTTTCGAAAAAATTAAAACTTGAGCCAAAATTCTAAAAAAAACGACTTTCTTGCTATCACCGCAATTTTTTTTCGAAATAGAAAAATTTGTGCTAGGCAGCCCATAAGGTACAAAAGAACGTACCATAAACAACAAATTTGATATCACAAAACGTTTTTTAGAAAAGAAATTTTATATTTATTTCCTTAGAATTCCTTCCTTAGAATCTTTGTCTTTGAAAATTCACTTTTTATTAAAAAATAACATGTCGTAGTTATCTACTACTAGTACTATGATAAATTTTCCAAAACGACTTAAAATGTTTAATATGCTTCGTAAAATCAAATAAAGAATTTAATTTATTTAATCGCAAATGTCTCATTCTCCGATTAAAAATATATAACTTTATATTAATACTTACTACGTATTTTTAACAGCTATGATTTGAAATACCTATTCCACGTCGTAAAAAATGCTATAACTGACACTTTTTACGCTTCGAACTCAGTGATTGTTCGACTGACAATATGTAGTTATCATTTTTACTACCCATTTTTCCCATGCACAGAACTGAACGTTCTCTAAAGCAAATTAATAATAAATCGAAGAAAATTTAATGAAAAATGAGAATAAAGTTTTCCGCGTATCGTGGCTATGATTTGTTGAAGAAAATGATGAGTCGATTCGATTAAAGTGCTTATTATGTGCAGCATAGTTGCCAAGCAAAAAGCTATAAATGAAGGTCGATAAGCGGCAAACGATGACTGCGTTTGCACTCTCTGGTGTGCTGCGATAAGATGTAATCAGCGCTATTTGCCGATTATAGCGGAAAACCCTTGAAAAATTGAAGCGGCTGTTCTACTGCGAAACTAAAACGGTCGCATAGTATTCAGACTATTTAACTATTCCTCTCATTAATATTTATTTGTAAATTCAAATTAAGATGACTAACTGTACACCGTGATTTATTAGAATCGCATCATTTTTAAAAATTTGGCTCGAAGCGATACGAAAATAAGTTTGGGCAAAAATAAAATTTATTCATAAAATTATTTTTTTGTGTATCAAATTCTTTTCATGAAAAATTATCTTTTCTCTTTCAAATTAGCCCTTCAATAATAATATTGCTGTTCTTGGAAGCAAAATTATCTATTTTTGCCTGAGGTCTAATTTTCGTGATCGAACTACCTTACCCGTGCAAAAATTGTCCAACTTGTTTCCAAGTTCCGATCCGGGCCCGATCGGATTTTCCACATATGGATTATGATAGACAAGATTATTTTCAAATTTTGTATTATGGTCGTGATATTATAGTGACTATATTGATATTAAAATGCCAAAAGCAAAAATTACATGGCAAGTTCGGAAGCACAGAATCGTTGGTGAGATTTCTTATATCCGCATTATAGATGAAGCTAAGTTAATTCACTAGATTCATTACATAAATCCTAGCATTGTAATGAACTAGATTATTACTTGAAATATTTTTTTATTAACGGTAATTTGAAAAGAAAATTATAATTTTAAGTGTAGAACGTTATTGTGTTTCATTATTTTTTATATCGTATATTCAATTTTCCAAAGTGGATTTTGTAGAAAGAAAATTATGAATAATGTAATTTATTTTTAGATTCAGAAGAATCGAATAGTTCTACAGACTACGAAGATGGGTTTGAAGATTATACTGTTTTTATACTTTTAATTATACTGTTGCATCACTAATCTGAATTTATGAAATACATTTTTTTGAACCAACTATTTATTGTTTTTAAACGTAAAGCCTTTAAATTTTACTATTTGTAGAAATACAAAATTAGAAGGGGCCATATCTGGACCAGATCGGGCCCCCATTTTACAGGCACAGATCTGGGCCCGATCGGGTAGGGCGTTTCATTACTGGTCTCGCGCTAGACAGATTACCCTATCGGGGCCACATTTTTCCCGATCGGGGCCCGATCAGCGCCCCACCAAAATTTTCGCACGGGTAATATAACACGTTTCGGGAAATATAACCAAGAATTATGGTAAAAATTGAAAATCCATAAGCCAACTTTTTTTTGGACAAAATATACATTTAAAGACGTGCATGCATATATTTCGCGTTTACATTATAAGACCTTCCATCCCGTGCAGAAATTTTAGTGGGGCGCCGATCGGGCCCTATATGGTAATCTGTCTAGCGCCAGACCAGTAATGAAACGCTCTACCCGATCGGGTCCAGATCTAGGCTTGAAAATCGGGGGCCCGATCTGGCCCAGATATAGCTTCTTCTAATTTTATATTTCTACAAATAAATAATAAATAAACAATAAATGACAATAAATGGTTGGTTCAAAAAAATGTATTTCTTAAATTCAGATTAGTGATGCAAAAGTATAATCAAAAGTATACAAACAGTATAATCTTCAAACCTATCTTCGTAGTTTGTAGAACTATTCGATACTTCTAAATCTAAAAATAAATTACATTATTAATAATTTTCTTTCTAAAAAATTTACTTTGGAAAATTGAATAAATGATATAAAAAATAATGAAACACAATAACGTTCTACACTTAAAATTATAATTTTCTTTTCATTTCAAATTACCGTCAATAAAAAAATATTTCAAGTAATAATTTAATTCATTACAATGTACTTTTTGCTTTCGGCATTTTAATGTTAATATGGTCACTACAATATCACGACCGCAACACAAAATTTGAAAATAATCTTGTCAATCATAATCCGTTGTGGTTCCGACCCGGGCCACACCGTGTGCCCCCCTGCGGCCAAATGTGGAAAATCCGATCGGGCCCGGAGCGAAACTTGGGAAAAAGTTGGGCAATTTCTGTACGGGATAGGTTGAAATATTACTTCCACGCATTTACGGAATATTATAATTGTAACGTTCGAAAAAGTTCCAATCAGAGTTTAAACGTTGGAATCGTAGATGATACTTTTTCTCCTCTTTAAAAACGTTCTAGTAAAGCGCTATTCTAATACAACTTCCAAAATTTCGAACCGCAATTGCGAGAGTAGTCTAGTGCGTTAGTTGTTTAACATACATTTAAAAAAATCGGCTATAGTTGCGACAACTACATTTACACAGTTCTTTGGCTTACAGTTAGATGTACTGTATTTTGCAGTTAGTCCAACTATTTTACAGTTACTGTAACTGAGTTCGCAGTTGCAGACCTTCAACTGTACTTTACAGTTCGTTTTGGCGCCAACTAATCCTCGCAGTTGACGCTACTATAAAATAAATTTGCCACAACTCAGTCACGCAGTTATAACAACAGTCGTTGATGTCATTTTCAACTAACAATCGTGCAAACTAACAATGGCGGATTTTTTTGTACAAAATACTTTAGATAATTTCGGACATGCATCGCACGTCGGTGTTTTTCGAAGTACGTATGAACTTGTAATTCAAAACAAATCTCATATTGCGTTATGATATACATTTTTTATGCATGGTCATGACCATTCAATGACACAATGAGTTGCTAGTTTTGAGGTTTTGTTTGTTTTAAAATGTAATTTAATGGCATTTTCAATGTTGGTTAAATTTTAGTATTTCGTCCAGATATTAATTTGTTTATTTTTAACTGCAATTTATAGTTGACAGAACGATACTATTTCCAAGATGCTCCAACTGCGATTTATAGTTGAGAGAACAGTATTATTTAATTCCATTAACAGTACTATACTGTAGGGATAACTGTAATGTACAATAGGGCCAACTTTCAAAGGTTTAGATGTCGCCGAAACGAAATGCATTTTATAGTTGGGATCAATGGACAAGGAGCAATGAAGATCACAAAATGATGCAATGAAAAAAAAATTTTTCTTCAATTTGGAATTATTACCATCGGAGATGGTAAAATCCACTTTTATCGATTTGACTTTCTAAGCCCTACTGTAATCGAAATATAAGAATGCTCGAAAGTGAAACGTACCCATCATAGATGGTAAAAATTTTCCTCAATGTTTCCATTTTTATGACAGACATTGAGTAATAATTGACATAATAAACTTTACGATTATGATGGGACTTTTTCACAACTTTTTCCAATAGTTTTGGTTTACTTTCTAAAATGGTACTTCTTCACTTGAAAAGTAATACATTTAGCCATCAAATTTCCTTCCGTGTAAGAACAACTATCCGACAAAATTATAAGGATTATAAAAGAATATCTTGTTGATCAACAACCTCTGCCTCCTAAATAATTCATCTCTGGTTGGATTACTTAGCAAATGTTTATATTGCGTCGAAGTTTGATAAGCACCGATATCAGATTACGCCGGTAATTATAATTAAACTCTTCGTAATAGATAGCCAGGTACGATGCTATAATTGCGCTCGGTGCTAACGAACTCGAATGGAGCGTTCAATTAAATGCTACTTAGCAGCCCAATTCCCATCCCATGGCTTCAGATACTCTAATCACCGAACCCTCCCTATTCGCTCACTTCTCAACCCCTCGCCGAGTGTTCCGCTTATTCGTAAAGGTGAAATTGTTTCCAGGCATGTGCCATCCACTTTTCATTTTCATTTGGAGATCAAGCATAATTTTTTAATCGGCTCCTATAAAGCTTTCAAATATGTGAGCTGTATAAATGCCATGTATCGAATGGACCACGTCACTAAATTATAATTTAGTCACGTGTCAAAACCTATAATTATAGGTCAATCCACTGATGCAAAATAACATTCTTTGTGAATAAAATATCCCCCTAATAGTTTCAGAAATGTAATAGAAGGGATTATTGTCTTTCAACTTCATTTAAGCAAAATTGCAGTTTTTTTATCCTACAATTTGTCGCAAAATTTTCACACAAACAAAATTGAAACGTAAAAAGGAGAATAACACAAAGTGCTATTCTATATCGACAAATTTAGCTTCGGAGGATAACACAATAAATAGTATATTGTTAGAAATGTTCGGAAATTTATACCATTTTTATGTTACAAAGGTAACGTAAAATTTGACAATATTGTATTGTATTTTTGAATAAAGGTGTCTTAAAATTACGAAAAATGTACTGAATATTCTAAAAATGTTCTTAGTATTATGAAAATCAACTGAATTTTCAGAGAATGTATCTTAAAACTACCAAACCGTAATAGAATTTTAATAAAATTAATCATAAAATTACGCAGCTGTAACAAAATTTTCAGTGATCCAGATGGAAAAGTCGGAGGCCAAACAGTACTTTTGAAATCACAAAATTTCACCAGATAAAATCCAATCAGTATCGGCTGCTAGTACTCGACCAGCACTACTTTAAAGTACCAGCCTAGTACTGACTTCAAACTCCCAGCTGAGTTATCATTAGGGCTTTATCCAGTACTATACCATAACCGGCTAATAGTACTGAACAAGTACTGCTTTTAAGTACCAGCCCAGTACAGGTTGCCAACTCCCAGCTGAGTTATCATTAGAGCTTTATCCAGTACTATGCCAGAACCGAATGATAGTACTGAACCAGTACTGCTTTTAAGTACCAGCCCAGTACAGGCTGCCAACACCCAGCTGAGTTATAATTAGGGCTTTATCCAGTACTATGCCAGAACCGAATGATAGTACTGAACCAGTACTGCTTTTAAGTACCAGCCCAGTACAGGCTGCCAACACCCAGCTGAGTTATCATTAGGGCTTTATCCAGTACTATACCATAACCGGCTAATAGTACTGAACAAGTACTGCTTTTAAGTACCAGCCCAGTACAGGTTGCCAACTCCCAGCTGAGTTATCATTAGGGCTTTATCCAGTACTATACCATAACCGGCTAATAGTACTGAACAAGTACTGCTTTTAAGTACCAGCCCAGTACAGGTTGCCAACTCCCAGCTGAGTTATCATTAGGGCTTTATCCAGTACTATACCATAACCGGCTAATAGTACTGAACAAGTACTGCTTTTAAGTACCAGCCCAGTACAGGTTGCCAACTCCCAGCTGAGTTATCATTAGAGCTTTATCCAGTACTATGCCAGAACCGAATGATAGTACTGAACCAGTACTGCTTTTAAGTACTAGCCCAGTACAGGATGCCAACTCCCAGCTGAGTTATCATTAGGACTTTATCCAGTACTATACCATAACCGGCTAATAGTACTGAACAAGTACTGCTTTTAAGTACCAGCCCAGTACAGGTTGCCAACTCCCAGCTGAGTTATCATTAGGGCTTTATCCAGTACTATGCCAGAACCGAATGATAGTACTGAACCAGTACTGCTTTTAAGTACCAGGCCAGTACAGGCTGCCAACACCCAGCTGATTTATAATTAGGGCTCTATCCAGTACTATGCCAGTACCGGCTTATAGTACTGAACCAGTACTGCTTTTAAGTACCAGCCCAGTACAGGTTGCCAACTCCCAGCTTAGTTATCATTAGAGCTTTATCCAGTACTATGCCAGAACCGAATGATAGTACTGAACCAGTACTGCTTTTAAGTACCAGCCCAGTACAGGTTGCCAACTCCCAGCTGAGTTATCATTAGAGCTTTATCCAGTACTATGCCAGAACCGAATGATAGTACTGAACCAGTACTGCTTTTAAGTACTAGCCCAGTACAGGTTGCCAACTCCCAGCTGAGTTATCATTAGAGCTTTATCCAGTACTATGCCAGAACCGAATGATAGTACTGAACCAGTACTGCTTTTAAGTACTAGCCCAGTACAGGATGCCAACTCCCAGCTGAGTTATCATTAGGACTTTATCCAGTACTATACCATAACCGGCTAATAGTACTGAACAAGTACTGCTTTTAAGTACCAGCCCAGTACAGGTTGCCAACTCCCAGCTGAGTTATCAATAAGACTTTATACAGTACAATGCCAGAACCGAATGATAGTACTGAACCAGTACTGCTTTTAAGTACCAGCCCAGTACAGGCTGCCAACACCCAGCTGAGTTATAATTAGGGCTCTATCCAGTACTATGCCAGGACCGGCTGACAGTACTGAACCAGTACTGCTTTTAAGTACCAGCCCAGTACAGGTTGCCAACTCCCAGCTGAGTTATCATTAGGGCTTTATCCAGTACTATGCCAGAACCGAATGATAGTACTGAACCAGTACTGCTTTTAAGTACCAGCCCAGTACAGGTTGCCAACTCCCAGCTGAGTTATCATTAGGGCTTTATCCAGTACTATACCATAACCGGCTAATAGTACTGAACAAGTACTGCTTTTAAGTACCAGCCCAGTACAGGTTGCCAACTCCCAGCTGAGTTATCATTAGGGCTTTATCCAGTACTATACCATAACCGGCTAATAGTACTGAACAAGTACTGCTTTTAAGTACCAGCCCAGTACAGGTTGCCAACTCCCAGCTGAGTTATCATTAGAGCTTTATCCAGTACTATGCCAGAACCGAATGATAGTACTGAACCAGTACTGCTTTTAAGTACCAGCCCAGTACAGGCTGCCAACACCCAGCTGAGTTATAATTAGGGCTCTAACCAGTACTATGCCAGGACCGGCTGATAGTACTGAACAAGTACTGCTTTTAAGTACCAGCCCAGTACAGGTTGCCAACTCCCAGCTTAGTTATCATTAGGGCTTTATCCAGTACTATGCCAGAACCAAATGATAGTACTGAACCAGTACTGCTTTTAAGTACCAGGCCAGTACAGGATGCCAAAACCCAGCTGAGCCATCATTAGGGCTCTAACCAGTACTATGCCAGGACCGGCTGACAGTACTGAACCAGTACTGCTTTTAAGTACCAGCCCAGTACAGGTTGCCAACTCCCAGCTGAGTTATCATTAGAGCTTTATCCAGTACTATGCCAGAACCGAATGATAGTACTGAACCAGTACTGCTTTTAAGTACTAGCCCAGTACAGGTTGCCAACACCCAGCTGAGTTATAATTAGGGCTGTATCCAGTACTATGCCAGGACCGGCTGATTCTACTGAACCAGTACTGCTTTTAAGTACCAGCCCAGTACAGGTTGCCAACTCCCAGCTGAGTTATCATTAGAGCTTTATCCAGTACTATGCCAGAACCGAATGATAGTACTGAACCAGTACTGCTTTTAAGTACCAGCCCAGTACAGGTCGCCAACTCCCAGCTGAGTTATCAATAAGGCTTTATACAGTACAATGCCAGAACCGGATGATAGTACTGAACCAGTACTGCTTTTAAGTACCAGCCCAGTACAGGTTGCCAACTCCCAGCTGAGTTATCAATAAGGCTTTATACAGTACAATGCCAAAACCGGATGATAGTACTGAACCAGTACTGCTTTTAAGTACCAGGCCAGTACAGGATGCCAAAACCCAGCTGAGCCATCATTAGGGCTCTAACCAGTACTATGCCAGGACCGGCTGACAGTACTGAACCAGTACTGCTTTTAAGTACCAGCCCAGTACAGGCTGCCAACACCCAGCTGAGTTATAATTAGGGCTTTATCCAGTACTATGCCAGAACCGAATGATAGTACTGAACCAGTACTGCTTTTAAGTACTAGCCCAGTACAGGATGCCAACTCCCAGCTGAGTTATCATTAGGACTTTATCCAGTACTATGCCAGAACCGAATGATAGTACTGAACCAGTACTGCTTTTAAGTACCAGCCCAGTACAGGTTGCCAACTCCCAGCTGAGTTATAATTAGGGCTTTATCCAGTACTATGCCAGAACCGAATGATAGTACTGAACCAGTACTGCTTTTAAGTACTAGCCCAGTACAGGTTGCCAACTCCCAGCTAAGTTATCAATAAGGCTTTATACAGTACAATGCCAGAACCGGATGATAGTACTGAACCAGTACTGCTTTTAAGTACCAGCCCAGTACAGGTTGCCAACTCTCAGCTGAGTTATCATTAGGGCTTTATCCAGTACTATTCTCACATCAAAATTACCACTTTTGAATTTTTTAAACCACTCGAAACACTGTGTTTTGCCTAGAACATGCTGGCCGTAAGCTTCCACAAGCATTCGATGGGCTTCCAAAGCAGATTTCTTCAATTGGTAACAGAAAATCAATGATGTCCGCAAATCGTAGTTTGAAGGCACAAAAATCGACATGATTTCAATGATTTGGTTTGACAGAGCGTATAGTTTTACCTAGCGACACATAGATGTCATTGCCGGCTTCATACTTATACACCTGGTACTATGCCAGAACCGGCTGATAGTACTGAACCAGTACTGCTTTTGTGTACCAGCTCAGCACAGGCTGCCAACTTCCAGCTGAGTTATCATTAGAGCTTTATCCAGTACTATGCCAGAACCGAATGATAGTACTGAACCAGTACTGCTTTTAAGTACTAGCCCAGTACAGGATGCCAACTCCCAGCTGAGTTATCATTAGGGCTTTATCCAGTACAATGCCATAACCGGCTAATAGTACTGAACAAGTACTGCTTTTAAGTACCAGCCCAGTACAGGTTGCCAACTCCCAGCTGAGTTATCATTAGAGCTTTATCCAGTACTATGCCAGAACCGAATGATAGTACTGAACCAGTACTGCTTTTAAGTACTAGCCCAGTACAGGATGCCAACTCCCAGCTGAGTTATCATTAGGGCTTTATCCAGTACAATGCCATAACCGGCTAATAGTACTGAACAAGTACTGCTTTTAAGTACCAGCCCAGTACAGGTTGCCAACTCCCAGCTGAGTTATCATTAGAGCTTTATCCAGTACTATGCCAGAACCGAATGATAGTACTGAACCAGTACTGCTTTTAAGTACCAGCCCAGTACAGGCTGCCAACACCCAGCTGAGTTATAATTAGGGCTCTAACCAGTACTATGCCAGGACCGGCTGATACTACTGAACCAGTACTGCTTTTAAGTACCAGCCCAGTACAGGTTGCCAACTCCCAGCTTAGTTATCATTAGGGCTTTATCCAGTACTATGCCAGAACCGAATGATAGTACTGAACCAGTACTGCTTTTAAGTACCAGGCCAGTACAGGATGCCAAAACCCAGCTGAGCCATCATTAGGGCTCTAACCAGTACTATGCCAGGACCGGCTGACAGTACTGAACCAGTACTGCTTTTAAGTACCAGCCCAGTACAGGTTGCCAACTCCCAGCTGAGTTATCATTAGAGCTTTATCCAGTACTATGCCAGAACCGAATGATAGTACTGAACCAGTACTGCTTTTAAGTACCAGCCAAGTACAGGTTGCCAACTCCCAGCTGAGTTATCATTAGGGCTTTATCCAGTACAATGCCATGACCGGCTGATACTACTGAACCAGTACTGCTTTTAAGTACCAGCCCAGTACAGGTTGCCAACTCCCAGCTTAGTTATCATTAGGGCTTTATCCAGTACTATGCCAGAACCGAATGATAGTACTGAACCAGTACTGCTTTTAAGTACCAGCCCAGTACAGGCTGCCAACACCCAGCTGAGTTATAATTAGGGCTTTATCCAGTACTATGCCAGAACCGAATGATAGTACTGAACCAGTACTGCTTTTAAGTACCAGCCAAGTACAGGTTGCCAACTCCCAGCTAAGTTATCAATAAGGCTTTATACAGTACAATGCCAAAACCGGATGATAGTACTGAACCAGTACTGCTTTTAAGTACCAGCCCAGTACAGGTCGCCAACTCCCAGCTGAGTTATCAATAAGGCTTTATACAGTACAATGCCAGAACCGGATGATAGTACTGAACCAGTACTGCTTTTAAGTACCAGCCCAGTACAGGTTGCCAACTCCCAGCTGAGTTATCAATAAGACTTTATACAGTACAATGCCAGAACCGAATGATAGTACTGAACCAGTACTGCTTTTAAGTACCAGCCCAGTACAGGTTGCCAACTCTCAGCTGAGTTATCATTAGGGCTTTATCCAGTACTATTCTCACATCAAAATTACCACTTTTGAATTTTTTAAACCACTCGAAACACTGTGTTTTGCCTAGAACATGCTGGCCGTAAGCTTCCACAAGCATTCGATGGGCTTCCAAAGCAGATTTCTTCAATTGGTAACAGAAAATCAATGATGTCCGCAAATCGTAGTTTGAAGGCACAAAAATCGACATGATTTCAATGATTTGGTTTGACAGAGCGTATAGTTTTACCTAGCGACACATAGATGTCATTGCCGGCTTCATACTTATACACCTGGTACTATGCCAGAACCGGCTGATAGTACTGAACCAGTACTGCTTTTGTGTACCAGCTCAGCACAGGCTGCCAACTTCCAGCTGAGTTATCATTAGAGCTTTATCCAGTACTATGCCAGAACCGAATGATAGTACTGAACCAGTACTGCTTTTAAGTACTAGCCCAGTACAGGATGCCAACTCCCAGCTGAGTTATCATTAGGACTTTATCCAGTACTATACCATAACCGGCTAATAGTACTGAACAAGTACTGCTTTTAAGTACCAGCCCAGTACAGGTTGCCAACTCCCAGCTGAGTTATCATTAGAGCTTTATCCAGTACTATGCCAGAACCGAATGATAGTACTGAACCAGTACTGCTTTTAAGTACCAGCCCAGTACAGGCTGCCAACACCCAGCTGAGTTATAATTAGGGCTCTAACCAGTACTATGCCAGGACCGGCTGATACTACTGAACCAGTACTGCTTTTAAGTACCAGCCCAGTACAGGTTGCCAACTCCCAGCTTAGTTATCATTAGGGCTTTATCCAGTACTATGCCAGAACCGAATGATAGTACTGAACCAGTACTGCTTTTAAGTACCAGGCCAGTACAGGATGCCAAAACCCAGCTGAGCCATCATTAGGGCTCTAACCAGTACTATGCCAGGACCGGCTGACAGTACTGAACCAGTACTGCTTTTAAGTACCAGCCCAGTACAGGTTGCCAACTCCCAGCTGAGTTATCATTAGAGCTTTATCCAGTACTATGCCAGAACCGAATGATAGTACTGAACCAGTACTGCTTTTAAGTACCAGCCCAGTACAGGTTGCCAACTCCCAGCTGAGTTATCATTAGTGCTCTAACCAGTACTATGCCAGGACCGTCTGATACTACTGAACCAGTACTGCTTTTAAGTACCAGCCCAGTACAGGTTGCCAACTCCCAGCTAAGTTATCAATAAGGCTTTATACAGTACAATGCCAGAACCGAATGATAGTACTGAACCAGTACTGCTTTTAAGTACCAGCCCAGTACAGGCTGTCAACTCCCAGCTGAGTTATCATTAGAGCTTTATCCAGTACTATGCCAGATCCGAATGATAGTACTGAACCAGTACTGCTTTTAAGTACCAGCCAAGTACAGGTTGCCAACTCCCAGCTAAGTTATCAATAAGGCTTTATACAGTACAATGCCAAAACCGGATGATAGTACTGAACCTGTACTGCTTTTAAGTACCAGCCCAGTACAGGTCGCCAACTCCCAGCTGAGTTATCAATAAGGCTTTATACAGTACAATGCCAGAACCGGATGATAGTACTGAACCAGTACTGCTTTTAAGTACCAGCCCAGTACAGGTTGCCAACTCCCAGCTGAGTTATCAATAAGACTTTATACAGTACAATGCCAGAACTGGATGATAGTAGTGAACCAGTACTGCTTTTAAGTACCAGCCCAGTACAGGTTGCCAACTCTCAGCTGAGTTATCATTAGGGCTTTATCCATTACTATTCTCACATCAAAATTACCACTTTTGAATTTTTTAAACCACTCGAAACACTGTGTTTTGCCTAGAACATGCTGGCCGTAAGCTTCCACAAGCATTCGATGGGCTTCCAAAGCAGATTTCTTCAATTGGTAACAGAAAATCAATGATGTCCGCAAATCGTAGTTTGAAGGCACAAAAATCGACATGATTTCAATGATTTGGTTTGACAGAGCGTATAGTTTTACCTAGCGACACATAGATGTCATTGCCGGCTTCATACTTGTACACCTGGTACTATGCCAGAACCGGCTGATAGTACTGAACCAGTACTGCTTTTGTGTACCAGCTCAGCACAGGCTGCCAACTTCCAGCTGAGTTATCATTAGGGATCTAGGCAGTACTATGTCACTATCCATGCCAATATTCCACCAGTACCGTGTCAGAATTCTTCATTTTACGAAACTGTAACTGAATAAAACTCCAGTCACGTGTATCGGGAAAATTACAGTAGAAATTTCTAACAGTGTATATTTAATAATAATTCCTATTGGTGAAATTGATGAAGAATTATTAAAAAATTAAATGAGCCATTATACATTGCATCGAATATTTACGTGTAACTTATTTAGTTGTCCCTCAAGCTTTTAAATTAAAAAGTAATTATTTTTACATTTATGATTAAATTTAAAACGATTGAATAAGACATAAAATAAAGATAAAAACCATAACTGATCCATTAATCTTACCAGTAAAGACCTTTATTAGCGAAAGTGCTCATAGCACAAATGCTCAACCTTATATTAGGGTTAAGCTCGGTCTCCTTTTATAGTGCCTAACTTCTCATTAAGAATTCATACCAGCTGCTCGACTAAACTGAGGCAGAACCAGGGTTTTATTGTATGAAAAATTAATAATAAAAGTCGAACTCAAGGTCTTCTTAATAGGCCAATTCATATAAATTTTGGTGCAGATAACAAAATTTATTTTCTTTGGTAATCTTAATTATTTTATCAGAGCTTTTAATTTTCTAAAACTATGTTACTATTGATTATTTGAAATGTTCAGAACCTGTCATTTTTTCAAGATGCAAAATTACAAAATTTGTTATCAGAAAATATACTAAATTACCCATGCAATAATTTTACCGTGGTCTAGACTAGAACTCAGGCCTTGAAAGTACTGATTCGGCGTGAAACTCTGAGCCGAGCCTGGGCCTAGCCTAACAAATGGATTATTGCAACGCCATCCTGCGATTTTTTAATCTACTTGACCAGGCCCAACTCTGGTTCTGCTTTTCATTCCAGGCTAGGGTCAGATTGAAGAAATTTGGCACGGATACCAATGATTATTTTCAGTTTTAATTAGCATTCTATTCTCGACTGCACAAATTTTAAAAATATATTGCAGCAATTTCTGGAAATTTTTGACCGTCAATATTGGCCTTAAAATAAACATAATCATAGAACAAAAAAACATTTCCAGCTATTTTTTCTATAATTGAACTTTTCGTCGATGTAATTCCTGGAATAGTAATTGTAGTTAATGAAATGAAGCGCAAAAGCAAGAATTACGGGTGGAATCCGCGTGACCGAGGGCAGAGGTGCCGCGGTTTTTAACGTCTCGCTATCTAAAATTTTTCAATCCCTTGAGTCACTTGTGCGAGAAGTACGAGCTCACGATAGCAGAAAATGAATGCCCCCGCATAAGTGTATTCTCGTGTAGATGGCGTCGGAAAGTATAAGTCGGTCGACCTCTCGTGACTCTTTGGACTTACGTGGGGCCAGCCTATCTCAGATCTTTCAATTTCTCATACTTTCCTTCGCTTATAGCATCGAATCGTCGTCCGGTTTCGACGTGAGGCTTTGATTGATGTTCAAATTGTCTTAAAAAAGTTATCGCTATTTTCCACTAGAGGATTTACAATCCGTTTTCTGTTTACTTATTTGTTCCTTATTTTTAAACCAAGATCCACTAAAGTACTTTGAATTCAAAAATTGGTCACCTTCTTCGTGTTCTAACAAAAAATTATCTCGCGCAGAAGAGTAGGAAGTGCTTTAGGGCAATATATCAACCGACCTGACTTCGGTAATTGCAATCACAGTACGATAAGGTTATTTAAAGGCTAATAAACATAATGAGTTTCTGATACCAGATAGTAGATATATATTTTTGTTACAATTAATAGCTAAGGGCTCGTTCTGAAGGATAAGGATAGGACTAACTCCATAAAAAACACCGAACCTCTTGGAGACGCCCCTTCTTGTACACACCTTCCCAAAAATCGTCAAAAATTACAATATATTTCAAATGTGCATAATTTTGAGGGTGATTTTTTTGTAATATTCATTTTTCCTAAAATTACATAGAAATCATGCCAGTAATGCGAATATGAAGTCATATTCTGAAATTTTCTAAAGTTTAAGATGGCGGATTCAATATGGCGGATCGAAATTGCAAAATTCAATCTGATTTACATGAAATTCGGTACATTAGGGTTTTACGGGTCGCTGATTTCGAACTAGAAGTCAAACTTCAGAAATTCAAAATGTCCGATCCAATATGACGGACTGAAATCACAAACTATAACTTGATTTGCATGAAACATCTGGGATTTTTTCGAGTCGATGACTCCAAATTTAAAATAAAATTCCATAAAATATCTAGATCTTTTGTATCGAGCACCTCACGTCACCACACCAAATTAATAGCAAAAGGTGATCTTAACGGTTGCGTGAGGTGCAGTCTCTAATATTGTCATACAATTATTTTTTTATCTTCTTGATTATCCTAATAGTGAGTCTGACACTTGCGGATAGTCAAGCTGAAAATCCAGAGGGACCGTCTGGCTTTGAATTTTGACTTTCTAACTTTGACCTTCCATTTTCCCCATATATCTTTAAACTCGAATTTGAATTTATTTTTAGAAATTACATATTTATTAAGGGGGGCGCCCTATCCAGCATTTTCAAAAAATCGATTTTTTTTTTTTTCATTAATCGATTGGGTCATGTCTTGAAAGTATATTCTCAA
The DNA here is from genome assembly GCA_030998225.1 of Diplolepis rosae. Lineage (NCBI taxonomy): Eukaryota > Metazoa > Arthropoda > Insecta > Hymenoptera > Diplolepididae > Diplolepis > Diplolepis rosae. The sequence continues at coordinate 8,908,595 of JAPYXD010000701.1, forward strand.
AATATTATGACTCAACTCTGAATATTGTGACACCCACAGTTCGGGCGCGCTGTGGCCGCTGTGGGTCACAGCTCGAAACTCGAAATTTTAAATCGATTTTTCTCAAAACTATGTTTTCCAAATTGCGGTACACGATTGTGAAAAAACTACTAAACCGATTTTCGATTTCTAAAATTTTTTTGTAAATTATTAAATAAACGAGTCCATGAATGTCTGAAATTATAAAAAAAAAGTTTTTTTATACACTTTTTAGCCACATTTAGCAGCCAAAAATGACGAAAAAAAAGCACTTTTTTTTCAAGACGTGATTTCAATATTTTGAAATCAAATTTTTTGGAGTTGCTGACATTCATGCACTCCGGGAAGCCTGCTAAATAATAAAAAAATTGGGTTGCATGTTTCAGATGAAAACTTTGGGCTCCACGATGTACCGCGAAAAATCCGTCCGCCGCGACACGCCACACGCGATCATCAATAAGTCCGCCATATTTTTATTTTAGTTCTTGAAAAAATGCTTTTTTTGTAGTTCAAACATGTTTTTAAATATATGCAAAAAATTATTCGTGTGTGTTTTTATTTTCCAAGTGAAAAAAAATCCCAAAAAATGACCACTTTTTGACGTGTTGGATAGGGCCCCCCCCTTACTCTTGAAATTTGACAAAGTACTGAAAAGCATTTTTAATTGTAGTATTTTACAACAATTGATAATACGACTTAGTAATATGGATTATGAAAAATTGTCAAAATCAATGATAATCCAATAAAATGTAAGATTATTTGTGTGCCGATTACTGGGACATTTACCTAAGTATTTTTTACTTTTTCTAAATATTTTTTTACGAAAACACTTTTTTTAACAAAATTTAGAGTCAATGTGACCTTTGTTACTATCAATCATATCGATACAAATTTAGTTCGCCAACTGTCGCTGTTTTACCTTGTTTTACAAAGAAGAAAAATATTGTATAATTTTCAAGAGTAAATGCTCACCCTCTAATTGTCAGATTACGTGTCGCGAGGTCAGATGTCGCGAGGGTGCGAGCGATAAGGTCGGCTTTAAGAGTACAAACTTAATAGCAACCTTGTATATAATAGAATCGTATACATATATACACCTACGTACATAGAAGGATCGTGCGTGCGTCGTTAAGACCGTAGAAGTATCCAGAACACGTGCACGTGATTGTTGTGCGATGAAGCTCATGACACAAGAGATCTATTACACGTTATTTGCCGCTATTAACCCTTTGCGGACGAATGTTGCCGCACAAGTGATATTACATTTCTATTCACTAGAATAAAATATTCTATTCTAAAATAATAATTATTATTGTTCTTTAATAAAGTTTAAAATTTCATTAAACAAAATATTTTTCAATTAACTTCATATATTTAATAGTTTAGTGATGTCGCTTTCTATAACAAAATTTGTTCGACCCAGCAAGAAACGCACTTGAAAAAGCACCCGATCGTAAATGGTTAACCTTCAAACACTAGAAGGTATTCTAAACAGGTCCAAGAAATTGCTGCTTTTACAAGCAAGTTTTGGCAATAAATAGAGGACAAATTTCTAGAATTAAGGTTTTTCCTAGATAGACTGTGCCTTTTAAAAATGATACTTTAGGCTTTTAGCAAAAATTTTTGATCACACAAGTCTTCGCCGGGTTTGTAAATTTAAAAAAAAGGTATTTTTTTGGTAATATATTATTTATATCTAGTACACTTATAATTATCACTTTTCTGTTTATTTGACTCTTTTCTATAATTTTTTAAATAAATTTTCGGAAAAATTTGACTAATTATAAGTATTTCACAATGAATTAATCGGAAAAATATTGGTTTCAGAAAAAAATACTCAACAGAAATTGTATGTGTTGAGGACTGACGTACAATATTGATGTAAAAAATCAGCAACGTAAGGTAGCAATGAAAAGTTACATTAATCTGTATTCAATTTTGTGTAATTTTTTCAGACACATAGAATGTGTAAATCACAGGTTCGATTGATACGGAAAGTTCCAAAGCAGAAGAGAAACGAGTAACTTCGCGGCATCGTAACGTGTCAGAAGACCATTAATTTCCTGTTAAACCAGTCGATTTGAAGTAGATGGTTAAACGATTTGTCAGTCAGACAGTGCCAGTGCACTTGCGGAAGTAACGCAAACTATGTGCATGTACGATAGCGTATCGGACTTTGGCTTATTACGACGTAAAGAAAAATTGTTGCTCAGTCCTTGTATCTAGTTGCTAATTTCAATGTAGCGTGCTCAGTAAATTGAAAAGTCGATCTCTTTATCATTCACTTACAACTTTCATTTCTGCAATATAACATGCTAAATAAAAACAACTAACAATAAACAGAATTCAAACGAATAATTCACGGTTCATTATTACTAATAGCAGAATATTTATCAATTATGTAAAAATTTTAGGAGAGGGTTAAATGCGAAAAATGTTACCAAAACTCAAATTACAAAAGCTTTCAACACATATGTAAACATTTAAAAAATTTTAAAACTTCTGAAAACCGCGGAAGGATTGAACAATTTAAGCCATATGGGTGATTCTTTAAAAAAGGGGCATTTTCATGTCTATAATACCCTTAAAAGGGCATTTAAATATTGTTGTAGATAATATACGTTTTTATGAACAACTCTTAATATTTTTACTACCCCACTAAAAATTATAAGAAAAGCTGCAGTGTTTTTTATAAAAATCATATCTACTTACTTGGAAAAAGTCGTTTTTACATGTCCAAATATATGTGAACCGCTGTGTTTTTATTAATATTGTGAGAAAACTATCCTATTATTGTAGTTAAACAATCATGTAAACAAATCTATTTCTTTGGATCAAAGAAAATTTTTTTCAATTAACGAACCTTTCTTTAATGCAAAGAAATTTTTTCTTTGACCGTATATCAAAGAAATGTTCTTTTGATTCAAAGAAACTGTTTTCTCAGATACGATAATGGAAGTTAGACATTTTTTCACTACTTTACATTAAGTATAAAAGTCAGCTTTTTCTTCTTATATGTATCAAACGCGTTATTGCTTTTAAAAAAAAATCGAATCAAAATATGGCGTACCATTTTACAATTAGAAAAAGTATGTCTCAAAACGTGCCGTATTTTTTTTTGTCTCGTTTTTCATTACCGTAACTTCCATTATCGTCAACTGTCAGTTGGTTATATATTTCACGGTGTTTTCAATTGCAATTTAACAACAGTTTTGTCAAATTTACACTTTTCTTGTGGCAAATGTGAGTAGTTTGGATTATTTACATTTGGTGAGCGTTTTTTTAAAAATAATTTTAATAAATATACTGACAAAATAAGTAATGAATTTTCAGTTCGAAAAATGTGAGAAAATGACAGAACCAATTAAATCTTCAGACTCTTATAATTTCCGAAGCGAAAAAACCGAACGGGAAAAATAAAGCTGCTGATGTGTATGCGAAAGGACAAAGAAAAAAAAAAAAAAAAATTTTTCAGAAAATAAAAATTTTAGACATTTGGTGCAAAAAAAACTAACCCTTATTACTGCCTTGTTAATCGAAGTAGAACAACGGGGTTCCTATGGAATCCTATCAATTCATGGGTTTATATTTCTTGGTGTATCATGCTACAAAAATTAATAGCTTCCGAAATTACTTTTCCAGTGTATCCTTCACGAGAAAAGTGCTCGTTTGTACATCAGAGTGACAAAAATTTCAGATTCTAGAATGGGTGTAAAAACTATGTTATGGAAGTTGTAGCTCGAATACTTAGAGGTGTTATCACTTTCGATGTAACAAAGCCGTCGAACAAGTAAAAACATGTATTTTGAAAATATTTGTTAAAAAAAGTTTTCCTATCGTGAAGTACCTCTTTTTCAGAGAATCACTCATATAAGATAATTTAGAATCTCCCTTCATTAAAAATAAATAGTCAGGCCTTACTAACCTAATTAAATGAGATAAAATTGCCTCCCTTATTATTGAAAGTCCAACATTCCCTCGCCATCGCTCGGGGCGTAACAGATGATTTTGTATTATTTGGTATCATTACCATTAACATAATTACCTTATTGATAATAAGGGAGGCGATTTTAGCTGATTAAGTCAGGTTGGTAAGGCCTGACCATTTATTTTTAATGTAGGAGTCTTGTAAAGTGTTAATTCTACAGAATGAGCGTTGTTCACAAAGATAATAATACACTGGATTTGAATTACACAACTTATTACACAATCACAAAAGTGCGTTTTACAGGGTTTTGTGAATTTTTGAGAATCAATATTTTGATATTCATATTTCCAAAGATTCGTCAGTTTTTTATTTTTAAATCCAGATTTTATTTTTCCATGTTTTGAGCATGCAAAATCTTTTAACGTCTTTCAAATTTATTTTATATTTTACTTTTTTCTGATAAAATATTTTACAAATCTATTCATTTTTCTGGGATTCCATCAATGTCTATAGAGCTAATATTAAATTTTTGGAAATCTTATCACGAAAGTGATTAGACGTAATTTATAAACATCTTTAATTAAATTATAATTTTAAAAAAGTTCAGTAATGATTTAATAAAACTGATAAAAAGTAATTAAAGATTAATTATAAGAAGACTAGAGCTTTACATTGTCTATAATTTATTGTTTTGAAGACGAAAGTAGATTGATAGGAGGACGTGAGGATAAATTGGTCTGTATAGAGGTGAACTGAAGTGGATTTCAGTGAATGGGAGTGAATATTCCTCTTCACGAATCTAAGATAATTTTCCGAGTAAGGATGTTTAACACGCATTATATATGATTTTGATTAAATCCGTCAAGGCTAAATAAAGAAGACTGAATTATCGCTTTCATAAAAAAATAAAATTATTCTTTCCATAATAGATTAAAAATTTAATTTTGAGGACCGTTGTCTTTTGAATTATTGATTTTTGTCAGAAAAAAGTGTAAAAGTAGTTTAACTAGAATAACTGAGATGCATTTTTTATCTAAATTTAATGAACTTTTGAAACATTTTTAGAGGTAAGTTAATTAAAATTGAAGCCTCAAATCCTAAATAACTAATGTGAGACGGATATAGGGAGGTCATATCAAAGCTCTTTAAAAGATTTAATCAAAATCTAAGATTCTAGAGTTTCTCTTCACATATTTTCCATATATACCAATGTATTAACTTCAAACTTTTGCGGTTTTCCAGGCACAAAGTTTCCTATTTCACTTTAATTTTGATTTTAAATTTCCACTACCATATCATTCCTGGATTTATCCTAATTATACTTCTAAAATGATTTAAAAAGCTAATTTCTGGTATTTTAAAATTGCCACCATAAATAATTATACTGTGTCTGCTTTTAAAAATTAAACCCTTTAAAACAAGGAAAATAACAGTTTAATTTTCTGCCTCTTTATCTAACATTAAACCTTCGTTTATTTGCACCAACTCTGATTGCATTCATAGCAAAGCAAACGGTATGCTTTGTTTCGATTATTCAAACATCGTGGAAATACCTCTTCTGCTCTTTGTGTTCCGTTTATTGCGTTTCACATATTTTCTAGCTTCAGAATCTCTTGGAGTGAGATGTGATATTCGAAATGTCCCCAAGGCAAATCCCACAGTGATAGAGAATGACAACGATACATGGATGTAGCCAGTAACCCAAACCCTCACACAAACGACACCCTGGCGACAAATTCGAATTTCGTCGTTGTCGATGCTTGTCATTCGATGGCATTGCAGAATTGCTTTCTCCTGGGGCAACAAAAAATCACTAAATATCTATCTGACTATTCTCTTAATTTCTCAATATCTATGAGTTATTTTTAATTGTCCTTCTACACCGGTTAAAGTGTTCGTAATGGCAGAAAGTAAGCAATTACCGCTTCACTAGAGAATCTTTCTCAATTCCACTATGAGATTACGGGAGTGAACACTAACGAGACCTTAAGGATGTAGTCTCGTGTTTCGAATTTATGCACCAAACATAGCTGATTAGTGTAAGTATACATTTTTTATAAGAAATTTGAAAACAAAACTTTAAACGCATTATTCTCGAAATAACATTTTTGCACATGTTATTCTATACAACAATGGCTCCGGCGGGTACTAAAATTACTTAAACCTTTGTGACCCAAATTATTTCTATCCACTTACCATCCGAAAGAACAACTGTTATGGAATGTGGCAAGGTTACAAATGACAAAAAGAAATGCCATAAATATCACTCCACTCAAAACTACCCTTAAGGTCAAAAACGACCCTTAAGTTAGAAAATGGTATTGGAGAATTTTTCATCGGGATATTTGCATCTGAAATCATTTAAGAACATCCGAAGAAATTACTCCCATGCATGAAAAGACTTCAAATTACTTCAAGGGGTTGTTTTTCACCCCTTAGTATAAAACTACAATGTGAGATCTACAGGTGTCACCCTTGTCCAGGGTGAGTCTTTTAATCCATTTGGGGGTTGTATCTCCACCCTCCAGTAGTTGGACCCCAAAAGTTATGTCCCTATTTCTAATTTTTCGTCAGTTTGATCCAACATAGAATTATGAGATAGTACAAAAAAACGCTCATTGACCATTGTTGACGCAAGGGGTGTCTTGCACATATCAGGGTAGGTTATGTATCAACGAATATTTTCTTCTACAAAATTGAATATGGTAATAGGAATCAGTAGACTAAAAATTTTCATTGTGAAAAGGACTGCATATAGGGGTAGTTTTTGGGAGTGATGGTGGTTGAAGACTCACATAAAGTCAAATTTGTCTTGAAAGTGATAAAAGTGCATTTTGTATGTGTTCTTTATTAATAAAAATTTTCATATCTAGTACGGAACGGAGCCAAGAGCATTCAGAACCATAATTAATTTAATTTCTTTGTTTCAGATGACTTCAAGTGCCGTAATCAACCGCGCAGCCCACCTTCCTCCTTTTAAAGGTGTCTACTTCAGCTTAAAAAAACAATTATAAAATTGTGTAGAATTAAGTTAAAAAATTTGTTTTTATAGTTCACGATGTCAATAAAAACATGTAAAAAATTGAAAATTTTTTATTTTATTATAAATAAAATCCTGAAATAAGCTTCCGAAACGGATCTGAACATGAGACTACACCCTTAAGACGACTCACTACCATGAAAAGCATTGAGTTAATTATCGATCGAAAGTACAGTCTCCAGTATCATTTGACGAAAATCTAGCAGAACTTTCATCATAACATTAGTATTGAATAGAGGTGCGAAAGGTAGAACATGAAATTCACCTCAAGAACTTTCGAAGCTAATAGTTTTACTGCAGCTAGTTAGTAATCAAAGAGAGACGTAGTTAATTGTGAAACTAACCGCGAGGAATTCAAGAGGAATTGTTATTTTGAAACTTATTTATTGTTCTAAATTAATAGTGTTCTCAGATTTTTTGATAAATGTTTCCATGAACTTATGGTATGTCATACAACTTGTTACGCTGAAAATAAACCAAAGTTATTAATTATTACTCGTTTATATATTTGATGTAATTATTGGAAATTCAGTTCTGTACAGAGAGAAGGGTTTGTTGTTAGATAGAGAGAAAAAGAAGATCAATCTGAATATCCACAATGTCAGGCTGGCTGTATTTGAGGATCAACTATAAGACAGCCTTCTAGATGATCAAACTAACCATGTCTAAAGGAAAAATATGTTCGATTTGATCATTACAGGAGGTCAATTTAATCATCCAGGAGTGTCGGCGTGAATAAGTAAAAACATGATGTTTAACTCGACCATCCTGGAGAAGTAACTTATTCCAGTAGTGAGTCTGACCCTCTGCAGATAGTCAAGCTGAACGTGAAATGGGAGCTTTACTGACCATGTCGAAAAAATTATCGAAGGACCGACTGAATAACTAGAAAAATTTCTAAATTTTCACTCTCTAACATTGACAACCCATTTTTCTCTATCAAATTGGCATTTATTATGCAGATATATTAGGAATTAAACGTTAGGTAGTAAAGGTGTTTCGAAATCAATGTGAAATATTAATTTGAATTCAACAAAACTAATTAGTCCTGTAGCTTTGTTTTCTTCGATAAGAGTAGCAATTCTGAAATTGACAATTTTGATGGAGTGAGATTGGAAAAAACACAAAAAGTCTTATGAACTCGTTCTTGAAATAAAACAGTTCATGGTAAAAATCGTGAATATCATAATCTCTGTGGATGTCGCATTTTCCAATTAAAAAATAAAATTTTCAAAACACTTTTTTTTCTATAAATTATGTGTACTCAAACTATCAGAATTTCGCGTAAGTGCTAGTTTTTTGTTTCACCCACAATAGAGATAAAAGATTCAATTAGTAATATTTTATTGCCAAAGTTTATTTTTGAAGATTAAATCTTTCAAAATTAATGTCAATCAATGATTATTGGTAAATTGTTCTAAATTCAGATATTTTTTCAATAGATTGTTTAACACGTGACATACTTGACTCCCCTTAACACTTCTTCAATTTGTACGAATTTTCAACAAAATTAATACAAGTCAGTTTTCATTTTCAAATTAGAATATATTTCTGTACGGTACATAGAGATAGAGATATGGATCGTAATTCCGTTTTAAAACTTCTCTATTTTTTAATAAGTTCACTAAAAAATTGTAACATACGTGTAAAAACTGTTTTAATAACAATATCAAATTAAAATTATTTCGTGTATGTGAATTTGTAACATATATATTAGCTGATATATAGTGCAAGAAATATATTATACGGAATTTCTTAAGTCAAATGTTTTTTGAATAATTGTTAATTCAGAATCTCATGAATTATTTCGACAGTTTTGTATTAAGAGCATTTCTATGAATTCAAACATTGAAGTTCTCCACGTTAATAAGAGCAAAACTTCAATTTTATCTTTTTTTAAATTGAACATTTTGACAAAATTATTAAGTGCAGAAAGAAATTTTAACTCTGAAAAATAGATGCCTATATTGTTCAAAAAGTACTGCTACATTTTCTTCAAAAAAATACAATAAAAATTACTCGACCAGATGAATCCAAACAAATATTTCCAAATATTCGTTACATTTGAAAAAAGCTTACTAAACACAGTTAAAAAAACAAATATCTTGTTGGCTATATGTTTTCCTTGATGTTCCATAAAGGTTTTACACTATATTAATAAATTAAAAATATTTCCTGGCCCAACAATTATTTTTTCAACCTTTTTAGGCTCATTTTGAAACTAAAAACAAGTTTTCCTCTAAGTTAATACTAGAAAACGATAAATGCTTCTTGAAAACTTCAGGAGCAGAAAACATACTTAAATAATCAGACAATTTTCCATTATCTAAATTCATTACTTCTAAATCATCTTTAATTTTCTATTATTGTTCTTTTTGAGTCTAACAAAGAAAATAAATTTCGAAGTCAGTAACTAAATTCATTAAAACTGATAAAAGGTAGGAAGAAGAGGGGTAAATAAGGCGTGTTTTGGCCCACGGAAATAACTTATTTATTGTGTCAATTTATAAAAATAAAAGTACCTTCTAACTCTTCAGTAGAAATTTTTCTACTATTTAATATATTTTTTAATTGTTTGACATAATAGTGTGTCAAACGAAGAAGAAACATTTCAAAAAAAGAATTATGTGAATCATCTTGCATTTATCCCAAATAAGGAGTAATTTTTCTTTTGGTAGAAAGGTAGTAAAAAAAGTGTTGAAAGGGATTTACCAAAGATGAAGGAGAGATGTGACATGATATCCGGCCGGCTTGCGTGGTTTACAACAGATGCACAAAACACCCACGGTACACCGAGGACCAAAGTTAGGATAGGTCACGTCAGTGCCGGATTACGAGGTCGTGATCTATCTCTGGCACTTCACCATGTTGAGGGGAGAGGGGATAAGAATACGTATGTATATATATATATATATATCGCAGACCAGGGATGACGATGAAAAAAACGTAGGACGGTTTGCCCGCACGAGACCGTCCCGAACGTCGTACAACGCTACTGGCGCGCGTGGCGCTTCGAACACGCAAAACACACGCGCACACTCGGTAGCACGGCTTTTCAAAACCGACAAGAGAACTTGCCCGATGCGCGGTTCGAGTAATACTGAAGACTGAGAAGTAAAACCCCCTCCTCATCCACGCGACTACGGCCAATAGGCGCTGTCCCTTGCGCAACCACCCTGACACCCCAACCGATTGACCACATGCTATCCACTTCCTCTCATGTTGACTAAACATCGATTGTTTTCTACTGTCAATGTTGTCGATCGTCCCGAGTGTAAAATATCGTCAAGGAATTTAGACCGGATGGGAATTAAAATTAGAGTTTGACAGGTAGAATATGACACATGAGACTTTTAGTACTCTGTTAGAAGCAGGAGAATCGTTAAACTTGGAACGTGTTTTGTCTACGCTGGGGTCGATGCACTGTTTTTCAGACTCTATAGAAAAGTTCAGGGTTTTTTTCTGGAATCAACGTTGGAAGTGGATGACGATCTTTTTTAATTATTATAATAGATAAATCAGGCTATTTGATCAAATTATTTGGTTAGCAAATTTTCAAAATTATGTGGGAAATAAAAGAATAAATGCGAGACAATTGCAAAAGACATCTTCGAAATACAGGAAGTACTAGGTTGTTTGAAAAGTCCCGGTTCTAAGTAATGAAGCAACATTTTTTTGAGAGTAGTCGCTCAACTACTCAAAATATCATATCAGTTAATTTAGTCATCGTTTTAACTGCTTTGAGTGCCGATGCATTGTCTTGATAAAAGAGGGTTTTTTTGCGTGCCAAATATGGTCGTTTAGCGTTAATTGAAGCATTGAATCGATCCAATAATTCGCTGTAATATTGAGCAGTGACTGTTTTTCCTTTCTCCAGGTAGTCAATATGAATTATACCATGCATATGAAACTTTGGACTCGGTGTTTTTAAGGTTGGCACTTTATAAGAATGATAAGGATTTTATATCAGTAAAGCCATCTGGTCAGGCCCGGGACTTTTCAAACGACCTAGTATTGCTTTCATAAAATTTTTTAAAGTTTTCGCCATGACAAAGATAAAGCAGAACTATGTTATTCCGAGCTATGAAAGGAAAAATTAAACCTTTTTTTTAAATTTCATGGAAAAACGTTAAAGAAGTATTGAGTAGTTCGTGATTCATTATGTTAAATAAACCCGGTAAGGTAATCGTTATCGCGACGTTTAGAGAGGAGTATCATTATAATATTTATTAATTATCGATTTTCTATTCTCATCCTATTCCAATACCATAGAAAACAAGCTGACCTCTGTCAGGTGACCTCTATTAGATGACCTCCCTCAAATTAGATTGAAAGCCCAGTGTACAGAATTTTTAACCGCTCGAAAATTTTGTACCGATATGACTTAATATTTGAAATCTTGCCTGTACGTCCACCCGAGACGTTTGGGAATGCACACACTTGAACACAAAATATCCATATTATATGCTTAAAATTAAAAATGTGAGCTTTTAAAAATTTATATCATACTTTCTGCAACATGAACATCATTTTTTTGAATGCATTAATGCGTCACTGTTTATACTTGCAAAAAAATTCTTCACTACTCTTATATATGCTTATTAAAACTCTGTAAATGGATTTTTCTTACGTTATATACTTTTTCCTTAGAAAAATTACACTGTTAGAAATTTCTATCGTAATTTTCAGAAACACGTGACTGGAGTTTTATACAGTTACAGTTTCGTAAAATTAAGATAGAATTTCAGAAAATTCAGTTACTTTTTAGTAAATTATAGAAACAATTTCTTGATTTTTAGTTACAAAGTGTTGAATATTCTGATACTTGTATCTGGAAATTCTGAAACTTGTAACAGGAATAATTTGACGTTTTGGGTAACTGGATTTTTATGCAGTTACATGTAACTGAAAATTTTGATACAGTTTCGTAATTTTATGATAAATTTTATAAAAATTCTGTTACAGTTTGATAGTTTCAAGATATATATATATATATATATATATATATATATATATATTATGAAAATTCAGTTGAGTTTCATAATATTATGAAAAATGTCAGAAATTTTAGTACATTTTTTGCAATTTTAAGATACCGTTACTCAAAAATAACATAAATATCTCAAAATTTTACGTTCCCTTTGTAACATAAAAATTTTGTAAATTTCCGAATATTTTTTCGGTCTCCAATATCCCACAAAATGAATTTGATGCTAGAAACAAAACACGTTTCTAGTTTCGATTAAGATAAACCGGTTTTTAGGCCCTTAAGAGAAGGAGAATTAGGAATAAAGTTCCTGAAATTTGGTTTCCCTTAATATTTTTGTATCAACACATTAAATACTTATGGAATCAAAACCGAACATTTTCCAAATGTGTGTGTGTAAGGGGCTTTCTGAGAGACTTTCCTTCTTTATAGCGAGGATAACTAAATTCTTTATTATTCGATACTGGTTTTAAAATTATACATTCAACCTGGTAACGAAATAGAAATTTGATAAATAAATTCACTCACTGCACGTCCAAATTCAAGGAAGTTATCCTTTGGAAAATAGAAAAAGCTAGTAAGACGATGGAAAAATTTTTCCATTAAGAACATACGTCCGTATCGCGTTGTCAGAACACGTATGCTACGTGACGAGTGGAAAGAGATTGTCATTGAATTGTACACACAGTCGAGTGAAAAAGAGAGAAGGTGTGGGTACCAAAAGATATACAAAAGATGCAGAAAAATGTGATTCGTGATACAAGGAAGAATGAAAAATATAATTTAATTTATCTTTCCAGAATTTAAAAACATATGAGTATAGAATTTTTACAGAAATAAGTACTTATTTCACAAATTTTATGTTATTGTAAAACTCTTGAAAACTCCAATATAAAATCAAAAAACTACAAAAGCATTTCACTCGTGAATGAAGAAGTGTGGTGTCGAAAATTCAATTGAAACATGAAAATGTGATCGGAGCTTTTTCGCGATTTATACTTTTCATCTAGAATTTCATTCCCATAGCGAGTACAGGAAAATGATGAAATAGCAGTAAAATCAGCACTTCTATTCGTCTATAAGGACGCTTTTTGTCTCTGATACAGCTGACATTTAGATGTCAACCTGACATTTTTTACAACCGGACATAATTGCAAGCATCGTTAATTTTAACATATCCTACGTAACGAGTTTATATCACTTTTACCTTATGCGAAACTAAAATACCTTCTTATAGGAAAAAATAAAACTTTTGCTACTTCCAAGTGTTTTTGTTGTGCAAAAGTGATGTTTGAAACTCTTTAGAAGTACTTTTTCTTTGAATCTAGAAACTATTCTTGTACTAGACGGTTGTATATGTAAAAGTGGCACATCTGTGAAGAAAAATTGAAGTGTAGGATTAATATTTGAGTGTTTCAAAATTTTTGAAGTTCTCTGCTTAAACTGGTAGCTCAAATATTTATTTTTCTATAGAGAACAGCCAGTATCGTTAACCTAGTCAAGTTTTTCAGGGTCGGTTTTGCTGGAGGTAAATCTAATATCGTTTTTCGCCACGTCTCACGTGTATGAAGAAAGAATGGAGCAGCAGAGTAGCTCGTTGAAAACTGGGTGACGCGACGGAGGCCCGAGGGATTTATGTCGTGCAGAACAACCACTAGCCTTCTCGCGTATTGTGTGCACGCGTTCTGCGATATTCTGCTTTAATAAGAGAATCAGAGCAGCACAGTGAACACGTTTGCGGTTAAAAAAAGAAATATTCGCTGGAACTCAAGAATTACGAGACAAGCCGTATATCGGGATCTCAATATCCTTTCATAATTTAAATTTTAACAACAGGTCAAAATAAAGCATTTTAAAAATAATGGACTATATACCCCAGGAAGAAAAGTTCTGAAAAATTCATTCACAATGGCTTATTGTATGAATAACAAAAGATTCTAGAAAGATTTATAAGAATTTACATAGTAACATATTTATAATATATAATATCTATAATCATTATATGACGGATCGGGTGGAAAAATGACGTAACTCGAATTAGGGCCTTATTAAGATTATAATTTGAAATGAAAATAAAAGTCACTTTTTATATGCATGTAAAATATGAAAGAAAAAATCATGTCTATATGTGCTTAAATTACACAGTTTCCGCAAAAGAAGAGCATAACTTGAGTTACGTCCTTTTTGCAAAGATTCATATAATCAATGTGACCACAACTTTGGTTGGTACGGGAAACTAAAAAAGCGAATAGAAAATTATATATATATATGGTTGATACAAATCTGTTTCTTTGGATCAAAGAACATTTTTTTAAATTAAAAAAACTTTCTTTAATTCAAAGAAATTTTTTCTTTAAACGTATATCAAAGAAATGTTTCAATGATTCTAAGAAACTGTTTTCTCAGTGTTGTGCTAAGAAAATAAAATTTTCATTTCAAAAGTATGTTTACCTTACATATTTACAGAATAGTACTGTGAAATGTTTTCAAAATAATTCTAAAGAAGAATCACAAACGCTTTCTCTATTTGAAATGTCACGTAAAAATCTCACTGAAGCTGTAAATAAATCGACCAAAATCGATGTTGTAGGAATTAAGAAAGGAAAAGTATGAAAGTAAGTATGAAACCGGAATTTTTTTGACAAAGTTACACGTCTGTTGCATGAAAATGATCAAAAATATTTTATTCAAAGTAATCTCCATTGCTATTTACACATATTTCCCACCTCTCCAGAAGGTGATAAATGCCACGCCAATAAAACTGTTCGTCTTTTAAATCAAACCAGTTATCCAGCCATTCTCGTACATTTTCGTACGAAGTGAAGCGTTGTGCAGCGAGAGAGTGGCCCAGTGATGCGAACAGATGGTAATCCGACGGAGCCAAGTCTGGAGAATAAGCGGCATGCGCCAGTTTTTTCCAATTGAACGTCTCGATCGTTTCCTTGACCCGTTTCGCTGTGTGTGATGGGGCATTATTGTGAAGAAAAATGACTTTGTGTTGCCTTCTTCGATAATCCGGTCGTTTTTCTTGTAATGCTCGATTTAAATCGATCATTTGCTGTTGGTAGCGATTCGTGTTGACAGTTTCACCAGGTTTTAGCAGCTCTTCGTCTTCGAATTTTTTCGGTGGTTTTCCATGATCTTCGTTTCTCACATAAAAATTACGACTTTTGAATTTTTTAAACCACTCGAAACACTGTGTTTTGCCAAGAGCATGTTCACCGTAAGCTTCGACAAGCATTCCATGCGATTCTGCAGCAGTTTTCTTCAAGTAATAACAAAAAACCAGTGCTGTCCGCAAATCGTAGTTCGTAGGCACGAAACTCGACATATTGATGCTTGTAGTAAATACACTGGTATATCGAACTTGGGTTGTTGTCTAATGAAAATTTTTCTCAGCTGCTAGAGGGAGAAGATGGCGCTGCAGAAGCGGTCGTACGCTCCCTAAACTTATGGCAAGCACCATCTATAGGGAAATTCCGGTTTCATACTTCTAGACCTGGTAAACGCACAAAAGTGGTATTGTAAAACTTTTTTGATATTTTGACAGAAAATAGCGACTCATCTAATGAGTCTGATAGTAACGAAAAAAAAGCGTTAAAAATTGTATTCGTTTCGTAAAACTTGTATTAGTTATATTCGTATTTATATGTTTTATTCTATGAGGAATATACAAATTATATTTTTTTGTATAAATACTGTTATTGATAATAATAATTTTAAATAAACAAGTTCTAACCCAAATAAAATAATGTTGGAACTTGTAGAAAAGTGTTTAAAATAAATCCATAGAATTTCATAAAATTTTATCGCACAGATCTCAAGTTATAAATTTTTTTTTGTTTTTCTTAAAACGATATTCTTAGAATTATGTCGTTTTTCACCTAATCCCTCATATATGAGGTAATAGTACAAAATTAGGGCAGAACAATTTACACTTAAAATTACTCTTCACCCACAAAAGAAAATAACTAAAAGTGCCATTTCAAATGTCCAGTATGCGCTCCGAAAGGCAAAATAATAATAATAGTATGGTAATAAAATAATTTTTTATTATATTTATGTTCAGGGCCCTCAAATTATATAATTTCTCAAGAAATATACGTTGATTTTTAATTTACTGGGGCAAAAACCAATCATTCCGTTTTGAGAAAACATATTTTTCATCGTTCAATAAAGAATTGCTAATAATTATTATTCATGTCATTCTTTAATATCTGCCTCATTACATGTCACGGAACTTGTACCTTTGTGCAGATCGATCTACCGCATATCTAACGTACAGGGAGAGTAATCTAGTCTAATCAAGATTCCTTCATCAAGCAGTCTGTCTACCAGGTGTATCCAAAGACAGTTCTACAAACTAAATGTCCCATATTTCCAAGATGATTATCTAACTTTGAGGTCTTAATTCTACAATTTCTGCCGAACTTTTCTGCGACGCAAAAGTGCACTCGGAAAAATATTCGGTTAAGAAAACCAAAATATAGTTGGATCAACTAAATAATTTGTTTTATGTAACCAAATGTGGTTTGTTTCGATGCGACTGTTGGATCAAAAAAAATGGTTTAATTGATTTAACTAAATTTTGGTTGTATAATTTTAGAATTATGATACGGACAACCAAATGTTTAGTTGACCTAACACAATTCCTAGGTCAAAAATGTTTAATTAATTCTATTGGAAATTCATCTTGATCCTACCAAAGATGTGTCTGATACTGTAGAATAATTTTGTTCATTGAACCAAAACAAATTTATTTATATTTATATATTTATATATTTAAAATATTTTGCACAATTAAGAAAACGAGTCAAGCAAAAGGTTTGGTTCACTCGAGCAAACAAGAGTACTACTTTGTTTTTTACATTCTCATCATGGATGAGAAGGTATTGGTTTTATGTGAAAAATGACTTTCGAAAATTTCATCAAATCTTTACGTTTTGAGACCCCCTGAGTCAGAAAAAAGGGTTTTTACGAAAGTGTCTGTCTGTCTGTCTGTCTATCCGTCTGTCTGTCTGTCTGTCTGTCTGTCTGTAGGTCGTGTGCGGCATAACTCTCGACAGAATTATCAGACTGAATTGAGCTTTGGTACACTTTATCGGAGCCGAAAAAGTAAGGACAAGTTCGTTAACCAGCCACATCCAGTCAAAATTGAGGGATTGAGCACTACTTTTGTGTTTTTGAAAATAAATTTTTGAAAAAATCAAAAATTTCAACACTGGTTTTTGATAGTGCTCATAAATATCTACAAATTATTCTGATAACATTTTTTGATTAAATCAGAATTAGAAATGTTACAGCATATTCAAATTCGAAAAAAGTCAATATCAAAATTCCATTTTCCAGTTAAATTATACGATATACGAAAAAACGTTATGATACAATATTATTGAATAAATAATAGCCTACAAATTTGAATTGTAACATTTTTTCATAAGATGCATATTTTTCTTTTTAATTAAAAAAAAACTATTGAAAATCCAAAATTCAATTTTTTAACAATAATATTCGAAATACGAAAAAACCGTAAGAATACAAAGTTGTTCGTTTTAAAAAGATCTAAAAATGTTGTCTCACTCAGTTTCTGAAAAAACATATATTTTTCGTTTCAATTCCAAAAAATACGATTAAAATTCAAGAATTCCATTTTTTAGACAAAATATATGGGATACATAAAAAACGCGTAGATGAAAAATTATTTGCCTAAATGAGGTCTACACATTCTTATTGAGAAATTTCTCGACAGGATGTATATTTTATGTTTTGATTTTTAATATTAAATCGTGTTACTGTAAGCTGACACAATGCGCTACGTTTAGAATATTCTACCATGTGTCCCTAAAGTATCATGAAATTTTAATGTTCAACGGTCAGTCATGGTATACGTGCTTCTACTTACTATATTAAAAAAACATGTATTAAACTTGTATTAGTTAGGTTTATGCAAGCGTATAGAATTAATGTACTCTCTAAATCTGAATCTATATATAAGTATAGAATCTCAACAATCGTTTAGGTAGTGAATTCTGGAAGAAGTATTTTTTTTACTAAAACTGCGTTAAAGCCTCCCCGCCCCTATCACACGTTTTCCTCAACTGTCGCTTAAAATTTCAGACGTCGTCGATGATTCATTTCTGTGCCGTGGAGTATATCCTAGTATATTTTTATTATTCTATACTCCATTATACTTCATATTTTAGTTAACTTTAGCTTGAAATTTGACTAACAGTTTCATTATTTATTATTCAACTATTCTTTAAAGTCTACTACTTCGCGCTCCGTTCTTTCTGGACCTCGCGCTTCGCGCTCGGTCTAGTGCTCTTCGCATACATTTAAGTTTATTTCTTATAATTTGATACTGAAGCTCAAACCAATTTTATAATAATATTACAGATGATGTAAATTACACATTTTCTCAAAGTCACTCAATTTCTTTTTGAATTTAAGTGAAACAGGAAATTCAATTTACTTAAGGCTCTATCAGCCGTAAGGACCAGATTCTCATCATGACGCTCGCGCTTCGCGCTCAATTTTCTGTATACATTTCAGTAACTTTTTAATAAATTACATGGTTAAAATAATTTATTTTCTTCCAAATCTCTCAAAAAGAAAAAACAATCGTAGACTTTATTTAAGGAAACGATTTTGCAGAACAACGCTTATTTCCTATCTCACATATTTTGGTGAAAAAAATCGAATTTTTTTAATATTAAAAATCAAAACATAAAATATACATCCTGTCGAGAAATTTCTCAATAAGAATGT
This sequence comes from Diplolepis rosae, assembly GCA_030998225.1. Classification (NCBI taxonomy): domain Eukaryota; kingdom Metazoa; phylum Arthropoda; class Insecta; order Hymenoptera; family Diplolepididae; genus Diplolepis; species Diplolepis rosae. Next base: position 8,927,336 of record JAPYXD010000701.1, read on the forward strand.
GTAGACCTCATTTAGGCAAATAATTTTTCATCTACGCGTTTTTTATGTATCCCATATATTTTGTCTAAAAAATGGAATTCTTGAATTTTAATCGTATTTTTTGGAATTGAAACGAAAAATATATGTTTTTTCAGAAACTGAGTGAGACAACATTTTTAGATCTTTTTAAAACGAACAACTTTGTATTCTTACGGTTTTTTCGTATTTCGAATATTATTGTTAAAAAATTGAATTTTGGATTTTCAATAGTTTTTTTTTAATTAAAAAGAAAAATATGCATCTTATGAAAAAATGTTACAATTCAAATTTGTAGGTCTTTATTTATTCAATAATATTGTATCATAACGTTTTTTCGTATATCGTATAATTTAACTGGAAAATGGAATTTTGATATTGACTTTTTTCGAATTTGAATATGCTGTAACATTTCTAATTCTGATTTAATCAAAAAATGTTATCAGAATAATTTGTAGATATTTATGAGCACTATCAAAAACCAGTGTTGAAATTTTTGATTTTTTCAAAAATTTATTTTCAAAAACACAAAAGTAGTGCTCAATCCCTCAATTTTGACTGGATGTGGCTGGTTAACGAACTTGTCCTTACTTTTTCGGCTCCGATAAAGTGTACCAAAGCTCAATTCAGTCTGATAATTCTGTCGAGAGTTATGCCGCACACGACCTACAGACAGACAGACAAACACTTTCGTAAAAACCATTTTTTCTGACTCAGGGGGTCTCAAAACGTAAAGATTTGATGAAAATTTCGAAAACGGGTTTAGCTGAAATCTCATCAGTATATTATGTAATGTTTATTTAAATCAAAACTATCCTAGAAACATTTTTTTTTTAATAATAAATCTGTGATTGGTAACTTAAAAAATTGATAGAAATTAAGGAAAGAAGTTGAAGAGAATTTTTTGAAGAATAAAATCAGCTCTTAATCGGTAGGATTCAAACTTTCATCCATAAACGGAAGAAAAACACAGGGCTCTGAATAAATATTGTTAATTTAAGAGTTACAGCTTGAAATATTTTTTTCGAATGTTGGACTAAGTTCTCTTCCATAATTAGTTATAATCCACGATGAGAATTGCGTTGATTTTGGAAATAATTTTTTAAAATGCTTAATTTTGAGGATGAGATAACCTCAGAACATCCTCAGGGGTACCTTTATTAATTTTTATTGATAGCGTGTTTTAATCCCTTAATCTGAGAGAAAAATTTAATTTGTTGAGAGAGCTTCGTTTTACACTTTATTTGGTAATAGAAAGTGTATTATGAGTGAGTTTTAGTGACCAATTATGGAGCTGAATGATTTTTAAGTCACTCGAATCTATTACTTTTTTTACCGATTTCTACTCTGCTTGTGTTGCTCTGTGTAGGATTGATAATAAATTTTTTAATGTTTATAAGTAAGAATAGAAACAAAAATGTAAATATATTAAAATTAATTAGGAGAGTTTGAAATTTTTTTAACTGCCTACATTATCGGAGGTTCACCGGCAATCGAAAGACCTGGGCTCGAATCCCAGCGCAGTCGAAAGCGTGTTTTTTTCCACAGAAAGATTTTGAAATTCTGTAAATATATTCAGTTGTAGAAAATTCGGTGTCGCGTGAGATTGATGAAGATGAGGTGAATCATATACGCTCATGTCAAATTATAGGTTATGGATCTCATTTTTCAATAACAAATAGCTTTTTTTGTAAGATCGTTTAAGGGGGTCGTCTACCTTCCCGCCTAAATTTCGGGCGTATTTTTGACGATGGATTGCGAAAAAACTACACATGATATTGACACAAAGTTTTTTTTATTTAATTAGTACATTATTAAAATTAAAAAAAAATTTTTTTTTTTCTTTCGTTATCTTGGCCTTGACGCGTCCTTGAATCGATCTCTGCCAGCGCGACATAGTAGACTTTGTGGCACGATTTTTCAGCTTCAGAACCTTGAAACATGAAAACAATCATATTTTTTTACTTTTTACTAATCCGACTACGATAAGACACAAGCTTTTTGAAAGATTTTAAAATTTAACAAAATGGCAGCGATTTGAAAAAACAGTTCTATCTTCTACCCTGTTTTTCTAGCTTCAAAAAGCTGGTGTCTAATTGTAGTGAGACGTTTTTTGAATACGAAACAATTTACAGATTTCCAATATCTTCGATAGTTCCGTCAAAATCGTGCAAACAATTTAAAAAAACACTACTTTCGAGAAAACGCGTTTAAAGATAAATGATAAGGTTGGTAGTATTTGAACCAGCATGTTTTCGAATAAATCCTTCATAAAGCATGTTCCTTATAGTGTCTAGATTCGAAATAAGCAACAAACAAAATTCAATTTTTTGAAACCGCGAAGGTAGACGACCCCCTTAAGAAAGTATAAACTTTGACGGAGTCTAAAAAGTATTCAGTACAAAAAAAATTGATATAATGAAATAAACATAAAACCAATTTCGATTTTATTGTATTTTACGAGATCCTCTTTGTATGAATACAAAATTGAAAATTTTTTTATTTCATGAAAAATCCTGAAAAAAGCTTGCGATACAATTTCTCTTATACAGTAGAAAAAAAAACAAATTTCCAGAAAAATATGGAAATTTAAATAGAAATTTTAATAACTACAAATTACAATTTCTATTAATTAATGATCAAAAATTGGAACAATGAAGCATGAGACTATTAACTGTCTTGCAAATGAGTAGAATTTACAATAAAATTAATTTGATTTCTTACGAATTAAATAATTCTTTTCATTAATAAAAATTAAGTAGTCAATAGAAATTGTGAAAAAAAATTATGTAATTCCAAAAGTGCGAAAAATAAACTTATCATGAAATCGCCATGAAGTTATTTTCTGTTAAATGTTCCAAAGCTTTCCCTGTACTTAAATCTACGCGAGTCAATACGTCATGGAAATTCAACGAGAGCCTACACGAGTCTTAGAGATTCGACGCGCGTCCGTTCGAATCCTATGGAGAGTCGACGCGAGTCCCACTCTTTGCATTCTCATCTACTCAAGTATATCAGAGTCTATAGAATTATTTGTCATTTACTCGAATATTCGAGTTACTCAAAATCATCAACAATCTTTATAAATTATAAAAAATTATCCAATATTATCGGATCGATTCAAGAGTGAAAAGCCCCTCGCATCAAACAGATGTTTGAAAGGTTCATCCAAACATTTTCGAACCAAAAATTTTATTGGGTCAACTAAACATTTTTCTGTGCGTATAGAATTAAAAAATTCTATAGGTTTAAACCATCCAAATAGCTTTTTGAGTGTACACGGAGAAATCCTTCATTGTAAAATCTAGTAATATTACCAGGGGTGTTAGTTGAAGTTTGCCGGTTTTTTCAATAAAGAAAACACTTAATTCTCAAGGGAATCTCAAAAAAACTTTTTCTCTTTCAAGGCAAACTATTCGATGAGCCATTTTTTGACTTCTACAAAATTGGCGAAGCGCTGCTCTGCGAGTGAGTGTCTCATCGATGCGAAAAGGTGATAGTCGGACGGGGCGAGGTCTGGAGAGTACGGCGGGTGCGATAATATTTCCCAATTCAATGCTTTTAATGTGTTCTTCACCACATTAGCGGTATGAGACGGTGCGTTGTCATGTTGTAGGATAACTTTACCATGTCTTCGGGCCCATTCCGGCCGTTTTTCGATCAACGCATGATTCAAATTGATAATTTGTTGTCGGTAGCGATCCGTATTCACCGTCTCACCAGGTTTTAATAACTCGAAGTACACCACACCACACTGGTCCGACCAAACACAGAGCATTGTCTTACGGCCAAAGCGATTTGGCCTTGGAGACGATGGGCCGACCTCACCAGGTGAAAGCCATGATTTTTTTCGCTTCGGGTTCTCGAAATAAATCCATTTTTCGTCCCCCGTGACAATTCGATGCAGAAAAGAATTCCTTTCAAACCGTTGAAGCAGCATTTCACAAATGGTTTTTCGATTTTCCATTTGTCTATCGTTCATTTGGTGTGGTACCCATTTTCCATACTTTTGGATTTTTCCCATGGCTTTTAAACGTTGGCAAATTGCTCCTCGGGTCACATTTAGTGTTTGTACTAATTTTTGTTGCGATTGGATTGGGTCTTCATCCAATAACGTCTGCAATTCCTCGTCTTCGAACTTTTTCGGTGCACAAGGATCTTCATTGTCTGTTAAATCGAAATCTCCACTTTTAAATTGACGAAACCATGTCTCACATGTTCTAATCACTGGAGCATGTTCACCATAAGTTTCTACCAGCAATCGATGAGCTTCAACTGCTTTTTTCTTTTGATGAAATAAGAAAAGCAACGAATGCCGCAAATGCGATTTACTTGGAACGAAACTCGATATATTCACTGAGGTAAACAACTATGATGCTATTATTTTGGCAGAATGTAATTGTGTATTTTTGAAGGTTATTCTCCATAGAAAAATATGACAGAGATGCCAAATCATAGAAATGTATACATATCTCTAGCGACATCTATGAGTAAAGCCGGCAAATTTCAACTAACACCCCTGGTATATTTTTTTTTACTAAAAGTCAATAGGAAGCGAGGATATAGTAACAAAACTAGTTTTATTTATCATAGCGATAGGAGGAAATACATTTTCTGAACCAATTGTAAATATAGTTCAACTTTATAAATTACCATTGAGAGCTGCAAAGATTAAAATCTTTGATGCCAAATTGAAACTGGAAATAAGTGATACCTATATAAATAAAATTTCTTAAGAAAAGTAGAATGTTCTTGTGAACAACTTGGTTATATATTATATTATATTGTAAAATACATGAAATTTTGTTTTTCAAATTTGGGAGGTAGTAGAGAAGATGAAAATGGACGTAGATAGGCCACTTTTAATTTTGATAATGAAAAACATTCTTTTGATAGATTTAGCTAAAACTGAAATTCTTTTTCATTTTCCGAACCAGAAGTTATCTATTTATGTCCGGTTTTATCACCTCTACTATTTTCCAAATTTTGAAAGCTACATTTTATGTACATTAAACACAAACATGTAGTAACCTTAAATCAATAAAATTTGATGTTCATAAGTATTATATGTCCTTAAACTTCTTATGTTTTGAAATTTTCTCTTGATAATCCTGAAAAGGATATTCTTGATCATGACTGTCTGTACAGTTGACCAAGGTTCAATAAAAGGACGAGTTCGTTAATCAATCATATCCACCAAAAATTCAAAAGGCCATATTAATTATTTTTATGCCATTTAATCAGACAAAAAATAATAAAATCAATAATTAAATTCAATTTTCTAGTAGAAGCTATTGCAAAATATAAAAAAACGTTATGGTGCATATTCTATTTTTTAAATAAAACGTATATCTTTTTCTTTAATTGAAAGCAAATACTATTGAAAATAAAACATTTTTTTTCAGTGAAACAGCACAGCAGGTATAAAAAAGTAAAAAGTAAAATTATTTGCTATAAAGAGATCTACAACTTGGAGTTCGATTATATTTTTATAGGAAGGGTAGTTTCTTATATATTCGTGTAAAATGCCATTGAGATTTGAAAATTTTATTTCGTTCCTTCAGAACGTGGTACCTAGTTCTATTTGCAACAATTCGTATCAAACATAAAATCAAAGTAAACACTTTTATTTTAATTATAATCAAAGTTTAAATACTGTTCAATTTCAAACTCAAGTAATGACATTGCAAAAACACAATTTAACTAAAAATTTATGTGAATAATAAAAGCAAGCAATCACATGTTTTATTTTTTCGTATTTCACATACCTATGTTGGTTGAAAAAATGGAATTGATTTATTATTAAAAAACAAAAATATACATCTTACAAGAAAATCTTTAGATTCGAATTTGTAAATATTTTTCTAGTAAACAATTTTGTAATATACCGTTTTTTCGTATTTCGTCTAGTTTGACTGGAAAAGGGAATTTTATTATTGACTTTATTAAAGTTTTAAAATACTGTAACTGGGAAATTTATAATTTTGGTTTGTTAAAAAAATTTCACAAAGGCTATTACTTTGACAGGAAAGTAGTTTTCGAACGTCTCAAAAGTAATCTAATTTTCGGAAATGTGGTCCAATATGGCTGATTAACAAACTCGTCCTTTCTTTTTGGGATACGATAAAGTGTAGTAAAACGTATTTTAATCGAATTATTCTTTTGGGATAGTTAAATTTAAAAAACAATCAGTACACACTGTACATTTTAAACATTCTTGAAGATAGCTTACTAATTCTTGATTAAATAATTAACCACATTTGTGCATTTCCATTATAATTCAATGAATCTAATTTATACTACTACCACCCAGTCTGCAAATTTGAAAATTTTACTTCAAGGTTTAATGGATATTTTTTTTTCATTTTGAACTTTGAACGGAAAATGAAATACAGATATTGATCGTAATTTAATTTTAATTGATATTCAATAATGAATAAAATGTCGGTGACCAATACATGCCAAATAACATTTTTTAAATTAATAACATAGTGCTAGCTCAGAAAACCACCCCTGGTCCATATCTATTTTTTTCAATTAGGCAATTTACGACTAGTTAATTTATATTTAGAATTAACACGAATATCACTCTTTTCAGCTGTTTTGGCTACGCCTCAGTTCTCTGATTCGCCACTGATTCGCTGTGACTATTCACTGATGCATGGTAGCAGCTATAAGTCTTTCACTGAGAATTAGTGAAATAGATTGAAATCACTTATTGAATTAGTGAAATCTTCAGATGGGAACAATAAAACCAGAAATATATTTTAACGATCGATGAACTCGTTTATTTTCAGTTTAACAACACTGAAAAGAATCTAACCTCTTTTTAAAGGTCGATAAAGCAATAACCTGTAAATCAAACTTTTGAATTCGCATATTTAAAAGATATTTTTACGTGGCACATTCACTAATTCCTCAGTGAAATCATAGAAGAGCACTGATTCATCAGTTGATATATTTTCATTAATATAATCAGTGGCTATTTCACTGATTAAGGTTTAGAGAGTTAAAATGTTTTATTATATTCACGCTTAGAAAAGAATTCTGTTCATTGAACAAGATCATTTTGTTGAACTTACAAAGTATTCAATTCCCTTAACAAAATATTTTGGTTAACTCCAATAAATACTTAAAATTTATGAAATGTAACTAAAAAATTTTTTTGGGTCAACTAAATTCTTGATTCACTTAACCAAATTTAACTAAACAAAGAATTTTGTTTGATCTAACAAATATTTTGTTTTATAAGATGATCTGCATATAAACCAGTCAGAAACATAAATCTGGACGTCACAAGTCTTCTAAGTGAATCTTTATAAGATCAGTATCTTGTGAAATTGGATGGAACTAAAAGTAATAAAATTAGTAATTTTTCTTTGAAAGTATTGTCTAGTTTGTACACGTAGAAGGATTTAATTGCGGTCGTCAATCTATATTGGATTTAGTTAGAATCCAAGCCACCCTATAGGGACACACAAGCAAGCAGCTAATCAACGGAGCACTCCCTTCATGTATTTACTGCGTTGTTGATTCCTCCGTGGCTCAATATTCTCGTATATGTGTACAGAAGCGCTCGTAGTTTGGCACGTAAATATGTCCATACACTATATCCGCCATTTCCTGGTATCCACAGTCATTCCTGCATTTCCCTTTCTTTTAACGTCTTCGCCTGTGTTTCTTGCTTAAATTTCGCCTCAATCGTAATCTGTCGGCGACATTCTCTCGTGCAGAATTTACTAGTACTCCAAAATCGGAGTGGAGAAAAATTCGATGTAATGTGCCTCGAAGAAAATGTTGAACAAAAAATACATATATATATATATATATTCCTTTGAAGAAATTTTTCAAATTTCCAAAGCGCTGGAAAGTAATAAAGTCTCTAACAAATTAATTGACTTTCGAGTAACTTTTGTGGTGTTTAGACTGTTATAACACTGGTTAAGAAAATATGACCTAAGCCTTCATGGGATAGGATAAATCATTGCCAGAGTAGTTTTCTGTGCTAGATTTTTTGTATTCCAGGACAAATTTTCTGCTACTGTTTGCGAATCGTTTCTATTTCTCTAATCAATTTCTTCATTAACAACACAAGTAGGTGCAGATCACGGATTTTAATAAAATTGTCTTGGCATTATTTCAAAATAACTTGACATATTTGAAAACATGTCTGCTATTATATTGACCCAAAAATTATAGAATTTTATTCATTTTTTTTTTTTTTTGGCATAGGGTTAGTTTCTTCTTTTTTTCGTCATTTAGAAATTATCAATGATAGATATAATGAAAAGTAAGAAAGGTAAAAAAGAATGGTAAACGTTTCGGCCACATATGGGGCCCCTCTTCAGTGCCATCAATTATAAAATAAATTCAAAATTTTCAATCATATTTTAATCTTTCACAAAAATTTTGAATTAATTTTATAATTTGTGGTACCGAAGAGGGCCCCCATATGTGGCCGAAACGTTTGCCATTCTTTTTTACCTTTTTTACGTTTTATTATATCTATCATAGGTACATAATTTCTAAATGAAGAAAAGAAGAAGAAACTGACCCTATGCCAAAAAAAAAAAAAAAAAAAAAATGAATAAAATTCGATAATTTCAAAATTTACAAAAATTGTTAATTATCTTCAAATATATTGAGTGCAATTTCTAAGCATAAATGAATTACATCAGTTACAACCGTAACTTTCAACTACAACTTTCATTAGGCAGATATAAAGACTTTTCCAATTAGAGGTTTCATTTTGATTTATATGAAAAACGCGTGTTTCTTGTAAAAAATCATTTGATTTTTATTTCATTCAATAGCGGAAGGTTTGCCGTTAATAATAAAATACAATATAATTGATATGGCCTCCACGGCTACGTTTGCAGGACCATGCTCTTTTTATGAAATTTTCGCACATTTGGGGCTCTATTTCGTCGATAACGGAAAGAATATTCTCTTTGAGTTCTTGAATTGACTGAGGAGCATCAGCATAAACCGTATCTTTCACGTAACCTCAAAGAAAAAAGTCTAGAGGTGTTAAATCGCATGATCTCGGGGGCCAATTGTAATCGCCGTTTCGAGAAATCACTCAGCCAGGAAACTTTTTACGCAAAAGAGCGATGGTTTCGCCACATGTGTGGCACGTAGCGCCGTCTTGTTGGAAATAAACATCGTTCTATATCTATATTTTCCAATTCTGTCCATGAAAATTCATTAATCATGGTTCGATAACGCAATCCATTCACCGAAACAGCCGCTCCAGCTTTATTTTCAAAAAAATAATTACACGTTGCGGAGGGAGAGGCTTTTCAATAATCATCTTTGGGTTTTCCGAGGCCCAAATGCGACAATTCTGCTTTTCAACGTAGCCTCCAAGGTGAAAATGAGCCTCATCGCTCATAACGATTTTTCGGTGAAATTCATGTTCATTTTCATGCATTTCCAACACCCAATTGGTAAAGACACGGCCTTGTTGATGGTCGGCAGGCTTGATTTCTTGTGTTAACTAAACTTTATAAGCCTTAAGACACAAGTCTTTATGCAAAATCCGACGTAGAGTCGTTTGCAAAATGCCTAATTCCAAAGAACGGCGTGGAATGGACAAATCTGGGTTTTCATCCATACTGTGAGCTACAGAAATAATATTCGCTGGTGTTTTTGCACGACGGGCACGAGTTCGATTCTTCATATCACTAACTTGTTCCAACAGCTCGATTTTCTGGACCAATTTCACAATAGCTGACTGAGAAGATGCTTCACGACGTCCAAGAAAACTTTTAACTTTACGAACTGTTTTAGCAAAATTTTTACCATTTTCGTAGCGAATTTGAACAATTTCAATGCTTTGTTGAAGCGTGTATCGTTCCATTTTTATTAATTGCATAGTTTTTAGTTGTCATCTGTCAAAAAATGACACCTCTTATTATGACAGCTGCCAAAATAGCGGGCTATTCAAAATGAAACATCTCGTTGGAAAACCCTGTATATAATTGGACACTTATATTCGAGTACTTTCCGAATCCGTGAAAATCAGCCTGCTTCGCGATAGGTGCAAATCTCGAGCGAGAATAAATTTTTCGGCAGTGGAAAGGAAAGGGTAGTTGCAGAGGTAGCGTAGGCAAATAATTTTTTTTTTTAATCCTTGACACCTAATCTGTCCATCAAAAAAAATCGTATCCTGCTTCGCTACAGGTGCATTTGGCAACATAATTAATTTATAAAAATAACTATTTCTTTTACTAGTTATTTTTCCCAACACGTCTAATTAATCGAGTTGATGAGCCACAAGAGGATGATTCGAAAAATACTTCAGGTTGCTTCGCGATAGGTGTATCTTTTTCTTATGCTGGTTCATGGACTATACAATGATTCGCCCCAAGTAATTGTAAGCCGTCAAACTGGAGACTATAGAAAGAGACAACTTCTCTGCGATGCATTTTTCAAACGGTTACATCTAGCACTATAAACTTCTTTCAAATGTTTTTTTCATTAAAAAAAGAAGAGAATGACCCGCAGTTGACTAAAAAATCCACCATCATGGGCAATCATAGAGTGAAGGTACGCGAGATAGCAGAGGTCGTACGAATTTCATCGCAGAAGGTGTTCACAGTATCTTACATGGACATTTAGATATGAAAAAGTTTTACACGGGATGAGTGCCGCGTCGCTTACATTGGATAAAAAACAGTGTCGTGAGGAAGTTTCGTCCAAATCTTTAACAATATTTAAGTGTAATCTAGCCTAATTTTTGTGTCAATTTACGGGTATAACCTTTATAGCACTGAGACTTGGGTCCATCATTACACATCTGAGACGAAGCAACAATCAAAACAATGGACCAGCTGTGAACAAGCTCCGAAGAAAGCATAGGCAATTCCATCGGTTAACAAGGTTATGGCCAATTATATCGTGACATGTTTCCGTATATGTACCCTTGGTGTTGGAACATGACATATGATGGAGAATGCTCTCTATATACGTCAAACTCTGAACACTAGTCTTCCTAAATACGACTTCTTCCCAACTCAGTTGTCTTCTAACCATGTGGCAGAGTGGTGGACTTACATCCGTCTGTCATCTCTGTGGTTTCTGAGAAGATAAATAAAAATTTTTCCCTACCAATTGCAATGTTCTGATTGTTTTAACTTCAGTGTCCTTTACTTCTGGTGCTCGTGCATATGTGTGGTTTGCTGTGCGTGCTTTACCAAGGATCCACGTTATATTCTCCATCGTGTTGTTTCTTTCACTTTTGGAATAATTGTGTTTATATATGTGCCCTTGAGGGAGTGCGTTCCGCGGTCGCATTTTTCACGGTTCCTGTGGGAGAGGATTACTCGTTGGAACAGTTTTTGGAACGGCCTGGTTTCTTCACACCTAGGAACTCGCTTACTCATAAGTCTTCCTGCATGGTTACTCTATCTTTTTCTAATTAATGAGCAAAAGAAAAAAACAAAAAATACAATAATTATTAGTTGCATGTCTTAGTTAATAAATATTTAAACGTTAGAATTAAGCTAATTGGCACTGAAGAGGGCCCCCATTTGTGGTCGAAACGTTTGCCTTCTGTATTTTTTACGTGTTTTATCACATAAAAAAATCCGCAACAAAACTGACCCCATGCCAAATTAACTATTACAAAGTTATGGCCAATGTTTTTTAGAATCCTTCTGGCATAATCTTCATCGATTACCTTGAGAAGGGAAAAACAATGAACAATGAGTATAGTGGCAATTCATCACAGTGTTTGAACGATGGAATCAAAACAAACTGCCGTACTTAAGAAAAAAACAAGTTCTGCTTCTTTAAGAGAATTCACCAGTTTATACTTCACTCATTATGATAGCCAAAATCACAAAGTGAAATTCAAATCCCATGCGACTTTTATCTGGTATCAAACCTCAAAAATTGACTCAGAAGTACAAGATTTTCGGAAAATACTGAGGTGATCGCAGCTGCAAATGTATATATTTAGAATTTCAACAAATCCTTCTAGGAAACTGACATAACAGCCTTGGAACATCGTTGGTGCAAGTGCATAAAGTTATTCGGAGGAAATTCTAGACTAATGGTTACTTTCTGATACACGACTCAGTCGTGTGGCTGAAAAAAGAAGTTAAATAGACGGCTGACTGTTGTCATGACACGACTCATTGTTCTTCTTGCTTATGGCCTCTTAATCATCAGTAAATATCCATAACTTAACTCACACGAACGATGATACAGTCGCCAGTAGTGCCATACACACTAGACTGTACTTTCGCTATATGAATGAGTTGTCTGGGCCACCGAATAGCTCCGTTGGGCATATCGAAATTCCCGACTGTTTGTTTAGTTGTGGCGGGTCACGCGCACGCAAAGCCGTGAATTAAGTTGATCTTTGATTGGTTCATCGCAATATCGGGCTCTCTGACAATACCGGGGATTTTTTCAGAAAAAATCCTGGTATTCAGTCTGATCTGTATTCCAAAAAAACAATGTTTTCTTGTCTGGGCTCGAAACTTTTCAAACGACTGTCGTATTAATTGCATACATCAACCTGATATGAGAAGTGTTTCAGTACCCAAACATCGTTATATGATTGATTTTTGAGTTTTAATCAAATAAATTATCTGTAAAAGGTTACAAATGACTAACCATACTATTAAGTTGCCACAATCACCCAGACCCACATCACCTCCTAAACTGATTTCTCAAATTATATTTTCAAAGTTGATTGCAGTGAAAATGCTTGTGCAGAAATTCGAAATCATAATGTTTAGATGTTGAAATGATGTAGGAATTTTTAATCAAACCTTATAAAGGAACTTATTGCAGAATGTGAGAGATAGTGGATATGTTGGAGGTTGATTGCGACTTTAGCGGATTCCGCGTATATCATTTGGAACGCTTAATCGGCATTCTCGCGAAGGGCCGGTGGCAGCTTACGCATTCCAGTGCATTTCTCGTTCAGAGGAGTATGCACAGAATATAGTAATTATGATTCTCATGACACATCACATTCATAGGGAAATGAACCCAACGTAGTCCGACACGCGACTTCATTAACGAATGGTTTCAATGAATAGACCTAAACATCCCGTTACTCTTACCCAGGAATCCCGACCTGTGTGCCAGGGTCAAGCAATGATCAATAATTACTTTCAGTCTAATTACCAATTAGTGCACTGGCCCAAGAAGCTTCTCCTTGGTTTAAATTTCCAGCTCTGTTAGTTTGATTGTCACCAGACGTCATGTTTTAATTAACTCATTCATCTATTTTATAACACCGACGAACGCCAACCAAGTCTAACAAATTGATCACGAACCTCCTATCAATTTTATTTGCACTTAAAGATGAGCATTGCGGCCAATGCATCTGCATCTTTGAGTTTAAATCTTTTGAGATTCAGTGTGAAAAATGTTGTGTTATTTATATTCTTTCAATCTTGCATATACAACGATTTAATGGAGAAAGATGAAATAATATAAATAAAGGATTTTTTTTTTAAAGCAGATCGTAATAATTCTGTGAAGAGGTCAGGTGCACAAACACATCAGCTGAATTGATTTTCTTTATTTATCGCTGACCTTAAATTACGAAAAACTCTAACTGCGCAGAACAGAGTTCAATGGTTGTCAGACAGATTTATCGTTTACGTCACCATCAAGTATTTCTGTCATTTAGAAGAAGAGCACTCATAACTATTGTGTGTGCTATACATTTTCATCTCGAAAATCCACGCCTGTTTCAGACAACCATGTCATGTGAGTTGATACAATTTTACAAATTTACGCATTTGAATTTAACTCTTTTAAACCTTATTAATAAGCTTTAATGACCTCAATATTTTAAACAAATTACCAAAAATAACAGAGAAATTGTTCAATTATTCAATTTTTTATTTACATAGAAACTGAAGAAACATGTTATTTTTAATAACTCACCTTAAGGGGAGGTTCTACACTTCAGCGGGAAAATCGGGCCTATTTTTCGGAAATGAATTGCAAAGGATTTCGCGACCTTGGAACGTCTTTGAATTTGTCGCTACCAAAAACAACATGGGTATCATTGTATCACATCGACCAGTTGGGTTATCTGAAATCAAAAAAATGAAATATTTTTTGATTGAGGCCGGTATTGGCTATGATCGGCCAAGCACGATTTTCAAAATTTTAATTTTTAAAATTTTTATAGTCCCCAATAGGTCAAAAAATTAGGTGAAATTTCAAACTTTTAATTTAATAATGAATTATTTGAACAAATTTAATGTAGCGAAAAATTCGCTTCGACCGATCATAGCAAATACCGGCCTCAATCAAAAAATATATCATTTTTTTGATTTCAGATAACCCAACTGGTCGATGTGATACAACAATGACACCCATGTTGTTTTTGGTAGCGACAAGTTCAAAGACGTTCCAAGGTCACGGAATTCATGTTTGAAAATTTGCAAAAATACAGATTTAAAGTGAAAGGATGTATCTTTAAATACAAAAAAAAAATTGTGTTGATATCTTTAGTAGATCCTTTGCAATTCATTTCCGAAAAATAGGCCCGATTTTTCCGCTGAAGTGTAGAACCTCCCCTTAAGGACCAAACACATTCTTCTCTTTACAATTTTACATTATAACATAATGTTTTATGTTGGAACTTTGAAAAATAATAAGCAACATGTACACGAATGTAGGGCTTTTGATTTTAGGCAACAAGAAAAATAATTGTTATGATCTCAACCAAGTTGTATCTTTTTTTATAAAAAATTAGGATGTTTGATATTGACGTGATAAAATGAACAAGAATTAATTTTTTTGGCAAAAAACAGTTTTATTTCTCAATTTACTCTACTTTTAGCTCGATACAACAAGTCCAACGATGTTTCAACTTTTCTATGTCTTCCAAATAATACGATTTGTCAGACCCTCCAAAATACCCTTATGTTTCGCTGGGAGCCAGGTCTGGAAAATACGGTAAATGCGGAAGTGATTCGAAACTCAATTCATGATTTTTTGCCTGTGCAATGTTCGATTTTTGAAATAGGACATTGTCATCATGAAAAAGAATTTTTTTCTTCTTCAAATGTGTTCGTTTCTTCCTGATTTCGTCAACCAATCAATCCAATAATGCAGCATAATATGCTCTAGTAATCGTCCTTTCTTTCTTAAGACATTTCATAAAGATTACTCCATGTGTATCCCATTAAACACTAGTCATAACTTTCCCAGCCGATTGTTGCGTTTTCGGACGCTTTGGTGCAGTTTCACCAGGTTTAACCCACTGTTTTGACACTTCACGTGATTCCGGAGTATAGTGGTGGATCCATGTTTCATCCATCGTCTCAAATCAACGAAAAACCTCTTTCGGATTACAGTTAAAAAAAGCCAAATTTTGCTCCGAAGTGGACACGCGAATGCATTTTTGATCGATTGTGAGCAATTGCGGCACCCATCTTGCACAGAGCTATCCCATGCACAAATGTGTATCTAAAATATTGACCACACGCTCAGTTGAGATGGATACAATCTCACGCACTTTCACTTTTAGGTCATTCAAAAAAATATAATGGATTTCATGATTAATTACTGGTGTAGTGATCTCATTTGGACGACTTGGACTTGGTATGGTTTCTGTGCTCGTACGACCACAACGAAATTTTGTAAACCACTTTTGAACCATTCCATACAACGGAGCAGAGTCCGAATTAATAGATTGTGTACCAAGGGCGGCATGGTGGCGATTGTGACGAGTGCGAAGTGTACCCGCCCGAGCGTAGCGAGGGCAGTATTCACACGAGTCACATCGCCACCATGTCGCTCGAGGTACACACGACGTTTTGTGTCCAAATTGGTGGAAAAAGTCGCGTTGCGTGCGAGTGCGTAGTTAGCCGCGGGCAGTCAAGTTTCAGGCGGTATGAACATTTCGCCCGATTTTGACGCCGAGGCACAATTGACTGCATGCCCCTTTACGCACAAGCATGCAATGCGACTTTTTCCGCCCGTTTGGATATAAAATATTTATCGAGCTTGGCCTTGGTTTCGGATAAGGTTTTTCCACGCAAAAAGTAGTGTTTAATTAACACACGAAATTCACTTTTTTCGATCTTTGCAAACAATTCGGAGGTTGGTTGATTTCAGATACTGTAACTTGTAAACCAAATAATTGATTTGGCTCAAATTTTGACAGAAGAGGTTTGAAGGGTGGAACTTGTGAACAATGATAGCCGTTTATTATTAATGACGACCTCTCATAGAAATGTCACATCAATGTCAAACACCCTAGCATGTATAAAATGTGACATTTTTCTCGCATTTGGAGCGTGCCGAAAACTATTGCACAGGCGCATTTCGATAAGAATATTACATTCCCGCGATTTTCCATGCACCCTTATGATAAACTTCAAAAGATTAGGTTATCGAATTAATTTTGACAATCATAACCCAAAATGATGAACCTCATTCTACATGCTCTACGTACATGTTAAGTGGCATATTAGGCCAAGCATCAGGTCGGTAAAAAGGGTGCTTTATCGACTTAACTTCAAAGTGCAGTTTGTTCATTGCCAAACCCGTTTTTTCCAAAAAGGTGCGGAAAATTACATTTCCTATTTTGTGCAAAAAACGACTACTTTTCACAAATAGCACTTTACTGTGAAAAAATGTCAATGAGTCCTCAAACATGACCATGTTTGGTCTTTTTTTAAGGGTAATGCGCATGGGTTCAGTTTTTTCTAAATATGTCGTTTCAGGATAGCCAGAGGATAAAGTGAAGTATATGAAATTCTGTGTAAATTGACAAAAATATATAATCCTCTAGTTCTACTTCTTCCAAATGTGTGGTATGTCAAAAGATCATATTTTTGCATTTTTTAACCAAAAACTTAAAACCCGTGTTTTTGTAGGTAAATCGTTTCGTATATGGTAAGTCTTGCAATAATTTGCATAAAAAAACAGGGGGATAGATTTCGTTACAGGCAGTTGGAATATGGACAAATCGCGTAGAAATTGGCGCTATCATAAAGAGAAAATTCAGTTGCAAGTCGATTCTACATTAGAAGCGAAGTACAATGAACACTTTCTTTTTTCTATGTATTATACATCAAACTCAATAGTTCATGTACTGCCGTCCACAGGGTAGCGACTAGACATAAAAAAAATAGATTGCGCGTCTACGTGTGAAAAGCTGGAGCAGGGCTTTTATGAGAAAGGAAGTGATGCCGAACACTCTTTCAGTATCTCCACTTTGCAGATAGTACAAAGAAAGAGGATGCATTCTACGTATATCTCCATATTCTTTCATGTTTGCTTCAATCTCGCTTTTATGTTTATCGTGGCCACAAGTAAGTTGCAGGAAAAATATACGTTTCTATGATTTTATAAATAATGTAATTGTGAAAGTGAAAATGCGTTTCACTAGTCACGTAACCTATGTGGTAAACCTTCTTAACATACTGAAACTGTTTTTCGAAAATAAATTATATATTACATTTTTTTTGCAAAATAAATATTAATTTAAGTAAAGAATCACAAAATAATGTTTTCTTCCGAAAAATGCACGAAGAAAGTTATTGCATTTTATGAGGACGCGACATGACTTGTCGTTCGTAGCTTTAAGAGGTGCCAGTGATTTTTCGCGGCTTTCAATTTAACTTGGGAAACTTTCTTCCGAGTTTACGGAATAGTTTTATTGACAATCTGAACAGTAGTAGGGTGAAGTACGCAAAAGAGAAACAGGAATTGTAGAGCGCAAGACAGTCCATGAGGGTTAAGAAGAAGGTTATTACGTAACCATGAAACAAGTTACAAGTGTTCTATTAATCAAGTTAGTTATAACTTTGAAGCTAACTTGATAGCGGGACGACATCGGAGGTAGGTAAGTAGTGAAGGAAAGAGGTAAGCAGATGAGAGAACTAGAACGTTTCATAAAGGTATATATATATATATATATATATATATTGTACACATAATACCCAAGAAGACACTGCAGTGAAATCTCTTCACTTCTCTCTTCTATCTTCGAATGCCGTGCGTCTTCACAAGAAACAACCCTTCCATGAATAAATATACACGTACTAACTTATTGTACACTGAATTCCAAAATTTTATACAAACAAGGAAACTCGCGTGCCACCACCAAGCATGTATGTTTACAAAAGTCATTGCCCCACTCATAATCAGATTCACTCACTCCAACTGGAAGCAACTACTTTAAGTATCAAATGCCTTCCTGAATTATTATTGTCACTTGAATTCTGCATTTATTCTTTAAAATGATGTTTTCAAGCCATGATTGAGATTCAAAAAGTAAATTAAACGATCATTCTCATTCAAAAACGTATAGGAAAGTAATCAGGAATATTTATTCCTGCACATGGAGGAAAATGGAAATTATAAAATCGGGATTGATTACTGAAGTTTCAGTAAACAAATTTTACGTTTGCTTCTTTCCAACTGATTCCACAATAAAGAGAAGGGAGTGTGACGCATATTGGCAATGATTACAATCAGAGTGTAATGACAATTGGCAATAATTACTGGAATTCAGTAATCATTGCCAATCTGCGTCACACTATCTTCTGTTTATTTAGGAATTAGTTGGAAAGAACGAAATGTAAAATTTTTTACAGAAATTTCAGTAATCTATTCCAATTTCTCTATCTGCAATATTGGGAAATGTTCAATAAAAGATTAAAATACTTCTGCGACTAGAAAGTAAGAAAATTTTAAGTTGTCTTTTGGCAAAGACTATAAAACTACATTTTTCTATTAGCGTGTCATAAAGAGGATTTTATCGCCCCATGCGAGGCAAAAAAATTCATTTTCTGACCCCTCAGTAGGAAAAAAAACGTGTGTAACACGGAATAAACGTTAATTTTACTCGTGTGGTTGTTATCCTCGCTTTGCTCGGGCATCAAACTTTACACTCACAAAACAATTTTTTTTTCCCCCTAGTTTCACAATATTCTATTAGTACGATTGTAAATACGTACAATTAGATGCAAACGATAAACGCGTAAAATTCTAATATGTAATATGAATTGTTACACGGAAAAAATTTGTCGCTTAAAATTTAACAGACTATTCGAAGAGTCGTGAACAGAAAGTAAAATCGGAGAAAGTCTTGTAAGGTTTCAATGACTTTTAGGAAATAGTAGAAAAAAGTCGAATAACTTTTAAAAAAGAAGGTCGAAGAAAAAAAGTTGCATATTTATTATTATAAAAGTATTTTAAACATTAACTGATCTTTTCTAAGAAGTAATGAAAAGTTTCATAATCGTTGGATTCATTTGTCATAGATTTTAAAAGACCATCGAATAATTTGAAATGAAAATAATTCAAACAAATAGTTTTGTAAATGGTATTCTAAAGTCCATCAGATTTTATATGCCGTCTTCTAACATTTTCTCGACAGTCGCAAAAAGCGATGCGCAGAAACGTAATTCGTAGCATCGCGCAGCAGACAATGCGACTCGGCTTTTTGTTTTTGTAATAATTTTGGTTAGATTTTGAGATTACGTGTCGTTTGGTTTCGTTTGAAGCTGGATTGAAGTGTACAACATTGAAGAATTAGTTCCGAGTAAGTATATGTTTACCTTGATTCAACAAATATTATCATTTAATAAGTTAAGTATCATTTAATATATTATACTGTTCTATTATAGCTGTAAATATAAGTGACTTGATAAAGTTAGAAGTTTATAGATTTTCTGTTTTGATAATTTTGATTATTTTTACAAATAATATAACATTTTACCGATAGAAATGTTCAGTATATGGATTCAAATGTTTAAATAAAACAAAAAATTAAGGTTATGTATTTTCACAAGTGAAATATTAAAATTAGAAATTATAGTTATCTTTTTACATTAACAGAGTTTTAACGAGTATTGAAATATAAAAAGAATTTTTTGAGTTGAAACTTTTTGAAAATGTAAGGCATTTTTAAAATTTTGTTAATTGCACATTTTTCAGAATAAAGTGTATTATGTCAAATTTGAAATTGATCTATTATTTTAGTTTTGCCTTCAAACTCTGAATGTGATCCAAATAATTTACACAAGTCTCCACGAAATGTATCGGCTATGCGGGTTAAGGCGTGCGATTAGAATTGAGTTAGGATGCGTGCGTGCGTGCGAGCGTTCGATTCTCGGTGCTGCGAAGTGTTTATAAAAAATTGCGTTTCTGTAATGTACAGTGTCAAATGTAATAGTAAGTTCATATAAGGATTATATAGGTAATGTAAAAGTGAAAAATAATTAACTATAAATGCAGTATCATATCACAGAAAATAATATTTTGCTTTTTACACTGTTCAACATTTTCTTCGACCATCACTTAGACTTTCGATGCCTGGTTTAGAGGAAATAAAATCCACGGTGTTTTAAATTTTCCGCAACTGTCACTTAAACTTTCGAATTTTTGTTTTACATTTTCAGCGATTATCTATCATATTTTTCAATAAAGAGGTTCATAATATTTAGTTGACTTTCTAACCTATCCACGAGTATTACACAAAGTCGATGACTTTTTAAGCGACAAATTTTTTCCGCGTAGAAGAAAATTTTATGGTACTCGTAAATTAAGACAAAGGTGATTATACACTAGTTTTTTTACAAAATCTTTAAAACCTGAATCTAAACTAGGGAAGATGAGAAAATTCTTGATTACAGGAATTTTAGTGGGATGCTAAAACGAGGATGAAGAAGTTTTCAGTTGACAACCAGTCGTGAAAATAAAAAAAAGTATGAATATGTTAATCATGAAAGTAGAAAAAGAAACTTGCTAGCAAACCTGAAGCTTTTTTAAACACAGGATTTTTTAAACAAACTTTTGAAACGTTGAACTTTCCTTAATAATCTAAAAAATGCTTAATTCTTTTAATGATCAATTCTGACAAAAATAATTAAAATTGCATTCCTCTACTAAAAAAGTATATTACCCCATTGAGAAAAAACGTTCTAGATTTTCGTTTTCTATCTAGAAAATATCAGTATTATCCGAAACATTCCTCTTTACCGCAACACTTTATCCTATAATGTGAAAATACCAAGAAAAGAATTCCCTGAAAATAGTTTTGAAACGTCAATACGCCTGACTTGCGACGTTTCACAAAATCATCTCTGATCTGTCGAACGAAATCGAGAAAAATATATTTCCCATAGAGTCGAACTCCCTATTTGTTCCTCGTTTTACTTAATAGGGTTCTATCTTTTTTTACACGAAAGGATTTAGAGGGTTGACTCTTAACCTCTTCGATTCGGAGGGGTTGAGAGAACACGTCATGACCCTGAGGTGACGGGACATCCCTGAGGATTAAGACATCACGTGGGTGTCGTTCGTAATATCTTTCAGGCGAGAACTCTCTTTTCTGGAGTAAGAAAGGCCTCTGCTAATCGATTTTGTAAATCCATAAACGACAGGAAGATTCAACTTGAAATGATTCCTCGACCAGATCAAATGCAATGAGACGTAAGTGATTTGGGAATATCATGTTTCGGTTACTCCTACTCGTACATCCTCGTTGCCAAATCGTCCTGCCAAAAGTTTAATATATCTGTACAAATTACAAAATTCAAAATAATTATCAAACTTTGAAGACGTTACGAATAATTATTAAAAATATTCAAACAGAGAAAAATGGAGTTCATAAGGATATTAACGATTACTGAAAAACAGAAATAATTACTAAAAGAGAAAATGAAGATTGAAGAGTACAGGAGTCATTCCCAAAATGTGTATAACTCTCTTCTCTCACCTAAAGGGTGATCAATTTAGAGGTATAGGATTTTAAATTGAAGTTAAACAACGAAAATTCAAATTGATAGGGCAATCTTTTTTATTTTTGTGTAGAATCATTCAAGACATTTATTTTTTAAAGATAACCCCTTTCAAATGTTGGCCGCAACTGCGCTTTAATTCGTCCATCCGTAAACACCAATTTTGAATGACTCGCTCGAGGACTTCGGTCGGTATCTCGCTAATAACATCAGTAATGTTGACTTCCAATGCCTCAATAGTAGCTGGTTTATCCACAAAACATTTAGACTTTACATACCCCCACAAATAAAAGTCCAAAGGTGTGATATCACACGATCTTGGAGGCCAATCCACCGGTCCAAGACGAGAGATAAATTGCTCACCGAAACGACTACGCAGTAAATCCATTGTTTCACGGGCTGTATGACATGTAGCGCCGTCTTTTTCTTGGATTAGCTGTATTTTATACGCTTTCAAACCAAGATCTTTACGTAAAATCGCCCAAGTAGTGCCATAAGATAGGCCAAGTTGTTGAGATCGGCGCCGAATCGATTCTTCCGGGTCTTCGGCAAAACTCTCATTTACAGCCGCAATATTCTCTACAGTTCGGGCTGTACGTGGTCTAATTGGTCGAGTATCATCCAATAATGTTAAATTATTCTTGAGTTTGCAGATGGTATGCCGAATAGTGCGTTCGGTAGGACGATTATGTACACCATAAATTGGTCTGAGCGCGCGATAAACACTTTTCACAGAGCGTCCATTTTCGTAATGATTTTCTATGATGAAATGTCAATAAAAACTGAATAAAATTGTGTATTTAGTTTGACAGTAGTCACGCGTGACATGTCAATAAAACCCTATTGGAAAAAGTACCTCCAATTTGATCACACTTTATAAAAATCATTCGCAATCTTCTTATTTTCATTTTTCTCCATGTATTATACAGGAAATAAAGAGATATCACAATATTTAAGGCCATTGGTCAACCGGAACATGTGATTAAATTTTGTTGGAATTTTCTGTAAGACAACTTTTTTAATTTACAAAATATCTTCCTGGATATTCAGGAAATACAAAAGAAGAGAAAAAAGAACATCTAAAAACTTCTTTTTGCAAAAAAGTTCACGGTTAACTGTAATTGAAAAGGTGATAGTCGGACGGGGCGAGGTTTGGAAAGTACGGCGGGTGCGATAATATTTACCAATTCAATGCTTTTAATGTGTTCTTCACCACTTTAGCGGTATGAGACGGTGCGTTGTCATGTTGTAGGATAACTTTGCCATGTCTTCGGGCCCATTCCGGCCGTTTTTCGATCAACGCATGATTCAAATTGATAATTTGTTATCGGTAGCGATCCGTATTCACCGTCTCACCAGGTTTTAATATCTCGAAGTACACCACACCACACTGATCCCACCAAACACAGAGCATTGTCTTACGGCCAAAGCGATTTGGCCTTGGAGTCGATGGGCCGACCTCACCAGGTGAAAGCCATGATTTTTTTCGCTTCGGGTTCTCGAAATAAATCCATTTTTCGTCACCCGTGACAATTCGATGCGGAAAAGAATTCCTTTCGAACCGTTGAAGCAGCATTTCCCAAATGGTTTTTCGATTTTCCATTTGTCTATCGTTCAGTTAGTGTGGTACCCATTATCCATACTTTTGGATTTTTCCCATGGCTTTTAAACGTTGGAAAATTGCCCCTCGGGTCACATTTAGTGTTTGTGCCAATTGCTGTTGCGATTGGGTTGGGTCTTCATCCAATAACGCCTGCAATTCCTCGTCTTCGAACTTTTTCGCTGCACCAGGATGTTCGTTATCTGTTAAATCGAAATCTCCACTTTTAAATTGACGAAACCATGTCTCACATGTTCTAATCACTGGAGCATGTTCACCATAAGTTTCTACCAGCAATCGATGAGCTTCAACTGCTTTTTTCTTTTGATGAAATAAGAAAAGCAACGAATGCCGCAAATGCGATTTACTTGGAACGAAACTCGACATATTCACTGAGGTAAACCACTATGATGCTATTATTTTGGCAGAATGTAATTGTGTATTTTTGAAGGTTATTCTCCATAGAAAAATATGACAGAGATGCCAAATCATAGAAATGTATACATATCTCTAGCGACATCTATGAGTAAAACCGGCAAATTTCAACTAACACCCCTGGTATATGGCCTTAAAAAGCTGTTCAATGTTGCGTTTTTGAAAATCCTAAAATCTATTAGTTTCCCAAAAGAATCTTCTGCGGCACAATTTGGTAATAAGAAAGATGAAAAAACAATTAAGCGATTTACCTGTTTCTTTACTTTGCACGAACGAATAACGTTACAAGTTAGAACTTCAAGATGACAGGAACGCGATCGAAACACCGTGTCTCACCCTTTTAAGCCTTTCGTGCTTGACTTTTTTTCAGGGAGATTACAAATAAGGTCAGTGTTGGATACGGAGGATGAAGGGTCCCAGATGTGGAAAAAGAATATTGCACAAAGTTTGACTTCTAATTCGAAATAAGCGACTCGAAAAACCCGAAGATACCGATTTTCTTGCGAATCAGATTGAATTTTTAAATTTTGATCCGCCATATTGAATCATCCATCTCGGATGTTGGAAAATTTCAGAATATGATTTCATATTCGAATTACTGGCATGATTTCTAAGTAATTTCAGCAGAAATGAATATTACAGAAAAATCATCCTCAAAATTATGCACATTTAAGAAATTTTGTCACTTTCGATTATTTTTTAGAGGGTGTGTGCAAGGAGGGGTGACTTCAAGAGGTTCAGTGTTTTTTTCGGAGTTAGACCTATCCTTTATCTTCAAAACAAGCTTTTAATGAACATTTTACATTGATTTTTTTGGAAGTAATGAATTTTCGAAAGTAGTGGTACATATATGTACCGTCAGGCACGAAAGGGTGAAATGCTAATTTCTTTAAAACCGTAAGTTTGCCCATTCTGTTCAATGCAATCTTTTTGGCATGATCAAAAGTTCAAAATTAGGACCCCTTAAATTAGGCAACCCGTTGTTCTACGGGCTTAAAATTTATATCATAAATTTAGAACCAATAGTACCACAACATGTGCAAATTTGAACACGATCTGAAAAATTTGATTTTCAGGTAGTATCACTTCAAAAATAATATCCCATATGTAGATTTAGTCTTCATTTGATTGTTTTGTGGAATAGTTCAAGGCAAATCAGCTAGCTTTCTCACACATTTAGTTGAATGTTTATTTTCATTCCTCGTCTCACCGTTAGAGAAATTCTCGTTAAATTTAAATTCGAATAAATTAAAGGGTCTTCACCTCACGGGTAGCAAGAACCGCGAAGAAATAAGATTTCAGGATTGCTTCTTGATATAACGCCGCTCAAAGGGGAGTGGAAAAGTGACAAGGGAGAAAAAGATCTTTTGGACACAGGCAGTATTTTTAACCGAATGGAGCTCTAAAATCGCAGGATTTGCATATACAATGAAGACAACGATATATTACCACGAACACGTAAACCGTCGTCCTTGCCACGAAAACTGAAGGAATCATAAAGAATTTTTTTCAACTTTCCCTGACGAACAAATCACAACTCTTCCCTACAAATAAAATTCAGAACGCAATTCCAAGATAAAAATGAACATTAATAAAAATGTCAAGGAAGGAAGTATTTACATTATTTTCCACTTGCATGAAATTTATAAATAAAAAATTAAAGTTCGATCTAAAGTTCTACATAATATCAGTAGATCTCTTAGTTAAGATTTCAAAATCGATAAATAAATAATATGCAAACCAACAAAAGACCTCATATTCAAACTCGTTATACTCACAATTTTACTACTAAAATTTCAAATTCATTTCATGAAAGTAATGGAAAGTGACAAGAAGACACGATTCACAGAAAATACTCAGAATTGTCAGTGGAAAAGGTTTTAAGATGTCCTCATGAATTCTTGGTCCTCACCCCCCAAGTAACCTCGAGTAAATCCTCGTTCTTCTTGTCTCCGAGCTTTTTCTTCTTTTTTTTTAGACACTGATCTCATTTAAAGTGAAATGCTAATCAATCGTAGTCAGCCCACCGAATAAACCTCTCCGTACTCACAGTTTTCAAGAAAAATAAAAGTATAAGAATGGCCAGATTAGAAGTGAAAGAGAAAGAAAAAGCAATCAAAACGTCGAAGGGAAAAATTCTGCTTGGTATTGCTAGAGAAAAAGTTCAAGAGTTTACCGAGCGAACTCTCTCGTCGAGAGCACTACTTTCCAAGTTGAAGAGTTTTAGTAAGGATAAGGAGGGAAAATATAGGCTACGACCTACCAAGGGTGCAACAGAGTAATAGCCTAAAGCTTCAACGTTTCCTCGCCAGATGGCACCGTTATATATTTGATCCATAAAATTAATTTTAAAAAATAAACAACCATTTTTATCAGTTTCTTTGTGAAAATATTTAATTTTATAGAAAAATCAGATTTCAAACATGCGTTCTGAAGATCATGTTTGTGCTAGAATTTTGAAAACAATAATAATTATCTGGAGCGAATTTATCGGATTTTTAATTACTTCCCCTTTATACAAAAGTAAAATCAGAGCATATTATTGCGTACAAAATTCCTAATTGCAAGAGATTAGAAGTTTTTTACCTTCTCAATTCCAATCAGTAGTTTTTTAAACTGATCATATGCAGTGATGCATTTCGAGTTATTCAATCGATTGATTTTTGTAAAATCGAATTAAAAATCAAAAGATTTATGTAATAGAAAATCGTTATTTAACTAGCTGGAAATTTTATAAATAATCAGTATTCTATGCTAAAGAAACGATTTAATTGATACAAAAAAATGTTATTCGAGTATATTTTGTTAAATTAATATTCTATAAAAATTTCAAATTAATTAGTTAAGTTTGAAATTTCTGCCACTGCCTATATTATCGGAGAATCACTAATCGCGTATCAGATAGGATACATTACCGACAGGTGTCCTCGTAGACAATTTCAAACTATTATATCGCAAATAAATGCAAATTAAATTTAAATTTAAAGAATTTGAAATCTTTCTGTGGAAAAAAGACGCCTTCGACTGCGCTGGGATTCGAGCCTAGGTCTTTCGATCGCCGGTCGACTGCTCTAACCACTGAAGACCAGTCGGCCGGCAATCAAAAGACCTGGGCTCGAATCCCAGCGCAGTCGAAGGCGTCTTTTTTTCCACAGAAAGATTTCAAATTCTTTAAATTTGAATTCTATAAAAAATTGCAAGTGAAAATTACTATTAAAGTGAAACGTCATTCCCTCTTAGTGAAAAATTTCACTCAAAAAAAATTAGAAAGTAAAATTTTTCAATTGACTCAAACAAGATTTGTCTGCGTTTAAAAAGTAAATTTAATCATTGCTGGGAGATAAATAAACTGTTAAACTATTTGTTGTTTGTTATTTGCGAAATTACAACATCTCCTGCTGGGAAAATAAATCGATGTTCTGACATAGAGCGCATACTATTAGGCACTTATAAACAATGAAAGGACGAAGGTTTGAAAGTCATTACTCAAATTCTCATTAGTACTCAGTCAAACCTAAACGGTGGCGCGAGTTTACTAATTAACGCAGCCACGGTGGTCCCTTTAATATTAACCAGCCGACAAGGCGCGACAAGCTGCAATATATATTGTTGTCGGTTTTAATTAGTGAAGAAATAAATGCCTGATCGACGTGGGCGATGGGTCCGCGGATTCTGCCTTGCGATTTGTCCTTTTATAACTCTTTCTTTTCTCATTCTCATTCTTTCTCTTACTCTTTTCTCATTTTGTTTGGGAATAAAATTCCCTGGACAGAAAAAGAATCGCACATAATTAACCCTTCAAGTCTTATTACTTTTTTCACATGTTTAAACGTACACTCTAAAAAAGACTATTGACTGTCAAACGATTCCCTTCACTATTAATGGATTTTCTATTCAAAATTGGCATGAGGGGAAATCCTTTAAAAGTTAAAGGATTCTCGTTTCAAATGCTGTTATTTTGCTAACAAAGCATTTCTCTTGGTCCGCAAATGAAACCCTTTGTCGTACAAAGGAAATATAATTTCGAGGATAAAAGAAAACAAATTGTATGATATAACTTATAGGAAATGTACACAAGCCCAACTTTGACAAATGCCAATATTAAATTGATCATTATCAATACTTTAATAACGATCCGTCCTAGATTTCAGTTTAAAGAAATTTTAAGATACAACTTCGCTTGCACTACAAATTTTTCAATACGTGTAAAAATTGAATGTCCATAGCCTATAAAATATAATAATGAAAAAATGTTATCAAAATAATTTTTAAACTTTGGTGCATTTTAAATTTGACAATGAAATCTATAGTATAAATATTACTAATAATTTTAAAACCAGATATTTTTTTGCAAATAAAAAACAACCGTTCACTTCATAAAATTAATAATTTTATAAAAAACTATACAAGCAAAACTGTCAATCATATTAGTATGAATTTTCATACAAACTTTAAATGTCGACATTTTTTTCATTACTATTTTGAAATTATTCTTTATTATAAATTGAAATTTGTATTACAGATATTGTTTTAAATTTGTATCATTGTTTAATTATAAATTTGAAGTTCATGGAAAATAATAAGTGTTGAATTATAATGTGAATTGGAATACGATTCGATTTGGAATTATTAAATTTTGTTTATATTTTAGAAAATAATGTAAATAGAATTAAATTTTGATGAAATTGGGACATTTAAGCAGTTGTAATTTA
Organism: Diplolepis rosae; assembly: GCA_030998225.1. NCBI lineage: Eukaryota > Metazoa > Arthropoda > Insecta > Hymenoptera > Diplolepididae > Diplolepis > Diplolepis rosae. The sequence continues at coordinate 8,955,841 of JAPYXD010000701.1, forward strand.
AATAATTTCCAATTATCAATGAAATTTGAAAACAGTATTGTACTTCAAAAAAAAAAATTAAAATCTTTTCACATTTTAAGATATCTACTGATTATCAGTGAAATTTGACTGATTCAAATAGCTAAAAAGAGGTTACTGTAAGTCAGTCAAATTTCACTGATTATTTCAGTGAAAATTGACTGATTTGACAGTGAAAAATATTTTTACACTGATGAATCAGTGAAAAGGCAAATTACTGATTCAATCAGTGAAAATTTGACAGATTCAGATTTAGAGAGTAGATTCAGAGTCAAAAGAAATCATTTATTGGCAAACTATTTTCGTTTTGCATTTTACATATGAATTTTTTGAACAGTGAAACGATTCTGTTGATAGACAAAAGAAATCTGCTTTATTTCAATGTTTGAATTCTGAAAGAAACGTAATTTCACTATCAATAGACTTTTTTTTAGAGTGTATCTCGGAGTGTATAAGAATAAAAAAATATATTTAGACTTTCTATCATCTTTTCTTATAATTAAAGGACATAGATCAACCGGACCAATTGACTACATTCCTGTCAATATTCCTATAAGACAACTTTATTAGTTTACAAAATATCTTTTTGAAAATTTAGGAAATTCAACGGAAGATGATAAAAAACATCTGATAACTTCGTTTCAGTAAAATTTAGCAATACATTTTTCAATTAACTGTAAATTTTATCGACTATTTTAGTTTTTTTATCTCTAAAAAAACGTTTTTCAAAATTTCTACTAAAAAGAAGTTAAAAGACATAGGGGTCTACTTTATTTTCTTTTATTATGATTCTCAAATATCTAGTGAGATGTATCGTGAATTAATAGATTACACTGGCCGACAAAAAAAGTTTTCTATTTGCTGCAGGGTATACAACAACTTTTTTAGGATAACTTGGGAGCGCTGAATCCAAAAAATAGCCATCATTTTGCTCAATCAGCTCTTGGTTTTGCAAAAATGCAAAAAAACAGTTTTTTTTTTATATTCAGTACCATTTTGTTAATTTTTATTCTATTACGTTGAAATTTCAACTCGATAAAGAAGATAGATAAAGCTAAAAATTCAGTAAATTTTATTGGACAAAAATTGTATCTGTAATAGCCCTTTCAATTATAATGAATGCTGAATTTTGGCTAAAATATCGAGATTTGTTCGTTAAAACATGATTTTCGAAGGGAATAAATTTATAAATGTGTGAAATTTAATTTTTTTTGTTCAATTAGGACCCATAGCTAAATTACGAATGGTCCTTGGTTGAAGTATTTGCAAAAAAATATACAAATTTAAATGTTCTCATATCGAAAAAACGGTTTTTTTTGCAAAATTGCAAAAGCAAGAGATGATTGAGCAAAGTAATGGTCGTTTTTGTATTCAGCGTGTTCAAATTTCCATAAAACAGTTGTTGTCTACCCTGTAACAATATGGCTGTTGACTAGCGTTATCTTACAGGAATAAATTCATATATATTTTAGTCACGTGGTCCGATTGATCTACGGTCTAATGTGTTTACTGTTTAGTAAGTAATTTTGTGAAACTTCTTGATTTTAAAGAATAACTGCTGTATGCTTTCAGTTTGACTTTTATCAACCTGATTAGTCACCGAGCGTTACAAAACTTTGTGCATTATTCTTTTGGGAGTGTAGTTGGCACAAAAGTAACAAAACGAAGTCGATATATTTTCGATCAACCTCCCCTCGAGGCATTTCTTTAGAAATGTCTGATGCTCGTAAAATACTTCTTAATGTTCCATGCGTAAAAGTTCAGATCGTTTATTCGTTAGTCGTTAGATATCATACCTTCTACCTTACCTGTTGTATAACGCACCCTAATAAATGTCCAGCTTTTCGTCACATATTACTACGGGTTTCTTGAATAGCATGACGCAACATTCCGTCGAGAAATTCGCTCAAGCTACGTTTTTGGATGATTAACGATCCGTGTGAAAAGAAATGCAGGAAGGAGAACTCGTATACATGCGTTATTCCATGCCACGTTAGACAGGAATTTTCTTTTAGCGTGTGTCTGACATATTTCCGCTGTACTTGTTTAACAATTAATGTTCTTCGAAAAAATAAGGGCATAAATCATAACATCTGAGAACAACATAAACTACTAGTTACAGAGTCATTTTACTGTAAATAATAGTGAGCAAGTAGAACGTCATCACAAAAATATTTATGTCGCTTTTGAAAATCAACCCCATTTTGAGATATTTTGTCGCAATTTCACTATAAATGGACGTATTTTATATCGTTTTAGAGATATGTAAGGAATGAGGTCACTTCAGAGTCTGCAAGTTTTTTCTGAGTTTATCAGCTGTTTGCGTGTGTTTAGCAACAATTTTTTTGTAAATCAGAAAACATTTTTTTAGATAAAATAAAAATATTGTGGTAGTTATTATTTGTTCAATTCAAAGTAATGTAGTATTGTTTTAATAAAATTTTTTTTTCGATTTTGTGTCGCACAGCCAGAGAAAAGTTTATTTAAATTTAAGAAATCGTTTTTTAAAATTCGTTTCATGATTTCAAAGTAAAAATACCTTTAGATTAAATATGAACTAATTTGATTTTAAGAAATCACGCTTCCAGCCTTTTTTAGATAAGTGAATTGATTTTTTAAACATTTTTTCTCATTAAACATTTTTTTCATACAAATACAGTACTGGAAAAATTATAAGAAATAATTTTTTTAATTTTAGTACCTTGAATGAAGAAAATTTTCTTTTGAATTGAAGAAAATATTTCTGTGAATCACATTAGGCACGCACTACACAGAAAAAAAAAGTTTATTAAAGTGTGTAGAACTGTTACGGAGCCGAGTTCTAGAAAATTTAAAGAACTTTCAATGATTTTTCCTGAATGTTTCGCATTTTATCCTGAAAAGTTCTGTAAATTTTTTAGAACTGTGTCCTGTAAATGCCTGTATCCCCAACTCTTAAACAGTTCTATAAACTTTACGTAAACTATTTTTTACCGTTTATGCAACTGCGCAGACATTCATTACTTTAATTCAAAGAAAAAAAAACAATCATGAAATTTCTTCAAATCAAAAAAACTTTTCATTGACTGTATAGCAATACACAAATTTGTTTGATTCAAAGAAACTTTTTTCTGGGTGCATTGGTAGAAAATAAGTGATTCGCAAAAGAGTGTTTTCGATCAATAGAATAATTTCTTTCAGTAATTTCCTTAACTCAAATAAATACTCCATTGAAGTGAAAAAAGCATATTAAAGAAATAGTTTCTTTGAATGAAAAAATACAAATTACGTTATTGCCCAAGATCAAATACATTTTAATATTTTAATGGTATTTATCAATGGGAATGTAAAAAATATGTTGAAGATATAATTTCTTCAACTCAAAACGAACTTATTTTTCAGTGTAACTTTATCTACCGTAAGTGTAACCTTGTGACTTTTGTTAGGTTTCAGACCAATTTCTTGGATAATTTAAATGTTATACATTATTTTTCCTAGAATGTAAAAATAAATGGAATGTAATGTAATTTACAGGGAAAAAAGATATATAAACTGTTAGGAATTTTTTTTTCAAATATATTCAACGATTTTATGTTCATTATTTGCAGGTTGACCTATTGTGGGTCATTTCGCTTTGGGATAAGATAGTATTTCTAATTCCACATTTGGTGACGGGAAAGATGTCAAGTAGAAAAGGGGTGAAGGTAGGTCAACACGAAATGCAATCTACACTTATGCTCCGTTTCCGGTTTTCCCAGGATGTTACGCTTGTAGATTGATGTCCTCCACAGTTACATCATCACACATACCTAAGCCATTAATCATTCTAGCCATGTTAACTTCACCCTCAAAACACACTCGACTCTACGGTTCATGACCTACGAACCTAGGCCACACTGTAAATTTATTTGCGACGGAAAATTACCTATCTACCAATTATCGAATGCGAACTGTTATATTTCAAGTACTCCTAAAAATTTCAACACTTTTTGACGATTTCGATCAAAATTCGCAACGTAGCCGTTTTTTGATATCATGAAAATTTATTTCGTATAAACAAAAAACTGATTTTTTTAGGTAAAAAATTTATTTTTAACTTCAAAAGTGCATAATTTCCAAAAAAAATTATATTTCGAAAAAATCCTATGATATTCCATAGATAACTGGAATACATTAATGCAAAGATTTTCGTTTTTATTGTATAATAAAGTCTATTAAAATTAATAAGATTTTTAAGTGTTCTACAATATTTGCAATTATTTATTCTCAATTATTCTGAACACTATTCGAAATAATAAGATTGGAATTATTCTCGTTTAACTGAATAGGTCTACTTGGGCATCATTAGGCGAGTCATATTGATAATGCAGGCGGAAACTGGCGCTATAGCGGAAGAAAGATAGTAGTGATGTGACGACACTTTAGTGGTGCAAACGGAAAAGGGTGCAAAGCGAAACCCTTCGTTCGCCAATTCAAAGATAAAACACGGTGAATGTATAACTGTTCTGTTCTTTTACGATTCACTCATTTTAACGTTTGCACCGAGGGGACTTTCTGAGTAGAAAGTTTTTTAATATCATGGATTAAAAGCATCTGCTAAAATGGCGAACTGAATCGTTTAATGTTCTTTCTTGTATGACATCAGATATTAATGCGCTGCTTCATTCTTGAGGGACCAAAGACCTAGTACTTTTTACGAAACCCACCTATGCTTACAAAGAAAGGACTGATTTTTATAAAATCAAAGAAAAAATAAGTGACTTTTATTTCGTATGACTCAAATATATACGGTAAAAAGTGCAGTTGTGATAGGTAAGTTAATCCTTTTAACGGCTAAACAAGAAATAACTGCTACCTGATAATGAATATGGCGAAAGTGACGTCAAATAACAGTTTGGGGTTAATTTAGACTTTTAAACACTTTAATGGTATTGTATTAAATAATATGCGTTTTGATGTCAACATTCAATGTAATACTGTGTTTATCTAACAATAAATTGGAAATAGTTCGTGCAAAAATATATCTGAGTTCAAATAATGAGAAGTAGTACACGGGAAAAAATAGTTCAATAAAGTTTATAATAATAGTATAAATAATGATCGGTTAAGATTTGATATAAATGAGGGAATGCCATCAATCTGATCTAACTCTTTATTTGAAAAAGAATTCAAATTCCTCTAGCTTTCGAACCTCAATTTGAGTCCTTTTCAAGAGCTGTCAAAAAATCATATAAAATCTAAAATTATTTAAACATTCATCACGATGAAAAGTAAATACGAAATATTTTTAACAATAAAAACAGAAGTTACATAATAAAGTCAGTAGATACATCATGTCTAAAACACTTATTTTTAATCAAATGTAGATAAACAAAATTGATAAAAATTAACTGAAATTAAAAACTACGTATAACGACCAGCACATATCATGATCGAAGTCAAGCGGACACTAACTTACAACTAAACAAATACCATCGAGAATGAGAAACAGAGAGGCCGAAGAACAATAAATAAGATGGCAATATCGAGAATAAAAGTTTAAAAATAAAAATAAATTAAATCAAATTAAATTATTTCAGTTTCACCAATTTTTTAAATAAGGAACCATATAACGGATTCAAACCTTCAGTGTCCTGTCTTTTATTTATATTGGAAGGGTTAGTTTTTATGTGGATCATTTCGGAAATTAACCTTGTTTTCCAATTAGGTTCATTATCCAGGATTTTCACATCATTCCACCTAAAAATCATGGTTTTTCTCCAAACGATGCTCAGAGACTACACTAATTTGTTGAGAACGATGTGAGATGTAATTAAAATGTTCCCTAATTCTCAAAGAAGGTTTATAGAACTGTTCAAGAATTGAGGATGCAGGCATTTACAAAACAGAGTTCTAGGAACTTTACAGAACTTACCAGAATAAAATGTGGAACTTTCAATAATTTTTCCTGAATGTTCCGCATTTTATTCTAAAATTTTGTTCCGTAAATGCCTGTATCCCTAATTCTTAAACAGTTCTAGAAACTCTATTGAACTATTCTTTTCCGTTTAGATAAGCAACAAATCTGGCTTTTAAATTTAAATTAGTTAGAACAGCGATATTCACTTTCATGATACCAGACGAATAAGTGACTACAATAAGCATTTTTATTCACATTCCATCTGAATCTTTCGTTAATTTTAAGGCATAAAAACTATACTCAATTTAGCGAAAAAAGTAATTTTTCTTATTTATAAATTTTGTAACAAACCCTGTTTTCGTCTAACAGTTTATACAATGTAACTAAAAGTTTCACATAATTTAGTTATACAGGGTGTCCCGGTACTCAAGGTACATATTTATATTTTTGAATTTCAAAAAAGAAATGGATTGAAAAATTCTAATACAAAAAATTTATGAAGTGTATAATTACCGAGTAATTAAAAATTAAAGATTAACCAATCAAAAAAATGCGTTGGATAGACGACAGTTCATGTGTTATCACTGAGAGAATGTGAGAATGCAAGTTCAGATCGTATAATTTGCCCTCAGTTTATTTTTTAAAGAGGTTTTAACTCTTTGGTGCAACTTCACAATTAAACGAGATTCGAAAATTAACAAGTATCTTTTGTATCAACCAAATTAGAAATCATTGCTCGAACACTTTTGGATACATTTAATTATTTAGAATGTCACGACTTTTAAATATTGTAAATTCCTCCGAATTTTGATATAATCATTGCAGTTTTCCTAATTCTTTCACAATTAGTGTAGATAGTCGACTGCTAAGCTAGCAGCAAATGAACATGTATTTGTTAATTAAATCGCGCAGAATTCTCACAGATTCTGTAGAATTTTCATCAAATTAATTGAAATTTAAAAATCTTTAAATTGTAAATAATTAAATGTAAAGTTGCACCAAAGAGTTAAAACCTCTTTAAAAAATAAACTGAGGGCAAATTATACGATCTGAACTTGCATTCTCACATTCTCTCAGTGATAACACATGAACTGTCGTCTATCCAACGCATTTTTTTGATTGGTTAATCTTTAATTGTTAATTACTCGGTAATAATACACTTCATAAGTTTTTTGTATTAGAATTTTTTAATCCATTTTTTTTTTTTGAAATTCAAAAATATAAATATGTACCTTGAGTACTGGGACACCCTGAATAACTACGATATGTGAAACTTTTAGTTACATTGTATAAACTGTTAGACGAAAACAGGGTTTGTTACAAAATTTATAAATAAGAAAAATTACTTTTTTCGCTGAATTGAGTATGGTTTTTATACCTTTAAATTTACGAAAGATTCAGATGAAATGTGAATAAAAATGCTTAATGTAGTCATTTGTTCGTCTGGTATCATGAAAGTGAATATCGCTGTTCTAACTAATTTAAATTTAAAAGCCAGATTTGTTGCTTATCTTAACGGAAAAGAATAGTTCAATAAAGTTTCTAGAAGTGTTTAAGAATTGGGGATACAGGCATTTACGGAACAAAGTTTTAGAATAAAATGCGGAACATTCAGGAAAAATTATTGAAAGTTCCACATTTTATTCTGGTAAGTTCTGTAAATTTCCTAGAATTCTTTTTCGTAAATGCCTGTATCCTCAATTCTTGAACAGTTCTATAAACTTTATTGAACTATTTTTTCCCGTGTACTATTTCTCATTATATGAACTCAGATATATTTTCGCACGAACTATTTCCAATTTATTGTTAGATAAACACAGTATTACATTAAATTTCGATATCAAAACGCATATTGTTTAGTACAATACCATTAAAGTGTTTAAAAGTCAAAATTAACCTCAAACTGTTATTACATTTTATACAGGGTTTTCCAATTAGAGGTGTCATATTGATTCATAAGAAAAACGCGGGTTTCTTGTGAAAAATAATTTGATTTTTATTTCATTCAATAGCAGAAGGTTTGCCATTAATAATGAAAAACATTATCATTCATACACTGAGAGACTTTTCGTTGGAGTAAATGATAAAGATGAATCAAAATTTAGTATAATATCGTTCCAAAATGGGGAAAGCCGAGGCTTTATTATACTTATTCATATTATGACATCGAAGTTTGATATAGTCATAACGGTGTTTAATACATGAAGAAGATAAAGTAGTATTTTAAATATTAAATATTATGAATCTCTATTCGAGAAATTGAAAGTACGAGAAAATGAGATTATGATTACTAAGTTGTCTAAAAATAATTTGAATAAGATGAATAATGAATATCAGATTTTGGAAAGCATGTTTGAGAAATTCATATTATGAATATGAACTTGCTAGAAACCTGGCGACGCGCAGCAAAAATCAAAATGTTTTTTTTCGGTTTTTCGTATAATTCATTCAGAATGCCGTACGAGTGCTTCCGATGTTTTCCGATTGGCTTCGTAGACTCAATCCAAGTCTGCCCAACTCAGTAGTGGCTTATAAGCGATATTTCTTTCGGAATATGTCAAGCGAGAATAGCCGAGAGGCTTTACGCGTTAGACATGCGTTTAGTTATGTAAATATAGGTAGGGTTAGAGGGTTCGAACCCAAAAAGCGATTCTGAAATTTAATTCTAGTATGTTATTATAAAATAGTGTATTATTGCGTACTTAAATATGTGAACATAAATAAGGTATGATAAAAATATTTGTGTATGTGTTTCAGAATGTCGCATCAGAAAAAGACACAAGAATTCCTTTTCTGAAGCTGTCACTTCTAAAGGTCAAACATTTTGGTGGAGTGAGTGATTTTTCATATAGTGGTTTTCAGATTCCCATATTCTTTGTTTGGAAATTTGAAAAGATTCTTTCAGTCTTTCGAATAAAATGTATTAACACCACTTTAAATTCGCTTCGCAACTTTAATATAGAAAATTTCAAATTATCGTAGGTTTTATAGCAGTTAGTAAAACATATATTCCATTTATTCAAACGAAAATATTAATTTCGCCGCTTGAAAACCACTATATTAATTTCTGATACGTAAACCCTGCTTGCTTCGATTTGAAACGATATTATACTAAAATATGATTCACTTTTACGATTTATTCTAACGAAAAGTCTCTCAGTGTATGACCTCCACGGCTACGTTTCCAGGACCATGCTCTTTTCATGAAATTTTCCATTACATTTTCACACATTTGGGGCTCTATTTCGTCGATAACGGAAAGAATATTCTCTTTAAGTTCTTGAATTAACTGAGGAGCATCAGCATAAAACTTATCTTGAACGTAATTCCAAAGAAAAAAGTCGAGAGGTGTTAAATCGCATGATCTCGGCGGCCAACTGTAATCGCCGTTTCGAGAAATCACTCGGCCTGGAAACTTTTCACGCAAAAGAGCGATGGTTTCGCCACTTGTGTGGCACAAAGCGCCGTCTTGTTGGAAATAAACATCGGCCACATCCATATTTTCCAATTCTGACCATAAAAATTCATTAATCATGGTTCGATAGCACAATCCATTCATTGAAACAGCCGCTCCAGCTTAATTTTCAAAAAAACAAGGCCCAATGATCCCTCTTGTCCAAAAACCGGACCAAACAGTTACACGTTGCTGATAGAGAGGCTTTTCAGAATTCATTTTTGGGTTTTCCGAGCCCCAAATGCGACAATTCTGCTTATCAACGTAGCCTCCAAGGTGAAAATGAGCCTCATCGATGATAATGATTTTTCGGTGAAATTCAGGTTCATTTTCATGCATTCTTCTAGTGAATTTTCAACAATTTCAATGAATTGTTGAAGCGTGTATCGTTCCATTTTTAATAATGGCATAGCTTTTAGTTGTCATCTGTCAAAAAATGACACCTCTTATTATGACAGCTCCCAAAATAGTGGGCTATTCAAAATAAAACGTCGAATTGGAAAACCCTGTGGTTTGAGTGTTTCTTTAATTGCTTTAGTGCCAGTTTCACCAACTTTGGTTAACTCTTAGTAGACGGTTAAACTCTCGGATTAACCAATCAGAATTTAGAATGACCAATCTAACCAGGGATTAAAATTTGAACGAACTTGGTGACACCGGCCCTTAATGTTTCGAGAATTATCCGTAGATTTTTTTCTTGGCGCAAGAGTCTATAAATTGTTATTTTAAGTGAATATTCAACCAGAGATAAAAGTTTCTTGAAATGAAAAATAAACTTTCTCTATTCTTCTAATGCAGCTCCCCTATGATTATTTGGCCAAAGTCTGATGAATTCTGAAGTGATTTACTCTCAAGAAATCAAGTTAGCAAAGCAGATATGACGGTGCTAGGTATAGAATTTTAGTTCATCGAAGTTAGAAACATTGAAACTACAGAGAAGAGAGCTCCACCCATTCTTTGAGGTCTGCTTACTACCAATAGGGGTTGCATAATTCATGAACTCGGTTACACCCGTTCCGGAATTATCTTCAGTCCATTATGCATTTATGTAGCGCCGAAATGGTATCGTTCTGATCAATTCCTACAGCGGTGGAAATTATAGCAAGTACAATTTATCATTGAATTTCAAAGGGAAAGCTGTAAAAGATGAAAATTTACTCCAATGTTCAACAATATTTGATGCACAAAAGGCACTACTGAAAAAGTTGAAAAAAATTAACCGAGAAAGAAATATTTCTTTTGTATGCTTCAATATCAAGAATGTGTACTTGGTGGATATAATATATTTTAATTGTCAGTAAGATCTGATAAGTGTTGGTTGAATAACACCGTTTTGTTTACTGCATTTGGTTAGTTTAAAAAAATATATTTTGGTTGTACGAGCTAAATATTTTATTCATCTGAACAAATTCGTTTGCTTAAGGTAGTTGTCGTGCCAAAAATCAGTTCTCTGGAAAAAGAAGTTTTTCTATGATTTCAAGACTGGAAATTATATCATCAGCCGTGTCAAATGTAAGGAAAGACACTCTTTTTAATGAAAAAATTCAAATATTACGAAAAATAATTTTTTAATAATGTTTTTTGTAATAGGATTTTTCCTCACTATCGCTCCTTACCAATTTTTGGAAAATGATTAATGTTTCTTAAATCATAGCTTATTTTTTCGGGGAAAATATTCTCTACAACTTAACAGTTTCCAATTTTTGAAAATAAATTCTTTAATGGCTGAAATCATTAAAAATAAATTTTCCAAAACAAAATTTTTATAAACAAATTGCTGAATTTGATAATAATTTATTCATTTTCGAAAATTGGAAACGGTTAAGTTGTAGAGAATATTTTACCTGAAAAAATAAGCTATGATTTAAGAAACTTCAATCATTTTCAAAAAATTGGTAAGAAGCGATAGTAAGGAAAAATCCTATTACAAAAAACATTATTAAAAAATTATTTTTCGTAATTTTTAAATTTTTTCATTAAAAAGAGTCTTTCCTTACACATGACACGGCTGATGATATAATTTCTAGTCTTGAAATCATAGAAAAACTTCTTTTTCCAGAGACTGATTTTTGGCACGACAACTACCTTAAGCAAACCAAAGCTTTCGGTTGAACAGTTCTATTAACTCTGTGAAAAATATTGCTGATGTTACAAAAATTTTTGGCTGAATTTACCAATTCATTTGGTTCAGTCAAATTTTGTTCAACTTAATTAAAGATATTGGTTTATTTTACAAAATGGCTTAGTTAGATCAAGTACTTTTTTTAAAAGTATAGTAACGAATACTATATTTCATTATTTCTTTTATCTGCAAATTTTGTTTATAATACTATTTTTTTAAGACAAAAACTTGTTAGAGATCATTTTGCTTGAAAGTGAACTGGTGAATAAACTGTTTTAAATTTCAAAAATATTCTTCAAATATTACCTGATGTTATATTTTGCAAAATTTAAAAACTTTAATCATATGTTGGATATAATAATAATGTACTATACCAATTGCAGCACATATAATAACCAATAAAATATTGTCCTAAACAAAGCAACATGATGCAGCATGAAGAATAACCATTTTGTTTAAAAATTATACAGTTTCTTATTTTTTAAAAATTTTATAAATATTCATTATATTTTTCTTGCATTTATCAACCTTAGAGTCATTTTGTTTTTTATAATCTAGTACTTGTAGCTATAACGATTTCAGTTAATTAATTTAAAATTTCAAGAATTCGAAACTGTTTGAAACCTCAAAATGTACAAAAACGACCAAAGTTGAGCCAAAAATATTTCATTAAATAAACGGTTAAGAGAAACCAATAAAAAGGATGCTGGAAGAGCACGGAAACGTCGGCGTGTTATTTTTTATGTAGATGGTTGTGGGTAATAAAGACAAAAGAGGATAGAAGAAATAAAAAGTAAGGGGTTTTGGAAGGTTGACTTCTTCTCTCTTCTTTTTTCTTTCCCCCTTTTTTGTTGGTTTAATTCTCATAATCGTTCATTTAAAGAAAAATTTTTGGTTCAAATTTGGTCGTTTTTGTATATTTTGAGGGTTTGAACAGTTTCGAATTCTTGAAATTTTGAACTATACTTTGGTTTAGACTTTGAGATAAATTTGAGTTTGTAGTGATATGGGTTCTAATTTAGTTTTAAATTAATTTTTCCTTTAATTTGTTAGGAAGAGGCTTGATTTAAGGGGGGAGATACCTCTAGAACTTTCAAAAAATCAAAAAAATTTTTTTTGCTCAAATCGATTGAAAAACTATTCAAAAATATAATCCCAACCCGAGTCGAAATTTCGAGGGCCTCATATGAGCCTCTTGGTGATGTTAAAGCTCATTTGAAACATTTTAAGCCTCCACAACCTCTTTAAAGCCTATTGATAATCGTTAAGCCACCATTTAACCCTCTTTAGCCTCTGTATTTTATTTTTCAACCTCTTTTAACGCTCAGGAACCTCTTCGATCGAGAAGAGTCTCACAGGCACTTTTCCCGTCGTAATGTATGACCTCCTTTGAACCTCTTGAGCCTAAAACGAACGTAAGTCAAGTCTGGAGGCTTAAAAGAGGTTCAAAAATACGAACAAGAACCTCTTTTACCCCTCTTCAGCCTCAAAATTATGTCATAGAGGCTCAAATGAGGCCTTCGATTTTTCGACTCGGGAAAGTTCTATTGGTCTACTCCAAATACATTCATGACCCGTAAGTTGAATGGAACATATTTTTTCATGTACAAAAATTTTGAGGCTCGTTTTCTCGAAACTAACTTTTTTTATCCGGCCGTCAAGATTGCGAGCAAACTATTCAACCGATTTACTTGAATGAAACAGTATTTTATAGATAATTCTACATTCAAGTGCGTGGTATGGCGCTTTTTCGAGAAAAATAGTACTTCTACAGTTGTTTAACTATTTTCATGTCAAAAAACACGGGTAAAAATGGCACTTTTTCACGAAACGCATGAAAATATACCCAATTTTTCGAAATTCTCAAAACCCCCCTGCTATGCACTCGATAAAAGCTTCCCGATTTATAAAAAATTTTCTTTTATCATTTCAGATGAAAAACCTAGCCAGGAAGTTGACGGCCGCAAAAAATGTTAGCAGCGACGCTATCGATCGGATCCGTCATATTTCCGCCATTTTGTATTTTTCTATCATAAAAAATTGTTTTTTTAAGTTAAATAATGACTTCTAATATATGAAAAAAATCCGGACTTGCTTCGTTTTCATTCACCCAGAATAAAACTGAAAAAACTGTTTTTTTAAGGGTTCTAGAGGTATCTCCCCCCTTAAAGCGATTTGATTCAAATCAAGATTATGGCATTCGAAAACGATACAAAATTATTTCTAAAACTTTGAAAAAAAATGTACTAACAGTAAGAGAAATATTTACTTACCTTGGTAAAATTTTATGTGCTAATGAAGGTTTCACTTTGTCGATAAATCTGTTAGTGTTAAAAAAAGCACGTGAACATTATTATCCATTAAAATATTACTGTCACTCGCTATTATTCCCACAAACAATGCATATCGGCCGACTTTAATAAAATTAGCTTCGCGCTGAACCTACATCGACGCGAGGATCATGTGCACAACGGTTATAGGTGTTTAGCTGTGAATTCTAAATTTTCTAGCTGGACTATCTAGACGAAACCATATGGCTGTTGCTGCTACAAAGAACTAGTTTCGTGACCAATACAATTATAAGAGTTATATAATATTTGATCATCACTACTAAGCAGTGCAGCAAAAAGTGATAATCATCTATCCTGATTTTTCTGTCCACAAGAAATGTGCTACGACACACATTCTTTTTTTAAATGTAGAAATGTAAAGTTGATTTTTGATATAGTGAATAGATGCATCTAAACTTGGCGCCGCGTATGTGGAGACATGCTGAACAAAAATTTTATTCAGGTTTCATATGATACTGAAGACTACTTTTTTGTTATTGAAGTACCAGATTGAGCTGAAATGAAGAGGTTCACTAAGTTTCACAAAAAATTAATTTTTCACATGTTCCGGTACACGTTCATTGTTTTATTGACCGACAATAATAAATCAATAATAATAATTTCAAATTAATTGGTTAAGTTCGAAATTTTCGCCACTGCATTATCGGAGGATCATTAGTCGCCTATCAGATAGGATATGTTGCAGACAGGTATCCTCGTAGACAATTTCAAACTCTTATATCGCAATAATGCAAATAAATTCAAGTTCAAGGAATTTGAAATCATTCTGTGGAAAAAGAGATACTTTCGACTGTGCCGGGATTCGAGCCCGGGTCTTTCGATTGCCAATGGTAGGTACTGGCAAAAATTGCGAACTCAACCATTTAATTTAAAATCATTACAGTCGTAAAGCGCACTAGGCAATATAAAAGAGGTCTTTCTGTAGAGAAGATGTCGGGCGCCTGTGTAGCTCAGTTGGTTAGAGCAGTCGACCGGCAATCAAAAGACCCGGGCTCGAATCCCGGCAAAGTCGAATGCGTCTTTTTTCCAAAGAACGACTTCGAATTCTTTAAAATGATAATAATAATAATAGGGTTATATTATAAAACACACTTGACACTATTTATAATTGTTACATAAAAATGCGACTTATGGCACTGAAGAGGGCTACCATTTGTGGCCGAAACCTTTGTATTTTCTAAAACTTCTGCCTCATTATTTAAGAATTGAACAAAACTGATCAAATACCAAATCAATTACTACGAATTTTATAAAAAATACATTTTGTTTTAGTATCTACAGTCCCGAGACACGAAAGTGCTCAGTATGTTCAGAAACACCTATTCAAGTGAATCGTATGATATAGATTAATGAAAGATGTATTAAAAATAACATGATATACGTGTAAGTTTCATGGTAGGCCAGCATTGAGCATTATTAAATCAGGCGGTATTGTAACTTTAATATCATTACATTTGCGCACTGTTGCGAGATGTAAACACAATTCTTGGCGGTCATGAGCGTCGTAGTGTTTGAGTAATATGATAATACCAACATTGCTTTCGTGTTGAGAGAGTGCGTGTGGTCCTTCTTAGAGTCTCGAGTACATTGACTGTCGTACATAAACCGTTTTGCTTATGTCGAACGACTATGCATACTGTCAGGTACATGCCGATAGTTGTCTAAGCTACAGGATATTTCTGACATCCAACGAGGAACCGCCTTTAATTATTACTAATTTAGATTCTCCTTTAAACCAAAGTCAATATCGTAAAGAAAAGATTTGAGCTTTCGCTCGTTTCACTCCATTCTGCAACACGACCTCCTGCAGAGAAAACCTTGTCTTGGCAAATTACATTAAATACTACAGAAATATTAATTCGTTAATGGCTTCAACGCCTACGTCAAGCAATAAAAAATAATATCGCTTCTGACCAATCATCATACAGGTTTTATGTACGGTACTAAAATTTTCTATAGCTGGAAGTTACGACTCTGTTTTAAAATCAAGTTTTCAGTGTAAGATATCAGTTTACAGTATTAGAAGTACCTATTTTTAGCAATATTATTTTTTTAAATTAATATAGTTACTTTTTTCAATTATGGTTTAATTTATTAATCTTGATGGTTACTTTGATAAATAATAATTTTCAAACAATTTTGAAATCTTTCTGTGGAAAAAGAGACGCTTTCGATTGTGCCGGGATATCGAAAGACCAGGGCTCACATCCCGGCACAGTCGAAAGCGTTTCTTTTTAAAAGAAAAGAAAGAAAAAAGAAGAAAGATTTTTAAATTATTTGAAAATTATTAATTGCTTTCCATGATTTGAGACTTGAAATCATCTGCAAGGACACCTGTCGGGAATGTAACCTATCTGATACCAAGACTTGATTCCTGATAAAGTAGACAGTGACATTTCAACTCTACCATCAAATTCGTTATAGTATTTTTGTATTGGTATTAGCTCATTTCCTTTCCATTAAAAAATAAAAAATTAAGTGATCATATTATAGCGATAAAAAGGTAGGAAACATATTATATAGATAAAAAGGCAAACGTTTCGGCCACAAATGTGGGCCCTCTTCAGTGCCAGTTAATTTTATGAACTTAATGAATGAGCTGTTAACGTACAAAACATAAATTATTTATAGTAATATTAGATTTTTCTGTTTGTTTTTGTTTTCATAAAAATAATATTTTATAAACTGAAGTGCAAAAAACTTATTCAAGCTCCAAGGCATATCATATGTTTCCTACCTTTTTATCGCTATAATATATGTTCCCTTAATTTATTATTTTTTAATAGAAAGGAACTGACGTAATGCCAATACAAAAATACTATAACGAATTTAATTTTGGGTCAAGATAAAGACTAAAGACATGAACACAAACATGACACGAATCTACCATCAAAATTGTAAATTTATAAATAATGTTTTAGTGCCGAAAACGATTTGATTCTGTCATTGAAACATAATAAGGACAATTATGGGGTTGTCATAGAGGCAAATAAAGTAGTCATGTTGGAAGCTTAAGGCATTAGTGGTGAACTTTCATCTCCTTTGTACCTCCGTTTGTGTATAAATCCATTCTGCGGTCAGGTTTCGCTTTCATCTGTGTGCCGAGAGGATAATGGTTGTATTCCCTAACGGGAGAAAACGTCGCGACGTTAGTAGTAAAAAGGAAAGAATCACCCAGTCAAGCAGATCTGCGGGAGTGACGCTGTATATTTGTACAGGATGTCTAAAGATTTTATGCCGATCAGGATCAAAGGATTTCCTAACGGCAAGTATTTTTTTAGAGGCTTTCACTTCGAAATTTTACAGAAAAATGAAAAAGTAACCAAAAAGCTGCCATTTTGTATATTTTTTTCCTCATATTATAAATGACTTAAAAGATACTGCATTAATTTCGTGAATCTGTTAATATAAATTATTTGAGGGACCGGGTGGAAAAACGACGCAATTCTAAAAAAATAGTTTTAGGAAATAGTTTTCTATAAGTTCGAACATTGTTTTAGTTGGGTTGGAATTTGTTTATTTAAAATTATGCAGCATTGAAAAAATAGAGTTACGACTTTTTTGCGAATACTGCACTAAAAAAAGTTATTTTTACATAAACTAATCATCCAATAGTTATCTGATTTCATCAAATACTGTAGGTTCGTAATTTTTACTTTCTTCATTCCTACAACGTCGATTTTGGTCAATTAATTTACAGCTTCAGTGAGATTTTTACGTGATATTTCAAACAAAGAAAGCGTTTGTGATTCTTCTTTAGAATAATTCTGAACACATTTCACAGTACCATTTTGCAAATATGTAAGGTAAACATACTTTTGAATTGAAAATTTTATTTTCTTAGCATAACAATGAGAAAACAGTATCTTTGAATTAGAGAAAGTTCTTTTAATTCAAAAAAAATTTCTTTGATTCAAAGAAATAGATTTGTTTACATTAAAGAAAACTTTTCTGAATCAACAAAATTTTCTTTAACTCAAAGACATTTTTTCTTTAATCGTACATCAAAGGAACATGTTTTCTGGGTGAAGGTAAACGACGTGTGTGTAAATCTATAGTAGATTTCCAATTTTTAACTAAATTTGAACCTTTAACAACTTTAAATGGGAACTGATTAGTACAACAACTTTTGAACATATCAATATAAGTATCAACTGTGTATATTTTTCATTCGCTTTTTTAGTTTTCCGTACGAACCAAAGTTGCGGTCACATTGATTATATGAATCTTTGCAAAAAGGACCTAACTCAAGTTATGCTCTTCTTTTGCGGAGACTGTGTAATTTAAACACATATCGACATGGTTTTTTCTTTCATATTTTACATGCATATAAAAAGTGACTTGTATTTTCATTTCAAATCATAATCCTAATAAGGCCCTAATTCGCGTTACGTCGTTTTTCCACCCAATCCCGCATTTCATAATATTGAAAAATAGTAATAACATGATTACTTTATCAATTCGTAAAAAATGGTAAACTACAAATTTTACAAGAGGCAAACACTTGTGATAATAAATCGTGTCAACTGTCGTCGAATTTGTGTACCTTGCTGACTGAACACGTGTCCCTGAAAGTGGAAACACATGATGCAGCCTTACTTCCGTATTTCTTTCCTTTCTCCGAAAGAAAGTGGATGGTGAGGAAGATATATCAAGGCTTTGAACCTTTAGTTTTGCTTCTTAGTTGTGAAAACATTCAGTCAACACTCGTGGGAATCGAGACTTGGTGTTGTTTTTAAGAAATTTATACACTGACTTCAATTGGAAACAGGGTTCTACGAAACCTCAGAATTTTATTCTTGATCAAATTTGCGTAGTGGGAATGTATATTTTACTAGAAAGAGACGCAATTGATTGCAAACTTCAAACGCCAGCTTCAATTGAATAAATAACATAAAATGTCTTTGAAGACTAATCAATTTTTTATATTTTTTATCCCAGATAAGTCTTCTACTTGAGGAAGAAATACAGAAGAAAGGTTAAAGTTACCCAAAATATATATTTCAGAACGTTCATCAAGTTTTAGTATATCAAACTTAAAAAACGAGAATTTACTGAATATTCAGTTTCTATAACAAATACTATTACTATGGAACTCCTCAAAAAAACCATGCTAGTTCGTAAATTTGTTGGAGACCGCAATTGTAATTTTCACAATTAAACTTTTCTTCATTTTCACATAAACCAGGAAATATGCAATCAATAACTGTCAATCTTCTCGTAATAACTTTTGACTGTATGATTGGGTCTGTGGTTTTATTTTCTCTTCTTCCGTTCTGTCAAATACATTTGTTATAAAATCGTTAATTCTGGTAAATGACTGTTCAATTGTGTTTCAATGGGTTTTGTCGTTGTAGAGGTCGTAGAGAAAATTAAATGAAACATCCGTATTTTGATGTCAAATTAATTTTCAATAATACTAGTAGGTTTTCTGGAGAAATTGCCTTTAGGGTCCATTATAGATGAATTCGATTCGTTTCGGCTCTGATCGGAGCCCTCATCAGATATTAATAAAGTCTGAGAAATACAGAATAGGGAAATTTTTTAGGGTATTTTTTTTCGAAAGAAAGATTTTTTGATTTTGCTCGACACCACACAAGTCTGAAGGTGTCATTTCATATGCAAATTTATATGTGACTTATGTTTTTTTAAATAATCAAACCCTTCATGAACACTCAAATTATTCAAATTGTCATGTGCAAAACGTTACGTATTTTAAAAATTGTTTAAAGTATTTTGTTCAAATTAAATGTTTTTCAATGTTGTTTCATACCAAAGAAATCCTGTTGTGAAATTGCGTGTGCAAATTTAGATATAATTTGTGTATTTTTTAAATATTCAAGCCATCTAGTTCGTCATGTACAAAATTTTTATTTTTGAAAGTATTTTATTCCAAGAAAATGTCAATTTAGAACTTTGTTTTTCTGTTTTTTTTTTAATTTTAATAAAAACGACTGATGAGGGCTCCGATTAGAGCCGAAAAATCTGATTAAATCGGCTTCATCATTAATGGATCCTAAAACCAATTTTTCAGACAAATGTATAAATTAAAATTGAGTGCCAATAGAACTTGCGCTCTTAATTATCAATTTTTAATAATAAGATAGTCTAAATGCCTTGTTTAACGGCAAGTTACTGATACTTTGTTCAATGTTCTGTTTAATGTCGAAAATTAAATCTGGAAACAGATTCTGAAGCTGACCTCATTAGTTTCTCTATTTTGTACAAGAAATGTAAAGAGAGACTAGAATGAACGAGTTTTATCGATATGCAATGAAAAACTATCGGACCACTAATAATTTTTTCCTGCTAATAAAAATAGATAGGCATGCTTAATGAAATGTTAAATTCAATTCGCAATTATTTCAGAATAGAGGTGGGAGATGACTAGTAAGACTTGGAAATTGTAGCCCTTTGGGGTATTAGACTCGGTTTTACTAGGAATGACAGACAAAGTAATACAAATAAATCTTCAAAGATATGGCCAGATGGTGGCTGACGCGGATGCGCTGGAATGGAATAAAACAGGCAGGATTGGGGTGAGATAATCCCGAGGGCGATGACGAGAGCTCAACAGATAGGGATGTGCTAAAACCCATCGCAGTGAGTATTTGTTTTTGGCTAACAAGTATCCGACCAAGATATTCGGTGAACCTTTCGCTCCGTGTGCCTCATTTACGATACGAGTTTTCCTCACCAACAAAACCACAAATATTACAAAGCAAATCCCTCCAGGTGGGAATTTATTTTTACAAGAGACTACAAGATCTTGAGAAAATGTTTTATATTTTTTGATGCACAAAGACAAAATGCAAGTTACTCAAAAAAATTCAGACCCCCAAACACATTTCCAAAAATATACAAAAAATAGACATTTTGTTTAGAATAATTACATTGATAGAAAGGAATGGCTGTTACAGCGATATTTATGATTAATTTAACCTTACCTTATTGCTGGCATGGATACAGCAATATGAGATTTGTATTTTAACCATCCGAATATAACTGAATAAATATGAACGAATCAACCATATTATTGGTTGCTATGGAAAAATGTATTGTTCGCTTTTCCATATTATATTTCTGATTCGACCAGTTTCACTTACAATATTTTGATTTCTGTATTCAACATCCTGCGTTGTTCAGAGAGACATATTATTTTATAAATACAATTATAAATTCCCAAACTACAACCGAATGGCTAAAACTCCCGAACCATTTCTATCAGTGTAAAAGTGCAAGTTGTAATGACCCTTAATTTTCAATAGACTGATACGTTATTGGAACAATTAACTTTAGAGATCATAAATGATTAAGTTGATAATTAAAATTTTATTTATCATGTTTGGTACTTAGTTGTTTTGTATTGCAGTTTTATTCCAAGAAATGCGAAATTATGGATTCTCCCCTTTCTCTGTTTTCTAGATTTCAGTAATGATCACTGATGAGGGCTTCAATCTGAGCCGAAACTTCAAATTAAATCGATTTAATCACTTATGAGCCCTAAAGCCCATTTTTCCAACAAAATACTAGTTTATTTTTTCTAGAATTGAAAAAGCTTCACAAGAAGTTACTTATGTAATTTTTCATAGTCCAACAACTAATAATTTAATTTCAATAATAACAATCTGAAGTCTAATAGAATTCAATAAAATCAGTAAGTGCCATGTCACTAAATTTATTTGAATACAAAGAGTTAAACTCTATCTACTTAAAATTTAATTTAGCTTAATTAATTTATTAAGCCGAACAAACTTTAAACTCTAAAGCAGTCAGTATATAAATTAACTAGGATTGTGTAAATTCTTTTCGATTCACTTTCAATTCATTTTTATTAATCTGCGCAATTAGGTTATCTTTGAATTATTTTTCAGTTAGCTGTATTAATTTGAAGCATTAACCTAGCATGAACCCAAGTAGATTTTATCTTTTGTTTACATTTAATATAGTTTAAAAAATTGGATGCTTTCTAGTTTTCAACAAAATGAGATTATTTTTATGAAAGTGTATATAAATGTGTAGTAATTTTTTCGAAAAAGATAGAAAAGTTCCTTTATTTAAAGTTTTAATCTGATTTAATTTTAACAAGGTGCAGAGAGTAAAATGAGCTCAAAAAAGGGGAAATAGGGTGATTTTTTCACGAAAAAGGAGAAGGATTAAACATTAATTTTTAAATGTAGAAAAGAAGAAAACAATGTTTGTTAAAGAAATGTTATATTTTTATTAATCTCTATATGGTTATAATGTTCTATTCAGTGGGTTTTTTAAATCTAAACAAAGCATATTAATTATTGTTTTGTTCACAACGTAGACTAAAGGAACAGAATAATCTTAAAATAGAGATTTAACTTCTACAACCCAAGCAGAAATCATGAAACTCTGCCGACTGTGACGATTGCTTAAATGTTGGTCCGATGTAGGAGATCGACTGTTGATTACCAACGTTGGTACAATGTTGGAAATCAATTGGCCCAACCTTATTCCGACTGTGGAAAAAGTAATTTACCGACAGTTGATGGACTAGGTCTATCCAGTGTCCATTCAGCCCTGGTAGTCGATTGTAAAATACCAGCGTTTGTGCAACGTTGAGTGTACAACAGGCACAACCTTCTTCCGAATATGGTAAAAGTAATTTTCCGACAGTAAATGTACAAGGTCCACCTAGTGTCTAATCCACTCTGATAATTAACACTGTAAAATACCAGTGTTTGTGCAACGTTGGGTGTACAACAGGCACAACCTTCTTCCGACTATGGAAAAAGTAATTTTCCGACAGTTGATGTACTAGATCTATCCAGTGTCTATTCAGCCCTGGTAATAGACTGTAAAATACCAGCGTTTGTGCAACGTTGGGTGTACAATAGGCACAACCTTCTTCCGACTATGGAAAAAGTAATTTTCCGACAGTTGATGTACTAGATCTATCCAGTGTCTATTCAGCCCTGGTAATCGACTGTAAAATACCAACGTTTGTGCAACGTTGGGTGTACAACAGGCACAACCTTCTTCCGACTATGGAAAAAGTAATTTTCCGATAGTTGATGTACTAGGTCTATCCAGAGTCTATTCAACCCTGGTAGTCGACTGTAAAATACCAGCGTTTGTGCAACGTTGAGTGTACAACAGGCACAACCTTCTTCCGACTATGGAAAAAGTAATTTTCCGACAGTTGATATACTAGGTCTATCCAGTGTCTATTCAGCCCTGATAGTCGACTGTAAAATACCAACGTTTGTGCAACGTTGGGTGTACATCAGGCAGAACCTTCTTCCGACTATGGAAAAAGTAATTTTCCGACAGTTGATGTACAACGTCTATCCAGTATCTATTCAGCCCTGGTAGTCGACTGTAAAATACCAGCGTTTATACAATGTTGGATTTACGACAGGCCCAACCTTCTTCCGACTGTGGAAAAAATAATTTTCCAAAAGTAAATGTACAAGGTCCACCCAGTGTATTTTAGAAATGTTGACAGCCAGCGTTGAAAATATTTTGGTTACCAGTATTGATAAAACGTTGTAAACTAGTGTTGTACCAACGCAATACATCGTTATCATTTCGACTGTCCCCCGACAGTCGGAAGTTGGTACCCAACGTTGGATCAACGTTGGTCCGCTTGTTAATTTCTGTTTGGGACGTCTCTCTTGACTCAGTCTACGAATTTTATAAGTCTATGTGAAATATAGATTTATAAAAACATTTTTTGGTTCACAACTTGGAGAAATATAAACATCTTGAACTTTTAAAGGAACTTATATGTATTTGGGAATCTAAGTGAAGTACGTAAAATTTTTTTTGGCACACAATGTTAGGAAGCAGAAATATCTCTTCAAAACTGATTTATACATCTACCCGGGTAGAAATGTCACAAGTTTCATTTGACAGTTGATTAGTTAATAGTAAGTCAAAACTATTAAGAAAATATCCGTAAGAAACATGCTAGTCATTTGTAAGTTTAACTATTACAAGTTAAACTGGAGTAAAACTTGTTCAGTTTTCCCCGTGATTAATATTAATATTAATACCGCATAAGTTTTCGTTACCTGGTTTTCAAAAACCTTTTTGTATTCTCATTTTTGGTATTAAGTTCTTATGTAACGATTTGTATGACAGATGGATCAACTGATGCCGGCGAATTTTTTGAAATCGACTTTCAAGGCCCATTAACATCAGATTTTATTGCTCGAAACCTTCACTAAGATTCGTGTACATATGTGAGATTTCGGTTCCTAATAAAAAACTGTCTATTCTCTCAAAAATAACTAGAGTGCCTCAACAATACTTCAAAAGTTTAGACTCAATAATAACTGAAATAGAGTAGCATTACATTTCTTTTGAATAACATCAAAGTTTTTCTCAAGAGGGTCTCACTAGTTGAAAAGGAAAATTTACGAGTATCTCAAAAATAACTTTTGAAAATTTCTACTTGGATAGCAAAAAGACATTTAAAATTTTTTGGTTCTCGCTGTAGACGTATATATTTATTTTTATTACTTAAACTGAGTTTATGGTAATTAGTCTTTGTGCGCGCTCGCATACGAAGAGAATTTTTCCGCGTAATTAAAATATTGTATTTTTAATCAAAAAAGGGGAAGATTTTCGAGAACAGGGGAAAAAAGGGGAATTTCTCAAAAAAGGGGAAACGCAGAAAAAAAGGGGAATACTGTGCACCCTGCTATAAGGATTCCATTTTCGGTATCTTGTGAAAAGTTATTCCAAAAATTTGAATAAACTTAAATAACAAATTTCAAAGATGCCATTTTTATTTATAAAATAAGGAGCCAGCTTTCGTTTTCTTTTGGAATTGCATCCATTTTCTCCCTTTCTCTTTATCTATTCTTTCAGGGGTAAAACTCCATTTAGATGGAATTACAATATCGAAACACGATGCAGGAACGGACGTGAGAAATGCAGTACTGTAAATGTTTGTGTATTTGTATTAAAGTAGAAAGTACTGGATGTAGAAGCATGTAATGGATGGGGACCATAGCTCATGGGGAAAGGATGGACAGGACTTGTTGAAGCGAGACAAGACGTGGAAAAAAGGAAGGATCAAGGAAAGGGGTTGCTTGGTAGCGAGACAACGCTTAATGTGAATACAAATTACTCCACTTGTGCTTCATCCCATGAACTGACACTGACAATCACGTCATCCTTCATGGATTACCAACGACGTCAAGATACCGGCGACGCCGCCATGGCTTCCGTTCTAGGGATTGTGGTAAATTATGCGCTTCTGTCAAGATCGACGTCAGTCAGACTCAGTGGATGCACCATCTTTCAGACAACGTCAGTCTACAAGGTGCCTGACCTATTCTTTTCTCTTTCGAAAAAGTCAGATTCAATTTTACCTAGCGCGATAGTTTCATTAGTTTCCCGCAATCGATGTAGTACATACTTGGTGGTTGATGGTAAGATAGGACACTCAATTTACCTGCTATGATTTTCATCTCAAAAACTCATTAGTGGAATACTTTTTAAGAAATAATAAAAAAAGGTTGAGTGCGCCTAGGACGCGCGATTCGATCGTCGCGCTTCGCGCTCAGTCTTATATTCTCCGTATTCACTCAAGTTTTGTAAATATAAATAACATTTTCTCAAAGTTGCTAAATTTGTTTTTGATTTCAAATAGAAAATTAAATTCAATTTACTTAAGGCTCTATCGGCCTTCAGTAACACATTCTCATCATGAGACTAACGCTTCGCGCTCGATTTTCTGTATACATTTCTGTAACTGTCTAAATAATTATACACTGCTGTGCAAAAGTCCCCGGGCACTTGTTTTTAACTATTCACATACATAAAAGCTTCTAATTTATAAAATACCTAACAATTAATTTTTCCTTGGAATAACATGGAAGGTAAAAAAACTGTGCATTTAATGACCCCAAAACAAAAAGTTTTAGTCAATTATTAACGAAAATATTAGCAAAAATTCAAAGTTTTTTAAAATTTTCAATAATTCTTGAAATAATGAATATTTTTCAACTTTTCTTGACGCATTTTAAAATGAAATTTACGTAGGATGTCAGTAATTTAACGAGTAAATTGTAATCATTTTTTGTTCAGTGCAGCCAAAATTTTAACTGGGAACAAACAAGTTGTAAAACTTCAAATTTCTGGAATTATTTATGGAAATCATTTTGAAAATAATTTTATTGTATTTTCAATGATGTTTTGTATTTTTTTCAAATTATCAATTTTTATCATTTTTAAAGTCCATTTTTCAAGCATGAGAATCTTTTGTATTCTCATAACTTTGTTTTTATAAATTTCAACTTTAACAGTATCAAGAAAAAATCTATCAAAAAATTTTTGATACGTTGCTAACAGTTAATGTAAATTTACATTTATAATAAGCTGAGAAAAAATTTAAAATGTTAATTGTTTCAAGAGTAGTTTGAAATTCAAGAAAACTTTGAAATCTTGAGGTTTGTTTGCAATATCTTCGTTAATAATTGTTAATAATTCGTTAATAATTAATAATAATTAAAAATAATAAAAATAATGGTTAATAATTAAAATAATTTTTTTTATATATCTTAATAAGGAAAAACAATCGTAGAATTTATTCAAGCAAAAGATTTTGCATTTCGACGCTAATTTTGTATTTGACAAATTTTGGTTAAAAAATGAAATTATTGATTTTCAATAGTCTTTTCGAAATCAAAACATAAAATATACATTTTGTCTAGAAAAGTCTTAATGAGAATTTGTAGGCGTCATTCAGGCAAATAATTTTCCATCTCAACGTTTTTGTCGTACCTCACATACTTTATTTAAAAATCGAATTTTTGAATTTAAATCGTATTTTTTGAAATTGAAATAAAAAATATACATTTAATCAAAAACTGAATAAAATAAAATTTGTAGACTTTATTGGAGCAAATAATTTTGCAGTCCTGCGTTTTTTTCGTATTTCACATATTCACAGGAAGATTTCAAATTATTTAAATTATTGTTAAACAATTAAATTTTCGATTGTCAATAGTATTTTTTCAAATTAAAAAGAAAAGATACATCTTATAGAAAAATTCTGCGATTCAAATTTGTAGATTTTTTTTCAGTAAATAATTTTGTATCATAACGTTTTTTTTCGTATCTCGTATAATTTAACTGGAAAATGGAATTTTGAAATTGACTTTTTTCAAGTTTCAAAAGCAATACCTTCTTATAAGATTAGAATGTAAAAACAGAAGTCATTTTCATAGAAAAGGAATTATATTTCACATGCGACGATAGATTAATTTGTTTAAACACTATAGTATATATAATGTTTATATAATTTTTGAATAAAAACGTAATCAAATAAACAATAACTAGCTCATCGATTTTAATACTTGGTCGCTAAAAATAAGGTACATTTTATACGAAAAATGTGTAAATGTATTACTTTATGAATATTAAAACAAAAATTTTCCGAAAAAACGACAATAAGTAAACAAATTGCTTAAAGAAAGAAAGCGAAATATGAATTAGAATGTTTCCAATTTGAAATACTTCGAGGGATCAGAATTAAATTTTTTTGATTTCTTTGAAGAATTAAAAAATTTCACTGCAAAATGCAGTATCACTCAAATTAAAAATAAAATAAATAATGGGTACCACGGCATAAGGTACTAAGTGCCAAAAATTTTAAAACTAGTTTTATTGCATTAATTGCATCTTGAAAAGCTATCTCATGTTTCCGTAAAAGATTATACGTGAATTCGAATTCGAAGTGGGTTAAATTAAAAAATAGAATAGCATAAGGTTTTAAGTGCTAAATTTTAAGCAACTATTAATTATAAAATATGAGTATCCAGGAAGAAATAGTAGGTTTTGTATTTTTCACTAACTTAATATTTTCAACTCTGGTTGAAAATAAAATGTAATGGTGCATTCATGATTGAAAACTAGAATGGCTTCCTTTGATTTTTGGATTTCAATGAAATGTGTAAAACTTAAACAGTACACGGAGAAACGTTGTGTAACAATATGTTTTATTTTAGAATGATAATTCTAAAAAATATTAGGAATTTAGGAAAAAACGAGGTGCAATGGTAATTATTCCTAGCGGACTACAGATTTTTTGTACCATAGTAAGAATACTAAGATTCGAAATATTATATGAAACTTTAGTATAGGTTATAATAATTTCGATACAATCTATAGCAAATTATAATACAGATAATCTATAGTTCAGTATTTCGCTGCGTAAAATTCACACTATAAGACGTTTATCACTAAATCCAAACGTAGTTTAGCAAAAGTTGTAAACTTGGGTTTTTCCGCGTATTTGTATCTTCTGTAAATTTTCCTTTTGGCACTTAGGGCCTTCTGCAGTGACAGCCTTTAAATAATAATAACTACAATCAAAAACATAGCCAATAGATTAAAATTAGAGTAAACGAACCTATTATATAATTAAATAATGAATCGACCTTCTTATTTAGACAATTTATAATGTATGGACACAATTATCCTACTAGTTAGGAGACTCGAGGTGAATAGAAGAAGAAAAGGTTCGCCAAATCGGAAGTCATAAACTAGGGATCTAATTCGACGACTGCCACGTTAATATCTCTCTAGACACGTGTGTATGGTTGCAATGAGGTAGGTTATGAGCATTTATTTAAACTTAGGAGAATGAGTAGAGAAGCTTGAGCGTACGCAATGCGAATTTCTGCAATTGTTCTCCTTGTGATGTATTGTCCACGTTAATCGGCACCCTGGCCAATATACGACTCGTGTCGAATGTCATTCTACTGGTGAGCATTGTATTGGTTTGTTTAATACGGCATTAGAAATTTGTTTCCGTTGCCAGCTGCTAAGGTACGGCATTGAAAAGATACAATAGAAAACGCCTCGAATTTCCAGTCTCAGTGTCCGGAGACATCCCCACGACCAGGATTCTGAATACGAGGATAATAAATGCCCCAACCCGCCTACCAACTATTCGTAACTCCATGTGTGATATGAACAAGGTGCTTAGGCTTCAGAATCATATTTCTCTCCTGGTATCTTTCCTTCCAGTATCCTTGAAAAACTGCATTTTTATTCCTGTACATTAGGGTGGTCCTTATTTTTTTAATTCTTTAGCTTCCATTGGCGGAATTCGTTCGTATGCTCAAAAAAAGGACATGCGGCAAATTTTAGCCAAATCGGTTAATATTTACCCATCAAACATGGGCTTTGAAATTTCCCATGGGATTTACATAGGAGAAATCACGCAAAAATGAAAAATCTGCATCACTTTTTCCATTTTTATTCCAGTCATTCTATTTCCGTGGACAAAAATTTGCATGGTATGCTTAAAATATCTTTATAGTCACAATCTTAAAATTTTGGAAAATCACAAAATGGCAGCCATCTAAATGGGCTCAAAAAAGCTATTTTTTAAAGTTATTAACAAAGGATGACCAAAAATTGTGGAAAAATTTAATAATTTATTCTCAAGCGAATGCAAGATTTCAAAATCCAAAAATTTGAAAGAATATGAAATGGCGGCTAACTCGAAACTCAAAAAATATTTTAATATTTAATATTTTGCGATATTTAAAATTTTTTAAATTATCAAGTAATTTCTGAAGCCAAAAATTTTGTTTTCCCGAAATTGAAAAGTATGACGTTGGAAACTGTGGGAAAAAGGTATTTTTTGAGTTAGCCGCCATTTTATATTTTTTCAAATTTTTAGATTTTGAAATCTTGCATTCGCTTGAGAATAAATTATTAAAATTTTCCACAATTTTTGGTCATCCTTTGTGAATAACTTTAAGAAATAGCATTTTTGAGTCCATTTAGATGGCTGCCATTTTGTGATTTTCTAAAATTTTGAGATTTTGACTGTGAAGATATTTTAAGCATACCATGCAAATTTTTGTCCACGGAAATAGAATGACTGGAATAAAAATGGAAAAAGTGATGCAGATTAAATTCCATTGCAAATTTCAAGGCCCATGTTTGGTGAGTAAATATTGACCGATTTGACTAAAAGTTGGCATATTTACTTTTTTTGAGCATGCGAACAAATTCCGCCATTGGGAGAAAGTGAATCATAAAACAAAATTACGCTATAAATAAGGACCACCCTACTGTACATATATAGTTATCAAATTATTCATTTTATTATTTAATTAATATTTTAATCTGGGTCTAAGCAAATATTCCAGACTTATGTGATTTTACGTAATGTTTGAACATTTGATTTATTTGCTGAAAACGTTATATAAGAATAACCTAGATTAAATAATAATATGAATTTACAAGTGAGACATTAGAAAATGTCGTAATATTTTTAGAAGTGTTTACTTACTTACAAAGGGAGATGTTAATTTTACGCATTATCCTCATATGATTATTATCTAAAGGCCTATTCTTCACGTACAAATACATTTTTCTCTATTGTCTTTATTATTAAGATTTAAATACCAACTAATATAAAATACATTGTACGTTATTTTATAATAAATTATATTTATATAAAATATCAACTAATGTGTTCATTATATTTATTGTACTGAATTAAAGTAATCGCTTAACGGAAAGCATTTTCTTTCAGCGCATCATTTTTTACCTCATCTCAGCTTCACTTTTCCAATTTTCCGAAAACGTCACGTACTGCTTGTGGCGTGTAAACGAGTAGTTTCTAGGGACGTATGTAATACCTAAGACGATTTCTGATTGAACACATATATAATATGAACATAGCAATCTTCTTTAACGATTGAAGTTCAAATAAACATGATATCTCAAGGGTAAAGGTTATTCGCTAATTCGAAATAAGGATACCGAAATTATGAAATCTTATAATTCCTTTTTAAATACAGTTTCCCTGAATCTTATCTATCATCGTGTATTTTTCGACATGATAATAATAAGATTAATTAGAATCTAAAACAGATTTTAAAAATAAGAATGGTCAAATTCAAGCCCTATCTATTCCAAGTATTTCTATCATTAAATATATATGGGTCATTCCATATTAGATTGACAGTCGATGTCGCAGATTTGAACGAGATAATTGTTTTCAGTTCTTTATCAACAATAAATTGACACGTATTTTTTTGTTTGGCCAAAAAAAATTTTTTACAAGTATACGATTTTTTGAATTTTCTACGAAATGATATTTTCGACATAGCAAGCGCACTTTCAAGCCTGTTTGTCTTGAAAACAATTGTTCGCACGAAAATTTTTCCAAATTACGAAAATTAGGGTTTTGACTCTTCTTTACAGAGATTGTTGCGAAAAAATTGTTTAAATCTTTTTTAACATACAAACGTAAAGAAATAAACGCAAAATCGTTTTTTTCCAAATTTGGCCCCTTTTGAAATTTTTTTTTTCCTGGATTTAGATTCTTTGAAGTCTGTTATAAAATATGACGATTGAATCAAAATGGCTGGAACATTGATTCGGAAGTTAAGGAATTTTGAAGAGCCTCGCGCGGCCTCGCGCGGCCTCGTGCACAATACGGGCACTTCCATACGTGGCGAGCGTTTACCTTTACTTTTAGTGCTAATAACTTACGCCCGGTAAAACGCTTGCCGCGTTTTTCGTAAACAAATTTTTTTTGGCCAAACAAAAAAATACGTGTCTATTTATTGTTGATAAAGAACTGAAAAAATATTATCTCGTTCAAATCTGCGACATCGACTGTCAATCTAATATGGAATGACCCATATATTTTTAAAATACTAAGATAAAGTACTCACATTGAAGTAGTTATCAGTAGAGTTTTACAATATTAAGTGTTTTTCGTTAAAAATAGTGAAATAAAACACAGCCAAAATAATTCAAAGATATTGAAATGATAAAGAAAGATTTATATTCTATATTTGCAGGTATTTCAATCCATTTTAAAGTGTGTTTCTTAAGTTTTATGTAAAAAAGATGAAAATTTCTTATCGTTTAGATTATCTAATACCGGAATGAATGTAACTCTTAATCTCTGAAATTATTATATAAGTACGTTATGTTTTAGATTACATATAAAAGAAATGTTTGTTTAGCTTTTTCTAAAATTATTACTGAAAAAAAAAATGGCCCGAATTTCACAATTTTTTGGCAACGATCCTTTATAAAACTTGTTATTTATCTTTAAACCGATTAGAATTATGTGTAAACCTATTAATTATTTATATAACGTTTTAATTTTAATTGGCTTTCTAGTAGTTCCAATCGATCACGAAATTTATTGACAACCAGAGGTTAGTGCCTATAGTAGTTACTGAGGAATGCTTATCGGAGAAGGAATCATAAGGTAATGCCACTACCGTTCGATTTGAATGCATTAGCCTATAAATATAATTAGATGTCAATGAATTAATTGATTTATAGACGTAATACTGCATCTAGAATCAGATTTTCTGTTGAAACCGTATACCAACTGCACCAAAATGGAGGCCCAGTTTTTAAAAAGTGAGAACGGATTTTCTAGAGACGTATCCTCTTTCAAACGTCTGTATGCCGACCGGTAACATGATAGTTATAAAAAGGTGCCGTATATTTTACCACACGCGATAAGTTTTTACCGTATCTATATTCTAAAATAATTCATTCTCGTTTTTATATGGAGCCCTCTGCAGATGTTATATTCTATTTCCATATTACATATTCGTCAAGTTATTCTTGATTAAAACGTTTGTATTGTAAACACAAACACTTTTGGTTAATTAATCATTGTTATTAATTAAACTTGTTACTTTTTGGACAAGGTGTTGTCGTTTCAGAATTTAAATCGCTTCAAAATAATTAATGTGAAGCTAGGGCAGTCTGCTGTCGAAGTTTGAAATTTATGGCGAGTACGGGGAGGCAGCAGATTATACAGGCATTTATGCCATCATTGTTGCATTGCAACTTGCGATATAATCTGACGAGACAATGAATTCAAGATCACGTCTCTTTACCCGGTAGGCGTAAACTTAAACCAAGATACGAAATTAAGTAATTTATATTAATGTATTCACCGAGAATAACGAGACAGGTTGTTTCCAAAGCTAAACTTTACGCACGTGTATCTGTCATGTTGATAACGTGACGAAATTCAATAAAAAATTTTGATTCTTCTAATGAGGTAGTTATAGAAATAAATCTTAAGATTATTCTAGAATTTTGCAATTGTCGCGACCTTAATGTCATGGAAAATTTAAATAAAATCGATTTTTTTGGCAAAAAGATTTGATTTTTTAATTCCTTAGAATCAGAGAACCGATTTTTTTTATTTTCTATACACAGAAAGAATTTACAATTCTACGGAATTTTACCAATTTTATCGAAGTTCGCGTTACGTTAAAGGCGTTTACGTATCTCGGAAAGAAAGCGATAAATCGAACTTATGCAGAAAATAATTGATTGGATCTTTTCCATTAAGACTCATTGTCACCAAGAGACCTGACCAATCAAATTCTGCATTGGTTTGATATATTGCTTGTAGCAATTACTGTTTTTACAATCTTTGTCAAAATTAGAATTGCAACTACAGGTAATTAACCTAAATTTTATAAAGTATTGAAATTTATTCTTTTATTACTTAAATTCTAATATGATTTAAAATTTTAATTTATAAGGTGTAAATGTGGGAGATATAAATATTATATAATCAGTATCATTGCCAGTAGTGAAGCTAAAAAATATGAAACGCAATTTTTTATATAAAACCAATACCTTCTCATATGATGAAAATGGAGAAAAATCTCTGATATGAAAAATTGAAATATATTTTTAGAAATAGATTCTTGTGCTTTCATTTGGGAAATGCCACTAAACCAAGGATTACAAAACAAATAATTAATCATTAAACAAATAATTACAAGGCAAATAAATTAATTTAAAAAAATTCAATCTGTTAAGATCGATCCGATTCAAGGTCGTGTAGCCGTGTATGTCATCACCAAACATATACGATCACTTTTTAAATAAAATAATAATTTTAACAAATTTTCCGGAGAAGGCAGCAATGTAAAAAATGTAACGCATTACTGTCTTCTTCGGAAAATTTTTTAAAATTATTATTTTAATTATAAAGCGGTCGTATATAATTGGTGACGTCAAAGCCTACCATACAGACAAACTTTTCCGCCGAGGCAGTGTTGTTTTGGAAATAACATTACTAATCCGTAACTGTTTTTAATTTTTTCCCACAGGATAAATTCATTCTACAAAGAGAAAAAAGATTTGCTATATTAACAAACGAATTGTTGATATACAACATACAAATTTTTTTTAGCTGTCTCAACAAAATTTTTTTTTGAATCAACCAAAGGTTTTGTTGGGAGAACTAAAATTTTGTTGGGACAACAAAAAAATTTGTAGGTTGTATATCAACAATTCGTTTGCTAATATAGCAAATCTTTTCTCTCCGTGTATAAAAAGAATCATATTATAAACGAACATTTAAAAAATTTACATTACAAAAAAAATGTATGGAAAAAACAACTTCAATGACTAAAGAATCGAAGATTCGCTGAGTATGAAATTTTGCAATCCTACGATTTTTACTATTTTTATAAAAATTGTGCGAACAACTTTGCCCTGGTAACTGGAGTAAGGTTGACTTCATGTAAGTGTGTGGGCATAATTAAATTATCAATTAACTTCTTAGAGATCAATGAATGTTAACCTGACAAGTTTGCTCCGCTCTATCCCTATATAAAAATTTCTAAGTTAGGAGTCAATTTTTTGCGTATATAATTTGATTTTAACCAAAATATGAATATTAAAATTACTTAAATTTCTATATATCATCAAGATCAAGATATTTACTATTTTAAATATATAAAATTATACGACCTGACAATATAGATGGTAACTCGTACTATATTCACATGCAGGTTAATATTGTATCTGTATTATAATGGTAACGGCACATATGGTAACCTCTACAATATTTTTCTCTCAGTAAATAAATGAACGTCAAAATGTTTAAAGAAAATAAAAGAGTCTACAACTGTCTGCTATTTATCGACGCCAAGATTTCCAGAAAAAAGAAACTTCTATAACTAATTTGAACATCCGCATATTTGGACTGAGATGAGAGAGTTTCTTCAAAAGGCATTCAAGGGTGTGAAAATAATTGGTGAACGTGGCAAACCTTTGTTTTTTTAACCTGGTTTCCGGAGACCTATAAAGAAAACTGATGAAACTCCCAAGAGTCAAGCATCAATGTGAGAAATTCACCCTCGTCCGTCACATCGTGACGTTCCCTTCTTTCACAGGATATCAAGGAAACCACACGTAAACCCCTGGGAATGGAGAAATACCCTGTCATCTCCTCGTTTTCCTGTTTCCTGCAACGCGAAGACGTGTCCACACGGACTCCGTCCGAAATACACGATGTATCAAGAGTAAAGCCAGGTGTAATCATGTTTACGTCAAAAGAATGAAAAATGGAAGCCAAAGTGCTGATATAATTGTTTTTCGTGGAGAAATTCTTTCTACAGCACCAAAATAACTATGGGAAAGGGTGAAGAAATCTCTGAGGATTCTTAACGAAACGATACGAAGAAAAGGGACCAATTTAGTTTCTTATCTTAAAAGCTTCTAGCATCGATTGGGTTTTATGTCTTTCCATCGGGGTAGGAATCGATTCAAACTTGCTGGAAGTTTGAAAAGGGTAGCGAGTGGTGGCGCCAGTGGTCAGTTACTCTCTAAAACTGAATCAGAGGTATATTTATAACTAACGAATCAGTGGAATTTCACTGATTAAGATTCAGAGAGCACCAAAAAGGAAAACTATATTTTATTATAGTAATTTTATTGTATATTTTTGAAGTTACTAAAAGCAAGTAAACCTCTATTCATTTAATTGTATGAGTTGTATTGAGATAGTATGTAAAAACTTATTTACTCGATGGCTACCGTCCATATCACCTAAGGTATGAAATTAATAAATTGAATGATATATAATAAGTAGTTTGCATTTATTTATTCATATTTAATGGAAAAAAGTTGTACTATATAATGACTGAAAATAAGTTCATTCCCCAGCGGACCATTCTCTGACCATTTTTTATTGACCTTGCATTATTATGGCTAAGAACGGTAAAAAAAACATTTAAAGCATTGCAATTATGATTCTGCGATCAAATTTGAATTAGCAGGCGTAGGAATAAATACAATAATTTTATATTTCAGTGATCAAAACTAGAAAAACATCGTATACCTGTCATTGAAGGCAGTGCAGTGGTTCGTGATTGGCGAACGTGTCCACCCTCTACATTGGCCATTGATAGAAGTGAAATAAAAAGTACTTGTGTCTCACTCGAAACAATAGTCAACCTTGACGGTGGAGACGTTTCGCAAATGGTGAACCCCTGCACTGCCTTCAATGACAGGTATACGATGTGTTTCTAGTTTTTATCGCTGAAACTTCTAGTGAATTTTACTGATTCAGATTTAGGGAATGTCTTTTGAAATCAAAAAGGAGAAGTAAGTTACTTTATGACGGTCAGATAGGTTTAACCCATTGGTCTATAATTTTTCCGTGGAAAAAGTTTTATAGAAATTTAATTTTCAATTTATCAGGAAATTGATGAAGGTGAACAAAAACCTCAATAAAAGCAACAGAATGTCATGGAATATAACTACAGCTACAAAACCCGATTTTTGAACAGGAGCTACACTCATCAAAACAAGCCAATGGGTTAAGTGGTTTCTTACGCCTGATGATTCATATACTGATAGAAATCCCTTTAAATTTCATATAAGATTATAAATTAAATTTAATACATTTTGTATATTATTTGTGAAACAATACACTGGTATATTGAATTTAATATACTAAATTAAAGAATTCACGTTATTCAATTTTCCACAATTTCGAACTAAATTTTGTAGTAAAATGTTTGAAAAATGAGTTAGGTTTACTTACAAGTACTTACTTACGTCATGAATTTAGCAAGAAAGCGTATCAATATTGACGATTAAGTTGATTTACAATATTATTTCCCAGGTTTAATAATTTAATATAAAAATACTTACCAATATACACTATTTATTCAATAACATTATGATTGTCATTACATTTAAAAAAAGCATGTGAGTCATCATATACAAATGTTTAAAATAAATATTAATCCCTTTAGTGCCAAGCAACGGCCATATCATCGCATATGCAGATATATCGTTGTTTGGTACTAAAAGGGTTGAGCGCAAAATTAATTGCGATGTACTATGTGAAACATTCTGTACTCATATTATTTAACAGAGTGATTCAAAATCCTAGAAATACGTAATATCCACTGAAAAAAAAATCGACGATACAGATAAAAATGGTGGTTCCTTGACCTATATTATATTGGAGATTTACCGAAAACAAAGGTTTGCTTGTATCAGTTCAGCCTGTATGTGTATTCCAACCATATGAATTACTATTGCAGCAATATTTTTGGTTAACTGTCAAATATATTTTGTTGAATTACTTAAAAACATTCAGCTATAATCATATGGTTGATAAGTCCCAAGAATTTCTTTCAGTGTCACTAATTAATAAACTGAAAATCATTTTTCTTCACATGAAAGCTGTAAACTATCAAATGAACAATATTTTTCTGCAAAATAATGATTTTCAATTCATCAATTATTGAACAAAAATATTCAAATTATCAATATTACGTATTTTTACAATTTTGACTTATTCCGTTAAATAATATGAATTGCTCCTGGCTTATTTCTCCGCATTTTTCTCACGCCTGCGCAGAAAGGAAAGTTGCAGGTTTTTAGCTTCATCAAACTGGAAAGTCTTATCAAATATGAATATTCTTTAATATTAATTGAACATTCGTTTTCTTGAGGACTAATTAGTAATTCCAGAATGCAAGGTTACAGATCTCAACTGCTGGTAAGGAGTATTTGCAGAGAAGTATTTGCTTGTGGTAAGAGAGTGCGTATATGTGATACATTCAGTGGGCGTATGCGGATCCCAAAGCACGTATGTATGCACAGCCTGGGCGGACAATCTGTACTGTTATCAACATACGACGAAATGTACGGAACCTGTGAACCCATGACGCATTGTTGTATGCAACGCATTGCTGAAATACGTGCGTACTCTCCTTAGCCTGCAGAACCCTCTTATCTAGTCCCACTTATTGGCTCTTATTGTGGTATGACTTTGGAATCCTAACACTGAGTACTCTCCAGTCTCCACTGAGACACAGGACTGTACTTCACATCATGATATGACTTGCAGTAATGATATAGGAATGCAAATGCATTTTATACTATTCTTCTCTGCGACCCTATCAATTTTTCTAATAACAACTCAGTACAAAGAATCTCGTAGTAAGTACTATCCTCACGCACATCATGTTACGTTTTTAAAAAAATTTCTCCTATTCAATTTATACCGAAAAAATCTTAAATACATTCTCATAATATGAGAAGGTATTCGTTTTTTTATGAAAAAATCCAAAATTCCAATACTGCTTTCTGATGGTGCTCATAAATCGCTACTAATTATCCTAATAACACTTTTCGATTAAACTAAAATGAAGAAAGTTACAGTATGATACCACTTGAAAAAAGTCAATATCTAAATTCCATTTTTCAGTTCAATTGTACGAAATACGAAAAAAAGTTATAATACAAAATTGTTTACTACATAAAGATATACAAGTTTGAATCGCAACATTTTTTCATAAGATGCATATTTTTCTTTTTAATTTAAAAAAATACTATTTCCTTCTGAATCATTGAAGCAGCATTTCACAAATGGTTTTTCGATTTTCCATTTGTCTATCGTTCAGTTGGTGTAGTACCCATTTTCCATACTTTTGGATTTTTCCCATGGTTTTTAAACGTTGGCAAATTGCTCCTCGGGTCACATTTAGCGTTTGTGCCAATTGTTGTTGCGATTTGGTCAGGTCTTCATCCAATAACGCCTGCAAATCCTCGTCTTCGAACTTTTTCGCTGCACCAGGATGTTCATTGTCTGTTAAATCGAAATCTCCACTTTTAAATTGACGAAACCATGTCTTACATGTTCTAATTACTGGAGCATGTTCACCATAAGTTTCTACCAGCAATCAATGAGCTTCAACTGCTTTTTTCTTTTGACGAAATAAGAAAAGCAACGAATGCCGCAAATGCGATTTACTTTGGAACGAAACTCGACATATTCACTGAGGTAAACCACTATGATGCTATTATTTTGGCAGAATGTAATTGTGTATTTTTGAAGGTTATTGTTCATAGAATAATATGACATAGATGCCAAATCATAGAAATGTAATCATATCTCTAGCGACATCTATGAGTAAAACCGGCAAATTTCAACTAACACCCCTGGTACAATACTAGGAAACAACAGGCCCAATCTTCTTCTGACTGTAGAAAAAGAAATTTTCCGACAGTGGATGTGCAAGGTCTATCTGACATATAGATGGCACCACTGTTGTCAAATCCATATGATTTCTGGATAGTACCAACCTTCAAACGTTAATTGTCAAAATTTCATGACAATCTGCCGTTTAGTTCAGAAGTTACCGAGGTTTTAATGAAGCAACTTTTGTCATTTTCAAAACGATGGATAAAAAGAGTTTCGAGTGTTAGTCAAACATTGCTTTTTAATGGGAAAAAATACTGTTGAAGCAAAGCAGTGACTTGATAAGCGTTATGGGGACTCTGCACCATGGAAATCAACAATCATTGACTGGTATGCCGAATTTAAACGTAGTCGTACAAACACCGATGACGCTGAACGCTCTGGTCACCCAAAATCACCAGTTGTTCCGGAAAACATAACAAAAGTCCAGAAAATAGTTTTCGGCGATCGTAAATTAAAGTTGCGTGAGATAGTTGACACCTTAACGATATCAGAAGGTAGTGTGTTTACAATTTTGCACGAATCTTTGGGGATGCGTAAGTTGCTTTCGAAGTGGGTGCCGCGATTGCTCACACTCGACCAAAAACAACGCTTCGAGGATTCAGAGCGCTGTTTGGAGCTGTTAAAGCAAGGTAAAAAGGATTTTCTGCGTCGATATGTGACAATGAATGAAACATGGATCCACCACTACAAACCTGAAACAAAAAGATCGTCAGCTGAGTGGACAGCAGCTGGTGAAAGCCGTCCAAAGCTACCAAAAATTCAACAGTGGGCTGGTAAGGTTATGGCATCCGTATTTTGGGACGCGCATGGTATTTTGTTTATCGACTATCTTGAGAACATGGCCTCATATGCAAAAGAAAAAGCGCTGTTCCACCAAGACAATGTACTATACCACAATGACTACTGGCTCTTTGCTGACTTGAAAAAAATGCTCCAAGGAAAGAGATTTGGCT
This sequence comes from Diplolepis rosae, assembly GCA_030998225.1. Lineage (NCBI taxonomy): Eukaryota > Metazoa > Arthropoda > Insecta > Hymenoptera > Diplolepididae > Diplolepis > Diplolepis rosae. The sequence continues at coordinate 8,995,920 of JAPYXD010000701.1, forward strand.
CCAGTAAAGAAGTGATTGCCGAAACTGAGGCCTATTTTGAGAGCAAAGACGAATCATTCTACAAAAAAGGCATCGAAAAGTTAGAGAAGCGTTGGAATGAATGTATTACGCTTGAAGGAAACTACAAGTATATTGATGAATAAAGTCGAATTTCTCGAAAAAACTGCGTTTCTCTTAGTTAGACTGTAAACTTATTGAGTGACGCGGTATCGGAATATTCAACAATTTGTAACTGGTAATTAAGAGATTTTTTTTAATTTTACTAAAAATAACTGATTTTTCTTCAATTTTATCTTAATTTCACGACATAGTAACTACATATGACTTTAGTTACTTGTTTCAGAAAATATCGACAGGAATTCCCAACAGTGTAGCATACACAGATTGAAGAGATCTAAAAAATAATTGGGTGGAAGCAATAAAAAAATGTAGTCATTAAAAAAGATACGCATGTGTGTTGTGCTTCGAGTACACGCATTGTTTATATATTTCGGGATAACTAAAAATTTGGTTATATCAACCAAAAAATTTGTGTTTCTAACAAAATTAATCAAATAAAATCTTTGTTCCAATCAATGAAACATTTGGCTAATCGTATAAAAAGTATGCACTGAGAAAAAAGATTTGATTGAATCAAAAAAAAAAAATTGTTTGAACGACTTTCTTTGATTTAAAGAAATGATTTGTTTAAATGAAATAAAATTTGTTTGATTCAAACAAAGTATCTTTGAACCAAATAAATATTTATTTGAATGAAATAAATTTTTCTTCAAAACAAAGAAATTAATGCATTGATATATGGTCAAAGATATTATTTGTTTGATTTAAGGCAGAAATTTATTTGATTCGAACAAATATTTATTTGGTCCAAAGATATTTTGTCTGAATCAAACAAATTATTTTTATTGATTCAATCAAATCTTTTTTCTCAGTGTATCCTTTAAATGTTTTAACTAACTTTAGTTGAATCAACCAAATACTTTTCTGAATGTAAAATAGTACATTGTAATACCAGTTTGTGTGTAAGAAAGCGGACTTTTGACAAATGCACAATCAGCCTTCGTTGCGGTGCCTCTGTAAAGTTTGACAATGATTGAAAGAAGTAAGTACAGTTTCAAAAAGTGTACGCGAAAGTACCTAGCACGTCAAAGAGAGACTATAGTTGACTCACGCACGCGTAGAATGTTCTCTCCCCATGCGTTTCTAAAAAGCATCACTTTCCACACACTTAACAGGCACAAAAAGGTGGACTTTTCGCGAATGTGTCACAAAGTTTTATTCTGAACAGCTTTACAAATTTTAACAAATAATTATAAATTTCTGTAAAAAAATCACAGTTTCATTGTTAAAACACAATTCTATTGAGCAAGCAAGAAACTCGCATGTAAAGGGTTTCCCAATAAGGGTGATATGTTTTGAAATTGAAAAAACACTGAATATTCATTCGGAATTGATCGAAATCTTTTTTATTATATTGGATATTCTATGCCATTTATGATTTAAACAATATATCGGCCAAATGTCCTCCGAGACTTGAGCCAAAAATGCGCCTCATCAGAAAAGATGATTTTTTGATGAAAATTGGGATCATTTTCAATTGATTCCAGAGCCCAATCCGCGAACTCCCGACGCAAACGATGGTCATTAGGCTTCAGTTCTTGGGCCAGAATCATCTTATAGGGATGCAGGCCAAGATCCAATCGCAAAATACGCCAGGTAGTCATCCTGGACAGGCCCAATTCCTGAGATCGGCGTGGCACGGACAATTCACGGTTTTCCTCGATACTGGCCTGTACGGCGGCTATATTCTGTGTAGAACGTGCGGTACGCATACGATTTTTAGGCTTAGTATCCAATAGAGTAAATTCACTCTCCAACTTATCGATTATTCGACGAATTGAGAGCGCGGATGGAGCAGAATGACGACCATATTTTGCACGATATGCTCTTTGAACACCGACAAAACTTCTCGAATTTTGATAAAATAATTGGACAATTTCCAAACGTTGTGGAAGCGTGAAACTACTCATGATTAAATGGCAAACCTTACTGATGACAACTGACAGCAGACGTCAAAAATTTCAGTTCAAATGAGCCCGATAGGGACATTCAAAATCATATCACCCCTATTGGGAAACCCTTTATAATTGAACATAATGAATTTTATGTATAAAGTTCAATATGTCTCACTTAAACTGTAGAGCTTATCGTATGGGGAAAAATAGATATTCAACTATGTGACAAGCATCTTATATATTCAGTTGAAATATCTAGGTATTGAACTTTAATATCTGAACATTCAGCTTTACTATCTAAATTATTGAAATAGGTTAATATGAAAATCTTAGATAAAATAGCTAAATAATTTGATATTAAAACTAAATATGTAAAATGCTTATCACATAGTTGAATATCTAGATATTGATCCTGAATATTAATTTTCCTCGGTGTATCGAAATTTTATGCCAATTTTTCGTGCTGTGTTGATATCAATTGCGCACGTATTCATAGATTCATCACAAGTAGCGGCTATTGATTTAAATAAATATATCAGATTAAATGATTAACAGAGTTGATTAATTACGCATTTTGGTTCAGCTGTGCAGTATAAATATCGTAGAATATTTATTATAATCAATAGCATATGCTTTGTGATGAGTGCAGACGCATGCTATGGATTTAACAGCATTTTTTCAGTATACTTGTTGAATAATTGAGGATTTCTGATATATAGTCAGACACAGCATCAGAATAAACACTAAAGCGAGCCAACTATTCGATTAATAAAATGTACTCTATTGAGATATTGCTGCTTAAAACAGCTATTTTTTATCGGGCGCTATTATTTTTTTGAAATAATAATGCATATAATTAAACTGAAAAAATTTCGAGCAAAGAACTCTCGAAACTTTTCATAGCAAAATATGTTTTATTTTATAATGATAATTTTAAAAAATATTAGGAATCTAGGGAAAATCGAGCTTCAATGGTAATTATTCCCAGCGGACTGGAAATTTTTTGTAGTCAAAATACTAAAGATTCGAAAAATGATATGAAACTTTAGTATAGGTTATAGTGAAGTTTGACACAATCTATAGTAAATTATCATAAAGATCATCTAAAGTTCAGTATTTCGCTGCGAAAAATTCTTACTATTACACGTTTTTCCCTAAATTAAAACGTAATTTAGCAAAAATTGCAAACTTGGGTTTCTCCGTGTAATAAAATAGGAGTGACATATTTTGCAAACCGTAGTATAGTTGTACAAAGTTTTTTTGTTTTTAAAAAAATTAAAATTTTAGTCTTTCTATAAATAAATGTAAAAAATCCATTTTTTACACGAAAAATATACGATTTTTTAAGTTTAAAATTTTCGCAGACATGTTATAAATAGCGTTCAAATATTACCAACAGAAATTACTATCAACATAAGTTCAACATAAAAAAAGCTTCAAGTGAGCAAGATGGTAATCGGGATCCAAAAGTTTTCTATGAATTTATTTCAGAAAACCGTTTAGCCAAATAAATACTTGAACAAATACTCTGAAGTAAAAATAGAATTTAATTTCTTAAATTTGAAATTAATTCATCACTCTCACAAAATAAAAATGTAATATTCATGACCTTATCTTGATATTTGATTAATGTTTGTATGGCTGACGTCGTCTACACTCACCTTACACTGCCATCTTCTTTGAGCGAGTCTTTTCTATACGTAGGTGTGTAACGATCTCATTGTATTCTAACTGCAACGGCTCCAAATACCAATTGCAGGTGAGGAAACAAACACAATACGACAAGGATGTTGTGCCTGAAGATAAGCAAGGAAGTTGCATTCAGCCGTTAAACTAAATTATCTCTTCGTCGGCTCGTTAACAGCGTCGGTACCGAAAGATGCACGAATCAAGCGACCAGAGAAACAAAAAATAATCAAAAAATAATCTGAATTGGAAAGTAGACTCGCACTTTCCAGCAAAGAACCTTATAAGAAGAGGGCCACAGTACTGTATAAAAATTGTTATACTTTTGTTACGTAAACCCTAGAGATCGAAAGAGAGACACTGTTTTACAGAAATGTTACAATCTGGTAATGTATTGGCTTTATAAAATTAGAAATTAGCAGATACGTGACACATTGGCATTGCTGATATTTCCATTGAGCATTTTAAACATTTTGCATGATCTAGTAAGACAGCTGTACTGTAAAAAACGTTACAGCATGACCACTGAATAAATTAACACATCTACAATATCACTGTAGGTGCAGCATTTTACAGAAAATTTATGACTAGCAACATACTAAGCAACAAAGTGTAGAAAATTCCCTATCTTTCCTTATTTCAAGTTGGGTTTTAGTGGGGCCCGGACTAGAATTTCCTAATATAGAAAAAACTGGTAGGGGCACTGTTAGCACCCGATTAGTATTTCTAGGCCAGAAAAAACTAATAGGGGCCCTGTTAGGTTCCAGTGAGGAATTCCTTGTTTCGCTTAAGTATGGAAAATCTATTTGTATCTGGTGGGGCCCCGACTAGAGAATCCCTAATTGTAATATTTGTGGTTAAGGTTAGGTCCATTAGATACAACATAATCTTTATTCTTTACTCCCATTAAAATTTGATCTTATCTCAGAAAAATGGAGATTTTCTGAACACGGTCTTAAATAAGATCATTACTTCCCGTGCAGAAATTGTGGTGGGGCGCCGATCGGGAAAAATGTGGCCCCGATAGGGTAATCTGTCTAGCGCCAGACCAGTAATGAAACGCCCTACCCTATTGGGCCCAGATCTGGGCCTGTAAAATGGGGGCCCGATCTGGTCTCTTCTAATTTTGTATATCTACAAATAGTAAAATTTAAAAGATTTCGTTCAGTAACAATAAATAGTTGGTTCAAAAAAATGTATTTCCTAAATTCAGATTAGTGATGTAATCGTATACTTAAAGTATACAAACAGTATAATCTTCTAACCCATCTTCGTAGTCTGTAGAACTATTCGATTCTTCTGAATTTAAAAATAAATTACAATATTAATAATTTTCTTTCTAAAAAATTCACTTTGGAAAATTTAATATACGATATAAGAAATAATGAAACACAATAACGCTCTACACTTAAAATTATTATTTTATTTTCTTTTCAAATTACCGTTAATAAAAAAATATCTCAAGTAATAATCTAGTTCATTACAATGTTAGGATTTATGTAATGAATCTAGTGAATTAACTTAGCTTGATCTATAATGCGGATGTAAGAAATCTCACCAACGATTCTGTGCTTCCGAACTCGCCATGTACTTTTTGCTTTTGGTATTTTAATTTCAATATAGTCACTACAATATCATGACCACAACACAAAATTTGTAAATAATCTTGCCTAATTGTAAACACCATATGCCCCCCTGCTGCCATATGTGGAAAATCTGATCGGGCCCGGATCGGAACTTGGGAACAAGTTGGACAATTTTTGCACTGGTTAAGAGGAATCAAGCACTTTTACGAAAACTTTTTTATAATTTTGACTCGAATTCGCATGTGATCATAATAATTATATGCGAGCACGTGTGTGTATGTGCGTGTATCTGATTGTGTCGAGGTAGTAACAATAACTACACATGTAGTTCAATTAACATGGAGTGAATAGTAAAATCAATTAAAGCTTTCATAGTAAACATAAGCAGTAGAAGTTACTACATAAGAGTAGTTAGAAAAATAAACTGATGATAAGTAAATAAGTGTACTATTTTTTGTTAATAGTACTTCATTAGTTGGAGTTTCTTATTGCAAACTTAAATGCATAATTTCGTTATGAGATAATTTTCTTGATTCAAAAGTTTCATCATATTTTTCTCGGTGTACTTGTAACGAAAAAGTACTGTCAATTTACTAAGAAAAAATGTTCTAGCTTGAAAACAGATTTTTTACTGTGAAAACAGTAAACTTAATCTTCCAGGCGAATATCCCTCCGTTGCCGTTAAAAACGGTAAATATTCGTCTTAACTCGAATTTTCCCTGTACTTTTTCTCTCAGCGTGGAAAATCCTTTTTATTAGAAAGTCTAGTGGGGACCACCTTGACAAAAACGTTACGTTACCGACGGGGCCCTGAATTGTTTTTCATGCTAGATCGCGACTAGAAATAGGACAATCTCGTCAGGGCCCCACTAGGCCCCTAACGAAATTTCTACACGGGAAAATTTTATCATTCGTTGCGTTGCAGTTACATAACATTTAGATAGTTGTATTATTAAAAACTAAGTAGTTTGCTTTAATGTCGATTTGAAGGAAACTTTAGAATGGTTCAGCATACATTTCTGATCTAGGACGAACTTTCAATGAAAAATAAACTTTTGACTGATCCAAGAACCGGAATCTCGAATTAGTAAGTTTCAGATCCTCGTTAGTTTAAAACGAAGTAGAGAAGCTCCAAATCCAGCTCGAATAGATGGCAATGTGCGATACAGGGTGAGCTATGTCTCCTTACAGTTCTCCTTTCGAGAGTACCGGCAGCTTCTGTTTCTCATTTATCAAAGGGAAGGAAAGAGAAAGAGAGGCCAACCCTGGCCAGTGCAAACTCATTCGGCTCTCCAATGGCGTCTTGTTATTTATTTGCCGTCTTGGTAATAGATCCGAGACTATAAAGTTGCGTTCGTCAGTAATTGGGAGGAAGCGAACTTCGACGAGTGCTGAAAAGGAAAATGAACGGCTTAAGATCCGAATGCCTGAAACTAATATTTTTCTTTAATATAAAGAATGTCATAGGAATAATTTTTTTAACATAATACTGTAGTTCGAAATACTTTTTCAAATAAATAATTGAACCCAGCTTATACTAAGTGTTAGTCAGCTTTTGCTGGGATGCCCACTAACTCTTCCTAATTTATTTTTTTCATTAATGTACCTTCGTTTAAGGGCATGTGATACTTGAAAATAAGAATATTTTATTCATTTATCGTTTTTACATGTTTGTGTCCAAAATACATAAAATTTTGAAATTGTTGAAGAAGATAGAAATGGACGTAGATATACTTCTTTTGGTTTTGAAAATAAAACAAAGTTACATTTTAGGGAAATCTGTCTAAATTTTTTTTTTTTTTTTTTATTAACAAAACAGAAAGTAAAGTCCCTGGCCTTATTATTATACTCACTTTGTCTTTGTTAGTAGCATAAAATCTCATAATATTGACAAAATACGTATTACAATTTTTTCTAAAAATGACATGAAAGACGTCAAAATTATGCATAGAACGACTTCAAGATAAAATGTTTTTGTCAATTTTTGAGGAAGATGTTGTTTCACACTTTTCTGGAATTATGAATAACTCTCGAAATAATTGATGTTTTTATATGTTCTTTGACATTTTTTACATTCTGTGTAAATTTATCTTTAAAATGAGTCAAAGAACATATAGAAACATCAATTAGTTTGGGAGTCATTCATAATTTCAGAAAAGTGTGAAATTTGCATTTTTTTCATAATATCTTCCTCAAAAATTGACAAAAACACTTCATCTTGAAGTCGTTCTATGCATAATTTCGACATCTTTCATGTCATTCTAACAGAAAAATTGTAATACATATATTGTCAATATTCGACTGCTCTAACCACTGAGCTTTTTCCACAGAAAGATTTTCAAATTCTTCAAATATTGAATTCATTTGCATTTATTTGCGATATAAGAGTTTGAAATTGTCTACGAGGACACCTGTCGATAACGTATCTTATCTGATACGCGACTAGTGATCCTCCGATAATGTAGGTAGTGACAAAAATTTCAAACTCAACTAATTAATTTGGAATTATTACATTATATATTACATTATGAGACATTTCATAGATTGAAATATTGCTTAAAATGTTCAAATGTTGGAATCGTAAATAATAATTTTTTTCCTCCTTAAAAACGCATCGACCAATTAGCGAACAGCAGACTTCTAATGCAAGTTCCAAAATTTTGAACCGCAATTACGAGGGTAGTCTAGTGCATTAGTTGCAGGGCGTAGGTGCGTAAAAAGCCGTGTATCGTAGGTTCAATTCCCACTGGGTGGGTTTGCCACTTGACAAATAAATGAAGGGAATTGACAAGGAACAATGAAAATCAACAGTAGCACTACGAAATGATGCAATGCAAAAAACGGTTTTTTTCTTCAATTTGGAATTATTACCATAGGAGATGGTAAAATCCAGTTTCATTAATTTGACTTTCTAAGCCCTACTACTTTAATCGAAATATAAGAATACTCGAATGTGAAACGTACCCATCATAGATGGTAAAAATTTGCTTCAATGTTTCCATTTTCACGATAGACAGCGAGTAATGATATACATAATAAACTTCACCATTATTATGGGACTTTTCCACAACTTTTTCCAATAGTTCTGGTTTACTCTCTAAAATGGTACTTCTTGTCACGAAACGTAATACATTTAGCCATCAAATTTCTTTCCGTGTATAATAATATGGCCAGGGACTGTAGTTTATCAACACCAGTTTTTATCTTCTCTGTCATTCTATAAATTTTGACAACAAAATTTTATGTGCTTCACATGTAAACATGTAAAAACTGGACCAAGTTGTTCACATGAACTTGCTACTTTTCTATTAAAGTATGACATGCACTTAATGAACATTTTTATAAAGGTTTTTGGACTTCTCCCAAGATTAAGACGGCTTAGTTACCAGTTTCGATCCAAGTCTTGATGAATTAATATTTCCAAGGGAACTTTAGAATCTTTAGCTCTATTGTGTAAATTACATAATTGAGTTTTGATGAAAGCTGAGTTCTATAGGTTATTACTGTTTTGAGTGTCTTTCGACTTAAGTTAGACAGAACTGAAACTCAGAATCTTCAAGAATCATAATTTTCTACAGGTCTGACTACTCATCTACTTATTTATACTCTGGCCTTATAGATCGCAAAGTTGCTTACTCGAACAAGAGAAATACATGAACTGGTCATGAACTAGCATACACTCATGTTAAGAGTTGTACTTGAAGGTGTATGTGCACTAATTGCAATCGTGCCCTTATGATTCTTACTTATAGTATGTGCAAGCATCGAGCTACAAGCAGTCAGCTCAGCAGAGCAGTAGAAATGCTGCATCAGCAATTCGCGAATTACCGTCCTCTCGCAGTACCTCTGCATTTAGTCTACTATATTGCTTCCACTTTACACTGGAACCATCGATTTTGTTGTTTCTTGATGACTTCGAGTTCAATTACTTCCCGCTTGGTTAATTCTTACTTAACTCCTTCATGAAATATCTCAGGTTAAGATAGATAAGAAAAGAAACATTTTGCTGTTTTATTATCAGGATGGTCACTAAATTTTTTAATTTCATTTCACGGTTCGCCTTGATAAACTTTATGACTCCTACCATGTTCGAAAAAAATACTTTCATTGTGAAAGTCAGTTTTTTTCAACACATATGATCAATTTCCAAAATCTCGGAGCATCAAAAAAGCTATTTGTAAGACATTAATTGATTTTGAGTCGTAATGAGAAGGATAGGAAAATTTTGGTACCTATTAATGAAAAATACACGGATACGTTTTATTACACTAGTTTACAAAATTAAAAACACTTCTGCCCACCACATATTAATATGATTTGTTCATGTAATTTGGCCCACTAAAACGAAAATCACACTCAAAAATTTGTTTAATGGAAGCGTTTTCGAGATATCAATGTTTGAATTTTTTTTTTCAATTTTCCTAAATAAGCACTTAAATTGAAGGCAATTGAATCTTTTACAACTTTTACTCTAAAATTTTCAGATCGGCCCAGTATTTCAGATGCTAGCGATTTTAATAGGTTGGGAAAGTTGGATTTTTTGGCAAAAATCGAGGTCGAAAATTCACATATCGTCCTGAGAAGAATAGAAATAGCAAATATTAGCCAACTTTTCCAACATATTAAAATCCGCTAGCATCTGAACTACTTGGCCGATCTGAAAGTTGTAGAGAATTCAATTGCCTTAAATTTGAGTGCTTGTTTAGTCAAATCGGTGAATTAGAACTCGAGATATACTCAAAAGCGTCGGAACAACTTTGAAATATTTATCGACATCTTTCCTCTTTAAACCCGAACTGTTTACTCCTATTGTAAAATGCAAGGATGCATGTTTCACTACTATATATTAGTGGCTTTTACGAATTTTACATAATAAACGAAAGTCCAAAGTGCGAATTAAAAAGGTACGCGCGACATAATATGAGTTAACCAATCCCAAATGACTACGCAATCCGCAGATTGATTATTAGTCTGGACAGACAATTAGGTATTTACACTTCCATAAACAGCTAACTTCATTCCGTCGGACACTGAGAGAATTGTTTACATTGAGAATATACAAGAAGGAAGCTTATTTTTCAATTTTTGTAATAAAGAAGCATTTTTTGCAAAAATTTCACTGTTGAAATTATGTTTTATTATACATAATAACTTTGACTAATTTTCACATTTTTTAAATTTTGATAATGTTATTATTTATTTCATTTCCTTTTAGACAATAAAACAGAGTTTCATTGATAAATTTTTTTCGAAAAATGATTTTTTACTACAGGAATTTGGAAATAAGATCGCTTCCCATACATTTCCAATTAAAACAATTCCCTCAGTGTCTGACGACGTGAAGTTAGCTGTTAATGAAGTGAAAATGACTAATGCTATAAAACGCGAGACTTATGAAATGCGAGGAACCTCCCAGTATAATAAGTATTTCAGTCCAGGATTTTTTCCAGTCTTCTCCCGATGAATGTTCATCCTGGCTATCTCCCAGTTCTGCTAATTTTTTCGGGTGGGTGATCCCCCTGATTATATTGCTTTTTATAATAAAAGCATTATCAATGTGACATTATTGAAAATAAAGTTTTTTAAATATTTAGATTTAGTTGTTAATATGTGATAAGTATTTTGACAATTGCATGAAATCAGAGCATCTTAAGTTAATAATGTCAATATATTAAATTGATTAAGGCGATAGTGGCAGTCGGAATTTAAAAAAAATTGATGTTCGGATTTTTGCATATTCTTATAGTGTAACATCTTGGAAATATACTCTCCAAATTTGAAGTCGATCCAAGAAGAAATATTTCGGATGCTAAAATGACTCAAAAAATTTATGCATATAGCAAAGAGAAAAAAATACACATTTCTTACTCATCCGAAGGCGACTATCCCCTTAAATGAGCATATTGTTTTTCAATAATTATACTCACAAATAAACTTGATTCGATTCCAATAAAAGTTCATTCAAAAACATTTTCTTGGTTTAATGAAATATTCTTTTTAAGGTCATGGATCAGCTGGACCAAGTGCCGTTGGTAATTGCAATTACAATATGTAAGCTTATTCAAAAAATAATAATTTGGGCGAATTGTTAATATCAGACAATCGCGAAAAAAAGATCCAAAAAGGTCTGTCTGGTATCAAAAATCTTTTTTAGTCATCAATTTTTGAATAACCTCACATAGTGTACTTGCAATCACCGACGTCGCGCAGTGTGTCCAGATTTGACACGCGAACGTTACGCACACAACGCCAACTGTAGTACGTACGTGAGAATGGTTGTGCGCGCAGCGTAGTGTGTGTGCTGTTCACAGTGGTTCTCTGAATTTTCTCTGGTTGGAGGCACCTTGTCAAGAGAGAAAACCAGAGATAACTCAGAGAACCACTGCGAACAGCAGATACACTACGCTGCGCACGCAACCATTTTCACGTACGGGCTGCTGTTGACGTTGTGTACGTAATGTTCGTGTGTCAAATCTGGACACACTGACATCGCGTGGTTTCGTTGATCCATGGCTTTAAATGGTTCAAATCTTCCTAGAGTGAAGAAAAAATTTCAGTTTTGTTCAATCAAATTATTTGGTTAGTAGTAATTTATCGACTCCAGGAAAGTTTTATCAATAGACAAAATTAATTTGTTAGAGTTCATTCGTTTAAATGAAAAATAATAATTTGGTTGAATACGCTAAACAATTTAATTGACAGCTAGTTACGTATGCGTGTTATGCTTTCAGCACTGGTATCATTCACATGCTTTAAGTCAATTGAAAAATGTTATTATAAGAGTCAACATTTTACTTTCTTCTAATTAAAATTGACTAAAAAAATTAATTCATCACATAAATTTCATAGTAACTGAATGCACGAACGTTTTTTTTTCATTTAAATAAAAAATTTGGGAAAATGATCAAAAAAATGTCAGTACATGTTAAATGTCGTTTCGCATATTTTTTCTTCCATAAATTTCGTGTCAGAACTCTAGTTTTTTTATAATCGAAGAAAACCGTATTTTTGAAAGTATACGAAATCAATCGATTTTTTACAATCAACTCTCTGTTTTTCGTACAAATTTGTTCGGAATAGTATGAAATTTTATTAACAAACTCAAAAAACCCTAGAACTTCAGATGGTTTTGTTCAACATAACAAAATTCTCAATTTGTTAATAATTTTTATTATATAAAAAATTATGCGAGGGAGTTTAGAGTTAAGAAAACTTTCAGCGAGATAGTTGTTCAGCAGGCTTCCAGGCAGTTTTTAAATATATTTTGAGATTTTTGAATCCAAAACTGCGGTCAGGATGGGAATTTACTTAACCGATATGTAACCCGAAACGTTCGTGAAAATGGAAGACAAGCAACCTATTATTAAAAACATTTCATCTGACAGATCAAAATTATATGAATCAAATATAATAGAATTATGATGCTGATAATGTTATTCAATTGTTATTCGAATATTAATACTTTTTTTGCTAGCTCAATAATAATCTGTACCAAATGTACCTTGTTTCTGTCATTCTTCCTGATATTCCGGCTCCACTTTTCGGGATTCTTCGATCTTTTCCTTCCAACTTCAGGATTTGTTTTTTGGGACATTTTCACGACCACGGGCATAAATTTTTGACAATTTTTTAACTTATGTAATGCAATAAATTACCGTTGTTCGCGATAAATTACATGTTTTGGCTTCAAAGGTAAATCATTAATTGACTTAAAATAATAAAACCACAGAAAAGCTTCAGAATATTTTTCCAGAAATTATATTCCGAACTGGCGTAAGGAGAACTGTTCCTAGAACTCTAAACATAGTGCGTTGTTAAAGTTCTCTAATGCATTTTGTTATATTGATAACTTTGTTATAAATGATAACTTAGAAAGTTACATACTTTCAAACGTTTCGACTCTAATCTGAGTCCTCATCAGTAATCTTTATTTCTAAAATTTTAAAACAGTAGATAAAATATTGCACATATGAGCACTATTTTGAAATAAACTTTGGTAATGTGAAAAATGTAAAAAAAATGTAAAATATCGTGAGGCAATTTACATAAAATTGTACAGAAAACATCGATGAATTACCTAGAAACTTCCTTAGGAATAAGAATAAAATTTTAGCACATAACTCTAATGTAAATCAACGAAAAAACTAGTTTATATTTGTGTCTAAATGCTACTGAAGATATAGATGCAAGTACATATGTGGTACAGAATTATAAAAGATTATTTATAAAAATTAGCTTAGAATTGCTATTACGAACTCTATACTGTTAGAAATTTATAAGTCAATTTCCCAGAACATGTAAGTGGAGTTTTATTCAGCTACAGCCTACCAAAATTTAGACAGAATTTCAGGAAATTCTGTTACTTTTTAGCAAATTTATGATAAAAAAATGTTTTTTCATTAAATTTCAGTTACAAAGTGTTGAATATTCTGTATATGTTTCCAAAAATACTGATACTTGTACACTGAGAAAACTGGAGTGTCAAACTTTGAGTGTCAAAATGTAGATAGTCAGTCTGAACTTCTAGATAGTACAACACTCTTTCCGAAATTTTTTCTTTTTGGTCAGGGAGACACTCAGTTGATATTCTGCTTAACTGTTACCAGAGTGTCAGAATCACTATAAAGAGTGTCGATTGGCGAAATACGCGCCAAAATTGTAAAGTCACGTGGGTTCGCCTATTTTTCCTCCAATATCACCAGCGTGGACTCTAACCTCATTGCCGGTTTCGCGTCCTTTACGTGTTAAAGTGTCACGAGGTTTATTTTTGCCAACTAATTGGCGAGTACCTATTTCACTTGCTATAATAACATAATAATTGTGAAAGCTTAAATGTAATAGTTTTGAGGTTAGCCATAGACGTAGATTATAGTATATTTTTCCCTCTTCGATAATCTATTTTTCTCTCTGCGATGATCAACTTTTCCCTCTAAAGTATTCAAGTTGACCATCTTATTTTCACAATTCACAGGAAATCAGTTACACTATCTAGAAGGCTGTCCTATAGTTTAACCTCAAATATAGTCTGCTTCACCCTCCAAATGTTTAGGTTGACACTCCAGTTTTCTCAGTGTAATAGGAATAATTTTACGTTTTGGTAACTGACGTTCAATGCAGTTACATGCAGCTGGAAATTCAGCCACATGTAACTACAACTCAGTTACAGTTACGCAATTTTATTATAAATTTTATAAAAGTTCTTTTACAGTTTGGTAGTTTTTAAGATACATTTTTTAAAAATTCAGTTGAGCTCTATAATATACCTTTACTCAATACCATCGTGACATTTTTAACAGTGTAGTGTTCAAATATTTTTTTAAAATAATAACAACTTCTGGTAAAAACACGTAAAAAAACTTTTAGAGTAAAAAATTGAAATGTAACGAATAAACTTGCAATAAAAAGGTGAATTATAATTCAATTGCTAATAATAATACTAGTATTCAAATATTAGTTTTATGAAAAAATCCATGTGTTCTGACAAAGGGATATCTAAATTTGTCAATCTCATCAACAATCGGAATTTCCAAAATAAAATGAACTAACCTTATGTAATGTAGGATCCTAATAGTTACAAACTGAGGGATTGTAATACACATATTTTGACATAACTCACTGTTCTCGATAAAGTTATCAATGCAACTAAAGTTTGACTATAACTTGAAACCGAAAGTGTGGGATGAAAGTGGAGGGTATACTTTTTGCTATTGTATTTAGAGTTGAGATTTTAAGGGTCTATATCAGTGTGTCACTTTCAAAAAATCGATTTTTTTGTGCCTTTTTCAACAATCCATTGTACGGGCCAGGTATAGCTGATTAGCAGTTTTCATTGTAAACACCATTTTATCTTGCAAAAATCGATAGTTACAACTTTAAAAGCGTTTTTCTCGAAATGAGATTTTTCAAATTTGCTGACATTGTAACTTAAAGAGCAATTATCCGATTGACTTGAAATTTGTACTGAGTACTATTGAATATATTCACTCTACAGAGACGTAGGATATTTTTGATTGGATGAAAATTGAAGATTTGGCATTGAAAAAACGACCATTTTTAAGGGCAAGAAAGCAGACTGTTTTTTTTTTCATAACTACGCCATTTTGTTAGATTTTGATATTTTTCGAAAATCCTACATCATTGTACAGGAAATACCTTCCAGTTCAACGACATTTTTTCTTTTTTATGTTTCAGCTACTCAATCGGCCGGAATCATGTCAGCAGTGGAAGAACTTTTTTTTTGCGTCTCCGAAGGCAGCGCATAAGTCGCTTGGATCTCAATATTTTTCTAGAAAAAATTATGTAATATAGATCAAATATAGTCAAATATTTTCTCAATTTTTCAAAACATTTAATTGAGTACTTTTCTTCCAAAAAATTCCCGAAAATCACCCAAATTTTCAGCGTTCACACTGGCATAGCCTCTTAAGGAGAAGGAGAAAAAAAGTGGAAGGATGTGCTCAAGATGAATGGAATACTATGACAAAAGGAGGCCATAAAATGTAATAGGAATTAAATAGTTTGGTTTTGACAGATTAAAAAAAAATTTTTTCTCAGGAAATTTGTGTCTGCGGGTATTTTAACGTATGTGTTTAAAAGATACAACATTTTTGTTAGGCGAGATTAGAATTTGTCGTTTAAATACTTTTTACAGAATAGATATAAATAAAGAAAACGAATCGACAAAAATGTTGTTGCAACTCTGTCGAATCGTGACGGTATCGGTGCGCTCGAGCGCAGTTAAGTAAATTCCCATCCTAACCGCAGTTTTCGATTCAAAAATCTCAATATATATTCAACAACTGCCTGAAAACCTGCTGAATAACTTTCTCGCTGAATGTTTTCTCAACTCTAAACTTACTCGCATAATTTTTTTCTTTGAAGTTGAAACATGAGAATTCTGCCAGCCACAACTGTTATAATAAAAATTATTAACAAATTGAGAATTTTGTTATATTAAACATAACCATCTGAAGCTCTAGGGTTTTTAGAGTTTGTTGATAAAATTTCAGACTATTCCGGACAAATTTGTATAAAAAAACAGTGAGTTAATTGTAAAAAATCGATTCATTTCGTACCTTCAAAAATACGGTTTTCTTAGATTATAAAAAAAACTAGAGTTCTGACACAAAAATTGATGGAAGAAAAATATGCGGAACAACATTTAACATGTACTGACATGCTTTTTTGGTCATTTTTCCAAATTTTTTATTTAAATAAAAAAAAACGTTCGCGGATTGCGGTTTTCCCTACTTTTACCTACTACACTGAGAAAACAGTTTTGTCAAATCAACAAAAATATTTGGTTAGTATTTAGCTAACAAAATTCTTTTGTTGTGTCAACAAAACATTTTGCTATATCAAACAAATTTTGTTGGTTAAACAAAATGTTTTGTTGGGACAACAAAATATTTTGTCAGGATAACAAAAAAAGTTTTGTTGGATAAATTTTTTTCTCAGTGTAGGCTACGCGCTCCGTCGGTTATGGAACCCTTAACCTCAATTTTATTTAGAAAACTCGCAATGGTTACAGATTTTTCGGTAAGTTTTATGGACTTTTTTCTCAGCAAATGAAAAAAAGATTTCTCCTAACTGGTCTAGTGAAAACTGTACTTTCACCGTCTGTTTTGAGACGGGAAAATGGCTGATTTAAAAAATGTTACTATTTTCCCCACTCATGGTGAAAATAGCCATTTTCCCGACTTAAAACAGATGGTGAAAGTACAATTGTCACTAGACATGTTGAATAAAATAACGTGTTTCACTCGTGAGGAAAAAGTGATTGTCAATTCGTGTGATTGCAGCACTCACCTTTGGCTCCTCACGGAAAAAAATAATTAGCTGCATTAGCTAAATATTCGCTACCACAGCTAAGAAAGTTACTTGATATACGGACAGCGAATCTCTTAGCTGCTAATACTAACGTCTATTTGCTACAGTACTTTAGCGATGCCAGCTAATTTACGTAAGCACTGGTAACAACGATTGTGAGCAGTAGCCTATCGGTCGTGTTATCTTCCTGTTCTAACAGCGTTTGAAGTACTAGTTAATTTTATTAGCAATTGCTGCAAATAGAGGTAGCACTCAAAATCATTGATTTTGGACTTCCAAACCTACATTTAAATACAGTTACACCTGGGTGCTTAAGAAAAAAATGATCTCGTAACCCTTCTATACTCACAAAAGTCTGCACATATCACATATCGTAACCTGCAAAATTAAAAACGAAAAAAAACTGATTCAGTTCTAACCTTAATCACAGCATAATTTTTCAAGAATAAGAATAAAACGTGAGCTGCTTTGATAACCAAACTTATAGCTACAAGTAGAAACATTACCGGGAACAGTAGCGACTTACTTGCCAGTCCAATATAATGTTTTCAAAAATTGTACAAGTATACAACACTTAGAATTAAGATAACTTCAGTAAGAAGATAATAAATAGCACAATAAAGAACCTATTACAAAACCTACAATACAATCTTCAGAGATCAGTTACAAATCAGTCATTTGCATTATAAATTAACGCGAATCGTCGAATTATTTATAAATTAAATTTAAAACAACGCGACAGGTGTACAACTTACCATTTACCGCAGAATATCTGACTAGTCGCGCTTTGTGCACATGCGCAGCACAGAAAACGCGGGATGTCTAAGCAGCCGTTAGCAACCGCTGCTAACTTCTTACATATCAGCGCAAAATTTTAAAAGCTACGAGTACTAATTTTGAGATTTTCTAGGAGAGTAAACTGTTTTAGCAGCAACAACCAAATGATTAGCTACAACTCTTAATACGCTAAGGAGTCCAATGCAAATTTTCAACTTCGATTGCAGCTAACATTTTTTAACTGTCCCAGCAAACTGTTAGCTCTCTCAGCAAACTTTTTATCAATCACAATTAACTAGTCGACAGCTAACTGCAGTTAGCAGTAGCAGACATTTCATTTTTTTCCGTGCTGTTGCAAACTTCACACTCATTAACAATTGCTCGTTTTCCCCACTAGTAAAACAAATAGCTATTTCTTTAGTGGAATTCAGCTAAAATTATTTGTCAGTTAGAAGTTACTATGATCCATCCTCTTTAAAAAGCAAGCACCAGATTCTTTTCATGGCGCGCATATATTAAATCTAATTCTCTCATGCAATGAATCTCATTGCGCAAGGATAGCAATGCTAAAGATAATTTTAATATCACTCGACAACGAGTGAGCTTTCCTCTACTTATGCATTAGACGGTTAAGCAAATTCAGGGACGTACTACGAGTCTCATACAGAGCAGTGCAAAGAGCTGGGATTCATGGCGAATAAATAGGGGTGGGATTCGTATGAAATTTAAATGTATGCTGAAAAGCACTCGGTCTTGTCGGTGGTGGACATCATGTTGGTTCTTTGCCCACTCTTGGTGGTGTTAGTAAGTCGCAAGGGAGAAAGGGAATCACCAAGAAAAAAAGCCAAAAACCAGGTACCGTTCTTGCCATGCGCCCACCCACACAAGCCTCCTCATTAGCGGATCTGCATGTCTCAGTCCCCAATTATCCCGTCTCTCGCCCCGTTATTCTGTTTTCCCTTCCAAATTCCCAGGTAGGCGTCTAATATAATATAACAGAGTTCATTTCGTGCCAATTTGCATGTACCGCTGGCTAATACGGCAAAATTGAATTTGTCGTCGCCTTTCTCGTCGCACGTGCCATGTCGTCTACGTGGACGAAGGAGACACGAGAAAACGCATTTTTTTCCTTAGCCTTCTCTTTTTCACTCACTTTGCCTCCTTCCTGCATTATGAAACCGACTCGTGCACAGAAACTTATTTTTTTACTGGGCAACATTTTCCTAACTATCTGAAATGCACAACGCTTCCTCTTGCATTAGGGCACTGAGCAAGCAAATTCAAGAAGTTACAAATTTCTCTCGCTACACGGCGTGAAATTCGATAGCAAGTAGTGGTAGTACCATCTTTGAGAGTAAGCCAAAATTATTAGAAAAAATGTTATTAATGAATTACCAAGACAGATGGTAAAAATCGAAAATCCAATTGCCAAACTATGCCATTATCTAATTCTAGTTTACTCATTAAGATGGTATTACTTGCCATGAAATTTCTCTCTGTGTATGGAAACGCCAAACAGAATAAGATAATTATAACTCCAGAGAGTGTGCCGTTAAAAAATTTAGTAACGACAATCAATTATTCAAGTATAATGCATGTTTATAGTAATGCGACAAGCTTCACTAGAGAAAAAATTGTTGATACATATTTATTTTTTAGGAACATCAATACGCTATATTGACCTAAATTTGTATACTTATATTCGAGCAAATATTTGTGGTAAATGTTACTGCCGCGAGGTAACGATCGATAAATCAATTCTGCTCAACTCCGCAAGCGCGAGACAAACGTAGGCAGTATTTGCTACTATAGCGATATGGCATCCGGTCATTCTCACCCTTTGAAAGAAAACAAATTGAAAATTTTCGGTTAGCCATGGACGAATTTTTGTTCATAGATTCGATATCAATAGAATATTGCACAAGGGGATTCGGTTTCCTTCCAAAGTTAAAACCCATTGGATAATAAAAATAATTTAGTTTAATTTTATTAAAAGCTGAAGGTGAAACTTATAAAAGATAATTATAAGTAAAGATGGTAAAATAAAAAAGATCATATTATGGAAATAAAATTACAAAATATAAAGAGTGTAATACAATTTTATAAGGTAATATGATCGTGTACTTTTTTTCTAAATAACCATAACCACCTGCAGGCTTGAATGTCATGGAAATCGAAGCCCGAACAAGACATCTACATTGTCTCCTGGGAAGAATGAAACGAAACTTGACTGTACTTCGCAAGTTTCCTTCGAGAATTCGCTCGTTCGATACAATACATGGTGGCGCACAAATGACGTTAAAATGGTGGAGCGCCGTGATTTCTTCATTGCCATTCCCGGGAAATTTAATTTGCTTAATCGGCATTAGAGACTGCAGAGGAGTGAGATGGAAAGTTTGAACAGAGTTGTACTCTCGAAGGAGGAAATTCATTGGCGTAATGTCTGAAACCATTGAATGCTCGTTGCTGATTCACACGGTCTGGCATTTCAAAATCAAAACGAAAAAAGTATCAAGGGATTCAAATCATGGTATTCACGAGCTGGAGTTTTATCCAATGGTATTGAGGGTAATCAGTTTTGTATGATTCGTCAGCATGTTTCACTAGCAGCGAATTTCAAATTTCATGCAAAAAAATTACAATAACTGCAACAAAAAATATTCAAAGAGATTTTCATTAACAGTTATTTATTAGACTATTCAGTGAAAACTTAATGTACACATACTAAAAATCCACAACGATTAGATAATTGAAAAAAGTCTTTTTTTTCCACGAGACAAAATTTGTATATTCAATGAATCTTTATTTGAATAAATTTTCAAATATTAAATAAAATACAGAGCATTCAGAACTAAATTCCAAATAATTTCCCAAATTATCAGAAAGTAATGTTTAATTCTTGAATCAAAGAATACTCGATATTAAGTTAAATTAACCAAGTTAATTAAGAACGAAGGTGAGGAACTTCGAAAATAAGAATCCTCACAATTGTAACGAACTAAAGTAAGTGTGAGAAGATAACAATCAGAATACTCTCACATATATTCTCTTAGGTGCACTAGCCATGAATTCGAAGCGAGAGAATTCTTCCCACTGGAAATCGAGAAGCGATTAAAGCTGGAAAAGAGCCATGGCACCTGCGAGACTTACGCCCTTGGCCGAGCTGACGCACAATACCTTTTCGCGGGTGTGAATGGGTCTAAGAAAGCGTCCGTGGAATACAATAATTACTTTACCTCAGATTTACGAGGAGCGGGAAATTGAAATTGCAGTGCCACCGCGCTAGCTCGCTTGCCTGCCTAGCCGGACGGTTATACCCGGCAGTACAGAACATTTTCAATTATGGCATTATAATTTGTTGCCTCTAACTTCACCCCTTACGGCCTCCCCCTCTTCTTCTTCTATTTCACCCTCGCGATTGTTACGTGTACCGTATGCACGCCGCTCCAGACAAGATTATATTAATTTAATTTCGCCTTCTTTGACCAAATCTCGGATGGCCTTGCAACTCCAGATGGTATATTACGACTTATACTTCTAAACTCTCATGAATTTTCAGTCAAGTGAGGACTTTTTGAGTAATACCTATAGGAGTAGAGATCAGAGTTTGCTTTTTGTGTATTCGGAAATTTGGTTTAAATGCAAAGTGAATTGTGAAATATAAAGTGTGAATGATTAGCCTATTCAAATCAGCATATTCTTAAAATGCAATGATTAATTTGTACTACTGTATGCTGTAAAAACTGAATTTTGTAAACTGTAATTATTTCTAACAGTAGGTGAAACTTCCAGGTTCAAATAAACTTACCATTCCAATATATGAATTTCGGGAGGTATCACAAGAATTCTGATTCAGATATAACACTAAAAAAACAGTATAGCTACGAGAACTATATTTTGGTCCTCAGAACTAGAAAATATTGATATCAGACCAATGCTACGGTATGGTCCTCAGAACTATACGAGTATAGGTGAGACAGATATACAAGTTCGTTGATATGACAATACCATGTATAGCGATCGTAAACAAAATATTATGGCATCGTTATCGCTCTTGTGAATTTTCGCGTGTGATAAAACAATACGCGATACGCAAAAATGATCTTTCAAAGAAAGAAAACATGATGCAAAAAAATCGCCAAACGCTTCGAAAAAACGCCTCGAAAAAATGACACTTCTTTCTCATTTCGAGGTTAGAGTCGCGTGCATGCGAAGCAATGCATAGGTCGCGCGGCAAACCAGTATAGTTGTCTCACCTATACCGCATGGGTCGAGACACTATATACCAGTATAGGTCGAACAGCTATACTGTTTTTTCCGTGAAGAATTAAGTGCTCACTAGAAGCGTGTAACTTGAGTTTCCAACTCTGGTTATTTTTTAACATGTACTATTTATTTGCTCGAATTAACCAAAGCTTATGGTTTGAAAGTTTTACAATTTTAAATCATTTCTTGCTGATTTTAAAGAATATTTAGTAGATTTTTAAAAAAATTTCTCCTTAATTCAGCAACTACACTGGAAAATAAAAACGTCCTATAGAACTTTGCAGAAAAAATAAAAAGGTTTCTCTTTCTTATGCAATCTTATTTTCTTTAATGCCTCAAAACTTTTTTAATTAGTTACAAATCTGTTTCTTTTATTCTGTCTTAAAATTAAATCGAACTTTCAAACTCAAAGCCTTGTCAAAGTTAAATAATCCCTTGTTATGTTAGGAGATAAATTTCAATACTGCTTTATTTTTCACAGTTTATTCTTCGAGCAACGTTGTCGAAAAAAATAAAAGTGGCAAATAGGAATAAAAATAAAAGAAGGTTGTAGTCATGATAAAACAAAATATTTGGAGTTCAAACAGCACCTCACATAGATTAATCATTGAAAACTGGAATTTGATACATAGGTGAGGTTGTGGAGGGGATGGGGTAAGTAGCATATGTGACGCAATCTGAGAGAAACGAAAAATATTGCATGAAAAATTATTCTGATTTGATAATATTACAGAGCGACATTGAATTAATCTGAAAAGATCATAATCCTGAAAGTTATTTTTGGACGCTAAGGTTCCTTTTCTCAGATAGCGTCACATATATTGTAGTGGAGATACAGGAGGTGGGTTTAACTGTAAGCAAAATACGTAAAATAACTTTACAATAGTCTACAAACTAGGCAAAGTTATCTATTGACTCTGACAAACTGAATAGATATAATTAATTAGAAGGAACAGAATGAATGGAACCATCAGTTGAAGTCCAAACACAAAATGCAGTCCTCTCACAAGCACAACTCAACCATAATTAACTCATACTCGTAAATATTCAAAAGCGCGAAGATCAAAGTGCAAAAGATAGAGCTTGTGGAGAATATATTATGAAAATGACAATTTGGAACGGTGACCACTGAATATAGGCCAGGAAAGTAATTAAACCGACTGTGTCGAGAGTAGCTATGTTCCGAGTTCTGAGGAAGAAATAAATGCTAGCAGAGGCAAAAGAGAAGTCGGACTTGAGCGGACGCGCTGGGGCCGGATGTTGCAAGGGTGAAAAGCAGCGAGCTATACAGAGTTATAGAGGGTATGGTTGTGCATGAGAAGAGACGAGATGGAATGAGTGGCTAGTGTCAACACTCGCTCACTTTGTGAACCACCAACTCGCCAAACCCTGCCGCGCAATATTAAAGTTTCCCCTTCGCGAATCACCTCTTCCTCACATTTACCTCAACCTACTCTATTAATGTTTTTTTTCCTCTGCCTATCAGCTTAAATAGACAAACTTGCACTATATTTGATATTCTACACATGACTTGTTTCAATATGAAACAACTACCTCTCTCATTGAGCTGCAACAAGCCGTTGAAGAGTAAAAAGAGTAATTTTACTCATTTTCCACCTCCAGGCGGAATTTAACATGCCTCTGTAGGTTGTTTTGGGTGAAATTAGTTCCAGGATTTAAATATTTTCTAATACATGGGAGTACAATGCGAAATGATTTTCTAAATCTGAATTATTTTTATAAATAAAATTTACTATTATACGCGGAGAAAAATGGATATTGACCAATAAAATAAATAAAATTGCAGCTAAACTGAATACGCGACGCACCGAAATGCGTATTTTGCCATCGTACCATTATAATTTCGTTCGTGCAACGATAGAAGTATAGCTGTTCGACCTATGCCGATATATAGTGTCTCGACCCATGCGGTATAGGTGAGACAACTATACTGGTTTGCCACGCGACAAATGTATGGTGAATAAATAAAATGATAATAAAAACCATGATTTTAGTTGATAAAATCACATGATGTCATGGAGTCGACGAAACTTTGTCTACTAAATTATTACATTGTAACCGTTAACTTTAAATATTGACAGATGTTATCATAAACACAGAATTTGAAATGTAAACAGACATCAGCTGGAAAACAATCATGAATTTAGACTATTAAGGTAGTACAATCACAAAAAATAGACCTCAGGCAAAAATAGATAATTTTGCTTTCAAGAATAGCAATATTATTATTGAAGGGCTAATTTGAAAGACAAAAGATTATTTTTCATGAAAAAAATTTGAGAAGAAAAAAATAATGTTATTAATAAATTTTGTTTTTGCCCAAACTTATTTTCTTATCGCTTCGAGCCAAATTTTTAAAAATGTTGCGATTCTAATAAATCACGGTTCATTTTTTTAGGGAAAAGATTCTCTACAAAATAACCGTTTCCTATTTTTGAAAATAAATTCTTTAATGACTGAAATTATAAAAAAACAATTTTTCAAAACAAAATTTTTATAAAAAAATTGCTGTATTTGATAATAATTAATTCAATTTCAAAAATAGGTAACGCTCAAGTTGTAGAGAATCTTTTTTCTAAAAAAATGAACCGTGATTAATTCGAATCGCATCATTTTTGAAAATTTGGCTCGAAGCGATAAGAAAATAAGTTTGGGCAAAAATAAAATTCATTAATAACATTATTTTTTTTTTCAAATTTTTTTCATGAAAAATCATCTTTTTTCTTTCAAATTAGCCCTTCAATAATAATATTGCTATTCTTGAAAGCAAAATTATCTATTTTTGCCTGAGGTCTAATTTTCGTGATCGTACTACCATAAGTAATGAAAAATAAATTCTATTCAAAGTAAATATATCTTCTTTTTTAATAATACTATATTTATTAAATTTTATGTGCATCATCTCTGATATTGTTCTTTTCCGATAGTCAGAGACAAAATCAACGATCTCAGTATTTTCCCAATCAAATTCATGGTTGAATTCTAATTGATGCACACAGACTACGGATTTATTGTTTTTTTTAATTTTATGTTCATCATGCGGAATTTTATATTTTCATCGATGAAGCTATTCGGATAATCATTGTTTAATAACTTTTGTTTAACGATCTTCAAATTGGTTCAAATGGTTCATGACGCCAATTTGAAGATCGTTAAACAAATGTTATTAAACAATGATTATCCGAATAGCTTCATCGATAAAAATATAAAAATCCACATGAATAAAATTAAATATACACTCTAAATCTGAATCAGTCAAATTTTCACTGATTGAATCAGTTAATTTTCACTGTTTAATTAGTGAAAACAATATTTTCCACTGTTAAATCAGTTACTTTTCACTGAAGTAATCAGTGAAATTTAACTGATTCGCAGTAACATCTTTTTAGCTATTTGAATCAGTCAAAGTTCACTGATAATCAGTAGATTTTGACTGATTCAGATTTAGAGAGTAGCTCTCCAAATTTTCTAAATAAAAAGAACCCTTCAGATTTATACAGACATCAACCAAAGGTATGCTTACCATGCAACATAACAAACTTCACTGAATTGTCAAATATTTTTAAAAAATATAATATTTCAACTATCCCTGTGGTTAACAAAACTTTGGAATCAATAATAAAATTAGGTAAAGACTCGACGAACAACTGGGAACAAACTAATATCGTGTACAAATTTAATTATAAAAATTGCCCTGCGACTTATATTGGTGAATCTAAGAGAGCATTAAGAGTTTGTATTAATGAACACAAAAATAAAAAAAATAGTGAATCCGTAGTCTGTGAACATCAATTAGGATTCAACCATGAATTTGATTGGAAAAATACTGAGATTGTTGATTATGTCTCTAACTATCGGAAAAGATCAAAATCAGAGGTGATCCACATAAAATTTAATAAATTTAGTATTAATAAAAAAGAAGATATATTCACTATGAAGAGAATTTATTATTCATTATGTAATAGATTAAATTCATGATTGTTTTCCACCTGATGTCTGTTTACATTTCAAATCCTGTGATTATGATAACTTTTGTCAATATTCAAAGTAAACTGTTAGAATGTTACACTGTAATAATTTAGTAGACAAAGTTTCGTCGACTCCATGACATCATGTAATTTTATTAACTAAAATCATGGTTTTTATCATTTCATTTATTCGACATTACTCATCATGAGTTAACCTACTTTTATAAAGGTAAAATTTGATATTTTTGTGCATGTTTCAATATTAATTTTATTTTTTTTTGTGTTTAACAACTTTATACTATTTATACATCTTTTATAATATTTACTATGGAGAGTGACACTACCATTTCTTCACTATACTCGTATAGTTCTGAGGACCATACTGTAGCATTGGTCTGATAACAATATTTTCTGATTTGGAGGACCAAAATATAGTTTTCTAAGCTATACTGTTTTTTCAGTGTGTAATAAACATTTAGAAATTCTACTTTAATAAATGTAGATATTAAAAAACAGATATTAACCATCAGTAATTGAGATATTGAGCTCGATTATCTCAGATAAGTATTCAAGATACTAAACTCCTGAATATCCTCGTTAGTAAACTTGAATGTCTGACATACTAAAGTTGAATATCCCAGATATTTAATTTCAATATCAGGGATACTCAAAAGGTGAGTTGTGGTTAAGTTTAAAGATTATAAGATAAAAAAATATCCAATTTTTAGGAAATAGTCAAATTATATTTTACGATGCCGTAAGTAATTATTAGTAGACCTATACAATACATCGCTTTCCGTTATTATGTATGTTTTACCATTATAGTCTTTATACATGAGTACTGGACGGTAATTGAAAAATACAAAGGTTAGATTTCATTTACGGCTATGAACGAGATTTAGTACAAATATATAACTTATATGTTTTACTTGCTGCGTCTCAAATTAAAAGCCAAATCATTTCTATTAAATATATAAGAAGATCTTCTGAGAATTTAAGGAAACTTTAAATAAAATTTTTAAATGGATCTTTCTCGCGTGCACTTTATGTTTCAATATCTAAAATATTGAACTTGAATATCAAATGATACTTCTCAGAAAAATCTTAAACATTGAAAATTTTTTTAAATACTGTGTCTCAATATCTAAATATTATGGATGAATATCTTCTATTAGAATATCTAATTTTCAATATCCATTTTTCTCCGTGTATTGCACATTTTCAAGTTTGATGTAAACATTAGAGAAGGGGGAATTTTCTTATATTTAAAAAATAATAGAAATTCGCGAAGTTATCGATGCTCAAATATAGCGAAAAACCGTGTTTTTAGCACTTTTAGGTTAGGATTACTCGAAAATCTGACTTGACGGAGCCATTCTGAGCCCTGATTCGGCTTCTATGCCAAAAATTACTTCGGAAATGTACCTCAGTTACTCCATAACAAAAAAATCTTAAACATTGAAAATTTTTTTAAATACTGTGTCTCAATATCTAAATATTATGGATGAATATCTTCTATTAGAATATCTAATTTTCAATATTCATTTTTCTCCGTGTATTGCACATTTTCAAGTTTGATGTAAACATTAGAGAAGGAGGAATTTTCTTATATTTAAAAAATAATAGAAATTCGCGAAGTTATCGATGCTCAAATATAGCGAAAAACTGTGTTTTTAGCACTTTTAGGTTAGGATTACTCGAAAATCTGACTTGACGGAGCCATTCTGAGCCCTGATTCGGCTTCTATGCCAAAAATTACTTCGGAAATGTACCTCAGTTACTCCATAACAAAACTATGTAGACCTGTGTTATGTGTTGTAAAATTACAAGATACATTTTTTATAGTGTATATTATCGGATATCAGATGCGAGAGATAAATGTCTTTTCAAGATAGTAAAAATAAGTTTCTTTTAAAAGACCTTTATTATCAATAACAAGAATCTAAAATCGGAAACACATGCGGAAACGTATTAAAAACAAGTTTGGTGCTCCCTCTGATCTAATCTATGATGGATCGCATTTTAAATACATCGGCCCACTGTTTAAGAAAGTTGACAGCTTTCAATAAGAATTTAGAGATGTTTTAAGACCATGGACCGATCAAGCCACGTGACTTCGGTAATTGTAATTACAGTATGTACACTGAGAGAAAAGAATATTTGAATCAAAGAATATTTTTTTGATTCAAATAAATGGTTGAGCTGGATGGTGACAAATAAATATTTTTTTGGATCAAAGAAATATTTTGATTTTCTTTAAAACATGAATAATTAAATTAAATTAAATTATTTGAGTCAAATGCGTCTTGTTGAATTCAAAAATAGGACTTATTGAATCAAATAAATATTTCTTTGAATGCGAAAACAAGATTCAAATAAACTAGGTACTTAGTTTCAAAAACATTATTTGGTTGAGTTAATTTGCTCTCATTCACAAGCAAAGAAAAATTTCTTTGTATTGATAAATGCATCTCAAATAAATTATTTTTTTTTTAATTCAGAGCACGTGTTTCATGCTTCTAAAAAATATTTAATTGAAGTGGGTAATGAATTATTTGATACAAAAGAATGGAATCAATTAAATACATTTCTTTGGATCTAAGAATCTTTTTTCTTAGTGTAAGGTCATTCAAAAATTAATAACGAAAATAGATTCTTGATACCAGAAAGACCTTCTTGGCTTTTTTCTTCACGTCTGTCTGGCAGTGAAAATCTATTTTAGATATTACTTTTTGAATAATTAATTAGGTGAGTTTGAAATTTACAGCCGCAAGGCAGAGCCACTTGGCGTTATAAGGAGATCTTTCTGTTTACGCGCCGGAGGCACATAAAATTTTTTACGCGACACGTATATGCGTATATCGTTCTCTCAGCTATTTAATTATTAGAACTGAGATCCTTATACAGTGTATCAAAGGCATGTAACACTTTCATCGTTCACAAAGTGATCGCGGTGTGAATTGTTCCTTGCCCAACATTATAAAATAATAAAATTAAATAAATTATTTCTCAAGTTTTTGCTAGTACTGTAGTTCTTGGTATAGAGATAGGTTTTCTGAACAATTCAAGACTTACATCATGATGATAGGATAATTAAGGTCTGATTAGGCGTAGTTGCAGAATTGAAACGTGAGTCTGAGATAAACGCGTTTAAGGATTTACGAAAAAAAATATTTATTGTCTGATTCAAAATTAGTTCAATAAAATATACACGGAAAAAAATTTAACTAGGCGACCGAGCGAATCAAGAATTTAATGAACTGAAAGAATCTATATAACTAGATTATGTAAAACTTTTAGTTACGTTGTATAAACTGTTAGGCTAAAACATAATTTGTCACAAAATTTCTGAATAAGAAAAATGACTTTTTTCGCTAAGTTGAGTATTGTTTTTATACCTTAAAATTAACAAAAGATTCAGATGGAATGGGAATAAAAATTCTTATTGTAGTCACTTGTTCGTCTGATGTCAAGAAAGTGAATATCGCTATTTTAACTTAATACACAGTATTACATTGGATGTTGAAATCAGCGCGCACATTATTTAGTACAATACTTTTAAAGTGTTTAAAAGTCTAAATTAATCTCAAATCGTCATTTGGCGTCACGTTTGACATATTTGTTATAAATTAGCAGTTATTTCTTATATACTATACTATAGTATATCATATTTATAATATTCATATTGTAGCCGAAACGTCTGATTATGTAAAACTCTGAGTTTTTATCAACCTTGGACCCTAAAGCCAATTACCAACATCAACATAAATCTTCAATTATATTTATAATATATTATATATCATATATATTTCTATACTATAGTGTCTGGATCGAACAAATGATAACGCTGAAACCGTTAAATTGGTCAAAGATATTCACTTTAGCTCATTCAAAGATCTTCTTACATTCACTTGTTCGCTTCCAGCTAAATGTTTAGCTGTAACAAGGATTAACTTCCTTTTCACAGCTGCACTTTTTTCCGTGTACCAGATACCGTTAAAGATACGTTTACTTAAAAGTATCGTAAATTTCAAAAAATCTCTAACAGTGAAGGTAGAAATCCGTCTTAGTATCATAGATCACCATCGCATATTTACACATCTAAAGTATAAAACGGTACTATCCATTTTTCTCACTGTGAAAGACACTATAACCAATAACCATATTTCCACCGCGATTTACAATAAAAATTTTTATGATCTCTATTTGTGATACTTAGAGAAATACCACCTTTATTTGCAGAAGAATAAGCCATATGAAAAATGATACGTGCGTGCAATATGGTTACGGCGATGACTTTGTTACATCTAATACTCGAACCTTTGCCCCTCACACGTTTATAACGTTCCGTCATGTAATTGCGCATATTTTATATTGACAGTGCGTTATTTGTTCGACTTCGGAAAAAACATGAGCTTATCTGCCAGTTACACCCATATATACGCACAATGCAGCAATTCGCTTTGGAGAATAGGATAAACAACGATTAGACTCACTCTCGAGGGCGCCGACAAGCGTTGGAAATGATCATACATCGGGCGAGTGCACAAACACGATTTTCCCCAATTCTAGCAATTATTCGACCTTTCCTCTTCCAAACGATTGAACTTCGGGCCCCTTATGTGGCGAAAATGCGTTTAAACGCGACCTCGACTCCTATAGCTCTATTTATACGAAAGGGACATATGTCATCGCGCCCAGGGTAATCGTCGAGCCAGAAGATGTGCTTTTGGCGTGTCGCACGTAAAGTCAATTAATCATGCAGAGCACCGGGCCCTTTGGGGGAAATACACACGTGATCACCCAGGTTACGAAGTATGAGCCCCTGAAGTTGGATAACTTTAAAGCTCAGGCTGAATGTAATCCGCTTGGATAACAGTTATATGTGCCACCGAAATTCGAATCCGTGATAATCAATTATACCTAAGAGGACATATGCTGACACATATTGTACACGAGGGGGCTTAATCCCTGGTTTTTTTTGCATCGATGCAATATTAATAAACGTGATTAGAGAGCACGTGGTTGAATATATAAACCATTATTTGGCCGCAGCGGGAGTAACCCGATAAATAAGACCTGGACCCCTTGCTTTATTTTTTGGGTTATGCTTGTGTTACGAGGACTTTACACGTGAAGGTGGGCAGCGCATTAAAGCCCGTGTACGTGTTATACGCCATTCTTCGTTCGCATAGCTAAAAAAAAATCTACATGTGCAACCTGCTTGCCCACCTTCTTTAATCTCCTTGAATAACCTCTCTCTACAGTCAGTAATGATCAAACCAAGCGCCCACTGTGTATGCAAAATTGTCTTGACAGGTCGAGATAAATTTAGAGACAAGATTGCAATCGAAGATTAGAAACGAATTATTTTTGGAAGTAAAAGGCATTTTTATTAGTTGTGCAAAGTCCTTTTTATGTAAGCTTAGTTTGTGCAAGGCAGTTATTCAGGATTAGGAAATGTAGTTCCAAGATTTTAGACGTGCAGTTAATATATTTACTTATTGAAGATCTAAACTTTCAAATGAAGGAATATTTTTTTATTTTTAGAACTATAATTTAAATTATCGTATTGTGAGCCTGTCTTTAGCTATGAATAAAAAACAATAATAACTGTTCTTAAGGAGATCCACCACCTTTAATTGGTATATCTTTGATTTCTTTGACATTTTTCAAAAATGTTATCTTTTTATTCTTTATATTTTTCGGAGTATGTGCGTCAATTTTCAGGGCAATTTGATTCTTTTTTATAGGAAAAATAAATAAAATTAAAAGTTACTATAATTTACGAATAACGCTTTTTAGCGAAAATAAGCTTTTTACACAAAATATTTTGTTTAATTATTTAATAATATTTTTGAATTATATGGAAAATAGTATATAACAGGTATTCCTACAAAGAGAAAAAAATTACTGAAGAAAGAACCATGTATGGAGGAGGAGAGTTTTGATAGTGAGTATTAAGGGCATGTGATACTTGAGGACAGTGGCAAGTTCATGTGAACAATATGGTCCAATTTCTATATGTTTGTGTCCAAAATACATAAACTTTTGTTTTTAAAATTTGTGAGATGGTAGAGAAGATGAAATCGGACTTAGATAGACTACTTTTGGTTTTGAAAATAAAAAAAAATGTCCGATATATTTTGATAAAATTGCACTTTTTTTCAGTTTCGAATCCAAAAGTAGTCTATTTACGTAAGTTTTTATGTTCTCTACCATTTTCGAAATTTTGAAAAGAAAATTTTATGTATTTTAGCCACAAAAATATAGAAACCTAAAATCAATATTTGCTAATTTTCTAAGTATCATATGCTCTTAAGGCTTCACTACAAGACTTTACTTTAAACTCCGTTTTCCGCAAATTTTTTAAAAATATTTTGGGATATTTTTATTTATTTTGTTATTTTATTTGTAAGTTTTTTTTCAGTCATGTTACTTATTTCCATACCCAAACAGTTGCTACGGATTTTAAGGAACAAAATAAAGAAAGAAACATGACAATTGGTTAAAAAATAAAAAAGTTAATCAAAGTCTAAAAATGTCAAAAAAAAAACTCAAAATTGTTAGTTTAAAAATACATAAAAGTGCTGGAATTTTTAAAAAATACCAAAACCTATCTAAACAAAGGTACTAAAGATAAAAAATTATATAGAAGGTTTAAACTCAACAAATAAAAATATTAAAGGTCCCCTAAAAAGACAAAATTTGTTTTCTTAATCATTACAGATTTGATCTTAATCTATGAGTATATATATATATAAAAAAGCCAGTAGTTCAGAACTTCCCTAGTGAAATCTAAATTAAAATTCTTGTAATACTATTTAAAACATCTTCAAATATTCTTAAGTATGGTAATTTAAGAGAAAAAAACCCAATCTAATGTTTCCGCAAACAGTTATAATTTCTATGTTTATCCAAAAATTAAATAACGGCAATTAATCTTAACTTTCAGGTCAATAAATTTCCATTCAGGTAATAGTTTTGATGATAAATGATATCGACAGACAAATTGATTTCGCCGAACCCATTTCAATGAAATGGTTTCTTTCGAATCACCTAAACCAAATCGTGCCTAACAATACCTCTTTGAGGGGAACCTACGAAGCAGATGTTATTCACTTATGCGTCTATTTCAACATTCTAGAGCGAGCGTACCCAAATCATGATCGGGGCTAGCGCTTTGTAATCGTTGTCATTAATTATTGGATTTATAATATATCGAGAATCCCGGTTAGGGAAGACTTCGAGTTATGAAATGCGATTCATCACTGCCCGATATGGCGATCCGCGACTACACCAATAACAATGTACTTTATCTGTGTCTTACTCAGACGCCTATGCCAAGATATTTGAGCATGTGTGTGTGTTCATGACTGCGTCTAAAGTTATACTCGCGGGAAATCTACTCAACTTGCGACAGCTTACGTGGGTGACGTGCAATTACCTCGCTGATAGATCGTTCGGATGGTGGATGAGCCACCCTTTGCCCATTCCCTTCTATCTTTGTTTCTCACCCCGATTATCTCACTTTCTTTCGAGACAGTGTATAGTTATATTTACTATACATCCATCAGATATGGTTATCCATGAGGTATAAAACACTAAAACTTGGAAGAGTTCCAAGAGAGAAACAACAGAAAAAGCCCGGCTGTTTCCCGAACAAAATATCTCCTCAAGACAATTCCTCCTTTTTCCAGTGGCCTAGATGAAAGCAATTTTCTGTTTTATTTAACGCGGATCTATATAAAATGAATCCAAATTGACGGGTCAGTGCACACAAGGGCACGGTTTCACTTTCGATAGCAGGATCTATTTCCACGTTCGCAGAGTTTGGCAAACGACCTCCCGAATTCCTTCTCTGTCCAGGGATCCTCTTAACGATAGTTTTATGGAAGTTCTGTTTCCGTGAGAAATAGAACAGGTGTTCTGCTTCTTATAAATTTCTTTTGGCCTTTTTGGCAAAAAGGAGCATCTTGACTTCGGAGTTTCTAATAAGAGGCTGATTACAGGGTGGAAGGATTTTGTTTGAATAGACTACCCATATGAGTGAAGATCCTTTCCGTATAATTTGGTAATCGGATGTGTCTGTATTATGATATTGTAGATCGCCAAAAGCTATATCAAATTAAATATACTATCTCGGCGAGTCCGCTTACGTCAATAGTAATTATCGAGATTAATATTGCAGTTGGTCACTTGCATAAAGTGTGAATTAGAGTAAGGAAAGCTCATACAAATGAGAAAACTTGCGATTACTCAAAAGATGAGTTTTTTGTAAATTTCTTCGCCTGGTCAGTAAATGGTACAAAAAATTAATGCCAGTAACTGACTGAACAAACATCATTTCTGCATTCAAATTTTATTTCACCGCCCTGACCTTCAAGTGGATTATTCACCGGGAAATTATTCATCTAAAAATTTTGTTACCTAAATTATTCATTCACAGAATATAAATGTTAAAAATTAGTAAATAGTATTGTAGCTACATTTAATAGCGGTCAGTAATTGGGTCAAACACTGGTCACTAATACGGGCCACGAAAACATTGATGGTCACTAATTGGGTCAAGAACATGTCGATCATAATTTATGATACATCTTAATTTCGAAAGAATTGAAGTGCAAATGCTTACTTTTTAATGTAGAATATGATACAACAAGCCGGAAAAATAAAAAATCACAAGAAAAAACAAACTTTATCAATATGAGTCTATTTTTAATGCATTGTCCATTCCTTACATGGTCATTAATTAGGAAATTCACCTCAGGATCTCTAAATTGTTACTTAAAACCGCTAGAGCAATGGTAGATTAATATGTAGAAAAGGACCATAGGGATGGCAAGTATCGCTTACTGGAACGGATCATGGGACACCCGGGAAGCGATAATTGAAACCGCATTCTCCGCATATGTGAATAGTCCCTCCATCTAATTTATTGTCGTCGCTCTTTCTCAGTGTGGAGTATCTGTCTTTGTCTTTTACATTAAGTTAAACAGTCAATAGGACTATGATTCGGAAATCCATGATTTGCAACGAGCGATGAGTAGTTAGGTTGGATGTTGTGCAGAGATATATGGGTTACCCTAAAGTGGAGCATCATACAAATTGAATTTGCGTAATTACGGGAGTAATTACGTTGGCATTAGAGTCATTACAGTCCCACCTCTTCGTTCGAACGGCATACTGTCGCCTTATTTTGACTTTCCAATATTGTCATGAAAATAGATCACGACATTTTAAACACATGACCAATCTAAATTTTCAAGAAAAAACGGTCGTGTTATAACTGCCATTTTGTAAGACAATAATTAAAAAAATAAAATTATTTAAGTGCAAATAGAAGATAGTTTAGATAATTGAGATGATTCTATTCGAAAACAATATCTCATTCCATTTAAAGAAAACATTAATACCGAAACATTGTTCAATTGTAGATTTTATTTTTTAAGGCCGTAAGGTAGACTCTGACGCCGCCAATTATATACGACCGCTTTATAATTAAAATAATAATTTAAACAAATTTTTCGGAAAAGACAGTAATGCGTTACATTTTCCTGCATTGCTGTCTCCTTTGGAAAGTTTTATAAAATTATTTTATCAATAAAGCGGTCGTATATAATTGGTAATGACAGACCATACTACACAACCTTAAAGATCCATTTTAAAAAATGTTTATCAACAATGCCACTTTCTATAATTGTAATCATTTAAAATAATTTAGCATTAATATTTTTACAAGTAAATAATATTTGTCAATCAATCAATTGTCAATCTTTTTCGAAAATGCTAAAGAAGGTCTGTCAAATGAGAAATATTTGTAATTACTAATTACATTTATATACATGGTAATAATATTATTATGTAATAGAGAAAAGATTGATCTTCATAAATTAAATTTTAAATTAACAAAAATTAGTTATTAAACGATTTTATTTTTGGATGTAGTTTTTCACGTTGTTTATTGTAAAATTTTGAAAAATGGTGCAAAAAAATACCTGACGTGTTGAAAACAAATTATAGTCAATTTGCGCATGCGTACTATGTTTTCTCTTTAAGTCTTTCTAAAAAGCGCAAATTTCTGTCCACTTCACAGGCACTTTTCATGCATATGTTTACAAAAAGTAATATGTGCTACACGTGCGAACAAGCGGGAACTTGATAAAGAGAAGTTGACAGTATCCGTTTTCCACTTATGTATTACTCACTTCCCACCACGCACGGCCAACTTCAAAACCTTCGTCAAAAATACGCTTACTTGCCCTTGTATAACAATGTATTATTCTATAACTTAATCTTCATAGTTTGTAAAAAAAGAAATTGATTAGAAAACATAATCCGTTACCTACAAATTTTTTATTCTTTAGCGTCACCGTTACGTTTTCGAAGCAATACTTTAACGTTACTGAAAAAAGCAACTTTTCCGGTAACATCGTCACAAATAATGCGTTTCTGTCAAACACCGGTTTTTTCATTGAAATAGGCGGTCACAGCGGTTAATCTCATCCCGAGAATCCCGCGGGACCTCTGAATGTGCAAACTTTTACTTGTTCCGAGCCAAAAATGTGGCCCACTATTAAAACTGATCAAATGTTTTAACTTTCATTTTTCAGCACCCTCAAGCGCTGAGTGAATTTTTAAAATAGAATTTTTCTATAGTAAACAAAAAATGGCTTCAGTTGGAAATTGAAACACGTGCAAATCTGCTTTTATTTAAAAGACAAAAAAATTCTATTAAATTTTTCAAAAAGAACAACATACGCTTTTATTTCTTTCTAAAAGGAAGCTTGTCGCCTCTCTATTTGCTTAAGAGCAGACAATGTTTGTATCCGAATCTCCTGGTAATAAATCAGGGCATTAATCTGACCCCTTCATCTTGGATGTCCTGTCGACAATGGATAATCTTCCTGCTTTCTTTTCCGTGGGTAAAAGCTCTCCTTGCGATGCATTACAAAGTGTGGGAAGAGATTGCAGCGGCTGCATAATCGAAATCAGTGATATCTTCCAACTAGAATACAAGGTGGAAAGCAAGCAAGCCTCTCGAAAAAGAGACGGGTTTCAGCACTGCGTGTCCTATCTCGACGCCGGAAAGCAAGGCGTGTCTCCACCGTCATGGGCCGCAAACAGTTGTAAAGAATTCGTGAACGGCCTCGCAGTCCGAGGGTGTAGTTATAGTAAAGAGGACGCTATCTAACCTCAGCAGGAGCCCTAACTACCATTATCGTCATCCTCGCTAGCGTAATCAATTCTGCGTGCACGGCTGGAATTTTAAGCTTTTTCATGCGCCCCCTGTAAATGTCGCGCGTTACGTAAAAACGTGTTTATCAAGAAGATCACTCTGTCGAGAGGGGCGAGCTTCATTACTTATAAATAGGCACTTCATTTCGACGGATAAGGCAGATTGTTCGGGAACTTCCGATCAAGGGCTGCCTTGATTAATTGCATGCAGATAATTGTTTTCTCTACATGCATAGAAAGCGTAGAGAGCTTTGGGAAAATAGAAAAGTAAATTAAATTAGACTGTCTATTTACAAAGGGAAGTTCGATGGATATTGATGCCTGAATTTTTTGAGGGGCTTTAAAAATCACTTTTTCGTAATTCTGGAAAGTCTTGGATAATGAGCTAACATTGAGAATAATGAATAAAAGTGGTAAAATTAAAAACTTGTCAATGTCAATCTTATCCGAATGAAGCTCTGTTGCGTAAATTCGATTAAGCAAATACTGGGGCTATATTGGTAATCTACATTTCAATATTGAACTAATAATGTCTGTCAATATTGATCCAATATTGATGGAGCCATAGAATGATCACGGTCATAACAGAACTACGCTGGGTCGATACTATTCAGCCGACTATTAGTTTCAATAATGGAACTGCAATTATTCAAAGATTGGCTCAACAATAGGCGACGTCTGTCAGTAGACAATCAACTTCATCAATGGATCAGAAATAAGATAATGTCTGTTGGTAACATCATGAGATGTGCTGTATTAAGGCATATCTTTAATTTCTTATTATTTTAACATGTATTTAAAATAATATTGTCTCAAATATAAGCGCTTTCATTTTTTTCTTTTATATTCTCTATGTACAAAATATTCCATGTTTTACTCGGAAGTTAAAAAAAGGTGGACGCTTTCGAGATATGTGGAATGGCGTAAAAAACACTCAGCATTTAAAAGCTGAACTGCAAACAAGCAAAACGACCCTACTGATGTTTTATTTCCATGCCTAATCCTGCATTTCACACATTTATTATTTTTTATGAACATGCATTTTTTCATATTATAGTAACGTTAGCTGCGTGATTTATTTTAACAAAATAATAATTGGAAAAAATTACTTTCGGAGATATAACAAATATTGGCATAGTACTGGTCCAACGTTGGCTTAATTCTGAGTCGATATACAAACTGAATTTTTTCAGGCACTCTACGAAATGTAGATTTTAATCTCTGTCATCATTTACGGAATATTTAAACCTTTAAGATTAGGCTAATATGGGATTTCTTGCACGGAAACATATAATTTGGGCACTTATGAATGAATAAACTATTTCAGATGCTTCCAAGAATAAAATACCAAATTCGAACAAGCATAAGTCACCTCCACTTTTTAGGTTTAATTAATTTTTCAGTTAAACTATAAGGTGAACTATTCCATTGTAAATAAAAAAATTACAAGTCCCCTTCTCAAGAAGGAAAACATTGACTGGGATAAATTGCACCTTGTTTGGTGCCAAGAGGTCTCTCATTTTATTTTTTTACTCAGTCCTCTAAAGGAAGGCGAAACTTTCCGACATTCCTTCGTAATGGCGCACTTAATGGATGCGAAAATATTGCGGTGGCGCAACGAGACTTAACGCGGCGCCGGCACTTAACGTGCGAACATCAGTCCACTGAAAATGAAAAGCGTCAGCTCTTCTAGCTTATTATGCTCTTTCCATTATTCAATTAATTGCCGACATTTAGTATAATATCAAGGAAGACGAAAATTGAATAAAGAACGCGCATTGTTAACGGTAATGTTATGCCAAGCATTTCATGGCACCGCCCTGTGATACAGCCTGTTTAAAAAGCATAAAATTGTCTGGGCCTTCCTGGCATTCTGGGCGGTCCTTAATTTTAACGAGCGACAAGCCAGTCACGCCTAAAGTCTCTTTTTATTAATTAATTTAACAGTGATTCTCTCTTCTATAAAAAAAACCCAAACAAAATAATGAAAGGATACACGGCAGAATCATAAAAAAGATTCATCCCCACATGGAGAAAATAATAATCTATATTTTTATCATTATCACATATCCTTTTTAACCGTTAAACACAAACCGTTTAAAACAATTGGATTTCATTTTCTTTGCAACATGGACATTACCAGTCATTTCCCATAAACATTGAAAACTGCAATAATCTCGAAATAATTTGGTTAAGGCCGTGGGCCAAGCAGGTTACGTGACAAAAATAATATGCTAATCCAACCATGTAAGATAACTTTTTTTGTTTATAACATATCTTGCTCAAAATTTTGTAAACGTATCAGAAAATAGAAAGGAACGTTTATTAACTTCGTCTCAGTGAAAATTCTGCAATGTTTTTTATTTTAAAATAATAAACAAAGTGTTATCGATAGTTACAGCTCTGTAACTGCATTTCCATGAAGAATGAAATATTGTCTTGAAATTTTGGGAAATGAATTAAAATTTACTGAGACTATTACTTAATACACTATGCTTTGCCGTATTTCTTCCATAAGCAATTATTTATCATTTCCTAAATTTTGACAGATTAATTTTCATTTAAAATTTATATTTAGAGATAAAATCGATATCTAGGGACTGAATTGGTCACGTGACGTGCATGGCCCATGGTCTTAAGGACAGAGCAAAATTATTTTTGTTTCTTTTTGGTATAATTATTTAGAAATTACAGTCGTGGCTCTTACTAATGAAAATTTCACAAGAGAAAATCTATTATTGCGTGAGAGACTATTTCATAGAGCAGATTTCTTGCAATCGGAATTCTTATTATACCCAGAAAAACAATTCTGAACCTTCATTGAACGATGAACAACATTTTTCACAAAAATAAAACGATAAGTTATTGTCCTATTAAATTGAAACGTAGCGGATATTTTGAGACAGATTGTATATTTGAAAAGTCCTGAACATAGACATTATAAAAAACTAGGATGGTTGAGTTTTGAAAGTTTGCCATTGTCTACTTTAACAGAAAACAAGTCTCGGTAAAAGACAAGATACTTTTCCAACAAATGTCCTCGTCAACGATTTCAAAATCTCAAATTACGCCAAGCAAATAATAATTGAAAGAATTTGAAATATCTCTGTGGGTAGAGACGCTTTCGGCTGTGCTCAGATTCGAGCCCGGGTCTTTCGATTCCCAGTTGACTCCCACAGAGGCATTTCAAATTCCTTCAATTATTAAAAATTTCGTTTTGATAAAGAAGTTTTTTTATTGTTCAATGAAAGTTCAGAATTGTAAGCGCAAGGCCGTTAGTTAAATGAACAAAAATATTGTTTTGAATAAACCAAATCGTAGCCAAAGAAACCATCTTTGGTGAAATCAGCTAAAAATTTGGTCAACCGTGTAATTAACAGTTTTATTGATTAATCCGACTTTTATTTCTGAATGTATTCCCGATATTACGCTTGGCTGTTATTAAATAATTTTTATTAAAAAATTCAATAGAAAATGCACAATATGTAAAGCCACGCAAATTTTCTTTAGTTTCATTCTTATGATAAAAAGCAATCTCATGTGATCAAAACACTACTTAAGACCTAACACAAAGCGCAAGCGAAGTTTCTATCTTAAAAGATGAGCACACTCGACGGCTTTTTAATAACACAACAAGAGTAAGATACTTTATGCATATTTTTCACAAGTATGTCATAATGTATTGATCTCCTGTTAGTTAGCAGTAGTTTTCTATGAATATATAGTCAAATTCAATAATAATATTTAAAAAATATTACTAATTTGCATTGCAATAATATATGTAGTTAATCATACACTCCCAAAAACAGTTAAATATAAAAATAAGAAAATAACATACACAAACTTAATAATAAAATACGCTCGCAAGTTCGAGCGCGCGATTCAGTTGTTGCATTTTGCGATCGGTTTTATATCTTTCACGGGCACTGAAATTTATTCTTCATAATGTATTATTATAACTCAAGTAAACATTATTATATTGTTGATTTTACCCTTGTAATTTTGAAGCAAATAAAGTTAATTTTATAAGGTATTTCTTACCCAAAATTGCCCTGACATTATTTTAAAAACACGTTCACTGTAACAGTAATATTTTTCGAATTTCCCCTAAAGGATATTATTGCGCATTTATTTGAACACACACTGAGAGAAAGTATTAGTCGTGGTTACCTATTTTTTTTTGTAAAAAAGGGTCACAAGTATGTTTTTTAGTCTGTATCATCTAAAGCACCTTAGTTCTTACAGCAATATTAACTGAGTAGCAATGATTAAAATTTTTAGTAAAACTTACAAAATCCGATTAGTCGGTCCGTTTTGTAACCGCGACTATTTTCATGCATTCCCACATTGTATCGAGCTTATAATAGATGTTACCAATACGTTTTTGTAAAACTTACTAATTGCGTTAATTGCTTTTACTATTTGTCCGGTGTAGTTATTACAAAAATATATATTTTTTCGACATAACGGAGAAAAGTTGTATCAAAAACTATTTCAATATCTTAATTATAAACTGATTAATTTTTTTCATCCGTACATGATTAAAATAGTAATTGCAACATTGAGAAAAATGTTAAATTTATCATTCTATCTATTTTATTTTTGTTAATGTCGATGGGAACTTTCTTAGGTTAGAATTGTTTAGGAGAAAAACTTTTTTAATTATTGTTTTTCAAAATGTAACAAAGGATGATAATTGTTGAGAGGTTTTTCATCAAAAACTGCACAACAGTTTACAATTATACTTTAAAATTACCATGATTTAATTCTTCTCATTTTGATGAAGAACAAAAGCAACATTTTAAGAAATCAATATATGTAACGATTTCAAAACGATTCAAAACAGTTGATAAGCAGGTAAAATCTAATTCGTCTGTACAATTATTTCTTGAAGTTTACTATTACCAAAGAATTGCAAGTCATGTTTACACACGAAATATTGCATATGGAAATAAAATATTTACGTTTCTCAAAATAAATGAATTTGATCAATTTTACAAAAAAAATTAGTAGCATTTACAACATTTTTGGTACTGCTTACTAAAAATATATAGTTGTGACCTTTTAGTCAGCACAACTAATAGGATTTCTCTCAGTGCAGAAGCATGGCTCATATTATAGAAAATTTAGAAACTATTAGAGAAACTCAAAATATTCAACCTAATGTAATCGCTGTTTTACACAACGGTTGTGAATATAAGGCAATCAAAAATACTTGTCAAGGAGTTAATGATTCAATTTTTATGTGGTTTACAGTAGGAATTTCGATTTTACACAGTGACAAGCAATCCTCCAGATCTTCGACATGTTTCCATGTTTTCGAATGGATTGTGGAATGATCCATGTAAACCTAAATTGAACTTGTTTCTGAAACCTGTTGTTGAATGCCTTATTGGAATAGATAAAACAGGAGGAGTTGAATGGACTCATCCTTTGACCAAAGAGAAGCATAGGTCCCTAGTTTTTGCACCTATTATAGTAGCAGATGCCCCAGCAAGGGTAGATTTATTGAATATGCTCAATCATTTGGGATTATTTGCTTGCAATATTTGTGAACAAAAACGAAAGAAGGATCCAGCAAGAAGTAAAATCTAAAGAAATTCAATCAGCCACCAAAAAGACGCAGTTACTTTCTGTTCGAAGGAATTGATGCCCCTTTAGGCACTCATAAATCGTTCTGGCAATACGCAGAGGATGTAAAAAAGCTACTCTCGTCAAATTCCCAAAAAGTTCAACATGTCAAATGCGTAAAAAGTCATTCAATGTTAGAAAAAATTCCAGGTTGGGATTTAGGGAAATGTATTAATCTGGGATATATGCACTGTGAAAAAAATGCTATTGAATCTATAGCATTTCTACCAAAAACATGTATATTATTGACTCAACAAAATATTCTATAATAAATGATACATATGCTACCAATTCTATAGCATTTTGATTCAAATCAATGATAAACATGCTTTTGGCAGAAATGCTATAGATTCAATAGCATTTTTTTTATCAGTGTGCATGGTATGTTATTAGGTATTGTTTTACAAATAAGAACTCCATGGTTTAATAAAAGAGAAACTTGGTATCTTGGCGATAAAAAAGAAGAAATTTATCAATTTCTGTTGTCTGTTCAGAAGTCCGACTTTATTGTACAGATCTCCACGAAGTTTACAATTTTTGTCCAAATGAAAAGCTGATGAAGTGAGAGCTTGGTTGTTGTTTTATTCGCCTGTAGTAATGAAGAAATTTGCAAAACAAAAGAATTTCAAACACTGGTAGGCACTCGTAGCTAGCGCCAGCATTTTGTTGCAAAATAAAATAACAATAGCTGATCTAAGTCAGGCAAAAGCAATGCTAAAATCTTTTGTAAAAGTTATCAAAATTTTGTACAAGAACAGAGCTTGTATTGGGTCATTAGATATAAAGTTGGAAGTTTCTTATGTATAAGTTTCGAAATTTAATATCTTCAACATCTTGCATTGGCACTTACTTTAGTTTTGTACATTGTGAAGCTATACTATTATTCTTTCGGCTACGCTTTGAAATTTACAATTATCTTTTGAATAGTATTTTGCGGAAAATATTTTGTGAAAACATGGATAAGTCGAAAATTCGTGCAATCTTCGAATATGAGTTTCGTTGTGGAACCAACGCATCAGACAGAGCTCGTGATTCGAAAAAGTTCAACTAGTTATAGCACAGTATCGTTTCGATTTGCGAAATTTCGTTCTGGGGATTTCACCCTTGAAAATAAATCACGTGGAAGACCTCAACTCAAAGTAAATAATTACGAACAGAAAGCCATTGTGGAGAG
This sequence comes from Diplolepis rosae, assembly GCA_030998225.1. Lineage (NCBI taxonomy): Eukaryota > Metazoa > Arthropoda > Insecta > Hymenoptera > Diplolepididae > Diplolepis > Diplolepis rosae. The sequence goes on from JAPYXD010000701.1 coordinate 9,040,111, forward strand.
TGACACGTTTCAAACTACACGTGAGTTAGCATTAAAATTTGGTGTTTCCATCCTAACCATTTAGATCATTTGCGTCAAATTAACGAAGTAAAAAAGTTTGACAGATGGGTTTCGCACGAATTAAACGCACATCAGATGAAAAAACGTTTCGATGATTGCGTTTCTTTGCTTTCGCGGAATAAAGGAGAGCTTTTTCTGCATCGTATCGTTACTTGTGATGAAAAATGGATCCTCTATGATAATCGTAAGCGTTCAGCAAGCTAGTTAGATAAGGATGAAGCACAAAACCACAGCTCAAAACCAAACATTCATCAAAAGAAGTCCATGGTTACTACTTGGTGGAGCAGTCAAGGTTTACTTCATTATAGCTTCATAAAACCTGGTCAATCGATCACAGCAAAGACCTACTGTAACCAACTGGACAACAAGACGAAAAATCTGGCAGAAAAACAGCTGAAATTAGTGAACAGATATAGGTCAATTCTCCTACATGATAATGCGTATTCACCGGACCTTTCACCAACTGATTATTTTTTGTTTCGAAATTTGGATAACTTCCTACAAGGAAAAATATTCAATTCCCAACAGACTGTCGAAAATGCCTTCCGCGCTTTCATCGGTTTTCGCTCTCCAGGCTTCTATGCAAAAGGCATAAATGAATTACCATTGAAATAGCAAGAGTGTATCGATGCCTCAGGAGCATACTTTGAATAACTGAGATGTTATTTTATTCGAAGAACAATAAAGCAAACTTTTGAATCCGAACTTCCAACTTCATACTTAATGACTCAATACTTACAATATGCTCCAACTACTTCATTTGCCATTAACACTAGAAAGATGGGGATCTTTGTGGTACAATTATGCATTCCCATGCGAGAATATCGACGGCTTTTTGAAAAATTCAATTCGACGAACTCTAAATCAGGGTCAAGAACTTTCAAAGACTTTGAAGATAATCAATGGATTCAAAGCAAATTGAAAATGAGGAACGATAGAGAATCTAGAGCAAGCAAAACATTATCACAAAAATCATCGATATACAATATTCCAAAAATCACTAACGATTTTTTTCTCCATTTATGGTATATAATTTTAAATCAAAATAAATCGATAAAAATTTAGGAAATGATAAACAATAGCATTTAGAAGGAATAAAGGAAGACATAGTGTATTGTAATAAAATTTCTTTAAAAATTTTATTAATAATAACAACTGAGTGTCTTGAGTTCTGCTGCACTGGTCTAACACTGCCGGTAATATAGTTTGCAAATTTGCTAAAATTACTTATTTTTATCAAAATTTTTTTATATCATTATAAATATTCAAGACCTAACAGACCTGTCTCAGTAATTTTTTATTCATTTTCCAAAATTTTAAGACAATATTTCATTCTCCGTAGAAATGTAGTTATGGAGCTGTAATTGCTGATAACACTTCAGTTTTATATTTTTAAATGAAAGAAATTGCAGAATTTTTACTGAAACGAAGTTAACAAACGTTCCCTATATTATCTTCTGATACATTTATTAAATTTTGAACAAGATATTTTATGAACAAAAAAGTTATCTTACATAGTTGGGTTGAGATTTAATATTTGTCACATGACCTGCTTGGTCCATGGCCTCAATCCCTGCGACATTTTCGGTAGAGCGCAATCAATAAATAAAACATTTATTGGAAAAATGTATGACAACAAATTAGAAGATAGAAAATCTCACGTTCGAGTTGATCTTTCTGAAACCGGAACAGCTTTTGAGGAAATCCTATTTTTTTCCAAAGGAATACTGGTGACAAAAATAACGATGTTTTTGAAAATACTTTGTAAAAATAATAAAAAGGCAATTGGAATCTACGGTAAAAAATGCATTTGGACGCACTGGATACTATATCTTAAGAATTACAAATTATTATATATTACAGAGAGAAATCGGAAGTATCGAAAAAAATGTATACGTTTGAATATAATGTACTTAGTCATGAATTGATTGAACTTGTATAAAAACAATACTCATTCAAAATATCGTCTCAATAGAAAATAACATTGCCTAAGCCTTCTTCAATAAATATTTCACGTGTTGATTTTAAAACCATTTTTACTGTCTTATAAATCACACATAACTAACGTGTGAAAATAATAGATGTAAGTACACTGAGAAAAAAATGCTATTGAATCAAAAGCATTTCTTTCCAAAAACATGTATACTATGAATTCATAAAAATATACTACAAGAAGCAATAAATATGTTACTAATTCTATAGCATATTGATTTGAATCCATGACATACATGCTTTTGGAAAGAAACGCTATTGATTCAATAGCATTTTTTTCTCAGTGTAAATATTCGCAACTACAGTTGCGAAAGATTTGTTTACCTTTAATTTTTATTATTTAAAAATATCCGAATTAAGCCATCACCAAATATTGGTTCTTTTACCAAGAATTTTTCCTTAATATATTGTCCACATCACTTAGTAAAGTCGTTTCCTAAACTTACAAATGTCTGTATAATCTTTCAGGAATGCTTAATAGTTATTTACACGAAAATGGAGAAACAGATGGTTCTGGCAAATATGAGGTTTGTGGCACGAGTCGGAGGCAAGTGTTACAATCATATTCGCCAGAATTGACTTGTCTCACGTGTTGCGTAAATCATTTTTCACACCGAAGACGGAGAAAAAGTATTTTCTTTTGTCGAACAAGTAAGAAAATGACAGTTTTGTCCTCTAGGGGTGAAAAATACTTTGATGCCATTCACGTGAGGTCTTCATGTATTTAAAACAAAACGTAAGTCATAGGAAATTGGAAAGTTTTATGTGTAACTCATAAGTTTGTTGAAAACCTTATATCGTAGCAACTGTATAATCATAATCATAGTTGGTGCGCGAGTCTGTAAGGCGTACATGCAACCTTTATAGGGTTACCATATAAATTCATAATAGTGCCATAAAATTTTATAAAATCTACTTGAATCCTTATAAGATTGCATTAAGTCTTATGAAGTTGTTTTAAAGTTTATAAAGTTCTTTAAATGACTTTATAAAAATGTACTCTCGTCGAGTGTTAGTATAAACGTGACCTTATAAGATTCTTAAAAGGGAAAATTTATAAAATTATGAGGTTTACAAAGGTGCTTTTATAAGAAAACTTCTCCTTATAAGTTTTTGATAAGGTTTCTATAGAGAAGCTATAAGGTCCTATTGACACGGGTAATTTCATTTTTTATGGTTATTTTGACTTTGAGGAATACATTCTCACCACGGCTCAAAAATAATGTATCTTTCCGAATTTTCGTTTGATTTAAAAATCCCATGAGGACAATTTGTAGAAATTTTTGAGCACTATTAGAAATAAGTATTAGAATATCGAATTTTTCCAAAAAGTAGGTTTCAAAAATACCAAAAATGCTCTAATTTTTGAAACTTTGTTCAGATATAGCTGGTTAAGAAATTCATCTTTACTTTTTGAGCTCCGCTAATGTGTACCAAAGCGACAGACGTAATTAAGAAAACCCTTTTTTCCGTTTCAGGAAATCATGAAACGTCGTAATTTGTTAAAAAAAGTATCTCAAATTTCACACAAATCTAATATCTTTTCATATGAGATCAAAATGTAATAAATCAAGCTCTATGAATGAAAATAAGAATTATTCACATTTTGCCGCATGGATAAAAATGGATTGCCGAACCGAATTTTTTGCTGTTTAGGTCCCTTTCTTCGGAGCGCGTCACAAATATTTTTTTTAAATCAAATAAATTTTTCTTCAATACAAAGAAAATAATGCATCCATATATGGCCAAAGATATAATTTGTTTGATTTAAGGCAGAAAATCATTTGATTTTAACAACATTTTTATTTGGTTCAAAGATCTTTATTTGAATAAAACAATTTTTTTTTTATTCAAATAAATCATTTCTTCAAATCAAAGAAAGTCTTTCAAACAAATAATTTTCTTTTATTCAATCAAATCTTTTTTCTGAGTGTAGGCATTTTTAGATATTAGGTCATATAATCTAAGATTTTTAGTTTGAATAGCTGAGGTATTAAAAATTACTATAAACTTTTCTCAGTGTACGATTTTCATAATTCAACTTGTTAAAATTCCGAATAACCTCAACCAAATAAAAACCACTTCTATAAATAATTTTATCAATCTGTAACAATGTTTCAGTGAAGTATATTTTGATTTAAGTGAAGAAATGGTAGTGTCACCCTCCATAGTTAATATTATAAAAGATGTTGGTTTGAGATCGATGAGGGTAAAATCTAAAGAAGAAAACTCTTCATAATAATTGTAGAATTTCATTTAACAAAATTATAAAATGTACTAAATTTCTTATCGAAAACATATACTTTACCTTTAACAATAACATATATTTGCAAATTTTTCGTACTCCAATGGGCTCACCAATTTCACCTCTATTTTCAGACATTGTAATCGATGATGAATCCGTAGTCTGTGAACATCAATTAGAATTCAACCATGAATTTGATTGGGAGAGTACTAAGATTGTTGATTATCTCTCTGACTATCGGAAAAGATTAACATCAGAGATGATTCACATAAAATTTAATAAATTTAGTAAAAATAAAAAAGAAGATATATTCACTTTGAATAGAATTTTTTTTTCCATTACTCAATAGATTAAATTCATGATTGTGTTCCAGCTGATGTCTGTTTACATTTCAAACTCTGTGTTTATAATAACTTTTGTCAATATTCAAAGTTAACTGTTAGAATGTTAGAATTTAGTAGACAAAGTTTCGTCGACTCCATGACATCATGTCATTTTATTAACTAAAATCATGGTTTTCATTTTTATTCAATTGATTCGACATTACTCATCATGAGTTAACCTTCATTTATAAAGGTAAAATTTATTATTTTTGTGTTTGTTTTAATATTAAGGTTATAAAAATTTGTTTTATTTGAATTGTGCGTGAGAATTGTATTTTAATTGGTGTTTTTTAATTTAGTAAAGCCTGATGAGGTTGGAAAACCCATAGCCAACGAAACGTCGCTACAATCTTGACATTATGAAGAGTTTTCTTTTTTACATTTTACCCTCATCGATCGCAAACCAACATCTTTATAATATATTTTGATTCAGTGAACGTATTGGGTTTAGTTTACCGCATGTCGAACAATTGGATGAAATTGAATTATGATTTACGTAGGTTTCCTGCTTGGTTTATCGTTTATTGACAATCAGATGAGAGTGAATCGAGTTGATGATACAGTCGACGGAAACCATAAGGTTCATCGACAAGATACGGTAAGGTGGACCGATGCGAACACGAAAGGGGTGAGGGATCTGAGCGATGATATGAGAGACTACTTGGTGAATGAGTAGGGTGGGTGAATAGAGGAGGATCGGATTGATTAATAGGGTGTACATCTGTTACAGGCGAGTAAGAGGGTGGATGGCAATAGTCCGTGGAAGGGATGGCTCCCAGTTAGCATTAATCACTGCAACACGCCGCGCCGCGGCTTCGCTGTCAGGTCCCATATAATGCCCAGTGGCGCAGGATTTCACCTTGCTTATACAGCAGAAAGCGATACATGGTACATCCTCCTTCAAACTACAATCAATATATGTTTCAGTAATTGGCCATCTTCCCTTATTTCAGTTTTAATAGATTCAAACAAAACTACATCATAATGTAGTTTTATATGAAATAATTATTTTTGTACTTGAATTATAAAACACATAACAATGGAAAACAGCCCCTACTTTGAACAATAGAACAAGCATAACGTTTTCAAGAATAAATAGGATATTATGGAGGAGAAAATTATAAAGACAGGGTGGCCGTTTTCATCGTCGAAAATTTTTTCCCGGTCATTAAAAAAATAGTTTCCAATGAATAACAGTTAATGCAATGGGTTTTTAAAGTTTTAAAATATTTTTTATCAAATTTTCTGAAATGTAATTTCTACTGGTATACCGAAATCACGAAATAAGGCGGGAATTACGAAATGCATAATATAATATATAAGTAAATCACTTTATGTAACACATTTAAAACAAATTGAAATCGTTTTTTATTAAAAATTTAAAAAAATTCCCGGTCAAGAAAAAAATTCCCGGTCATTTCTCGGTTTTCCCGGTCAAGCGGCCACCCTGAAAGAAAATATATGTATAAAATGAAAATATAAGAAAACTTTATTATTATTCGAATTTGGTTCTGACTGTCAACCAATTGGCACCAATTGCCGAGGAGATACAGAATATTCATGTTTTAAAGGATTGATGAACACTTGTGAAGTGACCTTTACTAAAGAAAAAATATATTAAAGGTTTAGGTTGAGAGAAATCAAATGCTAAGAATTGAATATCAAGATATATATCCCTACTGAAAGAATAAAATAGGGATACACCCAGAAAAAAGTTTCTTTGATTAGAAAAAAATTGCTTTGAATCAAACAAATTTGTGCAATGCTATACGGTCGAATAAAAGTTTCTTTGATTTAAAGAAATTTCTTGATTTTTTTCTTTGAATTTAATAAATTAATGTCTACGCAGTCGCATAAGTACATGTGATTTTGGAATCCGTTCTATGTAATTTCAGTTTTTTTAGCAGCATTTTATCTGTTAAATTCTGGTAAAATTGTTTCAAAATGTTTTGGAACCCTCTTAAATGTTGTGGAAATATTTGAAACATGTAAAGAGATTCTAGAATCTTCTCGAAATAATTTTTTCTTGTCGTGGGAAGTATACTCTCTTTTTAATCACGTATATTGCTATGGTAAATGCTACGTTATAATGAATTATTTCAGAATTCCTCTGACAAATTACAACACATATAGAACAGTCCTATATTTTGTTCACCAGTCCACAAAGATAACAAACGACCATGCGTTGACTTTACTGAACTTTTGCCGCCACTCAAGGGGTTAATTAAGCGGTCCTGTGTAGTTTCATTATAACCTCTCAGCGTATTGTTCTCTTGATAATTGAAGTGCAATTATAATTCACTTTTAAATTACAAAATTCACCGAAAAAAATTACCTAAAAAATTACACCTTTAGACATCAGAGTGGTACTAAAAAAATCAATTCATTAAATAATTACACTTAACACATATAACATTTTAAAGTATAATGAAATGAAGAAACATCCCAACAAATATATTATTCTGGGTTTTTGATTATCACTAGATTGTTTTACATCAAAACAACAAAATTATGTCACAGTTATCACCAACGTTATAGCATCTTATAAAGTCCAGACAACTTTATGAACTCAATTAGAACATTTAAAAAATTTTGACGATTCCGAAATGAGTTCCTCTTTAAGGGGGAAACCTGGTTTAGAGAGTAAAAAAATCAATTTTTTGAAAGTCATCTCATTCGATTAGAAATATATTCAGAAATATGTCTCCAAAATTTCAGAGTCAAATTCCAAATCGTTTCGCAGATATAGTCTCTGAGAGACCGTGCGCTCAGGAGACAATTAACTTTTGGAAAAAACTTTGAACGCGATTTTCTCGAAACAGCGTTTTCCTGCACTGCGTACACGATTAAGAATGTTGTAATTGCCGCATTTTTATAAGTGATAGCTCTTTTTAGAGCTGAAAGTGTAAGCTTCTGTGAGAACCTAAAAAATCACATAAAACTTTTTTTTTTATTAACTATTTTTTGTTAATTATCTCAAAATTTCGTCAGTAAAACGCGAATTTTTTTTTAAACACTCATAAAATTTGCAATTTTTAACATTTCAATAAATTTCTTATGCATAAATAGAAGATAAACTCCTAAAGCGCAAACAAAATTTTGGTTTTAATGTTTCAGATAAAAAGTACGATCGCTATCATGTACGCAGTGGAGAATCTTCAAGCGAGTAATGCCCCAAACAAATACGAATTTTTATTGCTAAACATTATCGAATAAAATAAAAATAAATTTTTTCTGCAAGATTTGTGTATCTATGACCTACTTCAACAGTACTTGAAACATTTCATAAGTTAGGCAGCCTAAAAAACTGTGCCGAATATCATGCAATTTTCGGCGTTCTAAACCAGGTTCCCCCCTTAAGGTAGTTCCTTCGCGAAAATTAGACCTCAAACAAAAATAGATAATTTTGCTTTCAAGAATAGCAATATTATTATTGAAGGGCTAATTTGAATGAAAAAAGATTATTTTTCATGAAAAAAATTTCAAACACAAAAAAATAATTTTATTAATAAATTTTATTTTTGCCCAAACTTATTTTCTTATCGCTTCGAGCCAAATTTTAAAAAATGATGCGATTCTAATAAATCACGGTTCATTTTTTTAAGAAAAAGATTCTCTACAACATGACAGTTTCCTATTTCTCAAATTAAATTAATTATTATCAAATACAGCAATTTGTTTATAAAAATTTTGTTTTGAAAAATTGTTTTTTTACAATTTCAGCCATTAAAGAAATCATTTCCAAAAATTGTTAACGGTCAAGTTGTAGAGAATCTTTTTCTTAAAAAAATAAACCGTGATTCATTAGAATCGCATCATTTTTAAAAATTTGGCTCGAAGCGATAAGAAAATAAGTTTGAGCCAAAATAAAATTCATTAATAAAATTATTTTTTGTGCTTCAAATTTTTTTCATGAAAAATAATCTTTTCTCTTTCAAATTAGCCCTTCAATAATAATATTGCTATTCTTGAAAGCAAAATTATCTATTTTTGCCTGAGGTCTAATTTTCGTAAAGGAACTACCTTAAACTGAGCATTTCTTTTTTTTTCATTAAACCACTATCATCTTGATTTCTGCCTATGTTCCATAAAATATCTCTTTTGTGGATCATAGCGAGTGAATCGATATTTCCAACTGAACAGTTTGCTCATACATATGTATATTGGGCGGATGAAAAGAGCTGCGCATTTGATCAAAGAGAATCATGAAGCTGGAACTAGCAGGAGTACATTATCAAGCATTTAAGGAGATTACGCGGGAAATTAAAGTACGGTTGAGTAGAGTTTGGAAAGAAAATTTCTGAGAAACCGAGTTTAAACTCATAATACGATATTGCTTTCATTGTCTCATTAAAACTCTTCCCTCTAATCCGATTGTAATTTATAATAATAAATGCACACAGGAAGTGAAGAAGCAGATTTTAACTTAGTAATTTTAAGTCACTTTAAACTAAGTAATATTATTCCCTCTGAAGGACAAACTTATCATAAAGTTTATTAGACTACTAACAGTATTACGAGCATTTTTCTTTTCGTTTTATCAGAACTATTGGTTTTTGAAACTTCGGAAAAAAGGAAATTCCTTCTCGAGTTCAAAGCGACGCTCACCAACCCTCTTTCTTGCTTTTAAACTCTAGAAACGACCTACTTTCTCGTCCATCAACCCTCGACGACATACATTACCAGTACGAAACTCGCCCACGCGGGCAAGCAGAAGAAGAAATTTTTAATCGAGAAAGTTTCGCCAAGCTCAGCTTGAAATCCGGTCGAGCTTCGTGGTGGTCGTATGATCATGCGATGTGCTTCAGGAGTGCGAGGTTGACAAAGAAAAGGAAAAGTCAAATTCACTCTAGAAATGCATCTCATTTCGAACTTATCATAGCCAAAGGTGATTTTGAAGTTGTTATTATTTCTTTCCTGACAGAGCCTCCATAGGAATTTCTCACGTGATTGATTTAATAATGAGCGTGTAAAGTTAAGTCCATGGGTCATGCAGGTCACGTGAACAATTCAGTCCCTGACTATCGATTTTTTCTCTATATATAATATTTCAGAATTTTTACTAAAACGAAGTTAACGAATGTTCCTTATTATCTTCGGATAAATTTACCAAATTTTGAGCAAGATATTTTATAAACAAAAAAAGTTATCTTACATGGTTGGATTGACATGTAATTTTCGTCACGTTGCCTACTTGGCTTATGGTCTTAAAACAAAAAATGGCTTGACTAGATGTATCTGTGAGTGACATTTAAATAAAACATCCATCTAATTTGTATGGAAATCATCAAGTTACATCTGATCACATCGATGCACATCATAGCAATTATTCATTTAAAATCTATGAAAATTGTCGACATTCCATAAAAGTTCTAAGAAAAATCGAAACAATTAACTACCAAACTACATAAATATCGATTTTTCGATCCAAGATTTAGAAATATTACTAATTATAAAAAAAATTTGAAGTTCCCACATAAGTATAAAATTTATAATAAATATCGAGGTATAATGATTTTTGAATCTTAAGCGAAATCCCCGCCATGTATGACGTCAAATAATTAAAATTTTCTTCCACAGACGTATACATTCGTTATAACATCGCAATTGCGATGAAGATAATGGGTGACGACATCACAGACCATTCGTGCGTGGCATTATCACTGTTGAAGTTTCTCGCGACAGACTTTACGAAGCTAATTGGTGTAATTTTACTCAGGAGCGATGTAAACGCCGCGTCGTTATCCTCCGAGACTAAAGGCCTCCGCAAATTTCTCTCTTTTTGTTTCTCCTGCTCATTCTCTTTGCACGCACAATAGTATCCGCATTTCGCATTGTACTAGACTGCTGACACTTGCACTCCAGTACTCACACATACATGGTTACACATCTACTATCATGGTTAGATAGTCTATGATGCTTGAGAGGGAGCTTCGGAATTCTCTGAACTGCAGTGACTCCCCTCTGAAGTGTCTTCAGTTATTGCACCCCTTGATTAATTATAATTTTCAAGGGGCGATAATGAAATCTTCCCATCTGTGCTTTTGATTGAATTCATTGATCTCTGAATAATTTAGTTATAATAAATATAGGTAAAACCTATCGATTCCCAAGTTACCAACATTGTTCAGCCTGTAAACTTATCTTCATGTGAAATGAGACATGGAGTTGAAAATTTGTAAAATTGAATAAAAGTTACTCAAATAATACAGCTCCAAAAGGTTTGTAGTTTAAAATTAATTCATTGTGAGGAACCATTTTTTCAAAAAATTTTGTACATTAAGAAGTTCTTGGACTCGATAAAACATTTCTTATGTATATGAATTTACAGGCAAAACAATGTTGGTAACATATGAATCGGAAGGTTTTCTTTCATTAATTGCAATTAATTAATTGATTGTGATTTAATTAATTGTGATTTCAGAGACTACCTCAAATCTTCCAGAGTATTTAGAAATGTTCGATTCAATGCTATATTTTAATTTTTAAATCATGGAGTTTCACGAATGTTTGCATGAGTTTTGGAATTGAAGTATTTAAAAATATAAGAAATTTTCAAAAATAAAATCTAATGTAATCTTGAAGATTTAAAAGCATTATAGAAAATTTCAAAATATATAAAAAAAGGTAAGTAAAACGTTTGATGAGAGACAACAGGTTAATTCGTTAGTTTAATTATCCTTTTCATGATTTATTTCGACGAAAAAAAGTTCAGATAAAAACATCCCTTCTACTTCAATGTAAATAATCAAATTATTCAAATGAATTGTTCCTCACAGAATAAAAAAAGAACTAAAAGAAATCTATTAAACGAAATCTTGAAATCATAAAAAAAATATTACTCTCTACCTAAACTATTTATATAAATTTCCTTTTTTATTATAGAAAAACAATATACCATAATGTCTATCACCGCCTGTCAATCATCACACTACATCAAGACTTCAAAATCTCACTGTCAAGTTGTCAACAGCTTGTCTTGAGGCAGTGCAACGAAACATTAGACCACGAGCAAATACAGGAAGCAGCGATCAGGTGGGAGGTACAGAAACAGAACTGGGGACAAGGAACTCCCCAGGAAGTAGAGACCTCTAGACTTTCAGCACTAGAATCGACCTGACTGTTCTCCGATTTCGATCTCTCTATATGCGACGATTCGTTGATATTTCGCGTCTGCAGGATGACATTGCCTATGGGGATCTAACCTCTTAAAACATTTCTGGTATACAATTACAAATGTATTTCTCACCCTCGTGTTTCCTGAAGAGGGTTAAAAAGTCATGGTGTCTGGGAAAAAAACTCGGAGTGGTATAAGAATACGTCCAACATTTTTTTCAGACAAGACAAAATAAAACTGACAGGAAACACTTGTTCAAAGTCACATTTAGAAAATGTTGTTTTTCTAAATGGGGTACCTTTTTTATTGGCTACGCATTATTGTTTTAAAGTAAAAAAAGTAATGTGCTCATAAGTAATTTTTAAAATCCTATTCAGTGAGATGAGAATGGTAACAAAGATTTTTGACAGCATGAAAAATGTTTTAGATTTCCAAATGCAGATGGGCGTATTACACGCATGTCATCACTAATTCACTAATCATGAATCCGTTGGGGATTTCAATAGAAGCGGTTAGAAATGACTAAGAGAAGTGAAATATAGAGAAAATCGTATGATTGAATTAGTTATGCTTGTCATTTAATGGGGTGTAAAGGGGTTTAGATAGAAGAGATTTTTCATGCATTTCACGAACCATATTTTAAATCTGTATATCCTGGGTTCCTAATAGGTAGTTATGTTCGCAGGCTTTAGCAGCTGTTGGTATCTATGCGCCATCTATTAAAGTTGCATTACCTTAACCGTCCACGCTTGAAAAGGGGGTTCGTTTTTGGAATGACTGAAAGAGACATTGGAATAAGATTAGGTTAAAAACGTGAACCAGGGTTAAAATAAAATGAATTCTATCAATTTATATAAGTTCTCCGTAACGATTATCATTTTACTGAGAATGTTTGGTACCAGAAAATTAAGTCGATCATTTTAAACACTTTCGTTTTCCTTGAAGTACATACAGAGCTCATTAGACTTTCCAGAATTTAACGTTCGTAGGAGCTATCATCGAAGGCAATAGAATGGTTCGGAGTTGCAACGACAAAGGACATACTTTTCACAACAAAAGAAGAAGAAGGCTTTTGTGACACGCACACGTAGTTCGTATAATACGTATATCTATATCCATATAGTTCAAGAATGTATCCGAACAGCCAACCTATCATACACTAAGCGATAACCTAAGTTAGGATTTTCGGTTTGAAAACCCTTAAAATCCCTGCCACGCGACTTGTCGTGACTGCTACACTCTTGTGAAAGGCAAGATTAGGACAGAATCGACATTTGATCGCATGTCATGGATGTGACATGATACTTTTCTAGTACAGAGAAACTTTTTAAACCAAGAAACCGAGGGGCTGTTCATTCTTGAATTTAGCAATTCTAACGTTTGAAATCTTTTACATGAGATGCAAAATAGTCTGAAATAAAATAAAACAATCTAAGAGAAAAACCTAGAAGGGCGTTTAAGCTAAAATGCTTTACAGAAATTCGAGAGATTACAATTATTTTAAGGAAAGAAATCGTTTCACATCATTTACGAACGCGTTGAATCTTTCCATAACTTAAAATCAGATGCAAGTATAAATATCCCCTCGCAAGAAACTCATCAAATTTTGTTTAATTTACAACATTCACTGTAAAGACAGAAAGATGTTCTTAACATTTAAAAAATCACTACTTCTAAATCTATTTAGACTTGAATATTCGCGGATATAATTAAAGCTTCGAATATGAGGAGATAAAATTAGATGCCAAAAAGAAGTTGAGTTTCGTAAAGGCTTCTATCTGGTAGATTTAATCGGCAATTTGTAAAGGAGGAGAGCGTAATAACAATGTTGGCCTCGGTCAAAAGGTCGCAGGTGATAGGTGATAGGTGCAGGTGGTAGATGTGTGGGACTCAAGACGAGGGCGCAAACTCGAGCGCCTTAGAGTTGAAACGGGAACTATCGCAAGTTAATATCGATCCGGTGATTCTCGCGGCTCGCTGCCGGACTTTTCGTCCGCCTCCTCTTCTGTGGTGGAAGTTCACTTTCGAACTCCAACCACTAGTCGAGTCAGTCGCAATCAATATGGCATCCTACTTATCTCCATGCCAGGTTCACCTCTGAAGCCATACTGACCCCAACGAATACATCGAACATAAACACCCTATACAAATCCACTTCGAGTCCAGTAGCAAAAGGAAGTAAGGGGTCTAGTAAGGGAACACGTACGCTTGGGATATATATTAACGTGCAATTTCCATAAATTTTAGGAAATACGGTTCACCCGTTACCTATATTGTTGAGTGGAATTTTATCGATTTCTCAGGTAACCACAAATTCAGGTCACGTGGGAATCTAAAGTTACCAGGATCGAAATTTCCTGTTTGCTTCAACATATGTGGTACAAACTTTAAAACATTGTGAATTTCAATGATTTTTGTTTTAGTTCTGAGAGAAGCCTCATATGTTGATATAGTTTGAATAATTTCAGCTTATTTCGACTGGAAGCTTTTTAAATAAATGCTGAAGTGCTTTATCATCAGAGCAACGCTGTATCCTTTTTTCAATAGATAACTAATAACATCAACAGCTTCCAGTTTCAACAAAAATATTTTAATATAAGGCAGCAGTATAGAGGTGATTTTTCATTAAGTTACAAGGAGAAAGTTATTATTTTGAATATTAAACTATTAAATTGCAAATTTAATTGTAATAAATCGGAGAAAGTGTTATCAATTCCTAAAAATCGTGTTGTTTATGAAAGACAATAGTAATCCATCCTGTGTAAACGGTATTGCCATCGTATTTTGGGGAGATTGGAATCGTTTTTGTAACATTTCCTATGAAAAATAGGAAAAAAATTGTATCCTGACGATTAACGTTACAAAAACGCAACTTTTCATTCATAAATCTTATCATAGTCGATACTATATGCGGTTATACACACTGAAAAAAAACTGGAATTACTAGTTAAATTCTAGTAAAATTAACTAAATGAGTACCTAAATCAACTAATAAACTGGTGAGATTAACTTGATTTTTTGTTTATTATATGCATATCAAACTTACAATTGAGGGGCGAACGTGCTATTCACGTTAAGTGCCATTTTACGAATTTTTCACGGTGACGAAAAAACATTATTATTTTTACAATTGTTTATAAAAACTTCTAAAAATTAATTTGAAAGTAATATTCGATCGTATTAAATATTTTTTAATGTTTAATCTACAAATGTTTGAACCTGCTGATGTTATGTGTTCCCAAAGTGAAAGAGGTATAATTTCTACTAATAACGAATACCTTATAAAACAGCTTGTGCAAGGAACTTTTCCAGATTTTAAACAAATTTGACTGTGTATAAGCCTCTTAAACCAACGTATATATAATTAATAAAAAAATCGGGGGTGATGACATGATGCATATACTGAAGAATTAACCCATTAGGGGAGAGTCGGGTAGTACCGGCCACTTAAGCTTTTTTGATAATAACTTGGCTTATAGGGATCAAAATTAAAATTTAGAAAGTTAGTTATAATGTCAATGTTTCTACCAACAACCTGCAAAGAGGAAAATAAGAAATAAACATATTTTGGAAGAAAACAAAGCGATTAAAGTGAGATTTAAAATAGATTACTACAAAATAGTGTCGGGTAGCCCCGGCCATCGAAAAAACCGAGATATTTAACTAAGAAAAAAATGCTATTAAATCAAAAGCATGTACATATACTATTAATTCATAAAAATATACTACAAGAACCAATAAATATGTGACTAATTTTATAGCATATTGATTTGAATCCATGATATACATGCTTTTGATTCAATAGCATTTTCTTCTCAATGCAGTATTCCTGCGCATCCATAAAGCCCACTTTTCCGAATATGCTTGTTTAAAAGGTTTCATGAATTTCCGATCAAGAGGTTGCAATTATTTGTGACTCGTGTGTGGGGGTAAACTTAGAAACTTAGCAGAAAAATGTGGCCAGGGCTACCCGACACGAAATGGCCAGGGCTATCCGACTCTGACAAGTTTCACTAAAACTGCTGTAAATAAAAAAATACGCGAAAATATTAAACAAAAATTAGAGGTCACATAGATAGAAAGTGAATTTATATATCCCAATCAGAACCAATCTGATATTTCTTTTCGCTTTAGAAATATTTTATAATAAAGATGGTACATATTTCTCAAAATGCACCTGTTTTCTAGAGATGAAATATTTAGACCGGATTTTCTTTTAAGTTGATGAAAGATACGACTCCATATCATTAAAATTACACTTTGGCACAATTCTGAAAGAAAAAAATGTTAATTTATTTTCGCAGAGAGTACAGTTTATTCAATGTCATGAGTGGCCGGGGCTACCCGACTCTCCCCTACAGTGTAAATATGGTTCTATAGATATTTCTGATGATTGATACAGAATTTACCATTCTTCTAATTTAAAATTGTTATAAAAAGAAGACGGATGTAAGATAGCGCACAATAATAAAATGTTGCCAAGTACGTATTGGATCTACAACTTAATTCGTGCGGTTTTTTTTTCAAAATTTGAACGTTTATTTCAGAAAAACATGTACAATAGTATTATTCAAAGTATTGACCATCTGAAGCTATGACTTTTTCCCATCTTTCTGGCAATTTGTGGATTCCATCCCAAAAGAAGATCTGGGCTATGAAGCGGGTGGGGTGAAACTTCCCATTCACTGTTTTCCAAATAGTTCTTAACCGGAGTAGCAACATGGGGTCGAGCGTTGTTATGATGGAAAATTATTGCCTCGTGTCTGGTCGCATATTCCGGGCGTTTTTCGACTATTGCTCTCTTCAAACGGATTAATTGTGTTCGGTAGCGTTCTCCATTGATGGTTTCACCCGGTTTTAGCAGCTCATAATACAGCACAACCTTCTGATCCCACCAAATACAGAGCATTACCTTCGCGCCATGGATATTCGGCTTTGCCGTTGATTTGGCTGGTTGGCCGGGTTTCACATATCATTTTTTGCGCTTGGGGTTGTAATGGATCCAGCCACGTTTTGAAATGGCTGCTTGAGTGACTCCCAAAGATTCTGCGAGCTCTTCTTGCGTTTGGCAACAATCTTGATCGAGTAATGCTTCCAGTTCTTCATCTTCAAACTTTTTTGGCTGCCCAAGACGTTTTTCGTCTTCCAAGCCAAAATCACCACTTTTAAATCGTGCAAACCATTTTTGGCACGTTCGCTCAGATAGAGCATGTTCACCATAAACTTCCACCGAAATACGATGACTTTCGGCAGCAGTTTTCTTCATATTAAAGTAATGAAGAACTCCCCGGAAAAACACTTTTTCAGGCACAAAGTTCGACATATTTGAGTGAAAAAAAATTATTGTTGTTTACGCTTCAAATGAATGACATATACTGAAAAAGATGCACAATGACAGTAGCTTTCCAACGCATGTTCGGAATATTGGAACGATGGAATAATAATCAAGTTACGCCATCTCTTAGCAAACCGCACGAATTAAGTTATAGATCCAATAATATTCGAATGTGTTTTTGGGAACGCACAGTCCAAAAATACCTAATCTAAAAATATCTAGTTTTTACTCAGGATAGTTTTGCGTGGATGTAAAATTATAATTGTCATTTACATTCAAAATCTTGAAAGAATTATTTTAAAGAACGAAAAACATGAAAATGACTATCGCTTTACGCTGACCTTATTGGTAACGTCGAATATGAATTCCAAAGTTAGCGGGAGAGTAGGGAGAGCGAGGATTAGGGAAAATGACAATATTGATAGCTGCTTTATTAATACACTGAGAAAAATATATCTGAATTTTTCCTGTTTTTTATAGGAATTCTACCTCAGGGGGTAGAAAATAAGAAAACTTGCTAGTTAAAATGAAGTATATACTATTGGGAAAGTGAAATAAGAGAATAAAAATGAAAGTACTGTAATATTTATTTTGGCTTGGGGTCAGCTTAGTTTCTAATTATTTATGTCATAGAGGACATAAACATTAGGAAGGCAAACGTTTCGGCCACAGGTGGGGGCCCTCTTCAGTGCCAATTAGCTTAATTGTAACCTTTAAATATTTATTAACTAATACATGCAATTAAAAAATATATGGTATTTTTTGTTTTTTTTTCCTTTTTGCTTATTAATAAAAAATAGAGTAAACATGCAGAAAAACTTATGAGTAAGCGAGTTTCTAGGTGTGAAGAAACCAGGCCGTTCCAAAAACTGCTCCAACAAGTAATCCTCTCCCACAGGAACCGTGAAAAATGCGGCCGCGGAACGCACTCCCTCAAGGGCACATATATAAACACAATTATTTCAAACCAGAAAGAAACAACACACTGGAGAATATAACGTGGGTCCTTGGTAAAGCACGCACAGCAAACCACACATATGCACGAGCACCAGAAGTAAAGGACACTGAAGTTAAAACAATCAGAACATTGCAATTGGTACAGAAAAATTTATTTATTTCCTCAAAAACCACAGAGATGACAGACGGATGTAAGTCCACCACTCTGCCACATGGCTAGAAGAAAACTGATTTGGGAATAAGTCGTGTTTAGGAAGACAAGTGTTCAGAGTTTGACGTATATGGAGAGCATTCTCCATGATAGGTCTGGTTCCAACACCAAGGGTTATACACAGTCAAAATTTACTTTAATGTCCCCGGCACTTGAAATTTCTATGTGCTCAAGCGTCCACGGAAAGCAAACCCCTACCACGTGTTCGAAGAATTCTGTAAGGAAAGGCACTCAATACGGTCCCGGCGTCGTAAAAATTATACACATTTTTGTGGATATAAAAAGTAAAATGCAGCTAAAGTGGAATTTCACGAAAAATTAATTTCCTGGTTTTTCGAAACCTCTGATTCTTAATAACTGGAACCCGGAAAAATACAATATTAAGTTTATAAGTATGATGTCCGAGTTTTTCGGATTATAAGACTGCTGTAAAGTGGTAAAATATTACGCGAGCTATTCAAACTCTGATTTGAATAGAGAGGTCAATTAATACGGTAGCACTACGGATTCTGAGACTAATAAAAAGTTGCAAAGTGATGCGCGAGCACTTCAGACTCTACGTTTAAGTGAGGTGGCCAAGTAATGCGCGAGTTCTTGGGAGTATGAGAATTTTTATAAAGTGGCCAAGTAATGCGCGAGATTTCCGTACTCTGACTTTAAGTAAAGTGGCCAAGTAATACGCGAATTCATAGGAGCATAAGAATTTTTCTAAAGTGGCCAAGTAATACGCGAGATTTCCGGAATAGGACTTTAAATAAGGTGGCCAAGTAATGCGCGAGTTCTTAGGATTATAAGAATTTTTCTAAAGTGGCCAAGTAATACGCGAGATTTCCGGACTCTGACCTTAAGTAAGGTGGCCAAGTAATGCGCGAATTCTTAGGAGTGTAAGAATTTTTATAAAGTGGCCAAGTAATGCGCGAGATTTCCGTACTCTGACTTTAAGTAAGGTGGCCAAGTAATACGCGAATTCATAGGAGTGTAAGAATTTTTATAAAGTGGCCAAGTAATGCGCGAGATTTCCGTACTCTGACTTTAAGTAAGGTGGCCAAGTAATACGCGAATTCTTAGGAGTATAAGAATTTTTCTAAAGTGGGAAAGTATTACGCGAGATTTCCCGACTCTGACTTTAAGTAAGGTGATCAAGTAATGCGCGAGATTTCCGGATTCTGACTTTAAGTAAAGTGGCCAAGTAATGCGCGAGTTCTTAGGATTATAAGAATTTTTCTAAAAAGGCCAAGTAACACGCGAGATTTCCGGACTCTGACCTTAAGTAAGGTGGCCAAGTAATGCGCGAGTTCAATGGACCACAGGACTGATATAAATACATAAGTTGTCTCGTAATACGCGAGTTAAACGATGTCTGTCCTGAAAAGAATGGCCAAATAATGCGCGAATTCTTAGGAGTATAAGAATTGTTATAAAAATCTCGCGTATTACTTGGCCACTTTAGAAAAATTCTTATACTCCTAAGAATTCGCGCATTACTTGGCCACCTTATTTAAAGTCAGAGTCCGGAAATCTCGCGTATTACTTGGCCACTTTAGAAAAATTCTTATAATCCTAAGAACTCGCGCATTGCTTGGCCACTTTACTTAAAGTCAGATTCCGGAAATCTCGCGCATTACTTGGCCACTCTTTTCAGGACAGGCTTCGTCTAACTCGCGTATTACGAGGCCACCTTACTTAAAGTCAGAGTACGGAAATCTCGCGCATTACTTGGCCACTTTATAAAAATTCTTACACTCCTAAGAATTCGCGCATTACTTGGCCACCTTACTTTAAGTCAGAGTTCGGAAATCTCGCGCATTACTTGGCCACTTTATAACAATACTCTTACTCCTAATAATTCGCGCATTACTTGGTCACTCTTTTCAAGACAGACTTCGTTTAACTCGGGTATTACTTGGCCACTTATAAAAATTCTTATACTCCTAAGAACTCGCGCATTACTTGGCCACTTTACTTTCAGTCAGAGTCCGGAAATCTCCCGTATTAGTTGGCCACTTTATAACAATTCTTATACTCCTAAGAATTAGCGCATTACTTGGCCACTCTTTTCAGGACAGACTCCGTTTAACTCGCGTATTACGAGACAACTTATGTATTTATATCAGTCCTGTGGTCCATTGAACTCGCGCATTACTTGGCCACCTTACTTAAGGTCAGAGTCCGGAAATCTCGCGTATTAGTTGGCCGCTTTATAACAATTCTTATACTCCTAAGAACTCGCGCATTACTTGGCCACTTTACTTAAAGTCAGAGTCCGGAAATCTCGCGCATTACTTGGCCACTCTTTTCAGGACAGGCTTCATCTAACTCGCGTATTACGAGGCCACCTTACTTAAAGTCAGAGTACGGAAATCTCGCGCATTACTTGGCCACTTTATAAAAATTCTTACACTCCTAAGAATTCGCGCATTACTTGGCCACCTTACTTTAAGTCAGAGTTCGGAAATCTCGCGTATTAGTTGGCCACTTTATAACAATTCTTATACTCCTAAGAATTCGCGCATTACTTGGCCACTCTTTTCAGGACAGACTCCGTTTAACTCGCGTATTACGAGACAACTTATGTATTTATATCAGTCCTGTGGTCCATTGAACTCGCGCATTACTTGGCCACCTTACTTAAGGTCAGAGTCCGGAAATCTCGCGTATTAGTTGGCCGCTTTATAACAATTCTTATACTCCTAAGAACTCGCTCATTACTTGGCCACTTTACTTAAAGTCAGAGTCCGGAAATCTCGCGCATTACTTGGCCACTCTTTTCAGGACAGGCTTCATCTAACTCGCGTATTACGAGGCCACCTTACTTAAAGTCAGAGTACGGAAATCTCGCGCATTACTTGGCCACTTTATAAAAATTCTTACACTCCTAAGAATTTGCGCATTACTTGGCCACCTTACTTTAAGTCAGAGTTCGGAAATCTCGCGTATTAGTTGGCCACTTTATAACAATTCTTATACTCCTAAGAATTCGCGCATTACTTGGCCACTCTTTTCAGGACAGACTCCGTTTAACTCGCGTATTACGAGACAACTTATGTATTTATATCAGTCCTGTGGTCCATTGAACTCGCGCATTACTTGGCCACCTTACTTGAGGTCAGAGTCCGGAAATCTCGCGTATTACTTGGCCACTTTAGAAAAATTCTTATAATCCTAAGAACTCGCGCATTACTTGGCCACCTTACTTTAAGTCAGAGTTCGGAAATCTCGCGTATTAGTTGGCCACTTTATAACAATTCTTATACTCCCAAGAACTCGCGCATTACTTGGCCACCTCACTTAAACGTAGAGTCTGAAGTGCTCGCACATCACTTTGCAACTTTTTATTAGGCTCAGAATCCGTAGTGCTACCGTATTAATTGACCTCTCTATTCAAATCAGAGTTTGAATAGCTCGCGTCATATTTTACCACTTTACAGCAGTCTTATAATCCGAAAAACTCGGACATCATACTTATAAACTTAATATTGTATTTTTCCGGGTTCCAGTTATTAAGAATCAGAGGTTTCGAAAAACCAGGAAATTAATTTTTCGTGAATTTCCACTTTAGCTGCATTTTACTTTCTATATCCACAAAAATGTGTATAATTTTTACGACGCCGGGACCGTATTGAGTGCCTTGCCTTACAGAATTCTTCGAACACGTGGTAGGGGTTTGCTTTCCTTGGACGCTTGAGCACATAGAAATCACAAGTGCCGGGGACATTAAAGTAAATTTTGACTGTGTATAACCCTTGGTGTTGGAACCTGACCTATCATGGAGAATGCTCTCCATATACGTCAAACTCTGAACACTTGTCTTCCTAAACACGACTTATTCCCAAATCAGTTTTCTGTTATATTCTCCAGTGTGTTGTTTCTTTCTGGTTTGAAATAATTGTGTTTATATATGTGCCCTTGAGGGAGTGCGTTCCGCGGCCGCATTTTTCACGGTTCCTGTGGGAGAGGATTACTTGTTGGAGCAGTTTTTGGAACGGCCTGGTTTCTTCACACCTAGAAACTCGCTTACTCATAAGTTTTTCTGCATGTTTACTCTATTTTTTATTAATAAGCAAAAAGGAAAAAAAACAAAAAAACAAAAAATACCATATATTTTTTAATTGCATGTATTAGTTAATAAATATTTAAAGGTTACAATTAAGCTAATTGGCACTGAAGAGGGCCCCCACCTGTGGCCGAAACGTTTGCCTTCCTAATGTTTATGTCCTCTATGACATAAATAATTAGAAACTAAGCTGACCCTAAGCCAAAATAAATATTACAGAATTATAACTGTGGGTCAATGTAACAATGAACATGTACGGAAACATGTCACGATATAAAAATGAAAGTATTTACTCTTTTTTATAGGAAAGTTGTTATTCAAATTTTGACGGAAATAATACGTTACTTAAAAAAATTTGTACAGTAACTGATTGTAAAAAAGTCCGATAAATTATGGGACTTTCTATGGTCCGTCAGCTTTCCGATAAATTATCAGAATAAAAACCTCAAGTTGAAGGCAGATTTTACTGTTTTTTCTCGGACTGATGGCATCAACTATACACGACTCCGTGCATTAGTGTGCGGCGTGCTCACGTGAGCAGTGCACTTGTGTACGTGTATATACAGATGTGCGGCATGCTTGAATGTAGTAGTGTATTGTTGGCGCACAAAGTGACGTAGTGTCCATGTGTACATAAAAATTTTGTAAAGTTTAATTTGCCTATCTTATAAAATAAACTTTATAAAGTCCACCAATTTTATAAACTTAATAAAATTAATCTAATGTAATTTACAAAGTGAACTTAATAATTATGCCTATTTTATAAAGTGGACATCATAAAATCTACCTATATGAGGAAGTGAGCTTAATCAGTTGTCTTCCGTAGTGCCGGTGTGGTTTTTTGCTGGACTTGTACAGTTTTTCTCTAACTTTGGTCTTGCTGCCTTCGTGCTTATCGGTGATGATGATCGCTTGCTGTTTGTTGTTTTGGTTCTCGCTCCTGTTTGACTCTGTCGTGACCTTCAAAGTCGGGAAGCCCGCGGTTTTCTGAATCATGCGCGTCTCCCCAGAGGTCGCTCTATCAGCATTCAGTTCACTCGCTGCTATTGGACTACAATTGGAACTTAGCCGCATTATCCCTGCGCTGCTCTAACTCGGACCGTTCTAAACTTGGATTTATTATATTGGGCTGCTTCTGGACCCGCGTGGATGTTCCGGCCACTTGTTCATTGAACAAGAAGTCATAAATTGAAGAAGAAGAAGTCTCAGCATATCGAACTGTGTCGACGAGTGCTGTGCTGGTCCTGGCGAGCGTCCCGCCAATAAACTTATTGGCGGAGGAAAGGAAGGACACCTTTCAGCTCGGTAAGGAGCTCACCTGCTTAACCAACCTGCAGGAAATCGCTCGCGCGAAGGAGGCCATCCGCAAGGATAGAAGGCCAACCACGGCCCGATGATCCAACTCTGGCAGCCGACCGAAATTTGCATCTGGGAAGTTTATATGAACTTTTTAGTATTCCAATCAAGAAAAAAAGTCCGATAAAAAACGATACGAGTTCCGGAATCAAAACAGTGATATTTTAATGTTTTGAAAAAGTCTTAATTATACATTTGAGTAGGAAATTGTATGACGATTTTTCGGAAAAAGTTCTCTATTTTATAGCACAATTTCCGATGGTACGTAAAGTCCGATAAAAAATAGGGAAATGTTCTATAACGATTTTCTGGGGATAAAATGCCATAAATTATAGGAGAATTCCGGCTAAAAAAAGAAGCAACTAAGATATATTTTTCTCAGTGTAGACTTAACTTAAATTTTATTATATGTATATTTCTTAGATAGAAGATTAA
The DNA here is from genome assembly GCA_030998225.1 of Diplolepis rosae. Lineage (NCBI taxonomy): Eukaryota > Metazoa > Arthropoda > Insecta > Hymenoptera > Diplolepididae > Diplolepis > Diplolepis rosae. The sequence continues at coordinate 9,064,256 of JAPYXD010000701.1, forward strand.
CAATGTCATAGAAACTAATAATTAATATAGATAACATAGCTATAAAAGCTTTTGATTGTAACACTTTTTTCTTCTCATGTAGAAATATAAATGCCAGTTTAAATTGAACATTTTTTAGTGAACAAGTTTTTGTACGTCAATAAAAATGAAGATAATATATATAATTTTTTTTTGCTCCACTGCAGCTATTGGTAAGTTTTAAAAATATTTCAAACTTTACATAAGATTATTCTTTTCCCTATGTGAAGCAATTTTGTGACTGTCATAAATTTCAACAAGGCCTTATTGAAATCGTCTATTTTAGACGGTCTAATTGGTTCCTGACTTCCGTTCGACATGTTTTAATCTTTTTCAATTTGATGGGCATACACAGAAAAAACTAGTTCTTCAAAAATGTTTGAATTATATGGTTTAGTTTGAAACTTTGTCATCGTCTACTTTATCAGAACACGAATCTGGGTATGAGATACAATACTTTGCAGATATTGTAGGTAGATCCGAAAAAAGTTTCTTTGATTAAGGAAAAATTTCTTTGAATCAAACAAATTTGTACATTACTCTACAGTCAAGAAAAGTTTATTTGATTTAAAGAAATATTTTAATTCTTGTTGTCGTTAGGATTATGTCTGAGCGTCTGAGGATCTATGGAAACTTATTTTGTGTAACAATGTCTAGAGAATAACATTTTAGAGCTGAAAAACCATAAGGAAAAAGGTGTTACGTAAATGTAACACCGTGCGACAAAGGTTTAAAGCCATAAAAATGAAAGTGATGAAAAAACATTTCATAAACCAACATTCAGTGCACGACCTAAAGCTGATGTAATACAATCAAAAGACAAACAAATTGAACTTCATTTGAATTTTTTTCTGTGACGTGTTTTTTTTAACATCCTGCACAAAGAACCCCAAATTCAGAACTTCTGCAAAACTACGTATCAATTTAGTGAAAAAACGAGTCATAGTGATAATTTCTCGCAGCGAAATACTGAACTTTAGATGAACTATATGACAATTTAGTATAAGTTAGATCAAAGTTTATTATAGCCTACACTAAACTTTCATATCATTTTTAGAATTTTAAAGAATTTGAAATCTTTCTGTGGAAAAAAAGACGCTTTCGACTGTACTAGGATTCGAGCTCAGGTGTTTCGATTGCCGATCGACTGCCTGTCGACAACGTATCCTATCTGATACGTGACTAGTGATCCCCCGATAATGTAGGCAGTGACAGAAATTTCAAACTCAACTAATTAATTTGAAATCATTTTTCGAATCTTTGATATTTTGACTGCGAAAAATTTCCAGTCCGCTAAAAATAACTACCATTGCACCTCGATTTTCCCTACATTACTAATATTTTTACATTCTCATCATGGATGAGAAGGTATTGGTTTTATGTGAAAAATGACTTTCGAAATTTTCATCAAATCTTTACGTTTTGAGACCCCCTGAGTCAGAAAAAAGGGTTTTTACGAAACTGTCTGTCTGTCTGTCTGTAGGTCGTGTGCGGCATAACTCTCGACAGAATTATCAGATTGAATTGAGCTTTGGTACACTTTATCGGAGCCGAAAAAAAAGTAATGTGCCCGCGAAGCGGGCAGATTTTTACATTCTCATCATGGATGAGAAGGTATTGGTTTTATGTGAAAAATGACTTTCGAAATTTTCATCAAATCTTTACGTTTTGAGACCCCCTGAGTCAGAAAAAATGGTTTTTACGAAAGTGTCTGTCTGTCTGTCTGTAGGTCGTGTGCGGCATAACTCTCGATAGAATTATCAGATTGAATTGAGCTTTGGTACACATTATCGGAGCCGAAAAAGTAAGGACAAGTTCGTTAACCAGCCACATCCAATCAAAATTGAGGGGTTGAGCACCACTTTTGTATTTTTGAAAATAATTTTTTGAAAAAATCAAAAATTTCAATACTGGTTTTAGATAGTGCTCATAAATCTCTAAAAATTATCCTGATAACATTTTTTGATTAAATCAAAATTAGAAATATTACAGCATATTCAAATTCGAAAAAGTCAATATCAAAATTCCATTTTCCAGTTAAATTATACGAGATACGAAAAAACGTTATGATACAATATTATTGAATAAATAAAGTCCTACAAATTTGAATTGTAACATTTTTTCATAAGATGCATATTTTTCTTTTTAATTAAAAAAAAAACTATTGAAAATCCAAAATTCAATTTTTTAACAATAATATGTAAAATAAGAAAAAAACGTAAGAATACAAAGTTGTTAGTTTCAAAAAGATCTACAAGTTTTGTCCCACACAGTTTCTGATAAAACCTATATTTTTCGTTTAAATTCCAAAAAATACGATTAAAATTCAAAAATTCCATTTTTTAGACAAAATATGTGAGATTCAAAAAAAACTTTGAGATGAAAATTGTTTGGCTAAATAAGGTCTACACATTCTTATCGATAAATTTCTCGACAGGCTGTCTATTTTATGTTTTGATTTTTAATATTAAATAAATTCGATTTTTTTCACCAAAATATGTGATACGAAATAAGCGTTGTTCTGCAAAATCATTTCCTTAAATAAAGTCTACGATTGTTTTTCCTTTTTAAAAGATTTGGAAGAAAATAAATTTATCAATAATCATGTAATTTATTAAAAAGTTACAAAAATGCATACAGAAAATCGAGCGCGAAGCGCGAGTGTCATGATGAGAATGTATTCCTTAAGGCCGATAGAGCCTTAAGTAAATTGAATTTCCTGTTTCACTTAATCTGAAAAAGAAACTTAGTGAATTTGAGAAAATGACTAATTTACATCATCTTTAATATCATTAAGTTGGTTTGAGCTTCAGTATTAAATTATAAGAAATAAACTTAAACGTATGCGAAGAGCACAAGACCGAGCGCGAAGCGCGAGGTCCAGAAAGAACGGAGCGCGAAGCGCGCAGCGCGACGATCGAGTATTACGGAGCGCGAAGCGCGACGATCGAATCGCGCGCCCTAGGCGCGCTCAAACTTGCGAGCGGAGCGAGATGCGCGCGAAGCGCGCAACGAGAATGTGCCCGCGAAGCGGGCAGATTTTTTAGAGTTATCATTTTATAATAAAACATATATTGCTATGAAGAGTTTTTCCATGTATCCTTGAGCCTCATATTTGTTTTCTGTCAAAATTGGTCATATATTTGAAGGGCCACCAGCAATAACTCGCCAAACGCTCGAAATCGCGGAAAACTATTTTTCGCTCACGAAAATCGCGATAAATTTTATTTTTCGGTCATTCACAAAAAAAAATTCCGTTTTGTAGAATTTATAATGACGAATTTTTTATCTTCATACAATTTTTATGCAACCTTAATAGTTTTTTTAGATAAAAAATTAAAGCACTGAATTTTTCGTCATAAAAAATGATCGAAAATCAGTGTTTTTCAAAACATAAATTGCTATTGCTCGGTCAATTTTTGACGAAATCGTTTGTTTTTTCATCATTAGACGTGGAATACTTGAGAGGAGTCAATGATTCAAATGAAACATGTCGAAACATTCTTCTTTAATCAATATTTTAATGCGAATAAAAAACCATGTTTTTGTGCTTGTCCCGGTAGAAAGTCTGTAATAAATTTTCGATTTCTGGAAACTTCCAACGATAAAGTTGTTACTTACCGTTAAAGGAAGTTTTCTGGAAATTTATGTTTTGAAAAACACTGATTTTCGATCATTTTTGATGACGAAAAATTCAGTGTTTTTATTTTTTATCTAAAAAAACTATTAAGGTTGCATAAAAATTGTATTAAGATAAAAAATGCGTCATGATAAATTCTACAAAATGCTATTTTTGTTTTTGTGAATGACCGAAAAAAAAATTTTATCACGATTTTCATGCGCGGACAATAGTTTTCCGCGATTTCGAGCGCCCGGCGAGTTATCGCTGGTGGCCCTTCATTTCATCAAATATAATGTAACATTATTTGTTAAAGTTTTTAAACTTGCACTTTCAGACAAAACAGATTAACGTTTTTACAAGATCAACTTAGAAAAAATTAATCAAGATAAAAGATATGATGATTTCAGTGAGTAAACGATGTTTGATGATTGTAAATTTTATTAGGTTTAATATTTGATTAAAATTTGAAGGCAATTTTAGTATTTTAGCTCCTCACAAAGAAAAATTTTAGATACTAACGCAGCCTGTAAAAATTATAAGAAAACGAAAATTTGTCTTTGAATTCTAAAAATTATATACTTAATAGTAGAAAAAGGTTAAAAACAGAAATATACTTATGTAATTCAGTTGATTGAAAAATAATTTTTTTAGTAAAAAGTATTAGAAAAGAACAGGTCGAAGGGCAAAATTTGTTGAACAAATTTTAGAAGTACATAAAAAGATATGAATAACGTACCTATCAAAATTATTTCACAATATTTTCATGCGTCCTTAAATAAAGAACAGTACTTTTGAATTGGGCGGTCTCAATTAATATCACTAGCCGTTTTTACGTTTCATAACTTTAATCACTTGAGTATCAGTATTTACTTTGATTTTTATTACTTTCTAAATAATAAGCTAGCAAATAAATTTGTTATTTTATAAGAAAATTCCTTAATATTCGAACTGATTTTTTTGAAGCATCATAAAAGAATATTTGTTAAAGAATTATGCATAGTTCAGTTAAATATGAAGAAATTTCTTTTTTATATAAAGGCTCAAATTAAATTACGAAACATTAAGATATAAATCACTTTTAAGCAAGCAATTCCAGTTTTGCTTCATTCGGTTGCTAAATAGCAAATTTATGACAGTTTTCCCAAAACAACTTTTTTGTTGATGGTGAAATACTAACATGGAACAAAGAGAAGTTATTAAATTTTACGCAAAACTTGGTACACTGAGGAAAAATGCTATTGAATCAAAAGCATTTCTTTCCAAAAGCATATATACAATTAATTCATAAAAATATACTACAAGAACCAATAAATATGTTACTAATTATATAGCATATTGATTTGAATCCATGATATACATGCTTTTGGAAAGAAATGCTTTTGATTCAATAGTATTTTTTTTTCGTGTAAAAATGCACTGAGTCACACCTCACTCATTTTTCGTCAATTTTTGGCTCGAAATCATGTCTGTGTGTTGAATCATCCGCTGTATTCACTTGAATTGGACCCGTGCGATTTCTCTCAATCCCTAAAATTAAAATTGAAAGGATGTTTTAAAATGACATTCCGACTATCAAAACAGCTACAACACGAGCACTAGAGGCAATTCCACAAAATTGAAAAATATTCAGATATCTTGTTTCAATGATGTTTTCCACAGCCAGTCTCGAAACTTATTTGTCGAACTCTGTACGTTCCTTGAAGCAGAATACATCTAAATTAAAAATTCCATTCCGACATATTTTTCGCAAAATACACACGGGAAAACAATTTACTCAGATTAACTACATAGAACGATTTTAGCGCTTCGCTTCAGAGGACACTGTAAGAATATTAATAATGGCGGCATGTAGTGGCAAGGCTGGCGCATCGTCAATTTAAGGTTAAAAGCGAAAGATTTAGGTGTGCAAAATAAACATTCAAAATGTTTTTATCCTTATTCTACGTTGAAAATAACGTTAACTGGTAATTGAAATATGCAATAATATTATTTGTTTACCCTAAAAATTAAAAAAACATAATACCTGTCATTGAACGCAGTGCAGTGGTTCATCACTTTCCATGTCTTCACCGTCAGGATTGTCTATTTGTTAGAGTGAGATGAAAGTATAGTTGTGTCTCACTCCAACCAATGATCAACTTTAACGGAGAAGTTCCACAAAAGGTGAACCACTGCACTGCCTTCAATGACAGGTATTATATTTTTTTCATTTTTAGCGTAAATAAATAAAATTATTGCATATTTCAATTACCAGTTAACGTTATTTTTAACGTAGAATAAGGATAAAAACATTTTGAATATTTATTTTGCCTCATTCATGAGTTATAATGCTACTTTACGATAACTTTACGATAATGTTACGATAATGTTACGCTACAGCGTAAAGCTATCGTTCAGCCAGTTCGCTAGGAGAGAGTCCAATAAACAGTCTGCAGTGGTTGCAAACAGGTGAAAGCCAACCGATGCGCCTAAAGATGCAACTTTCGTCCGGCAAGGTTATGACCAGAATTTGTTGTGATGTGCATGGCATAATATTTATCGACTATTTGGAAAAAGGGAAAGCAGTAACTGGCAAGAACTATGTTACATTAGTGAAGAAATTGGACGAGGAGATGAAGAAAAAACGTCATTCAAAGAAGAAAAAAATCTTGATATATCAAGACAACGCACCGGCGCACAGTACTATAGTCCGAAATAGCAATTTACAATTCATAATCGGATGCAGGTCGTATTTCATAACCGATTTTGAATTTTGTTATTTAATTTTTTTCACAGAGCAACAATACATAAATAAAAAAGTAACAAAATTGGCCATTATAGCTTTGTGAATTTTTAATTTAAGAAAAAATGCTGAAATAAACCCACTATATACCAGAATTATTGCAACTTCTCTCATAAAACAGAAATATTTCTATTATTATTTGAGTTAATTATTATAAACAAATTCTTAGTTGCGTGTACTCCTCGTCGAAAAAATTGTTTGTTTGACTCTAATTGCTGAAATTTTTCATAAGAGTCATAATTTGCACCAAAAAATCCACATAAGTTAACAATTACTATTGTTATAACCATTTTTACAAACGAATTCTCATCTCAAGAGTTTTTACCACAGATAGATTGATTTTTCAGACCAAAAGTTATTCATATTTGCCTTAAAAGGCATTTTTAAATTTAAATCTTGATCAAACATAAATAACATAGATTTAAAATAATAATTACTATAAACAAATGACCCAATCGGCCGTTTACTCTTGGAAAATAGTATATTACGACCCTAGGGCATCAAACATTCTGGCCGTGGGTTGTATACTATTTTTCTTGATCTCCAGCCGAAAGTACGCCCAAAACCGAGGCGAAGCCGAGGTTTTGTAGGGGGCACGGGGAGGTCGGCCCGACTTTTGCAAAACCGAGACGAAACCGAGATTTTTGCTGGTCGGGGCGGGAATTAGAATCTTTAAAATAAAATTCAATCATACAATAACTGCAACAAAAAATTGAAAATCAAAATTTTTTTAAAAATTAACAAATACCAGAGAAAATTTATTCTTCGATAACAATATTAATATTGATCAACAGTAACTTTAAAATCACACATCCAGTAATACTAATCTTCTTATAATAATTATTATTACTTTAATAAATATCATTATTAATATAAAATCAACTGTGTACATGAATTTTTTGTTTTTCTTTTTAATAGTTAGTCTTTTGTGCAATTGCACGAAGTTACATTAGATACGCAATTGTTAAACGTTAAAATTAACTTGAAAAATTAGCGTACTATTTATTAATAATTTGAAGTTACATACAGATGAGTTAAACAAATTAAACAAACGAATCATACGATGAATTTAGCGGCACTACTGAGCCACAAAAGTCGTTGTTTCTGCAGTGAAATGCGGCCGGGAGGACCGTACTTTCGGCTGGAGATCAAGAAAAATAGTATACAACCCACGGCCAGAAAGTTTGATTTCCTGGCGTATGTGATATCAATGCCGAGGCGAAACATACGCCAGGAAATCAAACTTTCTGGCCTAGGGTCGTAATATACTATTTACCTTCAATTGTTGCTGGAATGACATTTTTTGTGATAATTGACCAACAAAATTAATTTTCAAATAATTTATATGATCGATATAAACATTTTTTTAAGCGGAAACATAGTTTATCACTTTTTCATACAAAAAAGCCGTTTTTCACAGAAATTATACGCCAATAACCTGACAGTGATTATAAAACTGGATATGAGACACTAAATAACAATTTGTGTGATTTTTTATAACATTTTCTATAAGAATTTGTTTTCACGTGACAGAGTTAATTATAAGATGGTTAAAGAAGTTTTAAAAATATGGAATAATCGTTACTTTTCTCTAAATGTGGAAAATTGTGACTTAAGGCGTTAGGCCACCTTGAAGACCAAGAAATCATGGTTCATTTGTTGTTAATTTTGTAGACATACAAAACAATAGAGTCAAAATCTATTTCAAGCGTTTTATTCTACATGAATTGATGAGAAAACAAAATTATAAACAATCAAATTTTAATAAAAAATGTAGGTCAACTTGTCTCGTTTGCGAAACCTATGTCGTGGTTCGGGATCAAACTGTGTCTCAGGCAACGTCCATAATTAGCATCTCCCTGCAGTAAACAAAATTTTTATATAAACAACAGCATAGTAGTTTCAGACGTACGTAGGAGTTTTTTGAAATTTTGATTTTTTCGTTAATCGCAAACATTTGCAAAAAAATTTGATTTTTTTACCTATGTTTTGAGTTACTTTTATTGTTATATTTAAATAAATGATTATTATTATTTTGCAAAACGGCTACGTACGCCTAAAGAGGCTTAGTTTACGATCATTTTGGTATAAATTTCATCCAAAACAATTGTATATTGAAGGAGATAATCAACATTTCGATGACTCTTGTAATTTGTCAAGGCCTCCAGAGTAGCCATATTGGTTTCCCATTTGACCTCTTAATTTGATGAAAATCTCTGTCCCTGAAGCCAATTTTTCAATTTGGGAATAGATAAAAGTCGCTGGGGGCCAGATCTGTAGAATAAGATGGATGTGAAGCAATTTGAAGCGTAATTCATTGATTTTTGCTATCGTTATTATCGATTTGAGAGGTGGTGCATTGTCTTACAAAAAGATGCATTTTTTCCTCAACAAACGAGGCCGTTTTCTCGTGATTTCTTCTCTCAATTGGTACAATAATGCACAGTAATAGTCGTTGTTAATTTTTTTTTTCTTTTTACAAATATTCGTTGGACAATATGCCGCTGGAATCCACAAAATCAGAAGCCATAACCTTTCCAGCCGATTGTTGTGTCTTTGTTCGCTTTGGTGCAGTTCCACTGGGTCCTACCCACTATTTTGCTTGTTGTTTCGATTCTGGTGTGTAGTGGTGGATCCATGTTTCAACAACGGTCATTAATCGGCGCAGAAAATCGCTTGCATTACGGTTAAAAAGGTCTAAACAACTCTTTGAATCACGAATTCGTTGGCATTTTTGGTCAATAGTTAACAAACACGGCACCAATTTTGCGGTTAGCTTTTTCATGCCCAAATCATCATGCAATATTTCAACCACCGACCCAATTGGTATTTTTGCAGCCTCAGCTAACTCATGCACTTCCACTCTTGGATTATGCAATACGATGTTATGGATATTTTCGATGATTTCTAGAGTGGTAATGTCTTTTGGCCTACCCGATCGTTCAGCATCATTTCTGCTCGTACTACCTCGTTTAAATTCACCAATGCACTTCTCAACCATTTGCCTCGATGGAGAAGATTCCCCATAACATTTATCAAACCACTGTTTCGTCTGCACGGTATTTTTCCCCATTAGAAAACAGTGTTTAATCAGAACACGAAGTTCACTTTTTCCCATTATAATAAAAAAATCTAAACTTGTTCGCTTCTATCCTCTGTCAAATTTTGACAGATGTCGTCTGAAAAACTATACTTCATGGGGAAAATATGAAAATTTAATTTGTAGTGCCACCTCTGTGTCATACTATGGACTCATTGAACTCCCAAGTATAATTCCAAAAATGAACTGATCATTAAAAAATATGATTGTTCATAGAGATTTTAAAGTTTTTTTTCTAGGTTATACCACAAAGTCTTAGATATAAACGAAAATAATAATCTTTTAATATTTTTTAAACTCTCTAATATTCTCAACATTCTCAACGAATTTGAAAATTACATTTTGCGTCACAATAAATATTTTGTCTTGAAAAAAATGTTTATTTAAGCTTAAAGATAATACAATTGCAATATTTACAGTCTGTTCAACAAGAGCGAGTCCTCGATTTTTTGAAAACTATTAGAGATTTTAAAACTTTCTTTTTTTAAAGAAAAGTACTCTCGAAAGACTACGGCGCTACTACCTAATAGATAGTCCAGTCCCCATCGTTGTCCAGAATGGCCTGGCACCTTTTCGGCATGCTTTCCACTAATTTCCAATAATTTCCACTAATCTTTAAAACACTCCAGACATTTTCGATTCGATTCGCATCAGGGGGACTGTGATGGCCAGTTCAAATTTGTGATGCCATTTTCTGTTTCCCAGGCGGTGCAGAGACGACTTCGATGATTCGGGTCGTTATCTTCTTGTAAGATCCAATCGGCCGTATCGGCTCCGAACATCTTTGTAACAGACCTTAGAAGATCACGTTCATATATTTGGAGCATTTTCTGAGCATTCAAGTTGAACATGGACCTTCACGGGGTGTTTAACGGTTCGCTGAAGTAATCTACTGCCAACGGTAGACCAGGCATACTTTATGGGAACCCATGCCCAGAACGACGCTTCATCAGAAAAAATTTAATTCGACCAGTCACGGTCAAGATTTTCAGCAGCCCATGCCTTTCATTTTTCTATATGGGTTTCTGAAGGCAAAGGTTTTTGCCTCGTGCTACGGTATTTTATATTCGATTCAGCCAGACGCTGTCGAATGGTGTTTATACTGATGTTGACTTTCTTTTCGGCTAGAATAGCCTTGGCCTCTCGTAATCGTAGAGTGGGGAGACGCTGGAACAACTTTATGACCGCTTTATCCTGCTTGCTCGTTTTTGCTCGCGATTTGCTTCTTTCAGGCAGATCGTCGACTGTTTTATTGGCTTTATAACGCTCAACCCACTTCTTCACGAACGATTTCGACTTTTTGATGTGTTTAGCAGCGGCTGTATAGGACATAAGTGGTCCCTTTGGATGGGTACACAAGAAGACCGCTTCAAAACGTTTCGCGTACACAGAACTCATTATGACTCACGTCTGCTCTCTCGGACGATTCGAGCGCTACTGAATCACCTTGGTAATTGCGCCGTAGTCCTTTGAATGTACTTTCATTAAAAAAAAAAAGTTCAAAAATCTCTAATAGTTTTCGAAAAATCGAGAACTCGCTCTTGTTGAACAGACTGTACGTGCTTAACATTATTTCAATTACATCTAAGGTATCTATTGAATTTGTTGTGCATATCGTTAACGAGCCTGTTTTATAAAAAAAAGTTTTCTTATCTTGTTTCTTCTTATGCAAGGCAGAGAAAGTGTTATAGGCAAAGGTACATTGACGATTATTAAAAGGAAAAGATTCCGGTGTCACAGAAGAAGCATATTTGTTGAAGCAAGCCATTAACCAATGAAGAAAAAAATAACTAAAAATACAGAAAAAAAGTTTTTAACTCTACTTTTATTTTCACGAAAAATTTAAATAAATAGTATATTACGTGCCTAGGCGCACAATGAGGGTTATTGCGTGACGAGCGACAATGCTCGCAGGAGATCGAAGCCAAAGCGTAGCTGAGGCATAGCCGAGACGAAGCCGAGGCGCGATCAGTCCTGCGAGCATTGTCGCGAGTCTCGCAATTTCCCGAATTGTGTCCATTGACACGTATTCTCTCTTATGTGACTTTGGTGCAGATACGAGTTTTTATGCGTACACTGGAATCTAATCTAGTATTGTAGTTGCTTGCGGCGCTAGTCATTACACTTGATATTTCGTGACTAGTCCCTGCCATTTTGATTTTATCGATCTTGTGTAGTAGTAGCTTGTTGTAATAGAGCATGCGCAGTTCAAATGTACAAGGCTTTGTCAGTAGGGTGCTAACGCTGTACGAAGAAGAAGAAGAAGAATAAGGAGATTTTTCTCTGCTGTAAGACTATATGCGCATGCGCAGTTCAATTTTTACATTATATTCCTTTGTAACGGAATACACAACATTCCGTTACTCTCAGATGTAACGGAAAAACGAGTTTCCGCACCTGAGGCACATAAAATATTATTTGTGGACCAAATTTTCAGCGCGATTTTTGTCCCTCTCTTATAAACAATGCCTCGCCGCGACCACCAGTACTTCTTACTGGTTTACCTAAAAAAAATTTTTAAAATGCGTCCAGTAGTATTTGAAATATAGTGGTCACCGTCTTTGAAAACGTAGTTCTGAGAAAATCGCATTGATAATCTGTAACTTTTCTAATTTTGGTTTAATCAAGAAATGTTATCTGGGGAATTGGTAGAGATCTATGAGCGCTATGAGAAACCAATATTGCTATATTTATATTTTATAAATATTATAATCTTCTGATAAACCTAACCTCATTTTTTGCAAAAATATATTTGCACATTTTACTATTTAATGTTACTGTAGATTCTTACTATACAGGGTGAGGCACATAAAGTGTTACAGAGCGATAGCACTCAAACTATTGATCATATCCAAAAATGTTTCAGACAAAAGTTTTTTAAATGGAACCATGTCTTTTTTTCGATGAAATTATTACCGATTTTAAGACAAATTCAGCGACCTACAACACAAGGTCATTCTAGTCACGCAAAGTATGAAAATAGTCGAAAAATCATTTTCATTTCTTTTCATTTTTTACGATACCCAAGATAATACACATCGATAGGGTATTGTTGACATCGGGAGAAAGTAAGCATTTTCTGTTGACATATCAGCTAATCACGGATTACCTTCTAATGTGAGTACATCGGAACGCGAAAATGAAAGATTTTCAAGAATATTTTGATATGTTGATGGTGCTGGGGGAATGCCGTGAACATTACAGAAACGCCTAAGATTTGTAAGCGGCTCGTTATCCGGATAGGCAACAAAAATCGCACATGGCTTTTAATCGATTAGCTGACCGTTTCTGTCGCTTAGGTACAGTGAAACAAACACGAGTCAAACGTCGACCAATTGTTAATAAAAATAATGCGGCTTCTCTCTTAGCTTTTGTTGCACTAAATCCACATGCGAGCTGCAGGCAAATGGAAAAACAGAGTGGAATTAGTCAGCGATCTGTATTAAGAATCTTACATCAACACAAGTTCCATTCGTATCGTATTTCATTACATCAAGATTTATACGGCAATGATTACCTAAAACGTGTCAATTTCTGTAATTGGATTCGTAGAAACATGCGCACAGATGTCTCATTTTTTCGTCATGTGCTTTTTTCTGATGAAGCTAACTTTGCAAATACGGGAAATATGAATAGGCATCATATGCATTATTGGGCAAATGAGAATCCTCGATGAATGAGAACTGTACCATTTCAACATCCGTGGTCCGTTAATTGTTGGTGCCGCATTGTCGTCGATCACGTCACTGGTCCATATTTTTTTGAAGGTCGCTTGACTGGGCAAGTTTACGCAAACATTCTGCAAAACGTACTGCCTCAATTAATGGAAGACATGCCCTTGCACGTTCGCATGAAAATGTGGATGCAACACGACGGTGCACCACCCCATTATGCTCTGTGTTCAAGACAAGTGATGAATGAGATTTTTGTCGAAAAGTGGATAGGACGAGGCGGCCTTGTAGCTTGGCCACCTCTTTCGCCAGATCTAACATCACCAGATTACTTTTTATGGGGTTTTGTCAAAGAACACGTAATGGCGGTATCACCTACCACGCCTGATGACATGAAAGAAAGAATACGCCGAGCATGTACCGAAAATACACCACAAATGTTGGCTGAAGTTAGATGTTCTTTTCATCAGCGAATTAAAATTATTACCGATTTTAAGACGAATTGAGCGACCTACAACACAAGGTCATTCTAGTCATCGAAAAAAAAGACACGGTTCCATTTAAAAAAGTGGAGTTGACCTTGACGTAGCTTCAGCGCCTCCACCGATAAAAAAATAAGGTTGTCCAGTATGACGGCCTTCTCGAACACTGAAACTTTTGTCTGAAACATTTTTGGATATGATCAATAGTTTGAGTGCTATCACTTTGTAACACTTTATGTGCCTCACCCTGTATTATTGAAGAATAGATAATTAGTAAACGCATAAAATATATTGCTCACATTCTATCATCAAGGCCGCAACCAGAAAAATGTTTTAGTGGGTAAGAGGGATATGCAGCGTCAGTCACTCATTAGAATTTACTAAACCCATTGATAGCCACTCTCCCCTACATTCAATTATTGAAATATAATTTTCTTATTGCACAGAGTTAATTTCGTCACCATGGGAAGGAAAAGCACAGCAATTTCCATTTCGACCTCTTCCAATAGGTGATTATTCTGGAATGGTTTCTGTAAGACAAGTGATGAATGGTCGAATATGTGGTGGTGCTCTCATAACCCGGTTTGTGACTTTAACCGCAGCATGTTGTACTCATCCTTATGAAAGACAGCCTTCGTTCGGTGGTCTCTTCTTACATATCCTAAATGATATCTATGATATCATTTATATGGAGTCACATCCTAATTATAATTGCACAGGAGCGGAAGACTTTAACATTGGTATTATCACAGTAAGTAATTTGATAAGTTTTGAAGAGTGCCACCGCAAAATGAATATTCCGATTTTTTGAAACTGAATTATTTTCTCCCGTCTTGAACATCATTTTACAAATTCCCGTATTATTCTCTGATAAGATGATTTTAATTTTTTAATGCAGGTCTACCATTACTCAAGTTGAAGATGATATGAATTTAAAATGAAATAATTTGTTAGTTCTGAACCTGAATCAGGTTAAGAGAATGTACTACATTGGCCAAGTCACTACTCTCAAAATCTGAATCAGTGGAATTCCACTGATTTATCATTTATTAATTATACCAGGTTACAATTTTCAAAAATGAAAAAGAAAATGCTAAGACAGGTACTAGGACTTCTTCTTATTTGATTAATCAAAAAGAGATTTTTAATTCTTTAAAAAAATTTATTTTCTTCATTAGGTCGGTGTTACAGTGAATTATTTATTTTTACTTGAGTGAGGCTCAAGAACTCTAGTCACGATACTGGTCCACAAGGTCTGAATAACTCTTGCAGTCAATATATAAGAAAGTTCAAAGTTTTATGTCTCAGCATTCTAAGCGAGCGTGGGCGTGATTCGACAAAAGTGTATCGTCCTATATATATATATATATATATATATAAGTTGTTGTTATTAGGTTTATATTTGTAAGGTTGTATATTTGAGTGTCTTTGTGATTAAAAATATAATTGGCTATGACTGAATAGTGTGAATGGATTTGTATGATGTTTATGTATGTATGTATCGGATGACTAAGGGCAGGCTCGAGGTAAGAATTTTGTTTTATTTAAGAGAACCATACCATTGCCAGTCGAAATAATACGGCCGATGCTCATTTTACTCAACTAGGGTTTGAAGCACCTCAAGCGTCGGTGATATACTTATACATTTCATGTTAACCGACTGACGCATGTTGATGCCCTGTCGTCGATAACGTTTTACTCAACTCCTTACTATTGCCTATGTTGAGTAAAATTACTTTTACTATTTTTCTCCGTGTATTACAACAAATAACTTTTTACAATTGCTCTATCTAAGGAAATATCACGAAATCTGTCTCAACTGGCCCATTATCACGTTTCGAAATTTCAGCAAGAAATAATCATTATTTTCGAATTAGAAATGTTATCTGTAACGTTGCAGAAGTGCATCAAATTCTTTTCCGATACCGATCAGTGGGTGGAAACTTCAGCAAATGTAATGAAACACTATTCGGGCGCCCTCATAGGTATGCAAGATTTTTTTAAGAATAAAATTAAATATGCTTCGTTTGTCGAGAAAATTCAAATATTTCGAAATTATTTGTACTCAAATAGAAACAAATACATTTATTGACACCTTAAAAAGATTTGGGCATAAAGTTCAGATGTTAGAGAAAAATATACAGTTACATGCGACTGCAACACAAGCATTAGAGTGGGGCCTAGCACACATACTCTCTTTTATAATTAAAAAAATTACCTCTTCCTGTAATATTGTGATGCTAGTAGCTAAGGCACACTTTTTGGGGTGAGGACCAATATATTCAGATCAAGACGTAACCGAGCGCGCACGCAAGAAGGAGTCGAGGATTGAAATACATCGATCGGGTCTCAAAATGGTACATGAATACTAGCTATGTTTTTCAATTTTCCACATACTTAAAATTTTAGCACACTAGTGCGGGAAAATCAACTTTCCGCACGCAAAACGACACCGACCAGGCTAACTTTCGGTGTACAGCGAAAAAAAATATCGTTCATATCACGTCCAGAACGTATTTTAATCCTTTGAGGGTCTCTATGACCCCACGTGTCCTCTCAGGTCTAGAAACAGTCACTTTCAGCCCATTTTACAGAGCCGAAAACTTGCGTTATTTTGACATATGTTGAAGAAAATAATTATAAATATTAGTTCCAGGATTCAATC
This sequence comes from Diplolepis rosae, assembly GCA_030998225.1. NCBI lineage: Eukaryota > Metazoa > Arthropoda > Insecta > Hymenoptera > Diplolepididae > Diplolepis > Diplolepis rosae. The sequence continues at coordinate 9,080,596 of JAPYXD010000701.1, forward strand.
ACCGTAACAAAGTTATGACTCGCGTAATGCAAAATAGTATGCACATGACTTAAGGGCATCCGTTTCGCAGTTCTGAAGATATCATGGCAAACAATTTGAAAAATGCACTTTGGAAAAATATGCCTTAAAAAGTACAAACACCGATGACGCTGACCGCTCTGATCGCCCAAAACCAGCAGTTCTTCTGGAAAACATAACAAAATTCCACAAAATAGTGTGTTTACAATTTCACACGAATCTTTGGGGATGCGTAAGTTGTTTTCGAGATGGGTGCCGCGTTTGCTCACACTCGACAAAAACAACAACATGTCGACGATTCAGAGCGCTGTTTGGACCTGTTCAAGTGAGGTAAAAAGGATTTTCCGCGTCGGTATGTGACCATGGATGAAACATGGATCCACCACTACACACCTGGAACAAAAAAAATCGTCAGCTGAGTGGACAGCAGCTAGTGAAAGCCGTCCAAAGCGATCAAAAACTTAACAGTGGGCTGTCAAGGTTATGGCATCCGTATTTTGGGACGCGCATGGTAGTTTTTTTATCGACTATCTTGAGAAAGGTAAAACCATTAACAGCAACTATTACATGGCATTACTGGATCGATTGAGCGCAGAAATTAAGAAAAAACGGCCTCACATGCAGAAGAAAAAAGTTCTGTTCCACCAAGACAATGCACCGTGCCACAAGTCCATGAAAACGATGGTCAAATTGAATAAATTAACCTTCGAATTACTTCCTCACTCACCATATTCTCCAGACCTGGCCCCCAGCGACTACTGGCTCTTTGTTGACCTGAAAAAATGCTCCAGGGAAAAAGGTTTGGCTCCAATGAAGGAGTGATTCCCGAAACTGAAGCCTATTTTGAGAGCAAAGACGAATCATTATACAAAAAAGGCATTGAAAAGTTAGAGAAGCGTTGGAATAAATGCATTACGCTTCAAGGAAACTATGTTTTTGAATAAAGTCGAATTTCTCGAAAAAGCAGTGTTTTTCTTAGTTAGACCGGAAACTTATTGAGTGATATGTTAGATGAAGTTCATGGCTTATCTGTACCATTGTTTAAAACTGTGTACGATTGGATGATTGAGCTTAAACCTGGTCGTACATCCACTCGTGATGAACCCCGTTTAGGACGTCCAGTTGAGATAACGACGCTAGAAATGATCGGAAAAATTCAGGAATGATTTTAAACGATCGACGAGTAAAAATGCGAAAAATTGTTGAAACCACAGGCATATAACATGGCAAGGTAATAAAAATGTTGCATGCGCTTTTCTTTCGCAATCTTAGTGAATTTTCGCATCGGCATATCACTGTTTATGAATCTTGGATCAATAAAAACACGCCGAAAACAAAAGGGACAGACGAAACAGTGGACAGCATCAGGTGAACCAGCCCCGAGGAAGGCAAAAACGGTGAAATTGTCCGGCAAGGTGATGGAAAGGGTTTTTTGGGATGCAAACGAAATCATCTTCATTGATTACTTAGAAAAAAGACGAACGATTATTGGCCTAGCTAGGCAAAGAAATAAAGAAAAAACATTTATGTAAAAAAATTTTTATCGATTTTTTTTACCTATTACACCAGCGACTTCCTTAATTGAGCTGTTAAGTTGAAATTTTGAGTATTTAGATAAAAAGAACTAAGGATTGTTTATCTGCTCCTATATATTAATAATTAAATACAAACTTATTTTTGGTGATATTTCCTTCATAATTATAAAAATTTAGGATAAGGTAAACGTTTTTTACTGCTTGCTACTTAATTACTCAAAGTTTTAACTCGATATCACAATTAATGTCGAAATGCGAAGGGCAAAAAAAGTGTCGGTAAGGTAGGGATCGGATAAGTCATACATGGCCTCACGATTTTTGTTTCGTACATTCTCTTCTTGTTGCCCAGCGCCCCCCACTCGACGCGCACCAGAGATTCTCAGGCTCAGCAGAATTATTCTGTTCCGCTGAACAGCTCTAGCCCGGGCTCTGCATATTAGTCAAGAAATTTTCATAATGATATACGTTGTAACTTCCCAAGGCTCTATTATTTCACAAAATAGACACTGAAATTTTGTTTACAGTTTAACATAATCATTTATCAATTAATTCCATTTTTTTTGTTTTGTAGGTAAATCGACCAATAAGTAATGCTTCTATAATTCCGTTTTCATCTGAAGGCTGTTATGTTGACGACATGGACGTACTTCGGTTAATCGGATTTTGTTCTAGCAGTAATTACATTTGTGTACGTATAATAAAAATTTTAAATGATACTTCTTTACATTCTCATCATATCAGAAGATATTGGTTTTTTGTTAAAACTCACTTTCGGAGTTTTTTCTAATTATTTTACCCCCACTGAAAAAAAATTATAATTTTAAAATTTTCTTACTTGCATAAAGAAGATGTTTTCAATTCAAAAACATTTTCTTACATTGAGAATATATTCTTGGCAATATAAAAATATGATATACTTAAACCATAGTATGCCATGTAGAAATTTAACTTGAATTATTTCATAATGCCTAAGCCTCGCGGTTAGCGAACATTCGAAAATTCTTGTCAAAACCTAGCTAAAATCCATCGCTCATGCAGGATCGACTTGAAAAAATGATTAAAACATTAAATTGTGACTTCACTTTACTAATGTGTATTTTTCTGACACTGAAATATGTTTAACCCTCCGATACCCACCTTAAAAATTATTACACGGATACCAAGACCTAGAGGATTTCCCTTGCGTGTTAGAACATCTGCAGTGTTGCCAAATTATTGTATACTTGGCTGAACGTATAACATTAAAATGTGGCAACAACGCACTTAAGAAATCAAGCTATTTCCATTGCACAAAAGCCAACCTATAAAGAGTTTCCCTCAGAATTTCACGTAATCTTTGGTTTTGAGAATTGATTATTGAATAAGTTGAATAACTTGAACATTTTTTATTACTACAAAAAACTTTAGGAATAATTTGTGGAAAGGTATTTAAACGGACCAGACTGTGTGAAGCGTAAATTAGAAGTTATTTTGAAAAAACTGACCCCACTGAGGGAATTCCTCATTTGATTGGTATCGGAGGGTTAACATCCACAAATAAATCGAAATTCCAGAAAGATGTATTGGATCTGTAACTTAATTCGTGCGGTTTGCTAAGAGATGGCGTAACTTGATTATTATTCCATCGTTCCAATATTCTGAACATGCGTTGGAAAGCTACTGTCATTGTGCGTCTTTTTCAGTATATGTCATTCATTTGAAGCGTAAACAACAATAATTTTTTTTCACTCAAATATGTCGAACTTTGTGCCTGAAAAAGTGTTTTTGCAGGGAGTTCTTCTTCACTACTTTAATATGAAGAAAACTGTTGCCGAAAGTCATCGTATTTTGGTGGAAGTTTATGGTGAAGTCATTTTTGCATCGGACTGTTAATGGTGATGAAAAATGGATCCATTACTACAACCCCAAGCGCAAAAAATCATATGTGAAACCCGACCAACCAGTCAAATCAACGGCAAAGCCGAATATCCATGGCGCGAAGGTAATGCTCTGTATTTGGTGGGATCAGAAGGGTGTGCTGTATTATGAGCTGCTAAAACCGAATGAAATCATCAATGGAGAACGCTACCGAACACAATTAATCCGTTTGAAGAGAGCGATAGCCGAAAAACGCCCGGAATATCCGACCAGACACGAGGCAATAATTTTCCATCATGACAACGCTCGGCCCGATGTTGCTATTCCGGTTAAGAACTATCTGGAAAACAGTGGATGGGAAGTTTTACCCCACCCGCCTTATAGCCCAGACCTTGCCCCTTCTAACATTTGTTCCGGTCGAAGCAGAACGCCCTCACTGGAATGCGGTTCACATCAGAACAGGGTATCAAAAATTGGCTTGATTCATTCTAGGCCGCCAAGCCGGCGCAGTTCTTTTTGGATGGAATCCACAAATTGCCAGAAAGATGGGAAAAAGTCATAGCTTCAGATGGGCAATACTTTGGATAATACTATTGTACATGTTTTTCTTAAATAAACGGTCAAATTTTGAAAAAAAAAATCGCACGAATTAAGTTATAGATCCAATAAAAGAAAAACTTATATTCTGGTAGAAAACCATAGAATTTGAGATGGAATTTTTAATATCAATATTTACAGTTTATCACATTTTTAACAAGCAAGACTAAAATGAAAAATTATTAAAAATTATTGAAAAGAAATTTAAAATATATGTTAATGTTGATAGTTGAATTGAGGGTCCAAGGTATTCATTTATAAAAACGTAAAGTTTGGAAAATTATTTTATATATTTTTTAGATTCAAAATAAACCACTGATGAGGGCTTTGAACAGAGCTGGAACGTATGATTACGCGAAACTTTGAGAATTTTATTGAAATTTAATTTATACAGAAAAAACATTTTTCAACAATATTTTTAGTACAGTCTGTGTACTCCTACAATACATTTCGAAATTTTCTAACAAATATTTATAATATTTATGCTATATTTATATATTTATGCTCTTACCAAACATTGTCTGCACTTTTACAGTTTTTCGAATTTTTATTTATTTATGAATATTCAATACATTTCACTGACTCAAAATTACACATCAATGACTATGACTCATTCACTACACGCCTAAACTTAATCATTATCGTCCGCAATTTTCAAAATTTTTTAATGAAACAATCCCTACAAAACTTTTAAATGATTGTAGAACAGTAAAATAAAAAATTCAAAATTTAACCCTTATGACCACTCAAAGTAAGAGTACAGCTTACTTCATCAGGGAAATATTATTTGTCGTATGCATATCAGAATTTGATACCTTAAAATTTTAGAAAATTGTTTATATAATGTGTTAATACATACAAGTCAGATTTTCAATATCAGGGACCCGGTATTGCTAAGTCCTCGCCCAATATCTAGCGATCTGAGAATTCCAATCCCTTAAAATTGCACGAAAATTCCCGAACACACTCGAAGACTTCCGAAGTCGTTTGAGCAGTGGTGACGGGTCTCGCGTACGCAAAGCTGTGATTTATCCTTGTTTTGTTCTTCGCATTATCGAGCTCTCTTGTAATACCGAGGTATTTTTCGAAAAAATCCTGGTATTGAGAGACTGATCTGCAAATTAAAGTGATTAAAAGAATTAACTGAGGCTCAATTTATCTTATAGGTTCTGGATCTTTTCAGTCCTCCGTATTCTGTCTGTGATACGGGGAACGAACCATTATTTAGAGATGATCATGCATTCTATTTAACGCCACAAAACATTGGAACTTGCCGTCTTGAAAACGTATGCACTCCTAAAATAATTTAGCATGTAACATTATTTGTTAAAGTTGAATAGGTTACTTAAAATTTTATATTTCAAGGCAATTATAGCTTTTAATTTAATAACGGTATTTTAAAACTAATCACTTTAATTTTAGCATGACGCAGGAAGTCCGGTATTCAAAAACTCTATTTTAGTAGGAATTCTTTCTCAATATACCACACCAAGGTTAGAAAATGGGTTCGCATGTTCCAGGCTTGGAAGGATTGAGATGCAAGTTTATATCCACAAAGCACTAAGTCGCGCAGAAACCTTCTTATTTGAAGCAGGATTGCTGTAACGACCCATCAAGATCTCCCATGCATTATAATTTCTAAAAATTGAATAAGTATAAGCAATTCTATAATTAGAACTTCAAAAACTTCGAGAAATTGTTGAAAGATATTGATTAAGTTTTTTTTTCTGAACAAACACTGTAAAATTATACTTTACAAGCTTTAGAAGGTAAATATTCTTAAGAATAAATAAGAAATTAAATATCTCAACTTTACATAAGCAGGGTGACGGCACCAATCTCCAGCCATGCACCTTAGTTTGGCCAGCGCTTTTTGAAACTCTCTATTTAGAAACGTATTGCACTTCGTAAATTGTCAAAAAGAGGTTAGAAATTATAGATAATTTGAATAAAAAGTACATAATGCGTTTGATGGTTTGTTTTACCTACAGCTATTGCGTCATTAATGGTGATGTCACAAGTTAAAATACATATTCAAAAATTCAAAATACATATTTAATGTGCCTTCATGCTTTGAAGTAAACTTATTCATCTTTTCGCAAGTGTTTCAATCGGAGGTTCCAGCCAGGAAAATCCTGCAGAAGGAAACGAAGAAGGCTGCTAAAATACCGGAGAGACGTAAACGTACACGCCCAGAAGCTGTACTCATAAAGCCTGTAGAGGGAATGAGCTACGCTACCATCCTGCGCGACCTTAAGAAGCGCGTCCATCCTGATGAACTGGGTGTCATAGTCCAGAGAATTAGGGAGACGCGTTCCAAAGACTTCATGGTTGAACTGAAATGTTCCAAAGAAGGCAGAGGGCGGTTGGTTACCGCTTTCAAAGAGGTTATTGGTGCCAGTTGATTGCGTACATTGTTCTCAGCACCGAGACCGAGGATGTCGAAGAGGCTTTTTCGATCATGGATCAGAGCTAGAACTGAAGGTGTCTAACCAAGAGACTCTTCAGAGCTTACAAAAAGTCGTACATCCTTCTTTTATCATGAGGCAGCCCCGAAGAGGAAGCCTACGACAGGCCGCGTTTGTAGCCAAGCAGGCTGTTAAGGAGGACATTATCGGTGTAATGCTGGAGCATTACACCGATAACATTGGCGGGTGTCAGCTGTCCAACTTCTGTCTCTAGCGTCGATCTAGATGCAGCCCAGCGGTCCCACGGAAAGAAAGTGTGTCCTGTATCGTCGCTTGCGTATCCACAGTACACACAGTTGGGGTTTGGTACTTTGCCCATCTTGTGAAGATAAGGACGGAACAAACCGTATCCCGTAAGGAATTGCGTCAAGTAGAAATCAACTTCTCCGTGTTGACAGTCGACTCACGTACTCAACCAAGGGATCAGCCTCGCAGTCTATCGTTGTCTCAGTACGTTATCCCGCCGTTGTTGCCACACCGTCATGGTGATTTCTCTGGCCTCCGTTTTCGTACACGGCTTGCCTACTTCATACGTTCACTCGCAGATGCTCTTTTTCTCCAAAGCCAGCAGGTCAATGAATATCATCCCTGCTATCACGAGGGCTGCACGTACTGAGACGGTGCGACAGAAGTACGCGATTCTCAGGACGCCTCTGTACTGCACTCCTGTTAGTTGCTCTCATTAGGACTTTTTATTGAGCGCGTCAGGCCAGATCCCACTCTCGTAAAGGAGAATCGACTGGGTGACCGGCATTAGGAACCGGCGCTTGCCCGGTCTTGGGGCGCTGATCCTGGTTTCTCAGGCAGCTCCGCGCGGAAAACGCACCGAGGAGTCTCTCCGCAGGATAGTGCTTTGTGACCAACCTTGCCACATTTAGAGCAGAGGCTGCTCCTAACCGGTCCTTTGCAGTTCCAGGCCTGGTGTCCATACTCCAGGCACTTGAAACATCGTGTTGATCCACCCGATTTTTATTCAGGGAGTTTCCAGAAGTTTGTTCGCCGCCTGTTCGTTCAATGCAGCGAAAGCTATGGCTTGTTTTCTTCTGTTTCTTTTTGTCGATTGAGACCTTCACATCTCGATATCCTTCCTTCAATTCCGTCTTGAGTACCTCCTCGAATTCTTCCTTGGTGATGGTGCTGTCGAGGTCCAATAGTTCCAACATCACTTTTAGGGCCAAGTTTCATATTACTCCAGTTTTTTCTAAGATAGATCTCACTGCATTTGAAAAGGCATTCATGTCACAAGCACCTTAAATGGTTACCTTTTAGCATGACGCAGGAAGTCCGGTGTTTCTGTTCCAGTTTCCATCTGTGCCTTGATGTTCCTGAGGACATCTGCGTAAGATTTTCCTCCAGCAGGCTTGATCAGCAGTGCATTCGTTGCCTTCTTTTCGGCTTTTTCTCACTTATTCTGGCATCCTACTTCAGTAATTCGGCATTCCCGTGTTTATTACTTTCCCTCTTTTGAGGAGTGGGGACTCCTTGCGATTGAGGACGATCTGTTCTCTACTTTACTTTCCCCTGGACAGCCGACCATTCTTTCTGAGCAGTTCCATTCTTCCTCTTATTTTCCGTCGTATTAGATTAAATTTATAGTTTATTGACTACAAAGTACTACTTATATAATATTTCTGTCAATACGTAGTTAAAATTTGGAAGGGGAAACTGGCACGCTTCAGTATACCAAAACTTATTTAATAACACTTTACACTGACACTACACGACTATAGCTCTTATACACTAATACAGTCAGATTCGAGAATCAGTCCCGGAACATAAAAAGTTTTCATTGAGGACATTTTTTTATGTGCTGCGTATTTCTTAGGATATTTCGATTTCTCAAGATAAAAAACTCATCCTGTATTGTATATGCAAATGATACTATATATTTTTATATTGATTTTAATAGAAAAACTTTTAATTTTAGGAAAATGTAGAAAATTACTAATGATTGGTAGTAGCACTTTTTACTAATTCAGAATTAGAGACTTACTGTAGACATTTTTTATAGAATTGAATTGAAATATCTACACTATATTTTTAAAAATAACATTTGCAGACCTGTGCGAGTGTTTACACCTGTTCTGGTAATCTATAAATAAAAGAATATGCACGTGGAAATGTAGTTATCAAGTCTGCATCTTGAAACTCTGTTATTTTTTTTATTAATGGCACGTGAACTAAAAAATTTCTCAGCAAATTAACAGTAAACATACAAAAAATTTTCATTCACGCGATCTCTTTTTTAAATATTTGTAGTAAGAGAAAAAACTGTGTAAGAACTATTTCAAATATCTAAATATTTGAGTTTCAAAATGACTGTTAAATTACTTCTTTAGATGTTAGAATTATAACTACTATTTCAACATCGGTAAAAGATAATACATTTTCATAATATTAAGGAAGGAACTTATAAATTCAAATATTTTCGTAGATTATTGAATGCTGATGGATCCTTATTCGACAAATAAAACTCCACCTCATATTGATGTACTTGCAGTTTTGAACGTTCATTGAACAATGGAAAATTTTTTTTTAAAAACTAAATGATTAGTTTTTGGTCCAGAAAATTAAAAAATAGTGTATTGTTCATGAACGATTGTATATTTGAAGGGCCCTAAATATAAATATAATAATCAATTTTTTTATGAAAAAAAAAATTTTGTCATCCTTCAATGAACGTTCAAAACTGTAAGTACATCTCATATTGTGAGAATTCAAAATTTTTTATTCAATCAAATCTTTTTTCTGATTTTATTTTAATGACCTAAAATTTTAAAATTATTCGATATCAATTAGAGTCTACAGACATATGATATTATAATTATACATGCCCTTGAAAAAAACAATTTAATTCCGTTCGATAAAAAAAAAATTATACAGTAGACCTACCGAAATTTAAATAAATGACTGTAAATATGTTGAATTTTATGAAGAAATAAATAAACAATAATATATTGAATTCATTTCTGTTAATAAATTCTATGAGAAATTTTATTGCAATACAACTTAAAGGGATTAAAGTTGTAGATTCAAGATGATCTGTATTACATCGGGGATTATCTGTTTCCCATGATGGTTGTTTTTCATTCACATCGAGTGCCACAAGGCAAGCTCATATTCATACCGATCTGGATATCTTGAATGGCGCAACCCTCGTTCCCTTTATTGTTCACGCTTTTGTGCAATTCCAATCCATGAGTGCTGTACAGTCTGCTTCGTTTTTTCTTTGGTTCAGCGCAAATATGTGTCTTGAAAGATTTGAGTACGAGAACGATTTTGTCAACGGTCGCCTTTTTATTATTTTCCTTTTACATCACCTGAGTTCAAACGAGCAAACAGAAGCTGGAATTACAACTTGAGCGCAAAGTTCTGCTCCACTTGAGAATCGGACCTCATTGTTTAGACAGTCTACTCGTGAATATGGGTTGAGGGTCTTTCGAATGTGAATTGGGAATTGAATCCTGATGTCTTAAATGGGCCAATTTTATTTTATTTTTATCCTCTTTTGAATTTCAGTTCCAATGTAGTATACTAAATCAAATTTTTTCACCATGATTCTATCATTTTTGAAGGATAAGATAAACAAAGACTAAATAAAAATTAACATGTTTTGCAATAAGAGTCTCACCTGACTAATTTTAGGCTGATCAACAAAATATGACTTGTGTGTTCATGAAATGAGATATATCATTTACAAAGCAATTTTATGTGCTTAATTAAAATCTGGCCTTTGTTTTTTCCCAGCATGTCAGGTTTTTGAGATTTTTTGAGTTAAAAATGTTTGCCGAAATTTGTTTAAACGGAAAGTAATACATGATTTCGATGCGTTTTTCAACGCAGAATTCATTGATTGTTTTTTTTTCGCTAATAGATAATTTAAAAAAAAACTTTTAAAAACACGAAAAAAAATGGTTTTACAAAAAACCTTATATTTAACTGAATATTAATTTTTTCACTCAACTGCGTGTCATTCTTTTCTTTTTTTGATGCAGAGAAATTTTTTAAAAAGTTTATAGTTCTAGCTATAACTTTTCGAAAGATGCATGGCAGAGAAGATGTCTCTTTCTATAGAGTTGCCAGTTTGACGGCTTACAAGTACTTGAGGCGAATCATTGTACTGTTTTTTATGTGCCTCCGGCGCGTAAACTCGTTTTTACTCTACAGTTGAGAGTAGCGTAATGTTATGTATTACGATACAGAGGAATGTAATGTAAACATTGAACTGCACATGTGCCTATAACCATACAGCGGAGCGTAATCTTCTTCTTATTCTTCTTCTTCTTCGTACAGCGTTGGCACCGTACTGACAAAGCCATGTATATTTGAACTGCGCATGCTCTATTACAATACGCTACTACTACACAAGATCGAGAAAATCAAAATGGCTGGAACTAGTCGCGAAAAATCAAGTGCAATGGACGAGAATCATGATGAATACTAGGTTAGATTCGAGTGTACGCATAAAAACTCGTATACGCATGCACCGAAGTCACATAAAATAGAATATGTGCCAATGCACACAATTCGGGTAATTACGAGACCTGCTTAAAATGCTCGCAGGACTGATCTCGCCTCGGTTTCGTCTCGGTTCGTCGCTTGTGGCGTAATAACCCTCATTATGCGCCTAGGCCCATAATATACTATTGAATTACATTGCATTAAAGTTTATAATATTTGCAATATTTGCAAGTATCGAATTTCTACGGCTCCTCTAGACAAATAATAGACGAACAAGAAAGAATCTGCTGAGGCTTCGGTGGCGTAATTTGTTGGCGTACTACTCATGTAAAGTAGGGACCTCGCACAGTGGTTCGAAATATTATTTTACTGTCCCTAATCAGCTATAGGTCGCATTTCTTAACCGATTTTGAATTTTGTTTCTTAGAAATTCTCAGGATTGAATTCTTAAGAGAATTATCGATTGCGATTTTTGAATTTTTTTCCCCAGAGCACTAATTATTAATAACATTTTCCATAAACAAGTATCACAATCTGCCGATTCTTGGAAAAAGAAAATGATTTTTTTTATCAATTATTGTTGAGATAAACTCAATTGTGATATATAACCAACAATATTGATTAACAAAGTTTCTGTGTTTATCATTTTCATATAGAAAGAAAACTATCGAAGTACAGCATTAGTCAATATTTATATTAATACTGGAAATATCATAAACATTTCTTTATAGAAAATGTTATTAACAATTACAAAAATTGTTATTTAGTGTCCCATATCTATTTTTAGAATCACTTTTAGGTTATTGGCGGATAATTCTCATGAAAAACGGCTTTTTTGTATAAAAAAATGATAAATCTAAGTCTTTGGTTAAAAAATTTTTTATAACATTTATATAAATTATATTTAAATTTAAAGAATTTGAAGTCTTTCTGTGGAAAAAGTGACGCTTTCGACTGCAAACTTAACAATCTACTTTGAAATGATTTATATAAATTGTTTTTAAATTAATTTCGTTGGTTAATTATCACAAAAAGTGTTATTCCAACAATAATTGAAGCAAAAAGAATTTTTTCCTAAAAAAATTTTATAGTGACCAATAGGGTCACTTTTTTTAGAAAATCTTATTAACAATCTACAGATATTATTTATGTTTGATCAAGATTTAAATTTAAAAATTCCTTTGAAGGCAATTATGAATCACTTCTTGTCTGAAAAATCAATCTGCCTGTGATAAAAACTCATGAGATGAAAATTCGTTTATAAAAATGTTTATAACAATAGTAATTTTTAAGTTATGTAAATTTTTCGATGCAAATTGTGACTCTTATGAAAAATCTTAGCAATTAGAGCCAAACAAAAATTTTTTTCGACGAGAAGTACAAGCAAGTAAGAATTCGTTTATAAAAATTGTTTATAATAATTAGCTCAAATATTAATAGAGATATTTCTATTCTATGAGAGCAGTTGCAATAATTCTGGCCAATAGTGAGTTTATTTCAGCATTTTTCTTAAGGTAAAAATTCACAAAGCTAAAATGGCCAATCTGTGTCTCGGTTTGAATCCGGTTTGAGGTAGATTTTTTCTCGTTCTTCAATTATTTGTCTGAAAAAACGGTAGAAATTCGATACTGAATTTATTGAAAATCCCAGACGTTAAAAGTATTGAATAAAATCTCAACAATCATAATAAGATATTACGAGGTAATATCTTAGAAGCTTTATTATAGTATAGTAATCTATAATTATGATAATTAAGCTTTCAAGACAGTACCCAGTAATTTATATTTTTCTCTCTATATAGTCAGTATATTTTTCAGTAGGATCAAGCCAAAAATATATTTTAGACGTGCAATTTATTAGTTATTTTTCTAAATTGATAAAATAAAAGAAACATAAAGCTCCCATATGTCGTAATCATAAAAATGTCAGTTAAGTGCTCCTGCTTTTCAATCCGAAACTTATTTACAACTACAAAGAATAAAATCTGACTATGATTTATTTTCCACAATAAAAATTAACGTTTTCTCATTAACCATTTCTGTCTGCTTTCCTAAATAATGTGTACCCTCATGAGGGAAGAATAAAACAGCAAAATTTTGTATAGAAAAAGTTTAGTGCTCTTGATTAAAGGAACCAGTAGTTCCGCCAATTGGAAAGTTAAACAAGGTAGTTTGAATGGAGTCGACATACGGGTGTACATACACGTGTGCAGGAGCCTATATGCAATTATGTTCCACCTACGTGTACAACGAGCACACGTACTTGGCAATGAGAGAGGTGCCGAAGGGCACCATGAAACGACGGTAAGGGTACGATGGCACTGTTTGTGAAGCGGTGTATTATACTGTCAGCCATGTCGGGGATTAGCAATACATCGGGCTCGCGAACCCAGTGCGCATCTGTTCTTCCTGAGTCCCTTACAAGCATTGCATTGCAATTCACGTGCAACGGGGTCCAGTGAAATTTGCAAATAACGTGAAAATCTCTCTACAAATCCCAAGCGGTATTACGTATTTAAGTACCTCACAGCTGATATTAACAGTAACTCATTAAAATAAACAGCACATCATTCCAAGTCTTAATATTCTCAAAATACTTTTACAATTGCAAAAGATGATTTGAGACCATTTTCGAGAATCGTTATTTCTGTTACTTATTTTCTTCACTACAGCTTACTTAGCTGCTTTATTTTAAGCCTGCTTACTCGATTTACAATGTGCATTCTCTTTAGAAGCAGTATAAAATTTTTTAACAAAATCTTGAGAAAACATTGTATAAAAATATGATAATTCTCTGCGAACAAACTGATATATTAGGGGCCGTCCATAAATCTTGGGTCAGTGGGGGGGGGGGGGGGTCATGATTTGTCACGCCCGAGGAGGGAGGGTTTTTCAAAAGGTCACATGACAAAGTAAATCGTATAGAATTGCTTATTTGTTATATTTTTAGTCAGCTCAGTATATCAAGTACAAAAAATAATTGAAAGAAAGATTTTTTTCAAACATTTTTTCCATTTAAATATTATTATACATATTTTTCCTCTGAGTTAACAATTTTTAATTTCACGAGATTTGTGGACGGCGCCTTATTGAAATTTTTGTGAAAATTTTATCGGCAAATGAGATGTAAAAAAAAAAAACTTAAAAACCGTGCAACTCTATGTCGTCTGTATTTTTTCAATATAAACTTTTATTTTTTGTTGTCGACTTTTTTATACAGTCAACTAGCTCGGTACTACAATGGGCCATTTCACTAGACCTATGAGGGAATTCCACGTAGAGCCTTCAAAGGATCTTCGTGGTTTGTCAACGTAGGACCATTATTGTAAAGGGGAAAACCACGTAAGGTCTCGCGAGGGCTGACTAAAAACTTCCACACGGTCTAATTTATAATATTAATATTTATTGCGTGCAGGAAAGAATTTTATTACCATAACATTTTTTTTATAGTCCAAAATGAGCCTTTTTTCAAACGAAAAATGAACTTTGACTTTTCTCATCCACTATTCCGTAAAAACTCAAAACTTTTCGAAATTCTTTGTCCAAGCAGTAGCTAGTAAAATTTACTAATGAATCCCCTTGGAATTTTTTATCGGAGATGATCCAGTATTAAGCAGCTGTTGGAACCTCATAACGCCCTTTTCCTTGGCCCTTGACAAAATTGTGTATACACTGAGAAAAATGGATCATAAAATTTAATATCCAGGTCCAGTGACTATGGTACAGCTATTTCGATTATAAATACTATAATCGAGACTATAAGAAGTATAATCCAGATTATAAGTGACATAACCTACAATTTTATCTATATTCTAAAATCATACCGCTTATAATCGAGATTATAGCTTTTACAATTCAAATGGCTATCCTATAGTCACTGTACCTGGTTATTAAATTTTATAATCCATTTTTCTCCGTGTAACTTGAATATAAATTAATATTTTGTAATGAAAAAATTATTGTAGCTTCTTACAACATGTATACATGTTTCATACTTAAGTATTTTTTTTTGGTCGAAAAAATCTAAAGACTTCTTTTAAGACAATTTTTGTGCTGGATTTCAGTCACCGGCCTAATTCGAGCCAAAAATAAAAAAATCAGTGTAGAAGTAAGACTTTTTTTCTGCGTAGACAAACGAGATTGAACTTGTCTCGCATTAATTTATCTGCTCTCTTTATCTAAATAAGTGAAAAGTGAGACACTAATTCAGCTTAGTGGAAATTTCTGTTAATTATTAGTCATTTTTCTAGTAATTACTTTTTGAAAAGTTTATAACTACTTATGAAAACAGTAAAAAGTGACCAATATTTAGTAACAATTGTCACAAAAGTTATAATGTTACAATTAAATTAAAAAGTTATCTTAGATGAACGAATTAATGTATAATTTAGTCACGTGTTTTGATTTACTCATGGCCTTGAATAAAATCATTTAAAAAAAGGATTTATACTTTACAAACGGTAAAACTAAGATCTTAATATGATTTTTTCATGTATTTTGGCCCACTAAACACGAAAGTCACACTCAAGCATTTTTTTATGGAAGCGCTTTCTAGATATCAATGTTTGAAATTCAAGTTTTCCAACTTATTAAAATCGCTAGCATATGAACTACTGGGCCGATCTGAAAACTGCAGGATAGAAAGTTGTAGAGGATTAAGTTGCCTTCAATTTGAATGCTTGTTTAGGCAAATCGGTCAATCAGAACTCGAGATATACTCAAAAACGTCGGAACAACTCTGAAAATTAAAAAAAAAATGTTGTACATTGATATCTCGAAGACGCTTCCATAACAATTTTTTTGAGTGTGACTTTCGTGTTTAGTGGGCTAAAATACATGAAAAAATCATATTAAGATGTGATGGGCAGAAAAAATTTTAAATTTTGTAAACTAGTGTAATTTAGCGTCCTATCTTCAATTATATTTTATAAAACGTGAAATATCTTTGTTCACAGCTCACTTGTCCCAATATTTTCTTTTATGAGGTCATTATACTCAACAATTTCCATTTAAATTTGACATAATACCGATAAAAGTTAAGAAAAATAACAGCGATTCTTCGAAATTTTTGACGGGTGTAGTCTTGTGTAAAGCCAAGATAAGCGAAACATTATAACTTATTCAAATATTACGAATTATTTCACTTAATCATTAACATATTATTTACAAAAAATTGCTTATAAAAATTTTTTAACATTTAGGAAGTTCTATAATTTTTTTAATCCTCAGTTGATTAGCAAATTTCATCAAAATCATCTTTTCAATTAATTGTTTATTTTAATCAAGGCCATAGATTAACCGGAAAATATGACTAAATTATATATTAACTCTTTCCTATAAAACAATTTTTTTATTATAAAAAGTAACTAGCTACTTTCAATTAGTTACTTTCCATTGGTAACGATAGTTTCGTTTCATTCAGTAACAGTAGCTATAAAAATTGTGACTTTTTCTCGGTATTTCCGAAATATTGTAGAAACATTTTTTTTTATTATGACATTCAATATAGTTTATTGCTCTTGAAACAATTCTTTTATTTTCACTATTCGAATTGTGACAGTTTGAACGATGAAGCTTCCGGAAAATTATTGTTGTTAAAAATAAACAAAGAATACAGATATAAATAATCGTTAAATATTTTTCTTAGCAAACATTTTTCATAATTTGAAAAGGAATAAAAAAATTAATGATAGCTTTTTTGCGAAAATGACCAACAAATGTATGCATTAAAAAGGTAACAATAATTAAGCTATTAAGCAATGCAATGTAGATGTTAACTTTTAATATTTTTTTTTAATATTTAATATTGGAAATTTAAACTTATCATCTTGATTTTATATTCAGTGTAAAATTATAGTAAAATGTAAAGTAGTTACAAAAATGAAATTGACAGAGTTCTGCATTGTCTTTCACTGTATTATTTAAATTTTTAAAAAGATAATTTTTACCTATATTAAAGGACATTAATTTTATGCTAACATTTTTTTAAATTTTCAATACACTGTGATTTTTATGATTTTGAGTGTCTTAAAGTTATATTTTGGTAGCTATTATTGGATGAGAGATGATATAAATAATGATGCTTACAACGAATTTTTCTATTGGTATTAAAACATTTTCTTTAGTATCATTAAAAGCAAATAATTCGCCTATAATTTTTGTCGATTAATCAAGAACAACTCGAGGATCAAAGGAAAGTTTTGTGAAGCATTAAAGGTAATAGGGTGGAGCCGTCATTACTTGAAACTATTGGGTATGTGTAGGTATAACCCCAAACTCGAATTACTCTTGAAACTGGTACAGCGTGGATATTACGGAAGCAAGAGTGTGTGTCGCTTAACAAACAAGGAGTGATTAATAGTAGCTCGTTGGCCTCGATAACGCGATTTCGTCGTTTGTGTCAACCCCTAAGGCATCATCGCGACGCAATCCTGCACAAAACACACCATCCCCGACGCATTGCTTGAAAAACGATGTCCGCGTGGGGCAGAATGGCGACAACGGCCCAGAGGATACACCGGAAATTACATTTCATCACTGTGGTATAGTAATAACATGGTTTCGTCTATAGATACTACTTCTTCCTCCATGAGAGGGAAGATTTGAGAGGGTAAAATCGATGCTTGAATAGTCAAAGGAGATTCTGAGAGGAAATAAAAATAAGAAGAAAGACCTGTTTCCAATGGTTGAGACTCCATGATTGTCGAACTGAGTGATGGAGCTCTTCGTTTGTTCGAACTCCTTAAGTGATGGGGCAACGATTGCCTCTTCAAGATATAAGGACAGGGAAGAAACTTTAAGATCAACCCTCGTACGCAGTGGCAACCGTTTTTATAAGGGAGATGATTAAATTTTTTATTTTGCTTCTTCTCAATGTAGTTTGAAATATTGTATGATCTGTACAAGGATTTTTAACCCTTGCTTACCACACTTCTCTGGAGTAACACGCTTACCACACATGGGTCCAAAGGACCCAGGCGAGAAAAATTGTTATAAAAAATGAAAAATTACATATATTGACTCGACATTTTTTTTAAAACTTCTTGAATACTTACTTTAGAAGATTCCATAGGCTATATAGCCAAAAATTAAATTCAAATATTTTTTAAAAAATGCTAAAGTCAAAAAAGTGGGAAAAATGACTATTGTTACTAAAGAATTCACAAATTTTTTAATTTTCCATATTAAGGGCTAAAAATTTAGGGCAGTCTTCTAATAATGTACCACTACAAGAAAAACAATAGTAGTTTAGTGGATCTTTAAAAAAGTATATTTATTTTGGAAAATGAATGACGAAAAAAAGTGGAAAAATGAAATAGGCGTTTTTGTCAAAGTACACTATTGTATTATCTATTACAAGATGATATTTATTGAAAATAATCTCAAATTGCTTGATCCAATATGACACGTAAATATCTTTCTGGCCATCGATTGCTTCGACCACTCACTGTGTATGATTTCCTCTTTTCTGCATACGGTAGAAATTACTTATGAAAAGCCGAATGTCATAAGACATTATAATAAAACAAATCCGCTCTACAGGTACCAAAAATCGGATTTTCAAAGGAGGTGCTATGAAAACATTTTTTTGAAACGAGTAAACAGAAAAAATAGAAAATTTTTTTTTTATTTCATCGTCGAAAATTTATCATCACTCCATTTAACAATTATCGTTATTGAAATGTTTTATATTGTTATAAAAAAAATTAGACGTTATTAAACGTACTTTATACGCTTTATTCTTTAATGTAAAGCCAATATACACTAAAACAAAAATTCTGTCCAAAAAATCGCTTTCGATCGTACTTACCACACATGGGTCCAAAAGACCCAGGCCTATTATTGGACAGTTGCCAAAAGTAGACGAATGGCTCTAGCGTCATGCTAAATGACCTGAAGGGTAGTTAAACTCTTCAACTATCGATAAATGCCACTACAGACCGGTTTCTATTTCATTTAGGTATTTAAAATTGAAGCGCAAAAAGGTCCTGGGTCCTTTGGACCCAGAGTGGTAAGCAAGGGTTAAATATGATTTTACACTGAGATACCACTGAAGAGAGTCGAATGAAAGATACATGTTCGAATGAAGGAAATGCCTTTTAATTTACGAGAAATTCAAGAAGAGCTTTGAAAGTTAATGAAAACCATAAGCAGGATATTTATTATACATACAGAATGCTTTTTAATTATTTCTTCATAATACTTCGCTTGTCATTTTCTATTGGGATATTTTATCCAATATGGAGCTATCTCATTGTTTTATTATTTCGAATTGATTGATTCATTTTTTCTTCATTTTAGATCCTTGGACATAATTGGATACCTTTGTTATCTTGCAAGAAGCATTATACAATAGGAAAAGAAACACAGATCTTAAAATTGAGAAACTTGAAATCGCTAACGATTCCAATTATGAAGCAAAAGACTAATATTTGTACATCAACTTCGCGTAATATACTTATATATTTTTCTACTTTCTTCAAGAAGAATTATTCATTAAATTAATCTATTCGTTTTTAAATATTGCGAATTCCTGGAAACTGTAGGTATTGTAAAACATTCTCTGTAATGTTACAAAATTACAGAAAAATTAGAATTCCCAGATTAAACATTTTTTTGTAATTTCCTATAAAACTACACAGAATTGATTTAAAAGAAACTTTTTACTATTTATTTTTAATCTACCATCGTACAATTCCATGTAGACATGTTCTTAATTATCTAATAATAGAACTACATATATACAACTTTTCCCTGCACCGAAAAATGTTGTTTTTTATTTACTTTTAACAAAACATTTTAGAAAAGACAAATCATCAGCAAAATTTCTATATCTATATAAAATTCAGTTCCTTTTATTATTACTTTTCATTCAAAAGACGGAAGTGAATAATTCTGATTCACAAATATATAAAAAATTAAGTAAGTATATACAAAATTATACAAAATATTGTTGCTAACTAAATTTAAACACACAATTGCATTTCTCACGCAGCTACAAAGGCCTTTCAAAAATCAGTTATTCAATGTCAAAAAGTGTGACAGGCTTCAACTGGTTGTAAAAAAGAAAGCATACTGGACCCTCGACAAGCAAGTGAAGCGCGAGAATCGATCTTAAATCATCAGCAAGAAGCACAGGACATTGAAGGTATAGAGCTAGCGAGATTAAAAAATGCGGTGAATCGATTATGCCATTTACAAGGAACAGCGGTATCACATCTCGATCATAAATCACTGTCAAATCCAGGGTAATCGAGTGGTACAGCGGGTAAGTTCGCGATATTAATTCTTGTGGGATACGGTACGGTGAGGTGATCCAACCAAGACCAAAGTCAGTATATAACTTGTGCGAACGAGACGTGCCATGGAAAACGCCTTGTGCATTTCCGACTCGTTTCTCCCTCACTACTCACCCTCGAATCGGCCTTGGGGTTCTTTCTTTACCTTAGTCTCTTACCCGTACCCCACCTTCACCGGGTGAAGCTAAGTGCACCCTCGTCCTTCGCGCTTCGCCTCAAGATGAAAAATTCTCACCACGATCGTCGACCCAGCTTTCCACCTTTGCGTCAATCAAAAATAAAAGTTCGCGTCATATTTTCAGCTGTCGGGAACCCCAACAGAATTCACTACCCGAAAACAAGCCGGATTTCCCCGTTTGGCTCTTTCCAAAACGATTTAGGTGTGTTTTTTCTATTAAAAGTTTTATTAGAGGTAATAAAAGGGAAATCGGAAAAAATGTGAATTATCTTTTCATGTGTGATTTCAATTTTTATAATCTGAAAGAAAAAGAAACCAAAGGTAGGATTCTGAGTTAGAACTGTGTTTTAAATCTTAAAAATATTATTTAGCATGTATCGATCATAGAGAATTCTTTCGATAATCTTTAATTGATTGAAAAATGAGTTACAGTCAAGCTTGAATTAAACCATATTGATGGTAATTCTTTTTTTAATTAAATAGTAATTATTCAAAGAATTTTAAATAGCTTATACATGATAAATAACATTTTTTAAATTTATAATACAGTGCTAACTCAATCCCAGCTTAGATGTTTAAATGATCTTGAAACTTTTTCTGGTCGTTTAGATTACTATTTAAAGCTGTAAACATGTTCTGAAATGTACAAAATCTTTGTCTGAAATTTACGACACTTTTGAGTAAACATACAGTACCGCTCAAAAGTTTGGGAACGGTTAAACAATTTTATCACTAGATAAAATGTGCAAAAACTCGGCAAGGAATGATCGTAGAAAATTTTTGATATCGCATTTTAAATGTCTTTCCGAGGGCATTCAAACTATATTTTTCATATTTTTAAAAATTTTATATCTTTATAAAAAATGCATTTGAAAAATTATAATTTTATTGAAGTTGCTTTGTTTCAGTCATTTTTTAAGGAAACGTTAAAAAATAATTTTTCTATGTAGCTTCCTAAAGTACTCGGAAAAACCTTTAATTTTGTGTTTTTTTTATATTATTGCGATTTTTTTTTGGAATGTAATGTTATTTCAAAGTTAGAGTTGTACACTGAAAAAATGGTTAGTAAAACCAACTACTTCGGTTTGTAAAATATGCCTCAGCTATTTTATTAGTTAGCACAACAATTTTTTTTGTTGGTGTTTCTACCCAAGTTCTTGTAATAACAATTGAGATAGTGACACCAACAAAAAAAAATTGTTGTGCTAACTAATAAAATAGCTGAGGCATATTTTACAAACCGAAGTAATTGGTTTTACTAACCATTTTTTTCAGTGTAATAATACGAAAGTATAAATATTTATACTTCTTAGAAGAATACATTATCACAACTCTAGCTTTGAAAAAACATTACATTCCGAAAAAAATCGCAATAAAATTTTTAAAAAACACAAAATTAAAGGTTTTTCTGAGTACTTTCGGAAGCTATATAGAAAAATTATTTTTTGGCATTTCCTAAAAAAATGACTGAAAAAAGCCATTTCAATTATCTTAATTTTACGAAATTGCAACTGAAAAAAACTGGTCAATAACAGTTTAAACTCATGAAATGTTAATACAAGTATATGTATTTAATCAGGCGCAATTGAATAGGAAACTCCAGGCGAGAATTTCAGTTTAAAATGTTTATCTTAAACAGTTACGAAGTTAAGTTATAAAACAGAAAAAACTGCTGACACATTTTTAAAGTGTCATTTGTATGTTTTATTTTATTAGAATTGAAATGAGAAAAGAATGTTCTTTTTATTCTTGATTAAAACACTAAAGGCTTTATGTTGGATCCTAATGCTAGAGCCGGACGTATTTCTTCAATTGAACGCGCCACTTTTCTTTGCTTTATTTCTGGAACTCGTAAAGTGCGAAATTCGTTTCGTCTCATAAAAAAGCATTCGGGATATGGTATGGAATTATATAAATGAATAATAAATAATCGAAGTTATAACACAGTACCGTATGGAGTTTGAAGTTTAATACAATCTCTGGGACTCATTTTCCAGACCACAAATTAGGTGGAAAACGAGTTTGCTGGAAGGGTTTGGTGAATCAGTCAACCAATATGAAAATCAATCAATGGCATGGTTGAAACCGAATTAATATGCAGGCATACATGCGACTGTAAAACGAGGGCTTTTTGTGAGAAAAAGCATGGAAACAGAATTCAATTCAGAGTTTGGAACACAGATGGCACCACTGTCATCTTCAAAATGTTTTCAATAGAAATTTTTTACCCAATATTTCTATTCAATTCACCTAACAAAAGCTTGCAGAGTTTGACG
Organism: Diplolepis rosae; assembly: GCA_030998225.1. Lineage (NCBI taxonomy): Eukaryota > Metazoa > Arthropoda > Insecta > Hymenoptera > Diplolepididae > Diplolepis > Diplolepis rosae. The sequence continues at coordinate 9,103,284 of JAPYXD010000701.1, forward strand.
TGAAACAAACAACGAAAAACAGTTTCATTTGATAACACAAACAAATCAACAAACTTTCAATGTACTAGAAAAGTGAAAGCAAACACCATTTTTAATCTCAATAATTAAGCAATTCATATAAAAATATTAAAACGCAATGAAATAGTTTCATTCAAACATTAAAGTTTGCAGTTTAGAGAACTTTCTTTTGCCAGAATTATAATTATTATAATTATAGAATAAAAACTGTCATTGAGAGTATTTTGTTCTCGTGTTTAAAATAAAATGTTTTTTTGCAATTCGTTTTATGTTAAATATTACAAGCTAAAGTTAGTCTCGATTTTTAGTATCTCTAAATGCTACCTCTGAGTGTTATTCAACTATGCAATCAATTTTATTTACACAAATACATAACTTTGAAGTTAATGAATAATTGGATATAATAACAAGAATTGAGAAAAGTGAATTAGTTTTACGAACTATTTTGAATATCCTGTAAACATCTTTCTACTTCCTGAAGACCTTAAAGTGAAATTTTCGTGCTGTCTTCCCGAAGCAGGTTTGCCTGTCGAGAAACTTTGGTGAAATACTTTCCTTCATCTTGTGCATGTCGACAAGCACGTTGAGGAAGATCCTGCCAATGTAAAGGATAGCTTGGATCGTTGGAAGCGGGCCAAGTTGAACAGGGTCGCTGTTGTGTGCAACCAGCATCGGTCAATGGACCATACTAATTGCTCCACTGACTACTCTAAGCCCTTTTGTTCGCACCCTTGTTGGTACTTGGTATAGAATTGAGTACTCATTAGATCTTACATATCTACTGCTTCATAACAATATTCCTTTCTTCCCAAAATAGAATTGAATGAAAATAGCTAAAACGATTAAGGAACATTTCTAATTGCAAAAAAATTTCTGTGATGCAAGAACGACTATGACTGTCAAAATATAAATATTTAAAATTCCAGTTTATTAAAATTTCTATAAAAAAATATATTCTTATGTTTTAAAACGGAATTTTTTATTTCTCAAGTTTCTTTATTTGCTACATTAAAAGTTCCAAAAGGAATTCGATTTATCAGAACGTAAAGGGTTGATAATTATATGTTTTAATATAAAAAAATAATTTAAATTTTGAATTTATACAAGATTTAAAAAACCTTCAATAAATCTAACACTTATTTAAAATTTGCTAACGTCAAATGTACTGACTTTTGAATTTTAATGTCTTTACAAGTTTATTATTGAGGGCGTGTAATCCTTAGGAAATTAGAAACTTTGGTTGATTTTTGGTTTCTAAAATGTTTTTGTTTAAAATATATATGATTTCGTTTTGAAAATTTGGGAAATGGTAGAAAATATAAAAGCGGACGAGGATATCGGTTACGTGACTAATTTAAAAAAATTTATCTCGTTTCAGGGTGTCGATTGGTCAAGCAATTTGAAATTCCCCGGTTTTTCCCGACCAATTTTTTTTTCTCCAACCAATTTTAAGAAGTACTTTATATTTCTTTCCAAACAAACGTATAGAAATGGGAATTTCAACATAATACATCATTTATGTCCTAAAAAAGTATTTATTTATTTACACGTGCCAAACTTATTATCAATCACAGACTGAAATGATAAGTTTTCAAACTTTGCATCAAGTATTAAATATTCCTTAATTATGCAGTCTAAATCACAAATAGTTGCTTAAATGCTATTAAAATATGAAAAATTATAAACTGAAATATAAGTATAATGTACTTATATGTAGAAAAAAGTAGATTTTGCAATAAAATAAAAAATTCACGGTCCTGAATAAAATTCCCGGGTTTTTCGCGGTCTGTTCGATACCCTGGTTTAATTTCCGAAACTTTATTTCTAAAATAAAGATTACTGCTTGCTAAATTTTGGGATATGACAAGGAACATTTCAAGACAGATCCCGTGATTACTCTTGGCATTGTTTAATCAAAAAAATTAATTCTCGTAAATCAGTCAGCATTACAGTAGATAATTTTTGTTGAAGAATTAAATCATCGAAAAGTTACGAGACCTGCCTTAGTATGTTCTATATCATGAGCAAAATTTTGATAAAAAAAGAATTATTTTAGAAATAAATTTTCGAGAGCTAAACCAGATCAACTTTTTCTCAATCGTCACGTGACTAATTTGATATGTATGACTTTAATGTGAAATTGCTTATACTTCGCACTTTATCACCCATATGCAGAAATTTCAACAGAAGGTATTTAAAACGTACTGTGTAAATTGAAAATGATTCTTTTAAAATTCCAAAATCTCGATTTTGGATATTTTAACACAAATTTGATCAAAACATCAATTCAAGCCTGATTAATGAATCAAGAATCGTTCCGATGCGATTTCTGCTACGAGAAGGATCCGTCGGCAAAGATAAAGGATGGTGGTAAATTGAATTGGGTCTCCAGAAAACTTCATCAATTTACGCGCGTCTTTGATCTCTACAGGAAAAGGTAAAGGCATTCGAGGGTCACCCAAGAGGCACCTCACCTTAACTTTCGACTCGCGTGTTAGAACTCTGTGGAATCGACTTTTCTATATGCTGTCGACTAGTTTCTTCAAAGAGAATACTTTCCTACAGAACACTTTGCCCCGACCTATCTTTCGCCACGCTTCAAGCAAACGTTTCGACCAAAACTTGAAATATTAAGGTGCTTTGCCTCCCATCGCGTGTCCCTAGACATAAACTATTTCTCAACGAACTGGCCACGATTTTTCTAACTCAGCATTAGTCACTTACGAAGAATCGAATAGTGGCGTAAACAGCAGGTAGACAGTCAACATACCATTAAAAATACATTTATCATGATATTTTTACTCGACAGTATATACTGCATTCAAGCCACTTTCTAATAGTCGAATAAAACATAAAAGTGTTTAAAAATGGTAAAAAAAATCTGTCTGCGCCACCGAAGGGGGCCGGGCAGATTCTAATCGCGCCCTATGCTCGCATAGTTTAGCTAAAATATAAATATGGTATCTTTCTTTAATTGAAACAAAAAAAATACATCTTATCGAAAATGGAAAACAAAATATTCTATTTTCAATGGTATTTTTATCAATTAAAAGGGAAAAGATATAATTTATTTTCGAAATTTTCTAACTCTTATTAATTGTTGATTGGGAAATGTCAAAAGGAATATTTGTAAAGCTTTTTGAGCTCTGTCAGGAATAAGGATTCAAATATTGAATTTTCTCAAAAAGTAGTTTTTAAAAATAATAAAAATGTTCTAATTTTTTGAATTTTGGTCCAATATGGCTGGTTAGCGAACTTCCCCTTCCTTTTTTGGCCTTAATAAAGTGATCCAAAGCGCATTCAAATCTGATAATCCTTTTACCAAAGTCATTATATCCACATACGACAGCGACAGATAGAGAGCATTGAGAAAATCTATTATTCGGATTCAGGGGGGCCATGAAACATGTACATTTGTTGAAAAAAAAGATGACAAATTTTACATAAATCCAGGTCTGAGATTGTATGGAGGCCATTGAGGCCCGGCCTTACTTACCTATTTTCAGGGTAGGCCGAGCCTACCCACCTTTTCTTCAAAGCGCAAAAAATTTATTTATTTTATTTACCATATCAATAGGAGGAAATACTTTTTCTGAACCAGTTGTAAGTATAGTATAACTTTATACATTATCATTGAGAGTTGCAAAAATTAATATCTTTGATGGTAAATTCACTCTAAATACAGACGATTGACTGTTAAACAATTCCCTTCACTATTAAAGGATTTTCTATTCAAAATTATCATGAGAGGAAATTCTTCAACAGTTAAAGGATTGTCGTTTCAAATGTTATCCCTTTACAGTCAAAGTAGTTCCTTTGGTCTGCAAATGAAATCCTTTGTCGTACAAAGGAAATATAATTTCGAGGATAAAAGAAAACAAATTGTATGATATAACCTATTCGATATATGTGTAAATTGGCTTTAGGGTCCAGAAATGATGAAAACTCAGTTCTTACATTCTTTCAAACGTTTCGACTCAGGTTGGAGTCCTCATCAGTGAGAATTTATTTCTATAAAAAATACAAAGGAGGAATCTTAAGAATTGACCGTGTGACGGATAAACATTGTAGTAAAAAAGTGATATAAGAATCGCAGGTGTGAAAATAAAATTGGACTAAGTAACTAAATTTGCAATACAGTAAAACTGTAACAAAATTGTGCAAAAAATTTTTTTTCGTAAAATTGCTAAAAAAGAACCTTAAAGAGACATTGTAATACAATGATATAAATGAATTATGCATGTGAACCTATAAAATTGGTCTAAACTGAATTGTAATGAACTGTACAGAAAAAAATATTTCTATAAGAATACAAATGAAGAAACTTGAACAATTTTGAACTGTGACCGATGAAAAATATGTTAAGAATAATTTAAAAGGATTGCAAGTTTGAAATTAAAAAATTGGTCTAAATAACTAAATTTGCTAAAAAGTAAAGGCGTAAAGCCTCAATTTGAAAGAAATACTAACAAGAGAGACTTAAAAGTAACAAGTGTGACAGATAACAATTTTGGCTAACCGATATGAATGAAATTGTACAAGTGAAACTATAAATGGTATAAACCAAATGTTAAAAATGTAAAATGTAAAAAAAATGTAAAAAATGTAAAAAAACTTGTACAGAAAAATTTCTTGTAAAAAGACAGAGGAAGAAACTTAAAATCTTGAATGTGTGACCGATGAACATACTGTTAAAAAATGATGTAAAAAAAGATTCAAAGTTTGACACTATAAAATTGGGCTAAATAACTAAATTTTCGATACAGTAAAACTGTAACAAAAACTGTACAAAAAATTTTCCTGTGAAATTACTAAAAAGAACCTAAAAGAATAGCACGTGTGGCGGATAACATTGTAATAAAATTATACGAATGAATTATATATGTGAACTATAAAATGGGTCTAAACTAAATGTAAATGAACTGTACAGAACAATTTTCTCTATAAAGGTACAAAAGAAAAACTTGAAACAATTTTGAACGTGTGACAGATGAGCATTCTGTCAAAATGATGTAAAAGAATTGCAAGTTTGAAATTATACAATTGGTATAAATAACTAAATTAGCTAAAAAGTAAACCTGTGAACCTTAATTTGAAAAAATTACTAACAAGAGAGACTAAAAAGTAGCACGTGTAACAGATAACAATTTTTGGTAAAACCGATGTAAATGAATTGTATAAGTGAAACTATAAAAATGGTCAAAAAATTCGATTTGCATGAAAATATAAAGTACACAAAAATTCAATTCTGTAAAATTACTAAGGGGAGAAAAAATTTAAAAAAATTTTTTTTTTTTTTTTTTTTTTTAAATTTTAAAAATAGCACATGTGACGGATAAACATTGCGGGATAAAAAGTCAAAAAGTGAGAGCTTATCAACAACAAAACACTGTAAACGAAACTGACCTGTTATTTTATTACGTAGACATACAGCGATGATAAAAAAGATTAATCCAAATGAACACAAAAATTCCCTTTTTTCTTCCTTTTCCTTCGTACCAAACAAGATAGACACATAATTTTGAAACAAATAAATCCTGACACTACGGATTTTACTTGAAAACTGAGTTGCACTTGGAAACTGACTTGGAAAAGGCTTTGTAAAGTGGAGTGGAGGGTTAGGTTTTTTTGCTTTGGAAAGTCTCGGTTAAAATGAAAAGGAGAAAAAAATTGTAGAAATATGTCCACAAGATGTCCAGAGAATGTAACAAAGGAGGGCTATGAAATTTGAGACGAGTCATAAGAGTCTGTGTATAACTGTTAGAAATTTTCACCAACAATCTCCCGAGACATGTGACCGGGGTTTTTTTTTTTTAAATTTTTTTAACATTTTTTTTGTTTGATAGTCTCAGTGTCGCAAGATTAAGGTGGAAAATAAATTTAGTTTTCAATGTACATACAAAGTGATGGATATTATGATGCCCGTATGTGGAATTATAAGACTCTTAACAGAAATTATATAATTTTTAAATTTTTGCAATTTAATGATAAATTTGATAAAATTGATAAAATTCGATAAAATTTGGTAAAGTTTGCCAGAATTTTCGGAAGCTGTGGAAAATTTGTGTAAACCTAAGTTTTTTTATTTAAAAGAGGAAAGTAAAAAAGCACTATAAATAATGTACACAAGCCCAATTTTGACAAATGCCAATATTAAATCAATCATTATTATCCAGGACGCTTCACAAAATTATTTTAAAAAAGGACGACTGATAAGCCTTCGATGGTTAAAATCATCAAAAATTGATAAATTTATAATACCACGATTGTCAGAAGCAATGAAAAATGAGTTTATGCGGATAAAAATTATTTTGTTTTGGTATACGTAAATACCTTCCAAAATTGTCACATCGCACTCTGGAATTCCTAATATTTTAAAGGAATCCATTTTATTGACGCATCCACGTTCATTAATCGCCATGATAAAAGAATATATCGCGTAACACAAAAGTTACATGCGCATATTAATCTATGTGAATTTTTAAATATTAGACGATGTACACTCAATCATGCGCAGGGGCATTTTGTCCGCTAGCCTACAAATTCAATCCTTTAATAGTTGAAGAATTTCTTTTCAGAGTCAAAAGAAATCGTTTATCGTTAGAAATATTTTCCTATCGCATTTTACAGATGAGTTTTTTTAAGAGTGAAACGATTCTATTGATAGACAAAAGAAATCTGCTTAATTTCAATGGATGCATTCTGAAAGTATATAAATAAAAAGTAAAACTATCAATGTAAGAATTGGTCTTTTGAATAATATAAATTTCAAAATAGTTTAGAGAAATTACCATTGTCAATAGTAATGAATAGTGAAGAGAGAAAGACTTGAATATTTTGCAATCGAATATTTCATATATTGGAATAGCACGTTGCCAAAATTCCCATTGGAAATAGTAAATGTACTGCAGAGTGACGTCAGATACGCCAAACATTTCCGATATTACCAGAAAACCGCACCATGTGCTCGTTATGATTATTTGACGGTACCCGATATAATAATATATTTTTTTACATTTGAATGTGGCGCCTTTCTAACTTACGATTTTTGCTAGCAGAGGGACTATCGAGCTTCTTCTCACAAATCGTAAAAGTTTTCACAGTTTAGTATATAATAAAGTTGCTACATTGCAAAGGTCATATCACTGCGATGCGCTTATGAATGTGTGCGTTGTGCGGATAGGTAAAGTTGCGTTAAATTAGTATTTGAGCGTGTATTGGTATGTTTGATAACGGACATATTATCAAAGATGTCACTTTACAATTTAAAAATGGCACATTCAGTATAAAGGTGGAATTATCTTTTACAAAAAAAATTTTTAATCAATCATTTAATTTATGGCACTGAAGAGGGCCCCCATATGTGGCCGAAACGTTTGCCTTTCTGTTCTTTGCGTTTTTTTATATGTAGCATTGATAATTTTAATCGAAGAAAATAAAAAGAAACTGACCCTATACCAATGAAATGAGAAATTAACAAAAATTCTGTGAATTTTGGGTCAATATAATAACGGACATGTTATCAAACATATCAATTTACAATTTACTATTAATATTGATACGTTTATACGTGTATGTGTATGTAAGTATTTAACTGTGTTTATAAATACTCTCTTTATGTAGCTCACAAAATCTAATAAGAACTATGATAAAATTTACGAATGACTGAATTTTTTTTATTAAAAAAGTGCAATTATTCTCTATTTTCGACAGGAAAAGTTATAAATATGGTTCCACTATCTCCAAAAGACTATGGTAATTCAGTTAGATAGAAGATGTGACTTTGCTATTGTCTTTTGTAAACTTAACATTCTTTTTTAGGAATTAATGAAACATTTATTGGGTTTACTTCAATATAATTAGTTCGATGTTTCGAACACGATTTTACTATTTCAGGAAATAAAACTTGCTCTTGTTTTGAGGCATAAGTACGATTGTATCACCATTTTCCCTAATATTATTAGTAACTCCGTAGCTTAATATTCAAAATGGTAGTTTCTGAAAAACAGACGTTATATCCTAGTTTCCTATTAATTTTTAGTAAAAATAAATATAATAATACTAAATTTTACAATGAAGAGTTTCTCCGTGCAGCTTCCTGTGTCATGATTCACTCTAATTCTGAATCAGTAAATTTTCATTAATTGAATCAGTGATTTGCCTTTTCACTGAGGAATTAGTGAAAAAATATTTTTCACTGTCAAATCAGTCAATTTTCACTGAAATAATCAGTGAAATTTGACTGATTTGCAGTAACCTCCTTTTAGCTATTTGAATCAGCCAAATTTCACTGACAATCAGTAGATTTTGACTGAGTCAAATTTAGATAGTTCAAGTATTTCCGGATATTGTAGAAAGTTTCAAATATAATGTCAAAATAATTATTATCATATAATAAATTACTCATTATAAATAAATAATAATCTTTTTTTTTAAATGACAACTTTTGCATATTTAGCCCTCCCCCCCCCCCCCCACTCCCGCAATCACTAACTTAGGGCCTACCCACTTTTTTGTTTACAATCTCAGCCCTACATAAATCTACTACTTTTTTATATGTGATAAGAATGTAAAAAGACTCGATCCGTGTTAATTTATGCAGCGGTTTTAAAAAATCGTACCATTATATTATACAAGGGATGTTTTGGATCGCATTGCGACCGTAATCCATCAAATGATGACGTTAAAAGAATTAACATTTTTTTTAATGTACCAAAGCTCTACTGGGACCTGATAAATGGCGGTTAGAATACCATGAGTCAAAGTATCTCTCTTCAGGTCGCATTGATCCCGGACTCCTTTCTGTATGGAAAGGAAAAAAGTTGAAGAATATAAAGGGGATTTATTGAGAAGGGTAGAGAGGAATAGATTCCATAAAGTTATTCAACTTCAATAATTCTAATGAGAATGTATTTTTACCATGAAATATACAATAAATTAAAATAACATAGTAATTATATTTTTTCATAAAGATTCGTAATTACTTTTTCAATTTCCTCGTAATTTTTTATGGCGTATAAAAAATGTCAATGATCATTTAAAAATTTGTGTACAAAATTCTCAAATGTTATAAATAATAACAGTAAAATTTAAAAGAAAGTACAATTTTTCGATAGAATTTGAAAAGTTTTATAAAATTCAACTTATTTTCGCTAAAAATTACAATTATCACAGTACTGTGGTTTATTGTAATTAATTATATTGTATTGTCCATGAAAATGAAAAAATCATGAGAATCTGAATACATAGTTATTTAATTTTATAATATTGTAGATGTGAATTACATTTTCACAAAATTACTAAATTTTTTGATTTCAAATGAAAAAGGAAATTCAATTTACATGATTGAAATAATTTATTTTCTTTAAAATATCTCTGTGAACGAAAAAATTTGTAGATTTTTTTCAAGCAAACGATTTTTTATTGTAACGCTTATTTTGTATCTCGCATATTTTGGTTCAAAAATGGAACTTCTAATTTGTAAGCATCATTGCGATATAAGAGTTTGAAATTGTCCACGAAGACACCTGTCGGAAAATGGAATTTAGATATTGACTTTTTTCAAGTTTTAACATACTATAACTTTCCTAATTTTAGTTTAATCGAAAAATGTTATTAAGATAATTAGTCGAGATTTATGAGAACTATCAGAAAACAGTATCGAAGTTTTGGATTTTTTTATACATTTTTTTTCAAAAACACAAAAAAATGCTCCAATTTTGACAATTTTTGTCGGATATGGCTGGTTAACGAACTTCTCCTTACTTTTTCGGCTCGGATAAAGCATGCCAAAGATCCTTTCGTAAAAACCGTTTTTTCTTACCCAGGGGGTCTCAAAACGTAAAGATTTGATGAAAATTTCGAGTCATTTTTCACATAAAACTAATACCTTCTCATATGATGAAAATGTAAACATGATTTTGGAAAATAAATCACACGGGAATAAAAAATAAATGAAAAATAAATATAGACAAAACTGTTCACAAAAAATTGTCGGAATTGCGTCATTTTCTTGTTCTGCGTGCTCGAAAATGTAGATTCGCTAAAAGTTCGTAATAGAATCTGATACTTTTAGATGGATTTTCGGGTGCTCTGCAAATAAAAAGAAAGAGTTGAGGGATTCAGCACTGAAGCAGTTCATAAAACGTTTCAGAGCAGATTTTCAGTTTCATTGTTAGCGGAAAAGATCGAGACAAGTATTCGGCCTCGTCTCCGTCCTTGTAAACGACGATATTGTACTACCACGAAGACGGAGAGTTGGCTTTGATTACAACATTGTGAGCAGAAGGGACCCACGGATGTGCCGCGACTTCACGGGCTTAAGACTCATTCATCGGGCAAGGAATTCTGAAGGCGCGACAAATCTCAAGACATCAGTCAGCAAGACCATCTGTTTTCCTGTAATACTATAGCAGCAAAGCAATTTCATTCGTGTCTTACTATCTCTCCTAAGAAATATTATAATTTATATGTAATTCCGTGAAATGACTTATTAAAACTAGGACCAAGCCAGCAAAATTGCACACAATTTTCCAAACTGTCATTAATGGAAGCTTGATTGAAATAATATAATTTAAACCTACTGTCAAAGACAAAAAATTGATGAATTTAGTTTCCATGCTCTCTTGCAATGAAAAGATTCAATTTTTAAAAATTTGTTTCGCTGGAATCACTTAAAAAGGAAACGTCCAATAATGCTGTGAGCAATTCGTATGTAGATTTCCAAAATCAAACTGGCAGTTGGACACTTGGGAAAGGATAGGTTCGATTTTAACAGCGTTCGTAAAAAGCGATGGACTCGATAGGCAATTTACAGCGAGGTAATTGCGCAAACGGTAGGCAAGTACTGTAGATAGAGGTGTGTTAATATTGAAATCAATTTTGGAAACCGATTATTCGTGACTTTGTTTTTTCTCTTTCGTGTATGGTGAAAAAATAAAATTTCCGTTCCGCTCTTGTTCCATCACAGTGTTAAAATCACGTAAACCAATTTGCACGAAGAAATCCAAGTTTACAATTTTTACCAAACTACGTTCGAATTTAGGGAAAAATGTGTCATAGGAAGAATTTTTCAGCGTGAAAATACTGGAATACTAAAAAAAAAAATCTGCCCGCTTTGCGGGCACATTCTCATCGCTCGCAAGTTTGAGCGCATCTGGGGCGCGCGATTTGGTCGTCGCGCTTCGCGCTCCGTACTTTCTGGACCTCGCGCTTCGCGCTCGGTCTTGTGCTCTTCGCATACATTTAAGTTTATTTCTTATAATTTGATACTGAAACTCAAACCAATTTTATAATAATATTACAGAAGATGTGAATTATACATTTTCTCAAAGTCACTCAATTTCTTTTTGAATTTATGTGAAACAGGAAATTCAATTTACTTAAGGCTCTATCAGCCTTAAGGAAAACATTCTCATCATGACGCTCGCGCTTCGCGCTCGATTTTCTGTATTCATTTCAGTAATTTATTTTCTTCCAAATCTCTCAAAAAGAAAAAACAATCGTAGACTTTATTTAAGGAAACAATTTTTCAGAACAACGCTTATTTCGTGTCTCACATATTTTGGTGAAAAAAATCGAATTTTTTTAATTTTAAAAATCAAAACATAAAATATATATCCATCCGAACGTTCTTTTTGTATCTCACATATTTTGTCTAAAAAATGGAATTCTTGAATTTTAATCGTATTTTTTGGAATTGAAACGAACAGCTTTGTATTCTTACTTTTTTTTCGTATTTCACATATTATTTTTAAAAAATTGAATTTTGGATTTTCAATCTTTTTTTTTAAATTAAAAAGAAAAATATGAATCTTATGAAAAAATGTTACAATTCGAATTTGTAGGTCTTTATGTAGAAAATAATATTGTATAAAATATGGTATCGGTTCCAATCAAAATGCTCATTCCTTAATGAAAAATATAATATTGTACGGCTTACCATTTGTATTGTAGTAAGTACTATACAGATAGCAATTCCTTGAATATTTACATACGAGTTACTATACATGAGAAGTTCTCCAGAAATGAGGCACTTTTGGCAGGCAGGATTTTTAGGGAGACATTTATTAAAATGTATTATTTACATGGTGATAGTTTTTTATTAGATATTTTTACCGGAATCGTTCCGTTTTTGAGCGAAACATTCAATACATATACAAAAAACTGTATAGAAATAGATAATTTTATTACAGCACGAATCTAAAGTTTACACAGCATGAGAAAGTACATAAAAAACATCGATTATTGGCCAATTTTTAATGTTCATTTTCACAAAAACAACACTATATCCCAGTTTTTTTAATATGAATGTATTCTTTTTAATTCTGAAATAATAAATTAGGGAAAGGTTGACTACCATCATCAATTAAGAAGTAACAATTATTTTGAAATCAAATATAAAATAAACTTTAAAAAAAAATTTTTATCCCTTAGAAAAAGAAGTGGATGTATTTTAAAACCTGCTCAGTGAAATTTGACTGATTCAAATGGCTAAAACGAGGTTACTGTAAATCAGTCAAATTTCACTGATTATTTCAGTGAAAATTGACTGATTTGACAGTGAAAAATATTTTTTTCACTGATGAATCAGTGAAAAGGCAAATCACTGATTCAATCAGTGAAAATTTGACTGATTCAGATTTAGAGAGTGTATTCATATGAAAAATATTAAAATAATATTGCATCGGTATACTAATAAATATAAGACAATGAGAGTAAAAAAAATAATTGGCTTATTGAAGTCATTTTGCTTTTTCTTAAGTTCGAAGCTATCGAGAAGTAGTTCATGAAGAAGAAATGCCTTGGGTCGTTAGATACCCTGGGGATCGACCCTCGCTCAATTAGTGGGCAGCATCGACAAGAGGCGGGTGGTGATTCTTAATTATATCTTTTAAAATATCGAAGTTAAATTGAAAAGTCCTCTCCTTAATTATTTCAGATCCACCATTATGCAACGCACCCCACGTATTGATTTACAAAACCCCCAATTACCGGTGGAGATGGAACGGGCCTTCAACTATATCGAACTATAGGTAGACATATTTTTGTACAACACTCAATGAATAAATTCGGCTCCTAAATGTGAGGCTCTACGAATCATTTCTTCCAAGACAATGAAATTTCCTTAACTTCATATTTATAATTGTTTTATTATGAAATGTTTAAGATTTATAACATTTAATTTGCAGCGTTATTAATTTTAATTTTCAAATGTTGCTGAGCTTAAAGTTGGCTTTAGGGTCAGAAAAAACAGTTTTCGATAGAATTATCGGAATTAATTGAGTTTTGGCATACTTTATCGGAGCCGAAAAAGTAAGGAAAAGTTCGTTAACCAGTCAAATTCGACTAAAACTGTGAAAATAAGAATTTTTTGTGTTTTCGAAAGAATCTAAAATTCCATGGTTTCTGATAGTGCTCATAAATCTCTACTAATTATCCAAATGACATTTTTTAATTGAACTAAAATTAGAAAAGTTACAGTATGTTAAAACTAGAAAAAAGTCAACATCTACATTTCATTTTCCAGTTAAATTAGACGGAATACGAAAAAAAAGTTATTCTCTAAACCTGAATCAGTGAAATAGTCACTGATTATATCAGTGAAAATATATCAACTCATGAATCAGTGCTCTGGTTTGATTTCACTGAGGAATCAGTGAACGCGCCACGTGAACATAACTTTTGAATTCGCGAATTCAAAAGTTTCATCTAGACGTTACAAAATATAATAATAATTGCGTAATTTCATTTTAAGTTGTTTAACTTAAAATAAACGAGTTTATCGATCGTTAAAATATGTTGCTGGTTTTATTATTCCCACCTGAACATTTCACTGATTCAATAAGTGAATTCAATCTATTTTACTGATTCATCAGTTGAATTTCACTGATTCTCAATGAAAGCCCTATATAACTGCTGCCATCAGTGAATAGTCACTGCGAATCAGTGGCCGTTCACTGATTCAAGTTTAGAGAGTATGATACAAAATTGTTCGTTTCAATAAGAACTACAAATTTTGTCTGACATAGTTTCTGATAAAACTTATATTTTTCATTTTAATTTCGAAAAATACGAATAAAATTCAAAAACTCCATTATTTAATGAAAATATGTGACATACGAAAAAGACGTTGAGATGAAAAATTATTTACCTAAATGAGGTCTACAAATTCTCAGTAGGATATTTTTTGACAGGATGTATATTTTATGTTTTGATTTCAAATATTGAAATTCAAAAATTCCATTTTTTAACCAACATATGAGATAAAAAATAAGCGTTAAAATAAAAACTTGCTTAACAAAAGTCTATGAATTTTTTTCCTTTTTGAGATATCTGGACGAAAATAAATTTTGTAATCATATTAATATTTAGAAAGTAAGAGAAACGTATACAGAAAATTGAGCGCGAATGTCATGGTAAGAATGTGTTCCTTAAGGCTGATAGAGCCTTAAGTAGATTGAATTCCTTTTTTAACTTGAAATAAAAAAATAAAAAATTAGTAACTTTGAGAAAATGTAATTCACACCTACAATATCATATAAAAATGACATGAGCTTCAGTATCAAATTACAGGAAATAAACTTATATGTATGCGAAGAATATAAGACAGAGCGCGAAGCGCGAGGTCCAAACAGAACCGAGCTCGACGATCGAATCTCGCGTCATAGGCGCGCTCATAGTTGCGATCTACGCTCGATGAGAATGTGCCCGGCAAAGCGATAAAAAAAATGGTTTGATCAATATCGATTTTTTTTTTATGTTTTCTGGAAAACAGAAGGTTCTTCTTTATAACTAAGTTATGTTTGAAGCATACTTAAACAGACCTTGTTAAATGAAAAAGGGGGGGGGGGCATTTTGTATATAGAGTTTATGTTTAAGCAAAAATAACAAAATTGGAAGGGTGTGTACAAGATGATTTGACTATAGTGACAAAGGAAGGCTGGAAAATGTGAAGAGTGTTATAGTAGTATTACTTTACAGATATTAATGGTGTATTCTAGTTGGTCACTTTGGAAAAATCGAATTTTTTTTTTACATTTTTCGAATTTATATGTATATGTATGTATATGTTATATGTATATATGTTATATGTATATGTTATGTTATATGTATATGTAAGATTTTTGAATGATTTTTTGTTAAAAAAAACTTTAAACGCGTTTTTCTCAAAACAACGTTTTTTCGGACTAGCTCCACGATTTCGCCAGAAGCAGTGGACCGATCCTTCTGAAATTTTAACCACATATTCTAAACATAAGAACTCACAAAGTGAACTACAATCATGTTAAAATTTTGATTTTTACTATATTTTTTAAACAAAAAACAGCGAAAAAAACAACTAATTTCAATTTTTTTGGTTTTTTCTACATAAAATTAACAAAATTAGTTGAAAATTAATGTCCGTAGTTCATTTTGTAGCCACTGTCATACCGAATCCAAAAAGCTTTGGTTTTTTTGTTTCAGATAAGCCGTTCCTAAGATATCATGGAGAAGGCAACTTGCTACTAAGTTATTGCGTTGCGTTCAAATACGGATTTCGTATGTAAAAGTTGAAAAAAATGAACAAAAGAAATTTTTTTTGTATTTTAAGACTTTATTTATCATACCTAACAATTTTTATATCCATATCTTCCATAGCATGCTCACAAAAAATTCCCGAAAATAGCCTATTTTTTAGCCCACGAACTAGAATACACCCTTAAATATTATGAAAAACTGTATGTGTGAGATTGAAATTTGTTGTTTAAAAGAGAAAGATAGAAAACAGATGATTTTTCAGTGTCAGTTCTTTTTTTCTATATACAATATTGATAGTGAACCATATTTAAATATTATACGGATAATCATCTGCATTGTACTTAAAATCATATGTAATTAACGACACAAGGAAAGTCTTAATCAAATTCACAAACTTAATCGTAAATCAATGGCTGAAGGGAGCTGATTTCAGATTTTGTAATACTTAGTTGGATAAGTGACTTGAACATGCAAGATCTAGATTTCTTCGTATAGTTGTTCTTTTGTCAAAACTTGTGAATTATTGGAATCATTAACCATCCCTTTTCTGGAATCCACGACGAATTCAAGGTTAATTGAGCGACCAAGAAGGTCACGATGTAATACCATAGCTTTTAATCAAACCGTTCCGAGGATGTCCTTAGATTTCGCTTGAGCGTCCCGTTCTAAACAATTTGTGAAGTTGGTTTTAGCGCCGCCGAAGAAGTTTGAGAATTTTAAGTGAATTCCATCTTGTCGTAAGGAGTGTGGCAAAAGTTTTACTCATTAAAAAAAAATTTAGGGACTGCAAAAGGGATACTTCTTAAACTTGAGGAGCCTTGGGCGATTGTTGATGTTTACGCAAGTCCAATAAGTAGAAAAACTTTTCCTTTCACTTCAAAATTTGATATTTATATCCAGTTTAAAGTGTACAGTGAAATTAAAAGTTGTAGTTCCCTCTAAAGCAGTCAAGTTTCCATCAAAATTAGTTATACATGTCATTCTCAAAAGTCAAAATAACTTTTGAATTCGTGAAATCTTCAACTTCCTTGAAAGGCATACAAAATATTCTGAAGTCTCCCTTGCTTGGACGTCACATGTTTGTGACGGGTCAACCAAACTCAAAATGGCCCGCAATGGCTGGAGAAGATGCAGAGAATGGCCATATCGAACTACATACAAGCGGCTCTTGGATATGAAGTATTCAATCTGCTTTGTAAGCGCTGACAAAGCCGATTTGAAAAAGCGATAGGTCGCATTAGTCGAGACTCAAATGGAGGCCCTATTGAGAAGGAGCCCAATCGCTTATGTCTGATCTCACTAAAGCTTTTCTCTACCTGCCGGTAAACGATGCAATATGTCTTTCAGAACTGGCCATATCTTCTGGTACCATCGTGGCGACGTGACACCTGCTACCTGCTACTCACTTATCTAATAAAGCCTCACACATACCCAGCATCCAATACTTGTTCGGAATACACCTTGCATATCATCTCTTAACTGAATATCACTTTCCCCAACATCTTTGCACCTGGTCACTTTTAGGAAACGATTATATCTACATTTTTCTAAATTGATTTTTCCTTTTAAAGGAAGATATTAATTAGGGTTTGGGAATCCACTTTTAATTAGACCTTCCAGGGACATTCTCAAATATTATTCCAATAAAAGAGAATGACAATTATTTAGCCATGTGACCAAAGAATGATAAGGATTTATATTTTAGCTGAGGTTTTATGTACGCACAAAAAACAGACAATCAGAAAGTAATCTAAAATAGCTTGAATAAATTTGTAAAGGAGAAATTTGAAATTCATGTCTTCTTGTAGAGAAGATGTCGGAAGCTTGCTTAACTTAGTTGGTTAGGGCAGTCGACCGGCAATCGAAAAACCTGGGCTCGAATCCTGGCACAGTCGAAAGCGTCTCTTTTTCTACATAAGGATTTCAAATTCTTTGAATTATTAATTGCTTTGCTCGATTTAAGAGTTTGAAATTGTCTACGACGACACACACTTGTCGGGAAAGTATCATATCTGATATCGAGACTTGTGTCCTGATAATGTAGACAGTAATATAATTTCAAAACTCAACCATCCTAATTAAACTTAACAATAATATTTTTCATACTATATCACTATTCATAAAATAGAACTTGTATCAACCCTCAAATAATAAATTTCATACGATGTTGTTAATAATTGAGTAGGGTCCAGAAATAATAACTCAGAAGGTTACATACTTTCAAAATTTTCGACTCTAATCGGAGTTCCACTAGTGATCTTTATTTCTAAAATATCAAAAGCAATAAATATTGCATATATGAGCTCTATTTTGGAATAAACTTTGTTAATGTGTAAAAATGTAAAAAACAGTGAGAAAGTTTACATAAAATTGTAAGGAAACATCGATATAATACCTAAACTTCTTTAGGAATAACACTAAAATTCTAGCACATAACTTTGAGATACCTAAACTAAAAATATAGTATATATTTTAGTATATATTTTTTATAAATAATCCTTTGTAATTTTATAATATATATGCACTTACATCTTTATCTTTAGTAATATTTAGACACAAATATATACTATATTTTTAGTTTAGGTATCTCAAAGTTATGTAGTAACCTTCTGAGTTATTATTTCTGGACCCTAAAGCCAATTATTAACAACAACATCCTATTAAATCTATATCTCTATCCTAACAGCATAGAAACAACTGTTGGAAAAAGTGATTCACTAAGAATTCTGACGAAAGCATTCTTTAGTAACATATTGATCACTTTTTACAAAGTTCTGAGTAATCAAATTAGTGTAATACTCTAATTTAGTTAATATCAAAAACAGAAAGGGAGCGAACCTCGTCTTATTGCTGCGTCATTAGACAGAAAATAATGCTCATTAGGATTGATTAAAGCAATTAAAAAAAACTCTTGTGTTATCGAAGTCACATGGAAGCTTTAATGTCATGAAAAACGTATCGTCAGAATTTGATACCCCGTAGAGGAATTGAAAATGTTAAAGCCATATGGTAGGCTTTATAATTAAAAAAATAATTTTAACAAATTTTCAGAAAAAGACAGTAATGCGTTACATTTTCCTGCATTGCTGTATTCTTCGGAAAATTTGTTTAAATTATTATTTTATTAATAAAGTGGTCCTATATAATTGGTAATGACAGGTCTCACCACACGGCCTTAAGATAAGTCGGGATGTAGACATCTTGAGTTGTGGAACCGTAAAGACTACAGACTACATATTGTACAACCAAAAGGCTTGAGCCTAGGGCCTAAGGGAACAATGAGCAAACGAACCATCGTGAGGTGAGAGTGGAAGAGCGAAACAGGGAGAGAATGTACAGTTACTCGTCGACACGCACGCACTAGTACTTTCAAGATCAATATAACGCGTGCACGCACACCCTCACCTCCATTTCCTACAACCCTAAGCACGCCTGGCTTGTTTTCCAGCTCTCAATTTCAAGCTAAGAATATATTCTAGAGTACAATCCTTCAAATTATTTATTTCGTATAACTAGTTTATGCTAAAGAATACATTCAGTGAAATAGAAAATCGAGGGAAAAAACAATATGTGATCCCGTTAAGGGGTTTCATCACCTGTGCATTTTCAAAAAATTCACAAAATATCTTTCTTAAAATTTGGGAAACGCAAGATAAAACAATAAAGCTCTTCTGTTAACTTCTTTTTAGTAAAAATATTTTTTAAATTTGAAAATTTATCAACAATTACAGTCAACTTTAAACATTTTTGAAAAATTTTCACTCAAACGAAGTTGACAGACGTTCTTTACCGTCTTCTGTTGTATTTTTCAAATTTTCAGGAATATATTTTGTAAAATAATAAATTTATCTTACGTGGACTTTTACAGAAATTTGGTCACGTGATCTGGTTGATCTATTGCCTTAAAGATTCAAATTTTTGATCATAAAAAAATGTTACATTCTTATCACAAATGAAAAAGTGTAAAATTTGACACCCTCTTTTTTTAACAAATGTCCATGTTTCGTGGCTCGCTGAATCCAAAAAAAGGATTTTTTCAATTCTACTTATCTATCTGTCGTTGTTTTCGTTGTTATCGTTGATTGTGAAGACGATAATTTTCGATTGTTAAAAAATGCTCTCAGCATTTAGTTATAATTTTTAAAACGACTTATAGCACTGAAGAGGGCTCCCATTTGTAGCCTAAACGTTTGCTCATTATATTTTTAATGTTTTTATTACCTAAAAATTAGGAAAAAATTGACACCATACCAAATTAATCATGACAAATTGATCATATCACACTCAACCGTTTAGCGCCCAAACAACGCCGTTTCTACCCCCAATATTTTAAATATTCTAAAAACTTGAATTTTAGGACCAATATTTTGCTAATGGAATATAATGTCAATGGACGAGTGAAATTGACCATTTTATATCCAACCCCCTATTACATTCTTAACCGACTACAATTTCGCACTGCTAATAATTAAAAATTCCTATAAAATATTTAAATTTGCACACCAACAATTTATGTCTTGGGGATGAAAAAAGGTGAAGGCTGGATTTAATTAGGATTTAAAGGTGAAATTATTACCAATCTTAGTTAGATTACACTTTATTGCGACAAAAGTAATTGGTTTTTAAAATGGGATATTTTATACATAAAAAGAAAAATATACTGCCAATTTTCTTTCGAGATGCATTTACCTGTGCGATGCAAATAGTAACCCGAACGTAAATAGTGTAAGGATTACTGTCTGTAATGTACCAACTACAATACAGGTGATAACCTGTACAACATTCTGTTCTCTGAATAGGGATAAGGATCTAGATAGTATCAGTTAGTACATTTTTCTCTCCGTGTAAAAGTTTTCATAATCTTAGTGGTGGAAAGAAGTGGGATTTAAGGCTTCTAAAGAGATAAAACTTTTTTCCTGTCTTATTTTCTACTTTTTATCAAAATAAACTATTTTCTGTTAAAACTTGCTCAGTTTTATGCAGTTTTCGAATAACCGTGTTATCCTTTGTACGATTTATTTTAATCTTGCAAATTGCATTTTTATTAAATTAAAAATTTAATTAAGAAGTTAAATATATAAATATATATTGTAACAATTTATTTTTATTTCCAGCTGATAGATAATCTCACAATTCCATATAAAAGGGAATTCTCAGTTAAACGTCCAATTAAACGATATTAAATAGAGTTGCTTAAATTTAACGGACGCACAATAGACTACACGTTACAAAATTTTACCTCTGATACGATCATTAAGAGTATACTGAACTTTCTCCAATTTATTCGAAGAGATGCATCGTTATAATTTTTTTTATATTTATCTTTTCTTACTTTCAGATTAAAAATTGTTTATTGGTAATCAATCCTTGAAGTACGGCTGTGCAGATTCTTTTAAAGTCTTTGAGTATCGAGGCGTCCCTTCCAACTCATTCACTAAATTCAATATAATAATTTTTATTTCAATGATCAATATTTACTTACGATGTGAAGATTATGCAAATATACAAAATTACCCATCAATATTTTAAATCTCTACCTGCAACAGACAAAAAAAAAGCGCATTTAATATCAGAAAATAATGTCTTAGTAGTTATTAGAATTAACAATTTCGTTTAAAATAATTTTTAAATTTCCACTTATCGTCCCGTTCAAAATATCAAGAACGTATTTTTCTATCTGAAACGCGACTAGTGATTCTCCGATAATGTAGGCAGTGGCAGAAATTTCAAACTCAACTAATTAATTTGAAATTATTCAGTACACTGAGAACATTTTTTTGCGGAAACTCCAATAGATTATAGAAATTTGGGGTCACCAAGCAAATCGTGATAAGTTTTCAGATAGCCATAGGAAAGATTTATAGAACAATTGCACAATTAAATGTAAGAATAGGAAGATAACTTACTCTCTAATTTTGAATCAGTCAAAATCTACTGATTATCAGTGAAATTTGACTGATTCAAATAGCTAAAAAGAGGATACTGTAAATCAGTTAATTTTCACTGAAATAATCAGTGAAATTTGACTGATTTACAGTATCCTCTTTTTAGCTATTTGATTTAATTTTCACTGAAATAATAAGTGAAATTTGACTGATTTAACAGTGAAAAAATATTTTTCACTGATAAATCAGTGAAATGGCAAATCACGGATTCAATCAGTGAAAATTTGACTGATTCAGATTTAGAGAGTACTCTTAAATTTCTTACAATTAAATATGGCTAGCATTACTGAATTAAGAAATAACGTTAAATAGATTGAACCAAATTAAAAATGAAATGTAAATAATCAAATGCAGGGGAAAATTAATTTG
The DNA here is from genome assembly GCA_030998225.1 of Diplolepis rosae. Taxonomy (NCBI): domain Eukaryota; kingdom Metazoa; phylum Arthropoda; class Insecta; order Hymenoptera; family Diplolepididae; genus Diplolepis; species Diplolepis rosae. The sequence goes on from JAPYXD010000701.1 coordinate 9,125,135, forward strand.
ACTTCTGGATACTGAAAAGAATAAATGTCGTGACCTGTACGCGTTTAAAAGCTTTCTGAGGGTGTTAGTATGCGTGCGATTACCTCGCATGCCAGCACACATTACATTAGAGCCACAGCGCCACCCCACGTGGAGGTAAGCCGAGTTAATAATGCACTCATTATTTTATCAATACCCGGAATATCGGGTACGACACGTCGAAAGGTCGAGGGAGTGCCGAGGGTGAGGTAGAGATGGAAGAGGGAAGAGGAAGGCAATACAGCCCTGCTACTCTCCTCACCACAACCTGCTACACACTCGGTTAACCGATCAACGAATTTATGTATAGCCGAGAAATAACTTTTCGCTCGACGTTCAGTCTTTCAAACTCGACTAAATGCAATTTCATTGCACTTGATACATGGAATTAAAACTCCTCTCTCTATCAATAAACTATTCACCGATTAAAGGCCTATTAAATTCCTTATAAGTAATATATAATTAAGACTACTTGTTATTTGAATATTTAATATTATAGATCAAGTAATAATTTATTTGTAATTAAAAAATAGATGGTATTAAAATAATTTTATATGTTATGATTTGATTTGATAGTAATTTATCGAGGCTGTGAAATATTTTAATTACTTTTTTAAGCAGCGCGACTCCCGTAAGGTAACCTGAACTTTTGACCTTTCATGATCGTATTGATAAAAAATTTAAATATCATGGACTTTTAATCATGGCATATAAAATTCGCAAAAATGTGAAATTTAACAGCGTTTGCAATTATTTCAAAAGAGTTAAAATTTATTGAAATTTATCAAATATTGAATGTATTTTTTTGATGGAGGAAGCTTTGCTGCTGATGAAAATTATTCTAAAATTGAATAATTTGTATAATTTATGGCAGTTTTCAGTTGATAAATGTTTAATACTCATATAATGTACTAAGCAATTGACCACACGCGCGCGTCTGTAATGGTTGTCATAAAAAAAGTTGTTACTCCTCTACGAGGAAGCAAATAATTGCTGCTTCATTATAATGGAGAAGCAAAGTGCTCGTGAAACGAGCACCAAAAAAATGTATACGAAGTTATAATGTGCGAGTTACTTCACTTAATAGCTAGTTCACTTAATTTGAATTCTTTGAAATGTTTTCTTTTTCCCTAATGTGCTCCAAATTAATTTTGAATTATTTAAAATTGAATTGAGTTACTTTTTCATTCAATTCAATTGTCCAATTGAAATTAGTGAATTCCATACATGAAAAACAAAAATTAATATATTATGGTACGCATCTAAATAAGTTGTCTTAATTTCTTAATATCCACTTTAAAAAAAAGCATAGACTTTTTCCTCGAAATAGATGCACCCTAAATTTAAAAAACAGAAAGACCATAAATTCCTTGTAATAACTGTTTTTCAAGTTTTTCCCAGAATTTTCAATAGAATAAAGACTCTTGAGATTTATAAATATAAAATTTAGCCAGAAGAAAAATATATTGCGTATAAAAAGCAAATTGCTACCGCAGAACTCAGTAAAAACACGAGGTGGTGGTTAATTTGGCAAAATCTGCGAGTTTCGCGTGCCAACGGTGCGTTTCCGGCACAAAATTTGCGAGTGCACTCGCTGTAGGCATCATGGGAGTTTAAAGAGCCCGTTTGTGAAAATTAGCATGCTTGGAAATCAGAGACTCAGGTGCGCCTTCATCGACGTTTACGAACCCGCACTTGATTCACATACAGGGTAGTTCATTTTTTCATACCCCCCCAATACCACTCCGACCCCTCGTGCATAGATCCTGGCTCCCTTTCGAGGAACCCAGCGAGAAATCTCATTTCCGATTTTTTACATTCACCCTGATTCATCTTCCGTCTCGTCCAGTCGATACCCAATTAACGGATATCTGTGAGGCTCGTTCACTCCTTGCTTCTCGACTTATCGCTTCGATACTTCCAAGCAGTTATTAGATTCCCCAAAGAACTCTGCAAATTTTAAATGGATTCGCATCACCGTGAAACCTTATTTTCCTTCGTCTTTCTGCTCTTGTTGTTTAGCTTTCTCTCACCACTCCAAAAAGAAAGAGGAAAAAAATTGAGAATGAGAAAAACTCAGGAGATAATGACATGTAACTTTTCTCGATATTCGTGAGTTGATTTCATTTTAAGTTTTGTAGACATCAGGATCTATTTTAATTTGCTAATAGAAAACTTTCCAGACAGCACAAAAGGTAAAATTCACATTACAAAGCAGGTCGAGAACAACTCCAATGCTTCTTAATTAAGATGACTTTCCAAGTGTCTTGATATCAAAGTTTGTTTGGTCGTCAGTAGATATCTGATTGAAAAAAAGATAAGTTGTAGAAAATTTTCTTGGAATAATTAGGTCGAAGAAAAAAAACAAGGTTTGAATAGATGATATGTATTATCGATAGGATGAAAAATAACAATGGTGATATTTCCCATGGGGAGAAAAATATATACTACTGAATACTATAAAAATCACTATCCCTATTCGAAAAATAAAACATTCTACGAATTTCAAATTGACATGTTTGGTAACATGTCTATTATTGTATTGACCCAAATTCATATAATGTTTGTTCATTTCTTTGGCATAGGGTCAGTTTCTTCTTATTTTCATTGATTAAAATTATTATTACATTTAAAAATGCGCAAAAAGAAAGAAAGGCAAACGTTTCGGCCACACATGGGGGCCCTCTTCAGTGCCATAAATTCAAAGATTAATTCAAAATTTATGTAAAGAATTACAATATAGAAGATAATCAAAAAAGAATTATAATAAAAATTAAAAACTTATCACATAGATTGCAATTCAAAATGAAGTAGTCCAGTATGCAGCATCACGAATTGAAAAATTACGTGAAGTTCACTATGAATAAAAAACCGGATAAATTAAAAAACATAACAAATTTTGCACACGAACCGACCGGAATTTTTTTCAAAAAATGTTTATTATTAATGAATGATGCCAAATTGGTTCACAATGGCAAAACGCGAACAAGTTTTACATTAATGAAAACTTCTCGTGAAGACTTTAATACCGGCGTCTCTCACAGAATGATCTGAACTGTTTTAAAAACCGACTCGGGACATGTGGCTTTGCTGACCGAAAATTTTTCTCCTATAAGCAATCCTGAGAGGTTCTTTTCCTCCTTGAAGAAGACTATTGTCCTGTACTTAGTTAAGAAATTCGAGACTTTTATGATGATTTTCACGAGTGGACGAAGGCGTTTATTTTTCAAGAAAACGATTTTGTATATAGGCTTCACGGACAATCCATTTTACACTGAATTTGCAAGCAAGACGTTACATAAAGATAAAATATTATAATATTCATATATGTAATTTTACTCCATATTTAAAAAAAATTGAAAGTTGTTTATTTTCACATTCAGATTTATTCTGAGATGTTTTGGAAAAATGATAATAAATTTATCTTTAAAAATTAATAAAAATGCAACTTGAATATTACTATTTACTACGCGGAGAAACTTTTTATAGCAATTTTTTTTTAAATTTTATATTGATAATTCTAAAAAATATTAGGAATCTCGGGAAAATTATGGTTTACTGGTAATTATTCCTAGCGGACTGAAAATTTTTCGCAGCAAAATAAAGATTCGAAAAATGTTATGAAACTTTAGTATAGGTTATAGTAAACTTTGATACACTTTATAGTACATTATTATATAGATTATCTAAAGTTCAGTATTTCGCTGCAAGAAATTCTCACTATTACACGTTTTTCCCTAAATTGAAACATAGTTTAGCAAAAATTGTAAATTTGGGTTTCTCCGTGTATACACATGGCAATCTATACAATATCGAAATACTGGTTGCTACCTGTATTCTACTGGCCACAAAACAAATGTTAGCTTGTATAATATTTAATATTTCAATTAAAAATAAGCATCTTGATGAATCGGTAGTATATTTTTTTCTCCATGATACAATTTTAACGAGAATACAATATTATTTGACGATTAAAATTTATCCTCTTACTTGAAACCTCTAAGCTAACGTGAAATTTTATACCTTTTCAATCACCATTCGGAAAATAAAATAAATTCACAATTTGGAAGGGCAAATATATGATACAAGCATCGCAGATTAGGGGTAAATATAAGTTTTTAACGATTTAAGTGCTACGAAAACTTTAAACGCGTTTTTCTTAAAATCGCTTTTTTTAAAAGTGGCGGTAAGATTATTCAAAAACGGCTGCATGGATTCGTTTCAAATTTTGACTGTACCTTCACATTAACATTGTCAACGAAAGACGTATCGGTTTTTTGATTTAACTTAAACTTTCTTTTTTATAAACAATTTACTGCCAATTTTTTTTTCAAAATCGAAACTTTTTTCAAATATGTACCATTTAAAAAAAATTTAATTAAAAAAAAAATCCCTATGTTATACCACGCCTACTAATATGCACTTAAAGAAAAACTTTGTTTATTTGTTCTAGAGTTCATCATGTACGAGAAAATTTATCGCCCGTTTAAGCGTCAACGGAAAAGTAATGGCCTATTATGGACTCACATAGCAGCCATTTAGGAAAAAAAAATTCTTTTTTAGTTCAATACTTATAAAATAAAGTGCTCTAAACGAATTTTTGATTTTGCTTATTATTTGTGTACTTTTATAGTACAGGAAAGAAATTATTTCAGACCCCCAGAGCAAGAAAGATTGATGTTATAAGGGCAGATGTCCGACCATCTCCGTTTCGAGAAGCAAAACGGCGAGCATTGTAATTTTAAAAAAAAATTGTCTGAAAGCAAAAAACCAAATATATTTTTGAAGATTATACTAGTAGTTACCCGGTGAACCACTTCAATCAATAAAAAATTTTCACTATTTTATTTAAACAAAAAAGAGCGAATTTTAGGACCGAAAATGGAATTTTCCGCTTTTTGTATACGATTTTTAAAAATGTCAACTTTTTATTTACTTTTCGGTGGTTCACCTATAGTAACTACTAGTATGATATTTAAAAATATTTTTGGTTTTTTGGTTTTTTTGTTTCAGACCATTTTTTCGAAAATTTTCATGCCCGCCGTTTTGCTTCTCGAAGCGGAGATGATTGGACACCAACCTTTGTTGCTCTGCGAGTCTGCAAAAATTTTTTTGTGTGCAATGTAAGTGGACAAATAAATCCTTAAAGTGTCGATAAGATCCATTGTTGCTTTGTCTTTAAAATTATCCTACAAAATCACTCTCATTTTCAGCCCTCTACACCAGACGACCCCTTTAAGGCCCAGAAATAATGAAAGACAAAGATAGATCCTCTTAAGGTAGTTAGTTTATCCACGAAAGTTAGACCTCATTGCAAAAATAGATAATTTTGCTTTAAAGAATACCAATATTATTATTGAAGGGCTAATTTGAAAGAGAAAAAGTTATTTTTCCATGAACAAAATTTAAAATGCGGGAAAATAATGTATTTAACAAATTTTATTTTTGCCGAACTTTTTTCCTTATGGCTTCATACCAAATTTTACAAAATGATGCGATTCTAATAAATCACGAATAATTTTTTTCAGGAAAAAGAATCTTCACAACTTCATCGTTCCCAATTTTTGAAAATATCTTCTTTACTGGCTAAAACCATTAAAAATCAATTTTTCAAAACAAAATTCTTATAAAGAAATTGCTAAATTTGGTAATAAATTATTCATTTTAGAAAGTTGGAAATTCTCAAGTTGTAGAGAATCTTTTTCCTGAAAAAATTATCTGTGATTTATTGGGATCACATCATTTTTTTAAATATTGTATGAAGTGATAAGAAAAAAAGTTCGGGTAAAAATAAAATTTGTTAAATGCATTATTTTTTATGTTTGAAATTTTTTTCTTGGAAAATAATTTTTTCTCTTCCAAATAACCCATTCAATAATAATATTGCTATTCTTGAAAGAAAAATTATCTATTTTTGCCTTAGGTCTAATTTTCGTGGATCAACTACCTTAAACAGTTCAACTCTGATCGAAGTCCTTATCAATGAACATTCATTTTAAAAAAACAAAACAAAACTTTAATAATTTTCCAAATTTTATTTTCTCTAACAAAGTTTTCACTAAAAAAAAGTTTAAAAAACGTTCTTAATTGTCTTTTATTGTCTTTCCAAAATTTCCAGCAATATATTTTTGCTGAAAACTTTTTTCATTTCTTCATATAAAAGTTAGATAATTTCTTTTTATAATTCAAAAACCTCAGCCAATATAAATTTAATCTTTGAATTTTAGATCTCATACTTAATTTCTTACTTTCACGAGGTTACTCTTCTCTTAAACGTTTCAAAATTTCATAAAAATTAGAAAAGAATTAAAATTCAATAGAATTATAATTTAACTAGGAAAATTGACTACCATCAAACTATGACCTTTGTGAATTAAAATAAAGCTTAATACATATTCATCAGCAAAAAATACCACTATACAACATGAAGGAAATTTGCTTAAACCTGTGAATAATGCATGCGCAACATTTCTTGAGGTTTCTAAGCGAAAATGGATTCACTGATTAAATCAAGAAGCTGACATTTGATCGATTATTTACGATTGAAACGATTACCCTTATTATGTAGATGCGATATAGATCTCTTCTTTATATTCTTATAACTTATTATATCTCGCATGGAGATATTGTGATATGGAAGTATTAATACTATCTCTCTATATCGAAAGATTAAAGGCTATTTCATCGGAGAGCCAGGCGTGTACATGAGAAATGCATCCATAGAGCGGAGATTTGGCAAAAGCCTTCTAGGACGAAAGAGATGGCCAGCAGCAGAGTGAGAGAAGCTTACACCCATAAGCTGGAAGCTTTACCCCGCTGGGAGATCGACGATTCTCTATTTTCTATATATCCTGGGTTCCCCTGGTTTATAACTTATCCTTGCTCTCGCCCTTGTTAAATCTCATGGGACCCAAACGGTTCGCGTTGATGCTAGCCCTCTATTTCCAGGCAAAATTGTACACCATCTGCGGGAATTCACTCGCGGTTTTTCTTTAAATAGATCGAGAAACATTAAAACTAATATGCATAAATGCCTCTTTCTTAATGAAAAATTGCACATGTGCTTTTACTTTAGCAATTCATTGATCCTTGCTCTCTAAACCTGAATCAGTGTACGGCCACTGATTCGCAGTGACTATTCACTGAAGGCAGCAGCTATAGGCACCGTGCGAAGTCATGGTAGGGAGAGTTAAATCGACGCCAGCGCACGCATTGGATAATTTAGGCGTTAAAGGAGGCTGTTTTATATTTCCGAGCAATCAAAATACATGTGCAAATCTAAATTTTGTTTTAATTAAAAAAATATAGCTGAAATGAGCCACCGAAGTTTTTGTATTGTGAATTGTAAAAATACAAGCAGGAAAAGTGAGTGTAAATTTTATAAATTTCCAACGTCTAAATGGAAAATAAATCAAAGGAATAAGTGGGTACTGTAGGGTGTTGCATGAACTGATGCTTGTCGAATTATACGAGATTTTATTAAATAACTTTCATTATTTCTACGGAACTCTTGGACATCTCGTACGTGTTCTGCCAGAACGAGATTTTTACCTTTAATTTTCGTTTGTGGTTGAAATTCTATTGTATGTTTAATTGATTGAAAACCTGTTTTAATAATTATATCCATGATGAATTTGAATCTGAAAATAAACAATTAATATTTATTTACTCAACAAGTACCTAAAAGTGTCATCATGAAATTACAATTTAATTCTTTATTATTTTTCTAGTCTGTTTTGATCTGTCATTAACTTAAGGTAGTCGTCATGCCAAAAAACAGTCTCTGGAAAAAAAAGTTTTTCTATGATTTCAAGACTGAGAATTATATCATCAGCCGTGACATATGTAAGAAAAGACACTCTTTTTAATGAAAAAATTTAAAAATTACGAAAAATAATATTTTAATAATGTTTTTTATAATAGGATATTTCTTTACTATCGCTTCTTACCAATTTTTTGAAAATGATTGAAGTTTCTTAAATCATAGCTTATTTTTTCGGGGGAAATATTCTCTACAACTTAACCGTTCCCAATTTCTGAAAATAAATCAATTATTATCAAATACAGCAATTTGTTTATAAAAATTTTCCTTTGGAAAATTGATTTTTAATTATTTCAGTCATTAAAGAATTTATTTTCAAAAATTGGAAACGGTCAAGTTGTAGAGAATATCTTCCCCGAAAAAATAAACAATGATTTAAGAAACTTCAATCATTTTTAAAAAATTGGTAAGAAGCGATAGTAAGGAAAAATCCTATTACAAAAAACATTATTAAAAAATTATTTTTCGTAATTTTTTCATCAAAAAGAGTGTCTTTCCTTACATATGACACGGCTGATGATATAATTTCCAGTCTTGAAATCATAGAAAAACTTCTTTTTCCAGAAACTGATTTTTGGCACGACAACTACCTTAACCTTATATTTCGATACCCACGTTCTAATATGTCGTATCCCACAAAATTTGAGAAATTGACTTTTTTTGAAAAATGGATTAATAATAATGTTTTACAGCTTGTGTTAAAATCTTGGGAGTCAAATTGTTTATTTAATATTTTAAAATAAATATTCTAATATGCCGTATCCCACATCCATTGGTTAAGTCAGCGCTAGCGATGTGACAGTCAATTTTTATTTTGTGATTAGTCTTAAGTTTATTTTAAGAAATTATTTAATAAAATGAGTAAGAAGTTAATTACAAATAATATTTTTACAACTCCAATTAAATCTAGAGCATCCGCTGAAACCTTTGTTTGTAGATCGATTAAAAAGAACTAAAAGTAAATGGCAACAATTACAGGCATTAAAAAAAGTGTTGCTGAGAGATACACACTGCTTCTATGATAATATAAAATATATTGATGATACTGACTCTGCTTCTGACCAATCTCCATCAATAAAAAATTTGGAAGCCGAGAGTAAAAATATAGTTAAGGTAACTGAAAAGACTAAGAGTAAGAAACGAAAAGCTATAATCAAGTTAATCTTGGTGTTAATAGCAAAGTACTGCGTACTAATAATAGATTTATAAAACCTGAAGATAATGATATTAATTATAAAAAAAATTGTGATAACACCAGACGAAAGAGGACAAGAAATTTTCAACAATCTCAGCAAGAAAATGTACCTGAAGTAAAAAAAAAAATTAAGAGTACTTAAAATGAAAAAAAAATGTTTTAAGCAATATTAAAGATAGTCAAAATAAAATCTATCAATAATGTTATATTATAATAATTATGAATTAAACAATACAAAATAAGAGAGAAAAATGTTATGTATGGGATGAAACAATATTTAATTATAGAACGATTAAATCAATTTTATTTCTAAAATACATTTTAATTTTTTCTTCTTGCGTAACCCACATAAATATCATAAAATTTTTTTAAATAATTTTTTTTGCTTTAATTATTATTATTTATGCATTTTTATGAACGTAAAAAACAAAAATTTGTTTACATTTGTTTATTTGTGCTAGCAAGACATTTTTATCGTTTCCTGAAAAATTTTCCAAATGTGGGATACGACATATTAGAATGTGGGTATCGATTTACTGGTTTCTATATCATTTTTATTATGGAAAATACTTACTTTTTACTGCTGATTTCACACAAATACTTCACAAGGAAAAACAATCGAATTTTAAAATGAATCAAATTGTTTTTTTGTTTGTTTTTTTATTGATAATAAACATTTTTATAACTAAGCCCCATTATAATACATTGTAAAAGTTCTCGAACAGCCTCCTTTAGTTCACTCATGCTATGGCGCTGCAGTCACGCACGGTGCCTATAAGTCTTTCACTGAGAATCAGTGAAATAAATTGAACTCACTTATTGAATCAGTGAAATCTTCAGGTGTGAATAATAAAAGCAGCAATATATTTTAATGATCGATGAACACGTTTATTTTAGGTTAAGCAACACTAAAAAGAAATTACGTAATTATTATTATATATTGTAATTATTATTGTGTATAATTATATTATGTGTAATTAAAAATTAAAGATCCATCATTATACCTTAATCGTTCACAGGAACTTCGCGAATTGAAAGATTATGTTCACGTGGCGCGTTCACTGATTCATCAGTTGATATATTTTCACTGATATAATCAGTGACTATTTCACTGATTCAGGTTTAGAGAGTGTGTTATGTTTGATTCGTGAATGGAATAGGCTGATACGTGTTTCTATGGAATTGTATACATAGAAAATTTATGAATAAGTAAAAAGCTTCAAGAAGATCGATTTCAATAAATGTGGATAAGTATAGCAAGATTTTTTTACGAATAAATTGCAGTCCTGTAAGATTAATGAGATTGTGGAACAAAAGTAATAGAAAAAGTAAGATTACTGGATAATGTGAAAGTACCTGTAATTTAGATGCCTTAACTTAAATCGCGTGCATCCCTCACGCGATAAAGGTATTGAGGTCATCGCTTTATATCATCATATCTGATTACATATATACATGGAATTAATAATATATTCTACAATACGTCACTACGAGCTTTTTGTTGATTACTTTATTTTTTCGCGAGACAAATATTATTTTTAGTTCCCACTCTTATCATGGTAAATCATGACAAAGCTATAGTTTTATGGCGCATTAGATTGACTTTTTCTTTGATAATAATTATATTTAGAGGCTTGTATAATTACTATTAAGACAGTGGAAATTTTCAGCAGAACAATTAAAATGGGAATTCACAAAATATTAAATAGTTTAGTCTGTAAATCAAGAGAATTTTAAAGTAAATATAAACCTTTTTAAAAATTTTCTATCATAAAATTTTTTATACAGCGGAGATTACTTATAGGCTTGTAAAATCCTGTTTATTTGAAAAAAGTTGCTTATAAAATTTTTCTACACTTTTTTATTACTATTTGTCTCAAATCTCAGAAAAAAACCAATTTCTAACACATTTTTATGCGTTTAACTTAGCTCTATGTTGAGTTCCTCTTGGAATATTTTATATTTTTCCAGAATGATATAGAATCTTTAGTCGTGTAATATTTAGAAAATTAGAAAATTAAACTCACTAATTTCTGAAGTATTAGACGCCGTTAACTACCTGGAAGTACCTAAAATATTTAATAGATTAATTTTTTAGTAATTTCTTCTAAAATAAAGACTCAGATATTTAAAAAAATCAAATTAAGAGAAAAGTTTCTTATAAACAATTTTTATATAAAATTTAAGTACTATTTTCTCCGTCTCAAAAGTCAAATCGTGTAATTATTGGTCATGCCCTAAACTCACATTTAAAATGGATTTTATGTAGAAATAAAGTATAATTTCTTGGGCAGTACTAAGGAATTCTAAGAAAAAATTCTTTACGTGCATACTGAGAAAAATGGATAATCAGAATGATTATCTAGATTTTTCTCCGTTCAATTGAGTAATTTAGCAATCCCCCTTTTTTGTACTTCTATATCTAAATAAATCACTGATGAGGACATCGATATGAGTCGAAACGTTCAATTAAAATCCAGTTTATAGTTCATGAGTCTCAAACCAATCAACTACCACAAATATTATTATTACCAATATGAAATATATTTTTATTTTCATTTTCGGTCAGCCACATTTGTTTTGGAAAATGCTAAAATATCAATCAATCAAATCTTCTGGAATATTTTGGAAAATTCAAAATTAAACTTTCTGAGATATCCTTCATTATTTAAAGAATTTGAAAATCTTTCTGTGGAAAAAATGACGCTTTCGACTGCGCTTTAAAGTTTGCAGAAGATTACATCTTCGATGAAAAATAATTTATATCTTTGAAGTGCTGTTGAGAAATTTTCAGAAGGTTTTTTTTATCTTCTATGATATATAACCGTCTACATTTCAAAATCTACAAATAGTTTTTTCTATGACATTCTCGAATATATATTCTATTGCGGTTATAAATTATTTTTTTCAACTTTCCAATTATTTTTGAAAACTTTATTAAATTTAACTGTGATATAAGATTATAGCCTTCTAATTGAAATATTTTTTTCAATTTTAGTCAAAGTAATATTTTTATAGTTCTGACGTTCATTAAATGATGAAAAACTTTTTTTTTAACGAAATGATTAGTTTTTACCCCAGTAAAGTAAAAAGCAGCGCATATTTCATAAAAGATTGTATATTTGCAGAGTCCTAAATTCAGACATAATAATTAATGTCGTTTTCGGAAAAAAAATGTATCATCGTTCAACAAACGTTCAGAATTGTGAATACATGTGAAAGCAATCTTTTTAAAACATGAGTATATTTGTAGTTATTATTGAATCAGTTTTATTTGTGGAAGCCACCTTTCACAAAAAGTACAACAAAGAAGAATCTTGACCTTAAGAAACAAGGCCTATTTTGTACCCCGACTCTTGATTACACAGTACACAAGCCAGTATCTTCGAGGTTCACGGCAGCATAGACATTTCCTTATCTTATTCAAACTTGTCGGTGGATCTAAGTATCATTCTCCGAACTCACTCCTTAACTATCCACGTGGACAATGCCTGAAATGTTTTATCCAGAATAATCTTATTTGTACTCGATAAAGAGTATAACGTTTATCAGAAGACGTATGATTTACGAGAACGAATTGGTTTCGGGTTCAATAGCCTGATGCACGATTTCCCGAGTGATTTGGAAATTCCGTCGCTTCGATCGTATATATGCACTAGTATGAAAAGGGTTTATACTTTGAACTAAGAATGGAAAATTGCCTCGAGGACGCACAATGCTATTCGTGCCATTGAATTCTTGGTGGTGGCAAGGGAAAAGAAAGTAAAAGAGTAAGGAAAAGGGAATTCACTCTGCATTAGAGAGTTAGCTGTTAGAAAAAGACTCGCACTTGTCGGATGGGAACTCAAAAAGCAACGGAAATGGAATCGTTGGCTGAGAGGAAAATCAGTTCGAACGCTATTCATGTTATTCTCTGCCTGCTCTAAATGACTGGTTTAGATGCTGATCGGCATTAAGCTGTCAAGGGTTGCTTTTTCGAATTCCACTGTCAGGATTTAATCCTATTCTCAAAAAGACCCGCTTCACCCCTCTGTCGGAATTGAATGAACGTCAGCAAGCTGTGTTTACGCCGGCGTTGTGACTCCTACATAATCCGCTCTTGTCCCGTCGAACGTGAGCTCTTCTCAACTTTACAAACGCCTTGCGTTCAGCATGCAGCGAATTCTATCCAACCCACTTTTACGGACCTCGTTTGTTTCCTTTGTGTTAGATGTTTTTTTTCAGACTTCGGCGGCGCAGGTATAATATGTATCAACGTACGCGCATCATGCATATTCGACATGGCAATTTAACGCCGAAACCCAAATGCGCTTTACAAAAACAGTCAAGCGGAAAGTTACCAGCCGAGAGTGGAATTCTGCTGCGAACGACTATAGTCAACCCTAAGCTTAATTCCAGAAACTTTAATCGTCTTAAAAACTTTTGTGTGATAAAGTTTTTAAGAAACCTTAAAGAAAAAATAAATTAATTCTATTTTAATCTATTGTTTCCTCATAGAGGAAGCTTTATAACGATTAAAATTTTCAAACCCCCTCTTTTAAACGATTTGAAATTGGGTCACATAATTTAGAGGAATTGCACTTTCAGATAAGATGCAAAATTGAGTAGGTTCAAAGCGAGATTGAATGAGAATAAATTACTTTGTTAGATTACACAAAATTCTGGAAAAAAATCTGTACATCTTGAAAAAATAAGTTACTTAATACAAAAATAAAAGGTTGAGATAAATTCATCAAACATTATTATAGTACAAAAAGTAAAATTAAACAAATCGAAATATTATACAATTTTTATTATAGTTTTTAAAGTGATAACAGACTCTATAAATTCAATTTTTCGAGAAAATGATAATATTTGATTGAATTGAATGAGTTAACAATTTTTTCATTTTTCTGTTCATCAATATATTGCTTTGAATATATTTTATCTTTAAATCTGAATTAGTTAGACTTATTAGTAATCTAAATCAGTGACTAACATTTTGAATTACAACCAGTCATTTTTAACTGATAATCAATCATTTTTAACTGATAATCCGGCACATGACTGATTGGATACGTTACCGACGGGTGTCCTCGTAGACAATTTCAAACTCTTATATCGCGAATAAATGCAAATTAAATTCAAATTTAAAGAATTCGAAACTGTGTAGCTCAGTGGTTAGAGCAGTCGACCGACAATCGAAAGACCTGGGCTCGAATCCCAGCGCAGTCGAAAACGTCTTTTTTCCACAGAAAGATTTAAAATTCTTTAAAGTTGTTTTTAATTTTCAAAACAGAATGAAATCGTAAGTATCAAGTTTTTATTCTGATGCAACAAAATGATTTATTATGAACTATATACAAATTTTTCCAAATCATTTCAGTCGATTATGTCGATCATTAGAAGAGTGTATCACTCTACGTGATAACGGAACTCTACCATATCGACCTTATCAACCTGTAGTTTAGAATTAATGTCATTTAAGATCAGATGGAATTTTCAATATATATTTGAACAATTTTTTCTGTGAAAAAAGGAACGCTTCCACTCCGCTGGGTATCGAGCCCAGGACCTTTCGATTGCCGCTCGAATGCTCTATCATCTGAGCTACATATTGAAAATTCCATCTGGTCTTAAATGACGTTAATTTTAAATCACAGGTTGATGAGGTCGATATGGTAGAGTTCCGTTATCACGTAGAGTGATACACTCTTCTAATGATCGACATAATCGCCTGAAATGATTTGGAAAAAATTGTATATAGTTCATGATATATCCGTGGCCAAATTGGCGAAAATAGATTCTGTGAGAAAAGTTTTGTGGAACCTCCGTAGCTCAGATGATAGAGCATTCGACCGGCAATCGAAAGGTCCTGGGCTCGATACCCAGCGGAGTGGAAGCGTTCCTTTTTTCACAGAAAAAATTGTTGAAAAAAATGATTTATGTTTTCAAAAAACTTGTATGACCAAGCGGTTCACAAAAGTGGAATTTCCGTTAATTTTTATTACAGTTTTTAAAGTAATAACAGACGTTAAAAAATAAATTTCTTTGAAGAAGTGGTATTTCAATAATCCAAATTGATGAACCTAGTACAAATGTCTAAACAAAAATTTAATCATTTTCAAATAATTTAAAATCTTTTTGTGGAGAAATAGACGCTTTCGACTGTGCTGGGATTCTAGTCCGTGACTTTCGATTGCCGGTCGACTGCTCTAACCAACTAAGCTATACAGGTGTCCAACATTCCTTTTTCTATAAGAAGACCTCGTTATATTGCGTTTTGGCATTTTAATAATTCGACATTTCAACTCTACTATCAAAATTGTAAAAAAATGTAATCCATTAATAACGTTTTTACTTCTGATTGTTCTGTTTATTTTTTAATTTTCAAAACACAATGACATTTTTGACATATGTAAAGTAGAAGGTCAACAATTGATTATAGTGTATTTAATTTCAATCTAAAATCGCATAAAAACAATTAAAATCCACTACAAAAATAGTGAATCTGTAAAAACCTTATTACAGCTGTAGAGTTTTGACAAACACCCCCACCCCATTTCTGTCAACGTGGATATATTTTATTAGGATATAGATATTATTGGTCTTCAAAAGCAAGTAGGCCAAAAGATGCGATGAATTAGCTGAAAATTCGAATTTACTTGAGAACGTGAGCTTAAACTAGGTTTGAAGTCCAAACAAAAAATGGTGAAAATATTCTTAGTTTTTCATGTTCTCCTAAAAAACGATCACTAGAAGATTTAGAAGAAGAAAATGGTAAATAAATACTATTTAAAACATGCATACAAACATGTATGTTTTTCGTAGATTTAGGGAAACGTGTGTCCACGTGGATTCTAGTCTGACCCCCCCGGTCCCCCTCGTGGACAAACGTGGGATTTTGCCATATCCCCCGACCCCCTTTAAACTGTCCACGTGGTATATGGATGGCCCCAAAGCCAGCCAATCATTCTCTTCGTCGATAATTCGTTAATTTCATCCATGAACAAGGTGATGGTTTTTCTGAAAAAATTATCTTTTCAGATGAAGCTCATTTTCATTTAAATGATTACGTTACGGGGAGTTTCTATCTTGTTGGGTCGAAAAAATTGATTTTTTCTTTTTTGCTTTATCGGACAGATATACGTTCCAAGAATTCTCTCAAAAATATTTGAGTCTCAAAATGTCTGGTAGCAGAATCTACAAAAAATGTTGGAAATTTTTTTTTTTATAAACAATAATGTGAAGAAAAAAAGTGCAAAATTCAGTACTTTAACTTGAATAGCTCACAACTCTTTCATTTTTTAAGATTTTTGATTGATTCTGGTACAGGACATGCGTAATGATATCCAGAGTAAGAATCTGTTCTATTTATGTGTTTTAGATCATCTCTATTGGCAGGAAAAGTTCCGTAAATGGCACAATTCCTCGCAGACGCGTCGCAATTTATCAACCCCCCTCCCCCCGAATATAGCCCGTGAAAAAATTAGTTCATACATTAATACAATTACTTTAATACCTAGACAAAATTTCAAGTGTTTATCTTTTCAACTTTTCTCCCGAAAAATTCGAGAAAATGGTATAGCTTTTTGACCCAACAAGGTAGAAACCCCCCTTAATAAACAAAATTACCGCATTTGGCTTCAAAAAATTCAAGAGTGATTATTGACAAGCTTTTACATTCCACTCGTGTTTGTTTGATGAGATGTTTGGTCTGGAGTAGTGATTGGAACGTATTTTTTTGTAAATGAGGCTGGAAACGCTGTTATTATGAATAGATTGCATTATGGGGACATTTTGACAATTTCTTTTGGCCTAAACATTGGATTGATTGCGAAAAAAATTTCCCGATCTAATAATTTTCAATTATTCACTTTAAACTGCATCAATAACGTTGTTTAACATTGTTTGAAAAAAAACCAATTTGAATAAACTTTCTGAAAGGAATAATGTTTCCATTTATAAGAATAAGTTATAATAATCAAAAAAGAGAATAATTAAGTAATGGGAATTGTTAAATTGAATACCAAGGTGCTATCTTGACAGTTCGATTTGCAGTTCGTGATCCCTGCAAGTTCTAGAGAGTCGTGGATTAATAATTCATGGTCTATAACTCTAGAGTCACGTGTATGAGTCGAATGAATCACGTGGGATTGTACAAGACAGAAAAAACGTGTTGAGGAGATTACAATTACTTAATGGCCTGAAAACTTTACTTCACTAACAGCTTTTAGAAACACGAAAGGCAAAGTTATAATTTTATTTACTTTATTAATAAGTTCACGAAACAAGTCTTATGCACTAATACTTGTTTCATCTAATAGGTGAGGCTTTCGTATCGTCCTCGACATAAAAATCAAACAAATAGAGATATGAAGTAAAGTGCAAATAAAACTTTCTACGAAAAGAGGGAAAAGGCCTAATGAAAACATAAGAAGATCCCAACCGAGAAGAAAGTGAGAAATTCAAAGCCAGAAAGACCTCAAGCACTATAAACTTTTACGATATCAAACAGCCGAGTTAAGAAAATAATAACACCACCACTTCCCATAATTCATCCTTCCTAAAATTCTTATCGCCCCCGCCTGTCTTCGGCTAAATCTCAAAAACCAGTTTTTGCGTCTCCAATTTTTCATGATCTCATCGCCTAAAGCTTAAGCTAAACCAGTTCTAGGGAACTTTGAGGGCTGACTGTTTAAATGGTTTGTATAAATGATGAAAGTCCTGGAAACATAGGTTATATTGAATGTTACTGATCTTGTTTCAACGATAAAATTATCGCCTTGCGAAGTGAAATAAAAAGACAGAAAGAGAGAGAAAGAGATGGTCACCAGTCAGTGGCAAGTGGCGAAACATCAAAGACCTATAATTGGGCGTTAGGTTATAAGGGGTCTATATTTAAGGCCATGCCTACGAAAATGTATAGGTCGGGAAGAGTGATCGGCAAGAGTAGGTTTCTGTGCGTAATTTAGGCCCTATGGAAAGGGCAGGCCTCTTAACGTCACAAGAGCCACGAATTATTGCGCCATTCCGGTCACTTAGGGTGCGACCGGTCCTTATTAAGCGCACCTTTTGCACTCTCTTACTCCTCTCACTCCTCCGATCGATAGATCGAATGCTCCTTCTTTACTCGACCATTCGAAACATTTCCTCGGGATTATCGATTCAGAGGATCGCAGACGCGAACTCGCGATAATTGGATGGCCAAGCGATAATAAAAGTGCTTACGCACGGTTCTTGAAAAGGGCAACTGAACATAGAAAGAATATACGAATATATTTTTTTTCATAGGAGAAAGCTATCTTTTGAATTGTTAACTGTCGAGCTAGCTTACGTGCTCTTTAAGCGATGGTCGTATTTCTGGAGCAAGATTTGACTTCTGCAGCCCGAGGGATTTAGGGAATGATTGATCTTCGCACGCAACGATATAATTTTTATCCTTGAAATCATGAGACCTTTAGACACACTAATATCAGGGCAAAGATATTCGGATGGTTTTAAAAATTGGGCTGAGAGAATCTTGGTTTCAATGTTAAAAAATAGATACGGATATTAAGAGATTCAAGTATTAAAATTTTACTGTTAAGGGCGGGGTAAGGGTTTTTAGGCGAAAAAAACCACATTTTTATGAATTTTTTTTAGAAATTTGAATGAAGTGAATTTATTAAAACCTTTTGTACATTATTGTGTACTATTTCAACAACATTCTGTAATTTTTTCATGCAAAAATATTCATAAATAACCCGGTGACATAGCTTCTCCCGGAACGTTCTTAAAATAAGACCACTTGCGGTGTTCACTGTATCTCAGCTGGAAATTATCTGACATCTAAAACCAAAAAAATTTAGTCAAAGTAACATCAAATCTAGCCCCTAACGATCTCTGATTTTTTTTTTTTTTTTTTTTTTTAATTTTTGGTGGCCATTTGAAGTGAAAACTGCGATTTTTCACAAAAAATTCGGCCGTTTTGGGGGTGGAAAACACCCTTAATGTAAAAAAAAAAAAATACTGATCGTTGGGGGCTGGTATTGTTTATGTAGAAAGTATGTGCCAAGTTTCAAAAGAATCGGTGAAATGGTTTTTAAATGGCAGTGAACACGGACTTTCAAAAAGGTAGTTTTGAGAAAAATGCGTTTAAAGTTTTAAAATTCGGAGCTACAGTATTAGAGACGAGGGGACTAACTAGTTAATAACTTCGAGAATTTTTCTCTAATGGACTTAAAACTTTGGGAATATATTTTTGAAATGTTTAACTATAAGATAAGACAAAACAAAAAAATCGATTTTTTCAAAATTACAAACCCTTACCCCGCCCTTAAACGAATTCATTGAATTGTCTGCATTTTTACAGGTAATTAATAAAAAATAACTAGCTGGAAATTGAAATTTAATGTCTTGACTAATTCTAATCCTTAAAAGCCTGAATTATTTCTACTAGATCGAAACTTACTAATCCTGGTATCCTGATGGAAATAAAAAAGTTCAATAGAGTTTATAAAACTGTTCAAGAGTTGGGTATTCAGGTATTTACGGAACAGAGTTCTAGAAAATTTACAGAACTTTTGAAAATAAAATGCGGAACATTCAGGAAAAATTATTGAAAGTTCCGTATTTTATTCTGAAAAGTTCTGTAAACTTCCCAGATCTCTGTTCCGTAAATGCCTGTAACCCCAACTCTCGAACAGTTCTATAAACTTTACTGAACTATTTTTTTCCGTGTTCAAGCTCTTATTCACTAATCAAGAACCAATTTAAAATACTTCCTACTCTCTTCTTTTAAGAAGAGTCGATTCGTTGATATAGCTTTAAACTAAGTAACAATTTCTAGATGCAGGAAAAAAGAGATTCAAATTAACTGTAAAAATGATTTCAATAAACAAAAAGAGATATTGTTTACTAATATTAAATAAAAATAAAAATAAGTTATAAGGAGGTTAAGAAAGAATCTTAAACGTCATATAACTATTAAGGGGTTTCAACACCTTTGCATTTTCAAAAAATTATTTTTGTTGGGTAATTAAAAAGTTATCGAAAGGAAACCATTTCCTCTTCATTGGCTTTGATTGACCATATTTTTTTTTATTTTTATTTTATTTATTATATTAATTTAATTATTTTTAATTATTAAACCTTTTTAATTATTTTTGTTCTTATTGCATAAAAAGGTCCTTTAGGGTCCTAAGAATGATGCCCAATAGGTAGGTAGGTATGGAGCAGGCATAGTAGATTACAGGTATATTACAATTATATAACTTTTTTTACGTTATTAAAACTTTAAACGCGTTTTTCTCGAAACTGATTTTTTCAAATCGGTAAGACACGCCATTTTAACAATTTTCAACCGATTGACACGAATCTTGTTTTAAATAAAAGATTATTCAATTATCTAGTGTTATACCTAAGATTTTTGAGATTGTTAGTAAACTGTTTATTTGTTTAACAAATTAAGGTCGCTTTTTGGGGCGAAAATCGAGTGATACATTCGAATCCTCACCATTTTTGCAAAAATGAATATTTTTTTATAATCTTGGGTACTTCACTGGGCAATCTTATAAACATTAGAAAAAAATTTGTTTTTTTATCCCAGGTTAATAAACTCTATAAATTTTAATTGCTCTAAGTTTTGTTATTTGTCTGAAAACCAATCATAAAAATGACACTATTGTATTTTTTGAGGCTCAAAGGTGATGAAACCCCTTAATTCACAAGTCATTTCTACCCAAACTAATGTTCTCTAAGAAACGCATCATTGTTTCTACCAAACTGCATTACAAATAATTTTGGTTTTATTTTCTCTCGATTATAAAAAGCGTTATTCAAGACGAGGTCATGCCAATAGATCGATCTTCTTCAAAACTGTATTATGTTGAAAAAGAGGTTAGTAATTATCTTGTCAATCAGTAAATGAACAGAAAAAAATTGTCAAACCTGATCTAGTTAGGACAACACATTGTTACATCGAGCATTTTCTTTTTGTTCAGAAATTCGTTATAATTTATAGTTTTATGTACAGAATATTCAACAATATACAACATACAAATCTATTTCTTTGGATGAAAGAAAATTTTGTTGAATTAACAAAACTTTCTTTAATTCAAGGAAATTTTTTTTTCACCGTATATCAAAGAAATGTTTCTTTGATTCAAAGAAACTGTTTTCTCAGTGTATACATTTAAGTATTTTTTAAGGAACTTGGAAGTCAAAATTGTAGCTTCATAAATAATACTCAAGCAACTTTTAAGCATGAGTTGTTACAATAAAAGTAATAAAATGACAAATGCTTATCTTGTAATCAACCTGTCAGAATGATACTAAACATGGTTCTTAATTCGAGTCAATACGATTGAATTGCGGTCTGACAAACAACTATTCTGAAACGCAGGTACGAAGGTTTGGGTTCTTGTAATTTCTGCAATATGAAAAATAAATCCAATCCCTAGCTGCAAACCAGCTGGGTCGGTATGCACATTGCACGTAGTACATTTCAACTTTGTGGTATGCAACTCGTCCTATACAGGCTACATATATTCATTCGAGGCATGTATTCCTTTTTGACTGTAAATGTAAAAAGACCTCACGGCAAGGCATCGTAATGTACATGTACGTGGCTCGAAAGCCCGGAAAAACTTTGCTTTTATAATAGATTTACGATTTACCAACACCTACAAATTTCAACTTTTCATAATTCGCTCGAAAAAATGAATAATAAAGCTTTTTCTACTCCCTCTAATGTAAATTTTACTAACCCCGGATTAGCATTAATCCTTTTCTGAACAACCGGAGCTTTCGAATTAAAACTAGAATACAATTTCTCTGCAAAGACTTAAATCTTATAACCTCAATCCCTTCCTGTAAATGTTCATAATTCCCAAGTATCGGAAAAGAGGAGAAAACTTGCTGTATTTTGGAATAAATCGCCGTGTCTCGTAATCCACAAAGGATTTAAAACGCTCTTTCCAATTACTGCTTCTGAAGCGAAAGGGATCATTTAGAGTTCAGTTTAGAGGGTGTATACTTTTTTGCTACAACCCGGAGCCTCAGGTGGCATGTCAGTCAAAATGGACGCTACTAAATCGTACCCTCCTAGCTTCCCGATACTAAAACGGGAACTTGAATCTTTTAAAGGGAGGAAAATGTGGATAAAAGCAGATTTTCCGCATTCAACGATCTTGGCACAATCACTCAAGTGCAATCCGTACAAATATGAAATAGAGAGAACATTTCTTATCTCCCTTGCGGTAAATACTGACTAGGTGTCAATATTGAAATTTCTTATCGTGAAAAACGTCGACATCACAAGCATTGTGGAAGATCTCTATGGAACTTTGTCTGAATCATCGGCTTTTGTAGAGAAATAAATAATTGCAATATTGAAAATTGAATTTTTTTTTTGGCCTTGATAAAATGTATCAAAGTGCATTCAAATCTGATAATACTTTCGAGGTATTATGGTTTTCACATGTGATGAGAATCTGAAAAGTTTACGTATGTATGTATTTATTGATATAATTTTACTTATATTATTATACACCAAAAATCTTAAGGCCATGGATTAATCGAAACAGGTGACTAAATTATATGTACATTACTTCATTCATGTAAGATAACTTTATTAATTTACAGAAGATCATCCTGAAAATTTGGCAAATGTAACAAGAAACAATAAGGCACGTCTGTTAACTTCCTTTTCGTAAAAATTTTGGAAAAAAATTTGATAATTTAGAGATAATTACAGGCAACTGTAAAAAATTTTCGCAAAATTCTGAATCGAACGAAGTTGACAGGAACTTGGTCACGTGGCCTGGTTGATCCTTGGCCTTAAATTGATTACGTCTAACAGATGATTTAACTTATTTTTTGTTATATCTTAAAGATAGCCGATTTTCAGACGTGAAATGAAACTTCCTTTTATAGTGTACGGAAGCTCTAATTTATAGAACTAACAAGGGTTACTGGAGATAATCAATATCCCATAAGAAAACTCATTACTTTTTATTGGCAACAAAAGTATTTGAGGTAAATTTTTAAATTAGGCCATATTTAACATTATTTTCTGGTTATTTCAACAACAATTTTGGTTATTTCAAACAGATTTCCTAGTAAATTCGTAAAAAAAAATCTGGTAAAAATAACCCGAATTTCTAGTTACGTTAATCAGAAAATAATGTTAAATATGGCCTAAGCGGAATTCCGATTATTTTAACTGGACTTTTTTTTAAGTGTACGTTATATATTTCCTTTAATACTGTTATCACACATTAGATTTATGTTACATTTGACATCTATTTTTTCTAACAAATGTACATGTTACATAAAGGCCTAAATTCAAAATAAGGATTTTTCCGATCCTTTCTGTCTGTCTGTCGTCATTTTCATAGTCGTTTGTTGGCACTATAACTTTTGAAAGAATAATTAGATTAAAAGGCGCTTTGATACAGTAAATTAGAGCCTAAGAGGAAAGAACAAGTTCTTTAACCAGCCATATTTGTATAAAATTATTTGATTATTCTTAGACGGTTCATAACCTTAACAATTTAAAAAATTTTAATCTCCACAACATAAATTTCTATAGAAAATTTTACGAGTGCAAATTTTATCCCTTTGGAAAAAAGTTATATCTGATGTTAAGTTTATAATGTTTATAAAATTTAGGTAATTGTAACGTGTCTTATGAAAGAAAAAACATTATTTTTTATGGAAAAATTTAACTTATGAAAAGTAATACTTTTAATGTCGTTTTTTGTGATCGAATTTTGCCTTACTGTCGTTTCTTACTAATTTCTTGAAAATAATTCAATTTTTATCAATTAGAGTTAATTTTTCCGAGGGAAATATTCTCTACAACTTTACTGTTTCCAATTTTAGAAAAAAAGTTTTGTGTGGCTGAAATCCTTAAAAGGATTTTTTCAAAAACGAAATTTTTTTTAATAACTATGAAGATTTTTTACTTATTTCTAGAATTGGAAACAATAGAGTTGTAGGGAATGTTTTTCCTGAAAACACAAGCCATAATTTGTGAAAATCGAATAATTTTCAAAAAATTTGTAAGAAGCGACAGAGATGAAAAATTTTATCACAAAAAACATTATAAAAGTATTATTTTTCGTAAGTTCTACATTTTCCAAAAAATAGTTTTCAAAAATTTTAAAAATGATATAATTTTAAAAAATTTTTCCAAGATAAGTCTGGCAAACGAACTATTCCTTTCTTTCTAAACCTTGATAGTGTGTACCAAAACGTATTTTAATCTGATAATTTTTTCGAAAGTTATTGTACACAGACAACAGACAGACATGATTAAAAAACACTTCTTTGGAACTCTAATACCTTCACATATGTAATTAGACTGTAGAAAAGAATATTTGTCCCCAATAGTAGTTTTGGAAAATGTTATTTTTTCATCACTACACATTATTTAATTATTGAATGATTCAAAGTATAATATCTCTAGTATGGAAATTTGAAAAAAGCTCCAGAACATATTTAAAGGAATCTGGGAAAATTGCACACATTACATCCAAACATGAATATAAATGCTTGACGTTTGTGGGTTTCTAGGTGACACAGAAACCCTAAATCGGAAACAAAAGCTAAATAGGGGATGGCTCGCCAAATTCAGAAAGAATAGTCCAGTACCCTAAATTTTAGAGCCCTAGGTGTGACAAGATTGTTTTCTTTATTTTCAAGCTGGGAGTCTTAAAAGACCACCGGAGTCAGGCGTCAAGAATGAATACAGACAGAGAACCTTTCCACCTCGGCTTAGTAGAATGTGAAAGGTACCAAAAGGTCACTCTCCTTTGACACCTGCAGTTCTCGCTTGTTAGCGCTTGCCAACTTTGCGAGCGTTTAGCCTCTTTGTGAGACGAATACATTCACCAAATCCACAGGTACACCACCCACACACTCTCACTTACAGAGAGTTTCTGTCATGAGAGCGACCAGGTATAGATATGAGAGAACAGTGAAGAGACTATATCGTCTCAAAGAAAAGGATTGAGCGGAAAGAAAAAGTAGACGAGATTCTCGCAGGCAGAAGATTATCGATTCTAAGACTTAAAAGTGCTTTAGTCTCACAATAAGGCAAAGGAACATGAAACAAAAGTCGAGGAACTTGGAACAGGAACGAAGTCGAGCGCTGTTCTATACGTAGTACGCGTGTAATATAATGTTTCCATTTAATATCTTTATGAGCACTAGGCGAAAATGATGAGGTCTCCTGTTTTTAATAATGTACCCGCGTGCACCTGAGTCTCGTAACTCTCTTCTCTCTAACCCAGCGTCGCGACGCCCGCGTCCACGTCTTCAAGCATGGCTTATTCTCCTCCTTTTTTTACTCTATCTTTTTTACACTTTATAGTGTGAGTTTCTCTCTATATTTATTGGGAGAAAGAGAGAATGAAATGCGAAGAACAGCTTTCGCATTTCGTTCCAAGTTTCGAAGTCCGCGAAAAACCTCGGGATTTCCAGATGATAAAGACCCTCAGTGTCGTAAATATTTCCGTTGAGGGTGTACTAACGATTCTTTTTAAATATTCCATGGGAGTTCGAAAAGTTCGAAAGGATCCTTGAAATTGAGAAAATTTTCAAGTTCGAACAGATACTGTTCATCGAGAGGGAGAGGAAGGGATTTTTTGTACTTTTTGTACAGTTCCGCTTGCCAGGCTGGATAAAATTTATCAACGAGTCAAAGTGTGCGAGTCCTCGGAATAGGTATGCGTTTAAATTCCGTCCTGACGTTCCGAGGATGCTCGAGGAAATCTAGAAGGCTGACCAGCGTAACTGTTGGGCAGTGTCCGACATTTTTCATCAGATTCCTCTTTATTCTCGACATGATGGAACGCAAGGGAATTAAAAAGAGTACACGTCAAGACTAAGAAAATAATTTCAACAAAATACTTATAAAAGTGGTTTTTTTATACTTTACCGGTAATATATTTGCAATAAGTCGTTAATGCTTCCAATTTTATATGTTTTATTACCATACTGATTATAATAAATTTATTTAAAAATATATAATCATTGTTAAACTTTGAAGAATTCAATTTTCAGTAGTTTTATCATTTTTTATTATTTTCGGGTTATGATTTTCAAAATTAATTCGATTTTAAATTGCTTATGTTAA
Organism: Diplolepis rosae; assembly: GCA_030998225.1. Taxonomy (NCBI): domain Eukaryota; kingdom Metazoa; phylum Arthropoda; class Insecta; order Hymenoptera; family Diplolepididae; genus Diplolepis; species Diplolepis rosae. Next base: position 9,151,274 of record JAPYXD010000701.1, read on the forward strand.
CTAAAATAATTCACAATCATTTGAAGTTTTCCATGAGGGCGCGTGAGAATTTGTAGAAAATTTAATGTTTCGTTTGCAGTGCGCATACGTAACAATGACGAAGCTTACTTTCCGGCACTGACTTAAAATATGTCATTTTCGGTACTTCCATATGCGCAAAAAATGTCATACCTTATGTATGTGCTATAAAAAATATTCATTTAAACAAATGAAAATGAAATCAAAAAAATAGTTTTTTTATTATGCGGACAAGAAAGTGTTTGGTTTGAGTAAATTTTTGTACGATGATATGAAAACCAGTGTTGGGTAGTAGGTCGTTAGAAGTTTACTTTAAAAGTTACGTTACTTGTAACGTTATCAGTAACTTCGTTACTTTTCGAAAAAAGTATAACCGTAACGTAACTTTGTTACTATTTTCCCAGTAACAGGTGATGCTTTCCATCCCAATTCAACCGGTCCATTCGGGACACGAATTTATTTTTTAACGAAACACGAATATGTTGCTCTTTGATCGAAATAATGAGAGACGTATTTTTTTTTGGGCCGAAAAAAATTTGTCTGCGATTTATTGACAATTTCGTTTTTGGGGTAAAAATCTATTTTTTCAATTATTCGCGAGAAATTTTTTTTCAATTGTCTATAACTTCGTCAAAAATTGACCGATTTTAATAATTTTCACTTTTAAACGTTTGTAATAATTTGGAATACCGAACACAGTTATAAACAATTGCTTGATGATTGTTATAAATTTTTTATTTAGCAATAAACAAAAATTGAAATTTTTTTTTAAAATTCAATATCTCGAAAAGTGTATTTTTTTTTCTCTCAAACTTTTTTCCCATTAAAAAGACACCTTGAGTTTCAATTCTACTGAATCTCTAGTAGCTAAAACTTTTTGTTTCCGAGTTATGATTTTTTGAAGTAAAAAGTCGTTTTCTTCGTAAAAACGTGGACTGCACAATGAATATCAACTTTATATGTGCGTCCTCACATTATCGCAAACTCTAATATAAATAATGGAAAAAGTAAATATCTCCTTTTCTGCGAGTTTTTTTTTTTCTATGCATTGAAAACAAGAATGATCAAACTTTACATAATTTAAAAGTCAACTTATATTCAATTATGTTTATACTTATAGTCCTACAAATATATAATCTGTCATAAAATATACGCTACTTTTTGAATTACTGGAGCAAAAACTAATGATTTAGTTTAAAAAAAAAAAATATTTTCCATCGTTCAATGAACGTTTAGAACTATAAGTACATAAAACAATCCACCTGTAAAATTTCACAATGGAACTAACTACTGGGTTTTATCATCTTTCTCTCTAACAAAACTTGAGTTTCACAAACTTGACACGCCGATAGGATCGGGATAAGCAGATGGAGACCTTAGTAAAACAATCGACTAACGAGACACATAAACACGTGTTTCGTCGAAGAAAGAAGAACTCATCATGGGCGTCCCACGAGTTTAATCTACACTTCCGAGAATCTTTGCCGTCGTTGTCGCATTTATGCACTGAGATTGTCGAGAATCGCTTGCAAGCCGACTAGCACGAGACGAATGTATGAGTCAGAGGGCGAGAGAATTATTGTTACTGATGACGAGTACATATAATGGGACCACCTCGAAGGGTCAATATTAAAAAGCCTTAAGCCTAACTAAAACTTCTACAGTCAATATCCATCGTCTTGGTTCTCCGCTTTTTACGTAGTTGGAATTATTCTTGATGGCCCCCCTTCACACATTTGGTAAGGGAGGTTGTCCCTTAACGAACAATAGCATTGTGCCAGGCGAGGTACGATAATAATGGTGGCGGCATTATAAATGAACGTCTGCAACTAATTTGGGGCAAGGCGTAACGGCGGTCTTCTTCTAAGGCGAACTCACGAGTGTAGTATATGTGAAATGTCTATACTGAACCTATATGATTATGAGTATATGTATAGTTGTATAAATATCTTCCTTGCAGATGTAAGTACAATACATTGGTACTTATATGTGTGAGCCAGTGCAACATGCAGCATGACTTTGCGAGTAATAAAGAAAAAAAGAAAGAAAAAAGGTTTTAAGTCTCACTCTCTTTCCGGTCATTCCATATATCTATATCCCAGGTTAGCAATTTACTACTGGCACGGTATTATGCCAAAGATGCCAGCGGGTTTGCAATATAATGAAAAAAAAATGGTATGATTAACCAGTAGACTGGTTGGCTAGCCATATTACAAGTTCTTTTTTGTTAAACTAATCAAAAATCAAGTTAATTTTACTAGTTTCTCAGTTGATTCAACTAATTTTTTCAGTTAATTTTGAAAGACATCAACTATTAATCTGAATATTTTTTAGTGCACAGGAAGAGATAATTCGCATATAGATTTTGAATTTTTATCACTGGCGCAGTACTGGATAGATTTCTGATGATAACTAGGCTAGGAGTTGGCAGTCAGTACTGGGGTGGTACCGGTTTTCGTCCTTCACTAAAAGTTATAAAAAATATGACGCGATCTGAAAAAAGGGACCTTAGTTGCCCAGCGAAGATTTTACAGGAGAAGGGAAAGAATAAGCAACGAACCGATTAAAGCTTCCGAACTAATGATGGAAAAAGTCATACTGAACGATCATAATCCGAAAAATAAGTTCAATAAAGTTTATAGAACTGTTCAAGAGTTGAAGATACGGGCATTTACGAAACACACTTCTAGAAAATTTACAGAACTTTTCAAAATAAAATGTGGAACTTTTAATCATTTTTCCTGAATGTTCCGCGTTTCATTCTGGAAAGTTCTGTAAATTTTCCAGAACTCTGTTCCCCAAATGCCTGTGACTCCAACTCTAGAACAGTTCTATAAACTCTATTGAAATATTTTTTTCCGTGTAATTTATAAAATATTTAAAGAATTTGAAAATCCTTCTGTGGAAAAAAGGCGCTTTCGACTGCGCTATCTCAAACTCACCTAATTAATTTGAAATCAATTTATAAAATACCTAACAATGGATTTTCTTATTAGAATAACATGGAAGGTAACAAAATTCTGCATTTAATGACCCCAAAATGAAATGTTTTGATCCATTATTATGAAGATATTGCCAAAAAAAGAAAAAATTGAAAGCTTTTTCAAATTTTGAATAACTCTTGAAATTATTAATATTTTTTAACTTTTCTAGACTCATTTCAAAATGAGATTTACGTAAAATGTCAGTAACGTAGCAAGTAAATTGTAATAATTTTTTCTTGAATGCGGCAAAAATCTAAGCTCTGAATGAAAAAGTTGTAAAACTTCAAATTTGTAAAATTATTTATGAAAGAAATTTTGAAAATAATTTTATTGTATTTTTTTCATATTATTAATTTTTATAATTTTTAAAATCCATTTTTCAAGTATGAGAATCCTTTGTATTTTCACAACTTTGTTCCACTAAATTTTAACTCTAATAGAATGAGGAAAAAATGTATCAAAATTATTTTTGATACGTCGCTAATAGACTATGTGAAACCTTTATAATAAGCTGAGAAAATTTAAAAAATGCTCATTATTTTAATAGTTGTTTAAAATTCAAGAGAACTTTGAAATCTTGACTTTTTTCGCAATATCTTCGTTAATAATTGACTAAAAAACTTCATTTTTGGGTCATAAAATGCAGAATTTTGTTACCTTCCATATTATTCTAAGGAAGAAATTCATTGTTAGGTATTTTATCAATCAGAAGCTTTTATGTAAATTGTTAAAACCAAGTACCCGGCGAATTTTGCACAGCAGTGTATATTACAGATTTACTCATAATTAATCGATAATTTGAAATTTTAACACTTATATAAGATATGAAATTTTGCACGCAACGATGGAAAGATTCGAAAACTAAACCTAACCTACACAGTCTATCGACATTAAATATTACTCCATTGCACTAGTTACTAGCTGTCGCAATATACTAAAATTAAGAATTATTAAAAAAAAACAATGTCGTTGGTAGGTTTGGTCTGATGCAATCTACAAATCTTTAAAAATTCCGAAAAATACCAAAGTTTCTCCATGAATAAACACTTTGTGACGGTGAATTGACAGCCCTACGCACAAGAGTAATTCATAAATTCATGTCAGTTCTTATTGAAAGTCAACAATTGGATTTAATATACAGCCTGTAATAAACCAGTATCTTGCCAGTATTTTATATCGCCTTGCATTAATACTTCACTTATATTAATAACCTGTAACGCGCCATTAATGAGCCAGTAGTTGCCAACTATTGGTGAAACTCTTATGTTGATTGCAAGCCAAGAATTGAAGACGGTAAACAGCCAGTACTAAGCCATGTCAATAGTTTGCATACTTCCTTCTTCGGTATTTTGTCACCAGTAATAGCAACTAGTAATGCACCAGTAGTAAACCAGTATTAGAGCGCCAACTGTCAGTGAGATTCCTTTGTAGCTATTCCACCAATCGTGACAATCAGTAGCGTGCTAGTAATAATTTGGTAATATTCAAATAGCTGGTACAGTATTGACAAACAGTGGTGACATTACTCCACGGTTACTACTGGCGCAGTATTAAGCCAGTTGTAAATACTGGCTAACTTCCCACTTTTCCGCCTGAAATATGAACTTAGTTACGGGTATATATATATTCGCAGTTGAATGGAAAGAGAAAACAAGAAAACGTCTTTCCCATCTTTTCCCTTAAAGTTTTTTTCTTTTTCCTCCGGCTGGTCGTTCTCTCAAGTCAGTCTCACCCTCTCCAACTTTGCTGGCTAACTACTCCTATACCGGAATCGTCTACGAGAAGAGGGAAGGGGAGCTGATAAGACACTAGGAGGTTAACTGATCGAGACAATCGAAGCTGAGGAAAGGCAAAGTGGAGATGAAGGAGATGTTTAACGACAATTGAAAGGGGAACACTCAGTGTGATTATTGCTAATACTTACTTAAACATGTTTAAATGGATATAAAATATTTTGAATGACAATAACAAAAATCATAAACATTACTCCTAGCGACAATAATTTTAAACTGAATTTAATTAACTATTGGTCATTATTATCATCATTAAGATGTCAGATTCATTGAGAAATGATTTGTGGTCTATCTACGTCCGTTTTTATCTTCTCTACCATTTCCCAAATTTTGAAAAGAAAATTTTATGTACTTTAATCTCAAACATGTAGAAACCTAAAATCAATAATATTTGCTAATTTCCTAAGTGTCATATGCCCTTAAAAGTGAAATTTTCAGCAATATTTATTTTGGGTATCATTATTATTTCCAATTAATTAGTTGAGTTTGAAATTTTTGTCACTGCCTACATTATCGGAGGATCTTATTGTTAAGTTACGTTTGTAAATTAAAAAAAAATATTACATAGCTGATTCAAAAATGTCAAAAAACTCTAAATGTAACGCTAATTATTTATTACACATAAAATAGTACATTGTACAACTAGGGGAAAAAATTTATTTTGCGAGTGTGAAGTAATTGGATTCAAAAAGAAATATTACGTTCTTGAAATATATTTGAGATTTGTTAATTTGATTTTTCAGAACTTTTCCTTTTAAGGCCATGTACTGGGCGTGACTAAAAGCGCACATTTAGGGGAACAAAATAATTTATTCATTTAAAGTATCCTTGAAACAAATGAGAATTTGTTCAAATCAAATAAATGTCTGCCTTAAATCAAACAAATTATATCTTTGAAGTGCTTGGAATTAAAATGAAATTTGAAATAAAGCTGCGAAATTATATTAGTTCAAAAGAACAAAAGTATTTTGTTAGGACAACAAGACTATTTTGCCAGGCTAACCATAGAATTTTGTTGAGCCAACAAATGACTTAGTTAGGCCAGCAAAACAATTTTGTTAGACATTTTTGTTACATCAACAGAACAGTTTTGTTAAATTAAAAAAGAGACCCAACAAAAAATGTTTGCTGGCTCAACAGAATTATTTTGTTGCGGCAACAAAATTTTTGTTGGCCAAGCAAAACCGTTTTCTCAGTGTATTCAATTTCTCGAAAAAAAAAAACATTTTTCGGAATTTTTACCCAAATGAAGCGGATAAACGCAGTAAATTATTATCTCAACCATTTCCCAAAGTTGTAGAATGGTATTTTAATTACAAAAAATCTGCCCGCTTCGCATGATTAAAATAATTTATTTTCTTCCAAATCTCTCAAAAAGAAAAAATAATCGTAGACTTTATTTAAGGAAACGATTTTGCAGAACAACGCTTATTTCGTATCTCACATATTTTGGTGAAAAAAATCAAATTTTTTCAATATTAAAAATCAAAAAATTAAAGTATACATCCTGTCGAGAAATTTTTCGATAAGAATGTGTAGACCTTATATAGCCAAACAATTTTTCATCTCAAAGTTTTTTTTGTATCTCACATATTTTGTTTAAAAAATGAAGTATTTGAATGTTAATCGTATTTTTTGGAATTGAAACGAAAAATATATGTTTTATCAGAAACTGTGTGAGACAAAACTTGTAGATCTTTTTGAAACTAACAACTTTGTATTCTTACGTTTTTTTCTTATTTTACATATTATTGTTAAAAACTTGAATTTTGGATTCTCAATAGTTTTTTTTTAATTAAAAAGAAAAATATGCATCTTATGAAAAAATGTTACAATTCAAATTTGTAGGTCTTTATTTATTCAATAATATTGTATCATAACGTTTTTTCGTATCTCGTATAATTTAACTGGAAAATGGAATTTTGATATTGACTTTTTTCGAATTTGAATATGCTGTAACATTTCTAATTTTGATTTAATCAAAAAATGTTATCAGGATAATTTTTAGAGATTTATGAGCACTATCTAAAGCCAGTATTGAAATTTTTGATTTTTTCAAAAAATTATTTTCAAAAACACAAAAGTAGTGCTCAACCCCTCAATTTTGATTGGATGTGGCTGGTTAACGAACTTGTCCTTACTTTTTCGGCTCCGATAAAGTGTACGAAAGCTCAATTCAATCTGATAATTCTATCGAGAGTTATGCCGCACACGACCTACAGACAGACAGACAGACGGACAGACAGACAGACAGACAGACACTTTCGTAAAAACCATTTTTTCTGACTCAGGGGGTCTCAAAACGTAAAGATTTGATGAAAATTTCGAAAGTCATTTTTCACATAAAACCAATACCTTCTCATCCATGATGAGAATGTAAAAAAGTTACATGGGCGAAAAAGAAAATATTGTTTACTTGGTCACGTGGCCCACCTAGGACATGGCCTTAAACAATAAAGCCTGTCCGTACAGACTGAGAAACATAATTCATTCCTAATATAAGATTTAGTTCGAGAAATAAATCGTCTAATGGAATAATGAATACAGAAGAACTAAAAATCCCGAAAGACAAAGGCTCCACCTTTGTTTTCTCAAGTTTTCTGTAGAGATTTTAATCACGGAAACAAGTAGGCGGGAACGGAAGTCCAGCATGCGGAAAACAGGATTTTATGAAGGTGGTTTTGTAAATAAACGTATGCACAGTAGCCACGTGGCAAAACTTTAAGGCGGTGTCCGATATTTCACTTTTTTGTTGGTTTCTGACTTAGGATTTCTTTTGCATAAGGATTGCCGACTTTTGAGTCGCCGGAAGTCCTTCCTGAAGCGATGAAGTATCCTCCTCTCTGTCAACGACTAATGAGAAGTCCCGCCCGTCTCATTTTACCATCACGTGTACTGTCCTTAGCTAAACATTGCTAAACGCGACCATTTTTTCAGGTCAAAGTTGAATTATGGCGCCGTCGGTCGTAACTGACTTAACGAACGCAGTATGGAGTGAAAGGAGCAAAGTGATGCTGAACAGGGCGTGTAAGTAAAGATTAAGTTTCGCGACACGTGAAATTGGCTGCAAGTTTTTATGAATTCGCAGAAACAATATTTTAAAGATACACCGGGCAAGATTGTTTGTTCAAAAGTGTAGCTTTTAATTAATATTAGAACTAATATTTTTTAGACATTCGTTTTCAAAGAATTTAGGTGCTTTTTATAATTTCTGAATTTGTATCCATTCTTTGAAAATCATTATTCATAACTTTCAGATGCTTTCAAATGGAAGAAAAGGTACAACACGCCTAAAATCACTTGGAAAAATATTCACGAAGAAAAGAAATATGTACCATTTACTGAGTCCATGAGTTAAAATAGTAACAGCATAAAATTCCTGTAAAATTATAAAATATCTCAGTCGAATTCCCCATGCTTTTATAAAAATAACAAATTCAATGATACATTTGTAAATTTAACAGGCATTTGTGAAATATGCGTAAAAAATATCTGTTAAATTTATAGAAATTTTATGCTATCACTATTTTACCTCATCTCAGTAGATGTAAAAAATTTGTTTTCTCCATGTTTGTTTGGTTCAACCTTATTATTAGTTCAGTAAAATTCAACTGAACGCTATGCTCGTTGTTTAGATTCAAATGTATAACTTGAAATATTATAAAATGCATGTTTAAAAAAACTCATAATCAATTTAATACAAACAGTTTAGATATTTAAAGGAAAAATTAATTACTTTTGAAACCCACTACACGTTTCCGTGATGACATTCTTGAAACACTCAAAATTCGATTAATAAACCTTCAATTTCTAGTCAGTCATCACAACGTTAATATTGAATAAGGGGAAACGATGAGAATTTGTGAGATAAATAAAAAATAATAGTCTGTGACATTATCTCCCGAAACTGCCAATTCCCTTTCAATTTTCCAGCCTTCTTTCCAATTCGAAACTTTTTATAGCAAAACATCTGCTTATCTCGCAAGGCCTCTTGGTAGATTGCCAGGTCCTGAACTCGACTGGACTCCGACTATGGAGTGGCGGAAGTCCAGTCTGGTAAACTGGCAGGAGGTGAAGACAGGGTGGTTGTGGGTAAATCTATTCCGCTACCGTTTGTCATCCCCTGTTATTTTAACAGCTCTCTCTGGAGCTTTTTCAACGACAACACCGATAGGTTCTAGTTACATACAACGAACTATGGAATACTAAGGCGAAAAAAAGCTTTGAAACTCAGGGGGTAGTAAAGAGGAAGTGAGAAAATCAAAAGAGAACCGAGAATCCTAAGAAAGAGCAAAAAGCCATCCCTCTTGGATATTTAGTTCTCGCGGAGTTTCACCGTATTCCGTTGAACATGTTCTCTTATAGATATATCGCATAGAGAACATCCAATCACGAGAAGACAATAGTAGAGAACAAAGAGAACTCTTTCGAGATGCCCTTTCACCTCAAGAGGAGTGTTCATGACAGAATTGCTCTGCCATGAAAAATCATCTCTCGTAATTAACCTAGCCTATACCACCTCCATGATATGATTGTTTATGGTGTTTTCGAGTAGGGGAAATTCCAGATCATTTTTTCACGCTTGTCGGTAAACATACCAGCTTCTCTCATATGCGTATTTGATGGGTGTCTTTAACCCCTGAAAGTGCTTATGGGAATTGGATTTTGACGTTATTAATCTTACATCCAGTCGAGCTAACTTATGTGAGAATATTTCATTGCACTCTATCAGAAAAGCAATGCATTGGGGTCTTTTATTACTTAATAAAAGTAGTAGATATTCAGTGAAATAATTCAAAGAGAAATATTCGTTTAAATAAATAACTTTGTTTCCTTATTTAACGAAGTAGTGTCATTTTTTTCATTTTATGAACATAGTTATAGAAATATCTACCGTAATTTCCCGAAACATGTTTTCTAAACCCTCGTCTAAACCTGAATCAGTGAACTGCCACTGATTTGCAGTCACTATTTACTAATGGCAGCCGCTATAAGTATTTCACTGAGAATCAGTGAAATAAATTGAACTCACTTATTGAATCAGTGAAATCTTCAGGTAGGAATAATAAAACCAGAACGGAATACTTTTGATTCTCCTGATAATTATACGTGATTGCAAAGAGCACTTGGGTCGATAAAGCAGTAAGGTGTATAGATGAAACTTTCAAATCCGCGAATTCAAAATTTATGTTCACGTGGAGCGTTCACTGATTCCTCAGTGAAATCATATCAGGGCACTGATTTATCAGTTTATATATTTTCACTGATATAATCAGTGACTATTTCACTGATTCAGGTTTAGATAATGTGACTAAAGTTTTATTCAGTTACAGTTTCGTAAAATTAGGATAGAATTTCAGAAAATTCAGTTACTTTTTAGTAAATTTGAGAAAAGATTCCTCTATTTGCAGTTACGAAGTGTTGAATATCCTGATACTTGTATCTGGAAATTCTTAAACTTGTAATAGGAATAATTTTACGTTTTGTGTAACTCAAGATTCATACAGTCACATGTAACTGAAAAGTTTGTTACAGCTTCGTAATTTTATGACAGATTTTGAAAAAATTCTGTTACAGTTCGGTATATATGAATTTGATCTAACAAAATAACTTTTCTGAATGAATGAAGATCTTTGGTGAAATCAAGCTAAATTTGATTGAGCTTACTAAAATATTTATTTGATTCAACCAAATCGTACCCAAACAAACTATTTTTGGTTGCTGCGCCACATTACTAAATTATAGTCAATATTCGTGTATAAAATACATTTTTTCGAGTACAAAATATTTTTCTGAATATTAGGGAAGATCTATCAAAACACGGATAAAAATGGAAGTCAAAAAGTAAGGAATGAGTACTGAAATTTACAGCAAAAAAAATTTACGTAGCGTTGTTTCCGGCTGAATCCTCAATAGATACAAGTGAGTCTTGTTTGAACAGTAATGATTGTTAAACGTACAGCAATCATTATTGTTCAAACAATACTCACTTGTATCTATTAAGGATTCAGCCGGAAAAAAAGCTACGTGAATTTTTTTGCTATAAATCTCAGTACTTATTCCTTACCTTTTGACTTCCATTTTTCTCCGTGAATACAATAAGGAATGTAATTTTACTTTGCTTGATTAACAGCTTTGGAAAAATTATAGTTTACTGAAATTACCGATAACTTATCCAGTTTTATTTTTATTTTGTTAATTCAGAAAGTTATTGTAATACATACACAAAAAAAGATATCTTATAGAAATATATTCACCTACGTATTCGGTTACATGGTCCATTTAATCCTTGACCTTGGAAAAAATAATGGCTAAAAAGGAACTATTTTCCGTAAGTTACTAATACAATAAAAGTTACCGAAGCTATTTTTAATCTCATACCATCACTTTATTTACAAACCTAGGAAACATTGTTTTAGGGTAATGTTCATCAGATCAAACATCATCAATAGAAAAGAGTTTCGAAACTTGGGTTATATTGCATTATTCTCTTTCTTTCTATTGGTTTCCGAACCTGTAACAACGTGGTTATTTGATTACCATATTGGAACATGTCCAAAGCAGACTATCATCTGGGCCACATTGTTGTTGTAAATACCCCATTTGAATAAATTTAAAGCCTTATCTTGGGATGAAAATTGCATCACTTTAACTTTTTTTTATGGCTTTTGTAAATCCTACAAGATGTAATTAAATATTACGTATGAATAAATTTTAATTTACATCATTAACTGGATCGTTACAAAAATGTTTTTACCAATTTTCTTCGTCCAGAAATGAAATTAATAAGTTTTTTTCAGAATTTTTCAAGCTATTTTTTTAAATTTCTAGCCTAAAATATAACGGTTTCCGAGTGGACATAAAACTTGAGGTACAAACTTTAAAATGCTTTTTTTTCGCCGTATAGCGAAAGTTAACCTTATCAGTGTCGTTTTGCGTGCGGAAAATTAATTTTTTCGCAATAGTACGATAAAATTTTAAACGTGCGGAAAATTAACTTTCCGCACGCAAAACGACACCGATAAGGCTAACTTTCGGTATACAGGGAAAAAAAAGTATCGTTTGTATCTCTTGCGTTAAAATACGCCTTTTCGCACTTGATATGAAATATACTATTAAATATTATCAAATCTAGAATATTAAACTCTATCCATTTTTAGATGCTAGTAGACACTTTGGCTACATTCTAATTCCTAATTATAGCAAAATTCCTAATTCCTAATAAGCAAAAGCACTTAAAATTTAGAACTTCAATGTAAATACTTTATTCTATTGTAGTATAATTGACAAAATATATAAAATAACAGAAATGCGTAAAACTGCTGGGACTTAAATTTCACAACTTTCTGGCAGCGACCCAATTATGATTGAAAAACTCTTGCAAACGTTAAATTATTGTAGTTTGTAAAATATTCAGCATCGCTTCAAAAACGAATTCCAGGATTATTCCAGAGTTTCAAGAATTCCCAAGACGCTAAACACTCTAATATTTTATACATTACGTCATCAGAGAACATTCATTCCCGACCCTAAATTCAATACATTTCCCGTACTGTGCCACCAATAACCCTAATCCTTAAATATGGTCTATAATATTTGAATTTTGGGAATCCCCGCATCTTTGAAAAGCCAGTACCTATCCCTAAATCCTTGTTACCCCTGGGCAGGCGTTGTATTAAATTTGACGTCGCGGGTATAAACAAAAGGGAAGAATTCTAGGGGTCCGAAGCACAGAGATATACTAATAATGCATATGTGTGCGAGATTTTCTGCGGTGTGGCATGCGGGATCCGTCAGGGGCATTCAAATATACAGAGTGGTATTATTTATGAGCATTGGATATACACAGGATTTCGATGCTCCGAAAGAAACAGAAGGGTGAGAGTGGTAGGGTAGCAACGGAAAGAGAAAGACAACTTCTGCATACCAAGCATCTCTTGGTTTTGTTACTCAGCGTTTGGCTGGTATGTGTGCTTGAGCACTTGGCAAAGTTCGCTCTGCTTAGCATCAAACAAACAAATGTTCAATGCACTCCTGACGAACGTGCTGATATCCATGAACTGGATTTCTTACTTACTTAAGTGATTTGCAAGCAAATCGATTACAGATTTTACTCAGGTTCAAGCAAACTTTAGAAAGAGCGAATTAAATACGTTTCATCGATAGCTACTCAATTCGTTACATCGTTAGTGAATTCATGATAACGAATAAACAATGTGACAGAGGAATAAAACCCAAGCAGAAATTAACAATTGGACCAACGTCGATCCAATGCTGGATACCAACTTCCGACTGTCGGCGAACAGTCGAAATGATAACGATGTACTGCGTTGGTACGAAACCAGTTTCCAACGTTGTATCAATACTGGTAACCAACATATTTTCAACACTGGCTATCAACATTTCTAAAATACTGGTTATATACTTTTATTATTAAATCCATGTTTTACGGTTAAAGACATTTTATAAAGAAGACTACACTCTAAAAACAGACTATTGACTCTGAAAAGATTTCCTTCACTATTAAAGGATATTCTATTCAAAATTGACATGAGAGGAAATCCTTTAGAAGTTGAACGATTATCGTTTCAAATGCTAACCTTTTACTGTCAAAGCATTTCCATTGGTCTTGAAATGAAATCCTTTCTCGTACAAAAAAAAATAATTTCGAGGATAAAAGAAAACGAATTGTATGATATAACCAACTAATGTAAATATTAGAAATGTACACAAGCCCAACTTTGGCAAATCCCAATATTAAAGCTGTTATCATCAATACTACAATAACAGTAAAACGATTCTGTTGATAGACAAAAGAAATCTACTTAATTTCAACCCAAGCAGAAATCATGACACTCTGCCGACTGTGACGATCGGTTAAATGTTGGTTCGATGTAGGAGATCGACTGTTGATTACCAACGTTGGTACAATGTTGGGAAACAATTGGCCCAACCTTATTCCGACTGTGCAAAAAGTAATTTACCGACAGTGGATGTACAACGTCTATCCAGTGTCTATTCAGCCCCGGTAGTCGACTGTAAAATACCAGCGTTTGTACAGCGTTGGATGTACAACAGGCCCAACCTTCTTCCGACTGTGGGAAAAGTAATTTTTCGACAGTAAATGTACAAGGTCCACCCAATGTCTAATCGGCTTTGATAATTAACATTCGGCTTTGATAATTAACATTGTAAAATACCAGTGCTTGTACAAAGTTTATTCGACACTGGTACACTCTGATAAAAGTCTATTGATAGTGAAGTTAGGTTCCTTTCAGAATGCATCAATTGAAATTAAGCATATTTCTTTTGTCTATCAACAGAATCGTTTTACTGTTATTGTGGCATTGATGATAACCGATTTAACCCTTTAACGCCCAGATGTGCAGAATTTTCACGTTGACTACAATGTCGTACCATTTATAGAAAAGAGATGAAAAAGGATCGCAAACTCCATATCCTACCGTTTTTGGGGTCGCTCTTTCGAATGCCACAGTCAGAATTCTCAAAAAATGACGCTAAACCCTCTATTTTCCCAAAAGTACCCAAAAAAACGCTATTTTTGGGGCACGATTTTTTTTTAATTTAAATTTTCACTATGTTCACGACACTTAAGCAACTTCTAATTTATCAGAAACGTGTTCTCGAGACTTGTACTTTAAAAATATGCATTGAAATATTTTGTTTTTCTTTGTTCTCTAATTCAAAATGGCGTCTGGACGTTTGAAATTTTTTGAAATTGAGAATATTGATCCTATTTCGGATTTCCCAGGTTACTTCGTAGTGTGATTATACAAATAAGTTATTACGAGTTTTGTCTCACCGATTGTAATTGGCGGAAGCAATATTAGCCAATAAAATTAAAATTCAAGATGGCGGCTGCCATGAAGCTTGTAAAAATGGTTATATTTCGAGTTTTATTAGTAAAATTTGCCAATTAGCAATCTCATAGGTTTTAGTCATCGCTAAATTTGAATCTTAGGTGAGTTTTTCGAAATTTAAAATGGCTGATCCAATATGGCGGACCCGTTATGTAAAATTTGATATTCCTGAAATAAAAAAATACTGCCGCATTCTACGAAAAATTTAAAATAAAAATTATTCTTGGTTTCTTTTTTTATTACAAGAGTTGTTTTTGAGAAAAAAATTCCAAAATTATGAGGCTTCCCGAAATTATTAGAAATTTGAGTATGTATGACAAATCGACATTTATGGATTTTTATGGTAAGATAGAGTATCAGCAAATATAAAATGCAGGAGAATTTACTAATTCCCCAACATTTATTAGTGCCTCTTTCACACCCTACCATTTATCTATAAATGTTCATCTACTTCTATAGCATAATTAGTAAGTTACATCTGCAAAGTCTGAGACAAAAAATATAGATATATGTAAATTTTGAATAATTTCGGGAAGCCTCATTATTATGGAATTTTTTTCTCGAAAACAACTCTTGTAATAAAAAAAAACCAACAATAATTTTGATTTTAAATTTTTCGTAGAATGCGGCAGTATTTTTTTATTTCAGGAATATCAAATTTTACATAACGGGTCCGCCATATTGGATCAGCCATTTTAAATTTCGAAAAACTCACCTAAGATTCGAATTTAGTGATGACTAAAACCTATGAGATTGCTAATTGGCAAATTTTACACCATCCTGGTTTGTAATAAAACTCGAAATATACGCATTTCTACTAGCTTCATGGCAGCCGCCATCTTGAATTTTAATTTTATGGGCTAATATTCCTTCCGCCAATCACAATCGGTGAGACAAAACTCGTAATAACTTATTTGTATGATCACACTACGAAGTAACCTGCAAAATCCGAAATAGGATCAATATTCTCAAATTCAAAAAATTCCAAACGTCCAGACGCCATTTTGAATTAGAGAACAAAGAAAAACAAAATATTTCAATGCATATTTTTAAAGTACAAGTCTCTAGTACACGTTTCTGATAAATTAGAATTTGCCTAAGTGTCAGGAACATAGTGAAAATTTAAATTTAAAAAAAAATCGTACCCCAAAAATAGCGTTTTTTTGGTTATTTTTGGGAAAATAAAGGGTTTACTTTCATTTTTTGAGAATTCTGACTATGCCATTCGAAAGAGCGACCCCGAAAACGGTAGGATATGGAGTTTTCGATCCTTTTTCATCTTTTTGCTATAAATTGTACGACATTGTAGTCAACGTGAAAATTCTGCACATCTGGGCGTTAAAGGGTTAATATTAGCATTTGTCGAAGTTGGGCTTGTGTACATTTATAATATTTAATTTAGTTGGTTATATCATACAATTCGTTTTCTTTTATCCTCGAAATTATTTTTTTTTTGTGCGAGAAAGGATTTCATTTCAAGACCAATGGAAATGCTTTGACAGTAAAAGGTTAGCATTTGAAACGATAATCGTTCAACTTCTAAAGGATTTCCTCTCATGTCAATTTTGAATAGAATATCCTTTAATAGTGAAGGAAATCGTTTCAGAGTCAATAGTCTGTTTTTAGAGTGTAGTCTTCTTTATAAAATGTCTTTAGCCGTAAAACATGGATTTAATAAGAAAAGTATATAACCAGTATTTTAGAAATGTTGACAGCCAGCGTTGAAAATATGTTGGTTACCAGTATTGATACAACGTTGGAAACTGGTGTTGTACCAACGCAGTACGTCGTTATCATTTCGACTGTTCGCCGACAGTCGGAACTTGGTATCCAACGTTGGATCGACGTTGGTCCGATTGTTAATTTCTGCTTGGGAATGGATGCATTCTGAAAGGAACCTAACTTCACTATCAACAGACTTTTATCAGAGTGTACCAGTGTCGAATAAACTTTGTACAAACACTGGAATTTTACAGTGTTAATTATCAGAGTCGATTAGACACTGGGTATACCTGGTACATTTACTGTCGAAAAATTACTTTTCCCACAGTCGGAAGAAGGTTGGGCCTGTTGTACATCCAACACTGTACAAACGCTGGTATTCCACAGTCGACTACGGGGGCTGAATAGACACTGGCTAGACCTCGTACATCCACTATGGGAAAATTACTTTTTCAGCAATCGGAAGAAGGTTGGACCTGTTGTACACCCAACGTTGTACAAACGCTGGTATTTTACAGTCGACTATCGGGGCTGAATAGACATTGGCTAGACCTCGTACATCCACTATCGGAAAATTACCTTTTCCACAGTCGGAATAAGGTTGCGCCAATTGTTTCCCAACATTGTACCGACGTTGGCAATCAACAGTCGATCTCCTACGTTGGACAAACATTTATCCAATCCTCACAGTCGGCAGAGTGTCAGGATTTCTGCTTGAGAAGTTTTTGAATCGGATGCTCGTGTTGTTTATACAGAATACCAAAGTTTCTGATAACTAACTATTTATACAAGGAGAAGACTATTTGTCTATAATTACCAAACTGTTTGGAAACGCATGTTGAATTCTAAAGCGACGTATTTTATACGCTAAATTACCCATAAAAATTCCCATCTAGATGGTAAAATAAATTGAATTATTAGAAAATTGTGTCATCCGAATGGGAATTTTCGTCGGCAATTTAGCGTATTCTATAATAGAAATCCTAATAAATGTGAATTATTAGAAAAAAGTAAGTTGCTCTAGAATTTATGATGCGGTTCCAAATAGTTTGGGAATTTTAGACAAATATTTTTCTCCGTGTGACCGAGAACTGGTGTCCAAATTTGGATTCGGGCCAGAAGGATCACTAATTAGCTTTTTAAATTTTCATCATGAATGAGAAGGGATTGGTTTTATGTGAAAAATGACATATATTCTGTCTGTCTATAATGTCGTGTGCACGATAACTGTGTAGAATTTTCAGATTGAATTGAGCTTTGGCATACTTTATCGGAGTCTAAAAAGTAAGGATAAAATCGTTAACCAGCCACATCCAAGCAAAATTGTGACAATAAGAGCATTTTTTTGGTTTTTGAAAAAATCCAAAATTGTAATATTGGTTTCTGATAGTATTCATGAATTGATACCAATTATCCTGATAACATTTTGCGATTATACCAAAATTAAAAATGTTACAGTATGTTAAAATTTTTTAAAAGTCAATATCAAAATTCCATTTTCCAGTTAAACTATAAGAGATACAAAAAAAACGTTATGATTCAAAAATGTTTACTACAAAAAGATCTACAAATTTCAAACGCAACATTTTTTGACAAGATGTATGTTTTATGTTAAATTAAAAAACTGGTTTCGACCGATTGATATATTCAAATGTTAACATTTAAAACTTTTCAAAATAAATTCTGGTTCTTTTCAATACTTTTCCTTAAGGTAGTATGATCACGAAAACTAGACCTCAGGCAAAAATAGATAATTTTGCTTTCAAGAATAGCAATATTATTATTGAAGGGCTAATTTGAAAGAGAAAAGATTATTTTTCATAAAAAAAATTTGAAATACAAAAAAATAATTTTATTAATAAATTTTATTTTTGCCTAAACTTGTTTTCTTATCGCTTCGAGCCAAATTTTTAAAAATGATGCGATTCTAATAAATCACGGTTCATTTTTTTAGGAAGAAGATTCTCTACAACTTGACCGTTTCCTATTTTTGAAATTGAATTAATTATTATCAAATACAGCAATTTGTTTATAAAAATTTTGGTTTGAAAAATAGTTTTTTTATAATTTCAACCATTAAAGAATTCATTTTCAAAAATCGGAAACGGGCAAGTTGTAGAGAATCTTCTTTCTAAAAAAATAAACCGTGATTTATTAGAATCGCATAATTTTTAAAAATTTGGCTCGAAGCGATAAGAAAACAAGTTTAGGCAAAAATAAAATTTATTACTAAAATTATTTTTTTGTATTTCAAATTTTTTTTATGAAAAATAATCTTTTCACTTTCAAATTAGCCCTTCAATAATAATATTGCTATTCTTGAAAGCAAAATTATCTATTTTTGCCTGAGGTCTAATTTTCGTGATCGTACTACCTTAAGGCGCTGAATTTTACACCACAGAGGTTCTTTTTCTGTTGCATTTCTATTAGAACTAAAAAATCGGTTTTAATTAACACTGATTTTGTCGGTGTGCCAAAATATTTGTATGATTCAACCAAATCGTACCCAAACAAAACATTATTAGTTAAACAAAACCAATTGCTTAATTGGTTTATCTAAACAGTATGTTGATCTTATAATAACAAAATTCTATGCTTAGATCGAAAAAAATTTGGTTAACCCAACCAAATATTTTTCGAAGTGTATACAATGCAAACTTGACTCAGTTGTCTCCCTAAATTTGATCGAGTTTGAAAAATAAGTGTGCACTATCAATTATTAGGGATACGTTTTGGACATTACGCAAAGCCAATTTTTCACGGACGTCGGGCGTAGGTTAAATTGAATACGAAAGTGTCAAGGACACAAGAAGTTTGAGCTTGACAGGCAACAAGACTCTTGAGGACGATTTGGAGGCAATAGAGACAGGCAGTTCGGATGCGCTAGGAAATTAAATGGCAGATAGTAGCACCCTTCCCAGGGCGCCACGTACCATCACGTGCGTGTATATGTACGAGTACATACCATGTATGAAACCTTGGAAGCATACGTATTGCACGTCGTCCCCGCATCTGCAAGTGTGGCCAAATGAATGAATCTCCATCCATTCCCTGTCACCCAGAGAAATTTCAATAAGCCAATTCAGATAATGGATTGGCACGCGCACACGTGCATGGTTAGACATGCCGCTTTTCTAACATGGCTCTTTTCGTCGAAAGTATTCGACGTCATTGTTGGACGTTTGCATTGTCCGTGGGATCACGATTTGTAAAACGAAGGGTCGTTGCGTCGTTGCTCTAGTTTTAAAACTCGAATTGAATCGAAAGACAGCTTTTGACATTTTTGCGATTGAAAAGTATACTTTAACAAGTTATAAAGAAACTTATGTGGTTTATTTCAAACGTAATATGCTTAATCTTGAACTCTATCTGGTTCACTTTGAAGACGAAGTAGTTAGTTCAATTTGTTACTTTTTTCAGCGCAACAGCATTTTTTAATGACTTATCCTTTGCACTTTTGACTTATCATGAAATTCATACTTTTGCTAATATTTAAAATTTTTAAGAAGTCAGCTTCACATAAAGTTTGTTCATTCGTGTCAGATTACTTTTATATTAAATTTATTTCACTAAAAATTTCGCAAACATTTTTTAAAAAACTTGGCGTGTTTTTAATTTTAATATTCTAAAAAGTAAAAAAGAGTAGCTAAAAATTGTGTCAATGTGACAATATTAATCGTAATAGATAAATAATTTGGAAAAATTGAAATATGAGTTTGACATTTTTTTAAATCAATTATTCGGCATAAAAACATAGGATTTCAGAAAATTTCAAACCCATATTTTAATTTTTTCAAATTTATTATGCATTATGATTACTTTTGACATACACTGAGAAAACAGTTTTGTCAAATCAACAAAAATATTTTGTTGGTATTTATGCAATAAAATTTTTCTATTTCACCAACAAAACATTTTGCCAAATCAATCAAATTTTGGTTATTTAAATAAAATGTTTTGTTAGTACAACAAAAAAGTTTTGTTGCATACATTTTTTTCTCAGTGTACTACAATAATTTTTAGCTACTCTTTTATACTTTCTAGAAAATTAAAATCACAGATTAGAACTCAGATCAGAGTCGAAACGGCGGATTAAATCGACTTTACTACACATGTATCTCTAAGCCAATTTTCGAGTAATATAAAAACTGAAGGGTCAATATAGTTAGCGTTTATAATTATTAAAAAAATAATAAGATGATTTTTAACCAGTAAAATTAATAAAATAGCTACAAACTTTCACAGTGCAAGGACATATAAATATTGATTTTCCACCAAATTTTAAATATTGGGGGGGGGGGGGGGTACAGTATTTAAACTTTTATTTTTGCATTTTTTTGATATTTTTTTGAATGATTGCATAATATCTCAAGAATATTGTGTCAAAATTTCATGTTGATCGGAGCAACATTGACGAAGTTATGAGTACTTGAGCGTCCGTTGCTCCAGGCCGGGTTTCCAAACAAGTTTACGAGTTGCGAATTAGTTGAGAAAAACTGTAAAGCGTTTTTTTGGAACTTGTTATTTTTGAAGTCCGTGTACATCATAACTCAACATCTACTGGACTAATAGTTTTGAAATTTTACATAGTACTTCTTCACATAATTCACCAGGTATCCCTGGAAGCTTTTTTGTTTATTTTAATAATTATTAATTTTACAATAAAAAAATTAGCCGATTTTGTTTAGCGAAAATCAGTTTTTTAGCTTCCAAGTGCTACGAAAAATTGAATAATCGAAAAAAAAATCCTCCCAGAGTGACCTCGAGAAACATCTCCTTTAACAAATGCACATTGATTTTTTTTGTTTCAAATAATTCTGTTGCGAGTTATGATGTACACCGCAAAACAACTTTTTTTCCAGGCGCCTCCGGAGATTTACTGTCACTCGCTCAATTTTTAATATTTTGCTATGAAAATTTAGGCAAATATTGTTCAAATGTTGCATTATTATATGGAAATTGACTGAATTAAATAACACTATCTGTATCGCCAAAAAAAATTCTTAAAAACATGCCTTTTTTTCACCGAATTAACCTTACCCCCCACCCCCCTTTAAGGTATTTCTACCCTCCAACAAGAAAGGAGTATCAATGTGAATAAATGCAGAAAATGAGATGTATTTTCTAATGAAGAGCTACAGTGGACATTTGGACAATGAACTTGTACCTAACAAAGGCAACGAGATCAAGACGACTCATTACTCGATCAAACAAGTTTACGTCTAACAAGTTCATGAATAAGAGAATAACAAAAGCTTTGCCAATGTGAAACTCTTTAAATACATGAAAGCAACGAAAATACTTCAATTATTTCAAGTGTATACAATGGAAGAGACATACGAAATTTTTTTTTGACAATTATAAAAAGATCCATTTGTATAATTTACTGATACATACTATATTTTACTCTAAATGAAAATTTCAAGTTTATACATGGAGAAAAATAGATAGTAAACCGCAATATCTTGATATTAGCAGATAATGTATTTACGATTTAACTATGGGACAGCCATCTAGATATTGAAACAAAGTATCTGTAGATATTTAAAAAAATTATGTTATTTCGCAATATCTAAGATATTAAATTAAAGAACCCAATATGTTAATTGAAATATCTCAGATGTTAAACTGAAATACATTAGATATCAGGTCATACTATTTGAGATATTAAACTGTAATATCTTAGATAATTAAAGTCAATATTTTTGTCATTGAATGCAATTGTCTAATAATTATGTAAAAATACTGATTGAATATTGAAAGAAAAAATGAAATTAAGAAAATATAACATGATGTAAATAATGATTGATCAAGGAATTCAAAATTTTCTTATAATCTCCTTTTTTTCTCGAATTCCTCGATCTAAGAGTTTTCGCAAGTCCATATTTTGTTGATTATTATTCTCAAAGTCAAGGCAACCTGTTAATAAATGGAGATTATAAAAACGTTCAACATAATTGTAAATATTTGGAAACTATTACGAATTCCAATAAATAAATTCCGATTCGATGTTGAATTTAAAAATGGCTACATAAAGAACGAGTTATTGAGAGGTTAGAAAATTTATTTCAAATATTGAAGGTATAAAAATGATATACTTATATAGATAGATACTTATTGATTTCAGTACTGGTAATATAAAAATTTTTCAAAAATCGCACTTCAAAACTTCATATAGACACAACATTATTATTTCAGTGTCGAAACCAAAAACCATGCGACCGGCAAAACTATGGGCGAGCGCGATAGACAAATTACATGGAATTCAAAGACTCTGATCACGTGACTTTTCCTCGGGCACGTCCCGAGTCGAAATTTCGAGGGGCTCATATGAGACTCTTGGTGATTTTGAAGCTCATTTGAAACATTTTAAGCCTCCACAAGCTCTTTAAAGCCTATTGATAATCGTTAAGTCATCATTTAACCCTCTTTAGCCTCTGTATTTTATTTTTCAACCTCCTTTAACGCTCAGGAACCTTTTCGATCGAGAAGAGCCTCACAGACACTTTTCCCGTCGTAATGTATGACCTCATTTGAACCTCTTGAGCCTAAAACGGACGTAAGTCAAGTCTGGAGGCTTAAAAGAGGTTCAAAAATACGAACAAGAACCTCTTTTACCCCTCTTCAGCCTCAAAATTATGTCGCAGAGGCTCAAATGAGGCCTTCGATTTTTCGACTCGGGGTGCACGCTACTGTTTATAAAAATCTTAGATATTAAAGTTTAATATCTAATATTGTAAATTTTGAATATAAACTGTTATTGGTGATTAATATCTTGTATATTTAAAAGAATATATTAGATATTATGTAGTATAATCTAGATGATATAAGGTAATATCCAACATTCTAGTATCTCATTTTTAGTATCTATTTTTCTCAGTGTAATTAAGAAAATTCTTATTTCATAAATATTCTGCTGAATTTACATGAAATATTTCTCTTGAGTAATTACGCTAATTAAAATGTTGACAACACTTTTTGTTTGGTTCTTGGTATTAAAATAATAATAAAGAATTCTGTTACAAGCGTAAAAATATATCACGGAAAGGATTAACTATCTAGCACGAATCACCAACCAGACGACGTCAACTTTTTGTTGGCTTCACTTGAGACGTATGTTTCTCGCATGACTTAAAAGGATGAAAAAAATATAATATAGATATACAAAGTTGGCATAGGGTACTGATCAATCTAGCAAAAATTTATTGAACAATTGAATTTATTATACAAGGTAGTTCATTACATATTTAACATAAAAGATGAATTACCTCTCTACCCAAGATGCACCCCTTATTTAGGCATAAAAACCGTCTAGAATAATTTGTTTACATTCTCATCATATGAGAAGGTATTGGTTTTATGTGAAAAATCACTTTCGGAGTTTCCATCCAATCTTTACGTTTGGGGACCCCCTGAGTCAGAAAAAGCGTTTTTTACGAAAGTGTCTGTCTATCCAGTATCTGTGGACACGATAACTCCCGATAGAATTACGGAATCAGATTTAAAGGGCCTCGCCGGGATAACATGTATATAAAAACGACCCCCCACCCAAATGAGATCTAGTATCAAGTATTCGAAGGCATTTGCCCTAGGATTGTTTTGTGCAAATTTTTAACCCGATAGCCGCCATATTGGATATATTATCGCTGATTATACAAATTTTAAAAAAATGTGACGATCGGTTAAATGTTGGTCCAGTGTAGGAGATCGACTGTTGATTGACAACGTTGGTACAATGTTGAGAAACAATTGTCCTAACCTTACTCCGACTGTGGAAAAAGTAATTTTCCGACAGTAAATGTATAAGGTCCACCCAGTGTCTCATCGACTCTGATAATTAACACACTGATAGAAATGGTTCTGGAGTTTTAGCCATTCAGTTGTAGGTTGGGAATTTATAATTGTATTTATAAAATAATATGTCTCTCTGAACAACGCAGGATGTTGAATACAGAAATCAAAATATTGTAAGTGAAATTGGTCGAATCAGAAATATAATATGGGAAGGCGAACAATACATTTTTCCATAGCAACCAATAATATGGTTAATTCGTTCATATTTATTCAGTTATAATCGAATGGTTAAAATACAAATCTCATATTGCTGTATCTATGCCAGCAATAAGGTAAGGTTAAATTAATCATAAATATCGTTGTAACAGCCATTCCTTTCTATCAGTGCACTGTAAAGTGCCAGTGTTCGTACTAAGTTGATTCGACACTGTAACACTCTAAAAAAAGTCTATTGATAGTGAAGTTAGGTTCCTTTTAGAATTCATCTATTGAAATTAAGCAGATTTCTTTTGTCTATCAACAGAATCGTTTTACTGTTATTGTAGTGTTGATGATGACCGATTTAATATTGGCATTTGCCAAAGTTGGGCTTGTATGCATTTCTAATATTTATATTAGATAGGTTATATCATACAATTTGTTTTCTTTTAACCTCGAAATTATTTTTTTTTGTACGAGAAAGGATTTCATTTCAAGACCAAAGGAAATACTTTGACAGTAAAAGGTTGTACCATCGCAGTACATCGTTATCATTTCGACTGTCCGCCGACAGTCGGAAGTTGGTATCCAGCGTTGGATCAACGTTGGTCCGATTGTTAATTTCTGTTTGGGATGTTATCACACAAAAAATTCATTGTTTTAATGATAAAGGGTTAGTTTTTGCATTGAACAAGTAATTTTTGGGAAAATCAAATGCCCAAAGGAGGTTAAAATTCGATTATTTTTCTGATTTTGTGTTTCAGGTCGTAGACATGCTATTTTGATGTAATATAGCACCTCTAAGAGAAGTTTAATTATTTTCAAAAACAGTAAAAAATGCACAAAGCCTAAATTTGTAAGCTTTGAAAAATTTGGAATTCGCTTGTGGAAATACAAGCTTAAAGGACCTAGAAGTTCTATTTTTGGAAATATTTTATTTCTTATCCTCGAATTTTTTCCTTCCTTTATAAGAGATGCAATTTATGCAAGCCTTCATCTGGAACAGCGGCTCCAGTAGTAACGTAACGAGATGGAAATTGATAATAACGAAGCGAGAGCTGCGTGGATATACAACTTCTATTAAATCAATTTTTTCAACAAAAAGAGAATAATGTCCCAAATTATTTATAATCCTCTAAAAAAATACCAAACTAAATTGTCCACAGTAAGGAAACATTTCATTTTGAGACCAAGAATAGGTACGAAAACGAAATTTTATGTTTCCATAATTTCTAGAAGAAAGACAAATAGCAACAGTTTTAATTAAAAAAGGAAATTACCATTGCGACGTAGTTGAAACCTATATATTCTGTTAATTCACGAATCGGATGTTCGAATAAATTTACAGTTGAGGCAACAAAAAATTCAATGGGTCACCTAAATAGGTATTTGTACGCGGAAGTATTTATAATTCAATAAAATTCTCTAAAAATAATGAGCACTTTAAAGCTGAACTATTTATGATAGCATTCAAACATTTACTGACCTTAACTAATGCCATAATTTAAATCGCATAATCAGCTGTTTTCCCTAAGATTTAAAACATCGTTCGCGACCCTTTCCGTCCTGTACTTTGCTCTACATTTTACGCCACGGTAAATTTCCATTTCCCAATAAAGATCTCCGGAACGGCTAGGTGCGTTTCCGCTCGAGTGGGTTCAAAGCCAGAGTGGTAGGTACATATGTTCAAGAACCCAAAATCGAACCTCCTACCCTGAAGGTAGACGTCTAGCCAAGAAATTTGCTGAGAGAGGGGGCTGAAGTAACTTATCCAAAGGGATAAGGGAAATTTAATGCTGACGTTAAAGTTAAAGATTAAACAGAATG
Organism: Diplolepis rosae; assembly: GCA_030998225.1. Classification (NCBI taxonomy): domain Eukaryota; kingdom Metazoa; phylum Arthropoda; class Insecta; order Hymenoptera; family Diplolepididae; genus Diplolepis; species Diplolepis rosae. The sequence continues at coordinate 9,177,491 of JAPYXD010000701.1, forward strand.
GCAGATAAAATAACCTACTCTCTTCATTTCAATCAAGGAAATTCGACTGAATGTAACCTTCTCTATATCTATTTTGAGCATTACAAATCCATTGAGTAACCGGTCTTCAATTTTTAAAACCTACTACTTACTTTTCTTCCATTCAAAATACATCAATTCCATTTTCTGAGCAAACAAAATTTGAATTTTTATTCTTTATTCTTACTTATTTTCTAAAAAATTTATAATCTTAAGAGTTGCAAATTTGAGGTATTTTCTATTTTATGAATAAAATAGGAATAAATAATGTTTCATGACACAGAAAAAAACTTTATTATCAATGGTGAATGTAATAAAAATTAAATAAAATGGTACGTTGTTGGAAAAAATTGACTTTAGGGTCCAAAAATGATTAAGACGATTTAATCAAAATTAGACCCTAAAGCCAATTTTTTCCAACAATGTACCATTTTATTAAAATTAAGGGTCAATACAACCTATAGTACTTTTATTTATTAAAAATAAATATCAAATTTAAAGAATTTGAAAGAAAGCGACTCTTTTTCCACAGAAAAATTTTTAATTCTTTAAATTTGAACTAATTAATTAAAAATAAATCTCCAGGAAAATTCTCATTATAGACGATCTTCAAATTTCACTTTTAAATTTATATAATTGTTCTATTATATAATTTTGAAACTCTAAGTACGAGCAGAAAAAAAAATCATGAAATGTATAGAATGTTCGGTTAAATAAATAGAGTTTTTATTGACTTCACTTAACCTCTAATAAAATCTACAAAATGTAAGAAATTCAAGCAACCCGAGATTTACGTGAATTATTGAATGTTCAAGCCAACTATAAAAAAATGTGAACTACTAATAATTATATATATATATATATATATATATATATATATGTTTATTTTTAATTGAAATTCCCATTGGGCAATTTCATGTTGAAAAATTCAATCTTAAAAGGATTCTATCAAGATCGGAAAACTCGTTATCAGGGTTTACATAGCCAAGTCCAGATATGAATACTCTCAACTTTTCCCTGACTTTTTCCCTGGATCTTCTTTGTTTTCTACAACTTTTTTGAATCATTTTTGCATTTTTACATAATATAAAAATATAACATTAAGCTGAAATAATTCTATTGTCACAAATTTCAATTTTGACGAACAAAAATATAATAGAGCGAGAATTTTTACATTTTAGAGTAATATATTGGACTAAACACTCATAATAGGAGAACTAGCTTAAGGAACTTGCTGAAATTAGTTTGGCGATGGTGTGATGCGAGGGGTCGAAAGAGTAGCGATGTAAACAACTTGGAGTCGTTAAGTACGGTAAGAAGAAGAGGTGGCACCACCACTTCGTCGCGTTCGCTTTAACTCTTTCCCATGACTGAAATAGTTCTGACGGCCCTGATTGTTTTGATCTGAAAATCACCTGAGTTACGCAGGCAACACCCGACATGGCCGCTCCCAAACAGAAATTAATAATCGGACCAACGTCCATCCAACGTTGGATACCAGCTTCTGACTGTCGGCGGACAGTCGAAATGATAACGACGTACTGCGTTAGTACAACAACAGTTTCCGACGTTGTATCAATACTGGTAACCAACATATTTTCAACGCTGGATGTCAACATTTCTAAAATACTGGTTATGTACTTTTATTATTAAATCCATGTTTTACGGTTAAAGACATTTTTTAAAGAAGACTACACTCTAAAAACAGACTATTGACTCTCAAACGATTTCCTTCACTATTAAAGGATTTTCTATTCAAAATTGGCATGAGTGGGAATCCTTTAGAAGTTGAACGATTATCGTTTCAAATGCTAACCTTTTACTGTCAAAATATTTCCTTTGGCCTTGAAATACAATCCTTTCTCGAACAAAAAAAAAATAATTTCGAGGATAAAAGAAAACAAATTGTATGATATAACCTATCTAATATAAATATTAGAAATGCACAAAAGCCTAACTTTAACAAATGCCAATTTCAAACCGGTTATCATCAACACTACAATAACAGTAAAACTATTCTGTTGATAAACGAAAGAAATCTGCTTAATTTCAATGGATGCATTCTGAAAGGAACCTAACTTCATTATCAATAGACTTTTTTTAGAGTGTTACAGTGTCGAATCAACTTAGTACGAACACTGGCACTTTACAGTGCACTGATAGAAAGGAATGGCTGTTACAACGATATTTATGATTAATTTAACCTTACCTTATTGCTGGCATAGATACAGCAATATGAGATTTGTATTTTAACCATTCGATTATAACTGAATAAATATGAACGAATGAACCATATTATTGGTTGCTATGGAAAAATGTATTGTTCGCCTTCCCATATTATATTTCTGATTCGACCAATTTCACTTACAATATTTTGATTTCTGTATTCAACATCCTGCGTTGTTCAGAGAGACATATTATTTTATAAATACAATTATAAATTCCCAACCTACAACTGAATGGCTAAAACTCCAGAACCATTTCTATCAGTGTGTTAATTATCAGAGTCGATGAGACACTGGGTGGACCTTATACATTTACTGTCGGAAAATTACTTTTTCCACAGTCGGAATAAGGTTAGGACAATTGTTTCTCAACATTGTACTAACGTTGGCCGTACTTCCTCCTTTGGGAAACTTACAAATTTTTGTAACTTTTTTCCCTGTCTTTCACCATTTTTGAGATATTTCAAATTTTTGAAAACCATTTTGGATTTTGAAAATTTTATATCATTTAGTTTTTGGATTTACCGCCAAAATATGAAAAATTTACCTCCCAAAATATGGATGCAGGTTCGTCAATTCGGAACAGCTGTATACTATTTATGATCCAAAGGTATCATAAAGATCAGTGCAAATTAGCAGCGGAAAAATCTCTTCCTTTTTCGCTAATACCATTCATTCCTTCAGATAATACAAATTTCGCAGTCTAAAAAAAATTCCTTGTCTTCCCAGACTTTTCTGACCGCTACCCGAGCAGAAATCATGACCTTCTGCCGACTATGACGATCGGTTGAATGTTGGTTTAACGTAGGAGATCGACTGTTGATTACCAACGTTAGTGCAATGTTAGGAAACAATTGGCTCAACCTTATTCCAACTGTGGAAAAAGTAATTTTCCGACAGTGGATGTGCAAGGTCTATCCAATGTCTATTCAGCCCAGGTAGCCGACTGTAAAATACCGGCGTTTGTACAACGTTAGGTGTACAACAGGCCACACCTTTTTCCGACTGTGGAAAAAGTAATTTTCCGACAGTGGATGTGCAAGGTCTATCCAGTGTCTATTCAGCCCCGGTAGCCGACTGTAAAATACCAGCACTTGTACAACGTTGGGAATAAACATGCCCAACATTCTTCCGACAGTCGATGTGCAAGGTCGACCCTGTATCTAATCGACTCTGATAATTAACACTGTAAAATACCAGTGTTTGCACAAATTTTATTCGACACTAGTAATGTACTTACAGTTTTGAACGTTCATTGCACGATGAAAAAAATATTTTTTCCATAAAAAAAAAAAGATTTTCAAATTCTTTAAATATTGAATTATTTATTATATTTATATTTAGGACCCTTCAAATATACAATCGTTCATGAACAGTACACTATTTTTTAATTTTCTGGACCAAAAACTAATCATTTAGTTTAAAAGAAAAAATTTTCTAACGTTCAATGAACGTTCAAAACTGTAAGAACATACACTAATAGTCTTCTTTAGAGTACGTTTCTACCCATAAAACATGGATTTAATAATACAAGTATATAACCAGTATTTTAGAAATGTTGGCAGATAACTGAAAATATGTTGTTTACCATTATTGGTACAACGTTGGAAACCGGTGTTGTACTAACGCAGTTCATCGTTATCATTTCGACTGTCCGCCGACAGATTGTCAATTTCTGCTTGGGATAGACACCATATGTACGAACTTGATTTTTTTAGAATATCCTGTATCAAACACAAATTTAAAATATGATTTAGTTCTAAGAATCTTACGACAGTCGACAAGTAGGTCACTACGGCACGCGACATGGCACGAATCATAGGAATATTTGCAGGTTGATGTAATCGACTTCCGGTACCAGTTCTTGTGACTTGAGAGTTGGATTCCACCTACCCCGCAAGGACTTTGGCATTCTGACCTGCTCCTACAAGGACTTTGGATTTATGACTATCATAAAGAACTAAAAGCGTTACGGGAACTTCGGAAGGCACGGCGGTTTTATTTCCGCCATACATTCGCAGACGACGGCGTCGAGCATATCTCCAGAACCTACAAAAATAACAATCAACCATACGATCACGTACTTCGACTCCTAACGAAAGTTCTCTGTCCCGTGAAAAATTTTGTGCACTTTTCTGAACTTCGAACCAACATTTTATTACCGATCTGCCATTACTTCTACAAAGCACCTCATTTCCATAAAAAGAGATATTTTATAAGAAAATAATGCTTTATCCAAATTTAATCGTTTGCGATTTTTAAATTTTGAGATAACAAGTCTAATAACATTTTGCGATTGAACTAAAATTAAGAAAGTTACAGTATATTAAAACTTGAAAAAATTCAATATCTAAATTCTATTTTTCAGTTAAATTACACGAAATACGAAAAAAAGTTATGATACAAAATTGTTTACTAGATAAAGATCTACAAGTTTGAACCACAACATTTTTTCATAAGATGTATATTTTTTTATTTAATTTAAAATAATACTAATGAAAATCGAAAATAACAATAATGTATGAATACATAGTTTCTGATAAAACGTATATTTTTCATTTTTATTTCGATAAATACGATTAAAATAAAAAAATTCCATTACTTAAACAAAATATGTGACAAACGAAAAAAACATTCAGATGGAAATTTGTTTGCCTAAATGAGGTCTACAAATTCTCAGTAGAACATTTTTTAACAAGATACATATGTATTTTATGTTTTGGTTTCAAAAAAACAATATTGAAAATCAAAAATTCAATTTTTCAACCAAAATATATGAGATACAAAATAAGCGTTAAAATAAAAAATCGTTTGTTTAAAAACCGTCCACGAATTTTTTTCCTTTTTGAAATATTTTTAAGAAGATAATTTTTTTTTAATTATGTAAATTATTAGAAAGTTACAGAAAAGTATACAGAAAATCGAGCGCGAGTGTCATGATGAGAATGTGTTCCTTAAGACTGATAGAGCCTTAAGTAAATTGAATTTCCTTTTTCATTTGGAATAAAAAAATGTACTAACTTTGTGAAAATGTAATTCACATCTACAATATTATAAAATTGACTTGAGCTTCAGTATAAAATTACAAGAAATAAACTTATGTGTATACGAAGAATATAAAACCGAGTGCGAAGCGAGCTGCGTGCGATGAGAATTATCTTATAATTGCAATCCAACATTAATGCCGTTTGTAACTTTTTGCACAATTTTCTTTTGACTGGCTACCTTTTCCTCAACAAAGAACATCTACGTATAGTCTGAGACGAAGAATTGTTCATTAGGACTCGGAAATAAAAATAAAGCTTTATCCTGAGAAGTTTACAAGGCATCTCTTTGAGGGTTTGATGAAGCTTCTGTTTCGCTTATTGCAAGATGTTGCGAGCCCTTTTGTGCTGAGTGAGTGGAACGTTAACCCAGGCAAGAAACTTGGTAGGCTTCCTCGGTAGTATCGAGTTTGTGGCGTATAACTTACCAACATCGATGATGGGAATGGAGAACGTGTCATACGCTAATTCAATAACGCTTTTTTCTGTCCCTTCGGTAACATTTTTGCCTCCAATTAAGCTGTTCCTGGGGCAGCGAAATAGCCTCATATCAGTAGGAATGGCAACACCAAAAAAACCCTTGGCTCACACGACACTACAATCATATGAGCAATAAAGTGTCCACCATCTCGAGACTCGTATGCTATTAGTATCTAGCTGGTAACAACGCGACATGCAAAAGTCTGGGCGCATGCAAACGTTTCGCCGTAAGCAATGTACGCGGGTTGCATATACAGTGCAAGTGAGATTTCAATTAAATCTGACTAATCTAACTAAAAGGGTATATTAGATTTCTCAGTTTACAAGCGTTCAGCCCTCCAAGATGTATGAGAATGCGGCTTTAGTTACCCCAAGGCGATTAGAATCCACTCATCTGGAAAGATGAACAAGTACTACTTAAGGGGGTATTCTACTCAAGACGGTTCAAAAAATCGATTTTTTTTTACGCATATTTATGAAGTAAACAATATAGAAAACGGGAAAGAGTAGGGGGCAATGTATGGTCCTGGAATAGGTGATTGACTGTAAGGTGTATCATTTTTAATACCGTGCTTGTCAGTCCTTAAACTCGTTTTCATCAAAAACATTATTTTTGGAATGGTGGGCATGATAACAAAAAAAAAAATACTGGTTCGATTGTGCTGAAATTTTTTGAACTTACTTAATGAACGTATAGTTATCCCATAAACCACCATTTCTCTGAAAAAATGTTTGTTTACATTTAAAAATTTTTTTTTTTTTTTAATGCAAAAAACACAATAACAGGATCAAAAACGTCATTCGGCATTAAAAGTAGCGCAAATTTGTTAATAACTAATGTAAACCTTTCAATTCCAATTTGCATTGTGTCGTTATTAAAGAAGAACTGGACAGATAATCGGAAAAAAGTTAGTCAAAGTGACTACTTCCGCAGTTTTTACATTCTTATCATATAGGAAAGGGTATTAGATTTGATTAAAATTTGATATCCACTTTTTTCAATGAATGTTCACGTTTCATGATCCCCTGAATCCGAAAAAGGATTTTTTTTATCCTGTCTGTCCCTCTTTTGTCTTCGTCTATATACACGATAACTCGAAAGGATTATCAGATTTGAATCCGCTTTAGCACACTTTATTAGGGACAAAAAATCAATTTTGCTATTTTTGAAAACTAAGTTTTGAAAAAATCTAAAATTTTAATATTAATTTCTGATAGTACTCAAAGAGCTCTACAAAATGGCCTAATGAAATTTTTTTCATCAAACAAAAATTAGAAAATTTATAGTATTATTAACACCTTAATTGCCGATGGCAAAGATCTTTGCCATTTAGGACTTTTCCCAGACTGACGGAAAAAGATAAATCTTTGCCATGAAATATTTTAGTGCATTCAAGTCTACAAGTCTTTTAAATAAGAAATAAGAGTATTTATATATATTTTTGGATATGCTGATCACACCTGCAATTTAACAGCATTTTATTCATTAGATAATGGTCAAAATGTGCATATATTTATAAAAATCGTTCAAATAATGATTATATATTGTTTATTTCTATTCACTTTTTATTAGACTTTATTACACTTACATGGCCTCCAAAAAATGTCAGTTTTAAGCAATAGAAAGTAACCAATTCGCAGAAACCACATTTGTTCACTAAATTGTTTATAACAAAAGAAAAATGTTGACTCACATACATTTTCTTCATCAGTTCTTGACTCTCATTCATAAAAATTCATAAAATTGATTACTCGAAACAAAATTTTAATATAAGCAGTTTTTGATACGATATATATTTTTCGTTTCAATTTTAAATAATACTATCAAAAATAAAAAATTCCATTTTTTAACAAAAACATACGAGGTACGAAAAAACGTCAGAACTTAAAATTATTTGCTTCAAGATCTATAAATGTTCATGCATTTTTAAACCTTATTTAATCGAACAGTTTTGCATTTTGATGCTCTTTTTGTATCACACATATTTTCATTGCAAAATGGAATTTTTTTTTCGTTAGTATTTTCTTAAATTAAAACGAAAATTATACATCTCATCAAAAAATATTCCAATTGAAACTTATAGAACTTACTTAAGCAAGCAATTTTGAATTCCAACATTTTCTTCACGTCTGGCATGATTTAGTTGGAAAATGAAATTTTTGACTTTCAATAATATTTTTCTAAATTAAATCGAAAAATATAAAGGAAATTTCCCAGTAATCAGTATCTTAGCTTCAGTAATCGGTGCACAAATAATCTTACATTTTATTGGATCATCATTGATTTTGACAATTTTTCATAACCGATGTGCTTCCGTTGCATAAAATTGTCTTTCAGAATTTTGTCAAATCTCAAGAGTAAAATAAAGATCACTGGTACACTGACAATTATTGGGTCATTTCCCTTAAACCTTATAAAAAAACGTTTGAATTGAATTTTTTGATCATTTTCAAATCTCGGATAGTTTGTTAAAAATAGCTAAATTCTTCTAATGTCGGTTGCTAAAGAATTTGGTAGATTCGGAAAAAATAGTAAAGTATGTCACGACAGCATTAAATCATATACAAGATGGGTCGACAATCAAGGAGAAATTTATTAGCCTGAATCCCTCCCATCCGAGTTTTTTCCAGAAATAACCATTGTTTCCAGCTTGAATTTCAAGATATGTTGAATGATATCCTAAATCAGATCTGATAACGTTTGTTAGCATGTCCTTTATCATATCTCAAAATTTCATCAAGAAACAATTATTATTTTAGGATAAGCTGGGAGAAATTACACTTGGCATATTTAAAGCCATCTAGACATTGTAGTTAGGGATAAAAATATTTCTTTATTAACAAGCACTCGCCTTTCTAAATCTTAATAAAAAAGTACTATTTAATACAGTCTGAAATCGTATACCGATTGCTTCAGTAAATACTTCTACTGATAAGTAATACTCTCTAATCTATAATCAAATATGACGAGTTCAACTGATACTAGTTTAATTTATATGAATTAATAGAACTTGAGTATAAATTAGTAGAAAATTACTAGTTATTAATAGAGATGCACACTAAAGTAATCAATAAACAATTTCATACTTTTTTCAAGTGGAAGTTTTCTATAACTGAGATGAGAAAAATATAAAAACCTGCTCTATAAATTTGAATCAGTAAAATTCCCCTGATTATCAGCTATAAGTATACCACTGATTTTAATTAGCGTGTATACTTATAGCTGATAATCAGCGGAATTTTGCTGTTTCAGACTTAGAGAGCGTAACTTTATCCGACATCGTGACAGGAAGTATATTATCACAACCTGATTTGATGGCCAATAATGTTTTTTGATAGTAATTTTTAAAATTAAAACGAGACATATACATCTTATCAAAAAATGATGAGATGAAAAGTTATAGACCACTTTTAAGCAAACAATTTTGTATTGTGTCTTTTTTTCATAACTCGACGCATACGTCAGTTAAAAAATTAAATTTTTTATTTTCTATTCAAGTATTTTTTCAAAGTAAAACAAAAAATATAAATCTTATCAAAGGATGTGTGAATCAAAATTTGTAGATCACGCAGAGAAAAGATCAGTAAATTTTACAGGAAGTTCGGTACTTATTTGGACAACATGACTTTTCAGTAAATTTTACCAGAAGTTGAGTTCAATTAACAGATTTTCTGTACTTTTCACTCAGCGTCCAGTAAAATCTACTGAATACGAAAAAATCCGAGTTAAGTTGATTGTACTGTACGCTAAGTGAATTGTACAGAAAATCTGTTGATTGAACTCAACTTCTTGTAAAATTTACTAAAAAGTCATGTTGTCCAAATAAGTACCGAACTTCCTGTAAATTTTACTGATCTTTTTTCTGCGTGATTCTTTTAAATCAAATAATTTTGCTTTCTTATGTTTTTTTCATACGTCGCATAGCTTGGATAAAAATTTGATAATTTGATTTCTAATATATATATTTTTTCAATTGAAACGAAAAATATACATTTTAAGAAAAAATGTGCGAATATAAAATTTTTAGAACTTATATAAGCAAGCAATTATGAATTCCAACATTTTTTTTCGTGTCACGCATATTTTAGTTGGAAAATACATCTTTTGACTTTCCATAGTATCTATCTAAATTAAATTGAAAAATATGCATCTTATAAAAAGAATTTTAAATGAAAATTTATTGATCTTTTGCGAGTAATCGATTCCGCATCATAGTATTTTTCGAATCTCGCATAGTTTGATGAAAATAATTAAATTCTTCCAATGTCAGTTACTAAAAAATTTGGTAGATTTAGAGCAAAAATCTCCATAAAAGATATTTATACACGCGGCTTGACAGCATAAGAGAAGGTAAACAAATAATTATAAGAAAAAATAAAACACATATTTTTCTTTCTTTCATTTTTTCCCCAAAATTGTTTTCAAAAATACCAAAAATTCTGTAATTTTCGAAATTTTTGTTCAGATATGGCTGCTTGCGAATTTTTCCTTTATTTTTTGTCCCCAACAAAGTATACTTATGCGCATTTAAATCCAACAATCCTTTCGAAAGTCATCGTGCCCATAGACGACGACGAAAACAACATGCAGGCAAGCTACAAGGTTAAGTCGAATCAAAGGTCGAATCAAAGGTACTTGATGATATAATTAATCACCAGTTGGAAAAAATGCATGCTACCCTACTTCAATTCCAAAATAAAACAGACATTACCCTAAAATTTGTGAAAATACATTTTGAAATTTTGTTTATAGTTTATCATCAAACTCAGCTGTATTGAAAGTCCATAAAATGTAATTTTACATTTACGTTAGTAACAAGAACAACAAGATCAACAAATGAAAACCTTAGCCTCTAAGAATTGAACAGAAACCCTGCAAGGTAAACAAAAGGAAAAATGAAACACGTTTTTTTTTAAGTTAAAAATGTCAACGCTATTAAAAGAAAAGGACTTTGCTAATTCGCCATCTGAATCGAATCTCAAGTGTAGAAAACAAGGTGCCAAAAAAGAAATAAAGGGCGAAAAAGATCGAAAAAAGCAATCACAAGTTCCATAACGGAGAATTCTCTTTGATCGTGAACAGTAAAGTTCTGATGGGGCACGTGCTTGGGGATTCGTACGTGGTAGACGTTTAGGAATTAGACGACTATAGGTAATTCTTACTTGAAGTAGAAACTCTAGAGTTTGAACACACCTGAAGAGAATGACTCCAGTATCCATAGTAGGCAACGTCAAAACACTAGAACGGAATGTGCATTTGAAAGACTGTAGTTAAAGAATTTTTTTTCTGAAATGACATAGTCGAAGGCATAGAATATTCCTACTTAAACCCCTAAACTGAAAAAAATCGATTTCTTTCATTAGTACTAATATTTTGTAGTAGTCAATAATTGAAATTTTCTGTAATGAATGAAATGTTACATCATCAATTAATCATGAGTAGTTATATCGGGATAATTATAGTGACCAATTAATAATTCTTTCGATCGATTTGCATGGCAATAGGCAGGTAGAAAAAGAATACGTGAAAAGAATCTACTTCCAGGCAAACTAAGAACAACATAAAGAATAAATATTTGCATATTATCCCACTCGACTTTATATATTACTTATTTAAAAAAAATATTTTATGACCTAGGAGAGTTTACTTCCTTGAACGAAAATAATTAGATGAAATATAAACTATTCACTTTACTCAAATATATTATGACTCATTATTTTGTATCAAGTAAGTTATATAATAATTCTATGGTGTTCAATAATTATAAAAAATTTAATTTAAGAATATCTACGTATTTAACATTAATTTCCTAAATTAAAAATTAATTTTTCAATTAAATTCTAGTATCCTGACTTAGGTTAGGTTCGGTTTCTGGCTCAGATACATTGATTCTTCTTGCCACTAATTTAGCTGTTTCATCGTTCATTGTTAATCGTACTTCGTCAATACAAGCAAACTTCTGAACAAATAGATTGCAACTTAGTTTTACCTTGTTGGTGGACGATTCTTGGAATCCGATGTATCAATCCTGGGAGTTAAAATCGTTGTTGGAAAATGAAAAAACTCTCAGCAATCCACAAAATCTCTCAGCACACACGAAAACACTATCACCAGGTTCTATCTAAATGAAAAATAAATCAGGCACTTTGCAATAAAAATCAATATAACAAATTTGAATTAAGATTTTGAATACCTGTTTACGTTACTGGTCCTCCTTCGGATGACAAAGAGTAAATAATATTAGATGCTACGAAAGGCAGCTTTCATAAACAAAACAAAAACCGCGCACTCCTGAAAATAATTGAATATATAAATAACAGTTATACAACAAAGTTGAACATTTCTTGTCGCTGAACCTCCTTTGAAAAGAAAATGAAAGAAAAAGTACAATTACGTGGCACGAAAAGGCGCCAAATGGATAAGAGAGAACGCAATAGGTGCACTGATTCTCCAACCAATCAGCGTTCACTTTCCAATTTGAATTCGCAATGAAGAAAATAAATAACGGTCATGCAATAAAGTTAAAAATATCGTTTTAAAGGATAGAATTTTAATAATTTTTCCCGTTATTAATATCCTTTGATTGTTTATTAAAATTAAATCACGTAAAGAGGAGCAATGGATGAAAAAGAAGGGATTTGAATAATAAAGTGCAACTCACCCTAACCGTGATATCGATGTCAGCGGAACAGTACACAGTAGGCATCTAGAAAGAAAAATGCTTAGGATTTCGCGATAACTAACTTTATACACTAAAACACTATAATCTCACGATTTAAACTAAATTATACACAAATATAACCCGTTAAAACACAAATTAACATATCGACTTTTAATGAGAAACAGTTGTTCACTGTTTCGCAATATCAAACAACTTTGAGCAACAGAAAGCAACTGAAATTAAATTGCACCAATGACAGACGTGATGAGATATAATCCTTATACAGATTAGTTATTATTTTTCTTATTAAGGTTTTAGCGATTTCTGACGCGAAATTTTAAGTAGGGTAATAATAAACGAAGTTGAAAACGTTATCTCTTTTTTCTTACGTTATCAATTTTATTTTAATTGGCAAAAAATAACTCAAACCAGATCTCGCGAAAAGGCGCCATAAATGTCAAAGGGGCGGGAGAATGCAACTAGTCAGTGCAACCGTTGCGCTGATTCGTCGACAGTTTTTGAGACCAATCAGTGATAACTTCTTGAAGTGAATTCTTAGTATTCAAATAACGGCCATACAAGAATGAAGAAAATTATCGATATGTCAGGAGCAGGAAATACGATCGCGAATTAATTTTAAAACAGTCAGTACCAGTCCCAGACAAATTTTTCTAGTTTTTCTTATTGCGAGCGTGTATCTAGTGACATTAAGAAGGTTTGAATCTTTTAGTGGCTGATAGATCGATCTCGTTATGACACGAAGGAACAGAAATTTTCACTCCACGCACCAACTCAGGTAATATAATTTACTATCATAGCTCATCCAGCGGAGACCCCCCTCTGTAATTAACCATACGGTGAAACCGGTGCGTGCCTTTTACGCGTAACACGACGATGGAAAAGAGGAATTGGGGGTTAAAATCAATAAAATCCCTAGTCCACGGCCGACCGCATTCATCGGTTACCCCATTTCTACAACATATTTTGCAACCCTCTACCTCCCCCATCATTCCCGTCGGCCTTGCTTCCCAGAGCCACACGACCGGTTTCCCTGTCCCCCTTCCTTGCTCATAGAATCCTACAGGAGATGAAGAGACGGCGGGCCGAACGAAAATAGTTACGAAAATTGTCACGAGGAGGCGCTGCATTCGCGCGTGCAGCCACTATAGTTTGAGTTTGCAACGGACTGTCAGTTAGTACCGCGCTGCCGCGAGATAATGGACGTTTTTAATGTCATCGTTTGACTTTCGTCTGTTTGTTAGCTACGCGCGTGTTAACTGTTGTGAGAAAAAGAATTTTAATGATCAAATAAAAATTATATCAAATACCTAATCCACGATTGTAAGAATTTGGTGTGTTCAAATTTTCGAATCACGTGATCTCGAACATTGCAGTTTCGCAACTTGTGAAAGTGTCTTGTGGCGGCTTTTCAAATTTTTAGTCAATATTTCTATGCTGGATTTACTGATTTCTCGGTTTTAAAGTGCAGAGAAGTAATCTTGTTTTTGAAAGAAAAGTATCCCATGCTCTGGAAGTCTGTGATCTACAGTGTGTGTGTTTTCCAGTCGTCGATTCATGGATCAAGTGTTATAAAAGGTGAGTGATTTACAAACAATTTGGATTTATTTTCTTGCGTAGTTTTAGAATCATGCGTGTAACAGTAAGTTTTGATAAAGTAAAAAACAGATCATTTTTGAGTTCATGAGTTGACATAACCTGCAAAAATAATCTGTCCAACTTTATCATCTTTTAAGCTCACTATTAACATTTATTGGAAAACTATTTCGGAATAGAATACTCCATTTCCTGTGAAATAGTTTTGCACAGATAAACGAGCGTGTCTTGTGTATACATTGTCTTTCTAGGTAAAGTGAATTTCCTTAACAGAATGGAAAGTGACAAAATGTGATTTTAAACCTGATGATAGATTTTTGAACAGTTGACACCTTCATTACTAAGATAAAATAAAAACTGTCCAGCTTCAAGTTATGAAGAAATAAAATAATTGATATTGGAAAATTAGTATCACATCAATTTGTAAGCATTCTAAATGTTCATGTTTTTTTGCGTCATACAAAGGCTTCTTTGTTCCGTAGTAAGTCGGTTCAAACAATCACATTTTTTGATGATTGAAATCATCTTTAGCACATAAGATATTAGTACATTTTTCCCAACCTTAATAAAGTAATCAATTATTTTGTACATTATACTAAATCTGAGAAATCTTAGGTCAATAGAAAAGGTCGTCCCGCTTTTATGACAAAAATTGAAGAAAAAGACGGGATGAACTTTTGCATCAGCCTAATAATTAGTTGCTTTTTCCTAGCGGTAAAGAAGTTTCAGTATTGTTTTACACCCAAAGAATGAAGGATGTCACAATGTAGGAATCAATTGTTGATATTAATACTTCTACCGTTTGCAATACAGTACACAAACGAATCGTTTTATTCTCAAAATATTGAAAATAAATTTGAGTATGGCGTGCTATCTACAAAATCATTTTCAGTCACATCAATCATTTCGAAGTCGCACCCTAAGCAAAAAACACATACATTGCTACCTTAATCTGCCGAAGAAATATTCAAAAAGAGTGAACAAAGTATAAAATCGGGGAAAAGCTAGAGAATAAAAATAAAAGCCCAATAAAAGTAAAATATATCGGCGTGTCGAAAGTAGCATAAAATAGACGACAAATCGCCGGATGGAATGACAAAGCGAGACTTAATGGATCGTTGCGTCGATACATCACAGGTAAAAATATTTTACTAGTAACTGATCCGGACGTTTTATTTTCGGGATAATCCATAAATCAACGTCAGTGTAAAATGACCAGCGATCATCGACTGATTGCGTTTTCAACCCCCGCGCACGCTCTTACAATTGAGTAAAATAGGAAATGGAAACCCATATGAGGAGGACCTAAAATCAAATGTAGATTCGAAGGGATTTCACTTCGGCAGTCAGGTCGCGACGATTAATCCCCGTAATCCTTCGAAGTTCTCGCTTCTTCCCAGCCGAGTGAGACGGATTAGCGAAACCCTCTTGCCGGCGGAGTCGTGCCGTCGCGCGTCTTTGGGGGACAAATGAAATTAATTTCATCCTGGCAAATTGTCTAAAATGCCGCCGCAGAAATCACCCTGTCGATTAGTGGGAGATCACTTGCGATTCTCGACAATTTTCTAGTAGGGTCGAGTACAATAAAGCCTAGCTTGGCCATTAAGTCACATTCCTCAGCAAAGGCGCACTAATCTCTTAAGGGATTTTCTCGAATCGTGGATTCTTTAACTGATGCGATTTGGGGAGGAAGGTTTTAATCTCGATTCTCGCAATAGTTACGCCCTAGATTTGACGAAATTTAGGGATCAGGGTTCTTTTCGAAAAAGAATGACAGTCGAGGGTGGAAAAATGCACTGCTGAAGGGTTCCATTAACTTCTTCTCCCATATATCAGGATAAACTGCGAAATCAGCTTTTTCTCAAACATTCGTATCAAGATTTGTCTCATTTCCTGACAATTTCTTCCTTTTAAACATTAAGATGCATTGATTGTTTTTTTCTGCATTTGAAGTTGTTTCAAAGTATTCGTTTATGATTTTTTTTGTAGAAGAATAATTGTTGTGTTACTATTTTAAATTTTACCTAGATCAGATAAAAGTTTTATTATTTTTTTAGTTATACACGGGGAAACTTTTTATATACATTTTTACTAAAGTATTTTACAATTTAGGATGTACTTACAGTTTTGAACGTTCATTAAACGATGGAAAAAATTTTTTTTTAAACTAAATGATTAGTTTTTGGTCCAGAAAATTAAAAAATAGTGTATTGTTCATGAACGATTGTATATTTGAAGGGCCCTAAATATAAATATAATAATCAATTTTTTTATGGAAAAAAAAAATTTGTCATCGTTCAATGAACGTTCAAAACTGTAAGTACATCAATTTAGGGACAAACGTATCACTCTGAAAATTGTTGTCAGTGAAAATACTAAACTTTAGATGAATGATATGAAACTTTAGTATGAATTATAGTAAAGTTTGCTATAAACTATGCTAAAGTTTCATATCATTTTTCTATAGTTTAGTATTTTCACTGACAAAAATGTTCAGTGATACGTTTGTCCCTTAATTGTAAAATACACTAGTAAAAATGCATATAAAAAGTTTCTCTGTGTACAGGGACTTTGTGTTGGGGTTAATTCTGAGTTTTTAAATTTGACATTGGTTATACGATAAATGTCAAAATAAATTATTTTATAGCATCACTTCATTTAAAAATGTCTAAAATACATTTACTTTCTAATTTCAAATATAATTAATTCATTTATTCAAATTTATAGTAAACTGAAACTTTTAACTACTTTCTCGAGAAATGAATTTTAAAACAATAAAAAAACATTGTGAACTTAAGTTATCCAAATTATTTATATTCTAGATGATACGATTCTTAATATATAGGAGTTTATAGCTTTTGATGTAGAATCATACTACAGATATGAAAATTCATTGTGTGTAAATTAATCAAAATGAAGTTCATTATTTTGAAGTAATCAAATTGGGTCTCAAATTGTGACAATACGAATGTATTTATCTATTTTATGATTTTTTACAAATAATAAAGTACTCTGGGTTTTTAATTGCAATCTAATAATAAATTATTAACTCATCAAATTATTTTTAAATATCTGTTTGAATTATTTTAGCATTTTCATGTCTAATAAAAACGATTCTAAAAGCACAACAATCAAACGCGAATTGAAGTTTCGCATTTGGAAACACCTGCATGAAAGCCCTTCATTAGAGAATAAAATTTGACATATAAAAAGGCCAGCCTCTTAACGGATTATTTAATTACGACCAGTGTAACCATCTTTGAACGGAGGAATTCACGCGTAATTATCACCCGTAAACTCTGCGATGAAAGACTTCTAATTAAGAATGGGTGGCGCTTTGTTTATTTCCTTTTTATAAATGCGCATCCTATAAGAGAGGGGACTCTCGATTAAAATTAATATTTATTAGCCACTTGTCCAATATTATGTCTACCTGTGCGATCATGCGCAAGAAATAACCAACATGGTATGCGAACGTCAGCCAGAATCGACTTATAAATTTGCACAAACGTCCGGATCCACATGCGATGTTTCAAACGAATCATCCTTATTGGCTAAGGGCATTAATTTTAAAATTTACGACCCTTCTTAAGGACTTTGTAACAAGCCATGTCGGCACTTGGAATATAATATAAGCCCCTTGAAGCAGATAATAAGCTTTGCGCGAGATACGCGGAAGAAGCGTCGACTTAAAAAGTTAAAAAGATCAATTTGATTTCTAGAAAGTATTAAGAATGCGTTGAATGTTTAGTCAAATCCAGTGATGACAGGCATGCGAATCATCCAGATGGTTATAAACTCATAAGCTACATATATACACAATAAGCTGTGCGTATAGATGTAACTTATGTACTTATGCCTCTGTAGTTCGCGAATATTAAGTCTCCATTTCTTATCTCCAGAAATGATAAATTTTGCTGCAGTCGCATGGCAATGTAATTAAAATCCAAGTGATACGACAATGTGGTCAATGAATTTATCGTACTATCGACCCTTTGAAATAATCGAAATGCTAATTATTAATTTGCATAATTAACACTCGTGCAATAAAGCGACCCTGATGCCCTGTTAGCAATCCCACATGCCACAGAAGATTAACGGGAGCGCGGCTTCTTGCTGATACACGTACACACGTTTTGAATATTAATCCGCTTGATTCAGTTTTTGTTGCAAAAACGCGGCTTCCCTTATCATTATACCCCTATAGTCAGCTGCTTCCATATTTAAATTTGATCAGGCTAACTATATTAATTCTAATAATTAGTTGGCATTCAAAATTCTTTTAAAATTCGATGACTTTGTAGTGTTGAGAATCGAATGGTGTTAGAGTTTCTTAAAGCAGTTTTGGAACATTATAGATTCTAACCTTGTTCGCATGCAAATCAAATAGAGTTGCAGAATTTATTCCGCTCATAAATATGTGCCTTTTGCTCTATCATAATCATAAAGTTTGTTTCTGTATGACAGGCTGTCAGTTAATAGAAATAGTATTTCCTCAATAAATTAACATTTTGTGTCAGATTCTCTTCATTTGCATTATTAAATCAGTCAAGAACTCCCCGATTATTCATCTCTCGTAACTCTTCTATTGGTATAGCTAGAAACTTTTCGGAAGTTTTGTAGAAAATCCAATAATCAAACTTTCTCGTTTATTTTTTCTGCTTTACTTCCCAGTGAAGCTCAGATCTGAGAATAAAAGGCTTCTAAATGGTTCTCGGGTCGGCTCTGCTTTCTAACTTTTTCTCGGAAGGTGACACTAGCCTTCGATTAGGAATATCGGGTACATAGGTGTTTTTTTCAGTTTTCCTTTTAGGTGACGCGACAAGTCCGCAGTCTCTCTGAAGGTCGGTGGCTGTTTATTTTTTGTCTTCCATCAACACTCCAGGTTGCCCACCCTCGTTGAGCAATTAGAAAGCCATTATCTCTGTGGCACGCGCACTGTGTGACGATTCCCAAGCGGTTTCTGCACCTTCTATTTTGTCGACACAGATGGATGTCCCGCAATCAGGTGCACGGACCCCCTGCCTTTAAATTTGTCGGTACCAGCTGGTGAATCGTAACCCGCAATGGACGCCCGCTGCTTCGTTCACGTCGTCTGTGTTTTGGACTTTAGAAAAGGGAAAACCAGGCACGTTTTGTTTATTGAAACGAGCCCTCTACTACTGGAGTTTCAAAAAAACTTGAGTCAAATAACAAGCCTGCTACCGTGAAGAATTATAGGATTGGCGTTAATTGCCCGTTATGCTTTGCTCGGCGGAAGTGACGCACAGGCTACGGGTACACGGTGATTTACGGATCGATTTCGCGTCCAAGGCGGAGAAAAAC
This sequence comes from Diplolepis rosae, assembly GCA_030998225.1. Taxonomy (NCBI): domain Eukaryota; kingdom Metazoa; phylum Arthropoda; class Insecta; order Hymenoptera; family Diplolepididae; genus Diplolepis; species Diplolepis rosae. The sequence goes on from JAPYXD010000701.1 coordinate 9,196,859, forward strand.
TGCGGTCCGCCGTTTAGTCCTGACGTGGAACGATATCCCATAAAAAATAATAAAGCCTGCCTTCCTTGGTTTAGATGGTCAAGCGAAATCCAATAAATTTCTCTAGGAATCCGACACAACCGGATTTCACATCATTAACTCTCGTGGACGTATGTATACTTTTCTAATTGTTATAATAGCATAAGTAATGATCGGTTGAAATTATTATAAATTCTTTTCAAGAGCTATCAAAATACAAAAATTGTCCAAAATTATTTCTCATTCGTGACAATGACAAGTAGATAACAAGTTACCAATAAAATAGAATTTACATAAAAATTCAGTTGGAAACCATCATATCCAAACTATAATTGTTTGATATCAAGTGTCAGTGAATGAAAATTGATTAAAATAACCAAAAGAAAACCACATATAACGACGAAAACATATCGTGGTCGAAGTCAAGCAAACACTACCTTATAACTCAACCAATGCAAACGAAGAGAAGAAACAGAGAGGTCGAAGAAAATAAAATGAGATGACAGTTATGTATATATATCGAAAAGCAAAAATTTTAAATGAAAGCATACTTATTTCGGTTTGACTAATTTTTTAAATAAATAATCATATAAAGGATTCAAACCTTCTGTATCCTGTCTATTATTTATATTAGATAGGTTTGTTTTTATGTGGATCATTTCAGAAATTTTCAATTGGGTTCGTTATCAAGGATTTTAACATCATTCCACCTGAAGTCATGATTTTTTTCCTGTCGATATTCAGACACTACACTAAGTTGTTGAAAGCGATGTGAAATATTGTTAAAATGTTCCTTAATCCTCGAAGAAATCTTACGTTTAGTTTGACCCACATAAACCGCTGAACAATTGTCAATTTTGTAGACAAGATTCATTTTATCCTCTTTTTTTAAATTGTTATATTTAATGTCTAGAAATTATCTGAGTGCTTTGTTTATAGTCTTATGGGATTTCTTTAGAATTTTTACACCATTCCAATTCAAACACGGAGAAACTCAAGTTTACAATTTTTGCTAAACTACGTTTCAATTTAGGGAAAAACTCGATTTTTGCTAGATTCCTAATATTTTTTAGAATTATCATTATTTAAAAAAAAACATGTATTACCATACAATGTTTCTCCGTGTACAAACTCGTTCATAATTTTTGACAAAACCTTAATTGGGCGATAGATTGTAGAAAAACGAAAGATGCATTGCAATAAAGAGATTATATTTCAAAGCAACATGGATAGGTATACATTTTTTTAAAGACTGAGATTGAGTTTTGAAAAATGAAGATCTGACATAGCATCGTTGTACTGACTCGGTTTAATTTTCATCCTTGACAGCTGAAATGATTCATTTCCTGGGGGATTCATTAATCGTCGTCTCAAGATTAGCTTTTCTGTGGTACCGGGTTATTTGTCACTCTCATTTCGAATAATGGTAGTGGCCGTGCTCCAAGTTTCCTCTCCCTTTTCATATGAATTGCATCAATAACATAATAAATCGATCATAAATTTGAAAGGCTTACCGACATAGAGTGATACCGGTGTCTGCACCTTCAGATACCTAGCATGTTGTAACACTTGTACGCTTGTACGTTGCTCAGGGTGACTTACTGTGCCTCTTTCACAACCCTGATATCAAGGGAGAATTCTGGTTTTAGGAAATTTATATCTTAGACATATTATATTCATTGTTCTTCCACTAATTTTAACCAGTGACTAAATTCTAGCTTTACAATCAGTTTTATGAACTGATTGATTAGGTAATATGATTCAAAACAACGGATTGTATAGCTTGAAGCTATAGTCACTGATTGAAAATAAGATAGATTATTTTTAATTCTTTCTTTTATTTGTTCAAATTTATTGTCTGAATTTCGAATGGGATGTGATATATTGTATTACAATCCAATTTGGGTGTAGCTGTCAAATTCCATATTAATTAAGTCTTTTTCACACGGTTCGAATAAGAGATCGCGCAATCTTAAACGCGATACAAAAATTATATCAACATAAAATTAATAACTCGATGCGTTCTGATATTCGCGAATCATCATTTATGGGAACAAAAAAAACAAAAAAACGGTGAGTGTCAGTTAAACAAAAAACGAAGTCATTAAAATATTGAAATCTATTTACCTTAAACATCGTAATTTCAGATCTAATTTTTTCAGTTTAACATATTGTGAGGAACTCGTATTTACCTATAATATCCTGAGAAGTCTTTTATTTATTTTGTAGATATGTTGTTACCGGTATTATAATTATAATTATAACCGGAAAGGCCATCCATTTTACTGTCAAAATTTTATTTTTTTATTTTTTTATTTTATCTTTTTCGTTAATACGTTATTAGTTTTATAAACAACATTGTCACGAAGAGTCATTCATTAGATAAGATGGATGGTACAATTTGAATTTAATTTGTCATTTCGAAATGCTTCCAACATTTTTTTTGTTATAGAGGTAAATCAATGGCTCTTCTGAAGAAGTCAATAAATCTTCTTACAAATTTTCGTCATCGTTCAATGAACGTTCAAAACTATAATTACATGTTAATAATACATAATTCATTAGATAAATCTTTTTTGACACAATCGCCAATGTTTAAAGTAGATAACGAATTTAGAAATTGTCGCAAAAACAACTCTAATATCAATAGCTTATAAAAGCGAGTTACGATTTTATAGTTATCAGTACAATTCTTTCCGAAGTTACTGAAAATGAGAATAGTTTTTGGGGTTCTACTATGCACCTTTGCCGTCATGGGTGAGTTTTGAAAAAATTTGAGTAGGGGAGAGTCGGCACCGCTGGGTCGCTGTAAGACAGTGGCTCTTTTCATTTATTTCGAAAACGGATGAAAGCAATTCACTTTGAACTTTAGGATTAAATAGCATTCATAAAATCACACTTTGCCCAATAACAAAAATGTACTGGATGCAGTGATAGCCACTCTTCCCTAAATTTATGTTATCGTTCTTTGTGAGAAGGCTTTTTACATTCAAATAGAATCAATATATTTTTACAATTTTTTAAAGAATTTGAAAATCTTTCTGTGGAAAAAATGATGCTTTCGACTGCGCTGAAGACCTGGGCTCGAATCCCAGCGCAGTCGAAAGCGTCATTTTTTCCACAGAAAGATTTTCAAATTCTTTAAAATATTAAATTTATTTGCATTATTTGCGATATAAGAGTTTGAAATTGTCTACGAGGACACCTGTCGACAACGTATCCTATCTGATACGCGACTAGTGATCCTCCGATAATGTAGGCAGTGACAAAAATTTCAAACTCAACTAATTAATTTGAAATATTTTTACAATGTTTAATTCATCATGCGAAAAGATCATTAAAATTTCTGGATGATTTTGTTTCCATTCACTAATTCAATAATCTCACGTTTTATTGTTTTCTTTGACATAGGGTTGCATTTATCACTATCATCATTGAAGGGCAAAGTAGTTGGTGGAGTCATTTCTAAGAATGAATTGGGGATATTATCTTACGTGGTTTCTATAGTAAAAATACAGGTAGGTCGGTATTGTGTTGGCATTGTCATATCCCAGTTCTCGATTTTATCTGCAGCATATTGTATTCGCCCTTACGAAAAAGCACCTAAATTTGGTGGCGTTTACATAGCTTTTGGAAAAAAAGTAGCATCTTCAATTTTACATATGGAATCTCATCCTGATTATAATCGTACAGGACAAAACGATTTTGATATTGGTCTTATAACAGTGAGTAAAAGTAAAATAAAATAATTTGTTCGGCATTAGGAATGAATTTTTACAAAACATGTCATTTTTCACTAAGCTTTCGAAATCTATTTTAAAAGTAATTAATAGAATGGCGTACTTTAAAAAGATTACATTTAAAACATTTAAAAAAACTCCATCCAAATTTTTGTAATAGTCGTGAAATTTGATCAAAATTAATTTACAAAGTTCATCGGAAAATGACACGTTCTAGTTTGTTTTCTGTAATTATTTGGTAAATTTAATCAAAAAAATATGTAACATCAACCGAATCAACATATTTACTTACGGTTCTCAACGTTAATTGAACAATAGAAAATATTTTTTTGGGAAACATATACTTACAGTTTTGTACGTTCATTGAACGATGGAAAATATTTATATTTTTTAAACTAAATGATTGGTTTTTTCTTCATGAAATTAAAAAGTAGAGTATAATGAATAACAGATTGTATATTTAAAAGCAATTGAATACATTAGACATAATAATTAATTTTATTTTTAAAGAATAAATGTTGTCATCGTTCAATGAACGTTTAAAATTGTAAGTACATTGGAAAACTAATTATTTTTTGCCCCAGTGAGTTAAAATAGCGTGTATTTTATGACTGATTGTATATTTTACGAATCATAAAGATAAACATAATAATTCATTTTGTTCTGAAAAATAAAAAATTTTGCGGCATTGCCGTGCAAATTTCAAATGTAAATAATTGTAAATATTTTTTAATTTATTGCGTTATTTCTTTCAAGGTAATAAAGAATCATGAAAACAACCGTCGTATATATTCGTTGCCTTTTACATTTACTGATATTTCTACATTCGATTTTCTTCAATTAAAAGGATTTTGTGCCCATAAACATTGCGTAAGTCGAAACAAAATTTTTGACATATTGCACACAGCAAAGAAAACTAGTAAAGGACGAGGACTATAAAGCAAATTGGGTTAAATTAACCAGAAATATAGTAAAACTTACTAAAATTCTAGTTGATTTTGCTAGCTTTCCTGAACAACTTTACTGAATTTACTTTACCTGGGGTGTTAGTTGAAATTTGCCGGTTTTACTCATAGATGTCGCTAGAGATATGTATACATTTCTATGATTTGGCATCTATGTCATATTTTTCTATGGACAATAACCTTCAAAAATACACAATTACCTCAGTGAATATGTCGAGTTTCGTTCCAAGTAAATCGCATTTGCGGCATTCGTTGCTTTTCTTATTTCATCAAAAGAAAAAAGCAGTTGAAGCTCATGGATTGCTGGTAGAAACTTATGGTGAACATACTCCAGTGATTAGAACATGTGAGACATGGTTTCGTCAATTTAAAAGTGGAGATTTCGATTTAACAGACAATGAACATCCTGGTGTAGCGAAAAAGTTCGAAAACGAGGAATTGCAGGCGTTATTGGATGAAGACCCAACCCAATTGCAACAACAATTGGCACAAACACCAAATGTGACCCGAGGAGCAATTTGCGAACGTTTAAAAACCATGGGAAAAATCCAAAAGTATGGAAAATGGGTACCACACCAACTGAACGATAGACAAATGGAAAATCGAAAAACCATTTGTGATATGCTGCTTCAACGGTTCGAAAGGAAATCTTTTCTGCATCCAATTGTCACGGGGGAAGAAAAATGGATTTATTTCGAGAACCCGAAGCGGAAAAAATCATGGCTTAGATCTGGTGAGGTCGGCCCATCGACTCCAAGGCCAAATCGCTTTGGCCGTAAGACAATGCTCTGTGTTTGGTGGGACCAGTGTGGTGTGGTGTACTTCGAGTTATTAAAACCTGGTGAGACGGTGAATACGGATCGCTACCGACAATAAATTATCAATTTGAATCATGCGTTGATCGAAAAACGGCCGGAATGGGCCCGAAGTCATGGCAAAGTTATCCTACAATATGACAATGCACCGTTTCATACCGCTAAAGTGGTGAAGAACACATTAAAAGCATTGAATTGGGAAATATTATCGCACCCGCCTTACTCTCCAGACCTCGCCCCGTCCGACTATCACCCTTTCGCATCGATGGGACACTCACTCGCAGAGCAGCGCTTCGCCAATTTTGAAGAAGTCGAAAAATGGCTCGTCGAATGGTTTGCCTTGAAAGAGAGAAAGTTTTTTTGGAATGGTATCCATGATTTGCCTGAAAGATGGGCAAAATGTGTAGAATCCAATGGTCAATACTTTGAATAAAATTTTTTTGATATTCCCTTGAGAATTAAGTGTTTTCTTTGTTGAAAAAACCGGCAAACTTCAACTAACACCCCTGGTATAATCCTCGTATTTAACATTTTTTTCTGTATCTAGTAGCATATTTTTCTGTAAGATTTGCAATATAATATGCTGTTACAGTTTTTGGATGTTGTAACTACTGTTTATGACGCGTGCTGCGAGCAAGATCTAGAATTTTGTAGAAAGGACCATCCATTCTATATAGTTCCAGAGAGATTAAGTTTAGCCATTTTCATGGTATGTACTTTTTGGTGGAAGATACTGATCAGTAACCTATTTATTTCCATTATCTAATCATAAAAAGCAAAGACAGTTATCAGGTGTACAAATAAGTTTCCGCCGTTTTTTATCAAAGATTGGTCATTTATTGTGAAAGAACAGAACCTTATGTTTTATTGCAAGTATTGTCGATCGTATTGTTCTTCTTGCGTTTGGCACGAATCTTGATCCAATAATGCTTCCAATTCCGCGTCTTCCTACACGGAGAAAATTTATTTGTGAAAATTTAATCAAAAGTTGAGTAAAACTGGGAAATAGTGACTTTTGGTGATAGCTTGAAATTTTTTTGCGTATTCTTTCAACAAAGAATTATAAAGAATAATCGAGCAGTTGAGAAAACTCTAAAACAGTTGACTAAAAATTAAAAAGAAAAAAGCTGCTAGATTTTAATTTGCATAATTTTAAATCTTCATTTACTACTGATCATAATATGGAGAATATTTGTGGAAATTCCACACTCCGTTGTTCACAGTTTGCTCAAGAGTTGAATAAAACGAGAGTCCCCAGGCATGCCTCTATGCCTAGGGTCGAATTCAAAACAAAAGTACCCCGTATCACTGTATAATATTTCAGAATTCATGAAATATTTAAAAAATGCATGTAGTGATGACCCATATGAGCTATTTATATCTAATAAAAGATATTGGTTGTAAATTATCGCAATAGAAATAAGGTTAAGTAAGCAATCAACATATATACACAAAGGCCCTTAAAATGCCGGGCACATTCCTGCCTGGCAAGATTTGAGAACCACGTGATCCATGATCAACGCGTCGATATTACGTATTAAATGTAACAATAGAAAAGAAAATAGTGTTTCGAAGGCGAATAGGAGAAGTCGATAATTGGTCTACGAAATACTACGTAAGTACAATTTATCCTTTTCACATAATTTTGAAAGCTGCGTTGCCCATTACTGAATTTCAGGTTATATCTGTTTTATTTGAAATTCTTGATCCTTCAGTGGCAGACTTTAGGGCACAGGAATTTTGAGACCGGCACAAATATCCTCTCACAAGCGGTGATACATGCTCCTAGTTAGTATATAACGAGAGTTCAAATTTTACTTGTCAGCGTGAAGCGAGCGATATATCTTATACATTGCGGCATATTATTAATTTGTATTTGTTAGGTTTATGTAAGCGTATAGAATTAATATACTTAAGACCTTGAAACTTATATCACCCTGAACCCAAACTGAGTCGACATCCTGTTCGTCTATATGTAAGTATAGAATCTAAACAATCGTTTAGATAGTGAATTCTGGGAGAAGTATTTTTTTTATTACCACTGCGTCAACGCCTCCCCGCCCCTAGCCTACGTTTTCCTCAACTGTCGCTTAAAATTTCAGGCGTCGTCGATGATTCATTTATGTACCGTGGAGTATATCCTAGTCTGTTTTTATTATTCTATACTCCATTACACTTCATATTTTAGCCAACTGTAGGTTGAAATTTAACTAACAGTTTCATTATTTATTATTCGACTGTTCTATAAATGCTCCTACTTTCAGTTCATAAAATCGTTAATGTTTTCTAAAGATTAAACAATTTTATTTTACTCAACTGTTGGTGAAATTTTAACCAAAAGCCGCTATGTCCCCGTTTTACTTAACCAGTTAATTAAAATTTCACAAATAAATTTTCACCGTGTACACTTTCGGCCTTTTGCTACGTTCTTTGTCTTCGATGTCAAATTCACCGTTTTTAAACTTTTGAAACAATTCACGACAACTTCTCTCACTTAAGGCAGCCTCACCAAATCTTTCTACAAGCAATCGATGTGCCTCAGCTGCAGATTTCTTCAAATTGAGAAAGTAAATCAAAAGTTCCCACAAATGACGCTTATTCGACTCAAAACTCGACATTTTCGCACAGAAAAGAATATATTATACTGATAAAAATTCACTAATATTTCAAGGTTATGTTGTTGACAGATGTCTAACCTTACGACAGTGACGTTTTACATCTATCAATTTCAACGAAAACTTACTGGTGACGCCCATTTTTTTCAAACTTTGGAAAATTATTTGTACACCTGATATTATTTTGTCTCTTGCAATGAAATTTTAAAACAAATGTCTTTAATTCTAGAGCGACATTGGAAGTCCTATCTTCAAAAATGGTACATTAGTAGGAATTGTTTCCGGGCACTTCATTAATGCTATGGAATCTTTAGTCGAATGTGTAAGTGTTTTAGAACCTATGATCCAGAATTACATAAATGAAGCACTGTTGCGAGGATCACAAAAAGTATCTATGTTCGGATTGTTTTAACTATTAACTTTGATTTTCTATGTATTCTTTGTTAGAATTAAGTTAATTATGAGTCATTGTGAAGCTACAGTTCTTAAATTGTTAACATCTGCATGCTAATTTATGGAAGTAAAACAGAATTTAAATAAATTTATCATCTAGAAGTATTATTTTGAAGTAAAATTTGAGCTTTTCTTTTTGAATATCTTAAAGTCAGCTTCTAATTTAATGTCAAAAAAATAATAAAACTTGGAGAAACTAAACGAAACTAGTTATTGGCAGATATATTATTTTTTTACTGTAGACTAAGAGTGTCACCCTGTATAAAATTCCAGAATTCAGTAGAGATAATATTTTTAAATAATATAAAAGGGTTTACATTTTTTAACGACTGAGATTTAAAAAATGAACATCTGAAATGGCACCGTTGTACTAAGTCACCTTAATTTTCATCCTTGACAGCCGGAATTATTCGTTTTGTCGGGGATTTATTAATCGACGTCTGAAGATTAGCTTTTTTGCGGTACCGGGGTATTTGTCACCCTCATTTCGAATAATGGTAGTAGCCATGCTCCAAGTTTCCGCTCGCTTTTCGTATGAATTGAATCAATAGCGCACTAAACCGATCATAAATTTGAATGGCTTACCAACATCCAGCGATACCGATGTCTGCACCTTCAGATACCTAGCATGCTGTACCACTTGTTCGATGCTCAGAACGACTTACTATACCCCCTTCGCAATCCTGATATAAAGGAAGAATTCTGGTTTTAGAAATTCCAAATCCCACAAGCTTGGATATATTTTACTCAGACATTCTGTTGGAATTTTTTTTTATATTTTGTTATACTATTTTTTCATTTTTAATTGGTTATAATATTTTACAAACCATTAAATAATTTAGGTTCAGCTGTCAAATCCCAGACAAATAAAGTCGTCAATTTACACGGTTGATTATATCATGAAATATGATAAATCGAGTTCGTATTCATGAGGATCGACTCAAGGCTTAAGGATGAAAAAGGGAAGGTATGATGGGACAATAAAATATACTCTGATCTTCTCAGCATCTTTATTCGGCTATGTCTATGTAACGAAATTCCTTCTCAGGGATGTCAGAAATTTTACGACGTCATGGGTGACGTTTCTGAGTTGTCTCTTATGCTTTCAACAACATATAGTTTGATTTTCGTGGTGAGGTTTGTCGGCGTTGTATCATAAAGAATGCAGGCGGACATAATGTGACTCTTCTGAGAGATACACCTGACACCACCTTAGTAGAGATCCTACATACGAATATCCCGTCGGGATAAGCGTAGCGCTTCATAATTCATTCTAAATACTCGTATGCTAATAATGGCGCTACGGCGGAAATTTACTATTCCCAGGCGTACTTGCGGGCGCTCTTATATCGTGGTACCGAGTATTAGCTTAAAAGTTATATCCGTAGCTTGCAGTCATGGGACTTCCGATGCTCATTGTCCTTTTTTTTCGTCCAAAATTACATAGAAGATGAATTTTATACACCATCTGATATATCTTTGGTAAATATGAGAAGAACAATGTTTCTAGTAATTCTTACTGTTTTCTGAAATTTCGAATTCTCTGATTCTACGCTACGTGTTGGACAATGTCAGGTTTGATCAAATAGCGTTGTAAATACAACATCTGTTTTCTAGCCTAATTTTGGGCCGTTAAAAAAGAAAATGGCACTCATTTATTTTTCCAAAGGAACGTTTTCGAGGTATTTGCAAAAAAAGTGTTTTGTGGCTCTTTCTTCGATTTCTTTTGCAAATATCTCGAAAGCGCTTCTTTTGAAAAATAAATAAGTGTCATTTTCTTTTTCAGCTACCCAAAATGAGTCTAGAAAACACTTTTTTCTCTTGGTTCATTTTTCGTGTAAACTATTGCACTATTTTTAAAAATACATTATTGCCGAGTTAAGCCACTCTAGAGGCAGACAAAAATAGACATGTTTTATGATTTTTTTTTCATCGAAACGATGAAACAAATCGAGATTACAATATAGGGTTTTTATTATAAGTGTAATTGATTGTACAAAATAATTTTTTTAAAGCGTTAAATGTTAAAATGGCGACTGTGCAGCATTTTTCCGATGTCTTTATTTCTGGAAGGTCCACGGCCAGACAAACAGCTCCTCTAATTTTTGAGTTATGATGAGTCGCTGAAGTTTTTTCGATTATATATCAGAATACCTAGAGAAATACGTAGGATTTTTTTTGATATATTGATTTTTGCCCAAATGGCGCACTTCTAAAGTAAAAAAGTATAAAATTCCATAAAAAATCATCAGAAATTTGTTAATAAAAAAGGAACTATGCAATATAATAAAAAAATCCTACGTACTTCATTGGACAATGTAATTCTAAATATACAATTAAAATTTCAAGTGAATCAGTTGAAATTTGTTTGAGTAATGTCTCCGGCTGATTTGAAAATTGCAGTTTTGAGTTAAACGCGTTTAAAGTTTTAAGTAATAGAAAATCATGATTATAATTATTTTGTACAGTAAAGTAGTTTGTACAATAAAAACCCTATTTTTTAATTTCAATTCCTTTCATGGTTTCGCTGAAAAAATTCACAAAATATGCCTATTTTTGTCTGCCTCTAGAGTCGCCTAACTCCTTACCTCTATTGTGAAATAATAATTATACAAGTGCCCGCATAGTGAGAAAAGAGGCTGTGATAGATGAAATGGATAGCTTAGATAAACAGTTGTGAAACATGTACAATGTACATATATGTAAGAGAGGATTGCGTATCCGGCAATGGCAGTCTTTCTTGCTGATTTCAGATAATAATGTACAGAAAAACTAGCATGCAAGAAACTATTTTCATTTGAATGACCAGGATAATGATACAGCTCTCCTCATTGAAAGAAACTTGCTTGGCGATGGTTATTATATTCTACGATTCTTAATACAAAAATGGCTCAGATCATGTGTAACTAAATCTGTAGAAATTACAGTCTCCGTTCATCTCACATGCAATTGAACATTTTTTACTCTTCCATAAAAATATCTATGATGCTTTTACTTTTGTTTAATAAATTTACTTCTTCAGTGTTATTGTTATTATGATCTGGGTAATTAATTACGGTTATTCATTCCTAAAGGGATGTACCAAATGGAGTAATAAGAAGGGAGTAGAAGCGGGGAAATATTAACCTAGAACATAACCAAGTGGAACGACGTCGCTCCGGCTCATGAAACATTAAGTGGGATCGTAATGGGAAAATCCTGGGTCGCGTGGCCATTTGCGGTACACCGAAGGGCTCGCTCGAATCACCTTCTGCCAGGAAGAAAATAGTTACTCTTTAATACACGCGTGGGTGTCCCTTGTACCTTTTGAGAATTTCTTTGCGGTGTCCCTCATCGACGTTCCTTGCATACAAAAACTCGAACATGACGAAAAGGGGTCGAACGTGGACGTACATTGGCACTCAGCCCATCCGGATGGTCGCAAGCTCGAGCAAACACAGGAAAAGAGAATAAAAAGGGTAAAAAGAAAGATGAGAGAAAAAAAGATGTAGAGAGGCAGAGAAGCTGGAACATAGAAAAAGAAAAAAGAGACAAAGAAAGTGAGAGGTGGACCGTAGGTGTTCCATAGAGGATAAACCCTTCCCTGTGGACGTGATAGCAGATGCAAGCGACCCCTGGACACCAGACAGAGAAAGAAGCCTTCCCCTCATTTCGTATTCCATTTTGCTCTCGTATTCTCTTTGCTCCGCACTCATCAGCCATTGTCTACTTTTCCCATAGCACTGCCGTGGTCCACCAGCCTAATTATCCGACGTGGGACTTCAGTTCACCACTTTCGAGTTCGCGTTGCTAATTGACGCAACGTGTGGTTGGCCCGATATATGCAAACAGCAGTTTTCTCGCACTCCACACCTTCTTTCTGCCTTCCGACACTTCACCACGCGAGCGGAAAAAGCGAACACGATTTCGTCGATTATGGGAAAAAAGACCAGCAAAGTGCCCCAGGCAACAAAAAAACGAATATTGCTCCAGTGGTTGCCAATCTCTCTGAAACATTCAAATACTAGATAAAAGTCGTTTTATCTTTGTTATCGGCTCAATAATTTTTTTATTTATTGGCCCAAATTTATTCAGGGAATAGAGAAAATCATCCATGAGTGTGTTTCGACTTGGGGGAGTTTTGTTTGGTCTTTCTTTTGAGGAACTCTTCGAATGTAGAAGTTCTGAAAAGCTCGGAGGTTTGCTTTCTAATTTATGAACACTGATTCGAACTTGAAAACGATGCTGTGGTAACGGTTGAATTCCTCGGTCAGATCGCCACGTCTCGATGGATAAAAGACACCCTCCTTTTTCAAACAAGCGCGAAACGTAGGGTTGCATTCAGCGATGAATTATTCCATTGGGGCGTACATTTCATTCGGTTTCTGTACCCGTCGATCCAGTTGCGAGGAGAAAGATAAAACCCCTCTTCTTTTCACGAAAGTTTAATCTCGAGCGGACACGTCGGTAAACTCTTTCGAGGCTTAGTGTCAATGTCACGCTGATGGTTTCATTCAGCTGAACCTCAGAGTATCGCAAATTAACATCAGCACTTGACAGTAACTTGTTTCCCATGCATCCTCCAAACTATCTTTATCCTGGAAGAAATGTATCTAGGGTCTTTTGGGTCTTTAGCCAGACTTTCTTAGTTCTAGTCTGGCGAAGACGGGGGAAATAGCAAGAACCCTACTAGATACATCACGCTCTTTCATGGAAACACCCTACACAAGGAAAAAGAGTGTGATTTTATTGTTATATTAAATTAAAAATATTTTGCATTAAGCTTAACGCACTCAGTAAAAAAATTTTAATATAAGCAAAACCTAACAAATGATTTTGGCTTGAAATGATTAGTTGTTGCCCTAGTAAATTGAAAAGTAGCGTATATTATATAAAAGATTGTATGTTTAGAAGGTCCTGAATATAAACATATTAATTAATTTTATTTTTTGAACAAACAAATTTTATCTTTCAATGAACGTTCAGTATTGTAAGTACACATATTTGTCATAAAATATTTAATGAAAGTTTTTATAACAGTGCAAATACAAATATCGTTATACAAATAACTTTTGATATTTTATACTTTTATTAAAATAAATTAATTAGGAATACTTGCAATATTTTTACAATATTCTCAGAACTTTCTTTGAACTATAGATCCATTCTTAAAATGATTTTTAAAATTTATATTCTGATAAAACGTTTTTATTGATATTTCTCACAATTCTTCGATTTTTTTTCTTATTATACTTTGTACAAAACTTTTTGCCATATTTTTTGCTTGTTTTTTATATCCTTTAGAATCTTTATAATGTGCTCCTTTGTGTTTTTATTAAAGAGATCCTCGACTTATGAATTCATTGGGAACAGTACAATTCAAGAGTGCCAACCAAGCAGAAGACCTGGGCTTATAAATTTTTTAATAAGTAAATAGACACGAAAGGAATAAACGTTTCCAATTTTTCCTCCTTTGAAATACAAAGAGTAGTCTTTGATCCTGAGGGGCGAAACTGGGTCTATGAAATAGGTCCTTTGATTCATAGCCTTGGACTCTTGTTTGCTTACCGTATTCTGAACGGAAGACAACCATTGTCCCCCGCTATTCAAGATTTGCGTTCGATACCATCACCTTGATTAAAGTCGACAAGACAGGTTTAATCCAATTACACCACCTGGATTGCTTTCATAACCCCGGTGATCATTTGCAAGATAAGGGTCCCTTGAAAAGGGTAAAGTTCTTTGAAAGTTTCGATGGATTATGGATCTCACACTTTGCCTTGGGAGATCCCCTCGCTTCCTAATTTTCTCGCAGTGCGTATACGTAGAATTAGGAAAATTGCAGGGTCATCCGTCCAGCGTCAGTTTAGAGGCACGTGCCGAGACTAGGATTGGATTACACGCGGATGGACCTTTATTAATCCTGTTACGATTAGAAACGAGGAGAGACTGGTCCAGACTAATCAACTGTAATTGCCCTCCTGGCGACATGGAAGCCGCGGCGAGATCCAATCCTTGACCCTTCACTCTTGAACTGTGACTGGAGGCGGATCGGTTAGTAAGTCAATAGTTACGACCAGGACCTACACTAATAAGCACTTTATTCTCTCGCCAATTGCCTTCAAAGGTAACTTAATTCCAACGACCAAGTCTGCAAATGGATCTTGATACACCAGAAATCTTTAGATCTTTGCTACCAGAAATTACCTTTTCTAATTCGTAACTAATTTAAATAAACTTCCTTAAGATAATCTGAAACATACGTCGCGTAGCTAATATTATTTAGCAATTTTATATAAAAACAAAGAAATTATAAGCCGCGATAAATCAACCATCTAGAACATTTGTATATATGTTCTTTTAGGGAAGCAAACATTGTAAATTTATGAATTGAAGTTCATTAATGCCGTTTAACAAACAAAGGTTTATGATTATTAGAGTAATAAAATTTCAAAAAAGAATTAAGTAATGTATTTTTTCGATACATCAATGTATCTTCCGAGAAAACATTTATACCGCTATCTTATTGATTGGTAAACATCAGTAATTGAGTTATATCCAAGTACATTGGTAAACTTTGCATACACGGAAAAAACATTTTAGCTGTTCGACCTATACCGGTATATAGTGTCTCGCCCCATGCGGTATAGGTGTGACAACTATACTGGTTTGCCGCGCGACCTATACATTGCTTTGCATACACGCGACTCTAACCTCGAAATAAGAAAGAAGTGTTATTTTTTCGAGGCGTTTTTTCGAAGCGTTTGTCGATAGCATTGGTCTGATAGCAATATTTTCTGGTTCTGAAGACCAAAATATAGTTCTCTTAGCTATACGTTTTTTTCAGTGTACGTCCTTGATCGTTTCACTGTTAAAAAGCCTATCTATAAAATGCAAAACGAAGATAGTTTTAACTGTAAATGATTTCTTTTCTCTCTGAAAAGAAATCCCTTAAATATTAAACGATTGTATTTGTAGGCTAGCGGGTGAAGTGCGCCTGCGCATAAGTGAGTGTACATCGTTTGGTGCTTAACAGTGGAATATGCGCGAGTAATTTTTGTGCTGCACGATACATTCTTTTATCATCGCGATTATCTAACGTGGATGTTTCAAGGAAATGGATTTCTTTGAAATATTAGGAATCCCAGAATGAGACTTCAAAATTTTGGAAGGTTCGTATACCAAAACAAACAATTTTTATCCGCATAACCTTATTGTTCATTGCTTCTGAAAGTCAAAGAATTATACATTTTTTTAAAATGATTTTGTAAAGCGTGCTTGAATTTCAATGAATATTATGGTTTTCATCAAAGTTGTATCTTAAAATTTCTTTAAGCGGAAATCTAAGACGGGTCGTTATTATAGTATTGAAAATGATCGATTTAGTATTCGCATTTTTCAAAGTTAGGCTTGTGTACATTTATTATTACTTTGACAGTAAAAGGACAGCATTTGAAACGACAATCCTTTAACTTTTAAAGGATTTCCTCTCAAGCCAATTTTGAATAGAAAATCCATTAATAGTGAAGGGAATCTTTTGACAGTTAATAGTCTGTTTTTAGAGTGAAAGTTGCAAGGTATAGCTGGTATCTAAATGATGCTTGTCTTATCCATGCGACATTAAAATTCTGAAACAAATTTAGAAAAATTCAACCAGACTTTTTTGTTATTAAAATTTTATATCCAGTCCCGACGATGAATGAGTCGATATAACACTAAAGTCTTGGTGTCTTTGAAACGAGCGATCAGTTCCTTTGTCAGTTTGCAAGCACCTTTCATTGAATAGCAGACGAAGTTTTGACAAACTTCCAATATTATACTGAAACTAGAAGACGATATTATAGAAGTCCTTGGTTTTACGATTGACAAACAATGAGACCAAGTTCCTGATTTGAGATCGTCAGTTAAGGTTGACTCCTGCGAGGGTCGTAATTGCGAAGCGCTCCGTGAAGTCGCTGGATTTCATTGGTTCCAACGTGTTCGCGCGGTTGGAGTCAGAGGACGGTTAAACGTTATGGGGAGAAGTCCTGTTCAAATAATAAGTCTGAATGAAAGTTGAACTCCAGTCCCATTGCCTAAGGCATTATATGTATTCGCAATATCCTCCTTGGTAACAGACGGTTGAAATGAAAATTTATCAAAAGTACTCCGCTAAATTACCCTGCATTTATTTCCCAAATTTAATACTATTCCTTTATCATTCATATTTCACATTACCTGTAACTCCCAACAGTTAGACTATTACAATCGATTATTAATTTTTTTTCTAAAGCAGAACAAAAACCATTGGGAACAAAAATTATTTCTATACAGACATCGCGTAAAAGATGTGTGGAATAGACGTTCTCTCGTGACTTTTTAGAGGAAAAAGGTGAATTTTGTTACTATTGTTTGGTGACCGGGCTTTGCGTCGTACTTTAATCGCTTTAAGCATTTTTGACGTATAGAGAAACAGAGAAAGAGCGTCACACTTTTCGCGAAAACGGATGAAAACGTCGAGGCGGAAGTTTCCGAGGTGGACAATACGACGGGTGTCACGCTTTTTTTTCTTCTATCTCTTCCTCTCTCCCGAGAGAATAACCGGCGACGTATACACACAAACCTATAACTCGTTACCGTCGTCTTTCTGAATTCCACCCTCGCTGATGCTTTTTCCCTCAAGAGACAAGGCGCCATTGTGGGGGTCATCGCAACCCCATTGAGACGCTAGGGAATGAAAGAAGTCAAGTTCTTGATCCCTCACGTACGTCTGTCGAGGAGAGTATCTTCATGAATTTTACCAGGAGCAACTTTTACTTATTCATTTGTAGGATTTTATTTTCCTACTTCAGGTCATGGAAGAACTGGACGACGTGACGTCAGTATTTGCAATTACTGTATATGTAAGGTTATTCAGAAACTAATAATCCGATTTATTAATTATATCAGCAAAAAATGTCGACTTTTGCCGGGTTGATTTAATGGTATTTTTTATTTATCAATTCTACATTCCCCTCCCCCCTCCACCCTGCGCTTTCTATTTGTGGACAATACTTTTACCGAAATTCGCTCTGAAACGCCCTTTTAATGATCGGTGCGCTCAACTGTAGAATTAACAATTTTTTAATGTAAAAATTTCAATCCTATTTAGGTTGAGGAAATATTATTAGAGGGTTCCTTGAAAAACGGTTTCTTTCCGGTAATGCTATCGAAAAAATAGTTTTTTTTGAAGCAAGATACTGATTCCTTTTAATACTTTTTCGCAAGAGGATGAATTCCACACCACAGAAGTTTCTTTTTGTGTCAACTATATTAGACCCCAAAATGTGATAACACTCTAATTTTTTCTGTTGGTATATAAACCATATTGATTAGTATAATGCTAATCAGTGTTGCCAGAATACTCTGTCTAAACACTGTTCACTAAAGAGAAAAGAGCTTACGAACACGAATTAAGGAATCAGATTTGGTTGAGGGACAAACCCACCTGTGTCACTTGTCATCGGACTTGCTCTTCTGCTTATTAAGAGTATCGCTGATAATCCACTTAGGACTAACAACTATAGTTGAATCGAATGAAGGCAGGGGGAAATATTGAAGGCATGAAGAGAAAAGAAAAAAAGGATCTGGGGCAATAAGTGGTAATGGGTCACCATGAGTGGGATTTAGGCTTTAAGGAAGGTGCAGTCGAGTTTTGTGTTCTTTAATACTTGACCGCTCACGCGTGCGTTTGCATCGGTAGCGGAAGGCACTAAAGTGGCTTATAGCCTCAGAGGAAGTCAGTTGTGTTCTCATCGCGCTCTTTACAATTTACTGTGCACAATGGACGACAGCGCGTACGTGTATGTACGTTTTAGGGGTCCCTCAGGCTCGGGTCTCAGCTGCCCCGCATTATGCACGCCCTACTGCTCCATTCCTTCTCCCAGCAGGATTCAATTCTCTCTTTCCCTTTCCCCTCTCTCTTCTCTCTGTATTCCTCTTCCTCTTGCTCTTCTCGGATGTTCAGAGCTCGCTTATTAATTCACAGCGTGTGCGATTCGTAACGTGTGCCGCCACTGAAAGGAAAGCATTCTGTATTAATAACGACTAAGTAGCTAATAAAGCTCCAGAGAGTAAATGCCTCGTTTAAAAATGCATCGATTTGCAACTTACGCTTCATGATTAAGACATTGCGATCTCAATTTTCGATTCGTCGGGATTCAGTTATTTTGTCGGGTAGATCTTGCGAGGAGCGGGATTGAGATTGAATTTGGTAAAAATGTCCTTTGTTTTATGAAATCAGTCATATTAGACCATTAGCCTGGTAAAATTTTTTGGTTTTTTATGTACTTGTCTCCCACAGCCTAATTTGCCTTATTTTTTTAATAAAATAAAACCGTAGGAAGAAGAGGATTTATTGCTTAGCTATCCAAATAAAACCTTGCTCTCGTCTATAGGGCTTGCGGATTACTTTTTCCGGGTGCTTTTTTTGGGTCAGAGAGATTCGTGGAGACCTCTCGCGGGACCCGTTACGAGGACCATGAGATCCCGTGACTCGCAACGATCGAACCGAGTCTCTATTCGTGATCGTAGACACGATCGACTCTTCATCTCGATTAGAGATCTCCCCGTGGTTCCCAGCATGAGAGATCGGATCTGCACGTTTTCCCTATCTTTTCTTTTCTGGGGTTTTAATTCCTCGCACTTGCCGAAGATAGCTTCCTTTTCATAGTTAAAAATTAATGATGTATGCTAAACTCTAAATTAGATTTCTGGCACTGTCTGATTGAAAATGGAATGGATCATTTATTTCAAAACACCTGGAAGAAAGACAAAGAGCTTTGTCATTTTTACCATTTTCTGCATCGTAATTGTCTCACGTTCACGGAAAAAACTAGTTAAGTAAAGTTTATAAAATTGTTCAAGAGTTGAGGATACAGACATTTATGGAACAGGGTTTTGCAAAATTTACAGAACTTTTCAGTATAAAATTCGGAACATTTAGGAAAAATTATTGAAAGTTCCACATTAATTATAAAAAGTTCTATACATTTTGTAGAACTTTTTTCCGTAAATGCCGGTATCCTTAACTCTCAAACAGTTCTATGAAGTTTATTGAACTATTTTATTCCGTGTTTTTCATTGCAACCACTTTATTCTAGGAAAATTATATTCCCAGTTTCAAATTCTACTAGTGTGGTCGATTTTGGGTAATATTCCACTAAACCTTACTTCAGGGTTACGCCAATTATTAGAGTCACATTTTTCAACCTTTTTCACAAAGCTACATTCTTGGGCCTTTAAAGTATCTTTTAAAGGACCGGATCTAGGCCACAGATTGGGTCAGAGAGGGCGTTCTCTCGACTTTTCACGGCACGAGACCTTTCGGGGAAGCGTTTATGGTGGGCATTATTTCCAAAACGAATGCTTGGAGGAGCGTGTCAGTCCCTGGCCCATTTCGAAGTGGGGGGTCCTTTAGTGCACTATGGAATTTGTGATTCTACGTGTACTATCGCGCATCTGTTCCGACACGATTCACCGATCGATACGCTTCTAAAGTCACTTATTTATTGAAACGAAAGTAGCCAGTCTAGATATCACGCGAAAGGTAAATGCCTCCATTTCATATGTACATATTCATCAGTAAAGTCGACTGTGTAGAAACCAAGTGCACAGAGGAACTCGAATCTGTTTAGATACTATGTTACGGTAGTTACGAACCCCTTCGGGCTCAGATTTCCTAATTGGCGGACCTAAATTTCGTTAGTCTTAGTCCAACGGTACAATATGAATTTCCCGTTGATTTCAGAGACCGTATTTGGTAATTTAATAAACTTACAAAATTTTCTGGAAGGGATTTAAATTCAACCCTTGCAAATTTAAATTGAAAATTACAATCGTATAATTGAAAGTTTTGTCATTCAAGTTTTAAATTAAATTTACAATGTTATTAATTCAAATTCCTTTTTGTTTCAGGTAAAGGTCTTTATTCCTCTGACTCCAGATCTTGTGCGAAATTGGGAATATTAATTTAGAGCTGATGCAGAAAGTGAATCGATTCGGGAATCGAAAAAAATCATGGAATTTTAAGGTTAGAATCCTGTAGCAAGTAGAAATAAGAAATTCTGATCAAAGTGGCCTATATAGTGAATTCGGCCCAAATCTTGTGCTTTTATGAACGTCTTGTCAAAAATTTTCGTTTTCGGGGACTGAAAAGTTACAATTTTGTGATCTCGAACAGTAGTTGGTAAAAAATTTAGTAAATTTGATAATTTTTGGGTCTTTTTATTACAATCCATTAGTTTTTAACGTCTATTGGTTATTCAATGCTACCTGTAACAAATAACGATTTAATATTTCATTGCACCAGATAATGCCGTCCAATCTAGTTTTATAGATTTTGCACAATTTACTTTAATCAATATACTCTCTTCTATAATATAAATAATTGTTGTACTTACACTTCTGAACGTTCATTAAATGATGACAAACATTTTTTTTCAACTTTATGGATCATAAGTTTATGCATATTTATATAAAGGGTTTGGATAGGACACAAAAAAAATATATATACATAATTCAAAATAGTTTTAAAATAGTTTTGAAATGGTTTTTAAAGTAAAATAGTTCAAAAACAGCCTTAATGGTCTAAATCAAGCCCTTTCACTTCAGCTTCGCACCAAATAATTTTTTTATAGATACGGGTACGGCTGATATACAAAAATATATATACTTATTTCAAAATGATTTTAAAATAGTTTCAAATAGTTTTCAAGTAAACTAGTTCGAAAGCACCACCCTTTTTTTATTTTTTAGTTTTTAGATTTTAATAAATATGATACTTGATCATTTTTGGACCCTAAATCCAAATTTTTCCAACAACGTACCATTTTATTAATAATTATTATGTCTGTACTTAGGACCCTTTGAATTTACAACCTGTCATGTCATATACTCAACTTTGTAATTTACAGAGGCAAAAACTAATCATTTCGTTTAAAAAGAAAATATTTTCCATCGCTCAATGAACGTTCAGAACGTAAACCCTATTAGTAATACTTTTTACTCTTTTAATTTATTATTTCAACATAATTTCAAATCTTGCAATTCTTGAAGTATAATTTGTAGTGAAAAGGCTCGGATTTTCGACTTAAACTAGTTGCCCACCCGATTCTGATTCAAAGATGGTATCCATAATAGTTTCATTGGAGTTTTGGGGTGAAAAGAGTTACGCGGAAGTTAAGGGTATCAATTGAATATTGGAACCCGATATGGATTGATATAACTTTATAGACCGCATGGTAGTAGTCCCCTCCTCCTATTTGAGTCGCGTACAACGAGACAAATATACCTATGAAGAAGAACCGGGAACTGGGAGTTGTCCCGACCCCGGGACAGGCACCAGCTGTCCCATTAAATAGAGCAATAAAGATGTGAATGGAGCTTTGATTTATGCGCCTCCTATTATTAACAGTACAGCTTAGGTGGATAACGTGTTGTTTGTCCATGAGTACCTACCCGGTGGAGAATAAACAGATATAGGTATACGCAACTATACGTTTAGCCTCTCTGGTACAATGATTCACAATACGAATGGTTCCATTTTCATTTTATTTACCATTCAACAGTTACGTTGGATATAAAAAATGATCAAGATCGTTGGTAGATTCCACGAGGTCGGCTGCGTTTTTGTTAGACTGACAGATTTTCTCACTCTTCTAACAACGAGTGTCAAAAGTCAAATCTGCCTCGGTTATGGAACTAACAGCAAAATACCTGGATAGCATAAACTGGTTATTTGATCCTGATCGTATTACGCTGTTGTATGTTCGCATTCAGTTCGGTAACATACACAAGTCATTTGATAAGTTTTGCCATTTTGACATATTGCGAATTAATGTAAATTACAAAAGGCAATGCAGATATGCCATACCGCATCTGAAATTTAATATACATTGGTGTGGAACATTTTCTCGAGTATTTGAAACTGATGTCATAATTTAGAACTCTTCGACTGAATTGTTATTTATGATTAATGTGCAACGTACGGGCGTTACTTTTTTCAAAATTGAATTTAAATAAAAGGGTTTAAACGCGAGTTCAATTGCTTTTAGCTTAGGTCTATTGATTAAAAATCTAGTTCAGTTAGTGCAAAACTACCTTAAAATTTGATGCTATTATGTAAACATGGCATTATCTGACTTTTCTAAGAAGCGATTAATATGAATGGTATATGAAATTCAATAAAAACTCTCACTCAAGCACTTCAGTTTTAAAATTTAATATTTCAATGTGTATTAAGGCCATGGATAAACCAGATCACGTGACCAAATTCCTGTAAAAGTTCGTGTAAGATAACTTTTTTATTTTTAAAAATATCTTCCTTAAAATGTGGAAAATACTACAGAACACGATAAAGAACGTCTATCAACTCCGCTTAAGTGAAAATTCTGCAAACAATTTCACAGTTATGTAGTTATAGTTTTGAACGTTCATTGAACGATGACGAAAATTTTTTTATATGACAAAATTAATTATTATGTTTATATTTAGAGCCATTCTGTCGTAAACAATACACTATTTTTCAATTTTCCGTGGCAAAAACTAATCATTTATTTTTCAAAAAGAAATATTGTCTATCGTTCAATGAACGTTCAAAACTGTAAGAAGATTTTACAGTTAACAGTAATTGTCGATAAGTTTTCGAATTTTTTAAACAATCCCAAAATTTCCCAAATTTTCAGAAAGATACTTTCTTAATTGAAAAAGTTATTTTATATGAACGAATAAATGTATAATTTTTTCACGTGCCCCGATTGATCCATGGCCTTAAAATTGCAAACATTTGTAACGATGGATTTAAAAAATTGAACAAAAAATGGCCATTTTTCTTTATGTTTTTAGACTCTGAACAAAAGTCGCAGATGTAAATTACATTTAAATGATAATTTGAATAGCACTGAGTTTAGCTGGAAATATAATAGCATAGCATCTAAGTAATTTCAGCACAGAAATTACTATAAATCTCGGCACTCTTGTATAATCAAAATAAATTGTTCGTCGCGATTGAGTGGTATTGAAAAGAGGTCCAATTTGCGGCCTAGTGTAGCAGAAACAAAACCTCGCACACGCACTAGCGCCGCGCTATGATCATCGAATCTGTATTATACTCAACGCTGAATGATCCACTGTACCAATGGGTCTGCTCTGATCAAGTGTACCCAGATAACTGATAGGTGCACTTTCATTTTGTACGTAGACTAGGTACCATTAATTAAAACCATTCTCTATTACCTCTTTGTGAAATCTGATAAGTGACCTTTTTTAATTTTTTATCCCTTTTCGTACCTTTGATTGTATGAATTATTTTCAATTTAAAATCTAAAAAAACATAGGTGTCTGATTCTGAGTTAGCATTATGACCTTATTATTATTTTCTAACTAAAATTTTGTGATTAACCTATCAGTATACAACGGTCCAAATTATAAAAGAAGAGTTAGATTCTTTGATTTTATGATTGAAATCTTTAGAAAATTGACTGCACATGTTCAATATTTTCACAGGTTATTTATTCTAGTGTAGCTTTGTTGGCCAATCGAGATCAATTTGTTCAGCAAGGTCGTTTTTTCCCTTCACGAACGACCTTATTTGCGCAGACTGCGCCATTCTTTAGGCTTTGAATAGCCGTAGAAAGAGAAGCTGACAGCTTCGTTAAACTCTGACCGGGAAGTCGAAAAAATCCGCATCCAACATCCCGTTCTCGATATCGGTGAGCCTCTGGAGTTTACACATCTCGCGAAGTGCACACGGAGCATACAAATAAGCACCTAACCATGCACGATGGCCTTTGGTTTGAAGTTTGCACAGTTATTAACCGCGCTCGAATTCGTAATGGCCCGTTAATTTCGAGCTTCCGTTTGCACAGCTGCATTCGATTACAAAAAGGGCTGCAACTCAATGGAAGATAAGGGTAACGACTATCTGAATCCTGCATAGACCCTCAACAGATTGTAGAAGTGTAATCACTCATCCTACTTTGTTTTAAAACCCTTAGACTTTATTGATTGGACATAAAAAAATTTTACGACCCGAACTTAAATCTCGTTGAAGTACTGAAATAATCGAGCCAGTATCAAAATGATCCGACGGCTATCTTTGTCGGTTACACTTTTTTTAACGAGGGGTGAAAACCACATTTATTACATTTATCGTCACGATGTGGTCTTTTGTATAAATGTCACATTCCCTACTACAAGCTCAACTTAGAAACGATAAAACTGTACTTTATGATTAAAATAAGTACAATGTGATAAAAAAAATATTATTTCTTTTAGTC
Source organism: Diplolepis rosae (assembly GCA_030998225.1). NCBI lineage: Eukaryota > Metazoa > Arthropoda > Insecta > Hymenoptera > Diplolepididae > Diplolepis > Diplolepis rosae. Next base: position 9,221,739 of record JAPYXD010000701.1, read on the forward strand.
ACGAGATTTGTTAATTTTCACTGTGATGCAGATTGTATTACTATAATTAAATACTTTACTGAAAGGATATTTTTGGTTCTGTCACCTTTTACTATGAAGTATTCGAACATGCGTGAACTGAAAAAATGACTAAGGAGATTGATGTGTCAACTCTGAAATTAAACCACCGCCATTCCTAATGAAGTAGAGGCAGAAACGTATTTCTATTTTAACGAGGAGGAGTCCGAAATTCTTGGGTTGCATGCGCTTCGAGATTTCAATATAAAATAGACATGCGAGACTAATGAGCTTCAGAGGAAAACGCGACAAAACGTGGAAGGGAATATACCTGTGCTTATGCATTATAATTAGCGGCGGTGAGGTTTTGTCATCTACTCTCGTAAATGTGTTCTCACTTCCAGCTTCCTAGACGAACAATAAGCATTCCAATCACGTAGAAGCTGCACGCTTCCTGACCCGAAGTTCAAAGTTTTTCTCGTGTCTGCATTTTTACTTTCTAAATTTTTACTGTCAGAGATTTTTTTAGGTTTGATATTACCTTAGGCGCGTGTTTCGATTGTTATTGTTTATGACTTGCTTTAGTAACCAAATTCTATTTTCTTGAGACCGCCCGTGGTGCTCAATTTTCACTCCCCTTTATCTCTACGTACTTCATAATAGCTGCCCTTCTAGATCGCATGTAAAACTCGATGTTTTACGACACGAATGGAAACTACTGCCGACTGCGCGAATAATTATAGTTTGCGAGAAGCGTGGCCGCTGTGTGAGTACAAAGGGGCTAATTTCGACGTGACCGTGAAGAGAAATATTCAACGGTCTTCAGACCCTCGCTTTTAATATTCTCCTTCCCATTTTTCACCCCGCCTCTCCCCTTTTTTTGTCAACGTCAGTATCATCTCTCACTGTTCTCAGAAGAAAGCCGATTTTTTGAAAATCAATCGATTTGTCGAAACTAATGATGACTAGTCTGTTGATTTATTTAGAGGGGTAGTGCAATTTTGGGGTAGTAATGGAACGGTAATGTGAAACTGTTCTTCGAAGGGGAGAAATTGTAAAAGGGAAATGCTTGAAAAATTTCATTTTTCATGATTTTCTTATATAAATAAGGTTTTCTAATTTCAGTGGTGTGATATTATTTCTTTTACAAGCACTCTCTTAATCTGAATTAGTGAAAAATGAAGCACGAATTTACTTAAATGAAAATTCGTACTAATCATCAGTCATTTCTTACTTGTTTCAACGGTAGTTATAAACTTCTTGAAAAGTAGTAAGTAAAAAGATTATTAGTACACTGTTAGAAATTTTTACCATAATTTCCTGAAACTTGTAACTGAAGTTTTATTAAGTTAGAACTTTGTTAAATTTATATAGGATTTCAGAAAATCCAATTATTTTTTGGTAAATTTAAGAAACAATTTCTTAATTTTCAGTTATAAAGTGTTGATTATTCCGATACTTGTATCTGGAAATTCTGAAAATTGTAACCAGAAAAATTGTACGTTTTGAGTAACTGAAGTTTTATGCATTCACATGAAACTGGATTTTTTTTCAGTTTCGCAATTTTATGGTAATTTTACTCAAAAATATTATAAATATCTTCAAATTTTACGTTACCTTTGTAACATACAATTTTTTGTAAATTTCCAAACATTTCTAACAGTGTAGTTAGTAGAAATTTTCACAAAATTGAATTAGCGGCTCTCTTTTCACTAATTCAGATTTATGGATCAAAGTGTTAAATTTGACACAAAATTTTACAGGAAATTACTTTTATCTTATACTTTTCAACACTTTTTAAAATGGTGAGTAATTTCCTTTTGTAATCCCTCCAGATATCACGTAGCCTAATATATTAGAAAGAAAGAAATTTGGAAAAGATCGGAAACGTTTGGTTTTTGAGAGTAAAAAATCCATAAGATTACACGTGTAAAATTGAACAATTTGCTGAATAACTTCTACATATTTCTCTCATTAAGACTTCCAAATCTAATTAATTTATTAAAAATCATTTTTAAATATAATAAAATGTTAATTGAATGCCCCGCGGTATTTTAATTTTTCTGTTTTTAACTCTCCACATCTTTATATTAAATATTTCAATAATGTATATATTTTTTAAAGAAAGCATTTCATATTTTTAGAATATCTGTATATTTTTCAAATATATTAGTTATAATAATTTTAGCATAGTTAAAAGTCATGAAGGGGCTTTTCCAGTTGAGTTATTCCAGTGATATATAAACGACGTGGATCGCTAAGAATGGGGTCGCTTTGAAATTCCATCTTGTAACCTTCGTCTTGGCGATATCGGCATTATACGAGCGCGGCGCGTACGGTGGTGATATTTAAATGTGTGAACAGCCACCCTACGCGCTATCTCCAATCGCATATCGCGGATATTCGAGAAGCCGAGCGAGCGGCCCTTACGCAACGGGAGGAGGATCGGTTTCCGATAATCAGTAACCGAACACGCGTCGAGAAGATCCCTGAACGACCCGAGTGAGCAGAGAGAGAAAGGGAGAGATACATAGAAAGAGTGAAAAAAGAAACAAGATCGTAAAACCCGACACTAACGCACCCAACAAAGTCCGGTCCATTCTGCAACAACGCAGAAATCCTATTAGCTTGTGCCGTTAGTCAAATCGCTCGGAACCGACCAGTTGAAACGAAACTTGGTTGTAAAACAACAACGGCTCCTACAAATGTATATAATATCCACGCCTTGCAATAAACACCAGTATTAGTAGATCTTTACGATATTTGTGGCACTTGTTCGCAATTGATAGGAAATCGAACGAGAAAATATTGACGCCGATTTTCTCTCCGAGACACCTTATTTATAATTCAACTCGTAATTACCTGTTTCACACCGCGAGCAATCGATATTCCTAGCTACTACTAAACTACGTAATTGTACCTTCGGGCTTTATTTCCATCCAGATAATATGTTCATTAAGTTTTATCCACCCAATCAAAGATAAAGTGCATGCGAGCTAAACTGCACGAGCTTTTATTAACGCAGGTGAAAATCGAAAGTGCGTTAGAATTTAAGATAGTTATTAAAAATTCATGCTTTTCTTATGAATTTCCTGTTTCAATTTGAATCAGTATCTTTTTTTACTAATTTCAATCAGGTACTGAATTCTAGCTCTACAATCAGTTGTTTTTAATCATATTAATTGATGCATCAGTTAAAGACAACGGATTGTATAGCTAGAATGCAGATACTGATTTAGATTAGTAAAAAAACTACTGAATTGAAAACTGTATCTTTTGCATGTATCCTTATAGAAAACGAGTAACACTGACACATTTTTGATTGTTACATAAAAACGGTTATTGCCATTAGGCCAATAAACTAAAGTTGTGTTGAAAAAATATCGTATAAATATTATTAAAAATTACAAAAACTATTGTGAGTTCATTATAGAAGATATATATATATATTTTTCTATCGTGAACTTACATTAATTAAAAAGGTTTTTAATAATATTCATATGATATTTTTCGATATCGTAAACAATAACAGTTGTCTTTAAGGTCAGAAAATTAAGTTAGAAATGGTACACATCGTTAGGTATTATTATTTTGTACAAATTCACTCAAACTTGGAAAAATTCTCTTAAAAAGAGTTGAATCGCACAACAACCACCTTAACAGGAGAAATTATTTTCAGGATCAATTATCACCTGTAAAAAACAAAGCTAGAGAGAAAAAAATCAATATCAAAATTTAAAACAATTTTTAGTAGAAATAGAAACATTCAACCTGATACCTAATGTTGATAGATAAAAAAGTTAAACTTTATGACCTGTGGAGCGTCACACTTGCATCGAAACAATGCTTATCTCCTGCAGACGTTATCAGCCTATGAGTTGGCTGTTTTGAAACATAATCTTTATTGCACTTCTTGTCTGAAGCATGTTCACAGTCTGGCATCTCCATGAAGCCGAGACTGCAACATTACAAAGCGATGACACGTTCCTCGGGTTATGAAACTTTTTGATCAACATCACCAAACCGGAACCAAAAAAGTATCATAGCTTTCCTGCGACGCTTATTAATTCTTTCGTCGTCTCTCTGTTATAACAAAAGCTTAGCTCCTCCCTTTCCTCTACTTTTATTCCATTCCTTCCTTCTCTCTATATCATATATAATCATATCTCTTCGTTATTAGTTCCGTCGCTCTATGATTAATGCCAGTGGACATCGCAAAATTGGTCCCTTTTTTACCCAACTGAGTCTTAAAAAATTGACCGATAAATGCTTGTCACGTGCCTGTAGAACGTGCGTGATGGTGTTGATGAACCTTCTGGGAGCTTTGCTTTTAAGATCGTAACATGAACTGTTTGTGCCTGTCTTGCTTGGTTGCTGGATGGGGGGGGGGGGGGGGGGGCTAGCAAATATGACAGGAAGAGTTCGCATTCCTCAATCGTAGATGCACTTTGCCCACATGCAGTGATTAATCGTGGACCTCAGTTTCACAATAATCCGTTGTTTAATCTTCCGGAGTACTGCTTACCTCCTGCTTCTTATTTACACCTGCTTTGATACTTCTCAAAATATTTAGAACCTGAATTAATCCTTATTTGCTGCTTCTCAAATGATATGCATATTTATAATCATAAACAATTGAAATATTGTTTGAATTATAAGACATATTGTATATTCACATAAAATTGCTTCTCGTTCCTTATTATTTATGGGATTTGCTACATAAGTTTTATTATCAAAATTCATATAAGTTATAAGAGATATTATAATTTCAAAAGATGAAAAATTGTTTTCAGATTTCGACTCGGGTTAATCTTAATACTAAAAGTTCCTTTGAGCGTGAGAAAGTTTTCAGTCCTTTCTTCAAAAATAGTAAAAATGTCATTCACTCTAGAAAAAACTCTATTGATAGTGAAATTACGTTCCTTTTAGAACGCATCCATTGAAATTAAGCAGATTGCTCTTGTCTATTAAGAGATTCGTTTCACTATTTAAAAAAAACTCATCTGTAAAATGCAAAACGAAAATTGTTTTACCGATAAACGATTTCGCTTGATTCTGAAAAGAAATCCTTTAACTATTAAATGATTAAAGTTGTGGTCTAGCAAACGAAGTGCGCCTGCGCATCAGTGAGTGTACATTGTCTGGTGCTTAACAGTGGAATATGCGCGAGTAATTTTTGTGTTGCACGATATATTCTTTTATCATCGCGATTATCTAACGTGGATGTTTCAAGGAAATGGATTTCTTTAAAATATTAGGTATCCCAGAATGCGACGTACAAATTTTGGAAGGTTTATATACCAAAACAAACAATTTCTATCCGCATAACCTTATTTTTCATTGCTTCTGATAATCGAAGCATTATAAATTTATTAATTTGTAATGCTTTTTACTATCAAAGGGTTATCAGTCGTCTTTTTTGAAAATGATTTTGAAAAGCTTGCTTGAATTTCAATAAATATTATGGTTTTTATCAAAGTTGTATCTTAAAATTTCTTTAAGCTGAAATGTAAGACGGGTCGTTATTATAGTAATGAAAAGGATCGATATAATATTGGCATTTGTCAAAGTTGAGCTTGTGTACATTTCTTATTAGGTTATATCGTACAATTTTTTTTGTTTATCCTCGAAATTATATTTCCTTTGTACGACGAAGGATTTCATTTCCAGACCAAAGGAAGTACTTTGACAGTAAAAGGACAATATTTGAAACGACAACCCTTTGACTGTTAAAGGATTTCCTCTTATGCCAATTTTTAATAGAAAATCCTTTAATAGGGAATGGGGTCGTTTGACAGTCAATAGTCTGTTTTTAGAGTGTTTTATTGAAATTTGGGTTAATAAATTCAATTGGTTTTCTGGAATTTCCGATATGGTCCGAACAATTTCGGTACAGTTTGAAATGCCGTTTATTTTCTGATTTTCTTGGATTTACGGGTTAGATGACACTTTTTTGGAGACAAATGGTGGTAGTTGCAGTCCACGTACGAGGACAGAGGAAGTATTTATGTAGCTACAATGCACGTTTAGTTTCCAATTTCAGTACCGATGGCAAACGAAGGAATCGTCGCGCGTTGTGATGGCGACCGGAAGAGGAATAAATCTTCTCAATATCGACTTTTACCCGAAGAAGTCCTCTCCTTTCGGGAAAGGAAAAAATATTACTGCTCATTTCCGCGAGGCACCCTACCACCCTGACATATTATAGACATTCCATGCTACGGGGCTGAACCCATTGCCAAAAATCAATATCATAGCTCTACCAAAACTAATAATGTACTTCAATAAATAATATCGGAGCAAACATTTGCAATTAATTAAATTTCTCTCTATAAATTATTTTGGTAATGTTAGTAGGAGCATTTAATTCAGTTACCTTAATAGTAGAAACTAATTTATCTGTCTTTCTGATTGGGAGGTATGCAAGCCACGAATCCTTAAATTGCACAAAGAGTTTGCAAACTTCAGGTGAAGTATTTTTTTTGTGAGGGAAATCTTCTGTCGTTTGTGTTGTATGTACACGGAAGCAGGTTCCCATAAAGTTTTCTACTAAACAAAGACATAGATCGTGCGTGGAGAGGATTTGAACAATTGCATATATTTTTATGTTCCTTCCGTGAGGTCAGCGAGTATACACAATAAAAGTGAAGAAGAAAAGGAAAAAGAAAGAACCCTTTGTCAGTCAGCGCTTAACGATAGCGTTGCACGATCGAGCGGAGTTTATTTGCTTTTCTTGACAGCGCGACTGGCTCTACCTGTAGCCCCTTTTTCTTCAATCTGTGACTTATTTTTCGACTTATTTCGACTCGGATGACAGACCTTTCGTGAACTTTGCCATAGAGTCGAATTACACTTTGTCCTATACGAATTTTTTATTGCTTTTTACTCACTATCAAAGTCACGCAATATTTTGATTGGAATAAAAAAAGTTTTTTGGGTATAAATATTTTAATATTAAAAAGATCACATTTTGAAAAAAAGCAAGAAAAGTGAATTCATCTAAATTTGGCGGTATAAAAATGGATTGAATTGAGGATGTTTCCCAGATATTTCAAATTTAAATTGAGAAATTTTTCGAAATTATTTAGAAATCAAGGAAAATATTCTCACAATTATTTGTAATTAATTTTGATAGAAATCTCAAAGTAAATTTTAAAAACAAATATTTCAATTGAAATTGTTATTTTACAGGGAAAAAGATATTTCTCTGGAATTACCAAACTATTTGTTTGGTTTCTAAAGCAACGTATTTTTCCCTAATAATTCAACATTTATTAAGATTTTTGTTACAGAATACGCTAAATTACTGATTAAAATTACCATCTAGATAGGAATGTTTTTTCGGTAATGTAGCGTATTCTTCAATAAAAATTCTAATAAATGTTGAATTATTAGGAAAAAATAGGTCACTCTCGAATTTATCTATAACGTTTCCAAGTAGTTTGGTAATTTTAGACAAATATTTTTCTCCGTTTGATAATATGTATTTAGAGCTTAGTACTTTTAGTTTCGTCTTAAAAATATCAAGTCGCTTTTTTATTCCCAATGATTTGCCACAAATTTCATTTGAAATATTTGTAAACATTTGCTTAAATGAAAACAAAATAAAAATGAGTTTATTTAAGAAAATAACAAGTTCTTATCTGGTTGGATACACTTACTTTCAGCATGATAAATAACCAAAAAAATAGAAAATTGATCAAGGGACGTGAAGAAATATCGAAAATAAAATTTCACAGCAGTCACTTTGAGAAAGTAATTGAAAGTATTATTCTATTTAATTTATATTCATTTTTTAATGGTCATTTTAATTTGTGTTTACACGGAATAAAAGCATTTACGACAAGAAAATTCCAAGTCGTAGGCGTTTATTACTTGGCATCGGGAGCAAGAGGACTATTATGCACATCTACTGGCCTAACAAGGCGTAATTGAAATCTTTCTACGTATGTCCCGGTTTCTCACGTAGGGTCACAATTGGCTTTATTATCGCGTCTGTCTGGTCGGTTTCTGTGTATACCGCGATACCAAGGCGCCAGCCTTCGTCATATTCCTTTCTTCTATCTACATCCACCTCCACACCTACCTTCTCCTATCTTTCGTAATACCAAGGCAAACACGACATGAAAGCGCGTCTGCAAATATGTACTGGCCCACCCGTTTACATACGTTCTTTTTACTCTCCGGTCCTGATTGGCTTTAGAGTATAGAATATAACACGTCAATGTGTATCAGACGTTTATATTCAACTCCCATCACCGAAGGCGACAATATTCTCGTTAGGAGTTTATATATATTTCTTCGACGGTCGTTATACCTCAAGAGCGGATGTGCCCTGACTCAATCATTCAAAAAAATCCATCAGTGTCAAACCTAAAGATTTTTTTATCCCAAATCAATGTTTAAGCTTCTTTCATTAGTGCGACAATGAAAGAAGAATGCAAATTCGAAAATAAACTTGGTATATCGAGTTCACCAAGAGCGTGATTCAGCTTCTTAACCTCTACCTCGAGTCCAGTTCATTTATTTGCGATAATTCACTTGAGAATCTATCGACATGATATTGACAGTTTGATAAAGTGACTGATTTGTGTGGAATAAGACCTGACAGCTCCATTTATTCAAATGAAATCTCTTTTTCTATCTCGTTTAATACGCATTTAAAATATGTTAATAAAATACACATTTAATCTAGGAGTGGGAGTAAGAATGAGATGAAGGTGTAGGAAAAATACTTTTTTCAAGACTTATCATGGAGGATCATATTTCGAGCAAGTCCAGTTAACGAGTCGATAGATTTTAAAGTCCGACACCAGCAGCAAAAGATCCAAATTGGCTCTCGTAGCTATCGATTTGCTGAACGTTAAGCGATAAATCGTATATCTGAAGCGCTAATACATTAATCTGCTAACGCGTGGGCATGTGCTTTGGTCGCGATGTTTGTCCATACTAGATGCTTACATAACTCGCGTGCCTTTTCAAACTATAAACATAGGATCGAGATCTCGCCCGACTTCAGCTATTGAGAATCGATCAACAAGTAAGAGCAGTACTTCTGATCTCATCCTCTTCGGAATTCCAACCAGCCATCGTAAACTCTCCTTATCGATTTCGCAGTCATTAGTTACGCTTGGGTCATTCTGGTTATTCATACATGATTTGTTGCATATTGGACACTCGACTTGAACAGATGATAAGGATATCAATCATCAATTGATTTTCAGATGTGTACTCAGAACTAACTTGGCAAGATTTAGAATTTTTCGATATTGATGTCATAAACCCTGGGTCTAAAAAAGTCCATCCACAAGGCTTTTATCTCTTACATCGCAATCAAAATAAATTAAAAGTTCCTTGGATTCTATAAGAATAATTAAGAAAGCTTTGGATTTGATCAGAGCTTTGATAAACTTTTTGCTATCGTGTCTCCGTTCACCGAAGGAGAGATCAAAGCGGGATTATCAAGCGAGGGTTCTTCATCGAAGGAACTGGAGAGGAAATAATGATTTTCATTAGCATCTACTCACTTTCGATAAGCATACAGGTAGGAGACGTTCAATCGAGCTTTTCGCATTCAAGGCAAATGTTTTACGGATGAACGAATCGCATGGTAGTCAGCCCCCCAAGTCCCAGTGAAGCGACTCATTCATCAATCTGGGTGCTACTGTACGCGAGCACCTGCGTACCAGTGCGCCTTGATTAATGATAAACGGGTAAATGCATCGATCGATCTCCGATTCAACCTAACCCTTCAAAATACACCCAACTAAATCACCAATAGTCGAAATACCTTTCCAAAAACACTTATTTTTCCCTTATTAATCTTCTCACGAAATAAAAAATGCAGCTGTGACAAGGAAGTTAATCCTTGTTACAGATAAACATTTAGCTGGAAACGAACAAGTGAATGTGAATGTAAATATCATTTGTTCGACCCAAACATTGTAGTATAACATTTAATGTAATACTGCATTAGGAGAAATCCTATTAGTTGTGCTTACTAAAAGGTCACAACTATATATTCTTAATAAGTAGTACCAAAAATTTTTTTAAACTTACCAATGCTCAAAAGTCCATGGAACTACGTATGATACTAATTTTTTTTTGTAAAATTGATCAAATTCATTTAGTTTGAGAAATGTAAATATTTTATTTCCATTTGCAATATTTCTAGTGTAAACATGACTTGCAATTCTTTGGTAAGAGTAAAATTCAAGAAATAATTGTACAGACGAATCAGATTTTATCTGCTTATCAACTGTTTTGAAATCGTTATATACATTGATTTCTTAAAATTTTACTTTTGTTTTTCATCTAAATGAGAAGAATTAAATCATGGTGATTTTAAACTGTTGTGCAGTTTTTGATGAAAAAAATGTCAACAATTATCATCCTTTGTTAAATTTTGAAAAACAATAATTAGAAAAGTTTTTCTCCTAAAAAATTCTGACCTAAGAAAGTTTTTATCGACTTTAACCAAAATAAAATAGATTGGATGGTAAATTTAACATCTTTTTTAAAGTTGGAATTACTATTTTAATCATGTACAGATAAAAAAATTCGACAGTTTCTAATTAAGATATTGAAGTAGTTTTTAATACGATTCTCATTTATGTCGGGAAAATATATATTTTTGTAATAACTAAACTGGACAAATAGTAATAGCAATTAACGCAATTAGTAAATTTTACAAAAACGTATTGGTAGCTTCTATTATAAGATCGATACAATGTGGGAATGCATGAAAATAGTCCCGGCTACAAAACAGACCGACTAATCGGATTTTGTAAGTTTTACTAAAAATTTTAATCATTGCTACATAGTTAATCTAGTTGTAAGAACTAAGGTGTTTAGATGATACGAAGTAAAAAAACATACTTGTGAACCTTTTTTCTCAATGTATGTTTATCTAACAATAAATTAGAAATAGTTCGTGCAAAAATATATCTTAGTTCAAGTAATGAGAAATAGTAGATAAGCAACAAATCTGGCTTCTAAATTCAATTTAGTTAGAACAGCGATATTCATTATGTACTTACAATTCTGAACGTTCATTGAACGATGAAAAATATTTTTTCCGAAAACGAAATGATTGGTTTTTGCTCCACTGAATAAAAAACTAGCGTATATCTAACGATGGCTTGTATATTTGAAGGTCCCTGAATATATATAATAATTAATTATTATTATTATTAATTATTCCCATTCCATCTGAATCTTTCGTTAATTTTGAAGTATAAAAACTTGTGACAAATCCTCTTTTAGTCTAACAGTTAATACAATGTGACTAAAAATTTCACATAATTTAGTTATATAGATTCTTCAAGTTCATTAAATTCTTGATTCGCTCGGTCGCCAAGTCAAATTTTTTTCCATGCTCTTTTTAATTTATGCTCATTAAATAACTTCTACTTTCTATCAATAGAATATTTCTTCTTGTCTTGCTAAATGATGGCTTTGACCTGTTTTGACGCCAACGAAACACATTTCTAGACTTACACATCCAAAACACATGTTCTAAGAGCCGTTTAAATTTAAACCTTTCCAGAATGTTGTTTTGGGATCGGAGAAGGAAGCCAGTTTCTGGTATACAAATACTGTTGCAGTTACCGGTAAATGGACTCTCGTCTTTATCGGCAAAGTCTGCAGCTGATTAGCCCATGAAGGAACCAACAGCAATTTCGCGCCCCCGTTGTTCCGCAGCTGCAGAGCCCGCGATGGAGATAACTATGACGAGACGAAAGGGGGAAGTTTACACGAGGTTTGCGCGAGTAATTACGTCCAAGTTTCGTCGGAGTTCTACCGAGTTTCTAGTCTGGGATATACCGATCTCACTATATCTCTGGGTTCTATGTTCCTCTCTCTTCTTCCCTCTGATGCTAAAATCCCCCAGTGTGAACTATCCCTCTGTGAATCTATCCCTGTGAACTAGCACCTCTGTCACGGTCGACTCGGTCACTATATTTCCACCGAATTGTACAAGTACGTATATCTAAATGCCGTTACAAACACATATACATAGACAGACGAGGGCAGATATCGCGCGAAACTTCTCCCTCCCGATTAACGACTCGGAAACGTCGTTATTTATACAGCACCGATTCACTTTTCGGGCTCTAATTAGTCCCTCTCACGCATCCAATGCCTTGAGAGTGTCTGCTAAAAACTTCCATAATGAAGTTGCACTTTCAAGTTGCTAACTCTGCTGATAGGAATTTCAAGCAAACGTCTCCGTTCTTCATCTAGTCGTTTAAGTGAAGGTAGACGTCCGAATCTATTACATAGATCGACAAAACTTTACTTTTTTTTGTAAACAAAGAACGAACTAGGTGATGTCCTCTAAGGATTTTGGTATTTTAAAAACAAATCCTTTGTCCAAATTTTTCTAGCGCGTCAAGATTTTGAGATATCCTAACCTGAATGTGGAAAAATGGCCATTTTCAGTCATATTTAGACGAGTATAAGACGAGCAGCGAATTTTTCTCCTCAATACTGTTTAGGGCATCACTTAATATTTCTTTTTATCTTTTATTTCTATTTTGAATAATCGTGAATCGATTTTTTTCTCAGAGGTATGACACATTAGCCATTTTAGTTTCACACTGAAAAATTAGAAGCTGACCGAAAATAAGGATTCGAATATTGCACATAAAACTGTTATTTGATTGATAAAGGTTTGTTGCCTGAAGGTTAATGAATTTCCTAAATCTGAAGTTAGCTTCTCGTTTCTCAGTGTGAAACTAAAATGGCTAATGTGCCATATCTTTGAGAAAAAAAATCGATTCACGATGATCTAAAATGGAAATAAAAGGTAAAAAGAAACACTAAGTGATGCCCTAAACTGTTTTGAAAAGAAAAATTCGCTGCTCGTCTTATATTCGTACAAATATGGCTAAAACTTGCCATTTTCCACTTTTAGGTTAGGATATCTGGAAATCTTGCCATGACAGAAAAATTTTTATAACGGATTCGTCTTTAGGAAATCAAAACCATTTGCGAATATCTAGTCCGGTCATTAGTTACAAATTTTGTCAGCCTGTTTTATAGTAAATTTTTTAGAATAGTGTAAACGTGCCTTTTTCACGTATTTTTTATTTTTAAAATTTATTTTTGGTTATTTGGAAAATATTCAAAAATAATTTTTTTTGTTTCAGGTGAGTCTAAATTGGCTATGATCTTCTTCAAACTAGTGAGTACAAAATAATTCAAGAAAATTCAAAAACCACAAGATTTTGCTGTCTGGTGCTATCGAAATCAGTTAAGAACAACTATCTATTTGTGATAAGTGAAATGTTATACACAAACAAGTTGATTTTAACTGGTAATGATTAAATATCATAAAATATTTAAATAAAGCAAAAGGATAATGCGGTTATGTCAGGAAAATCTTGTTGGATCAGCAAAACAGTTTTGTTGCTCGATAGATAAAAAAATTATTTTAATCTTTTGTTTCTTAATTTTTATTTAAAGAAATATTGAAACCTAGTATGAGTATTCAATTACTTTGAGGCTATTTAAAAGATAAAATAAAATCTTCCGTCATGAGAATAAATAAGTTTTAAATTAGGACTAATGGAAGATGTATTAGGGGTGTATTTCCCACAAACACAACTTGAAGTAAAATGGCGCGAGCGGTTTTTGAAGCACTGTTCTATAGCCTATATTTACTTTCTTTACCACTCGTGTCCTTCGTTCGGATGAGAGAAAACGAAGAAAAGGACCTTATTGTGCACTTCGGAGTTTGCTGAAGAATTCTTATTACAAGATTCGCGCTCGAAGAAATCTCATTACCCCCAAAGCAGAATGGAATCGCGCTCAAGGAAAAGTTCGGAGACGAACTCAATGGACTTGATGCCGAAGGGAAATCGAAGAAGACAGCACAAGTCTTCAATGACAAGCCGCTCCCGAGAAAAGTCGATATCTGTAATTTCTAATGCATAAAAATGCCTCTTTTTTCTGTCCTTCAATTCTAACACTAACTTTTTAAAGAAGTGAAATTTACTAACCATTTAGCTTAAGGGCACGTGATATTTGAGAGAAATAACAAATTCATGTGAACAGTTTGGTTCAGTTTCTACATATTTTTGTCCAAAATACATAAAATTTTGTTTTGCGAAATTTGAGAAAAAACGGACATAGATAGACCACTTTTGGTTTTGATAATAAAAACAATCTTCTTGATATATTTTTCTTAAATGGAACTTTTTTTCATCTTCCAAACCAAAAGTCCGTTTTCATCTTCTCTACTATTTCGCAAATTTTGAAAACAACATTTTCTGTACTCAATAAAATTTGCTAATTTCATTAGTATCATATGCCTTTGAACAAAATATTCTTCTAAAATAATTTTCTTGAAAATTGAAACTGTTTTCGCACAAAAGTCCCATTTGATTTCGCTTTAAGACATTGCTTCTACTCTATATCCATTCCAAGGAAGCAGAATCGTTTACAAGAAGGGAGCTTAATTTCACGAGAAGGATTCCAAAAACTAAGTTAACGGAAAGGTGTAAATCGACTCTAGAAGGAAACTTTGGGTTTTCCAAGTTTCGTCCTTATCTTTTACCATCCAACCAGCAAAACTTGACAATTAAGTTTCTCAAACTGTGATAAGAACCTCTGAATCTTCCATTGCTGATCTATAGCGCTTTTTTGAACATTCGAAATGTTCACCGGAACAAATATTTTCTCTAGCTAATATAACTAAAGAATTGAAAATTTGAAAACTAATTTAAGTTGCATCACTGGTTTTTTTGACCAGTCAAAACTTCAATAACTTTACATATTTGAACATTTCAAAATTTACAAACTTAAAATTTTTTCGGACCATTTTCTACTTTTGCAGCTTGCTCCGATATCTCGAGGATGTGGACATGCGTCATGCGAAGCGCAGAAATAATTGCGTTAACAGCGCGCATAATTAACACCAGTGCTATAAATTAAAGTCGTTCCTGTGATGTCGAAACGGCACCCACGCGACCAAGGCGAAGACAAGACTCGACTTCGGAACAGGAAGAGCGAGAGAGAAATAAAAGGATACACGAAGCGAAAGATGTAATTGCACAGGCATACCGCGAGCAAGTACCCAAATTACGGCTAGTATATTTCTCCCCCGTTATCGCAGAGGTTTTAATTTTCCGACTTAACACTCTCGTACTTGTCGGTTGCACTTACACGCGACAAAGCATTTGCAAACCACTGCTTTACAAGAGTAACCCAATTACTGACTCCATAGTTGCAATTTGGAGTAAGTAATTCTTGCACTTTATTTTTTTTTATGACAACTCGAGCGAATAGAATTTAAACCGATTAAGGGGTTACACCAGTTTTTTTATATTTATATTTAGGGCCCTTCAAATATACAATCGTTTATGAACAATACACCATTTTTTAATTTTCTGGACCAAAAACTAATCATTTAATAAAAAAAAAAAAAACAAATTTCCATCGTTCAATGAACGTTCAAAATTGTAAGTACATATGCTTTTTCAAGAATTTTTATTAAAGTAATAAAACGTTTTTATTTAAATTGAAGTACATTATTGTATTATACCACTATTAAACAGAAAATGATTTTTTATTTTTTTGCAAAAATGGCGACTTGACAGGCGATGTACTGGAGCGCTGCAAAAATAGATGGTCGTACGGTGGACACTCTAGACTTGCCAATTTTAAATCAATCTACTTAAATCTTGATTTAATGGAATCATTAGATGTTTTTCTAGTGAAATAAGTTTTTAATAAAATGACATCGATTTAAAGTTAAAGATACGTATTTAACCCTAAATTTCGTTACTTAAAGTTGCATAAAAAATGCAAATGTCAATTTTAAGAAAAAAATCCTACGCATTTCACTAGAAAAACATCTAATGATTCTTTTTAAAAAAGATTTAAGTCGATTGATTGAAAAGTGGCAAAGCTGGAGTGCCCACCAACTTTGAAAATGCAGTTTCGAAAAAAAACGCGTTTAAAGATTTGTAACTAACGGCATATCATTTTTGTATATATATAAAGAGTATTTTAAGAATAAAAAAAATTCGATTTTTTGAAGCGACCAAAGTGTCGTAACCTCTTAAGGGTTTATTCTAGTGTAAAAACGCTAAAAACGAGTACTTATTTCAGGTCGTGATAAAAAAATAACGATAATAGCAATCGATTTGAAATTTTGCATGCGTTTTTATTCATCCTTGAATTTAACATTTACATCGTCAAAAAATTTTTTTAAAGAATATGGCAGTCTCGGCGTTCTCATGATGCAGATCGACTGTGCCACGGAGAGGAATTGAATTAATCTTTACAAAATTTACAAAAAATTTTCTTTTAGTTTTGACAAAAAACTATTGAATGAACCTAAATTCAGCCATAAATATGCAATTTTCGCAATTTGAAGAATATCTGAACATAGTGCTCTCAATATTGACCATTTTTTAACTGAAAATAGTGTCGCCAAATTTCTAAAATTCAATATTCATGGCTAAATTTAGGTTCATTCAATAGTTTTTTGTCCAAACAAAAAGGAAATTTTTTGTAAATTTTGTAAAAATCACTTGGACGACCTGGGCAATGTACCGCGCAATTCCTCTTCGTAGCGCCGTCGCTCTGCATCATGAGAATGCTGAGGCCGCCATTTTCTTTAAAAAAATTTGTTGACGATGTAAATGTTAAATTTGAAGATGAATAAAAACGCATGCAAAACTTCAAATCGATTGCTATTATAATTATTTTTTTCTCACGACATGAAATAAGTACTCATTTTTAGCGTTTTAACACTAGAATAACCCCTTTAAGAGTTATACTTGAAACTCGAATATAAATAAGTTCTTGTAGCTCTCTTGTATTAAGATTTTGTAATTATTCCCCATAAAACTTTTAGCAGTGATTCGTATCTTCAGTATAAAAGCACATGATATTTCAAAAGAATATTATTCATTAAATATACAGAGTTAACACGGAACTTTATCTTGAAACAAATATGTTGAAATAGTGATGAAATATATTCACAGAAAAAATTTTACGTGAATTTGAAAAAATCCGTTTGTTTATTAGTATATTTATAATTGAAGATTGAAGTTTTACATAATCAAACGTTTCGACTTTGATCGGAGCCCTCATCAGTGATTTATTTTGGATCTCAACAATACATACAACAATTTCGCTAGACTCTCAAAAAAAGTCTATTAATAGTGAAATTACATTCCGTTCAGAATGCATCCATTGAAATTAAGCAGATTTTTTTCACTATCAACAGAATCGTTTCGCTTCGCTCGGGCAACAAACTTCACACTCGTTGCAACCTCTGTGTTTCGTCCCTTGTAATGCAATACACTATTATCATCGCGATTAATGAGCGTATTTGAAATGACAATCCTTCAACTGTTGAAGGATTTCCTTTCATGCCAATTTTGAATAGAAAATCCTTTAATAGTTATGGGAATCGTTTGAAAGTCAATAGTCTGATTTTAGAGTGTAACTAAGGGCTTCCTTGATGAGGAATTTTATTATTTACGTCTTTTTTCATGCATTGATAACTTGAAAATGCTTCCGACTTTTTAAACACTTTAAAAAGAGATTGAAAAAATGACAATTTTTGTACAATGAATTAGAAATTTTAAGAAATGCGTAGTATCATACTAAAGATTTTACCGATAAAACTGAGCTTCTTATTAACCTTGGACCCTAAAGCCAACTATCAACTTCAACACATTTTTTCAATTATTAATCAAAAAACAATGTAAGTCCATAATATGAATATATTTATAATGTTGTTGATTAGAATAATGAAACACTTGAAAATATTTCCTTCATATACAGAAAAGGAAAAATTGATCAGCATTTTAAAAAGTTTCATTTGATTTAAAGGAATTCTCTTTAATTAAAAGAGAGCATTTATTTGGTTCACAAAAACTTTCTTAAGCGTGTTAATAGTGTAATTAAAATTTTTTACTCAAAATTACTTTATTTTGAGATACTGATGTTTTTTATCGTCAAGGATGAGTTTAGTTAGCGAAATAGGTATTTATTTCCGGCGCCAGAAACCACGAGGCGTTTCTCGAGCGAGTCGTTTAAGACATCTGTTGCTCTCGGTTTCTTCCCGCAACAAGACATTTGCATAATTATAATCTCTCGCCTCTCTTTCTCTGATGCTCTAAAACTTGCTGCCACGGCACATCCGCTCTTGGTTCACTTAAAAAATTGCCTCCGCCAACGGGCACATTGAGCGCGGCCTCTTCTTATTCCCTCCTCTATTCTCATAATATCCTCGCAATTGAAAACACAGGACGAAAAATATCTGAACAAGAATTTATTTTGTAGAGGTCGTGACCAGCGACCACTTGCCCGTGGCTCAGCCTGATATTACTTTTGACTTTTATCACCACTCGTAAAAAAAATGTATCTTTGTAACAGGTACGTTCGAAAGAATAAAGAAACATGTGCAGATTCTAAAATCATTGAAACAAGAGAAGTTTCACTTGAGAAAAAGAGATTAATTGTAACCAAAGTTACCAACGCAGGTGAAAAAATATAAAGTTTTACAAAAATTCAATAATTTATTCTGTTTGGTCTAAGATTCGAGAATATAGACTTTCCACTTAACTTCTATGAGATGTTTTATTGAATTAATAATAATAAAGCTATAATAAATGAAGAATATTTACTCGCATCTATACGTTTAGCAATATCCTTAAATAAATTTACTTACACTTTTTAAAAGGTCATTGAATGGTGGATAATATATGTATATTTTTTTAACTAAATAGTTATAGTTTTTCGCCTAGTAAATTAAAAAGTAGCGTATATTTAAGGTAGTTCATCCACGAAAATTAAACCTCAGGCAAAAATAGATAATTTTGCTTTCAAGAATAGCAATATTATTATTGGAGGGCTATTTTGGAAGAGAAGAGATTATTTTCCATTAAATAAATTTGAAATTCAGATAAATAATGCATTTAACAAATTTTACTTTTACCCGAACTTTTTTACATTCTCATCATGGATGAGAAGATATTGGTTTTATGTGAAAAATGACTTTCGAAATTTTCATCAAATCTTTACGTTTTGAGACCCCCTGAGTCAGAAAAAATGGTTTTTACGAAAGTGTCTGTCTGTCTGTCTGTCTTTCTGTCTGTAGGTCGTGTGCGGCATAACTCTCGATAGAATTATCAGATTGAATTGAGCTTTGGTACACTTTATCGGAGCCGAAAAAGTAAGGACAAGTTCGTTAACCAGCCACATCCAATCAAAATCGAGGGATGGAGCACTACTTTTGTGTTTTTGAAAATAATTTTTTGAAAAAATCAAAAATTTCAATACTGGTTTTAGATAGTGCTCATAAATCTCTAAAAATTATCCTGATAACATTTTTTGATTAAATCAAAATTAGAAATGTTACAGCATATTCAAATTCGAAAAAAGTCAATATCAAAATTCCATTTTCCAGTTAAATTATACGAGATACGAAAAAACGTTATGATACAATATTATTGAATAAATAAAGACCTACAAATTTGAATTATAACATTTTTTCATAAGATGCATATTTTTCTTTTTAATTAAAAAAAAAACTATTGAAAATCCAAAATTCAATTTTTTAACAATAATATTGGAAATACCAAAAAAACGTAAGAATACAAAGTCGTTCGTTTCGAAAAGATCTACAAATTTTGTCTGACACAGTTTCTGATAAAAGATATATTTTTCGTTTCAATTCCAAAAAATACGATAAAAATGAAAAAATTCCATTTTTTAGACAAAATATGTGAAATGCAAAAAAAACATTTAGATGGAAAATTGTTTGCCTAAATGAGGTCTACAAATTCTGATGAAGAAATTTCGGGACAGGATGTATATTTTATGTTTTGATTTTTAATATTGAAAAAATTCGATTTTTTTCACCAAAATATGTGAGATACGAAATAAGCGTTGTTCTGCAAAATCGTTTCCTTAAATAAAGTCTACGATTGTTTTTCCTTTTTAGATATGTGGAAGAAAGTAAATTCTTTTAATCATGTAATTTATTAAAAAGTTATACTGAAATGTATACAGAAAATCGAGCGCGAAGCGCGAGTGTTATGATGAGAATGTGTTCCTTAAGGCTGATAGAGCCTTAAGTAAATTGAATTTCCTGTTTCACTTAAATTCAAAAAGAAATTGAGTGACTTTGAGAAAATGTGTAATTCACATCATCTGTAATATTATTATAAAATTGGTTTGAGCTTCAGTATCAAATTATAATAAATAAACTTGAATGTATGTGAAGAGCACAAGACCGAGCGCGAAGCGCGAGGTCCAGAAAGAACGGAGCGCGAAGCGCGACGATCGAATCGCGCGCCCTAGGCGCGCTCAAACTTGCGAGCGAAGCGAGCTGCACGCGAAGCGCGCGATGAGAATGTGCCCGCGAAGCGGGCAGATTTTTTCTTATCGCTTTATACCAAATTTAAAAAAATTAATGGATTATATAAAATTATTAAATTATTACCAAATTCAGTAATTTTTTTAATAAAAATTTTGTTTTAGAAAATTGATTTTAATGGTTTCGGCCGATAAAGAATTTATTTCCAAAAATTGGGAACGGTAAAGTTGTGAAGATTCTTTTCCCTGAAAAAATGATTCGTAATTTATTAGAATCGCATCATTTTTTAAAATCTGGTATGACGTGATAAGGAAAAAAGTTTGGCGAAAGTAAAAATGTATTAAATACATTATTTTTCTGCATTTTAAATTTTTTCATGGAAAAGTAATCTTTTCTTTTTCAAATTAGCCCTTGTCATAAAATGTATCTTAGAACTACCAAACATTGACAGAATTTTTATAAAATTTATCATACAAATAAGAAACTCTAACCAAAAAAGTTTAGTAAAGTTTATAGAACTGTTTAAGAGTTAGGGATACAGGCATTTACGGAGCAGAGTTCCAGAAAATTTACAGAACTCTTCAGGATAAAATGCGAAACATTCAGAAAAAATAATTTAAAGTTCTGCATTCTATTCTAAAAAGTTCATTAAATTTCCCAGAACTCGGTTCCGTAAATGCCCGTATCCCCAACTCTTGAACAGTTCTATAAACTTCATTGAACTATTGTTCTCCGTGTAAACCAAGTTTGACTCATTTTAAAACGATATTACACAGGGAAAAAAATTTGACTAGGCGACCGAGCGAATCAAGAATTTAATTAACTTAAAGAATCTAAATAAGGAAAATTACTTTTTTCGCTAAATTGAGTATAGTTGTTACATCTTAAAATTAACGAAAGATTCAGATGGAATGGGAATAAAAATTCTTATTGTATCACTCTAAAAACAAGTGTGTTACTATTACACGTGAATCACGATAGTAACTTTTTAGGCATTTGAAGTGTGTATTTTTAACACACATTTTGGGTACAAAAAGTTAAAGTGTTTTAAAATTAAACGTTACGTTTGTAATGTGTATTAAAAATACACACTTCAAATGCCTAAAAAGTTACTATCGTATTTCCCGTGTAGAAGTAACACACTTGTTTTTAGAGTGTAGTCACTTCTTTGTCTGGAATTATGAAAGTGAATTATCGCTGTTCTAACTAAATTAAATTTAGAAACCAGATTTGTTGCTTATCGACTATTTCTCATTGTTTGAACTAAGATATATTTTTGCACGAACTATTTCCAATTTATTGTTAGATAAAGACAGTATTACATTTAATGTTGCCATCACCGCACATATTATTTAGTACAATATTTTATCTCTGTTCCAGCTATACTATAATGTCTAGATCGAACAAGTGATATCGCTGAAATCGTTAATTGGTCAAAAATATTCATTTTAGCTCATTCAAAGATGTTCTTAGACTCACTTATTCGTTCCCAGCTAAATGTTTAGATGTAATAAGGATCAACTTCCCTGTCACAGCTGAGCTTTTTTCTGTGTGTAACTAAATAATCCTCCAGTCACGTTTATCGGGAAATCATGGTAGAAATTTGTAACAGTGTGAGTGAAATTTTGAAGTAAAAAGTTGATTTTTCTATAGTCCATTCCAGCAGAGGTTAATTTCACTTTAAATTGACAAATCGAGGAACATTTTGTGCCCTTTCGAGTTTCACGAAAAGGTTTGTCACTTTCATTTCTGGTTGACGCAAAAAATCCACCCTGCTGCGTTTCAAGGCTATTCGTGACAGGAAGCCACCCGAAAGGATTGCAGAGCATCACCGGGTGGCACGACACGCTCGGTAACGGGACAAAATGCTTCTCTCCACTTTCTTTCTATCTCTGCTCTTACCCTTTCGTTCTGCCTTAAGAATCTCTCTGGCGGAATCGATAATGGATCCAGCCGGGCTTCCAGTCGGGCTTCCAGTCGATTCTGTACGCGCATCATTTGACACCCGATATGCGAGGAAGAAAATAAAATGAACTGGGAAGAGAGACACACGCTTGGAATGAGGCATCTTTAGTTGTGAGGGATGGAATCAGAGCAAAGAAATTCAATAGATAGAAATCATTGCCATTGTCGACCGCAAACCTTGAAATCCCGGATCGAGGAAAATGAGAGGTCGCGCAATCCTCGAGGCGAGAAGAAAAATTATATCGTTTCTGGAATCCCTTAAGACTTATGTAAGCAAGGGTCGGGGTCAGTATGAAATAACGAAAAACTCAATGCGTTCTGACAGAGGCGAATCCTCGTTCACGACGACTAAAATCACTTCACTCTTTCTTTATTTCGCTTCCCTTTCGCGAAGGAGATTCTCTTACCTCACGAAAGAGGGGAGACTATTTATTCTCTCTGATCGCTCCACTTAACGAGGCATTATTGACCCTCAGCTGACATTGCAAAAATGCTTGATGATGTGGGAAGGGATGTTCTGAATTTATCGCGAAACGCGTTTAAGACTTCTTTGTCACTCGTTTTCTGATATTTACGATGTCACTATTGAAAAAATGTTCTATTCTCGTTTAACAATATCGATACTGACCTCCATTTTCTTGATAATTTACACTTTCT
Source organism: Diplolepis rosae (assembly GCA_030998225.1). Classification (NCBI taxonomy): domain Eukaryota; kingdom Metazoa; phylum Arthropoda; class Insecta; order Hymenoptera; family Diplolepididae; genus Diplolepis; species Diplolepis rosae. The sequence goes on from JAPYXD010000701.1 coordinate 9,244,705, forward strand.
ATAGAATCTAAATTTGTTAAGTTCAAAGTGACATTTAGAAAATTATATAAGTGCGTGAATATTCCCTGAATTCTATATTTGTTCAAATTTATTACACCAACATTCATATTTGACCGAATTACCATTAATTCTAATTCTTAGATTTCCAAATTCTATGTGCGGATGTGTCAGATGTGTTTTGGATCAAGTGATTTCTTTTGTGACACGACGATTCAGCAGTGAAGTGAGGATCAGATAAAATAATTCGGAAATATAAAAATTACGAAAAATGGTACATACGATACTTTATCTAAAATAGTCAGAAAAAGCGCGAAGTTATCTGCGCCAAGGAGTAGAAGTAAAATGGCGCTTGATTGTATAAGATGCGCACGCGTGTGGAGCAATGTTACAATTCTAAAATCAACATTGTGATATATGTTATCGTATTACTTTACGTGCCGCTCGTCGCAGTATAATAAAGTGCTATTTTACTCCCGCTTCGCGGGCAGATAAAGAGCGCTTATTCTGCCTATTTCAGACAAATGCTGAATATATTGACAGAAAAAGCAAAGTGTAATATACGTCGCGTGTAGTTTTCTTGAGATGTTATCTAACTTCAGGTTGTTAAAATTTTTGCATGATGCTAAGGTGTTGCTACACCAATTCTAGTGTTGAAATAGCACGTCTTGGATAAAATATTTTGCGGGTTAATTTAACACCAGATTCACTGTTAAAACACCACTTTTTTTCTGTGTTTGAAGGGACCTAAATTTAGACCTAATAATTCATTTTGTTTTAGAAAAAATGTTTGTTATCTTTCAGTAAACGTAGTAATGCAAATTTAATTCAAATTTAAAGAATTTGAAATTTTTCTGTGGAAAAAGAGACGCTTTCGACTGTGCTGGGATTCGAGCCCGGGTCTTTCGATTGCCGGTCGACTGCTCTAACCAACTGATAATTTCAAATTAGGTTTTGAGTTCGAAATTTTTGCCACTGATTACATTATCGGAATTTCAAACTTTCTGCTCAAAAATTACTTTTGGCTGTGAATAAGTCCAAAATATTGTTTTAATAAGAATATTTATGAAGCAATTGCTGTTATTCAATGTAGATAACGTAAGGATAAAACTCTTAGAACCATAAAATTTCTTTATTCTGTTAAGAATGCTATTTATAGTATTCAAATTATCAGTGAAATATTTTCTTAAAGTCACTAAAAATGAAACTCATTTCTGCTGTTTTACCATTTAAGAAGCGCGAGTTTTGAAAAAAAAATTCAAGTTTGTCTGGCTTAGATGCAGCCAAACTGTATAAGTGTTTTACACGAACGATTAGAGGTGAAGGAATATTACTGCACTTATTGTATTTTTGAATACACACATCTAAACTTACATGGATGCAATAGATGAAACAAGTTTATGGTTCCATTAGACAGATTCAGTTTCGGTAATTCAGCTACACAGAGAGAAATTTTAGGTTTCACTGACCAAAGTTTTTTTGTTAAAATCGTCTTTACAAAAATTTTAAAGTTCTCATGACAATTATGGTAGTGGCTGTCATACATTGGAAAAGTGTTTACTCCAACTGCAAGGAACGTTACTGAGACCACGATTCTGTTACTTGAAATACCATAGCGCTGCGGTTATAGGAACCAAAGTCCATCGTAAAGCCGCGCATAGAGTTTAGTTAAAATGACTAAGTCTACGGACAGTAAATACCCAGCCAAAATTATTTTTGAGGTTATAGGTATGGTTCTCTTAGTTATTAAAATACGAATTCAATTTGATTAGAAAAAATAAAGTTTCACCGAAAAGATCTAAGAAAAATAATCCGGTATAATGATATTTATGATAACTTTCGTCGATTAAGTTAAAAAATTGTCACTTTTTTCATGACCATGAACTTTTTTTGACTGACTATAGTTTTGACAAAATACGACGAGACAGCAACATTGGAACGCATTGCATTGTCCCCGAACAAAATCGTTTATCATTTAGAAAGAATTGTCAAACTATATTTATAATAGAATTATTTACCTGATAATGCTTGGCACGGTGAAATATAGTCCAGGAATCGAGAACGAGAATTGGCAGGATTCAACTTAGGCTGCATATCTTTCAATGAAAGTTATACTTGATTTGTCTAGCGCAACAGCGAACGCTGCGGTTGTAGTAACCAAAGGAGCTTGGCAGTACACATAAAGAAAATGTACGTGTACTAACCGTTGGGGTACGTATAAAGCTCATTCTAATCATCAACTTTGGTCACAACAACCGAATACACAAAAAAGTCCAAATTACTGTCATGATAACTATAAAAGTAGTAGCTTCTCTCAACTTTTTTGGTCCAGGCAACTACTGTACAAAAAATTTATGTGCTATGTGCACAGGAACCAAAGCCGATTTCTCTCAGTGTAAAGTCTAAACTAACGCCTGTCTGCTAGAGGTCATTCACTCTCTAATTATGAATCAGTCAAAATCTACTGATTATCAGTGAAATTTGACTGATTCAAATAGCTAAAAAGAGCTTACTGGAAATCAGTCAAATTCCACTGATTGCTTCAGTGAAAATTAACTGATTCAACAGTGAAAATATTTTTTCCACTGATTCAATTAGTGATAATCAACTGATTTAACAGGGGAATATATTTTTTAACTGGTGAATCAATGAAAAGGCAAATCACTGATTCAATCAGTAAAAATTTGACTGATTCAGATTTAGAGAGCAGACTTATTGGTACACAAAATAGTGTGACTGGGATAGTAAGATTTTTTTCCTAAGTTACTTACATTTTAAAAAATATCGGTAAATTTTCCTACTATGTATTAGGAAATTTTTCCTAAATCCTTAGGAAGCATAGATTTTCCTACAAAACTTGGTGAATTTTTTAATGAAATTTAGTACAGTTTGACTTCAAACATTAATACATTTTTGGAGCATGATAGATTGTACTTGAAATTATCGTAGTCTGTTTGTACACGGATAAACACTTCTTTTCCTGATGAGCCATAGATAACAGTTTTAATTTGGGAGCAGTCTGGTAAGCAGTGTTCTTCTTCAGCCGCTAAAGATGAAAAAAAGTCTTGCCGTTTTATTATATGCTTTTGCAGTTCATGGTGAGCAATGTGTCAAGTATTATTTTACTATATCATTTTAATCCTTTGAACACACGGAGAAAAATATTTGTCTGCACTGAGAGACTTTTCGTTAGAGTAAATCATAAAAATGATTTATATTTTAGTATGATATCGTTTCAAAATAGGTCAAACAGTGTTTACGTATCAGAAATTAATATAGTGGTTTTCAAACGGTGAAGTTAATATTTTCGTTTGAAAAGATGGAATATATATTCTACTAACTGTTATAAAACCATGTACTCATAGTTTTGAACGTTCATTGAACGATGACAACATTTTTTTTTTTCCATAAAAAAATTAATTATTATATTTATATTTAGGGCCCTACAAATATACAATCGTTCATAAACAATACACTATTTTTTAATTTTCTGGACCAAAAACTAATCATTTAGTTTAACAAAATTTTTTTTTCATCGTTCAATGAACGTTCAAAACTGTTACTGTTACTGTTACAAATAAGTGTAATAAAACCTCTGCTTTCCCCGTTTTAAAACAATATTATACTAAACTTTCATTCAATTTTATCATTTACTCTAACGAAAAGTCTCTCAGTGTAAAAATACGAAACTATTGGAAACCTTTTCTCTAATCTAAATTGCTGAAAAAAATTTCCATCTAGATAGTAAAATAAATTTTATTATTAGAAAATTTTCTAATTGGTAATTGAGCGTATTCTATGATAAAAATCCTAATAAATGTGAATTATTAGGCAAAAGTACGTTACTTTACACTGAGAGACTTTTCTTTAGAGTAAATCATAAAAAATGAATTCTACTTTAGCACATGGTAAAAAAGTGCAGCTGAGACAGGAAAGTTAATTCTTGTTACAGCTAAACTTTTAGCTAAAAACGAACAAGTGAATGTAAGAAGATCTTTGAATTAGCTAAATTAAATATCTTTTATCAATTTAACGGTTTCATCGATATCGTTTGTTTGTTCCGGACATTGTAGTATAACATTTAATGTAATACTGTGTTTATCTAACAATAGTTATGTACTTACAGTTTTGAACGTTCATTGAACGATGACAACATTTTTTCTTTCAAAACAAAATTAATTATTATGTTTACATTCAGACCCTTACAAATATACAATCTGTTATTAAATATTAGCTACTTTTTATTTTGATGAAGAAGAAACCAATCATTTAGTTTAAAAAAAAAATCTTCTTATCGTTCAATGAACGTTCAAAACTGTAAGTACATACAATAGTTGAGAAATAGTAGATAAGCAACAAATCTGGCCTTTAATTCTAATTTAGCTAGAACAGCGATATTCACTTTGATACCAGACGAACGACTACAATAAGAATTTTTATTCCCATTCAATCTGAATCTTTTATTAATTTTAAGGTATAAAATATAGAACCTGGTTTTTTCTATTAATAGGTTGATGACAATGATAAAGTAAAAAATTGTGTCAGAACGGGAATTTGGTCTGTTATCATTTTTGAAACATAATCACGTTCACAATCTTTTATGACTTACATTGAGCAATCTGTGTCATTTACTTGTAATAAAATTCACAAAAGTAGCACCAACTTCAAAAGATCTTGTCTTAAAAATTAAAAAAAAATACTTTTTTAACCACGTTATACTATCTCTTGAAATTTGTAGTATTGTGTTAACTTTTAATATACGAGAACACCTTGTATATGGTGTCCAATAATATATGATGAAAAACATTTTTTTCCACTTTCATAACAATTTATTTCAATGAAATAACAAAAAAAAACTATTTTTAAAACTAACTCATTGCTTCATTCAACTTAGTGATGTTCTTTGGTACATGTTTATGAACATTTTTGTTTTCAAATAAACCCATAGGAAGAAGCTTATGGGATTTAAATCTAGAGGGGGTGATCAATCAATTCAAACTTCACAGAACTTCAAGTATCTTAACATTCTGATAACAAGTTACAAGTTAAATTTTCCTGTTACGTAGACCTACAAAAAATTAAGTATAAGGTAAAAGCGGCTAAATTGGCGCACGCTTATTTACGTAAAATGATAATATCTAATCAAATGAAAATAGTCCTATCATGTTTATTCTTGCATAATATCTTATTAGTGAAAAGAACCTAATCATTCTATTGCTTAATTAACTTTAATTAATAATAATGAGTTTTTGGTGCACTGAGAGACTTTTCGTTAGAATAAACCGTAAAAGTGAATCATATTTTAGTATAATATCGTTTCAAAGTGAGGCAAACAGGGTTTACGTATCAGAAATTAATATAGTGGTTTTCAAGCGGCGAAATTAATATTTTCGTTTGAATAAATGGAATATATGTTTTACTAACTGCTATAAAACCTACGAGAATTTGAAATTTACTATATCAAAGTTTCGAAGCGAAACAAAGAATATGTGAATCTAAAAACCACTATATGAAAAATCACTCACTCCACCAAAAAGTTTGACCTTCAGAAGGGACGTCTCCGGGTTATGGATTGTGGTGTCTTTTTCTAACGCGTGCAAAGCAAGAGGAAGATAGAGGGGAGAGCTTTGGGCACTCAGAAGAGGGGAGGATTCAGTGGAATCACATACACAAATATTATTATCATACCTTAGTTATGTTCATATATTTAATTACACAATGCTACACTATTTATATTCGCATACGCTTGAAATTAAATTTCAGAATCGCCTTTGGGTTCGAACCCCCTAACTCTACCTATATCTACAATTAACTAAACGCATTCCTAACGCCTAAAGCCTCTTGGCTATTCTCGCTTGCCATATTCCGAAATAAATGTGGCTTATAAGCCAGTACTGAGTTGGGGGTTGGGCAGACTTGGATTCGAGTCTACGAAGCTATTCGGATAACGTCGGAAGAACTCGGACGACATTCTGAAACAAATTATATGAAAAACCGAGAATGAATGTTTTGATTTTTGCTGCGCGTCGTGATGTTTCTGGTAAGTTCATATTCATAATATGAATTTCTCAAACATGCTTTCCAAAATGTGATATTCATTATTTATCTTATTCAAATTATTTTTGACAACTTAGTAATCATAATATCATTTTCTCGTACTTTCAATTTCTCGAATAGAGATTCATAATATTTAGTATTTAAAATACTACTTTATCTTCTTCATATATTAAAGACCGTTATGACTATATCAAACTTCGATGTCATAATATGAATAAGTATAATAAAGCCTCGGCTTTCCCCATTTTGAAACGATATTATACTAAATTTTGATTCATCTTTATCATTTACTCTAACGAAAAGTCTCTCAGTGTGTTTGATGGTTATGATCTGATGACTGCTTGAATTAAGTTTCTCACTATCACGAATTGAAACATAATCGGACTAGTTCTACGACTTTATATTTATTGATATAAAAACTTACGATTAGAAAAAGATTTTTGTATGAAACTGAAGCGTATTATGCAAAAAATGTGTAATTTATCATGGAGACACTTTCGGGTAAATTGGCGCAAAAGGATTTCAAATTGGAGGCCAAGTTGCCTAAAAGTTTGATTTTTTATACGATTTGTCCTCATAGATATATAAGATAAAACGAGAAAAGCTTAAGGGGCTTAAAAGTCTGATTGTTCCTCCGAATTATAAGTTCTCTGATGTTATAATTAATATAAACGCGTGTCCTTTAATAAAATTTTTTTCATAATTCTTTACAATGATGTTTTTTAATAATTCATCCAATTTAATAAACACAATTCCCTGCACTGAGAAAAAAATGCTATTGAATCAAAAGCATTTCTTTCCAAAAGCATGTATACTATTGATTCATACAAATATACTACAAGACCCAATAAATATGTTACTAATTCTATAGTATATTGATTTGAATCCATGATATACATGCTTTTGGAAAGAAATGCTTTTGATTCAATAGCATTTTTTTCTCAGTGCACGAAGAAACTTGTTATATCAATTTTTACTATAGTATTTTTCAATTTAGGGAAAAATGTATCACTTTGAGAATTTTTGTTTGTAAAAATACTAAACTTTATAATAATTATATGAAACTTTAGTATAAACTATAGTAAAATTTGTCATGAACTATGCTGAAGTTTCATATCATTATTATAAAGTTTAGTATTTTTACTAACAAAAATTCTCAAAGTGATACGTTTTTCCCTAAATTGAAAAATACTATAGTAAAAATTGATATAAAAAGTTTCTCCGTGTGTGTATTTCAGTGTAAAAAAATAGAATATACATTCTGTCTGTAACTCAAAATTAGTTTTGAACTAATAAAATGTCTTAGAAGTGAATTTTTTTGCTCAAATATAATTTAAAATCTAGAACAAATATCCAATACATAGCAAGAGTAGATGGTAATATTCTCGCGCCAAGTTAGACGCCATGGCGGGTAAATTGACGCATTTCCCGTCTTCCAGAAAACTCGATAAATACCTCCTTTCCCTATTTTTTATAAAAGATTTATTCATTGAGCAGTTTAGTCAAGATATCAAGCTATCCAAATCATCATTTTTTATGATTTTTAATCTTATACTTTTATTTTAAACTTTCACTTTCTGTTAGGTGCGCCAATTTAGCCGCTTCTCCCCTAGTTGCCGCCTAGAAATTAAGTCTGAGATCCCACTACGAGTGTGTGTTCCATACTCAATATGAAGAGCTTCAATTGCAGGACAAATTGATTCATTACGCAAACAATAGTGTTATATTAGAAACAGCTTTTCTCGAGTTCCATGATTTACTGCGTAATGGATAAATGATATATAGTGTTAGAAATGTTAAAAAAATTGACAAAATTTTTATGTTACAAAGCTAATGTAAAATTTAAATATACTTATGTTTTTTAGTAATGGTATCTTATAATTGTGAAAACTGTACTAAATTTTCTTAAATTTTTCTTAATATTATGAAATATAAATGAACTTTCATAAAATTTATCTTAACACTACCAAACTGTAACAGAATTTTTATAAAATTTACCATAAAAATTACGAAACTGTAACAGAATTTCCAGTTACATGTAACTGCATAAAACTTCAGTTACCCAAAATGTAAAATTATTCCTGTTACAAGTTTCAGAATTTCCAAGTGCAAGTATCAGAATATTCAACACCTCATAACTGAAAATTAAGGAAGTGTTTCTTGAATTTACTGAAAAGTAACTAAATTTTCTAAAATTCGAAATTCTACCGTAATTTTACGAAATTGTAACAGAATAAAACTCCAGTCACGTCTTTGCGAAAATTATGATAGACATTTCTAACAGTGTAAAAACTCTCATATATGAGGAAGTATAAGATCTGTGTAAAATTTGAAATTCAATTTTTTTAACGAATTGTTTGAATCTTAGACTGTCAAGTAAAGATTCTGTGTTAAAGTTCAAATATTAGATTCATTCAAATAAAGTTCAAATATTGTTTATTAAAAATGTAACTAACAGTAAATTTTACATATTATGGAAATAGTTAACAGGAAATGTTTAATATTAGTGTAATGAGTGACGATTCGCGGTATTAGAATTTCTAAGATACAAAATTAAGTTCCGAGGTCTAATATAGAGTCCGTACTTATACCGCGTGAACTGTCGACCACCGTGCCAAAGGTCCCAGTTGTATCTACTGATCCTCTGATCGGAGACTTACAAGACAAATTTGTCTCCTCCCTTAACAAGGAAAGATTCTGAGTTTAAACCAATCAAACCTGCATTTTCCCCTTATTCCCTCACCTAGGATTCAAGATCTTATGGTGAGTGTTGGTCACTTTCAGCACGTGTTGTACACTTGGTCCACGCATACCCTTCCGTTGGTCATTCAACATGTGTTGTACACTCGGACCATGCCTATCCTTTCCTATGGTGGTTTCCCAGTACGTAGAAGACAACCATTCATTTGTTTTCGTTTACAGACGTGATTTATAGATAAAATGACCATTCATACAAATTTCACATTTTTTCCTTATATCTCATAAATTTCTCTAAGATTTATGATATTTTCAAAGATGCTCACGATAGAATCTGTTATTGTTTATTTTCTCACGCGTCCATCCATACAAAACTCAAACATACCGCCCGCCTTGAAAGAATGTCTTTCAATGTACTTAAGTTCAAATTGAATGTAATTTTAGTTCAACAATTTATAGAAAGTATGCTACAGTTGTTATAACGTATTTCCGTGCAGTTTCATGAGATTATATTATAATATTGATTCCTAACGTAAACTTCGTAAATACGCGTACATTCAGTTCATAAATCTATGTATATCAATTAAATACAAGTAAATTAAAATTGTACATAACTAAATAAACACTAACTAGTTCCGTAGAGTTCATTAAGTAAATATCACTGCATATTGCTCGGAAACTACAACAGCTGCTGGGCTGAGGATCCCTCTTCATCGTTGTTTAATCCATCCTTAGCGTTTATTGGTAGAATGCAGATCCTTGTTACAGGTCTCTTTATGATACCACGTGCAACTTGGATAGATACTACTCTAGTGACTCCATCTTTACCTGGGTGCAGTTCAGTTATGCGGCCAAGAGGCCAAGACAGCGGCGGAGAGTTATCCTCCTTGATTAACACAAGTGTCCCTGGATTAATTGTACTCATTTTGGAACCCTTTTTCTTTGGGCGATATTGCAATTGCGACAGATATTCTTGGTGCCACCGCTGCCAAAAATGTTGTGTCATTTGTTCAAGATGTTGGTATCTATTCAATCTGTGCATGTTAATATTACGCAGATCTGCCTGTGGGTGTGCTGTGAGAGCGTCTCCAATAAGAAAATGGCCAGGAGTGAGAGGAGTTAGGTCGTTTGGATCATTGGACAGGGGTGATAAGGGTCTGGAATTTAAACATGCTTCAATCTGAGTTAATACTGTGTAAAATTCCTCGTATGTAAGTCGTGTCTTTCCTACTACACGTTTTAAATGGTACTTTGCCGATTTCACCGCGCTTTCCCACACACCACCGAAATTAGGTGCATGTGGTGGTATAAAATGCCAATCGATTGAGATATTAGATAAAAAGTCAGTAACGTTATTTTGAAAATTGCTGTCCTTTAACATCCGGTTTACTTCTACCAGTTCATTTTTTGCCCCAACAAAGTTCGTTCCGTTATCACAATACAAATTCTTGCACATACCTCGCCTAGAAAAAAATCTCTTTAAGCACTTCACAAATGCTTCTGTCGATAAATCGACTGAAAGTTCAATGTGTACAGCCTTCGTGACTAAACACACGAAAATACACATATATGCCTTAATAGGCACTCGAGATCGAGCCTTTTCTTTAATATAAAATGGCCCTGCGAAGTCAACGCCGCAATTGTAAAATGCGCGCATTGGTGTCACACGGATTGACGGTAAATCTCCCATGATATAAGTTGATTCGCTCGGTCGAACCTTAAAACAAATTACGCATTCACGTAGAATTTTCTTAACTATATTTTTCCCTGTTAATGGCCAATACCTTTTACGAAGAGAATTAATTACTGTTTGACAGCCTGCATGCAGTAATCTCTTGTGCTCATATCTAATTAACAGGTGAGTTAATTTATGATTAGCGGCTAGAATCATTGGATGTTTTTCATCAAATGACATTTTTGCATTGCTTAAACGTCCCCCTACTCTTAAATATCCTGAATCATCCAGAAAAGGGTGTAACTGATTCAATTTGCTATTTTTCAACTGAAATACGTTTCTCCTTGAGTTTTTTAGCTCTGAAATTTCTTTGTAAAATGTTTGAAACTGAGCAATTTTAATTAAACGAAGCCTTGAGAAGTCAAGTTCAGAAGTGCATAATGGTACCCCTTTGTCAATAATCTCGTCCGTTTTTGAATTTGAATCCGCAGTAGTTTTAGTGCTTGTTTTACCTTTGCAGTTATTATAAAATCTAAAAATGTATGCAGTAGTCCTTACTATTCGTGTAAATGAAGAAAATCTTTCAAAGTATTCGCTGCTCAATTGATTGACAGGAACTTCGTCTGCCCGTTCTTCGCTGATTTGCTTCAAAATAAAACTATGTACTATTTTTCGTTGCTCTGAGGTATCCTGTATATCATCTGTTGATGATACTGGCCAGTAATTCTTATTAAAGGATAGCCACGACGGCCCATTCCACCACAAATTTGATTCACGCAAATTAGTTGTGCTCACACCTCGCGATATGAGATCGGCAGGGTTGTGTGCTGATTCTACGTGTTTCCATCGTTCATTTGTGAGTTCTTGAATTTCTGCGGTCCGGTTTGCGACGAACGTTTTCCATTTCTTCGATGTTGACTTTATCCAGGCTAGTACTACCATAGAATCAGTCCAAAAGTGCCATTGATTTTTATTGGCGTTGCATGCTGTTAATACTTTATGCGAAAGTTGCGCTAATAATAAAGCGCCTAATAATTCAAGTCGTGGGATTGACGTCGCCTTTAACGGAGCAACTCGTGATTTTGCACATAATAATTGCACGTTTCGTGTGCCGTCCTTATTTATTGAGCAGATGTAAATACAAGCACCGTATGCGATTTCTGACGCATCGCAGAACCCGTGGAATTCAAGCCCTTTGTAGGACGTAGAAAGTGCGTGTCGTGGAATCACTATTTCATTAATGTTCATTATCTCTTGATATATTTGAGTCCATTCAGTATGTATGTCTTGTGGCAGTGACTCGTCCCAATCTAATTTTAACGTCCATAATTTTTGCATTAGTACCTTTGCCTTAATGATAGCCGGACTTACGAGGCCGAGTGGGTCAAAAATTTGTGCAGTAATCGAAAGAATCGTTCGTTTCGTGATCTTTCGCAAATCCGTACCTTTTACGGTATATTTTAAAATGTCATTCCGAGAATCCCATACAAGTCCTAGGGTTTTTGGATCTTTATCTCCGTGAATACAAATATCATGATTATTCATCTTACCGTCATCTTGAATAATTCGCACATCGTTCGAAGCCCATTTTCGCAGTTCCAACCCATAAGCTTCTAGAGTCGTATTTAGCTCGTGCTTCAATTGAGTAGCTTCATCGATTGTTTGAGCTCCTGATAATAAATCGTCGACATAAAAATCATGCAATATTACATTGCTAGTTCGAGGGTACTGTACCTTACACTCTTGTCCTATTTCGTGTAAACATCTCGTTGCTAAAAAGGGTGCTGATGCCGTGCCGTACGTTACTGTGTTTAATTCGTATACCTTGATCGGACTATTATCATCAGTACGCCACAAAATCCGTTGCATTGCTCGTTCGTCCTTCTTAATTTCTATCTGCCTGTACATTTTAGCTACATCAGCAGATAGTACGTAGTTATGATGCCGAAATCTTAATAAAATTGATACGAGGTCATCTTGAACAGGTGCACCAATGTGCTGTGTGTCGTTGAGCGAAATACCTGTCGAGGTTTTTGCCGACCCGTCAAACACAACTCGAAGTTTTGTAGTAGTGCTGTCTTCTTTTAGCACTGCGTGATGAGGTAGATAATAATGTGGTTTATTATCGCTGCATTTTGAGGCTGGGATTTCACTCATGTGCCCGAGTGTTTCATACTCCTTCATGAAGTTCATATATTGTTCCCTTAACAATGGATTTTTTGCCAATTTTTTCTCAATAGAAAATAATCGCTTCAGGGCTATATCCCTTGATGATCCGAGCAGAGAAAGTTCTGTTTGTTTAAACGGAATACTAACTATAAACCGTCCCTTTTCATTGCGTTCTGTAGTTTGCTTAAAATGCTGCTCTGCTGGATTGTTTATTAATAATTGTATCTTTGGTTTTGAGAAACAATTTTCGATTCCCCAGAATTTTTCAAGCTGTGAGTTCAGATCACTATTTGTTATTTTATTACAAATGAGCTTATCACTTCTCATTTGAGCCGGTACTTGCATGCTTCCGCCAACAAGCCATCCAAATAAAGTCTTTTGAAAGTATGGTTCGTTTTCCTTTAGTTTGATTTGTCCTACGCATAAAAGTTCATAAAATAGAGCTGATCCGATTAACATATCAATAGGTTGCTCTTTATCAAATGACGGGTCTGCTAATTCGATTCCCTTGGGTATCATAATATTTGCTGCTTGCACTCGTTGTGAAGGTAGATTGTCACTTATTTTATCGATTACCAAACAAGTGATTATTGTTGAGAAGTCCGTGACGCGTGAGCTTACCTTTGTTGTCACTTGATAAGGCACACATTGATTACCTTGTTCGATCCCTGACAAAGTAGTACCTATTCGCGTGCGTTGCAAACCTAACTTCTTACAAAATTTATTTGTCATAATGTGAGGCTGCGATCCTTGGTCCAATAATGCACGGCACTCGTGCTTATTTCCGGATTTATCGTGGACGTATATGCGAGCCGTTGCTAATAGTACATATGACACTTGATTAGGAGTGGCACGAGCGCTGAAATTTCTTTGCGTATCTGCGCCTGCATCCCTTGATTCAGCTCCTTGAGTGGGAGGTGGTGGTTCAGTAGCCCTTTCTAGATGCAGTAACGAATTATGCTTACGTCCGCATCTCCTGCATGGTCCAAATGTGCATTTTATATTTTGATGATTGCTCCCCAAACAATTAAAACATAACTTAAATTCCCGCACCTTTTGTACTCGCAACGAAGGAGAGAGCCTTTTAAAATCGTTGCATGCATACAGTGCATGCTCCCCCTTACACAAAATGCAAACTTTCGTAGTAGTTGTATATGTTCGTAATTGGTTATTATTATTGCTGTGATTACCTGGTGCCTTTACAAATGGTTTATTAGTTTTACTCGAGGAAGACTCTGACTTATTAACTGTTTTATATAAGAATTTGCAATGCCTTTCTAGAAAGGCTTTCATATCATTGAAAGTCGCGCGTTCTGTTTTTAAAGATACTGCCCTTTCCCATTCATTTTTAATTGTATCATTTAATTTTGATTTCAACAAATACATAATTAACGTATCCCAACTATCCGTAGGCTCGTTTAACGTTTTAAGGCACTGTACATGATTATAAATTGTATCGAGTAGTAACCTAAGTTCAAAATGCGTATTATTTTTCACTGACGGTGCCCCAAATATTCCACTGACGTGATGATTAATTAATTCATTTTCATCCTCATATCGCGACTTCAATGTCTCCCATGCAGCTACATAATTGTCCCCTGACAGGCTGAAGGCTGCAATCGCGCGTTTTGCATCTTTAATTACTGCTTGGTCCAAATAATGAAATTTTTGTATATTACTGAGCTTCGTGTTGCTATCTACCATAGATATAAAGGAATCGCGAAATTTAACCCAGTGCTCATAATCTCCGTCAAATGTAGGCACATTTAATTTTGGCAGGTTCATATTATGTTGGTGCGTTGCCTCATTATTTTCGTCGTTCACATTATCAACTCTTATATTTTGCGATGCCCTTGAATTCGTCCCGTCTGAGCGTTTAACGATTCCTCGCGCTTTAGCTATAGCGGTAAAATACGTTTTCTCGAACGTATCCCTATCCCTTGTTTGTACCATCTTCTCATGCTCATCGTCTTCGGCGTCAACCAATAGTTCGATTGCCGATTGAACTTCGTCATATTTATCATATAAGGGTTCCGCCCTTTCTAATCGAACGCGTAAGGTAGGGATATCCGTGAGAACTTCTTGTAGTTCTAATTGGTTTGCAAAACGCGTGAGTTGCGATTTAATGTTTGCGCGTTTGCTTCTGTACGCTTCCATCTTACACAGTAAAACCCAGATCAAATGAATAAAGGAAGTACGGATAGGAAGAGAGATTTTGAAGACTTACCCTTAATGTAGGCTATGTATATCTCCTTGTGCGTGGCGCTTAGTCCGTGCGCCGCCCGCCGTAGCAACTTGATGTAAATATCCTTTGATTGAGTACGTTGATACAGTACACTTATGAACCTTATTTGTATCAAATATAAATAGACTGTCCAAAGTTCCCGTGCGTAGTCACAAGTTCTGATTAGCGTATTGAAATCACACTATATTTTCACACTGTCACAAGTCCTGTTTTTGTAAAAGGTTCACTATTAATTTGTACGTCCAAAAATTTGATTTATTTTATTTTTACAAAGTTCTAAAATGATTTTCAAGTTCAACGTTCTGATTTATTAAGTTCCAATGAATTTCAAAATTTTTATTCACAGCACTATCCACAAAATTACTGTTAAATCGAATCACAAATGATTTCACAGCATATGAGTTTGTTTGAAGTTCAAGTACTAATTTGCAATGTTGTGCACCTTTATTCACTTATTCATCACTCACGTGTACACTGTCAACTATCCGGCTCGAAGGACCAATGTTTGAATCTTAGACTGTCAAGTAAAGATTCTGTGTTAAAGTTCAAATATTAGATTCATTCAAATAAAGTTCAAATATTGTTTATTAAAAATGTAACTAACAGTAAATTTTACATATTATGGAAATAGTTAACAGGAAATGTTTAATATTAGTGTAATGAGTGACGATTCGCGGTATTAGAATTTCTAAGATACAAAATTAAGTTCCGAGGTCTAATATAGAGTCCGTACTTATACCGCGTGAACTGTCGACCACCGTGCCAAAGGTCCCAGTTGTATCTACTGATCCTCTGATCGGAGACTTACAAGACAAATTTGTCTCCTCCCTTAACAAGGAAAGATTCTGAGTTTAAACCAATCAAACCTGCATTTTCCCCTTATTCCCTCACCTAGGATTCAAGATCTTATGGTGAGTGTTGGTCACTTTCAGCACGTGTTGTACACTTGGTCCACGCATACCCTTCCGTTGGTCATTCAACATGTGTTGTACACTCGGACCATGCCTATCCTTTCCTATGGTGGTTTCCCAGTACGTAGAAGACAACCATTCATTTGTTTTCGTTTACAGACGTGATTTATAGATAAAATGACCATTCATACAAATTTCACATTTTTTCCTTATATCTCATAAATTTCTCTAAGATTTATGATATTTTCAAAGATGCTCACGATAGAATCTGTTATTGTTTATTTTCTCACGCGTCCATCCATACAAAACTCAAACACGAATGATCATGTTTTTTTGATCCCCTGGATCTAAAAAAGAGTTTTTTTAAAATCCTGTCTGCCCGTCTGTTGTTGTCCTTGTCTGCGGACACAACTTTGAAAAGAATGATCAGATTTGAGTGCGATTTGCTACATACTTTATGGGAGTTCAGAAAAAAAGGGCAAGTTTATTAAGGCCATGGACCAACCGGATAACGTGACTAGATTTCTATCTTAACAGCATTTTCCATTTGTGTAACCCCATTTCTGTAAAAAATGAGGTAGAAATTTGAAAATTTGTGAGAGAAAGTGAAATGCACTAAAACAAATCAGTCTGGTTAAAGATGTTTATAATTAAAGAAAAAACAATTTGAAAGACATTTTTTTTCATAATTATGAACATTTATGACCAGACAGATTCCATTTCCCAGTCAAACTATACGAGTTACCAAAAAAAAATGTTGATACAAAATTGTTTACTAGAAAAAGATCTACAAATTTTAACTTAAGCATTTTTCGATAAGATGTATATTTTTTGCTGTAATTTGAAATAATACTATTGAAAATCAAAAATTACATTTTTTAATCAAAATATGCGAGATACGAAAAAAATGACATAATCTAAAATTGTAATTGTAAATTTTCATTTATGTGGTTTTTGATAAGATTTATATTTTCGGTTTTAATTTTAAACAACTACTATAAGAAATCAAAAGTCCTATTTTTTCCGTTTAAGGTAGTACTTGAGTTTTGTAAAAAATTATAGAAAGGTCTGAAATTTTAAAATCCTAATAATAAAATATAAAACGAAGTTTTTGAAAGATTTCAAGCGGAAACTACGAAAAACTAGATCTCAAAAATAGTAACTCATTCAAATTTGACAGTAACATTCAAATCTTACATGACTTCATTATGATTGATTTTCCATCTATCTCTATAAATTCTTTTATCCAGTAAAGTGAAATATTACGTGCAATTATCGATTTTTCCACAAGAGCACATACAAATGTATGTATTATTGGTCTGTCTATTCAATGATCTGATTATTTGCATTTTCATTTTTACTACCTTTTTTGTAATTAAAATATAATTATCTTTACTCAGGAATGAATTTCTCACAAAATTTGGAGGCCAAATTAATGGGTGGAATAACTAAGATTCCGTTATCCGGATTTTCCGGAATAGCAGCAATAAGAAACCCAAATAAAAATATTCGATTATGTGTTTGTATTATCATACACGAATTTGTGGCTCTATCTGCAGCATATTGTATTTTTAAAAGTAAAAAACTACCTAAAAATGGTCGTCTTTTCATACGTACCGGAAAAGGAGCATGTGATGTGGAATATATGGTATACCCTGACGAATATAAGGTGCTTGGGCAGAAGGAGTTTGATATTGGTGTGATTGGAGTAAGTAATTTGACAAATTTTGAAAAGTGTTGTCACAGAACATAGTATTAAATTTTTGTAAGTTTTAGTCAGAATTCTTTCAAAAAGCACAACTTACTGTAAAGTGAGTTTCCAGTTAACTGATCAAACGGGATCGTGTTAACTTCATCAATATACAAGAGAGCAATTTTTTTTTTTATAGGTAAAGACACCTCTTGTAGGTATGGTAACGTTTCCTAACGATTTCATTGATGTTGAGACTCCTGAAAGTTGTATTCTAGAAGGATTATGTGGATCAATATTGGGCCATTGCGTACGTATGGAAAAATATTATGCAAAATCTTCTTACAAATATTTTATCTTGTGTCAATTTTTCTTTACATATTTGCAATTATATGGAAGTATTTGAAGTAAAATTAAAATTTAATTTGCTTTACAGACTCTAAATGTAACTACTGTTGATCAATTATGTACTTTGAGCCGAAGAGGAACTCCTACACATGATCATTTATTCTATATAAAGCCAGTCGTTAAAAACGCTTTTCTTTTACAGGTATGTTTTTCTATCACAATGATGCAAATCAATTTATTTTTCAAACTATTGTTAATTGTTTACTCATCTTCTTAAATCGAAAAATATCTATAAATAATTGAACCATATGCTTTGTTAAGAGAGAAATCTACTAGAAAATCATGGTTATATTGATTAAGAATTCAGAATGAAATAATAAGGATTTTAGTAAACATAACCAGGATTTTCGAGTTAGTGCCTTTCCTAACAAAGCAAAAAGTTGGATCACCCATAGACTTTTCGGTTTATATACTTGAACAATTATTCTTTTATCTTTTGACATGGTCTTTTAAATTTAATCTCCTTTATTTAGAATGACGTTGGAACTCCAGTATTTAATGCAAATGGTGTAATCGTCGGAATTGTTGGTGGATATTTTGTTGAAAATTCGAATCCTATCATCTCATGTACAAAAGTAAATTCACCTAAAATTCAATTTTATATTCAAATGGCACGTGATGAAGTTTTACAGAAACTAGTGGATTTGGGAATCCTTAACCCGCCTGAATCAGAATTTTTAAATGTACACTACACTAAAAATTAGATGATTGTGAACAATTTTGTAAAACTTCTATACGCAACATTTTTTCAGCTTTCTTTTATTTTCAAGACAATTTTCAATTTTCATTAATATCATATGATACTTCATTTATGCGAGTAATGAACTGACGTATACGTTATGGTAATAAAATGCTATCAATTACAATGTCACTCACTTGTTAGAATTGTACATTTACAACAACCTAATGAAACAAGGCTATCTATCTTATTTATCATGATGAAAATTTTTTACACAAAATTATTTTTATATTGAACATAAATACGCACTCAAAGAATTGTTTCTTTAAAACAAAGCAATATTTCTTGTAATTTCAAATTTTTTATTGATTCTAAGAAATGTATCCTTAATATGAACATTTCTTTGTATTTAATTCAGAAATAATTTTTAAAACTGCACTTTTTTTAATTTAGTGGAATTTTCAGTGTGTTTTTCAGTGTTTAAAACCTTAATGAATCGTAAGTATATACAAATATTTTCGAATTTCATTTCAGCATATTTAAGAGTGAATAATCCATTCACCAAATACAATATTGCTATATTTATTAATTATGAAAAGAAATCTCATAAGGAAAATGAAACTTCTTTTGTAAATGTGTATTATGTTTATTGTCTTTTTTAGACTGCTAATATGTAGCTTACCATCTCTATGAAATATGGTGTTTAAAATATCGACAATTCGACATAATTTTAACATTACAAAATGGATGAAAAATATAAAATAAAATTTTCAACACATATTTATAAAAAATTTTCAATTGTTTGAATTTGTCGATTTTTTAAAATATCTTGAGACAATTTGATCTCAGAAGTTCTATTTTATATAATATAAAAAATTGATTAAGCTTAAAGTCGGATTAAATATTAATGAATATTTGCTTCTCGAGTTAACAAATTTCTTATTTATCGTTTTAGATGTGATTTCTATTTTGAACCTCATGAAAATTTGCTTTAAATTTGTAAATATTAACGGACTCGAATCCCGGCGCAGTCGAAAGGGTCTTTTTTCCACAGAAAAAGTCAAATGATTTAACTGTTTTGTAATTTTTGCAAGACCTACCAGCGTGTAGTTAAAAAAAGATTACATTTATATGCTTAAAAAGTTAACAGTTTTAATACATTTTTGAAATCTTTCTCCTGTTGAATGGCACTTTTTGATTTAATACTGTGTTTATTGTTCAAATTATGAAATTAATACTCTTAAATTTCAACTATGAGCGCTTGAATTCTTATGATAAAAATTATCTCTGAGATCTACAATTAAAAATATTAAAATATTAAACATATTAAAATGGTAGATTGTATTGACCCTTGATATTTACAACACGAAGAAACTTTTTATATCAATTTTTACTATAGTATTTTTCAATTTA
Organism: Diplolepis rosae; assembly: GCA_030998225.1. Taxonomy (NCBI): domain Eukaryota; kingdom Metazoa; phylum Arthropoda; class Insecta; order Hymenoptera; family Diplolepididae; genus Diplolepis; species Diplolepis rosae. Next base: position 9,264,646 of record JAPYXD010000701.1, read on the forward strand.
GGGAAAAACGTATCACTTTGAGAATTTTTGTTAGTAAAAATACTAAACATTATAATAATTATATGAAACTTCATCATAGTTCATGGCAAATTTTACTATAGTTTATACTAAAGTTTCATATAATTATTATAAAGTTTAGTATTTTTACAAACAAAAATTCTCAAAGTGATACATTTTTCCCTAAATTGAAAAATACTATAGTAAAAATTGATATAAAAAGTTACTCCGTGAATACTTGGTACGTTTGCATTGGCTTTAGGGTCAATAAATAATGAAGTCTATTTAATCAAACTTTTCGGCTCTGTTCGGCAAACGTACCAAGAATTATGAAATAAACATATTATTTGAATAATAAAGTACTTTCAAATCTTTAGAAACTTGTATTTATAAAGCGTGCGAGACAGAAGTATAAGTATATAAGTATATAAGAAGTATATTTTCGCCGGCTACAATGGTTTTCAACCTATTTTTTCCAGAACTGAAATATTGTCTCTCTTCGGAAGAAAAGGGAAGTGTTGTTTGAGAACATGCGTTTTATTCTGCATTCGCCAGATGGTTCGTCGATCTCAGGTAAGGGTGGGCCGGCAGTTTTAATAAAGTTCCCTGTAGGCATATCCAAAAACACACTGGGGTCAAAATTCCTATTTAGATTAAGAGCCATTCATAAAACGACATATAATCAATGTAATTCCTATTTAAATGCTTTTCAAAAATCTATTCTCTCTAATTATGAATAATTTCAATGATTTTGGGTTGAGGTCTTCATTTCTTTAGTTTGTTTATGCCAAATAATTATCTAATCTTCAACATACATGGTAAATATTTATTTCCCTTCTTTGCACTCTTTCCCCATCGGAAAATATTTACATTCAACTGGTAGATTTGGAGCAACGTTGCCACTCGACTCCTCGTTACACCCTGTACTTGGCATGTGTATCTGTTTGCACGGATCTTCAGACTACGAATTTGCAATATTATTTGGAGGGTAGTAATGTTGCCAAAAACGCTGTCCTGGGGCGTTATGCACTTCTACTGTGTATTTATCGTGTTCACTTCGTTCACGATTAAACCACAAATGAGGTCGCGCCAATGGGATATCCGTTGATGGATGGGGTCGATGAAATTTCCGCTCCATATAGATACCATATATATACATATATAACGCTCATTTCTATATTCCATATAGTCACTGCGCATCCATTTGTTTCATCTGGGATAATTATCACCTTTCACATATATTCGCAGCCCACCTTCTTCATTTCGCAATATCTATCAAAGTATTCGACTATGTTATTCCTATATATTAATAAAATACTATGATGGATATTTGAGAACGCGGCGTCTTTGGACAGTAATCGGTGATAACAACAATAAAAAGAGAAGCGTATCTTTAATGTAAAGAAGATAGCATTTTATATAGGTCGCACCTTATCGGTTAAGATGAATAAAACGATTGTTTTTATCGCCTTCAACAGAAAAGCAATTGATTCCTCAAGATTTTTTTTTAATTAAAAAATAAATTTGATTAGAACGTCTTGTGTTAATTATACTAGTATCTAATGAAAATTTGTTTTTGTTGTTTCAGGTGTGGATTATAAGGGATTAATTCCAGAAGTAAAGGCAATTTGTTTTCTGCGACGGAGAGAAACAGGTAAAAATAATATCAATGATTGATAACATCAAATTGATTCATCGCCAATTATAAATTTCTTAATCTATCTCCGATCAGAATTCCGTTCTAATCAACATCAAGGAATTCGTTTTGCAAGCGTCACTAATTTAATTCCTAAAATGAGTGACGGGAATCTAGTCAATCTAGTGACAGCCGTTAAAAAACTCGTTCCGCTACTTTTGGTATCTTCATAATTGTTGTGGAGTGTCCGTTAATCGTTATCATGTAGATTGGAGATTATTAACCGGTGTTTTCTCAAATACCTGTCAATTAACATTTAAGACCTAAACTTGCAGGTGATTTCGTCGTTTTTGACAGAGGTTGACTTGTTTTTTTTCTCGCTTATCACACACTGTAGGCACTCAATGGGAATGTATATTTAGAATTTATCGAGGCCTTCTGTCGTTCTTCTCTTATCTCCTTTCAATCGACTCTTTCCCTTTTCCTACATTTTCTTTCAACAATATTTCTTTTCGACTCCGACCTGGAAAATCCTTTCACCTCGTTAGTAAAATAAATACTTCTCTCCTCGTGCGTATACAATTCAACATTAGTGCTTTTTTTGGAACAGTACTCGGAAAAGTGGCACGTCATGTCAGAAGAAATGGCTGTCAAAATGGCCTGTCAAGCAGCATTCAAGCTAACAATTATGGAACAATGAGTTTCGAAAATGTGCGGATCCTAAATAAATAGGTTTAGATTTATTCGTAATGGGACAACTGCGTGTCATGCGGTTCTCGCTCTAAATTCGAAAATCTAAATCTAAATCCCTTTACTGGTGCTCGGTTGGTTGCGAGTATGACAGGAAAATCTGGCAAAAGGGGGTTAACGAGTGTCGAGTGCCAGCTCCTGCGGGAATCAGAAACCCGTTCTCTGTTGGTGGCAGGGTCCATCCAGGGCGAAACACACCGGTGGACCTTTTACCCCCCACGGGCCTCCAACACCAGCTTTCCCTTTAGGGTTTATAGCAGACAGTCAGTTGGCTTATGTCACCCGGGATTAGTGCTGTTTGGACAGAGGAAATTAACTACTTCTACTAACTATACATCCTGACTGAGCGTAAGCGACATTCTTACTCCCAACTCCCTTAACTTTTTCAATGTAACTCTTGGTAATTTTCAAACCAATCTGGGATTTAACTAGTAGCACTGTTAACAATCAGTCATTATAATTGTTCATCTTAAGGGAATCCGCCACCTTTAATTGGTATATTTTTTATTTTTTTTGACTTTTTCCAGAAATTTTATTTTCTTATTCTCTATACTTTTCTGAGTATGTGTGTAAATTTTCAGGGAAATCTGATTTTTTTTCTTGGAAAAATAAGTAAAATTAAAAGTTACTACGATCACTACACATTGTAAGGAACAAAATTTAAAAAAATCATGACAATTGGTTAAAAAACAAAAATATTATTCAAAGTATAAAAATGTCAAAAATGCCCAAAAAACTCAAAGTTTTTAGTTTAAAAATACATAAAGGTACTGGAATTTTTAAAAACCCTAAAGAAATAAATATATTAAAGGTAGTGGATCCCCTTAAGGTATAGAAAGACAAGAATACTACAAATTAAATTAAATTTTCTTTTATTGATCCAAGTTCAGTTTTAATTAAATATTGCAGAGATAGTTTATAAGTTTATTTAGATTACAAGTCTGATACCAGATCCACTTTGGATTTTTTCATCATCTTGCACGTAATCAAGAAAGGTAGTTTGGTATTTTTCTAGTGCAATAAGTCTTTTTGGCTGAAGTCCTAGAACATAACAAAGATACCAATGAAAGTTTCTAGACTAATCGTTCTTGAACGTTAAAAAAACCGAATTATTGTTTTGCGGACATTTAAATGTTTTAATTATTTCGAACAAATTAGAGTCTACAGACACTTACGATCTTCAACATTTTTAATTTCAATGCTCAAAAACTTTGAAATCTGAAACCTTGAAAAATGTTAGGATTTCTAATTCCACAGACAGATCAGGGCCGTAAGAACTATTCCAGTCATGGAAGATAGTTAAAGCGGACACGACGAAGTGGCACTGCCGCCTTTTCTCTTTACGACTTCAAGTTTTAACGTCGCCACCCTTCCGGCTATTCGCACCGCACCATCACCAAAATAATTCTAGGAAGTTCCTAAACCTAGTACCCCTATTATGAGTCTTGACTGTAGTTCTATTAAAAAGGAAACGTGAAGCTTCAATAAAGAAAATTATTGATTATCTAGAAAATGTGATAAATTTTTTAGAAAATGCAGAGATTGCAGAGTAACATAAGTTTAGGAGACTTGAGAGAAATTCAGTTGAGTGTAGACAATTTTATTCTAGTCTTGCGAGACGTTAGATTAATTCTGAATCATAAGTTGATTTAGAAAGATCAGACAATTTTATTCGTTGTCTAGTGAACTGAAAGTGATCCTGATGAAGTCGATCACTGACAGAAAAGACTTCAATAAAGAAATGTACGTTCGATAGTGCTTGCATGAGAAAGAGAGAGAGAAGTGCTAGTCGGACTCTGAAAGTGCGTTTCCCAACGAATAACTTCCAGTTCGTCGAAACCCACCAATTTGACTAACGGGCTAAGGACTCCGGCGATTCGTTTTAGCGGATATTGCCTGGAGACTCTGCATGTCTACCTGGCAATGAAAATGCCCCGTTTGCGTGAAAGAGAGAAGCAGTATGATGGGTGGGGGGCGGACGAGACATTGAGGGGAGGGGGGAGTGGTAGCACAATGGAAAACGAGTGAATGAGGGTCGTTGTAACAATTGGCGGTGGCTTACCAGAAGGGTTCCGGGTAGAGTTACTAAATTCTCGAGAATTTAAAATCGGAGAATATTCTCGATCAAGAGAATTCATCGAGAACTTTGAAAAAGATGAATTTTTAAATATTTCTCGATTTTTTTTTTTGCAATAAATCACTCTTGCTTATATATTTTTTTTTTTATACAGGTAACAAAAACTCAAAATACAAAGTTTATTTTTATTGGTTTTGGAAATTAATATATACAAGCACCACTTCTTATGAAAAAAGTATTGGTGAGTATTGGATACAGTACTTTTTTTCATAAGAGACATCTTATAAATATTTCTTTTTTTTTGTTGATATTCACTAAGATATTTAAAAAGAAATATTTTAAATATAAAAAGACATCTTATAAATTTTTTTGTTTATATTCACTAAGATATTTAAAAAGAAATATTTTAAATATAAAGAGACATCTTATAAATATTTCTTTTTTTTTGTTGATATTCACTAAGATATTTAAAAAGAAATATTTTAAATATAAAAACCTTTCAAATATTTAATTACATTTGTATAAAAACTACACAATGTATGAAGTATGAATAAGTAACGAGTAAAAGTCTTTAAGTTACCTTTCATTATACAAAGTAAGCAAAACTTATCCTCTGAATTATTTTTAGTGACCTGAAAGAATATAATGGACAACGTCGAGAAACATAAAAGGTTAGGAGTAAATTCTCGAGAATAAATTTGACAGAGAATATTTTCAAGAACTATATCGTGACATGTTTCCGTACATGTTCAATGTTTTATTGACCCACAATAATAATTTTGTAATAGTTAATTTGGCATGGGGTCAGTTTTGATACGGATTACGTTTGCCTGTTGTATTTTTTATGTGTTCTATCACTTAATTAAAAAAATAAATCCGTATCAAAACTGACCCCATGCCAAATTAACTATTACAAAATTTTCAAGAACGTTCTCCAGAGAATATTCTCGGCTAACAACTCTAGTTCCGGGCCACAGTGCAATCCCATTCGCGCTCTTTCGCATGAGCGAACGAATTCTTTTACAACCTCTTTGATACTCTAGACCGACTCACTGTCTTTCTCCTTCAACTTTTACTCTTCAATTTAATTTTATATTTTTACATTCCCATTACATGGGGCGATACTACATTTATGAAAATGTCCCATTTTTGACAGATGTCCATGTCTTTCCCTAGAAAAAGTTCTATAGAAAGAATTCTTTTCATTTAAGATATTTTCAAGGCCATGGATCAACAGAACCATGTAAAATGAAATATCGAATTCAAAATTCGCGAAATTAAAGAACAGGCACTGAAGAAAGTCTACTAATTTTTTAATTTTTACAATTACAATAAAAATATTTTAGAAAACTTTTTCTTTTTAATTATAAAAATCTATGTCCATGGCCTTTATAGAATAAAGAATTCGTAGAAAAAAGTGATTTTTAAAAAGCGACATGGGATACAAGGATAAGAGGGCAAAATTACCACACAACGAAAGGAGGCAGAAATCTGAAAAATTTTTGTGTTAAATTTAATTATTATGTTGACCATTCATTGATTGATGCTAAAATATTCTGAAGTATTTAATATACCCTAGAGTCGAAAGCGTCTTTTCTTCCACAGAAAGATTTTCAAATTTTTTAAGTATTTGAATATAAGATATCCTTGAACCACTTGAAATATGATGAAGTACTTTGTAATATTTTGAAGTATGTGAAATGTCCTATAGTACATGGAAATACCATAAAGCCACAGAAATATCTTGAAGTGAGAAGGTGGACACATGATCGGCCAAGTTGGCAATCTCTCAATTTAAATTAGACCATAAAAAATAGAAATTAATTTTATAAAGTTTAAGTTGACTCAAATCATACAATTTAATCAATTTAAAAGAATCAAATAAGCTTAATAAATATTTTTATTTATAACTTGATAATAAACAAATTAAGGAGTATTTAAGTCTGGTCTATTCATAGAAAAAACCAGGTGTTATGTTTACTCGAATTCTAGATAAAATCTACATTCTAGCCTGAAACTCAACTAATATAACATCTGATTCTAGTGTAAAATACAGATTCTACAGAATTTGGTATTATATTTATCCGTAATCTAATGTTATATTTACCCTGATTAATTTTTTATTATTTGTATTATCCTTATATTTTATGTTAATAGTGATTCTCCGATAATGTAGGCAGTGACAAAAATTTCAAACTCAACTAATTAATTTGAAATTATATTTATTACTATTTGTTATTTATTCTACACTAGAATCAGGGTAAATATAACATTAGAATTCGGTTGAATATATCACAAGATTCCGGATAAATATAACACCAAATTCTGGGTAGATATAACATCAAGTTTTTTCTGTGTTATAAAAATAATTTTTTTTACAAGATAACGTTGGTTTGGGTTGGGAGTTTCTCATTATAGCGTTACGTCACGATCAGTGTAGATATAGATAAGATAGGGGGAAGAAATGGGAACTATTTGAGTAAGAATCCTGGATGACTGTCCGGAGGAAGTTTTTCGCAGCCGGTAGTAAGCACCTTAGCGAGTGATTGCGATCAATGCCCGAAGTTGAACGCGTTTGAATGAAATGGTGCTGCTTTGCAAACGTCTTCTCTTCCTCTTGCTTGTTAGTATACTTGGTTCGCCGTTTTCCCTTAATATGTGTTATTCGATACTACTGTAGCTATTTAAACTAGTAATTGCTTTCACACTTATGCGAATACGGTAATCTACCTAGACCAATTTTGACCGCGAGATGTAATTAGTATGCTCTGAGACAAATAATGAATTTCGTTGTTCGCTTTCCTTCAAAAATCATTCTCTTATTGGATTTCACATCAGATCAATAACTTCAAAACATTCATATCTAGTATAATATACAAATATTGTTGATGTTCTTAGTTGGCTTTAGGGTCCAGAAAAAAATGTAACTCAAAGTTTCATATTTTCAAACGTTTCGACTCAGATTGGAGTCCTCATCAGTGAGAATTTTTTTCTATAAAAAATACAAAGGAAGAAACTTAAAAAAATTGCACGTGTGACCGATGAAAATTGTAGTAAAAAATGTTATAACGAATTGCGAGTGTAAAATATACAATTGGTCTAAATAACTAAATTTTCAAAAAAAAAATGAAACTATAACAAACCAAATATTTCTGTAAAAATACTAGGGGGAGAACATTAAAGAATTGCACGTGTGACGGATAAACATTGTGGTAAAATGATATAAATGAATTATACATGTGAAAGTGTAAAATTAATCTAATTAACTAAATTTGCAAAAAAAAGTGAAAACTGTAACCAAAAAAAATTTTTTTTCTATAAAAATACGAAGTGAAGAATCTTAAAGTTTACGCGTGTGACGGATAAACATTGTGGTAAAAACACTAGTATAATATACTCTATAAACAAATTCTTATTTAATTTTCCCTAAAGTTTTTGGGACGCTGATTTGCACAATTTTTTCTTGTATTTTCCTGATATTTCATACAGAAAAATCTAGGAAAATGCATCCTAACTTTTTACGGTTTATGAAAATGCGCCCGTTAATTATTCGAAACTCAGAAGTAAAAGATAATTCAGTTGAAGAATTATTTGAAGATTTAGTTACTACGCGTTATCAGTAAAAAAAAAAAAAGGATTTCGAAAATTGAAAAAATCGAATTACGTGATTTATGGACGCTTCTTAAAATCATTTCTTTTGAACTTTAAGATCCAACCACTGCATTAATTTAATCTCCCATTCCCCCTGTTTTAAAATTCAGTGTGGAATTTTAAACCAAGAAAGTGAATCCCCCTTTCCTTTCTGATCTTATTCTTCGAAGGGGTGGGCCTTCATATTTAAAAACCACTGGAAACTCCGCAAGCAGGAAAATCACCGCGGAGAGAATGGAAATGCAAAATGAAGATGCAGAGAGGTTCTGTAAGGGGGAAAAAGAATTCTAGAGTTACAAACTTTTATCGTCTGGTCGGTTGGCAACTCAAATTACAGAACAGTACAGAATCCGTATCGTCGAATGGATGTGATATCCGGACACGAAAATCGCAAGCTTTCCCCTGGCATCTGCGTAATTTGAAATACTTGAAGTTCCCCTTCGCTGCGGAGAACAGCCCACCCGGTTAATTAATCCTTTAATCATAAAACTTTTGCGACGGTCTATATTTAAATTTCAACAACGACGGCTGTCTTTTTGGTCGCGTGCTTTCACGCCTTTTGAATGTCGTATCGCGTTTAAAAAGACACCCGGACATCACATGGTAAAGAGCACATCATTCGGACCTTTTTGTCGGGACTTTGAAACTCATGTCCGCAATTTATTTCTGAAGAAGGAAACACTCCGTTTTGAATAAAATAACTTCTTTTTAAAATTTTCCAGCAGATTTATGATGTATCTAAACTATCATTTAAAGTGTTATAAAATTTCATACAAAAAAATGGATAGTACCGTTTAATATCATGGAAATGTAACCCCGGGATAGTCATCTTAGGATATTAACCCTTTTAATGCCGAGCGACGATATATCGTTGCATATGCGATGGTATGGCCCTTGCTTGGCACTAAAAGGGTAAAAGTTAAGTATCTAAATATTAAGCCGCCCAATCCCAGGTGGTCAAACGGCACAGTACCGCGCCAGTTGTAAACAAGGAAAAATGCCACTACTGCTCTCTAAATTTGAATCAGTCAAAATCTACTGATTATCAGTGAAATTTGACTGATTCCAATAGCTAAAAAGAGGTTACTGTAAATCAGTCAAATTTCACTCATTATTTCAGTGAAAATTAACTGATTTAACAGCGAAAAATATTTTTCACTGATGAATCAGTGAAAAGGCAAATCACTGATTCAATCAGTGAAAATTTGATTGATTCAGATTTAGAGAGTGGATAGTTGGTACCTGGCCGAGGGTTGGCGCGGTACTGGCATGGTACAGTCCCATTCCTGAGACCAAGTGTCGGCTAACAACCGACTTCGGAGTAATTCTGTGCTAAATTTTAAATTCAAAATTTGTCTAATTGTTTCGTTGAAATACGCATATGAACCCAATCATTTGGTATATACAGCTTCTATTTCAGGGATGAATAATTAGTGGTTGTTTTGTGACAGTTGTGCATAATAATTTTGCAGCATGTGTCAAGTGATCCCTTAATTCTTTGACGAATAGTGTATTCAGCTTCTCCTGCTTATTGCGTTAGTTTAGCCCACTTACTAGACGGATGGATGGCCTAGCATTATATTATGCACGAGCGCATCGCGTCTGCGTTTACACGCTTCGCTGGTCTACAGGAGTTACTATAAGCCAGTTGTTGAACTTCTCTTGCGTCTGCTCGTGTTGCTTCCTTTATCTGTTTTACGCGCTTGTCCTTTCTTCCTTCCACTTCGCAAGAGACACTTCAAGATTTTAGATTACAAACTCTAGATTTCATAGATTACATTTTATATTCTCGTTTACAAGCGACAGGTTGTCGGATTAGTGACGCTTTATGTGAAAAACCGATCTTCAGTCAGTTTAGAGTCAGTTTCAAAGGTGTATTAACAGCTTATCATAACCCAGGGATGGGAAGCAATTTATGCTAATCTAAATATACCTTTAGATCATTTTTCAAGTTCGAGATCCTTTAAAGTAGTTCGTTCACGAAAATTAGACCTCAGGCAAAAATAGATAATTTTGCTTTCAAGAATAGCAATATTATTATTGAAGGGCTAGTTTGAAAGAGAAAAGATTATTTTTCATAAAAAAAATTTGAAACACAAAAAAATAATTTTATTAATAAATTTTATTTTTGCCCAAATTAATTTTTTTATCGCTTCGAGCCAAATTTCCTTTTTTTAGAAAAAATATTCTCTACAACTTGACCGTTTCCAATTTTTGAAAATGAATTCTTTAATGGTTGAAATTATAAAAAAAACAATTTTTCAAAACAAAATTTTTATAAACAAATTGCTGTATTTGATAATAATTAATTAAATTTCGAAAATAGGAAACGGTCATGTTGTAGAGAATCTTTTTCCTAAAAAAAATGAACAGTGATTTATTAAAATCGCATCATTTTTTTAAATTTGTCTCGAAGCGATAACAAAATAAGTTTGGGCAAAAATAAAATTTATTAATAAAATTATTTTTTTGTGTTTCAAATTTTTTTTATGGAAAATTATCTATCTAATTTTCGTGAACGAACTACCTTAATAGGCAAAGAATTTATTTCATTTTCCTAAGGTGATTCATGCAAGTTTTCTAAAATGATCATCAAACGTTAAACCCTTCAAAAATAGATTATGTCCATGAGTAGTGCTTCCACTTGAAGTCTAAGTGGTCTTGAGAACTATTCAAACAATCAGTATTTCTTGGAGAGTATTAGCTTTACTTGCAGTTTAACTATGAGTTGCCATCCACGTAAAACAGAGAAATCTAATTTTAAATGATATTCTTCTTAAGGTAGTTCATCAACAAAAATTAAACTTCAGGCAAAAATAGATAATTTTTCTTTCAATAATAGCAATTTTATTATTGAAGAGCTAATTTGAAACAGAAAAGATTAGTTTCCATGAAAAAATTTGAAATGCGGAAAAATAATGCATTTAACAAATTTTATTTTTACCCGAACATTTTTTCTTACCGTTTCATACCAAATTTCATGAAATGATGTGATTCTAATAAATCACGGATCATTTTTTCAGGAAAAAGAATCTTCACAACTTTACCGATCCCAATTTTTGGAAATAAATTCTTTAATGGCTGAAACCATTAAAAATCAATTTTCCAAAACAAAATTCTCATAAACAAATTGCTGAATTTGGTAATAATATATTCATTTTAGAAAATTGGTAACGGTAAATTATGAAGATTCTTTTTCCTGAGAAAATGACTCGTGATTTATTAGAATATTTTGTAAAATTTGGTATAAAGTGATAAGGAAAAAAGTTGGTCAAAAATAAAATTTGTTAAATGCATTATTTTTCTGCATTCTTGAAAGAAAAATGATCTATTTTTGCCTGAGGTCTAATTTTCGTAGATGAACTACCTTAAAACATACAACTGCAAGAAATTTAGTAGTTTATATTTTACTTTGTAAAGGGAAACACTTTTAAACGAAGGTTTCTGGATGTGAGGATATCAATATAAATGCTTATACAAATATCAATATAACTTTCAACGTATATTCAAACTTGTTTGATGTCTTCAAACCTATTTTATTGCATTCCTGAATCATTAAATTTAATATCCCTGCTGCATGGTTTGTCTTTACATTGCAATTTCTCGAGCAACTTCTTTGAATGTATGAAATTTACGATATTCTAAATTTATGCAAAACTAATTAAGCCAGAGGACTCGTAAAGAACTTGTTTCCACATTACGAGTAAATCTTCGGAACGAGAAAAAACGTCGAATCACCTGTCCACACCGAAGCTCAACAGGCCTCAGTCCTATTTGTGGGAGAGAGCCGCTCTCATCTCGAATCCGTGAAGCGTGAAGGACGCGTGCTCTTTTTACCTCTTGGTTTGCATTACTCCCGCTCGGCACGCTCCGCAACGGCTCCACTACCACTTCCTTTCTCGCGCGTAGTCACCTTAGAGGCTTAGAGGGCCACCCGATTCGCAAGAACTAAAACACAGAAGGGGAACAGAACTTTTACCGCCCCCTCCAGTAAGTACGAGTCGCGCGCCTCCGTAAAGAGGCGAAGCGAGCGTATTACACGCACGGTGCACGTGGAGCAATGGGTGTGAGAAGCAAGCTTGTTTCAGGCTGGAGGTGGAAAAAGAGGTGGAGCAGCAGATAAAAAAAAATTCAATAAGAGGGAGGTCCAGGCAACATAGAGAAAGAGAGAGTTGTAGAGAATAAAGAAGAGAGGGAATAGAGTTTCCGTAAGTTTGGATTTTTCAAGCGAATTCTTCTCAGTCTGGTTCCGAAATAAATGAAATCTTATGCCTTTGTACCTTAATTTCAGTACTAATCTACAAGAAAAGTCAACTGTTTTAGAAAGGCAACTCATTTGAATACAATTTGTTGAGAGTTTTTGGTACATGGGAAAAAACATTTGTCTAGAATTTATCGAACTATTTGGAAACGGACTATAAATTCCTACACCAACGTATTTTTTACTAATAAATAATTCAAATTTATTAGGATTTCTATTATAGAATATGGCAGGGTGGCCGCTTGACCGGGAATTTTTTTAAATTTTTGATAAAAAACGATTTCAATTTGTTTTAAATGTGTTACATAATGTGATTTACTTATATATTATATATTATGCATTTCGAAATTCCCGCCTTATTTTAACAATTACTTTAAAAATTGTCCATTCCGTATGATTTCGTGATTTCGGTATACCAGGAGAAATTTAATTTCAGAATATTGAATAAAAAATATTTTAAAATTCTAAAAATCCATTGCATTAACTGTTATTCATTGGAAACTATTTTTTTAATGACCGGGAAATGACCGGGAATTATTTTCGTCGATGAAAACGGTCACCCTGAATATGGTAAATTTCGAGTAAAAATTCCCATCTAGATGGTAAAATAAATTGAGTCTATAACAGAAATCCTAATAAAAGTGAATTATAAGAAAAAAGTACGTCGCTTTTGGAATTTATGATACGTTTCCAAATAGTTTGGTAATTTTAGACAAATATTTTTCTTCGTAAGTATTAGGACTAATACGAAACTGAACTTTTACTTAAAAATACACTCATTTTACGAAAAATGTACAGGTGAAGTTCTGCACGCAGATTCTTGTACTGCCATTTACCGGTATTTGGTTCTGTTCTATGCTGAACCTCGATCTTTCTGCGCAAGATTCTCGAAGGCTTCTGATATCACGCTATACCCTTATTCATATGTATACAGCTGAATGACATCGTTTATTTTCAAGGAGGTAAAGTGTATATCCTTAAATTTGAATTTAGGCGTAGTATTACGCCATAAGATTTTAACATCTTGAAAAAAACTTGAGGCTTAGCATAGAATAGAACCATTCCAATCAGAAGATATTTTCTAGAAAATACCTGTCCTTCAGCTACCCACATGCAATACTAAGCTTAATTAAAGTTGCTATATATTATATTCTTAGAGATGAATGTAACAATATGTGGGGTGAGGGGGGGTAATTCGGTGAAAGAAAAGGCATGTTTTTGAGAATTTTTTTTGGCGATACAGATAGTTGTTTTGCGGTGTACATCATAACTCGCAAGAGAATCATTTGAAACAAAAAAATCAAAGTGCATTTGTTAAAGGAGATGTTTCTCGAGGGAACCCTGGGATGATTTTTTTTTCTTTTAATTTTTCAACTTTTCATAGCACTTGGAAGCCAAAAAACTGATTTTCGCTTAAAAGAATCAGCTAATTTGTTATTGTAAAATTAATAATGATTAAAATAAACAAAAAAGCTCCCAGGGATACCTGGTGAATTATGTTTGGGAAGGTTTGGCGTCACCAATTATATACAACCACTTTATTAATAAAATAATAATTTAAATAAACTTCCTGGAGAAGACAGCAATGCAGAAGAATGTAACGGATTACTGTCTTCTCCGAAAATTTTTTTAAAATGAATATTTTAATTATAAAGCGGTCGTATATAATTGGTGACGTCAGAGCCTACCATACGGCCTTAAGGACAAACATTCACTGAATTCGAAGAAATGATATCTTTCCAAGAACTCATCCATTGCTAACCTTCACTAACATAATATTTTGAAATAACGAGGAAAATCCACAACCGGGCGCAAACGTTGCAAGTATAAACTGACACACGGAATTAAGAAATTCTACAAATTTTTGAAAAATATTCTCTTGCCTTGGATACGGACTACTACACGAAGTGCTTTGTTCATATTCTGAAACTTTCTCTAAAAATTACAGAACTTTCTGTAATGATAACAACAACAATAAGCATAGAACAGAACCAATCAAATATATATACATATATATTATAAATGTTATTAATTAAAAAATTGGCGCCACTTGAAACGTTAAATTTTGATTTTGAACTAACTTTTTCTTTTAAATTCTACTGAAAAATATATATAAACAAAAGTAATTTCGATTATTTTAGTCCCTATGAGAATCATAAGTTCATGAAACAAGCTGTTAAAATTTGAGCGTAATTGAACTAGGATTTCTTGAGATATTGTGTCATCCATTTCGGAAAAATCGGTTTCGAGTAAAACGGAATTGCAAGTTTACAACACGGTACTCACGAATAATGCAACAAACTCTCAATCGGCAAGACTTTTAAAATATTTGTAATCAAGGCAAATCCTTTTACTCACAAATTTTCCTTATATTATACTTTGAAAATATGAAATAAAAAAAAGTTCGATTTTTTCAACCCTCCAGACTAGAATACCCCCTTAAATGCGTTTTTCTTAGAATGAAGTTTTCAGAGAAGATGAGTAAGATTTCTCAAAAATCACTAAACTTATCTATTTAAAATTTAGCAGTCCTTAATTGAGGCATTTTTTTCCATTAAAACTTCTTTTTTATTTGTTAAAAAAAAAAGAATTTTCTCACAAAAATCTAAGTTTGAACTTTAACCGGCTGCTATTTTGTCCAGGAATTTTGTTTTGCAAAATCCTTCAAGCAAGGACTAGAAAATCTAATATCGACGAAATATTTTTGTATTTTTTATTTCTGATGATTCAGACCTAAGCAATGTTGCTCACTGCAAAGCACCTCAAAAAAAGATTCCACACGGTATCGGTCACCTTAATCAATGAATATTTTTGAATGAAAATTATACCAAATTTTGTTCATATGATGATCTTTTAAATATACAAACTTTTTCCGAAAATTATTCATTCATTTTTTCAAAAAAAAATAAAAATATTGTAAAAATTCACTTGATTTGTTTTAATACAATCTACCACTAGTCATTTTGACTGATTTGTTAGATCTTATGTTATGGCTTTGAAATGCTGTCATCTAAATTCACTAGAAATTCATTAATAATTATAATCAATTGCTTTGAAAGTAACTTGAAAGGTTTACTTTATTGTATTGGCTCTGTCCCTGAGATAATTTAACTTTTTTTTTCTCGAAAGAAAAGTGAACTCTAGCTTTAAGTGGAAATTACT
The DNA here is from genome assembly GCA_030998225.1 of Diplolepis rosae. Classification (NCBI taxonomy): domain Eukaryota; kingdom Metazoa; phylum Arthropoda; class Insecta; order Hymenoptera; family Diplolepididae; genus Diplolepis; species Diplolepis rosae. Next base: position 9,280,180 of record JAPYXD010000701.1, read on the forward strand.
GACGATCAGACGGAAAAGGAAGTACCTCAGGATTGCAGAGTATCGCGGAGGGGATATCACTGGCGGCAAGTGCCAAGCCGATCGCGACTTAATCTCGCCCCGAAGGAATCTTTGCAGAGCTTCCTCGACCCAGTCTCTGCTTCCGTAATGCGTTTCCTCGAGCATCGGGAAAGTCGAGAAGCAACGAAAGGATCGGATTATCCCCTGGTGCATGGAATGGGAGAAATAACGAAGGACTCTTCTTAAGCCGTCAGGTTCGAAATCCGTTTCCTGGCAAAAGATGGCGTCGTATGAAGGATGCCTCATCTTTTGATCCAAACTCTAAAGACTCATTTTCCCTTTTCTTTGACGAACCCTTTCTTGCAATCTATTGCACTCTATATACATATATACACTTAACGAGCATCTACCATCACTTAAAACGAGAATCTAAGACGTAATACGACTATCAATTTCATCTAAATAGTTTTTTGATCTACAGTTACTGACCTAAAATTCCAGCCAACCCAATAACCAGTTGAGTTCGCAATAACATCAAAAATGATTAGGGTTAAGTCAGTCTATGGTGCTTTTTGATCGACACCTTCAGTCTGCTTGGCTAGTAATTCGAGACTGCACTATTTTACCCTCCCTGTTAATTCTCACGTTGCATTTCGAGTAAACACGAAACCCTCGTCTCTATTCAGGAAACGAGGTTTCAGAATATTTCACATTTTATGGGCTTCTATTTTATCCAGATGAAACTTGTTTGCCTAACTTGAAATGCTTTTCAGTCTAGAAAAGTAAAATAGATGATTCATTTTTATTTTGAATTGTTTGATTACATGGAAAAAATCATTTCTTTAAAAATTACCGAACTCGACAGTAAAATGAGCATCACAAAACAGTTATGATAGATTATGTGCAAGATATTGTTAAAATGTTTGTACCATTCGTTATACGCGAGGCTTAAGTCTTCTGGAATGAGATATATAGTTAGAAGTGAGTTCGGGTTTGAATCCACACACTAGCCAATAAGAATTTTGTTTATATTGAAAAGGGAGTTCTTGAAATTTTCCTCAACTGGTTTGTAAAATATACGGATCAGGATTCCGGATTTCCTCAATAAATTCTCATCTGAAAAATTACTGCAGGATTCCATAATATCTAATGCATTTATTTTACATTTCCCTGGAGAAATTTCTGTGACATTGCCAAGCCATACAAGTCCGTAATTTTTATTGATTTTCTCTCATATCCTCAAATTCGGAATAAATTCGGTAAATTTAAAAGAACTAATTTTTTCCGTGTATGGTAAGAGATTTAAAGGGAAATTATTTGTGTAAAGGGGAATTATTTCAGGTTTAATTACACTCGAAGAAAAGGACAATTGTCTAGGTTGCATATCGTTCGTTCCTTCATGGAAATTAACGACCTACAAGCTAAAATTTTGGAGAAATTCATAAGGCCAGTAGAATTTTAATCTTTCCTAGTCTCTACCTCGGCTTGGACGGTCCTCTTACAAACGGCGAATTCTTGGTCTGAAATTTCGGTCGGATAATTGTCAAAGGAGCCACCGCCATGTTTTCACTATTTATACTACATAGCTGGCTGAAAATGCAATCGTTTTGGCGTGACGCCACGCGATGCAATTACGCGAGGAATTCCAGGCATGCGGGGTTGATACCACCCCATCAGTACGGATCCGTAGCTTTTACGCGAAACTAGCCGTCTCACTCTCTCTTATTCTCTTCATCTATTTATCTCCCTCTTTTACTCTTTCTCTCTTCCTCTCGAGTGAGCGCGTCCAAATTCCACAGCGATACAATCCAAAAACCTTGCTGCTCGAAACGAGAACCCCTTGTTATTATTAGCTGCTGGCAATCAGTCAGGTAACTTGATTACCTCTGTGTTAGCCAATCAGAGTGCACCTTGAGTTATGAACTTTTGAAAGTTTATACCAAGACCAAAAAGTCGGAACTTTCCATTGATTTAATTAACTTCATGTGAGTTCCGACAACAGTTTCAGCAAAAGTTAGAGGATTTTGTTCAATTAAGCTTCTTTATGGAAAAATTTTCTTAGAAGGCAATATTGCTCAGATGGTAACATGTTTAATATGATAATTAAGTAGCTACACTTTCAGGGGTTCGAATCCTAGTGCAGGGATGTTAAAAACCCAAAAGGATATCACACTCAGAAAAATGATTTGATTGAATCATAGAAAATGATTTGTTTAAATGAAATAAAATTTGTTTGATTTAAACAATATATCTTTGAACCAAATAAATATTTGTTTGAATCAAATTAATTTGTTTTCAAAAAAAATAAATTAATGCATTGCTATATGGTCAAAGATATAATTTGTTTGATTTAAGGCAGAAATTCATTTGATTCGAACAAATATTTATTTGGTCCAAAGATATTTTGTTTATATCAAACAAATTTTATTTCATTAAAAACAAACCATTTCTTTACATCGAAGAAAGTGTTTCAAACAAATAATTTTTTGATTCAATCAAATATTTTTTCCGAGTGCATGTTAGTAAATGTTTGTTGGTGCGACTTCTCAAACCATCAAGTAAAAATAATTGTATTTAACTCATTAGTCTCTAACGTTGCGTAAACGGAACATTTCAAAATTATCTCATTAAAAAAAATGACTCTTGCTGCTACAATTTATCCTCAACATAACAAGAATTACTTTTTATGAACTGTGCTGAAATTTGGGATTTCTTCTATATTTTCGTCAATCTAATTTTCTGGCGCAGAATACAATGGGATTTTCCAGATTACCAATTAAAATGGACCTGGCCTTTAGTAAAGGAGACATAACCTGATATTTGGCAAAGCATTAATGATTTTTGTATTCTTTTCAACTTGATAAACAGTTATTTAAATAACTGTTTAGTTATAAAATGGAGTAAAAACATCACATTATGTAATTCCCCAGAAAACGAAAAATTAACTTTTTCATACACAAAAAATCACAGCTTACTCAAGATCCAAAATAAATCACTGATGAGGGCTCCGATCAGAGCCGAAAAGTGTGATTATGTAAAACTTTGAATTTTTTTTTCAACCTTGGATCCTAAAGCCAACTATCAACATCAACCCATATCTTTAATTGTTAATCAAGAGTCAATGCAAGTCCAGAAAATAAATACAATATATAAAATTTCAAATTGGGTAGTTGAGTTCGAAATTAATTCTTTAAATTTAAATATATAAAAACTCTGTGTTTTTATTTTTCGAAGATTATTATCTCATAAGAATTAAATGACACTCATAAACGCATCGAGTTTTCTAGATATCCAAATCGATATCACTAAACCAGTTTGACTCAGTGAAATGGCAAACACGATGGCATCACTCTCCTTTTTATCTTTCACTCGATCCAGTTACACGAAAATCGTGTTACACACTTTTCCCCTGGTTCCCTGCACGTAAGCAAAGTCATTGTAATCTTAATCGGGAAAGTAAGAGGCGGAAAGTGGAATTGGCGTTATTCTCTTGGCGAAGGTACATTTCATAAATCCTCTTTAGAAAAGAAAGACCAAAGCTTGGGAAAGGTGAAAGTAGTCGCTTAATAAGAATACCAATCGCAATAAAGTAGGATTTGCATGTAATAAGTGAAGTAAAAAAGCGCAGCGTAAGGTCATTATTTCTTTAAGACTTCGTCCTACGCTGTCCTTGCTCAACGGAAATATCCAGTTAGTTGCGGACGCAACTCGAATCCGACCAGTACCATGTCAGGAGCTTGTATTCCTGCACCTACGATCGAATTAAGCACGCTCTCTGTTCCTGCGTCGACAGCAGTGCAACTTTTGTTGTCTCGGATCACAGAAATAATTGCTGTCGCAGGCACGATGAAAACTAGCAGAATGTCGAGAGAAGCTTATGACAACATATTAACTTTGAATAATAATAACTCCGCAACCAAAAATTTTGTAATCTAGTGACTTTAACAAAGTACTTGAAAATTTTGATAAAGCTAAGCTCCACAATTAATATTAATTATGTCGGTGAGGGTCTGCAACATTAAATCACATTTAACGCATCAGTATTTAAGTTCCTAAATTCCTACGTTGCCGACATTTTGGCTTTTAAACGCATGTCTATTTAAAATGAGATATCGTATTTAGAATTCGTGAAAAAAATATAAAGCACTAGGGAAAGACTCTAAACTTATGAATATTCACAATTAAAAATTTTCAAAGCATAGACATTTAGGATTTCATAGATTTGACAAATTTAATTTTACTATTTTTAAACTCGAAATCTCATTTTACATTAATATGTATACAAAGAAAAAATGTTGGTAACATAGGAATAGATGAGTGATACACAACCTTCAGGGCATCTGGAACAAATGTACAACCAGAAATCCAGTTTCTATATTTGTAAGCATTCAGGCTAAATATGTCTTAAGAATTCCTAAAAAATCCTTTTTTATGTTTTCTACAATTTCCCAAATTTCTTCGAAAAAATATTATTCATTTTGGACGCAGACGTTTAGAAGCCTAAAATCAATAAAATATTTTGGGGGCGTTCACAAATAAAGTAAGTCTTAACAGGGAGAGGGGTTCCTAAAAGATCACATGGGAGGATTAGAGGGTAAAAATTAGAAAACCCCCATGACATGTTTTATAGAAGCGTTAATTTGTGACGCATAATTAAAAATAAAATGTATTTCTGCAGAATAGAGATCCACAGGTGAACAGCAGTTAATTTTGTAGAGCTATGTGAGATTGAATCTCCGAAAGCGGCCTCTTGAATTTCCATCTGTCCCGACTTTATTAATGCCACACTTTAGGTATCGGGTTACAAATTCGACAGGGATCATTCAACAACGCGATGTAGGCTGGCTAGAGGCGTAAAGCGGGAGGCTAATTAATAACTCCAAATAACAAGCAGCAGATGGGCGCTTCGGGTAAAGCATTTGCGGTATACGCGGTAACAGAGAGAAAGAGGCGATCAGAGATCTAGAAATGTAGACGCAGAGAAAGAAATAAGAGAAAAATCTACCCTGAACTTGTGTGGTTGGGAGTTACACACGCCCACTCGTTACCCATTATTGCGCACGTGTGGTCCGGATGGTCGCGTGTATGCTATTAGCTAAAAAGGTGTACCCCCCGTCCCAACTGCTATTCTATATCCCAGAATTTATAAAATAAATTATCATCTTGGGACAGAGCGAGATTTTGAAGTACTCAAGTCCTTGAAGCAAAAATAAACCTGGCCTCGTTTCCGACCAAGGACCAGGGATGGTGCCTTGTTCAATTTTTGTGCATATGTCTTCTTTCCAATCCTTCGAGATGGCAAATGCTTTCCTGTGCGCAAGAAACGAAGTATATTTGATGCGAAAGGAAGTTATGACGTCGTTCTAGATAAAAATTGAGTTCTGTTGCTTGTAGATCATCAAAGGACTTTTTCCATTTTTTTCATTCAATTTCTTATAGGAGGGTCGTTTTCATAAAGGTGAAATTATTGTTTATTCCAATTTGAATCCAAATTCTCCTTTTAGAAACATCTACAGAAAAACGGTATTTTATTTTTTACCAAAAATTCAACTCAAAACATACACGGAGAAACATAATTCGAGATACTTTACTCAACTTTTGAGCAAAGTTGGATGTACTCATAGTTTTGAACGTTCATTGAACGATGACAAATTTTTTTTTTTTCATCAAAAAATTAATTATTTTATTTATATTTAGGGCCCTACAAATATACAATCGTTCATGAACAATACACTATTTTTTAAATTTCTGGACCAAAAACTAATCATTTAGTTTAACAAAAAATTTTTTTCATCGTTCAATGAACGTTCAAAACTGTAAGTACATCAAAGTTGGGACATATGAACAAGTTGGAGGTCTGATTAAAAAGATACCTTCATTTAGGGATCCTAAAGCCAATGAAAACTTACCAAGTATTATTAATTGAATCAAGGTTCAATACAATTAACTGTTTAAATTATTTAATATTATTGTAATATTTAATGAATTTGAAAATCTTTCTGTGGAAAAAAGACTCGACTGCGCTGGGATTCGAGCCCAGGTCTTTTGAGACCGGCAATCGAACGACCTGGGCTCGAATTCCAGCGCAGTCGAAAGCGTCTTTTATTTCACAGAAAGATTTTCAAATTCTTTAAATATTGAATTCATTTGCATTTATTTGCGATATAAGAGTTTGAAATTGTCTACGAGATTATCTGTCGACAACGTATCCTATCTGATACGCGACTAATGATCCTCCGATAATGTAGGCAGTGACAAAAATTTCAAACTCAACTAATTAATTTTAAATTATTGTAATAATTTGTGACTTACATTTTAAAAGTTTACTCTACATTTTTAAAGTTTACCGAACTGTAATGCATTCTTTAAAATTTGGTATGTTACAAATTATTACAATAATATTAAATAATTATAAATAACCGGCTTATATCGACCCTCAATAATATTTATATCGTTTGTCAACAGAATGTTTATCCGTCACATGTGCAATTTTTTATTTTTTTCTTCCTTTGTATTTTTATAGAAATAAATCTCACTGATGAGAACTCCAATCTGAGTGGAAACGTTTTGAGGAAAAAATGAAACCCTGAGTTTACATTATTTCTGGACCTTAAAGCCAGATTAAAAAAGTCATCTATCTATTAATATTAAATAATCTCCAACACGTCCATATATCCCAACTTTGCTAAAAGTTGAGTAAAGTTTCTCGAACTATTTATCTTCCTGTTTAGAAATAAAAGTATGCCATTGAGTTCATGTTACAGTTAACCGTAAATGTCAATAAGTTTCTTAGTTTTATTTCCTCTTAAAAAAGTGTTCCCAAAATTAATTTTACAAAAAATTTAACAGACGTTCTTTACTATCGTTTATTATGCTTCCCAAATTTTCAGAAAGATATTTTCTAAATCAAAAAAGTTATTTAAGGCATTTCGAACTCAACCATCTAATTTTAAAAAGTTATCTTACAGAAATGAATTAATATATATTTTTGTCACGTAGACGGTTTATTTATGGTCATAACAATAAAACCTAAAGACTCATGTATTTTTCAATTAAAAGCATTATAAGGTGCCTTTTTGAGATTATTTTTCTTATAGTAACGTCATCTTTTACTGGCGTAAAATTCGAATTGAAACATAAAGAAGAATGAGATTTCGGGTTGATGTAAAGTTCAAATGAAAGAAGTAGGAATCGTAATTAAATAAATAGTCATAATTTAATTTCAAGTTCCATTTCTGAAGAGGAAGTTGATGGGCGGCCGAGAGAGAAAAGATCTTTGATATCGAAGGCCCCATCGACAGCCTCGAATTCTTTGTTGTGGTTCAACTCTGATGCACTCTCTGAAGCGCGTGCGCTCGATTTATTCTTTTTTTCTTCTTCTGAGCTGTAAGGCCAAGAAAGGGTTTTCGATAAGAAACGAGTTTTAAAGGCGGTGTCCTTACTCGTCGATTTTTACCCTCTGTCGCATCTCAAAGTATTGAACACGTAGCACGTGGATATCGAAGAATACAGGGTCATTCCACGCGAAACTATTTATATTTTCGATCAACCCCTCATAAAATGATAAACTCATTTTTACATTCTCCTCATAAATGACAAGGTATTAGTTTTATGTAAAAAATAATTTTCGAAATCTTTATCAAATATTTACGTTTTGAGACCCCCTGAGTCAGAAAAAACGGTTTCTACAAAACTGTCTATTTGTCTCTAGTAGTAGTAGATTGTATACTCGATAACTCTCGATAGAATTGAGCTTTGGAATGCTTTATCGGAGCAAAAAAAGTAAGGAGAAGTTCGTTAACCAGCCACATCCGAACAAAATTGTTAGAATAGGAGAACTTTTGTGTTTTTGAAAAAAACTTTATGAAAAAATCAAAAATTCCAATACTGGTTTCTGATAGTGCTCATAAATCTCTACTAATTAACCAAATAATATTTTTTGATTAAACTAAAATTAAAAAAGTTACAGTATGTTAAAAATTTTTAAAAGTCAGTATCTAAATTCCATTTTTCAATTATATTATACGAAATACGAAAAAAAATTATGATACAAAATTGTTTACTACATAAAGATCGACAAGTTTGAGCGGCAACATTTTTTCATAAGATGTACATTTTTTTTTATAATTTAAAATTATGCTATTAAAAATCCAAAATTCATTTGTGAAATAGAAAAAAACGTACACTGAGAGACTTTTCGTTAGAGTAAATGATAAAGATGAATCAAAATTTAATATAATATCGTTCCAAAATGGGGAAAGCCGAGGCTTTATTATACTTATTCATATTATGACATCGAAGTTTGATATAGTCATAACGGTCTTTAATACATGAACAAGATAAAGTAGTATTTTAAATACTAAATATTATGAATCTCTATTCGAGAAATTGAAAGTACGAGAAAATGATATTATGATTACTAAGTTGGCTAAAAATAATTTGAATAAGATGAATAATGAATGTCACATTTTGGAAAGCATGTTTGAGAAATTCATATTATAAATATGAACTTGCCAGAAACCTCACGACGCGCAGCAAAAATCAAAACATTCATTCTCGGTTTTTCATATAATTTGTTTCAGAATGTCGTCCGAGTACTTCCGACGTTATCCGAATAGCTTCGTAGACTCGAATCCAAGTCTGCCCAACCCCCAACTCAGTAGTGGCTTATAAGCGACATTTATTTCGGAATATGGCAAGCGAGAATAGCCGAGAGGCTTTAGGCGTTAGGAATGCGTTTAGTTAATGTAGATATAGGTAGAGTTAGGGGGTTCGAACCCAAAAGCGATTCTGAAATTTAATTTCAAGCGTATGCGAATATAAATAGTGTAGCATTGTGTACTTAAATATATGAACATAACTAAGGTATGATAATAATATTTGTGTGTGTTTCCACTGAAACCTCCCCTCTTCTGAGTGCCCAAAGCTCTCCCCTCTATCTTCCTCTTGCTTCGCACGCGTTAGAAAAAGACACCACAATCCATAACCCGGAGACGTCCGTTCTGAAGGTCAAACTTTTTGGTGGAGTGAGTGATTTTTCATATAGTGGTTTTCAGATTCACATATTCTTTGTTTCGCTTCGAAACTTTGATATAGTAAATTTCAAATTCTCGTAGGTTTTATAGCAGTTAGTAAAACATATATTCCATTTATTCAAACGAAAATATTAATTTCGCCGCTTGAAAACCACTATATTAATTTCTGATACGTAAACCCTGTTTGCCTCACTTTGAAACGATATTATACTAAAATATGATTCACTTTTACGATTTATTCTAACGAAAAGTCTCTCAGTGTAGGTTTGCCGAATTGTTCGTTTTAATAAGATCTACAAATTTTGTCTGCAATAGTTTTTGTTAAAACGTATATTTTTCATTTTAATTTAAAAAAATACGATTAAAATTTAAAACTTCCATTATTTAAACAATATATGTGACATGTGAAAAAAACGTTAAGATGGAAAATTATTTGCCTAAATTATAGGTCTACATATTCTCAGTAGGACATTTTTTGACAAAATGTATATTTTGTTTCTGTTTTAAAAACACACTATTGAAAATAAAAAATTCTATTTTTCAACTAAAATCTGTGAGATACAAAATAAATGTTAGAATAAATAATCGTTTGCTTAAGAACAGTCTACGAATTTGTTTCCTTTTTTAGATATTTGAAAGAAGATAAATTATCATGTAAATTATTAGAAAGTTACAGAAATGTAAACAGAAAATCGAGCGCGATTTTTATGACGAGAATGTGTTCCTTAAGGCTGAAAGAGCTTTAAGTAAATTGAATTTTCTTTTTCATTTGAAATCAAAAAATTTAGTAACTTTGTGAAAATTTAATTCACATCTACAATATTATAAAATTGACTTGAGCTTCAGTATCAAATTACAACAAATAAACTTATATCTATGCGAAGAATATAAGACTCAGCGCGACATCCAAACAAAACGGAGCGCGACGATCGAATCGCGCGTTCTTAGGAGCGCTCAAACTTGTATGTATGGTTATTTTTGAAAACTAAAAGAATATTGATTTCGTTTCGATAGGGTGTGGACAGAAGCTATTACAGTTTGCTGAAGCAAAGTTTCTAACGTTTGAATGAGTGTGCTCATGCAAATGTGTGCGTACCTGAACCGTGAGGTCGCGTGCGTAATAATTACTTTTCGTTCCGGTCCGAGTCCGCTGAAAAAGCAACATTTGCGCAAGGACGACAAACAGTGCGATGCGCGCTGAAACATTGCGTGAGCGGTCAAACGAAAACGACAAAGCCTTCCTGCTTCTTCGCTGCGGGGTGTCTGCCAGCTTACTCGAACTGTCTGTCTGCGAGATTGTACTTTCAGCCAGGCATAGTCAACTCTGTTTTATCAAACCCTCGTGTTTCCGGCCCTCTAGTCAACTTTCCATCGACGATTAAAAGAGCACGACCGATCAAAGAGAGATTCGCTAGCGATTAGAGAAGTCCCCTGCTGTCATAAACACGACATGTGCCATGGATAAATGATTATTCTTTGAGGGATGCAAAAACACAGATTAAATGAGAGCGAGACTTTTGTTGAGTCAACCTCGATAACAGGTGGCAGAAAGGCAGATTAAAAAAAAATTTTCTTCTATAGACAAAATCAATAAGGATAGATAAGAAATGTAACTAACCGAAATCTTTTTTGTTTGTTCCAGGTGAGTCCTACTTTTGTATTCTAGTCGAAAATGTTTTCCTGACTGTAAGTAAACAATGTAGTTTTATATTTTCATCATATATGAGAAGGTATTAGATTTGTGTAAAATTTGAAATTTTTTTTAACGAATGTCCACGTTTCTTGACCCTCTAAATAAGAAAATGGGTTTTATCATTCCTGTTACAGTATTTAAAAACTTGAGAAAATTAAATAATCAAACTCCATTTTTCAGTCAAACTATTCGAGATACGAAAAAACTTTGATATGCAATAGTATATTTCGTATCAAGTGCGGAAAGACGTATTTTACGCAAGAGCGTTAGAATACGCCTTTCGGCACAAACGATATTTTTTGTTCCCTGTATACCGAAAGTTAGCCGAGTCGGTGTCGTTTTGCGTGCGGAAAGTTGATTTTCTCGCACTCTTGCGGTAAAATTTTAAGTTTTAATTTTCTGCACACTTGAAACTTTATCTCATTAGTGCGTGAAAATCATCTTTCCACACGCAAAATTACACCGGCCAGGCTAACTTTCGGTGTGCGGCGGACAAAAAATAGTATACTTGAAAAAGTTATAAAAATTTTGATTTACATATTTTTGACAGAATCAATATTTTCCGTTTTAATGAAAGAAAAGTTATTTGTTTAAAAATCAACAACAAATTTGTTTTTATATTTAACTGAGTCAATAAAATCATTTACAGTATTTGATTACATAAAAATGAATTAATTCATGCAACAATTTTTTATTCTTCGCGAGTCTAGGCCATCCATCTAGCGGTTGGTCGAATGTCGAATGCGAGTTTCGTGATGAAAATCTGTTCCTCAAAGTTGAATCCAAACGAGATAAAATTGTTATTATGCTACAAGTATTAATGTTATGAGTATACAAGAAAATATGTTTTGTTTTTTAAAACATTACCTTTTAGAAGGAAAGACGATTCAGTCATATTATTCCATTTGTACCATGCTAAGAGCAAATTGCAATAAATATGATGATAAGGTTGCATTTAGAATAGTAATAACAGTAAAGAAGCAGGATAGAAAATGTTTAGCCTTGGATGTCTTTGACTTGAGAGAAAGAGGAAAAATTAAAGTAATAAAAAGGAATCAAGAGTCGATCGAGCGACGCCTTTTGGAGCTGCCGTTTGGATAAAAACACAATTAACCCTTTGAAAACATCGAGCACGCGTTCGCTATCGAAAGACTCGGCAGCTAATGCCCTCTTTAGATTACCTTTAAGCAGGTTCACGCCTGATCGGCTGAGTGAGTGGGTGGTCTTTCTCCCAGTAGCTGTCTGGGAGGTTTCGACTTTTAGAAGCGTTGCTCCTTCAGACTCGGCACTACTGGCACTGATGGCCCGATAACGTTAACGACTCAATTAACGCTAGCATCCGACATTTACTCGAAAAATTTCAAGATGTAACCTTCCAAAAAGAGTAATATATCATTTCTAATGAATTGCACATCCACAAAATGTTATTTTAGTAATTTTTTAAATTGAAATATTTTATTAGAGGAATTTTTTTAATATGAATTGAATCACGTGATCGAAAAAATCATTTTATTTTCAACCGATATTTTTTGCAATGATGAATGTTTGTTTTGCTGTCAGTAAAATTATTTTTCTTACTAGCGGGTCATAAGGTACATTTTATTACCTCCTGCGGGGCAAACAAATCCACTTTTTGACTCCCTAATAGGATAAAAATCGTCTGCAACATGGGAAAAACATTTATTTTAATTATGTGATTGTTGCACTCGCTTTGTTTGGGCATCAAACTTCACACTCGCAAAATAAACTCTTTTTCCCTAGTTACACAATATACTATAATTGGTCGGAACCTTTTACAATCGACAGGCTTCCATTAGTATGTTCTATATCATGTTTCGAAACTTCAGCCAAAAATTGTATTTATTGTAGGAAAAATTTAGGGGAAACTAAAATAGTTTTCTTGATCGCGTAACTCATTTGTGCTCTTAAATATTTTTTCATTTGGTATCTTCCGAATTTAGATCTTTTGAAATCTCCCCTAATTGGAAGCATCTATCATCTCCAATGAGTAGTACCAATGAGAGGTAAATCAGATTAGGTAATAGCAAAAGGTATATTTCTCAATTAAAAATATTCAAACTAAGGTATTTTCTAAATACAGTCCCTGGCCATATTATTATACTCGCTTTTTTTTTGTTGATAGCATAAAATCTTCTATTATTGACAATACGCATATTAAAACTTTTCCCTAAAAATAACATTGAAGACTTTAAAATTATGCATAAAACGACCTGAAGATGAACTGTTTTTGTCAATTTTTCTGAGAAAGATATTGTGGAAAATGTCAAAATTTCAAACTTTTCTTAAATTATGAATAACTTTTGAAATAATTGATGTTTTTAGATGTTCTTCGACTCATTTTAAAGGTAAATTTACGTGAAATGGAAAAAAATGTGCCAACAAATTATACTATTGTAATTTTTCCCTAGACTTTGAAACGCTCTAAAATTAGAACAAAAAAGGCGTAAAAATGATAACCCATATTAGGGAAATATAATTATTTGTACAATTTTTCATGAATAAATTTGCAAGTTTGAATTTTTTAGGGAAAAGTTTTAATATGCGTATTGTCAATAATAGGAGATTTTATGCGATCAACAAATATAAAGTGAGTATAAAAAGTTTATTTTCAAAGAAAAACTGTTCAAGATTGTGTAACTGAAATTGGCAATGCTATTTTTTATTTTTACAAAAGGTATATTTCCGACGTTAGACTAAATAAAATAATGAAAAACGATAAAAATTGACACATCACATCATCGCAAATAAATATATTTCGTCTGTAAGGATGAAACATCTATTCATTTCATATTATTTAATGTATTTACTAATTAGAAATATTCAAATTATTTAGGTTAAGTGACCTCTGATTCTCAGCATTCGTATCTGAGTATTTAAAAAAACTTTCGAATCAAAATATTCGACTTTGAAAGTATCTACATTTTGATCATAAGAGAATAAATAATGAAAACTCTTGAGTATTTGAATTTGTATTTCATAAATTAGAAACGTTTAATTTTAATTACGAGAAGAAATTAAGTACTGACATCTTTAATGACTGAATTTAAGTTATGTCATGCCACTTTCCTATTTGTGGTCAAAATTTACTGCCTGGAAAAAGCTGGGTCGCTTCTGCAGTTGAAACGGAGGATAAATTTTAACCAGATGTGAAGAAAACGACCCTTGTAGAGTTGTAAAGCCCTCATGATGTTTTCAAACTTTGTGAGTATCTTCTGTATATATGATGTCTTCCACATCCGGTACGAGTCGAGGAGAGTGACCAGATTTTTATGAGGAAGTTTAGGAGCCAAATATTTTTAGGTGTTTTAGCATCTAAGGGTCTTTCTTTTTTGATAATAAACAACCCTTTGTGTATATTTACTTCAGAGATTATATAATTTACCCAAAGAGTTCAAGAAAAGCGACTTAATCTATTTCCAAGACATGTTGAAACTTTTCATTATCTAAATTATCCTTACAGCGAGAGTTACATGTGTTAAAGCAAGTTCTGTGTCAACTTTTCTACTATTAATTAGATTAATTTTATTTATGCACATAAGTTAAACGAGTTCTATGAATTTCCAAAAGTTAAATGGGTTTCATTGATTTGCATAGATTTAACGAATGCAATAGGTCTTGTAAAATTAAATGGACTTTATAATATTGGAGTTCTATAATAATTTATGAGCCAGGTGCATCTTGAAGTGGTTGAAATTGGTTCTTTGCACTTTTAAGAATCGATGTGCTTTTTTGTTTAGATCGGGTTAAAAATTGATTTTGTGCTATCATTAGTTGCTTTGAAATGTGCCTCAGGTCTCAAACTTCCATTCTCTTTAGTCTTTGCAGCGACCGGTAGCGAAACACACGGCTTCAGAAATGTAAATACCGATCGGCCAATCAGGCTGATTGGTCCCATTCGCTCGAATGCTCGTCATTCACGGCTTTAGAGACCATGCCTGGAGCATGTTCATGGATTTCTGTTCATGGATCGAGGCATTGTTCGAGACGGCCTCATCGAATGTGAGCGTTACAGTCAATGTCGACAATTCGCTTGCATGCGAACTAGCCACAATTATTTCCTATAATTCTCACTGTCTTCGAAACCAGTTTCAATCCAAATTTCGCCAAGAATTATGGATATTGTGAACTCATACTGATTGAATTCGATTATATTGGCTGCTGAATATACGTGTACTTGCATGCATCATGTGCTCAAATGACAAGAAAAAGTCAAGTTAGGATAATTTTTCAATTGAAAACAATTCAGCTGTATTGGGAACCGCACAGATGGTGTTGTAGTTAGAAAATGAGAGCAACAAAGGGGTTTCAAGCTAATCTTGAAATTGTTTTGGAAATAGTTCTCTGCATTGAAAAGTCGTTTATTTGGCAAAACAAAGATGCGTATTGTTGTTATACATATATCACGCATTTTTCAAAAGTGAATGCTTTAAAATCTTTCACTATTCGGTTTGAGGTTAGTACTTATTACGTTTTTCAATTCGATTAACTTCAATTTTATTTTGAAAATTTCTTCTGTGAAAAAAGGAACGCTTCCACTCCGCTGGGTATCGAGCCCAGGACCTTTCGATTGCCGGTCGAATTCTCTATTATCTGAATTACGGAGGTTCCACACAATTTTTCTCACAGAATCTATTTACGCCTATTTGGCTACGGATATATCCTGAACTATTTACTAATTTTTCAAAATCATTTCAGTGGATTATGTTGGTCATTGGAAAAGTGTATCAATGTTCCTTTTTTCACTGAACATTTTTTCAAAATATATTGAAAATTCCATCTGGTCTTAAATGCCGTTAATTTGATTCTAAATCACGGGTTGTTAAGGTCAATATAGTAGAGTTCCGTTATCACGAATAGTGATACACTTTTCTAATGATCGACATAATCGACTGAAATGATTTGGAAAAATGAGTTCAATTTTATTTATTTCAATTTGTCATTAAAATAAATATTGATAATTGTTTTTCTTTTTAAAATGTGAGCATTTTAGTAATTAATGAAAAATCCTTTTTTTGTAACAAAGTAGGCATTTTTGAGTTTTAGAATTAGACTCTAATTTCACTGAATTTATGGAATGACAAAAATCGTTTGAGGTCATGGATCAACCAAATCATGGGACGACTATAATTGCAATAACAGTCTGCGAAGTTATTTTAAAATTAATGTTTTAAATAGATTTTTGATACCAGGCAGACCACCTTGCTTCTTTTTTTCACGTTTTTCTAGTACCAAAAATCCATTTTATATATGAATTTTTGAAAAACCTTACAGACTGTAATTTAAATTACCGACGTTACGTGCTTCAGTTGATCCATACTTGGAATTCTGTTTCAATATAACAAAAGATTCAACGTTGTTAATAGAATCTACCATGATTTAAAAAGTTTCAACATTTGATTATTTTTAAAGAAAAATGATTATAATAGAATAATAATTGAGTTGAATTCTTATTGCATTGGTACTTTTTTTACAGCAAGTGGTGTTTTAGACTTAAGCAGTTCCCAATAGGAATACTTTTCTAAATTACTGAATTTAATTTCATATAAGGTCTTGGAAAATAATATGAGCTTGCAAGTTTGAAAGGACTGGAATTGGAGCGTTTTCAATAAGGATTTTGAAATTGAGGGATTAGCATTCTTTTTTTTTTTACATATGTCCTTTGTGCTTCATATTCCATTTATGTTCTTAGTGACGCCGAAAACGTGTTCTGTGGTAAATAACGATTCGATGGCGGACCGAAGCTCGCGGATTATCGTATGGGCACGTACGTTGATGGTAATCGACCTTCTGCAAACCCCATGTATTGAAATATTCTCTGAAAAGGGGTTCGGGGTTAAAATGACCATCGGAATAAAAGACTAGGCGCTAAGGCAAAATTTATGTGAGTTATGCTCTCTTCCCTTCCAGGAATGAGTCGCTATTAACCGTATTATAAAAAAGAAAAACATCGGAATCAAAATTTTGAAAAAAGAAGTACCTTATCTTTTTTTATTGGCATATCTAAAATTTACCTCGAATTTTATGGCATAAATCGTTTAAAAGAAAGCATCTAGTGGTTTCCCGTTACTCCAATAAATTATACATTTCGCCATATCCTGAGATGTTTCCAATAAAATCGAAAAGACATATTTCAAACTATTTTATTTCACTTAGATAGTAATGGGTTCCTATCTAGTTTCTGGTAGGAAATATCTTATCGAAAGTGTCAATCGCGTTCTATGACCGAAACCGGTTGAAGACTCGTATCATTTACCAGCTGGTCACTAAGTTAGTATCGATTTTTTTCGATTTTGTCCGATTCTATCGAGACTTGTCTCGGCTATAGATTTTCTAAAGCCTTTTGCAGCCACGCCCGGAAAGCAAATCTTGATTCACGAAATTGGAGAATCGAGGGGAAGGCCTAGGTAAAAGCAATAACTTCTACTATTCGGGGAAAGATAACGTTCAAGGAAGTAGATGTTTACAAGACCCAACGGAGTCTACAGTTGGCCAAGGAAAGTAATGACGCTACTCGAGAAGATGAAACGCAATGGCCAAATCTCCTTTCCCCCTTACAATCAAAAGCGGAAGTGCAATTTTCAGACATCTTGAAAATTGGATTTCTCTTTTTTTTTCAAGCACAAGACCAGTTTCTTAAATATTTTTAATATTCGACAATTAATTGTTTCGAATCAGGTATTTTTTATCACTTGATGTTTCATATTGTATTTTCCAGTTAAGAGAATTCACTTTGTGAACTTTCTTCAATTGAAACTATATTTTATCTTTTAGTGCTTCACTTCCGTTTCCGTCGTTAAATAGATATCTTTTTGCTTTTTTTTGTTTCCCTCCTCCTAGTAAAAACATAGTTTACGAAAGTATGGTTACAAGTTTAATCTGGTTTAACTTGTTTACCGGACTTCGATAAAGTAGCAATGCAATCTGTGCAGATTTAACGCGGAGCGCGGGCGCGAGCTCCTTTAACTCACGTGTAACTCTGACTTAAAATTTATTATGGCGGTAAATATAGCCAGTAGGAGGAATGAGCAGATAAAGAGAGCGAAAAAGAAAATGAGAACAGTAACAAGAGTGGAGAGAAAGAAGAGTTCTCCTTGTACTGGCATTTATAACGTTGCGCTCGAATTTTTTGTTAGACCTCGAGGAAGATCGGAGCAGCTGGCACGAGTGTAGACTGCAGATCCCCGCGCAAGAGATGTTTCGCTTTAACCTTTAACGAGGAACCAGAGAGGATTCATTGAGAGCCGAGTTGCCGTCGGCTTTGGCGACCACGTGACGCCGCTTCTCCACTTTTCCTTTTTACGCTTTCTTCTTTTTATCCTCCAAAAAATGATGAGCCTAATGACGTGTTTGCGCGATTTACATCTTTTAATTGGGACAAGTGAAGATTAATTACGATTCAAATCCACCTTTTTTATTTACCTGCTCATCTATTTAATTTATAATAGTGTATCGACTATTTTCACTTTGAAGTGTAGTTTTGAAAACATAATACTCAGAAAAGAAAAGAGACTTAGTACTTTCTAGGAGAGAATTTCTTGCACGTGTGACGCTTGTGGACACACAGGGAAATTTGAGAGACTCGCGAGTGACTCTAATCCGTCCTTTAGGGGCTTTAGACGTATGAAGAACGTACACCGCTTAAGTACCGGCCTGGGGGTTCTCGAGAGTAAATATTTAGGAATTTTTGAAGAGCTCCAAGTGCCTAAGAAAACAGTTTACATCGGAACAGGGCGTCCTTCTCATGAGTCCAACGAGAAGAAACGTCGAGGCCAGAAGTCTTCCGAGCACCCATGGGAACTCTGCTCTCTTCTTAGAAGATCGCAACTCAAACATCCTGCAACCTTTTGCTCGGCAAAAATTCAGAGCGAAGCTTTTTCGGATAAAACGTGCCTTTTCTCCTCCCTCTATGATCAACGCAGTGTGTGTTATTATAGAAAAGAAGAACGAAGCCAGTACGAAGAAACGTATTCAAATTCATTTTTATAAAGAATCCAATATCAAACTCAATACGTTTATTTGATATGAAAGATCTTTATTCAAACTCAGTAAAGTCTCATTTAAGGATTTATATCCGAATAAATAATTTTAAAAAATGCAGTTAATGTCAAGCGAGAGTTGCAGATCAACTGAATGGAAAAAATCTCACATTAAGAGAAGTAAGAAATCTTCGAGCTACGCCCCTAGCTGGAAATAATTGCGTGCATGCGTTCCAAATATTTTTACGACCACTTGGGGATGTTTTTTTTAAATCATAAAAGTGTATTCCACTTGTTGAGGCGAAGGCAGGATAGTTTCTTATGCAACATTTTACTAACTCCGTGTCCCGTAAAAGTCCACATCGTGTACCTTAAACTATTTAACTGTTTACTGTGTACAATCGGGAAAAAAATACGACTATGGGTCCGACAGTGACGTCGATTTAATGAGGCCATGGAGCGAAACTTGTGAAAGCTCATTATACTTCGCCACTCTACAAAATGAAGTCCAGGGTGTGGAGAACGAATCTGCAACGGGTTACGAGATCTTCGCACGTTCATTACCGTTCCAAATATATATATGCACACGCATAACGAACACGTTCGAAACGTGCTAGTGTAATTCGAACTTTCGCACGTGACTTCTGTACCGAAGATGGATTTAGCACATCAATGCTTCTGGCTGAAAAAAATTCTATGATTCGGTATCGCTTAGTTTTGAATGCTTCAAATTGGGCAATACTCAAACTTCACTTCTTTTCTCGATTGAGATTGGTTTGTAATTCAGTGCTTCTAGTTGAAAAACTCATGATCCTAATGGTTCTAGTTTGATATAAAAATCGAAATATTCCTTTGAAATACTTGAAGAAATATTTCGGAGCTTAAATCTAAGAACAAAGTCAAACAGATTAGTGAAGGGGATAGAGGTTGAATGGTTTGATTGTGCTCATTCGGGTAATTAAACTACCTCGGTAGACATGATTTTCGAGACTTTCCGCGACATTAAGCTCGCAACGTCTTCTTTTTTATCTAAGTCCCATCAGGCGCTGCGCGAAGTGGCCGCGCTTGGTCGAATTCGCTCTGGAAGGCTTAATCTGTTATTTGCACAGCGTCGATGCAAGATGAACGACGACCTAGCCCGCCTATCGAGGAAGAATTATTAACCAGGGCGATGACAAAGCAGATAGCAAACCCAAGTTTCGTGCCTGGTTCGAATGGAAACGATTAATTATCAGCAAATAACGAACAGCCCGGTGTGTACTTCCATTTAAATCAAGATAGAAAACATCATTCGGACGAAGGAGGCCCTCCAGGGCGGAATCTTATCACCACTAAAATTTCAAATCTTAATCTTCTCGCATTTATTTCATTTTTTAAAATTATTTTCAAATATTTTCATCCTAACAAACGTTTATCATTTCGATCATAAGGAGATGTGACGCATCTGTCAAGAGGCTATCAAAGAAAAATTTTCTGATTTCAGTTTCCACTACTTTTTTTCAAAAATATTTTTATTCCTTGATGAAATTTTGAAAAATGATAAAGGACCTGATAAGACAAGTCCTCACGCAGAGAAAAGTATTTTACCACTTTACTATCAAGATGCATAGTTCTGTTCATAGCGTAAAATATTGTACAATTTTATGCAATTTAACATCTTTGTTGTAGCAAGTAGAATATAGACAGTAATTGGTACGTATATATTGTAAGGATTACCATCTCTATTGTACCCACTACGATACAATTTACATATGAAGCGCTTAGAGCAAAAGGATAGTAAATATTGTTGTCATAGAAAAGTGAAACATAAAAATGGTCGGAGCAAAAGGAAGACAAATCTTCTTCAGCGGTAAAGCGAAACAAAATAAAGTTAGAGCAAAAAAATCTTTTTTAGCAATAGAGCGAAACAAAATAAAGTTAGTGGAAAAGAGTGACTCGGTTGTCTCGCTTTTGCTCCAAGATTAAAGCAGGACAACCAAGTCGCCCTTTTTCTCCAACTTTATTTTGTTTCGCTTTACCGCTAAAGAAGATTTGTCTTCCTTTTTCACTTTTCTATGACAACAATATTTACTTTCCTTTTGCTCTAAGCGCCGCAATATAATACATACATACAATTTTTTAATTAATCAATCTGAAGAGAAGACAGGGGAACTGTCTTATTAGGTCCTTTATCATATCCAAAAATTTTATTGAAATGATTTATAATTATAATTGAATAAATTGATAAATGACTTTTCATCACGATTCAAATTTTTAAAGCACATAAAATATTCTCTTCCATCTCACAGGATTTAGTTATATCTACAAACAAATTTTATCAAGCTAATAATTATTTTATTAGACGATCAAAAAAATGTTGAGCTAACAAAATAATTTTGTTCAAAACTGTTTCGTTGTACAAATACCAAAAAAAAAATTGTATTAGGCTAACAATACTTTTGTTGGTGATACCAAATCTTTTCCTCAGTTGAGACTCTTGACCGATGTGTTGTATGCCCTTAAATAGCCATTTTCTTGGAAGTAAAAGTTGAAGAGATTCTCGTATTTAGGACACATTATAGGGAGACATATTTTATTATATCGAGGCATGTCAGAGAATTGGAGTCCACCTTTTTCGGATCTTCGACCCCCATTTTATTGGGATCGTTCGACGCCCCATAAATCGTTTATCCATGTTGAATACAGCCCCGGCATTCGTAGTTGAGAGTCGGGAGTCGCGAGTGAGTCGGAGAGGTCGAGAAAGTTTCCCGTCAGACCTTTCAGACGGAAAGTGTGGCTTGCAAACGACGCGTTGCTGCTGGGTATTGGTGCGGGAACTTCGAACAAGAGAATGCTTTTGCATCACGTATACGCACCTGTGAAACGAGCCAAAAAGTAACTCAAGAAAAAAAACGAGAGACTTGTGCACATACAACGATTGGAATATCGTTTCAGGCGCCAGCGATGTATACTAGTCGCATGTTATGTGAAAGAATTCGATTTTCTCAGGAACGTCTTTCACTGAGCCTTAGAAAAAAGTTACCGTGGGGATTTTATAGACGGAAAAGTTTTTCACTAAATCTGGGTAAATATTCATTTAACTTTCTAATACAGTTGAAAAATGAATGCATGTAACTTCACAATGTAATCAGGTTTAGCAAACGGATCGTGAGTCCAGTTAATCCCCTTGAAATGAAAAGAACCCTCGAGATAAATTTCTTTCTCATCATGCCTTTTAATTTGAGTCAGATAATTAGATTTATCAAGTCACGGAGTTGACTTCTTTGCTTTCTCTACAATCACGCACTGTCAACCTTGCAACTCTCGAGCTCTCGAGAGGTTTTCCATGTCTGACGCACGTCAGTTAAACTCGTGGAGAGAATAAGCGCTGTCGTTTAAACTTTTAAAAAAAGTGTCCTTCGTTACACTTTGTGGAATGCACGTAGCGCGGAGATAATTAAGACCGAGTCGACAAACTCAGGCAAGACGAAGGAGTCGATCAAAAAGCATCGCTTTGAACGTGAGCCGCGAGCATGTCCGTCGGAGACTACAAAAGCGTTTTCCAGTCGGCGAGAACGACCCACTAATTTATCCAGCCTTCGGGCACCTTCGGGGCCAAAAGAGTCACGCAAATTGTCGTACGCCGCGAACTTTTCGCTTCGACGAGCGGAAAATCGAATCGAGAGTTAATTACCACGACTCGATGATCGAACCGGATGGGACGCAAGCGTCGGTTTTATGATCAACGATTTAATCCACTGGAGCGCGAAGGAACACCTGGGCATGCGTGATTACGATGCTCGGAAGATTCTCTAACGGGAGGCATAACGCTAGACACGAAACGACCCCGTATCCTCACAACTGGCGTTGTTATGGTTCTGAGAGGACGTCATCATCTGGTAGGGATGTACTGTAAGCGTCCCAACCACGAAAATCGCCATCCGACTTATGGTTTTACGAGAGGCCGTTATCCTCGCCTGCGCACTGATTAGATCATACCAGCCCTATTATGTGACCTGAGATCTTAAGTGGATCTGTCCGTCCTTATTTGTCGAAGCGTATCAAACTGGTATAACCGTATGCTTATCAAACATTACTCCTGTGCAATTGTTTTTATTTGTTAGTATCTTTTCCACATAGAAGCAATCAGCTCCGAGCATTTTTTCGAGGCTTCTAGAAAGTTCTGTAAGTTTATGACATCACGCTGCAACCTACTTCTCTATTCGAAAGAAATATTTTTCAATTAGCATGGAACAGAACCAATCGAAGTCTATTAAATGTCGGTAATTGTCGTTGCAGGAATTTCTATTGTTTCCTTATTGGAATGTACTTACAGTTTTGAACGTTCATTGAACGATGACAAAAAATTTTTGTTCAAAACAAAATTAATTATTATATCTATATTCATATCCTTTTAAGTATACAATCTGTTATTTAATATGGGCTACTTTTTAATTTAACAGGCAATGAACTAATCAGTTAGTTTGAGAAAAAAATGTTTTCCACCGTTCAATGAACGTTCAAAACTGTAAGTATATTTATTGGAAGCATTTTTAAGCTTTACAAATTTGAACACGTAAAATCTTTAAATTTTCAGGTCCTGTCATTTAAAGTCGATCGTTTCCCAATTTGCAGAGATTGTCGTAGAAAATTTTTTCGGACTTGGCACTCAGAAAAAAGGTTCAGTTAAATTTACTGAAGCTAATCGGTTTTAAAAATTTTCGGTTAAAATTACTAAACTTTTTGTTAATTTAACCAGTAAACATTGTTTACTTATTATGGTTAAAAAATTCTGGTTATATATATATTCTGGTATTATTATTCCAGTTAATGTTACAGGAAAATATAGTAAAAGTAGTTTTAAGATACGTCGTTGGTAGTGTTGCTGTCTACACAATCTGACGCCTTTTCGTTTTTGTTAGTTATGTTATGTATTAGGACGTTTGCAAAAATAAGTGAAAACGAAAACAAGGTAGAGTCCAAAGGAATCTCAAATATGTCGCGTATTATCTCGAATTAGTCATACAAAGTTTCAAAGAAATGGAGAATAAAGTGTACAAGGTCTTAAGTGAGTGGGAGTCAGATAACTCAAAGGAAAAATTATAATTTATGATTTATAATAAATATATATTTTTTCATTTTGATAATTATAATTCCCACGTCTTTAAATCATTATTTTTATTTAAGCTTATGTTAGCATTAAACCGTTAAATGAACTAAATTAGTTAAATTTACCGGAATATATCATGAATGTAACGAGAAATTTTTTACTAGAAAAATTACGGTGATATCAACTAGAAAATTTTATTACATTAACTGGAATAAAAGATCAAAACAACCGAAAAGTGTTTACTAGCATTTATAACATTTTTGATCGAAATTATTAGTACGGCTCTCCGTAACATTTTTTCCGGTTCAAATAACCGGAAATCTGGTTGTTGTAACTAGACTTTTTTTTTCAACTAAAAGCATATAGTTTTATTGATTTATATTAGTGACGTTCGATTCAAGGATAATAAAGTTTAACAAGTGAATAGTCGTTTTCTAAGATCTTTTAAACTAATCCTTAGTTGCAAACTTCCTATATCAAGCTTTTCAGAATACCTTTTTACTTTTCTCAAAAAATTCCCTCATACATTGATTTCTTTGTTGTCGGATTTCAAACTATAAATCCGTCGATTGTTCGCCGTAAGTCCAGCGTCCAGTGGTTTTCAAATCAGAATCTGTGCTATACTAGAAGTATACCCCCTTGAGAATATCGATATTCTATATTCTGTATTCTATCTTCTGGTGATCCTATTCTTCCTTATTCTTCCTCTCTCTTGCAAGTTGCATAAGAGAGATGCTTTAGGAAGTACTTCTTCGCCTCCGAAGCATCAGCTCAGCAGCCGAGTGCGTTTCACTTGTTCGAGACATAAACTGGGACGGCAGACGTGTCGGTATGAAAATTTCAATCGGCCCAAGCAAAGTGTCGGAGAAAGGAAGAAGGATCCGAATTGGAATAGAGAGTGAAACGGAGACATGGCAAAGAGGATAAAGAAAAGGGAGAGAAGTGGAGTGAAGTAGCTCGTATCATGCACATAACACTGGATGATAGGGTCGGCTTTAGTGGCAAACGAAGGGGGTGAAATGCCTAAGGAGCCGCCAGACAAGAACCAATTCACTTCGCCAAACTGCTCCTCTGAATAAGAAAAATTCATTAAAAAGTAAATTTCATCCTAGAAATTAAACAATCCTTGCATCATTTATGCACTATTTCCACACTTCGCCACATTGCGTGTGCATAACCTCGAATTAAAACTGACGCCATGCTCAACCTTCATATAATATGATCGATTTTCATCAAGAGCAGCAATTAGCTACGTTACATCCGGTCTCTATAGCAATTAATCTACGTTTGACCTTTCCTTTCATTGGTTTTACTTTATTATGACGATAAAAATGAGCATAAAAAACCCCATAAACGTTGATGCATTTAAATCATGAAAAATCTGATCGCTTCGCGCTCGGTCTTATATTCTTCACATAGATATAAGTTTATTTCTTGCAATTTGATACTGAAGCTCAAGTCAATTTGATAATATTGTAGATGTGAATTACATTTTCAAAAATTTACTAAATTTTACATATTTTGTTTCATAATGGAACTTTGGAATTTTAATCGTATTTTTTGAAATTAAAATGAAAAATATACGTTTTATCAGAAATTATGTATGACAAAATTTGTAGATCTTATTGAGACGAACAATTTTAAAAACCTACGTTTTTTCCTATTTCACATATTATTGTTAAAAAATTGAATTTTGGATTTTCAATAGTATAATTTTAAATTAAAAAGAAAAATATACATCTTATGAAAAAATGTTGCAATTCAAATTTGTAGATCTTCATGTAGAAAATAATTGGAATTTTGATATTGACTTTTTTCAAGTTTTAACATGCTGTAACATTTCTAATTTTGGTTTAATCGAAAGATGTTATTGGGATAATTAGTAGAGATTTATGAGATCTATCAAAAACCAGTATAATTCTATCGAGAGTTATGCCGTACACGACCTATACTACAGACAGACACTTTCGTAAAAACCGTTTTTTTTACTCAGTGGGTCTCAAAACGTAAAGATTTGATGAAAAGTTCGAAAGTCATTTTTCACATAAAACTATTACCTTCTCATCCATGATGAGAATGTAAAAAGAAATACATTCAAGGAAACAAATAGAAAAATGGAGCACTCAAGGATTCGTGGAGATTAAAAGGGAGGAAGAGGAATCGCCAGAGGACAGAAAGTACTTTAGCATCTTTGGATATTTAGACAGCCACTTGCTGAAGGTGCGAATCATTCTGGACCGGCCCTGGAAGAGGAAAGGGTGGAAATGCTCTTCTTTCTCTCTACTCTCTACTTCTTCTCGAGCTTGGCTATCTTCCTTTTCAGTCGTAGCCTGGAGCAAACTGCATAATTCATGGCTTGGCTACTCTGGCCTCGTCTCTACAAGCACCCTCCTAACCCTTTCCTCCTATTTCTCCCTCTGGCCCAGGCGTCTCGTTCTCTTCTCACCCTCCTCGGCTTCGTTGCCCTCGCGTGCATCGCATGCATTCTACGTCATCGCTACACGAACAAAGTTGGCCCCTTTGCAGTGCATATTCCGCGGCCGGGCGGCCAGAATGTAGGCGAATATTTTCGGATGAATTATGGCGCTTGGCTCCCCTAGCTCGCGGCAAGGCGAAACCGCTGCGAAAGGCACCGTCAGGCCAAAGGAGACGTATGGCGAGATCGTTAAGCGCGGTTTCCAGCGGCGACGTGGACGCGTCCGTGCCACGTTTATATCGCGGTATTCTGCATTTCGATACATATATACATAAACTAAAGCTAGTTGTCATGGTTGAGAAATAAGCGAGGGAAAATTCGTGATTCGGTTGGCCTGGTAAGCTTGTCTCTAAACTGTACAGTTTAATGTGCAAGCTTATGTGACACCAGTGGCGTAGCTACAGGGTTAGAGATCTCTGTATGAAATTTCAGGGATGACACTTTTCATGGAAAACAGGGGAATCTCTGTGATTAATTGTAATCTCTTGAGAAGTATAAAATAATAAATATATCGATCTGGTATTATTAAAACATAATATATTGTTTATTAAACATAAACATGTGTATTGTCAAATAACTAAATTTTTATCACACAATGAAAAATTGATTTCTTAAAAATATGAACGATTACCAAAAAGACTAGAATGACTACTAAAATAGAAAAGAGATTTTTGAAGAGTATAGGATTCATTGTCAAAATGCGAATCACTCTCTTCTCTCATCTACACGGAGAAACTTTTCATAGCAAATATGTTTTATTTTATAATGATAATTACAGAAAATATTAGAAATCTAGGGAAAATCGAGATGCAATGGTAATTATTCCTGGCGGACTGGAAATTTTTCGCAGTCAAAATGCTAAAGATTCAAACAATGATATGAAACTTTAGTATAGGTTATAGTAATATCTGATACTATCTATAGTAAATTATCTTATAGATCATCCAAAATTCAGTATTTCACTGCGAAAAATCCTGACTATTACACGTTTTTCCCTAAATTGAAACGTAGTTTAGCAAAAATTGTAAACTTGGGTTTCGCCGTGTAGTGATAATTCATATTTTCCAGTAATCATTCATATTGTTTTAATCTTAATTTTTTTCTGTGTAAGTTTTTCACTTATTATGGGTACTGAGTTTTTATATTTTTATTGTTCTAGATTATAAAGTTTTTAATTGTTATCAAGATGATTATTATATTTTAATTTTGTTTCCTGATAAAAATAAATGTTGCAAATTTTATCAATCCTTTATTTATATAGAATATCCTAAAAATTCTATAAAAATAAAAATTCTAAACCTGAAAATCTTATGAAGTCAGGAAATTTTTCTATGCGAAAATAATGACGATCAAAATGTACTACACCAATGTATACTAAATCTTTTAACGCACCTGTTAGAAAATAAATTTTTGCTGGAATCAGAAATCAATTAATTTTCTGTACCAGACAGACTTTTTATCTTTTGTTCACGTCTGTTTGATACAGAAACTTTATTTGAGTTATTGATTTTCGAATAACTATACAGACTCTAATTGTAAGTACCAACATCACGTGGTCTTAAAATATTGATTATCATAAATTTAGTATACAGTTTTGAAGTTATGATACACACTTTGTATATTTTAGTATAAAATTCTTAGGATTTATGTATCTAATAATCTTTTAAAGAAACCGCAATAGCTTGTTTTCAGTATTTAGTTTAATTAAGTTTGCGACCATTGATCAACTTCAAAAGTAAATTGATCACGTGCTCCGTTTTGTTCATAGCCTCAATGATCGTCCATTTGAAAGCATTGAAAGTTGATAATCTTCCAATTCTAAGCAAATAAATTTGAGCATTTAAATAGATGCAAGCATCTAAGTCCGCATCTTTCCTACTGAAAGCGATGGGGACATTTTTTTGAATTGTTAGAATGTAAGTTAAAAATATCCCAGATCAAAAGATATTAATTCGTGCAGGTTCTTCAAGTAAAAAATTATTTTGAAAGTTTTTTACATGGAAGCATCTACTTGTGATTTGTACACGGAAGCATTAGCATTTGATTAGGAATTAAAAACTTCAAAGTTCAATATTCACACTGCTGATTACCAACCAAGCACATACGAATTGAAGATCATGCACAATCTTTATGAAGACGTTAAAATAGGCATGTTAAGATACGATAATTAGATAATTGAGAGATGACTGAAGGCTGCATTCAGCATAATCATCATGATCATCGTATAAAACAAGACCTAATCGTTAAACCGCTTTATGGCCATTTAAATTTAAAGTCCGTAAACTGATTTGCCTCGCGGTATATTTGCCTGACAGGTAATGAAAGTTTGATTAGTCACTAGACTTCTCCTTGAATATATTTCTCAAAAAGTTATATCCCTCATTAATTGAAACTCGAATCAATCTTATTCATATCAAGATAAATCTTCAGCTTTCAGAGAATGAAGGTTTTATTCCTACGACAATAAAAAAAGTCTTTAAGAATATGCTAACAAATCAAGCTAAAGGGTTGCTTTCATCTCGTGATCACGAACTACTGATAAAATTTCTGACCGAAGAAGAAAGCATTACTGAAACAGATAATTTGGAAGAAATAGTCAGGAGCCTTTTTCATTACTTCGAAACTCGGTTTAATTGCGTACGAGTCGACGTCAAATAACTATTCTCGTATTTAAAACATGTGTAATGAATCCATCCGCTGCGTAGGTACGCGTTTGTCGAGCGTATCCGTCAGTTAAGAGGTTAAATAACGAGATTCGCATATCTCGTCTGAAATCGAATGAAGGTATGAGGCAGCTCGTAAACACCAATTGAAGATAAGACACCCCCCTGGTCACGAGGCCTGCTGAAATTAATATGGAGTTGTCTTTAATTTGCAGAGGCCGCTTAGCTGCCGCGACGTCGCTCCGAGCACTAGACGCTTCTGCTCGAGCCATGTCATACCGGTTCGGAATAGCCACTCTTATAAACGGGACGTGTTTCCATCTTGGGTACCCATCAGGCTCTTCGTAAAAGATAAACATCAGCATGGCAAAGCATACTACGCTAGTCAAAGAGAATCGCGTAATTAGTCGAGAACCTTATTCTTTTTTTAACAAGATGAGACTGGAACCCAACGTGATGCTAGTTTTTATTCTCTGATCCGATTCGCACCTACACTCGCTAACTACCGAAGCTAACACCGATATCGCCTTCCTTTTTTTCAACGCAGTGAAGACAATTAGCTCCAGACACAAACGTTCATTAGCTTTCCAAAATACTATTAACAATTGGAAACCAACTGCTAACACTTGCAATTTCAATATAAAGCATCCGAGCTTTAAAATTTTCTAACGTTAAGAAATTAAGTTTCAGAGCATTCTAATTGGGAGCCTTTAGGATCGAGAATTTTCAATTTTAAATTTCCTAGTCAAAATATTTAAGTTAAGATGTACTTACAATTTTGAACGTTCATTGAACGATGGAAATTTGTTTTTTTTTTAAATTAAATGATTAGTTTTTGGTCCAGAAAATTAAAAAATAGTGTATTGTTCATAAACGATTGTATATTTGAAGGGCCCTAAATATAAATATAATAATCAATTTTTTTATGGAAAAAAAAATTTTCTCATCGTTCAATGAACGTTCAAAACTGTAAGTACATTAAGTTAAGGTCATGGATCAACCAGTACAACTGACTAAATCAGTTTCCCCAAGATTTTTGCACAATAATGGATTATTTTAGTTCATAATTTGGTACATAATGAAGGACATATTAGCGGATGACTGTAGACTTTAATTAGTTTTGAACAATTAAAAAAATTTTAGTGTCGGTAAAAGAGTAATAATTTTTTTTATTGTTTATAACTAATTGAAGTCTATAGCAATTCGCTAATATTTCCTGTATTATGTCCTAAATTTTCAGCTAAAAAATGCGTTTTTTGTGGAAAAATCTTGGGAAAACTGATTATTTAGTCAGTTGTACTGGATAATCCATGGCATTAAGGGGGGAAACCGCATTAGGAGGCTAAATATTGAGTATTTTTCGGCGTTTTTTTTGACGGGCAAGAACACAATAAACATTTTTTAGACTTTAAGCATCTTTTATTTATTTTTTGAAGTACATGTGGTAATTTTTTAAAATTCTTTTAGCCACAAATCATCAAGTTATTAGCTATTAATAAAATTAATAAAAATCATAGTTCAAATAATGCTATTTTAGTGTACATAGCATCGGAAAGAATTCGAATTTCATTCTAAAACTTTAAGAGTATATTTTTGAGATGTTTTGCTAATAATTTATGCAGTTAAAAAAATCGATTTTTTAAATCTATACGCCTATATTCCAGTTTCCAGTATTGCAATTAGAAGCGTAGCTAAAACGATCCAAATATATTTTGCGAAATACAAGTTGAATCCAAGGAACAAGTAAATTCTACAAGAGAAAAAAGATGATGTTCTCGATTTATCGCGTTTAAAATCAAGGATGTTTTTTATTTTGTGTCAAAACGGTTGTTCGACGCGAGTAAACGCGATCGTGATGGTATAATCGACTCGACTTGGATGTGTTAATGGCGAGCTGTGGACTCGTTTGCAGAAAAAGAATATCTTGCTGTCACCATGCCCGTAGTAATTTCTGTTAATTAGCCCCCTCGCGAAGATTGCACGGTGATTATGGCGAGATAAAGAGCTCTCGCGAACATTTCAACGGCGCCTACTCCGCGGGAACCCGTTCCCCGGCCTTTAATTTGTCTGACCCGGGCCCGTAGAATTTCGTTTCGAACCCATATACACGTCTAAACATAAGAATCAACTTTTTCTAGGGGCTGCATTTCGCTCTGAACCCAGGGCGGAATCCTAAATGAGAATACCTTTCTCATGTACCTTACAACTTCTCCACTGTATGCTTTTTTATATTTTTTTTTTATCAAAGTAGTATCCAATACTTTTGTTTTAAGTTAGTCAGAAATTAATTTATTTGTGTTGATGAGTAGTAAATAACAAGTAAGTGTTTCGATCGTTTGAAAGGCCATTTAATCGACAATTTTACAAGACCATGGAACAAGTTAATTCCCAATTCTCGCATCGTTAACGACCCGGAAACTCGCTTCTCGTTCTCAATCTTTCGAATTAAAACTGTTACGAAGGCTATAATTGTATCTTTCTCGCATTTTATTCCATTAGAGTTCGAATTTAATGTGAAAAAGGCGTTAATATTTTTATTTCCTGAACATCAGCTCTTCTGTTTGTAAATTTAACGACGATTAAGTATTACAATTAGTCAGGCAAAATTCTTTTATACTGGTTTCCAATAAAAGCCTCATTTATTACTGAGGATGGATATAGCACGAGATATGATATCATACATGAACATAGTTTTAATTAGTCGTCATAAAATTCGAAAAGATGGGTTAATTAAATCTGTGAAAAAATTCAAATTTAATTTTGTGAGATGCTTGATTTTAGAACTTCAGGATTTACTCTAGACTCCAAAAGGATTAATTTTTTTCAGACTTTTTATCATTAGCTCTATTCCATCTGTCTCAAGTTTCTCCAAACTCTCGTTACTTTACCAGTTTATAATCGTGTTTTCAAATGTGCAATTACAATTCCTGGAGCTTTCCAAGCAAGACCGTTATTGCTAATATCGCCATTCCGAAAATACACATTCCCAATGTACAGTTAAATGAAAATACTTTCCTAAAATAGGATTTTGATTTATTTTTCACTCAATTTCGCCTACGAATAGCCATTGTGTTTTCCTACAGCAATCAGAGCCTGGTCTCTGCAACTATAACAGTATAACAGGCATAATGAAGCGCACATCCGGCCAATATGACTATTCGAAGTTGATGGTAGAGGAGACAGTAGGCGGCCGTTGGCATTCGTAGAAATCTTCAATTGCTTGGCTGATTCGCGTCGAAGAGAAGTAAGATCAGGAGAAAGAGTGGAAGCAAGAAAAGGAGGCGAAGATCGTTTTACGATCGAAACGACAAGGGGTTCTGCGTGGTCGTCACTAAGTGCACCGTCAGCAACTGCAGGAACAGTGGGACGCAAAATAATGAGAGGCCAAGACTCTCTTAGTTCCCACAAGTTCCCTGATAAAAATCAAAAGGACCCACAGTCAAAGAAACTCCCGTTAATTAGCCGAAATATGCCCCCTTCCTATTCTACCTCCCTTTATATTTTTCTTTATTTTATCTCCCTTTGCGTCCTATTTGATTTTTTATTTTTGTTTCTTCTTTTTATTTCCGAACTATTTTTCCTCTCTGGTCTTTTGCAGGGGTGTTTTTTTTTTGGTGCCTCCTTCACGACGCCTAACGTCGAGAAACAAACTACAAAAGCCTGGAGTATAGTGCGCCCTTCGGCACCGTGCTCTCGAACTCTCGATCCTAATCTCGATAATGACGCGTAATGGCTGGTAGCGTGAATGTAGCTCTTTGTCCGTTGCTCCCGTAGAGGCTCCACTCATATATCTATCCCAGCCCCAAGAACCGCGCCATTTCACCCAACGAAAAGAGTGCAAAGAAGCCGAAATGGCTGAAACGATTCTTCTCGGACCTTCGTTATTTTAAAAAAGAGGAACGGTCCAATGAACGGTTTTGGGTTTTATTAGGGTTTACACGTTGTCTGTGAGGTTTATAAGAATGGGGTATTAAAGTGGTTCTAAGATTTCCATTTGAAGATTGAATTTTGTTTTGTTTGTGTTTTGTTCCTTCTAACCCTTAGGAGAGTATCAGGTTTTGAATCAAATGTTAGTTATTACTGTTATTTTACTTGATTCCTATAATTTAGGGTTAACTATAGGTTTTCATCAGATTTAGGATATAAATTTTGAGGATTGAAAGCTGCAAAATCTAATATTTGCCTGTTTAGAATGATGCTGCCTCCTGAGTTTTTCAAGTTGAAATGTATATGTACACTGAGAAAAAAATTCTATTAAATCAAAAGCATGTATAATATGAATTCATTAAAATATTACAAGAAACAATAAATATGTTACTAATTGTATAGCATATTGATTTGAATCCGTGATATACATGCTTTTGGAAAGAAATGCTATTGATTCAATAGCATTTTTTTCTGAGTGTAAAGTTTTCAGAATTTATAATGATTCCAGTATTTTTTTGAAAATTATTCAACTACAAGTGCATTCGGACCGGATCACGTTAAAATCTTCCTTTTTGAGTCCACAAATATCTTTTTTTAAATTTGTAAAATACAACAAAAAGACAAGAAAGAATGTCCGAAAACTTGGTTTTAGTACAAATTTTACAGTTGACTGTAATGTTAATTGTCACGTGGTCTGGTTGATCTATGGCCTTAAGAAAAATATTTTTAAAACGAGAGGAAGCGTTAAATTAGAATTGTAGCTTATTAAATTGGAAGTCTGCAAGTGTTTTTCAATTTTTTATTCTTTTTTTAATAAGAGAGCTTTAAAGTTTTCTTCTGGTGATATAATGCTCTTTTAGACGGAGAAACCCAAGTTTACAATTTTTACTAAACTACGTTTCAGTTTATGTAATATTGAGAATTTCTTACAGCGAAATACTGAATTTTAGACGAAGTAGATGATAATTTACTATAGACTGTATCGAATCTTTAGTATTTTGACTGAAAAAATTACCAGTCCGCTAGGAATAATTACCATTGCACCTCGATTTTCCCCAGATTCCTAATGTTTTTTAGAATTAACTTTATAAAACAAAACATATTGCTATGAAAAGTTTCTACATGTAGCGATAAGTAAAGCAAGCAAATTTTCTCAGCAACCCAAAATAACCATTAAAAAAGGATTACTACAGAACATAACAAACAAAGTAGTTAAATGTGACATTTTTAATTACCAGTTTGCGCTCTGAGAGGCAAAAAAATAAATAATACATTTAATTTTTGCACCTTTTGCCACTTGAATTTCACTATTTACCATTCATCTATCGAATAATTAAAAAGGCAAATAGTGCAATTCAAGTGGTAACACTCGCAAAAATAAATAGTAATTTTACCTTTCAGAGCGAAAAATTTACATTGAAAATGGCACTTTTAGCTATTTTCTTTTATGGGTGAGGATATTCCGAAAAGTTTCGTAAACCCGTCGTTAATGATTTCAAACGACCCTAATCACCATTTTTTGCACTTCCCACGCAAGAATGGCCGTGACTAATAGCATTTTGTTTTTCACATTGCAGAAGCTGTTATGAGAGTTCGATGATTACCGGCTCCCGGACTAGAACCACCATGGACTACCTGCGAACCTGGTTCGCTTTCTGCACGATGATCCTCTGCTACCACGGCGGACACGCGATAGACATATGTGAGTCCCTTAACGAGATGTATCATTATAGTAATCGAACGAACCATCCGTGAAGGCCTTTTCGAGGCTCGTTAAATTTCTTTTAAAACCTTTCTTTCCTACTCGCGTGCTACCTGTGATAATCTGTCACGAGACCCACTACGAGTCTTAAATTTAATGGCCTTCTGGTTAACGGATCTACTTTCCTTATCTCATTGATATAAAAGCAACAAGAATCTTCAAGTTTAAAGAATTTTTTCCATACAATTCTTAAAGTGTCTTAATTCTTTTAATATTCATCTGCCCAAGCAGAAATTAACAATCGGACTAACGTCGATCCAACGCTAGATACCAACTTCCGACTGACAGTCCAAATGATAACGATGTACTGCGTTGGTACAACACCGGTTTTTAACGTTCTACCAATACATATTTTCAACGCTGGCTGTCGGAAAATTACTTTTTTCGCTGCCGGAATAAGGTTGGTCCAATTGTTTCCCAACATTCTATCAATGTTGATAATCAACAATCGATCTCCTACATTAGACCAACATTTAACCGATCGTCATAGTCGGCAGAGTGTCATGATTTCTGCTTAGGTGAACATTTTTTTCCGATAACAGAACTACTAATTAACTAACAGAATTTAATTTCTTGGTCTTAATTCATGCAGGTACTTCACATCTAGTAGCATTAAAATAATTAATATTTGTAAAAAATAAGAAGGTTTGAAAATCAATTTTTACGGTGGAAAAAACAGATATTAAGGGAGGTCAAGAAAAATTTTACGCAATATTGAGGGTGGAGAAGGTCTGTAAAATGTTTACTCTATCTTATATGGTGAGAGAGGGGAATCAAATTTTACCTAAAAGTTCTTACGTATAATACTTAAACAGCGCCCAATAAAAAATAGTTTAAATTAGACATAAACTATTTAGAATCATAAAAACAATAAAATTGTCTAATATTTAGAAAATTCTTGTTATTACACATTTCAGAAAAATGCTACAGAGACTCCTCATTTAAATGAGCTCAAAAGCTCGCCAAAATTTGAATTATATTGATAGTATTTACTAATTTTTCCAAATCATTTCAGTCAATTATGTCGATCATTAGAAGAGTGTATCACTCACCGTGATAACGGAACTCTACTATATCGACCTTATCAACCTGTAATTTTAGAATTAACTTAACGTCATTCAAGACTAGATGGAATTTCCAATATATTTGAAAAAAAAAATTTCTAAAAAAAGGAACGCTTCCACTCCGCTGGGTATCGAGCCCAGGACCTTTCGATTGCCGGCCGAATGCTCTGTTATCTCAGCTACGGAGATTCCGCACAACTTTTCTCACAGAATCAATTTACGCCTATTCAGCTATGGATATATTACGAACTATTTACTTATTTTTCCAAATCATTTCAGTCGACTATGTCAATAGATTCTGTTAGAAAAGTTGTGTGGAACCTTCGGAGCTCAGATAATAGAGCATTCGATCGGCAATCGAAAGGTCCTGGGCTCGATACCCAGCGGAGTCGAAGAGTTCCTTTTTCACAAAAAAATTTTCAAATAAATTGAGAGTTTAGAGTCGGTTACTTTCGAAATTTTACTATCTTTTGTGTCATTACTGGGAAAAAATCATCAGCTAGATATTAAAAATTTAAGAACACTTTAAAAACTCGCAACAATAATTATAGTTCACTAAAAAGGAATAGTAAGAAATAATAGGTATTGGTAAAGAAAGAACTTTGTAAAATCTGTACAATCAGGAGTGACGCAATTAGTTACTATTGTCGTATATAGAATAGAACACGTCCGATAGATGAGATCGATTAGTTCTAAGACTCCCGTTTCCACGGAGACGAGAGATACATCGTTGAGATATGTGTTTACACCAGAAGCTATAATTTTAACGCGAATAGAGTACGATAAAAACAGGAACACGTCATGTCCCTTTCTCTCTCTGTTTTCCTGTAGCTTCGCTTACATTAAACCTTTCCTCGTTTCTGCTTGGCTTCCTTTCCATCCCATTGATTTCATTGCTGGGGTTGAGACCCCAGTGTCAGGTAAATAGGAAGAAAAACTTGCAAAGTATCTTTCACGAGAGTTTTCTACCCGTTTTTTGGAATCTTCTTCACTATGTTATATGTGTGGCTTTACTAAGGTCTACGCCTATCGAATTATGTGTGGAGTCCAAAGTCGTATTCCCACGAATTACAAGTAGCAAATACCATTCGCCCAAAAACTAGGGAAACTCGATCGTTCGAACCCAGACAGAGAAATGGGACTCTAGCTCGCAAAATCACCCATGCCAAATTTAAATAAAGCAGGCGTTCTTCCTTTCTGGCTTGAAATTGAGGAAGGATCTGAGTAGATTCCAAGGAAAGGAAAATAGAAAGTTATGCTAATGGGAAAGGTAAAATAATTGTCTGAGCGTAGAAACTATAAGAAACCTTATGCAGGAATCTATAGAAAGGGGTGGTTTTTATCAAAATTTAAGAAGGGTGATATTTTTAGATTTTTGATTTTCAAGCCATGACCCAAGTAAGAACTTTTAAAGTAGTTTATCCACGAAAATTAGACCTCAGGCAAAAATAGATAATTTTGCTTTCAAGAATAGCAATATTATTATTGAAGGACTAATTTAAAAGGAAAAAGATTATTTTCCATTAAAAAATTTTATTTTTACCCAAACTTTTTTTCTTATCACTTCATACCAATTTTAAAAAAATGATGTGATGCTAATAAATTACGGATCATTTTTTCAGAAAAAAGATTCTCTAAAACTTAACCGTTTCTAATTTCTAAAATGAATAATTTATTACCAAATCCAGCAATTTTTTTGTAAGAATTTTGTTTTGGAAAATTGATTTTTAATCGTTTCAGCCATTAAAGAATTTATTTCCAAAAATTGGGAACGGTAAAGTTGTGAAGATTCTTTTTTCTAAAGAAATGATTCGTTATTTATTAGAATCGCATAAATTTGTAAAATTTGGTAGGAAGCAATAAGGATAAAAGTTCGGGAAAAATAAAATTTGTTAAATACCTTATTTTTTTGCATTTCAAATTTTTTTCGTGGTAAATAATCTTTTCTTTTTCAAATTAGCCCTTCAATAATAATATTACTAATTATTTTTAGTTGAGTTCGACATTTTTGCCACTGCCTACATTCGAAAGCGCCTTTTTTTTCCACAAAAAGATTTCAAATTCTTTAAATTTAAATAATATTACTATTCTTAGAAGCAAAATGATCTATTTTTGCCCGAGGTCTTATTTTCATGGATGAACTACCTTAATAGTTTATTTAAATGATATTTTTTGCGTGAGGATAAAGATTGAAGTTCTTTTTTATTTTTTATTAAAAATTTCATTTTTCAAATAAAAGCCATCAAGTTCTGTTGTACATCCCCATTGAGACAGTGAAGAAGACAAATTACATGAAGAAAGAACTCTGTTTAAGAAAAGAGAATCAAAACATCTTAACTCGACCTTAGAGACCAAAATACAACACACAAAACGTTGACAAGAACCCGAAACGTTTTACTATATCATCACCTCATCAGTGACGAATGATACGTGACGGAACCAAATACTTTGCAACCATACTTGGTGATTCTGAAGTGATGAAAAGCTGAGACTCGAGAATTAACCAAGTCTCTTGAGTCTTTCATCTCTAGTCTTTTTCATTAATTTCATCTCTCCATTCTCACTTCTTGCCTTTTCGTACCTATGTTCCTCCACCCACGCAGAATCGTATAAGCGACTTTATGCCGGAGGTTGATATATAAATAGCTTAGTTAAAAGTTAGAACACGAGAAGCCCCCTGTGGTGAGTGAACTTGTACATTTCGACCATGTTGGCGAATTCGCGGTCGTGTAGGGGATGAAGCATGTTACTAAATTTTGGAGATTGGAAGCAACAAATGTCAAGTTATTTTCAATTGCAAAGGCTTGCAAAATTTTGAAGATTTTTGGTTGATACAAATAAAATTTGGTTCGATCAACCAAAGATTGGTTTCGATTTGTTTGAATCAAACAAATATTTTGGTTCATTGGAAAAAATGATTTGAATAAGTTAACTACATTTATTTTATTATGTGATTTACTGTAATTGGTGGAAACAAACAAATATCTTAATTGATCCAATCAAATTTGTTTATTCAACCAAAAATCTTTGTTCATTTAACGAAATCCTTTGGTTTGACCAAATATATTTTTTTCTGTGTGCTATCGGAAGAAAATCGGGGTAATTGTTTACTTTCATTACTTTCCTGGATTTTAACCAAATCTCTACAAATCTTTTGAAAAATCTTCCTTCTCGTGTAAAAATCAATAATCAGGCGGGAAAACCCCAAAAAGTGTCGTATTTTTTTTATCTAAATAGTAAAAGATATAAATATGTATCTGTTGAAGATTTTAATAGTTTAACTTAAAATGAAAAAAACTAAAGACTAAATTTTTAACAAGTAATATCATAATTAGGTTTTGTTTCACTCCTTCGTTTGTTTGTATGTGTTTTTATTATTGACCTCGAGATTTTCTAAACTTCTTGTTAAATAAAATAAATAAACAAATAAAACAACTTATTGTATATGTTCAATGTTTTTTCTTTCAAAAATAAAAAATAATCGTAAGAAACAGAAAAATGTGTACCATTCTCAACCGGAAATGTATTTACAAAGGGTTTTATTTGTTAATTTCCAAGTAAAAAGTGTTCGAAAGAGATTTCTTTATTTTATTATTATTCTTTTGAATGATATTTAAATTATATTTAAATTTTCCGACTGGTATTTGATTTTTAGAACAAAAGGGACAAAAGTTTGATAATGACAAAAAATAATTCATTGAATAAAAATAAAAAGTAAATTTTGTGCAAACTTTTTGTAGTAATATGGCACATAGCAGAATTTGTAGATAGCGAATTCAGAAAACATCAAAACTGCAAAAAAAATGCCAGAAAAATTGCGCAAAGTGCAGTCTGCAGAAATTTTTCATCTGTCTTTCACTTAGCCTAATTTAATAAGTTTCAATTATTTTTCAAATGGAAACATTAGAATTCATTAGAATTTATTAATTTTCCAGGTACAAGCATTCAAGATTGAAAGTATTTCGAAACATGAGCAATACATAAGTTACGAGTACTTGAAAAATCTACCAATTCGAAAATTCTTCTTTTTCGGTTTTAAATCATAGTGGAAGTCTGAATATTTTTTGAGTGAAATAAGACAAGCTTTTTGCGGTGAGCAAAATTTCACATTGAACCACGTTGGCGAATTCGCGGTTGTGTAAGGGATGAAGGGAATCGAGAGGGAAGAGGAGATTCTTGATTTGGGAGAGGGCGGCTAGAGCGCGCATAAATTGCAATGTTAATGTTGGCCGCGATACATAAACATGTTGTACGTTGGTTGGATTGTGGTCTCTCGGTGTTGCACCCTTTTGGTCGATCGTGTGGCCCCGTATGTGAACTACTAGGGTGGAATCAAATTCGTCAAGTCCCAGCTCACAGCCTCATCGGGGCGCACATTTCACAGCCTCTCTTGTACAGGTCGAGACATTAATCTCTCTTGTGATAACCCTGGCGTTAATGTACTGCCTCTTGAAACATTGATGTGCTTTTTTTCTCAGCAAGGGGAACAGTAATGAACTGCGTCTAGCCATTGTGACGAAAGAATTTCTTGTTCAGCTCGCTACTGTTTGAAAAAGGTTCAGTCTGGACCATGAATTTCAGAATTTTTTTGTTTTTTTACAACTCTCCTAAGGTCAAGGGTCATGCGAAAGTTACCTAAAGACGATAAGTCTAAAAGAAATAAAAATATACAACTTTAGTGTCATGCTTAATTATTATTATTTTGTCTTGGGGTCAGGTTTTTTGAATTTATTAAAATCACATATTGAAAACTCAAAGAAATGCAAATACCTATGCATTACAAATTTATCTTATAATTTCAATTTTAGTTGAGCTACATACAAAAAAAAGTTCAGTTAAAACAACCGGAATTCCAGTTAGTTAGGCCATATTTAACATTATTTTCTGGTTGTTTCAAACATATTTTTTAGTAGTTCCAAAAAAATTTGGTAAAAATAACCTGAATTTCTAGTAATTTTAGCCAGAAAATAATGTTAAATATGGCCTCATCTGAATTCCGGTTGGTTTAACTGGACTTTTTTTTTAATGCAGGCTAAAAAATACAGTTAAGAAATTATCACTCACTTATTTTACAACTTCTATGATCAAAAAGGTTTGCTTTTTTTTAGTTTTTAATATGCCTTTCATAGTTGTTAAGGCTTCTTAAAAATGCACTTTGAATGTTCGTTTTCAATTTAATCAAAAAACCCAATCTCAATCCAAAATAATAAAATAAAAAAAAGTAATAAAAAAAATTTGGCATGATCTGAAGTATTTCATGAAATAATTTAATCTCATTCTTTGAGGCTAATCTCGGAATACATTTCTTTGTCTGAAATTCGCCTGAAGATGATTAAATCTGGAATATAAAGTTTGGTAAATTTCTTGTAGGCAAATTTTTTTTCATTGGGCCTATACCTTAAGTTTGCATTTTCTCTGTTTAACATTTTCTGAGACTCAATCTTTTTCGAGATTTGTCTATTTATATTTATGTTAAAAAGTACATCCTCGCCAGTACTCAGTCGATGTTTTCAGTTCTCTTGGCTGTTTGGCTTCTCAGAACACGTTTTTTTTTGCTCTTTAACTGAATTACTTTTTAAAATTCGTTGTAGTTACAGGAATCGAGTACATTTTTCAAGCGAGAGTACTTTATAACTTTACTGGATGTCGGGGTTCTGTACGAACATGCGCTTCGGACAGAAATGAACGTCGAGCGAGTCGCGTGTTCGATGACCCACGTGTAGGTTAACTCACACACATTACTACATATAGGTAGACACATATTCACATATGTAGAAATACAGCTGCGAACAGCCGCTCATCGATCAGGCAACTATTCCCGTCCGTCTGTCTGACTGTCGTTTCAGGAGGAAAGCATACCATTACGAAGCTGCACATTGTGTTTGAACACTATGTACGAGCAGTAGCAATTACGTTATAGCATTGTCAACTTCACACGCACACGCGTGCATCGCCTGCTCCTTCCGCGTCCCATTCCAATTATCTGGCCCCATTAGACCAGCCAAAATCCCGAAATTATCGTTTCATTCAGGCTATCGGCGTATTAATATAACGATGCGACAATTAACAGCTCGTTATTTTAACCCACATTATTCATTCGATCATTGAATAACCACACATTTTGGATTTTTAAAGTATATACCTATATCCGTATACGAGCCTTCAATTACGGAAATTGCGATTTTATCAGTTCTGCTTTTAATTAAACGCTTTATCGAGTCGAGTGAATTTAATTAGACTGGTTTTTAAATTATGTAAGCGTTTTCTCAATGCAGATCTCTTATTTAGTGTAAGAAACTGAAGTTTATCTGTCCTTATCCAGTTTCTTTCGAAATATAGAGATAAGAATATGGTATGGAAATATTAAATGGTGGGAAAGATGATTTCAGTGCGGATGAATATTTCAAAGTTTAATTAACGTCTTAATGAGAGTAAGATATTATGGTAATTTTTGGAAAGAGGATTATCAGTATGTGGGGAATGTTTTTGAAAATAGAAGTTAGAGTGCAGGATGATTATTTGTTTTTCTTTGCCCATGTATTCTCCTTAATTCAAACAGACGAAAGTGCTGTAAATGGACGTGAAAGAGTTTGAGCCCAACGTGAAAGCAACTCGACATCAACAAGAGCGACGTGAAGTGCAATAATACTCGATCGCGGGGGATCTGTCTTTCCGGTTGTCAATTTGGATGTGGATAACTGCGTTTTCATAGATTGGATTTGCGCGGGGTAGGAAAATAAACAGCGGACAAGTCGCGATCTTTAGAGGCCCCTTGGCAGAAATCACGAAAAGGGTTGTGAAACCCTCGCCTTTGCACGCAATTCGAGACAGTGATTTCGGGGTCGCTGGAAAACGGATGGCCAGGAGGGTTCGGAGAAGCGGAAAGAATGGGCGTAAAAGTAGTACTTCCGCTTTGCCAGTCGTCGCGGCGCCAAGCAGCCGCGCTTTGCGCGCGCAGGCAGTACTGTTTGACTCTCATTCCACTTTCTCCCCTAACACGTAATGATTCTGACTCCTCAAGTTCTCCGATTTTCTGTTTATTTTCCTGCTTAAAGGCGAAATGTTTCCGCCTGCTGGACAATTCAATCTTGGAACGTCTGTTCTTACTCCCAATGGGACTTTTTGGATCTTGCTGCCCCAACAAGTTAGTTTCTAACTTTCGGAATTAACATAAAAATTCTCTAAGTTTCCTTTATAACTAACTCTGAATTAAGTTTCATGTTTAGCAATTGTTTTTCATAACTATTTTAATGTTTTTATTTTACATTACTTTTGGCAGTGAACATTTCTTTGTTACAATCTATTCTGTTTTTCAGTTTTGAAGATTCAAAGTTGATTATTTTTAATTGGAATCATGCAGGTTTGATTGTTTACTCAAACATAATAATTTTGCAGTTCAGATTATTTTTCCTGAAATCTTAATGCAAATATAAAATCTTGAGTGCAAGTTGATTATAATTTGTGCAAAATCCTCAAAGTTCAGGAATTATTCTTTTAAAAGCATTTAAGTTCATTAAATTTACAGTTTAGAGTATTGAAGTTCAAGAATTTTCCAGTGGAACCAAGTTTGAATTTTTCAAAAATAAGAAAGTTTAGTTTGAACTTACAAAATTTACCAGTCACTGTGTTACACAATTTTTTTGTGGGCAACACGTAACCAAACTGAATAGATGACTGACATAACCAACTTAAAACTTTGATTTATTATAGTTGCTAAAGACCTTCAACGTCGACACAACAGAAAGCACATAAATGAAAAAGAGAATGAAAAGATCGAGAATTTTTCTATAGAAATGTAGGGAATGAAATGTTTCACAAAGCACGACATCAGGAGTCAAGAAATCGTTTCGTAGAACGTATGCTTAGGGATTGGCCTCGATAAGTTGCATAAAGAATGTATATAGACTTGGGGAGATTGGTAGGTAGTCATTTTGAGTCGACTGGATATTTCCTATCGCAATGTACTATCTTTATGACCATCGATTGGTCCCACTGCACGGTACTTCCTTCGCTAGGGACTTTCCCTTCCCCTATTTGGAAAAGAGTGCATCTAAACGCGTTGTGAAGCAGGTTCGATCTTGTATTTATAGACATCTTGGAAAAGAAGCGAGTAAGAGAAGTAAGTTATGCGACATTTGCCCGCCCCAGCCACTCATTCCGCGTCCATAACTCTTAGGAGTGACAGTCCCGAACGGAAGGGTGTTCGCTTCTTCCAACCGACGTAGGGAAATTGAATGCCCACTGGCCTTGGTCCCTCTTACTCTCTGGTCGTGTCACTGCCAAATTGATAACCACTTTTTTTATCCTCTTTGAAACAAACGACTCTAGAGCAGCTACAGAGACTCGAACAGGACTTTATCTCCATTTTATTCTCCTTCAACTCTTTTTTCGCTCCTCTTGCCCAACGTAGAACGACGACTTCCGC
Organism: Diplolepis rosae; assembly: GCA_030998225.1. Classification (NCBI taxonomy): domain Eukaryota; kingdom Metazoa; phylum Arthropoda; class Insecta; order Hymenoptera; family Diplolepididae; genus Diplolepis; species Diplolepis rosae. The sequence continues at coordinate 9,324,311 of JAPYXD010000701.1, forward strand.
GGTAACGAGAAGAGAGCGGAAGGGCTTCCTGTGAAGTTGTTACCAGGGATTCAAACTTTTCAAGTTGGTTTACCGTGATTAGGACTCGTTCTCCAGTTGAGATTACTTTTTCTTCTTTCTCTTGATCGAATTTCACGATTCTAGTTTTCTGATACGAGATTTCTTTCTGTATTCAGCAGCGAAAAAAAATTAACCGGTTTAAAAGAAAGTCTTTAATTTGTTAAATTCGTGCGATTTAATTTTAAGCATTTCAAAAGTGTGGGAGAATTAATTCATCTTAACACTGTGTATTGTTTGGCTAATTTAAACGTGGACGAGGAAACGAGATAAGTTGAGAAAACGCAATCAGCAACGAACGCGGTGTATAAATCCTCATCGCAAGATTTTCTTACTAGGCAGATTTAATTTCAACCTACCCTCTTTTGTTACAGTACTCACTGATTATTATTAATGACTGTTTACAGCAGTTCTGGGTATGGCATTTACAACACTCTTCCTCATTCACTACTTCCATCTTTCTCTCTCTTTCTTGTTGATTTTCTATTCGCTTGTGCAAGTGAATTTAAATTAATTACTCTCGGCTCCTTCACGAAAAACATCTCAAGAGCTCCACCTTATTACCGCGCGATATTAAAGCATAAATCGCGACTCATTTAGAAATTAAGACTGTCCAGCTGAATACTCGATGGTAATTCATAAACAAAATGTTAGTTATAATGATTCAAGACCTGACAATTTGAAATAAAATTACGAAATATTACAGAGTCCGTATTTTCCAATTTCAATATGAAGGCCTTGGTCGATTTGATTAATAGATGAGTGAAAAATAAATGAGATGTTGATTTTAATTATGTTGTCTTTGTAGATCGCACTTGGAATGTCAGAAATTTGAGTTACTGTTATGATAGCGGCTTTGATTTGAGCGAATAAAACGACATTAAGTTCTGATTCAAACGGGTCTTCGTTTCCACTCGAGTAGACTGTAAATAATCGTTACCCAGCATGATACAACACGTTCTTTCTTCTGTTTACAGCACAATGCATCGCCCCCTTGGGAATGGAGACAGGAGCGATTCCTGATGCTGACATCACTGCCAGTTCCAGCTTTGACAGCGGAAACGTGGGACCTCATCACGGCCGGTCAGTATTCATTCACCCTCCTTCTTTTACATACCCCAATTTCCAAATCCTAATTTAATCCCTAACTCTGATACCCTACTTTAATTACCGGCAAATAGATTTCCAGTTTTGTTCAAAATCGCTCAGTAAATAATACCTCGATCATAGCAAACACTTTTTTTGCCTTCTGAGGATTTAAAGGTCTAGTCTCTATGATGTAAAATGATTGATTATCCCAGAAGCGATAATTTTGTTTGTTCTCGCACTCACCCAACCAGAAACGTGATAGTCTGAAAGTAAGAAGTTTTCAGTGCTCAATTCTCCGGATTCAAACTTACTATTAGTTTTTGGCAAAATTGAACACGACGAGTGAGTAAGCATTTCATATATGGCAATTTTGTAAGGATTAAAGTGTAAGAAAAATGTTTAAATTCAATAAACAGGTTCTTTGTGTTACACTTTTACGGTGTGGGGAAAATAACGAAAGATAATGAAAACTTAATTTTGTATTTATGTACTATTTTTACTTATAATTTCAGGGAACTATCGAAAACTTTTTACAGCATTTATCTGTGTGAGTTAAACCGGGAGGGAAAATTTCTTACTGTTACACTAATATACTTGTTTCTTTGTAATATAATTTGATGTCGGAATAGAATTTGCTGAGTGCTAAAGCCAGGGTGGCCGCTGGACCGGGAATTTGTTTGTTGACCGGGAATTTTATTTAATTTTTAATAAAAAACGATTTTAATTTGTTTTAGATGTGTTACATAAAGTGATTTACTTATATATTATATTATGCATTTCGAAATTCCCGCCTTATTTGTGCAAAGCGAGCAAGATAATCCTTGTTGACTGTGACAGCGACTTTAACAATTGTCCATTTCGTATGATTTTGTGATTTCGGTATACCAGGAGAAATTTCATTTCAGAATAATAAATAAAAAATATTTTAAAACGTTAAAAACCCATTGCATTAACTGTTATTCATTGGAAACTATTCTTTTAATGACCGGGAAAAAATTGTTGATGCCCGGGAATTATTTTCGTCGATGAAAACGGTCACCCTGTTAAGTTTTCCCTCTTTTTCATGAAATCAGTACGTATCTAACATTCATTTTCCTTGACTTAAAGACAGAAAAAAAGTCCAATTCCAGTAGACATAGTTTGCAATCTATTCTGTCTCTATCAGCATTTCACAAAATTTCTCAATTATTATTTTTTCTGTAAAATTTTATATAATTTCGAAATTGAGATGTCCATAATATGATATAAAAGAGTTTTACCTCCTTCGCTTTCCCGGCTTAAGAACCTCTAGTTGAGGGGCCAGCAGATTAATCACTCTGTACTCAACGAAACCTCTAATTCGACCTCCTATACTTACAATGAGGATTAATGATGCGGCCCCGCATGCGAGTGCTCTCAATCGCAACGACTGGTCCGTTTTGGGTACTGAGTAACGCGCCTCCATCTTCCTTCCATGACCCACGTAAACTGTTCAATGAACGCATAATTTATTCAGCCCCCATAACCGTCTTCTATGTAGCTCCAAATTTGTTTCTCAGAAAAGATAGCAGAATGGAGTTGAGCCAACTTTAACCTTTTGCTTGGTTATTTAGCAGACATCAGTGATCCAAGACATGTAGTTTATCTCAAACGATTCAGAGCCAATTATAACCGTCAAAGAGAGTGCGCCGTCAATTTCGCAGAGGAACCACCTCCACGGAAGACTTCCGTGAAAATTACATTTACCCTCTCTATTTCTTGATGTTCAGTGGCGTAGGACTTTGTACATAGTTCTAAGTTTAAAAATTATGTTCCAATTATAGGGTTTTAGAAAAACAGAGACTTTGAACAATCATTTTATGGTTGGTTTTTTTTCAAGCTCGAATGTTTTAGAAGAACGCCTTTGAGTAAACAGATATTATATCGTGACATGTTTCCGTACATGTTCATTGTTTTATTGACCCACAATAATAATTTTGTAATAGTTAATTTGGCATGGGGTCAGTTTTGATGCGGATTTTTTTTTAAGTGATAGAACACATAAAAAATACAAAAGGCAAACGTTTCGGCCACAAATGGGAGCCCTCTTCAGTGCCAATTAGCTTAATAGTAACCTTTAAATATTTATTAACTAAGACATGCAACTTAATAACTATTGTATTTTTTGTTTTTTTCTTTTTTTCCTTTGCTTATTGATATTAGAAAAAGATAGAGTAAACATGCGGAAAGACTTATGGGTAAGCGAGTTCCTAGGTGTGAAGGAACCAGGCCGTTCCAAAAACTGTTCCAACGAGTAATCCTCTCCCACAGGAACCGTGAAAAATGCGACCGCGGAACGCACTCTCTCAAGGGTACATATATAAACACAATTATTTCACCAAAGAAAGAAACAACACGATGGAGAATATAACGTGGATCCTTGGTAAAGCACGCACAGCAAACCACACATATGCACGAGCACCAGAAGTAAAGGACACTGAAGTTAAAACAATCAGAACGATGTAATTGGTACGGAAAAATTTTTATTTTGTATTTTCTCCGAAGCCGCAGAGATGACAGACGAAACGTTTGCCTTTTGTATTTTTATGTGTTCTATCACTTAAAAAAAATCCGCATCAAAACTGACCCCATGCCAAATTAACTATTACAAAATTAAACAGATATTGTTCCAGAAAGCGGCAGAAATTCTCTACTCTATAGATTCCCAGCTTGAAATTAGAAATCAGTTGATCATTCGACTTGGAGAGTTCAAGAAAAAATAGTTTTAATCTAAATATTTCTCTCAAGTGATGATTGAATAATTGAACTCATGGTTTGAGAATTAATCTTCTCATACTCTGAGTCACGTTTTCAACAAATCAAACGTTCTAGACGTCATCACCGAGGAAGTGCTGATAGAAAGATTCCAATCCTCTGGTCCACTGGCTGCGCCGTTGGTCGGAAATCCACGAAGGCGGCCGAGACGCAAACATAATCACGCGCGTAGGAGATTTATCGGGGACAGCGTGTTTGGAATGTCTTTGATGCGGACTGTATCAAAGTGGCAGGCAGTTTGAGCCCTCTTAATGGGCTATGAGTTATGGTCTTGCGTACGATCGTCTCTGGCGGGAAGCAAGAAGAGTTGGAAAAGAGAGAAGAAGAAGAAGAATCGGAGACCCGCTGACTCTAAACGCCGGTTCATGTACCACACGTAGTACTTTACAGCCGTCAGAGCACCTTGTACTGTCAGTTAGGGCCCCGACACTTCATAGAGCTGTGCCGACTAGCTTTTATCGCAAACATTTTTGTCGCAAGTACCTATATTTTCTTCACGTCCCGATTTTTCCAGATTTAATACGCCTGTTTATGGGTCCTTTTACCCATGAAACGAACCTATTTAAAGCTCTGAATCGGTCTTGAATTTAAGTTGAATTATATGATAATGTTGGCTCTAGTTAGAATTTACGGTGTGATTCTGGAAATAGGATGTCTGATCGTGGGTTTTGTTATGCTCTTGGTTTAGATTTTCAGGACTTTGTAAGCAACAGAATCCCTTATTTTCTAAAATACGCTTCAGAAAATGTAATCTTCTTAAAGAGAAGTTCTTTTTATATTTCCATTGAGGGACTCCAGTCTTGGTATAGCTCTTTTCTATCCTGAATGGAAGACTGCACTATGACGGTATTCCCATAGACTTGCGAAAGGAAACTGTACAATTAGCAATCGAAGTGGCTCTTTCGTGCTCACGCGTCCTGGAAGACCTCATCTTTAATTCATATCATCCGCTTCCAGGAAGCCGGTCGATAAATTATAATTTCATCGCGTATTCCATCGCTGGAGCGTCGCTTATCCGACGGATATACATGCACACGAGAATGATTATATTATTGTGTTCTCTGCTCCTCTTCCAGGGGTGAATCTCTAATTCAAAGAAAACTGATCGACCGTCACGTTTGCATTCTCAAACCCTTCCCTTCTCTTTCATCCTTGATTGTTTTCCTTCGAACCATAAAAAATCAAAGTATTCCCCAAAGATCGTCACTAATGTCAAGAATAATATTTCTTTTTCAGGCTTAAGCAGGAGAGTCATGGAGGTGCTTGGTGTCCTAAACAGCAGATCACTACTGAACCACGAGAATGGCTTGAGATCGATCTGCATACAGTTCATCTGATCACTGGAACTGCAACTCAGGGTCGCTTCGGGAATGGACAAGGTGTCGAATTTGCTGAGGCTTATCTTCTTGAATACTGGAGACCCCGATTAGGCAAATGGGTCCGATACAGGGACATCAAAGGGGAAGAGGTAAGGATATTCTTGGAATAAAAATATAGGTTAAGTTGAATGAACGTATTCATTTCTGAATTAAAATGTCCTTTGTCCATTTCATTATAAGTTATTAATTTCTAAACTCGACCTATAAATCAGCTTCTGGGCTAAGAGACTATTGCGACATTATTGATCCTGAGTTAAGGTTAAATGGTATTGATTCTGTAATAATAAAAATAAACTCAACTCGATATTTCTGGTTCACATCAGTCTAGAAGAGAAAGTATCATCGAAAGAAATCCAAGTCCTCTTTGCTTCCATTTCACTATAGAGCAGTAGGTTTTCTCCAAAACGTTTTACTAGAGATCCAAGTTAGAATTTAGAGTGCTATTGGGGTTCGCTGGCCAGTCGAGTTTCTTTGAAAGTTAAATGGAGGGGTCGTTTCCAACTTATTTGTATAGGAGGGCGGATCAATAAAATGAGGGAAGGTCGTCGCGTGCACGCGGGTCAGACGGCTTCCTCTCACCTCTATAGCAACTGCCTGAATAGGTGAGATATTCTCACCGACAGCACATTTTCATTCCCGTTGTATGAATCGTTATAAATATCTTCAAGGATTCTGAGCATCTCCCAAGAATCTTTTCAACGGCTCCTCGATGTCTGGCTTAACAATTTTATTTTTTCTCTTCTGGTAAAAAAATGAAGGTTGACAATTTTTTACACTTGTTGATTTTTATTCTATTCTTTTTTTCGTCTGAGGTAAGAATCATACTTGTGGTTGAGATGCAACCTTTGCATAATTAGACAAAAGTAGTTGCCTTATCCAACTTAATCTTCGCTAACGACTTGAGTTGTCCGGCTTCCGCGAGGGAGACTGGAATAGTAGCTTCTGTAAAGAAAGGTGGTAGTTGCACACGTCGAGCGAGAAGCGATACAATACATTAACATAACATGGGCGTTGGTTGAGGCCACACCTTCGTACCATCGTCCTGACACCAAGAAAGAATTTGTCTGAGTCTGAAAAAGTGGTGAGAAACGCGAGACACTCATCTCCTTTGCGTAATTCAGTAACAATCATCAGGGAACCCGTTTATGGGATCGTCTTGTGAGTTCAAACTCCGTCAGCATAGGAAACTATTCGAGGCTCCACTAATCGAAAAAACGGTAGTTATTTTAATTCTCGTCAGTATAGTTTTTTGCTTAGTCCAATTTAGTAGCGCTCGCCAATTAATTGACTCTAAATTGTGTGTTCTGGCACGAAAATAGTCCTATAAAAGAAAAAAAATGCACGTAATTTGATGAAGTAGTTTTTACTCAAGTCTTACAGAGTTGTTAAGTTATTTCGCAGTATTAAGATTCTACTTTGATATGTAAGTACGCTTGAATGGAAAATTTCATGGTTAAAGCATTGAAGGTAATATCGAGTTAATACGGCTTTCATAAGTATTATCCTTCGTTGAACGAAAACGAGGTAAAGTGATGCAGTCAGCTTGATGCTGAATAAGCGAAGCCGCAAAATACGCAACCTCTCTTTTCAGCTGTATGCAGGAACGCCTCTTGCCAATACCCCCCAGTTACACAAAATAAGCGGGCAGACATTTCCCACTTTCGTAACGAAAAGAATCGCCACAAAGGTCTCTAATACCGCCAATATTGCCACGAGGGTTTAGTATTTTTTCCATTGGGGGAAAAAGCCTAAGTGCAAGCACTTCGAAGTAGGTTTCTTGAGAATGTTTTATCTATGATCAATGCTCTAGAATTCTTTACAAGTTTCTTAGCGGTCTTGAATCATCAAATTCTCGAATTTAAGTTTAATTTATTTCTTGAGGCATACCAATGGAATTGTTTACTTTCGTTGATTTAGATTGTGGGCACACACAAGTTTGAGTTTGATGATTTGAGGGCCTCTAGTGTTACTTGGACGATGTATTGAAGCAATAAGAACCCGAAACAGCTATCAGTGGGATGATCGAGAAATTCAAAAAGTCGAACGACAAGGATGGCGAAGAAGTTCTGCGAACAAAGGGACTCTTATTTTCCACTTATGAGAACTGCAGAACCACTCGAGTCTTCTCGTTGTTCTCACGTATAGTCAAGACGTGACCGAGCTGTGGTGTTCAGTCGTGATCTCGACAGGTGCAAACTCTCTCGTTTAACAACGCGTGCCCTCACCGGCTCTCCTCGCTTACCAAACACGTATAAAGGATTTTTCGTGCCCAACTGAACTGCACGTTGTGCTTTCGTGCGAGGTAATTGCGCCGGTAGCTGACACTACTTTATTTTCACCACTCATTACTCCTGTCAGCCTCCAAAGCTTTACCTGCACTCGATGCACTTCATACACGTGTGTACAAAATTCAACAGATTTAGTCGGATTTACAGAATCCTGTACAAGCTTCATGTTCCATTAAGATGTTTCGGAATTAGAGGCTTTTGTAATTAAGATGGTTGACAGCTATGATGTTTCAATCTTAAAGCTTCTCATGGTTCTAATTCATTTCCAATTGTAGTCAACTCGAAGATAAAGATTTTCTTACTCAGGACATTCCATAATTAAATTATTTCGGGATTAGGAAATCTAGAATCTAAGCTTCTGAAGTTAAAACGTTTTAAGTTTCAAGCATTCGAAGTTTAGGAATTCCGAATTTAAAAGAACTAAATTTATTTGAAAGCCATAAAACTGTAAAATAAAGATCTTGATAAAGAACCTTTTCTGTTTCAGGTGATCAAAGGCAACAGCAATACCTACATAGAATCGAAACGAGATCTACAGCCTCCGATCTGGGCGAGCAAGATTCGTTTCCTGCCGTACAGTTACCACCGTCGCACGGTCTGCATGCGAGTCGAATTGTACGGTTGTCCGTGGAACGATGGAATCGTTTCGTACTCGATGCCACAGGGGGATAAACGAGGCAACTGGGAATTCTTCGACGCGACTTACGACGGTCACTGGGACGGAGAACTTCGTCGGGGTCTTGGACAGCTCACCGATGGCAAAACAGGGCCTGATAACTTCAAGTTAGGTTACTACGACTACGACCGAAGTCAAGGGTGGGTAGGTTGGAGAAACGACAGCCGTTCATCCCATCCCCTGGAAATCAAATTTGAGTTCGATCACGTCAGGGAATTCTCGGCTGTTCACATATTTTGCAACAATCAGTTCACTAAAGATGTTCAGGTAAATATTGTTTTGGATATTGACTCACAATCTGTAGAAAGAGAATATTTAAAAAATATATTTTTCTAAAAATATCAAACTAAATAAATTGATGCTCAGAGTAGAAATTGCTAAGGAAATTTGACAGGGTACAATGTTCTGGGAGGCCTTAAAGTTAAATAGTTGCTGTTTTCAAATACAGGAGCAAGTTCGTTTGAAAATTCTATTTTCGTCGTGCTTTAACGCTAAAGTCGCGATATAAAAGAAACGAAAACTTGCACTAGAGACGTGCTTACATTCGTAGAAGCGAGTGCGAGAGAGGAAATTGGAAAGCCCCGCAGCGACGATTAGGCGAGCAGACTTATACGGTGAGCGAAATGAAGGAGAAAAGAGTCTCTTTTTCCACCTCAGCTTCTCTTTTTCTCGGCTTTTATCCGGCCAGAGAAAAAGTATACCGGATACGCATGAAAATTCAGTCACCCTGGTGGATTCATGATGAGAGGCCCCGGCATCACTGCTTTTCAACTCTATAAAAATATTTAATTTTAGAAAAATATGGCCATATAAAAAACATTACACATCACAAAATATTACATTTGGATTTAAAAAACTAGGATCTAATAAATTATGAAAATAAAAAAGAACCCAAACATGAATTCAGGGTCTAAGTGTAGAAAAAGTAAGATAGAGGGTATCCACCAGGGGATTAACTTTCACCCTCCCTTTTGAACATTTTCCGGCAGCGAATTCTGTTTGGATTTTATAATGGTTCGCGAAACACTCCACTTGGTATCAAGATTTATTTGAATGGAGCGCCTCATTACCCAGCTCTATGATTGTATGGCGAAGGGAGCGAGAGGGAGAACGAGAAGGTAGAGTCGCAGGGGTTGATGGTAACGGGCGCCAACGTCGGAGAGGGAAATGGGCTCCCTCACAATGACTGCAGCAACCCGTCGTGGGTGCAGATAGACCACGTATTCAAATACAATACCAAGAGTCTGTCAAGACTGCCTAGAAGCTCGTGACCCCTCCTATTAACAATCGCGAGCGCACACTGCTGGGATAGGACACGTCGACAGCTGAAAGACAGCACTTCAAACCTCTGCTAACCCCTACCCTATCAAAACCCCTTATCGAACCCTACTGCCTGAAGGAGAGGTTTAAAATCCATACGGGCCACCACAACGTCTTCCTCGAGGTGAAGGAGTTAGATAATCTATGCTCTGTAATTTCTCTCTCCCTCCAACCCCGCCCGCGAGTTCTGTACCTCGTTCAGTCACTATCGTACCATCGTGTCTCGAACGAATTAGCATTCCGCCACGACCCTGCGCCTCTGAGCTTCTCGAGACCTACCTACGGTTTGCCATTATCGAGGTCGTTGCTGTCATTGTCGTTATAATCAGCGTTGGATCGCTGCGAACGACCGGTTGACTGCGTTAGCAGAAGGAAATCATTCGGAGTGATGCTCTAAAGAGAGCCTGCTAACTCGATAAGCCTGATTTGCTTTCATTCGTTGACTCCAAAGGAAATGAAAGCTGCTCGAAATTGAACCCATTTCTTTTGAATAATTAATATTGTATTAAAGAGTCAGATTCATTTCTCCTCTATTTTATATTACTCTAATTAGGATTTAATCAGTTATCTACATTTCAGGGTCAGTTTTTCTATTATTGAATTAATCACGTTCAGCCTTTCATGTAATTACAATAGAAAAGAGAAATTAGACTTTCTAAACGAACAGAATTCTAAAGTAATTTCATTACTTTACAAGTAAATAAACGAGTTTTTTTTTATTTCTATTGCAGGTATTTTCGGAAGTGAGCATATTGTTCAGTATCGGCGGTAAATACTACTACGGTGATCCCATCGTGTACGAGACGATTGAAGATAGGATCTTTGAAAACTCACGCAATATTACGATCAAGCTGCACCATCGCATCGGAAAGTTCGTCAAATTGAAGTTTGGCTTTGCCTCGCGCTGGATTATGATCAGCGAGGTCACCTTTGACTCTGGTGAGTACAACTTAACGACTTACTCTCCCTAACAAAGGATCCTTCGTTGCATCATGAATCGAAAGTAAAATACTGAGCATGCGATGCGAAATTTAGACAGCGTCTACTAAAGCTAAAAGTGTTCATAAATTTGTCTGTCTTTAGTTTATGGAACGAGGAGCAAAGTTATTGCACTAAAACTAATAATATATAAATTTGATTCTTGGATAACTGCAAAAGAAATATAAGTTATTATCCACAAAGGTTTACCGCCCAATAAATATAAGCGACAAACGGAGATTTATTTATCATGGTCCCATTTTTTTGTTTCTTTATTGCAGACATCGCACATGGAAACTTCACCCCTGAAATGCCTCCATCAACGGAAGCACCTCGGATGAAGGATAGAAGTTCCGCTCGCGATACGCCACTTCAAGCAGAAATCCCTGTTTCTACTGCGAAGCAGGATGATCCCACATACATGGCTGTGATAATAGGAGTTCTGACAGCAGTCATTCTCCTCTTAGCTGTAGCAATATTCCTCATAGTTTCTCGACACAGACAGCGGAAAAATTTTGCAAGTCCTCTGGGAGCCAAAAGTGGTATCCCCTCAGGAAATCATCAGCATTTGTCTCCAGAGTCTGCTTATGGTACCACTGAGAAGGATCCATCACTGATGACTTATAGAGTCGACGATTTAGACGACAGGTATTCAGGCGCCAAACTCACCACCCTTCCTAGAGACTTGAACGATCGGCTTCTTGGTGACGTCAGACTGGACGAATACCAAGAACCCTTTCATGAGAACAAATATCGAGAGCCTCCACATGCTGCTTATTATGGATACAGTACCGTCGTCATAGACAACAAGGACCTGCACGACAACATTGAACAGTCTGGTGAGTCTACATGCTTGAGATACTAGGCTACATTACTATCGGATCTGTTCCTGAGCGGCATGTCAGGAATTACTATTTCAAGCTAATGTCATTAGTCAATTAATATTAGTTAACAAGGATTTGGGTCTCATACGACAATCTTATCACTGATATATACAGTTTTTTTTAAATCCTTCATGGGTCATTGCTAAAATGTTATGACATTTAACTCATAAGAATTTCATCCATTACTATTATTTAATAGATTTTCCAACAATAAATCGGGGTACAATTTCTTACTACTTCGAAATTGTAGTTGACTTTCTACACCATAGAAATGGTTTTTTGCAATTTTTTTCTGAATTTATCTAACTCTTAATTATTTATTGATTATTTATTTTGTGTGCTTTGATAATAATTTATTATTTTATATACAAATAAAATATGTTTAAGTATATTCTGATTAAAACAATATTTAATTTCAAATATCACTTAATTCAACTTTTTCAAGTATTTCAAATAACTTATATTTTGATAGTAATTTTTTTATAAATTAAAGAAAAATTTGTTATATATTTGTTGCAGATGCAACCTACGACTATGCAGTTCCCATGCCTGTACCTAGTGTAAGCAGTGATCAGGACAGTGTTTTTTCAAAGTCATCCAGAGGAAGTGCAAAGGTAAATAAATTATTTGATAAACAATCTGATTAATATGTTGTTATATTTTAATAGTTTCAGAGGAAAACGTTAAGCGCTTTAAATATAGTTAAACTCTTTAATGAATTTTCCCATACTTATAAAGCGAACTTTAGTGGTTTTAATTAAAAATTCTAAGAATTCAAAACCGCTCGAATTCTCAAAAAAAAAACGCCCAAATTTGGACCAAAGAACTGTTTTACTGACTTTTTTAATTTTTCAATTTCATATTCATAAAACAACGAAAGGCTTGCAATCAATAGTTAATGTTTGAGATTAAACTACCTAGCTTCTACTCTGATTCTGTAAATCCCTGTTAAATACAGGCTTGTAACTTTTAATCCTTAACTAAGATATTAATCCTTAAGAGTCGGACTTTATGCTTTTCCTTTTTATAATTTTGACAACCTTACGAGAATAATTTCAACTGCGCACAGAGTATTGAAATTTTTAGTCTTTCCGATAATATTCAAATCGTAGATTCTATGTTCCATTTTCTCTTACAGCGTCTGAAATTTGTATTTCTCATATGAAGTTTCAGTTTACTTGCTCTGCAATATTTCAATATTACATCTCGCGGAAAAATGTAACTCGCAACTTAGGTCGAGCGTTTGACGTTTCCTCTCTACATGTTTTCAATTGAAGCTCATGAATATTTGGTGCTTCAGGCTTGCTTGCAGAGCTTTTTTCCGCCACCTCCTCCTCCAATGAGTATGCCACCTCCCCGAGGCAACAGCAACCTGACGTACTCGAGCCCACCTAGTCCGGAACCGGTTTGCGAACGAGAACGTCGAGGCAGCAAACGTCGGGAGCATTCCCTGCATAGATTTGCGTAAGGACTCCTGCAGGATCGACAGGCCTTTTTTTTATACACTCAAAAATGTGTAAGTACGCAAACTCTTCGCATAATCATCGAAGATTGTAATCAACTATGTTCAACTTCACCAGTGCTATTAATTATAATTTAATTGATTGCACAAAAATTCAATGCGAAGGAAGAAGTGAGTGAGTTAGTAATAACTAACTGAATATTATTTTAATCGAATGGGCGACTAGAAAATAGGAGCTTCTCTTTTCTACGATCCAGTTTCATCAATGATAAAATTTCCCCGGAGAAGAGATTTGACATTTTAATAATTTAACTGAATTTTCTGAAACTAGTATGCAACACTTTTTTCGTTTATTCAAAAATTGGAAACAAGTTTTTACTTGTTTTGAATCTCTTCTCTGGGTGTACAGTAGTTTGTAAATCTGTAATGTTACTCTCTAGGTACAACTTCGATAATCGCTTAGGCGGTGAACTAAAATTATTGGCATATCAATTAGGGAACTGACTCTTCTGAAAATTCGAACAATACCGAGCTTCTGCGCACGCAATCACACTGCCACTATCTCGATATAATATTTTTAAAATCCTTTTTCACGATATTCTAAGCTCAAATAAAGTTTTAGCGTATTCCAAAATTCCTGGAATACTTGATAGGGACCGCGGAACCTCGCCTGCTATTCCTACTGGTGTTTTTTTAAATAGTTTTAAAAATAGTTTTTGCTTTGGATAAGCGACCAATAAATGCTGCCAGGGTGGAAAAAGAGACGAGGGTGAAATTACTCTGGGTCGAATTTCCAGCAAGAGTCACGTTTATTGTAAACACAATGTTATATATAATTATATACGCCTCGGTCAGTATCTCGCTCCCGGACTGCCAAAAACACAAATGGTAGCGAGCATCGATCGTCATCCACACATAGAAGACTGACTTGTCGTATGAGCAAAAAAAAGTAACCACTCAGTTCCACACGATGTATTTATTTATTGCCTGTACAGCGCCTCGTTGATGGACTTTTTTATTTATATTTGTACAGAAGCGTAGAAAATTAATCATTAGACATAAATTAATCAATGCTGCGAAAAAAGTATTTGTCGAATTAATTTTTTATTTTATCTTTTTTTTGAGTTTGATAATCAAACAGTGGGGTTTTACTTTGTATTATAAATTTGTATTCATTTGGTTTTTTAAATTAATAATTTATGCTCTGAATTGGTTACTATTCACTATTTATTTACTTTAAATTCGTTTTTAGGTTTTCTTATTTTAATTTTAATTCTTATATTTATGCATCGTAAGTTTTATTTTTTATTTAGTATACTGCTCAAGATTCGTTTTTCACTTCGACAAAACTTCTTCCGCGAACGTAGTTCTCTATCTCTACCAACTCAGCCTTCATGCGACAATTAGAGCGAAAATCGCGGGAATTGGAATTTTTGTTTTAGTAAGGAAAATCGACAATACAGGGATGAGACAACAATAATAGCTAACTCATATGTGTAAGCACCCGACCACATTGTGATATGAAACGAATCGATAGGAGATCTCGTGTCAAGGTGGCAACGCCTTGCGTGACTCTTGCGTATCTTGAAGGAAATCCGTTGTTTATACTATACACATAGGCTTTATATGTAGAGGAACAAAAAACGGATCATCAATCTTCTACAACTACTACGAACTTAGCTATGGTATTAATTAGTTAAACTCAACTTGCTTCGTAGGACCTTTCCCTTCTAATTTTGTCCGCCAGGTAGATTTCAATTTGAACAGAAAAGAATTGTTTTAGGAAGCATTTTATTACTATCAACCTTATTATTCTAAAATTCAACCTAAAGAATTTTGACCCTAAGAGGGAATTATAATTAAGACATTTTTAGTTATCAATTTATACGTCTACAAATAAAGGCGTTTCGTTCTTTGAATTCATTAAGTTCTTGAATATAATTAAATCATTTTTCAACGATGAAGTCTTCATCTTAAGAATACAAGTTTGGTTATAATAATTGTAGTACTCTCGAGATTTTAAAATAACCCAATGAGTCGAGAACCTCAAATTTCGATCTCTCGGTTTTATGGTTTAATAATTCTTTTCCAATAATAATTCAGTTTTAATAAAATCGTAAGAATCTCTACTGAAAGGGCATATTAAATCCGGAATGTCTTTTGAAGACGGCATAAATATTGAAAGCGGAAATTTTATTATTTTGAGAGAAAACGTACATGCTTCTCCGGAGATCTTTTCTTTCGAGGAGCGCAGACGTAATTTCCGACAATTTAATATCAATTTATCCTACTTGGCGACACAGCGTTTTTCTAGCTGTAAAAAAAATAAATACGAACACGGTAGCGTTCTGAGGGTAAAAAAGGTTAGTTTTTAAAGGTCACATGATAAGAGAGATCCCTGCAAGGGTTGCAACTCGTTTATAGCAGCTTGCTGCGTACTCGTGGAATGCTTTATTGCCCCTTTGTGCTGTTCGTTGCGTCTCTCCCGTATAACAATCTACCTGCATACAATATTCTGTAAACTTGATAAACAGAATAAACTGCCAGACGTATACAACAAGAATCTAAAAGGCAAAATATTTAGAAATCCCTGTAAAAATAATTCTTATTCTGCGACTGCAGGGATCTAACTTCCGTTTCAACATGACAGGAAATTCTTCTCTGGGAGTATGAATAGGATCAAGTCAAAAAGAAAGTAAATATCTATACTAATATACTTTCAACCTGGGACCAATTTTAAATTTTGTCTTGAAGTTTTTTAACAACCTGTCACTATTACTTCAGGGTATCGATTCCATCGGGAAACTCTAGATTTTTCCTCATTTTCCACTTTTTTTTTTAAGATAAAATATTTGTATATTTAAAAAAGATTTTGAGAATTCTCGAAATCGAGCTGTACAAATTTGAAGATTTTAAAACGATGAATTTAACAGATATCTGGAAAATTATAAATACATATCTTGAAATCAGGAAATTTGACAATATTTTAAATTTAGTATTGCAATATTACAAAATAAAATGTGGGAAACCTTGGGAGTTTGAAAATTTTTCGTTGAACTGACACCCTGAATTAAATCGGTTCAAAAAATTTAGAAGAAATTGAAGATTTAGCTACGCTTCTTTTTTCTTGAAATATTACTTTTTTATGGAAGGACCTGAATGCCATTATTCGATGGGTAATTTTTTCATTTCATTTAGTATAAAAAGCTTTCAATACAATTCTAATAAATTGTATTCATTTTAAAGTAATAATAAAGTAACCCGGGGAATAATGTCATGTAGGTCCCGTTTCCTGGTAATCTTAAGAGTTCCTGCGAAGAAAGAAGCACCGTAACTTAATCGTTTAATCGAGCGTGCATATCTATGTAAATATGAGTGCAGGCATAAATACCTTCAGATACACGCATAGTGTCTCGCTAAGTGTCTCTTAAATAGCACAAATACGGGAGAGCGACCACATTACGCAGCAAGTTGTATTATAACGACGATTTATTGTAGACTTAGCGCAATATTGAGTGATCTATATGTATGTAAATATTCCAGGTATCAAATGCACGTATTATATCTCAATGTAAATACTACTTTGTAATTTATATAAATATGAATAAACGCGTAGTTATATCCAGGCAACGACGTTATAAAAATTACTACTATTATTATTATTATTATAATACGCGCAAGGAAAGAATACAAGCGATCTCGCTTTTTGTATATACTTGTATCATATACATGTGTAACGTAATGGTTACCACTGTGAGTGTAATTATTGACAATGTATAACGAGTTGCATATTTGATATTTGTGTGCCTGTATCCTTTTGTATGCTATCGAAATGGAAGGAACGAAAAGAACGAACTATACACATATTAAATATAAAGAAATGAATATATTATATATATATATATATATATATATTAGAGAAAATACGAGTATTGGTACAATGTACACATCAGACTATACTTGTCAGAGCGACGAAATAAACTTCTAGCGAATCTAATTTGTTTTGGTCTTATTGATAACCTTGATCCCTTTTTCATTGATTTTCATTTTTTGTAAACATTATTTTTCAGGTTCATTGGACTGAGTTTAAGGTCGTAGATACTGAGTTTAAAAATCGTAATGATGATGAAACCTAAAGCACCGTCTCCCTGGTAAATCATATTTTATACATTAGAGAATGTAAAATTATTCATACATGTACCCACCAGATTATTTTTGTCCGAGCAACGAAGTAAACTTCTAGGTATTTTTCAAAATCTTGATCCTTTTTACTCATTTTTATTTTTTTAACACTATTTTTTAGGTTTATTGGTCTGAATTTTTAAGGCCGTAGACACTCAATTAAAAATGCTATAGATGATGAAGCCCAAAGGACCATGTCCGCGGTGAATTAAAAAGACCTTGTTGAAAAAAAAGATGGTGTACCCTCGAGTCATTAAAATGTGGACGTCGTTCTGGCTATTAGAATGACAAATGGCGTCGTTGACGGTGCCAAATTAGCGAGATGAAAGCGCCGAGATGCTCTTTGCGATTCACAGCCTACTTCGTGTTTTTTCATCAAAAATCAAACTCAGTTTGTTAGTATTTGGATTTTAATCAGCACGTTGAAAAATATATTTTATTCTGTTGTTTTGTCCTTTGTGAATGGAAGTAAATGCTGTAATATGTTATTGAATTTTTTAAATTTCAAGTCAAAAGTCACGGCTAGATGAAATGAGAGTTTTTTGACATGAGCTGTCACTTCCACTGACATAGAGAGGAAATGAAGAGTCATCTAGGTAAGCGGAGTCCACCAAAGAAGCCGCATTATCTTGAGGAGCTTCACCTGAAACGAAAAGGTAGGCCCATTAATGCATTTCCGTATCTTTAATAACAAAAGTATTTTTTTTTCCATTTCTCATCCATCAACTTATGCTCTTTTACTATATGAGCTAGTAGGAATAACAGACGATCGTCTTTATCCGCACGCTCGCCCCTCTTCGAAATTTTGCTGTATCACATCCAAAATTACGACCTATACTATATCCAGTAAATCTAGAATACGGCCTTTGTGCCTCCGAGTTCCATTATTGCGTTGTACTTATCGCCCACCCTCGTTCTTCTACAGTTCACCACTTGCCGTTAAATTTCATGGAATGATTGTTTAATCGATATTGAATTTCGGAGATTGCTAAAGAATGGGAGGTTTTATTTGGTCGAGTGAAATTCACGTAGCGTATGTATTTATTTTTGCTTTAAATTTCATTTTTATTTTATATTGATTTTGATTTTTTGTTTGAGATCTTATATTTTTTTCAAAGTTACAATTGTAACTTCCCAACGCTGTATGTATTATCATTTGTCATGGATTACATCTTTCCCTATCATTTCTCCTTTTTCTAAAATTTTAAGGAGGAAAAAAAGACTACTGGCTAATGCTAATCTACTTCAATGGTTTTTCATTGTCCTAATCCTTTATATTCTAAAGTAAGAAAAAGTGAGATTTTTTGATTTCGGATGAAGTACGGAAACTTTGTCAATTTTTGCAAGATGTACAAAATCAGGGTTTAAAAAAAAGGGGGCTATAAGCGAATAAAAATTCAGTATTATTGTATTGTTAATTTTGTTTCATCGAATGAAAACTTGATTTTTTCAAGCAAACAATTTTATATCCCAACATTTTTTTGTATCTGGAATAGGTTAGCTAAAAAAAAGGTTTTCTTTTAAGTTTTCAATGGTATTTTTTAAAAAATAAAACAAAAAATATACACCTTATCAAAAAACGTGTGAATAGAAAATTTGTAAATCTTTTTTGAGTAATCAATTCCGCATCATAATGTTTTTTCGCATATCGCATAGTTTGACTAGTAAATGGAATTTATTTATTGATATTTTGCAAGTTTCAAAAATTTGTAGCTTTTCTAATTTTGGTTTGAAAAATTGAACAAGGTCAATTTAAATAATAATAATAATTGTGTCTACAGATGACGACGGCGACAGACGAACAGACAGAATTAGCAAAAATTGTTTTTCGAATGTAGGGGTTCATGAAACTTGGAGAATCTTTAAAAAAAGTGGTTGTCAAATTCTAGACTAGACCTTCTCACTTGTGATGAGAGTGTAAGAACCAAATAATAGTAGAAAAGTCGATATCGAATCTCGCAGATTCATACCTGAAGTAATATTTTAATTTTGTAATTATTAAAATCTTTAGTCAATGGTGAACTAAATATTAATTTTTTTATTTGAGTGATTTTCTAGAATGAGATCATTTTTTGTTATTCAAACTTGACTAAGATAGAAACATTACAACAGAAAATATTTGAGTAGTCTTAGCGAATAATAAAATAAAATAAAGTAAATGTATTTTAATAAATATATTTTATTATATTTTGCAAGCTAATTTATCTGTAATTTCGACCGTCTAATTTAAGGCCAGCTTGGTTAGGATTTGTTAGCACTGCTGTTCATTCACGAAATTTTTCCACACCAGGAAAGATAGAATTTTTGTTATATTTTCAATCTTTGAGTAATATTTTTTTACTTTTAAAGTTTGTAAGCCTTCCTCCATTTTATACCCTCAAATAATTGAACATTTCCATAATCCCTTATTTACATGTTCATAAAATTCTGTGTTTATTTTCCAGACTCCAAAAAGAGATGGATTAGTTTTGTTATTGCATTGATAAATCTACCTAAAAATAAACTTGTTTAGAAAACTCTCATCCACATCTTTCCTACTTGAGATAAGAGTCAGATTTAACAACAGACAGTAGTAAGTTTTTTTAAGCAATCTTCCGGAAAACTTTTCATATGAACGCAAAATGTTTTTAATTAATTTGTGCCATGAACATTAATTCATGCTCAACATATTATCGAATATCATTTTAAAATTCTGAAATGTAGTATTGTGATATCTGGTGTTGGAGAAGTCTATCAACTTTCTAGACCCACCTGTTCCTTCCAATATTGCTATTTGATGAGTCACATAGAAGTATTGATTTTATTTAAATCACGAGCTGCATTTTATATTGGTCTACCACAACCTTAAAGAATACACAAACCTAATTTGAAAATGCAAACAAATACGAAAATCTAAAACAAAATACCCGAAAACTGATATTCATATTCGGAGTTACGGCGAGAGAAAATAACTTTTATAATTCAAGAACTTTGGAAAAATATTTTATTTCGAGGAAAATACAATTGATTTTTTCTTATTTTTCATTTCAAGAATTGCAAATTTCGTAGAAAATAGTTTGAAAACCGTAAAATGTAATACATATTCTGACTATCCGAGGCTTGAGAAATTCATAACCTATCGAAATTCACCTGTTCTCTGTATTATTCCAGATTTTGTGATTGTTGAATCGATATAGGGTAGCAATGACGTAATTTTTATGACTCAGGAAATTGTTCACTGCACAAATTTTTACTGTTGTATTTGGTAGTTTTATTAAATTAATTTAATTTGCACAGTGTTGAATTTATTTCAACGTCTTATTTTTTTTCTTAAATTAATATTTTGAAATTTGTCAAATTTACTCTTTTTTCATTCTAACTTACCTGAAAATATCCATAATTCTTTGTATATCCACGATAATAGAAACCTTTCTTTACGTTTCAAACCCCAGACCCCAAAGTAAATAGCAGGTAGTCTTGTTATTAATAAGTATATTAATACACAATGCACTCAAGGACAAGTCGCCATTTTTCTAATGTGTGTAGAGTGTGAACGGGGAGGGTCAGTTTCTTTGTGGATTGCAATGAGAACAGTTAGTTGAATTTATGTAGATTATTATTATTATTTCGCTTGATAGATATTTAATTAAAAATTCTGAATTCGGTTCAATATTTTGTTGAAAATAGTACAAAAATAGTGAAGTACTCTATAATAGTGTTTTTATTATCCGAATCTTGAGAACTTCATAACCTCTTAAGATCTATACTTGTCCTTTTTCAATATTACAAAAGAATATTACACCATAAATCGGAAATTGAAACTTAAAAATGGTAAACGAAAGCAAAAGATTAAAGAAAGTACTTTCATTCAAGATTTGTAAAATTAGTTCAATTTATAACATGTGAAATTTATTTCGATAATTTAGTATTGATCATAAGATTACATTTTAAAATTAAGGGAATTTTCCCGTAAAATACTTGAAAATGTTTGCGCGATTTCCATGTAAACAAAATATTAGAATCTTTTCTTCATTTTCTAGGCCCTAAACTAAAGACCAAGTAGTCTTGCTGTTAATATGCTCATTGGTATAGATTGTACGTGATACACAATGCATTCAAGGACAAAATTTACCATTTTTCTATTTCGTATAAAGGATCAGTTTTACGATAGATTGCATCAAGAGAAGTAAGTTAATATTTATGTATATATAAACTTTCGGGAATATGTGATAAATATTTTGATTTGTGAGTATTTAATTAAACATTAAATTCAGTTTCATATTATGTAGTAAACAGTTCAAATGTGATGTGTATTAGTAATATAAGGCTATGGATTAATCGGATCACGTGACTAAACTATACATTTTTTCGTTCATGTAAGATAACTTTTTTAATTTACAAAGTATGTTTTTCTGAAAATTTGGGAAACATAACAAAAGTTAATAACGCATGTCTGCTAACTCCTTTTTAGTAAAAATTTTGAAAAAAATTCGAAAACTTATCGACAATTCCAGCTAACTGTAATCATTTGTGCCAAATTTTAACTCCAACGAAGTTAACAGGGATTTTTTCACGTAATCTGATTGATCCATGGCCATAAATATCCGACATTTGAGAAGTCCCTATAACCTATTTTGAAAACCTATTTTTTCCATTATTGCAGATTGTAAATTGTATTTCATATATGACTATTCATGTTATTTGTATATTTCTTTGAATATCTTAAAAAGTATAATACTATTAATTGAAAATTTATAGTAAAATTAAAAACTAAAACAGAAGGTATAAAAGTAAAAGTCAAACCTATAATGAGATATTTTTTATTCGAACTTTAGATATAATTTAATATCAAATTTTATTTTTCATATGAAAGCCTTTCCAAGGTAGTCTAATTTGCAAAGTACAAAGTTTGTTCTATTTTTTTTTTAATCGTGATTTGGTATTCTAGAATTGATTATATTTTTTCGAATTGATTTTTCAGATCTTAAACTAAAGTTTATGTAGTCGTGTTGGTAATAGGTAAATTGATGCACAATGCACCCTATAGTACAAATCGCTTTTTTAAAACCTGTTTGGAGGGTCATTTCTGCGATGGATTGCAATAAGAGCAGTAAGTTGAGTTTCATAGAAACTATCTAGGTTTATTTTGAAATATTTCGCTTCCTAAATATATTCTAAATTTGGTTTGATATTTTTTCTAAAATAGTTTAAAAAACTGTATAACGAGTACCTATTTTGAATATTTTTTTACTTTTGTAAAATCCTTAAACTAAAAAGTTGATTTGTTCTGTTCAGTTATGCAGATTGTGTTTTAATCTGAACTGATCATTTTAACTAATACGAAGTACTGCAAAAAATTAAAGCATGATTCTCAAGTCGATTGTTTAATTTAATGACATATTTTTGACTCATGGAGTTTTTTATCATAGATTGCAATTGGGGCTTTCGGTTCTTATAAAAAGTAATCGTTTAGGAATTTATTCATTAAAACAGAATATTTTCAATTTGTGTCTTGGAAGTTTAAATACGCTCGCATATTATTTTGAAGATAGCTTTAAAGTCACAAAGTGGAGTACATAATTCAAATATATTCTATGTTTAAAATATTCAGAACCTATCAAAATCCTTTGCGATATTATAGATTGTGATTAGTATAAAAATATTCATTTTATTTGTATTATTTTCGGGAAACTGAAAGAATAGATTAAAGAATGATTGCTAGATATATCGTACAGGCCTCACAGACCGGTCCCTATATCCCCTATTGTCCTCTATATTCAGTTGAGGTCCCTAATGTCCCCTATTTTCACGATTTGGTCCCTAAAGTACCTTATTTTTAGCCATTAGTGTGCATTTTTTAAAATTTGTATAAAATCGAGGTATACAAACGTTGCATTCTTCTAATGACCTCACTATTTTGAAACTGCCATTAAATAATATTTAAATTTCGAGCGCTTTTATTCAAGAAATTATGATTGGTCGATGTACGCACTGCCTCAGCCAATAACATCAGCGACGAACGACATGTTAATGTTAGGTGTAATAGGTAAAACAATCGCAATAATGATATAAATATCATTCAGAATTTAAAAGACCTAAGAATTTAAAAAGAAGTCTATAGATGTAACCGATACAGTAGTATTGTGTTAGTAATTTATTTAACCTTAAAATTAAGTTAAGAAAACTCATATTGTGTTATTAGAAGTAAACTTATTAATGAAAAGACTGAAATTTAAAGAAATAACATTCTTTCTTTAACCAAAGTATAAAACATATAAAAAAAAGGAAATTTTGTTGAGAGTTAATTTAAATTTAATTTAATTAGTCTTACATACTCTATAAATCTGAATTAGTCAAAATCTACTGATTATCAGTGAAATTTGACTGATTCAAGTAGCTAAAAAGAGGTTACTGTAAATCAGTCAAATTTCACTGATTACTTCAGTGGAAATCACCTGATTTAACAGTGAAAAATACTTTTTTCACTGATTCAATCAGTGAAAATGAACTGATTTGTCAGTGAAAAATATTTTTGCACTGATGAATCAGTGAAAAGGCAAATTACTGATTCAATCAGTGAAAATTCGACTGATTCAGATTCAGATAGTACATAATCGTGATATGTAGGTAATTTCCTATTTAATACTCACGTCCGAAAATTTGTGAAGTACTGTTGTGTGCAAAAATATGAATATATTTATTGAATTTGAAAATCTTTCTGTGGAAATAAAGAGGCTTTCGACTGCGCTGGGATTCGAGCCCAAGTCTTTCGATTGCCGGTCGATTGCTCTTTCAAACTCATATAATTAATTTGAATATATTTATTACTTACTAAAATAAAAAGTATTACGTATTTATTTACCTTTTATTAAGAGTCCATTCTTTTCAATAACTTTCTTTCATACCTAATTTTTGTTAAAAAATGTACCCTATGAGCGTAAAAAAGGTCCCTATACACCCTATTTTTTATCCCAAAGGGACTGTGAGGCCTGATCGTACCAAAATGAGAATTAATTTATATTAAAAATAATTATCTTGTTTGAAATAATTGTCAAGTCAGTTCAAGTTATAAAATGTGAAATTTATTCCAATATTCTATTTACATTCATGAATTGATATTTCAAAATCCATCAGATTTCCTCGATTGGAATTTCAATATGCATCAAAATCTCGATCATTTTCGGGCATAACTATTTATTTATTTTCCAGGTTCCAAACTCAAAACGAATTGTCCGACAAACATGGTTTGGAAAGTCTTGACTGCATTACACATCTTTGAGGGGATTCAGTAAATGAATGCAAAGTTGGGGACTGTTAATGAATTCATTACGAAGTTTTATAAAAGCATCCTTTGAAAGTTTCGAAACAAAAAATGTGAATATTTTTAATTAGTGCGCGTCGTGAGTTGCAATTTTCTAATCGGGAGTGAAGATGCGGATATTCATATTCGTCTCTAATTTTAATGTTGCGCCTTCTAGTAAAAGTTTTAATTCATTTCGGTTATTTTGCCTTCTTTTTTCAAAGTAGTAAAGTTTTTTTAATTTGTAAGAGTTCCTTTTCTTTAAAAGTAAAGTAAAGTAAAGTGTAGTATAGTGTAGTGAAGTGAAGTGAAGTGAAGTGAAGTGAAGTGAAGTGAAGTTAAGTGAAGTGAAGTCTCAAGTTATGTAGCCTTAGAACCAGGAAGCCCACAATATTGCAAGTCTGCCTTTAAGTCATCTTTGAGGTCATCACCAAGGTCATCTCCGGTGTTGCTGATTGGTGAGTCATATCAAAGTGTTAACTACAATATATTTAAGACAAACCAAGCAACTGTTGATATTCGAAAGTAGTTTAAACGTTAGCCTATTTAATAATTAAGCTAATGATCAACATCTGCTTTTAAGTTTTATAAAATTGAAGTGTCAAAAACTGAAAAACTAATTTTCTTAGTCTGTTAACTACTACTTAGTTCATTATGGATCTAAATTCCTACAATCTATATTTGTTACTAGGGTTGTCATCTAGGCTGGCTGTCAGTCAAAACCTTAAGAGGTGAAAAAAAATATTTTTCTTTACAATCATTTTGTAAATATTACTGTTTTTCTTTCTGTACAGGAATATATAGAAAAAGAAAGTTACTAATAATATCTGTTCTTCGTCTGGGATGCAAATAAGAATGATTTTATATCTCAATTAAATAATTGTAACTGCCCTCCCGGTAATAAAAAGCCGACTGAATCTACCAAAAAGGTGACAACCCTATTTGTTACATTAAAATAAAATCACAAAAAGTGCAAAAATTACATAAAAAGTTGCAAAACGAGGAATTATAATACTAAAATTTAAAAAAAAAATTTATTGGTACAAATTTTTCGATGAAATCTCCCCTTAGAATAATTCTCAAATGGTGGAATTATTGGCCCGTCAAAAACACCACCATATTGTCTGTGTGCGTAGACGCAAGGTCGTGTGTCTCGCGATGCGTGACCCTATGTGATTTTCGCGTTTGTGCAATAACGGAAGTGAGGGCGTCGAAAGCAGCAAATTCAAGGTTCGGCGCACAGGGTCGCGTGGACATGGTTCACAGTTCTGTGATGGAGAACTAAGCCAAGTTCTTCACAAACACGACAGACGGCGGAATAAGATTTTTAATTCTTTTTGAATGCCTCGCTCTGAAGGCATGAGAAAATATGCAAAGTAAAATAAACAAAATAATAACCAGAGAAATACTGGGAAATTAATTAACGCAAAGTGGACGACTAGCGACTGCTTTAAAAATATCCGGGAAAAAGAGGCTCGTTCTAATTAAGGAAACGATACCATTTTTAATGCTGAACAACTTTTTATCTACTCAATATTCTTTATTTCTTCGTTTTGGCCAGAAGAATCTTATATATACAGGGTGACTTTTTATCTTGAGACATCGAAATATCTCATGAAATACACATCATACGAGAAAAATCTCCGCAATGAACACTTTTGATTTTCGCTGCAGAAAAGCGACTGCAAAAATGTGTAGGGTGTGGGGTTAATTTTTACGGAGTCGCTTTTCCCTCGAAATTTTTTTCATACGATGCGTATTTCTTGAGATATTTCAATGTGTCATGATAAAAAACTCACCCTGTATATTACATTTAGGAATGCAGTGTCTTCTTCTTGTGATAAAACTTCTCTCCTGAGTGTTTGCGGTACCTTATGTTCTAGTTTAGAAGTATTTAATCATTTATTCCCAACTCAATTTTCCTTATTTGTAATCAATATACAATTAATATAATATTAACTCAAATATTTAAGGCAGTGACAAAAATTTCAAACTCAACTAATTAATTTGAAATAATATTAATTATTTGGCACTTTGTGATAATATAGGTTTGGTCTTTTTCTGAATCATTTATTTTATATTTTGTCGTATAGAACAGTGAGGACTTCTCAAAATTCTTCAAACGATTTTTTAAAAAATTCTAGTTTAAGAAACATTTTAATTGCTTCGCCGTCTTTTGAAATCGTTCAATATGGATTCAAAATTCAAATGAATAGTCTTTTGGAAATATATTTTCGGACTTATTTTTCTTGGTTTATAGAATAAGAAAATACCATAAATATGCGAAAAGGAAGAATTTAATTGTCTCGATGAAGGAAATGCAGATCTAAAAGCAAAAACGGAATCTTAGTCTGTAAAGAAGCTTAATTGAAATTTTAATTAATTTTTGAATTATGCATGGTAGTAGAGAGGGTCGTTGCTTTTGTAGAGCTTCCGGATCATGCATGAGGGAACGCAAAATTGTCGGCACTATTAAAGTAAACGCAACTAAGGCGCCAGTCATCCTTTACGCGTCGTCTTCAGCGTCAGGGAACATCGAATGTCAGATGGGAACCCTGGGAAGACGAATTCCTCAAGACCGTGCTACGTCGAGCTCGTGTTCGCGCACTCAACGGATCGTTAGGTACCGTCTGACGTCCTGGCACGTCACATTTCGCATTTTATTTTTACGCACTCTCCGCTCACACTCTCGTAATTACCACAAAAAGGAAGTTCGTACTTTGGAGGCGAGGACACTCTCTTTCCCAATGAACCGCCACATTTATCAGTTGAAAAATAAAATTTGCCGCGAGGATTGAGGTACTTTCTCATTTATCATCGTTAAAAATATCAAAAATGCTCCTCACACCTTTGTTCTTTATTGTAATTTAAACATGTCAAATTCACAAGTGGTGGCTGGATTTTAAAAGATTTTTTGATTTTTTTTGTAAAATGCAGTTTTAAATTTAGAAGATTTAGAGTCTCTAAGCTAGGCAATTAATAAACCGAACATTTTTATAGACATGGCTTTAGATTATCCTACTTTTCTCTAAAGATCAGTGATGCTAAAAAATCTGCTTTATTTCTTACTGTGGAAGCGTGAAAAAGAGGGGGAGAAATTCGGAAATTATATTATTTGGCGGGCTGATTCAAAATTCTTAAAATATGTCAAATTAATAATTAATCAATTAAAAACAATTATTCTTCGTATTCTATTTTTAAATTGATTGTTTACACCTTTCATGTAAAGAATTATGATTCTTGCTTTATTAATTATTGAGTTAAAGTATTTTAAGAATTCCGAATTATCATGCTTAAGGCATCCGTCACCTTTAATATTTTTATTTTTTGAGTCTAGACCTTCCATTTAATTTTTTTTATGTTTAATACCTTTATTCAGAAAGGTTTGAATATTTTTTTTGGTTTTTTAACCAATTGTTACAATTATTTTCTTATTTTGTTACTCACAATGTGTAGCAACTTTTTGTAATGGAAAGACTACATGTCATGACTATGACAAATGACTAAACAAGACTGAAAAATAATTTACAAATAAAATAAAATAACAAAATAAATAAAAATATTTCAAAATATGAAAAAATAATTTTGTGGTCATTTTTTTTAGCTAGAGTGCTTTCCATACCCAAAAAAATTGATAATATAACAAGAAAAAAGTGCTACAAATTTCAAAGGCCTGTGTCTAATAGTTTAGATTTTATTTAAACTTATTTTGCAACAAACGCGGAAAATCGCAACTTGCGAAAAAGGGAGTTTAAAGTAAAGTCTTGTAGTGAAGCCTTAATGCTCACTATTGTGTTACTAAATCATATATGTATATGCATAAAGGTAATATATGTAATTAAAAGTATTGTACCTTGTATTGGCCCTTAATATCAATAGAATGGTATGTTGTTGGAAAATTGGCTTTAGGGCCCATAAAATGATTAAGTCAAATTTAATCAAACGTTTCTGCTCTGATCGGTGCCCTCATCAGTGATATTTATTAAAATCTAGAAAATAGAAAAAAGGTTGCTGTCGCTAATCTCACATATTTTCTCGGAGTTACTGGAGTACTTAAAATATGGCACAAAAGGAATACTTGATTATTTTTTCAAACAAAAAAATCAGATTGCCCTCAAAATTTACACACATACTCAGAAAAGTATAAAGGATAAAAAATTAACATTTTTGGAAAATGTCGAAAAAAATTAAACAGATACCAATTAAAGGTGGCAGATCCCCTCAATAATATAATCTGCTAATTTCTCCGACTCTTTCTCACTCTTACACAGTAGAAAAAGGTTCGGGTTTTTAGCATCACTGTTAAAGAAAGGATTTCAGAAAAATAGAGTCTGATAAGGTATCAGAGATAGTTTCACTAAAATTATTTCATTATAAAAAGATTTTAAAATAGTGCATTTCAACCATAAAAAATATGTACTTACATTTTTGAATGTTCATTAAACAATGGATAATATATTTTTTTGAAAACTAAATGATTATAGTTTTTCCCCTAGTATATTAAAAAGTAGTGTATATTTAATGACAGATTGTATGTTTGGAGATTCCTAAATGTAAACATAATAATTAATTTTGTTTTAAAAAAAAAATATTTTTAACGTTTAATGAACGTTCTGAACTGTAAATACATTAAAAAACTATGGTTTTTATATTGAAGACTTTCTTAAAAAGAAGTCTTCTAATAAGAATATTTATACTGTTCGTCACATTTTTCTTTCATTCATGTCAACTTCTTATCGATTGTTTATAAATTGACAGTAATGTCAATAATCGTTTGAAGAGGATTTTCAAGTCTATATTTCTTATTTGACGTTAACAAGAACGTAGAAAAATGTGTATTATATTTTCCCAAAAAGTCATTTTGTTATTCGTATTCATAACTGCATTTTGCAATGCTCAAGGATATTTTGAATTCGCATTTACGAATGTTTGTATTGTGCTTCTTCGTACAATGGGCTTTAGAATAGAATATAACACGCCAAGGGATTATCTTTCTGATGCATATAAATTGACAAGACGAAGCGAGATTTTGATTACCTGAGACGAGGATTTTCTGCGAAATTGAACAGCGAGTTTGTAGTGACTTGTGTTGATGAAGACATACACGGAATCAATTTTACTATACTACCCTTATCAACCATACAGAATTTAGCCTAAGAAATTAATTAAGCTTTAAACTCAAGCAAGTTGGTTAAAAATAAGGTTTTTCAGAACTTTTTTGCTCTAAAATTGAAGAAACTTTTTTGTTCGGGTAGTTGAAAATTTAAAAAATTTCAGGATACACTAAGAAAAAAATTTGGTTAATCAAACCGAAATTTAATTAAGCCAATTAAAAATGTACTTCCTATACGGTTAAACAAATTTTTAGTTGATTCAAGTGGAGAATTTGTTTTATGCAATTAAAAATGTTTTCTTCAAATATAATTTAGTTAAATTAAAAAAATATTTCAGTTAGTTCAACCAAAATTTGGTTGATTTAACCAAATTTTATTTTGTTCGACTGAAGATCTTGGTTTATTTAAAAAAATGGTTTGGTCAGGTCAGGTAAACTTTTTTGGAGTATACAAACTCAAATTAATTAGTTTTTTATTAGATGCGTGTTAGAAACGGATTTCTGATTATTTCGATTTGCTGGAACTAATTTTTATCTTTCGATTATGTCTAAAACTTAAATGATCCAAGATTTGTTAGAATGGTTATTATAGAATCTAATCAGACTTTTACAAACCCATAATATAACAAATTTTCAGACCGGAAATTACAGTTTCTCTAGGAATCGTTTATATTAATCAATTTAAGGATTTCGCACTATTTTAATTTGTAGTTTTCTACTATCTCGGATTTTCAGGGCTGCCACTCTCTCGGGGAACCTGAAAAACAGAGAAGTGTCAAGGATTAATTTTAATTTCTGGAAAAATTTTTAATTCGTAAAATTATATTTACATTTTTCACTATCCAAAGATACCGGTTAGAAACTTTCAAAAATGTTATCCAAAATAAATTTTGTTTGAGTGAACAAAAACATTTGTTCGATTTAACTACATTGTAGTAAAACCAACTATCTTTATTTAAATGAACTAATTCTTTGGCTAATTCGACTAAACAGTTTATTGACCGTATACAAAAAAATTCTATGGTTAAACCGCCAAAAATTTTGTTAATTAAACCAAATATTTTTCTGAGTATTTCATGAGGAGTAATATATGTCGATCTTATATTATAAAAACATAACTTAATATTAAATTGGTTTAACCTTTCCACTAATTTTAAAGAAAGAGTTTCAAATTGTTTATTGTTCTACATGATAAAGTTTTAAATTGTCTTCGAGATGATTATTATATTATAAGTTAGTTTCTTAATTATAATAAGTTTATTTTATAAATAATGCAAATTTTATTAAACAGTTTTTTATATAGAATATCATTAAAAAATGTGGAAAAATGCAAATTCTAGACTCTGAAAACTTGAAGAAGCAAAAATAGTGGCAACCCTGATTTAGAAAGTATTCTTTACGAACTCTATTTTTTATTTATTTTATTTTGGAGTAAAATTTTCCCTTTCTGTTCGAATTCCAACATATGTTCATATTTGGGAAACGATCTGGCCCCAAGTATCAAGAAATGCGAATCATTGTTGAAATTGGCTCGATCCCTGCTGCTCTCGAAACACTCTTGCCTCTTCTCGACGAGGGGTAAAGCTCAAGTGGTGGAAAACAACGTGCAGAAACGAGTGCCCGTTAAATTATGTTCGACCGGTCAGCGCCTATACTTTTAATCTGATGATCAGTGAAGAGCGGGGAGAGAGAGAGAGAGATGACGAAACCAATGCGTTTTATTGTACCGGATGGGGGCTTGAAGTACCCTGATTTAAATGCACAACCAACTTACAGTCGGTACTTTACGTGGAGAATGGCGGACCAACCGCTGAGCGTCATCCGATTCTGCAACTACAGTCTCTTTATTCCACAGATGACAAGTAAATGTAGAATTGAGGAGATCGCACGACTCTGATCTCTTTAAAAAATGTAATTACTACATTTTCGATAGTCTATGATGGTGTAATCAATTAATTTATCGCAATGAAGAGTTATTAGCTTGGAATGTTTCAGATAATTGGATAATTTTCTTAAAGGAATTGAAACTGGCACTTTTTTATTAATCGACCTGCGCACCCCTGAGCTTATGTACATTCAATAAATACATGGTTAATTAACCAAAGAATTTTTTTATTCTACGGTTGACCAAAGTTTTGGTTTATTTAACTTAAGAATTTATTCGAACAACTTTGATTAATGGAAAAAAAATGTTTTGGTTAATACGTTACATTTTTTAAATTATTGCATAAGCAGAAAAAATATTCGTAACATTTACAGGAAACTCGGTAGTTATTTTTACAACTTGACTTTTCAATAGATTTTACAAGCTCAGTTCAATCAATAGATTTCCTGTATGTTTTACCTATCTTCCAGTAAAATCTATGAAAGTCGGGTTTTTGTATTTTGTAGTTTTTATTGGACGCCAGGAAAAACGTTCATTAAATTTGTGATTAAGGCCATGTCCTAGGTGGGCTACGTTACAAAGTTAGTCCTTGGATCGATATTTTTTTTTCCCACATTTGAAGTTGGAAATTAAAAGAAAGAGGAAAAAAGTTGGTAAAATGTTATTAAAGTAAAATTGAAAGTTTGAAAGTTTTAAAATAGTATCTTCATTACAAAAAAAGTTACATGGGCGAAAAAAATGATTACTTGGTCACGTGGCCCACCTAGGACATGGCCTTAAAAATATTTGTTTAGAAAACATACAAATTTTTTCACAAAAATCAATGTTTCAATTTTAATCGGCTGCCATTTTCTCTGAAATCACTTTTTGCGAAATCCTTCGATTCAGGACTTGAAAAACTAACAAATCAACGTAATAATTGCTTGCGGCATGGGCTGTAACTCTTTAACACATTCGTCGCCCAGCGTGATTTAGTTGAGTTTCTTGTGGGGCCCAAATGCGACTGTTTTGTATGTTTTATATTTCAGTGCTTATTTAATTAATTTCCCTTTAAAATTCCAATTTAAAATCCTATTTAACTTGAACAAGAAAAACGTCACCCATATCTGGGTAACGGGGCCGGGACAGCAACAAACCCTTCACCCAAATATGGATGACATAACGACGAACGTATTAAATAATAAATATATTTAAATAAAAACTATACACAATTTTTTCCATATGATAATCTTTTAAATATTCAGACTTTTAACAAAAATTATTTATTCATTTTTTCAAAAGAAATTGTTGAAATTCACTTTTCTTTGGCATGTTAAGTAGGGACAACCCCTTAAGATATTTCAAATTGACCAGGAAAAACCTTGAGAGCCTGGAAACAACTTAAAATTTAAAGTCGTCCCATGAATCGCCATCCAGTTATTGTTAAAGCAATAATTAAGTTAATGCATTCACAATTTTTTTAAAGTACAATAAAATACTAGTAACGAAATACTTGATTTAAAAAAAAAACAAATAATTTTGGTTAAATTAAGAAAAATATTTCGATAAGTCAAGCAAATACCCAATAATAAAGTTTTTTTTTGAACGAATGCTTGAAATCGACTTTTGGATTGTTCAATCTTTTTTTCTGTATTTATATCAACATAAACTAATTTTACTGCATCAAAACTTGAGTTTCCTTGTTTCTTTTCTGACTCCTGCGGTTTTTGCATTCTATTAGTCTAAATCCTTATTCTACTCTTGCTATCTTTGACATTATTCCCAACGACTGTCTTCCGTTCTTGGTGGCCCTTCCGACCTTGAATTGTCGGAACTTTGAAGTCATTGTTGCAAAATTCTGACCCTTTCCTGCAAATAAACACGTAGCGGGAAATCGCGTCTAGATGTACACGCAGCATCCGGTATCTCTCTCTTTTTCTCTCTTCCTTCGTTTTGCTATTTCACTCACACATGCACTTTTTCTTTCTCTCTCAATCCTTTACTTCATGACATCTCATTCTCTCCTGGTGTGGTCGCAGGTACGCAAAACAATGCAGACAGTCATTGCCATATATTATTTATTGAATAAAGGAAGGAGAAAGAGTGAATGAGAGAGAAAGAGAGAGAGAGAAACTATGTTTCGTACGTGGGTAAAACGCAAAGGAAACAAGTTGTCTCGTCACCTCATACAATGGAGGTAACGATAAGTACCCATCTCGTTACATTGTCGACTATTCTTACCCTTAGCGATTTATTTTCATTCTTCTGCATCTTTTGCAGCTAATGTTCCTTCAAAGAAAGTGTCGCTTTTTGGTTTTTGCATGTAAGAAAACATGTTTATTGACTGCTACGTCCATTGTGAGGAGCACGTTTTCAATTATACTGACCTTGCTTCTTAGATGATTGTTTAAAATACATTCCTTTTAGTCATTCTCTTTCTTAATTATGCGTAATTTATTATCTTCCCTTTCCTTGCGTGTGTAAAGCAATATTTGGAAGAAAACTGCAACGTTTAAAAGTGTTTAAAATTTGGTATTGGACTATCTTGGGGATTCCAACGCACTTTTAAGAGCATGTGATACTTAAGGAGATTAGCAAATTTATGTGGATAACTGGTTTTCATAATAAAAAGTTTCCGATGTATGTTAATAAAATTGAACATTTTTTTATTTTTCACAACAAAATTTGTCTATTAACATCCGCTGTTATCTTCTGTACGATTTCTTGAATTTTAAAAACAAAACTGTATTATTTTGGAAACAAATATGTAGAAACATAATACCCATAAAATTTTCTAATTTCGTATGTATCACATGCCCTGAAGGCCATGGACAAACCTGGTCACGTGACTAGATTCCTACTTTACTGGCTTTTTAGTTTGTGTAACCCCATTTCTATAAAAAATAAGATAGGTAATTGTAAAAAATGAAATTATTTCTTTCAATAATCGTAGGGCTGCTAGCTTCCGCTGTTGCTACAACTCCGGTATGTAAGATTCAATAAATAATACTCATATTGAATTATACTTTGTACAGGAATTGTGTGCTAATTAAGTGCTCTCGATTCCCTTTATCTATGTTCATGAAGAAAAACTTTGGCCTATTGAAAGTCGTGTCTGGTTGGGTCCAGGTACTCGAGAAGGTACTCAGGTCAAAGCTGTAAATATCGAGAATCAGCTGGAACTTAGTACATGTCGATATGTGCTCAGGGTAGTCGCTCATATAGGGTAGGACCCACTTTTCTCAGTTTCGCGACTTTTGCCTATTGTAAGTTTTGTCTGGTTGGGCCGAGGTACTTAGAAAGGTACTCAGGTCAAAGCTGTAAGTCTCGAGAGTCAGCTGGAACTTAGTACATGTCGACATGTGGAATAGGTTGCTCAGGATAGTCGTTCATGGGGTAGGACCCACTTGTCTGAGTTTCGCGTCTTTGGCCTATTATAAGTCCTGTTTGGTTGGGTCGAGGTACTTCAAAAGGTACTCAGGACAAGTCGACTGTAAGTATCAAGAGTCAGCTGGAAGTCAGTACATGTCGAACTTTGGTATAGATCGCTCAGCACAGCTGCTAGAGGGGTAGGACCCACTTGTCTCAATTTATATTACCAAACAGTTCTTACAATAGTAAGAACTGTTTGGTTGGGTGGAGGTACTTTAGACGGTACTCAGGTCAAAGCTGTATGTCTCCAGAGGAAGTGAGTAGAGGCATGTCGTTATGTGGATAACGCTCAGGATAGTCGCTCATATGGGGTAGGACCCACTTTTCTCAGTTTCGCGACTTTGGCCTATTGTAAGTTTTGTCTGGTTGGGTCGAGGTACTTAGAAAGGTACTCAAGTCGAAGCTGTAAGTATCGAGAGTCAGCTGGAACTTAGTGCATGTCGATATGTGGAATAGGTTGCTCAGGATATTCGCTCTTGAGGTAGGACCCACTTGTCTCAGTTTCGCGTCTTTGGCCTATTATAAGTCCTGTCTGGTCGGGTCGAGGTACTTACACGGAGAAAAATGGAGGGTCAGCCTGAATATCTCGAGGGTCAGGTCGACCAAATATGATGATCGACTATAGGACAACCTTCTAGATAATCAAACTGGTCATCTGTAGAGGGTCAGAACAAAATAATCAATTTGATCATTGTAAAAGGTCGATTTGATCATCCTTGAGGGTTGAAATGAAAATTTAAAACAAGATATTCAACTTGATCATTCCAGAGGATCGATTTAATTATCTTGATAGTGTGACTGTTTCTCTGTGGTAATCAAGCTGATCATAAATCGAGAGTCTCCGTGATTATGCCCATAAAATTATGGAAGGACTATTTGATAATCTAGAGGGTCGGTCTGACTCTCAAAATTTTGAACCTCTAACTTCGACCATCCGTTTTTCTCCGTGTAGGAAGGTACTCAGGTCAAAGCTGTAAGTATCAAGATTCAGCTGGAAGTCAGTACATGTCGATATGTGGAATAGGTTGCTCAGGATAGACGTTCATGGGGTAGGACCCACTTGTCTCAGTTTCGCGACTTTGTCCTATTGTAAGTCCTGTTTGGTTGGGTCGAGGTGCTTGGGAAGGTGCTCAGGTCAAAGCTGTAAGTATCGAGTCAGCTGGAACTTAGTACACGTCGATATGTGGAATAGGTTGCTCAGGATAGTCGCACTTGGGGTAGGACCCACTTGTCTCAGTTTCGCGACTTTGGCTTATTGTAAGTCCTGTTTGGTAGGGTCGAGGCACTTCAAAAGGTACTCAGGTCAAAGCTGTAAGTATTGAGAGCCAGCTGGAAGTC
Organism: Diplolepis rosae; assembly: GCA_030998225.1. NCBI lineage: Eukaryota > Metazoa > Arthropoda > Insecta > Hymenoptera > Diplolepididae > Diplolepis > Diplolepis rosae. The sequence continues at coordinate 9,360,445 of JAPYXD010000701.1, forward strand.
AGCACATGCCGATCTTTGGTATAGATCGCTCAACACAGTTGCTAGAGGGGTAGGACCCACTTGTTTCAGTTTTGTAAGTCCTGTTTGGTTGGGTCGCGATATTTAAGAAGGTACTCATGTCAAATCTGTAAGTATTATAAAACGGTCTTATTCAATTGGTGACGTAAGATCCTACCACAGGGCCTTAAGAAATTTTGAAAACGCTTCTAAGTGTTCTATTGGCACCCTCTGTTCTCTAAAATATCTGATTAGTTAGCAGACGTTATTTCATCATCCATCTCGAAAAAAAAATTTAGAAGTTGCCATTTTGCAAGATAAAGTTTACATACCAAATGCATTTTTTTACAGAGGTTAGACTATCAGTTTTAACTGTTTGATTCCCTTGTGAATCTTCAGGTACAAACGTATTTTACTAAAATTTTAATTCAAAATAATCCCAGCTTGGTAATATTATTATCGTAATGCTCAATAATATACCAAACAGTATAAAAATATGATAATACACAATACACCCTTTAGTACCAGATTTAAAAATTGAAATTAATCTTTAACGTGTAGTCGATCGTAAATTTCATATGCATTTGATCATTAAGAGATGCTTATATTATTTTCATTCACATATCGTATGTACATTTGATTTAAAATATTCTGCCATTTGTGTATGATTAAAAGTTCTGGAATCACGTGCGAGATTATAAAATGATATAATAAGGTAATGAAACAGATAAAACAAACATGGGAGTGTTCTGAAAACTGTTGGACGTCACGCGAGTTCCACATCGAGTTTCACAACGAGTTTTTCGTCTGGGTAAAAATTGTTGTTCTGAGCATTTTTTCGCGATATTACATACTTCGTTGGCAGCCATTACGCGTAAATTACCTGAGAGTAAACCGCGACTTGCGCGCCGGCAGATGTTGACGGAGGCGTTGAAGTACACCAGGGTGCGATCAATAACGCTTACCAATTTCATAATTCATGAATCCATAATTCATGTGACGCATAATTCGAAATGAGGAGCCATCTCACGCTTGAAAGTGCCTTTATGGTCCTTAAATGTAACTACATACAATGCTAATATGATACCCGTCGCACGTTTAAACATTTGCTGTTTAATTGATGTGCTTAAAGTTTTTGATGTTTTTGGAATGATCGGAAATATTTTTCTTCAGATCGAAATAATTGGTTTTTGCACTGGTAATTTGAAAAGTATTGTAAATTCCGTGACAGATTGTACATTTAAAGCTGTTATGTTCACAGAAAAGTAGTGAATTGTACTTGAATATCTGTTAAATGTACAACAATTTTGTGCTGTTACTGCTTTTTTTTCCTGTAGCTATACTAAATATTTCGTTTCGAAAAGATAGTTAATACAAATAAAAAATTTTAAGTAGGAATTTCGTTAGTCTTGAGTATTATCGAAATTGTTTCAACAATGGTAAAAATGGCTAAAAACCTCCGCACCTTTAGACATTCTCACGATTTGTCCCTGTTCTTGCGTAAAGTTCAATGTTCCATGAAACGTAACTTTGGTCTCACTACTATAACTTACTCAAGTGCCTTCATTCGCGATCCAAATGACGAAACTGTCGCGAAAGACAACAAAAGTTTGCGTCCATACTTCCCGGAAAATGTCCAATAAAATTCAGGCGAGGAAACAAATAAAAAATTTATTTTACTGTTTTATTAGGGGTTTAAAATATAGTGGTGGTTTTAAAATTTAAATTGCTTCTTCCTCAGTTTTTTTATCGTAAGATTCATAATTTGCACATAATTATTATATTTTTTATCACGTGGATTTATACTTACAAGTGTCTTATTATATATATATATATATATATATATATATATAATATACTTTCAAAAATTTCTGGTGATTCATCAGTAAGACTTTCAGTTGAGATGACACATAAGCACACATTCATTTCCTAGCCATGGTGACTAATTTCTTAATTGTGGTAGTCATTATACTATTAATTTAGGATGTTTAGACAGTATTACCAGCTTCGAAATCTTGATGAGTCTTTATTTTTGTTTAATCAGAATTTATTACATACTAGAAAATTAGTTCACTCTTTAAAAAATTCTGGAAAATGTTACTTTTTTGTCCCATAAAAATTTATTTGAATCAATCAATTAATTTTAGACCCTTATTTTTAAAGACCTTATGGAATATTTGAATTGAAATAACTTGAAAAATTAGTTCCAAAACAAAAAATGTCTAGAATTTCGATCTTTGTGCAATTGGACTGCAATTATGAGTAATTATGATAATTAAATTATAAGTAAGCATTTTATATTTTATACACTTTTGTTAATTACCTGAACCCTTGAATTACTCAATTTTTATGCTCTAATTGTTACTTTATCAAACTGAATACTTTTAATGATTCAATATTACATTATTTACTTGCATTTCGTCGATAGAGTTCCATTTATCTGTTAATTAAATTCGAATAATTTTAAACCTACTATTGATATTTTATGCAACTAAAAGGACACCGTCACTTCCATATGAAATCCATTTTATGAATTATAAATTTATGTCATTTGAGTTTATCGATTTATTCCCTGGCACGACTATTCTAGTCGTGCTTGAATCCCAATAAGAAGAGACATCATCCATTCATTTCTCGAGAATTCATCTTCATAAGGTCAAGGGTTATTTAAAAGTTAAATATCTTCAGGTTAATGACTAGAGCTCTTCGACGATAAACCTAATGACCCAGCACTTTTTTAAAATATTTTCCAATGTAAGGTTTAATTTCTGATGAGTTTTAATTTGTTTAACATGAAATATTTGAAAATTGACTGAACAAGAATCATTTTATCATTAACAAAAATTCATCCGAGTCAGCATTTTAAATAAACTCTATTTATGTACAGGGTGAGGCATATAAAGTGTTACAGAGCGATAACACTTAAACTATTGATCACATCCAAAAATGTTTCAGTCAAAAGTTTCAGTGTTCGAGAAGGCCGTCATACTCGACCACCCTATTTTTTTATCGGTGGAGGCGTTGAAGTTACGTCAAGGTCAACTCCACTTTTTAAAATGGAACCATGTATTTTTTTTTCGATGACATTATTACCGATTTTAAGACGAATTCAGCGACCTACAAGACAAGGTCATTCATGGTCATACGTGGTTCCATATAAAAAAGTGGAGTTGACCTTGACGTAGCTTCAGCGCCTTCACCAATAAAAAAATAGGGTGGTCCAGTATGACGGCCTTCTCGAACACCTAAACTTTTGTCTGAAACATTTTTGGATGTGATCAATAGTTTGAGTGCTATCGCTCCGTAACACTTTATGTGCCTCACCATATGTATATTAACATTCACGGAAAAATCAAATACTTTGAAAATTTGCCAATTAATAAGTAGTCAAAAATAGTGACCACTCTTCCGATCGACTTATACCTTGAAAAATGGAAATTTTCAAAGATTTCAGTTTTTTTTTTGAGTATCATCTACATTGTTTTCGGTTTAGGACAGTTTCTACATGGAAACACGGCTATGTCCTTTTGGAATATAGCATGATAAAAATATTACCTTTTTGTATTAAAATTCAAAGTAGATTCCTTCCTGAATTTTAAATCTGTTTTTCCATTGCTATTTATCATTCTAATATACTACTTTAGATAATGACCCTTCACTAATTCTTTTATCTTTACTAATTTTCCTTCCAAAAAGGTGATCTTTCTAAAGGAAATTCAATTATAGCAACGGAAACATTTGGTCGTGATGTACGAGTTCCCATTGTTTTTTAAAATACGTCTATCATTCATAGAGTTTTACGAGGTCCCTCGAAACAAAATACATTCCGATGTTGGGTTCCTAAGTTCTAGGGTTCCACCTGACGAATGTCCAGTCAGCCCCTTATTGATTGCACCTGTAGGCTCTCTCATTTTTTTCCATTTACCCTACCTCACAAATCCACTAAGTATATGTACATAAATATACATGTGTGCGTATATATACGCAATATATAAATCGAAAACAATATTCTAGACGTTGAAGGTGGCATGGAGCCGTCGTTTACGTATAAATTATTATTTTCGTGGCGCTTTTAAGTAAATATTGAAATATTTCTCTCCTGGGAATCAGTGGGTTACCGTCGACTCGTAAAGGCGGAAAAGCTCCTTTTAAGGGGTCTACGAGACCCCAGGAACTGCTGCATGGACCAAGAAGGCACCAGCTAACTTTTCTCTGAACAAGCGCTGCTGGTCGCACCCCCGCGGCGACACCACGCATAATCTAATTTGTACTTGGGCGACTAAAGCTCCCTCAAGCTGGAAGCTACAGGGAAGAACGACAACAACTAGCCCGGATCCTCTAACCCTCAGCGTGAATATATATGTATATGTAAGGTATATATAAGAGGAACAAATTGGCTCAGTTTGACGACATAAAGCTCCCTTTAGGTGACATTTTGCGTCTGCGTCTAGAACTGTAATGCCAATCCTTACAGGAAGGAAATGTAGAGGGATCAAGTTGTTCGAATGGAAGAGAACCTTCATTGATTATTGGGCTTGTTTTCCAATACGTGCTTCCTGAGTGGTGACTTCATCCACTTAGGGCAGGTCGAATTAATGTAAACGCAATTCAATGTGACAGAAAAAAATCCAAATACACAGCAAATAAAGGTCTTGAGTTTTTTACGTTTTACTTATGAGGCAGTTTTAGATTAGTTTAAGCTCTGGGCCCAGTGTATAGATGCATGAGACTATCTTTATTTAATATACGAGCTTTTGTGAATTAAATGTTGAAAGCCAGAAAAATAAGCACACCGGAGCGCCGATTTTGAATATACTGGTTTTAAATAATGAGCTACGGATATTTGCACGTATTTTTAATAATTAGAAAAATCTAATAAGCATTATTAATGTAAACGCAATTCAATGTGGTAGAAAAAAATCAAAGTAGAGAGCAAATAAAGGTCTTGAGTTTTTTACCTTTTATTTGTTAGATATTTTTAGATAGTTTTAAGCTCTGGGCCCAGTTTATAGATGCATGAGACTATCCTTATTCAATAAACGAGCTTTTGTGAATTAAATGTTAGAAAGACAGAAAAATAAGCACACTGGAGTGCCGATTTTGAATAAACCGGTTTTAAATAACGAGCTACGGATAAATCGGCACTCCAGTGTGCTAATTTTTAATAATTATAAAAATATAATAAACATTATTACTATGAGAAAAAAATGTTTCACTACTCTCAGGTATATATTTTACATTTATTATTATTACTTGAGACGACCCTGGTTATTTACGATTTCATGTCTCACTGACCTCGTCGATTATGAGTACACCATGCCCGAATAGTATTCATAATCGGCGTTCCAGTGTATTTCTATTGCAAAATCATTTCATTTATTCACTCCAAGTATGAAATGAATGCCGTATTCGCTCTTTTGTAGTAACCAAGTTAATCGATCAATGTTAGCAGATTCACTCTTACTCTGAGAGTAAATATTTTAACTCTAAAGTATATATAGTGGTATTCAGTGAGATAAATAATTTGTCATTACAATTATAATTCTGGGTCCATGTGTCAGAACTATTTTGTTGGAAACACTAGTAATATTCGTGTGGTTGATGAATCCTAAGAATTGTTTACAGTACACTTTACTCTACTGTTTAGAGTAACATTTCACTCTAGTTGAGTAATATTTTCTACTCTGAGCATTAGGGTGACTCGTTTTATTCCCCATTCCAGTTATTTATTTCTCGCCATTGCAGCTTCTTTTACCCAATTGAAGTCCAAAATAACTCCAAATGATAAAGTGAATTTGCATTATTTGTTGGAGTTTCTCTACAGTCGGTTAGAATTCAGCGCCTAGAAATTTAGAAGTTACAAAAAAAAATTCACTCGTTCTAATCAAACCATTTTATTATGGAAGATTTTGACACACAGTCGGAAGAAAAGTTTGACTAGGCGACATTTTCTTAGCTTCTTCCATTCAGAATGTTCTTTTATCATGTAGTTACATTTTTGAACATTCTTTGAACGATGACGAAAATTTTTTTTATAACAAAATTAGTTATTATGTTTATATTTAGAGCTATTTAAATATACAATCTGTCGTAAACAATTCACTATTTTTTAATTTTCCGTGGCGAAAACTAATCATTTATTTTTCAAAAAGAAATATTTTCTATCGTTCAATGAACGTTCAAAACTGTAAGAAGATCTTTTATCGAGTTTTTTTTAGTGAAAGTACGCGGAAAATTTTATCTGGAATGAAACAAGCCATTAGAAGTTCCAATCTGATAAAAAATTATAAAATTTTAAAATTCAGAATCAATAGATAAACAGCTGTTTTAATGCTGAAATGATTTCGAATAGAAAAATTATATTTCTTTTTCCACTTAGAACTTTTGGTGGCTTATTTTATTCGAGATAAAAATTTCCACACTTTCGATAAAAGAAACACGATTAGACGATAAAAGTATCTTGTGGAGCTAGTGCGGAAAGCAGTCAATTCCTGACAAGTGTGAAGTTTGCAATACAAGAAAAAGGCAAGTTGAAGGTGTAGTCGAGACCCAAGATCGAGACTTAGCGTAAACGAGCCAAAGACGAGTGTTGCAAACTTCACACAAGTTACAATTGTCTGCTTTTGAATGTGATGCACACGATACTTTTTGTAACAAATGTGAAATGCATTTTCCATTCATGGTTGTTTTGAGGACGTGTGGAATTTAATGTTTTTCTCGAAATGCGCATGCGCAGCAACGATGGAAAGTCATTTTAGCTACACTCTAAGTGCACGGAAAGTGGCACATTTCGTACATGTGCACGGAAAAAAATAGTTCAGTAAAGTTTATAGAACTGTTCAAGAGTTGAGGACACAGGCATTTACAGAACAGAGTTCTGGAAAATTTACAGATCTTTTCAGAATAAAATACGGAACATTCAGGAAATGTCATTGAATGTTCCGCATTTTTTTCTGAAAAGTTCTATACATTTTTTAGAACTCTTTTCTGTAAACCCCTGTATCCCTAATTTATGAACACTTCTATAAACTTTACTGAACTACTTTTTTCCGTGTCTCACAAAAAATAGTATTCAAGATGAAAAAACTAAGAGATTGTCGTCTTCTCAAATTTTTTTCCTACTATATATAATAACGTGACATATTTGAAAACATTTTTATTATATTGACCCAAAATTACATAATTTTTATTTATTTCTTGTTGCTTTGGCATAGGGTTTTTCTACTATTTGTTCAATTCTTTCTCAAATGAACCAAAATCTCTGGTAAAGTCTAACAAAATTTGTTTAATTCAACCAAATCGTAGCTAAACAAATTCTTTGGTTAGATTCCAAAAATATTTTTCTGATTGTAAGTATTATCTTGGAATATTTTTATTTCTATAATTTTGGATAATAGACCCACAAGTTACTGCTTTATTTTATTAAGATTGTTTATTTAGTTGTAATAATTATAAAAAAAAAACCCAGCGCAGTCGAAAGCGTCTTTTTTCCACAGAAAGATTTCAAATCCTTTAAATATTAATATAATATTGCTTAATTTAAAAACATACTTTTCAAAACCTTTTTTGACTGAAATAGTCATTTTGATATTTATATAACTATAAAAAATATATAATATTCCATAATATTTATGACTGGAAAACAGAATAGCTAAATTTTATTAGCAATATAGCTAATTAGTATGCAAGATTCAACCCTCATAGTTAATTAAACTTCGCTTAATCTCCTCTTAACCTTTTAATGAGAGGCAAGGAGTAATCACCCTTGTTCCAATGGATTTTCTTAGTATCCTGGTGGTGTTTTCCGACGTTCAATAGGGCGATCTTACGTCTTTGTAAAATTGTCCGTCACAATCGCTTGGAGTAAATGTAACAAAAATGTGCAGAAAGCCAAGGTAATCTTCTTGAAATCAATTATTCAGACCGCGAAGAGCCGTTCGTGTCTCTGCGTTTCGCGCTGCAATAAAAATATTTAAAATATAGTTCTCTCTCATTTCTTTCATCTTCAAATAATCTCTCGCTCTTTCAACCTCAGCATTTTATAGCTCATGCAACGTGCCTTTATCCCATCTACAGGGCTCGTGTTGTATTATATAGGGTATCTATAAAGTTACTCTCTAGCTTTCGAGCAAAATCTCTTCGAAACGACGTCTCGCGAAATAATGGTATTTTAGAATTATGCACTTCGAGAATTAATTTCCTCTCTTAGTTAAGGGAAAATAAGACGTTTATTAGGATAATTTCAGTTATTTAATTTACGCAAAATGTATTACTAAAGCCATTCAATTTCAAATCAAAATTGTGTTTATAGATAGAAATTGATACATAATGGTCTTGAATATAAGTTCAAGAAGTATTTCCTTGAAGGGCTAGCCGCAGTCGGAATTTGTATAAAATCGATTTTTGGGTTCTTGCATATTCTTATAATGTAACGGCTTGAAAATATGCTCTCCAAATTTGAAGTCGATCCAAGCAAAATTGACTGAACTATGTTAGTAGGCAAAAAAAACTTTCATTTAAATGTAAGCTATACTTAAAACTTTAAATGCGATTTTCTCGAAACCACGTTTTTTAAATAGGTGACCACGATTACTTAAAAATCTCTTGAACAATGTACTTCAAACTTGAAAGGCTTCTTTGACATATAAAAGTACGGTGCTTGATCGTAGATTTTTTTTCCATTCAAAAATTTTTCTTTAATTAACAAGAAACGGGTGATTTTTATGGCGAAAACTGGACGTCCAAGTTTGACCGGTCACCATTTTGTCAAAAAAATTCTTTTTTTTTTTTTCAAAAGCTACGATCAAGCACCGTCGAAACTAATAAATGGAAGAAATAATTCGAGATTTTTAATTTCGAATAACCCATTGAGGAACTGGAATTCTCACCGCAGAACGTCTTTCACAAAACATTCTCCGGAAAACTACGTGTTTTTCTTCCATTTTTAATTATTTTCTAAAGAAATTTTGGACGAAGCATCAATAAAATTATATACACGTAAAAAAATGTACCTTACTTGCCGGGAACCGCAAGACCAACATTAAAAGTATCCTTAATTCACAGTCACTTTTATTATTTTCACTTAACTTTAAGAATTTATGCTACTCTTCCTTGAAACAATTCCTATGTGTATGGTAAAAATAATAAGTATTCTTGTTTACTCTGAAAGGCTTTAAAGTTTACGTTACACTTGGGAGCATTTTGCCGCCTTGTATGGGAAAAACGGCTTTACGTTCGACATCATTCTTGCTTTCATGGCGGGAATCGTGTGCATGAGCATGTGAAACGGTGTGTGTGATATATTAAAATTTGATTGTTTAATTCAAAATGAATGGGAGAAATTACATGTCAGCATGATAATATTGTTAAAGCGTTCAGTGCACTTTCCCGTCCAGTATGGGAATTTCTCATAGCTCTAATTGCAAAACAGATTACATTGAAGGTAAAACTCGTTTAACACTCATCAAATTTGATTGTCTATAAAGTAATCTTTGCTTAGCGTATTTTTTCCCATACTTTTGGCAAAATTTACTGTAAATATACTTTATCTTGGCATTCCCGTCGAGTATGGTAATTTCTCTTCCGATTTTAAAAAATTTTTAGCCTAAATTTCATTCAGTGTATTTTTGGATGCTGAAATGATTGAAAAAATATATGCATATAGCAAAGAGAAATTTTTTTTTTTTTAAATACGCTTATCTTCCTTCACTGACTGCGACTAACCCCTTAACCCTTTGCGGCATACATTTTTTAGAGGAACGAATTCTTATGATAATTGTTACATAAGGGTTTTTGGGGTCGCTGATTACAAATCTGAACTCAGATTTTGGAAATTCAAAATGGCGGCTTCAATATGGCGGTCATAATATTACATTTTTTGGAATTTGTTTTTGAAAAATGGTATAGAGGATTTTTTGGTGTCGCTGATCACGAATCTGAATTCAGAATTTGAGAATGGTAGATCCAAGGTAGCGTCTAACAATGAAATATTATTGTAACATTTTTGAAAATTGGATAAACAGTATTTTTGAAATTCCTGATTATAAACTTGAACCATAATTTCAAAAATTCAAATGGGAAGGTTCCAAATGGTGGAAGTAAAAAAATGGGATTCTAAAAAGTGCAGGTTTATTGAGGCACAATCGAAAATAAGCAAAGTTAAGAGATTTTTTCGGAAATATTAATTAGGAAAATATTACTTAGGCCTCCATATTGAAGCCGCCATTTTGAATTTCCAAAATCTGAATTTAGATTCGTAATCAGCGACCTCGAAAATATCATAATGCATTTTTAGAAAAATCCAATAATATTTCAATTTATGGACGCCATATTGGTTTCGCCATTTTGAATTATCAAAATCTGAGACTAGATTCGTGATCAGCGATCTCAAAAGCCCTGGTACATAAATTTCCGTAAAAAAATTCGTAAAAGTTCCTCCAATAATGAATTCTTTTTAGAAAAAGGGTTATTTTTCTGAATTTGTTTATTAAAATTGACAAATTTTTACAAAATCTGGTACTTTTAAACATGAATTTATATTCGATAACATCCTAGGATCATAAAATAACAAAAAACAGTTGGATAATTGGATCAAAATTACATTTAAAACGCGAAAATTTGTAAAAAAATAAGTGGCATCAGGTGATGCTGCTATGCCGCGAAGGGTTAAGGGGGGCGATCTATGTCTCGGGCCAAAATCGTAACTAAACTTTAACACATAATTCTTTATTTAAAAATTATAAACAAATTTATAATTCGCGATAATCGTGCTTGGTTTGCAAAATTCATGCGCCCGAAGTTGACTGCGCTGCGCGCAATGGTAAATGGTGTGACATGCAGAGCCGATTCAAAGGTATCTATAAGAAAAAAGTGTTAATAAAAAAGTTGAATTATCACGTTTACTTGAGATTGAATCAATTTTTGGAATTTTTTTTTTTTAGATATTACATCAGTATTTAAAGATTTTCAAATTCTTTAAATATTGAATTTATTTGCATTATTTGCGATATAAGAGTTTGAAATTGTCTACGAGGACACCTGTCGACAACGTATCCTATCTGATACATGACTAGTGATCCTCCGATAATGTAGGCAGTGACAAAAATTTCAAACTCAACTAATTAATTTGATTACATCAGTATATGTAAAAAGTTCGATTTGTTGCAATTGTTTTTTAATAAAAAAATATACATTTGTTTTTGTTGACAAACGCGTAAATTCTTGTCAGATTTTCCGAAAGTTATCTTAACTTCATTAGACTGTGTCTTTTTACATTACCAACAGCTTTGTCCCAAACTAACATCCGCTGTTTGGCATTCAATCCTTTTTCCGAGTGAAGGGATCTCAATAGCTCGAGCGCGCCTGGTAGAGGCTACGCGCCGCGTTCGTATATAAATATTTGTCACTTTGTTAATTTTCGGAATATTAACCTAAAACTTTACAGAAACATTTTTGAATATGTGTAGAAAGAATTTCTTGAAAAATATGGATTTTTTCAACCCGAGACATGGATTACTCCCCGTAATCGAATTCATTGGTGAGAGAAGTATCGTAGTATTTTATATGGGATATAAATTTCTCTGGTGATGTAGCATTTGCATTAAAGTTTTTTTAATCCAAAATTTAATTTGTTTCGCTTCCAAAAGGGTTCTATTACTTTATATCTAGACACCCTGTACAGCGAAGTAGCAGAGACGTAGCTCGTTGCTTTTCTCCTAGTCCAGCATACAGTTTGGACCCTCGATGTAACCTCCCTCTTGTTTTATAACCCAACGAGTTTAATGCTCACATCAAACTTTTAATTGCTCGACCAGCCTTACAAATTACTAACAGATGAGGCTTGCTTATATGTCGCATTTTTTCTGTGAAAATAATGCCATCATGGACAAAACTTTCCATGCCGATGTTGCATTTTTCTGGAAGCCTCGGTCTTATAATCGATTGCATCGGTTCAGGTTGGATAATAGGGTTACGATAATTCATTACTTTTACGAAGAAACTTTAGCTCTAAACTTTTTTACTCTAAATTTAATTTCCTACGAGCATCTGAAGGTATTCGTTAAATAATAATTTGACGGAATAATAGCAAATTATTTTTGAGTTATTGATTTTAATCGCAGAAAGTCTTGAAATTTTTAATTTATATTAAAATCAGAGTTTCATGTGATCCAAAAGCATTTTGGAGATTTTTAAGACACAAATTTTAGTGCATTTTTTATACTATTGCGAAGAATAATTGAAGAGTGGACATTCAAAAGGGCGTAACCCACATTTCTGAAATTTTACACGGCGGCACAAAAACGTTCCCATTTTGACACCTCGAGATACAGATTTTTGATGTCCAAATCGAAAATAAAAATATTTCCGATTGGAAAAAAAAATCGTTTGCGCTATTGTATTGGCATTAACCGCAAGAATTTGTTTCGCCAAAAAAACAATTTTTGAAAAATTGCCGGTTACGCCCTTTTGAATGTCCACTCTTCAATTGCTATTCAAGACTGGAAAAAATTAGAAAATTATAAATTTAGCTCGGCACCCGTTTGTATTTTTTTTTCGTTCTAAAAATTGACACATTTGAAAAACATCAATTTATTTTAGTACAGTTTTGTCAAATGTGTTTCTACTTTTTATGTTGCAATTAAAAATATTTTTATTTTTCCGCCATTTCCTTTGGAAATTATTCATGAAGTTAATGTATTTTCCTTTATTTTTTAAATTGCTTAATTAATAGAGTTACTTCACATAAATGATATTCCTTCTTTACATTTTTAACCAATTAACTATGTTTTCTCTATTTTATTAGACAATTTGTATTGCCTTCTTATCTTTTTAATTGGAAACAAGATTCTTACACTAATATTAGATAATATCTCGAAAATTTCGACATATGCAGAGTTGAACGTCTCAATCGTAGATTCTGCGTCGAAAGACGACTGTCTTCGAATCAGAATTAATGTCCTCGTCTGTTATTGTGACATCCTCGTTTTCTCAGTAGTTAAAAGCCTGTTATGGGCCATTGACATTGAGCAGGTCCAGCAATAATCTTCTCAGCACGCGACGAAGATAATCTTTGAATCGCTCTTTCTTGGACCCCCATTGAACAATGCAAAACACTGACTAGTCATCCAATGATGCACGCGAAACCATAAATTCAAATGTTGGCGTTGCATTCTTGGACTGAATCCCCACAGAGATTCCACTCTTCCCGTGTTGACATTGAGACTTTGGCACAAGAAATTTCTACAGTTTAGTCTTGAGTCACTAGTGAGAGATGATTTGTGGAAGAGCAAGTGGGACGTTGAAACAAGGAAAATGAGAACAAGATGTGTGGGGGAGACCTGCAGGTGGTAGTATTTGAAAATAATCGATGGCGCCAGTTGACCCAGGCTATTTAGAACTGTCGGGGGTCCCTAAAGATGCTGGGCTCCTTTGGGATGCTGGGGTCCAAATCCGACGGTTTCAGGCGCCGGCACTCGACACCAAAGGGAGTCCCTTGGCGCGTGAGTCTTATCGTAAATTAGCGATATCCCGGCGTTTTCTAATGCAGGTAAAATAACAGGCCAGAACGCAGAGTACGGAATTTATACCTTACTGACGATTAAACTGCACTCCTTTATAGGACTAAGCCTCACTCTTATTCGTACTTTAGAACGATAATTGCATCGTGCTAAAATGCTGTTAATTTCAGCTGCTTCTTGGTTATCCAAACCCTTGGGGACGTTTTAAACCGACTGCTCTTTCTAAAAAAAGGAAAAAGCAACTGCTCCATTTAAGGGATGATTTCTTTATCTTCCATCTTATTTCCATTTTTCTTATCAAATCTGAATTGAGTAAGAAAATTACGCGTTGAAATTTTTCTTCTTTTCAGTCAAATTGCTAAAAGGACTCTTGACGTAACTGATCCTCCGGTTAAATTAGAAGCTAATTATTTAAAGAAAAGTTTTAGAGTTAATTTTGGAAAATGATATTTTGCAGTTTACAGGCTTTGAACATAAAAAAGATTATTCATAAAATATGTAAACAAAAGAAAGTGAAATGAGATAAATAAAATAGATATAAGATATACAAAACTCGCTGTAATGAAAATTAACTTTCATACGATGTTGTGTTTAATAATTGGCTTCAGGGTCCAGAAATAATAACTCAGAAGGTTACATACTTTCAAACGTTTCGACTCTGATCGGAGTCCTCATCAGTGATCTTTATTTATAAAATATCAAAACAATAAATAAAATATTGCACATATGAGTCCTATTTTGGAGTAAACTTTGGTAACGTGGAAAAATGTAAAAAACCGTGAGAAATTATACATGTAATTGTACAGAAAACATCGATAAAATACCTAAAATTTCCTTAAGAATAACAATAAAATTGTAGCACATAACTTTAAGATGCCTGACCTAAAAAACTAGTATATATTTGTGTCTAAATGTTACTGAAGATAAAGATACTGAATTTTCTGAAATTCTATCTTAAGGGGCACAACTAGTTTGAAATTTTGAAAATTTCGATTTTTTTTTGCATTTTTCAACAGCCCAGCAGGTGCTTTTTGAAGAAGAGGAAGGTGAATTGTATGGGCCTAGAATAGCAGATTAGCTCTAGGTATGATATTTAAAAATTTATAACAATGAAATCAGTACTCTTATGTTTAAACGCGTTTTTCTCAAAACTATATTTTTCAAATTTGCTGCAGCTGTAACTCGATAACAAATCATCCGATCGACTTGAGTCTTTTTTTAGCATATTGTGTATTTGTTTTTTCATACAATGACCCTCCTATTTTATGATTGGATAAAAAATATAATTTTGTCAGGCCAAAAACCATTATATTTTTGAGCAAATTTTGTTTTTTTTCTCTCAAAAATCCGCTATTTTGTTGCATTTTAATTTGTTTTTTTTTTTTTACAATCGAGGGTTATTGTGTAGGAAATATATTCTAGTTTAATACAATTTTTGGTTTTCTTGATTTGAGGCACTGTGAAGACTACAATCACTGCAGCAGTGGGAGAACTTATTTTTGTAAAGACTCAGGAGATGGTGGATAACTTGCTAATAATCGAATATTTTCATTTGAAAACATTACTTTGTATTCATTATTTATGTACAAATATATCTGAAAAATTTTAAAACATTCGATGCAATACTTTTTTTTTTAAATTCACAAAAATCACCTTTTTTTCAGGCGGTCAAACTAGTTGTGCCCCTAATTTTACGAAACTGTAACTGAATAAAACTCCAGTTACATATTTCGGAAAAATTGCGGTAGAAATTTCTAACAGTGTAGAATTCTTATTAGAAATTCTTAACTATTTTTCATAAATAATCCTTTGTAATTTTCTGGACCCTTAAGCCAATTATTAACAACAACAATCTATGGAATTTATTATTTGAGGGCCAATATAAGTCCATTTGATGAATAATGAAAATTAACCTCTAGTAAAAATTTCATTTATGGATGAGATTTTGATTACAATCTCCTGCACTCGAGAAGCGTCTAATTTTATTATAGTAATGCATACTTTAGAATTCTATTTCCTTTTATCAAGTAATCAAACGTTGGCCTTCGAGTACAAAGAAATGAATTAAAAACTCTCATGATGAACCCTAAGTTGTAGTTTAAAATGCAGGATCGTATCTTCGAGTTCAGATGAATAATTTACATTTTTTTAAGTAAAGCAAAAAAATATAGACTGCAAGAGGGATGGACCTTGTCTTTATCGTGTTCAAGAAAGTAAGAGAAAAATATTCTAGCCGAGTCTATCGTTATGCCTAGGGCCTTCGCAATCAATATTGCATAAAAGGTGGGTTGGTAACTGGCGAAAGTCCTAGGCTTAGTTCTGGCGATCTGACATTTACAATGAAACGAATGGAGAAGGATCTCTCTTAATTCTTTCTCTCTTTCTCTTATCTTCTTCTTCTTCTTCTTCTTCTTTACTCTCATCTCTTCTTCTTATCTCAGTTTCTTTCTCTCTCTCTCTCTATCTTTTTTTTTTTTTTCTTTTTTTTTTTTTTCAAGCAGACGGTTGGTGCTGCTTGAATTTCCCAAACCAGCTGAAGTTTACTTTATACAGCAGCATTCAACAAGGCCTCTGCTCTCCTGGGCTTTATTAAAAATTGAGGATGCAATTTACCTCGGCCGCGGTACCACTCCTAAATAAAGGAAGCTGAGACGACAGCCAAGACGCTTTACCTTTTGTGTATAAATAACCGACCAACTTTGGAAACCTCTTCGAAAACTCTTGTTACGTTACTGTCGCCAGCAGCATTACGTTACGTGCTTCAGGCATTTAGGCACGAATTTCATAGTTTCTCGTTCTGCTGCTTCTGTTTCCTGAATCCTCAAGACAGATCATGATTATTCGCGATTCGAGCAAGTATTTATGTAACTAACGCGAGACAGAAGGAAAACATTATGCAGTGTGTTGAGTTCAAGGTATTTCCTTTAATGTTTATGTGTATTCGTCTAATTATTCATAGTAAATACAGTCTTGCTAGTTTCCTGCAATTATATATCATGAAATTTTCCACTAATTATTTTTTAAGATGCTTCATGGAAAGGACTAGTTTTAGAATTTGGATTTAACTACACCGAGAAAAATGTTTGTTTGAATTGAATATTATTTTTACATTTTCATCATCAATGAGAAGGTATTAATTTTATGTGAAAACTGACTTTCGAAATTTTCATAAAATTTTTACGTTTTGAGACCCTCTGAGTAAAAAAAAACGGTTTTTACGAAAGTTTAAGAAAATGTAATTCACATCTACAATATTATAAAATTGTTTTGAGCTTCAGTATCAAATTATAAGAAATAAAGTTATAAGTATGCGAAGAATATAAGACCGAGCGCGAAGCGCGAGATCCAAACAGAACGAAGCGGCTTGAAAATCATGCATAATTGCGGAATTTTTTTTTCGGAATATAATAAAATGAATGGAAAATTTTATGAGAGTACTATATTATTCATGTGTTAAATGATAAAATAATTTATTTCATTAAAAAAAAACAAGATTCTATAGTAAATCACGTATAAAATTAAGAATTTTTAAAATATTGCAAAAATCTTACGTACCTCGATGTAGAAACTACACGGAGAAAAAAAGCTGTTGAATCAACAGATGTCATCTGCTGGAATAGGGACAGCAGATTTTTTTTGTAATATTTACAGATTTTTCTGTTGGATTCACAGATTGTTTGTAAACTCAACAAATGAACCTGTAAAATCTACAGAAATGTCTGTTAGAATTGCGGATTTCAAGAAAAAAGAGAAATCCGTAATTCTAACAGACATTTCTGTAGATTTTACAGGTTCATTTGTTGAGTTTACAAACAATCTGTGAATCCAACAGAAAAATCTGTAAATATTACAAACAAAATTTACTGTCCATATTCCAGCAGATGACATCTGTTGATTCAACAGTTTTTTTCTCCGTATATTAAGGAATATAAAGTTAAAATTTTAAGTCGATCATATGAAAATTGAACTAGTTATGAATTCGCCTAATTTTAAAAATATGGTTTCAAAAAAAGCTCTGGCAAGCCATTATTTTGAATTTTTTTTTCATAAAATTTTTATTTTTATTCTTTAATACATGTGTAATACAGTGCTTAAATCAATTTTCCTATTCGTTTCATTATATTTCCAAAAAAAGATTCCATAATTGAATAATTGAAAATATATTGATTTTGATTGAAAAACAAATATCTTTCTTCTTACCAAGTTATTTGTTTTTTTGCAGAGGATGTATTTTATTTACAAATTTACGCTTGTATATTGTTTGTTTGGATCAAACAAATCCTTTTATAAATTCAAATATATGAGGTTCAAATAAATATATACTATATATATATAATAATTTATATATATAAATATATACCCGCTCCACAGTTACAGCCAATCAGATTCTCAAAAGAGTTGCTATGAAAAATAGTATACATTACTCGAAACAAAACACAGCGAAAGCATTTCGTGTGATTGCAGCCCTCGTTTCACTCGGGCAGAGCAAACTTCACACTTATGCAATCGCTCTGTTTCGCCCCTTGTAATGTAATATACTAATGCTATTGAGACTGGACAGGTTAAGCAAAAATATGCTTTTAATATGCCAGGAATCGGTGCACGCTTTAATTCAGGGAAAAACGTTAAAATTGAAAATTAAATTTCATTTCAATTCCCAATTTAATTTTAAAATGAATTTACTTCCCGTTAGTTTTAAATTAAATCCTACCCAGAGGGAGATCAAAGAAAAAAGCTTCAAGAGAATTTCCTTTTTTTAAATTTACAGCTGAATATAAAATTTTCATTTTTATCGAGTACCTTTGAAAAAAATCATGTATGTGAAAATCTTACAAGATGTTCTAAGAGTCGACCAAAATACTTTTAGAAATTCTAGTGTGTCCTAGATTTCGAGTTCTAGATAGCAGATTATTAGTTGTATTGGTTCCTCATGATTTGAATTTTCCAGAAAATCATAGTCTCTTCGAAAAATATGTAAATAAATAAAACTTTAGTATAGAGAAGTTGAAAGCGTTAAAATATAGCTTATTTGGAAGCAGTATAAACAATTTTGGTTCAATTCTCCGAAATTATAATCTTTTACAGTTCGAAAGCAACAAAAATGATAAAAAAATAAAATGCGGTCATTGTGTTGAAAAAATTCATACACGGAAAAAATAAGTTCATCAAAATTTCTTTAACTAGTCAACCAGTTTTGGATAGGGCACTACATTTTTTAAATTTCTAGCACTTTTAAGTAAAGAATCATAAACTTTGTCGAAAAATCGAAAAAAGTTATAGAAATTGTCAAGAACTAGTACAATAATAGCAGTTTTCCAGTTTTTATTGAATAGTTCTTGATAAAATTATGAAAAAGTATCTAACTTTCAGAAAATGTTCTCCAAATTTTAAAAGTTCTGGAATGAAATAACCTTCTCACACAGAAATAAATAAGTATGATACGAGTTAAGGAAAAAATCTTTGACTGTTCGCTAAAGTTTCTCGAACTGCTTGACGCACCACGTTGCGCAGTTGTTAATGTGTGATAGAGTTAGGGTTTTATTTTGATGGAAATCATAATTTTCGATAGCGGCGCTGGTTAGTTGCTTAGGAATAAAATGCATTATACGTTAGGTTAGGCGTTCGAATCCCGCAGCGGCGGATATAATTTTTAAGAAGCGTTTATAAATGCGTACGATAACATGTATAGGGGAGAAGCGGCGAAATTGGCGCACCTAATAGAAAGTGCGAGTTTAAAAAGAAAGTATATGACTAAAAATTATGAAAAAATATTTATTTAATAGCTGGATATCTTTTCTATACTTTCCAATGGATAAAGATTGCATTGAAAATTATTAAAGCAGGTTTTTATTCAGATTTCCGAAGGACTGCACCTGCGTCAATTTACCCGATATTATAATCTTCTCTTGCCACGTATTAGTTATATTTTCATAGATCTAGAATTACATTTCAGTAGCAAAGGTTGATGAAAAGAGGTAGTTATAATTTGAAACTAAATTTGAGATAGTATATCAAGATATGTGAAGTTTTTTATACCTTTATTCACATAAACCAGCCAAAGTTAAAATATATTTTATATTTCGATACCCACGTTCTAATATGTCGTATCCCACATTTGGAAAATTTTTCAGGAAACGATAAAAACGTCCTGCTAGCACAAATAAATAAATGTAAACAAATTTTTGTTTTATACGTTCATAAAAATGCATAAATAATAATAATTAAAGCAAAAAAAATTATTTAAATAAATTTTATGATATTTATGTGGGTTACGCAAGAAGAAAAAATTAAAATGTATTTTAGCAAGAAAATTGATTTAATCGTTTTATGATTAAATATTGTTTCATCCCATACGTAACATTTTTCTCTCTTATTTTGTATGGTTTAATTCATAATTATTATAATATAACATTATTGATACATTTTATTTTTACTATCTTTAATATTGCTTAAAACATTTTTTTTTCATTTTAAGTACTCTTAATTTTTTTTTTTTTACTTCAGGTACATTTTCTTGTTGAAATTGTTGAAAACTGCTTGTCCTCTTTCGTCTGGTATCATCACAATTTTCTTTATAATTAATATCATTATCTTCAGGTTTTTTAAATCTATTATTAGTACGCAGTACTTTGCTTTTAACACCAAGATTAACTTGATTAGCTTTTCGTTTCTTACTCTTAGTCTTTTCAGTTACATTAACTATATTTTTACTCTCGGCTTCCAAATTTTTTATTGATGGAGATTGGTCAGAAGCAGAGTCAGTATCATCAAAATATTTTATATTATCATAGAAGCAGTGTGTATCTCTCAGCAACACTTTTTTTAATGTCTGTAATTGTTGCCATTTACTTTTGGTTCTTTTTAATCGATCTACAAACAGAGGTTTCAGCGGATGCTCTAGATTTAATTGGAGTTGTAAAAATATTATTTGTAATTACCTTTTTACTCATTTTATTAAATAATTTCTCAAAATAAACTTAAGACTAATCACAAAATAAAAATTGACTGTCACATCGCTGGCGCTGACTTAACCAATGGATGTGGGATACGACATATTAGAATTCGTGAAAATCGGCATGTGGGATACGACATATTAGAATATTTATTTAAAAATATTAAATAAACAATTTGACTTACAAGATTTTAATATAAGCTGTAAAACATTATTATTAATCCATTTATCAAAAAAAGTCAATTTCTCAAATTTTGTGGGATACGACATATTAGAACGTGGGTATCGATTTGTACAATAAAATACTGGCAATTGTGGATATTTAAGTGAATATTCAAATTGAAATCATTTTTATAGAGAATTATTTGAATTTGTAATCAGAAGTATATACAATTATTAACTTTAGAAGACTTATAAATAATAGAAACAATCAATCAAAAATACAAATTTTTTACTTACATTGCTTTCACATCTTAAAATCGAGAAAACTTTCAAAACACTGTCAGACTGCAAATTAATTATTAAAAATCGCTTTTAAAATGCCTTAATACCTCAAACTTAAAAAAAAATTTAACCACTGATTGTTCAAATGAATATAACCTTACAAAGTCGTTACATCAGTTTTGCGAACCACATTACCTCCCATGTCACAAAAAATCTTAAGAAAAAGATTAGCAGAAAAGTCCAGCAACATTCAAATGTATATATCTATATATTAATAATTGTGTACTTACTATCTTCTTTATATTTTCAATCATAAACATCCGAGCACTAGACTTCAGTCACCGGTTTCCAGAAACACAACACGTGTGCTAACTTCGCCTCTGATTTGAATCTCGTATGCGCCAATTTTGCCGCAAGTGTATCGTTCATTAATTAAATACTTTTTACGTAAAATGCTTATTTTTTCATACAAATATTCTATCCTAATCGTAAGATTAAATATCAAAGATTATAAAATCGTTGCATTAATCTAATTCACCTTGAATTACTATTATTTAACGATTTAACTCAATGGCTTCGAACATAACCATTATGCCAAAAAACGATTAATCGCAATAAAACTGTATTAAGCAATTAGATTTTTATAATGTTTTCTATCAAATACATATCATACAAGAATGCACACGGTAGAACTATTTTTATTTTTTGTTATGTTATCATTTTCTGAAAAATAGGGTGCGCCAATTTAGACGACGCGCCAATTTCGCCGCTTCTCCCCTATATAGTGAATATAAGTTTGGTTGTAAATGATTGTCCATAAATAAAATAAAATTAAGTTTGATTAATAAATAAAACGGTTAGGAAATAATCGACGTAAACTTTTTCTTTTAGGAAACGCAAGTTCACTAAATTTTCATGAACAGTTGATGAAAGTTTTTTGAACTGGCTTCGAAATTTTAGTTTGCGAGTTTTATAAAAACTCTAGAACTCTGCCGTCAAATTTCCTTCGAGAGTCAACGAAAGTTTCTTGAATGTTTTATACTTTTTAAAGGAATTGTATATCCAATTTTCAAACGTTGACAATTCTAAATTTTAAAATACTTTCTGGCCTGTCCAAAAGTAGTTGACGAGTTAATGAAAATTTTATGAACTTTTATTTTCCGTGTAGGCGGATAGAAATCAGTGAAGCTAAATGATAATTAGATTTCGCAATACAGACGGACATAAAATTGTTCGAACTTCATGAAGCTTATTCCGGAAACGGAAAGCCGAGCTAGGGAAGCTGGGGTCTTGTTTACGGGTCGCGCATCATTGCTCGATCGTATATCTGCAGATAAATCCCCTATAAAACTGCCATTACATCAATGTTTATCTGGAAAGTTCGTTCGAAGGCAGAAACGGGGTAGAGGATTCAGAATTTTAAAATATACATAGAAATCGTTCATCCGAATCGAACTTGCATCGGTACCTTACAATCTTACATTGTTTCTCGTCGATGCTGCACGCAGTAAATTTTTCTTTCTCTTTTTCTCTTTACTCTCATGTCACTCCTTTCTCCATTGCTACCTTCTTTCTCTGACTCGCTTCTGGATATCTTTTATCGTGTAGTACCTATTTTTTCGTTACGAACGAATCCAGATTTCAGCCACGACTGAAGTTTTGTCGAGAATGGGATCGCGTGCACCAACCTGTGCTATTGCGGAAACTCATTGCATAAACATTACCCTTCTGCGAAATAAAAAAGGGCAGAAGGCTGGATAATCCGATAGGAGGATTAAAATTTCGGTATAGAATTTTATTATTCCAGTGCTTTGATTTATTTCTCATTTAATTTTTTCTACCGAGTCTTGATTCAATTTTCCAATACATGCTGGATATTATAGACAACAAAATAACAGGTCAGTTTTTGTTTGGTAATATTTTATTGTGATGAGTTCGCAGTTTTGTGACATTTTTTATTCCCTAATTTCTTCTTGTCTGCTATAATTTTACTGTATATATAATCCTTCTTACGGTAAATTAAAAAAAAATGTCTCTACAATTTTTTGTGGATTCAGTCATTTAGACCGTTTTTAAAGCTTTCACGCGAACACACACGTTATATCGTTTGTTATCACAATGTTTATCTGTCACACGTGCACATTTTTTAAGTTTTTCCTTTGTATTGTTATAGACAAAAGAAATGTTGCAAAGTTTTTATTTCGTTGAATTTAGTTATTCAGAAAAATTTTATAGTTTCACATGTGTAATTGATTTATATCGTTTTACCACAATGTTTATCCGTCACACGTGCAATTTTTTAAGTTTCTTCTCTTTGTATTTTTATAGAAAAAATTTTTTGGTACAGTTTTTATTTTTGTAAATTTAGTTATTTAGACCAGTTTAATAGTTTCACACGTGCAATTCTTTCATATAATTTTACCACAATGTTGATCCGTCACACGTGCAAAATTTTTTAAAATTTCTTCCCTTTGTATTCTATAGAAAAAATTTTATGTACAGTTTTTATTTTTTGTAAATTTAGTTTAGACCAATTTTATAGTTTCACAGGTACAATTCATTTATTTCCTTTTTACCACAATGTTTATCCGTCACACGTGCTATTTTTTAAGTTTCTCCCCTTGGTAATTTTATAGAAAAATTTATTTTGTACACTTTTAATTTTTTTAAATTTAGTTTAGAGCAATTTTTATAGTTTCACATGTACAATTCATTTATTTCGTTCTTACCACAATGTTTATCCGTCACACGTGCTATTTTTCAAGTTCCCCCCTTAGCATTTTTACAGGAAAAATTTTTTGTACAGTTTTACTTTTTTGCAAATTTAGTTATTTAGACCAATTTTATAGTTTCACACTTGCAATTATTTTATATCATTTTTTAACAGATTGTTTACCAGTCACACGTGCACATTTTTTAAGTTTCTTCCTTTGTATTTTTATAAAAAATATTTTTTGCACCGGTTTTATTTTTTTATTTTTTGTATATTTAGTTTAGACCTATTTGATACATTCACATGTACAATTCATTTATATCGTTTTACCACAATGTTCATCCGTCACACGTGCTATTTTTTAAAGTTTCTCCCCTTAGTATTTTTAAAGAAAAAATGTTTGTACAGTTTTACTTTTTTGCAAATTTAGTTGTTTAGACCAATTTTATATTTCCACGCTTGTAATTCTTTTATATCACTTTTTACCACAATATTTACCCGTCACACGGGCAATTTTTAAGTTTCTTCCTTTGTATTTTTTATAGAAATAAATTCTCACTGATAAGGACTCCAATCTGAGTCGAAACATTTTAAAACATGAAACTTTGAGTTACATTTTTTCTGGACCCTAAAGCCAACTAAGAACATCAAGAATATTTGAATGTTACATTTTATACTGTTAGAATTTCCTGTTGAACCATTCGTTGTAAGAGATTCAAATTAACAGCATCACTTTGCTCCTGAGCTTCACTCATGTTGCACAATCTTTTTTTTTCTAAATCAAAATCACCTTCAAGTATGGCTTTGAATTTAATTCGTGGAGGGCCGCAATTTAAATTTCCAGATCGTTTAAAGTGGCGTCCGAATATATCGATTCTTATATTGAATCTGATATGAAATTTGAAAGCGATCACTAATAAATAATTAAATAATAATTAATAATTAATAATTGGATTTCCAACTGCTTAAGATGCTATAAGACACTGAGAAAATTTGTTTGCAGTAACTTCTATAGATTATAGGAATTTTGGGTTATCAATCAAATCGTGATAAGTTTTAACATAGCCATAGGAAAGATTTGTAAAACAATTGCAGAATTAAATGTAAGAATAGGATATCATCCTATTTCTAATTGTAAATTTAATTCTGCAATTGTTCTATAAATCATTCCTATGGCTACGTGAAAACTTATCACGATTTGCTTGATAACCCAAAATTCCTATAATCTATAGAAGTTTCTGCAAACAAATTTTCTCAGTGTATGTTATGGTATTATTTCTTGACCTGATGAGTTTCGGCTTTTACTACGTGAAGAAGTTTACTTTTTAAAAGCTATTTGTTTATAAAACTAATTTATTTTTTTAACATTTATGATTAGCAGCTAGGAAAAATGCTTCATTTTAAAATGGCATAAACACTTATCTCGTATTGATTATTATTTATTAATTATAAATGTCAATTTCGGAATTTTAAATCACTTGAAGATGAATTGTTAGTAAGATAGATGTTTCTTTTTTTATGTAAAACGGAACAATCACTATTTTCTTATCGTTTTTTTCTCGATCTTCACCATAAATATTAATTCTCAAATTATTATTTTTTCAAATTTTGGTACATCAGTTAAGTTAACAGAAACTTTTATACCATCATATTTTAATATTTCACTAAAATGTGGATAAGAACTTTAACGATCTGGATGTCTTTTCACTGGATATAATGCTAAAGTGATTGCCCAAAGAAAACAATAAGGATCGTTATTTAAGATATTCACAACAGCTTTTTTATTCTGAATATACTTTCGTAAATCAAAAAAGTTGACAATTCTGCTTGAAATAGAGCATACCTATTATTATTTCCAAATAAATTTATAATTTCAATTGAAGACCTGATCAA
Organism: Diplolepis rosae; assembly: GCA_030998225.1. Lineage (NCBI taxonomy): Eukaryota > Metazoa > Arthropoda > Insecta > Hymenoptera > Diplolepididae > Diplolepis > Diplolepis rosae. The sequence goes on from JAPYXD010000701.1 coordinate 9,385,961, forward strand.
AATATTTCTTAACTGTGAAACTGCCCATTGACTTTTCTATCATCCAAAAAATTCTTTATTCCTTTATGCTTCAAATTTATGACTGGACCTGTCTTTATTTTATCTTTAAAAACAGTTTTCATTTCTTCCCACTTTATTATGTCTCTTTGCCACTTTGATGCCGAAACGTTTTCACCTTTTTTCTGCAAATTGTTTATTTTTCTGTTGAATGCGGTCAAAACTGCAATTGACGGTGTGATTCTGCACTTTAGTGACACAGAGAGCGTATTTTTGTTAAATTTGAGATATTTCTTCTATTTCTGTCTTTCAAACAATTAAAGTGGTATACTCATCCTTGTCTTAAAAATCTAGAGGCTTGGGTGGATTTCCAAGAAATATTGTATAACATGTGATATACTTTATTTGAATTTGAGGCGTCAGATTACTCTAAATGTTTAATAAAAGTTATTACAATAAACATTTTGATCGACGAGACGAGATTCCACACTGAGAAAAAAATGCTATTGAATCAAAAGCATTTCTTTCCAAAACCATATATATCATGGATTTAAATCAATATGCTATAGAATTAGTAACATATTTATTGGTTCTTGCAGTGTATTTTTATGAATTAATAGTATACATGCTTTTGGAAAGAAATTATTTTGATTCAATAGCATTTTTTTCTCAGTGCAAGAAAAAATCTTAATTAATTTCTTATTTACCAGTGCATGTGTACACAGAATAATATTTTTTACGCATTAAATAAATAATACACCAACTCTGATTTGAAGCAAATGAAGATCTCGAAATTATTTATTCAATGTAAATTGATACCGAGATTCGAAGATAACATTATTTTATTCATTACTATAAAACATCCAAAACATCCATACACCCTGCCCTTATTTTCAAGAAACATTTGTCTTCCAACAAAAACACGTCTCAACAGCTAACATACATTGAGTTCTTTCTAGAAATATTGAAATGAATATTTAACGACGAATTTGTGTTTTGAGTTACAAGTATAGTTTACCGTCCAGAACCTACTAAAATAAATTTTATCTTCGAGCACTGTACATATGAATTTATGATAAAAGCTTCCAGAAACTTCGAGACTTAGCATAGAACAGAACCGATTTTCAGCTATAAGGCTATTGCGTGGCGTCATTATCTTCTAGAACCTTCCAGACTTAGCACAGAACAGAACCATTTTCTTATTTCCTGGTGTCAAAGGCTTCCATAAACTTCGTGACTTATTCTAGAACAGAACCATTCCATCTAGAAAATACCATTTGAAATTCACTCGACTAAAAAGTAACTAGCAAAGATAAAAACTGACTAAAATCCAGTAGTCTTGTCTAGTTTACTTAAAATGAAAAAATATAGCCAATTATGGAAATTAGAACGAAATTTATCTAGAAATGTTAACTTTTGGTGTTAGTTAAGTTTAAATATATTCAAAAATTAGATTTTTTATTTGCCTGTTTTCACTCCGAGAATAAAATTAGCCGCCCTCGCAGCAAATTTAAGTCAAGGAACCCTTTTGACTGCTCGGTCTTAGCAGATTCGACAAGGAAAGGAGCATGGCTTAATGGCGCATTTCATTAATTTAATTTGAAACCCTGGTACCTGCTGCAGTGAAAATTCTGTCTTGAATGCGACAAAAGCTGGGCATTATGTTCGTACGCAAGTTGAGAAGGGTTTTGATGGGAAGAAAGTAGTAGGAGGCATTCTTGTTAAAAGATTTCATTCTATAAAAAAAATCGGCCTCCACTTAGTGGCAGGTGGCTTGCGGCATCAAATCAGACGTATTACGTTAACTGAATTCAAATTGGTTCTCCAACGCTGGTACTGGTCTCGTATTAACATAATTTATGCGCTCTTGCGCCTCGAACCGTCGCATCGGCGAGCCGTGTCTGAACCCAAAGCTCTTTATTATAAATCCAAATGGAGTGCATAATTTCAAGATATAAACATCACTGACTACGTAAACGATGATTAGTATGCCTTTCAAATAGAATATTGTCTTCTTCCATTTTACTTTTCTCATCCGATCTGTTCCCAGTGACAGCTCATAATTTTAATCATATGGGTGATTCCACTTAAGATTTACATTAAACATTTTTTTTTTGCGTTCTTTGATCGTAAATATTCGACACTAATTTTTTTGTTTCAATATGATGTTAAAATTTTTTGAGTTGTGAATTTTTCAACTTTTTAAGTTCGTAAAAAGTACTTTTTTACGATCGCATATACTGAAAAAAGTATTTTCAAATTAATTAGTTGAGTTTGAAATTCAATCGAAAGACCTGGGCTCGAATCCCAGCTCAGTCAAAAGCGTCATTTTTTCCAGAGAAAGATTTTCAAATTCTTTAAAAAGTATTTTATTCAAAAAAATTCTGCACGTCATGCATTTTACGCTTTTTTCAGCTGTTGAATGAAGTCTAATAGAAATCGATTTAATTATTTGTTAATTAAAAAACGCTTGATTTTATAAACAAATAGATTTTTTCAAATTTGGTATCAATTTTTTTCCCTTTTTTATCGATAAATTTTCTTTAAATATTACAGAATATACTGTAAACTTTTGGAAATGATTAGTTAAATAGTTTGTGTGGAATGAATTTTTAAAGCGTAGCTTCCACGCTCACAGCGCGCTTCGAGCTTGATGTTTAACTTACTTGGACTTGCTCGGATCAGATGTATGTCTATATTTTATATAAATGTTAAACAAATTTTATGAACGAAAAATATCCAGTTTTTGATAAAATAAGGCAATAGTATATGGTGTAACAAGTGAGGAAAGCATGCATACGATATTTTTTATAACAGTAGTGAAATCTACATTTCCGCACCGACCTCAAACTAGTTATTTTCCGCACGCTCTACATGCAAAGAAAGTGGCACATTTTATGCATGTATTGTATGAATGTAATTTTTCAATTAATTATAAGAAGTTTTGAATATAAATTGAGCAGTTGAAGTTAAAAAAATAAAATTTATTTTTTAATTCATCAATGTGATTTTTTCCTGTGAATATTTATTTCTTAAAGTAACATTTTCAGTTGGTTTGTACTTTAGGAAAAATTATTTATACTTAGGAAATTAATTAAGCACATCAAATTCAACAATCTGAGATTTTATCTATGATATATGTACATTTAATGCAGGATACAGTAATATATTCAATTGATCGAAAAGATTAAATTAAACATCAATCATGGATAAAAATATGTTTGCGAACACAAAATTCCAGTCATTGGCACGACCGAATTTTAGTACTTCTGACACAGAAAAAAGTCTTTTCTAAATTATAATTGATTAGAGCAAATAATAGTTTGGAATAACAATTAATGCGCACTTAAATTTATGAACTTCAATTTCGTAAATATATGTCGATTGACAATAAAATTAAACCATATTTACTAGATGTATGTACTTTACAAAATAAACAGGAGCCTTTCTTCTTGCTTTTTTGAGGACTGTGGTTTTGGAGCGGCCTGGTTCCTGGACGCCTTGGAGCTTGCCCCAACACATAAGTCCCTTTGCACGTTTTTTATAAAATATCATAATTAAGAAAACAAAAAACATAAAAAACAAAAATAAAAATAAAAAATCTAGTTTTTACTATAAATAATGGTTTTTGCACGCTTACAGCTTAGTCATTAAGTTCCGAAATTTAGCTGGCACTGAAGAGGGCCCCCATTTGTGGCCAAAACGTTTGCCTTTTTAACCCCCCTTTTTTACTTTATTATCTTTTTTATCTATTTTATCTTCTTAAACATGATTCTGGTTTTATATGTCTAGAACATGTTTGTTCAATAAATTATTCCTGATGGTAATGATCTGACCCAATGCCAATACAAAATACAAAAAACGATATACTGGATATGTTTTTAAATAATTGTAACTACTGAAAATAATTAATAATTATGACAATATTTTAAATCCAATTTATCAGAAATGTTTAGATTTAGAATATTGATTTGTGATTAGAAAATTTATGTTTAACCAATAAACGTTTTGTTGGTATTGTGCAACAGAAGAGTTTTGTTGTATAAACCAAATTTTTTTGTTTGGTCTTTTTGTTAGCCTCAAAAAAAAATTCCGCCGAATAAAGCAATTGTTGGCTAAAAAAATAATTTTTTTAGCATGACAAAATATTTTTCTAAATAGAAATAAATGCTGCAAGGTGGGAAAAAACTTGCGAGCGAAGCGAGCTGCGCGCGAAGCGCGCAATGAGAATGTGCCCGCAAATCGGGCAGATTTTTTTCTTTTAAAATACTCTTTTGTAACACTGTACGGGAAGTTTGCACTTTATCCACTGAAAAATGTGTGCAAAATAGCAAATTCCTGATGACCTTAGAAAATGTTCATTAGGAATCTGCCGTTTTCCGTACATTATTTGATGCGCAAGGAGCGAACTTTCCGTTCAGTGTTGCAGAAATTAGTGTCATAATATACTATTCTTGATCACGTGACTCACTTGATTCATGCCTTTAAGTGATAGAGTGCAATAGTAAAAGTACAAACCAAAAGTTTTCAAATCCAAATTTGAAATATAATAATTAAAAAATAAAAAAGCTGATTTAATTCAATAAAATATTCCGGGAAATGTATATTGCTGGTGTAATATGTTATAGGTGCAAACTTCAATTTCTGTAAGAGTGACTTTTGCATTGAAATAGGGATATTTGGAGATTGAACCTTTAGTGATTGGGCTTTTATTTATATCCGATAATTGTTTTATTTGTGTGAGTGAATGAACGGAACATATTCGAGCTTTTCCGGTAAGCTTCAGCTTAACGTGCTTACACAGCCGCAACAGGGTTCACTCACCGGCAAAACAGTAATTCATTGTACAAACAGCGCCCTACTGAAGTTTCAATGGTGCCAACGTAACAATTGCCGGAAGTGATGTGTCATCAATGCGCATTGGGTGCTTTCTTATCCAATAACTAGCCGCGAGTTTGTTAAAAATATTATCCTCAAGAAGAATATTTTTATTTAAATCTCAAAATGTTCCATGTAATTTTATTATCATTTTATTTTTATATATCCAAACTTTTCATGTTATATTGCTAATTGTTTTGCTCATTATTTTGGGCTTTAATAGGCAAAATAATTCAATAAAAATATGTTTTTAAATTAAGCATAAGAAAGACAATTTGCACAGATTTCAAATTTTTCAGATTGAATTCAGATCATTGGAAATTTTGCAGATTGAATTCAGATCATTGGAAATTTTGCTGTTTAAACCATTCTTTAGGACTCGTTACGTAGGGGTGGGAAAGGGTAAGAAGTCGTCAAAAAATGTGTTATGTTATCTGAATTAGTTAGAATTCTTAATAATCTGATTTTGTGACTGACTTCTTGCCTTTCTGATCAGTCAAAAGTGATTGACTTTCAGTTAACAATTATTGACTATCAGTCAGAAATAATGTCTCATTGTGAAACAAAAAGTCACTCACTGATTCAAATTGTTAAGAACTTTAACTGATATATATATTTAGTGAGTAAGTTCACTTATCAACTTGGATACAAAAGTTAACTGAATCAAGTCGGTCAAGTATACCTTTTTAGTCAGGCTTAAGTTGATAATTTAAGGATATACACTACCGGTCAAAAGTTTGAGTTCACATGTTGTTTAAACCATTATCGAAGAGTCTTAATTTTGATAAAAACAAGTTAAACATTTTTTTTCGATAACGGCATGAATGTTGATTAAAAATGTTATCTAATGATCCCAAGTTGAAGGCAAAATGTTAATTTTATAAGAAAATATTACAGAAAACATCAAATTTCAATTTTTTTGGAAAATGTTTATAACTCTAGAAATTATTAAGGGTTTAAAAAGTTTTTCATCTCGTTTTAAAGATATTTTCAAAACTTTTTCCTAGATTTTACCCTGGGGTAAATTATGATACAAAATAGTTGTAAAATTTTAAAAATGTGTAGCTTCTGATAGGAATTTTTAATAATTCAATGTCTATCATATTTTAATAGAATTTTGTAATATATTTCTTATAATATTGATATTTTGTATTTATTTATATAATGCGTAGAGTACAGTCTTTATTTTAAATTTTACGACGTTTTTATACCATGTTTGACCCCATAGTAGAATCCAGGAAAGAATTCTAAGAATATCTTCATTAGTTAGCAAATTACAATGAAGATTTATCTCAAAAAAGAGACCGAAAATTTTTTAAAATGTTAATTATTATTAGAGTTATTAGCATTTTTCAGCAAGATCGAAATTCCACTTTTTTTGTAATATATTCTTATAAAATGAACATTTTGCCTTCAACTTGGGATCATTAGATAAAAATTTTCATAAACATTCATGCCATTATCAGAAAAAATGTTTAAGTTGTTTTTATTAAAATGAAGACACTTCGACAATGGCTTAAACAACAGGTGAACTCAAACTTTTGCCCGGTAGTATAGGTATTAATTGTATAATGTAATTTCGGCAATTAAAACGACAGATATAAATTGAAATAAATTCCCGGTATGTGGCAGATGTAAAATGGAGAAAGTGTGTTTACATAAATTCCATTTTAGTCAACAAATTTTTATAACCTCACAGAACTGCAATTGCATTTAATAAAGTTATGTGACCTTAATAGTTGACTTGAATTTATTCACTGCAATAATGAATATTATTCGATCCCATAACTTTCTAGTTTTCCTTTATAAAATAGAAAAACAAGTATCCAGCAATTCAATATTAAATCTATTCCTCAAATTTATTTTTACAAAACTCTTTTCTGAGTTTCCAATTCGCATTTCATTCGGAGGAAGAACACAGTCAATAATAATGAATACTTAAAATATCCATGATTTTGCATAAAGAATGCTACTACAACCGGAAATGCTCTTCGACAATTTCAATGGCAGTAGAACGCCTATTGCCCTCGCGAACCATTGTACTGTAAGGCATCGAACCAATTATTCAAATCTTTCATCACTTCGTCGCTCCTCGACTAATTATCGTTATTATCTACAAATCGGCAGTGATGTACAAGTATTCGCTTGTGCTGAATCACTTGTGCATAGTCATCACGTGGGGTATCTGTTAACAAGCCCCCTTATTAATGAGGGACTTCGCTGACTGCTTTTGAAACCAGAGGGTTACAAAATTAAGTGGGGCATAATTTACAGTTCAGTTCTTCATTTTTCCAAATATAAATGATAGGATACAAATCAGGAAGAATTTAACCCTCACTGTAGGAAATTTCTACCGTAAACTCCCGAAACACGTGACTGGAGTTTTATTCAGTTAGAGTTTCGTAAAATTAAGATATAGATTTTCAGAAAATTCAGTTACTTTTCAGTAAATTTGAGAAAAAATTTATTAATTTTCAGTTACAAAGTTTTCAATATTTTGATACTTGTATCTGGAAATTCTGAAACTTGTAACAAGAATAATTTAACGTTTTAGGTAACTGAAATTTTATGCAGTTACATGTAACTGAAAATTTTGTTACAGTTTCGTAATTTAATGATAAATTTTATAAAAATTCTGTTACAGTCTAGTCGTTTTAAGATACATTTTATGAAAATTTAGTACATTTTTTGCAATTTTTAGATACCTTTACTCAAAAACATCATAAATAACGTTAAATTTTACGTTACATTCATAAGATAAAAATTTTCGAACATTTTTAACACTGCAAAATCGAAACATTGTCATCTTAAAAAAGTGAATTGCAAAGAATTATTGATATTTCCATTGAGATTGATTTTTACTTGTTTAACATTAGATTTACCAAGGGGTCATTTTAACCACTCTGAGAAAAATTTTCTTTAATTTTATTCAAGAAAATTCGTATTTCAAGAGTTTAAGAAAACTTACCGTATTTTATGAGGATATTTTAATTAATTTTTACTTACATTTATAAGACATATAATGGTAACCCTTGATGAAACTTCGGTCCCCTTAATATACCTAATGTTAATTGTTAACTTTTTTAATTATATTTAATTGCTACATATGTCCTTTTTATTAATATTTCATGAGCAAAGAGTTGGCAACGCTATTTTATATTTTTAAATAATCAAAATGTGTGAATCGGTGAATATATTCACCAAGTTTCATTAAATCTTTGTAATTGGGAAGGTTCCATGGTTAAGAATTAGTAATTTAGCGAAATTACTGTTCTTCGGAGGGTGAGATTTAATAGGTTTCAGAAGCGTAATATGGGGGACCGAAATTATCGTACAAACCTTGTCTTGTATGGGTTGCTGCAGGCTAACTTGGGGAAAGGTAGAAGCTTTTAATAGGCATATACCAACGGTATGATACTTTACCCACTGAGGTAAATGGGTGGCCAGATCTCTGGAATGCTATGGTGCTGGCTCTATGTTTAATACCATGGGGTTGTCGGTGCCAACAACCAACTCTCACACTCGTCCTTATCACGATATCACGCACTCCTTCCCCTCAAAGGCCATTCCTATTTGTCCGTTTGAAAGGAAAACCGTGTCACGACTTCTGCAAAGGTACGCGTTTTGCTGAGAATCTGAAACGAAACACGAGGCTCGTCCACAAATATATATCCTATCTGTTTTATGGTCGCTAAAACAAGTCAATACTTACAACAAGATCTGGCAATACTTTCTAAACACAAGTAGCTAAAAGACTCGCATTTTAAGATGCAATTTTATGTTCAAAGTGTATTTTGGTGTTTATATAAGGGTTTAATTATTAATTATAACGTGACATTTTTGAACGATTTTAATAAATTACAAATCATTTTTTCAAGAAAAAGATTCCCTGCAACTTAACCATTTCCAATTTTCGAAAATAAATAAATTGTTATCAAATTCAGCAATTTGTTTATAAAAATTTCGTTTTAGAAAATGTTTTTTAATGGTTTTAGCCATTAAAGAATTTATTTATAAAAATCAGAAACGGTGAAGTTGTGGGAAATCTTTTCTCTTAAAAAATGATTCATGATTTATTGGAATCCTATAATTTTTTAAAATTTGGTAAACAGCGATAAGAAAAAAAGTTGGGTCAAAAATAAAATTTATTAAAGAAATTATTTTTCTGTGTTTCAAATTTTGTTCTTGGAAAATAATCTTTCCTCTTTTAAATGATCCCTTCAATAAAATATTGCTATTCTTGAAAGCAAAATTATCTATTTTTGCCTGAGGTGTAATTTTTCGACTTTTTTTTCGACATTTTCAGCTTAAAAGAAAATCTACGACAGATTTCACAATTGATCTGGTTCGGGCTAGAACTACAGATGTACTGAATATATATTTAGCATGAAAAATTGAGCTTTATCCGTTCAGTAGTTTTTGAGATATCGTTGCAATCAATTTGAAAAATGCGGTTTTGAGAAAAACGCGCTTGAAAGTTGAAGTATAAACACAGCACATTTAAAGCACAACACAAAGAGCTTTATTTGCTTCGTTCTGCGTCTGTATTTTGTTAGCGACTTTGAATATCTAAAAATCCTTTTACGGACATATAAGAGAGATATTATAGAAGCAATTTATGCAAAAAAAATTTTTTTCAATTTAAGACCCCCTTGAGAATTTTAAATTATTAGGTTGGCCATTACGTGATTCTTAATACGAATAGTTTAATGTATGATTTTAGATTCTTTATAGTCAAAATGAAATTTATAGTTGCAAAGCTGAAATACAAATTTGCGACGCATTTGGTAATTATAGTGGATTAGCGTAGTAACAGTTAATTCGTTCAACATTTGTAATTATTTTGTATGCTCAGTCATTGCTTTCAACCTATAATTCAGTCTGAATTATATGACATTAATGAGAATCAGTATGAAAATGCATTGCTACTTGTGTATAAAATATACTTATGATTATTATTTTAGGATTTTTAACACGATTTTGTATTTGTTGTGGGTTTTTAAAAAGCTTAAACTCTTACTTCAAAGCTTCGTATTTAAAATAATGTGCAAGTAATTTTTTTTTAGATGTTTAAGACAAATTGCTTATTAGTACAAATTCTCTAGCACTTAGAAAAAATATAAGACTTCTAAAAAATTCAGATTTACAGAGGAGCAAAATGGAAATTTTTGATTATTAAACTAGAAAGTGAAATCTAAAGGAAACGTTATCTACTTGTACAGAAAATAACAATAAAATTCAAAAATTTTATAAATAAAAAATGTATTCTGCTTCAAAATCTAAAAATTGTTTATTTAAAGAAAAAGAGGCAGGATTGTCCAGGACAAATGTTAAAGTCGAGAGGATTTTTATTCAGAAATCGCTCAGTGAGATTACATGAGCCTGCAGAGATTGCCGAGTTTGTCAGCAACGGGACGGCATCATAGATTGACAAAAAAACTCATCTTTTTTTCACTATTTTTCATGATTCTTAATCAATTTGCTAGTAACCTATGAAAAAAAAGCTTACAAATCTCGTATCATCTTTATCTATATATTTTTCAAGTAACGTGAACTAATTACACAGGTCTGCAAATAATGGGTTTGTATTTGTTGTTGGAAAACGAAAGATCATTTCCGGGGTAATTTTTGACGTGGAATCCGAATCCGAAATCAGAATCAGCCTATCACGTCAGGATTTTGAGATATTTGAGGTTATGTGCTCGAAAAGTGGGATTTTTCGCTACTTTTGAGGTTATGTACAGCGCGCAAGAAATTTTTTTGTTTTTTTTTTCTCAAATGTCATCATTTATCACTACTCTTTCTCTTCAAAATGAGTTATTGAACAGTCACGAGCGATTTTTTTTGACAAAGATACGGTCATATCAAGTTTTGACATTTATCCGAACAACCTTATGAGCATTCAGTTCGCCATTTTCAAACGGCCGGCCATCTTGTAAATGAAAATGTCAATCTTGCGACCCCATGTTCGTAATCAGCAATTCCGAAACCCCCGAGTAAGAGTTTTTAGAGAGCGAAATCTTTTAATTTCGTAAATTTCGATCCGCCATTTTGAATCCGGCATATTAGAAATGGAAATGTCAATTTTCTGACTGTAAAATCTTATTCACAGTCCATCAAAACCCGCAAGCACAAATTTTCAAGATAAATTTTCGAATGCAGAATGGTATGCACAAAAGAGTCAATGTGAATGCTTATAAGCTTGTTCGGATAAATGTCAAAACTTGATATGGCCTTATCTTTGTGAAAAAAAAATCGCTCGTGACTGTTTAATAGCTCATTTTAAAGGGAAAAAGTAGTGATAAATGATGAAATTTGGAAAAAAATCAAAAAAAATTCTTGCGCCCTATACATAACCTCAAAAGTAGCGAAAAACTCCGTTTTTCGAGCACATAACCTCAAATATCTGAAAATCCTGACGTGATAGGCTTATTCTGATTCCGGATTCGGATTCTACGTCAAAAATTACTCCGGAAACGACCCATAGCTTTTCAACAACAAAACCTTGCAGACCTGTGTTATAATTTTATCTGATGTTTTCCCAATAGAACTCGCCTCAGAATCAATTTTTATCTTACTTCCATAAGTGCCCATATTAAAAACACATTTTTTAAGATCATTGTAACTTGAGAAATACGTAACGACTTGACTTCAAACTTTTTGAGGATATTTATTATAAATAACAGTTCTGATTTTTGAAGAAAATTAAAGTTTTATCATTACCTAATATCGCGCACCGACATCCTTAAATTATTTAATAAAATCAAACAAGGAAAAGCTTTCATACAAATTTGAAGACTTTGAAATCTTTCTGTGGAAAAAGAGACGCTTTCGACTGTGCCGGGATTCGAGCCCGGGTCTTTCGATTGCCGGTCAACTGCACAGTCGATAGCGTCTCTTTTTCCGCAGAAAGATTTCAAATTCATCAAATTTAAATTTAATTTGCATTATTTCGATATAAGAGTTTGAAATTGTCTACGAGGACACCTGTCGGGAACGTATCATATCTGATACGTGACTAGTGATTCTCCGATGATGTATTTCTTACTCTCTAAATTTTAATTAGTGAAAAGTAAACCACTAATTCACTTTAGTGACAATTTCGACTAAATATTAGTCGTTATTACTATTTTTATGAGTACAGTAGGACTCCCTTATAACGAGCAATAACGAGAAAATGAGGGGATCCCAGCATCGCTTTAGAAACAGTAGTGGGATCTCATATTTTCCGCGTCTCTACCTCTCCTACTCTATTTATAAAGAAGAAAACGTTATAAGGAGGTACATTATATGGGGGTCCTACTGTAGTCATAAAGTTTTTGTAAAATAATTCGTAGAAAAATGACTAATAATTAGTCGAAATTTTCACTAAATTCAATTATTGGTTCACTTTTCACTTACTCAGATTCAGAGAGTAAAGTCAAAGTAACTTGAAAGAAATAAAATTCACATCCGAAATCTTATAAAATTTACTTTAGCGATAGTAGTTATTGAACAAAGTGGAAGAAAATTGAGCAGTGTGCGATGAAAATGTATGTTTGTGTCTTTAAAGGGGTCCGAGTCGATTTTATCTAATAGATTCGCAGGAAAAAAATAAGTTGAATATCCGACATAGTTACGTATTCGAATTCCAAAAATTTGTTCCTAATAGTTAAACTAAATTATTTTCAATAAGAATCCTTTGTGCATGCCATTATAATAAATCTTGTGATCCTGTGGCAGACACGTCTGTAAATAAGGCTTTTTGTACAGTCGAGTTTTGGATGAACTAAGCCAGTTAAAAAAGAAAGGTCGGTATAATAGCAAGAATAAGAACAGAAAAAAATCCAGTTTCGAAGATCGACGACAGCGCGAGACACGATGTGCCGGTTAACCCATTCGGCCGATTCGCAATCACGACACGGGCGGGATTAGCCGATTGAATAATTCATTGTTTTCGGCCTTGTCAAAGGCTCTTTTTTCTTTCTTCCCCTACCTGTTTGTCTCTCATATGTACTTTGTTTCAGTCGTTCATTTCTCATGAGAAGGAACACTTAGACGTGTCTCGCGAGACTTCAACACACAGGCATCATTTTTCACAGAGTCAGGTCCATTTTCAAAAATATTGTTTACTCTAAATGTAGGGGTGAGTCGGACAAAATGGGCCATTAAACTTTGGGCGACCATATTTTCTAAAGGAAATCCTTTTAAAAATTCAATAATGCCTGATAATACGCGAAAACTATTCTATTTTCATGGAACTAAGCGGCATTGTAAAAGAATAAAAATTCTGTGAAGGTAAAAAGCTTGTGAAGGCAGAAATTTTACTCGTTTCGTAAAGTGAGCCGTTAAAATAGGACTGCGAAGAATTTTATAACTAAATCTTCAATAATTATATACTAAACAACTTGAAAATTATATCTAAGTAAAAAAAATACTATCTTACGTATAATTACGTTAAAATTTTGTGTCTTAAATCAATAATGCTAAATTTATTGATTTTGTTGTCTAAATTAATCAAATTCGGAAATTCATTTTGATTAATGAATTTATAAAATGTAAAATTAATAAAGCTACGTACCCGACCAGATGTTGTCCAACATTGACAAAAAACTTATGAGACTGAACAGTTGATTGGTTGACAAGCAGGATTATATAATCTTTACAGATTTTTTCCTTATTTCATAGGTATAAGGGAAAATACGTATTTCATACCACTATCTATAACTTATTGCGATAAAATCAGAATTTCGGCTTTTTTGAAATGTTGTTTGCTCCCTTCGGGGAGAGAAGCCTAATATTAATATCTGGAAAAATTGAAATTCGAACTTTTAACAATAGATAAAAAGAATAACCAAATTTACATTTTTTATAAAAATAACCAAAAAATTCAACTTTTTTGTATGATCAAAATTAATAAAGCAAAAATTATGTTCCCTATCGAAAATCTTTCAAGAGCAAATTTTTAGAACTTTCAGGTGAACTAATCCTTCTTTTTTAGTTGAATAATTTAATTTTTCATCTTTTTTGTTAGTTTTTTTCCAATGCCATTTATCATTGTTTGGATAACTTTGTTACTTTTATTTTTAAAAATATATTTCTTTGGAGGAAACTTCACATTTAAGTCTTTGTTTATATCATCTAATTATAAGTATACAATCTCAGATTAAATTTAAGAGTTTAAAATCTTTCTGTGGAAAAATTGACGCTTTCAACTCTGCCAGGATTTGAACTCGGGTCTTTGGATTGCCGGTCGACTGCACTTAACAAGCAAAGCAAATTTATTTCTACCCAATTTTCAATCTTTGAACTTTGAAAATAGACTTATGAATTTTCAAAAAATTGTATTTTAAAATATTGTTTTGTTTAAAATATCTTTGTTATTGAGAGTTCATGAAAAAATGAATACTTTTAAAATTTTTTGGTCAATAGCGCACCCTTGTCAAGAATCTTGTTGCGTGCTAGTCCGGTAAATATATTTTTTCAATTCCTCGCCAAAAACGGTAATCAAGTAAGCAAACAGGCCTAACTGGAGCACGATTAGAACTAGTCTTTTAAAATGTCCAAAAGGGGATTATTTCCATACATTTTTACCCTATTTATAAATCTTTAAGGCTATGAACCATCCGGGCCATATGATCGGATTCCCTTCTTCTTTGGAATATCATAAACATTTAATAATTAAAAAACCTTCTTGGGTGCCTTTTCTCTGATTTTGCAATTCTGAACTCGATATTTCATCATGCATGGATATAATTTTACAGACAAAAAATAACCGTAAGCTAGGAATCCGGTCGTATGGTTCCAGTTCATCCATGTCCTTAAATAATTTTTCAAAATTTTGTAGTTCCGAAACTTTAAAATCAATTCTACTGCTTGAATTTATTAATCTTTATAACAATTAATGAAATTGTAGTTTATTCAGAACTTATTACATACACTGAAAAAAAAAATTCGACGATACAGACATAATTGTGGTTCCTTGACCTATATATTATATTGGAGATTTACCGAAAACCAAGATTTGCTTGTATCAGTTCAGCCTGTATGTGTATTCCAACCATATGAATTACTATTGCAGCAATATTTTTGGTTAACTGTCAAATATATTTAGTTGAATTACTTAAAAACTTTCAGCTATATTCATATGGCTGATAAATCCCAAGCATTTCTTTCAGTGCATTCAATCAATTGCATGTTTCTGTTTTATAATTAATTCTTTCATTCAATATATAGATAAAGTGTCTCCTCATTTTTCCTCATGCGTATTTTCTTCAAGGGAAGATAGTAAGCTAAAAACAATAATATTACATTAAAATTTGTAAAAATGTTGATGATCTAATAACAAAAAGTAATTAACAAGTTTTATTCAGAATATGAAAATTCAGAATATGAAATTGTAAAAAATTAAAATTCTATTATATTATTAGAAAGATAAATACTTCTGGACTTATTTCGTAGTAGCATTTACTGTAGTCATATGCAGCTTCGCAGAGATCTAATGAATCAACTGAAAACATAATAGAATTAATAAAATAATTTAGACATTCTTTGCAAGAGTAACTAAGTTGATTTGAGTTGTTTTTGCGGTGATTTTCATTTTCAGATTCTCTTATTTTATGAACGGGATAAGAGTGTGATTTTTTGAATATTTTTGTACCATTTCATTGTTCAGTGAACACTAAAAAGAAGCTTTTTTCCAATCAAAGTAAATTTCTTTGAATCAAAGAGAAATGTACACTGACTCTTGATTCAAAATAAATTTTTTGATTTTAAGAAATATTTTGATTGCTTTTCTACTAGCGGGACAAAAATAGTATATTGTGTAACAAGGGAAAAAAAATTTATTTTGCGAGTGTGAAGTTTGATGCCCGAGCAAAGCGAGGGTAACAACCACACGAGTAAAATAAATTTTTTTTTCTACTAGCGGGCCATAAAGTGGACTTTATTGCCCCGTGCTCGTGCAAAATCGTGTGCAACACGGGAAAAACATTTATTTTACTCGTGTGGTTGTTACCCTCGCTTTGCTCGGGCTAACTACACGGAGAAAAATAAACTGTTGATTACGGATTTCTCTTTTTTCTTGAAATCCGCAATTCTAACAGAATTGATTCAACAGTTTTTTTTTCTCCGTGTACGCGCTCGTACGAACGTATTCTATTTTATGTAACCTTGGTGCGGATGCGAGTTTTTATGCGTACACTAGAATCTAATCTAGTATTGTAGTTGTTTGTGGCGCTAGTCATTACACTTGATATGTCACGACTAGTCCCGGCCATTTTGATTTTATCGATCTTGTGTAGTAGTAGCTTGTTGTAATAGGGCATGCGCAGTTCAAATGTACAAGACTTTGTCAGTAGGTTGCTAACGCTGTACGAAGAAGAATAATAATAAGAAGATGATTGTGCTCCGCTGTATGGCTATAGGCGCATGCGCAGTTCAATTTTTACATTACATTCTTCTGTAGTGCAATACACAACATTGCGCTACTCTTGACTGTAGCGAAAAAACGAGTTTACGCGCCGAATGGACATAAATGGATTTGTTTGCCCCACACGGTTCAATAAAATCCACTTTATGACCCGCTAGTAGAAAAATACACTTTTCTGCCTCCTGCGGGGCAAACAATTCCATATTTTGACCCCCCAGTGTAAATAAAAATCGTAGGCGACACGGGAAAAACATTAATTATACTCGTGTGGTTGTTAACCTCGCTTTGCTCGGGCATCAAACTTCACACTCGCAAGTTAATTTATTTTTCCCTATTTGCATAATATATACTATTTTAAAAATTCAGACGGTTATGAAGTGTGGAAAATAATAAAAAATAGCATTCAAAATTTTACACAAATGTAATACCTTTTCATATGTGATGAGAATGTAATAAAGTAATTAGAAATTTTTTACTTACGGTAATGACCACATTTGTCAGCCGTTGCAATCATTTTTTCACCAATAATAGGTTCAACTAGGGCTTTAGTTTGAGCTCGCAGTACATCAATAGATATTTTACCATCCCTAACCTGAAAATTATAAGAACGCTGTTTATTTCCTAGTAATTGAATTCTTAAAAAACACTCGAATTTTTTATATTGTTTCTCCTTGCTTTTGAAGACCAATATTATCTATATTTTCATCAAATATGTCCACGTGGACAGAGTGGGGGGGGGGGGGTCAAAATGTGGTGGAAAATTGTCCAAGTGGTATATGGATGGCCCCTTACTAATGGAATGTTGTCCACATTTTCACAAATATCATGAATTAGTTTATTTTTATAAAAGAGATTCATTTGTGATGGATTAGGGTAAAATATAAGGAAGGAAATCCTTCATTATGTCAAAATAGTAGCGACCTTTCATTGGCTATAGGTTTGCCAACCTGATCAGGCTTTATTAAATTTAAAAAACATCAAATAATAAACATATAAAATTGACTTACGAATCAAATTTTTTGTTTAAACATTCACAATAATAGTGAAATCCATGATTTTAGTTAATAAAATAACTTGATGTCATAGACTCGACGAAACTTTGTCTACTAAATTATTAAATTGTAATGGTGAACTTTAAATATTGATAAAAGTTAATATGAACACGGAATTTGAAATGTAAACAGACATCAGCAGGAAAACATTCATGAATTCAATTTATAAAGTAATGGAAAATAAATTCTATTCAAAGTAAATATATCTACTTTTTCATTAATACTGAATTTATTAAATCTCTTTTATAATATTAACTATGGAGGGTGACACAACCAATTCTTCAATTAGTTTATATCTTTAGAACTTATATTATTATAAATTATGGAATCAAAAGAAATTTAACGTTCAACTAAAAAGACAGTAGCATTAGTTCAACAAAAAAGTTTTGTTGAGCAATAAATTAGCAGCAGAATATTTTACAACATGAAGTAGTCAGATTAAGTAAAAATATATATTTATTAAGGATATTCATTTCTAAAATTAGGAAAATAGTTTTATTCATTTACCGATTTCATTTTCTGTAAAAGGCAGCTCCAATAGCATTTAAGTTCTTGTACTGGTGGAAATTCTCCCTTGTGTGTTCCCGCTATTATTTCTTTTTAGCAAAGACAAAGTTTTAATTTATTTTTACATTCTTAACGATTTGAATTGCATAATATTATTATTGCATAATACCAAATAAGAAATCCGTTTTGCAAAAAAAAAAAAGAAATGATTTATAAATGTTTTAAAAAAGCATTTCTCATCAATTCATAAACAGATATATTTTTTCTTTCCACAAAACTTACCTTCTGGTACACCAGTTGACTTCATACAAACATTTTTAAAAGGTTTCATTGCAGTTCTTAATCCCTCAAGGTCATATTTCTTTCATAATGTGACATCGTTGAACGGACATACAAACAAAATAATATTAATTTATTTATATGCAACATAAAAAGTTTAGCCATATATAACATTTTAAGATAATGAAAAAAAATATTATCAATACAGTGTGTCTATTTGTTTTGAAAAATTACTCAACAGTGTCCATTTTCCACAAAATGTGGAATCTCGCTCCTAGAGAAATTTTTTGATTTGTATTAAATAAGAAACAGTAATGAAAGTTAATTGATATTATATGTTTGAGATTTTCGTTGTCTCGAAAAAACATATTTTCTTGGAATTAAATTTAATTAACATATGTTATTGTTAAAAAGAAAATGAGACTATGGTTGATAATGAGTAAATTAAAATTGAATGAAATTCTTTGTTTACATTGAAGAAAATTTTTTTTAATCAACAAAACTTTCTTTAATTCAAAGAATTTTTTTTTTATTGCATATCAAAGAAATGTTGTTTCGATTCAAAGAAACTGTTTTTAGGTGTATACATTAGACTCATTCTGAAAAAGGCTTTTGATAATGATTGACCTAGCGAAAGTTTCGGAAAGGAGTTTAACACGAAAGAATCCGATGATTTTTGGATTAGAGTGGAATGTTTCGGATCAAGTTGGATTTGTTCGGAAGCAGGTTTCAGAATGACTTATTAATGAGTCTGATTTTCTCAGATTAAATTCGAATCCTAAACTTTTGCCAGAGTGGAATAATTATATCCTCAAGTTCATAAATAATTTTATGAGAAAATTTTTTTTAGAATTGATGAATTGTGGTAAGAAAAAAAGTATGATGTGTATGCGCGTGTCTTAGTTTAAATATATTTTCAGAAAATACATTCATTGCATTTATGATTTTGATTGGATATAGAGAATTTTTAATTCTTATTATAGTAATATCGTTGACACTGGAGAAAATTCTTGGTCGCATTGAATTAGAATTTACACACGGAGAAAAAACATTGTCTAAAATTACCAAACTATTTGGAAACGCATGATTAATTTTAAAGCTACGTATTTTTTTCTTATAATTCACATTTATTAGGATGGGTATTATAGAATACGTCAAATTACTGATAAAAATTCCCATCTAGATGGTGAAATAAATCGATTCGGTATTTAGTATTAATGATCGGTAATTTAGCGCCTTCTATATTAGAAATCCTAATAAATGTGAATTATTAGAAAAAAGGACGTAGCTTTAGAATTGATCATGCGTTTCCAAATAGTTTGGTAATTTTAGACAAATATTTTTCTCCGAGCAACATTATCTTGATACACTTTTATCTATAATATTTTATTTCAGCGATTAATTTTTACAGTCAATTTACACATAAAAATTACTCACTCCTTCAACACTGTTCATTATAACAAATGTTACAGCTAAACACACTGGAAAAAGGAATCCCATTATTATGCTGCCTTTTATTTTCTCTACTTCTAGAATATTCAGACTAAAACTGTCCAAACACTGCATCTGATTCCTTATATATTTTTTCAAAGCAACAGAAGATTTCTGACGTAGTCCAAAATTAAGATTTCCAATTACTAGGTTGTCCATTACGTGATTCTTAATAGGAATAATTTAAGTGTTGATTTCAGTTTCTCTGTAATCCAAAAAAAATTTGTAGTTGCAAATCTAAAATACCAACTCGCAACGCATTTGAAAATTATAGCGCATTAGCGTAATAACAGGTAATTCTTTCAATATTTGTAATTATTTTACATCCTCAGTCATTGCTTTCATCCCGTAATTCAGTCTCAATTATATGACGTTAATTATAATATTAATTAATTATAATTTATAACTAAATGTAATTAATTATACCTTGTTGTAATTAAATCAACCGAAAATCTAATCAATTTTACAAGTTTATTGATTGATTTGACTACTTTTTTTGAGTTGACTACTAGAATTAAGATAGTAATCCGAGTTTTGTCTAGTGTACTTTGTTTGTCTAAGAGTTATTGTAAAAATGAAGAATTTTTTTTTCATGGTAACCATTGAAATGCAAAAATAATAAGGCCAGTAGACATTTAAAGATTGAGTGTTTTAGAATCTTTACAGATTTTTTCCTTATTTTAGAAGTATGAGAAAAAATCTGTATTTCATGTAATTATCTATAACTTATTGATATAAAATAAGAATGTCGACTTTTTTAGAATGTTGTTGAGTGCTTACTGTATTTTGTTATCCTGGTAAGTTATTTAATCACTCGTTTTGTAGATCAAACCACTTGGAAGCGAATTAAGTTTATGTCCCATTGTCCCTTTCCGTCCCGTTTTGCCCGACTCTCTCCTAAGCATCTGCACTAAAATCTGGTAACAAAAAGTCCCTTTTATGATTCAAGGATCATAAATTATGGAACACCTTTTTTGTTCAGAAAGGAATAAGTTTTTATTAAGAAATGAGAATTGACTAGTTTAATAAATAAACTATGTGTAAAAATTGAAGGCAATTGAAAGTACTGTTTAAAAATTAGGATTTGTGATTAATGAACATTATATACTGCAATAGTGTCTGCTGCGTGTGGATAATGCTAGTCGTATTGGCGAACATACAGCTTAACCATCTGAGGCTTCGGATGAGTCATTGGTCGCTGAGGGAACATTATTGTTGCAAGTGTGCCACTGTGACTGAATTTCATGAGTGCATCGTAATCACTATAGACAATTGCTTTGGGATTACTCAGACAATTTATCTAACTAACTAGATTTCAATAATAATAATCATCAATTCAAATTGAATGTAAAGGAAAATTATTTTGAGAGGCTTTCACTATTTTGTGGGTCAATATACACATACAAAGGGAAAAATATATTATGAAATTAAATATATTGGTCAATTAACAATTTAATCCAGATTATAGATTACATTTGTAGGTTATGTCACTCATTATCAACATTATACACTTTCAGAAATATTATTAAACTTCATGTGCATTTATATATGAAATTTAGTATTTCTATACATTATTTACAGGAAAATACACTAGTTTATTAGATTTATTATATTGTTATATTAAATTTCAATATATCATTATTAAAGATCCACGTAATTTATCTCTGAATGATATATGTTTATTTTTAGGGTCATTCCACCCAAGATTTACATTTAAAAATTGTTTTGCGTTCTATGATTGAAAATATTTGCCATTTATTATTTTATTTTAATATAATGTTAAATTCTTTTGAGTAGTGGATTTTTAAACTTTTGAGATTCGGAAAAAGTACTTTTTTACGAAAGCGTATTATCGATAAAAAAAACACAAACAACGTCGACCGGCAATCGAAAGACCTGGGCTCGAATCCCAGCGCAGTCGAAAGCGTCATTTTTTCCACAGAAAGATTTTCAAATTCTTTAAATATTAATACCATATTTGAATTTTTTATTGAATTTTTGTTATTAAGAAAAAATTGAATCGATTTCTAATAAATCTAATTTCACAAATGAGAAAAAAGCGTTAATTTCATTATGTACTGATATTTTTTGAATAACATACTTATTTAGTATACCCCATCGTAAAGAAGTACTTTTTCCGAGTCTCAAAATTTCAAGAATCCACTATTCGAAAAGTTTAAATATCATATTAAAATAAAATAGATACATGACGAATATTTTCAATCAAATAACGCAAAAAAAATGTTTAATGTAAATTTTGGGTGGAACGACCCTATAGTATAATATTAATCATAATTAAATCGTCAATTGTGAACTCTCGGTTTGTAAGATCGGTTTCTTTTAATTTTAAGGACAGCAGAGTGAAAGTAATTTTTCTGGTACTCAAGTGGATTTTAATCTTGTAATACAAATATTGGAAGTTGAGATTAATGGCAGCTCAGTTAAGGGATAATTTAACCGAAAATGTGAAACGTCCACGTATTGGTGTTTTTTTTTGGTTTAGCCAATTATCCACGCCTCGTAAAGCGTAATCATGTCACTGGGAAGACGATAGTACTTCACGGATCGTAAACCTAAAAGTGATGAGTCGTATTTACCATATTATTATGGCGTGCGAAGCCATGAATATTGACGCGTTCTTTCATTATCCTACCAATCATTCTGTGGTGTGTACCGCGTACACTATATCGAAATGAGCCGCAAGAAAGCCGACCTATACTTATATGTATACATAGCCGTCTATCGCGTTTTTCATCCGATCGGCATTCCTGAGCAAAATCATTATTATGAAGTATCCTTGCTCTAAAAATCAAACCAGGTTCACGTTTTCGTTTTCTGGTACAATAATATCTTAGAATTTCTTTTAAGAAAAAAATACTTTTTGATAAATGAACCAAGATTTAAATAAAATTTAGTTAGTTTAATCAAGATCAAGTTAAATCAACTGAAATATTTGTTTAATTCAATGAAATATTGGACAAATTAAGCATCTTTGGTTAAATAAAAGAAGTTGTTTTGTTGCATTAGTCAAAAATTCTCTTCATTTCAGCCAGTAGTTTTTCAACTAATTTCAATCGGTGTCTGAGTTTTAAATAAAAATCAGTTGGTTTTAACTGATTTTTTGGTTAAGGGGATCCGCAACCTTTGATATTTTTATTTCTTGTGTTTAGACCTTCAGTATAATTTTTTTTATGTTTAGTACCTTCATTTAGAATGGTTTTAGGTTTTTTTTTTAAATTCCAGTACCTTTATGTAAAGGGTTTCCCAATAGGGGTGATATGATTTTGAATGTCTCTATCGGGCTCATTTGAACTGAAATTTTTGACGTCTGCTGTCAGTTGTGATCAGTAAGGTTTGCCATTTAATCATGAGTAGTTTCACGCTTCCACAACGTTTGGAAATTGTCCAATTATTTTATCAAAATTCGAGAAGTTTTGTCGGTGTTGAAAGAGCATATCGTGCAAAATATGGTGGTCATTCTGCTCCATCCGCGCTCTCAATTCGTCGAATAATCGATAAGTTGGAGAGTGAATTTACTCTATTGGATACTAAGCCTAAAAATCGTATGCGTATCGCACGTTCTACACAGAATATAGCCGCCGTACAGGCCAGTATCGAGGAAAACCGTGAATTGTCCGTGCCACGCCGATCTCAGGAATTGGGCCTGTCCAGGATGACTACCTGGCGTATTTTGCGATTGGATCTTGGCCTGCATCCCTATAAGATGATTCTGGCCCAAGAACTGAAGCCTAATGACCATCGTTTGCGTCGGGAGTTCGCGGATTGGGCTCTGGAATCAATTGAAAATCATCCCAATTTTCATCAAAAAATCATCTTTTCTGATGAGGCGCATTTTTGGCTCAAGTCTCGGGGGACATTTGGCCGATATATTGTTTAAATCATAAATGGCATAGAATATCCAATATAATAAAAAAGATTTCGATCAATTCCGAATGAATATTCAGTGTTTTTTTTCAATTTCAAAACATATCACCCTTATTGGGAAACCCTTTATTATTAAACTACAAATTTTGAATTTTTTGGGCATTTTTTTGACTCTGAATAACTTTTTTTTTTCTAATCAATTGTCATGATTCTTTTTTTATTTTGTTCCTTACAATGTGTAGGAACTTTTTGGGTATAGAAAATATAGTAACATGACTGAAAAAAAGTTATAAATAAAATAAAGGTATCCCAAAATATAAAAAAAAATTTTTTAGTTATTTTTTTTGGCTAGAGTGCTTTCCATACCCAAAAATATTGATAATATAACAAAGAATAAGTAGTAAAAATTTCAAAGGCCTATGTCTAATACTTTAGAATTTATTCAAACATATTTTGCAACGAACACGAAAAAATCAAACTTGCGCAAAACGGAGTTTGAAGTAAAGTCTTGTAGTGAAGCCTTAATACTCACTATCATATATGTATATTAGGGTGTGCCAAAAAGCGCAATATTTTTTTTTTTCACGAAAACTTGAAAATATTGTAGAACATGTCTGAACAAAAATTCTATTCATAAATTCTATCAAGTCGAACTCCTATCATCAATATTGCATTTTCTACAGAGCCTCAAAATTTTTAGAAATAAAAATTTTGAGTTTTTTCAATTGTTAAGCTAAACTATTTAAGATAGGACAAAAAGTTAAATGGCAATTTTGTAGAACATTTAGTCCTCTACAAAAAAGTATATATTAGTATTACTAAGTTAGAGATTCTCAAAGTCTCATTTTTTTCATTTTCAACTCTTATCAAGTAAACTATTGATGGTAGCACGAAAAGTTTAGTAGAAATTTGAGAATCTGTAACTTAGTAAATATTCATGATACAAAAAATTTATTTAGAAATTTTTTATAGAGGACTAAATGTACTACAAAATTGACATTTAACTTTTTGTCCTATCTTAAATAGTTTAGCTTAAAAATTTGAAAAAACTCAAAATTTTTAGAAATTAAAATTTTGAGGCTCTGTAGAAAATGCAATATTGATGATAAGAATTCGACTTAATAGAATTTTTTATAGAGAATTTAATTCTGAATAAGGTTTACTCATTTATTTGATGAAGTTCTTTTTTTAAAATGATAATACTTTCTATATAAATCTAAATCAGTTAGAATTCTTAATAATTTCAATTAGTGACTGATTTCTTGCTTTATAATCAATCATTTTTGACTAATTGAAAAACAAGAAGTCAGTTACTGATTGAAATGATTAAAAATTGAGATTTAGAGAGCTGAATATTAAACTGTAAAATCAATATTTAATTTCAAAATATTAATAGAATTATTACGAAACAAATACACCAACTCAAATCCCGCTATATTCACGTAAACATTGATTTTACGATCGGCTAATCTCGGGATATCTCGTAGACTTCCGGAATTTATAATAGAAACTATAATAATATTCTAAAGGGATATTTACAATTTGCATTCACCATTCAATTGTCTTTTATCTCATTATATTTTATTATCATCATTATTAATATTGAGAATATTTGTATCAATTTGAGTAATTTTAAAGTATCATCATTTTTATTATTTACCATTCTGATCCTTGTTTCTGCAAGATACTAATTATTTATTTTTTATAATGATAAAAGAAAGAAAGAAAGCTTGTAATGATAAGCTTTCTTGGTTTACTACTAGTTGCTTACATTTTAGCTTTAATTTTTCTGCTGTGTGATCTACTGTATATTTAAAATATTATAATATTAATCAATATTAAAGCCATTCCGTCTAAGTTTTATAATTTATTGAAAACTTTCGGTAAACTTAAGTTGTAAATCGCAAAATTAAATAAAAATTAACCCTTTTGTAAGGTATTATCATATCAGAATGAAGACTTAAAAAAAAAACAAATGTTTTAAGATCTTCCAGCTAAATCTTAATTGAAAACCCAAATAAGATCATTTAGGTTGAATAAAATAATGTATTTATGGAAAATGTAAATTCAAATTGATTTTTCTAAGAGCACAAGAGCCAATCTCTTTGGGGCGAAATATTTCTATAACTGGTTTCTTTATCCGCCTCCTCAAATGAGATACAGACGATAATTCGTTTTCTTATAACTCTACCCACAATTCAAAGTAGAAGTTAAATTTCCTTGAAGTACAACTGAAGATGCTAAACATTTAAATAGAAAGTCTCTCTCTGTTCATAATTTTAATCAAACTTTTATTATGTCATTCTCACCCCGTTATGAAAATGTATAAAGTATTCGAAACTTTTTAATTATAGTCGAGAATTATTACAAAACTATTTTTTTCGTTCTGAAGCTAATTATAGCAAATGCTTGCATTTATTCAAGAACTTTTGACATTTTTCACTCAAATTTATTTAATTATACCAGTACCAGTAATAGAATTTAACGTTCATTTGAACAGTTTCTTTGAATAAAAGAAACATTTTTTGATATATAATCGATGTTAAACCCAAAAAAGAAATTAATTTGATCCAACCAAACCATTTTTAATGAACCAAGATCTTTAGTTGAGTCAAATAAAATTTAGTTGAATCAACTAAAAAGTTTGTTTTATTTAATCAAATCGTATGTCAATAAACAATCTTTTGTTGCATAAAACAAATTCTTCGTTTAAATTAATCAAATATTTGGTTAACCCAACTATTGTGAATTATGGTTAGGTTAACCAAATATCTTTTTGGGTGCCAAAATAGTGTATTATGCAACCAGGGAGAAAAATGTTTATTTCGCGACTGTTAAGTTTGATGTTCGAACCACGATTTTTTTCCTACTAGGGGGTCAGAAAATGGATTTGTTTGCCCTGCATGGGGCAATAAAATGCACTTTATGACTCGCTAGTAGAAAATAGTATATAGTGCAACTAGGGAAAAAAAATTATTTTGCGAGAATGAAGTTTGATGCCCGAGCAAAACGAGGGTAACAACCACACGAGTAAAATAAATGTTTTTCCCGTGTTGCACACGATTTTTTTTCTACTATGGGGTCAGAAAATGGATTTGTTTGACCCCACAGGTGGCTATAAAGTGCACTTTATGACCCGCTAGTAGGAAAAATGTGTTATTGAATTAGATAAACTGTTCTCTGAATGTTGTAGAACATATAAAAAAAAAATTTTAATTAATCTTTACCTTATAGCTGTTTAATTTTATTTAAAATTGGACCTCTGAAGTCACCAATTTATTAGCAATCTCCAACTTTGATCGTAATCTCTATGAGAGCGTTTAATTATTTTTGAAAACATATTTTAACGATTTAAAAGCAGCGCAAATTATATTTATCAGTTTGTTTGCACATAATTAAAAAATGCTATTGAATCAAAAGCATTTCTTTTCAAAAGCATGTATACTAATAATTCATAAAAATATACTACAAGAACCAATAAATATGCTATTAATTCAATAATGCTATTAATTCAATAGCATTTTTTCCTCAGTGTAGTATAAATAGAAGTCGTGGTTCGGACCACTAATTTATATTCTTGGACGTTGCTTATCGCATTTTCTTCATATTGGCTCACAATGGAATGAATTTGTTTTGTCTTTTTTGTAGAGAAAAATTAGGTAATAGGTACAATTTTCCAAATCATCAATTCAAACCCCATCCAATACTTTAAAATGTTGTCAGTTTTTTCGTATTACCGACTTCTCTCGTTTTCGGATTGAATTATTGTCGGTGGGGATTGTTTCGGGAACACATTTCGGAATAGGACGTAATGAAACACATAGAAATTTTCAAAACCGTATTTTGCACCAAGGCAGCTAAAATGTACATTTGAAAATTTGAAGGAAGAAATCTACAGAAAATTCCGCAATATCTCATCTCGTTGAGGAGGATGTGTATTCTTTAGAATGTATAGTCGGATAAAAATGTTATTTTTCTAAAACACTGTAAGATACGGAGGGATCAATCACATGAGGGCGAATCTAGGTATGAAAATAGAGAGAAAGTACTATGGTGGAGGTAGAATTATGCATTGGTTTATATCTGGAACACCCAGTATGCATGACAATGAATCCCTTTCTAGCTACTAGTAGTCCTTCTTAGCTCGACGAAGCGATGCCAGAGCCTCGCACCCCAGACATTTTCTGGGGATGGGAACTTCCAGAGAAGACGCCGGTAAGAGGAAGAGGATATATAAGGGGGAAGGGAGTAGCCAAGAAGGGAATGATATGATTTGCATGTTGTAGCGCGGCGTGAACTCCATGCCTTCCAACCTGATCGTCTCCTTTCTGGGTTTCTGTTGGCAGACCGACGGACCCACGCATATAGATATATACACAAATATATAGATGTATAATATGCGTATAGAGTCCTTAGATCGTCCCACCTGCCAACCTATAGATACAAAGTGACGTGCAATGCTGCATACAAAATGAGTTTCAGTAGCATCCACGTTTTCGCAGCTTCTTCGATGTTCCCTTTCTTGAGACATCATCATCCAACAATGAGATAGATGTATTTCTTAATCTCCTGGTTGAGTTGCCAAGTCGTGTTGAGAAGTGGTGAAAAGATAAAGTAGTTGAGCAATGCCGAGATCACTTAATTACAGGTTTATTCTGTTTTTAAATTCTTTCGAATTGGTTACATTATTTTTCATTTACTCTCTTTTCATTGCTCAACATAATACAAGAACCCTAATAATATGTGCATGATGTTTGCAGACTCTTTCTGTAGCTCGGGTTTAAAGTGTTTATGCATTCAAAATTTCTGCCAAAAAGCATGTATGTTATTGATTCAAAAAAATATGCCATAAGAAATTGATAAATATGCTACAAATTCTATAGAATATTGATTTGAATCAGTTATAAAGATGCTTTTGGTGGAAATGCTATAGATTCAATTGCATCTTTTCTCTATGTAAGATTCTTATCTCTATTGAAAAGTTAAAATTACTGGTCAACATAACAGATAGATAATAGGTACATTATTCACGTACAGGTTGATATTTGTATTGTACTGAGCACAATACAAATGGTAACTCGGCAAATATTATTTTCTGTATGTGATACTTATTTTTATTAATGTTTGACTTGATTAATCAACACCTTTGGATGAAAAAGTTTGTTTTCTTTTTTGGTGCACGAAAAATGTACTTACAGTTTTGAACGTTCATTAAACGATGACAAACAATTTTTTTTCATAAGGAAATTAATTATTATGTTTATATTTAGGGCCCTTCAGATATAAGGTCGTTCATGAACAATACACTATTTTTTAATTTTCATAATAAAAGTAGGGAATGAAAAAATAGTATGAGTTATTTTGATGTTCTGATGCTAAGAAAGATGTTACAATACATGTAGCATTTCCACTTACCTAATGATTGTGGTGGCGCTATCGTGGCCTTCTGGTCTTATCGCATTTCCTCTTCGCTACCCACAGTTCCGCGTGCTACCATCGTTGTTGTTATTATAAAGCGTTGTTGTCGCGCAGTCACGGAGGCGGATTTCACTTCGCGAAAGGAGCATTGTGCGAAAGCTATTTGGCAAATAACATTATTACTGCATAAATAACTTTCTTATGCGAGGCAGATAAACCGAACCATTCTCCCACATCAAAGGATATACAGATATGTGAAATTATTGTTGCGTGGTAAATGTGCACGTTATTCTGCCAAAGTTAAATGCTCATTCCGAAGATAATTTTGCTTATTAAACATTCAAATCATATTTTTCATATCTTCTTCTTTATAATGTATTTACAATATTTTATAGGTATTATATAATTATTTATTTACATTATGACTTTCTGTTTTTAAAGAATAGTATGGTAAATGATTTTATATATACACTACCGGTCTGAATTGTGGGACCACCTGTTTTTCTATAATTGCTTAAATTAACCCAATTTAAATTATGTGAGTGAAAAAATTTGTTCTCTGAATTGAATTCAAAGCTATCAAAATTCTTGATAAAATGAGCCCAGCATGAATTCGTTTGGTTAAATTTTGAAGAAGTTATTGCAAAAATAATCAAGTTTTCAATGCTTTCTTATTCTACAATTTTAACTCTTTTCATTATGCAAGAAAAAAATTATACATTCATATTGATAATTTACTGCAATTCTATAGAATCGTAGCTTTAAAATGAACCCCAGAATATTAAAAAGTGTTGATTATTTCGAAAGTTGTTTCAAATTTGAGAAAACATTGATATTTGAACATTTTTTGCTATAATTTCTTCAAAATTTAACAAAACGACTTCATTCTCGACTCATTTTAAAGATAATTTTGATGGCTTTCAATTTATTAAGAGTACAAATTTCATCACTCACAGAATTAAAATTAAGATAATTTGAGCAATCATTGAAGAAAGGTGATCCCACAATTCTGACCAGTAGTGTACAATGATAATATTTTACAATCTAAAAATATAATATAAAATATATGTTGGCAAAAATATACAATTTTGCGTGTAATCAAGTGAAAGATGCTTTTTAAATAAATGTTTGACTTTAATGTTGATTTTAAAAACATACACATACACGCATTTTTTTTGTTTGTTTCCTTGTTTGTTAAAATAATTGTAATTTTTCGTAAGTAATTAACAGTTCTGCTTATTTGCTTCATTGTCAACTGAAATCGTGCACGTTAGGATGATTAGTATCCGTGATTATGAGCATGTATGTGTTTGCACAAGTAGCTAACTATGTGTCTACTATACCGCAGACGATGTTCGTGGTTTTCCGCGTAGGGTACTTCCGAGTCTGCAACGCATACACAAGTAGTATCTATTATATTCGTTATAGCATACCCAAAGATAGTTTTACCGCGACAATCTTCTATCCAATATGCCTGATAATAATACTTATATGCAATCCAAGCACACTAAAATCTCCTTCATGAAAACAATTTTATTAACAAATATTTCTACAGATAAATGATAACTTGTACTTACAAAATTACGTAACAATGATTTCAGAAGTGAAAAGTCTTCAACATTAAAATTTTTTTTTTCCTTTATGAAATTTTCATTTCGTTTTTAAAAAGATGACAACGATTTTCTCAACAATGATAAACGTACAGGAGAAACGTAAAGCCAGGAGAAATAAATAAAAAAAAAGGGGGACGAGACATGGAATCGTAGTCTGCCACTCAGAGTCGAAACCACGAGCCTTGCGATTATGTAAATGTTGTTCATGGAGGCGCAACAGATGCTTCTCTTTTCTCACTGCCTGCGATATGTACCCCTAATTCCAGTAACATTCACGTCCTGCTTTTCTCGAGATATATTGTTTATTACCCTCTAACAAACTTGGTTTCGATTTCTCAGATTTTTATCTTGCTCTTGTTTTACACAAAATAGTCATTTTTCAAGCAAGACAAATTTGTTTAGCATTATTGTATATTACAATGGGAGTTATCAGGAGATGATGAAATTATTACATGTCAATTTTTGACAGGATTGTAATTTAGATTTTTGTAGTCTTTGTGTAAAATGGGGTTATACTCGTATAAATGATGGTTAGTTTCGTGTCCTTAATCGCTCTATTGTTCAGTGTTACATATTCCGGTATTGTGGCTAGTGTATCTGCAACATTCAGTAATATCTGGCTTCCCTCGCTCTTCAACATGATCTCTGACTCATTGAAACTTTGCTAGGCGAAAGCAATAGCGACCTTAATAAGCACGTCTAATCTGGAGAGGTGAACGAGTGGCTTGCACACTTCAACATCCACTAATACGCCGTTTTCTTCCTCGTATAATAGCAACGTTCACAAAATATGTGCTCGTGTATAAACCTTGTGTATAAAACTCGTGAAGTTTTTCTTTAGTATCGCAGAAACTTTGCTCAGCGTAAATTACTGCTTACTTATTTTCAGTTCGTAAAGTTAGAATATTATTATTCCGCAAAACATAATATGCTTTTAAATTTTCAGCTGAATCGTTGAAAAGATTTTGGAAAGTTCTTTTTATATGAAAATCAAATATCAGTTGGATAAAACATAATTTGTCGTATTTCTTTATCTAAATGTGACAAGATATAGACATAAATAATTGCATTCATGACTTTTTTTAGTCTAAAAATCAATTATTGAGAGGGAATTAAAAAAGGGTCTGTTAGTTCATTTATTTCTTAGTAGACACTCGTAATTGTTACGTAATTGTTACATAACAGTTGTATGTTCATTGGTTTGTTTGCAAATAATCTTAGAGACTGTAATTTCAATTACCGACGTTACGTGGACTGGTTAATTTATGGTCTTGATATATAGGAATTTTAAGCAATGAAGTAACCGTACCAAAGAAATTTTACTTCTATCTACACGGAGAAAAAAAAACTGTTGAATCAACAGATGTCATCTGCTGGAATAGGGACAGCAGATTTTTTTTGTAATATTTACAGATTTTTCTGTTGGATTCACAGATTGTTTGTAAACTCAACAGATGAACCTGTAAAATCTACAGACATGTCTGTTAGAGTTGCGGATTTCAAGAAAAAAGAGAAAGCCGTAATTCTAACAGACATTTCTGTAGATTTTACAGGTTCATCTGTTGAGTTTACAAACAATCTGTGAATCCAACAGAAAAATCTGTAAATATTACAAAAAAAATCTGCTGTCCCTATTCCAGCAGATGACATCTGTTGATTCAACGGTTTTTTTTCTCTGTGTAATAGTCCTAGAGTAGACCCTTTGAACATCTTTGCTGCACTTTATAATCGTAAATTTGTTTCTTAATTATTGGTTTTCGTCAGTCGCAAGCTAAAAAGTCTAAACTATTTTTCTGGTTTGTTATTTGAGACAAATTTTCAAAATTATTTTAAAACTTTTTTTTCGTTTATAATTAGAAATTTGCTTCATTTTGGAAATTTGGTTAGTTTCTGGATAGGTTCTAATTAGGCATTTTAGGATTTTTTGGAAAAATTCTAATCTTCTAACATATAATACATTAGTTTCTGGTTGGAATCTGCCCAGATCTTTTAGGCTCTAGAAAGAGCCTTAAAAGACCATCTAGATTAGATAGTTTTCTGCAGTGCTATCAGATGCGCAGTTTTCCCGCGAAATGCCGCGCCGCAAGATTCAAACATAGTTCGCGGGAAAAAATCATCTTTCGCAGGAGCGGAAATTTTAACGCTTTTTGATCTTTCAAGCAGTTTTTGTGCGGGTTTCCAGTCCGGCCGAAATGAAATTAGTCTAGGTATGCTTTTTTTCATTTCGACACGGAGAAAAATGGATATTCAGGATCAATATCTAGATATTCAACTATGTGACAAGCATCTCATATATTCAATTGAAATATCTAAATATTCAGCTGTAATATCAGAGATATTCATATTAACCTATTTCAATATTTCAGATAGTGAAGCTGAATATTCAGATATTACAGTTCAATATCTAGATATTAGAACTGAATATATAAGATGCTTGTAACATAGTTAAATATCCACTTTTCTCCGTTGAGTATATTTATTGCGCTATCTTTCTTGCAAAAAATGTGTTCGCTCATTCCAAAAGAGACAGCAACACCAATTGGACCAAAAATACCTTTTACTTAACAGTTTATACGAGTACACCCAAATATCCATAGATTTAGTTTTCCTTTAGATCCACGTAAGATGTTTAATTTTTCTTAACTAGTTGCATTTGTTACTATATATTTTTTGTGAAGTTACTAAGACGGATTTCCCCAGCAAGAATAAATTAATTAAAAAGAATTGAAAATCATTCACTAGGAAACTTTATAAATGTCATTATGGTAACGTATACAAATTAGACTACACTGAAATTAGTGAAATTTTACCAAGCGAATTGAATTTCCCAGTCTTCTATTTTATTCGTATGAGTTACTATCTTTGTACAAACAAATTTTTTGAAAAATCTGTTGTTTTTTTACAGAAAATATTTTTGAAATTATCTGGATTTAAATGCGCAGGAAACTTGAATCGTATGAATTGAAAATGTCTTTTCTTGTTAGTTACGTTGCAAATTCTAAAGAAAAACTTGAACTGCACTGCAAAAAGAAGTGTGTTACCTGGTATCTTACTGTAAGATATGAGATGGGAATTTGGTATCTTCTGTCTTAAAATAAGATGTCTCACGAAGTGTCTTATTCAAAATTAAGACGACTTACGTATCTTGATACGAATAAAGATGTAATTTCCGTCTCACAAAATAAGATACTTGATTGAGTTAGATAATGTATCTTAGTTTAAGATGTTTAGGGTGTCATAAGATGGTTCTGGCATAAGATGTTTCTGAATTGTAAGATATAGCAGGTCAATAAGTTAGCAAAAACTAAGACGCGTAAAGTGTCAAAGAAGTAGTGGTCGAAAGATAGAATCTCTCAAAGGGTTATAGTTACAGTTCATAACCTCAAAAAATGGAGCGTTTTGAGTGTTGCATGTTTTTCTTCTGTGGTGTAATATCAACACATTTAGAGGAATATATTGTTCATTTTCATCGACACGATCCTTTATTTAAACTTTAGATATGACGGATGTGGAGCTACATATAAAAATTGGGAATCGTATCAGCAACACGTAACTCGATATCAGGTAAACCTTCTATTTTAACGTAGTGGATACGTTTGCTAAGTCGCTTATCTCCTTTCCCAATAGAGCATTTTCTTGAATTAATTTTTTTAAGAAGTACATACAGCCATGTAAACCACCACATGTGTAACAGATACCGGTGTGCCGTAAGCTTTTTCTCACAGTGTAGAGGTTATAAGGAACATGAACTGTCGGTAACTTAAGTAACCTGTGTTACCGATGGTTCAACTCAAGATATTTTACGTGTCTCCAATTAATATGCTTTAGGTAACTTAAATGTGACTACCGAAACATCTTAGAAATAACTACACAAGTATCTTATATTAAGACACTTCTTTTTGCAGTGTGCTATCAATTTTCAGATCAAAAAGAAAATTAGCTTGACAACAGGAGGCAATTAGAAATTTTCGCGCTAATCGAGCGCTCTCTAGCGGGATACGGTACGACGGATCTGACAGCACTGGTTTTTTGACGATTTTTCCTGTACGAATTTTAATTGCAATTGTGCTTGTAATAGTTGAAAGATTCTGTCACCCAAGATAACCTAATATTAATAATTTATATTGACAAGAGCTCCATCTTTTTTTCATTTGCAGTCGCTTTGAGAGCGTGAGAAATGTAGTGTTTTGTTTGAAGTGCGCATGCGCAAGAGTGCTGGAAAGCAATTTTTTGCAGTCCGCTCACGTAATTGCGTCGAAAAGTTATTTTCCCTGACTGGACTGGAAATGGTTATTTTTTCATGCTCTACATGCACGGAAAGGGACACATTTCATGTATTTTTTTTAAAAAAAGGATATTATGGGAAAGAATAAGTCTGTAAAAGGTTGGAGATGTTGTCCAGATTACTGTAACTTTTATAGGTGCATTTGCAACCCACAGTTATTTACGGATAGTAGTACTTTTGGGTTATTAAATTACGGTACACCGACGCCAGATCGACACAAATTGCTAATGGAATACTCTGGTTTTAGCTGTATTCCCGAAATCACTAAAAGTGTAAAAGCCTGTTAATACGTTTACTGTTGAAATCCTTCCGATCATCTCGTTAATGCGTTTCCTGCAGTCACCAATAGTGCCTGAAATAAGATTATACTAGGTACTCAGCTTTTAAAAAACAACTTTCTTCTTTTATAGATGTATTAAAAAGACAATAAAAATTGTCCATATAGAAATACACGGTCGGGAAAGTACTAGTCCAGGAATTACCATTGATCGCTCAGTACTGATTACCTTTGTGGGGAGAAAATATTAATGTGATTCTCAAGTGTTTTAGTTTAGGGCTAACTAGAACTGTTATTTTGTTACTAGTCAGGCAAGCTGAATAATGGAAATAATATTTTTGATGGCAAAATAAAATCATTATTTATAAAAATGAATTAGTTGAGTTTGAAATTTCGAAAGGTCTGGGCTCGAATCCCAGCGCAGTCGAAAGCGTCTTTTTTCCACAGAAGAATTTCATATTCTTTAAAATTTGAATTTATAAAAATACTTGCAAAAAAAAAATTTAATTTTATGAACTGTTTAGGTAAAGAAGCACATTTCACACAGTTGCTGAATAACACAAATTACTATTTTCTACAAAGTGCAAATGCTTCCTAGATACATCATGAAATTAAGTAAAAACTGTGTTTGAAGTGAGTCAAATTTTCTCAAGCGGGCCACCAACACTAAAAAAAAGTCTATCCATAGTGAAATTACGTTCTTTTCAGAATGCATCGATTGAAATTAAGCATATTCCTTTTGTCTACCAACAGAATCTTTTTCCTGTTACAAAACTCATCCGTGAGATGCAAAAACAAAATATTTTTAGCAATGAACGATTTTTTTTACTCTGAAAAGAAATCCTCTAATTATGTAAGGATTGCATTTCTAGACTAGGAGACGAAGTGCGCCTGCGCATTAGTGAGTGTACATCGTCTGGTGCTAATCTGTTCACAGATATTTTGTCAGTACGGTGCCAACTACGAAGAATATATTTATTTATGATCAAAATCAATTAACGAAATCAAATAATGGATTTCTACAAATTATTAGGAATCCCAGAGTGCGACGTAGAAATTTTGAAAGGTGCGTATACCAAAACAAACAATTTTGATCCGCATAACCTTATTTTTCATTGCTTCTGATGACAATTCAAAGATATTCCCAAGAATGTCAATAAAAGCATAAATGTGGCTACTATAACCTAAAATATCCTTATGACAGCTACACATTTTTTCCGTAAAACAGTTTCGTATATGTATAATTTTTTATACAATTTATTCATTTTATGAAATATACAGTTGTTTTTTATTTGTAAAAAAATATTTTGATTCGAAATTATCAGTAAAATGTTTACTATAGAATTTATTGTGAAATTTAAAATGCAACAGAGTTTAAAAATAATTTTGTGACACTTTTTCAACATTATATATTTAATAGATCATGGACTTTCAATTTTACACGTATTGGAAAATTTGTAATGTAAGCAAAGTTATATCTTAAAATTTCTTTAAGCTGAAATCTAAGACGGGTCGTTATTATATTATTGAAAATGATCGATTGAATATTGGGATTTGTCAAAGTTTGGCTTGTGTACATTTCTTATAGGTTATATCATAGAATTTGTTTTCTTTTAACATCGAAATTATACTTCCTTCGTACGACAAAGGATTTTATTTCCAGACCAAAGGAAAAACTTTGGCAGTAAAATGATAGCACTTGAAACGAAAATACTTCAACTATTAGAGGATTTCATCTTATGCCAATTTTGAGTAGAAAATCCATTCATAGTGAACGGAATTGTTCGACAGTCAATATTCCGTTTTTAGAGTGAAAAACGGACCTATAGATTTTGAAGATCTTTTTCGCTTTTTCCAATAGCTTGAAACATTATAAGTGCTACCACAAAATGTTTTGATGAAATTCGCTTTTTTCTAGTAGTTGTTTATAAACAGATTTTAGGCTAAGTTTTCGTAAAACGGCTATATTTCAGTTTACTAACAGTGCGATTAGAGTGAAATATAAAAAAAAACATATAAAAATGTTTGAACAACTATTGACGAGTAAATTTATATTCATATTTTTTTTTGTTTATAAAAAATTCAAATTTTTTGAACTTCTCATATAGGTAGGGAAAAAAATCAAAATGCCTTGGATGCGGCAAACATTCAGCTTTAATTAACAAAAAAAAAATGTTAGTATAATTCACAAACAAAAGACTCGTCAATTTTTTTATGCAAGCCTGCACGAACTCGGGTGCTACCGAGTCATCTCCTCGGTGCCAGCTATAACCGTTTTTCGTTGGCTATTAATTATGAGTATTTTCTTTTGTTCATTTGTATGATTATACAATATAATGCTCACAATGTCGTTGTTAAATGCGTCAAGAAGAATTGAACAAATTTTTTGTTTAGGTTGTACAACAAATACTTAAATAAATACTGAAGCGTTTTTTTTTATGATGCGTCATTTCTTACTATTTGACTGACATAAAACCTAAACAAAAAATCTGCCCGCTTCGCGGGCACATTCTCATCGCGCGCTTCGCGCGCAGCTCGCAAGTTTGAGCACGCCTAGGGCGCGCGATTCGATCGTCGCGCTTCGCGCTCCGTTCTTTCTGGACCTTGCGCTTCGCGCTCGGTCTTATGCTCTTCGCATATATTTAAGTTTATTTCTTATATTTTGATACTGAAGCTCAAACCAATTTTATAATAATATTACAGATGATGTGAATTACACATTTTCTCAAAGTCACTGAATTTCTTTTTGAATTTAAGTGAAACAGGAAATTCAATTTACTTAAGGCTCTATCGGCCTTAAGGAACACATTCTCATCATGACACTCGCGCTTCGCGCTCGAACAACGCTTATTTCGTATCTCACATATTTTGGTGAAAAAAATCGAATTTTTTCAATATTAAAAATCAAAACATAAAATATACATCCTGTCCCGAAATGTCTCAATGAAAATTTGTATACCTCATTTAGGCAAACAATTTGTCATCTAAATGTTTTTTTGCATCTCACATATTTTGTCTAAAAAATGCAATTTTTTCATTTTTATCGTATTTTTTGGAATTGAAACGAAAAATATATCTTTTATCAGAAACTGTGTCAGACAAAATTTGTAGATCTTTTTGAAACGAACAACTTTGTATTCTTACGTTTTTTTCGTATTTCGAATATTATTGTTAAAAAATTGAATTATGGATTTTCAATATTTTTTTTTTTGAATTAAAAAGAAAAATATGCATCTTATGAAAAAATGTTACAATTCAAATTTGTAGGTCTTTATGTATTCAATAATATTGTATCATAACGTTTTTTCGTATCTCGTATAATTTAACTGGAAAATGGAATTTTGATATTGACTTTTTTCGAATTTGAATATGCTGTAACATTTCTAATTTTGATTTAATCAAAAAATGTTATTAGGATAATTTGTAGAGATTTATGAGCACTATCAAAAACCAGGATTGGAATTTTTGATTTTTTCAAAAAATTATTTTCAAAAACACAAAAGTAGTGCTCCATCCCTCAATTTTGATTGGATGTGGCTGGTTAACGAACTTGTCCTTACTTTTTCGGCTCCGATAAAGTGTACCAAAGCTCAATTCAATCTGATAATTCTATCGAGAGTTATGCCGCACCATTTTTTCTGACTCAGGGGGTCTCAAAACGTAAAGATTTGATGAAAATTTCGAAAGTCATTTTTCACATAAAACCAATACCTTCTCATCCATGATGAGAATGTAAAAATTTGTTCAATTCTTCTTGACGCATTTAACAACGACATTGTGAGCATTATATTGTATAATCATACAAATGAACAAAAGAAAATACTCATACTTAATAGCCAACGAAAAACGGTTATAGCTGGCGCCGAGGAGATGACTCGGTAGCACCCGAGCGCGTGCAGGCTTGCATAAAAAAATTGACGACTGTTTTGTTTGTGAATTATACTAAAATTTTTTTTTTGTTAATTAAAGCTGAATGTTTGCCGCATCCAAGGGATTTTGATTTTTTTCCCTACCTATATGAGAAGTTCAAAAAATTTGAATTTTTTATAAACAAAAAAAAATATGAATATAAATTTACTCGTCAATAGAACTTAGCCTAAAATTTGTTTATAAACAACTACTAGAAAAAAGCGAATTTCATCAAAACATTTTGTGGTAGCACTTATAATGTTTCAAGCTATTGGAAAAAGCGAAAAAGATCTCCAAAATCGATAGGTCCGTTTTTGGTGGCCCACTTGAGAAAATGTGACTCAATAGAAATATATATTTCCATAGCAGAATCTTGTTTATCAGCTATTGTCAATTTCAATATCAGTATACTAGCTATATTGTAGATCCCTGCAAATTTATGTGGTGATGTATTCACAATGACAGCTAAACTTGAAGTGCAGTCTTTAAAATGTTATTTCTAGCTCCGTTCTTGCTTTAGGTCAGTTTTTTTACGACATTCTACGGAAACTATAGTAAGGTTATGTATAACAGATAAGGTTAATAAACGAACGCAAAAAGTTCTTCTAAATTTTGCTACTATTTGCGAAAAAAACAAAAGGTTTTTTCGTTTTGAGAAAATTAAAATCTGACCATTCCCTGACTGTTCTCTGACCATTCTCTGACCTCGCATTATTATGGCTAAGAATGGTAAAAAAAAAAGCATTTAAAGCATTGCAATTATGATTCTGTGGCGAAATTTGAATTAGAAGGCGTAAGAATAAATACAATAATTTTATTTTTCAGCGATAAAAACTAGAAAAACATCGTATCGCTAAAAAATAAAATTATTGTATTTATTCCTACACCTTCTAATTCAAATTTCACCACAGAATCATAATTGCAATGCTTTAAATGTTTTTTTTACCGTTCTCAGCCATAATAACTTTCAACAGGGTTGCTAGGGGTCTTGCCTAACCTACAAATGACTCAAAATTATTTTATGTTTTTGTCATGTTCATAAGGTTATAACTGCAGTAGCTATACTTTCCGATTACCCCTATCCTATAATTATAAAATCTCAGTTCTAGCTATAAACAGTGACTTTCTCGATTATGAAATATCGCTAGAATAGCTAAAGTGGTTATGGATATTCACTTTGGCATGATTCCGAGACATTCCTCCATTCACTCGTTCGTTACCAGATAAATGTTTATCTGTTACAAAGATTAACTTTGCTCTCACAACTACACTTTTTTCTCTGTGTATTTTAATTAATATTAATTATATTTAATATGTTTTGCAAAATTGATTAATACCTGATCAGCACCTGAGCAGACCATCTATAAATATTTTTTTCGACTGAGTAATATTAAAGTTTTTAAATATCTTTTATAATATAGTTCTCTTCTTATATTCAAGTTTAAAACTTGAAATTGAAAACTCTTTTATGAGCTTGTTATAACTGCCTCATCCTGGGGAGCCAGAATTAATCATATCGGAGCTTCATTAGTGGGTATTAATAATTCCGAAACCTGACCGAGTTCGATATTGAATTGCAAATTTCATTGGTTTGAACAAGGCTGAATTGTGCGTTGTTTCTGGCGAGCCGCGAATCGTCGCCTTGCCTAAGCAAATAGCAGGAATAACCATAGATGGTGATAGGGGGATGGGTATGAAGTTTTGAGGAGATTCAGGAGGAATGAGTAGTAGTAAGGATAGTGCGAAGTTCGAACCATGTTAGGTGACCTGAGAGCAAAGGAACAATTAGGGATAAGTAATTGACGGGACATTCCATGGGTTCGAGTTTAGCTGTGAATTTTGCTCCATTTGCTTAACTTAAGTAATTGTAGCGCCGACTCAGGAATGTTTCAGGACGGCTGTAACGCAACCAAGTTATCCACCAATGCAGAAGCACGCGGTTGTGTGTAGATGAAGGAAATTGACGCGTTCTCTGAACGTGGGCCATCCTATACGCGCCAGAGTTTGTACACGAATTCCTTCGAAAGGCTCTGAATTATTAATGCGAGACACAGGAAAGGTCATTTCGAAAGTGGTTTTAGGTAAATTGTATATTTTGTTTAATTGCATGAAAGGGTAACATCACTGTAAAAATCTAAAATAAAAGGTTTTTAGGGATTTTTTTTTTTTTTTTGATGGAAGGAAAAGTAAGGAGATTATAATATTCAAGAATGCTATTATCATCCCGTTACTTTTCCTTCCATCAAAAAAAAAATAATCCCTAAAAACCTTTTATTTTAGATTTTTACAGTGTTACCCGTTAAAAGATTCATGCCTTATATTCATTTAAGGGGGGCGCCCTATCCAGCATTTTCAAAAAATCGATTTTTTTTTTTTTTCATTAACCGATTGGGTCATGTCTTGAAATTATATTCTCAAAATATTATGACTCAACTCTGAATATTGTGACACCCACAGTTCGGGCGCGCTGTGGGTGCGAACCACTAACTCGAAACTTTAAATCGATTTTTCTCAAAACAATGTTTTCCAAATTGCGGTACACGATTGTGAAAAAACTACTAAACCGATTTTCGATTTCTAAAAAGTTTTTTGTAAATTATTAAATAAGCGAGTGCATGAATGTCTGAAATTATAAAAAAAAGTTTTTTTATACACTTTTTAACCACATTTAGCAGCCAAAAATGACGAAAAAAAAGCACTTTTTTTTCAAGACGTGATTACAATATTTTGAAATCAAATTTTTTGGAGTTGCTGACATTCATGCACTCGGGGGAAGCCTGCTGAATAATAAAAAAATTGGGCTGCATATTTCAGATGAAAACTTTGGGCTCCACGATGTACCGCGAAAAATCCGTCCGCCGCGACACGCCACACGCGATCATCAATAAGTCCGCCATTTTTTTATTTTAGTTCTTGAAAAAATGCTTTTTTTGTAGTTCAAACATGTCTTTAAATATATGCAAAAAATTATTCGTGTGTGTTTTTATTTTCCGAGTGAAAAAAAATCCCAAAAAATGACCACTTTTTGACGTGCTGGATAGAGCGCCCCCCTTAAGTGGCATTGTATTCTACATTTCTCAAATCATTTTGAATATCTTCTGCATATAATTTTATCAATGAGTTTACTCCATTTGATTTATTTAAATTTTTTCATGTTATTCAAATAATCAAGGCTGTATAGAAGATGTGTGTATAAAGGGTCCTACTATTTGAATTGGTGTTTTTGGGTTCGGAATAAAATTGGTTTTACTTTCTGTGTATAACTGGAATAACAATGTGAATAAATATTCACTCGACATGTGCAATACTAACTGAATGGGATCAACTCTGGGTATTCAGCAATTTCAAAGTGTCCTGGCATTGTGCCAGTCTCGATATTGCGACCACGCGTTTTACCATCTTTGTATATAGGCAGCTATTGTCCAAACAGCCGGGTAGGGTTACAGTAAATTCGGAGACGTAGAAATAATGACTTCCTACTTGGAACTGAGACAGCATACTTTCCGAAAACTAGGAAACCCTTCCTTCCTGTCAGACAAAAAAATCTCAATTTTACCCCTCAGAGGAGAGTTTATAATGACCAAGCTCGGAATAAATAGTTTTCAAAATTTTATTTTTACTTTCTCGTGTCATCACAAACATATTTTTGTATCATTATTAAGTCTCCTATGATGAATTATGATCGGGCGCAAAAACTATTTTTAAACTTTACCCCTATATTAACCCTTTCATGTATTAGTTTTTTCTACCATATTCACAAACCAGACAATCATGTTAAACAAAGTATAAAATATACAAATTTCAAAAAAGGAGCTTCAAAATTTCTTTTAAATCTTAAAACAACCCTTTTTGCATGTAAACCACCCCTACAGAATATAAATCTATTTTCTGAGATGCACCTCAAGAACTCAAAAATTGAGATTTATGTCAGTCATACTGAATCTGCCATCTTGAATTTTTAAATCTGGATAACTTGGCCTCTATACCCTTATTGATATCATCAATTCAAAGTGATTTGAAAATATGAACCTGAAAATTTTGCATGATCCTTAATTTTTGCTCATTTTGGCGTTTTTTGAAGGTTCTATCTTGATTTTTGTGGAATTTACGCATTACCCTTTTAGCCATATATTTTTCTTTACATTCAACATTTTTGTAAATCCATTTCTAAGGGGTTTTTTTCGTCGCTGAATCTGAATATAATTATAGATAGGACTTGTATCGACCCTTTGATGAATATTCGATATATGTGTAAATTGGCTTTAGGGTCCAGAAATAATGAAAACTCAGTTCAAAGCCAATTTACACATATATCTGAATATAATGTTGTTGAATTTTCCAATTTCTGAAAATCCAAGATGGC
Source organism: Diplolepis rosae (assembly GCA_030998225.1). Taxonomy (NCBI): domain Eukaryota; kingdom Metazoa; phylum Arthropoda; class Insecta; order Hymenoptera; family Diplolepididae; genus Diplolepis; species Diplolepis rosae. The sequence goes on from JAPYXD010000701.1 coordinate 9,429,325, forward strand.
AAATCTAATATGACATACCAAATTTTAAAAATGTTCACATTGTGTTTGAAACTCGTTTCTGTTTCTTTCTGGTTTCTATTATAAACATGACGTGACCATTCCCCTCACAGAGAGAAATTCCTGGTTACAGTAACCTGATGAATACTGTTAAATTTGTCTTTGACCACATTTCCAGGTCAGAACTGAGTTTGGGAGAGTTGTACTCGTGTCCAATTTTTCTGGTTACAGGAACCAGAATTATTAATCACAGTGATCTGTGAGTTAGTCAAAGCGTTAAATGATTCTTTTTTTCTGGTTCCAATAACCACATTTTCTATTTTCGAAAACCATATTTTCTGGTTTCAATAACGTTAAATTAGCTTGTTCGTGTGTGTGTGTTATAAATTATTAAATAAATCAATATTTTATAATTAAAAATATAATCAATAAAAAATATTTCATTAAATTTTGTATAATAATTTTTATAGAATAAATGTAGTTTAAAATACTTCTTTTTTTATTCAAGAAACTCATACTGCTTATTTCACTATATGTTTTACAACGGAAAAGAATAATTGTGGTGCAAACATAATACAACGTAGATTTAGAGATGAAGGAAGAAATTGAAAAAATTCTTGAAAAGGTGATGATACATGCTTCATAGTATTTTTTTTGTGCCAGAATTATTCTCCCCCGTTGTAGAAAATGTAGTGAAATAAGCAGTATGATTTTACATTGATACAAAACAACCATTGACAACTGAACTTAATATGAAGTTAGCTGCAGACTAGTGCGTGATAAATCGAGATAAATAGAACCTTGCTGCCTCGAAGCCATTACAATTTTCAGGTTCCTGTAACCAGAAATCTTTAACAGATATAACTTGAAATTGTGCTTAAACACTGCAAAAAGAAGTGTCTTAATATAAGATACTTGTGTAGTTATTTCTAAGATGTTTCGGTAGTCACATTCAAGTTGCCTAAAGCATATTAATTGGAGACACGTAAAATATCTTGAGTTGAACCATCGGTAACACAGGTTACTTAAGTTACCGACAGTTCATGTTCCTTATAACCTCTACACTGTGAGAAAAAGCTTACGGCACACCGGTATCTGTTACACATGTGGTGGTTTACATGGCTGTATGTACTTCTTAAAAAAATTAATTCAAGAAAATGCTCTATTGGGAAAGGAGATAAGCGACTTAGCAAACGTATCCACTACGTTAAAACAGAAGGTATACCTGATATCGAGTTACGTGTTGCTGATACGATTCCCAATTTTTATATGTAGCTCCACATCCGTCATATCTAAAGTTTAAATAAAGGATCGTGTCGATGAAAATGAACAATATATTCCTCTAAATGTGTTGATATTACACCACAGAAGAAAAACATGCAACACTCAAAACGCTCCATTTTTTGAGGTTATGAACTGTAACTATAACCCTTTGAGAGATTCTATCTTTCGACCACTACTTCTTTGACACTTTACGCGTCTTAGTTTTTGCTAACTTATTGACCTGCTATATCTTACAAATCAGAAACATCTTATGCCAGAGCCATCTTATGACACCCTAAACATCTTAAACTAAGATACATTATCTAACTCAATCAAATATCTTATTTTGTAAGACGGAAATTACATCTTTATTCGTACCAAGATACGTAAGTTGTCTTAATTTTGAATAAGACACTTCGTGAGACATCTTATTTTAAGACAGAAGATAGCAAATTCCCATCTCATATCTTACAGTAAGATACCAGGTAAGACACTTCTTTTTGCAGTGAAGACATTTTCAACTGCGACGTGTGGTTACTGTAATCAGAAATAGGAAATCGTATTGAATCTGGTTATTGCAACCAGTTTTCAGGTTATTGTTACGGGATCGTTTGTCACCCAGACTGTGCTTTGTAGTACTGGTGACCATATTCAATTCAACCAGATTTTTCTGGTTAATGTAACCACGACTTATTTCTCTCTGTGCTGTGTATTTGGTCCTTCACATTGATTCCACTATCTTGAATTTTCAGAATTGCAAATTTTCAACCTCAGGTACAGATCCAGTGACCCCAGAAACTTTGACAAAACTTTATCTAGAAAGAAAAAAACAATTTTTAATTTCGAAATTTCATATTCGCCATATTTGTTCCATCATCTTGATTTTTCGGATTTTGAAATTTTTCATTTCTGATTAGTATTTCACGACCCGACAAATCATTATTTTCGTCGATGAAAACGGTCACCCTGGTAAAATCACAGAAGAAAATAATTTAGGCAATTGATTTTTCTTAAAGAACATAATTTGGAGATTTTTGTGTTTTGTTGTTTTGGTGATATGATTAAAATAGACAGTGGTTAAAATTGAATTTGACTTGAGTCACTGGAGTACATTAGCAAATTATAAGCAAAAGGTTTCATTTCATTCCGTTAGGTCCCTAGCTTAACAATATCTTATCGCCTGTCCATGACATTGAAAATACCAATCTATCAAGCATTATCCTCCAATGGCAAAAGAGTCGGAGCTTGAACAAAGTAAAGCCATGTCGGTTGAACACGAGTGACTTTAGGGCGAACATAACGTCCCAGACATCTGTCTGTCCTTCTCCTTGTTCTGTAGCCGCAGCTTCTCAGTGAGCATAATCCAATTTGTGAACCCCCCCTGACTAAGACGCGCGCGTCACTTTCAGCGACGTGCTTCGACTCACAGATGGAACAATAATATTGTTTTTCTATGTTCACGAGTAGCAACGATTCTCCCCTTCTGTATCTTAACATAATTTCTGGAAACAAGTAATATTTAATAGATTGCGATGGTAGAATGTTAAAATTTCTTTAGTATGTTTTAAGGGCTTCCTTACGAAGAATTCATCCTAAATATGATCGTTTTTGTTACAATTAAAATACCTGTTTGGTATTTAAGAAGAAGGTTCTCACATAAGATCCTTCTTAATATGTCCCCACGCTGTGTAAGATATTATGAACAAACCTCTAGAAAATCGTATAGATTGACAACTTACTGTAAATTGAAATTTTCAAAATCAGTGCGGTGTAGTATATTTTTTTGCTTTATTACTTTTGATGTTCTTAAAATTTTTTCACAAATAAGAAAATGTTCTTCATGTTGAAGAGAACCTATGTTGAATCTTTTGTATGTTCTTACATGTGACATGTGACCCCGTATTAAAACAATGTATTGTATAGATTTTTATACCCATATGGAACATAATAGTGTATTATGCAGCTAGGAAAAAAAAAGTTTATTTCGCAGGTGTGAAGTTTGATGCTCGAGTAAAAAGAGGGTAACGATCAAACGAGTAGAATAAATGTTTTTCCTAACACATCTAGTGAAAATTGTACTTTCACTGTCTGTTTTGAGATGGGAAAATGGCTGATTTCACAACTGTTGCTGTTTTCGTCCACAAGTGGGGAAAATAGTCATTTTCCTGTCCCAAACCAGATGGTAAAAGTACAATTGTCACTAGAAGTGTTGAGAAAAATAACGTGTTTCACTCGTGGGGAAGAAGCGATTGTCAATTCATGTGTTGTACATAATTTTTTTGCACTGGGGGCTCAAAAGTGGATTTGTTTCACCCACAGGGGACAATAAAATGCACTTTATGACCCCTTAGTAGAAAAAAAGATTTAACGCAAGGGAATCATTTTTAAAAAATTTTTAGAAAAAGAAGTATATATAATTACATACAGTGGCTCTCAAAAGTATCCAGACACCTATTTTTTGAGCCAATATCGAAGTGTTTCAATTTTTAAGAAAATAAATTGAAAATCTTTTCCATATAATAACATGAATGTTGATGAAATTTTGCTTCTAATGATCTCAAGCTGAAGGAAAAATGTTAATTTTATGACTATTTTGTATCATATTTAACCCCATGGTAAAATCCAGGAAAAAATTCTAAAAATATCTTCATCAGTTCATCAGTTTTTAAAACTGTTAATTATTTTTAGTGTTTTTAACATTTTTGAAAAATATTGAAATTTGATGTTGTTTGTAATATATTTTTATAAAATTATCATTTTGCCTTCAAATTAAGATCATTAGAAGCCAAATTTCATTAACATTTATATTATTTTCGAAATAACATTTTCAATTTGTTTTGATAAAATTCATAACTCTTTGACAATGGTTTTAAAAACCGGGTGCCCGGATACTTTTGAGAGGCAATGTAGATGAAATCAAGAATATTTTTCCAACACAAAAGAAATGTGAATCAATTAAAGTGGTTTCTTTCCAGTTTTTGCATGGAAGTAAATATTTTCAACATTAATGAGTGTTAAATGAAAAAATGAAAACTATTCACTGATGGCAGCAACTGTAAGTCTATCACTGAGAACCAGTGACATTCGACTGACGAATCAGTGAAATAGATTGAACTCACTTATTGAATCAGTGAAATCTTCAGGTGGAATAATAAAATCAGTAATATATTTTAACAATCAATGAACACTTTTATTTTAGATTAAACAACACTAAAAAGAAATTACGTAATTATTATTATATATTATAATTATTCAAATTTAAAGAATTTTGAAATCGTTCTGTGGAAAAAAAGACGCATTTAACTGTGCCGGGATTCGAACTCGGGTCTTTCGATTGTCGGTCCAATAATTATATTATGTATAATTAAAAATTAAAGATCCATTGTTATACTTTAATCGTATTAATCGAATTCAAAAGTTATGTTCACGTAGCGCTTTCACTGATTCCTCAGTGAAATCAAAACAGGGCACTGATTAATCAGTTGATATATTTTTACTAATATAATCAGTGACTATTTCACTGATTCAGGTTTAGATAGTGGCTTTAGGGTCCATGAATAAACAAGTCTATTCAATCAGACGTTTCGGCTCTAATCGGAGCCCTCATCAGTGATTTTGATTCAAATTCAAATTAACAAAGTTGACTTTGTACCTTAAATAGAAACATGTTTACATAATAAATTGGATGTATGAGTATGAATGGAAGGTTTTGATATCTTAAATAAGCCAGTTATTTAAAATTAAACAAAACCATTTTTTTGAAACAATTTTGAATGCGAAATTATAATTTGGAATACTTATGTGTGAAGTGAAATGGAAATTTTTTTTATCCCCGATAAATTAATTGGAACAATTTCTTGGATACGTGACATTTTTGCATTCTAAATATTTGATAAAGATGAATGATGAGGGTGATGAGGGCTCCGTTCGGAGCCGAAACGTCTGATTAAATAGACTTGTTTATTCCTGGGCCCTAAAGCCAATTTTTTAAAACAAACGTACCAGTACTATTAATAAATGTGTTCTTTTAGTTAGAATAATTTCTGCATTTAAAGAAGGGAAGATTTTTTTCACCTAGAATAAAAAATATATTTTAAAGTGACATGTTTGATAACATGTCTACTATTATATTGACCCTAATTCATAGAATTTTTGTTCATTTCTCGTAATTTTGGCATAGGGTCAGTTTCTTCTTATTTTCTTTGATTAAAATTATCACTATTAGATGTGAAAATGCGCAAAAAGGAAGAAAGGGAAACGTTTCGGCCACATATGGGGGCCCTTTTCAGTGCCATTAATTTAAATTTAATTTAAAATTTCTGTAAAAGATTAGAATATAGGAGATCATTAAAATAAGGATTATCATATAAATAAAAAACTTATCTCATAGCTTGCAATTCAAAATGAAGTAGTCCAGTAAGCAGCAGCACAAATTGAAAAATATTTAGAGTTCACTGTGAATAAAAAACCGGATAAAATGAAATAACACAAAAATTTTTGCAAGCGAACCGACCGGAAATTTTTTCAAATTTTATTGTTAAAGATTGAATTAATCTTTGAATTAATGGCACTGCAGAGGGCCCCCATATGTGGCCGAAACGTTTACCTTTCTTTCTTTTTGCGCATTTTTACATCTAATAGTGATAATTTTAATCAAAGAAAATAAGAAGAAACTAGCCCTATGCCAAAATAACGAGAAATGAACGAAAAATATATTGTTTTGAATACCTTCACAGACTAATCGAATTTATTCATCTCACGTTATCTGTTTCATTTATGACCTTGAAGACAAGTAAATATTCTATAAACATTTTGTTAAACTATATTTAACCTCTTTTTCCCCGATTCCGGATACTTGAAATTTTAATTGTCATTTTAGAATAATACCTTTAAAACTAGGAAAACTCTAAATACTTCAGGCACTTAAAAGTTCTCAAACGCTCGATAGTCTTTTAGTACTCGAAACTTTTCGAGTTTTTCAAAATGCTCTACTCGAATCATACTAATAGCCCAGTTGGGAAGATCTTAACTCCAAGTTTTAAAAACTCTTTCAAGTTTCGTGTTTTCAGTTTTTTCTACTCATTAAATCAATTTTACATTCTTCATTATTTTTCCTTTCAATTCATAATGAATTTTTATATTTCACAAATTGAGGTAGCCACGTGAGAGGAAGTCTTACGCATGCTTGTTTTGATATTTGAGTTTTATTATATGACATTAAAAGGAATTTTGTTATATGCACACAAATGAAATAACGCCTTCTTAATTTAGCTTTAATGAACAGGAATGAAAATGAAATCTGGGAAACATCTACTTAAATACATGTTGTAGGACACGTGACATAATCGGTGCAGGACACGTGGACTTACAAAGTCGTATTAGCAATAAAGGAATTGCGTAGAATGCCGAATACTTGTGGCTAAGAGCAATATAAAAGGCAGAAACGTCCACCCTCTCAGTCCATAAAGTTTGCTCCTGCCTTAGAATGGTACTCCCTTTTCCCCTCCAGGCGTGTTAAGGTGCACCCCTTCTCGGGCATCAATAGAATGCCATTTGAAGGCGCTTTAAGAAACTGCTAATAGACCTTGGGAGCTAACAGAAATGCGCTTCCAACAGTGAGAGAGAAAGAAAACGAAAGCTCTGAAGGAAGATAAATCCCTGGAAGCAACGAAAACAGAGAGAAATAAAATAGTGATCGAGTAATTTTGCGTCTCTTTTCCAAGTTTGACAAGAAAAAACTTCTATCCGTTACTTACTTTTCTAACTACTCCACCTCTTTTATTAATTTTACTTTAAATAGCAAATAGACCTGATGAAAATATCGTTCCAAATAATTTTTTTCTTCTTTATATAAAAATTACCAAAATATAAACAAATATACAATGAATTAATAACAGAAGAAAAAAGATATCTCTAAAGTTACTTCTTTCATTTTATTTTTACTGCTGTCATCATTTTTTAATTTAAAAACAATTCTGATCACTGAAGAGAAAAATTTTGATTCCGGTGGATTCTTTCTTCTTGACTTTTCTTTGGAATGCTTATTGTTAATCAACAATCATTTAGGGTAGTAGAAAAATTTTCATCCTTCTTTTCACTAGTTTATATAATTTCAACTCGTCAATTGCAAAATAAATCACTCAAAAAGTAAAAATTTGGATACTTAGAGTGCTTTTAAATAGTATATTTCGTATCAAGTGCGGAAAGGCGTATTTTAACGCAAGAGCGAGTCACAACGAGGGGCAAGTTTCCTCATGCACGTGATACGAACGATTTTTTTTCTTCGCTGTATACCGATAGTTAGCCGAGTTGGTTTCGTTTTACGTGTGGAAAGTTGATTTTCCCGCACTAGTGCGGTAAAATCTTAAGTTTATTTTAATTTTCGGCACACTTGAAATTTTCCCTCACTAGTGCGGGAAAATTAACTTTCCGCAGGCAAAGCGAAACCGACACGGTTAACTTTCAGTGTACGGCGAACAAAAAATGTATTTATGGAATAATTAATCACTTCTTAAGGTCATAAAAAACTTGAAATTCGAACGTTATTAATTTTTTTCTTTCAAGTCGAGTTGTTTTCGAAAAACTCAAATAAGTTCAAGATTTTAGCGGTTTATAATATCGTTGTCTGAAATTAATTTCAAGCTTGCATTTTTAATACAAATGAAAAAATTCAAGAAATCTTGATCTCAATTTCTCTTTTCTTATCAAGATGATATTCACTTCTTTTTTATCCTCCTTACTAGTAAAATAGGTAGGAAGTGATGATAATCTCCGATGAAAAATGTTATAACAAATGTGATGATTATAATTTATAAATGTGTGTATGCATCTTCTCTTGTAAAATTAAAAATATTTTGCATATAACTTAGTTGGTCATTAGCAAACTATGTTTTATGACATCAGACAGGTTTTTTCTCATGAAAATCGCGTTAGTCATGGTTGTCCTTTTTTCGTTATTAGGTACTACTTTCCGTAGAACTTGTTTGTACCGTAACTGCACCAATTAGCGACCACCATGTATTAAATTGGCAACGATACCTTACATGTTTTACATCATTTATACACAAGAATATCTACTACCTGCACGAAGGTTAATTCGCTGACATATTTTACATCGCTGTTTGAATTAATAATTCCTGGAATTTCTGGCAATTACGAATGTCTGAGTCTTAAAAGATAATTATCCTTAGCGTCATTATGCTTTATTTCAAGATGAATCTAGCCAGTAGAAAATTAATATTCCGTTACATTAGAAAATTTATTAAACTGTGTTCTCTTCTTGTTTTGCATAATTTATATAATTTAGAAAAATCTTACATTCATTTTGAATCAAATTAGAGTTTAATGAGAAATATTTTATATTTTAAGTTGAATGAAATTATTATATTTTTTGGAATTATTATAAAATATAATGAACAAGATTATATCGACTCTTAATATTAATATTAAATATTGATGGTGTTCTTGGTTGGCTTTTTATTTTTATATAGAAATAAATTCTCACTGATGAGGACTCCCATCTGAGTCAAAACGTTTGAAAATATAAAACTTTGAGTTACATTTTTTCTGGGCCCTAAAGCCGACTAAGAACACCAACAGTAATTAGTATTATAAAGTATATTATATATCCCTATAAAATGTTTTTCCGTCAAGATAGTTTGGCGAAGCTCAAAATAAACTTCGAAGAATGGTATTTGTTTTATTATTTCTATAAGAAAATAATCTGATGGAGATTGAAAAAATTATTTTAATACACGGAGAAACCCAAGTTTACAACTTTTGCTAAACTATGTTTCAATTTAGGGAAAAACGTGTTATAATTAGAATTTTAACAGCGAAATACCGAACTTTAGATAAACTATATGATCATTTACTATAGATTGTATCAAACTTTACTATAACCTAAACTAAAGTTTCATATCATTTTTCGAATATTTGGTATTTTAACTGCGAAAAATTTTCAGTCCGCTAGGAATAATTACCATAAAACCTTGATTTTCCCTAGATTCCTAATATCTTTTAGAATCATCAATATAAAATAAAACATATATTGTTATAAAAAGATTTTTCCGTGTAATACTTTATTAGAAATAATCAAGCTCTTTGATGATTATTAAACTAAATATTTATAAGAACTCTACAGATTTACTAAATTTCATTGACTTTCCTAGAAGATTGGTTTTTGGAAGTCACCATATAAAAGCACTTGTATAAAGAGTAGCTCATTCGATTACCACTCATGGCTTTCCTATTGCTGTATAACCATTAGTAGAATAAGATTGACCCTTCCGTACGACTTTATTTTACTCTTGAATAGGGGTTGTAAGAAGTATTGCACTCGAACCTCTTTCTTTGCTGAAAGAACCTAAAATGTTTTTCTCTTCGGTCGCAACCAACTTAAGTCTTTTCTTACGCTAAAATTGTAAGGGTAATAAATAAAAGATAAGAATGCCTCAACCTGTCAGCTCAGCTAATTTTTCACAAACGCGTTTCATAGTAAAACAAGTTGTTTCTGATATGAACTTTACTTTATTTTTTATTTTATTCCATTATAATTTTTTTTATTGATTGCCTCATTTTTATTCTGTTAAATAAGGGTCTGTTTAAGTATTAAGGGGATCCGCCACCTTTAATTGGTATATTTTTCACTTTTTTTGACATTTTTCAAAAATGTTTTTTTTATTCTCTATACTTTTCTGGAGTATGTGTGTAAATTTGCAGGTCAATCTGGTTTTTTTCTTGGAAAAATAAATTTAAAAAATCTGCCCGCTTCGCGGGCACATTCTCGTCTCGCGCTTCGCGCGCAGCTCGCAAGATTGAGCGCGCCTAGGGCGCGCGATTTGATCGTCGCGCTTCGCGCTCCGTTCTTCCTGGACCTCGCGCTTCCCGCTCGGTCTTGTGCTCTTCGCATACGTTTAAGTTTATTTCTTATAATTTAGTACTGAAGCTCAAACTAATTTAATGATATTGAAGATGATGTAAATTAGTCATTTTCTCAAATTCACTAAGTTTCTTTTTCAGTTTAAGTGAAACAGAAAATTCAATTTACTTAAGGCTCTATCGGCCTTAAGGAACACATTCTCATCATGACACTCGCGCTTCGCGCTCGATTTTCTGTATGCATTATTGTAACTTTTTAATAAATTACATGATTATTGATAAATTTATTTTCTTCCAAATATCTCAAAAAGGAAAAACAATCGTAGACTTTATTTAAGGAAACGATTTTGCAGAACAACGCTTATTTCGTATCTCACATATTTTGGTGAAAAAAATCGAATTTTTTCAATATTAAAAATCAAAAAATTTAAATATACATCCTGTCGAGAAATTTCTCGATAAGAATGTGTAGACCTTATTTAGCCAGACAATTTATCATCTAAAAGTTTTTTTTGTATCTCACATATTTTGTCTAAAAAATAGAATTTTTGAATTTTAATCGTATTTTTTGGAATTGAAATGAAAAATATATCTTTTATCAAAAACTATGTGAGACAAAATTTGTAGATTTTTTTAAAACGAACAACTTTGTATTCTTACGTTTTTCTCGTATTTCGAATATTATTGTTAAAAAATTGAATTTCGGATTTTCAATATTTTTTTTTTTTTTTGAATTAAAAAGAAAAATATGCATCTTATGAAAAAATGTTACAATTCAAATTTGTAAGACTTTATGTAGAAAATAATATTGTATCATAACGTTTTTTCGTATCTCGTATAATTTAACTTGAAAATGGAATTTTGATATTGACTTTTTTTTAATTTGAATATGCTGTAACATTTCTAATTTTGATTTAATCGAAAAATCTTATCAGGATAATTTGTAGAGATTTATGAGCACTATCAAAAACCAGTATTGAAATTTGTTATTTTTTCAAAAAATTATTTTGAAAAACACAAAAGTAGTGCTCAATCCCTCAATTTTGATTGGATGTGGCTGCTTAACGAACTTGTCCTTACTTTTTCGGCTCCGATAAAGTGTACCAAAGCTCAATTCAATCTGATAATTCTGCCGAGAGTTATGCCGCACACGACATACAGACATACAGACAGACAGACAGACAGACAGACACTTTCGTAAAAGCCTTTTTTCTGACTCAGGGGGTCTCAAAACGTAAAGATTTGATGAAAATTTCGAAAGTCATTTTTTACATAAAACCAATACCTTCTCATCCATGATGAGAATGTAATAAAAGTTACTACGATTTACGAATACATGGAAAACTCCATATTGCTGTGACAGCGCTACAGACTTATTAATTTTTCAAATTCCTCCGTGGGGTATATGTCTTTTTTCTGATCTGGCCCAGGTCTGGCAATGTCCAGACCGGCTAGTCTGGAAGTTCGGTCTAGCTCGGATCTGGCGCTGGACAGCATTCCATGACAAAAATGTTTGTATGTGGCGATCGAAATTTTTTTTACCAGTTTCGAAAAATTCATAGTTTAGTGAGAAGTTTTTAGAAACATTTATTACGCGATCGGAAACAAGTATCTCCTTTTTGCAAATATTGTTACTACTTACTTTTTGATTCTGTAAAGTGCATTTTTTCCCGCATGAAATGTGGAATGTTTCTTGTCAAACGGTAATCTATTTCTTTATTAAAAGGTAAGCAAAAATCCCGTGTATCTAATAAAGAAAAATATAAGAAACGATTAAATTACTTTTTCTACTAGCGGGCCATAAAGTGGACTTTATTGCCCCGTGCGGGGCAAAAAAATGTATCGCGTCTGTATTGCGATCATAGCAAAGTGTGTCGCTCTGAAAGCGACACAGCGTTTTATAGTAAGTAAAGCGCTGTCAGAGCGCTACATATATGCTTCCGACCACGATACTTTTTGTATCACGTTGACAACGACAACATAACCTTGCGACCTCTAATATTGCCATCCTAGCAATATGGAGTTTTCCGTGTAACGCGTTTTTAGCGTTTTTTTTCACACAAAATAGTTTGTTTATTTACTAATATTTCTGAATTATATGGAAAATAGTATATAACAGGTTTCCCTATAAAAACACTATATATATATATATATATATATATTGCTTTTATGTATATACATATATGATTTAGTAAGGCAATGTTGGCTGCGTGAGTATTAAGGGAGTATGGTGGATAAGACTATTAAAAATGAGAATTACTTGTAATTTTGACAGAACGCGTATTATAGCTTACTTGAACTATGGTTCAAATTTCGTGACCCTTCAGAACCTCAAACCCGAGAAATTAATTATTGAAAATAACATGTGATCTTATGGGAAAATGCTGTTTTTAAGGTTTATTTAAAAATGAGAAAATTATGAAAAAACTCTGTGATACGTGGAATTTTTTCATAATTTTCCCATTTTCAAATAATTTTGAAATATCTTCATAATTTACAAAAACAGCATTTTCCCATAAGATCACATGTTATTTTCAATAATTAATTTCTCGGGTTTGAGGTTCTGAAGGGTCACGAAATTTGAACCATAGTTCAATTAAGCTATAATACGTGTTCTGTCAAAATTACAAGTAATTCTCATTTTTAATAGTCTTATCCACCATACTCCCTTAAGGCTTCACTACAACCCAGGTGCGAATTTCAGTCGGCTGCCAGAGTTGGACCATCGGGCCACGGTTGGCCCTACTCTGGCGACCAAGGTCTGGTGACCATAGTTGGGCCAACTGTGGTATCTTCGGTTTTGCCAACTCTGGCAGCCAACATCGGCAACCAAAGATGTGCCCGACCGTCGGCTCAACTATGGCCTAGACTCAAACCGACCTGTCGGGCCAACCTTGGCGAATTACATTAGATGACCGTGACAGCTCAGTCGGCCCACCTCTGGGCCATGGTTGAACCAATCGTTGGCATATTATTAACTAGAGTCCGTGGCCATTGCACGACCAACCGTCGGTCCAACTATGGCCCAGACTCAAACCGACTTGTCAGGCCAACCTCCCAGCTGCGATTTTCAGTCGGCTGACAGAGTTGGACCATCGGGCCACGGTTGGCCCTATTCTTGCAACCAAGGATTGGTGATCATAGTTGGACCAACTGTGGTAGTTTCGGTTTTACCAACCTTGGCAGCCAACATCGGCAACCAAAGATGTGCCCGACCGTCGGCTCAACTATGGCGCAGACTCGAACTGACTGTCGGGCCAACTTTGGCGAATTGCTTTAGATGACCGTGACAGTTCAGTCGGCCCACCTCTGGGCCACGGTTAAACCAATCGTCGGCATATTATCAACTAGATTCCGTTGCCATTGCACGACCAACTGTCGGCCCAACTATGACCCAGACTCGATCCGACTGTCGGGCCAACGTTAACGAATTACCTTAGATGACCGTGATAGTTTGGTCGGCCCACCTTTGGGCCATGGTTGAACCAATCGTCGGCATATTATCAACTAGATTATAGCCGTGCTGACATTGCCCTATTAAAAAAAAATCTTGACATTAAAATGTAAAAAGTTGTATACTATGTAAATTATTACTAAAGTACTGTAAGAATGTATACTTCTAAAGTATACAACTTCTTATAAGATAATGTTTTTGATAAAAAAGTTTTTTCCAAGTTTCATACAAAAATACTGTGTTATATAGAAATTTAATTCAGTCATTGAACGTGTAAAAATTTTACGGTCTTTGACGCAGTAGCTTATAAGCGAGATTTTATTCGGAATATGGTAAGCGAGAATAGCCGAGAGGCTTTAGGCGTTAGGAATGCGTTTAGTTATATAGATAATATAGGTAGGTTAGAGGGTTCGAATCCAAAAGCGAATATGAAATTTTTAATTCAAGCGTGCGAGTACAAATAATGTATCAATAACGTACTAATAATGTTGTAATCAAATAATGTACTTTATCAGGGCCTGATACTGCCCTGATTTCATTTTCTACACAGGTACAAGCATATTTTGACCTAGGACGGCCCATCTCCGGCACCCAGTGTTGGGCCAACTGTTCACGCCAATGGACGGATAGCGTTATCATTTCAATAGTTGGCCCGACCTCTGGCCAACAAGGTTGGACCAACTTTAACAAGGTTGGCCCAACCGTGGGCCGACGGTCAATTCGCACCTGGGGAGACTTTATTTACTTTATTTACTTCATTAGACATAGTGCTTTTGAAATTTTTACCACTTATTCTTCGTTATAATATCAATATTTTTGGGCATGGAAAGCACTCCAGCTAAAAAAAAAACTACACATTTTTTTTTATATTATGGGGCATTTTTATTAATTATTTTATTTTTAAGTTTTTTAAAATCATCTTATCTTATTTTACTTATACAAAAAGTTGCTACAAATTGTAATATACGGTCAAAGAAAAAATTTCTTTGAATTGTAGAAAATTTTGTTGATTCAAAAAAATTTTCTTTGACCCAAAGAAATAGATTTGTTCACATTGAAGAAATTTTTTTTGAATCAACAAGACTTTCTTCAATTCAAAGAAATTTTTTCTTTGACCGTATATTAAAGAAATGTTTTTTTGATTCAAACAAACTGTTTTCTGGGTGCTTAAGTATGCATATTGTGAGGGGGGTGAGCGTTCTCGAGATTGCTAATACTTTCTTAGGTCATTGGGGGGACGGGACAATTTAAATTATACGTAAAATTAAGCGTCATCTACAGAAATTAATTAAAAATATTGCAGCCATTTTAAATTCAACGACATTAAAATAATTATTTTCTACTAGCGAGTCAGAAAGTGGAGTCAGAAAGAAACAAATCCACTTTCTGACTCGCTAGTAGAAAAAAAATCGTGTGCAACACGGGAAAAACATTTATTTTACTCGTGTGGTTGTTACCCTTTTCCCTAGTTGCACAATGTACTAATTTCTTTCAATATAATAAAATAAAATAGGACTTGCATTGACCCTCAAATAATAATTTCATACGATGTTGTTAATAATTGGCTTTAGGATCCATTTTATTGTTATTCCCAAGGAAGGTTTAGATATTTTATCTATGTTTTCTGTATAATTTATGTAAATTTTCTCACGTGTTTTCACATTTTTCACATTATCATGGAAATTATCACTCCAAAATAGGGCTCATATGTACAATATTTTATTTAAATTTTGGAACTAAAGATCATTGATGATGACTCCGATCCGAGTCGAAACGTTTTAATGTATGTAACCTTTTGAGTTATTATTTCTGGACCCTAAAGCCAATTATTAACAACAACATCGTATGAAATAATAAAATAAACTTGTAGAAAAAATGTTTAAAGTGGAAAAACGTTTTAGGCGGAACTCGAAAAAAATATTTGATTCAATCAAAAAAATTATTTGTTTCAAACACTTTCTTTGATGTAAAAAATGTTTTGTTTTAATAAAACAACATTCGTTTGATTCAAACAAAATATCTTTGGACCAAATAAATATTTTTTCGAATCAAACAAATATTTATTTGGTTCAAAGATATTTTGTTTGAATCACACAAATTTTGTTTCATTAAAACAAAACATTTCTTCAAATCAAAGAACAGTCGTTCAAACAAATCATTTTCTTTGATTCAATTAAATCTTTTTTGTGAATGGGGTCAAAGAAAATCGTACTTAATGTTAAGTAGAGGGGGTCTATCAATTATAAATTGCTGGATTAATTTTCATTCTTACTTGCCAGCTTGTTTCCAAGATTATCAGGTGATATTCAAATGCCAATATTAACTGCTAAAGCTCTTCTCGAAAAGGTCGATGCAATCATCTAAAAATCGTTAAAATTTTCAAAGGGTAGAAGCCCACGGACGTGACGTAACAGCCCACCTGAGTCCCGTGGCGCCATCCCTCGCAGAAATCCTTAACCTTTTCACCCTCTGCATGCTTTTGTTTAAGCGGTACTGAAAACTGGTTTACAAATTCCTAATGATAATTAGCAATGTAAGTGACCTTTACACCTCATGAAGGAACCACAACCATTTCGACGCCTTGAGGGTGTGTACACCCTAAATAGAACTAAAGGGATTTGTTCCCGAAATTCCTCAGGGGTGTGGTTCTGAATTTATTGCGAAAATATTTTCATCTTTTTTTCTTCGTTCTTCTAGGCATGTTTAATTTTTCACGTGATGGGTTCTTTGAAGATTCGAGACAGGAAAATTTTATTTCTATTAATTGAAGTAGCTGAGAATTACTGCTCAGATTTACTTCAATATTTAATATTAGACTATATATTGATTTTTGAAGATTGCCAATCTTTCTTTATTATTTTTCCTGCATTCTGAAATAATTAAGAAGTGCCCTGACGTTTGAAAGTAAGTATTGTTATTATCCTAGTGATTATTAATTATAATTTTGAATTTAAAAAAATAATAAAATAAAATTAATTTTAGAAGTATATGTTTTCTCTGCAGACTTACTTTTTGGATTTTTCGAAGGATGCAATTTAAAGTTCTTATGTATGCAACCATACGTTTCGTTGAATTCGTTTGGGTCTTTAGAATCAGCAAGAATCCTTTGATCTGCATGCAGAGAAGCCTCTAGAAATCGATTCATCGTCGTATATGAAGAGAACACTCATGTCGCTGTCTTTGTGAAAAGGATGGGGTGAATTGAGTAGAAGGGTTGCTTTTTAAGGCACATCGACCCATGTATAATTCAATCTTGAGCCAGTTCGCGGGACTGAATAGTAAGCATCAAGTGTCAGAATTGCAGAAGTCAGAAAAAGCCTGCAAGCGCATGGAACTTCATGACACTGAAAAGGTTGAATAAAAGAGAAGGAAAACAAAGGCAAAGAAAGATGTATGTATAGGAAGAGAAGTGGAGGAGGATAAAAAGAAGAAAGATAAAGATTTAGTGCGATAGAGAAAAGGAGGAGGTGGCTCTGTTTCGGATCTTCTAAATACCAATTAGGGATGGAAACTTCCCCTTTCATGTTGATTCGTGACTCCAGAGTTATATCGAAGTTCGCATTGTTCTTCATCTATCCCTGTCTTTCTATGAAACTTTCTCTCTCACCCCCTCCCCCCCCGCGCTCCTTAATTTCTTAGCTAGAGAATACAGATTCACCAACTGCCAAGACTGGCATTAGGGTTGTCAATATTTCTAAAGCTACGTCGAGACTTCCCAAATATTGTGCAAACTATTTATGTAGTGGCTGCATGTCAAGGGGTAGAAATTTCTCGGGAGCTTCTTCAAAGGGGATTAAAAATTGAGTTGCGAGGTGAACCTCCAAAAAAAGAACTAGGAACAAACTTTAGTCTTTCTTTAATTAGCGTCTTTGTTAAGCCTTCAATTATGGTGGATTACTTTTCTCGAGATGTTCCTTTTTTACGACATATTTGATATTAATATTCCGACTGTTCGAAAGAGGATTTATCTCTCTGTTACGAAATTCGATTGTAGGGTCCCTGAAGGACGAAAAGCTTTTTATAAAATCTCATTACAGATGAATAATTCGCAAACCAGTTTAAAGTTTGGTTGAATATTATTCGGAAATTTTTCCTAAATCCTTAGGAAGCATAGATTTTCCTACAGAAAGTAGAAATATTTCATAGATTTGAGGAAAATTGACCGAATTTTCGGACTTATTTCCGAATTATTAGGAAATATATCACAAAGGTGAGAACATTTCACTAATCTCCTGAGTTGTAGGAAATTATCCCTATGAAAAGCGGTAATTATTACACAAAAACGGAAATTCGTTCACTTTTTTGGATCTTTTCCCACTTAAATTATGAAATAAATATATATTGCTTAATAAACTGGATATTCCTCCGACCAAACAGTAGGAACTATTTCCAGTTCTATGTTGAAAATATTTCCGACTATATCTTTGGAAACATTTACGACCCATTTGTATTTTAAGTTGTCTGACTATTTTCGGAAAAATTGTTTACAGTATATTGTATGTACTTACAGTTTTGAACGTTCATTGAACGATGAGAACATTTATTCTTAAAAAAAATTAATTATTATGTCTAATGTATTCAAAGCCTTTAAAATATACAATCTATTATTGATTATACTCTACACTAAAAAAAAGTTCAGTTAAAACAACCGAAATTCCGGTTCAGCGATATTTAACATTATTTTCCGGTTGAAATAACTAGAACTTCAGGTTATTTTTACCAAATTTTTTCAGGAATTACTATAAAATCTGTTTGAAATAACCAGAAAATAATGTTGAATATTGCCTAACCGGAATCCCGTTTGTTTTAATTGGACTTTTTCCTGTGTGTAGTTTTTAATTTAATGAGGAAAAACCAATCATTTAGTTTAAAAAAAAAATATATATTTTCCATCGTTCAATGAACGTTCAAAACTGTAAATATACGAATTGGAAAAAATGCTTTAGTTTTTGGTTCCAATGTGTATTCGGATTCTGAACCCTGTGAGGATGAAAATGGGATCTTATGTGGGAATAAAGTAAAAAGATGTAATTTAAAATATTTTAGAGACAAGCAACAGTTTTTGTTGTTTGCACAAAGGTTTGGTTTCACAGGTTGGAAACGAGGATAGTGATGAGATCGGTGCTTGAAGAGGATTCATCATTTTTGCGATACTTTTATCGAACCCTTCTGTGACACGTGAGCCACTCTTATCATCATAAAACTTTCCCCATTCTTCCACATACGTTGACGCGTATGTTACCGAATACACTCAGTCTTTTTACCGGGATGCCGCTATTGATTTTCGCATGAATTTTTATTATCGGCTCGCCGTATCTTCCGAGAGAAACCCATACGTTACCAGAGCACAAAACCAGAAAATTATAGCCCGTACAAATCAGGTTCGACCACATACGAGATTCCTGTAAGTGCTATTCAGACATGGATAAAATTCCTATAGTTTTCTCTTTACACTGAAAAAGACTCATATTACTTAAAAGTATTGAAAAGTTATGTTCTTAGCAGCTATAAAAAAGCTAGTGTTGCAGTTTAGAAAATTGCCCTTGCTCGCTTTTTGTAATTTATAATTTTCACGTATATAGAGAGTGCCTTGGGAAAGCTGTGAAAATTAGTATATAAGATTCTTTTATGTAGGGATAAATTAATATTTAACTACAACATTATAAAAAGTCGATAGGAATTCTTTTGGAATAATTAGGAAATTGAAAAATAATTTAGAAAATATGGGGAGAATGTGAAATGAACAAATTTATCGTGTTTTTTATCTGCGATTTCTGAATATTTTTGGTGAAATTATTTAATATTCCTACAGAAATACAAAAGTGATAAAAATTCTTGTAAATTTTAATTTTGATTTTATGGAATTTTTCTATTAAAATACCAATTTTTGAATAGTTAGGTTAATCTTGTGAAGCTTGGTTATTATTACTAATTTTATTGTTTTTATTGAATGTTTTGTATTCTTGTTTGTTACAGGTGAGTGTTTTCTCTAAGTTATTGTATGCATTTTTGTTCTTATCGAGGCAAGATCATTGAATCGTGAGTAAACAAAAATATATTTAATTTTATTTTTAGAATTTTATTTTAGTTATTAGAACGAGGCCAGAGATTTAAGAAAAATAACATATTGTTATAGATTCTCCTTTGAATATAAAATTATTATTGAAGATATATTTTTTAATTCTTTAAGGGCATGTGATACTTGAGAAAAGTTGTAAATTTATGTGAATAACTTGGTTCAGTATCTACATGTTTACGCCCAAAATACGTAAAATTTTGTTTTCAAAATTTGGGAAATAATATAGAAAAAAAATCGGACGTAGATAGACTACTTTTTTTGATAATGAAAAAAAAATTCTGATAGATTTTGCTAAAATTGACTTTTTTTTAGTTTTTCAAACCAAAAGTAGTCTATCTTCGTCCGATTTTATCTTCTCTACCATTTCTATAATTTTGAAAACAAAATTTTATGAATTTTGGACAAAAACATGTAGAAAAGCAAAATCAATAAAATTTTATGATTTTAAACTGAGCCGAAAAAAGTAGCTGACTTTTTTTTAGAATAACTGATGAAAACAACAA
The DNA here is from genome assembly GCA_030998225.1 of Diplolepis rosae. NCBI lineage: Eukaryota > Metazoa > Arthropoda > Insecta > Hymenoptera > Diplolepididae > Diplolepis > Diplolepis rosae. The sequence continues at coordinate 9,449,501 of JAPYXD010000701.1, forward strand.
ATTGAATATTTCTTAGAGTGGAAAATTTGCCTTGAAGAATTTAAAAAATTTGCCAAAGGAAAACCCTAAAATTACCAAAAATTTTAAATTGTTGAACAATTGACAACACAATTCCAAACCCATAAATTAATCACTTTCTATCCAAATTAATTATTTCAATGTGTCTTTTTGATAGTTTTGCAATGCCAATAAAAATGTATAAATAGTTAGATATTATATCTCTTACAAATCAAGAAGATCACAGAAACATAAAACAATAATTATAGAATTATTAATCACGTTTATAAAATTCATTTTATTGATCAGCATTCCAGATTTCCCCAATACAATTTTACTTTCATTCGTCCTGAGATTCGACCTTTAAACTTAACTGATGAACCCATTAAAAGATATTACATGATAAATCTCTTGACTCGCCCTAAGCAAATTAGTTAACTACATTATGATGTTTATTTCAAACTGTCTTTCTTTTCATACTCATGACATTTCGACACGAAATAATTATATGTGTTTAGTAATAAATAAAAACTAAAAAACATGGTGCCTCTTTGATATTAGGCTGTCGACTTATAAATAGATGTACGGAATAGATTCCGCCCAGTAGGGAGTCTCTTGACACTACTGGAGGAAAAAGAGTAAGCGTCTACCATTTGTCAAAGAATTTATATACCTCGAAAAACGTGTGAATGCTTCTTAGCTTTATTTTTTGTACATGTAATTGAAATTCTCGAGAGAAAAAAAATCTTGTCTTGAGAAGTAATGAAGTCTTCTCTACTTACGGTTATGTTTAAACAGCAGCTTGCCAAGGCTACTATGTTGATTACATTTATCTCACAGAGGCTGTGGGCTCCCTAAATGGTGTAGGGAGCTGTGGAAGGGTTGTCCCCTCTAAACATAAGGCCGTTAAACGATTTAATTCAATTTGGACGGGACGTATAGTCTGAATTTAATGCCTCTGCTAGTTTCGCGAATTCGAATGGACCGCAGTCATCAGCATTTTGGTAGCAAATTTACCCGTGACAGTTTGCTCAGCGAAAAAGTGCAACGAAACAAATCTACACAAACACATCTACATGCTGAATAGAGAATTAATTACACTTTTTTGTCCGTTTAATATCGACTTGTGGTGATAAACATTCCTTTTGCAAAAATATTTTTTTCTAAGCGGTGCTTTTTAAAGCTTAGTAAAAAATATTTATTTTTGATTTAACTACAATTAAGAAATATGTAGATCGTTGCGAAAAAGTTGTGAAATTTATGTTTCAATAATTTTTACATATTTCTATTATTTCAAATTGGATAGTTAAGTTCGAAATTTCTGCCACTGCCTACATTATCGGAATATCATCAGTCGTGTATCAGATGGGATACGATGCTAACAGGTGTCCTCGTAGACAATTTCAAACTCTTATATCGCAATAATGCAAATTAAATACAAATTTAAAGAATTTGAAATTTTTATGTGGAAAAAGAGACGCTTTTGACTGTGCCGGGATTCGAGCCGGGTCTTTCTGTGGGAAAAAAACGCTTTCGATTGTGCCGGGATTCGAGCCCGGGTCTTTCGAATTGCCGGTCGACTGCGGCATTCGAAATACCCAGGCTCGAATCCCGGCACAGTCGAAAGCGTTTCTTTTTCCACAGAAAGATTTCAAATTTTTTAAATTTCTATTATTTACTATATTTTTTTGAATAATTCTTTAATAGAGTATACTTATATCGCAAAAGTTTCAAGCAAATTTTATAAACTTTAGCCGATTCTTTTTTAGAAATGTGGAATTGAAATATAGTAGAAACATTTTGGTAATCTGTGCCTAATTTAAAATTCATAATGTAAAATTGAAGAATATATAATCGAGGATATAGTTATATGATGAGTCATTCATCCCCACTAAAAAAAAATGATTCTTTGTCTTCAAAATTAGTCTCTTTAGGAAGTTCGACCGGGGCTGAGAAGCCCCTGGAAAACTTGATTAATTACCACTTAAAAAAATGTTTGTGCTGTTATTCAATACATAATATTAGAAAAAATGTTTGCATTACTGGAAAATTTTTTTCAAATATATAAAAAGGTCTACTTTAGTAACAATTACTATATGTTAAAGTTTAATGCAGTTTTTTTCCAAGTTAATTCATTAAAAATGATGGGATTTTCAGGAATGATTAATGATTAATTAATCTCTGAGTTTCTAACCACAGCTATATTTTTTTTAAAGTTATTTAATTTTTCAACATTTCTGATTTAGAATTAGAAAATGAGAGACTAATTAAAAAATTTAAGATCTTAAAGTTTTCTAGAAATACTCAAAGAAGAAAATGACTCATCATTCCCTCTAATCCGATAAGTTTTAAAGTGTAAACTTGGAAAAACCTAAATTAAACTTTGACCTACAGTAATTGTTATTAAAAAAGACATCTTTCACATTTCTAATTTTTTTTCCAGTGAAATTAGCATTTTTCTTTCAGAATATATATTAAATATCAGCTGAAACAGTTTTTTAAGTGGTAATTAATTAAGTTTTCCAGGGGTTTTCTAGACACAGTCAAATTTCCTCAACTTGAATTAGTAGTATTATTTTGGTAACTTCAATCAGTGATTTACCAATCGAGATGGTTAAAGTAACTGATTTTATGGATAGAATTCAATCACTGATTGTTATTAGTAAAACAAAACTACTGATTAAAATTGAGGGAGGTACTTTAGCTAGTTTGGAAGCTTTAAATTTTCTTTTCTTTTCAAAAGATTGATGGCCCAAATTCCAAAACTTTTGGTAGCGATCAAAATAAGATAGCTTTTACAATAGATATTATCTGCTTTCGGGAGGAGAATTAATTACTTCTTCGTGATTTGCAAAATAAACTGCAAGTATTCGTTTTCAATTCAAACCTTCGTTGGTCGCATACTATAGGTTGAGAGTTCTGGCAATTGATCGTTTACTTGATTAGTCTCAAAATATTATATATAGAGAGTCGATTGCATCTTTTTAGTATCTTCGAAAGAAATCTTCCTTTATGTATATTGTAACAGCTGTTGAACATTTAACCGCAAAAGAATTGAATTTATCACATTTTTATGTGGATAATATATTTCGTAGGTGTTTTAGTGCCTTATAAAGTTTATATAAAAATTATATGATAGAAAATGTTAAAAATGTTATGATCTCCGGGAACTTGAAATTTCCCTAATTGTGGAATAATTGGACAGCTTAGATAGAAAATTTTATTTCACAAACTGTTGAGTTTTACTTGATTAAAGTTCACGTTTTTTCTTTCACACAAAATTTCACGCATAAATTTTAGTCATTAAATTGATAAATAATATTTGAAAACAATTTAAAATGACAGGAAACTTATTTAATTAGGTTGAGTTATACTCACGATTTTAGAATTTCCATTAAGGTAGTTCATCCACAAAAATTAGACCTCAGGCAAGAATGATCATTTTGCTTTCAAGAATAACAATATTATTATTGAAGGGCTGATTTAAAAGAGAAAAGTTTAATTTCCCTGAAAAGAATTTGAAATGCAGAAAAATAATGTATTTAACAAATTTTATTTTTGCCGAATTTTTTTCCTTATCGCTTCATACCAAATTTTACAAAATGATGCGATTCTAATAAATTTATTTATTCAGGAAAAAGAATTTTCACAACTTTAAATAAATTCTTCAATAGCTGCAACAATTAAAAATCAATTTTCCAAAACAAATTTCTTGTAAACAAATTGCTAAATTTCATAATAATTTATTCATTTTAGAAAATTGGAAACCGTTAAGTTGTAGAGAATCTTTTTCCTGAAAAAATAATTCGCGGTTTATTAGAATCACATCATTTTTTAAAATTTGGTATGAAGCGATAAGAAAAAAAGTTTGGGTAAAAATAAAATTTGTTAAATGCATTATTTTTTTATGGTTCAATTTTTCTTCTTGCAAATTAATCTCTTTTCTTTCAAACGATCCCTTCATTAATGATATTGCTATTCTTGATAGAATTATGTATTTTTACCTGAAGTCTAATTTTGGCGGACGAACTACCTTAAGAAGAGATATTTTTAGGTGTTATGATGTCGACTTATTCTTTTGTTTCAATGTAATAGACCCTATAAATAATGTATCAATGATATGTGTATTAATAAAAAAATTGAAGTGCCTCAAAATAAATTATAGAATGATGAACTTTAATATAAGATGCACCCTGAGAGCGTGAAACGATTTCACGATGAATTCGAAACGAGTAAAACTTGCTGGAATTATCATTTCAAATAGTTGAAGATTAAATTACTGTCTTTCGTAAGAATAATAAGGTTTGTTTTCCGTGGTGTCGCAAATTTATTCTGCTGGGATAATTCGGTTGAAAAAAGTTTCAGGCACCTTGGATGGAAGCCAGTTGTAGGTATTTTTAAGTTTCTCCCGTAAATGGAGATGCACTGGACTAATATTATCTAAAAATATTTAGAAAAAACCTTGTAAAGATAGAAATTGTCGTTGTAAAGATAACAGTAATTATTATAATTGTATGAGGCAAATAATATATAAGATAAATGAAAATTATTCAGTATACCTAATTGTTAGTATTTAAATAGAATGAATTTAAAGTAACGCAAATAAATAGACATACATTTTATACAACCTAATTTAACGTAATTTTTTTTTTATATCGGGTTTACGATTCTTGAATTTCAGAATCTACTACCCTTTCTAGTGTGGGGCTGTTTTTCTAGTTTTAGGGAAACAATTAGTCGAGACCAGACTGGCGCCCTCGGCATGTCACGTTGTTTTGTGATTCAACTAGCAAAAAACTATTAGAACCGAAGCGCACGCGCCTCATTCATCATTGATTGTGAACCTACCATTAGACATGCGTCACTAACATTTCAAAATCATCTATTCACCACTTATAAAAGATTTCACTCATCCTTAAATCTTTCTTCATAAATTACAATATAATAAGTTTGTTCCTGAAAATTTTTAGTTTTATTGACAAAAAATACTTGGCTTTAAAAATACACTGAAAAAATCGAATTAATAGTTATTTTCTAGTAGGATTGAAAAACTTGTAAAATCAACTAAATTTTCGGCTAATTTAACAATAAATTGGCACTGTGTGCTTCCGAATCGGTCTAATGTGCATTAAATGCCAAAAAGATGTAATTAAGATTTTTATTGAGATGAATTCGAATAAAAATTCATTCTTAAAGTTGCGCAAAGATAGTGAAGATGAACATAAAAATGAGGCCTCTGCTTCTTTTTAATTTATAATATATACAAGGTCGAAATGTCGCCAATACGATGGATACCCTCAATATCAACCTGTCACTATATCGAGTGGCACTCCCTCTGGATTACGAGTGTTTTCTTAAAGGAAGTGTATCCTCTCCGGGCCAACAATTTGTATTCAAGATAAACCGTTATTGATGCTTTCGATATTTCAGAGTCCCGTAAAATAAATGCCAATGCCCCTAAGGGTCTATTTTATTTCGTCCAAAATGGACTTAAAAGAAATCCAGTTATACACGACTGTTTACAAAACTTCTCCTTCTATTAAATAAAAAATAGGTCAAGTAGTCTCGTTTTCTGGATGACTAACTTTTGATCAAAATAACGCTCCTTGTTTGATTTCTACTTCGCTTCCTTCGTTACTGATTCTCCTTTTTACATAATAATTTTGAATTTATTATTTCAAAGACCATCCCAACTTCCCCTAAATTGAATTTACAACTGTCTGTCTCAATTTAAACTTGGAACTACAACTGTCCTTAAAATAAGTCCGGAGATTTATAAAGCAACGTTTATCATAAGAAAGACTTTTCACAATGTTTTTATGAAGGACTGAGAATGTACTAGGTAAAAAAGAAAAGTTACTATCTACGAACAAGCTTCTTTAAAAGAAAATCTCCTCCATTTTTCAGCCTCTCAGACTCCCTTTTTCAATATTATTTTATATCTTCCACCGCAGGATATCATTAACTCGAATTTCGACGTTGGTGGTTTGAAAATTCAATAACATCTAATATTGCAGCCCCATGGGTGCTTAAGGTAGGGCTACATAAGCGAGATTGATATATTATTAAGAACGTCCATTAAAGAAAGCACTGCTTCAATGAAATATGCGACTTTTGCGGGAGGCTTTCCTGCTTTGCCAATGTGCTGGGGGTATACAAAAACGAAAGGGAGAAGAACAAGAGAGTGAGAGTGAGAGTGAGAGTGAGAGTGAGAAAGAAACAAAAGGAACGGGGAAAAGTGGAATAAGGAGAGAATAAAAGGGGGAGCAAGACAAAGAGAGAATTTAATGCAGGGTGTGAAAGAAAAGTGAACTTTAATTTTCAAGGGTCAGACTAAACACATGACTTTGCTCTCACGGTTTCTAGTGCATAAGTTTAACAAGGTCAAAATCTCGAGGGTAAGTGTTAAATCAACAATGTACAACAAATATTTTTGAATTAGAGGTGTCAAAAATATGCAACTTTTGAAAGATTAAAAAATGAGAGAAAATTAGATTTTATTTAACCCTTTGCTTCATGATGGGTCTCTTACAAACCCACTTTTTTGCTCACAACTTTCCGTTTTTAAATTCTCATCATATGAGAATGTTTTATGTGAAAAATGACTTTCGAAATTTTTATCAAATATTTACGTTTCGAGACCCCCTGAGTCAGAAAAAACGGTTTTTACGAAAGTGTCTGTTTGTATACTCAATAGCTCTCGATAGAATTATCGGATTGAATTGAGTTTTGTCGTACTTTATCGGAGCCGAAAAAGTAAGGACGAGTTCGTTAACCAGTCAGATCTGACCAAAATTGTGGAAATAAGAGCATTTTTGTGTTTTCGAAAAAACCTTTTTGAAAAGATCCAAAATTCCAATACTGCTTTCTGCTTATGCTCATAAATATCTCCTAATTATCCTGATAACATTTTTCGATCAAACCAAAATTGAGGAAGTTACAGTATGTTAAAATTTGAAAAAAGTCAATAACTAAATTCCATTTTTTCAGTTAAATTATACGAAATACGAAAAAAAGTTATGATATAAAATTGTTTACTACATAAAGATCTACATACTATTGAAAATCCAAAATTCAATTTTTTAACCAAAATATATGAGATACAAAATAAGCGTTGAGATAAAAAATCGATTGCTTAAAAATAGTCTACGAATTTTTTTCCTTTTTGAGATATTTGGAAGAAGATCAATTTTTTTTAATCATGTAAATTATTAGAAAGTTACAGAAATGTATACAGAAAATCGAGCGCGAGTGTCATGATGAGAACGTCTTCTTCAAGGCTGATAGAGCCTTAAGGTAGTTGTAGTGCCAAAAATCAGTCTCTGGAAAAAGAAGTTTTTCTATGATTTCAAGACTAATAATTATATCATCAGCCGTGTCATATGTAAGGAAAGACACTCTTTTTAATAAAAAAAATTTTTAAATTACGAAAAATAATATTTTAATAAAGTTTTTTGTAATAGGATATTTCCTTATTATCGCTTCTTACCAATTTTTTGAAAATTATTGAAGTCTCTTAAATCATAGCTTATTTTTTCGATGAAAATATTCTCTACAACTTAACCGTTTCCAATTTTTAAAAATAAATTCTTTAATAGTTGAAATCATTAAAAAAAAATTTTCCAAAACGAAATTTTTATAAACAAATTGCTGAATTTGATGATAATTGATTCATTTTTGAAAATTGGAAACGGTTAAGTTGTAGAGAATATTTTCCCCGAAAAAATAAGCTATGATTTAAGAAACTTCAATCATTTTCAAAAAATTGGTAAGAAGCGATAGTAAGGAAAAATCCTATTACAAAAAACATTAAAATATTATTTTTCGTAATTTTCAAATTTTGACATTCTCATCATGGATGAGAAGGTATTGGTTTTATGTGAAAAATGACTTTCGAAATTTTTATCAAATTTTTACGTTTTGAGACCCCCTGAGTCAGAAAAAAGGCTTTTACGAAAGTGTCTGTCTGTCTGTCTGTCTATAGGTCGTGTGCGGCATAACTCTCGGCAGAATTATCAGATTGAATTGAGTTTTGGTACACTTTATCGGAGCCGAAAAAGTAAGGACAATTTCGTTAACCAGCCACATCCAATCAAAATTGAGGGATTGATAACTACTTTTGTGTTTTTGAAAATAACTTTTTGAAAAAATCAAAAATTCCAATACTGGGTTTTGATATTGCTCATAAATCTCTACAAATTATCCTGATAACATTTTTTGATTAAATAAAAATAAGAAATGTTACAGCATATAAAAATTCGAAAAAAGTCAATATTAAAATTCCATTTTCCAGTTAAATTATAGGAGATACGAAAAAACGTTATGATACAATATTATTTTCTACATAAAGACCTACAAATTGGAACTGTAACATTTTTTCATAAGATGCATATTTTTCTTTTTAATTTAAAAAAAATCTATTGAAAATCCTAAATTCAATTTTTTAATAATAATGTGTGAAATACGAAAAAAACGTAAGAATACAAAGTTGTTCGCTTCAAAAAGATCTACAAATTTTGTCTCACACAGTTTCTGATAAAACATATATTTTTCGTTTCAATTCCAAAAAATACGATTAAAATTCAGAAATTCCATTTTTTAGACAAAATATGTGAGATACAAAAAAACTTTTAGATGAAAAATTGTTTGGCTAAATAAGGTCTACACATTCTTATCGAAACATTTCTCGACAGGATGTATATTTTAATTTTTTGATTTTTAATATTGAAAAAATTCGATTTGTTTCACCAAAATATGTGAGATACGAAATAAGCGTTGTTCTATAAAATCGTTTCCTTAAATAAGTTCTACGATTGTTTTTTCTTTTTGAGAGATTTGGAAGAAAATAAATTATTTTAATCATGTACTTTATTAAGAAGTTACTGAAATGTATACAGAAAATCGAGCGCAAAGCGCGAGCGTCATGATGAGAATGTGTTCCCTAAGGCCGATAGAGCCTTAAGTAAATTGAATTTCCTGTTTCACTTAAATTCAAAAAGAAATAGAGTGAATTTGAGAAAATGAATAATTCACATCATCTTTAATATTATAAAATTAGTTTGAGCTTCAGTATCAAATTATAAGAAAAAAGCTTGAATGTATGCGGAGAGCACAAGACCGAGTGCGAAGCGCAGGCGCGCTCAAACTTGCGCGCGACGAGAATGTGCCCGCTAAGCGGGCAGATTTTTTTTTATTAAAAAGAGTGTCTTCCCTTACATATGACACGGCTGATGATATAATTAGCCAGTCTTGAAATCATAGAAAAACTTCTTTTTCCAGAGACTGATTTTTGACACGACAACTACCTTAAGTAAATTAAATTTCATTTTTCATTCGAAATCAAAAACATTTGAGAAAATGTGATGCACATCTACAATATTAAAAAATTGACTTGAGCTTCAGTATCAAATTACAGGAAATAATCTTATATGCATGCGAAGATTATAGATTGAGCCGCGAAGCGCGATGATAGGATCGCGCGCTCAAACTTGTGAACGAAGCGAGCTGCGCGTGATAAGAATGTGCCCGCGAAGCGGGGAGATTTTTTAAACTATTTTTTTAATAAGTACCCTATTTTTTGTCATTACAGGGTCCCTAGAACATCAATAAGTGTAAAAAGACATGAACAATCATTAATTGTTATTATTAAAAATATCGTAAGTAAATAAATAGTCAAAATTAGTGCTTTTTTTCTGAGAAATCAGTTTATCAAAATTATAGATTATGGATCCAATATGGCCGACCAAACATTAAAAAGTTTAAAAAGTATACCCGCTATATGTAATCCACCATCTTTAATTTTATGTATCTGATCTCAGGTTCGTGATTAGTGAATCAAAAAAACTAAAATATATATAAGAAAATCTATTCAGAAAAATTTTCTGCATTTTTTTGGGACTATTTCATGAAATTTTGTTTAAAAATTAAGGGGTTAGAAAAAAAATAGTATTCACTTTTTGAGAAACATTAAAAAAATATTGGTTATTTTTATTCCAATTTATTTGAAACAATAAAAATCTGCGGAAAAATATAAGTTGAAAAATAAAAATATACCTAGTTATCAAACTATTTTTAGCATTTTCAATTTGATTCTTAGCTATAATAATATTTCCTGACTAAATTATGTAATGTATGTGTAATTCTAGTAGAATTCCTGTAGAATGTGTATGAAAATTCACTAGAAATTCCACGTGAACTGATTTGATATTCAGAAAATGTTGAATAACATTTGAGATATAATCGCTGGGTATTTCAAAATAATTTAGTAAAACATAAAAATAGCATAGAATATTATATTCTGCAATAAATATTTTCATGGACGTTTACTATGGTATTAAAATTTTTTTTTAATTTTATTAATTGCTCTACAATATTTAATGGCTGGTTTCAGAATATTGTTTAAATATATGAAAATAATAAAAAGTAATTGAATAACTTGAGGAAATGTTGTAAAAATATATTTTACAATGTGGGTGTTCAAAGTCAACATTTACAATGACAATATTTTTTTAGCTCGTTTATTTTATTTTCATTTTGTCACTTATTCAAGGGAGAAACGTATATAGACTCTAGTTAAGATATGAGACGTCTACTTCCTCATTGTTAGATGCGTTAGAATTACGATTTATAGGCGAAACTTTACAGGTGAAATAACAGCACTATTTTATGAAAAAAACAATTTTAGAAAGAAATTTTTTTACGTCGTATTTTCACGAAAAACTTATTATGCAGACAGAACCCGCATAAGAGTAGATCTAACCCAAGCAGGTTGCCGTGTTCTGCTTATTGATTGTTCAGAACCTTTATCTAGTGAAAGTACCGTCAATGAATTTGTTCCATTAGCATGGACGTATGTAAATAGCCCAGTTTTCAGAGATTTCAAATTTCGCCGGATGGAGTATTTATACTCCTCATAATGAGATTAACAGTTGGTGCTGAGAATAAAGTAATGAATTCGCTGAAAATAAAAAATGTACATTGTATAAATTTTTTTTTCATGTAGACATTCTTTGAGCTAACCTGCACGGAGAAAAATAGTTGAAGTAATTTTACTCAACTCTGTCGATTAAACTTGGGACATAAGGACATTTGAACATCTATTAAATCCTAGTCGGGTAAAATCAATTTGATATATACCTAATTCACCCAAAGTGAATAACAATAAGCGTTACATAGGGAATAGTAAGAAGTTGAGTAAAACGTTATCGACGACAGGGTACCAACATGCGTCAGTGGGTTGACATGAAATGTATTAGTATATCACCGACGCTTGAGGTGCTTCAAACCGTAGTTGGGTAAAATGAGCATCGGGCGTATTATTTGAACTGGCAATGGTATGGTTCTCTCAAATAAAAAAAAATTCTTACCTCGAGCCTGCCAATAGTCATCCGGTATATACATAAACAACTTACAAATACATTCACACCATTACGGACGTAGCCAATCATATTTCAAATTACAAATACACTTAAACATATAACCTTACATATATAAACCTAATAACAACACTTATATATAGTACGATACGCTTTCGTCGAATCACGCACACGCTCGCTTACAATCCTGAGATATAAAATTTGGAACTTTCTTATATAGTGATAGTATAGTTATTCAGAGCTTGTGAGAGTAAGTGCCGTCAATAAAATTTTTTAGCCTTACTCAAGTAAAAATAAATCAACTTTTTTCATAAATGATTAATAAAATATTTTTAAAAATTAATATAATTAATCAATTATTATAACTATGATTATTGATGTATATAATATAATTATTAAATTACATTTAGTATAGATTTTTATTATAACGTCGTATGAAGTATAGTGAAACTAAAGTATCAAATGTACATTAAAAAATTGCATTATTATTAAGAAGTATCTTGCATAAAAACATTTAAAAGAAGGTTCTTTTTTTTTCTGTGTTTTATATTTTCAAAATATGGGTTTTACATTTGCGAATTCCAAATTATTATTCTGCCTGAGTAATTTATGTGATATTTCATATTTTATGTAATACACTTATCCACTTTTTTTTGTTTAAATTTTCATAATATCAATTTAATTTTAAGAATTTAAGTTTTTGAAATTAAAAAGTTTTTATGTGTGCCTAAGGCGCAGATTACTTTCATTCGTTCCTGCGCGAATAGATGTAGCTGTTGGAATAAATCTTGCGATTCACGGTTTACTCAACTCTCGATTGAAGCGTAGAGTAGAATGAACGGAAAGCTCTACTATTTTTGTGATTTAATAAAAGATTGGTTTTTTATAGTTATACTACGAGTAATAATATATATATTTAAAAATTTTTAATGCACGCTTTCATACTTCACCCTACACTTCTGAATTTTACTCAACTTTGATTAATTTTCGAACATTTAATATATCACAAATAAATACAGTGATACTAAATAACTTCTAACTTGTCCTTATGTCCCAAATTTGATCGGAAGTTGAGTAAAATTACTTTAACTATTTTTCTCCGTGTGAGCCTGGAATAAACTATCGAATCAAACCTGGGCCTGGTCGGGCCACTGAAAAATTTTCCAAATTAGAGAAAATTCTTTCAATTCAAAGAAATTTTTCGAAGATACAATTTTTGCAATACAAATCAAAGATAGAATTTTTAAAATATGTGGTGAATGGGAAAATTTCTTTGAATTAAAAGAAGTTTTTCTAATTTGGAAAATTTTGCAGTGGCCCAGACCAGGCCCAGGTTTGATTTGACATTTTATTTCAGGCTAAGGTTGGCTCAAAGAATGTTTACATGAAAAAAAAATTATACAATATACATTTTATATTTTCCAGCGAACTCATTACTTTATTCTCACCAGCAATTGTTAATCTCAATATATATATATGAAGGCCTAGCAGTCAAAAGCAGATAAGACGCAACATTTTTAAAAGGCGATTATTTTGCATTTTCGTATTCTTCTACACTTAATCAACAAATGTAGCCGTATACAAATTTGTGAAATTCAATCAAGTTTTTTTTTTTACATTCTCATCATGGATGAGAAGGTATTGGTTTTATGTGAAAAATGACTTTCGATATTTTCATCAAATCTTTACGTTTTGAGACCTCCTGAGTCATAAAAAAGGGTTTTTACGAAAGTGTCTGTCTGTCTGTCTGTCTGTCTGTAGGTCGTGTGCGGCATAACTCTCGATAGAATTATCAGATTGAATTGAGCTTTGGTACACTTTATCGGAGCCGAAAAAGTAAGGACAAGTTCGTTAACCAGCCACATCCAATCAAAATTGAGGGATTGAGCACTACTTTTGTGTTTTTGAAAATAATTTTTTGAAAAAATAAAAAATTTCAATACTGGTTTTTGATAGTGCTCATAAATCTCTACAAATTATCTTGATAACATTTTTTGATTAAATCAAAATTAGAAATGTTACAGCATATTCAAATTCGAAAAAAGTTAATATCAAAATTCCATTTTCCCGTTAAATTATACGAGATACGAAAAAACGTTATGATACAATATTATTAAATAAATAAAGACCTACAAATTTGAATTGTGACATTTTTTCCTAAGATGCATATTTTTCTTTTTAATTAAAAAAAAAAACTATTGAAAATCCAAAATTCAATTTTTTAACAATAATATTCGAAATATGAAAAAAACGTAAGAATACAAAGTTGTTCGCCTCAAAAAGGTCTACAAATTTTGTCTCACACAGTTTCTGATAAAACATATATTTTTCGTTTCAATTCCAAAAAATATGATTAAAATTCAAAAATTCCATTTTTTAGACAAAATATGTGAGATACAAAAAAAACTTTTAGATGGAAAATTGTTTGCCTAAATGAGGTCCACAAATTCTCATTAAGACATTTCGGGACAGCATGTATATTTTATGTTTTGATTTTTAATATTAAATAAATTCGATTTTTTTCACCAAAATATGTGAGATACGAAATAAGCGTTGTTCTGCAAAATCGTTTCCTTAAATAAAGTCTACGATTGTTTTTCCTTTTTGAGAGATTTGGAAGAAAATCAATTCTTTCAATCATGTAATTTATTAAAAAGTTACTGAAATGTATACAGAAAATCGAGCGCGAAGCGCGAGCGCCATGATGAGAATGTGTTCCTTAAGGCTGATAGAGCCTTAAGTAAATTGAATTTCCTGTTTCACTTAAATTCAAAAAGAAATTGAGTGACTTTGAGAAAATGTGTAATTCACATCATCTGTAATATTATTATAAAATTGGTTTGAGCTTCAGTATCAAATTATAAGCAATCGAAAGACCTGGGCTCGAATCCCAGCGCAGTCGAAAGCGTCATTTTTTCCACAGAAAGATTTTCAAATTCTTTAAATAATAAATAAACTTGAATGTATGTGAAGAGCACAAGACCGAGCGCGAAGCGCGAGGTCCAGAAAGAACGGAGCGCGAAGCGCGACGATCAAATCGCGCGCCCTAGGCGCGCTCAAACTTGCGAGCGAAGCGCGCGATGAGAATGTGCCCGCGAAGCGGGCAGATTTTTTTATTTGTTTTTATTTTAACTTTTTTTCTGGGCGTTTTTGTGGTCTTAACACATTATATAATAGTCATCAGGCGCTAAATGGACAGGCCAAGGACTGTGGATTACGGAAGACGTCTTTAGGGTGTCGAGTTGTAAACATTCCCCCATCCCCTTAGCAAACATCCTCATAAGTCGTAATACACCGTCGTAAGAAGTTCTGGGGACCCGCAATGTACCCGAAATACATATATATTACTCTTATATGGATATGTGAAGTCCTACCAGGAAGGTCAATATCTGTAGCGACGTACCTAAACTAGAAATTCACATTTTCCCATTTTTCTTAATTATTTTTTATAGTCTTTATTCTTTTTTATTTTTCCTTTGTTTGACTTCATTTTCCTTCCCTTTCGCCTATTTCTATTCTTAGGTATTTTATGGTATTCATTCGTAATTACTTAAGTGACTCGAATTTCTTGATTTCCAATACAACATTTTCTTGCACGACTATGATTTGCCGAATTGATAAATATCTCTTTTTTTACTTTGATTTTTTTTTTGGTTCATGTAAATTCTTCATCTTTTATATTCCGACTGACAGAAACTTGACAGAATTACTAGTAAGTTTTTCATGGTCAGATTATAGTAATTTCTTATTTCATGGAAATCTAGTAAGTTTGAATTCTATAAATTTTTTGATAGATTTTTGTGAGTTTATGATTGGGGCTGGTGCTTTTTACGTGAAATAACACAAACACAAAAGAACCTTTCACATCCGTGAGAAATCGTTTCATTGGCTACACTGAGAAAAAAATTTATCCAACAAAACTTTTTTTGTTGTCCTGACAAAATATTTTGTTGTCACAACAAAACATTTTGTTTGAGTAACAAAATTTGATTGATATAGCAAAATTTTTTGTTGGCACAACAAAAGAATTTCGTTTGCTAAATACTAACAAAATATTTTTGTTGATTTGACAAAACTGTTTTCTCAGTGTAATATCAAGTCAGCGTTAGGGTAGAAAGTTCAATTCTTTGGCGAGAAAACGTCCGGAACCTTTGAGTCGCATATGGGCATTTCCAGAGGAAATGTCATTTTTCGTAAACATAAATGTAAAAATAATGTTTTGGCATATGTCTTGAACTTTTTTTTACACAATGTACATGTGAATTTGGAATAATTCTATTAGAACGACTGTATTTATTTTAAGCCTCGGAGCAATTTATATAAATTTATTTATATATACTAATTGATGATTTTTTGTAAAGATTCGGATAGAATTTTGAATGCATACCTAAATGGCACTGAAAATATATTTTCCGACTCTAAATAAATCAGTGGGAAATATATATTAGTTTGATCTCAATGTTTTTACTGTTTGTTGTGATCGAAACATTTTTGTAGAAGTTATGATCGAGATATTTTGACTCCAAATGTGAAAACTCTAAATGTGAAAAGTACCTGGTACATTATACACTACCGCTCAAAATTATTTGGACACCTGTTGTACAAAAATATCAATATTATTATAAATAATAATGAACAGGACTTATATCGACCCTTAGTTTTAATACTCAAATATTGTTGATTTTCTTAGTTGGCTTTTGAGCCAATCTGAGTTGAAACGTTTGAAAATATGGAACTCTAAGTTACATTTTTTCTGGACCCTGAAGCCAACTAAGAACATCAATAGTATTTAAATATTATTATAAATATTCTTAATTCTGATTGAGATATGATATACATTGCACTGTTAGAAGTGTTTAAAAATTTACAAAATTTTTATGTTACAAAGGTAACGTAGAGTTTGACAATATTTATGATGTTTTTTAGTAAAAGTACCTTAAAATTGTGCAAATTTTACTGAATTTTCTGAAATTTTCCTGAATATTAAGGAAATCAACTGATTTTTCATAAAATTTATTTCATAACTACTAAACTGTAACAGAATTTTTTTAAAACTCATAAAATTACGAAACTATCAAAATTTGTAGTTGCATGTAAGTGCAAAAAACTTCAGTTACCCAATACGTAAAAATTTGTCTATTGCAAGTTTCACAATCCCCAGATACATGTATCGAAATATTCAACACTTTCTAACATGAAAATTAAGAAATTTTTTCTTAGATTTACTAAAAAGTAACTGAATTTTTTGTAATTCTATCTTAACTTAACGAAATTCTAACTGAATAAAACTTCAGTTACGAGTCTCAGGAAATTACGTTAGATATTTCTTACAGTGTGATTTAAAAAAATTCAGTTGGGAAATTACTCTGAAGATTTACTTTTAAAACGAGACTGAAAACTTTTTAAAATGTTAATTATTTTTCGAGTTTAAAGAATATTTCGAACTCAACCACTTAATTTGAAATTTTTATTAAAAATTAAAATTTTCCAAAAACGTCGAAATCACACTGATAGAAAGGTTTTGGCTAAATTAAATGTACCGTTTTTTTAATTGGGTTTTTTAATTTTAAGATAGTAATTTAGTCGTATTGACCATATCTATCTTCTTGATTTAAAAAAATTATTTGTCTATGATGATTTGTTTGATTCAAACAAGTGATTTTCAAAACTGATTAAGAGAGTTGGCTTAATAATAATTTATTATAAACAATAAGATTATTTGTTTAATTTGAAAAAATAAACTTTGCAAAGAAGTGTGCAATGCATTCGCGCCAAGGCGCTGACGGTACTTCTTAACTTTCTAATCTCGCGTCATGTGTCCCGGGTTCCGGTTTCGATGTATCTTTTGGAAATCCACTGCAATTTAGTGAATCCAGTGCAATCGAGAATAAAAATATTTCTTGTTAAGAACATATTTGTATCTTATATATTTTACACAAAGAAAAGAAAATAAGAAATTACTTGAATCAAAGAAGTGTAGTACTGAATACGTCCTATCAAATATACTTTCGATCCAAAGAAATTTTTCTTGCATCAAGAAATAGTGCATTTCAGATGAAAAAAATCATTTTTGTTTCATGGAAAAGTTCTTTTGACCTAAAAAATATTTGATAAGACGAATTTAGTACTGTATTTCTTCGACTTAAGTAATCTTTTTTTCTATGTATATACCTTTTTCTCTTGACCTAAACAAATAAAATTTTAGGTAAAAAAAAAGAAAATTTAATTTAAAGAAATTTTTTTTTTAATCAAAACTTATAATATAACAAAATCAAACAAATGTGGACAAACAAACAATAATCGAAACCAGAATTTTAGTGCTTTCAAACAAAATATTTGTTTATATCTAACAAATTTGATCAAACGAACAATAACTTAAACAAGAAGCTTGCAAGTTTTGAATAAAATATTTGTTTGAATCAAACAAAAATCGCCAAACAAGGAGTTTGTTTCAATCAATCAAACAGTTGTTTGGCTGTATAATAAAGGAATGATTTGTTTGAATCAAACTAATATTTTTCTCAGTGTAGACGTTTCTTGTAATATATTTTTTATAAAGTTAATACTTTGCCTTTAACTTGGGATCATTGAATGCAAAATTTTATTAACATCCATGTTATTATCTGAAAAAAATGTAACTTATTTTTAAAATAATTGAGACACTTCGAAAATGGTGAAACAACAAGTGTCCGGATAATTTTGAGCCCTAGTGTACATAAAATTAGATAAAATCTTGGAGTGACTTTTTGTGGAAACGCCCGTACATAAGGGCTTCATGGCTTTATATCGCCTAAGGCGCCACACATGGGGACTTCATATTGGATCACTGTGATTTTCAATTATAAGCATAAGCTATCGGTGCTAAAAGAGAAAGAAGAAGCGATCGTTGAAAAATGCATGAGACGGATTCTGGTAGGAATAGAAATACACCGGGGGAAGGCCCCGAACTCGATGAACCGACTCTTTTTTTTTCCCTCGAGCCCTGGGAAGCCAGAAACGCGTGCCTAAATAATAAATTGAATAACTGAAGTTCAATTTTTTAATACGAACAAGTTCGTGAAGTTTTTACAAAGTGAGTATTATTTCTACGAGTGACACAGCTATTTGACTTGGGGTTGAAATGAAAGAAAGAAGGGATCTAACAGCTGTCTTGGGCCAGACGGAGGCATTCACGGTTCAATTATTTTATTTAATAGAGTAATCTGGTGAGACGAATTTTATAAGGGAGCTTGATAGTTTCGTTTAATATTTCTTGCTAAAGTGTGACTTATCTCAGTATTAGTCGCATAAATCTTTCTGAATTGTGATGTATTCTTTTTGTAGATCATTTTATAGCTTCGTAATCTTTCTCGGATTTTACACTTTAGGGCAAAGAAACCATTTTTTGTAATGGAATAAGATGTTCAAGTCAGTAAATATGTCGTAAAAATTATTGATTTTTTTTCTAAAGATATACCTTTTTTTGAATAGTTAGCAAACATGATGTGTTTAATTTTTAATTTTTTTTACATATTTTTGAGGGTTGCGAAAAAATTGACATTCTCTCGGTTGAGCTGAGTTTAAGTTTTTATAATAACTTATGGTAGTTTATCCACGAAAGTTAGACCTAAGGCAAAAATAGATAATTTTGCTTTCCAGAATATCAATATTATTATTGAATTACAAATTTGAAAGAGAAAAGATTATTTACCATGAGATAAAGTTTAAAATGCAGAAAAATAATGCAATTAACAAATTTTATTTTTGCCCGAACTTTTTTTCTTATCGTTTCATATCTAATTTTAAAAAATGATGTGATTCTAATAAACCACGAATTATTTTTTCAGGAAAAAGATTCTCTACAACTTAACCGTTTCCAATTTTCTAAAATGATTAAATTATTACCAAGTTCAGAAATTTGTTTATAAGAGTTTTGTTTTGGAAAATTGAATTTTAATGGTTTCAGCCATTAAATAATTTATTTCCTAAAATTGGGAACGGTAAAATTGTGAAGATTCTTTTTACTGAAAAAATAATCCGTGATTTATTTGAATCGCATCATTTTTTAAAATTTGATATGAAGCAATAAGAAAAAAAGTTCGGTTAAAAAAAAATTTGTTAAATGCACTAGTTTGCATTTCAAATTTTTTTCCATGGAAAATAATCTCTTTTCATTCAAATTAGTCCTTCAATAATAATATTGCTTCTAATATCTTTGTATTGGCATTGGGTCGCAACACAAAGATATTTGAACGAATTCAATTTTGGGTCAAGATAAAAAACAAAGAAATGAATACAAAAATGAATGAATTACCTTAAGGGGTTAGTCGCAGTCAGAACTTTCAAAAAATCGATTTTTGGGCTTTTGCATATTCTTATAGTGTAGCACCTTAAAAATATGCTCTCTAAATTTGAAATCGATCCAAGAAAAATTGACTGAGCTATGTTAGTAGGCAAACAAAAATTTAATTCACATGTAAGCTATACTTGAAATTTTAAATGCGTTTTTATCCACCCAGAAAACAGTTTCTTTGAATCATAGAAATATTTCTTTGATATACGGTCAAAGAAAAAATTTCTTTGAATTGGAGAAAGTTTTGTTGATTCAAAAAATTTGTCTTTAATGTAAACAAATCGATTTTTTTGGATCAAAGAAATATTTTTTTGTATTAACAAAACTTTCTTTAATTTGAAAAAATTTCTTCTTCGAGCTTATATCAAGGAAATGTTTTTTCGAAGTTAAGAAAGTTTTTTCTCAGTGTCGAAACAACGTTTCTTAAATCGGTGACCACGATTACTCGAAAATCGCTTAAATGATTCACTTCAAACTTGACAGTATGAAAGTACAGTGCTTGATCGTAAATTATTTTTTTCATTCAAACTTTTTTGAAAATAGGATGTCCAAATTTTTCCAGTCACCATTATGTTAAATTTTTTTGTTTTTACAAGCTACGACCAAGCACCGAAGAAACTAATAAATGAAAGAAATAATTTGAGATTTTTAATCTCGAATAACCCATTGAAGAACTGGATTGGTCACCGCAGAACGTTTTTCACAAAACATTCTCCGGCAAGCTACATTTTTTTCTTTTATTTTTAATTATTTTTCGAAGACATTTTGACGAAGCATTAATAAAATTATATACTTTCGGGTGCTAAAATGAATGAAAAAATATATGCATGTAGCAAAGAGAAAAAAAATTCTCAAAAATACGCTTTTCTTCCTCCTCTGACTGGGACTAAACCCTTAAAAGTTTCCGATTGAGCTTGGTCGATAATAAAAATTATGTAGCTCATTTTTTACGGCAGTTTCTTCATTTGTTGATTGATGTAAATATTTACTGGATCGAAAAAAACTCTTTGTGAAAAACCAAAACTTATATAGAAGATAGGCAAAAAAAATATAGTTGCAGATTTGAATTAGGATGATAAATTGTAAGTTCAAAATAATGTTCTAGTGGGACAAAATTCATAGATTTCTAATCAATTTTCATACAAGAAACAGAGAGAATTTTGCAGAATTTCGTGATGTGGTAGGTTTACTGGTTGCTCGAGGGGTGGCAGCACCCTCCAATATATTTCCAAGGATAGTAGAGGGCGATTGATCGAATTCAAGTGTAAATTTTTCACTTTTTCGAATGAAAATTCTTTATTTTTTAAAAGTGGATGTAAGTTTTTTTCTGATGTTTTTTAACATTAAAAATTGTTTAGTTACATAAATAAATATATAAAAACCAGATTAAAAGAATTCAAAACTGTTTTTGTTACTTAGAGAATATTATTGAATTAGTAGTTGTGCTAATTACCTTATGGGCAAGAATTTTGAGTAAAGATTTATTAGTTTTTTTTACTATTCAATTACTTGTTTTAATTACTCCAATTTTCGCATTAAAAACTCTAATCTCGCTTCGAATAATTAAATAGTTTTAGCAACTCATAAAAGTTTGTAGACAATTTTTTATTGATAAAGTACTTAGCACTACTACTAATTTGGTAGTGTCTTAATCACTTTCCAATCAAAATGAGATAAAATTGGAAATAAATTTCGGTAATTATTAGAGATTATTTAAATCATTAATTAGAAAAAAAATGAGAAATCAGACGGCTTAAACTCATTTATTTTAATTAAATAACATTTGTTTAATTCAAACAAAATATCTTTGAGCCAAATAAATATTTGTTGGAACCAAATAAATTTTTCTTTATAACAAAAAACTGAATGCATTGATATATAGTCAAAGATATAATTTTTTTGTTTCAAGGCAGAAATATATTTGATTTGAACAAATTTTTATTTGGTTTAAAGATACTTTGTTTGAGTCAAACAAATTTTATTTTATTCAAATAAATCATTTCTTTAAATCAAAGGAAGTCTCTTAAACAAATATTTTTCCTTGATTCAATCAAATCTTTTTTCTGAATGTTCAGTTGATTCTAATTAAATTCAATCGGTTCCAATCATCAGAACTTCCGATGCATATTATATCCTGGATAATATTAATGTTTCTTTTTTACCTTTCGCCAGTAAAACATTTATGAATGACATATTGTAAATCAATATAAATCTTGGTTTCATTTAGATAAATGAATTTAATGAAAGATATATGTTCACCCTTAATATCTATAAAAGTTTAACATCTTAAACATTTAGGTTTCAATATTCGAAGTTGACATAAGATAGACATAAAATTTTATTTACTGATAAAATCTAGTTTTAAATTTATATTTTTCTCTGAGAAATTGAATTTTAGCATAAATTGGAAGAATGTACTTTGGGGGATACTACTCTATGAATTTCTAGAAAGCTCCAACGTTTAAATTGCACGTTACTCTACCATCTATTCTTTAATATTCTTCTTATACATATCCAAAAACGCACAATCTTTTGTATACCTTTTCGCGACTTCTTTTCTGAAAAGAAAACTGGTAAACCAAGAGCAAAATACAGTGGCTCACTTCCCCAACGAACGTCACTTTATGAGAGTGCATTCGCCCAACAACAATCGAGCATTTAGCTTGATTGCAAACACAGTGTGGGGAAAATTGAAATACAAAAGAGCGGACGTGGGAGAGAGTCGTCTGATTTCTTTCTCTCTCTCTCTCTCTCTTCCTCTCCCTTGAAGTAAAAACATGTGGGACATATGATATAACTGAAAAGTTTCGTATTCCTGGATAAGAGGCCGATTGTTCGATCGTGGTAAGTGCCCCCCCCCCCCCCCAACACTTCTTTGACAAACATTCAATTTGTGAAGTATCGTCTTACGATCAAATTTTAAGACGGAAATAAAGCGACGTTCCCTAAAGACAAAAAGAAAGTCGAAATTTCGTTTCGCATCTTACGAACTGTAACACAACACCCTCTAGGGGTGCTTCTAATCTTCTTTCCTCACCGTGCTTTAGGTAAGACGGCGGTATTTGTCCCGACCGGAGGTAAAGTGGATTCTGGGTTAAAACCGTCGGCAGTAATTCGTACAAGGGCGTGAATAATCTTAAGATAAATGACTATGCAAATGAGTTTGTTCAAAATATTATAAACCTGGTTCATGTTGTGTAATACACCCTAAGATTCTAATTTTAAGATGTATTTATCAAATTGTAATTATAAGTGGACATTTTAAGTTATATAGTTGATATTTTATGAGAATGTATGTAATTATTCAAAACAGAATTCGAATTTGTGTCACTAGAAACTCAAAATTATCTTAAAGTCGAATCAAAACTATACTTCATCATTTCAAGCAATTCGAAATAATTCGAGTTCTTAAAATACCAAAACAATCATGTAAGCCACCCAATTAACAATTGAGAACCTAACAAAAAGAAGGGAAAAGTAAAGAAAGCGATATGATTGTTTTAGTCTAAATTTGGTCGTTTTGGTATTTTGTGAATAGATAATTTTGCTTTCATGTATAGCAATATCATTAATCAAGGGATCTTTTGATAGAAAAGAGATTAATTTGCTAGAAAAAAAATTGAACCATAAAAAAATAATGCATTTAACAAATTTTATTTTCACTCGAACTTTTTTACATTCTCATCATGGATGAGAAGGTATTGGTTTTATGTGAAAAATGACTTTCGAAATTTTTATCAAATCTTTACGTTTTGAGACCCCCTGAGTCAGAAAAAAGGGTTTTTACGAAAGTGTCTGTCTGTCTGTCTGTAGGTCGTGTGCGGCATAACTCTCGATAGAATTATCAGGCTGAATTGAGCTTTGGCACACTTTATCGGAGCCGCAAAAGTAAGGACAAGTTCGTTAACCAGCCACATCCAATCAAAATTGAGGAATGGAGCACTACTTTTGTGTTTTTGAAAATAATTTTTTGAAAAAATCAAAAATTTCAATACTGGTTTTAGATAGTGCTCATAAATGTCTAAAAATTATCCTGACAACATTTTTTGATTAAATCAAAATTAGAAATGTTACAGCATATTCAAATTCGAAAAAAGTCAATATCAAAATTCCATTTTCCAGTTAAATTATACGAGATACGAAAAAACGTTATGATACAATATTATTTTTTACATAAAGACCTACAAATTTGAATTGTAACATTTTCTTATATTATTTTCTACATAAAGACCTACAAATTTGAATTGTAACATTTTTTCATAAGATGCATATTTTTCTTTTTAATTAAAAAAAAACTATTGAAAATCCAAAATTCAATTTTTTAACAATAATATGTGAAATACGAAATAAACGTAAGAATACAAAGTTGTTCGTTTCAAAAAGATCTACAAATTTTGTCTGACACAGTTTCTGATAAAAGATATATTTTTCGTTTCAATTCCAAAAAATACGATTAAAATTAAAAAATTACATTTTTTAGACAAAATATGTGAGATACAAAAAAAACGTTTAGATGGGAAATTGTTTGCCTAAATGAGGTCTACAAATTCTCATCAAGACATTTCGGGACAGGAGGTATATTTTATGTTTTGATTTTTAATATTAAAAAAATTCGATTTTTTTCACCAAAATATGTGAGATACGAAATAAGCGTTGTTCTGCAAAATCGTTTCCTTAAATAAAGTCTACGATTGCTTTTTATTTTTGAGAGATTTGGAAGAAAATAAATTATTTTAACCATGTAATTTGTCAAAAAGTTACTGAAATGTATACAGAAAATCGAGCGCGAGCGCCATGATGAGAATGTATTCCTTAAGGCTGATAGAGCCTTAAGTAAATTGAATTTCCTGTTTCACTTAAATTCAAAAAGAAATTAAGTGACTTTGAGAAAATGTGTAATTCACATCATCTGTAATATTATTATAAAATTGGTTTGAGCTTCAGTATCAAATTATAATAAATAAACTTGAATGTATGTGAAGAGCACAAGAACGAGCGCGAAGCGCGAGGTCCAGAAAGAACGGAGCGCGCAGCGCGACGATCAAATCGCGCGCCCTAGGCGCGCTCAAACTTGCGAGCGAAGCGAGCTGCGCGCGATGAGAATGTGCCCGCGAAGCGAGCAGATTTTTTCTTATCGCTTCATACAAAATTTTAAAAAATTATGTGTTTCTAATGAATCACGAATCATTTTTTCAGGAAAAAGATTCTTTACAACTTATCCGTTTCCAATTTTCTAAAATGAATTAATTATTACCAAGTTCAGAAATTTGTTTATAAGAATTTTGTTTTAGAAAATTGATTTTTAATACATAATTTCACATAAATTTAAATTGAATTTTTATTTTCTCTCAATCAGCAAATTCAATTATAATACGTTTGAATCAGCCATTTCGTATGTAATTAGAATTTATTTAAACTGATTTGAAACCACCTCTGTCCATAAACTTCATATTCATTCGGAATGATGCAGATACAGATTTCGGATTCTAATCGAATTTGAGAGAGTAAATTTCAAGAATTTTAAGAGAATAATTTTAATTCCGTTAGGTTACGAAACTTCCTGCATTATCTTTAAATTTGTTAGTAAAATGAAATGAAAAGCGACTGTGTCGTGAAAAGTGCATTACTGATTCCAGTTTAGTAAATTTTAAACACTGATTCACACACAGAAAAAACTATCTAAATGTGCCAATCATTTCTTGTATGAGGTACATTACTTCTTTATTGAGACTAGAATGTAAGAATTATGTATGGAATGAAAATTAGGAACATTTATTGTATTGTATATTTTCTCTCATGAGTGATGATCAAAAACACATCAGGTATTCCTTCAGGGCACTAATCTAATTTTTAAATATTAAAACATGTGGGAGAGCACGCTGCTTGTTCGTTTACTCCGCGGTGAATTTACGACAGAAGTGGAACAGGGTAAGTGCAATTATGCTAATCAAATCAAGGTGGCCAAGATGCTGAAGGTGTCGCAGCGGACACGGTTCTGTAATGAGTGGTTGGGTCATGGAAGAGACTCGAGTGCCAGTATTAGTTGAGGTTAACCTCAAAGTTCAGCACTGCATGCTCTTTCCCAGGCTATGTCCTTTCGACAAAGGACACAGTAGCTACCTTAATTTCCTTCGAGACCCCAGAAATTTAATTTCACTCAAAAAATGTCGAACATCCTTCCTGCTTTTATTCGACAAACAACCAATATTTGTATCCAGTTTTCATTCCAATTCTGAATCAGTGAGATTTCACTGATCAAATATCTGGAAATAAGTTTCTTTTTTAAATCAATGGAAATTTCACTGATAAATAATCAGTGGTATTTCACTGAAAACAGTTAAATTGTAGTTTGAGTTAATCAGTAAAATTAAATCGGTAGAGGAGATTTTATTGAACAACTTCATTGAGAATTTCACTGTTTTCAGTGAAATGCCAATGATCGTCAAAGAAATTTTCACCGAAGTAAAACAGTATCCCATTTGTAGCTATTTTATCAGTGAAATCTTACTGATTCTAGGTTAAAAAGTCTTTAACGTATCCAAGCCTACTGGAATGATCTTGCACTGATATAGTTTATCTTTAAACTCGGAAAATTGTTTTGTTCTTCGGGGACATTGAAGTTTATTTCTAACCACTTAATCTTTTATTAGTCGAATTTACTCCGGGTTCAAATTTAATTTTGATTTTGAAAACTATTATATTGAACACGAATTGTGTGATAAGGTTGTCAGTTTTTTAATTGACGAATAAAAGTTCAAATTTACATTTCAAAAGAAGTAAAGAATATGAATTGAGGATTTCCTTGTTAACAAAAATTAAGAAAGTCATGGTTCTAATTGGGAACATTGGCTAATAAAAGGTTAATACTGTAACTACAGTGAATTTTATAACCTTGTAAATGTGGAATTAATTTTCTCAAAGTTTCTTCGACTTTAAGGAATCCATTCTAATCACAATACTCGTACTTTAATCAATGATTCAAAAAAATTCGAACTTGTGCTTTAAAAAATGATTGAAAAGAATAACCAAAATGTGTTTATCTCCCGTAAAAAGATCTATACAATTCAATGGATATCGTTTTAAATAAATTAATAAAATTGAAACGATGTTTCCTATCAAGATTTTTCTAGGGCAAATTTGTAAACTTTTTTCAGGAAAACAACTTTCTCTGTTAACATTTATTTGCAAGCCGTATATTTTAGTTAAGGAGAGGGATTTTTTCAAATATGTATTCATGGCATTATTTTAAACTAATTGCTTCACAGTATAACATTCACAATTTTTATATTTAAACTTATATTATACTTTAAATTTATATTCATTTTTATTTTATATTTATATTTAAACAAAATTTTTCTAAATCAAACAAATCTGTGCATTTCTATGGGGTAAAAAAACGTTTCCTCAATTGAAACAAATACAAACTCTTTATTCTTCTGAATCGAACATCTTTTTCTATAAAATAAACCAATTTGTATTTGGAATGATTCTTGAGATTTGAATAGAAGTTTTTTCCAAACATTTTCATACATCTTCATATAATTAATAAATTGCAAAAGAGTAGTAATTACTTTCAGAACGACTCTATGCTGAACTAAAATTTTATATGAATTATTCAATTTTTAATTTTCTTCATTTAATTCCCTTTTATCTTTCTTTTACATTTGAAAATATTTTGTGAAGGAATCAGTAACAATGAAATTTTTTAAAACCTTGTACCAAAACTAAGTTTACGAATGAAGCAATAATAGCTATGAATATTCGCTAGTTTTTCGAATGATGGTAAACAAGAAGGAAATAAATAAAGGCTCCAAAGTAACTCAGTTTCACGAGTAATATAAATACTCGTTGGATACAATGAAGCATATTGTAGTTTTTCTGTTGCTTTGGCTTTGGTAAAGGATGTAAAAAAGTGGAACGAGAAAGAAGAGGAAGGTGTGGGTGGTTGAGTACGAGAGAGCAATAAAATCTTCCCTGTGAAAAAGCCTCTACCGTAGGAGAGCTTCCGCTTGTGGATGAGAGATATAAAATTAAATATTAATTTCAACGGGAAAAGCGGCGAATTCTCATCACACATGCCGACGAATAATCCAAACGGCTGGTCGCTTTTGGCTGATGTCAGTCGAGAAACGAAAAAGATGAACTCTATCAGAGTCAGAAAACTAGATCTCTTTCTCTCTTTTTCCCTCAAACTGCTTCCTTCATGGGGATTACTTCCGTACGAATTCAGAATTTAATTAACCTCGTCGTTTGCATAAATTATCTGCTGATGCACTCTGAGGGAATATCCACAATTGATCGACACTTTAGTTAAGTGGTAATTGGTTCCGTAACTGTATATTAACTTCCCGCTCTTGAAATTTCTCTCTAAATCTAAATTAGTCAAATTTTACTGATAAATCAGTTCATTCTGTGCATAACTCTCGCGTCAGCATTTAGTGGAAATCCGACTCATAATTTAAATTGATGATTAATTCATTTTTGCTGATTGACAAAACAAAAAGTTTGACATTGAAGTAAGGCGATTCATAAATTACGTACTCTCTAAATGTGAATCAGTCAAATTTTCACTGATTGAATCAGTGATTTGCCTTTTCACTGTTAAATCAGTTAATTTTCACTGATTCATCAGTGAAAAAAATATTTTTCACTGTAAAAACAGTCAATCTTCACTGAAATAATCAGTGAAATTTGACTGATTTACAGTAACCTCTTTTTAGCTATTTGAATCAGTCAAATTTCACTGATAATCAGTAGATTTTGACTGATTCAAATTTAGAGAGTAGCAAATTTTTTCCCAATTTTTGATCCTCCTATCTCCACTCTCAAATATTTTTTTTTAAACTTCCAACAAAGTATTGGAAGTAATTAACCAATATATGTTTTGAAATTTTGATAAAAATCATTTAGGAAATATTCAATAACGTGCCGAATATTGCATGTCTGACTTTGAAAAATTCTAGTACTACACTTGAAAAATTTATAACTGAAAAAAAATTCAATAGGGATTCGAATATTTCTTGTAAATGATTGAAATAATTCGATAAAATATAATTTTTTCAATTTATTATTGAAAAATTCCATCACCTATGTATTGGAAAAATTACGATTTCTTTTAACAGGGTATAAAATAGTTTTGACGCTCCTTTTTCCACCCTATGTTATATAATTCCAAAAATATTTTTATCAAATGATCTTCCCTTTTTAAACACCAAATTAGAAGTCAGATAATTAGAAATATGACATGAAGTTTTATCTGCATATTACATTGTGAGATTTGGAAAATGTATAATTAGTATGTGTTTATTTGTTAAGATAAATTACCTAAGTGTCAATTTACACCCCCAATCCCCCCACGAAAATAACCTGTTACTTAATTCATGGATAGTCGCTAATTGATTTTAAGATCATACCGTTTCACATCAAGATACTTACTTCATTTCGAAGAATAAAAATATTCTACGGGTTACCATTTGTACTTTAGGCGGTATAAATCTAATATTTAAAGGGCACAAGGGGAAAAATAAAAAATTCTATTTATCGTATCTAGAAAAAATCTGCCCGCTTTGCGGGCACATTCTCATCGCGCACAGCTCGCTTCGCTCGCAAGTTTGAGCGCGCCTAGGGCGCGCAATTCGATCGTCGCGCTTCGCGCTCCGTTCTTTCTGGACCTTGCGCTTCGCGCTCGGTCTTGTGCTCTTCGCATGCATTTAAGTTTATTTCTTATATTTTGATACTGAAGCTCAAACCAATTTTATAATAATATTACAGATGATGTGAATTACACATTTTCTCAAAGTCACTGAATTTCTTTTTGAATTTAAGTGAAACAGGAAATTCAATTTACTTAAAGCTCTATCGGCCTTAAGGAACACATTTTCATCATGACACTCGCACTTCGCGCTCGATTTTCTGTATACATTTCAGTATAACTTTTCAATAAATTACATGATTAAAAGAATTTACTTTCTTCCAAATATCTAAAAAAGGAAAAACAATCGTAGACTTTATTTAAGGAAACGATTTTGCAGAACAACGCTTATTTCGTATCTCACATATTTTGGTGAAAAAAATTGAATTTTTTCAATATTAAAAATCAAAACATAAAATATACATCCTGTCCCGAAATTTCTTTATGAGAATTTGTAGACCTCATTTAGGCAAACAATTTTCCATCTAAATGTTTTTTTTGTATCTCACATATTTTGTCTAAAAAATGTAATTTTTTAATTTTTATCGTATTTTTTGGAATTGAAACGAAAAATATATCTTTTATCAGAAACTGTGTCAGACAAAATTTGTAGATCTTTTTGAAACGAACAACTTTGTATTCTTACGTTTTTTTCGTATTTCACATATTATTGTTAAAAAATTGAATTTTGGATTTTCAATAGTTTTTTTTTGAATTAAAAAGAAAAATATGCATCTTATGAAAAAATGTTACAATTCAAATTTGTAGGTCTTTATTTGTTCAATAATATTGTATCATAACGTTTTTTCGTATCTCGTATAATTTAACTGGAAAATGGAATTTTGATATTGACTTTTTTCGAATTTGAATATGCTGTAACATTTCTAATTTTGATTTAATCAAAAAATGTTATCAGGATAATTTGTAGAGATTTATGAGCACTATCAAAAACCAGTGTTGAAATTTTTGATTTTTTCAAAAAGTTATTTTCAAAAACACAAAAGTAGTGCTCAATCCCTCAATTTTGATTGGATGTGGCTGGTTAACGAACTTGTCCTTACTTTTTCGGCTCCGATAAAGTGTACCAAAGCTCAATTCAATCTGATAATTCTATCGAGAGTTATGCCGCACACGACCTACTACAGACAGACAGACAGACACTTTCGTAAAAACCATTTTTTCTGACTCAGGGGGTCTCAAAACGTAAAGATTTGATGAAAATTTCGAAAGTCATTTTTCACATAAAACCAATACCTTCTCATCCATGATGAGAATGTAAAAAGTGAATTGAGCAAGACTTTTTGTAGATGATTAGTTAATTTTATGTATCATTTATAAAATCAAAAATACTGCCCAGAAAATATAGATTTATCGTGGTCCCGTTTTGGATCCGCAAAGCAAAAACAATTCCCGCGAAAACGCATGATTCCTTCAAACGAGTCTAGTGTTGATACTGTCAACAGCGGAAATACAAAAGTTCGATTTATGTTTTGGCACGCTTTTCCGTGTCTGTTTTCAACCATGTATGTTTCTATAACGTCCAGAATATGGGGAAGGTTCCAATGTGAACTTTGATGTATGACATGTTTTTCTCTCGATTTTCCCTCGTGCGGGTTCACTCATTTTTTATCAAAACATTCTCTACACGCGAAAAGGATATACTTGGCTAATATCATATCGACGTTTCATAGCACGAGAGACACCATCGGTCAAATAAAAAAATTAAAAAAAAAAGAGATAGATTATCGATATTATATTCGAGAAATTCGATTGATATTGAAGTTCGAATTTAGGTTAAGAGAGAATAGAAATTTTGTTTTCTTAAAAATATTCCTCTCGAAATTGAAATATTTAAAACAGAAAATTGTTTTAATTTATTTCAAAGTAAAGGGTTTTCCAATAGGGGTGATATGATTTTGAATGTCCCTATCGGGCTCATTTGAACTGAAATTTTTGACGTCTGCTGTCAGTTGTCATCAGTAAGGTTTGCCATTTAATCATGAGTAGTTTCACGCTTCCACAACGTTTGGAAATTGTCCAATTATTTTATCAAAATTCGAGAAGTTTTGTCGGTGTTCAAAGAGCATATCGTGCAAAATATGGTCGTCATTCTGCTCCATCCGCGCTCTCAATTCGTCGAATAATCGATAAGTTGGAGAGTGAATTTACTCTATTGGATACTAAGCCTAAAAATCGTATGCGTACCGCACGTTCTACACAGAATATAGCCGCCGTACAGGCCAGTATCGAGGAAAACCGTGAATTGTCCGTGCCACGCCGATCTCAGGAATTGGGCCTGTCCAGGATCACTACCTGGCGTATTTTGCGATTGGATCTTGGCCTGCATCCCTATAAGATGATTCTGGCCCAAGAACTGAAGCCAGTGATCCCAGATCGTGGGAGCTGGCGGCCCCCACCACGCTCCCATGTGGGAGCACACACAATCAAGCGCGCCGTGTCGGTGTGTCCCCACTTCCTCGCTTCGATTTCACGCTTTCGTCTGTTGAGGCAAGATCGAAATTTATTATATCGTGACATGTTTCCGTACATGTTCAATGTTTTATTGACCCACAATAATAATTTTGTAATAGTTAATTTGGCATGGGGTCAGTTTTGATACGGATTTATTTTTTTAATTAAGTGATAGAACACATAAAAAATACAAAAGGCAAACGTTTCGGCCACAAATGGGGGCCCTCTTCAGTGCCAATTAGCTTAATAGTAACCTTTAAATATTTATTAACTAAGACATGCAACTTAATAATTATTGTATTTTTTGTTTTTTTCTTTTTTTCCTTTGCTTATTGATATTAGAAAAAGATAGAGTAAACATGCGGAAAGACTTATGGGTAAGCGAGTTCCTAGGTGTGAAGGAACCAGACCGTTCCAAAAACTGTTCCAACGAGTAATCCTCTCCTACAGGAACCGTGAAAAATGCGACCGCGGTACGCACTCCGGAGAAAATACAAAATAAAAATTTTTCCGTACCAATTACATCGTTCTTATTGTTTTAACTTCAGTGTCCTTTACTTCTGGTGCTCGTGAATGTGTGTGGTTTGCTGTGCGTGCTTTACCAAGGATCCACGTTATATTCTCCATCGTGTTGTTTCTTTCTTTGGTGAAATAATTGTGTTTATATATGTGCCCTTGAGAGAGTGCGTTCCGCGGTCGCATTTTTCACGGTTCCTGTTGGAGAGGATTACTCGTTGGAACAGTTTTTGGAACGGTCTGGTTCCTTCACACCTAGGAACTCGCTTACCCATAAGTCTTTCCGCATGTTTACTCTATCTTTTTCTAATATCAATAAGCAAAGGAAAAAAAGAAAAAAACAAAAAATACAATAATTATTAAGTTGCATGTCTTAGTTAATAAATATTTAAAGGTTACTATTAAGCTAATTGGCACTGAAGAGGGCCCCCATTTGTGGCCGAAACGTTTGCCTTTTGTATTTTTTATGTGTTCTATCACTTAATTAAAAAAATAAATCCGTATCAAAACTGACCCCATGCCAAATTAACTATTACAAAATCGAAATTTATGTTTCTGTCGACTTCGTGAAAAAGTGGCGCGAAGCAGACGACAAATTTAAAATCTACAAATATATCATTTAAGATATTACCTTTCTTTCTTTGATATTTTTGAAAACATCCACTCAAAACGAATATCTAAACATTTTATTTTGAATTTAAGGATAATTTAAAGACTTAAAAAATGATTTTCTATTGAAATTTAAACTCAATAAATTTTCAAAGTTTCAAAACGAAATATCAATTTCTATATGTGTTAGCTATGCAAATCAAATAATTCAATTACAAAATTATGTCGAGAATATTATATATTGAAGAATGATAAAATATGATATTGGAGTTTGAAAAATAAAATATTGATATAATTAAGTAATACATAAATTATATCTAATTATACAATCGAAATTATAAAATAGAGTTTCTTCTCGGGTATAAGGCAACATTGAAAAAAATTTCATTCAAATAAAATACTCAGAAAACTAATACGTAATATTATTCACATATGAATTTCATTATAAAACTGTGAATAAAAGGTTTCAGTATTCAAAAAAACAAAAATTACATCTAAATTTGTATACGAAATTACATTTTACTATTTCTCTTATATAAAATACAAATATTAAATATTTATTTCGAATAAAATAGTTTTAAAAAATTTTATAGTACGTGAATCAACTATATCAATTAAAAAATTAAGTGCAAAATATTTTATTTAAAAAAAATAAGAAATAAGAAATTAAGGTTGAAAATCTAGATTCATAATTACATGGTGATAATAGAGAAAAATTCTATACGATGTTGTTAATAATTGGCTTTAGGGTCCAGAAATGATAAGTCAGGAAGTCACATACTTTCAAACATTTCGACTCTAATCTGAGTTCTCATCAGAGATCTTTATTTCTAAAATTTTAAAACAGTGGATAAAATATTGCACAAATGAGCTCTATTTTGAAATAAACTTTGGTAATGTAAAAAATGTAAAAAAATGTAAAATATAGTGAGAAAATTTACATATAATTTTACAGAAAGCATCGGTAAATTATCTAAAAACTTCCTTAGGAATAACAATAGAATTCTAACACATAACTCTAACGTAAATGAACTAAAAAATTTAGGCAGAATTTCAGGAAATTCTGTTACTTTATAGTAAATTTATGAAAAAAAATTTTTTTTTAAACTTCAGTTCCAAAGTGTTGAATATTCTGTATATCTTTCCCTGGAAATACTGATACTTGTAATAGAAATAATTTTACGTTTTGGTAACTGAATTTCAATGCACTTACATGCAACTAAAAATTCATCCACATGCAACTGAAACTCAGTTACAGTGACGCAATTTTATGATAATTTTATAAAAGTTCTGTTACAGTTTGGTAGTTTTTAAGATACATTTTTTGAAAATTCAGTTGAGATCCATATAATATTAAGAGAACTTTTTTTTTATCTATATATATATAAATTCAGTACATTTCCAAGAATTTCACATAATCTCAAAAATGTTTATATTAGGCGAATGTTTTTCAGATATCAATAAAATTCCATAGTCAATAAATGTTTAGAATTTCAAGTTAAGTTAGGTATTGATTGGAAATTTAGTAGCTTTGTTAGTTGACTATTTTAATCATAAAATTCTTCATTTTTGTAGATTTTTCAATTTTTTAATTAAAAATCTATGCATAGGCCACAAAAACGTGAGGTGAAAATTTTAAATCATCAGCTACAATAAAACAGAAATTTTAATTCTATTGTGGTAGGGCCCTAGCTGTTTTGTCCTGTCAGTAATTAGGTGCTGAACCACTTTTTCAAAAATTTGCAATAAGACGAAAGCGAAAAAATAGAAGAAGATATATTTGGGATGCTTAATTAACGTGAGTCCCCTTGCCTCTCACATAACTCAAGGCACATAAAAAGAAATACACCTTTGGTCACTTGTAAATGGATGCTAATAGATGTCTTTTACCAAGAAATTAAACATAATAGATAAAATCAATTAAACAATTTTTTGGAAGTGCAGGGGTTTGAACTCGCATATGCTGCGTATCAGCCAATTACCTTCACCATTCTAATAAGATCGTTAATGAATACTATTAATTTACGGACATTATATAATTAGGACGACATGTTTGCCCAAATTTGTGAAAAATGATTATTTATACATTGCATTCAGAGAAATATGTTTCAGAATTGGCTACAATCTTGCATACAATTTTAAAGTGACATGTTTGATAACATGTTTGCTATTATATTGACCCAAATTCATAGAATTATTTTCATTTCTCATTATTTTGGCATAGGGTCAGATTCTTTTTATTTTCTTTGAATAAAATTTTCACTATTAGGTACAAAAATACTCAAAAATTAAGCAAGGCAAACGTTTCGGCCACATATGGGGGCCCTCTTCAGTGCCATAAATTCAAAGATTAATTCAAAATTTCTGTAAAACGCAGATAACTAAAATAAGCATTATCATAGAATTAAAAAACTTATCTCATAGCTTGCAATTCAAAATGAAGTAGTTCAGTAGGCAGCATCACGATCATTCTGTGAGAGATTCCGGTAACAAAGTCTCCACGTAAAGTTTTTAAAAATGTAAACCTTGATCGCGTTTTGCCATTGATTACCAATTTGGCATCGTTCTTTAATAAAAAATTTTTTTCAAATTGCGGTCGGTTCGTGTGAAATTTTTTTATGTTTTCCGCGGTTTATTTGTTATACGGTTTTTTATTCACAGTGAACTCTAAATATTTTTTCAATTCGTGATGGTGCATACTGGACTACTTCATTTTGAATTGCAAGCTATGAGATAAGTTTTTTAATTCTATGATAATGCTTATTTTAATTATCTGCGTTTTACAGAAATTTTGAATTAATCTTTGAATTTATGGCACTGAAGAGGGCTCCTATATGTGGCCGAAACGTTTGCCTTGCTTAATTTTTGAGTATTTTTGTGCCTAATAGTGAAAATTTTATTCAAAGAAAATAAAAAGAATCTGACCCTATGCCAAAATAATGAGAAATGAAAATAATTCTTGCATACAATGTTATACATTATATAATGAGAATTATTATTTTTCGCTTTCGTCTTATTGCAAATTTTTGAAAAAGTGGATCAGCATCTAATTACTGACAGGGAAAAACAGCTAGGGCCCTACCACAATAGAATTAAAATGTCTGTTTTATTGTAGCTGATGATTCAAAATTTTCATCTCACGTTTTTGTGGCATATGCATAGATTTTTAATTAAAAAATTGAAAAATCTACAAAAATGAAGAATTTTATGATTAAAATAGTCAACAAACAAAGCTACTAAATTTCCAATCAATACCCAAGTTAACTTGAAATTTTAAACATTTATTGACTATGGAATTTTATTGATATCTGAAAAACATTCGCCTAAGATAAACATTTTTGAGATTATGTGAAATTCTTGGAAAATTCTCAGTAAAATTTGAAGTCAATAAATATTTGAAGATTTGAATCAATATATTAATTAAAACATGTTTCGGTTTTATAACTTTGATCAACTGCATCAATTAGAAAATGTTGCCTATGTGTAAAGCATTGCTTTTTTTCATTGAAAAGTCTATGCATATAAGCCACTAAAACGTAAAATGAGAACATTTTTCTCTATTATCACCATGTCATTATGAATCTAGATTTTCAACCTTAATTTCTTATTTCTTATTTTTTTTAAATAAAATATTTTGCACTTAATTTTTTAATTGATATATATGATTCACGTACTATAAAAAATTTTTTAAACTATTTTATTCGAAATAAATATTTAATATTTGTATTTTATATAAGAGAAATCGTAAAATGTAATTTCGTATACAAATTTAGATGTAATTTTGGTTTTTTTGAATACTGAAACCTTTTATTCACGGTTTTATAATGAAATTCATATGTGAATAATATTACGTATTAGTTTTCTGAGTATTTTATTTGAATGAAATTTTTTTCAATGTTGCCTTATACCCGAGAAGAAACTCTATTTTATAATTTCGATTGTATAATTAGATATAATTTATGTATTACTTAATTATATCAATATTTTATTTTTCAAACTCCAATATCATATTTTATCATTCTTCAATATATAATATTCTCGACATAATTTTGTAATTGAATTATTTGATTTGCATAGCTAACACATATAGAAATTGATATTTCGTTTTGAAACTTTGAAAATTTATTGAGTTTAAATTTCAATAGAAAATCATTTTTTAAGTCTTTAAATTATCCTTAAATTCAAAATAAAATGTTTAGATATTCGTTTTGAGTGGATGTTTTCAAAAATATCAAAGAAAGAAAGGTAATATCTTAAATGATATATTTGTAGATTTTAAATTTGTCGTCTGCTTCGCGCCACTTTGACACGAAGTCGACAGAAACATAATTTTCGATTTTGGCTCAACAGACGAAAGCGTGAAATCGAAGCGAGGAAGTGGGGGACACACCGACACGGCGCGCTTGATTGTGTGTGCTCCCACATGGGAGCGTGGTGGGGGCCGCCAGCTCCCACGATCTGGGATCACTGACTGAAGCCTAATGACCATCGTTTGCGTCGGGAGTTCGCGGATTGGGCTCTGGAATCAATTGAAAATGATCCCAATTTTCATCAAAAAATCATCTTTTCTGATGAGGCGCATTTTTGGCTCAAGTCTCGGGGGACATTTGGCCGATATATTGTTTAAATCATAAATGGCATAGAATATCCAATATAATAAAAGAGATTTCGATCAATTCCGAATGAATATTCAGTGTTTTTTTTCAATTTCAAAACATATCACCCTTATTGGGAAACCCTTTATTTATGGTGAATTATGAGACAAATCTATTCAGAGTTAAAACAAGTTTCATTTTTGTTGGCCGCATAAAATCTCATAATATTGACAATACACATATTTAAATTTTTCCCTGAATATAACATATAAGACGTCAAAATTATGCATAAAATGACCTCAAGATGAAGTGTGTTATCCATTTTTGAGGAAGATATTGTGGAAATAGTCTAAATTGTATACTTTTATTAAATTGTGAATAATTACCGAAATAATTGATGTTCTTAAATGTTCTTCGACTTATTTTGAAGGTAAATTCACGTAGAATGTAAAAGCTTGCTAAAAAGGATATAATGATTCTCCCTTAGATTCGTAAAAAGTCTAAACGTGAAACAAAAAGGCGTAATAATTAAAAAAAGACTGTAATACTAAAAAAAAGGATTTTAAAAATACATAAAAGTGATAACCTACAAGAATTTATTAAATTTGATCGAGAAATGGAATTTTTTATATTTTCCCTATTTAAAAAGTTCATAGCTTACATTTGTTTCCATTAACGTGAAGTAATTTCAAATATCATTTATATTTTTCAAAAAATATACGTACATGTTCCTTTATTGGTACGTGTTCCACTAGTGGTACGTTTGCCTTATTTTTAGTATTTTTTAATATATAACTGCAAGTTTGGATTTTTACGCCTTATTTGCTCTAAGTTTAGAATTTTCATGAATCTAGGGGAAAATTAGTATAACTTTTTTGGCGTGAATTTACCTTTGAAATAAGTCGAAAAACATCTAAAAACATTAATTAATTCGGGCATTATTTATAATTTATGAAAAGTTTTGAAATTTCGCCTTTTTTGGGAATATCTTTCTCAAAAATTGACAAAAACACTTTATTTTGAGGTCGTTTTATACACAATTTTGCTAAAGTTCGATTCCGACTGGGTTGTAGCCTGGTGTGGGTCCCCTCGTGGATTTTCTACCAAACCATGTGTGTTCAACACGAATTCGGCGTAGCCATCGTTGCGAAAAACCGGGCGATGACAAAGTCCCGGGTGTCAGGGGTTCTCAGTACGTCCCTGGTTTCGAAATTCCCCGGGTAGGCGAGACGAGTAGCGTCCCGTGCGGTCGAATAGTCCAAGACCCGTCGGGCCTTAGAGTACCGGGCTTGCGTCCACCGACGCAGGCGGAGGAGATAGCGAGGGTCCTCGCTACCTGGAGGCGGTGGGGATCGGCGAGTGACAGGCGTGAGGGGTAGTCTGTCGTCAGGATGTTGGGCCTTTCCCTCTGTGAGTGGCCTGTCCTTAGTTCCGTCGCTGGACTGAGGTTCTCTAGCGGTCGCCCTGTTCTCGGCGCTGGTAGCTGCCTCACTCGACGGTGGTCTAGCCTCTCCACCTTGTTGCTCGTTGTAGCCGACTGTTGTTCTCTCCTGGGTGTCGGCGGTGGTGAGGTATCCTGCCTCCCTGAGACGCTGGAGTTGTCGGCTGATGGCGCGGGCTCGTCTCTGACGGGGATTGAGACCCATGCGCCTAATAAGTCGTCTGTATGGTTTGTCTCGAGCTCGAGCCCACCAGTCTAGCAAGGATGGCGCCCGGAGGGCATCACAAGCTACCTGGTCGTTATGGATCCGGCCGGTGGTGCGATGTCTGGTCTCCTGAGAGTTCGCTCAGCAGTAGGGATGGCGCCCGGAGGGCATAGCAAACCGCTGAACAGCTGGAACTCGTCCTCAGATGAACAGAATTATTCTTTAGTCCTGAGAAGGACTGGTGTTCGAAGTTGTAATACAACTTCAGAGTCGTTCAAATAGTCCTAACAAGGACTGGTGTTTGAAGCTGTAATACAACTTCAGAGTCGTTCAAATAGTCCTAACAAGGACTGATGTTTGAAGTTGTAATACAACTTCAGAGTCGTTCAAATAGTCCTAACAAGGACTGGTGTTGTTACCAATAGTACCAATTGACGAGTTGTTCGTAGTCCTGAGCAGGACTGGTGTCTGAAGTTGTAAAACAACTTCAGAGTTGTTCCAATAGTCCTGAGAAGGACTGGTGTTGTCGGTGAGGGTTATTAACCAAGACGTTTTTGTAGTTGAGCCTGGAGTTTATTCCCTATATCCTCGTTGAGCTGGAGAGCGTCGCTGTAAAACACCCCGACGTGCCTGGTACAGTGGTCGGACCGGTTCTGATCTAGCTGAGGTGAGGTGACGAAATCGTTTATTGTTCATAAAGTTTGTACATAAAGGGTTACAATTTATGTTGTTTATCAGGTTTCGTAGGTATTCCATTTCGCAGGTCGAAATATTGACCTAATGTGTTAGTGTTATCTAAGTGTTTTTGTTTGTACAATGGTTTGGACCATGGGGTCATTAGGTTTGTCTGGTCTGTTTAAGTAAAAATATTTATAAAAACTTATTAATTCTGTGTTACAGGATTCTTATATACTAAGTGGGGGAGCTTAGAATTAGTCAATACTTAAAATTAGTTAACATTTTAGTTCTACGGTTGTGGCCCTAGGATTCTTTAATTAGTAGCTGATACGGCATGTTATGCTTACACTTAAATGGCATGTCGCGCTTAGTTTTATATATTGTGAGATCACTTGTGAGCTCTTGCATTGCTTCAGAGTTTTCTATTTGGTTTACATAGAATTTTTTGGTTAAGTTATAAATATATTCTTTAACTAGCTGGACATTGCATTTGTCATGTAAGTCTTTGGTTGTTTCCTTTGGACTCGCATTTAATATCATTCTTAAGCACCTGTTTTGAATAATTTGTAGGGTATTTACATTTGTTTTGGAGGTGTTTGACCATACTGGCGCTGCATACATTATGATTGGCCTGACAATTGCCTTGTACAGTATGAGTTTGTTAGTTAGGTTAAGCTTACTTCTTCTACCTATGAGACAGTGTAACATTCCGATTACGCCGTAGGCTTTTTTCTTTACGCTTTGAATGTGCTTATTATGATTTAACTTACTGTCTAATATTTCGCCTAGATATTTTGCTTCAGTCTTAGGTTTTATTTGAGCGTTTTCCATTGTTAAATCAGGTACAAGTTCTTTCTTTCTTTTATGTTTGAAAATTACGAATTCAGTTTTATTTACATTTATTTTTAGTTTCCACAGTTGGAAGTATTCTAACAGAGTATCTAGGTAGGTCTGCAACTTTTCTACTGCTAGTCTAACTTTCCATGACGATGTGTACAGGGCCGTGTCATCTGCGAATAGCGATAGTTTGACTTGCGATGATTTTGGTATGTCATTTACAAAGTAGAGGAAAAGCACAGGGCCGAGTATTGAGCCTTGTGGAACTCCCGCAGCTATTTGTCTTTCGGTGGAGGATGCTCTGTTTGCTGTGACTATGAAG
Organism: Diplolepis rosae; assembly: GCA_030998225.1. Classification (NCBI taxonomy): domain Eukaryota; kingdom Metazoa; phylum Arthropoda; class Insecta; order Hymenoptera; family Diplolepididae; genus Diplolepis; species Diplolepis rosae. The sequence goes on from JAPYXD010000701.1 coordinate 9,490,571, forward strand.
GTTCTATTTTTTAAGTAGCTTTGAAGAAGTTTCAGGATATAGATAGGAAAATTATAATTAGCTAGTTTGTATATAAGGCCTTTATGCCAGACGGTATCGAAGGCTTTTTCTATGTCTAGGAGTACGAGTGCTGTTGATTTTTTTAGATTAAAATTTGTACTTATATGATTTGTTACCCTATATAGTTGCTGTACGGTGCTTCTTTTTTCTCTGAAGCCAAGTTGTTCCGGTATTATATGCTTATGTGTGCTTTCATGCTTTTGGATTCTAGAGAGGATGATTTTTTCGAAAATTTTACTAAGCGTGGGTAGGAGGCTTATCGGCCGGTAGCTTTGGGGGAAAAGTTTATCCTTTCCAGTCTTGTGGATTGGTAGGATGCTAGCCTTTTTCCAGCTTGTCGGAAAATATGAGAGGAGGAAGCATGCATTGAATATGTAGTTTATTTGAACAATAGCTTTCTTTGGTAGGTTTTTTAGTAAAATATTCTGTACGTTATCAAGGCCCGGTGCTTTTTTAGGTCTAGTCCTTTGTATGGCTCTTTTGATTTCTCTAGGGGTCGCGAGGTCTATTTGGTCTTTATCAATATGATTTTTATTAATTTCATCGTATTTTATGTGGATTTGTCTATCGTTATCATAGTCGCCCATGTGCTCTGTTAGGTGGTGTACATTTTCGAAATTATCCGCGATTTGGGCTATTCTATCCTCGTTGCTAATGGCCAGTCCGTTAAGGCCATGCAGCACGGGGATGAGAGTTTCCTTTTTTTTCGTAAGACATTTAGCCACTTTCCATAGGGAGTTATCTTTGATTTCCAGTTTATCTAGTTTTCTGCTCCAGCTTTCGTTACTAAATGCTGTCATTTTTCTTTTAATTAAGTTGGTGAGTTTGTTTTTGATACTAAGGTATTTTTGATTTCCGGTTCTTTGGCAAATTCTTCTGAGTTTATTTCTAGTTTTAATCATGCTTTTAATTTCGTTAGAGATAAACTGGAAATTTCTATCTACTTTGCTATTAGGTATTGTTGCTAGTGCAGCTTTTTGGATGAGGGTAGCAAGCTCGACTACGGCCCTATCAACATCTGTCCGGGATATAATACTTCCGCTTAGTTTTAGGTTCTTATTTATAATTTCCCTATACTTATGCCAGTTAGCTTTTTTATAGTTAAGATAAGATTGCACACTTGTCTCTATCTTAGGTATCTTATCGAGAGCAATGAGGACTGGTAGGTGGTCTGAGTTTAATTCATTTAGCACGTCTATACTAATATCACATTTTAGGTTTTTGCTAAATCCTATATCTACAGTATTGGGCATCGCATTATTATACGGGTACAATGTAAAATTGTCAGGGCAGAGTATTTTATAGGAGTGTTTAGGTACATAGTTAAGGAGAATTTTGCCGTTGGTGTTATCTCTTCGGCAGTTCCATGCTGTGTTTTTGGCGTTTAGGTCGCCGTAAAGCAGGACCTTGTCTCCAGTGTTAAAAATGTTTCGTAGATCTTTTTCAAGAATTTTGCCCTTGGGGGGTTTATAGCCTGATATTATCACAGTGTTATCCGCGAGCATAATTCCTACCGCTTCTATTGTTTCGGTATTTATTGGTATCTCATGGAATTTAATTTCACGTTTAATCAAAATCATAACGCCCCCACCTGTTCCTCTATTGCTTCGATCTTTTCTTACGGAGACGTAGCCAGGTACTTTAATTTCTTTATCAATACTGAGTTTGGTTTCATTCAAAAGCATAATATCTATTTTATGAAAGTGCAGGAAGTGCTTAAGTTCGTTTAAATTTCCTAATATGCCATTTATATTAAAATGGCCTATTTTGAGGTTAATGATGTATCTTTTAGTATTTTCCATTTACAACGTCGGTAAATACTTGTATTCTGGCTAGGTCGTCCTTGCAATTTACTAGTCTAGTGTTTAATTCTCTAACTATCTTAAGCATTCTACTTACATTACATAATTGGTTTAATTTCTTTATCTCATCCATCAGGCTCTGATAATCTGACATACCAGCGTTCGCTCTCACGTGTTCGTTGTTACCTTGTGTATTTTCATTCCTGGTCCATGCTGTTACCGTTGGCTGCATCACTTGGGGAGAGGAAGTTCTCTTAGGTCCCAAGGGGGGGAAGTCCTGTTGTGTCGGTGGAGGTGGTTGTTGCCATCTATTCTTTGGTACGTGATGTTGTGGTATCCTTGTGCCTCCGGCTGGAAGTTTATTTTTGTTGTTGTTGTTTCTCTTTGCTTGCACTTTTGCAAGGTGCTTAATGTACTCTGGGCAGTTCGAATAATTTGCTGGGTGGGGTCCTCCGCAATTAACGCATTTAGCTGGATGGTCCCTGGGTTTCACGCAGTCCTTGGTCAGGTGGGTCCCGTCGCATTTTACGCATTTTGGGTTGTTCTTGCAGTATAGGGTGCCGTGTCCGAACGTTTGGCAGTTGTGACATTGGGTGACCCTTCTTGAGTTTCTATATTTCTCCCATTTTACTTTCACATGGCAGATGTATCTGATGGCCCATACTTCTTTCATGTCGACTTCCTTGTCGAAATCTAGCTTGTAGATTGGGTCCATATATGGGTGCTCCGCTGTATTTTTCTTTTTTAGGATTGAGACCTTCCTACACTTGATTCCTTGGGCTCTTAGATTTTCGATGATTTCTTCTGCTGGTAGGTTGGGTAGTCGTTTGGCCACAATGTGTTTAGGCCTTAATTCCTTTGGTGCGTAGGTGTAGAATGCCATTTTGTCCGCTCTTAGTTTTTTCAGCAGTGCCATGTAGTCGACCGTGTTTAAGGTATAGATCTTGAGTTCTGCTGAAGTATAGTCTATCCTTGTCTTCTTATCTGTGCATCCTTCTATTATTGCTTTAATGCACTTGGTGTAGTCGTTGATCTTTTCCGTTACGACGATTGGGGGGGGCTTGGCCTCTTTTCTAGGTGTCTCTTCTCTGTCATCTTCATCAGTGTCAGCTTCATCGTTTTCAGGGGGTTGGAGCACTCCAAAGCTGTTGTAAGTTGGTATAGGTTCTGGCTCCATGCTAGGTTTCTTTCTCTTGGATCTGCTCGGGCGGAAGTCGTCCTCCATGTTTATTTTTCTTATTCTCACTTTTGTAGGTGCATTTATTATTGGGTATGAGTCCGAGGTGGGATGCTCCGTTGGTTTAGATTGAGACGCGCGCCACACGCCTTCGTCTCAGGAAACGCGCGCCAGACGCCTTCGTTTTTGATGAGAGTTAATCAATGGGTTGAGTGTGGTAGCCAGTCAATCTGATTCGTTGTTTAGTCAGATAGTTTAAGACGCGCGCCACACGCCTTCGTCTCAGGAAACGCGCGCCAAACGCCTTCGTCCTTCTCGATCTCTCGAGGTCTTTCTTCAGCATCCGCGCTTTGTATGTAGTGCCTTGGACGTGCGCCAGACGCCTTCGTCCAATCTGAGCGGAGACGAATCAAAACTCAACGACTGTCCGACTGTCAATCCATCTGAATCATCAATGTCTATTGTCTAATCCGAATCGTCTCTGATCTAGCTGCCTTGCAGCGCTTCCTTTTACATGCTTTTCGCTCGGGTGCGCGCACTCTGACCGACGATTGCGCGCACCAATCAGGGCTGCCTACCGACTTTACGCGCCTTCCCCCTCCTAAAGTTCTTGACCAATCAAGTCATTTCTCTGTCAGACTCGGTACGTGTTAGGCGGTTTCTACCTCGCTCTCCAAAACTCTTACATATTAATATAAACTTATATAATATAAATGATAATATAAACTAATATAAACTAATACAAACTTATATAAATAAAATATCGAAGGGAAGAACAATTGTCCTTCTTTTCCTATAAATCCCGAATAACTTTTCAGTCACTTCCATATCACTCTTACATGTAATAATTTTAATATAAATAATCTCGATGTCTCTGTGGACCTTTCGGTCATTTTGTTTTCTTGAGACACGACGCGATTCCCTGAAAGTTAACCTGGAGAATACGTTGATAATTAATAGTAGCTAATACTGCCTGCATTTTACTTTCTAATTAATTGACTATTTAACCTATAATTATATGATTATTATGAACACTAACAATTCTAACCATAATCAAACGTCTCTATTATTTAATTGAATTAACCTGTTAATTTATTATTTTGCTCGTTCACACCCACAAAATGACCACGGATAATTGATCAGGTCATCCGTAGTCCCTAGAGCATCAAATCAAAAAATAATTAAATTATAAAATAAGGAAAAAACCAGAAATTTTAGAAATTAATTCTAATTAAGGCAGACAAATAAAAACAGTCAAGGTTTAAACATAGGAAGTATACAATGGGAAAAAAATTCTAGAAAGTAATTCTAATTTCCCAAATACGTGCTATCCTTTTGATATTTCGAACCCCCGTTACAGATGGGCGGAGCACTTGGTCCCGGCATGTCATACCGCTGTACCTAGAGCGTACCTGAACGAACCCTAGGCTTGCATTCTTACAATCCTTAGACATTATTTACCCCTCAATGTCTTTTAAATGAGTAAGCGAGGATCGTTTTCGCGAAAAACGAAGGACTTTGGAAATACCGCAATTAGTTTCAGGTATAGAATATTAAGTGCTCCTTCGTTTGTCGCCTTATAAGCCGATGGCGCATATCAATTTTAACGTCTTTTATTTTATTTTAAGGGGAAAATTTTAATATGTGTATTGTCATTATTAGGAGAGTTTATGCAAGTAACTAAAACAAAGTGAATATAATAATTTGACCACCCACTCTATGTTCAATATGCTACGAAATGATAATCTTCTTTTAATGCGTCTTGAAAATATAAATTCAAAAACTGTATATTTTACATAAAATATAAATATATTTTGTAAAAAATGTTGTAAATTATTGAGATGTATTTTCATTGTCATCTTGATAAAAACTGGTGCATTCCTCCAAGGTGAGATTAAAATAAAAATTCTAGTGCATAATTCCCCAGACTCCAGTAAATCCCCAGATCCTGCCGTAATAAATGGAATCTATTATTTATTTTTCCGTATTACCAAACCAGAGTGTGCGTTCTTCGTCTGCACGAGTCCATTAGTATCGCAGTGAACGCAATTCGTACCACTTAGGCTCGCTCAGTGATATTTATTTTCAATTCCAACCACTCTTTCCAGATCTTCCTTCTCACTTTTCAATGTATACAGTATTTCAGTATACATCACAGTATTACACTATACAATATATCACATTCACATATAGGGGAGTACTTTTTGCGAAACAGAGCAAAAATGTATAGACGCAGGTTAACACTGACACATATATCTTGCCATTGGCGGCGACAAATGTTGGCTTTATAAAGTTCCAATCTTCCGGTGTATAAATGAATGTTACAAACGACTGGGACGGACAACAGCAGAGTCGTCGGAGAGATATGCACATTGAGCAATGTATCACTCGTAACCCCACGGATCGTGGAAAATATCAGCTATCAGCACCCGGAAATGCATTTTTTTGTTCCTCACTTTCAAGCATTTAAATCGATGATTTCCTTTTATTTCTTGTTTTACCATTTTATTGTTACAACTTTAAATTGATTATTGTAAGAGTGCAGTATTAGAAGGGACAAAGTCAGAAAAAATGATTTTGTTGAATTTACAATGTATGTGATTGAGGTAACCAAAATTTTTGGTTGAATTTAATAAATACTTAAAATTTATTAAAAGTAACTAAAGTATTTAGTTGGATAAACCAAATTTTATTTATTTACGTGTTGATCAGTTTCCTATGACATGAAATTAATTCTAGCCGATAGTTCTGATTGATTTCAAAGAGTGCATAGAGTGCCAGTTTTGAAATATATATATAATATAATATATTTTTTTTGAAAACTAAATGATTAGTTTTTGACCCAGAAAATTAAAAAAATAGAGTCCCAGGTGGAAATTTACAACCAGCTTGGTACCGCGCCAGTACCGTATAAATATCTGAAGTACTGGCATGGTACTGGCATAGTGTTGGCAATGAGGACGGCCTAACACCATCGCGGCTCCGAAAGGTAACTTGGCTGGAAGTTGTCCGTAGGTACTGGCGCGGTACTGGACATCGGTACCATGCCATCACTGACATCTGTACTGGTTTAGTACTGGCATTACTCCGAAGTCGGTTGCTAGCCGACACTATTATTTCCATAAGAATAGGATATTAAATTTTAAGGAATTGATTTAGTACAATTTTGGTGGACGTTAAGATAAATTTGAATTTGTAGTGATACAGGTTCGAATTTAGTTTTTAAAAAATATTCTATTATCAAGAGAACAAAAATTTAGTACATACAGTAGTTTACTGAACCAACAACGCGTGCCCAAGCCTAAAGCATATCTTTGGCTTTATTCACAGGTTATTACCGACATTGCTATTGTTATTATGTAACGCTGTCGCTAGAATAGCAACCACAAACGTGACTAGTCCACATTGTTTGACATTAAACGTACTTTGTACACTCTTCATTAAAGACGCGATATATCGACAAGTAAGGCATGCACTAATTTACGCAAATGAATAAAAGGAGCAAGAAAAAATGGCAATTAACAAGAAGACGTGAAAAGTAACTTGCGTATCTGATTATCACACCTGCAAAATCAAAAGAAACAATCGTTTTATGGTTATCGAGATACGAAAATTTTCTGTTTGTGAACATAATACTGATATGCTAATTAAACACCACTAACAAGTTTATCTTACTCATGTTTAAGGCCATGGATTAACCAAACCACGTGAGTCGGTAATTGAAATGAGTGTCTGTAAAGTTATTCGAAAATTAATAACTAAAATGAATCTTCAGTACCAGATCTGTACCAGAAATGAAACATCGAATCTAACCTACGCCTGATCAGGGATATTTAAATTCAAGAAAATGGCCTTAGATAATCGGTTTGCCCAGGATCAGACCAAAATCAGCGTTTAATGTAAAGCCGGGGCTTGCCAGACCTGGGCCTTGTCGAGGCCACAGTAAAATTTCTGAATCGATATTTTATATCTTAATTTAGACTATTATTAAATTCGTGTAATTAATTTTCATAATACAATGATAAATCTATACACTATGATACTTAAGGTAGTTTTCATCCACGAAAATTATACCTCAGGCAAAAATAGATAATTTTGCTTTCATGAATAGCAATATTATTATAGAAGGGCTATTTTGAAAGAGAAAAGATTATTTTACATGAAAAAAATTTGAAACACAGAAAAATAATTTTATTAATAAAGGATGTGTGTCAATAACCTAGGTAATTTCCCCTATAAATCACGAAAAATAAAATAATTGCACAGAGCTTTACTGCTACATTTTTTCAATACTAGACTACCGACTCTGTGCGTTTTGCATAATATATCTTGCCTTTGATAAATATTTTTGTTTTTGTTTATAGTTTGAAATAGGATATTTTTGGGAATTTTCTCAAAAATTGATCATTTTTGTAGCTTTAACATTTTTTTTATACATCAGCGCAATCTCCCAACACTTTATCCTTTACATATATGATTTAACATATTGTAAACAGTAACATATATAAATAAAAAAGTGTTGGTCCAGTGCGCTCGTATGTTACACATATGTGTACGTAAAGGTCAAACCGTACTAGCGGCAAGAAAAATATCCTAGACGCCGCTACGTCACAGTGGTCTGATGATGATGACAGCGAAAACTCAAGTTAATTATTTTTACTATTTTCATTACTAATTAACGATAATCTAACTTGTTTTAGTTTATTATTAACTTAATGATCTTATTAAACTTGACTATTTTTTGTTTCAAACATAATAAAATATTTGACTTTATTTGGCTTGTTTCTTACATACAATTACCCTTAGTTGGTAAATATATGAATAAAAATCCAAAACTCTTCAGGGGAAAATATACCTATGTTATTGACACCCATCCTTTTATTTTTGACCCAACTTTTTTTCTTATTGCTTCTTGCCAAATTCTAAAAAATTATGCGATTCTAATAAATCATAAATCATTTTTTCAGAGAAAAGATTTCCCACAACTTCACCGTTTCTGATTTTTAAAAATAAATTCTTTAATGGCTGAAACCATCAAAAAAAAAATTTTCAAAACGAAATTTTTATAAACAAATTACTGAATTTGATAATAATTTATTCATTTTCGAAAATTGGAAATGGTTAAGTTGTAGGGAATCTTTTTCTTGAAAAAGTGATTTGCAATTTAATAAAATCGCATAATTTTTTAAAATTTGGTATGAAGTAATAAGAAAAAAATATTTTAAAGAATTTGAAAATCTTTCTGTGGAAAAAAAGACGCTTTCGACTGCGCTGGGATTCGAGCCCAGGTCTTTCGATTGCCGGTCGAAAGAGGACACCTGTCGAAAACTTATCCTATCTGATACGTGACTAGTGATCCTCCGATAATGTAGGCAAAAATAAAATTTATTAATAAAATTATTTTTCTGTATTTCAAATTTTGTTCATGGAAATTAATCTTTTCTCTTCAAAAATAGCCCTTCAATAATAATATTGCTATTCTTGAAAGCAAAATTATCTATTTTTTCCTGAGGTCTAATTTTTGTGGATCAACTACCTTAAAGTATGGATAAAATGATGAATCATTAAATTCAGGATTTAATATTTGTTGAACATATTGTAAATTCATATTTAGATATTGAGGTATTCCATTAGTGCACTTAAACACAGGGTGATTGAATGAATCTTGCATTAAGGAGGGTTCTCTTTGAGGTATACGATCTGGCGTTTGGACTGTCGGTTTAAAACGCGTTGTCTATGACTGCATGCATATTCCCTCTGACAGCTTAACAGAGGGAACGGCGCTGCCTGACAGCTGTCGATAGATTTTACATTTACTCTACGCGTCTATCATGTCTATACATATCTAATAATCACTTTATAACAGCATCAGCTCCAATAGGAAGTTATTACGAAACACCAACTACAAAGACTCAAGTCATTGCATATTTATGTGTATGCATATAGAAAAATCTGTATATTCAATATCATAATTGCAGTATGATTATTAGATTATTTCAATATTTGTTTAAAAATCTTCTCTAATCACTTAAAAATTCTTTATTTTCCTTATTTTGAATCTGGCCCTGAATACACTGTTAGAAATTCTCTGAAATTTACGACATTTTTACATTACAAGAGTAACGAAAAATTCTATGAAACTTAGGATACTTTTGAATAAATGTATCTTTAACTTGAGAAGAATTGACTGGAAGTTCTAACAATTTTCTTCAAATTACGAAACTGTAACATAAGTTTTACTCACTTGGGTTGTAAAATTTTTTTGTGTTGCAAGTTTCACAACTCTTAGATAAAAGTATTTAAATATTCAGTAAGGTAATGGAACCAATACTCGATCAGCATCCATGTAGGTTACGGAAAAAGACAATTCAAAGTGTATAGCATTAGAGTAATAAATTAAACTTTTGTGTATATATTGTAGAAAAAGGTTTTTTTTATCGAATTCCAGACGCAGAAAATTTTTTTGTGTCGTTTTGTAAATGAATTAGGCGTTTTTAAAACATTACTTTTGGGTACCAATACACGATCACCGAAAACCCCGCGAAACCAGTAGTCGATCAGCAAGGGACCAATAGTCGATCATGTCATTTGTGATCAGATGTTTTACGGAGAGTAAAGTTTTTCTTTTCTGATCTTCACCATCTGCAAATGATTATTTTATTAATGTAGTATGTACTGTAACTCATAGTTAAATTTAAAATACAGGTCACTGTGAAAGTATATATGCACATCAAAACAATCACATAACCTCAAAAACATACATACAAAAATTAAAGCATTTATGTGAAAATTTTTGAAAAATATCACTTCTTTTATAGTTTTCACTAATCGAGCACTATAAAATTTCGACCAGAAGTTAAAAAACTCATTTTTAAGAATTAAAAAAAACGAACACAGCATCGCGGTAGGCTGATCGACTTTTGGTTCCCCTTCGCTTTTTGTATACCAAAAGACGATCAGCGTTTATTACATATTTAATCAAATTTTTGATTATAATTACTGTCTGTAATAATAGAAAATGCCTTCATAGGCCTGGTAATGCCTTCTCTCACGCGATTTTTCCAACTTTTCCCTGATTATCGTCCAACTTAGCACGGACACATGAGAGTTGACGGCACCACTGATCGACGGCGCAGGCGACTGTAACGCACGAAATTCAACGAGCGCGTAGGGGAAATATTTTTCTCATACACTATGTTATATTTTTGAATAATAATTGGGCACTATAATATTGTTAAGTATTTTTTTTAAATGTTACAATTTTTTTGCAGTATTTTGCTCTTTTGAATTCATAATAAACATGAATTCATACCGAAGTAATCGAGTATTGGTTCCATTACCTTACTTTGTAACTAAAAATTTAAAAATTTTCTCTTAAATTTACCAAAAAGTGGATGAATTTTAGTTATGGTTTTGGGAAATTTTCGTAAAAATTTGTTAAGCTGTAAATCTTTCGATCGGGAGATGTTTTTTGAGGCACAATAGATTAGTTCAATGTTCAATTAACAATCTATTACACGGAGAAACTTTTTATATCAATTTTTACTATAGTATTTTTCAATTTAGGGAAAAACGTATCACTTTGAGAATTTTTGTTAGTAAAAATACTAAACTTTATAATATTGATATGAAACTTTAGTATGAACTATAGTAAAATTTGCTATGAACTATGCTGAAGTTTAATATCATTATTATAAAGTTTAGTATTTTTACTAACAAAAATCCTCAAAGTGATACGTTTTTCCCTAAATTGAAAAATACTATAGTAAAAATTGATATAAAAAGTTTCTCCGTGTAGAAGATTTTATGAAGAAGTCTTCAAACGCTTCGGAATGTTTCAAAGTCTATAGAATAAGTTTCATTAAGCCATCATATCTGAACATTTCTTTATTTTCTTCTAGAAATCTTTATGTCCATTTTTATATTCTGAATTCTCCTTGAAAGTTTTTAAAGTCATCAAAAATTTTTTATAATTCTAAGCTTTTGAAATTTTTCTTAAATATGCTTAAAATTTTCTAAACCCTAAAAAAATAATTTTAAAATTGATGAAATATCTTCCCAAATCTTTTAACATGTTTTGAAAATTTCTAAGGTTCTTTGATACTTTTATAAATTTTGGAAAACTCATAGTCATAAAAAATTCCTTAAAATACATTATAATATCTTTAACTCTTTCTTTCTGTTTTTTTTTTTAAGTAAACTTGAGTCCTTTGAATTTGTCTAGAGTTTCTTAATTGGACTAACCTTCAATTTTATAATCTTTGAATATTATAAAATATTTCGAAATTGAGGAATTTCCATGAAGTGCTATTGTACAATATTTATATGTCTCTTTTAGTTTCTGATTTTCTGTTATGGTATGTCTACCTTTCAGTGTTTCTATCATAGAAAAATAATCATGTAAAGGGTCTTTAATAATTAATTATTTAATAAAATATGCTTAATTGACGAGTCAATGGCTATTTTTAGTAAATCGATGCTTTTGAGAACCACTGTTTGAGATAACGTGTGTTCAGTGTACCTGCGCCGTCGTATGGAACTCGTAGAATGATAAGAAATGCCTTTGGTCTCGCGTGTCGCATTATTTCACGTTCCGTTTTGAATATTTATGAGGGTTGTCCATCAACCGTGCATTTTCATTCTAAAGTCGCGGGACTGTCAGGGGCAGATTGGCTCAAAAGATATACTACACATATAATCTATCCAACTGAAATAAACCCTCCTTTCCTCTCCATTAAGAAAAATTAAGAAAACTTCTCTTCATGCGGAAATAACAAATTCGTCATTTGAATATTCATTCTATCAGTCATGTAATCGGAGCTTATTTAAATCTTTAATAATAGACTATATTTGTTGTAAGTGGAATTAGGAAGTTGATATGCGTGAAGATAATTGACTACAAGCTGAATGTATTTAATAAATTTGTATTTATTATCAAGGTACATTACGATTCTAAAATTCATAAAAAGATTTCCATACATTAAAGATTTCTGCTTTTTATGAATTAAGTTGCAAATTTCGCAGTTTGTTTTATATTTGCGTTTCCTCAATTTATTATTGATTATTTTTATTTATTACAGACTATCAAGCTTGTAGACTCATCTTTGTATTGTGAATTGATTGTTGTGGAGCTTTTACTATAGGGCTTTCATAAATTTTTGTTTGATTCTTTGAACTGAATTTTTTATTAAAAGTCAAAGATAATTCTGGTTCAATATGTTAAGCTAATGATATTTTTCATTTTAGTTCTTATTTAAAATAATAGTTATTAAAGCCAATTATTAACAACAACATTGTATGAAATTATTATTTGAGGGTTGATACAAGTCCTATTTTATGAACAAAATAAATAAATGAAAAATACGAAAATGCATAAGTAGTAATTCCAGTTATAGTGAGACTTAGAGTAGGGGAGAAGCGGCGAAATTGGCGCGTCGTCTAAATTGGCGCACCCTATTTTCAAGAAAATGATAACATAAAAAAAAATGAAAATAATTCTATCGTGTGCATTCTTGTATAATATGTATTTGATAGCAAAAATTATAAACATCTAATTATTTGATACAGTTTTATTGCGATTTATCATTTTTTGGCATTTAATGGTTATGATCGAAGCCGTTGAGTTAAATCATTAAATAAAAGGAATTTAAGGTGAATCAGATTAATGCAACGATTTTATAATCTTTGATATTTAATCTTACGATGAGGATAGCATATTTGTATGAGAAATAAGAATTTTACGTAAAAAGTATTTAATTAATGAACGATACACTTGCGGCAAAATTGGCGCATACGAGATTCAGATCAGAGGCGAAGTTGGCGCACGTGTTGTGTTTCTGGAAACCGGTGACTGAAGTCAAGTGCTCGGATGTTTATGATTGGAAATATGAAGAAGATAGTAAAAGTACACAATTATTAATTTATAGATATATAGATTTCAATGTTGCTGGACTTTTCTGCTAATTTTTTCTTACGCTTTTTTGTGACATGGGAGGTAATATAATTCGCAAAACTGATTTAACGACTTTGTAAGGTTATGTTTATTTGAACTATCAGTGGTTTAAATTTTTTTTTAATATTGATGTATTAAGGTATTTCGAAAGCGATTTTTAATAATTAATTTTCAGTCTGACAGTGTTTTGAAAGCTTTTTCAATTTTAAGATGGGAAAGAAATGCAAGTAAAAAATTTGTATTTTATTCCTTAGAATCGATATTTGTAAATGGGATTTGAACTGAATTGAAACAAATGGAGAATTATAAACGTGTCTTCATAAATGGTTCGTGGTTCTTCTAAGATTTGCAGCAAGCTACAAAAGCCGTGAAAAATGGATTCTCTATTCACTCAAGTGCAAAAAAGCATGGAATTCCAGAAAGCACTTAAAGAACGAAAATTAAGAAAAAAAATGTCAGTCCTTCACACTTTGGCAGGAAAAGTTATTTTTCACCTGAAAGAGAAAAGTTACTTTCCAAGTATCTTATTGATAAGTCAAAAATTTTTTACGGTTTGACAGGATTAAAATTCAGACATGTGGCATTTGAACTGGCAGAAAAATTAAAAGTAAAACATAATGCTAATAGGACCAATAAAGTTGCCGGAAAGGATTGATTAAAAGGATTTTTTAAGAGAAATCCGGAACTGAGCATCAGAAAACCAGAGGCAACTAGTATCAATCGAATAAAAGGCTTTTGTAGAACAGAAGTTGAGAAATTTTATAGGAATTTACACACTTTGTACGACGACTATCACTTCGATGCAGATCAGGTTTTCAATATGGATGAGACTGGCATCTCTACCTTACAGGTACGAATAATTTTATGTCATATACCTTTAAGTTTAAAAATGTAAGACTTGAACAAATCTCTAAGGACAAGTATAAAATACTTTGCACCTTTTCGGGTACCGGAAAACGTATTAGCGCCGAAAGGAAAAAAAAGAGTTGGTTCTCTAACTTCGTGGGAAAGAGGAAAGAACACGACCGTAACTTGTGCAATGAGTGCCGCTGGACAATTTGTACCACCGATGTTCATATTTGCTAGAGGGAAAACTTCGAAACAATTGGGAAAAGGAGCACCACATAAATCTGTAATCGAGTGTACAAAAAATGGCTGGACAAACGAACAAATGTACGTTCGTTGGCTGAAACACTTTGCAATAGAAGTGAGACCATCAAAAGACAGGCCAATTCTCCTAATTGTAGACAATCATAACAATCATGCAACTCTTGAGGCGTATGAATTTTGCAAAAAAAATGATATTCATGTGTTGTCCTTACCTCCACACACTTCTCACCGAATGCAGCCATTAGACATGACTTTCTATGGTCCTCTAAAAAAAGCTTACTTTAGAGAGTGCGATCTGTATATAAAATCTCACAATTTCGTAAAAATAACACCTTACAAAGTCGCAGGTTTGTCGAAATTACATTTTTCGTATTTGATACAGAATAGATAAATAAATGGATATATATATTTTTTTTTATTTTAGAGATTTTCAATGCAGCATATAAGAAAGTTTGTTGCATGGAGAAGGCTGTTAACGGGTTTAAAAGCACGGGGATCTTTCCAATCAATCCAGACGTCTTCACAGAAGAAGATTTTATAAATGATTCAGAAAACTTAAGCATGGAGCAACCCGTGGAAGCAGGTGACACCGACGTAATTCTTGACGTTAATTTACCTGTTGTTGACCTCATATGCATTCGTGCAGACTCCCAGGAGGAAAATGATGCTAGTACCAACGAGAATAATCCAGACCTTCAAAACCAGAGCCATTTTACTGATCCAGAGTCATCGTTCGATGTATTCTTAAAAGAACTTGTTCCAAAACCAGCAGCGTTACCAAAACCGACTTCCACAAAAAGGGGACCGTTGAAAAGACTACATTCTGAAATGTTGACTTCACCAGAGAGTAAGGAAGTGCTTGAAACGAAAAGAAGAGTGCGCGAAGAGAAAATTAAAAAAGCTGATGGAATTCAAAAGAAGAAAGAACTTAATGCGAAAAAAAGAGTTGAAAAAACTGAAGAAAACCTGAAGAAGAAAGAAATACGAGAGAAGAAGAAGGCTGAAAAAACTGAAGAAATTAGAAAGAAGAATGAAGCGCGAGAAAAAAAGAAAGCAGAAAAGGCTGATCAAATCCGTGCAATCAAAGCAATGAAGCAACAGAAACTTCCAAAGACGTCGGGGAAATGTGCGAATATTCGGGTCTAGGCGCGAAATAAATAAATAAATAAGTTTGATTGATTGTTTCTATTATTTATAAGTCTTCTAACGTTAATAATTTTATGTAATTCTAATTACAAATTCAAATAATTCTCTTTAAAGATGATTTCAATTCGAATATTCACTTAAATATCCACAATTCCCAGTATTGTATTGTACAAATATTAAATATATTTCAACTGTGGCTGGTTTATGTTAATAAAGGTATAAAAGAACTTCACATATCTTGATATACTATCTCAAATTTAGTTTCAAATTATAACTACCTCTTTTCAGTAACCTTTGCTACTGAAATGCAATTCTAAATCTATGAAAATATAACTAATACTTTTTCCTTCGGAAATCTGAATAAACACCTGCTTTAATAATTTTCAAGGCAATCTTTACCCATTGGAAAGTGTAGTAAAGATATGCAGCTATTAAATAAATATTTTTTCCTAATTTTTAGTCATGTACTTTTTTTTTTAACTAGCATTTTCTATTAGGTGCGCCAATTTCGCCGCTTCTCCCCTAAGTAGATAAGTTCCAGAATAAAATATGTTAGGTAAAAAGGTATAGCAACTCAGTTGAAATATTTATAATATTCAAAGACGCAAATGAAAATTAATGGAAATTAAATTTCCATCCCAATACTGAAGTTTGTATTAGCATGATGATTCGTTATCAAACCATTTGCAATTGATGTAATAAAAGTTTACATACTGTTTACATGAGTATCCAATGAGAGTTCTTAAATTTCATCCGAAAACGTATGCAAGTATCTATGTGAAATGAATTACTGTAAATGCAGAGATATAATCATGATAACATCCATGTCCAGTAACTACAATAATATGTAATAATAAATAATTTACAATGGAACATGTGGTTTTAGAGATTTTTCTGTTATAAAAACTTGTTTGCTACGCTAGTGTTGTGAAGGGTCCTGTCCTGCAATCAACACCACATGCAAAATACCCTCGCTGCATCACACACTTCCATATGGAATTTAATCACTTCGCACACAAAGTTGCACCCTGCAAGGTTTTTGAAGAGGGGAAAGGGTCATCATCGAAGTACCCTCCCATAACGGTGATACCGTGACTGTGAATAATTTTGACGAATGATCCCTGATTCAGCCCCAGTCAGGAGGAAAGTAATGCGATAAAAAGCAATATGGAACTCAAAATAATCATTCGTTTTATAAACTACCCTTCCTATTATGTATCTTACTTATTGAAAACGTAATCTAATTAGATTTCCAGCCATAAAAATAACAAGTCAATAAATCAGCTAATCAAGCAAAAATATTGAAATCATTCCGGGAACAATATTTTTTTACTTCAATGGACAGTTTTGAACCAGCACTGGGCCAAGCAGAAACTGATGCTTACTCTTTTGGATAAGATTTGAGACCCGGTACTGGAACGGTAGTGATAAGTTTTCCTAAATACTGGTTAGCGCCTGTCGAGGAATTCGAGAAGTTCCTAGAAAGAAATGGGAGTGTCTATCTGAAGAGTTTTTCAACAATGTTTTTATCCGCCGTACAACGAAAGTTAGCCTTTTCGGTATCGTTTTGCGTGGGGAAAGTTAATTTTAACGCACGAGTGCGGGAAAATCAACTTTCCGTACGCAAAATGGCACCAACTTGCCTAACTATCGGTATTTAGCAAAAAAAACTCGCTCTTCCGTTAAAATATTATTATTGCAGAGATTATTTGAAAGAAAAGGAATTAATTTCCTAGAAAAAAATTTGAATCATAAAAAAATAATGCATCTAACAAATTTTATTTTTACCCGAAATTTTTTTCTTATCGCTTCATACAAAATTTTAAAAAATGATGCGATTATAATAAATCAAGAATCATTTTTTCTGGAAATAGAATTTTCACAACTTTACCATTCCCAATTTTAGGAAATAAATTCTTCAATGGCTAAAACCATTAGAACCCAGGTGCGAATTGACCGTCGGCCCACGGTTGGGCCAACCTTGTTGGCCAGAGGTCGGGCCAACTAGTGAAATGATAACGCTATCCGTCCATTGGCGTGAACAGTTGGCCCGACGCTGGGTGCCGGAGATGGGCCGTCCTAGGTCAAAATATGCTTGTACCCGTGTAGAAAATGAAATCAGGGCAGTATCAGGCCCTGATAAGGTACATTATTTGATTACTACATTATTAGTACGTTATCGATACATTATTTGTAATCGCACGCTTGAATTAAAAATTTCATATTCGCTTTTGGATTCGAACCCTCTAACCTACCTATATTATCTACATAACTAAACGCATTCCTAACGCCTAAAGCCTCTCGGCTATTCTTGCTTACCATATTCCGAATAAAATCTCGCTTATAAGCTACTGCTGCATAGGCCGTATAAGATGGGTCTGTACCCTGTTAATGAGCAATGTTTTTGTTTCAGGTATTTTAATCAGTTATGGGTTTAAAATTTTTACACTTTCAATGACTGAATTAAATTTCTATATAACACAGTATTTTTGTATGAAACTTGGAAAAACCTTTTTTATCAAATACATTATCTTATAAGAAGTTGTATACTTTAGAAGTATACATTCTTACAGTACTTTAGTAATAATTTACATAGTATACAACTTTTTACATTTTAATGTCAAGATTTTTTTACTTTTTTTTATATATTTTTTTTTACATAGGGCAATGTCCGCACGGTTATAATCTAGTTGATAATATGCCGACGATTGGTTCAACCATGGCCCAAAGATGGGCCGACCAAACTATCACGGTCATCTAAGGTAATTCGCCAAGGTTGGCCCGACAGTCCGTTCGAGTCTGGGCCATAGTTGAGCCGACGGTCGGGCACATCTTTGGTTGCCGATGTTGGCTGCCAAAGTTGGTAAAACCGAAACTACCACAGTTGGTCCAACTATGATCACCAAACCTTGGTTGCCAGAGTAGGGCCAACCGTGGCCCGATGGTCCAACTCTGGCAGCCGACCGAAATTCGCACCTGGGAGGTTGGCCTGACAGGTCGGTTTGAGTCTGGGCCATAGTTGGTCCGACGGTTGGTCATGCAATGGTCACGAACTCTAGTTAATAATATGCCAACGATTGGTTAAACCATGGCCCAGAGGTGGGCCGACTGAGCTGTCACGGTCATCTAAAGTAATTCGCCAACGTTGGCCCGACAGGTCGGTTTGAGTCTGGGCCATAGTTGAGCCGACGGTCGGGCACATCTTTGGTTGCCGATGTTGGCTGCCAGAGTTGGTAAAACCGAAGATACCACAGTTAGCCCAACTATGGTCACCAAACCTTGGTCGCCAGAGTAGGGCCAACCGTGGCCCGATGGTCCAACTCTGGCAGCCGACTGAAATACGCACCTGGGAAATCAATTTTATAAAACAAAATTCTTATAAACAAATTGCTAAATTTGGTAATAATTTATTCATTTTAGAAAATTGGAAACGGTTAAGTTGTAGAGAATCTTTTCCTGGAAATATGTTGTGGTCGCGCTTCTAGCTCCGTTCTTGTTTGGATCTCGCGCTTCGCGCTCGATCTTATATTCTTTGCATGCATGTACGTTTGTTTCTTGTAATTTGATATTGAAGCTCAAGTCAATTTTATAATAATATATTTTATAATATAATAGTCAACTCAATTTTATAATATTGTATTTGTGAACTACATTTTCCCAAAGTTACTAAATTTTTTTATTTCAAATGAAAAAGGAAATACATTTTACTTAAGGTTGCTTTATCGGCCTTAAGGAACATATTCTCATCATGACACTCGCGCTTCGCGCTCGATTTTCTGTATACATTTCTGTAACTTTCTAATAATTTACATCATTAAAAAAAATTTATTTTCTTCCAAATATGTCGAAACGGAACAAAATTCGTAGACTGATTTTAAGCAAACGATTTTTTATCTCAACCCTTATTTTGTATCTCATATATTTTGGTTAAAAAATAGAATTGTTGATTCTCAATAGTCTTTTTTTAAAACTAAAACATAAAATTTACATCTTGTCAAAAAATGTCCTAATTAGAATTTGTAGACCTCATTTAGGCAAATAATTTTCCATATTTGAACGTTTTTTTCGTATGTCACGTATTTTGTTTAAATAATGGAATTTTTGAATTTTAATCGTATTTTTTGCAATAAAAATGAAAAATATACATTTTACCAGAAACTATGCCAGACTAAATTTGTAGATCTTATTGAAACAAACAATTTTGCAAACTTACATTTTTTTCGGATTTTACATATTTTGGTTAAAAAATTGAATTTTGGATTTTCAATAGTATTTTTTTGAATTAAGAAGAAAAATATACATCTTATAAAAAAATGTTGCGATTTTAACTTGTAGATCTTTATGTAGTAAACAATTCAGTATCATAACTTTTTTTCGTATCTCGTATAATTTAACTGGAAAATGGAATTTAGATATTGACTTTTTTCAAGTTTTAACATATTGTGACTTCCCTCATTTGCACGATAAAAGTACTCAGTATAATTTACTGTAAAATCCAGTTCAACAGCTTTTCGTGCACATTTTTCTTAGAATTTAGTAAGTTTCGCAGTTCTTCACAGTAAACTCTAAAGATTGAGCGGTCATGTGAACTGTGTAGCGCTGTAAGATTTCCTAAATTCTGAGACAAATGCGCATGGAAAGCCGCTTTACTGGATTTTATAGTAAATCTTACGGGGTACTTTTTTCCGTGTTACAGTATTGATTTAATAGACGACTTCCCCTTGGGGTATAAAATATTGTATAACAGTTTTATATTCTATTTAAATTATCTAATTTTCATATAAAGTACAGTTTTATATCGACGGAAAGAATTGAGTCTGAACTGAAGTCCCTGAGGGCTTAGATTTAGAGTGTCATTCTCTGAAAATAAAATCTCAAGTGGTCACGTACCTTTAGGGCGCGGAAGTCTGCAAGGGCGTTGGAGAACTTTCTGATAGAGACGTGTGTTTCCATAGAAAATAACGGAACGAATTGGATACGACTGAGAGAAATTTGTTCTGTACTCGATCGGTCGACACGGTACCGACTTTACTTTAAAGTGTCAACGATACGACCTTTGACCCGAGTTTGCATTCACTCAACTTGATCAAAATAAGTTGATGTAAAGTATTTTCACTGAAAGTCAGTCTCTTTAAGTTCAAGTTTATACAGTTTGTCAAAAATTTGAATTTTATTCACAACAGAGTGCCTTAAAAAATACAAAATTGTAGTCTTCTGAATGAAAATTCTGGATTTTGTTATTTTTTATGAGAAAATAATGTTCTACTTTCTCAACTCAAAAGTCATTTTCAAGGTTTAAATTTTCATAAAGCTTAATTAAATATGAGGCTCAAATACTTTTACTGCATTATTCTAATTACTCTTATTTTATGGAAGAATTTGCTTTGAATGTAGAAAAAAGCAATTTCATTCTTATTCAATCACTTGGTGTATTTTGAAAAATGTTTAAATATCATTTTCTATCTGTTACATCTTCTTTCGTCGAACTTATACGTATATATTATATTATATTTTATTATTATTTATTTTTAGTATTTTTTTTCTTATTTATTGAAATTATACAGAAAGTCCTTAAAATTTTTAATTACCTTTTATTCATAATATCATAAATAATTTTTTAATTCATGTAATATATTTTTGGAATTTTTCAATTGGGATGAAATAGGCGATTAAGGTTAATAATGACACGGGTTTCATATGTACTTTAGTACGATCGTCCAATGAGAGATTCAAGCGTGACACACCATGGGCATCGTTGAACCAATGTAATCTCTCGAAGCTCTCAACGTTTCGTGAATGGATCCACCTGCCTGTTCTATTATTGTCCATGACGTCACGTAGCATAGTTCGTCAATTACTCGACAACCCGGATTTAATGCACCCTGGACCATTTTGACAAGGCAGTACATTGTTCGAATTGCCCCTTTGTAAACAATGTGGATTAGCGCTAATTGTAATTCGCGTTTGGGATACTCTTCTCTATAAAAGCGAGAAAAACCACTTTTCAGCACGAAAATATTTCTTCAAATAATAATGACTTTGTGTGAACTAATACTGCATTTGAAAATGTTTTCTTATTCAAGGGATGTATAAGGCAAATGAATAGTCCGTTTATTCAGTGACTTTTCAAAAGAGACAAATAGTTCATTTAATTGTTTAATTCAAATAACTTTCTTGTAATAATATAATTTGTAGCAGAAAAAATAAAAAGTACAGGTTTACCAAAAACATATTGAAAAATAAACTTTAAATTAGGTTTACAATCATTCAAAGAACCGATATATGTATTTTGTTTAAGGGGATCCGCCACCTTTAATATTTTTATTTTTATTTTTTGAGTTTAGGCCTTCCATATAATTGTTTAAATGTTTTTAATGTTAATGTCAAGATGTTTTTTTTTTTTAATTTCAGCACCTTTATGTGTTTTTAAACGAAAAATTTTGGGTTTTTTGGGCATTTTTTTGACATTTTTTGACCTTGAATAACTTTTTTGTTTTCTAACCAATTGTCATGATTCCTTTTTCATTTTGTTCCTTACAATGTGTAGGTACTATTTGGGTATAGAAAACATAGTAACATGACTGAAAAAAAAGTTACAAATAAAATTTTAAAAAACCCAAAATATAACAAAAAAAATTTGTAGTTATTTTTTTTTAGCTAGAGTGTTTTCCATACCCAAAAATGTTGATAACATAACAAAGAATAAGTCCTAAAAATTTCAAAGGCCTGTGTCTAATACTTTAGATTTCATTCAAATATATTTTGCAACAAACACGAAAAAATAAAACTTGCGTAAAACGGAGTTTAAAGTAAAGTCTTGTAGAAAAGCCTTAATATTCACTATCAAAACTCCCTTGTTCCATACATGTTTTCTTATGGTATGGTTTTCGTTAAATACGCGTTATTCGTAAATCGTAGTAAATTTCAATTTTATTAATTTTTCCAAGAGGTAAAATCATATTGACCTGAAAATTTACACACATACTCAGAAAAGTATAGAGAATAAAAAAAGAATATTTTTGGAAAATGTCAAAAAAACCAAAAATATACCAATTAAGGGTGGCAGATCCTAGAGCACACAACTTTGAATTTTAGAACCATTCTTCTAAGAAAAATATGTATGTTATCGTAGCAATCCATTTCATAGTCAGCCTTTCTCCCCAAAAATAAAATTATAACAGATCTAATATTTAGATAAAATTTTTTATTGAAAAATTACTAAATTTCGTATTATTATAACAAAACCAGTTGCGAGAACAAAATCTATAATAGAAAATGTCAACACAAATTTTCGTCCGAAAAATAAGATTCGGAAAACTCAAAATTCTCGGAGCAACTTTCACCATCTTCATCTGAGCTACTCCATCCATCATAACTTTCTGTGTCACTTAATTCAACTTTTGGTCCTCTTGGGTTAATTATATTGTCTAGAAAATGATAATAAGGGGAAATTCTTGTATAAACACCAGGTAATCGTGGATCATGCTGATGGAAGGAAGCAACTCCTATAAGCCTTTGTCTGTACACTAGAGGATCACCTTCGTCTCCCTAAAATATGGAAAAGACTTATAATTTCTGTATTATACTGACTAATAATTCTAATAACATTTTATGATTTTATTTTATATTATAATTCTGTATCGAAAACAGATACATGGAGAGCAGAATACGCTACCGATTACTATAAAAATGTTTTCCCTTATTACAATACAGGAATAAAATAACGTACGGATTACCATCTTAATTGTAATGTATACAATATTTGTTATCACAATACAAATATTCACCCGATCAATATTTTATTTTCCTAGTAGAAATAAGCATCTTCATATTTCCGAAGTCTGATTATCTCATAAGAAGATACGCTTTTAAATATATACAATTTGATTCGGAAGTCCAGATTTTTATTTGTTGTTGTTTAATCTGTAATTTTTATTTGAAGAATTCCTAAATGCGATGTGCTTCTCTTCAAATAAATATAGAAAAAAAAATCTTGAATTTTTACATCTAATAGACGATTTTGGCTTAAATTTATCAGCCCAAGTAAGAAACGAATGCAGAATTATTTCATAAAATTTGGTGTCCATTTTTCTGTACAAATTCTGCATAGTACAGAGATTCTGCAGAACTTCTGTACTTTTTTTACTTGGGATTCCAGTGCATAAGCACATAAGTCTCTCCTTTTTCAATGATCTATTAGGTGTACCACTTTGTTTCCGCCGTTTTGCGATAGATAGCTGCATTGGTAAGTGCTGGTCGAAATAGGCAAATCAAAAATGTCACACAGTAAGCTTGGACATCAGTCAACATAACGACAGCATCGCATTAGTCAATTTGTGTTTGCACCATAAATTTATTCTCGATCGAAGATGTCAGTTTTCAAGTCAAATTCTCGTCATTTGCGGAAAGTTTTGATTTTCTGTTTTCATTTAAAGAAAACTGCAGCTGAGGCTCTCGAATGCTCTCAAGTACTTACGGTGAGGTTGCTCTTAGTGAAAGAACGTGTCGTGAGTGGTTTCAACGCTTCAAGAGCGGTGATTTTAATGTCGAGAACCGACATGGCGGTCGAAAAGAGAACATTTTCAAAGATTCCGAATTGGAGGCATTACTTGTGAAGACTCGTGCCAAACACGAAAAGAATTGGCAGAATCATTGGAAGTAACTCAACAAGCCATTTCAAAACGCCTCAAAGTCTTTGCTTGTGTACAGCTGCCTCAAAGACAGAATTGGAAAAGGTTTTTACATCGCATTGTGATCGGCGACGAAAAATGGGTCCACTACGATAATTCCAAGTGCAGGAAACAATTGGAAATGCCCGGACATGCTTCAAAAGACGCATCTTCTTTTCGAGATAATATCCGGCATTTGCCAGAAAGTTGGAAAAAAGTAGTGGCTAGCGACGGACAGTTCTTTGAGTCATAAATAGATAATCACTTTTTAAGAATAAAGCCTCAAATTTTGGGAAAAAATGCCGGAAGAAAAGTTGTACACCTAATAGTTTTTGTTATATTTTAAAGTTAGCCAATTATTTATTATTAATAATTAATACAGTTTCGATAATTTTTCCTTTCAATTTGAGAGGGGTTTCATGATTTATGAGGAATCCTACCCAAGAAAGAACAATCCTCTCAAATAAAGAAGAATAATTTACATACCACTCTCTAAATCTGAATCAGATAAACTTTTCAACACGGAGAGAAATAGTTGAAGTAATTTTACTCAACTCTGTCGATTAAATTTGAGACATAAGGACATTTGAACATCTATTAAATCCTAGTCGGGTAAAATCAATTTGATATATACCTAATTCACCCAAAGTGAATAACAATAAGCGTTACATAGGGAATAGTAAGGAGTTGAGTAAAACGTTATCGACGACAGGGCACCAACATGCGTCAGTGGGTTAACATGAAATGTATAAGTATATCACCGACGCTTGAGGTGCTTCAAACCGTAGTTGGGTAAAATGAGCATCGGGCGTATTATTTGAACTGGCAATGGTATGGTTCTCTCAAATAAAAAAAAATTCTTACCTCGAGCCTGCCAATAGTCATCCGGTACATACATAAACAACTTACAAATACATTCACACCATTCAGACGTAGCCAATCATATTTCAAATTACAAATACACTTAAACATATAACCTCATATATATAAACCTAATAACAACACTTATATATAGTACGATACGCTTTCGTCGAATCACGCACACGCTCGCTTACAATGCTGAGATATAAAACTTGGAACTTTCTTATATAGTGACTGCATGAGTTATTCAGAGCTTGCGAGAGTAAGTGCCGTCAATAAAATTTTTTAGCCTTACTCAAGTGAAAATAAATCAACTTTTTTCATAAATGATTAATAAAATATTTTTAAAAATTAATATAATTATTAAATTACATTTAGTATACATTTTTATTATAACGACGTATGAAGTTTAGTGAAACTAAATTTTCAAATGTACATTAAAAAATTGCATTATTATTAAGAAGTATTTTGTATAAAAACATTGAAAAGAAGGTTCTTTTATTTTCTGTGTTTTATATTTTCAAAATATGGATTTTACATTTGCGAATTCCAAATTATTATTCTGGCTGAGTAACTTATGGGATATTTCATATTTTATATAATACACTTATCGACTTTTTTTTGTTTAAATTTTCATAATATCAATTTAATTTTAAGAATTTAAGTTTTTGAAATTAAAAATTTTTTATGTGTGCCCAAGGCGCAGATTACTTTCATTCGTTCCTGCGTGAATAGATGTAGCTGTTGGAATAAATCTTGCGATTCACGGTTTACTCAACTCTCGATTGAAGCGTAGAGTAGAATGAACGGAAAGCTCTACTAATTTTGTGATTTAATAAAAGATTGGTTTTTTATAGTTATACTACGAGTAATAATATATACATTTAAAAATTTTTAACGCACGCTTTCATATTTCACCCTACACTTCTGAATTTTACTCAACTTTGATTCATTTTCGAACATTTAATATATCACAAATAAATACAGTGATACTAAATAACTTCTAACTTGTCCTTATGTCCCAAATTTGATCGGAAGTTGAGTAAAATTAGTTCAACTATTTTTCTCCGTGTAATATTTCGAATCGGTGATGAACTTCTTGGTTTTCAATCAGTCAAAAGTGATGATTTATTAGATAACAATGTTCAATAAAGAAAACACTTAATTCTCAAGGGAATCTCAAAAAATTTTATTCAAAGTATTGACCATTGGATTCTACACATTTTGCCCATCTTTCAGGCAAATCATGGATACCAATCCAAAAAAACTTTTTCTCTTTCAAGGCAAACCATTCGACGAGCCATTTTTCGACTTCTTCAAAATTGGCGAAGCGCTGCTCTACGAGTGAGTGTCCCATCGATGCGAAAAGCTGATTGTCGGACGTGGCGAGGTCTGGAAAGTACGACGGGTGCGATAATATTTCCCAATTCAATGCTTTTAATGTGTTCTTCACCACTTTAGCGATATGAGACGGTGCGTTGTCATGTTGTAGGATAACTTTGCCATGTCTTCGGGCCCATTCCGGCCGTTTTTCGATTAACGCATGATTCAAATTGATAATTTCTTGTCGGTAGCGATCCGTATTCACCGTCTCACCAGGTTTTAATAACTCGAAGTACACCACACCACACTGGTCCCACCAAACACAGAGCATTGTCTTACGGCCAAAGCGATTTGGCCTTGGAGTCGATGGGCCGACCTCACAAGGTGAAAGCCATGATTTTTTCCGCTTCAGGTTCACGAAATAAATCCACTTTTCGTTCCCCGTGACAATTCGATGCAGAAAAGATTTCCTTTCGAATCGTTGAAGCAGCATTTCACAAATGGTTTTTCGATTTTCCATTTTTCTATCGTTCAGTTGGTGTGGTACCCTGCAATTCCTCGTCTTCGAACTTTTTCGCTGCACCAGAATGTTCATTGTCTGTTAAATCGAAATCTCCACTTTCTAAATTGACGAAACCATGTCTCACATGTTCTAATCACTGGAGCATGTTCACCATAAGTTTCTACCAGCAATCGATGAGCTTCAACTGCTTTTTTCTTTTGATGAAATAAGAAAAGTAACGAATGCCGCAAATGCGATTTACTTGGAACGAAACTCGACATATTCACTGAGGTAAACAACTATGATGCTATTATTTTGGCAGAATGTTGTTGTGTATTTTTGAAGGTTATTATCCATAGGAAAATATGACATAGATGCCAAATCATAGAAATGTATACATATCTCTAGCGACATCTATGAGTAAAACCGGCAAATTTCAACTAACATCCCTGGTAATTGTAAAGCAAGAAGCTAGTCATTGATAGAAATTTTAACTGATTTGGATTTAGAATGCATATTGTAGAGGAAAAATTGAATATGTGTATTGGATCTATAACTTAATTCGTGCGGTTTTTTTCAAAATTTGAACGTTTATTTAAGAAAAACATGTACAATAGTATTATTCAAAGTATTGCCCATCTGAAGCTATGACTTTTTTCCCATCTTTCTGGCAATTTGTGGTTTCCATTCCAAAAGAACTGTGCCGGCTTGGCGGCCAAGAGTGAATCAAGCCAATTTTTGATACCCTGTTCTGATGTGAACCGTATTCCAGTGAGGGCGTTCTGCATCGACCGGAACAAATGGTAGTCAGAAGGGGCAAGGTCTGGGCTATAAGGCGGGTGGGGTAAAACTTCCCATCCACTGTTTTCCAAATAATTCTTAACCGGAATAGCAACATAGGACCGAGCGTTGTCATGATGGAAAATTATTGCCTCGTGTCTGGTCGCATATTCCGGGCATTTTTCGAGTATTGCTCTCTTCAAACGGATTAACTGTGTTCGGTAGCGTTCTCCATTGATGGTTTCACCCGGTTTTTGCAGCTCATAATACAGCACACCCTTCTGATCCCACCAAATACATAGCATTACCTTCACGCCATGGATATTCGGCTTTGCCGTTGATTTGGCTGGTTGGCCGGGTTTCACATATGATTTTTTGCGCTTGGGGTTCTCGTAATAGATCCATTTTTCATCGCCAGTAACAATCCGATGCAAAAATGACTTCTTTTTGTGGCGTTCCAGCAGAATTTCGGACATGCAAAACCGCTTTTCAACGTCTCTCGGCTTGAGTTCATGTAGAACCCAATTTCCTTGCTTTTCAATGTATCCGGCTGCTTTTAAACGTTTTTAAATGGCTGCTTGAGTGACTCCCAAAGATTCTGCGAGCTCTTCTTGTGTTTGGCAACAATCTTGATCGAGTAATGCTTCCAGTTCTTCATCTTCAAACTTTTTTGGCTGCCCAGGACTTTCTTCGTCTTCCAAACCAAAATCACCACTTTTAAATCGTGCAAACCACTTTTGGCATGTTCGCTCAGCTAGAGCATGTTCACCATAAACTTTCACCAAAATACGATGACTTTCGGCAGCAGTTTTCTTCATATTAAAGTAATGAAGAAGAACTCTCCGCAAAAACACTTTTTCAGGCACAAAGTTTGACATATTTACGTGAAAAAAAAATTTTGTTTACGCTTCAAATGAATGGCATATACTGAAAAAGACGCACAATGACAGTAGCTTTCCAACGCATGTTCGGAATATTGGAACGATGGAATAATAATCAAGTTACGCCATCTCTTAGCAAACCGTACGAATTAAGTTCTAAATCCAATAAAAGGAATCCTCTTTTATGAAAAATATTTTTTTCTAGATATATATAAAATTATCCTAGTGTATCAATCCTTTCGCTAATAGTTATAAAAATTAAAAAGTCAAAGTTTTTTTAAAGTTAAAGTTCAATTCTTAATGATATTTATGTATTTTTCCATAAACAATTCATGTAGGACTTTAAAAAATCTTTTTAACATTAAAGTTAAAAAAATTCTTACGTTAGCGAAATTTTCTGGATTATTTGCTGCAGATACTGCACAAATATGAGAAGGATGAATCCGAACATTAGGTAGCAATCTAGAGCACTCAAGATTATCTATTATTCTGACATCCACTTTCTTTAATGAGTTAGACCTTTTACTATAATTTAAAGCACTTGTGTAAGGCCTGAAATATCCCCAACCTGCCACTGTACCTATACTTCCAGGAAGGATATTATCATGTGATAATTGAATTACTGTATCCTGTATGTCTAATGATACAATAGGGCTGCGCAACTAAAACAAAATTTAATTCATTGAATAAAAATTGAATGATAATTTTTTAATGTCTTGGTAAAAAATAATCTTCAATTTAGTGGAATAGGTACTTTTGATACCTCTGTGAAGAGGAAAGAGTCGTATAAAAATAAAAGAATATTCTGAAAATATTCACAGGGGTATCGTAAGTTCCTATTTCTCTTAACTAATGATTATTTTTTTTCTTAGTGTGGAATTACTTACGACCGCGACTGCCATATCTGGAATATATATTGCATTTGACTCATAAATATTAGGATGGAATATTACCCTTCCAATACTGTATTCTATTACTGATGGTTCAGGATTAAGACAGTTTGTTCCAGCTACAATGGTGAATTCATATAAGTGAGGATATAATCGAATAAAACACTGAGCTGCAGTTATGACATGTATTTCAGTAATTAAAGCCCCGCCACATTTGTGGAAATTGCGATACTTTATGAAAGCTGCGAAAGAAGAAAATCTGTAACAAAAATTCACAAGCCAAATAGAAAGAGTAATTGTGACAATTACTTTATTAGTGGGAAATTTTCTAGAGATTTTTTCTAGTTGTCGCAACAATTTAATTACTTGATGAAACTACTCAAATTGTTACTTCAATAAACTAAATAATTATTTTCAGTAATTAAATTATTGTTGAAATTTTCCAAATAATAAAGTAGTTTAAAAAACTAGTGATTATTTTCAGTGTAAGTTTTAAAATCAGCATATGAAACTATATCAGAATCCGTACCTAACAAATTGTCCACCAATTATCTTACTCGTTAACAATGTCGAATTAGATTCTGTAACCAATACATTATAAAAAAATTAAAGTACGTAAGGCAGACCAGGGCAAAGTTGTCTCCCGGGGCAATATTGTTTTCAAAAATAGCATTAATATCTTCTAATCGGAATATTATGTTTGGGATATAACTCGATATATTAACAGTATAGAAACTTGCTATTTTGAGATAAGTAACATTATTTGATCATGTAATTATGAAAATTAGGCTTGATTTGAGTTTTTTTATTGATAATTATTTATGTTTTTTCTCCAGCTATGGAAATAATAAATAAAAAGAAAAAAGTTTTGTTAGAAATCTTCTTATTAAGCCTTATAATAAATTATATGGATTTCCAATTTCCTTTTCTTCAATTTTGCTAAAGTGATGATTTTTAAAGTTCAGATTAAGAGACAATGGTGGGAATAAAAGTGTTGTACCTGCTTAAAAAAAAATGCCCGTCACATTTGTCTTAAAATCTATGAATATTCTCTCAAGAGCGTATTAACTAAGAAATATCCCCGAAAAGAAAGTTTTTCTACGTACAATTTTGATTGATGATAAAGAGGATTAACATGATCACGCAACTAAACTCAATTACTCGATGCGCAATGACAACAGCTTGCATTCTATTTCTTGAAATAGTTTGGAAACTCTTACAAATCCAAAATCTCAGCTCGATTATTTAAAATTTGAATCAACCATTTTTTTTCTTAGAACAAGTTCATAATACAGTTGAAACCCGACCGGTTCAACTAACCGGAGAGAATGTTAAATCAATAATTACGTTTAGAAGCCATTTGCGAACAATAGGTACACTTTTTTTAATTTGTAAAAATTGCTTTTCTGCCGAATTTATTTACAGTCTGGTAGTTTTTTGCATAAATATATTGAATTTTTTTTCTGTCGTAATTTTTAAACTGAAGGAAAAATGTATTTAAACAACCTTCAAGATTTACTTAAAGTTTGCAAAATTTTGTTAAAAATCCTGAAGGCTATAGATCATCCGCATTACGTCACCAAATTTCTAAAGTTTACGTAAAATAATTCTATTAGATTACAAATAATTTTTTTGAAAATTTAGAAAATACACCAGTAAACACTAAAGCAATTGTCAATATATTTTAGTTACGTGATCCAGTTAGTCCATGTCCTTTAAGATCTGCTGCTTATATCTACCACTTTGTTATATCATAGATTTGTAATCTTTCAAAAACAAATCTTTCCCGCTTACACGGAGAAAAGTGGAGATCAGCAGAAGAATATGAATGATTACTTAAAACGAGGAATAATTACCATGTGAAAAAAGAGAGTTTTAGGCACTTTGGGAATGAGTTGTGTACTGTTTAATACTCTTTTTTTTTATTGGTAATCGTTCCTATTTTATAGAAATCTTTGATATTCTTATGATCCCCACTTTTTTCCGTGTACATGATTAAATAAATCATATGATAATTTAACAAATTTAAATTGTCTTCTTTAACAAGAAACGTGATTGATGCACGACACTTAATTTTGAACAAATAAAGATTCACTTACATTCTTATTTATTCCATAATTTTAATTAAAATAAGTAATTACCTTTCGAATAAGTGATAGTTAAAATTGTGCAAAGTATCGCAGCTATTAGACGCTTCATATTCATTGTCGTACACTCATATCACTGAGACATTTGCTCAATTTTGATTGGAGCTATATACATTAAGATATGAATCGTCATTTTGTTGAATAGAAGTATTGCTTCATACTATCAAAAAGATTATAAAGATAATGTTTTTATACTCTCTTCGTTAAACAATTTATCGTAAATAACACAGGTCTACAAAATATGAGGTTGTGATTGTTATAGAAATACCGATAGTCATTTCCGAAGTAATTTTTATCGTAGAAACCGAATCCGGGCTCAGAATTGCTCCATCACGTCAGGTTTTCGAGTAATCCTAACCTAAAAGTGCTAAAAACACGGTTTTTTGCAATATTTGAGCATCGATAACTTCGCGAATTTTTATTATTTTTTAAATATGAGAAAACCATCGAAAAGAGCCTCTTTTCAGATTTCCATTTCACCATTTACATGTATTATTTTAATTTTCTAACCGGAGATATCGCCGATTGAAAAAAAAATTACAGGTTTCGCAATGACCGATATATGGTGAAAAGAATGAAAAAACAAATTTGACGTCCTATCATTTTTTTCCGCCATATATCGGTCATTGCGAAACCTGCATTTTTTTTTCAATCGACGATATCTCCGATCAGAAAAATTAAAATAATACATGTAAATAGTGAAATGGAAAGCTGAAAAGTGGCTCTTTTTGATGGTTTTCTCATATTTAAAAAATAAAAAAAATTCACGAAGTTATCGATGCTCAAATATAGCAGAAAACCGTGTTTTTCGCACTTTTAGGTTAGGATTACTCGAAAACCTGACGTCGTGGAGCAATTCTAAGCCTGGATTCGGTTTCTGCGCCCAAAATTATTTCGGAAATGTACCTCAGCCACTCCATAACATAACTATGTAGACCTGTGATCATTATTACACAGACCCACAAAAAAAGTAGGAGTTCCGAATGAACTACACTAGACAATTCCTATGTATTTTGTGCCACTGAATTCGAATTCGAGGTCCAAATTTCAAAACTAACTCGTGTTTTTTTTTTTAATTACATGTTTTGCATTACGAAAAAAGTAGAAAAAAGATGTCTTTTGAGGTTAGAAAAAAAGCAAGAGCTAACTTCTGAATTCCGAACACGAATTCGGATTCAGGGACTCGAAATCCATAGGAATTGATTTGTCTAGTCCATGTGGTATAAATTTATTACATAAATTCGTACGTTTGACGATTTTAATCATATTGTTTGCTCAATTTATAACGTAGTGATAATACAAGAAAATCAGGCATAAGAATGATGGTGAGCTAGGCAAGCAATTTATTTCATTTAAGATAATCAAAACACATATTTGAATGATAATATTATTCTTCGATTTACATTTGACTCTTACAGGGTTATAGCTAAATGTTAAAAGTTCTTTATTTTCAAAAATTTTTAAAAAATAATACTTAGATATTTTTAAATATTAATAGATAGATGATTTTTTGCTTTGGCTTTAGGGTCCAGAAATAATGTAAACTCAGGGTTTCATTTTTTCCTCAAACGTTTCGACTCAGATTGGAGTCCTCATCAGTGAGATTTATTTCTATAAAAATACAAGTAAAGAAACGAATAAAGAATTAAAGAATAGAAAATTGCACGTGTGACGAATAAACATTGTGTTGACAAACGATATAAATGAATTGCTCTTGTGAACCTATAGAATAGGTCTAACTAAATTTACGAATAAAAAATTGAAAATTGTACACAATTTGCTATAAAAATATATAGGGAAGGGACTTAAAAAATTTTGAACACGTGTGACGGATAAAATTATGATAAAATTGCACATGTAAACCATATAATTGGTCCATACTAACTAAATTCGAACAAAAATAAATAAAATGTGCCTAATTTTCCTATAGAAAATGCAAAGGGAGAAACATTAAAAATTACACATGTGACGGATAGACATTGTGTTGACAAACGATATAAATGGATTGCACTTTTGAAACTATGGAATAGGTCTAACTAAATTTACGTATAAAAAATTTGAAAATTGTACTAAATTTGCTATAAAAATACATAGGGAAGGTACTTAAAAAATTTGAATACGTGTAATGGATAACATTATGATAAAATTGCACATGTAAACCATATAATTGGTCCATACTAACTAAATTCGAACAAAAACTAAATAAAAAGTGTGCAGAATTTTTCAAAGAAATGCAAAGGAAGAACCTTAAAAATTACACATGTGACGGATAGACATTGTGTTAAAAACCGATATAAATGGATTGCACTTTTGAAACTATAGAATAGGTCAAACTAAATTTACGTATGAAAATTGAAAATTGTGCAAAATTTGCTATAAACATACATAGGGAAGGAACTTAAAAAATTACACGTTTGACGGATAACATTATGATAAATTGTAGTAACACGGGACGGAAAAAACCATTGTGGTAAAAAAAATTTTATAAAAATTGCACGTGTGAACTGTAAAATTGGTCTGAATAACTAAATCCACAACAATATAAGCCATATATAATTTGTTCTGTAAAAATACAAGTGGAAGAAACTTAAAAAATTGCAAGAGTGACAATTAAACATTGTGGTAAAAGGGGGAATAAATTCTACATTTTTCAGCCTCATCAGGAAGTTGTATATAGATACAATTTTTTATTTATTTTAATAAAAACATTAGAAGCTAAAAAATAATAATTGAGACTAACCTTCAGTCAGAATGTGAATGGAATTGTATCAAAAAATTCACAATTATCCCGGATTTTTTTCTTTTTTCGTTTACTGAAGAGACACATATTTATCACCACTGCACTGATATAAAGGAATGGTTGTTACAACGATATTTATGATTAATTTAACCTTACCTTATTGCTGGCATAGATACAGCCATATGAGATTTGTATTTTAACCATCCGAATATAACTGAATAAATATGAACGAATCAACCATATTATTGGTTGCTATGGAAAAATGTATTGTTAGCCTTCCCATATTATATTTCTGATTCGACCAGTTTCACTTACAATATTTTGATTTCTGTATTAAACATCCTGCGTTGTTCAGAGAGACATATTATTTTATAAATACAATTATAAATTCCCAGCCTGCAACCGAATGGCTAAAACTCCCGAACCATTTCTATCAGTGTGCTGTCAGTAACGTACACTGAGAAAAAAATTTATCCAACAAAACTTTTTTTGTTGTCCTGACAAAATATTTTGTTGTCCTGACAAAACATTTTGTTTAAGTAACAAAATTTGATTGATATAGCAAAATGTTTTGTTGGCACAACAAAAGAATTTTGTTAGCTAAATACTAACAAAATATTTTTGTTGATTTGACAAAACTGTTTTCTCAGTGTATTTACTTTGGAACTGAGCTATATTTTTAAAAACTGCTGGAAAGTCATAGTGGAGTAAGGGATAAGGAGAAGGTATTTTTTTGAAGTGGTTTAACTTTGCGTGTATAAAAAGGTTGGAAAGATGTGTCCAAGATGATCCAGGAAGCTGTGACAAAGGAGAACCGTAAATGAGTCAACTGTGGTTCAGACCGTTTCAAATCCTAAGCTAGATGTTGGAGAAATGTAATTTTTCTGAGATTAAATTCTGTTATTTAACAAGGGGAGATAAAAAACCGATAAGTTTTCTATGTCTGTTCTTTGGTTTACAGCATGAGGATTGCTGGCTATGTGGGTCATTTCTAGTGTCATTCGTTTTTTATAAAAATTACTTCTATCGAGAATTTTTACATCCTGAAAGTTAAAAGTATGATCATGATGCCACGTATGTTTTGTTAAGGCTGTCCATTTGTCAGGGGGATTATAAACATCTTTGATGTGTTCACGAATTCTATTTTTGAGAGGTCGTTTTGTCGTACCTAAAAATTTTTTAAGTCCCTTCCCTATGTATTTTTATAGCAAATTGTGTACAATTTTCAATTTTTTATTCGTAAATTTAGTTAGACCTATTCTATAGGTTCACAAGAGCAATTCATTTATATCGTTTGTCAACACAATGTTTATCCGTCACACGTGCAATTTTCTATTCTTTAATTCTTTATTCTTTTCTTTCGTTTTATTTTTATAGAAATAAATCTCACTGATGAGGACTCCAATCTGAGTCGAAACGTTTGAGGAAAAAATGAAACCCTGAGTTTACATTATTTCTGGACCCTAAAGCCAAAGCAAAAAATCATCTATCTATTAATATTATTGAGGGTCGATATAAGCCAGTTATTTATAATTATTTATAATTTTTAAATATTTTTTGTGGTCATTAAATGGTTTTGTGGGCATTAAACTTTGCCAATTTAAAACAGATAATTGAATTGTCATTGATTATCATTGATTTATTCCAAACCCGAAGTCTTTAGTATGAAACTAATATCTTATAATTCATTATAAGAATATAAAAATCATAGAGTTTTTTAATTTTTATAAGAGCTGTTATCTTTACGATTACAGGTATTTTTATTTATTTTAAAGAATTCGACATTTTTCTGTGGAAAAAGGGATGCTTTCAACTGTGCCGAGATTCGAACCCGGGTTGACTGCTCTAACCAACTGAACTACACAGGCATCCGACATCTCCTTCTCCACAGGAATAGTCCTTTATATCGCCTTACGGCTTTTATATCAAACTCAACCACCTAATTTGAAATTGTTATTTATATGACATTTAAATAATCTATAAATAAAATGTGATATTTCTTTTGGAATAACATTATTTTGTTTCTTTTCAACTTTTTTGCAATAGTTTGAAAATAGTGACACTTATGCAAATTAGGAATCTTGTTATTTCATGTGTCGATTTATTCTGAAATTCCTAGATGCCGTATATGTGTAAATATTTTTCTTGTTTTGCCTCGTCCACAAAACAATTTGGTCCTTCGAGCCGGATTTACTTTATCGCGTGTGAGACAGCTAATCGGGCGTGATAAGATTTGTGCTTATAGTGCAAGAACAGAAACCGAACAATAAGTGAGTGGCACTAATAAGGACGATAAGCGCAAACAGTGAGCAGTGACTTAGGATACGCCTTTAACCGCAACAAGGAAGCCAAGCAGTAAATTTCACGATTTACTGAAAGGAATCGTAGTACAATCGAACAGGTGAACTTTGGATAAACCAATTTCGGCTATCCAAGGTCAAGATCCTGTAACCATATCAGACGAATCAAGCCAGGACAAGAAGCTGCCATTCAGCAATAAGCAACATCCAGGTCCATGTGCTGATGAGCAGCCACTAAGGAGTTCATCTGACAGAACATAAACATCGCAGAAATAGCAGAGATTCCAGTTCAACGCCGGTAAGCGAATTTTGGTATTACCAATCGTTCTTTCAATCCTTTCTTCCCATTTGTAAATAGAATTTCCAGCTCGCACGGTTGAACAAATTCAAGTAATTCACAATGGCTCAATCTGAAAATATTAAAGAATTAAATGTCAAACGCGGAACGATTAAACGCACTTTAACATTCACAGAAACCACGTTGGCACAAATAACAGCCACGAGTGATTTAACTGCCCTAGACCTCGAAGAACGGTTAGAAAAACACAAAGCATTGTGGTCAGAATTCGATCCAATTCAAACGCGTCTAGATCTCTTAGTGACAGATCCAACAGAAGTACCCAAACAGATTGAGGAGCGTACCTCTTTCGAGAACAGATATTTTACCATTTCAGGGAGAATAAAAAAAATATTAACAGAAAATCCACGTTTGAGATTCACCACCGCGTCAAGTTCAAGCGTGAGCAGTCTAGTAGACCAACCATTCACAGCCTCTCGAAATAGTGAAGCAAACAATTATAAACTTCCGTTTCTCAATTTACCTAAATTCAGCGGGAATTACGAAACGTGGTTAGGTTTCTCAGATACATTTAAGGCACTCGTTGACAGCAATAGTAAAATTCAAGACGTGGAAAAACTTGTCCATTTAAAAAGTTGCTTAGATAAAGACGCGGCAGAGGTGATTTCGTCTATTGAAACTTCCTCGGAAAATTATAAGGTAGCTTGGGAGTTACTGCAGGATCGGTATGATAACAAAAAGGTCATAATTGAAAGTCACGCGAAGTCAATCCTTGACTTACAGCCTGTATCCAAAGAAAACTCGATTCGCGCGTTTCTTGATCAATTACAGAAGCATCTCCGAGCACTTCGCGCGTTGGGTGAATCAGTCGATAGTTGGGATACATTATTACTTCTTATTATAAAACATAAACTCACATATCAGCTTCGCGAGAGATGGGAAGATTTGACGAGTGAATCTACAAGTCCCAAAATGAAACAATTTCTAGAATTTCTGCAGCGCAGAGCACAATTTGACGAAATAAAAGGTGCTCAAGTGCCGCTTAACTCGGAAGTGAAATCAGAATCGCGGTACGAAAACAGGCGCGGACAACAGAACATTAAAAGGTCGCAGCCACAACATGCATATCTCGCGAATTCCAATAAGCTGCGGTGTTATTATTGTCAAGCTGATCATAGCATTTATGCATGTGGAAGCTTCTTGAAACTTTCCTTCAAGGAGCGTTCTGAATTTGTGAAAAAGGCGTCTCTTTGCCTTAATTGCCTTCACCCCAATCACCAGCTCAGCGATTGTCGTGGAGGGTCTTGTCGAAAATGAGGCAAACGCCACAATTCACTTCTTCACATAGATTCAAAACCCGAAACTTCAGATGGGGTTAACGCAACTTTTCCAACTCATAATATGCACGTGCGAACAGAGCTTCATACCTTCCTGTCGACCGCTCTTGTCGATATTTGTGACAATCAAGGCAGACCGCACACCTGCCGAGTGATGTTAGACAATGGGTCCCAGTCTAATTTTTTGTCTGAAAAAATGGCACGTCTTCTGAAACTAGTGATTAAGCCTGTAGAAATTCCAGTTAAAGGATTAGGTTCCATGTCTACTGGCATCACAAGCTCTGCAACTGCCCTCATAAAATCCCGTTTTAATCGATTCCAGAAAAAATTAGATTTTCTGCTCGTATCTAACGTGGCCAATCAGTTACCGTCAATTTATGTTGATCGAAGGTCACTCAACATACCATCTAATTTAACATTAGCAGACCCTGAATTTTATATACCGTCAGAAGTATACGCGTTGTTAGGTGTTAAACTTTTCTATCAACTGTTGTGTAAAGGACAAAGACAGATAAAGGGTCACGAAGCTGTATTACAGAAAACTCAGTTAGGATGGATAATTGCAGGTGAAATCAGTCAGGACCCTGGTAGATTACATCAAACAACATGTAGATTTCTACAAACATCCACTCGCTTAGATCGGGTAACGTGCAATTCTTTGCAGACAGCGAATCGGTCTGAATCCGACGAGCTTACCAGATTCTGGGATATCGAACAGGTCCCTATTAAAAAACACTTGTCTAAAGAAGAGCAGATTTGTGAAAGGCATTTCACTGAAAACGTGAAAAGAGATAGCACCGGTCGCTACACGGTAAAATTACCCTTCCGGGAAAATAAATCAATGATAGGCGATTCCCATAAAATAGCGTTACGGAGATTTCACGCGCTAGAAGGGAGACTCGCGAAGTCTCCAACAATCAAGGCTAGCTACACACAATTCATGGAAGAGTACATTCAGCTCGATCACATGTCGGAAGTTCAAGACAGTGATCGACTGGACAGAGGCTTCTTCTTGCCTCATCACGCGGTCATAAAAGGTGACAGTTTGACCACAAAAACTCGAGTAGTTTTTGACGGATCGGTCAAAACATCGAGCGGTATCTCACTGAATGATACTTTAATGGTTGGACCAACCATCCAAGACAACCTATTTTCAATTTACTCGCGCTTTAGGTCCTTTCCGTACGCATTCACCGCCGATATTGAGAAAATGTATCGGCAAATTAATATATCTTCGGAAGATTTAATGTATCAAAAAATACTTTGGCGGAAAAATCCCAATGAGCCGTTGAAAAGTTACAATTTAAAAACTGTTACATACGGAACGGCATCTGCGCCATTCCTCGCCACAAGGGTGCTTGCACAACTCTCGCAAGATGAATATCATTCGCATCCTATGGCCGCCACAGTTCTCGCCCGCGACTTTTACGTCGACGATCTTGCGTCAGGCGCAGCCACTTTCGACGAAGCCGCTGCTCTGCGTGATGAGTTGATTCAATTGGTTCAGAAAGGCGGCTTTACACTGCGGAAGTGGGCCTCCAATGATCCTAGATTGACTCGTGACCTGTTAGAACGATTCGAGAATGATTTCATGTCTCTTCATTCGTCGGAAACAATTAAAACGTTGGGACTGTATTGGAACTCCGCTGAAGATAAAATTATCTATAAAATAACAGAAAATGCTGAAAATTCAGAAAATTCACGGTCACCGTTGACTAAGCGAAAGGTACTCGCGAAAATTGCTCGATTGTTTGACCCGCTTGGTCTATTAGGCCCAACTGTGGTATATGCCAAAATGATTATTCAAGTTCTTTGGAAATTACAATTAATGTGGGATGAACCTATCCCACAAGAAGCACAATCACTTTGGTTGGAATTCAAGGAGCAATTACCTTTATTAAATACTATCAAATTTGATCGATGTATTGTTGCATTGAATGCGGTCGAGATTCAATTGCACGGGTTTGCCGACGCTAGTGAAAAGGGTTATGGAGCCTGCATATACCTGCGCTCGACTGATGAGCACGGCAAGCACCACGTAGTTCTCGTGGGTTCCAAATCTCGAGTCGCTCCAATACAGACAGTCACACTTCCTCGATTAGAATTGTGCGCTGCAGGTCTATTATCTCAGTTTTTTGCAGCCGTCGTACAATCTCTGCAACATTTAAACATCCGCAGGGCTATTTTTTGGTCAGATTCCACAATTAGTCTTCATTGGATCAAAACATCACCGCATTTATTAAAAACTTTTGTATCAAACCGCGTAGCACAGATTCAAGAATTAACTCAGCCTCATGAGTGGAAACACGTTCCTACCGAAGAAAATCCTGCCGACTTTGCTTCTCGAGGTCAACTACCCAGAGACTTTGTAACTAACAATTTGTGGAAACAAGGTCCTGACTGGCTGAGTCAAGATGAAGGCACCTGGCCCCAAATGCCGATTAAACCGGTCGACATCCCCGAAATGCGTAATGTTCAGTTTCCACAGATGTCAATGAAGGTTACGCTAGAAGAAGCTGATTTCTTTCAGGGTTTTAATTCCTTTAACCGACTGACTCGCGTAATCGCGTACTGTCGCAGATTTCGTCACAATGCCAATCCAAATAATCCATTCAAATTCAACGGCCCTCTCTCCGAAGCTGAATTAAAAATGGCGCGAGATTGCATAATTAAAAGAGCACAGGGAACAGCGTTCGCTACAGAAATTAGGTGCTTATCAAGCAATCACAATGTTGACAAAGGAAGTAAACTCGTGCATCTTAATCCGTTCCTCGACGAAGGAATTCTTAAGGTGGGGGGTAGACTGACCCATTCTGATCTGTCATATGATGAAAAACATCCAATTTTGCTTCCGCGTAATCATTCTATCACGCGTATGATTATTGTAGATGCGCATCTCATGTTAAAGCACGCAGGAACTCAAGCTACTCTATATACAGTCCGAGGAAGATACTGGCCTATCGATGGACGCAACACCGTGCGTAGAATTATTTTTAACTGTGTCACGTGTTTCAAGGCAAAACCGCGCGGTGCCACCTATCAAATGGGAAACCTACCCGCGAATCGTTTAGAGTATTCACGACCCTTTCTGAACGTCGGTGTGGACTTCTGCGGCCCACTGTACATTAAGGAAAGACGATATCGGAATGTTAAAAAAATCAAGTCATATGTAGCAGTATTCATATGTCTTGCAACTAAGGCTGTTCACCTTGAGCTTGTTAGCGATCTTAGCTCAATTACCTTTATCGGATGTCTGAAACGATTTATTTCTCGTCGCGGCAACGTTGAAACCATCTCCTCGGATAATGGTAAAAACTTTGTTGGTGCTAGTCGGGAGCTGAGAGATCTCTATGATACCGCATTGTCCGGTACTCAAAGCCACGTACTCCGGAATTACTTACAAAGACAGGGAATCAGGTGGAACTTCATTCCTCCATTATCACCGCACTTTGGCGGTCTGTGGGAGGCTGCAGTAAAGTCTTTTAAGTATCACCTCGTGCGTACAGTCGGTCATGCAGTTCTGACATATGAACAATTAGAAACGTGCGTGGTTGAAATTGAGGCCATTCTGAACTCCCGACCAATCAGTCCCATGTCCTCTGATCCTAATGACCTCCGCCCCTTAACTCCAGGTCACTTCCTCATTGGTGGACCATTAATGAGCTTTCCGCAGGAAAATCTTCAAGGAGTCAAGACAGCCAGACTATCTCTCTGGCAGCACGCACAGCAAATGAGGCAACACTTCTGGTGCCGCTGGCACAAGGAGTACATAAACGAGCTCAATGTCCGCAGCAAGTGGACTTCAACCTCGCCCAGCATCAAGGTTGGCACTCTGGCCATCCTCAAGGACAGCAATCTCACGGACACGTCGCCCATGTTATGGAACATGTGTCGTGTCATCGAGACTCACCCTGGGCCCGATGGCGTTGTGAGAGTAGTCACTGTAAAGACTACAAATGGCATCTACAAGCGATGTGTGAGAAAACTATGTCCACTTCCCACTGAAGTGCCCGATCCTGACGGAATGTAACCGGAATGTCGGCCATCGACGATATTATTGTATAATACTATGTCTGCCTGCAATATGTATAGTTTGTAAGAGTCTCTGATCAATTTATTACTTATTAAACTCCATTAGTTCAAGGGGGGCGGCATGTTACGTCGTAACTTTAGAAAATTCTACCTTCATCAGTAGAGATTAAATTAGTTGAAATACGTAGTTTGTATATTTGTAGAAGATTTATATTTATGAGTATGAACTATGAAGCTTTGTCAATTGCACGTTCCAGCAGTTTATGGATTAGGCTAAAAGTTCTGTATTGTTAAACTTATCCTTGTTTTTTTTTATATCTTCGTCCGGCCTGCACTTTATTACTTAAGCCGATTTGCTCAGGCTCCTGGACCTATTGCTAACCCTGCTATAACCATAAAATTGACCGCCGCGCTGCATCGTGCTTACCAGATTTCCATAAATCTGGCCCTCAGAAAAAAATGTACTTTCCAAAACTTCTACGTCACAAAACTGGGTGTGTCTAAGATCTCCTACCTTGAGGTCCCTCAGCCAATAGATAATACGCACCCCTACCGTCCCATCATCCCTTCTACAAATTAAATACTTCGCCTACGCTCTATGATTTGTGAATTTTACTTACTTATTGAATTCCGCTCGGTAATGTTCGGTATCTTGCTCTTGGTCTGTCTTCAAGAGTGAGATTTGCAATCCACCCGATTTACTCAAATAAACTAGTAACTTAAGTAACCTGTGGGTGTCGATTTATTCTGAAATTCCTAGATGCCGTATATGTGTAAATATTTTTCTTGTTTTGCCTCGTCCACAAAACATACAATAGTTTGAAAATAGTGACACTTATGCAAATTAGGAATCTTGTTATTTCATACGATTTTGGAGTAAATTTTGGTATTGTGAAAAATTTAAAAAAACCGTGAGAAAATTTACATAAAATTGTACAGAAAACATCGTTAAAATACCTAAAACTTCTTTAGGAATAACAATAAAATTCTAGCGCATAACTTTATGATACCTAAACTTAAAAACTAGTATATATTTGTGTCAAAATGTTACTGAAGATGTAAATGCAAGTACATATATAGTATAAAGTTACAAAGGATTATTCATGAAAAATAGCTAAGAATTGCTAATACGAATTCTACACTGTTAGAAATTTTTATCGCAATTTTCCGAAACATGTGACTGGAGTTTTATTCAGTTACTCTTTAGTAAATTTA
Source organism: Diplolepis rosae (assembly GCA_030998225.1). Taxonomy (NCBI): domain Eukaryota; kingdom Metazoa; phylum Arthropoda; class Insecta; order Hymenoptera; family Diplolepididae; genus Diplolepis; species Diplolepis rosae. The sequence continues at coordinate 9,533,793 of JAPYXD010000701.1, forward strand.
GGAACAAATTTCTTGATTTTCAGTTACAAAGTGTTGAATATTCTAATAATAGTCTCTGGAAATTCTGAAACCGGTAATAGGAATAATTTTACGTTTTGGGTAATTCAAAATTTTGTTACAGCTTCGTAATATTATGATGAATTTCATAAAAATTCTGTTACAGTTTGGTAGGTTTAAGATACATTTTATGAAAATACAGTCGAGTTTCATAATATTAAGAAAAATTCGATTGCCGGTCGACTGCTCTTTCAAACTCAACTAATTAATTTGAATATATTTATTACTTACTAAAATGAAAACTATTACGTCTTTATTTATCTTTTACTAAGAGTTTATTCTTTTCAATAACTTTCTTTCATACCTAATTTTTGTTTAAAAAAATGTACCCTATGAGCGTAAAAAAGGTCCCTATGGGAAAGAAAACAGGTCCCTATACACCCTATTTTTTATCCCAAAGGGACTGTGAGACCTGAGACCGATATTAATGTATTTTATTTAATCCTATAAATTTTTCATTACCTGTTTAAATTTTTATAGAAATGGGGTTACACAAACTGAAATGCCGGTAAACTAGAAATATGGTCATGTGACAAGGTTGGTCCATGGCCTTAAGATACAATTGAATCCGGTTAATTAGAATTTGAAATTATTCGGTGGGGTCGACAGTACAACGGTTCTGTGATGTGGAGTGAAATATCTTGAACTATGATCTGATCAGCGAAGGCAAGTTGCTTCATCATGCACCATATTCCCATTTCCCATGTTTCATATAGTTCCCCCGACCCCCTCATTCCTGTCCCTCCCCCAGTATTTTCTTGAATCGCCGGTCTCTTGATGGAGCCGTGAAAGAGGATTGACGTTGAGAAGGCCGATATCTCGAGTCGCATTTTGAATAATTCAAAGGAGAGCAACTAATTGTGTTTATGCAAATCTTGCTAAAGGGTTCTATGTTGATTTCTCAAGGATGCACGTGTTGATAAGAAAGAAAGGGTGCGAGCTAACAGGAATGATTAAGTCGATTAGCTCGCTGCAGTTTTTATCTTCATTATCAACTACTCTATCTCAAAAGTAATTGAAGCAGTTTTCTAAAAAAAATATACACTTCAAAAGAAAATGTTATAATACCAAGCGAAGAGACAATTTTATCCATTTATTATGAGACAAAAATATTTTTCGTTATTTTTCAATTAGGTTGGGAGATAAGAAGTTTCACGTAATTGATTAAAAACTTTTGGAAAGCTTTACACCTTACACGTTTCAAATTTCAAGCATATGCACGCCCTTCTGTTTTATATACCGACAAGCGAGATCCCCTCCGATTAAAGCCAAACATAACCTCGGAGGGATTATCTAAATTGCTTCGCGAAATGAATTAACGCCGTTCATCGGTTACTGCAAGTCGACTCTCATGATGGCGTAGTCGTGGCCTTTAATCCCCTGTGACTTTAACTGGGGATGACTACTAGGGTAGGACAAAGTCGATCGAGCGAGACTCGAATCAATTGTCCGGAATTGTTATCAACATTTAAAAAATACAGATTTTTTTTTCATTTATAATGTGAAGGTATTCCATTTTATTCTCTAATTTTTCAGCGACTTCTTGTGTTATTTTTAAGTGTCTACACTAAAATAACTGGGATTATTAGTTAAATTTTAGAAAAGCTAACTAAAAAAGAGTAGGGGTGACCGGGGCGGAATGGGACGCTGGGGTAAGACGGGATGGTATATTTTCACGTAAATTATGCGGGTTTTGAGATTATTCTTTTTATTATACTATACACTTTTTACATTTCTTGAGAATTGCAAGATCATTTTTTCTACCTATTTTTAAAAAGATAAATCTTAAAATCTAGATAATTTACGTAAAAATTTACCGTCCCGTCTTACCACGGTGTCCCATTCCGCCACAGTCTACCCTCAAATCATTAGATTTTCTTTTATTTTAGCAATGAAAAATTTATAATCCCGTTAGTCAACAAACCAATTGTTTTATTTACTTCTTTTTTCCGGTGTAACCCTTTAATTTGTATCAAATTTTCTGGACATTTTGTACTCGCTAAATCTGAATCACTCTAAAGTAACTGGTTATCAGTCAAATCCCATTAATTGAAAAGGGAAGAAGTTTGTTACTGATCATCAATTGAAGTCTATTGAATCAAATGGGCAATCGACAAAAACTGATTCAATCAGTACTCTTCAAGAGTTTGCGTTCAGTGTAGTGTATTGTTATTTTAAAATATTTATTTTTTGTACATGTGTTAATTAAGTGTTTTCAAATAATTGATAGAAGCTAACAGTATTTTAGACACCGGATTCCATAACCAACGGAGCGCGTGGCCTAGTCTGAAATTTCATGAACAGACTCAAAAAACCCTAGAGCTTCAGATGCTTATGTTCAACATAACAAACTTCTTAATTTGTTAATAATTTTTATTATAACAGTTGCGGCTGGCAGAATTCTCATGTTCAGTAGGCTTTCAGGTAGTTTTTTAATATATTTTGGGATTTTTTAATCCAATACTGCGGTCAGGATAGGAATTTATTTAACTGCGCCCGAGCGCACCGATACCGTCGCGAGGTATATCGATCGTATATTGAACGTTTTCTTTATTTATATCTGTTCTGTAAAAATTATTTAGAAACACTCTAGACGAATGGGAAGAAATAATATATATATACACTTTTTTTGCTAGCTCAATAATTAATAATCTGTACTAACTGTACCTTGTTTCTGGCTTTCTTCCCGAAATTCCGGCTCCATTTTTCGGGATTCTTTAATCTTTTCCTTCTAACATTAGGATTTGTTTCTTGAGACATTTCAACGACCACAGCAATAAATCTTTGACAATTTGTTAACTTATTTAATGCAATAAATCACCGTTATTCGCGATAAATTACATGTTATATTACATTTTGTTATATTATTGTCAATATAAAGTGTATATATGGATCATTCCATATTAGATTGACAGTCGATGTCGCAGATTTGAACGAGATAATTTTTTTCGGTTCTTTATCAACAATAAATAGACACATATTTTTTTTACATGTATACGATTTTTTGAATTTTCTAAGAAATGATATTTTCGAGAAAGCAAGCGCACTTTCAAGCCTGTTTATCTTGAAAACAATTGTTCGCACGAAAAATTTTCCAAATTACGAAAATTAGTGTTTTGACTCTTCTTTACAGAGATTGTTGTGAAAAAATTGTTTAAATATTTTTTAACATACAAAAGTAAAGAAATAAACCCAAAATCGTTTATTTTCAAAATTTGGCCCCTTTTGAAATTTTTTTTTTTCGTGAATTTAGATTCTTTGAAGTCTGTTATAAAATATGACGATTGAATAAAAATGGCTGGATCATTGATTCGGAAGTTATGGAATTTTGAAGAGCCTCGCGCGGCCTCACGCGCAAACCGGAACGACATTTAACATTTACTGATATGTTTTTTAAAAATCATTTTTCCGAATTTTTTATTTAAATAAAAAAACGTTCGCGTATTGCGGTATATCATCCTTATGCCTACTAGGCCACGCGCTCCGTCGGTTATGGAATCCGGAGCCTCAATTTTGCTTTATTTCATTTTACAACCAGTTTTTATCTTCAGCAAATACAGATTTATGTTCCATAGTATGAATGAACCGACTTAACAATCAGTAATGCAGAAATAAAAAACAGTAAATAGGAAAAATGTTGAACTCAACTAATTTGTTATTTTATTTTACAAATTCAATCAGTAGGTAATAAACAACTGGTGAACACTTGATCATTTCATCAGTCGCAACACGGTAAACAACTGATTTTTCAATTAAAATATATCTGATTCAGGTATAGAAAGTAATTTTAATTTGAAACTTTGATCGACAAAAGTACTTAAAATTTTTTATAAATTTTCTGTAACGATCCCAATAATTTAAGTTTGGTTGATGAGTAATTTTTTTTTTACGGAGAAAAATATTTGTCTAAAATTACTAAACTATGTGGAAACGCATGATAAATTCGTAAATGCGTTTCCTAATAGTTTGGTAATTTTAGACAAATATTTTTCTTTGTGTACATATACCCCCTGTTTTCACTGATCTTATGATTAATGTAGGATATGTATAAATTTTTTATTTTAGTAATAAATCACTGATGAGGGCCCCCATTTGTGACCGAAACGTATGATTCCATGAAAAGTTAAGTTTTTTCATTAATTCTGGACCCCAAAGCCAATTTTTTACATTCAACTCTACATCAAATCTTATATTTTTTATTTTAGCGAAATATATCTTTAAAAGAGAAAGAATTTTTTTTTTAATTATATTTTTTTTCACATTGTTTCTGTTATCAGGATTATATTGGTAGGCAATAATGTACAGAGATTCTCCGTCACTTTTATTACTTTTTTCTATCAGAGATTTTACGAGCTTCCATTACTGGGGATGTACTCGACCTCGAGAAGGTACATCTACTCATCACTAGCTTCACTTTACGACCCAGGACTCATTTATAATTCGTGGTGTGCGACTGTGATTTTTCACTTTTATCGTATTTTTGTTACAACCCCCTCTGATTCAAAGCATGCAACGGACAGGCGAAGAATAATATAAAAGGATCCTGAAAATTAATTATTACTTGCTGTTTTATCTACCTAAAGCACTGAATTCCTAGTCTATAACATTCATTTGTCTCTCAGAATAAAACGCACTAACTTAATGTCCCCAAAAGTCTGCAACACACCTATAAAACATCCGCAAACTTTTTTCTACATTCTTCAAATCATAAATTTCAACTGCAATATTGATAACTGTAGCAAGCTGAAATTCATTAAATTATTAGTATTTAAGAAATTTCAAAAATGATTGTAAACCGAGGAAATTATAAATTTGATTAATCTTTAATTTATATTTGAAATATATTGAATGGGGTGCAAGGTATCAGGAATTATTTTTTTTATTTATTAAATTTTTCGTAGGTGATGAATTTCATTTAATTGAAAATTTCAAGAAACTCGAAACATTTTGAATTTCAAACTTTCATTATGAACAAATTTGAACTAAAATTAAAACATGCAAGCCTCTTTGCCAAATTTTGTCGTCGTGAATTGTTTCTAGTTTCTTGAAATTTTGAATTATAATTTTGCTTGGACGTTAATGTGAAATTGGGTTTGTAGTGATAAAAATTCGAATTAAAAGATACAAGTAATATTTCCAAACAGATCATAATTTAATAATAAATTTACAGAGGCATTTTAATTATCGATATTTTACTTTATCTTAAACCCTGTGAACATTATCAGTGATAATTAACGGTTACATCTTTAAAAGTGTTGCAATTCCAGATATAAAAAGGAAGACTTAACAATAATTAAAACAAGGAATAAGAAAAGTGTTAGCTATGATGCCTGCAATTTTCATAAAAGGTGGAGTTTTAATAATTTCAATAATCGGTCCAAATTTAGTAAGTTATATGGATAATGGTGATATAAGTATAGGACAAGTCTCCTGTAAAATAAACTGCTGTCCATCACTATTTCAATTGCGATGAGTGTCGGGCAGTTGTTCACAGTTCGGTGGTTCTTGCTTTTCCGAGGGAACGAAACCCACACCTTGCATAAAAGCACTTACACAAGTATGCAACCAAATAAGAGCATGTGTGCGTTGCCTGCTTTCATGTCAAAATAAAATTTAAAAAATGAATAAAAAATAGTTTAGCGTCCTGTCCCGTGTCTATTCGATTTGGCTTTGCACGTATGTCACATCACACCCCAGCTAGTATCAAATTCGTTTACATCCAGGAAACGTGACAAAATGCACACCTCTGATTAAAACCTTCCTGCGCTCAGTGTACAGTAAAAAGTCCCCAGTCATCACAAGTTAATTACCACTCTTACTGAAATACCATGATGAAGCCATTAAAGCACTGTGGCACAACATTTTATTTCATGAAAAATAATTAAAAGCCATGCAACATAATTATTTATACATAATATTTATGCATTTGGGAACAAAATTATTGAAGATTGAACAAGACTGTTTTTTTAACTGCATTTATATGATTTGAATAGATATTTTCATTGGATTAACTAAATTTTTTTTCATCTGGAAAAACTCATTTGCTTGAGTGAATCACAGCAACTTTCAAGTGAACAGTTAACTTCACAAAATATTTTGCTGATGTCATAAAAAGTTTCTGTTGAATAAACCAAATAAATTTGTTTTGGTTGGATCAACCGAATTATTTGACAGCATCAAACTTATGTTTGGTAGGGCAAAGAAAAATATTTAGTAAAATCAACCGAAAAATTGTGTAGGTGAACTTAACATTTTATTGCCCGTATAATAACATTATTCGAGGGTTAAATCGACCAAAATACTGTTGATTCAACCAAATCTTGTTTTGAGTTTGCATTCAAATTTTCTATAGGTTTCAATTCCATGGATCAACATGACCAATTGACTTAATTATATAATAGTTTATACTAATTTAGGATAACTTTTTTCGCACGCAAAATGTCTTTCTGACAAATTGGATGACATGACAGATTACATTAAGAAATATCTGTCTAGTAAATTTTTGCAAAAGTTTTGCAAAAAAATGTACAGTTAACTATAATTGGTGATCATTTTTCCAGTTTTATTCTATCGAAAACAAATTTTTTACAAACTGTTAACAAAAACGAACCAAACAGACGTTCTTTATTGTATTGCGTATACAATATATGAATTTTAATATACGTCTAAATGTCTATAAAACAGATTAATTCTTAGACTCCTTGATAATTTGTGAATAATTGGGACAGGTACCTTCGCGGGGTTTTACTGTATTGCCTCATATTTTTTTGTTAACACCTGAAATTTGCATTTTTTTAGGCCAATTTTTTACTTTTCGTGACATGTTTGACAATAAAATGGATCAATGCATGAACAAAACAAGTATAATTAAATATTTTAAGGTAATTCATCCACGAAAATTAGACCTCAGGCAAAAATAAATAATTTTGCTTTCAAGAAAAGCAAAATTATTATTGAAGGGACCATTTGAAAGAAAAGTGATTATTTTCCATAAATAAAATTTGAAATGCAGAAAAATAATGCATTTAACAAATTTTATTTGTACCCGAACTTTTTTTCTTATCGCTTCATATCAAATTTTAAAAAATGATGTGATTCAAATAAATCACGGATCATTTTTCAGGAAAAAGAATCTTCACAACTTTACCGTTCCCAATTTTTGGAAATAAATTCAATAATGGCTGAAACCATTTAAAATCAATTTTCCAAAACAAAATTCTTATAAATTAATTTCTGAATTTGGTAATAATTCATTCATTTTAGAAAATTGGAATCGGTTAAGTTGTAGAGAATCTTTTTCCTGAAAAATGATCCGTGATTTATTTGAATCACATCATTTTTTAAAATTTGATATGAAGCGATAAGAAAAAAAGTTCGGGTAAAAATAAAATTTGTTATATGCATTATTTTTCTGCATTTCAAATTTTTTTTATGGAAAATAATCACTTTTCTTTCAAATGGTCCCTTCAATAATAATTTTGCTTTTCTTGAAAGCAAAATTATTTATTTTTGCCTGAAGTCTAATTCTCGTGGATGAACTAGCTTAAGCCTAAAAAAATCGAAATATTCTGATTCATTAGCCTTTGAGTAGTTCGAAATGCCATTTTTAACCCATTTCAGTACATTTTTCGCATTTTAACCCAATTTCCGAAATTTAGTTCGGATTCTGTTGATTTAAAAAAAAAAATGTTATTTTCTTTTTCCAATAAATTGACTAAAAATTGGGTTAAAATGCGAATAATGTATTGGAAAAATACCAAAAATGGACTAAGAAAAGCACTTTGAATTACTCAAAGGCTAATAATTCAGGATATTTCCATATTTTTTCAAGCTCGAAATATTTAATCTTACTTATTTCATTCATACATCGATCCATTTTATTAATAAACACGTCAAGAAAAGTCAAAAATTGGTCTCAAAAAATGCAAACTTCAGCAGGTCATGAAAAAATGCTACTTATTTACAACCTACATACACTGCAAAAATCGTAAATTTTGTTATATCAAATTTAATACACTAATATATTTGTTTACAAAAAATTCATCTTACAGGAATATATTCCTCTATATATTCGGTCACGTGGTCAGGTTGGTCCATGAACTTCAGAAAGTCTCTACCTGAAAAAATCCTGAAAATTCAATAATCATCTTGGCATGTTACTAATGCATCGTTAATTATGTTTTGAGCGAGGATTAAGCTGAAAAAATGCCTGATGTGTTGATTATTAAATAAATTTTTGTCGAGTCAGGTAGAGGAAAGCACTAATATTGGAATTCAGGTTGCGGTACATGTTTGGATCCATTCAAATGAATCATATAGTTCAAAGTATAGAAACGTGCCGCTACATTACTTCGTGGCACCCTCTGGACCAACCATATTACCTTTGCATCACTAGGTGTGGGGGATCTTCCCATTGGTCTAATTTCGTAATGCGTTTCTATAAACTCCCGCCTCGGATCAAAGACCGCGATCACATCTTGTCACGGATAGTCACAACGTTCGATACAATCTCCACTCCGTGTAATTTATATCATGAACCCACATATGCCATATAGGTACTATACGATTTAGTCTACCCTACACGACGTATAATAATATATTATCCGCACGCTGAATAATTTCCAAGCGAATCATTGTCATCACGTTGAGAACTTTCTCGTGTGGCTATCGAAAATCGTTAAGAACGTGCTACTTATTCAATCATCATCTATCATGGAATATCATTAAGGAAGTAGACAGGGAAATGGGAATCTGAAGGTGAATCTAATGATGCATTCTTTTCCATCAGATTTTGTGTGTTGAAAGTAAAGTGAAATTTTGATGCAGCCACACCTTTATGCACTGAAAGAAATGGTATTGTGTTTCTACCTAACCGAGTTTGTTAGAGAATTTCCATGCAAATTAGAAAGAAAATTTTCTTACTTCAGTTATATTATTTTGTGTGTTAATAAGTATGAATAAGAAAATAACAAATATACTGAAAGAAATACTTGGGATTTATCGGTCATATGAATATAGCTGAATGTTTTTAAGTAATTCAATAAAATATATTTGACAGTTAATCAAAAATATTACTGTAATAGTAATTCATATGGTTGAAATACATACATACAGACTAAACTGATACAAGCAAACCTTGGTTTTCGGTAAATCTCCAATATAATATAGGTCAAGGAACCAAAATTATGTCTGTATTGTCGAATTTTTTTTTTCAGTGTAGATTATATTTGAAATAAGTTTATTACATACTATAATAACTATAATAGTTATTTAATATAATAATCGCTATAACAAATTATTTTAAAGTTTTATTTTACGAGAAATAAATTAGCAATATTTTACAAATTGCGAAAGTGTACACAAAAATTGTTACAAAACGCGAGAAATTGGTTCCTGTGACTCCAGAAATAGGGTTTTTTATACTTTTCACTTTGATTAATTATTTTATGATTTAGTTTACATTTTTGGATAAAATTATATAGAATAACGAAAGCTTTATTATTTTCTTTTTCGAAAAAACAGCTTTAAACTACTTAAAAGTCCTATTTTTGAAGAATGAAAATGTCAGTGATGGCAATATAAAACAATTATTCACAGTGATACCGACCTAAAATATATATTTTTTGATTAATCAATATAAAGAGAAGTTACAAGATCTATCTCAGCAGATCCTTCATCATTTCCTGAGATTTTAGTGAGAAACAATTATTATTTTCGGAAATAAGTTGCGGAAACCAAATGTCTATAGATAAAGTTATTTACTTAACCGATATGGTAAATGCCCTTGAGTACACATATCTATTAGTTCATGAGTCACATTGTGTCATCCTGAGTTTCTTTATTACTTATTTTACAATAGAGAGAAACATTATACAATCTTTCAGAACATAAATATATGCTTTTCCAAGATACAACTTTTTTTTAACATTTATAAAAGTGTAAAAAGAAGTTGAATTTTATTCTCATACAAAAATTATTTCTTTTAGAATTTTTAATTTTGATCTACCTTTTTTTCTTATTACTGAACATCAATTTATTGTAATTTATTAGATTTATACAAACAAGAGCTCATTTTCCTAGGGAAAATATTCTCCATAACTTAAATGCGTCTAGTTTTTGAAAATTATTTTTTAATATCTTAAGGACGTTCTCTTGCCCGTAGATGTGCTCTTCCTACTCTATTATAGGTAGTGGGATTACTGCTAAGCTTTCTAACCGAATGAGTTGAGCACCGTTTATGCACAAAAGTAACAAAATGTGTCTTCTGCGTCGATTTGTGGATTTGGCAACACCGCTTTCCTGTCTTTCTCATATCGAGTCGAAAGCATATGGTGTGAAAGAGGTTATATTATGAGTTTATTGACAGTTTGTAAATACTAATAAGATTTATAATAAATTTCGCAACAAAAATGGATTTTTTAATTCACAAAAATCAGCTGCTCGTAAAAACAAAGCTCTGGAAGCAATGTCAAATGTAAGCGTACGCGCGCGCTGTTGAAGCGGTGTTGCCAAGTCACCATATTTGCTTCAGCAAGCCGGCTAAGAATTTGTGCAACTGCGAGTTTCAACAACGTATATCTTTAAAAGTAGTGCCGGTACACGTATTTTTTATGATGGCATACGATTCCTTATAATCTCTAGTATAATATACTAGTTTTCCAAAAAAATCTAAAGAAAATTGTGCTTTTAATGTAAAGAAAGGTATCGCAAAACTGAACTACGCCTATCTAACACGTGTTAAGAGATTCAACTTTAGAGTTTAATTTCTCGATTTTAAGTACCGGTCTTGATGCTAATCTTTTTACCGCTTTGTAGATCATGGTAAAAAGTACTTATTTACGAAGTTTAAAAGAAATCTAAAGAAAAGTGATTTTCAAGAGAACGTCCTTAAATCATAAAGTGATTTCATGCAAATAACTGTATTTAACGCAAAAAAATTTATTTTTAATATCTGAATACGATCTTATTGTGGAAAATGTTATTGGAAAAATTAGCTCTCATTTATTAAAATTTTAAAAACTGCTATATTGAGCAATAAAAAAACAAGTTCAGAAAAAATTGGAAAGTTTTAAATAAAAAATTTCTGTACACTCAATATGTTTCTTTACAGAAATTTGTTTCACCTTCGAACGATATTATTAATGATAATATTGTTTAAATTGAGAAATTCACGGTTCTCCCAGACAAATAATTAATGTGCGAGGAAAAATCTGTCTTGCTTTTTAATTATTTGTCTGAAACCGTTAATTTTTCAATTTGAATATTATAATTTGCAGACGTTAAATTCGTTTAATCAAATCTTCGACAAATGATAATAATTGATAATATTATTCTCCAAGGCGTAATTAAATGTTCACTTTATAACTTTAGCGCTATTGTTGCTCTTTTGACATAAATATAAACATTATCTTATATTTTCTTGTAAAAATATGCATAAACCAAATATTTAATTATCATTAACGCTTCGCCGGGTGAAAGATTAATCATAAAATTCGCTTATCGTCGAACAATCTACTTATACTTGTATCAATGTGTCTACAAATAATTTCAATATTTCTTCATATATTTGAACTTGAAATTTCATGTAATAAAATAATTATCACATTGAATTATAAACAATAAATATTTCGATATTGATTTATTCTTGTTGTGATTTGGAACAATGAATTTAATTTAATTCTTCGTCACGCACTTCAAAGAAGAATTGACACCTTGAACGTGACTAGGCGCAATGATTGAAATCCTATTTGTCATTAGACATTGTTCGATTTTGTTATCTTGAGAAAAGAAAAGGCTTACACTCTGCGTCATTGCATACATTGATGCCATAAATCATAACCAAAGTAACTTTGCATATCGATCGAAGAAGTTGCCTTCAAAAAGATTATTAACTTACTGATAAATTAATATCAGTACCATTATATTGCACATTAGGGTGGTCCTAAAATACATTGCAAACATTTTTTTCATAGATTTTTGTTGATGGTTGCCATAAAAAATCACCAATTATAATATTTATTACGTAGAAAAAAAATAAAACTCCTGAATTTCCTGACAACAATTCTTTAAAACAATTTAATTTGTTTAAATAAATGATGGATTTGTTGAATTATATAGCTAAAATATGAAAATATAAAATTAATTAATATACAAATTTAATTATGACTCTATTACAAAAGAAGCTGACTATTCTAACATAATTTGATAAAAAGTTGAAAAAAATAATAATTTATTATGTAAACAATGGAAATTATTTCGAAATAAATTGATGCCATTTAAAAATAACAGGCTGACAGTCCAATCTCAGTAAACAAGATTTTAGACGAATTAACAAAAAAATTCTTCAGACAAATTAAATTTGTTCAAACAAATGAGGGATTATTAGATAATATAGGTGAGATATCAAAAACATACAATTTTATGGGTCTATTACAAAAAAGCTGATTTTTCTGAAATAATTTGAAAAAAGTTGGAAATATATAATTGATTGTTTAAACAATTAAAAAATATTTGAAAATAAATTGATGTCACTTAGACCAACCACTATTAATAGTATTGAGGGTCGATATGAGCCAACTATTTCCAGATGGAATTTGTTTAAATAAAATAAAATAAACTATTAAATGTTCATAAATACTCCATTAGACCAATAGTATTAATATTTAAAGAAAAAACGAGAATAAAGTGCTCAAAAGGATCAATTCTCTGAAGAATTTACATTTTTTTATTCAAGGGCAGTTATTGAGGCACCGTGGGGGCGTGTCAGGGGCGTCCAACCCATATATACAATACATCAAATTCTTCGCTAAATAGTCCTCTACAATCTCTATAAGTTCCTTGCAAGATTTTCCCAAACCCTGAACAATTATTCGAAAAATCCCAAAACGTGAATTTTCCCCATGAAATTTACACGAGAAACTTCAGCTCTTCATATGCACCATTTAAAATCGAAATTTTGAAATACCAACAAATACGTAATTACTTTTTTGGATTTCTGCAGTCTGCACTCTGCACAATTTTCCTATCTCTTTTTTTGCAGATTTATTGTCTCCTGACCACTATACACAAATTCTATTATGTACCATCATTCTACAGAAAAATTCCACAAAATTTACTACCAATATAGTTTATTCAAAAATTTTCCTGTCCATTTTTCTGTATGAATTCTGCATCGTGCAATTTCTACAGAATTTCTGTACTTTTTTTACTTGGCAGACCGTCTATAAAAAAAAAAGTCATTTTGGAAGACCTTATTGTACATATATTTATACTAAAAGAAGAAAATCTACTCTAGAAAAAGCTTGTAAGATTTCTATTATCTTTCCTTCTTGGCTTCGCAAATACTGTGTTGATGATGTACGACATAATTACGGCGATAATTTAAGGGAAAAAAAGGTGGGGAGTTTGCGACCAAGGTGTCTCCCAAGAGAGTCGTAATACCTTACCTTATTTCATTCTAAAAGGGTCCTTCTACATTTGCCAGCGTAAGACTAAGTAAAATGTTTAGTACCATCTCCTAGCAAAGTGTAATTTTCGCTTGTTATTCCTGCGACGTTAATACGACTTTAATTAAGCGACGAAAATGGAGTCACATTCGGAGAAACTTCTTATTACATTTGCAGTATATCTGTCTTAATAAATTCTCTTTAAATGGTTATATCAATAAATTTTATTTAGATTTTATCAAAGATATATATCGACTATAACTATAATAGAAATCTCGAGGCATCGCGGAAAAAAAATTGTTATATTAGCCAACCGTACTGTTGAAATAGAACTGACAAAAATTTTTTACTGTTCGAACAAATTTTTAGTTGTTTCACAAAACCTATTTGTACAACCAACAAAATAGTTTGTTATTGATTTTTCCCGTGTGGAAAAATTTCATGGCGCAGGCCAGCGCCAGACTAGACTGTCTGGTTTCCAGTTCTGGCGCTAACTGTAAGGCCTGGTCTGGGGCTAACCAGAACTCTAACGTTTTTGAACGATCAGCCGCTGGTCAGCGGCTGGCCAGCCACAATCCATAGGTTGCTCAGCCTCAAGCCAGGGGCCAGTCAGACACTAGTCAGAGGCTATCCAGCCACTAGTCAGCGGCTAACCAGCCTCTAGCTCGCGGCTGGTTACCTATTAATCGGTGGTCAGTTAATTAAGTTATGGTTTAAAAACCATTTTAATTGAACATTTATCGATTTCGATTAAAAATCCTAACCTTTCAAAGTAATTCAATCTTTTCTTATATTCTTCTTTATTAGATACACGGGTTTTGTACTTACCTTTTAATTAAGAAATAGATCACCGTTTGACCAGAAGCATTCCACTTTTCATGCGTCAAAAAATGCAGTCAAGTTCTTGCTCAGAAACTTTTGACAGTTTTTTCGATTTGGCAACACGTTTGAGCGATGAAGACTAGCAATATGACGCGCAAAGTCACAACTCAATTTTCGCAATTTTTGGAATTAAAAAGTAAGTAGCTGCAATATTTGCAAAAAGGAGATACTTGTTTTCGGTCACGTAATAAATGTTTCTAAAAAATTTTTACTAACCTATGAATTTTTCGAAACTTGTAAAAAAAAACATGCAAACATTTTTGTCATGGAATGCTACCCAGCGCCAGATCTGAGCCAGACCAGAACTTCCAGGCTAGTCGGCCTGGACATTGCCAGACCTGGGACAGATTAGAGAATAGACTGCCATGAAATTTTTCCACGCTTTATCTTGTTTCGCTTTACCGCTGAAGAAGATTTGTCTTCCTTTTGCTCCAACCATTTTTATGTTTCACTTTTCTATAACATCAATATTTACTTTCCTTTTGCTTTAAGCGCCTCATTTTAAAAAAAAATTAGTAAAATGTACTGCAACATCTGCAAAATCCAGTAAATAAGTTGTTTTGTCATTATTTAAACATATTAGCTTAGTAAATTTAATATTTTTTTCCGTCAAAAAAAAATTGAGCAAGTCCAGTGGGTATAGAATTTGCTCATTTTTCGTTAGACCTTTCTTATCACCCTGGAAGGTTTTAGTGGTAAAGCATAAAAAAAAGGACTTCAAATAGACGTTGCATAATGCATTGCTCGTTCTCTGTAACCCTTCAAATACAAAAAAGCTTTCTGCAGGCAACTTTACAACTAAAGCCAGCCTACCCCGACTCTCATGTGTATGTGATTGTTCTTACGTTTACTTACGTACTCGTTTAGAGGTACCTGGCTCGATGGCTATTGTGAATCGGTCTAAAGTGCAATGCGTGTATGTATCCCTTGTAACTTATGAAACCAGCAGAATAGCTACTCTCCATTTGGTATATTGAGAAAACCTGTACTTCATTCACGAGAGACTGTTTCAACCGAACTTTAGTGCAAGTTCACTCTAAATTCCTTTCTTCTAATACGCACAATAAAACGAAAAGACAAAAAGTTTTATGTTTTTCTTTTAATTTTTTTCGGCAGTTGACATGAACTCTTAATTCGAAATGAAAGTATTAACGCTATGCATATTTATTGCTTTTTTATATATTTAAATAGATTTTTATAAATAATTTTATTTAAGGCGTGAAACCACTGTAGAGCACGAAAAAATAGGCATATTTCGGGAATTATTTTTGGCGCAATAAACATATCAATCAAAATTTTGTAAAATGGGATTTATAATACTAGTATTGAAGTACAGAAAATATTTTTTCCAAGTTCGTTCATGACAAAAGGGCGGCTGCGCAGTATTTCTCAGTCGGTGCCTTTTTTTTAAGGGGTCCACGGCCGGAAACCTAACCTCTGCAATTTTTGACCTGAAACAAAAAACAAAAGTTTTTTCGATTCTATAGAACAACAGCAAGAAACGTAAGTAGGATTTTTCTATATATTCACTTTTCGCGACATGGAGCACTTTTTAAAAAAATGTTTGAAATTTTATAAAAAAAATTGTCACAAAATTGTTTATAAAAATATAAAAAACTATGCAATATAAAAAAAATTCTACGTACGCCGCTGGAGAAAGCAATTTTGAATATAATGTTAAAATTTCAGATCGATTGGTGAAGATTTGTTCAAGTTATATTACCAGCCAGTTCAAAAAAGTGGTTTCGAGAAAAACGTGTTTAAAGTTTAAGGTTTGACATCTATCGCTTTGAACAAACTATTTTGTACAGTCAATTACATGTATAATAAAGCCCCATTTTGTCATATCGATTTATTTCATGGTTTCGCTGCAAAAAAAACACAAAATATGCCTATTTTTGTCTGCCTCTATAGTGGCCTAACTCCTTAAAGTAGAATTTGTTTTATAGTTTAGATAGTTCGCGTTTTCCTGTGAAAAATTACCACACACTATAAAAATCAATAAAAATCTTTGTAAAAACATTCCGTGAGCTGAATCAAAATATATTTTTATCTCATTTCGCGCAACATAGCCACCCGTGTGGAAAAATTTTATGGCAGTATATTGTCTGATTTCCTCCAGCCTGGCAATTTTCAGACCGGCCAGTCTGGAGGTTCTGGTCTGGCTTAGATGTGGCGCTGGTCAGTATTCCATGGCAAAAAAGTTTGTATGTGGCGAACGAATTTTTTTTTTACAAGTTTCGAAAAATTCGTAATGGAATCTTTCTTGTCAAACGGTGATCTATTTCTTAATTAAAAGGTAAGTACAAACCCCGTGTATCTAATAAAGAAGAATATAAGAAAATATTGAATTACTTTGAGAGGTTAGGATTTTTAATTGAAATCGATAAATGTTCAAATAAAATAGTTTTTTAAGCACACATTCATTAACTGACCACAAATTAATGGATAACCAGCCGCGAATTAGTGGCTGACTAGCCGCTTACTAGTGTCTGACTAACCGCTTACTAGTGTCTGACCGGCCACTGGCATGTGGCTGACCAGCCGCTGACTAGCGGCTGAACGTAAAAACACGTTACAGTTCTGGCCAGCCCCAGACCAGGCCTTATAGTCAGTGCCAGAACTGGAAACCAGACAGTCTGGTCTGGCGCTGTCCAGCGCCATGACATTTTTCCACACGGTCATTCAGGTATTTTGTTATATTTATTTGATGACTAAGCTCCACAACTGCTATATTTTTTTTATGAATAGGTCTTTTGTCATGTTACTCAAAAACAATTTAGTGGCCAACTTTACGTATCTTTTCTCTATTTCTCACTATTTTTTTATTTCATCCAAAAATCTTGGTTGATTCAACTACATGGTTTTGTAAGACCAAATATATTCTTTTCTTGTATCAATAGTTATAGGACCCCATAAAATATCCCAATTGCGTATTTTATAACCCAAAATTAGTGAATCTGATTTGAAGAGAAATAACTTATATTGCGCAATATAATTAACTTTTTTCTCTACGTGGAAGAAAAAATTGTTTTTATCTTTATTGTGATACTGTTAAGAGCCTTTTGTAGCATGTGGCGTATAAAAGTTCGTCATCATGTTTCTCAAACGGGGTGTTAAAGCCACAAGCACCCTTTTTTATCGGCGAGCACTTTAGAGACAAGGGCGTGAGATATCTGACTCTTTTTGCCATGATGTAATATGATATAAATTAGAATAAATAAATTACAGAGTGCTAACGTCATCATGGACTCAGCAGGAAAATAGCAAGGAGTGCTAATTAAATTCTAACGGAATACATGGATTACGCACATACAAATACTTAATTATGAGCACGTCGGGTACGCTATTGTGTTGCTGTTTATGTTGCGAATATATCTTCTCTATTTTGGTCCAGGATAGAGACAAGCATTAATAATATATTTAGAATTTTATTTTTAATGCCGTTGCATTGAAATTGTAGTTGCTGATCCTTTCGAACATCTTTTATTAATGTAAAATCCACGTGGAAGTAGGTTGCTCGCATTATTTTTGGTTCGTATTTCAGAGATTAAATATACATTTCTCAAATTTAATTGAATCAAAGAAGATTATTTGTTTGGAAGACTTTCTTTGGTTTAAAGAAATGATTTATTTGAATTGAATAAAATTCGTTTGATTCAAACAAAGTATCTTTGAACTTTTTAATAAATTACATGATTATTGATAAATTTATTTTCTTCCAAATATCTCAAAAAGGAAAAACAATCGTAGACTTTATTTAAGGAAACGATTTTGCAGAACAACGCTTATTTCGTATCACATATTTTGGTGAAAAAAATCGAATTTTTTCAATATTAAAAATCAAAAAATTAAAATATACATCCTGTCGAGAAATTTTTCGATAAGAATGTGTAGACCTTATTTAGCCAAACAATTTTTCATCTAAAAGTTTTTTTTGTATCTCACATATTTTGTCTAAAAAATGGAATTTTTAAATTTTAATCGTATTTTTTGGAATTGAAACGAAAAATATGCATCTTATGAAAAAATGTTACAATTTAAATTTGTAGGTCTTTATGTAAAAAATAATATTGTATTATAACGTTTTTTCGTATCTCGTATAATTTAACTTGAAAATGGAATTTTGATATTGACTTTTTTCGAATTTGAATATGCTGTAACATTTCTAATTTTGATTTAATCAAAAAATGTTATCAGGATAATTTTTAGAGATTTATGAGCACTATCAAAAACCAGTATTGAAATTTTTGATTTTTTCAAAAAATTATTTTCAAAAACACAAAAGTAGTGCTCAATCCCTCAATTTTGATTGGATGTGGCTGGTTAACGAACTTGTCCTTACTTTTTCGGCTCCGATAAAGTGTACCAAAGCTCAATTCAATCTGATAATTCTGTCGAGAGTTATGCCGCACACGACCTACAGACAGACAGACAGACAGAGACACTTTTCTAAAAACCCTTTTTTCTGACTCAGGGGGTCTCAAAACGTAAAGATTTGATGAAAATTTCGAAAGTCATTTTTCACATAAAACCAATACCTTCTCATCCATGATGAGAATTTTAAAAAGGTTATAAAATTTTCATATGTATTATAAAAAGGGTCGAGAATATTAGCTTATTACACATTGATATTATTTACCTGGTGTGCTATTGTTGGCTGTGTAATAAATGTTATCTTGTCTGAGCGCATATAATAAATAACAATGATCGAGTATGACCGTAAGGACGAGGTCGAGCAAAATAATGTTTCATGGATGAACTTTCCCCATTCATGATAAACTTTTTTTGCTGCTTTTACACGCCAACGCTGATGCCATGTGCTGCATATAAGAATGCGGTAGCATACAAGCCGGATAAACGCGACGGTCTCGTGGCTCGTTAAGTAATTGTCGAGTGCTGGAGAATACAGTGCAGTAATGCGAGAATCGTGTAAGGGCGCTTCGTGTACTTGCATTGCCTAGGGGTGCTTTATGAAGGACATCAACCTATGTACAAGAGCTTAAAAACATACGTATGGCGCCACACAAAACACTTCCAAAGTCAAGAAATCAAGAGCTGCCACTAAAAATCCACAGGAAAAAGTTTAACATACTTTAAGCCAGATCTCATAATTCTATATACGTCACTTTCAGGACAGAAACATACAAATTTATGCTTTCTTCAGACAAAAATGAAATTTTAACTGTTACTGATAGTTGTTGCGCCAAAAATCAGTCTCTGGAAAAAGAAGTTTTTCTATGATTTTAAGACTGATGGTAATTATATCATCAGCCGTGTCATATGTAAGGAAACACACTCTTTTTAATAAAAAAAATTTAAAAATTATGAAAAATAATATTTTAATAATGTTTTTTGTAATAGGATATTTCCTTATTATCGCTCCATACCAAATTTTCAAAAATGGTGCGATTCTGATAAATCATGAATCATTTTTTTAGGAAAAGGATTCTCTATAACTTAACCGTTTCCGGTTTTTGAAAATAAATTCTTTAATGGTTGAAATCATTAAAAAACAATTTTCCAAAACGAAATTTTTATAAACAAATTGCTGAATTTGATAATAATTGATTCATTTACAAAAATCGGAAACGGTAAAGTTGTAGAGAATCCTTTTCCTAAAAAAATTATTCATGATTTATCAGAATCGCACCATTTTGGAAAATTTGGTATGGAGCTATCCTATATGGAGATATCCTATTACAAAAAACATTATTAAAATATTATTTTTCGTAATTTAAAAATTTTTTTTATTAAAAAGAGTGTCTTTCCTTACATATGACACGGCTGATGATATAATTACCAGTCTTAAAATCATAGAAAAACTTCTTTTTCCAGAGAGTGATTTTTGGCGCAACAACTACCTTAAAAGTTGATTTTTAACATACGTGCATAAAAAAAACATTCATCTGTTTATTCTTTTATATTCTCCAAGCCATGGATGAGAGGCCGTTCACTGGAAAAATCAATGATTTCACAGGTCTACAAAAATGAGGTTGTCATTGTTATAGAAATACCGATAGTCATTTCCGAAGTAATTTTTGGCGTAGAAACCTAATCCGGGCTCAGAATTGCTCGATCACGTCAGGCTTTCGAGTAATCCTAACCTAAAAGTGCGAAAAACACGGTTTCTCGCTATATTTGATAGGAATCCTATCATTTTTTCCCGCCATATATCGGTCATTGCGATACCTGCAATTTTTTTTTTCAATCGACGATATTTCCGGTTAGAAAAATTAAAATAATAAATGTTAATAGTGAAATGGAAAGCTAAAAAGTGACTCTTTTTGATGGTTTTCTCATATTTAAAAAATAATAAAAATTCGCAAATTTATTGATGCTCAAATATAGCGAAAAACCGTGTGTTTCGCACTTTTAGGTTAGGATTACTCGAAAACCTGAAGTGATGGAGCAATTCTGAGCCCAAAATTACTTCGGAAATGTACCTCAGCCACTTCATAACAAAACCATGTAGACCTGTGTTTTCCATGCTTATAATAGTTTCAGAATTAGTGACTCGTCGAAAGATTTTTCAGAATCATGTGGGGAATCAGCTTGATTCAGTAAAATCTTAGAAATTGATTCTGAAAGTTTGACAGTCGCGTTCATCAGTAAAATTCAAAACAATTACCGGGAATTATTCAGAATCGCCAAGAATCACTCGGAATCGCTACAATTCCGTGCACGCTTGAGCGAGTCAGCTCGAGTTAGTTTGAGATCATTTTAGATCAACGTGTTAAAACTTGTCTAATGCGCAGTCTCTCGCGCGGGCTACACATACGTGGAGCTGTAAAGCTGTATTGGTTCTCAGCTGACATTGACAGTGTAGGTTGTAATATTTTTGTTTCGTCGAGAATTGAGGTAATCAATTAAGCAACAAAGAATCAGCTGGACTCAGGCGGAATCAATAGGAATCAATCGTAATGATGCAGCTCGATGCGCGTAACTGTCGGAATGATCCCTGTGCTTCTTCTGAGGTTGGATTCGATTCTTTTCTTTTCTAATTGTCAATAAAACCGGATCATGCTTCAAGTGTGGAATCACATGAATCTTGAGCTAGTTAACGGAATAATTATGCTCACGTAGAATCGATTTTAAGTGAACGGCCCCTCGGCTGTTGATCAACTGGCCCACGTGACTAAATTATCGCAATCGAATGACCTGGGCTCGAACCCCAGCGCAATCAAAAGCGTCTTTTTTTCTACAGAAAAATTTTCAAATTCTTTAAATATAGTTTATATTGCATACACTAATAGAAATGGTTCAGGAGTTTTAGCCATTCGGTTGTTTTAAATGTAATATTCAATGTCACGAATAACAAACAAAATTTTCAAAGGTTAGTTAATTTTTTAAAACATCTCAGAATTAAACTAAATTCAGAGACAAACAACTTTTTTTATAACTAAATATACTTAAATAACATGGAATAAAATAGCATATATAGTTATGGTAATAATTAATATTTCTGTAAAGCTTTGCTTTCAAATTTAACATAAAATTGACTGTCCGGAAAGCTAACTTTAAAAATTTATTCTTCAAAATTTATTTAATTTCAATATTATTATTATTTCAAATTAATTAGTTGAGTTTGAAATTTCTGCCACTTCCTACATTATCGGAGAATCACTAGTCGCGTATCAGATAGGATACTTTGCCGACAGGTGTCCTCGTAGACAATTTCAAACTCTTACATCGCAAATAAATGCAAATTAAATTCAAATTTAAAGTCGAGCGGCAATCGAAAGACCTGGGCTCGAATTCCAGCGCAGTCGAAAGCGTCTTTTTTCCACAGAAAGATTTCAAATTTTCGGAATTTTTTCGGAAAAGACAGTAATGCGTTGCATTTTTCTGTATTGCTGTCTTCCCCGGAAAGTTTATTTAAATTAATATTTTATTAATAAAGCGGTTATATGTAATTGGTGATGTCAGACCCTACCATACGGCCTTAAAAGAATTGGAAATCTTTCTGTGGAAAAAGAGACGCTTTTGACTGTGGCGGGATTCGAGCCCGGGTCTTTTGATTGCCGGTCGACTGCTCTAACCAACTGAGCTACACAGGCGTCCGACATCTTCTCCACAGAAAGATCTCTTTAATATCGCCTAGTGCGCCTTACGGCTGTAATGATTTTAAATTAGATGGTTGAGTTCGAAATTTTTGCCACTGCCTTCATTATCGGAGGATCATTAGTCGCGTATCAGGTAGCATACGTTGCCGACAGGTGTCCTCGTAAACAATTTCAAACTCTTATATCGCAATATTGCAATTAAATTCAAATTGAAAACATTTGAAATCTTTCTACTGAAAAAGAAACGCTTTCGACTGTGCCGGGATTTGAACCCGGGTCTTCCGATTGCCAATGTAGGCAGTAGCAAAAATTTTGAACTCAACCATTTAATTTGAATTTATGACAGCCGTAAGGCAGTGCCGTTAGGCGATATAAAGTGTTCTTCCTGTGGAGAAGATGTCGGACGCCTGTGTAGCTCAGTTGATTAGAGCAGTTGACCGGAAATCGAAAGACCCGGGCTTGAATCCTGGCACAGTTAAAAGCGTCTCTTTTACCACAGAATGATTTCAAATTCTCCAAATGTGAATTGAATGTATTTACGAGGATACCTGTTGGCAACGTATTATTATTATTAATAATCAGTTGCCGTAAAATAGTTATATTTTTACTTTCTGCCAGGATAGACTGTAAAAATAAAATGTATAAGTAAGTTTTTCAAAATAAAACTGATGTGAGAATGAGTTTTAAGACTTAAAATATCTTGATAGTTACGCTCTGATTGTCTATTGAAAGTCTCATTAAAAACGATTTACCGATATACCGATTCATTTGATTAAAACCAAAAATATTTTCTCGCTAAAGTAAATCAAATTAAAATCTAAATCTTAAACATGGAGTAAAGTGCGAAAATGCCTTTTTACTTGAGAGGTTCATCATGAACAGAAGATCATGTTTCCCTTAAATGGGATATCGATTCGTTAGTGCACTTGGGGTACTTATTAGCCAGAGCGAGTGCAGTGTTTTCCTTTATCCTTGAGTCTGACGAAAAAAGGGTGAAGAGTGAGGGGTGAAAGTGGGGTCACATATAATCTAATTTGCTAGCACTCTTAGGCGCCAGTGTACAGTGTACACCTCTGACCCTGTCGGTTCTTATGTACATACCATATACATGTACCTCCCTTCTCCAAACTAAAGTGTTCTGGCTTGAGTACCTAACGCGTTAGTACGCGTGTATACGCACATGTCCGAGGCAGTGAAAGACTGCAAGCAAGCACTCATGCCGAAACACATTAGTCGAAAGTCACTCCTCTCAGCAGTTGTCATATTTTATTTAAATTTTACGTTCACCAACTCACGAACAGTAAAATGCTATACATAAATTTTAGACGGTATTCGATTTTAAATTAAGTTGAAAGAAAAAAAAAATGTATCATCGTATTCTTTTTTTACGAGTAAATATATATTTAGACCAATTTGATAGTGTCATATATGCAACTCTTTTATATCAGTTTTACCACAAAGTTTTTCGTCACAAGTGCAATTTTAAGGTTCTTCCTTTGCATTTTTATAGGGGAAAATTTTGCACAGGATGTAATTTCACACAAAAAAACCTTTTGTATAGTTTCTTTCGCAAACTCAGTTATTCAGATATATTTTATAGTTTCAAACGTGCAATTCTTTCATATCATTTTTTACCATAATGTCTATCCGTCACATGTGTAATTTTTAAGGTTCTTCCTTTGCATTTTTTATAGAAAAATTCTGCACACTTTTTATTTATTTGTTCGAATTTAGTTAGTATGGACCGAATATATGGTTTACATGTGCAATTTTATCATAATGTTATCCGTCACACGTGTAAATATTTTAAGTCCCTTCCCTATGTATTTTTATAGCAAATTTTGTACAATTTTCAATTTTTTATTCGTAAATTTAGTTAGACCTATTCTATAGTTTCACAAGTGCAATTCATTTATATCGTTTGTCAACACAATGTTTATCCGTCACACGTGCAATTTTTTATTCTTTTCTTCCTTTGTATTTTTATAGAAATAAATCTCACTGATGAGGACTCCAATCTGAGTCGAAACGTTTGAGGAAAAAATGAAACCCTGAGTTTACATTATTTCTGGACCCTAAAGCCAAAGTAAAAAATCATCTATCTATTAATATTATTGAGGGTCGATATAAGCCAGTTATTTATAATTTATAATATTTAGGTATTTTAATTGAAGGATGTCATGGCAGAAGGCCTTAAGTGTGAAAAAAATTAATTTTACAGGGGAGATAAAGATATGTTTAACTTTTGCATATTTGATTGAAATGAAAAAGCAAAAAAAATATTCTAGTATTTATCGAGGTATATTGATCCTCAAAAAATAAACTCGAAAACTGTTGTCTATTCGGAGAAAAAAATTGTTGAATATTGGCTTTTGAAATTTTTTTTCGATGTTTCTTAATGATGTATGATGATTTTTTGACATTAGTGAGAGGTTATTTTTAATTAATTAAAAAAATTAATTTAGTGGAAAAAAAACTAAAAAAATTATTATTTCTTCTTGGGATTCATATTTCATTTATAATAATCGTTTGAAACTCGACATGTGCTGAAAATCGATAGATCACTAAACTTATACAACTAAAGTTGGTAGGATTCTTCTGTTCAAACGGATATCTTTGACATTTAGGACTTTTGACACTCACACATCAGAGCACTTAAAACCTTATGCTATTATGACCTTTAGTTGAACTTGCTTTTAATTCCAGTTCAATACTGTACAGGAACATACGATAGCATCTAAAGATGCAATTTATGCAATGAAACGACTATTAGAAAATTTTGGCCTCCTTCAATTAGAAAAATCTGTTATCGCTTTAGGGCCATTGATTAAACGGACATAGAGAAAAATGAAGATAAAGAAATCGGGATTGATTATTGGAGAATCTGTAAAACCACTTATTGAAATCCCAATAATTATTGCCAAGCGACATGACACTCTCTTCTGTTTATTGAGAAATCAGTTGTTGAAAAACTATACGTAAAATTTTGTACAGAAATTCCAGTAATCAATCCCGATTTTCTCATCTTCATTTTTCTCCGTGGACCATGTGACCAAAGTTATAGATAAATAATATTCTTTAAAATAACTTTTTTACAAGTTATCTTTCTGAAAATGTTTGTAATATAATAGAATACAAAAAAGAACATATTGTTGGTTTATTTGAGCAATAATGTTGCAGAAAAATTGCTTTCAGAAAGCAAAGCTGCAAGAATTATCGACAGTTGAAGTTATATGTAAAATTTTGACAAAAACGAACCAAACAGGCATTTCTTAATGTATTCTATCATGATCTCCAAATTTTCAGAAAGATAATATAAACTATAATTTAGCACGATAAGACCCAAACGGAATAATAATAATGTCTGGTAGCAAAAATTGTACTAATCATGAATATTTAATAAGAGGGAGTTTTCAATGAAAACAATTGATTATAAAATTCAATATCGTGTTCGAAAAATTATAGGACAACTATCAGGATTATAAACAGTATAATCTTGATTATAAGTGATATAAACTATAAGTGTAATCTATAATCTAGATTATACTATTTACGATCAAGATGGTTGGCCTATAGATAGTCGACCTGGTTATTTCAGTTTATACTCAACCAAATAATTTGATTATTATAGGTTTGACCAGATTTTTGGTTGATTTTATCAAAAAAATGTTGCTTATGCAATCAAAGATGGTTCGTTTAGATACGATTTGGTTCAATAAAACAAATATGCCAATTAATTCCACCAAACTTTGGTAGACTTAACCGATGACCTTAGTTCATTTAAGAAAATGGTTTGGTTAGATTAATGTCAAAGATCAACCAGACCAAGTGACGTCTGTAATTGCAATTACAGTATGTAAGATTACTCGAAAATTATTAAATAAAATAGATTTTTGGTACTAGATAGATCTTTTTGGCGCTTTTTTTCACGTCTGTTTGGTACCGGAAATCCATTTTAGTTATTATTTTTCGAATAACCTCACATACTGTAATTGCAATTACCAACGTCATGTGGTCCAGTTGATCTTTCCTCTTAAAGGCACGTGATACTTGAGAAAAGTAGCAAGTTCATCTTAACAACTTGGTCCAGTTCCTACATGTTTATATCCAGAATACATAAAATTTTGTTTTCAAAACTTGAGAAATGGCAGAGCAGATAAAAACGGATTTAGATAGTCCAGTTTTGATTTTAATCATAAACAATTTTTTTTTGCTAGATTCTTCTGAAATTAAACATTTTTTTATGTTCCAAACTAAAAAGTAGTCTATCCACGTTTGTTTTTTTTTTCATCTGTACGCAGAGAAAAATATTTGTCAAAACTTACAAAACCATTTGGAAATTCATGATAAATTCTGAATCTACGTACTTTTTTCTAATAATTCAGCATGTAGTAGGATTTCTACACGGAGAAAAATAGTTGAAGTAATTTTACTCAACTTCCGATCAAATTTGGGACATAGGGACAAGTTAGAAGTTATTTAGTATCAGTGTATTTATTTGTGATATATTAAATGTTCGAAAATGAATAAAAGTTGAGTAAAATTCAGAAGTGTAGGGTGAAGTATGAAAGCGTGCGTTGAAAATTTTTAAATATATATATTATTACTCGTAGTATAACTATAAAAAACCAATCTTTTATTAAATCACAAAAATAGTTAGAGCTTTCCGTTCATTCTACTCTACGCTTCAATCGAGAGTTGAGTAAACTGTGAATCGCAAGATTTATTCCAACAGCTACATCTATTCACGCAGGAACGAATGAAAGTAATCTGCGCCTTGGGCACACATAAAAAATTTTTAATTTCAAAAACTTAAATTCTTAAAATTAAATTGATATTATGAAAATTTAAACAAAAAAAAGTCGATAAGTGTATTACATAAAATATGAAATATCACATAAATTACTCAGCCAGAATAATAATTTGGAATTCGCAAATGTAAAACCCATATTTTGAAAATATAAAACACAGAATATAAAAGAACCTTCTTTTAAATGTTTTTATACAAGATATTTCTTAATAATAATGCAATTTTTTAATGTACATTTGAAAATTTAGTTTCACTAAACTTCATACGTCGATAGAATTATCGGATTAAATTGAGCTTTGGCATACTTTATCAGAGCCCAAAAATTAAGGACAAGTTCGTTAACCAGCCACATCCGACAAAAATTGTGAAAATAAGAGCATCTTTTGTGTTTTTGAAAGAATCCAAAATTGAAATACTGGTTTTTGATAATGCTCATAAATCTCTATCAATTATCCTAATAACATTTTTCGATTAAACTGAAATGAGGAAAGTTACAGTATGTTAAAACTTGAAAAAGTCAATATCTAAATCCCATTTTCCAGTTAAATTATACGAAATACGGAAAAAAAGTTATGATAAAAAATTATTTACTACATAAAGATCTTCAAATTTGAACCACAACATTTTCTCATAAGATGTATACTTAAAAATTCAATTTTTTAACAATAATATGTGAAATACGAAAAAAACTTAAGTTTGTAAAATTATTTGTATCAATAAGATCTACAACTAACATAGTTTCTAATAAAACGTATATTTTTCATTTCAATTTCAAAAAATACGATTGAAATTTAAGAATAAATAAGTAAAAATAAAAAATCGTTTGCTTAAAAACAGTCTACGATTTTTTTTTTCTTTTTGAGATATTTGGAAGAAAAATGTTTTTTAATCATGTAAATTACTAACAAGTTACAGAAATGTATAGAGAAAATCGAGCGCGAAGCTCGAGTCTCATGATGGAAATGCGTTCCTTAAGGCTAATGGAGCCTTAAGTAAATTGAATTTCCTTTTTCATTTGAAATCAACAAATTTAGTAACTTTGTGAAAATGTAATTCACATCTACAATATTATAAAATTTACTTAATCATCAGTATCAAATAACAAGAAATAAACTTATATGTATGCGAAGAATATAAGACCAAGCGCAAAGTGAAGAGAATGTTCCCGCGAAGCGGGCAAATTCTTTAATTTTAAAAGATCATATTACATTCAATCCGTATTTTATAATCCAAGCATAACCATTTTATATCCATGTAAATTATTTTCTATCTTCTTCTTGCTACCCAGGTCTCCTATATTTTACAATAGACCCTTATTGTACATATTGAAGTTCACATATCACCAATCCTCGTCTATCCTTTTCTATGTGTTCCTCAATAGGAAATTGTACCATATTTTCCAATCCACCATTTCCCATTCAAGCCTATTTACGAGTATTTATTAGCAGTTATCTTATCCTCTTCAATATACCCTTTTCTCTTCATGTCTGCTTAAAAAATAAAATTGAATCATTTAATTGTAACATCAAATGGTTAAAAGTAATACAACTGGTATCGGATTTTAAGAAGATTTTGAGGTACAATTTTGGAATGAATGTTTGCTGTTATAATAAAAGAAGCTGACGTGGTTGCAGTGGTTTACGAGAATATTGAAAGCGTCAATAAAACGTTGACTATCAGGACAGACGTCATCGAAACTGACACGTGGTTAACGTCAATCTCGTTGGCAGATTATTACAGAGCATATAGGTAGGCATGACATGGATGTATGCGTGCCTATTCGAAACATAAACTATGGATGGGCGAACGAACAAACCCCGTAGAACGTTTAGGACCTCCCAAGCGTAGCCACTGAGTGGTCAGCCGAAGATTACTGAAGCATAATTACCACTGTACAGTAGCCGCGGTTCTCTGTTTAATCTGCAATTAATGTTTCAAATTGCCAAAAGCTCCCGAGTAACAGATGCCAGTTATCAATGGCGGCAACCGGTTGCGATCGTAAATGGCGACGATAATGTACAGATCTCTATCAAGCACCTACAAAATCATTTTCTATCGATGCCTTTAAATTTTCAGTTGAACAAAATGTTTTATCGAATTTAGTATTGGAAACATTTTTAATAGAGAGGCCATTCTTTAATTGCTTTGATAGGAATTTCTGTGGAAACATTTCGTAATATGTAACTAAAGTTTTATGCAGTTGCTATTTCATAAAATTAGTGTAAGAATAAAAATTAAGTTACATTACAATTTTTAATTTCGACTGAATACTAAATTTAAATGTATGCTTGTACTTAAGTTTGCTGTTATCTTTTGATGGATTGTAATTGTTTTCTTGAAGTTAATTATTTTCGATGCCAAAAATTCTCAATATGACACATTTTCCTGTAAATTAAAATATACTATATTAAAAATTGAAAACGCGAATCTCCCAGTGTAATAATTTTCCCGTTGCAAATTGGTTGGTGCATATTCAATACTTGTACACACAAAAAAATGCGTAACTGATACAAAGAAATATATCGTTATTTCAGATATATTATTAACGATCCTAACCATAAATAAGGCTGATATAACCTAAAAAATCCTTATGACAGCTACACATTTTTTTCCGTGTATCTGCAAATTCTGAAACTTGCAGCAAAAACAATTTTTCGGTTTGGATAACTGAAACTTCACAAATTTACATGTGACTGAAAATTCTATTAGAATTTCGAAATTTCAAAAATAAATTTAATCAACTTTTTTAATTTTGAAAAAAAATCTAGCCTATTGGACTCAAGTTACCGTTACTTCTTTAATCTAAAAATTTTGTTAATTTCATAACATTTCTAATACAGCACATGCAAGGGGGAAGTATTTTTCGCGTAATTCAGAAATTTATAAACGTCCATAACATTTTGTGTTCAAATATATCAACTGTAGCATACACTGATAGAAATTATTCAGGAGTTTTAGCCATTCGAGTGTCGGTTAAGAATTCGTAATTATATTTATAATATAATATGTCTGTCTGAACAATGTAGCATGTTGAACGCAGCAATCGAAATAACTTCTCACTGCTCTGAAAATTTTTAGAAGTAATGAAATTCAATAATTTTAAAATCTAATATTCAATGTCATGAATAACAAAAACAAAACAAAAAACAACAAGAAAATTAATAAATATTGTAAGTAAAACTGGTCGAATCAGAAATATAATATGGGAAGGTGAACAATAAATATTGTTATAGCAACCAATAATATGGTTAATGCTTTCATATTTATTCAGTTATAATCGAATTGTCAAAATACACATCCCATATTGCTGTTAATTATTATTATTGCCAGCAATAAGATAAGGTTGAATTAATCATAAATATAGTTGTAACGGCCATTTCTTTCTATGAGTGTAGTCTTGAAAAAGCTAAATACTTTTCAGGATACTGATATGTATTATATAAAAAATAAAAAATAAATTCAATAAGAAAAGAAGGGTTAGAGTTAAAATTCTAGAACGGCTCACCCAAAGAAAGGGAATTTCGGAAAAATATTAAAAGTAATTCTGTAATATTTATTTTGGCTTGGGGTCAGCTTAGTTTCTAATTATTTATGTCATCGAGGACATAAACATTAGGAAGGCAAACGTTTCGGCCACAGATGGGGGCCCTCTTCAGTGCCAATTAGCTTAATTGTAACCTTTAAATATTTATTAACTAATACATGCAATTAAGAAATATATGGTATTTTTTGTTTTTTTGTTTTTTGCTTTTTGCTTATTAATTAAAAATAGAGTACACATGCAGAAAAACTTATGAGTAAGTGAGTTTCTAGGTGTAAAGAACCAGGCCGTTCCAAAAACTGCTCCAACAAGTAATCCTCTCCCACAGGAACCGTGAAAAATGCGGCCGCGGAACGCACTCCCTCAAGGGCACATATATAAACACAATTATTTCAAACCAGAAAGAAACAACACACGGGAGAATATAACGTGGGTCCTTGGTAAAGCACGCACAGCAAACCACACATATGCACGAGCACCAGAAGTAAAGGACACTGAAGTTAAAACATTCAGAACATTGCAATTGGTACAGAAAAATTTATTTATTTTCTCAAAAACCACAGAAACGATATAATTAAAAGTAATCCATCGTAATTAATGGATGTCTATTGAAAAAATATTTAAAGATTTCCTACGGGAAAACAGACTCACTGATATTAGAGAGGATGACTTTGTAAGATATTTTCTACGGAATGAAACGTGACCGAATCTATAGAAGTTTTAACCAATTTGTAAAGTCATCTTATTTTTTGTGCTACGCACCCTCCAAAAATAAAGGTTGAAGGAATCCACATGGTATGCTATATATTTTCTCGCACATCCACTTCCCCCCTCGATGCCTCGTAATTCGTGGTTATTATTCGTTTACACGAGAGAGTTCGGGGTGACCTGACCCCCTCGAAAAACTCACATCGTACCCCTTGTACATATATGTTCTATAGGCACTCGAATGGCGCATTATGTTATTGTAAGAACTATCTACTTAGGTACTTTTATATTCAATACATTTGCAATGGCGAAGGTCCGCCGTCTGTAGCACTCCCTTAGGACAGGCGAGGAGAAAAAGTCATCCCCACCCCACAACCTATCCATACAACTCCTCAATATTAGAGTATACAATATAGAGCAGTATTGAAGGGTTATAGTGGAGTTTATATATAAGGGATGCAAAATATAACACCCTTATTACTCGAATAGATTCATATACGTATATGTAGTTTGGCACATAAATGCTTTACGACCGGAATGAATGATACCCAGAAAAAAAATTTATTTGAAGGCATATGATACTTGGGAAACCAGCCAATTTTATCGATTTTAGGTTTCTACATGTTTGTGCCCAAGATACATAAAGTTTTGTTTACAAAATTTGGAAAATGGTTATGGAGAAAAATATTTGTCAAAACTTACAAAACTATTTGGAAAGGCATGATGAATTCTGAAGCTACGTACATTGTTCTAATAATTCTATACATTTTATCATCCAGATGAGGAATTTTATCGGTAATTTAAACTGTTCTATAATACACGGCGAAAAATAGTTGATGTAATTTTACTCAACTCTGTCGATTAAACTTGGGACATAAGGACATTTGAACATCTATTAAATCCTAGTCGGGTAAAATCAATTTGATATATACCTAATTCACCCAAAGTGAATAATAATAAGCGTTACATAGGGAATAGTAAGGAGTTGAGTAAAACGTTATCGACGACAGGGCACCAACATGCGTCAGTCGGTTAACATGAAATGTATAAGTATATCACCGACGCTTGAGGTGCTTCAAACCGTAGTTGGGTAAAATGAGCATCGGGCGTATTATTTGAACTGGCAATGGTATGGTTCTCTCAAATAAAAAAAAATTCTTACCTCGAGCCTGCCAATAGTCATACGGTATATACATAAACAATTTACAAATACATTCACACCATTCGGACATAGCCAATCATATTTCAAATTACAAATACACTTAAACATATAACCTTACATATATAAACCTAATAAACTACACACTTATATATAGTACGATACGCTTTCGTCGAATCACGCACACGCTCGCTTACAATGCTGAGATATAAAACTTGGAACTTTCTTATATAGTGACTGCATGAGTTATTCAGAGCTTGCGAGAGTAAGTGCCGTCAATAAAATTTTTTAGCCTTACTCAAGTGAAAATAAATCAACTTTTTTCATAAATGATTAATAAAATATTTTTAAAAATTAATATAATTAATCAATTATTATAACTATGATTATTGATAGATATAATATAATTATTAAATTACATTTAGTATAGATTTTTATTATAACGACGTATGAAGTTTAGTGAAACTAAATTTTCAAATGTACATTAAAAAATTGCATTATTATTAAGAAATATCTTGTATAAAAACATTTAAAAGAAGGTTCTTTTATATTCTGTGTTTTATATTTTCAAAATATGGGTTTTTCATTTGCGAATTCCAAATTATTATTCTATCTGAGTAATTTATGTGATATTTCATATTTTATGTAATACACTTATCGACTTTTTTTTGTTTAAATTTTCATAATATCAATTTAATTTTAAGAATTTAAGTTTTTGAAATTAAAAATTTTTTATGTGTGCCCAAGGCGCAGATTACTTTCATTCGTTCCTGCGTGAATAGATGTAGCTGTTGGAATAAATCTATCGATTCACGGTTTACTCAACTCTCGATTGAAGCGTAGAGTAGAATGAACGGAAAGCTCTACTATTTTTGTGATTTAATAAAAGATTGGTTTTTTATAGTTATACTACGAGTAATAATATATATATTTAAAAATTTTCAACGCACGCTTTCATACTTCACCCTACACTTCTGAATTTTACTCAACTTTTATTCATTTTCGAACATTTAATATATCACAAATAAATATAGTGATACTAAATAACTTCTAACTTGTCCTTATGTCCCAAATTTGATCGGAAGTTGAGTAAAATTACTTCAACTATTTTTCTCCGTGCAGATACTTTTGTAAAAATCGTGTTTTCTGACTCAGGGGGTCTCAAGACGTAAAGATTTGATGAAAATTCCGAAAGTGATTTTTCACATAAAACCAATACCTTCTCATATGATAAGAATGTGAATTAAACAAGAAAAAGTGCACCAAGACTACATCCGACTGCTTTCAAAATTGACAAAATATCATTCTGTACTCGTTTTACCGAAATATTTGTTAATATTTCACAAATAAATTTGTTCTATGTAAAATTAAATATCGTGATCAAATAACTATAAGACAGTTATCTGGATTATCAACAGTACTCTCTAAATTTAAATTAGCAAAACTCACTAAAATGAAGCAAATAGTCACTGATTCTAATTCGAGTTTAGTATATTTTATTGGAAGATAGGTGAAACGTATAGAAAATCTGTTGATTGAACTAAACTTCTTGTAAATTTTACAAATCTTTTTTGGGCAATGTTTTTTTTGCATGTGCATCCAGAAAGCAGTTTTTTTGAATCAAAGAAACTGTTTTCTCAATGTGAATTGAATATAGTAGAATATACAAAATAAAATTATGTAAATTCAAAAGAATATAGAATAGAATTGACTGAAATATGTGATAAACAGAATTGTATAATTTTGAATTCGATATGTTCAAATAAATGTGAATTGAAAAGGGTAATATAGTAGGAGATTTCAATAAAGGATTGAGGTGGAAAGCGTCTGAATAGACTTGAATAGGAGAAAGTCGATCAAAAGATATAAGATAGTTACAGTTTAAAGAACATATGAAAAAATTGAAAAATGTAAAAGATGTAGAATAACTTTAGACTGAATATCACGTAGAAAAAGATGTATAAGAAATGAAAATGGATGAGCCTTGACACATAAAAATTTATTGTAAAGTATAGGAGACTCTGGCAGTGAAAAAATTACAGAAAACAATTCACACATTAATATGATGTGGTTATTCTTGGAATGAATAGAATAGATTATATGGAATGAAAACATACAGACTTAAAGAAGTATAAAAAAGAATCGACTTAGATATGTGACCAATAGAATTGTATAACTTAGAATTCGATATAATAGGACAACTTGAGATTGATAATTGGACATTGAGAAATGGATTGGTCCAGATAGTGTATGCACAGTCTTAAATAGGAAAAAATGGATTAAGGTAGTCCGTCCATGAAAATTAGACCTGAGGCAAAAATAGATAATTTTGCTTCCAAGAATGGCAATATTATTATTAAAGGGATAGTTTGAAAAAAAAGATTATTTTCCATTAATAAAATTTAAAACGCGGAGAAATAATCCATTTAACAAATTTTATTTTTACCTGAACTTTTTTCCTTATTGCTTTATACCAAATTTCAAAAAATGATGTGATTGTTATAAATCATTGGTTATTTTTCAGGAAAAGGAATCTTCACAACTTAAACTTTCCCAATTTTTGGGGATACATTTTTTAATGGCTGAAACCTGTGTGAAAAAAGCATATGGCGCTGGACAGGGCCAGACCAGTCTGTCTGGTTTCCAGTCCTGGCGCTGACTATGAGGCCTGGTCTGGGGCTGGTCAGAACTGTAACGTTTTTGTACGATCAGCCGCTAGTTAGCGGCTAGCCAGCCACAAGCCATAGGTTGCTCAGTCTCAAGCCAACGGCTGGTCAGATACTAGTCAGCGGCTAGTCAGCCAATAATTTGCGGCTGGTATATGAATTTTTCAAAACTTGTACTATAAAAAAAAATTTCGTTCGCCACATACAAACATTTTTGTCATGGAATGCTGACCAGCGCCAGATCTCATCCAGACCAGAACTTCTAGACTAGTCGGTCTGGACATTGCCAAACCTGGGCCAGATCAAAAAATAGACTGCCATGAAATTTTTCCACACGGGAACCATCAGAAATCAATTTTCCAAAACAAAATTCTTGAAAACATATTGCTGAATTTATTATTCAATTTAGAAAATTGGAAACGTTTAAGTTGTAGAGAATCCTTTTCCTTTCTGCATTTCAAATTTTGTTCATGCAAAATAGTCTTTTCTCTTTCAAATTAGCCCTTCAATAATAATATTGCTTTTCTTGAAAGCAGAATTATCTATTTTTGCCTGGGGTTTATTTTTCGCGGATGAACTTCTTTAAGAAATACAGGATGACTATAGGTTAAAGCACCGATAAAAAAGATGAATATGGATAGCATATGAATAGCTTTGGACAATAAGGTAATGAATTAGAAAGTATAATATGTATAAGATAACTTCTGATAGATAATAGATAGATAAAAAAGAAAAGATAGATAGAATGGATAGAAAATGACTTTGAGATAAATACAATTGAATAGAAAAAAAAATAAATCTAAATGCATATTATAATTTTAGATTTTAAAAATGCATACAAAGTTTGGAGTTTGTAGTTTATTATAAAAATAACAAGTTACGCAGCTTTCAAAAGAAGGTTCAAAAAACATTGTTACCTTGCATCAAATGAATCATATTTGATAAATTTGTTTGCATTTACGTTTCATCTCTCATTCAATATTAATTTTATGTCGCAGATAGTTTTTAAAACTACAGAAATAGAAATTTGTTTACATCTGAGTTTTTGGATAATTGGAGATTCTTGAGAAAGATCTTGCTTAAGGGTTTGATGTATAATTAAATTGTGAGCATTAAAATGGGTCTCTTTAAATTTTCCAAGTTTGAGAACGAGTGCTTCTGGGTTTTAGGAGATTACAGCCAACTGGGTATCCCGAACGACATTTCGTATTAACACATTCCATTACACAAACCCGTTATGGGGGCGCACTATCGTTACTGATGAGCTCAGGGAGCTCGAGTAGGTATTTCAACAACTCACAGGTGACTCTCGGTTGCTTTCGCTAAAAGCCTGGCAGGATAAACTATTTTTTCAAATTACATATTAAAGTCTTGCTTTATTAAGTTAACTACCATTAAAAGTTGTAGTCCTTTCATGAGTATGGATATTTTAACATTGTATTACACAGTGAAATTTAAGTAAGGAAGTTTTAATTCGGTATTTTTTTCCGTTACGAAATTTAAAATCATACATACTTTAAAAGATGGAATTTTTAAAGATCAATTTCGAAAATTGTCAACTTTCCAGGAAGCGCATGAAATATTCTCCAATTTCTATATTTCCTAAAATTTATTTTACCGTAATTCATGTAACCGAATTACCATTACTTTTAATTTTCATATATAAGATAAAAATTATGATTACTTGCATAAGTAAAAATTGGGTTAAATGATGATTTGGTAAAATAACGATGTGAAATAACGATTCAGAGAAATAAAAATTCGGACAAATAGTTATGTGTAAATGTAAACATTAGGCTATGTGATTTATCGGAAATATAAAAACTACTCTCTAAATCTGAATCAGTCAAACTTTCACTGATTGAATCAGTGATTTGCCTTTTCACTGATTCATCAGTGAAAAAATATTTTTCACTGTTAAATCAGTTAATTTTCACTGAAATAATCAGTGAAATTTGACTGATTTACAGTAACCTCTTTTTAGCTATTTGAATAAGTCAAATTTCACTGATAATCAGTAGATTTTGACTGATTCAAATTTGGAGAGTAGAGAAATTGGTAATTCGGTTAAATGAATAGCGCTAAAAAAATATGTGGAAATATAGAATTTGGGAAATAATCATGCGCCCCACTTTCCAGTTATCTGAAACTTGTCAGGGTTATCAAATTTTAAACCGTTCAAATTTGAAATACTCTATGATTTTTAAAATTAAATAATTTAATTATTTTCTAATTTTTCCAAATTATTCAGTCGATTATGTCGATCATTAGAAGAGCCCGTGTGGAAAAATTCCATGGCAGTCTATTGTCTGATCTGGCCCAGGTCTGGCAACGTCCAGACCGGCTAGTCTGGAAGTTTTGGTCTGGCTTAGATGTGGCGCTGGTCAGCATTCCATGACTAAAAAGTTTCTATGTATGTGGCGAACGAAAATTTTTTTTTAAAGTTTCGAAAAATTCATTGGTTAGTAAAATTGCAAATATTGCTACTACATACTTTATGATTTTTAATCGAAGTCTATAAATGTTGAATTAAAATTGTTTTTCAACCAAACCTTTATTAACTGAGCACCATTTAGTGGCTAACCAGCCGCGAAATCGTGACTGGCTAGCCGCTGGCTTGTGACTGGCCAGCCGCTGCCTAGCGGCTGGTCGTACAAAAACGTTACAGTTCTGACCAGCCCCAGACCAGGCCTTATAGTCAGCGCCAGAACAGGAAACCAGGCAGTCTTGTCTGGCGCTGGCCAGCGCCATGTAATTTTTCCGCACGGGAGTGTGTCACTCACCGTGATAACGGAACTCTACTATATCGACCTTATCAACCTGTAATTTAGAATTAATTTAACCCCATTTAAGACTAGATGGAATTTTCAATATAATTTGAAAAATCTTCTGTGAAAAAAAGGAATGCTTCCACTCCGCTGGGTATCGAGCCCAGGAAATTCGATTGCCGGTCGAATGCACTATCATCTAGTGAATAGTTCTCAATTTATCCATAGCCGAATAGGTATAAATAGATTCTGTGAGAAAAGTTGTTTGGAACCTCCGTAGCTCAGATGATAGAACATTCGACCGGCAATCGAAAGATCCTGGGCTCGATACCCAGCTGTGTGGAATCGTTCCTTTTTTCACAGAAGATTTTTCAAAGAATTTAATATTTTACATATGGTAAGTCAAAAAAATATAATAAAATTGAAAATTCTCAGATTCAAAGTTGAAGTAAAAATTTTCCATCACATGCTTCTGTAAACGCACTAAAACGTACTAAAAATGATTTGAAATTCTTAATTAATTGAGCTCATAAAATTTTCCTGTAATTTTCTACTTCTGATTTTATAATTATATAGAAAGTGACTCCTTCATGAAAAAGGGACACAGCGTGTCAATAAAAAGTGTGCCGTGCAGGATTAACTTGGAGCCCTTTCGATCTTATTCAGTCTCGGTCACGGGACGTCGAGATAGAAAAAGATATTTGAGTGTATATTATGTATACATTGAACATGGTGCAAGTTACCAACAAGGGGATTTTCGCATGTTTTCGTCCCAGATGCGGAACACTGAGCTCTCTAGATACCGCACGTTGGAAGATAAAATTTATCTCGGTCCCCAGAAATTCTAATCCCCTTTTCAGACGTCACAAATTTACACGGGGATCTTTGCTCGTCCTAGGAAGGAGTGGCAGCTGAAAAGCGTACAAAAGTTCTCGTGTCAGTTGGACGTTGTGTACTTACAGTCAACGTATACCAGACAATATTTTTATGATCCTTGAAACCATAAAAATTCTTTTTACCAATTACCATCATGTTACTTACGGAATTATGGTATTTTTTTATTATACTTGGTTTAAAATTTCAATTAATATACAAATTATTTATTTTATTTTCAGGATTCTTACAAATTCATATTCTTTTTAGCATATTAGAATGTACATTTAAAAAAAAAAGTATTTTATCCTGTGACAATGTTGCCTTCAACTCGCTATACAACATAGAAATAATTACCGATATATTTTGATATTTACCTTCATAAAAAAAAAGAAAAGCCTATGTGAAAAGATCTATAAAAAATCAAGTTTTCATCTCACTGTATACGTGCATAATATTTCACGTTTTTTGAAGTTTCTCCATTTTATTTATACTGAAATACTGTTTATATCCTTTAAAATTATACTCTATACCAAAGAAATTGCAATCTACAAATTCATGCACGAATTTCAATTTAAATTTTATACTTCGACATTTAATTCCAACTTCCCAAAATATTTTTCTGGTATTCAGAGATTTACGATGTGTGAAAGAAGTATTTACCTTGAAGTTTTCACAAAGTTTCTTTACCTACATGTAAAAATAATATGATAATTACTTACAATTTTTATAAAAGAAATCCTATGTTAGCAACCCCCTTTTTTTGTATTTTTCAGATTCATAATCAATCTGTCTGATTATGTCAAACGTTGAGTTTTTATCAACCTTGGACCCTAAAGCCAACTATCCACATCAACACATATCTTCAATTTTTTAAAATATAAATATTTAAGTACTTTTCGTCATCACTGGTAGAAATTTCTGGTAGATTGTTGGAAAAAAATTTGCTTTATAAATGATGAAGTCCATTTAAAAAGTTGAGGTCTAATACAACTTGAGCTTTTAATTAATCAAACATTTATTTTGTGATTTTTTGTTACAGGTAACTTAAGTTCTATGTAGTTAATATTTCATGAATTAAGATAAATGTTAATAAATAAAAATATGAAAAATTTAAGGTTTGGGGAACTGAAATTTTTAGCAGGTATACGTGACTTAAAATTCTATTACAATTTTGTAAATTTTGTAATTTTATGAGAAAATTTAGTAAATTCCTCTCAATTTCAAGATATACCAGGGATGTTAGTTAAAATTTTCCGGTTTTACTCATAGATGTCGCTAGAGATATGTATACATTTCTATGATTTGGCAGGTAAATGAAGTTCACAACGTTGCTGTAGCAACGAAAAAGTAAAATTCCAAGTTTGGGAAAAAAAACGGTTCTAGTCGTTCAAATCTATTTTAATCAAGTCTAAATGGCAATGTAGCACGAAAACAACCCTTCCGCATGCATTTCATCCCTTGAATACCGAGAAACGTAAAAAAAAAACAAAAAACCGAACTAAGCTCGATACCTAAAATTTTAGGACTGAATATTGTAGGATTTAGTGCCATTAATTAGGAAAAAATTTTCATCCCCAAATCTAGCGGGGATGTTTGTCGTTTTCAACCCCAAATGCCCAAAAATATGAATGAAAAATTTGGAAAATCAAACCATGCTCGATACCCAAAATTTTAAGACTGGATATTGTAGCATTTAGTGCCAATTAATTAGGAAAAAAAATTCATCCCCAAACCTAGCGGGGATGTTTGTCGTCTTCAACCCAAAATGCTCAAAAATTAC
The DNA here is from genome assembly GCA_030998225.1 of Diplolepis rosae. Classification (NCBI taxonomy): domain Eukaryota; kingdom Metazoa; phylum Arthropoda; class Insecta; order Hymenoptera; family Diplolepididae; genus Diplolepis; species Diplolepis rosae. The sequence continues at coordinate 9,574,551 of JAPYXD010000701.1, forward strand.
TTATTCGTTGCTACAGTAACATTGCGAACTTCATTTACCTGATTAGGCATCTATGTCATATTTTTCTATGGACAATAACCTTCAAAAATACACAATTACATTCTGCCAAAATAATAGCATCATAGTTGTTTACCTCAGTGGATATGTCGAGTTTCGTTCCAAGTAAATCGCATTTGCGGCATTCGTTGCTTTTCTTATTTCATCAAAAGAAAAAAGCAGTTGAAGCTCATCGATTGCTGGTAGAAACTTATGGTGAACATGCTCCAGTGATTAGAACATGTGAGACATGGTTTCGTCAATTTAAAAGTGGAGATTTCGATTTAACAGACAATGAACATTCTAGTGCAGTGAAAAAGTTCGAAGACGAGGAATTGCAGGCGTTATTGGATGAAGACCCAACCCAATCGCAACAACAATTGGCACAAACACTAAATGTGACCCGAGGAGCAATTTGCCAACGTTTAAAAGCCATGGGAAAAATCCAAAAGTATGGAAAATGGGTACCACACCAACTGAACGATAGACAAATGGAAAATCGAAAAACCATTTGTGAAATGCTGCTTCAACGGTTCGAAAGGAAATCTTTTCTGCATGGAATTGTCACGGGGGATGAAAAATGGATTTATTTCGAGAACCCGAAGCGGAAAAAATCATGGCTTTCACCTGGTGGGGTCGGCCCATCGACTCCAAGGCCAAATCGCTTTGGCCGTAAGACAATGCTCTGTGTTTAGTGGGACCAGTGTGATGTGGTGTACTTCGAGTTATTAAAACCTGGTGAGACGGTGAATACGGATTGCTACCGACAACAAATTATCAATTTGAATCATGCGTTGATCGAAAAACGGCCGGAATGAGCCCGAAGACATGGCAAAGTTATCCTACAACATGACAACGCACCGTCTCATACCGCTAAAGTGGTGATGAACACATTAAAAGCATTGAATTGGGAAATATTATCGCATCCGCCGTACTCTTCAGACCTCGCCCCGTCCGACTATCACCTTTTCGCATTGATGTTAAATTATGGCGCATCGAATTTTGAAGAAGTCGAAAAATGGCTCGTCGAATGGTTTGCCGTGAAAGAGAGAAAGTTTTTTTGGAATGGTATCCATGATTTGCCTGAAAGATGGGCAAAATGTGTAGAATCCAATGGTCAATACTTTGAATAACATTTTTTTGAGATTCCCTTGAGAATTAAATGTTTTCGTTATTGAAAAAACCGGCAAACTTCAACTAACACCCCTGGTATTTATTTCAAAGTGTCTTCAATTTGATATAATTTATCCTTACTATCGTGACAGATTTAAACATAAGTAATTAAAATTTATTGTTAATTGAAATTTCGTAGATTGAAAAAAATTTCCAACAGTGTAGTGAATTGGCATACTTGTGAACCAGAAATTGGTACTTTTTACATTTTTTGGTTTTCGTAAACTTAAATTTCTATTAATAGATAGATGATTTTTTACTTTAGTTATTTATAATTATTAAATTTCTATCCCTAGGATTTTAATTCAAGTTTTTAATATTTTTTACGTTCAATTCTTGAATTAAAGGATAATTGTAAATTTGGGCGTCGAAAAGTAAAAGTGTTTGAAAAGCGAGAAACTAAAAGATCGGAAAAAGATTCTAATTCAATCAACTATTTTCATCAGATTGAAATATGGACAAACATTTGCATAAGAAATAATTTGAAAATAACTAAAAAGAGTGTCAAGTAATTTTTAATCCCATAAAAATCTAAATGAAATCTTAATGATTAAACTTGAAAGATGAATAAGTATAAATAATTTATGAAGTTTTATCTAAAACCTAGATTTTCAATATGAAATTGTAGTATGCATATAATGAGCATTTGAAATATGTTCTCTATTTTTGAAGTTTTGTGTTTGCTAATAGGAACGACTGTACATTGTACAACTGCCTCCGTGCTCAGCAGAGGGTTCGGTGACTGACAACAATGCGAGGATTATTTTATAAACACGTACCCCATCGTATAGATATAGAAACGAAAGGCATTGTGTACTTCTGAACGTAAAATCCCGTGGTTCGTCGAACACAGAAAAGTCTATAGAGTCATGACTCACCACTTGAAAGATCTATATACTTGCCTCTTTCATAACTTCAACACACGTGATCTGATTAGCAGTTTTAATATTTATTATCCGTTTACAATTGGATGAATCTCATTATTTCGGGTTCGATTAATTTTTCCTACTTGTGCAGCGTGTTCTTATTAAAATAATTTTTTTGGGTCAATATACGAATTAAATAAAAAAAATGTCTTTAAATTTGAATCAGTTAGATTGCATTGATACGTTTTACTGATCAAGTTCAGTGAGAGTTTCACTTTTTTCTAGTGAAGCATCACTTATTGTCAGTGAAATTTCCAATGAAGTGATATTAACAAAATGTTTTGGTAATAAATTGACAAGTTTTCTCTCAAAATATATATAGTTTATACCTCTAAAATTTCGTGAAAAATCACAAATATTTTAAACAAATTCCCTATAATCTTCGTGAAAATACATTTTCACAACAAAAATGTAAAATAATCGTTACAGAATTCTAGACAAATTTTCCGAAATTGTTTATAGCGTGAATAATAAATTATAAGGTGATATTAATTGCGTTTATTTCGAGAGTACAAACAATTATATTTGAATTTTTCCAACACGTATTTTTTATTTTTTAAATATTGCAAGTCATGTCTTATCTTATTTTCTTTCCAAATTATGACTCCTGGATTTAAAGCGACTTCATTATATGATCCTGCAAAGGCTCTCTTTTCCCCTTTTGATTCCAAACCCCATCTCTTTTCTGCTACATACTTTGGTCCACTGCCAACTGTCCCGCTTACGGCACGAGCCAAATAAAATACTTTAGTACGGACACGTGGACGTATGAGTGTAGAAAAAATAATGAGGAATCGCGATTGTAGAGGATTAAACATAAAGTTTGATTTCAGACGAGCATCCCTTATAATAAGCATAATTTTAATATTTATTAAAATATAATTATTTTTAACATTGCCAGATACAGAAAAATTATTATTTCTCGAATCAGTAAAATTATGAGGAATTATTCTTTATATCAATTAGTAATGAAATTAACTTTTAATGGATTATATTTGTGTAAGCTGTCTATTATTCTGTTGTTTTGGGCGAAGCAGGAAATTAATCTTTCAAATACACCTGATTCGAGACAAGATTTAATAGGAATATACTTTGATGTAATACCTTTGGCCACTCCCTTCATTTTAATTTTCCTGTTTCCCTCTTAATTTAATAGACTCAATTTTTTAATTTTCAAGCTCAAGAAGATTAGCTCACAATCAGATAATTTTTTGGCTGGTAATTAATTGCAATAGTTTATAATCATTATTTAAAATATATGGTTTTGTACTCTCTAAACCTAAATCAGCGAAATCATCACTGATTATATCAGTGAAAATATATCAACTGATGAGTCAGTGCCCTGCGTTGATTTCACTGAGGAATCAGTGAACGCGTCACGTGAACATAACTTTTGAATTCGCGAATTCAAAACTTTCATCTACACTTTACTGATTTATCGTCCCTTAAAAATAATAATATTTATGTAATTTCGTTTTAGAGTTGTTTATCCTAAAATAAACAAGTTCATCGATCGTTAAAATATATTGCTGGTTTTATTACTCCTACCTGAAGCTTTCACTGATTCAATAAGTGAGTTCAATTTATTTCACTGATTCAACAGTCGAATTTCACTGATTCTCAGTGAAAGAATTATAGCTGCTGCCATCAGTGAATAGTCACTGCGAATCTGCACGTGTGGCAGATAAACATTGTGGTAAAACGATATAAATGAACTCGAAAACTATAAATTTTGTCTAAACTATATTTACAAAAATGAAAAGTAAAGACTGTACAACAAATTTTTTCTATAAAAATACAAAGGAAGAAACTTAAAAATTTGCACGTGTGACCGATAAACATTCTGTTAAAAAATGATATAAATGAATTGCAAGTGTGAAACTATAAAATTTGTCTAAATAACTAAATTTGCAAAAAGGTAAAACTGTACAAATATTTTTTTCCGTAAAAATGCTAAGGGGAGGAACTTTAAAAATAGCACGTGTGACGGATAAACATTGTGGTAAGAACGATATAAATGAATTGTACATGTGAAAAATATAAATTCGGTCTAAACTAAATTTACAAAAAAATAAAAACTGTACGAAAATTTTTTCCTGTAAAATTGCTAAGGGGAAAAACTTAATAACTTAAAAAAACTTAACTAAGAACATAAACAATATTTGAATATGCTTTTTTATGTACCAAATTGAAAAGTTTAAGAGGAAGAACAAAATGAAAATTTCCAAAATCAAAGACCTTTCAAAACAATCCTTCAGAATTTTGAGTTTTGAAATTCATTATATTCTAATTACTTTCACGTAAAATAACGACAATTTTAAATTGTACAATAAAAATTCCCTGACTGGAATTTTGTCTTGAGATCCTGGGTCTTGAATTGATTGAAAAATGATTCCTGCTCCTTATAATTATCTCTGTTTCTTAAACCCGATTCCCTCGATTTTTGTGGCAAAAATTGTAGAGGATGATCAAGGGTGAGTTGAGAATAAAGGATTATAAACAACTAAATGAATAAGAGGGTAAAAGAAGAACGTTGGAAATAAAGGATCTGGAAGGGAGCAGTTAATGGAGGAGAAGGATGATTGCGGGGGGGGGGGGGGTGTCCTTTCGAGTCGTTAATAATAATTACGAATTAACGCGCCGCTAAAGCCGCACGGGAATTAAAATCAACGCAAACGCAAAGTTATGACGAGGATTTATTACCGCCATACTGTCGTAGCGCATACCTCGTTTTCATCATCTAGTCATATATAAATTCTTCATACAATTCGCAAGAATAAAGCCTCGTACACCTCCGACGCGCATAACTATGCGCAATATACCGCGAACTAGATACAATTATTTTACGTTGCGCGCTACCTACAATTGCAAACTTTTCGCAAGTCACGTGACTCCAACTTTAGCTAAGATCTGTAGCATATTGTTTAGCACATAGTTTTGCTCAAGGAAACTCTCCTTTGTTAATGTGCACGACATTAACGTAACTCTCTTCTGGTTTACAGAGCTTGCATGTCTACTTTCACAACAATGAATTCTTCCTTTAAATTGTTGTGTATTTTCGAAACAAAACTTAATTTCAAACTAAACATATTTTTAGTCATTCATATTTACTAAAATTGAAAAAACACAATTTTTTTTTCCTTTCGATTTTTAATTTGTAAATAGTTCGTTCACAAAAATTAGACCTCAGGCAAAAATAGATAATTTTGCTTTCAAGAATAGCATTATTATTATTGAAAGGCTAATTTGAAAGAGAAAAGATTATTTTACATGAAAAAAATTTGAAACACAGAAAGATAATGTTATTAATAAATTTTATATTTGCTTAAACTTATTTTCTTATCGCTTCGACCCAAATTTTTAAAAATGATGCGATTCTTATAAATCACGGTTCATTATTTTAGGAAAAAGATTCTCTACAACATCACCATTTCCTATTTTTGAAATTGAATTAATTATTATAAAATACAGCAATTTTTTTATAAAAATTTTGTTTCAAAAAATTGTTTTCTTATAATTTCAGCCATTAAAGAATTCATTTTCAAAAATTGGAAACGGTCAAGTTGTAGAGAATCTTTTTCCTAAAAAAATGAACCGTGATTTATTAGAATCGCATCATTTTTAAAAATTTGGCTCAAAGCGATAAGAAAATAAGTTTGGGCAAAAATAAAATTTATTAATAAAATTATTTTTTTGTGTTTCAAATTTTTTTCATGAAAAATAATCTTTTCTCTTTCAAATTAGCCCTTCAATAATAATATTGCTATTCTTGAAAGCAAAATTATCTATTTTTTCCTGAGGTCTAATTTTCGTGAACGAACTACCTTAATACTGAAACTCAAGTCAGGCTAATAATGTTGTAGATGTGAATTACAGTTTCTCATAGTTACTTAATTCGTTTTTGATTTCCAATGAAAAAGGAAACTTAATTTACTTGAAGCTTTATGGGCCTTAAGAAACACATTCTTATCATGACACTCGCGCTTCGCTTTTGAATTTGTGAAATTATTTGAAATTCAAACGAAAAATATACATTTTATCAGAAACTGTGTCAGATAAAGTTTGTAGACCTTACTAAAGCGAACAATTTTGCATTCTTACGTTTTTTTTGTATTTCACATATTCTGGTTAAAAATTTAAATTCAAATTTAAAGAATTTGAAATCGTTCTGTGAAAATAAAGATGCATTCGATTCTGCTGGAAATCGAGCCCGGGTCTTTGGATTTCCCAAAAATTTCGAACTCAATTATCTAATTTGAAAAATTTAATTTCCGATATTCAATAGTTTTTTTCAAATTAAAAAGAAAAATATACATCTTACAAAAAAATGTTGCAATTAAAATTTGTAGATCTTTTTGTAGTAAACAATTTTGTATCTTAACGTTTTTATCGTATCTCCTACAGTTTAACTGGAAAATCGAATTTGGATATTGACTTTTTTCAAGTATAAGTCTTATTTTGATTTAATCAACAAATGTTATGACGATAAATATTATAGATTAATCAGCACTATCAGAAATATTAGCAATATATATTGCAATTTTTGATTTTTTTAAAAAGTCTTTTTCAAAATACAAAAAATTCTCTTATTTTCACAATTTTTTTTACATTCTCATCATGGATGAGAAGGTATTGGTTTTATGTGAAAAATGACTGTCGAAAATTTCATCAAATCTTTACGTTTTGGGACCCCCTGAGTCCGAAAAAAGGGTTTTTACGAAAGTGTCTGTCTGTCTGTCTGTCTGTCTGTAGGTCGTGTGCGGCAAATCTCTCGATAGAATTATCAGATTGAATTGTGCTTTGGCCCACTTTATCGGAGCCGAAAAAGTAAGGACAAGTTCGTTAACCAGCCACATCCAATCAAAATTGAGGGATTGAGCACTACTTTTGTGTTTTTGAAAATAATTTTTTTTTTAAATTAATAATTTTAATACTGGTTTTAGATAGTGCTCATAAATCTCTAAAATTTATCCTGATAACATTTTTTGATTAAATCAAAATTAGAAATGTTACAGCATATTCAAATTCGAAAAAAGTCAATATCAAAATTCCATTTTCCAGTTAAATTATACGAGATACGAAAAAACGTTATGATACAATATTATTTTCTACATGAAGACCTACAAATTTGAATTGTAACATTTTTTCATAAGATGCATATTTTTTTTTTAATTCAAAAATAGTCTATTGAAAATCCAAAATTCAATTTTTTAACAATAATATGTGAAATACGAAAAAAACGTAAGAATACAAAGTTGTTCGTTTCAAAAAGATCTACAAGTTTTGTCTTACACAGTTTATGAAAAAACATATATTTTTCGTTTCAATTCTAAAAAATACGATTAAAATTCAATAATTCCATTTTTTAGACAAAATATATGAGATACATAAAAAAAGTTTAGATGAAAAATTATTTGCCTAAATGAGGTCTACACATTCTCATAAAGAAATTTTGGGACAGGATGTATATTTTATGTTTTGATTTTTAATATTAAAAAAATTCGATTTTTTTCACCAAAATATATGAGATACGAAATAAGCGTTGTTCTGCAAAATCGTTTCCTTAAGGTAGTACGATCACGAAAATTAGACCTCAGACAAAAATAGATAATTTTGCTTTCAAGAATAGCAACATTATTATTGAAGGGCCAATTTGAATGAGAAAAGATTATTTTTCATGAAAAAAATTTAAAACACAAAAAAATAATGTTATTAATAAATTTTATTTTTGCCCAAACTTATTTTCTTATTGCTTCGAGTCAAATTTTTGAAAATGATGCGATTCTAATAAATTATGGTTCATTTTTTTAGAAAAAAGATTCTCTACAACTTGACCGTTTCCTATTTTTGAAATTGAATTAATTATTATCAAATACAGCAATTTGTTTATAAAAATTTTGTTTTGAAAAATTGTTTTTTTATAATTTCAGCCATTAAAGAATTCATTTTCAAAAATCGGAAACGGTCAAGTTGTAGAGGATCTTTTTCCTAAAAAAATGAACCGTGATTTATTATAATCGCATCATTTTTAAAAATTTGGCTCGAAGCGATAAGAAAATAAGTTTGGGCAAAAATGAAATTTATTAATAACATTATTTTTTTGTGTTTCAAATTTTTTTCATGAAAAACAATCTTTTCTCATTCAAATTAGCCCTTCAATAATAATACTGCTCTTCTTGAAAGCAAAATTATCTATTTTTGCCTGAGGTCTAATTTTTGTGAACAAACTACCTTAAATAAAGTCTACGATTATTTTTTCTTTTTGAGAGATTTGGAAGAAAGTAAATTATTTTAATCATATAATTTATTAAAAAGTTACTGAAATGTATACAAAAAATCGAGCGCGAAGCGCGAGTGTCATAATGAGAATGTTTTCCTTAAGGCCGATAGAGCCTTAAGTAAATTGAATTTCCTGTTGCATTTAAACTGAAAAAGAAATTTAGTGAATTTGAGAAAATGAGTAATTCACATCATCTTTAATATTATAAAATTGGTTTGAGCTTCAGTATTAAATTATAAAAAATAAACTTAAATGTATGCGAAGAGCACAAGACCGAGCGCGAAGCGCGAGGTCTAGAAAGATCGGAGCGCGAAGCGCGAGGTCTAGAAAGATCGGAGCGCGAAGCGCGACGATCAAATCGCGCGCCCTAGGCGCGTTCAAGCTTGCGACCGAAGCGAGCTGCGCGCGAAGCGCACGATGAGAATGTGCCCGCGAAGCGGGCAGATTGTTTTTAATGTGGCTGGTTAACGAACTTGTCCTTAATTTTTGGACTCCGATAAAGTATGCCAAAGCTCAATTTAATCCGATAATTATATCAAGAGTTATCGTACCTGCGACCTATTACAGACAGACTAACAGACACTTTCCTAAAAAACCATTTTTAAGAACTTATATTTAACTAAAAAAGATGTTACCAAAATTATTACTTTCAAGTCAAAGAAAAATTTTCAAACCCTTTAACAATGTAAATTTTTAAACGTAACTCTTTTTGGAAATTAAAAAACTAATCTGAACAATATTCTAAAGGGTTTCCCAATAGGGGTGATATGATTTTGAATGTCCCTATCGGGCTCATTTGAACTGAAATTTTTGACGTCTGCTGTCAGTTGTGATCAGTAAGGTTTGCCATTTAATCATGAGTAGTTTCACGCTTCCACAACGTTTGGAAATTGACCAATTATTTTATCAAAATTCGAGAAGTTTTGTCGGTGTTGAAAGAGCATATCGTGCAAAATATGGTCGTCATTCTGCTCCATCCGCGCTCTCCATTCGTCGAATAATCGATAAGTTGGAGAGTGAATTTACTCTATTAGATACTAAGCCTAAAAATCGTATGCGTACCGCACGTTCTACACAGAATATAGCCGCCGTAAAGGCCAGTATCGAGGAAAACCGTGAATTGTCCGTGCCACGCCGATCTCAGGAATTGGGCCTGTCCAGGATGACTACCTGGCGTATTTTGCGATTGGATCTTGGCCTGCATCCCTATAAGATGATTCTGGCCCAAGAACTGAAGCCTAATGACCATCGTTTGCGTCGGGAGTTCGCGGATTGGGCTCTGGAATCAATTGAAAATCATCCCAATTTTCATCAAAAAATCATCTTTTCTGATGAGGCGCATTTTTGGCTCAAGTCTCGGGGGACATTTGGCCGATATATTGTTTAAATCATAAATGGCATAGAATATCCAATATAATAAAAAAGATTTCGATCAATTCCGAATGAATATTCAGTGTTTTTTTTTCAATTTCAAAACATATCACCCTTATTGGGAAACCCTTTACCTTAAATTACAAGAAATAGACTTTAATGTATGCGAAGAATATAAAACCAAACGCGTAGAGCGTAGTGAGAATGCGCCCGTTAAGCTGGCAGGTTTTTTTTCTTTTTAATTATATAATTAATCGTTGTAGTAGTTTGCATTGGCATTGGGTCAGCTCATTTCCATCAGACATAAATTATTAAAAGGACATGTCCTAGATATAAAAAGCAAGAAGCATGTTCAAATTGATAAAAAAGGCAAACCTTTTGGTCACAAATGGGGGCCCCTTTCAGTGCCAGCTAATTTTATAAACTTAATGACTAAGCTGTAAACGTGTAAAAAATTAATTATTTATAGTAAAACTACATTTTTTTTTTGTTTTTGTTTTCTTAAGGTAGTTTTGATCCACGAAAATTAGACCTTAGGCAAAAATAGATAATTTTGCTTTCAAGAGTAGCAATATTATTATTGAAGGGCTATTTTGAAAGGGAAAAGATTATTTTACATGAAAAAAATGAACCATTTCCAATTTTCAAAAATGAATAAATTATTATCAAATTCAGCAATTTGTTTATAAAAATTTCGTTTTGGAAAATGCCTTTTTAATGGTTTCAGCCATTAAAGAATTTATTTTTAGAAATCAGAAACGGTGAAGTTGTGGGAAATCTTTTCACCGAAAAAATGATTCATGATTTATTAGAATCGCATAATTTTTTACAATTTGATGAGAAGCGATAAGAAAAAAAGTTGGGACAAAAATAAAATTTATTATTTAAATTATTTTTCTGTTTCAAATTTTTTTCATGTAAAATAATCTTTTCTCTTTCAAAATAGCCCTTCAATAACAATATTGCTATTCTTGAAAGCAAAGGTATCTATTTTTGCCTGAGGTCTAATTTTCGTGGATCAACTACCTTAAGTATGATATTTCATAAAAAACGTACAAGGAACTTATGCAATGGGGCAAGCTTCAAATCGTTGAGGAAATAACAATATTACAATTCCTTAAAGTAAAATTTATTAATTTTCCCCTATCTTTTTTCCAGTAAGACAACTATATTCATAGTTTAATTTTAAAGAACAAAATATTTAATCGATTTCATAATCAAACATTTTTAAAAATCAAGAGAAAATTGTTTATTGAAAAGGATTCAACATTTTTTTAAATCACAGAGTAGATGTACAATCAAGCACTTGAGCACCAGAATTTATGTTGTACAACGGAATTTAAGTTCTTAACATCAATTAACAAGTTTGTATAGCATCAGCTCTTAAGCCTAAACATAAAACTGTTCTCGGGAACGATTTGAAAACATTACACACGGCGCGGCTGTTCTAAGAAACATGCTCAGTAATAATTCAGGTGATTTGTATAATTTAGATCTGAAAGTGGTGGTAAGTTAACGAGAAGAAAAAACTTCTGTTGGCCCCAAGGCCAAATCTGTGGCTTGTCAAAATAAATTGTCAGTGGCGAGGTTGTATCGAGCGCGAAGTTATACAAACAATCTCGCGAAGGCGTGAATCTAAGAAGATGATGAAAATGACGATGATGTGGTCCATCTGGAGGAAGACGGGGAGACGTTTTCCTCTCTAAGGTTGCAGCCCCTGTCGCCCAATGTCATCGCGACTCTCGGGGTAAAAAAGTCATCTCGATTCTCCATCGTACTTCAAGAGTAGTCAACCTTATGTAAACTCAGACACAAAAATAATATTGGCTCTGCGTATCGTTCGGAGAACCGAATTTTGATCGGCTGTGTTGACTCGCTTCCTTTCATGAGCGTATGTTGTGCTTTTTTTGACGCTTGTGCCAAGAACAATAATAGTTCGTGTCAAAATAGAGAAACGATGCTTTCCTTTGTAATTATCTTCAAATTAAAACTATTTATATAGTATTACAATTTTAAGGTATTCACGTAGTTTTTTTAATGTTTGAATTTACCTCTGATATTTCTTGGGCTGTCGTAGCATTATATAATTTTATAGAATCATTGCAGCCAGGGCCGGTTTCAGGACGAGGCCAGTGAGGCCACTGGACTCGGGCCCTCGCCAGCCACGTAAAAAAATTGAAAAAAAAAAAATTTCTGATGAAAATGTAACAAAAAAATTTTGTAAGAAATGAGAATTGTCAATACTGATCAATTCTTCCGTGAGAATCGATTCTTCTTTGAATTTAGGGATTTTTGTTCACTCGACTTTTCACGTTTAGAAAAGGGCCCCCACCAACCTAAATACGGCCCTGATTGCAGCATTGTTATTAACATTTTTTAACATTCAGACCAAATTTTTTTTACATTTTTATCTTATATGAGAAGGTATTAGATATACGTAAAAGCTTGACACCCACTTTTTTAACGAATGTCCTTGTTTCATGACCCCCTGAATCCGAAACCATTTTTTTATAAAATCTAAAACTTAATACTTATTTCTGATAGTTCTCTAAAAGATCTACAAATTATACTGTTGTAATTTTACGATCATACCAAAATCAGGAAAGTTAGAGAATTTTAAAACTTGAAAAAAATTAATAATTAAATTCCATTTTCTAGTCAATCTATCCAAGATACGGAAAAATTGTATAATACAAAATTGTTGGCTTAAACGAGGTCTATAAATTTTAATTTATGCATTTTTTGATGAGATGTATATTTTTCAGTTTAATTCGAAAAATGACCCGGAGAAAAAAAATCTATTTTTTTCTGTAATAAGTAATTATTCTAGGTACTTTTAATAAAGCCTGTATTGAACCTAACCAGGTTTGTACTATTCAAACATAAAACTCTTATTAGATCTTGAGGAGGATTGATCTATCGAATTTGCTTAATTCATTTTTTAATGACTTGACACCAACATATCCGGTCACCTGTAGTGAATATTATTCTGACAAACGACTCTGAAATATAGCTCATGCCACAATAATCGCCTCGTCTAATAATAAATGTTATCGAATTTACAACACGTTAGTTCCTCGTGTACATCTAATCGTTCTTCTTAATGAGAACACGAGCAACTAACCTTTGCGATACAGATCAATATATCAAACGCGGTTCAGTTGTCGGAAATGTGCATGCTCATGTCGAACAGAAAGTTAATGTATGCAATTATGTACTTTTAATAATGAATCGCAGATTGCAATTGTTGACAATATATGTCACTGAAAGTATATTACAAAAAAACGTTTTTGGATAATTTTAGTCAAGGAAAACAGTTTATTTAATTACTTTAAAAAGTAAGCTAAAATAACCAAATAAATCGGTTGCTAAGAAAACAGTCATTTTAATTATGTATCTTATTGTAATCTTTTTGAAGTACCAAAGACTTATATTTAATTATTACTTTTATTTAAAAATTTCATTTTTCTAACTTTCTGTCAGGTTTATTTTCAGGAAATTCTATCAAAAAGGAGTATCATATTTCTGTCATTTTTATGGTGGAAACCCTATCCCGATTTCTTTCAAAATTTGAATCAGTCAAATTTGAGTAAATTAAAATCAGTAATAAACTCCTCTTTAAGCAATTACTCATTTTTCACTGATTCGCAGTCAAAAATAACTAATTGGGTAAGGAAAAGTTATTTTATAATTTTAATTTAGTCTCTATTTACTGATTTTAACATCACACCGCTTATAATCAAGATAATAGTTTTTAAAATTTAAATGGCTGTACTATAGTCATTGGACCTGGATATTAAATTTTATAATCTATTTTTCACCATGTAATCGAACTTTTTTGAGTACACTGAGAAAAATAGGATTATAAAATTGAATATCCTGGTCGAATATCCATGGGATAGCATTGGCTGAAGTATGTGACGTCTCGTGTGACGAATTTTTTTTTGTCGTATGATCTCCAAAACAATACAAAATATGCAGAATAGTGATTTTTGACAAAAACAACATTTTTTATAGTACAAAAAATTTTTTTTTTAAGTTTGACAGGAACAAATTATTTATAGATAAAAACATAAATTATCTCGCAAACTAAAAAACAGACATATATATATAGACTTCGGTTTTTGTTTGCAGTTACATGAGGCTACAATAAAAAATAAATAAATCAAAAATTGACGTAGCAGAGCGAAACCAAAATTATCAAAGTTTGACCAATGCAACTTTGCTAATTTTGGTTTCACTCCGCAAACCTAATTTTTAATTTACTTTTTTTATTCTATCTCTATATGACTTCATTCAAAAATCGAAGTCTATATATATGTCTCTGTTTTAGTTTGCGAGATAATCTAACGAGTTCGTCCGCATATGGCTTACTTTGGTAAAACTTTGCTAATTTTGATTTCGCTCCACAATCTCAGTTTTTAATTTATATTTTTTTTTATTGTTGCACTATGTGACTGAAATCAAAAATCAAAGTTCATATTTATGTCTGTTTTTTAGATCGCGATATAATTTAACGCATTTCTCCATAAACAGTTTATTTTTGTCAAACTTAAAAATTTTTTTTTTTTATTATAAAAATGTTGTTTTTGTCAAAAACCACTATTCTGCATATTTTTTATTGTTTTGGAGATCATACGACGAAAAAGAAATTTGTCACATGAAACGTCACAAACTTCAGCCCAATGCTATCCCATAGATATTCAATTTTATAATCCTATTTTTCCTAATGTATAGAATTTCATTATACGGAAATCTCGATCAAATTTGATATGAATTTCAAGTAGGCAAGAATTAATCACTATTCTTGAAAAATAAGTCGGTAATTTGTTTCTTCCGAATAAATGACCTTAGCCAAAATTATACAGTGAATAATTTTTTCAGTATACTTATTAAAACCTTATCTTTCATAAATATTATATTATGGATTAAATTCCATTCTGAATTACAAAAAGCATATTGCTCGTAATTTTTGGGAACAAATGATGCAACCTGTCGTTGAACGCGGATTGACTAAATTGCGATTAATTGCTACTGACTCGCGATTTATTTATATTCCGGAAACGTGTGGGACGGACGGAAAATAGGGAGGGAAATAGCAGCATAATCCTGGGCTACGCGGTGGTTCATATATTAAATTATTAATGGACTTTTCGTGTTTCGAGAAAATGCTTGCAGGACGTTTTAAAGTGACGAGTATCTACGCTCTTGTGGTCGTGCCCACGACAGAACTTCCCTTCAAAGTACCTTCATAAATGGCAGAGAAGTAGAGCAAGTTATTACCTGAGCGAAAAAAAATTAAACAGAAAATTCAATACAAAGGTTGCGAAAAATTTACCCTCCGCTAGGTTGCTTTGATTTTATTATATTTTACCATTTATTAAAAAATAATTAGATTTTTTTCTGGTTTGATCTTTGAAACTTATTCAACAATTGAATTAGTCAAGCATTTTCGGTTAAAAAATAAACATATTTTCTTTGATATATAAGTATCTCTATGAATAAAATAATTCACTAAACAATTCTTTGAAATTAAATGTATTATAATTATTAACTTTTCTGTATTTTTTTATCAGGTAAGTGCCCTTTTCAACTGTATGCTTGATTGTTCCCGTTATGCAGCGTTGTGAGTAATAAAATTTATCATACTTTTTTATTTATTTAATAATATTTTACAATATCTTTTATATAAATATAATATCAAGATATTTTTATATTACTTGGAAAATCTGTGCTTTTATTACTTGTTGAAGGAATTCAATCTCACAATTCCAAACTTAATTAATTGACTTTCAGCTTTGATCTGAGTACCTTCCCAAGCACCTCGACCCAACCAAACAGTACTTACAATAGGTCAAAGTTGCGAAAGTGGGACAAGTGGGTCCTACCACTCTAGCGACTATCCTGAGTAATCTATTCCAAATATCGACATGTACTGAGTTCCAGCTGACTCTCGAGACTTTCAGCTTTGGTCTGAGTACCTTCCCAAGCACCTCGACCCAAACAAACAGTACTTACAACAGGCCAAAGTTGTGAAACTGAGACAAGTGGGTCCTACCCCTGTAGTAGCTGTGCTGAGCGATCTATACCAAAGATCGGCATGTACTGACTTCCAGCTGACTCTCGATACTTACACCTTTGACCTGAGTATCTTCCCAAGTACCTCAACTCAACCAGACAGGACTTACAATAGGCCAAAGTCGCGAAAATGGGACTCGTGGGTACTAGGGCTTCAGCGACAATGCTGGTCCATCTATACCATATATCTACCTCCACGGAGTTCCAGCTGACTCTCGAGACTTTCTCCTTTGATCTGAGTACCTTCTCAAGCACCTCGACCCAACTAAACAGTACTCACAATAGGTCAAAATTGCGAAAGTAGGACAAGTGGGTCCTACCCCTCTAGCGACTATCCTGAGCAATCTATTCCAGATATCGACATGTACTGAGTTCCAGCTGAATCTTGAGACTGTTAGCTTTGATCTGAGTACTTTTCGAAACCAGGGTAGCCGCTGTACCGGGAAATTTTCTGTGACCTGCTTACCTGTCTACAGCGCCCACTGGAGCAGGAGATTCTTTTCTTATTGACTGTGACAGCAACTTTAACAATTGTCCATTTCGTATGATTTCGTGATTTCGGTATACCAGGGGAAATTTAATTTCAGAATATTCAATAAAAAATATTTTACAACTTTAAAAACCCCATTGCATTAACTGTTATTCATTGGAAACTATTTTTTTAATGACCGGGAAGAAATTTTCGATGACTTGGATATGACCGGGAATTATTTTCGTTGATGAAAACGGTCACCCTGTAAAAGTGACAGTCGGCTTGGTATAGGATGGATACTCGTCCAAGTTCCAGCTAAGGTCGGTAAATTTAAACAGACGACAAAGGCCGCTGTCGTCAGGCCAGCACTTTACCGGCACAAACGGCAACACGGGCCCAATAACAATAGCTGATATTGTTCCGTATTATCAGCCTCGGCAATTCGCTTTTGGGTGGTTAGTAAGCATAAATATAGAGTGCATGCACGGAAAAAAATAGTTCAATGTAGTTTATGGAACTGTTCAAGAATTGGGGTAAAGGCATTCAACGAAACCGAGTTATAGAAAATTCAAAGAACTTCTCAGGATAAAATGCAGAACTTTCAATGATTTTTCCTGAATGTTACGCATTTTATTCTGGAAAGTTCTGTAAATTTTCTAGAACTCTGTTCCGCAAATGCCTGTATCCCTAACTTTTAAACAGTTCTATAAACTTTACTAAACTATTTTTTTCTGTGTGTCAAGGTACAGAGTTGGGGGAAAAAAGAAGTTTATTATAAAAATATAATATCGACCGATACATTTGGATTGTCTACGTTGCTGAAGTTGAAAGTATCTTTTTGTCCCCACTGGAAGCTGTTCAAAACGCTTTAAAAATAATTACGGGTTACGTGTTTGCAGATACTTATTTGTTGATTCGCAACAAAAGTGCAAATATTATTGTTTATATCATTTGTTTTCAAATGGACGGTTTAGACTGATACTTATCTCAGTGCTTAACATACTTGGTTCCAAAAATCTAAAATGCCCTGAACCCAAAAATTGAAATAATTCTGCAATTTATTTGCTTCTGAACTAATTTTTTTCAAAATAACTACTCAAGCTAATAATACAGACGTAGTTTATTGTCTTATCTTCTATATCTCAAAATTTCAGAACGATATGTCATTTCGTTTGATCATGAGAATGGCGAAAAAAAACTATCATGAACGAGAACTAGCTTGGTCACGTGATTCCCGCAGAGCATGCCCTTAAATTAAAATTTTGGTTAGAAAGGGTCAAATTGAAAAATCAAGCTTTAATAAAAAGATGTCAGAAAAATGCTTAGGCTTATTTATTGGCATTAAAATATAACATCTGCTACGCCAAGGGATTAGAATCGGAGAAGCGAATGCCCTGTTTACACTGACCCATTCGTCAGCTAAGCTCTGGCCGGCAGGTACATTGCTTTAAATAATAAGTGCACTTCAATATTTGTTTATTCAGTGAGCACTTAACACTCCTCCTCTTTCCCTACTAGCTTCTCTCATTCTGGATCTCCTCGTTTCTCTCTCTTTCTCATCATAGCATTGTTACAAAGCAAGCAAGTCTCCATTATTTACAGCTCCGCAATTAGCTAACTCGTGTATTCTATTCATCACATTAGAGCAAATTTAATAATTTAATTTCATGAAGACGACCAGATATTGCAATTTCTTATATCTCTGCGATGTCTGCTAAACCCATTCAATGTTAAAAGCATTGTTTAAGGAGGTTCTATCGGTACATAGCTAGTCAAAACAAAACATTTCGTGCAGTTGACTCACGAGGTAGTTGATGTGGCAACACCGCCTCGCTTTTTTTAGTGTCCCTTCTAAATTTGGCATCATAAGAGGCATTTTATTCAACTAGATTATAAATCTAAGGCATTCAGGTATGAATACTATGACAGGGCAAACGTGTAGGTAGGCTCAATGTTTCTTTTTGATGTAGTTTATTTATATTGGCATTGGGTCATAATTTTTCATTAAAAATCAATGTTCAAGGAAACATATCAAAGATTTTAAGAGGCAGAAAATATATTATAGGGATGTTTCTTTTTGAATAGCACGCCATAACCTACCAACGTATACTCGGCTGCGGTGTTGCCATATCTACTACATTTCCACTCAATATCATGATTTTTGTAACATTTATTTCTATTTTCATTGATTTACAAGTACCCTTGTAACAATATTGTAAGCTAAAAATGTTTCTTAGATATTTTTCTCACTATTATAAAATATTTCATCGATATTCAACCGTTAATAAATGTGTGGTGAGTAATTGAAAACAATGAAAAGGTAGTTGTCCATAAAAGCACATGTTAAATGACAGAAAATATTTATTAAAATATCTTAGCTCACAGGTACCCTGGAGTCTTGAAAATTTGACTGATTCATTTTTATGCATTTAAATAACTATCTTTCAAGTTTCATCCTTTTCTGACCGTTAATTCGTTTTACGATAGAACCTCCTTAAGGTGGTTATATCGTGACTCGGTGAGTAACATAAGAGCGTAAAAAATGTTCTTGATTTGCATCGAAACTTTTGTGTTGTAAAATCCTAAAATTAATTAAGATTGACATTTGCGACCGTTCTGCGATGTAAATGAGAATAATAAATAAGTTAAGAAAAAAATATCTCTCAACGGTTTGCGTATTCACGACCATATGACTTTCGAATGAAGCTATGTGGCAACGTCGCACTCTCTCCACTCCTCTAGTCCGCCATGTTCAAGTGCACATGTATAGAAATCTAACCTACTTTACTGACTACGTCTACGTCTACGCTCGAGCATGCGTTGCGACGTTGCCACGTGCTCACTGCTGTCTTCTTTGATTATGGCTGCCGATAAAAGTCGACAGAGTTATAATCTTTTGAAAGACAATACAGACTTATTGTACGGTGAAAACTTCTCTCAAAAAGCAGACGAATTTTTCAAGGTTTGCGGAAAATTTGTATAGTTTTTTGAATACGTAGCATGGATTTTGTAAGTATAATGCTCATTTGAAACTTGGGTTCACTTGTCATTGCCATTGACGGTATAGCAATTCATGACCAAACGGTGAAACTTTGATTAATTATTTCTCTATAACTAGACGGTCAAGCAACCTAAAACTTTGCAGGTGTATTCTAAAATAATCAAAGAAGCTATAATAAAAATTTCAGCTTTTTAGCATCGATTTCGTTTCATGATATAACCACCTTAAGGGAGGAAACGACATTAGGAGGCCAAATTTTGAGTGATTTTCGGAATTTTTTTTGTTGACGGGGAAAAACACACACGGAAAGAACAGTGTAGTTGAGAGGACTATACACAATTTTAGTTCAGAAAAATACCTGTCGTGACCATATGATATCGGTATTATAACTGAACTGAATGTGTGACACACCGAAATGCGTATTTTGCCGACGTACCATTATAATTTTGTTCATGCAACGACAGAAGTATAGTTGTTAGACCTATACCGATATATAGTGTCTCGACGCATGCAGTATAGGTGAGATAACTATACTGGTTTGCCGTGTGACCTATACATTGCTTGAATTGCTTCGCAAGCACGCAACTCTAACCTCAAAGTGAGAAAGAAGTGTCATTTGTTCGAGGCGTTTTTTCTTTTCTTAAAATATCATTTTATGCGTATCGCATATCGTTTTAGTACACGTGAAAATTCACAAATGAACGAGTGGGTGAGGAAGAAATTACCAGATTGGGGATTAAGAAAATATACCGAAGCTTTTGAAGTTATGCCTTATTAATTACACGCGACAACTCTATTGCATGTATCGTTATAACAGGCATAATATTTTACTTATGATCGCTATATATTGTATTGTTATGTCAACGAACTTGTATTTTTCGTGGATTAATATGACGTTTAGAAATAACAGTATAGTTGCTACACCGATACTGGTATAGTTCTGAGGACTATCCGGTAGCATTGGTCTGATAAGAATATTTTCTGATTCTAAGGACCAAAATATAGTTTTTTCAACTATACTGTTTTTTATTTAAAAATGAATCCAACGATTTTTTACATTATTAAGATGTTTTTCAAGAATATGAACCAACCTGTGGCCCAAAAAATTGAATCTTTTTAGGGTGTCAATTTTCACCATTTTTTTTTAGTTTTTTGCAATAGTAAACATAGTTTTAAAAATGCTATCATCTCAATCGTAGGTTTTTGTTTTTGGCAATGAAATAAAATGAACTTATATCAGTTTTAAGAATGATCATTCGTCAGAAATTACATTGCCTCGGAAAATCAGTTTCTCGAAAACTAATAGATTTTTACCAGACTGTAAATCCATTGTTAAAAATAATCCAAGATAAGCTGCATCTTGTAGAAAATTTCAGTGGCAGATCTGTGGCCGATATTATTCTTCTTGAATATGAATTTAATAGTTTTATTAATGTCATACGTTTGCCCAAGGTAGGACCAAATTTGTCTAAAGAATGGTTTTTTTTCCAACATTTATTATAAATAAAATCATTGAAATTTTTTTATTTTTAATCAAGAAACGAAGAAAAATTTCGAAACGAGTTCGGCAAAGGATACAAAAAAATCAGCCGTTAAAAAGTATCTCTATTGGGATTAGAAGTCTCGAGGATGCCAGGGGCGGAAAAATGTCAATATGGCCGCGATAAGAGATAGATTTTGAATAATAGTAATAAGATTGTGTATTAAAATACTTTAAAATGGTCAGAAGTATAAAAAATAGAGTTAATCGTCAACACAATATATAATGTTACAAATTGTTCGCGGTCGTGTAGAAATTCTGTTGAGGGCGAACAAGTTTTACAAGCGGCATATCTTCTTTTTTGTCGTAAATGAAGTGATTACAATTTATCAGCAATGTAAATAATTTCATATTATTTAAAAACATTGAACGAAAAATCGTTACGTCATGAAATAAAGGGAAAATTGATAGATGGTGCAGTTTTTAATACTTTTCAATAAAAAATTTTTCAATTATCAGAAACGAGAATTTCAAGATAAGTTTTCATAGATTGATCCATCCATGGCCTTAATAAGGTAAATGTACCAATAGCCGGCCACTGCCCAATAGCTGGACACTGAGGAAGAACATCTTAATTTTTAAGTTTTTCGCGCAGAATAAGACGTTAATTACCGTTAAATATTATTTTATATGCATTGAATCACCAATATCAGAAGAAGCCGAGGTTTAATAACGTGTTTTAAGCTAATAAATACGAGCTGAATTTTGTGATTTTCAATCAGTGCGAACGTCCATGCTTCTTTTATGAAATGACTAAGAAAAATTAAGTTCTTAGAAAAGCGATAAAATTTTTATGGAACATGTTTTTATATACCTTAAAGTTCCTACATTATTTCTATTATATTAGGAATAGACAAAGAATGGAAAATATAAGATTTACATAAATTTTATATTAAAATTTGATGTGTTCATGTATTGGTACACGTAAATTAGCTGAATATTTTGCGCCCCAGTAGTTGACTGGGTGGCCATCTACTGGGCGATCGCACAGATTACTGTACAAATCTCGGTCCTAGTAATTGGACTATACGTGTTTGAGAAATTGGCACACAATTATTTTTCAACTGAGGCACGTTTTGGGGCAAAGAAGTAAGTAAATATATTACATTTTATAAATTACATGTAAGTACGTACTTGAGTCTCCTTGCTTTATTAGAATTTGCATGCATAAAATTGTCTGCCTCAACCTAGCCTCAAAACGCACACTGACACCTTTTACGTATTGACTCATTTATGTATTTATTTTGATTACAGCTAATTACTTATAATGGGTAAAGAGAAGAAGAAAAATACAAATAAGAAACCCTACAAGAAAAATTACACCCAAGAGGAAGTATACAAGGCTGTCGATGCAGTCCACGCAGGGACATCCCTCCGTAAAGCTTCGCAACAATTTCATATTCCGAGAAGCACTTTACATATAAAATTGAATGAGATGGTACCTATCGAAGTTGCAAAGGGACCAGCAACATATTTGACCTTCAAAGAAGAACTTTTATTAATTGAATGGATTCTTTACTGCAGTGATCATGGGTTTCCGGTGACAAAAGCCTTTCTGTTGGAACGGGTACAGAAGCTAGTGGAAAAGTTAGAGAGAAAAACCCCTTTTAAAGATAATAAGCCTGGCAGGCACTGGTATGAGAGCTTTTGTAGACGGCACCCAGAAATTGCTCCAAGAGTTGCTCAAAATTTGACAACAAGAAGAGTGTCAGTTACAAAGGAAGATTTGAAAAATTGGTTCAACCAAGTGCAAAATCATTTTGACAAAATTAATTTGAAAGATATTGATTCATCTAGAGTGTTTAACTTAGATGAAAGTGCTTTTTTTCTGTGCCCAAAAGGTGATAGAGTTTTAGCACGTAAAGGCAGCCGAGCAGTTTATAAAGTGGTTGCAGGCAACGAAAAAGAAAGTATTACTGTCCTGTTTACTGTGAATGCTGATGGAATCATGCTACCGCCCTTTCTCCTTTTCTGGTATGAACGGATTCCAGCAAATATTGTTAATAGTTTACCAAGTAAATGGATTTGTGGAAGCACAGAAAGAGGTTGGATGACAGCTGAAAGTTTTTACAAATACATCTCTGGGCAATTTTACCCTTGGCTGATAAAAAATAAAATTGAGTTTCCAGTTGTCCTATTCGTCGATGGTCATTCATCTCATCTTACATTGGAATTAGCACAGTTTTGTAAGGAGAAGAAAATTGAGCTGATAGCTCTTTATCCAAATGCCACTCACATTTTACAGCCACTTGATGTAGCAGTATTTCATCCTCTCAAACATTCATGGAAAAAAGTCATAGATAAGTGTACTAAAATTTTCAATATTTCATTTTGTTTGTATAAAACAACTTTTAAATGAAGATTTGTTTGTTTAGATGATCATCCTGTAAAGGAAGGAAACAAACAAACTAAGAATGTTAGAAATATTTTCAATGAAATCTTACCTTGTGCACAAAATACTGTACAAAATAAAAGTAAGAAAAAAAAAATTTCACCTGTTTTAACGTCTGAAGAATGGCAAGCATACCACACAAAAATTAAAGAAGAAAAAGAAAATAAGGAAAAACAAGTTCAGGAAAGGAAAAGGCTCCGACTAGAAAAAAAGAAACAAAAAGAAGAGGAGAAGAAAGAGAAGCAAATTAAGTTAGAAGAGAAAAAGAAGTTAAATGAAGAAATAAGGAAGCTTATGGCGATGAAAAAGAATATTATTCAAATCAAAAAAGAAAAGTCTGAGTAATAAAGTACTTATTCCTTGCCAAAACGTACCAGAAGTAACTCATAGAAATGTTCACTTGAAGTATTAATGTAAAAGTTGCTAGTCTATTAATTCTAAGTAAATGTTTGATCGAGATATGATTTGTTATGAAATTTTGATGTACTTTATAATTATTAGTGCGAAATAGAAATATAATTTAGTAAAAAAAATATTTTGTCAAATATTTATTCACTCATGCTTTCCTCACTATATTATTCTGCGCTAAGTATTTGAGTGTATTTATTTGGTTTTACTGACAATAAAAATGTTTTGTTTAAAATAGTGTCCAACTACTGGTACCAGTATTTTGGGACACAAGGACATCTTTGTTTGTCTGGTCCAAGTACTGGGACATTATAACGCTGAACATTTACGTCAAATTCACGATTTTTATTGATTAAAATGTCTATTTTTCAATTTATATCATAAAATAGATTAATATTATTTGATATGACAAAGTTTTATAGCCACTATTGCGATTTATTTGTGTTAAATTCTGCTTAAATGCGTACAGCGTCCTTAGGTGTCCAGTTATTGGTACTTTTACCTTATTATGATATTATTTGAAGAAGGAAAAAGATTATTGATCCTATCAAAATGTGAATATACAGAAATTATTTACTTAAGAACGTTTACTCTTCACTGAACTTTTATTGACATTACTAAATATTAATTTTTCGAAAGAGATAGGATTTCAATTAATAAGAGTTGATTTTCTTGAAAAAAAGATTCTCCACAACTTGACCGCGTACAATTTTTAAGTGACTAAATTAATGCAAAATATAGTTATTGTTTTAAATTTTTCTTTTTTTCATAATTTTAGGTATTAAAAAATAAATTTTCAAAAATTGCTTTCGATCAAGTTGCGGAGAATTTTTTTCTCAGTAAATTATTTTCGAATTTTATGATTGAAAGTACCATTTTTGACTCTAAACCAGAACCATAAAGAATTTCTGTCAACTTTTTTTTGGACAAAATATATCATAAAGATGTGTCGGCATATCTTTCGTGTTTACATTATAAGAAATTCTATAGGTTGTGAAATATTACTTTCACGCATTCACGGATTATTATAATCGTAACGTTTGAAAAAGTTCCTATCAGAGTTCGAGCTTTGGAATCGTACATGGTACTTTTTCTCCTCCTTAAAAACGCGTCGGCCAATCAGCGAACAGCAGTCTTCTAATACAAGTTCCAAAATTTCGAACCGCAATTTCGAGAGTATTTTAGTGCGTTAATTGTGGGACGTACCCAGGTGGAAATTTACAACCGGCTTGGTATCGCGCCAGTACCGCAGAAGGATTTGCAATACTGTCGCAGTGCTGGGATAGTGCTGGCATAGTACTGGCATAAGCACGGCCTACCACCGGCACGGCTCCGAAAGGTAACTTGGCTGGAAGTTGTGCATCGGTACTGGCGCGGTATTGGACATCGGTACCATGCCAGCACTGAAATATGTACTGGTTCAGTACTGGCAATACTCTGAAGTCGGTTGTTAGCCGACACTTGTTCTCAGGAGTGTAGCTATACTATGCCAGTACCGCGCCAACCCTCGGCCCCGTACCAACTGCCCAGTACAGGCATTGCTCCTTGTTTACAACCTGGTAAATGCGTAGGTGCGTTAAAAGTCGTAGGTTGTAGGTTCAATTCCGCCTCGGCCGAACCCATTTAGGTAGGTTTTTTTGGGCTAAAATGTTTGCCATTTGACAAATAAATGAAGGGAATCGACAAGGAGTAATGAAGATCAACAGTAGCACTACGAAATGATGCAATGAAAAAAAAATTTTTTTCTACAATCTGGAATTATTACCATCGGAGATGGTAAAATTCACTTTTACTGATTTGACTTTCTAAGCCTTACTGTAGTCGAAATACGAGAATGCTCGAAAGTGAAACGTACCCATCATAGATGGTAAAAATTTGCCTCATTGTTTCCATTTTCAAATAAGCGCTGATTCCAAAACTCTGCTCTATACGACTACGTATATTTACATCAGAAGATTCGATAAGATTATATGAATGTTGCTATTATGTTTCATTATCAGACTCAAGTTTCAGACAGACCGTGAGTAATGATTGATATAATAAACTTTACCATTATGATTGGACTTTTTCACAACTTTTTCCAATAGTTCTGGTTTACTCTCTAAAATGGTACTTCTTCTGACGAAAAGTTATACATTTAGCCATCAAATTTCTTTCCGTATATCTGGGGTGACCATCCGTCTGGATTTTACCGAACATGTCCTCATTTTAGGGCATGTGTGAGTTGTCCAACAGGATTTTTGACTTTATCCGGGTTTTGTCCGGATTTTTCAAATGATAAATTTTTATTTTTTAATCAACTTTTGGATTTTTTTTTGTTCAAAATTTTATCATTCAATGCCATCTAACGATTTCTTCGTCAATTGGCAAGCCTCCAAAACTCAAAAATAATCTTTCAACTCAATAGATTATTAATTAAAATGCATCAGGGTTCAAAAATAAAAATATAAGATGTCAAGCTTTGATAACATTTAATAAAATAGTCACTTTTCTGTCCTATCTTGTCCTCATTTTTCAAACCTTTTTGTCCTACTTTTCGAAAATTAATTATGGCCACCCTACGTATACCTAATGCAATGGTAACTCTTATTCACGTTAGGTTGCAGTTAGCAACATAATAAAATGTACCGGTTTCTCAAAATGATAATTTATTCCTTCTACTCTGGTAGTGTATATATAGGTACATCCGTTCTACGTATATTCCTGCAGAGAATCGTTTTGCAGTGCGCATTGAAAAATAAATCTCTTGTAAGAGTCTGCTCTGTCGATATACCGGCATTATGCAATATCTTTCCTGCACGTGAAGGGCAGGTGGCGCGGAATAGAAGGGAATGAACGTAATATCCCAGATGGGCTGTATGGACGTTTCGGGTGCTTAGGTAAATCCGGCACACAGTTGTGTGGGAATGCTTTCTACACATGTTGGTATGAGTATTATTGCACATACTAGAGTGTAAAGCCCAAGCCAACGAGCTGCAACTATAAATGCAACAACCCTATACCTTTGATTTTTATTCTGACCTTATCTTCAAATTAAGTAACAATTTTCTCCAAGTTTATGTATGTGCCGCATTGGTCAAATGACTTACAAGAAAAAATTAAAATTGATTGAGTTGTCACAACAATTTTTTCTAAAATAATTATTCTTCCTTGCTGATATTTTTAAATATGATAAAGGAGGTGCCAAAACAGGTTTCGTGACTTTTAAAATTATGTATTCAAAAAATTAATTTTTTTAAATCGGTCGGTATTACAGCAAATAATTTTTCTGGATCAACTAATACAAAAAGAAGTCATGGAATCTGTTTTAGTATGTTCTTGTCCCGAAATTTCAGTTAATAGTATATTATGCAACTAGGGAGAAAAAAGTTTATTTTGCGAGTGTAAAGTTTGATGTTCGAGCAAAAATGAATGTTTTTCCCGGATTGCATACGATTTTTTCCACATGGTGGTCAAAAAATTGTTTGCCCCCTGCTGGGCAAAACAATCCATTTTTGACCCCCTAGTGGAAAACAAAAGTTATTGCACAAAAAACTTGCAGAAATTAAAACTTCGTAAATTTAGTTTTGATAGTCACGTGATCGATTTGGTAGATGGTCTTAAGGTTATATATCAAACAAGACATGTGATTAAGGAATGTATTTAAGTTTCACCCCAAATTGAACAATCAAAAATAGCTATTTATTTTACTAGTGGGGAAAACGAGAATTTGCCGATGAGTGTGAAGTTTACAACTCGATCCGAAGGCGACTGAACCACGTTATTTTCCCAACATTTCTAGTGACAATTGTACTTTCACCAGCTGTTTTGAGACGGGAAAATGACTATTTTCACCACTTATGGGGAAAATAGCAACAGTTGTGAAATCAGCCATTTTCCCGTCTCAAAACAGACGGCGAAGAGTACAATTTTCACTAGACGTGTTGGAAAAAATGTTATTGTTGGTTAGACGAACACAAGATGTTTGGAAGTAGTAAATTCTGTGGATTTTTTATTTTATTTTTTTAAGTTTTTATTTATAAAATAAAATAAATTTACATACAACATTTTTTATAAGTTTCAACAGAAGACTTTTGAATTTGAATGAAATTAGTTTTGGCTAATTTTAACTTCACTTTTTAATTAATTTTTAAGAACAGAAAAATACTCTTGTTAGAAAAGTTATTATCACTATGTCTTGAGGTCAGCTATAAAATTCATATACAGAGAACGCTTTGGTGAAGCGATTTTCATAAACGAAATTGAAGAAAGGAAACTTGGTTTTTAATCAGCAAAGAAACTTGAAAGATGCCATGAAGACGAGTAAAATAGTATATTGTTAACCAAGTGGAGGATCTAGGAGATTCCCAACGAGCATAAAGTTGCCACGCGAGCGAAGCGTGCGCCGTAATCATGTGAATTAGGAATCGACTAGTCCCTTACTCGGATAACATACTATTTTCTTTAAGTACCGCGAAGACGAATGCAATTTCAGCGCCTGGCGCGAAACAGGAAAATTGATCGGTCCCACGATCGATTGATGCAACCACGACATCAACGTGTAGGTGGCATTTCTCGTACGCAGAGTACGGTAAACTAATAATTGAAGTTGGAATTCGAATATTTCCAAACTTTCCCGTCACTAGTGTGGAAAAGTATGTTAAGTTTTATCACATGGACTCATCATAGATTGTGGAATCGATCATTTTTGCTGTTTCACGCCAAGGTCCCAAAATTGCATTTCCCGCACGGGTATTAAAGAAAATATATTCCCTTACGACTACTTTTCTAAGTAGTTTCAAATTGCTAGTTATTTTATTACATAGATGCCTGAAGGACGGAGGGTACTAGTTATTTTCTGGAAACAAACGTCATTGCCACTTTTCCTAAATTACTGTTGGGTTTTACAATTTCGAATGTCAGAATTGGTATATACACGCATTTGATTAGTGGTATTGCAAATAACATGCCAATTAATTTTGCATATTTTTTTCTCTATTCACGTGAATTCCAAATAACCGGCGTAATGTCATATCTCCATGCAAGTTATATGAAGATGAATTGACCTCTTGACGGACGCTTTTCCAGCATGCTACCCTACACATGTTTACAATACGCGTCATATTTATTCCCTCGAAAGCGAAACAATAGAACACGATTTTAATTAGTACGAGAACACAAGAAACAATGTTCTATTGATAAATAAATTGACGAATTTCAGGTACTCTATTGAATAGCACTTCACGGAAATTATGAGAGACGAAAATTATAAACTTGCAATCAGGAATATATTCAGCGGGTGGAAAATGTAACATTGTCATAAGTTAATCACTTTACAACAATTCAAATTATTTTGACAAAAGCGGAAAGACTCACAAACATTTCATCCCTTTGATGACCGCGACTAAAGCAAAATGATATCGTAAAAAATATGATTATTTTTGTGAACAGTATCACGAAAAGCGTGTTAAATCTACAGTCAAAGTATGTTTTGACTGATTTTTCGACATTTTGCCTTCAAGGTCATGGGCCATGCAGATCACGTGACCAATTCAGTTACTGGATATCGATTTTTTTCTCCATATATAAAATTTTGAATCAAAATAAATCGGTCAAAATTTAGGAAATGATAAAATAATATGACTTATATCATTATGAATATTCAAAACATAACAAACCTGTCTCAGTAATTTTTGAACTGTAATTTCCGATAGCACTTCAGCTTTATAATTTAAAATAAAAAAAAT
The DNA here is from genome assembly GCA_030998225.1 of Diplolepis rosae. Taxonomy (NCBI): domain Eukaryota; kingdom Metazoa; phylum Arthropoda; class Insecta; order Hymenoptera; family Diplolepididae; genus Diplolepis; species Diplolepis rosae. Next base: position 9,603,954 of record JAPYXD010000701.1, read on the forward strand.
TACAGAACTTTTACTAAAACAAAGTTAGCAGACGTTCCTTATTATCTTCTGATACATTTACTAAATTTTGAGCAAGATATTTTATAAACAAAAAAGTTATCTCATATGGTTGAATTAACATATAATTTTTTTTCACGTGACCTACTTGGCCCATGGCCTTAATTTAACCTTTAATATACTCTAAAGTTATTTTGAAGGGTCAAATATTGAATTTCGAGAACAATAGCCACATATTACTACTCTCTAAATTGGAATCAGTCAAAATCTACTGATTATCAGTGAAATTTGACTGATTCAAATATCTAAAAAGAGGTTACTGTAAATCAGTCAAATTTCACTGATTATTTCAGTGAAAATTGACTAATTTGACAGTGAAAAATATTTTTTCAGTGATGATTCAGTGAAAAGGCAAATAAGGCAAGGGTATAAAAATAGAATATTGAGAAACTACGGAAAAAAAATTTTACAATCACATGAGTGAAATAAATGTTTTTCCCGCGTGATTTTTTTTCTACTGGAGGGGGACCCGCTAGTAAAAAAAATGTTTTCAGAAACTCTTATCTAATAATTAGAAATCTAAATCCTCCCTTTTTGAATTTACACTCAATCAACTAAAATCAGTGGAGCAATTTAAAATAAGATATGAATTTTACAGAACAATTTCATAATCTTGAATATGAGCTACGCTTTTAAAAATGTTCAAGATATAACCACATTTTTACAATGTAGATTCATTGCAAAAATTTGATTGACGATATTGTAAAGTGAAATTTACAATTCTCTAAAAGATTTTCATTTAAATATAGTTTACAAACTTTGTAAAATAATGCTGAAGTGGCTTGAATGATAAAATCATCAAAAATTATTTTCTTAATATTTTCATTGTAACAGGAATCATTATTAATTATGAAATCATTAAAAGATCAAAAATATACAAACCTAGCCTAAAAGAAATTTTTTATGTATATAGAATTATTGCCTTAAAAATACGTCTTTCGGAGATTATGAAATTATATTATATTTCGGGAATGAATTTTTTACACTTTTTTTGTGAAATTCCAACAAAAATTTCTCACAGTGTACGAAATTTTTAAAATAATTCGATATTTTCTATAAAATTTACAAAAATTTCTGTAATCATCTTAAAACTAAGTTTAAAACTTTATTTAATGATCCTAAAAGTTTCACAGAAAAAATAGTTACAGAACTTTGTGTAATTTCTATCAAAAGTTTTTAAATATATACAAAACTTTGTTCAGTGGAAGCTTACATTCATGATTGAAAATTTTCTGTAAAATTTATAGAACTTATCTTTTTAGTGTACGCTCATTAAATGGGTAACTAATGTTTGTAATTCTGAAATAGAATACGGGGACATTAACATGTACTTGGTGTAATTTTTTTCCCTCGATTTGAATTGTTTATTGTAAGCCATTATTTTCAGCGAACCTCAACACACTAATGAATAGAGTTAATAATGAATTGCGTTCGTATTTCTATGCTCATATTGAATGAAGCGCTGTGGGCGCTTGGCGAAATCGATCGTCCACGAAGTGGCAATCACATCGAGAGTGAGACTCGATCATGTGATTTCCCGTGGGTGCCGTCATCGGTAAATGACCCAGCTGCTGCTCTATGAATTGATACCGCCATCTTGCTTTGCGGGATAAAATACTTGTTTCCACTTATTTGAAAACATTGACGACATACATGCTATTTTGATCGCATGTATTCGTTTATACGTACGCATATCGTCGATTTCAATTCAAGATAAATATTCAATAAAAACACTGATGCTAATTAATTTTTTCGATTTACAATCGAAAGTATTTAGAAAAATATAATATTGAAATAACACGCAATATTATAGAGAAAAGTTTGATTGGTATTTGTTTATATAATTTATGTTTTCAATTCGAAATTAGAAAATGATAAGTAACAAAAAGGAACGTTGCTTTTTCCCTGTGCAAGTAAAATAAATAAATATATTAAAATGTAATCGAAAAATAAATAAAAAATAATCGAAAAATCGCCTTTTTTCTAGAAAACTAATTTTCCCCTCTTCAAGAGTGCCGGATAAAAGCTCTAACTTTATAATTCAATCATTTCATTCCACTCAACAAATATTAAAAGTAAATATTTTTCGCTTTTAAGGTTAGTTTTGAAGTAAGAGTTTATATTTCTTAGATCAGTTTTTATTAAGTTCTTTGGAAATATTATAATCAAAACCATTAGGAAAATTTCATAAAATGACATGTTCCATATTTACTAATTATTTTTTCAATTTACTTTGAATACGTGTTCCGAACTGTTGCAAATAATTATTTTTCAAATTGATGTACAATTTTGAATGGGGTTAAATTGACAATTTTTTTGCCATTTTGTATTTCTATTTTAGTACTCCCTAAATTCGAAACTGTGAAAAACCACTGTTTCGAATGTTATATGTCTTCCACATAGAATCAGTGAAATACAACTGATATCACTAGGGAAACTCACTGGTTGACCAGTGAATTACACTGTTGACCAGTATATTTCACTGATTAACTAGTGAATCTATGTGGAAGATATTCGAATTATAACATTCGAAACAGTGGTTTTTCACTGTGAATCAGTGCACGGAAAAAACAGTATAGCTGTTCGACCTATACCGGTATATAGTGTCTCGACCCATACGGTATAGGTGAGACAACTATACTGGTTTGCCGCGCGACCTATACATTGCTTCGCATGCACGCGACTCTAACCACGAAATGAGAAAGAAGTGTCATTTTTTCGAGGCGTTTTTTTCGAAGCGTTTGTCGATTTGTTTGGAGCATTTTCTCTTTCTTTGAAAGATCATTTTTGCGTATCGCGTATTGTTTTATCACACGCGAAAATTCACAAGAGCGATAACGATGACATAATATTTTGTTTACGATCGCTATACATGGTATTGTCATATCAACGAACTTGTATAGCTGTCTCACCTATACTCTTATAGTTCTGAGGACCATACCGTAGCATTAGTCTGATAGCAATATTTTCTGGTTCTGAGGACCAAAATATAGTTCTCTTAGCTATACTATTTTTTCAGTGTGAGTTTTTACTGATTCAGATTTAGAGAGTAATAGGTCGGACAAAAGCGAGTATAACGTATTCTTGTCCCAGCTATAAAACAGTGTATACGTTGACTTTCGAAAATAATAAAAAGACATCTTTATATTGATCAGGAAAAAAAATTTTAGAACACCCTGATAACAATTTTATATGTAAGTTTATCAAAGCTTAATACAAATATTATTATTTTAATATCTTTACATTATAATACAGAACATAATATTACGCGTTACGTATTATCATCCAGATATTATGGGATAATATAAGTCCGTTCAATATCTATCTTCCAGAAGGTATCAATTTTTCTCTGTATATAGATGTTCATAGTAAAAGGAATTTCTGAACCAGAAATTTTCTAATCGTTCTCAGTTTCTTTTTTAACAATAAACTACATATGTAAAAGTATTTTCAAGTTAAGAAAGTACTCACAATGTTTAATTATCCGTTATTTTTGTTTTTAAATATTGAATTATTTCAATTTATTGTCAAAAAGAATTTCTAGAACTCTTAATTTTAATCAGAACTTTTTTTTACTAATTTCAATTACTGACTGATTTCCAGCTGTGTAATCAGTTCTTTTTGACTGATTCTTCAGTTATTGTGAAACAAAACAACTGGTTATATAGCTAGAAATCAGTTACTAATCGAATAAATTACACTCAGAAAAAAGATTTGATTAAATCAAAGAAAATGATTTGTTTGAAAGACTTGCTTTGATTTAAAGAAATGATTTGTTTAAATGAAATAAAATTTGTTTGATTCAAACAAAATATATTTAAACCAAATAAATATTTGTTTAAATCAAATTAATTTTTCTTCAAAACAAAGAAATTAATGCATTGATATATGGTCAAAATATAATTTGTTTGATTTGAGGCAGAAATTTATTTGATTTGAACAAATATTTAATTGGTTCAACGATACTTTGTTTGAATCAAACAAATTTTGTTTCATTTAAACAAATGATTCCTTTACATCAAAGAAAGTGTTTCAAACAAATAATTTTTTTTATTCAGTCAAATCTTTTTTCTGAGTGTATAGCAAAATAAACTACTAATTCAAATTTAGAGAAAATATTCCAAGTAAATCACAGAAAAACTTTCTGCAATTTTATTCAATATTTATTACTAATTCAGGAATGAAAATTCTCCTAATGAAACATTGACTATAAAGTCAATAAAAAACAAGTGCAATTTCGATTTTGAACAAAGAAAATAGTAGGGGTCATCAGTCAGCTTACTGTTTATTTAAATTTTGAGAGTAGGGTGGATTTGATCAAATGCAATTCAGAATCTGTGGCGATATTAATGCGGGGTTCACTGAGTCATGCCAAGACAAGGCATTAGAGTGCAATATCCTGCAACAGTCCTCAATCATTAGAATCTCGATATTCCAAAGATCAGATCCCGTGGTATTAGAATTCGTCCCTCGCTCAGTTTGAATTCGAGAGTGGTAGAGATGATGTCATAGAGAGGCAGACGTAATAATGGATTAGGGCATTACACGGCCAATGTATAAGACCTAAAACCCCTAGTCATTATACGCAACATGGCATGTGTTGTTAAGCCGCAAGAATAAGACCTTATGATCGAGCGAAAAGAGACTTGGTGAGAGAGATCTGACGGGGAGAGCAAAAGGTACGAGTGTACTATACAGGGACTAGAGAAGGACAATGACAATGACTCATTCAAAACACAGGCGTTGAAACTCACGCGGTGTTATCCATTTCCCACCCTCTGACCCCAGGGGGTGTATCATATTTAACGTTCCAAAAAATTGCCAAGTGCGTGCAATCTAATTTATGACGATCAACGATATCGCATTTGATAAATAATTTACTTGCACCAATAACTTTCTTGGTTTAGATCTAGAAGGTATTTATATAAAAAGCGGTGTAATTTGTTGTGGATATTGTATCAACTTTTTTAGATGGTTTTCTGGACTTAGAATACAGAAAAAATAGGGGAATAAGGAGAAGTTTAAAAAAAATACTAAAATATTTCAGATAAATTTTCAATTAAGGAACTTGGTTGAAAGTTCACTAAAAATTTTTTTTTTATTGTAAATAGATTTCAAGGAAGAAAGGAAACCTTTTGAAAACGTTTCAAGTTCAAGATGCCATCTTCTATCAAAAAAGGTACCTTTGCAAAAAGTATTTAATTTCAAAACGTTTCTAATTTAATAAATTTTCTTTAAAGAAATAAAAATAAGAAAACTTTCTTAGTTGTATTAAATTTTATTAGAAACTAACTATTCGGTTAATTAAAACAAAAATAATCTTTTAACCCTTTCAAGGGCAGTGGGACGTATACGTCCCACTTGTTTTTTCTCAGTTTTTCAAGCATTTCTGATACATTTCACCTTGTTTAGTGCACCAGTATTTAATTTTAGACTCTTAAGGGTTCATGTAAAGTAATTATCATGAAAAACTGTGTGGAATTGTTAATTAACAATTTATTATAAATAATTCAAATCGAAAAAATCGGCTGTTCATAAAGTACTAGTCCTATAGCTGTGGCAAATTTTTTTCAGTTAGTTAACACGTTGAAATGTAACATATATTTTTTGCATAATTTTCGACAGGCAAGTTTTTTTTCTTTCATTTTTTGAATTCATAAAAAATCACGATTTTTGACGAATTTCCGGCATAAGTGCATGTAATGTACCGTATTTATGATCGATTATCAAATCGTAAAAAAAAATGTTTTTCGGGCCACTGATTGAGAATATGATGTCAAAATTGAAAAATTCAAAGTGGCGGTTATATTAGTGCATATTCGCAATTTTTTGCAATTGCTATGAAACTTAGTGTATGGGGGTTTTTGAGGTTGCTGATTACAAATCTGATGTCAGAATTGCAATTAGCGATCCCGAAAATCTCAGTATACCAAGTTTCGTAGCAATTGCCAAAATACTTTCGATTTACACTAACATCACTGCTATTTTCAATCTTCCATTTTGAATTTTGTTATCCTGACACCAGATTCGTAATCAGCGACCCCGAAAACCCCTATATACCAAGTTTCGGTGGAATTTCGAAAAAATTGAAAATTTGCACTAATATAGCCGCCATTTTGGATCCGCTATTTTGAAATTTGCAGTTCTGACATCAAATCTGCAATCTACGATTCCAAAAACCCCCATACAACGTGTTTTGTGCAAATTTTTCGAAAAATTCAACATTAGAGTCACATAGTCACCATCTTGGATCCGCCATTTTTAATTTTGCAAATCTGATGCCAGAATCATGATCAGCGACCCCGAAAACCCCTAAATTACCATTAATAGCAAGAATTAGTTTAAAAGAAAAATGTGCCTCTGAAAGGGTTAAATCAAAAATTTTATTTTGAATTTTAAAAAAATAATGATTTTTAATTATTTAGTTGAGTTCCAAATTTTTTCCACCTTCGTAGACAATTTCAAACTCTTATATCGCAACAAATGCAAATTGAATCCAAATTTAAAGAATTTTCTTGAATTCTTGAATGATTATTAATATTTTTGCTATTGACTATTTAAAAGTGGTATAATTGAATCTAATATGTAAAAAGTGTGTGATATAAAAAAGCCTGAATAACGATTGAAATTAGCGCTTGGACTCTTTAATTCGTTTCTCTTTTAATGGCCTTGTAAAAATTACTCCATTCAAACTTAATTGGATTGAGGCACTAAAAAGTTTTCAGTAGAAAAACCCAACAAGGGCCTGACTATTTTTTCTTAAGGAATGTATTCGATCATAGTGAGCGTTATGTGCCTTTTCAGACTTTTGTCAGCTTTCCTGATAAGGGCCCTTTTAAACATAAAACAAATCATTCTATACTTAGTCAGTCCCAGACTTAAGGTAGTTGCTGTGACAAAAATCAGGTCTCTAGAATGAAAAGTTTCTCTATGATTTTAAGATTTGAAATAATATTATCAATCATGTCTTATGAAAAAAAAAACGTTATTTTCTATTAAAAAAATTTAATACTTACGGAAAATAATAGATTTAATAATGTTTTTTTGCAATAAAATTTGTCCTTATTATCTCTTCTTACCAGTTTTTTTAAAATGACCGAATTTTCATCATTTTTTCGGGGATAATATCAAATCAAATAAAAACAAATCTACTGTTTCCAATTTTATAAGTAAAGTTTTTAATGGATGAAATCGTTGAAAAAATTTTTTAAAGAGAAACATCTTTCTTAAGACGATAACTATATTTGAAGCTATTATTCTTTATTTTGAAAGTTGAAAACTGTAAAGTTGGCGAGAATATTTTCCCTAGAAATTCAAACCATGATTTATAAAAATCCAGTCATTTTTAAAAAATTGGTATAAAGTGATACTAAGGAAAAATCTTATTAGAGAAAATTAGAGAAAATCATGTTTTTCTTCTACTGGTGGGTTATAAAGTATATTGTGCAACTATTAGGGAAAAAAATTTATTTTATGAGTGTGAAGTTTAAAGCCCGAGCAAAGCGAGGGTAACAACCACACGAGTTAAATTAATGTTTTTCCCGTGTCGCACACGATTTTTTTTCTATGAGGGGGTCAAAAAATGGATATGTTTGTATCGGCCCTATACCAAGCCGATTGTCATTTTTACTGTGGCATCCAGTTCTGAAAGTAGAAGAGCCAGAGTCGGGCTCATGGACGGAACATTACTGGGTCATGTGTCACTTTTACCACGGCAAACCATTTTGGAAGTGAAAAAACCAGAGTTCGGCACAGCATTGGCCCGTTGCTGTGCCGAAAACAAGTGCTGGCGGCCAGAGTTGGGGCCAGCATTGGCCGCCAAGTGCATACCGGAGTTATCATTCCAGCAACGGCACGATATTGGCAGCCAATCTTCGGCAAATTTTTGGCGATGCTGGGCCAGTGTTGGGCCGTATCTAATTTCGCACTTGGGTATATCCTCGATTTACAATTTTTTGCATTAACTGAAAAAAGTCTAAAAGTAGACATTCAATCTTTTGCGCTTATATGACGAAATTGTCCAAGTTTAAATGGGCCATCTCGAATAGAAAACTAAATTAATATTGAAAAAAGTAACGTGATAAAGATAAATGTTTGTTTTATTATAGGTTGACCTCTTTTTTTGTGAATGGGCTCAAAAAATATCTCTTCAGCTATCAAACGTTATGATATTGATCTATATTAACCTTTTTTGGGTCGGGTGGTCTATACAGAGATTATGACTCTCTTTCATTTCAAAAAATATTTTTCCAATTTTCATGAAACTTGGTAAACAACTCAGATATTATTTGCTTTATTCTCACGAATTCATGATGCAATTCGCCTGAAAGTCAGTTTTTGCAAGTTTTAGAGGTCATTGAATACAAATCTAACCTCAAAATTAAAATTTTTTTCAATCTATTCATACATAACGCAGGGATGGTAATAAAGGTATAAATAAAAAAAGGAAAGAGTAATTGAAATTACTGTTCCTCCATAAATCATATTAAATGACAAGGGTTTGGAGGGGGAAAAAAAGGGGTTAATGGCAAGTGTGTGTAGGGACCCTTTTAAATAATTATGAAACGTTGAAGGGTACGCGTTGCATACTATAAAATACGACTTGAAAGTTATCTCACCCTATGTGGACTCACAATTAGTTTTGGCAGCTGGAAAGGCCCAGTTAGATGTACATCGAGATTGATCGAGAAAGATAGTGAGTATAGTATGTGCGCAAAGTGAGTTTGCCAATATTAGCCGCGCGTGCCGTATGCCTGCTGGCCGTATCCATAGAGTCGAGAACTATAAAGCCATAACCGATCCATCAACATCATAGGACGTGGAATCGGCATCTCACACAAACAGCACATGGTTTATGACGTGGGAAATGAATCTCGTTCCAATTATGGATTACGTTTCCAGCATCAAAGCGTATTTGACTTCAATATTTTGAGTTTCACCTGTCAATATAAATAATTAGTAGACAGTTATATCTATTTTGTATTACGTTAGTTTTAGCATACTAATTATCAAATTCATGCGCCCATATCGGCAACAGTATGAATATTAGGGTGTCTTAAAACAAAGCCAGATTATGAAATCTCAAAAACAGCGTAACGCACTCTCTAAATCTGAATCAGTCAAATTTTCAGTGATTGAATCAGTAATCTACCTTTTTACTGATTCATTAGTGAAAAATATTTTTCATTGTTAAATCAGTTAATTTTCACTGATTCATCAGTGAAAAAAATATTTCTCACTGTCAAATCAGTCAATTTTCACTGAAATAATCAGTGAAATTTGACAGATTTACAGTAACCTCTTTTTAGCTATTTGAATCAGTCAAATTTCACTGATAATCAGTAGATTTTGACTGATTCAAATTTAGAGAGCACAACAATAGCGCATTAGAACCCTAAAAAGTATAAATAATTTGTAATAATCATCGCCAAACGACGTTAGACTCTCTTCGGTTTATTGGGGTATCGATTGGGCAAAAATTTTCATCTACGAATTTTTGACATTCTTATCATTTTAAACGAGATCTATGTACTCATCAGCTAATTTGTTTTCCTTTAAGTCGCAAGTCCTAATTACTTTTTTCTGATTGTTAATATCAAGCGCAAACCTCGAGTTTTGGGATGAGAATGTATTCCTCAAAAAGGAAATAACTTTAGAAAAATTGAATCCACATATACAATATCATATAACATTTACTTGAATTATAGTATAAAATCATGAAAAGTAAACACAAATAAATAACATATCGAAGCGTGAAACGATTTTTTTCATTACTTTAAAGTTTTCTATTAAGGTAGTTGATCCACGAAAATTAGACTTCAGGCAAAAATAGATAATTTTTCTTTCAAGAATAGCAATATTATTGTTGAAGGGCTATTTTGGAAGAGAAAAGATTAATTTCCATGAAGAAAATTTGAAATACCGAAAAATAATTTTATTAATAAATTTTATTTTTGCCCAGACTTATTTTCTTATCGCTTCTTACCAAATTTTAAAAAATTATGCGATTTTCATTAATTACAAATCACTTTTTCAAGAAAAAGATTCCCTACAACTTAACCATTTCCAATTTTCGAAAATGAATAAATTATTATCAAATTCAGCAATTTGTTTATAAAAATTTCGTTTTGGAAAATGTTTTTTTAATGGTTTCAGCCATGAAAGAATTTATTTTTAAAAATCAGAAACAGGAAATATTTTCTCGGAAAAAATGATTCATGATTTATTAGGATCGCATAATGTTTTAAAATTTGGTAAGAAGCGATAAGAAAAAAAGTTGGGTCCAAAATAAAATTTATTAATAAAATTATTTTTTTGTGTTTTAAATTTTTTTCATGAAAAATAATCTTTTCTATTTCAAATTGGCACTTCAATAATAATATTGCTATTCTTGAAAGAAAAATTATCTATTTTTGCCTGAGATCTAATTTTCGCGGATGAAAACTACCTTAATACGAATGCAAAAAAATTCAGAAGTCTGATATCTTTAAACGTAAAGGATTGAAAAATTAAAATATCAAAAATCTGTTGATAACCATTTTCCAAAAAAAAATTGTTGAAATGCATAATAAAGGAAGCCCATCAATCTACTTCAACTTATTCGTTTAAGATTTGTAATTTCGCAGTGTCTCTGGGGCTGAGAAAGGGTCAAATATTAATTCTAAACATACGATTAATTTAATTGATCCTTCAAGATAGAAGTTTTATTGAAGTCGTTTTCTCCATTTAATTTACCTAATATTCCATCATCATCCGCATTTGCTTCACGACACTTCAATTCTCTGGGATTTATGGTCCCGGATTTTGGTGAACTTCCGATCGACTTCCTCCAGTCTTTGGGAGAGGAAACCATAGCTTATCGGAGCATGAAGGATCTCTCTTACGGTGAATTCATGTGAGGAAAGAGGAACAAATTGAAGGGTCTAAACCGACTTCATCTTTTCTTCCAACTCGAGAAAGGCCTTCACTCTCTGATCTTATAGAATTAGATTTTAACATGTACCCTTGATCCCCATCCTAGGAAAATCAATGCCAATGTCCACTATAGATTGTCAAGGAAGGAAAATACGAAAAATGACTTGGCGGAACCCAGGTGTGAAAAAATCCTCTAATGGATCGTGAATCTGCGTGTTTATAAATGCACCGAAAAATAGGGTCCATCCATCTCTTGGAGTTCGTAAACAAGAAATCCAATGACAAATGGAAGAATCGTTTGAATGATCCTCTACTAGGGAATCTGATGAATTATATAATGGAGATAAAATTAAACCCATCTGTACAGGTTTAAAATAATCTGGGCTTCAGACGAGATTGAGTGCTTAATACAAGGGATTTTGTATTGTTACCGTTACTGAATGATTGATGTATCACTTTCTATAAATTTTTATGCCCTCGAAATTTAAAATGTTTAAAATCTCGAAAAATTATTTGATTATAACTACATTCAAGGACTGCAATATTATTATTGATAATATTTATCTTAGAACTTTAATTTTTGACTAATTTTTTGTTCTTGTCGCTAAACTGTAAATTTGTGCAACTTTGCAATTTCCAATTTTGAAAGTAAAGTATTCACTGGCTGAAATCATTAGAAAATTTTTTTTTAAAGAAACATTTTTTCAATGAAATAGCAATATTTGAAGATCATTTACTTATTATTTAGTTGAGTTGAAAAAAATTCTTTAAGTTATATTTATTTTCAAAATTGGGAATGATGGATTTGTAGAGAATATTTACTCTGGAAAAATAAGCAATGATTTATAAAAAATCCAATCATTTTTTAAAAATTGGTGAGAGAAGATAGTAAGGAAAAATGCTATAACGAAAAAAATTAGAAATAAAAAAGTAATGTTTTTTTTCATAAAACACAAATGGTAATATCATTTCAAGTCTTGAAATCATGAAAAACTTTTTTTCCCAGAGACCTTTTTTTCGCACGATAACCACCTTAATGAGTGATCATTTTTTCTCCCAAAAAAAAATTCTGTACATGTTGATGACATCCAGATTTTGTAAATTGATTTTCAAATAAAATCATTCAAAAATGGCATGTGTTTAAGTTATGAAGAATCTTCGTCTCGCCAAATAAAATCTCACATATTAAGTTACCATTATTTTTTAAAGTTCAGCAATAAATATAAAAATTTAGTCAAAATTAAAAATTTCAGTATAAATAATTTCTAAGTGTTCAAAATTTATCAATGAATAATAATGATCTCTACTTTAAACAATATTATGCTTGACAGTTTATATAATTAAATATTTTTCCACCTAACCTAAATTGAAATTTGCAAAAAAAACATTTGCAATCAATTTGTGAAAGGTTTGAAATCAAAATTGGTCGAAATACCTTTTCTTGAAAATATTTATAATCAAAAGTATCAGAAAATTGTCTTTAGGATTTTGGGTAGAGAATAAATATTAATTAGAAGTTAATTAGATTTTCAAATTCTTTAAATATTAATTAGAAAGTTGGAGAAAAATTGGAAAGTCTAGGAGCTAATTCGTCTCGAATTTTTGTGCCTGAGTGAAAAGTTAACGTTTGCGGTTCTCGTTCGATCCCAGGAAATCTCAACTTTTCTCGCACATTAATGCAATAATCCAATGAAATTTGCGGTTAGTCTACTTGTCAGTTAACTTATGGCGAGAATGGGGACAAGGGTGCAAATTAAATGATTTGATTAAAAGCGATGAAAATTAAGATCCTCTTCGAAAACTACAGGCGCTCAAAAATATATATCAAGTTCGTCCACTGAATTTTAATCGCGCTCCTGGAAAACCTCCATTATATCCCCACCTCCGTGTTCTTTTGACGAAGGGTTGCAGCTCTCGCGATCTCCAACCGGAAGTTTCGATGAAACTCTCCCTCGTTTTAACTAGAACAAAAAATCTGTAATCTGCCTTGCGTTATTCTTTGCCTAACTTTATTGAACTTTTATTGTATTATTAAAATAAAGGAATTAACTTTGCTCAAAGTTTTCTTCGCCTTTAAGACCCCCAACTCGATATTGAAACTTCCTTATCTATAATGAAGATTTATAAATTAAAATTTTATTATATATAAAGTAGGTCAATTGATTTTTATAATTTATTTTATAATTGCTTTTTCATTTATTACTTATATTAAAATGGAAAATTCCCAATATTTTGTGGGTTTTATCATTTTTCTATCATTTTATCTTGTTAATTAAAATTTTTCTGCGTTAAATTATTCGTGGTTTTAAAGTCTGGGTATTTTACAGGAATTTTTCAGATGTCAAAGGTGCTGAAAAGGTAACTCCCGAATATTTTAGAGAGATGGATATTGAACTGGCGTTGTATCTTCTTAATTAAAATTATTGCGCGTCAAAACATTATGGTTTTGGAGTTTTGGTATTTCTAGGAATTTTTCAAATATTTAGGGTGGAAAAAGAGTGACGTCCGTATATTTCGAGCGAGATGAAAATATAAATGGCCTTGTACCTTGTAGATTAAAACTATTCTGCTTCAAGAAAATTGTGATCCTAAATTTTGATACTTTCCAAGAATTTTCCAAATATTGAGGGCGAAAAAAGGATGACTTCCAAATATTTTAGGAAAATGCAAATTTAGGTAGCATTTTTACCTTTTCAATTAAAATTATTATATATAGGTTAAAAAATTTGTAGTTTTGTAGTTTAGGTGTTTTCCTGAAATTTTGTTAAATATTTAGGGTGGAAAATGGGTGAAGTTCCCATATTTTGAGAGAGATAAAAATTTTAAGGAAGTGAAAATCCAGCTGTCATTTGCTCTTTTAAATGTATTTTCAGGAATTTTTTAAATAATAAGGGTAGAGAAATCATTTTTTTTAAATATTTTAAGAGAATGAAAATTTAAGTGACATTTTTCAGGAATTTTTCAAATACTAAGGATTAGAAAAGGTGACTTTTAAATGGTTGTAAGCTTTTGCAGTTGCAAACAATCGTCCGTTAGAAAATCAGGATCGTTTTTTGTCTTCTGCAAAATCCCAAAATATGGGAAATAAAAAAATGTTTACATTAGAATTGATTGTAGTGATGTCAATTTGTAACAAATCTGCATCAATTGTTCAGCTACTTGAACAAAAAACTGCGTTTACTTTCTGGATTAAAAAACTTTAGAAGGTCGAAATGACTTTTTGTAGAATTGAATGTGTCCTTTCAAAATTTTGAAAGGTCTAATCCATCACCTTCCCTTGGACCTTATACATATATATCTGATTTACAACACGCACCGTTGACCATTCCGCTCGAATAATCTAGACTTTGGTTACTTCTTTCTTCAGCCGGTAATAGTGGCAATAACTTGTCTAACCCCCCATATTCTCTCTAGCAAATAATTCTTCTACAGAATTGACAGTTCCTTTGACTTTTTCTCCTTCTAACGGTTACAAATGATTTTTTCGTTTTGCAAATAGTCGACGCTCGTTTATCTTCTACTGACTGACAGGTTCAGGACAGGTTCGCACTATATGAAGCGACCGAACTATCAAAAACAAAATTGTAACCAGTTTGAGGATTATTTGGTGTAAGCGATTGTTGAGCACTTTTTCATCTATAATGTACACACATGTACGCATGTATATAGTACATTTTTAATCTATATACTGCAGAATAACTTTTTAATTAAAACTTTTTAAATTCTATGCACTAATGAAAATTCAGCAGTAGATGTTTGTTAATTTTTTTATTCCGGTGGGGCCTCGGAACTTTTATATTTTTTATTGAAATCTCATTGCATCTATAGAGAGAAGCATGTTGAATTCCCAAAAGCGATGACGCCGGCGGTCAAAATGCTAATTAAAAAAAATTAGAACAAGTTCGATAAATGATAATGGACGTAACTTTTGAAATCAAAAAGAAAAATATTAAATTTAATAAATAGGAAATTTATGTTTCATTTTATTTTTCTTTATCATTTTAAGTAATCTAAGGTAAAAGCACCAATAGCCGGACGTCTAAGGAAATGTCATTCAATTTTTGTGTTAATCTTTCTAAATGTGATGCGGAATCAAGGATTGCCGCGATTATTTTGATGTATGTGTCCTCCCTACTATAGCAAAAAGTCCAGAGTTGTGTTAAATCTGAATAATCCATTTTAATAATTCTCTTCATTAAATAATGCTCTGGAGCCAATTGCCGGACGGGAAAAGTGAATTGATCCAATGGCCGGACAGCGCTGCACTAATACTCGCACAAGAGAATATTCTAATTTGATTGATATGGATTGGATATTTTTTAAGCATAATAAACACTAGGAAATATTGACGGAAACATTTTTTAGGTCTACGCTTTAAAAAAAAATATTGAAAAGATTTTACAAGTAGAATATATTATATTTAGAGCTTGTAGCACTAATTGTCAATCGTTTTTGCCTTATATCCTCAATCGCATTAATAATATCCGTTTTGCTATAAAGCTTTTTAATCTTTTTTTCTGATACTTTTTCCATGATCTATAATAAAGACACCAAATACATAAAACCCAGAAAATACATATGCTAAAATGAAAATACTTTCTAAAAATATCAGATTTTCAGCAAATCCATAGTTCAAACATTATTTCTTTAAAAAATTATTCATTATTAATCATAGTTTATCATTGTTATTGAAAATTATCATTCAAAAAGATCAAAAGTGGGGAAATTTCACTCTGAAATCCATATTTTCATTGTTCTCAATGTAAAATCAACAAGAGAATAAACGTCAAATGTCAATTGAGGTTGGATTTCATATTTGACTAATTAAAATATGTTTAAAGTAATTTGCCTAATATTTTATTAGACAAATATCTTCTATGAATTGAAAACAATTAAATACTTACCACATTTCTTGAAAACACAAAAGCAGTGCAATGTATCGCCTGACACGCGTTCGGTTATTAAGCAAAACGAATATTCATTGACCTCATAACCGGATTTAAAATATTTAATTAAAGGAAAATGTTTTTTAATTTTGAAAAATATTATGGTTTATATAAAGCATTTGACTTTAATGTAACACGTATTAAAATGGCAAATTAAGGTAAATGTAAATGTTATTTACTCAACAAAGACAACGCGTCAGTTAGTTTATAGAGCAGATTTCGCTACATTTCGACCAGCCTTGTGCTTCAGTAGAGACATTTTTTTTTCTTGGCGAAGTTTTAATTTCTAGTTCAACAAATTTTTCACTTTTTTAAAGTGTACGTTTCGAGGATTGTATACGGTACGCCAAAATAGCGATAAGTGATTCATAAATCTCTAATTTTGAGAAAAATTCATGGCTCTGTCCGGCTATTGGGTACTGTCCGGCTATTGGTGCTTTTACCTTATTGTTTATTATTATTTATCTATCAAGATTCAGTTATACAATAAATACCAACATTTTGCTATTATAGGTTGACGTCATTCCTCGTCAATAATTTCAATAAATATTTCTTTAATTATCGAAAGCTATAACATTGATCTTTTCGATACAGATGGTCGGAATACAGATCATGTCTTTTCTTCTTTTTTGTATCAACAATTTATTCAATATTTTTATAAAACTTGGTAAACAGATCGGACATTATTTGCTTTATTTTTACAAATTCATAATGCAATTCACATGAAATTAAGTTTTTAGACGTTTTTAAGGACATTAATTTCGAATTTAATTTCAAATTTGCGAAATTCAAAATGGTAGATCTAATCTGCGTGCGGATAAAAATGTCAGATCTTTCTTGGTTTAAATGTGACTTTTAAATTTGTGCTACACTATTTCTTTTATGGTAATATGGTCTGCTGAATTGAATTTTCTATTTAAAGTTTGAAATTCTGAAAATGTTTCATTCCGAATAGAAATCACTAACCTTGAAAGTGTAAAATATAATTAAAATACAATTACAAACGACAAATAATGATTGGATCATACATTTTTTCTAAGAGTATGCAAAGTTATTACGATTCACGAGAAGCTCGAATAATGTTTTCCCTTATTTAAGTCAAGTCTAGAAGAATTTTACAAATATAATGAATATTCTTTTGCAAGACT
Organism: Diplolepis rosae; assembly: GCA_030998225.1. Lineage (NCBI taxonomy): Eukaryota > Metazoa > Arthropoda > Insecta > Hymenoptera > Diplolepididae > Diplolepis > Diplolepis rosae. Next base: position 9,621,019 of record JAPYXD010000701.1, read on the forward strand.
TTTTAGTAAAGACTTTGACTTCAAAACGCAAAGCTTCTTACCTTCATTTATAATTTCTGATTGCTGAGAAAACTTTTGAATCTAGCGAAAAACTTTTAGAAATTATAATTTGTCTTGGTATGACATTTTTTGTTATTTATTATAATATTTTTAAATTATTATACGTCTGTCATGAAAATATTTAATCAGTTTTTTTTATGAAGTGGTCTATTGATAATAACAGATTCAAAAGTAATTGTTAGTACAAGGTGCACAATCTTCCCCTTTTTTCCCCTATTCTCGAAAATCTTCCCCTTTTTTCATTAAACAAACAATATTTGAATTATGCGGAAAAATTCTCTTCGCATGCGAGCGCGCACAAAGACTAATGTTTTTATAAACGTGTATTTCACATAGTCTTATAAAATTCGTAGACTGAATTAAGAGAAACGTGTTTGGATTTAGAAAATCGACTAAATAGAACATTATAACTATATAGAGATGAATAAAAATATAACATTTCCTTAAAAAACATTTTTTTCTCCTTTTTTACATGTAAAAATTAATGTTTAGTCTTTCCCCCTTTTTCGTAAAAAAAATCACCCCTTTTCCCCATTTTTGAGCTCATTTTACGCTGTGCACCTTGTTAGTATCTTCCCAGGTGCGAAATTAGATACGGCCCAACACTGGCTCAGCATCGCCAAAAATTTGCCGAAGATCGGCTGCCAATATCGTGCCGTTGCTGGAATGATAACTCCGGTATGCGCTTGGCGGCCAATGCTGGCCCAAACTCTGACCGCCAGCACTTGTTTTTGGCACAGCAACGGGCCAATGCTGTGCCGAACTCTGGTTTTCTCACTTCCAGGATGGTTTGCCGTGGTAAAAGTGACACATGGCCCAGTAATGTGCCGTCCATGAGCCCGACTCTGGTTCTTCTACTTTCAGAACTGGATGCCATAGTAAAAATGACAATCGGCTTGGTATAGGGCCGATACTGGACCAAGTTTCGGCTGAAGGTCGGTAAATTTAAACAGTCGAAAAAGGCCGCCGTCGTCGGCCCAGCACTTGACCGATGCAAACAGTGACACTGGCCCAATAACAATTGCCGACTCTTGGCTGCCGAGATTGGGCCAATATTGTGCCGTATTATCACCTTCGGCAATTCGCACTTGGGTTTTGTCCATGTAAATTAAAGAGAAAATAGTTGAAAGAAGCAGGGGGAATTTCAAAAAATTGACAAATCTATCGAATGGTGCTGGAAATAGGAAAAGTCAAACACAGATTGAATTTTTTAGTTTCTTAATATTTCTTTCAAGAAAATATAAACAGTGATCTATTTTTCTTTGTCTTTCGACGTGGTTATGAAGTGTGTTCCCTAGCAGATGAGAAAGTTGCTGTTCATGAAGAAAATAAAAAAGAAATGGGAAAAACCATCAGAGTTCGTTTTCTCTCCTTCTTTCACAAAACGGCAAGTTTCGCTATATGTCGAGGGTATACGCCCTTGGGTAGAAAATAATTTCTCGCCCGTCCGAGCAAGAACCGGAAGTGAGTCGAGAAACCGTGAAACTCGCCGCAGGATACTCTCCGGACTGCATAGCTGCAAACAATGTCTTTTAAGTAGCAAGTCGAGTTAGTGAGTCTAGTAAAAAAAAAAGTTTTTTACTATGATTTTTACATTTACACAAAAATTTGAAACGGTCAAATTTTACTCTAAGTGAATACTTTTTTAAATTTTCAATTAAGAATGAACAAACTTTTTAATAAATTACTTTCCTAAAAGCTTTCTTTGGAGCTCATTAATAGAGTTATAAATCTAAGATTATTTTAAATTGAAATTCAAAATAGGTTTTCTAAATTGAAAAAAATTATAATCTTATTTCCAGTTATTAAAAACGACCCCTGAATTGAGAAAAAAAGTACCCCTTAAAAATAATTCGAAATCATATTTTCTGTTATTTTTATCGTACTCTGAATTGGAAAATAAGTCTTTTGCAATACGTAGATAAGTTGTATAAAACTTATAGACCGTTACAACCCTTGCAAACTACTCCGAAATTGAGGAAAGAGCACCCCTTTTGATTGGTTACCTAATTCAGTCGGTAAAATAGTTTATTTACGGTATACTAAAGTCTTGAAACTATATTTATATTCTGAAACCTACTCATGGACACTCTGTTTATCAACCAAAAATGAACGAAAGTCTTTTTTTAGGTTTATTCTCAATTATAAGGGTGATTTTTCGGGTATTATTACAGTTAGGGGTAGGTTTTTTCAGAACTTTTTTAAAAATAATTTGTATGGTGTTCCAAAATACATATGTGATCTGAAAATGAATAAAAATCGATTTTTAGGTGTATTTTCACTTCTTGGGGTGGTTTTTCGCATGCTATTAGAGTTAATGTTAGTTTTTATGCAGACTTTTTTTTCCAAATAATTTGGATTTCGATTTCAAATACATATATGATCTGGAAAAGAAAATGTCTTTTTTCAGGTTGACTCCCACTTCTAGGAGTTGTTTTTGGCGTGTTTTTATAGTTGCGGGTAGTTTTTTTGCATACCTTTTTTGAAAATCTTTTAAATGACGTTTTAAAATGTATATATGATCTAAAAGTTTGCAAGTCTATTTTTAAATGTACTATCACTGCTGAGGGTGGTTTTTAGTGAATTATTACAGTTAAAGTTTTATTTTCTTTACATATTTTTCACATCATTTCAAAACAAATAAATGTAATTTCAATGAAAAATAAAATTTTTTATAAAAATTATGCTCATTTTTCAGTTTTTCGTAACACTTACCGTTAAAGGGTTATACACTCTAAAAACAGACTATTGACTGTCGAACAATTTAAAGGATTCTCTATTCAAAATTGGCATGAGAGGGAATCCTTTTGCAGTTAAACGATTGTTGTTTCAAATGCTAACCTTTATCTGTCAAAGTATTTTTTTTGGTCTAAAAATAAAATCCTTTGTCGTACAAAGAAAATATAATTTCGAGGATAAAAGAAAACACATTGTATGATATAATCCATAAGAAATGTTCACAAGCCCTACTTTGAAAAATGCCAATATTACATCGATCATCATCAATACTATAATAATAATCCGTCTTACATTTCAGCTTAAGGAAAGTTTAAGATACAACTTTGCTTGCACTATAAATTTTTCAATACATGTAAAAATTGAAGTCCATAGTCTATAAAATATAACGTTGAAAAAATGTTTTCAAAATAATTTTTAAACTTCGGTGCATTTTATATTTCACAATAAATTCTATAGTATAAATTTGACGAATAATTTCGAATCCAGATATTTTTTTGCAATTAAAAAACAACTGTTTATTTCATTAAATGCATAATCATATAAAGAATTACAAATACAAAACTGTGTTAAAAGCATCAAAAATTAATAAATTTATAGTAATTCGATTGTCATAGAAGCAATGAAAAATGAGTTTATCCGGATAAAAATTGTTTTATTTTAGTATACCTTCCAAAAGTTTTACGTTGCACTCTGGGATTCCTAATATTTTAAAGGAATCCATTTTCTTGATGTATCCACGTTCATTAATCGTGATAAAAAAAGAATATATCGCGCAACATAAAAATTACTCGCGCCTACAAATGCAATCATTCAATAGTTAAAGGATTTTTTCCAGAGTCAAAAGAAATCGTTTATCGGTAAAACTATTTTCGTTTTGCAATTTATAGGTGAGTTTTTTAACAGTAAAACGATTCTGTTGACAGACAAAAGAAATCTTCGTAATATTAATGGATGCATTCTGAAAGGAAGGTAATTTCACTATCAATAGACTTTTTTTTAGAGTGTAATAGCCAAATACGAATAATACAAGGAAAATTAAAAATCAAGCATCCCTCTTGGAACTATTTTTTATGAGCTTAAAGGTATCATTTTAAGTGCCTTGTATCAATTGAAAATGATCGGAGGGTGTCCAGAGCATTATCAAAAGAATAAAAATGTAATCCCATGGTGCATAACTCATTATGGGCACAGTAGGTGATATACAGTAGAGAATTAGCGTTCCAGCTTCGGGAAAGCGAATTGGATGCGACGCTGGGGCTCAGGTGTGTTTTCATCCCCTACGTTCCGCGAGCCCCTCGCACTGAGCTACAGCAAAATGGTATGGTCGATATGACTGAGAGACTGAACCTACTCTTCTCTCTCTCTCTCTCTCTCTCTCTCTCTCTCTCTCTCTGCTTTCTTAAAACGACTCTTTACCCCTCACCGCTTTCTCTCTAGCGCTATATTAGTGGCATTCATGGAATTTCGCTTTTACAATATTTAATCACGTTGAATATTGGAGCATGCTGGCAATGCGAGAGCCAGCCTGTAAATTATTTCACGAGCTGCAAAATTCAAAGCCGGCTGCCGTCGCGTCGTTCTTCAGTTCCTCTCCTCCCTCCATCCTCGTATTTGGACAAGTAAAGTTCTTTAGTTCTTTGCGAGTCCAAGAGTTTCAGCTTTTTTGAAGTGAATTAATAGATTTTAATAAAAGTTTCTAATTGCAGAGTATGATACTTAAATTCATATACTCTGTAAATTAGAGGTTTTAATGTCAGATAGTTTATAAGACAGGCACATTTTCTGTAAAATTTCAAAACTTGTGTTAATTTGTTCAATTAAGTTTTTGGATTTTAAACATATAAAAAGGATATATATTTAACTCACTTTACTCTCCATCAGTGATGCTACAAACTTGCTTCATTTCCTACTGTGCAAGCGTGAGAAAAAGGTGGGGAAAAGGAGCAAAAAGCAAATTATATTATTTGGTGGGGTGATTCGAAATCTTGGAAATATGGAAAACTGATATTGAGTTAATTAACAACCATCATTTCTCAGATTTTATTTTTAATTCGTTTGTTTATACATTTTATGATAAGAATAATCATTTTTATTTTATTTCCAATTGTTTCTGAGGTTATAAGTTGGCTTTAAGATCCAGAAATAATGAATTACAATTTAGAGCTGGCTGCCATGCTGCCGTTTTTTAGTTATTAATGGTTGATACATGTCCTATTTATAATTATTTCACTTCATTGATTTTCGGTTTTACGTATATTAGAGTTTTTAATTGGTCCGCCAAATAGTACGATTTGCTCCTTGCTTCTTTTTCGTTAAGGGTATGGATTAAGTAGCTTATCTACAATAATACATTTTTTTGTCTGGATATTTGGGACATGATAAAGAACATATTTCCTTTATAATTGTGGATAGATGAAAATTTGTATACTTTATTTTGACTTTTTATAATTTGTTTAAATTTTTTTATAATTTTCTCAGTATTACCACGTATTTTGTTATTTTTTCATATTGTTCTAAATACACTGTAAAAAAAATAATTTGGTAGAATTACAAAAGCAATTGTAAATGTATAAAGCGATTGTAAGAAAACTACGTTGGACGTTATAAAATTATTTATATTCTGTGAAATTACAATTAAATAATAATTATGCTACGTGACAAGCTGTTTTTTTACAAGGCGAAATGTAATAATGCAACGTTACACGTCGTAGAATTAAACATCATTGGCAAAATTACAATAGGATTGTAAAATTACTACGTATCACGTAAAGTGATTTATTTCTAACGTGATACGTAGTTATTTTACAATCCTATTGTAATTTTGCCAATGATATTTAATTCTACGACGTGTAACGTTGCATTATTACATTTCGCCTTGTAAAATAACAACTTGTCACGTAGCATAATTACTATTCAATTTTAATTTCACAGACTATAAATAATTTTATAACGTCCAACGTAGTTTTCTTACAATCGCTTTATACATTTACAACTGCTTTTGTAATTCTTCCAAATTATTTTTTTTACAGCGTAATATAAAATTTTTCGTTTCCATACAGTCATAGACAGTTGGGACTCGTTTATCGGGACGCGGTAGGGGCTTCCAACTAATAGGGCTCATTTGAGGGGATGCATTTGATTGGTCCGTCGAGTCGACCGCGATCAACGCTGTGTCATCACAATTGGTTGACGCGTCCCGTGGCTTTTCAATAGTGGGGGTAAGGGGAACGATCGAGCGCTTCAATAAACGAGTCCCGAATGTACTGAAAAAATGAATGGACTCATGCCAATCACTTTATCAGTGATAATTTTTCTAAACATTTTTTTTATTGCCTCAACCATTTACCTATCCGAAGCAACTATCAGTTTATAGTAGTATACTTACGAGTTGTTAGATAAATTGATTAAATATTTGAAATAACTAACAAAAACTTTTTATAATATAACGACTATTTTTTTGACTATACGAGTATGTAATTCAATTGCAATTTCAAAAAAAAACATAAGATTTCAGACTTTCTTTTTTCTCTTAATTTCAATGAATGTAGATTTTTTATTTATTTAATTATGTTTCTCATTTCTATCTACTTGATAAGTCTCCCAGGCGGAAAAATCGGTGTACTGCCAATCCTTACAACCGGCGCGGTGCTGTTCCGGTTGTAACCCGTGAGTAATGCCAGTGCTGCCGATCAGCACTGTGCCAAGCGTTGGCACACCACTGGGGCGGCACTGGCTAAACACCGGCGCAGTACTGCTTTTCAGTGCTGGCAAACAACCAACATTTGTGTATTGCCAAGCATCGGCGCAGCACTGAATCAGCACCGGCGCAGTATCAACATTCAGTATTGGCAAACAACCAACTTTTGAGTAATGCCAAGCGTCGGTGCAGCATCGGCGTGGTACCGCTTTTCAGTATTAGCGATCAACGAATATCGCGTAATGTCAAGTATCGGCGCAGCACTGGATCAGCACCGGCGCAGTGCCACCGTTCAGTGTTAGCAAACAACCAACTTTTGAGTAATGCCAAGCCTTTCTATCGCCTTTCATTGCCAACAAACATGTTAGTAATGCTATGAGTAGTACTCTAAAAAAAGTCAATTACATTCTACACATTCGTTTGTGTCCCCGCATTGGTGTGATAGTAAGTAAAATTTCGCAGATCGAAAAACATTTTTATTGAAATAAACCAAAGTTTATTGCTTGAATTAGTTAAACTTTCCATTGATTGGTTTTATGATTGTACCAAAGTATGCTGCGGTTCCAAAGTTTCATCATATTTTTGAAATTGAAAAAACTCAACATTTTCAGATTCTGAACATACGTTGATTTTACTCTTGAAAACAAAAATTAATGGAATCATAACCTGTATAAAGTATCACTAATATACAATAATAAAAGTTAATAATTCTAAAATATATATAAATCTTTTTATTATGTAATGTTCTTTAATTCAAAAATTTGATCGCTTTCTTTCAAAAATATTTTATTTTATAGAAAATCGATTTAATAATTAAAAATCTTAGAAAATTTAATCAGAATCATAAATTGGGATAAAATTTAAAAATTCCCGATTACACGGGGCCTATACACTTCTTACACGGCCCTGCAGTAGTTGAAGGTTATAAGCGCTATTTTCTTTCTTGAATTCCAAGCATGCGCAGCCGAGAGGCTTAGTCGTTAGGTTAGTAATGCGTTAATTGTAAGTAGAGAGGGTTCGAACCCGCAGCGTTACGAATAATTTTTAATACTACCTATACGAGCGTTTGTGTAGTGTAGAGGGGAATGTGTGTTTGTAGGTAAGTTTGTATATAAAAATAGTAAGTTAAAGTCAGCTTGAAAGTAAATAAAGTTTTGAAATGTACTAAGAATATTCATCGAATCAATACTGCTCTTATTTGATTTACCTATGTTCTTGCAGTTCACTTAAATTCGAAAATGACACTGGGGCCTTTACGAACTACGGAAAGTAAGTTAAAAAGTAGTCAAACCTACTGAGATTTTTTTTCTGTGTACGTGTAACGAAAAAGTATTGTCAATTTACTCAGAAAAAATTTTCTAGCTTGAAAACAGATTTTTTACTGTGAAAACAGTAAACTTTTTCTTCCAAGCGAATATTTTCGGTACATTTTCCAGTACCGCCCCAGTACTAAAAGACAACTCCCAGCCGAGTGACATTTTGTACTAGTGCCAGCACCGCACCAGCACTGAAGGCCAGCGCTAGCGCAGTACCGCTGGTCAGCACTATGACGTTGTTAACTATCGGAGTTCCGCCAGCACCACGCCAGCACTGAAGGTCAGTGCTAACGCAGCACTGCTGGTCAGCACTATGCCGGTGTTACCTTTCGAAGCTTTGCCAGCACCGCGACAGACTTCATGAGGATCTACTGCCAGCACTATGCCAGCGCTGGAAGTCCGCTGGCAGTGCTGGCGCGGTGCTGCGCCGGTTGTAAATTTCCGCCTGGGCTATTGAATCAAATTCAGTGAAAAATCATTTAATAAATACCTAAAAATAAAATTGTTCCGATCCAGCTCATGTCTGCAAATGAATGTTACCAAATTAAAAACTTCAACATTTTGTTCGTTTTAATTTACTCGACAGCTTTGAAATTATGAAATATGCATTTTACACATTTAAAATTCGTTTCAATATCCACTTATTTTATTGTTACATAAAGCCTTATACTAAAAAATATAATCCTTTTTAATCTCAATTTTACGATTACACTTCCAGTCTACAAGTGCAGGGCAATTAACCGAGAAAACGGAAAGTTCGAGGCACGAAGCATGTAAAAAAGCGATTTACTTTACAGGCGGTCCTCTAACCGGCAATTTTCATACAAACTCAGTTCTGTATGTGAACGATGCATAAAGCCTGTAGCATTATCCTTCTATGCGTGAGCTTACCTGATAGTATTATATTAACGAAAAAAACAATAACAAATTAAAACGAAAAAATAATTTCATTTTATCGTTTCATCTACATACAGTGCAAAGCCAGTTTTTGATAGATCGATTAAAATCAGAAGTATGAGTTTTTTCGCTCTACCTGGATTATCGAGGATTGTGCCTTGACAAATTAAATATCGATGCCAAATTAAATATCATTTTGGTGTATATGCACGCACGCGTTCGCTTGTTAATATTCAATCGCGAAAAGCTCCATTTTGCGTAAACGCATTCGTAACGCAGATTAATTGAGAAAAGCTGTTGCCCGGTTTCCCTCCACGAAACGTCGGAGGTTGTTAATTTATTGGGCGAGACATGGTGGTTATTAATGGCGAAACAAAATATCCAAGTACTCCCATCAGCTGCCCCCGAGCCCTAAGGAATAACAAGGACCGAGAAGTTTGGGTGAAATTGAACAAAGATTTATGTTTATGCAAGTCTCTCACTCGCGCTCTTTGTTTTTATCGCTGCTTGGTCCTCGTGCCTTGACACTATTTTGCTCTTTGCCTGGAGAACGCACGAGAATGTAATATATCGCAGAAATAATCGCGTTATTCATGAGGGTGACACGCGAAGTACATTGTATTGAATTTATTTTTATGCACACTTCACGGAGAACTTGGTTTATGGCACTTGCATTATTTCAATCGAAGAATTTTACTAAAAAGTAACGTTTTTTGTAACTCTTAGGGTTACTTAATTACGATTTTAAACAAGTAGCCTCTTAATTTGAATTAGTGAGATTTCACTGATGAAATATATATACATTGATGAAAGGTAAAATTAGTTGCCTGGACATTTTTTATTCGTTGGTCTTCTTATTGAGTTAAATTATCTAAAAAATAAAGGTAGAATTAAATTTCCATGAAAAAACATAATCCATTAAAATTTTGTGAGCTGTTCAGCATTTTTGGATAAAATTTCCAAAGTTGTATAGTTCCAGAAACTATAGGTAAAATATGTTAAACTTTTCATAAATATTAACAAAACAGCTCAGGAAAAACTTAGAAATTGTTATTGAATACTTCAAAATTCCTGAACAAGTTACGAATTAATTCCAGATTTTTTCCATTATTCCTGAATTTTACTCAGCAGTTCATTAATATCAATTTTTCATCGGAAAAACCATTTTAGAGGCAAAAATTTTGAATCGCGGCTTAAGTATTTTTACAATCCTAAATTGTCAATGTTTTCCTATTCCAGATGTATTTTTCTAGATATAAAATAAATAATTAAAAGTAGTGTAAGTCGTATTGACCCTCAATTTAAATAAAATGGTACGTTGTTGGAAAAATAGGCTTTAGGGTCCAAAAATGATTAAGTTGATTTAATCAGACGTTTCGGCTCAGATCGGAGCCCTCATCAGTAATATTTATTAAAATCTATAAAATACAAAAAGGAGGTGGTGCTAATCTCAAATTTATAGGAATAACAAAAGTTTAATTGTAACCGTGATTTTTATTAAATAAATTATTTAAAATCACATAGGGCAACACTGCCAGATGAATATAGGTTACCTTCAGAAAGTTATTATCCGTATTTATATAATCAACAAAACAAAGTTATGGGCGCCAGACTTACCTCAGTCAATTCACAAAATAAGGTCAAATACAATAAAGTCCCAAAATTTAATCAATTACACAAATCTCTATTAATTTTACGGATTATAACATTCTGGAAATTGAAATGGCTAGTCAGTCCCTTTCTGGATAATGGTAGAGGGGGTGGTTCTTTACCAAGGGAAAAGAAAATCAAAAGACACTACTAATTACTAAAAATTAAACTAAATGAACAATTCAATATTTAATATTTATTCAAAATAACATGAATTCGTTGAATTATAAGTACATTGTTTGATGATGAAATGAGGTTACATAATAATTAAGAGAATCTAGAAGGCAAATTTATATAATATAAATTTATCGAATGTCACAAATAATTTTAGGGAAGAAAGGGAAGAACTAACTCGAATAGTTAGGACCTTTCCGTCCGATATTCAAGACTTGGACATTGAAATTCAATTTTAATAATTTGGAATATTGGTTCTTTATGGAATGGATAATTTACAAGATTGTAAATGAGGGACAAAAGGATCTATAATACAACAATTTGAATATTCTTTAAACATACATTTTTAGGATCATAAATATCAACTAATAGTTATTAACCAACACGATTAAATAGAGTCCAATCGAGAAATTTTGGAATTTATTTGTCGAACTAAGTAATTAATCATAAAGAGACTAAATCCCTAAAATAATCTTTAAAATTAAGAGACTAAATCTCTACATCACAAATCACCATTTACACAAAAAAAAATAAAAGTTCGGCTAAATTCGATTAAACTTCTCAATTAGACGATGAAATTTAAATCTTACCGAAGCAGAAAATTGAGGCTTGTTACTGGAACTTAATATTCACTTTTGGCAACAAAAAAATGAGTTTCTAATAAGATATTTAATGAAGGATTTGAATTCACTGTTCACTCTTTGGAAGCTGCCGACGAAAAGGTGAAGAATTTTTCACTTTATATATTTCCTTGACGACTAAAGTTATGTATCCACAGGTTACAGCTGTGCTTTGTTTTCAAATTCTATTGGCTGAAATTCGATGCATTCCTATAAATCCAACGACTAATTCAGGGACGTAATTTTGAAGACTATCAATCTTCACAAAAGAATTACTTCTGAATTAAATAATAAATTCTTATTAATTCGATCCAAAAGATGGTAGATTATCATTGCTCTTCTCCAATATCAGCAATCAAACAGGCTGGCTACCAAAGCATCAAGAAAATAATCCGATCGGGTTGGCACGCAGAAACATTAATCTACTGATACGGGCCTGGCTTCCACCGGCAACAGAAGATTCATAACGTATTGCTTGAATATAATGATAAAACCTTCCAAGGACATGGGATCTTGAATTTCACGCCAGGTGAAGAAGTCATTTTGTACCAAGGCACCAGCAAATGTACAAATGGCATTTCAAAATTTACCAATTACTCCTTGGGTACGACCAGAAGTAATTCACATCCACACTTGACATAGGTTAGGACAGGATGGCGGGAATATTCAAATAGAGAAGGAACACAGGAAGCAGGAGAAAATTCATTTTAATATTTTCTAAAGTCACTTCAAATCTTTTCTTATACTTCTTTTTCTTCCAAATTCAGCCTCGATGTCAGAATTTCATAAAATAAAGAAAATTCAAACGGAATTAGTACTTAAAATTAAAGGGTCTAAAGTATGTCCAAATCTTGAAATACTGTGCAGCTTCCAAAATTGCAAAATGTAATGTCTTTTATATAATAATAAAAATGTTCTATAATCTTTCAATTAGACAGGTTGAGAAAATAATTTATTAATTAAGAAAAACAACTTTTGTGAGTTGCAAAATTATGCAACGTCACATATTTAAAACACATAATACAAATAAAGAGTACTTAATATGTTAAATTAAATTTATAAGTGAAAATGGAAGGTTTAGATACTTGACCAGAACAAAAGGTGTACATGAAATGATTTCTTTGTTGTGAAGCTGTATTAAACAACTTTTATCTGCCCTATCAAAACACTTTAGATAGGTATGCTACATTTCTTAGAATAGTTCAGAGGGATTCCTTGGAAGAACAAAAATTATATATTATAACGTGACCTATTTGAAAACATGTCTGCTATTATATTGATCCAATAATTATATTCATTTTTGGTTGTTTTGGTTTAGGGTCAGTTTCTGTGGTTTTCGTTATTTTAAACACCCATATGTGGCCAAAACGTTTGCCATTCCCTTTTTTTACCTTTTTTACGATTTAGTTGGCTTTAGGGTCCAGAAAATTGTAAACTCAAGGTTTCATATTTTCAAACGTTTCGACTCTGATTGAAGTCCTCATCAGTGAGAATTCATTTCTATAACAAATACAAATAAAAAGATTTGAAAATTTTGGGAGAGTAACAATAAGGAACTACGGGCGTATTGCACATATGTAAACATACATCTTTTTGTGAAAAAACTAGATTCGCGAAATTGAAACTATTAAAATATTCAAAACTATTAAAATATTCAAAACCATTAAACAACACAGAGACTATAAAAAACTATACAAAAACTGTTCAGATATTGTTCAAACTATTAAAAAGTATTTGAGAAATGTTCAAGAAACTGCACGAAATATTGAAACTGTTGGAAAACCGTCTATCTTGGAAAAAACGTGCAGTTATAAAACTGTTGAAACTGTCCAAAGCATTTACGAATTGTACAGAATCTATACCAACTATTCGGAGACTATTCAAGCTATAAAAACTGTTCAAACTACTGAAGGATTATACAGAAAATTATACAAAAAACGTTCAAAGCTGTTTAAGAATTATATAGAAAATACAACAAAACTGTTCCAAACTGTTTTAAAGCTGTTTTAAACTATCTATCTGAAAGAAGTGTGCAGTTATAGCTATTAAAACCTGTTGAAACTATTTAGGAATTGTACAGAAAACTGTTAAAACTGTTTGGAAACTGTCTATCTTGGAAAATTTTAGAGTTGTAAAACTATTGAAGAACTATTCAACATTTCAGAGTTGTACAGGAACTATACAAGACTATTCAGAGCTGCTAAAAAACTATCTATTTTTAAAAAAATTATAAAAGTTAAGAAAAATCTTTAAAAAAATATCTAAAGATCTGCGATCTCATCAAAGCGGACAACTACCAAACCAAACTAACCTCTTATGATGTTAGGAAGCCGGAAAAGGAGCGTTGGTAAAAATCCAAGTGACACAAATTTTTCTTTTTTTTTCCGTCGCAAACTGGAGGAACACATAATTAAACACACTCCTGTTACTGAGATTTTAATTTCAATACTGAGGTACATTTGGAATAAACTTGGGGTAAACTTGGCAAAGGGTTTGTAAGCTGAAATGTGGTGTGGGGGTTTTTTCCTTAAGGTGTTGTATTTGACGGGAAAGGGGAAATGGAAAGATGTGCACAAAATGACCAGGATGCTGTGACAGTATCTGAACAGTTTTTGTATAGCTTTAAATAGTCTCTGTGTAGTTTAATGGTTTTGAAAATTTTAATAGTTTTAATTTCGCAAATCTAGTTTTTTCACAAAAAAATGTATGTTTCCATATGTGCAATTCGCCCGTCGTTCCTTATTGTTACTCTTCCAAAATTTTCGGATCTTTTTATTTGTATTTGTTATAGAAATAAATTCTCACTGATGAGGACTCCAATCAGTCGAAACGTTTGAAAATATGAAACCTTGAGTTTACAATTTTCTGGACCCTAAAGCCAACTAAGTACACCAAAATATTCAAATATTAATACTAATTAATAAATAATAAAATAAATAATATGAATTCTAAAAGAAGACGACACTAAAAAATTCACTAGATTCGCCCCTTGACTGAGTGAAGTAATGAAGCAAAAGCAATATTTTACGCAGTAACATTTCTCTTTTCTGAAATACCAAGTCACGTTTAAAATATCGTAATCCCATAATGCCCTTTTCGTAGTCTCGCTTTTCTATTCTCCTTTTTCGTTATATTATATATATATATGCCTTGTATTATTTTCCATAAAGGAACGGAATCACTCCATCCCTTTTGGCATAGGCTGGGAGGGTAGACTTGCGGGGTTGGCGTTAAACGAATGTTATTTTTCCACATTAAAGCAAAATCCAGAAGGGAGCATGAAACGAGGGAATCCCCGGAGCCCAACTCTGCTCTCGGTCGACAGCGGCCTCATCTGACAGAAAATCCCCGTGCCTCGTAAAGGAAGTCTTGGCGGCTGCAGTAACGCTAAGCTCCACGGGAGATGCCGCCTGCGGTCTCCATAAACAGCGCTTACGCTGGTAATGTTCAGCCTCCTTGTTTCACCTAAAGTCTAACAACAGTACTGCCAACATACATGAACAGAAACACATATATGTTAGTAGAGAGAGCGTCACGACGCGCCAATACGATTCTCTCTTCCGGTAGATATATAGGTTAAGTTCCGGAAGGTAAGAGAGGAGTAGTTGGAGACGCTTTGACGGGAGGAATGGATGGATCGTTTCGTATGAATACTACCCTCATGCTACCGTCATCCTCAATACTCTTGGGAGGGAAGACCCTTCCAAATATTACACACTAAAATCCAAATGTTGAGGTGCTTTCAACTCCACTCATGGAATATTTCTTTTCCGCACTCTACTTTCGTTCCGTACTTACAAGTTTCTCATACTTTCTTTCCGTTATTCGCGCCAGTTCAGTCGAAGGATCGGCTTTAAAGAAATTACAAGGGTTTACGAGAGTTACTGTTCCAGACGTGACATAAAAACGTGTAGAGAATTTATAAAAGTGAACGAATTTGTGCATGGTGAAGGGACCAATTACGGAGTCTGTACATGTTGTCGAGTTTTTAGAGTCACTTTTGCAGATTAATAGCAAATTAAATTGAAAATATGAATTATAGTAATTTTATAGTATGTCTTAGTTCTTTTGCATGATTAAATATATTTACTTGTATTTACCAAGAATCTGAGTTGAACACGCCGTAGTATGTGAAATAAACCAAAATTTGTAGAAATAAATTTAAATTTTTTAAAAAAATACTTAGTATTTTTCAGAATGAAAAATCGGTAAATCATTTCTTTATCAAGAGGTTTATATTTTTCGATAAAATGGTATAGAAAAACGAAAGCTTTATTAATTAGCTTTTCGAAAAGACAGCTTTAAACTACTTAAAAGTTCTATTTTTGAAGAGTGATTTTAAATGGAAAATTTCACTCCCTCCCTTTGTCTCTGGGTACAATAACTTTTGAAAGAACAAAAATACAGAAAATTAAGCTATTTTTGAAATCTTTCGAAATTACATTTTATAAAAAAATAAAATTTTCTAATCCTGATTCCTGATATCATACTAACCTCTAAATTTGAACCAGTAAAAGTTTGTCTAAATTGAGATCAGTAATCCACTTTCTTCTAGACAATCAGTCATTTTCACTGATTTTATATGAAAAATGACTGATTTTACATGAAAAAATGAGTGGCTGATTTAAATTCAGTCAAATTTTGACTAATTTAGATTTATGGAACAAAAGCTCTGCAAAATTACTTTTTGAAAGACACAGAAATGATGATGAATTAGTAAAAAATATAGATAGCTACTAACGTTTTGACTAATTTTTTATTAATCTAACAAAAATTATCACTATTGAACGCGAAGAGAGAGTCTTGCAACGAAAATGGTTTTCTGAAAATTGAAGTAACTTTGAGACAAATTTCAGAAAAAAAGTCCAATATTTTTGCATTATTTTTAAAATTGAACTTCTACAGTGACTTGACATGTTCAATTTAATTGATAAATAGATTAAAAATGTTCAACTCTCCAAGTATTCTGGATATAAAGCCTGCAATTTGCAAAACATCAAAATAATTGGGTTGAGATGATAACATAGTGAATGATTGCTTGATTATTGATTACCTGCCTTTATCCATTTTAGTGATGGCTCAATGTTATTTGAAATCAGATCCAATATTCTATTGTCAAACTGAATTTATCTATCTATATGGAAACATTCAATGCTATTCTGACAAAGCTACAGAGTGGAGTACGATAACTAAACGAATTAGCGGATTAATTCCCGTTTGTAATCGACAGTAATACGTATTAATACGCGAGCACATTGAGCGTAACAATATAATGCACCTGCAATGTAACCAGTACATGAAAATACTTCTATCAAATATCAAAATACAACTGCAATTTACTAATGTTGACAAAAACTTGATTGAAATATTTTCCTCTGCAATTTAATCAACTTTCAGCAATTCAAATAGATTTCACATTTAATCAAATGTGTTTTGATCAACTTGAGTAAATTGCTCCAATGGATAGATTAAATATTAGCAACAAAAAATTCTCAATCTGAATAATTACATTTATTTCGGCGAAGAAGAAACATTCGAATTAAAATTGAAATAACCACAAAACAATAAAAGAGTTTTTTCGTACCATATATAAAGAAAAATATTATACTCGTTTTTTATGGGCAATGAAAAATGAATAACGTAATTTGAAAAGTTATTTTTTCATGGAACTTATTTCAACTTGCTGAAGTGATAATAATTCTCATTGAAATGTGACTTTTCAACTGGATTTAATATTCGAAAAAGTGTTTCCACGCCTATTCTCAAGTGTAACATTAGGTATGGTGATCGCGTTTGATTGGTCTGGGACTAGAGAGAAAATCCCTTCTCAGTAAAAAGAAAAAAAATCCTTTGAGCAATCTATTTTCAAATACTAAGTTTCAATATATGGCTCTTCAATTGAGATACTTTTTTTATTATTAAAATTTGATTTCAGAAAAACTATTCAAAATGAAATATTTTTATTTAAAATGGTACGTTGTTGGAGAAATTGGCTTTAGGGTCCAAAAATGATTGTCAATAATTTTTCTAACAACGTACCATTTTATCAATGTTGAAGGTCAATACAACTTACATTACTTTTAATTATTTTTATTTAAGGGCATGGGTCAACCTGTTCACGTGACTAGATTCCTACCTTATCATCATTTTCAATTCGTGTAAACCCATTTCTATAAAATATGTGACAATAAGTTGAAAATTTGTAGAATTAAATAAAATAGATTAATATAGGTCTGTCTGGTCATAAATGTTTATAATTATAAAAAAAATTTCTTTGAAAATAAAAAAATTTTAGATTTATAAACATTGTTTACCAGACAGACTTAATTTAGAGCATTTTATTTATTCTCAGAAATTTTCAACTTGTTATCACATTTTTTTTAAGGCAAATTTAAAAAGATTCTTCAAATTTTCCGTAATAAGAAAATAGTCGTTTACTTCAGATTTTTTGTAACAAAATCAACTTTTTGGAATCCATTATTCGCCATTTCTTCAATTCTTTATACAAGTTTTCTTTCAAATTAATACTGATTGCTGTCAAGATAAAACATTTTTAGTCTTATTTATGAGTTAAAGCATTTCGTTTTGTTGTTATATAAAGAGGAACTTTTGTTGTTTTTCTCATTAAAAACTTCGCATTAAATTTCTTTACAAATGGAAGATTAAAAATTTTTTAAAGTGCCAATACTGGCAACTTTTACTTTTTTTTATTCTAAAAAAAACTCTTTAACATTGTAACTTTTCAAATTAATTTGCTTTTATCATTGAAAGCTTTCCCGTTTGATTAATTTTGAATTTTATGATAAAAACTTTTGCGGTTCGTTACCTTTTGTAAAACTGAAAGCCTTCAATTTTTTTTTACTATTTGAATGAAAAAGTTCTATTTGTCGTTTCCAATATGAAGCAAAATCCCACATTTTCAAAATCCAAGGTTTCCATATGTAAAATAACAGCTACGAACAATTATCAAATGATTGATATAACTATATTTTTACGAAAGTATCTGGAATATCCTTGATAAGTGGGATGAGATTTGTTGACATATGTGTTTGAGAAGGTCGTTTAGAAATTTAGGTAACCATGAGGGCGTGAAAGGTCGAGAAACTAAGAGAGGAGAGTAAAAGAGCCGGATGGTTGACCTGGCATCATGCAGATCGATGCACCACCTACACCTATACCTACAAACTAAATCCTAAATGTATCCCACTTGACACACACCTGTGCCGCGCCTGCCTGCGTTCATGCCAGGACCGATGTCTCTTTTCTCGTGGACGTTTCACCATGTCCTGCCGCTCTAAATAATCCTGGCAAACATTCTAGTTACCTTTAACGGTCTGCTATCGACGTATCTGAACAAAGAGTTACTTTGATCATTTAAACTGAAAAGCTCTTTCCATTACGGTTGGCTTGACCACAATTTTGTTTCAAAACTAGACAAAAAAATTATAGCTTCGTTTTCAATACACATCTCGATTCGACCTTTATTAATTGTAAAATCATTTTTGTTATTTTTTATTTTATTTTGGAACAATAAATAAAAGCAATAACATTTTTCTCATAAATTAATTTGAAAAAAAATTGGTAATCGTGTACTTTAGTGGCTTTAGCGAATTCGTGGGTTAATTGTTTAAAATCCCTCAAAAGGTTAAAAATAGTTGATATTTTTCTTATAAAAAAACAATTTTTCTTTTAATTTATGTTTTTTAAGTTTTGAAAATCGAACTGTATGAAATAGTTTAATTATATAAGAATAAAACTATATTTATTCTTTTTTTTTTAAATGAGGTACACTCAAGTCGGATAAAAGGGGAAATTTCGGTGGTTGTGTCCCTAAACTCAGGTAATCCTCAGATCAAAAAAATTAGGACCGTAAACTAATTCTAGGAAGGCCCTAAGACCAGTTCCCCTATCATCGGAGCTACGTGTATGATCGCGAGAATCTACACGTGTGTTTTTTTTTATCAAATTTTGAAAACAATAACATTCTTAAATTTTATTAAAAATTGGAACTTTTTGAAAAAATACTCGTAACATCTAATGTCTTAAATTTCTTTTTCTACTAGCAGATCATAAAGTGTATTTGTTTGCCTCGCAGGGGGCAATAAAATGCACTTTATGACCCGCTTGTACAAAATATACTATTTTGTGCATAACTTTTTTAATCTTAGGATAATAAATATTTATTTTTATCATTTACATATTGTTTTGATCTTCGCAGAACAATCTTACAAAATTTGAAACATCTTTAATTTAATCTCTGTTTGAAAAATTCAAAATATGCTTTAAATATACCAAATTGGAAGAATTTGTAAAACCACTTCCTAAATCTGAATCAGTTTGATTTGTTTTTTTTTTTTAACAGATTTCAAATGTAGGTTATTTTTTCATTTAAAACTCATACACTAGATTGATTTCCAACCATAAGACAAAAACCTCAAAATTTGACTTTATGCCAAATAAAGTTTTAGAGTCAACCTTCCTTCTTTAATGAATGCTTAAAACATATTTTTTATTTTAATTGAAATCCCTTTTATTTTTTAAAATATCTAAAGATTTTTACTCGGAAAAATACTGCAGTCTGTAGTTATTTACTGCAGAAGGGTGAGAGCAAAAAGGAAGATAAGTGTTTAGAAGAAAAAACGCAATTAAGCGAATAGATAATTATCTTCCGCTTATCTTGCGCACTCCCCTTTGTCTCCATGAATCTTTGAAGCTCACCCTTATCTCTCCTTTGCCCTGTATCTCTGAACAACTCAGTTACCCTTTTGCAGGCAGAGGTAAGTTGCACGTCATCTCACAAACTGCAGCGACCTACATACTTTGCAATATTAAATTTAGATCACTCCCCTATATAAGTAAGTCGCTTAGTCGTGTATACTCATCTCATGTTCTTCTAACATTTCATGTCCATTACCATCGCCTGCTGCTGCGACACCTGTCTCCCTCTGGAACTCTGTTATTTCCGGTCTCTCTAATGTCAACTCGTTTGACCAGTGGAAATAGTTGAATTTCATATGTATCCAATACTCGTGATAATTGTAATTGACGTTGAACAGTCGCCAAATCTCATCCAAGTTGGATGTCTACATTAGGGATTTACTGACACGAATGAAAATAGAGAAATCAAGGAGTTGTCGAGTCGTGTCCATAGCGGCCAATTTAATTAATCATTATTCGTATTTGTTTTTAAAGAGACTCAGAGATACATTTTATTTATATTGAATAACGATACCCACGTTCTAATATGTCGTATCCCACATTTGGAAAATTTTTCAGGAAACGATAAAAACGTCTTGCTAGCACAAATAAATAAATGTAAACAAATTTTTGTTTTATACGTTCATAAAAATGGATAAATAATAATAATTAAAGGAAAAAAAATTATTTAAATAAATTTTATGATATTTATGTGGGTTACGCAAGAAGAAAAAATTAAAATGTATTTTAGAAAGAAAATTGATTTAATCGTTTTATAATTAAATATTGTTTCATCTCATACGTAACATTTTTCTCTCTTATTTTGTATTGTTTGATTCATAATTATTATAATATAACATTATTGATACATTTTATTTTTATTGTCTTTAATATTGCTTAAAACATTTTTTTTTTCATTATAAGTACTCTTAATTTTTTTTTTTTTTACTTCAGGTACATTTTTTTGCTGAGATTGTTGAAAACTTCTTGTCCTCTTTCGTCTGGTATCATCACAATTTTTTTTTATAATTAATATCATTATCTTCAGGTTTTTTAAATCTATTATTAGTGCGCAGTACTTTGGTTTTAACACCAAAATTAACTTGATTAGCTTTCGTTTCTTACTCTTAGTCTTTTCAGTTACCTTAACTATATTTTTACTCTCGGCTTCCAAATTTTTTATTGATGGAGATTGGTCAGAAGCAGTCAGTATCATCAATATATTTTATATTATCATAGAAGCAGTGTGTTTCTCTCAGCAACACTTTTTTTAATGCCTGTAATTGTTGCCATTTACTTTTAGTTCTTTTTAATCGATCTACAAACAGAGGTTTCAGCGGATTCTCTAGATTTAATTGAAGTTGTAAAAATATTATTCGTAATTACCTTCTTACTCATTTTATTAAATAATTTCTCGAAATAAACTTAAGACTAATCACAAAATAAAAATTGACTGTCACATCGCTGGCGCTGACTTAACCAATGGATGTGGGATACGACATATTAGAATTCGTGAAAATCGGCATATGGGATACGACATATTAAAATATTTATTTAAAAATATTAAATAAACAATTTGACTCACAAGATTTTAGTATAAGCTGTAAAAAATTATTATTAATCCATTTTTCAAAAAAGTCAATTTGTCAAATTTTGTGGGATACGAAATATTAGAACGTGGGTATTGAATAAACTCTTAGAAACTGTTGAATAATTTTGTTACAGAATATTTACGATATTTTAAAATGAACTTAACTCAAAATTGCGAAAAATTGACTGAGTTTTCTTGAATTTTATCTTGATTTTAAGAAACAATAACTGCATAAAAGTAAAGTAACGTGTTGCCTAAAATTCCAATAAAAATTTCAAATACTGAGGTCTTTAAGTTTTATAGCATCGGAAATTTAAAAATCTGCCGGCCTCGCGGGCATATTCCGATGGCGCGCTTCGCGCTCGGTGTTCTATGTCCTTTACATACAAATTTCTAAATTTTTTCGATTTTGAATGGAAAAGGAAATTCTATTTACTTGAGGTTCTATCGGCTTAAGGAACACATTCTCATTGTATTACTCGCACTCGATTTTTACTTTATGTACATTAGAGCAACATTTGAATCAAAAATAAATAGAAAAATGTTTAGATCTTTTTGTATAGTAATAAATTTGGTAATATAGTGTTTTTTTACTGTCTCGTATAATTTAACTGGAATAGAACTTTTCTAATTTTGGTTTTATCGAAAAATGTTATAAGGATAATTAGTAAAGATGTATGATTTCGATTTTTTCAAAAACGCAAAAAATGCTCTTATTTTCATAATTTTGGTCGGATGTCCTTACTTTTTCGGCGCCGACAGACGACAGAAAGACATAGACATTGTTGTAAAAATTTTTAAAAAAATGAGAATAGCCAAATAGAAATCCTCATTTTAGAGATTTTAGTTATTTAAACAATAGTCACCAACTAGAATGTTTTTGAATTTAAGGCCATGGATCAAATGGGTCACGTGACCAAATTTATAGGTTAATCGAATCATGTAAGATAACTTTTTTTGTTTCTAATATATCTACTTAAAAATTCAAAGCGCGTAATAAAATGCGGTAAGGATTGTCTTTTAACTATGTTTTAGTAAAAATTTTGGAAAAAGTTTATTTTTGAGAGAATAAAAGTGGGAGTTATCGCCGATTACTGCTCTGTAACGCCATTTCCACAGGAGATAGAATATCGCTCTGAAATTTCGAAACATGGATAAGAAAGCAATAAGATTGGTTTGTTGGGTGCCGAATATCGAAATTCCTATTTTTGATATAAATATAAGAAAAATAAAAAAATTCTAGATTAAATATGAATAATCTCTTCTGAAATTGTTTATTTCATTTTGAAAGCTTTAAATTATTAATAAATATAATATTATTTCTTTGAAACCAAAAGTGCTTTTTTCAATCTTCTTATTTCATTTCTCAGGATAAGTCCGGAAGCTTTTTGAGTAATGCCTGCTTCTTACTCATTCTTCATCATGTCAAAACCCACATTTCGTTCCCATATACATGTAGTTTTGAACAAACTGCGATGATTCCAAGAAATATTTTATTCAACCATTGATCTATCTTTGTCTTTGCATGTCAAAAAGGAATTATTTTAAACTTTAGGAACAATACAAATTATATTTTTGGTCCATTTATAAAAATAATATTTGCAATCAAATTGAAAATAAAACTGTTACATAACAAATGAAGTCAAGTAAGCAGAGATTTCAGATTAAAAATATTCTTTGTTTGATCACATTTAAAACTGAAACGATGCTTACTATCGAATGCAAAAATTCTAGCCAAAGAGCCTTTGTTTTATGTATTTTAATGCTTTCAAGCTTAATTGATTTTTCAAAATGAAAAATTCATTATATTTGTGTAGCATATTTTTGCATATGAAACACGTGAATAAAGTTTCTTGTTTTTAATTGCAAATAAAATTTACAGTTTATTTAAAGAATTTGATATCTTTCTGTGGAAACAAAGACCCTTTCGACTTCGCTGGTTTCAAACTCAACTAATTTATTTGAAATAATTTGCAGTTTATATTGTCTAAACTCTTCTTTAAATGATTTAAATTTAATTATTTCATAATGATAAATAATTTATAAAAGTGAGAGAATTTATTAATTATATTTTTATGAAATTTATATTCTCAAAGTATTGTAAATTTTATTTTGTGTTATAATTTATTCTTGAATCTTATGTCTAAAAACTATGATTTAATGTTAGAGCTTTAGAACAAAAAAGTAATATAAATGACTGCTTAATATACTCCCCAATTTTGAGTGAATTTATGATATTTCTCAAATCCTTCTGTAACTTATCCTACACTGTAAAAAATGTGCTAGATTTCCCTCTAATTAATCAGAAATTCTTTTTAAAAAAATGGATTTTCACCAAGACTTTGAAGAATTTTGTTAAAACATCTAGCGATCCACAATTATCAAAAAGGTTCCAAAAATTTATAAAATTACATAAAAAGTAATATTTTCAAAAAATTTGAAAAAAATGTCCTGGCCGTTTCTGTTAAACTTACTTTCTTTATTTTAATCAGTCAGTTTTTCATTGATTTTACTAGCTATAGTAATTGATTGAAATTAGTAAGAAAAATGTATTGGGAGTGAGAAGGCTGACGTCATAAAAAATTGATCCAAAAATCAAATTTTCATGCTTGCAGCCTTATAGAAAACATCATGCTTTATCTTCTTTTTCATTAGCAAACAATTTAATTTTAAAATGTCAGGAGTTGACTGGAACCACTGAGGAAATTTCATCCTATTAGTCTCTAAATCTGAATCAGTTAGAATTTTTAATAAATTCAATCAGTCTAAATTGACTTTTCTTAATTTCAATCAGTTTTTTCATTTACTCTTTATAATTAATAACTATATTTCAGCTATAGAATTAGTTGCTTCAAGTCACAATGACTGAAAAATCAATAAAATAAAGTAAATTTGCTAAAATTACTTATTTTTATCAAAAATTTTTTACATCATTATGAATATTGAAGACATAAAATATCTCTCAGTAATTTTTGATTCATTTCCGAAAATTTTAAGACGATATTTCATTCTCCCTGGAAATGTAGTTACAGAACTGTAATTGCCGATAACACTTCAGTTTTATATTTTAGAATAATGAATATTTCAGAACTTTTACTATAATGAAGTTAACGGACGTTCCTTATTATCTTCTGATACATTTACCAGATTTTAATCAAGATATTTTATGAAAAAAAAGTTATCTTACATGGTTGGATTGACATATAATTTTCGTCACGTGACCTGCTTGGTCCATGGCTTTAAGATGTACTTACAGTTTTGAACGTTCATTGTACGATGAAAAATATATATTTTTTTAACTAATTGATTGATTTCTTTCCCATTAATTTAAAAAATAGCGTATATTTAATAACAGATTGTATATTTGAAAGACTCTGAATATAAACATAATAATTAATTTCAAATTGACATGTTTGGTAACATGTCTATTATTGTATTGACCCAAATTCATATAATGTTTGTTCATTCCGAAACGTTTGCCTTTCTTTCTTTTTGCGCATTTTTAAATGTAATAATAATTTTAATCAAAGAAAATAAGAAAAAAACTGACCCTATGCCAAAGAAATAAACAAACATTATAATAATTAATATTGTTTTGAAAGAAGAAATTTAGTCATCATTCAATGAACGTTATAGAAACTATAACATAACTACATGGCTTTAAGGTAGTTTTCATCCACAAAAATCAGACCTCAGGCAAAAATAGATAATTTTGCTTTCAAGAATAGCAATATTATTATTGAAGGGCTATTTTGCAAGAAAACAAATTATTTTACATGAAAAAAATTTGAAACGCAGGAAAATAATTTTATTAATAAATTTTATTTTTGATCCAAATTTTTTTCTTACCAAATGTTAAAAAATTGGGCGATTCTAATAAATTATTAATCATTTTTTCAGAGAAAAGATTTCCCACAACTTAACAGTTTCTGATTTTTAAAAATAAATTCTTTCATGGCTGAAACCATTAAAAAAACATTTTCCAAAACGAAATTTTTATAAACAAATTTCTGAATTTGATAATAATTTATTCATTTTCGAAAATTGGAAATAATTATAAGTTGTAGGGAATCTTTTTCTTGAAAAAGTGATTTGTAATTTTTTAAAATCGCATAATTTTTTAAAATTTGGTAAGAAGCGATAAGAAAAAAAGTTGGGGCAAAAATAAAATTATAAATAATTATAAATAACTGGCTTATATCGACCCTCAATAATATTAATAGATAGATTATTTTTTAATTTGGCTTTAGGGTCCAGAAATAACGTAAACTCAGTGTTTCATTTTTTCCCCAAACGTTTCGAATCAGATTGGAGTCATCATCAGTGAGATTTATTTCTATGAAAATACAAAGGAAGAATAAATAAAAAATTGCACGTGTGACAGATAAACATTGTGTTAACAAACGATATAAATTAATTGCACTTGTGAAACTATAAAATTAGTCTAACTAAATTTCTTCCTTTGTATTTTTATAGAAATAAATCTCACTGATGAAGACTCCAATCTGAGTCGAAACGTTTGAGGAAAAAATGAAACCCTGAGTTTACATTACTTCTCGACCCTAAAGCCAAATTAAAAAATCATCTATCTATTAAAAATAAAATTTATTAGTAAAATTATTTTTCTTTATTTCAAATTTTTTTCATGGAAATTAATCTTTTTTCTTCCGAAACAGCCCTTCAATAATAATATTGCTATTCTTGAAAGAAAAATGATCTATTTTTGTCTGAAGTCTAATTTCCGTGGATCAACTACCTTAAGCACCTTTGTAGAAATTCTTTGATCTGGACCTGGTCTGGAATAAAGATTGGAACTACCTTCTGATCTCTTTCTGATTACAAGTTGTTTTTTCATTGTATCTAATACATACTCTCAAAATATGAATCAGTTAGAATTATTAATCATTTCAATCAGTGACTAACTTTTTGCTTTCCAATCAGTCAAAAGTGATTGATTTTCAGCTAACAGTAATTTATTATCAGTCAGAAATGACTAATTGTAAAGCAAGAAATCAGTCACTAATTGAAATCAATAAGAATTCTAATTAATTCAAATCCAGAAAATAAATTTCATTTGTGAAATTCTCGTGGATACATTTAATTATACTTAAATGAAAACTTCAAGAAAACCTTTATGAAAATTATCTAACGGTAGTGGAAAAAATCTGTTAAAAATATTCACTCAGCTGCCTTCTAAATTCTGTCGAATTTGTATCTTTGTGAATTTTTCACGGGGATTTGAAATACTTTCCATCTATCCAGTTTCACGCATTACCATTTCCAAAACTTGTTTACATCATAAATATCTATAGGAAATATGTGAAACTAAACAGAGGGAAACACGATAAGGATAATATGAATGCAATGAAGAGTGCTCTCGAAATTGAAAAATACAATTTGTCAATGAAGGATGATAAAGGGGTGGGTAAAGAAGCCCTAAGGGGGTTGAAGAAAGAATGAGGCAGGTCGTTCTCCGCGTGGTGGTCGCCGGTCTACGGCACCAGGAGTTCATGGTGTCGCCGTGGGTCACGATGGCGCCACGCAAAACCACGATCTTCAGTCAGTCGCGGGACGTCGCGCGGGGAACTCATTACATTCGTCGATGAGTCTTTTCTCCTACTCTCAGACTCTTATCACTATCATACTGCAAAATCTTGAACCAATTTGATGAAATAAAATTTTCTCAAAAATCAATGAATGACATTTCACCCCATTATTCCTCACCTCAGGTGTAAGACGCTTTCAGAAAATTGAACATTTGTGATTGCAATTGTGCTGACAGGTGTCAATTCCCAATAAACGTTAAAAAACTTGATTTTAATTGTGATTGACTATCAGGGAAGTGTAAACGAAAGTTTCCTTCTTAAAATCTGTAAAGGGATTATTGCGGACGAGGTGAGTTTTTATTTGTCCATGGGAGGGAATAAATAACATTAATTTCTTATCACATTCTTCGACAATAAATATATTGCATAATTATCTAAATTGTCCAGTAAACTATGTGACCTCTGTTTCCTTTTGAATTTCAAATTAAAGGCATTTAATTTGCAACTTGATCCAACGCTTAAGATATGCAAATTAGAACTAGATAAATAGTTTGACACCGTTTACGAAGTACTATCGAAATGACAATTAATCTTGTTCTAGTCTAGCTTAATCGATTAAAGAAAAACTCGAGATAACTAGATTTTCTTTCTAATTAAAATATATCCAGTATTCATTTGACAGTCATACGATGAAAGTAAATTGCATTAATTAAATGACTAGTAAATGATTAAAGTGATTATCAAGTTTCCGATTCATAATCACTTTCAAGTTAGAAATAAGTTCGCAGTTTTCAAATAATCTGATTATATTAATATTTATATATATTACATTAATAGTATCTGGATTTTAATGATTAATTAATCATCTTTATGATGCGACAAGGATAACATGTAATCTTGACTTGTTATTAGTATTTGAACCACCGGTCCTATCAGATAAAAGCGGTGGTCCAAGCATCTGGAGGTCCATAAATTAATCTTTATGCACCGCAAAAACTGGTTTGTGAGACTCTGTTTGAAGTAAATAGAATGATTTGATTTGTGGATGCGTCGACAGTGCATAAAAACTAAGCGAGTCGTGGTTGAATGACTCTTGGTTTCTCTTTTCTATCATCTGTAGTTCGTCTTACGTCTCTCTCGCTCTCTCTCTCTCTCTCTCCTCTCTGGCGCATGCGAATCACGAAAGGACATATGTTTAACGGGGGAGTATGCTCTTTCGGCATTACCACCTGTGAAGCACTTATTATATACAACATTTTCCCTTTTTAACCCCCTTTGTAATAGACAAATTCATCCTTCTCGCTAATAGCAAGTGCCACGCACAAACAAATGAACTAACATGAAAGTGGAATAGTTAGAGGTGTAGATACACATGTATTGCGCAGGTGTGTATACTCTACATAAATACATGGAATACGAAGCGAATTGCTTTCCCATTGATTAACGAAACCACCATTAGTAAAATTAATGGCACGCACGATCAATAGTGCCGTGTTTCGAAACTTGCGAATCTATGAATTGCATAGGAATATCTATTCGATCTCGAACAGATTTCTCTGAGATCTTGGGAGAAGTTACAGAATCCAGTTTAGTAATCGAGAACCTGATACAAGAGTGAGCAGAAGGGGGAAGATTCTAAGGAGCTGCAATGTAATTAATTAGTCAAAGCGATAGTATCCAATTTGTTGGTCGAATTATGTTAATTGATGCTTTACTCATGTTAATGAAATTGTACATTGTTTATGGGTGAACTTAACTATTTGGATTGATTTTGTTCTCTTGATGAAATAATATATTGACGGATTTTGACTAATAATATAATTAAGATTATGAGTTTCATAGTTAGCGAAGGAATTTATTTTCGATTTACAAAGGCATGTTTGTTTCATTCGTATACTTTGAATGAAATGTAATGTGTGCTGAATTAGTTTATGTTATGAGCTGATAGAAGGAATGCATTTAATTCACAGATAATTCAATCATATAACTGTAGCTTAACTAAATGAATGAGATAATTTTGTTTCCGCTGATTGGATTTTTTTTAAATTTATTTCAATTAGTGGTTATAAATGTTTATTAATTAGTAATTCGTAAAATATCAATTGCTGTTAGAGTTATGAACAATTTCATTTTTATATAACTTTTAAGATGAAAAATTAAATATCTCTTGATCTATGATTTGGAATGAAAATTCAATTTAGATGAAAATTATTCAGAAAATAGAGGCATTCAAATAAAAGGTATTTCAAGTCCAAAAATTGATTTTATTTTGTAAAATATAATGTTAATAATAAACAAATGCTGATATTTTTGTTCTCTTTGCCACTTGGACATTTTTTTGTGCCAAGCATTTCTACAGGGAGAAACTGAAGTTTATAATTTTTGCCAAACTATATTTCAATTTAGGAAAAAACGCGTCATTGTCAGAATTTTTCGCAGTGAAATACTGAATTTTAGATGAACCATATTATAATTTACTACAAATTGTATCGAACTTTACTACAACCTATACCGAAGTTATTCTCTTTAAAAAAAAACCACTATAAAAAAGTTAACAAACGTTCTTTGTTGTCTTCTGTTACTTTTTCGAAATTTTCAGAAAGTTTTTGCATAAACTTAAAAGGTTATAATGTTTGTTCATTTCTTTGGCATAGGGTCAGTTTCTTCTTATTTTCTTTGATTAAAATTATTATTACATTTAAAAATGCGCAAAAAGAAAGTGAAAATCATCATAATCGTCTCGAATTTCTTAACTAAGTACAGGACAATAGTCTTCTTCAAGGAGGAAAAGAACCTCTCAGGATTGCTTATAGGAGAAAAATTTTCGGTCAGCAAAGCCACATGTCCCGAGTCGGTTTTTAAAACAGTTCAGATCATTCTGTGAGAGATGCCGGGTTTAAAGTCTTCACGAGAAGTTTTCATTAATGTAAAACTTGTTCGCGTTTTGCCATTGTGAACCAATTTGGCATCATTCATTAATAATAAACATTTTTTGAAAAAAATTCCGGTCGGTTCGTGTGCAAAATTTGTTATGTTTTTTTAATTTATCCGGTTTTTTATTCATAGTGAACTTCACGTAATTTTTCAATTCGTGATGCTGCATACTGGACTACTTCATTTTGAATTGCAAGCTATGTGATAAGTTTTTAATTTTTATTATAATTCTTTTTTGATTATCTTCTATATTGTAATTCTTTACATAAATTTTGAATTAATCTTTGAATTTATGGCACTGAAGAGGGCCCCCATATGTGGCCGAAACGTTTGCCTTTCTTTCTTTTTGCGCATTTTTAAATGTAATAATAATTTTAATCAAAGAAAATAAGAAGAAACTGACCCTATGCCAAAAAAAAATGAACAAACATTATATGAATTTGGGTCAATATAATAATAGACATGTTACCAAACATGTCAATTTGAAACTTAAAAGGTTATCTTACAGAAACTATTATAGTTATTTGGTCACGTGGTTCGGTTGTTCCATGGCCTTTTAAATTTCTGAAGCATCAAAGATCAGAGGTCTATGAAGAGATGAGTTTATTATTACAAAATCTTCAACCTAAAATGCATTTTTATGAAAAATGTGAGAAGTCCGTACTCTCTTAATTTGAATCAGTCAAGATCTACTGATTATCGATGAAATTTCACTGATTCAAATAGCTAAAAAGAGGTTACTGTAAATCAGTCAAATTTCACTGATTATTTCAGTGAAAATTGACTGATTTGACAGTGAAAAATATTTTCTCACTGATGAATCAGTGAAAAGGCAAATCACTGATTCAATCAGTGAAAATTTGCCTGATTCAATCAGTGAAAATTTGACTGATTCAGATTTAGAAAGTAGGAAAGTTGTTGGTCATCTTTTATAGAAAAATAGCTTTAAAGAATGTCATGTCACTCAGTAAACAATCAGATGAGAGGCTCAACACCTAGCCATGCTTCTCTCGCAAGACTGAACGTTCTCGAGTATGACATCAGATAAAAGAAAACATACGAGACCAGTAAAAAACGATACTCAGAGGGAAACTGATGCAGGAAATACCACGATTCGTTAAGCACCTTTCACAGGGTTAGCTATTTTTCCAGAAAAGGTATCTCACGCGCATAATCAGGTGAGCAGAGCATTATTCACGTACAATGACTTGCGACAATGTCACGCACGCAATTACTTCGCGGATCAGTGCTTCGATAAATATTTTCCTCAGGGTTTCTTTACAACTGGCGATTTGCAATAACGATACAACCCGTTCTCGAGTTCAACGATGTAAACTCTACAAGCCATACAAAACCTAATAAAACGATACCCTCCCCTCAATGCTTGCTAAATACTATGTAATTTCAGCTGTGATAGACGCCATGACCACATTGACCACTCCTAGGGTCCACCAAGAGACGACCTTATAATTATCTTAGCAAGCGAATAGCTTTCTCTCACGCTTGGCAAATTGGTTTATCAACAGTTGCGATCCATTACTTTATTAATGTTTTATAATAACGCTGAAAATTCACAGACGGGGAACAATTTTCCTTTTTTAGTATCGCGTGTCAGCCGAAGGGGTGCCACTATTTGAGCAACGTCATTTCAGAGAAAATGGCTCTTTTTGAATCTTGCTGACACAAAGAAAATGATCATAAAGAGAATTTTAGTTTTTGCAGTGTAACTCTGCGTGAGCTGATTTTGAAAGTCATGTTTTATTGGTGGAAGGGGGGGGGGGGGGGTGAAGTATTTAAACTTTTATTTTTGCAGTTTTTTTTATTTTTACTTTAAAGCGTTTTTCTGAAACTTGTTATTTTTGAAGTCCGTGTACATCATAACTCAAAATCTACTGGACCAATCGTTTTGAAATTTTGCACAGTACTTCTTCACATAATTGACCAGGTGTCCCTGGGAGCTTTTTTGTTTATTTTAATAATGATTAATTTTACAATAACAAAATAGTCGATTTTTTTTTAGCAAAAATCAGTTTTTTGGCCTCCAAGTGCTACGAAAAATTGAAGAATTGAAAAAAAAATCTTCCCAGGGTTCCCTCGAGAAACATCTCCTTTAACAAATGCACTTTGATTTTTTTGTTTCAAATGATTCTGTTACGAGTTGTGGTGTACACCGCAAAACAACTTTTTTTCGAGTCGCCTCCGGAGATTTACTGTCACTCGCTCAATTTTCAATATTTTGCAATGAAAATTTAGGCAAATATTGTTTGAATTTTGCATTATTATATGGAAATTGACTGAATGAACTAACACTATCTGTATCGCCAAAAAAATTCTTAAAAACATGCCTTTTTTACCGAATTAACCTTACAACTCCCTCCTTAAGGGAGTTCGTTCACGAAAATTAGACCTCAGGTAAAAATAGATAATTTTTCTTTCAAGAATAGCAATATTATTATTGAAGGGCTAATTTGAAAGAGAAAAGATTATTTTTCATAAAAAAAATTTGAAACACAAAAAAATAATTTTATTAATGAATTTTATTTTTGTTCAAACTTATTTTCTTATCGCTTCGAGACAAATTTTTAAAAATGATGGGATTATAACAAATCACGGTACATTTTTTTAGGAAAAAGATTCTCTACAACTTGACCGTTTCCAATTTTTGTAAATGAATTCATTAATGGCTGAAATTATAAAAAAAAAACAATGTTTCAAAACAAAATTTTTATAAACAAATTGCTGTATTTGATAATAATTAATTCAATTTCAAAAATAAGAAACGGTCATGTTGTAGAGAATCTTTTTCCTAAAAAAATTAACCGTGATTTATTAGAATTGCATCATTTTTAAAAAATGTTCTCGAAGTGATAAGAAAATAAGTTTGGTCAAAAGTAAAATTTATTAATAAAATTATTTTTTTGTATTTAAAATTTTTTTCATGAAAAATAATCTTTTCTCTTTCAAATTAGCCCTTCAATAATAATATTGCTATTCTTTAAAGCAAAATTATTTATTTTTGCCTTAGGTCTAATTTTCGTGAACGAACTACCTTAAACATAGACCAAATAGAGAAGGAAATTCGGATTGATTACTGAAATTTCTGTAAAAAATTTGTACGTTTGGTTCTTTCTGACTGATTTCCTGATAAACCAAAGAGGGCGTCATGTCGGTTAGTAATGATTACTTGAAGTCAGTAATCATTGTCAATGTGTGATTCATCATTTTCTGTTTATTTATGTTTCTGTTTATTTCTCTGTTTATTATTCAGAGAAACTAAGATACATGCAAATGGGAGTAGATAACGTATTTTGAAATTATTTAATGAAAAAAAATTAAGTCTAATTACAGAAGCCGACAAAAATGAACTTTATTTATAACTGAAGACCGGAGTAGGTCACTCCGAAGGATTTTGATGTCCTGAAAACGAATCCGTTTCCAAATTTTTCCTATGCGTCAGTATTTTGAGATATTCTAACCTAAAAGTAAAAAAATGTCCTTTTTCAGCCATATTTGAAACAATATAGCACAAGCAGCAAATGTTTATTCTAAAACTCTCTTACGCCATCGTTTAGTACCCCTTTTTACCTTTCATTTCCACTTTAGATCATCCCTAACCGATTTTTATTCTTCGAGATATAGCACAGTATTCATTTTCCGTCCAAAGAAATACTTAGTTTTGCACAAGACTTATAGTGTCTTAAAGTTAATCTACCATATCTAAGAGAAGAAAATCAGTGATAATCCAAAATGTTAATAAAACTTTTAGGTTAGGTTATCTCGAAATCCTGACATATTGGAAAAATTTGGGCAATGGATTCGTTTTTAGGACAACAAAATCCTCCAAGGTCGCCTACTTCGGTCTTTAATTATAAATTTTGTCGGTCTGTTTTGTTGAAATCAATATAGTATATCTACACTGATAGAAAGGAATGGCTGTTACAACGATATTTATGATTAATTTAACCTTACCTTATTGCTGGCATAGATTCAGCAATATGAGATTTGTATTTTAACCATCCGAATATAACTGAATAAATATGAACGAATTAACCATATTATTGGTTGCTATGGAAAAATGTATTGTTCGCCTTCCCATATTATATTTCTGATTCGACCATTTTCACTTACAATATTTTGATTTCTGTATTTAACATCCTGCGTTGTTCAGAGAGACATATTATTTTATAAATACAATTATAAATTCACAACCTACAACTGAATGGCTAAAACTCCCGAACCATTTCTATCAGTGTATGTATGTTTTCATAAAATTTTAGAACAAAATTGTTTTTATTTTGAACAAAGAATAAAATGAAGATCTAGAATACAAAATTTGGGAAATCTGACTAAAAGATTTTATTATTTATTACAAAATTTGGTAAAGTTTTTTGAAATTTAGGGATTTCAGAAAAATTTTCCTAACAAATCATGGAGATAATTCAAAATAGTTTTCCGAATAAATTCAATGTGGAAATTAGTTTCTCAAAAATCAGAAAAAAATAGTAGATTTCATATTTGCAAATAATTTTTCCTTTATAAAAGAAACAGACATTTTTTATTAACTTTCAGAAATTACAATATTTTTCCCAACACGCTTAGTAAAAATTGTACTTACACCATCTGTTTTGAGACGGGAAAATGGCTGATTTTACAACTGTTACTATTTTCCCCACAAGTGGTGAATTTCCCGTCTCAAAACAGATGGTATAAGTACTTGTACAATTGTCACTAGACATGTTGGGAAAAATAACGTGTTTCACTCGTGGAGAATAAACGATTGTCAATTCGTGCACGGAGAAACTCTTCATTGCAAAATTTAGTATTATTATATTTATTTTTACTAAAAGTCAATAGGAAACGAGGATATAACGTCACTTTTTTAGAAATTACTATTTTGAATATTAAACTATGCAGTTACTAATAATATTGGAGAAAATGGTGATATAATTGTACTTATGCCTAAAAACAAAAGCAAATTTTATTACTTGAAATAGTAAAATCGTAATCAACACATCGAACGAATTATA
This sequence comes from Diplolepis rosae, assembly GCA_030998225.1. Classification (NCBI taxonomy): domain Eukaryota; kingdom Metazoa; phylum Arthropoda; class Insecta; order Hymenoptera; family Diplolepididae; genus Diplolepis; species Diplolepis rosae. The sequence goes on from JAPYXD010000701.1 coordinate 9,655,967, forward strand.
TTGAAGTAAACCCAATAAATGTTTCATTAATTGCTAAAAAAGATTGTTAAGTTTACAAAAGACAATAGTAAAGTCACATCTTCTGTCTAACCGAATTACCATAGTCTTTTGGAGATAGTGGAACCATATTTATAACTTTTCCTATCGAAAATAGGAAATAATTGCACCTCCATGATATAAAAAAAATCAGTCATTTGTAAATTTTACCATAGTTCTTATTAGATTTTGTGAGCTACATAGAGAGAGTATTTATAAACATAGTTACATATTTACATACACACACACGTATATATATATATATATATATATATCAATATAAATAATAAACATACCAATGCACGCTCAAATACTAATTCAGCGCAACTTAACCTAACTGCACAACGCACACATTCATAAACGCATTACACTGATATGTCAATATTGTCAATTACAATGTAGCAACTTCATTATATATTGAACTGTGGAAACTTTTACGACTTGTGAGGAAAAGTTCGGTAGTCCCTCTGCTAGAAAAAATCGTAAGTTAGAAAGGCGCCATATTCAAATGTAAAAAAATATATTACTATATCGGCTACCGACAAATAACCACAACGAGCACATGGAGCGATTCTCGGGTAATATCAGAAACGTTAGGCATATCTGACGTCACTCGGCAGTACATTTAATACTTCCAATGGGAATTTTGACAACGTACTATTCCAATATATGATGTATTCGATTGTAAAATATTCAAGTCTTTCTCTCTTCATTGTTCATTACTATTGGCAATGGTGAATTCTCTAAACTATTTTGCAATTTATATTATTCAAAAGACCAATTCTTGCATAGATAGTTTTACTTTTTATTTATATAGGTATCACTTATTTCTAGTTTCAATTTGCCATCAAAGATATTAATCTTTGCAACTCTCAATAGTAATTTATAAAGTTGCACTATATTTACAATTGGTTCAGAAAATGTATTTCCTCCTACCGCTATGGTAAATAAAACTAGTTTTGTTACTATATCCTCACTTCCTATTGACTTTTAGTAAAAATAAATATAATAATACTAGATTTTACAATGAAAAGTTTCTCCGTGTGTGCTGTAAACTTCACACTCATTGGCAATTGCTCATTTTCACCACTAGTAAAACAAATGGTTATTTCGTCACTAATATTAAGTTTCTTGATCGCAAATACCATTTAAAAAAAAATTATCATTATAATAATTGAATAGTTGCAATTTAAATTGAGTTTTTATTAAAATTTTCAATCAAAATATATCGCAAACTGGATGTGCTTACAGTTCTGAACGTCCATTGAACGATGACAATATTTTTTCAAACCAAAATTTGTGATTATTTTGATATTTAGAGCCTTTTAAATATATAATCTATCATAAAATATACACTACTTTTTAATTTGTTGAGGAAACAACTAAACATTTAGTTTTAAACAAATAATTTCCTTCATTCAATGAATTTTCATAACTGTAAATACCTACTTGTATTAGGTGTACAACTTTGCTTCCGCCGTTTTTCGATAGATGGCTACAGCAGTAAGTGCTGCTCGAAATAGGCAGATCAAAAATGTCACACAGTAAGCTTGGAAATCAGTCAACATAACAACAGCACCACATTAGTGAATTTGTGTTTGTACCATAAATTTATTCTCGATCGAAGATGTCAGTTTTCAAGTTAAATTCTCGTCATTTACGGGAAGTTTTGATTTTCTGCTTTCAATTGAAGAAAACTGCGACTGAGGCTCATCGAATGCTCTCAAGTACTTACGGTGAGGCTGCACTTAGTGAAAGAACGTGTCGTGAGTAGTTTCAACGCTTCAAGAACTGTGATCTTGACGTCAAGAACCGGCATAGTGGTGGAAAAGAGAAAATTTTTGAAGATTCTGGATTGGAGGCATTACTTGTTGAAGACTCGTGCCACCCGTGCAGAAATTGTCTCGACTATGCCCTGCTAACGGTCGGGTCCTGGCCGGGCAATAGCCGGGTAACCTTTACCCAACCGGGGCCTGGTCGGGTCTTGCCCGCGCAGTTGTTTGGAAAATTCTTCCCAACCAGGGCCTGGTCAGACTATGGCCACGCAAGTTGCTTTGCGGTTTCCGCCCGGGCACTGGACGGGACCTGACCAGGTCGTCTGCTTGTTTCGAAATTTGCATTTTTATGAATATGCCAACAAGTTTTATAAAAATAATGTATCTATAATATATTAAATCAGATGTTAAAATATATGTGGGACCAAAGATTTTTTTTTACAAGATAAACTAATTAATTATTATGTTTATATTTGGGGTCCTTTAAATATAGAATTAGCTATAAACAAACCACTATTGTTTTATTTTCTTGGGCAAAAACTAATCATTTAGTTTTCAAAAAAATATTTTCCATCGTTCAATGAACGTTCAGAACTGTAAGTACGTTTTTTAGACTGAAGTTGCAACCATGATTTCTTAACCTCAAAGTGTTCGTGCATGTTAACATTCTTGGGAATTTACTGTAAATTATAACGTATAGTATCGGTTTAAATAATGGATAAACGTATTCGTGATCTAAATCGCAGGCGTTCTAAGAAGCGCAGGTTAATAAAAAATAGTTCAATTTTACATGATTTAATCGATATCGACATAGATGATTCTGAAAATGAAATTGAGACTCTCATCATACCTTTGGGTAAGTTCTGTTTGTATGTTTTGACATATATTTATGTTTAAATAATCAAAAATGTTTTATTTTTGTATCACAAAGGACTATGAGGAAAACTTTGATCACGAAATTCACCAGGACAATAATGACTAATAAATAGCAATTAAAAATATATAATTTTCTGCTTTTATTTTAATATTTTAAAGTAATTTACAGGATTACATCTTATACGTATACCTGACCAGGGACTGGCAAGGTACAGACCGGCAACTATCCGGTACCCGATCGAGGATTAACCGGGCTTCTAGCCCGACCGGGGCGCGCTTGATTCCCCGTGACGAAAATGATCGCGCCCTGTCCGGTATACCCGGCCGGGGCCCTGATATTATCCAGGCTGATTATCCGGGGTCCGGCCAGGGCCCGATAAAAACCGGTTTAAATTTCTACACGGGCAAACGCAAGAAGAATTGGCAGAATCATTGGGAGTGACTCAAAACACCATTTCGAAACGCCTCAAAGCCACCCATGTGGAAAAGTCGGATTCCTGCCTGTATTAACAAACGGCACAGGACCGCGCCAGTTTTAAACAAGGGCAATCCCTGTACTGGACAGTTGGTACCGGACCGTGGGTTGGCGCGGTACTGGCATGGTACAACCCCAGTCCTGAGACCAAGTGTCGGCTTATAACCGACTTCGGAGTAATGCCAGTACTGAACCAGTACAGATTTCAGTGCTGGCATGGTACCGATGTCCAGTATCGCGCCAGTACCGGTAGACAGCTTCTAGCCAAGTTATCTTTCGGAAACGCGCCGGTGTTAGGCCGTGCTTATGCCAGCATTATGCCAGTACCGCGCCAGTACTTCAAATCCTTCCACGGTACCAAGCCGGTTGTAAATTTCCACCTGGGCATGGGAATAATTCAGAAGCAAGGAAATTGGGTTCCGTGCGAGTTGAAGCCGAGAGATGTTGAACGGCCTTTTTTTGGTTGTGACCAGCTGTTTCAAAGACAGAATCGGAAAGGGTTTTTACATCGCATTGTGACCGGTGACGAAAAATGGGTCCACTACGATAATCCCAAGCGCAGAAAATCATGGGGAATGCTCGGACTTGCCTACACGTCGACGATCAGATCGAATATTCACGGTGCCAGGTTTATGCCCTGTATTTAGTGGGACCAGATCGTTGTGGTTTATTATGAACTGCTGAAACTGACTGAAACCATCACCGGGGATCGGTATCGAACGCAATTGATGTGGTAACTTTTTAAGAATAAAGCTTCAAATTTTTTGGGAAAAACGGCGGAAAGAAAGTTGTAAATCTAATAAAATGGTTCGAAACTTTCTCAGCACTACTGAACTCGACGATAACTAAATACTATTTTCCGATATTTAATTAAAAAATCATTATTCGGAAAATAATTTAAAGTGAGAATTTAAGATCGTGAAAATATTTTTTTTCATTAAACATAAAAAAATTGTGTTTGGTTACCAATTACTTTTTCACATCTTTCAATCCTATCCAAAAACACTAAAAATAAAATTTGTAATAACTGCAGTTTCATAAAAACTCACTAATCGTAATAAAAATGATATCGCACATTAATTTAAAGTTTTTTTCATGGGAAAAAATTCTACAAAATTATTATTATTAAACCAAAATGGATTATGAAAATAGTTTGTTATAAATAAAAATGTGTTATAGTTACGGAAGCTTTTATATAATAAAAAAAACCTTTTATTATAAATTGTGCTTCCGTGATTCTATTTTAATTTTCTTTTCCGTCAAACGAATTGTCGGAGCATGCAAAAATAAAAAGAATTAGTGCATTTCGTTTGTTTCTCCTGTAATCGAATTCGAAACAAGAAAGAATACAATTACGGATTTCCACGGGTATTGTGCATGAAATGTTCATTGTTCACAACCCAGTGTGATGAGTGTTTCGACTTTTACAATCGTCGTAACTTTTTTACTTGAAAATTGGGTCCGTGAGATTGAAAAGCGAAGCCTGCAAAAACATAAATCGTCGTTGTTATATGATGCCAGCGATTCAGGAGACTTACTTTATTCTTATTCTTAATGGAAGCTCGCTATGCCATAGCAACGGATATGAGGTCGACCTCAATCCCGCAGGCTGTTGAATCGAGTCGATTAGCTTGAGTTCCTTTCGTTTGAGAAAAATCAGGACAACCTATATAATGGATTCGGGGGAAAAAAAGTTGTAATGAAATTTCATTCCAAGTCCACGTTTCCATTCAACCCGAGGATATGAAAAATTATAAGAATGTCGGTGCTCCTTTGCTTTCTTTGAGATACGAGTACAATGCCTGTGACACGAAGACATTTCTTATCAAAAGAAAAAGGACCTGTTACTTTTAGTCTTATTTATATTGTTCCCATAACAAGAATAACTTCACTTGATGTTACTTTACGTTTTTAAGTGCGTCTTAGAAATCCATATTATATTTATTGTCATTCTCATTGCTTAATTCCATCATGAATGTCAGTATTGAAATTGTTTTTCTCACACACCAGCGTCCAAAATTGTGGAGCTATCTATTTTTTAAGAGTTTCCTTATCAATGATAAGATTGATAATTTTGATAATAAAACTTAGAGTAAGTATCTTCGAAAAATTCAAACATTTGATTTACTGAAAAAAATATTGTGTGTTTTATTGAAAAATACATTTTATCGATTGATGATTATCAGATTAATGGATTCCATTAAATATAATTTATAAATTTGAATAACTAAATTTTATGTTAACTCATTGCTATGAGATATCTTTTTCAGTTTACACAATATTTTTCGGAAAATTTGGGAAATGTAATGAAATAGAATATATGAAATATATAAATATACTTCGGCGCATATACGAGTTTTTATGCGTACACTCGAATCCAATCTGAAAAGGTCGAAATTACCGTGATTATCGCCCATCTCAATTGACATTTCGCGAATATTTCCAGCCATTTTGATTTTATCGATCTTGTGTAGTAGTAGCGTATTGTAATAGACGCATGCGCAGTTCAAATGTACAAGGCTTTGTCAGTACGGTGCCAACGCTGTACGAAGAAGGAGAAGATTACGCTCCGCTGTATGGTTATAGGCGCATGCGCAGTTCGATTTTTACATTACATTCCTCTGTAACGTAATACACAACATTACGCTACTCTCGACTGTAGCGTAAAAATGAGTTTACGCGCATTCAACTTTGAGTTTAGAAGATTGATTCAAGAAAAATGATTCGAGCGAGTGAAACGGGTAAAAAGTATCAGAATAATCCATTGTGAGATCTTTTGTCTATTTTATTTCAATGCTTTAGGAAGTTCTAGATCCAGTTATTCATCTAGATATAGATGAATAACTGTTCTAAATGAATTTCTTTGGACATTAATACTATAAACGAAATATTTCTAAACGTTTGAAAAATTCAGGCTGAAAATGTAATATTTCTGAAACTTGAATGAGTGAAGAAAGAAAATAAGAAAGTTGAATGTTTCTTCGACTCTTATAGAATTTTTTCGTTCATCAACTAGTAACTTTTCATGCCTCTCCTTTGATAATTTTGCCATTAACTCTGGTTATGTATAAATGATTACTGTATGAATTAAGTATAATTTCCAAAGGAAGCCCACATAATTAGGTTTATTTGAAATTAAACGATTCGTTTTGAGATTAATGAATAATTCAATCAATTTTCAGTTCTCCACTTCAGTGACGAAAACGCTCTAATTGAAGGTAAATTTCAATTGCATGAGCGATTTATATTCGTGTATTATAATTTAATTTTGCAGCTTTTATACACGATTAATAAATTATCTGCCAAAGCAGGGCACTTTACGTCATAATTTGTCTTTCTTGCCTGTTTTATTCACTTGTCATGCGTGAAATTATTATAGACGACTTTCTTGAGTGAGGTCTTGTAGGTAATATTTCCACTTTTTTAAATCGAAGTTTTAAATTCAACAGTTATAAAGCGTGAATGAGTGAAAATGGAAACGAGAAAGAGAAATATGTCGATTTTACCTTGATATCAAAGAGAGGCGGGTGAAATATGTAAGTATGCTTGACTACTGTAAACGTGCTACTTAAAATTCCTTCTTGCAATACGAATAACCGATAGCGATGAGGAAGCATTTCATCGTTTATATTCGTGTTTGATGTCCGTGTTCTGACTCAATTTCTTATGTATCGCTTTATGATGCAAAACGATTAGGAGAGTTTTCTTTACAAGCTGGAAAAATCTTAAAGTTTAATTCCAATCATGATTTCTTATCCAGTATATTATATTTGTTCAATATTGTAGTGAATTTTAAAACATTTAAATTTCGTATTTAGAAATTTCTTATTTTTCATCAAGTATGAATTTTTATCATGTAATTTTTCTAAAAAAATTAGAACGGAATTGTTTTTTGTAAAAATAGTCATTGTTAATTTCATATGATATATAAAATACTAAGTAATATTTGTTTAAATATTGAAAATTTTCATGGACTTGTAGATTAAAGCGGAAAAAATTTTTTATCTAAGTTTAAAAATGTTTAAATCGTTTAAATAAATTGTTAAAAAATAAGGCTGACTTTTTTGAAACCGAAACTTCCAAATTATTTTTGTTTATTAAATTAAATTTGAAAAACATTTGTCACATTATCGTTATGAATTAGATCCCCCAATGCTTTACTTTAAACACCAATTGAAAAATACTTATCTACTTTTAATAGGTCGAAAATTAATAATTAGAACTATTTTTCTTTACTAGAAATGGGGAGAGACCTCGATAAAAACTTTATGGTGCGTTATATGGGAGAAGGAAGGCGTTAAAAAAACTGAGAAAACCCATACGTAACTTTTAAACGCCCCTCTTCTTCAAAATTACTTTTTCCCAGAATCCTAAATTTCAATATGCGGAAATTGCATTTAAAAATAAAACGTTTGTAATTGTTTTGTTATTAAAAAAGTAGTAGAATATTTTGAGAATTGACCTTTTTCAAAATAAAAATGTATACTTGTTTTTGGATTTTCAAACTTTCTAACAGACATTCTTCATTTTCATATCAGTTAAAAAAATAAAAATTTTATAAATAGTACACGGAGAAAATTTTTATATCAATTTTTACTATAGTATTTTTCAATTTAGGGAAAAACGTATCGCTTTGAGAATTTTTGTTAGTAAAAATACTAAACTTTATAATAATGATATGAAACTTTAGTATGAACTATAGTAAAATTTGCTATGAACTATGCTGAAGTTTCATATAATTATTGTAAAGCTTAGTATTTTTACTAGCAAAAATTCTCAAACTGATACGCTTTTCCCTAAATTGAAAAATACTATAGTAAAAATTGATATAAAAAGTTTCTCCGTGTAGAAATTACTAAATAGTTGTGTAGAGTCATTATCGAAATTCTCTAAAAGAAAATACAATGAATAATTGTTAAAGTTCTACAAAATTTATGGTACTTTTCATAACTGATTAATTCTCCTGAATGTTCTGCATTTTATACTAAAAATTTCTGTAAATTTTGCAGAACTCTTCCGTAAATGCCTGTATCCCCAACTCTTGAACAGTTCTATAAACTTTACTGAACTATTTTTTTCCATCTGTTGTTACTGTCGTGGCAACCTCAAATTACAGAAAGAAATCTATTCAAAACTATTAATGATAATTATTACATGAAAATTTAGGAAACTTTCCGGTTTTCTTTTGTTTAATCCAAATATCGCAACAGGTTGCCTAAATCCTGAAACTCTGTTTTCCTAGTCTTTAAATCAAACCCCAGGGGTGGAAGTCGATGACAGAAAAGTTTTTTCAATAACCACCGGTATCAGTATCATTTGAACGCAAAGGGTGGGATCGGAACCGAGCACAAATCGAGGATCCGTAAGGACTTTAGATAAGGAAGTTTTGAACAAAGGGAGGAAGGAGGAACCAGATTCTCTGTGATAAGATGCAAGAGCAAAATGGGTTGTTTATTGATTCGATGTGGGTAAGATAGGTTTGAACGGAAGAGAATATGGTGAGTTGGTTGTCGGTTGTTGTTGGTTATCTTATTACTGATATCTTTCGAATCGCCATTACATGTATTGTCATCTTTCGCACCTTGCATCCAGGAAGGTCCTGAGCAAATGTTTGCACCGCAAGACTCTTCTCCCCTGCTTTAACAGATAGTATACCTACCAACCGGTTGCGCATGATACAGCTTCCTGTTTACACACCCAACACCCATATATTATATATTTATATGTGTATATCCACCCATTTATTCAGACACGTAGCTAAAGGGGCTTCCGGAGACTATTAAGGTTCGGAAATCTTGTTGCGAAAGTTCCTCTTACTCCAGTGCTTATTTTCATTCCCTTGTCAATGGATGCAATAAAGCATTTTTTATCAGATCTTATCATCCAGGTTCATATGCCGGTTAAAGTATTTTACTTATGATGGGTATTACTCGCAATAAATTTTGGTATTAACTTTATAATAGAAAGTGACTCAAAAAAGATAAATTGTATTGGTTTTTGAATAATCTTTGCAATTAAATAATGCATGTTGTTTGATACATTTAAATTTATGACACTTTTTTCCTGAATTATAATTTATAAATAATTTGTCATACAGAAAAGATTGTTGCTACATTTAATTTAGAATATTGGAGGAATCATAGTTTGTTTCTTATTTCCCTTTTTTTATTCATTATTTATTTTTTCATCAAAATTGTCTATAGTATCTCAACCCCACAATTCTTTTTTTTCAACTAGGATTTTTTAAAGGCGAATAAAAAAAATGATCGTCAGAGGAAGTATTACAATATAAATATAGTATAAATAAATAATATATATATTATAATATAATATAAATAAATAATGTATATATTATAATATAGATAAAATAGATGTATCTAAATTGTTCTTAAACTATTGAAAAGTGAGGATAAAATAAAATCGTCGTTTTACGTAAACAGAAAAATCATTTTTGTCAAGTATTAGAACCACTGAGACTAAGTACGCCTGGTAGCGCTGCGGCTTGTTGGTGCGGGGCACCCACGATCTTATGACCTTCTACAACTCAACTAATATTTCCCATCCCATTTTCGTTTTGGGATGCTTTTCAAGAGAAAAAATCAAGCTTTTTTCTAGCTTACTTAAAAACAATAAAATTTGATGCATTGTGAGAAAAACTGAAAAATATTTTTTTAAATAAAAAATTAGGTTAAAATAATTTTTCTGTCATAAAATGATTATTTTTATTGTAAAATACGTTAAAGGGCCTTTCCAAAATTCCCATGAAATAGTAGAATTCGATAACTGTATCAGGAGTTAAGTACAATTGAAATAAAACGGTCGGGGAGAGTCGTCGAAAATTTGGGCCCCTGTATCTTGACAACCCATTATGCTTGGTTCACTCCCTTTACAGAATTTAAAGAGGTCCACTAAGACTACAATCTGGTGGAGTTTCAATAAGATAGGCGGCAGCAGAATTTTAGGCGGGTACGCTTAGCAAATTTTACGCCATTTACAATTATCGATTTTAAATTAAAAGTTCTTCGGTCTTGAATGCTTTGAAATTTAAATATTACGAAATTGGCATGTTTTATATACTAGTGATAATAATATTTAATGTCGGATTTTTATAATTTATTTCATCCCCACTCTCTCTACTTCTAATGACGATCGTTTTAGTGCTTCTTTAATGTAATCCTGGATTATGGGGTCTGTAACGCTTGTACACGCAACGACATTTTCTAAATTGGTTATGAAATGTCCAGAAAGAATTCCTACTACTGTACCTCTTTTGAACACAGGACTTCCAATGTCATCCTGAAATTAAATAAATAAATTAAAATAAAATAAATTAATATAAAAATTATAAATTATAAATATATAAATTTAAAATAAATTAATTAAAATATCGTTTTATAAAGTAGTAAATGATTATTTTAGCAATTAATGACTTGAGCAAATAATAAGACATTAGTTTAAAGAAAGAATTTAATTTGTATTACTGCGAGAAAAGTACGTACTTTCTGAATGGTTTCGTTCTCATTTTCCGGCATTATATAGAAAGATTGGTTTTCTGATTGATGTTGCTCAGTACACAAATCATAAACAACATTGACAACGTCTAAAAACTGTAAAGCAAATTTCATTGTGTTTCTGCTTTTTTGATTTCAAGTAATGATAAAAAATTAAAAGTTAAATTTTCAGTTCATTTTAGACTTACACAAAGTTTATGTAGAAGTCTACAATATCCTTTCACTTGAAGACGGTCAAATGGACCATTGCTAACATTTTTTGAATAAAGTGAAATTATACGATTGCTGTTCGTTTTAGTCCGCATCTTAAAAAAAATACAGCGTAATAAATTTTAAAATAACCACTTTTTGAGAGTAACCCCGTAAAAGAGCTATTAGGTAAAAAAAAATGAAATATGGAAATACACAGAAAATTTGTTATTGGATAAAAATAATCTCTAAGGGTAGTTAGGAAAGTTCTGAAATTTTTATGTTACAAAAGAAACGAAAAATTCACGATACTTTTAACCAAGCATTTCTTAAACTTGAAGAAGTGTCTAAAATTTCCAAAATCTTTCTTAAAATTCGGTAACTTCAACCAAGTTTTCCATTACATATAACTGTACAAAGCCTCAGTTACGCATCAAGAAAATTTATGGCAGAAATTTCTAACAGTGTACACAAGAGTTTGGAACTTAAAGAAAAAGTTAATTTTATTGTATAATCTTGTTTGACTGTAGTTCGAATTGGTTTGAAAATTGCTTTCCCTAGTAGATATTGGTCAGGTTTTTCTTTATTTCTGGTGAGGCACTAGCCAGGTTTAGGTAGGGAAAAACTAATCAAGACCCGCCTAGGAAGCAGTCTGTGAAATTGGACTAGTTGTTAATCGACTCTGGCTAACTAGTTCACATCTAGTTTTTCCCTTTGAATCCCTAGCTAGTTACAACTCGACTCCGGCTGTCGAGTCCATATCTAGTTTTCCTTATTGAATTTTAGTCTAGATTTTCCCCAGCGGGAACTTGTAAGGAAGTGTGTAGAAAAACTGGTTCATATCGAAATATTATTTTTCAACTGTTTTTGACGTATACTTGTACTCAACCTGACCTATATTTAAAGATAACGCAGCAAGTCAGCTATATTTGTTGAATAAGATTCAAATTATTAAGCAAGAATTTGAACCTTAAAGCAAACATGGAATCTGATAAGAGGAAAAGGAAATTAAACGCGAAACGAGTGCGTAGATGTAAGAAAAAAACGAAGTTTTAAATGCTAAATATCATGGTAAGTTATAAATGTGTTACTCGATATATAAAGATATTCTAACCTTTATATATATATGAACATAATCATTATGTCAAAAATCTCGTTATTGTTAAATATCCTGAAAATGTATAAAAGTTTAAAGTATCTTATAAAGTATACAAAACATCTCAAATAAATAAATTATTTTTTAATTATATGGAAATTATCTTTTTAAAAAACAATTACAAATCATTTTAAAAATTAAAATTGTTGATTTATTTTTCAAATATTCAGTTTTTGATTACTCGAGTATCTGTGCTCACATTTTTTAAAGATTCACCTTCAGGTGACGAAATTACAAACGAATATGTTAGTACCACAGCATCAACTCATTAAATTTTTTGTCCTTACAATCAATTACAATCAATTGACGTGTGCTAGTTTCAAGCTAGTTTTCCCTACCAGTTTTTCCACACTATAAAAAGTTTTTCCGTGTAATTTGATACTGAAACTCAAGTCAATTTTATTATATTGTAAATGTGAATTAAATTTTCTCAAAGTTACTAAATTTGTTTATGATTTCAAATGAAAAAGGAAATTCTATTTACTTAAGGCTATATCATTTGCATCAAAAATAAAAATTTGAGCGCGACTGCGCCGCGCGTTTCTGTCATCGTACTCCGAAATATGTCGATCTCGCGCTTTGCGCTTGGTTTTCTATGTCCTTCCTATACAATTTACTAGATTTGTCCCCAAAATGTTTTTTATATCCCGCGTAGTTTTGCTTGAAAAAGGTTTTTGACTTCTTAATAATTTTTTGTATCTCACATAGGTTTGGTGCAAAATATTATTTTTCATAACGTTTTTTATAAAAAAAATGGTCACCAGCAGATTTGTCAATCGTAAATTTTATTTCTTAACATTTATGCCGTATCTCGTATATTTTGACGGAAAATTGGAATTTTTTATTTTTATGAAAACGTTTTTTATGGATAAAGCATAATAATTGGTCAAAAATGACCGGTTACCAAACTTGTCCTTTCTTTTTGGGCGCTCAAAAGGTGTGCCAAATTTCAATCCGATCCGATAATATTTTATAAAAACACTTTCCTAAAAACCATTTTTTCTTACTCATGTGTATTAAAACGTAAAGATTAGGTGAAAATTCCAAAAGTGATTTTTCACATAAAACCAATACCTTCTTATATGATAAGAATATAGAAATAAACTGAAAAGGAAGTTTTTAGAAATTGAAAAATAGAATTAAAATCTAATTGAAGATAATATTGTAAGAAAAAAATATTCCTCGTTTTATATATAAATTAAGTTTGGGATTGGAAATTACGAGCCTCGAGGGTAAAAACTAGTATGGTTCATTTTGCGATGGTACCTACGAAAATTTGTTCATTTACTTACTGTTATGAGACCAATATCGAACTCCCCCTGTCCTGACTGATTATATTTAGAATGGGTTTCCATAAATTGAATAAGATACCTCCTTTTTCCACAATACACGTGAACGTTTCCAAAGTAAGTTCTTTTTTGATAAGGGCGAATGCAATATGCTGCTGATAAAACTGAAAATCTACTTATAAGAATGCCAACACAATACCTAAAACCACCAACCGTTCTCAATGAAACTATCCCAGTATATCTATCAACATAATCACCTTCACCCTGTAGTTTGCCCATCCATGGTGTTGAAAAAGTTGACCCTGTGCAATGATAAAAATTACATTCTGATGCTATCCTACACTGTTAAAAATATTATTAATTTTAATAGACTTTAATATACAAATGGTAAATTAAAATTAACAGATTTGCATATTATGAAAAATTAATATACTGTCGTATTGAATTTAATAACTTTTCAATCAGAATATATTAAGGGGACAGTCCCCTCAAGAGACCGAAAAAAAGCATAAAATAATAATAAGAAAAAAAAATAAGAACTTTGGTATATGTTTTAGTCATATTTTAGACTTTATTAACAAAAAAAATTACATCCGAAACATTTCAAATGGCCGAGTAATCCACGTTTTGCGGCAGCGTCTCGACACGGTCGGAGTCAAACTGCGGGAACTATAGCAGCCGTTATTTTCAACTAAAATGAAAAAAATTTTTTTTGTTTTCTTCGTTAGACTTATTTGTTCTATGTGAACTATAGAAATTTTAAAATTCGGAAATTTAGACGAAAATTTATGATTTCAAATAAAAAGTGACATTTTTTTTAGTAATTTGTTCATAAAAAGGTATTAAAAATCGGAATTTCTTGAAATCCGCAGTTCACATAGAGTAGCTTTTTATACTGAATAAAAAAAAAATTTGGTTTAAGAAAATCGGTTAAGAACTTTTTTAGTTATCTTTCCCGCAAAGTGTAAAAACATGGTTTTGTGAAAACGCGCTTTAGATTTCGTAATGTATGTGACCGACTGAATTTCCGTGTATCTCCCGAAATACTTCGAATTTCGAGCTAAAATTTTACACACATAATCTTGAATAGTTGCCTAATCGATTAGGCAGAAAAAAACACGATTTTTTTAGACCTCTTGAGGGGACTGTCCCCTTAAAATTAACAAATTGAAATTTATACACATGTGTATTAAAATTCAAATAAAAGTTTGTATTTTTAAAGATGAAAGTATTTTAAATTTAATATAAGTTACTGAAAAACACTTCCATTACATATAATAGAAGTTTAATACAGAAATTTCTAACAATGTATACATGAAATAAAGAAAAATATAAAGAATTTAGTAGCCACTAAAAATTTGTTTAAATCAATCGAATATTTATTTGAGTGCTTAATAATTGAATTGATAGAGATTTATTTGGCGTTTGGTCATTTTTTAAATAATTCATAGAAGTAAGAAAACGAAAAGTCAAAGTTTACACTTATGCAAGTCATATTTATTTTAAATTGTTGTGTATTTAATTGAATCTTGTTTTAATCTAAAATATGAATGAATCTTCTTAATTGAATCTTATATTGTTTCTGTTATTTTTTGGTGCTCGAGATACTTATATGAACACTAATGATTATAAATGAAGTTTTCTGATAAGGAACTTATTAGACAATTGCATTTCTACCTCATTTATGTGGTAGATTTGATTTGATTGATAGATTTGTTCTGCTAATTATGATAATGCATAATGATACGCATAAAATGTGCAATATTTCAAATAATAATTATAGATTTTGGCACAACTGTAGGGTGATATAAATTTTATAGAATGTTTGTTTAAATCAAAAGTATTTACTTTCATTTATATATAATATGTTTAGAACATGACTACAATTACATTTTTTAAATTTTAATAAAGAGATTTTTAAGAAAGAATAATAGAATAATTATATTAATATATTTTCAAAACTTACTAGTAATTGTGAAAGGTACTAGTAGAATGGCAAAAGTGATCTTCATTTTGATTGGCTTCAAATAAGTGGTTAAAGTACGATTTAAAAGTTCAACTGGTATTTGCAAGAGAATTTTAAAAAGTTGCCTTTTATAAATAAGTTTGTTGATATGTTATCTACATTAAATATGAGGAATTTCATAATTCAAAATCCTGAAATATTTTTAATTCATGCAAGGACAATGCGATCTTCGATTTTTATTATAAATTGTTCAATGATAACGTGCAAATAGTTCTAAATTTTTATGAAAATGTTGTAAATGAATCAGAATAGCACGAAATTTTGAGGCGCTAGCATTAAGAGTAAAATCTTGAATGAATATAAATTTATTTTTTATTTATTATTTTTATTTCAAATTTTAATATTTCTTTGAAAAATTGAAAAAACAGTTTGACAAAGTAAATTTGTTTTGCATTGAGTAATTAAAAATTATAATTCTCTTGCAATAGGCATCATAGCCTTGAATATTATTTTTTCCAGTATGGCATCCTGGGTCATTGTAGTATTTATTTATTAGAAGGAGAAAAATTCAAATTGTTATCAAGCTAACATGTAAATTTAAAGTTTGAACTATGCTTTGCCAATAACAATGGAAAAATTTTTCTGTGAAAAAAGGAACGCTTTGAATCCGCTGGGTATCGAGCCCAGGACCTTTCGATTGCCGGTCGAATGCTCTCGAATCTCTATCATCATCGAAAGGTCCTGGGCTCGATACCCAGCGAAGTCAAAGCGTTCCTTTTTTCACAGAAACATTTTTTCAAATATATTGAAAATTCCATCTCGTCTAGAATGGCTTTAAATCACTTCTAAATCACAGGTTGATAAGGTCGATATATATACATATGATCGACATAATCGACTGGAATGGTTTAGAAAAAATGAGTAATTAACAATCGAAAAATGAGCACAATATAAAGCATTTGATAATGTACTTCAATTTTCAAGCAAATTATATAACCACTCCCCAATTAGTGAAAAATTTAATGATTCTAAGTAAAATTTAACTAATTGAAGGGCGAATTCAACTAATAAATAGTAACATTTTACTATTTCAGAATTGAAGTTAAAACATTTTTCCTAACAATTACTCTATTAATTGAGAGTGAACGAATTCGCTCTAATTAATTAGTAAATTTCACTCTCAATTAGTTAATATTCACTGATTTTGATTCAGAGAATAAACTAGTTATTTTTAACTATTTTCTCAGATAACATGAATCAGAAAAACTGATTGTATAACTAGAATTTAGTTATTTTAGAATTTAGTTAAAAAAACGGATTCAAATTAAAAGCGTATCAATGCGATGTACTGAGCATAATGCAATAATAAAAAGAAAAGGAAATTCTTATGAAAGGATGCAATATATTTAAATGATTAAGTTTCCTTGGAAGAAATAATCTTGATGAAGAATCTTATTAAATGAATCCAGTTAAACGCCCACGTGAGTGGTGGACGTCTTAAGTTCGTTTCCGTTTTCTTTCTCTGAAATCGAGTGTGCTAATTACAGTCTGTACTTGTAGCAGCAGCGCACCTGCTCGACGACTATTATTTGTAAGTAAG
Source organism: Diplolepis rosae (assembly GCA_030998225.1). Classification (NCBI taxonomy): domain Eukaryota; kingdom Metazoa; phylum Arthropoda; class Insecta; order Hymenoptera; family Diplolepididae; genus Diplolepis; species Diplolepis rosae. Next base: position 9,672,840 of record JAPYXD010000701.1, read on the forward strand.
TAATTATAGCAAGCAAACCGCAGTGGCCAGTTTCGCGTGTCGCTCGGTTTATCTCTTTGAGCTTGTAATCCTATGAGTACTCGCCCGCGCGCGTTCGTCAACGTTTAATGTCGTTGTAAGCAAGCTTATAAGGCTATTTCAGGTCTCACGCTGCTAAATGAAGTACATGACCATCTTCCTTAATCCACGATGACTTCACCTGTAAAATTACGAGAATCTAGAAGATTGTATATCTAGACTCTAAATCTAAATTAAACAATACTCCACGGAGGAAACCATTCGTGAAACTTTACTCAAATTTAAAAAAAAGTTGGGACACATAGACAAGTTGGAGATTATTTAATATTGTTGCAATAATTCGTGACGTATATTTTGAAACTTTTCATTATATTTTCAAACTTTACTAACCTGTGATATATTCTTCAACATTAAGTACGTCACAAATTATAACAATAATATTAAATAATTCTCTTTCTCCATAGAAAAATTTCAAATTCTTTAAATTTGAATTTATTTGCATTATTGCGATATAAAAGTTTAAAATTGTCTACGAGGACACCTTTCGGCAACGTATCCTATCTGATAGGGGAATAATGATCCTCCGATAATGTAGACACTGCCAAAAATTTCCAACTCAAAAACCTAATTTGAAATATTAAATAATATTTGCAGTTTTAGCTTTAGGATCCATACATGAAAAAAACAGAAGTTTTAATCAAACGTTTCGACTCTGATCGGAGTCCTCATCAATGATCTTCATTTCCAAAATATGAAAAAAAGTAACTTGTAACTATTCCACATATGAGTCCTATTTTGGATTACGACTTTAGTATTGTGAAAAAAAATAAAAACATGAGGAAATTTGCATAAATTTATACAGAAATTTTTTTTTTAAAAGAGATGAAAATTCTTAAGAGTTAATATTGTATACTTGCATACAAACTTTAAAAACACCTAAGGTGAAAAACTAGACTACGTTTTTTGTATAAGTGTAACTGGAAATTAGATGCGAGTATATAAATATCAAAAGAAAGTGGGGGAATATAGCAGACATAAAATATATTACAAATGTAATGTTAAATAATGCGAGAAAAACATGACAAAATTTACTTTTTGACCCCCAAGTAAAAAAAAATCGTATGCAACACGGGAAAACGCTTATTTTACTCGTGTGATTGTTTCTCTTTGTTCGGGTATCAAACTTCACACTCGCAAATTAATTAATTTTTCCCTAGTTGCACAATATACTATAAGAAGAAACAGAAAAAAGTTGATAAAAACCAATAAAAATTCTTTCGAATAAAAATTGAATTGTGGCATAAAGCTTACTTAAATTATAGGTGCGAATATAAAAAGGATAAGAATTTCTCATACGAAGTCTAATGTTCAGATAATTAAAAAAAAAAGTGTTATAACAAAAAAAACCTTCTGATTGTCCAATATTTATAAAATATGGAAAGAAAGTAGCAAGAATATAGCAGGACATAAAATATGTTAAAAAATTATCTTTGGTAATGTAAGATAAACGTGAAAAATAACATGAAAATAAACAAAAAAAACTCGATGAAAAAGATATGAAAATTCTTTGAAATTATCAATCTGCAACTTATCCATATGTCCTAACTTTGTTAAAAGTTAAGTAACGTTTCTCGAACTATTTTTTTTCGTGTAACTAATTTACAGTCAAATTTACTTATGAAATAACGATATTGCATTTACTTTCATAAAGTAAAATATGTTCACTACTCATGCATCATAATCAGAAAAAATTGGAATCAATGACCTTATTTGGACCATGCAATCATTCAATTAAGCATGTATGGAAAAAAATAGTTCAGTAAAGTTTATAGAACTGTTCAAAAGTTGAGGATACAGGCATTTATGGAACAGAGTTTTAGAAAATTTACAGAACTTTTCAGAATAAAATGTGAAACCTCGATTAATTTTACTTGAATATTTCGCATTTTATTCTGAAAAGTTTTGTACATTTTCCAAAACTCTGTTCCGTAACTTCATTTATTTTTTTTATTTATTTACTTCAACTTACAAAAACTTTAGGTATGTATAGAATTTGTGTGCCTCAAAAATACGATATGTACCAAAAAATTTGGAAGTTTTTAATTCCAGAGGTGGAAAAAATCCCTTATTGACTTAAAAAGTGAAAAAATGCTATTTTCCCCCCAAGCACACTCACTTAGATTACAATTCCGTGTTGCTTGAAATGGGTCTAGTGATGCCCAAAAGATTGACACCTTCAAAAAATAGAAGAAATTAGATAAACCACCCTTATCAAAAAAGATCCGAAAATGTGGAAAAATTTGCTATTTCGTCCCAAGCACACTCGCTTAGATCAAAATTTTGTGTTGCTATAAATGAATCTTGTGATGCCCGATAGATTGACACTTTCAAAAAATAGGGGACGATATTAGATAAACCACCCTTATCGAATAATGGGTTGAAAAAGTAGAAAAATAACTATTTCGTCCCAAGCACGTTCGCTTAGATCAAAATTATAGGTTGTTTTAAATAGCTCTAGTAATTCCTGAAAGATTGACACCTTCAAAAAATACGGGGCGAAATTTGATAAACCACCCTTGTCAAATAAAGCCCTGAAAAAGTAGAAAAAAATGCTATTTTGTCCTAAGCACACTCGCATAGATCCAAATTTCGGGTTGTTTTGAATAGCTTTAGTGATTCCCTAAAAATTGACACTTTCAAAAAATAGGGGACGAAATTAGAAAAACCGCCCTTATCAAATAAAGACCTGAATTGAACTATTTTTTCCGTACAGGGTATCCAGCGATCAGGGAATTCAGGGGAAGTTTTCTTATTTGACAAATAAAGATTTAAAATAAATTCAATGTAGTTTATTTATATTGGCATTGGGTCATAATTTTTCATTAAAAACAATGTTCAAAGAAACATATCAAAAATTTTTAAAGGGGCAGAAAATATAGTTTCCTTTTTGACACCAAACAGAGTGTGTGGCTACTTCTATCTGCCGCCTCTGTGTCTTAAAGGAAAATAGAAGATTAAAAATTGAAATAAAAACTATCAATTTTTGATTTTGCCCTTTAACGAAAAATCTGTTTCCTTCCGGGTTCGTGTTTTGTGATTTTGTGAAGTGCTTACTTCTTGAGGGGTGTTGTGAGCCCCTTGTGGATGGTGATGTTTTTTCTGCAGGATCTGTGCTTATTTTGTAGGAGATATCAGTGTCCATAGGTGGTTCTCGTGTGTACCTTTGAGGAGGGGCAGTTTGCGGATTCACTCTTCGCGGATCTGCAAGATAGGAGTTCTCACACTTTTTAAGGCTGTGTTTTGGAGCGGTCTCGTTCCTAGATGCCTTGGAGCTTACCATCTTGCTTTCTCACATAAGTTTTGCATGTTTTATAAAATATCATTAAAAAACACCAAAAAAACAAAAAAAACAAAACAAAAAAAAATCTAATGTTAGTGCTAATAACTTTTTTTGCACGTTTACAGCTTAGACACTAAGTACATTAAATTTGGCACTGAAGAGGGCCCCCATTTGTGGCCGAAACGTTTGCCTTTTTCATCCCTACAATATATTTTCTGCCCCTTTAAAAATTTTTGATATGTTTCTTTGAACATTGTTTTTAATGAAAAATTATGACCCAATGCCAATATAAATAAACTACATTGAATTTATTTTTGGGTCAAGATAAAAACTGAAGACATTAATACAAACATGTCTCGAAATTATTTAAAATAAAATAAAGAGATTTCTCCGTTCCTGGATATAACAATAAATTAGAAGCTTTTATGTAAATAAAAAAAAAAAATCTTTAAAGATGTTCGCACGGCAGTATATTTCTTGTTTTCCTCATATGTATACAGTGCTTGATGTGTAATATTTGTAAAAATTAAATGAGAGGCTCAGAAAACAGTAAAAAGACTCAATGTACTGAGCCAGCTATTAAGTTAAGATGTAGAGACGAGTGACTATAGTCATCACACGTACCTTAGTTCTCAATAAAAGTACCGAGAATATTGGTCTGGCTTTTGGTTAATGGCCGTTACATAGTTCCTCTTGTCCGATAAGTTAACAAGTACGTACGTACTACTTCTTGGTAATGGCGGAAATAAAGGTCAAGTCGCTCGTGTTAGTACAAACGAGATGACATTTAAACACTCTGATTTCCAAGCGCTTAACGTAAAACTAGCATCTGAGAAGGAACACCCATTTATGGGATTTATGTTACGTATGTACGTATTTACGCGTATACATTTTCTCAATGCACGCGTTGTGTACTTTAGGTATGGAGGTAATAGCAATATTAAATGCCTCCTATTAGGAAATGCAAGAATATAATCGTTTTAATGGTATACTCGCAAAATGCGATTGTACACAACTGTCAAATCCCTTGCATTTATTTTCAAAATTTATGTATATTTAAACATTTTAATGTACAATGATAACATTAAGAGAGTTAATGAAAAGTTTTTCCTAATTTAATAAAAGAACAAATTTATTTTATAAACGTTTCCAAAAATACGTGTAAAATTATTTTATAAGAAACACTTTTTATTTTTATCTGCTGAGAAATTCATAATTTTTTTGACATACGTTTTTAGAGAGTCTGTACTTTTTAAAATGACAATTTGATAAATGATTCAGATATTTTATCGATGATAAGATTATTTATGAATGTTGATAATTGCAAATGATAGTTAAGTTGATTCATCCGATCATAAACATTGCGAATTGTGTTTCTGATAAGGACATTTCATTCGTTTTTGATAATCTTATTCATTTTTTCTTTAAATATAATAAATGATGAACTAATAATTTTTACACAACTACGTTGTCCTTAAATTTATAATACTTGGATAAAAATATTTTACAAATTAAATTTTCTTAAAAAACTAGTCTAAAGTATTCCTTTACAGAATATGTTGGGATAAAGTTTCATAATAAAATTGTGTAATCCTGTAAACCCGAAACTAGATCCCACTACTTTTATCGCTGCGAAAGGTCGTTAGTTCACAGGGGAAGTTTTCGGAGAATAGACTTTAAACTTTAGAGTTAGTTACTTTGCCAAGAATCTTTTATTTGATGAAAAATTAAAATTTAATTAAACCTGTTAAATTAGTTTAAAATGCCTTAAAATATTTTAAAATACTTAGAAATCGTAATTTTATAAAATCTCTTAAAATATTCTGAACCCTCTTGAAACATTCTGAAAGCCCTTAAAATGTCATAAAATTCTTTGAAATTCTAAATCATCTATTTCTTATTAGTCCTGTTAACTTCGTAATTAACTCGAAATCAATTAGATATATTTTTATATATAAAATTCAAGTTTTTGTCAAGTAGAAAATGAAAATTTTAGAAATCATCAAGTATGTGTTATTTTTAATTAGAAAATTAGAGAGCTGAAATGTGAGAACATTGGTATAATTATAAATTTTAAAGAACAGATGATTGTACAATACATAAAATTATATAAAGTATAAAAAAAATCAGTATTTGTTAAGATAAAAAATTTCTATCTGGAGTTAGTAGGCTAGGCGGTTTAATCTCGTTTTTGGCTTTTAATTGATGTCGCTCTGTACGAAACACTCTTGGTTCGTTGCCGAAAAGTTGTAGGATTCAATTGCCAGACATTTTACCCGTTTCTATTGTTCATTATATTTTAAAAATAATATACCTGGATAAAATACTTATGCCAAAGTAGTTTTTAGTAGAGTATCAAGATTTTAAAGAATTTTATTCAAAAATAGTAAATTAAAATAATGAGGCTAAAATATCCGTTTGGTTACCTGCGTCCCAAACTACAAATTCATATACTGAATGTGAAAAATAATAACTTAAAAATTTTACAAATATTTAAAGAACTGTGATTCTCCGATAATGTAGGCAGTGGCAGAAATTTCAAACTTAACTAATTAATTTGAAATTTTACAAATAATTAATCCAACTATGAATCATTTTTATATATTTAAGGTAGTTTTCATCCACGAAAATTAGACCTCAGGCAGAAATAGATAATTTTGCTTTCAAGAATAGCAATATTATTATTGAAGGACTATATTGAAAGAGAAAAGATTATTTTACATAAAAAAAATTTTAAACACAGAAAAATAATTTTATTAATAAATTTTATTTTTGACCAAACTTTTTTTCTTATCGCTTCTTACCAAATTTTAAAAAATTATGCGATTCTTAGAAATAATGAATCATTTTTTCAGAGAAAAGATTTCCCACAACTTCACCGTTTCTGATTTTTAAAAATAAATTCTTTAATGGCTGAAACCATTAAAAAAACATTTTCCAAAACAAAATTATTATAAACCAATTGCTAAGTTTGATTATAATTTATTATTTTTCGAAAATTAGAGATGGTTAAGTTGTAGGGAATCTTTTTCTTGAAAAAATGAACCGTAATTTATTAGAATCGCATCATTTTTTAAAATTTGGCTCGAAGCGATAAGAAAATAAGTTTGGGCAAAAATAAAATTTATTAATAAAATTATTTTTCTATATTTAAAATTTTTTTCATGGAAATTAACCTTTTCTCTTCCAAAATAGCCCTTCAATAATAATATTGCTATTTTTGAAAGCAAAATTATCTATTTTTGCCTGAGGTCTGATTTTCGTGGATCAACTACCTTAAAGAATTTAAAAATGACAAGTAGAGATTAAGAGTCCAGATTTGAAGATATTTAAATGTTTTTTAACTTGTATCATTGAATTCTAATTTCCACTCAGTAACTCTCATATTTTAGGTTAGAATTCATTGAAAATCGCTTGAAAAATTCTGAAAAATTTGAAAATATTTTATTCCTACATAACTCTTCATTACAAGTACAACAAATTTGAACCATCTGTAAATTACAACATTTTTTCAAATTGCACACCGTATGGATTATAAAAATGTCCACTAGGTAATTCATTGCTAAAAAATGTTAATAACAGGGGAATTCAATTGAAAATCGAAAGACACATTCAAATAGAGCGCAAAAGAGATGTCTTGAAAAAATTTTATTGCTACTCTAGGTACATATATATTTTAAGTATTTTAACAATTTTGTCTGCATTTGTTAAATTTACATTCCTAACATGTTGAAATACTTTAGCTAGTTCTAATTTTTGTAATCAATAGATTATAATCAAATTTCGCAACTTTTTCTCAACTACTTTTAACCACACCTTAAAGAATATATTATAAATTGCACAACTCTTGATAATACAAAATTGTAGAAACTCCTCTGGAGCTTAACAAAGAAACATAACAAAGGAATTTAACAAATAAAATTAAAGAATAAAAAAATGTTAATTCGAGTGGGATGAATCGAGGGATATCTCGAATATCAAGTAATGTGAGGCGTTTGAAAAAAAAATACAAAGGTGTGATTCCACCTACACGATGACACTTGACGAGCGGAAAGGCGTGACGAGCGATGAAAGGACCATTTTATCGTGGCTGGGGTGGTTGTCGATGTTACGAATGCACCGCGATATGCGGGCGTAAAATAAAATCAAATAAAGTTATAGGTACAAGCGCACACCATGGGTCGCGGTAATATCTCCGCATTCATGCATATCAGTTCTAAGCGAGGCACATGTTTGGTCGCTATTTGTGTAACGTATATGGCGAGGCACTCATACATAGAAGCTTAACGTAAAAGTTACCAACAAGGGACGTTCTGTCCGTCGCAGTGGGTAACCTCCATAGCCTCCATCTCCATCAGTACCACCCTCCAACAAACTACCCCCTGACGTTCCACCACCCATTTCTGCCAACCCCTAACCGCCCTCAAACTCACCAGTTCACTGTTGTGACGCGTTCGTCAGCTCTCGCTAAATTTCCTTACTAGAGGTGCACACCTCCACCGCACTCCATTAATCACCACCCCCTTCCTCATGCCCACCTATTATGTCCAAGCTTAATTAAAATACCGAAAATCATATTTTAGGGCAGATTCTGATGCACCTCGGATAAGATCGATTATTCGATCGGTTTTCGAGAGGTTTCATCTAGGTGGCAATTTATTCGCTAATCCTTTAAGGATATTTTCACGGTACTGCCAACGTCAAAATTAATCTAATCTTTCTATTACTTCTTATTTGCAAAAAGTTCTTTGCCGAATTCTTTACTATCTTTTTAATTATTTTTCTCTGAAAATTCTCTGTTTGTAATTAATTAGACATTTTTAATGCTGAGTATTGTTTTAGCTACTCTTTCTTTGCAATTAATGAGATTGATCAACCGGAACCACGTGTCCAAATTACTTTTAGATAAGTTTTCTATTTGACAAAATTTCTTTCTGAAAATTCAAAAAATACACCGAAAAATTTTTTTTTCCGAGAGTCAAGTATCACCCATAGTTAAGTCTAACCTAGTTGAAATAACACGGATTCCTGTTTAAGAGAATCACGTACATAGAGTTAAACAAACCAATATAAACCTTGTTACAGAGAAATAAAGAATTCTAGTTCTATTAAGAATTAAATTCAATTAATATTGCTATGCTGTTATTACAAAACTCCGCTGTAAAAAGAATATCTTCTGTATTTATTACTTTTCCACTGTGGAAACGAAAATTTATTTTTGTCAATAATTCTTTAAGACCCACTTTTATCAATATAAATTTTGCTCTAGTAGATTATAAACGTAAAGTTGTTTTTTTTTGGTACGTTTAATACATGCACTGAGAATAAAATGCTATTGAATCAAAAGCATTTCTTTCCAAAAGCATGTATACTATGAATTCATAAAAATATACTACAAGAACCAATAAATATGTTACTAATTCTATAGCATATTGATTTGAATCCGTGATATACATGCTTTTGGAAAGAAATGCTATTGATTCAATAGCATTTTTTTCTCAGTGTGCGCCTGAAAGGATCTGTCCGTGAAATCAACTTGCTTTCTTTGTTTTTCTTACTAAACTTGAACTTTGTCATTTCAACTAGGATTGCAAAGTTGGCGCCTGTCCTAACTAGGCAAAATAGTTGATTCCTTGTACACGATTACAAGGAATTTTTTTCGGTGTATAAGAGAAAACAGTGAATAACGTCTGCTAATTTACAGTGGGTTGACAAATTATTATACTTACTTTGATTTTATTAGTTGCATAAATTCTCCTAATATTGACAATACACATATTAAAATTTTCCCCTGAAAATAAAATGAAAGACGTTTATATTCCATTTTTCAATCAAATTTAATACATTTTTGTGGGTTATTATTTTTATGTATTTTAAATCCTTTTTGTTTTTAGTATTAGAGTTTTTTTGAATTATTACGCCTTTTTTGTTCTAAGTTTAAACTTTTTACGAATCTAGGGAAATTTATCATAACTTTTTTGGAAAGCTTTTACATTCTACGTGAATTTAACTTCAAAATGAGTCGAAGAACATTTAAAAACATCAATTATTTCGGGAATTATTCATAATTTAAGAAAAGTTTTGAAATTTGTACTTTTTCCGCAATATCTTTCTCAAAAATGGACAAAATTACTTCATCTTGAGGTCATTTTTCACATAATTTTGACGTCTTTCATTCTATTTCTAGGGGAAATTTTCAATATGTGTATTGCCAATATTAGAAGAGTTTATGTGACTAACTAAAATAAAGTGAGTATAATAATTTGGACACCCACTGTAGTTACATTGAAAATAATAGCTTGAAATTTAATAATCCACTGCAGCTTTCAATAAGTTTTCAAAATCTATTTCCTCTAAAAAAATATTTTACTAAAATTTTCCTCTAAAAAAGTTAACAGACGTTCTTTATTGTCTTTTAATATGTTTCTGAAGTTTGCAGATACATATTTTGTAAAATAAAATACTTATCTGGCAAAGATCATTCAATAAATATGTCAGTCCAGATGATCTGGTTGTTTCATGGTCTTAATAATGGCTCATTTTTCATCAATTTATAATAATAAATCACAGTGAAGATACAATTGACTTCACGTTTGACTGTACTGCCGCGAAAAATATTTTTTTTTTACAACTGAAAGTTATTTAATTTTTATGAATTCCTCAGAAAGAGCTATTATAAGTCATTAAATATAACTTAATATGCATTTAAGCAGGTTCTTTTTTCACATATACATATAATAGAAAAGTAGAAACTTTTTGAATTTGAAAGATAATTCTTAATCTTAATCTTAATTCTTTTTCCACAAAAATATTTCAAATTCGTAAAAACATATGGGTCATTCCAGATTAGATTGACAGTCCATGTCGCAGATTTGAACGAAATAATTTTTTTTCGGTTCTTTATCAACAATAAATAGACATGTATTTTTTTGTTTGGCCAAACAAAATTTTTTTACAAGTATACGATTTTTCGAATTTTCTAAGAAATGATATTTTCGACATAGCAAACGATCTTAAAAACAATTGATCGCACGAAAATTTTTCCAAATTACGAAAATTAGGGTTTTTACTCTTCTTTACAGAGATTGTTGCGAAAAAACTGTTGAAATATTTTTTAACATACAAAAGTAAAGAAATAAACGCGAAATCGTTTTTTTCCAAATTTGACCCCTTTCGAAATTCCTTTTTTTTCGTGGATTTAGATTCTTTGAAGTATGTTATAAAATATAACGATTGAATCAAAATGGCTGGATCATTGATTCGGAAGTTATGGAATTTCGAAGAGCCTCGCGCGGCCTCGCGCGCAATCCGGGCGCTTTCACACGCGGCGAGCGTTTTGCCGGGCGTAAGTTATAAGTGCTAAAAGTAAAGGTAAACGCTCGCCGCGTGTGAAAGCGCCCGGATTGCGCGCGAGGCCACGCGAGGCTCTTCAAAATTCCATTACTTCCGAATCAATGATACAGCTATTTTGATTCAATCATCATATTTTATAACAGACTTCAAAGAATCTAAATCCACAAAACAAAAAAATTTCGAAAGGGGCCAAATTTAGAAAAAAACGATTTTGCATTTATTTCTTTACTTTTTCTGTTAAATTTGAATTTTAAATATAATCTGCTAGTTTTCTCTGCAACTATTTAATTCTTCAGAATAAAAATTTCAAGTTTGAAAATGTGGATTCTTGGCATATCTTAATTTTTGAAAGCTGCACATGCATAAAAAATCATTCATCTCATATGCGTTCCGAAATATACTTTTTATTACTGCAAAAAATATATCTCCGTCAATGGCGAGGACAAAATCAAAAAATAAGAGGAGGTAAGTATAAAAAAAAAGTAAAGTAGTAAGAGGATGGAACAAGCACCCCGTGTGGAAATTTCGATAGAGGACTAGTGGGGCCCTGACGAGTTTGCCCTATTTATAGTCGGGATCTAGCGTGGAAAACTATCCAGGGCTCCGTCGGTAACATAACGTTTTTGTCGAAGTGGGCCCCACTAGACTTTGTAGTAGGGGTTTAGTGAGGTCAGCCCTTATACTACTTCACCTACAAAAAAGGACACCATTAGGGCTCTATTGGACGTCCGCATTGTATTTAAGTGCATATATCAGCAGAGTCTCGTGACCAATTTTGTTCAGGTATCTCACTGAAAAAATAATAAATAAAAAGGATTTTCCACACTGAAAGAAAAAGTACAGGGTAAATTCGAGTTAATAATCTAATAATTACGGTTTTTAACGGCAACGGAGGATTATTCGCTTGGAAGGTTAAGATTACTGTTTTCACAGTAAAAAATCTGTTTTCATCTAAGAAATTTTTTCTGAGTAAATTGACAGTATTTTTTCATTACACGTACACCGAAAAAAAATCTCAGTAGGTTGGACTACTTTTTTACTTACTTTCCGTAGTTCGCAATTGCCCCAGTGTCATTTTTGAAGTTGAGTGAACTGCAGGAACATAGGTAAATCAAATAAGAATTTTTTAAGATTTTTAATTATTAAATTGATTTTCTGTAAAATAAAATATTTTTGAAAGAAATAGATCAAATTTTTGAAGCAAAGAACATTAGATAATAAAAAGATTTATATACATTTTAGAATTATTAATTTTCATTATTGTATATTAGTGATACTTTATACAGGTTATGATTCCTTTAATTTTTGTTTTCAAGAGTAAAATCAACGTATGTTCAGAATCTAAAAAATTGGAGTTTTTTCAATTCCAAAAATATGATGAAACTTTTGAATCAAGAAAATGATCTCATAACGAAATTATGCATTCAAGTTCGCAATAAGAAATTCAAACTAATGAAGTACTATTTAAAAAAATAGTAGACTTATTTACTTTTCATCAGTTTGTTTTTCTAACTACTTTTATGTAGTAACTTCTACTGCTCATGTTTACTATGAAAGCTTTAATTGATTTTACTAATCACCCTATGTTAATTGAACTATATGTCTAGTTATTGTTACTACCTCGACACAATCAGATACACACACATGCAAGCACGTGCTCGCATATGATTATTATGATTACATGCGAATTCGAGTCAAAATTATAAAAAAAGTTTTCTTAAAAGTGCTTGATTCCTCTTAAGTAATGATTTTATCTAAGACCGTGTTCAGAAAATCTCCATTTTTCTCATTTAAGATCAAATTTTAATGGGAATAAAGAATAAAGGTTATGTTGTATCTAATCGACCTAACCTTAACCACAAATATTACAAGTAGGGATTCTCTAGTCGGGGCCCCGACAGATACAAATAGATTTTCCATACTTAAGCGAAACAAGGAATTCCTCACTGGCACCTGACAGGGCCCCTATCAGCTTTTTCTGGCCTAGAAATACTAATCGGGTGCCAACAGTGCCTCTACCAGTTTTTTCTATTTTAGGAATTTCTAGTCCGGGCCCCACTAGAACCCAACTTGAAATAAGGAAAGATAGGGAAATTTCTACACTGGACTGTAATGTGATACTGGGAGGAGGCGCAGTAGAGTTCGGAGTCGGTTTTATTACTTTAAGAACGGTAACGAAAATGAGAATATTACCAAGAATATAACCGTCGGATAAATTCTTTTGGAATTTATGAGAATTTTGTTATTTTGGCTTGTTAAACATGTTAAACAATGAAAATGAATTAATACTGCAATATGAAATTATCTCTTAAACTTTGTATGTGCATTTTATTTGTGCAGAAGAAAGTGAAAAACGAGAACTAAAAGAGTATAATATTATAGGTTATGTTCCAGAGATCTAGTTTAAAGTATTATTGCGGAAATTATTGTATGGAAATCATAAATTTTTGTATCAAAATTGGAATTACTTAACATCAGTGGGAGTTAATACAGGAGTTTATTTGGTTAATTATAATTATAATGGTTGAATGAAAAAAATTCCCTAACTTTCTTCAGTTTTACTTGACATTCCCTGCCGATTTATAAATTCCGTGACCTGCAATGACACCGAAAAATGGAAAAAAAATCAAAACTATTTTGTTCCTTAAAAATTTGAATTTTGATAAATAGATATATGATTTAATATATTATATACATTTTTTATAGTATAATAAAGGATTTTATATATACACTGAAAAAAAAAATTCGACGATACAGACATAATTGTGGTTCCTTGACCTATATTATATTGGAGATTTACCGAAAACCAAGGTTTGCTTGTATTAGTTCAGCCTGTATGTGTATTCCAAACATATGAATTGCTATTGCAGCAATATTTTTGATTAACTGTCAAATATATTTTGTTGAATTACTTAAAAACATTCGGCTATATTCATATGACTGATAAATCCCAAGCATTTCTTTCAGTCTATTCTATAATTATATAGATAATATAAATTCAAGTTAATATATTAATTTAAGATTTTTAGTATTCAGTGTATTAAATTCAAAATAAACCTAACCTCAAATTTTAACAGTATATAATTTAAATATATTAGCATTAAAACTGTTTTTAGGTTTTTCTTTATACAAATATATTTATATAAGTGAGAGCCTCTTATTTAACTATGAAGGTACTCAAAATATTGATAAATAATTATTTAAATCATAATTTAATATAATATATAATAATAAAATTATAATTATTATAATAATATAATAAAATTCTGTAATATTCTCGGTTATATTATTTGAACTTGAATTCTCCAGAAATTAAGAACTCTATGGCGCAGAACCCAGATGAAGTTATGCTGACTAACTGAGGGAAAAAATTATTTATTGCTATATGCTTGACAATAACGACCTAGTCTATGTAAACCCCCTTCTTCCTGCATAATAAACCGTCATTGGCTTCACTGCTTCCTCTACCCCTGTAGCTCTATATTCTATATCGTATATCCGCACGAAAAATAAGTTCGTAGTTCCGCGAGGTAATACATATAAATATGTACTATAACTTCACAGAGAGATCATTTTTATTATTCCACTAGCTGTGCGTGAAACAGGCGTTTCTAGGCTCGTATATTTTCTGGGTTGCTACCAAGGTACTTCGTAACTGTCCTTCTGTATGCACAGATCCTTTGAACTTATGGGATTTTGGGATATATGTATGAATCAACAGAATACTTCCCACCATAAGACTAGATTAGTCTTTGTCTTTTCAATCCAGAAAAAATCTCTGCAAATAATTTGAAAAATCGTTTAAATTTCAGAACATATAAATGTAATGTTTTGAGTTGATCGAAAACTTTTTACGGATTCCTTTAGCAAAAATTCTTTATCAATCTTTTTTGTCTAATTAATTTTGAGAAAAAACTTGTATGGTATTTTTACACTGAGAAACATTTCTTTAGAATAAATAATAAAATTGAATGAAGATTTAGTATAATAGTGTTTTAAAATGGGGAAAGCCGAGGTTTTATTATATTTATTCATATTATGGCATCGAAATTCAATATAGTCATAACAGTAATTTTTTTTTATCATTTGTAATTTAAAAACAAACGTACATATGTATACCAATTTAAGAGATCAATAATTAATTTTCTAGTGGAAATAAATATCCTGCACGCCCGATAGGTTACTGAGTGAAAATTAATTAAACACAAAATAATATATTTTTTGATTATGTTGAGTGTTGATAAATTTAGAAAGTAGTGTTTTTACGTTCTATTTGACTGTGCTTTTTCAAATTTCCGATTTTATTTCTATTTTATTGAAATTATTTAAAGATGAGTTGCCAATTAGACATTTTTATGAACGATTTAAATAATTTGGTAACTTTCAAAAAAACAACAATGTATGGGCACTTATGCAAGAATAGAATCAATAAGTTTCACATTTAAAAAAAAAATGTTCAAGCTGCTTTCTTCAAGTTCTATCCCAAAATATCCCAATTATTTTAAGCGGAAATATATTTCAAATATAGCTTACAGAAATTTATGGTTGAAAGTGTAAATAATTAAAATATTTATGGTGAAAATTTAATGTTAAATTTATAATAATAATAAAAATTCAAATGGAAATATAAAGAAATTAAAGTCTGATATTGTCGTGACGTTGACTTGATGTAATTTCACATGAATTTAGTGATATTCATGAGACATCTAATCAAGAGATCATTTATGTATTTCAAAGTATTATTTAAACGCAGATGTGAAAATCATAAAACAGGTACATTAAAACGAAATAGGCAGTGAAACCAATCCGTGAATCGTGTGCATCAGCATATCCTATTGGATGCAGTTGTATGAGGTTCCGTTTACGTGACGTATTCGGGTCAATTTAAATCGGAAACGCAGCTCCCTTAACGCATTACATCTTCTCGTTGCAAGCAATGGATTTTGTACAGTACAAACCCATTACTGAGTTTACTTGCATTTACGTCTATAATTCCATGAGATTTTATAGGCGACATTTCGCTCGAAGTACGTTCATTTGGTTTATATATAACAATGAACTTTTGTCTTGCTAATCAAAATTCTCCTATTTAATACTAAAATCAACAATTTAACGAAAAACCTCTCTTCCTTCTACGACACCTTTGAGATCTGTTTTTATTGTTATATACATCTAAATTAATTTTCCCTATTTTATTTAGAATTATTCGTGTATTTCATTCAGAAACTGCAGCTTATGAAAAAGTTATAAAGAATTTTACAAATATGAAAAAAATCTATGGCTTAATTTTCCTCAAAAGCACATTTATCTTTTTATTTTTTTCACTCACTTCTCAATTTACAGTGGGTTGTCAAATTATTATACTTACTTTGCTTTTTTTAGTTGCATACACATAAAATCTCCTAATATTCACAATACACATATTGAAATTTTTCCCGTATAATAACATTAAGGTAGTTCGTTCACGAAAATTAGACTTCAGGCAAAAATAGATAATTTAGCTTTCAAGATTAGCAATATTATTATTGGAGGGCTAATTTGAAAGAGAAAAGATTATTTTTCATGAAAAAAATTTGATTTGATCACATCATTTTTAAAAATTTGGCTCGAAGCGATAAGAAAATAAGTTTGGGCAAAAATAAAATTTATTAATAAAATTATTTTTTTGCGTTTCAAATTTTTTTCATGAAAAATAATCTTTTCTCTTTCAAAATAGCCTTTCAATAATAATTTGAAATGAATTGAAGAACATCTATCAATTATTTCGGAAGTTATTTGTAGTTTAAAAAAGTTTGAAATTTGACTTTTTTCACAATATTTTTCTTAAAAATGGACAAAAACACTTAATCTTGAGGTCGTTTTATGCATAATTTTGACTTCTTTAAAGTTATTTTTTGGGAAAAATTTTAATATGCATATTGTACTCTCTAAATCTGAATCAGTCAAATTTCCACTGATTGGATCAGTGATTTGCCTTTTCACTCCTCATCAGTGAAAAAAATATTTTTCACTGTCAAATCAGTCAATTTTCACTGAAATGATCAGTGAAATTTGACTGATTTACAGTAAACTCTTTTTAGCTATTTGAATCAGTCAAATTTCACTCATAATCAGTAGATTTTGACTGATTCAAAGTTAGTGAACAACTAAAAAAAAACAAAGTACACTCCACGCTCCCTTATACGACGATCTCGGGACCGAGGTCTTTCCTTTATACGACGGCGCGTTTCTATTGCTGTTCAGGAATTTAAATTCGTTAATTTTTAGCAAATTTTAAATCAGTTTCAACATTGAATTATCAGTCAATATAGGGTTTTTTCAGTAAAACACAAAAGTTATTGAAAACCTAAATACAATGAGCCCAGATTAAAGTTATTTTATTAATTGAGGAGTTATATTCAATAAGGCGACAGGCGCTCGAAAACCTGTAAAAGTATTGTCCGCCTCGTGATGTCATAGTCAAAAATTGAAAATCAAAATTCGAAAAAACCAAAAACATGGTTTTATAGCTCGTGAAAAATGAATGTTAGTTTCCCCTTACAGTTTTTTTATAACGTTGCAAATTTTCGAGTAAGTTAATAAAAAGTGTGTTGATTTTAAAGCATAGAAACCATGTTTTATTTCAATCCACTCGCCTCAAAAAATTCATTAATTAACGGATTGCGAAATTTTTTTTTGCGTTCTACTCGTGAATCTCTGGTGGAGGCGACAGTGCTTGCAAAAAATTTTTTTGTTCATTGTTAAATGTTTTTTTTTTAATCTGAAGAAAAAACTATGTTTTTCGAGCTTCGGACCGAAAAAGTGATCGAGGAAGTTTGAGCTACAGTAAACTTCCCGCGAACAAGTTGATCATTAGTATATGGAGCAACTTTTTGGAAAATATCAACTCGATTGAACAATTACTTTCGAAAATACAACGAGTTGAACGCAAATGCGAATTAGGTTTTGACGCTCATTTTGATCGCATGCCACTCCTACTCTCTTTCTCTATCTTCCTTCGCTTCTACTCATCGGCGCGCCTGCATTGCTCGTAACAAAACCGATAAAATCGCGTCAAAACCTAATTCGCATTTGCGTTCAATTCGTTGTATTTTCGAAAGTAATTGTTCAATTGAGTTGATATTTTCCAAAAAGTTGCTCCATATACTAGTGATCAACTTGTTCGCGGGAAGTTTACTGTAGCTCAAACTTCCTCGATCATTTTTTCAGTCCGAAGCTCGAAAAACATAGTTTCTTCTTCGGATTAAAAAAAACCATTTAACAATGAACAAAAAAATTTTTTGCAAGCACTGTCGCCTCCGCCAGAGATTCACGTGTAGAACGCAAAAAAAAATTTCGCAATCCGTTAATTAATGAAATTTTCGAGGCGAGTGGATTGAAATAAAACATGGTTTCTATGCTTTAAAACCAACACACTTTTTACTAATTTACTCGAAAATTTGCAACGTTATAAAAAAACTGTAAGGGGAAACTAACATTCATTTTTTACGAGCTATGAAACCATATTTTTGGTTTTTTCGAATTTCGATTTTCAATTTTTTACTATGACATCACGAGGCGAACAATACTTCTACAGGTTTTCGAGTGCCTGTCGCCTTATTGAATATAACTCCTCAATTATGCAAAATGATAGAAAAAAATGCCCTTTATAATCGTTATAATTTTGTAGGAATCCCCCTTTATAATTAGCCAAGAAATATTAAAAAGATGTTTTTCTTTTCAATAGATATTATTTATATTTGAAGAAACATTGAAATATCCACTATCTTGCAATATTTTCTTCAAATATCAAAAAATCTTTTTAATTGGGGCTCATTTTATGTAGAATTTCAATTTCATCGTCCGGATTATCAATTTTAAAAATAAGCAGTGTATATTAGTTTATAAATCAGAATAAATATTCATGTAAAAAAAAAACTATAGCTCAAAATTGTTACATGTTACTATGTTCAATAATTTAAACAAATTTGTCGTGATTTGGTGTCTTGAAGATAAAGAAGAAACTATAATAGGGGAAAAGAACTGAATCGGGCGATGAAAACCACAAACGTCTCGACGACTGATATTGCCGTGACGTTAACTTGAAGTGTTTTCAGATGAATTTAGTGCTATTCATCAGACACCTAATTAACAATTTCCAACGCCCTCCGAGTATTAATCGTGCTGCTCTGAAGGTTTTGCGACTTACGAAGGGAAAATTTAATTAACTTGTTCTGCATTTGATAGACTCGGTAAAAACTTTCTGTCTCACTTTTTATGTAATGCTCGTAATTAATGTTGCTCAAAAAATTGCTAACAAATGCAAAAGTGAGAGTTTTATTTGAAGAAGAGAAGAGCATCCAAGAGCTTTACATAATTTTCAATACCCTGGAGTTATATGCTCGTAAATACTTAACTTGTTGAAAATATGTTAAGCATCTATTCAACTGAGATTTACATCAAATGAATCGTTTTCTAAAAGTGAACGTTGTAAAGGGAAGAAAAAGTAAGAAGCCAACGTTACCCTCATCCACATGTGCAGCTTTAACAATTTTTATGAAACTGATGTACTTACAGTTCTGAACGTTCATTGAACGATGACAATTTTTTTTCATTCGAAACAAAATTAATGATTATGTTTATATTTATGGTTCTAAAAATATACAATCTTTCATAAAATATACGCTACTTTTTAATTTACTGAAGCGAGAACTAATCATTTAGTTTTCAAAAATAGTATTTTCCATCGTTCAATGAACGTTCAGAACTGTAAGTACATGAAACTGTCATTTCTGTTGCACTCCTTTATCATCTTTGAGAGAGAACATTGATAAAATAAAATAATTTTGATTACTTTAGTAAATCAACTTTAGCGAAAATTGATCTATTTATTCTTAGAGATTATTTTTTAATAAATGTATAGTTACTTTTTCATGTAAAAATAAATGTTTATGTACAAAAAAAAATATATATGTATAATCATTTCGTCAATTTTTTTATGATTAAGGATTTTATTTATTTTTTATTTTTTAATGTTACAAACAGAAAGCTTTTGGCTCTTTTCAAAGATTCTGATTTTTAAACAATTATTATATAAATTGTCCAAATGGAAAAAAATACTCGAAAAAATTGCAATTCTTATAAATTTCAATATTACTAAACTTACATTCTGTTTCCTTAATTAGAATTTACATCTAAAATGCTGAAGTATGAAAAAAATTTCAAAGAAATGCTTTAGATTTCACTTCACTTTTGTCATATCGTCAAAATATACAAAAACAGAATTTTCCAGACGAAAAATAAACCTTTATAAAGATGAACCAAATTTGAATCATTCAGAACTCAAAATAATCTTAGACCTGTTTTGAATAATCAAAAACATCATTTTCTTTTGAAATAAAATAATAACCTTGTAATTTAACCTTCCTTGCAAATTATAAGATTTTTTTGAACTTTTGACTTTGTAACATTGGTGCTTTAGAATTTAAAATATGTGTATTTTTCTTTGGTAATAGACAATTTAATATCTTATTAAGCGATTTAAGGCGAAAAGAAAAAGTGGTATTAAATTATAGAGCAATAGATGAAGGTTTCTTGACAAAACGGGAAAAATAATACCCGGAACACCAAAATCCTAACTTTGGTATAGGATTATAACATGTATCCGCTTATCAATACTTAACTATTATTTATAAAGTCGATTGCTATTCTCATTTATTCATGTTACTTTGCTTCTGTGTTCAGACTCTTAAATAATCGTCATTGTCCTCAAATTAGTCAATTTTAACATTATTCTTTTTTTAAAGAAATTAGCCAAGAAATATTAAAAAGATGTTTTTCTTTTTAGATATTATTTATATTTCAAGAAACATTGAAATATCCACTATCTTGCAATATTTTCTTCAAATATCAAAAAATATTTTTATTTGGGGCTCATTTTATGTAGAATTTCAATTTCAATTAGTCAATTTTAACATTATTCTTTTTTTGAAGAAATTTCTTTTCCATCGTTCAAATAATGTTCAGAACTGTAAGTTTATTTACGTAACTTATTATATTCATGTTACTTTGCTTCTGTGTTCAGACTCTCAAATAATCTTCATTGTCCTCAAAGTAGTCAATTTTAACATTATTCTTTTTTTAAAGAAATTCTTTTTCCATCGTTCAAATAACATTCAGAACTGTAAGTTTATTTATGTAACTTCTTACTGGTTTTCAAGTATAGTGAGATTTAGGACAAAAATTTATGTTTATAGCATAATATCCCCAAAATTTATACATGTTGTGAAAATTTCAAATAACAATTTTCAAGTAAATTATAATCAAAAATCCACTTTATGACCCGCTAGTAGAAAAATATTATTTTTCTTTGACTTAGTATTTTATGTAGAATTTCAATTTCAATTAGTCAATTTTAACATTATTCTTTTTTTGAAGAAATTTCTTTTCCATCGTTCAAATAATGTTCAGAACTGTAAGTTTATTTACGTAACTTATTATATTCATGTTACTTTGCTTCTGTGTTCAGACTCTCAAAAATTTCAAACTCAACTAATTAATTTGAAATCTTCATTGTCCTCAAAGTAGTCAATTTTAACATTATTCTTTTTTTAAAGAAATTCTTTTTCCATCGTTCAAATAACATTCAGAACTGTAAGTTTATTTATGTAACTTCTTACTGGTTTTCAAGTATAGTGAGATTTAGGACAAAAATTTATGTTTATAGCATAATATCCCCAAAATTTATACATGTTGTGAAAATTTCAAATAACAATTTTCAAGTAAATTATAATCAAAAATCCACTTTATGACCCGCTAGTAGAAAAATATTATTTTTCTTTGAATTAGTTTAGTGGTAGCGATTAACATAATAATGTTGCCCTTTGAGAAAAACGATAAGGAATTTTCTTTAAATTCAGCAAACTTTAACAATAAAATTACTAAGAAAGGCCTTCCAATAATGACTTATAATAGTAACGACAATAGCACATTGTGTAACTAGGAAAAAAAAGTTTATTTTGCGAGTGTTAAGTTTGATGTCTGAGCAAAGCGAGGTCAACAATCACACGAGTAAAATAAATGTTTTCCCTGTATTACACACAATTTTTTTTTCTACTGCAGGGAGCAAAAAATGGATTTTGTTGCCCCGCAGGCGGCAATAAAATGCACTTTATGACCCGCTAGTAGAAAAACTGAATTTTTTATAGAAATATATGTCTTATTTTATAATAATGATTCAAAACAATATTAGAGGGAGAAATGAGGCGCAATAATTATTATTTCTAGTAAACTGAACATTTTTCGCAGCTAAAATACTAAATTTTAAAAAAATAATACCAAAATTTAATAAAATTTATATTAAAGTTTGCTATAATCTATAGTTATTCTAAACATGGTCATTCCTTGTATGTGCCGGTATTTAATTAAGTGTAATTCCAAGAGATGGTCTTGTTGCCTTAAGGATATTTATAATATCGGCAGATGAGATAAAATAAAAGTATTTTCCACACAAGCCTATCTCACTACTAACCATTCCAAGTAAATTACCTCCGGAAACCAAAGGACTACCAGTATCTTTCTGCAAATCAGATGAAAAGATTATTTTTCGTTAATTGTTTTAATGGATGGTTTTTCAGAAATACAAAAACAATTTCTCTATGCAGATAATTAAATTAATGTAGTTAATTACTTTTTCAACCCTTCGATGGTCATCTTGAACTTTAGCGCAGGCATAATAATGGTTTTCAACTTTTTTATCAAATTTTCCATCGCATTCCTGAATGTCTACATATATGACAGTTATCTGCATTACAGTAAGTAAAACGTTTCTTATCATTGGTGCACTTTGATAACCCCATCCAAACATTTCAAGCTCAACGGGTGGTATATTTATTACAAAAAAATATAGCATATATGTTATTGTATTTGTACCATACGTGGTTTCTCCAATCTATAAGCCATATTTTTATTTTTTAAATTCAGTGAATCATTGCATTAATTAAGTGGTTCAGCTTTTGAAAACCTACTTGTCTCTATCGAAACTAATTCTATATAACTGAAGCATATACCAGGGGTGTTAGTTGAAATTTTCCGGTTTTTTCACTAAAGAAAACACTTAATTCTCAAGGGAATCTCAAAAAAATTTTATTCAAAGTATTGACCATTGGATTCTACACATTTTGCCCATCTTTCAGGCAAATTATGGATGCCATTCCAAAAAAAATTTTTCTCTTTCAAGGCAAACCATTCGACGAGCCATTTTTCGACTTCTTCAAAATTGGCGAAGCGCTGCTCTGATGCGAGTGAGTGTCCCATCGATGCGAAAAGGTGATAGTCGGACGGGTCAAGGTCTGGAGAGTACGGCGGGTGCGATAATATTTCCCTATTCAATGCTTTTAATGTGTTCTTCACCACTTTAGCGGTAAGAGACGGTGCTTTGTCATGTTGTAGGATAACTTTGCCATGTCTTCGGGCCCATTCCGGCCGTTTTTCGATCAACGCATGATTCAAATTGATAATTTGCTGTCGGTAGCGATCCGTATTCACCGTCTCACCAGGTTTTAATAACTCGAAGTACACCACACCACACTGGTCCCACCAAACACAGAGCATTGTCTTACGGCCACAGCGATTTCGCCTTGGAGTCGATGGGCCGACCTCACCAGGTGAAAGCCATGATTTTTTCCGCTTCGGGTTCTCGAAATAAATGCATTTTTCGTCCCCCGTGACAACTCGATGCAGAAAAGATTTCCTTTCCAACCGTTGAAGCAGCATTTGACAAATGGTTTTTCGATTTTCCATTTGTCTATCGTTCAGTTGGTGTGGTACCCATTTTCCATACTTTTGGAGTTTTCCCATAGCTTTTAAACGTTGGCAAATTGCTCCTCAAGTCACATTTAGTGTTTGTGCCAATTGTTGTTGCGATTGGGTTGGGTCTTCATCCAATAACGCCTGCAATTCCTCGTCTTCGAACTTTTTCGCTGCACCAGGATGTTCATTGTCTGTTGAATCGAAATACCCACTTTTAAATTGACGAAACCATATCTCACATGTTCTCATCACTGGAGCATGTTCACCATAAGTTTCTACCAGCAATCGATGAGCTTCAACTGCTTTTTTCTTTTGATGAAATAAGAAAAGCAACGAATGCCGCAAATGTGATTTACTTGGAACGAAACTCGACATGTTCACTGAGGTAAACAACTATGATGCTATTATTTTGGCAGAATGTAATTGTGTATTTTTGAAGGTTATTGTCCATAGAAAAATATGACATAGATGCCAAATCATAGAAATGTATACATATCTCTAGCGACATCTATGAGTAAAACCGGCAAATTTCAACTAACATCCCTAGTATAAAAGACCTTTATTTTCAAGTCAAAGATCTATTTAAAACATCTCTCTGATTTCAAGTTTCAGTATAATTCTACATTATTTTTAAGTCTCAATGAATATAAGTAATAAATAAATTTAAAAAAAATTAATCAGCAAACTTACCTTTACGATTGCAATGTCAGATAATTCATTATTCGAAAGTTTAACTGGCTCGACTTGTACAACTAAACGTTCTGTTTCAGCAAAATTTGCAGTTGTTAAATTATTTTCTTTCAAATGCTCCATCAATTTGTTTCCACATTCCATTGAAGTACTAATGGAGGTTTGAGAATGAAAGACACCACAGCATAAGTGACTTTTATTATATTTGAAAGATACCACAGCTAAACTTGATTGTGTCGTTAAAGGGTTTCCATTGATTATTTTACTATCCAGTAGAGATGGATTGTACACTGTGAAATACATTTTTCATTGGTATATTATCATAATTACAAATTTTTTAAATTAATAATACTACTTTTAGCTAATTAAAACAGCTAACATCGTCTCGAATTTGTAAGTAAATGAAGATGTTATTGAAAGACTTTTGTTATGGAAATCAACCTAAATTATAATTATAATTTACTATCATTCACTGTACATTAGGTTGGCTCAAATGATCAAAAATCAATTGATATATTATAGAATCATTGGCTCTCATTTAAAATCAGATATTTTATTAATTCAAATGTATGTACTATAGAATCTGTAGCATGAATATTAAACAAAAATTAATCCCCAGTGTAAAAGACATGATCTCCCTGTAATCTTTTCCAATGGATCAGAAAATAATTCATACCAAGTTTGAGCAAAATCGGTTAATAATAACACGTACCGCACAGGGGATGAAGTTTTCCTTAAGAATAAAATGGAAATAATCCACTTTTTTGAATTTTGCAATCGAATTTTTAAAATATACTATATAATTATTTTGAAACTCATTATACCTATGTATTTTGAAGCGCTGATTGCGAATATGATAAAAATACCCACAAATTTGATTTTTAAGGTCAAAACTAAAAAAAAATGTTTTTAACAAGTTTTTTCATTTTATGTTGATAATTATTGATCTAGGAAAGAAATATATCTTACAAAAGCTGTAGCGGATGAAAATATCTATCTGTAATGTTCCAGACATTTTTGCCCTAAAACCATTATTTTTTTAATAAAATAAGATTTTCAAAACAAAAAAAAAATTGCCAAAACTCATTGAGGGTGTAGTTCCGAGTAGGTGAACCTTCCGATTTCCTTTAAACTCCCCATATTTACGTATTTTGATGCGTTGATTACGAATACAATGGTGAAAATTGCCGGCTAGTCGATTTTCATGGTGAAACCATTAAAAAACTATAAAAATCATGTTTGTTTGCGTTTATCTCAACCAATATGCAAAATTTCGCAAAATATTCCAAATATAACTTGTAGACCTCATCGAGATACACTTTTTTGTTGTATGCATTTTTTTCTACGATTGTTATTTTCTGAGAAAATTAGTGATACATTTGATATCGAATTTAAATACCCAAAAATGATACAAGCTACACGTCATGTAAAACCAAGTATTTTATGCAATTTATTTTCCTATCTCATGTGTCCTGTTATTTTTTCACCCTTTTTTCGCCCTGCAACCCTGTACTTCATGGACTTTTAACCCTACATTTCTTAATTTCTCTTAATGACTTACAGTACCGGTCACAATTGTGGGACCACTTGTTTTTCGATAATTGCTTAAATTATCCTAATTTGAATTAATTAGGTGAAAAAATTTGTTTTCTTAATTAAATTCAAGGTTAAAGTTTAAATAAAAAAGTTTGAAAAATTCCAATATTGCTTTTGCTGGGAAAAACATTTTTATATGATATATAAAACATGTAATCATGATTTTTGTATCGAATTCCCTTAAAATATATATTCATATGATCTTTATTATGATTTACCTACAGATGAAATGTTTTCGAAATTTTTCTACTTTTTCGTTACAATTTCAACTCTTTGCATTATACAAGAAAAAAATTATAGATTTATAATGACAATTTACTGCGATTCTATAGAATCTTAGCTTTAAAATGAACCTAAGAACATTAAGAAATGTTGATTGTTTCAAAAGTTATTTAAAATTTAAGAAAACATTGAAATTCGGACTTTTCTTGCAATAACTTCTTCAATATTTAACGAAATGACTTCATTCCAGACTAATTTTAAAGATATTTTTGATGGCTTTTATATTATTCAGAGTATAAATTTCATCACTCACAGAATTGAAATTAAGATAATTTAAGCAATCATCAAAAAAACAGGTGGTCCCACAATTCTGACCGGTAGTGTATATATACCAGGCCCAAATTTCACATCATATGCGGGTCCCGAAATCTTCACTTTATGGGCCCCAAAAAATACATTGTCTGTTTGAATCCATTTAATAGGGGTTGATTTGAATTGAAAAAAACTCATTTTTATGTGAATTACACAAATAACACAGGTCTGCATGGTTTTGTTCTGGAATAGCTGAAGAATATTTCCGAAGTAAATTTGGGCGCGGAAACCGAATCCGGGGTCAGAATTGCTTCATCACGTCAGGTTTTTGAGTAATCCTAACCTAAAAGTGCAAAAAACGCGGTTTTTCGCTTTACTTGAGCCCCTATAACTTCGCAAATTTTTATTATTTGGCAAATCTGAAAAACCACCAAGAAGAGCCACTTTTCAGCTTTCCATTTCACTAATTATATGTATGATTTGAACTTTTATAACGTCCTATAAGTTTGTCTCTTCATATGTCGCTCATTGTGAAACCTGCAATTTTTTTATTCATTGGCGATATCTCTGATTATAAAAGTTCAAATATTACATATAATTGGTGAAATGGAAATCTGAAAAGTGGCTCTTTTTGTTGGTTTTTTCAGATTTGGAAAATAATAAAAATTCGCGAAGTTATGAGTGCTCAAATAAAGCGAAAAACGGTGTTTTTTGCACTTTTAGGTTAGGATTACTCAAAAACCTGAAGTGCTGGAGCAGTTCTGAGACCGGATTTGGATTCTACGGGAAAAGCTACTTTGAAAATGACTCCTATCTTTTCTAGAACAAATTCAACATTTTTTTTGCAGACCTGTGTAATGATTTGCTTTAACACGTTGCAATGAAGTGAAAAGAACTCATCCATTTCATATATAGGGCGAGGCACATAAATTGTTACAGAGCGATAGCACTCAAACTATTGATCATATCCAAAAATTTTTCAGACAAATGTTTCAGTGTTCGAGAAGGCCATCATACTCGACCACCCTATTTTTTTATCGGCGGAGGCGCTGAATCTACGTCAAGGTCAAGTCCACTTTTTAAAATGGAACCATATATGACCATGAATGACCTTGTGTTGTAGGTCGCTGAATTCGTCTTAAAATCGGTAATAATGTCATTGAAAAAAACTACGTGGTTCCATTTAAAAAAGTGGAGTTGACCTTGACGTAGCTTCAACGCCTCCACCGATAAAAAATTAGGGTGGTGCCTCACTCTGTATAATAAAACAAGAATTACATTGAATACACATTATTAAAATATTTGTCTAGTCAATCAACATGAAGAGGTAAAAATTGTTTCCACGTTGCGTTACTTGCGCAAAAGATGGACGCGAAGCATTACTTTTTGTGAATAGATTTTATTTGATACACAACGTTTTTTTTTGGAAGTGTTTTTTATAAAAAAATACAGTTTAATTGAATTAAAAACCAAAATTCGGAATTTACTTTTGAATTCTTTTTCCTGATGAAAACAAATTTAAATTTTTTCTGTAAAAAACACTTTCCGTAGAAAAGATGCATGTCTATTAATATATTTTTAGTATAATTACCTATGGCAGCCGCGACAGATAGACACGTGTATGACAGAAAAGAAATAATTATCTTCATTTTTATTAACTTTGCCAGAACTGACAGAATTTTCCATGCGGAGCGATTTTATAACACATACTAAAAGAATGTCAATAACAATTTTAATCACGAAAAATATTATTGAATGTTTACAGAGGATTTAAAAGCTTGTTAAAATTGTTACTTTTAAAATGTTTACATAAATGGAATTGTGAGAATAATGTGTAATGCGCTCAGGTAAAATAAAAAGAAAGAAATATACTATTTTTTATTAATTTTTTCATGTTAAAAGAGGACTAAGTCCACTCAGGTGCATTTTGAAAAAAATTCATAAAACTGTATAGCGTTGTGTATGTTTAGAATTTCGGAACTATAAAATTGCTGAATATTCTTTTCAGTAAATTGTATAAAAAAATGTATTAAAAATCCTTAATTTTGGAAAAGGTTGACCAGCAAAACACTACATTTTTGTTATAAAATAAATATATACTAGAACTGCTAAATTTTTAAATTTTACTCATAATTGACAAAAATGAATAATTTCATAGCTTTTTCCGTTTAAAAATGTGTTTTATTCACTTTTTAAACCCTATTATTTTTACTCATTATCTTTTCATATCTAAAGCATAAAAAATACTGCATGAAAAAAACTTAATAGTTGAACTAACGATATTTATCCCTCATTTCACCGTTAACCCGTTTCCGCCGAAAACGCCACTCGCGGTACATTGGTCTTCGGGAGCTCATAACTAATGCTGTAGGCTTAAAAAAAAATTCAGAGAGACATATTTTTAAAGCTTAAGACCGGCCCTTTCCCATAGCGAACTCAAAATTGCTTCAACATATTATTAATTATGAACAAATTTTGTTTAAACAAAAAAAAAGCATGATTTTTCCGCTCTCTTTTTTTTAAAACTGAGTTTTCAAGAGCTTTCCTGTTAGCAATCAACCTGGGACCTTTTCAGTCGGTGGAATAAATGTCTGAACTTTAAGAACCCATGGTTCAAAGTTCGATTTTAGGCCTTGGTATTTCCAAAATGGCGCCCTAACCGCAAAATTTTTTCAAATACATTCATGATTTTTTAAATTGAAAACTATGAACTTTCGGTGAAAACACCAGGAGTGAAAAAGTTCTTGAAATTACTCAAAGAATGCCCTTACATTTTTCCAACTGCTTTCGAGGAATTTTTTTATTTTTTGTAAATGGTTAATTTTTGCAAAATCCAAAAATTGTTCAAAACGCTTCCTAAAAATTATTTTGGATTCTTTGGCTAATTCGTGATTTTATTTTTTATATTTGTTCATTTAAAAAAAATTGTTATCATTTTTCAAGTGATAAAAAAAATCTAAAGAAAACAACGAAAAAGTCTATCTATATTCGTCAACCTTTACGATGATGATAGTTGGGCAACGTAGACTTTGTTTATGGCAGACAGACGATAGGAGTTTTTTGACAATAGTATTTTGAAATGAGGAATTTCTTTTGACAGCAATAAACTTAAAACAAAAACTGGAAAGCATAAAATGTTTCACGAATTAGCCGAAGAATACAAGATAATTTTTTGGAAGCGTTTTGAACAATTTTTGGATTTTACAAAAATTAACCATTTACAAAAAATAAAAAAATTTCTCGAAACCAGTTGGAAAAATTTAAGTACATTCTTTGAGTAATTTTAAGGACTGTTTCACTCTTGGTGTTTTCACCGAAAGTTCATAGTTTTCGATTTAAAAAATCATAAATGTATTTGA
Source organism: Diplolepis rosae (assembly GCA_030998225.1). Taxonomy (NCBI): domain Eukaryota; kingdom Metazoa; phylum Arthropoda; class Insecta; order Hymenoptera; family Diplolepididae; genus Diplolepis; species Diplolepis rosae. The sequence goes on from JAPYXD010000701.1 coordinate 9,702,519, forward strand.
AAAAAATTTTCGGTTAGGGCGCCATTTTGAAAATACCAAGGCCTAAAATCGAACTTCAAACCATGGATTCTCAAAGCTCACACATTTATTCCACCGATTGCAGTGGTTGCAGGTTGATTGCTGACAGGAAAACTCTTGAAAACTCAGTTTAAAAAAAAAGGAGAGCGGAAAAATCATGCTTTTTTTGGTTTAAACAAAACTTTTTCATAATTAATAATATGTTGAAGCAATTTTGAGTTCGCTATGGGAAAGGGCCGGTCTTAAGCTTTAAAAATATGTCTCTCTGAATTTTTTTGAAGCCTACAGCATTAGTTATGAGCTTCCGAAGACCGATGTACCGCGAGTGGCGTTTTCGGCGGAAACGGGTTAATATCCTCAAATACGAACAAAGAATATTGAGAATACAGTGACAGCGGTCATTTTTTAGTATTACTTGTTTTGACTATTATTATCGACCGATCACACTTCAAAGTATTCAAATCAGAGATATAATGTAGCTGAAATAAAGATGTGAAAATCTGGAATTTCACTGTGTGGGTTTTGTAATTGTAATGACATAGTAGAAATAAGATTAAGTAAGATAAATACGGAAATATGGAAACATACATATAGGTTATGTATCATTAAAAATAATTCGTTATTGTAAAACTTTTGTGATAGATAAATGCTGACTAACAAGCTTATTCAATCAGATCTATAAGTATTGATTTTGAATTATATTTTATTCTATGGTGTTTGGAAGGAATATAAAATTTCATAAGAAAATTAATGTAGGTTACATTGAGTTTTGATATAATTTCAAAATTTTTAAAAATCAAAAGCTTCCTCTTAAAATTATTTAAATTTTAAATTCGTTTTGTTTGTTGATATGATAAATTATGTTATTGGTTTAATTTATATTCATTTTAGTTATTGGAATTGAAAAATTCAACGTCATTATTTTAAATGTTAAAGGAATACAGTTTTTTAGAATATTAGTATAAAAAAAAATTAGTTTTTGATTCATTTAATGTTTTCATATTTTTGAACTCAAATATTCTATTTTAAACGCAAGCTCGAATATAAAAAATTATAAAATCGTTACAATAATCTGATTTGTTTTGAATTCGTATTATTGGGCGATTTAGTTTGATTACTTGAATCATGAACATTAATGATGATATAGATGATATAGATTGTATTAATAATTCAATTGGTATTCACAGTTCTTAATAGTTCATTTCAAAGGTACTAAAATTATTCTTAGAGATTGCATATCTTTGCTAAACAAAATATACAACCCGAATTGCATACTGAAAACAGTTTGGTGATGTTTTGTGATTGCAATAAGGTATCCTAATTTATTGCATAACACCATCTTATTTATAAATTCCCCGATTTGCTAATGTTACCAAATAGTCCTGGAATGACGTGAAAAACGTCCTTCCCTTGCATAAAGTATCGTATGCAAATTAAAGCCAAATGCATACTCGGCAGAGTACGACAATCTTGGCTCCGCGTTACATAATGTACTATTACTCAATTTTCTATGACTATCAGAAGCGTTGTAAGTCAAACAATCATATCACACTCTGAATGCCCAACTGAAGTTGACGACGACAAAATAAAAGCAATGATAGAAAATAACTGCTCTCTAAATCTGAATCAGTAAAAATCTACTGATTATCAGTGAAATTTTACTGATTCAAATAGCCAAAATGAGGTTACTGTAAATCAGTCAAATTTCACTGTTTACTTCAGTGAAAATTTACTGATTTAACAGTGAAAAATATTTTTTCACTGATGAACAAGTGAAAATTAACTGATTTAACAGTGAAAAACATATTTTTCACTGCTGAATCAGTGAAATGGCAAATCACTGATTTAATCAGTGAAAATTTGACTGATTCATATTTAGAGAGTGCCGTAGTACGACACGAGAGATCACAGAAAAGCTTAACATATCACATATATGCGTTGAAAGACATTTAAAACTAATTGGTTACACTGTTAAAAATTTCTATTGTAATTTTACAATACATGAAAATGTATCTTTAAAGTACAGTGTTGTAAAATTATTGAAAATGTATTGTAATTTCACAACATCCAAAAAATATACATTACAGCATATTTATTGTAATTTTAATATAAATATATTGTGAAATGGCATTGCGTTTTGGTAATAAACTTCCATTACATTTATTGTGGAAAATTTCGAGAAATTGATGATGTTGTAAATGCTGTTTTAGGGATGGTGCCTTAATATCACAGTATCGGCAATAATACATTTTTCTTCCCACAGCAAAATATATTTGTATAGCATTTATATAAATCGCAATTTATGAGTTGGACTCAAAGTGTATTCAATAGAATCATTTTTAGTTCTCTCCTAATTGTAAAATTTTTTTCCAATCGTCAATATGTTTCCAAGTTTTACACATATTTAGCCTTTCTATTTTAATTTTGATTCATGAAAGCAATAGAGATATCAGTTTTCAACTTTATTAGTTTCACTTATTCGACTTTAAAATTAAATATTCACATTTTAAAATGTACTTTAAATTAGTAACAAATTAAAAAAGAATTATGATTCACAAGTTCGGAATTTGAAAAGGAATAAAATTTCAGAGTTAAATTGAACGAGGATTGAACGAAGAAAATTGGAATTTTCCAAATAAGAATAAGCAAATATTTAAAATAATTGTGCTTTAGCCGGCAGAGAGTTAACCACTAATTCAATTTAAAGTTATCGCATGGCATCGACTGCCTTTCGTTTTAAAGCAGAATGAGACAGAAATTTAGGAAAATTTCTTAATAGGAACTGCCTATCCAGTTAAATAAATTAAATTTACTCTGTACGTCGCTTCCAAATCTCAGTTAAAGATTTTTAACGGTTCTTTCTTAGCGAGAAATCATAAGCGAAATACACTGACAACCCACGATGACCCTCCGCAGCAGCGTGACACAACTTTCAACTTCACAATACGCGTATTGTTATTCCGAATTTCACTTAAAATTTCACATTAAAATTATTGTAATATCACTCTACAATACTCCGATTGTAATTTTACATTAAAATTTGTATTTTAATGTATTGTAAAATCACAAACATTTTTAACAGTGTACATTAATAAGCTCGATATTTGGGTTCTTCAGAAATTGAACGAAATTCAACTCAACAAACAAACAATGGGTTGTTTACGATAACGTCGTGAGAAAAAGATCATGTAGCAAGCAAGATGAATCTGCACAATCAACATCAAAAGCCTATATTCATCAAAAGAAGGTTATGCTGAGTGTTTGGTGGGATTTCAAAGGTATTGTTTATTTTGAGCTGCTCCCGAGGAACCAAACTATCAATTAGAATATCTACTGTCGCCAACTAATGAAATTGGACAAAGAAATGAAGGAAAAGCGGCCAGAACTGGCGAATCGTAAAGGCGTCATCTTCCATCAAGATAACGCCATACCACATACATCTTTGGTCACTCGCAAAAAATTATTGAAATTAGGCTGGGCAGTGATGTCTCATCTACCGTATAGTCCTGACCTTGCACCATCTGATTACCATTTATTGCGTTCACTTTAAAACCATTTGAATGGAAAAGCATTCGATTCAAATGGGGCTGTCAAAAATGAGTTGATTCAGTTTTTTGCCTCTAAGAATCAAACTTTCTACCAAACCGGAATTATGGGGCTGACTGAAAGATGGCAAAAGGTCAACGAAGAAAAAGGTCAATACATAATTGATTAATGTTTGTTATTTGTATTAATAAACTTGCTTTGAAAATCATGAAAAAAAACGAAATGACTTTGTAGCCAATCCAATATAATTCAAAATTTCAAGAATTCGAAACCGTTCGAACTCTTAAAATACAAAAATACATTACCAAATTTGGACCAAAAACTACTTCCGAAAATAAACAATTATGAGAAAAGTAACAAAGAAGGAGGAAAGAAAAAAGAAGGCAACTTTCCGAAATCCCTTCCTTCTTTTTTTTTCTTTCGTCCTCTTTTATCTTTATCTCCCACAACCATCTACATAAAAGAAATTTTTGAAATTTTTAATTATTGTACTTATAATGTTGATAAATTATTTTGTGTCAAGGATATTCTTACTGTTGTTTAAATATAAACGCCATAAATGGAGATTAGTGACGTCAAATAACATAATGACTGTTAGCAGAATCTGTTTGTTTTACACTCGTGAATCGTTTTCTTTCAATTAAATTTTGCTGAGACTAATCTAGCATAAAAAGTTCAGATTTGTAACTCCTGAATTTTATTTTTTGAATTTTTAAATGCTTCTTGAACTAATCTTAATTTTAGTTACTATTGTCATAAATAACAATACGATGCTTTTAATAAGGTTTTTTGTAATTGAATTTTCCTTTCTATCACTTCTTACTAATTTCTTGAAATTAATTAGATTATTATGAATTATAACTTATTTTTTCGAGGAAAATATTCTCTACAACTCTGATGCCTCCAATTTTAAAAGTAAAGTTTTTTTAAAAATATATATTGTATATTAAATAATTTGTAATGTCACTCTCTATATAGTTATGTACAGGGTGGGCCATCTAACATTTGGAATTTGAATCGGCCATATAAAAAAAGTTATGGATATTTTTTCAAAAGTATGATTTTATACTTTTCATTTAAGAATGAAACACAACATCATTCAAATGACTGCCACGGCTGACCTTACAGTACCCCATTCGATAAACCCAATTTTTCAGTACATTTTCGATTGTTTCGGCAAAAGGTCAAAAAATCCAATAAACAAAATTGTCGCATTTGGGGCTCAGAAAATCCAAACGTTATCATTGACAAGCTGATGCACCCACAGCGAGTAACTGTTTGGTGCGGATATATATATATTTCACGACTTAAATAACAAAAACATTCATCCTTTATAAAGGGTTTTCCAATGGGGACATAACAATTTCGTATCTTTATATGAACGCACCCTTAAACTTTTTTAATGAACTGTCAATCTCAAAACGTTAGTTAAAGTCAACATTTTCATCATGGTAAAGTTCACGAACTAGCAACGTTTGGAAATTATTAAAAATTACTACCGAAATTCTGAGTCGGTGGTCGCAACTTTAAGAGCGCTTACTCCAATTTTCGGCCGTAATAATCGTCCTATCCGACAGGCTGTGCGTGCTATAGTGGATAAATTCGAGACCAAATTTACACTATTGGACGTTCCGGTGCCAAAAAGGCGTCGTATTGCTCGAAGCGAAGAAATAATCGCAGCCGTAAGTGCATCGATTCAAAATGTGCCACATCAGTCGATTCCACGTCTTTCTCAAGAATTGGGCATCGCTCAAACGACACGGTGGCGTATTATGCGAAAAGATCTTGGCCTACATGCTTTCAAGATTAAATTGACTCAAGAACTAAAGCCACTCGATCAGTTGAAACGCCGAACAATCGATTTATTGAAAGGCAAATTCGGTGAACGTGTTATTTCGAGGAATGGTCCGGTCGAATGGCCGCCTCGTTCATGTGATCTAACGCCATTGGATTTCTTTTTATGGGGCCATATCAAGTCACTGGGCTATGCCAACAAGCCAGCAACATTAGACGACCTCAAAGACAACATCCAACGCGAAATTGCCAACGTTCCGGTCGAAATGTGTGCCAGAGTGGTGGAAAATTGGGTCCAAAGAATCGACCGCTGTAAACGAGCTCGTGGTGGTCATATGACCTATATCGAATTTCATTCATGAAATGTAATGCTTGCACTACACCCACAATAAATTTGAACTCAATATCTCAAATATTTCTGTGTTTTATTCATAGATAAAATTGTTATGTCCCTATTGGAAAACCCTTTACATCTAGTGGTGATGGAAAAAGAAATTAGGATGTGACAAAAATAATTAGAAACTTTTAGGTAATTTACCATCTAAGATTGTCGATTTACGAAAGTGTTGGCAATTAAACCTAATAGATGTTACTTTAAGTCCTAATTTCATTTATTAATACTACGGCTAAACTAATAAGTGAAATATACCGAAAATTGTTTGAAATGCTGTAAGCGGTGCTGGCTTGGTGCGTTTATCACAGTAAGTCCTCGGAAAGACATGTATACTCGGAGGTTCGATTCCTCCTGGCACATTCAAGATGCACGCTTTCAAATGTTTTTCGGCCTATACATATATTACCATATAAATATTAGCCATTTTTATATATTTCACGACTTAAATAAAAAAATATGATTTTTTACTATGCTTCATTTGAACAGTGGACCATACTGAGATTACACCAAATTTCAGTAAGGTATGTAGTAATTGACGGAATGATGAGAATGATATGAAAAGTTAAAATAAATGCTATAAAACATAGTAAAATATAGCCTTGTCCCTACAAAAAGTTTCTACGGTTTGTATTGAAATTCAACAATTTCAAAGCAGACTTTGCTGACTCCGCTATACACCTAATGAAATTTTGCTTTTAATACTCCGTATATCATTATAAACAGTTTTAATAGAATCGATGCGATATTATTAAATTTTTTTCTGAATTTCAAAAAAGTTCTCAAATAGAAAATTAATTTTCCACTTGACAGATCAAATTTGAAATATAATATTTTTTCCATTTACATTTATTATCTAATATACAATTAAGATTTTAATAAATTAATTGATCAATACTCAGTTTCGATTAACTAATAAATCTCTCACGATAATTCTATAAATATCTCAATAAATAATAGATAAAATTGTAATTTTTTAGAAAACAATCGAAAAATCTATCAAATTAGTAGAATCATACTTGTTAAAATTGGTAAAATATTAATAATTTGATGGAAAATTTGTCTAACCTCAATATTCAATGACTTCGTGTTTAGAAATAACTTTGGTGACAAATTTACACATGATAAATTAAGGATCGTAAATTTTATAATCTATTTTGAAAAAATGAAAAATGTACACTTACCTTTTTATCTAAAAGCACACGAAAATCGCACATAGAAACAAGAAATGTTCCACCGCGTGACCTGCTGCTACATCTCAGAATTCAACACAATTGAAACAAGAGACAAGAGATAAATGCATGCAAATCATCGAGCATGCGCGATGACGCCGTGCGCATTTTAAATTTTATTATGGTCGCACTCTAAAATTCAGTTTAGTGAAGAGTCACAAAAGCGGACATCGTACGTGGTGATTTTGTACATATCCAATTGAATTTTTCTGACAATTTCTGTGTGGATCACTGCTATGGTGCGAGCATTGTAATATCTAGTATGAAATTTTCTCCGTGTAATAACATGCATATCCTTATTTTGAGGAATAAAATATTGTACAAGTGACCGTTCATATTGTAGTGAGTACAATAGAGATGGTAATCTTACAATGCTTCTGTATGCGTTTCTATTTGTATCGTACTGGATACAATGCATATGGTGACTCGTACGATATTTTATTTGATAAATATACATAAGCATCTTCATTATAAATCATCAACAAATTATTTTTCCGTGTACACGTACACTAAAGATTAACATTGTAATCCTTATAACTAAAATTGTTTATCTACTTTCTTGTTTGCAATGAAAGCTGAATATATGTTTTAATAAATTGCATATGTCCTCATTTCAATATTAATAGCTTTTTTATTATTTAAATTCATGATATCACAGTTGAATAAATGTTTCTTGATTGATGTGAACAAATCAGAACTTGATTTAGACATGAATTAATTATTTTGTATTAATAAATCTTAGCATGGTGTGGATAAAATATTTATATTAAGATATGTTAACAAATGAGCGAGGATGGAATTGCGCCAGCGTTGCAGAATGTAAACAGTTGGGACAAATAAAACATATTTTCTTGATTTTTGATATGTATTTGTAACAATACCAACTATTTTATTGTTTATGACCAAAGGACTACCAGTGTCTACCTGTGAATCAGATAAAAATAGTGTTATTCTTAAATTTGCTTGTTGCATGGTTTTTTAAAGATTCCTTATATAAAAATACTTTTCTCCCTACATTCTACAAAAAGACACCATTTGCAGTGTGTTTTGTAAGAAAAAAAGTCGCACATATCTCCTTTGTGATGTAATTTGACGTGTCATACACCAAGAAAAGAGTTTCTTTAATATATGGTCAAAGAAGAAATTTATTTGAATTAAAGGGAATCCGCCACCTTTAATATATTTATTTTTTGAATTTAGACCTTGCATATAATTTTTTACATTCTCATCATGGATGAGAAGGTATTGGTTTTATGTGAAAAATGACTTTCGGAAATTTCATCAAATCTTTACGTTTTGAGACCCCCTGAGTCCGAAAAAGGGGTTTTTACGAAAGTGTCTGTCTGTCTGTAGGTCGTGTGCGGCATAACTCTCGATAGAATTATCAGATTGAATTGAGCTTTGGTACACTTTATCTGAGCCGAAAAAGTAAGGACAAGTTCGTTAACCAGCCACATCCAATCAAAATTGAGGGATTGAGCACTACTTTTGTGTTTTTGAAAATAATTTTTTGAAAAAATCAAAAATTTTAATACTGGTTTTAGATAGTGCTCATAAATCTCTAAAAATTATCTTGATAACGTTTTTTGATTAAATCAAAATTTGAAACACAAAAAAATAATGTTATTAATAAATTTTATTTTTGCCCAAACTTATTTTCTTATCGCTTAGAGTCAAATTTTTGAAAATGATGCGATTCTAATAAATTATGGTTCATTTTTTTAGAAAAATGATTCTCTACAACCTGACCGTTTCCTATTTTTGAAATTGAATAAATTATTATCAAATACAGCAATTTGTTTATAAAAATTTTGTTTTGAAAAATTGTTTTTTTATAATTTCAGCCATTAAAGAATTCATTTTCAAAAATCGGAAACGGTCAAGTTGTAGAGAATCTTTTTCCTAAAAAAATGAACCGTGATTTATTATAATCGCATCATTTTTAAAAATTTGGCTCGAAGCGATAAGAAAATAAGTTTGGGCAAAAATCTAATTTATTAATAACATTATTTTTTTGTGTTTCAAATTTTTTTCATGAAAAATAATTTTTTCTCTTTCAAATTAGCCCTTCAAAAATAATATTGCTATTCTTGAAAGCAAAATTATCTATTTTAGCCTGAGGTCTAATTTTCGTGATCGTACTACCTTAAATAAAGTCTACGATTATTTTTTCTTTTTGAGAGATTTGGAAGAAAATAAATTATTTTAATCATGTAATTTATTAAAAAGTTACTGAAATGTATACAGAAAATCGAGCGCGAAGCGCGAGTGTCATGATGAGAATGTGTTCCTTAAGGCCGATAGAGCCTTAAGTAAATTGAATTTCCTGTAAAAGAAATTTAGTAAATTTGAGAAAATGAGTAATTCACATCATTTTTAAATATTATAAAATTGGTTTGAGCTTCAGTATTAAATTATAAGAAATAAACTTAAATGTATGCGAAGAGCACAAGACCGAGCGCGAAGCGCGAGGTCCAAAAAGATCGGAGCGCGAAGCGCGACGTTCAAAAATTCCGGAACGCGCAGCGCGACGATCAAATCGCGCGCTCAAGCTATTATGGAAAATAATGTAACATGACTGAAAAAAGTTACTAATAAATTAAAATTGAAAAATTAAGAAAAATATCACAAAATAAAAAAAAAAATTTGTAGTTATTTTTTTATCTATGGTAGAGTGCTTTCTATACCCAACAATATTGATAATATAACAGAGAATAAGTGGTAAAAATTTCAAAGACCTGTATCTAATTCTTTAGATTTTATTCAAACATATGTTGCTTTTTATACGGGTACCATTTATGTATTATTTTCCATATAATTCAGAACTATTAGTAAATAAATAAACAAACTATTACCCTTAATAAACGTATTTTTAATTTTAAAAAAATGTGTCTTTGATAAAAAAAAAACTCTTCTCTGGGTGTAGGGAGATATGCATAGTTTAGTAACAGGTAAATATCACAAGTGGTGCCGCAATGCCTTTAAAGTAGAAACGAAGACTCCATCTTGACAACACGTTGCAATATTTACATCAGACAGATTTTGTCAATTGTCAGTTCATCTGTCGCCCCGATGGTAGTGTATTCGTTATTCCCACCGGCATGAATATCTGTCATCCCGGCCTAACCTTCTAAATTATTGCAACGTCAATTAACTGTTTTTTATTGCATGCATAAATGAGAAATGTGCACTTTTCCTCTCGTTTCAACACGAATTCAAATATGGTAATTTTTTTATACTTGTAGGAAAAAAGTTTCATGTGCCGTTCGGGACTGAAAGTGATTTTTATGAAGGTGAAGTTTGCTGCAAAATCATCAAAATCGCTTTTTTCTCTCCCTAATAGAATAATGTGCTATTTTCCCACGCATGCATCAATTTTTTTCTTGTTAATGCTTATAAGGCGGGAGCAAAAACTCCCTAGGGAGTAAGAAATCTAAAAAACCAGGCCGAAGAAGTCAATTTCTTTTTTTTACCGGCGGGTACTAGCTTTAATTTTTGTTACCGATAGATATTAATTTTTGTAGTTCAGCGAAAGTGACGTCTCCTTATTTGTTTCGCAACTACATTCATGACACTTAGGTTATTTGCAGAAAAATTATTGTCAATTTTTCCCCCTTCTTACAAGCATAAAAAATTTACCAAATTCATGCTTGGGTGGAAAAAATGTCGTGATAACTATGGGATAAAGGAAGCCTTATTAAACTTATTTTTATCCCTTGTCATACAAAATACTAATTCATGTGAAATAACATCAAAATGTTGCTAGTACAATTATAACATTGACGTACGCTGTACAATCAAGCGCCATTCTACTATTCCTCAAGCAGATAAATTCGCGCTTTTTCTGCCTATTTCAGATAAAGTATCGTATTTACCACAACAGTAAAGCTAACCTTTGTACCTGGACGGTAAATTCTGCATCCTTCAAAAGCTCAACTTTACTGCTTAGGTACATAATGTACTATTAAAACACACACATCAAATGTGCCGCTTTTCGCGCATGTCGAAATTATCGTTGTTTCGTTTGAGCAATATGAGGATTCCCCACGCATCCCCATGCTAAACTTTAACAGTTTAACTTATTTTGGTCTACAAACAATTGAAAATCGATTCCAGTTATGGAATCAGTTTTGAAAACCATAACTGGATATTACGAACCTCGTTCTGCACGCTCTAGTTACATGGAGAGTGGCATATTTTTTACATTTGTTATAAAAAATATTGTTAATCAAATTACCGGTGAAATCCTTTGTTTTTCAATTATTCTTGCACAGGTATTTATATTGCTGACTAAGATATTTTCATCAAAATACCGAGAGCAATCAGAAAATTTCATGCTCATGAGAGTTATCTTGGATACGACGTCGGTCTTAACATTGCTGTTCAATAATTCCAGCTCTGTAGAGTCCCATCCTATCATTTCCAATAATACATCAGGTGGAATTTCAACATTTAGAAATGACATTGTCACTTCATGATTGTTATTCATATTTTCTTTAACCTGTAACAATTCATTTACATTTTTAAGTCAGCAATTACTGCACGGAAAAAAAGGTTTTTAAAGTGGAGAGAACTAGTTCTAGATTAGCGGATACAGACGATCATTGCACATAATTTAATAAATTTTCCTAAACTTTTTATTTATTTGCTAAACCTCAATTCAAGAAATTTCAATAACACAGGTCTACAAGGTTTTGTTGTTGAAAAGCTATGGGTCTTTTCCGGAGTAATTTTTGACGTAGAATCTGAATCCGGAATCAGAATCAGCCTATCACGTCAGGATTTTGAGATATTTGAAGTTATGTGCTGGAGAAATGGGGGTTTTCGCTACTTTTGAGGTTATGTACAGGGCGCAAGAAATTTCTTTTTGTTTTTTTTTTCAAATGTCATTATTTAGCACTACTCTCTTCCTTCAAAATGAGCTATTGGACAGACACGAGCGATTTTTTTTTACAAAGATACGGCCATATCAAGTTTTGACATCTATCCGAACAACCTTATGAGCATTCACATTGACTCTTTGGTGCATACCATTTTGCATTCGAAAATTTATCTTGAAAATTTGTGCTTGCGGGTTTTGATGGTCTGTGAATAAGAATTTACAGTCAGAAAATTGCCATTTCCATTTCTAAGATGGCGGATCGAAATTTACGAAATTAAACGATTTCGCTCTCTAAAAACTCTTTATTCAAAATTATTATAATAGGATTTATTAGGTCGCTGATTTTAAATATAATTTTTCTACTAGCGGGCCATAAAGTGGACTTTATTGCCCCGTGCGGGACAAACAAATCCACTTTCTGGCCCGCTAGTAGAAAAAAAATCGTGTGCAACACGGGAAAAACATTTATTTTACTCGTGTGGTTGTTGCCCTCGCTTTGCTCGGGCATCAAACTTCACACTCGCAAAATAAATTTTTTTTTCCCTATTTGCACAATGTACTATTAATTTCTAAAAATTGCAAGTAGATGATCTGATATAGCTGATGAAAAATCTCACATTACTTCTTTTCCCTGAGAATGTGTACTCGTATCTTTTTTTAGGTCGCTTATTACAAAATCGGAATCGACCTCTACAGATTTTAACAGAACAATCAAAATGGTAGACCGGAATCAAGAAATTTATACTATTTATCACTTTTTAGCTAACTTTTATTCTTTATTTTAAATTCATCACCTTGAGCAAAAAATTCTTTTTTTTTCTACATGAAATACTTGACGACCGTAAAACCCCCGAATGCAGGATTTCAAATACCAATACTGTGTTCTCTGTCGATTTCGATCCTTGACATTGAATCTACCATCTTGGAAATGGAAATATCAATCTTGCGACCTCATTTTCGCAATCGGCAACTCCGAAACGCCCGAGTAAGAGTTTTTAGAGAGCGAAATCGTTTAATTTCGTAAATTTCGATCCGCTATTCTGAATCCGACATCTTAGAAATGGAAATGTCAATTTTCTGACTGTACATTCTTATTATTATTATACAAATACAAACCCATTATTTGCAGACCTGTGTAATTTGTAGAGAAAAATACATGGAAAAATGTTGAGAAGTTTTTATATGAATTAAATTAGAAGTATTGAGGAATGAAATTTGAGGTATTGAATGTTTGTTAATCCTTTGTATTATAAACTGTAGAGAACAGTTCTTTAAAACCTTGTTGCATAGTGGTTACTGCACAAGCGACAGTACACGGAGAGAAGAACATTGCTCATACTGCTACAATCCATAGCCGCGTGCCCTCTAAAACATAGCTGTGCGGCACGAGAGCGCTGATCTAGGGGTCTCTATTTTGTAAAATTCAAATGGTTCAAATGCACGAGATTGGAATCGTTGCTATGTCGATGTAGCCAATCTTCCTATGTAACAATTGATTTCCAGAAATCAGTCCATGACGCTGAGTCCAATTCATTAAATGACAACATTAGCACGATTGAAAAATAAATATAATATCTTGCATTTCATATCATCATTATGAAAAAACAATTCTTTATAATAATTCTATATAATAAAATATACTCACATTGGAATCGTTCCAATGTTCTACTGGAAAAGTCGCTACGATCTTAATATCTCTGTTACATAACATTAGCTCATTTTATCCTATTAGCGAGTTCAATAAGTCCGCAGGACGATACAGAAATGGCACCAAAAATTACATTTTAAAATTTTTCCCATGAAGTACAATCTTTTAGACGACAGCTGTCAATGTTTGAAACAATTACATTGTTTGCTTTCAAAATTACAGAGGATAGAAGCGAACAAGTTTTGATTTTTTTATTATAATGGAAAAAGTGAATTTCGTGTACTGATTGGACACTGTTTCCTAACGGGGAAAACACCGTTCACACGAAACAGTGGCTCAAAAAATGTTATGGAGAATCTTCCCCATCGAGGCCAATGGTTGAGAAATGGATTGATGAATTTAAACGAGGTCGTTCGAGCACAAATGATGCTGAACGATCGGGAAGGTCAAAAGACGTTACAACTCGAGAAATCAACGAAAAAATCTATGACATCGTATATTAGATGCATATCAAGTGGGTCAGTGGTTAAAATTTTGCATGAGGATTTGGGCATGAGAAAACTTACCGCAAAATGAGTGCCACGTTTGCTAACAATCGATAACCGATAACCAGCCGGATCACGTGACTAGATTCCTACCTTGCCAGCATTTTCAATCTGTGTAACCCAATTTCTATCAAAAATAAGATAACAAGTTGAAAATTTATGTGAGTAAATTAAATTCATTAAGATAGGTTTCTGTGGTCATAAATTTTTATAATTATCAAATTATTTTATTTCAAAGAAAATTTTTTTTTATAATTATAAAGATTTATGACTAACCTGTTAGTTCATTTTATTTTATTCTACAAACCTCTAGTTACAGGCATTCACCAATAAACATCAGAATCGAAACAAAAAGAAAAACAGTGGGTAGGACCTGGTGGAACTGCACCAAAGCAAGAGAAGGCACAACAACCGGCTGGAAAGCGTATGGTTTCTTTTTTTTGGGATTCCAGTAACATATTGTTTATCGACTATTTAAAAAGGAAAAAAATCAACAGTCACAAATTAATAAAAACTATGTCAAAAATTGATGAATTACGCTTCGAATTGCCTCGCCACCCACCTTATTCACCAGATCTAGCTTCAGCGACTTTTATCTGTTCCCAAACTTGAAGATATGGCTCCAGGGACAGAGATTTTCATCAAATAAAAAGATCAGATAAGAAACCGGTGATTATTTTGGAGGCCTTAACAAATCGTATTACAAAAGAGGCATCGAAAGATGCCTTTGAAAGATCGTTGAAAGATCGTTGGACTAAGTGTATCGAACTGAGAGGAGATTATGTTAAAGAATAAATAGAATTTTGCCGAAAAAGTTGTTTTTTCTTTGTCACCGTACGGACTTATTGAACTTCCTAGTACAACAGACGGTTTTAACTTTTATTAAATTATCTTTTATATCCGCCAACTCTAGAACTAGCTTGCTAAACTTTAAAGGACTGTATTTCTGTGTGGTACTAATAAAATTAAGCAACATTTAAGTAAAAATCGAGCGTAAAGCGTATGTATCAAGGTGAGAATGTATTCCTTCAGGCCTATAGAACCTTAAGTAAATTAAATCTCCTTTTTCATTTGGAATCAAAAGCGAATTTAATAATTCACATGAGAATGTGCCCGCGAAACGGACAGATTTTCAAAATTGTCATTCTGAAATAAAACATATATTGCTATAAAAAGTTTCTTTCTGTACCTGAATAAGTGCAACGTCAAATGCTTTATTATCATGTAGTTGATTACTGAGATCGATGATAAATTTAATTTTACGATCATTATTGAGGGAATGTACAATAACTGTATCATCGATTATTCTCAATGCGCGATCAGGTAAATTTGCAGTTTGCATTGTATATAATTTATTCGAACAAGTACTTGTGGTGAAAACATGATCCTTGGAAATGTAGACTCCAACGCATATAATATAATTACCGCTTTTAAAAGATACCATAGCCATACTCTCCATTGCCTCGTACGGCATTGCATCTGTAATTTTACTATTCAGTAGAGATGAATTAGATACAATTGATTCCTCCTCTAATTTTTGACCTAGAGCAAAAAAAAATTCTACTTTCATATAAAAATATCCCATCATACAGGTACACATGAATTTCATGTTTCGCTGCAAATTTCTTTGCTAAAAAGGATTTCTTATATAATTTTCTAATTTAAAATGCAATTTTTGTTCAAACTTGCACCACTTTTGCGAAAAACATATAACATATCACTCAATAAGTTTCCGGTCTGACATATATAGATAGTACCAACCTTCAAACGTTAACTGTCAAAATTTCATGCCAATCTGACGTTTAGTTCAGAAGTTACAAAGGTTTTGGAAAAGCAACTTTTGTCATTTTCAAAACAATGGACAAAAAAGAGTTTCAAATGTTAAGCAAACATTGCTTTTTAATGAGAAAAAATACTGCCAAATTTAAACGCGGTCGTACAAACTCCGATGACGCTGAACGCTCTGGTCGCCCGAAATCAGCAGTATGTTCCATAAAACGTAACAAAAGTCCACAAAATAGTTTTAGGCGATCATAAATTAAAGTTACGTGTGATAGCTGACACCTTAAAGATATCAGAATGTAGTGTGTTTACAATTTCGCGCGAATCTTTGGAGATGCGTAAGTTGTTTTCAGAGTGGGTGCCGCGTTTGCTCACACCCGACCAAAAACAACAACGCTTCGAGAATGCAGAGCGCTGTTTGGAGCTGTTCAAGCGAGGTAAAAAGGATTTTTTGCGTCGGTATGTGACAATTGATAAAAGACATCAAATTGATAACTAGACACCTTAAACAAAAAGATCGTCATCTGAGTAGACAGCAGCTGGCGAAAGTCGTCCAAAGCGGCTAAAAACTCAACAGTGGTCTGGCAAGGTTATGGCATCCGTATTTTGGGACGCGGATGGTATTTTGTTTATCGGCTATTTTGAGAAAGGTAAAACCATTAATAGCGACTATTAGATGGCATTACTGGATCGATTGAGCGCAGAAATCAAGAAAAAACGGTCTCACATGCAAAAGAAAGAAGTGCTGTTCTACATGATTATGTTCCATGTTTAATCGACGCGGTCGAGTAAAATTACTTCAACTATTTTTCTCCGTGAAGAATAAAAGAAAACGAATGGTATAGTATAACCTATAAGAAATGTACACAAGCCCAACTTTGACATATTAAATCTATCATTATCAATACTATAATAACGATCCGTCTTGGATTTCAGCTTAAACAAATTTTAAGATACAAGTTCGATGAAAACCATAATATTCAATGAAATTCAAGGACGCTTTACAAAATCATTTTGAAAAAGGGCGACTAATAATCCTTCGATCATTAAAAGCAATAAAGAGTCACCGCGTGATATCACACTATGTGCTTTACTTTCTAGAATAGTAATTTTTTTTTTTTAATTTTATTTATTTATTTTGAAATTACATGAAAAATATGTTCGATGAAGGAGTGAAATCAAAACTACCTTTAATTGTAATAATTCAACAAATACCATCACTAGCACAAGTAATACACCTCAAAACCGACTTCTGTGCATTTCCAAACCATATACACAGGGAAAAATAGTTAATAGTAGATTGTGTACCAAGGGCGGCATGGTGGCGATTGTGACGAGTGTGAAGTGTACCCGCCCGAGCTTAGCGAGGGCGGTATTCACACGAGTCACATTGCCACCATGTCGCTTGAGGTACACACGACGTTTTGTGTCCAAATTGGTGGAAAAAGTCGTATTGCGTGCGAGGGTGTAGTTAGCCGCGGGCAGTCAAGTGTCGGGCGGTATGAACATTTTGCTCGTTGAAGCGGGCGGTATGGACATTTCGCCCGTTGAAGCGGGCGGTAGGAACATTTCCGCCCGTTGAAGCGGGCGGTATGAACACATCGCTCGATTCAGTCGCCGGGGCGCAATTGACTGCATGCCGCTCTACGCGCAAGCATGCAATGCGACTTTTTCCGCCCGTTTGGACACAAAGTAATTTTACTCAACTCTGTCGATTAAACTTGGGACATAAGAACATTTAAACATTTATTAAATCCTAGTCGAGTAAAATGAATTTGATAAATACCCAATTCACCCATAGTGAATAATAATAAGCGTTACATTGGGAATAGTTAGGAGTTGAGTCAAAAAGTGGTCGACGGCAGGGCATCAATATGCGTCAGCGGGTTAACATGAAATGTATAATTATATCACTGACGCCCGAGGAGCTTCAAACGATTGTTCGGTAAAATGAGCATCGGGCGTGATACTTCAACCAGCAATGGTATGGTTCTCTTAAATAAAAAAAAAATTCTTACCTCAAGCCTGCTATTAGATTTCCGATACATACATTCATAAACAGCATACAAATTCATTCACACCATTCAGTCGCAGCCAAACATATTTTCTATCACAAATACACTTAAATATACAACTTCACAAATATAAACGCCTGGAATTCTCTTTTATGTCTTTTGTCGATTGAAAACGGGTGCCTCGAAGTGGTAATTTGACTTTTGGAAAGAGAATAAAGTCGGCCGGAGCCATATCAGGTGAATACGGTGGTTGTTCGATGATATTTGTTGAGTTTTTGGCCTTTACGCGATTGAGCTTTTGAAGAAAATTCAGGTCTGTCGGAACTAATCGAGCAGCAACGCGTTTCATGCCCAAACAATCGTTTAAAATGGTACGAATTTATTCGCGAGACACAGAAAGTTAAGCGGCCATCTCTCTTAAACTAAAATGACGATTTTCAGTCACTATTTCCTTCACTTTAGCGATGTTAACATCAGTTGAAGACGTTGATGGCCGACCAGAGCGAGGCAAATCTTCTACTACATCTCGACCGCTTTTGAATGCACTGTACCACTCATATACACGTGTTTTTAATAAAGTCGATTCACTGTACACGGAAAAAAATATTTTAGTAAAGTTTATAGAACGGTTTAAGAGTTGGGGATAAAGGCATTTACGGAACAGAATTCTGCAAAATTTATTGAACTTTTCAATATAAAATGCAGAACATTCATGAAAAATTATTAAAAGTTTCATATTAATTATGAAAAGTTCTATAAATTTTGTAGAACTTTGTTCCGTAAATGCCTGTATCTCCAACTCTTGAACAGTTCTATAAACTTTATTGAATTATTTTTTTGCGTGTAAGGGGGCGTTCACATAATACGTCACGCGATTTTTAGCTATTTTTTACCTCCCCGTCCCCCCATGTCACACATGGTCGCAAACCTCAGCCCCCCCTTTCGATGTCACGTCACACCTCTTAATTTTATAAAACATTTTTCGTTAACGCGTACAAAATCCAGTAAAAGAAGAAGCTATTAATTATCATTGTAGATAATATTTTCAAAACTTTTTTTCAAATTTCGTGGGTACACATTTAATGTGTGACGTAACGCAGAGGGCAGACCCCCCCCCCCATAAACTGTGTGACTTATTATGTGAACGGCCCCTAAGCCTTCTGTAACATTTTTAGCGATTCCGCACACGAAATTCCATTAGCAATGCAAAATTTGAGACAAATTCTTTGTTCAATATTCTTATCCATTGGAAAAATCGCGAAACACACTTGAGATAAACTGACAACATCCAGCACTGTGAACAAACTAAATGACAGGTCGCGCTTGAACTTCACGTTAGTATAGAGGACAGTGGTGTCAACTTAGCGTCTAGAAGGTTGTTGACAATCTTTTTAAGCGGGCTTCTTAAATGATCAATTCCCGGTACTTTTTTGACAGAATCTGTATAGCATGATACACTTTCATCGAATCACGCACACGCTCGCTTACAATCCTAAGACATAAAACTTGAAACTTTCTTATATAGTGACTGCAAGAGTTATTCAGAGCTTGCGGGAGTAAGTGTCGTGACTAGAGTTTTTGAGCCTTACTCAAGTAAAAATAAATCAACTTTTTTTCATAAATTGTTCATAAAATATTTTTTAAAATTAATATAATCGATTAATTAATTATTATAATTATGATTGTTGATATATATAATATAATTAGTAATTACTATTTAGCATACAGCATATAGCATATTTTCCGTGCATGAGCCTTAACTTCATTCTATTAGGATCAAATTAATAACTTCCTACTCTCGAAATCCAAAATAATGAAAAACCACTTTTTTCTAGTGGTTATCCACTATTTGACAAAATGCAAAGTACGCCACTCTGGACTAGTGAATAATCACTAAACTTAGACACTAAGACACTTAGAGAATAAAGGAATGAGTGAACGGACCGAGCGCAACTAAACAAAAATTTTAATCCGTTTTTAAAAACTAAACACGCGATATCTCCGAAACTATTTAACCGATTTGCGCCAAATTTTGAGACGTATCGCTCCTTGCTTCAGGGCCGCTTCTAAAATGAAAAAAATTACCATTTAAAATAAATAATAAATAATAACTAAACAACAATCTTCTCTTTGGCATATGATCGCTATTCATGAAAAAAAAATTAATTTTCGATCAAGGGTCTTTTTTCGTATGAAATAAGACTTCTATTTATTTAAATAAAGGCGAAACAATAAATATTTATTTCGTCTGGAAAAGGGTTGTGTAGGATGATGAAATAAAAAGAATACATGCATTGGAATGTATTTTATTTGAAAATCATATAATTAAGAACATGATCGAAAATTTAAAAAATTTTTATAAATAGCGATCATATGCCAAAGAGAAGATTGTTGTTTAGTTATTATTCATTTTTTATTTTAAATCACAATTTTTTTATCTTGGAGGCGGCGCTGAAGCAAGGAGCGATACGTCTCAAAATTTGGCGCAAATCGGATAAATAGTTTCGGAGATATTGCGAGTTTAGTTTTTAAAAACGGATTAAAATTTTTGTTTAGTCGCGCTCGGTCCGTTCACTTCAATTGGTTCCGATTATTAAATGTAATAACGTGGAACATCAGTATGCTGAAAATTCAACAAGATTTGAAATTAAAAAATGTTTATGTGTGTCTCGATTCTCGATTGAAGCGTACACGGAGAAAAAAATCTGACTATAATAGTAAGAACACTAGTCATGCTTTTGTAGCAGGTTTCGTTCTTGCTATCCTGGTGAAAAAATCATACATTCATGATAAAAAAGTACCAAGTTTCATGTTTTTAGAGCATTTGTGCCTTGCGAAAATAGTTCAAACTTCGCCTTACTATAGTTGCAAGAAACCCATCCTATTTCAGTATGAGTTCTCTTACAGCCGAGATGTTAGGCCACGCTTACTTTCGAACGTAGCACCTCACGTGTTCTCTCGGTTGTAAAAGAACTCATACTGAAATAGGATAAGTTCCTTACAACCATAGTCAGGCGAGAACATTGCTCTAACAGCATATCGATACCCACGTTCTAATATGTCGTATCCCACATTTGGAAAATTTTTCAGGAAACGATAAAAACGTCTTGCCAGCACAAATAAATAAATGTAAACAAGTTTTTGTTTTATACGTTCATAAAAATGCATAAATAATAATAATTAAAGCAAAAAAAATTATTTAAATAAATTTTATGATATTTATGTGGGTTACGCAAGAAGAAAAAATTAAAATGTATTTTAGAAAGAAAATTGATTTAATCGTTTTATAATTAAATATTGTTTCATTCCATACATAAAATTTTTTTCTCTTATTTTGTATTGTTTAATTCATAATTATTATAATATAACATTATTGATACATTTTATTTTGACTATCTTTAATATTGCTTAAAACATTTTTTTTCATTTTAAGTACTCTTAATTTTTTTTTTTTTTTACTTCAGGTACATTTTCTTGCTGAGATTGTTGAAAATTTCTTGTTCTCTTTCGTCTGGTAATATCAAAATTTTTTTTATAATCAATATCATTATCTTCAGGTTTTTTAAATCTATTATTAGTACGCAGTACTTTGCTTTTAACACCAAGATTAACTTGATTAGCTTTTCGTTTCTTACTCTTAGTCTTTTCAGTTACCTTAACTATATTTTTACTCTCGGCTTCCAAATTTTTTATTGATGGAGATTGGTCAGAAGCAGAGTCAATATCATCAATATATTTTATATTATCATAGAAGCAGTGTGTATCTCTCAGCAACACTTTTTTTAATGCCTGTAATTGTTGCCATTTACTTTTAGTTCTTTTTAATCGATCTACCTTCTTACTCATTTTATTAAATAATTTCTCGAAATAAACTTAAGACTAATCACAAAATAAAAATTGACTGTCACATCGCTGGCGCTGACTTAACCAATGTATGTGGGATACGACATATTAGAATTCGTGAAAATCGGCATGTGGGATACGACATATTAGATTATTTATTTAAAAATATTAAATAAACAATTTGACTCACAAGATTTTAATATAAGCTGTAAAACATTATTATTAATCCATTTTTCAAAAAAAGTCAATTTCTCAAATTTTGTGGGATACGACATATTAGAACGTGGGTATCGATATGACACTAGCAATAATGGCATGCGCTTGTTTCTTTTATGGTATAAGGAATTCCATGCTAAAAATGCATGACTTCATGCCAATAGTGGTAGAGGCTCATACAAATTTCGCACTTTAAGTTCGGTGCTTTAATAGGAAGAACTCAGCCAACTATAATAGTTAGATTTTTTTCTTCGTGTAGAGTAGAATAAACGGAAAGCTCTACTATTTTTGTGATTGAATAAAAGATTGGTTTTTTAATTAGAAATTTTAAATGCATGCTTTCATACTTCATCCTACACTTCTGAATTTTACTCAACTTTGATTCATTCTTGAATATTTAATATATCACAAATAATTACAGTGATACTAAATAACTTCTAACATGTCCATATGTCCCAAATTTGATCGGAAGTTGAGTAAAATTACTTTAACTATTTTTCTCCGTGTATGTAATTAAAAAAGACATTAAAAAGATTCTCAAAAAGGTATGCAAAAAATTTACCCTTAATTATACTATTAATTAGAAAAGATAGAAATTTGATGATTGAAAGTTCCATTTTTTACGGTAAACCAGAACAATTAGGAATTTCTGTCTTTTAGTTCCAAAAATATGCTATTTAATGCAACACGTTTCGGGAAATATCACCAAGAATTATGATAAAAATTGAAAATTCATATGCCAACTTTGTTTTTGAGAAAAATACCTTTAAATATGTGTATGTATATCTTTCGAGTTTACATTACAAGACATTCCATAGGTTGTGAAATATTACTTTCACGCATTTACGGAATGTTATAATCGTAACGTTTGAAAAAGTTCCTATCAGAGTCTTCTAATACAAGTTCCAAAATTTCGAACCGTTATCGCGGGAGTAGTCTAGTGCGTAAGTTGTAGAACATAAGTGCATTAAAAACCGTATGTCGTAGGTTCAATTCCTCCTGGGTCGGATCCATTTCGTTAGGTTTTTTCGGCTAAAATGTTTGCCACTTGACAAATAAATGAAAATTTGCCTCAATGTTTCCATTTTCAAAGACGCGCTGATTCTAAAACTCTGCTCTATACGCTAACGTATATTTACATCAGAAAATTCGATAAGATTATATGAATGCTACTATTATGTCTCATTATGAGACTCAAATTTCAGACATACCTTGAGTAATGATTGACATAATAAACTTTACCATCCCGTGAAAAAAAAGTTGATCTTGTTAGATCTCATTAGATCTAATTCCCAGATCTAAACAGATCTTGATTTTGTCGAGATCTGACCAGATCTGATCAGATATACTCCCTTGATCAACTTATCTAACCAGATTTTGAATTTGTCGTGATCTGATCAGATTTAAAGTAGATCTGGTTAGATCTGATCAGATCTCGACAAAATCAAGATCTGGTTAGATTTGGGAATCAGATCTAACCAGATCTAACAAGATCCAATTTTTTTTCGTGGGATTATGATCAGACTTTTTCACAACTTTTTACAATAGTTCTGGATTACTCTCTAAAATTGTACTCCTTCTCACGAAACGTAATACATTTAATCTCTAGAAATGAAAATACAACTTAAGACAGATTTATGTGCATTTTCAGATTGTATTGCGAAATACTTATTTTTCAATTGAGAGTAGGATAAAATAACAGAAAATGTGATTATAAATTATTTTTGTAGTGGTGCGTTTTTCTCAATTTAGTAGTAATTTGTAAGGGTTTCAATAGTTTTAAAATTTTTTTAAAAAAGCTACGTATTATGGAGTATGTTTTCTTTAATGTACATCAGAATTCAATAACTAAAAATAAGATTATAATTTTTTACATTTTAGAAAGCTATTTATAAATTTAGGGGTGGTTTTTTAGGATAGTAATGGTCTATAACTTTCTTGTATGATACCTACGTCTTCTGAAATACTTATTTCTTTGAATTTTGGGCAATATAAACTAACATGAAAAGATATTACACATTTTTATGCTTTAGACGTAGTTTGCATATCTGTGGTGATTTATAAGGGTAACAAATTCTGATATTTTTATTACACTTTAAGTGCAAATATATTCAGATCCACCATGAGTCATGCAGGTTAAACTACTATGCGAAAAAACCGATATTGCTGAGAGAACGATACAAAATAGATTGTTCTGAAACCTACACAGAGAAAAATAGCATCTGGTCATAATGACTAGGAATAATGTAGTTGGAAAAAAAGTGACTGTAACGAGGAAGACTTGTTGTCGCTACTTGACCCATGGCTACAGTAACATGATTTTTAGCCATGGTAGCCATATTCTGAATACCTGGTCGTGGCGACTAGTTAACATCGTTGAAATTGTCCTTAACTCGCAAATCTAGCTATGAGAACCTTTTTCATGGCTAGAATAACGTAGTCGCTCTAACCAGTGCAGCGAACTTCACACTTGTTGAATTCGCTGTGTATTGTTTCGAGCAATGCATATTATTTTTCATAGCAACTGATAGCAACTCTTTTGAAGAATTTCATTTGATGTGTTGAGCTGGTCGAAACTGTGATTTTAAATCCTACTACTTTTAAAGTTTCAACCCACTCTACAGATACCGAAAATAAGATTTTCAAAAGAGGTGCTATGAAAAATACAATTTTCCACGTAGTGATTTTATACATTTGATTTTACATAACTTTATAGTAGTAATATATATATAATATAATATATAGTAACTTACATATAGTGACTGTGATAACATTACATAGTCGCTGTGACTACATTACTTAGTTACAGCGACCACTTTTAGTACCTACATTGACGGGTCAACCATTGCTTGAATTCAACCACAAAAAGTAGTAAAGGACATTTTCAACTACACATATCACGTCACTAAGCCCAGCATTTTTTCTCAGCGTATGCTATATAGCTGTGGCAGCAGTACTGTAACGTTGCAATGCCTACTGGCAACGCTACTAGAACCACTGAATCGTTGCTGCACCTATCCGCTATAGCTGTGAGAGCTATTCACCGTGTATTGTGTACAGAACAATATCCATAAGGTTATGATCACCAAAATATAACAACCATGGTGATATCGGTTTTTCAGTTTACAAAAACGTCGGCCGTTGAAAGATTAAAAGAAGGATTTTTTATATGAGAAGTTCGAAAGGAACCTCTTTTAATTTGAGCCACAACATAATAGAACCTTTATTTTTTACTCTGACCGGGCTTAATGTGCAGTTTGATATTATTAAACAATAAACAATTCTTTATATTTTCAATGTTCATTACCTTCAACATCAATGATGACCAAAGTAGTGCACAAAAGAAACAAAATGACCATCTCCATGTTTTTCCGCTTTTTCAATACTGATTTAAAAAAGCATTAGTAGAGCATTTATATAACATAGAACATATTGACTCACGAAAGGATTAGTAAAATCGTATTATTCTCTTGACACGTAATGTATGATCATAATATAAAATTTAATGCCGTTTGATAACCATGGTCCTTGCGATATTTAACAAGATCTGTGACAAGTATCAAGTCATCTTCGCAATAAAAATTGAAATAAAGTTCCTTAGTGCTCTTTGCATAACTACTCAAAGTGATGACTCGATACCTCGATGAACCTTTAGTTGAATAAGTAAAAAAAAAATGAAAAATAACCATTTTCACGAAAAAATACATAATTTTTTTATTTCTCGATATTAAGGGCTAAAATTTTAGTTGAGTCTTCTGCTGATGTGTCTTTACATGCAGGGGTTAGGAGTTCTGGATTTTTTTCAAATAGTTCTACAAATAAGTCCAAATATATTTTGTTTCTAAAATCAAAATTCAAAAAACTATGGCATTTTGAATTTAAAAAAAAAATCAAAATCTCATTTTTGAGACGATAACGATATCAAATATTATATTTATAGCAAAAAAGAAAGCTTTAAATGTAAGGTTAATGTATGAGAAAAGTTCATTTTACTTAAATTAGTTTACGACTTTTACGAAACGGGTGACACACCAAACGACTACAAGGTTAAAAAGACTAACTATCCCGAAAAAAGTAGGTCAGACAAATCCAAATTGACATACTACGAGTAGGGAAACCAACTTTTAATGCGTTTGTTGGCTTAAAAAAAACATTCGACACTACTGAAATTCAGGAAGTGCGAGGAAAAGCAAGTATTAGATAAGGAGTGATAACTTCATAGCTCCACGCTCATACAACGTCTGGTCTTTATCGGAAAAAAACTAATCCAAGTGCGATTTCACAGTTTCATCATCATTGAAAGTTTTACCATTCAAGGAATTCTGCAAAGATCCGAATAAATAGTAATCTGATGGTGCAAGGTCAGGGCTATATAGTGGATGTAACATCACTTCCCAACCGAGCCTTAATAATTATTGGCGAGTGGCTAATGATGTCTGTGGTGTAGTGTTATCGTGGTGAAAGATTACACCTTTACGATTCACCAATTCTGGCCGTTTTTCTTTGACCACTGCGACCAATTTATTCAGCTGACGACAGTAGACATTCGAATTAATCGTTTGGTTCCTTGGAAGCAGCACAAAAAATACCACACCTTTCCAACCCCACGAAACAGATAGCATTATCTTTTTTTGATGCAATTCAGCTTTCGATGTTGTTTGTAGTAGTTCATCACGCTTGGACCATGATCGTTTTCGAACGGCGTTATTCTAAACAATCCATTTTTCATCACCAGTGATAATTCATTTAAAAAAAGGATCGAATTCACTGCGTTTAGGATGCAAATACGCAACAGAATTATCGGATTGGATTGGAATTTGTCTCATTTCTTAAGAGCCCAAAAAGAAAAGCCGAGTTCATTCACCATCCACATCCGACTAAAATTGTAAAAAAAGAGCATTTTCATGCTTTTGAAATTTTTTTCTTAAAAAACTTAAAAATTTCTATATTGGTTTCTGATAGTGCTCATAAATCTCTATTAATTATCCTAATATCATTTTCCGATTAAACCAAAATTAACAACGTTACAGTATTGTCATGTCCTGTGACCGTCAATATATATTTATAATAATAACCTGTCCAAAATTAATAAAAAGACTTTACGAAATCATATTTATAAAGCATCAGGTTCTAAATATATTGATCATAGGTAAATGTGAGTGTTTGAACGAAGCGGCATAGTCGGATTAGGGAACCCCCTTTGGAATGTGTCTTAGACATTAATTTAGAACACCTGCCGCCGCAGCAAAAGAATGAACTTGATGGTTCACTGACCCGAGAAGAAGGGAAATCGGGGAACCAGAGAAGAAGACTTATTCTCTACATTGTTCCCCTTTTTTCTGAAAAACAGTTGAATAAAGGGGAGGATGTCAGGATGATATCGACCCATGGGGTGACAGGCCAAGAAGGTATCGACCAGAAAAAGAGTTTATAAAAACACTTGTTCCTTTGGAAAATCTCAGTAACCTGCTATCTTCCATCCGTGCCGTTACTCTGCCCAGCAGTAACCTGCTACGGTCCATTCCTGCCGTTCCTCTGCCCGACAGTAACCTGCTAACTTCCATCCGGGCTGATACTCTGTTCTAGAGAGTGAAAATCGTGAAGACATCTTGAGGATTTGAAGTACAATTATTGTTCAGAAGTTCGGATTATCAGTGTTTCATCCAGTTTACGGTTTTTATATAAAAAGGCTCCAGTTCCAATCTTCATATAAAAAGGCTCTATTTTGGAATAAAAGGCTTCCGATTTGAATTTCAAGGGACTCCAGTTTGGATATTCTGAAGAACTTCAAGCCTCCAGTTTGGATTCTACACTTGCATGTCGGTATTATAAATAATCACCTCCTCCCCAAGAAGGAAATTTCAACAACGTGTTCTCTCTCGCTATTTTTCTCTAGTATAAATTGTCAGAATAAAAGTGGTTAATAATTGTGAATTTTGGTAAACTTTCTTTGTTAGCTATCTTCGTCCCTGTTTTGGTTGAGAAAACTTCTAGGTTTCTTCTATCAAAAACGAGGAGAAATAAATATAATAATAAAAATGTATATTAAAACTTGAAAAAGTCAATATCTAAAATCCATTTCAGAATGCAAAATTGTTCACTTTAGTACGGTCTACAAATTTTGTTTCATACAGTTTAAACAAAATGTGTGACATATGAAGAAAACGTTGAGATGGAAAATTATTTTCCTGAATAAGATCTACAAAGTTTCATCAGGACATTTTTTACTGAAATATAATTTGAATCATGGTAACATTGAGAAAATTTAATTCACATTTACAATATTATGAAATTGACTTGGATTTCATTATTACCCAAGCAGAAATCATGACATTCTGCCGACTATGACGATCGGTTAAATGTTGGTCCATCGTAGGAAATGGACTGTTTATTACCAACATTGGTACAATGCTGGGAAACAATTGGCCCAACCTTATTCTAACTGCGGAAAAAATAATTTTCCGATAGTGGATGTACAAGGTCTATCCAGTGTCTATTCAGCCCTGGTAGTCGACTGCAAAATACCAGCGTTTGTACAATGTTGGGTGTACAACAGGTCCAACCTTTTTCCGACTGTGAAAAAAGTAATTTTCCGACAGTGGATATACAATGTCTATCCAGTGTCTATTCAGCTATGGTATTCGACTGCAAAATACCAGTGTTTGTACAATTTTGGGTGTACAACAGGTCGAAACTTCTTCCGATTGTGGAGAAAGTAATTTTCCGGCTGTAAGTTTGCAAGGTCCACCCAGTATCTAATCGACTCTGATAATTAGCGCTGTAACATACCAGTATTTGTACAAAGTTGATTCGACACTAATAGTCTTCTTTAAAGTATGTCTTTACACGTAAAACATAGTTTTAATAATAAAAGTATATAACCAGTATTTTAGAAATGTTGACAGCCAACGTTGAAAATATATCGGTTACCTGTATTGGTAGATCGTTGGAAATCGGTGTTGTACCAACGCAGTACATCGTTATCATTTCGACTGTCTACCGACAATCGGATTCCGACAGTCGGAAGTTGGTATCCAGCATTGAATCGATATTGGTCCGATTGTTAATTTCTGCCTGGGTAACCCTTAACTGGCATTGGGCTAAAAAATACCCCAGAAAATTTTTAAGCTCAAATTAAGCCTGCTTAATTCAATAATATGGACCGTATGGCGACATGTAGCAGTAATTGACATCACTAACTAAAGCTACAGTGGGCTAGCATAGAGCGGCGAGTAACATTATACGCTGGGCAGTCGTTCAAAGTGGAGTCAAGAAGTTTCGTTTAATTTACAACGTAAGTATATCATCTAAATTGAAATAAATTTTTTTTATTCATTATTCCATACACTGATACTAATGGTTATAATTGTATTTATAACCAATAATATAATTGAATCTCTCATATTCATTCAGTCATAATCGGTTGATTAAAATACAATCCCTATATTGCTGTATCTATCCCAGTAATAAAGTAAGGTTAAATTAATCATATATATGGTTGTAACGGTCATTCTTTTCTATCAGTGTAGTTTTTTGCTTTTCTAGATGGCCTATGATTTTCGGCCTCGCTTGCTGCGTGAAAAGAAGAGAGATGGCACAATATGCCATAAGCACTGCGCAGGTATATTTACATCGAATGTGCAAGTGAAGTTTAAAATGTTACGATGCAGCTTGCAAAGTTAAAAAATTTTTATTTATGTTCTTTTTTTAATTTTTCTTATTTTTGTACCTATTTCTATCCATTCACAAACAAATAAATTGATTTGAATATGGAAAAATATGATGTTTCATTTTAACAAAAAATCGAGTTTTCGTTTTGCAAAATAAATACCTTTTTTGAAAGCATCAATATTGCAGTAATTTTTTTCTCAAATAATAGTATCTCAAGAATGTACTCAGAAATTAGTAGACAAAAATATTAAAAATTACGCGAGTTATGAATTTTTAAGTTAAAAAACTCATTTTTTTCGTTTTTTTTTGTTTAAATAATTTTTTTAACTAACTTAAATTTAATAAATGGCTATAAAACCAATTTCAATTCAAAAAACATATCGTGAATTACATTAGGTAATTTTTTTATACAAAAATATTCAATACCAGCTGCGCAATATTCATTTTAACACGTGGGGTAAAAAATACCCCCTATGCCATATAAGCATGTATTTCGAGTAGTGCCAGTTAAGGGTTAAATTACAAGAAATAAACTTAAATGTCCGCGAAGAATACATACATAAGAACGATCGAATCAAATTCATATTAAAACATAATTTTATCAAAACTCAATGTCGTGATCTTTATAGAATTGATTGATGGCCGCGGCTGAGGTAAAAATAATATAGTTCCCAGAATATTCTTGTACCCAGCTGACGACTCCAATTACTTCCTTCCCTTTGATTAAAGGACTACCAGCATCTTTCTAAAAAAACAGACAAAAATATTATCAAAAAAATTGGTGTAGAAATTACCGTAGTCAATTACCGTTTCAATTGATTGAAATAGTTCCTTCGTCATTGCACAGGTACTATAGGATACGTCAATAGCTTTATCACAAAATTGTGGTTGACAAACAGAATGATCTTTAATTACAAATGTTGCCCATTGTAAAATAAACTTAGAGCTCGCCTTTGCTTCTCGTGTATTGCCCCATCCGAACAAATCATATTCTTCTTCAAGTTTGAGAACTTGGTTTGAAAGGTTTGTAAATCTTACATTTTTTTCATATTCCTTCTGAATTTCAATCTGAAACGGTTGTTTTTATTTTTAATTAAGCAATTGATCATGCCATGTAAATTATAATTTAAATGGTACTGCATTGAAATAAATGGTGTTTTGTTTCTACCTAAGTGATTCTCTTAGAGAAATTCTACGCAACTTAGAAAGAAAATCTTCTTACTTTAGTCATATTATTTTATGTGCTGATAAGTATGAATAAGAAAATCACAAAAATGTCTTCGAATTAGATGTCAACTCAAGAAACTTTTATATGTCCTTTTGATTGTATTGGCCATCGAGTGTTATGCTGATTTAGCAAAACAAAATGGTCTGTTTCAAGGATGGGCAGTGGGTGGACAAATTATTATTCTCACTTTGTTTTTGTTAGTTGCATAAACTCTCCTAATATTGACATTTCCCCATAAAAATAAAATGAAAGACGTCAATATTATATATAAAACGACTTCAAGATGAACTGTTTTTGTCAATTTTTGAGAAAGATATTACGGGAAAAGTCTAAATTTCGAAACTTTTCCTAAATTATAAATAACTCCTGAAATAATTGATGTTTTTAGATGTTTTTCGACTTCCCAAGCAGAAATTAACAATTGGACCAACGTCGATCCAACGCTGGATACCAACTTCCGACTGTCGGCGGACAGTCAACATTTTGAAAATACTGGTTATATACTTCTATGTGCCTCCGGCGCGTAAACTCGTTTTTACGCTACAGTTTAAAGTAGCGTAATGTTGTGTATTACAATACAGAGGAATTTAATGTAAAAAATTGAACTAATCATGTGCCTATTACGATACAGCGGAGCGTAATCTTCTTCTTATTCTTCTTCTTCGAACAGCGTTGGCACCGTACTGACAAAGCCTTGTACATTTGAACTGCGCATGCTCTATTACAATACGCTACTACTACACAAGATCGAGAAAATCAAAATGGCCGGAACTAGTCGCGAAATATCAAGTGCAATGGACGAGAATCATGATGAATACGAGATTAGATTCGAGTGTAGGCATAAAAACACGTATACGCACCGAAGTCACATAAAATAGAATATGTGCCAATGCACACAATTCGGGTAATTACGAGACTCGCTTAAAATGCTCGCAGGACTGATCGCGCCTCGGCTTCGTTTCGGCTACGATCTCCTGCGAGCATTGTCGCTCGTCGCCTAATAACCCTCATTATGCGCCTAGGCACATAATATAAATATTATTATTATTAAATCCATGTTTCACGGTTAAAGACATTTTTCAAAGAATACTAGACTCTAAAAACAGACAATTGACTGTCAAACGATTCCCTTTACTATTAAAAGATTTTCTATTCAAAATTGGCATGAAAGGAAATCCTTTAGCAGTTGAACGATTATCGTTTCAAATGTTAACCTTTTACTGTCAAAGTATTTCCTTTGGTCTTGAAATGAAATCCTTTTTTGTACAAAAAAAAATAATTTCGAGGATAAAAGAAAAAAAATTGTATGATGTAACCTATCTAATATAAATATTAGAAATGTACACAAGCCCAAATTTAGCAAATGCCAATATTAAATCGGTTATCATCAATACTACAATAACAGTAAAACGATTCTCTTGATAGACAAAAGAAATCTGCTTAATTTCAATAGATGCATTCTGAAAAGAACCTAACTTCACTATCAATAGACATTTTTTAGAGTGTACCAGTGTCGAATCAACTTTGTACAAACAATGGTATTTTACACTGTTGATTATCAAAGTCGATTAGACACTGGGTGGACCTTGTACATTTACTGTCGGAAAATTACTTTTTCCACAGTCGGAAAAAGGTTGGGTCTGTTGTACATCCAGCATTGTACAAAGGCTGGTATTTTACAATCGACTACCGGGACTGAATAGACACTGGCTAGACATCGTGCATCCACTATCGGAAAATTACTTTTTCCACAGTCGGAAAAAGGTTGGGTCTGTTGTACATCCAGCATTGTACAAAGGCTGGTATTTTACAATCGACTACCGGGACTGAATAGACACTGGCTAGACATCGTGCATCCACTATCGAAAAATTACCTTTTCCGCCGTCGGAATAAGGTTGGGCCAATTGTTTCCCAAGATTGTACCAACCTTGGCAATCAACAGTCGATCTCCTACATTGGACCAACATTTAACCGATCGTCAGTCGGTAGAGTTTCTTGGTTTCAGCTTGGGTTATTTTAAAGGTGAATTCACGTAGCATGTAAAAAACGTACCAAAATAGTTTTACTAATTTTTCCTTAAATTCGTAAAAAATCTAATCTTAAATAAAAAAAAGCGTGAAAATTCAAGCTTGCATAATTATGTATTAAAAAATACTGAAAATAATTATATTCCATTTTTCAGTCAAATTTAATAAATTCTTGTGGGTTATCACTTTTACGTTTTTTTAAGTATTAGAATTTTTTGAATTATTACGCCTTTTTTGTTCTAAGTTTAGACTTTTTACGAATTTAGCGGAAATTCATTATATCTTTTTTGGCACGCTTTTATATTCTACGTGAATTTACCTTCAAAATGAGTCAACGAACATTCAAAAACATCAATTATTTCAGGAATTATTCTGAATTTATGAAAAGTTTGAAATTTGGAATTTTTTCACAATATCTTCCTTAAGAATGGACAAAAACACTTCATCTTGAGGTCATTTTATTTATGATTTTAAGGTTTTATATTTTATTTTCAGGGAAAAATGTTAATATGTGTATTGTCAATATTATGAGATTTATGCGATCAACAAAAACAAAGTGAGTATAATAATTTAGCCACCCACTGTAATAAAGAAAATGGTAAAAGAAAAAGTGCAATAACATTAAGAACCAAAAATATATATGTATATATAATTCTTGATTACTTTTTGAATAAATGTTTTGGTTACACGGAAAAAAAGTCCATTAAATTATATAGAACTAGTTCTATAGCAGAGGATCCGACGGGTAGTTTAATAAAAGTTAAAATCGTCTTGTTTGTATATTGCGTTGACCTGTTCTACGAAATGTGGTCTATAGATCTTATAAAGGAATGGTTCACAAACACTCAATACCTTGAATCTGATTTCTATGGTATTTTTCAACATTTTTTCAAGAATTTTTCTTTATATTTAATTGAACTGGGGTATTTAGATCTTACAATGGTGTGATAATAAACTCTCAATACCTTAAATCTGATTTCTACGAAAATTTTCAACATGTTTTTATGAATTTCTCTATATATTTTATAGAACTTCTTTACTTCGGGATTCAATATAAAATTTACAGTACTCGTTAGAGTTACTCCAGATTTTTCCTGCATTAAATCCTGACAGTTATACAAAACATAGAAAATTTGTTCACGGTTCGCTCGTATCGCCAACTCTTGAAATAATTCAAGAAAATTTAATGAACTTTTTTTTCCCTGTACTGAATAAAAAGTATTTAATATGCCTTACCGCAATAAATGCAATGTCCAAAACTGGAGTTATGCCTCGAGGTAACAGCCGGATTGATGTAATATTACATGATATACCTTCAAAATGAGCATTGATCTTAAAATTAATTTCTTCGGTTCCCGGAATAAACATATGAAGTGCACAAATATGTGTAGATAGAAGAACATTTACAGAAACGAAGAATCCAGTGCAAAAGTGATGTCCTTCCTTTCTAAAAGATGCTATAGTTGTTGGTAATTCAGTACGAACTATATGCCCATTACTCATTTTACCATTCAGAAGAGATAAATTAGATGCTGTAAAATTGAAAGCAATTATGAAACGTGTTCTTGTTCTACTGTTTAAAAATAAAAATTTTGTAATTAAAAAGCCAATATTTATTCCCACACTTGGAAAAATATTTGGTTAATCCGAATAAAATTTTCCTGACTTGATCAAAGAATTTTTTCAATACACGATTGCCCAAATTTACGGTTGCCCGCTTGTAGAAATTGCTATACCATGGCTCAGATTAATGGTAAAACAAACTGTATACATATACAATTGATTCAACAGAACTTTGGTTTGTTTAATCAAAATTTAAATAAATTGAAATAAATACACGGAATGAAATTTGATGGCTAAATATATTACAATTAACGCACTAGAATACTCTCGTAATTGCCGTTCAAAATTTTGGAACTTTTATTACAAGACTGCTTTGCTAGAACGTTTTTAAGGAGGAGGAAAAGTACCATCTACGATTCCAACGTTTGAACTCTGATGGAAAGTTTTTGGAACGTTACGATTATAATATTCCGTATATGCGTGAAAGTAATATTTCAACCTATGGAAGTTTTTATAATATAAATACAAAAGATATGCATACACATCTTTAAAAGTATTTTTGGCAAAAAAAAAGTTGGCATATGAATTTTCAATTTTTACCATCATTATTGGTAATATAAATTTTTCCAAAGATATAGTCGGAAATATTTCCGACATAGAACTGGAAATATCTCCTACTGTTTGATCGGAGAAATATCCAGTTTATTAGGAAAAATATATACAAGGTGCGTTCCAAAATAAACGAGACCGAGCTAAAATAAAAACGACAGGAGCTTTGTTCTGATAAATTTCAGTTTATTTATTCAAAATAGTCCCCTCCGGCCTCGATACACTGTTTTGCGCGATCCAAAAGCTTTTCAAAAGAGTGTTTCAGGTCATTGACCGGAATGTCTTTCAGGATGTCGGTACAAGCCTTTTGAATGGCCTCTACGGGCGCAAAACGTTTTCCTTTTATGGCCAAATGCAATTTTCCGAATAGGTAGAAGTCACAGGGAGCCATATCAGGCGGATACGGTGAGTGATTGATGGTTAAAATGCGATTTCTAGTAAAAAAATCAGTCACAAGAGTGGATCGATGAGATGGTGCATTTAACTTGTGGGGAACAAAACGTGCACAGACCTTTCGTAAGCCCAAATGATCGGTTAAAATGCGATAAATCGATGTTATGGAGGTATTCAACTCCGATTCCATGAATTTCAAAGATGATTTCGGCTCATTTTTGATAAATTCACGCACAATTTCGATGGAGTTTTCGGTGATCACTGATTTTGGGTGGCCCGTATGTTCATCGTCATTTATGTCCTCACGACCATCTCTGAAACGTGTAAACCACTCATGAACTCTGGCAGGAGATAGACAATCATCACCATAAACTTTTTTCATCAATTGAAATGTTTCGGTAAACATTTTACCGATTTTAAAACAAAATTTGATATTAGCTCTTTGTTCGAAACTCATTTTTGTACCGATGACACAAACACACCGACACTTTAGACGCAATAACTTCGCTTCCATTGAACCGAATGTCATGAAACTGTCACTGGAAGTCAGGGAGGCATATAACTTTCCAACGCACTACTTCATTCACAGATGGCGCCACCAAAAAAATTTTTATGACAAAAGTCTCGTTTATTTTGGAACGCACCTTGTATATTTCATAATTTAAGTGGAAAAAGATCCAAAAAAAGTGAACAAATTTCCGTTTTTGTGGAATGATTTCCACTTTTCATGGAAAAAATTTCCTACAACTTAAGGGATTTGTGGAATGTTCTCACCTTTTTGATATATTTCCTAATAGTTCGGAAATAAGTCCAAAAATTCAGTCAATTTTCTTCAAATCTACGAAATATTTCCACTTTCAATAGGAAAATCTATGCTTCCTAAGGATTTAGATCAAATTTCCTAATACATAGTAGGAAAATTTACCTATTTATTTTACAGTGTTGTATTAAATAGCATATTTTGGGACTAACTAACAGAAATTCTTAATGGTTCTGCTTTACCGTCAAAAATGATACTTTCAACCATAAAATTATTATCCGTGTATAAGTGATTATTTCATCTAATTTGTAAAGTATGGGTATTTTTGTGAACCATAATGTATCCACTGTTTAAACTTGTCGGTTCAAAACATTTTTTCTTAAAAAAGGAGATCCATCTCACACAAGTTTTTTATAAAAATAGATCAAAAGGTCAAAATAAGCGTGTATACACTAATAAATCTGTGTGTATATGCTGGTGCTAATCATTTATTTTCCTCTGTGGTCAATTAAGGTCAATATAACCGTTTTAATGCCAAGCAACGGTCATACCATTGCATATGCAACTATATATCGTTGTTTGGCACTAAAAGGGTTAAACACATTAACGAGTTTTTATGCGTACACTCGAATCTAATCTAGTATTGTAGTTGTTTGCGGCGCTAGTCATTACACTTGATATGTCACGACTAGTCCCAGCCATTTTGATTTTATCGATCTTGTGTAGTAGTAATGGATTTTAATAGACGCATGCGCAGTTCAAATGTACAAGGTTTTGCCAGTAAGGTGCTAACGCTGTACGAAGAAGAAGAAGAATAAGAAGAAGAAGACTGTGCTCCGTTGCATGGCTACAGGCGCATGCGCAGTTCAATTTTTACATTTCATTCCTCTGTAGCGCAATATACTACATTGCGCTACTGTTAACTGAAGCGAAAAAACGCGTTTGCGCGCCGGTGGCACATAAAATAGAACACGTGCCAATGCACACAATTCGGGAAATTACGAGACTCGCAACAATGTTTGCAGGACTGATCGCGCCTCGGATTCGTCTCGGCTTGGTCTCGGCTTTGCCTCAGCTATGTCTCGACTACGCCTTGGCTTCGATCTCCTGCGAGCATTGTAGCTCGTCGCGCAATTACCCTCATTGTGCGCCTAGGCACGTAATATACTATTATGTGCGTCCAGCGCGGTTACTAGTTTTTACGCTACAGTTGATTGTAGCGTAATGTTTTGTATTACGATACAGAGGAATGTAATCTAAAAATTGAACTACGCATGCGCCTATAACCATACAGCGGTGCGTTATCTTCTTCTTATTCTTCTTCTTCTTCGTACAGCGTTGGCACCGTACTGACAAAGCCTTGTACATTTGAACTCGATACTTTTTTTTTTCACACTACACTTTCCACCTTCATTAAAAGTTTTACTACAAATAACACAATTCATTTTACACGCAATATTTTTCACGATAAACGCGAGATGATATGATACTCCGGACACGGCAAGGTGGTAGCTGATCATTTCGGGTTTAAAAATAGCTGAAGCGACGTTATTCCTTTTCTATTTTTCAAATATGTTCTAGAACAATATAATACTATTGGCTACTGTATTCGGAAACAGATTAACGCAGCTGCATTTTCCCAATGACTTCGGCGATGACTTTGCATTCACTGCCCTGCCTGCTGTGCCAAATTCATCAGAGACAATA
This sequence comes from Diplolepis rosae, assembly GCA_030998225.1. Taxonomy (NCBI): domain Eukaryota; kingdom Metazoa; phylum Arthropoda; class Insecta; order Hymenoptera; family Diplolepididae; genus Diplolepis; species Diplolepis rosae. The sequence continues at coordinate 9,740,390 of JAPYXD010000701.1, forward strand.
TTTTAGAACGTCTCGTGTCAGCGACATTTTCCATAAATCTCATCTCATTAAAACGACATGAGTCAGAAACGGAGACGAAAAAAATTAAAATATGCTTCGAGTATTTGCAACTTTTTTCAATTCAAGAAACGCGTGAAAGTAATGATATGAATTTCTGTTTCTAAACCATTTTTAAACCCGGAAACAAGTAATAAGAAAAAAAATTGTTGGTTGCAACAAATCATACATTGTAAAAAATTTATTTTGCTGTTAATTGATTATAATAATTATGATTATGCAATTATGCAATAAGTGACAAAGTATTATGCTCCTCTGTCACATAATAGTATAATAAAAATACCTATGAACAATTGAAAAAGGAGAAATACGATTTTTTCAGATAAACTTATTTATAACAATGCTAATTATGCACTAATCACAAAATGTCAGAGGACTATTTTTGTAGAGAGTTTTTTTCTCAACAACTTTCTACTCTTACATTTTTTTCGAAAAATGAATAGAAAGAGAGTTACATGCAGAATAAAAACTCACCCCTTAAATTCAAGATGACGGAATTTCCCAAGGGGGTAGGGTGACTAATTTTCGAATCTAGGCTCCCTGTGAATCGCGCTGTTGCCAATTTTTTTTTTATTTGGCATAAATTTGGATAAAGTTACTGGATCATGTACGCACCGAAGTCACATAAAATAGAATATGTGCCAATGCACACAATTCGGGTAATTACGGGACTCGCTTTAAATGCTCGCAGGACTGGTCGCTCCTCGGCTATGTTTCGACTTTGTCTCGGCTTCGTCTCGGCTTTGCCTCAGCTACGTCTCGGCTACGCCTCGACTACGCCTTGGCTTCGATCTCCTGCGAGCATTGTCGCTCGTCGCGCAATAACCCTCATTATGCGCCTAGGCACATAATATACTAAAAAAGTTACTGAATTGTATACAGAAAATCGAGCGCGAAGCGCAAGTGTCATGATGAGAATGTGTTCCTTGAGGCCGATAGAGCCTTAAGTAAATTGAATTTCTTGTTTCAATTAAACTCAAAAAAAAATTTATTGATTTTGAGAAAATGTGTAATTCACATCATCTGTAATATTATAAAATTGGTTTGAGCTTCAGTATCAAATTATAAAAGATAAACTTAAATCTATGCGAAGAGCAGAAGACTGAGACTGAGTTTTTTCAGTGTATACCCATAAATCATTTCCATATCAAAGTGACTTTAAATGCTAGAAAAAAAGACAGAACGAATCCAATTTCTTATTCTTCAAGTTGGAAATTATCAGTGCAAAGAATGTGTACAAAATGATTTATCAAACAGAAAATCATATCGCGGTTTTTTTTTTCACTAGCATGTGCCAAACTTGTTCTGCTTTATCGCAAATTTTTAATATAATTTATTATACATTATAAATAAAGAGGTAGGTTATAAATTTCTTCTTAGTTAAATAGAGTTTTTCTGGGCGTATTATTTTCTCGTGAAAAAGGATCTTCGCAACTAGAGCGCATTCAATTTTTGGAAACGGATAAATTAATTATAATTATAGTTTTTCGTTAATTTTGTTTCGAAATTGATTTAGTGATTATTGTTTGACTTCAAGGCTTCATTTTTGTGATAAATATATATCGGTAATTCCACCAAGATTCACATTTAAACATTCTTTTTGCGTGAAATATTTTTTTTGCCGTCTTTGATAAAAAATATTCTACCCAGTAAGTGCGCTCCGAGCGCGGATGCTACACTTTGAAAATTCATTCCACACAAATTATTGAACTGACCGTTCCCAAATTGTCACAGTATACTCTGGTTTATTATAGGAACATTTATAGATAAAAAACAACGACAAAAAGTAGTAAAGTCGCCCTTTTTTTATTAACAAAAAATTGAATCGATTTCAAATGAACCTCATTCGACAGTTAAGGAAAAAGCATGAATTTTATGATGTGCGAACATTTTTTTAATTAAATACTTTTTTTGTAAAGGTGGTGGTAAAAGAATTCCTTTTTCGAATCTCAGAAATGTTTAAATTCACTACTCAAAAAGTTTTAATACAATATTAAAATAAAAAGTCTGCCTCTTTCGTGGGCACATTCTCATCACACGCTTAGGTTGCGCGATCCGAATTATTTGAAAACTTAACTTTCTTAAAGTTATTTCGACTTTGAGGAATACATTCTCATCAATTCGTTCTTTGCCCTACACTCTAAAAAAAAATCAATCGATATTGAAATTACGTTCCGTTTTGAATGTATATATTGAAATTAAGTAGATTTCTTTTGTCTATCAACAGAATTGTTTCACTGTTAAAAAAAACTCATCTGTAAAATGCAAAACGAAAAAAGCTTTACCGATAAACGATTTCTTTTGACTCTGAAAAGAAATCCTTAAACTATTAAAGGATTGCATTTTTAGGCTAGAAGACGAAGTTCGCCTGCGCATCAGTGAGTGTACATCGTCTAGTGCTTAACAGTGCAATATGCGCGAGTAATTTTTGTAAGGTGTGCTTGAATTCAAATAAATATTATGGTTTTCATCAAAGTTGTATCTTAAAATTTCTTTAAGCGAAAATCTAAGACAGATCGTTATTATAGTATTGAAAATGATCGACTTAGTATTCGCATTTGTCAAAGTTGGGCTTTTATACGTTTCTTATTAGGTTATATTATACAATTTGTTTTCTTTTATCCTCGAAATTATATTTCCTTTGTACAGCAAAGGATTTAATTTCCAGACCAAAGGAAATACTTTGACATTAAAAGGACAGTATTTGAAACGACAATCCTTTAACTGTTAAATGATTTCTTCTCATGACAATTTTTGATAGAAAATCCTTTAATAGTGAAACAAATCATCTGACAGTCAATCGTCTATTTTAAGAGTGTACGCGCTCGGTGTTCTATGTCATTTATATACCAATTAATAAATTCGTTCACAATTACAAATGAGAAAGGAAATTAAATTTACTTGAGGCTCTATCGGCCTTAAGGGAGACATTCTGATTGTAATACTAATATCCAGGAGATATTAGATTTTGAATTAATAATCAAACAAACTATGTATGAATCTAAATTTGTAGAACTTATTTGAGTAAACAAAGTCGCATTACGACGTGATTTCAAATTATTTTCATTTGAATTATTACTAATATTCCAATTCTAATAAATAATTTTTAATTTTTAAAATATTTACCTCTACCATCAACAACGTTTAAGAAGGCGTAGAACAGAACACAAATAGCAATCTTCATTTTGATTTACGTCAGTGGAATTTAAAAGTGCTATATACCAAGCGTTTATATAGCTCTTTCCACATTAACTACAAGATCTATCTCATTGAAATTAAGGCTTTACCTGTCATACATGTTATACAGTATTTGTAGATTACTTCTGTTTCAATATCTGAATTTAGAAAAGAACAAGTACAGCCACGACATTATCGATCATAAATTTTACCCATTCTATTCAAACAACGAGGAAAAAAATTTACTCTGTATAAAGAATTCACATTGATAAGTAAGCAAGATCTTCGATTCGAGGGTATGTGATACTTGAGAAAAAAAGCAAGTTCATGTGAACATCTTTGTTTAGTTTCTACATTTTTTCGTCCAAAATACATGAAATTTATTTTTCAAAATTTATGAAAATGAAGATAAGATGAAAACGGACGTATATAGGCTATTTTCAGTTTTGATAATAATAAAAAAATTTTGATGGATTTTGCACAGTTGAACTTTTTTAAATTTTCAAACCTATCTACTTCCGTTTTCATCTTCTCTACCATTTTCAAAATTTTGAAAACAAAATTTTATGTCCTTCGGACACAAATATATAGAAACCTAAGATCAATAAAATTTGCTATTTTACTACCCATGTAAAAAGTTATATACGGCCCAACACTGGCCCAGCATTGGCAAAAATACTGTTAAAGATCGGTGGCCAATATCGTGCCATTGCTGGAATGATAGCTCCGGTATGCACTTGGCAGCCAATTCTGGCTCAAACTCTTACCGCCAACACTTGGCTGCGGCACAGAAACGGGCCAATGCTGTGCCAAACTCTTATTTTCTCACTTACAGAATGGTTTCCCGTGGTAAAAGTGACACATGCCCCAGTAATGTTTTGTTCATGGGCTGGAATCTGGCTCTTCTACTTTCGGAACTCGATGCCATAGTGAAAGTGACAATTGGCTTGATATAGGGCCGATGCTGGGCAAAGTTTCGGCTGAAGTTCAGTAAATTTAAACAGTCAACAAAGGCCGCCGTCAACGGTCAAGCACTTGACCGATGCAAACGGCGACACTGGCACAATAACAATAACCTACTGTTGGGTGCCATGATTGGGCCAACATTGTGGCATATTATCAGCTTCGGCAATTCGCATTTGGGTAAATATCACATGCCCTTAACGTAATTGATCCATGAAAATTAGACTTCAGGCAAAAATAGATAATTATGCTTTCAAGAATAGCAATATTATTATTGAAGGGCTATTTTGATAGAGAAAAGATTATATTTTATGAAAAAAATTTGAAACACAAAAAAATAATTTTATTAATAAATTTTATTTTTGCCCCAACTTTTTTTCTTATCGCTTCTTACCAAATTGTAAAAAATTATGCGATCTTAATAAATTACAAATCACTTTTTCAAGAAAAAGATTCTCTACAACTTAACTATTTCTAATTTTCGAAAATGAATAAATTATTATCAAATACAGCAATTTCTTTATAAAAATTTCGTTTTGGAAAATATTTTTTTAATGGTTTTAGCCATTAAAAAATTAATTTTTTTTAAACTAGAAACGGTGAAGTTGTGGGAAATCTTTTCTCTTTAGAATCGCATAATTTTTTAAAATTTGCATAAAAAATAAATGTGATTTTCATCAATAAAAATCGTTTTTAACAATTGTAACTTTATTAACTTTAATAAGAAATTAAAATAGTGTAAACGACAAGTAGACAAAAATATCTTCCTGGAATATCAAGAATGAAATAAACATATAAATATTGGTAATTTTTGCAAAGAGACGGTAAATTATCCATATGCTTTTTATATCCATAAAAAAAAAATTGAATTTAACGCAACTATTTTGTAAAATGAATCGAGATTTGCGTTTGAATACGAATTACAAGATACCATTGTGGTTTCGCGTAGAGAGGAAATTCTCATGGTCGAAAATTTTGAGAGAAATAAATATACCTAAGTTTGGTAAGATTTACATCGATCAAGTACACTGAAAAAAAATCCTGGGCATAGTGACCTGATATATGTAGTTGAAATTGTCCTTAACTACTTTTTGTGGTTGAATTCAAGCAATGGTTGAGCCGTTAATGTAGGTACTAAAAGTGGTCGCCGTGACTAAGTAATGTAGTCACAGCGACTATATAATGTTGTCACAGTCACTATATGTAAGTGTCAACTATAAAGTAGAATTTAAAATCACAGTTTCGACCCGCTCGACACATCAAATCAAATTCTCAAAAGAGTTGCTATCAGTTACTATGAAAAACAATATGCATTACTCGAAACGATACACAGCGGATTCGACGAGTGTGAAGTTTGCTGCACTGGTTACTCTCTAAATTTGAATCAGTCAAAATCTACTGATTATCAGTGAAATTTGACTGATTCAAATAGCTAAAAAGAGGTAACTGTAAATCAGTTAAATTTCACTGATTATTTCAGTGAAAATTGACTGATTTGACAGTAAAAAATATTTTTTTCACTGATGAAACAGTGAAAATTAACTGATTTAACAGTGAAAAATATTTTTTCTCTGATGAATCAATGAAAAGGCAAGTCACTGATTCAATCAGTGAAAATTTGACTGATTCAGATTTAGAGAGTATAGCGACTACGTTATTCTATTCAGTCTTTTTTTTTTCAACTACATTATTCTTACACTGGGAAAAAAACATGGTGAAATCAACGGGAAGGAGTCCCGTCGCCAATTTCACGTTGGCGTAGCGTTGCTCTCCCGGTGAATCACCGGTACTATTCAACGTTGCACTGACTGTAGAGCCAACGTAAAATCACCCAAAAATGATCAGCTGTGGCAATACTCGCGATTGTTCTTTTCAGTTCTTTTGTTTTCCTAATAAATGTTTTCTTAATTATATATTGGTATTTAAAAGCAAAGCACTGCCAATTTCATTATGGATATGAAATTGCGTCATCGTATAATATTTTCAAATCACACGGCGTTCCAGCGTTAACATTCCCGATGAATTGACGGGGCTGACATAGCTGGATTAACGTGAGTTTTCAACGCTACATTGGCGGTGTCAGCACGTTAATCTAACGTTGTAAAGGCGCCGATGCTCCTTCCCGTCAATGCAACGGATTTTTCCGTATAACCTGACGGTTTTTTTTCCCCAGTTTAGTCATTGTGACCAGATGCTATTTTTCTCTGTGTATGTAATTTTTGTATCGAGTATACTTTATCAAAATTGAGTCAATTTATTAATTTATCATTCTGCGCTTGCTAAACAGACGTTCAAAATAGCATTTTTTACGGACGTATAAACAAAATTATTTTTCCCAAGACGTCTAGTGAAAATTGTATTTTCACTCTCTGTTTTGAGACGGGAAAATGGCTGATTTCACAACTGTTGCTATTTTCCCCACAAGTGGAGAAAACATCTATTTTTCCGTCTCAAAACAGACGGGAAAAGTACAATTTTCACCAGACGTGTTGAGAAAAATAACGTGTTTCACTCGTGGGGAACAAGCGATTGTATATTCGTGTGTTGCAAACTTCACACTCATTGGCAATTACTCGTTTTCATCACTAGTAAAATAAATAGCTATTCTTTTTAGTTAATCATTTTTGAACTATTTTTCAATTAAGAGATTCAAATTTGAATAATTTTTCTGTTTAAAATTGAATATTTTCTAATGGAATGTAAATTTATACGATTAAGTCAAACAATGAATATTATAACCTTAAAGGCATATTTGAGAACTCGTTCGAGAAATTCATATTATGAATATGAACTTGACAGAAACCTAGCGACGCGCAGTAAAAGTCAAAGCATTCATTCTCGCTGTTTCGTATACAAATAAATAAGGTATGATAGTAATGTTTGTGTTTTTCCACTCAAACCCTCCCCCTTCTTAGTTCTAAAGCCCATCTCTATCTTCCTATTGTTTTGCACGCGTTAGAAAAAGACATAAGAATTCATAATTCGAAACCGCGTCACTTCTGAAGGTCAAAACTTTTGGTGAAATGAGTGATTTTTCATATAGTGGTTTCATTTTTATAATTTACTCTAACGAAAAGTCTCTCAGTGTGATATGTGATATGTTTTAAATCACAGGAAACAAATTTGAATTTATGCGAAGAATATAAGACCGAGCGCTAAGCGGGAGGATCTAATCGCGAGCCCCAGGCGCGCTCAAACTTGCAAGTGAAGCACGAGATGAGAATGTGCCTGCTATGTGGGCAGATTTTTTAAATATATCACTTAATTTGACCTATTTATTTGAAATAATGAATATGATACATACATTATATTACTACTGTACTCTCGAGATTAGAAAAATTTAATGATAAAAAAAATAAATAATAAAAATATAGTTAAAGAGTAAAATTTTTGTTTGAAGACAGTTATGGATTTATGTTACCTCCATATCGCTCTTTGTTTAAGAATAATTTTTCAAATAAAGTCTGATATGATATAACATTTAAATTGCAATACAATTTTTTGGAAATTCTGAGTTTTGTTTTAATTGTACTTTGCACATTAGTATTTAAAAGTATTAGTCAGTCTCAATCTTTTTTCTTTGATATATTTGATTATCCCTCCGAATATCGGGTTAAAAATTTCACACAGTTTTACAATAGAAATATAGAAGCGTGGGTCGTCAGGGACCCCACCCGGTATTCGGAGGGTTAAAATTCACAAATATAGAGCACTGAACTATGATCCAACTATTTTCCAGAAATATATAAAATGAAAATGATTTTTATTGTTATTGTTAGGAAAATTAGGTACATTTTTTGCAATTTGAAGATATCTTTACGCAAAAATATCATAAATATGGTCAAAGTTTACGTTACCTTTGTAACAAAAACTTTGCATAATTCCGAACATTTCTAACAGTGTACCTACTGATTGAATTGCTAGAAAATGACGGATATAATTACTAGAATTTTTACCAAATTGAATTAGTGATCGAGTTTTTATTAATTTAGATTTAGTGAGTGATCTTGCAATCATAAACATTATTGTTAAATATGTATATTTCGGCAAACATTTGATATATTTACTGTTAAAAAAATTAGAATGTATTTAAATTTTGAACAACTTACTAAACATTATTTTTTATTGTTGAAGTTGTTACGTCCGAAAACGCACAAGTGTACATTAAGTGAAATGATGTTCGCTTTAAGGTTAACGCTCGCGCGCTATAACCCAGGGAACGACCTAGCGTGGTTAGAGGTTTCCGTACAACCTTACTCATAAGAATATTCGGCTTCTGCCTAAACGACAAATTAAATGAGTTGAGAGGATAGTTTAGACGCTATTAGTAGATTTGCGGTTAGTTTGTCTCAAGCCCAAGAGTCAATTCACAAATCAAATTTATCACCCATCCCAAATGCCTTCCTAAAGTATTTGCTTTAATTCAATCAATGCAAAGCTATATTGAAATGCTTAGCACTAGATCCAGTATAATTGAAATATGAATTGGTTGAAAATTACAAGTATTTATTTGATTGAGTCAGTGCAGAGCGATATTGGAATGCTTAGCACTAAATTCAATGTAAATGAACAAATGAAATGTTTAATATGAAAGGTATTATTTGATTGAATCAGTACAAAGCAATAATGGAATGCTTAGCACTAAATTCAATGTAGATGAACAAATGAAATGTTTAATATAAGAAGGTATTATTTGATTGAATCAGTGCAAAGCAATATGGGAATGCTTAGCACTAAATTCAGTTTAAATGAATAAAAGAAATGTTTGATATGAAAATGTATTATATTGATTGAATCAGTGCAAAGCAATGTTGGAATGCTTAGCACTAAATTCAATGTAGATGAACAAATGAAATGTTTAATATAAGAAGGTATTATTTGATTGAATCAGTGCAAAGCAATATTGGAATGCTTAGCACTAAATTCAATGTAGATGAACAAATGAAATGTTTAAGATAAGAAGGTATTATTTGATTGAATCAGTGCAAAGCAATATGGGAATGCTTAGCACTAAATTCAGTTTAAATGAATAAAAGAAATGTTTGAAATGAATATGTATTATATTGATTGAGTCAGTGCAAAGCAATGTTGGAATGCTTAGCACTAAATTCAATGTAGATGAACAAATGAAATGTTTAATATAAAAAGGTATTATTTGATCGAATCAGTGCAAAGCAATATTGGAATGCTTAGCACTAAATTCAATGTAGATGAACAAATGAAATGTTTAATATAAGAAGGTATTATTTGATTGAATCAGTGCAAAGCAATATGGGAATGCTTAGCACTAAATTCAGTTTAAATGAATAAAAGAAATGTTTGATATGAAAATGTATTATATTGATTGAATCAGTGCAAAGCAATGTTGGAATGCTTAGCACTAAATTCAATGTAGATGAACAAATGAAATGTTTAATATAAAAAGGTATTATTTGATTCAATCAGTGCAAAGCAATATGGGAATGCTTAGCACTAAATTCAGTTTAAATGAATAAAAGAAATGTTTGATATGAAAATGTATTATATTGATTGAATTAGTGCAAAGCAATGTTGGAATGCTTAGCACTAAATTCAATGTAGATGAACAAATGAAATGTTTAATATAAGAAGGTATTATATTGATTGAATCAGTGCAAAGCAATGTTGGAATGCTTAGCACTAAATTCAATGTAAATGAACAAATGAAATGTTTAATATAAAAAGGTATTATTTGTTCGAATCAGTGCAAAGCAATATTGGAATGCTTAGCACTAACAATCGAAAGACCTGGGCTCGAATCCCAGCGCAGTCGAAAGCGTCATTTTTTCCACAGAAAGATTTTCAAAATTCTTTAAATACTAAATTCAATGTATATGAACAAATGAAATGTTTAATATAAGAAGGTATTATTTGATTGAATCAGTGCAAAGCAATATGGGAATCTGCTTCTGCCTAAACGACAATTTAAATGAGTTGAGAGGATAGTTTAGACGCTATTAGTAGATTTGCGGTTAGTTTGTCTCAAGCCCAAGAGTCAATTCACAAATCAAATTTATCACCCATCCCAAATGCCTTCCTAAAGTATTTGCTTTAATTCAATCAATGCAAAGCTATATTGAAATGCTTAGCACTAGATCCAGTATAATTGAAATATGAATTGGTTGAAAATTACAAGTATTTATTTGATTGAGTCAGTGCAGAGCGATATTGGAATGCTTAGCACTAAATTCAATGTAAATGAACAAATGAAATGTTTAATATGAAAGGTATTATTTGATTGAATCAGTACAAAGCAATAATGGAATGCTTAGCACTAAATTCAATGTAGATGAACAAATGAAATGTTTAATATAAGAAGGTATTATTTGATTGAATCAGTGCAAAGCAATATGGGAATGCTTAGCACTAAATTCAGTTTAAATGAATAAAAGAAATGTTTGATATGAAAATGTATTATATTGATTGAATCAGTGCAAAGCAATGTTGGAATGCTTAGCACTAAATTCAATGTAGATGAACAAATGAAATGTTTAATATAAGAAGGTATTATTTGATTGAATCAGTGCAAAGCAATATTGGAATGCTTAGCACTAAATTCAATGTAGATGAACAAATGAAATGTTTAAGATAAGAAGGTATTATTTGATTGAATCAGTGCAAAGCAATATGGGAATGCTTAGCACTAAATTCAGTTTAAATGAATAAAAGAAATGTTTGAAATGAATATGTATTATATTGATTGAGTCAGTGCAAAGCAATGTTGGAATGCTTAGCACTAAATTCAATGTAGATGAACAAATGAAATGTTTAATATAAAAAGGTATTATTTGATCGAATCAGTGCAAAGCAATATTGGAATGCTTAGCACTAAATTCAATGTAGATGAACAAATGAAATGTTTAATATAAGAAGGTATTATTTGATTGAATCAGTGCAAAGCAATGTTGGAATGCTTAGCACTAAATTCAGTTTAAATGAATAAACGAAATGTTTGATATGAAAATGTATTATATTGATTGAATCAGTGCAAAGCAATGTTGGAATGCTTAGCACTAAATTCAATGTAGATGAACAAATGAAATGTTTAATATAAAAAGGTATTATTTGATTCAATCAGTGCAAAGCAATATGGGAATGCTTAGCACTAAATTCAGTTTAAATGAATAAAAGAAATGTTTGATATGAAAATGTATTATATTGATTGAATTAGTGCAAAGCAATGTTGGAATGCTTAGCACTAAATTCAATGTAGATGAACAAATGAAATGTTTAATATAAGAAGGTATTATATTGATTGAATCAGTGCAAAGCAATGTTGGAATGCTTAGCACTAAATTCAATGTAAATGAACAAATGAAATGTTTAATATAAAAAGGTATTATTTGTTCGAATCAGTGCAAAGCAATATTGGAATGCTTAGCACTAACAATCGAAAGACCTGGGCTCGAATCCCAGCGCAGTCGAAAGCGTCATTTTTTCCACAGAAAGATTTTCAAAATTCTTTAAATACTAAATTCAATGTATATGAACAAATGAAATGTTTAATATAAGAAGGTATTATTTGATTGAATCAGTGCAAAGCAATATGGGAATCTGCTTCTGCCTAAACGACAATTTAAATGAGTTGAGAGGATAGTTTAGACGCTATTAGTAGATTTGCGGTTAGTTTGTCTCAAGCCCAAGAGTCAATTCACAAATCAAATTTATCACCCATCCCAAATGCCTTCCTAAAGTATTTGCTTTAATTCAATCAATGCAAAGCTATATTGAAATGCTTAGCACTAGATCCAGTATAATTGAAATATGAATTGGTTAATAAATACAACTATTTATTTGATTGAGTCAGTGCAGAGCGATATTGGAATGAAATGTTTAATATAAGAAGGTATTATTTGATTGAATCAGTGCAAAGCAATATGAGAATGCTTAGCACTAAATTCAGTTTAAATGAATAAAAGAAATGTTTGATATGAAAATGTATTATATTGATTGAATCAGTGCAAAGCAATGTTGGAATGCTTAGCACTAAATTCAATGTAGATGAACAAATGAAATGTTTAATATGAAAGGTATTATTTGATTGAATCAGTGCAAAGCAATATTGGAATGCTTAGCACTAAATTCAATGTAGATGAACAAATGAAATGTTTAATATAAGAAGGTATTATTTGATTGAATCAGTGCAAAGCAATATGGGAATGCTTAGCACTAAATTCAGTTTAAATGAATAAAAGAAATGTTTGATATGAAAATGTATTATATTGATTGAATCAGTGCAAAGCAATGTTGGAATGCTTAGCACTAAATTCAATGTAGATGAACAAATGAAATGTTTAATATAAAAAGGTATTATTTGATTCAATCAGTGCAAAGCAATATGGGAATGCTTAGCACTAAATTCAGTTTAAATGAATAAAAGAAATGTTTGATATGAAAATGTATTATATTGATTGAATCAGTGCAAAGCAATGTTGGAATGCTTAGCACTAAATTCAATGTAGATGAACAAATGAAATGTTTAATATAAAAAGGTATTATTTGATCGAATCAGTGCAAAGCAATATTGGAATGCTTAGCACTAAATTCAATGTAGATGAACAAATGAAATGTTTAATATAAGAAGGTATTATTTGATTGAATCAGTGCAAAGCAATATGGGAATGCTTAGCACTAAATTCAGTTTAAATGAATAAAAGAAATGTTTGATATGAAAATGTATTATATTGATTGAATCAGTGCAAAGCAATGTTGGAATGCTTAGCACTAAATTCAGTTTAAATGAATAAACGAAATGTTTGATATGAAAATGTATTATATTGATTGAATCAGTGCAAAGCAATGTTGGAATGCTTAGCACTAAATTCAATGTAGATGAACAAATGAAATGTTTAATATGAAAGGTATTATTTGATTGAATCAGTGCAAAGCAATATTGGAATGCTTAGCTTAGTACTTAATTCAATTTAAACGAATAAAAGAAATGTTTTATATAAAATGTATTATATTGATTGAATTAGTACAGAGCAATATTGGAATTCTTAGCACTAAATTCAGTATAAATTAATTGATGAGATGTTCGATATAAAAATGTATTATTTGATTGAATCAGTGCAAAGCAATATTGGAATGCTTAGTACTAAATTCAGTATAAATGAATTTATACTTGGAAAAAGTTTCAGAGTTCCTTAAACTTGAAATTTGAACCGATATTTTTAACATAGAATTTAAAGGAATAAACTTTTTTTTTATTGCTCAGATGAAAAAGTACAGTGCGTTGCCTTCGGAATTGTGGAAGTTGTTTCACTAATAATGTCGACTCACAGAATACAGTTTCAGAAAAAATTAGACTTAAACTAGATCTGAAAATAGGACGACAGCCCAAGTCGAACAACACTCTGAAGAAAACTGTCGCCTATTTATATGGTTTTTACACCATAAGCAAGATTAAGAGAATATGAGGACGTATGGTTCAATCCAGCTGACCTCATAATCACTTGCCCTTTCCAAAATTAATTCAAATATTGAGTCTAGTCTACTCTAAATGCAGTAACCTAAGATTCAGGGAGCGACCTTATCTTGTACTAGACATTTTTACTGCTCTCCTGCACTTTGATCAGTTGCATACGAATAGTCATTTCCTGTATTTACGGAGTGATAGACTTTCTATATATTTATACTTTCTATTTGCTATTTAAATAATTGAAAATACATCTTGCACTTTGTAGGATGTAACTATGTCTACCATTAAAAATTAATGATATAATCCCACACTCAAAAATTTCTTGGCGAATTTTCCCAAAAGGGTCGGATATTTATGTCATCAAACTTTTCTGATTTTTCCCTTACCTTTAGTAAGGCAAATCTTTTAAAAAATTTTCTAAAGTATATCCCAATTTTTTCCTGCAAAAGTTGTTTCAATTCCTCAAGGGTTAGAGGATAATACCAACTATAATCCAATAAGTTTCCAAAACTTCAGAAAAATTGTTAAAAAAAGGAAAATTTGTAACAAATTTTAGAGAAATTTCAAAAAATCTTTAAGTGTTAAAATATTTTCAAATCAATAAAATAATGTGCATATTGATGAATGAATGAAGGTCTTTGTTGAAAGCTGTGAATTGGTTAAAAGTTAAATAGTAGAAGGGGCTAATCAGGGCAGATCGGGTGATGTAGACCCAGACGAGTGTGATCCATAATACAATGTGATGCGACAGATGTGCCGTAGCTGAATAGATTTCTTGGACCCTTTATTCCTTTTCATATTTTTTACTCCTTGCCTTGTTTTTTTTACAGTTTTTATGTCCTTTTCTCTACATGCATTCACATGAACGATATACGAATAATCAACTTAATTAAGACATTGGAGGTCAACAAAATTATATTTTCCCAACATGTCTAGTGAAAATTGTATTTTCACCGTCTGTTTTGAGTTCGGAAAATGGTTGATTTCACGACTGCTGCTATTTTCCAGTCTCAAAACAGATGGTAAAAGTGCAATTGTCACTAAACTTGTTGGACAAAATAATGTGTTTCACTTGTGAGGAACAAGCGATTGTCATTCCGTGTGATTGTTCGTGTTGCAAACTTCACACTCATTGGCAATTGCTCGTTTTCCCCACTAGAAAAACAAACATCTATTTCTACATTATGTTTGCAGCACGTAAGAGTGAAAGCAAGATAAGTGGAATTTTACAAGCCTAGTCACATAAATACATTTTTTTATAGTATATTACTTCTTTTCTGGGCTGAAATTAGTGTCCAACGGGTGCCGGTCGTGCGCATATAATGGATTCGAGACGACAGCAATTTTAAGTATGAGCTTTACTTTCCAACTGAGTGCACACTCAAGTGCTCTTTTGCAGATGCAACCATTGCTTCGGGAGTTCTCTTCTCAATGGAGATTCGCCAGCTCGGGTGCTATATGTCCAATTGTTTGACGCTTCCACCGTTACACCCAGAGAAATGCTTATTTAAATATGAAATATGGACCAGATGGGAAATTGCTGCCACAAAAAGTTTTTTATTCTCTGTAAAAATACCTTTGGAAAATTTGGCATCTTGACCACTCAGCTTCAAATCATCTGTAGTGATATATCTACTATTTTTTTTTTTGTTCTTAATGCTATTGCACTTTTTTTTTACCGTTTTCGGATAAATTCTGAAATTGAATCGCTATTGTATGAATAATTAGTTTTAAAACTTACAACCCGTTTTTGTCAAAATTAGTTTTCTAAAAATGCACGGAGAAATAAAATATGTTTTATTAGTCAACCGAATTTTTTATATAGAACTGACAAATTTTTTTTGCTGTCCTAAAAAAATTCGTTACGACAGCAAAAAAAAATTAGTCAATTCTATATTTTCCTCCTTGTGGATGGGTAAATATCTCAGCTAATTTCCAACCGACGTACTTGAAATTTATGGAATTTTTCGCAATTTGTTTATCTCAAGTTAAGCACATGGGTTTTTTGATTGGTCTCTCCGATTTTTTTAAAGCTAAATAAATCAAGATTTCACAATGTATTAACAGTTCTGAATGTTCATTGAACGATGGAAAATATTTTTCTTTGAAATAATAAGATTGGTTTTTACCCCAGTAATTAAAAAAGTAGCGTTTATTTCATGACAGATTGCATTTTGGAAGGGCCCTAAACATGGACATAATAATTAATTTTTTCTACTAGCGGGTCAGAAAATAGATTTGTTTGTTCCACATGGAGTAATAAAATTCACTTTATGGCCAGCTAGTAGGAAAAAAATCGTGTGTGACACGGGGAAACATCAATTTTACTCGTGTGGTTGTTACCCTCGCTTTGCTCGGGCATCAAGTTTCACACTCGAAAAATAAATTTTTTTTCTCCTAGCTGCTCAATATACTATTTTAGGAGGCCTTTTTCAGTCATTTTATTGTTAGAGTTTGCTGAATTTAACGATTTCTTATCGTTGTTCTCAAAGATCAACATTATTATGTCAATTGCTACCACTAAATTAATTCAAAGAAAACAAATATTTTTCTACTAGCGGGTCATAAAGTGGATTTTATTACCCTCTGCAAGGTAAACAATATTATATTGTGCAACTAGGGAAAAAACAATTTATTTTGCGAGTGTAAAGTTTGATGCCCGAACAAAGCGAGGGTAACAACGACACGAATAAAATTAATGTTTTTTCCGTCTCGGACACGATTTTCTTTTTCTTTTAAGGGTTCAGAAAATGGATTTTCTTGTTCCGCACGGGTCAGAAAATCCACTTTATGACCAGCTAGTAGAAAAACAATCGTGTGCGGGACGAGAAGAACATTGATTTTACTCGTGTGGTTGTTACCCTCGCTTTGTTCGGGCAAAACTTCACACTCACAAGATAAATTTTATTTTTCCATGGTTACACAATATACTATTGTTTTGAAAAAAAAATTGTCATCATTTAATGAACGTTCAGAACTGTAAGTATGCACGGATAGAAATATTATGGTTGAAAGTACCAATTTTGACGGTAAAACAGAATTATTAGAAATTTCTGTCAGTTAGTCCCAAAAATATGCTACTTATTATAACACGTTTCTAGAAATGATGCAATGAAAAAAAAAATTGTCTTCAATATCGAAATAGTACCATCGGAGATGGTAAAATCCACTTTTATCAATTTGACTTTCTAAGCTCTACTGTAGTTGAACAATGAGAATGCTCGAAAGTGAAACGTAGCCTTCATAGATGGTAAAAATCTGCCTCAATGTTTCCATTTTCACGACAGACACCGAGAAATAATTGACATAATAAACTTTACCATTATGATGGGACTTTTTCACAACATTTTCCAATAGTTCTGGTTTATTCTCTAAAATGGTACTTCTCACGAAACGTAATACATTTAGCCATCAAATTTCTTTCCGTGTGTTTCTTTCCAATATTTGCATTCAATTTCCGTACTTTTTTTTCAAAATGCCCCCATTTTGTGAAAGCTTTCCGTGAGGAGTGATTTACTCGCCCGTTTGTGATTTATCTTTTGATGACGTTAATCATATAAGTTGCTGTTACCAGGGGTGTTAGTTGAAGTTTGCCGGTTTTTTCAATAAAGAAAACACTTAATTCTCAAGGGAATCTCAAAAAATTTTTATTCAAAGTATTGACCATTGGATTCAATACATTTGTCCCATCTTTCAGGCAAATCATGGATACCATTCCAAAAAATCTTTTTCTCTTTCAAGGCAAACAATTCGACGAGCCATTTTTCGACTTCTTCAAAATTGGCGAAGCGCTGCTCTGCGAGGGAGTGTCCCATTGATGCGAAAAGGTGATAGTCGGACGGGGCGAGGTCTGGAGAGTACGGCGGGTGCGATAATATTTCCCAATTCAATGCTTTTAATGTTTTCTTCACCATTTTAGCAGTATGAGACGGTGCGTTGTCATGTTGTAGGATAACTTTGCCATGTCTTCGGGCCTATTCCGGACGTTTTTCGATCAACGCATGATTCAAAGTGATAATTTGTTGTCGGTAGCGATCCGTATTCACCGTCTCACCAGGTTTTAATAACTCGAAGTAAACCACATCACACTGGTCCCACCAAACACAGAGCATTGTCTTACGGCCAAAGCGATTTGGCCTTGGAGTCGATGGGCCGCCCTCACCAGGTGAAAGCCATGATTTTTTCCGCTTCGGGTTCTCAAAATAAATTCATTTTTCGTCCCCCGTGACAATTCGATGCAGAAAAGATTTCCTTTCGAACCGTTGAAGCAGCATTTCACAAATGGTTTTTCGATTTTCCATTTATTTTCCATACTTTTGGATTTTTTCCATGGCTTTTAAACGTTGGCAAATTGCTCCTCGGGTCAAATTTAGTGTTTGTGCCAATTGTTGTTGCGATTGGGTTGGGTCTTCATCCAATAACGCCTGCAATTCCTCGTCTTCGAACTTTTTCGCTGCACTAGAATGTTCATTGTCTGTTAAATCGAAATCTCCACTTTTAAATTGACGAAACCATGTCTTACATGTTCTAATCACTGGAGCATGTTCACCATAAGTTTCTACCAGCAATCGATGAGCTTCAATTGCTTTTTTCTTTTGATGAAATAAGAAAAGCAACGAATGCCGCAAATGCGATTTACTTGGAACGAAACTCGACATATTCATTGAGGTAAACAACTATGATGCTATTATTTTGGCAGAATGTAATTGTGTATTTTTGAAGGTTATTGTCCATAGAAAAATATGACATAGATGCCAAATTATAGAAATGTATACATATCTCTAGCGACATCTATGAGTGAAACCGGCAAATTTCGACTAATACCCCTGGTACTTTATACATGTTTCAATAAATTCCAATAAATTAATGAATAATTTACCCAAGAAAAGGCTTTTTGTGATCCGTTAAATATCTATGAATTAATCTTCATATCTATTTTTGAACCTTTTCTTCCTTTGGATGTTTATCATTTTTGCTTTTTGTTATCGCTCTAAAATCTCTCTCTATTGTGTTTATTATATGTTATTTATATCTTTCCGATTCGATGCCTATCTAGTCGCATTTTATTTCTCTTCCTGCTCTTCTTTGTTTTTCCACGAAATGTCTTGTTTATTACTACTTCGCTTTCTTCTAGAAGTATTTTCAATATCCTTTCAGCGCCTCTCTTGATTTTCAATTATGATCCATTTTGATTCTCTCTGATGAACTCTTTTTTTTTCTTCATATCATTCTTCTGTATTTTTCAGCTCGTCTTCTCAGAGCAAGAAAATCCTAATAACATTTTTATCAACTAGGTAGAAAAATGTTCGGATAAACTGGAAGAGATACTTAGTTATCCAATTACTTCTCGTGGAAATACGTGGGTAAAATACAGGTGAAACCACAGATATTGAGAAGCTTCGAGATACTACCTGCTTAACCAGGTTACGAACTGGTGCACGTGATTGTAATATGTTTGTAAATTCAGTCAAGCATGTTCAAGCTTGTATGTATGTCTTAGATACATACATACAAGAGCCTTAACCATCTTTGAAATGTAATATCGGTGAAACATCTTCCTCCACAATATTGTTTGCCTCATCCTCTGTTTGTATAAACGGTTTGTACAACATATAATACATTTTCCTTTTCATAGATATTTCACTCCTGCTTACTTGAACTTGTACCCTCTCACCTCCTCCCGATTAGCTGCTTTTCATTTTTCATTCGTATTTACTGGACTATGTAATGTCCTAGGGAAAATTGTAAGGACAAACTCCCTTTGATATCAGGATCTTACAAAACTGAATGGGCATGAATATAAATGTTCTCAACCTGGAGTACTTGACATAGATCACGAGTATATAGATCTAGTGTATTAACCCATTATTACCCAAGCGAAATCCAGTCTAGATAGCACCAAACTATTGGATCACTTTTTAAAATTAAAAAACATTTCACCCGTGTTTTTTCTTTTTACGATTCCAATTCTCTATGCGAAATTATTTAAACAAATTAATAAAAATTTTGCAATTTCAAAAAACTGATAATGCCAGTCGATTCTACGGAAAAAAACAAGTCGAAAGCCTCTATACCATTTTTTTTCAGATTCTATTTTGTTAGTATATTATCGTTATGAACAATATCATCCCGAGGGGAGATGCTGTACCCCGTTCTACCCACTAACTATTGTATCATTGTCCAAACGAAAAAAAAATTCAACCGTGTTTTTTCTTTTTGCGATTCCAATTGTTTATGCGAAATTATACAAAAAAATTAACAAAAATTTTGCAATTTCAGAAAACTAATAATGCCAATCGATTCTACGCTGAAAAAATGGTTAGTAAAACCAACTACTTCGGTTTGTAAGATATGCCTCAGCTATTTTATTAGTTAGCACAACAATTTTTTTTGTTGGTGTTACTACCGAAATTCTTGTGATAACAATTGAGATAGTAACACCAACACAAAAAATTTTTGTGCTAACTAATAAAATAGCTGAGGTGTATTTTACAAACCGAAGTAGTTGGTTTCACTAACCATTTTTTTCAGTGTAGAATCGATTGGCATTATTAGTTTTCTGAAATTGCAAAATTTTTTTTAATTTGTTTAAATAATTTCGCATAAACAATTGGAATCGCAATAAGAAAAAACACGGGTGAATTTTTTTTTCATTTGGACAGTGATCAAATAGTTAGTTTGGTGCTATCTAGCTATGTATTATAGTGTTTTAAATAGATTAATTCTCTAGATCGAAAGTAATTAAACTTTGTGTTGATTTTACGCTGGATTTTCACAGGTTTTTTGAAAGAATTAATACGTGCGTGGTTTCACAAACATTGTATTTCGCCATACTGCTAATTACATGGTTTTGACAAAGGCTCTAGGCGACAGATGGCGCTGAGTGAGAATTTCTGCCCTGCTAATTCAAATTAACAACATACCCCCCGATTTGAAAGATCTATCTTTTAAAAAGAAAGCATACAGATACAATGCGAGGAGCCAATTTTCAAAAATTACAAGTATAAAACAAAGGAATAAAACATTAAAGAAAATAATACGTTGGTAAATAGCCGTGAACAAGTTTGATTTAAGGCATTTTTTTAAACAAAATTTGTAGTTTTAATCAATGGGTAATGGACACAATTTATGCAGAGCAATTCGAGTCGTGTCAGTAGAAGTTCGAACAGTAGCGACACGAGCTATTCCGTCCTTTTCAGGATGAAGTTGAATGACTCTTCCCAACTTCCATCGTAGAGAAGGTAGCATTTTATCCTTCATTAAGACCAGAGAATTTTGATTGAGTTCTGGGTAAGGCTGCTTCCATTTAACTCTTTTTTGAAGCTCCGAAATATATTCCTTACTCCATCTTGTCCAAAAATGCTGTTGTAGTCGTTGAATTAGCTGCCATCTAGATAGTCTGTTTTCTGAAAGATGGCTCAAATCAGGGTCAGCAATTGAAGTAATTGGTCTTCCGATCAGAAAGTGAGCAGGAGTCAGAGGAGAAAAGTCGTTTGGATCGGGAGATAAAGGGGTTATCGGTCGGGAATTTAACACACCCTCTATTTGAGTCAAAAAGGTATAAAATTCTTCAAACGTCAAAGTATTATTGCCAGCAACACGCTTAAGGTGAGACTTTACGGACTTCACTCCAGCCTCCCATATACCCCCAAAATGTGGTGAATATGCTGGAATGAAGTGCCAAGAAATTCCTATATTTTCGATTCTTTCCACCAAGTTTTTACTTTCTCGAAGTAAAAACTTCCCGAGTAGTTCAAGCTCATTTTTTGCCCCTACGAAATTTGTTCCATTATCTGAATACATATGAGCAGGTTTCCCTCTTCTCGAAACAAAACGACGCAGGCTTGCCAAAAATGATTCTGAAGTTGCATCAGAGACGAGCTCGAGGTGTAGGGCCTTGGTGGAAAAACATACAAACAGGCTTATATAGCATTTACTAGTTTTTGCAAATTTGCCCTTCCTATCCTTTATGACGAAAGGACCGGCATAGTCAACACCTGTGACATAAAAAGGTGGTGACGGAGTAACTCTACATTCAGGCAAGTCACCCATTATTGGATTGATTGACTTTGGATTCACCTTAAAACAATTTACGCATTTTCTAACCACCTTTCGCGCTAAATTTCGACCTCCTACAGGCCAAAATTGCTCCCGTATCGACGCCAGCAATAATTGCGGGCCTGCATGAAGCAGACGTCTATGTTCTCCAATGAAAAGAAGTTTCGTAAAATCTTCCGAGGCCAACAAAACTACGGGATGTTTTTTCTCTGTATTAAATTGGGAGTTGCCGAGTCTACCACCGACTCTGACCAATCCGCGGTTATCTAAGAAGGGATTCAATGGAGCCAACCTTCCTTTAACAATTTTTTGATTTCTATTTAAAGCTTCTAGTTCAGTTGAAAAGGACCTTTTTTGCGATTGTTTTACGAGAGAAAGTTGTGATTCTTGAAGCTCTGAAGAAAGTAAAGGTCCGTTCAATCGCTTATCCTTGTATCTACAGTTATTGGCAAACCTAATACAGTACGCTATTACTCGAATAAGCCTACTGAAGCTTTGAAAGCGTTCAACTCTGATATAATCTTCTTCAAATTTAGTTCGACTGACTACGTTAAAACACTGCTTAACCTTCAGTGGTTCCTCGACTAGCAAAGGAACGGACGGCCAGTCCCTTTCATCTTTGCTTAGAAAAATTGGACCCTCCCACCACAACTTTGAGGCTTCTAGTAGGTTTGGAGCTATACCTCTCGAGATACAATCTGCTGGATTGTCTTCACTGCGCACATGTCCCCAGCATTCAGTTTTCGTTAACTCTTGTATTTGACTGACTCTGTTTGATTCAAATACCGGGAGAGCGTTCGGTTCCCTTTTTAACCAGCCTAGAACTATTGTTGCATCGCACCAAAGAAATGTTTTGTTGATAGGCAAGTCGATTGCAAGTTTAACCTTGGAACAGAGTTTAGCCAATTCCAGGGCCCCACAAAGCTCCAATCGAGGAATAGACTGCGTCTGCAACGGTGCAACCCTAGATTTAGAACAAAGCAATCTTGTATTAATATTTCCATCAATATCCTTAGACCTAAGATACATGCATGCCCCGTATGCAGTTTTAGAGGCATCGGAAAAGCCATGTAATTGAATCTCTGTAGGTTCCGAGCAGATAATATGTCTTAAGATTTTAATCGAGTTGATAAAGGGAAGTTTCGCTCTATATTCCAGCCATTCTGAATGTAATTCCACTGGCAAGGTTTCGTCCCAAGAGAGTTTCTCAAGCCATAGCCTTTGCAAAAGGACCTTAGCCAGAATAATGCACGGACCCAGAAGGCCTAATGGGTCGAAAATTCGTGAGATGTCAGACAATATTTGTCGCTTTGAGACGATTTTAGTATTTGAAGTATTTACCGAGTAGTTCAAGTTGTCAGAATTAGCCTGCCATCTCAAACCGAGAGTCTTCATTTGCCCATCGCTTGAGAAATTTATTAAATTGGGCGAAAGGTCAGACTCTGCCATTTCTGCGACAGCGCGCGGGTCATTTGATACCCACTTCCGAAGTTCGAAGCATCCAGCCGACAAAATTTGGGACACTTGCCTTGCAATAAGGGAAGCTTGTTCAATTGTGCTTGCTCCAGTTAGCAAATCATCCACATAAAAGTCCTTGCGAATAATTCTAGCTATGTCCGGTGATTCTTCTTCACAATCTTGTGCTAGCTGCATTAGGCACCTGATAGCTAGGAAAGAAGCGGCAGCAGTACCATAAGTTAACGTGTTCAACTCGAAAACTCCTATTGGGTCAGTTGCATTTTCTCTCCACAAGATACGCTGCAAAGGACGTTGTTCTGGTGATATTAGAACCTGCCTATACATTTTGGCAATATCTGCCGAAAGGATGAAATTGTGTTTTCTGAATCTAACCAAGATTGAAAAAAGATCGTCTTGCAAATTAGGTCCAACCATTTGAAGGTCGTTCAGAGATACTCCACTGGTCGTGGATGCCGAAGCGTCAAATACAACGCGAACTTTGGTAGATAGACTTTCGTTTCGAATTACACAATGATGCGGCAAGTAATACGAGAAAGGTGCATTCGATTCATTTGCTATCTTCGACATATGCCCCAAATCGTTGTACTCACACAAAAATTCAGAATATTCACGTTTCAGTTCAGAATTTCTTAGCAATTTTTTTTCTATATTTAAAAGGCGACGCTCTGCCATTTGCCTTGAATCACCTAGTTGACTAAGATGTCCTTTGAAAGGTATTGTCACAACGAATCTACCGTTCTCATCTCTCTTAACTGTCTTAGAGAAGTGTGAGTCACACAACTTTTCTTCCTTTGAATTTGCCCTTTTTGTCAAATTCTCTTCCAGCTCCCAAAATTTAAGCAATTGACCTTCTACGCATAAATTTTGAGTTAAATTGCATCGAACCACATTAGTTTGCGGACTAAGATTAAACCTTGGCATAGGACCCGCCAGAATCCAACCTAACCTTGTCTTTTGCAAAACTAAACCTTCCCTATTCAATTTGACCTGACCCACCGAAATTAAATTCCAAAAAATGTTATTTCCAATTAGAATATCGATCTTTCCTTGTTTATTGAATTCCGGGTCAGCCAGTTTCAGATGAGAGGGCATCCTTGACGTTAGTTCAGCGACTGCTTTACTAGGTGTGTGTGCTGCTATATCTGGTACCACTAGACAAGAAACCTTGAATTTGAAATTGTTTTGCTTGGATGAGATTTGAACATTGCACCTGTAGCTAACAGTTGACGCAAGATTGCTAATTGCACCTATTGTAATGTCGATCGGAATTTTTGGAAGCTTTAGCATGTTACACAACTTTTCAGTAATTAAGCCAGTTTGAGAACCGTTATCAAGGATCATGCGAGCTGATAGTAATTGTTTATTTGCACCTTCAACAAAAACTGAAGCTGTGGATAAAATCCCATCTTCACTTCCATTAACACAAAAAAGACGATAAGACTACTGCTTCCTTTGTACTTGAGGAATTTGACGATAACCCTGTTTCAATTTTCTCAAAATGCAATAATGTGTTGTGCTTGCCTTGGCACTTCCTACAACCATTCGCTTTACAATTTTTTATGAAGTGACCAGACCTTAGACAGTTCAAGCATAATTTGAAACCCTTTACCTTTTCAGCTCTTTGTGGAGGAGCGAGCGCGAGGAAACTAGAGCAATCTTGTAAGTGATGTTCCCCTTCGCAATTCAAGCAATTTATTTTTTGAGTGACTAGCGACTTAGTCCTTGAGTGAGTGCCCTGTCTCTGCTTGTTTGTCGACAACTTTTCTAGACTCAAATTGTTAATTTCTAACGTTTCTAGCATATCCGCTCTGGATTTCAAAAAACGTTTCAAATTTTCGAGAGTAGGAATTTGATTCGCAGTTTTTTCCCCCTCCCATGCCCTTGCAGTCATACTATCTAATTTAGTGGACACGAGATATATCAGCAACGAATCCCAGTGCTCCGTATGCTGATCTAACGCGTTTAAAGCCCTTAAATGTTTATTTATATTGTCTAGCATTCTACGAAGCTGAGAAGCGCATTCCTTGTTTATAGGCTCTATATTGAAAATAGCCTTTATGTGATTGTGTACTAGAAGATTTTTATTATCGAAACGACCGCGCAAAGCTTCCCATGCTATTGTATAATTTGCTTCGGAAAATTCAAGTGATTTTATAATTTGTTCTGCATTGCCTTCTAATGCAGCTCTCAAGTAGTGGAATTTCTGAATATTGTTGATTGCTGCATTATTATGTATCAGCGAAGCAAAGGTGTCTCGGAATCCTAGCCACTCCTCGAGCTCACCTCTAAATTTTGGCAATTCGATGGTAGGCAATTTAATGCCTTGATTTCCTGCTACATTCGGAACGAAAATTTCGCGTTGTTGACTTTCATTATTATTATGAGCCTGAGCTTGAATTTGAGCTTGGACTCTAGGGATTCCGCGTGATAACAATTCATCGGCCGTAGCAATTATAGAAAAATAATCATCTTCAATTTTCTCCCGATAACTCGTAGTATGTTCTTCATCATCGGTTAGTTCATCGATTTTACCTTGTATTTGTTCGAAATTACTAAAAGCATCTTGGACGTGAACTAATCGTTGATTTAATTCCGATTTTACGTGGTCTGGCAACGCGACTTCTTTGTTAGTGTACTCACCTACGATTTTATCCACAAATTTTTTGAAAATAGTGATTTTTGTTTTTGATGATCCGCGATTTCTAATTAATCTTTCCATTTTGATAATTTAATTTTTTCCTGAACTTTATTAAATCCAATAGAGAGAGCGTTACTTACAAGTGAGATTGGATTAAGGAATAGGAAGCTCACATAACCTTGCTTCTGGAACGGCGTCGATTATCATCCTTCAAAATTGTCCAAATGCCAAATATTGATAAATTCCTCAAAGAGTCTCCTTTAAACTGATGTTGATTATCCTTGGGCGAGATATTGTCCTCCTTTGTCCCAGATATTCCAAATTGGTAAAATTCAATTGTATTCTTAGTTGAAAAGGATTGTCGAATCTATAGATCCTTTTCCAAGATAAGTATGGCGAATATTTGGCGAAATTCGAGCTTGCTCTTCTAATATGAATAAGTAGCGTATCAACGATTTGTTTGAGCTTGATGTACTACAATTTCTTCCACGCGAATAAAAGGAAAGGAATGTTTTTAGTATCTTTTGCTTCAGCTCGACTATTTTTGCCAAAAGCGCTGTTGCCAAATCCAAGAAAACACACACTGATGCATATCAACAAATTTATGAGAGCGTCGTTTTCAATCGCCAAAGTTGCAAACACTAAATTGTCATCTTTTGAAGCTAATTGTCAATATATCCAAAGGAAAAAACGTTGTTTGTTTTGTTCACCATCAATGAGATCCGGCTCGAAGGACCATGTTGATTTTACGCTGGATTTTCACAGGTTTTTTGAAAGAATTAATACGTGCGTGGTTTCACAAACATTGTATTTCGCCATACTGCTAATTACATGGTTTTGACAAAGGCTCTAGGCGACAGATGGCGCTGAGTGAGAATTTCTGCCTTGCTAATTCAAATTAACAACACTTTGAATGTTCGATTTTTAATTGAGTCAGCTTGTTCCGATCCACATTTTTATATGTTTTTTAAGCTCAAACACTATGACGAAATAAAATAAGGCTACAAAAAAAAACATGTTTTCAAGATTATTAAAGCAGAATTATGTTTATTCATGAGAATCTTCATTTCGTTTAATTATAACGCTTATATTTTCAGAAATTTTATGATTAAGGGCGTGTGATACTTAAAAAATTAGTAAATTTTATTGATGACGAGATAAAAAAGGACGTAGATAGACTTCTTTTGGTTTCGAAATTGAAAAAAAAAGTTAAAAACGACCGTAACACTCACATGGAGATGAATATTTGTCTGAAATTACAGTGATTACAATTACAATTACAATTACAATTTGGTTCCTTTTAAGATTTTTGAAGTGTCTGAAGTTTACACCGGACCAATCCTTTTCTGTTACAGTTCCATTGGACCCCAAAAATCGGTTTTAATCAACACTCTGGTTTTTTCAGTGTACCAAACTATTTTGAAACGCATGATAAATTCTAAAGCAACGTAATTTTGTCTGATAATTCACATTTATCAGGATTTCTATTATACAATTTGCTAAATTACCGATAAAAATTCCAATCTACATGGTAAAGCTTTCGAATGATTCAATTTATTTTACCTTGTGAATGGGAATTTTTATCGATAATAAATGTAAATTATTCGAAAAGAGTACGTCGCTTTAGAATTTATCATGCGTTTTAAAATAGTTTGCTAATTTTAGACAAATTTATCGTAACTACTTACCCAATTTTCTTTCATAATTTTATTTTCATTTTCTAATTTTTCAAGTTTTATTAACCGATCTTCTAATGTTTTTAAATAGAAAATGAATCCGATTAGTCGTTTCTTTACACATAAGTAGAATTTTTTAATATTGTAGTACTTTTATACAATATTGTGTAATCCCCAGTGATGTGCTTACAAAAATTGTTTTCTTTATTTTTTTTTTTACTGAAATGTAAAAAGTTATTGAGATACTCTTATGGATAAGATGGAGACTATTTAATATTATTGTAATAATTTATGACGTACATTTGGACACTTTACTCTACATTTCTAAAGATTACTGAACTGTGATGCATTATTTAACATTTAATACGTTGCAAATTATTACAATAATATTAAATTAAGGTCGATTTTTGCATGAAAAATAATTTTTTTTTTTTGCAAACTGGCGCCATTTTACGAAAAATCCATATTTTTTTATGATCGTTTCACGACAAGACAAACAAGTACAACCCCTTAACCAAACCAAAAAATTTGGTTAAATCAAAGAATGTTTGGAACGCGAACAAAATTTGGTTGACTCGATTAAAATATTTTTTTTATTCAACCAAATCTTAGTTTAAAAAAACTATCCTCGCAGCCAGGAAACAAATTTATTTTATGGAACCAAAATATTAAATTTTACTCAAACTGATAAACATTTATTGTTTTGAAGGCCAAAACTATTGCCAATAGGAGAAAGACTTTCTTTTCAACAATATTTAATAAGTTGTTACTTTTCCCATTAATTTTTTCTTTTGCCTTATCCTCCATTGAACTGGATATTCGCAGTAGATTCAGTTCAGTCCTTTGTATAAATGGAATGTTAAAGCTTTTCATCCTATTATTCGCGTCAGTTTTTCATTGCCTGTATTTACCTTCATTGCTTCTACTTTGGACTGTGGCCGCGGATCTGCTGTATTTTTCTGCTTTTGATCTGACACTGGATTAGTATCTACGAACCTTTGAGAACAAAAATTAATCAAATTCTTTCGAGACAGGTGGCTATGAAAAGAGTCGAAAAAAGTATTAGAAAAAACTCTCCAGATCGAGAAATTGAAAATTATTGATTTTACTAATTATTGATATTATTAATCTTTCAAAATAGTATAGATAATAAGGCATAAAGTAACCTGTGAGAAAACGTTTAAAGCTTAAATAAATTTACTACAAAAAACTTTGCCAAGCACTAAATTAATTTCATAGGTAATAAATCAACAAAAACTAAATTTAGAACTTTAGAAAATAATTTTCGGAATCAAAATCAGCAAAGTCGACAAATAATATCTTATACTAATATACTGCAAATAATTATTATGGCCTTTTATATTTGACATAAATCAACAAATATACGGTGTTTGAACAACATTATGAAATCAAAAATTAAATTCCATTATCAATCAGCCAAACTATGTGAGATACAAAAAAATAGGGGATGGAATTATTTTCATGAAAAAAATCTAAAAACACACACACAGAAAAACAATTTTTAAAATAACTCATGAAATTTTTTGAGCGGTCTCAACAGAATTTCAAAAATACAATAATTATTTTAAAATGGTTTACCGAGCCAGCATTTCTCTCTAAATCATACTGTACACAATTTGCAAAGATTTTGTAACTTGCCAATAATTAATACTTTTTCACTCATTTCAGTTAGAGACAAGTTACCAAGCGGACATTTTGGATATATTTTAATTTACTATTTAAAAAAAAAACACGTAAAATTTCGGAACTTTACTGAAAACTACTTCGATGTAAAATATAAGTATTTTATCCTAATATAATTAAATATATATATTATATTAAATGATAGGAACGGGTGAAATTTATGTGATTTAATTCAAAAATATATCTATATATCAAAATGTTATCACAAGCATACCATAGAGAGTCACAACGACAATTTTCCTCTTGAAATTCTTTGGGATAATGTTGAAGTTTCACATCACGGAAATTATTACTTTAAAAGATCATTAGCTGAAATCATTTTAAAAAAAAAGATAAAAAATGTACATATTAAAATTGTGTGAATATATCTAATTTAAAGTTTATTATTATACATTTAATGTTTCGAATTGAAATAAAAAAAATTGTTCTAACCAGGATAAGAATTTCCATTCAAATTCCACAGTGTAACAAAAAAAATTTATTTTTATTTGGTAAGCCGTTTAGAACAGGAATCCAGAAACAAAATTTTCGTATCACAAAGTTTTTGAGAAATTGAAAACTGAAAATTTTTAAAAAGTCATTTTTAAAGTATTCCACTTTTTTTATTACAGGAACATATGAGATTCATTTGCATATTCAAAATTTTTTTAACTATAATAAAAAGTCTCATATTTCTAAAAAACTTTATGTGATACGAAAATTCTGTTTTTGGATTCGTGTTCTGTATCGAAAAATCTATAAGAATCAACTCTGCGATCTATGAAATTAAAATTGCCGTTCACTCTTTAATTTATATAATAATTATATTAGTTGATATTGAAAATTCTTGAATTTAATAAAAATGTATACTTTAATTTAGAATCGACTCCAGAATATTAACACGAAACAATGCATTTTACTTAAGGTAGTTTTCATCCACGAAAATTAGACCTCAAGCAAAAATAGATAATTTAACTTTCAAGAATAGCAATATTATTATTGAAGGGCTATTTTGAAAGAGAAAATATTATTTTACAAGAAAAAAATTTGAAACACAGAAAAATAATTTTATTGTTAAATTTTATTTTTAACCCAGCTTTTTTTCTTATCGCTTCTTACCAAATTTTAAAAAATTATGCGATTCTAATAAATCATGAATCATTTTTTCAGAGAAAAGATTTCCCACAAATTCACCGTTTCTGATTTTTAAAAATAAATTCTTCAATGGATGAAACCATTTAAAAAACATTTTCCAAAATGAAATTTTTATAAACAAATTGCTGAATTTGATAATAATTTATTCATTTTCGAAAATTGGAAATAGTTAAGTTGTAGTGAATCTTTTTGTTGAAAAAGTGATTTGTAATTGATTAAAATCGCATAATTTTTTAAAATTTGTTGAGAGGCGATAAGAGAAAAAGTTGGGGCAAAAATAAAATTTATTAATAAAATTATTTTTCTGTATTTCAAATTTTTTTCATGGAAATTAATCTTTTCTCTTCCCGACCAAAGCCCACCTCATTATCCAGTTTGGTCCCAACTTGGCACCGTTCATTTTGTGAGTCTCAGCCATATTAAAATTTTTTTTAATGTCCTCATCTAATCCTTCTAGAATAATTTTCGAGATTTAAAATGTAGTCCAAGTCATATATTTTAATATTATTAACAAATATTTTGAAATTACACTGAAACCAAGTATGAACTTTTTAAAAAACTTTCAATGGAGTTCACGACAGCCCTTTTATTTATTAAAAATAAAAGTGTCAAACACGCAGTTAAAATAAATAAAAAAATTTAACACTTTATTCCAACCTTTAAAATGACAGATTCAAAGTCTAATCTACAAATTTGATTTACTTACTATCGTTTTGATTGCCTTACTCTTCTTGCTTTAATTATCGCGCGATGCCTCCAGACTTATTTTGGGCATATTAATTAGCACGCACAGAAATTAAATGCATACATTACCGAACATAATCATTAATATCTTTGGCATAATTTAAAGAACCCGCTCTCTAAATTTGAATCAGTCAAAATCTACTGATTATCAGTGAAATTTTACTGATTCAAATAGCTAAAAAGAGGTTACTGTAAATCAGTCAAATTTCACTGATTATTTCAGTGAAAATTGACTGATTTGACAGTGAGAAATAGTTTTTCACTGATGAATCAGTGAAAATTGACTGATTTAACAGTGAAAAATATTTTTTCACTGAAGAATCAGTGAAAAGGAAAGTCACTGATTCAATTAGTTAAAATTTGACTGATTCAGATTTAGAGAGCGGGTTCAAGACTGGAGGCGATCTAAAAACACAAGCACAACCAAAGTAGGTGGCGCCGTAACCGCAACAACTATTGAACAAGGATCAAGGTTGGCTTCATGCCACATCCAAGGCATTCGCCATGTTGTAGCCAAATAATAATTTTCCAAGTTGGGGCCAAACTTGTAATAGGGCAAAAATTTGGCAATTTCCATACGGGATATATAGTATTTTGTCCGAATGAGTCCTTTTTTATACATCAGATAATGTCTCTCTAAAATGTTTTTCTTTTGAAATCATTGAAGCAACTTTTTGAAGTAAGATCGAATTATTTTGGCTTATGCACCCTCTATTTTCTCTACACCGACTTATTTCCGCTTTCCCGTTATACTAAAGTAGATCAGGAGTTATTGAATTTTCTGTAACCAACCCCGAGATTAGCAAGCCAGAACCCTCTAGGTCCGGAAAACAAATCCAAGTAAGGTTGAAGGTGTCCAACCATCAACAGAATTAGTGCGATTTTATTTTCCTATGGTGTTGAATTCTTGTACCAATAGGGAGAGGAGCCCCTCTATATTGTAACTCTAACTCGCTTACAGGCGGAATTACTTAATGACGATACTCGTTGGCTCGTTCACTTAGTTTAGCATGACGTCGCATCGCGTCAATGGGGAAACCGCGACATAAGTGGATGGTGTCCTGTGAGCTCTCGAGCCCTTCTATGTTCTAAGTGCATGAGGGGTGAAAATTCAGAGGGAGCAGTCGATTCCCCAAGTACCAAGTCTCGGAGATTTCCACACTCCGACGATTTCACTTGATCGACTCGACTTCTGTCAGACAATCGCGCGCTCTTTCGCATGCGAAGTGGTTCGCCTTTGTTCTTTTCTTCCAAAGTGTGCAAGAGACGATTGAACAAAAAAAGAATTGAGGAAAATAAAAGAAGTGGAGAATTGCCAGAAAGCTGGAGAATGAAGACTTTTAAACTCCGAGTCTTCTGTTGATCTAATTTCAAGTTAATGCTGAAAACGTTTATTATTTTCAGTTCTTATTTTGTAAATTACGTTTCATTCAAATTCATTTGCAATAATATATAAAAATGCGTTTTAATCCTTTTGTTTCACAGTAGAGTCGGAAATAATTAGACGATCTGTTTTCTCAACCGTTTATGAAGTGTCTTTATCTTTATAATATTGAACTTACACTTTTTTTCGAAAGTTATTAAGTGTCGTTGCCAAAATTTTGTAAAATTTATGTCCCAGTAGTTTTACGCAATTGAATTATTAAATATACAAGTATTTATTCCACTAATGCGAGGATGAAGTACTCACATTGCAGTAATTTTCAGTGATTTTTAAACATTTTAAGTGTTTTTGATGAATATATAAAATTAAAATGGTGCTAAAATATTCACTCGGGAAACTAGCCTAAGTACAATTTTTTTAAATCATCAAAACCCAGACACAGAAAAAAAATTCGTAAAATTTATAGAAAAGTAGGTACTTATTTTTACAACTTCACTTTTTAGTGGATTTTACAAGAAGTTCAGTTCAATCAACAGATTTCCTGCAGGTTTCCTGTAAAATCTACAAGATACAAGAAAATTTGACTTTAAAAGATTTTACTGAAAGATAAATGAAGCGTACAGAAAATTTGATGCACTAAACTTGTAAAATCTACTAAAAAGTCAAATTGTAAAAATAAGTAGTGAACTCACTGTAAATTTTACGTATCTATTTTCTGCATACAAGAAGTCTATCTACGTCAGTTTTTATATCTTCTTTAACATTTCCCAAATTTTCAAAACAACATTTTATGTATTTTGGACGTAAACGTGTGAACATTCTTCACATGAACTTGTCACTTTTTTCAAGTATCACTTGCCCTTAACGGTAGTTGGCAATTTCTCGCGACTGATGCTAATTTGGTCATTTTCATGCCTCTAAATTTTGGAGTCTACTACACCTATTAACTTGATTTTTTTTTATTTTGTCAAGAATTGAGTGATAAACAACTTTGACCATGGAAATTTTTTTATACAAACTTGGGAGAAATACAGCCGATCTGGAAAATTGTTGCAAAATGCCATTTTTAAACACTGGAAAGAATTCTGTCTCCTTGCCGCTATAATTGGAAAAACACAAAACCCATGGTCAAAGTTGTTCACCACTTAATTCTTGACAAAATAAAATAAAAATCAAGTTAATAGGTGTAGTAGACTCCAAGATTTAGGGGCATGAAAATGACCAAATTTCATCAGGCGCGAGAAATTGCCAACTACCGTTAAGAGTGCATTCTGGCGAAATAAAAATTTTTTAAACATTTTTATTTCGTAGTACAAAAAATATTTTGATTTCGAAATTTTACATGTTAATGTAAACATCTTAAATTGATAGAAATTTCTTTTTTTGCCTTTTTTTATAATCAGAATAGCGGAGTGAAAAATGACCTCTCTTTCCGTTGCGTTACTGAAAAATCAGACAGATGAACTCAAATCAAAAAGTAAAACAGATTCTTAATTTATATACACGCAAAAAAAATAATGCTGGTATCAGCATTTTCGTGCTGCTCAGCAGCAACTGAGATGCTTAATTTTGTTTTCGCAAGGAAAAAGGATGATGTATAGTAACTCCGGTTCTAAATGAAAGTATTCTAAATTTCTACAATACAGCAAGCTGAATGCTGCTTAGCAGCAACTCGCTCATCGTAACACAGCACTCAAGTTGCTGATGATCAGTATTTTATTAGACAAAACGCAGCACTCGAAATGCTGAAAATCAGTCGCTAGTTGAATCGCAGCACTCGAGTTACTGATGAGCAGCATTTCGTTAGACGAGACGCAGCACTCTGAATACTAAAACTCAGTATGAAAATCAAAATGGAAAAATCAATCTTATGAAAATTGAATTTTTTTTTTTCGTTTACTTTTTTGCTATTTACACTCTTGAACACCTTTTTATCACACACACTTACCTTCTTACTTACGCCTTCTTACATTTTTACCCTGAAAAAATCCTAAATTATATTAATCAATTACCCCCGCTGAGGTTTGAACCTGCATCGTCGGCGTGAAACGCTCGCATCTTATCAACTACGTTATCGCTCGCATGGTTTCGAAATCCCGTAAAAAATTATATGGATCACATATTTTAGTTTACTAATCGTTTATTTCTGCAACTCAGTAGAAGGTGTGCTGGATACTAGAAGCCTTGATACCTGTACTCAGCAATAAGAGTTAACAATATCGCGAAATAAATAATACCTACCCTGAGTACGTTGTTTCTTACCAGGGGTGTTAGTTGAAATTTGCCGGTTTTACTGATAGATGTCGCTAGAGATATGTATACATTTTATGATTTGACATCTATGTCATATTTTTCTATGGACAATAACCTTCAAAAATACACAATTACATTCTGCCAAAATAATAGCATCATACTTGTTTACCTCAGTGAATATGTCGAGTTTCGTTCCAAGTAAATCGCATTTGCGGCATTCGTTGCTTTTCATATTTCATCAAAAGAAAAAAGCAGTTGAAGCTCATCGATTGCTGGTAGAAATTTATGGTGAACATGCTCCAGTGATTAGAACATGTGAGACATGGTTTCGTCAATTTAAAAGTGGAGATTTCGATTTAACAGACAATGAACATCCTGGTGCAGCGAAAAAGTTCGAAGACGAGGAATTGCAGGCGTTATTGGATGAAGACCCAACCCAATCGCAACAACAATTGGCACAAACACTAAATGTGACCCGAGGAGCAATTTTCCAACATTTAAAAGCCATGGGAAAAATCCAAAAGTATGGAAAATGGGTACCACACCAACTGAACGATAGACAAATAGAAAATGAAAAAACCATTTGTGAAATGCTGCTTCAACGGTTCGAAAGGAAATCTTTTCTGCATCGAATTGTCACGGGGGACGAAAAATGAATTTATTTCGAGAACCCGAAGCGGAAAAAATCATGGCTTTCACCTGGTGAGGTCGGCCCATCGACTCCAAGGCCAAATCGCTGTGGCCGTAAGACAATGCTCTGTGTTTGGTGGGACCAGTGTGGTGTGGTGTACTTCGAGTTATTAAAACCTGGTGAGACGGTGAATACGGATCGCTACCGACAACAAATTATCAATTTGAATCATGCGTTGATCGAAAAACGGCCGGAATGGGCCCGAAGACATGGCAAAGTTATCCTACAACATGACAAAGCACCGTCTCTTACCGCTAAAGTGGTGAAGAAGACATTAAAAGCATTGAATTGGGGAAATATTATCGCACCCGCCGAACTCTCCAGACCTCGACCCGTCCGACTACTTTTTTGGAATGGTATCCATGATTTGCCTGAAAGATGGGACAAATGTATTGAATCCAATGGTCAATACTTTGAATAAAAATTTTTTGAGATTCCCTTGAGAATTAAGTGTTTTCTTTATTGAAAAAACCGGCAAACTTCAACTAATACCCCTGGTATACTCAGCGACTGAATCACTGAAAACAAGGAAATCAAATGCATTGATTCAGTTAAAACGCGTACTGCACGCCAGTGAATAGTAGTTGCTGTTATAAGGTATAGCCTTTCTTAACCTCAGAATGCGAGTTGCTGCTGAGCAGCATTTTTTTACTGACTCGCAGTGACTAGCGATTCTTTCGGGCTTAGCGCTGGCCTTTAGTATACGAGGTGTGTTCAGAAAATAACGGGAATTTTTTAAATTCGCAGGTTTGGAGAGTCCTATTGTCAAATTTTTCTTTATTATGTTTGTATACATGCCCCTAAAGTATGATAAAATCATGAGCTGTATTCATTGTTTACTTTGTCTGTGGCAGCCGCTAAGGTTAGACGTGTTTTTATGAGCGCGGCGATTTTCGTTTGTTAAAAGAAATGGATCAAAGAATTTGTATCAAATTTTGCGTAGAAAATGAAATAAAGTGTAACATATAAACATAATAATTAATTTTGTTTTAAAAAAAAAT
This sequence comes from Diplolepis rosae, assembly GCA_030998225.1. Lineage (NCBI taxonomy): Eukaryota > Metazoa > Arthropoda > Insecta > Hymenoptera > Diplolepididae > Diplolepis > Diplolepis rosae. The sequence goes on from JAPYXD010000701.1 coordinate 9,776,788, forward strand.
TTCGTCATCGTTCAGTGAACGTTCAAAACTATAAGTACATGACGAAACATGGGTTTACGGATATGAGGTTGAAACTAATTTGATACAGATTCTTTGATCAATTTCTTTTAACAAACGAAAATCGCCGAGCTTATAAAAACACGTCTAACCTTAGCCGCAGTACAAAAATGCTGCTCAGCAGCAACTGCCGTTGCTGAACGACCGGCGTACTGATAAGCATCAATCGATTGCTGATCACCAGCATTTTCTTTTTTGCGTGTAGCGTTGGCTATAGCCCGTACTAGAATCAGACATTTTTAACCAAACAAGAATAAAATGGCGGCTATTTAAAACTTATTCACAATTTTTGCAACGTAAATTGTTTATAACTATGTTAAGTAATAATTTATTGGTCTGATTCTAGCAAGAGCCATAGCGTCATATATGAAGAGAAAGCTGTCAAAATTTCATGTCAATCGATGCAGTAGTTATGAAAAATCGATGGACGCAAGGTGAAAAAGTGCAGTTTAGAAAAAAACGCTGTTTTTTATCCATGATAGAAAATTATTTCACAAAACTTCACAACCGAGACTTATTCTGGCACGAGATACAACCGTCGCAGTCGAAAGCATTTTTAGACTATATTACTACACGAAAGTAATTTTTGAAAAATCGATTTTTCAAAAACTTTCACCAGAATGTCCCCTTAAAGTTTCATGTCCACTCGGTATCTCGATAAACTCTGGTCTATCATACAAAAATTTGAATCTTTGTATTCAATTGTATTCTGTTTTTGTAATAAATAGTTAGAAAATACAAATTAACTAAATATTTTATATAACACTAACACTGTAGTATTGTAAAATCCATTTTTTATAAAAGATACGATTTTTTAAATTCAATTTTTTGCTTTTTATCCTTCTATTTGTCTTGTAATGTGTTTATAATATTTCAGAAATATTATTTATATTAATTGAGATATAAAAAAACTAATTCCGTGGATTTGCACGATTTTAACAGTAGTCAACTTTTGACAATCTGTATCTCGAAAAAAATTAATTTTTTCAAAATGTTGTTTATTGAGATTCTGGAGTTGTATTAAATTTTGAATGTACTTTTTCATTTTTTTCTTTTTTTGAGAATTCGATTTTTACTAAGGTTTCTTTTCCATTCTGAAATATTTGTCCTGATGAGCTTCTATGCTTTTGTCACGAGCCTTAATTGATTATCGAGAATTTATCAAAATTGATTTATTGAAAAGTATTGATATCTTAGTAGTTTTTGTTGTAATTTTCTAAGTAATAACAGACTTTATGTACTCAATTTTTCAAACCAAAAGTAGCATATACACTGAGAAAAAAATGATATCGAATTCAATTTCTGCCAAAATCATGCATAGCATTGATTCAAATCAATATGCTATACACGGAAAAAATTTGTCGCTTAAAAAGTCATCGACTTTGTGTAATACTCGTGGATAGGTTATAAAGTCGACTAAATGTTATGAACCTCGTTATTGAAGAATATGATAGACAATCGCTGAAAATGTAAAACGTAAATTCGAAAGTTTAAGTGACAGTCGCGGAAAATTAAAAACAACGTGGGTTGGGTTCCATTTTCTCTAAACTAGGCATCGAAAGTCTAAGTGACAGTCAAAGAAGATATTGAACAGTGTAAAAAGAAAAATATTATTTTCTGTGATATGATCCTGCACTGTACATTACAGAAACGCAATTTTTTATAAACACTTCGCAGCACCGAGAATCGAACGCTCGCACGCACGCATCCTAACCCAGTTCTAATCGCACGCCTTAACCCGCATAGCCGATACATGTCGTGGAGACTTGTGTAAAATATTTAGATCACATTCAGAGTTTGAAGGCAAAACTAAAATAATAGATAAATTTCAAATTTGACGTAATACACTTTATCAAGGTAAACATATACTTACTCGGAGCTAATTCTTCAATGTACGCTTCAATCCAGATTCAAACGAAACCAAACGACACGTAATCTCAAAATCTAACCAAAATTATTACAAAAACATAAAGCCGAGCTGCATTGTCTGCTGTGCGATGCTACGAATTATGTTTCTGCGCATCGCTTTTTGCGACTGTCGAGAAAATTTTAGAAGACGGCATATAAAATCTGATGGACTTTAGAATACAATTTACAAAACTATTTGTTTGAATTACTTTCATTTCAAATTATTCGATAGTCTTTTAAAATCTATGACAAATGAATCCAAAGATTATGAAACTTTTCATTACTTCTTAGAAAAGATCAGTTAGTGTTTAAAATACTTTTATAATAGTAAATACGCGACTTTTTTTCTTCGACCTGGTTTTCTAAAAGTTATTCGACTTTTTTCTACTATTTCCTAAAACTCATTGAAACCTTACAAGGCTTTCTCCGATTTTACTTTCTGTCCACGACTCTTCGAATAGTCTGTTAAATTTTAAGCGACAAATTTTTTCCGTGTAGAATTTGTACCATGTTTATTGGTTCTTATAGCATATTTTTTAAACTCAATAATGTATATTCTCTTGGCAGAAATGCTATAGATTCAATAGAATTTTTTCCTCAGAGTAATTTAATATAAATCAATAAAATTATTTCAAGTAAAACTAAACAAAAAAATAATTATTTTGCCATTATTGATACAAGATACATGAAAAGACATGCCCTTTAAGGCAGTTGAGCTTCCGAGAAAGACGGCCGCCCAACTTGTGCCATACGAGTTGCATTAGACACAGAGGGAGCGACAAGTTTACATGTGTTAACCTGTCTATCAATGAATATGTACATATATATGTGCATACTCACACCATAAACCTCAACCCACCACCCTGACGGGGATAAATGTCGTCGTTGCGCCGCTTAAGATGAATATCAGGTCATATTTCAGACTCACTGTAAAATATGCCGTTGGCCCATAAAATACGCTAAACATTTTCTCGTTCAGTATATTATTTCAATATAATAATGCCAAAATCTTCAAATCCCCCACGGAACAATATTATTTTTTCTTCTAGCGGGTTATAAAGTGCATTTTATTGCCCCCTACGGGAGGAACAAATCCATTTTTTTACCCCCAGTAGAAAAAAAACGTGTGTAACACGGGATGGACATTAATTTTACCTAGTTTTACAATATACTTTTCTCTGGAAAGTAATCCTAAAAACATCAATTAGCTAAATTATTGATTTTTCAAATTTTATGTAATTGAATCTCCGGTGATCAAAATATTCTAATAATTTTAGCCTTTTAGCTGCAGGGAAATTTCGGTACAAATCAACCTCTTATAAAATGCAAAATTTATGCATAAAATCACTGGATATCTCAGGTAGAGTCCCCGACCTGACTGCTGGTCGATATATCGACCAGCTCCGCAGGCAACGTAAAGTGCAATGTAAAAAATTTGTCTCATTTGTCATGAAGGTTTGAGAGGGTATTTCTATGTAATTTCATATGCTGAATATGAAAAAAATAGTATCAAAATTCCCGTAGACACGCTTGACCTTGAAAATCGCCAATTCAAGATCAAATTTTATTTCTAGTATAAGCCAAGTTTTTAGAAAGTTTTTGTATGTAGTTTAATGCTCTGAATACCCAACTCCATTTTTCGCTTATGCAAAAAATGAAATGTAACCTTGACTGTAGATTTTCAAGGTCAAGGATACCTCAGTGATTTTTTTCAGTATTTTTTTTCGTATTCAGTCCATAAAATTACGTAGGAAAACACTCTGAAATCAATAAAACATCAAATTTTGCCTAAAAACATTAAATATTTTGTGCGTCTTGAGTGGTCGATATATCGACCACGCAGTTAAAAGGTTAATCACATATTGTGTGAGAATGAAAGCGTTTTTTGTGTTTTTGAAAAATCCAAAAATTCCAATATTGGTTTCTAATAGCACCCTTAAGTCTCTACTAGTTATCCTTATAACATTTTTCGATTAAACGAAAATTATAAAAATTACAGTACGTTGAAACTTGAAAAAAGTCAATATTGAAATTCCATTTTCCAGTTAAATTATACGTGATACGAAAAAAACTTTATAACTCAAAATTATATTCAATACAAGAAGAACTAACAATTATTTATTATATTTTTGATGCAAATGTGATTCTAATGGATACAAAATAAAAATAGAAGGGTTATGTTACCCCTAAGAGCCAAAAGCGAGGTCCAATTTGAGAATTTTACAATCGGAAAACGAAACAACTGCAAAAAATAACTCCTAATAAATAATATATTTATTAACATCCTATATAAATTTCAGAACAATCGGATGAAAATTGTAAAAGTTACTATGTACACCGTTTTCAAAAACATTATTTCTAGAAAAACGCATTCGCACCGAGCGCGAAACGCGAGGTCCACATATTCCGGAGCGCAAAGCGCGAGAATCGAATCGTGAGCCCTCGGCGTGCTTAAAGTTGCGAACAAAGCGGGCGATGAGAATTTTCCCACGGAGCAGGCAGATTTTTTTCTAATATTTATAATAATACAGATTATATTCAGTCGAATTATTTGAATCGAATACATTTTTGAGAACCTAATTTCTTTTCAAATAATGATAATTATTAATTAAAAGAATATTATGATTATCAGTTTGAAGAAAAAATTTTATTTCTCTTACTACTTATTTAGAAAATATTAGGATCATTAATTTAAACAGAAATTAAATTCACCAAAATCTGTTTAATCATTAAAAAAATTTAACAAAGGAATATTTTTATTTTTATCTTAATGTTTGCATTAGCTTCCAAATCGTTCCATATGAATGTCGACATTAGCATGTGAAAATATTTAGTTAATTTTTTATCCTCGTTTATGTTTGAATTACATAAATTAAGAAATATTAGGAAACTTGGCGTTTCAGATACGGAGAAAATTGATTTGTGAAATTTTAATCAAGTAGTTGGGTAAAACGGGGACATAGCGGCTTTTGATTAAAATGTCACCAACATTTGAGTAAAAAAAATTGTTTAATCTTTTGTAAACATTGGCGATTTTATGAACTGAGAGTAGGAGGATTTATAGAACAGTTGAATAATACATAATTTATAAATAATAAATTTAGATTCTATACTTATATATAGACAAACAGGATATGCCAACTCAGTTTGGGTACAGGTGATATAAGTTTCAAGGACTTGAGTACATTAATTCTATACGTTTACATAAACCTAGCTAATACAAGTTAGTAATACGCCGCAATGTATAAAATATATCGCTCGCTTCACACTGACAAGTAAAATTCGAACTCTCGTTATACACTACCGTCAGAAATTGAGGGTGCGCATGCAATAACCGTCTAGGCGCTCGGCCAGTAGGCCGAGCAGAGGGGAGACGCGACAACTGATAAGCCGAATTTTTCCCGAAATGAAATTTCACCTAATCAGTTGTCGCGTCTCCCTTCCGCTCGACCTACTGGCCGAGCGCCTAGACGGTTATTGCATACAATTTGGTGTGGCTACTCTCTGTTTTGAGCGAGCTGCTGTCCTGAAATCGTGCGGCCGTAGCACCAACGTGTTGGCAAAACACACGCGAGAAAGACTCTGCACCACGTTTGGGGTAGCTGGTCGCCCAAAATGATGTTATTATTTCATATTAAAGTTACAGTGAAAACTATTTTGACTTTCAGGCTTCAATTAAATGTAATATTCATTTTTTTATTCACAGTTGAAGAATAATTATTATTGCACGTTTTATAAGTACATTTACAACATGATAAGAGTTTTTAAATTAATTATATTAGGGGAATGAATAAATATTACGAAAATAAATTTTTGGGAAACGAATAGATTAAAGAATATGTTAATTTAAAAATACACTGTATTGCTTTTATCAATTTAAACTTACAACCAATTTTTACATTCTCATCATGGATGAGAAGGTATTGGTTTTATGTGAAAAATGACTTTCGAAATTTTCATCAAATCTTTACGTTTTGAGACCCCCTGAGTCAGAAAAAATGGTTTTTACGAAAGTGTCTGTCTGTCTGTCTGTCTGTAGTAGGTCGTGTGCGGCATAACTCTCGATAGAATTATCAGATTGAATTGAGCTTTGGTACACTTTATCGGAGCCAAAAAAGTAAGGACAAGTTCGTTAACCAGCCACATCCAATCAAAATTGAGGGATGGAGCACTACTTTTGTGTTTTTGAAAATAATTTTTTGAAAAAATCAAAAATTCCAATCCTGGTTTTTGATAGTGCTCATAAATCTCTACAAATTATGCTAATATCATTTTTTGATTAAATCAAAATTAGAAATGTTACAGCATATTCAAATTCGAAAAAAGTCAATATCAAAATTCCATTTTCCAGTTAAATTATACGAGATACGAAAAAACGTTATGATACAATATTATTGAATACATAAAGACCTACAAATTTGAATTATAACATTTTTTCATAAGATGCATATTTTTCTTTTTAATTAAAAAAAAAACTATTGAAAATCCAAAATTCAATTTTTTAACAATAATATTGGAAATACCAAAAAAACGTAAGAATACAAAGTTGTTCGTTTCAAAAAGATCTACAAATTTTGTCTTACACAGTTTCTGATAAAAGATATATTTTTCGTTTCAATTCCAAAAAATACGATAAAAATGAAAAAATTCCATTTTTTAGACAAAAATGCGAGATGCAAAAAAAACATTTAGATGGAAAATTGTTTGCCTAAATGAGGTCTACAAATTCTGATAAACAAATTTCGGGACAGGATGTATATTTTATGTTTTGATTTTTAATATTGAAAAAATTCGATTTTTTTCACCAAAATATGTGAGATACGAAATAAGCGTTTTTCTGCAAAATCGTTTCCTTAAATAAAGTCTACGATTGTTTTTCCTTTTTAGATATGCGGAAGAAAGTAAATTCTTTTAATCATGTAATTTATTAAAAAGTTATACTGAAATGTATACAGCAAATCGAGCGCGAAGCGCGAGTGTCATGATGAGAATGTGTTCCTTAAGGCCGATAGAGCCTTAAGTAAATTGAATTTCCTGTTTCACTTAAATTCAAAAAGAAATTCAGTGACTTTGAGAAAATGTGTAATTCACATCATCTGTAATATTATTATAAAATTGGTTTGAGCTTCAGTATCAAAATATAAGAAATGAACTTAAATGTATGCAAAGAGCACAAGACCGAGCACGAAGCGCGACGATCGAATCGCGCGCTCTAGGCGCGCTCAAACTTGCGAGCGAAGCGAGCTGTGCGCGAAGCGCGCGATGAGAATGTGCCCGCGAAGCGGGCAGATTTTTTTGTATATAATAATGTCCATCGCGCAATTTGTTAGCTGTGGTAAGCGTAGCTTCAGTAATATTTTTAGATAATAGGACTTCTTTTATTCGCCTTCGAAACACTATTTTCTTTTCCACTGTTACATTTAAAACATAATATCGATGCGATGATCATGGATCACGTGGTTCTCAAATCTTGCCAGGCAGGAATGTGCCCGGCATTTTAAGGGCACTTGCGTATATAAGTTGATTGCTTACTTAACCTTATTTCTATTTCGATAATTTACAACCAATATCTTTTATTAGATATAAATAGCTAATATGGGTCATCACTTTATGTATGTTTTAAATATTTCATGAACTCTAAAATATTATACAGTGACACGGGGTACTTATGTTTTGTGTTCGATCCTGGGCATAGAAGCGTGCCTGCGGACTCTCGTTTTACTCAATTCTTGAGTAAACTGTGAACAACGGAGTGTGGAATTTCCACAAGTATTCTCCACTTTATGATCCGTTTTGAATGAAAATTTAAAATTATGCAAATGAAAATCTAGCAGCTTTTTTCTTTTTAATTTTTAGTCAACTGTTTTAGAGTTTACTCAACTGCTCGATTAATCTTTATAATTCTTTGTTGAAAGAATACGCAAAAAAAATTCAAGTTTTCACAAAAAGCCACTTTGTCCCAGTTTTACTCAACTTTTGATTAAATTTTCACAAATAAATTCTTGCAAATATCTATGGTCTGTATTGATAGTGCGGATTCTGAAAGACACTCAGAATAAAGTATAATGACGTATGAATGTGCCTTTATGTTTGAAACAAATACATAATCTGAGAATCATCTTTATAGAAAAATAGTAGTTCCTTTAACGGCAAAAATCTGGTTCTTTTTAATATTTTTTGAAGTTCCTGAATTTCACAACATAGCAGCTTTTTCTGTTGCAACTCCATTGAACCCTAGAAAGCAATTCTGAATAACACTCTGGTTTTTCTCTATATTTTTTACATTTTTTGTGTTCATAATATTATATGAGCAAATCCCAATTTTATCTTCAGTCGCTCTGCGAGTTTGGTAATTTTTTTTTAAATTTTTGACATTCATTTCTGATTTTTTCTCCGCGTAAGATTGGGATTTGCCTCAGTTCGTTTGATTTAATATTAAAAACGGCAGATGTATAAAATAAAATTAATTTATCAAGGTCCGTTGTTATTCGAAATCTTTAGGCCACTTGTCTATTGTAGGAGCCGACACCGCTCCCCAAGCAGAAATTAACAATACCAACTTCCAACTGTCGGCGGACAGTTGAAATGATAACGATGTACTTCGTTGGTACAATACCAGTTTCCAACGTTGTATCAATACTGGTAACCAACATATTTTCAACGTTGGCTGTCAAAATTTCTAAAATACTGGTTATATTCTTTTATTATTTAATCCATGTTTTACGGTTAAAGACATTTTTTAAAGAAGACTACACTCTAAAAACAGACTATTGACTCTCAAACGATTCCCTTCACTATTAAAGGATTTTCTATTCAAAATTGGCATAAGAGGAAATCCTTTAGCAGTTGAACGATTATCGTTTTAAATGCTAACCTTTTACTGTCAAAGTATTTCCTTTGGTCTTGATATGAAATCCTTTCTCGTACCAAAAAATAATAATTTCGAGGATAAAAGAAAACAAATTGTATGATATAACCTATCTAATATAAATATTGGATCTATAACTTAATTCGTGCGGTTTGCTAAGAGATGGCGTAACTTGATTATTATTCCATCGTTCCAATATTCCGAACATGCGTTGGGAAGCTACTGTCATTCTGCGTCTTTTTCAGTATATGTCATTCATTTGAAGCATAAACAACAATATTTTTTGTGCCCAAACGGGCGGAAAAAGCCGCATTGCATGCTTGTGCATAGAGCGGCATGCAGTCAATTGTGCCTCGGCGTCAAAACCGGGCGAAATGTTCATACCGTCCGCTTCAAAGGGCGATAATGTTCATACCGCCCGCTTCAAAGGGCAATAATGTTCATACCACCCGCTTCAACGGGCAAAATGGTCATACCGTACGAAACCTGACTGCCCGCGGCTAACTACGCACTCGCACGCAACGCCACTTTTTCCACCAATTTGGACACAAAACGTCGTGTGTACCTCGAGCGACATGGTAGCGATGTGACTCGTGTGAATACATTGGGTACACTTCGCACTCGTCACAATCGCCACCATGCCGCCCTTGGTACACAATCTACTATTTTTCACTCAAATATGTCGAACTTTGTGCCTGAAACAGTGTTTGCACGATTTAAAAGTGGTGATTTTGGTTTGGAAGGCGAAGAACGTCCTGGGCAGCCAAAAAAGTTTGAAGATGAAGAACGGTAAGCATTACTCGATGAAGATTGTTGCCAAACACAAGAAGAGCTCGCAGAATCTTTGGGAGTCACTCAAGCAGCCATTTTGAAACGTTTAAAAGCAGCCGGATACATTCAAAAGCAAGGAAATTGGGTTCCACATGAACTCAAGCCGAGAGACATTGAAAGGCGGTTTTGCATGTCCGAAATGCTGCTGGAACGCCACAAGAAGAAGTTATTTTTGCATCGGATTGTTACTAGTGATGAAAAATGGATCCATTACGACAACCCCAAGCGCATAAAGTATTTTATTTCTGTATTTGTTGGGATCAGAAGGGTGTGCTGTATTATGAGCTGCTAAAACCGGGTGAAACAATCAATGGAGAACGCTACCGAACACAATTAATCCGTTTGAAGAGAGCAATAGCCGAAAAACTCCCGGAATATGCGACAAGACACGAGGCAATAATTTTCCATCATGACAACGCTCGGCCCCATGTTGCTATTCCGCTTAAGAACTATTTGGAAAACAGTGGATGGGAAGTTTTACCCCACCCGCCTTATAGCCCAGACTTTGCTTCTTCTGACTACCATTTGTTCCGGTCTATGCAGAACGCCCCCACTGGAATACGGTTCACATCAGAACAGGGTATCAAAAATTGGCTTGATTCATTCTTGGCCGCCAAGCCGGCGCAGTTCTTTTGGGATGGAATCCACAAATTGCCAGAAAGATGGGAAAAAGTCATAGCTTCAGATGGACAATACTTTGAATAATGCTATTGTAGGGGAGAGTTGGGTAGCCCCGGCCATCGGGTAGCCTCGGCCACTCATGACATTGAATAAACTGTACTCTCTGCGAAAATAAATTAACATTCTTCTCTTTCAGAATTGTGCCAAAGTGTAATTTTAAAGATATGGACTCGTATCTTTCATCAGCTTAAGAGAAAATCCGGTCTAAATATTTAATCTCTAGAAAACAGGTGCATTTTGAGAAATATGTACCATCTTTATTATCAAATATTTTTAAAGCTAAAAAAAATATCAGATTGGTTCTGATTGGGATATATAAATTCACTTTCTAACTACGTAACCTGTAATTTTTGTTTAATATTTTTGCCTATTTTTACATTCTCATCATGGATGAGAAGGTATTGGTTTTTTTTATTGACAGCAGTTTTATTGAAACTTGTCAGAATCGGATAGCCCTGGCCATTTCGTGTCGGGTAGCCCTGGCCAGATTTTTCTGCTAAGTTTCTAAGTTTACTCCCACACACGAGTCACAGATAATTGCAACCTCTTTATCGGAAATTCATGAAACCTTTTAAACAAGCATATTCGAAAAAGTGTGCTTTATGGATGCGCAAGAATACTGCACTGAGAAAAAAATGCTATTGAATCAAAACCATGTATATTATGGATTCAAATCAATATGCTATAGAATTAGTAACATATTTATTGGTTTTTGTAGTATATTTTTATGAATTAATAGTATATGTACATGCTTTTGATTCAATAAAATTTTTTTCTCAGTGAAATATTTCGGTTTTTTCGATGGCCAGGGCTACCCGACACTATTGTGTAGTAACCTATTTTAAATCTTACTTCAATCGCTTTGTTTTCTTCCAAAATATTTTTATTTCTTATATGTCTCTTTGTAGGTTGTTGGTAGAAGCATTGACATTATAATTAACCTTCTAAATTTCAATTTTGATCCCTATAAGCGAAGTTATTATCAATAAAGTTTAAGTGGCCGGTACTACCCGACTCTCCCCTACATGTTTTTCTTAAATAAACGTTCAAATTTTGAAAAAAAAAACATGACGAATTAAGTTATAGATCCAATATTAGTAATGTACACAAGCACAACTTTGATAAATTCCAATATTAAATCGGTTATCATCAATACTACAATAACAGTAAAACGATTCTGTTAATAGACAAAAGAAATCTGCTTATTTTCAATGGATGCATTCTGAAAGGAACCTAGTTTCACTATCAATAGACTTTTTCAATCGCCTTGTTTCTTTTCCATACATTCATAAATCAATGAACATCAAAACACTCTGTCAATGTTACAACCAGTGTCGAATCAACTTAGTACAAACACTGGTATTTTACAGTATTAATTATCAGAGTGGATTAGACACTGGGTGGACCTTGTACATTTACTGTCGGAAAATTACTTTTTCCACAGTCGGAATAAAGTTGGGCCAATTGTTTCCCAACATTGTACCAACGTTGGTAATCAACAGTCGATCTCCTACATCGGACCAACATTTAACCGATCGTCAGAGTCGGCAGAGTGTCATGTTTTCTGCTTGGGTCGTTGCAAATCAACAAACAGACTGGAATAGATAACATGAAATAAATATATAAACAACTTGAACTACCTAACGTTCGCTCGATAAAAAAGGAAAGTAACAAAAGTATTACTGAGGACAGATTAAGGCCATGTATGCCTTATCCGATCTATACCTTACCGACACTTTTTCGTCCTTCGCATTTCCACATTAATTGATACATCGAGTTGGAATTTTCAGTAATTAGGTAAGAAGCACTAAGAAAGGTTTATCTGCTCCTAAATATTCATAATTATAGAGAAATTTTTTTATGTGTATAAAAACTTAAGATTAGATATACGTTTCTTAATGCTTTTTACCTAATTACTCAAAGTTTCAACTCGATATATCAATTAACCCTTAACTGACATTGGGGTAACAAATAACCCAAAAAATTTTTGAGCTCAAATTAAGCCTATTAAATTCAATAATATGGACCATATGGCGACATGTAGCAGTGATTGACATCACTAACTAAAGGTACAGTGGGCTAGCATAGAGCGGCGAGTAACATTATACGCTGGGCAGAAATGGTTCGGGAGATTTAGCCATTCGGTTGTAGGTTGGGAATTTATAATTGTATTTATAACCAATAATATGATTGAATCTCTTATATTCATTCCGTCATAATCGGTTGGTTAAAATACAATCCCTGTATTGCTGTATCTATCTCAGTAATAAAGTGAGGTTAAATTAATCATATCAATGGTTGTAACGGTCATTCTTTTCTATCAGTGTAGTTTTTTGCTTTTCTAGATGCCCAATGATTTTCGGCCTCGCTTGCTGCGTGAAGAGAAAAGAGATGGTACAATGTGCCATAAGCACCGCGCAGGTATATTTGCATCGAACGTGCAAGTGAAGTTTAAAACGTAACGAAGCAGCTTGCAAAGTTAAAAAACTTTTATTTATGTTTCTTTTTTATTTTTTCTTATTTTTGTGCCTATTTCAATCCATTCACAAACAAATAAATTGATTTGGATATGGAAAAATATGATGTTTCATTTTACCAAAAAATCGAGTTTTCGTTTTGCAAAATAAATACCTTTTTTGGAAGCATCAATATTGCAGTTATTTTCACTCAAATTATAGTATCTCAAGAATATACTCATAAAATATTAGACAAAAATATTAAAAACTACGTGAGTTATGAATTTTTAAGTTAAAAAACTCATTTTTTCGTTTCTTTTGTTTAAATAATTTTTTTAACTAACTTGAAAAACACGTGGGGTAAAAAATACCCCTTATGCCATATAACCATGTATTTCGAGTAGTGCCAGTTAAGGGTTAATGTGGAAATGCGAAGGACGAAAAAGTGTCGGTAAGGTAGGTATCGGATTAGTCATACATGGCCTTAAGGTCATAGTTTACCCTTTTCGTAAGGTAACTGACCATATTTACTTGGTAGAAAGTTACGTGTTAAATGAGCAGTGTTGACATGACACTTTCTTGCCTGTTGCTGTTGCTTTGCTTTGGTGTCCCTTTAGGGAAGCCGACTTTCCTGATGTTTTAATGCCCGTTTGAACGCATTATTCATGAGCACATAAGTAGGCGAAATCCCTCAGTCTTCGTAACTAACTGTGGTATTGAGGTTTAGCTGCAATTCGCGAGGGACAAACTCTTTGATGTAATCTTTCGCGTAATTTCGTCCAGCGAGACAAAAGATCTTTTAATTATTCCTTTGAAGTGAAAGCAAGGTTTAGTTTTGTTTCAAAAGACCCCGCATCTGAAAAGATATAATATTCTGTTGAAGAGTTCTTGAATATTAATTAAGGGAGTAGTCCACTGTGATGGCTTAGAATAATTCAATTCTTTTATTTCTTTATTTGAAAGTAAAAATATTGAAAATTGTGTAGAAAAAATTTCAGAACTATTTTAAGATAGTTTTCATCCACGAAAATTAGACCTCAGACAAAAATAGATAATTTTGCTTTTAAGAATAGCAATATTGTTATTGAAGGGCTATTTTGAAAGAGAAAAGATTATTTTACGTGAAAAAAATTTGAAACACAGAAAAATAATTTTATTTTTAACCCAACTTTTTTTCTTATAATCTCTTACCAAATTTTAAAAAATTATGCGATTCTAATAAATTATGAATCTTTTTTTCAGAAAAAAGATTTCCCACAACTTCACCGTTTCTAATTTTTAAAAATAAATTCTTTAATGGCTGAAACCATTAAAAAAACATTTTCCAAAACGAAATTTTTATAAACAAATTACTGAATTTGATAATAATTTATTCATTTTCGAAAACTGGAAATGGTTAAGTTGTAGGGAATCTTTTTCTTGAAAAACTGGTTTGTATTTTATTGAAATCGCATAAGGCATTTGATACTTGATAAATTAGCAAATTTTATTAATGTTAAGTTTCTATATGTTTGTTTAAGTACATACATTTTCTTTTCACAATTCAGGAAATGGTACTGAAGGTAAAAATGGTGTAGATAGATTACTTCTGGTTCCGAAATTGAAAAGAAGTTTAATTTTAGACGAATATATGAGAAATTTTTCTTTTATTGTCAAAACCAAAAGTAGTCTATCTACGTCCGTTTTTATCTTCTCTGCCATTTCCGCAATTTTGGAATAAAGAAAGAATTTTTAGGCTCGCACAGTGGACTACCCTTAAGTGATATTTTTAGACCATTTTTTTATCTCTTATCTCTTGACTTTTTTTTATTGGTAGATTTTTTGGTTTTATTTTTAATTTAGTTTTGGACTTGTATTGACCCTTAATTAATAATTTAAGATACATATGTAAAATTTTCTACATCCTTCTAAATTTAAAAGTATGAAAATACTCCAGCCTAAAATATTCTTCATATTCAATTTAATTATCTTTATTTCATGATAATCTGATTATATACAGAAAATGTAATATAATGTTATTAAAGTAATGGTCGATATATTTTATTAATTTCCTTTTTAATTTTTTTTTATAAACTTTACTCTTGTTATGAAAATATTTTTTAAAATTTATTATAGCTTTCTTACATAAAAAAAAAATGTTTACTGATGTTTAGGTTTTTTTAATTAACGGATTTTCAGATCAGTTATTTTATTTTTGTATCAATAAATAATGATAAACAAATTTTAAATTAACAAAAAATAAAATTTTTGTTGAAAACTTTTTATTTATTAATCATAAACAGTAATGACTGTCCTTCCCTTTATTTATAACGCCCTTCTGTAAAAATAATTCTGAAATTTAATCTGTTGTTGCAAATAAGACAAAAAACGGTACATATTTCATCAAGGTAAAAAATACATAATATCCAAAATTTACCGACCATTTGTAGCCCGAATAAAAATTATGATTGCCCGTAAATATTATTAGAGAAACATATAGGATGGCATAAATGTTCATTCTTTGGACGATTAAAACGTTAATTGAATTCTGATGAAACCGACATAGTATTGTCGGCGTCGTTATCGATTTTCTTTATTGACGGCAAATTTCTTGCGACATCAAGATATCTTACAGATGCTTAACTTTAACCGAGATTGTACGGTCGAAAGGTACGAGTGCACTTAAATACGTGATATATGAGACACACGGGCTACTCGATAGGTACTTTTTACACATGTTCCTTCACTACTTACAGGTACCTTCTTACCTTTGTAGCATGGATAAAGAAAAATATAACTGTTGCCCGTAAAATCAGAATTTAAACTATCAACGGTAAGACAATAATTTCAGAAGACAATTCACCATTTCATGATTTATTGTGATTAACGATATTATTAGTGGCGAGTAAGATAATTACCTTAAATAAAAGATGAGGATTCACATTAACATATAAGTAGGTGAATTAATTAATTGAGTAAAATTTAATCCTCGAGGAAATTTTTCGTATAATTATGAAAATTAATTATCAAATGAGACCGACAACCTGTTTATGTGACGTTAAAATGATTTCGAAAAAATATGTAGAATTTTTTTCCATTAAATGAAAAGGCTGATGGGTATCAAAAAGTATAAATTCAAAGTGAAATTTATATTATTTATTTTTTATTAAAGCGTGTAAATTAAATTATTTTTCCTTGGAATGAAAATTAATTTCACTTTACATGTATTTATGGCGCGATGAGAAAAACGATTAGTGGCTTAAGTGACCATCTCGGTGAATAAAAAAGTATCCCTTGGTGCATTGATCGTACTCATGGGAATCATTTGATAGGACTTTATAACACTGGTGCCATTTGCGACCGGAAATTAAATTCTCCATCTAGCTTCTTTAAATTCTTCTCATAGGAATAAATTTTATGAATTTTCTATCCTCGAAGGCTCCGGTGGATTCCCATGGCTTATCGAATTCCCATAATATAATAAGACTCGTAATAAAGTTACTGTTCATTTTCTTTTTGCGAACTACCCACGCAGTACACTTGTCACCTATGTTGCCAAATGACCTTTGATATCCTGAACCTCGTAGAAAAATGTTAACACTTCCTTAGCTCTCAAGGACCAATGGGATTTACATGTATTCCCTTTATATTTTATTGATTGCGAATTAAAATTGAAGTTCTGAGGATAGAAGATTCTAAATCATTATACTTTTATTTATAACTTTGTAGCTTTATCACATCAATATCATTTTGTACTCAATAAACAATTTTATTATAGCAAATCATATTTTTTTGTTCCAGGTGAGTCCGGAATTTTCTTCAAAGAATTATTGTAAGTTTACATGCTAAATCATAAAGTAACAAACTATTTCTCTACCTTCTTTTTAATATTTATTTTTTTTTATAAATGGTCAAAGTTGACCATGGCGGTAACCCAAGTGCGAGATCGTGGCCAAAGAGGGGTAACCCCCCATTGAGTCTTATGGAAATTCGAAATCCTTCATTTTTTTCTCACGATCTGAGCGGAAATATTGCATTGAGTTCCCATTTATTTGTATTACGTTGAAGAGCTTATGATATAGTGGAGTTGTATATAGATCGATAATATCAAAACCGCGTTGCACGTGCGTCACCTGTGCGTAAACAATTGTTCCGTGAGGTGTGCGCCACTCAAATTTTTGCTTTTATAGATATTTTCACGCTAAGTAATGTTTCTCGCACGCATATGAATTGTTCGGCATGATTTTCTGAACATTTTGGTAAAAGTTTTATCTCTGCACAGTAAAAATTGGCAGAGAAAAATACAATCGCGAGAAAAGTGCCGCGATCTGTGTCGAATCGGTGAAGAGTACGAGACAACGAAAGACAAGCATGTATTTTCGATAAATGCATTTAGACATCAAACCGTAACCCTAAAATGATGACATTTTTTATAAGTCTTTTTTTCTTATTTTTAAGGTTAGATTGGTAAATTTTCAAATTTAAAAATTAAACATTTCAAAATTTTGAATTTGCAAATACTCAATTTCCAAAGTCCAAATCTCACAATTTTGAATTTGGAAGTTTGTTAATTTACAAATTTGACTCAAGAAGTTTCTGAAAAATTTGGAGATTTTTACAATACAAAAAGTAGAAGGTTTTAAATTTATAAAATAAACAATTCAACATTTTAGATTTGCAAATACTTGATTTCCAGCCGGAATCTGGAAATTTTTTAATTTTCAAATTCAAAATTTTTAGATTCCGGACACACATAGCCCAAAAACATCAGTTGATTTTTTACACGAATTACCGGATGCGTCGAAAATAATATATCAAAATTGCAATGATGCACTCGTCACAACCAAAACAAAAAGTGTTGAAAACTTGTGAGGTCAAATTTGTAAATTGTAATTTAGGAATTGAACATCTGCAAATGCAACGTTTCGGAATTTATAATTTTGAAATTCGAAAACTTGCACCTTTTGGATTTTAAAATCGTCTGAATTTCATAATAAAAGGTTGAAAGCTAAAGAAGTCGAATTTGTTAAGTTTCAAATATTCAAATTACATTGAAAGTTATTTAAAATTTAAGAAAGCATTGAAATCTTGACTATTTCTGGAATAACTTCTTCAAAATTTAACAAAACGAATTCATGCTGGGCTCATTTTATAAAGAATTGCGATAGCTTTAAATTTAATTAAGAGAACAAATTTTTTCACTTATATAATTCAAATTAGGATAATTTAAGCAATTATCGAAAAACAGGTGGCCGGACAATTATGACCGGTACTGTATGTGTGTCCGGGGAGCCACTACAAATAGCGCAAATTTTCTTTATAAAAAGTAAAATAAATAAAAATACAGAAGTTTTTCTGGCTTCCTATAAAAAACAGAAAATAAGGGTTACCCCCTTTTGGACGCCAGCCATTCATATATTGTTTCGAAAAATCCATTTTAGTTTGGAATTTATGGCGAGTTAAGTACAAAAAATAATTATTTTCTGAATTCGTAAGAAAGTAATATTTACTTGTTTATCTCGAAAACTAACAGGATAAACTAATTTTTTCATTGGACTTAAAATTTTCGTTTTCAAATTTCCTTTCGCGATATATGATATATAAATTTTTCTAGTTGTTATCGCGCAAATCCAAAGATTATGAATCTCTAATTTCAGAAGTAACAAATTGTTAATTTCAAAATTTTAATCCTAATTGGAAAAACTGAACCTCCGTTGACCTGAGTTCAGCTATACCTCTGAAAAACAGGTAAAAATTCTCAATGAAGAAATTATTTTTCAAAATTGTCTTGAAAATCGATTTTCCTTTTAAGGTAGTTGATCCACGAAAATTTTTCTTTCAAGAATAGCAATATGATTATTGAAGGGCTATTTTGGAAGAGAAAAGATGAATTATTTTTGCCCCATCTTTTTTTCTTATCGCTTTTTACCAAATTTTAAAAAATTATGCTATTTCAATAAATTACAAATCACTTTTTCAAGAAAAAGATTCACTACATCTTAACCATTTCCAATTTTCAAAAATGAATAAATTATTATCAAATTCAGCAATTTGTTTATAAAAATTTCGTTTTGGAAAATGTTTTTTTAATGGTTCCAGCCATTAACGAATTTATTTTTAAAAATCAGAAACGGTGAAGTTGTGGGAAATCTTTTCTCTGAAAAAATTATTCATAACTTATTAGAATCGCATAATTTTTTTAAATTTGGTAAGAAGCGATAAGAAAAAAAGTTGGATCAAAAATAAAATGTATTATTAAAATTATTTTTCTGTGTTTCAAATTTTTTTCATGTAAAATAATCTTTTCTCTTTTAAAATAGCCCTTCAATAACAATATTGCTATTCTTGAAAGCAAAATTATCTATTTTTGCCTGAGGTCTAATTTTCGTGAATGAAAACTACCTTAATAACTTTTTTCAGGGAGCTGAATTACATTTCATTGAAGGTCCTTTTTCTAACAACTTCTATAGACCTCAAAAATGGGTTCTAATTAACACTTTAGTTGTTTTTTTGTGAAAGCTGATTGTTTTTATCGACAGAAACGTTCAACGGGTAATTTTTCAGAGTAGCTGTCTTCCAATTTATCTTTTATTTCTGATCCGATCTATTTTCTGGCAAGATTATAAAGCTTCCGACATATTTCGCCTGAAACATAAAACATGACGCGTGTTACGTATTTTTCGTAAAGGAAACATGAATAAATAAATCGATGGGAGGTGCAACCAAATGCGTGTTCGTTTCCTCAAAGTTGAACCGCGTCGCGTGGTTAGAGAGAGAGAGTAATCGGCGAATAAAAGCGATGTCGAGCAGATGGCTGCGGTATAGCCATTAGCTAATGGCTCTCTAACACCATAGTGTGCAATAGCTATTCTCTCTTGGCAGAGCAAGGTATCAAACATTTCACCTCTACTCTCTTGAACTGCAATTTTAATTGCAATGCACGGTGGACACTTTTTTCTAACACCGATATTGCTATAAAACCTATTCCATTTTGATGAAATGAAAAAAAAATACTTTTTCCGAGAAAAAATGGGGTTAAATCACTTTTATGGGTAAATAAACATCAGATGCTGTGAGAGACGACACTTTCAGACTAGTGTATTATTTTTCTTCATAGTACGCGTAAAGTTCGTCTTTACACATCGTTCTCGGCGTGGAAAGTTGATTTTTACGCATAGTGTTTGTAAAGTGAAAATTTTCAAAATTTATAATAATTTTAAAAATAATACCGATATGAATCTATTATGATAAAAAGATATAAAGCTTCTTTAATGAGAATTATTAAGAATGATTTCATAAATACCCGTGCAGAAATTTTGGTGGGGCGCCGATCGGGCCCCGATCGGGAAAAATGTGGCCCCGATAGGGTAATCTGTCTAGCGCCAGACCAGTAATGAAACGCCCTACCCGATCGGGACCAGATATGGGCCTATAAAATGGGGGCCCGGTTTGGCCCAGATATGGCCCCTTCTAATTTTGTATTTCAACAAATAGGAGAATTTAAAAGGTTTTGGTTTATTAACAATAAATAGTTGTTTCAAAAAACTTTTTTCATAAATTCAGATAAGCGATTCAACAGTATAATCAAAAGTATACAAACAATATAATCTTTAAGCCCATCTTCGTAGTCTGTAGAACTATTCGATTCTTCTGAATCTAAAAATAAATTACATTATTAATAATTTTCTTTCTAAAAAATTCACTTTGGAAAATTGAATATACGATATAAATTAAACACAATAACGTTCTACACTTGAGATTATAATTTTCTTTTCTTTTCAAATTACCTTTAATAAAAAAATATGCCAAGTAATAATCTAGTTCATTACAATTTTAGGATTTATGTAATGAATTTAGTGAATTAACTTAGCTTGATCTATAATCCGAATATAAGAAATTTCACCAACGATTCTGTGCTTCCGAACTCGCCATGTACTTTTTGCTTTTGGCATTTTAATTTCAATATAGTCACTAAAATATCACGACCGCAACAGAAAATTTGAAAATAATCTTGCCTAATTGTAAACACCATGTGCCCCCCTGCGGCCACATGTGGAAAATCCGTTCGGGCCCGGATCGGAACTTGGGAACAAGTTTGGCAATTTCTGCACGGGTAAGGAAAATTGTAATTTTTGTTCTATCATTTAGCAGATGTTCGATACATTTATATACGTTTATTTCTATAGCTTTATATATTACTTATACTCATAAGAATTGATTTATTTTTCAGTCGCTTTTTATTGTTTTTTATCCCTCAAGAAAATATTACAATATTTATAGTAAAAATTTTGTTCTATGTGCGTAATTAAATTTTAGGAAATGTAAATGCGTGTTCTACTCATATTATAAAAAAGTACAATGGGACCTCGTTCATGTCACACAATCGGGACCATGAACCTCGTTCGTGTCGTAAAAATCACTTCCGGTCGATTCAGAGGCTACTTTAGGTAAAAGTGCTGGATGTAACATGAAACATAACCTCACTCAATAAGAACTTAGCGAAGATAGCGAGGCTATCAGCTCGATTTACATACCTCAATAAAAGTTCATAATAAGATTGCATAATTGAGAATAAATACTTTATTGAACTGAATTCATTAATACTATTCTTCTTACAAATAAATTTTCCATTTATGTACCTTAAAAATGATCGTTGGCAACTTTTTTTACTTTCAATTAAAATTATAAACTACAGAAACCTTGTAATTATATTAAAAACTTACCATGTGAAATTTATTTTCACCAAATTAGCAATTATATCATCAATATACATGAATAGAGATAAATTTAATTCATAAATTACATATCACTGATATGTTCTAGATATGATTAGGCACAGCAGTGACTTGTGGTGCGCGCGAAAATTTTTGACGTAATTTCCGCGTCATGAGCAAAGTTTTGAAGGATCACGTGACTACGAGACGAAGGTGACAACGACACCAACGAGTGCGACACGATCTGGGTCCCACTGTAACGTTCGCCTCACGGGCGAAACTTCACGCTTTAGTAACGAGAACTACTATTCATTAACCCTTCGTAGTTACACGTTTCCCAAAAGGGACATGACGAAATTTTCAAGTAAAATATTTTTATCGGAATAAATTGTTATAAATAAGCAATCGCTGCAAAACCTACTGGAACATAAAATAGGATATCCAAATAGTATTTCAGAACATTGAGATATTTTTTGAAGACCTTTTTCATGAAAAAATAAGTACCTGGACTTTTTGGGCCACGTGTACCCACGGTGCCAGTAAAAATACGTGTATCTACGAAGGGTTAAGGTAGTTGTTGCGCCAAAAATCAGTCTCTGGAAAAAGAAGTTTTTCTATGATTTCAAGACTGCCCAAGTGCGAAATTAGATACGGCCCAACACTGGCCCAGCGTCGCCAAAAATTTTCCGAAGATTGGCTGCCAATATCGTGCCGTTGCTGGAATGATAACTCCGGTATGCACTTGGCGGCCAATGCTGGCCCAAACTCTGGCCGCCAGCACTTCTTTCAGCACAGCAACGGGCCAATGCTGTGCCGAACTCTGCATTTTTCACTTCCAGTATGGTTTGCCGTGGTAAAAGTGACACATGGCCCAGTAATGTGCCGCCCATGAGCCCGACTCTGGCTCTCCTACTTTCAGAACTGGATGCCATGGTAAAAATGACAATCGGCTTGGTATAGGGCCGATACTGGGCCAAGTTTCGGCTGAAGGTCGGTAAATTTAAACAGTCGAAAAAGGCCGCCGTCGTCGGCCCAGCACTTGACCGATGCAAGCAGTGACACTGGCCCAATAACAATGGCCGACTCTTGGCTGCCGAGATTGGCCGTATTATCACCTTCGGCAATTCGCACTTGGGTGGTAATTATATCATCAGCCGTGTCATATGTAAGGAAAGACACTCTTTTTAATAAAAAAAATTTTTAAATTATGAAAAATAATATTTTAATAATGTTTTTTGAAATAGGATATTTCCTTATTATCGCTCCATACCAAATTTTCAAAAATGGTGCAATTCTAATAAATCATGAATCATTTTTTTAGGAAAAGGATTCTCTACAACTTTACCGTTTCCGATTTTTGAAAATAAATTCTTTAATGGTTGAAATTATTAAAAAACAATTTTCCAAAACGAAATTTTTATAAACAAATTGCTGAATTTGATAATAATTGATTCATTTTCAAAAATCGGAAACTGTAAAGTTGTAGAGAATCCTTTTCCTAAAAAAATGATTCATGATTTATCAGAATCGCACCATTTTTGAAAATTTGGTATGGAGCTATCCTATATGGAGATATCCTATTACAAAAAACATTATTAAAATATTATTTTTCGTAATTTAAAAATTTTTTTTATTAAAAAGAGTATCTTTCCTTACATATGACACGGCTGATGATATAATTACCAGTCTTGAAATCATAGAAAAACTTCTTTTTCCAGAGACTGATTTTTGGCGCGACAACTACCTTAATAGGTCCAACGTTTTTAGATCAAATGGTATATCCTTATCATGGAATCACAATTAATATGCTAAGTGAAAATTATTTTTTGTTCTTTTTGGAGTCATTTGTGTTCTGAAAAGTTACATATGTTTTTAATTTCTTACTACTGATGACAATAAGAGTTTCAACCAATAAAAGTTCCAAGATAAACAATCAAATTTCTTCTATAGCAAATTCGTTTACATATTCTTCTTAACGCATCAAATAAATTTTTATTAAACAACCGACTCCAAAGTGAACAAAAAATAATTTTCATTTGTCATATTAATTGTGATTCCCTGGTAAGAAGATTCTTTTATAATCTGAAAACGTTGGACTTATTGATAAAAATAATACATTGGTCTTAAAGTGTCGTCTCTTACCTTATCTGATGCATTAAAATATTGTTAAATCATTCTTTTATAGAACTTTACTTAATGTGGCTTTAATTTTTTTTAAATAAACAAATTAAGCGTTATTATTATTTGCATTACAAGATTGGATGCCTCGCAGAAATTCTGTCCCTCTAGGAATTGAATTCTTTTTAATCTCAAACTTTACTTATTTATGACACGAAAAATATTTTTTTTACACTGATAGAAATGGTTTGGGAGTTTTAGTCATTGGGTTGTAGGTTGGGAATTTTTAATTATATTTATAATATAATATGTCTCTGAACAATACAGCATCTTGAACACATCAATCGAAATATTGTAAGCGAAACTGGTCGAATCAGAATATAGCAACCAATAATATGATTGATTCTTTCATAATTATTCAATTATAATCGGATGGTCAAAATACACATCCCGTATTGCTATATCAATGCCAGCAATAAAGTAAAGTTAAATTAATCATAAATATGGTTGTAATGGCCATTCCTTTCTATCGGTGTTTATTGCGTCTTCCAGATTTTTTTGAAAAAAAAAGTTATCTTGGCTCCAAAAGGTCATAGTAAATTCATTTTTTTTGGAAAATTCGTGAAAAAATGTCAGGAATCGATTTCCTTTAATGGTCATTTCCATTAAATAAAAATTGATTATTTACTGTAAAAAAACGTGTTAAAAAAAGTACAATTTTTTCAAACTCTGTTCTTGACCCTTAAAATGAAAAAATTCGTTAGAATTGTTTGATAGCATAAAAGCACAACTCTTCAAGAAGAAAATAACCCCTCAATCGTTATTCTAGGACCATCCACTAAGAATATCTAGCCAACTTATGAGAGCATGTTTTTCTCAAAAAATCGATATATCTCGAAAAATAATCAATATTTTTAAATTTTTCAAAAAAGCACTTTTTTATTTTATTATTTTATTATCAAAACTTTCTTTAATTCAAAACAAAATTTTTGTTGACCTTATATAAAAAAAGTTGTTATGGGTGCGATTTGTAATGCCATTTGTGTGGAAGTCACTTTTCGAAGAATATTTGGTGGTCATTGAATTCAGGTTTAACTTAGAAATTTTTATACTCTTCAATACAGAATTGCAGATCCATATTGCATTGAACATTTGAATTGTAAAATTTTGAAATTATCTAGGTGGATTTAAATCCAACGACTTCAACAACCCGAAGAAATGAATCGATTTTGAATTGATAAGGTGTGAATATTTCTAGATTTATTTTGAAAAAAATTCTCCTGGAGAATCTTTTCGCTTATTTTGAAAAATCTTATTTTTCTAATACTTGTACCTTGCAAAATTCTTATTAGCAACTTTTCTATAATCGTACAGTAATTATATTACAACTTTGAATCAATCTTTATAAATTCCAAGCAAGGTTCATTTATAACTTTAATAAACTTTAATATAAAATTATTTTTAAAATCGTGCTATTTTATGAATTGACTTTTAATATTTTTTCTTGAATTTGACAAAATTTATACGTGATCAGAAACAGAAGTTTCTAAAAATTTTTGAGGATTCCAAATTGTTTTTATTAATATTGATATTATTATTATTTCAAATTAATTAGTTGAGTTTAAAATTTTAAAGCATCTCTTTTCCACAGAAAGATTTCAAGTTCTTTAAAAATTATTATTATTAATTATTATTAAATTAATTTTTTTCCTACTTCACATTATCTGTTATGAATATGATAGAAATCGCTTAACTTTTTTGTAATATGATCCGCTAAATTGAATTTGCATTTTGGATTTTACGATTTTGAGATTAGATTCGAATTCGGTGATCCCGAAAACTCTATAAAAACCATATTTTCGATTTTTCATTCTGGACAGAAAGCCCTCGCCATGGAATCTTACAACTTAACAAATGAGTGCATATAATTCTGTAGATTTAAAGTGTTTGAAGGAGATTTAAAATTCCACAGCTTTTAATAGCTCGTCGCTTCATCAAATAGGTATAAATGTTGCGTCATAAATGGTACTTTGAAGCAATTCATCATCGCTGCGATCTAGCCAAAGATAAGGAGAGTCCCATTGAATATCCAGAACGTAAACGTTGCCAAAAAATTTACACCGCATTTTGCAAGCTTCACTCCTGTGTTTTTAGAGTCATGTCTCAAGTTCCCTTTTCAGGATTTCGACGAATTGATATTATCTTTCCACGAACACCCAACACGCGTGCATCTCTTCAAGTGAGAACGCATATTAATGATACCACTTCTACCCTATTGCGATTCCACATAATCATTATTTATTTCTAGATGACAGCATCTACCTATTTTCAGTACTAAATTTCAGTTTGATGTTATTTGCAAGCAATTTATCATCACTGATGTAATAGTAGATTATTCTAAGTTTATCAAATTAAAGGCAAAGGTCAGAGAAAATTTAGAATTCAAAAAAATTTTAATTCTGTTTTCCCTGAATTCATTCAAATATACAAAATGAACTTGAATTTTGTATTCATTGACACTATACAGTTTAATGAATTTTTTAAAAGCAGAAAAAAATAGTTTAAGGTAGTTCGTTCACAAAAATTAGACCTCACGCGAAAATAGATAATTTTGCTTTCAAGAATAGCGATATTATTATTGAAGGGCTAATTTGAAAGAGAAAAGATTATTTTTCATGAAAAAAATTTGAAACCCAAAAAAATAATTTTATTAAAAAATTTTATTTTTGCCTAAATTTATTTTCTTATCGCTTTGTGCCAAATTTTTTCTTTTTTATAAACCAATTGCTGTATTTGATAATAATTAATTCAATTTCAAAAATAGGAAACGGTCATATTGTAGAGAATCTTTTTCCTAAAAAAATGAACCGTGATTTATTAGAATCGCATTATTTTTAAAAATTTGGCTCGAAGTGATAAGAAAATAAGTTTAGGCAAAAATAAAATTTATTGATAACATTATTTTTTTGTGTTTCAAATTTTGTTCATGAAAAATAATCTTTTCTCTTTCAAATTAGCCCTTCAATAATAATATCGCTATTCTTGAAAGCAAAATTATCTATTTTTGCATTGTGCATTTCAATTTGTTAATTGACAGGAATATTCAAAGAATATATGATCAAATAGTAATAATTTTTTTTATAATCAAAGATATTTAACTTCATTTTTTATTTAATCTGAGAAAAGCATATTAATTCTTGCGCGACGGTCTAAATATGGTTCATAAATTTTCTTTCTATACATCTTCATCACATATGAGAAGTTATTACATTTGTGTGTAAAATTTGACATGCACGTTTTTTAATGAATGTTCACGTTTTATGATCTCCTGAATTAAAAAAAAAAAGATTTTTTCAATCCTTTCAGTCCCTCTGTCATCGTTGTTTGTGGACACGATAACTTCCAATAGGAAGAATTGAAAAAATTAGAGAATTTTTGGAATTTTTAAAAACTACTGTTTGGAAAAATCAAAAAATTTTAGCTAACGAATTTGACATTTTTTTCTGAAAAACAATATTTAATTATACATTTAGTAATTGAAAGGTAACAAAATTATGTTTTATAAAGGGAATTTTTGTACAACAAAATTGTATTATTTAAAAACTCATTTATTCTTGACTGAACTTTTATTAATATCGTTAAGCGTATATTTTTTTAAATTTATGGGATTTAAATGAATGACATTTTATTTTCTGGGAAGAAAAGTTTCCACAACTTTACGCGTATAATTTATAAATATACACTAAATAAAACTCAGATTGCTAGTGAAATTCTAATGAAATTAATTATTAGCTAGTAAAATCAACTGAGTAAGTAGTAAAATTTCAAAAAATGGCAAAATAATTATTCGTTTAAATTCTTTATTAAAAGAAAATGTTCATGCCTTTCGCTATCAAAAAAATTATTTACAAAAAATTGATACGGTGAAATTGTGGATAATATCATAAATTATATAAAATAATTACTTTAAAACGTGGTTGGCCTTATTTTCTCCTAATATCATCAACGTCATTGCACGTTATTACATAAAAAATTGGATTTTATATGAATTTTCAGATTAAAAAAAACATTCGCTGCACATCCAATTTTGATTGAAAATCGCATTTTTCCAAATCACCATAACTTTTTCATTTTTTGAGATTTTTAAAAAATTTTTGTTATGTGATGTAGTCGTCTCAAACAGCTTTTATGATATGTTTAAATGTTTATCATAAATTCATAAGGTTAGCATAAGGGTTACACCCCTTCAGTTGAATACCCGGTCAAGAAATGAAAAAATTGTGAATAACTGAAAAATGAACATAACTTTTATGAAAATGTTTTTTTTCGTTGGAATTTTTATTTATTTGTTTTAAAATCACATGAAAAATATGTGGAATATAGTTCCAAAAAGAACTACCCTTAACTGTAATAATTCGCCAAAAACCACCCCTAGCAGTGGTAATACATCTAAAATAGACTTTTGTGCATATTCAAATAATATATGTATTTTGAAACATTAAAAATATTTGCAAGAAAGGTATGCTTTAGGGGTGTTTTTCAAATTTTGAGATTGTTTATAAGGGTTTTCTGAATTTTATTTATATAGAAGAGGTTTTTAGCCCTTCGACAGCCGCTCTCAGAAAAAAAGATTTTATTGAATCAAAGAAAATATTTTATTTTAAAGACTTTCTTCGATTTAAAAAGATGATTTATCTGAATGAAATAAAATTTATTAGATTCAAACAAAATATCTTTGAAATATTAGTCTTTAAGAAAGGTTTTTAACGTAATTTTTTCAAATTTTTGCGGGGGGTGGACGGGGGTTAAAAAAATTAAAAACATATTTATAAAATCAGCCTTTTGCGTTCAAATTTCCATTCTACAATAATTCGAGGCACATAAAATGGTAAACGTGCTATTTGTATACACATTTTATTCTTAATTAGGTTCGCAAAAAATTTTTGCGAAAATTTTTGCAATGATCATTTCGAGTTACGTATCATACTTTCTAATAACAATATTTCTCGCCTACTATTTCTGCATCAACTAAAATATTTTTTTACTTTTTATAAATTAAATAATTAAGTCATATTTTTTTTCTAGTCTACTAATAGACTGTAAAACAAATTGATGAGATCAAAGATATTTGCTAGTCAATATATTTTTTAACTATTGTTTCCTCATTCTTTAATTATACAATATGTAAGTGTAATATAATTTTATGTGATTAATACTTAATAAATGATAAAGAGCCAAAGTGGTCTTTAAGATAAAAAAAAACGAATTTCTGCTAAAAAATTAATTTATTACATTATCAAGTTTACAGTATTTCATTACAATGTATTTTTTTCACTTTCTACTATTCTTCATGTTATGTTTACGGTATAATTTTTCCATTTTATGTGCCTTGAATTATTGTAGATTGGAAATTTGAAAGCAAAAGGCTGATTTTATATGTTTTTAATTTTTTTAACCCCCGTCCACCCCCCGCAAAAATTTGAAAAAATTACGTTAAAAACCTTTGTTAATGACTAATATTTAGAGAAAAAATCAGAATGGCTCCGTGAATTTTAATGCGAAAAAATCGCATGCAAAAAATTTTGCAATTTTTTTAAGGTAGTTGTGCCAAAAATCGGTCTTTGGAAAAAGAAGTTTTTCTATGATTTCAAGACTGGAAATTATATCACCAGCCGTGTCATATGTAAGGAAAGACACTCTTTTTAATGAAAAAATTTAAAAATTACGAAAAATAATTTTTTAATAATGTTTTTTGTAATAGGATTTTTCCTTACTATCGCTTCTTACCAATTTTTTGAAAATGATTGAAGTTTCTTAAATCATAGCTTATTTTTTCGGGGAAAATATTCTCTACAACTTAACCGTTTCCAATTTTTGAAAATAAATTCTTTAATGGCTGAAATCATTAAAAATCAATTTTCCAAAACAAAATTTTTATAAACAAATTGCTGTATTTGATAATAATTGATTCATTTTCAAAAATTGGAAACGGTAAAGTTGTAGAGAATATTTTCCCTGAAAAAATAAGCTATGATTTAAGAAACTTCAATCATTTTCAAAAAATTGGTAAGAAGTGATAGTAAGGAAAAATCCTATTACAAAAAACATTATTAAAAAATTATTTTTCGTAATTTTAAAATTTTTTCATTAAAAAGAGTGTCTTTCCTTACATATGACACGGCTGGTGATATAATTTCCAGTCTTGAAATCATAGAAAAACTTCTTTTCCCAGAGACTAATTTTTGGCACAACTACCTTAACGCGAATTTCGCATCTGAAAATTTGCAAAAAATTTATAATGATGTATAGTAATGACAAGTAGCAGTGTGAATTTTTTCAGAATTTTAGAATAAATAGCTTGGCTGTAAAAGTCAAAAAACATAAATTGCAATATCTATCATTCCTCATTAAATATGGCGGCTGCGGACCTGCAAATTTCTGAAAACTCATTTCTTGTCAAGTATTTTGATATGGTTAATGGAAAGCTTCATTTGGTTTGGGAGCACTTTCAACATGGAAACCCGGCTATGCCCTTTCGAATTTTTTTGTTCGCTATATTTAGGTCCATTTGAAGCGGAAGGACTAACTTAATTAAAAAAAATTTGATTCATTAATTTTAGACAATTACAAGGACCTGGATTTTTTCATCTATAAAAATTGTTTTTTGAACAACCGCCTGTTGATGTATCGTTGAGTGGCCGATTGGAAAGGTTGAAGTGGCGGCTGAGTGGGTCAGATGACTAGAGAAAACAGAGGTGGTACAATGGGTTTGAGGGTGGTGAAGAGGAGTGAATACCTGGGGGAGGGGTTGATAGTAAGAGAAAGAGAGAGAAAGAGGTTAAATCGGTTGTGCCTGGAGCCTCAGCTGCGGCAGGAGCGTGATCGATGTCTCTACTCTCCGCAATTTGAACAATGTCTCGCTGTCTTGAACGTTCTTGTACGGCAGTGAATGCGCGTACACTCTTGCCATTCCTAGCATTCTCCTCCAAAATGAACGTTATACTGAGCGAGAGAAATGTGGGACCATTCTTATTTACAATTCTGTCTGCGAGACCGATGGCACGAGGTTCCCTGTCTGCGAAGCTGATTTTGACGCTTCACCGTTTCCTATTTCGAATCTTAAAGGAGGAACAGAATACCGAATACTCATCCTTACTCAGCAATGGAAAGTTTTCGTTTCGAACTTTAAAAATGGAAACCCGCCCCACAAAAGTTGGAATTGCAAACTTTCGATTGTTACTTAAAGTTGGCTTCAGTCGGCTTGAAAGTAAGTGAATGAACGGAAGTTTTTTGCAAATCTAGAAACCGTAGTAGAGTTTTATAAATATTACGATATATCATGCATTTGGAGAAATAATTATGAGTGAATATTTTCAGATTTTTATAAATGGATTTGTTGACATTTTTTGATAAATTGAAGATACTTTGTTGTATTAGTAGAGCTCAACTTGGATAAGTTTGAGTTTTTGTATTGGGTAGTTCGTTAAAAAGAATATCATTCTTGTCGGACATTTTTTTAACGAATCTTTTTATTGTAAATAAACTTTTCAAGGAATCAAAAATTGTACATACTTATGAAAAATATGTAATAAAGAATACTCTTCTCGAATTTCATATGAATTGGATGTAAAGTGTTTATGTTCTCATGCAGAATGATTTTAAAAATGCTGTTTCAAAATAAATTTAAAGCAGACATTTTTTTTCAATCTCAAGCATGACATAACACTTTGAATATATTTATCAATGTTTTTTGCGAAAAGAAATAATTTTTTTGTTTGAAAATGATTTTATGAGTTACAAAAATAACTTTGTTGATCAAATACTATTTAAATTAAATAAATCATTTCTACAACGAATATGTTCCTTTCAAGTTCGTTTCCTGGCATATCAGTAATTTTTTATTTTGACTTAAAGAAAGGAAGGTAAATAAACCATTTTCTTAATTTAAATAGAAGTTTTCTATATTTTATTACGCTTAGAGAACAGTGTCTTTAAATTTTCTTTAAATCTAATTCATACAAATTTTAAAAAGTTAACGTAATTTTAATAAACGAAGTCTTACTTTCTGGGAAGTAATAATAATTAATAAATAATTTTTATTTTAATGTCATTTTATGAATGAAAAAAACCACTTTTCTGGAATAACATATATTTTTAAATGGATTAAATCGTTCTGATACCGAATCTTTTCCATTACACTTAATTAGTTTTTAAAACCAAACAAATTTAGTTTTAATTTAAATTATTTTTAATTCTGACTTAAATAAAGGAAGGTAAATAAACGATTTTTTGAATTTAAATAGAAGTTTTCTATATTTTATTACGCTTAGAGAACAGTGTCTTTAAATTTTCTTTAAATCTAATTCATACAAATTTTAAAAAGTTAACGTAATTTTAATAAATGAAGTCTTACTTTTTGGGAAGTAATAATAATTAATAAATCATTTTTATTTTAATATGATTTCATGAATGAAAAAAACCACTTTTCTGG
Organism: Diplolepis rosae; assembly: GCA_030998225.1. Classification (NCBI taxonomy): domain Eukaryota; kingdom Metazoa; phylum Arthropoda; class Insecta; order Hymenoptera; family Diplolepididae; genus Diplolepis; species Diplolepis rosae. Next base: position 9,808,891 of record JAPYXD010000701.1, read on the forward strand.
AATAACATATATTTTTAAATGGATTAAATCGTTCTGATACCGAATCTTTTCCATTACACTTAATTAGTTTTTAAAACCAAACAAATTTAGTTTTAATTTAAATTATTTTTAATTCTGACTTAAATAAAGGAAGGTAAATAAACGATTTTTTGAATTTAAATAGAAGTTTTCTATATTTTATTACGCTTAGAGAACAGTGTCTTTAAATTTTCTTTAAATCTAATTCATACAAATTTTAAAAAGTTAACGTAATTTTAATAAACGAAGTCTTACTTTCTGGGAAGTAATAATAATTAATAAATAATTTTTATTTTAATGTCATTTTATGAATGAAAAAAACCACTTTTCTGGAATAACATATATTTTTAAATGGATTAAATCGTTCTGATACCGAATCTTTTCCATTACACTTAATTAGTTTTTAAAACCAAACAAATTTAGTTTTAATTTAAATTATTTTTAATTCTGACTTAAATAAAGGAAGGTAAATAAACGATTTTTTGAATTTAAATAGAAGTTTTCTATATTTTATTACGCTTAGAGAACAGTGTCTTTAAATTTTCTTTAAATCTAATTCATACAAATTTTAAAAAGTTAACGTAATTTTAATAAATGAAGTCTTACTTTTTGGGAAGTAATAATAATTAATAAATCATTTTTATTTTAATATGATTTCATGAATGAAAAAAACCACTTTTCTGGAATAACATATATTTTTAAATGGATTAAATCGTTCTGATACCGAATCTTTTCCATTACACTTAATTAGTTTTTAAAACCAAACAAATTTAGTTTTAATTTAAATTATTTTTAATTCTGACTTAAAGAAAGGAAGGTAAATAAACGATTTTTTGAATTTAAATAGAAGTTTTCTATATTTTATTACGCTTAGAGAGCAGTTTCTTTAAATTTTCTTTAAATCTAATTCACACAAATTTTAAAAAGTTAACGTAATTTTAATAAATGAAGTCTTACTTTTTGGGAAGTAATAATAATTAATAAATAATTTTTATTTTAATGTCATTTTATGAATAAAAAAACCATTTTTCTGGAATAACATATATTTTTAAATGGATTAAATCGTTCTGATACCGAATATTTTCCATTACACTTTATTAATTTTTAAAACCATACAAATTTTGTTGTAATTTAAATAATTTTTTATTCTCAGTTGAAGAAAAGAAACTAAATAGACGATTTTTCAATTTCAACTAGAAGTTTTTTGAATAAAAATATTCCTTTTCTGATTTAAAGAAAAACAATTGTTTACATTGAAAAAAATTATTTTTCTTTGACGGCATATATTGAAGAGATGTTTCTTTGATTCAAAGGAACAGTTCTCTGAGAGTATTAAAAGAATGTTCGTTGAAAAGGTTATTTGCCAAGGTAGTTAGAATATTGTTTTGACAAGTGCATTATCAAAAGTACTTATTTTTATGCTGAGACCAATATCTCTGAAAAGTACCTGAAGTAAACCGAGCAAAATCTCTGTCTCGTCTGGAGAATAAGTAATGACGAAGTTGGTCGCAGAGCATGCTTAAGACATTTTCATCCGAGTGCAACGTTTGTTTAGCTAGGGAGAGACTTATGATTGCGAGGAGTTTCTACATTTGCAAAAAGCCTCCGATGGAAGCTTCACTTTCAAGCTTTTCCCACCCACACTCGGTGCTCCACTCTACCCGGAGTCTCCTCTCCACCTTCTGGAAACCCGTACTTTCTGCTGCATCCACAGAATAGTAAATAAGAATGGACCCACATCCTCCATTCTACGCGCAACGTTCATTTAGTTAAAGTTACGGTGAATTTCAAACGGTCCTCTCGTTATTATGTTCCTCAAATGCAAATCCTGCTTTAATATGCATCGAGTCTCTGTATCCTTTAATTATCGAATCAGATTACATACTAAGACTGGTATTAAAAGATTATGTACAAAATAGGGAATTGTGAGGATAACAAAATAAAAACGATTCTGAAGTATATGTAAATATAAAAGTAAAATTTCACCCTTTATTCAGAATCAATTTTAAAACATAGAAATTCAAATTTTTTAAAGAAAATACAAAGACTTCCTTATTCAAAATCCATAATTCGGAATATATTTTTCAATTTTAGTCTCTAATTAAATCAAATCTTTGTAGTTTCTGAAAAAAATATCTTTTGGAAATAATTTGTCTTCTAAAAGAAATATAATTTTCAGTTATTTGCCTTGTGTAAAAACAGATCTCCGCGAAGAAACATCTAATTATACTCTCAAGAATCAAATATTATTATTAATGATGTCGTTCGAAGGGAAAAAGATTATTTTTCATGAAAGAAATTAGAAAGAGAAAAAATGATTTATTCATTCTTCACTGAGCTTTTTTTGTATGCCGGTAAATATCTTTTTCTCAAAAAAATAAGCTCTTATTTATTGAAATCCTATAATATTGATTATTTATGGAAATGAATTTTTTCTTTTTCAAAGGATATTTTTAATAATATCATTTGCAATTTCTAAAAGTATAATTAAATATTTTTTCCCGCGACCTATTAGATAGATATTTTTAATTTGAGAGTAAAACTATCCAGAATCCCTGAAATACTAAAAAATGTTTAAAATTAGAAACTTAATGAGTTTTTGAAAAAATTTGCGAATTGGATTTTTTCTTTCATTAATTTGATATTAGAATAAGATTCTCGTTTTCATTGGCAAAAATATCAAGTTCCAAATGGCTCATAAAATTTGAGATAAGACGTGTTTTCTTTTTTCCATAAAGATTTTCTATTCTCCAGCTTTATAATCATTATTCTATTATTTATTTATTTACTCATTATTATTTAACAGAAAAAAGTGTTTGAAAAATTGATTATTAAAAAAGATATTTAGATGTTCTTCCACTTATTTTGAAGGTAATTTTACGTAGAATGTAAAAAATGTGCCAAAAAGTTATATTAACTTCCTCTTAAATTTTGAAACAGTCTAAACTTAGAGAAAAAAGGCGTAAAAATTCAAACTTGCAAAATTATATATCAAAAAATACTAAAATCAATTATATTCCATTTTTCAATCAAATTTAATAAATTCTTGTGGGTTATCACTTTTATCTATTTTTAACATCCTTTTTTTTGAGTATTAGAATTTTTTGAATTATAACGCCTTTTTTGTTCTAAGTATATACTTTTTCAGACTCTAAGGAAAAACTAGTTTAATTGTTTTGGAACGTTTTGAACATTCTACCTAAATTTACCTTTAAAATGAGTCAAAAACATCTAAATACAATAATTATTTCGTAAATTATTTATAACATTGAAAAATTTTTAATTTGAACTTTTTTAAAAATATCTTCCTCAAAAATGAGCAAAATGTATTGTCAATATTAGGAGATTTTATGCGACTAAAAAAAATAGAGTGAGTATAATAATTTGGCAACCTACTGTACACTATAATAACTTAAAAGTAAAAAAAAATCAAAGTTTGGAAATTATTGACTGCTTGTAGCCCAGTTTGTAGAATGTTAAATAAAAATAAGAAATAGAATTTTAAATTTCATTTGCCCTAATAATATCAAAGTATCGATGAAATAAAGATCAAAATGAGTATAAACAATAAATCAAATGTTCAAACAATTTCGGTTTTCAGTGTTGTCATCAAGCTTACTCGAGACAGTATTCTCTAGTTTTTGTCTTTTTACAACTCTGCATCGAAAGTTCAAGGAGGGATTTGAAACTGGGAAAAATGGGAAAGAGAGCGTTACGATCCGTAGCGAGAATTATCGTGAAATTTTAATTCCAAGAGGAAGAAGCGAGGAGGTGAGCTCGTGTGAAGGCAGATTAACGACTTAAAACAAACTCCGCCTAGAAAATGGGCGAAGGTAAAATCGTTTCAACCTTTCCAGGGTCCAGGATATAAAAAATTCTAAGTCGTTTCCCTGTTCTAGTTGATGAAACTTCGATTCGTTAGTTGAATTACTTATAAGACCACAGCAAAAGTTTTTTCTACTCTTCTCTCAATTTATCGTCTGATAAACTTCGACTTGAATATCCCCCAAAATTTTATGCATCTAGAAAAAAAGTAAGATTTAAAAGTTTCTATATCTTCTCTCTAAAAATTGCTTGGAGTAGAATATTCACTCTAATGAAAAAAAAAATACTTTATTGAAGTGAAAGTTCACTATTATGAGTGAAATTTCACTCGAAAGATTTAGATAGTTGAACTGCAAAATCACCTAATTTTTAATTTTTCATATTACATCAGTTGCTACGTTTATGAATTAATCATCTATCAATATATTTTATTTTCGCATTTTTTAATCATCAAAATACACTATTTACTCTGAAAATAATGAAGCACTTCAGTTTTATAATTTATAACTTTTCAATTTATTGACTTTCTAGTTTAAAAATTGCCAGTGCTCTATTTTGAGTTTTTGAAATCGCGTAAATTCCTTAGACTCCAGAGTTTTTTACCTCCAATTTAATTTTAAATGTTCAAAATTTACGCGAGTCATCGTTAAATGATTAATTATAAAATCTTTCGAAATTCTCTAAAATCCTTTAAATTTTTTAACATCCCAAACGCTGCGATTAGATGCTGTAAATTATTAACAAATTTGAATTTTGTCACATCACTTCTTATAAAAAATTGTTAAAATTATGCAATTCTAGTATATTATACCTCATTTTTTCCTCCAAATATTTTTAAAACTTCATCCTATACAATTAAAAAAAAAATTGTTAAATTACAAAAATCATAAGAAATGTAGCCATTTCACATTTACGTTAGTTTTTCGGGAATTCGATGCGGTTCAGTTCTAGTGAATAGTTTTTGCGAAAAATAAGCCGTTATTTACCGAAATTGAATGATTCTTTGAAACTTGGTACGAATCGGTATAAAAAACAGTTTTAAAAGAAATAAAAATTGTCAAATACAAATTTTATGAGTTTAAAAAAATTTTTAAATGAGAGTCAATCTTTTTTTTGATAAGTATATCATCAACAGTGATCTTGCGTTTTCTAAAAGTATAACTAAATTTCTTCCGCAAGGCAACTACCCTGATTGATATTTAAAGTTATTATGTTTTGTCTGGCGGATACTTGCCTTTTCTACTTAACTTGAATTCTCAAACGAAATGCCTGGATTTGCTTTCCAGAATGGAATATTTGTGTATATTTGAGCAAAAAATCTTCTTGGCATCTGTTTGGTGCATTTGAACATGTCGAACAAACATATTTCAGACCGAACCCTGAATGTCTGAATGCAATTCTAATAACATTGAAATTTTTATAACACGAATATCGACGTATGAATTCTTGGGACGTGGCCAAATAGAGTAAGCGCACTACAGTGGCTTCTGATTTATTTGGCATAGAACGGCTTCGATATGGATATGTTATATATTTATTTCAATGGTAAACTCTGCGATTTGGCTTCCTGTATATAAAATTATATCGGCCTCGAATCCGTTTCAAACCTCTGTTCTACAGCATTCATAAATATCGATAGAATTCCGATACTCTCTGTTATTTAATTGATTTTTTCATAATTTCGTTGCCTTTAAAAGTTTTTAATTAAATGAACTGCAAACAGCAAAATTAAAATTACTTTATGCTTTTATTGAGACTTTTATTGAATTTAAGTCTATTTTTAAAAGGTACTGTCCAAATCTGAATTAGTTAGAAGTCTTCATAATTTCAATCAGTGAGTGACTTCTTTTACAATCAGTAAACATTTAAGTAAGTAATTATATGTATAAAGTTAAAAGCGTTATTTAAAAAATAAATAAATATGTAAATCTTCTTTCCCAATGTCACAAAAATATCATTTTATGAAGTCAATACTACTATATTTGATGACAAGAGAATATTTTTTTTTTTTTACAAAATAAATACTATAAAAAAGGATTTCTTTGAATTAAGGCTTGAAACACATATTTTTGTGTTAAAGAGATCTAATTAACTCAATTAAAAAATCCCTTGCTTTAAAGAAGTGGAGTTCAGGAAGTGCATTTTCTCGTACCAAGAATGTTTTCAATGTTCATATATTCAAGAATAAAATATATGGAATTGTATGAAAGCAGAATGAATGCTACTAATTAATCCTTCCAAAAGGGCTTAAATGTAATTAATGTTAAAGTTACGTGGTCAGTCCAACTTCGTTGGGCAAAGTAGACTTGAAATCCTTGTTTTTCTTCTTCTCAGTGTACAATTTTGAAACCGCATATGCCATATCAAGCGAAAGCTTTGAAAATCCGATTTGAGGTCCTGCTCTTTTGCTATTATCTTCTACTCTTACGACCTGACCTTAAAGCCGATTGACTCTCAAATCACAGTCCTGATTTTCCTTTGATTAAAACTTCAATCTGTGCAAATAATTTTTAAAACTTCCCTTATTAATTATTGAGATGATTTTGATTCCGATGAGAAACTCTAGTGAAATTTTACTTGATATGAAACGTAATTAATATATAGAAATAACGGGAGTTGAAAACCAGACAGGATTTTAAACTAATGAATGTAAGCTGCAGTATCTTCCTTTGCTTGTTTATAACCTTTAGGAATAAAGCAATGGACCGACCAGATCACGTAACTAGATTTTAGATTAAATTTCTGCAAGATAGATTTTTTTGTACACAAAATATCTTTTGGAAAATTTAGGAGATGTGATGGAATATAGCAAAGAACGTCTGTCTAGTCCATTTTAGTAAAATTTTTTGAATAACTGGTAAAGTTAACTGTAATTTATCAATAATTTTTCCAGTTTTTTCTTCTACAAATAAATCGTTGAGGACTTTTTATTGAAAAGAACCAGATAGACATTTATTAATATATCATGTATATTTCTCAACATTTCAGAAATTTTCAATTCTGGGTCACGGTATTAAAATACCTCTACAAACTATTTTTATGGCATTTGTAAAGCATTGAAGTAAAAAAAAAATTTTAATTTTCAGTCAAATTATGCAAGATACGAAAAAAAGATAGGGAACATAATTATTGCTTCAAAAATGATCCAGGGTTGCGACTTTTTCTGGAAACCTGGAGAGCCGGGAAATGTCAGAGATTATGTTTATATTTTGGAAAAACATAAAGTTAGTAATATTATATTGACTACATCTTTTACTGTTCAAAAATGCCACTTAAAAATGCACAAAATATTTTAAATGTTTCATAAAAAATAAAATGTATTAATCTTTTTTCCACTAGCGGGTCATAATAGTACATTGTGCAACTAGGGGAAAAAAAATTTATTTTCCGAGCGTGAAGTTTGATGCCCGAGCAAAGCGAGGGTAACAACCACACGAGTAAAATAAATGTTTTTCCCGTGTTGCACACGATTTTTTTTCTACTAGCGGGTCAGAAAGTGGATTTGTTTGCCCCGCATGGGGCAATAAAGTCCACTTTATGACCCGCTAGTAGAAAAAAGTATATTTTATTTCCCCGTACGGGGGAATAAAATCCACTTTATGACCCGCTAGTAGAAAAAAATTGTGTGCGACACGGGAAAAACATTAATTTTGCTCGGGCATCAAACTTCACATTTGCAAAATAAATTTTTTTTTCCTAGTTGCACAATATACTATTATTGCTATATAAGCGTTTCCCACACTAAGAGACTTTATGTAGTAAACTATGTAAAAAATCACAGTACATTTTACTATTTTGAGGTAGCAAAGTGGGGAAAATAGGGAACTATTGTAATTATTAACACTTTGAGTAGTAATTTCCAGAATTACTAAATTGATAATAATAAAATCTAAAAATATTGCATTTATTTCAAAAAACGTTTTTAATATTTGCAGAATTCTGTAGTAAAATTACAAGTGGTTCATCGCAGCCACTTACTAAGTCAGATAGGATAAAATTCAAAACTTATTACATTGATATCTATAGAAGGTTGCAGTGTTTACAAAGGACTATAGTAATTGGACGGTCCGAGCGCCAACCAAATTACTATAGTTTTTTGTAAAAACTCCTATAGCCGGAACAGCAAATAAAAAAAGGAAACACGCGATGGGGATTTATCTACAACCACAATTTTTCAATTATACATATATATATGAATACTTAACGTATACAATAACGCCTTTACTAAAGTAAAACGCCACGCCGCACGCGTAATACATATATACGTAGTTTAACCGCTTCTATACCTAATCGCATACACTAACTATATACAACGCAAGTTACATATGGTTCGTTAGAGCTTAGTTTCCTTATATACTAATGGAAGAATGTTTCACCGCCTGCAAGAACATTTTCATTACTAGAGTTCTCAGTAGCCACCTATTGAGAAAAGAACGTACTAAATTCAAATTCGAAATAAGAATCACAAGGATACAAACTACAAAACGTCAATAAAACGTCGCATATCCGGTCGATCTGCAACATTTTGGAGATTCAAAAAACGCCAATCAAAATTTTCGAATTAAAAACTCAAATCTTAACAAAATTAATATCAGTTTGACAATTTCATAGTAAATGCCGAAATACTTTGAAAGGTAAAAATTATTTTTTGTCTACTTTTTAAAATCTGTAAGTATTAATTTAGTTTACTCACCTATGAGTAAAAAAATCATCATCACAATGAAAATGAATTGTATAATACAACATTTTTAGAAATTTGTCATTCATTTCTTTAAGTGATAGCATTAATCACTGCTGAGGATACACTATTAGAACCGTGGCAATTTCTGGAGAATCACGGTTCTGAAATGTAAAATATTTTAATAACAAATAAAAAAACATAAAGATTTTTTAATTAATTAAGATGTGTGACAAAACGAACTGACTTTTGAAAATGTGCCATCAGAAGCAATTCCTTCGGTGAACAAACGTCCAGAATCCAAATTTTGATGTCAGATTCTGAAATAAATTTATATATACGCAAAAAAGACAAATTAATCATTTCTGGTATAAATTATATTCCATTCAATTTTGAATTTGATTCAACAAAATTTTTAAAAATACAAAAAGTCTGTTTTTGTGAATACCATTTTTTGAAGAACTTATATACACATTTCGAAAGTAAATTATAATTTGGCGATTATTTGCTTTTGCCTAGATGGATTGGTAATTTTTTCTACGTCGCTTACCTCGTATTCTCCAGGAAGCTGTAACTCGTCGTTTATCATTATGCTGCATGAATTCAAAAACAGTCAGAATTTTCCCAAATAAAAGATGACTTAAGCGTGAAAATTATTGTTTTGAAAACTTCTGCTTTTAAATTAGAACAAATTTTTCTGCCATATAAATTTTATACTACTACTAATACAAAATATTTCTCTTTTCATAACTAAGCAAGATTGTATTTTGCGAGTTCAACCTAAAAATTTTCATTATTTTTATTTCACTTATTTACCAATTAAAATCACAAATTTATAAATAAAAACTCATATTCCCATTATAAAAATTTAATATTACTGCTAACAGAAGAATTTCTCTTTTTGTATTGAATGGAAATCGTATTCGGCAATCCTAACCTAAAACTTATCATTATTTTCGTTTCTATTATTTCTAATAATAAAAAGCTACAATATATATTTAATTATACATTTGAAATATTTACACTCAGAAAAATGATTTGATTGAATCAAAGAAAATGATTTGTTTGAACGACTTTCTTTGATTTAAAGAAATGATTTGTTCAAATGAAATAAAATTTGTTTGATTCAAACAAAATGTCTTTGAACCAAATAAATATTTGTTTGAATCAAATTAATTTTTCCTTCAAAACATAGAAATTAATGCATTGATATATGGTCAAAGATATAATTTGTTTGATTTAAGGCAAAAATTTATTTGATCCGAACAAATATTTATTTAGTCTAAAGATATTTTATTTGAATCAAACAAATTTTTTTTTTCATTAAAGCAAAACATTTCTTTACATCAAAGAAAGTGTTTCAAACAAATAATTTCTTTGATTCAATCAAATATTTTTTCTGAGTGTACGCTCTTTCAGTTTCCAAATGATCATATGTGAGCACAAAATCAATTATTACTTGCAACTTGTAATAATTCAACATAAAATACCGGGAATTGTCGGGAAGCAAAACATGCGTTGACATCCGTAAATATAGAAAAATAGGAATCACTCGGTGACCGTTGGTCGGCTAGCTTCGAAAGCGTTCGGCTTCTTTCGGGCAGCCGAATGAATATAAGCAAACACAAGCGCAAAAATTACTACAGTTGATAGGAGTATTCACAAAGAAATTTTTTGATTTGTACTACCTTATATCAAAAAAATTTCTATAGAAATAGCTTATATTGAAAACATTTTTATAAAACACTCACGTTCTTACAGACGATAGTAATTTATCTTATCATTTTAGCTATTTTTATAGCTTTAAATACTTATTTCAACTATTATTTTTGTATAATTAAATAATTTCTCTACTAATTAATCCTACTTACTAATTTTCCTACAGAAAATATTAAAAGTTGTTCCTTTGAAAAAGAACAAGTCGAAATAAAAGTAGTACATCTTAATACTTCAACAATAAATAATCACGTAGTTCCCTATTTTCCCTACTTTGCTACCTCAAAATAGTAAAATTTACGGTGATTTTTTACATAGATTACTACAAAAAGTCTCTCCGTGCAAAAAAAACAAAATTGGTTAACCTTTCCACCTATTTTGGACCAAGAGTTTTTAAATGTTTATTGTTCTACGTTATAAAGTTTTTATTTTTCAGAGCAAGATGATCATTATATTTCATTTTTGTTTCTCAATAAAAATAAATACATGTTATAAATTTTGCAAATTCTATCAACTATTTATTTATCCTAAAAAATCTGGAAAACTTCAAAAAGTCAAGAAATTTTTGTATGCAAAATAAGTGTTAGCCCTAGGATCTAAATTTTTTTATTTCAAATATTTTTTCATAATTATATATCTTTTATTTTAATTGAAAAAATGTATTTAGAATCAAAAATCCCTTTTTTTTTTGCTAAACTACGTATGCGATGAACGAAAAAAAATGTTTATAAGTTCATTTGAATTTTAAAAATATTATGGAAATTTAAAAATTGCCTTTTTCCAACTGAAATATATAAGTTTCAAAAGAATTTTAACAGAGAAAGTTATTTTCTTGAAAACATTCTACAAATTCTCCTTACAGGAATATATTTTTTCACGGGTTGGACTAATTATGGATCGAAATATTGATGTTGAGAAATTATTGAAGTTTATTTGGGATCTCGAGAGTGCGATAAAAGCTAAGAAAGTCAATATCAAAGAATCACTAAAGTTGGAAATAGAATAAGATCCTAATTAGCCAGAAGTTGGGTCGGATATGCGAACCATAGAGTGCAGCTTGTGTCCTCCTTGGCATAGTGTAATGAAATTTACGAGCTTCTTTCTCAAGCCGCGAACACATCCGTGCATCCCTTGTCTGAACTTCCCTTCTAGGTATTATCTACGGCATGTTGTGCCACTAAGTTTCGTTGGGAAGAAATATTGCATCGGCCGATAGGGGATAATCAATCTAGGTTCTAAAACGTCTCCCTCGAGAGTCAGGACGCATGTTTGCGTTCGCGTGCTAATTTACCCTAACCTAATGAGAGAACCAACCCAGTTTGCTCAAAGGCTTCTTAGTTTGTTTCACCCGAGGCGAATTTTCTTATCAAATAACAGCTTTAATGATTAAGGTGAAAGAGGGCATATCCCAAACGTATCAATTATCCTCAACGCTTTGCCAAAAATCAAAAAATTCACCAAAATTTTTTTCAAACTCGTAATATATTGTAGTTTACAACCGAAATTTTTTAAAAAGTTTAATTAAAGTTCTTTGTTCTGAAAACTAGAAATGAACAAGTTATAGATAATAAGGGTTCGAGAATCATGAAAAAAATTCCCTAATGATTAAAACATAATTTGCGATAAATAAAAATTTATAAAATTTTGGATTGTTGGAAAAGTTTATTTTTTCGATGCTATGATGTCCTTTTTTTAAATGAAAAAATCATGTTTTTGTTTTTATTTCCTCAGAAAATAAAGTAGTGTTGCGCGTTAGAATAATCATCATTTTTCTTTTATTATAATTAATCATATGGACTTTTTTTCTTGGGTTTTTTTTTGGTCATAAAAGCATTAATATTACACTTAAGAGACTATTTTCTGAAATTTATTAATATTTTTAACATTAATTTTAAATAATTAATAAATTTCTAGATATTGAATTTAGAAAATAAATTTCCTGTACAAAAAAGTTACTTTTATAATATTCTTAAGATTAATAAAAAAATTAACATATTTCACAATATTTTTCGGATATAGCAAAATATTTTTTATCGAAAAAATCAGGTTAACTCCGAAACTACCAAAAGTATGAAAAACTGTCAATAGAAAGGTTGTTATTTACCTGAATTTACAAATTTCATTTAAAATATTTTTCTTTGAAATATCTATTTTTTAAAATACTTTTTCTTGTTTTTTGAAAATAATTATAAAATTTAATGAAGATTTTCTTTTATAAAGTTGGGAAATTTTAATTTTTGAATAATTGTATTTCTTTATTTTTTACCTGAAATTACATATAAAAATTAAAAATAGAAACAATTATAGAGAATTGATATTAAGTAGAAAAGGATTTACTTGTCCGGATTACACTTCAATTTGAGTCTAGCCATTAAATCCGTTTCTACTTAAGGGGGTCTTCTACCTTGTGGCCTCGTTTTTGATACTGTTTTTTGAGAATGAATTGTAGGGAAACCAATAATGCAATCGAGGTGCGGTTTTTTGCATTTAATTCATTTATATACTTTCAACAAAAATTTTACTGAAATTTTACTGCCTCCAATTTGACCGTGATTTGACCTTAAAATATCCCTTACGAAAAATGTATACCAAAACGGTTGACACGATTTAGCTCATGAAAGTCGTCTGAAACAAAAAAATTAAAATGATTCAGTTTTTTATGCCTTTGGCTATTGTTTGTCACGAGGAATTTGCAAAATTTGAAAATTTCAGGAAATAGTGAACAAACAAGAAAAAAAAAAAAATTTCTATGTTTTCAAGGTTAAGAACAGCTGTAAAATTTCTTGAAATGGAAAAAATCCAAAAAGCTCGTGTCAGACGATAGCGACATGTCTTTCACAAATTTTGATATATGACTTTAGTTAATTGATCAATTACTTTTCGAGATATCATGTCAACCAGTTGCAAAAACGCAACTTTTGGGAAATCGCATTTAAAGATATTCATGCATGAATCTTTTACGAAAAGTTACTTACAATCAATCTAAATAATAAGATTTCGGTTATACCCTTTTAAGATTATATTTCTAGCACCTTCTAGGCCACAAAAATGCAAAAAAAATCGATTTTTTTGAACCAACATGGTAGAAGACCCCCTTAAGCCATTCACAGAACGTATAAAAATTTTCAGAAACATCATGAAAATGTTTTAAGGACCCAGGCAAGAATTTTAAGCAAAAACAATCCACTAATAAGATTTAAAAACCTGTATTAACATTACCTGAGCAATTATTTTTTCCAAGTGAAGTATTCGGTTCCGTTCACTTTAGTTTCCTCGGGGCCCTTCTTTTTTCCTAACTTGGCTCTCTGTTAAATTGGAAATCGAATCCCGATGGCAAAATATCGGTGCGACCAATTACAAGAACGCGGATTGAAAAAAAGCAAAGAAAAAAAAAAGCTGAACAAAAAACTGGAATGCGGATGACGTGTTTTAAGGTCTAGAGCGATTATGCTTCGGGGCGTATAAGAAGCAACAGAAAAGAAAGGAAATGGACGAATGTTTCCAAGTAGCCCCTTTCACTAACTGTACCTAACCTAACCCATTATTATTTAACGTTTACTAGCTAAAAGCACTGTTGAAATACTGCCAAATAACTACTTTATACTATAGGAAGAGTATCGAGTGAATCGAACTCAAAACATGAACTACATTCAGATACAATGCACATAATTAAATAAATTTTCAAATGTAACTAGTAAGCTAGCCTTTGGATAGTACAAGGGCATATAAAACTATCAAGCCAATTTTGTATTGTATTTTTTTCAAAAATAACATCAGATACAACTTTTTGTCGTAAGGGAAAAAAGCTGCGCTCTTGAATTTTCCATAAGAATGTATGTTTTATAGATTAAAATTTTTAAAAATTTCAAGGTTATGAGCCCTCCAGAGATAGTCAAACCATTCTATAGGTCCTTATACTATCCAGAGCCTCAATTCCCTTTTTAGAAGTTGGGAAAATAACAGCCAAGAGATTTTTAAAAACATATGTAAATTATATATATGAAAGTTGTATGTACAGGTATTATTTTTTAATTAATGATATTGAATAAAATGGCCTTTCTGGTATTTTTTCAAAAGATCTTTTTCGAAATAAAAATAGAATGCATAAGTTAAAAATGGAGTGATGATGTTTCGTACATTTATTGTAGGTTGTATTTGTTGAATCAAAATTGTAAAAATTGCCAAAAGATAGTTATAGAATATTCCATTATTATTTCATAAAGCGTCTATCATGATAGATGTATCTTGTAAAAATGTTGTAGTAGAGGTTAGGTATGATATGAATAGTGTTTTAACAGTACATCTATCAAGATAGACGCTTTATGAAATAATAATGGAATATGCTATAACAAATTTGATCTTTTGGCAATTTTTACAATTTTGATTCAATAAATACAACCTACAATAAATCTACGAAACATGATCTCTCCACTTTTAATTTATCGATTCAACGATTTTTAAAGTCTTGATAAGGACTGAAACTTCAGTCAAAACGTTAACTTATTAGGAATACAGTAAAACCCCGTTTATCGCAACTCCCGTTTATTGCAACTTGTCTCTCCCGTTTATCGCAATAAACTTTACCATTTTTTCCCCCTCTTATTAGTAGAAGGAGTGGTCACGTGATTCTTAAGGATAGGCGGGAATACCCCTCACTTTTAAATTTGTGATGAATATATTTATATGAATTTTCGTATATTAGGGAGATATGAAATTATTTGTAGCCATTAATTTATTAAAAGGATTTCAATGTATATTATTATGACAAATTATAGCATGAATTGTGCCTAGTACAGCAATCGTTTTACCAATTGCGAATCAATTGTTTTACAAAATGCGGGATTATTTCTACTGAAAAGAATTCAATCATGCATTCGAAATTTATGAGAGAAATATGTAAGCTTTAAAGTAATTAAAATGTATTGTTTGTACTAGTCGTTTACGTAGCATCGTTCGGTTTCACGTTTTCACTCATTTATAATTGCACATATAATGACAATAAAAAAACGCATTCGAGGTTATTGGAACACGACTGTAAACAATGATAAACAGCGAAAGCGCGTGAAACTATTCGTTTAGGCGCATGTGCTGATAATCAGTTGTTCAAGCTGGTGGCGGAGAAGTGGGAACCCCTCCGTTTTTGCAATAAACGGGAGGCATTTGATTGGAAGGTGTTGCGATAAACGGGGTTTTACTGTAAAAATTTTTTTTTTTTAAAAGATCTTTTAAAAAAATACCAGAAAGGCCATTTTATTCAATATCATTAATAATACACTGGTAAGAACTACAATTACTTATATTATTTTGTGATGTCGTAAATTGTTCAGTCGATCTTTTTACTAGACTATGTCGGCGTTTTGAACCAAGGCAGGTCAAGAAATTTTTAGATAGGATTATAAATGTAAGTTTAATTTTCTTAGAGTCATCCTGTCTTTTTCACCAGTTTATTATTATCTATTCATAGACAATAAATTCTAAACTAATTTTAAGTTTTTAAATGATGTAACTATTAATTTGTAGCAGATGAAAAAACAATAGTAACATAGATCGTGTAGCTTTTTGTGTATTACCAGAAACTGC
Organism: Diplolepis rosae; assembly: GCA_030998225.1. Lineage (NCBI taxonomy): Eukaryota > Metazoa > Arthropoda > Insecta > Hymenoptera > Diplolepididae > Diplolepis > Diplolepis rosae. The sequence continues at coordinate 9,824,708 of JAPYXD010000701.1, forward strand.
AATAACAAGTTCTGTATTTGTCAAAAATGACTTTTTATACATTTTTAAATTTATTTAAATTTAAAGGCTATTTCAACAATTTGCTACTCATGTGAATTGTACAAAAAATTTATAATATACCGAGTTTGCGTTGAGAGTCCTTTCATCGTGTTTAGAAGAGATGAAAAATGACTTTGTGATTGAAAAGCTTAATTGTACACCTGTCCTGATCCAACTCTTGAAAATAATCGTCGTAGTCGGTGGTAATTCAGGAGGATATTTATCACCTCTAACCCTCGATATCTCGACACTAAATATCCGGTTTCAAGTTTCTGCCTTGCGAACCTCCTCTCGTAGGCACCATTCATTTTGATTCGCCTCTATTTACCTCCAGCATCCAACCCTTTAACACCATTCTTTCACATCAGTTCCTCCAGAAAATCATTTACTCATACTAACTAGATTTTTTTATGATTGCACTAGATCAGACTTCAAGTATTACTTAAGGTCATGGATCAACTAGATCACGTGACCAAATTCCTGTAAAAGTTTGTGTAAGATAATTTTTTTATTTTACAAAATATCTTCCAGAAAATTTGGTAAATACTAAAGAACACGATAGAGAACGTTATTCAACTTCGTTTGAGTTCAAAATTTTTACTGGAAAGAAGTTAACAGGCGTACTTTATTGTCTTTTGTTACGCCTCCCAAATTTTCAGGAAGATACTTTGTTAATTAAAATAGTTATCTTAAATGAACGAATTAATGTATAACTTATTCCAGTCAAACTATAAAAGATACGAAAAAACATTATATTCTTTATTTTGATTTTAAAAACACACTTTTGAAAGTCCAAAATACAAGTTTTTAAGCAAAATGTACGAGATATAGAAAAAACGCAAGATATTTTTTGTTTTGATTTAAAAAAAACACTTTTGAAAATAAAAAATTAGATTTATCAAACAATATATTCGAGATGTGGAAAACACATTATGATGCAGAATTGTTTGCTTGAATAAGGTATACAAATTTTCATTAAGACATTTTTCGTTTTGATTAAAAAAAACTCTTTTTATAACTAAAATATGCGAGTTGTGAAAAAAACGTTATAATGCAAAATTGTTTGCTTAGATACGTTCTACAAATTTTGATCCACATATTTTTTGATAAGATACATATTTTTGTATTTTATTTTTCGTAATTTAAATTATCCTCCTCAACTGATCAAAATTTTCGCTCTTTTTAGGAGAACAACTTTAATTTTGAATTTGAGTTAATTTTATTACACCTTCATATTCAGGAAGTAAGATCAAAGTTATGGCAAATAATAGTTTCCACATCTTTACAAAGTCCTATATTTTCAAAATATCAGCTTTTATTTTAAAAATATTCTAATGATTACCTCAACATTTAAAATTGATGAAATGAGGTTTTATAAAAAGTAAAAATTTGAATACTGCAATGTCCTGTCGCAGAGAGAAAAATATTGCACAAATTACCATTTGTATTGTTTTGGATACAATACAGATGCTAATCTTTACAATAATTACGTATGGACTACTATTTGCATTTTACTGGATATATTTTATTTTTCAAATAAAAATAAGCATCTTAATAGGAACCAGTAACATATATTTTTCTCCGTGTTTTTTTAAAATTTCAAAAATTAAATTAAGAAAACATTTTTAATTTAAAAATATTTTTTCTCTACTCAGAGTTAAAAATATGTTACCAGATGCTGTCAAGATTATTGTATTCCTATTCAAAAATCAAAATATTGTACAGATTACTATTTGTATTGTTTTGGATACAATACAGATGCTAATCTGTACAATAATTACGTATGGACTACTATCTGCATTTTACTGGATATAATATTTTATTTTTCAAATAAAAATAAGCATCTTGATAGGAACCAGTATCATATATTTTTCTCGGTTTTTTTTTTTAAATTTTTAGACCTTATTGAAGCAAACAATTGTGTATTTTTACATTTTTTTAGTATTTCACATATTATGGTTAAAAGATTGAATTTTTGATAGTTTTTTTTTAATTTAAAAGAAAAATATACATCTTATTTAAAAACTTTGTGATTGAAATTTGTAGACCTTTTTGTATTAAAAAGTTTCGTATCATAATTTTTTTTGTATCGTATAATTTAACTGTAAAATGGGATTTAGATATTTACTTTTTACAAGTGTACGGAACAAGTTCCCGTGTAGAAATTTCGATAGGGGCATAGTGGGGCCCTGACGAGTTTTCCCCATTTCTAGTCGGGATCTACCGTGGAAAACTAGTCAGGGACCCGTCGGTAACGTAACGCTTTTGTCGAGGTGGGCCCTACTATACTTTCTAGTAGGAGTTTAGTGAGGTCAGCCCTTACACTACCCCACCTACAAAAAAGACACCATTAGGGTCCTATCGGACCTCCGCATTGTATTTAAGGGCATATATCAGCAGAGTCACGTGACCAATTTTTTTCAGGTATCTCACTGAAAAATTAATAAATAAAAAGGATTTTCCACACTGAGAGAAAAAGTACAGGGAAAATTGAAGTTATGACTCTAATATTTACCATTTTTAACGGCAACGAAGGGATATTCGCTTGGAAGGTTAAGTTTACTGTTTTTGCAGTAAAAAATCTGTTTTCATGCTAGGAAATTTTTTCTGATCAAATTGACAGTACTTTTTCGTTACACGTACACCGAAAAAAAAATCTCAGTGGGTTTGACTACTTTTTAACTTACTTTCCGTATTTCGTAAAGCTCTAGTGTTATTTTTGAAGTTAAGTGAACTGCAGGAACATAGGTAAATCAAATAAGAGCAGTAGCTAATCGATGAATATTCTTTGTACATTTCAAATCTTCATTTACTTTCAAGTAGACACTAACTTACTATTTTTATATACACACTTACCTACAAACACACACCCCCCTCTACACTACACAAATGCTCGTTTAGGCAGTATTAAACATTATACAAAAATTACATTTATTACAAAATTTATTATTACAAAAATTATTTAAAATAGCGCTTATAACCTACAACTACTGCAGGGCCGTGTAAGGAGTGTATGGACCCCGTGTAATCGGGAATTTTTAAATTTTATGCCAATTTATGATTCTGATTAAAAATTTTAAGATTTTTAATTATTGAATCGATTTTCTATAAAATAAAATATTTTTGAAAGAAACAGATCAAATTTTTGAATTAAAGAACATTACATAATGAAAAGATTTATATACATTTTAGAATTATTAATTTTTATTATTGTATATTAGTGATACTTTATACAGATTATGGTTCCTTTAATTTTTGTTTTCAAGAGTAAAATCAACGTATGTTCAGAATCTAAAAAATTTGAGTTTTTTCAATTCCAAAAATATGATGAAACTTTTGAATCAAGAAAATGATCTCATAACGAAATTATGCATTCAAGTTCGGAATAAGTAATTCCAACTAATGAAGTACTATTAAAAAAAATAGTAAACTTATTTACTTATCATCAGTTTGTTTTTCTAACTACACTTATGTAGTAACTCCTACTGCTTAAGTTTACTATGAAAGCTTCAGTTGATTTTACTAATCACCCTATGTTCATTGAACTACATGTTTAGTTATTGTTACTACCTCGACACAATCAGATACACACACATGCATACACGTGCTTCATATGATTATTATGATTATATGCGAATTCGAGTCAAAATTATAAAAAAGTTTTCTTAAAAGTGCTTGATTCCTCTTAAGTATTGATCTTATCCAAGACCGTGTTCAGAAAATCTCCATTTTTCTGAGATAAGATCAAATTTTAATGGGAATAAAGAATAAAGGTTATGTTGTATCTAATGGACCTAACCTTAACCATAAATATTACAAGTAGGAATTCTCTAGTCAGGGCCCCGCCAGATACAAATAGATTTTCCATACTTAAGCGAAACAAGGAATTCCTCACTGGCACCTGACAAGGCTCCTATCAGTTTTTTCTATAGTAGAGATTTATGAGCACTATCAGAAACAAGTACTACTACTACTACTACTACTACTACTACTACTAGAGACAGACAGAAAATGTAAAAGTTGAACAAGCACAAAATTTGAACTTTATTCATAATTTTTATTACCTAAAATAATTCCTTTTCAAAATTGTTCTAAATCTAAAATTTCAATCTTATGTCTGAAAACCATTGCTCTTAAGTTCTGTAACTTTCTGAACCTTACTCCGATAGTAAGTGCTTGTTGAGTGTTTTGGAATTTGTCCTGAACTTTCATTCCTTTATGAAAAGACGACATTCATATATCGTATCTTTACAGAAATTTACTCAGACCATCTGGATACTACTCACCTTTTACGATCTTCTGAACAGGTCCTCAAGTGGTTTCGTGCGACTGAATAAGTTGCAGTCATTAGCAACGCGAACTTTCATATACATCACGTATAACATTGTATAACAAAATGCAATCGTTTCTGCATAACGATAATGAGTTCCATCTCAGTAATGAGGTTGCAAGCCATTGAAATCGCACTCTCTTATGAAAACTAAAACAACAATTGTCCTCGTCGTGGATACAAGTCGTCTTGGCTGCACGTAAAAGTTAATGAACGAAGATATAACCGTTCCAAAGAATCAGAGAGTCGACCTGACCTTCCACCCTCTACGGTTTTACCCCTCCCCCCAATCACTTCTTCAACAATTCCCTCTTCACACCCACTACCTTTCTCATTTTCGCTCACTTTTTTCTCGTTCTCTTCTCCATTTCTACTCGACTATTCCCAGCAGCGGACCTTAAACGAGAGATTGAATTTATCCACTCGGAACGATATTAACAGGGAATCTCCTGTAACTCTCACAAACTGTCTGCCAGTATTTCTGTAGAATCTCCTCCCTGTAAAGCTGATTTAGAATTCTAAATGCTTTTCTCGATATCGCTATTGAAACATTCGAAGAACAATGTCTCACTCTAAAAATGATTTAGTTAGTAACCAACTGTGTAAGGGAACATCCATTAATTACGTAAAAACAATTTTTAAATTTGTATACGTCCCCCTCCCCTTATGAATTTTAATCGAAATTACTTTAAAAATAAAAACAAGTTTTTCTTTTTCCTCCGGTGTTTCTAGTATTCTAGTAAAATTAGTTGGCTTTATTCAATAAATTAATTGACTCAATCTGAGTAAGATTAACTTGATGAAAAAAGAGAATACTTGATCGAAGTGAACTTTACTTAAATCGAGTCAATTTATTTGTTGAATAGAGCTAACTGATTATCCTCTTGCGCGGAGAAAATCTTCATTGTAAAATTTAGTATTATTATATTTATTTTTACTAAAATCGATAGGAAACAAGGATATAACGTCAATTTTTTAGAAATAACTATTTTGAATATTAAACTATGGAGTTACTAATAATATTGGAGAAAATGGTGAAATAATTGTATTTATGCTTAAAAACAAAAGCAAGTTTAATTTCCTGAAATAGTAAAATCGTGATAGACACATCGAACTTTTGGAGATACCCAGGTGCGAATTGACCGTTGGCCCACGGTTGGGCCAACCTTGTTAAATTTAGTCCAACCTAGATGGCCAGAGGTCGGGCCAGCTGATGAAATGATAACGCTATCCGTTCATTGACGGCTGCGTTCAATTTGTTCAGCTGACGACAGTAGACATCCGATTTAATCGCTTGGTTCCTTGGAAGCAGCTCAAAAAATACGACACCTTTCCAATCCCACCAAACAGACAGCATAATCTTTTTTTTATGCTATTCAGCTTTCGGTGTTGTTTGTGGCTGTTCATCACGCTTGGACCATGATCGTTTTTGAACGAGGTTATTGTAAACAATCCATTTTTCATCACCAGTGCTAATTCGTTTCAAAAAAGGATCGAATTCATTGCGTTTAAGATGCAAATCACAAGCGTTGATGTTTTGTTAAATGAATTTTTTTCAATCCATGTGGAATCCAAATATCAAGTTTTTTTAACGAGTTCAAGCACGTTGTATATGACGGTCGATTGTAGATTTTGATATTTTTAACATTTCTTCAATCTCTCGCACAGTTACATGACGATCCGATTCGACTATGGCTTTGATTTGGTCTTCATCAACTTCATTTGGCCGACCTGAACGTTGCTCATCTTTGAGTGAAAAATCCCTAGAACGGAATTTATCAAAGCAATTTCGACAATGTCTGTCTTTTAAAGCTTCCTCACAATACACATCACGTAACTCCTTAGCAGCCTGTGCTGCGTTCTTTCCTTTACGGAAATAAAAAAGCAAAATATGACGAAAATTCACGTTTTTACACTCCATCTTATAGTTGATACCAAACTAACAACTATAAACGAAATCACGCGCAATTTGTTTGTGAATCAAGCTAAGAGTGACAGCTAACAAATGCCAGAAAGGAAAAATCATGACATTGAAAGAAGCCATTCAAAAAGATGGTCAAAGGCATCTATATGTGAAATCGGCAAGTACACTGAAAGAAATGGTATTGTGTTTCTACCTAACCGAGTTTGTTAGAGAATTTCTATGTAAATTAGAAAGAAAATCTTCTTACTTCAGTTATATTATTTTATGCGCCTCCGCCGCGGAAACTCGTTTTTCCGTTACAGCTGAGAGTAACGGAATATTATGTATTCCGTTACAGAGGAATATAATGTAAAAATTGAACTGCGCATGTGCATATAGTCTTACAGCGGAGCAGAATCTTCTTCTTATTCTTCTTCGAACAGCGTTAGCACCCTACTGACAAAGCCTTGTACATTTGAACTGCGCATGCTCTATTACAACAAGCTACTACTACACAAGATCGATAAAATCAAAATGGCTGGGACTAGTCGCGAAATATCAAGTGTAATGACTAGCGCCGCAAACAACTACAATACTAGATTAGATTCGAGTGTACGTATAAAAAGTCGTATCCGCACCGAAGTCACATGAAATAGAATACGTGCCAATGCACACAATTCGGGAAATTACGAGACTTGCGACAATGCTCGCACGACTATTCGCGCCTCGGCTTCGATCTCCTGCGAGCATTGTCGCTCGTCACGCAATAACCCTCATTGTGCGCATAGGCACGGAATATACTATTGTGTATTAATAAGTATGAATAAGAAAATAACAAATACTAGTTGAGCTAATGACATATCTTCCAATTAGCTATAAGCTCAGGAAACTTTCATAAATGTCCTTCTGATTGTATTATCCATCGACTGTTATGCTGATTTAGCAAAACAAAATGGTTTGTTTCAAGGATGTACAAGTATATTGGTGTGCGTTCAAACGTTCGCAGAGTGAACGTATGTAATCATGCAAACAAAACACGTATTGCCGGCATCGATTTAATTTTTATTTTTTAGATTTATAAATTTTATGTAAGGTGTACAACCTTGCCGCTTACTGTGTGACAGTTTTAATCTGTCGATTTCGACTAGCAATTACCGCTGCAGCCATCTATCGAAAAACGGCGAAAGCAAACGTGTACAGTTAATAATAATTCATATATAGATCTATGAAATTAGTTATTTAATACAGTTTCAAAATCTTAAAATCAACCACTGATATAATAGTTTACTTATCCCTAACCTCTGAAACTACTACGCATCACTAGCAGACAAGCGCCTGTTTGAAGTTTAGCTGATTTTCCAAAACAGAGTTTGGCTAAAGGAACGATAACCATGTTATGGTTATGTTATGGCAGCCATATCAGTTTGGATGTGTATATTGAAAATATATTACTGGTGCAGTAATATACCTTCAACTATAACTGTTTTTATGAAACACCCATACAGTTTAGCTGTATCTGAGTCATCCAAACTCTTTTGCTAATATACCCAGAAAATTGTCTGTATCCACGATAAATTTCTTTCAGTGTACTTCTGGGGCACCCCAAGAAATAATTAACATACCAATGCACGCACAAATACTAATATAAAGCAACTTAACCTAACCGTACAACGCACATTCCTATAAATGGTTCGCAGTGATATGACACTTGCAATGTAGCAACTTCATTATATACTGAACTGTAAAAACTTTTACGATTTGTTAGAAGTTCGATAGTCCATCTGCTAGCAAAAATCGCAAGTTAGAAAGCCGCCACATTTAAATTTAAACAAATATATTACTATATCGGGTACGACAAATATCTGACGTCACTTTGCACTACATTCACTATTTCTAATGGAAATTTTGGCAACGTACTATTCCAATATATGAAGTATTCGATTGCAAAATATTCAAGTCTTTCTCTCTTCATTGTTCATTACTATTAATAATGGCAATTTCTCTAAACTATTTTGCAACTTATAAAGGGTTTCCCAATAGGGGTGATATGATTTTGAATGTCCCTATCGGGCTGATTTGAACTGAAATTTTTGACGTCTGCTGTCAGTTGTGATCAGTAAGGTTTGCCATTTAATCATGAGTAGTTTCACGCTTCCACAACGTTTGGAAATTGTCCAATTATTTTATCAAAATTCGAGAAGTTTTGTCGGTGTTGAAAGAGCATATCGTGCAAAATATGGTCGTCATTCTGCTCCATCCGCGCTCTCAATTCGTCGAATAATCGATAAGTTGGAGAGTGAATTTACTCTATTGGATACTAAGCCTAAAAATCGTATGCGTACCGCACGTTCTACACAGAATATAGCCGCCGTACCGTGAATTGTCCGTGCCACGCCGATCTCAGGAATTGGGCCTGTCCAGGATGACTACCTGGCGTATTTTGCGATTGGATCTTGGCCTGCATCCCTATAAGATGATTCTGGCCCAAGAACTGAAGCCTAATGACCATCGTTTGCGTCGGGAGTTCGCGGATTGGGCTCTGGAATCAATTGAAAATGATCCCAATTTTCATCAAAAAATCATCTTTTCTGATGAGGCGCATTTTTGGCTCAAGTCTCGGGGGACATTTCGCCGATATATTGTTTAAATCATAAATGGCATAGAATATCCAATATAATAAAAAAGATTTCGATCAATTCCGAATGAATATTCAGTGTTTTTTTTCAATTTCAAAACATATCACCCTTATTGGGAAACCCTTTATTATTCAAAAAACAAATTCTTCCATTAATAGTTTTACTTTTTATTCATATAGGTATCACTTATTTCTAGTTTCAATTTGCCATCAAAGATATTAATCTTTGCAACTCGCAATGGTAATTTATAAAGTTACACCATATTTACAATTGGTTCAGAAAAAGCAATTCCTCCTATCGCTATGGTAAATAAAACTAGTTTTGGTACTATATCCTCGCTTCCTATTGACTTTTAGTAAAAATAAATATAATAATACTAGATTTCACAAAGAAGAGTTTCTTCGTGTGGATCAAGTAAATTTTATATTCCGTGTATAATAGAGGAATGAAAAACAAATTATTCTTATAATTACTTCAAAGAAAATTTTTAAATTTCTTATTGTCTTTACTTTATGATAAAGTTATTACTTTTTTTATCTTTGAGTATTAATTTCTCTGTCAGAAAAAAATTGTAATGAAACCACAACTTATTTTTTGAATAAAACATCCTAAATCGAAAGAAAAGTATGTAATTAAATTTCTAATTACGATTTTCTCTAATATTTTGTTCCAAATTATTATTCAATGTATCACGCGAATGAAATAAATAGGCGTTATTAATATTTTAAAGCAAAGATTTATTTTCAATCCAAGAATTTTTCTTTACATTTTACATGTAATTCATAAACACTCGTGAACTGCTTAGTAAAATTATCAAGAATGATGCTTACAATCATACAATATCATATAAAGTATTGCATAAATAATCTAAGCTAGCGACTAATCAAGTGGTGCTTCATAATTTTTATCTTCGATATACTTTATTAATGCGTTTTTGCGTTGTTCCCGCAAAGTACGTATATCATGTGTATCCGTCAGCAGTTTTTTCGATCGTTTTAGTCCTTGTTGAATATAATCACTGTTCCAGACTTTCAGCACACTTGTACATACGATGTAGGTCACGTTATTGGTTTGATGATATCCAGAAACAATTGCTACTAATTTAGTGTTTTTAAAAACAGGAGATCCAAAGTCATTCTAAAATTACAATAAAATTATAAAAGGTAAAATTAAACGTGTCTAATTTTCAATCAACTCACAGTAGTTCAATTGATAAAATATTTTTGATTTGCTATGAGGCAGTTCTGCGATTTGTCAAAGGGCAAAAGACAAACGTTTTGACCACAAATCGAGACCAATTTTTAAATATAAACCTGGAAGAGACCATTTTAAACTCCTACACGGAAAAAAATAGTTTAGTAAAGTTTATAGAACTGTTTAAGAGTTGGAGATACAGGCATTTACGGAACAGAATTCTGGAAAATTTACAGAACTCTCCAGAATAAAATGCGTAACAGTCAGGAAAAATCATTGAAAGTTCTGCATTTTATTTTGAAAAGTTCTTTAAATTTTTTAGAACTCGGTTCCGTAAATGCCTGTATCCCAAACTCTTGAATAGTTCTATGAACTTTATTGAACTATATTTTTCCGTGTATGACCACAATAATTAAAATTATAAAATAAAATCTTTAGAGAAACTAAGACGCATGCAAATAAATGAATTTTATCAATTCATGCTGGAAAGATTGTGATAAAAGTACATACATATTTTATCATATTAGGATAATCCGATACATCTAAATAAATAGGTTTGTCATGTATACAACCATTTTCCCGTGCAATGGAGGATTGATTCCTAGGAAATGGGAGCTCCACACTCTATAAAAAAAATTTTATTTTAGTTTTATTTATTCAATTTTAGTATTTGTTAATTTTTATAAATTATACTCCGCTTTCTAAGTCAGATCAGGCATATATTCAGTCAAAAATAACTATTCGAAGCAAAAAGTACGCTGTAGATTTTAAGGGAATGTGATACTTGGGAAAAGTAGCAAGTTCATGTGAACAATTTGGTCCAGTTTCTACATGTTGGTGTCCAAAATACATAAAATTTTATTTTCAAAATTTGAGAAATGGCAGAGAAGATAAAAACATACGTAGATAGACTACTTTTGGTTTTGATAATGGGAAAAAAAATTTTAAAATATTTTGTGAAATTGAACTTTTTTTATTTTCAAAACCAAATGTAGTCTATCTACGTCCGTTTTTATCTTCTCTAACCATTTCCTTAATTTTGAAAAGAAAATTTTATGTATTTTAGACATAAACATGTAGAAAGATAAAATCAATAAAACTTGCTAATTTTGGAAATATCACATGCTCTTAAATATGTATTTCCAACTTCTTTTTGACTTACGCAATATCCTTCGTCACAGAAACCTTCTATTCGAAAACTATCTCGTCCTGCAATTGAAATTTGTTCTTTTTTATAATGCAGACCACGATGAGAGTCCATTGGTTTTTCTACCTTCAAGGCAAAAACAATTTGTTTAAATAATTAGATTCTATATATGTTTATACTTCTTTCATTCATTTCAAGACGATGCAAAAAGTATATAATCTTAAAATTATATAAAACAAAAAAATTTTTAAAAGGATATGTGCGTCATCTATTTTTATAATATATCATAATATTTAGATATTTTCAAAAACATTCTTTTTTCTAAATTATTGCATTTTTTACAGAACATCATGATTTGTAAATAAATAGAAATTCCTAAAGACCTAAAATCTCTAGAGAATTTTCACATCATGAAAATCCAGTCATTTTTTAGAAAATGGTAAGAAGCGATAGTAAGGAAAAGTTATATTACAAAGAACATTATTAAAAGTATTATTTTTAGTGGGTTTTAAATCATTTTGATAAAAAATGTTTATTATCTCATAAGGCACGACTGCACGGGGAAACTTTTCATAGCAAAATATGTTTTATTTTTCAATAATTCTAAAAAATTTTAGGAATCTAGGGAAAATCGAGGTGCAATGGTAATTATTACTAGCGGACGGGACATTTTTCATAGTCTAAATACTAAAAATTCAAAAAATGATATGAAACTTTTGTATAGGTTATAGTAAAGTTTGATACAATATATAGTAAATTATCTTATACAGTAGGAGGCGGGGTCTCCGCTCGTTATAAGGGTGTCATTTTTTATCTTTATAAGAAGGAAAACGTTATAAGGAGGTTCGTTATATGGGGGTCCTATTGTAGATCATCTGAAGTTCAGTATTTCGCTGCGAAAAATTCTCACTATTACACGTTTTTCCCTAAATTGGAACGTAATTTAGCAAAATTTATAAATTTGGATTGCTCCGTGCGATAATGTCATTTCAAGTCTTAAATTTATAGGAAAACTCTTTTTTCCAGAGATCTGTTTTTTAGCACGATAACTACCTTGATAAATCCGGGCTCAAAATGTAATTATAACTGAGAAATCCAAAAAGAAGATTGCCACACAAGAAAAATATGGTTTAATTTTTTTTTTAAATCGTCTTAATTTCACGTTCAAATTCTTTAAAATCTATTATTTCACTCACTGTTATGAGACCAATATCGAACTCGTTCTTTCCCATCATTTTATAATAGGGGCTGGTCTCCATAGATAAAATTTCATTCCTTTTATTTTCAATAACCACGTAAACTCCAGCAAAGAAAGGTTTTTTTTCATAAGGTGCAATACAATTTGCTGCAGATAAAATCACGACGTTTGTTAAGATATAACCAGTACAATAACGGTATATATTCTCTGGGTGCATTAATGAAACCACTTCAGGATGTACAGGATAACGATTGGAAAAATAACCTCTTTGTCGTCGATAATGCTCTCCACCTACTATTTTGCTTTCCCATGGTTGCGTCGAAATTAATCCTGCGCAAAGAAAAAATCAAATTTAAATATTATGGATGTTCCAGAAGTACCTTCTTGATAAAGGTTAGCCAAAATTTGGTGAATTTTGTCAGAGGTCGATTCTAAAGAGTTTAAAACAATAAGATCAAAATTTAAATGGTGATAAAAATGCACGGAAAAAAATTAATAACTATTTTGATAAAATACATAAGAAACGAATTAGACAAAGAAGTAAAATATTTGATGGGAAAAATGCGGAAAAATTTCATGGCGCTGGCCAGCGCCATACCAGACTTTCTGGTTTCCAGTTCTGGCGCTGACTATAAGGCCTGGTCTGGGGCTGGCCAGGACTGTAACGTTTTTTTACGATCAGCCGCTAGGCAGCGGCTGGCCAGCCACAAGCCAGCGGCTAGTCAGCCACGAATTCGCGGCTGGTTAGACACTAATTGGTGTTCTGTTAATAAAGTTTTAGTCTAAAAACCATTTGAATTCAACATTTATAGACTTCGATTAAAAATCATAAATTATGTAGTAGCAATATTTGCAATTTTACTAACTTATGAATTTTTCGAAACTTGTAAAAAAAAATTTCGTTCGCCACATACATACAAACTTTTTAGTCATGGAATGCTGACCAGCGCCAGATCTAAGCCAGACCAAAACTTCCAGACTAGCCGGTCTGGACGTTGCCAGACTGCAAATTCCCTTTGCATTAAGTCTATCGTAATACTGCAATTATCTTTATTTTGTATATTACGAATTGAGACAAATGATTATTTGCTTAAATTATTCAAATTCATAATATCATTGAATGGCACATAGAATTTACTTAAAATAGTGCAATGTATTCATAATACAGCCACCCGTCTATTTAAACCAGCTACGTGTATGTCCAGCTTTAGGATATTGATATCGTTGGATCAAGTATTGTTTAAACTCGAAATGCCTAATGAAACAGGCAACATCGCAAATTGAAAATGTCGGACGAGATGAAAGTGACGTGTACCTTGACTACAATCTAACCTTTTCATTTTAAAATGTTTGAACTGAAATGTTATATTCCTTTAAGATAATACTATCTCTTCCACGGAATACGATAAAAATAATGTCAACATAAATATGATTGTTTTTCTGATCTAAAAACAATCGTTAACCAGCCTAGTTACAACGAAAACCTCACATGCAATAACGAATTTTATTTCCTATAATTATCTCTCTTTTAATTAAATTTTTTTCTAATTGCTGATCACAATAGTTTATTTCTTCCTATACAAAACAATTAATTAACATTAAAAGATTTACATTAATGAATTATTTTTCATGATAAGTAACCTATATGTATGTTTCCATATTTCCGTATTCATCTTCCTTAACCTTATTTCTACTATGTCATTACAATTACAAAACCCACACAGTTAAATTCCAGATTTTCACATCTTTATTTCAGCTATATTATATCTCTGATTTGAATACTTCGAAATGTGCTCGGTCGATAATAAGTCAGAACAAGTAATACTAAAACATATGTATTTCCGTGTGGGTAGAAATATTACGATAAAAACTATTATTCCAAATTTTGAGTTGAAATTTGGAGAAAACTTAGTTATTGAAACTTGTTGAAAGAGGACTTTTGACTCTTAATGCTAGCTTTAAAAATCGTAAAAGAAGTAAAATTTGTATTTACTTTCTCAGAATTATGAACGTGTCAGATTAAGCAATTTGCTCAAGAAGATTTATTATATGAGCAACCGAGAAAGAAAGATTGGTCAAGCCCAAAACTGAAATTTGAGAGGAGGAATAAAAAACGTTTTCTTTAATAAGATACAGAATAGCAAATCTAATTGCTATTTTTATATATTTATGAATGCATTTTTTTTTAATCTATGAAAAACTTCAAAAGTGGTTTTTTAATATAAAATATCTGCCCGCTTTGTGGACACATCCTCATCGCGTTCGAGCATCGCTCGCAAGTTTGAGCGCGCCTAGAGTGCGTGATTTGATTGCCGCGCTCTGTGTACTATGACTTTTACGTATAAATTACTAATTTTATTTTTGAATCCAAATTGAAAAAGAAATTCGATTTGATTAAGGCTCATTTTCATCATAATACTCGCGCTTTGCACTCGATTTTTACTTTATATCCATTAGAGCCACATTTGCATTAAAAAAGATTGAATCGAAAAATATATGTTTTATCAGAAGCTAACTAACATAAAATTTATAGATTCTATTTGAGTAAACAATTTTTCATTCTTACGGTTTTTCGTATTTCACATATTCTGGTTAATAAATTGAATTTTTGATTTTTAATAGAATTTTTTTTAATTCGAAAGATAAATATATATCCTATAAAAAAAGCTACGATTTAAATTTGTAGATCTTTTTACAGTGATCAATTTTGTATTATAACGCTTTTTTCGTACCTCATATAGTTTAACTGGAAAATAAATTTTCATATTGACTTTTGCAAGTTTTAACATACTGTAACCAACAAAATTTTTGTTTTATTAATAAATGTTATTAAAATAATTGGTGGAGATTCTGGAGCACTATTAGAAACCAATATTGCAATTTTTTATTTATTAAAAAAAAAAAAAATTCAAAAACAAAAAATGCTTTTATTTTGGCAATTTTGGTCCTATGTGACTGCACGGAAAAAATTTGTCGCTTAAAAAGTCATCGACTTTGTATAATACTCGTGGATAGGTTAGAAAGTCGACTAAACATTATGAGCCTCCTTATTGAAGAATATGATAGATAGTCGCTGAAAATGTAAAACGTAAATTCGAAAGTTTAAGTGACAGTCGCGGAAAATTTAAAACACCGTGGGTTGGGTTCCATTGTCTCTAAACCAGGCATCGAAAGTCTAAGTGACAGTCGAAGAAAATTTTGAACAGTGTAAAAAGGAAAATATTATTTTCTGTGATATGATCCTGCACTTATATAGTTAATTATTTTTCACTTTTACATTACCTATATAATCCTAATATGAACTTACCATTATATTTAACACTGCACATTACAGAAACGCAATTTTTTATAAACACTTTGCAGCACCGAGAATCGAACGCACGCATCCTAACCTAATTCTAATCGCACGCCTTAACCCGCATATCCGTTACATGTCATGGAGACTTGTGTAAAATATTTGGATCACATTCAGAGTTTGAAGGCAAATCTAAAATAATAGATAAATTTCAAATTTGACGTAATACACTTTATCAAGGTAAACATATACTTACTCGGAACTAATTCTTCAATGTACGCTTCAATCCAGATTCAAACGAAACCAAACGACACGTAATCTCAAAATCTAACCAAAATTATTACAAAAACATAAAGCTGAGCTGCATTGTCTGCTGTGCGATGCTACGAATTACGTTTCTGCGCATCGCTTTTTGCGACTGTCGAGAAAATTTTAGAAGACGGCATATAAAATCTGATGGACTTTAGAATACAATTTACAAAACTATTTGTTTGAATTACTTTCATTTCAAATTATTCGATAGTCTTTTAAAATCTATGACAAATGAATCCAAAGATTATGAAACTTTTCATTACTTCTTAGAAAAGATCAGTTAGTGTTTAAAATACTTTTATAATAGTAAATACGCGACTTTTTTTCTTCGACCTGGTTTTCTAAAAGTTAGTCGACTTTTTTCTACTATTTCCTAAAAGTCATTGAAACCTTACAAGACTTTCTCCGATTTTACTTTCTGTCCACGACTCTTCGAATAGTCTGTTAAATTTTAAGCGACAAATTTTTTCCGTGTGGTTATCGAACTCATCCCTAATTTTTTCACGGATAAAGAAAGGTGGAGACATGTGGCTCACGCTTTAATCACGATTTTTAAAGATAAATGTTGTTTATGTGTTTCCGGCGCGCAAACTCGTTTTCACGCTACAGTTGAGAATAGCGTAATGTTGTGTATTACGAAACAGAGGAATTTAACGTAAAAATTGAACTGCGCATGCGCCTATTACGATACAGCGGAGCGTAACTTTCTTCTTATTCTTCTACTTCTTTTTCTTCTTCTTCGTACAGCGTTGGCACCCTACTGACAAAGCCTTGTACATTTGTACTACGCATGCGGCTATTACAATACGCTACTACTACACAAGATCGAGAAAACCAAAATGGCCGGAAGTATTCGCGAAATGTCAATTGAGATAGACGATAATAACGGCAATTTCGACCTTTTCAGATTGGATTCGAGTGTACGCATAAAAACTCGTATAAGCGCCGAAGTCACATAAAATAGAATATGTGCCAATGCACACTATTCGGGTAATTACGAGACTTGCTTAAAATGCTCGCAAGACTGATCGCGCCTTGGCCTCGATCTCCTGCGAACATTGTCGCTCGTCGCGCAATAACCCTCATTGTGCGCCTAGGCACGTAATATACTATTACCATATGGAGTTGGAAAAAACCAATTTACACTTGAAAATGGTTTTACACTTGAAATATATTATTAATATATAAATCATCTATCTATTAATATTATTGAGGGTCGATATAAGCCAGTGATTTATAATTATAAATTATATAATAAATATATTATTGAATTTAATATAAATATATATACTCATTTTTCATAATTCACATAAATATTAATTTTAATTTACCACTTGTATATAAAAGTGTATTAAAATTAATAAAAGTTTTAAGAGTGTAGTGCAATAGAATCCCCATGCATATTAATGAAATATATTGTTAATTCTGTGATTTAAAAACATTTGCAACATTCTCTAAACTTACCAGAAACTCCATAGATGCATAGGAGAAATACCAAACTGTTCTTCATCTTCAATAAATTTGATATAATTTGTACAAATTGAAATTTGTCTTTTCAAGCTTAAGTAGCCTTATCGTCTACAATAAAAATAATGAAATAATAAAAAATAGATAAAGAGCAGGAAATTTTTTCTTCGAAACGTACTAAATTGGCTGTTGACTTTTCCGCGGGGAATCAAAGGCTTACTTGTATTAGAAAAGGCTATTAGAAAACTTTGTTTGAATGAAAATGTTATCTTTATATTTATGATCATATTTTAAATCAAGTTTATTGACATTTTTCAAACTAAAACATATATTTGTAAGTCAATGAAGAAGAAATTCATAACTATTTCATACTTATATAATCTTCGTTTTGTTTAAAATAAATATTAGTTAAATAAGATTCGTAATTCACTTCTTATAAGAGTAAGCGAGAAAAATACCACTAATCTAGTAACATTGTGACGATTCTAAATCCACATATTTATAACAATTATTTTTTTAAATGGCTCAGCATAATATACGTAATTTTTTCTTGTTTGTGGAATGTCACTATGTCATCGATGTCGCAGACTTCTGATTAGTTTATCTTCAAATTATGAAGAA
Organism: Diplolepis rosae; assembly: GCA_030998225.1. NCBI lineage: Eukaryota > Metazoa > Arthropoda > Insecta > Hymenoptera > Diplolepididae > Diplolepis > Diplolepis rosae. The sequence continues at coordinate 9,842,850 of JAPYXD010000701.1, forward strand.
ATGTAAACACCTTTTCATGAACGAAAGATACAGAAAATTTAGAAGCCACTAGCCTCATTACATTTTTTATCCTAATACACAGAAAAAACAGTTTCTTTAAATTAAACAAAGTTGTGTTATTTCGAAAAAAATTTCTTTGATCCAAAGAAATAGATTTGTTAACATTAAAGAAAATGTTTTTGAAGCAACGAAACTGATGTAACCTTAAAATTCCTTGTGACAGCTACACATTTTTCTCCGTGTATAAATTTCTTTGATAGAAACTTGATAAAAGCATGTAAGAATAGAATTTGACAGGATTTCTATTTGTACGTCATCTCGATTATAAAAGCTTGTCGTGAACTAAAAAAATCTCTAACAGCTTCCATTTACAGGACAAAATAATTAAAAAGCTAACAATGACCATTGTTATAAACAATTCTTGTGGCAAAGAATTTTAATTTGAGATTTTTTCAAATTATAATTTCCTTCAATTGCCAGAACGACTTCAGATATTCCTTAAAATAATAAATCTTTGATAATATTTTGTAAAATATAACAATTAAAATTTTTATAAACAAACTAGGTAAAAAATTATTTGTATTGTTATTTCTATACTTTGAGTAAAAAAATTATTAATAAAAAAATAGAAGAGACAAAAGTTCTGACCGCGAAGCTCTTCAGAATTTAATGCACTTCAATGTTATAAAGAAAAATTAAAAATCGGACCAAAATTGAAGGCTCTGGACATTTTTTAACAAAAAAAGTGCATTTCCTCCCAGTGTGTGTCATGATCACAACTCATCTCTCAAAGACGAATAACATTATAAAAAGAGTGGATTGACATCTACGAAATTATCAAATTTACTAGAGTTTTAGTATTAAATCATAAAGACAAAAATTATGTATCCGCAAAAAACATTTTAGTATACATTGGTATATTAAATCTTATTTAAGAACTCAAGTGTATGAAATCGTCATTGAAAGTTCGGTATTTATTTTTACATGATTGTTTAGTAGAGTTTTTACAAGAAGTTCAGTTAAATCGACAAATTTTCTGTACATTTCAGTTAGCTTCCAGCAAAATCTAAAAAATATGCAAAAATCAAACTTTATTTATAAATATAAATTTACTCCATGAATTCTAAATTATCATTTCGGTTTCAAATATTTCACCAAATTTGAGGAATTCAAAGCACTTTAAATTTTCACAAAATCTGTTTCGCCAACATGCATATTAATTTCCTTTCAACAATTCTATGATAAATTTCAGTGGTGGTAATATATATCTGCTTTACAAACTTGTATATTAAATCTTCTATACAGATTTTTCCAACAGTGTGTATTCTATTGAAAATAATATAATAATAATATCCCTGTTATGGTACCAGGATTAGTTTTTTTGTTAAAAACCCTGCCTCGCAGAAAAAGTATCTAATCACATTTTTATCAAGTTTTTCTCTAATCTTCCGTTCTAGATTATTAATTAATTGATAACGTAAACATAATAAATAGGTATTCTTGATAAATTTAAAGCAGATTTTTTTTCAATTTAAGAAGTTTTATTTACGCTTTACATGTAATACAGAAAAACTCGCGAACTGTTTGGCAAAATTGTCAAGAATGATGCTTACAATCATTTACCTTCCGTAAAATATTGCATGAATAATTTCAGCCAGCGACTAATAAAATGGTGCTTCATAATCTTTATTTTCAATAAACTCTAATAATTTTCGTTTGCGTCCTTTCCGTATGTGTAGTAATATTTCTGAGCTGTTAAGCACTTCTCTTGATCTTTCAAGCGCTTTATGAATAAAAATATTGGTCCAATATTTCAGGACACTTGTGCATACAATGTAGAATGATTTACCAGGGGTGTTAGTTGAAATTTCCCGGTTTTACTCATAGATGTCACTAGAGATATGTATACATTTCTATGATTTGGCATCTATGTCATATTTTTTTATGGACAATAATCTTCAAAAATACACAATTACATTCTGCCAAAATAATAGCATCATAGTTGTTTAATTCAGTGGATATGTCGAGTTTCGATCCAAGTAAATCGCATTTGCGGCATTCGTTGCTTTTCTTATTTCATCAAAAGAAAAAAGTAGTTGAAGCTCATCGATTGCTCGTAGAAACTTATGGTGAACATGCTCCAGTGATTAGAACATGTGAGACATGGTTTTGTCAATTTAAAAGTGGAGATTTCTATTTAACAGACAATGAACATTCTGGTGCAGCGAAAAAGTTCGAAGACGAGGAATTGCAGGCGTTATTGCAACAACAATTAGCACAAACACTAAATGTGACCCGAGGAGCAATTTGCCAACGTTTAAAAGCCATGGGTATATTCCAAAAGTATGGGAAATGGGTACCACACCAACTGAACGATAGACAAATGGAAAATCGAAAAACCATTTGTGAAATGCTGCTTCAACGGTTCGAAAGGAAATCTTTTCTGCATCGAATTGTCACGGGAGACGAAAAATGAATTTATTTCGAGAACCCGAAGCGGAAAAACTCATGGCTTTCACCTGGTGAGATCGGCCCATCGACTCCAAGGCCAAATCGCTTTGGCCGTAAGACAATGCTCTGTGTTTGGTGGGACCAGTGTGGTGTGGTGTACTTCGAGTTATTAAAACCTGGTGAGACGGTGAATACGGATCGCTACCGACAACAAATTATCAATTTGAATCATGCGTTGATCGAAAAACGGCCGGAATGGGCCGGAAGACATGGCAAAGTTATCCTACAACATGACAACGCACCATTTCATACCGCTAAAGTGGTGAAGAACACATTAAAAGCATTGAATTGGGAAATATTCTCGCACTCACCGTACTCTCCAGACCTCGCCCCGTCCGAATATCACCTTTTCGCATCGATGGGACACTCACTCGCAGAGCAGCGCTTCGCCAATTTTGAAGAAGTCGAAAAATGGCTCGTCGAATGGTTTGCCTTGAAAGAGAAAAAGTTTTTTTGGAATGGTATCCATGATTTTCCTGAAAGATGGGCAAAATGTGTAGAATCCACTGGTCAATACTTTGAATAAACATTTTTTGAGATTCCCTTGAGAATTAAGTGTTTTCTTTATTGGAAAAACCGGCAAACTTCAACTAACACCCCTGGTATTTTCTTGATGATATCCAGTAACAATTCGTACTAATTTAATAGATTTAAACACAGGAGATCCAAAGTCATTCCAAAATTGAAATGATTAGTCTTATAACACAGTTACAAAAGTCAAAATAAAACTTGTCCAATTTTCAATTACAGTCGGGATTCGTTTTTCGGAACATTAGAGACTCGTCTATTGAGACGCTCGATCGTTCCTCTTACCCCCACTATTGGAAAGCCACGCGACGTGTTAACCTATTGCAATGACAGAGCGGTGACTGCGCTTGACTCGATGGACCAACCAAACGCTTCCCCTAAAACGAGTTTCATTAGGTCGGATCCCATACCACGTCCCAATAAACGAGTCCCGAATGTAACTCACAGGAATTCAATTGATAATACATTTTGACTTGCTCTGAGGCAGTTCTGTGATCTGTTGGAGGAGAAAACGAAAAGGTATTTGGCCACGAATGGAGACACTCATTAGTGCCAATTTTTGAATTTTTTCCTACACTGTAAAAAGAGACTACTGACTGTCAAATGATTCCCTTTACTATTAAAGGATTTTCTTTTCAAAATTTGCATGAGAGGAAATTATTTAACAGTTAAAGGATTGTCGTTTCAAATACTATCCTTTTACTGTCAAAGTATTTCTTTTGGTCTGCAAATAAAATCCTTTGTCGTACAAAGGAAATATAGTTTCGAGGATAAAACAAAACAAATTATATGATATAACCTATAAGAAATGTACACAAGCCCAACATTGACAAATGCCAATATTAAATCGATCATTATCAATATTATAATAACGATCCGTTTTAGATTTCAGCTTAAAGAAATTTTAAGATACATCTTTGCTTGCATTACGAATTTTTCAATACTTGTAAAAATTGAAAGTCCATAGTCTATAAAAAATAATGTTAAAAAAATGTTATCAAAATAATTTTCAAACTTTGTTGCAGTTTAAATTTCACAATGAATTCTATAGTATAAATTTTACTAATAATTTTAAATCCAGATATTATACATACAAAACTGTGTATGTGTAATTATAATTTAATTAAACATTGCAAATAAAATGATAAAATAGTATTAAAAAATTTAAATATACGATATAAATATAACTACAATTTTTACTTATAATGATATTATATTCAAAAATATGCAAAAAATATTGAACATCTTGGTTTTTATAATGTAAGCTTAAGTAAGTGTTTGCAAAATTCATTTAAAAAATGTTTTTATTCAATTTTATCAATCATATTAGTATGACTTTCCATATAAACTTTGAATATCAACATTATTTTTCATTACTATTTTGAAATTATTCATAATTGAAATCAAAAAGGTGGATTACATTGACCCTTGGTTTAATTTATAAAACTTGGTACGTTTGCATTGGCTTTAAGGTCCATAAATGAGGTCCATCAAGCTAGCACCTCCACAATTGAAGTTCCCCAATTTTTTTATATCAGATTTTTGGGCTTCTTTTGGGCTCCAATACTTTTTCCGAAAAATCAAATCATCTAAAACCAATTTTCAAAAACCAGCCCTATGCCCAAAAAAACAGCCCTCTTTTTAAAAAATATGTCCTCCAGAAATTAAAGGGTACAATAATTTTGGGCTTTTTTTGGGCTCTTCAAAAATCTCCATATCGATTTTTGGGCTTCAATTCTCAACACCAATTCGCACCCCTCCATGGCCATGTAGAGACGACTTTGAATAAAAATCATCTTTTTGCAAACTTCAAGGCGTAGGAAAACTCTCTGAGTTTTGGGCTCTTCGAAAATGCCTCTATAGATTTTTGAACTCCAACCCTTAACACCAAATTGCAGCCCTGCATGGCCATATAGAGACGACTTTGACTAAGAAAAATCTTTTTGCGAACTTCATGGTCTAGGAATTTTAAAAGTTGATGGTAAAGCTTGGTGTCCAAACATCTATACAGACATTTTCGAAGAGCTTAAAAATCAGAGAGTCTTCCTAGACCTTAAAATTGACAAAAATATGATTTTTAGTCAAAGTCGTGTCTACATGGTTATTCAGGGGTGCATTTTGTTGTTAAGGGTTGCAGCCCAAACATCGATATGGTGTTTTCGAAGAGCCCGAAAATCAGAGAGATTTTCTACGCCTTAAAGTTTGCAAAAAGATGATTTTTATTTAAAGTCGTCTCTGTATGGCCATGGAGGGGTGCGAATTGGTGTTGAGGGTTGAAGCTCAAAAATCGATATGGAGATTTTTGAAGAGACCAGAAAAAACCGAAAATTCTGGTACCCTTTAATTTCTGAAGGGCTTATTTTTTAAAAAGTGGGTTGTTTTTTTGGGCATAGGGGTGGTTTTAGAAAATTGGTTTTCGGTGATTTCCAAAGCAGAAAAAAACGCCCAAAAATTTGATTTTTCTGAAAAAGCATTGAAGTTCAAAAATCGGCAATGGAGCCCAAAGAAGCCCAAAATTCTGATATAAAAAAATTGGGGAACTTCGATTGTGGAGGTGCTAACTTGTTGGACCTCCGTAAATGAAAAAGTCTATTTAATCAGACGGTTCAGCTCTGATCGGAGCCCTCATCAGTGAGTACTCTTTTTTTGTATCATATTTAAAGTACTTTAGTTATTCCGAAAAAATATGTGAAATTAGCGATACCATCTTTTTTGTAGTTTCTAGATTTTAATCAATATTACTGATGAGGGTTCCGATCAGAGCCGAAACGTCTGATGAAATAGACTTCTTCATTTATGGACCCTAAAGCCAATGCAAACGTACCAAGTTTTATTCATTATTATTAATTGAAGTTTGTATTAAAAGTCTTATTTGAAATTTGTATGATTGTTTAATTATAAATTTGAATTTTATGAAAAATAATAAGTGTTGAATAATAAATGTGAATGGGAATATGATTCGATTTGGAATTATTGAATTTTTTTATTCAAAAAATTAATTTCATTTAAATTTTTGAAAATTATGTATTGGATCTATAACTTAATTCGTGCGGTTGGCTAAGAGATGGCGTAACTTCATTATTCTTCCATCGTTCCAATATTCCGAATATGCGTTGGAAAGCTACTGTCATTGTGCGTCTTTTTCAGTATATGTCATTCATTTGAAGCGTAAGCAACAATAATTTTTTTCCACTCAAATATGTCGAACTTTGTGCCTGAAAAAGTGTTTTTGCGGGGAGTTCTTCTTCATTACTTTAATATGAAGAAAATTGCTGCCGAAAGTGCCCCAAGCTCAAAGAATGATATGTGAAACCCGGCCAACCAGCCAAATCAACGGCAAAGCCGAATATCCATGGCGCGAAGGTAATTCTCTGTATTTGGTGGGATAAGAAGGGTATGCTGTATTATGAGCTGCTAAAACCGGGTGAAACCATCAGTGGAGAACGCTATCGAACACAATTAATCCGTTTGAAGAGAGCAATAGCCGAAAAACGCCCGGAATATGCGACCAAACACGAGGCAATAATTTTCTATCATTACAACGCTCGGCCCGATGTTGCTATTCCAAGCCGGCGCAGTTCTTTTGGGATGGAATCCACAAATTGCCAGAAAGATGGGAAAAAGTCATAGTTTCAGATGGGCAATACTTTGAATAATACTATTGTACATGTTTTTCTTAAATAAACGTTCAAATTTTGAAAAAAAAACCACACGAATTGCTCGAATTTTCATATTTCCGATTCATCACATAACCTAATATTAATATTTCCAAATAACTATATATCCACATTTTTCTATCCGAATTATTATTTGTCATCATTTTTATATTTCCGAATTACTTTTTCTCTTAATTCCCAATGCACCGAATTTTCATGTTACATAAAAAACATTTGACTTTAAACACATCCAGCCGAAAAATAACGGCGCGAAAAAAAATTTAGCCAATTAGAATTTATACAAATTTAAATTAAATATTTCGATTGGATACATTTGGCTTTGGCGCCGTTATTTTTCGGCCGGATTTTGCAACATTTTTTTATAATATCAACATTTTTTTTTTCAACTTGGGCTCATTAGATGCAAAATTTTATTAACTTCCATGCTATCATAGGAAAATAATTTCAACTTGTTATTATAAAAATTAAGATACTTTAGGAATAGCTAAAACAATGGGTGAACAAATAATTTTATGTGCCTCCGGCGCGTAAACTCGTTTTTTCGCTACAGTTGGGAGTAACGCAATATTGTGTATTGCGCTACAGAGGAATGAAATGTAAAAATTGAACTGCGCATGTGCCTAAAGCCATACAGCGGAGCACAATCTTTTTCCTATTCTTTTTCTTCTTCGTACAACGTTAGCACCCAACTGACAAAGCCTTGTACATTTGAAATGCGCATGCTCTATGACATCACACTACTACTACACAAGATCGATAAAATCAAAATAGCCGGGACTAGTCGCGAAATATCAAGTGTAATGACTAGCGCCGCAAACAACTACAATACTATATTAGATTCGAGTGTACGCATAAAAACTCGTATACGCACCGAAGTCACATAATAATATATTACGTGCCTAGGTGCACAATGAGGGTTATTGCATGACGAGCGACAATGCTCGCAGGACTGATCGCGCCTCGGCTTTGTCTCGGCTACGCCTTGGCTTCGATCTCCTGCGAGCATTGTCGCTCGTCGCGCAATAACCCTCATTGTGCGCCTAGGCACGTAATGTACTATTATCCGCTAGTGTGTAATTAATATTATTAACCAAAGATTTTTTTCCAGTTCAAGAAATTTTATTTACAATTCACATATAATACATAAAAACTCACGAACCGTTAGCAAAATTGTCAAAAATGATACTTACAATCATTTTACTTTTCAGGAAATATGGGATGAATAATTTCAACTAATGTTTAATGGCGTTGTCCTGCATACCTTTTATTTGTAATAAGATTTAATAATTCTTTTCTGCGTTGTTCCCGCACGTGTAGTAATGGTCCTGATGTTGTCACCAGTTCTCTTGATCTTTCTAGTGCATTTTGAATGAAATCATCGACCATGATATTATTGACATTTGTAAATACTATATACGATTCATTTTCTTCAAGAAAACCAGAAATAATTCCTACTAAGTTAATAGATTTGAACACAGGAGATCCAAAGTCATTCTAAAATTGAAATGATTAATCTTACAACACAGTTAAAAAATTCAAGATGAAACCTGTCTCATTTTCAATTAAGTCACAGCAATTCAATTGATAAAATATTTTGACTTGCTATTAGGCAGTTCTGTGATTTGTCAGAGGAGAAAACGAAAACGTATTTGGCCAAAAGTAAAGACGCTCGTCAGTGTTAATTTATGAAATTGTACCTAGAAAAGGCTATTTTAGAATTTTAGTTTCTATCCTTTAAATCTGAATCAGTTAGAATTCTAAAAAATGTCAATCAGTGATTGAATTATTTGTTTATGACCAATCATTTGGGGCCATCCACATAGCACGTGATCAATTTTTCACCATTTTTTACCCCCCCCCCCCCCATCCCTACTTTATCCACGTGAACATATTTTATGAAAATATAGATATTTCAGTATATTTTTCACAGATTCAAGGGCGCGTGTGCCCACGTGGATTCTAAAAGTTTCCTTATAGCAAAGTTGACATTCGTTTCATGCTCCCTAAAATTTCTCAGAAGTTTTAGACGTTAGCATGTAGAAATCTGAAACCGATAAAATATTCTTTCATCCTAAATACCTTATGCCCAAAATTATGATTGCATGTTATCGTGGAACTTTAGTTCTCAAAATTAATGCTAAAGAGAACCCTTCTTTCTGGCCTAAACGTTTGCATTTTCTCCAATGAACAAATCAGAACTGAACCTATCCCTTTTCAAGAGAGTATATCAATTCGTACTTAAAAAATTGTGTTAAAAGTACATACATCTTGTATCTTTATAGGATTATCCGGTGCGTTTAAATAAAAGGGTTTTTCGTCATCACAATCATCTTGCTCATCATTGAAGGTTCGTTCTTTAGAAAATGGAAGCTCCAAAGTCTGCAAAAGAAATTTTATTTATTCAATTTTAGCATTTGTAGCGACGATCTCGGGGGCCCTGGTGCGAAGTTTTTTGGGAGGCCCTTTTCAATCGAAAATTTCAAAATCAACTTCTAAAAAAAAGGAAAAGAAATAACACGCAATTGACGTACTTAACGTAAAGTAAATGTTTCTGCACCAAAAAATGTTTCCGAAAAAAAGAAATTTCCGTTCCGGGGGGCCTTCGCAGTTGTGGACCCCTGGGCGCCGCCCTACTTGCCCATTCTCACTAAGACCCTGCAATTACTAGATTTTTACTGATTTGACATATAATCAGTCGTAAATAACTGATTGCAAAACAAGATAATAGTGTATCATAAACGGTATTTTAACTATTTGGCTTGGATTACCAAAGGATCAGAAAAGAATGTTTTTTTTTACTTACACAATATTTTCTACCACAAAGACCTTCTATTCGAAGTTTCATTCGTCTAGACAAAGTAAAATCGCTCTTAACATATTCCAGACCATGAAAGGAGTTTGTTGGTTTTTCTAGCTTCAAAACAAAATCAATATTTTAAAATAATTACATTCTTCATATATTTATATTTCTTTCATTATCTAAAGAATTAATGGAGGTTCCCAAAGACCTGAAATTTCTGGAAATTGGTCACAGTATGATTTATTTTTTAATAAATCAGGGCTCAAAATTTAATTAATATTTAGATGTTCAAAAATCGATTGCTAAGCAAGAAAAATATGGTTTTATTTTTAAAAACAATCATGTTCATTTCACATTGTCATTTTTTAAATTGTAAAGGGTGTTTTTTTAAGTGCTTGAGAACTAACAATTGAAGTAAAACGTTCAAGAATTGATGGAATCTTTTAATATTTTATTTTTTTGGAAAATTGAATTCAATGCCATTTGTTTTTTGAAAATGATTTTTGGCATGTGACCACCACGACTAATCGTTACAAAGTGCATCCGATCAGTCCAATTGTTGACAACTTCTTCCAATACCCAAGTGCGAATTTCCGAAGGTGATAATACGGCACAATATTGGCCCAATCTCGGCAGCCAAGAGTCGGCCATTGTTATTGGGCCAGTGTCACTGTTTGCATCGGTCAAGTGCTGGGCCGACGACGGCGGTCTTTTTCGACTGTTTAAATTTACCGAACTTCAGCCGAAACTTGGCCCAGTATCGGCCCTATACCAAGCCGATTGTCATTTTTACTATGGCATCCAGTTCTGAAAGTAGAAGAGCCAGAGTCGGGCTCATGGACGGGACATTACTGGGCCATGTGTCACTTTTACCACGGCAAACCATCCTGGAAGTGAGAAAACCAGAGTTCGGCACAGCATTGGCCCGTTGCTGTGCCGAAAACAAGTGCTGGCGGCCAGAGTTTGGGCCAGCATTGGCCGCCAAGTGCATACCGGAGTTATCATTCCAGCAACGGCACGATATTGGCAGCCGATCTTCGGCAAATTTTTGGCGATGCTGGGCCAGTGTTGGGCCGTATCTAATTTCGCACTTGGGTATTTCTGTCTTTTTTTCATTAATGGCTCGGTTAATATTGACCTCAAATGTTTCCAGAGTCTTTGGTTTCTCAGCATAAACCATGGATTTAAAATACCCTCAAAAAAAAGATCTGGAGGTATCAAATCACACGATCTTGGAGGCCAATTGAGAGGACCATTTCTTGAAATAACGTTGTCAGAAAATAGACCTTTCCATAGAAGGTTTCAGGGGCTCTGTAGTTTTTCGATACGCACATTTCTTTGTCTTGTTGGTGGTCTTAGATTATGCAATGAATAAGTGGTACGAAATTTATCCACAACAGAACGAATAGCCTGCTGAGAAAGTCAATTACGTTGACCATAAAATGGACGAAGAGCTCTATAAGTTTCGCAAACGAAACTTCGATTTTTAAGATAAATTTCCACAATTTGAAAGCGTTTTTCAAGTGTTAAACGATTCATTATTAAATGGCAAACCCTCATGAACACAAATGTCAAGGAAATGTCTTCTTGACATAAGTCATTCAAAAGTAATCCCTAATCAAAAATATCATGCAGCTAAAAAAACACTGTATTATTTTACTTACTGTTATAAGACCAACATTGTACTTCTTCTTATCTGACTCACTATAACCAGGGGCGGACTCCATAGATAAAATGTCATGCCTTTTATTTTTAATAAGCACGTAAACGCCATCAAAGAAAGGTTCTTTTTCGTAAGGTTCAATACAACTTGCTGCAGATAAAATCGTGAAGTTTGTTAAGATATAGCCAACACAATAACGGTATATTTTATTTGGGTGCATCAATGAAACCACTTCAGGTTGTGGAGCATGAAGGTGGGCAAAACGACCTGTGCGTTTTTCAAAAGGTATTCCACCTATTATTTTGCTCTCCCATGGTGATGTCAAAATCAATCCTGCGCAAAGGAAAAATCAAAATAGAATATTAAAAATGTTCCTGACGTTCGTTCTAGACACAAGTTAGCCTAAACTTACTAGATTTTAACAAAGGTTGATTCTAAACATTTTAGGACATTAAGATAGAAATTTAAATGATAATAGATAGTAATTCAAAATATTTAAAACATTTTTCAGATAAACGGAAAAAAGGGATAGTATTTTTTTCTACTAACAAGTCATAAAGTGGTTTTTATTGCCCCGTACGGCTCAAACAAATCCATTTTCTAACCCCCCAGGAGAAAAAAAAATCGCGTGAGACACAGGAAAAACATTAATTTTACTTGTTTAGTTGTTATCTTCGCTTTGCTCGGGCATCAAACTTCACACTCGCAAAATACATTTTTTTCTCTTGTTGCACAATATACTTTTTTATAGCCATTCTAATTTATTTGGAAACGCAATTTTTTTGTTTTAAATCTCTAAATCACTTCAGTATTATAGATTTGTCTCAAATTGTAAATAATTCTCGAGATAATTGATGTGTTTAGATGTTCCTCGACTCGTTTTAAAGGTAAATTTACGTAGAATTTAAAAACGTGCTATTAAATTTAATTAATTTTTTAAATCAACTAACAACGAGTCAACTGGTATTTTTACATTCTCATCATGGATGAGAAGGTATTGGTTTTATGTGAAAAATGACTTTCGAAATTTTTATCAAATCTTTACGTTTTGAGACCCCCTGAGTCAGAAAAAAGGGTTTTTACGAAAGTGTCTGTCTGTCTGTCTGTAGTAGGTCGTGTGCGGCATAACTCTCGATAGAATTATCAGATTGAATTGAGCTTTGGTACACTTTATCGGAGCCGAAAAAGTAAGGACAAGTTCGTTAACCAGCCACATCCAATCAAAATTGAGGGGTTGAGCACTACTTTTGTGTTTTTGAAAATAATTTTTTGAAAAAATCAAAAATTTCAATACTGGTTTTAGATAGTGCTCATAAATATCTAAAAATTATCCTGATAACATTTTTTGATTAAATCAAAATTGGAAATGTTACAGCATATTCAAATTCGAAAAAAGTCAATATCAAAATTCCATTTTCCAGTTAAATTATACGAGATATGTACGAAAAAACGTTATGATACAATATCATTTTCTACATAAAGTCCTACAAATTTGAATTGTAAAATTTTTTCATAAGATGCATATTTTACTTTTTAATTCCAAAAAAAAATATTGAAAATCCAAAATTCAATTTTTTAACAATAATATGTGAAATACGAAATAAACGTAAGAATACAAAGTTGTTCGTTTCAAAAAGATCTACAAATTTTGTCTCACACAGTTTTTGATAAAACATATATTTTTCGTTTCAATTCCAAAAAATACGATTAAAATTCAAAAATTCCATTTTTTAGACAAAATATGTGAGATACAAAAAAAACGTTTAGATGGGAAATTGTTTGCCTAAATGAGGTCTACAAATTCTCATTAAGACATTTCGGGACAGAAGGTATATTTTATGTTTTGATTTTTAATATTAAAAAAATTCGATTTTTTTCACCGAAATATGTGAGATACGAAATAAACATTGTTCTGTAAAATCGTTTCCTTAAATAAAATCTACGACTGTTCTTTCTTTTGAGAGATTTGGAAGAAAATAAATTATTTTAACCATGTAATTTATTAAAAAGTTACTGAAATGTATACAGAAAATCGAGCGCGAAGCGCGAGGGTCATGATGAGAATGTGTTCCTGAAGGCTGATAGAGCCTTAAGTAAATTGAATTTCCTGTTTCACTTAAATTCAAAAAGAAATTGAGTGACTTTGAGAAAATGTGTAATTCACATCATCTGTAATATTATTATAAAATTGGTTTGAGCTTCAGTATCAAATTATAATAAATAAACTTGAATGAATGTGAAGAGCACAAAAACGGAGCGCGAAGCGCGCAATGAGAATGTGCCCGCGAAGCAGGCAGATTTTTTTTATTAAGACTGGTATCTTTAAGCTTGCGCAAATAAAATTTTGTATTTACTATTTTTATCGTCTGTACTGAACACAAGTGAATAAGCAAATAACTGAATCCGTGATTGCTTGTCTCGCTGTTAATTGGTTTGTCATGTGGTTTTTAATAAAATCAAAGATCTTTGTTCTTAAAGTAGTATTCATACACTAAAATTAGACATCAGGCAAAAATAGATAATTTTGCTTTCAAGAATAGCAATATTATTATTGAACGGCTATTTTGAAAGAGAAAAAATTAAAATGTTTGCTTTTTCAAAAATTTAAAAATTTTTAAAAAAGTAAAAAATGTAACTAACACACGATTATGATATTAAATACTAATTATTAATTTTAATTTGTTCATTAATTAATCTCTAAATCAATTCAGAAGCATTTTATGAGAGCGAGAGGGAAATATGTTTCAGTGCATACGCATATATAATCTTCATCCAATTAAATTATTGTGAATTTAAAGTACATTCAGATATATAAGTGAAACAAATATTTTAAGGTAGTTTTCATCCACAAAAATTAGACTTCAGGCAAAAATAGATAATTTTGCTTTCAAGAATAGCAATATTATTATTGAACGGCTATTTTGAAACAGAAAAGATTGTTTTACATGTAAAAAATTTGAAACACAGAAAAATAATTTTATTTATAAAATTTATTTTTGACCCAGCTTTTTTCTTTTCGCTTCTTACCAAATTTTAAAAAATTATGCGATTCTAATAAATCATGAATCATTTTTTCAGAGAAAAGATTTCCCACAACTTCACAGTGATTTGTAATTTATTAAAATCGCATAATTTTTTAAAATTTGGTGAGAAGCGATAAGAAAAAAAGTTGGGTCATAAAATAAATTTATTATTAAAATTATTTTTCTGTATTTCAAATTTTTTTCATGGAAATTAATCTTTCCTCTTTCAAAATAGCCCTTCAATAATAATACTGCTATTCTTGAAAGCATAATTATCTATTTTTGCCTAAGGTCTAATTTTCGTGGATCGACTACCTTAAGACCGTGTGATGTGTTCTGTCATCATCAATTATTATTTTGTTCACTTTTATAAGTAAGGTAGTTCATTCACGAAAGTTATAGACCTCAGGAAAAACTAGATAATTTTTCTTTCGGGTCATTCTACTTCAGATCGGGCAGGTCAGTCCGGACCATGTCATTGTTTTGCTTCAATTTTTTATAATGAATTCTATATACAATTCTAAAAGACACGTATTTTTTTATGGAGCGTGTACTTTTTTGATTTTGAAAAATTTTATTTAAAGTAAAAAACTCTATTTCTTTTCTTTAAGGCGCGAGATCCACTTATTTCTTTTCGATTGTTACTGTCAAGCGCAAAACTGTTGTTTTATTGCAAGACTGGGACGATATTACATAATTTTCTAAACCAGTTTAGATGGTTTGTGTCACAATAATTTTATATTGAAAATGACAGGGAATATAAAAGATACAGCTGTATATCTTGTAAAAATCTTGTAAAAAAGTACCATCCATATGTTGAACTTTAATACAAACAATTCAGTCGAAGAATTCTATATTAATATTTGAGTTTTAAATATTTGACAGAGTTTGGGGAATTCGAAGCACTGAGTTTTCACAAAATTTGTTTTGCCGACATATATATTAAAGGGCATAGCCGGGTTTCCATGTGAAATCGGCCTTAAAACCAAATCAAATTTCGCATCTACTATATGGAAGAGGTTAAGCAAGAGATGATTTTGCCAAATTTTCAGATCATTATTCGTCATTTTGAGTGAGTAATGGCGGATTTTACCATTTTCGTTTTTTTCTTTTTTTTAGCTAAACTAATCATAGGAAAAATTTGAAAATAAATCAGGATTGTTTTTTCCAATAAAAGACACATTTGTGAATTTTTGCAGATTTTTTTATGCATAATTCGCAATGCAAAAAATTGCGAAAATTTTTTGCACGCAATTTTATTCATGTTTGATTTTCGCGACCACTCTTTTGAATTATGCTATTGATTACTTACCTATCGATAATTAAAACAAAATTTTTGCAGAATTTTCTTGAAATTTTAATGAACACAAATGATAAGAAAAGCTCGTAGATTAAATAATTAATTAACTTGGATTTCTGGTTAACAAACAATTTTTAGCAGCTATTTTGCATTACATTGCTTACATTTTTGTTACATTTCTTTATGAAGTTTTGCCCGTTAAAAAATTCAGTCCGTTCAAAAACTGTTCGTTTTAAATCAAAGTGATATACAAAATGTGAATTGGTTTTCCTACAAAAATATATATTTTTGCCATCGAGTTTTTACAAATATAGACGGTTAATTGTACTTTCATTGCACTTCATACTCCATAAGTGGCTTAATATTTGCCAAGCATAAAAATTTTTTTCAAACATAAATTATTCATCATCGCTGTCTTTGTTTATAACTGTAAGTTCGTAGGAAAACCAATTTTACTTTTTGTACACCACTTTTATTTAAAATGGACATTTTTTGAACGGACTGAATTTTCAAGGGGCAAAACCAGTATATTCAAAAAATATTCAAGAATATGAAATAATATTTTTCACAACACTCTTTCGACTTGCAAATTAACATAATTAGATGTTTGTTCACAATGCATTTAAAAATTTCGATTTTTCGCAACAAAAAATATTTGTAAAATCTTTTGCAAAATTTTTGAAGCTTTTGCAAAAATTTTAGCAGTAAACCTTGTTAGAGGTTGATTACCAAATAAAATTTTTTTTTTAATAGTTTAATACTATTATAAAATGTGCTTTAATAGTAAGATGTTGGAAGAATGCGTATTTTGACGGTTTGTATTTTTTTTTACCCCCGCCCACACCTTGCGAAAATCTGAAAAAATTCTATTTTAATTATCGATAGGTAACTAATGACTATCACAATTCAAAAGAGTGGTCGTGCAAATAAAACATAAACAAAATTGCGTGCAAAAATTTTCGCAATTTTTTGCATCGCGAATTATGCATCAAAAAAATCTGCAAAAATTCACAAATGTGTCTTTTATTGTAAAAAACAATCCTGATTTTTTTCAAAATTTTCCTATGATTAGTTTAGCTAAAAAAGGCAAAAAACGAAAATGGTAAAATCCATCATTACTCTTTCAAAATTTCGAATAATGATCTGAAAATTTGGCAAAATCATCTCTTACTCAAACCCTTTCATATGATTCATGCGAAATTTGATTTGTTTTTAAGGCCGATTTCACATAGACACCCGGCTATGCCCTTTCATAAACCAATGTATGTTGAATTTGTGTGAGATAACTCTTTTTATACTCAAAATATCTTTTTGAAAATGTGGAATATATGATAGAATACAACAAAAAACGTCTGCCTAATTAATTTTAGTAGAAAATTTTGTAAAAGTTCTTTCTACAAAAGTAGAATTGAAATAGTCATTGGCAATCACAATCAACTATAAAATTTTTTTTACTAAAATGAACTAGACTGACGTTCCTTATTTTAGTCAATTATATCTCTTAAATTTTTGGAAAAATGAAGTTAAAATCCCACTTTTTAGAGATATGCAAGATTTTCTATATAAGGCCAATAAAAACTCAGTTTATACACTACCGGTCAGAATTGTGGACCACCTGTTTTTCGATGATTGCTAAAATTATCTTAATTTTAATTCTGTGAGTGATGAAATTTGTACTCTTAATAATGTGAAAGCCATTAAAATTATCTTTAAGGGGGTTGTCTACCTTCGCGCCTGAATTTCGGGCGTATTTTTGACGATGGATTGCGAAAAAACTACACATGATATTGACACAGAGTTTTTTTTATTTAATTATTACATTATTAAAATTTAAAAAAAAAAATATTTTTTTTTTTTCGTTATCTTGGCCTTGACGCGTCCTTGAATCGATCTCTGCCGGCGCGACATAATAGACTTTGTGGCACGATTTCTCAGCTTCAGAACCTTGAAATATGAAAACAATCATATTTTTTTACTTTTTACTAATCCGACTACGATAAGACACAAGCTTTTTGAAAGATTTTAAAATTTATCAAAATGGCAGCGATTTGAAAAAAAAGTTCTATTTTCTACCCTGTTTTTCTAGCTTAAAAAAGCTGTAAAAAATTGAAAAAAAATTTTTGTTTAAAAAGCTCGTGTCTAATTGTAGTGAGACGTTTTTTGAATTCGAAACAATTTACAGATTCCCAATATCTTCGATAGTTCCGTCAAAATCGTGCCAACAATTTTAAAAAACACTACTTTCGAGAAAACGCGTTTAAAGATAAATGATGAGGTCGGTAGTATTTGAACCAGCATGTTTTCGAATAAATCCTTCATAATGCATGTTCCTTATAGTGTCTAGATTCGAAATAAGCAAAAAAAAAAATTCGATTTTTTGAAACCGCGAAAGTAGACGACCCCCTTAAAATTAGTCTGGAATGAAGTCGTTTCGTTAAACTTTGAAGGAGTTATTGCAGAAAAAGTCCAAATTTCAATGTTTTCTTAAATTTTAAATAACTTTCGAAGCAATCAACATTTCTTAATGTTCTTAGACTCTTTTTAAAGCTAAGATTCTATATAATCGCAGTAAATTATCATTATAAATTTATAATTTGTTTCTTGCATAATGCAAAGAGTTAAAATTGTAACAAAAAAGTAGAAAAATTTCGAAAACATTTCATCTGTCGGTGAATCATAATAAAGATCATATGAATATATATTTTAAGGTAATTCGATACAAAATTCATGATTATATGTTTTATATAACTTATAAAAATGTTTTTCTCAGCAAAAGCAATATTGGAATTTTTCAAACTTTTTTTTTGAACTTTAACCTTGAGCAGTATGGAAGAAAAAAATTACACATCAATTCCAATAACTTTATTCGATTTTGAAGAAATTTAGCTTTAAAATTAGTCCAAAAATATTTTAAAATGTTGATTATTTCGAAAGTTATTTAAAATTTCAGAAAACATTGAAATTTTGACTTTTTCTGCAATAACTTGTTCAAAAATTAACAAAACGAATTCATGCTAGGCTCATTTTATGAAGAATTTTGATAGCTTTAAATTTAATTAAGAGAAAAAAATTTTTCACTCACATAATTCAAATTAGGACAATTTAAGCAATTATCGAAAAACAGGTGGTCCCACAATTCTGATCGGTACTGTATATAAAATAATTTTGCCCTCTGAATTAAATTACTTTTATTCCGAATAGAAAAGAATATTTTTAAGTATTTAAAAACATACCACCGACTACATTGGTGCACAGTAAAGCAGATAAAATAATCTTCATCATCGATGACTTATCGAAAAACAAGTTTACTGGCAAATTTTATAAGTTGAAACCAGTTTTTTCACCGGCTAACTTTAAATAACACAATAAATTTAATTTATACTTTTATCTTATCCAAATTTATCCGATTGCTTCATTATTGTTAGATTTCTTCTTGACTTTATTATGAAATATATGTACCGCGCAAACAAAATTAAATTATCGGCAATGGTACTTTTTAAATGTCATATTTATAATACTTTCATAATTAAATGTTTGATCAGGGTTATCTAAAAAAATTTTCCCTAATTATCATTGAAGGTTTTACAGAAATAAACCAAACATTATATATATTTGATAAGAAATATTTATTTTCTTTTCAAGAACTTTCCTTTATATTTTACATGTGCATCAGATTACTCAGAATTCTCGATATCAGGTCAGGAATTTTTTCATAAAAATTTTGCAAACTATGCAGCAAAGTTTCTATGACTGATAAAATTCAATGCTTTAATTTCATTGAAAAAAAATCTTCCCTGCTCGGCAAAGTTTCTCTTTTGATCGATCCAGTGCTTCGACGATGTAAGTATCAATGATGGGTTCGAAAATGCTTGTACATGCGACAAACATTTCTCTTTTGAGTAAATGTCCAGAAACAATTCCTATTAATCGATATTCTTTAAGCACAGGAGTTCCAATGTCATTCTAAAATTTAAAAAACTATCAGTTTCAAAATACCGTTTTTAAAGTTAAAATATTAATTGTTTTAGAATTTCTGAATTCGGGTACAGTGATTTCAAAACACATTTTTTTAAAAATAATTCTGGACGTTTATATATTCCTCATCTTCTATATACTAAGAATATAAACTATATATTCCAAAAAAATTACGAAACTTCTTATAAAAATTATTGATAATTTTCAAATAATTACAGAAAGCTCTGTATTTTTACAAAGTCAGTATGTTATTATACAAAAATAAAGACATAAGATGTTTATTATAATTTTATGAATTTCTATCGATAAAATATCTTTGCTTGTTTTAAAAAATGAACTTTATACTCTATAATAATTGTAAAAAATTCGCGGCAAAAATAATTTTAAAAAATTTTTTAAAATCTCAAAACATTGATTCATTATGATACAATCTGACTCTAAACTTAATTAATTTTGTATCTCATCTGTGACTACAATTCATCCAAACTTTTGAACATTGTAAAAATCGTTTTTTGGAGCTACTATTTATAATTGAAAAATCTTATGATAGTATAAATTCACCCCTCTAATATAAATCAAAACCCCACACAACCAACTAAAACTCCTGCTAGATCCTTTTATTTTTAAAAATGTGATCAAAAAACATACTTCTTGAAGCAATGCTGTGGAATCCGATGGCTTTACATAAAATGGTTTATCTTTTCTATTATTGATTGACTGCTTCGAAGAGTAATATTGATAAGAAGAAAGTTCAAGATTCAGAACCTGTAAGAAAAATTTCATTCTAATTTTGTCTTTGAATAATAGTGTTTTTTTTTAATTTTTATAAATTAAAGTTTCTATTATTTCAAAAATTAAAAAAATACATATTGCCACGAAGAGTTCTTCAAAAATTTATTCAACTTTTTTTACACGTACGCAATAACGTTTGTCACCACAGAATCCTTCCAATACAGGTCGACCAAGTAGATGGATCTTAATATCCTTCGCAGAAAAATAATTCATACCACGACTGGAGTCAGCTAAATCTTTTAACTTGAAAACAAAAACAATGCAACTTTTAAAAATAATTTTTTTATATATCTGCCATTGATAATTTAAATGTGAAAATAAAAAGAATCTGACCCAATGCCAAAATAACATAATGAATAAAAATTCTATGAATTTTAGGTCAATATAATAGCAGACATGTTTTTAAACATGTCACATTACACATTATTAATAATAGTTAATAAAATAAAATTAGTTAAATTAATAATAATTAATAATTAGTCCCAGTGGTATCAAGACAATTTTAAGTTCGAGAACAACCGCCAACTTCTACAAGTACATGGAAATTTTTAATTTAAAAATAAATTGACTTTATGGCTATATAAACACCTAGGATTTAAAGGGACAAAGGATAAACCAGCCGAATCAATGTTGTTTTTGCAAATAAAATTACTATTTCAAATCTTCGGTAATAGAAAATTACGCAATTGACACGAGACAGCTAAAAATGCGTAAGACGGCGGAGCGACTTTCAAAATACATCGCTGCCAAATCCGCAATAATGAAGAAATATTTCTGAAAATTTCCAGAAAACTTCCTTTAACGGTAAGGAACAACTTTGTCGCTGGAAGTTTTCCAAAATCGAAAATTTATTAGAGACTTTCTACCAGGACAATCACAAAAACATGGTTTTTTATTTACATTAAAATATTATTTAAAGAAAAGTGTTTCGACACATTTCATTTAATACATTGGCTCCGCCAAAGTATTCCACGTCTAATGATAAAAAAACAAACGATTTCGTCAAAAATTGACCGAGTAATAGCAATTTATGTTTTGAAAAACACTGATTTTCGATTATTTTTTATGACGAAAAATTGAGTGTTTTTAATTTTTATCTAAAAATTTATTAAGGCTGTATAAAAATTGAATTAAAATAAAAATGCGTCATGACAAATCCTACAAAACGGTATTTTTTGTTTTTGTGAATGACCGAAAAAAAATTTTATCACGATTTTCGTGCGTATGTCGCAACCTGTCACCGTATTGTAATAGACGCATTATGCTCCGCTGTATCGTAATAGGCGCATGTCCAGTTCAATTTTTAGATTATTTCCCTCTGTATTGTAATACACAACATTACGCTACTCTCAACTGTAGCATAAAAATGCGTTAATGCGCTGGAGGCACATAAAATCTAGTAATATTATATTTATTTTTACTAAAAGTCAATAGGAAGCGAAGATACAGTAACGAAACTAGTTTTATTTACCATAGCGACAGGAGGAAATATTTTTTCTCAACCAATTGTAAATATAGTGCTACTTTATAAATTACCATTGAGAGTTTCAAAAATTTATATCTTTTATGGCAAACTGAAACTAAAAATAAGTGATACCTATATAAATAAAAAGTAAAACTATCAATGCAAGAATTGGTCTTTTGAATAATATAAATTGCAAAATAATTTAGAGGAATTACCATTGTCAATAGTAATTAACAATAGAGAGAGAAAGACTTGAATATTTTGCAATCGAATACTTCATATATTGGAATAGTACGTTGCCAAAATTCCCATTGGAAATAGTAAATATGTATATAAATATAAAATATAGATATGAACTATGGTAAAATTTACGAATGACTGAATTTTTTTTATTATGGTGGTACAATTATTCCCTATTTTCGATAGGAAAAGTTATAAATATGGTTCCACTATCTCCAAAAGACTATGGTAATGCGGTTAAACCGAAGATGTGACTTTACTATTGTCTTTTGTAAATTTGGAATTCTTTTTTAGGAATTAATCAAACATTTGATGAGCTTACTTCAATAATTCGTTCGATGTGTCTATCACGATTTTACTATTTCAGGAAATTAAACTTGCTTTTGTTTTTAGGCATAAACACAATTATTTCACCATTTTCTCCAATATTATTAGTAACTCCATAGTTTAGTCTTAAAAATAGTAATTTCTAAAAAAACTGACGTTATATCCTCGTTTCCTATTGATTTTTAGTAAAAATAAATATAATAATACTAGATTTTACAATGAAGAGTTTCTCCATGTAAGAGGAATCGTACTATAAACAAACATTTTGAAAATTTATGGAAAACGCATTTTTACCATAACAGAATTTACATTACTGTATAGAAACTTGATATTTTGATAAAAGAAACATTATTCTATTACATAATTATGAATATTAGGCTTTATTTGATTCCAAAGTATATCAAATTTAGAGAATAACTGAGGCTTTACGTTTAAGGCAAAGTTGTCCAAAAAAATATTTGACAAATTCTTGGATAATAATTAGGGTGGATAAATAATTTATGATTTTTATGATATATAAAGCAGATTTTCCCTACTGGCACGGCAGGTATACTTACACTTATGATGCGTATACAACAGAATGTCAATTAATAAAAGGTTCTACACTGGAATGTTGGCTTTACAAAATCACTGAGCGCTCTGTAATAAATTATTTCTCCGAAAGCGGAAATGAATAACAACAAAAAGAAGTAACTGAATCTGTTCAATTATATGAACTCCATGCTCGAACAGTCCGTAAAATCAACATTCCGGTGTATTTGGGTAAATTTCCCTGTAAACGGTACACCAATAATGTCAGTTTTCATTGATTTATGATCGATTCCGACAGTTTTCGATAATTCATGTGGCTAAATCGTATTATCTGTTGTTGTAAAATACTTAATACAACATTATTTTTCAGTGTCTCTTCAAATTTGTAAAGTAAAATGACGATTACTGGAACACTAACGTTTACTGGGTCATCTACCTTACATATTTAAATATTTTGAAAGAAAAAAAATCTTTTCATTTCATACTATATGTAATTAATAATTACTTTTCTAATGAATAAAATGGCAATGAAAAAACCTATCAAATTTTTCAATCTTAAGACCTTGGACCATGCAGGTCACGTGACCAATTCAGTCACTGGTTGTTGATTTTATTCTCCATATATGAAATTTTTAAATCGAAATAAATCGGTTAAAATTTAAGAAATAATAAATAATAGAATATGGAAGAAATTGGGGAAGGCATAGTGTATTAAAATAATTTTTTTTTTAAATTATGTTAATGATCCCAACTGAGTGCCTTGAGTTCTGCTGCACTGGTCTAACATTGTAGGTAATATACTCTGCAAATTTGCAAAAATTACTTATTTTTATCAACATTTTTTTATATTCTTATATATTTTCAAGACATAACAGACCTGTCTCAATAGTTTTTTATTCATTTCCCAAAATTTCAAGACGATATTTCATTCTCCGTGTAAATGTAGTTACAGAAGTGTAATTACAGTAAAACCCCGTTTATCGCAACACCTTCCAATCGAATGCCTCCCGTTTATCGCAAATACGGTTGGGCCTTAACGAGTAGTTTTACGCGCGTTCGCTGTTTATCGCGAATTTGAAAGTGAGGGGTATTGCCGCCTATCCTTAAGAATCACGTGACCTCTCCTTCTACTAATAGGAGGGGGAAAAATGGTAGAGTTTATTGCGATAAACGGGTGTTGCGATAAACGGGGTTTTACTGTACTGATATCACTATTCAATTTTATATTTTAGAATGAAAAAAATTCCAGAAAAAAAGTTATCTTACATGGTTGGATTAACATATAATTTTTGCCACGTGACCTGCTTGGCCCATAGTCTTAAGAATATTTCTATAAAAATACTGTAAACAACTTTGTCGTGGTATTTGGGGCAAACTTTTCTGCATGCAACTCGTCGGGAATAATTAAAATAGCAATTAGTTGTATAACTAAAATAATAATAAACTAAACTATTTAAGACTCGGAATAAGAAAATCAGTAATCAGTAACACGTTTTATTAAGTTTTTCAAGAGGAAGAAATGCTAACCCGACAATTTTGCCTTAGTGTACTATAATTTATTACGAATTAATGGAGGTTCGTGAAGACTAAAAATATTTTAGAGAATTTCCACAAAATTTTTCATTTTTCGATGTACCCGGGCTGGAAATTGAACCTTCACTTGAAATGCTTGAAAATCCGCTTACTAAATAAAAATAATATGATTTAATTTTTGTGGTATCCTTCAAAATTTTTGAATTTACTTACTGTTATAAGGCCAATATCGAACTCCTCTATCCCAGTATAATTATATTTAGGATGCGATTCCATAGTTAAAATTTCATGCCTTCGTGTTCCAATAACCGTGTAAGCGCCTCCAAAAAAAGGTTGGTTTTCATAAGGTTTAATACATCGTGCTGCAGATAAAATCGTAAAATGTGTCAGAACATAGCCAACACAATAATGATAAATGCTATTTCCTGTTCTCAACGAAGCCAAATCAGGAAGAGTAGGTAATGTAGAAGTATACGCAAGACCACCTATTATCTTGTCTTCCAATGTTGATGACAAAATCAACCCTGTTTTACAAAACATCCATCATACATTTTCAAAACACAAAATATTCATCATATTTTGTAATTCGTTATTACTGAGAATAGATATTAATTTCTTTCTAGTTACTACGTAAATTACGAGTTGAAAAGTTCAAATGTTCTGAGAGTTAGGGGAAATTAAAAGAAAATTTAAAGCCATAGATCAACCAGTACAGCTGACGAAATCAATAAAATCAGTTTTCCGGTTTCACCTAAAATCGAAATTACGTTTAATAAGAAATTCGCGAATTCAAAAGTTATTTTCACATAACGTGTTTTCTCATTTCTCAGTGGTATCAAAGTAGGACACTGATTCATCAGTTGATATATTTTCATTGATTTAATCAGTGATTATTTTACTGATCCAGGTTTAGAGAGTGTCAGGTCCGTTAAAGTGGCACCTCCACATCGGAAATCCACTATCTATTATAGCTCAGAATTTTGGGCTTTTTTTGGGCTTTTTTTGGGCACCGATAAAAATTTTTGGGCTCCTTTATTTTTTACAGAAAATCAAATTTCTTGTGGAGGTGCTAGCTTACATAAAGCTAGCACCTCCACTATACAAAAATTTGAAAAAATTAAAAATAAACTGCACCAGAATTTTGGGCTTTTTTTGGGCTCTTCAAATATGTCCATATCGATTTTTCGGCTCCAACCCTTAACATCAAAATGCACCCCTACATGGCCATGTAGAGACGACTTTCACTAAAATTGATCTTTCTACAAACTTTATGGTCTAGTAAGACTCTATGATTTTTGGGCTCTTCAAATATGTCCATATCGATTTTTGGGCTCCAACCCTTATCACCGAAATGCACCCCTACATGGCCATGTAGAGACGACTTTCACTAAAATTGATCTTTTTACAAACTTTATGGTCTAGTAGGACTCTATGATTTTTGGGCTCTTCAAATATGTCCATATTGATTTTTGGGCTCCAACCCTTAACACCGAAATGCACCCCTACATGGCCATGTAGAGACGACTTTGACTAAAATTCATCTTTTTTAAAACTTTATGGTCTGGGAAGAATCTATGATTTTTGGGCTCTCCGAAAATACCCATACCGATTTTTGGGCTCCAACCCTTAACCACGAAATGCACCCCTACATGGCCATGTAGAGACGACTTTCACTAAAATTGATCTTTTTGCAAACTTTATGGTCTTGGAAGACTCTATGATTTTTGGGCTCTTCAAATATGTCCATATTGATTTTTGTGCTCCAACCCTTAACCACGAAATGCACCCCTACATGGCCATGTAGAGACGACTTTGACTAAAATTCATCTTTTTGCAAACTTTATGGTCTTGGAAGACTCTATGATTTTTGGGCTCTTCAAATATGTCCATATTGATTTTTTGGCTCCAACCCTTAACCACGAAATGCACCCCTACATGGCCATGTAGAGACGACTTTCACTAAAATTGATCTTTCTACAAACTTTATGGTCTAGGAAGACTCTATGATTTTTGTGCTCTTCAAATATGTCCATATTGATTTTTTGGCTCCAACCCTTAACCACGAAATGCACCCCTACATGGCCATGTAGAGACGACTTTCACTAAAATTCATCTTTTTTAAAACTTTATGGTCTAGTAGGACTCTATGATTTTTGGGCTCTTCAAATATGTTCATATCGATTTTTGGGCTCTAACCCTTAACACCGAAATGCACCCCTACATGGCCATGTAGAGACGACTTTCACTAAATTGATCTTTCTACAAACTTTATGGTCTACACGCAGAGAAAAGGTCAGTAGAATTTACAGGAAGTTCGGTACTTATTTTGACAACATGACTTTTCAGTAAATTTTACCGGAAGTTGAGTTCAATTAACAGATTTTCTGTACGTTTCATTCAGCGTACAGTAAAATCTACTGAATACGAAAAAAACCGAGTTAAGTTGATTGTACTGTACGCTAAGTGAATTGTACAGAAAATCTGTTGATTGAACTCAACTTCTTGTAAAATTTACTAAAAAGTCATGTTGTCAAAAATGACAGGATTGTCACTCATTTTATTTTTCTGGAGAGAGTATTGGAGCCCCAAAAAAGCCTAAAATTTTAATGTCCGAAAAAGCTGGCACCACCATTTTTAATTTAAAGAGAAATAAAAGTTTTGCTAAATTGTGCTGAATTTGTGCTACATTGTGCCACATTGTGCCAGAAAATATTTTTCGAAAAAATAAAAACTAGAGCTAAAATATCCAATAAGCGATTTTTTTACTAACGCCGCTATTTTAGTTTTTCGGGATAAAAAAGTTGTGCTAGGTAGCCCTTAACATGTGAAAGAACGTGCCGTAAACGAAATTTCGATATTACAAACCGTTTTTGAGAAAAATAAAATGTTGAAAAATGTAAATTTCGAAAAAATAAATGTTGTGCTGAGTTGTGATAGGCGAGCACAATAAATGTCTCGCTGAACTATTTTGTCTCGGATGTTTATTTTCCAAAATAAGTTCATTTTTATGAACTTGGGGATTTGTTTGGACATATCATTTTCATATATGTGAATTTCGGAAAAGTCAAAGTTGTACTTTCATGAACTTGTAAATTAGTTTAACTACTAAATTTTTGAAAATTTTTAGGAATATTTGGTGATATTTATTTTCCAACTAAGTTTACAGGGTTCGACATTGTTCAGTTTTTGTTATAAATTATTTTTGAGTTTTGTTCCCAAAATTTAAATCGAAACTGAACTTTGAAGTTATTTTTTATATATTCAAACATCAGTTTTCATTTAGTATCAGTACTTACCCTTCACACCTGTAAAATAATCGATGCCCAAGGACACATTGCTTCAAGAGCTAAGTAAAGTTGACAGCACTATAACATCAAATTCAGATGTCTCTTATTTTATATAATAAAAGGCTCATTTTATGGCCTATTGCCGAATTTCCGGTTTATCACATTTTTAGAAACATGTATGGTGTTTGTTACTTCAAACGAGTAGTCTCACTCGAGGAAACGAACAAAAAATGTTTATTTCAAATTACCCCATTTACAGAATTTCAGACTCATTTCCAGCTTGAAATGATCCTTTGAAACATTGTCTTACATTCAAAATTAAAAAAGGGTGGTTAAGGGCAAAGGGTCAGAACGTTAATTATTTTCGCTACTTCATTCATAAATGAATATACGAAATAAACGTACAAGATAGATCAAGATACAACTTTAAACTGCTATAGCTTTTTGGATTATGACCTGACCGAAAAATGTTATAGGGATTTTTTGTAGAACTATTCCGAGGGGGGGGGGCAGAACTCTGACCAGAACTCTTGGAACTTTTCAAAAATTGATTTTCGAAATTTTGGGTCAACTTTAAAGTCCCACAACTTTTTGGGAATAAAAATTTTCAAAATTTAAGTTACACAGAACTCTAGAACTCTTGGAGTACTACAGAAATATATCCATAAAAAGTGAATATGTAAAAAGTGGGGGGCTGGAATTTTTTTTTTGATAGTTCACTGTGCCCGGAAATTCACGGAACTATTCTCGAAAAGCGTCAGGAACTCTAGAACTATGTTAAATCTTCCCAGAACTCTGAAAAAAATTGAAATTTTTCGAAAGTGGGGGGGAGCGTGAACTTAGCCCCCCATTTTGAAAATCTGATTTTTGAGGCATGTAAACCCCGGAACTATTTTTAAAAACTATCAGGAACTCTAGAACAATTCTAAAGGAGCTCAGAACTAAAAAAAAAGCTGTTTTTTTAATAGTGGGGGTACAGCTTCGGAGGCATGAATCTAAACTATAAAAAAATCGAGCGCATGCCATTATTGTTAATGTCCTATGCTGTCAAAGCATTGTTCCTTGCGATAATATCTCACCCTTCCTGGTGATTTCAAGAGTTGAAGCCCAAAAATCGAAATAGACACATTTAAAGAGCCCAAAAATCATAGAGTCTTCCCAGACCATAAAGTTTGCAAAAAGATGAATTTTAGTGGAAGTCGTCTCTACATGGCCATGTAGGGGTGCATTTCGGTGTTAAGGGTTGGAGCCCAAAAATCGATATGGACATATTTGAAGAGCACAAAATTCATAGAATCCTACTAGACCATAAAGTTTGCAAAAAGATGAATTTTAGTCAAAGTCGTCTCTACATGGCCATGTAGGGGTGCATTTCGGTGTTAAGGGTTGGAGCCCAAAAATCGATATGGACATATTTGAAGAGCCCAAAAATCATAGAGTCTTCCTAGACCATAAAGTTTGTAGAAAGATCAATTTAGTGAAAGTCGTCTCTACATGGCCATGTAGGGGTGCATTTCGGTGTTAAGGGTGGGAGCCCAAAAATCGATATGGACATATTTGAAGAGCCCAAAAATCCGAGAGTCTTCCTAGACCATAAAGTTTGTAAAAAGATCAAATTTAGTGAAAGTCGTCTCTACATGGCCATGTAGGGGTGCATTTCGGTGTTAAGGGTTGGAGCCCAAAAATCGATATGGGTATTTTCGGAGAGCCCAAAAATCATAGATTCTTCCCAGACCATAAAGTTTTAAAAAAGATGAATTTTAGTGAAAGTCGTCTCTACATGGCCTTGTAGGGGTGAATTTCGGTGTTAAGGGTTGGAGCCCAAAAATCGATATGGGTATTTTCGAAGAGAACAAAAATCATAGAGTCTTCCTAGACCATAAAGATTGTAGAAAGATCAATTTTAGTGAAAGTCGTCTCTACGTGGCCTTGTAGGGGTGAATTTTGGTGTTAAGGGTTGGAGCCCAAAAATCGATATGGACATATTTGAAGAGCCCAAAAATCATAGAGTCTTCCTAGACCATAAAGATTGCAAAAAGATCAATTTTAGTGAAAGTCGTCTCTACATGGCCATGTAGGGGTGCATTTCGGTGTTAAGGGTTGGAGCCCAAAAATCGATATGGACATATTTGAAGAGCCCAAAAAAAGCCCAAAATTCTGGCACGCTTTAATTTCTGAAGGGCCTATTTTTTAAAAAGAGGGTTGTTTTTTTGGACATAGGGATGGTTTTTGATAATTGGTTTTAGGTGATTTCTAGAGCCCAAAAAAAGCCCAAAATTGTGGTGCAGTTTATTTTTAATTTATTCAAATTTTTGTATAGTGGAGGTGCTAGCTTTATGTAAGCTAGCACCTCCACAAGAAATTTGAATTTCTGTAAAAAGTAAAGGAGCCCAAAATGTTTTATCGGTGCCCAAATAAAGCCCAAAAATAGCCCAAAATTCTAAGCTATAATAGATAGTGGATTTCCGATGTGGAGGTGCCACCTTAACGGACCTGAGAGTGTCCTTTATTATGTCCTGAAGTTTCAGCTAAAAAAAATCATTATTGAAATCTTTGTGAAAACTGATTTTATTGATTTTCCCAGGAAACAAAAAGCTATATGTTAAAGTCTCTGTGAATTACAAATTTTCAAATTGCAGATTCAAAATATTTTCATTTAATTGTGTTGTGGGCATTTACATCGGTAAGTTCTTTCAATACAGCAATTTGAACCCAGACCAATTATTAAATCATTATTTTGTTGAATTGTTTTTACGCTCCTTACATTCGTACAAATTTGTTTTATTGATGTTAATCGTAATTTCACAATTAAGATGAACAATTCACGAAACATATCTTGACGATTCAAATTTTATGGACCATGCCACTTAATCGTAAAACTACGATTCAACGCCATTCAAACAAATTTATACGATTGAGAAGTCTTAAACGCAATTCAACAATGTTTTTATGGAATCGTTTGCAGATAAGACAGCAGATTCAAAAACCTTTAATCGTAAATTTTAATATACGCAATTCACAGAAATTTTAATCAATCGTTTCTTTTTTCCTGGGTAGTGAGCTGTACTGGCTGATCCATGGCCTTAATCCTCTCATGTAAATAATCAAAAGTCTTGAATCGAAGTTTTTGAAAAGAGGCAAACCAATCTGACTTAAAGTTTAAAAGGTTAGTGTCAATTACAAATTTAAAAAAAAATCATTTGCAGAAAATATTTGTTTAAATAAAATAATTTTTTATCAAAACAAATTATTGCATTCCTATATGGTCAAAGATATAATTTGTTTGAATGGAGGTAGAAATTGATTTTATTTAAACAAATTTTTATTTTCTCCAAAGATACTTTGTTTAAATCAAACAAGTTTAATTTAATTTAAATAAATCATTTTTTTAAATCAAAGAAAATCTTTCAAAAAAATAATTTTCTTTGATTCAATTAAATCTTTTTTCTGAGTGTGGAACATATTCTATTTTATGTGATTTTCTCGATCTTGTGTAGTAGTAGCGTATTGTAATAAACGCATGCGCAGTTAAAATGTACAAGGCTTTGTCAGTACGGTGCCAACTCTGTACGAAGAAGAAAAAGAATAAGAAGAAGATTACGCTCCGTTGTATCGTAATAGACGCATGCGCAGTTCAATTTTTACATTACATTTCTCTGTAGCGTAAAACACAATATTACGCCACTGTTAACTGCAGCGTAAAAGCGAGTTTACGCGCTGGAGGCACATAAAAAAACTTTTTCTTTACATTTAAACAAGACTTAAAACTTTACACGCGTTTTTCTCATAATCACGTTTTCAATCTCGGTTATTATGATATCTCCGGAGCGTCTTAACTGATCACTTTCAAATAATAACTTATTTAGAATATCAATATTTAATGCGTGGCCCAAGGAATTTTTATTTCGATGAATATTTTTTTAATAGCCGAAAAATGAGGGCTTTTTTTTAAAACCGTAATGTGAGTGATTTAGCAAAAAATTTTAAAAAGCTGTATTTTTTCAAAAGTCGTCTTCCATTTTGGATGTGCCATTTTGTTTTCTGAAATTTTAACATCAGATTCATAATCGGCGTCCTCGGGAGCCCCGCTATACTATTTTTAGAGTGAATCAATTGTATTTTTTCAAAATTCGTCCGCCATTTTGTTTTAAGAATATTTAAGATCAGATTCGTAATCAACGATCTCGTAAACCCCCGCGTGCCAACTTTTTCGGGAGTCAGAAAACATTTTCGACTTTTCACCAGGTTTTTGTGATATTGCCCCACTGTTCGCCGCCTCTCCAACTTTTACGTAATTTTCTTAAGTATTTTTTTGCATCAACGCAATCAATGCATTAATAACCAAAATGATAAGTTTGCATCTAACAATGTGAATTCATTAACTTTGTGACTTGTTTTAAACTTACCACTGACTGCATAGCTTTGTAGAAGAAAAGCTAAAATATTCTTCATTATAATCATTTTAACGATAAACTAGTTCTCTGATATTTTTTTAAGATGAAAAAGGTATTTCTATCTGTATATCATATATCGTAAAAATCTATGACTTCTTAACTTTTTATCGCAGTCTTGTCTAGAATGAACATTAATAAATTGCGTCATTACTAAGCTCTTGAATGTGTTATTGACTTTTCTGTGGAAGAAAGTCATCGTAAAAGTAAAATTATATTACTAATTTTTCAGTATTGCAAGGATAGTTATTTTCAATAAAATATATTATAAATGTAAATAATTTAAAAACATATCATTACCTTCTTGAGATGACCTTATATATAATCTGTTTTTTAATAGAGCCGATGATTAAAACATGTAATCAGTATCTTTTTATTCTCAAATTGCTTGTTATGCAAAGTAAATATGATTACTTAATGAATAAAATTAGTTTTCTAAATTTGTTAAGTATTTATAATAAAACCTATCGTAGCCGACACTCTGCAAGCGAAAATCCCACACTGACGCGTCTCTTTATTGGTCATAAAATTTGCGCTATCAAGGCCGCCTTAAGCCCAGTCTTTGAAAGATCCTCGTATTTTTTAAAAAAACCTTTAGACCCCGAGTCGAAAAATCGGAGGCCTTATTTGAGCCTCTGCGACATAATTTTGAGGCTGAAGAGGGGTAAAAGAGGTTCTTGTTCGTATTTTTGAACCTCTTTTAAGCCTCCAGACTTGACTTACGTCCGTTTTAGGCTCAAGAGGTTCTCAAGAGGCTCTTCTCGATCGAAGAGGTTCCTGAGCGTTAAAAGAGGTTGAAAAATAAAATACAGAGGCTAAAGAGGGTTAAATGATGACTCAACGATTATCAATAGGCTTTAAAGAGGTTGTGGAGGCTTAAAATGTTTCAAATGAGCTTCAACATCACCAAGAGGCTCATATGAGGCCCTCGAAATTTCGACTCGGGACATTTTTTTGAGTGGATAAGTCATCTGATTTCTTATTATATCCAGCTTATTAGAAATTTCAACTTTGCATTTTGATTCTTTCACTACCGGCTTCTCCGATATTTTGCTTTAATCTTAAATATAGACATTTTGCATTTCTCACATCTCTATACATGACAAATAAAGCTTGAAACTTTCAGACGATCTTAAATTTATTTAAATTTATTTATTTGAACTTTTGAAGATCATCAACATGCAAAGTCTTGTAACATACACTGAACAAAGAAATTTAGCCATTACAACAAAAACGTTTTGATAAGCAGTTTTGTTGCCATTGCAAAATTTTGGTTGTTATCACAAAATTATTTTGTTAAGCCAACAAAATATTGTGTTGTTGACATAAAATTATTTTGTTAAGTATTACCTTGTTGGCCTAAACAAAGTTTTTTTGAGCCAACAAAATGCCGCTGTTGTTCTCTATGCTCGATTGAAATATATTTTCGTTAGTCGATTGTATGTGATCTGTTTAATTCAAATAATATGTCAGACAAGGAAACAAGACGACTTCTAGAGAACTGGGGTTTAAGGTGCCTCATTGACACCTTCAAAACTAAGTATTAAGTATAGTCAAAATGTTAACCTAGATATATTCATCGTTATACATTTTATTATTTTTAAATACTTTTTATATACGTCTCAAATTAAATATGTGAATATATTATGACTTAAATTTTTGCTTTTTAGAGCAAGGTATAGATAAAGAAGCATTTGAGGCTCTCATGCCCAGCAGTTCCTTCCTCGCAAAACTTTTAGAAAATGAAGTGCTTGGAATTCAAATGAAATTTGAAACAAAGATGCGAAATTATATTATTTCAAAGGAACAAAAGTATTTTGTTAGGATAACAAGACTATTTTTCCCGGCTAACCAACAAATTTTATTGAGCCAACAAATCATTTTGTTAGGCCAACAAAACAGTTGTGTTAGACCAACAGAAAATTTTTGTTACATCAACAGAACAGTTTTCTTAGACTAATAAAGAGACCCAACAAAAAAATTTTGCTGGCTCAACAAAGCAGTTTTATTGCACAAATAACAACACAATTATTTTGTTGTGGCAACAAAATTTTGGTTGGTCAAGCAAAACCGTTTTCTCAGTGCAACATCAACTATCATTTTTTACTAAAGGAGCTAGACATTTCTTATATATTCTTTTAGCGACTGAATTCAATAAATTAATAAGTAATAAGTAAGAGGAACTAATTATTTTTTAAACTAAGTTTTACCTACTTTTCTGCACAAAAATATTCATACAAAACCGGAAACACATATATTCTATGTGTTTCTATGAGTTTTCTGTAACATCACACACACACACAAAAAAGACAAGAACTCAAATTTTTTGACCTCGGAAAGTTTTATAAATATGATTCTCAGAGTCTTCCGTTTATTACTTGTCGTTTATAAATTAAATTAAGGGGATTTGCCACCTTTAATTGGTATATTTTATATTTTTTTGGCATTTTCCAAAAATTTTATTTTTTTATTCTCTACTTTTCTGAGTATGTGTGTAAATTTTTAGGGCAATCTGGTTTTTTTTTCTTGGAAAAATAAATAAAATTAAAAGTTACTACCATTTACGAATAACGCGTTTTTAGCGAAAATTAGCTTTTTTATATGGGAAATAGTATATAACAGGTATATCTATAAAAACATAATATATATACTGCCTTTATCTAGGCACATATATGATTCAGTAATACAATGTTGGGAGAGGAGTTTTGACAGTGAGTATTAAGGCTTCACTACATGACTTTACTTTAAACTCCGTTTTCTCCAAGTTGTGATTTTCCGTGTTTGTTGCAACATATGTTTGAAGAAAATCTAAAGTATATACAATGAGAATATAAAAAATCTGCCCGCTTCGCGGGCACATTCTCATCGCTCGCAAGTTTGAGCGCGCCTAGGGCGCGCGATTTGATCGTCGCGCTTCGCGCTCCGTTCTTTCTGGACCTCGCGCTTCGCGCTCGGTCTTGTGCTCTTCACATACATTCAAGTTTATTTATTATAATTTAATACTGAAGCTCAAACCAATTTTATAACAATATTACAGATGATGTGAATTACACATTTTCTCAAAGTCACTCAATTTCTTTTTGAAATTAAGTGAAACAGGAAATTCAATTTACTTAAGGCTCTATCAGCCTTAAGGAACACATTCTCATCATGGCGCTCGCGCTTCGCGCTCGATTTTCTGTATACATTTCAGTAACTTTTTAATAAATTACATGATTAAAAGAATTTATTTTCTTCCAAATCTCTCAAAAAGGAAAAACAATCGTAGACTTTATTTAAGGAAACGATTTTGCAGAACAACGCTTATTTCGTATCTCACATATTTTGGTGAAAAAAATCGAATTTATTTAATATTTAAAATCAAAACATAAAATATACATCCTGTCCCGAAATGTCTCGATGAGAATGTGTAGACCTCATTTAGGCAAAAATTTTCCATCTAAACGTTTTTTTTGTATCTCACATATTTTGTCTAAAAAATGGAATTTTTGAATTTTAATCGTATTTTTTGGAATTGAAACGAAAAATATATGTTTTATCAGAAACTGTGTGAGACAAAATTTGTAGACCTTTTTGAAACGAACAACT
This sequence comes from Diplolepis rosae, assembly GCA_030998225.1. Lineage (NCBI taxonomy): Eukaryota > Metazoa > Arthropoda > Insecta > Hymenoptera > Diplolepididae > Diplolepis > Diplolepis rosae. The sequence goes on from JAPYXD010000701.1 coordinate 9,878,541, forward strand.
TTGTATTCTTACGTTTTTTTCGTATTTCGAATATTATTGTTAAAAAATTGAATTTTGGATTTTCAATAGTTTTTTTTTTAATTAAAAAGAAAAATATGCATCTTATGAAAAAATGTTACAATTCAAATTTGTAGGTCTTTATGTAAAAAATAATATTGTACCATAACGTTTTTTCGTATCTCGTATAATTTAACTGGAAAATGGAATTTTGATATTGACTTTTTTCGAATTTGAATATGCTGTAACATTTCTAATTTTGATTTAATCAAAAAATGTTATCAGGATAATTTTTAGAGATTTATGAGCACTATCAAAAACCAGTATTGAAATTTTTGATTTTTTCAAAAAGTTATTTCCAAAAACACAAAAGTAGTGCTCAATCCCTCAATTTTGATTGGATGTGGCTGGTTAACGAAATTGTCCTTACTTTTTCGGCTCCGATAAAGTGTACCAAAGCTCAATTCAATCTGATAATTCTATCGAGAGTTATGCAGCACACGACCTACAGACAGACAGACAGACACTTTCGTATAAACCCTTTTTTATGACTCAGGGGGTCTCAAAACGTAAATATTTGATGAAAATATCGAAAGTCATTTTTCACATAAAACCAATACCTTCTCATCCATGATGAGAATGTAAAAATTATGCATTTTAAATTTATATATGCATGGAAACAATACTATATCGTGTGTCATTTTATGGATCTTGGCCTTGTTTATACATTTGAGATAACAAGATATTTCTAGTAATTTGTGATAAAATCATAGATAAAATAATCGTAAAATCTAAATACTTTAAATTTTTGTTTGAAAAGTCCTGCTCACACATGAGAAATTATTCTTCAAATTTTTATTATTTCCTATGCGCTGACGATATTTTACACACGGAAAAGAAAATAGCAAAAAACTTGCAAATATAAAATGTATTGAAAATTATTTGGTTCTTCAGAGGTCCAGCTGACCATTTAAAATAGAACTTTTTGTTTTTTTTTCCGGAAAAAAATGCTATTGAATCTATAGAATTTCTGCCAATAAGACTGATTCATATGCCTTCTACCAATTCTATAACATATTGATTTGAATCAATAATCTGTCAATTAATAAATAATAAATTCAAGGAAGTACAGAGAAAAAATTATACTCGAACACTAAAATATACAATAAACATGTGAATATTAGGAATTGGACAATTAGACGAGCAGATGACTTTAAAAGTCATTGGAAAAAAAAATTAATCAATTAAAATTGTTTTTATCATACCAGTTGTGCACTATCAATATTACAGAACATAATTTTTGGATTTTAGTCCGCTTTTTTAACATTATATGAAGCAACCATAAAGATGTAGCGAATTTCTAACCAATAATCATTGACGTTTTTGGCACAACTGCACATTTCTTAAAATTTGTTTTCGCAACAATAAAATATTTATTAAAGTCTCTGTGCATAATTTTTATGATCTCTCTGAATCTGGATCAGTTTGAATTCCTAATAATTCCAATCAGTGATTGACTTTTGTCTTTACAATCAGTTAAACGCGATTTGATGTCCTAAAAACGAATCCGTTTTCCAAATTTTTCTTGTACATCAGGATTTCGAGATATCCTAACATGAAAGTGCGGAAATGGCCTTTTTCAGACATATTTGAGACAATATAACACAAGCAGCGAATCTTTGAGCCAAAATTCATTTACGCTTTCGTTTAGCTCTGATTTTTTACCTTTCATACGGTACATTAACGGTACAAAACCAATTATTTCTTGAAACTGAAAATGGATAATGTGCCATATCTCAGCAAACGAAAATCGGTTCAGGATGGTCCAAAATGGAAAGAAAGGTAAAAAGAGTAATAAACAATGTCAAAAGTGGATTTTAGAAAAAACATCCGCTGCCTGTGCTATATTGTTTCAAATATGGCTGAAAAAGGACATTTTTGCGCTTTTAGATTAGAATATCTCGAAATTCTAACATATAGGAAAAATTTGGAGAACGAATTTGTTTTTACACTGAGAAAACGGTTTTGCTATTTATAAAACTTTCCGAGGTCAAAAAATTTGAGTTCTTGTCTTTTTTGTGTGTGTGTGTGTTTGACGTCATAGAAAACTTATAGAAACGCATAGAATATATGTTTTTCCGGTTTTGTCTAAATATTTTTGTGCAGAAAGGTAGGTAAAACTTAGTTTAAAAAATAATTTGTTCCTCTTACATATGACCTATTAATTTATTGAATTCAGTCGCTAAAAGAATATATAAGAAATGCCTAGCTCCTTTAGTAGAAAATGATAGTTGATGTTGCACTGAGAAAACGGTTTTGCTTCAAGGAGAAAAATCTACGACTGACAAACATTTTTTTGCCGTCTCAACAAAATTTTATTTCGCTTTACAAAAAGTTTTTTCAAGCAAAAAACAATAACAAACTTTTTTGTTGGTTCAACAAATAGGTTTGTTGGGAAAACTGAAAATTTGTTGAGAAAGAAAACATACAATCGACCAACGAAAATATATTTCAATCGAACATAGAGAACAACAGCGGCATCCGTCATTTTAGACATGAACGTGCTCGCATCTCCGGGTAACAATAAGTGAACACGCATGCGATATCGCGCATGTAATTAGTCTAATTAAACAGTTTTGTTGGCTCAACAAAACTTGTTTTAGGCCAAGAAACTAATACTCAACAAAATAATTTCATATCAACAACACAATATTCTGTTAGCTTCACAATATACTTTTGTGATAACAACCAAAATTTTGCAATGGCAACAAAAACTGCTTAACAAAACGTTTTTGTTGTGATGCCTAAATTTTTTTTTAGTGTACGACATCAAAATTCTTCGGGTTGAATTACTCCGGTCTTTGGGTACAAAAAAAAGTTCATTTTTCTCGGTCTCTCTTCTTGATTATCAGTGAAAAACTACTGATTGAAATTATATTTATATTTTTGACATATATTACAAATTTTTAAGAGGAAAACACAGAAAATATTTTTTATTCAATGACACTGTATTTTTATGTAAATTCTGAACTTTTTAGTAGTAAAATTTTATTTAATATTGAATTTCAACTGACGAAGTGTAGAGCTACACTCTCTAAATCTGAATCAGTTAAAATCTACTGATTATCAGTGAAATTTGACTGATTCAAATAGCTAAAAAGAGGTTTCTGCGAAGCAGTCAAATTTCACTGATTACTTCGGTGAAAAGTAACTGATTTAACAGTGGAAAATATTGTTTTCACTAATTAAACAGTGAAAATTAACTGATTTAACAGTGAAAAATATTGTTTCCACTGATGATTCAGTGAAAAGGCAAATCACTGATTCAGATTTAGAGAGCACGCAGATAAGATGAATCTTGTCTCGAGTTTTTAACGCAACTTAAAAAGTTCGTGCCAATGCAATCAATGATAATTACGCAAGAGAATAATGCGGGGGAAGTTTGGGAGTGTAACACCCGTTTCTCATTAGAAGCTTGTTAAAGCGCGATGTTCAAAGTAATGGAATGCGTAAACGCTGTACTTATACATCCATCTGTTAAGAAAAAATGTATCGTGTCTTTTTTCTCACTTTTCATGTCTGTTTCTTCTATTGGTCTTAGTATCCGCTTTCTTTTTCTTAAGATAAAACCACAGTTCAACGTTTCATTTTTCACATTCTCATCACATGAGAAAGTATTAGATTCGCGTGAAATTTGACATCTTTATAACAGATGTCCATGCGCTTGATTACCTCCTAAATCTGAAAAAATCATTAATCTAATTCCATTTTCCACTCAAACTATTTGAGATTCGCACAAAAGGTAAAATTCAAAATTATTTACTCAAAAGAGTTCTACAAATTGTTTTAATGAAATTCATCAGTCAATTTAAAATTTAGAGAGTAACATTATTTTAAAACTTGTACAAAATTAATAATGAAATTCCATTTTACAGGAAAACTATTCGAGATACGAAAAAATGTGAGAATGCAAAATTGTTGAATTAAGAGAGATCTACAAACTTTTATTTGCGCATTGTTCTATGGAATGTATATTTTTATTTTATTTAAATTAATAAAAATTATAAATAAGAAGAATTATCAAATTTTTATGAAAAATTTATTAAAACAATAGAATTAAATGAATGAAATTGATAAAAATAAAATTAAACTAACAAATTAACAAAAACATACTTTTTGGTGAGATGTATATCTCTTATTTCATTTTTAGAAAAACCCTTGACAATCAAAAACATTATTTTGCAACTAAACTTTGGAAAATACGGGATAAACGTGTGAATCCAAAATTGTTTGCTCAAAAAAGATCTGCTAATTTTCATCAAGACATTTTTTGATAATTGTTATAATTGGAAAAAATCGCATTGAAAATCAAAAACCCTATTTCTTAAACCATTAATTTAGAGAGTAACATTAGTTTAAAACTTGTACAAAATTAATAATGAAATTCTATTTTACAGTCAAACTTTATTTGAGATACGAAAAAATGTGAGAATGCAAAATTTTTTAATTAAGAGAGATCTACAAATTTGTATTTGCCCATTGTTTTACGAAATGTATACTTTCGGTTTTAGTACAAAGTAATATAATTGAAAATCAAAAAATAAATTTTTTAACCGAACTATACGAGATTAGAAAAATACTACTGAATGAACAATGATTTGCTTAAGGCCATGTGTCATGCAGGTCACGTGACCAATTCAGTCACTGACTATCACTTTTTTTCTCCATATATAAAATTTTAAATTAAAATAAATTGGTCAAATAAATTGGCACTTATTGATCCATGGCCTTAAGGTTGTATGGTAGACTCTGACGTCACCAATTATATACGACCGCTTTATAATTAAAATAATAATTTTTAAAAAATTTCCGCAGAAGATAGCAATGCGTTACATTTTTTTGCAATGCTATCTTCTCTGAAAATTTTGTTTAAATTATAATTTTACTAATAAGGCGGTGGTATATAATTGGTGATGATAAACCTCACCACACGGCCTTAAGGAGACTAGAAAGTCAAACTAAATCCTATTTTCAAAGTCTAATTAAAAAGTAAATATCAAGATATAAATAATTTTTTTTTCTTGGGTTAATTATAACAATTTATTAGAATACAAAAAATACTTTTTTATTAAAAAAATCCAATATACAATTATATAATTAAATAAACAATTTAACAAAAAAAGAACTTTTTGCAGTAGGGGAGAGTTGGGTAGCCCCGGCCATCGGGTAGCCCCGGGCACTCATGACATTGAATAAACTGTACTCTCTGCGAAAATAAATTAACATTTTTCTCTTTTAGAATTGTGCCAAGGTGTAATTTTAAAGATATGGACTCATATCTTTCATCAGCTTAAAAGAAAATCCGGTCTAAATATTTAATCTCTAGAAAACAGGTGCATTTTGAGAAATATGTACCATCTTTATTATTAAATATTTCTAAAGCTAAAAAAAATATCAGATTGGTTCTGATTGGGATATATAAATTCACTTTCTAACTATGTGACCTGTAATTTTTATTTTTTTTTTTTTCGTATTTTTACATTCTCATCATGGATGAGAAGGTATTGGTTTTATGTGAAAAATGACTTTCGAAATTTTCATCAAATCTTTACGTTTTGAGACCCCCTGAGTCATAAAAAAGGGTTTTTACGAAAGTGTCTGTCTGTCTGTCTGTAGTAGGTCGTGTGCGGCATAACTCTCGATAGAATTATCAGATTGAATTGAGCTTTGGTACACTTTATCGGAGCCGAAAAAGTAAGGACAAGTTCGTTAACCAGCCACATCCAATCAAAATTGAGGGATGGAGCACTACTTTTGTGTTTTTGAAAATAATTTTTTGAAAAAATCAAAAATTCCAATCCTGGTTTTTAAAAGTTCTCATAAATCTTTACAAATTATCCTAATAACATTTTTTGATTAAATCAAAATTAGAAATGTTACAGCATATTCAAATTCGAAAAAAGTCAATATCAAAATTCCATTTTCCAGTTAAATTATACGAGATACGAAAAAACGTTATGATACAATATTATTGAATAAATAAAGACCTACAAATTTGAATTGTAACATTTTTTCATAAGATGCATATTTTTCTTTTTAATTAAAAAAAAAACTATTGAAAATCCAAAATTCAATTTTTTAACAATAATATGTAAAATAAGAAAAAAACGTAAGAATACAAAGTTGTTAGTTTCAAAAAGATCTACAAGTTTTGTCTTACACAGTTTCTGATAAAAGATATATTTTTCGTTTCAATTCCAAAAAATACGATTAAAATTCAAAAATTCCATTTTTTAGACAAAATATGTGAGATACAAAAAAAACTTTGAGATGAAAAATTGTTTGGCTAAATAAGGTCTACACATTCTTATCGAGAAATTTCTCGACAGGATGTATATTTTAATTTTTTGATTTTTAATATTGAAAAAATTCCATTTGTTTCACCAAAATATGTGAGATACGAAATAAGCGTTGTTCTGCAAAATCGTTTCCTTAAATAAAGTCTACGATTGTTTTTCCTTTTTGAGATATTTGGAAGAAAATAAATTTATCAATAATCATGTAATTTATTAAAAAGTTACAAAAATGCATACAGAAAATCGAGCGCGAAGCGCGAGTGTCATGATGAGAATGTGTTCCTTAAGGCCGATAGAGCCTTAAGTAAATTGAATTTCCTGTTTCACTTAAATTCAAAAAGAAATAGAGTGACTTTGAGAAAACTTGTAATTCACATCATCTGTAATATTATTATAAAATTGGTTTGAACTTCAGTATTAAATTATAAGAAATAAACTTGAATGTATGCGAAGAGCACAAGACCGAGCGCGAAGCGCGAGGTCCAGAAAGAACGGAGCGCGAAGCGCGACGATCGAATCGCGCGCCCTAGGCGCGCTCAAACTTTCGAGCGAAGCGCGCGGTGAGAATGTTCCCGCGAAGCGGGCAGATTTTTTTATTTACAGCAGTTTTATTGAAACTTGTCAGAGTCGGATAGCCCTGGCCATTTCGTGTCGGGTAGCCCTGACCACATTTTTCTGCTATAAGTTTCTAAGTTTATCCCCACACACGAGTCACAGATAATTGCAACCTCTTGATCGGAAATTCATGAAACCATTTAAACAAGCATATTCGGAAAAGTGTACTTCATGGATGCGCAAGAATACTGCACTGAGAAAAAAATGCTATCGAATCAAAAGCATGTATATCATGGATTGAAATCAATATGCTATAGAATCAGTAACATATTTATTGGTTTTTGTAGTATATTTTTATGAATTAATAGTATATGTACATGCTTTTGATTCAATAGCATTTCTTTCTTAGCGAAATATTTCGGTTTTTTCGATGGCCGGGGCTACCCGACACTATTTTTTAGTAACCTATTTTAAATCTCACTTCAATCGCTTTATTTTTTTCCAAAATATGTTTATTTCTTATATGTCTCTTTTTAGGTTGTTGGTAGAAGCATTGACATTATAACTAACCTTCTAAATTTCAATTTTGATCCCTATAAGCCAAGTTATTATCAAAAAAGCTTAAGTGGCCGGTACCACCCGACTCTCCCCTAATATCTTCTGTTCTAATAATGGGAATTGAATTTTTCAAAGTGCGTTGTATACGTAATACTTCCCTCTCTGGGCTGAACATTTTTAAATGAAAAAAAATTTAAAAATTTTCAAAAAATTTAAGAAAATTTTAAAAAGTGAAAATTGTTTACAAAATATTTATGTTTACGAATTTTTTTCTCAAAATCAGAAATTTTCACAGCTTATTACGGAGGTTCAGCTCGTTTTTTGCAATCACTGCAAAGCGGAACAAAAATAAAATAAGTTTTTATTTCCTGCGGCCCGTCAATTTTTGCAGAAGGCGCTCAGCCTTTTTGTCTCCCATTTTTTCATTTTTCATCCAAACGATTTAAAACTTTGGCATTTACCTTTTGAATAGTAATGCTATTGAAAAAATAAATAATAAAAAAATCTATTTTTTGACTTCTTAGTCCCCTTAAGTAACTTGTTCACGCGTATAATACATAAAGGTTTAATAAATTTCACGTACACGTATAAAATTTTATGTATGCCTGAATACGTGTGCAATGTATGCATTATTTTATAAATAATGCCGGGTGCGATAATTAAAATTTTTATGAGTGTACAGTCGGAACTCGTTTATTGGGACGTCCAGAATGTAAGTAAGCCAGTGTTTTTTATATTTTGTAAACTTTTTCCAAAGACAGAAGAAGTGTATATTAAATGTCCAACTCGCGTGTATGAAATGTTTTGTAAGGCTGAATGCGTGTACAATGTATGCATTATTTTATAACAATGCCTGGCATGAAATTAAAATATCTCTGAGATTATATTAAGCAACATGTTCACGCGTATAAGTTAAGCGTTTAAGGTTATGCTTGATCGTTTTTGAAAAAAATTATAGACCGCTCTGAAACTTAGAGATTATCTTAATAAAATATGCTAGATTCATATGGACAAAAGAAATACCGTGGTTGACGATGTCATTGCCGAAAAAATCGCTACCGAAAAAATGTCAGTTTAACGTAGTTTTTGCGATTCAATATTAATTGCGAAATAATATAGCATAATATAATAAATTTTCGAGGGCGAAAATGCAAATTAATAAAAATTATAAATAATAAGAATTATTAAAATGTTCATAGAAAATTGATTGAAACAATAGAATTAAATGCATAAATTTGATAAAAATAAAATTAAACTACAAATTAATAAAAACATACATTTTGATGAGATGTATATCTTTTGTTTAATTTTAAGATAAAACCCTTGACAATCAAAAACATTATTTTGCAGCTAAACTTTGGAAGATACAGGATAAACATGTGAATCTAAAATTGTTTGCTCAAAAAAGATCTGCTTATTTTCATCAAGACATTTTTTGACAAGATGTATATATTTTGTTATAATTGGAAAAAATCGCATTGAAAATAAAAAATCCTATTTCTTAAACCATTAGTATCGAGCGCGAAGTCGAAATATCTTTGAAAAAATCGAATCCACATTTGCAATGTTATAAAATTAACTGTTTTTGTAGTAATAAATTATGAGAAAGCTGCCGTTCCAAGGAAAAAGCCATAAGTGCAATCAGGGCGCAACGGAGAAAAACGCCAAAAGCCATTCGCTTCCAAAATGTAATAAAATCATTATTTATACGCAAAAAAAGCGTTTTTAGAAAAATCAAGGTATCAGTATAGATAAAAACTTTCATTGGAATTATAACTACCTTTCTCATTTGAAGTCATTTCATCATTTGATGTTTAACGTGAATAAAGAAAACATAATAAATATTTGATAAATAACATTAATTTTTATTCAAATAATTGTTCTTTACATTTTACCTGTGTAACCGTGTTTCATTAAGGGCATAAGATTACTGATAAAAATCAAATTTTTTTATGGATTTCAGGCTCTTGCATATTTATGCCCTGAGCAAAAAATCTTTCGTAAATCTCCATTTCTTCATGAACATTATAAGTAGGCTATTTATGTTAGTTTAAATGTAACTTGGATACTCACAAATTTTTATATGAGAATTTTAAATAATTTGGACAGAGTCCATATCTTAAAATATACTAAAAGCATGTTTCTGTGAATTTTACAGATGTTTCATTATCGTTCACTAATTTCCAGTAAATATTACAGAAATAACTCTTCAATTTACAGAATAACTATTCAAAGAAAAAGTTATATTTTAATAATATAATTTAAATTAAAATTTTTTTTAAACCTGAGCTATTGTAATATTTTTACAAATGTGACTGATAGAGCTAATGCAGATCTTATCTGATCTATTATTTGGAATGAATTTTGTAAAAATTTCACGCTCTATAGAAGTAATTAATGGCCAAAATATTCTTTGAGTATCATTGACTTTTGGATAGGGCTAAAGTTTTGAAATTTTTTATTGAGGTTTTTATTAATTTCGTCTACTTTTCAATGAAGTATTGTAATAAATTAATATTTAAAATTTTCTATGAATGAATGAAATCTGGAAAATTTTTCCCATGAAGATCAGAGCAATTTAAAATGTTTTTTAAGCCTTTCAATTGGGACAAAAAATTAATTAAAACTCCAAAGTAAAGAGGTTTTTATTTTAGAATTTTTCAAAATAACTCAAATGCTTTATAGTTTGAAAAATTAACTCCTTAAAGTTTCTGGATATTCATAAACATTCGTGAAATCTATTTGTTTTTCCAGTGCTATTATTAATGTTTGTTCATTTCTTTGGCATAGGGTCAGTTTCTTCTTATTTTCTTTGATTAAAATTATTATTACATTTAAAAATGCGCAAAAAGAAAGAAAGGCAAACGTTTCGGCCACATATGGGGGCCCTCTTCAGTGCCATAAATTCAAAGATTAATTCAAAATTTATGTAAAGAATTACAATATAGAAGATAATCAAAAAAGAATTATAATAAAAATTAAAAACTTATCACATAGCTTGCAATTCAAAATGAAGTAGTCCAGTATGCAGCATCACGAATTGAAAAATTACGTGAAGTTCACTATGAATAAAAAACCGGATAAATTAAAAAACATAACAAATTTTGCACACGAACCGACCGGAATTTTTTTCAAAAAATGTTTATTATTAATGAATGATGCCAAATTGGTTCACAATGGCAAAACGCGAACAAGTTTTACATTAATGAAAACTTCTCGTGAAGACTTTAAAACCGGCGTCTCTCACAGAATGATCTGAACTGTTTTAAAAACCGACTCGGGACATGTGGCTTTGCTGACCGAAAATTTTTCTCCTATAAGCAATCCTGAGAGGTTCTTTTCCTCCTTGAAGAAGACTATTGTCCTGTACTTAGTTAAGAAATTCGAGACGTTTATGATGATTTTCACGAGTGGACGAAGGCGTTTATTTTTCAAGAAAACGATTTTGTATATAGGCTTCACGGACAATCCATTTTACACTGAATTTGCAAGCAAGACGTTACATAAAGATAAAATATTATAATATCCATATATGTAATTTTACTCCATATTTAAAAAAAATTGAAAGTTGTTTATTTTCACATTCAGATTTATTCTGAGATGTTTTGGAAAAATGATAATAAATTTATCTTTGAAAATTAATAAAAATGCAACTTGAATATTCGTGATATTAATTATCACATTTGAATTTATTATTAAATTCAACTAGTTCTGAAAATGGTCAGAACTGTTAGATATTCTAACTTTATAGTGAATGTGCCATTTTTAAATTTCAAATTGACATGTTTGGTAACATGTCTATTATTATATTGACCCAAATTCATATAATGTTTGTTCATTTCTTTGGCATAGGGTCAGTTTCTTCTTATTTTCTTTGATTAAAATTATTATTACATTTAAAAATGCGCAAAAAGAAAGAAAGGCAAACGTTTCGGCCACATATGGGGGCCCTCTTCAGTGCCATAAATTCAAAGATTAATTCAAAATTTATGTAAAGAATTACAATATAGAAGATAATCAAAAAAGAATTATAATAAAAATTAAAAACTTATCACATAGCTTGCAATTCAAAATGAAGTAGTCCAGTATGCAGCATCACGAATTGAAAAATTACGTGAAGTTCACTATGAATAAAAAACCGGATAAATTAAAAAACATAACAAATTTTGCACACGAACCGACCGGAATTTTTTTCAAAAAATGTTTATTATTAATGAATGATGCCAAATTGGTTCACAATGGCAAAACGCGAACAAGTTTTACATTAATGAAAACTTCTCGTGAAGACTTTAAAACCGGCGTCTCTCACAGAATGATCTGAACTGTTTTAAAATCCGACTCGGGACATGTGGCTTTGCTGACCGAAAATTTTTCTCCTATAAGCAATCCTGAGAGGTTCTTTTCCTCCTTGAAGAAGACTATTGTCCTGTACTTAGTTAAGAAATTCGAGACGTTTATGATGATTTTCACGAGTGGACGAAGGCGTTTATTTTTCAAGAAAACGATTTTGTATATAGGCTTCACGGACAATCCATTTTACACTGAATTTGCAAGCAAGACGTTACATAAAGATAAAATATTATAATATCCATATATGTAATTTTACTCCATATTTAAAAAAAAATTGAAAGTTGTTTATTTTCACATTCAGATTTATTCTGAGATGTTTTGGAAAAATGATAATAAATTTATCTTTAAAAATTAATAAAAATGCAACTTGAATATTCGTGATATTAATTATCACATTTGAATTTATTATTAAATTCGACTAGTTCTGAAAATGGTCAGAACTGTTAGATATTCTAACTTTATAGTGAATGTGCCATTTTTAAATTTCAAATTGACATGTTTGGTAACATGAAATAAGAAGAAACTGACCCTATGCCAAAGAAATGAACAAACATTATATGAATTTGGGTCAATATAATAATAGACATGTTACCAAACATGTCAATTTGAAATTTAAAAATGGCTATTATTAATATTAAGTAAAAGAACAGAGAAAAATAAATGCCCGCGCCATTCAGAAATTTGATTTCAAAAGCATGTCAATTTGAAAAACTTTCATTTCAAGTGTACTCAAAATCGAGAATTCACCAGAATTCAAATTTGGAGGATTCAGCATATAAAATCAAAAAATTTTAGAATACTGAATTTACACCTGAAAAATGAATTTAATAGCAATCAATGCTTTTATGAAAAATAACAATAAAATTTGAAAATGTTTGACATTTTTCCTTCAAACTGATGGGTCAACGAATCTAGAATAAGTTTAGCTGTTACTGGGTAGACGGTAGCTTTAAAAATAAAAAAATGGTCACGTGAAACGCACAAAAGCACTCGGCTCAAGGAAAGAACAACAAACAACGAATCTCTCCGACGATTTACATGCATAAACCGACCCCTTTCTCTTTTCTACTTTTACCTCAACCCTCTGCATAGCCTTTTGTTTCTTTCTCCACCTTCGGCTTTTCCAATCTCCCTTTCTTTCTCTTTTATCCTATAAAACCAAGCACGTCTCGGCGTGTGGCAAGTCTGGTTTTATTTAAAAACCAGGACCACGTGGTTATGAGTCTGCACTAGGATTTAATTCCGGGAACGTTGTCACGCGTGACAAACCGCACTTCCGTTGACAATATTTTTTTCCAAAAACCTGTTGAACGAGAAAGTATGCAATTCTGAAAAGTGAGAGATAATTGGGAAAACAGTCTTTGGCAGTCACTTTGCACTAAAAATAGTTAATAAAAATAAATAAAATTCTTGCAAAGAATTTCGTATTTTTTACTTTATTCATATCTGGAATAGTTTCACTGCGTTTGGGAATATACTTTACTTGTATAGTTCACTGGGATGTTAAATTTCTGTTAGATAACAATAGCATTCACTATAATACAGAATGTCAAAATACTTGTACAATTCAACACGGAAAAAAATGTGTAGCTGTCACAGGGATTTTTTAGGTTATATCAGCCATATTTATGGTTAGGATAGATAATAATATAGCTGAAACAGTGATATGTTTCTTTGTATCAGCTACACATTTTTTTGCGTGAACACAAATTTTTAAGAAAAGAACATGAAAGAAGAGAAAAACAACGAATAATCCTTTCTATTCTTTCGTTCTCTTTTATTCGTGGAAACAAAAACACCCTCTCTAAATTTGAATCAGTCAAAATCTACTGAAATAATCAGTGAAATTTGACTGATTTGACAGTGAGAAGTATTTTTTCACTGATGAATCAGTAAAAAGGCAAATCACTGATTTAATCAGTGAAAATTTGACTGATTCAGATTTAGAGACCACTTTTTACAAGAAGAAATTTTTCATTGATTTGCAGTAAATCCACATTTCTAGACAATTTCAGGAATATTTGGAATTGAGCTTTTCTAACTCGAATTTTGAAGGTACTCCACAGCAAGCAGTTGAGCAATAATAATTTTCCACCTACACTGAGAGAAAAAATAATGTCACCGCAACAAAATAGTTTTGTTAAACAGATTTTGTTGTCAATACTAAAATTTGGTTGGCATTACAAAAAGAATGGTTAATGTTACCAAAAAATGTATTTGGTTCGAACAAATAATTTGATTGAATGCCTTGGTTAAACCACCTAAATAATTTGGTTGTCCCGACAAAATGTATTACCACTCATGTGTATTGTTTTGTTTATATCAGTATTTCGTTCGCGTCGCACGCAACCGGCACATCATCCTATCTTTCCTCTTCATAAAATATGTTACGAGAGTTAAACTAGGGCGTAAGGTGGCGCTAGTATTAATTATGTTCTGCTAGACCACATAATACACAGAAAAAATACGAAAAAGTGGCAAATTAATCTCTAAACAAACCATGTTACAGAGTAAAAATTATTTTAAACTAGTAGTTAAACTGTTTTCATATTATTGTGTTATTTTCCATGTGTTACGTGCTTTGACAGTGCAAAGTTACTACTAGCGACACCTGAACTCTGGTGACATATTTCAATTCCTCGATACACAGGTCTGGTCACGCGGCTCTTTTCTTTGATTCGATGTAGCAAACTTTACCGAGAAACCACATGTCTTCATTTTCGCCGTTCACCGAAATTTAATTTAATCGAATTCGCGACTTCATATTTATTGATGTCTGACTTAAAAGTGCAGCAACTCTTTGAGGAATGGGGCTTACCAGGCCTGATAAATACCTTCAAAGGTAAATCTAACCCTAATCTAACCCTAATAGTGCATTTAATCAAAAATATTCATTTATCATTTTTCACTTTTATTTTGGGATTAAAATCAATATGGCAGAGTCTTGCAAAGTGATTGTTAAAAATCTTACCAGAAAGTGTTCAGAAAATGTTAACAATGTAAATAATGATACATGTAGTTGACTTTTTTCTACTTTTATGATTTGTAGATTCGAATAACCTCGGAAATTCATATTTCTCTTTCCGTGCACAGAAATATGTTTTATCTGTGCAAAAAATATTGCTAATTTAACAAAATTATGAATTTCCTTCAACAAAACGATTTTGTTCTACTAAAAAAAGTATGCTCTCCTAACAAAATAATTTTGTTCTTGGAACAAAATAATTTTGTTGAATCAACAATAAGTTTTGTCATACTAACAAAACACTTTTGTTATCACTACAAAATTATTTGGTTGAGTGAAACTAAAAATTCAACAAAAAAATTTGGTTGGTCCAACAAAACATTTTGTCAGCTGTATATCAAACAAATTATTTTGTTGCGACAACCAAATTTTTGTTGGCACTACCAAACTGTTTTCTCAGTGTAGTCAAAAAAATATTTTTTTCTCTACTCTACATCGATATTTAGCCTTGTCGGTGTCGTTTTGCGTGCGGAATGTTGATTTTCCCGCACTATTGCGGTAGAATTTTAAGTATGCGGAAAATCAACTTTGCGCGCGCAAAACGATACCGATTCGGCTAACTTTTGGTGTACAGCGAACAAAAAAATTTTATTTTTGAAAAAATGATAAAAGTATGAAAGGAAATTTTTATTTTTGCCCTAAAATTGATCTTCTTTTGGTTATAAAAAAATAATTAATCAATTACAATAATCATGTATACTTCACTAAGATAAAATCGTATTAAGAAGCTACAGTTCAAATTTCAAGTAGATTGGATAGAAATGACTTGAATTCTACTGCTTGCCGATTCCAAAAGCGTATAATTTTGAGAGAAATGCGTTTAAAGTTTTCAAAGTAGGTTTCCTCTATAAAATGTAAAATGTTGTGGGTTGAAAATTTTGTTTTCAAACCAAAATAACGATAATATGTATTTTCTCTGATCATAATACGTCATTCAAGCCAAAAAAATTTGATTTTCCCAAAAATTTCATATAGATTGTATCCCTTTAAGGTAGTTGATCCACGAAAATTAGACCTCAGGCAAAAATAGACAATTTTGCTTTCAAGAATACCAATATTATTATCGAAGGGCTATTTTGGGAGAGAGAAGATTAATTTCCATGGAAAAAATTTGAAATACAGAAAAATAATTTCATTAATAAATTTTATTTTTGCCTCAACTTTTTTTCTTATCGCTTCTTATCAAATTTTAAAAAATTATGCGATTTTAATAAATTACAAATCACTTTTTTAAGAAAAAGATTCCCCACAATTTAACCATTTCCAATTTTCGAAAATGATTAAATTATTATCAAATTCAGCAATTTGTTTATAAAAATTTCGTTTTGGAAAATGTTTTTTCAATGGTCTCAGCCCTTAAAGAATTTATTTTTAAAAATCAGAAATGGTGAAGTTGTGGGAAATTTTTTCACTGAAAAAATGATTCATGATTTATTAGAATCGCATAATTTTTTAAAATATGGTAAGAAGCAATAAGAAAAAAAGTTGGGTCAAAAATAAAATTTATTATTAATAAAATTATTTTTCTGTTTCAAATTTTTTTCATGTAAAATAATCTTTTCTTTTTTAAAATAGCCCTTCAATAATAACTTTGCTATTCTTGAAAGCAAAATTATCTATTTTTGCCTGAGGTCTAATTTTCGTGGGTGAAAACTACCTTAAGGGGACTAGGCAATCATTTTTCGAAAATTTTTAAATTTTGTTTTCGTTCTCTCAGAATAGAATGATAGAAAGTACTTAAAAATTCTTTTGTTTCGTGTTTATTCATATAATGTAGAGTAAAATAAGCATCATAGAAAGTAATATTGTAGCAAAATGGTGGCGCAGATTTTTAAGGTTTAACGTAATTTTTCTTGGTTTTACAGTGATTGCGAACGAACGAAGGTTGAAATCGGCTTGAAAAAATTTAAGAATACGTGAAATATATATCTTTTGCAACGAAACCTCCGATATAATCTGTAAAACCTTTTATGTTTCCAAAAAAAATTCATAAGTTGGGACTTTTCGGTGGCGTGCAGAAAAATGTCAAATTTTATGGAAAAAACCAATTTTTCGAATTCAAAATGAATCCTTTTGTTTTTCTCTTTATTTGTATAGGTTCCGTGGGGAACTGGATCTAAGAAGTAGATTTCTTTATTGCAAAAGTCAATCACATTGATTTATAAAGATATCACTGCAAAACCAAGAAAAAATACGTTAAACTTTAAAAATCTGCGCGGCCATTTTGCTACAATAATATTACTTTCTGTGATGATTTTTTTTTAGTCTACATTACATAAATAAACACGATTCTAAAGAATTTTTCAGTACTTGCTTTCATTTTTTTGTGAGAGAGTAGGAGAAAAGTGTAAAAATTCTCGAAAAACTATTACCTAGTTCCCTTAAAGGGTTAGGTCTATTCGATCTGTCCTAAAATGAGGCTTTTTTGGTACTTTTTTAGGGTGACCAGTACTGATTTTGAAAATGTAGGACATCCGGACTTCAAAATGAAGGACAAAATAGGACATAAGACATGTAAATAGAGGGCATAGTATGACTAAAATAAACATTTGAAATTCGTTTGTTTTTCATAAAGTTTTTTTATTAGTTATTTTTTAAGTCATAAATTCTTTGAAGTTTTTCGAAGGTTTTTAAGAGGTTAATTTCTATTAAAAAGAATTGAAAAATACTGTTTTTAAAATTCTGGCCAAATCCCCTACAAAGTCAGAAATCCTGCAAGACAAAAGTCGCATGCCTCAAAAAGAGGACATTTCCGGGGAAATCAATGAACACGATTATGAAAACATATTTATTTGTGACAAAATGGCAGCAGTTTGAATAAAAATTTTTAATTTTTACCTATAAATTGACCCCAATTTGTTTATATTTTAAAAATATTGTTGATCAATCTTGAAATCGCATGTACTTCTCTAGAGAATCTATCTAAGAAGCTACAGTTAAAATTTCTTATAAATTGGATGAAAATTGAAGAAATTATGTTTTTACCCGATTTTGAAAACATAGTTTTGAGAAAAATGTGTTTCATATTTTAAACCCGCGTTTGGAGCGCTCGGAGATGTTTCAGAAATTAAGCTCTCAGAAGCATTTAAAAAATTTTCCAGTTATAATTCCTTTTGGATATCATTCTTGGGATGTTTATATAAAAAAATCGAGTTTTGACAATATTAAAATAGATATAACCCAATAACCACTATCCAAATATGTACTGAGGAGTAATTAAATACTTAATTAAATTATAGGACACAACTAGATAATAATTATTATTTGACTCTGGCTGTCAGCTCAATTTCATATAATATTGTATAATTTAATGAAGTATTCAGCACTCGGGTGTTAAACTGTTATAGGGTATAGGGACTAATTGTTGAGTAATTAAGGCAACTTGAAACTTTGATATCTCTTTTGTTCTAAACATAACATATGCAGAAATTTTATTTCTGCGTTCTTTCTCCATCCAAAAAATAAAAACACGAAAAATGGCGCAAAGCTGACAATCTAACTTCAAAATTTAAAAATTTAAGTAAAAAATATGGAAAATACTAAATATTTTTACGTTTTTCGGTTAAAATAAGTTTCGCCCCTTTAACCATCAAAATTATATATTTGGGCTAAAAACATACTCTCGCGATCGATAATCGACAAAAGTGTAGGAGTAAAAAAGCCAGTCACCAATTCTCAAGTCATATCGTTGAAAAATGAAACTTCACAAAAGTTATCACCAATTAATGGAAGTTTTATTAAAAATAATAATAAATTTACAATTTTCACTGAAAGTAATAACTCTCTAAAATCTGAATCAGTGAAAGTCACTGTGAAATAGTGGATATACACTGTTTATCGGATATAAGTTTACCGCCTGAAGTATGCATCAATATAACTGCCAATCAGTATACCCATATGGGTATATTGGGTTTTATTTGGTTTTATTTGGTTTGAACGTTAAAAGCTGACTTCAGCGAATGTTTCGGATTGGAATTCAATCTGAGCGAATCGGAACTATTCTTAGCCATTCCGATATCTGTATCCGAGCCAATTCGAAAAACGGTTTATATCTCGTTTAATGAGAAACAGTATAAAATCAATCCGATTTAATTTAATTTATTTCGCTTCAATCCTAAGCATCAATCCGAACAATTCTGAACCAAGTTTTCAATCCGAATCATTCACCAAACGAGATACAAAACGTTTTACGGATTCGTTCGGAATTATTCTAAATGACTCGGATTCGTAGATTTTCCGAAACTTTTGCCAAAGCTGCCAAAGCCCAGTCTATTTCCATACGGGTTAATGAAAATTTATAGATTTTTCCTAGGTAAACAATTTTGCATCATAACGTTTTTCGTACCTCGCATAATTTGACTGAAAAATGAGATTTGATTATTGATTTTTTTAATACTTTCAAATATTGTAATTTTCCTAATTTTGTTTTGATTTGAAAATTTCATAAGGAAAATTTAAAAAGTTTTTTGAATACAGACAAATTGAAAGAAAACCTTTTTTTGAAATCAGGGCCTAAAGAAACTTGAAAATTCGTTAATAAAAAAGGATGTGAAATTTTACACAAATCTGAAGTCTTCTCATATAAGTACTATATATTCTCATTTATGTAAATGACTGATAAAATATAATATCCTCTTAGTGAACTTTCACACGATATTCAAGCTGAAATTCCCTTTAAGGATTATTTTGTCTTCCTTTCAACCCCAAGAAAATAAATATCTGACTTTAGGTGTGAAGCTCAAGGGTGCGATCTCATCAGCATTGACAGATGATTCGACAAAGCAAGAATGTCAGATTATCCGATGAGCTTGCATTTTTTTCTATTCATCGATTATAATCAGCACTTTAGCTTAATAAAGGGTGCAGGAAAGGCAGTTCCATCTCTTATTGTATAAAGTAAACGATTTTACTTGACCAAACGAATATCTCGATTGAACAAAAAGCAAAAGAGGCAGACAGAGGCAGACAGAGTTTGCTGATAGTCGCTTCGATCGATATTCAAGACGAATTTCGTCTTTAAAGACGACTTTAGCGATTTTAAATTTTATCATCTTCTTTCATCGGAATTCACAGTTAAAATCAGTTGGAAGTATTTTTTGACACATATTTCTAACAGAATACTTGAATTAAGAAAAAAATTTTCCGCCTAGCGGGCACATTCTCCCGTGTAGTAATTTCTATAGGGGCCTAGTGGGGCCCTGGCGAGTTTGCTCTATTTCTAGTCGGGATCTACCGTGGAAAACTAGTTAGGGCCCCGTCGGTACTTTCCCACTAGACTTTCTAGTAGGGGTTTAGTGAGGTCAGCCCTTGCACTACCCCACCTACAAAAAAGGAAACCATTAGGGTCCTATTGGACCTACGCATTGTATTTAAATGCATATATCAGCAGAGTCACGTGACCAATTTTTTTCAGGTATCTCACTGAAAAATTAATAAATAAAAAGGATTTTCCACACTGAGAGAAAAAGTACAGGGAAGATTCGAGTTAAGACTCTAATATTTACCTTCCTTAACGGCAACGGAGGGATATTCACTTGGAATGTTAAGTTTACTTGTTTTAACAGTAAAAAATCTGTTTTCAAGCTAGAAAATTTTTTCTGAGTAAATTCACAGCACTTTTTCGTTACACATACACCGAAAAAAAAATCTCAGTAGGTTTGACTACTTTTTAACTTACTTTCCGTAATTCGTAAAGGTCCCAAAGTGTCATTTTTGAAATTACCCGTGCAGAAATTGCCCAATTTGTTTCCAAGTTCCGATCCGGGTCCGATCGGATTTTCCACATGTGGCCGCAGGAGGGCACATGGTGTGGCCCAGGTTGGAACCACATCGGATTATGATAGACAAGATTATTTTCGAATTTTGTGTTGTGGTCATTATTTTTTATATTGTATATTCAATTTTCCAAAGTGAATTTTTTAGAAAGAAAATGATTAATAATGTAATTTATTTTTAGATTTAGAAAAATCGAATAGTTCTACTGACTACGAAAAAGGGTTTAAAAATTATACTGTTTTTATACTTTTAATTATACTGTTGCATCACTAATCTGAATTAATGAAAGAAATTTTTTTGAACCAACTATTTATTGTTATTAAACGAAAAGCCTTTAAATGTTACTATTTTTAAAAATACAAAATTAGAAGGGGCCATATCTGGACCAGATCGGGCCCCCATTTTACAAGCCCAGATCTCGGCCCAATCGGGTAGGGCGTTTCATTACTGGTCTAGTGCTAGACAGATTACCCTATCGGGGCCACATTTTTCCCAATCGGGGCCCGATCGGCGCCCCACCAAAATTTCTGCACGGGTAAGTGAACTGCAGGAATATAGGTAAATCAAATAAGAGCAGTAGTTGAATTGATGAATATTCTTAGTAGATTTCGAAACTTTATTTACTTTCAAGTAGTCACTAACTTACTATTTTATAATTATATAATTTATTATATATTTATATTATATTATATAAGTTAATTTCTTGTAGTTTGATACTGAAGCTCAAGTCAATTTGATAATATTGTAGATATGAATTACATTTTCTCAAAGTTACTAAATTTGTTTTTGATTTCAAATGAAAAAAGAAATTCAATTTACTTAAGGCTCTATCAGCCTTACGGAACACATTTTCATCATGAAACTCGCGCTTCGCGCTATATTTTCTGTATACATTTCTGTAATTCTAATAAATTACATGATGTAAATGATTTATTTTCTTTCAAATATCTATAAAAGGAACAAGAATCGTTGATTTTATTTGAGAAGTCGTTTTCTTATTATAACGCTTGTTTTGTATCCTACATATTTTGGTTAACAAATGTTATTTTTGATTTTCAATATTTAAAATCAACATATAAAATATAAATCTTGGCAAAAAATGTCCTTCTGAGAATTTGTAGACCTAATGTAGACAAATAATTTTCCATCTGAATGTTTTTTTCGTATGTCACATATTTTGTTCAAATAATGGAATTTTTTAAATTTAATCGTATTTTTTGAAATCAAAATGAAAAATATACGTTTTATCAGAAACTATGTCGGGCAAAATTTCAAATAGTCAATAGTATTTTTATAAATTAAAAACAAACGTATACATCTTATGAAAAAATGTTTCAATTTAAACTTGTAGATTTTTATGTAGTAAACAATTTTGTGTCATAACTTTTCTTCGTGTTTCGTATAATTTAACTTAAAAATTAAATTTGTATATTGACTTTTTTCAAAAGTTTTAAAGTACTTTAATTTTTCTAATTTTAGTTTAATCAAAAAATATTATTAGGATAATTAGTATAGATTCATGAGAACTATCAGAAACCAGTATTGGAATTTTGGATTTTTTCATAAAGTTTTTTTCAAAAACACAAAAAATGCTCCTATTTTGACAATTTTGGTCGGATGTGGCTTGGTAATGAAATTTTCCTTACTTTTTCGCCTCCGATAAAGTATGCCAAAGCACAATTCAATTCGATAATTCTATCGAGAGTTATCGAGTATACGACCTACTACTACGTAAAGATTTGATGAAAATTTCGAGTCATTTTTCACATGAAACTAATACCTCCTCATTGATGATGAGAATGTAAAAAACATCGTAAATTTTGAGATTTTTCTGCAAATTTACGTTACTGTCTGCCTTTCGAAAGCAGAAACAAGTTTTTAATTCTGTACTTAATGTTTCAATAATTAATTTCACAACACCAAGGAAAAGTAAATTTCGTTTAAAAATGCGATTCTGCATATAAAGTACGTGATTAAGTTATCCGAGATCCTGGCCAAAGGAAGGTAACATACAAAAACATATATTTAACAGAAAAAGAGATAGAATATAAGAAGATATCCGTAAAAAAACTTATTTTTAAAAGCAACACAATCAAGAATTCAGGCCATCAATACTCTTTGCAACAGTAATCGCACTATTTACAACGAAATATCTTCTTGCTAAAGTTCACTTGGTTTTTTTAATATTTGCTCTCTTCGAAAATTCCTCTGGAATTTTTATCGAAACGAGGAGTTAAGATGGCTTTGTTAAAGTGACCAATTGTGCTTTGATTTATTATTTTCTTCGGTTGCGAACTTTACGGGTTCCAAGGTTGCATTCGGCTTTCTTCCCGATATTTAATGATCGTTCTTTTGATTTATAATCGCGAGATGAGCCACGGATAATGACTAATGCGCCTAAAAAAAGGGCCAGTATTACTCACATCGCGAGAACAAGTTCCCCCTCTTGTACTAAATTCTTCCTCTCGGGTAATCAATTCAATCTTGTGTAATCTTGTCTAAAACTACCACTTAGCCTCGATAAGAAAAGGTTTTGAGGTAAATTAATATCTACGTCGATCAGGAATCGAATAGCATGTTATTTTGTCGTGATAAAATCCACATGAAAAAATTATTTGTGAGGAAGGGTTAATGAGTCCCTGGAAAAGGAAATCGAGTTTAAGTGGATAAAGTGTGTTTATTAGTTTTCGGAATTTTTAAAATATTCAAACTGTGAAATATTACTTTTCTCTATGATCAATATTTAACATTATTTATTTTACGTATCATAAATATAAAATAGGTTATATTAAATTTTTATTTGTATCTTCGCTAATTAATGTTATTTGAATATTTGAGATATTCTGTAAATTATGTTACGAGGAATAATTTCAATGCAATTTCAATATCGTTGAAAGCTTTTTAACTGCTTTGGACTCAAAATATTATATTCCATTTGCTTTCGTTATTTGGAATAATTGATATCATTATTTTTCTCTATTAATGTTATACTCTTTTTGAAAAGCTATAACATTCCATTGAGACAAACGTGGAATTCAAAATATTACTTGATCATCAAAATTTTTCTGGGTTTAAAAATATCTCGTATTGTCAATTGAATTTTTGGAGCATACCTTGGAATTATATTTTATTATGTTCTACGTCTTGATTGGTGGATAGTAGTTTTATTTTTATTTTTATGCTTTTCATTTGTAAACTATATTCTTTTCTAACTTGTCGAATTTCCTAATTTACTCGATTTTCTAAATTGTTGACAAATTTTACGATTTTAGAGAAATAAATAAAATTTTGAAATCTTTAAAACTTTAAGGTAGTTATGCCAACAATTAGGTCTTTGGAAAAAAAGTTTTTCTATGATTTCAAGACTTAAAATTACATTATCAGTCGTGTCTTATGAAAGAAAAAAAAACATTTTTTTTTATGGAAAAAGTTCAAAACTTACGAAAAATAATACTTTTAATAATCTTTCTTCTAATAGAATTTTTCCTTCTTATCGCTTTATACCAATTTTATTTTTTTACCAAAGCGGAAAATTTTTAACGTCTGAAACCATTAAAACAATATTTTTATGATATACAATATATATATATTAATATTATATATATAATATCAATATATATTTTTATAATCTGAAGATTATTTACTTATCTTCAATGTTGGAAATGTTATAATTAAAAATAATATTTTTCCCGAAAAATAACTCATGATTTATGAAAATCGAATCATTTTTCAAAAAATTGGTGAGAACTGATAGTAAGGAAAGATTCTATTAGGAAAAACATTATTAAATGTATTATTTTTCGTAAGTTTTAAATTTTTTCATGAAAAATAATGTTTTTTCTTTCGTAAAAAACGACTGATAATATATTATTTCAAGTCTTAAAATCATAAAAAAAAATTTTTTTCCGGAGACCTGTTTTCTCGCACGACAACTACCTTAAGAATATGAGGGAAAATCTTCTGAAGGTTTCTTCAAGTGGAGGTCTGTAACCAAACTTGTCTCTTTCAAGTAGAAGACTGTTAGCTAGATCTCTTCTTTACGAACTCTCGAGCATCTTCAAGAGCAATTGAGTTAGAACAACGTATTTATACAAACTTAAGAGTCATGTATCCTCTCATAACTTAAATTTACCAATTTTGAACTAAGTTTTCTTCCAGTCTAACACATTCATCCAATAAATATTCAATTCTAACACTTTTCCCTTTTGACATTTTTAAAAATCTTTTTAAAAAAATCGGTTTTTTTTTCTTTTTAAAATCTTTTACCAAATGCACTAAACAAAATGATTTTGTTCAACGAGCCAAAAATTTTTTCTGGATGAATCAATTCATTATGAATTTAGAAATATAACAGTTATACAATGATTTAAGAAGAAAAAAGTAAAAATTCAAAATTCCTTTTTTCTTAACAAATCACATGACACAAAAAAAAGAGCAGTGCATCACATTTTTTATACCTTGAAAATAATTACAGAAATAATCCTCAAATTTTTTTTTGAATTCTTGTCATTTTGGCATAGGGTCAGTTTTTTTATTTTATTTTTATTTGAAAATTATTATCAATGGTGTAAATTAAACGACGCAAAAAAGAAAAGCAAACGTTTTGGCCACACATGGGGATCCTTTTCAGTGCCATAAATTAAAAGATTACATGCCAAAACAACAAGGATTCAATAAAAATTTTCTAATATTTGGGTCAATATAATAATAGACATGTTGTCAAATATGTCACATTATAATCCTGAGGATATTTCTGATATCTTCCGTTATTTTCAAACTAAATAAAATTTAAAAAACAGTATGTCGAATTTTACACAAATTTAATACTGTTTTATATGTGACAATAATGTAAAAAAGATAGAACAAGATTAATACGGGTAAGATAGTAACTAAATAGTTAGATAATAAAGATTAATGAATCATAAAAAAAGGTAGAACAAAAAGAATAGAATAATTTTTGATTTAAAAATTAGTGGAAAAAAATCAACATGGATAATAAAACGATACATGATCTCAAAAATAAATATAATAGAAAAGGATTGAGCTTAAGAGGTTAGGGACAATAGAAGACCAAAAAAAGACTTTTTTACGAATTTTTTTTCAAGACTGGTTTATTTATTTTTTGATCACGGTTTTTTGAATTAAATAATACATGTTTCATGAAGTTACAATAATTTTTTCATCGCGAAATATTAATTTTTATGCGAATTATAAGCAAATTTGTCAAGGGCCAAAAAAAAGGCGATGTGCGGTTCCCATTGCTGTTCAAAACTGAATTATTTTTAAACAAAAATTCCAACGGAATTCTTTGGTAAATTGTTCTCGCTACTGCGTGGACGAAGGCTTTTGAAATTTCTTTATTTTTTACAAAATGACGGATTTGTAGAGTCAACATTCATTTTTCGCTTCAAAAAACGTTTATTTTTCAGCTATAAAAAAAAAAATATTTATCGGACTAAAAATTCCTTTGTCCTCGCACTAAATATTGATATTTTATATAAATGATTAAAATTTTAAAGGGATCGGTCGAGCCGTTCTGGAGATATCTTGAGAAGCAATTTTGTCTTATCAGTTGTGTCTTGTGAAATAAAAAACTTACGCAAACAATATTTTTAATAATGTTTGTTGTATAGGATTTTGCTATACTATCACTTCTTACCAATTTTTTGAAAAATGATTGAATTTTCATGAATCATGGCTTATTTTTTCAGGGAAAATATTCTCTACAACTCTTCTCTTTTCAATTTTGAAAATAAGTAAAAAATCTTGAATTATGGTTTATTTTTTTAATTTACTTACTTACTTATTTTTACTTTAACTTCGCTTTTAAAATGAAAAACAGAAGAGTTTTAGAGAATATTTTCCCCGAAAAAATAAGCTATGATTTCTGAAAATCTTATCATTTTCAGAAAATTGGTAAGAAGCAGTAAAGAAAAACAAAAAGTGGTCAAAGAAAAAATGTCTTTGAATTAAAGAAAGTTTTGTTGATTCTAAAAAATTTTCTTTGATACAAAGAAATAGATTTGTTTAAATTAAAGAAAATTTTTTTGAATCAACAAAACTTTCTTCAATCCAAAGAAATTTTTTCTTTGACTGTGTATCAAAGAAACTGTTTTCTGGGTTCAATTTTTATTGTCGATTTTTTAAAATATCTGATTGACCCTAACCTCTTAATAGGTGACTATGAACATTTAATTGATAATCTCTGATTTTGATAGAATTATAAATACAAGAGGAATTTTTGCAACATTTGACTAAAATTATTGAAAGTGAAATGATAGAATATTGATTTATTGAAAAATTAAATTCAAACTCGTATCAATACGAACTCAAATTCATCTTAACGTCCAAACAAAAGTATAAATCAAAATTTTAAGAATTAAAAACCGTTTCAACTCTCAAAATACAAAAAGCGACCAAATTTGGACCAAACAAATTTTCTAGGCTCAACGATTATGAGAAACGAAGAAAAAATGAGGAAAGAAAAAAAAAGGCAAGCTTTCAAAAACCCTTCCTTCAAAAAAGGACGAAAAAAAAAGAAGGAAGGGGTTTTGGAACGTTATCTTCTTTTTTCTTTCTTCCTTTTATAGGTTTCTCATAATCGATGATCCTAGGAAATTTGTTTGGTCCAAATTTGGTCGCTTTTTGTATTTTAAAAGTTCGAACGGTTTCGAATTCTTAAAATTTTTATTTATACTTTTGTTTGGACTTTAAGATGAATTTGAGTTTGTATTGATACGAGTTTGAATTTGATTTTTCATTAAATCAATATTCTATCATTTCACTTTCAATAATTTTAGTCAAATGTTGCAAAAAATCCTCTTGTATTTACTCTCTATATTTGAATCAGTCAAAGTCTACTGATTATCAGCAAAATTTGACTGATTCAAATAGCAAAAAAGAGGTGACTGTAAATCAGTCAAATTTAACTGATTATTTCAGTGAAAATTGACTGATTTTACAGTGAAAAGTATTTTTTAAACTGATGAATCAGTGAAAATTAACTGATTTAACAGTGAAAAATATTTTTCACTGATGAATCAGTGAAAAGGCAAATCACTGATTCAATCAGTCAACATTTGACTGATTCAGATTTAGAGAGTATAATTCTATAAAAATCAGAGATTATCAATTAAATGTTCATAATTGAATAATAATATTATGTACTTGTAGAAATTGATCCAATAAATCAGTCTCTTACAAAAAATAATCTTGTGACTAAATAAAGACATCACTTTAGTCATGCCTGACACTCAAGTGTATGGATGAATTATCAAGCACAATTATATTTATATTACTCAATCATCAAACCTTCTTGAATGAAGCATTCATTACTTATCTCGTTACAGATATTATTGTTCTCTGGGTTTTATAGCATCTTATCCAACTGCGAAGGCCTTTCGTAATTCACTAATCATCAACTGTAGATTTCTCGACAAAAGTTCCTATTCTCACAATACAATCATTGTAATTAGTCTTTGCATGCTGAGGTGAAACATTCAAAACATATCATTACTAGATCCATTTATTCACACACATATTTAGTATGATGATTAGTACGGAATAATGCACGCGGATTTAATATCTGTCTTCCGTTCTCAACGATCGTTAAGCCAGACATGTAATTACGCTGTTACCTTTGATATAATGCTCTCGCTCTTTATCGACACCTTCGATCGTTCCATTAATTTCATTTCATCTTGCATTCACCAAACAGAATATATTTTTCACGACAGACGTCATTTCTCATACTCAGGTCGTTAGTTTCAAAAGTACTACACTAAAATTATCTTCAGATAGAAAAAAATATGAAAATTATACATTTATGCATTTATCTAATATAATTATCTAATTACACACTAATGAAATAACTTTTAAATAATAATTGCTAAAAAAATATTAAGGCTGTAAATTAGTGTTTTGTTGCTTGGTAAGAAAACAAGTTTTTGTTCCAGTATCCTTTCAATAACTTTTTCTTATACTGTTGGCAAGCATGGAAAGAGTTCACTAATTTTTTCTCAGCCTTCAGTAAATTATTCGCCATGATTTATGGACCGCCTCGTCATCTATTTTGAGAAGCGGGAATAAGTCAAAGGAACATGTTTGCAAAGGAATTTCACTTCAGGGGTCAGGCAGGTGACGATTTACGGTACACCAGTATAATAGATCATATCATTGTCTGATTTATTTTGATCTGCAAATCACAAGAAGACCTCAATCTCTGCAGCTTTTTAGTCATGCAAAAAATCATGACATTCTTAAAAGAACAATTTAAATTAAAACTCTACGTTTCATCGAGTCTTGAACGAAAAAAATAATTTGCCTAGTCATTAATCGATTAATCTATAACCTACCGATGATAATCCAGATTAACTATTTGCTTTGACTGTCGAGATTAATATTTCTAGCCGAGGGCAATTAATTATAAATTAGAGGAATAGAAGGAATTTAATTATCATGTCAGCCTTCAGACAATAATTAAAATGTCTAGAGTGACTTCGACTCAACCAAACAGAAGTTTAGATGATTTTACTTTTTGGTCTGGCAAATAAAATAGATAGTTTTAATTAACATTTCTTCGAATAAAAATTTGCAACTCCTAATCAAATTTGTTTTTGAAAATACAGCGCTATCAAGAAATTGTATAGAACATTTGAAACAAGTACCGCTAGGTAATATCCTGCCGAGGGCCAACCGAGGAAATGTCTAGACTTCCCTATTTAGAAAATCAATCTGCGGCCTCACAAGAGCCAATATTCATTTTGGCCATAAATAGGTCTTGTTTACCCGGACTTATCATTTTTAGTGTTGAATTAAATTTTGTTCTCAAAAATTCTGTAGCCTGGGCTGAAATTGACAGGCCTGCCTCTATCTCTCCATGAGATGTTAAACCAGCTAGACATGTATGAAATAAGATATTTATGCAACAGAATTCAGTGCCAATTTGAAGAAAATGTTTCACTAACAGAAATTTAGTTAAATTAATTAAAGAAATGGGTTGGTAAACAATCAACCAAAGTTTTGATTTCTTCAAGCAAATATTTGGTTTTTTATTACATTTTTTATTGTTTCAACTAAATTGTTTTGCAGATTGAATAATTTGGTAGATTTTTTGGAATTCATTAACATTTTCTCAAATCAACCAAAATTTTTTTATATACACTGCGGGTCAAAAATTTAAGGTCACCTGTTGTTTAAGCCATTGTCGAAGTGTCTTAATTTTTCTAAAAACAAATTGAAATTTTATTTTCGATAATGATGGAATCAATGTTAATAAAATATTGCATCTAATTCTCCCAAGTTGAAGGCAAAATGTTAATTTTATAAAGATATATTACAAAAAAGATCGAAATTTCGATCTTTTTGGAAAGTGTTAATAACTCTAAAAATAAATAACATTTTTCAAAGATTTTGGTCTTCTTTTAAAAGTAATTCTTCATAGTAATTTGCTAACTTTTCAAGATATTTTTAGAATTTTTTCCTGGATTCTACCCTAGGTTCAAACATGATACAAAATAGTCGTGAAATTAAAAAATGTGTATCTTTTTACAAGAATTTTTTATAATTCAATGTTAATCATATTTTAATAGGATTTAGGAGTATTTAACAAAATATTGATATTTTTTATTTTATAACACATTTCTTACGAGATTTTTTACCATGTTTGACCCCAGGGTAGAATCCAGAAAAAAATACTAAAAATAACTTAAACAATTAGAAAATTACTATGAAGACTTACCTTCTAAACGAGACAACAATCTTTATAAAATGTTATTTATTTTTAAAGTTATTAACATTTTAAAAAAAGATTGAAATTCGACATTTTTTGTAATATATTTTCATAAAATTAACATTTTGATGATCCCGAGCGACTTTGACTTAACTCGCAAACAAGTGAACAAACTGTCCTAACTGAAAATCTCCTTTCCATTTTGACTCAACTGAAAATGTCAATTCAATTTTGACTTAACTGAAATGATTCTTGATATTTTGTTGTAAAATAAGTTTAAAAAATGTTTCATTGTAATGTTGCATCACAAAGTAACTTTTCGGTATTTGTTTTTGATTTTTTAAATTTTAGTTTTAAATGTAAATGACCGATTGGCAATCGATTTTTAATATTGTGTGGTAAAATTTTAAGTTTTTTTAAATCTTCCCCACAATACAAATTTTACGGCACTAGTGCGGGAAAATAAACTTTCCGCACGCAAAACGATACCGGCAAGGCTAACTTTCGGTGTACGGCGGACAAGAAAAATGTTTGCAACAAAAACACGAAAATTCATCACACTCTCGGGGTGTGGAATAAGAAAAATAAAAATTCCAATAAAATTAATTTATTTTTAAAATGGAAAATTCGAATCTGCAATAAAAAACTCACCCTCTAATTCTCTTTGATATTTTTTACCTCAACTGTCATTCTAAAACAGATTTAAATTAGTATTTGAAAATAAGATAAATCTAATAGATTGAATGAATGGATTCACAAACATTAAATGAGTTTTTTTGCCATTTTCGAATATTAAGTAAAAAGTATTCAGACGAAGCTGTCAGGAGATATAACGTAAATCTAGAGGAACGAAAGATGCAGAAGCGTGCCTTGGAACGCGTTACAAGGATCAAAAGGATCAATTCGCAAATTCAAGCGTGATACTCTTACATATCCTCCGGGATCTTCCACTAGTTCTTTTCTTAAAGTACTCTTTATGCTACTCGAGTTCTACACATACATATGTATGTACATTTTCCATTTCCTGTCAGAAAGTTATTTATAGGTAGAAATGAAAACGGAAGATCATTTTGTCTTGAAGTTTAATTTATTTTGAGATGGATTCATGTGGAGTTTTGGGTATAAAAATCTAAATGAAAAATGACAGGATAATTAACTTTTAAAGTTCAGAGATTCCCTATGAAGAATCAAGGTGATCAACTTAGTGAATTTTTCACAAATATAGTGATTTTCAAAAGAGTATTGGGATTTTTTTAAAGACTGAATAATTACAGTTTAAGGATTTTCAACAGTATTGAGTAAAAAATGAGCAATTTTTGTTCCTTATAGAGACAACTTTGTAAAACGATGAAAATATTCAAACAGGATTTTATGACAGACATTGACATAGTTTGACTCCAAAAGTCTAAAATTGATTATATTGAGTATTCTTTTTTAATTTACAAAATTCTGAAAAATTGTTATTGAGGCAAATTTTCTATAATTACTAATATTATTTTAAAAATTTGCTCTAGATTTGCACGTTTTAATGAAATATATTACTTAACAACAAAAAGTATTGAAATCAATTTATGATATTACAAAAACTAAAATTGAAAAAAATCGATATTTTCAACAATTTTTATTACAGTATTCAAAGTAATGACAGACTTTATAATGTCAATTTTATAATAATAAATAATGTTATAATTATAATAATAAATAATTAATAAAATTTATTTTATAATAAATAATAATGTTAATTAAGGGGTGTGGGTTTTAATTAATATGAATGGACAAAATTAATATAAGTATCTCTAAACAACACATTTTATTGTTAAGTAGTTTTTTGACTTTTGCATCTTTTGTTCCATCCTAAATTCAATTTCACAGAAATCCGAAATTTTGTAGTTGTATTAAAAATGTCTTCTTTCCACTCTCTAAATATTAATCAGTAAAAATCTACTGATTATCAGTGAAATTTGATTGACTGATTCAAATAGCTAAAAAGAGGTTACTGTAAATCACTCAAATTCCACTGATTGCTTCAGTGAAAATTAACCGATGTAACAGTGAAAATATTTTTTCCACTGATTCAATTAGTGATAATCAACTGATTTAACAGTGAAATATATTTTTTAACTGGTGAATCAGTGAAAAGGCAAATCACTGATTCAATCAGTAAAAATTTGACTGATTCAGATTTAGAGAGCAATCTATTTTTGCCGCAAACTACTCAAGATATTCAGATTTACTTTTTGTTAACAAAAGGTCTTGACAAAAATTAGGGTATGCAGTTAGCTCAGTTCTCTATTAAACAGTAATAATTGAGAAAAATCTTTTTAGAAACCAGTTTCTAATTTTTTAATTTATGAGCTACCTTTTTGATCGTGGGGTCAGAAATATATTTCTTGCTCGCCGCACACCGAAAATTAGCCTTGTCGATTTCGTTTTTCGTGCGGAAAGTTGATTCTCCCGCACTAGTGCTAACTTTCGGTATACAGTGAAAAAAACATATCGTTCGTATCACGTGACGAATTTTTTTTTGTCGTCGTATGGTCTCCAAAACAATAAAAAATATGCAGAATAGTTATTTTTGACAAAAACAAACTATTTATGGTCTAACACGTTAAATTATCTCGAAAACTAAAAAACAGACATACATATTTCAGCCCAATTTTTTTGTGTGGGTTTTCTTGTAAGTTCTGGAGGCGCATTGTCAAAAATAGATTTTTTATTCTGTGGGGATGGTTTTCATGCAAAAGGGGTCGTCTTGCGATCTTTAAAAAATGTTGAAGCTTCTTTTTTGAAATTTGTATATTTTATACTTTGTTTAACATGATTTTCTGGTTTGTGATTATACACTGAGAGAAATCTACATGGTAATTGTAATTAATACGTTCCCACTAATTGCTTTGAGTAAAAGCTACTACAAATTTGATTAGTTTTACTAATACAGTGCGGTTGAAATAGCCAGGTTGCTATATATATATATATATATAAATTAACCACACCATCTTAGTTAAACTAATCAAATTTATAGTAGCTTTCACTAAAACTAATCAGTGGGACGTATTAATTAAAATTACTTTTGAAATTTATCTCAATGTGGTAGAAAAAAGTCATGCACAAAAGCGTTT
Source organism: Diplolepis rosae (assembly GCA_030998225.1). Taxonomy (NCBI): domain Eukaryota; kingdom Metazoa; phylum Arthropoda; class Insecta; order Hymenoptera; family Diplolepididae; genus Diplolepis; species Diplolepis rosae. The sequence goes on from JAPYXD010000701.1 coordinate 9,912,006, forward strand.
ATAAAAAAAAGTATTGATAGAAAGATATTGACATGGATAGAAATATGTGGATAGATTATACAGCAATGGATACACATGGAAAGTAGATGGTTAGGCTTACATGGAAAAAATTAAGTTACAAAGGATAATTTAGTTTCATACTGAAGAAAAGATAGAAAAATATTCACGTCAGTAACTAATATATTTCAAATTTAGAAATATGGATGAAAAATTACTGGGGAATTTTGGAATCAGAAGCGATAGAACAAGATGAGCATGTATAAAACATGGATAGTATTGGATAGAAAGTGATAAATTAAAAAGTATAATATAATTTCGGATTGAAAAAATGGTAAAAAGGTATTGATATAAATAAATGATATATCAACTTGGATATAAAAATGTAAAATAAAAATGATAGGTTTTGGATAGACATAAACGGTAGATGTATTGTCTCGCATAAGGAAACCCGTTTAAAAAAATGATAACATATTACGCCATCATGAAAAAAATAATAACGCTTGGTTTTACTCTTATTTATTCTAAAATTTAGTTTGTTCAGAACTTTTTCTAATGCATAAGGAAAAGTCAACCAGGAGAATAATTCAATCTGTAGAACCATATTTCAAGATATTTATATGTGATCTATGGCTATGTCAGAAATGGAATAAACGAGCTTCCCTCTCTCAGGAAATGCAGTTTATTCTCGAAGCAATACTTTACGGCTACCCACACGTTACACGAAACTAAGACTCGAGTCCTGGATGTTTTACAGATAATTAACTGACATTAACATTCCACTGAAGTTACGCTATTAGAAGGTTGTTTCCCCCTTCTCTTTACATTATTATTGAATTTTTCAAGTTTGATAGAATTGCCAATATCCTTCCATTCTTCAATTCCAATTAGTAGTCTATTTGTTAAGATCATTACCAACATGTTGAACAAATAAGAAAAAAGATATAACGTGTTATATCTTTTTTCTTTTATCTTTCTCTTGATAGAAAGTCTTCTGCTTCGCAGGTAATTAAAGCGAGACAAGTGATCGACGGTTAATTGACTTTCGTTAAAGAGAAAACGATCTCCGACAATTTTCGAAGATTTATTGAGAAAAGGGTAAGAGGTCGCTTGTCCTGTATCGATCTCTTTTCCTAAGCGAGTGGAAGCAAAACACATATTTTACGTTATATTGTGAATATTCTTAGCATCATATATTATATCACAAGACACGTAAAATGAATAAAAAGTACAATAGCACCTAATTCATTAGCATTAAGAAAAAACACATTGAATCGAAAGGATAATAGAATTAAAAGTCAATTTAAATTTAATCAGGAAATAAAGAATATCAGCTGCGAAGCTATCATAGGTTTATTTATTTCTTTAAAGGTTAAAAAAGTCATATTTCTCAAATAAAAACTTAGAAAAGTGTCTATAGTCGTATTTGAATGTCTCAGGCGAAATTATAAAGTAATTTATGATTGCATGGAAAAAATAGTTCAGTAAAGATTACAGAACTATTCAAGAGTTGGAGATACAGATATTTACGGAACAAAATTCTAGAAAATTTACAGAACTTTTCAAAATAAAATGCGCAACATTCAGGAAAAATTGTTGAAAGTTCTGTATTTTATTCTGAAAAGTTCAGTAAATTTTTCAGAACTATGTTCCGTAAATTCCTGTATCCCCAACTCCCGAACAGTTCTATAAACTTTATTAAACTATTTTTTCCCGTGTGGGCAATAAAACATGGCTGTTAACCTATTATATCTTCCATGCATATGTTATGTGTTTGCATATACATACATGGTGCACGGAAGAAAATAGTTCAGTAATTGTTCAAGAGTTGGGGATACAGGGATTTACGGAACATAATTCCGAAAAATTTACAGAACTTTTCATAATAAAATGCGGATATTTCAAGAAAATTTATTGAAAGAAAAATATTTTATTCTGAAAAGTGCTGTAAATTTGCTAGGATTCTGTTCCTTAAATGCCTGTATCCTCAACTGTTGAACAGTTCTATAAACTATATTAAACTATTTTTTCCGTGTGAGGGAAAAGTATGAAAGCCAATGATTTTTTTTCAAACCGTTACAAACCACGATTTTTGAACAGGCGAGCTACACTCGTCAAACCATGCAGTGGCCATCTTTTAAATGGCAAGTGCAACTCTTCAAAATAGGCCAATGGATTAAATATCGCAGAATAAAAATATTTTTGGAAAAAATGTCTCATACAAAAGCTTTTGGATTTTGAGACGTGCTTGCAATTGCGACATTGATCTTTTCATACGGGAAATCGATAATTCAGTAATTAAATCAAAATCAGGAAATGATCCAGCCAATTAAGGTAAAGTCTGGACACAATTCAGTTAATCAAATCAAGATTAGAAACATTGAAGAAGGTTCTTTAAGGCAAGATGGATGTTACCATTGGAAGCACTTCTCAAATCCCAAAATCTTTTATATGAGACATTTTCCTCATGAAACCTTGCCTCTCGAAATATTTAAGAGTTTCCACACTTTTTCCTCACCCTGTATATAGATTTCTGAAGAGATAGGTTCGCGTGTATTAATCTGCATAAACTCATTCCTATGCAAATGAAGAAATTTGACGTTAAACTAGGCATCTTCAAGTCCACAGTTTACATGCAGCTTAGGTGGATGGGTTTGTATCGCGATATGCCGATAAATGGATCTCTGTTTGTGGTGTCATCGACAGGATAATTCAGCATCCTGGGTAGATGCTGCTAACGATCTGACGCAGAAAGGTACTGATCGGAAGCTCACCAAAGTGCACATAAACTTGTTCATTTCCCCACGAAACTGGTTCTGGTATACTAAGTTAAAATTTAATCTTGGAGGAAATTAAAGTCGCTATGATCGTTTACTGTTTCTTCCATCATCCTTTGCAATTTCATCTTACCGTTAAAGATATTTGAATAGAATAAGTCAATTAAAAGATGATGTATTCTATTCAGTTCTATTTGAGACCGGTGTGGGGGGGGGGGGGAGAAATATAGTACTGATTACCAGCAAGATTGTTATCTCTATTTCAAGAAAAAAATATTTTATAGGTTACCATACATCCCAAGGGCGGAATTAGATACGGCCAACACTGACCCAGCATCGGCAAAAATGTTTCCGAAGATCGGTTGCCCATATCGTGCCGTTACTGGAATGATAACTCCAGTATGCACTTGGCGGCCAATTCTGGCCCAAAATCTGGCCGCTAACACTTGTTTTCGGCACAGCAAAGGGCCGATGCTATGCCGAACTCTGGTTTTCTCACTTCCAGAATGGTTTGCCGTGGTAAAAGTGACACATGGCCCAGTAATGTGCCGTCTGTGGGCCGGACTCTGGCTCTTGTAATTTCGGAACTGGATGCCTTAGTAAAAGTTACAATCGGCTTGGCATAGGGCCGATAATGGGCCAAGTTTCGGCTGAAGATCGGTCAATTTAAACGATTGAAAAAGGTCGTCGTCTTCGGCCCAGCACTTGACCGATGCAAACGGCCACGCTGGCCCAATAACAATAGCCGACTGTTGGCTGCTGAGATTAGGCCAATATTGTGTCGTACTATCAGCTTCGGAAATTAGCACTTGGGGTATTGTACAAAAACCAATATGGATGGTAATACTTAGAATATTTGCGTACGGGTTACTATCTTTATTGTATCCATTACAATACAAATGGTAAGACGTACAGTAATGTATTCCTAATAAAGGGATAACAATCTTGATGGTAACCAGTACAATATTTTTCTCTACATAATGAGATGATTGGGTGAATTGGTTTAGGTTTCATTCAATGTTATCTGAATATTTTTGGTTTTTATTTGTATTGCTCTCTTTCTGTTTTGGTCGCTGTTGCACTTTTGGTTCTGAGCCAAAAACGACTAGAGAAACAATGAAAGTTGAAAGAAGCAACATCTTGTTTTTCGTGTTTACTATTACTTCTTTGACTTTTACTTCTTACTATCAGTTTTCACATTATTCTAAATTTTTTGCTTGTTTTTCCTTCCTTCTGTGCAACGTTTGGTTGCAGTTTTTATCTGTCTACTTTTACCCCAAAACTATTTTTATTTTCTTGCTTTATTTCTCCATCTTGTGTTTTTAAATATTTATGACTTTTTGCATTTCATGATCTTCTTCTACCTTTTTGTAGTATGATAATTTTCTGATTGAAAAAAATATGGTAGTAAAGTATTTCTAGCCTCATTGCTGTTTTTATTTTCGTCCTCCTAATGGTTCTCTTGTTTATGTTCTTTTCTTATCCTTTTGTTTTCCTTGTTCACTTTTGTCGGTGTTGTTCTTTTTGTTTGTCAAACTTCTTATTCTTCTTTTTATCGATCCGATTGCTCAACTTTTTCCCTAAGCTCTTGTTATAGTTGTTTGTTTTCATTCTCCTTTACTCTACAGCTATCCATATCTTCTTTTTATTTTGTGCTATTTTTTATACTCCCTTACCATTATAAGATTCTATTATGAAGGACATATTTATTTTTGCTCTTTTTGTTCACTTTTGAGCCTGTTGTTTTTTTTTGTTTATCAAACTTTTCATTCTTCTTTTTATCGATCTAATTGCTGTACTTTTTCCCTAAGCTCATCTTATAGTTGTTCGTCCTCTTCCTTTTTCACTCTATACCTATCCATATCTTGTTTTTATTTCGTTCTTTTAATATACTTGACAATTTTTTAAAATTTTTATTACTCAATTTTTTTTCTAAACTTATCTTGCGGTTTGTTTCATATTTCTTTTATTTTGTACTTTTATCTACATCCCTGATTTTTGATCAACTTTTTTTCTCTTATTAAGAAACTTAAATTTTATTTACTTTTGTACCTATTGTTCTTTTTTTCAAACATGTTGTTCTTGTTTTTATTAAACTAGTTTTATTTTAAAGATGTTTTTTTTCTCATATATTTTTTTATTATTTATATCTTTTTTATTTCATACTTCATTTCTATATTCTTAAGGTAAATGACCCAGTAATCGTCAATGTACCAGTAATCGTCATTTTACTCTTGAAATTTGACAAGGTACTGAAAAACAATTTCAATTGAAGTATTTTATAACAACTGATAGTATACGACTTAGTAACATGGATTATAAATATTTGTCAAAATCACTTGACTCCCAATTTTTTAGATCGTGTGCATTCAGCGCGTCAAAGTCGACGCGTTAAACGCGTGAATTCACAATGAATTCGGCTCAATTTGACGATCTCAAGCGCTGAGTACAGGCGGTAGAGACATAACGTACTGATTTCACGTTAACTACACTGAATTCTTCCGTTTTGCTTACGATTTCAAACGTTAAGCATAGTAAGATCGAACGACTCAGAACGACTAAAAGTTTTAAACGTACCTATTTGCAAAATAATTTTAACTTATCAATTATTTAGCATCTTGTGGCATCAATACAAATATACATTGCAAAAATTTTTCTTAATTTCATAATCACCACAAAATTCCGCTTTTCTCAAATATCCGTTTTCGAAGGAAAAATATGAAATTGATTTCAAAGCCTTTTTATTTTATTGAACAATATCGATCTTATCAATGATTTTATTTATTAATTCACACTCATCTGAAATAATTTATACTTCCAAACGATTACATTTCAAGACTCGATTCAGTTGAAAAAAAGTCATGAATATTTTAATCTTACCCTGACGGAGGCCAGAAAATTATTTGGTTTTTTCTGGTTTTTAGTAGTTTTCTCGAAAAACCATTCTATTTTCTATAGTAAAACAGTATCGTATTTTCCTGTAATTTTAGTTTTGAAGATTTTAGTGTATTAATCACATAATAAAAATTAATTACATACAGAATGAAAAAAATTTTCGAAAAATAGTTTTAAAATTTACAAAAACATATATTTATAATCAGAGATTGACCTTACCAACATCCTGATTACTTTTGTCTAAATCATTAAATCTTATGCCAATAATCGAGAAATACATCCTTAACCTAACAAGCACTAATCTAACGTAACTTAACTGATAAGGGAAAATTTTTTTAGGCGATAAAGGAATGGCCGAAAATCACTAACGCCTTCCCTAACCTATAAAGCAGTCATCTAACGTAACTTAACTGATCAGGAAAAATTTATTTATGCGATAAAGAAAGGCCAATAATCTAGAACTTCATCCTTGACCTAACAAACACTAATCTAACATAACTTAAATTATCAGGAAAACCTGATTTCTGCAATAAAGATAAAGATATTTCTGCATAAATAAAGTGTTCCTGATCATCCAAGTCACCTTAGATGAGTGCTTGTTAGGTTGAGGATGAAGTTATCGATTATTGGCCATTTCTTTATCACATAAATAATTTTTCCCAATCAGTTAAGTTACATTAGATTACTGCGTTGTAGGTTAGGGAAGACGTTGGCCATTTCTTTATCACATACGTACATTTTTTCCGATCAGTTAAGTTACGTTTGATTAGTGCTTGTTAGGTTAAGGAAGACATTGTCGATTTTTAGCTATTTCTTTATAGAAGTTCTCGATTATTGTCATAAGATTCGATTAAACATTATAAATATAATATTTTCCAATTTTTTTGAACAGGATGAATAAAAGTTTTAAAAAAAAGACTTTGATGACCTACATTTCATTCTAATCTCTAGAAATAAGCGATATTCACAATATTTCGGATTGCTTTTTTCAAAAAAGTACAAAAAACCAATATTTAAATCTTGACATATTTTTTTATATTAGGTTAGAAAAGCAACGTTAATTTATTGCGCATCTGTGCGAGTCTAGACTGTATGGTAAGGGGCTGACGTTCACTGACATAACTTGAGCGATATCAGCCGATTTTTCTTGAATTCTGATTGAATTCATGCGACTTCACGTAATGATAGCTAAGATTTTGCGGATCATTAACTATTTCCTCCGTTAAACAACAGATAGGAGCGATATCTTCCAACTTTTCACAACTCTTACGAACGCATACAGAAACTGCCGATTTTGAGAGTGCGATTTTCGCGTTTGACATTCCATTGACAGATTTCGTGCGTATTTTACTTTGACTTTCAGCGTTTTAGACGTTGAATTTTTGAGTGAGATGCCCCTCGATAAAATGTAAAATTATTTGTGTGTCGATTAGTGCAACTAAGATACCAATTACTGGGACAAGGTTACAAGGTTTTCCAATTAGAGGTTTCATTTTGAATAGCCCGCTATTTCGCAGCTGTCATGATAAGATGTGTCATTTTTTGACATATGACAACTAAAAACTATGCCATTAATAAAAATGGAACGATACACGCTTCAACAACGCATTGAAATTGTTATAATTCACTACAAAAATGCATGAAAATAAACCTGAATTTGAGGTTCGGAAAATCCAAAAATGATTATTGAAAAGCCTCTCTATCCACAACGTGTAACTGTTTGGTGCAGTTTTTGGGCAGGAGGGATTATCAAGCCTTATTTTTTAGAAAATGAAGCTGAAACTGCTGTTTCGGTGATTGGATTGCGCTATCGAACAATGATTAATGAATTTTCATGGCCAGAATTGGAAGATATGGATATGGACGATGTTTATTCCCAACCAGACGGCGCTACGTGCCACACAAGTCGCAAAACCATCGCTCTTTTGCGTGAAAAGTTTCCAGACCGAGTGATTTTTCGAAACGGCGATTACAATTGGTCGCCGAGTTCATGCGATTTAACACTTCTAGACATTTGTCTTTGGGGTTACGTGAAAGATAAGGATTATACTGATGTTCCTTAGTCAATTCAAGAACTCAAAGAGAAGATTCGTGCCGTTATCGACAAAATAATGCGCCAAATGTGCGAAAATGTAATGGAAAATTTCATGAAAAGAGCATGGTCCTGGAAACGTAGCCTTGAAGGCCATATCAATGATATTATTTTTCATTATTAATGGCAAACCTTCCGCTATTGAATGAAGTAAAAATCAAATTATATTTCACAAAAAACATGCGTTTTTCTCATAAATCAAAATGATACCTCTAATTGGAAAACCCTGTATTTTCATCTTTATCTTCTTTATTTCTCTTATATTTTTGCTCTTTGGTCTCCTTGTTGTTTCTTTTGTTAATCAAACTTTTTGTTCTATTCATCGATCCAATTGTTCAACTTTTTCTCCAAGCTATTCTCATAGTTTAACTTGTTTCTTCTCTTCCTCTTTTACTTTATAACTATCTGTATCACTATCTTATTACATATTTTCCTCTACTCCCCTATAACATGATAAACTTTTTATCAAGAAGAATATGAAAATCCGGTGTTTAAAGGAACGTACTATACTCAGTGCATTCTAGGTTCTTGGCTAGGGGTTGTAAGACCTGATATGTATGTTTAATGCAAGGCCTACGACCTTCCGGTGAGAGACTTCTTGCCCCAGTGGCCATTATTTATTCAACCGCAATTGTAATTGCAGTACAAGTAGTATACTACACGAGAGTCACCCTACTTAACTCTCTAGCACGATTTCTCCTACACCTACTTAGATCCACTTTACCACACTGTGAGAGAAAAGACATAAGACAGGGGTCTCACCTGTTCTGACGTGGGTAACAGATATTCGCTCAATGCCAGGTGTATAAAGCCATCTTTGTTCTTCAGATTCGTTGACCTTTTTGCACGTGTTGGCTCTTCAATTATAATATTATGTGTCGATCTATACATTGAATGCAGATACGTTTTGATTGTTCAGACTATAGCATCGTGAATAACTATATGGTTCGAGTTACCCTGGCACGTGCAGTCGCGTGAATGCATTGCATTGGGCACGTGTTCCCTTTTGTGTCTACCACATTCGAGTTCTATACTTTCATGTTGTAATATGAATACAAAAAAGTGTTAAATGAATCTCTTCATTTTATTCGGTTCGTGTTTTTATACTCTATCAATTGTTTTTCTCTAAAATTATTTCGAGTTTTCCAATAAATGTTTCTTCAAGGGAGATCTACCTACACTTTTAAACGGCCCTGTTCGTTTTGGTTATCAGGCATGACTAACTCCCCATCAAGAATTAACCCTTAACGGTCGAGAGCTTTTTTTGTAATACTTTCTATGACATAAGTACTATGTCCCCGTAGCGGGGCCTTTCGGCCGTTAAGGGTTAAACACGGCGTATTGGTGAACAATGACCCGAAAAACGTATTCTAAAGGCGAAAATTCCATAATGAGAAACTACTTTTTTGCAAAACACTCACTAAAGAAGTATTTTTAGTCTATGTAGAGTGGAAGCGAGGACATCCATTTTCTTTTTACTGACTTGAGGGGGTCCCCCTGTGAGCTGGTGGTACTTCGTGCGCTTTTCAGAAAAAAATTTTCGGGAGAACTACTTAAAAAATTTTAAACGAATTATACATTATTTGGAAGGTTTATTTTTCTATTTTGCTGAGTAATTTTTTCAAAAGTGTAATTTAAAGCCTAATATTTACTTAGGGCGTCGGTTAAAATTTCCACTTGATCTGGTCAGTGAATTTTTTCAAACCTGCCCACAAATTGCAAAAACACGGTTTCGAAAAAAACGCCTTCGATGTTTGAAAGGTTCAGGAATACTATGGTGTTTGATATTGACGTAACATTTCTAGGAGAGGTTGCCACTAATAACAAACGGCTATCATTGTTATACAAGTTCCATCCTTCAAACTTCTTCTGTCAAATTTTCAGCCTAATCCATTCATTAGTTTACAAGTTACTCTCCAAATCCAAAATAGTGGAATAGCCACTATTTAGTCTATGGTCCTGATGAACCACTTACTTAGTAGTAGACTTCACTTATAAACTAGTGATTTTAAGACTTTGTCTGCACTGCAGTTGTGTTTGATCGTCTTTTGTCTATTCGTTACGAAGCTTTCGTACATGCTCCGCAGTGTTAACCACTATTTGTTTTAGTGATTATCGAATAGTCCAGAGTGGCGTACTTCGCATTTTGTTAAATAGTAGACAACCACTAGAAAGAAGTGGTTTTCTACTATTTTGAACTTAGAAAGTACAGTGTCTAAAAGCAACTAACCTCCGAATTTTTTGCAAAGATGGAAAAAAGTAAATTTCGTGTGTTGATGAAACACTACTTTTTGCATAGAAAAATCTTATTAGAAACCAAGACCAAGCTCTATAAATATTATTCAGACTCTGCTCCGTCGTATAGAATGGTTCAAAAGTGGTTTACCGAATTTCGTTGTTGTCTTACGAGCTTAGAAACTATTCCAAGTCCAGGTCGTCCAAATAAGATCACTACGCCAGAAATGATGAATAAAATCCATATATTGTTTTGAATGGCTCGAAAGTGAAATTACCTGAGATGGCTGAGATCGTATCCATCTCAACTGAGCATGTGGTCAATATTTTACATCGACATTTGTGCTTGAGAAAGCTCTGTACAAGATGGGTGCCGTGATTGCTCACAATCGACCAAAAACGCATTAGTGTGACCACTTTGGACCAAAATTTGGCCTATTTAAATCGCAATTCGAAAGAATTTTTTCGTCAATTTGTGACGATGGATGAAACATGGATCCACCACTATACTCCGGAATCACGTGAAGAGTCAAAACAGTGGGTTAAACCTGGTGAAAGTGCACCAAAGTGTCCGAAAATGCAACAATCGGCTGGGGAAGTTATGGTTAGTGTTTTTTTGGGATGCACATTGAGTAATCTTCATCGACTTCCTTAAAAAAGGAAGGACGATTACTGGAGCATATTATGCCGCATTATTGGATCGATTGTTTGACGAAATCAGGAAGAAACGGCCACATTTGAAGAAGAAAAAAATCCTTTTTCATGATAACAATACACTATCTCACACATCGAACATTGCACAGGCAAAAAAGCATGAGGGAAATTGTTGCATTCCTAAAGTAACAATTTTCTAATGACTCCCAAAGCAATAATGAGTCTTGTTAAAATGGACATGTCAAGAAAATAGTTTTTGATGATTTTTATCATCAGAATTACTTAAGCACTATTTTATCAACTTTATGAACTATACACTGATAGAAATGGTTCGGGAGTCTTAGTCATCCGCTTGGTGGTTCGAAATTTATAATTTTTATTCATTATGTTATTTTTGCATTGGGTCAGATTCTTTTTATTTTCACATTTAAATTATCAATGGCAGATATATATGTAAAAACGTAAAAAGTAAGGCAAACGTTTCGGCCACATATGGGGGCCCTCTTCAGTATCATAAATTAAAAGATTAATTCAAAATTCCATTTAAAGATTAAAATATAGGAGATTACTAAAATAAGGAAAGGTATAAAAATCAAAAACTTATTAAAAGCGACTCGGGACATGTGGCTTTGCTGACTGAAATTTTTTTTTTAAATGCTATCCTGAGAGGTTCTTTTCCTCCTTGAAGAAGACAATTGTCCTATACCTAGTTAAAAAATTCGAGACGGTTCTGGTGATCTTTACGAGTGGAGGGAAGCGTGTATTTTTTGAATGAAAAATTTTTGCTATATCGGCTTTACGGACAAATAATATGTCTCTCTGAACAATGCATATTTATTCTTTCATAATCGGATCGTCAAAATACACATTCCATATTGCTGTATCTATGCCAGCAATAAAGTAAGGTTAAATTAATCATAAATATGGCAATTTTATATTAAATTCGTATCGTAAAAATTTTGTCAAATTCCAAACATATTTAAGGAAATTTTTAGTTCAAATCTATCCATGTATGTCTTATTTCTGATACACCCGCATGTATTTATTTACAGTTCTGAACGTTTATTGAACAATGAAAAATATTTTTTTTCAAAATGAAATGAATTTTGGTAATTTTTTCTAGGAAAATAAAAAGGCCTCTGTTTTTGATTGTTTGTTATAAAAGTTATATAATTAAGATATTTAAACATAACATATTTATTAGCAGATGTGGACAGGTATATGAATTATGAGCCATGTTCCGGACATCAGGTTTCTGAAAACTTTGTTGAATCTCATAAAATTATTTGAGTTACATCGGTTCGGATTCTTGAAAAAATCATTTTAAAAAACGGAATCAGGAAAGAATGCCCTGTTTACTAATTGAATTTTCATCCCTAAAATACTTGTACTAAATTTGAAGTCAATCGATTCATTAGTTTTTGTATTATAAAAATCACTAATTTAAAAAAGTAGTTTTTTTATTTTCATTTATACAAAGTAACCAATTTACTTCAAACATTACCAAAATACTTTCAAGATCTTGTACTTAAACAAAATATTAAAACATGAACTTCAGTTTCTTCAAAATTCTCAAGTGGGTGTCCTCCCTTATTAATATTTGTAAATATTTATTTCAAAATTTCCAAAAAAAATTTGTTGTACCTTCATTTTTTCCTAACTATATTTTATCACCCTCCAAACAAGTGGATTTTATAAAAGTGTTTCCACTCTCGTTTTCTTTTTCTTTAGACGATTTGAAACGTCGTGAGAAAACAGCTTATGTTACGCCATATGGCGGTTCGTCCTCATCACGCGATGATATAAAAACTCCAAGTGTAAAACTGTTTTCGAACCTATTATGAATCAAGATGATAGAGGTTTTTTATATAAATAAATTCAATCTATTTCTTTTTTTAAATATACTTAAATGAAATCTGAGCAAAATAAAATTCATAAAGTGTTTTTTACACTGAGAAAACGATTTGGTGTGAACAAAAAAAGTTATGTTGACTCAACAAAATAATTTTTTTAGTAATTTCGAGACATGTTTGTATTAATATCTTCAGTTTTTATCTTGACCCAAAAATAAATTCAATGTAGTTTATTTATATTGGCATTGGGTCATAATTTTTCATTAAAGAACAATGTTCAAGCAAACATATCAAAAAAATTTTTTTAAAGCGGCAGAAAATATATTGTAGGGGTGAAAAAGGCAAACGTTTCGGCCACAAATGGGGGCCCTCTTCAGTGCCAAATTTAATGTACTTAGTGTCTAAGCTGTAAACGTGCAAGAAAAGTTATTAGCACTAACATTAGATTTTTTTGTTTTTGTTTTTTTGGTATTTTTTAATGATATTTTATAAACATGCAAAACTTATGTGAGAAAGGAAGATGGTAAGCTCCAAGGCATCTAGGAACGAGACCGCTCCAAAACACAGCCTTAAAAAATGTGAGAACTCCTATCTTGCAGATCCGCGAAGAGTGAATCCGCAAACTGCCCCTCCTCAAAGGTACACACGAGAACCACCTATGGACACTGATATCTCCTACAAAATAAGCACAGATCCTGCAGAAAAAACATCACCATCCACAAGGGGCTCACAACACCCACAAGAAGTAAGCACTTCACAAAATCACAAAACACGAACCCGGACGGAAACAGATTTTTCGTTGAAGGGCAAAATCAAAAATTGATAGTTTTTATTTCAATTTTTAATCTTCTATTTTCCTTTAAGACACAGAGGCGGCAGATAGAAGTAGCCACACACTTTGTTCTATCTGCCGCCTCTGTGTCTTAAAGGAAAATAGAAGATTAAAAATTGAAATAAAAACTATCAATTTTTGATTTTGCCCTTCAACGAAAAATCTGTTTCCGTCCGGGTTCGTGTTTTGTGATTTTGTGAAGTGCTTACTTCTTGAGGGGTGTTGTGAGCCCCTTGTGGATGGTGATGTTTTTTCTGCAGGATCTGTGCTTATTTTGTAGGAGATATCAGTGTCCATAGGTGGTTCTCGTGTGTACCTTTGAGGAGGGGCAGTTTGCGGATTCACTCTTCGCGGATCTGCAAGATAGGAGTTCTCACATTTTTTAAGGCTGTGTTTTGGAGCGGTCTCGTTCCTAGATGCCTTGGAGCTTACCATCTTCCTTTCTCACATAAGTTTTGCATGTTTATAAAATATCATTAAAAAATACCAAAAAAACAAAAACAAAAAAATCTAATGTTAGTGCTAATAACTTTTCTTGCACGTTTACAGCTTAGACACTAAGTACATTAAATTTGGCACTGAAGAGGGGCCCCATTTGTGGCCGAAACGTTTGCCTTTTTCACCCCTACAATATATTTTCTGCCCCTTTAAAAAAATTTTTTTGATATGTTTGCTTGAACATTGTTCTTTAATGAAAAATTATGACCCAATGCCAATATAAATAAACTACATTGAATTTTTTTAGTATTTTCGCAACAAAACAGTTTTATTGGATCAATCGATCTTTTTTTTTAATTTTCTTGTTGGCCCTAACAATTTTTGCTGGACAAATTAAATAATTTTTGTTGGTTCAACAAAACTTTTTTCTTCGCCTGATTAAATGATCATTGGCTTGACAAAAATATTATTGCAGATATAAGTATATGCTGTAAGGCCGGATAAAATATTTTTTTAGCTTTAAAATTTTCATTCGTGATTAAAATTGATTCATTAATTTACTTTTTTAAACTTTTTTGATAATATTTTATTAATCGGATTCGATTCATTCTTCTGTAATTAACTCTGAATAGTAAAATTGAACTTTTTATTAGGCCAACAAAATATTCAGTTGACTCGAAAAAAATAATTTTGTGTCAGTGACAAAGTTTTTGTTCTGACAACCCATAATTTTCAACAGAAATTTAATTACTTATGTATCCAGCCAACGTAATAAAAGTTTTATAAATAAGGTATTTTTAATTTTTTTCAGGTCGACAAGGAAAAACAATGATGGGAACGAGGTGAGGCCAAAGCCGAGGGGGAAACCCTCACTTGTGAAGCTATGGTGAAAGTTTTTGGAGGTGACTTCGAGGGGGAGCCACCTGACCTCCACTTTATTGTTTTCGTCTTCGTTCTGGGCGTAACTTCGACTGTACGTGGTGTAGATCTCTGTAAGTAAATCGGAAAACTTAACCTTCCATTTTGAAAATTTTTTATTCAAAAATAATATAAATGTTCCCATTTCTTTTATAATTTACTTTTTTGCTAAGGTTGATATGCCCTACTGTAAATTCCAATATTGGAATTCAGTTTGAAACTCATCTGAGTTCCTTGGTAGGAACCCATATCGCAATTTTCGTACGAACCTTTTTTACCAAATATGAGAATTTAAGGTAGTTGTCGTACCAAAAACCAGGTCTCTGGAAAAATAGTTTTTCTATGATTTTAAGGCTTAAAATTATATTATTAATCGTGTCTTGTTTAAGAAAAAACATTATTTTTTATGAAAACAATTTGAAAATTATGAAAAATAATACTTTTAATATTATTTTTTGTAATAGAATCTTTCTTTACTATTGCTTCTTGACAACTTTTCAAATGATTAAATTTACTCTCAAAATCCGAAACGGTATAAACTCACTGATTCAGAGTGAAAAACCACTGTTTCAAATTTTATAAGTCTTCCACATAGAAATCAGTAGAATTTACCTGATTCAATCAGGAAAACTCACTGGTTAATCAGTGAAATATACTGGTCAACAGTGAAATTCGCTGGTTAAGCAGTGAATTTCTCTACTGATATCAGTTCAATTTCACTGATCCTATATAGAAGACTTATAATACGAAAAATCATAATTTCACTAGAAAGAGAGGAGAAAGAATGTTTTTATATTCAATGAAACTGCATATACCTACTTTGGACTTTTGCTTGTGGCAAAGAAGAGGAGTTGATCGTTTTCCGCATTTTTGTTCCTTTTAAGGGAGTTGATCCACGAAAATTAGACCTCAGGCAAAAATAGATAATTTTGCTTTCAAGACTAGCAATATTATTATTGAAGGGCTATTTTGGAAGAGAAAAGATTAATTTCCCATGAAAAAAATTTGAAATACAGAAAAATAATTTTATTAATAAATTTTATTTTTACCCAAATTTTTTTCTTATCGCTTCTTACCAAATTTTAAATAATTATGCGATTTTAATAAATTACAAATCACTTTTTCAAGAAAAAGATTCCCTTTCTAATTTTCGAAAATGAATAAATTATTATCAAATTTACAGATTTGTTTATAAAAATTTCGTTTTGTAAAATGTTTTTTAATGGTTTCAGCCATTAAAGAATTTATTTTTAAAAATTAGAAACGGTGAATTTGTGGGAAAATAAATCAAAATTTGGCATTTTCACTTTGAAATTGGATACAGCCCCTACATCGATACAATATTGTCAAAAAAAATTACTGGAGTTTGCCCGCACTTGGCAAAAAATATTTGGGATAATACTGGCTACCATTATTCAATCCCGGCCCAGTATCGGCGCATTAAAGGTCTAAACTTTTGCTTAAGGGGTACATTAATGCATTAATTCCCTACTATTAAACTAGAAAATGATTTTTTATATCTTTTATTTTTGCAAAAGTGGCAGCTTGAAAATAGATGGTCTGTCTGTAGACTCTCTAGCTTTGCCAATTTTGAATCAATCGACTTAAATATTTTTTTAATGGAATTATTAGATGTTTTCTAGCGAAATATGTAGCCGTTATTAAAAATCTACATTTTTACTAAAACGGCATCGATTTAAAGTAAAAGATACGTATTTAGCCCTAAATTTCATTACCTGAAGTTGCATAAAAAATGCAAATATCAATTTAAAAAAAAATCCGACGTATTTCACTAGAGAAACATCTAATGATTCCATTAAAAAAAGATTTAAGTCGATTGATTGAAAATTGGCAAAGCTAGATTGTTTTGATCTTTCTGAAATCGTCGCTAATTATTATATATCTTTTGAAGAATTTGTTTAATTTCTTAAAATGATATTAAATTATTTGAAATCTCAAAATTGAGGTTAGGTTATTTGTAAACAGATCGTAATGAACCAAAAAGTACTTCTATATATCTATATTTAGAATTACATTTCAGTAGCAAAGGTTGATGAAAAGAGGTAGTTATAATTTGAAACTAAATTTGAGATAGTATATCAAGATATGTGAAGTTTTTTATACCTTTATTCACATAAACCAGCCAAAGTTAAAATATATTTTATATTTGTACAATAAAATACTGGCAATTGTAGATATTTAAGTGAATATTCAAATTGAAATCATTTTTATAGAGAATTATTTGAATTTGTAATCAGAAGTATATACAATTATTAACTTTAGAAGACTTATAAATAATAGAAACAATCAATCAAAAATACAAATTTTTTACTTACATTGCTTTCACATCTTAAAATCGAGAAAACTTTCAAAACACTGTCAGACTGCAAATTAATTATTAAAAATCGCTTTTAAAATGCCTTAATACCTCAAACTTAAAAAAAAATTTAACCACTGATTGTTCAAATGAATATAACCTTACAAAGTCGTTACATCAGTTTTGCGAACCACATTACCTCCCATGTCACAAAAAATCTTAAGAAAAAGATTAGCAGAAAATTCCAGCAACATTCAAATGTATATATCTATATATTAATAATTAATTGTGTACTTACTATCTTCTTTATATTTTCAATCATAAACATCCGAGCACTTGACTTCAGTCACCGGTTTCCAGAAACACAACACGTGTGCCAACTTCGCCTCTGATTTGAATCTCGTATGCGCCAATTTTGCCGCAAGTGTATGGTTCATTAATTAAATACTTTTTACGTAAAATGCTTATTTTTTCATACAAATATTCTATCCTAATCGTAAGATTAAATATCAAAGATTATAAAATCGTTGCATTAATCTAATTCACCTTGAATTACTATTATTTAACGATTTAACTCAATGGCTTCGAACATAACCATTATGCCAAAAAACGATTAATCGCAATAAAACTGTATTAAGCAATTAGATTTTTATAATGTTTTCTATCAAATACATATCATACAAGAATGCACACGACAGAACTATTTTTATTTTTTGTTATGTTATCATTTTCTGAAAAATAGGGTGCGCCAATTTAGACGACGCGCCAATTTCGCCGCTTCTCCCCTATAGGGAGTACTTCAAGAACCAAAAAAATTTCGATTTTTTGAAGCGACCAAATTGGTGTAGCCCCTTAAAGCAATTAATAGCCAAACTAGAATCGGTCTAGTATTATGCCGACTTTAGTTTTACTTGAGATTAGGGCCAGGATGAACCCTTATTGGTCCAAGTTTCTGCAGAGGTTGGGCAAATTCGAATAGTCAAAATACGTTGCCAGTACTGGTGCAGCCCTGGCCCATTTCTCAGTCAATATTGGTCTTATATCATTTTCTGAATATCAGCACATTGGTAATAATAACAATAGCATTCTCACTATATAACATAAAGAGTCTAATTTTTCATGCTCGAGGAAATCCTGTAGACACGATATACCTTTGTGGAGTAAATAATACAGGTGTTATTATTAACGAAGGTACCGGAAACCTCGACATATATCGCTCCCTTGAGTTCGCGAGGTCTCGTAATTTTACCCTATAGACCCTTCTCAAGCATATACTCGGACTATTCAGTCCAGTACACGTTTCCTTTTGTCAGGAAGAGTCTGGTAACGAGCCACAGCTGACCAAACCTGCCTTATCATGCTCATAAATCGAACGTGAATGGCTATTCCCAACGTCACGTACCAGGTGACTTTACTCATGCAGCAAGGTGCGAGCTGTACATTTTTTCACACACTATACTTTGATAAATTTAGTGTTTCCTGGAGTCGCGATAAACTTCAGATACAGCAATGAAGGGTTTCGAGTGTTTCTGCGATATGAGATAAGAAAGAAACCTTCAGGTCTACATACAATATATTGTAGTATGATACGCCTCGAGTTATGGCTTCATTTTTATACTGAAAGGTAAAAAGCAATATACTTTGTTTACGTGCGTTCTACTGTGCGCTCTTCTATATAGTGTATTGTGAAAATAGGGCGAAAAAGACTTATTTTGCGAGTGTGCACTGGGAAAACAATTTTTTCAACAAAACTTTTATTTTTGTCCTGACAAAACATTTTGTTTAGGTAACCAAAATTGGATTGATATAGCAAAATGTTTTTTTCGAACAACAAAAGAATTTTGTTGCATAAATACCAGCAAAATATTTTTGTTGATTTTACAAAACTGTTTTCTCAGTGTGAAGTTCGATGCCCGAGCAAATCACGAATTGACAATCGCTTGTTCCCCACGAGTGAAACACGTTATTTTTCCCAGCATGTCTAGTGACTATTGTAATTCACCATCTGTTTTGAGACAGGGAAATAGCAACAGTTGTGAAATCAGCCATTTCCCGTCTCAAAATAGATGGTGAAAGTACAATTTTCACTAGACGCGTTGGGAAAAATATTTTTCCCGTGTAGCACATGATTTTTTTTCTACTGGGAGGGGGGGGGGTTATAAAATGGATTTATTCGCCCACAGTGGGCAATAAAATGCACTTTATGATCCGCTAGTAGAAAAAATTCACGGAGAAAAAAAAACTGTTGAATCAACAGATGTCATCTGCTGGAATAGGGACAGCAGTTTTTTTTGTAATATTTACAGATTTTTCTGTTGGATTCACAGATTGTTTGTAAACTCAACAGATGAACCTGTAAAATCTACAGAAATGTCTGTTAGAATTGCGGATTTCAAGAAAAAAGAGAAATCCGTAATTCTAACAGACATTTCTGTAGATTTTACAGATTCATCTGTTGAGTTTACAAACAATCTGTGAATCCAACAGAAAAATCTGTAAATATCACCAAAAAAAAACTGCTGTCCCTATTCCAGCAAATGACATCTGTTGATTCAACAGTTTTTTTTTCTCCGTGTTATTTTCTACACGCTCAATGATTTTTATTTTCATCGAAGTTCGACTTCGGGGCAGAAATTCCGCTTTTTTGTAATGACGTTCCGATATTCTGAAAATGTTTTTCCGAATTTCGGTGGAGCGCTCTTAATATCAACTTTTGTTCAGAAATTCGGAAAGCATTTTCAGATTTCCGGAAACTTGTGAAGAGAACACATCGTGTGATCGATGACTTCATTTTACAAGTTGCGTTCGTATATAATATGTCGATTCTTTCGCGAAATAAATCTCGATATTTCCCGTGATTGAAATTTACTCGGAACTACTATTAAATATTTTTAAAGTCCAAATTTGACAAATATATTTTGAATAATTTGCATTTTTTGTCCTCTTTAATGCTATAGCATTGACAATTTTAAAAAAATTCAAAAGCACGTTGTGTTTTTTTTTCATTTATTATTTGAAGACACAACTTAGTGTTTTTTCACAGTATTTGGTGTATTTTTAGTGATTTTGACGTTTTTTAGTGTTTTTCGGATTCATTGCTTTTTAACATCAAATCAAATGGTCGCACCATTTGAATAATAGAAACTTCAATAAAATTTAATAATAATTTGATATATTATGCAAACTCAATTTGATACTAATTTTGCCTATCTTTGAAGTTATTTTTGTATTAAATGCACAATTATTATTTTTTTTACTTTTTAAATTTATTTTAATAAAAATATATATTCAAATTTTGTGCCTTTTAAAATCTAGTGAAAAGTTAGTGATTTTAAGTTATTTTTGGTGATTTTCAATGTTCCAGTTTTAGTGTTTCTTAGTGTTTTTTCATGCGCCCGATTGTGAAAAGCAAAAATCGTCGTTCTGAAAATTTGAAAGTAATTTTTAAAGAACTAATTTTTTCCGTGTAGTATTAGAAATTTTGTGATTAATACTTCGTTTAGGAGAAGAAGTTTCCATTAGTATTATTAGCTTTTTATTTATAATTTAATTGTCTGCTTTAATGAAGATCTGCTAATGGAAATTTGACGTTCTGGGTGGATTTAATTTGATCTATCATGATATTTTGCACACTCATCTTTTTTTGCAGTTTTGCCTAGTCATTCTTCCTGGAGGCGAGGCCACATTCGTTTCATAATTTTATTCTTTCCATAATTTTATTCTTTCGTGTATAAGGGAGTTTAGTTCACGCTTATCTACATATATTTCTCGATGCGTGAATTATTTCCTAATATTAGTTTCTTGTTATAAAAAGTAAAAAGTTAAACAGAACTACCACTAAAACAAAACATAAAGTCGATTGATCTAAGAAAATCCAAGATTCTAAAAAAAAATAGAATATATGATCAAATTTTTATACAGTTGGCATTTTTTATTTGATTTTTGAGTGGATAAGTTCTAAATATTTGTTAAATATTCTGAACAATTTTTTACGTGAAATTTTTTTCCTTTAAATCGCGAGTGCCATTTCGTTTTTTTCGATTGTAAATATTGAGTGCGAAGTGCGAATATCATGATGCAAATATATTCCTCAAGGTCGAAGTAACTTTAAGGAACTTAAATTCACATCAAGAATATTATGAAGTTTTTTTTAGTTAAAATAATAAATGATGAAGAATAAACTTTACTGCTCGTGAAGATCACAAAACCAGGCGCGAAGCGCGTCAACCCTCTCAAGGGGGACGGTAGATTCTTCTTCCGATTATCTGTCCAATTCTTCCTTAAGGGGGGCGCCCTATCCAGCATTTTCAAAAAATCGATTTTTTTTTTTCATTAATCGATTGGGTCATGTCTTGAAAGTATATTCTCAAAATATTATAACTCAACTCTGAATATTGTGACACCTACAGTTCGGGCGCGCTGTGGCCGCTGTGGGTGCGAACCACTAACTCGAAACTTTAAATCGATTTTTCTCAAAACTATGTTTTCCAAATTGCGGTACACGATTGTGAAAAAACTACTAAACCGATTTTCAATTTCTAAAAAGTTTTTTGTAAATTATTAAATAAACGAGTGCATGAATGTCTGAAATTATAAAAAAAAAAGTTTTTTTATACACTTTTTAGCCACATTTAGCAGCCAAAAATGACGAAAAAAAGCACTTTTTTTTCAAGACGTGATTTCAATATTTTGAAATCAAATTTTTTGGAGTTGCTGACATTCATGCACTCGGGGGAAGCCTGCTGAATAATAAAAAAATAGGGTTGCATGTTTCAGATGAAAAGTTTGGGCTCCACGATGTACCGCGAAAAATCCGTCCGCCGCGACACGCCACACGCGATCAGGAATAAGTCCGCCATTTTTTTATTTTAGTTCTTGAAAAAATGCTTTTTTTGTAGTTCAAACATGTATTTAAATATATGCAAAAAATTATTCGTGTGTGTTTTTATTTTCCGAGTGAAAAAAAATCCCAAAAAATGACCACTTTTTGACGTGCTGAATAGGGCGCCCCCCTTAAATCATTAGAGATTTTGGAACTCTGGGCATGTCTCGAACAAATTCGATCTTTCAATACGCTATGGGCATGGAGACCCGATTTTTTGGCTAAAAGTTAACTTTTGGATTTCAAAAAAAGAAGTAGGCTACTGTTATCAATAATAGTAAGAGCACCCCTGATTAAATTATACGTTAATTAAATTAATTTGTTGTATGATTATTGTAGTTATGTACAACATAACTGATAGCTGATTGCTAACTTTTTTTAGTGAAACACCGATTCCCGATTGTTACTGCCAAAAAGTTTCACCTCGTATTAAATAATTTTTTGCATCGATGTGTTCCTTAGACCATACACATCAATGTAGGTTTGATTTATTTTGATACAAATTTATATGTTTAGAAAATTTATTACTTTTTTCTTTTTTTATTATTCTTTCCTTTTATTGGGTCACTTCACTTTTTTCCCATGGCGTTGTCAATGTTTTTTAATTCTTAAAGTGAGGCTTGATAGACACAAAATTCTGAGCAAAATTTGTGTTTCTTTTCGTTTTTCTAATTTTACTGTTGTTTTCAAATTTTCTTATCTGCTATTTACACATTTTTTAAGAATGATGATTGGGATCTGACTATTTCTTACATTTAAAAAAATTGAAATTGGGTGTTAAAAATGTCGAAAATAGAGGGCTAGATAAATTGAAAGTGTCTATAAAGACTCAGCGAAGTAAACACAATAATAGATCTGACGCAACTCGCAGATCGAAGATTAGATTCAAGAATAAATATGCTTCTTGACTAGATTCAGAGTTTTCAGATTCAATTACTGTCAAAAACACATCGATAAATTTTACGTCTGGAACTTCTATCTTTGGCCGACCTAGTCTTGATTTTTTAAAGAAATCTGAACTTGTTTCGAAGTTTCTGATTCGAGTCACTGTGTAAGAGTAAAGATTACTGAACTGTTCAGTAAAATAGATTTTTTTTCCCCCGCAGGAGTCAATAAAATACACTTTTTATACTAGCGGGTCATAAAGTGCATTTTATTACACCCTGCGGGAAAACAGATCCATTTCGGATCCCCAAGTAGAAAAAAAACTCGTATGCAACATGGGAAATGAGTAAAGCTGGGACATAGTGGCTTTTGGTAAAAGTTTAAGCTTTTTGCGCATTGATTCAATAACGAATTATAAAGTTTAATCAACTATTGAGTTAACTCTAAAACAGTTGATTAAACTTTATAATTCGTTATTGAATAAATACGCAAAAAAACTTAAAATTTCACAAAAAGCTACTGTGTCCCAGCTTTACTCAACTTTTGATTGAATTTTCACAAATGAATTTTCTCCATGTATTAAAAAGCAGAAAATTGAAAAACCCTGCTCTAAAACATCTCCAAACTAGCACCGAAATTCGACTTCGCTATCGAATATCGCACATTGGAGTTACTGTGAGTGTGTTGAGGTCAAAATTGTTCCTCCGGATTAATTTCTGTTGAAGAAAAGCAATTATACAACAATAAAGTACTTATTCAGATTAAATTATACAAATTTTCATGTTTATGTATAATATAATAAATATATTGTATATATAATAATAATATAATATATAAATAATTTGAAAATCTTTCTGTGGAAAAAAGACGCTTTCGACTGCACTAGGATTCGAGCCCAGGTCTTTCGATTGCCGGTCGACTGCTCTACCACTGAGAAATTTCAAAATCAACTAATTAATTTGAAATGATAATATAACATTGTGTTATTCAAAAGGTTTCATAGTGTATATGACTTCGACGCAAAAGAATGTAGAGCAGAAAAAAAAACACGGAATTCTTTTTTCTATATTCAGTCCTCACTTAATTTTTCCGGAACTTTTCCTTAATTTTTCACTTGAGTCGAAGTATCTCACAAACTTGTTCATCACTCTTCTATATTATTTAAAATGAATTCTAATTTGCGATTCCTTTAAAAAATTATTAAATTATTTAAAAAAGTGTTCTAAATTAATCTAAAATATTTAAGTATTAGTTGATCATTTATTTAAATTTAGTTAGGTGAACTTTTACACAATTTTGTCCCAAATCCGAGATTTCAGAAAAAGTTCATTAATTTTCAATGCATTTTTTTTCCATGTAGAAAGACAAATTTAGTTATTATGACAGATTGGGTGGTACTGAAACAGTATAACCGAAGGTCATGATTCTTGGTTGAATCTAACGTTCTCGAGCAACGCCTCCTGAAGAACGCAAGCGACGGGGAGTAACGTATGCAAAGTAGATGGTATCACTGGCTCGATGACCCTTAACCCCGCCATTGACTGGCGCTGAGCGAGTAGTAAATGTACAAATACATGAATATATGACTCAAGGGACGCGCAAGTCGAACGAGAACGGGTACCAGGTTGGAAAGACGGTCGTGTGTTTTATGAAACAATTAGATTAACCCTCGAGATATGGATACAGTGAAGCTGCTTCTTCCTCTTACTCTCTTTCGATTTTCGTCCTCCTTTCCCTTATTCTCTCTTTCTCCTTTCTCTAGAAGCTTTACCAGCGAACATAACCGACTATCTAGCTGGGAGATTGATCTCGGTTAGCTATAGTTATTTAACAGTTTATGATCACCCTGATGCATACATAAATTTAAATGCTTCAGACTTTGGCTTTAGTGATTTTAACCACTTTACTGTTTCCAGCGCAATGCATTGCACCATTGGGCATGGAGTCAGGAGCAATACCGGATGTCGACATCACGGCAAGCTCTAGCTTCGACAGCGGCAACGTCGGTCCTCATCAAGCTCGGTAAGTTTAACTTTGGTTTTTCTATTTTCTTGCCTTGGCGACAACTAGGGTGACAAGGGCCTCAGGAACTGTCTTTCAGAACAAATTAAATTGAAAATAGAAATTCGGACTTAAAACAACATTTTATTTCAACCAATCAACGTGAAAAATGTTTCTTTAAATGCATATTGTTGAAGAAAACAATTTTTTTGTTTCAATTGTCGCAAAATTTTCTTCATTTTTTAGCAATCTTTTCTTATTAAGTTTCAACTGGACCGAAAAAAGAGACTTTTGTAAAAAATTTTTTTGCCAATTTGTAGTTTATCCAAGTGCTTTAAGAAAGACCAATCAATAGACGGTATCTCGCATTTTAAGTGAAAAACTTGACGAATAAAATGTATAAACAAATGAAGGTATAATGCTAGTTTAAATTTCATATAGTTTTTGTGTAGAATTTTTTTCATTTCTTGACCGATTTTGCTTCTTGAAAGTTCAAATTGTCCATTGTGGAATTTGCAACAAATCGTGTTGACAGATTGTTTTTATACTCATTCCTTCGAGAGTAATATCAATTTGTTTATCTTGTTCATGTAAACAAATTGATATTACTCTCGAACGAATGATGTATTAAAAAAATGTGTCGGCGTAATTTGTTGCAAATTGCACAATGGACAATTTGGACTTTCAAGAAGCACAATCGGTTGAGACATAAAAAAAATTCTCCAGAAAAACTATATAAAATTTAAACTTGCATTATACCCTCATTTGTTTATACATTTTCTTCGTCGTTTTTTACTTGAAATACAAGATATCGCCCATTGATTGGACTTTCTTAAAAAAGCTTAAAGGCCATTGCTTACGATTTGAATTTTTTGGCTATAAAGAATGGTTTTTATAAACTGAGAGAAATTTCTAAGGTAATTTTAACTAATACGTGCCAACTTATTGTTTTTAGTAAAAACTACTAAAAATTTGATTAGTTATACTAAGATGGTGTGGTTAAAATAGCCAATTTGCTATATAAGTCCCAATTTATTGCTTTTAGTAAAAGCTACTAAAAGTTTGATTAGTTTTACTAAGATAGTATATAACAAATTGGCTATTTTAACCACACCATCTTAGTATAACTATTTAAACTTTTAGTAGCTTTTACTAAAAGCAATAAGTTGGCACGTATTAGTTAAAATTACCCTAGAAATTTCTCTCAGTTTATAAAAACCATTCTTTATGTGGATTTTTCTCAGTGTATAGAAAACTAAAATATATCGGAGTAATAAAATTCTAATATTTAAACATTTTATATACAGCTTCAAAAAAAAGCCCTCACAAATTTTACTGCTGCTGGCGTTAATATTAATTCCGGATTAGCAAATATAAAATAAAAAAATCAAACCGATTATTATTCGGAAAAGATGTCGCTATAACACATAGTAAACTTATCTATTTAAAATTAAAAAAAAAAAAATAATTTTAATTAAAAATAATCACGATTTTTACATTCTCATCATGGATGAGAAGGCATTAGTTTTATTTTGTTTATTATTAATAAAAAAATATAAATTATTATCAAAATTATAAATTCACTACAGGCCGGAACTACACGGAAAAAATAGTATAGCTGTCCGACCTATACCGGTATATAGTGTCTCGACCCATACGGTATAGGTGAGACAACTATACTGGTTTGCCGCGCGACCTATACATTGCTTCGCATGCACGCGACTCTAACCTCGAAATGAGAAAGAAGTGTCATTTTTTCGAGGCGTTTTTTCGAAGCGTTTGTCGATTTTCTTGGATCATTTTTTCTTTCTTTGAAAGATCATTTTAGCGTATCGCGTATTGTTTTATCACACGCGAAAATTCACAAGAGCGATAAAGATGGCATAATATTTTGTTTACGACCGCTATACATGGTATTGTCATATCAACGAACTTGTATATCTGTCTCACCTATACTCGTATAGTTCTGAGGACCATACCGTAGCATTGGTCTGATAGCAATATTTTCTGGTTCTGAGGACCAAAATATAGTTCTCTTAGCTATACTATTTTTTCAGTGTAATAATATGTTCTTTTCTTTTTATTCCTTACGCCCGATCAAAAATATAAGAAAATCTCATATAAATTTAGATTTGCGTTTAATCTACGATTTCAGCTTCATACAAAACACCTTACAGCGGAATTTTTCAAATTATATACTTTCAGAAAATAAAAAAATTCGATTTTTTAAAAATTCCAGAGTAGAATGACCCCTGAAACAAATAATATGAATGCGTAAATTTGCATAAAAATAAAAATAAGTTACAGTTGTTGAAAATCATTTCCCTTGAATAAAATGAAATACATCCTCTACAATCAAACAAATACAATGATTAAAAAAACAAATTTATTTTTCAAGCAAAATCAATATGGGTCATTCCATATTAGATTGACAGTCGATGTCGCAGATTTGAACGAGATAATTTTGTTCTGTTCTTTATCAACAATAAATAGACACGTATTTTTTTGTCTGGCCAAAAAAATTTTTTTTACAAGTATACGATTTTTCAAATTTTCTAAGAAATGATATTTTCGTCATAGCAAGCGCACTTTCAAGCCTATTTATCTTGAAAACAATTGTTCGCAGGAAAATTTTCCCAAATTACGAAAATTAGAGTTTTTACTCTTTTTTACAGAAATTGTTGCGAAAACATTTCTTAAATATTTTTTAACATACAAAAGTAAAGAAATAAATGCAAAATCATTTTTTCCAAATTTGGCCCCTTTCGAAATTTTTTTTTTTCGTGGATTTAGATTCCTTGAAGTCTGTTATAAAATATGACGATTGAATCAAAATGGCTGGATCACTGATTTGGAAGTTATGGAATTTTGAAGAGCCTCGCGCGGCCTCGCGCGCAATCTAGGCGCTTCTACACGCGGCGAGCGTTTTACCGGGCGTAAGTTATTAGTGCTAAAAGTAATTGTAAACGCTCGCCGCGTGTGGAAACGCCCGGATTTCACGCGAGGCCGCGCGGGGCTCTTAAAAATTCCATAACTTCCAAATCAATGATCCAGCCATTTTGATTCAATCGTCATATTTTATAAGAGACTTCAAGGAATCTAAATCCACGAAAAAAAGAAATTTCGAAAGGGGCCAAATTTGGAAAAAATGATTTTGCGTTTATTTCTTTACTTTTGTATGTTAAAAAATATTTAAAAAATGTTTTCGCAACAATTTCTGTAAAAAAGAGTAAAAACTCTAATTTTCGTAATTTGGGAAAATTTTCCTGCGAACAATTGTTTTCAAGATAAATAGGCTTGAAAGTGCGCTTGCTATGACGAAAATATCATTTCTTAGAAAATTCGAAAAATCGTATACTTGTAAAAAAAATTTGTTTGGCCAGACAAAAAAATACGTGTCTCTTTATTGTTGATAAAGAACCGAAATAAAATTATCTCGTTCAAATCTGCGACATCAACTGTCAATCTAATATGGAATGACCCATATATATTCTTTCGCGCGGTAACAAATTTCTGTCACGAAAAGATCAAAGCTTAAAACTTGAATCTTAAAAAAAACTAATAAGTAAATAGTGTAAGAATTGCCATCTGTATAATACTCACTACAATGCGGATGGCAATCCGTACATTATTTCTTCTGATACAGATAAGCGTCTTGATAATATTCGCCAAGATATGTTATCTTCCTGCAAGTATTGAAAAACTCCTTTTAATATTGTGATTTGTTTTAGAAAAAATTCTAAGCTTTAGGAATATCATTAAAAATTTTATGAATCACTTTTAAAATATTTTTCAAAATACATGGGAAAAAAAATGATAGAAATTTTTAAGATGCTTATCCCTTTTCGAAAAATGCCACATCTTGGTATAAATAAAATATTGTACGGGGTACGATACGTATTGCACCTAGTACAATACCAGTAGAAAGCCGTATTTTAAAAATCACGATCTGAATTGTATCAAATATAATACAGATCGTAACTGGTACAATATTTTATTTTAAAACAAGAATAAGCATCTTCATATTATTTCTTAGCATATTTTTCTTTCGGTGCACCAATAAGCATTCTTACTTTTTTTTGTAAAAATGATTACTTTTTACATTTTTTACTCGCTTTTTTCAAATCAGAAAAAATTATTTCATTATTTATAAAGTGCGTAAGATGAGTGCGGATTTTTAATCTCATACCTGATTTTTTGAAAACAAAACATTTTAAAAGACATCAGTTTCAATTTTCCACAAAACTTTTCACAAAAGCTACTATTGCTGTGTTCTGAAATATCTACTCACTTGTACAGTCACCCTTCATTAAATATCAAACTAACGAAAGAAGAACCTGACAAGTACAAAATCGAGATAACGGCCGCTGTTAATATAAAAATGAATGGCTGTCTGTCCATTGCAATCAGGTATATCAGGCATTCGTTTAATTGCAACCACGCCTCGAATCTCATGACAGGATAAACGCTCCAAAAAACCAAAGTGAGACGGAACTTTGACGATCACAACATGTAATTAAATCTTAGAACAAAATACTATTGATAGATTCTGAAAATTGTTATAAAATTTTGCAAGTCGAAAAAAAGCGTAAGTTCAAGTATACATTAGGGTGATCCTTATTTATAGCATAATTTTTCTTATAATTCTTTTGCTCCCATTGGCGGAATTTGTTCGTATGCCCAAAAAATGAAAGTACGATAAATTTTGGTCAAATGGGCCAGTATTTACCCACTTAACATGGGCCTTGGAATTTCTCATGGGATTTACATAATCTCTAAATCTGAATCAGTCAAATTTTCACTGATTGAATCAGTGATTTGCCTTTTCACTGATTCATCAGTGAAAAAATATTTTTCACTGTTAAATCAGTTAATTTTCACTGATTTATCAGTGAAAAAAATATTTTTCAATGTCAAATCAATCAATTTGCACTGAAATAATCAGTGATTTTTGACTGATTTACAGTAACCTCTGTTTAGCTATTTGAATCAGTCAAATTTAACTGATAATCAGTAGATTTTGACTGATTAAAATTTAGAGAGTAGGAGAAATCATGCAAAAACGAAAAATGTGCTTCACTTTTTCAATTTTTGCTCCATTCGTTCTATTTCCGTGAACAAAAATTTGCACGGTATGCTTAAAATATCTTCATAGTCAAAAACTCGAAATTTTGGAAAATTAGAAAATGGAGGCCATCTAAGTGGGCCTAAAAATGCTATTTCCTACAGTTATTAATAGTGGGTGGCCAAAAATTGTGGAAAAATTTAATAATTTATTCATAGGCAAATGCAAAATCTCAAAATACAAAAATTTGAAAAAAATATAAAATGGCGGCTAACTCGAAACTCAAAAAATACCTTTTTCCCAGTTTTTAACGTAATACTTCTAAATTTCAGGAAAACAAAATGTTTGGCTCCAAAAGTTACTTGATAATTTTAAGAATCTAAAATTCTGAAAAAATTAAAAATGGTGGCAAATACGAAATTTAAAAAATATCATTTTTACAGTTTTCAACGAAATACTTTAAAACTCCGTAAAAACAAACTGTTTGGCTTCAAAAACTACTTGATGATTTTAACAATTCAAAATATTAATTATTGAAATATTTTTTGAGTTCTGACTTAGCCGCCAATTTATATTTTTTCAGATTTTTGGATTTTGAGATCTTGCATTTCCTTGGGAATAAATTATTAAATTTATCCACAATTTTTGGTCACCCTTTGTTAATAACTGTACGAAATAGAATTTTCGAGCCCCTTTATATGGCCGCCATTATGTGATTTTTTTAAATTTACGAGTTTTTGACTACTAATATATTTTAAGCATATCATGCACAATATAGTAAAATAATTCTATTTTTTAAAAGAATAAAGTGTATTAATATTACAGTAACTTAAGTTTTCCATGTCGAAAAAATATAAAGCTATCGGGACCCAATACAGAAATATTTTGTCGTAGCTCTGACTTGGAACAGAATGCTGATCCAGGCCTGGATCCACCCTGGTAGGTCATGAATCTGCATGATTTAGTTGCAATTGAAAATTTGGCTACTCCAACCGAAATTGATTTGAATCAATCAAAGAATTTGCTTACTTTGATCAAATAGATTTCTTTTCTGAATATAACTTTTCCATTTTACCATTTCTACATTGAGAAAACGATCTGGTATAATCAACAAAATAATTTATTTGGTATTTCTTCTATAAAACAGTTCTGTCGGGCCAACCAAATTTATTCGTCAGATCTTTTTGTTGGCCTGACAAAATTATTTTGTTGGCTCAACAAAATTTTTTTGTCGGTCTAATAAAATAATTTTTGGCTTGACAAAATCTATATTTGTACATAGAACTAAATGCTGTAAGGCAGGGAAGAATATTTTTTATACTTTTAAAATTCTAATCGTAATGCAAAATCATATAATTTATTTATTTAGGATTAAAAGTCATTTTTATTTAAAAATAACTTTTTCGGTGAAAATTCATTAATCTAAATTGATTAAAATCAAACTTCTTAGATCCAGCAAATTGAATCCCATTCCTAAAAATATTCCTTCTTATATCATGAGTAATAACACAATTTGAGACCGAATATCTAAATAAGCGTATGAATTCACTATCGTTACTGGCATATTGAAAATTTTCGGAAATCTCCAGTTCCCAATTAGGTGAATTAATGCACATCCGTGGTCATTTATTTCGTTCAGCCAACCAAACAGTTTTGTCGACCTAGTAAAACTTTTATCAAAACAACAAAAATATTTTGTCGCGATTACTAAATTCTTTCCCTCTATAATTTTACGGATATTAAAAAACACTTTGAAATACAAGAAAAAATCGCAGATTTCAATCTAAAGAGAATACCAGTATGAAATTGAGGGCGTAGATTCTAAAGGTACGTTTTTCATCTGCCTTGAGTGTCCAATTGGTCCAAATAAGGTACCGGTACCAGGGCCATTTTAAACCCTCTTCGCCTTTCTTCACCTCGTTTGCCATTCACCTAGGGCCACTGCAGTATTAAATTAGATGATGACGATCAGAGCCGAGTTTCGCGGTTGAAACCCCAAGCTCATCAAGAGTCGGAGGACCATTCAGCCGGTCATTGTCTGCGGTAATGGAATGTATTAATATTATAGGGCTAAACGAGAAAGGGAAAACGCTAGAAAGCAAGAGAGATATATAGTAAAGGGTCGCGAGTAGTGTGAGGTGGGATTTGGCGTTGGGTTTGTGGGGGGGGGGGGGGGGTGAAGTAGATAACGTAGAGTGGATCCAGACGCGGCGTGAATGCAACGAGCAACCAGTTGGTTTAGTATCCTCGCTTAGTGCTGAACGTCCCATGGGAGGAAGCTTATAAACCGGGTTTGGTACACCATACCGGACCTGCAACTAGATCTGCCAGCCGTTACATTAATACGTAACTGGATGAAATGTGCGCGACTTCAATTTCATATTCATGCACTGTCCAGGCGTCTGCATTACGATTAATCTTCCCCCAAACCGACCGTTCTTTATTATGCACGAATTCTGATGATGAATCCGCATTTTGGATGAAATTTCAACTATGCTATTTTGAATATGCTTGCTTCATGTATATTTAAATTTTTGGTTAGAAAAAACCTGTGATAAGTTCCTGAACCAAAAACGAGACCTTACCTTGCCGAATGATTTTGATACGCCGAATCCGGGTTCGGAATTTACCCTATATGTCTGGTTACTGAGATATTCTAACCTACACTGAGAAAAATGTCTGGTTGACCGAACAAAAGTTTGGTAGACCCAACCAAATTTTTTGGTTGCTATAGAAGCAACAAAATTGTTTTGTTGAGCTAACCAAATTACTTTGTTGGAGCGTTTGGTTGGACCAACCAAAAAGTTTGGTAAGCACAACAAAATTTTTTTGTAGATTAAATGAACTTATTTGGTTGAGTTAATGTAATATTTGTTAGCTCAACACAATAATTTTTCAAACTGAACAAAACTTTTGTAGTTTCTACAAGATAGTTTTGTTGAAGCAATGGAATTTTTATTTTGAAGCAACAGTTACTTTGTTGAGGGAAAAATTTATTTTGTAAATGAAATATAAAATATTTTGTATATGAAAAAAAACCCAGAAGGACAAAATGGATTGATTTAATAAAATGTGTTTTATTTGTAGAAATTCTGTTTAATTAATCATAATTAAATTTCGGAATACGTATGATTAGATGAAATTGTGATTAATTAAGAGATTTGTCTTAAAATAAAATTCACTTTAATTAACTAA
The DNA here is from genome assembly GCA_030998225.1 of Diplolepis rosae. Taxonomy (NCBI): domain Eukaryota; kingdom Metazoa; phylum Arthropoda; class Insecta; order Hymenoptera; family Diplolepididae; genus Diplolepis; species Diplolepis rosae. The sequence continues at coordinate 9,945,042 of JAPYXD010000701.1, forward strand.
TGAAATCTTCGTCCTTCTATAGCTTTTGTCCCATACAGTAAATATTCTAATTCATTTAAACATCAAAATAAAGGAGTTATCGCCTTAAATTAAGAAGTTACAATTATTTATAATTACATTAGTGTCTATTATAATTATACGTATTGGAAAGTGTAATAATAACATACAGAGTGTAGAGAAAACATGATTATTTATTTTGTGAAATATATCAGACTTTATAACGCACACATTAGTACCAAGTTACGAATGCATCCCCATTTACATAATAAAGAATACATGAAGTTTTAACACAACGCAAACTTTCGTAGAACAAACACATTTCACAAATTTGTTTGGCTACAATTTCACAATGAAAGTTTTTGGATTGAAATCTGAAACATGTTTATCAACCTTCAGAATATGCACAAAAAATTATACGAATTAATATTGTTAATATTATATTGTATTAATATTGTATTAATATTATTAATATTTAAATTCTTACGGTTGACCGAAGGGATCGGTAAAACACAACAAATGTGAAACGATAATGTCTACTATCGAACTTTGATCCGAATCAGATAATTCTTCTTTTTTGTCATATACATTTAGGATAACTCTTCCTTTGAATGTGTCAAATAAAATTTGATAAAAGTCCTTGAATAAAAAAGATAAAATAATATTTTACCAATAATTTTTCCTTTCACCCTGTATTAAAAAAAAATTATTCTTTTTTCGTTAAAGATGTCTCTTCAGTCTGTGGTTCCACATTTTCTTTATTTATTTCAAGCAAATTTTCTCCAGAAGTATCATTAAATGTTGCAATAATTTCATTCTGTAGTAAATTAAAATTTTAATTAGTCCTGTCTATTTTTATTTTTTAATATCTAAAGCCAGTTGTCTTATTTTATTTTTTATTTTATGATTCTCTCAAAAATAAGATATAGGAAGAAGCATGCAATCCCAAAATGACAAGAAATTACATACCTCACTGTTTGTGGACTTATTTGCGATTCTTTCCCCTAATTGCTTATCTTTCGAATAATTGCTGGGCTTACTGGTCTCATTAGTGGATTCAATTGTCACAGATTTAAGAGGAACTTGAGGTGTTTCATTAGATACATAATTATTCAAGTTGCGTTCAAATTTAATTTGAACACCCAACAACTCATTTTCCAAAAGTTTCTGCACAAAAACCAATTCCTTCAGCTAAAAATTAAGAATTGTATACTTTATTCGTATGAAATTCATTCATATTTTCCAGTTTTACGATGGTCATATTTCCATTACGATATTATTATTACGACTGATATATATTTATACAATATTATATCACAAAAAGTAATAAAATAATAATAGACAAAAAGAAAAATACTTAGTGCAGTCTTTTAAAAATTTGATTTAAAAAAATCCTATTCTCAATTTATTTATAACGTCCATGAAAAATTATAGAAATTCTGAAGTCAATCTTGACCTTGAAGCGTCTATAAGTAATACATATTCTCACTTCCCATGTGAATAATCTAACCTACACTTTAAAGATATTTATCTTGTATACTACATTGAATTTAACGAAAAAATAAGGTGTTTGTTTGGATAGTAATAGCGATATTACTTAAAAGTGTGTTGTTAAAATTTGAGAGATTAAATAACACGAATAAAATGTACCGAAATCACTTACCTGGAAATGTATCTATCAGAGATCCTAGGCCCCATTCCTCTAAAATCTGTTGTGTTTCAACGTCAGCCATCCTTTTCGAAACACATATACAACTCTTAGTTTAACTTTATTTTCTTTAAAACCACAAATAATATTAACCACCTAAATGTAGATAAGTGATTTTAGCTCGAATCCACCATATTGAAAACAAAAGTAACGAGCGTTCCTCATGAATCGAAAGAGAGCTCTTGCGCGGATGTGTGTTTGGTATGCCCAACAAAATTCTTTGATACACTCAACAAAAAGGGCTTAACAAAATTTTTTGTTTGAGCCAAACAAACTTTTTTGTAACTACAACTACTTTTTTGGTCGTCGCAACCAAATTTTGGTTAGAACAACCAAAACTGATCAACAAAATTATTTTGTAGCTGTGACATTATTTTTTTTCTCAGTGTAAAAGTGCGAAAACAGTGTTTTTTGCTATATTTGAGATTATATAACATCGCGAATTAATTTTTTTTAGAAAAACGAGTCAAACCGTTTGAAAGTACCAGTCTTGTCCTTCAGAAACGTTTTTTTATTTTTCAGATATTTTTTTTCACGAAGATATCGTTCAATGAAGTTTACTACTTTAGAGCGCTGATTACAGCATGATCAAACTAAAAAAAATTCTTCAAAAAACAAACGTAATCTACTTCTATGTTTTTTGGGATATAGCGATGGCGGTCACAGGTCTTGAGGGTTAAAAGAGAAGTTCCATCTTGGTCCTAGCGTTAGCCGATTAGATCGTAGATAGGTTAATTGCCTTAATGTTGCTGAAAAAGTGTATTTTCGGCTTTTAGATTAGGATATCTCGAATAGTTAAGGTAGTGGAATAATATAGAGGTTAGATTCGGATTCAGCGACCCAAAAAACATAGAAGTTGATTACGTTTGTTTTTTAAAGAATTTTTTTTAGTTTGGTCATGCTGTAATTAGCGCTCTAAAGTAGTAAACTTCATTGAACGATATCTCCGTGAAAAAAAATATCTGAAAAATAAAAAAACGTTTCTGAAGGGCAAGACTGGTACTTTTAAACGGTTTGACTCGTTTTCCGAAAAAAAATTAATTCGCGATGTCACATAACCCCGAATAAGGCAAATAATGGTGTTTTTCGCACTTTTTGGTTAGGATATATCGGTAACCTAACGTATAGGGTAAATTCCGAACCCGGATTCAGATACAGCGCATCAAAGTCCTTCAGGCACGTAAGGTCTTGTTTCTGGTTCAGAAATTTGTCGGCCTGTGTAATTTAATAATTATAGGGATGCGAAGGCTGAAACATTCGAATTAAATGAAAACTTCAGTGAGACTTTTCATATTGCTGGAAACTTTCCATTTCATATTAAAAAGTTTGTTCCAACAATCACGTAATGTTCGTTTTGATTTTAGCCTACGATTGATTCTTTTAATAATTTTTCATGTTTTGCGTGTTTAGAGTACTTACTCTCTAAACCTGAATCAGTGAAATGCCACTGATTCGCGGTGACTATTCACTGATGACAGCGGCTATAAGTCTTTCACTGAGAATCAGTAAAATTCAACTGATAAATCAGTGAAATAAATTGAACTCACTTATTGAATCAGTGAAATCTTTTTTAGTGTATGCGAGATTATTGGATTATATTTATTAATTGCCCACAAGCCAGTTTAATATAGAGAAAAAAATTTACCTCAGTCTGGGTTCGAACCAGAAAGTCCTCATATCGGATTGAGATACGATTCAATTATAGTATTAAACGCCCGGATGGACTTTTTATTAATTATACGACATTACTGAGTAATATTAATTATCAACATATTAATCAAAAGATCTATAATATCTCGATGGTTTCATTGGAAGCGTATCCAACATGAGATTACAGATAGTCTGGTTCAAACCCCGGGAGGATAAATTAAAAAAAAAAATTCTAATGAATGAATCTAAGAACAGTAAAGAATATACACTTGAATATGAAATCATATAATTAGTTCTCTTAAAATTAAATTATCTAGTTGATTCAAATCAATGAATTTTAATTTCATTTTAAAATAATTGACTGACATGGCGAAAAATTTAGTTATAACAACAAAAGAACGAATTGAAACAAATTGATAAGTATTTATTTTAAATTTACGAATCTCATTCTGTAACCGATACGAATTGGACTATTGACAATTCGTCGCTATTCGATCGTGCGAATTCAATGACCTAATTTTCTATTACTATGAATTTATGTATTCATTTCAAGGTAGGTTAATTTTTATTAATTCATCATTACGAACTTTTAATTCATAAGAGTCCTTTACATTTTGATTCTTTACAATTCGTAAATACCAATTCATTTAGATGACCATTATAATCAATTTTAATTTGAATGCAGAGAAACCTCAATTCACAAGAATTGTCTTCAATTCAAAATATCATTAAATTTTAATTATTTAAAAACACTATTAAAAAAAAAACTTTTTTTTAGAGTTCTGGGCTCCTTTAGAATAGTTCTAGACTTCCTGATAGTTTTTAAAAATAGTTCCGGGATTTACATGCCTCAAAAATTAGATTTTCAAAATGTGGGGCTAAGTTCACGCTCCCCCCAATTTTCGAAAAATTTCAATTTTTTTCAGAGTTCTGGAAAGATTTAACATAGTTCTAGAGTTCCTGACGCTTTTCGACAATAGTTCCGTGAATTTCCGGGCACAGTGTACTTTCAAAAAAAAAATTTTGAAAATTTTTATTCCTAAAAAAATGCGGAACATCAAAGTTGACCAAAAATTTTGAAAACCAAATTTTGAAAAGTTCCAAGAATTCTGGTCAGAGTCCTGTTCCCCCCCGGAATAGTTCTACAAAAAACCCCAATAACATTTTTCGCTGCGATCAAAATCCAAAAAACTATAACACTTCAAAGTTGACCAAAAATTTTGAAACCCAAATTTTGAAAAGTTCCAAGAGTTCTGGTCAGAGTTCTACCCCCCCCCCCCCCCGGAATAGTTCTACAAAAAAGCCCAATAACATTTTTGTCTCAGGTCAAAATCCAAAAAGCTATAACACTTCAAAGTTGACCAAAAATATTACAAAAAATCTGCCAGCTTCGCGGGCACATTCTCATCGCGCGCTTCGCGCGCAGCTCGCTTCGCGCTCCGTTCTTCCTGGACCTCGCGCTTCGCGCTCGGTCTTGTGCTCTTCGCATACGTTTAAGTTTATTTCTTATAATTTAATACTGAAGCTCAAACCAATTTAATGATATTAAAGATGATGTAAATTATTCATTTTCTCAAATTCACTAAGTTTTTATTTTCAGTTTAAGTGAAACAGGAAATTCAATTTACTTAGGGCTCTATCGGCCTTAAGGAACACATTCTCATCATGACACTCGCGCTTCGCGCTCGATTTTCTGTATGCATTTTTGTAACTTTTTAATAAATTACATGATTATTGATAAATTTATTTTCTTCCAAATATCTCAAAAAGGAAAAACAATCATAGACTTTATTGAAGGAAACAATTTTGCAGAACAACGCTTATTTCGTATCTCACATATTTTGGTGAAAAAAATCGAATTTTTTCAATATTAAAAATCAAAAAATTAAAATATACATCCTGTCCAGAAATTTCTCGGTAAGAATGTGTAGACCTTATTTAGCCAAACAATTTTTCATCTAAAAGTTTTTTTTGTATCTCACATATTTTGTCTAAAAAATGGAATTTTTGAATTTTAATCGTATTTTTTGGAATTGAAACGAAAAATATATCTTTTATCAGAAACTGTGTGAGACAAAATTTGTAGATCTTTTTGAAACTAACAACTTTGTATTCTTACGTTTTTTTCTTATTTTACATATTATTGTTAAAAAATTGAATTTTGGATTTTCAATGGTTTTTTTTTAAATTAATAAGAAAAATATGCATCTTATGAAAAAATGTTACAATTCAAATTTGTAGGTCTTTATGTAAAAAATAATATTGTATCATAACGTTTTTTCGTATCTCGTATAATTTAACTTGAAAATGGAATTTTGATATTGGCTTTTTTCGAATTTGAATATGCTGTAACATTTCTAATTTTGATTTAATCAAAAAATGTTATCAGGATAATTTGTAGAGATTTATGAGCACTATCAAAAACCAGTATTGAAATTTTTTATTTTTTTAAAAAATTATTTTCAAAAACACAAAAGTAGTGCTCAATCCCTCAATTTTGATTGGATGTGGCTGGTTAACGAACTTGTCCTTACTTTTTCGGCTCCGATAAAGTGTACCAAAGCTCAATTCAATCTGATAATTCTGTCGAGAGTTATGCCGCACACGACCTACAGACAGACAGACAGACAGACACCTAATACATAAGTCCTTTTGCACGTTTCTATAAAATATTATACTTAAGAAAATAAAAAACATAAAAACAAAAAAATCTATTTTTTACTATAAATAATGTTTTTTTGCACGCTTACAGCTTAGTCATTAAGTTCCGAAAATTGGCTGGCACTGAAGAGGGCCTCCATTTGTGGCCGAAACGCTTGCCTTTTTTACCCCCCTTTTTTTGTCTATTTTATTTTTTTAAACATGCTTCTGGTTTTATATATCTAGAACATGTTCTTTCAATAATTTATTCCTGATGGAAATGAGCTGACGCAATCCCAATACAAAATACTAAAACGATTTAATTTTGGGTCAAGATAATAATTAAGACATGAACACAAACATGTCAAGAAATCATTTTCAATAGTGTTTTTTTAAAACCTCATTTAGGCAAATAATTTTCCATCTCAACGTATTTTTCGTATGTCACTTATTTTGTTTAAGGGGGTCTTCTGTAGTAACAATTTCTAAAAATCGATTTTTTTGTTGCATTTTCAACAGTTTATGACACTATAAATAAAATTGCAAAGGGATCAATTAATTGTAAGTGCCAATTTCCCGGAGAAAAGTGAACGTAAAACTTTAAACGCGTTTTTATCCAAACGACGTTTTTCAAACTGGTTTACACGATTTCTAACGACCGATCAGAAGAATTTGGGTCCGCTTTTTTTAAAAATGTGTGGCATTGTTATCGCTATCGTTTGACTCTTATTTGGCTCCCTATTATTTATAACAAATGTTTTTTGAATTATTTAAAATCGAAAAAAAGTCGATAAAAATCATTTCTTTTTCAACGTTCAGAAATTTTGAAAATTGCTGGGTTAGAAATCTGAAGGGTAGTTAGAAAAGAATTAAACTCCTCCAGATTAAAAAACACTATACGTTTTTAATTTCAGACAAAATGAACTTCAGATATCGTGTGAACCGATGACCCAGATATTTTGGAAAGCCTCTTTTCGCAAGAGTGCAGTGGACAAACCCATGAACATTTTCCCAAGAGAACCATTTTAATTCTTAGTTCAAGGTTTAATGACACTTTAAAAAAAATCGCATTCTTTGTATTCGTATCTTTTTGATACGAACAACTTTGTATTCTTACGTTTTTTTCGTATTTCGAATATTATTGTTAAAAAATTGAATTTTGGATTTTCAATAGTTTTTTTTTTAATTAAAAAGAAAAATATGCATCTTATGAAAAAATGTTACAATTCAAATTTGTAGGTCTTTATGTAAAAAATAATATTGTATCATAACGTTTTTTCGTATCTCGTATAATTTAACTTGAAAATGGAATTTTGATATTGGCTTTTTTCGAATTTGAATATGCTGTAACATTTCTAATTTTGATTTAATCAAAAAATGTTATCAGGATAATTTGTAGAGATTTGTGAGCACTATCAAAAACCAGTATTGAAATTTTTGATTTTTTCAAAAAATTATTTTCAAAAACACAAAAGTAGTGCTCAATCCCTCAATTTTGATTGGATGTGGCTGGTTAACGAACTTGTCCTTACTTTTTCGGCTCCGATAAAGTGTGCCAAAGCACAATTCAATCTGATAATTCTATCGAGAGTTATGCCGCATACGACCTACAGACAGACAGACAGACAGACACTTTCGTAAAAACCCTTTTTTATGATTCAGGGGGTCTCAAAACGTAAAGATTTGATGAAAATTTCGAAAGCCATTTTTCACATAAAACCAATACTTTCTCATCCATGATGAGAATGTAAAAAAAACTGCTGTCCCTATTCCAGCAGATGACATCTGTTGATTCAACAACTTTTTTTTTTCCGTGTAGATCAAGATATAAATTTGAAGTGCTATAGCTTTTTAAATTTTGACCTGAGCGAAAAATGTTATAGGGCTTTTTTGTAGAACTGTCCCGGGGGGGAACAGAACTCTGACCAGAACTCTTGGAACTTTTCAAAATTTGGTTTTCAAAATTTTTGGTCAACTTTGAAGTGTCATAGCTTTTTGGATTTTGATCGCAGCGAAAAATTGTCATAGGGCTTTTTTGTAGAACTATTCTGGGGGGGGGGGGGGGGACTCTGACCAAAATTCTTGGAACTTTTCAAAATTTGGTTTTCAAAATTTTTGGTCAACTTTGATGTTCCGCATTTTTTTAGGAATAAAAATTTTCAAAATTTCAGTTACACAGAACTCTAGAACTCTTAGAGTACTACAGAAATATATCAATAAAACGTGAATATGTAAAAAGTGGGGGGTTGGAATTTTTTTTTTGAAAGTTCACTGTGCCCGGAAATTCACGGAACTATTGTCGAAAAGCGTCAGGAACTCTAGAACTATGTTAAATCTTCCCAGAACTCTGAAAAAAATTGAAATTTTTCGTAAGTGGGGGTTGCTTGAACTTAGCCCCCCGTTTTGAAAATCTGATTTTTGAGGCATGTAAACCCCGGAACTATTTTTAAAAACTATCAGGAACTCTAATACTATTCTAAAGGAGCTCAGAACTCTAAAAAAAAGTTGTTTTTTTAATAGTGTGGGTACAGTTTCTGATTTTTTAAAATAAACTCTTTAATGGCTGAAACCATAAAAAAAAACATTTTCCAAAGCGAAATTTTTATAAACAAATTGCTGAATTTGATAATAATTTATTCATTTTCGAAAATTGGAAATGGTTAAGTTGTAGAGAATCTTTTTCTTGAAAAAGTGATTTGTAATTTATTAAAATCGCATAATTTATTAAAATTTGATAAGAAGCGATAAGAAAAAAAGTTGGGGCAAAAATAAAATTCATAGATAAAATTATTTTTTAGTGTTTCAAATTTTTTTCTTGTAAAATAATCTTTTCTCTTTCAAAATAGCCCTTCAATAATAATGTTGCTATTCTTGAAAGCAAAATTAACTATTTTTGCCTGAGGTCTAATTTTCTTGGATCATACCTGATAAAAATTTTGGTAATATCTCAAGTTCAATCCAAACAAATTTGAAACCGATCCAGATTGGAATTGACAGAATGCCTTCAGCTTCGAATTAAGTCAAATCGGTCATAATTTCTATGGTTTTTGTATTAATTCCCAATAAAACTGATTACATCGGAAAAAAATTCGTATAAAGTTTTAACAAAGTTATGTTTACTTGACATATATTGAAAACGTTGCTTATAGGAAATCGTATAAAATTGGCACGTCTGCATTACTAAAACCAATTAGAATCTTATGCCTCTTTTCCACTTTAATATGTCACACGATGGACAGGTGTAAATTAATTGAATAAAGTGCCGGAAATTTACTTAAATTTTCCATTGTACCTCATTGAATTTTGCCAGCAGTGCAGACAGGAGTCGATGAAATTAACCACTAGCCTGCATTATCTGACTTTTCGCTCATAGAAACCTTGTGATTTATGCAACAAATTTCACGAAAAATTGCTCGTTTCGTACGTCCTAAAGATTGACAGGAATTTACGTGCTTGAATTATTAAAAACGAAAACTTTAGCCTTTGAAATGTTACCTGTCTAGAATTTCAATAAAATTAAATCGTCAAAGTTCTGCAATTAACTTCATTGAAACTTTAATTCAAAACATTCAAAGCATATAACATAGAAATTCTAAATAATATATTTGATTAGCTCAATAATGTCCAAGTAAATAAAAAACTTCTTGTCTTCATGCTGAAAGTCGCGTTATTTATGCAAAAGCTTTTTCCAACATATACGATTGTTCGAAATATTCCAAAAATAGCCTGACTTTAAGCGCCTATTAATATTAAAAGATTACTTCCGTAGCTTTGCAAAATGGTTTCATGACTAATACGGTTTGCGTCCATAAATTTTAAGTATAAGTTTTCAGTGAACTTGGGATAAAATGTAGTTAAGTAAATTTCTATTTATTTATATATTCACGGAACTTGCTCTTATTTAGGGAAGATTATTCCAATGATCTAGCCTCAAATTGAATTATGGTTTATAGAAGCAAGAAAAATAACATTTTTCTTTACCTGCTTCTAAGTTTAATTTACGTTCAATTTGAATGAAAAAGAGCTCTTTTTGCTCACCGGAACATTCTATACAATTTCACAAGGCAAAAAAAGTCGTTGCATTTATTGAGTCCATAAATTGAAATAGTGAGAGCTTGAAATTTCTGTAAATTTCACTGATATATCAGTACAACTTTCGATTTTTGTTTGCAAACATAACAGCTTTATTGATAAATATTACAGAAATAGAATTTTTTTCCTTTCTCATTATTTTGGCATAGGGTCAGATTCTTTTTATTTTCTTCATCTGACCCTATGCCAAAATAATGAGTAAGGAAAAAAATTCTATGAATTTTGAGTCAATATAATAGCAGACATGTTATCAAACATGTCACTTTAAAAATTACAGAAATACCTGTTGAATTAACTTTTGGAACAAAGTTCCTTATTCTGTAAAATATTTGATAAATTTACAGAAACTTAATGTCGTAACTTTTCTTACGTATGGACTCAGTAAATGCAACAATTTTTTTTCTACGCTTACTTGTTGAATTTGATCAAAAATGAATTTTTTTACTACTAGCGGGTCATGAAGTGCATTTTATATCCCCCTGCGGGGAAAAAAGCAAATACATTTTATGACCTCCAAGTAAAAAGAAAGTCATATGCAACACGGGAAAAAAATTTATTTTTCCTGGTTGCACAATACACTATTGTAATCCAATAAGAAGTAACATCACTGTAAAAATATAAAATAAAGCGTTTTTTGCGATTTTTTAATTTTTGATTTAATTTTCTTTTTTTCATTGATTTTCTTCAATTTTTTAATTGTTTGTAATTGTTAATTAAATTCTTTAATTGTTCCAAAAAAAATATTTATCAATAAATAGTACAAATTGACGACGCTGTAGTCATTCTCGGGGGGCATGTTGAATTTTGAAGCGCTTTGCGGCAGCAGTGTAACACGCAAATTTGAATCTGGAAGAAAAGAAAAATTTTTCTCTGAATCTACATGAGTGTAGCTGGAGAAATATGTAGGGGATTTTGAAAACCTTTATTTTTATTTATTTACAAGCATTTGTAGTAAAAAGTTCAATTTTGGACAAAAAGGGGGGCAATCATTTGTCAATAAATAATGTTAAAATCAACTTATCGAAATTCCCATACATACTCTTCTTCAGAATGTTATTTTAATAATATGGTCAAAATTTGTAATGAATAGAATGGAAATTGTTGGAATTAGGCTGCGTGCTGTTTTAAAAAACATGCCATTTTGAACTATTTATGAATAATTTTTTTTTTAACTATTAAAGCCATCGTTAATAACATCCTTGAATATTATTATCCCCTCACTTTCTCTTAAATCAGTATTATGAAAAATTAATATACATTTATATTAAATTTAATAACTTTTCAATCAAAATATATCAAAATTAACAAACCTTATTAAAATATATACACATGTTTATTAAAATTCAAATAAAAGTTTGTGTTTCTTAAGGTAAAAGTATTTTGAATTTAATATACGTTACTGAAAAAAATACAGAAATTTTTAACTGTATAGTTTGTCTATAGTTTCTGAAACAAATATTTTTAATAAAAATTAACGAGTAGAATTGTAAAGAATGTTCTAATGGAAAAAATGAGCTCTTTATTCAATTTGAATGGATATTAAAATTAGTTATCAACGGGTTAAGTAAAAATATGAAATGCCAAATAACTGTTAATAAGCAAATCATTTTAATTTAATCTTTTTTTCTGCTACTTTAAAATGTCTTTTAATTTGAGTTTATGTCAATAGTTCGATCCTCACTAATAATGAAAGTTAACCCATGTATTTTTTCGATCTTGTAGAAAATTACAAGAGTGCAATGGGAAATAAAATTCATTGTGCTTGTATCTTCTGGCATTTGAATTTCAATTGTAACTTATAATTCAATTTTCTTTCTTGACTTGACAGTCAGTCGTTCTAACAAATGTACGGTGAGTCGTTATGGCAATTGGTACAGCACTCGAGAAGCTGCAAGGGCAATCACAGTCACGCCTCTCTTGCAATAAACCTTATTGCTCGACATTGCGACTAAAGAAAGAGCCACTTCATGTATTTTATATTAAATTATTTGTGGGGAGGGTGGGGGGGGGGGGTATTCCTGACATGTGGATTTGAGTTTTTAATTCAGAAGCTATCCAACGTTTTGTACGATATTCATTACAATAAGATTATAGTACAAGATATGAAAATTAAATCAATTATGATAGAAATAAATATTGATTAAATGAAAATGTCAATCATAATTAAACTTTTTTATCTTTTTGTTTTATTATTTATTTTGAATTTCGTTCCATATGAAAACAATGTTGGAAGCAAATCAACAGACGATTCTTCCTAATGAAGTGAGTGACATGACATGATTGAAATTAATGATCTGGTTTCAATTATACTCACTTATCACTAATCTGATAGTTCATGACTTTCCATGTCTCTGATCTGGCTTTCAAGTACAGCTAATTCATAACCATAGTTATTTATTTTATAGGTGATTAAAAATCTAAATGTAAACTACAATAATAATTTGGTTGTTCTCGATGTTTTAAGATTATACTTCAGTCTTGTCTTTAAGAGTTGTAATTGTTATATATGTATATAACTGCAAAATGGTTTAAATAAACTCAAACCAGATTAAATTCTTGAAATTTTGAGGATAGGAAATTAAACAACAATTAAAATTCAAATTTGTAAAATCTCTGGTTGAATTAACGGAATATTCGGTCATCCGTATAATACGTAAATTATTTGATTGGTTCAATTAAATCCTAGTTAGATTAACCAAATTTATTTCTGAGTTTTTGAAAATGGAAATGTAATAACTAAAAATAAAATACAAATTAAAAAATATTGTGAGTCTAAAAGTTTGAAATACTGTAATTTGAATGTAAAGAAAAATATTTGTTTAATGGGACTTGGTCATTTTCACAAATTGGGAAAGAATAAAAAATTTTATCCACTTCCAATTTATTATGAAATATTTTTAAATTCTTAGAGTTTCAAATTAAATCATTTAAAGTAGATATTGTGTTATTTCAAACTCATAGCAATTATCACAATTAGAATGAAAACCATTCGTTCTATTGAAGAATAAACCAGAGATTATATTAGTAGATCTCTTTAAGATGAATATGTTGCTCCTCATTTATTTTGTGTATCGCATAATTTGGCTAAAAAATTGGGTTTCTCAATTTCTATAAAATCCCTTAAATTAATACGAGAAATATATATCTAATTAAAAGATCTATCAACTAAAATAATGATCGGATATAGTTGGTGTAAATTTGATAAATATTCCAATACAATTCATCTATTTTTTAAAAAAATAACTGATTTATTGATCAATATTACGGAAATGCCTCTCAAATTTACAGACTCAGGAATATGTTTACAAAAAATGGTGAATTGTACTGAAGTATTTTTCAAACATACGAACATTTTATGGTGTTACTACTTTAATTTTTGTCCTTTAGATACGCATTGCTAAATTTTTTCAATTTCAAATGAAAAGGAAATGACATTAACTTTCTGAAATTTTTCTAAATACTACGAAACTTAACTGAATTTATCTTTAATTTACGAAACTGTATTAGGATTTTCATAAAATGATTTTTTGAATTACAAAACTGACCAAATTTTCAGTTGTATGTAATGTAAACAATCTACAAGATGCATTAAATTTGACGCTATTGTGCTTATTCTAATAGCATTACTAATTTTTTCTAAATAACTTTAGTCGATTATGTCGATCATTAGAAGAATGTTTCACTCACTATGATAACTGAACTTTACTATATCGACCTTATCAACCTGTGATTTAGAATTAACGTCATTCAAGACAAGATGGAATTTTCAATATATTTGAAAAAAAAAAATTTCTATGAAAAAAGGAACGCTTTGACTCCGCTGGGTATCGAGCCCAGGACCTTTCAATTCCCGGTCGAATGCTTTATCATCAATCGAAAGGTCCTAGGCTCGATACTGAACGGTGTCAAAGCGTTCCTTTTTTCGTTACTTTTATTGGTACTTACTATCGTTACTTTTTTCGTTGCTTTTGAAATATTGTGCAGGCATTTTTTCAACTACTCTTGTAGCAATTTCCCTAATAGTTCCTAAAAATAACTATAGAAGTATGTTACCCATAACTGACTTTTATAGTACTGCTATTAAAATGAAAAAAATTTCTGTGACAAAAGATACGCTTTGACTCCGCTGGGTATCGAGCCCAGGACCTTTCAATTGTCGTTCGAATCCTCTATCATCAATCGAAAGGTCCTGGGTTCGATACCTAGTAGACAAATTTTTATTTTTCCCAAGAAACCTATTTGTTGAAGCAACAAATGAATTTGTTATTGTTTTCTCCTTGACAAAACTTTTTTTAAGGACTAAAATTTTGTTGCAACAACAAAAAAAAGTTTATCAGTTCTATCTTTTTCTCCGTGTACATACCAATTCATTATCTATTAACAAGTGAAATTAGTTACCAGCATCTTTATCCCAAAATAACTAGTTAAAAGTATCTAGTTTCTAACCACAACTGGTGAAAGTAGTGGATAATCGTGGATAATATTTGAAATCTGAGAAATGAATGCAAAATGCTGTATACATGAGAGAATCCAAGAAGAGCCAGAGGTTTATCGTTGTTGTCTTCATGTGATGAATGTAAAACGTGATTATTAGCACCAGTCTCGAGATCCGGTCTTCTCATGTAGCAGAAGCAAGAGCAGAAGGCTTTGCCAGAAGTGGTATAAAACGGTCCACGCAATTAGGAAAGACGCTTCGCACGCCGTTCTCGGTTCATCTTTTATTCATGCCACCCCCTACCCTTACTCTTTCTCCTTACCAAGATTAAAACTAAAGCACGCCTCTTCTCTACACAGATAAACCAAGCAGCATCCGTCATCTTTCATCTCGTAGAGGCCACATAAAGGCCACGGGGTTTCCGAAAAAATAAAAGAATAAAACCCATCTACAAAATCAATTTGCTATCATCCAAGGGAGTCTCTTAACCTATTAAATATAATTCTTTATAAATATTTGACGAGCGAGTTTGCAGCATTTGCGCATATTTATTATTCAGAGGCTTCATCGGAAATTGGTACTGTTTTTTTTACAGCTCACTTCACTCAAGAGATAATCGCTTTTTTCTTTTTAAAACATCTGTGAATTGAATATATACATTTTGGCTTATATTTGGGTGGAAATTTTTATAAAAAGCTCTAGGCAATTTGGAGTGAGCAAACGAATTTTTCTTGTTTAGTAGAAAAAGAAAATTAACAAAAGTGGATAGTTAGTGTATTTGACAGAAAAAAATATTTGCTTGATTCAAATGAACTTTGTTCGAATTAAACATATTTTATTTATGATACTGTTAGAAATTTTCTGAAATTTACGAAATTCTTAAGTTAGAGATTTGAGGGAAAATTATAAGAAATTTAGAACACTTTTAAGAAAACTTATATTAATTTTTTAAAGATTTTACTGAGAGTACAATTTGTTTCAATCAAAGAAACATGTCTTTGATATACGGCCAAAGAAAAAGTTTGTTTGAAACCAGGGAACTTTGTTTGAGTCAAACAATTTTTGTGTTTAAACCTATATCATAGATATGTTTTTTTAATTCAAACAAAGTGTTCTCTGAGTGTGACTAAGTTCTGAATTTTTTCTACAAATTACAAAGAAATAACTAAATTTTGTCTTTATCTTAGAAATACGGAACTGTAACAGAATTTTCAGTTCCGTGTAGATAAATGTATTTAAAACAACAGTTACCTGGAACTTAAAGTTTTTTCTGTTCAAGTTTTATCATTTTCAGATGCAAATTTCGAAATATTCAATAATTTATTAATTGAAAATTAACAAATTTTCGCTTAAGGTAGTTCGATCACAAAAATTAGACCTCAGGCAAACATAGATAATTTTGCTTTTAAGAATAGCAATATTATTATTGAAGGGCTATTTTGAAAGAGAAAAGATTATTTTTCATGAAAAAAATTTGAAAGACAGAAAAATAATTTTATTAATAAATTTTATTTTTGATCCAACTTTGTTTCTTATCGCTTCTTACCAAATTTTAAAAAATTATGCGATTTTAATAAATCATGAATCATTTTTTCAGAGAAAAGATTTCCCACAACTTCACCGTTTCTGATTTTTACAAATAAAGTCTTTAATGGCTGAAACCATTAAAAAACATTTTCCAAAACGAAATTTTTATAAACAAATTGCTGTATTTGATAATAATTAATTCAATTTCAAAAATAGGAAACGTTCAAGTTGTAGAGAATCTTTTTCCTGAAAAAATGATCTTTGATTTATTAGAATCGCATCATTTTTTAAAATTTGGCTCAAAGCGATAAGAAAAAAAGTTGGGGCAAAAATAAAATTTATTAATAAAATTATTATTTTGTGTTTCAAATTTTTTTCATGAAAAACAATCTTTTTTTCAAATGAACCCTCCAATAATAATATTGCTATTCTTAAAAGTAAACTTATCGACTTTTTCCTAAGGCCTAATTTTTGCGAGTTTACTACTAAAGTGTAACTGAATTTTTTTAAATTTATCTTAACTTTACGAAATTGGAACTGTATAAAGTTTCAGTTGCGCATGTATATTACAATATTTGTTTGAATCAAACGAATGAGATGTAAAATTCAAGTATGTGAGTCTGAAACAAATTTGTTTTTTAATTCAAGCAAATTCTCTGTTTAAATCAAGTATGTGAATATTTTTCATAAATTAAAATGAAGAAAATTTTTCGATAATTGAAACAAACAGTTTCCTTCAACAATATTCTTCAACACTAAAGTTTACTACCAGTAAAGGCAATGATCTGATAAATTCTATGTGATATTATATTTAATCAATATAAATAATAGATAAAAAAGTAAAAATTATTTTTGGTATAAATTTTTGTTGAGATTTCACTTACTTACTAATCATATAATTCAAAAAAATAGTAATTTAGGTCTCACAATATATTTTTCATGTCTAGTCACATCTGATAAGAGAGAATGACAAATGATATATATTAAACATCTCTTGTCATAATAGCACGATCTATGTTATAAATTTAAATCTCAATTTATCATCATAAACATAAAATATTTTTATTTTATTACTTCAAAAAAAATAATGATTCCTCTGATAATAATTATTGACAATCTAACCGTCAAAAATTCAATTCCCGCATTTAATAATTTTAAAATAATTAATTTCGCTTTAATTGTTTTTTTTCAATGAATTGAAAATATTTACAAATTTAGAATATTTACAAAACCTTTAAATCTCAAGTTGAACATCGAAAAAATGGCGCGAAATTCAAAATCTCGTAGTTAAAATTGTAAAAGTATATTAATTGTTTACTTTCAGTTATCCTTCGAAAAAAAATATTTCAATAAACATGTATTATTATCAAGCTTAATGCAAATTTATATTGAATTATACTTATACTTAACCTTTTTTTCGAAATCAAAGAAACCAGAAAGCAAAAGAGAAATATGAATGAAAAGGAATGAATATTCTTTTAAAAGGATTCTTCAAAAATTTCCTAATTAGTATAATTTCCTGAAGTTTTGTCGAATATGGCTTGATTTCACTTAAAAACAATTAAAATTATTGCATTTCAAAACTAGTTGCTCGAATCAAATCAATAGAAAGTTTATAAAGTATACCATATGATATATAATAATAATAATAATAATAATAATGAATACATAAAAAAGTCAATGAAAAAAAAAAATTTTTTTGGCAAGAAAATAATTCACATTTTTAAAAGTTTTTGAGCTTATTTTAAAGATGAATCTTTGCAGCATTTTACTACCTAGAGTCCATTATAAGTTTAAACATGATACTGAAAATGGTAATTGTTTCCGATCATTACAGAAAACCAAAGCTTTTTTTTGCAATTTACATTTTGTGTTTAGCTTAGACTTATTGGGCGCAGAATTCTGGTAAATTCCGTGCTGTTACAAGTATAAAATCTTATAAGAAAACATACAAAGTACAAGTTTCTGCGATTTTCGTTTGAATGAAGGTTATTTTATTTATGACATCCGTTGAATTTTTTAAATTGGTGAAAAGCAATTCTGAAATTGTGATTAATATCTGATTTAATATATTTACAGATTTCATGATATATACAAAAAAATAATGTCCAATTTTGGCTAAATTACTTTTGCCATTTTATTCGAAACCCCTTCCATAAAAGTATTAGTTTTTGAGCAAAATGTTTACCTAAATCAGCTGTAAATTTTTCAATTCTATTTGCAATTCTACACCAAGAAACCGAAGTTTAGAATTTTAAAAAATTTTTTTTTGAATTTAGGGAAAAACATGTCATAGTAAAAAATTTTCGCAGTGAAATACTGAACTTTAAAAAAACTGTATGATAATCTACGATAGGTTTTGGCGAAATTTACTATAACCTATAAAACATTTTTCTAAATATTTTCGGATCTTTTTCTTTTGCGAAAAATGTCTACACCACCAGGAATAATTACCATTGCATCTTAGTTTCCACTAAATTTCTATTATTTTTTAGAATTATCATTACGAAATAAAATATACATTGCTATATGTTTGCAGAGTGCACTTTGTAGTATAATTTAAACACTAATCAATCGAGTGAGGAAAACGTATTAAGTGAAATAATTAGTACACCACTATTTAATAAACGCTAAATATATTTATATAAAAGGAAATACAAAAGAAACTTTTACGTATTCAAGTACAAAGAAATTGCAAGTGAGAATAGACCTTACGCGTCGATGGTCATGACAGGACTAACTGTCTTTTGACCTGCCTTACAATAAAATTCCAAAATCCCTTTTGCTTGTAGTTTCCTACATCCAATCTTTATCTTTATTCCTTATTCTTAATACCTGAATCGTTGCACTTCTAACACTATAAAAATTTTCTCCATGTAGTATTTGAAAAACATTGCACTGCAATATTCCTGAGACATTTAATTAAAATATTGTCCCTCGGGGACATTTTCAACATTCCAGGAACGTTCCTGAAATACATAGCGTGTTATCGGAAATCGAAACTTCTTTCAAGCATTTGTAAAACTTATGTACTAGAAACCCTGATTCAACTTTATTGCTCTGGAAGCAATGAATGAAATACAAGTTAGCTTTTATTTGATTCCAGAATGCGATCGGAGAATCACGGAGGTGCCTGGTGCCCGAAAGATCAAATCACAACCGAGCCTCGAGAGTGGCTGGAAATTGATCTTCACACCGTTCACATGATCACTGCTACCGGTACTCAAGGTCGTTTCGGGAATGGCATGGGTGTTGAATTTGCGGAGGCGTACCTGTTGGAATATTGGCGACCACGTCTCGGCAAATGGGTTCGCTACAGGGATGTTAAGGGAGAAGAGGTGAGTCAAAGAGTTATCATCTTCCATTATGTCATAAAGACTACTATCTAAACCTGAATCAGTAAACGGTCACTGATTCTCAGTGACTATTCACTGATGGCAGGAGCTATAAGTCCTTCACTGAGAATCAGTGAAATTCGACTGATGAATCAGTGAAATAGATTAAACTTACAGGTGGGAATAATAAAACCAGCAATATATTTTAACGATCGATGAACTCGTTTATTTTAGGTTAAAGAACACCAAATTTAAATTACGTAATTATTATTTTATAGTGTAATTATTATTGTGTATAATTATATTATGTAACGTGTAGATGAAACTGTTGAATTCGCGAATTCAAAAGTTATGTTCACATGGCGCGTTCACTGATTCTTCAGTGAAATCAAAGCAGGGCACTGATTCATCAGTTAATATATTTTCACTGATATAATCAGTGACTATTTCACTGATTCAGGTTTAGAGAGTACATACACTTTTCAGATACTCAGATATATTGGACACTCCTCTATTTATAGTTATATATTCGTATTGTAAATTGCATTATAAAGTGATATTTAAATTCCCTAAAATCGCTATATTTGGGAATTTTGACCATTTTTTTCGAAATTCTAATTAAGTTTTCAAAAATTACTATAAATAGAAACTTATGTTTGAAAAATCCACCACAATTTATATTTGTTTATTAGTTTATTTTACCAATTATTTTTGCGAGAGTCCCTTAGGACTGTGATAGGTTATTATAGTAAAACTAAAGTAGGATTAGTAGCTAAACCTCAACCTGTACGTCACCTGATAAATAACTTAACCTAATCAACTGCTAGAAATTTTCTGAAATTCACGAGTTGTTTAAGTTACAAACCTAAAAGAAAATCATAAGGAATTTACAATACTTTTAAGAAAACGTATCTTGACGTAGATTGACACTGAAATTTACGAAATTTTTCTTCAAATTACGAAACTGATGGAATTTCTAAACGGCCAATCCAATATAGCGGTGAAAATTTTTGAACAAATTATTGAACTAATTAATTTTTGTAAAGGCCACTATCAGAGAGTTTTTCTGGATCGCTGAATCTGAATTCATGGTCAGAATTTTCAAATTCCAAATGGCTAAGCCAAAACGGCTTGCAAATTTTTAATTTTGACCTCAGACTTGGATTTTTCTACCCAAAAGTCCCCCCAGTCCCGACTTTCAGAAACATCTGATAATGTAATAAATTTTTTCGAAATGTAATCGCTATATTGTTTATACCGTTTTGGATTCAAATTTTGACCTTAAGTTCGGATTCAGCAACCCAAAAATATCTGTATTACCGATTTTTATAAAAATCGCAAAAAAAGTAATCTTGCCATTTTTGATTAGTTGGCGCTAAATTCTGCTACCAGTAAAATTGTTAACTTTTATAAAATATTATAAAACTGTAAATTAATATTCTTTCTGTTTTTTTTTTTAAAGAGAGAAAGTATTTTAAATAATTTTTATTGTCGGCACATTCGGAAAATATTAAGACCTTTTTAAGGGGGTACTATGGTAATAATGGCCTTTTTTTCAAGAATTTTATTTTTGCACAAATTTTTATTCTGTAGTCAAAATATTTTTTTACATTTTAGTACACATTATGGAGAGTATAAAAAAATTTAGATTGTTAATTTTTGTTAATATCCGGTGTAGATATAGGGGACCATAGGACGCCATGTTTAAAAGTGGTGCCCACGATTTCTCCATTGTGGATGATCTGAAACATACGAAACAAATTTTATTTTGAAGTACATATGAATGGCTATCTCATGACCCTTGACCAAAAAAATATCCTGATAAATAAACAAACAGTGCAACTTTTCATTTTTTTTCTTTTTCTTCGCCTGTTTTTTGTAAATAATTGTGTCATAACGTTGTTAAATATTAACTTACAGTAATGGTCTGGGGTCATTCCATAGCCAGGTGTTTTCTGAACATTTAAAAAAAAAAAAGTAGGCAAATCGGCCAAGTAGACGGGCCGGAATCGTGGGCACCAGTTCAAAAAACACAGTTTTGAGAAAAACGCAGTTAAAGATTTTGCAAAAAATTATCACTATCATCATCATAAGAATGCTGATAAAAATTATTTTTTCACAACTTGAATATCGCATTGTATGTTTTTTGGCTCGCTGATCATGAATCTGTTATAAAATTTATAAAATTAATTTATTCGAACAATTTTTATAAATAAATTTTCTCAAGTATTGAAACATTTTTCAAGTTGCATATGCTTTATCCGCGCGCTCGACCCCTTGCGGCAAATCTCATTTTTATCACTTTTCGATATCATCTGAAGTACAGGGAGGTTTATACATTACACTTCAGGGTTTAAAGTAACCGAAACTGCAAAAAAACAAATTTCGATTTTTTGAGAAAAGATTACCGTAGTACCCCCTTAACGTGAATTTTGTTTTTAAATTCTGAATAAAATACACATTTGGGACAAAAGTTCTGTATTTCTTTATTGATATTTAATGTAGAAAGTCTACAATTTATGAATCATCCATATCATCAATAATAGGCCAAAAAAAATTTGCCAACATGTCCCGTTAACGCAACCTATTGACAATAACAACGTTTTCAGCCCCATTTTCATAAAATACGGTCCAATCACGCAGCAATTATGCTTTTTAATGTAGCTATTCACATATAACATAAATGAGCTTCATCTTAAAGTTCAAGAATGAAATTAGCGAATTGGTTCAAAAGAGAATTGTCAGCTGCACTCAGAAAAAAATATTTTATTGAATCAAAGAAAATTATTTGTTCGAGAGACTTTCTTTGACTTAAAAAATTATTAATTTGAAGCAAATAAGAATTTGTTCAAATTAAATGAAATTCTGCCTTAAATAAAACAAACTATATCTTTGACCATATACGAATGCAATAACTTGTTTGTTTTGAAGAAAAATGTATTTGAATCAAGTAAATATTTATTTGCATAGTGTATTTTAAATAATTTTATGTGATTTTCGATTGAAATTGAAGAGATTATACACCCAGAAAACAGTTTCTTTGATATACGGTCAAAGAAAAAATGTCTTTAAATTAAAGAAAGTTTTGTTGATTCAAAAAAATTGTTTTTAATGTAAACAAATCTATTTCTTTGGATCAAAGAAAATTTTTTTGAATTAACAAAACTTCTTTTGATTCAAAGAAATTTTTTCTTTGACCGTATATCAAAGAAATGTTTCTCTGATTAAAAAAAAAACTGTTTTCTCAGTGTAATAAATTGTAGATTTTCTCCTTTATATACATGTCAGAAACAGAATAACAAAACTCATACTCCAATTAATAATAAATCGAATAACATAAACGTTGCTCGGTTTAAGAGGAATTACAATATTTCATTTAAAAAAATAATTTTTTCTTGATATTTTATCAATACTTTCTTATGTACAAAAATTTTTTACATCTAAAGTGCGAGATCTTGCAAAGTCATGACAAGTGTCAGCTTGAGAATGAAGTGACATTAAAGTTGAAAAATTAATTTGAGAATCGCACGCAAATAGTGTCGCGATCCATCGCAAGCCAGGAAGGACCGATCCATCAAGCAGAAGGAGGTCGAAGGCCAGAGTTCGAAAAGTAGGAATGAACGGCGGCGCCCTCTTCTTAATCCGTTATTATCGTGTCACGCGAACCTCCTTTCGCTTCACTCTCATGTCAGCTTTTCATCCGGCTTTGCAAACCTCATGAAAATCCAATAATTATAAGAGAAAGGGCGTACAAGGTGTAAGAAAGGGGATTTTTTTTACGAAATGCGTATGGAACATAATATATGTATATCTTATCACGCACAATTTAAATTACCTCTTTTTATTCGAGTAAGTTCAATCACGAACAGAAATTGGAAAAGTACGAAATTAAGAATACTGAGCAAAGTTAGCGTTTGCTGTATTAGCAAATGGAATTGTTGATATAGATCCTAGAAACTTTTTGGCTGCCTTAGCAAAATTTTAGTTGTCTCAACAGAACCTTTTGTTTAACCAAAAAACAAACGAACTCTTTTCTTGGTTCAAAAAAAGATTTTTTACAGCCAATTAAAATTTTTCTAGAACTGCAAAAAAGTTTTAAGGTCCTATATCAACAATCCTGTTTACTAATACAGTAATTTTTTTTCTCCGTGCACTATTGGGGAACTATTAGTTTTTGATGAAGTCAATTTTGAAACTGTCGGAGTCGTTCTATTTACTACTGAGGTTTTCTGAAAGTTCTCTCTATATTCGAAAATAGGTAAGAGTGACTGATAGAAAAGCTAAAAGTCTGTCATTATTTTAACAAATAGATATGATTTTGACTGATTATCACTCAAAAATAACTGCATATCAGACAAACTTGAAATACTGTGCTTATTTTTTACCGAATCACTTCTATGAACTCTCCAAATGTGAATCAGTCAGAATATAATAAAATTGAGATTATTGACTTGCTTTTGGCTATACAGTGAGTCGATCGATTTCCAGTCGAAAATGACTGATTCCATAGCCAACAAAGGGTCACTTATTTTTATTCAGTGAAGTGTTAAAAAATTCAGATTAGGAGAGAAATTTGACTGATAATTGGTAAAAATTATGATTTAGTGAATTGGCAACTGGCTTTTCACTTTTTCTTTAGTAATTTTTCACTTTTTCAAATTTAAAAAATGTCTAACCTCGAGTTCAAAAGTGACTCAATTAAAATGAGTAAGCGACTTTTATTTATGTAGGTATTCATTTTTTACTCGGAATCGATGAAAAGAAACTGATTATATAATCGTAATAAGTAGAAAGCATCACTTTGTTTTTGAGCATTTTAAATATGATTTATTATTTTCAATTTACGAGAGATTCTCAATATTTCATGAGCTAAAAATAATAAATTTCAACCCCTATTTTAAGCAATGTTTATTTCATAAAGTTAAGGTAGTTGTGCGGAAAAACAGGTCTCTGGAAAATAATGTTTTTTTTTTATGATTTTAATACTTGAAATTATATTATCATTCGTGTTTTATGAAAGAGAAAACATTATTTTTTATGAACAAATTTTAAAACTTACGCAAAATGATACCTTTTACATTTTTTTTCTGATAGAATTTTCCCTTAATATCGATTCTTACATCTTAAATATTATTAGATTTTCATAATTCATGGCTTGTTTTTTCGGGGAAAATATTATCTACGACTCTACTGTTTCCAATTTTGTAAAAAAAAAAAAAATCTTTAAATATAGTTATTTCAAAAAAATATTTCTTTTAAAATAATTCTTTTAGCGATCTCAGCCATTGAAAACTTTACTTTTAAAATTGGAAACAGAGTTGTAGAGAATATTATTTCGGAAAAAATAATCCTCGGCTTATGAAAATCTGATCATTTTCAAAAAATTGATTAGTACTGATAGTAAAAAGTAATTCTATTACAAAAAACATTTTTAAAAGTATTATATTCCGTGAGTTTCAAATTTATATTATAAAAAACAATGTCTTTTCTTTCATAAAACACGACTTATAATATAATTTCAAGTCTTAAAATCATTTTCAAAAAATTCCTTTGAAAATGAAAAATCCTTTTTTTCAACTAAAATAAAGGCGTTCCTAAAGAATATTAGCAAATAAAGTTGTTCTCTTGAAAAACTCTACGAATTTGCTCTAAGAAACATTTTGGTATAATGCAAAACATAGGTATTTTTAGTTTCATCAATTTTTTAAACGTAAAATATCATTTGAAATATGAAGATCTTCCTAGTGCACTCAGAAAAAAATCTTGGTTCTAACAATCAAATAAATTCATTAATCTACCATTAACCAAAGTTTTGTTCGATTCAACTGAATCTTTTTTCGTTTTAACAAAAATATCACTTTTAATATCAACCAAGGTTTTATCAATTTTTAAAATCTCGTGTGCATTTTTCTCTTAATTCACTTGAGTTAACGTAGATAACTTCTGTCACCTAGAAATGAGACCCTAGAAAAATATAATCTATTTTTTATGGCCATGGATCAATTTGACTACCTGACTATATTTCTACCTTAGTGGCCATTTCAATGCAAAATGATATACCGAGTTTAAAATTTATGAAATTAAACAAAATGCACTAAGATAGGCCTGTCTAGTCATAACTTTGTACAATTATAATTAAAATTATATAATAAAATATATTATAAGTATAATCAGACAAATTTATGATCAGACAGGCCTATCTTAGTGCATTTTATTTAATTTCATAAATTTTAAACTCGGTATCGCATTTTCCATGAAATACAGAGTTTAAAATTTGTGAAATCAAATCAAATTCACTCGGAAAGGTCTCTGTTGTCATAAATGTTTGTAATTATAAAAAAAATGTTCTTGGAAAAAAAGTAATTTTAAATATAATACTTATAATATATTATATAATATAATTTTAATTATTATATTTAAAATTACATTATTATATTAAATAATATATTATAAGTATAATTTACCAAATTTATGACTATACAGGCCTATCTTAGTGTATTTTATTTAATTTCACAAATTTTTATATCACATTTTGCATAGGAATTCTTAATATCTACTTGAAATCCAGTTTCCTCCGCTTGCATTATTATTTTCTAAAATCCTCTCCTCGCTAAATAAAACGTGTTAAATTTATTTCCATCAATAACGCCATTTCATGAATTATTCTTGGTGTAATAGCATATGATGTTGATCGAAGAAAATTTTTCCTATCATCCTGGGTGGGTACATCCTTAAGAATAGAAGGCGAGAAAGAAAAAGGTCGTTTGGCATTAATGAACAATAAATTGTCGCGAAATCATGCTCAAGAGCAGGAAATCACTGCTGAAGGGGGTTAAAGTGTCGTCCATAACGGGCCAGCGACAGGATCTATAAGCATCAGCTGGCGATAATAGCGCGTTTACGAGCGGCATACTCTTGACTATGTCGTCCTGTCGCTGGTAGGGACATCGCTGCTGAGATGAGTTTCTTAAAACTAATTAATCGAGCTTCTGCGACGTGAATTTATGCAGAGCACGACAAGGAAGACCTTCAAAGTCGCAAAGAATGCCGCGAGCGGAAGGAAGAAACTTCTTGCATAGAATATGCAATAGTTCTCATATATTCTGAATACGTATAATTTTGTAGAGTTCAAAATCATCAAATACTAGATTAGAAATCTTATATACTCTCTGCACAACTCAAAAGCATGCATATCGTTAAATTAATTAAATTATGGAAATTTATTCAGAAATAGTTTCTAATTTTGTTTTCTAACATTTCAATTAAGAATTTACTTTTGAAATTATTTTACATATTATATTGATTTTATAAAATATATTAAGGGGTGCCAAAAAAACGCAATATTTTTTTTTCACGAAAACTTGAAAATATCATAGAACATGTCTAAACAAAAATTCTGTTCAAAGCAGAGATCGTAAGCAAGCTATGATGAAATTGTTTTTTCATCAAATAAATGAGTAAACTTCATTCAGAATTAAATTCTCTATAAAAAATTCTATTGAGTCGAATGCCTATCATCAATATTGCATTTTCTACAGAGCCTTAAAATTTTAATTTCTAATAATTTTGAGTTTTTTGAATTTTTAAGCTAAACTATTTAAGGTAGGACAAAAAGTTAAATGTCAATTTTGTAGTACATTTAGTCCTCTACAAAAAAGTATATATTAGTATTACTAAGTTAGAGATTCTCAAAGTCTCATTTTTTTCATTTTCAACTTTTATCAGGTAAACTATTGATGGTAGCACGAAAAGTTTAATAGAAATTTGTGAATCTGTAACTTAGTAAATATTCATGATACAAAAAAATTATTCAGAACTTTTTTATAGAGTACTAAATGTACCACAAAATTGTCATTTAACTTTTTGTCCTACCTTAAATAGTTTAGCTTAAAAATTCAAAAAACTCAAAATTTTTAGAAATTAAAATTTTGAGGCTCTGTAGAAAATGCAATATTGATGATAGGCATTCGACTCAATAGAATTTTTTGTAGAGAATTTGATTCCGAATAAGGTTTATTTATTTATTTGATGAAAATACAATTTTATCATAACTTTCGGAAGGAAATAATTTAGAAAATACCTATAACCTGTGTTATTTAAATGGTAAAACTTTAGGTACGATGAGAAACCTCTTTAAATTGAAGTTACGAGCTGTTTACTTTTAATCATTCACATAAAAGCTTCTAATTTATAAAATACCTAACAATGCATTTTTTCTTAGATTATCATGGAAGGTATCAAAATTCTGCATTTAATGTCCCCGATAAAATTTTTTAGTCAATTATTAACGAAGATATTGGGGAAAAAGTCAAAATTTCGAAGTTTTCTTGAATTTTAAACAACTCTTGAAACAATGAAAATTTTTGAAATTTTCTCAGCTTATTATAAAATCTAATTTACAAAGACTATTAGCAACGTATCGAAAATATTTTGATAGATTTTTTCTCGATACTATTAACCCTTTGCACTCCGTTATCGCCGCATTTTCGACATTTATCCTCTATGAGTTACTATAGGCTGGAGTGCCAAGGGTTAAAGTTATAATTAAAAAAAAAAAGTTCTGAGAATACAAAAGATTCTCATAATTGAAACATGGATTTCAAAATTATAAAAATTGATAATATAAAAAAAAAATACAAAGCATCATTAAAAAATACAACAAAATTATTTTCGAAATTTCTGTCATAAATAATTTCACAAATTTGAAGTTTTACAATTTTTTTGGTCTGAGCTCAGATTTTGGTTGCATTCAAGAAAAAATGATTGCAATTTACTTGTTGCATTACTGACATTCTAAGTAAATCTCATTTTAAAATGTGTCAAGAAATGTTAAATAATTTCAAATTAATTAGTTGAGTTTGAAATTTTTGTCACTGCCTACATTATCGGAGGATCACTAGTCGCGTATCAGATAGGATACGTTGTCGACAGGTGTCCTCGTAGACAATTTCAAACTCTTATATCGCAAATAATGCAAATAAATTCAATATTTAAAGAATTTGAAAATCTTTCTGTGGAAAAAATGACGCTTTCGACTGCGCTGGGATTCGAGCCCAGGTCTTTCGATTGCCTTTTCCACAGAAAGATTTTCAAATTCTTTAAATGTTAAATAATATTCATTATTTCTAGAGTTATTCAAAATTTAAAAAAGCTTTAAATTTTTGCTTTTTTCCCAATATCTTTGTTAATAATGGACTAAAACATTCCGTTTAAGAGAATTTTGTTACCTTCCATGATATTCTAAGGAAAGAATTAATTATTAGGTATTCTATAAATTAAAAGTTTTTATGTGTATGGTTTTATTCAAGGAATCCTTAGTTCAAAAGACTTCTAAAATTGATTTTTTCCATTTTTTTTTTGTATTGAACAGATTAAAATTTGAATTCTTTATAATTTTACATCCTAGAAAATTTATTGTTACTAGACTTTGAAAATTCCATGTATGAATGTTCCGAATTGTCAAGGCTTAAATAATGATTTTCTGAAATCTAAATTTTTTCTATTTGATACAAATTTTCTATATGCAAGCACTCATTTTTTATCTAAATAAATCCACTTATATCTCTTTTTTTAATCGGCAACAATCCTATCCTTTTCAATCCATCTTTTCTATCCATGTCTATCCAACTTCTTTTAATGTCAATCCACTACTATACATAAAATTATTCGTCTCCTTTTTACTATAATCCGTTTTTAATATATTTTCGATCTGAAAAGATAGACTTATAAATACAGAAAAGTAACTGTTGAAGTGCGTAAAGTATATATCTATAGGGAAAATAGAAAATCTCTATCCTTTCCTATCCGACAGTTTCTGTCCTGGATTTTTCTTAATATATATTTTGACTTGACATTAAGTAGTACTTCCCTTTGAATGAAATTTCCAGGCAGATAAATTGAAAAATAACAATAGGCATTTCCCTGGTAAAGATCTGTCTAGTTTCTGGACAAGATCTAGACAAGTTAGTCTAGTTTAAAAGTGGGCTTGGCTGGATTTCCCGGTCAGATCTATTTAGGAACATCACACACTTTCCGGCTTATTCCCAGCCAGTTTTCTCTTCTTGATCTGGATTGTTTTCTGAACAGTTCTGTCTAGTTTTCTATAGTTTTTAATATTTTTATGCTTTCCTACGAAACCCTAATAAAACTAGATAAGAGTGAGTTCGGATTTTTTAGCAATATCTTATCACATTTTGTGTCCAAATCTAAAAGCTTTTTCAGCTTAAAAATTGACCAATTCAAATAACTTTTTGGCTAGTTTTTTCTTCAAGGAAAAAACCATTCTAATTATGTCCAATTTCTAGCAGAGAACTTGTCTAGATCTAAACTCGTCAGCCCCAATCTTGTAACAGTAGGCTATTCCCAAAAATGTTTACACCCTGTAAAAGTTTCTTTGATTGAAACAAAATTTCTTTGAATCAAAAAAATTTTTGCATTGCTATAAAATCAGAGAATAGTTACTTTGATTTAAAGAAATTTATTGATTTTTTTTTCTTTGAATTAAAGAAATAATTTGTTTGAAAGGCTTTTTTCAATTCAAACAAAAAAATTATTTAAATTGAATAACATTTGTTTAATTCAAACAAAATATCTATGAGCCAAAGAAATATTTTGTTAAGGGGAGTTTCTATACTTCAGCGGGGAAATCAGGCCTATTTTTCGGAAATGAATTACAAAGGATCTACTAAAGATATCCACACAAATTTTTTTTTATTTAAAGATACATCCTTTCAGTTTGAATCTGTATTTTTGCAAATTTTCAAACATGAATTCCGCGACCTTGGAACGTCTTTGAACTTGTCGCTACCAAAAACAACATGGGTGTCATTGTTGTATCACATCGACCAGTTGGGTTATCTGAAATCAAAAAAATGAAATATTTTTTGATTGAGGCCGGTATTGGCTATGATCGGCCGAAGCGAATTTTTCGCTACATCAAATTTGTTCAAATGATGCAATATTAAATTAAAATTTTAAAATTTCTCCAAATTTTTTGACCTATTGGGGGCTATAAAAATTTAAAAAATTTTAATTTTGAAAATCGTGAAAGAAAGTCAAACAAATAATTTACTTTGATTTAATCAAATCTTTTTTTTGAGTGTAAGATAACTTTTTTAATTTACAAAGTATCTTTCCGAAAATTTGGGAAACGTACCAAAAGTCAATAAGGCACGTCTGTCAACTTCTTCTTAAGGGGGTCGTCTACCTTCGAGCCGAGAATTTTAGCCTATTTTTGGGAATGAATTGCAAAAACACTATTAAAGATATTCACGCCAGTTACAATTTTTTTTATTATTACATGTTTTTTCTTCGAAAAAATCTATTTTTCACTTGATAATAAATGCATCCGCGACCTTGGAACGTCCTTGACCTCAACGCTGCAGAAATGTCATTAAGAACTTTGTGGTAAGACTTTGGCCATTTAAATTATCTGAAACCAATAAAATGAAATATGTCTGTAATCTGTGTTACATTGGCTATGTTTTCTAAGAGCCGATTTTTTCTATTGTAAAATGTGTTTATATTATGCAATTGTTCTTGAAAAAATTCGATTTTTGACCTGTTTTTTGACCTATTAGAGCCTGTTAAAATTCAACAAAGTAAAAATTTGAAAATCGCCTCTAGGAAAACATAGCTATATGTTTATTGAATAGCTGAAAAAAAATTTGATCAAATTCTATCAATATTTCTAGAAGAAGTCATACCACAAAGTTTGAAAAATGCAACTTTTGGGAAATCACGTTTCAAGATAAATGACAGTGTAAAACATGATTTGAGAAAATTACGATTTTATGCATATACCTACGTAAGAAAGCGTATTTCAAAAAATCCCTCATATGACGTGTCCCTTATAACATCTACATTCAAAATATGCAAAAAAAAAAACGATTTTTCCAAACCGCGAAGGTAGACGACCCCCTTAATAAACATTTTGAAAAAAATTCGAAAACTTATCGACAATTACAGTTAACTGTACAATTTTTTGCCTAATTTCCAATCAAATGAAGTTCACAGACATTCTTTATCGTGTTCTGTAGTATTTTCCAAATTTTCAGGAAGATATTTTGTAAAATAAAAGTTATCTTACACGAGTTTTTAACTCTCTAAATTTGAATCAGTCAAAATCTACTGATTATCAGTGAAATTTCACTGATTCAAATAGCTAAAAAGAGGTTACTGTAAATCAGTCAAATTTCACTGATTATTTCAGTGAAAATTGACTGATTTGACAGTGAGAAATATTTTTTTCAGTGATGAATCAGTGAAAATTTGACTGATTCAGATTTAGAGAGAAAGGAACTTGGTCACGTGATTTGCTTGATCCGTGGCCTAAAAGAAAAAATTTTCTTCGTTCAAGGTTATAAAATCAAGTAAATTATTTCTTAAGTTTATGCCAGTGTTCTATTTGAAACAAAAAAATATTATTTTAAATCAAATAAATAATGTTAAAGAAATAATAAAATAAAAATGAAATAAAACTTTTTTCTGGGTCTATATAAACAATCTAGTACAACTAGATAGATTTCTACCAGGGTTTTTTGAGTTAATTACAAATTCCAACGTGTTATTCATTTCTTTTACACCACTGAAAATGTTTCATTTTCCTCATAAAGAAAAACATTGTATTTAAAAATACGAATTCCTGACTTATATCTTGCAGCCAGAAAGCAAAAATAACTCCTCTACTATATTGCTTGAATGTCAAATCTCTTGTAATAATCTCTAATAGCCAATATGGTCCATTAGCCGACCCAATTCAAACGC
The DNA here is from genome assembly GCA_030998225.1 of Diplolepis rosae. NCBI lineage: Eukaryota > Metazoa > Arthropoda > Insecta > Hymenoptera > Diplolepididae > Diplolepis > Diplolepis rosae. The sequence continues at coordinate 9,977,191 of JAPYXD010000701.1, forward strand.
GGTTTTTACAGCCGCACGTGATGCGTTGCGGTGATATCAAGCCATAAAATACCACATAGTCGATGACTCTTTGGTGCAGCGAGGCCGATGAGAGACTGCACTTGACTCATCGAACTACTAAAAGGAAAGAATGATATTTAAACGAGGGCATCGTCCTGCCAGCATTGATACTCGTTTTTTTACGTTATCGTGATTTATGACGTAATCGCGTCTCCATTTGCGAATGGGATCGGCCTGCACTTCTGGTTCTAATAATCTACAGCTTCTCTACCACTGCTGGACCAAAAATAGACTTAGAAAAATAAGATGAAGACAGATTCTACCGGATGTGAAAATCACTCGGAATAATAATCGAATTACGATTAAAGTGCCCCATTTCCGTTCAGATTATTATTTTTGGCAACTTCCAACTTCCCAAGTTTCCTTCTTTATTCGAACTATTCCCACCACTTTGATAGTTTGGGAGAGAGTTCAAAGTGGATTCAGCAAAGAATCGAAGACGACTTATCCAACTTATAGGTATAAGCCGCTTATCGTTAATCCGGAACCGAATTCCGTAAACGCGATTCAAATCGTGTATTTGTATGCTGAAGCACAATTTTTAATATTACTCCACAACATTCCCAAACTGATACGATGTTATCGTTCGTGTTATTGTTATAGTCAGAAGTCCTGGGACTGATTTGATCGTTGTAATATATAATGTAATAAAATAATGACAAAAAATCACTGGAATCTGGAAAAACAACTGACATTAATGTTATTTTTGACCGGGAAGTTTTTTACTTTTTTTACAATACACATTTATTTTTAGTTTCATTTTTTATTCGAAATTCAGTTTTAGATTTTTTAAATGATCTTCTGAATGTTAACAATACTTTTACATTTTCATCATTAAAGAGGAAGTATTGGTTTTATGTGAAAAATTACTTTCGAAATTTCCATCAAATCTTTACGTTCTGATGCCCCTGAGTCAGAAAAAATAGTTTTTACGAAATTGTTTGTCGTCATAATTGAGAAAGTTACAGTATGTTAAAACTTGAAAAAAGTCTATATCAAAATTCCATTTTGCAGTTAAACTGCAAGAGATACGAAAACAACTTTACAATACAAAATTGTTTACTACAAAAATATCTAGAAATTTTAATCACCAAAATCATTTAAAATTGCAAATTTAATTTTCTCGCCAAAATATATGAAATACGAAAAAAACGTAAGAATGCAAAGTTGTTTATTTCAAAATGACCTACAACATTGTTGTTGTGCATTTTTTCACAAGAGCTACATATTTTTTTTATTCGTTTAAGTTTATTTCTTATAATTTAATACTGAAACTCAAACCAATTTAATGATATTAAAGATGATGTAAATTAGTCATTTTCTCAAATTCACTAAGTTTCTTTTTCAGTTTAAGTGAAACAGGAAATTCAATTTACTTACGGCTCTATCGGCCTTAAGAAACACATTCTCATCATGACACTCGCGCTTCGCGCTCGATTTTCTGTATGCATTTTTGTAACTTTTTAATAAATTACATGATTATTGATAAATTTATTTTCTTCCAAATATCTCAAAAAGGAAAAACAATCGTAGACTTTATTTAAGGAAACGATTTTGCAGAACAACGCTTATTTCGTATCTCACATATTGTTAAGTCGCTCAAGTAGTTTGAATATTTACCAATTTATGCTTGTATATTAGTATAATATAAATTTTACTACTTTACTTATTTAAAAAGAATAATTCAATGTATATATACCTATTTCCTAATTTTACCTTGTCTTCATTTATACTCAGTATTGTAATCCTTAAAAGGACTTCTGAATCACGTTTCTTCACTAAACTTTAATATAGATCTTGAGTAAACGTTTATTGTCTACAAATTGTCAAAGAGAGTATGAATCCGTAATATAAAAAGATTCAAGAATTTCCATTCAAACCTTAGGTATAGCGTCAGACTCGAGTTTGTCCACAATTCGAGACCCGGATTAGGACAGCCACCTATTTATGGCATAGCTGCACTTATAAATTGCATTAGAGGCAATAACTGCAATGGAAGTTTCCCTTTGGAACCAGCCTTAGAAGCCAGCTACATCGGTAACCTTCGGCATAATTCGGATTGAACTACCACCTTCGCATACCCTTAACCAATTAGATTTAAGTATCAAATTTTGTAAAGCCGTCAGTTTTTACTTTTGTATTTTCATGAATCAGTTGTTATGCACTAGCCATACGTTCCACTTCAAAATAAATTTAATTCTCATACAAGAAATATTTGTCATTTAATTAATTTACAAACTTCAGAAGCCGAGATGATACATTAGTTTGGAGCATCCCTTAACATAATGAGAAAGTCAATAAAGAATAATAATTATTGACTAATCTACAAAGTGTTAAACTATACATGGTCCTTCGAGCCGGATTATCTTGAAGTGTACTAGTGCGATGTTTTAAGAATCAAAACATTATGACTCAAAAATAAAAACCACAGTGACTATCGTAAACAGTGCCACTAGTGAATATTCGGAAATACCTATGTGACTATAGACATTCACAGCTCTGCTTGAAAATACGATCAAGCTGCTGTCATCAATCTAGTCTGAGAAGCGAAAGACTAGATCTACAAAACCATCAAGACGTTCAACGAAGCAGCCTCAACGACGGAGGATTATCAACTGGATTAAGCGACCAAGAAGCACACGTGGACTGAAAGGTAGGCTCGTCTATTATAATCGTACTCTGTTGTCCAATCCTGTAATTGTCCTATATCCTTTACTATCATGGCGAACGCGGAAATATTGAAAAAACTTGTTAAACGTCGCGGTACTTTAAAGTCACAAATCACCAGGTTCAAAACTTTCATTGATGAATATCAATTACAAGAACCTGATTTGATCAAATTAAACATTCGCGTAGAAAGATTTAAAATGCATTTTGCCGATTTCGATAGCTTCTACGATGAACTTGAAATAGTAGATGAAGATAATGATCACACAACCGAAAGGTACGACATGGAAGAGAATTATCTTGATTTATTATCCAAAATAGAACATTTAAAATTAGAATTTATGCCTAATAATGTAGCAAACGATAACATTATTGAACGAAATTTGAACTCGGCAGTAGCAAAACGACGAATCAAATTACCTGAAGCTTCGCTTCCAAAATTTAGCGGAAAATATGAAGATTGGTTATCATTCAAAGACGCGTTTACGTCCATGATTCATAATCAAGAGGATTTAAATAATATCGAAAAATTGCAATATTTGAAATCTGCAGTAACAGGTGAAGCCGCGAATAAGATAAAAAATTTATCGATTACAGATGGTAATTATGATCGCGCGTGGAAACTACTGCAAAGTGCGTATGCAGACAAACGTTTAATTATTTCACGGCATTTGAGCCTTCTGCTCCGTCTTCCCGTTCAAGATAAAGAATCCGCGGAAGGGTTGAGACGTTTGGCAGATGAGACGCAACAGCACTTAGAATCTTTAAAAACATTAGACGTACATGTTAATGAAGAAATCGTAGTTCAAATTTTAGAAGAGAAAATGCATAAATTAACTGCGGAAAAATGGGAGGAAACGTTAAAAAGAGACACATTTCCGCGATTAGAAGAAATAATTGAATTTTTATATAAAGTAGCGTCTCGACTCTCTAAACGTGAAAGAGAAAAGACCGAGCAACCGGTGTTACAGTCATCGTTAAATAAAAAATTAAATGAACAAAATCGCTACCAATCTCAAACGCGAAAAACGACGAGACAAGTATTCTTGTCACACACAAAAAAGTCATGTCCAATTTGCCTCGAAAATCAACATCCCGTTTACAAATGTGAGAAATTCCGTAACTATTCGATACCTGTGCGAGTTCAAGCAGCAAAGGATGCGTCTCTTTGTTTGAACTGTCTAAGAAATCATGGAGATAAAGCCTGTACCTTTAGTAAATGTCTTATTTGTAACGAAGCTCACAACACTTTGCTTCATGATTCGAAGTGTCCCAAGGCCCCATCACTAAATTGACTAGAAATTCCTACAGGAATGGAACAAAAAACATTTTCTTCGTTTCTTCAAGCGCCTACTAGCCAATTAATGACTAGTGCATTAATACATGTTTATAATAGTAAAAATCAATGGATTCGCGGTCGAGCCCTTCTCGATACTTGTTCCTCAGCTAACTTCATTACAGAGGATTTCGCAACGAGTCTTGGTTTACCGAGGAAAAAATGTTCTATTCCGGTGGGAGCCTTGGACGATTTAAATACAATAACTAAACATATTACTCAATTGACATTTAAATCAATTCACAACTCATTTCAAAAAACAATTATGTGTTTGACGGTTCCCGATATCTCAAAACTGGTTCCCAGCGAGCCCATTCCTCGCGAAACCATTGACATTCCATCGAACCTTCCACTTGCTGATCCAAATTTTTATAAACCTGCTCCAGTTGATTTATTGATAGGAGCAGGTCCTACATTATCTATGTTTTGCATTGGCCAAATTGATCTCTCAAATCGTGGAGAAGATCTTTGTTTGCAAAAAACACGTTTGGGTTGGGTCATCGGAGGGAGTCCCGGTAACTCTCAAACTCACATGCGCGAAATAAAATGTCACTTGTCCGATCTCCATAATAGTATTAATCGCTTTTGGGAAATAGAAGAGGTGCGAACTCACCGCAAATTTTCTGAAGAAGAGCTTAAATGCGAAAAGCACTTCCAGCATCACGTAACACGGGATAAATCAGGTCGGTATATCGTCGCCTTGCCATTTAAAAATGATAAGTTAGTGTTAGGCGAATCTCGACCCAAAGCGCAAAAACGTTTACAATCTTTGCTAAACAAATTCAACAAAGAACCTAATCTGAGAAAACGATATACCGAAGTGATAAACGAATATAAGCAGCTAGGACACATGACCGAGATCATAGACGTAAATCATGAGTGTGGATTTTACTTACCACATCATGCAGTTATTAAAGATTCAAGTATCTCGACCAAGCTCCGCGTGGTTTTTGACGGGTCTGCTAAAACTAGCACCGGTTCGTCATTAAACGATAATCTCTTGGTCGGGCCAACTATTCAGGATGATATAGTTTCTTTAATCCTCAAATTCCGCCTACATAATTATGTAATCACGGCGGATATCGAGAAAATGTATCGTCAGGTTCTCGTTCGATCAGAGGATCGCAAATATCAGCGCGTACTCTGGGAGGAAGCAGAAAACATTAAAACGTACGAATTAAACACGGTCACTTTTGGACTTGCGTCTGCCCCTTTTCTCGCGATACGTTGCTTACATCAATTGGCCGAAGACGAAGGTCATAAATTTCTCATTGCCTCAAACATCCTGAAGAACGACTTATACGTTGATAATCTGCTCACGGGAGCAAACACAATCGAAGAGACGATTCAAATTCGTGATGAAATAACTCAATTATTAAAACTCGGGGGTTTTAATCTTCGACAGTGGGGTTCGAATGAACCACTAATTTTACGCGGTCTTGAAGAAGATAGTATCATTCCGAATTTTCAGTTAGATAAAGATCAACCACTGAAAACTCTAGGCATAGTATGGAATGCAAAAACCGATTGCATTACATACACGACCAAGCCCGTCGCGATTGACTTTATCAATTCAAAACGAAAAATTCTTTCTGAAATAGCTAAAATTTTTGATCCTCTAGGTCTGCTCGGTCCAATAATTTTGCATGCAAAAAAAATCATGCAAAGACTCTGGCAATTGAGATTGGACTGGGATGAGTCGGTTCCAAACAGTGTATTTACTAGTTGGATGGAATTTTGCACTCAACTCCCTTTAATAAATAACTTGTCGTTCGATCGAAGAATCACTATTGATGACGCAATCAACGTCCAATTGCATGGATTCTGCGACGCAAGCGAGAGTGGTTATGGCGCGTGTATTTACCTTAGATCGACAGATTCTAAAAATCAGATCTATTCAAAATTGTTATTTGCAAAATCGCGAGTAGCTCCCTTGAAAACGATTTCATTGCCACGTCTTGAATTGTGTGGAGCACAATTGCTCTCTCAACTCGTGACACAGATCAAGTCCACTCTAAAGATTTCGTTTGAAAAAACAGTGTTGTGGACAGATTCCACCATCGCACTGCATTGGATTCAAACTCCTCCACATATATTAAAAACATTTGTCGCAAACCGAGTTGCAGACATTCAAAGTCATTCAGATTCCGAACAATGGCGTCACGTTCGTTCAGCGGACAATCCAGCAGACGCAATATCAAGGGGTCAACTTCCACAGGAGTTCGTAAAAAATTCACTGTGGGTCAATGGACCTCACTGGATTAGACAAAAGGAATCTGACTGGCCAAAGTTCAATCTTAAGACCTTGAATGAGTTACCTGAAGCTAAAAAGATTGTATGTCTCATAACTGCAACTTCAAACGTCAACATTTTACAAAGATATTCGTCCTTTAATAAGTTAAAACGAGTCATTGCATACTGTATGCGTTTCAAATTTCAAAAGCAGTACAAGGGGTTGTTGAAGGTCGAAGAGTTAAAGAATGCGGAAATGATAATCGTAAAACTAATTCAAACGGTAGAGTTTGCAGATGACATACATTTTCTTAAACAAGGGAAACCCATTCACAAGAAAAGTAAATTGATTACGCTCAATCCTTTCCTCGATAATGATGATATTATGCGCGTGGGAGGACGAATAAATAATTCTACTCTTCCTTATTCACAACAACATCCGATTCTTCTTCCACACTCCCATTTCGTCACTCATCTCATTATCGAACACTATCATCACCAAAATTTTCATTCTGGTGTACAGACCACTCTTTATACACTTCGACGTAAGTTCTGGCTTCTTGACGGACGCAATCAGGTACGAAAGATTATTCGAAAATGCGTTAAATGCTTTCATACTAATCCGTCAGTGCCAAAATATGTAATGGGCAATTTACCTAGCGTGAGATTGACACAGGCAAGACCATTTTTAAACGTAGGTGTTGATTATTGTGGTCCATTCTTCATAAAAGAAAAAAAATTTCGGAATCGTACGCGTATAAAGGTTTACGTAGCCGTTTTCATTTGTCTCGTTGTTAAAGCCATTCACCTAGAGGTTGTTAGCGATTTGACGACTGAAGGTTTCATCGCAGCGTTGAAACGATTTATTGCTCGAAGAGGTAAACCTTCAAGTATCTATTCTGATAACGGGACAAACTTTATTGGGGCAAACAATGAACTTCGTGACGTTTATGCACTTCTGAATTCAGAAGTGCATCAACAAAAATGTGATAGTTTTTTAAGTAATCAAGGAATATCGTGGCATTTTATTCCTCCTCTTTCTCCACATTTTGGTGGCATATGGGAATCGGCAGTTAAAAGCTTTAAACATCATGTAAAACGCGTGGTCACTGACCAATTATTCACGTTTGAAGAGTTTAATACGTTCGCCATCGAAATTGAAGGAATTTTGAATTCACGACCACTTACTCCAATCTCTTCCGATCCCAATGACCTTCTTGTCCTCACTCCTGGTCACTTCCTAACAGGGGATGCATTGACGAGTCTACCAGAAGTAGATTTTCGCAACACTCCCACCAACAGACTATCAAATTGGCAACACTTGCAGAAAATTCGTCAACACTTCTGGACTCGGTGGGCCAAAGAATATTTAAATGAATTGAATATTCGGTACAAATGGGCCACCGGTCAACACGTAATCAAAGAAGGAACCGTCGTCGTCTTGAAGGAAGACAATCTGCCACCAATGAAATGGGCTCTGGGACGAGTAATCAAAACGCATCCTGGGGAGGACGGAATCATTCGTACGGTCACTGTTAAGACCATGAATAACGAATTAAAAAGAAATGTAAAAAAAGTATCTCCGTTACCTATTATTGATAATGATAATTTGAATTCAAGTTGATCGCAATCCTCTCAACGGGGGGAGTATGTTAAGTCGCTCAAGTAGTTTGAATATTTACCAATTTATGCTTGTATATTAGTATAATATAAATTTTACTACTTTACTTATTTAAAAAGAATAATTCAATGTATATATACCTATTTCCTAATTTTACCTTGTCTTCATTTATACTCAGTATTGTAATCCTTAAAAGGACTTCTGAATCACGTTTCTTCACTAAACTTTAATATAGATCTTGAGTAAACGTTTATTGTCTACAAATTGTCAAAGAGAGTATGAATCCGTAATATAAAAAGATTCAAGAATTTCCATTCAAACCTTAGGTATAGCGTCAGACTCGAGTTTGTCCACAATTCGAGACCCGGATTAGGACAGCCACCTATTTATGGCATAGCTGCACTTATAAATTGCATTAGAGGCAATAACTGCAATGGAAGTTTCCCTTTGGAACCAGCCTTAGAAGCCAGCTACATCGGTAACCTTCGGCATAATTCGGATTGAACTACCACCTTCGCATACCCTTAACCAATTAGATTTAAGTATCAAATTTTGTAAAGCCGTCAGTTTTTACTTTTGTATTTTCATGAATCAGTTGTTATGCACTAGCCATACGTTCCACTTCAAAATAAATTTAATTCTCATACAAGAAATATTTGTCATTTAATTAATTTACAAACTTCAGAAGCCGAGATGATACATTAGTTTGGAGCATCCCTTAACATAATGAGAAAGTCAATAAAGAATAATAATTATTGACTAATCTACAAAGTGTTAAACTATACACATATTTTGGTGAAAAAATCGTATTTTTTCAATATTAAAAATCAAAAAATTAAAATATACATCCTGTCGAGAAATTTTTCGATAAGAATGTGTAGACCTTATTTAGGCAAACAATTTTTCATCTAAAAGTTTTTTTTTGTATCTCACATATTTTGTCTAAAAAATGGAATTTTTGAATTTTAATCGTATTTTTTGGAATTGAAACGAAAAATATATCATTTATCAGAAACTGTGTAAGACAAAATTTGTAGATCTTTTTTGAAACGAACAACTTTGTATTCTTACGTTTTTTTCTAGTGCGGAAAAATTTTAAGTGTGCGAAAAAACATATTATTGTTAAAAAAATGGAATTTTGGATTTTCAATGGTTTTTTTTTAAGTTAATAAGAAAAATATGCATCTTATGAAAAAATGTTACAATTCAAATTTGTAGGTCTTTATGTAGAAAATAATATTGTATCATAACGTTTTTTCGTATCTCGTATAATTTAACTTGAAAATGGAATTTTGATATTGACTTTTTTCGAATTTGAATATGCTGTAACATTTCTAATTTTGATTTAATCAAAAAATGTTATCAGGATAATTTGTAGAGATTTATGAGCACTATCAAAAACCAGGATTGGAATTTTTGATTTTTTCAAAAAATTATTTTCAAAAACACAAAAGTAGTGCTCCATCCCTCAATTTTGATTGGATGTGGCTGGTTAACGAACTTGTCCTTACTTTTTCGGCTCCGATAAAGTGTACCAAAGCTCAATTCAATCTGATAATTCTATCGAGAGTTATGCCGCACACGACCTACAGACAGACAGACAGACAGACAGACAGACACTTTCGTAAAAACCATTTTTTCTGACTCAGGGGGTCTCAAAACGTAAAGATTTGATGAAAATTTCGAAAGTCATTTTTCACATAAAACCAATACCTTCTCATCCATGATGAGAATGTAAAAATACAGTGTGGCCCTAATGGATATAAAACAAAAATCGAGCGCGAGTATTATGATGAGCATGTGTTCCTTATTAAGGTAGTTGTCGTGCCAAAAATCAGTCTCTGGAAAAAGAAGTTTTTCTATGATTTCAAGACTGGAAATTATATCATCAGCCGTGTCATATGTAAGGAAAAACACTCTTTTTAATAAAAAAAATTTTTAAATTACGGAAAATAATATTTTAATAATGTTTTTTGTAAAGGATATTTCCTTATTATCGCTTCTTACCAATTTTTTGAAAATGATTGAAGTTTCTTAAATCATAGCTTATTTTTTCGATGAAAATATTCTCTACAACTTAACCGTTTCCAATTTTTGAATATAAATTCTTTAATGGCTGAAATCATTAAAAATCAATTTTCCAAAACAAAATTTTTATAAACAAATTGCTGTATTTGATAATAATTGATTCATTTTCAAAAATTGGAAACGGTTAAGTTGTAGAGGATATTTTCATCGAAAAAATAAGCTATGATTTAAGAAACTTCAATCATTTTCAAAAAATTGGTAAGAAGCGATAATAAGGAAATATCCTATTACAAAAAACATTATTAAAATATTATTTTTCGTAATTTTTAAATTTTTTTTATTAAAAAGAGTGTCTTTCCTTACATATGACACGGCTGATGATATAATTTTAACAAATTTTCCAGAGAAGACAGCAATGCAGGAAAATGTAACGCATTACTGTCCTCCAGAAAATTTGTTAAAACTATTATTTTGATTATAAAGCGGTAGTATATAATTTGTGACGTCAGAGCCTACACGGAGAAAAATGGATATTGACCCATAATATCTAGATATTGAGGCACAATGTCAGTAGCATTCAACTATGTGACAAACATTTAGATATTCTACTTCAATGCCTGCAGATATTGAAAAAAAGATATTAACCACCAGTATCTCAGATGTGGAGCTTGATTATCTCAGATATTAAAAATGAATAATCAAGATACCAAACTTCTGAATATCCTCGTTAGTAAACTTGAATGTCTTAGGTACTAAAGTTGAATATTTTAGATATTTAACTTCAATATCAGGTATACTGAAAAGGTAAGTTATAGATATTACAGCTCAATGTCTAAGATACTCAAAAAATTATTTTAAAGGTTATAAAATAACTAAATATTCAGTTTTTAGAAAAAAATCAAATAATATTTTATTATGTACATAAGTATATAGTAGATTTATATACAATGCTCTCATTTTCATTATTTGGCATGTCTAAAATAATTAAATGTTCTTGTTAGAAACTTAACCTTAACACTAAGGTTAGATTTCATTCTCGGCTATAAACTACATATAGAGAAAATATATAGCTTATATGTTTTACTTACTGCATCTCAAGTTAAAGTCCCGATCACTTTTATTCCATTAGAAACACTTATTAGAATCTAAGAAAACTTTAATAAACCTTCAAAATTTATCTTTCCGGCGCGCTGCAAGCATGTCAATCTTTGATTCACTTAGATTTCAATGAGCGCGAAAAAGTGATCACATGACCTTTATATATATGCGCGCGCACTTCATGCTTCAATATCTAAACTATTGAATCTGTATATCAAATGTTACTTCTCTGGAAAATCTTATATATTGAAAAATAAAATTTTAATATTGCGTGTCAATATCTAGATATTATGGATGAATATCTCCTTTTTGAATATCTACTTTTCATTATCCCTTTTTCTCCGTGTACCATACGGCCTTAAGGTAGTTCTTCCACAAAAATTAGACCTCAGGCAAAATAGATGATTTTGCTTTGAAGAAAAGCAATATTACTATTAAAGGGCTAATTTGAAAGAGAAAAGATTATTTTCCATGAAAAAAATTTGAAATGCAGAAAAATAATGTATTTAACAAATTTTTATTTTTGCCAAACTTTTTTTCTCATCGCTTCATACCAAACAAAATTCTTATACACTAATTGCTAAATTTGTTAATAATTTATTTATTTTAGAAAATTGGAAACGGTTGAGGGCATGTAATACTTAGTAAATTAGCAAATTTTATTGATTTTAGGTTTCTACATGTTTATGTCCAAAATACATAACAGTCTGTTCCCAAAATTTGGGAAATGGTAGATAAGATAAAAACGGACGTAGATAGACTACTTTTGGTTTCGAAAATGAAAAAAAAGTTAAATTTCACAAAATATATTCTTTTTTTCATTATTAAAACCAAAAGTAGTCTATCTACGTCCGTTTTTATCTTCTCTGCCATTTCCCAAATTTTGGAAACAAAATTTTATATATTTTTTAGAGACAAACATGTAGAAGCTGGACCAAATTGGTCACATGAAATTGCTGATTTTCTCAAATATCACATGCCCTTAAATTGTAAAGAATCTTTTTTCTGAAAAAATGATCTGTGATTTTCTAGAATCACATCATTTTTTTAAATTTAGTATGAAGCGATAAGAAAAAAGGTTCGGGTAAAAATAAAATTTTTTAAATGCATTTTTTGCCTGCATTTCAAACTTTTTTTATGAAAAATAATCTTTTCTCTTTCAAATTAGCCGTTAAATAATAATATTCATATTCTTGAAAGCAAAATTATCTATTTATGCCTGAGATCTAATTTTCGTGGATGAACTACCTTAAGGCTAATAGAGCCTTAAGTAAATGAAATTTCCTTCTTCATTTGAAATTGAAAAAAAATTTAGTAATTTTTATATATAAGACATAGGATACCAAGCGCGAAGCGCGAGGTCCACATATTTCAGAGCGTGAAGCGCGCTGATCAAATCACCCGCCGTAGGCGCGCAAAAAGAGTATTTTTGTATGTCTTGCTTAGTTTTTCTAAATACATTTTGACTAATTTCCTTTCGGCAATAATTAACGATTATTAAACGATATTTTGAATCAAAATAGAATAATAATTATAAATTAATATCAACATTAATTTCGAAATTCCTTAGGAAATTTTTAGCTAAAATTTAAAGTATAGAATAAATTGGTACTAAAAGCCCTCTTCCTAATTTGTAGCCGAAATTTTTAACGTTTTTAGTTTTTAAGTAAGCGTTTCAAAGTATTCTAAAAAACTAACCCTATTAGATAATAGACATTTTTTCAAGAATTTCAACTTATTCTCGGATAAACTCTTCCAAGTTCAATCAGTGATATTTCACTGATGAAATAACTAGAAAAGGAATACTCTTTCACTTTAGTATGAATTTCACTGACAATCAGTAGCATTTGACTGAAAAAATCTCGAATTTTCACTGAATTTTGTCAGTCAAAGACAATTGTAAATCAGATTTTACGGATCAACTCCATTAAAAATTTTATTCTTTCCATCTAGAAAATTGCAAAATTTTCTAGGATTTTCTCAAACGCCACAGGATATCCTACATTATACATAATTGTAGAATAATTATGTAAGTACTTCTCAATATTCTTAAAACATTTTATAAAAACTAATAATAATTGGGAAATTGCAGAAAATTAAAAATCTCTCTATTTTCTCATCACACATATTCAGAAGAGAAAAAATTTGATCCAAACTTTTTTAGAATAAACAAACATTCTGAGTTCATTTAAACAAATATTGTTTTATTCAGCAAAATTTTAATTAATCCAAAGAAAACTTTTTAGTTTTCGGTTGAATCAACTAAAAATTTAGTTTATTCGACAAAACCTTGATATATCAATGAATTTATTTAATCGATCTAACCAAATTTTTGTTAAATCAACCAAAATATCCTCTGAGTGCAAAAACTAAGTAACCGGGTTAAATAGCATTTAGCTCAAATTTAAAATAAAAAATTTTAGAATAATTACAAAATACTTGGTCAAAACGCCTAAGATCATATTTAATAAATATTATTATAAAAGAAAGCTGAATAAATAAAAATGTCAGTTAAAGAAACAGCTCTTTTTGAGAAACGCCTTTGTTATTCCGGCGGTCGTTTGATTTTAATATCTGCTTATAATTCATATGTAACTGGCATTATGAGTTATGCAGCTGGAAGCTAAAATACCATGGAACAATCATAACCATAATTGTCACCGTGGAAGGGAAGAAATGAGAGAAAGTAGTAAAGTAAAGACGAGGGAGCAAAGGCCGAGTAAAAGTACACGCGTTGGTCCGCCTCAAAAGAGACCGCCTGGTGGTAATTAAGGCCGAAGTTGAGCAGTGCAGGAACTTTTTCGACTTGTCTTAAATAATAAATAGTCGCTCGAAAAACGCGCCTGGCAAAAGCACGGCTCTCATTAGCAGCTACGGGACGGGAAATCGTGCGCTACTTCATCGACGGCTCTCACAGATGAAATGTGGGATTTCTCAGAATCCGCGATACAAATTCAACAAAAATCCGTCTCCTTGTTCAATATATAGATGTATGCACATGGAAGTGTGTTTATAGTTAGATGTATACATAATATACATGTGAAATGGTTTGCGTGGAGAAATTTTCTATTTGCGTGTACAATTGTACGTATACATATACCAAAAAGTACAAGACGCAAAGCAACGCTTAGTTTCATCCGTAATATCCTCTTGCGAGTTTACTGTGGACGATTTTAGCTGACTCCTATGCTGTCCTATAGATTTCTCAAGTTTATATTCTCGGATATATGTGACGTACTGTAACGTGTTTAACTTTAAGTTTTGTTGGTATCAGCAGATTTATAGAAACATAAAGCTTAAAATTATAGAACTGAGTTTACCTGAGTAAAAAGAATTCAAGTGATGAGAGCATTCGATGAACGATCGAAAGGTCGCGAAATCACTTCCGGTTGCATTTGAAAGCATTTCTTTCTTAAAGATTTAAAAAATCTTTTATATAATTTTGACATTTAAAAATAGTAAAAATTGTCTGATCAAAAAGCGGAATGATAACTATAATTCAGTTGATTATGATTTGGAGTAAATACTGATCAAAGATTACTAGTTAACAGTTACTTTTCATAAAGGTAATTTAGTAATTATTTTTTTCACTAATTCAGTTGTCTGCTTCAAATATTCAAAGAACAAACATTAGGATTTTTACGAGTTCTTTTAAATATATTGAAGTACTTCGGAATATTCTGAAGTATTATAAAATATCTTAAAGTATCTAAAATGATGAAAAATAATCTGAAGTGACTTTAAATATCCTAAAGTATCCTAAAATGTCCTGAACTTTATGAATCATCCTGGAATACATATGTGACGTATTTCAATGTATTGGAAATACCCTAAAGTGCATTCAATTAGTCTAAGGTAACTTGAAAGGTCCTGAAATACAATTAAATATTTTTAATAATATTAAGCATTTTAAAATATATGTGAAATATTCTGAAGTACCTTGAGATGTACATCTTGAAATAATTTGATATTTTAAAGTACGTAAAGTATCTTGAATTATAAAAAATAATTTTCAAATGACTTCAAATATCCTAAAGTGAAATATTCAGAAGTACCATGAGATGTCATCGGGTACCTTAAAATATCTTGAAATGACTTTTGATATTCCAAAGTATGTAATACGTCTTAACTTGTGAAAAATAATCTAAAATAACTTCAAATATCCTAAATTATCCTAAAATGTCCTGAAAATTATGAACCATCCTGGCATACATAAGTGAAGTATTTCAATGTATTGGAAACACCCTAAAGTGCATTCAATTAGTCTAAGGTAACTTGAAATTTCCTCAAATACTATTAACTATTTTTAACAATATTAAGCATTTTAACCTACGTATATATGTGAAATATTCTAAAGTACCTTGGAATATCTTCTGGTACCTTAAAATATATTGAAATACATTGGAATATCTTGAAATGACTTTTGATATTTCAAAGTACGTAAATCTAAAATTACTACAAATATTTAAAGAATTTGAAAATCTTTCTGTGGAAAAAATGACGCTTTCGACTGCGCTGGGATTCGAGCCCAGGTCTTTCGATTGCCGGTCGACTGCTCTGACCACTGAGCTACACAGGCGTCCGACATCTCCTTCTCCACAGGAAGATCTCCTTATATCGCCTAGTGGCTCAGCCTTGCGGCTGTAAATGATTTCAAATTAATTAGTTGAGTTTGAAATTTTTGTCACTGCCTACATTATCGGAGGATCACTAGTCGCGTATCAGATAGGATACGTTGTCGACAGGTGTCCTCGTAGACAATTTCAAACTCTTATATCGCAAATAATGCAAATAAATATCCTGAAGTATTTGAAAGTGACATGTTTAATAACATGTCTGCTATTATATTGACCCAAAATTCATAGAATTTTTTTCATTTCTCATTATTTTGGCATAGGGTCAGATTCTTTTTATTTTCTTCGATTAAAATTTTCACTATTAAATATAAAAATACTCAAACAGAAAGCAAGGCAAACGTTTCGGCCACATATGGGGGCCCTCTTCAGTGCCATAAATTCAAAAATTAATTCAAAATTTCTTTAAAACGGAATAATTAAAATAAGGATTATCATAAAATTTAAAAACTTATCTCATAGCTTGCAATTCAAAATGAACTAGTCCAGTATGCAGCATCAGCAATTGAAAAAATATTCATAGTTCACTGTGAATAAAGAACCGGAAAACATAAATTTTTTTTTTTTTTTTTTTTTGCACACGAACCGACCGCAATTTGAAAAAATTTTATTATTAAAGAACGATGCCAAATTGGTTATCAATGGCAAAACGCGAACAAGGTTTACATTTTTTTAAAACTTTTTGTGAAGACTTTGTTACCGGAGTCTCTCACAGAATGATCTGAACTGTTTTCGAAACCGACTCGAGACATGTGGCTTTGCTGAACGAAAATTTTTTTATATAAGCAATCCTGAGAGGTTCTTTTCCTCCTTGAAGAAGACTATTGTCCGATACCTAGTTAAGAAATTCGAGACGTTTATGTTGATTTTCACGAGTGGACGAAAGCGTGTATTTTTCAAGAAACGATTTTTTATATCAGCTTCACGGACAATCCATTTAATATTGAATTTGCAAGCAAGGTATTACAGAAACGTAAATTATTATACTATTTATACATGTAGTTTTACTCAATATTATTTGAGTATGTTAAGAAATAATTGAAAAAAATAATTTTAAGTTGTTTATTACTGCATTCAGATTTATTCTCAGATGTTTGGAGAAATAATACATTAATCTTTAAAAAATAATAAAAATGCAATTTTAGTATTCGTGATATTAAGTATCACACTTTAAAAAGTATTATTAAATTTAATTTGTTCTGAAAAATGCAAAAATAATGAGAAATGAAAAAAATTCTATGAATTTTGGGTCAATATAATAGCAGACATGTTATTAAACATGTCACTTTCAAATTTAAAAATGGCACATTTATTGTAAAAATTGAATATATCATAGTTCTGACCATTTTTCAGAACAAATTAAATTTAATAATACTTTTTAAAGTGTGATACTTAATATCACGAATACTAAAATTGCATTTTTATTATTTTTTAAAGATTAATGTATTATTTTTCCAAACATCTCAGAATAAATCTGAATGCAGTAATAAACAACTTTAAATTTTTTTTTCAATTATTTCTTAACATACTCAAATAATATTGAGTAAAACTACATGTATAAATATTATAATAATTTTCGTTTCTGTAATACCTTGCTTGCAAATTCAATATTAAATGGATTGTCCGTGAAGCTGATATAAAAAATCGTTTCTTGAAAAATACACGCCTTCGTCCACTCGTGAAAATCAACATAAACGTCTCGAATTTCTTAACTAGGTATCGGACAATAGTCTTCTTCAAGGAGGAAAAGAACCTCTCAGGATTGCTTATATAAAAAAATTTTCGTTCAGCAAAGCCACATGTTTCGAGTCGGTTTCGAAAACAGTTCAGATCATTCTGTGAGAGACTCCGGTAACAAAGTCTTCACAAAAAGTTTTTAAAAAATGTAAACCTTGTTCGCGTTTTGCCATTGATAACCAATTTGGCATCGTTCTTTAATAATAAAATTTTTTCAAATTGCGGTCGGTTCGTGTGCAAAAAAAAAAAAAAAAAAAAATTTATGTTTTCCGGTTCTTTATTCACAGTGAACTATGAATATTTTTTCAATTGCTGATGCTGCATACTGGACTAGTTCATTTTGAATTGCAAGCTATGAGATAAGTTTTTAAATTTTATGATAATCCTTATTTTAATTATTCCGTTTTAAAGAAATTTTGAATTAATTTTTGAATTTATGGCACTGAAGAGGGCCCCCATATGTGGCCGAAACGTTTGCCTTGCTTTCTGTTTGAGTATTTTTATATTTAATAGTGAAAATTTTAATCGAAGAAAATAAAAAGAATCTGACCCTATGCCAAAATAATGAGAAATGAAAAAAATCCTGAAGTATCTTGAAGTTTCCTGAAAATCATGAATCTTATACATATGTGAAGTATCTCAATGTTTTGGAAATATCCTAAGGTACATTCAATTAGTTTAAGGGAACTTGAAATGTTCTGAAATACCATTAAATATTTTTTACATTGTGAAGCATTTTAAAATATATGTGAAATATTCTAAAGTACCTTGGAATGTCTTCTGGTACCTTAAAATATATTGAAATGCATTTATCTTAAAATGACTTGGGATATCTGAAATTACCTTGAATTATTTTGATGTGAATATGTAAAGTATCTTGAAGTATGGGAAATAACGTGAAGTACCTTACATTACCAAAAGGTACCTTGAAGATTCCTAAAGTACCATGAAATATTTTAAAGTATAAGAAATATCCTGAAGTATGTTTAATATATTATCGACAAAAAGTCTTACTATGAAGATAATTTAAAGTACCTAATTGATCACAGTGAGATATTTTGTCGATAATATTACTTCAGAATATTTCAAAGCACTTCAGGACATTTAATATTTATAGATAATTGTAGGTACTTCATAGGTCCAATATTCTCAAATATCTTGAAATGTTCTGAAGTAGTTTAGAATGTTCTCGGTACCTTAAAATATCCTCAAGTATATTGAAATATCTTAAAGTTCCTTAAATTGTCCTGAAGTACATTAAATTATCCCAAGGTTCTCTGAAGTGTCCTGAAGTACCATAAAATATCTTGAAATACAAGAAAAAATGTTCCTGTTCCTGAAATTTTAAGGCTCTTCTGGATATTTCAATGTACTTGAGAATATTTTGCATATGTCAAAATACTTTAAAGTTTTTTGATATTTCTTTAAATATTCTGATTTACTCAAATATCTTAAAGCATTTTCTAGTATATTCTGAAATATATTTAAATATCTTGAAGTATTCTATAATATTCTGAAGTGTGTGAAGTATCTTATTATATCTAAAATATCATGAAGTCACAGAAAGTTTACATTAGTCACGTCATTTATAGCTTCAAAAATATATAGAAAAATAATATATTTTTTACAAATTTTATTTTCAAGTGTTTTTTTTTATCGCTTCATACCAAATTTTTAAAAATTATGCGATTCTGATAAATCATAGATCATTTTTTCAGGAAAAAGATTCTCTACAACTTGACCGTTTCCAATTTTTGAAAATGAATTCTTTAATGACTGAAACTATTGAAAAACAATTTTTCAAAACAAAATTTTTATAAACAAATTGCTAAATTTGATTATAATTCTTTAATGGCTGAAACTATGTAAAAACAATTTTTCAAAACAAAATTTTTATAAACAAATTGCTAAATTTGATAATAATTGATTCATTTTTAAAAATTGGAAACGTTCAAGTTGTAGAGAATCTTTTCCTTGAAAAAATGATTCATGATTTATCAGAATCGCACCATTTTTAAAAAATTGTTAAGAAGCGATATGAAAAAAAGCACTTGAAAATAAAATTTGTTAAATACATTATTTTTCTGTGTTTTAAATTTTTTTATAGAAAATAATTTTTTATCTTTTGAACAATCCCTTCAATAACAATATTGCTATTCTTGAAAGCAACATTATGTATTTTCGCCTGAGGCCTAATTTTTCGTGGCTGAACTGCCTTAATTTAATGCGTATATTTCTTGACAAATTGTATATTTGAAGGACCCTAAATTTAGTCATAATAATTAATTTTGTTTTTAAAAAAAAAATAAAATTTTAATTGTTGAAAGAATTCAATATTTGCAGGGACAATATCAGGATTAATGTCACACACGGAGAAAAATATTTTAATATTTGATAATATTTGCTCTAAATTTTTTAATTTTACTCAACTGTGATGCATTTCTTAACATTTGGTACGTCACAAATTATCACAATAATATTAAATAATCTCCAACTTGCCCGTGTGTCCCAACTTTGCTAAAAGTTGAGTAAAGATTCTCGAACTATTTTCCGCGCATATGTTATTCCTCAATATGTAATATTTTTTCGACGATATTAGTTTCATTCCCTGAAGGTCAGATGCATCATCAGAATCGCAATCAAAAAATGCATTGTCAGAATTTCTGTTTATCTATAAAAATTTCATTCTTCTCAAGGAAAATAATAATAGCAAACCTTTCAGCTTCATGTAGCGGCTCTTTTCAATCTTATAATTTTAAAAAATATAAAAGTTTATTTATATGTGTAAAATTTTTGTTTATAAAACAATAAAAATTATAAAGTAATCTGAAGGCTTGTAAAACCAAATGAAGCATATTTATATTCTCTTCGAGGGTGTTTTTGAAAGGTCAGTTTTTTATGTCGCAATAAGAGACGAACATGGGAAAATAAAATAAGAAAACATTACTTTTCATTACCCATTAGATGCTGTAAAACTTGAAACACTATAGAGAATTACGCCTTGTTTTCAACCCCTTTAATCCTTCACCTTAATTTCTCTAATGTGTATAAGCAGTAAGGGTGAGTATAAGGGTGCCTTCTAACGTAATTTGCTGCTACCTCGCGCTATGAAAATATGTTTGTGTCAGTGAGTCCGTGCGTTAAGTAGCGAGTAATTACTCTGGCTCAACTTAACTGGTACCTGGTCCAAGGAAAGGTCTGTGATTTCACGTCGAGAGCACCTGACGTTTTAACGAGCGACTGTCTTACTGCGGTCATCCCACACGAAGAAGAACTTTGCAAGAAGCTTCAGCTTCCCGGATGGATCCCAAATGCCTTATTGCCTCCGTCATTGTAGATCATCGTAAATAATGATTTACCAACGGCTATCCATTACTATATTTTTTTCATATTTTATGCTTACATTATTACGATTTTCTCGTCGTTAAAATGCTATTCTCTTAAATCGAATTAAGTTTTATTCCCAGGGAACTCCTATTATTTATTCATGACCATTATAATTTATTGGCAATGTTTACTATTATAATGACTCTGTTGTGTAACAATTTACAGTGGGTGATCAATTTGTTATGATCACTTATAATATTTACAGGAATTAAATTTCACGCGTACACTGCACTCAGAAAAAATATTTGATTGAATCAAATAAAATGATTAGTTTGAACAACTTTCTTTGATTTAAAGAAATGATTTGTTTAAATGAAATAAAATTTGTTTGATTCAAACAAAATATCTTTGAACCAAATAAATATTTGTTTGAATCAAATTAATTTTTCTTCAAAACAAAGAAATTAATGCATTGATATATGGTCAAAGATATAATTTGTTTGATTCAAGGCAGCAATTTATTTGATTCGAACCAATATTTATTGATCCAAAGATATTTTGTTTGAATCAAAAAAATTTTGTTTCATTAAAACGAAAAATTTCTTTACATCAATGAAAGTGTTTTAAACAAATAATT
This sequence comes from Diplolepis rosae, assembly GCA_030998225.1. Classification (NCBI taxonomy): domain Eukaryota; kingdom Metazoa; phylum Arthropoda; class Insecta; order Hymenoptera; family Diplolepididae; genus Diplolepis; species Diplolepis rosae. The sequence goes on from JAPYXD010000701.1 coordinate 9,998,568, forward strand.
TTTTTGATTCAATCAAATATTTTTTCTGAGTGTGTTTGCAATTTCTACCCAAATTTCCCACGATAAGAACTGCAGTTTTATACAGTTAGAATTCCGTAAAATTATGTTAAAATTAGGCAAATTCAGTTACTTAGTAAATTTAAAATTACTGAATTCAAATTCATATACTTGGTATTCCAATACTTGTGTCTAAAAATTATAAAACTTTCAACAAGAAAAATTTTCGCTCTGGATAACTGAAGGTTCATGCAGTTATATGTGTCGTACACCGAAAGTTAGCCTTATTGGTATTGTTTTGCGTGCGGAAAGTTTATTTTCCCGCACTAGCGCGGTAAAATTTTAAGTATGCGGAAAATTAACTTTCCGCACACAAAACGACACCGACTCGGCAAACTTTCGGTATACAGTAAACAAAAAATATCGTGAGTATCAGGTGTGAAAAGGTTATTTCCTAACCAGTTTAGAGTCAAAGATGATTATTAAGATTATTTATGAACAATTTTCAACAAACAATCACCCCGCATTAGGAATAAATTTTAAGAAAACTTTTAGAATTTCCTTTATTACTGTAAAAGTAAATATTATCAACTGCTCATTTTTTCTTTCAGTTTTTTCAAAAATTTGAAACATTCTTTTAATAATTGATGAATTTTACAATAAAACAATGAACTTTTGAGAAGATGCGATATTTTTTTTCTGATATAAAACGTACGAAACTATTAATGAAAGAGTTATTTTTCAATCGTTCACAGATTTATAAGTATATTTATAAGTAAAAAGTCATAGTTGTCTCTTTTTAAACTTCATGCCAAATTTTTTCTAATGCTTAATGTTTATTTAAAATTGAAACATAGGGACTAAGGTAAAGAGATCAAGTGAAAATATCTTTATCTATACTTTCAGGGAATGCAAAATTATTCTAAATGATGTTTTGAAAGAGAAAAATCATTTGTCATAATAAAACCTTCAACATGCAGTAATTATTTATATAAAACCTTTCGTTTTTGACTTGAACTTTTATTGATAACAATGAATACCAATTGGAAGTACGATCGAATTTTTTCCCCGTGGCCTGTTTTTGCGCAATGCAAGTTTTTCCTTAAGGTAGTTCGATCACGAAAATTAGACCTCAGGCAAGAATAGATAATTTTGCTTTCAAGAATAGCAATATTATTATTGAAGGGCTAATTTGAAAGAGAAAAGATTATTTTTCATGACAAAAATTTGAAACACAAAAAAATAATTTTATTAATAAATTTTATTTTTACCCAAACTTATTTTATTATCGCTTCGAGCCAAATTTTTAAAAATGATGCGATTCTAATAAATCACGGTTCATTTTTTAAGGAAAAAAATTCTCTATACCATGACCGTTTCCTATTTTTGAAATTGAATCAATTATCATCAAATATAGCAATTTGTTTATATTTCCTAAAAAAATGAACCGTGATTCATTAGAATCGCATCATTTTTTAAAATTTTGCTCGAAGTGATAAGAAAATAAGTTTGGGCAAAAATAAAATTTATTAATAAAATTATTTTTTCGTGTTTCAAATTTTTTTCATGAAAAATAATCTTTTCTCTTTCAAATTAGCCCTTCAATAATAATATTGCTATTCTTGAAAGCAAAATTATCTATTTTTGCAAGTTACTTTAAAAAAAATAACTAAGTTAAGTTATTATTTACTAGTTTTCAAAAATAACTAAGTTACTTGGAATTGCTAACTACCCAACACTGTTTATTATTTTATTTTATTTGATTATCTCTCCTTTTAAGGAGTTTTGGAGACTACTTGTTTTTTAAATCTGAGCAAAACAAAAATCGCATTAAAGTACATTTCATATATATATATATATATATACCATTTAATATTTTAATGTATTTGTATCAAGAATCTACAACTATCAAGAGTTCCTTTTCAAATTTCATTTCCTATGTTTTTAGTATTCAGCTTGAAAAGATTTTGAATGCAATTTTTTCCTCAAAAATGTTTATAACTCTGAATTTTTACAAATAAAAACCCAAGGTAATTTATACTGCATTACGAGACTTTTCTTCGGGTTAGTGTCAGCTATTGAAACTACTTTGAAGTATACAAGTTAGTCAAAGCTCCGTGAATATGAAAATCATAAGTGAAGAACGTCGCAAAGACTTTATGGGCCAGTAAGTTAGATTTTGACCGGGCAGAACCGGAAGTACCTAACGATCTGGAATATTTAGGAGGGACGGGGTACTTAAACGAAAATTTTCGGCGACTCTGCAAGCTGGTGCGAGTGCGAGATACGCGAATTTGAAGTATCTATAATTCAAGCTCGTGACCTTTTTTGCCTATCGCAGCAAGCACTAAAAACAGATTTATTGCGACGGCGAATGCATTTAGCAGCAGCCGCTTTCTTCTATAGGCTACATTTTCGTACACCACTTCTACCAGACGCGTACAATTTTGTCAGCAGTGCGTCAGTAATGCACGATAAAAAATACCGGCAATGAGTCAACCTATCAAAGACACGCTTATTGCTTACGCAATTTACTTTTTTTCCTATTTCAATCTTGCTGACTCAAATTCTTCGCATAGTGCGCATTTTTGACAGTCATGCCTAATTATTTTCAATCAGTTTTAAAGAAGATTCTAAAAAATTCTCTAAAAACACTTCAGAGTAAAGAATAAGTAGTTAAGTTTCATAATTAGTTAAGAAAAGAATAATCATGGAAAATTTTTGTGTAGCTCTTATAGAATAGCCGAGAATTTTTTCTATAACGAGTAACAGGTGATTCTCCTGTTGCTCAGAACGTCATTCAGAATTTACTCTGACGAAAGTTTTGGAAAGGAATTCAATTCTAGTGAATTCGGGCCATTCCGAAATCTGTTTGCGGGCCATTCAGAACAAATCCGAAAAACTTTCTGAATATCGATCACTCAGAAAAAAAATTGGATTGGATCAAAGAAAATAATTTGTTTACAAGACCTTCTATGATTTGAAAAAATGATTTATTTGAATTGAATAAAATTTGTTTGATTCAAACAAAGTATCTTTGAACCAAACAAAATTTTTTTCAAATCAAATAAATTTCTACCTTAAGGTAGTTTTCATCCGCGAAAATTAGACCTCAGGCAAAAATAAATAATTTTGTTTTCAAGAATAGCAATATTATTATTGAAGGGCTATTTTGAAAAAGAAAAGATTATTTTACATGAAAAAAATTTGAAACAAAAAATAATTTTATTAATAAATTTTATTTTTGACTCATCTTTTTTTGCAATAAGAAAAAAAGTTGGGCAAAAATAAAATTTATTAATAAAATTATTTTTCTGTATTTCAAATTTTTTTCATGTAAAATAATCTTTTCTTTTTCAAAATAGCCCTTCAATAATAATATTGCTATTCTTGAAAACAAAATTATTTATTTTTGCCTGAGGTCTAATTTTCGTGGATCAACTACCTTAAGGGGTTAGTCGCAATCGGAGGAGGAAGAAAAGCGTATTTTTTGAGAATTCTTTTCTCTTTGCTATATGCATATATTCTTTCAATCATGTTAGCATCCGAAAGTATATAATTTTATTGATTCTTTGTCAACACGTCTAGTGAAAACTGTACTTTCACCATTTGTTTTGAGACGAGAAAATGACTGATTTCACAACTGTTGTTATTTTCCCTACTTCTGGGGAAAATAGTCATTTTCCCGTCCCAAAACAGATGGTAAAAGTACAATTGTCACTAGATGTGTTGGAAAAAATAACGTTTTTCTCTAATGGGGAACAAGCGATTGTCAATACGGGGTAGAAATGATTCAGATTGAACCGGAATTAATAGGATTAAATCAGATTGACTTTTATATTTTTTTTTCACCTTTTGAGAGATCGCATTAATTCGGAAGGATTGAAATTGTTCCTCGTAATAAATTCATATTGATTCGAATTGAATTTGGAGTCGACACACTGATCATGATAGACTGACTAGACACCTTGGATTCATTCAGATTGTGTTTAGAGGGACATAAAAATTGAATCGGTTTGGAAAAGTGCCTTGATTTTGATTCGGACTCCTTCGAATTGACTTCCGGAAGAATGCGGTAGTTTCGATTCTCTGCCGGATTCGTTTGGATAGAATTTTCAGTAGGCACATGAATTTAGACCAAGTTCCTCGAATCCATTGGATATTTTGGAGCGAATTCACGGATTCAGACAAATTGCAATTGTGATTCGAATTAATATCGAAATGATTCGCATTAGCGCGAAATATATTCCATATTGGCGCGGTATATGACGCAATAGCGCCGATCGGAATCCTATCCGAAACTTGCACCTATGGAAGTGTTGGAAAAAAAAGTTACGGCACGTCTGTAATATTTAAGTTCTATAACTGTTACAAAATTTACCGCTTTGAAGTGTTTGCCAAACTTACAAGATAATATTGTTACGTCAGATCTTACAATTAGTAAAATTATTCTAAAGCAATTGAATCATATTATGGCAAAAAAGTGCTGTAACTTTTACATCACTCTTACATCGCCACAATCTATAAATTTTTGAAGGACACTATTTCTCTTCTGTTACAGATCATTTACAGATCATTTAAACCGCTTTACCTTCCTTGTTTGAAGTTTTACATCTAAATATTCTCCCTCAGAAATTCTGCCATAAATTTAAAGTTTCATTAAAATAAATTTGTCAATTTAGGAACGTGATCTAAAAGTTTCGTACTTAGAAGACTTTGCGAGTCGTAGGCGTCTGTTTAAATGAGAATAAATTGAACTTTCATGAAATGAAATAAAGAAATGTTATTTCTTTCGGAATTTCCTCAGTCAGATGAATTTTTGCATTCAAGGTGTTTCTTCGCAGATGAAAAAACCTAATAATTCGAAGTATATTTCTTTAATGAAAAAGGAGAATTCAAAAATTATATAGGTAGTTTTCTGGAAAAATAAAAATATACATATGTACACAAATAAAAATAAAATTTTCCGTTTTTTATAAATTCTATAAATTCCTCATAAATAACTATTCTTATGTGACAAATCACACTAATTTTCTAATGATTCCTAAAAATTTGAATAATTTTTCAAAATAATAATTGATTCATGTGTATTTAACAATATTTCATGTGCTAAAAATATTAATCATAATTGAATTTTAAAATTTTATCTTTTATTGGGAAAATATACAAACTTATATTGACTTGTTTGAATTCTATACTAAACTGAGAAAACACTTTTGTCAAATCAACAAAAATATTTTTTCGGAATTTATGCAACAAATTTCTTTTGTTTTACCAACAAAACATTTTGCGAAATTAATCAAATTTTGGTTATTCAAACAAAGTGTTCTGATAGTACAAAAAAATGCTTTGTTAGTACAACAAAATAAGTTTTGTTGCATACAGTTATTTTTCTCAGTGAATTAAAGTATAACACGATGAAAGAAAAAATGTGTTTTTTGACAAAATTTTTTTTTTGGGAACATGTGTAATTAGATAACACTTTCTCGTATTGATATTGTTTGCACTTTTCTATAAAAACTAATACTATTATAAAAGTTGATTGGCTTTTAGAGACCCTACTAATATTATTGTTTATTAAGGACTGATATACATAGTTCTAGTGTCTAGTGTCGTCATTGATTGACGCATCTGAAATTCACATATAATTTATACAATACACTTTGTATAAAATTCCCATGCCTTTATTTGGGCTGCGAAAAATGTCCAGTCCGCTAGGAATAATTACCATTGCATCTCGATTTTCCCTGAATTGCTATTCTTTTCTAGAATTATCATTATGAAATAAAACATATGTTTATATAAAACTATAAAAAGTTTCTCTGCGTACAACGTCAATTCAACAATGAATGGCTTAAATATCAGTTTTAAGACCCATTATATATATATATATATATATATATATATATATATATAAACACAAAACACATCGTCACGCAACATTAATATGTTACTTATGGTGCTCCCTAGCACACCTGCGAATCCCTTAAAAGTGTGTGCGAAAATCGACGTCGACATGCGCACGCGTATTGGCTACCAATTTCCCAGTAGCCGAAGTACTTTGCGTGATCTTGAAAGTTAAGATTGTTTTTACACTACTTTTGCTTTGAAACATCAAATAAACCGCTCATATTATTAATAACGCAAAAATGAGGAACATTTAATGAGAAATGATTGAACGTTTCACAACATGGCAGTGTTTTTATACATGTTTACTACAGAGGAAAACTTTTTATTGCATTATATGTTTTATTTTATAATGATATTTGCAAAAATCTTGGGAATCTAGGAATAATTATAATTAATCCCAGTGGACTAAAAATTTTTTGCATTAAAAATACTGAAATTTGAAAAAATTATATGAAACTCTAGTTCTTAGTAAAGTCTGCTATAATGTAGAGGAAAATCTCATACTGTTTTTCTAAAGTCTGGTATTTTTATTGGGAAAAATTCTCATTATGACACGTTTTTTCTAAAATCGAAAATAAGTTTCGTAGAAATTGTAAACTCAGGTCTCTTCATTTACTATATTACTCAAAAAGACATGAAAAAAATAATAAAAAAAAGTTTTTCAATACTTTTCGAAAAACTGAAAACCTTTTTTAAAGTTGAAAAATTATTTAGACTTGTAAATCTAAAGGATTTTTACAAAATTTTGAGATTGAAATAAAATAAAAAATCAAAGACAACCAAAATTAAAATAATAAAAATTTCTGTGTCAAACTTCTATTACATGTAAGAACATTTTTTCTAGTCGCATTTATCAAATTCTAAATACATTTATAAAAGAAAATACAACAATTTTATCTGAAGTTGAATACATATGTGTATTTTTTATCATGATAATTTCAACAGAAATTTACTTACAAATACTAAAGATGTAATTCCTAACTTATAAAGTCAGTTATACTGATTATGACAAAAAATAATTATTGTGAGCAAACCAGTTGTTATTTACATATCAGACTAAACGAACAGGAAACAAAAAAAACATTATAAAAAAATGAAAATGAAAGAGCCATTTTCACTTACACTTTTGACTATAGAAATAACATTAAAGTTTAAAATTTCTTAAATAGTAGAATTTCAATAAGCATTAAAAATAAATATTTATTGTTACTGTTTGTATTTTCAGGTAATTAAAGGAAATACCAATACTTATCTCGAAGCAAAGAATGAATTGGAGCCTCCAATATGGGCGAGTAAAATCCGCTTTTTACCATACAGCTACCACAGAAGAACAGTTTGCATGCGTGTGGAACTTTATGGATGTTACTGGAGTGGTAAGTGTATTTCTGAAAAAAATTAAAAACAAGTAAATAATAGAAATTTGTCCAAAAACAGTTGCTATTGAAACCATCTTATGATACATTTTTTACTGTTTCTTTAAAAGCATTTTTTTAAATAGTGAAAATAGATTTTTAGATAAACGTCTTTTAATTTATAGAAATCACCAAATTTTTAATTCTGAAAATCCAGATTTTGGTCTAAGAAGTGAATTAGAAATTTCGCACGCGGGAAAAACTGTATGGATATGACATTCACAAAAATAATTAAATATGGTTCACCTATTTTCATTATTTGCTTCAATCTCATAATTCTATGGTTGAGGCAATTAATACAAACGGTTAGTTTATATCCGACTATTTTTGTGGTTGTTACATCTATACAACTTTTCCCATGAACCAGAATACGAGTTTCAAAACGCAGAAAGAAAATTTATAATTAATTAATTAACCTTCTTAAATTGCCCCCATGACACCTTTTATGAGCTTCCAAAAGTACGAAGTTTCAAATGTTCTTATATTATTGATTTTTTGCGTGAACATTTTTTGTCTTATACATCCTTCTTAAAATTTTAAATAATTGTATTCAAATTTAATTTTTATCCTTTTAAAATAACTTCAAAAAATATTAGAGATCAACTCAAGGTTTTTCGAATAATTAAAAGTTATCTAAATTTGCATTACACACCAAAAAAAGTCTAGTTGTAGCAATTTTTTTATTGATAAAAAATTTCTATTAGTTGCCTTAATTAAAGAAGAGCAGTTTAATCAGATCCTAATTAGAAAGTTCTGGATAAGATTCCTTTCCGTTCTATTCCACACCAATTGGAACCAATTCGGAAATTTCTCCAATCTTGCTTAATAGAAATTCGCTGGAAATGTATTCGTCTCAATTTGAGGCATCTAATCCGAATGAATCTGTAGCATCTTGTCAATCCCAGAGTTCCAATCCGAATTATTTTAACCTCGGATTGAGATAGATTCAAAACTTGGTTTGGATTAATTTGAATTGGAAGTCTCAGACTGAGTTGGATTGATCCTCAGCCGATTGGCATCGAGTAATACTGAAAACTTTTTTTCGAATTGGCACGGATTTATTTGGAAAATGACAGAATAGTGAAAAATCCAATTCCAAACTTTAACCAGGAATTTTACCATTTGAAATAACTATTCAGTCTGCTGAAGTAACAATTCAAATATTTAGGTAGAAATGGAATAGGCAACTTACGAGATGCATCATGCTTCCTTCGATAATGCCATGTGATGTACATGGCTTTGTCGAAACGAGCATGACGCATCTCGAAGTTGCCCATTCCATTTCTACCTGGGACCCTACTGGCAATAAATGTATTCAAATGGATAAGAGTCTTTTTATTCTTACAAATAAGCACTTTGCATTCTTTTCAATCTTTCCGTATCCCTTATGGCATTTAAGTGCTGAAATCGGTAAAAATACATAATGGCAAATACACAATGATTGAAACAAATAAAATCATTTTCAATCCTCTCACTTCCAGCAGGATAGTTACATCAACATATAAAATTTTTAAAGCAGCTAAAAAAAATTTCAGGGTCCACAGTTTTCCGTTTTTTTCTGCGTTTCCCTTTTTTTTGAGAAATTCCCCTTTTTTCTCCTATTCTCAAAAATCTTCCCATTTTTTTTATTAAAAATACAATATTTGAATTACGCGGAAAAATTCTCTTTGCATGCGAGTGCTATAAATTCAGTTTAGGTAATACAAATAAATATGTTCGTCTACGGCGAGAATCAAAAAATGTTAAATGTATTTTTGCTAGATGTATAAATCAGTTTTCTAAAGATATTTCTGTTTCCCAACATTGTGGGTTAAAAAAATTTTAACGTCCTTCGCATGGATTCTCAAATGCATATAAGTTCCTTTAAAAGTTCATGATGTTCATATTTCTCCAAATTATGAACCAAAAAATGTTTTTATAAATCTATATTTCACATAGGCTTATAAGACTCGTAGAATGATTTAAGAGAAACGTGTAGGAGTTGAATCTCGATTTTAAGATGATCCTGTTCCTTTAGTCTACATTGTGAACAAAACAATAATTAATACACTACCGGTCAGAATTGTGGGATCACATGTTTTTCGATGATTGCTTAAATTATCTTAATTTCAATTTAGTGAGTGATGAAATTTGTACTTATAATAATGTGAAAGCCATCAAAATTATCTTTAAAATTAGTCTGGAATGAAGTAGTTTTGTTAAATTTTGAAGGATTTATTGCAAAAAAAGTCCAAATTTCAATGTTTCCTTAAATTTTAAATATCTTTCGAAATAATCAAAATTTTTTAATGTTCTTATGCTCATTTTAAAGCTAAGATTCTACAGAATCGCAGTAAATTATCATTGTAAATCTATAATTTTTTCTTGCATAATGCAAAGAGTTTAAATGGTAACAAAAAAGTAGGGAAATTTCGAAAACATTTCATCTGTAGGTATATCATAATAAAGATCTTATAAATATATATTTTAAGAAAATTCAATACAAAATTCATGATTATATGTTTTATATATCTTATAAAAATGTTTTTCTTAGCAAAAGCAATATTGGAATTTTTCCAACTTTTATATTTGAACTTAAGGTAGCTGTCGTGCCAAAAATCAGTCTCTGGAAAAAGAAGTTTTTCTATGATTTCAAGACTGGAAATTATATAATCAGCCGTGTCATATGTAAGAAAAGACACTCTTTTTAATGAAAAAATTTAAAAATTACGAAAAATAATCTTTTAATAATGTTTTTTGTAATAGGATTTTTCCTTACTATCGCTTCTTACCAATTTTTTGAAAATGATTGAAGTTTCTCAAATCATAGCTTATTTTTTCGGGGAAAATATTCTCTACAACTTAACCATTTCCAATTTTTGAAAATGAATCAATTATTATCATATACAGCAATTTGTTTATAAAAATTTTGTTTTGGGAAATTGATTTTTAATGATTTCAGCTATTAAAGAATTTATTTTCAAAAATTGGAAACGGTTAAGTTGTGGAGAATATTTTCCCCGGAAAAATAAGCTATGATTTAAGAAACTTCAAAAAATTGGTAAGAAGCGCTAGTAAGGAAAAATCCAATTACAAAAAACATTGTTAAAAAATTATTTTTCGTAATTTTTAAATTTTTTCATTAAAAAGAGTGTCTTTCCTTACATATGACACGACTGATGATATAATTTCCAGTCTTGAAATCATAGAAAAACTTCTTTTTCCAGAGACTGATTTTTGGCACGACAACTACCTTAAACCTCGAACAGTATGTATTGGATCTATAACTTAATTCGTGCGGTTTGCTAAGAGATGGCGTAACTTGATTATTATTCCTTCGTTCCAATATTCCGAACATGCGTTGAAAAGCTATTGTCATTGTGAGTCTTTTTCAGTATATGTCATTCATTTGGAGCGTAAACAACAATAATTTTTGTTCACTCAAATATGTCGAAATTTATGCCTGAAAAAGTGTTTTTGCGCGGAGTTCTTCTTCATTACTTTAATATGAAGAAAACTGCTGCCGAAAGTCATCGTATTTTGGTGGAAGTTTATGGTGAACATGCTCTAGCTGAGCGAACGTGCCAGAAGTAGTTTGCACGATTTAAAAGTGGTGATTTTGGCTTGGAAGAAGAAGAACGTCCTGGGCAGCCAAAAAAGTTTGAAGATGAAGAACTGGAAACATTACTCGATGAAGATTGTTGCCAAACACAACAAGAGCTCGCAGAATCTTTGGGAGTCACTCAAGCAGCCATTTCAAAACGTTTGAAAGCAGCCGGATACATTCAAAAGCAAGGAAATTGGGTTCCACATGAACTCAAGCCGAGAGACGTTGAAAGGCGGTTTTGCATGTCCGAAATGCTGCTGGAACGCCACAAAAAGAAGTCATTTTTGCATCGGATTGTTACTGGCGATGAAAAATGGATCCATTACGACAACCCCAAGCGCAAAAAATCATTTGTGAAACCCGGCCAACCAGCCAAATCAACTGCAAAGACGAATATGTCAATATTCAAAAAATATGCATGCATATTGCATATGCAATATGCAAAAAAATCAATGGAGAACGCTACCGAACACAATTAATCCGTTTGAAGAGAGCAATAGTCGAAAAATGCCCGGAATATGCGACCAGACACGAGGCAATAATGTTCCATCATGACAACGCTCGGCCCCATGTTGCTATTCCAGTTAAGAACTATTTGGAAAACAGTGGATGGGAAGTTTTACCCCACCCGCCTTATAGCCCAGAACTTGCCCCTTCTGACTGCCATTTGTTCCGGTCGATGCAGAACGCCCTCACTGGAATACGGTTGACATCAGAACAGGGTATCAAAAATTGGCTTGATTTATTCTTGGCCGCTAAGCCGGCGCAGTTCTTTTGGGATGGAACCCACAAATTACCAGAAAGATGGGAAAAAGTCATAGCTTCAGATGGGCAATACTTTGAATAATACTATTGTACATGTTTTTCTTGAATAAACGTTCAAATTTTGAAAAAAAACCGCACGAATTAAGTTATAGATCTAATAAGAAAAAAATTACTCATTAATTCTAAGAACTTGGTTCGATTTTGTAGAAATTTAGCTTTAAAATTAGTCCAAGAACATTAAAAAATGTTGATTATTTCGAGTTATCTAAAATTTAAAAAAACATTGAAATCTTGATTATTTCTGGAATAACTTCTTCAAAATTTAACAAAACGAATTAATGCTGGGATAATTTTATAAAGAATTTTTATAGTTTTGAATTTAATTAGAAGAACAATTTTTTTCACTTACATAATTCAAATTAGGATAATTTAAGCAATTATCGAAAAACAGGTGGTCCCACAATTCTGACCGGTACTGTATGCTTCGTCTAGATTTAAAAAATCGACTGAATGAGATAAAATTAGAGGTTTTGAGCATAATGAAAAATTCAATAGGCGAGCGGCACTTGTTTGTATACACAGTATAGTAATCATAATTTGTTTAATCATTCCTAGATGGTGTGGTCTCATACTCGATGCCTCAGGGTGATAAGAGGGGCAACGACTGGGAGTTCTTTGACGCGACTTACGACGGCCACTGGGATGGAGAATTACGTCGAGGTTTAGGTCAGTTGATTGACGGCAGAAGAGGCCCTGACAACTTCAAAGTGAGCTACTATGATTACGATCGTGGCCAAGGCTGGGTTGGATGGAAGAACGATACTCGCAATGGACAGCCCATCGAGATCAAGTTCGAGTTCGACAGGGTCAGGGAATTCTCTGCCGTACATATCTACTGCAACAACCAGTTCTCAAAAGACGTTCGGGTAGGTAGTTACCACCATCATTAGTCAACTTTAAATACATTAATTAATGGATCGAGTTCGACTTCACTCTTGCTATAAAAATGCTTATCGATGAATACCCTTTTAATGCACCAGCCTGTAAGGTTTTAAGTCTTGAAAGCACCTGGATAAAATCTTGAGAAACATAAGTTCCTTAAATGCTCTTCATATACTGCAGAAAATAATGCCACAGATTGGCTGAGAGAGGTTGGTCTTTTTTATTCCTCGGAATCGGCTATAAGGTTTCAGTCTTCATTGTACATTACATAATATTTCCTAATCATTCTGGTTTACTCTTTAAAAACTTCACGGAGCGAAAAGATTTGCTGTATTAGCAAACAGGATTGTTGATATAGAACCTACAAACTTTTTTTGCTCCTCCAGAAAAATTTGAGCTGTCTCAACTCTTTTGTTGGGTCAGTAAAAATTCTCAACAAAACTTTTTATTGAACCAACAAAAGAGTTGAGACAACTCAAATTGTCTAATTTGTATTAGCAAACAGGATTGTTTATATAGATCCTACAAACTTTTTTTTGCTGTCCAAAAAACATTAAAGTTGTCTCAACTCTTTTGTTGGGTCAGTAAAAATTCTCAACAAAACTTTTTATTGAACCAACAAAAGAGTTGAGACAACTCAAATTGTCTAATTTGTATTAGCAAACAGGATTGTTTATATAGAACCTACAAACTTTTTTTTGCTGTCCAAGAAACATTAAAGTTGTCTCAACTCTTTTGTTGGTCCAGTAAAAATTCTCAACAAAACTTTTTATTGAACCAACAAAAGAGTTAAGGCAACTCAAATTGTCTAATTTGTATTAGCAAACAGGATTGTTGATATAGAACCTACAAACTTTTTTTGCTGCTCCAGAAAAATTTGAACTGTCTCAACTCTTTTGTTGGTTCGATAAAAAGTCTCAACAAAACTTTTTATTGAACCAACAAAAGAGTTCAGACAACTCAAATTGTCTAATTTGTATTAGCAAACAGGATTGTTTATATAGAACCTACAAACTTTTTTTTGCTGTCCAAGAAACATTAAAGTTGTCTCAACTCTTTTGTTGGTCCAGTAAAAATTCTCAACAAAACTTTTTATTGAACCAACAAAAGAGTTAAGGCAACTCAAATTGTCTAATTTGTATTAGCAAACAGGATTGTTGATATAGAACCTACAAACTTTTTTTGCTGCTCCAGAAAAATTTGAGCTGTCTCAACTCTTTTGTTGGTTCGATAAAAAGTCTCAACAAAACTTTTTATTGAACCAACAAAAGAGTTCAGACAACTCAAATTGTCTAATTTGTATTAGCAAACAGGATTGTTGATATAGAACCTACAAACTTTTTTTGCTGTCCCAGAAACATTAAAGTTGTCTCAACTCTTTTGTTGGGTCAGTAAAAATTCTCAACAAAACTTTTTATTGAACCAACAAAAGAGTTGAGACAACTCAAATTGTCTAATTTGTATTAGCAAACAGGATTGTTGATATAGAACCTACAAACTTTTTTTGGGGCTCCAGAAAAATTTGAGCTGTCTCAACTCTTTTGTTGGTTCGATAAAAAGTCTCAACAAAACTTTTTATTGAACCAACAAAAGAGTTCAGACAACTCAAATTGTCTAATTTGTATTAGCAAACAGGATTGTTGATATAGAACCTACAAACTTTTTTTGCTGATCCAGAAAAGTTTGAACTGTCTCAAATCTTTTGTTGGTTCGATAAAAAGTCTCAACAAAACTTTTTATTGAACCAACAAAAGAGTTCAGACAACTCAAATTGTCTAATTTGTATTAGCAAACAGGATTGTTGATATAGAACCTACAAACTTTTTTTGCTGTCCCAGAAAAATTAAAGTTGTCTCAACTCTTTTGTTGGGTCAGTAAAAATTCCCAACAAAACTTTTTATTGAACCAACAAAAGAGTTGAGACAACTCAAATTGTCTAATTTGTATTAGCAAACAGGATTGTTGATATAGAACCTACAAACTTTTTTTGCTGTTCCAGAAAAATTTGAGTTGTCTCAACTCTTTTGTTCGTTCGATAAAAAGTCTCAACAAAACTTTTTATTGAACCAACAAAAAAGTTCAGACAACTCAAATTGTCTAATTTGTATTAGCAAACAGGATTGTTTATATAGAACCTACAAACTTTTTTTGCTATTCCAGAAAAATTTGAACTGTCTCAACTCTTTTGTTGGTTCGATAAAAAGTCTCAACAAAACTTTTTATTGAACCAACAAAAGAGTTCAGACAACTCAAATTGTCTAATTTGTATTAGCAAACAGGATTGTTGATATAGAACCTACAAACTTTTTTTTGCTGTCCCAGAAACATTAAAGTTGTCTCAACTCTTTTGTTGGTTCGATAAAAAGCCTCAACAAAACTTTTTATTGAACCAACAAAAGAGTTGAGGCAACTCAAATTGTCTAATTTGTATTAGCAAACAGGATTGTTGATATAGAACCTACAAACTTTTTTTGCTGCTCCAGAAAAATTTGAGCTGTCTCAACTCTTTTGTTGGTTCGATAAAAAGTCTCAACAAAACTTTTTATTGAACCAACAAAAGAGTTCAGACAACTCAAATTGTCTAATTTGTATTAGCAAACAGGATTGTTGATATAGAACCTACAAACTTTTTTTGCTGTCCCAGAAACATTAAAGTTGTCTCAACTCTTTTGTTGGGTCAGTAAAAATTCTCAACAAAACTTTTTATTGAACCAACAAAAGAGTTGAGACAACTCAAATTGTCTAATTTGTATTAGCAAACAGGATTGTTTATATAGATCCTACAAACTTTTTTTTGCTGTCCCAGAAACATTAAAGTTGTCTCAACTCTTTTGTTGGTCCAGTAAAAATTCTCAACAAGACTTTTTATTGAACCAACAAAAGAGTTGAGGCAACTCAAATTGTCTAATTTGTATTAGCAAACAGGATTGTTGATATAGAACCTACAAACTTTTTTTGCTGCTCCAGAAAAATTTGAGCTGTCTCAACTCTTTTGTTGGTTCGATAAAAAGTCTCAACAAAACTTTTTATTGAACCAACAAAAGAGTTCAGACAACTCAAATTGTCTAATTTGTATTAGCAAACAGGATTGTTGATATAGAACCTACAAACTTTTTTTGCTGCTCCAGAAAAATTTGAGCTGTCTCAACTCTTTTGTTGGTTCGATAAAAAGTCTCAACAAAACTTTTTATTGAACCAACAAAAGAGTTCAGACAACTCAAATTGTCTAATTTGTATTAGCAAACAGGATTGTTGATATAGAACCTACAAACTTTTTTTGCTGTCCCAGAAAAATTAAAGTTGTCTCAACTTTTTTGTTGGTCCTGTAAAAATTCTCAAAAAGAATTTTTATTTAACCAACAAAAGAGTTGAGGCAACTCAAATTGTCTAATTTGTATTAGCAAACAGGATTGTTGATATAGAACCTACAAACTTTTTTTGCTGCTCCAGAAAAATTTGAGCTGTCTCAACTCTTTTGTTGGTTCTATAAAAATTCTCAACAAAACTATTTATTTAACAAACAAAAAAGTTCAGACAACTCAAATTGTCTAATTTGTATTTGCAAACAGGATTGTTTATATAGAACCTACAAACTTTTTTTGCTGCTCCAGAAAAATTTGAACTGTCTCAACTCTTTTGTTGGTTCGATAAAAAGTCTCAACAAAACTTTTTATTGAACCAACAAAAGAGTTCAGACAACTCAAATTGTCTAATTTGTATTAGCAAACAGGATTGTTGATATAGAACCTACAAACTTTTTTTGCTGTCCCAGAAACATTAAAGTTGTCTCAACTCTTTTGTTGGGTCAGTAAAAATTCTCAACAAAACTTTTTATTGAACCAACAAAAGAGTTAAGGCAACTCAAATTGTCTAATTTGTATTAGCAAACAGGATTGTTGATATAGAACCTACAAACTTTTTTTGCTGCTCCAGAAAAATTTGAACTGTCTCAACTCTTTTGTTGGTTCGATAAAAAGTCTCAACAAAACTTTTTATTGAACCAACAAAAGAGTTCAGACAACTCAAATTGTCTAATTTGTATTAGCAAACAGGATTGTTGATATAGAACCTACAAACTTTTTTTGCTGTCCCAGAAACATTAAAGTTGTCTCAACTCTTTTGTTGGGTCAGTAAAAATTCTCAACAAAACTTTTTATTGAACGAACAAAAGAGTTGAGACAACTCAAATTGTCTAATTTGTATTAGCAAACAGGATTGTTTATATAGAACCTACAAACTTTTTTTTGCTGTCCAAGAAACATTAAAGTTGTCTCAACTCTTTTGTTGGTCCAGTAAAAATTCTCAACAAAACTTTTTATTGAACCAACAAAAGAGTTAAGGCAACTCAAATTGTCTAATTTGTATTAGCAAACAGGATTGTTGATATAGAACCTACAAACTTTTTTTGCTGCTCCAGAAAAATTTGAGCTGTCTCAACTCTTTTGTTGGTTCGATAAAAAGTCTCAACAAAACTTTTTATTGAACCAACAAAAGAGTTCAGACAACTCAAATTGTCTAATTTGTATTAGCAAACAGGATTGTTGATATAGAACCTACAAACTTTTTTTGCTGTCCCAGAAACATTAAAGTTGTCTCAACTCTTTTGTTGGTCCAGTAAAAATTCTCAACAAGACTTTTTATCGAACCAACAAAAGAGTTGAGGCAACTCAAATTGTCTATTTTGTATTAGCAAACAGGATTGTTGATATAGAACCTACAAACTTTTTTTGCTGTCCCAGAAACATTAAAGTTGTCTCAACTCTTTTGTTGGGTCAGTAAAAGTTCTCAACAAAACTTTTTATTGAACCAACAAAAGAGTTGAGGTAACTCAAATTGTCTAATTTGTATTAGCAAACAGTTTCTTCCTTAAGTTTCATGCTCATTTTCATAGTGGGAGCTTTGATTTTTAAAAGGATTTGGAAGATTATAAAAAAGTTGACAATTTTTTATGCATTCCTATACAGAAATTTCAAATACTAAAGGGGTATTTTCACGTGTGACGGATTCTACTTTTAACGAAACTGATATTGGATAATGAGCTAAAAAATTTATATAATATTGATTTCAAGATATTTATGTGATATCACTTTAATATATGATTGACCTAAATGCTTTCTTGCCGGAAATATTTGGAACTAAATGCCAATGTGACAGACACTACGTGAAAGAAAGTCAACTTTTGGGGTGTTGTCCAACTTTGAAAATATTCCTTATTATTTGAGGTATAGTTAAGACGTATATCACATACATAGTAGGAATATAAAGTTTTCATAAAATAATAGAATGAAACACAAGAAATTATTCACAGACGATTTATTGTGAAATTGTTGTGTGGTAAACATTACAGGTGAAAACGTAATGAACACTAACGACACTTTGACGCACCTTAGAATAAACGTCTTTGACCTTAAAACACAAAATTAACATTTGTCCAAAACAAAATATAGAAACAAACATCACTTGACTGTTTTCATATTCAAATTAAATAGCTCCAACACTTTCTATATTTTTTAATATATGTTTAAAAAACTCAACTTAAGATAATAAAATCAAACTTTATCTTGAATAGAAACAAAAATTAATCTATTTGGAATTTTAGGATTGAAGTTTTCATTTATTTGGAAAATGTTGAGAAAGCAATGTAGCCGTGAAATTGTAAAAAGAGTCTTGTCACCTTTGAAAATGTAAAATATGATTGCATTGCCTGCCTTTTCAAACGATAAAACACTTAAAAAAATAATTGTATTTTTCTCTCTTTTTGGGTACATTCACGTGGATACGCTCAGAGGCTTTAATTTTTAATTCTGTAATATTTATTTTGGCTTGGGGTCAGCTTAGTTTCTAATTATTTATGTCATAGAGGACATAAACATTAGGAAGGCAAACGTTTCGGCCACAGATGGGGGCCCTCTTCAGTGCCAATTAGCTTAATTGTAACCTTTAAATATTTATTAACTAATACATGCAATTTAAAATATATGGTATTTTTTGTTTTTTTCCTTTTTGCTTATTAATTAAAAATAGAGTAAACATGCAGAAAAACTTATGAGTAAGCGAGTTTCTAGGTGTGAAGAAACCAAAGGAAAAAAACAAAAAAACAAAAAATACCATATATTTTTAATTGCATGTATTAGTTAATAAATATTTAAAGGTTACAATTAAGCTAATTGGCACTGAAGAGGGCCCCCATCTGTGGCCGAAACGTTTTGGTTATGTGGACTGCCTTCCTAATGTTTATGTCCTCTATGACATAAATAATTAGAAACTAAGCTGACCCCAAGCCAAAATAAATATTACAGAATTATAACTGTGGGTCAATGTAACAAGGAACATGTACGGAAACATGTCACGATTTAATTTTTAAGTTTCTCAAATTACAGATTTTCAAAATTCAAATCAAATCTTCTTAAACATGAAACTGAAGAAATGACTGTTTTATAAATTTGCGATTAAAACTTGAAAATATCCAATTTCAAAATCCCGTAAATTAAAATAGATCCAAATTAAAACAATTAAAATACTCTGTTCTTTGAAGAAGTAAATGGCAATTAATTGACCCAATAAAAATAAAAAACTACGTCTGAAGAAATGTTACAAGAACCTGAAAGGAAGCTGATTTATCAAAGAATTTCTTTTTATAGTTTGAGTAGATAAAGTCCTCAACCCTGAACATCATCTCCAGAGACTGGTAAAGAGACATATAAAAATGCAAAAGAATCGAAGAAGCATTGAATGGAATGCAAACTCATGAATTTTAAGCAAACTTGCAAGTGCAATGACTAGAGTTTCAGTCTGGGTAGCTATAATTAAATTTGTAGTACACGTACAGCTTTTGGAGTTGTACAGGGTATTGAACAAGTTTGACATCGTTAGAATGGGAAGGTTGAGTAGGATCATGAATTTCACAACTAGATTGGGATAGCTTAGGGCTACTGTTTCCCTGATGTTTGTCCGGGATCAAACTGGGACCCGTGGTGAACTGGTGGAATCGCTTCCGCTTGGTTTAGTCTAGTGGTGTGGTTGCAACGTTCCTTGGAAGCGAGCTGAATACCAAAGAAGCGCATGGACCAACGATCAACAGGCTTTACCCTGCAGCCGCCAAGGTCTTCCCACACACCATCATCTACGTCACCCACTCTACCAAGAATATAACGTCTTGCCGCCAATGCGGTGTTCCACGATGCTGCTCCATGCCTGCTGCTTGATTGAATATTCCACTCGACGCTTTATCAGGGATACGCTCGCCGAATTCCAATATTCCACACACTCCTCCCCTCGATGCAACTTACGATACCTACATTGTACACGATCAGGCGCCGCCTCATTGGCGTTATTCCATTATGTACTCTCTCCACATTCGAGAGATGAAATGCTTCAAATGATGCCCCAAAAAGAGGAAGGAAAATGTTTGCTTTATTTTTACTTAGGGGAATCTCATCCACTGAGGTATTCAAGATTGAAGTTAACTCCAAAGAGCTTTTTAGGAGAAACACGGAGAAACTTTTAATTCTAAAATATGATATGATATCCCAGCAAACACTGTTATATAACATGTATGTAACTGTTAGGTAACATATTGTAACACGTTACATAGCTGGTGACTTACAGGTGAGTCAGCTGTGACGCAAAATGTCACACACTGTGTGATGAATTAGTTCTATAACAGCTCTGGAACGCTGTGATGTAATGGGACTGTAACAGACTTATGTAACATATGTGCTATATTGTTACGCAGCATCAATGTAAATATGTTCTATGTGTTGTGCAATTATGTTATATAGAAGTTTTGTAAAAGCGATATGTAAATAGTATGTAACGGAGATATGTTAAACAGATATACGATGATAAAATATTGATAATATACAACTCATTTCTGTGAGTCAAATTTTGCACCTTTGTGTTATTTGTCGATTACTGAATATTATACTAAGGGCATGTGAAATTTTACCATAAGAGCAATTTAGTTTACACAAGTTATTACCCACAATTTTTAATTTTTCCAACTATTATTGATGTCGGTATTCGTGAAATTAAAATATATATATAATATTACATGATTGTTACATATCTGATAATAACGTGCATTATACACAAATTACAGAGAAGCACTACACAGTAATGCCGTCATAGTACACTTACGTAACACTGCAAAGAAAGTGTTATAGATCATTCGCGTAACCAAGTTACAGAATCAAAGTTACAGTATTGTCACATAAATATTATGTCACACTGTTACGTAGCTGTTACTAATTTACATTACATACAACTCACATAACTATTCCGTAACACTGTTACATTACCCTTACGTAACAAAGAAACGAAATTGTAATAGATCATTTAGGTAACCAAGTTATAGAAAAGATGTTACGTGATTCTTACATAAAAATTACGTAACATTGTTACGTAGCTGTTACTAATTTACATTACATACAACTCACATAACTATTCCGTAACACTGTTACATTACCCTTACGTAACAAAGAAACGATATTGTTATAGATCATTCGGGCAACCAAGTTACAGAACAAATGTTACATGATTCTTACAAAATAATTATGTCACATTGTTACATAGCTTTTATTAATGTACATTATACACGACTTATAAAATTATACAGTAATGCCGTGACAGTTCACTTACATAACATTATGACAAAACTGTTACAGATCATGTGTATAACACAATTAGAGAACGAATTTTACACTGTTTTTCTATAGCATATACATCCCACTGCTACAGAATTGTTACATTCACTCTTTTTTTGATCTTTTACATCTTCACGCGGTAACAATCATACATAACATTGTTACCTTCCCGTTATATAGCAATTACATCACTGAACAATAACAATTGTTACATAACCAGAAATAACTATGTTACCCTTTTGTTACGGAGTGGTTACATAACGTGTTTGCTGGGTAATAATTATTCATAAAATAGGACTTGTATCGACTCTCAAATAATAATTTCATACGATGTCGTTGTTAATAATTTGCTTTGGGGTCCAGAAATGATAACTCAGAAAGTTACGTACTTTCAAACGTTTCGACTCTGATCGGAGTCCTCATCAGTGATCTTTATTTCTAAAATATCAAAACATTGGATAACATATCGCACATATGAGCCCTATTTTGGAATAAACTTCGGTAATGTGAAAAATGTAAAAAAAATGTAAAATATCGTGAGAAAATTTACATAAAATTGTACAGAAAACATCGATAAATTATCCAAAACATTTTCTATAGGAATAACAATAAAATTGTAGTACATAACTCTACGATACATCAACTAAAAAAACTATTACATATTTGTGTCTAAATGTTACTGAATATTTAGATCCAAGTACATATATAGTATAAAATTACAAAGGATTATTTATGAAGATTAGCTTAGAATTGATAATACGAATTCTACACTGTTAGAAATTTCTACCACAATTTCCCAGAACGTGTGACTGAAGTTTTATTCAGCTGCCGCCTCACAAAATTAAGACAGAATTTCAGAAAATTCTGTTACGTTTTGGTAAATTTATGAAAAGAGAACTTTTTATTTTTTTAAATCAGTTACAAAGTGTTGAATATTGTGTACATGTCCCTCTGGAAATATTGAAACTTGTAATAGGAATAATTTTACGTTTTCGTAACCGAAGTTTAATAAAGTTGGAAATTCAGCCACATGCAACTGAAATTCAGTTACAATTACGTAATTTTATGATAAATTTTATAAATGTTCTGTTAGAGTTTAGTAGTTTTAAGATATTAAGAAATTTTTTTGAAAATTCAGTACATTTTTCCCCAATTTCAAGATACTTTTACTCAAAACATCGTAAAAACTCTCTAAACCGGGATCAGTCAAATTTCCACAGACTGAATCAGTGCTTTGCCTGTTCACTGATTCACCAGTGACGAAACCCTTTCACCGTTAAATCAGTCAATCTTCACCGACTGAATCAGCGAAAAATTATTTTGCACCATTAAATCAGCTGATTTTCACTATAGTAATCAGTGAAACTTGACCCATTCATAGTAACATCTTTTATTTTAGAAATAAATCAGAGTCGAAACCTTTTGAAAGTATATAACTTCCTAAGTTATCATTTCTGGACCCTAAAGCCAATTATTATCAACAACATCGTAGATAATAATTATTTTCACAAAAGTTAGATAGGATAAAACGTCTTTTTTGTGAAAATTGCTATTTCGAATATTAAATTGTTGAGTTACTTTTTTGTTGAAATAAATCAAAAGAGTAAACGGTATTGCCATCGTGTTTTGTAAAAAGCCAAATCGTATTTCCAACAATTCTAATCGAAAATAGGAAAAAATTATATCTTCACCATAAAAAGAAAAAAGAAAAGAGCCTAGCCAGAAACCTTCAAGATTGCTTGTCCGTCTTATAAAAAAAGCTTCAGATTTAGTATCTCATACTTCTCATTGCTGCAAACTACTTTCCTATTATTCAAGAAAAAATAATTATGGCCTGATTTGAATTCGTTAAGGTGCCCTATCATAAAACGTAATTTTGTTACCGAAATAAAACTAGAGAGTCAACTGAATTTTAATTCAGCTGATTTCACTCTGATTTATTTGAATTATCTTAAATTTATTTGGACTAATTAAATTTTTACTTAATTCTTTCAAGCTTTAATCATTACAACTAGCTTTAAATCTCTTATTTTTACAATAAAATACTTGCTCTCAGCGCAATTTTGTAGAATTTACTGTACCTCACCTTGAATCCATTATGGTTTAGTCATGTCGTATTAAAAAAACTTGAATTCTTTTTTAATTTTAATTTGTAATTGATTCAACTTGACGGTATTTAGTTGAATTATCTTCAATTGCCTATTCAACTCGTCGGAATTGGTTTTAAATTTCATTTAATTTTACTTCAAATATTATTTATTATTTCATTTTTTCTGAATTATTTAGGATTGACATTGACATAATTATGTTTATGGTTTAAATTGTCTTGGATTAATTATTCTTCTTTTTGATAAATCGACTTTTTCTGATTTTTTTTAGAATTAACTTGGATCTACTTTGATCCTTCTTACTCGATTTATATCAATGAAATTCGTCTTAATGATTTTGAATTGTCTACCGAACTCACTATAGATACATTAATTTATTGCTTTTCAAGTGTAATTTATAAGTGTATTTTCATTTAGTTCATTTGACTTGGCCTAGGATTTCATCAAACTCAATTTAATTCACTTCAGATTCACTTGATATATTGAATTCTTATCGATTCATCTGAAGTGGCTCGACCTTATTTCAATTTCCCTTACTTATTTCACTTTGGATCAATGAAATTTAAAAAAATCATTTGGATTATTTACTAGGGATTGGTTGTGCATTTATTATAATTTTACCTTGAATTCTTTCTAATTCCTTTTAATTTCTCAATTCGCTTCAAATTCAATAAAAGTCCACTGCAATATTCTCAAATTCACGGAATTAAATAATTCCTACTACGTTTTTTTTTTGGGGCAGGGGGGGGGGGGGGGGTATTTAAACTTTTATTTTTTTAAACGATTGCATAATATCTCAAGAATATTGTGTCGAAAATTCATGCTGATCGGAGCAAAATTGACGAAGTGATGAGTATTTGAGCGTCCGTTGCTCCAGGCCGGGTTTCTATACAAGTTTACGGGTTGCGAATTAGTAGAGCAAAACTTTAAAGCGTTTTCCTGAAACTTGTTATTTTTGAAAGTCCGTGTACATCATAACTCAAAATCTACTGGACCAATCGTTTTGAAATTTTGCACAGTACTTCTTCACGTAATTCATCAGGTATCCCTGGGAGCTTTTTTGTTTATTTTAATAATTATTAATTTTACAATAACAAATTAGCCGATTTTTTTTTAGCAAAAATCAGTTTTTTGGCTACAAGTGCTACGAAAAATTTAAAAAAGAAAAATTCTCTCAGGGTTACCTCAAGTAACATCTCCTTTAAAAAATGCATTTTGATTTTTTTGTTTCAAATCATTCTGTTGCGAGTTATGATGCACACCGCAAAACAACATTTTTTCGAAGCGCCTCCGGAGATTTACTGTCACTCGCTCAATTTTCAATATTTTGCAATGAAAATTTAGACAAATATTGTTCAAATGTTGCATTATTATATGGAAATTGACTGAATGAACTAACACTATCTGTATCACCAAAAAAAATTCCTAAAAACATGCCTTTTTTCACCGAATTACCCCCCCGCCCCTCCCTCCAACAATACGGTTGACATTTTTATACATCTTAATTCCCCTATAATTCAATTTGCATAAACTAAATCTCTCGATTTGGCTTTAAATCTTCCAATCTCATCCAGAATCAGTGAAATGTTTCAACTTATTGTAATCGGTCTTAAATTTAATTCTATTCTTTTAAACTGGAAATAGAATTCACGAACAGCTCCTAAAACCAGTAAACACGTGGAAATGGTCTACTGAAGTAGAGCTTTAGTAAATCGAATTTGGCTAACATATCCCGTGAGCCGTATTAAATAGAGACTATCAGTGACAGAGAAAAAGTTACAGCCGATTAAATCGAATGTATAAATTTATATTGGGACTGGAGGGAATGATCGAGACAGTTCAGCAGTTGGAATACCGTCAATATCCGGGGGCCATCCAGTTCACGTACCAACACATACGTTCATATCAAACTCACATATTAAACACGTGATTGCACTACCTACAGGTGACTAGAGTCTAGACCGATACCGATTTACATACGAGTATGTTCACCTGAGCATACAAAAATCAACAGATAAACTAGTAGCGAATTATCGCACTTATCGTCGATCAGCGATCCTCCGGAAATTATACGAATCATAATATTTAGCCTGAGATTTCAGAAGAATGTTTTTCATAATCCTGTATTCCTACCCCACGAATTCATTTCCTTTCCGGGAGAGACTCTGCTTCATTGCTATCTCGAATAATAATGTTACTTTGCGAGATGAAAAAAGTGAAATAGGAGAAAGAGCAAGAGTAAGACTCCAAGTTGGATTTTTAAAAGAGGAAGAATGGCTCGTGCTTTGGAAGCGAATTTGTATAAAAGATTGGAGAGATGTTTTAATAGTAAAATACAGAGAGCTTTTCATTATTTTTCAGGAGATAGTACATGGTTAGATTGAAAACAAAAACGAAAAGTCTGAATTGCGCACTTGTTTCGGAAATGAGATACTAAAAATGAGAGAATTCATTCCAAAAGAGTTGAATTTTCTTCAATGTGAATTTTAATGTTTCTAGAGTTTATATGTTTTATATCTGATTTGAAAATAACGTTGCTTTTTCAAATTTTACAAATTTAAAATCACTGTGGATAATTTGGGTTGAAAAATGTTGATGATTTCCAGTTCAAAGCAACAAGGTCGGGAAAATGTTTTGACAAGTAAAATGATCTTAAGGTCACGTACCAGATCGTTCGCCTGATTATCAAGTAAAATTTCATTGTATTCCAGTCACCGCAACTTTTTTTATGCAATTATTGTTTCTTGTTAATTTTCCCGGGACTTCTTTTGGATTAGATGGACGAAAAAAATATTTACTGTATAGTACCGACCAAGTTAAAAAAATGAAGTCGTTTCATTATCCAATCCAAAAAAGTTAAGGCACTTGTATTTTAAAGTGACATGTTTGATAACATGTCTGCTATTATATTGATCCAAAATTCATAGAATTTTTTTCATTTCTCATTATTTTGGCGTAGGGTCAGATTCTTTTTATTTTCTTCGATTAAAATTTTCACTATTAGATATAAAAATACTCGAAAAGAAAGCAAGGCAAACGTTTTGGCCACATATGGGGGCCCCCTTCAGTGCCATAAATTCAAAGATTAATTCAAAATTTTTGTAGAACATTAGAATATAGGAAATAATTAAATTAAGAGTTATCACGGAATTCAAAAACTTATCTCATAGCTTGCAATTCAAAATGAACTAGTCCAGTATGCAGCATCATGAATTGAAAAAATATCTAGAGTTCACTGTGAATAAAAAACCGGATAAATGAAAAAATATAACAAATTTTGCACACGAACCGACCGGAATTTTTTAGAAAATTTTATTATTAAGCCAAATTGGTTATCAATGGCAAAACGCGAACATATTTTACATTTTTGAAAACTTTTCGGTGAAGACTTTGTTACCGGAGTCTCTCACAGAATGATCTGAACTGTTTTAAAAACCGACTCGAGACATATGGCTTTGCTGACCGAAAATTTTTTTATATAAGCAATCCTGAGAGGTTCTTTTCCTCCTTGAAGAAGACTATTGTCATATACCTAGTTAAGAAATTCGAGACGTTTATGGTGATTTTCACAAGTGGACGAAGGCGTGTATTTTTCAAGAAACGATTTTTTATATCAGCTTCACGGACAATCCATTTAATATTGAATTTGCAAGCAAGGCATTACAGAAACATAAATTATTATAATATCTATCTTAGCATTTTTCCTATCATATCTCAAAATCTCAAAGAAACACGCACAATTTTTTCTTGTTGGTCACGTTTTTCTTGAAATAAGGTTTTTTGCTGAAAATTTTTCGAAAATTATAATATACATGGTGTTTAAAGGATTTGTTTGGTATCAAATTTTTTACGCACGCAGAAAAAAGATTCGTAAAATTTACAGGAAGTTTGATACTTATTTTTTATAACGTGACTTTTTAGAAGATTTTACAAGAAATTCAGTTGAATTCATGTATTTTCTGTACTTATCACCTATCTTCCAGTAAAATCTACTAAACTTGGATTTTTTAGTATTTTGTAGATTAAACTGGACGCTGAGTGAAATGTACAGGAAATCTGTTGATTGAAACGTAATTCTTGTAAAATATACTAAAAATTTAAGTTGTGAAAATAAGTACCGAACTTCCTATTAATTTTACAAATCTTTTTTCTGTGCGCGGTCTTAGTCTTAAAGTTACATTTTCATATTCATTAAAAATTAAGAATTTTTGTGGTCAAACTATTCTTTATTATATTCACGAAAGACATATTTATTATTATACAGAATTTTTGGACCTGAATGTTTTCGATTCCTTATTTTTGAAAATTAAAAACGACTTCGATTTTTTAAGTTAGTCCCTTTTTTATCTCAAATTAAAAAGCTTCAGATTTCTACTTTTAAAGTTCAATCATAAAAAAAATAAATAAAAAAACATGTTTTCGTAACAGATCAAGACCAATATCAACCATTCTCATGCTTACAATAAAATCAATTTTGAGAAATAGATTTAGTTAAACCTATGGATCAATTGGACCATGTGACTAAATTTTACATTTATTCGTTCATGTAAAATAACTTTTTTAATTTACAAAGTATCTTTCTGAAAATTTGGAAAACGTAAAGAAATACAATAAAGCACGTCTGTTAACTTCCTTTTAGTGAAAATTTTGAAAAAAATCAAAAAATTATCGACAATTACAGTTAACTGTAAAAATTTTTGCGAAATTTTCACTCAAGCGAAGTTAAGAGACGTTCTTTATCGTGTTCTGTAGTATTTTCCAAATTTTCAGGAAGACATTTTGTAAAATGAAAAAATTTTCTTGCACGAACTTTTACAGGAATTTGGTCACGTGATCTTGTTGATCAATGGCCTTAAATTCAGTCAATTTAATCATCTTGAATTATAGACCATCCCAATAGTAACTGAAAGGCACGCATTAAGTTAAATCAATGTCAGTCTCAACCCCGTGAAATGGTGAGAGCAATTATAGTTTAACTTTAAACTATTTAATTTCTCGAATACAAAAAAAACATTTTGTCCTTCAGGACTTTGAAAGTAGAAATCTCAAGCTTTTATTTGAGATTTAAAAAAAGGGAGTAACTTAAAAAAACATTCGAAAACATTTTTAATTTTCAAAAGTAAGGGAATAATTTTGAGATTTTCAAAAAAGAGTTTAAATCATTTAATTCATCGTTCAAAAATGAATCTGAAACTTTCAGGTCAAAAAATTAGTATCAAATGAAAGTAGTTACATGTATTTGAAATACGGCCTATCTTTAACGTAGTTGATCCACGAAAATTAGATCTCAGGCAAAAATAGAAAATTTTGCTTTCAAGAATAGCAATATTATTATTGAAGGGCTATTTTGGAAGAGAAAAAATTAATTTCCATGAAAAAAATTTGAAATACACAAAAATAATTCTATTATTAAATTTAGTTTTACTCAAACTTTTTTTCTTATCGCTTCTTACCAAATTTTAAAAAATTATGCGATTTTAATAAATTACAAATCACTTTTTCAAGAAAAAGATTCCCCACAAGTTAACCATAAACAATTTTTGAAAATGAAAAAATTATTATCAAATTCAGCAATTTGTTTATAAAAATTTGGTTTTGGAAAATGTTTTTTTAATGGTTTCAGCCATTAAAGAATTTATTTTGGAAAATCAGAAACGTTGACGTTGTGGGAAATCTTTTCCCTGAAAAAATGATTCATGATTTATTAGAATCGCGTAATTTTTTAAAATTTGGTAAGAAGCGATAAGAAAAGAAGTTGGGTCAAAAATAAAATTTATTAATAAAATTATTTTTCTGTGTTTCAATATTTTTCATTTAAAATAATCTTTTCTCTTTCAAAATAGCCCTTCAATAATAATATTGCTATTCTTGAAAGAAAAATTATCTATTTTTGCCTGAGGTCTAATTTTCGTGGGTGAATACTACCTTAAAAGACTCAAAACTGACTGTCTTTTCCAAGTTTCATTCAATTGGAAAGGGTTTTGGAGGCTGAAGTACCGCCTAATAGAATAATGTTTTGCCCTAGTTCCAGGTCCATCGCAAAACATCAACTTTTTGACTGGTTACACTTGAGAAATAATATCCCATATTTTAATTTTTATAAAAGTTATCATTTTACAAAGTAGGTGGGACGTACCTGTCCCACTGGCCGTTAAGGAAGTTGATCCACAAAAATTACACCTCAGGTAAAAATAGATAATTTTTCTTTCAAGAATAGCAATATTATTATTGAACGGCTATTTTGGAAGAGAAAAGATTAATTTCCATGAAAAAAATTTGAAATACAGAAAAATAATTTTATTAATAAATTTTATTCTTACCCCAACTTTTTTTCTTATCGCTTCTTACCAAATTTTAAAAAGTTATGCGATTTTAATAAATTGAAAATCACTTTTTCAAGAAAAAGATTCCCTACAACTTAACCATTTCCAATTTTCTAAAATGAATAAATTATTATCAAATTCAGCAATTTGTTTATAAAAATTTCGTTTTGGAAAATGTTTTTTGAATGGTTTCAGCCATTAAAGAATTTATTTTTAGAAATCTGAAACGTTGAAGTTGTGGGAAATCTTTTCCCTGAAAAAATGATCCATGATTTATTAGAATCGCGTAATTTTTTAAAATTTGGTAAGAAGCGATAAGAAAAAAAGTTGGGTCAAAAATAAAATTTATTAATAAAATTATTTTTCTGTGTTTCAAATTTTTTTCATGTAAAATAATCTTTTCTCTTTCAAAATAGCCCTTCAATAATAATATTGCTATTCTTGAAAGCAAAATTATCTATTTTTGCAAATATACCTGAATTATGATGAATTCGTTAGAATCTATAGAATTATTGAATTTGGTTGTTCATTCGAATTGCAAGAAATGTTTCTACCTGAAGTAAGAAAAGATTTTAATTTTATTCAAAGCCATTATCTGATTCGTTCGAAACGAAAATAGTGACAAGGCAGATAGACACTCTGCATTATTATGCGGCTGCGTGCAGATAAACGAGCACTTTTGCCGGGATTTGAATCGTATTCTGGTCGCATATACGCGGCACGCTTTTGAATCGAATATTCCGAAGCAGACTTTCGACAACCGTGAACGTTTTGTACGTAGAAACGTCGAGGCGCGGACAAGTACAAACGAGTTTTGTGCAAATCTAGCTGACATGTATTTTATACCACCATTCATACACATATCTGTGTATATGTGTCTACAATATATATATGCATACATATAGGTATATGATATTGGCGTGTCACTGCTGGCAGAAGGCCTTACATTTTTTTTCATTTTCTCAAGTCGATATCATCGTCTGGTCGTGTCAGTAGGGTCAGTGCATACCGTATGGCAAAAGATACCGAAATTGGTTTCACATCCGGTCTGTATATCTCCACCTATATTACCTCAATGAAACACATCTAAGAGCCTCTGTTATTGATGCCTCTGTTATTGATGCCTCAACTATCCCATCCTGGGTCTCTATATTGGACATTTTATCCGAATTACTTCTCCTAGATGCTTTTCACAAAATCCCTTGACTGATGTGAATCGAACTGTCAATCTTGAAAATAAATTTGATTCTTTTATATCACTGTTAGAAATATTCTAAAATCTAGGGAATTTGTATTTTACGAAGGTAACGTCTCAAATTGTAGGATATTCACGATACTTTTATGTAAAAGTACACTGCCCTGCAAAAGTTTAAGTTCACCTGTTGTTTAAACCATTGTCAAAGTATCTTAATTTTTATAAAAACAAGTTAATATTTTTTTTTAATAATAACATGAATGTATATAAAGTTTTGCATCTAATGATCCCAAGCTGAAGACAAAATATTATTTACATTATACAAATGAGTACAAAATATTAATATTTTCATAAATATTCCTAAATTATATTCAAAAATGACATACATTGAATTTTAAAAAATTCTTATAGGAAGCTACACATTTTTTAAATTTTAAGACTATTTTGTATTATGTTTGACCCCAGGGTAAAATTCAGAAAAAAGTTCTGAAAATATCATGAACAGTCAGAAAATTACTATGAAGACTTACCTCTGAAACGAGGCCAAAAACTTTTTAAAATGTTAATAATTTTTAGAGTTACTAACATTTTCCAAAAAGATCGAAATTTGAGGTTTTTTGTGATATATTTTTATAAAATTAACATTTTGCCTTCAGATTAGGATCATTAGATACAAAATTTTATTAAAATTTATGTTATTATCAAAGAAAAAAATGTTAACTTGTTTTTATAAAAATTAAGACACTTCGACAATGCCTCAAACAACAGGTGAACTTAAACTTTTGCAGGGTAGTGTATCTTGAAAT
Organism: Diplolepis rosae; assembly: GCA_030998225.1. Taxonomy (NCBI): domain Eukaryota; kingdom Metazoa; phylum Arthropoda; class Insecta; order Hymenoptera; family Diplolepididae; genus Diplolepis; species Diplolepis rosae. Next base: position 10,030,257 of record JAPYXD010000701.1, read on the forward strand.
TGTGAAAAAAATTTCTTAAAACTACGAAAATTAACTGAATTTTCACGAAATTTATCTTAAAATTATTAAACTATAACAAAATTTTTGTTTTAATTTAATTTAAAATTACAAAACTGCACAAAAAAATTAGTTTATTAAAAATGACCGAATTGTTCCAAAGTTAAGAATATGAGAAAAAATCAATACAAATTTCAGACTTAATGGCTTGGAAACGTTATAGAAGTTTCTCCAAGGAAATAAAAAAATAAATATATCAAATATTTTTGAATTCTGCAGTAACTTTTCAGATGGGAATCTGTTGTAGAGAATTTGAAAATCTTTCTGTTGAAAAAATGACGCTTTCGACTGCGCTGGGATTCGAGCCCAGGTCTTTCGATTGCCGGTGCAGTCGACCGGCAATCGAAAGACCTGGGCTCGAATCCCAGCGCAGTCTAAAGCGTCATTTTTTCCACAGAAAGATTTTCAAATTCTTTAAATATTGAATTTATTTGCATTATTTGCGATATAAAAGTTTGAAATTGTCTACGAGGACACCTGTCGACAACGTATCCTATCTGATACGCGACTAGTGATCCTCCGGTAATGTAGGCAGTGACAAAATTTCAAACTCAACTAATTAATTTGAAATCTGTTGTAGATTTCCGGAACCTTGATCCGTGTATTTTACTGATATGTTCAGAAAAATTTCAAGAACTTCTTTGTCAATATAAAAAAATTTATTATTTGCAACAGAGTGCGGGTTCGAACCCTAGCTTACTTCTAACTATGTATCCCACTCCTAACAACTTAAGCCTCGCCTATAACAAATGATACAAACACTCTAACATAATCTTTACTGTCTTGGGATGTTCATTTTTCTACAGAGTTCGGTAATTTTCATTGTTACATTCATTGTATATGTAACTACATATAAAACTTCAGTTACGCAAAACGTAAAATTTGTTCTGTTGCAAGTTTCAGAATTTTACTTAAATCCTCCTAGAATCTTAAATCAGATGCTTCTGCTGTGTAGAAACATATTTTACTTGCAGAGGAAATTTCAAAAAATGTTTTATAACAAAAAAAAAATTTCCGACTCATTCTAGAATGAGGGAACATTTTTCCACACGTTTTATTTTTTCATATAATTAGAAATTTTCCTATTGTTAAGGAAAGGTTATTGCTTTTAAGTAAATGTTTCTATAATGTTTTAAAATCTGTTTCTGAACCATTCCGAATCATTTTGAACCAATCCGAAAAACGTTTTGAATATCGTTCGATGCAAATCGGTTGAAAATCAATCTGACTCAGCCTGATTCAATCAAAGGCTTCAATTCAAATCAATCCAAGCTCAGATTGATGTAATCCGAATAAATCCGAATCATTCTGACCTTGGATTTATTTAAATCGATTTGAATTAGTAATTTGGGTTAGATAAACCTGAGCCTGGAGTGATTCGGTTTGATTTTTTCGGATTGTCTCAAAATAATTCGGAATGGTTTGGGAAACAGATTTCAGAATGACTTAAATTTACCCTCCGAATTTGTTACCGAAATCTCCACTAGGGTAGCTTGCATTATAATAATTTATTTTACTATAATTATTTGAAATTAAAATGTTTTGAATATAAATTTTCCCATGTAGGTTTTCACTTTTAGAAATAAAATATGGAAATATTTCCCTCCAAAACGATGATTTTTCCTAAATGAGAAAAAAAAATGTCTAGTCATATTGGGAAATAATTCTTTCCTTTTTAATACAAGGAATTTCGCCTACAAAATTGTTGGTAAAATTCAGGATAGTTTTTATAGTGCAGATTTTTAAATTTACGCTTCTATAGATAAAACTTCAATTTCTGAGAAATAAAAATCACATCTTTTATATTTTACTCTATGCTTTGATGATGCATTATAATAATTATTATTATTTAATTTCGTAAGTTGCTCAGCTTTTGATTTATCTAGTTTTAACAAAAATTATTGAAATGTATAATTATATAGAATCTCTGAACAAATAAAATAAACCAATAACTAAGATTGAATCAATATTTGAATCTTGGGCAGAATAAAATTAATGTAAAAAATTCTGGGTTTTTCCAAAATTGTTTTTATTTTAAAGCATTCAAAATATTTCATGAATGAATCCGCAGACAAATTCAGGACGTTCTGCAGCATTTTTAGATATTTCATAACATTCCGAATAATCCCAGAACAATCAAGAATCTTTAGTAATATTTCATACTTTTCTTTTGCAATATTTAATTATAATTTCCGAAAATTTGTATCGTGGAAGTTTTGTTCATTGAACAAAATCGTTTTGTTAAATTCACAAAGAATTTTATTGACTTAACCCAATTTTTTGAATGAATTTAATAATTACTTGAAACTGATTAAAATTAAATAAAGTATTTGGTTGGATCAACTAAATTTTACTAATCAAAAAATTTTGTTGAGTCGATAAAATAATTTGTTTGACTCAACCAAATATATTGTTGTCTGTATAACAACAAAATACTATCGCTGAACTTACAAACTTTTGCTTATTCAACCAAATCTTTTTCGGAGTGTGTGAGTTGAAAATCTAACTTAAATGTAATGGTAATAACAAAACTCTTGATTTATAAATGGATCATGTACTCTACCGATCTTGGAAAATGCACTGAATTTCTATAAAACGTCTATGGAAGTCATAAAATTCTGAGCGAATACGTATTCCGGTGGATAGACACGATTTCTCGTTTTTCTGCTTTACTGAGGCAGTTTTGATCTCTCGCATACATCAAGCCTCCAGAATCAAAGCTTTAGAAATGCTGCCATACAACTTTTCAACTGTCAATAAACTAAAAATATATGAGAGTGATTCACATTCGTTCAATTCAGTAAAGTTACCCAAGTGACTAATAAATAAATTTAATTTTAGCCAAAAGTCCATTTTTTTAGATATTTAAAATTAGACATCGTTACGAATTACAAACAATTTTGACCGGAAGTTTTCAAATTTCGAAGATAAAGAAATTTAAAAATATAAAAAATTTTAATTCTTAAATTAACAAATATTTATAAAATTGAGTAACCTTTAATTTCTAAAGATTTATTTATTTTTATTATTAAGGCTATAGATCAATCGGACCACGTGACTAAATTATATATTTATTCGTTCTTAAAGATTACTTTTGAAATTCACAAAATGTACCAATATTTTTATAAATATTCCTAAATTATATTAAAAAATGACATACATTCAATCATAAAAAATTCTTATAGGAAGCTACTATTTACTTTTAGCCAAAAGTCCATTTTTGTAGATATTTAAAATTAGACATCCTTACGAATTACAAACAATTTTGACCAGAAGTTTTCAAATTTCGAAGATAAAGAAATTTAAAAATATAAAAAAGTTTAATTCTAAGATTAACAAATATTTATTAAATTGAGTAACCTTTAATTTCAAAAGATTTACTTATATTTATTATTAAGGCCATGGATAATTTACAAAGTATTTTTCTGAAAATTTGGAAAACGTAACAAAAGACAATAAAGCACGTCTGTTTACTTCTTTTTAGTATAAATTCGAAGAAAATTCAAAAACTTATCGACAATTACAGTTAAGGTAGTTCGTTCACGAAAATTATACCTTAGGCAAAAATAGATAATTTTGCTTACAAGAATAGCAATATTATTATTGAAGGGCTAATTTGAAAGAGACAAGATTATTTTTCATGAAAAAAATTTGAAACACAAAAAAATAATTTTATTAATAAATTTTATTTTTGCCCAAACTTATTTTTTTATCGCTTCGAGCCAAATTTCTAAAAATGATGCGATTCTAATAAATCATGGTTCATTTTTTAGGAAAAAGATTCTCTACAACTTGGCCGTTTCCAATTTTTGAAAATGAATTCTTTAATGGCTGAAATTATAAAAAAACAATTTTTCAAAACAAAATTTTTATAAACAAATTGCTGTATTTGATAATAATTAATTCTGAAAACTTTAAAGCGCGTTTTCTCGAATCCACATTTTTCAAAATTACGTGCGCGATTTAAAAAGAACCATTAAAGCTATTATTATAAACTTTTTTTTTATTTGTAGATAGTTAAAATGCGCTTATAGTGAACCTCTAATTTACATGATACAGTATTTATTTTCATTACATATAACGCATTTTCAACAAAAAAAAGGGCGAAAAATTTGATTTTTTTGAAAAGTAACTTAAAAGATCAATTAAAAAATTTTTTTTGCAATTTTTGAGGTTCACTATAAGCGGCAGACTCTTCTGATTAAAAACAAAAAATATATGTGTGTTTCAGATGCAAACTTTGGACAATATCATGCACGCGATTTCAATTGTCCGTGGCGAAACGCTGCGCGGGATCTTCGATTAGTCCGAGATTTTTTGTCGTTTTCATATAAAAAAGCTATTTTTACAATTTCATATATGTACCTAAATTTATGCGGAAAATCGTTGACCTGTGTTTTTATTTTCTGCTTAATAAAAAATTAGGAAAAAGTACCTTTTTTTTGGTTCTGGATAAGGAGACCCCCTTAAATCAAAAAACCTCATAATTTTGCAAAAATCCTCTATATTGTTGTAATAGGCATTTAGGGATCTTAATACTTTGTGTTTTGTACTTTTTTGTATGGAACAGGAAGATTTAATTTTTATTTTTTTTGCAATTTTTGAGGTTCACTATAAGCGGCAGACTCTTCTGATTAAAAACAAAAAATATATGTGTGTTTCAGATGCAAACTTTGGACAATATCATGCACGCGATTTCAATTGTCCGTGGCGAAACGCTGCGCGGGATCTTCGATTAGTCCGAGATTTTTTGTCGTTTTCATATAAAAAAGCTATTTTTACAATTTCATATATGTACCTAAATTTATGCGGAAAATCGTTGACCTGTGTTTTTATTTTCTGCTTAATAAAAAATTAGGAAAAAGTACCTTTTTTTTGGTTCTGGATAAGGAGACCCCCTTAAATCAAAAAACCTCATAATTTTGCAAAAATCCTCTATATTGTTGTAATAGGCATTTAGGGATCTTAATACTTTGTGTTTTGTACTTTTTTGTATGGAACAGGAAGATTTAATTTTTATTTCTGCTCCAGCATCTTTATATTCATAGCCAAGATGTGTCGTCTTAAAATTTAATTCGTCCTCTGAAAGGGGTGAACTAATTTATTAAGTAAAAGAACAGGATCTGTCATTCGAAAGAAATTTAATTCCCTTTCATGATTTTTCCATCAGGTCTTTTCTCAAGTGGACATTCTATTCAGCATTGGAGGTAAATACTATCCTGGAGAACCAATCACTTACACTTATATGGAAGACAATATTTTTGAAACTCCACACAATATCTCAGTGAAACTTCACCATCGAGTGGGCAAGTTTGTCAAATTGAGACTTCACTTTGCTGCGAGATGGATTATGATTAGCGAAGTGAACTTCGACTCTGGTGAGTTGTTTAAAAACATAATTAAGGCCATGGGCCAAACAGGTCACGTCACAAAAATTATATGTTAATGTAACCATCTAAGATACATTTTTACATTCTCATCATGGATGAGAAGGTATTGGTTTTATGTGAAAAATGACTTTCGATATTTTCATCAAATCTTTACGTTTTGAGACCCCCTGAGTCATAAAAAAGGGTTTTTACGAAAGTGTCTGTCTGTCTGTCTAAAGGTCGTGTGCGGCATAACTCTCGATAGAATTATCAGATTGAATTGAGCTTTGGTACACTTTATCGGAGCCGAAAAAGTAAGGACAAGTTCGTTACCCAGCCACATCCAATCAAAATTGAGGGATTGAGCACTACTTTTGTGTTTTTGAAAATAATTTTTTGAAAAAATTAAAAATTTCAATACTGGTTTTTGATAGTGCTCACAAATCTCTACAAATTATCCTGATAACATTTTTCGATTAAATCAAAATTAGAAATGTTACAGCATATTCAAATTCGAAAAAATCAATATCAAAATTCCATTTTCCAGTTAAATTATACAAGATACGATAAAACGTTATGATACAATATAATTTTCTACATAAAGACCTACAAATTTGCATTGTAACATTTTTTCATAAGATGCATATTTTTCTTTTTAATTAAAAAAAAAACTATTGAAAATCCAAAATTCAATTTTTTAACAATAATATTCGAAATACGAAAAAAACGTAGGAATACAAAGTTGTTCGTATCAAAAAGATCTACAAATTTTGTCTCACACAGTTTCTGATAAAACATATATTTTTCGTTTCAATTCCAAAAAATACGATTAAAATTCAAAAATTCCATTTTTTAGACAAAATATGTGAGATACAAAAAAAACTTTTAGATGAAAAATTGTTTGGCTAAATAAGGTCTACAAATTCTCATTGAGACATTTCGGGACAGGATGTATATTTTATGTTTTGATTTTTAATATTAAAAAAATTCGATTTTTTTCACCAAAATATGTGAGATACGAAATAAGCGTTGTTCTGCAAAATCGTTTCCTTAAATAAAGTCTACGATTGTTTTTCCTTTTTGAGAGATTTGGAGGAAAATAAATTATTTTAATCATGTAATTTATTAAAAAGTTACTGAAATGTATACAGAAAATCGAGCGCGAAGCGCGAGCGCCATGATGAGAATGTGTTCCTTAAGGTTGATAGAGCCTTAAGTAAATTGAATTTCTTGTTTCACTTAATTTCAAAAAGAAATTGAGTGACTTTGAGGAAATGTGTAATTCACATCATCTGTAATATTATTATAAAATTCGTTTGAGCTTCATTCTCAAATTATAATAAATAAACTTGAATGTATGTGAAGAGCATAAGACCGAGCGCGAAGCGCGAGGTCCAGAAAAAACGGAGCGCGAAGCGCGACGATCAAATCGCGCGCCCTAGGCGCGCTCAAACTTGCGAGCTGCGCGCGAAGCGCGCGATGTGAATGTGCCCGCGAAGCGGGCAGATTTTTTGATTATAAACTATCTTGCTCAAAATTTAGCAAATGTATCAGAAGATAATGAGGAGCATCTGTTAACTTCGTTTTAGTAAAAATTTTGCATTGCATTCTTATCATAAATTGTACAAAATACGGAAAAAATTTATGATACAAAATTGTTTACTACATGAAGATCTACAATTTTGAACGCAACAGTTTTTCATAAGATGTATATTTTTCTTTTTAATTTAAAAAAATACTATTAAAAACCCAAAATTCAATTTTTTTAACAATAATATGTGAAATACAAAAAAAACATAAATTTGCAAAATTGTTTGTTTCAATAAGATCTACAAATTTTGTCTTACATAGTTCCTGATGAAACGTATATTTTTTATTTTAATTTTAAAAAATACCATTAAAATTCAAAAATTCGATTATTTAAGGGGGTCTTCTGTGGTAACGGCTGTTTTTCGAAGCGTTCTTTGGAATTTTACTGTGAAAAAAATTATCAATATTTTTGAATGCGATTTTTTTTAAAGTGTCATTAAACCTTGAACTAAGAATTAAAATGGTTCTCTTGGGAAAATGTTCATGGGTTTGTCCACTGCACTCTTGCGAAAAGAGGCTTTCCAAAATATCTGGGTCATCAGTTCACACGATATCTGAAGTTCATTTTGTCTGAAATTAAAAACGTATAGTGTTTTTTAATCTGGAGGAGTGTAATTCTTTTCTGAATACCCTTCAGATTTTTAACCTAGCAATTTTCAAAATTTCTGAACTTTGAAAAAGAAATGATTTTTATCGACTTTTTTTCGATTTTAAATAATTCAAAAAACATTTGTTATAAATAATAGGGAGCCAAATAAGAGTCAAACGATAGCGATAACAATGCCACACATTTTTAAAAAAAGCGGACCCAAATTCTTCTGATCGGTCGTTAGAAATCGTGTAAACCAGTTTGAAAAACGTCGTTTCGATAAAAACGCGTTTAAAGTTTTACGTTCACTTTTCTCTGGGAAATTGGCACTTACAATTAATTGATCCTTTTGCAATTTTATTTGTAGTGTCATAAACTGTTGAAAATGCAACAAAAAAATTGATTTTTAGAAATTGTTACTACAGAAGACCCCCTTAAACAAAATAAGTGACATACGAAAAATACGTTGAGATGGAAAATTATTTGCCTAAATGAGGTCTCTAAACTCTCAGTAGGACAGTTTTTGACAAGATGTATATTTTATGTTTTGGTTTTAAAAAGACACTATTGAAAATGATTTCTTGACATGTTTGTGTTCATGTCTTAATTATTATCTTGACCCAAAATTAAATCGTTTTAGTATTTTGTATTGGGATTGCGTCAGCTCATTTCCATCAGGAATAAATTATTGAAAGAACATGTTCTAGATATATAAAACCAGAAGCATGTTTAAAAAAATAAAATAGACAAAAAAAGGGGGGTAAAAAAGGCAAGCGTTTCGGCCACAAATGGAGGCCCTCTTCAGTGCCAGCCAATTTTCGGAACTTAATGACTAAGCTGTAAGCGTGCAAAAAAACATTATTTATAGTAAAAAATAGATTTTTTTGTTTTTATGTTTTTTATTTTCTTAAGTATAATGTTTTATAAAAACGTGCAAAAGGACTTATGTATTAGGGCAAGCTCCAAGGCGTCCAGGAACCAGACACTCCAAACCACAGTCCTCAAAAAACGAGAAGAAAGGCTCCTGTTTAGCCGATTCGCGAAGAGTGTGACCGCAATTTTGCTTCTCCTCAAAGGCACGCACCAGAACCACGTATAAATAATGATTTTTAACACTAATCTTGTACAGAAAAACACCAGTATCCATTAGGAGGCCACAACACCTTTGAGAAGTATGCACTTCACAGAACACACACACGCGAATCCGGGCGGACGGAGTTTTTTTTTTTTTGTAAAGAGTGAATTTAAAAAATCCAATTTAATTTTAAATTTCCGATTTTCTTGATTCCTCTTTTGACACAGAGGCAGCAGATAGAAATAGGTGTACGCTCTGTTCAGAGTCAAAAAGGAAACTGCTTAGGAAAGAGAGCAGTACATTTTAAAACTAGCGTAAAGAATTAATATATACAATGACCATTTGTTGTGAAGGGTCAAGTTCCAAAACGCATAAACATTGCCCATACACAGTCTATGTCCTGGCTACTCGAGACCCAAATATGCTTGAGTGTTCGAAGAGAAGAGAGAAAAAGGTCTAAGACCACATGTTTGAAGAATCCTTCAGAAGAAGCAATTTGGAAACGTTTGCCTTTTTTACCCCCCTTTTTTTATCTATTTTATTTTTTTAAACATGCTTCTGGTTTTATATATCTATAACATGTTCTTTCAATAATTTATTCCTGATGGAAATGAGCTGACTCAATGCCAATACAAAATACTAAAACTATTGAAAATCTAACATTCCATTTTTTAATCAAAATATGTGAGATACAAAATAAGTGTTACAATAATAGAAAATCGTTTGCTTAAAAACAATCTATGAATTTTATTGCTTATTGAGATATTTCGAAGAAGGTAAATTTTTTTCAACCATATGTAAATTATTAGAAAGTTACAGAAATGTATACAGAAAATCTAGCGCGAAGCGCGAGTATCATGATGATTTGAGCTTCAGTATCAAATTACAAGGAATAAACTTAAATGAATAAAAAATTACTGAGACAAGTCTGTTATGCCTTGAATATTCATAAAGATATATAAATTTTTTTATAAAAATAAGTAATTTTAACAAATTTACAGAGTATATTATTATTATTATTTTAGGGCTATTTTGAAAGAGAAAAGATTATTTTACATGAAAAAAATTTGAAGCACAGAAAAATAATTTTATTAATAAATTTTATTTTTGACCAAACTGTTTTTCATATCGCTTCTTACCAAATTTTAAAAAATCATGCGATTCTAATAAATCATGAATCATTTTTTCAGAGAAAAGATTTCCGACAACTTCACCGTTTCTTATTTTTAAAAATAAATTCTTTAATGGCTGAAACCATTAAAAAAACATTTTCCAACATTAAATTTTTATAAACAAATTGTTGAATTTGATAATAATTCATTCATTTTCGAAAATTGGAAATGGTCAAGTTGTAGAGAATCTTTTTTTTGAAAAAGTGATTTGTAATTTATTAAAATCGCATAATTTTTTAAAATTTGGTAAGAAGCGATGAGATAAAAAATTGGGACAAAAATAAAATTTATTAATAAAATTTTTTTCTGTATTTCAAATTTTTTTCATGGAAATTAATCTTTTCTCTTCCAAAATATTTCTATTCTTGAAAGCAAAATTATCTATTTTTGCATGAGGTCTTATTTTCGTGGATCAACTACCTTAATACACTATGCCTTCCCATATGCTATTATTGATAATTTCCTAAATTTCGACCGATTTATTTTGATTAAAAATTTTATATATAGAGAGAAAAAACGATAGCCAGGGACTGAATTGATCACGTGATCTGCATGGCCCATAACCTTAAGCATTTCAATTTAAATCCTATAGACTTGGATATAAAAATGTGAAATTTTTGGGATATGATTTTTACCCCATTTGAATATGCAACTGATTAAATGGTAGGGAAGCGAATAAGATAATATCAGGATTTGTTTTCCCTCTTTTGCAAGCTGTGTGTGACGTGATATGATTTGCGAAATTCATAACCCACTAGGCAGAGAGATGGTTTTTATTTTATTTTCACCTCTTTTTTCCACGATTCCTTTTTTCTTTTATTTCGATCCAATACGAGTAGAATTTCACCCTGCGTCGGTCTGTCAATCATATGTAAAAATAAATCCCAATAGCGCAGAAACATGGTAATTGACAATAGCTTATTGAAAATCTGCCAGAGAGAGATTTAAATTAAGCAATGCTCGATTTACGGGAGACAGATAAGAAAAATACACAGAGTGAGAGATAAATCCAAATATTGCGCGTAAACCGACCTTGAAAGGATTTACTTGCCAGTGTACTTTCCATAATCTAGCTCGTTTTGTATATTTAACTCACAAACTCTCAATTTTTTTTTTTTACAAATCTGTTCATTGGAATTTCCAGATAATCTACGAAACTATAAATCATTAATGCAGTTGTGACGTCCAGATCACTTACGTATATAATTATAAATCTTTGCCTCCTTGTTTTTGAAAGTAATTATGTCCAATTATTTTTATACTCAATAACCCGTGTAGAAATTTAAACCGGTTTTTATCGGGCCCTAGCCGGGCCCCGGATAATCAGGCTGGATAATATCAGGGCCCCGGCCGGGTATACCGGACAGAGCGCGGTCATTTTCGTCACGGGGAATCAAGCGCGCCCCGGTAGGGCTAGAAGCCCGGTTAATCCTCGATCGGATACCGGATAGTTTCCGGTCTGTACCCTGCCAGTCCCTGGTCAGGTATACATATAAGATGTAACCCTCTAAATTACTTTAAAATATTAAAATAAAAGCAGAAAATTATACATTTTTAATTGCTATTTATTAGTCATACATAATATATTTGTTGCGACAAATCTTTAAATTAAGTCAAGTTCATTTGTTGAATGTATTGAATTGTATCAGCAGGATCTTCACTTATATTAGGCTCTTGCTCATTATTGTCCTGGTGAATTTCGTGATCAAAGTTTTCTTCATGGTCTTTTGTGATACAAAAATAAAACATTTTTGATTATTTAAACATAAATATATGTCAAAACATATAAACAGAACTTACCCAAAGGTGTAATGGGAGTCTCAATTTCACTATCAGAATCATCTATGTCGATATCGATTAAATCATGTAAAATTGAACTATTTTTTATTAACCTGCGCTTCTTAGAATACCTATGATTTACATCACGAATACGTTTATCCATTATTTAAACCGATACTATACGTTATAATTTACAGTGAATTCCCAAGAATGTTAACATGCACGAAAACTTTGAGGTTAAGACATCATGGTTGCAACTTCAGTGGCAAAAACGTACTTACAGTTCTGAACGTTCATTGAACGATGGAAAATATTTTTTTGAAAACGAAATGATTAGTTTTTTCCCAAGAAAATAAAACAATAGTGGTTTGTTTATGGCTGATTGTATATTTAAAGGACCCCAAATATAAACATAATAATTAATTATCTTGTAAAACAAAAATTTCTATCATCGTTCAATGAAGGTTCAAACCTGTAAGTGTATCTGGCAAAAGTTGTGTTTTTAAATTTTTCTACACAATTTTTGGTCCCACATATATTTTAACATCTGATTTAATATATTATAGATACATTTTTTTTATCAAACTTGTTGGCATATTCATAAAAATGCAAATTTCGAAACAAGCAGACGACCTGGTCGGGTCCCGTCCAGTGCCCGGGCGGAAACCGTAAAGCAACTTGCATGGCCGTAGTCTGACCAGGCCCTGTTTGGGGAGAATTTTCTAAACAACTGCGCGGGCAAGGCCCGACCAGGCCCCGGTTGGGTAAAAGTTACGCGGCTATTGCCCGGCCAGGACCCGGCCGTTAGCAGGGCATAGTCGAGACAATTTCTGCACGGGAAGGGAAGAGGTTAACCAACAATAAAATAATGTAATAGATATACTATATGTAGGGAAGAAGCGGCTAGTGTTAAAAATTTCAGGGAAATTTTACGAGTAATGAATAAATTCTAGATAATTCCGGGATATATTGAGTAATTATTGACTTTTATTCACTTAATTCAGTTTCAATAGTGCTCAAGAAATATTTCATCAATTAGAATCAATTATTTAATTTTAATGATTTTTGATTGAAAAATGGATAATTTTCATTAGACACACAGGCTACTTGCTTTTCAAAGTTTATTTTTACATTAGATTTTTATTTACCTGTTCTCAGAAACACATACCAGTCATATTTTTAAGAGATCCTAAAATGTGTAAAAGATATGGTAGATTAAAACATTTTCCCAGTCTTGTAAAATTTCCTTATATTAACAGAATTTCTGAAAAAAATTGTAATTAATATTTTATAATTTTTTTTAATAACCTTTCATAGATGTGGAAAGTTTGTTAAATGGATCAATCAGCCCTGAATATAATAGTTTGGTTTATTCCATAAAGTTTTAAATAACTTTTTGTTTACGGTTGAAGAATATAACTATTTTGAATAGTAACACCAATCAACTAGTGGTTGTGTTAAACAAGAATTTGTTGTCCCAATCAATAAATTAGATTAGAGTCCAATGGATTGGATGGAACAATTAAACTTTTTTCACAGTGTAACATAAAACACACGATTAAATTTTTAGCATAAGGAAAATTGTAATAAAATAATATAGATAAATTAGTTCGATAACTCATCTACCCTAAAACATTAAAGTATTGTTCTTTTAAGGTAATTTTTGTGCCAAAAATCAGGTCTCTGGGAAAAAACGTTTTTTTATGATTCTAAAAATTAAAATGATTTTATCAGTCGTGCTTTATAAAAGAAAAAATATTCTTTTTTATGAAAAAAATTTAAACTCGCGAAAAATAATACTTCCATTAATGTTTTTTGTAAAAGGATTTTTCCTAGCTATCGCTGTTATCAATTTTTGAGAAATGAACAGATTTTCATAAATTATGGCTTATTTTTCTGAAAAAAACATTCTCTACAACTCTACTGTTTCTTATTTTGGAAATAAGTAAATAATGTTCCAATATAGTTATTAAGAAAAAATGTTTCTTTTAAAAAAATTGTTTCAACGGTTTCAGCTACTGAAAACTTTATACTTTTAAAATTGAAAACAGTAGAGTTGTAGAGATGCCCCCCCCCCCCACCAAAAAAATGAATAAATAAATAAATAAAAAGGCATGATTTGTTAAAATTAAATTATTTTTCAAAAATTGACAAGAAGCGATAGTAAGGAGAAATTTTATTACGAAAAACATTATTAAGAGTATTATTTTTCGTAAGTTTTACAGTCCCTGGACATATTATTATACTTACTTTGTTTTTCTAAGTCGCATAAAATCTCTCAATATGGGAAATACAGATATTAAAATTCTTCTCTGAAAATAAAATGAAAGACGTTAAAATTATGCATTAAACGACCTCAAGATAAAGTGTCTTGGTCAATTTTCGACAAAAGATATTGCGGAAGAAGTCCAAATTTCAAAACTTTTCTTGAATTATAAATAATTCCCGAAATAATTGATGTTTTTACATATTTTTCGACTTATTCTAAAGATTTCGGGGATTATTCATAATTTTAAAAATGTTTGGAATTGGGGCTTTTTTCACAATATCTTCTTCAAAAATTGACAAAGACACTTCATCTGGAGGTCGTTTTATGCATAATTTTGAAGTCTTTCATGTTATTTTCAGGGAAGAATTTTAATATCTCTATTTCCAATATTAAGAGATTTTATGCGACTCACAAAAACAAAGTGAATATGATAATATGGCCAGAGACTGTAAATGTTTTTCATGAAAAATAATGTTTTTTTTTTCATAAGACACGACTAATAATATCATTTCAAGTTTTAAAATCATAAAAAAATGTTTTTTTTCAAAGACCGGATTTTTGACATGACAACTACCTTAACCTTAAAAAATAACACGAAATTATTGTTTATGATTTTAAAATAAGGATTATTATATCGTAAACGAAAATTTCGTATTATTCTTATAGTTAAATCGACAATGTTTTTTCTTCTTGGAGTTTGACTATAAAATTCAATACAAGTATTGATAGTTGTCCGCTTTTTATTCATTGAATAATTATTCAAAGAATTGCCTATAGCGAAAGCTATATATGCATGCTAAATAACATTTTCAAAATGTATAAGATAGTGCTAACTCATATTCCCACCCCTGGTTGGTTAATGGGGCGCGCACTTATTTGTATTCATAAAAGCATAAAGTAAAAATAATTTGCTGAGATTGGAAAATCGAATTTAAGTGCAATGATGTGTTTAAATTACAATTCAGGAATATTTTGATCAGAAATATAAAATTTGATAAATATTATTTGACAATTACGTTACATATTGGTATTGAGTATTATTCACATAATTATATTACACATTCCCAATTGTTTACATCGAACATCATTCAAATAAAAGACAGCCACAAAGTAACCTCTTCTTAGCTATTTGAATGAGTCAAATTTCACTGATAATCAGTAAATTTTGACTGATTCAAATTTAGAGAGTATGGTAAAATTTAGGGAATTTTTTTTCATTATCTTAATAGATCAACAGAATGTTACAGATTTATCTTTATAATAAGCTCAAAAACTTTTTAAATTTTGATTAATTTTGAAGTTATTGGCATTTTTTAAATAGAAATTTTACATTTTTTGGGATATCTTTTTTGAAAACTGATATTTTGTCTTTGAATCGAGTTAAACATCACAAAAATCAAGACACTAAGAACTGTTGAAAAGCAGATCACAGCTTCTTTTTAATTTCATCAATCATTTTCGTTTTAGACGTCTTCATAGTTTTTTTATATTGTTTAAATAGAAAAAGCTTTGAAAATTCCATAAAAATTGTATAATACTAATGACAAAAATTCTTGGAAATATTTTCTATGGTATCTGAGTGTTGGGAAAAATTCCCCAATTATTGTATAGAATTTATTGCATTCATATGAAATAGAAATTCAAGATCAAATTATTCAAAAAATGTAAGTTTTCGTAAAATTTCAGTAGAAGTTTCTGATAAATTTAACATTCAGAGATAAATTCTCTGATCTTTCAGAGAAATGTCAAAAAATTCCTTTAAGTTAAAAAGTAAATTTGAAATACTTCAGAATTATTTTAAAATGAAGCATCTCATATTCCCAAATTGAAAATCCGGTTCCATCTTCTTTAGAAATATTCTAAGGACGACAGAAAAAAGGAAGTTTTTTTAGCAATGAATCATTTTTATATGACAAGGCTACGGTAACCAAAGAGGACCAAGGAAGTCTCGTATTTCTTCGTCCAATTATGCTTGTCCTGGAAATGGAGGAAACGGAAAATCCTTCTCTTTATAAGAGTCGATAGAAGTCTCGAAGCCTCCATTATTTTCCTTCACGGTTATTAACGAGAAGTCGAGCAATCGTGTCAAATTGACAGAGTCTTTTATGAATAGTCGGGTAAATAAGGAAGCTTTTTTCTTCCAATAACTGGAGTGCGTTCTTCTACTTGATGCGTGACAGGTTAAGGAAGTTAACGAGAGCAAGCGAGAGAAAATTAGCTGAAAAAAGATAGGAACTTAGATAAAAAAAATAAAAAACGAGATGAGTTGAGAGTGAGAAACACACATCCAATTAAATTATTTCACTGGCTTGTTAAGGTAGTTTTCATCCACAAAAATTAGACCTCAGGCAAAATAAATAATTTTGCTTTCAAGAATGGCAAAATTTTTATTGCGGGCTATTTTGAAAGAGAACAGATTATTTTACATGAAAAATAATTTTATTAATAAATTTTATTTTTGATCCAACTTTTTTTCTTTCGCTTCTTATCAAATTTTGAAAAATTATGCGATTCTAATAAATCATGAATCATTTTTTCAGGGAAAAGATTTCCCACAACTTCACCGTTTCTGATTTTTAAAAATAAATTCTTTAATGGCTGAAACCATTAAAAAAACATTTTCCAAAACGAAATTTTTATAAACAAATTGCTGAATTTGGTACTAATTTATTCATTTTCGAAAATTGGAAATGGTTAAGTTGTAGGCAATCTTTTTCTTGAAAAAGTGATTTGTAATTTACTAAAATCGAATAATTTTTTAAAATTTGGTAAGAAGCGATAAGAAAAAAAGTTGAGGCAAAAATAAAATTTAATAATAAAATTATTTTTCTGTGTTTCAAATTTTTTTAATGGAAATTAATCTTTTCTCTTCCAAAATAGCCCTTCAATAATAATATTGCCATTTTTTAAAGAAAAATTATCTATTTTTGCCTGAGGTCTAATTTTTGTGGATCAACTACCTTAAGGAAAATATACTTGACGCGAAATGACACACAACAGAAAAAATACAGCAAAGTTGAAAAAAATTATTAACTCAGCAAAATACGGACAACAAAATTTTTGGTTCACCTGAAAAAATATTTTCTTGAACCAACAAAATTTTTCAATTGGTCGTTTGAACCCGAAATTTGTTTGAATTCAAATTTCAAGTATTATACGTTTCCAAGCCAAAAAATTTTTAAAATCGACAAAATACTTTATAAATTCTGAAAAACGATTTTTTTCAGTGAAGATATTTTTTATTTTTTTAGTGTAGACACAATAGACACTGACTTTTCTTTTCTTGAGTGAAAAAGTAGGCATAAGTTTTAAAATGCCTGTTAAGAGTAATGTGCAGCTGTAAAATTATAGTTGGTTTTACAACACACGTTTGGATTTTATGGGCCTTTATAAATATTCATCTTTCATACTCTTTCACAAGTTCTTAGAAGCTTGACAAAATTAGGACAGTGAAATCGAAATTCGAGATTTTCGATGGATTCAAGAAAAATATTTTCAGTTGAAAATTAAGTCAACCAGCAATCAAAAGACCCGGGCTCGAATCCCGGCACAGTCGAAAGCGTCTCTTTTTCCACAGAAAGATTTCAAAATCTTCAAATTTGATTAAAAATATAATTGAAAATTTAGTAAAGGCGCAAGTTAATACATACTTTCATGTATTTTATAAAAATATAGTCGTCATTCAAAATAATTTTAACGGATCTGAAGTTGAAATAAGGCTGAAGTTTCAGACGTAATATCTAATGAAAATTTTTCTTTTTGACTTGATATGTCTAGACGTGCATAATAAACAGTGTAAAGTTCATCTCTTGTTTCTGAATAATATTGCCCGAAAAATGGTTAATGTTGTGTTCGATGATAAATTCTCGACCAAAACGAAAAAAGTGTGATACTTTTGACATGTCGCAGTTGAAAGGTAATATAAAAAGGCACCAGAAAAAAATGTAAAACAAATTTTTCACTTGTCAAAAGACAGTCAAATTTAGTCAAAATTGCTTGAAAAATAATACTATTGAAGTTATACAGTAAATTTCCTACCAAAACGGAAATAGTGTGATATATTTTTACTTTTCAATTGGGACGTGTCAAAAGTGTCACACTTTTTTCGTTTTGCTCAAGAATTTACTGTCGAACACAATAATAATAATTTTTCGTCCGTTTTTTTGTTTTTACGGTTTATGAAGCACATCTAGACGTATTAAGTCAAAAAGAAAATTTTTCCTCAGAAATTACTCACTCAAAAACTAGTTAAATTCAACTGATTACATTTGAATAAAATTCACTCACTATTTAAAATTAGTTTTAAAAAACTACCCATTAAATTTTTTTTATTAAAACTGTATCAATTTTTCGCGAATTAAAATGGGAATAATTTGTATTCAGAAACCATATTTAAACAAAAAAATACCTGGTATTTGAGAAATATAGAAAAAGGCAATAACTTAGCGTCTTAAATTTTGATTAGCAGTAACTTAATTTTTCTCGCAAGTAGATTTGTTTACTTTTGTCAATGTTACCAGATGGCTGAGTCGCTTTCCCCCTAGATTAGTTCCTATTTTCCACTAAAAAAAAAAATTTCCACTAAATCCTGAATGTTTTTTTTAATAGTAAAATTCGTATATGTACATGACGAATTTTACTTTTTTCAATATTTAAACGCTTCGTATATATTGTTTTTTAAGAAAAAAAGAAAGGATTTCAAAGGAATTTCTGAAGAAATTCGAGAACGTTCGCTTTTGGTAGCTATGCCAACCTAACGTTTAATGACGCGCGTTTTTAAAATTAGGAATTTATTTTAAAACAGTAAATAATGAGAAATTATATTGATTAATATATAATCGCTGCTAATGCCTTTAAAAGTGTTGATGATATCAAAGAATATTATAAATATGGCTCTTTTTTCAAGAAATTTTATTGACTATTTAAAGGAAAGATAAAAGTTATAATTTACTTGTGATTGGTCATGACAACACACTTGTACATAATGAAATTGAGCGTTAATATTCGGTTAGGAAGTACAACCAATTTTATTTCAAATTAAACAATTATGGTGATTGGAGGATATTAGAGATTTTAAAATAAAATGAGATAAACCTCTAAAAAAACCCTGAACAAAAAAAACCACTAAATTTTCCCACTAAGAAATTTCTCCCCCTAAATTTTTCACTGATGGACCAAAAATCCCCTAAATCTAGTGGAAAAACCCCTAATCTGGCAACACTGACTTTTGTTCACTTACTTCTGAGTTATGAATACAATTTTTAAGGCGGAAATGTAAATTTGAGAGTAAATTTAGAATAGTTGTAAGTCAGATTCGATTTGCGTGCTAAAGTCGTATAATTGGAATGAATCGAGTGGAAAAGCAGCGTAGGCTGGAATTAGGTGTCCAGCAACTATTAGAGACTTTGTCGAACAACTTCCGTCGGAGTCACATCTTCTATTTACCGTTTGCAGAAGACGTCATGTACATTCGCACATTCACACGTGCAGCTGCAGCTGACAGTCAATGTCAAACGCAACTAATGCACTCCTTGATCTCCCTGGCTCAGTTAGAACGAGTGCTCTCGTTGCCAGTTTTAGCCTCTTTGATTTACCGCTCGAAATGGAAATGTACCGTGAATTTCGTTTGCACACATTCACTTTTCTTTTCAGTTCTCTCTTCATTCATCCCCGCCTTTTTTCAATTTCCAGGCTTTAATCAGACGTTTCCTGTTAAGACTCATTGTCATAAACTAATGATATCCCTCAAGGGGCCAATAATTTCCAATACTTCCTTTTTTACCTTCGATTGATCTCTCGAAATTCTTGTTCTTCATTTTACTCCAAATCCGATTGAAATAAAGATCAGAAGTTGGTAAAATCTTTAGATCAATTAGATGATCATTCTTACAATTGAACAAGTTTTTATAGACTGAGAAAAAAGGTTGTTTGTCCAATCAAATTAGGCATTTTCATTTCCATAAATGGCTAACTTTACTTCAAAGTGGTATTGTTTCCATTGGAAATATATGAGATCTTATTTTTCAATTTCTGCAATAAAAAAGCATTTATCGAGAAAATTATATTTGTGAAAATACGCTTTATTATTCAAATAAAAATAAAATTATAAAATTATCAGAATCGAAATATCAGTCAAAATTATTGAAATTTATCGTTTAGTTTTGCAAAATAAAACATATTTTCACCAATACAATTTTACTGATAAATGCTTTTTTATCTCAAACACTGAAAAATAGGATTCATTCCTATACATTCCCAATGGAAACAATACTAAAGCAATACTATTAATTGGTTGGTGCAACCATGAGTTGGTAGGTGTTACTAGTCGTGATAGTTACACCAACCAACTGAATAGCAACACTAGTTACACTGAGAAAAAAATTTATGCAACAAAACTTTTTTTGTTGTCCTGACAAAACATTTTGTTATCATAACAAAACATTTATTTTTAGTAACCAAAATTTGATTGATATAGCAAAATATTTAGTTGGCACAACAAAAGAATTTTGTTGCATAAATACCAACATAATATTTTTCTTGATTTGACTAAACTATTTTCTCAGTGTATCTTATGGTTGTTCTAATTAAGAATTCGTTTTGCCAACCAATAAATTAAATGGGATAAGCAACATTTTTTCTCAATGTAAGATGTGTGAAAATAATAAACCCTTTTTTGATTACTTTCTAAACTCTCAGCTTAGGAATCTGGTTTTTTAGACAGAGAAGCCTAAGTTTATATTGCAATGTTTACCATACTAGGTTTTAACTCGGAAAAAAGCGTGTCATTAAATTTTTCGCAGTAAAGTGGTATTATTTTAAGAAACTGTATGAGATTCTACTATTTGTCATAACTAACTTTACCATACACTTTTTAGTAAACTTTAATATAGTTTATAGTGTAGTTTCATATACTTTAAAAAAATTGTAGCGTCATTGCTCCGAAAAATGTTGATTGGAAAAAAAGTTAAAAATATGAGAAATGTCTTTTTTAATAACAAGTACTGTAGGTCAAAGTTCAATGCAATTTTTTTACAAGTTTACTCTTAAAAATAATCGACTTTTAAAGAATTATGGCTTATTTTCTTCTTCAAACATTTCTAGAAAACTTCGACATCCTAGACTTTTTCATTAATCTCTGATTTTCTAACTGATAATCAGAAATGTTGAAAAATTAAATTATTAAAAAAAAAATAGCTGTAGTTAGAAAATGGGAGTTTAATTTAGAAAGTTAAGACGGTGGAGACTTTTCAAATTGTTTAATGAAGTTTTAGTACCAAAAATTATAGCTCTGGAATTAAAAATGTCTCTATTATTTTGTGATTTGGATGAAAATGCACTTTATGACCCGTTAGTAGAAAAAATATTTTTCCCGTGCTGCATATGATTTTTTTCCACTTAGGGGCCAAGAAATGCACTTTGTAACCCCCTAGTAGAAAAATGATTTTTTTATTTTTTATTTCAATTATAAAGCCGTCGTATATAATTGGTGACCTAATAGTTTACCATGTGGCCTTAAGGGGACAGTCCCCTCGAGAGACCGAAAAAAAGCGTTTTTTCCGGATTTTTTTTCTCACAGAAAGAAACATCGGAGACATAAGAACTTTAGCATATGTTTTAGTCATATTTTAGACTTTATTAACAAAAAAAATTAGATCCGAAAAATTTCAAATGGCCGAGTAATCCACGTTTTGCGGCAGCGTCTCGACACGGTCGGAGTCAAACTGCGGGAACTATAGCAGCCGTTATTTTCAACTGAAATCAAAAATTTTTTTTTTGTTTTCTTCGTTAGACTTATTTGTTCTATGTGAACTACGGATTTTAAGAAATTCCGATTTTTAATACCTTTTTTATGAACAAATTCACTTTTTTTTTACAATCATATTTTTTCGTCTAAATTTCCAAATTTTAAAATTTCCTTAGTTGACATAGAACAAATAAGTCTAACGAAGAAAACAAAAAAAAAATTTTTGATTTCAGTTGAAAATAACGGCTGCTATAGTTCCCGCAGTTTGACTCCGACCGTGTCGAGACGCTGCCGCAAAACGTGGATTACTCGGCCATTTGAAATTTTTCGGATCTAATTTTTTTTGTTAATAAAGTCTAAAATATGACTAAAACATATGCTAAAGTTCTTATGTCTCCGATGTTTCTTTCTGTGAGAAAACAAATCAGGAAAAAACGCTTTTTTTCGGTCTCTTGAGGGGACTGTCCCCTTAAGGCCATAGATCAACCGAACCACATGACTAGATTCCCACCTTACCGGCATTTCAGCTTATGTAACCCCATTTCCATGCAAAATAAGATACGGAGTTAAAAATTTATTAAATTAAATAAAATTCACTAAGATATGTCTGTTTGATCATAATAATTAATTATCTTAGTGCATTTTATTTAATTACATAAATTGTCAACTAGATATCTCATTTTGCATGTAAAAGGGAGTACACGAACTGGAATGCCGGTAAAGTAGGAATCTTTGAATTTTGCATGGCCTTAATCAAGTAAAACACAAATAAACTTCCCCGGGTAAAACCCTTTGAAGAGGCTTTATTACAGAGTAATTGAATCTATAGTGACATGACTATATGGGGGGAGAAAATAGACCTATTAATTTGTATCCGTATATATAAGTTTATACATTCTTGTATACGTCAGAGATACCATTGAAGAGAACCCTTTGTAGGCAAGCAATAATCTATATACAGGATGAGAAAGAAGCTTGAGCACTGTGGGTTGCTAATGACCACGCTATGCAGCCATTTTGCTTTGTCCAGGAGCAATTTTCCGTCCTGTTTCCACTAACACCAACCCCACCGTCGTCTTTTCACCTTATCTAACCCCCGGCAGCACGATTCATAATTTTCCACGGACGGATCTCTTTCACTTTGCATCCGATACCCTACCAATTTAATTCCCTCTTGTGGCTCGATAAACGAGTTCTGTTATTTCACCTATACCGGAAGAACGGTATCCTGATGCAAGGTATCAAAAGGATCCTAGGGATTATCCTAAAAAAATACAGATCCCGGAATTATAAAAATTTTCCGCCGATATTCGCTCGTAACGAGTCGATGGATTACAGACAAAATGGGTTGAGAGGATTAGAGAGGAGTGGGATTTAACAATCGGGTCGTAGAAATTTTATTACTTATTTATTTAATCGTGATTGATACAGAAACTGGAAAAACTGGAAAATTGATGGAGTTTTATGCAACATATTTGAAAAAATTTCAATCAATGTTTGCTCTTGTAGAAAAACTGTATCTACAGTGGGTGGCCAAATTATTATACTCACTTTGTTTTTATTAGTCGCATAAACTCTCCTAATATTGACAATACAGATATTGAAATATTCCCCTAGGAATAAAATGAAAGACGTTAAAATTATGTATAAAACGACCTCCAGATGTAGTGTTTTTGTTAATTTTTGAGAAAGATATTTAATTTTTGTTGAAGTACAGTGGGTGGCCAAATTATTATACTCACTTTGTTTTTATTAGTCGCATAAACTCTCCTAATATTGACAATACAGATATTGAAATATTCCCCTAGGAATAAAATGAAAGACGTTAAAATTATGTATAAAACGACCTCCAGATGGAGTTTTTTTTTTAATTTTTGAGAAAGATATTTAGTTTTTGTTGAAGTACAGTGGGTGGCCAAATTATTATACTCACTTTATTTTTATTAGTCGCATAAACTCTAATATTGACAATACAGATATTAAAATTTCCCCCTAGGAATAAAATGAAAGACGTCAAAATTATGGAAAACCGACCTCAAGATGAAGTGTTTTTGTTAATTTTTGAGAAAGGTATTTAGTTTTCGTTGAAGTACAGTGGGTGGCCAAATTATTATACTCACTTTGTTTTTGTTAGTCGCATAAACTCTCCTAATATTGACTATACAGATATTAAAATTTTCCCCTAGGAATAAAATGAAAGACGTCAAAATTATGTATAAAGTGACCTCAAGATGAAGTGTTTTTGTAATTTTTGAGAAAGATATTGCGGAAAAAGTTCAAGTTTCAAAACTTTTCTTAAATTATAAATGATTACTGAAATGATTGATGTTTATAGACGTTTTTGGACTTACTTTAAAGAGGAATTCACGTAGCATGTAAAAAACGTGCTATAACAGTTATACTAATTTTCTCCTACGCTTTTAGAAATTTCTACCGTAATTTCCCGAATCACGTGATAGGCGTTTTATTCAGTTACAATCTCGTAAAATTGAGGTAGAACTTCAGAGATTTGGGTAACTGAAAAATTTGGTTACAGTTTCGTAATTATATAATATGATAAATTGGATAAAAATTCTTTTGTAGTTTGGTAGTTTTCAGATACATTTTATGAAAATTCAGCTAAGTTTCATAATATTAAGAAAAAATTCAGAAATTCAGTACATTTTTCGCATTTTTAAGATACCTTTACTCAAAAACATTATGAATATTCTCAAATTTTAAGTTATTTTTGTAACATAAAATTTTTGTAATTTTCCGAAAATTTCTAACATTGTAGATTCGTAAAAAGTCGAAGCTTATAACAAAAAATGCGTAATAATTCAAAAAATTCTGATACTCAAAAAAAAGGATGAGCTGGTTTCATTTATACGTAACATTTTTTCTACAGAAAGTGTTTTTTACAATATATATAAAGATATGATTTAATTAGAAGCCAAAATCGGAAAATATTTTCCGACTTTTGGTCCCCGATTAAACTAAAATCTTTGTATTTTCTGTAAAAAACACTTTCTGTAGAAAATTTTTTGTATATAAATGAAAGCGACTCAAAAGGATTTTAAAAATACATAAAAGTGATAACCCATAAAAATATACTAAATTTAATTGAAAAATAGAATATAATTATTTTTACTATTTTTTAATATATAATTTTGCGAGTTTTAACTTTACGCCTTTTTTGTTCAAAGTTTAGACTTTTTACGAATCTAGGGGAAAATTAGTATAACTTTTTTAGGACGTTTTTTACATGCTACGTAAATTCACCTTTAAAATGAGCCGAAAAACATCTAGAAACATCAATTATTTTGGGAATTATTTATAATTTATGAAAAGTTTTGAAATTTGGACTTTTTCCGCAATATCTTTCTCAAAAATTGACAAAAACACTTCATCTTCGTTTTATACATAATTTTGACGCCTTTCATTTTATTTTTAGGGAAAAATTTTAATATGTGTTTATTTCAATATTAGGAGAGTTTATGCGACTAACAAAAACAAGGTGAGTATAATAATTTGACCACCCACTGTACTTCAACAAAAACTAAATTCAAAATCTGTTGGTTTTTTGAAAAAAAATTGAAAATATTGCAAATAAAATAGGGTAAGAAATTTTCATAATATTTATTTTTGCGAACTTTTATATTTTTATAATATAAAGTTTGTATTGCTAAATCGATAGTATTCTTGATAGTATAAAAGTGTTATAAATTTTATTTGAAAATCTAATTTTGTGGGAAATATTAATGATGAAAATTTCGTAGCATTATAAAATTCGTAGAAAATGATATGATTATTATTAAAAATCAATTTTTAAACTCAACAATTTTATTGAGAGGTTTTTCCACGTTTATTTCAAAAGGAAATTCTTTCTCCTTGTAGCTTGATAGCTTTCGAAGTTGAATAGATTCCTAATTTGAAGAATTACATTTTTGTTCTGAAAAGAATTGAAGTTGTAAACCATCGATAGAAAAAAAAGAATGAAAATTGAAAGCTCTGATACTCAGAATATACATATTTATAATGATCAATTTCTCCAAAATATTTGTTTTTTTAACTTCGATTAATTAAAACATGCTTTTCCGTATCAAATACATTTTTTTGGCAAAGTGACTCAACAAAAATTTATCTGATACAAACAATTTCATCTGCATTAGATAAAACGTTTATTTAATGAAAAACTAATAATTTAAAGAAAGAAACACGAGTTTTTTTCCTAATACAAATTATATTTATTTAGTATAGATAAGATTTTTTTTGGAAGTGAAATTTTCTGAAAATAGATTTTCTCTATGAATGATCTTCAATTTAATTTCAAATGGAATTCTTGTTTAAAAATTGAAAATTCGATTGTTTCCTATACTTTGGACTTTTTAAACTATTTAATAAAATATTAATAATATTAATATTATTAATATTAAATAAATGTAATAGTTTTTTAAAGCACGGAATGAAAATTATCGACTAAATATTATCTAAATAAAAAAGTTGAATTTCCAATATTTTTTTGTAATTAATGCAAGCTTTCAAATATGTCAGGGTCCTTTCCCTTCAAAAATGTAATTTTAATATATTACAAATTCCATGATCTTCCGTAAAGATAGTATAATTTTTTTTTTTTTAATATTTTCATATTTATATTTTTTTTTTTTTTTTTTTTTTTTTTTTTTGTGAGGAGGAAAAATGGCAAAATCTTTTATAGACGTTGTACAGGACTCTCCTAGGACGGGTCTAGGCATACCTGTTAAAACCAGAAAACCCCCTCTCTCGAACCAATACACCACTCGCGGAACCGCCTTTCGGCTTTAAACTTCACGGGTGGTTGGTTCCATTAAAGTCGCGTACGACTCTTCCGTCATCCGTTCGCTCGGAACTTCCACCCGCGGCCACACGCCCACTAGGATAACCGACCAGCCGCGCCACCCAGGGGAGAAACAAACAGATTCCTCCCCCGAACGACGCGGACAGTCAAGTCTACCCGAGACGCAGGACCGCGGGTGCAGGCCCCGATGCGATTTCTACTGGCCCTCCCCGTTGTTTCGCTCCCGACGCCCATCAAGTTCTCTCGTCTTCATCACAAGTGTGACGAATGACTCGATGAGCGTCCAGAACCGCTCAGACTGGAGCATGAGGGGGACCATCGTGTCAGGAGTAAGTTCGGAACCCACCGCCTGACCGAGGACCCCCCTAGCCACACCCCATTTTGCGCAGACGAAGAGTGCGTGCTCTGCGTTATCCAACGGGGAATCGCAGTAGCAACACGTCTCCTCGTCTCTCTTCTTAAAGCGCCTCAGGTACGCGTTAAAACAGCCATGGCCCGAGAGCGCTTGTGCCAAGTAAAAGCCGACTTCCCCGTGCTTTCTGTTCAGCCAGGTGGCGAGCTCCGGGATCAGGCGGTAGGTCCATCTCCCTGTCTGCTCACCATGCCATCTCATCTGCCATTTCTCGACGAGTCTGCGCCTTCCATCCTTGCGGATGGCCTCCTTCGCGCGAGCGATTTCCTGCAGGTCGGCGCAGGTAAGCTCCTTGCGAAGCTGAAAGGTTTCCTGCCTTTCCTCCGCCAATAAATCTATTGGCGGGACGCTCGCCAGGACCAGCACAGCGCTCGTCGAGATAGTTCTATATGCCGAAACTATTCTCAGCGCGACAAGTCTCTGCGCCGAGAACAGCTTCTTCTGAATAGCATGGTTTTGCAAGGCATTGGCCCAGACCGGAGCTGCATAAAGCAGCTTCGAATGGACCACGCTCGCCACCAATCTTCTTTTCGCTTCCCTGGGTCCACCAATGTTTGGCATAAGCCGGGCCAAGTTTGCTCCACATTGGATGGCTTTGGTGGCTGCGATCTTTAGGTGTTCGCCAAAGCTAAGCCTACGATCCAGCTGCACCCCCAGGTACTTAATGCTTGTTTTCCACTCGACTTCATGCTCTCCGAGAACGATCCTCGGGTATTCGAAGGATCTCCTGTCCGTAACGAGCAAAGCCTCGGTTTTCTCAGGGGCCATTTTAAGACCTCTGCCATCCAACCAGCGCTTCGCTCGCCACAGACTTTCATTGATCCTCAGCTCTAGGATTCCGACGTCGTCAGCGGCGCACACGACAAGTGCGTCATCCGCGAAGCCGACGATGCTCGTTCCAGCAGGCAGGTCCATGCGCAGGAAATCGTCGTACATGACGTTCCAAACGAGTGGACCCACCCGCGACCCTTGAGGGGCGCCACATGTCATCTCCTCCTTGAGAGACCATTTGTCGCCCTCATATATCACCCACCTGTCGCTCAGATAGTCATCTATCATTCGCAACAGGTAGTCTGGAACCTTCTTCCGCACCATCGCCTCGATGCAGATGTTCCATCTCGCGGTATTGAACGCATTGCGTATGTCAATGCTAATCAACGCACAGAATCCCTTACGCTTACCAGTTCCTTTTCTTGCATTTGTGGCGATGTTAACCACAGCTTGGATGGCGTCCACAGTGGACCTGCCTTTCCTGAATCCGAACTGGTTTTCCGAGAGCCCGTTCTCCCCGACCAAGAGAGCCTGAAGCCGTTGTAGAATCAACTCCTCCAGAAGCTTCCCCATTGTATCCAATAGGCATATTGGTCTATACGACGAGGCAACCCCTAGAGGTTTGTTGCCCTTCCTCAGCAGGACCAACCTCTGCTTCTTCCAATCTGCGAAGAACCTCCCCTCCCGAAGACAGGAGTTAAAGGCTTCTAGGAGGATCTCTGGGTACGCCCCGATCACCTCTTTGAGGATCTCGTTCGGCACCCCGTCGATACCCGGCGCTGTATTTGCCTTAAGCCTTCCACCCGCTCTCTTTAGTTCTTCGAGAGTGAACAGTTCTTCGCGCCGGACCACGCAGGAACTTCGGTCCTGTCTTTGGAACGGCTCCACGTGTGGAAACAAGCTACGCACAATGTACTGGACTCGATCGGGATTATCCAGGCCCGGGGTCTTTCTTCTAGCCACCAATCTCTTGGTGACTATTTTGAAGGCGAGACCCCATGGGTCCTTCTCGACCTCACCGATCAAGTCTTTCCAGCATTGAAGTCGGCTTTTCTTTATGCCTCGCCTCAAAGCTGTTTTTGCCCTTTTCCATGCCTCGTGCAGCGTAGCATCCCCCTTTGAACGGGTGAATTTTCGCCGCGCTGCGAGGCATTCTCGACGTAGGGCTGCCAATTGGTTGTTCCACCAGTACATCGAACCCTTGGCTTGCCTGCGCTCACGGCGAGGCATCGAGTAGTCGCAAGCCGCGACCACCTTCTGCCTCACCGAGCGCACAGCAGCTTCAAACGACCCAGCAGGGCAGACCCAACCAAGCTCATCGATGAGCCTGATTTTTTCGAGGTGTTTGCGAAGTCTTTCCCTGCTGAGTCGTCTCGTGTTCCAGGAGGGGCTCCTTCCTTCGCCGCCCCTACCCTTATCCACCGCCTGACACCGTTGTTCTAGTGTGAATTCGATGCACCGGTGGTCACTCAAGGTTATTACCTCGACGACCGACCAGTCGCTTATCCTTGAAGCGAGGCGAGGTGCGGCAATTGTGAGATCAATTATTGACCCCCCCGCTCCTCGTCTGAACGTAAATTCCCCGCCCTGATTCAAGACGATCAGTTCGTTCCTAGCGACCATCTCGCCAACCAAGATTCCCCTCCTATCTAGGCGGGCTTCACCCCACTCGGGCGACTTACTGTTGAAGTCCCCCCCTATGAGGGATCGCCCGATGGCCTCACGGAGGCTTTCCTCAAGGAGGAGGATCTGGGTCTCAAAGACATCGAAGGGATCGCCGGGGGAGAAGTAGCAGCTGTACACACGCACACCCGCCACCTCCACCCAGACGAACCCCGCGTCGGTCTCCAGGAAGTCCCCGACGCCCAAATCAGGGTTACAAACAAGGATGCCGGCCCTCCTTGATGCATCCTGATACCAAGCAGAGTTATCGGACCACTTGTACTGCTCACTAATGAGCAGCACATCAGCCCCCCTCTCCCTGGCAGTCTGCATCAGGAGGTCCTGGGCATCCTTCCCCCTTCCGAGGTTGAGCTGCAGGAACTTCAATTCCTGCCTCTCAACCTCCGAAGCTCTTCCCGGAAGACCGGGCAGGAGCCGCTCCCCGACACATGGGCGACATCTTTGTCGCCCCTGTCTGCGCATGATAGGCACCTTGGTGGCGCCTTACAGGTCCCGGCCAAGTGTCCCGTGGCGCCGCATCTCCAACAGGCGTTTTTCCTGTCGGGGTTGCTGCAGCCCCGGGACCCGTGGCCGTACCCAAGGCACCTGAAGCAGCGGGCGACTTCCAGGTGCTCGCGAATGCGGCACTCTACCCACCCGATCCTCAACTTACCTAGCTGATGCAGACGCGCGGCGTCTGCCTCAGCTAGCCGGATCACTGCAGTCTTCACCCCACCAAAGCGGGTGAAGAGCCTGCAGGACCCCTCAAAAGCTGGTCTGCCCAATGCCAAGCAGAGGGCAGACACAACCTCTTCTTTTTCAACGGTCTCGTCGAGGTCCCTAATTTCGAGGGACATCGTCGAGACCAGGGCTGAAATTTGCGCCCTTTCCCCGACCGCCAGGTCGAGCTCCTTTCGGAAGGCCGAAACGTCTCCCCCCTTTTTGAGGACCAAAAGGACTTCTTCCTTCCTGGTCCTCCGGATAGACAGGACCTCAAGTCCTGCCTTCTGGGGGTCGACCTTCGCCTTCATTTCCCTCAAGATGTCGGCGTAGGACTGGCCGTCCTTCGCCGACACCTTGATGGCGTCGCCCGACCTCGCGGCCGGGGAGAGCCTCGGCAACTTTCCCTTTTTTTGTGTTCCTGCGCAGAGGGCACAGGAACCTCTTTCTTCTTCTTTTTTTTTTTTTCTTCTTCTTCTCCACCAGCTGCCATTCCCCATCCTTTTTCGGGGTCTGGCCTCTGGTGGCCGCAGCATAGGACGGCGATATGCCGCCCTTCCCTTTCTTGGGAAGCCGATCTTCGGGGGGAGAAGGAGCAACCCTCTTCTCCCCCTTTGTCAGCTTCTTTGGGTATCTCCCAGAGACGCAGAGCGCAGTCTCCGGAAGATACCCATCTTTTTTGAGGCGGGGTGGGATTCCAGCTTCTTCTGGATTTCCATCCCGCTTTCTACAAGACATTTGTGGGTGTTGAGCATTCCGCTCAACACCTCTGATGCCTCGTTAACACTGTCCTTTACGTGGCCAGGGTTATTTCTCAGCATACCCTGCTGGATGACACTGAGAGCCCTGGCCAACTTTTCCATCTTTGTGCTTTGCTCCTTCAGGAGCTGAAGGACGTCTTTCCATCCCTCAGCCCCTGGAGAAGTGTGTGAGGACGTATCTGACGCCTTCACCTCTTCACCTCCTTTATTTTTTAAAACATTCATATTAAAACTGTCGTGTCTTAAGACGGTTCGCCCATCATGGGAGCCCTACCGCGGTAGGGCTACTATCCCCGCCTATATGGATCCCTAGTTATGTGCGCCGAAACCGAGAAGCGGCTTATCGGATGGTCGATCCTATCGGCACATTAGATGAAACTAGTAAAAGGTTACGGGATAGGCCCGCGCCATAATGATGCTAAAGGTTTAACGTCACCCCTATCGACCGAGCGGTGCCGAGTCCGCCCCGACACCTGACCCGGACTTCAGGCTAGACGGTGTGCGATTTATCCTACGCAGCGTCGGATATAAGGAAATACTGACCAGGTAATCCTTCATTCCTGCGCCCGGACGTCCATGATTTCAACCCCGACATTGGCTCCAGACAGTAGGATCGTGAGCGGTTTTCCCAGATTAACATGTGGTTTCACGGGATCTTTGCCCTTCGCGGTCGAACACCGGAGGGACTTACGGTTACCCATATTACTTCCACAGAGGTGAGGTACTGACATCGCGTCCTACCCTGGTCGAGAGGCTACTACTCCTCCCTTGGCTAGTCTATCGGGAATATCCACCAGGCGCCGGCCGCAGCCTCATTCACTCAGCGTCCCATTCATTCTGGTGTGTGTGGGTGTCGGTGTCGTGCATGTGATTGTGGTGTGACCGCAAGAGCGCACGCGGGAAGTTCAGCGTCATCGCCGCATACGCATTTGGGGCGATACCCCGATTAAGGGGCCCCCCGCATTCACTCCGTGTACGTTCATTCGGCATCAAGAGACCTGTTCAAGGTCCCCTGATGCTTTCGCTCCACACCGCGTCCTCACGCGCCTGAAAGTCGCAGAACAACCGTCGTGGCACGTGCGCCCGGCAGGCCCATCACTAGGGAAAAGCCCGTCTATAGGGCTCCCTTGGCAGCCATCCTGACGGCAACAGCCCTACTGCTGGCAGAGTCCTTGCGGCTACTACCCTTGGTGGGCTGCAGGACGCGTCTGATCCGTGCTTGGACTCATGCGTTCACCTCGGCGAGACCCTGCCCGCCCACAGAACGCTCTCTCAGTTGTTAGGTGTGTTGTGTTTAGTGTCGCTGTAATGTGTTGTGTCATGTTGTTGTCTGTGTGCCCCCTCCTCCTTTCTCATCCGGGCTTGGGACCGGCAATGGCGGAGTTTTTCATATTTATATTAAAATTTTTGTTAATTTATGATAAAATATAATTATAAACTGTACGTATGTTCATAAAATTTTTGATAAAAATAAAACTAATTTGAGTTTTAAAAAAATGCTCTAGTAATGATTTTCATTCGGTGCTTAACATATAATTTTTCCACCAGAGTTTTATCATTTGGGGATTCATCTGCATATTCTCAATGGAAACGACCTAGATTTTTACATCTCAGCAGTTTATCTGTAACATTGAAATATATGTACACATACATGTTTTGAATCCAGTATAAGCACATGAGCAGTGACCTGTAATCAGAAATATGTTCTATATTTTTATTTTCCATTACAATGACGAGATTATTAAAAAGAGAGAGAATATTTAAAAATAGTTTTTATTTTTTTACCTTTTACTTCCCTTTGACTTTTATTTTTACATTTAAATTAACTTGTTAATTAATTATACGAAAAAAAGAAAATCGAATTTTGAATAAAGCTAAAGATTTAAAACTTTTCATTAACTTTTCATTAATAGTTATCGGAATTTTTAATTACAGCCGAATTTTTCAGTCAGAGAAAATTTCGACAACTAGTTTTGAACTCTTTACTGGAAACTATGCGAAATTAATATAAACCTCAATGAAAAGTCTTAAAACTTGAGTTATATTCAAAAATCCATTACAATCAAAGAAAATTTCGACAACTAATTTTTTAAATGATACCTCACAATTCTCATTCTTTTACCCCTTGATTAAACTATTTAAACTGATTTCCAATTTTATTTATGAATGGTATTTCCATAAATCAAACACTAAAAATATAAATTACTTGGACTATACGAATTTTTAAATGAAAATAATACATTTTTTTATCATTTTGAATTTTCTGTTTTGAATAGAGCATAAGAGTATATTTTGCTCTAAACATTAAAAAAAAATAACCCATTAATTTCGTAGTTATTAATGTTAAAAAAAAGAAATTCATGTTTTTTGCAATACCTTTTTATAAAATTAACATGAATCGCTTTCAATTAAGATTTATTACTGCCAGAATTTTATTAGCTCACCTGCCATTATAGGGAAAAAAAATCCAATTCAATATTATTAAGGTTAAATTATCTAATTACACTCACTAATCTAATTAATTAATCTCTTAATCAAAATCCAATAATTAAAAATGCCAATAATTTTCCGTAATATAACTAAAAAAAAATTAAAATAAATAAACAATTGTTCATTTATTTGCGCAAAATAAATTTTTCATTGCATAATAAGAATAATATTGAAGTTTGTATATTAGACCTCGGGATGTCAAGTTCCCCTGAAGTTTATCTAGATGAAGGAACACACGTGACGCTTAGCGTCAGCTGTGCCACGCGACTGCATTCTCACCGCAATGCTTAAATCTGATGTGACGCGAAAGAAATTGAGATGAAGAAATAAAGCGCAAAAATGGTCGTAGTGAAACCCCAAGCATTTCTGGGTTTAAGAAAGACCTCAAGTAGGTTGGTAGCTCATCCTCTGGAGTTAATAATTTATACAGTCGCTCGTGCCACCGACGGAAATTATTACCCCTTGTCGCGATTATCCTTATCTACCTCCCCATAAATACAGTCCAACCATCCAAGACTCTTTGAGAGTTCCGTGGCAATAATATAATTAAGCTCAAAGTACAACTCGAACGCCCCTTAAATTATTCAAGCCATGCAACATTCTCTAGACCCCCTATAGGTGTTTATGAAATCTTCTTCATCTGGAACGAAAATGGTTTAACGAAGGATATATTTAATTGGCTAAATTCATATCACTTGAGTATTTTAAGCGCGTTCTATAACTGTCTCACAATTTAAAAAATCTGCTCGCTTCGCGCGCTTCGTTCGCACATTTAAACTTCCTTGATGCGCGCGATTCGTTCGTCGCGCTTCGCGTTCGGTGTTCTATGACCTTTACATACAAATTACTAAATTGGTTTTTGATTTCAAATGATAAAGGAAATTGAATTTACTAATAAATTAAAAAAATAATTTTGGGTTTTTAATTTCGAAGGAATTTAATTTTGAGGAATTGGAAAGTGTCTGTTAACCAACCACATCCGATCAAAATTTTAAAAATAAGAGCATTTTTCGTGTTTTTGAAAAATTAATATTGAAAATCTGAAATTCAATTTCTAACTAAAATATTTGAAATACGAGAAAAACGTAAGAATGCAAAATTGCTCGCATCAATGAGATCTAAAAATTTTTTCTGATAGAATTTATGACAAAATGTATATTTTTCTTTTCAATTTAAAAAAATACCATTAAAATTCAGAAATTCCATTTATAAAGAAAACATATGAGATTCGAAAAAATATATAATTACCAGTGTGCAGTGTGAGTTTTTTTATCTTGAGACATCGAAATATCTCAAGATATACGCATCATACGAAAAAAATGTCCGTAATAAAAACTTTTTATTTTCGAGGAAGTAAAGCGACTCCGAAAAATTTACCCCACACCCTGGGAATGGAATGTGGGCAAATTTGAAATTTAATTGGGAACCTCTATTTTTTATTGCAAGTTAGAATTCTTCATTAAAGAATACGTATGTTTCATTTGAAGTTTTTTTTTATTTAAAATTTAATTTTCAATTAAAAATTTTTTTCTCGTACCCCACTTTTTCCCCTCAAAAATAAAAAGTTTTTATTGCGAACATTTTTTTTTGTACGATGTGTATTTTTTGTAATATTTTAATATCTCAAGATAAAAAACTCACCCTAGATCAAAGGTAGAAAAATTCTGCTTCCATCAATGTTGAGAATTGGTATTTCCTAATTAAGGTAGTTTTCATCCAAGAAAATTAGACCTCAAGCAAAAATAGATAATTTTACTTTTAAGAATAGCAATATTATTATTAAAGGTCTATTTTTAAAGAGAAAAGATTATTTTACATGAAAAAAATTTGAAACACAGAAAAATAAATTTATTAATAAATTTTATTTTTGACCCAACTTTTTTTCTTACCAAATTTTAAAAAATTATCTGATTCTAATAAATCATGAATCGTTTTTTCAGAGAAAAGATTTCCCACAACTTCACCGTTTCTGATTTTTAAAAATAAATTCTTTAATGGCTGAAACCATTAAAAAAACATTTTCCAAAACGAAAATTTTATAAACAATTTGCTGAATTTGATAATAATTTATTCATTTTCGAAAATTGTTAATGGTTAAGTTGTAGGGAATCTTTTTGTTGAAAAATTGATTTGTAATTTATTAAAATCGCATAATTTCTTTAAAATTTGGTAAGAAGCGATAAGAAAAAAAGTTGGAGCAAAAATAAAATTTATTAATAAAATTATTTTTCTGTATTTCAAATTTTTTTCATGGAAATTAATGTAATCAATTAGAAATTAATTTTACTAGGCAGACCCCCACTTCTGAAACTAATCTGGCATTAATTATATTATGACTAACTATTGTGTTCAACATTTTATAATAATCCATTTCCTATACAAACAAGGAAGAAGAATTTGAAAAATACAATACATTTCAAACACCTTTTAAGTCTAAATTAGTAATAAAAACTACTGATTCAAGCAATGCGAATTTTCTACAATTACTTTAATGACAAACTCGGCTAATAGCTAGTAGACTTCTACTGATCCATGAATAAACATTGCTAATTCAATTAGTAGTTGTTTAATTTAAAAAAAAAATTGTTCGGTGATCATGTTAGAGGTAAACGAATTAGTGTAAATTAAGATATCATGTACTAATTTAATTAATAGAATAGGTGAATTCCTAATTCAATTAGTAGTTGTTTAATTTAAAAAAAAAATTGTTCGGTGATCATGTTAGAGGTAAACGAATTAGTGTAAATTAAGATATCATGTACTAATTTAATTAATAGAATAGGTGAATTAGTAGGATTAGATGCAGAATTAGTTATTAGTATTACAGAAATTCTTACCGAAGTAATTGCTGAACAGTCGTCCACTAATTCAAATTCAGAAAATAGCAGTCTGTCATACTAATAACTAGTAGTTTTTCACCAAAAGTCATAGTCAAATTTTTAAAAAAATCAGTTAGTATCAGTTCAATTACTACTTATTCGACTATTCATAAAATTTTGAAAAATAAATTGTAAAAATCAAAGTACTATGTACTTAATTAATTTCGACTATGAATGAGTAAAAAATTACTAGTTATTGGTATAATAGAAATGTTCACACGCAGAAAGGAAATTAGTGACATTTACAGAAAGTTTGGTACTTATTCGTATAAAATGACTTTTTAGTATATTCCACAAAATGTTCGGTTAAATCCATGGATTTTCTGTACGTGTCACGTATTTCCTAGTAAAATCTACTAAACTTGGATGTTTTCGTATTTTGTAGCTTTTACTGGTAACTAAACGAAACATACAGAAAATCCATGGATTTGATGAACTTCTTATATAATCTACTAAAAAGTCAAGTTATAAAAATAAATACCAAACTTTCTGTACATTTAGCGAATCTTTTTTCTGCTTGTATTAAAGCAATTGGTATAATTCTAGTTTGAAAAATAGTAAGCTTTTATACTAAATTACTTGTAGTTTTTTACCAAGTTTACTTAAACTGCTATTTCTTCTTCATAGTATGCGTAAAGTACGTCTTTTCGCATCGTTTCGGTATGTGAACTTGATTTTTACGCATAGTGTGCGTAAAATAAAAGTTTTAAAAATTTGAAAGTTAAAATCAATAATTTTAAAAATAAAAATCCATCATAATGAAATACCTATTTTTTTTACTAGTAGCAAAAACAAGCAATTGCCAATGAATGTGAAGTTTGCAACACGAGCCGAAGGCGAAAGTACAATTTTCACTAGACATGTTAGGAAAAGATGTTATAAAGCCATGTTGATGAAA
The DNA here is from genome assembly GCA_030998225.1 of Diplolepis rosae. Classification (NCBI taxonomy): domain Eukaryota; kingdom Metazoa; phylum Arthropoda; class Insecta; order Hymenoptera; family Diplolepididae; genus Diplolepis; species Diplolepis rosae. The sequence goes on from JAPYXD010000701.1 coordinate 10,067,310, forward strand.
ATCTTATAAAACCTGAAAATTCTCAACAATATTTCTTAAAGGCATGTGATACTTCGGAAATTAGCAAATTTTATTAATTTCAGATTTCTACATGTTTGTGTCCAAAGTACATAAAATGTTGTTATCAAAATTTGAGAAATAATCAAGAAGATAAAAACGGACACAGAAAGACTACTTTTGGTTTCAAAAAGGAAAAGAAGCTTAAATTTAGCAAAATATACCGAAATTTGTTTTCATTATCAAAATCAAAAGTAGTCTATCTACGTCCGTTTTTATCTTCTTTTCCATTTCCCAAATTTTGTATATTTTCGATAAAAACATCTAGAAACTTGACCATTTTGCGCACATGAACTTGCTACTTTTCTGGAGTGTCACACGCCCTTAAATGAGTAAAATTGTAATTTTACAAAAAAAAAAAAAAATCTGCCTAAAAAAACGAAGTCACAAGCCGTCTGCAATTACAAGAAGCGTCTCGAATCGGTACATCCAACAACGCCTCGCATTTCCAATTATTCGAAAGCTGAAAATTCCTGTGGCATTAATGTTCCCTTGCTTGGAATCGTGTAAAGAGTAAAATGATCTCCATCCAACGCAAAAGGTGCTTTATCTCTCCGCAAATAAATAACGATAACACAAGTATTCCTTGCTTGTTAAGAGTACACAGCATCCCTCTGGTGCATTTTTTTGAACCCCTCTTGGAAAAGAGCGCATACCAGAGATTATGTAGACGCTGAAACGAATTTTTGCCAAGGAAAAAGAAATGTTAATATTTTCAGTGAATTTGCCAGTGATGGGGAGATGAGAGGAATAGAAAGACGAAGAAGAGAAAGATGGAACTCTGAAGTTGCAGGTTCTAAGCGAGGCATGGCAAAGGTTCCTCTCATTGCTGTAACACCTGACACCCACAACGCGAAACCACCATCCCACCAACATCACCATCACTGTCGCCGTCACCATCCCCCTCCCCGGTAGGAGAGAACCCCTTTTAGTTTACCCGGCGTGCAAAGAATGTTTAATATCAGATTTCATAGAAGGGGAGAGGCTGCAGCGCTCAGCACGTAAAAGCCGATATCAAACACGACGACAGCTTTGTTTCCACGGGATAATCCTGTCGGGAATTCAGCGGGCGCATACCCATGTAGTCTAGATAGTCTGAGCTCAGCTGTCCTACTCAAAAGCTATATAAATGACGTGCGTGTACGTTCTACGTACGTCGAGAAATACAACTTGCTCGCCTCTCTTTACCTGCTCCTGTCTCGTGATCCTCTTGCTTTCTCTTTATTTATCTTTCTCTATCTCTGTCTCTCTTTCCATCTCTGGTGCTTTCATGAAGCAGTAGAAAGTGAAAAAAGAAATAAGATGATATGATGTTGCATTACTTTTGCTTTGTACTGACGTTTACTACTGAAACGTGTAACAGGCGGGTACGCATGTCACACACTGGGAGGAAATGCACTTTTTTCGTTCAAAAATGTCGAGAGCCTTCAATTTTTGTAGGATTTTTAATTTTTTTTTTTTTTAAGTAAAGTGCATTAAATTCTGAAGAGCTTCGCGGTTAGAACTTTTGTCTCTTCTATTTTTGTATTGATAATTTGTTTACTCAGAGTTTGGAAAAACTGACATTTTTTAGATAGCAATTTTTTAGGCTTTAAGGTAGTTGTCGTGCCAAAAATCAGTCTCTGGAAATAGAAGTTTTTCTATGATTTCAAGACTGGAAATTATATCATCAGCCGTGTCATATGTAAGGAAAGACACTCTTTTTAATGAAAAAATTTAAAAATTACGAAAAATAATATTTTTATAATGTTTTTTGTAATAGGATATTTCCTTATTATCGCTTATTACCAATTTTTTGAAAATAATTGAAGTTTCTTAAATCATAGCTTATTTTTTCGATGAAAATATTCTCTACAACTTAGCCGTTTCCAATTTTTGAAAATGAATAAATTATTATCAAATTCAGCAATTTGTTTATAAAAATTTCGTTTTGGAAAATTGTTTTTTAATGATTTCAACCATTATAGAATTTATTTTCAAAAATTGGAAACGGCTAAGTTGTAGAGAATATTTTCATCGAAAAAATAAGCTATGATTTAAAAAACTTCAATCATTTTTAAAAAATTGGTAAGAAGCGATAATAAGGAAAAATCCTATTACAAAAAACATTATTAAAATATTATTTTTCGTAACTTTAAAATTTTTTTTATTAAAAAGAGTGTCTTTCCTTACATGTGACACGGCTGATGATATAATTACTAGTCTTGAAATCATAGAAAAACTTCTTTTTCCAGAGACTGATTTTTGGCACGACAACTACCTTAAGGGGGTGTTCTCATCGATTGGCCGTATTTCGAAGCGTTTTTTGGAATTTTACTGTGAGAAAACTATAATTGATTTTTTAATGCGATTTCTTTTAAAAGTTTTATTAACCCTTAGACTACAAAATTCAGAAAACTTGTATGAAAAAATTTGCACGGTTTGGCCACTGCACCCTTGCGAACATAGGCCTTCCAAAAAAAGTTGGTTGATGGTTCCCACCAAATCTTAAAAATGGCTGGTCTAAAATACAAGAGTAAATGTTTTTCTTAATATGTGGTAGTGTAGTTATCGTCTGACGGAGGTTTTTTTTTTTTATCATAACAATTTTCAAAATGGCGGGCTATAGAAAAAAAATCGTATTTTCACCTTTTTTTCATCTTTTAAAACTCATTAAACATTTCTTATAAACAATAGGGGAAGAAACGCCCGTCAGACGATAGCGAGTACATTTCCACGCATTTAAAAAAAAAGTTTATCAAAATCCGTTTACTAGTTTTTTAGAAATCGTGAGAAGCAGTTGGGAAAAAGTAGTTTTGAGAAAAACGCGTTTAAAGTTTCCAATGAAAAAAAGCGACAAATTGAGTCTAACTTTCTTGACGTAATTGCTATAGTAAAACAAGTCGTACATTTTTGAATCGTTCTTAGATCCCTAATCTTTGAAAAAATGAAAGAAAAAATCGATTTTTTGAAACCGTTCGATGAGAACACCCCCTTAAGGGGGTATTCTAGTCTCGAAGCCCGAATTTTGGGCGTTTTTTGACGGTCGATAAAAAAAAGCAATCAAATTTTTAACCATCCAGTTTTCATCACTTATTTATTTATATTTTAAAAATTCACAAAAAAATTTTCAAAAAAAATATATGTATTTCGCAAAGTTACACGCTGTTGAAGAAGAGGGGGAAAAAAAAGATCGTGTCCATCTTGTCACGATTCCCACCCTTCTGATCATCTGAAAAATAAAAAAAAAGGTAAATTTTTCATCAGTGCAAATATCATTATGGTACGAACCAGGAAAAATGAAAAAAAAAATTTCCTGCAAAATGGTGGCTACTCAAAGAAGAGGTAGATTTTTTATAATTATTTGTTAACGGTTTCGAATTTTTAAAAATAGAAGAAATTGAAAATTTTGATTTTTTGTTTGTTCGTACCAAAGAAAGATATATAAAGAAAATTCGTGCCAAATTTCAAGAAAATCGGTCGATTAGAATTTGAGATTTTGTGACAAACGTTTCAAAAAAAGTAGTTTAGAGAAAAACGCGTTTAAAGTTTTTAAGTTAGTTTCAGGCGATCTAACTGATAAAACAGTAGATATAACTTACATTTCGTAAAATCCTTTTAAGGAGATATTCTTGAATATCTAAACTATCGAAATATGAAAAAAAAGTTTCAATTTTTTCAACTTTCTAGACTAGAATACCCCCTTAAGGGAGACTTCCACCTTGTGACTCGGTTTTCGGGACAAAATTCAACCTTTTTTTCTACAGAATGGCACAAGTTATCACAATGTTTTTTTGCATGTTGTTCGTTTATTCCTGAAAATAAAAAATATATTTACATGAAAAGTTCGGAAAAATTTTTTCGCGGTATAGTCGTCCTCGAACGTGACCTTGTCGGAAAGTTGGAGCCAAAATGTGACCATGATTTTAGCATCCCAGGTCAACTGAAACAAAGGAGTGCAACACAGTTTTAATCAGTAGCGTGTTGGATTTCGTTCGGGATATACGTTTTCCAAAATTTTGAAATGAAGCGAAATGGCACCTAGTACTTTTTCATGAATTTCAGATTTTTGAAAGATTTCTTCTTTCGTAACTGATACAGGGATCCTAACTTACTAAAAGTTTCTGTGCTAAATCAATGTTAGTAGCATCATGATAAAACTTGCGTGAATTGAACTCTTGCTACGGGAAACTGCCGAAATTTGAAATTTGTTTATCTTAATTGTTTATAAACATTCAGATTGTTACATTTTACCAAATATTATCAAAGATATATTATTTTCAGGAATATCTGTACCCGTTTAGGCGATAAAAGGAAATTTAAATTTGATAAAACCTGAAATTAAAATATTTTGAATTTGTTTATCTAATTTTTTTATAAAAATTGTAATTATTATATTTTACTAAATATTATTAAAGGTTTATTATTCTAAGGAATGCCTGAAGTCGTTCTGGCGATTGAAGGAAATTATAATTTGAAAAAATCACAAATTTAAATATTTTGCCACAAGAATTGTTTTGTTTAATGTACTTTAATGATAAAAAAATAAGTTTAAATCGGACCAAAATTGAAGGCTCTGGACATTTTTGAACGAATAATGTGCAAATCATGTATATATGCATACGACCCGGAGACAAAAAATCAATCGACAGTTTGGGTGTTCCAAAATAAATCGAAACTCACAGAAGTTGCTCGTTCTCGCAATGTTTCCTAAAAATAATTGCTTCCTTTTTATTTAAAACTGGTTATGTAGCAACAGTGGCTCTCAAATATCTTTGCATTGTTAATGCTGGTTGGTATACAATCATTTGTTTGCCTAATGTAATTGCTGAATTAAGAACGGCTCAGATTTATCCCCAATTGACTTTCTCACATGCCTGAAAACCAAAGATAAAATGCGCGGTCAACGATTCTCAATGCCTGATTAATTGAAGCATACAAAACACACATTTTGAACACACCATCTTCTGAGTGAAATAAATGCTTTACTGATTGGTGTGAATGAATAAAAACGTGTATATATGACAAAGGTAATTAATTCAGAAAAGAATAAAACAGTCTGTTTGATTGCAAAATTTTTCTTTCTATTTGACAAAACTTTCAGAATGCTCCTCGTATAAGAGTTACCAAGTAGACGTTAAACTTCAGGGAACACACTTGAAAATACGTTTAAATATTTTGAAAATTAATCATTAATTATCATGTTTAGACTCTAAGTTCCATTTTTGATTTATTCAAATTCTACTACCCTACTAGAAGTAAAAGGATAGAAAGAGATATAAACAGGGGTATAGAAAGAGATAGAACCTTTTCTATCTCTTCCAAGTAGCCGATTTGCATCCCCAGAACGCTATGTCTTTCTATCTTCAAAATTATATTCACCATTCCAAAGAATATCTTTTTCGATACAGTTAACAGTAGCGCAATGTAGTATATTGCGCTACAGAGGAATGAAATGTAAAAATTGAACTGCGCATGCGCCTATAGCCATGCAACGGAGCACAATCTTCTTCTTATGCTTCTTCTTCGTACAGCATTAGCACTTTACTGGCAAAGCCTTGTACATTTGAACTGCACATGCGTCTATTAAAATCATTTTATGTGCCTCAGGCACGGAAACTCGTTTTTCCGTTACAGCTGAGAGTAACGGAATGTTGTGTATTCCGTTACAGAGTAATGAAATGTAAAAATTGAACTGCGCATGCGCCTATAGCCATGCAACGGAGCACAATCTTCTTCTTATTCTTCTTCTTCTTCGTACAGCGTTAGAACCTTACTGACAAAGCCTTGTACATTTGAACTGCGCATGCGTCTATTAAAATCCATTACTACTACACAAGATCGATAAGATCAAAATGGCCGGGACTAGTCGTGACATATCAAGTGTAATGACTAGCGCCGCAAACAACTACAATACTAGATTAGATTCCAGTGTACGCATAAAAACTCGTATCCGCACCAAAGTCACATAAAATAGAATACGTGCCAATGCACACAATTCGGGAAATTGCGAGACTCGCGACAATGCTCGCAGGACTGATCGCGCCTCGGCTTTGATCTCCTGCGAGCATTGTCGCTTGTCACGCAATAACCCTCATTGTGCGCCTAGGCACGTAATATACTAGTAGCTTCCTATCCCCCTGTCTATTCTTGTAACCGGTAATATTTATCTCTTTCCTATCATTGTAAACAAAATTTGGATCATATTGTATTCCCTTCTCGATCTTTCATTTCAAACTTGTTAATTTTCATACCCCTAATATATATTTAACAATTTTATAAATGCATTACTTTGTACATAATTAATATACTTAATTTTTCGCTAACGCGTATAAGACTGAAAAATCAGCATGTAATGAGGCTCGAACCCTAACTACGCACGCATCGATGTGTTGCCAAACGCTTAGTCTACTGAACTAAGGTAGAACATGAGATAACTGTGAAAAATCTCGATGTTAATCATGAGATACATTTCGCTATCCATGTCTATTCCTCGACTATCTTTATCCAACTTTTTCTTTTTCTTCGTTAATTCAAAATCAATCCATCTTTCGATCTATACCTTATATATTTGCAGTGTCATTTTCTATATCATTGCTATTCGGTAAATAAAAGTAATTATTTGTAATTAATGATACAGTATGTACAAGATTAGAAGATCTAACTACAAGGAGGGACAGGGATTGACAGAGATAAACGTGAACCAGGATTGCCAAAGAGATATACAAGAGATAGAAAGTGATAGAGGTGAATAAATAAAGGATATACAAGTATTGAAATAAAGAGAAGAACATTGAAAGATATATCCGTGAATTTGGATTGGCAAAAAGATAGAAAAAGATATAGGTCAATATACGATAGATAGGCTGAGATTAGGAGAAGGGGATTAAAAGATATATATGTAAATTTGGATAAACAAGAGATAGAAAGAGATCTAGTGGATAGAAAAAAGATAAAAATAGATACAGGTGGATAAATGAGGATTAGGCTGAGATAAAGAAAATGGGGTTGAAAGAGATAGGCATCAATCTGCATTGACAAAGAGATATAAAGAAATAGGGGTGGATATACAAGAGATAGAAAGAGATAGTGATGGATAGAAAAGGGATAAAAATAGATACAATTGGATAGATGAGGATTAGGCTAAGATAATGAAAATGGAGATGAAATATATAGACATAAATGTGGATTGACAAAGAGATATAAAGATATAGAGGTGGATAGACAAGAAATAGAAAGAGATAGTGGTGGATAGAAAAAAGATAAAAACAGATACAAGTATATAGATGAGGATTCTGGATTGACAAAGAGATATAAAAATATAGAGGTGGATAGACAAGAAGTAGAAAGAGATAGTGGTGGATAGAAAAAAGATTAAAATAGGTACAAGTAGATAGATAAGGTTTAGGCGGAGATGAAAAAAATGGGGTTGAAAGAGATAGGGATCAATCTGGATTGATAAAGATATATAAAGAAATAGAGGTGGATATACACTAGATAGCTAGAGATAGTGGTGGATAGAAAAAAGATTAAAATAGGTACAAGTAGATAGATAAGGATTAGGCTGAGATAAAGAAAATGGGGTTGAAAGAGATAGGCATCAATCTGCATTGACAAAGAGATATAAAGAAATAGGGGTGGATATACAAGAGATAGAAAGAGATAGTGATGGATAGAAAAGGGATAAAAATAGATACAATTGGATAGATGAGGATTAGGCTAAGATAATGAAAATGGAGATAAAAGATATAGGCATAAATCTGGATTGACAATGAGATAAAAAGAGATAGAGGTGAATATACGAGAGATAGTCCCAGATTAGGAGAAGGGGATTGAAAGTCATATATGCAAATTTGGATAAACAATAGATAGAAAGAGATGTTGGTGGATAGAAAAGAGATAAAAATAGATGCAGGTGGATAAGTGAGGATTAGGCTGAGATAAAGAAAATGAGGTTGAAAGAGATAGGCATCAATCTGCATTGACAAAGAGATATAAATTTTCATTATCTATTCCTATATAAGAGATAGAAAGCGATTAAAAGTGATAGGATTTCTATCCCTTTACTTCTAGCAGGGATAAGCATTATGACAAAAATGTTGACGTTTTATCATATATAAACTTCCTATTGAGAACCACTGTCTCTGAGTCCGTACTTTTTGATAAATCCGAGCAGATGTGCATGTCCAAGGATAAATTGTAGGTCATCTTTCTTGCCAAGGCCAACACGAACATAAGTACCCATGCTGTGTTGAGATTCCTACATTGCAATTTCTGCATTGCCCCGTGGAGAGTATCTTGTAAGGAAAGTAACTACTTAACTTACGGAACTCGTAAATTTACATTAAAATAGAAAACTCGTACACTCACTATTCTCAGCATATATAAAACAGTATCTTATTTTCTTCTTCTTTGCTATGAAACTATCAAGACATATTTGCACAGTAAGAACGATAATCATCAAAATGACTCAATCTCAGAAAAGATAACATTTTTATTCTATTGATTGATTTATAGTATAAGAATTGGTGAATAAATTAACTTTGATGTAGAGTAAATAAAAAGGAAATGTTTTTCTTTCGTTTCAGATGTGGCGCATGGAAATTTTACTCCTGAAGACTTGTCCTCCACACAAGCACCAATTCAAAGTGATGTCCTTGTGGAAAAGGATAAAGTTACGGACGAAGAACTTCCGGTTTCTACGGCCAAGCACGATGATCCGACTTATATGGCGGTCGTGATCGGAGTTTTAACCGCTGTTATCCTTCTTCTGGCGGTCGCTATATTTTTGATAGTTTCACGTCACAGGCAACGAAAGTGTTTTGCCAGTCCTATGACAGGAAAAGCTCCTTCTCACCTGGGATCAACTTGTGCTACAGTTGAAAAAGGAGCAGCCCTCATGGCATATACTCTCGAAGACGATGAAAGGTATACTACATTCACACAAATCTATTTTCATTTCCAAATAATCACATTCAACTGTATTTTTAAAAAAACAATTAAATTAACGAAATTCTTACCCGCTTTGTATTTTAGCTTATTTAACATACTTTGCAATTATATAGTATCTTTAAAACAATCTTGAGGTAAACTGAAAATATCCCAAAGGTAAAGTCTAGAAGTTATCAAAAATTCATAATTAAAGAAAAAATATTATCCCCTAAAAGGGCCTAACCGGGTTTCCATGTAAAAACGGCCCCCATCCTAAATGAGATCTAGTATCAAGTATTCGAAGGCATTTGCCCTAGGATTTTTTTGTGCAAATTTTCAAACCAATAGCCGCCATATTGGATGAGTTATCACTGATTATGCAAATTTCGATTATTACATTTTTTACCTCAACTAATCAAAATTTTTTCAGATTTTTAAATAATGTGGACGACACTTAAAAAATCGATAATGTCCAAAATCGGCAGTTTTTGTTGTAGACGTTATTCTAAACGAATAATTTTTAATTGATTTTAATTCTATTATCGCTATATTGAGTCAGTATTCCCTGATTATGCAAATTCGTTTTCGTTTTTTGCATTTCTTACCTCACGAAATAATTTCTTAATCACGAAAATTAGACCTCAGGCAAAAATAGATAATTTTGCTTTCAAGAATAGCAATATTATTATTGAAGGGCTAATTTGAAAGAGAAAAGATTATTTTTCATGAACAAAATTTGAAACGCAAAAAAATAATGTTATTAATATATTTTATTTTTGCCCAAACTTATTTTCTTATCGCTTCGAGCCAAATTTTTAAAAATGATGCGATTCTAATAAATCATGGTTCATTTTTTTAGGAAAAAGATTCTCTACAACTTGACCTTTTCCGATTTTTGGAAATGAATTCTTTAATGGCTGAAATTATAAAAAAAAAATTTTCAAAACAAAATTTTTATAAACAAATTGCTGTATTTAATAATGATTAATTAAATTTCAAAAATAGGAAACGGTCAAGTTGTAGAGAATTTTGTTTCTAAAAAAATGAACCGTGATTTATTAGAATCGCATCATTTTTAAAAATGTGGCTCGAAGCGATAAGAAAATAAGTTTGGGCAAAAATAAAATTTATTAATAACATTATTTTTTTGTGTTTCAAATTTTTTTGATGAAAAATAATCTTTTCTCTTTCAAATTAGCCCTTCAATAATAATATTGCTATTCTTGAAAGCAAAATTATCTATTTTTGCCTGAGGTCTAATTTTCGTGATCGTACTACCTTAAAAATACGATAATGTCCAAAATCGGCAGTTTTTGTTGTAGACGTTATTGTAAACGAATAATTTTTAATTAATTTTAATTCTATTATCGCTATATTGAGTCAGTATTCCCTGATTATGCAAATTATGTTTTTCGCATTTTTTATTAGAACTGGTAATTGGAAAAATGTTGAAGATTGAACTCCGATTTATTTAGAGCCATCTACGTTCATTTCTAAAATTTTTATATATTTTGAACAAATTTTCTTTGTCCCATTAAAAAAATTTTTCTTAAAGTATAGACAATAAAAGTTTCATTAAAACAATGAATGTTTTGTGTGATGACATAGAATAATTTAATTCCAACGTAATAATTTTATTTTCTGTGCAAGATAATATGGAATGTAATAAGAATGTGTTAATAAGTGTTACAAAGTAATGAAATTGTGTACTTTACTGTCTACACTGTTGGAAAATCTGAATAAATTAGATAATATGATTTTTTGGAAGACTTATTTTTCACTGACAAAATTGGTTTCTGTCACTGATTCTCATTTATGAAGAATTTGCATGCAGAAGATTTTGCTATCTTATCCAACACGAAAAAATCGTAGTTCAATCTTCCACATTTTTCCAATTACCAGTTCTACTAAAAAATGCGAAAAACATAATTTACATAATCAGGGAATACTGACTCAATATAGCGGTAATAGAATTAAAATTAATTAAAAATTATTCCTTTAGAATAACGTCTACAACAAAAACTGCCGATTTTGGACATTATCAATTTTTTAAGTGTCGTCCAAATTCTTTAAAAATTTGAAAAAATTATGACATACGCGTCTTTATAAGACATTTTATTGACGAAAAACTCAACTTTTTTTCTCGAATTTTTCTATCGAAAAAATTGCATGCAAAAATTTTTGCATTTTTTTTCTTAGCGAATTTTACGCGCAAAAATTCGCGAAAAATTTACAGAAGTTTCTCTTGACAAGACCAAATGCTGTGAATTTTTTCAGATTTTCCCAACTATTATTTGAGGTAGAAAATACAAAAAACGAAATTTACATAATCAGCGATAACTCATCCAATATGGCGGTTATCGGGTTGAAAATTTGCATAAAACAAGTGCCTTCGAATACTTGATACTAGATCTTATTTGGATTGGGGGGCCGTTTTTACATGAAAACCCGGCTAGGCCCTTTACTTAAAACATCTATCCACTTACCAATCGGTAAATTTCTCTCAGATTTTTAATGCAAACTGAATTTTTGCGTTCTAGAAAATCAATATATTCCTGTATCTTTTACATAATACACATTATTTTATAACATTGTTATATATCATCCAGGTAACTTACGATAAAATCAATTAATCAACAAAGGGCGATGGAAAATTTTTACTAGAAAAATCCGACAGAAGTTTCCGATTAACCCAATTTTACAAACTATTCATTTTTTAATATCTCATTAATTCTGAATCATTTATTTTTTTAAAATAATTGTTTTTAAACTATATTATTTTCTTTAGTATCTATCCAGAATCCACGTTGAAAAAATAACGAGTGAAATATTCAAGCAACGAAAATGATAGTGCTTTGATTAAGGGTCAGAATTTCTGAAACGGATCACCCGAATTGGATGAAAATTCAAATCTACTTCTCAATGATTTTTTACGATAGTGTTTACCATTCCTGACATAAATCTAAAGTGATTTCGTTCAAAAAATTTTTTTGTTTATAATATTAACAATTAAAGATTTTTGTAACTTTTTTTGTAAAATTAATTCTGGCTGATCTAATTATCCGCTTTTTATGTTTTTTATGACAATGGAATCGTCATTTAACATAGTTTGACTATGATTTTTTCCGATTTGAAAACTTGCAATTTTATGTGAAATTTTAATAATTGTTTATAACAAATTAATAAACAAATGTCTTCTTCATCGAATTTCGACTGGAAAAAAACACCACATGTACTTCATTCAATTATCTTTCATATTCCGTTGAGAAAAAAAAATCGCCCGCATTTTGGAACGATCCAATTCAGTTGAGAACATAGTCACGCGAGGTGCCAAAACTGTGCCGTTCGCTCGCGCACATTTATTCTTCACCGCGCAAATGCTTCGTGCTACATAAAAAGGATTTCTCGGGTGAATAAATAAACGTAACAAAATACTTAGTTGGAATATTTATAGATGAATAACTAGAAGAAGAATAATATACAGTACAACATACTGAATTAAATGATTGATTTTACACATAATTCTGGTTAATGTAAGTGTTTGGAATATTTTACAAATAATGTGTTGATTCTTCGGCTGATCGAAAACTAGCAAATTAACTCATCATATTATTAAGCCTCCAAGTGATACACAATAATTAACTTTCGATCCTGCACAGAATACCAATATCTGAATTCGATACTATTTTGCACAAAACGTGCTTTGGTTCTGTGGCTGTCTCGAATAAATGATAATAATGATAATAATAATAATGACAGATATAGCATAAACCACTTTGCCAACAAAACACTCGAAATTCTAGAACACCACTACAAAAATAACGCGTTAATATTTTATAGAAGTCTGTGCTCAGTTTCGACTGTGAAAAGACTGATCTACAAAAGCAAAAATAATAATGATGTGGAAAAAAACAAATGACGATCGCTAGTAACTAACGTGTTCAAAGGCGTCGAACGCTCCGTGTCAAAGCGCGCTCCGAACGTTCGATCATATTTAAATTGGCATTACATTAGTCAACAATAAAAATGAGAAAAAAATCTTTTTGCAAAATTAATCTGGATTTTAGTTTTTTAGATTTAGATTTTATCGAAAAAATACCATAACGAGTAGTTGTAATTTTTTACCATATTTGAGTGATCTGTTTAAGGAGTATATCATCCTTGAAAATACTACCTATTCTGTGCTAAATTTAAATAAACTGATGTCAAGAATGTATACTACTTATATACGTTTCAAAAATCTATTATTTATTCACCGAAGAAATCCTTTTTACATAGTACGAAGCATTTGCACGGTGAAGAATAAATGCGCGCGAGCCAACGGCACAGTTTTGGCACCTCGCGCGACTATGTTTTCGACCGAATTAGATCGTTCCAAAATGCGGGCGATTTTTTTTCTCAACGGAATATGAAAGATGATTGAATGAAGTATATGTAGTTTTTTTTCCAGTCGAAATCCGATGAAGAAGACATTTGTTTATCAATTTGTTATAAACAATTATTAAAATTTCACATAAAATTTCAAGTTTTCAAATCGGAAAAAATCATAGTCAATCTATGTTAAATGACGATTCCATTGCCACAAAAAACATGAAAATCGGATAATTAGATCAGCCAGAATTAATTTTACAAAAAAAAGTTACAAAAATCTTTAATTGTTAATATTATAAACAAAAAAATTTTTTGAACGAAATCACTTTAAATTTATGTCAGGAATGGTAAACACTATCGTAAAAAATCATTTTGAAGTAAATTTGAATTTCATCCAATTCAGGTGATCCGTTTAAAAAATTCTGAACCTTAATCAATCTGTCTTTGTTGGTTATATCTATATCAATCTTTAGCTACCTTATTAAATTGAAGCATTTAACCCAACTGACATTCCCTTATCGAAAAGTGTATGTTACCCTTGATCGACACTTCTCGTTAAAGGTAGTCCAATAACGTCCAATACACCAACATCCAGAGTCAATATCGACAGACTTGGACGTGAACGTCCTATAATCTGTTTCCATACTGAGCTGTTAATCCACACATTTCTCTGTCAGGTACGCTGGTGGTTCTCTTCCTACCCTGCCTCGAGACCTTGGAAATCGACTCCTGGACATCGTGAAACTCGACGACTACCAAGAACCATATCAAGCTTTGAAATACGCCCCCTACTACAGTTACAGTACTGTTGTGATGGAGATGAAGGACATGATGGTACCCAACAAAGGAATCAACTCTGGTACTTTGCTCATTTTCAAATCACATTCATCCCCGCCTTTCTAAATCTAAATTAAGATAGTTGTCGTGCCAAAATTAGGTCTCTGGTAAAAATGTTTTTCTTTGATTATAAAACTTGAAATGATATTATCAGGCGTATCTTATGAAAGAAAAATCTACTTTACTGTTTCCAATTTCAAAAGTAAAGTTTTCTGTGACTCAAATCTTTAAAAAAAATTTTTAAAAAGATACATTTTTTTTAAATAACTATATTTTAAGATTTTTTTACTTATTTTCCAAAATTAGAAACAGTAGAGTTGTAGAGAATATTTTCCCCGTAAAAATAAGCCAAGATTCATGGAAATTCAATCATTTTTAAAAAACTTATGAGAAACGGTAGTAAAAAAATTTTATTATAACAAACATTATTAAAATTATTATTTTTCGTGAATTTTGAACTTTTCTCATACAAAAGAATGGTTTTTTTTATACGACACGATTGATTACATCATTTCAAGTCTTAATATTATAAAAAAACTTTTTTTACCAGTTTTCTGCCACGGCAACTATCTCAAGGTAGATGTCCTAGTAATTGTGACATTAAGAGATAACGTTGACTCAAAATGTTCAGAAAATTGTGTTGGAAAGGATAATTTGAAGAAGTATTGGTACCAAATAAAGCATGGAACTTCCTAGAATCGTGCAGAGAATAGAATTATTTTTATTATGTTTTTAAGCAATGAGAAATCAAAATAAACGATTTCTTTACAATTTTATTACCTTATTTTATTTTTTAATTCATATATTATTGAAATAAAATTTTGAAAACTTGTACCCAGTCTTCGTTCTATGGTTCGATTACTGGGACAACAGATCTTTCATAATGTCCCAGTAATCGTGGTATGTATTCCTCGCACAACAAAAAGATGCTGAATGCAAATTCCACATCATTTTATAAAACAGAATTTATTTTTTATTATAGGAAAACGATTTTCATCAAGAGCAAGTCATTGTTCCACACAACTGAACGCTAAACTAAAAAGCCATGTATCCTAACCTGAACCTTTAACGATTTTACTCATTTCTCAACTCATCGCAAGCGACTAGAAAAACGATTTTTGTTAACCATTTGCACAAATTTTGAATATAAATAAAGTGAATTTTACGACGAGCACTGTCCAAATTTTCCTAAAAATACTTATGAAGGAGATTTATACCGAAATTGCACAATTACTGGGTCGGGTACGATTACTGGGTCATCTATTTTAAAATCCGAGATTTCAAAAGATTAACACCAAAAGTGATGCGTAATTTCAAAATTTGATGGTAGGTAGTATTCATTTGTCCAAAATCCCATTTTCCCGGAAACTCATTTTGCCGAAAAAATCACTGAATATTAATGAATTGACAATGATTCATGCAAAAATACCTAAGTGTCTAGATTTCATCTATGTATTCTTATAGTGAATTTTTTGGCAAAATAAGATTTTGGAGAAATGAATACCTACCAAATTTAATATTTTGAAATTTATATTAAGGGCTAGCGGTCAAAAAAGGATAAGGCGAATTTTAAAAACTTTTCAAGAGAGCGAAAAAACGTTCGAATTTTTCAAGTTCCAGTATCTTATCAGCATTTTAGTTTACGGCTAAATTGTTTTAATAGCAATTGCATTGCTGATCTAATAAATGCAGATTGAAATAGTCACTCGGGTTTGATTAAATGGATTAGTACACTTTGAATAATTATTAAGAACTAACTTTTCACTTTTATAGTTAGTAAAATTTAATTCAGATTTAGAGAATCCAATCAAATAAATATTTTTTTAAATAAATTCTTTATTGTAATTTCTTGATTGTGATTCGCAATCATCTGCACGTTTTCTCTCATAAGCAACGTGCATCGGTCTAGAATATCATCTACAATAGAAACCCTTGATCGCATTCAATACAACATCTTTGCTTTATCGCCCCCTATAGCGGAGTATGCCAATGGTGCAATTGACACGTCCTACGATTATGCGGTCCCGGAACTTGGCAATGTACCTCTTCTCAATGCAGATTGTACCAACAGTGGACGAGCACTATCCAGTACTGGCAGCGAACAAGATAGCATATTCTCCAAGGCATCCAGAAACAACAAAACGGAAGACAAAAAGGTCAGCTGTGTTTCTCACAATTCTTCTGTTTTATTATTCGCTCAAGGCTGAATTTCCTTGAGGCAATCTGTTATCTCAACCACTAAATCCGGCATTTTTAAGGAGACGTACCAGATTCTGATGTCACAAATAATATCTTTCAACAATTTTTTATAGTAAAAACTAAACGTTCCTGATTTACTTAAAATTCTCTTTTCTATAAAGAAAAAGTTTTAGCTATTACTTTATAATAAATTTTTCAGAACTCTCATTGATTTTTGTTATTACAATTTTTTTATTCATGGAATATATGCAATTATGAATAGAAACACAATTTTTAAAAATAATTGTTTTTATTTAAAAAAACATCTTAAGATAGTTGTAGATTGTCTTTTAAAAATCATTTATAGGTATTTGGGATTAAGGAAGAAATGGACAAATCATTGGAAAATTTAGTTTCGTTTCTTAGTGAAAGTGTGGAAAGTATTATCTTGAATAAAATGAGTCATGAAAAGTCTCATTCGGATAAAAGTGATAGATTATTTATAGTCAAAATTGATAGACAAATTATAATTGTTTCTGGATGATGTGATTCCACTATTAAAAAGTCTATAATTTTTATTCAATTTAAACTTTTGATGACTCATTTCATTTAAGATAAAAATTTCTACACTTTCACTAAAAAAAAAAGTCGATAAAAGGAAATTATAATTGAAAAAACTAAGGAAATAGTCGGTTTGACAAAATTTTATTTCGACTGTCCATCCAATTCTTTCTTGAATTAGAATATTATATTTTTATCAATTATTTAACAATGAGAATGTTTTCCTCAATTTTATAAATCATGTTTTAAAATGCTCGATTTTAAGCTTAATATAAGGGGGAAAGACCCTTAAATAGTATTAGTCTTTTTTCCATTTTTTACTGCATATCAGACGAAAAATAATAATTGCTCTTAAACATTTTGTGAAATATTTGAAATCATGGCCAATAATATACCAACCCTTGATACTTAGTTGATTAAAAAATTACAGAATCTCCAAAATATCTAGGCAGTTTAGTAAGTTTGCACATTTTATGTCTAAAAACTTATGCATCTTTGAATATAAGAAAAATCAAATTTACTTACTGTCTATTCTTCTAGTTACCTCAAACTTCCAATTTCGAAATTCTATAATTTACTATAAAATTAATTTCTTTAGTATGTAGACTTAGTTTCTTTCTTTTCTTGGTTGATAGTACAGAAATGTCTAATATTTTTTATTGAAATTTTTTTATTTTTGATCGACCAAAGTCCTTTTTTTCAATTTTAAACAACCCTAATTCGCAAATTTACCTAATTTTCGAACCATCTAGTTCCTCGATTATTCAAATATTGAAATTTTCCGATTCGTTTTTAAGATATTACTAAAATTTGCTTATAAAATATTTAAATATATTTTTGTCATTATATTGACAATATTGGAGTTCAATTTAACGTGTTTAATTAATTTTCAAACTCTAAATTTTTCTTTAAATACGACATTAAATACATCTGGGTTCGTTTGCCTGATATTAATTTTCTGATTTCCTTCATATCAAATTCTACACTTTCTGAGCTTTTAATTTTCAATATTTCAAGTACACTTGATCATTAACAATTTAAACCAAGCAAATAGGACGATTTTAAATTTGAAGATTAGAAATTTTGTATAAAATTAAATTTGGAAGAAGGATATTGGTTTCGAATATTGTTTCCTCGACTTTTTTCGTGCTACGATCATTAATTTTTAAACTTATTCAATTTTGTTGAATAACCAAACTAAACTATGTACTACTATTGTCCAAATGTTACAAAAGTCTAGTAACACGCTAACTAAACTAAACTCTGAAGTTCTGGAACTCGCTTTGTCGCAATTTCTCGGATCAGTTTCATAAGTAAAGTCCTCCCTAGGATCCAGTAGAATTCCGGAAATGACCTCTGGATGTATGTTCGTATGTAGGATCGATTCGAGGGAGGGAGAATTTCCAATTAATAATTTAAATCAATATGGCAGAACGAGTGCAGACCACTTGGGGTAGATATATCTCCCGCGGGTCCTCTATACTACCCTCTATCCAGAATACGAAACACTAACCAAGAGATCGTACCGTGAAATGTTCGCTTGGTCTTGTGTATCTTAGCAGTAAGATCTATTTTTAAAGGTACATTACCAGATGAGCAAGAAAGAACCAAACAATATTCCCTCCGAAACTCTATTTCCTTTCTTCAAAAATTTAAAACCCTATTTCCTAAATCCTTATTTTGCCCATCTTTTTCAATGTTCTTGTTTTAGTTACTTTTTCTAGGAAACATTTCGATTCATTTTATATTTTGTAAGATAAATATTAATTGAGGGTGTCCAGCACTTAAGGTAGTACGATCACGAAAATTAGACCTCAGGCAAAAATAGATAATTTTGATTTCAAGAATAGCAATATTATTATTGAAGAGCTAATTTGAAAGAGAAAAGATTATTTTTTATGAAAAAAATTTGAAACACAAAAAAATAATGTTATTAATAAATTTTATTTTTGCCCAAACTTATTTTCTTATCGCTTCGAGCCAAATTTTTAAAAATGATGCGATTCTAATAAATCATGGTTCATTTTTTTAGGAAAAAGATTCTCTACAACTTGACCTTTTCCGATTTTTGGAAATGAATTCTTTAATGCCTGAAATTATAAAAAAAAAAATTTTCAAAACAAAATTTTTATAAACAAATTGCTGTATTTAATAATAATTAATTAAATTTCAAAAATAGGAAACGGTCATGTTGTAGAGAATCTTTTTCTTGAAAAAATGAACCGTGATTTATTAGAATCGCATCATTTTTAAAAATTTGGCTCGAAGCGATAAGAAAATAAGTTTGGGCAAAAATAAAATATATTAATAACATTTTTTTTTTGTGTTTCAAATTTTTTTGATGAAAAATAATCTTTTCTCTTTCAAATTAGCCCTTCAATAATAATATTGCTATTCTTGAAAGCAAAACTATCTATTTTTGCCTGAGGTCTAATTTTCGTGATCGTACTACCTTAAATGTCGTCCAAATTTTTTAAAAATCTGAAAAAATTATGACATACGCGTCTTTATAAGACATTTTATTGACGAAAAACTCAACTTTTTTCTCGAATTTTTTTATCGAAAAAATTACATGCAAAAATTTTTGCATTTTTTTTTCTTTGCGAATTTCACGCGCAAAAATTCGCGAAAAATTCACAGAAGTTCCTGTTGATAAGACTAAACTATTAGTTGAGGTAAGAAATGCAAAAAACGAAAACGAATTTGCATAATCAGGGAATACTGACTCAATATAGCGATAATAGAATTAAAATCAATTAAAAGTTATTCGTTTAGAATAACGTCTACAACAAAAAGTTCCGATTTAGGACATTATCGATTTTTTAAGTGTCGTCCAAATTATTTAAAAATCTGAAAAAATTATGATTAGTGAGGTAAAAAATGTAAAAATCGAAATTTGCATAATCAGTGATAACTCATCCAATATGGCGGCTATTGGTTTGAAAATTTGCACAAAAAAAAAAGATTCTCTACAACTTGACCTTTTCCGATTTTTGAAAATGAATTCTTTAATTGCTGAAATTATAAAAAAACAATTTTTCAAAACAAAATTTTTATAAACAAATTGCTGTATTTGATAATAATTAATTCAATTCCAAAAATAGGAAACGGTCAATTTGTAGAGAATATTTTTTCTTAATAAATGAACCGTGATTTATTAGAATCGCATCATTTTTAAAAATTTGGCTAGAAGCGAAAAATTTGATAATCCTTGCAATTCAAAAATATAGAAATCATTTATCTAATTTTGTATCTTTAAAATCCAGTTCAGTCATTTTTGATTATTTTTCTATCTACAATCTCTAAGAGATTTTTAAGTGACTGTAATAGAAAATTTAAAAGATAGAAAATAACTGAAACGCTGATTTAGAAACAAGAAAAACCCCATTTTAAACAGAATTAAAATCTTTAATCGCAAAGAAATGAAAAATCTATTCAGACTTTTTATCATAAAATTC
Source organism: Diplolepis rosae (assembly GCA_030998225.1). Classification (NCBI taxonomy): domain Eukaryota; kingdom Metazoa; phylum Arthropoda; class Insecta; order Hymenoptera; family Diplolepididae; genus Diplolepis; species Diplolepis rosae. The sequence goes on from JAPYXD010000701.1 coordinate 10,087,682, forward strand.
AATTTTACACCAAATATCTTTCGTTAATGAATGTATAAATTTTCTTCTATTCTAAAAACTCAAACTCTAAAAATTCAAAATAAAGTACAGTAAATTAAGTATAGACAACAGTAATAGTTTGAAAGCCCTAAATCTGATCTCTATAACTTCTTTAAGGGGGTCTCCTCATCAGTCAGCTTCAAAAAATCGATCTTTTTTGTTGCTTCAATCGTTAGAATTATTATCTGAGAATATTCTTGCAAAGTTTCAAAGTATAGCTGATTAACATCTCATGCCTGTAAGTTTCCTTTAATTTGATTTTTTTCCTTCGAAAAACTTTAAAGCCCATTTTATGAAAAGCATGTTTTTGGAAATTCCGTGCACGATTACAAAAAAACTATAAAAGCTATGTATACAAGTAAAACACTGTTTTTTAGATAATTTAATTGTGCACAGACTGAGTTCAAAAAATGTATTAAAAAATCGCTTTTTACAATGTTATTAACGCATTTACTGCTAAAAAAAGGCCGATAAATCGTGTACTTTATTATAAAATGACTAAAATATTCAAATTTCAACTTTCAATCACCATAATAGACTATACTGTTCAGATAAGCCTTCCGAATAAGGAAGTATTTTAATTTTTTGTTTCAGGTAAAAATTTTTTTCACGGAGTTTGAGTTGTCCGCGGCGAGCTGCTGCGCGAGATTGTTTATAAATCCACCATTTTTATTTATTTTGCCATTCAAAAAACTTTTTATTGTTGAATAAATATATGTTCAAAGATACGCAAAAGATCATTTGCTTCTCTTGCTGTTTTCATGTTTAAAAAAAATCCTAAAAAACCACCTTTTTTATGAGCCACTGATGAGGAGACCCCCTTAAGGTAGTACGATCACGAAAATTAGACCTCAGGCAAAAATAGATAATTTTGCTTTCAAGAATAGCAATTTTATTATTGAAGGGCTAATTTGAAAGAGAAAAGATTATTTTTTATTTTCTATCTTTTAAATTTTCTTTTACAGTCACTTAAAAATCTCTTACAGATTGTAGATATAAAAATAATCAAGAATTCTGAACTGAATTTTAAAGATACAAAATTAGATAAATGATTTTTATATTTTTGAATTGCAAGGATCATCAAATTTTTCGCTTCGAGCCAAATTTTTAAAAATGATGCGATTCTAATAAATCACGGTTCATTTTTTTAGGAAAAAGATTCTCTACAACTTGACCTTTTCCTATTTTTGAAAATGAATTCTTTAATGGCTGAAATTATAAGAAAACAATTTTTCAAAAAAAAATGTTTATAAACAAATTGCTGTATTTGATAATAATTAATTCAATTTCAAAAATAGGAAACGGTCATGTTGTAGAGAATCTTTTTTTTTTGTGCAAATTTTCAAACCAATAGCCGCCAATGTTGGATGAGTTATCACTGATTATGCAAATTTCGATTTTTACATTTTTTACCTCACTAATCATAATTTTTTCAGATTTTTAAATAATTTGGACGACACTTAAAAAATCGATAATGTCCTAAATCGGAAGTTTTTGTTGTAGACGTTATTCTAAACGAATAACTTTTAATTGATTTTAATTCTATTATCGCTATATTGAGTCAGTATTCCCTGATTATGCAAATTCGTTTTCGTTTTTTGCATTTCTTACCTCAACTAATAGTTTAGTCTTATCAACAGGAACTTCTGTGAATTTTTCGCGAATTTTTGCGCGTGAAATTCGCAAAGAAAAAAAATGCAAAAATTTTTGCATGTAATTTTTTCGATAAAAAAATTCGAGAAAAAAGTTGAGTTTTTCGTCAATAAAATGTCTTATAAAGACGCGTATGTCATAATTTTTTCAGATTTTTAAAAAATTTGGACGACATTTAAGGTAGTACGATCACGAAAATTAGACCTCAGGCAAAAATAGATAATTTTGCTTTCAAGAATAGCAATATTATTATTGAAGGGCTAATTTGAAAGAGAAAAGATTATTTTTCATCAAAAAAATTTGAAACACAAAAAAATAGTGTTATTAATATATTTTATTTTTGCCCAAACTTATTTTCTTATCGCTTCGAGCCAAATTTTTAAAAATGATGCGATTCTAATAAATCACAGTTCATTTTTTCAAGAAAAAGATTCTCTACAACATGACCGTTTCCTATTTTTGAAATTTAATTAATTATTATTAAATACAGCAATTTGTTTATAAAAATTTTGTTTTGAAAATTTTTTTTTTTATAATTTCAGGCATTAAAGAATTCATTTCCAAAAATCGGAAAAGGTCAAGTTGTAGAGAATCTTTTTCCTAAAAAAATGAACCATGATTTATTAGAATCGCATCATTTTTAAAAATTTGGCTCAAAGCGATAAGAAAATAAGTTTGGGCAAAAATAAAATTTATTAATAACATTATTTTTTTGTGTTTCAAATTTTTTTCATAAAAAATAATCTTTTCTCTTTCAAATTAGCTCTTCAATAATAATATTGCTATTCTTGAAATCAAAATTATCTATTTTTGCCTGAGGTCTAATTTTCGTGATCGTACTACCTTAAGGGGGTCTTCTACCTTGTTGATTCAAAAAAATCGATTTTTTTTTGCATTTTTGTAGCCTAGAAGGTGCTAGAAATATAATCTTAAAAGGGTATATCCGAAATCTTATTATTTCGGGGTTTTCAGAGCCGTTAAATATAGCTCCGCGCGCTGTTATCGCAGCGCTCTCCGCGACCGCCCAGAAACTTGCTTATCGCGTTTTTCCAAAGTTATCCAGACGGTCTATTGTATTCTTGATTTATCTGTATGCATGTTATCTCTGTAATGCATTTAAAATTTCACGGTCCATTCAGTTTGAAAGAAAATTTGCAGATTGATAGTAAGTAACTTTTCGTCCAAGATTCATGCATGAATATCTTTAAATGCGATTTCCCAAAAGTTGCGTTTTTGCAACTGGTTGACATGATATCTCGAAAAGTAATTGATCAATTAACTAAAGTCATATATCAAAATTTGTGAAAAACATGTCGCTATCGTCTGACACGAGCTTTTTGGATTTTTTCCATTTCAAGAATTTTTACAGCTGTTCTTGACCTTGAAAACATAAAATTTTTTTTATTTTTTCTTATTTGTTCACTATTTCCTGAAATTTTCAAATTTTGCAAATTCCTTGTGTCAAACGATAGCCAAAGGCATAAAAAAACTGAATCATTTTGGTTTTTTTGTTTCAGACGACTTTCATGAGCTAAATCGTGTCAACCGTTTTGGTATACATTTTTCGTAAGGGATATTTTGAGGTCAAATCACGGTCAAACTGGAGGCAGTAAAATTTCACTAAAATTTTTGTTGAAAGTATATAAATGAATAAGTTAAATGCAAAAAACCGCACCTCGATTGCATTATTGGTTTCCCTACAATTCATTCTCAAAAAACAGTATCAAAAACGAGGCCACAAGGTAGAAGACCCCCTTAATGAAGTTAGAGAGGTCAGATTTAGGGTTTTCAAACTATTACTGTTTTCTATACTCAATTTACTGTACTTTATTTTGAATTTTTAGAGTTTGAGTTTTTAGAATAGAAGAAAATTTATACATTCTTTAACTAAAGATATTTGGTGTAAAATCGAATTTTATGATAAAAAGTCTTGAATAGATTTTTCGTTTCTTTGCGATTTTAAAGATTTTAATTCTGTTTAAAAAGGGGTTTTTCTTGTTTCTAAATCAGCGTTTCAGTTATTTTCTATCTTTTAAATTTTCTTTTACAGTCACTGAAAAATCTCTTACAGATTGTAGATATAAAAATAATCAAAAATGACTGAACTGGATTTTAAAGATACAAAATTAGATAAATGATTTCTATATTTTTGAATTGCAAGGATCATCAAATGCATAATAAAATAAGTTACTCGGGTTGAAAGTACAGGTTTAAACAGCTTCAGGGAAACCACTAGCCATTGGAATGTGTCATCATTACGCGGTTCAGTGGCTTTCCGCCTCTCTGTTAATTGCGGAGAGAAAACGCCTCGCGTAATCATGTTTCTCCCTCGTAGAATCGAGCCACAAACTCAGTCGGGATGCTGGCCTCGCAAAAATATTTCCGGTGTGTTCTGGTCGCCGACCAGTAGCAGCAACAGCAGCAGCAATAGTGGCAACAACAGCCAATCCCTTGCATCTATCAACCGTCCTCCGATGTATCACCTATCTTCCTCTCTTGTTTTTGTCCTATCCCAGGAATTGATCCTGACACAATACCATCCCTGATGCGTTGATCCACATCCAAAATTACTCTCTGTAGCAGTTACTGTATGGCTGCAACTGATTGATGCTTGACAACGCCATTCTAAGCAGTCAAAACATGTTCATTCTGACATTAGCCTGTTCTGAAATTTGCCTTTGACATTCACACTTGCTTTACTGTGAGTTTGTACTTTCCTTACCTTTCGATGACCTTTGTAAATTGTCCTTTTCGTTAAAAATATTATCAAGACATCATATTTATCTAAATGGTTAGCATCTATCTTTGAGAAATAGTGAAGAAAATGTGTATCAAGGTAGTTGTGGTGCCAAAATTCAGGTCTCTGGGACAAAAACATTTTCTATGATTTTAAGACTTGAAATAATATTATTAGTTGTGTCTTATAGAAGATAGAACTTTTTTTATGAACAAAATTTAAAAGTTACGAAAAAAATACTTTTAATAACCTTTTTTGTAATACAATTTTTCCTTACTACACGGAGAAAAAAAAATTGTTGTATTAACCAACCAGATTGTTGATATAGAACTGACAAAACTTTTTTGCTTTCCTAACAAATTTTCAGTTTTCCCAACAAACCTATTTGTTGAACCAACAAAAGAGTTTGTTATTGCTTTTTGCTTGACAAAATTTTTTGTATGGAGCTTCTTACCAATTTTTAAAAAATGATGAAAGAATTTTTTTAAAAGAAACATTTTTTTTCAAATAACTATATTTGTAGCTTCTATTCTTTACTTTCAAAATTGGAAACGGTAAAATCGTAGAGAATATTTTCATCGAAAAAATAAGCGATGACTTAAATCCAATCATTTTTTAAAAATTGGTAAGGATTGATAGTAAGTAAAAATTCTATTACAAACAAAATTATTAAAAGTATTATTTTTCATAAGTTTTAAACTTTTTTTCAACAAAATGTTTTTCCTTTCATAAGAGACGAATGATAATATAATTTCAACTCTTAAAATCATAACAAAATTTTGTTTTCCGAGAGACCTGATTTTTGGCACAATTACCTTCAATCAGTATTTTTAAATGAAAAGAGGGAAGAACCTTAGTCTGAACTACTTTAAATGAGGAAAGATTTATTTTTGGAAGAATTTAATTTCATAATAAAAAGTTGTATTGAAATTATGAAAATATAAAAGAATCTTAAACTCATACTTTCTAATTCTTTTTCAAATCAAAGCCTATGTTATTTTCTACTTTTCTAATTACAATAAAAACCTGCTGGAAGTCAGTGTGTGGAAAGTGAAAAAAATTTTAATTAGAATTAGGGATTATTTAATACTGGAAATAGTTGTTTAATTTGTATTTAATTTTAGGAGCTTTTCATTATCTAAATATGAAAAATCGTTTTACGCGAGAGTGGATCAAATTTTCATAAAATAGCGTTACGTAATATTTGAACAGTACCTCAACTTAAAAATTTAATTTTTATTTTCAAAGACTATAAAGTAAGAGACTGTGAAATTTAATTGCCTCGTAAATTAAGATTGCTATTCTTGCTTTATTATTATGATATCAAAGTTGAAACAATTTCATTTGGTAACTCTTTAAATCCTTTTCAAGTTGACAGATATATTATATTAGTAATAGCTTTCAATTTCAGGAGCTTCACAATTGAAAATAAAAACCAGTTCATAAAAAAACATTTTCGGTTTATTTGATAATGAAAAGAGTTTGCTTGCAAATTTTATTTTCAATTTCGAAGACTATAAAGTACGAGACTGCGAAATTTAATTGCCTCGTGAATTTAGATATCTACGTATATCCTTGCTTTATAATTATGATATTATCGAAGCTGAAACTGTTTTATTTGGTAATCCTTCAAATTATTTTTAACTTTTCAGATATTATTTTAGCATTTGCCTTTAATTTCGTATATTTTGATATCCTATTTTTAATGAATTTTTTATCATTTGCTCCAAAAATAAAAAATAAACAAAAGTGTTGATACTTTCTAATTAAAACATTGTATTCAAACCTCATAATTTAATAAAACATTTCGCAAAATCTTATCATAACGGTTATTCTAATCAGTCTAGAGGCCCTGGAAAAAAAGTAGAAATTTTTTTCCATAAATTGTGAAGTTAAGATTGCCAACCACTTCTTATTTAAATAATTCTCCTGAACAAACCTCATTAAAAGGACATAAAAATGAATTTTAAAACTTTAGAATCGTAGGAAGAGATCCTGTATTGGTCAGCCTCCTTATTCTAAACAATAACATATTCATCTATCTGTATCTCTAAAGCTATTAACTCCGAGGATTCAGAATTAATTTATGGTTTTCGACCCGGATGGTAAACATAAAAATCATAACGTGGGTGTTTCTGGGCATCATTATCGATAGCATTCGGCACGACCCGTAATCATTTGATAGCAGCCCTCGCGCCTCGATAATTGCTAAAGCCTCCGGGGAAATGAAGATGGTCGCAACGACTCAATCGAGATTCAGGTTCGAGAGACATAATTCATTGGTCGGCAGGTCCCATAGATCCCGAAGGTTTCTTACTTGGTCCATGGTCCAGCCATATTTTATCTGCCCTGGCGTGATTCCCGATCGTGCATTATCGCGTGGAAACCTGCACGAAGTCTGATCGCACACTCTTATGTTTCAGTCACCGACGCAACAGGAGGTACTTTCCGCCCTAAAGAAACGCCTGGAACAGACAAGCGTGCCGCTCTTCCCACGACATCGACTTCGCATGCTCTCAAAACTCGCCGAGGGCGCCTTTGGATCGGTATGGATCACTATATTTCAATATTACAAGCTCTTATTTATCACTTAAGAAAATAGCCAATTTGCATCTGTCTATTTTCAATTTATCTCCTTACATCAACTTTCTCCAATCATTTATTAGCTATTGTTCCAGATTAAAAAATGAACATCTCCAATATCTTCAATTTTAATTGGGGAAAATTTAATTTATTCCACATTAAAAACAAATTAAGTTCTTTTATAAATGGCTTAATTTAAAATCTTCATAATTGGCTTAAGGTAATACATTTGCGAAAATTAGGCCTCAGGGAAAAACAGTCATGTTGTAGAGAATTTTTTCCCTGAAAAAATGGTCCGTGACTTTTTAGAATCGCATAATTTTTAAAATTTGGTCGAAGTGATAAGAAAAAAGTTCAGGGAAAAATAAAATTTATTAAAAAAACTTTTTTTTGTGTTTCAATTTTTTTTCATGGAAAATAACGTTTTTTCTTTAAAATGATCCCTTCAATAATAATATTGCTATTCTTGAAAGCAAAATTATCCATTTTTTCCTGAGGCCTAATTTTTCCGAGTGTAAAGGATGCTCACCTGTTATTTCAACCTCAAAATTAAGGATTTTTAAGAATGATTCATTAAGTTGAGGAAAATATTTCAGATTAAGATTGTTTATCCAGCAATATTTATTTAAAGGTATATCTTTATGTTTTGACTTTAGATAAAACTTGCAATTCATATTTAATTCTAATGAACCAAGGACTATTTCTAATTTGCTTTTATCAAAATTTTGTATTCATCATTTATAAAATTATTATTATTATTATTGCTAAAAACAAGATTCTTCTAAAATAATATTGATTTCTATGAATCATCTTGCAAAGAATAAAACCTATCCTGGATTATGAAGATTGAATAAAAATAGCAACTTTTATCTGAAATCAAACAAAAGTATAAATACCCTCAAAAAAAGAAATTCATGTTATAAAGAAACGACAGAAGTATTCATTAAAAATTCGAGGGACTTATTTGTAATACTTATAATTATTTATTAATTTAATTTATAATTATAAAACATTGATTTTTACGATCAAGATACTTCAAGCTTAAATTAAATTAATGATCAAATTAATTCAAATAAAATCAACATAATTAAATGAAATGGAACATTTAAAATGTTTAACAATTTCGCTTTTAATAACTTCTAAAATTAAAGAAAGTCATTTTGAATTACCAATTGATGTAAATTTCAAAATCTCTGAACAAAAATAAATTGAACTATACCTTTAATTTTTACAAACCATTTTGAAATAGTAAACTTTTACTTAAATAATTTAGATTTTGGTTTTGTATCTCCTATTCCATTAAAAATTTATAACTTTTCTACTGTGCAAATTGACAATAAATAGTATCCAGTCAACTAACGAAAAATTGTACAGATAATCGGAAAACAATTTAGTCAAAGTGACTATTTCTTCAGTTTTATTTCAAATAAAATGAGCCATAAAAAATATAATTGCGATTTTTTATGGTCGAAATCAATAGACAAATTTCAGTTGTTTTTAGCTATTTTCAACTGATATGATTTTACTAATGAAAATCTATAATTTCCATCTGATTAAAATTTTTGTAGATTCATTTCATTCGAGATAAAATTGTCTACACTTTCATTTTAAAAAACTCAATAAAAAATATTATAAATGAAAAAATGAGGAAATGATAAATTTGACTAACTTTTCCAACTGTCCGCCCAAATCTTCTTTTATTCCAAATTTAAACTACTCTTTTCAAAATTAAAGCTGCCAGTAAAAACATATTACGATACTGAGTATCATAATATCTAATCATGTCAGATCAAGGAATGAATTTTTCAGTTGCACATTTTTATATCAAGAGCTCGGCTCTGAATTGAAACTCATAACTAAAGAGTCCTTCTATTCGTTCACTGTTTGGAGTGGCTTTTTCCAATATTATCGAAATCCGATTAATGGAATCGAAAAAGAAGACTCGACTTTAGCTGTGGTTCTGGAAATAAACGAACACATTTCACCCTGAAAGATTGTATCGATTCCTCGAGAAATCGATTCAGGGATTTATAATATTACAATTATTACATGATTATTCACTTTAAACGAATAATCCTCAAACACACGTTACTTTAAGTGCAATTTCTAAGAAAAACGTATTATGCTAATACAGGTGTACGTGGCGGAAGCTGAGGGAATTCCGGAGTATGGTACCACAACCACCCTCGGCAAAAGGCTCGTAGCAGTCAAGTTTTTACTACCAGAAGCCAGCGAGAAGGAAAAGTAAGTATGCAACTTAAGATTTGCATTTGTTTCGCTATGGCGCCGTTCAATTGGGTGTGCTCTGCATTCCATTCTTCCACTACATAGAATAAAACTACCTTACTATAATCCACTCCAGGTGTAGGGTTGTCCTAATGTTTACACCAAATCTTGGACATTATGGGTTCGTAAAAATTACAGTTTTATCAGTTTATTGAACAAAAAAAATATTTTAATACAATACTTCACAAAATACGGATATTTAGGAAGATAATGCCCTTTTCAAAGACAAACTAGAATATTAGAAATTAGTATTCAAATATTGTTGATGTTCTTAGTTGGCTTTAGGGTCCAGAAAAAATATAACTCAAAGTTTCATATTTTCAAATGTTTCGACTCAGATTGGAGTCCTGATCAGTGAGAATTTATTTCTATAAAAAATACAAAGGAAGAAACTTAAAAATTGCCCGTGTGACGGTTAAACATTGTGGTAAAAAATGATATAAAAGGATTGCACGTGTGAAACTATAAAATTGGTCTAAATAACTAAATTTGCAAAAAAATATAAAAACTGTACAACAAATTTTTCTGTAAAAATACTAAGGGGAGAAACTTAAAAAATAGCACGTGTGACGGATAAACATTTTTATAGAAATAAATTCTCACTGATGAGGACTCCAATCTGAGTCGAAACGTTTGAAAATATGGAACTTTGAATACATTTTTTCTGGACCCTAAAGCCAATTAAGAACATCAAGAATATTTAAATATTAATACTAAGGGTTGATATAAGTCCTGTTCATTATTATTATAAATTATATTAAATTATTCAGAATCTGTAGTATAATGGATTAAATATTAAAGCACTAATTACGACTAATTTCATTATATTTATATCTTTTTTTTATGAAATCTGTCAGTAGAATAGAATTTTCAGGAAAATTACAAGAAGATATTTGAGAGAACTTTATGACTAAAACTATTAGCTGAATGAAAAATATTTTTCATATAAATCAATAGGAATGTATAATTTTATTAGAATATAATTTTTTCATCAATCTTGCTTGTTTTACTTATAAAATTTCTTCAAGAAGAAAAGCTAATATTGCCATTAGTGTAAGTAAAGCTAAAGGTTCTTTGTAGAAGGAACGAAAAAACTATTACTAGAAATTGAACCACACAATGGGGATCTTTTGTAGATGCCTCGCTTGCAAGATACTCGTACTTTTTCCATCAAGCCCTTTTCAAACTTGTTCAGAGTTCCCTTTTTTTCTAGACTCAACTCTGGTCCGAGTTTCGGAAGCGAGCAGACATAATACAGCAGTGACGATAATTCGCGTTGGTATCTTGGCCTAGACATCAAAAAAAGGCCTCTTCGATTCTTTGAAAGGAATGGATTTGCATACAATGACCGGGAGATAGTAACAGAATGCGGATCGTTTCGGAGTAGAAGACTCGAGTTGATCCTTCCTCGAGCTTTGTCGCATATGTGTCATACCAATTGGTTCCTCGGACAAACCACTTCACCAAGATTGCATTCAAACAATTTATAGAGATGCAAATATTAGCCTATATCTATTTTTCCATTGTGGCTATTTTTTCAATTTAAAGATTTAACCTTTTAGTGCCAGATATGCAAAACACGACACATTGTTGAAATGGACTCCAATCATATACGTTGAAAGACATTCAACTTTTCTTAACGTTCAGGATTTTAAGAAATTTAGATTTTAAATTTATTTTATTTCTCCAGATAATAATTGAAGAATGAGAAAAAATCTACCTTTGACCAGATTTGAACCGAGACCACCAACTTCACATAAGTGATGGGCTACTAAGCCGTTTTTTCAATTTCTTTTTTTTTGTCTTTTTGATATGATTTATATCAAAATTCACAATAAATTTATTTAAATTTTTATATAAAATTCCATGTTGAATAGACCTATAAAAATATATTATATAAACAACTCTAAAAAATAACAAAAATACTAAAATAAAAAAATTAATAGATCTATATTAAAATATAAAGCAGCTATATTAAAATTCTCATTATAAACCATATTAATATTAATGAAGGAACAATATTCATTAACCCTTTATTAATTAATATTCTTCGCCTATAAAATCGTTTTGGCCCAAAATGTTTGATTTTTGTTAATTTTGGAGTAGGGGACTGATTTTTTTTAATAAATATTATTAAAAAGAAAAAAAATATTAATAAAAATATATTATAATAAAATAAAATAATAAAATAAAAAATATAATTTTATCTTAAATATTATTATATAGATCTAATTTTTTATCTAGAATGAAATGATAATGGGGGGTATGTAAAAATAAGATCTTTTCTAAATGATTTATATCGAAATTTTGGTAATTGACTTATTAAAAAGCATAGTCTGGGATTAACGTAGATAGGTTTTAATATCAAAAAGTGGATTTAAAATAACACGGTCTTGTCAGATTGGAAAAATATAGAAGAAGATTAACGTTATTAAAAAGGGACAGACATAGATACAAAATGATTACAAAAGTAGGTTGAAAAATGTAAATATTAATTAAAAAACATTATTGACTTTTATATGAGACGAATAAAAGTGGATAAAGAAATATAGAATAATTAACTATTGAACAAAAAATATTAAAGAATTAATGAGGATAGAAATTCATAGAAAAATTTTGATCTAAATTCATAGACAAACAAATAGAGAAAGAGGTGGAAAAAGGTTGATGCAGATAGTATTCGAATAAGGTGGATAAAAAAAATAATTTGTAGAATAATCAGAATACAATGCATACAGAGTGTCAGATTTGATAAAACAGTATGACCTTTGATTTAAAAATCTTGCAAAAGAAAAATCATTTTCTATGAATGCCCTTAGGGTTTTTCTGAGGGTCTGCTTCAGAAGAAGGCGAGAGTCTGTTCTGTGTTGGATTATAAATGAGAAAAGTAGATGAACGTATAGATGCTGGTGCAGAAGATGCGTCTGGCAGGGAGACTGTGCTGACGGAAGATAAGGATGTTTTATACGCTTTAGCTGATATCACGTGCCGCAGCCCAACTCCTGTTCAACACTTTATTAAAAATAACACAGAGGGCCCTCGACCCTTAATCTCTCTCAGCTTTTACCCGAATAGCTCGCGGGCAAAAGATGCGCATATAATTTTCTTAAAGGGCTATTTTATCGCTAGTTTTTCCTTCTGTCCTTTTCGTCAAACACTTCCGGCTCTCAGAGGAATTTCAAAGACATCACCCATTTTTACTTACAAACTCAAATTTGAAAAAAATTTAATTTTCCTCCAAAAGACATTATTTCATATTGTATGATGTAAACATTTATACCTGAAAAGGAATTCAAGTGTATTAAAATTAAAAATAATTGAATTCAATGTGAATTAAACTTAATCGAAAATTAATCCAAGAAAGCTAAAGTGAATTCAATATAATTCAAGTTAAATAAATATTCAAAAGGTATTAATTGAAATAAAGTCACTCGCAGACAAAATCAATCCAATCGAATTGAGTTGAAGATACTTGGGTTTTTTTAATTTCCTCAGATTTACTCGAATTCTGTTTATTTTATTTTAATTCCAGTTGAAGTCAGTTCAATTCACTGTTAAAATACTTATGTAAATTTATTTTTATTTTCACTCTAATTTTATTGAGCTTTCTTGGAAAATAAAGAATGTATATAAAATAAAATTAGCGTTTTAACCGTAAAAGTTTTAGTTTCACTATAAGATCTCTCTCGTGATTTGGCGTACTCGTGGCTTCGATGATCAAATTTGTAAATCTCACAATTTATTTTTTTCTTCTAAGGCTTTTTGTCTTCCACAAATAAAAAAACTTGAGTTCAAAATGAATGAATTCGGTTTCCTTTGGATGTGCTGCAGTTTATTTCGAACTACTGTTTTTTTCCATGCAACATAAACGTACACCAGAAGCGACTGGTACTTTCAAGATTCCCGGTTTACTGTAAATCAATACAACAGTAGTTTTGTTAACAACAGTATTAAGCTATCACGCGAGAGTACCATTACCAAGTCGATCGTAAGTAGTCTAAAGTAGTAGTAAACGTAAGTACTGGATGACCGTGCCAGTACCAGCTCACTGAAAGGATTATCTATCTAATTGAGAAAAATGCTTCTTAAACTTTCAGAATTCAAGAAAACAAATTTTAGGCCTCTTAAGGTAGTTCCTTTACGAAAATTAGACCTCAGGCAAAAATAGATAATTTTGCTTTCAAGAATAGCAATATTATTATTGAAAAAAAATAATTTTATTAATAAATTTTATTTTGGCCCAAACTTATTTTCTTATTGCTTCGAGCCAAATTTTTAAAAATTATGCGATTCTAATGAATCACGGTTCATTTTTTTAGGAAAAAGATTCTCTACAACTTGACCGTTTCCAATTTTTGAAAATGAATTCTTTAATGGCTGAAATTATAAAAAAACAATTTTTCAAAACAAAATTTTTATAAAAAAATTGCTCTATTTGATAATAATTAATTCAATTTGAAAAATAAGAAACGGTCATGTTGTAGAGAATCTTTTTCTTAAAAAAATGAACCGTGATTTATTAGAATCCCATCATTTTTTAAAATTTGGCTCGAAGCGATAAGAAAATAAGTTGGGGCAAAAATAAAATTTATTAATAAAATTATTTTTTGTGTTTCAAATTTTTTTCATGAAAAATAATCTTTTCTCTTTCAAATTAGCCCTTCAATAATAATATTGCTATTCTTGAAAGCAAAATTATCTATTTTTGCCTCAGGTCTAATTTTTGCGAAGGAACTACCTTAAACGTTTTTAGATCTTAAAAGCTACTTTTGTTTATAATCACATTTTTAAAATGAATTCCCATCGTCTTGCCGTAAGCAAAGGAATAGAATAAGTATTAGGTTTGAAACTGATAGAAGTTATTTTATTTTTTCAATCTACCATCATTCTTTTATAGGTTGCGAACATTAGAAATTTGAAATTGGTTTTTTCGTTTATAAGTCTTTTGAATTCGCATTTACATTTAATTCAGATATTGTTTGAAACAATGTTAAAATGCTTCAGGGGTCGGGATAAAAATGGATAGAATTTGCAATTAGAGAAATTGGTTCAAATAGAAAAAAATATGTATTTGCTGAAAAAAATGATAGAATTCAAAGAACCTCTATCTTTTTAAAAATGACTAATAAATCTTCTGTTAAATTTCAGGTTAGACTTTCAAAGGGACGTGAGAATTTTGGCAGCTTTAGAGGATCGCAATATAGCCAGAGTACTTGGAACTTGTTGTCGTGAAGAGCCTTTTTGTGTTGTGATGGAATATCTCGAGCATGGTGACCTTTGTCAATTTCTAAAAACCCATATCACTGCTGAAGACGCCCATTCCATGCCAATCGGTGTTAAAACTCTCAGGTAAGAAATTTATCGAAAGACCATGAATAACTTTCTATCACCATTTCGATATCCATTAAACTAAATATTTTCATATTTAATTTAAACCTTCGATTTTAATTTCTTACATTAAAAAGAATCGAGCACTCCTGAAGAATTGTGAAAAACATGATTATTTATCACTTTAAAAAATATAAACATTGTTACTCAATACAAATTCAAAGAAAAAAAATGTTTCCTCTCCAAAAATGATCAAATTTTTGTGAATTCGAACTTATTTTTTTCATGAAGCAATTTTCAAAGATTTTAGAATGGATTTCATACTTTGATCAAAACATTTTCACTTGGCAAAAATAAAGGAGTTACTTTGAAAAACTAAAATGGTAATTTTTTTTATTTCTCATTATTGTGGCATAGGGTCAGATTCTTTTTATTTTCTTCGATTAAAATTTTCACTATTAGATATAAAAATTCTCAAAAAGAAAGCAAGCCAAACGTTTCGGCCACACATAGGGGCCCTCTTCAGTGCCATAAATTCAAAGATTAATTCAAAATTTCTGTAAAACGGAGATAATTAAAATAAGGATTATCATAAAATTGAAATTGAATCTGAATGCAGTAATAAACAACTTTCAATTTTTTTATTTATTTCTTAACATACTCAAATAATATTGAGTAAAACTACATGTATAGATATTATAATAATTTATGTTTCTGTAATGCCTTGCTTGCAAATTCAATATTAAATGGATTGTCCGTGAAGCTGATATAAAAAATCGTTTCTTGAAAAATACACGCCTTCGTCCACTCGTGAAAATCAACATAAACGTCTCGAATTTCTTAACTAGGTATAGGACAATAGTCTTCTTCAAGGAGGAAAAGAACCTCTCAGGATTGCTTATATAAAAAAATTTGCAGTCAGCAAAGCCATATGTCTCGAGTCGGTTTTGAAAACAGTTCAGATCATTCTGTGAGAGACTCCGGTAACAAAGTCTTCACGAAAAGTTTTTAAAAATGTAAACCTTGTTCGCGTTTTGCCATTGATAACCAATTTGGCATCGTTCTTTAATAATAAAACTTTTTCAAATTGCGGTCGGTTCGTGTGCAAAAAATTTGTATGTTTTCCGGTTTATCTGTTATCCGGTTTTTTATTCACAGTGAACTCTAAATATTTTTTCAATTCGTGATGCTGCATACTGGACTACTTCATTTTGAATTGCAAGTTATGAGATAAGTTTTTCAATTTTATGATAATCCTTATTTTAATTATCTCCGTTCTACAGAAATTTTGAATTAATCTTTGAATTTATGGCACTGAAGAGGGCCCTCACATGTGGCCGAAACGTTTGCTTTGCTTTCTTTTTGAGTATTTTTATATCTAATAGTGAAAATTTTAATCGAAGAAAATAAGAAGAATCTGACCCTATGCCACAATAATGAGAAATAAAAGAAATTCTATGAATTTTGGGTCAATATAATAGCAGACATGTTATCAAACATGTCACTTTAAAATGGTAATGTTTTTCAAAAAGTTTAAGTGAACAAAGTAAACCTTCATTTGTTAAAATCAGATAGACTAATTAATTTCGATTAAAAATGGCATTATTTGTGTTTCTAATGTTTTTTCCTAGTAAATGAAATATATTTCCCTTAAAGTATCTATTTGTCCTACAATGCACAAATTTTTTAAAGTGGTAATTAATTATGTTTTTCTAGTAATTCCCTAGTTACGATCGACCCTTCTTGAGCATCCATGTCATTATCAAAGGAATTTAATTAGATATTGCTTGAAAATAGAGGTATTGTGGAAATCAGTGATAGGAAATAGAATAGAGTAACTTTTGAGTAGAGTATAGAACCAGTTTAAATACTCAAAGAAGAAGTTTGACGCTTCAATTAGTTTCCAGACGTCTTTTCCCCATGGTTTTACCGATATCGGTTCTCGTTTCAGTTTCAACTGTCTCATCTACATGGCGGCACAAATCGCATCAGGAATGCGTTACCTCGAAAACCTAAACTTTGTACATCGGGACCTGGCAACCAGGTAAGTCTAGTTGGTCACAAACTTTCCTTACATCCTTCATTTTCTCCTTTGGGACTTTAAAAAGCGTATAAGTGCAAAGTCTCCAAACTATCTACTATTCTCTTCAAGAATAAAACTATAAAAGATAATCCCATTGGAGAAGGAAAATTAATTCTAGACGGGGACGACAGCTTGAAATCTACTGAGGAAAGAAACAGAATGTGTAAACTTTCTCTTTAAACAAGAAAGTATTATTTACAAAAAAAAGTAAATAAGAGAGTTCTATAAACTTTATAAAAGAATCTGGACAAAAGCGAAAACATCTTCTAATAATAAATTTATTAAAAAACGACGAAAGAAAAAGACAGCAAAAATATCAATTTTTTTCGTATTTTTTCATAAATATAGAATTAACTTTATTTTGATGATTGAAAACGTAAAAAATATCTAAATAACAATTACTGTATGGCAAGATTTAATGTAGTTTATCCAAATTCACTCTCTAAAAATGATCAAATTTGATATTAAAATTCATTCGGAATTTCACTGTTGTTAATTTAATTGGATTAATTATACTCCAATTGATTTCATTATTTCATACAATTTTTTACAAAATGAATTACTTTCAATTAAAACAATAATTAAAATCTTTTCAAGTGGTAGAAAATAGAGAATAAATTTAAAAATCCAAGACTGGGAACTTATTAAAAATGATTTAATGATTTTTTTTTTGAATTTAGGAAAAAAATGTAATAAATTTTGACTCACAGTAATTGTTATAAAAAAAAACATGATTTATCTTTTAACAGAAGACTCAAATTTATTTGCAGAAGTGTTTTAAGTTTCAAAGAGTGTTTGTTTCAAATTCAATAATTTTTTAAATGACGAAATTGAAACATACCTATTACTTAATGACAGGAGAAATTTGAAGTTAATCTAATTATTGATTCCCAGATTAATATTGCAAGTGAAATATCTAGTTACAGTAAATAATGTGCATGTTGTTATGATGAATACCAATTAGGATTGTGTTTGATGAAACCGCAACAACAGTGCTTCATAGTATTGAATTGTTTTGTTCTAATTAGAAGAAGGGGAATAATTGGGAGGAAACAGATATTTCGTTATTATTAAGGCGTTGGTGCAGGGCATTGTTTATACGTCGGAACTTTATGAATGAGATTTGATCTGCCTCTGTCAGATCGTTCAAATCGGGACTGCGTACGCGTCTAATTATCGTCCAATGCAAACAGCTCGCCATCGCCCCGAGACAGAAACATGTTGCTAACGAATCCACTGGTGATTTCCCCTGCGGTTGGTTCGTCGCAGAATCATGTTTGTTTTGCGTTTATGGAAATGCACCCATGGCAGAAATAATTTCATTTACAGACTGAAAATCGATGCTTTTATATAACTTTATTAAATTTCCATCATAATCAACCTCTTCTTGTTTCTTTTAGTTTAAATCATAATATTCATTGTCACTTTTCTTAACGTCCATTTTCTCTATTTGCGCAAGAAAATAATTACTCCTTCAACAAATTAATGGAGAAAAGAAAAGATACTTTTCAAAGGAGTTTTATTCAAATTAACTATATGAAGAATTCATTAATTAAAATGAGACAAATTGCAGAAAGGCTTTTATATTTAAAAAGTTGTATTCATTATTTTTATTTCAAGAAATCAGTTTAATACGTTTGTTACAATTGAGAGAATCGCTTTTATTGTTAATGAAAAAATAAGAGGAGATTAATTGTAATATTTTATTTAAAATGAAACTAACGTATTGTATTGTCATTTATAAAATTAAGGACGATTCTATTTTCTCTGATTACAGGACTTGAAATATTTAAGAGATGAAAATTGATTTTTTAGATTGAGACATTGTGATCAGGTTGGTGCAAGTCTTTCGTTCCCTGCTGGAAGTAAAAAGATTAAAAAAGATAGGAACTGGGGGAGTGGAAAAGATATAACATATCTATCTATCCAGAGTGACCGGGAATATCTATCTTTTTCTATCCCTATGTCTGGTAATATCTATCTTTTCCTATCCCTTAGTCTATACCACCGACTGAAATAGTATCTATCTTTTCTATTTTTTTCTCTATCTTTCGTAATCGACCACTTGTATCTTTTTCTATCCCTCATTTATCTCCCCATAGTGCAAATTTTAATCTCTCTCTATATCCCTCACTATCTATTCTTACCACGAAATGAAGAGTGCAGTTCTAAAAAGTATTGTGTCCATTTTACATAGGGGAAGACTATTACTTCATTGGCCATAAAATATAATCACCCTTATAGAAAAATAATATAAAATATCTTATTAGTGGACTGATCTTCTTTTGTTGTAAGGAGAGATAATGAGAGATAGAAAGAGAGTTTGAAATTTGTAATAGGGACAGATAGACATCGACTAGATTGGCAAGAAGATAGAAAAATATTGACGTTGGTAGACGAAGGATAGAATGAGATAGAAAAGGGGAGATTGAAAAAGATAGACATGAATTTATATTCACGATGAGATAGAAGAAGATTAAGGTGGATTGATAAAGGATTGTATGAGATAGCGAACAGGTGATTGGAAAACATAGCCATAGACCTAGATTGGCAAGAAGATAGAGAAAGATTCACGTGAATGTATAAAGGATAGAATGAGATAGAAAGTGGGAGATTGAAAAAGATAGACGTGTATTGTGATTGTCTAAGAGATAGAAAAAGATTCACGTGGATAGATAAAGCATAGGATGAGATAGAGAATAAAAGATAGAAAAAGATAGACGTGAATTAAAGTTAACAAAGAGATAAAAAAGATTGACGTTGATAGATGTAGAATAGAATGAGATAGAAAAGGGGAGATTGAAAAAGATAGACATGAATTAAAGTTCAAAATGAGATCGAAAAAGATTGACGTTGATAGATGTAGAATAGAATGAGATAGAAAAGGGGAGATTGAAAAAGATAGACATGAATTTATATTGACGAAGAGATAGAAAAAGATTAAGGTGGATTGATAAAGGATTGGATGAGATAGCGATCAGGTGATTGGAAAACATAGCCATAGACCTAGATTGGCAAGAAGATACAAAAAGATTCACGCGAATAGATAAAGGATAGAATGAGATAGAAAATGGGAGATTGAAAAAGATAGACGTGAATTTATATTCACGATGAGATAGAAGAAGATTACCCGAGTCGAAATTTCGAGGGCCTCATATGAGCCTCTTGGTGATGTTGAAGCTCATTTGAAACATTTTAAGCCTCCACAACCTCTTTAAAGCTTATTGATAATCGTTAAGTCATCATTTAACCCTCTTTAGCCCCTGTATTTTATTTTTCAACCTCTTTTAACGCTCAGGAACCTCTTTGATCGAGAAGAGCCGGCCTCACAGGCACTTTTCCCGTCGTAATGTATGACCTCTTTTGAATCTCTTGAGCCTAAAACGGACGTAAGTCAAGTCTGAAGGCTTAAAAGAGGTTCAAAAATACGAACAAGAACCTCTTTTACCCCTCTTCAGCCTCAAAATTACGTAGCAGAGGCTCAAATGAGGCCTTCGATTTTTTGACTCGGGTAAGGTGGATTGATAAAGGATTGGATGAGATAGCGATCAGGTGATTGGAAAACATAGCCATAGACCTAGATTGGCAAGAAGATACAAAAAGATTCACGCGAATAGATAAAGGATAGAATGAGATAGAAAATGGGAGATTGAAAAAGATAGACGTGTATTGTGATTGTCTAAGAGATAGAAAAAGATTCACGTGGATAGATAAAGCATAGGATGAGATAGAGAATAAAAGATAGAAAAAGATAGACGTGAATTAAAGTTAACAAAGAGATAAAAATGATTGACGTTGATAGATGTAGAATAGAATGAGATAGAAAAGGGGAGAGTGAAAAAGATAGACATGAATTAAAGTTCAAAATGAGATCGAAAAAGATTGACGTTGATAGATGTA
Organism: Diplolepis rosae; assembly: GCA_030998225.1. Lineage (NCBI taxonomy): Eukaryota > Metazoa > Arthropoda > Insecta > Hymenoptera > Diplolepididae > Diplolepis > Diplolepis rosae. The sequence continues at coordinate 10,108,291 of JAPYXD010000701.1, forward strand.
GAATAGAATGAGATAAAAAAGGGGATATTGAAAAAGATAGACATGAATTTATATTGACGAAGAGATAGAAAAAGATTGACGTTGATAGATGTAGATTAGAATGAGATAGAAAAGGGGAGATTGAAAAAGATAGACATGAATTAAAGTTCAATATGAGATCGAAAAAGATTGACGTTGATAGATGTAGAATAGAATGAGATAAAAAAGGGGATATTGAAAAAGATAGACATGAATTTATATTGACGAAGAGATAGAAAAAGATTGACGTTGATAGATGTAGAATAGAATGGGATAGAAAAGGGGAGATTGAAAAAGATAGACATGAATTTATATTGACGAAGAGATAGAAAAAGATTAAGGTGGATTGATAAAGGATTGGATGAGATAGAGATCAGGTTATTGGAAAACATATCCATAGACCTAGATTGGCAAGAAGATAGAAAAAGATTCACGTGAATGTATAAAAGATAGAATGAGATAGAAAATGGGAGATTGAAAAGATAGACGTGTATTGTTATTGTCTAAGAGATAGAAAAAGATTCACGTGGATAGATAAAGCATAGGATGAGATAGATAATAAAGGATAGAAAAAGATAGACGTGAATTAAAGTTAAAAAAGAGATAAAAAAGATTGACGTTGATAGATGTAGAATAGAATGAGATAGAAAAGGGGAGATTGAAAGAGATAGACGTGTATTGTGATTGACTAAGAGATAGAAAAGGGGAGATTGAAAGAGATAGACGTGTATTGTGATTGACTAAGAGATAGAAAAAGATTAAGGAGGACTGATGAAGGATTGTAAGGGATAGAAAAGTAAGTATTGGAAAAGATAGACATGAATTTATATTTAAAAAGAGATAGAAAAAGATTAAGGATGATAGATAAAGGATTGGAATGGATAGAAAAGTAGTTATTAGAAAAGATAGACGTGAATTTAGAATGAAAAAGAGATAGGATTGGATAAATTATCACTATCTTTTTCTATAATAAAGATTCAAAATTATTAAAAAGGATAAGATTTCTATCTTTCTACTTCTAGCAGAATTGCTCAAATGCGAGCTATTCCGGATCCGTTCTGATTGAATTTCAAATGGACACACTGAAGCCTCATCTGATTCTCATAGGTGCAATGCTCTCTTTGAGTCTCACAGGACTCTTCAGAATTTTTCGTGACTTCAGGGAATCTCTCGGGAGTTTTACCATCATGATTGGCTAGAATCGTCTTTCCGCATGCGTAAGAGATGAATTGACGTATTTTTGCCGTCATCTGCAATTCATTCAGATTCAATTTCAAATAGGTTTGCCGATTCATTTGGATTGAACTTGCCTTGGATTTATGTAGATTGAATTCTGAACAGACGCATGAATTGAATTTGACAGATGAGATTGTGATTTGAATTGGTTTTGGAAAAACTCGCATTGGCGCGGAAACGGATATAGGATTGGAGCCGAATAGAATCGAATGAAACCTGATCCGGAACTCACACCATGGTGTCAAAAGACATTGACTGATTGGATGGAAGTGATTTTTTTAAATGACTTTTGACAATATTGATGCAGTTTCTGAAGGATTCCTATATGAAAAGTAAACTTTGTAAAGATTATTGTCTTATATATTTGCGTATATGTTGGTAGATATCAACACACACTGGGATTTCAGTTATTGAAATGCAGAGCTCATCTTGTCGAATCAATACGACAGCGAATGCCATACCTGGCGCACTGCACGTAGAATGTAGTTTCCGGCTAGCAGTGTTTCTCATTTATGGCCCATAAATCTTAATAGGACGTAGAACGCAGAGGAGGTGCCCTAGTAGGCATTACCGTAGTATTACACTTTGGTTCTAGTACTAGGAGACACTGAAAGGGTCGTAGAACAATTTCATTCTGGAATTGCAGTAGACCCTAACACTTCTGGATTAAATTGCGATTTTATACTATCCTATCGGAAGCTTTGAATAATTATCGTGGAACAACAAGAGACCAAATTAATTCCTATAAGCACCAAAATGCCTCCTACGAATTTCAATTATATATTAGAGATTTGAAATTAGAGATCTGAATTTAGAAATATGAATTACTGCAGAAAATTACCTTTTACTATATAGTCAAATAATAGTATTTATTAGAAAAAAAGACTAAAATTAATCATCAAACAGCATTTCACATTTCTCATAATTTCTACAAGTTTTTACTTTTAAAAATTCCATTTTTCTAAAATATGTTTTTTAAGAACTTTGCTTTCAGGAATAGCAATATTATTATTAAAGGGCTAATTTGAAAGAGAAAAGATTATTTTTCATGAAAAAAATTTGAAACACAAAAAAATAATTTTATTAATAAATTTTATTTTTGCCAAAACTTATTTTCTTCTTGCTTTGAGCCAAATTTTTAAAAATTATGCGATTCTAATAAATCACGGTTCATTTTTTTAGGAAAAAGATTCTCTACAATATGACCGTTTCCTATTTTTGAAATTGAATTAATTATTATCAAATACAGCAATTTGTTTATAAAAATTTTCATTTCAAAAATTGTTTTTTTATAATTTCAGCCATTAAAGAATTCATTTTCAAAAATTGGAAACGGTCAAGTTGTAGAGAATCTTTTTCCTAAAAAAATGAACCGTGTTTTATTAGAATCGCATCATTTTTAAAAATTTGTCTCGAAGCAATAAGATAATAAGTTTGGGCAATAATAAAATTTATTAATAAAATTATTTTTTTGTGTTTCAAATTTTTTTCATGAAAAATAATTTTTTCTCTTTCAAATTAGCCCTTTAATAATAATATTTCTATTCTTGAAAGCAAAATTATTTATTTTTTCCTGAGGTCTAATTTTTGTGATCGAACTACCTTAATCAAAATGTTGCCGTTTCTATTTATTTCCATTTCAAAGAATTCGAAATCAAACAATTTTAAGGAGTTTTAAAATATTCCTATTATATTTAGAAGATTTCGAAAGAAAAGGGAAATTTACAATTTATTTAGAAAATTTTGAGAAAAAATTAGAAAAACAGATTTAATTTTAAGTTCAAAGATTATTCTGAATTCCTTTAAAGTCATTGAACAATATAATAAATGAAAGGATCAAACTTTGTCGCACTCAAAGCATAATTACAAATTCAATTAACATTCGCTAAACTAATATTCCATTTAATTAATTTATTGTGACCCCTCAAGCTTGCATTACCTAGACAGCTAACATAATTGAGAAATTAATTAACAACTGCCTCCAAAATGAATTCCTATATCAATGACTGATATATTTTTTCGTTGGTAAAAAGCTTGTTTTGACATTTGAAAAAGTCAAAGCTGACGATCTAGGACCACGTTATCAGTTTAATATTTACGAATTTTTCCTCTAGTGATGTACGGCTGGCTTTTTTTTTTAGTTAAACATGAATCTCATCGCACGCAAATTTGCGTGACAAGCATGAAACGATAAAAAAGGAAATTACAGTCGAAGTCATCGGTTTCACGTAACGGGAATATAAATACTGATAAAAGTAGGCCAAGTCTATCCCATGACAATTACACATTGACAATAGATTTAGTTCGAGTACGACGTCTGCAAACTTTTATGACGATTAAAATTGCTCTTATCCCAGAATTTCCAAATGGAAAATAGAACTTACACGATAGCTTTAATATTTCTGAAACTTAAGTAAAAAACGATTGAAATCCTCGAAAGGTTCGAATTTTATGTTTTCTGACTTACTTATTTATATTCTTGAAATCTTCCAGGGATTTATCTATATCCTTTTCAAAATTTAAAAGAGATTTTTTTGATGAGTATTCGAAATGTCGCAGATTTTTAATATTTTTAATTTACCAACTTTATCTCTTTCAAATATTTTTTCCGATCCTCCAGTAACTGTTGACAATTTTTCATTTTTTTATATTTAAAACCTCTTGTGTTTTTAGAATCTCTTTTCTTTAATTTAAAGAAAAATTGTAAATTACGAATCTAAAAAAAAGAAAGAAATTAGAAAAATGAATGTAAATTTCAAATTTTTGACACATCAACATTGTTAATTTATGTCATTCTTCTACTGCAAGATTTTGAATTTTCTAATTCACAAATTTCATAGTTCTCTGAACAAAGGTTTTAGAATATTTTGTTTTTTTGTTGTTTTATTTGTTCTTCTCCCACACATGATAATTTTTTTAAATTTCGTTACATAGAATAAAGTTTAGAAAATGTAAAAAAAACTTTTAATTATTATATCCTTATATTCAAAGGTGGTTCATTTATTATTGAGGTGATTTTATTAGAACTATCTAATTAAAATAGGTCAATTAGATGCTTTGGCTTTTCGTTTTAACCCATATTGTTTTAAAAAGAGTCTGCATAGTGATTTAAAAATCTGTATACATATATTACTGATACGTGATTTCCATTCTTCAAAAAATATGTTTAAACACTATTTTTAATTATATTTTTTATTGTATTTTCTATTGTGTTTTCATTTTCGAAGTTGGTTTTTGGCATAATGCCACTCTCTAAATCTGAATCAGTCAAAATCTACTGATTATCGGTGAAATTTGACTGATTCAAACAGCTAAAAAGAGGTTACTGTTAATCAGTCAAATGTAACTGATTAATTCAGTGAAAATTAACGGATTTAACAGTGAAATATATTTTTTTAACTTATTCGATCAGTGAAAATTAACTAATTTAACAGTGAAAAATATTTTTTCACTGGTAAATCAGTGAAAAGGCAAATCACTGATTTAATCAGTGAAAATTTGACTGATTCATATTTAGAGAGCAGCGTTACAGGTCGCATTAAAGGATTGATTATTTAAATTATTATTATTTATTTGATGATTATATTTGGAGATATATGTTGATGTTGGTAATTGGCTTTAGGGTCCAAGGTTGATAAAAACTCAGAGTTTTACATAATCAGACGTTTCGGCTCTGATCGGAGCCCTCATCAGTGATTTATTTAAATCTAAAAATACAGAAAAAGGTTTTGCTAACATAGGATATCTTGTATAAAAAATTTTTTGTAAAAACTTAGATAATGAAATTAAATATTGGAAAATTGGAAATTTTCTCTTTTTGCATGTTTTAATTAATCTAAAAATCTTCTCAGAAATTAAAAAAATCCAGAATCTATTTTAAACATAGGAATTTTACATAAGAAGGACTTTGGACACTCCGTAAGGATTCGTAGGATTTTTTACATCCTTCCTTCCTGAAAAAAAAAATTAAAAAATGCTAATTAAATTTTTTTTTAAATTTTCTGTACCTATTTTGTAAATTTTTGGTCAAGAGTTTTTCAAAAAATTTTAGTTTCTTTGAGCTAAAGCGTAAAAGATATTATCGTTGGATATTTGGAGTGCGAAATTTATTCCACGACCAAATTTTTTTTCGGAACCGAATTATTGGTTTTCGATCATGAAGACTTTTTTGAAAGAATTCGAACAAGTTTTTTAAATGTTTTTTATAAGACTGCATTGAAAGGGTCAGATCGATCCTCGGTCGAGAGTGACACGCGACGCATGGTATTGCTGCATATCTGCATACATATGTACATTCCGTGCATGCGGTGGGCCGGAAGCCGAAATTGTGCTTGCAGGTATAGTTGTGCACAATGTTCAGATTATAATGCGGCTTCAAACTTTCAAGTAACAACAGATGCTAGCCGGATAAACTCAGAAATTCAATAAACAGCGTTTATGCAAACTAAACTATAGAATATTATTTCATCATCATTGATTCCTAAAGGAGATTTGACCCATTTACCTAATCTCAAACTAAACAGTGATTTATGAAAGAGGCAGAAGTATTATAACTATAATTGTTGGGATAATTGCCAGAAAGTGATGAAATTTTAATTACTTCAATTTCTAGAAAAAATACTTTTCAAAAGCAACAACATTTTTTTAAACTCAAACCCAGAATATAAGGAAAATACCAATTTGAGACAAAAATTATAATTTTTGTAGAAAAGTCATTACCGACAAGAAATTCATCAAACTCAGATGACAAATTTCAAAATTATTCTCAACTTATTTACAACGGAGATAAAATATTTTTTAATGCTTCTTAAATATATTCTTTGCGCTTCATTAACATTTTTAAGACATTTTTCACCGACAAGAAATTTTCATAACTTATACAGAATAAAATTTACAGTAATTCACTAAAGTTTCAATCATTCGTGAAATGCTTTTGTCACTATATCTCAACATCAGTTTGTAAATCGATGGGAAACTTCAGATTTATTTTAGTTCCTTATTTAACAACTTTTTAGCAGAGGAAAGTAGTTTGCTTTATAATTATTTATTTTGCAATCGTCTTTCATCTAATCTTGATCATCATTAGCTCACTTTGTTCTTTATAAGATTCTTTTTAATTCCACTCATTGGTTTTTCATAGAGATTGATTTTTCATAATAAGTGTCATAATTCGTGATAAGTATATATATTATAGTTGAAACGAAACATTTAGGAACATAATTAAAAAGAATTTTTCAGACAACTACACTGGTGATTATGATTCATTAATAATTACGATTTATAGGTAAAATTGGAAAAAAAGATCAAAATAAAAAATTATGAATAGAAAATTTCTGACGTTTTTTAGATTTCTCTTAAAAAGTTTAGTAATGACTAATGATTTTGTTTACTTTATTTATTAAATGAATAGTAATTCTGTATATAGTTATAATTAACTAAAGAAGGTGCATGCATTTAAGTTTATTTCTTATAATTTAATACTGAAGCTCGAATCAATTTTATAATATTACAGATGATGTGAATTACACATTTTCTCAAAGTCACTCAATTTCTTTTTGAATTTAAGTGAAACAAGAAATTCAATTTACTTAGGCTCTATCGGCCTTAAGGAACACATTCTCATCATTACACTCGCGCTTCGCGCTCGATTTTCTGTATGCATTTTTGTAACATTTTAATCAATTACATGATTGTTGATAAATTTATTTTCTTCCAAATATCTCAAAAAGAAAAAACAATCGTAGACTTTATTTAAGGAAACGATTTTGCAGAACAACGCTTATTTCGTATCTCACATATTTTGGTGAAAAAAATCGAATTCTTTCAATATTAAAAATCAAAACATAAAATATACATCCTGTCGAGAAATTTCTTAATAAGAATGTGTAGACCTCATTTAGGCAAATAATTTTTCATCTAAACGTTTTTTTTGTATCTCACATATTTTGCCTAACAAATGGAATTCTTGAATTTTAATCGTATTTTTTGGAATTGAAACGAAAAATATATGTTTTTTCAGAAACTGTGTCAAACAAAATTTGTAGATCTTTTTGAAACGAACAACTTTGTATTTTTACATTTATTTCGTATTTCACATATTATTGTTAAAAAATTGAATTTTGGATTTTCAATAGTTTTTTTACATTCTCATCATGGATGAGAAGGTATTGGTTTTATGTGAAAAATGACTTTCAAAATTTTCATCAAATCTTTACGTTTTGAGACCCCCTGAGTCAGAAAAAATGGTTTTTACGAAAGTGTCTGTCTGTCTGTCTGTCTGTCTGTAGTAGGTCGTGTGCGGCATAACTCTCGATAGAATTATCAGATTGAATTGAGCTTTGGTACACTTTATCGGAGCCGAAAAAGTAAGGACAAGTTCGTTAACCAGCCACATCCAATCAAAATTGAGGGATGGAGCACTACTTTTGTGTTTTTGAAAATAATTTTTTGAAAAAATCAAAAATTCCAATCCTGGTTTTTGATAGTGCTCATAAATCTCTACAAATTATCCTTATAACATTTTATGATTAACTCAAAATTAGAAATGTTACAGCATATTCAAATTCGAAAAAAGTCAATATCAAAATTCCATTTTCAAGTTAAATTATACGAGATACGAAAAAACGTTATGATACAATATTATTGAATACATAAAGGCCTACAAATTTGAATTATAACATTTTTTCATAAGATGCATATTTTTCTTTTTAATTAAAAAAAAAACTATTGAAAATCCAAAATTCAATTTTTTAACAATAATATTCGAAATCCGAAAAAAACGTAAGAATACAAAGTTGTTCGTTTTAAATAGATCTAAAAATTTTGTCTCACACAGTTTCTGAAAAAACATATATTTTTCGTTTCAATTCCAAAAAATACGATTAAAATTCAAGAATTCCATTTTTTAGGCAAAATATATGAGATACATAAAAAACGTTTAGATGAAAAATTATTTGCCTAAATAAGGTCTACACATTCTTATTGAGAAATTTCTCGACAGGATGTATATTTTATGCTTTGATTTTTAATATTGAAAGAATTCGATTTTTTCACCAAAATATGTGAGATACGAAATAAGCGTTGTTCTGCAAAATCGTTTCCTTAAATAAAGTCTATGATTGTTTTTCCTTTTTGAGATATTTGGAAGAAAATAAATTTATCAACAATCATGTAATTTATTAAAAAGTTATACTGAAATGTATACAGAAAATCGAGCGCGAAGCGCGAGTGTCATGATGAGAATGTGTTCCTTAAGGCCGATAGAGCCTTAAGTAAATTGAATTTCCTGTTTCACTTAAATTCAAAAAGAAATTCAGTGACTTTGAGAAAAATGTGTAATTCACATCATCTGTAATATTATTATAAAATTGGTTTGAGCTTCAGTATCAAAATATAAGAAATAAACTTAAATGTATGCGAAGAGCACAAGACCGAGCGCGAAGCGCGAGGTCCAGAAAGAACGGAGCGCGAAGCGCGACGATCGAATCGCGCGCCCTAGGCGCGCTCAAACTTGCGAGTGAAGCGAGCTGCGCGCGCGATGAGAATGTGCCCGCGAGGCGGGCAGATTTTTTTAATTAAAAAGAAAAATATGCATCTTATGAAAAAAATGTTACAATTCAAATTTGTAGGTCTTTATGTAAAAAATAATATTGTATCATAACGTTTTATCGTATCTTGTATAATTTAACTGGAAAATGGAATTTTGATATTGACTTTTTTCGAATTTGAATATGCTGTAACATTTCTAATTTTAATTTAATCAAATAATGTTATCAGGATAATTTGTAGAGATTTATGAGCACTATCAAAAACCATTATTGAAATTTTTGATTTTTCCAAAAAGTTATTTTCAAATACACAAAAGTAGTGATCAATCCCTCAATTTTGATTGGATGTGGCTGGTTAACGCACTTGTCCTTACTTTTTCGGCTTCGATAAAGTGTACCAAAGCTCAATTTAATCTGATAATTCTATCGAGAGTTATGCCGCACACGACCTACTACAGACAGATAGACAGGCAGACAGACAGAAACTTTCGTAAAAATCGTTTTTTTCTAACTCAGGGGGTCTCAAAACGTAAAGATTTGATGAAAATTTCGAAAGTCATTTTTCACATAAAACCAATACCTTCTCATCCATGATGAGAATGTAAAAAAGTCTCTCTTATTTAAAAACAATTATACATTTTCAAGTCGGGAAACTTTTACTTCAATTTTCCATATTAATGTTCCTAGCTATCGTAAAGTTATTTCTTCTTCTTAGTATAGTATAATTAGGCTTTAAACTTAAAGCAGGTTAAGAGATAAAACGAACTTTCAGATCTAGGATAAATATATGCAGAATATTTCTTTTATTCTGAAATTTATTCACGACATTCATGAAATAAATTAAGATGAATTAAAATAACTATGAAAGACAAAACCTATATTTACTTGTTGAACTTTGTCTTTTTTAGTTCACAATACAAGCATTATCTATCCAAATTAAAGGTCGAAAATCAATGGATAGAGATTTTCTATAAATAGATTTTTTTAGAATATCTGCTCTTTTTCAAACTATTATTTAACGAATTATTCAGCAATCTAAAATAATTTATTATACATTAATCTTAATTAATTGAATTGCTCTTTGTTTGAGTACTCAGTAGATTGTAAAGGAGTAAATAAAGTAAGCTAGTTATTGAACTAATGAAATCAACTAATTTAGTCGGATAGAACAAAGCCCTGATTTCGAGTATGTTCCTGTGGGTAATTAGCAGAGCTTTATTGATCATTCTGATCGAATTGCTGGCTTCGTACAGTGAAGCTCAAGAATTCATGAGATTATACTATATTTAGAGATTTATATACATATAATATTATATATTTAGTATTATTCCCTGTTTGAGAAAATATTTCATACGAGTTGGAAATTTTTATATTACGCATTTTGTAAATCGATATTCGATTGAAAAATCGATTGAGAAGCAATATTTATCTACCGAGCACTAATTAATCAAAAGTATTGAATATTATATTAAATATTATTACATTAAACTGTATTAAAATGAGTAGGTATTTAAGAAAATCTTTGTTTCTGGAAAATCACCAATCAGTTGGATAGTCAGAAAAAAAGTTATTCGAACAGGCTATTTCCTTAGTTTTTTTTCATTTATAATTTTTCTTCATCATGTTTTTTTAGCGAAAGTTTGGAAAATTTCATCTCGAATAAAATAAGTAATTAAAAGTTAAATCAGATAAAAATTATATATTTTTTATTGGTGAAATCATATCATCCAAAACAAGTAAAATTTGTTTATCGATTCCGATTATAAAATATCAATTGTTTTAATCCGATCTAAACTCTTAATTGCTCATTTTATTTGAGGTAAAATTTTTCATGCTTTCACTAAAAAACTCGATGAAAAATATTCTAAATGAAAAAAAAAACTGAGGAAATAGTCGCTTCGACTAACTTTTTTCCGATTATTTGTCTAATTTTTCCTTAGTTCGAATCAAAAGTATTATCAATTGATTTTTTAATAAAAAGATAAAGTTTAACGATTACACCTTAATTGTAATATTTCTGCAAAGTTTGATAAAAACAGGTCGATTCTAAATTTACTAAAATGTCATTTTAATCTGACAATCTTCAAATTCCTCAATCAGTTTTAAATTGTAAATTTACGATACAAAGGGAAGCATATATGTTTCAATTAAATTGGATTAGATTATTATGAGATCTGGAGATTCTCCCTTTGAAGAACAACTCGGGCATCATAAATTTTAATAGAGATTCCATTCAGGGGCTAATTTCTAGCTGAATTTGTAGATTTCGATTTAGGTTTATTGCATACGCATTTGAAGCCTTAACATCGGAAATGGATTTTCATTGGCAAGGGGATCTAGCAATATAGAATCGTGCGATGTGGAACTCGTATAGCTCAAATATTCATACGACTGCATAATGAATGAACGGGATTCAGCAATGCTACGTGCAAAGGCTGTGGGAATCGTACAATACTTGGATAGTTGGCCGGACTATGCATCGCCCTATCTACTTGCTAAAGAGAAAAGGCGGAAAGTGAAAGTGAAAGTGAGAGAAGTTAGAATTCCAGAATGGATGAAACCTTCTCTACTTTTGTAACAAAAGTCAGAACAAAGGCTTTGTTCTGAAGCTTTAGAGTTAGAGTTAGTAGAATCGATTCCAATAAGAAGAAAAATCATAATTGAAGTCTTGCAATAACATATTTGAAGGACAATTAAACTTCAATTTGTTTTGAATGAAAAGCTCATTAGAATGGCTTTTTTTATCACAAAGCCTTTCAATCTTTCTTTTTCAATAATTAAAACTGCCATTTAATATTTTTTCCGCAATGTTTTCATTCTTTTCAACGAATTTAGACAAATATTTTAAATCAATTTTGTTAATTGTAATTTTATATTCACGATTTTTATTTTCTACAAATTTAAAATTATCAGCTTGTAGTTTTTCTTTAGCAAAAAATATTCAAATACTTTATTTTAAGTTATTTCAAAATATTTTGATACTTTAGAAGATTTTGAGTGATTTATAAGTAATTGTAAAGAGTTAAGAATATTTAAAAAAATTACAGAATAATGAAATTTACATATAAGTTTTTCGGAATATTTCAATAGAAATTTAAGAAGATTAAAAATATTTCTGACTGTTTTCAAAAATAAGACAATTCTAAAGAAAATCCGATTTCAGGTGATTTAAAAAAATATCCAATGAAATTTAAAACATTTAATTATAATAAACATAAACAACAATTTATTATGGTACTTTAGTTAAAAAAAAAATTTCATTGAATTTATTGAATAAATCATATCTAATGAATAACTTCTTGTAAAAGAAAAAGAGAATTACTATCATCCCTTTGAATCAAAGAAATTTTCAATTAAATCTGACAAATTTCTTTTACCAAAGAAAGAATTTTTTTTATTCAAGGTCTATTTTACTCTTTGAGTGCAGTAATGATATGCAGTTACGTCATTTATAGTAAAACCGAAGTTTGTGTAATACGTATTCGTTTTGCGGTTTACTACTGCCATTTTAACTCTTGGATATAGTACACCCAGGTGTTTCATTCTCTCTGCCAAGTCAATTGAATTGCATTAAGTTTGATCAAACGCCGATTCCTTCCACAATTCCACAACGACTTCATACCTTCGAGTCGACGATGTTAGCTTGGGAATGGGAAACAAGGAAAGCCACAAAAATCTTCTTTTCTAGAAGAAAATATTTTATTGACTGAATGAAATAAAGTATTCCTTAAATTTCATCTATTGGTTTTACACTAAAAATTAAAAAACCTATTTATCTTATTCTGATAAAAATACTGATTATTATTTTATTTTCAGGAACTGCTTGGTGGGCAAGGCATATCATATCAAAATTTCAGATTTTGGTACTGACAATGAATTATATGCTAGTGACTACTTTAAAGTAGATGGAACTATTCCTCTACCAATCCGTTGGATGGCTTGGGAATCATTATTTTTGGTAAGATTCTGCATAATTTTAAACTCATGGAAGATACTTTATTATATTTATAATTAACTTGTAGCCGAAGAATATTTTCTAAACGAAAATGAATTGTAAAAAAAGACACAAAAAAGATTGTCACAATAGACCAAAACGGAAATTCTAACTAATTGGAAGTTTTTATTTCAAACTGAATTGAAATTTAACTCAATAAATTCTAATTCTAATACTTAAAGTCCAAAAATTTCATAAAACAATTTCCTAGAACTTTGAGAAACAACTCAAATTTCCAAGAATATTAATGACCAAATCTAGAGCAAACTAAGATATTTTTGCCCCGATTAACATTTTTAATAAGCTTGAAAGAATTTGAAGTTGAATTTAAGAGATTTGAATATCAATTGAAAAGCGATTAAACTGTAAGTTATTGTACAAAGTAATTTTGAAAATGAATGGTCATTCAATATGACTGTAAATATTTAAATTATAGATCAAATACATTTTTTATTAGAAAAACGAAATATAAAATAAATTTTGTCTTAATCATGAAACAATTTTGCAATGAACATTGCAATGAACATCCCTTCTTTTTACAGAATAAGAGGAATTAAGGTAGTTTTCATTCACGAAAATTAGACCTCAGGCAAAAATAGATAATTTTGCTTTTAAGAATAGCAATATTATTATTGAAGGGATATTTTGAAAGAGAAAAGATTATTTTACAAGAAAAAAATTTGAAATACAGAAAAATAATTTTATTAATAAATTTTATTTTTGACCCAACTTTTTTTCTTATCGCTTCTTACCAAAATTAATAAAATTATGCGATTCTAATAAATCATGGATCACTTTTTCAGAGCAAAGATTTCCCACAACTTCACCGTTTCTGATTTCTAAAAATAAATTCTTTAATGGATGAAACCATTAAAAAAACATTTTCCAAAACAATATTTTTATAAACAAATTGCTGAATTTGATAATAATTTATTCATTTTCGAAAATTGGAAATGGTTAAGTTGTAGGGAATCTTTTTCTTGAAAAAGTGATTTTTAATTTATTAAAATCGCATAATTTTTTAAAATTCGGTAAGAAGCGATAAGAAAAAAAGTTGGGGCAAAAATAAAATTTATTAATAAAATTATTGTTCTGCATTTCAAATTTTTTTCATGGAAATTAATCTTTTCTCTTCCAAAATAGCCCTTCAATAATAATATTGCTATTCTTGAAAGCAAAATTATCTATTTTTGCCTGAGGTCTAATTTTCGTGGAACAACTACCTTAAGCTGAACATAAATATCAAACTAAATTATTCAAAATTTTGTTCAGACCAATTTAAATAAAATGTGTTATTTTGTAATAATAAATTTCAATCTAATATTTTATTTCAAATTTCAGGGCAAATATACAACGAAGAGCGACGTCTGGTCGTTCGCAGTGACTCTCTGGGAAATTCTGAATCTGGGGAGGAGAGTTCCTTACGAGCATCTTTCAGACCAAGAAGTAATGCAAAGTTTAAAGCAGCTACATCGCAAGAGTAGCAATTCAACTGAAAACAACGAAAAAGAAGACGTTTTGACCCTATTCGACTATCTTCCAAAACCCACTGCCTCCTCCAAGGACATTTATGATCTCATGCTTGAATGTTGGCGGCGAGAAGAATCCGAAAGACCCACATTTCGAGAGATATCGCTCTTTTTGCAGAGGAAAAATCTCGGCTATGCACCAACTTCTTGATATTAAGATTCATTGACTTCGGAATACGAAGTCACTTATGAAGAGATTCAATTCTCATAGAAAGAAAAGGCATAAACAGACTGCCAGCTTAATTTCTGGAACAGGAATTACAGCAAACCGTCAGAACTCAAGATTGTTTTCATGACTGATCAAAAGATAAGAATTCATTCGAGTATCAACTAAAATAGTTGAAATTTTAGTCAAATAAGTCTGTCAATTGCACTGCATACTGGAATTAAAAGTGTTAAGCGTTTATTGAAAATCAAATCAAAGAGATGTTCAAGAATGTTTTGTTCTCAATTTCTTGATTAAATTAAAAATTTTAAGTCCAAGTTGAATAATGATGTAGTCTTGGAACGAATATTGTACAACAAAAGCATTTTTGTATATTATTAAATGTTAATGATGCGAATCAATTTCTGTAACTTTTAAATTGAATATTGGAATTGCAAGAAAAGATCTTTTTGATTCAAATGAAAAATTGATAGAAAGTTCAAATCAGGATACGTTTTCTTGAACAGTAGCTATGAACATTCCCGCATGAGAAAGATAGAAAAAGTCTGATGAACTATATTTTGTCAGGTGTTTTGATTCGAGGACTATCGATAAGTTTTAATTGCATTAAATATCAAGAAAAAAGTATAATTAATGTAGTGATGTAGAACTCGAAATTCTAGATACGCACGTTAAGTATTTACTTGTAGCCCTAGGTAAAAAAATGACAAAATTAAATTGGTATACTCATTTTGATGTATAATTAGTTTTTTCGCCTGGAACTACGAACGTAGTGAATTTGCTATGGCTATGACACATCATAATTGTAACTTTATATAAGGACTGCAACTCTTTTTGTCGGGAGTGGATAAATATTTTCAAATCAAATTTCAATGAGAACTTACTTTTAGTTTATTAATTAGACAATTTCTAATTTTTCAAACTTTTTCTTAAATTTTAGGGATTTAAAAATATTCCTGAGAGATTGAGAACATTTTAAGATATTTTATAATGTTTATAAAAATTATAATAATAATTTCAGATGATTTTGAGGTATTTTTAATTATTTTGAAATGTTTACAAATAGTTTGAGGAAATTAAAAAAAACAGTCCAAACAATTTCATGTTATTAATTATCAGGTTATCAGAGACTTCTCCAGAGGGGGAAAATTGCAAGGATCTCAGCTCTAAAGAGAAGTCGAGCTTTGGACCTCGGGAGGTAGTTGTAAATATTTGGTCTTTATTTTCTTTACTTGACGTGAAGTAGACACGATCGTAATATGTTCTTTGTGCTCAAATCAGTAACTTTCAAATTATATTTTTTACTGAACCAACTAGTGTTATTTTATTTTTTGTTCATTTGAAAGTGTTACAAATACTTTTACGCTACTGGCAAAATAGATACTAGTTAGTAAGTCTTCATTTTTTTACATGTTTTCTATTATTACAATGAAACGAAAAACGAACAAAAATTGAATTACTATAATCTCTATATGCATAATTTTTAAATAAGTTTCGCATAAATTATTTTATCTTTCAAATTTACAAAATAGGCCAATAAAAAAAAACATTTTTTTTTTGTTCTATTAATTATTGAGAGTGAATACAATGGACATGATTCACAGGGCGTCACGTAAAGAAATTTTAAATATTTTAGAAGAAACTTGGAAATTAAAATGTTTAGAAATTTAGGAAATATAGAGAATACAAAAATAAAAAATTGTGAAATGTAGAAAATGATAATCTTAAAATTAAATGTCAGGCTGGCCATTTAAATCGCCGAAAAAATATTCCTGGTTTTTCCCGATCATCAAAAGTTTCTCCCGTCATTAACAAAATAATTTATGATTAATAGCATTTAATACAATGGCTTTCCTTATTCCCTTAATCATGTTATTCATAGGAATTGGAGAATTATAAAATTTGAAATTTAAGAAAAGCCATTAGATTGAAAATCGATATTCCACGCCCGAGAGCTTTCACGTGTAGATTGGTCAACGCCATCCACATAAAAGTTGCAGTCTATAACTTTATATAATAGGTGGGATCAATGAAACTACTAGGCTTATTGTAAATATAAATGTATGGTAGAAATCGTTATTGCTGCGTATAGGTCTTGAGAGCATCGTTGATATAGACTTGACTTTGGTTCGTACGTGGCCGATGTCGTGAATTATTTTTTGAGACGCGATTTAGTGGTAAATAGATTGATCGAAGATCATTTGAAACTAACGAATGGCTGACATATCGGATATAGAATATTTTTTAAAGCATTGAGCTGCCACCGTGCGATACTAGATTCATGACAGTGGCACTCGAAGCTGATCGCGACAGAATTTGAATTTATATCAGAAACGTACACGTAGCACATACGATAGCCATTACCGAAAAAATGTTACCGTTATTACATTAAAATACTATTTATATAATTGACGTAACGCTATTCAAGGAATAGGTAGTTAATTAGCTGTACGTTATTTATAAAGAGTAAGCATAACGCTGCCTTTGGCTGTATTGTTGCCCCTATTGCTAACAAGTAATTTACTTGTTTACTGATGTGATAATTTATAAATCTATGTACCTATACTTACATATACTATACCTGTCGATTCAAAGCTGATTGGAGAGAAAGAAAATCTGATGTACTGATTGATTTCAAATTTGAAATTTTATCAGTAAACAAATTTTTTCTCCAGCAGCCTTTGTTTAATCCAATAAAATCTACATCTCACTCTTGCGTGCCTCTTTCCTATGAATGTTGTTACACCATATCGTACGTGAATTTCATTCACTTTAATTTTTAAGATTTAAATTTTAATTCTTAGATCATAAGCTTTTACTTTGAAACAATTACAACTTTATAGGTTTTAACATTTTGGAGTTTTAAACATGAAATAATTTCAATTAAAGTTTTTAACTGAGAGTTCAGATGTTGAGTTTAAACTTTAAAACCGTGCGTAACTTAAAAAAAAAACCTTTGTAAGTATTCTGCTTGCGATATGCTGTCAACGAAAACAATTTCCATACAACTATTGTGAAATAGTTATAGGTAAAATGTTCACTTTACTGTATTATTTTCAATTTTGTGGTTACAAGTAGCGAGATATTTTATTTGTCTAAACGCTAACAGTTAATTGATTTAGTTATTAAGAAAAAAGTAGAGAAAAGTCTGAAGGAATTGAACATGCATATTTTTAAGTTTTTTTTTTCTTGAATTCGAAGTGAAATAGCAGTGTTTTGAAAATAAAATATTTTTCATGCATCACATCGGTCATGCACATAAGTATTAAAATTTTTAATTGTAGATTTATAAATTAATAAGGTATTCATTTTTTTTGGTGAGCTCTACGATAGTTTACAAGATTTTTTTTGCTAGAATAATTAAATAAAAGTGATCATCGCTTTATAGTTTACAAAAAAAAAACTCATGTATTTGACATTTGACAATCACGCTTAAGCCTTGAGACTGAAAGATTTTTTTTTCATATCCGACTTTAATGATTCAGAGTTTTTGTAAATTATAAAATTACAACAGGCTCATCATTTCTAAGTCGTAAAATGATTCCAATTTAAAAGAAAGTTATTTTTAAAAAATTTGTCTCAATATCTTAAAATTTTGTCGTAATCTTTGAAATTATAATTGATTTATACTTGATTCTAAAACCAGAGCTCACCCAATCCCTGTCTACTCTAGTGAACCCGACGATAAATTTATTCTATGCTAAGGACTGTTCATAATTTTTTATTTCTGTAAATAGTAAATTAAATAGTAAATTATGTCCTACGATCCTCAACTGAAATTAAAGTATGTTCTAAGCATTTTAGGCGGATATATTTTAATCCTTAGATAAGCAACATTCGTACTTGTATTTATATTAATTATCATTAATATATAGGGATGGTAAAAATAAAAATGTACAACGACTTAGAAATTAAATGCCTGTATGATAAAAATACCCAATAGGTGAAAAACAAACTGAAGAAGTGTAAACATATTATTGATTAGCTCTGTATATAACTATGTAGACTTTAACTAGTCATTGTATGTAATAATTTTCAGCGTGAGTCAGCAAGAATTGAAAAAATATAATTCATCATCGATTTTAGTGTCCCACAAAATCACTAAAAAGTTAAATTTGATGAGCATTTAGAAAATATAAAACTAGGACGAGATAAGTTCTTTAGATAAAACAACGAAGTATCTATATTTAAAAAAACATTATTACATTTTTTATTTATTTTATCAAAAATGAAATTGATGCTTGATGAAACTAAACTAATATAAGTTTGATAATTTTCTAAAAACGATATAAATATCATTTAAACTAACGAAGTTTATCAAAGACTCAAAATTAATTTAGAAACTCAATGCTTAAATAAAATTATTGAACTTGAAGTAAGTAATATGAAAAGGTTCTATTTCGAGAAATAAAACTGCAGTTCATTTAGTACTTGTCTTAAAGTCAATAAAATTGCGAACAATTTTAATAAAATTTGATGCCAGAGATTACTGGAACCGTTCAACTTTATTGGATATTTTTAACGCAAATGTATATAATTAGTTTTAAAACTCTGTCATAATAACATTAAACTTGCGTGATAATGAACTAATTTTAAAAATGGGAGACTTAAAACTGTCATAAGATCAGAATGCTTCTTCCCTTCACATTAAATAACCCAACAAACAATCAAAAAAGTTTTGTAAACAATATATTAAATGCTTAAAATTACAAAGAATTAGAATCACGATCGGCTATCTCAATATAGGAAAATTTTTTCAGATAATCTAGAAAATCTGATTGTTCGCTGGGTGTGATATACATATTTTTATTGATGTAAGCATCTTTTGAAGTTTAGCGTACTATAATGGTAAAGTGTAATTGCAGTAACTATGAAGGAGTAATAAATCAGTTGCTCAAATTGTAATGCTTATTTCTACAGCAATAAAAATACTTGGTGGACTGGAAACATGTCTTATTACCTTATTATTCTTTACAAAGGATAGTTGGTCGAGTAAGAACTCTGATTCACAGTTGAAAATAAGTTTAATATTCTTCAATTGTTACTATGGTTTAAAATGATGAATTTGCTGATGCAGTTATAAAGAACTGCAAGTAGCATGTTGGTCTTGATAATTTTACAATTCTCTTGAACGAGCGTTCATTTATTTACCTGCCTGATTCTGGTAACATTTTACCAAACCGTAAAAGGATTTAAATATTGCAATGTACAGTGAATACAACATATGTAAGTACTCCAATCTTCAACTTAACGATAAAAGCGAACCCTATTGCACTGAACATTTTTCAGAAAATAAAGAAATTTGTAAGAACAAAGAAAAATGATGAAACTGTAATTTTTCGATAATTGTTTAAACTCATTTTTGAATAAAGTTTCGGTATCAATGAATAATTTATTCGTGTTTCACGAAAGTAGCTTTTAAATATACAAATCTTACAGAACAAAACTGTACAGTTTACTTTAATCATAAAACAAGCGTCCTTCTTATCGAATACTGTAATAAGAAATTATTGTTGTCAATGTGACAGTACAAAGTTATCACAGATTTTCAACATGTCCAGGAGCTTTAATTTAACTAGATTTAAAATACAACTATATACAGGTGAAGCCATTCACAGGAACGCGTGTTCAAATACGAAATTAATTTCGCAACAATCATTTCTGCAACCAGTCATTTTACAATTAGTAGCTTTCTCAGGGCAGCTTACTATCAATATTTTCCTGATAATCAAGGAAAAGAATATTAAACCTGAAACCTCAATAAAAAATATACTGTTCCCGAGAATAAATTAAAATGTACGTGGTTTTCGTATACCAAACATGCTACAAAAACAATAAGTTAGTAGAGTAAGTCTATCGGCATACATCGAACTTAATGAACGCATGTCAACACGAATATTTAATCAACAGCTAATTGCTTGAATAAAATTCTAACTACGCATGTTACATAAGAAAAACATTGAATACGCATTAAGAAAAGAGCGAATACGATTTGCGTGTCGACTACAAAAAGCTATTTCGCAGTAATTAGATGCTGCCTATGCAGACCAGATTTGGGTGTGATTTTTCACTTTTTAGTGTTTACCAAATCCAATTTCTAATCTCCTCTCATTGAACGATTGGCGCTAAGTTCAGCCTTTGGATTTCCGTCGATTATATCTACCTAATTATAAAAGAAAAGTTTTTTACTTAGAGTTTCGACGAAACGAACACAAGAGGCGATTTCCATGAAGTCTTAGACCTTTTTAAATAGCCTTTATATTTCTATTTTTGGACAGTTTTTTATTCCTTCTCACGACAGTAGTAGAAAATTCATCTGTTTTCAATAATTAATTACATACACAGGACTGTAAAGTCAAATTCAAACAATAAATCTAAATTCTCTGAATGAATATAAAAATGATTGAAGAAAATTTGACACATATCTTCATCTGATACAACCTTCATAACAAAATTGAAGCGTAACCTTTCAGAAGATAATGAAATAATGAATAATCTGATATTTCCTAATTCCAGAGATTTCAGTTATATGTACAGAGACTTTATTTTTCCAAAAATATTTTATTCGTTCGTTTAAAGTCTTGAATTCGCGAATTATGCGGATAAGGTAATGGAATCGATACCACATTGGACGAAAATGCACGGCATCTCGAATGCGATTACTGAATAAAATATTTTTTAATTGTGTCTTCCTAATATAAATAAAATTTCCATGGACCTAGATAAAAAAGAGGAATAGGCATGACACAGCAACTGAGGAGCTGAAAAAGAGGAATTTAGATACCATAATATAATCAAATTCCTTATTTTCATTACCCCCGCGAAGACGTGCCAAGTCTCCTCTTATTCCTATGTTTATGAGTAATGTGAAGATATATTAATCGACCCTCGGCATGTACTTGGAGGTGGGTTATCATCGTCGGAATTATCGTATTGATTCAAAGGGAAGCCCGCTCTCTTCCTATCATCCCGAAACCTGGATTCATTGAAGAAAGACTTTGTATCAGATTCTACGATATCTTGAATGTGTTTACTCAAGAAACTCAACTCTGGTTTATCCTCATCTAAAAGACTATCAGAGGTGGTCTTCTCGTAGAAAAGAATATATGGAGTATCAGGGGGTTCAAGTCTTTTAAAATCTTCAAGCGTCGTGCTGGAAACGTAGCTGTCGTTAAATCTGTACCACTGCTGCTTCGAGTCGCATGCATAAGTAAAGTAATGCCCATAATCCATGCTGTAACCCGAATGAACAACTGCAGCGTACAAACGATACGTTTCCACGGGTGCATCGAAAACTCGTAACTTAACAATCTCATCATAGGTGACTTTATGTCGTAATTTCGCTCTTAATCGACTCTCAGAGTCGTAACGGAAGTGTTTGAGCGTTAAGATAAGATGCGCAGGAGCCTGGAGAATTTTGATTAATCTTTGGGCGTCACAAAGATTCATACATTTTTCGCAACGATATTTATTATCACCCGTTAACTTCTCTGGCATTAGGTAGTAATCTATGAGATTCTGAACGGTGACTTCCTGATTCTCTTGGATTTCTTCAGGAAAACACAACTGTAAATCACGAAATTTGTCTGTGTTGTGTGAACTGTTGTTACATTGCGCGCACTGGTAGGTGATTTTTGATTCCCCTCCGAAAACTCGATGAACGAGAATTGATGGTGGATTTGCTACGTCTTCACCTCCAACGGATTGAATGCCACTGTCTGTGGAGTCGGAATGACTGTCACTGAGCTGCTGTGTTTGCGCCAAATCTTCACCTGGAAAGATAATTTTTTGTTAATAGTACTATTATTAATTTAATATTACTACTCAGGATATTATTTGAAAAAAAAATGACATTTACAAAAAAGCTCAGAGTCCTTTCAATTTTTTAATTTACCCACTATTTTATTTTTAATCTTTCAACTGAAAACGATCTTATTTTATAGTTTTCAAGATTCCGTTTTGCTAATTTTGAAACACTTGATCTCCAATATTTTTACTCTTGATATCTAGAAATATTATTGATTATTGAATTCTCTCAATTCCTAAATTAGAAAATTTATTTATTTAAAAGTATTCTTTGAAATACCATTTTTTGGGTCCAAATTTTACACAGAACATTTTTTATATTAAACCTATTGAAATTTTAAAAAAATCAGATTAAAATATTTACACTAACATTTCTATCCGAAACGTTCAAAGTAAATGGTAATTATATATTTTCCTTGAGGCTAAAGAAATTTCTGAGAAGAAAGTAAGAAAAGATTAAATTTAAAACTTTGGGGTTTTCATTTTTTCAAAACTTTAGAAAATTTTTAAGTTTTAAATTGAATCTTTTCTTACTTTCTTATCAGAAATGAAGCATGGACATTCTTTCAAACATTTTACCCTGAGTAAAATTAGCTAATGCCTGAGTTTTTCTTTGCAAAGCAGCACCTTCAGTTAAATCCTCCTCTGTGATCCAGCGTTTTATATCATTCATCGGTTTATCGGAATTTGATTTCAGGTCAATCATAGTTTCTGTACTGCCGTTGATTGCAATTGTTGATTTCTCTTGTTCGTAGAGCACATCAAGTAGGTGACTAAAAAAGAAAAACTAATGAATCTCGGATCAAAGTAAATATTTCCCTGATTCAATTGTTTATTTTCAGTGTAATAATTACTTAAAAACTCAAACATTTAAAAAATTCAAAGTATTCAAAAGTGAAAACTACCAAGTTCAAATATTTGTCAATCTTTAATCTGAAAATTAATAAAAATGGAATAAATGGAACTGAAAACTTTAATTCAAAGCCAGTTATTAATATTTCCAATTATCTAAAATTCAATTAATGAAATACAGTATGAATAAATTATGGAATTTAAATTTCTTCTCGAACCTATCAGATAAAAATAAAAAGTCCAAGTTACCACAGAAATTCAGAACTGTCCTGCTGTTGCCCAGGTAGGAAATAAGCGGGTCTGGACACGTGGAGAATTTCATTTGGCGACAAAGAAGTCCTCTTAGAATATACCAACAAAGCAAATAAATTCTGTAATTTTCTAAGTAAAATTTGACCACTAAGATCGTTAACTTTGTAATTTAAGACCTCATGACGAAACTGTTTTGTCATAGCCAAAGCTTGTAAAACACTATTCATGTAGCAAGTGTTTCCCAAATTGTGAAGACCTACTTTGCTGTCGACACTTCGCATACTTTCCACATTAACAATTTTAATTCTACTTCTTTCTGGTAAACAGCTGATCTGAAACTTATTCTCTTTCTCCTCGCTCCAAAAAGGCCCAGCTAGTATTTCCTGGACAAATTCTTCTCTCGGTTTGATAGGAAAACTTTGTTGCACACTTTTATACAAATCCTCACATCCGGGGAATCTAAGCATCAGAGCTTGAACAACATCGATAATTTTTTGCAGGCACTCTTTTGCATAGTCTAACTTCTGATGCATCAACGTCTCGAAAACATGTTTTTCCTGAATCAACTGTATAAATTTATGAAACAAACTCGAACTGTTTTGTCTTTGTAGCATATGCAGGTAGAGCATTCCCAGTGTTTGACTCTTTTGTGGTAATATTAACGCTAAAGCCACATCTTTTGAACTTAACATATCTTCTGAGATTTTCTTTAAGATGTTGAACTTTCGCTTGGATTCTAAACCTAGTATAAAATGGAAGAGCCACTCGACTAGTAGTTCATTGAATTTACCTGTTATTAGCCATTTAGAGATTACTGTCAAAGCTTGCACCAGGTCCTGATCACGGTACGGACTACTGAGTAGCAAATTTACTCCCTCCACTATTAGAGGCCTATCAACTAAAAGAAGAACAATACACAAAGCATAACCTGGTGATTTGTCACGTTGACTTTTTGAAATTATCTTATAGAGCTGTTGTAAACAAGCAAAGAGGTTCTGTTTATCATCCAAGGGCTTCAAGTACTTCTGGATTTTGTCGACGCTAGAATTGTACTCGGAAATTTTGTCTATATGACAAGATACATGACATTCGGCAAGGCAGTTTACAACAGCCCAACAGAGTTTTTTGTGATTCGTGTTGCCGGAGAGAAATACTCCGTTTTCGTTGACGACTTGTAGAATCGATTCTAAAATTGAAATGTCATCTATTTTGAATTTTCGAAGGAAGTCGGCGAGGTCGTCGCTGAGATTCGGGTCAGGTACGTTTTTCAGGTACTTAGCGAACCACTTCATAAGTCGTGGTATTTCATTTATGTTTTTTACCTGCCCTTGAAGAAGCTCTCTTTGCAAGTTGCGAAGAATGCCTAAATAGTCATATGAGTTCTCGTACACCTCGACATTTTCTTCGAGTTGCTGGAGTTTTCTCCATCCTTCCTTCACTTGAATGTCATCACCCAATACGATTGAACTCAAAAGGGATTTAATCTTGTGTAAAATACCTCCATCGATCTCCATTGTCTTGCAAGAGCAGAGTACCGTTATTTTAGCTTAAATACTCTGCGAATTAGAATAAACACTACTTTTAACCTCAAACGAGAATGACTGGTGAAAGGTAAGATGACTATTTAATTACCGGAACACAGCCATGTCATATTCGCGCACGCACCACTTACTTAGACATTATGAGATTTATTAATATTATTTGCAATAAAAGATAAAGGATTGATGAACAATGACAAAGAAGAATTGTGACAGAGATCGGTCATCGCGACGAAATTGGTAGAATACCACAGAATGTCACAGAACCCACAGAACACGCAGTGAACCC
Organism: Diplolepis rosae; assembly: GCA_030998225.1. Classification (NCBI taxonomy): domain Eukaryota; kingdom Metazoa; phylum Arthropoda; class Insecta; order Hymenoptera; family Diplolepididae; genus Diplolepis; species Diplolepis rosae. The sequence continues at coordinate 10,133,518 of JAPYXD010000701.1, forward strand.
TAGTGAACCTCGGAAAGCTTATTTCTTTTTTTTTCTTTCCTTCTTTACAAGCATCAGCAAGCACCAACCAACTAACAAGCGTATGAATCAGGCAGACCAATCATGTTGGCGCTTTATCCCGCGCACATTTAAAATATATTTATTTTTATTATTAATTCATTCACTACATTTATTCCATTAAATTTATAATATTAATTTCAGATTATTTTAAATAATTTTTTACTTTTCCTATGAATTAATAAATAATTAAAATAATAAATTTTGAGAGGTATTTCACAAAGATCTTGTTTTATTTGATTTATAGGTAATCAATTTTGCTATTTTGAATTTTTAAAACAAGTTATTTCAAGAATTTAGGGCGATACTTAAGGGCTTACCCTTACTTGTAAATTCTGAAAAATTCGGCATCACCAAATTGACATTTTGGAATATTTATTATAATATAGTGGAATATAATTATATGGGATTGGAATTATTGACCATGTGTAAGCATGAAAAAATATTTTATCTGCGAGATTTCTCAAAAATCATGAAACTTATCTATTTCAAACTTGGCAGTCTTTTCTAAGATATAAACAAGCAGTTTTTAATCAAAGGATATTTTTCATTAAGACCTCTTTTTTATTAACGAAAATAAACGAATTTAAAACAAAAATCAAAGTTTCAACTTTTACCAGCTGCCATTTTGTCTAAAAATTTTTTTTGCGAAATCCTTTAATTAAGGACTAGAAAAACTAATAAATCTCGAAACCTGAAAAAAAATTTAACGCGTTTTTTGAACACAAACGTGTAGAAACTCAAAATCAATAAAATTTACTGATTTCCTGAGTATTATATGCTATATAGAGTAAATTGTCCTGATGAATTTTCTGCAAGATCGATACCGTCGCATATTTTGAATGATCAGCTCCAATTCATTTGAAAAAGAGATAAATACAAAACTGCAAAAGTCGTATTAAGGCCATGAACTTGGTGTATTTTATTCAATTTCACAAATTTTTACTCTATACAGTCAATATCCTCTGATTTAATTTTGCATGTACATGAGTTTATGGATACGAAAATGCCGGTAAGGTAACTAGACCACTAAACATTAATTTAATTTTGTAAGCTGTGTGAGTTACATGTGATTATAGATAAAAGTTTGCTATAAAACATGTACTACAAGTATAATAGTAGTAAATGTACTACAAGTGATTTGAAATGTATTAGAGGTTATAAGCAAATCTTTGTAACTATTTTCAGTACATATTAATTATATGAATAAACACCAATTATTTGTGTAATCAAGTTTTATTTATTTATTTTTCATCCATGCTATCCGACTAGATGCTCTTCAATTAATTTAAATTATTGAATTACACCTTACTAATTCAACTTTAAAATACTCCCGATAAATAAAACCAAAATGGTCTTACTTTGTAGAGTGCAGAAAATGAATTTGATTAGGAATACATGACAGCAATAGAGGTTACAGAGACCAACACCTCTTTACACGTTCTGCGCTCCTAATACTAACCTTAAAAAATCCCACTGTGAAATCGCAATTCTCCACTATTTGTCGTGCTGAGATTCAGTTTTGCTGGATGTGAATCATATTGGGAGTACATGACGGAAATAGAGCTCGCGTTAGTAAATATATGCTCTTTGCTCATTCTGTATTCCTAATACAAAACTTTTCTCAACCCCGTTTTGGAATCGAATTCTTACAGCGTCTTGTGCTGCGATTCAGTTTCGCAGGAGCTGAATTGGATCAGGAGCATATGATGGTCAAAGATGTCAGCATTGAAAGAAGCGGACTCTGATTGGTCGAGAACGTACTTCGCTGTTGTCCCTAATATACCTCTTCGTTCATTCTATGTTCCTAATGCGTAGGCGAATATTTCTACTGGGAATCCGATTTTTACATGTAATATTACCGCTGTTTGACGCATGCGCAGTATACTGTCAGCTCGTCAAAAGGGCGCGAATTTTAAAAACTTTAATTTTAAAAATATAGATTATATCAAATTTTTCAGAATTCTTGTTGTTTTGACACAAAATTATAATAATTATAAAAAAATCATATTATTTAATTATATTAAAATTCCAGTTAAATGATTTAAAAAAATTCTTTTTCGTTTTCTTCATATACGCACTTGATATATTTCTTAAATAAAATAAAAGAAGAAACTTATCCCATGCAAAAACAAGAATTCTAGAAAATTTTGTTATTTTTGGATCAATCAAATAATAGACATGTTGACAAATATGTCACGTTATAAATTATATACTCGATCGAAATATGCTTCATCTAACAGAAAATTAATGAAAGAAAAACATTAACAATTTCAAAAAGGTATTTTACGAATTTTTTGATTGTTCAAAATGAATAAATTATACAGCATTTTCTTAAAAAAATACAATGGAACTCATTATGAATAAGTGATGCAGGATGAAAGAACAATGCTCAAGTCCAAATAGACAATTTTCCCTGGCGAGAGTTAGGAAGGAACTAGACTTCAAACTCTCTTCTAAAGCGCCTACTCTGAATGTATATAACAGATTAAGTTTTAGGTCTATGCAAGTTTGGATTTTTCCAAACGAAAGAGAAACTTAAAAAACTTTATAAAACTATCAACGTCTGAAAATGTAATTTTTGAACGTGCGCATTATTATCCCCTCCTGCATCACATATTTTCTAATACTGCTAACAAGTTACAAGGATAGAAAGAAAAATTCTCAATTAAAAAAATTTAAATATGCTGTATTTTATTTACACGTAACATTTGTTATTTGCATTTTAATAAATTCTTTTACATTTGATTAACGTAGTTACTACACTAAGAAATATTACGAATAAAAACTGTCACGGTGATCACGATGTGTTTTTGAGCAATGTGCTCGTCGTTCCGTAAATGCTGCCATTCGAGATGAGGATATTGTAGCACCTTTAGGAACCTGTAATAAAAAATACAAATCTGATTTTAAAAATATCATCATTTAAAAAATATAAACACCTTTGGAATTACAAACGATGCAACAATAATTGATTCGCATCATTCCCTTATTCATTAAAAACATTCTTCTTTTAAAAACGAATGGAATCTACGTATTTCCAATGGTAATACCTTTAGCCAAGGAGATGCTAAGGAAGTTTCTGCACTCGCTCGATCCTCTCCTTTTAAACATAATAATCGGCCAAGCAGATCCTTGGCTTCATTTGATATTGTCTCGAAGTATTCGTCAGGAAAGCAAAAATCACATTTGAGTATATTTGCAGTAGTTTCTTCTACTGAATCGTCAAGGAAAGGTGAGAGGCCACTGGAACAAAACCAAGTACATTTTATAGACTTTTAATTAAGATGTTCAACAAATATTGTAAAATCAAATTTAAAACTACTAAAAAATACTAATTTATTTATTTGAGAGCACAATATAACGATCTCAATTTCTGTGACCTTCCTGAGGTCTTTATAAAAATTAGCTTATTCGTTTATCTTTCTTTAGTGTTCGAAAAATAATGAAAGAATAAGGTTAATATTTAAAAGCGTTAAATGTAGGGAAGTATTTCATTTTTAATACAGCGATCGCCTTTAAAAATTTTAATTAGTTTATGCAAATAATATTTAAAAAGTACCTTAGAAGTACGTAAATAAATACTCCGGTGGCCCACATGTCAGTGTAAGGTCCGGTGGGTCTGCCTAAAACCGATTCGGGAGCAGCGAATTCCAAATCAGCTGGAGGCACAACCTCGTCAACGGGACCTCGGACAGCTTCTCCTAAATCGATAAGCTTCACAATCCCTGTTTCTTGGTCCACGAGTACATTTTCAGGTTTCAGATCTAAATGAGAATTATTACGTCGGTGTAACCACTGTAGAGCTGAGAGAAGCTGATTTGCAAATTTACTCGCCATACTCTCCGTATATTCAGTCTTTTTACTCAAATATGCAAAAAGCGTCGGACCTCGAACTCTGAAATATGAATTTCTTATATTAGAAATGTTGCCTTCTTAAGACATTCAAAATGAGCGAAATATCTTTATATCTAATTTGTTGATAACCGTAATAAATAATATTATTTCTAAAAAAATTGAGCATAACTCACAATTCTAGTACTATCGTGTCGATTCCAGGCTGCGGGGCATTTTCAAATAGTGCGAAGGCGCGAACGATATTACCGTGATGAGTAGAAGCCAGTAAATCGTATTCAGCTCTCGTTAAAGATCTAGACTGTTTTCTCCTGGGAGTTTGCTTGAGAGCAACTTCTTGTCCAGTTCCTCGGTCCCTTGCTCGTCGAACGACTGCGAATCTTCCTTTCCCAAGTTCATCTAATTCTAAATACCTAGCTACAAATTGCTCTGCTTCCCAAGCTGTACCGTCGCCCAGAGGAAGATTAACTATCGGTGATGCAGATGTCGCTATTCCATTTTTGCCAACGACTCGAAAGCTGTAAGAAGTTCCTGGTAATAAGTCTAAAACCACAGGAGGATTCTCTACTTCTTCGAGTGCTAAAGTCCAATTGGAAGAAGGTAAAGATCTAAACTCTACGCTGCATTTTCCAACTTCTCGGTCCTCCCAATCCACTTCAATTCGATTCGCGTCAAGAACTCGGGCCCACGTCGTTCCGCTTCCACCTAAAAGTTAATAAAATTAAAAATAATTAAAGTTCAAGAAATTAAACAATTTAAATAATCCAAACTGCTAACCGGTGATACGAAGAGCAATGGAACTGGAACAAGATCCATTTTCACATTGAATATTGCATTGATAGACTCCAGAATCGGATGGCCGGCACCTGGAGATTTCTAAATAATAGAATCCAGCGCTTTGGCCAAGTCGAAGTCGATCATCCTGTTCGAAGCAAAGCTCTTCCCCTTCCCTCCTCCAAGACACAACTGCACCCTCGAAAGCTCCTGAGACTTGAACCGCGAGTCTTGCCACCTCACCAGCATTTGCTTTTATCGGAGATGGTGCACTGGATATGCATGGAGGTGTTTTTCCGATATCACTTTTCGAGTCTGAAATCGAATTTTTATCATGATTCAGCTTTCTTGGTCGAAAAGACCAAGCTCGACTGACAGAGGAATTGGGAATGAGACTAGCTGGAATCCAAGATTCCTCCTTGGCACCTTCCGATGGTGAGACTACTAGTCCGTTTCCATCTAGGCGATTCACTACAAGCTCTTCTCCAGCGCGAAGTGCACCCCAATCTGCTGCTAATCGCACTCGAGCACCTGGTGCAACCTGAGGAAATACCTCTTTAGATCTCATGAATACTTGGGTAATAATTATATCACTCTCACTATCTTAGAAGTTTCAAATTTTCAATGATTTCTGTCAAGAAATTACCATCAAGAATATTACCGTTATTGAATTTCAAATGTATCTTTTAAAAACATAAAACTTTGAAAGCAGAAAAAACTGAAATATCAAAACCGAGACATTTTTCAGTTGGAACGCAGATGTAAGGACGAAAAAGAAAATTCATCTCGGTCACAATCTAAGTTGGAAGCATGAAACTAAAACTATTTCAAAAAATATATTGAATTGCACTAAAGTTTCTAAAATTATTATTGTAGCGATCTTTACTGAACAATATTTTCTCTTTATTTCACCACCGTTTGACGATTCACATTGAAGTTTTAATTTTCATATTATTGTTTACGTTTAAAATCAAAAGAATGTTTTTTTTTTTATAAACGTGAGAAAAAGTAAAGAAGATTGAAACGGACGTAGATAAACTATTTTTGGTTTATATAATTCCCAAATTTTCCATATGAAAATTTTAATTACTTTGCACGTAAACATGTACAGATCGAATCTAGCCGTTCACATGAAATTACTAATTTCTTAACTATCACATGCTCTTAAACAGGTTCAATTTTAATATGAATATCAAAAATTCAACGCCTTCTTCATTTGAATACTAATAATGTCTTCTCTTTTGAACAGTGGAAGGTATATTTTTAATAATTTTTTCGAGTGTATTTAGTAAAATCAATTAACTAGTTTTTTATATCCGAGATATCAATCAGTTAACAAGAGGGAAGGTAAAAATCCTTAGTGTTAGTTCGTATCGAATGCTTTTGCTCTCATACCAGAGTATACATTTTGAAAAAAGAATCAAATCTTTGATTTTTTTTTTGACCAAAAATTTGTTTCCATTTATAAAAATAAAAACGTCTGAATGATTCAAATCAACATTGAAGATTTCTATCTTTCCTTTTGTGTTCATATTTAACTTAATCATTTTTATAATTTGATTTTAATATTGATTAAGATATTGTCCAGTACAGGTTCTATTTAAAATCGGTAATATTCTTGTTTTATAGAAATTTAAATCGTTAATTAATATTACCTGTTTAGAACTTAACACCCAACTTATCCCTCCCCGATGGATGTGGTTAACATGCTTCTTCTCATGCTTCGACATCGCATGCTGTCGCCAGTACCTGACATTTCAGTATTCGTAGAAGTAGAAACAATGGTAAAAGTAGTAGAACTTGTATTGAAAGCGATAGAGTAGAGCAATAGTAGCAGTAGTATGTAGTAATAATAATAGTAGAAGTAGCAATAGAGTATCAGTATCGAATAGTAGAAGTAGTAGTAGAACCTCCACCCAACGTGCTAGTTAATGTTCTCTAATCAAATCCTAATACGCAACCAATTTTCCCAACGTTTCCTGATTAGCGTAGGCCATTCACCAGAGGCATTTTAATGAAAAACAGAAGAAGCTTATTATTCGGCACGTCTCTCGCCTCTCATTCTTTCATTTCGATAATAGAGAAACGCGGGTTTATTGTCACAACAACAGAAGGCAATGCAATAAAGAGCAGATAGCAAGAAACATCAAGAGGAAGCAGAAGAGTCTCTTTGCTGTAATCAAGAATATCAGTAATAGATCGTAAACCAAAGTGTTTGACGGATGCGAGTCAGTTACATTTGTATCTCACCGGAACAGAACTGGAACGAACTGGGGAACGAGCTCGTAAAGTGTTCCTGAACCCCTCCAGGAAGTTGAGTTTGCTCTTGGTTGGACTAGGTGTTCTTGGCGACTCCAGACTCTCCAATCCTCCAGTTCGAGATCGCTGGACCACTTGGGTCTTCCGCTGATTCTCCCGCTCCTTATTCGCTGCTCCAGATATCGTTAGGGTTGGCGGTATTGACGTGACCGCACGGGTCATCGGTTCTGGTGTCGCACCACGGCTACACGCCAGCAAATTATAAATGAATGCCAAACACAGTACCACTGGATATTACCTTCCCACTCGTACACGCAAGTTTCGATGATTCCGTAATATAATAGTGATAAGAAACCATAAAGGGAAAACTATGAAATAAAAATAATTTGCATGCAACAGAATCAAAACTCCTGCATGTACGAGGACGGGTAACAAAGTTACCTTGGTTAGTAAAGCTCTGAATAAAACTAAAACTATTTTTAAAAAATTCATTAATTAGGATTCAACACTTTTCTTCTACAGATTTTCAGTATATACTAAAAATTTTCAAGAAAATGTTATCTCAAAAAAATGAATGGAGTTTAGAATAATAGAATTTTAGTTTCTTCGGAGTTAGTATTACGGTCAAAGCAATTGTAATTAAGCCATAAGGTTATATTAACGTAGTACTGTGTTGTTGGTAAATAAAACAAAAAGAAGCAGTTAGTCTAGTGCGAAGTGCTGTGGGAAGACAATGTGATTGGTGCTTAGGAAGGGATTACGATGCATCACAATCACAGTCTTGGTCAATTTACGTTTTATTCTAAACAAAGTGTTAGCTTACGAGTCCATTATAGTTTTGTTCTTCCGAGAGTATCAAGTATTTATGTACATACACTGACAACACACCGCTTCAGTGTCGCGTTTATAAACGTTATTAAAATTATAATAAATATATCGTACATTTTTATCGTCACTGTACTAGGATAACACGCGCGTCTTCCACCCAAGTTACGCGCTTTCATTTATGTATAATTATATATATATATATATTTATATATCAATTACATTTCTATATGTATACATACACGTATGTATTTATGCACAATGGAACGGATTACCACACGTTAGAGGCTCTGAAAGCTAGAGTGAATTTATTTTGTAAAGAGAATAAACGACGAAGAAGATGAGAATTCGGAAGAAGCCAAGAGCACGTAGGCAATGGATTTTTTTTAGAGAAAAAGGATTCTGGGTTAACGATCCGGGTGTCGACTACCATCGTCTAGCTTACAGCGTTCGTATCTTTATATAAAATATACAAAAATATGTCAGAACGACTATTCACAGATCGAGTGTTAGAGACTAGAGTCAGTGAGTTCAGAATTAGGGTAGAGACGCTTACAATGGGTCTTTGGTAAGTTCCTTTTGGTAGGCAATCGGCGACTGAATCGCCTTGAGGAAGTCACGCTGAGTTTGTAGGATGGCAGTTATCGTGTCCACCCATTCCTGCTTGCGTGGCCCACCCTCTTCTGCAATGACGCATTCAAACCCCAGACCTGGTTTCCGAGGATCTGTCGAGCGAATCACAAATTTCTCTGGATCTTCCGGAATCTCTTCTAAACTCAGTTTATTTACCTAAAAAAACCGAACAATACAAGCTAATTAGAAAAATGTATTTTCAAGAACTTGCTTTGCTTTCCTTTGCCTTCGTTTTAACGAAAATTAATTCTCTGAACCTCAATAGACAATTTTGAACTTGTTAATTAAATAGCCATAGTGCTCGAAACTTTCAACACTACAAATTTCAAAGTAACAAAGCATTGAAGTACCGCCAACTTGCTGCTTAGGAAGTTTGAAGTTTCGAACGTTCTGGACTCAATATGTTGCATACCTGAATATGAGCTTTGTATATGTAGGTAGGATTAGTAAACTGCGTTTTTTTTCCAACAGTCTCACTGAAGATTATGTTCTGCTCGAAAAGAAAGACCTGCCACTCTCTTCCACGAGGTGTCATCGCCGAGAGCTCTGTCACCATCAACGGACCGTGGAGCAAAAGCTTACCCTGTGCCGTAATTTTACCCTGAAGAAAATCATCAAAGTTTTTTACAAGAACAAATTTCATTTTCTAGTTAATTTTTATAAAATTATTCAACGATACCAAGACAGAAATATAATTAATTCTTTTATGAAATCTTTAAAAGAAATACATACTCTGAAACTTACATCAAAACCCTGCAATCTTCCGACGTCCATCATATCATTTGCAGCTTTAGGAATGATTCGCATAACGTGAGCAGCTGCTCGAAGTCCCTCGATTTCTGAAAATCGCCTAGTTCTTTCAGTCAAACGAAGAGCTTCGCGAAGCAGCAGTTGATATTTCGTAATCCTTTGTACAGGTTTAATTAATAAATCACAAAGCTGAAGTCTGTGGCCAAGCTTTTGTCTAAGTTCCTGAGAGGACGGAAATCAGATTGTTGAATTTAGAAATTTATATAAATAAACAAGGAGATAAAACAAACTTTAAGTATACTTACTTCGAAGTAAGTGTCGATGTACTCAGAAACGATGTACTCGGAAACTGGTTTGTTTTGACAGTACACAACATACATGTGCAACTTCCTTTCGTAGCGTTTGAAGATGGGACCGAGCTCTTCAGGCCTTTCGAGACAGTGCTCCAAGGATTTTAAAAAACAACTGGGGAGCAGATGTATAAATATTCATTTGATTTGTATAAAATAAAAACTAGGGCATCTACTCAAACTCTGAAAAGAAATTTCCTGATAATTCAAAGAATCTTTTAACGCTCAGTTTTAATGCTACGACGCATTTAAAATTCAAAAGCCATAAAGTTTACAAATTGTCAAAGCATACTTTCACGTTTAAATTCATTTATATTTCGAAAAGCATTATAAATAAGTACTTTCTGATTAAAAAACTTTGTTGTTGTAAATTCTAATTTTAAGTTTTCCTAGTGAGAAAACTGCTAATTTGCATTCTTTAGTAGGTTTCTGAGGCAAGTAGACACCCTGAAAACTCATTAACTAAAATACTATTTTTTTACAGTTTCGCATTAAATTTTTAGCACACTTATTTTTCAGCAATTGCTAGAGCTGTTTTAATTTTTATAATGCTAAATTCACCATTTTCCTGTATGTATAATTTCACGAAAACTATTAAAATTTTTTGTCCAATAAGCCAAAGTTCTGGTATTTTCTCTAAATTCAAGCAAAAGCTAAACTTAGTATAAAAAATTCTAATAAATCATGTACTCTACACATAAAAAAACAAATTACTATTTTACACGCTACAGAAATTCACCTTTAAAATGAGCTCAAGAGCATTCAAATTTTTAAATTATTTCTAAAGTTATTAATGTTTTTGAGGGAAATTATAATTACAATTTTTTTTGTAATATAAAATAAGTATTTTCAAATTGACAATATGAAAATCAAAATAACAATTGTCGGTAGCAGTGTAAGTTTTGAAACTTACTCCCGGTGCCATTCGTAAATAGCCTCTATATTTCCAAAGACCATTTTGTCCTTTCCACCCTTGAGATCTTCAGGAAGAGGAATTTCAGTTTCCGGATCTCGCATCAGAGCTATATATCCTTCAACTATGTGTCGTAGGTCATTAACGTAGTCCCGTTCCGTGTCAACCAATTCTCTAATGACGAATTGCCTTCTAGCTAGGATGATACTCTCGGGATCTTCATTTCCCTCAGTTAACGAGGCACTACCTGTCATTCCTGCACTGTATTCGCTATCGGCGGACGTTGCTGCGGTCGATGATAACGTTGGAGAACCAGTTGAGGTGGATGATTTAATCGGAGTTCTGATTTGCGAACTATTCCTTTCCCGATTCTCGGTGTGTTGTTCCTACAGTTCACAAACATCAGCATCGACGACTCAAAAAAGTCCCTTCAAAAATTACGCAAGATTTTTAGGTATTTTAAATAAATTTAAGACTGTGCGTAAGATATTCGAAAATCCGTACTCTCCTCATCAAATCTTACGTAAGTTGTGAAGGTCTTCTAATGAATAAAGAGGCCTTTTCAAATCAAGAATAAATTTATATTGAATTCCTGTCTTGAAATTCAAATTATTTGCATACATAATTATTTTTAAAATACTCTTCTTTTTACAAATACTCTGATCCAAAGTTCTGGTAATAATGATTATCGAACAATAAAAGTTTTTTATATTTAAGCAATATTATGAACCTAATGAAAAAACTTACGCTTAAGTTTTCATGTTTAATGTTATTCAAATTAAAGGATTGCGTGCAATGAAGTTGCATTTCAAAGAAATTTATGCAGGCGCCCAGTGACTTACTATATTACACGCAAACCTTCAATCGTGACTAAAATGCATCCCCTACTGGGACATATGTGTAAAATATTCCATTTTTAATAATTAAGCGAATAAATTACCATTTTCTCCTTAACGATTTGCTCAATTTCGGCGATGTCCGCTGGTGTAGCACCATCAAGAGATTTTATGGATCGCTCTGTGTTCTGTGAATTCAAGATATTTAACATAAAAAATCACTATTTTTCAAACTCAAAGGTATAGTTCGCTACAGGTTTGGAAGTGTTGGAATTTAAATTCCAAGATATTGTGGGAAAGCTCAGTGTGTTTTTAAAGTAAGAGAAATGAGAAAAAAAAAGAGGAAAATTGAGAGGGACATCAAGGTGAAAATTATTCTCCTGCGCCTCTTATCTAGCTCTTTATCTAACCTTTTTTTTTTTGCACTTTGAATTTATAGTCACTATCTGTTTCAGTAATTTAAGTCTGGCAGAGAGCATTGAAATAAACTCGAGATTGTTGCAGAGTTTTGGGGAACTTACCAACGATGTAACTCTTTTTCCTGGTAGTTCATCCTGAGTAGTTGATCCTGGAGGGCCATTTCCTGTCGCTACAAGGATTGTTTCTGTGATGGGTTTCATAGGAGGCGGTAACTCAAGGTCATCCTCACCATCTTCGCCTCCATTCTGCTCGAGGAAGGCAGGAGCTTCTCCATCTTCGTATTCAAGTTCTTCTTCCTCTTCGCCTTCGGAAGGAGCCTGAGCTGCTGACTTGTCTCTGCTTGGAAGCTTAAACCGTTTGTCCGAGCCGATTTTCTTGAGCAATGGGGGTGGAGGAGGCGGAGGCGGCGGTCTGTCCGCTGTCGACGAGGATTTTTCGACTTTTCCTTGACTAAGCTTACGTAACGGGGGTGGGAGCCATTTCCTCCTAAGAATAAAAACAGACTTATTGTTATATAAACAACTCCTTTAGATTGAAAATCATTATTTATTCATTAATGCATGAAAATTCTTAAATTTATTAATTAAATTCATATTTGTTTAAAAATATTGTCCAGTTAGTATTAGTTTATGAAATCAAGGAAATGACCGAGCTGGACTAGATGTAAAAATGTTGTTATTTATTAATATATGTCCAACGTTTCGAAGACACACAGTCTTCCTCTTCAGGGCCTTGTAAGGTAGAAAAAAGAAAAAATTACAGTATAGAATTTTAAAAAAAGAAGCATAATCATGAAAAACTAGAAAATAGAAAAATGAAAAAAATGAAAAAAAGTGGTTACCTTAGAATTTAGGGGAACGAAGACACAACGTTGCAATTATAGAGTCGAAACAATTATAGTCAAAACCATTGTCAATAATAAAATTGTCAAATTAGTAAAAGTTAGTCGTTGAACTTTGAATTAATATTGTTGAAAATTAATTCATTGTAAATATGTAAGAACTGACAAACAATAACGTTACTTCCATCTTGTATCACGAATAAAAAAAGTAATATATTAAGGTAGAAAAAAAGGAAAGGGGGGAGAGCAAGATTTTAGGCAATCATAAAAATCATTTTCGCAATCAATCTTTTTGATAAATTATTTTCTTTGTGAATTATTTTAATTTTGTTCCAATTAAAATTATGGTCACGGTTCTCAATTATATGTTTTATGATTACATTATGGTACATTACTTTGGTCACAATTATTTAAGGCATCTTTACCTAATTTAATAAAATGTTTAAAAGAACAATTATTCCTAAAAGAAGTTGTAATATTATAGGAGTTAAGAATACATTTGACTTTTTGTGATATTTGGTCAAAATAGGGTATCGTGATGTATTTTTTGTTACTATCTGATTCTTGAATATAAGATAAGTGCCTGTCTCTATTATTATTAAAGTATGTGATTCTTTTTTCTATTTTTTTGTTGATGAGGTTAATAGGGTAATGGTTCAAAAGTAATAATTTTTTAATCAATATAAGATTTTCATTATGGAAAGATTGATGTGACAGTAGGATAGATCGATCTGTCAAATTCTTAATGACTGCGAATTTCTGGTTAAAAGGGTGGCAAGAAAGAAATTTAAAAACCTACCAGAGTAAGTATTCTTCCTGTACTAATTAGTCATGATTTGGTTATGATCAGTTTTTATCAAGATAATGTCTAGAAAATTCAAAGTGTTGTTAGACTCAATTTCATTTGTAAATTGGAGTTTCGGATTGTCAGAATTAAATTTAGATAAAACTATGTCCACTTTATTTTGAGGTACGCACAATATTGTGTCATCCACATATCTAAAATATACCAAGGAATCACGAAATCAAAAGAAGCTAAAATTGCTGTTTATAGTGCTGGAAACTTGATTAAAAATTCAGGCCTATCAAAACCAACTCATTAGGAATTTTAGTGAACAGAGAAATGACATCAGGGGAAAGTAGTACATAGTCAGGTGGAATATTACATTTTCCGATTTTTTGTTTAAACTCCCAAGAGTTTTTGATGTTATAAGTAGGTGTCGGTAAGGATTTGGTGATTATTGTTTTAAGATATTTTGATAAGGTGGAAGTGGGGGAATTAATATCAGAGATTATTATCCTGAGGGGATTGTTCTCTTTGTGTATTTTAGGAAAACCATAAGCCCCAGCTATGTTAGAATTATCATTATTAATTTCATGTTTTTTAATATCTTTGCCCAAGTATCCTTTTAGCCTCCAATCATTTAGGATTTTTTGCGTACATTTCTTAAGTTTCGGGGTAGAATCATCATTTACTAGTCTATAATTATTTGTATCATTAAGTAATGTTTCTATTTTAATAATGTAATCACTGTATAAAATTCGATTCAGCTCTAGACTTTAATATTTTCTTTTGAAATTTTATAATTGAATACAGTTTTTTTCTAAATTTTGTCTGTTTGAAAGAACTTTTGGAGTTACATTAATACTTGACAAATATTTCTAGACTTGAGATGATTTTTGAAATCAAATGATAAGGAATTATTTTTTTTGGCACAAAACAAAGACAAATTTAAAAAAGAGTTCAATTTGGCTGATTGGAACTCGAAAGCAAAGAAAATTATTATCTTTAAACATTGATTTAATTTTAATCAGTTAAGTAACTACAAAACCAATTATACAATTTTTTAAAAATAAAGTGGATTAAATTACGTTTAAGAACTTTTGAATTAAAATAATTTAGAATTTAAAGTTTGAATTCCGAAGGCTGTTGAAGTGAAATCTATCCTTAGCTATTCGAAATAAAAAGTGTTTTCAAATTCGAATAAGAAAAAATGGAAACTTCTTGAAATTTCAAAGAGTTATGAATTCAAAATTCTTTCTGGACTACTTCCAAATATTAAATTTATGTCTTTATTTCCGAATCCTTTATTTCAACTCAAAAGGTTAGAAGAATAATACATTTTTAAATTTACTGAAATATTTGAAAAATTGTTAAAAGATTTTTTCAAAATAATACATTTAATTCTTTATAAATTGCAATCAATTAAACTAAAACGTTCATAAAAATTAACAAAACCGTTATTGAATATAAAGTAAATTTTATCATGTAGATTCTGTGGAAATTCAGTGTACAAAGAATCAATTTAACTTCAATTTCAATAATCCAACAAGGTATCAATAACAGTGCCAAGCTCGCACAAAAGACTTTCTATTCTTTTTGTTTCTGTTATTCAAACAAAACACCTGCATTTCACAATCTATATAAAAATAATACAGATTCATCATTGAAAGACGGCTAAACTGGTTAAACTTACCCACTGAATCCCCGTCTCTTATTTCCGGGTGAACTAGTGTTAGCGGGTCCACTTCCGTCACTTCCAATAATTTCTGAAATAAATGAAATAAAAGAACGTTACTATTTGACTGACAAGTCATCAATTACAGTCTCTAAATCTTAAACATATTTGCTCTCTTTGCCTTCAAAAAAATCTGGCCGAGCACCAAAAAAATAAAGAAAAAGAAACAAATATGAAATAAAATATTTTTATTTATTCAACACAGGCCTTGGAAGTGATATGAATACAACATCGCATTAAAATTAAAAAAAGGATGAAAAAAGTTAAAAATCTATTATTTAGTGATTCAAGTCTTTCACAAATCAATCTCAATTTAAATGAATTTTTAATTACAAGCAAATACAAAGAAATTTTATAAGTCTTCGAAAAGAAATACGAATTGTGTATGTCGATAAATTTCCAATATTTTGAAGAACGCAAAATATTTCAAGAAACAACAACAAATTTTAGGGGCTTCAAGACTCCAAAATTATAAAATATCGACATATTTTTAAAGATCTCAAGAAACTATCTGACAATGATTAATACATAACTAAAGTTAGCCAGATAGTCAGAAATATAATCTCTTATAATTTATTGCAAATATTTAATGTAGATCTAAAATTTGATTCAGGAATTTGGACTCTTTTCTCAATTTCTTTCTTTAGATCTTTAAAAATTATTTTTAATGTAAAAAAAGAACAAAAACAATTGCAATTTACAGAGAAATAAGCAGTTGAAGAAAGAACTGATAAAGATTTAAACGAAATTTTTTTATTCTTATTCATTCTTCCCAAAACTTCTTAGATAAGTAAAATCATCAAAAAAATCCCTAGTTCTACCTTTTAACGAATAATTTTCAGTCTAAAGGATGAAACAAATAATTCTGAATTTCTTTTTCCCCATTCAACTGAAAAAGTTAGCAGAAAGTCATGCACTCGAAGCCTATAAATAATTCCACTATTCAATTACTAAATAAATTATTGTAGGGGGGTAATTAATTTGATATTATTAAAATTAAATTGGATCAGACTTTGAATTGGGAGATTGTTAGAGGACAAAATGAATGAAGCGGACAGCTCGAAAATAGGCAAGGAATCAGGTGTGTATATTGGTGATCCTCTCATTCTATGTTCCTCTATCAAACTATTTATCTTTGTTAAGCACTCGGTCTTTGATTCGATTGCAACATCGGCAATATACTACGCTAAGGCTACTATTAGAGCGAGAGTCTCGGGGATGCTTCTGACGTCAGGGCACGGTAGGTTCTTATTTTTAGATAGTATGGTACTACTAAAGGCTCTAAAAGCTAAAAAGGAGATAGAGGTGAAAGGTCGTGAAGTGTGAGAGCCAGCCTCTTCTTCTCCGACTATCACCTCTGAGTATTTTCCTTGCCAAGTTCTCATCGTTAATGCAGGTTCTTATATTAATTAGAATGATAAAATTATACGTAAAACGCAGTCAGGCTGTCTAATATAACTCCACAAAAATACTACCGATAAATTTAAAAATATAAAGCACCCAAACCAATAATCAATGGAATACAGAATCGAAAAAAATTAACTTCAACTGAATTGGTTATAAACTTTTCGTATATTTGACAAAGTTTAAAATTAAAAGAATTTACCAAAAATAAGTTTTATTGGTAAATTAAATTACAGATTTGAAAAGAAGTCACTTTTATTTTTTTTATTTTTTATAAATAAATTATGTCCTGCTATAATCAATAGTAATTCGATAGATTTTCAATAGAATTGAATTTACTTCTGATAAAGCTTAATAGAATTGATTGGGAAAATATTTGAATCGAGAAAAATGCTCCGTTTGTCAGAAGATTAGACTTTGTATCAAAGTGTAAGTAAATTTTTACTTATTTCTTTGACAATAATAGAAAAATCCAATTTAGAGAAATATGAATGAACGATTTCGATTCGATTTCCGGTTTGTCGTGCTTCAATCAACATTCTCGGCTGTTTCCCGGATTTCCCGATCAGTAGATATCCTGCGCAATGCTATTTTCTACTGCGGATTTTTAAAGCACGCAAAAAAGTAATAAAAGTTCTGCACTTCCGCTTCTACCGGGAAATAACACGGCTTGCCATCTTGTAAGGAAATTTTATTTTGTAATTTACATTACAGTAGAGGCTAATCGATAATTTATTTGTAATTAATAAAATCCAGTTTCTACATGTTTGTGCCTAAAATACAAAAAAAATTGGTTTTCAAAAGTTGGGAAATAGTAGAGAAAATAAAAACGGACGTAGATAGACTATTTTTGGTTTTAATAATGAAAAAAGGATTTCTAATATATTTCCCAAATTTTTAAAACCAAATTTTATTTACTTTTGACACAAAAAATGTAGAAAGTCAAAATCAATCAGATTTTCTAATTTCTTAAGTATCACATGCCCTTAAGTTTTAATAATGAAAATTAAAAAAAAATCGAGATTGAACAGGATTAAGTTCAGAAACGGCCTTAAATAAGAAAACTTCAAATTGAATTGTTTAAAATTCCAAGCCAGGCCGTTATGAAAATCTCCAAATTTAAAAACAAATTATAAAGTTTATAAAGTTTAAATATTTCAAATATATCGAATTTTACAGAAAAAATGCATGAAAGAGTTAACGTTGTCAATTAAAAATGAGGGAAAAGAGAAATTTTTTTGAAAATATTGCAATTTATTGGACCAAAAGTAAAATTAAAAAGGGAAAACTTGTCAGAAATTTGGAATCTCATAGAAGATTTGCAAATTTTCATGAAGAGTTTATTTAAGAGTCGCGTAAAAAATTTTAAAACTTTTTCAGAGCTTTCAAGTGGAAATTATAGGATAATTCTCAGAGTTCAAAAAAATTGGAAATACGCTAAATAATAAGACAAGGCAAAAAGTACTCATTGTACAGAACGAAAAGTAATGAGCAGAAATAAATAATCTTCGTATGGTCTTTACTATGATATTCATTGGTTTGTAGTTTATATCTCACTCTGCAGGCGAACTCGTTTGTCCTATCAACATCTGTTAGAGCTCAACATAGAGCTTATTTATGAAACGATTGAGCTACGGAAACCCATTTTTAAAAAACTTTAATATTTCATCTCAGCCTTAACTAGATAGAAATTATATAACAGCTTTCAAGTTTTAACTAACGCAATTTATTTTCTCTGATCAAAAAAAGTTTTCAAAACAAAAAATTATAAAAACTGATCAATTAAAATGTTTATCAAATCTAACATTAGAAGATCAGAAATATTGAAGATTTAAGGAAAATAAAATTGGTCAAATTGAACCCAAGATAATAAAAATGTGAAACAATGAACATGACCTAAAAAATTTCCCTGGCTAATGACTGTTCTGAATTATAAATTAAATTTTTTGCTTGTATTAGTAAATATTACAATATCATTGATTGGTAAAATAAAGCTGAAGTTTAAAAATAAAAGAAATACAGAAATATCAAGAATTAATCTGCAAATTTCATCATTCAATTAAACTAATTGTTAGTTATCTTGTAGATTGGCTGATAAAAGTTAAAATCAGGTGTAAATCATTAAAAAAATGTTCTGAGCGCAACTTTATTAATATTTTCATACAAATTGCTTCAATTCAATGCCTCATACCAGGGTTGCAAAATAAAATTAACTTATCATCGGTGTGAGAAGTGCGTGTCAAAGTAATTAATAACGATGGGAGTGCGTCCATGTCTGATGCACCACCATAGAAGGCGAGCAAATATATACAAAAGGTTGAGAATGCGAATGTTAGTCACTTTCACAGATGGTTTAATATTTAACGCAATGTCAAATGTATAAAGGAACAATCTAAGTACCAAAAGAGTATAACCCAATTAAAATACCGAAAAGAGTAATTCATAAAAACAATATCGATCATCTCAATGATTTAGCACTTAAATTTCTTGGTAAAGTAATTATTAATTTTACCTAGAAGATTAAAATATCATTTTCATCCTAATTAATCTTCTTTTTTGCTTCATTATTTTTTTGATTAAGTTCATTGTTACGTGACGCAAAACCTCTTGGAAACTTGTTAATTAAATAAAGAACCACTATGGTTATTAAAGCAATTACACGAAGAGCTTCCTCTTATTTGGAAAATAAAAAAGCCAGGGAACGAATAAACAGCTGTCAGTTAAAAAAAAACATCTTGTGTGGAAGCTCAGCAATACAACGATATCTAGACTATATCAAAATTACGTAACTCTGGCATAAGACTTCGATAGATGTTTGTGGAATTGATGAGTAGAACAAATTTTTATTTTGATACTCTTAAGTCTGATAAAAAGTATATGAATTATGAAAATATTTAAGATTAGAAATACGAGTTTTTAAGGGAAGCTAAAAATAAAATACAGAAAAATAATTTTATTAATCAATTTTATTTTTGCCCCAATTTTTTTTCTTATCGCTTCTTACTAAATTTTAAAAAAATATGCGATTTTAATAAATTGCAAATCACTTTTTCAAGAAAAAGATTCCCTACAACTTAACCATTTCCAATTTTCGAAAATGAATAAATTATTATCAAATTCAGCAATTTGTTTATAAAAATTTCGTTTTGGAAAATATTCAATTAATGGTTTCAGCCATTAAAGAATTTATTTTTAAAAATCAGAAATGGTGAAGTTGTGGGAAATCTTTTCTCTGAAAAAATGATTCATGATTTATTAGAAACGCATAATTTTTTAAAATTTGGTAAGAAGCGGTAAGAAAAAAAGTTGGATCAAAAATAAAATTTATTAATAAATATAATTATAAATAACTGGCTTATATCGACCCTCAATAATATTAATAGATAGATGATTTTTTACTTTGGCTTTAGGGTCCAGAAATAATGTTATTTACATTATTAATTATAACATTATTTCTGGACCCTAAAGCCAAAGTAAAAAATCATCTATCTATTTATTAATAAAATTATTTTTCTGTGTTTCAAATTTTTTTCATGTAAAATAATCTTTTCTCTTTCAAAATAGCCCTTCAATGATAATACTACTATTCTTGAAAGCAAAATTATCTATTTTTGCTACCTTAAAAATAATTTTTTCCTCGAATCGACAAGATTGTAGAATAGTTTTTTAACACTTCAAGTCTAGGTTGTATGATAAAAAAAACTTTATTTTACATAAAACATATTTTTTTGTGATATTGGCTCTTTCATTTTCAATTAATAAATTGTGAACAGGGGAAATATTTCGTTCAAATAAATCAACGGAAGCAGTCATTCATTCAGTGCAAAAGGTTTCGTCAATGTGGAAAATTAAGTCCTACTTTGTCTTTGACAACTGAAACTAGTTTACAAAAAGGGAATTAAGTTACAGTTTAAAGCGTGAAATATAAATCGCTATTTCTGAGATGGATTTAATTTATTGTTTTAAAGTAAAGTGGTAAAACCTGTAATCTTATCTGGTCAGCATAGTCACGATATTGGGAAATCTCACATGAGTCATTATATCTGCTAGATAACTCTATTTCAAATTTAATTATAATTTTTATTGAGATTGAATCGCCAAGAATGAACAATAAAAGGAAATAATAAAATCCTAATGAATTTACCAAATTGATTAAAACCAATTTGATCTAAACTAAGAATAACTGTAATAACAGTTTTTCTTTTAGGTTTTTATGATTAGGATTTCTTTAATTTTGGATTTTATTAAAATTTCCAAAATTCTTTACGTTTATATTTTAATTTTAAATATGACTTATATCGACCCTTTAAGGCCATGGATCAATCAGACCACGTGACTAAATTATACATTGATTCGTTCATGTAAGACAAAGTTGACAGACGTTCTCTATCGTGTTCTGTAGTATTTTCCAAATTTTCAGGAAGATATTTTGTAAAAGAAAAAAGTTATCTTACACGAACTTTTACAGGAATTTGGTCACGTGATCTGGTTGATCCATGGCCTTAATAATAATTTTCAATCGTTCTTGAGGTCATAAGTTGGTTTTAGGGTCCAGAAATAAATAAACACAAAGTTACATCCCCTTTCAAACGTTTCGACTCTAATCAGAGTCCTCATCAGTGAACTTTTATTTCTAAAAATACTAAAAAACCAAAATAAAAGTTCATTGATGAGGACTTCAATCAGAGTCAAAACGTTTCAAAATATATAACTTTATATTTCAATACATCAAATTTGTAAAGTCTGATCATTGGAAGCTTTCAAGTTTTCAAATAAATCATTCTTTAGAATTTAAAGTTGAAAAGTCTTGAATTTTGAAAGTTATGTTTTCCAAAGGCGTTGAGAAAATGTATCGAACTAAATGATTCCTGATTAAAATAGCAGAAATGTTTCAATATATCCGGTGGGCGCTATAAAGTCAATTTGTCATTATAACACTATTATTAGTATCGTCATTATTTGGTTGTTTTCTGTTGTGCTATTTCCGGAAGCCTGAGGCTATGTCGATCTACTTCCCCGAGAATCGCGAAATCTCGCATCTCCTACTGGATTTTTAGAATGTTTTACACCACCCAAGTATAATTATTGCATCGCGCATGTCGTGCATTTACTGCGAACTTTACTCCAGGTCATCCTTACAATTTATTTTATTACTTCGTTTACGGTCACAGCCAACGCAAAAGAACTATTAAAAGCGCGGTAACTATTTGAGAGATACTTCCTATTTCGCATTTGGCATCCGACTATGAATAATAAAGGGCAGAGTAGCAAGAAGTTATATACATTTATCAAATTCCATTTCGTCTTTTGTTTTTAATTTTTACCGATGGACCTTCAAATATAAATTTAACAAATATAATAAATTTAAAAGTCTATTTCAGTTATAAGATAAAAAATATTTAGACGTCCTGCTAAAATTTTCACCAGAAGGATAAAACAAGTAGAATAACGATATTAAACTCTTTCTGCAAATTACAAACAGACAAAGAGCTCTCTGAAATATAAATAACTGAATAAATGAAGGGCTCAGCGCCAACGTGACTATGCGAAATTTCATAAGTTATTTTAATATGAATTTCTCAAATTTAAATCTTCCTAGTCTTTTGATTTATTTCCTTTTCTTAGAAAATAGTAATCTGCCCATGAATATTTTTCAATAAACGAACCTATTTAAAATTCCATCAATTTAATACTTTGTTGAAAATACCAAGATAGAATCGACAGAAAAGGGTATAGAAAAATGTTTTTACATTGCGAGAATTTATTACGAAAGATTAAAATTTTTGTCCACGGAGAATAAAGCAAGGAAGGTCGCTGAAGCTTGAAATCTCCGAGTCTGAAGAAATCGCATTGAAAGTTTTATCGTGTCTGAGTTCATCGTTGTGATATCGCGCAAGAAGAAAGACGACGGATATCCCGGTGAATAATCGCGTCGAAAGTGATAAGTGTAATTTATCTTTTGTGTTGAAATCGAGTCACGATACCTGAATCACGAGGAAGGGAGCGATTTCTTCTCGAAAAAGATGAAACACGTACACTCAATCGTGCCTGGGGCATAATATTTGTTGATAATAATTCTGCACTTTCACCCTCTCGTACCCTTAAATCTCCAGAAGAGGCACCCAATCTTGAACGGCACAATAGGAAATACGTTTTCCTTTTCCTCAGAGTTCCAGGATAGTGAAGAAATTTCCAATAAATACTTTAAATTTTAAAATGACTTTAAAACTACAACTTTTTAAAGAAGTAAGGGGCTAGGTATATAAAAACAATAAAATAAAATATATTTTGGGTGTTAAATTTGAATAATTATAATTGCAAGGAAGAGCAAATTCCCATTATCTTGAATTCCATTTTCTTCAGAAACTTCTTGGTTGCTTGTTCAATTTGAATTTTCAAATTGCTTTTGATTATTCACGAAATTTTCAAATTTCTTTTTTTATAACTGCGCAAACGTTCGAGCTCGACCACGATAAAAACTCAACTGTAGTACTGTAGAATACAAGTACGAACATCGTCGGCGCCGCTTCGGACGTCCTTCGAGGTGAAGAGAGGTAAAGAGATGGAGACGCGTCGTGGTTATAAATATTATTAAATAACTCAAGTCCGCATAAAGTACTCGCTAAGAACCTGACGCGTGCCTGAAGCGAACGCCACCTTTTTATCGCACCTAGAAACTTACGCGATAATTATAGATTAAAGATAATTACTTCAAATATTCGAGGGAAGGGTATGAGTCCATTTTTCTCTATAAATTTAGGGATTAAGGTGGTCACGTGACTAATTATTTTAAGTGAGATTATTTATGAACTAATAGTTCAAATGTGTTTTCTTTAGAAGAAGAACTATAAACAATTGAAAAATCTTTCTCGAATATTACAAGTCCAATTAAGTTATTAATGGTGAAATAATAATTATTCCAAATAATTATCAAATATATTTTTTAATAATATGAGGGTGTCTATTCAGAAAATTTAGATTTTGATATGTTCATAATTTAAAAGCCATAATTTATATGAACTTCCAAAATTGTCATGCCTTTGCTCTTATATTTCAATTAAATTTATAATTACTTTTATTTCAAGTTTTTGAATCTAAATCTTGAAATTGAATTTTTGGATGACTAAATGTAGAAGTTTTCTATTCTGAAATTTTTCAAATTCGGAAATCCTAATTATGAAAAATTGTATTTGCTAATTTTCAGACCGGGTACAAATTTACGATCTATTTGTTTAGAAAATTATTTGAATCCAGAAACCTTGATTTGTATGCCTCTAACTTATATTTACTTGGAAAATTATTTAAAATAAAAACTTTCTTCACATATGATTCTAAAAAATTAATTAGGTTCAGATGCTTTCTAATTTTTAGTCTTTATATTTTTTCAAATTGAAATCTGCAGGATTATTTTATCTTGAAAGCATTCAAACTTGAGGGAACTAATTAAATAATTAAAATTCGATAATTTTCCAAAAACTCCCGATATTTATATGCTTTTTCATATTTCAAATTATAAAACTTTACTTCAATAAACGAATAGTGAAGCAGCACAATTCAAACACATAATTTTTTCAGCTTTAACGCAAGCTTCTGCAGCTACATGGAATTTCCTAAACTAATTATGTTGGGAAGTCAGAGCGAATGAAATAAAACTTCAGAAAGCTGAGATACATAAGAGAGTCATAAAAGTGTACAGCAAAATTTTTTTTCTCAATAAAATAAGAGAAAATTAACGTTTTGGAATCTACGAAATCTAATTTTTATATTTTCATAAAATTCAAATAATCAATTCGTATTTCATTGTAGATTTAAAAAGTTTAACAAATAAAAAAAAAAGTTCTCTTTTGAAATCTAGCTATTGAGAAATACATGGGAATTATAGCTTATAGTTAAAAACTAGTAATAAGCTGCTGAGGATGATTGAAATATGCAATAAAGGTAACTGATGAAACTTATCGATGGACGTTAATGAGTGCAATGGAAATGATTAATTCACCCCAGGATACATTTATTTGCCAATTAATTTCAGGAGATCTTGATCACCACAAATTATATCTAAAGAGCAATAATAACATCCAATCAGTAATTTCCAGTGCTAATGGATCAATTTGCCAAGAAGCGAATCTGCTGTTTATTGAGTTTTGAATCAATGTAGAGAATATTTATTTTCCTCCAAAATTAAAATTGAAGTTTGATTGGGGTAAATTTTTGAAATTAATTTTGTGCTTTTATTAATTGGAAAAAAGAAGTATCAATATACATAATATTGATAAATGAAAAGCTTTTGATTTGGAGCATTGAATTACTCATTAAAGTATCCAATTTAGACCAATCAAATTTCTACTGCTTTTAAATCCGAAGCGTTGCTATGTTGATGTTTTAAAAAGTTTGTTAAATCAAATAACAAATAATTTAAATTTAATGTACCGAAATTCCAAGTACTTTTAAAGTCGAATAATTTAAATTTGAAAGCTCTTCTTTTGAATTTTATGTTTCTTTTAAATTCTAAATAGGCTTTTATAGTTTCAAAGTACAATTTCCAAATTTTTAATTCTCTAAAATGAAAAGCACTGTTGTTTTAATTGTTTTGAATTTCTGTTGTGTCAAATTTAAATTAAGTATAATATCAAAGTGATTTTCGAGGTGTTCCACAACTTTTTATCTAGAAGTCTTAAATTTTAATTGTTTCAATTTTATGTTTTTAAATTTTAAAATCTCCAAATTCGATTAGTAGAAGCCATCAAGTTTAGAAAATTTCCAAATCTTCAGTTTTCTGTAAGTCAAAATTAAAATTCTTCGAAAATTGGATAAATTTAAAATTTCATCATTTAATCTTTTAAAGTTTCCTAAACGATTAGAAAATTTCACTCCTGACATTGAAGAATAGGGAATAAATTATAAAAATAATGTATTTGCTTAGATGAGAAAAATAGGACCAACACTGTAAATAAAGACCAGACTATATGTCTATTTCTAGAAGAATCAGCAAACGAGAATTCAAGTTTGAAATCGTGATTGCTATGAGGGTAACGTTCTTTGAGAGAGAACGTATATATTTATTCCTGTTTACGGGCAACGACCCATAAATGTGCAAATAAAGTGCAAAGGTGGATACTTGGGGAAGTATATATTTCCAAAGATCAATATCCCTCCATAGATTAATTATCGAACACAAAGGTCACACCCGCTAATCAGAATGTCTTAAAACCTAAAAATAGGAGACGGCAGGTGTGCCAAGTGCGGTGCGTACCAAGAGCAAATTGCCATAGGTCGTACTATGAACGGACGATCGTTTGGAGGCTGCGAACTGGTCAAGGACACGTTAGTACTGCTGGTGCGTATTGATCGAGTGTAGACTTGGGGCACACGTTCGAGAACCAAATGCTGGATACGCCAGAATCCGGCACAAATGCTGCCTTTTTGCGATCTACTCTATCTCCTACAAACTCGCAAACCATCTAAGAAAGCCAGTGAATTGTTTTTTTTTTCTGTCAAAGACTTGCAAGATGACGATGAGCGAAGATGAAGAGAGACTGGAGGGGTCTGCAAGGACTCTTAAGCACAGTTGTTGCGAAACTATAATCCTTCAAGATCCAAGTCTACTTGAACGAGAGCATAAAAAAGCGCTCTAGCGTTTAATTTACTGCAAAGTTTAATTCTTCGGTTTACAACGAATTAACGAGTTGAATCACACAATATCTGAAATAGAATAAATAAAAGAGAGTTAAAATTGTAAATTTATGGATGAGGATACATTGTAATTGAAGTTTTAACTAATTCAAGTCAACCCGTTGCTGAACGTAAAAATAATGTTTCTAATCCCGAGAGAAATAAATTCAAATCAGGAAAGCTAATTTTTATAACTGCAAGATTTTTTACTAAAACTTAAATACAAGCAACAGTTTATGAAAATTGTAAGAGGTCTTTGGAAATAAGACACAAGAGTTTATTAAGAAGTAGAGTGAATTAGCCTCGAGCGCAAAATCCTATTTTGTTCATTTCACTTTCTGTCATGGAAGTAACCTTCATATTGTTCAAGGTAGTACTTTTAATTCTTCAATCGTTTGTAGTCTGAGAATTTAAAAAATTCAAATTATAGAAATTCAAAACACTTTTAAAAGTTGAAATATTATTTTCCCAATTTAGTAGTTTTCGAAGTTTTATTGGATGATTTATAAATTGACAAATTTTTCAATGTGGACGATTTTAATTAATTTAAACTTAAAGTTCTTTCAGAAAAATTTTAAAACCTCACACTGACTTAATTACAAATTCTCACAAACATATGTTTCTAAAATTTTAAAATTAAGTATAAATAATTCTAGATGGTATGACTGAATCATATCAAAAGTTTATAAACTACATTCGAATCGAAGAAATTGATAATCTCAACAAAAGTGAAAAATTATTTCAATTATAAATTTCGAAGAAAGTACAAAAGAAAGGAATATCACTCATCGTGAAAAAAAGATACTAGATGATAGTATCTGAAACAGTTTTCTTTTCTAGACTTGCGGTATTGTTAAGTGATGAAAGATACAAAAGAATGTGATAGTCAATATCCGAGTAAACTGATCATATTAAGATTGCTTTATCCTGAATAAGATATATAAATTAAATCAACACCAAACAACACAAAATGTTTCTGGATAAACAAGCAAATTGAATTGATTTAATTTTCTTTTTCATTCACAAACTTTACATTCTTTTGAAATCCCTGAAAGTCATCTAAAATATTTCAAGGTATTCTAAAGTTTTCAGTCTATCTTCAAAATTATCTCAAATTATATGTAAGCCCACAAAATATTTCAAACTCCATTGTAAATATTAATAAATTTCTTAAATTTGTTTACAATAAAATGAATTTCCTTCCCAAATTTTCCATTCTCATACTTTTCTAATTTCAAATTTGATAGGAGGAACGTAGGATTAATTGAATTCGAGCATGTCAAATTTAAATATTCCAAATGTAGAAAAATCCAAGTAAGCCAAAACAACTGATGAGTAAATTAAAGAAATTAAATTAGCATTAAAGATCAATCAACCGTTTTCCATTTCAATGGAATTTTGAAAACAAAGGCCAACAATTACCGATGGGAGCAGGTATTAATTTCAAAACCTTACTTTTATTTTACCTTAAGGGCATGTGATATTTGAGAAAAGTAGAAAGTTCATGTGAACAATCTGGTCGTTTCTACATGCTTGTGTCCAAAATACATAAAATTTTGTTTTTAAAATTTGAGAAATGGTAGAGAAGATAAAAACAGATGTAGATAGACTACTTTTGGCTTTAATAATGAAAAAAAATGTCTGATACATTTTGCTAAAATTGAACGATTTTTCATTTTCCAAACCAAAAGTAGTCTATCTACTTTCGTTTTTAACTTCCCTAATACTTCTCAAATTTTACTTACTTTTGACACAAAACATGTAGTAACCCAAAATCAATCAAATTTGATAATTTCTTAAGTATCAAATGCCCTTAACTTAGCTTGAAAGCATGATTTGAAAGTCTGCTTATCTCTGGAAGTTTCTTGTTGACTTTCTTGAAAATAAGTCAATACTCACCGGTATCTTCGGAGGTGACGGATGTTTGTTGAGCGATTTGAACGCTGGTTTGCGTGGGCGGCGGCTTCCTGGACGGCGATGTTTTACAAGACGCTGTGGGCGGTTGCTTGAGGGCGCTGGTGGGCACTAAACCTTCAGGAGCAGGTTCGACTTGACCTGGTGCCGAAGCCAATCGCACGAGAGTCCATTCGGCTCCTATGCTGCTGGTACTTCCGCTTCCGTTCTCCAGAACTTCGACCTGCTGACCCTTGGTAACGGACAATTCCCTCGACCCAGGAGCCGCCGAATGGTCTGCGACAACCCAGGTCACCTCTGCCACTCCAGTCTGAAGAGAAAAAACATTTTCAAAAACTTAATTCTTTTAGAAAATTTGTCAAATGTATTATAATTTTTCAAGCATAGAAATTATGTAAATATCATTCATCTGGGAAAAAGTAAAAACTTGCAATTTTAACAACTTTTAGTAGTCTTGCTAAAAAAAGTTATTTCAACTTCAAAACTTTACTAATATTTTCTGACTAAATGTGTAGTTGAAAATTAATTGCTATTACGTGAATAAATTACGTTAAAAATATAAATATTTCTAACAACGAAAATTTTTAATTTTTAACAAGTGCAACGGTCACAAAGTATGTTCTTTGTTTTAATTTGCTTTTATTAAGTCATGATTAAGTCAACGTGTTTCCATTTAAGCTCCTTTTTAAAGATGCAAAAGGATATTACTTTTGAGATTGATTTTTCTTTTTATTCCAAATGTTATTTATATATTAAATATATTTAAATTGGTTTCCAAATTCCAAAACTTCTTTCTTTCTTCAATCACCAAAATGCATTCAAATTATAATAATTTATTTAGGTATACGATATTATGTGGCTTCACGGATATCTATTTTGAAACAAAATTAATGTTGGGATTTCTGTTATAAATTATTATTTTACATATAAAGTTCAAAAATAAATCATTTTTGTTTATTCAAAATTTTTCCATAAAAAATAATTTTTTATCATTCAAACGATATCATCAATAATAATATTGCAATTCTTGAAAGCATAATAAAATATTTTGTCCCGCAGCGAATTTCTAGACAAGGCAACTATTTTATTACTTTTATACATTAATGTTGTAAAATCTTTGCAATTCAATTTTGTAATCGATTTTAATTTTTCTTGCAGTCTTAAAGAAGAGCAAAGCTTGTGTTTAAATGCATTGGCTCAATAACAACAAATAAAAAAACACATCTTGACCGTTTTAAGACCTCAAAACCTTCCCAAATTATTGGAAGTAGTAGAAAAATATAATTAAATCAAATTTTAATTGCGTTTCCAGAGATTTGAATTACTCGAGCGGAGATCAAAATTGCAGCTCCACTTTCATAATCTACTGAGTAGAGTACGCTCGAATTCGTATTCAGAAATTCACACACATATAATAAAGCCCATTGTTTTAGCAAAAACAAGACCCCTGACATCAAATGAATGCATTAACCTGGATTATAAATTACAATTTAAATTCGCAATTAAATTAGGTAGCGTATTATTGAAAACATAGTTTTTAATGATAGCAATTTTATTTTTTATTCCTATACAAATCATACTGCGCTATTTCGTTAAATAAGTGATGCAGAGAGCCCGTCAGAATGTAAAAATAGAAAGCGTTTTCCCCTTTAATTCTCAACTGTCATTGTTTTTCTCTTCATGCATCAGCTAATCTTCTAGGTAGAATGTTATGCGCCAGTTTTTTAAAAGATTTTAAACTTTCATGAAGAGAATAAGGTCATCTATTATCAAAATATAAATGATAAAAGTGAATATGAACCTATTCTATTTACATTAATTGTTATAAACTAAAAATTCTTTAACGATTTCGTCAAAAGTGTCAAATTTCGCACTCTGAGTTCAGGGGAAAAAGTGAGTAAATTTGAGATAATTCAAGTATTATGCGTTAAAGACTTAATAGACTGGCACTAACAAATATTGATTAGATTTTAATATCACAAGGCAGTTGGGAAGCATTTTTTTCTTTTTCTAGACAGGTCTTTTAACGTCTATCGGGAACTGCTCACACGTCAGTTTTTTGTCAAAGAAAACTAAGAGTAATAAAGTTGTTACGGCAAATCATTGACAGTTGCCAATATTCAATAAAAATGTGTACAAGACAAATGGATACTAGAAGAAACGTTTTCTTAAGAAGTAACTTAAGAAGCTGAGGACTGTCGACTAATAAATCGATTTTAATAATTCAATAGAGCAAATAACGAGCTACTCAAATTGGAGAGAATTACACGGATAGCTATTCATCAGCATAATTCCTTAATTCAATTGAATAGAAATAAAATCAGAAAATGTCAAAAGCAGACACTTTACCCGTCGAAGCATTCAAGCCCGCGCGAATAAAGAAGAGACAGTAGTGACAAACAAGTATTGTGTAACTCAGGAACTCGAAATCGTTCAACGAATGGAAGTGAACTGTTTAGCTTTGTTTATTTAGCAGCTTTTATAATCGAACGAGCCACTGGGTTTTCCTTGATGGTGGTATCTATATGAATCCATCATAGAATACCAAAAGGATATCGACGTGCACAGAGGCCTCGAGATAAGGGAATTAAATGTAAAACCATGCATTCGAGGCTGACTGAACAACATGGTGTCATACTGGTCGATATAAAGCTATGATGCTTTCACGAGCGAAAGATAGTCTTTGAATTTGCAGACCGCCGGAGCGAGTAATACGTTACTTTTGCCCCTTTGGCTCTGGCGATCTCGAAACCTTCATTCGAATAGAGTCCTCAAGCCCTAAACCTGCAACTCGTCCCCTCGTTAGCTTGGAAAATCGGCCAAGATCAAGAGGACATCGATCCATCGGCGTCCTTCGACTGAGAAAACATCGCAACTAGAAAATCACGATGTTGCAACTCCCAAGTGAATGATCAACCTCAGAGACTTCTACCAATTACGTACTCTTGCGACAAACAATTAGCTGGAAAATCTCGCTGCTCACTGGAAAATGAAGAAAAATAAAAATGAATAAATATGTCTATAAAAGATAAACCCTTTAACTTAATTGTCTGGAAAACATGATTTTATTTTTGCAAAACATTAGTTTCGAGAATTATTCAATTTTGTAACCATTCTTTTAGAGAATTGAAAGATTAAAAATAATGAGTACTTTACATTTAAAGCTATACATTTTGAAATAAAAATAAACATTTTATTTGATTAAAAATTCGAAAACTTTGGAGCGCAAGTTTTTAAATTGTGTGTATCAATTAAAAATGTTTAATATTTCCTTTTAAAAATCTCAAACATTTAAAATATTCTGCTTTACATTTTAATTAGTAAAAAATTTAGGACTCTTAAATTATGTCTTTTTTAATAGAGTAAGATTGATGCCAAAAATACTTTTTATAAAATCTTGCAAATTATTTATTTCTAGACTTGTGACCTGTAAATCATTTTATTTTCGAAATCCTAGAATCTAGAATCCCAGTAGTCCTATCACCGCTTGGTTTTGCTACTTCAGTAACATTTTCTTCTTCATTATTGGTCTCAGGAGTCCTTGTAATACTGAAACTTCATCCCTCTTACGAGGGAACGGTAAAGGACCTCGCATTATGAACTAAATTAATTTTATTTATGGGGTCAGGGGCATCAAAGAGATCTAGATAATATTTAAGCATTCATTTTTGTAAGTCTTATTTCATCAACGAAATTTTACTACTACTCTATCCATTCTAAATCTGATGTATAGAAGTATTAGTCACTTCTCTGAAATTTCTTCAAAATAATATAGTAATATAAGAATCACTTGATATTCTAATCATCTAAGCTAGTAAATTGTAATCATTGTTTAAATTTCCATCCTTCACATTTTCTAAAATAAAGTTTGCAACACATGTAATAAAACAACTTAAAATCATTAAAATAAACTGTTAGTAACCTTATTCTCAAAAGATATAAAATTATAATCTCCTATTTTCCGAAAAGTTTTTGATATTCAAGTTCCAATATTATCAGCCTTTGATTTATGAATTTTCGAGACCTATAAAGTTGTATTTAAAATATTTTAAGGTATTTTGAAACATTCCAAAGTTTTAGGAGTCTGTCCTCAAAACATTTTTAATTTTTTGATCCAATATCTCTAGCATCTTTTAAATTCAATCGAAATATTTCTAAATCTCTTGAAATCTAAATTATCCTATTCCTATTTCTTTTAATTTCAAATTTAATAATTATCTTTAAATTCCCTACACTTCACACGTTCAATGATTAAAAAATTAGAAATATAGAAGATTAACAGAATGTTAAATTAATTGAATTGAAGCTTAAAAAATTCTAAAATAAAAAAAATATAAAAATATTGACTATTTAAAATAAAAGCTCGTATCTAATCGATCGGAATGGTCTATAAACGAATTAAAATGTCCAAGTGAATGATTGATTAAAGATAAAAAGAAAGATGATGTTCCAAAGTCGTGAGTTATAAGAATTAAAAGGCGTGCTCTTGATGCTGGAGGCGACGACAAGGGAGGTAAATATACATAGAAAGAACTCTTGATTCTCTTTAAAACCTGAGCCGGTGAACCGGAGTCAAAGACAAAAGGACACGCTTAGGATGACCCTCGAACTTTTTATTTTCGTTCCTGCGGCATCGAGCTTAAAATTTCTAGGTTTATTCTGTACAAAAAAAGATTTAACCCCAGAAAAAAGTTTTTTTTATATGATCCTAATTAATTTCCTCTTTTCAGGAAATTTAGTTATTTGACTTTTATAAGTTAATAAATCTTCTGTAAAATTTATCTTGTGAGATAAATTAATCTCTACCTGATATAGAATTTATCATTATTTAATTTCACAAAAAAGTGGACAGTATCAAGTAAGATTTCGTGAAATAATTACTCTTTCTGAATCAATTTTGGATTCAGTCAAAAGATTTATTTCAAATTGTACTATACTTCCTGAAAATCTGCTATTATGAAAACGGGCAACACCTACATTCCATTTTTTACTTTCCTCAAGCGAGTATTTTTTGGCGAGTGATAGTTTCAAATCAAAAGGAACAAGCTAAACTGATTTGACTAAGATAAGAAAGTAAAAATCTCTAAGAGATAATTTTTCAATTCATCCCCTGACATTTAAAGAGAATTCTCAGCTGTTGAGCCGATCGATGGAGGAAAATCAGCTGCACTTTGGTGCCGGGCATTCCCAGGGTTTGCATGTTCTTCGACCTGGAGGTCGGTGTACTATTCCGAGGAAGATGAGGAGTACCTGATACCTGGGAGAGGGAGGGTTGTCGACGCAGGAGTCGAGCCTGAAAGGAGCTCGGGGTATCGATGGTGTGTTGCCGGGCTAGCGCGGGATGCGGCGGTGCCACCGAGCCTTGTCGAAACCATGGCAAGGATATCTTTCGTCGCGCCTTCTGTACGATCGTTGCCGGTTTCCCGGCCGGTGATGTCATCTCAGAAGACGTTGATTTAAATCCGAGGACGACGGAGACGACGACGCATTGTATCCGAGGAGTTGGCCACGGCTATGCCGAATCCGGCCATCCTCAGACTCTTGTTTTTTACACACACTCCCGATTGTTTCCCAACTCTCTCCTGAGAATTCCCTAGATAGTTTTTTTTCTGTCTCTTTTTCGCCGGATCAGGGAGACTGGAGTTCGACCAACTAGCCAAATGTCGCGTCTGTTATGCGTTCCGTCGTTTCCTCTAGACTCGCCACCGGCGACGGCGAGACTGCGGCTCTCGAATCGAGGATTCGCATCCAACGTCCTCGTCCCCACCGCCTCTTTGCAGGGAGGACGACGTTGGGATCGGCGATAGCTAACGGAGAAGTCGCTGCGGTGCGTGGACTTTACTCAGGGAGGATACGCTACGCCTGCGCCTCGTAAACTCACCGGGACGTTTTTCTTTAAGCGTAGTGATAACTGATTATTCCCTTCCTCAGCGTAAGTCAAATCAAACGAATAGCCAGAAAAAAGTCCAAATACAGATATATATTTTTGATTAAAATTGTCTAAACTAATTTAAAGATTGAGGAAAAGATCAACTTGGAAGGAATGGATGAAACTAAAAAATAAATTGAAACAAGTAAAACATAATGAAGCTATTGAATACTGAATTACTTAAAATTTTGAAATTACTCGTGTTCGATTTTTTAGATGATAATTCGATAGATCGATTTATCTGATATTTACGGGAATGTGAAATGATCTTTAAAGCTTATAAGAAATTCTAGTCCATCCAAGAGGGAATCCATTTGACCCATTTCAGATGCATCTTCGATTTCAAATGGATCAAATACCTCTAGATATGATTAGACATTCTTGAGAAAATTGGTATCTAGGGAATTACATAGAGTTTTCATAAAAACCTAAAAGTTACAGGCCAGGCATTTTTAAAATTCAAATGAAACTAATTTAAAGGTTCTCGTATTTAAATAAAAGAGATTCAAGCTCAAAAGCACGAAATTATAAAAAGAGTTTGAAATTCAAAACAACTATAATAGAATTCAAATCCGAAAGAAAAAGCTCCAGAGCTTGAAAATGTTTACTTTAATCAAACCTAAATTAGAAAGTATTTCAATTTGGAATATTGCAAATAAAAACACCAAATTGTATCTAAATTTTGAAATTTAAACATCTATATATTTCAAGCACTAAAAGTTAACTATTAATTTACAAACTATTAAATATAAAAAATAATAAATTCAAAAGCATCTTGTTATGTAGACAAAAAGCTTTCAAATTCAAAAATCTCAGGATCGAAAAGTTATGAAATTTTGTATTTCTTTCTCACAGCATCTGAGTTTAACAGCATTTATCTCATAAAATCATCAGATAAAGTTATCTGAAAATTGAAAGAAAACAAAGGTCAAGGTTATAAAAACTTAGATTGAAAGATGCTCATTATATAAATGTAAAAAATAAGATAGTTTAAAAAACTGTTTTTAATTTTAAATTCCTATCAAACGCGTTCTCTTTGGTTGGAGACTATCTACTCTACTGAGCCAGAAAATTAGGTTTCATCTCAGTAAAACCCCTTTAAAAATACCACCGGGAATACGCGTTTGTTCAACATACAGATGTGACGTTTGAAACAAAGCCGACAGAAGTTCTCTGCAAAAAATCGATTCCACAATCGGTGCGGATTACTAGAGAACTCATCGCAACCCAAAGCACGCGTCCACATTGAACTTGTTATCTATTTGACAGGAATGTCTGATAGCAAGTCTCATCCTTAACAATCTACAACTTTAATGACTCTGTAGAGACTTGTGAGTTTTCGAATCCGCAATGCGGAAAAATAAACGAAGGTAGACCAGTAACGAAACACACATCTACATTCAAAACAGTATCTCATCTAAAAGACATTACGTTTTTTCTTTTGATAAATCCAACTTCAATTACTAACTACAAATAAAAGCGAGTTTACAAATCAGTCAATTTAAATTTACAAACTAACTTTAAAATTCAAAATCATAATTTATGAAAATAAAATTCTTTCAAGTTTAAAATTTAGTTTTTCCTACAAAAAAAAAATACAATATTTTTCTTTGCGAATGCTCTGTGATTTCAAATCTTGAAATAACATATAAATCATTAGAGACTGCAATCGCATCGGCACCGTTCGAGCCTCGTTTCAATTAATCCATTAACGCCACCACTCACTCATATTGTTCGCATTAAGGAAAACTATCTGCTATTTTCATTCGCAGATCTGAAGTATTTAATGATATACCCACTTGCAAAATCAGTTAATGTTCATCCAATAAATATTGCAAACAAAAATTTTTAATTTAATTGAAAATAGATTACTTTTCTATTCTTAGCATAAGTAAAATGATAAATTCTTTAAACCAATAACGAAATCTTACCTTGTCCGAATCTGTAGTATTCGTTGACCCAAAGGATGCCAATGAATTCCTGTCGAGATTCTCGACGCTGTCGTCAAGGGATGCGCATTCTTCCAAATCCCTACTGGATCGTTGACTGGAACTCTTTTTGGCGGGACTCTTAGGCATGCTTAGACTAAAGTAGGTTTCCTGAATGACCTCACGAAGTCTTTTCACCCACAGCTGCTTTGCCTCCAGGGAATTGGCTCGCAGCACCACGCGAGTGTCGCTCGTCGGCGCTCGTCCAGTCCAAACAGCGAATTTACATTCGTCGCCTTCTATGTGCTCCGTAACACCTAACTCAGATGTCATCAATCTACTTTTATAAATATATTTAACCTGAAAAAATGAATGCAAAGTTAATATTTGTATTGCTTATAATTTTCGAATAACTTAACTCGGATTACTTAAAATTTTTAAAAACACTAACTTTGCCAGCAGAGTCTTTCACTTCTTTGCTAAATAGAAGATACAGTTCAAAGAGAAAAATGTGTCGGTCTCGGCCTTTTCTGATTAGTTGCTTAGGATCCCAAACTGTGAATGCGTCTTGTAAAACTGCGTCTCCGAGGGTATCTAATCTGACGTCGCATCCTTCTAGTAGGCTTAAATGTAAGGCATCGTTAGCTTTTTTAGGCACATTCAGCATGACTTCGAGGCCATCTTTGATTTCTCCCTGACCTTCTTGGCAACAAGCCTGGATGGATAAAATTTGATTTCCAAAATTAATTTTCAGGTTTAAAAGAATTTGAATTACATTAAAAACTTGTGAGGTTGTTAAAAAGTTACCTGAAGGTCCTTCAAGAGCAGCTGATATTTTGTAATCCTCTGCACTGGTTTGATTAAGTACGCAGCAATCGGATGTTCTACTCTGTGTTTTCGTTGTAAATCTTCGAACCAATTGCCACCGTGCGCAACCAACAACTGATTGCTCTCTGGTTTGTTTTTACAGTACGTAACGTACATGTCGAACTTTGCAGCCTGTCGAAAACATTAAATATTCAATATACTCATTTAAAATAATTATTTAAGGTGGCTTGACCGTTTGGTGTCGTATGAAGTGAGGGGCACCGTGGGGGCACGTGTTACATGAATGCTCATTGCTACTTATTTTTTTAATAATCATATGTATTATAGTTACATCTGAGTAGAAGGGTAAGAAATCACGGAAATGTCCCCTGAAAAAAGTGATAGTAAAAATTTATTAGTTTCACCTCGAGGCGGTTTTTTATATTCTGTACTCTTTTCGCAATTTTCTCTTGATTGAAGTCGTTAACCCTTTGTTTTTATAATACTAATAGATTCCTCGAAATCGAAAGTACTATTATATATTTGATTTATGGGGACTTGTGTTTTGTTCCGGAGTTTCGCCGATTTTGATGAGGAATCCCATAAGACTACGTGTTAAACTGACATTTTTTCGGTAGCGATTTTTTCGGCATTGACATCGTCAACCACGGTATTTCTTTTTTCCAAATGAATCTAGCATATTTTATAAAGATAATCTCTAAGTTTCAGAGCAATCTGTAATTTTTTTCAAAAACGCTCAAGCCACCTTAATACTTTATTTTTATATATTCTTCTTACTTACCCAAGTCACAAAACAATGTCCAACGTCTTCGGGCATAGTTTCATATTTCTCGAGTTCGCGCAAAAATATATCACAGTGAAAACGGTGAATCTCTTCCATGTTACTGAAAATAATAGATTCCCGTCCTTGCAGGCCATGTGGAACATTTCCTTTCCCATTTCTAGTCTCCTCTAAAAAGCATCGTATACAAGTTTCTAAATCTTTTACATAAGTACGCTCCGTTTGCAGGAGTTCGGCCATTATGAATCTGGAGAAGATGAAACAAATACATTGTTGATATAAGTCGACAATAAATGAGAAATAAATAAAGGATATATATGAAGAAACTCACTCTTTTCGTCGAGCGGATCTCCTTTTTTCCTCGTTTAGCTCCTTTAAGTCCTTTCCTTTTATTTTCTCTTCTAATAACGGATCTGAGTTTCTATCAATAGATAGATCTTTGTGACTATCGTCGGACTGGATTCCTAAATCATCTTCGATTTGATTTTTGTAACGGTCCATCCGCATGCTGAAGTCCTTGTATCGTTGATCGACTTCCGCGACAGATTTTTTGATTGCGGCAGCATGAACATGGCCCTTCTCCACTAAATTATCCGCAAGTTGAATCAATAGCTTTACTCTTTCTCGATATTCCTGAAATAATAAAAGCTATGTAAAATCGTCACCAATTGAAATGGCGTGCTACTTGGCAAAGTGTCGATTCTATTCTACGTATTGTGCCAACCAATGACGCTATCGGCTGTCTTTAGAGGGAACAAATTCTATCGCACAAATGTCGCACATTTAATTTTACTGCTAATAAATGTTTATTTTTTCACCATAAGAATATAAATGTAGAAAAAGAAACAGGGATTGCAATTTATATTTATCCAAACCTGAATTAATATTTTTAAATTGATTTTTGATAACTTTTTTCACATTATTACAATTTACAAATATTATAAATTTAAATTTCCTTACCTTAAAATATCGTACAATAAATCAAATTTAGCATTTATGATGTTTAAAAATTCTTTCTTTCATGATTGTATCAACTTTTTAGAATTTTTTCACAATCAATTCAAACAAATTTTTATTTACATAATCTTCTTTGTTTGATACCCTTTTAATTTTCGACATTTGAACATTTCTAATTTGTCATTTGTCTTCGACTTTTGAAGTAAAAATTTGGGAATTCAAATCTCGTGTAAAACCAATAGCTTCGCTTTGATGATTTTAAAATATTTGCAGAGTTAGAAGATTTAGACAATTCAAAAAACTGAAAATTATTTCAAGAGATGTTTAGAGTTCAAAATATTTAAATATATTTTGACTAAGCGTAGATGATTTTGATACATTTTTTATAATTCACAAAAGATTTTCAAAATAAAAAATGTAATCAGAATGTTCCAAACTGTCCTGAAGATCTTATACAATATTTAAAGGGAATTTCAAACATATCAGAGCGAATTTCCGAAAAAAACTTCGAGGAATCCATAAATGTAAAAAATATACAAATTAGCAAATTTGAAGACGAACAATGAAAGTAAATTGATTTGGAAATTCAATAATATTTTTCTTGTAACAAATACCAGAAACGTTTAAATGTGGATTGATTTACAATTTTCGAAAAAAATTGCGGCTCATAAAATGAAGATTTAAAATCTATTACCTTAGCTTCTCCCTTAAATTCGTTGTGCTCGTGAAGCCGCTGTTCAGTTTCAAGACGATTTTTTCCAGAATTGGCATGCGTCGCAAGATACACTTCTGCCTTCTCCCTGAT
The DNA here is from genome assembly GCA_030998225.1 of Diplolepis rosae. Lineage (NCBI taxonomy): Eukaryota > Metazoa > Arthropoda > Insecta > Hymenoptera > Diplolepididae > Diplolepis > Diplolepis rosae. Next base: position 10,172,765 of record JAPYXD010000701.1, read on the forward strand.
CCATTCAAGAGTTTGCTTGGCGCTTCGCTCGAAAAGCACGTACTGATGGCACTGATCCAATCGTTTCTTTCGTTGTGTCCAATACTCAAGTACCTTATTTTCTTTACTTAGCAGCTCCTCAAGAATACCTGCAATGCGTAAACACGGGCTAAAATCAACAGGTTGCACAGTTAACAACTTTATCTGAAGAATAAAAGATGTTTCTCACAATCTTTTGCTTGTTTACATTCGGTTAATTATCGGGAACGAGAGGAAGACAGATAAAAAGACTAAATAAATGCAAATGACCTTCTGATAAATGACAGGAAAGTTCAGAGATATTACAAGTTAGAAAACTTTTTATGTATCTCGTCAATTCATCAAATTCTTCGTATTACATATCAAATTATTTTTTGAAAAAAATTTACAAAGCAGACAAAGTTACCAGTGCTTGGATGATTTAATTAATTTTTAGAAACCTTACTTTTAACTTTGTTTTCAGATCCAGCACCAGTCGCTTGATAATTGTAGAACTGAAGGCTCCGATTCGTATATTTCAAAAATGTTTCAGCAGTTCGTCGAACCAGAGTACAGGCTTTTAAAAACGCTTCTTTCTGTTCCTGATGTTTTCCAACAAGCGTAGGCACTTGTCCCCCCTTTTCCCCACCAGAACACCAATCTTCGTCCCGTCTATATTCTCGTTCTAAGCTGTCTAAGACAGAGCGCACTTGCTCTGCAGTTTTGTAGAAATTTATGCTCGCTGTCACAAGCTTGTGTCTTTCTTCCGCACATGTCACGAGCTGTTGCCACCTCTTAGTCACTTCTTCGGCGACATCTCGAATGCTCTTTGGATCATAATGACTTGCACTGATCAAAGCGTCTGCCCTGTGCTTAACCTGCGCAAACACCTTGTTAAACAATTTCTTATAACCATTCAAAAGTATAATTCATAATGATAACTGATGTAAAATTTATTAGAACCAACCTGGACCGCAGAAGTGTGAGTTTTCTCAATAGCTTCTTGGAACTGTTCATGTTCTACTCTTAGTTGCTCTGCATCCTGGAGATTTTCAGGAACCCTTAAGGAAGCCTGAAGCATCGCTTCTCCATTCCGAATCCAGTTCCCCACATGCTTAGCCTCTGATTTCAATTGCACCAGCTGAGCAGATTGCTCCAATCGAACACGACGCATTTCTGCAAGATCTTCAGCATCCATTTCCCGTTCATTTAGAAATTCTAAGAGTACTTGAACCCTTGCTGTAGCAGTGTGTTGACCGTCTGCCATAATACAAATACCCGCTTGGTCTAACACTTGAGCGAGTTCTTGTCCCTGCTGTAAGACTTGAAAGGCCGTATTTTGCATATGCGCAACTCCGTCGTTGTGAACACGTAAAAGCTGCTCAGGAGATCCTGCTCGCGGTGGTGCATGAAGTTCCTGAGCCCACATCTCTAGTTGACCGCTCGCTTCCAACGCATCTCTTTCAAAAACTCGTAGTCGAAGACAAAGTTCCAATCGCAGCTTTTTCGTTGCCCAAAGTTCCTCTAATTCTTGCCTCAGACCAGAAAGTCTATCGAGAGCTGATTCCACAGCAGTTATAGAACCGGTTGTGTCTGGAGCATCATTAGAATCTCGTAATTCTTGAAGAAGAGCTTCACCCTGGGCAATTGTGGAAGTACAGGCTTCAAGACACGAAGATCTATGCTGAGCACATTGATCTAAAAGCCTCTCAGCAGTATCTAAACTTTCAGCTACTTCATCTTGCTGCAGTTCTTGTCTCAGTTCATCCACCCAACCAGCGAGCTGTATTATTAACAATTAATTGTATTGTGAAGTATAAGTATAATATAAATATCATCAACAAAATTTTAGAAGAAATGTTCATTATTTAAATAATTTTTTTGTTACGTACTTCTTTTTCGTGGGTGTAAAATACAACTGCTAAGTCCAACCTTCGACGACGTTGCTCAACCCTTGCAGCGAAACTGCTAACGTGAGCTTCTAACTCTTGTGCGACTGCATAAATTTCATCTGGAGCACATTCTCCAGTGTGAGCGAGTTCTTCAGCCGCGGTTAAAAGCTTCGTAGCATTCGTGTAAGTATTCTAAAATGTAAAAATTAAGGTAATTGCCATTTTACTTAAATATAATTTTATTTAAAAATAAGTGATCTCAATTGTAAATGCATTTCATAATTGAAATTCCCTCAATGAAATAACAAATTTTCTCTAAATTAAATTTTTTCTAAAAATATACTATGTTGACCTACGGAATTTTATCATTAAAATCTACTATATTCATATTTTAATACGTTCATTTTTCATATATTTGATCATCAAAAAAATTAAATTTTGTTATTTAAATGCAAGTCGTTTTCACCGATATTCAAAATATTACAATTAAATATTTAAAGAATTTGAAAATCTTTCTGTGGAAAAAAAGACGCTTTCGACTGCGCTGGGATTCGAGCTCAGGTCTTTCGATTGCCCAGCGCAGTCGAAAGCGTCTTTTTTCCACAGAAAGATTTTTCAAATTCTTTAAATATTTGAATTCAATTGCATTATTTGCGATATAAGAGTTTGAAATTGTCTACGAGAACACCTGTCGACAACGTATCCTATCTGATACGCGACTAGTGAACCTTCGATAATGTAGGCAGTGACAAAAATTTCAAACTCACCTAATTAATTATAATTAAATAATTAAAAACTTCATAACGTAAAATACAGAATTATTAAGCTTTTTGTAAGGCATAAACATATTGTTTAATATTTTGTGACATGCTTTAGGATAATTTCTTAATAATCATCTCTGCAGAAGTAAATTTTAATTCACTTTTAATATGGAGGATTTCGATAAACAATATTTTAACTATTAGCTAAAACTTAAATAAAACCTGAATAAACTTGATTCTAAACTTTTTTATTGGATATTTCTTATATTTTTTTCAAACGAAAATATAAAAACTTCTTCTACAAATATTTAATAATAGAATAAAAATAAATACTTGTTTTTGTAAAATGTTCATCTCTAATAATTTAATCTAAAAGAGTTTTCTAAATGTAAATTCTAGATGTGATTAAGTAATTTACTTTTTCTTAAAATTAGAATTCCTCTTTTGTAATTTTCATTTAAAAACAAAAATTTTTAGTTAAATAAAAATTTTAAACAAATACCTGCGCAACGTTTTCGAAGTGTTCATGACTCTTTTGATAGACTCTCGCTTTTTGAAGATTTCGTCCAACCCCAGTGTTTTTTCTGATGAATACTTCACCATGATTCGTCAACCAATCCAAGACTTGTTTCACATCTTCTTGAAAGAGTCTATGAAGGATTTAATTCACAAGTTAAATGCAAAAATCAAAACATCCAAATAAAAATTTAAAAATCATTTTTAAAAAATTGCAATACTATAAATAAGAGTAGAATAAATTAAATCTCACCTTAAAGCAAGACGCTGATGTAGTTTTATTTTCCGAGCATGCCAGCGAGCTTCGAGTGCCCTATGATGACCCAAAATTTGATGAATCACGGCAAGAACGTGTGATGCTCCCTCGCTATAATCTGCAGCAGGATTTCCGCTCATTCCACCGCGACTATCCATTCCGTGACCATCCTGATTCTATTAAAAATTATTCATAATATTAATACAATATATATTATATTTTAAAATCTAAAACATGCCAATTAATACTACTTCGTGCACTGTTATACAAATCATAACTTTAGTATTCAATGAATAATCTATTCTACCAGTTTTACTTACTACTGTGCATACTGTACACTAAAATAAGTGACACCTAAAACTTTATTCTCTGTAAAACAATAATTATGAATAAAAGAATGTACAATAGAGAATAACATCGCAAAAAACAAATTTTTACTATCCTAATATGAAATAATGGACACAAGCTTTATGAGAAGAAAAATATTAGTTATAAACGCGGAGTTAATTATTCTTGTAATCTAATGTACAAACTTTCAATGAATCTTAAAATTTGTCAACATTTTTATCATTAGAGGAATTGATCTAGAAAAGAAATTAAATCGTGCAGATGAAAAACCATGCACGAAATTTGTAATTTGTGAGGCTCAAAAGCCACAAACAATCAGACAACAAATAGGAAAATAAATGCCATGCAGGAATAGATGGACGTACATGTTTTCTGGAAGCGTGGTCAATCCCTTGAGGTTGATTACAGACTTGCACAAGGTGATCCAGTTGATAAAGAAGCTTCTTACTCGTACTATGAACCTAAACAATACCATCCACATCCACATGATTGATTAGTATTTATTTTCGACAATGAATGAAACCTTCACCGCTGCCTTAACAATACAACTAAGCGATTGGTTACTAAATTTGCTGGACTGCAAGGATCACTATAAGATTTAAATAAGAGTTAGCATTTTCCCTGAAATGTAAATTTATTGCCCGCCATCGGTTATATCCCCTAATAGCAGAGAAAAGTTATTCCAATAGCCCAGACACCAAATTAGCGTTAAGTATCCATCAGCTAAAAAATCTATTATAAAATTGTCTCGTACATAATCGTCATGAAAGACGTCCGAGGCTGCAGCAGCGGCTGTACTTGCGCTATGACAAACTTGCAGCATCGAACCCAGTCCGCTCAAAAGTGCTTGGTAGGCATTGTAGACCTATCAAAAGGCATATTTGCTAACTTGTACTTTCCTTCATTCTTTACTATTTTCTTCAGAAATGAACAAAGCGTTTTTGTTCATTCCTGAATGTTATTAAATTTTTAAGCTGTTTTCTATATCCTCTCCACTATAATTTAAGCTCGAAACGCTTGAAAATGAAAAAAAGCAGAGATCAAAACGAACAAGAGATAAAATATGAGTTGAAAACAAACTCACTTCTGTATAAGCCTGACACATAGCCTCGTAGAGAGTTTGATGTTGCCGAATATGAGATTCAAGAACAGGTATTTCGTTAGGTAAATTCGGTGTATCACAAGCTTGGCTCCAGCCAGCGACACTGTCAACATATTGCTCTGCCTTGTGATGGAAAACAACGCTTAGACCTAGAACTGCAGTCCTTTCATCAAGTCCCGCAGCAAATTCTTTCCAAGCTCGATCTAATCTACCCGCAACTGCTCGCACGTGCCCTGCTGCATAGTGCTGAGTCTCTAGAAGTCTCCCAGCCATTGTTAGAATTTTATTAATATTGACGTAAACGTTCATCGAGCTCATAGTGAAATGCTTATGCTCTTCCTGCAAGTTCTTAGCTAGTTGGTAAGATCGTCCAATCTCTACATAATTCGCCAGGAAACTTTCCCTGTTATGGCAAATCCAGTCGAACATCTTCTCGCAATCCTGTTCAAACAAACGCAGCTGAAAACACTGGTCGAGCTTCATTTTCTTAATATGCCACAGCTGCAGAAGATGTTGCTGGGCAGCATGAACCGAATCCAGATGCTGAATAACCATCGAAGCTAAAGCTCGTCCGTCTGGATCGGAACCACCTGTCGCACCCGAGTCTATACTTCCACCCTCTCCTCCATTTCCAGTTACCCCTGTGAATTTAGAATTGATTTTAAATTAAATTTAAAGAAAATTAATTTAATAGTGAATCATTGTAATTTCAGTATTTTAAAATAAAAGCTGTACCGTTATTAAATCGTTGTAATAATCTTTGTCCGACGACTTCAACTTCCTCCACTGGAACTTTCATTATTTTCTTCTTCATTTCGTTATGGAGGTCGATTCCGTGTTTTGCACCACCCACATCATCGGCAAAATCATTGCGACTGAGGTCTTCTTGTAAATCGTCTAATCTATCGAGAAGGTCAGCAGCCTGCCAAGTAAAGTCTTCTACGGCCAGTCTAGTGTCTATCCACTGAGCGTGATCATATTGCAAAGAACCATCCAAGTCCGCAGTAAGTTGAGAAGGGTCTATAACTTTGGCGAGTGCCTCTAAACTAATTGTATTAATCTGAAAACACAGAAAAACCATCATGAAATATATTATAAAATTGCTCTTAAAATCTTAAAATTAAATTTAGATATTCCACATCTACATTTTATTGATTTTGAGAACAAGCCAAAAAATCACCGATTGCTTGCCAGGTTTTTTTTTATTTGAAAGCTTTAAAACTGAAATATGATTTTACTTTATAAGCTTTAAATTATGTATTAAATAAGATCTTAGATATATCGGCCAATTATTTTGTAAATTTTAAAGATAGAAATTCGTTAACTTTTTATCTAGAATAGATTCGAGAAGATTCGTAATTAGTAACGTGCTTTGATTTGAAATTGAGGAGTTTCCGATCTAAACAAGAGCGTTGAAGAATTGTTTCTCGAATCCATCTAGGCCAAAATTTGTCAAATTTCTAACTTTAATCTCATGAGCAAGGAAACCAGTGATATTCCAAATCATTGAAGTTTAATTTTTGACCTATTTTATTTCTTTATCGTCACCAAATATGAATATCGTAAAATCAATTCTAGAAATTGTTTAAAATATTTCAAAATTTGTGCGAAAAAATTACTGAACTTGAATTATGAAAATTGTGAGACAAGATTGATGTCATTATTCATTTTCATCTCTTTGCCAAATGAGGATTCCGTGACATCAATTCGAAGTATTGTTCTAATTTTTGAAAAAATATAGAAAATTTCGTGTTTGGGTTGTAATTGAAATAAAAGTTGTATGAAAGAAGCTCCCACGATTTTACGTTTTGAGTGAATTTTGACTCTCATAGTCTCTCGCTTTGACAATGTAAGTTGCAAGAATGAAGTGAGCGGATAAAAAAGTTCATCTAGTGTGAATGAGTCAGTGGCTTAAGAGAAAAAAGTAATATGCCAAAGCGAAAATGGACTTCATAAAGGAAAATTGATGGTTAAAGGTCAGCTTTTATTACAAGCTGGCGACTGCCAAGCCGACAGTGGCTTGTACACATATTCCTAGCATCATCATCTGTTGTACAATGTCGAAGATTGCATTTTGTGCTCTGTTAGATGAAATAAGCCATACAGACTAAATGCCAAAGTAGGCCAAAGAGCCTATTCCATATACGTGCACTATTACTCTAACAAGTCTTGCATTCATCCCCACCACATCTATTGATTGCTCCATTTTACCTCAAAGTTGTACTTCTTCTGTTTGGCCAACGAAGTTCTCTGCTTCTGCCAGAAGTTTTCTGGTTTGATGATAAATGCAACGTGGACCGATCGATGAAAGTGTTCGTGTAGTACCTGAATGAGTGAACGTTGCATTATTTACTGAACGACTTACACTTGAGGGGAGTCACATCTTATATCAGAAGGGATGATCTTTCTCACATTTCAAGGAAAAACTATTTTTAATACCAATAAAAAAAATTGACAAAATAATGTATATAATGTTCATTGAATTAGTTTTTACAATTTCTAAGAGATATTAAAAATACTTTAAGAAATATATGCATTGCTATTAAAATAGTGGATTTTAAAATAAAAATTGCATTTTTGAAAAATAACAGACCTTCAAAATCGGTTTCACAGAGTCCCAAGTAGCACCTCGCATATCCACTACGACTGTGAATCGTAGTCCTCTGGTTTCATCATTTGGAATGGTTAGAAGATATTGTAAAAGACGTCGATAGTCTTCAGGTTTAGCCCGTTCTCGTCTCGCAGTTGTTGGAAAAACCAAGACAGGGCCCCCTCGACGGTCTCGACCACCAGGAAGTATAGCAAGGCGTTCTTGAAGTAGAGGAAGAACCTCTGCAGCCCTTGTACCATCCATTTTTTGATTATCGTCTGACCTTACTCTAATCTGAAATAGCATCAAAAATTAAGTTCAACTTCCAAAAAAATAATAAATCCGAATTTCATTATACTTTCACTTCATTATCGCGCATTGTTTTATTTAATAACCCGCTTCATCAATTATCAATGACTATTTTGACCACAATAAAAACTGATGAAACTTATACGAAAGTAAAATGAAAATAAAAATATAAACTAAATCCTAAATGAAAATCTTGATTTAGTTTGTGTTTAAAATTCTTTGAAATATTGTGTGTAGAGAATTGGTATGAGCGGGTGACAATGCTATTCTTGAATCTCTCATTGCATACACATGTGTTTTATTGCTACCCTGAAGTGAAAAGAATATTATATTGAATTATAAATTCATTTTTTAAACAAATACTTCATCAATATAAATCCTTATTCAAAAATAAAAACTATACATTATAATTGAAAAAGAAAATTGTCTAGAATAAAATATGATCGTTAAAAAATATTTGTATGCATCATCAGTACAAATGTTTAGCAATTTAAATTTCAGATAATTTTTCAATTTGTTGTGCCAGTTTCTTAAAGATTGAATTTTTTTTTAATAATATTATAATTACTGATAAAGTGAGTAACTTTGCATTTGTTTATTTTAAGATACACTGAAATTTTATCAACTTCGAATATTTTTAAATTACGTAATTAACCTATCTATATTATTTGCTCGTTACATGAAATACATATGTCCTGAATGATATATTTTAAAAACAGACTATTCTAAATGCTTTTAAAAATAAGGTAATTGACTTTAAACGCCTTTTAATTTAAACCTTTAAAAGAATGCTTCGAATTAAAAACATTCTAGACAAAAATAGAAAGCACAAAACCATGAGGATAATTTTTTCCAAAATCCTATCTAAATCTAATGAATTATGATTTAAACATTCTTGAAAACATGAAGCTAGTAACATCAAAAGTGAATAATCCCACGAAAAACAATTCCCTTAATCCGTGGGAAAAACGGTACTTTGACATCACGTTAAATACCAGGATTTCAAGGATCCGAGGACGAAAATGGCAGTTACACAAATTTAGAGCAAGGTTAAAAGGAGCAAAACTCCCTTCGCTCGATTATACAGCGCGTGTGACACAACAAACTCGAACAAGCAACATTCGAAACAAATCAATTTTTTTGTATAAGTCACTGTTGCGAGTGTACATGCAAAGAATGTCTCGACTGACTTCAACTGGTTTAGAATTTTTGAAACAACTCAAAAATCGTTCTCTGGACATTGGAGAACTACTCTCTACGATCCAGAGTCGTGGGCATTGTTGACCGGTTTGGATGATTATAAATAGACGCGAGATGCCGATTGTCAAATCCACCCCCAACGAACAACAATTACGAGAGCAGAGACGGAAATCTGCCTTACCTGTGCCTACTCGCCTCCGAGAGTGGAAATCTTCCTGTTCTATAAACCGCAGGCACACAGCACTCGGTTTCTCGGCGAAAACGTCGTCACGGCTCATATTGTCGTTCCATGGACGCGAAAAGTCACGCTAATAACGCGAGAAAGGCTACTTCGTCCATGTTCCTGGCACTTGATCATATTCTGCACCGTTCAGCGCACAGTGGGAGTAGCCAAGGTGTCGCAAGTTGCAAGGCGCAACTGTGCGAGTGTGCGGAGCGTTAGCCATAGACGCATAGATCATAGAAGTTCAATTTTTGAGGGAATTTTATTGGCTAATGTTTGTTGGTAATTTTGCTTAAAAAACTTTATATAAAGTCAACTGATGAATTACAGGAAAATGATTTCAATAATTTTTACCATGAGCATTTTAAAGTAATTTTAACAGACTTTTAAGTAACTTTAGTTCTTGGGAATTTTGGAAATTCAGATGCCGCTATAGTCGAAAAATGGTGGCCGAACATTTTTTTTAAATGGCTACTCCAGCGGCATGCGGCCCACTGAACTTCTTTGCGTGTTGTTGATAATACGTTAATTATTAATAATTTAAAAGAAAAGCGCTTAAATAAACATAAAAATGACTAGCTCAGTAACAACAAATCAGTCCACTTTACTGCCACTCGGTAAGTGTTTTAACTTTAATTTAATTTTCTTGTTTATATTTTTGTACACGTTTCAATTTTTTTTTAAGTTGTTTCAAACTAGTTTATCTATTCAACAAAACACACAAATTGCATCTTGTAATAAACGACTCAAAATTCGAAATCAATAAGCTAGCAGTTAAACTGATCAATTTGTGTTTTAATAGAACTTAACCTCAAAATAACCATTATTTACGTTTTTTATTGTTATTAGAATTATAATTATTGAAAATATAAGATAAAAATCTGTTTTAAATACGTTGTAAAATATAAAACATATATTACACTTGCTCCTTCTTTTTCTACTCATTTTCATTAATTTTATATCTATTTTTTTTTTTAGGAAAAATGATTAACTGAGTGATGCATAAACATTTTTTTCGAATTTCAATCACACATATTATATTATTAGTTTTCTAAAAAAATCAACAGTTTACCCTAATAAAAAAAGTATAATTAACAAATTGATCTATTATTTACAGAGTTGGTAGACAAGTGTATCGGTTCTCGGATACACATAATCATGAAGAATGACAAAGAAATCGTTGGGACTCTACAAGGCTTCGATGACTTCGTGAATATGTTACTTGAAGATGTGACAGAAAGCGAGGCAACCCCAGAAGGACGTAGAGTTACCAAACTGGATCAAATTCTTCTGAATGGAAACAACATTACGATGGTAAGCACTCCAACGTTTTCCTTAACATTGGCATGCCATTTTAACATTGAAAATCGAATCATCGAAAAACTTGTTCTATGATTAAAATTTATCAACCAAAAAGCAACTCTGAAAAGCTTTTTTCTTTCAGCTTGTTCCCGGAGGAGAAATGCCAGAGACTTAGAAAATAAAGTTCTACAGTATTTTTTTTTTTACTTACAAACTGACACTGTCACTTATTTTCTATTAAAAAATAAAAGTAACTCTTTTAAGAATGAATTAATCATTCTTGTTTAACAAATTATTCAATTCATTAATAACCACAATTAAAGCAGGCCTAAGTCTTTCGTTTTCGGACCACATCTCCATATATAACTCTTTGTACTTTCCATTAAAACCGTCATCAAGATTTTCACTTGATGGCCTAACTCCTCTTCCCGTAAGATATAAAATAGTGTGTCCATGAAGTCCTGGGAACGGTGGTTTCCTGGAGAGCATTTGCCACCCTACTATCCCTAAAGAATAAATATCTGAAGCTGGATTTGGAACTTTTCCTCGCACCACTTCGGGTGCTGCGTATCCTGGAGTACCCTAAAAATAAAATATTACTTTTTACTCTTTTTTCGCGGTTTGTAACTTTTGTGTGAATGGTATGCATCAAGCCACATCTAAAGGTTCCAGGATGCAGAATTTTCCGCTATTATTTCCAGGTATTTCAAGCTTCCAAATGATTTGGTTGAGAAGAAAATTACAATTTAAGTTTTTATAAGTGAAGGTTCATGGAAAGTTTCAAGACTAAAAAATTGTCTAATTTATTAAGTACAATACATTCTAATCAAGAATTGATTTCAAGATATTTATCATTGCTCGGGAAAAAGAGGAAGTTGTAGCTTTGTTTGAAAAAAAAATGTAATTTACAATAATAAGTTTTAAAAAATTTCTATCTATCCAAGTTTAAACCCACGTGTAAAGCGAGTTGAACATAAGGTTCATTAATCAGAATAGAGCTTCCAAAATCTGCTAGTTTAGGTTGGCCATCAGCTCCAATAAGAATATTTTTTGGTTTTACATCAGCATGCACAATTCCTGCATTATGGCAAAACCTGAGAGCATTGGCAATGCCTTTCCAAATGAAAATTCTTTCCTCTCTAGTCAACGGCTTTTCTTCGAGCCTTTCTTGAAGAGAAGTTGTGCAGAATTCCATCGCTATCAGGGACAATGTGTGACCTTCCTCGATTGCCAAGACCTTCACAATATTATCATGCGTCAAGGAAGCTGCATGTTTCTCCGCATTAATAGTCGCTTCGCTATGTCTCTTACGATCGATTATCTTAACAGCAACCTTATCTCCTAGCAGAAAAGCTCTCAGTAATTTTCAGTCAAAGGATTTTTCTTCAAAATATTTTTATTTCCCGACCGAAAAAATTCAACTATTTTACAAAAAAAGAGCTGAAATTATAGCAAATATTTCCTTGTAAATTTTGTACGAAAGTGTACAAATGCTTTATGAAACATGATTATATATTTTAGAAAATTATAACAAAATTTTCAAGAATTTACAATTTATTGATAGAGTTTGAACACTTCTCGAATTTGCCAAAACTTCATTTACCTTTGTAAGATGCTTTATAGACTGTTCCAAAGCCTCCGATGCCCAATACAGCAGGATGTTGATTTTGAAGACCATTTTTTACTAATTTTCTTCTGTTTGGAGTATCGACTTTAAGAGGAGAAAGAAAATTTTCTTTATTGTGCTTTTCGATGGAAAGTCTGTTTTTTATAGGGGTAGTTGGACTTGGAGATCGCCTATGAATATTAAGTATTTGAAATAAAAATGTGTCACTTGTTAAATAAATTCTTTAACAGAAATAAAAAAAGCTATTTTACCTAAAGCTGGTGACAGCCTTCGACGATGGAGATAATCGCTTTAGGGCTGTCGTGAGCGCGCGAGGAGATGACATTTTGATTCTTTTTCTTCATTAAATTGTTTGTCATTCGCCTTTTTTTATCGAGAATTTTTTACAAGTGTAGAAAAATTTATTATGGAAATTAAAGAGAAAGATTTCCATACGTATGATTACCATGATTGTAGAGGAACGAGTGATTACATTGTGTTTACTATTGATTAATCGTGTCTGGAGTATCAAAATATTTACAATTCTATAATGTAGTAAAGCCACATTCAATTTAGTAAACTTATAGTTTCGGAAATTGTTAGCAGATCTTAACAATCTAAAGATTTTGAACTTTTGAAATCTTTTATAAATTTCATTACTTGAGAGGTTGATTACTGTCGAATTCTGGTGGATACACTAGAATGGTAAACGAATTATCTTTTCTAAATTGTATATAATACAATTGAAAAACAATTTTATATATTATTTATAATTAAATTTACGTTTAACTTTTTAAAAACTCAAAAAACTGAAAGAGTGACATTTTCGTGTGATTGGGAATGCATTTATTTAAAAAGTGAAATTATTAGTCTTTGTTTTTAATACTTTGGAGTAAACCTGTTCTTTACCAAATAATACAAAATGAGGGAGTGAGATTCAAACGAAAAGTATATTTTCCACAATCCTAATAGAAACCATCATAGAATGTTTTCAAATGTTATGATAAAAATCTTAAAAAGAAATAAATTAGATAACAAAGACTGGCAATTAAAATATATGTTTATTTCTTATTTTTCTATAGTCCTGAAGAGTAAACAAGATTCTAGGAGGCTCTTATTAATTATTATTTTAATACTGTGAATTAACTAGATTATTTACAATAGTTCTATCATCTTGTAACAATGATCATCATAGTCTCTCGATATAAGGAATATTTATACGACTTAACAATAATGTTTTATAATGACGTTTCTTAAACAGTTGTGTGTCGTAGACATACATGTAGTAGAGTCGTCACTAATCCAGATCTATGGAGCAGTAAATTCATTTACAATAACAATAGACTTGTAAGTACCATAAGTTTCGAGCAGATTTCTATCACAGTTATCTAGGAGGATTCTTACCAGTTTTACTTGCGCCTTGCTTTCCACTGGTAATGGTTTTACTACTTATTCGATAGAAAGTACCAACGATAAAATGGATCCGTTTTTTCATAACAATGTAATTAGTAAAATACTCTTGAATTTTAAAATACAATACACTCTCTTCTTCTGCAATCGAATGACTTTACAATATAATTATATATTTCGTTTTCTTTTTAGTTTTTCCTAATAGTTAAACAAGATTAAGATCAATTGACATTTGATCTTGTTTTTTATTCTTAAAAATTCGAACAAACGATTTGTACGTAAGACAAATCATTTACATGTATTTAAAACCTGTCTAAGACAAATTAATTTTATTAAAAAAAAGGGTTTAAACAAATCTACATTTTAGATATTCTTTTTTTAGATTTTAAATATACGAAATTCCATGTTAATATTCATAGTAATTTCGACATTTGCTGATTTATTTTGATAAAATAGTTCTGAATAAAAAAAATATTGATTATTTGAATAATGTAATTGAACACTAAATATTCTAAATTTGATTAACTATCGAACTTCCAGTAAATACCGAATTTTGTGTATTTAGTTTCTTAAAATTTATTATTAAAGGGTTTAAGACAGTACTGTAGCACCTCTATCACTCAACAAGATTATGTTCAAGTTTACTTTTCAAAAGTAAATAATTTTTTTTAAAGAATATCGTAATTGCAATTTTCAAAACATAGGTAAAAGTTAAAAATGTTGAATTTCGTACATTATACGAATTTTTAAAAACGAATTAAAAATATTTATAAGCAAAGTGATTCTTGTCGAAAATTATACTAAAATCTATACATTTATTATATTCTCTGATAAAGGTGGAAAATCGAGATTGATGAGTATTTTACTGTTAAAGCAATGAAATTTGAATCCTAAGACTGTGTAAAGTAAAAAAAATATTACTTAGAAATCGATTCAAATTCGCTTGATTTCTAAACGCTTTTGCGTTTTCGAAATGCAAAAATATACGTACCAAAGTGGGTACACGTAACCTGAGCATATTTCTTTAAAAAGTACTTAATCACGAAAGTACCATCGTTACAATTGTCTAAGTATTGCTGCATATTAAAGTACGACGTGTGCTATTTAGTTCCAGGAAAAGTTTCCAAGTATCGAAGTACATGCATTTTCTACTCGCACTGAATTTCACAACTATATTTTTCTCCAAATGTCTGGCTGTCGATCCGACGTTTAACGCTGCACTATTTGAGCTCTGCGTTTCAGCCTTTCTGCACATGATCCTTAATCTTAATACTCTGGATTTACAGAGGTAGTTTTGATAAGGTACATATGTTGAATGTGGCTGGAGTCACGGTGGGGAGAATTGTAAGCAGGACAAAGAAAAATATTTTACTTTCAACTACCCCCTTATTTGCATTAAAATATATATTCAAACTTTGAAAATAGATTGAACGTGCCGACAGAGGTTTTAATTCGCTACTATTGACATTTTTTTATTCTAAATTTGGCACCTTTTGATTTTGTGATGGGACTCAATTGAAAAATTTGAATGACAGAACTTAAAAAAAATTATTTAAAACATTCAAGTTTTTAAAATATACAAGTATTATAAATTTAAAAATCTTAGTTTTATACTATATTTAAAATTACCGAATTGACAATTGTAAATAATTTTATAAATAGACTTCGAAGCCTTTGAACGGAGGACGAAAATTAAACATTGAAATAAAATTTGTTGAGTGCACTTATTATTTTTGCTCGACGTGCTTTTTAGAATGAATGAATCGTAAGACTACGAATGGATCACCTAATCGAATTTACAAAACCATTCGCGAGGAGAGATTCACATTTTTAGATTACCCTGACAACTAGTCTTGCAACAGGTGAACTAAGGGATGAATTAAAGACGAAGAGACAAGTTTGAATATAAATAGGATGAATATAATAAGGCACGATCTAACCAGGTAGGGGTGCTTCCTCGTAAAAGTCAGGCTCATCCTCATTGTCGGGAGCCCTACTATCGAGGGCACGCAATTCCGCAGCTGAGAAAAAGTAAGACATTTGAACTCGCAGTGGAATCATAAGGATAAGGAAAAAGGGAAGAGCCAGAGCGGCTTTGGTGCTTTTGACGATCCAGAGAATCGCCAAGCACAAAATCTGAACCAGGGTGAAGATGTGCATCTTGTAGGTCTGGACCCTCCGTACGTAAATAGCAGTGCCGTGGTGTTTGACAGGCATAAAGAATAATTTTATTCTATCAAAGAGTTGAACGCCATTGGTGGAGGAAATGCCCATGTAGAGGAAGACTCCGATTAAGACGGCCATCGGCACACGCCTTAGTAAAGGCGCCATTAGAACACTCACGCCTACCAGAATTGCAACGAGAAGACCACTGACCCTTTGTTCTTTGACCTCGACAATATGCGGTTTTTCACCAGGTGCATGAGTTCGAGACATCACCGTCACTGCTGAGACATGCGTTAACGACCGGACGGATGCGGCGGAACACCAGGGCGCACCAATTAATCCACAACCAACATTCATCAGGCAGACAATTACAATGTCAAGGTGGTAGCCGTTACCTTTCCTTAATTTTCGTTCCTTCTTGTCGATAATGAGCCTGGAATAAGACATTTTTCATGAGCAATTCGAGTTCGCTTAAGAGCCATAAACTATTATTAAATCTAATTATTAATTTCAATGATATATTTTGTTAATTTTATTTTCACACTTTCTCAATAATTTATACTAAGTTCAAGAAATTTAACGCATATTTCAGAAATTTATATGTAAAAGTAAATTATGCAGAACTCTGTCAAAGTTAATTGAATTTGAAACTTGAATTTGTCCTTCAATGTATGTAACTTAAAATAAAACTCTGCTAAAATAAATTCGGATTTCGTTTATTTATCTATATAATAAGTTACTTTGATGCAAGGTAATTCAAGTAAATTGTTGTAACAGAAATTCAAAAAGCTTTTCTGAATTGCTTAATTCAAACTTCACCAAAAATCCAAAATTTTTTAGGATTTTTGAAATAAAAGCGAAGGAAACGCATTACTTTATGCAGGAACTTGAGATATTTATTTTTAATATCAAATTAAAACTATCCTAATTTCAAAGGATATGAAATTGTATCGTTTTAAAATTTAAATATATTATAATTTTAATATAAATGATTAGTATCTTTGAAGCTTTCATAACTCAATGCTTTTAAATACTGTACTCATTATATTTATTCTATTGAATAAAAGGCTATCAAATTAGTTTTTTTTTAAATTCAATTTGCAATGGTCCTAAAAGTAGAAAAAAATATTCAGTTATTTACCAATTATCAAAATAAAAATAAATAATTCCTGCTGAATGATAGATGCTTAATATTTTAAAATAGTTAGACGAGCAAATCAGTTTTCAAATTATCTAAGGAACTAGAACTATAATTAAAAACTGAAAGCTTCATAAAAAAGATAAAACTTATGAATACTGATTACTCACTCAGAAATTTGGGTTTCCATAAAAATGAGAATGTAGACCAAGAGAGCAGGCACGACACAAGCCAGAGCTATCCAGAGCGGAATAGGTTTCTCCATTCCCGCAGGAGAAACAATCCAACTTCTTTCACTGTCCGTAGGTGAAAATCCTTCCGGAACCAAAAGCTTCTCAGTCTTCACGCCGGCAAAAAAATCAATAAGAACAAAAAGAACAATACTAATTGGCACACCAAAATCTCCAAAAGCTCTTCTCGCACTTCTTCCCAGGTAGTGACTGTTCCTGAAGATCCGCAGGTAATACGCTCCTAAAAACGTTCCAAGACACAGAATCGTACACATCAACGCAGTGTTTGGTTGATTAATGACATTCCATTCCATATTGTACTTTCGCACGAAAATATGCGTTTGCTCCCTTGGAAATACAGTTTCGTTGTACAAATCCGTAATCTCGCCTTCAACCGTAACATTCACTGGTATATCCGGGAGTGTTTCGTTATGATTATTCTCAATAAAACAGTATTCCGAAAGCAGAGGATTAATTTCAAAATACTTATAGATTTTCGTAATGGCTTCGACGATGTAAATAAGGGAAATGAGTCCAGTGAAAATCTCTTCTGAGAAGCGAGTAAAAAGCCTCACGAGCACAGACCCCTCAACGCAAGCGACAGCCAATGCAATTATTCCCATCCACGCTCCCACATACACTCGCATTGTTAAAAACTCCAGTTCGTTACTTTGACAGAATTCATAGAGACTCTGGTCGAAAAGAAGTAGCGGTCCCGTCGTACCAATGATTACAAGAGGCTGAGTTGAGAAAAGAGCCATTATTATTCCAGTGAAGCAACAAGAAATAAGAGTTTCGGAGATTCCTATCATGTTGTTCGTCTTACTGCTCATCAAACCACCGAATGTGATTGCTGTACAGAGAGCTGCAAAGTACATGAATATCGCTGCTGCGATGCAGGAAGAATTCAAACCATCTATAAAGTCGGATAAATAGTAAGGATAACGTCTCTTGATATCGTTAATGAGACCACCAAAAGGTCTCTTAGTTCTTCTCAGAGGATCATCATCATCTGGAGGTTTCTTTTCGTCCTCACCAGCCATTATTGCTAAAAAATTATTTAAGAAGTCAATTAGAAATGTAAAAGAGAAAAATCAAGGGGTTGGTTACTTTTAAAATCTTTTGAAATATCTTGAAACAACATTATACAATTTTTAAAAATATATTCTACACTTAAAATTCGAGTGATTAACCCCTCAAGATGAATAAAAATAAAAGTGTGAACGAAACAGCTGATAAAATGATTCATTAAGTACCTTTTTTTATTGCAGCATCAGTAACGGCTATCTTCTTTTTTTTCTCCTCGATGGCTTTGGCCTTTCTTTTCCTGATGGCCATGCTTTTCGCCCGCAATTCATCAAAAGGTAATAAGGCCTGTCTTTCCCAATCTCCGGGAGGCAGTACAATTGAATCGTCCAAAAACTCGTTGATAGCAGAGAGTAGTTCTCGCCTTTCATTAGCTTTATAAGCCACTTTATGGAAGGACGAATTTGACATCAAAGTAGATATGGAGCGACCTATTTCATGATAATCGAGATCGGCATTTCGTGGACCTAATAACATGAACATAAATCTCACTGGTATATTAACTTCCGTGATACTCGGCATCAGGACACCTTCTGCCAATCTCACAAAAGCTATTGTTGGTTGATCAAGAAAATCAACTGCACCGACGAGAACAACGGTGGCTTCGGCTCCAGCAGGAATCCTCTTCAGAATATAGTCATTTTGTACTTTTTTCAGATCCTCGTTACTACTAGTGAAGGTCAGTTCTTCCTTCATGTCAACTGTTGTGTGATTACTGTCCAGAGCTTGATTTGAAGAAATTATTTTCGGCTTGGTGTCGTGCAGATTCTGGGAAGTAAATTTTAGTTGTTAGAAAAAGTAAGGGAGGATTAAATCGTGCATTCTTGAATGGGTTTACCAAATAAAACGTTTTAAAGAAAAGTAAATACCTACGTGTAATGTGAATGAAGTATCTCAGTGACATTAGTGATATTATATTTTCATTTTTGAGGCTTTATAATTTGAAATACTAAATTACAAAAATTGTAGAAACAATTATAGAAAGAAGTTTAAGAAAAATTAATTGTATTATTTTTTAAAATAATCTTCGAGTGACAGATCAAAACTTTCATGAAAAATAATTGAATTTACATGTGAAATATCTCAAAGTAGAAATATGGACACTTTATTAAATTGATTCTTTTAGTTATAGATTCAACTAAAATTATTGAGTCGAGAAAAGTCATCATTCCGATTATTTGTACTTATTATAAACTGATTATTTTCTAAATTTGCCTGTCAATGAACGTGATCCTTCGAGTAAATGAGGTTTCAAGCCTAAAGTTATTTGAGCAACCAACTTCGATCATATGGAACTTGAGTGCTCTCACGTTAATTAAATTTAGTAAACATTAAAATTCAAACAAGTAATATGTAAAAATAAAAACGTGTGGAAAAACAAAAAGAATCCAGTCATTAGTAATGAGTTAACATCACAGTTTCTTTTATCAAACGATTCGAATCAAGAATTTATTAAAATGTTAAATTTAAAAGAGTGATGAGGGGAAATCTATGATGTCTGATATCGCATATTCAGATAAATGTAGATCAATGCGAGAGAAATAAGTGCGATTTCTAATAACAACCATGCGCAGCCGCTTGGTGCTATCGAGTAAAAATAGTTGAAAAATAAAAATACTAACAAAAAACTCAAGTAAATTATACCTACAAGCTGCAAAACGTTGTTGAAAACTCTCACGAACTTAGAGGATAAAACTAAAAATGAAAATTTAGATCAACTACTTTCAATTAAAATATTTATTTTCGAGAATTTAAAGCGCCTACATTTGTACATTATTTTCTCTAATTTATTTTAAGATTTAAAAATTTTTTTTAAATGTTGGTTCTAAAAATAACAAAACTAACTAGTTTAGAAATTGAGAACCTTGGAAAATGTTAATGTAAAATAAATTGATGAATTAGAAAAATTCATAACATAAAACACAGCAATTAAAAATAATAGAAAATTATATTATATTCTAGGTATAAAAAACTATACAACCCACACAAAAGTTGCAATCAATGACTACTTATGAATGACAACTTTTATCTTTACTATTCCTCTAAGCTCGTAACCAACAACACATCAACGTAAACGCTAATACAAGTCATACCTAGAGTATGATATTGGACGTAGAAAAAAAAATTAGCGACAAAATGGAGAAATGTGTCGAGGGATTCAGAAAGATTTACATTTTTAGTTACATATTGAGTAGCATCCCGCGCAGCCTCTTCATCCTCAACCCAGAGAGACTGTGAAAACAACATTAGGACACCGTCAGTCAAATCGTTTGTTTCTCTAATCTCTCTTAAAGTCTTTTTCCAAAAAGTCGAATTTTTCTAGCTAAGACTTAGTCTCCTATCATGGGGTACACCTTAGAAAAGGAAGGATCGAAAATTTTGGAAATGGAAATTCACTTAAGGATCTACAATACGATTTCAGTAAGAAACTTTCAGGGGGTTTGATCAAATTTAAGAAGAATATATTTTGCAAAATTTTACGTATTTCCAAGCACATTTTTCAAGTAATTTTTCAGTCGAAAAAATGAACCGTACCGCGTTTCTTGCTAAGGCAAGATCATAATAAAAAAAATTATTTACCTGTAAACTTGTATAACTGGAATAATTTCTCTTGGAGCTGAATCTGAAGCCTCTGTCGTGTTCTTGGACATGCCTGTGTCTCAGAAGAAGAGCTCGTAGAACAACAGGTCGATCTTCAGGTAGAATAAGTTCCTCGATTACCATTTGTTCTACTACCCGATAGGCCACACCGGGTAGATCTTTTTCTTCGAGGTCGAGCAAAACTACACCAGTCTCAAGACATCGGCGAAGGTTTAGTAAAGAATGAAAGCTAAGAGATGCCACATGGGGTCTTCCCCACCTGTCAGCACCCTCTTCAACGTCTTCCTCGTACTTTATCCACCTGGCTGTCTCTCTCCACTCTCGTTCTTCACCGACACCATGTAACTCGTCAAGTTGTACAAAGACCTCGTGGGGTGAATGATCGTACATTTTCTTGAAAGTCTCATGGGGTATCCCACCCTCTTTTTTTCTACCAATTTGCACAGTTGGATGTACCAATTTGTGCCTTCTCATACCACGAGGATCATCACTTCTGTGAGATTCGAGGTCGTCGATGTCAAGCTCCTGAAGAGTCCGGGCCTCGTCCGGTTGAACGCTGACCCTCCGACCCATAAGACCAGCGACGTCTGGAAGACCTGCACCTGATCGTTTCCTCCATTGTGGGTCTTCCTGAAGGGAGTATTTTCGAGATTTATGGTGATGGTGATGGTAATGCCTCCTGCAACAAAAGGAAAAACACGATCGCGTTAATTTCTTTTTGATTGAGATTTTTTTTCTTCTGCGTTTCATGTCTGACACTGAATACCGTATTGCTATCGTGGATCTTTGGTTTTTTAAACAAATTTTGATAAGAGTGATAAAATAGTTTGAGAATTATATTATGTTTATATAACATCGTTTCGTCACAGCTAAGGGATCGCGACTGTAAAGCTAAATTCGCGTGGTTTATGCCTGTATTTATTTGTATTTTTAAATTACCGAAATGCTTACGCTTATAACCAGAATAAAGTGAATTTATATGTTGACTAACTGACTGACTGACGTTACCTTATCAGATGAAACAATTTCTCAAAATATATGTTTGTATTACATATGAGTATGTAATTAGATAACATAGTGAATTGAAGAATCGATCACTTAGTTATGTTTTAAGGCCAGTGTAATTTTTTCAAACGAACAGAAAGTTTAATTAAGCAATTAAAATACCATATCAATTTGCATGCCTTTGAAGTTTACAATAATTATAATTTTACCAACACATGCTAATGAATTGAAAGTTTGCACAATCCATGAATAAAATTTTAAAACTATCTATTTTAGGAAAGATATCAAAAACTTGTTTGTAAAAGTTTGTCAACGTTTACTCGTATTTAAAATTTTATTTGAGCCTAAAATTAATCTTTATTAGCCAAGAAAAAATATAAGTTACTTTCTTAACTAGTAGATAATATTTATCGGTTAGTATTAATTCATGAAAACCCATTTTGAAATGAATTATTTACAGTATTTCAACAATGATCACGAGATTCATTAAATGTGACTAACGTGTCTTTTGGCAGTGCTCGTCGGTTTCTCGTCAAAATTTTCGTGTTCAATACTTAGAACTAGCGCATTACTTATGAAAGGAACTTATTGAATTGAGACAATATAACATGCTTAACTATCAGGGTTTCAATCAACCCTTGAAAACCAATCTATTCCAGCGGACGTGAATCTGATATCATTCGAACACTTTAAGAAAGGTATGCAGTTCATGTTGTGCCAACTACAGTTCTTTGGCACGCGACCCCGGTAATGAAATCACGTCTGGCTCGCCTGGTCGGTAAAATTCAAGTTCATGTCACTAGACTATGGAAAACGACTTGACAGGAAGATTACGAGAAGCAGACGATGCTGACGTAAGGCACTGCATCACTAAACTAAAGACGGAACACCTTGAACTTCCCACTAAGACACATGCTTCACACAATGGACGCCAAAAAATAACTCATCCTTTCCTGTCCTTCAAAAATTCTCTTCATTTTTTCCTTCCAAAAAAAGATTATAATCTTCGAAAAATTCTTGAAAATCCTTTAAGATTTAAATATAAGAAGTGAAATTTGGAGGACGAGTTGTTTTTTGGAGTTTAGTAACGGCAATGAAACATGATCTGTTTTTTACACTTAAGGAAGCAAAAAAGCAGGATTCCGATTGCTTCCGGTTGGCACGGCACATGCACTAGGTACCGTCTGATGTCACCGATGCGGTCCAGAGAGCGATCGTAGTAGACGGGCATGGGTGCAAAAGGTGGTCTGACAACTGGGTGGACAAGTAGTCAGTGAGGCAAACACGAGTATAAAGCCGATTGTTCCTGACAATGGGATGACACGAGCTGGCACCCACCTCAATGACTCTTCCTTCAAGTCGCAGAAACCTAACGATCTGGTCGACCTAATTAAACTCAAAACAATGACTGTGGGAGCATTTGCAAAAGCCGTCCCCTTTGCATCTTCTGCACCTGGTCCAACGAATGAAATACGCCAGACCTGGCCAAAGGCCATGGCACCAGGCAGTACTGAGCATGTCTACATCATCGTTTAGGTCTAGGTCGTCCTCTAGATATCTTCGCACCCTCTTTCCTGTACCATACCGTGCTAAGAAGTGACAGTCATGCTAGGAAGTGCCTCAAGGCCAAGGATTATTGATTTTTAAGGAAAAAATTTTGTTTGATATAAACTACCGTCGGAAATTATCGGTAAGCTTACTTTTTGTTTTTAAATATTTTTTAAAAGTGAGTTGAAGGTGATATCCTGAATTTATGTAAAGTGCTTGAGCTCCTTTTAAATTAAAACTTCTGTAGTGTTTTATTTGCTGATTGAGGTTGATATGGAATTTTTTTTCTAAATTATTGTTAAAGCCGAATTTGTTACGAACAAGTCGTATAAATAAAAATAAAACGTATGGTTTTCAATTTTAAGACATTGGAAATTGAACATTTGTTCTCCATATCAGCACTGAAGCTCATATTATAAAATGATTCGTCTAAAACCTTCAAGTTCAAGACTATATCAAATTTATGAAAAGTTAGTGCAAAAAACTTTATTAACTCCAAAAATAGTTAATATATTTGAAAGTTCTTGATCATATTTTGAAGGTAGATTTTTGTATTATTTTGTTAAGCTATTCAAATAATTTTGCATTTTTTTTATGATAAGTTAATAATATGCTACGGAAGTTTATCTTAAATATATGTTCAAGAACTTTAAAAAATGTGAACCAAATGTGGGTCAGGCTGCCAAACGTGGATCAGTGTTCTTTCTTCTATAAATATGAAAATTATTTTTCATATTTTTATTACTAATGGTCCATCATATATTACCATTTAAAATAATTTCGAAATTTATAGAAGTAAAAGTACTGATCTAATTGTGAAAAATTTACAAAAATTTTTTAAATCATACTTTAAAAATAACCTTCTTCAACTGTAATAATTAGATTTACGCTGGGTAAAACTATTAGCAAACTATGTACATATAAAATGCTAGTTTGGTAACGTATGATGGCAAGTTCAAAAACAAATTTACAGGTTATGCTCCAACTAAAACAATAAATCCTCTAAATTGAGACAAATTTTCTATGCTAATTTTTACGACATGCTGGATATGATTCAATTTACTAAAGAGGAAACTAGATTAATCTATAATTTTTGTAAATAGTTCGTACCTTTTTATATATGTGTAATTGTCGTACTCATTATACATGTGAAACGACCAACTAGTAAGAATAAAAGCTTTAATGTAAATTTAATTCGTGCTTATTTAAACTTTAAACATTATATAATAAATGAAAGCTTACAAATGTTTTTTTTATCTTCAAAACATAAACTTTTAAACAGAGTTTTCTGTTAAATATTTTTAAAAATTTATTCCATGACTTTAAGAGGTTTCAGTTACATGAAAGAATTTCATAAGTTAATTATTATGTTAAAAAAAGAATTTCTTCCGACAACAATTTTCCAATCACATTCTCCAATTAGAAGGTAATTATGAGGCTTCGATCTACTCTATGGCACTACAATAACCAACAAAAATTATGTTTCATTCTCCTAATAAAAAAAAGTAGCTAGGGGAGAAGCGGCGAAATTGGCGCGTCGTCTAAATTGGCGCAGCCTATTTTTCAGAAAATGATAACATAACAAAAAATAAAAATAGTTCTATCGTGTGCATTCTTGTATGATATGTATTTGATAGAAAACATTATAAAAATCTAATTCCTTAATACAGTTTTATTGCGATTAATCGTTTTTTGGCATAATGGTTATGTTCGAAGCCATTGAGTTAAATCGTTAAATAATAGTAATTGAAGGTGAATTAGATTAATGCAACGATTTTATAATCTTTGATATTTAATCTTACGATTAGGATAGAATATTTGTATGAAAAAATAAGCATTTTACGTAAAAAGTATTTAAATAATGAACGATACACTTGCGGCAAAATTGGCGCATACGAGATTCAAATCAGAGGCGAAGTTGGCACACGTGTTGTGTTTCTGGAAACCGGTGACTGAAGTCAAGTGCTCGGATGTTTATGATTGAAAATATAAAGAAGATAGTAAGTACACAATTATTAATATATAGATATATACATTTGAATGTTGCTGGACTTTTCTGCTAATCTTTTTCTTAAGAATTTTTGTGACATGGGAGGTAATGTGGTTCGCAAAACTGATGTAACGACTTTGTAAGGTTATATTCATTTGAACAATCAGTGGTTAAATTTTTTTTTAAGTTTGAGGTATTAAGGCATTTTAAAAGCGATTTTTAATAATTAATTTGCAGTCTGACAGTGTTTTGAAAGTTTTCTCGATTTTAAGATGTGAAAGCAATGTAAGTAAAAAATTTGTATTTTTGATTGATTGTTTCTATTATTTATAAGTCTTCTAAAGTTAATAATTGTATATACTTCTGATTAAAAATTCAAATAATTCTCTATAAAAATAATTTCAATTTGAATATTCACTTAAATATCCACAATTGCCAGTATTTTATTGTACAAATATAAAATATATTTTAACTTTGGCTGGTTTATGTGAATAAAGGTATAAAAAACTTCACATATCTTGATATACTATCTCAAATTTAATTTCAAATTATAACTACCTCTTTTCATCAACCTTTGCTACTGAAATGTAATTCTAAATCTATGAAAATATAACTAATACGTGACAAGAGAAGATTATAATAATAGTGCGTCAATTTACCCGACATGGCGGGTAAATTGACGCAGGTGCAGTCCTTCGGAAATCTGAATAAAAACCTGCTTTAATAATTTTCAATGCAATCTTTATCCATTGGAAAGTATAGAAAAGATATCCAGCTATTAAATAAATATTTTTTCATAATTTTTAGTCATATACTTTCTTTTTAAACTCGCACTTTCTATTAGGTGCGCCAATTTCGCCGCTTCTCCCCTACTTAGAAAAATATTTACAGTTTCCATCAAGATCAAAGTATAAAAGAATGTTTATGACAAGTTTTGAATAATCTTTTACGTTTAAAATAGAAACTTCTTAAGTCACTAGCAAACATCAATCATAGAGGAAAATTTATAAGAAGTTTCTAAATATTCATTATTATTTTTTATTACTTCGACTAATTTTTAAACGATGATTAAAAAAATGTATAGCCGTGTTCTGTTTGATTTAATTAATAAAAGGACTTGATCTCAACTACTTTAAAATAAAAAAAACATTTATATAAATTTCTAGCAATACTTCTAGTTCCTTAATCAAAAAACCATAATTCCACGAGTATCAAAAAAAGAAATTTTCTTACTTGTGCCTGCGTTCTTTCCGGTCGTCGTCAATAGGTTCTTCGGAATGAAGAGGAGAGCAGCTATCTTCCTCTTTAATATTTTCAAATTTGACTCTCTGATTTCCGACCGGAGGACTCTCGTTTACACCAGAAGCAGCTCTTTCTGAAGTCGGTGCTTCGTTTTCATTACTACCTATATTTTCCACTTGATCATCGATTTTCTCTGTTATATCCTCGTCCTCGTCCTCGTCTGCATCGTCCTCTACAGTGGTGAATTCAACTTGATGGGCTCTGGGGGTAGAAGCGTTGCTGTTGTCCAGAATGTCCAGTTCCAGCCCGTTACTTTTTTCAAATATCGCGTTACCTGATGCCTCCTCTTCCTGACTGACCTCAGCGGTAGAACCTTCACTGAAACATAAATTCAAAATCCTAAAATTAAATGAAATTTGAGCCGAAGAGCTTTATTTCTTTTGATATTTAAGTTGAAAATTAAAAATATAACTGAGAGACTATGAAGTTGCAATTTATAAAACCATCTGGAATATTTTGCGATTATAAATAAGGCTCTGGCATTAATTAAATAATTTAAGGCTCTATAACTGTTAATAAAAGCAAAAAACAAAACAAGATGAATTATTCCTTTTTAATAAGATTTGAATGCCAGAAATCTTCAAAATTAAATACATGAATTTTAATCCCCCCTTAAATAAAAAATTTGAATTGGAAATGCTAAGATTGTATATAAGAAGCAACTATTCAGTCCTGAGGAGTCTAATTCAGGAAGGAAATATTTGCAGAATGCAATATCTGATCTCGAGAAAGTAATTTATTAGGCTACATTTGAATATCAGGCTTTCCACGCCAAAGCACTGAATCTACCCTAAGAAATAATAAAAATCGATTTAATAGAATAGAACTTCATGTAAATTCTAAGGACTTACGGTGATAAATGACGTCTCATAGATCTTGAATGAAGACTCTTCAGTGTCATATGAGGGTGTGGGTAGCTTCGTTTCTTGTATTCTGTAAAGCAGATAGAAAACCAATTTTAAATTCAAATTGACTTTCCCAAATAAAATCAACCAAATGTTCGCGAAAATTCTAATTTTAGTTTTCAAGTAATTTCAAATAGCTGTCTGTTAATAGTTAAAAAGTCAAAATTGAATGAGTTTGTGAATTATGACTTGCAAATGGAATAATGAATATTAGATGACCGTCATTCAAAGATTTTATTATAGCTTTAACAGTCATTGACGTAATTCACTTTCATTCTTATTGGGACTGACATTTTTAAATGCAAAAGGTCACCCGCATAGTAAAAAGTATAAAGGTGTGCAAATTTCGAAAGAACAAAACTCGTGCCAAGATTTCGTTAAGTCGTTGATGGGCATGTCAACAAGCACGGGTTTTGCAAGATTGCAAAAGTTTACTATTTTAGATAAATTATACAAAGCCTGGAAATACCTTAATTTAATTTGGTCAAGAATTTTTTACTTCTTAGTAATTATTTTCGCTTTAAGTATTTTAATAATAATGTTATTGATAATGAAAAAAATCTTTTGAGTATTCTAAAATCATTATTAAATTCATAATTCAAAAATAGAAAAGAAGATCGTCTAAAAATAGAAAATATCAGTAATTCAATAATATGTTTCATTGCGAAAGGGATTTAATTAGAAGTTATACGTTATCGTAAGTCGGAATCAATTTAACTTATCAAACATCTACATGAACTTCAATTTTATGTTTTTTCTCTCAGTGTCGCAGAGAAAACAGTTAACATTAATAATTAGCCTAATTCAGTTCCGCAATATATGAAATCCAAATATATTAAAAGAGAATTCTAAACACAACTTTGAGCAATTACTTTTAGCAATAAAAAAATTGAAAAAAAGATTAAGAAGCTTTAATTAAAGTTAATTGTTTAACTTATTGTAACATAAAACAAAAAGATATTTTTCTTTCCATTTTTTATTCGAAATTGAAATCTATCCTTTGGAAATTAATTTACAATTGATTTCAAATAATAATGAAAATTCCATGACAGCGATATTAGATTTTCAAATAAATAAGAGATTTCGCAGTAATTTTAATTACGGACAAATTTATTTTAAATTAAATTACTTTTTATTGGTGGAATCATATCATCCAAAATCTATAATTTTCACCCGAATTAAACTTTTTATGGCTCATTTTATTCGGGAAAAATTTTTCACTCTTTTATTTTAAAAAACTCGATAAAAAAATATTCTAAATGAAAAAAACTGAGGAAATAGTGATTTGTTCACATTTTTTTCGATTATCTGTCCAATCCCTCCTTGATATTAATGGCTTTGAAACAAGTTTTTGAGGATAGATAATTTTTGTTGACTTACGACTGGTTTCGCGATCTCCATAACGTGGCGGTGGTCCTCGATCACGATCTCTGTTGGACCCTGCGGATTCCGAAGGAGATCCAAACCGGGCTACGTCGAATTTGTCCCCGGCGTCCATCGCAAAGACCTTCTCCATCTCCTCGTCAAGTTCTTGTACCGTTTCCGTGCCATGACCGTCGACCTACAAAATGAAACATGTTTAAAAATCATTAATTGTATAAAAACAATATTAAATAAATTCAGTGTCAAAATACAATTTATATTTTAGAAATCGATTAAAATTTGATATTTATAAAAATTCAGAAATTTAATTTAAATTTCTTTATTTGAGTTACAAATTTTAAAACAAATTTATTTAAGATATATTTTACGTACTCAAAATAAAATTCCTTTGGAGCTTGAATAAAAAACTCGCTCATTTAGGACAATTCCAGGAGTGTTGATACTTTAAAAACTGAATTTTTCCATCTTCAATGTTGCAGACAGACATAAAATTAAAAACAATTGATTTGTTTAAAAATGTTTATATGATTTTTAAGAGAAATTCACAGTTTTAAATCCATTCAGAGTAAGAAGGATAAGTAAAAAGGATAAAACTTTTTGTTCGAGAATCTAATTCTGTGGCACAATTTCTCTGGTTTGGCCAGGACCAAAGTATTTTCCCGACTGGGACCGGAAACGGAAAGCATCTAAAGGCCGGGTCGATGCGGGACGACCATGAACTTGAGCTTTCGTGACTGACTGTGAGTTGCATTGAATATAGAGTACAGTATAACTTCGATATTAAAAAATGATTCATATAATCTGCTCTCCGATCATAAATTGTCACGAACATTTAATTATTTATAAACCCCTTCATTGCCAGAAAATTGGTTCTAGTAGCATGAATACTTCAAGGTGAAGTTGTATTAATATATTTGCTTTCGAAGAAAGATAAAAAGTTATTATTTCTAAATTTATATTCAAGATTAACTTCTTATTGATTGAATTTGGGAATTACTGGCACAGTTGAATTGAGAAATAAAATTTATAAAACAAAAACTGTTTTTACCCTTTAAGACGGAAAATTAGTTTGAAGAATTTCTAAAGATAATAGAAAATATCAAAACTCTTAGAATTTTTAGGTTTGATTATTTTCATTATTTAATTATTTCCAAAAATTTCATTTCTTCAAATTAATTAGTTAAATGATTCAAAAAGTTGGTTTTGAATTTTTTCATATTAGTGTGAAATATTATCTCTTATTCAATATTCTCTCATTTATCAACAAGGGAGTTATCAATGAATAAAAAAATGTATTTTTTATCTTTTTATGGGAATTGTATGATATTCAATTTCACTCTAATTGGATGCTGTCTGAAGCTTTCAAATTTTTCCATATCGTATTTTTGCAGGTTTCAAATTTTTTCCCAATTAAATAAAATGGAAAAGAATATCATTTTAATATTATACCAATTTCTAAATTATTTAAATGCTGATTAGTGTTTCCCCCAGATTATTTTTCAGGTTTCGAGCATGAATCTCTCTTACAATTAAAGCAAAATTTGAGACATTATTCAATTTTTAAAACTCTTAAATCTTTAAAAACTAACAATTTGTAAATTCTTAGAAAATTGAAATTTGATAAACTTTAGATTCAAATTTCAAAGCCTTTAGTTAGATTCTGATTTTCAAGTTAGATAATGAACCTTTTATTTGCAATAAGCAGAAAAAAATTCCCAGTCTGTCTTGATCATTAAACACGCTTCATATTTTTTCATTAAAACTGTAATTTTATATTATAAACTGCTCTTCTTCTCTACGTTCCATATCTATGGATAATAAGCTTCTACTATTCATTTTCCAATTGTTCAAAAGTTATTTTCTGAATAAAATTACTAACTTTTGAAAAAATCAATTTTTTCAATACTGAAATTGACATTTACTTTGACATATTACAGTATATAAGGTCGCGCGTTATTTTAAGACCAGAAACTGCAGCGAGTCATTGATTTCTCTTAAAATGCGTTTAGCGGAAATTAAATTCTATCCTTAGCTTCCTGTTCAATAACCCGATTACAGATTTGAAAAAACTAATGGAATATCGTGTATATATAAAAATTTTAGTTATTTTCATTAATGCTCTTCATGCATTTCACAAACTGTTGCTCCTACTCCAAAAATCAACCCAGATATTTGTTTGATCCGATCCATTGCAAAAAATTCTAGTAAAAATAAAAATAGGACACTTTTTAACAAGCTGAAAAAGGATTTTGCCAATTTAAAAAAAGTGATAAAATTAAAAATAAACAGAAATATTAAAAAGACCACGATGACACATAGTTTTATAAATATGAAAATAATGTGCGTAATTTGAGATAATTTTTAGTGACTAGTTTCTGATAGTTTTTCAGCGCAATAATAAATAATTCCTTATCTTTGTCAAAATATTCGCACTTGAATTAAAATTGTAAATACGACTTATATCGACCCTTTAATGAAAATTTTCAAAAATTCCTCAACTCCAAAATATTGTTATCACTCTTAAACGAAGAAAGCTAAGTATTGTTAAAACAAAGGTAATTTATCGAGATAAATAATCCAAATAAAGAAATCAGATTATAATAAAATAAAACTTATTCAAATACAACACATATTTTTTCAAAACAAAACAACTGCCAGAGCAATCTTTATATAAAGCATATTACAGTAAAAAGTCCTCCCAGAATAAATGAATCTTTCATTACTTAGCACCAATTTTCAGGAAACGGAAAAAAGTTCTCAGGCATCCGTTCTAGATTGTCAATTGCAGAAAAACTACAAAAAATTTCTAAGACACCTGTATTCCGGATATAAGCACTGAGTGTGGTTTCCGCTTCGGCAGTCGAGTTATAATATAACTCTAGTATTTGAATGAAAATTGAAAAAAAAATGCTGAGAATACACAAAAGTAGAACTGGACACGCACCTGGTGCGTCCGTAGGGATCGTCAAAGTCAAAAGAGAACTTTGCCTTGTGCCCGTTTCAAAAAGGACTTTCTGGAGGTACTGGCACTTGCCTCGGACATGACATCCCGGGCTAGAATGAAACCTCGGACTCCAGGTCGTGAAAAGTCGGTAGGGGTCGGTACTGATCGCGTCTTCGCTAGCGCGGATCCGCTGCGCCGGGTCGATATCCACTCCCCGACCTATTCCACCAGGTCTTTCTGGGCAGGTATCCTCTTTACCCCGACCAGTAATCTAATTTTTAAAAATCTGCCCGTTTCGGGGGAATATTATCATCTCGCGCTTCGCGCTCTGAAATATATGGACCTCGTGCTTAGAGTTCTAAAGGAGGCATATTACGTCAAAAAGAATGAGAAAAATCGGGTAAAAAACCGGTATTTTCTCGAGAACTAACGAGGAGTTACATATTATTAATTACATTACATGTAATGGAAGTTTTTTCAATAAGGTATATTAAATTAAAAATACTTTAGTCTTACTCTCTAAACCTGAATCAGTGAACGGCGACTGATTCGCAGTGACTATTCATTGATGGCAGCAGCTATAAGTCTTTCACTGAGAATCAGTGAAATTCGACTGATGAATCAATGAAATAGATTGGACTCACTTATTGAATCAGTGAAAACTTCAGGTGGGAGTAATAAAACCAGCAATATAAATTAACTATAGATGAACTCGTTTATTTTAGGCTAAACAACACTAAAACGAAATGACGTAATTATTATTGTTTTTAAGGGACGATAAATCAGTAAAGTGTAGATGAAAGTTTTGAATTCGCGAATTCAAAAGTTATGTTCAAGAGACGTGTTCAACGATTCCTCAGTGCAATCAAAGCAGGGCACTGATTCATCAGTTGATATATTTTCATTGATATAATCAGTGACTATTTCACTGATTCAGGTTTAGAGAGTAAAAAATACAAACTTTTATTCTAATTTTAATACATGTGTATATATATTAATAATGTTTGTTAATTTCAATATATTTTTCTTGATCTCCTAGCCGAAAGTACGGTCCTCCCGGTCGCATTTCACTCCAAAAACAACGACTTTTGTGGCCTTTTTTTGTTTTTTGTGGCTCAGTAATGCCGCTAAATTCATCGTATAATTCGTTTGTATAATTTAATTAAATATGACTTCATGCAAAAGTAATAATAATTATTGTAATAAGATTAGTATTACTGGATGTGTGATGTTAAGGTTACTGTTGATCAATATTAATTTTAAAAAAATGAAACAATTTTTTTTGCATTTTTCACATTACCAAAGTTTATTCCAAGATAGGATTCATATGTGCAATATTTATCCAAAGTTTTGATATTTTAGAAATAAAGATCACTGATGAGGACTCTGATTAGAGTCGAAACGTTTGAAAAGGGATGTAACTCTGTGTTTATTTATTTCTGGATAGTAAAGCCAATTATGAACAACATCGTATTAAATGAATATTGTTATCTAAGAATAAATTATCTCTGGTATTTATTAATTAAAATTTTTTTTTTATTTTCAATTTTTTTTGTTGCATTTATTGTATGATTGCATTTTATTTTAAATTTGTTTCAAACTTTCTGGTCTAGGGTCGTAATATACTTTTGATTGAAAAGTTGTATATTAAAGTCTATTAAAATTAATAAGATTTTTAAGAGTATAGAAAAATAGTATATTTCGTATCAAGTGCGGAAAGGCGTATTTTAACGCAAGAGCGAGTCGTGACTCGCTCGCGCGTTAAAATCCGTTCTGCACGTGATACAAACGATATTTTTTGTCCGCCATACACCGAAATTTAGCCGAGTCGGTGTCGCTTTGCATGCGGAAAGTTGATTTTCCCGCACTAGTGCGGGAAAATTTTAAGTTTGTTTTAATTTCCCGCACACTTACAATTTTACTACACTAGTGCGTGGAAATCAACTTTCCACACGCAAAACGACACATACAAGGTTAACTTTTGGTGTACGAAGAATAAACAATTGTTTAAAATGTCATACTAAAGAGATAAATACTGTGGTACTAATTTCAAAAAATGTAATCAACAAATAATTTTATATCTTGAGAAATGTTGTTGGAATGAAGAATAATAACAAATAAATGTTAGAAAAGAATATTCTCATATTTTCTCGATGCATTCTCGCCATATCGGTATAATATACTGGAATTTAATTTGTTATACCTTGTCTAATTATATATTATTGAGAATTTTTGAACTGTACTCGTGCTTCGCGCTCGGTATTTCATGTCATTTAAATACAAATTTATAAATTTTTTTGATTTCAAATTAAATAGGAAATTCCATTTACTTAAACTATATACGAGATACAGAAAATATGTTATCATACAAAATTGTTTACTACGAAAACATCTACAAATTTGAATCGAAAATTTTTTGGTAAAATGTATATTTTATGTTTTGATTATAAAAATACTATTGAAAATCAAAAATCTAATTTTTTGACTAAAATTTGATGAGAATGTATCAAGAATATCAATATTATTATTCAAGGGCTAATTTGAAAGAGAAAAGATTATTTTCCATGAGAAAAATTTGAAATGCAGAAAAATAATGCATTAACCAAATTAAAAGAATTTATTTCCAAAAATTGGGAACGGTAAAGTTGTGAAAATTCTTTTTCCTGAAAAAATGATTCGTTATTTATTATAATCGCATCATTTTGTAAAATTTGGTATGAAGCGATAAGGAAAAAGTTCTGCAAAAATAAAAATTTGTTAAATACATTATTTTTCTGCGATTCAAATTTTTTTCATAGAAAATAATCTTTTCTTTTTCAAATTAACCCTTCAATACTAATATTGCTATTCTTAAAAGCAAAATTATCTATTTTTTCCTGAGGTCTAATTTTTGTGAATGAACTACCTTAAGGCTCTATCGGCCTTAAGGAAAAAATTCTCATTATATTACTCGCGCTCGATTTTCTGTAAGTTTCTAATAAATTATATGACTAGAATAATTTATTTTCTTCCGAATACAGTCGGGAATCGTTTATCGGGACATTAGACATCGTCTTTCGAGACCCTCGATCGTTGCCCTTACCACCACTATTCAAAAGCCACACGACGCATCAACCAATTTCGATGACCCAGCGGTGACCGCGGTTGACTCGACGGACCAATCAAACGCTTCCCCTCAAACGAGCCCCTACCGTGTCCCGATAAACGAATCCTGACTGTATCTCGAAAGCAAAGCAGTTTTCATTTTAACTCTTTTTTCGTAACTCACATATTTTAATTAAAAAATTGAATTTTTGATTGTGGGAGCTTGCGTGCAGGTTAAATAATTTCACAGATTTATTGCTTATTATAATCTTGAGGTAACAATTTATTTTTGGCTAGTTACTGTGTACATAGTGAAGACCGACCGAAGACTGACTGAAGACTACTTAACTGTACTTGACTGACCTGAACTTAAGCTAGTGACAAAGTTATTGAAGGGAAGGGAAAGTACAATAAAATAAGGATGCATACCTGCATTGCTAAAACTTCGAAGTAAATCTGAAAAGGGAAAACAACGAAACTCCGAAAAGAGAGAATATTCTGAGAGCTATTTTAAAGAAATAATATTTGAATTTAATAGAATTTGCTATCTAATCACGAAATTAAATTATAAATGAAATTAGCATAAAATATTAATAATTATAACAGGTGGTCACCACATTGATTTTCAATAGTATTTTTATAATCATAACATAAAATATACATCTTATGAAAAAATGTTGCGATTCATATTTGTAGATGTTTTTGTAGTAAACAATTTTGTATGTTAAGGTATTTTCCGTATCTCATATAATTTAAGTAAATAGAATTTTGATATTGGTTTTTTTCAAGTTTTAAGATACTGTAACTTTTCTAATTTTGGCTTAATCGGAAAATATTCTAAAGATAATTGGTAAAGATTTATGAGCACTATCATAAACCAATATTTTTCACACAAACCTATACCTTTTCATTCATTATGAGAATGTAAAAATTGTACAAAATATTGTTAAAGAGTCGATTCGTTTCTCGCTTTCAATTTGTTACTTGCCTTTCCTGGCATGCAATCTAATAGTGTTACGCAAGCTGTTACCACCCTGGCAAAAGTTTTGGAAAGGGAATTTATCTAAACGAATCCGAGCCATTCCGAAATTTTTTTCCGAATCATGCGCAATCATTCCGAGCCAATCCGAAAAAGTTTCGAATCTCGCTCGATGCAAATTGGTTAAGAATCAGTCTGATTCATTCCGGTTCAATCCGAGACTTTAATCTGATAAATTCAAGGTCGGAATGATTCGGATTGAAAATTCGGTTTCGATCAGTTCACGCTCGGGTTAGTTCGGATTGAGTCTTGTTGATTTTTAACTAAGTTGCATCTAACAAGATTTAAAAAGTTTTTCAGATTGGTTCGGAGTGGCTCTGATTCGTTAGGATTCAATTCCTTTTCACAACTTCTGCCAGGGATGCATAATATTATTAATTCATTGGTATTTTGTGTTATTGCTGATTTTACTTTGTTTGTAGAAATTAAAAGAAAGGTTAGAGAAACAAAAAAATTGAGAATCATTTGAAGCTTTTCCTGGCGAAAGTTTCGGAAAGGAATTCAATCCGAGCAAATCCGAGCTATTTTAAAATCTGTTTCAGAATCATTCCAAACCAATTCGAAAAACTTTTAAAATCTCGTTTGATTTAAATAGGTTAAAAATCAATCCGATTCATTCTGGTTTAATCTGAAAACTCAATCCGAACCAAGTTTTTAATCCTAATAAATCCAAGGTCCGAGCTCGGATTTATTCGAATCGAAAACTTGATTTGGATTCATTGGGATTGAAGTCTCTGATTGAACCCGAATGAATTGGATTTATTTTTAACCGATTTGTATGGAACGAGATTCAAAACTTTTTTCGGATTTGTTCTGAATAATTCGGAATTACTTCTGAATTATTTCTGACAATCTCTAACATTGAAGGTTTATATTTTTGAAATTCTCAAATCAGAAATATATTTAATTTTATGGCGAAGATTTTGAAATTAAGACTTCTTAATGAAGAATTTAGAACTTTTTAAAAATAAATTTCATAAAAAACTAAATACTTCAAACTCTAAATTTATACTACAGGATAAAATGAAAACATATTTCTGACCTTTGAAAACCAATTTAAGTCTTTAATCCTCTTCTAATGTTGGTAAGCCAAATTAACTTTTCATCCCAGGGGAATAATGTTCTTATTAAAAGCTATCCCAAATGGAATATATAGGAAAATTTTAATTTTTTATCGCGAAGATCATTTTGCATTTTAAAAAAATGGATCATTAAGTTACCTAATAAATCATGAATTTCGAAATGGAGTGTTTTTCGCATTTCTGTCAAGTTCACAAAAATATACAGACTTTAAGTTTGACAGATTTTAAGTCCACGAAATATCATAGTTAAAAATTATTTAAATTAATTTTTTTATTCGTCTTCACATGCATGAAAATTAAAAACAAAGAGCTTTTAATATTTTCTTTTATTTACAACGATTTACAACTGCTTCTTATAATAAAAAATTAATATATATCAGATATTGATTTTCCACACTTTTTAGACTTTTCAGTATCCAAATTATTTCCATAAAAAATAATGAAAAAGCGATGACATAAAATTGTCACATTTTAAATTCATTTTACAAGGATTAAAATCTCGAAAAATAAATTATATAATTAAAAATATCTTTTAATTGCAGATCAAACTTAAAAATTAGATACACTCTTACTTTTTACAAAAATTCAATAAGAACTGCATTTGAATCCCCAACTGACAGAATAAAAGCTTCAAAGTTACACAAGTTCAATGCAACAAGTGTCCCTTGGCTCTGAAAACAGTCAAATAACGATTGTGAAATGAGTTTTGGAGAGGGGGATCAAAAGTAACATAAAAAGAAAGATCTGCCCGCTTTGCGGGCACATTCTCATCGCGCGTTTCGCGCTTTGTTCTTTCTGGACCTCGCGCTTCGCGCTCGGTCTTCTGCTCTTCGCTTACATTTAAGTTTATTTCTTATAATTTAATACTGAAGCTCAAACCAATTTTATAATATTAAAGATGATGTGAATTATTCATTTTCTCAAATTCACTAAATTTCTTTTTCAGTTTAAGTGAAACAGGAAATTCAATTTACTTAAGGCTCTATCGGCCTTAAGGAACACATTCTCATCATGACACTCGCGCTTCGCGCTCGATTTTCTGTATACATTTCAGTAACTTTTTAATAAATTACATGATTAAAATAATTTATTTTCTTCCAAATATCTAAAAAAGGAAAAAGAATCGTAGACTTTATTTGAGGAGACGATTTTGCAGAACAACGATTATTTCGTATCTCACATATTTTGGTGAAAAAAATCGAATTTTTTCAATGTTAAAAATCAAAACATAAAATATACATCCTGTCCCGAAATGTCTTAATGATAATTTGTAGACCTCATTTAGGCAAATAATTTTTCATCTAAACGTTTTTTATGTATCTCATATATTTTGTCTAAAAAATGGAATTCTTGAATTTTAATCGTATTTTTTGGAATTGAAACAAAAAATATATGTTTTTTCATAAACTGTGTAAGACAAAACTTGCAGATCTTTTTGAAAGTTTTTTCAAGTTTTAATATGCTGTAACATTTCTAATTTTGATTTAATCAAAAAATTTTATCAGGATAATTTGTAGAGATTTATGAGCACTATCAAAAACTAGTATTGAAATTTTTGATTTTTTCAAAAAGTTATTTTCAAAAACACAAAAGTAGTGCTCAATCCCTCAATTTTGATTGGATGTGGCTGGTTAACGAACTTGTCCTTACTTTTTCGGCTCCAATAAAGTGTGCCAAAGCTCAATTCAATCTGATAATTCTATCGAGAGTTATGCCGCACACGGCCTACTACAGACAGACACTATCGTAAAAACCGTTTTTTCTGACTCAGGGGGTCTCAAAACGTAAAGATTTGATGAAAATTTCGAAAGTCATTTTTTACATAAAACCAATACCTTCTCATCCATGATGAGAATGTAATAAATCATCTCAATGTCAGCGAAATTGAATAGAATCACAGCTCACGAAAATCCTGTGCGTTTGGAATATTAAATCAGTTCAATACTTTATGCTAAGGTATTAAAGAAAGAATAAAGGTTTAATAGGGGAAGCGATTTCGAAGGAGAGGGGGAATTATCACGAATTCTGGGTCATGAAGCCGAGTTTATTCAAGCAATTTTGCTGTAGTTACTATTAGCTACAGTTTCAATAGTGGGTCAATTGGTGGGATTATCGAATGCAGGCTATTTTGTGAACTTTCACCCCCTTTGGAACTAGACCCCCCCGCCCCGCCTCTACCTTCTCAGCATGAAAAGTTCCTACTTCAGTTTTCGCATCAGGAACCTTGAATCTGAACCATTTCGATTCCCATACATAAAGTTACACCGATGCAGTAGCGTAACTATAAGTGTTTTGCTTGTTCTACGGAACAGGGCCCCCATGGGGGGGGGGCTAGAGATATTAAATCATTTTTAATAATAAATGTAATAATAAAAGAAGAAGAAATTTGTTCTTATCACTCAAAAATTGTTTTATTCACAGGGGCCCCTTTTCCTACCCAAAAACAATATTTTTTATAGTTGAGTTTGAAATTTCTGGAACTGAACTCAACTAATTAATAAAGATTAATATTTTATTAAGTTTAGTTTACTAAAATTTCATTATCTTTTGAAATTGAATTGTTTCAATTCTGTGGGGCTCGAAGATTCTGAAAATTACTTTTTGGGTGTTTTTTTGAACCTATAATTTAAAAATGTTTGATTCTTGCGTCTTTAATATGTGATTTTTTAAATTTCAAATGTGGAAATTTTTTAAGTCTGTAATTTTTGAACACTTGGACAAAATAAATTATTTTTTTTAACAGAATTGTTTTGTTAAATTTACACAGTATTTTATTGACGTTACTGATTTTTTTGGTTGAATTTAATAAATAGTTGAAATTTATTAAAAGTAACTAAAACATATGGTTGGATCAAGCAAATTTTTTGGTTTACACAACCAAACTTTACTAACGAAAGAATTCTGTTAAGGCAATGAAATAATTTTGTTAGAGCAGACAAATATTTTGTTGATTTAACTAAATTTATTTCTGAGTGAAGTTTATAAATTTTAAATCATTTATTTCAAAAGTAATTACCACCAAGTTAAAAACATCTATAGTTTTCAAAAATTGTATACCTTTAAAATAAAAAAAATATTAATTATCAAAATTGGATTCTATAATTTCAAAATTTTATTTTCAATTTATGAAATTTATTATTTTGAATATGTATATGAGAAAATTTGTTACAATATTTATTTAAAGGACTTCGATCTTGAAACCCCTAATATCCCAGAGACTCCCTCCCAGGTGCGAATTGACCGTCGGCCCACGGTTGGGCCAACCTTGTTAAAGTTGGTCCGACCTTGTTGGCCAGAGGTCGGGCCAACTAGTGAAATGATAACGCTATCCGTCCATTGGCGCGAACAACAGTTGGCCCGAACGCTGGGTGCCGGAGATGGGCCGTCCTAGGTCAAAATATGCTTTCACCCGCGTAGAAAATGAAATCAGGGCAGTATCAGGCCCTGATAAGATACATTATTTGATTACTACATTATTAGTACGTTATTGATACATTATTTGAAATCGCACGCATGAATTAAAAATTTCATATTCGCTTTTGGATTCGAACCCTCTAACCTACCTATATTATCTACATAACTAAACGCATTCCTAACGCCTAAAGCCTCTGGGCTATTCTCGCTTACCATATTCCGAATAAAATCTCGCTTATAAGCTACTGCTGCAAAGGCCGTATAAGATGGGTCTGTACCCTGCTAATGAGCAATGTTTTTGTTTCAAGTATTTTAATTAGTTATGGGTTTAAAATTTTTACACTTTCAATGACTGAATTAAATTTCTATATAACACAGTATTTTTGTATGAAACTTGGAAAAAACTTTTTTATCAAAAACATTATCTTATAAGAAGTTGTATACTTTAGAAGCATACATTCTTACAGTACTCTAGTAATAATTTACATAGTATACAACTTTTTACATTTTAATGTCAAGATTTTTTTTTTAACAGGGCAATGTCCGCACGGTTATAATCTAGTTGATAATATGCCGACGATTGCTTCAACCATGGCCTAGAGGTGGGCCGACCAAACTATCACGGTCATCTAAGGTAATTGGCCAAGGTTGGCCCGACAGTCGGTTCGAGTCTGGGCCATAGTTGGGCCGACAGTTGGTCGTGCAATGGCAATGGAATCTAGTTGATAATATGCCGACGATTGGTTTAACCGTGGCCCAGAGGTGGGCCGACTGAACTGCCACGGTCATCTAAAGCAATTCGCCAAAGTTGGCCCGACAGTCAGTTCGAGTCTGCGCCATAGTTGAGCCGACGGTCGGGCACATCTTTGGTTGCCGATGTTGGCTGCCAAAGTTGGTAAAACCGAAGATACCACAGTTGGCCCAACTATGGTCGCCAAACCTTGGTCGCCAGAGTAGGGCCAACCGTGGCCCGATGGTCCAACTCTGGCAGCCGACCGAAATTCGCAGCTGGGCTTCTTCTCATTTCCAAATATAGTAACTTTCTTCGAAAAAGAAAAGTTACCTTGTGTTTACTCGATCATCAATAATGCAATAGATCCTTTTGATTATTGAAGGACAGATATAAATTATTTGACCATTTTTACAGCAAATTAAATTTTAAAATAGATACTACTTTTTTTTACAACACTGATATAGAAATTACGATCAGAATTTTCTGAAACCCGTAACTGCAATTGTATGCAGTTACAATTTTGTAAAATTAAGATAAAATTGAAGAAAATTCGTTCACTTATTAGAGAATTTAAAAAAAATTCTTTCAGTGTTTTTACTTAAGTTACCGCCGTTTTATAATATTTTCTACTAATCTCAAATTATTTGTAATTATTTGAATGAGTTTTCAATTAATAATATTTCCTGTTTTTCTGCACTGAGAAAACAGTTTTGTCGAATCACAAAAATATTTTATTGGTGATTATGCTTGGAAAAATATATAAAAGTTTTTGCGAAATTTTCTCATCAATTTATTAACAATTGATTGAAATATCCATTTAGCACACGCAACTGTCCTTTTCAAAAAATAAAAACCTTTTTTGCATTATGAATGTTTTGCTGACCACACTGAGAAAAAAATTTGTGCAGCAAAACTTTTTTTGCTGCCTAAATTTTTTTCTCAGTGTGGTCAGCAAAACATTCATAATGCAAAAAAGGTTTTTATTTTTTGAAAAGGACAGTTGCGTGTGCTAAATGGATATTTCAATCAATTGTTAATAAATTGATGAGAAAATTTTGCAAAAAATTTTTTTAATAGTAAGGAATAAATATTCCACTGGAACTTGTTTCAAACTTCAACTTCCCTTGCAACTTTTTCTAAACAAAACTAGAAAAACGTGGTAACCGACTGGTCTTAGTTTTGCAATTAATTATTATCAAACAACAAGCGATTTTTGTATCATATTGTAGGCATCGTTTAAAATAGTTTCAATAATATTTGGCTGACTTGTTACGATTTATGTCTTAAAACATAATTGAATCGGAGCAAAAATATTTTTTACTTTTAGTATCAAACAAATTCATCGATTAAAAAAACCCCAAATACAAAAAACTGAATAATTTTCTCAATAATTATTCAATTATCAAATTAATAACAATTCGATTATGACGAACTATAATTATGTTTTGATCATTTGCAAGACTATTAGCTGTTAATGAGCAACTATCACAGTATTAATTCTTTCTAATTTCATTGAAAACAATAATTGATAATTCTATAATTCGTTGTGAGATATGTCAACAGTCGATTTTGCACCAAAATTCGTCTCATTCGAAAAGAAATGTACAATGTCAAAAAAACGAGAGTACTCCAAAATTGAGTTTAAAAAAAACTTCAAATACGAAAGTTTCTAAGATTAAAGAACTCTA
This sequence comes from Diplolepis rosae, assembly GCA_030998225.1. Taxonomy (NCBI): domain Eukaryota; kingdom Metazoa; phylum Arthropoda; class Insecta; order Hymenoptera; family Diplolepididae; genus Diplolepis; species Diplolepis rosae. The sequence goes on from JAPYXD010000701.1 coordinate 10,215,615, forward strand.
TTTATCAAAGAACTCATTTACCATATCCGGAACCCAGTTTCTTCTCTATTTGAATCGAATCGATTTTTCCTATCAAAACATGTACATTACATGTAAGTCCCGAGCTCGGTTTGAGCCCAGTCTGAGCAGAGTTAATTTTCTGAAACGGTATCAAAACTTACATTGGATTGTTATTTCCAAATGGATCTGCTGCTTAAACATGAGAAGTACATTTTGATTAATTGCCTGGTTTGAGCCAGGTTTGAACAAAATTCATTTTTTTAACGAAAACCCAAATTTTCTATTTCGAATTCAAATAAAGTGTGGATAACCTTAAAAAATGAACCCGGTTCAATCTCGGTTTAAACCGGGCTTCGAACCTACATGTAACATACAAATTTGAACAGAAAAAATTTTCCTAACCCCGAATTTAAAACAAAAAAATCTGCCCCCCTGGCGGGCACATTCTCATCGCGTGAAGCTCGCTCAACTCGCAAGTTTGAGCGCGCCCGGGGCGCGCGATTCGATCGTCACGCTTCGCGATCGGTCTTATATTCTTCGCATATACTTGTATATATATAAGGTTATTTCTTGTAATTTGATACTGAATCTCAAGTCAATTTTATAATATTGTAGATGTGAATTACATTTTCACAAAATTACTAAATTTGTTTTTTATTTCAAATGAAAAAGGGAATTCAAATAACTTAAGGCTCAATCAGCCTTAAGGAACTCATTTCATCATGACACTCGCGCTTAGCGCTCGATTTTCTGTATACATTTCTGTAACTTTGTAATAATTTACATGATTAAAAAAATGTATCTTCTTCAAAATATCTCAAAAAGGAAAAAAATTCGTAGACTGTTTTTAAGCAAACGATTATTTATTTTAACGCTTATTTTGTATCTCACATATTTTGGTTGAAAAATGGAATTTTTTATTTTCAATAGTGTTTTTTTAAAACCAATATTTAAAATATACATCTTCTCAAAAAATGTCCTACTGAGAATTTGTAGACCTTATTTAGGTAAATAATTTTCTATCTCAACGTTTTTTTCGTATGTTAAATATTTTGTTTAAACAATGGAATTTTTGAATTTTAATCGTATTTTTTTAAATTAGAATAAAAAATATACGTTTTATCAGAAACTATGTCAGACAAAATTTGTAGATCTGATTGAAACGAACAATATAAATTGTGCAAACTTAAGTCTTTATCGTATTTCACTTATTATTATTAAAAAATTTGAATTTTGGATATTCAATATAGTATGTTTTTAAATTAAAGAGAAAAATATACATCTTATGAGAAAAAATTTCGACTCAAACTTGTAGATCTTTATGTAGTAAACAATTTTATACGGTAACTTTTTTTCGTATTTCGTATAATTTAACTGGAAAATGAAATTTAGGTGACTTTTTAATAGTTTTAACATACTGCAACTTTCCTAATTTTAGTTTAATCGATAAATGTTATAAGGTTAATTAGTAGAGATTTATGAGCACTATCAGAAACCAGTATTAGAATTTGAGATTTTTTCAAAAACACAAAAAATGCTCCAATTTTGACAATCTTTCGATGTGGCTGGTTAACGAACTCGTCCTTACTTTTTCGGCTTCGATAAAGTATGCCAAAGCTCAATTCAATCCGATAATTCCATCGAGTTATCGAGCATACGAACTACTACTACTACAGACAGACACTTTCGTAAAAACCCTTTTTTCTGACTCAGGGGGTCTCAAAACGTAAAGATTTGATGAAGATTCCGAAAATGATTTTTCACATAAAACCAATACCTTCTCATATAATGAAAATGTAAAAAAGAAAGTTGCAATTTAAAAAATCGATACACATTCTAACAACTTTCATTCTTAAACTTTTTCTGAAAACTCAATGTTTCCGAGTTATTTTGGAATACCTACCTTTTGTATAATTCTCAATATTTTCCAAAGAGAAATAAATTAATCAATAAAATGTAATCAAAATAAAAACATCTTTAATTTCAATAATAAAACTAATAATTAGTCTACAGCTCTTTTCTATAATCAATAAAAAATATCATAACCGATTCGACACTGAATATTTCATTGAGAAAAAAAGAATTCCTGGACCAAATTTGCATTTATTAAAAATAAATCGAAGAAATTTAAAAAAGTGAAATAAAAAAAAACTTGGGCATGTATAAAATTGTAACTTTACCTGCGTTTCTGGCCTGGAAGCACTTAATTCGGATTTGGTGGTATAACGCATTGGAAACAATTAAATGGAAGAAAAGCACATCTGTCATCCTAAGACAAGGTTGGCGCACTGACTAGTGTAATCTTGAGTATTACGATAGGTGTTTAAATGAGTACTGAAACCACTGAAACGCGATTGACACCGGTCTCTTAATCGAAATTGCAGGAAGGCTTCCGGCCTTGCGTAAGTAGCAGGTAAAGGTCAGTTATAAGTGGCTCCAGTAGCGGCCAACGACTGCATCAATTATTTATTTTCTTTTTACATTAACGATTTTTAACGATTACGTCAAGTACTTGTTAGAAACCTGACCCTTTATGTGCTATTTTAACAATAAGTGCATACCTACGACACCGCAATTGTATTTTAAATTTACACGATCTATTATCATCGAACAACTCATACATCAAACTCGATAATTTCGTAATGAGGACAGAAACTATTTAGCGTAAGAGCAGAACGGACATTTAAATAGTATACACTGTTGAAAATTTCTTTCACAATTTCCCAAAACATGTAACTAAAACTTAATGCAGTAGAGAAAAACTGAAAAACAATGTGTTTCATTGAACAAAATCGTTTTGTTGAATTCAGGAGGTATTCTATTAATTTGATAAATTTCTAGTTTGAATTTAATAAATACTTGAAATTTATTAAAAGTAACTGAAATATTTGGTTGAATCAACTATATCTTTGGTTCAATCAATCAAATTTCACCAAATAAAAATTTTTATTAAGGGCATGTGATACTTGAGAAAAAAAGAAATTTCATTCCGTTTTTATCTTCTCCACTATTTCCTAAATTTTGAAAACTATATTTCATGTAGTTTGGACACAAACACGTAGATACCAAAAATCAATAAAATTTGATAATTTCCAAAAAGTCACATGCCCTTAAGTTAATGGAATAATTTTGTTGATTCGACCAAATACAATGGTTAAACTAACAACAATTTGTTTGATTCTAGCAAATCTTTTCCGTGTATATTTCGCCAATTGAAGATCAAATTTGTGATATTTGTCGCGCGGGAAAACAGGTCTGAAAAAAAAATCAGATCAGGAATCGTGACATTATTATTAATTTACTGAGAAAAAGATTTGATTGAATGAAAGAAAATAATTTGCTTAAGGTAGTTGTCGTGCCAAAAATCAGGTCTCTAGAAAAAAAAGTTTTTCTATGATTTCAAGACTGGTAATTATATCATCAGCCGTGTCATATGTAAGGAAAGACACTCTTTTTAATAAAAAAAATTTAAAAATTATTAGAAATAATATTTTAATAATGTTTTTTGTAATAGGATATTTCCTTATTATCGCTCTTTACCAAATTTTAAAAAATTATGCGATTTTAATAAATTACAAATCACTTTTTCAAGAAAAAGATTCCCTACAACTTAACCATTTTCAATTTTCGAAAATGAATAAATTATTATCAAATTCAGCAATTTGTTTATAAAAATTTCGTTTTGGAAAATTGTTTTTTAATGATTTCAACCATTAAAGAATTCATTTTCAAAAATTGGAAACGGTTAAGTTGTAGAGAATATTTTCATTGAAAAAATAAGCTATGATTTAGGAAACATCAATCATTTTCAAAAATTTGGTAAAGAGCAATAATAAGGAAAAATCCTATTGCAAAAAACATTATTAAAATATTATTTTTCGTAATTTTTAAATTTTTTTTATTAAAAAGAGTGTCTTTCCTTACATATGATATATATAATATATATAATTACCAGTCTTGAAATCATAGAAAAACTTCTTTTTCCAGAGACTGATTTTTGGCACGACAACTACCTTAAAAGGCTTTTTTTGATTCAAACAAAAAATTTATTTGAATTAAGTAAAATTTGTTTAATTTAAACAAAATATCTTCGGGCCAAAGAAATATTTGTTTAAATCAAATAAATTTTTCTTCAAAACAAGACGATTATAGCATTCGTATATGGTCAAAGATATAATTTGTTTGATTTAAGGCCAAAATTCATTTGAATTGAACAAATTTTTAAATATTGGTATATTGTTGGAATAGTATATTACGTGCCTAGGCAAAGCCGAGACGAAGCTGAGACAAAGCCGAGGCGCGATCAGTCCTGCGAGCATTGTCGCGAGTCTCGTAATTTCCCGAATTGTGTGCATTGGCACGTATTCTATTTTATGTGACTTCGGTGCGTATACGAATTTTTATGCGTACACTCGAATCTAATCTAGTATTGTAGTTGTTTGCGGCGCTAGTCATTACACTTGATATGTCATGACTAGTCCCGGCCATTTTTATTTTATCTATCTCGTGTAATAGTAATGGATTTTAGTAGACGCATGCGCAGTTCAAATGTACAAGGCTTTGCCAGTAAGATGCTAACGCTGTACGAAGAAGAATAAGAAGATTGTGCTCCGCTGCATGGCTATAGGCGCATGTCATTTATAAGAAAAAAATTGCTTTTTATGTTGAAAATTGAAAACGTTTATATTACGGACAAAATGAACCATTAAATACTAAAAGTGAATCATTTTTAAAAATTTGGCAAGAACCGATATAAAAAAAGTCCACCAAAACATTAAAATTGTTAAATAAAAAATTTTTGAATTTTTTCAATTTTTATAATGAAAATTAATCTCTTTCTTTCAACGAATACAATTCACAGCAAATAAATATATAAATCTGAAAATTTTACTTTTATATTGGATAAATGAAGATTATTTATACAGTTACATGTGACTGAAAATTATAATACAATTCTGTAATTTCAGTCAATTATTTGCAATTCTATTGAAAGTTTACTGAAAAGCATCGTGAATTTGATATAAAAATTCTCTAGATTATATAACATTTTTGATAGTATAGATCATTACTTTTTAATCTCGGAAAATAAAAAGAATTAAATTTTCATTCTTGAAAAAAAAAATAATTTGAAAACTTGCAATTGATAATATTTCTTCAGACCTTATATTTACTTTCATGAATTTGTGCTTATCTTCCTATTCCATTTAGAAATTATTTTTATTACCTGCCTTTCAATTAATAATTTTTGCATATTACATATTTCCGAACTTATAAAATAATTGGATCATGAAAATTAGGGAATTTGAAAAATAAAAGATATACTTAATCGTGCAATTTGTAATTGATAAAATTTTATATTACAAAATAAACAAAAGAAGTTCAGAAATTTGGTAAGTATAATTCCAGAAATTAGATCTAGAATTTAAAACTTTAACGATCAGGATATTTGAAATTAACATATATGTAGATCATAAATAAAATTTCTTTAGATAATGTACTATATTTTTAGAACTTAGAAGGTTTAAAAATCTTGATAATTTAGGAAATTCATAAAACTAATTGCTCGCAACCTTCGAAATGAGAAGATAAGGTGGTATTACAAAATTGTTAAAATTTTAGACTACAATATTTTTACATTTAAACATGACTTACAAGATTTCATTCAAAAAATTCAGAACTTTACGAATTATCAGAAAAATTAGAAATTTGAAAGCCTGAAAATATAAATGTTTTATAAGAAAAATGTCTCATCTCCAATAAATTCAATTTTACAGAATTCTATTCAATTCTATTTCCTATTTTCCTGTGAAAAATAAGACATATTTCTTTCAACAGAATTTTAAAAAAAATGAAAACCAAAATTGCTGAAGAATTCACAACAAAAGCTCCAAAGAAAATAAAAATTAAACTGACTCTGAGACTTATAATTTCAATGAAATTAAAAATCGTTGAAATATTTAAGAAATTTTTACAATATTTACATTTTTATCTAACATAAATAGGTACGATTTTTCTGTCTTCGTCATTAAATTTATTTTGCATATGAAATTTGCTATTTTGTTCTTTTATGAAAGCATCAAATGCCATATTAAGTATAGTGAAATACTTTAGCTATCTAGAAGTGCAAATTCGAGTTGGAATTCTCTTTGAGGAATTGCCGACTCGATTGGATGATGACGGGTCGAAAGGAATGCGTTATTTTCTTCAATCATCGAAGTATACAGTACATCCTCGAATGACCAACTGTACTTTAGGAGTCTCAGCAATAAATCTTGTCGACTGACGTCAATCCAGCCAATCTACGAATTTTATAACTCAAACCTCTCAAGTAAACTAGAACAAACTTGAAAAACATTCCAAAAGGAATTTTTCAAACAACTAGAACATTCTTGAGAAGAACACCTAAAGTGGAACAAAAAAAGTGAATTGTGTGTTTTTGCAATTATAGGTGAAAAGATCTTTTCTGAATCAAAAGATTAAAAAAAAAATAATAATGAAATCCAGAAATTTGGAGCTTTTAATTTTATAAAAATTTTAAATTTCGTGCAATTTTTTAAAATATCTTGAGAGAAGCCAGAGTTAATTCGATAAATATGAAAATACCTGCAAAGATTAGAAATAGGGGAGTTTAAAAAGTTCATGAACTTTGAACATTTGAAAATATTTTAAGCAAATTTATAAGTTATATTATATTATAAATAAAATCATAAGATGTAAAAGATTTTAAGAAATTAAAAATATACTTCCAAGGAATAATAACAAAAGTTGAGTATTCAGAAAATGTAATAGCACGAGAAACAATTTTTATATTGCAAAAAGTTATTTCTTAGAAAATATGAAATTACTCAAAATGCGTTTCACCTACACTCCGAAAAATATTTGGTTAATTTAACCAAAATTTAGTTAGATCGACTAAAGAATTTTCTTTTTATATATAAGAGAAAATTTTGGAACTGAAGCAAAAAAAACTACGTTCCAGGTAACTTATGCTTTATACAGTTACATGTAAGTGAAAATTCTGTTACCTTTTCGTGATTTCAAGATAGTAAAATATTTTAAATTTCAATAAATTTCTAAAAATGTGATTTTATGAATCAACAGAACTTTTTTCAATTCAAAGAAATTTTTTCTTTGACAGTATATTAAAGAAATGTTTATTTAATTCAAAGAAACTGTCTTCTGGGTGAAATAAAAAAAAGTAAAATTTTAGCAAAATCTGTCGAAAACATTTTTACATTCTCATCATGGATGAGAAGGTATTGGTTTTATGTGGAAAATGACTTTCGAAATTTCCATCAAATCTTTACGTTTTGAGACCCCCTGAGTCAGAAAAAACGGTTTTTACGAAAGTGTCTGTCTGTCTGTCTGTCTGTAGTAGGCCGTGTGCGGCATAACTCTCGATAGAATTATCAGATTGAATTGAGTTTTTGCACACTTTATCGGAGCCGAAAAAGTAAGGACAAGTTCGTTAACCAGCCACATCCAATCAAAATTGAGGGATTGAGCACTACTTTTGTGTTTTTGAAAAAAACTTTTTGAAAAAATCAAAAATTTCAATGCTGGTTTTGATAGTGCTCATAAACTTCTACAAATTATCCTGATAACATTTTTTGATTAAATCAAAATTAGAAATGTTACAGCATATTCAAATTCGAAAAAAGTCCAATATCAAAATTTCATTTTCCAGTTAAATTATACGAGATACGTAAAAACGTTATGATACAATATTATTTTCTACATAAAGACCTACAAATTTGAATTGTAACATTTTTTCATAAGATGCATATTTTTCTTTTTAATTAAAAAAAAAACTATTGAAAATCCAAAATTCAATTTTTTAACAATAATATCTAAAATACGAAAAAAACGTAAGAATAAAAAATAAAATATATGTGAGATACAAAAAAAAACGTTCAGATGGAAAATCGTTTGCCTAAATGAGGTCTAGAAATTCTCATTAAGACATTTCGGGACAGGATGTATATTTTATGTTTTGATTTTTAATATTAAAAAAATTCGATTTTTTTCACCAAAATATGTGAGATACGAAATAAGCGTTGTTCTGCAAAATCGTTTCCTTAAATAAAGTCTGTGATTGTTTTTCCTTTTTCAGAGACTTGGAAGAAAATAAATTATTTTAATCATGTAATTTATTAAAAAGTTACTGAAATGTATACAGAAAATCGAGCGTGAAGCGCGATCGTCATGATGAGAATGTGTTCCTTAAGGCTGATAGAGCCTTAAGTAAATTGAATTTCCTGTTTCACTTAAATTCAAAAAGAAATTCAGTGACTTTGAGAAAATGTGTAATTCACATCATCTTTAATATCATTAAATTGGTTTGAGCTTCAGTATCAAATTATAATAAAGCGCAAGGTCCAGAAAGAACGGAGCGCGAAGCGTGACGTTCAAAAATTACGGACCGCGCAGCGCCACGATCGAGCATTACGGAGCGCGAAGCGCGACGATTAAATCGTGTGCCCTAGGCGCGCTCAACCTTGCGAGCTGCGCGCGAAGCGTGCGATGAGAATGTGCCCGCAAAGCGGGTTGATTTTTTTCATTAACAAAACTGAAAGTAGTTAATCTACGCCCGTTTTTATCTTCTCTGTCATTCCCTAAATTCTGGAAACAAAATTATATGTATTTTGGGTGCAAACATGTAGAAACTGGACCTATATTTGTTCACATGATCTTGCTACTTTTCTTAAGTATCACATGCCCTTAATAAAAGATTGTATATTTGAAAGGATCTGAATATACACGGAGACACCCAAGTTTACAATTCTAGCTAAACTACGTTTCAATTCTCTAGATTCCTAATATTTTTTAGAATTATTATTATAAAATAAAACATATTTTGCTATGGAAAATTTCTCTGTGTAGACATAATAATCAATTTTGCTTTCGAAGAAAAAATTTTGTCATCGTTCAATGAACGCTTAAAAGTCTAAGTAGATAATTTCCACATGGGTAATTATTTTTTTTAAGGAATTTGATAACAGTTAGAAATGTTATTAATTTTAATGCACTTTGATATTTTGCTAAGATCAGTTTCATGACTCTACCATCTCCGGTTCCTGAAAGAAACGTGTTACATGTCATGAATTCAAGATGTAAGACGACCTCGCAAACCGATTGTCCTGATTGCTGTTGGTAGCGGGTTAATAACCATTTAACATCACCTAAACATGCGATAAAGCTTCACATTAGAACTAGAGAGAAAACTTCACACGATTTAATGATCTATACGCTTCTATAGAGCCAGCCATAAATCAAAGAAAAGCTCAATTAATTAACACAGAAATAATAGAAATTACGAGAAACCATTTAAAGATGAAATTTCAGATCCATGATAATCTATCTAATTCTTTCTAGTGATTTTTTTCATCAAGTTTTATTTCTTCTTTAGGAAAAATCAAACCAGCAAGTGCACTGTAAAAATAGAGTCTTATTTTAAGCTTAAAAATCGACTGACTTTAAGATGTAAGAATTTTTTAACATTCTCATCATATGGGAAGGAATTGGTTTTATGTGAAAAATGACTTTTCAAATTTTCATAAAATCTTGACGCTTTAAGACCCCATGAATGAGAAAAAATGATTCTAAAAAAAACGTTTTTCTAAAAATAAAAAATTCAATTTTCCGGCCAAAATATATGAGATAGGGAAAAAATTGTTTATTTCAAAGAAGTCTACAAATTTGCTGGTGACCATTTTTTAAATAAAAGTAATATTTTTTGTTTATCAATGAAAAATATTTTTAAAAATAAAAACTTTTGGTTTCCAAAAAAACTATACGATACGAAAAAAAATCTTGGGAACAAAATTGTTCATCTCAAGAAAACATAAACATTTACTTTAGGTCATGTTTTGATCGGACACGTAGTTTTTATTTTAATCGAAAAAACATAAAAAAAAAAAAATTACTTTTTGCACCAAATCTATGCCAGATACGGAAAAAATGTTGAGAAACTTATTTGTTTATTTAGAAAACATCTACAACTTTGGCGTTGGCCATTTTTTATAGGAGTTATATCTTTTGTTAATTAATGAAAAATATTATTTTGAATAGCAAGTGTGGCTCTAATGGATACAAAATAAAAATCGATTAAGATTATTGTTCACGAAAACAAAATTAGCTCCAGGAGATTAAAATTAGTTATTGAAAAATTAAACTCGAAATTATCTGAGGTCCTTCAAGCTAGCACCTCCACCATCGGAATTCCTCAATTTTTTCAAATCAAAATTTTGGGCTTTTTTGGGCTCCAATACTTTTTCCAACAAATCAAATTTCGTGTGGAGATGCTAGCTCGAATCAAGCCAGCACCTCCACTATACAAAAATTTGAATAAATTAAAAATAAACTGCACCAGAATTTTAGGCTTTTTTTGGGCTCTAGAAATCACCTAATAGAAAAAATTTCCAAAAACAACCCCTATGCCAAAAAAAACCCCTTTTTCTAAAAAATCAGCCACCAAAAAATGAAAGTAGATCAGAATTTTGGGCTTTTTTCGGGCTCTGAAAATAACCGAATAGAAAAAATTTCCAAAAGCAACCCCTATGCCAAAAAAACCCTTTTTCTAAAAAATCAATAATCAAAAAATGAAATTAGACGAGAGTTTTGGGCTTTTTTGGGCTCTTTGAAAATATCTATATCAATTTAAGGGCTCCAACCCTTAATATCAAATCCCCCTCCCCTCCCTTAAAGCCATGCAGAGATGACTTTGAATAAAAATCATCTTTTTGCGGATTTTAAGAAGATTAAAAAATAAAGTTCGCCAAGAGATAATTTTTTTTCAAAGTCTTCTCTGCATGGCCATGCAGAGGTGCGATTTGATGTTAAGGGTTGGAGCCCAAAAATCGATATAGACATTTTCAAAGAGCCCAAAAATCAGAGATTGCTTGTAAAAGATAAAGTTTGCCAAGAGATGCATTTTATTCAAAGACGTCTCTGGATGGTCATTCAGAGGTGCTCAAAATAAAGCCAAAAATTCTGGTACACTTTAATTTTCTGAGGGTTGATTTTTTAGAAAAAGGGTTGTTTTTAGGGCATAGGGGTGGTTTTTGAAAATTGGTTTTAGGTGATTTCCAGAGCCCATAAAAAGCCCAAAATTCTGGTGTAGTTTATTTAAAATTTTTTAAAAATATTTGTATGGTGGAGGTGCTGGCTTGATTCAAGCTAGCTAGAAATTAAATTTTTTCGAAAAAGCATTGGAGCCTAAAAAAAGACCAAACTTTTGATTAAAAAAAATTGAGGAATTCCGATGGTGGAGGTGCTAGCTTGAAGAACCTAATTATCTGTGGTAGCTAAGTCTTAGCTACGGCAGTAAATGTTTTGTTTCTTTTAACAAAAAAATTAATTGTCACAGCTAATTTCGAGTTTAACTTTTCGAATGACTAATTCTTATCTCCTGCAACTAATTTTTTATCTGTGCTTGAACTTGATATCAAACCTTGCTCTACATTTGTGCACCTTTTGTGAGTCTTTTAGACACTCTTATTTTTTTCATTCAAAAAAAGTTAACTGATAGCGGTCAAAGGAAAATTATATAGTATTTTTAAGGAAGGTGTCATGATAAAATTCTTTAACGTCCGAAGTTGTATAACAAGTTTGTTGGAAAAAATAAATATTTTTTCTAAGAATGTCGTTCTTACATCAAAATCTAATGTATTTTTACTGCGTTAAATAAAAACGAGCAACTAAGTAACTATTTAATAATGTTGTAAAAATCAATTCTAGACCCATGGAACTGTAAGATGTTATATATGATTTTGCACGAAACTTTTCGTTAAATACAACTATATATCATATTACTGCTATATAACTGCGCTCAGGTTAGCGTTGCATATAAAAAAAGCTTTTTTCTCTCTGCAGACAGATATTCTTTCTCAGGATGATGTCTCGCTTTTTTTACGGTTGCCCAAAATAAACATATATTTACATTATATTTTATGGATAAAATACACAAAAAGTTTAAGTAATATTTTCGAGTGCGTACTCTCTAAATCTGAATCAGTGAGATTATCACTGAATTGAAATCAGTAAGCCACTTCTGACTAATGCAATCAGTGATTTTCCACGAAAAATCAATGAAAAGTCACTGATCGCTCAACCAGAAGTGAGCCACTGATTAAATTCAGTGATAATTTTACTGATTCAGATTTAAAGAGTACGTAATTTTGAATAAAAATTTAGTTTTAATAAAATTTTGTTAAATAACAACTATATAGCAGTTTAAAAACACTGATTTCTGAGGCATGGTATACAATTATTATTTTTTCCCGTGTTTAATTTAATTTGAAAAACTCACCGAACTTCTGTTTCCAAAACTGAGAAAGGAAAGTTTCCTGCGATTGCCGGCTACTTTTTTCCTGCCTTTATTGTCCATATCTGCGGATATTTTTTACCAGAAACCGGCTTACTTTTTCCTAGGGGCCCGGCCGATCCTGAGTCGGGATGGCGATGTCCACATGTGGAGAAGACACTGCAATGGCAGCTCCGCCGTCCTGCTTGCTGCTGTAAAAAACCAGTCTTAAATGAGTAACTGTCTGACATTCTTTTCTCCAGATTATAAACACAATTACAAGTACAACTCTTGTAAATAATTATATAGAGAATTTAGGTCAGTAATGCGCAACTGATCACAACAGTTTAAATTTTTTATTCAAACCGATACATTTGATAAACAGAGGTGCTTTCCTTAAATTTGAATTACTGAGATTTAACTGATGAAATAGTTGGAGATAGGTTACTCTTTCACTTCAGTGATAAGTTCCACTAAGAATCAATGGTATTTCATCAAAAAACAGTGAAACTTTCACCGAAGTTAATCAGTAAAATCGGTTTTAGTAGTTCTTATTTCCAACTATTCCATCAGCAAAATATCACTGATATCCTAGTGCAAAATTAGGTGCAGACTAATATTGTCAAACAATCCCCAACTCCCTTAATTCTAATCAGTTTTTTTTTACTGATTTCAATCAGTGGATGCATTCTAGCTATATATATGTTGTTTCGAGTCATATTAACTGATGAAACAGTTGGAAACAAATTATTGTAAAGCTAAAATTCAGTCACTGATTGAAATTAGTAAAAAAAACTACTGATTTAAAATAAGAGAAAGAACTCGGTCGCTATTATTTTACGAATTTAAAGTGGACAACTGTGATCGGGACTTAACAGAAAATATTTAGGGCAATAAAAAATTACATAATTTCACCAGATAAAATCCAGTCAGTAACGGCTTCTAGTAATCAACCAGTACTACTTTAAAGTACCAGCCCAGTACTGACTGCCAACTCCTAGTTAAGTTATAATTAGGGGTTTAGCTAGTACTACGCCAGTACCGATTGACAGAACTTGACCAGCACTACTTTCAAGAACCATACCAGTACTGGCTGCCACCTCCAAGCCGAGCTATAATTAGGGGTCTAGCCAGTACTGCGATAGTACCGGCTGATAGCGCTGGACTAGTATTACTTTCAAGTACCATACCAGTATTGGCTGCCACCTCCAAGCCGAGTTATCATTAGGGGGTCTAGCCAGTACTATTCCAGTAAAGACTGATAGAACTGGACCAGTACTGCTTTACAGCACCAGACCGGTATTGGCTGCCAACTCCCAGCCGAGTTATCATTATGGGTCTAGCCAGTACTGTGCCAGTACCGACTGATAGCACTGGACCAGTACTGCTTTCAAACACCAGAACAGTACTGGCTGCCAAATCCCAGCCGAGTTATAATTAGTCGATCTAGCCAGTGCTATGCCAGCAACGGATGATAACACTAGACAAGTACTGGCTGTCAAATCCCAGCCGAGTTATAATTGGGGGTATAGCCAGTACTGTGCCAGTATCTATGGCGATATTGTGTCAGTACTCTGTCAGTTTCAGAAATACGACGACGGTACTGGCGTGGTAACGCACCAGTAGTAAATTTCCAACTGGGTAATGGTTACGAAAACTGGGCCTACATTGGTCCTTGTTTTATACTTTTGGCATTTATAATAAATATGAATTTGAGGAAATATTATTAGACCACATGTTTATTGTAGTTTTGTTAGTTGCATTCCGATCCAGGCTTAAAGATGACTTATTATGTTACATTTTTGAGAAGATTTAGGTTGAAATCCCCCAAATGTATTTTTGGTTATTATCAAATCAAATTAATCAAAATCAATCCTTGTAACTCGCACTTTATCACCCATATGCTTTAATTTTAGGGAAACGTGTTCAAGACTTTCTGTGTTTATTTGCACATAGGGGAGATTGCGAATGCACATGGCACGTAATGCCATTTCTTCGCTTCTTTGCTGCAAGTCTCTAGGCATAAATAAATAGCTGCATTTAGTTTTTTGACACCACGAATTCAAAATAAATAATGAAAATTGTAAAACTCAGAATGATAAAAAAGGTTTGTGAAAAACGGTTTATTACCTCGAAGAAAAAGGCCTGGCTTTTCTGAATGGAATGGCTTATTTAAAAATAACCGACATAATTAGTTATTGTTTAATGTCCGAGCTACAATGTAGAATAATAACACAATTGTGTTAATAATAAGTCTTTTAGACCAATTTATTTGTGATTTAAACTGACATTTCATAACTACTCCAGTCACACCTAGTCTGAATCAATTTCCACTGAAAAAAGCTCGTCCATACCAGTTTTTTTCTAAATATGTTTTGGAGATGCCTTCCGAGTGATTTCTATAATTGAAAGATTATTCAACGAATAATTTCTTGTTTGATGGTTTTAAATTCTTTACAACAAGAAATCCTTTGACTAATCATTCAATTATGTCAATTTTTACGGTTCAACTATTAATACTTAAATTAAATTATGGATCATTTCTGCACTCAGAAAAAGAATTGGTCGAACCAACAACATTTTTGTAGGTTCAACCATAGGATTTTTTATACGGACGAAATAATGTTTTATTGACCCAGAAAAATTTCTTTTTGACTTAAGAAAATTCTTTGTCAAGTAAAAGTTGGTTGAATGGACTCAAAAATTTAGTTGATTCGACCACATATTTTAATTACTTTTCATATATTTCAAGTGTCTACTAGATTCAACCAAAAAATTTTCTTAATCTAATAAAATACTTTTTGAATTTAACAAAACGATTTTTATAGATGGAAAAAACTGTTTTCTGAGTATGGACTCCAAAGGATTTTAAATTCCAATAACATCATTGCACGGAGAAAAAAAACTGTTGTCTTTACTGAATTATTAATTTGAAATAGTAACAGCATAAAGTTTCTCTAAATTTAACAGATATTTAAGTAAAATTCAGGACTTTTTTGTAAACATAAGAAATTTGTTAATCAATATTACTGAAATACCTTTTAAATTTTGAAAATAAAGAATGTTTTTCAAAATGCTAATTCAATGGGCATTTCTGTGGTATTTATTCACTAATCTGTTATATTTACAAAAAACTGTTGAATTTTACTGATATATCTGTTACATTTACAAAAATGTTATGCTATCACTGTATTAACTTATGAACTCAGAAAGTTTAAGAATTTTTTATCTCCGTGTGGATTTCCATGTGGAAACCGACTAGACTGTAAGGTAACTATAGTTACTTACTAAATCCGAAACAGTGAAAAACCACTGTTTCGAATGTTATAAGTCTTTCACATAGAATCAGTGAAATTTAACTGATATTACTAGGGAAACTCACCGGTTGACCAGCGAATTCCACTGTGAATCAGTGAGTTTTTACTGTTCCGGATTTGGGGAGTACGTTCGGTTTTATTTGGTTTAAGCGTTTCAAGCTTTAACACACGGGTTACAAGTTAGAGTGATGGGAAGCAGGAACTATATCAATCTAAATTAATCGTTGAGAAGAAAAAATCTTCGACTAAGTATGTAATTTGGTTCAGAAGATGTAACTGGAGTAGTTATGAAATGTCAGCTTGAATAACAAGTAAATTGGTCCAAAAGGCTGATTACAATACAATTTTGTTATTACACTGGGAAACATATTTGGTTATATCAACAAAATTTGTGTTGGTTTAGCCAAAGAATTTTATTGTTATACGATACACAAAATTTTTAGTTGAACCAACTGAAGAATTTGTTTCATTCAACCAAATTTTATTTAATTGAAATAAAAGTCTTAGATCATTGGACAAAATGGTTTGGTTAGATAAACATTAAATATATTAAGGTGCTGCTATAATAAATTTTTCAATTTGTTTTTGTGTGCCATAATAAGTAAAGAAATAATACGATAAAATGAGCGTTTTCAATAATATTACACAGGTCTGCAAATAATGGGTTTGTATTTGTTTTTGGAAAACGAAAGATCATTTCCGGGGTAATTTTTGACGTAGAATCCGAATCTGAAATCAGAATCAGCCTATCACGTTAGGATTTTGAGATATTTAAGGTTATGTGCTCGAAAAATGGTGTTTCTCGCTACTTTCAGGTTACGTACAGGGCGCAACAATTTTTTTTGGTTTTTTTCTCAAATGTCATCATTTAGCACTACTTTTTCTCTTCAAAATGAGCTATTGAACAGTCACGAGCGATTTTTTTTTTCACAAAGATACGGCCATATCAAGTTTTTACATTTATCCGAACAACCTTATGAGCATTCACATTGACTCTTTGGTGCATACCATTTTGCATTCGAAAATTTATCTTGAAAATTTGTGCTTGCTGGTTTTGATGGTCTATGAATAAGAATTGACAGTCAGAAAATTGACATTTCCATTTCTAAGATGGCGGGTTCAAAATGGCGGATCGAAATTTACGAAATTACCAGGGGTGTTAGTTGAAGTTTGCCGGTTTTTCCAATAAAGAAAACACTTAATTCTCAAGGGAATCTCAAAAATTTTGTATCCAAAGTATTGACCATTGGATTCTACACATTTTGCCCATCTTTCAGGCAAATCATGGATACCATTTCAAAAAAACTTTTTCTCTTTTAAGGCAAACCATTCGACGAGCCATTTTTCGACTTCTTTAAAATTGGCGAAGCGCTGCTCTGCGAGTGAGTGTCCCATCGATGCGAAAAAGGTGATAGTCGGACAGGGCGAGGTCTGGAGAGTACGGCAGGTGCGATAATATTTCCCAATTCAATGTTTTTAATGTGTTCTTCACCACTTTAGCGGTATGAGACGGTGCGTTGTCATGTTGTAGGATAACTTTGCCATGTCTTCGGGCTCATTCCGGCCGTTTTTCGATCAACGCATGATTCAAATTGATAATTTGTTGTCGGTAGCGATCCGTATTCACCGTTTTACCAGGTTTTAATAACTTAAAGTACACCACACCACACTGGTCCCACCAAACACAGAGCATTGTCTTACGGCCAAAGCGATTTGGCCTTGGAGTCGATGGGCCGACCTCACCAGGTGAAAGCCATGATTTTTTCCGCTTCGGGTTCTCGAAATAAATCCATTTTTCGTCCTCCGTGACAATTCGATGCAGAAAAGATTTCCTTTCAAACCGTTGAAGCAGCATTTCATAAATGGTTTTTCGATTTTCCATTTGTCTATCGTTCAGTTAGTGTGGTACCCATTTTCCATACTTTTGGATTTTTCCCATGGCTTTTAAACGTTGGAAAATTGCCCCTAGGGTCACATTTAGTGTTTGTGCCAATTGCTGTTGCGATTGGGTTGGGTCTTCATCCAATAACGCCTGCAATTCCTCGTCTTCGAACTTTTTCGCTGCACCAGGATGTTCGTTGTCTGTTAAATCGAAATCTCCACTTTTAAATTGACGAAACCATGTCTCACATGTTCTAATCACTGGAGCATATTCACCATAAGTCTCTACCAGCAATCGATGAGCTTCAACTGCTTTTTTCTTTTGATGAAATAAGAAAAGCAACGAATGCCGCAAATGCGATTTACTTGGAACGAAACTCGACATATCCACTGAGGTAAACAACTATGATGCTATTATTTTGGCAGAATGTAATTGTGTATTTTTGAAGGTTATTGTCCATAGAAAAATATGACACAAATGCCAAATCATAGAAATGTATACATATCTCTAGCGACATCTATGAATAAAACCGGCAAATTTCAACTAACACCCCTGGTAAACGATTTCGCTCTCTAATGTCAATTTTCTGACTGTAAATTCATATTCACAGACCATCAAAACCCGCAAGCACAAATTTTCAAGATAAATTTTCGAATGCAGAATGGTATGCACCAAAGAGTCAATGTGAATGCTCATAAGGTTGTTCGGATAAATGTCAAAACTTGATATGGCCGTATCTTTGTGAAAAAAAATCGCTCGTGACTGTTCAATAGCTCATTTTGAAGGGAGAGAGCAGTGCTAAATGATGACATTTGAGAAAAAAACCAAAAATATTTCTTGCGCCCTGCACATAACCTCTAAAGTAGCGAAAAACCCCATTTTTCGAGCACATAACCTCAAATATCTCAAAATCTTGACGTGATAGGCTGACTCTGATTCCGGATTCGGATTCTACGTCAAAAATTACTCCGGAAACGACCCATAGCTTGTCAACAACAAAACCTTGCAGATTTGTGTTATTTTTCATCCCTTTATAAATAATTTGTTCAAACTAGTTATCGATTAAAATTAGTTTATCTAATGCATAGTGTGTATCCCATAAACAAAAATAATTGGCTTGGTGGCGAGTACAATTGTTATTAACAAATTTTAAAGACAATTATTGTGCTATGTTTCTAAATCATAAAAAACGTATAGATTTAAAAAAAATCAACGTTTTAAATGAACTGCCATCTCTATTAGTTTCCATAAAAAAGTTGGTTTCCCTTTTTTCAACTTAACGTGACGTGAGATTCATTGCAGGTTCATGCCAATAAATAATTTACTATACTCCGGAATCACGTGAAAGGTCAAAACAGTGGGTGAAACCTGGTGAAAGTGCACCAAAGCGTCCGAAAAAGCAAAAATCGTTTGGGAAAGTTATGGCTTGTGTTTTTTGGGATCCACATAGAGTAATCTTCATCGACTACTTTAAGAAAGGGAAAGGGTAACGGCCGCATTTGAAGAAGAAAAAATTTCTATTAAAAATAAAATAGGTAGCTAAAAATTTGTAGAATAAAATAAAATGCATTAATATATGTCTGATCATAAATGTTTATAATTATAAAAATAAAAATTTTAAAAGACCTACCTTAATGCATTTAATTTACTCATATAAATTTTCAACTTGTTTTCTCATTTTTTACAAAAATAGGGTTACACAGATTGAACATTCTGCTAAGGTAGGAATCTAATCACGTGATCCGATTGGTCCATGGCCTTAAGGGCATGTCATACTTGAGAAAAGTAGGGTCCAGTTTCTACATGTTTGTGTCCAAAATACATAAAATTTTGTTTTCAAAATTTGAGAAATGGCAGAGAAAATGAAAACGGAAGTAGATAGACGACTTTTGGTTTTGATAATGGAAAAAAAATTTCCAAAATATTTTGTGAAATTAAATTTTTTTCATTTTTGAAACCAAGTGTAGTCTATCTACGTTCGTTTTTAACTTCTCTAAGAATAGTAAGCAACGGCAAGAGAGTGTAAAAGAATCAAAGAAATTCCTGAGATTTCGGGATAAAAATCGATATTTTCTGAATTTTAATTTATAACAGAAGGAAGTCTCGTTGTCGATAATCTATATGGGTTTAAAAAGGCAGACCTAAGAGACATAAAAATTATTATGAGTTCGTAACCCTGATCTCGAAATTATGATTTACTTTTCTGTTAATGATTGCATCATCATTTCATTGTTGGTGCAAACGGGAGACAATCCACGCGTGACATAAACAATTATCGACTAAATACTAAATCATTCTGTGACATAGAATGAACATTGATTCACAAATTATTTGATGTAATATCATAATCTAAAACAACTATCAAGAATTACGGATCTTTGATCAAGAGATTTTTAAAAATCATTAAGATTTATAAATTTGATACTCCTGAGTTGAATTTTTCTAAACATATTGTTAATATACATATTTTATACACAAAAAAGAATTAATTAATTTCAGACTTGATAAATTGATTTTAATAGTGTTTTTATAAGTAGAATGACAAGTGTTACTTAAATAACAAAATTCCAGAACGATTCTAGCACCATTTATACCATAAAACAAACCACATAATTGTTTTTTCAGATTCCCTTGAACGAAACTTTTCAGAAAACATTTTTTTCAAATTAAATGAGGGGTTTTGCTTAAAACTGAAGTTTTCTGATTTTTAATACACACACAATTTTCCTGATTTTAGAAAGTTACATTTCTTTAATTTCGATATCTCTAAATATCATAAAACAAAATCGTTTTGTTGAATTCACAAAATATATCATTGACTTAACAAAATTGTTTAGTTAAATTTAATAAATACTTTAATTTTATTAAAAGTAACTAAAATATTTAAAGAATTTGAAAATCTTTCTGTGGAAAAAATGACGCTTTCGACTGCGCTGGGATTCGAGCCCAGGTCTTTCGATTGCATTTGGTTGGATCAACTAAATTTTTGGTTCAATAATCCAAATTTTAATAAACAAAGAATTTTGTTGAGTCAATGAAATAACTTTGTTGGATCAACCAAATCTTTTTCTGAGTGAATCACTGAGAAAAAAATGTATACAAAACTTTTTTTGTTGTCCTGACAAAAAATTTTGTTTAAATAACCAAAATTTGATTAATTTTACAATACTTTTTGTCGGTACAACAAAAGAATTTTGTTGCATAAATACCAACAAAATATTTTTGTTCATTTGACTCAACTTTTTTCTCAGTGAAGGAAAAATATTGACATATTTGTCAAACGGAAGCTCTCAAGCTACGATTATTAACTCCGTTTCACACAAATTGTCCCTTAATCCAGACGAATGCCTCCAACTCTTAATAAAATGATCAAAACAACATGGGGTTTAAAGATGAACACCAAAGAGATTCACTCTTCGGATCACAAATTGATATACATCACTTGTTTACCACGAGCTAACATTTTCAGGAGACATATTCGTAATAATCCCTTTAAATTTTCTTATCCTCAAAAAATATCTTTTCACCTTTTAAATTAAACCTGGCCTTGTAAACTTTATCATTAAATTTAAATTTCTCAAAATAAAAACTGTCAGATTTATGGAACGTCAATAAAAGATTTAAAGAATATTCAGAAGTGTCTTAGCTATAAAAGTCATGATCAAAAATAATTTTTTGTGAGTAATACGATACCACACACGTAAGAAATAGGAAACAAAAGACTTGAATTGTGTATCATATAATATACAAGATCTGGTTTCAGATAAAAGCTAGTCATATTTCCATCCTTTTCTCAAAATGAAAGGACCATCTACAAAAATGACACAAACTGTTGTCAATTTCCTTCATTCAAGATGAACTAGACTTAATTATTATCCAATATCGTGCCGTTGTTGGAATGGTAAATCCGGTATGCACTTGGCGCACAATTCTGGCTCAATAAACTCTGACCGCCAACACTTGCTCGGCCACAGTTCGGTCACAGTTCGGCACAACATCGGCCCATTGCTTTACCGAACTCTTTGTTTTCCGTGGTTTGCCGTGGTAAAAGTGACACATGGCCCAGTAATGTGCTGTTCAGGGGCCGGAATCTGGCTCTTCTACTTTCGGAACTGGATGACATAGTAAAAGTGAGAATCGGCTTGGTATAGGGACGATACTGGGCCAAGTTTAGGCTGAAGGTCGGTCAATTTAAACAATCGACAAGGCCGCCTTCGTCGGCCCAGCACTTGACCGATGCAAACGGCGACACTGGCCCAATAACAATAGCCGACTGTTGGCTGCCGAGATTGGGCCAATATTGTGCCGTATTATCGGCTTCGGTAATTCGCACTTGGGATCCCGTAATATATAAGTTACCGCTATGAATTAAAAGAATTTCCTTCACTTTATGTTAAAAAATTAACATAAAATTTTTACTCTCAATCAGGAAAATGAATTGTTTAGATATTTGAAGTTCTGAACGTGTAATAAAACGAAATTTTCGTTTTATTCGAAATTATTTTTTAAATTTAAGATTGGTTTAGAATAAAATTACGTATTGTAGAAATAGTAAAGATTTTCACTTTTATTTATAGCTGGAACAATATTTCAAGACTAAAGTTATTTAAAATAGGGAGTACTCTACTGGATCGTGATCACCTGAGTTTTAGGTCATATTTATACTTATTATGCTTGTTGAAAAAACGAAATTAAAAACCTCTGATGGCCCACGTTTATGCAACCTTGTTCTAGAAACACAAAGGGGTCATAAAGAGAAACCAATGGTCGCCTTTCTCTCTGTGCCTACAAACTTCTGTAGATTTGTCTCTACAGATATTCGCCATAAAATTGCAATCTCATGAGAAATTTTAACTTTAAAGCCATGGATCAATCGGACCATGTGAACATTAAACTCGTTTATGTAAGATAAATTTTTTAATTTACAAAAAATCTTTCTGGAAATTTGGAAAAAAATAAAAAAACACATAAAGCACCTCTGTTAACTTCCTTTTAGTAAAATTTCGGAAAAAATTGGAAAACTACAGTTGGCTGACAAAATTTTTGCTAAATTTTCACTCATAGACGACCTTTATCGTCTTCTATTGTATTTTCTAAATTCTCAGGAACATATTATGTAGAATGAAAAAGTTATCTTGCATAAAATTTGACAGTAATTTAAACCCACAAAAATGTTTAATGTAATTAAGAAATCGTTTTTTCAACTTCATTTCTTCAATTCGGAGTAAAAACACCTTTAGAACAAATATAAATTTATTTGATTTTAAGAAATCACCTTTCTATCCTCTTTTAAATGGATGAAATCATTTTTTCAACATTATTTATTTGATTTAAAAAAATATTTATTTGATTCAAATACAATACCGGTAAAAAGTTAAGAAATAATTTATTTAATTTTATTACCTTGAACGAAGAAAATTTTTTCTTTAAATTAAAGCAAGAAATTTCTATAAATCAAAGAAACTTTTCTTTGGCCGCATAGCAATGCACAAATTTGTTTGATTCAATGAAACTTTTTTCTGGGTGTATAGTTACATGGTCTAGTTGATCCATGGACTTAAATGATCCAATTTTATTTTCAGTACTCCCTAAATCTGAAACTGTGAAAAACACTGTTTCCAATGTTATAAGTCTTCCACACAGAATTAGTGAAATTTAACTGGTATCACTAGGGAAACTCACTGGTTGACCAGTGACTTTAACTGTTGACCAGTATATTTCACTGATTAACTAGTGAGTTTCCATAGCGAAATCAGATAAATTCCACTGATTTCTATGTGGAAGACTTATAACACTCAAAGCAGTGGTTTTTCACTGTGATTGAGTGAGATTTAACTGATTCAAATTTAGAGAGTAAAGAGCTCTTGATTATTTACAAGAATAAAAATTCATCATTCTATTACGTCAAAAATGTTAACTTGACAAAGATTGGTATTTTTGTACTTCTTTGGTTATTATGCATTTTTTTTAATTTGTAATTTTTATACAAATATACATTGTAGAAGTTTTTGCTAAAAAAATTTTTTATAAAAAAAGCCTTTAAAATTCGCACTTTACACAATTTGTCGTAAGAAGTAAAAATATTCCAAATTTTAGTTTTATTAGAATATCAGAGAATTATGCTGTGATAAAAATTCGCTGTAAAAAGCCTAAAAATACTTTCTATACAAAGTTTGTCGTGAAATGCGAAACAGTATGCAATTCACACTGCATATTTCAAAGTGAAATTTGGTTCACAGGGTGACACTTAATATTTGAGGCCTCTAAATATTTATGAAAATAATATAGGAGATTTTACTGAATAAGTATTTGGTAATAGAAATTTCTTTAAAAAACAGATTAAAAAATTGTTTGTCTGTGGTGTATTATCAAAATCTTTTTTCAGGGACACGTTTTGCGGTCGTTTGTTGACGTTTGTTAGTCACGTCACGTTTCAACGTTTAAAAGTTAATAGTTTTAAGAAAAAAGCAAACAGTGTTTTATAGCCAAAATGTTTGGTATTTTTGTGAGAAATCAATTCTGTGTTTAGTGCTCGATTTGTGAAAAGTAGATAAGATCATTCATGAAATCAATATTTACCGATTTTATGGTTGAAGTTTTATTTAAAAATTTGAAAAATGATTATAATTAGTTTTGATGTTGTTTTATTTTTATAAGATATAATTTCGTAAATCCTAATTCTGTAGATCTATAAACGCAATCATCATATTTTTTAAATTTCTGGTTTTATTTAAATTCAAAATAATGTTAAGACTTCTAATTCCCAGGAATTTTTATTTATTTATTTAAAAAACGATTAATTATCAAACTTTGAGCGCTGACTATCAAATAATGAACTGCGACATCATCAATTGAACACAATTAGAAACAACGACTTACGTCTATATGTGATTATTATTCTGCTCAACTATCTACGATTAAATATTTACCATCAGAAGAATAAAATAACAGAAGCCAAAATTTAACTTTTCTCAAGACATAATAAAAGATAAATTCTAAAAAACATTTTTAAGAATCAAAATGTACATTTTTAACTGAATTTAAAATTTTTATTTCAAAACCGTATATTAATCAATATGTAAGTTCAAAAGTTAATAGTTTTTTTGTGTGATATATATATTTGTGATAAGATTTAACTTTAACGATATTTAAAGGAAAAATGTCTTGATAAATCGACAGCTAATTTTACAGTTTTTAAAAGCAGTCAACAAACTATTTAAGACTTAAGATGAACATCTGGCATTTACTGTTTGTCCAACAAACATGAAATGGAAAACAGAGAGAAAATTTTCAGCAAATAAATGTTTTAACTAAAGTTGCAAATGTTAAATAAGAAGTATTAATAACTCTAGACTCACCAAAAAATAGAGAAAAATCAAAAACATTCAGATGAATTATTTTTACTTCAATGATTTAAATTTACGATTTACACTATTAAGGTAGTTCCTTCACGAAAATTAGACCTCAGCCAAAAATAGATAATTTTGCTTCCAAGAATAGTAATATTATTATTGAAGGGCTAATTTGAAAGAGAAAAGATTATTTTTCATGAAAAAAATTTGAAACACAAAAAAATAATTTTATTAATAAATTTTATTTTTGCCCAAACTTATTTTCTTATCGCTTCAAGCCAAATTTTTAAAAATGATGCGATTCTAATAAATCACGGTTTATCTTTTTAGGAAAAAAATTCTCTACAACTTGACCGTTTCAAATTTTTAAAAATGATTTCTTTAATGGCTAAAATTATAGAAAAACAATTTTTAAAACAAAATTTTTATAAACAAATTGCTGTATTTGATAATAATTAATTTAATTTGAAAAATAGGAAACGGTGATGTTGTAGAGAATCTTTTTCTTAAAAAAATGAACCGTGATTTATTAGAATCGCATCATTTTTAAAAATTTCGCTCGAAGCAATAAGAAAATAAGTTTGAGCCAAAATAAATATTTTTTTGTGTTTCAAACTTTTTTCATGAAATTTTTTTTTTTTCAAATTACCCCTTCAATAATAATATTGCTATACTTGAAAGCGAAATTATCTATTTTTGCCTGAGGTCTAATTTTCATGAAGGAACTACCTTAAAGCTCAGCTTGGCATTATTTTAAGAATTTTGAATGAACGTCTATATATAAAAATAAAAGCCACTTTTTAATCATAATTTGCATCGTCTTGCACAATTCAAAGTTAAATCCCTGACTGTCACAATTTTATAATTCCATCATTCTGTATTCAGCACTTCTGATTATCAGCGTCTTCGCGTTCGTTGCCATCTGACTTCGAGTAATTTCACAAAAAGAAACATTTTAAAGCAGCATAAAAGTTAAATTCTGCATTCTCAGGTCAGAAAATTTCTCACGTTAATAGCCATAGTTTAATTAGAGTTAATTGTTTGAAATAATAGCAAGTCTCATCCAATTAAATACTTCATACAGAAAATCTCAATTCTTGACACCACGTAAGTGACATACAATTAATGGAAAATGTTTAATGTACTTAAAGTTCTGAACGTTCATTGAACGATAAAAAATATTTTTTTTGAAAACGAAATGATTAGTTTTTGCTTCACTAAATAAAAAAGTAGCGCATATCTAACGATAGATTGTATATTTGAAGGTCCCTGCATATAGACATAATAATTAATTTTGTTTTGAAAGAAAAAATGTTTTTAATGTCCAATGAACGTTCAAAACAGTAAGTAAATAAATGTTTCAGGGTTAATATTATTGTGTTTTACATTCTTATTCAATTAGTTCACAAATAAATGAAAAAAACGTCATTTATTACCATTAACAATAAAATAATTTTTAATTCATATGTTTACTCGAGGATTGGAAATTTTATAATTTTAGTAATTATATTCAAATTATATAAATGATATAAAAATTATTTAAATATTTTTCAGCGAAAAAATGTATATTATCACAGAGTTTTACGTACTTTGTTCTGAATCAGAGTACAATTTTCTCACACACGAGAATATTATTAACTTTTGAAATTAATTTCAAAATTCAAGATTTCGCGATATTGTGCTTTTACCGAACTGCCCGAGTGTGTCCTATCAACCAAATGACAAGCAGTGAAACCACCGAACTGGTACTAACCGAACTGTCTGTCAACTCTTTCAACGACAGCATATAATGGAAAAGAGCAAAACTGATTACGTAGAGGGCGAAGAAGCGCAATTCTCTTAAAGCTCTCAAGAACTTTACCCGCCATGTCCTCCATTCATTTTCACTCTTCAAAAATAAATTATTTAAAATTTCAATAAATTAAATCATAGACCGTTACAAATGTTTAAAAAGCGGGACGTGCGCTCAAAAACACATAAAATAAATGTCCAAACGTCTCGTGACATGGAAAATTTGAAGTTTAAAAAATTACCTCTAAAAAAAACTTAAGTGTAGCGAGTGATAAGGCGGAACCCTTTCTTATTTAGGATTTTTTGTTCAATGAATATTCTTAATACTGAGAGTGAAAAAATGAAAGATATTTATTCGCAAATTCAATTATGTTTTGAAACATATATTGTCACAAGTCAGTAAAATATGATTGAAAAATTTCGACTATGATTTTCCGAAACACATGACTTTTATTCAGTCACAGTTTCGTAAAATTAAGATAGAATTTCAAAAAATTAAGTTACTTTTTAGTAAATTTAAGAAACAATTCCTTAATTTTCAGTTACAAAGTGTTGAATATTCTGATACTGGTATCTGGAAATTTTGAAACTTGTAACAGGAATAATTTTACGTTTTAGGTAAATGAAGTTTTATACAGTTACATGTAAATGAAAATTTTGTTACAGTTTCGTAATTTTATGATAATTTTAAAATACATTTTATGAAAATTCAGTTGAGTTTCTTAATATGAAAAAAAAAATCAGAAAATTCATTACATTTTTCGCAATTTTAAGATACTTTTACTCAAAAACATCATAAATATCGTTAAATTTTACGTTACCTTTGTAAGATAAAAATTTTGTAAATTTCCGAATATTTCTAACAGTGTAGAATTCCTGATTAAAAAAAAAGACGTGACTCGTGTGAAAATTTGGTACATGTGTTTTTCTTTTATCACCCATTGAAGAAAATAGTTGGTCCAATTAATTTGGTTTGTAAAATATAGCCCTGCTAATTTATTAGTGGCACAAATATTTTTTAGCTGAGGTTACATCCGCATTGTTATACTTTTACAAATCGAATGGTAGCCTTAAGAAATGTGTGTGCCAACAAATAAATTAATATATTAATATTTCACGAACTAAATTATAGTTAGGATAATTATTTTTTTAGCAACTTAAAAAATACTTACAAGAATGAGTGTCAAACATTTAGTTGATAAAATTTATACTTTTTCGTTATTAATGAAAAGTTATTGGTTTTCATGTAAAATTTGATTCCTACGATTACTTGATTGCAAATTTGTATTATTTTCTCCAAATGCTTTTTCTTTTAATTAAATTCAGATACACTATATTTATATTTTCATCGTGATATAATTTTTTCTGATTTTTCAAATTTAATGAAATTTACTAGAATATTTCAAGGTATGCATTTTGACTGCTTTCTAACACTGATCGAAAAAATATAACCTATGCGTTCATGGAATGAGATATATCATTTATAGAGTAGTTTTCTGTGCTCAATCCAAATCTAGCCTGTGTTTTTTCCCAGTACGTTAGGTTTTTGAGATTTTTTAAGTTAAATTTTTTTTGAAAAATTACAAATCGTATGATAAAGGAGTGTAACAAATTTTTTAAACAGCAAGCAATACACGATTTCGATGAATTTTTAACGCAGAATCCATTGATTGTATTGTTTTTTCGATATCTTATACATTTTCTGAGATAATTTTAAAAAACTAAAAAAAACACACAAAAAAATAGTTTTAGAAAAAACCTTATATTTAACTGAATATCATTTACTTTTTAGTCAACTGCATGTCATTCTCTTCTTTTTTTGATGCAGAAAACATTTTAAACAAATTTATAGTTCCAGCTGTAACTGTTCGTAAGATAAATAATTATAATCATTTTTCGATAGGAGCTAACAACCAATAATAAAGAAGGTATATTTTAAACTTTGTAAATAGAATCAGTGAAATTTAACTGATATCACTAGGGAAACTCACTGGTTGACCAGTATATTTCACTGATTAACTAGTGAGTTTCCCTGGTGGAGTAAGGTAAATTCCACTGATTTCTATGTGGAAGACTTATAACATTCGAAACAGTGAGTTTTTACTGATTCAGATTTAGAGAGAATCTCATTCCATGAACACAGATCATATTTTGTTGACCAGTATAATTGAACAAAATCAATTTTTGAATAAATTCATTTTCATTTCAGAAGCAAATGAAACATTTCCATGAACCTTGTACAACTAAGATAAGACAAATCGCAGGGCGAAATAAATTTATATAATTATAGGTCATTTTCATATATCGTAATCAACCAACATATGGGTAATATATACTTGAAAGCCTTTACTAGCAAAATAAAGAATAATTTTTGAATCATTTGAGTATTTTTTTGTTCCCATAAAAAGGTAAGGTATGAATGTAAAAAGAACTATAAATATCTTTCTAGTATTTATATAATACAAATGAGATGAAAGATTTTGCTTAAAGAATGAAAAAGTAAATTACTATTTATATAAATTTAATTATTGACTTATTTGTTCATCAATGATTAGCATTTAAATTTAATTATTCAATATACCATTACGAATAAAAATAATGACACAAAAACAAATTTTTATTTCGATTTTTTTAAAATTGAAACTTTGCATAGTTTTTTTTAAGATGAGACAATATTACGCAGAGAAAGGAATGTAAGTTCAACATCCATTTCTATGAATCATTGTCACGGGATGTCGCGTGCTGATGGTCAATAAATGGGCAATTAAACGAATTGAAAAGTAAGAGACATCCGCATGACCACAAACCAGACTATCGATATAGATAAATCAAGCTCAACTTTATTATTCAAAGAATAAATAAATCAACTACAATTATTTTAATCAAAAACTCAATTATAAAAAATTAATAAATAATGTCTATCAGGGTATCCAACCAAGTCCAAATTTGAAATTCCCTGACTTTTTTAGAAATTTTTTTGCACTTTTGTATGATAAAAAAATATAGCATTGATTAAGCTGAAATCATTTTATTGACATAGATTTTAATTCCAACGGAAAAAATATAATAAAGCGAACATTTTTACATTTTAATACCTCCTCCTTTATGAAACTCACAAAATTTTGTCAGTATTTGCATATCTTACCGTTTTCAATATATTTCAAATTTTTGCAAAAAAACATTGAATGTTGGAGATTTTATTGACTAATTCAGTAAAGGGATCTAGAATATCTCTCCCTTGGAGGAATCGGAAATTTTTTTTGTTTATTGCGTACCTTTTAACACATTCAAGATATTTTAGATTTTTGAAAAAAATGTTGTTTAGCAAAGACTATTTTACACTAGTTTCGTTTTGAATTTATCGCCAAAATGTGAAAAAGGTTACCTTCTAAGACATGAATGCAGGTTCGTCAATTCAGAACAGATGTATAATATTCCGATCCAAAGGTATCACAAAGATAAATGCAAATCAGCAACGGAAAAATATCTTCATTTTACTCTAATGCCAACCATTCTTTCGAAAAAGAAAAATTTCCCTGACCACTGGACACCCTCTGTCTGTACAAAATTTTAATTGCTAGATGACTTTAATCTCTAAAAAATGTTATACTATAATTTTAGCTAAGTGTGAAAATTCATCAGCATTTCTAAGATTATATAGCCTGTATCTATGCAAATATAAATATATACATATATACCAAAGAAGTGTGTTAAAGAATACGATACTGAAATATAATAATTAATCATATTCTTATCAAACAATAAAAAATATACATTAAATTGAAATTATATGATCGACATTCTTAAATATAACAAAAACTTTGAAATTACAATATATGTGAATAATTAACCAATTATTTCCACAGGATTGAGAGAATGTATGAAAAATAATTTAAATGATAACATAACTTCAGTTTTTTGTATTTTATTATGAAAAAGCATTTTTAGCAGCGTGTTTGAAAATAATTTCAACAAAACAAGTAAAAGAAGTTTTAATTTCAGATGAGCAAAGCAAAAATACAATCCGATAAGGTGTAAAACCGAATCAAAAATAGATCGCGAATCTCACTTTCAAATTCTCTTGAATTAGCAGATTCGCTTTAAAAACCTTCATATTGACAGAACTTGTTATAGGAAATGCAACGTATTGAGATAGACGTAAATCAAATATCTCTGGTGACGTCTGTCTTTTGAAATGATAACATTGCCTATTAATAAAATCCTTTACTCGATATTCTTTTTCATTTTGATGCTTTAAGAATTTTCAAATTGAATTCTTATAAATTTCTTCGTTAGAATTTTTAATTAGTGTATATATCATAGAAAAATAATTTTTATAATCTCAAATACGCACTGACCAAAGGAGAAACATTATAAAAGATTTTAAAGTGACATGTTTGATAACATGTCTGCTATTACACTGAGAGAAATCGGCTTTGGTTCCTGTGCACATAGCACATAAATTTTTTGTACAATAGTTGCCTTGACCAAAAAAGTTGAGAGAAGCTACTACTTTTATAGTTATCATGACAGTAATTTGGACTTTTTTGTGTATTCGGTTGTTGTGACCAAAGTTGATGATTAGAATGAGCTTTATACGTACCCCAACGGTTAGTACACGTACATTTTCTTTATGTGTACTGCCAAGCTCCTTTGGTTACTACAACCGCAGCGTTCGCTGTTGCGCTAGACAAATCAAGTATAACTTTCATTGAAAGATATGCAGCCTAAGTTGAATCCTGCCAATTCTCGTTCTCGATTCCTGGACTATATTTCACCGTGCCAAGCATTATCAGGTAAATAATTCTATTATAAATATAGTTTGACAATTCTTTCAAAATGATAAACGATTTTGTTCGGGGACAATGCAATGCGTTCCAATTTTGCGGTCTCGTCGTATTTTGTCAAAACTATAGTCAGTCAAAAAAAGTTTATGGTGATGAAAAAAGTGACAATTTTTTAACTTAATCGACGAAAGTTATCATAAATATCATTATACCGGATTATTTTTCTTAGATCTTTTCGGTGGAACTTTATTTTTTCTCATCAAATTGAATTTGTATTTTGATAACTAAGAGAACCATACCTATAACCTCAAAAATAATTTTGGCTGGGTATTTACTGTCCGTAGACTTAGTCATTTTAACTAAACTCTATGCGCGGCTTTACGATGGACTTTGGTTCCTATAACCGCAGCGCTATGGTATTTCAAGTACCAGAATCGTGGTCTCAGTAACGTTCCTTGCAGTTGAAGTAAACACTTTTCCAATGTATGACAGCCACTACCATGGTTGTCATGAGAACTTTAACATTTTTGTAAAGACGATTTTAACAAAAAAACTTTGGTCAGTGAAACCTAAAATTTCTCTCTGTGTATATTGACCCAAAATTCATAGAATTTTTGTTCATTTCTCGTTATTTTGGCATATAGGGTCAGATTCTTTTTATTTTCTTCGATTAAAATTAGCACTATTAGATGTAAAAATACACAAAAAAAGAAAGAAAGGCAAACGTTTCGGTCACATATGGGGGCCCTTTTCAGTGCCATAAAAATTAATTTGAATTAATTCAAAATTTCTGTAAAAGATTAGAATATAGGAGATAATTAAAATAAGGATTATCATAAAAATCAAAAACTTATCTCATAGCTTGCAATTCAAAATGAAGTAGTCCAGTATGCAGCATCACGAATTGAAAAAATTTTTGAAGTTCACTGTGAATAAAAAACCGGATAAAATGAAAAAAATTTGCATACGAACCGACCGGAAATTTTTTAAAATTTTATTATTAAAGAATTGGTTATTAATGACAAAACGCGAACAAGGTTTACATTTTTGAAACTTATCTTGAGGACTTTCTTACCGGAGTCTCTCACATCAGAATGATCCGAACTGTTTTAAAAACCGACTCGGGACATGTGGCTTTGCTGACTGAAAATTTTGTTTATAAGCAATCCTGAGAGGTTCTATTCCTTCTTGAAGAATACTATTGTCATATACCTAGTTAAGAAATTCGAGACGTTTATGGTGATTTTCACAAGTGGACGAAGGCGTGTATTTTTCAAGAAACGATTTTTTATATCAGCTTCACGGACAATCCATTTAATATTGAATTTGCAAGCAAGGCATTACAGAAACATAAATTATTATTTTTAAAGTAACATGGTTGATAACATGTCTAGTATTATATTGACCCAAATTCATAGAATTTTTGTTAATTTCTTGTTATTTTGGCATAGGGTCAGTTTCATCTTATTTTATTTGATTAAAAATGTCACTATTAGATGTAAAAATGCGCAAAAAGAAAGAAAGGCAAACGTTTCGGCCACATATGGGGGCCCTCTTCAGTGCCATAAATTCAAAGATTAATTCAAAATTTCTGTAGAACATTAGAATATAGGTAATAATTAAATTAAGGATTATCATAAAAATCAAAAACTTATCTCATGGCTTACAATTCAAAATTAAGTAGTCCAGTATGCAGCATCACGAATTAAAAAAATATTTAGAATTCACTGTGAATAAAAAACCGGATAAAATGAAAAAACATAAAAAATTTTGCATACGAACCGACCGGAATTTTTAAGA
This sequence comes from Diplolepis rosae, assembly GCA_030998225.1. Taxonomy (NCBI): domain Eukaryota; kingdom Metazoa; phylum Arthropoda; class Insecta; order Hymenoptera; family Diplolepididae; genus Diplolepis; species Diplolepis rosae. The sequence goes on from JAPYXD010000701.1 coordinate 10,248,848, forward strand.
AAATATTATTATTAAAGAAGGATGTCAAATTGGTTATTAATTGCAAAACGCGAACAAGGTTTACATTTTTGAAAACTTTGCGGTGAAGACTTTGTTACCGGAGTCTCTTATAGAATGATCTGAACTGTTTTAAAAACCGACTCGAGACATGTGGCTTTGCTGACCGAAAATTTTTTTATATAAGCAATCCTGAGAGGTTCTTTTCCTCCTTGAAGAAGACTATTGTCCTATACCTAGTAAAGAAATTCGAGACGTTTATGGTGATTTTCACGAGTGGACGAAGGCGTGTATTTTTTCAAGAAAACGATTTTATATATCAGCTTCACGGACAATCCATTTAACACTGAATTTGCAAGCTTGTTATAATATCTATATTATATAAAATTTTCCTCAATATTATTTGAGTATGTACCGAATAAAAAAATTGAAGGTTGTTTATTTTCGCATTCAGATTTATTCTGAAATGTTTTAAAAAATCGTAATAAATTTATCTTTAAAAATTAATAAAAATGCAATTTAAATATTCGTGATATTATGTATCACATCTGAAAGTATTATTAAATTTAACTAGTTCTGAAAATGGTCAGAAGTGTGAGATATTCCAGCTTTATAGTGAATTTGCCATTTTTTAATTTTAAAGTGACATGCTTGATAACATGTCTAGTATTATATTGACCCAAATTCATATAATTTTTGTTAATTTCTTGTTATTTTGACATAGGGTCAGTTTCATCTTATTTTATTTGATTAAAAATGTCACTATTAGATGTAAAAATGATTTATATGTGTAATTTTACTCAATATTATTTGAGTATGTTCAGAAATAATAAAAAAATTGAAAGTTGTTTATTTCTGCATTCAGATTTATTCTGAGATGTTTTGAAAAAATAATAAATTTATCTTTAAAAATAATAAAAATGCAATTTTAGTATTCGTGATATTAAGTATCACATTTACAAAGTATTATTAAATTTAACTAGTTCTGAAAATGGTCAGAAGTGTGAGATATTCCAGCTTTATAGTGAATTTAACGAGAAATGAACAAAAATTATAAAAGATGTTGGTTTGCGATCGATGAGGGTAAAATGTAAAGAAGAAAACTCTTCATAATGTCAAAATTGTAGCGACGTTTCGTTGGCTATGGGTTTGCCAAGAAACAGGTTTTGCATTCTTATGTTTTTTACGTATTTTACATATTCTGGTTAAAAAATTGATTTTTCGATTCTCAGTATGTAGTATTTTTACGTTCTCATTATATGAGAAGGTATTGGTTTTATTTGAAAAATCACTATCGAAATTTTAATCTAATATTTACGTTTTGAGACCCCCTGAGTCAGAAAAAAGAAAGGACAAGTTCGTCAACTAGCCATTTTTGATCAATGGTTCTGGTTTTATCCATAAAAAATATTTTAGCATAAATCAAAAATTCCATTTTCCCGCCAAAATATACGAGATGTGGCATTAATGTTGAGAAACAAAATTCTTTATTATAAAGAGATATAAAAATTTCCTCGTGATCATTTTTTCAAAGGAGTTATATTTTTTTTGTTTATTAAAGAAAAATGTTATCAAAAATAAAAACTTTTGGTTCCCAAAAAAACTATACGAGATACGAAAAAAATATTGCGGACAAAATTGTTCATAGAGTAAAACCTCATTTATCGGGACACTCATTTATCGGGATCTTCACTTATCGGGATCTCGCAACCTCATTTATCGGGACATTTTGTTTCTCCTCCAGCCACCACTCCTTGTACATAGTGACATAGTTTGCAGATGTTTCATTTGCAGGAGTTTTATTATGTCCATTTTTTTACATACCTTCGTATTATATATGCACTCGAGATTCCCTGTAACGAGATGCTCGAGCATCGGAGACCTCTCTGTAACGAGCGCGAGAGGGATCCCCTTCATATCTTACTTGTTGCTACGCGCTGTTATGCGCATTATATAATGCGCGCAGTCAGTCTGTCAGTGAGGCCATGGGAATAATTTATTTACATAGTTAAAAGCGTATAAAAAAGATTTCTGTGAGTATTGAACATGGGATTAACTTATTTGACGGTATGTACTCAAAATACTAAAAATTTGTGATTAATTCATTAATTTGTGATAAAAGCCATCAAACTCATTGATTACTTTTTCAAATTCGAGCGCGCTTCATTCCGTAGTAGTGGGGGAAGAGGGGTCGATCGTCTGCTCATTATAGGGAGGCGTGGCGCACTCGTTAAAGAGAGGTTTCGTTACAGGGAATCTCGAGTGTACCTTCGTTACCATTACTTAATGTCAACATACAACAAGAGTTTCTTCAAAAAGATTTGCAAATTAGCTTCAGACTATTTTTTCATAAATATCTTTTCATTTATTCATTAAAAAATTTTTTATGAAAATAAAAAATTGAATTTACCCCCCAAAATATACGTGATATGAAAAAGATGTTTGGTAACAAAATTGTTTATTTCAAAAAGATCTACAACTTTGGTTTCAAACATTTTTGCATAGGAGTTACATCTTATGTTTATTGATGAAAAGGAACATTAATGATAAAAAAACCTCTTTCTGAGCAAAACTCTACGCGGAATACGAAAAAAATTTTGAGGACAAAATTAGTACATTGTATATAAAGGACATAGAACATCGAGCGCGAAGCGCGATGACCGAAACGCGCGCCTCAGGAGCGCTCGAATTTTTATTTTTGATGCAAATGTGGTTTTAAGGTAGTTCGATCATGAAAATTAGACCTCAGACAAAAATAGATAATTTTGCTTTTAAGAATAGGAATATTATTATTGAAGGGCTAATTTTAAAGAGAAAAGATTATATTTCATGAAAAAAATTTTAAACATAAAAAAATAATTTTATTAATAAATTTTATTTTTGCCTAAACTTATTTTCTTATCGCTATGAGCCAAATTTTTAAAAATGATGCGATTCTAATAAATCACGGTTCATTTTTTTAGGAAAAAGATTCTCTACAACTCGACCGTTTCCAATTTTTGAAAATAAATTCTTTGATGGCTGAAATTATTAAAAAACAATTGTTCAAAACAAAATTTTTATAAACAAATCGCTGTATTTGATAATAATTCATTCTATTTCAAAAATAGGAAACGGTCAAGTTGTAGAGAATCTTTTTCCTAAAAAAATGAACCGTGATTTATTAGAATCGCATCATTTTTAAAAATTTGGCTCAAAGCGATAAGAAGATAAGTTTGGGCAAAAATAAAATTTATTAATAACATTATTTTTTTGTGCTTCAAATTTTTTCATGAAAAATAATCTTTTCTCTTCCAAATTAGCCCTTCAATAATAATATTGCTATTCTTGAAAGCAAAATCATCTATTTTTGCCTGAGGTCTAATTTTCGTGAACGAACTACCTTAATGGATATAAAGAAAAAAATTGAGCGCGAAGAGAGAATGAGATAATGAGAGTGTGTTCCTTAACGCTGATCGAGCCTTAAGTAAATAGAATCTCCTTTTTCATTTGAAATCATAAACAAATACAATAACTTTGAGAACATTTAATTCACATTTATAATATAATAAAATTGACTTGAGTTTCAGTATCAAATTACAAAAACTAAACTTGAATGTATGCAAAAAATATTATACCGAGCGCAAAGCGCAAGGTCCAAACAGAACGGAGCGCGACGTTCAACTATTTCGAAGCGCGACAATCGAATCGCGCGACCTAGGCGCGCTCAAATTTCCGAGCATAGCGCGCGATGAGGTAGATTTTTTAATCGTATTTTTAGAAATTGAAACAAAAAATATCAATTTTATCAGAAACTGTGCCAGAAAAAATTTGTAGTCCTTATTGAAGCCAAAAATTTTGTATTCTTACTTTTTTTCCGTATTTTACATATTCTGGTTAAAAAATTAAATTTTATAAATTAAATAGTATTTTTTTCAATTAAAAATAAAATTATTCATCTTATAATAAATGTTGCGATTTAAGTGTGTAGATCTTTTTGTAATAAAAATTTTTGTATTATAACGTTTTTTTCATATTTCGTATAATTTAACCAGAAAATAGAATTTTGATAAATTGCAATCCAATCCGATTATTCTATCGAGAGTAATCGTGTGCACAGATACAGCATAGACAGATAGACACTTTCGTAAAAACCGTTTTTTCTGACTCAGGGGGTCTCAAAAACGTAAAGATTTGATGAAAATACTGAAAGTGATTTTGAACATAAAACCAATACCTTCTCATATACGATCAAGCAATATAAAGAATTTTGATTTGAAAAAAATTCAAATTCAATTTAGTTCACTTTATAACAAAAAAAGTAATAAATTATTAGCAAAACTAATTTATGATTGATAACTGTTAATTTGCACACGTTGCCGGTATTTTCAGAATGAAATGCTAATCGCCACAATAACCATAATAAGCAAGACATCACAGAATTTCAACACCAGTATGCCAACACGGATCGAGTTCCACCATCGATTGATAGTTTATATTGTTCTCAATTCCAGGTGATATAACCCATCCTGCATATCTACTATATTTCTTTACACAATAGTATCTATTTAAGTTTCTTTAATCTCATTCAGTATTCAATACGCAACTCAATGAATTTCAATAAAAAATATTTTTTGATGCATATAATCGAATAAAACTACACTCAGAAAAAAGATTCATAAAATATACAGGAAGTTCGTTACTTATTTTTAAAACTTTACTTTTTAGCAGATTTTACAAGAAGTTCAGTTTAATCGACAGATTTTCTGTACGTTTTACTAAGCGTCTAGTAAAATTTACCGAATTTGGATTTTTTCGTTTTTTGTAGGTTTAACTGTACGCTTAGTAAAACGTAGAAAAAATCTGTTGATTGAACTGAACTTCTTGTAAAATATATATTCACTAAAAAGCTACGTTGTAAAAATAAGTACCGAACTCTGAAAATTTTACGAATCTTTTTTTTGCGTGTAGACGTATTTTGTATGCAATGGCAGTTCGATTATAAAAAATATTTATAGAAGTTGTAAATAATAAATCAAAGAGTTTTTTAGTTTTCCTATTCTTGTATCTCTTTGCCTATCCATTCGTAATTTTAGAAGCAGTGTAATTTTAACTCAGCATTCATAACGAAATTTTCCACGGCATAAGTGACTTGATATTTTATTATTTATTAAAATGGAAATCGACCCTTATGCAAAAAGAGCGAAAATCGAAGTAAGAACGACAGGTGCACTTCAGGCTGAACATATGCAATTAACCGTTGAAAGAGATCCATGAAGGCATGGTATTTAGTAACGCGATTTCATATTGTGGGACTTTCATTTTTCCAAACGCACGATAAATTGAAAATTTATTAGAAGTTTTAAATTTTGGCGCAACTATTAGGAATACAAATTAGTTCGGTCCATTTTCAAAACTTGGATTGACTCAAAAGACGAGAAATTTTTTCGGGATGGAATTCGAAAATTGCCTGAGAGATGGGAAAAAGTCGTAATTTTGCGATGGACAATACTTTGATTAATCTGTTCTTTCATTTTGTTTTGAAATAAATGCATTTTTTATAATAAAAAACGGACCGATGTATTTTAACTCCCAATATTTATAATTGACCTGATTTTAATTTGAAAAATAACAAAATTTCAAAGGTCTCTTATTAAGAAAAGAATTAACATTGAAAAAAAGCAAAATTGTAAAGTGTTTAAAATTAAATTCAAATTAAAAAAGTGATGCAGAATTTCAGATTTTGACATAAATTATAAAATATTAAATTTCTATGAGGTCCCAAAATATTTTAATTATGTTCGACAACAAAATTTCAAAAAAGGAAAAATCGACATTGTTTAAATTTTAAATTAGAAGATTTTTTGATAATATATTTAATTTCCTTACAATTTTAAGTTCAGACAATTAAACTTTTATTATATTCAAGCTTAATTTGTATATTTTTAGAGTTTGAATTTTCCACAAATAAGACTTGCCATGGTTCAAAATTAAATTATAATTAAAACAGTAATGCAGAATTTCATATTTTGGCATAAATAATAAAATATTAAATTTCTATGAGATCCGAAAATATTTTAATTATTAATAAACAGCCTGAGTCGAAACGTTTGAAAATATGAAACCTTGAGTTTACATTTTTTCTGGACCCTAAAGCCAACTAAGTACACCAAAAATATTCATATTTTAATTATGTTTGACAACAAAATTTCAAAAAAGGAAAAATCCACATTGTTTAAATTTCAATTTTATCGAGGATCAAATCGTGTTTTTTGTAGTTGAAATTGTGTATAAATAAAATACATTCCACGGTTCAACATTTTCAACTGTTTTTACATAAAATTTTAAAAATGTAAAATTCAATTAAAAATTATCCAATCTCATATTTTGTAAATATAAAAATATAACTCAATTGTTCTATAAATTTCCACTCAAAAAATGTATGAAACATATCAATAAAAAATGCTCATCTTATTTGAAACAATTCATATTTTCCTGTAACAGATACTTCTTAATTATTCAATATAATTGATGGTACATTATGCAAATGAATATGCCTGCAATGTTTAAGTCTTGTCCTTGTCAAAGTGTACAAATATTAATTACCAAAGTCGTAAAGATAGAAACTATGTATTTTTAAAATGAAGATCGATAAAAACGTAGTGTTGACGTACGATTCTATTGAGATTTATAATTTACTACATAAGAGATAACAGAACATTTGATTATTACTGGAGGTTTAACGAGCTTTCAGTTAAGCTAAAAAGCTATCGCTGTAAACGATGATAAATTTAACTTGATGCATTCACAATGTACTTATAGTCACGTAGGCAGAAGGTAAGTATCGATTCGACTCACTGCACCGCTACACCGTGCTACACTATGGAAATATATTCCCCTATATCAATATTAAGAGGACCGATGAGAATAAAAACAAAAAGCTTTTTAAAGTCAACCAATTCCGACCTTTGCAAACTCAAGGCTATGAGTTTTGATTCAAATTAAATTGAATATATGATAAATCCACATCTGTTTTAATTGATTTTCCAATCAGCTTATCTCGAATCAATACAAAAGCATAATCTCTAATAAACACAAATTTAGAAATTAAATTTGAAATCTATTAAACCAGATTTACCTTAGAGCAACTGGTTCTATTGTCTAATTCTCCTGAGAAGTTTGATTTTACAAATCATTTATTTTTCACATTGGCGCAATGTTGGCACATGATTTAACAATGCGGAACTCAATAGGTGTCTCTTTAAATTTAAATATAGACCAAATCAAAAGACTGGGAGATTTAAAACAGTATTCCATTCTATAGTTTGGTTTCGGTTTAGTGCGTGAAATCTCGCCCATTTGTACTGTTGGCACCAACAGAACAGTTGAGATTTTCTTCCCGGGAGGTCCCTGACTCGTTTAATCCAACAGCAGAAGAAACCAGATCCCATCTCTCTTCATTTCTCAAATTTCAAGAGGAAGCATCTCATAAATTAATTTTTATGTCATTTTCGTCTCAGCCTTTAAATGTTTTGAAATATTTCCTGGAACTTTTTCATTATTCGTTTCTTGAGTATTTGTCGGGAAAATTCCAATTCGTATTTCTTAACTAGAAGATAAAAGAAAACTTAACATCTTTTATCATTCTAACACTTTTCTCAAATTTATATTTAGATTTTTTCTTTTAGAAATCAAAAAGAATAGAGCTTTAGCCAGCGTTTAGAAAACATTTTCTCGAAGATTACAGAAACGTTAATTTGAAACATTTTAAAATAAAAGAACCAATTGAAATCTTCTGTTAAAAATCTAGAAAGAAGTAAAAAATCATTAATTTAATTTATTCTATTGTTTCTACATGCAATTTAAAGATTTTCAAATATGAAGCCTATTTTGGTATTTATAACTCACGACTGATAAGAAAAAATCCGCGTAACACTAGTCTAAAACTGATTAGTAGCAATGATATTTCTGATTTGGAGCCTCTGTTATGTAGAAATTTGAAAAAAACTTTGCATTTAGAATCATGCAATTAGTCAGTCTGTCAGAAAATATTCTCACTAAAAATTCATTTTAGTGAGATTTAATGTACATATACGCATATCACTCACTGCGATAAGAACTCTTGAAAACGCATGGACGCTTCCCCATTGGGTACATTTTAAAATAGAATTTCCTCCAAAACGACGCACATGATTCTAGAAGCCCAGCTTTGAATTATTTTGGTTACCGAAATAGAAGAAATATTATCAATACTAAGTTTGAAAATTCGAAATTAATTTCAAGTATTAGTGATTTAAATATTTGCATTACTATTCGATTATCACTCTATAGTACAAAAATGAGATAATTAAACTCTAGAGGAAATAAGTCAATTTTCCTTGACATTCTTTTGTGAGGTTAAATAATAATAATCTTTAAAGTAAGATCCAAACTTTTTACTATTTGTTTTCTACTCATGACGTGTTGAGGATCTAGGGCTAGTCAAGGTCAGATTTTCAATTTTTATCATATATTTAAATGATGGCTGTTTAAAAAAATTTGTATAAATATATGTAATTCATACTTTTTCCCCAAGCTTAAAAACCATAGCAATTTTTATTGGTAAAATGATTACAAATCAGGAATTATATTTGAATCAGAGCGGAAACATCTAATTACCGTTCAGTTTCTCATTTTTGGACAAATGTATAGCCTCCAAGAGCCTTTAATGTCGATAAATTATTTTTTGAGAAGAGGATAAATAATATATGTATAAAGTGGTAAGAAACTGTAATGTTGAAAAAACGTTTTAAAACGCAAGTTTCTCGGAAGCCATATCTACGTCGAGGCAGAGAATTAGCGGTAAAATTTTAAAGATTATCCAAATTATAACGTGACATACCAATATATACACCCTTGATAGTTTTTTTTAATAGAAAAGAAAGAAGAAACTGACCCTACTCCAAAAACAAAAATAATTCAAATAAATCATATAAATTACCTTATCTGTTTAAAATTTTCTCAGAAATTTAATTTATGTGATTAAAAGAAAAATTCTCAGTCTTTGACGTCAGTACACGTGTTTATTGAAAAATACCAACTAAACAGTTTGTTTATTTTAGAACTGAAAAAATATCCACGTGAACTTACGTGTAACTAGCACTCCGTTCGACGTCTTAAGGAACAAGACGCTTTTTTTAAGCTTGAAAAAGCGTGAGCACAGGATCAGTCAGGATCAGTGATTAACAGTAGCAGCAACATCGGCGTCGAAGAATTGTATCGAAGAAACTATCATTTCCGAAAGTTTGCAATTTACTGATACCGAATTGTAGACACTAAGTTAAAAGCACTTCAAAAGTTTTACTTTGAATAGTGAGAGGTTATGGGAAGCTTCAAACCGAAAAGGTAGAACAGAGGAGGTAAAACAAAGAGCCCCTCATACCTCGATAGCCGGTTATAGACTGGTATAGTTTGATGGACAGAGGATACAGGCAGTATAGAGTATAAAAATGGTCTACAGGCTTATTACCGGTCGAAACGGCTTGGCAAAACTTTCGAGTCTTCCCGGAGATTTAACATTAGATTTCGTAACGTTTGTTCCATTCGCGAAGAATTAAATTTACAGGTTGGCCAATATCGTAAATTTATTTTGCATATTTAAAAAAGAAAAGTCTAACAAAAAATTATCATTTATCTTATATTTTTTATATCTAGTCCCTTATCTTACTTACATGCACTTAGCCCAAGGCTAAAGAATTAAATTACAAATTGTAATTTACAAGAATTGACTTTTTGATTTGTGAAGGTTAGAATTTAGTACACCTGGTAATAAGGGTCAAATAACTCAAATATGTTCTTTATTTCATCTTCTGCGCACCAAAAAGCTGCGCATTTTGCTGTCACGTGGGCGGGTTTAATTTGAATTTAAAAATATTTTGCGTAGTGATTTCTTAAGTCAAATAGCTTGATTTTTATTTTTAATTTAATAGAATATAATTCAATTAGTATAATCGTTTAAATTCCAAAACGGTATAATTCGGAAGCCAATAAAACCTGTGGTTTTCTATGCGATAAATTACCCAAGAATATATTCCCAAAGTTATCGATGCAAATTCGAATTAAACCGCGTTTTCTAAAGTTTAGCAAAAAAAACTATGTGACCCATGTAACCAAACAAAATCTTATTCTCTTCAGTATTAAATTCTTTTCTATGTGGGCCTAAAAGATTGCTAAAAAAAGTCTTTTTAATCTATTTGTACTGTACGTTAAAGTTAATACATTAATACAAGGCGCTCCAGGAATCAGCGGATAAATCCGCCATATTTAATAATTTTATATAAACAAATTTTTTTGTACACTCCAAATATATGTTAAAATATACCCAAAAGTTTGCGAAGCTGAGTTATTTCTTTCGCTTTCAAAAAAATCTCCGGAAAAAGCTTTTTTTAAACCTCATGAAGCAGGCCACCACCATAAATTAATTAATTTCCATAAATTTACGTAAAAACTCTATTAATTATTTTTATTGGTGTCATTTCTGATAAGTTGAAAATGATAACTCGGAATAAAAAAAACAAATAGCAAAAACCTTAGACTTACAAATCCTAATTTTAAGATTTCACATCAAGTAAGACAATTGAATCCATCATTTTTTGTTAATAGACTAGAAAACTGTCCAAAAAGGTTTACTTGAAATATTTATAGCGTGAAAGAACAAATAACATTTTAAAAATGATCAATTTGAGTTTTATCACCTTTCATTTTTATTTTGAAAAAATTATATTATATTCAGAAAATGTTCCGAATAAAACATGACAAAATTACGCAAAAATATATTCGAAATACTGATAAATTTGTCAATATTAGGAAATGTAATAAATTATCATAAATAAGATCGTCTCTCGTAAAAAATGTACATTACGTTTATTGATAACTGTCTCGATCTGTGCGACTTTTCTCGTAAATATCAAGTTGATTACAAACGTGTGTCTATTTATATGCATGTATGTATGTATGTGTACGTACATATGAAAAAGATGGATTTAGGTATGCAGTGTTAACAATTGTGAGCATAATTCGAGGCGACATAACATATTAGAAAAGCGCAACGGAAAGCTGCCGTAGCAGTCTTTGTCGTTACCTCGATTTAATTCTCAAGAGGATTTAACTGGAATACGGGTCGTTGCGAAGAGGTGAACGATACGCGTTCATAAACTAATATTAGTCTGGCGATAGTAACACCATGCGATAATAGGTGTGACAATAATAGTAATCATATTAAAGATCAAACGAAATTTTTGTTACGTTAGCATAAGGTCAAGTCATACGATTTTTTGAAAAAGAAATCAGATAAAAGGCAAACATTTCAACATCATAATTAGAAAATTAATGAAAATATGATGACAATTCATAACAATTACAAGTAATACCATATTACATATCAGGCAGCTATTTTTAAATGTTTAAAAAGCATGGCGAAAGACTTATTGATTAGGTAAATTTTTTCTAGATGTCCTGAACCCTTTGTCAAAAGCATCCATAATGAAAGATACCCGTCCTCGCATAAGCTTGAGTGTATTTTTTATCTATGCATTTTTATTCAACAATTAGGTAATTGTATTTGTAACACTTGCAGAACAGAAGAACTGTAAATTACTAGTATTGCATATGTCACGCTAAATTCGTTATGTAAATGTGATAATTATCATTGTTAACAATATTTAAAATTTACAGAACTTTATAACACATCAATTTAATATATTCGAAACCGGAAAAACCAGATTATAAAAAATATAATAAAAGGTAAGTCAACACACAGACTTACTTATATAAATTATTTTTCAATCAGAAATTAAAACTCACAATAAATTTTATTTTACAAAAATTAATAGATTAATCTCTTCTTTCAGAGTTAAAAATTTAAATATTGCAAAATCTGCTAACTAATAAGTCAAGGCGTATGTTTTTTAATCAACCTTCTCTTTACGATAAAAGATTTTTTTTATATGAATTTTGTTCATAGAAAATTAAGACATTAAAAAAGGTTCCGATTTTTAGTTAAGATGTTTGCATTTTTTCTGGTTTCTTTTGAAAAAAAAGTATGACCTGAGTCATTATTAATAAAACAAAAATTTTGTGTGGTGTTTAATTTTTGAGGGTCAGTAAAACATTAGACATGCTTTCCAACATGCCACGAAGTAATCATATCATAATTCATGGTATACCCAACGTACAGTACAAACTATAAACGTATTTAAACCCCTATCAATGGAGGTAATTTTAATGCATATATACACGGCACTAGACTCCCCTCGAATTCAAGTCGTTAGATCGAACTAAAAAAAAATACCAAGCTCAATTAATACATTTTTCCGACCTCGGGATTGGACAATTTTACAATCAATATGACAAGTATTCCACATTCCTACTACTAATATCAACATTTATACATTTTATAGATTATACAACCAATTGCTCTCGCTAATAATTCAACGTGATAATTCCTTTCCTGTTTTAGATTCCAATAACTCCTTTTTGCGAATCTTAGGGAGTTGGACCAAAATATTTAAATTTAAAAGATATGAATCTAATCTACAAAGTTCGGAGAGGTTTCAAAAATGGAATAAAACAGCAAAGTAATTATTATCTCTAGCCGACACTCTCTTGAACACTCACACTCAGCCCCACGGGTAGGTTTGTGCAAAATTCAAATGCTGAGGCAGAGTCTTATGTCACGTTTTAAATTAGATGAAAAGACCCTGACTCTGCTTGTCTAGCAGCCGTTTCAAAAACAATAATGGTGTTTAGTAATTACTAGAGCTGTCACGAATTAATATTACTTTCACTCGTCTCTCCACACTTAACGATCGTAAACTCCCTTTTAACTTTATCAATCTCACTGTTTACCAAAAATAAACCATGCTTTTCTGATTCAATATCATGTCTACTCGATCTAGAAAAAACCTCTGAGAATTTCTGGTCCTTTGCAACTCTTTTGCCATTTTTATCTATAATTTTTCGATATTTTATAAAAAACGGTTTTAATAAAATAGTTTTAAATATTGGGCATTTGATGAGAAATTCGAGTTTAAAAGCGTTAAATTCTAAAAAGGAAAGCTTCCACTGAAATTTGAAAGCTTGCAGGATAAAAATTTTAGTCTTTTGATTTAAAATTATTCTCCAGGTGAGTAGACAATCTGTGAGTTTTGAAGCAGACTTTAAAATATTTTCCGAGATTGATAAGTATATGCTCAAACACACGAAGGCGTTGGGGGAGTAACACTCCTCTGTAAAATGATATACTCGCCGCATAGTTTGCATTCCTGAATTTTTTGCAACCCGTAATTTCGTGAATTCAGAAGCGCTGCAGTTCGGTATGAACCCCGGGGTCACAGAAAGGGTCATTCTACTTTTTGCAGGGATGTTCTACCGTGTAATTACTAACGTACGAGCTATGAGATCAGCGTGACCTTGCGTAAGGCAACGTTCAAATTGAGAGAAGTCCTAAATTGCACAAGCCTACATTGAAGTCGGGGCGCTAACAAAATAAAGAAATAAACTCGCTGAACGGGATGGCACAGTTCCTTAAAAACGACGAGAGAGGAGACAATTGTGCAAACTACATAAAGAAATTCCGCCAGTCGAAAGAACGAATAAGATCCTAGTCCCTCTTAAATTTAATTTAAAATTATTTACAAACGTCTACTAGTGGCGATTTTAAGGTCTTGCTTGACATTGCACTAGCCGAAGGAGTCACAGTCGCTAAAAATCGCCACGATCATAATGGCCGCTTTAATCGCTCAATCACGAGAGTTGTACAAATTGGTGATGAAATCGTACAAATCTGTGAGCACGATCACCATGCGCGAATCATTTCGTGTGTCATTACGCTTAAAATAATGATATATAAAATTATAAAAGTATTAACAAATGTACATCGTGGTAGAAACGAAGTAGAGGTTCGAAAATAAGTGATTGCCACCGCCTGCAATCGAAAATTAATTGCAGTGATGATTGAGCGGTTCTGTACGAGAACTTGACTTTTAACAATTAACTTTTACCTTTTACAATAAAATTGCGTTCATTATTTAAAAGCTGTGTGCGACGCGAATAACGTGCGTTTAATTGATAAAGTAAATAGCTTGAAGAGTGTACAGTTTTACAAAGAACAGCGACAGCAGTCAGTAAATTTCGTCCATGGATCGTGGACCTTAAATTCGAGCCATTATTATCACAAATACTTATATCGACTCGTTACACAAAGGAATATCAACATCCAAATCGCTAAGGGACTAACATATCTCAAACAACGTAAAAGAGAAAGGCTCCTCTAGCTTTAGAGGATAAATAAACGAATAAGCGATTTTTTAAATTAAAACTACTGGACGTGAACTTTATTTACTATAATTTCTCTGTGACTAAACTCTTTTAAATAAAAGTAAAAATTACGAAGAACTTCACAAGGAAATTAAGTCAAAAAAACAAGTAAATTAAAAAATTTATCCACTAATAAAATTGCAAAATGTTCTTTGAGATTTGTGGAATAGTCTAATATAATACGTAAATTACGTAAAGGTTGAATAAATAAGAAACGCTTTTGATGCGTTACTACCTCGCAGGTAAAGTGGTCGCCAAAATAATTCTCATTTCCTGAGGAAATGTTCTTATGCAAAGGCAGGGAGCAAGGATAATTGTATTGTCACGAAGCGATGAGAAATGAGAGTAATTTGTATCAAAATTGTGCGACGATTTTCGAATGGTGAGAATGCTTGACGCAAAGATCGTTCACATATTGTAGGCAACGTAAATTGGATCAAGCTGATCCGCGAGAAAGCCATCACGCAAATGCATTCGTTGTTTTTCGCCGCGAGAATTTATGGGAACAACACCTGGATCCACGACGACAACCACGCCAACTACAAGGTGATGTTCTTCGAGAACGGCACTCGTTACAAGAGCCACCAGGTCCAGGGCTTCGCTTTCACTCCCATCCAATTCCACGACTACAACCAGCAGATTGGTCCACGTGAAAACGGCACTAGAAAAAGAAAATTGATTTCAGTATCCAAATGTTCAAAGTATTTACATAATGATAAAAACATACATAAAAGCAGCTCAAAACTTGTTCAAATTAAATTAATTATTTCGGTGCCTAAAGAGCCTTGATTACTCAAAAAGATTTTTTTCAAAAGAACATGAATTAGAATTTAAATAATTCAAAGTAATTGTAATTTACTTTATAGTTTTTCGAATTACGTAATTGACAAAAACTAGATTTAAAAAAATTAAAAAATTTAGAGACATAAATAAACTTTCAGATCGATAGAAAATTTCAATGAAACAAAGTATTTGATTGTCTCTTGAAAAAAACTCCAATACACAGAAAAAAAATAGAAAACTTTCATGATATAAAATGCAATGAATGACCGCGAAAGTGAGTTTTGCTTCATTATGCAGTCTTTGATTTCAAGTCTCAATGTCAGGGTCATCAAGGAGTCGTACCGCAGGATAATGTAAGAAAATACCTCTTGCATAATAATCTCGTATCTTTCACGGACAATGATATGCGTAAGTGAATGAAGACACGGATGAAATGAAATTACGACACAATCAATTATATCTCATTTCACTCTTGAACTACTCGATCAACGTTCAAGTCATAATAAAAATAAAAAATCCATGACAAGAAATAAATAACCAGTCATTAACTTCAGCAATAAATTATAAAAGCAACATATAATTCTTTAATCAAATAAGTCTACGAATTTGAAGTCAATTTCTATTCATAATTAAACTTATCACTTTATGTGTAAAGATCATTTACAATAAAAATTCTAAATTCTACTGACCATTCGGCAATCTTTTTGTGACACCTCATCACGCTATTTTCAATATCAATTGGATGATATCTCATGCCTCTTAGTAAAATAGCTTCGTCAAGAGCTCCAACAACAAACACAGCATCGTGAAGTTCTGCATCTCCAGGTGGGACATCAGCTTCGGAAGCCGAACTATCATTGATAGGATCTCCGGCAACCGAATGTTGAACGCTTTCGGTACGTCTGAGAAAGCCGAGGTATCCAGTTCTAGCGTACACTTCATTGGTATTTCCGGTGACAAGTCGCGCATTAAAATGATCTGCGTAATCACTCTCATCCCCATAAATCGTAAAGTAACCACTCGCGTTGTGAGAAGACTGAACCCAAATTTCACCCAAATGAGAGTCTCCGCACTGTCCCTTGGTCTCTGGATTGGCTATGATGACTTTTACGCCTGGCAATAACTTTCCGGATTCCATGAGGCAAAGGGAGTGAGGACTTCCTCTTTCCACCAGAGAAACCCGATCGTTTCGCAAAGCTCGCAGATCTACGTAGACTGTCGACGGTTCTGGACTAGAAGCACCCTAAAACATTGAAATTATAAATATAAATAAAATAGACAACTAAATTCAGTAATTTATGGGTCATTTCCAAGAAGTTATGAAACTTGACTAGTAGCAGTTTTACCCATTTGCATTATTTAATATATTTTTTATAAAAAAGAAGTGGGTATAAAACATGGATAGTCAGAATTTACTCATAAAACTAATCCTCATTACAAAAGTTATAGCAGATCTCTCAAACACGTATTTTACTTTCAATTTGGGGTTTAATTATTGAACAAAAATACTTGCATTTCAAATTTCACAACTTCTTTTAACGGCCATTATATTATTATATTTCAAATAAGAACTTATTTTTGAACTCGAATAGTTTAC
This sequence comes from Diplolepis rosae, assembly GCA_030998225.1. NCBI lineage: Eukaryota > Metazoa > Arthropoda > Insecta > Hymenoptera > Diplolepididae > Diplolepis > Diplolepis rosae. The sequence goes on from JAPYXD010000701.1 coordinate 10,265,559, forward strand.
CTGTAAACAAATTGCAGTATTGACCCTACAACCAAAAGACGTAGACACAGCTCGCGGACTCAATCCAAGAGCAGAAAAGAGTTTGCTAAAGCTCGTTGTTAAGGCAATCCTCGGCCTTTCTTCGGCAACAACAACGCAGGTTCTAACACATCCTAAACTGACACCCCTCGCTTTTAACGCATGAACTGAAGAGCCTAATCCTTTCGTGCAAAGTTCCATGACACCATAAGAGCAAAAAGTGTCTCTCACTCTTGAATGACTGACTGCTGAAAGCCAAAGGGCTGGATTTGCTTCAACCTAATAAGAAGAAATTTAATGTAGATTTCGAAGAATGTTGATTTTGCTATAATGATGTGAAATATTGAAAGAGTGATAGCGAACCTCTGAGGGTGGTATGAGAATAGAATGATGACCACTATAAATGCTGCTAAGGCACCAGAGAGCGAAGCCTAATCCAGAGTAGGGGTCTAAACAGAGAGCGATATGTCGAGAGGGGTAGAGTTCACAAGCCAACTTCATGGCACGACAGAGAGAAGTTACGGCTGCATGAGACATTTTTATTCCAGCGAGCATTCCCGTCGTAGATACACTGAAATCCAGGTAGGCTAACATCTCCGCCGTCGGAGCACGATACATCACTGGTAATTTTTTCTTTGGCATGTCGTCCATATCGAGGATTGTCGGCCAGCTCTTGATCTCTACGACATTATTAGCTTCCTATGTGGAAAATTTCAAATTAAATTAACTGGAAAATGATTGTTAAAACAAAGGACTGCAACTTCTTTTTAAAGAATGTGGATAAATATTTTCAAATTAATATTTTGTAAAAGTGTATTTTTTTGTATCACTATCCAATTACTGTTAAATTACAATTCAGTAAATTATTTACACTTATAATATTTTATTTTATCACCTTTAATATTATTAAATGAAGTTGCATCTTATAATTAGAACAATAGATATTTTAAAAACAAGTGAGTTAATAACAAACCTTGGACTTGAGTAGCTTCATAAGATTTTGATTGGTGAGAATTAGTACAGATTTGCTGACGTCAACGATCATTCTTACAGTTGGCAAGGTTGTCTGAAGATTTTGCGGATGAGGAGGCCTAATTGTAACTGGAACAGCGCCGACGTAAAGACAACCATAGAAAGCACAAATTAAATCAGTGCCAGGTGGAAAGATCAGAGCGACATGATCCCCAGTGTTTATTCTTCCACGATCCAATAAAAGGTTACCAATCCTTTCAGCTTTCTTGTGCAATTGAGAGCAAGAAAGCGAGGCTGCAACCGCTCCCTTTGAATTTAAAGATGTAAATATCACATGGTCCGAGGTACCGACCGCTCGCCATCGTAGAATTTCAGAAATGAATTGGTACTGAAATAACAATAGACCGTCATTGAATTCTCTTATCTAAAGAAACTATCAATAATTGTTTGCATGTTCAACTCACCTTTTTGGCACTATCGCTATCTTCATCGAGTACTCCCATGTCTCTTCCTTGGGCAGATGCAAGCCTATTTCCCTGGACGATGTTGCCCACCATGACACTTGCCGGTCCAACGTCTGCAACAGAATCCCCCGCTACACGCCCCCGCATATTTCGTTAGTAAACCAACGCAAACGCTCAACTCAGAAATGAGTAGCTCTCTCGAACTCTCCCCTGACTGAGGCCGGAAAGCATTAGCGCAATTGAGACCGTCCAACTTGGTCGGATACGCTGCGAATTTTGCAGACACTTGACGAACGTAGTGTCGAATGCCGTCAAATAACGAAAGTACGATTGAACAAGGCAAAAAAACACGTGGAATTATAAAACGTTCTGAACTCAGCCAAAAGAAAGAAGGGCAACCGAAATAGGATCAAGACTACACTGGGTGTTGATAAAAGGGCATTAAAATCAGAGTCGAATGCAAATGGAGTACCAGATGACATCTTACTCACGATTTTCGATTCTGTGACTGGGAATTTCTTCTAAGAGCGACCGCGCGGCTCTCAATATTTTCCTTCTGCTATATCTATTAATCTACTCATATAATGCTGAATCGAGCCAAGCCTTGATGTTCACTTACCCGAATGTACTTCACGGGGTTTTGGTAAATTGGTCACGCAAGTGTGAGGGCAGAGAAGAACGTTCGCCGGGTGCAGAGTCCCCTCCAGGAAGCGGCGTTTCGTCTCTGAAAGATGGATTCCGCCTAAGGGCGTTTTAGGCAAGTAGTTAGGTGGAACTAACGCAAGGCAATAAATTCCAACTGCGTGAATCGAATCCACCGCTTGTAAGACTCTCGACATCCATTGGAAGCTCTGGAATTTAAAATTTATTAATGTTCACAATTATGTATCGTTTCTTGATAATAAATAAGAGACAAGATTTTTAAAAGTTACCTCTTCTTCACTACAATCTGGACGCTGTTCAGCGACAACACATATTCTTTCATCACGCAAGACTCTAACACTAAAAACAGCGATTCTACCTCTGTAGATAAATTTCGTAGGTTCAACGGCTAAGACAGTGGCAATAATATCGTCTGCATTGTGTTTTCTTCCAGTGACAGTCATGAGGCCGTCACGAGAACCGCAGACAAAGACGAGTCCTCCAGGTCCAAGGAACCCAAGGAGACCAGAACGTGTGTATTCTTCGTTTCCTAAAGGAGTTCCATCTGGTTGCATGGGGGACACCTTGAAAGTGTTGTTGGTGAGACCCTGTAATCCCCAATACTGATTTGCGGTTGCTGGACTGTGCACGCAGATTTCTCCAACTTCGTCCGTTTTGCAAATGAACGATTGTCCTTCCATTTTTACCACCACGACAATACCTGAAAATTATTTGACTTAATATTCTATTCATTTTTTTTATTTGAAAATAGTATAAACGATATAAACACTAGCACTATCATAATTAATCTTTCATTGTAAAAAAAAAAAAACTAAAAATTCTACAATTTTATGCATACCCATGTTACTTTGAAATTTTCTATGAAAAAATGTGTATTGTGACTTATAATTGTATTTGCTTAAAAATAAATTAGTAAAGAAACTAAAAAGTTAAATTTTTTCTAAAACACTTTTCACATTAAAAAGTATACACTTTTTACATAATACGCTTTGAGAGTTTTATCTAAAAAAAGCTTAATTTTTATTTTATTTCATAAAAGTTATATTTCAAATTGTGTTTTGTAATATACAAATTCCCATGGAAATATGTAAATTGTTTTTCATGAGATATTTTCATAAAATAATATATTTTCAACACATAAGACTTAGGCTTTGAAAACAGTTATCAACGAAATCTAATTATAGTATGCATAATATTCTGTTTCACATGCTTGAATTACATTACACGGTATTTGTCAACTCTGTGCTCATGGTTTCACTCAGGTTTATTGGTAGACCTAGATGTGCAGTGAAATGAATATTATGCACGAGTGCATCAAGCGCTTAAGTCATTATACAAGTACTTTAATCCGCGATATACTACAAATTATGCCTCCAAATAAATAATTAATTATAATAGGTATTCTCTCTCATCCTTCCTTTTTTAAATATTCATATCTGATTCATAGAATCAGGGTAACAAATAAAATTCTGTGATACATTTTTTTTTTCAACAAAATTCTGTAACTTTAAATTTTTAGAAAAATTCCAGATAGTCTTGGAAATTTTTGGTACTTCACATCTGTGAGCAAAATGTAAAAAATACTTCTGGCACTAATATAATCGCCAAGTCGATTAAAAATAAAGATAAAATTATATATATTTTCATTTATATGGGCCGTTGTCAAAAAGTTGTAAAATTTAAACTATTGATTTTTCCAGAAAAATTTCAAAACTTGCTAAAGTAATTTTTTCTATTATTTGTGATCAAAAATCAAACAAAAACAATATATATAAGAGATCAAGTATCATTTTTTAGTAAGGATAAATGTTCTAAACGTTAGGATGGTTATGAACGAACATTTGATAAAAGCAGGAAAACAAATGTCTTTTTTCGCGCTCTATTTGATTGGCTCTTCAGATTTTCGGTAACATTTTCATTTTATTGACATTATTTCGAAATGGCTTGCCAAGCGGATATTTTTATGAACTATCTGATGAACAATTTGCAAAAATTTTGTAATATGCAAACAATCAATATTTTTGTGTTATTATTAACATTTATATATGATATAAAATCCAGAACATTAATTTTATATCAGTTAATCATAAAATTCTTTGGTTATTATTTCTCAATTTTAGTTTGTGAATTTGTGGCTGAGGACAGGTTACCGAGTGGACACTGGCTTTATTTAATACTCTATTTTTAAACGAATGCACCCGAAAATTGAAACGTTACTAAAAACTACTCCAATGTAAGTACTTTGGAAATGCGATTCGTCGAATTTTATTGCACCTGAAATATTTTATTTTAATATTATTGAAAAATATAATTAAAAAAAGATAAATGTGTAAAATTACTGGGACTTGAATTTTACAACGTTTTGGCAACGACCCACATATGAAAATAAACCTTGTCTTCGCACACTATACACTCTAAATTTCTTTTATTCAGAAATAAAATATCTTTTTATCCCAAAAATTTCTAAATGTCTGAACTTTTCTTAAAAATAATAATTATTCCTTCATTCGACGTTGTTTATCTCCATACATATCCAGTTTAATAAATAATTAATATTAAGACTTCTCTTATAAATTATTATCACACACACACACACATATATCAATAATTTCCTAAATTATTGAAAACAGTAGAATAATGTTGTTATAGAAATACTCACTACCAGGCATGACTTGTCCGCAATCCTGAAGAGTCAGCGACGTGAGTGAATTCTCCTGATCGACTCTGACGACTCCATAGCTAAGTCCAGACATGGACAAAACTCCTCGTCCCGTGGCATTAACACCCGCACGACCAGGTCGCCTTATAGAAACCGTCATGGCTTCACTGGATGAAGCGCAAGGACATACAGCGTCCGGTCGTAGACCCTTCGACTGGAATACTGAAAGGAACTGGTCGCAGGAGGAAAGCGACCACGGATTAGCACCATCAGCGACGAGCAGGAGCCTCAGGGATGACAGTGTGATATCTTTATGATCTTTAGTGGCTAACAATCCCCAGTGAAGATCCCTAGATTTAACTACCGCTACACTAGCTCGATGCTTCGTAATCATCTGCATCCAGCTCGCCGGGTTGACTTTCATCAGAGCATAAGGTATAAAGATGACATGCATCCCATTCAGAATACTGGTCAGAGTGCTGTGCCAAAGGCCGACTTCACGTTTGAAGTCAAGAACGCAAACGGCGTTTTCGCCTTCGGTGTAACCACAGGCTTGCGTCAAAGCGCGACAGTGTGCAAGCATAGCTGCTCGAGTCACCGTGACACCCATCACAGATCCATCTTTGTCGGTACTGTACTCGATGTAAGCTGGAGTGTCGTCGGTCAAACGTGGAGGCGGTAGCCAGTCCTTGGGAGTCTTCGCCAGGTGTTCGGTGACGAACCAGTGGAGATTCGGCCATCCTTTAAAAGCTACCACCTCTCCAGCTGTCGTCTTCGGAAGGCCTTTCAAACAAGTTTCACTGGTCAAAGCCACCTGAGGAAAATATAACTCTAGTCTTAAAGTAATTCAATGAACAGAGAAATTTAACTTTTTTAATAATTCTAAATCATGCAGGAATGACAACTGAAACGATTTCTGTTTTCATTTCTGAAATAAAGTTCTAGCATTTAAAATAATTTAATATCTAGGCATAATATTGCAATAATAATTGCTAAGACGACCTTCTTTCGAAAAACATTCTAGATATCTTCAATTTAAATGGCATTGCACATGGCTTTGACTGGAATAACATTATTGTTTTTTGACAAGAAGAATAATTACTTGAAAAGAATCTTTACCGAAATAGTTAAATAAAAAAAGGAGCAAAAAATTCAATTAATATGAAAATGGATCATAATATGTAAAATAAAAATGATTGAAATTCATTTATCGCGCATCACATTAACAGACAATTAATTATATGCATTAGGAAAATATTCGTGCAGGTTTTGGGGGAATATGTATGTAGATATTTGTCTACTACCAATCGCAAGCAAGCTTTATCAGTTCATATTTTCGATTAACTCGTATTTCCCTATGACCCACTAGAATATTTTCTTACTGTATATGTTACATTCTATTTTCGATACTTTAACGAGCGTAGTTTGTTTGCTCTGAAGAATTATATGTTATCCAAAAAAAACTACTTTATTTCAATTCACACAGGGCGAAAAAGTTTATTATTATGCGTGCTTTTACGACTGCGGAAATGTCTTCGTTTACTTTCATTCGGCAATAGCGCTTTTCAAATTTATAAATTAAAAAAAGAAAAAAAATTGACAGTTAAAAATTTTTAATTCAAAAGGTTTTATTTTTGGTTAGATTGTTATTTTTTTGAAGTAAATTAAATATAAATTTGACCCCTTTTCTATACTCTTTTCATGACAGTGTATTTTGTTTTAAAGTGTTGTTGCAAGTAATCGAAATGGAATCTTAATAAAAATAGGGAAAACTAAACTACTACATGAATTTTGAAACCATAATGCGAAACTATGCCTACTAAATTGTTAAATTTTAGTATTGTATTGAGTATATTTTGTATGAAAAGGTGACTGTAATGACAGTCACTGATAAAAATAATATTTTTTCAAAATCTTTGCAATATTATGTGCTAAATTTGTTTTACTTTTAGTATATTTAGTTGTTTCTTATTTTTTTTCGACTTAAAATTAGCAGAGATTTCGTTTGTGATTGTGTCAAGCAACTAAAGGTTTTGATGTTTGTAATAACAGTGACTATAATTTTTTTAATATCATAAAAAAAAACACTTAATTTTATTTGGTTTCATAATGAAAATTTATTTTTATTTCTTAATATCAAGCAAATTAAACACATCTATGTTCATTATTCACCGAATAAACAACACTTACATAATTATAGTTTGAGTCAATTGTAATGAAACTGATCATAGAATTATGAAAATTTTATGTTTTAGTAAAAAACAGTTATCAATTACAAACAACCACTTTCATAAAAAAAAAATAATTTCAACAAATTTTTTAGAGAAGACAGTAAAGCAAAAATATGCAATGCATTACTGTCCTCTTCAAGAAATTTGTTAAAATTATAATTTTATTAATAACGCGGTCGTATGTTATTGGTGATTTCAGACCTTACCACACAGTCTTAATTCAAAGCATGAAAAGATTTTATAAATAAAAAACTGCAGTTATTACCTGAATCCCGCAGCTGCCAAGTAAGAAGCCGATTTGCTGAGAGCCTGCATCCCTGCGAGTTAGAGGAACTTCAATTGGAACAGGCACGATGCCAGCTTGGAGACATCCGTAAAAAGCGCAGATAAAACTGATTGGATCGTTGTTCGGATAAACTAAAGCAATCCTATCACCAGGCTTGAGACAACAATCGCCCGCACGACTTAGTGTTCTGTTTAATAAAGTATAAGCTATTTTGTGTGAGCGACTAAGGAGCTTGCCGTATGTCAAGGTTATGCAAAGTTTGCCATTTGGATCCAAAACCGTCGCAGCTGGTGCCTTATATGTAGCTGAGCCGTACCTGGAACAAAAACACGAAACTTAATCATTAAGAGACTCTCATATGGCACAAGAGTTGAATATCTCAAAGCTTTTTAAATATTATGAATGTGGATATTTTTTACACTAAGAGAATAAATAGACTCCTAGAGTCAAGTCCTTCTAAATACATCACAGAATTTTCTGAGATTTCAATGATTTCTAGAACCCACTTAATACCTAAAATAACTGAATGCCAATTATTTTAAGATGTTGAACAATATTACAGCATGCTTGAAAAATCCATCTTAATTATTATTCTTTGTCGAAATGTGTCTTATTATTTATGTATTGTATTTACGCTTTGGTTAAAATGTATGTACCTGAATTTGAAAACATAATTTACATGATGTTAGAGAAAACAAAACTCCGACAAAAACATAACAAGTTAATTTTCTTCTCAAAATTTGAAGGCCTACGTGGGTATAACAAAAAATATCCAAAGAGTTTAGTCGTATCTTTATTTACCTTCATTTTCCCTAGACACTTCAAATTTTCTGATTTTTCTCTAATTTATCGAGTGCTAAACATCCTACTAATTTAATTCTTTACAGCAGTAAGCATTATAAATTTTAATTATCAAATTAAATTTTGTATAATAGAGTAAAAAAATCAGTTAAAAAGTATAATTGATAAAAATGTGTAATCTACGATAATTGAATAAATTGTTTTTCGAGACTGGAATAATTCAGAGTCATAAGCCAGTGCTAGAGCTGCCCTCAGTAATTTGATCCACCTAATTTACTTAACATCATCGTGCATCATGATAGTCAGAAACTGGATTGTCCACTTTTCTGAGCGTGTTGAGTTTAAGTAATACTCTCAAAGCCTAAGAGTATGTATAAATATAATAATTTATACAAAGTATTTTCACAACATGTTTAGATAAGCAGCATATTTAATGGTAATTCTAACCAGAATGGAATATAAAATGAAACACCCACGTAATTCCCGCTTATTTCTATGGGCTGATTTCAAACCGTTTATCCATATTTGGTGAAAAGGAGAAAGTGAAGATTCAAAACAGAATTATATATTGGCATTGCAAGTGAAACTTAAAGTTTTTTATAAAGATGACGGAGGTTTTAAATATTTGAACATTCAAAAAATCAATTTTTCTGCTAGAAGTTCAAGGCCAGAACTTTTGTGTTCATTGAATTTCAAGTGATCGAGAATTAATCTCCATACTGTTCTCTAACAGTTTCAACTCAACTTTTAATTAATTTCATATAGGTACATATTTTAAAGCTTCAGCTTTTGAAATCTCATTTCACCCACAGTAATTGTTACTAAAAAAGACATTTTTTATATTTTAAAATTTTGTCAGCAAAGCGAACATTTTTCTCTTAGAATATGTATTAAATGACATTATATTGACCCAAAATTCACAGAAATTTTATTAATTTTGTTATTTTGGCATTCGGTCAGATTCTTTTTATTTTCACATCAAAAATATAGGAGATTATTAAAATAAGGAAAATCATAAAAATCAAAAACTTATCTCATAGCTTGCAAATCAAAATTCGTTCAATCTGATTGTCTATATACAGTGAATTTTACATATTTTTTCAATACATGTTGTGCATATCGGACTGCTTCATTTTGATTTCCAAGCTATGAGATAAGTTTTTGATTTTTATGCTTTTCCTTATTTTAATAATCTCCTATATTTTAATCTTTAAATGAAATTTTGAATTAATCTTTTAATTTATGACACTGAAGAGGGCCCCCATATGTGGCCGAAATGTTTGCCTTACTTTTTACGTTTTTTGTATCTTCCATTGATAATTTTTAATGTGAAAATAAAAAGAATTTGACCCAATGCCAAAATAACAAAATGAATAAAAATATTTCTAAAGTATTAATAACTGGGAAAACAAAATCAACCTGTTAAATGTATTATGCTAATTATAGTTTATAAAACGTTAATTCACATTCTTTCAGAAAGGATTAAAATGCATTGAGTTATTCATGAAAAATATTGATCTACATATTTTTGTAGTAAATTTGCCCACCTCTGAATCGCGGCCTCCAGAGACCTTGGGAGACCAGAGGCTACAGACATCTGTTCGCCAATGGCAGGGGTCATTGAGCCACCCTCTGGCTTGGGTGCATTAGGGTCTTTTGGGTTAGCGGCAATCTCCAATTCAATATCGTCGTCCTCGTAAAACTCAGGCAGTGGTCGTCTCTTTGGTCTCTTAAGAGTGTTAAGAAGTTGCTGGATTTTAGCGGAGACCTTCCATCTACCCGTGGTACCGGTATTATTTTCCTCGACTACGTGATACCGATTAACTCGATCGGCACCAGCTTGTCTCCTGTTCTGAGTCGTTGTGTGTGTCACATCTGGAGGCTGCACTAGGTTACAATAGGCATGAGGAGAATACTCGGCGATATCGGTTATATCCGCTGGAGGTCTTCTGGCTGGTGGTCTAGGTGGAGGAGGAGTATCTCGAGCGGAGCCGGTACTACTGGTATCAGAGAGTCCAGTACCAGTGGGACCACCCGCACCAGGACTCTCCTCGGTCACGACGCTATCCTCGTCGCTGCTCGAATCTCCGACTCCTCCGCCGTCTCGACGATCTCTATCTGGACTCCGAGCCATCACGGATGTCCTCTTTGATGGCATCGGCAGCGAAGGCTTTGGTCGACTCTGCATCGCGGCCAACGCCTGCTGCACCGCTTCCTGGCGTACCTCTGCGATAACAAAATTATTTTAGTCTCTGGTTATAAGAATGTTTTATATCACTCAGGAATTTCTAGACGTGGATAATACTTCAAGTTTTTCCATTTATCAACATTTTTTTAAGCTAAATCTTTTAACTATTGGCTTTAAATTAAAAGATCTAAAATTTGGAGAATTCGAAAATTGAATGCATACTAAAATCAGGGTGTCTACTAAAATTACCGGTATTTCATGGTTTATTATTTCGATTCCTGGTCTAGTGAAAAATATGAATCAGCTCATATCTAGAGTCAATAATAGAATTTACCACGAAATCGGGTCGTCTCTAAAGTAATTCAACAGAATTCAGAATAAACTCTGTTGAACTCTCGTGAGGTCATTTCATTCAACTCAATAGAATTCAGAATAAAATTAGCTAAACGCGAAATTAACAAAACAGAATTTAGAGTTAACTGAAGTCAATTCATTCAGTACAAAAATGATTCAAAAAAATTCATCTGAATTGGATATAAATTCCAGTAAATTAACAGTTGAATTAACATATCATACACTTCAAATTCTGAAGTTCGAATCGACAAGTTTTATCTTACTTTATTTAAATGTAAAAATTATATCTCAATAAAAATTGAATGGAAAATAAAATAATATGTTTAAATAGAAATCACCAAAATTCTACTTAATGAAAGTAAATTTAAATGAATTTGAATAAATCTGCCTTTCAAATAAAATCAAAATGAACAAAACTTCCGATAGAATTAAATTCTAATAGTGTTTCATTTACTGAAATTACTTATAAGTTCAGTTTAAACTTTTGAACTTTAAAAAATCTAAAATAAACATTGTTTTTTACGGTCTATTTGACTGGGTTTCCAGATTTTTAATTTTATTTTAATTTTCTCAACATTTCTAAGGAATTTAATACCAATAAGAAAATTGGAAAACCTTGCGGTAGACAATTTGCAAACATTTCAAATCAAAAGCAAGACTAATGAGAAATTTCAGTTATATTTTGGTTTCTTATTTCTGAACAAAGGTAATTAAAACTTTGAAAATGTACTGAAAATTACCGCGATGTAAGTAATACAAATAGATAAAACTGCTCGAACTAAAATTTCACCTTATAGAAATATTAGTGAATTAATTGGACGGATTTTCTAAAATTTTCGATCCAATTCTGAAAACTCTGGTCGATTTCCATTTTTTTTTCGCTCACATCTGAAGTCTTAGTTTTTTTAAAAATTTTTCCATATCTCCCAGTTAGCAGAATCCCTAATAAAGAAAACAGTTCAAAGTACTTGCGTTGCCAAAAAAACAGGTCGCGGTAGAAAATATTTAATTATACTTGCAGGAATTAAAATATTGTTACCAATGATATAATTTAGAAGAAAAAAGAGTTTTATTCAGAAAAAAATTTGAACACACAGAAGTTATTAATTTAAAAACTGTTATTCTTGAATGAACTTTTTATGATATCAGTAAACACTGATTTTTCAAAAATGATGAGATTTTAATAAATAAGAGCTTATTTTTTTAAAAAATGATTCTTCACAACTTTAACGCATCAAATTTTGTATAATTAATTTTTAATGCCTAGAAGCTCTAAAATTCAAATTCATCGGCACTATTCACACTTTTTTTAACTCGTTCGTATTTAAAAAAAAATTAGACAGAAAGTCGGAAAAAAACCAGTCGAACCAACTATATCCTTAGTTTATTTAATTTTTGCTTTTTCTTTGATCGAGTTTTTTTCAGTGACGGCATAAATATCTCAAATAAAGTGAGTCTTTGAAAGTTTGAACTAGATAAAAATTAAGGCTTTTTATTCAGAGGAGTCAGCTGAAGATAACTATTTGTCTATCGATTCTGACCATGAAAAATCTATAATATTGATCTGATTCAAACTCTTGATGACTCATTTTATTCAAGATAAAATATTCTACACCTTCACTTAAAAAAACTCGATAAAAAAAAGTATAAATGAAAGAAACTAAGGAAATAGCCATTTCAATTAACTTTTTTTGTGATTATCTGTCCAATTATATTTTAAGAAAAATATTTTGATAAAAATAACATTATTAATAGTGCATATTTCTGTCAGTAGTACTCAGTCTAGAAACTCTTGAGTGACAAGAATGCAACACCCAAACGCTCACATGTACAAGAACACATAGCATAAACTATAAACGAGCACACCTCTGACCTTTCTCTTGCATACCGGCTTTCGCTGATATCTACGTACACCTTTGTTCTATTTCATTAAACTAATCGCTGGCGCTAGATGTAAATTATTATCAAAAGCTACGCATATTGCATGAGTTTAATCGCTATTGTTCAACATTCCCTGCTCTCGAGAGGGCGTTTTCTTTAAAATTTGGATGCTTGTCATGATCTTCATTAATCGCCTGACTGATGAATCATCACTGAGAAGTAAATATATCAAGAACAATAGAATCAAACGACTGGAGGTGGTAATATTCAGTGACATAGTACAAAGTGTTAACATTAATACACAGTAAGGAATTAAAAAAAGTCGTGCAACATTGAAATACATTTTTCACATTTACATAATGCAGAATAATTAATACATTGTGACACTAACATGCTGAATAAATTTTTTTACTGTAGCGTGTATACGACAAATTTCTAATAAACGTTAAAAAAATTAATTAAAATTATGGAACGAGAGTAGTAGTTAATAAACCACATTATTTTTTAAAATAATTGTTTGTTAATCTTGCGCTTCGTTTGTTCGTTTTGATGTGTTTATGTAAAAAAGTTTTATTTCAGTTCGAGTTAATTAAGGAGTAAAATGTATGTTGCAAGTTTGTTGCTATCCGTAAATTTTTGTAATTTACTTTTTGTGTATTTAGGAGATAATAATCTAGATATGAATTTTTTTCCCTTCGAACCTGTTATGTAGTTTTATTTTAACAATAGAGTCTCTAGCCAGTGGAAAAAACCACCAGGAACGTGATCGTAAACGCAAATGTCTATTACTGAACAGATATTTTATAGCTTTTTTTTTATTCTCAAAGACCTTAAAATTCAACTTTCATTATTTAATCATAAGTGACATAATTTACTCGCAGAATGATATTGACGGTAAACTGTTTAATATACAAATGATCAAATATTCAGAACTAAGGATTTTCTATTATTTATTATAATTAAATAACAAAGATGAAACTAATTCATATTTTGGAGTAAAAATGGAAATAAAATATTATAAAAAATGAAATATAAATGATAACAACTCATGGTGTCTAGCTCAACATTAAAAACAAATTCCAAGTTTACTATTAAACAACTGCAGTTTTTTTAGTCAAATAAAGAAAAGTTTCTTGAAACTACTATAAAGTCTATATGCTTGGGATAAAAGAGCTTTTTAGCCAAAACAATTTGCTTGGAAAAGTTCAATTAATTTTAATAAAATCTTTCTCAATTAAAAAATTTGAAAAATTAACATTTTTTGGACAGGAATTAAATGATACAGAAACTTATGGAAAATCGGAATTTTCAATTTTTAAATCCCTTTCCTTTTCTACGATTCCATATACTTGATTCAAAAACTAAAAATGTAGATAATTTCGAAATTAGACCATTTTTACCTTAAAGTAGAAAATTGATTATTTCAACTGATTTCAAATTAGGTGGTTGAGTTCGAAATTTTTGCCACTGCCTACATTATTGGAGGATCATTAATTTGATATCTTTCTGTGGAAAAAGAGACGCTTTCGACTGTGTCAGATTCAAACCCGGGTCTTTTGATTGCCGGTCGAGGAAAGACCCGGGCTCGAATCCTGGCGCAGTCGAAAGCTTCTCTTTTCTACAGAAAGATTTAAAATTCTTTTAATTTCAACAAAAGTTTCCATTTTAAAAATTTCAAACTTTATTTAAATTTTCAATTACCCAAAAATAAAAATTTTTCTTTTCTTAATTTGACTTTCCTTAAATAGATTATTCTTAATAATAACATTGAGAAACAAGTATTTGGAATAATTTTAAAGTAAAACTTTGCAGAGATGAAAATTTTGTTAAAAAATAAATAAAATTTTAGTAAGTTAAAAAAGTTTACAACTGGGAGTTCAAAGAGTTATGAAATTAAAAAAATATTGGTCTCTGCTAAAAAGTTGTGAAATTACCCTCCTAGTAATTTACCAATTGTATATTAAAGTGTATTAAAGTTAATATCATTATTAAGAATATAACCTTTATAGCCTGTAGATTATTTATTCATATTACAAAAATAATTATTCATCTACTGAATTGTTATATACGTTCCGTTCCAGATTGCAAGTAGAAAAAAAATTTTTATTAGCTGATTCTGAAATGATTAAAAAAAAATTGATATTCCAAATTTTACAACATTTTCATGATTCATAGGAGATTCGAAAAATTAGAATACCAGTAAATATTTTATCTAGAAATTAAATGAAAAGTTGAAAAGTAAACTTTGATGAAAAGAAATTTTAAGATTGTTGGTAATGCAGACTAAAATTTGAAAAAAATATAAATTCCAGGATTTACAACTTGACTTCAGACAAGTTTAGAAGATTATCAAAATGCTAGACACTGAGAATTCGTGATACAGGAAATTCGATAATAATTTTCTATTTTAATTATTTCCACTTTTCTCTAAATTGGAAAGTGATGGATTGATGATCATTTTGATGCTTGAATTGTTGACCACAGCCTGGCTAATCAGTCGAGAATAGAGAGCTCTCTTTTCTTAACCAGTGATTAAGAAGATACTTACCAGAATGATATCGGCTTTCATTCCGCGTGAGTCTGCGGTTTCCGCGTCTGATGGCTGCCGAATTGGTATTTCCGGAGTTGCCCATGGAGCCGCCAGATCCCGGGGGAATGGCGATCCCTCCAGGAATCAGCCGGCCTCCTGCATGCAACAATAACACAGCGACACATAGACAACGACTATCATAGTGCAAATCAGGATTCCATTTTTGGCAAGAAATTTCAAAAATCATCATCCTTTAAACAATACTAAAGTAAGGTATTTTCAAATTAATTAAAAACTTCAGTGTTCCAATTCACAATACCACAAAATTGAATGCCAAACCGATCATGCAAATACCTGAATTATTTAATAAGATCCTGAACAATTTTAATTCACATTTTGAAATTAGAATTTTTTGTTCTGAGTCTGAATTATTCGAATTATACTTAATATCTCAGTCTACACGCACTAATGTTCTGTGAAAAAAGTTACAAAATTTTTAGTAACAGTAGTTTTATTAACAGAATTTCTGCCAAAATCATAAAACAAAATTTTCGATCTTTCTCGATTTCTAATTTCAAATATTTTAGACAAAAAAAAAAAAAACTTGAAATTTATTAGAAGTAACTAAAATATTTGGTTGAATCAACTAAACTTTTTGTTCAATTGACCAAATTTTGTTAATTCAACTAAATCTTTTTTTGAATGCACTTCATATTAACATAATAGAAATCCAATTGATTTTAACTGATTTTTGAAGTAATTCAACATAATTCAGAATAAATTCTTTAAGGGCATGTGATACTTAGGAAATTAGCCAATTTTATTAATTTTAGGTTTCTACATGTTTGTGTTCAAACTACATAAAATTAATTTTTTTAAATTTGGGAAATAGTGGAGAAGATTAAAACGGACGTAGATAGACTACTTTTGGTTTTGAAAATTAAAAAAAAAACAATTTTAGCAAAATATGCAGAAAATTTGTTATTCATTGTCAAAACCGAAAATAGTCCATCTACGTACATTCTTATCTTTTTTAACATTTCCCAAATTTTGAAAACAAAATTTTATATATTTTGGACACAAACCAGTAGAAACTGGACTAAATTTTTCACATGAACTTTCTATTTTTCTCAAGTATCACATGCCCTTAAGGCCATGGATCAACCGCATCACGTGACTAGGTTCCTACCTTACCATCATTTTTAATTCGTGTTATCCCGTTTCTGTAAAAAACGAAGTAACAAGTTGAAAATTTGTGAGAGTAAATAAAATGCACTAAGACGAGTCTATCTGGTCATAATTGTTTATAATTATAAAAAAAAACTAATTTTATAATCATAAATATTTATAACCAGGCAGACCTATGTTACTATATTTTATTTTATTCTACAAATTTTCAGCTACCTGATTCATTTTTTCTAGAAATGGGCTTACACAAACTGAAATGCCAGTAAAGTATAGGAATTTAGCCACGTGACCAAGTTGGTCCATGGCCTTGAATTTGTATGAGAACACTTGAATTGAATTCGTCTTCAACTTACGTGAATTCTAAGTTTATATTATACACACTAAAAACACAGTCCAGTTAAAACAACCGGAATTCCGGTTAGGCCATATTTAACATTATTTTCTGGTTAAAATAACTAGAAATTCAAGTTATTTTACCAGATTTTTTTACGAATTACTAGAAAATCTGGATGAAATAACCAGAAAATAATGTTAAATATGGCCTAACCGGAATTCCGGTTGTTTTAACTGGACTTTTTTTTGTGTGTAGTTCAGAATCTATTCAAAGATTTGAAAATTAAGAAAAAGTTTAATTTGCATAAACATGAGAATAAACTAATTGGATTAATTTTCTGAAATTGCTGATTATTTCCTAAATTTCCTAGATTTTCAGTTTAGTAGACACCCTGACTAATAATCAGTAACTTCTTTCACTGAGAATTAGTGAAATATGACTAAACTCTATTTTTCACTCTTACCAGTCTCAGTTATTCTAATTCACTATCAGAAAAAGGATAACGAGGTCTAATCATTTAAAGCCATAGTTTAACCCTTGAATAAATACTGTAAATTAACGAATCTGGGAATGATCGATGGGAAAAGTAGTATGACTAAGAATATCTCAAAACAAAATTAAATGTAATATCACATTATAAGAATCCAACATAAAAGTAAGTTAATCATTGCGTCCTCGGGTAAATGTTTTTTTTTCTTGAACGTAAAACCGCAATGCCATCTGCGTGATGTGTAGGAAAAAGTAGAAAGCAGTTAGAAGACTCGGTGAGACGTTAACGGCCACGGCAAAGAACTTAACAATTACAACAAGGCTCAGACGAATAGCCCTTATAAAGGGTCTCGTGTATTGTGCCGTGAATAATGTCTGAAAAATTCCACCTGAAGGGGAAAGTTATGCGAAGTAGCAAGGCCAGATGATACTTTTAGATATTTAATAAGAATTTAAGGCCATGGAAAAACCGGACCACGTGACTAGATTCCTAATTTACCGGAATTTCAGTTTGTTTAAATCGATTTATATACAAAATGAGATACCGAGTCAGATAGACCTATCTTAGCGCATTTTATTTAATTTCATAAATTTTCAACTCGGTATCTCATTTTGCAGGGAAACGGGGTTAGAAAAACTTAAATGCTGGTAAGGTAGGAATCTAGTCACGTGGTCCGGCTGGTCATAAGAGGACAAATATCTGCAGAAAACAATACCACCACCATACGTGTATTTTAGTCACTGAAGTTTATTATGTCTATAGGATAAATGTATTTTCTACACACTTATGAAATAAATGATCATAGTGTAAAAGCATAAGCCACGAATAATTTATTGTATCAAAAATATTATACTAAATTCTAAACACTACACAATTTCACAACAGACAAACATGCTGATATAGTATAATATGAATTTCTTCCTTAGGTCCCTTCTTGGATAAAATGACACAAGTCAATTTTAAAGAATCTCAGTTGATGACAAAATTCCGTTTTATTGAAAGTCTTCAAATTAAGTGTTTCTAGTTTAAGAACTCAAAAAGTTTTGTATGTACAAATAAGTAAAAGCTATATGGAACTTATAAGTTTTAAATTTCGCTTTCCATAAAAATAATTAATTGATCAAACCTCAATTTACGCTAGTTTCAATTTTTAATACATTTAATTAAGGCCACGTATGACTTATCCGATCCCTACCTTACCGACACTTTTTTTCGTCCTTCACATCCCCACATTAAAGCCATGGATTAATCGGACCACGTGATTAAATTATAGATGTATTCGTTCATGTAAGATAACTTTTTAATTCACAAAGCATCTTTCTGAAAATTTAAGAAACGTAATGAAAGACAATGAAGCAAGTCTGTTAACTTCTTTTTAGTAAAAATTTTGAAAAAATTCGAAAACTTATCGACAATTACAGTTAATTGTAAATTTTTTTGGAAAATTTTCACTCAAACGAAGTTGACAGACGTTCTATATCGTTTTCTGTTGTATTTTCCAAATTTTCAGGAAGACATTTTATAGAATAAAAAAGTTATCTTGCACGAACTTTTAGAGGAATTTGGTCACGTGATCTGGTTGATCCATGGCCTTAATTGAGTCATCGAGTTGAAACTTTGAGTAATTAGGTAAAAAACAGTAAAGAACGTTTATCTGATCCCAAAATTTATATAATTATAACAAAAAAATGTCTTGAAATAAATTCGTTTATTATAATTATAAATATATACTATTTTTTTTTTTACTCAATCACTCAATTTTTTGACTCGATATTTTAACTAATGTGGAAATGCGAAAGACGAAAAAAAAGTATATAAAAAATTTAAATAATTTTTTGAATTCCCTAAAAATTTTTGGTTTTTCTGGTAACTATAGATACCCTCATTTTATCGATAATGTAGAAAAAAAGTAATTAATAAAAGTTTTATAAAAAAATCAGGTTCAGTACTTAAAAACACAAATAATTTGAAACTTTTTATTTAATTTAGGTACCCAACATATATTTTTATGCTAAGCTTACAATAAAAAAACTGAAATAATGCTAATAGGTAGTTTTATCTTTTAATTAATTTAAAGAATTTTGTCGAATTTTTAACTTATGTCACTTTATCACTGAACCCTCATCAAGGTGGGTCCAAACATGCTACCTGAGTGATAGCGTTTCTCGGAGTGCGTGACACGACGTTGTGTACGCCGTGCACGTGGCTGTGGACGTCCAACACCACCACCTCCACCTCCTCCGCCACCACCACCACTTCCGAAACCCGTTCTATCCACCCCGCTACCTCCACCACTTCCAACGTTTCCACTCCCTGTGGGTGGAGCGCATGCCAGCGAGAAAAAAATTATTTATTGTCGTTGTTGTCACATAGAACATCTCTCACAACGAAAAACGAGATGTTAAGGTAGTTGTCGTGCCAAAAATCAGGTCTCTGGAAAAAAGTTTTCCTACGATTTTAAGACTTGAACTGATATTATTAGTCGTGTCTTATAAAAGAAAGAACATTATTTCGAAAAAAAAAATTCTTTTTCATTAATAAACAAAAGATATAACTCCTATAAAAAAATGGTCAACAGCAAATTTGTAGATCTGTTTGAGATAAAGAATTTGTTTTTTTACATATTTCCCTTATTTCATATAGTTTGGAGGGAAAATTGAATTTTTTATTTTTACAAAAACATTTTTCTTTAATCAACAAAAGATATAGATCCTATGAAAAAATGGCCAGAAACAAAGTTGTAGATCTATTTGAAATAAATAATTTTTTTCTTTGACATTTTTGCCGTATCTTGTATATTTTTGCGGAAATATTGACTTTTTGATTTTCAGAAAAACATTTTTTATTAATAAACAAAAGATATAACTTCTATAAAAAATGGTCATGAGCAAATTTGTGAATCTCTTTGAAATAAACAATTTTGTTTCTCAACAGTATTTTCGTATACCGCATAGATTTGGTGCAAAATGTAATTGTTCATTTTTGATAACGTTTATTTTTATGATTAAAACGAAAACTACGTTTCCGATCAAAAAATGTGCTACAGTAGATTTGTATAATAATACATTTAATAATGTTTTTTATAATAGGATTTTTGTAGAAAATTATTTTCCCCGCAAAAATAAACCATGATTTGTGAAAATTCAATGATTCTTAAAAAATTGGTAAGAAGCGATAGTAATGAAAAATTCTATGACACAAAATTATTATTATTATTATTATTATTATTATTATTATTATTATCACTATTTTTCGTAAATTTGAAATTTTTTTCATAAAAAATAATGTTTTTTCATTTATGAGATACGACTGATAGTATCATTTTAAGTCTTAAAATCATATAGAAAACTTTTTTTCAGAGGCCTGATGTTTGGCACTACTACCTTAAGTAGTATCTACCCTTATGGAATGCCGAATTTTTTTTTTTTTTTAATTGCACAACTACTAACACAGAATTGAAAATTACTAAACTTGTTCGCAGCATTGGAGACGTCGTTCTGTAAGCAATTCGGCATTGTATGTTATTTTTTTTAATTACTACTTTTTCAGTGTATTTTCGTTAATTATGTGTTTAAAAGTATTTATATTACGTTAAATTATTTTCAGACGAAAATAAAAATGATCTAAGGAATAATATAGAGGTAATAATCCCTATTTTGTGAAATAAAATATTGTAAGTGTTACCATATGTGTTGTAGCGGGTACAATACAGATGATGATCATTATAATATTCACGTACAGGCTACTATTTGTATTGTATTGGCTAAAATACAGATGGTAATTCTTACAATATTTCATTCTTCAAATAGCGATACCCTGACAAATTTTTGGAAAGGAATTCAATCTGAGCCATTCCAAAATCTGTTTACAAGCCATTCCGAACCAATCCAAAAAACTTTTTGAGTCTTGTTTTATGCAATATGTAAATCGGCTGAAAATTAATCCGAATCATTCCGATCTCGGATTGAGAATTCAGTTTGGATTTATCTGTGTTCGTATTATTTCGGAAAAAACCGAAATAATCGGATTGATTTTTAAGCCATTTGATTCAAACGTAATTCAAAAAATTTTGTCGGATTGGGTTGGAAACAGACGTTGGGAATGGCTTGGAACATCTTTATCATAAATCGATAAAATATTTATCTCTTCATGTGAAAATTAAAATATTTTATAAACCCTTTTGTATGACTAAATTGATAATTACAGTGTAATAATTTGGATCGCTATTGCTAATTAAATTTAAGGCAAATATTTTTCAAGTAAGAGAAAAAAAAATTGAGTAAATAGAGACTTTGTCTAAAAAATGCTAATTGTCGGAACAAGTTTCCAATTTCGATTAAATGGATTTGAATTTCGATTAGCGCAATCGACATTCTCAGAAGAATTAACCAAATCCGGATTGTCGCTCAAGAAATTTAAGCTAATTCAGCCTGAATACTTTGTGGTGTAACAAGCTTTCAAGGACTTTAACTTGAAAGAATCTCAAAAATTCTTTGCTTTTATTCGTACTTTTTTTCAATACCGTATCAACACAAGTTTTTCATTAAAATATATCATTCTACACTTTTTCAAATTTAAAATCACAATAAGAAACTAGTCCAAAATTATCTACGTTAAATTATTTCGCCTGAATCCAACTTCAAGATATTTGCCTTTCTTAAGGCCATGGATCAATCGGATCACGTGACTAAATTATACATCTGTTAACTTCTTTTAGGTAAAAATTTTGAAAAAAAATCGAAAACTTATCGAAAATTACAGTTAACTCTGAAAAATTTTCACTCAAACAAAATTGCCAGACGTTCTTTATCCTTTTCTGTTGTATTTTCCAAATTTCTAGAAAGGCATTTTGTAAAATAAAATAGATTGTCTTACACGAACTTTTACAAGAATTTGGTCACGTGATCTGATTGATACATGGCCTCAATTTCAAATTTTCATTAAGAAAAAAAGTTTAAAACTTTCAGAAATTAAAACATCTTTCCTCTTTTGTCGATTTTATCATTACATTTTAAAAGAAAATTCAGTTAAAAAACTTTCTCAAATTTCAAAAATATCATCATCTTTTCTAGATAGAACAGGATCGACTCTACTTTATATAAGACACACTGATTCAGAAAGCAAGAAAAAAAAATGGAGTAAAAAAATATTTTGCTCGCATTGCAATTTCCGTTTCTCAAGTTTGTTCGTGTAGATAGAGCCACCCAGAAAATTGTCCCATTCGACTCGCTCCTTGAACAATGGCAGATGCAGCTAGTAACGAGGTACTCTAGGATACCCGGAAGCGACTCTTCCGCGTCTATGTGCAGTTACCTGCCGCCAGGTACTAACATCCCAATGAGAGAAGCTTGTACATAAGTGCGACTATGAGTCTAAGTCTGCATACGTATGGTTTTAACTCTAATGGCGCGGAAACCTGAAGCTGACCGGTTCTATAAAGCATTCTATGTATTTAGACTTGCTTCTATAGATGCCAATATATTTATAATACTTATTAACGATCGGCTTTTATTCACAATCTTGAAGCTGAGTGGTCACCCGGAGAGGACCACAGATTATTTTTAGGGAAAACATTGTTGTTATACTATACTGACCACAATTTGCGATTGCAAATTGTTCTTACAGCATCGTGAGTAGTCGTTGCATTTACTTTAAGATCGTTACGCTGTGATTAACTTTTTACGAAAATCACTGACGTCCAATAAGCAGCAGATTTCCATTATTCATCAAGAAAAAGAAGCATATGGCAAAATCGACTCATAGAGTTTTACTAGCACCGATTGCATATTGAAATGTGATGAAAATTACCACCACGGAGAAGTTTGAAACAAAAAATTTCAGACCAAACAAATTTTAAAGGAAAATAGAAATGTCATGAAGCTTTCTGACTTTGAGAATAAGCTCATTTTTCCAAAAGTACATTCAAAATCATCTGAATACTTTTTTATACTGAGAAAATTTTTTATTGAATCTATATCAGGCATATTTACCCATCGTCTAAAATTTTGGAAGAAAGGTAATACACATGTTACAGATTCAAGAGCTTCTTCTTTTCAGTATAGTACAAAAATCATGAGATGGAAAAAAATGCTACCAGACACTATTACGATGCATATCTCTATTCGAAGAGAAAAATATTGTACAGTATACTATTTGTATGGCAGTAGGCACGATACAGATGGTAAACCTTACAATACTTACGTAAGGGTTGCTATCTGTATTCGACTAGGTACAATAAAAATGGTAATCCTCACAATATTTTTAAAATCCTCAGAATAAATTTTGATTAATTCAAACGAATTTTAGTTGGGTCAACCGAAGAATTTACTTATCATGTGGTTGACCAAATTTTTGATTAATTGAACCGAAAGAAACGTTTTATGCAACCAAAAATGGTTTGCTTGGATACGATTTGGTTGTATCAAACAAATATTTTAGTTACACTGTCAGAAATTTCTATCGTAATTTCTCGAAACACGAGACTCGAGTTTTATTCAGTCACAGTTTCCTAAGATTAAAATAGAATTTCAGAAAATTCAGTTACCTTTTAGTAAATTGAAGAAAATATTTCTTAAATTTCAATTACAAAGTGTTGAATATTCTGATACTTGTATCTGAAAATTTTGAAACTTATAACAGGAATAATTTTACGTTTCGGGTAACTGAAGTTTTATGCAGTTACATGTAACTGACAATTTTGTTACAGTTCAGTAATTTTATAATAAATTTTATAAAAATTCTGTTATAGTTTGATAGTTTTAAGATATATTCCATGAGAATTCAATTGAGTTTCATAATATTAAGAAAAATTTCAGAAAATTCAGTACATTTTTCGCAGTTTTAAGATACTTTTACTCAAAAACATCAGGAATATTGTCAAATTTTACGTTACCTTTGTAATATAGCAATTTTGTGAGTTTCCGAACATTTCTAACAGTCTAGTTCAACTAAATTTTGGTGGGTTTAAACAAAGATCTTGGTTAATTCAATAAAATGGTTCGATTAGAACAACTAAATTTTGTCTCTGGGTGAATCATTTGATAAAAACAGCATTTTAGTGAATGCTCTTCATGGGCTTCTACGGAAACGGAAAATAGATGATTTCTTTGATAATAAACAGCCTGAAATAAATAAAATAAAGTAAAACCTGAATAAAAGTCTTGTTAGAAAGTCTAGAGAAAACCCAAAACCACAATTCGTATTTGGCTTTACACCGTAATTTCTGCAGACAACCAACTGTCTCTGTAATTTAAGAATTCCACAGTGCAACAAAAGTGCTAAGTAAGGTTGATTCACGCCTGGTTGCATTCCCGTCTGATAGTTGAGGAAGATCAATCAGACAGTGTATTTTTCGATAACAACATCATCAACAAGTGCCACCGCTAATGTCACTTTACCGTATTGCGATAAGTTAACTCAGATATGAGCAAAAATTGTTCATGGTGTATACTACGTTGGCAGCAGATGCTCTCTGAAGCGTAACGGGGTTTTCTGAATACGACCTTTTGTACCTACGCACCATGGAAGCACGCTTGCTATTTTTCTTTCCCGCCAGTTTGCACCAAAGCGTGCGTGCGGTTTCTTGTTACAAATACAGGTATACAAGCGTTAATAATATCGACAATATAAAATCGAGATATCCTAGGCTGATAACGGTCTTGAATTCCAAATTCAATGTTCATATTAAATTACACGTTTAACGACCTCCTTCTACCAAACAAGCAAAAATTGTGTTATGTAATGATTGTAGGTAATATAGAAAACTATTAACCCCGATACATTATTTTGCATTAAATTTCTATCGCTATAAGGAGCGTTCTTAGCATTCTTTCAAATCATTTTAAAAATTATTTACTTCCGAAAGTGTTTTCAGGACTTTAAAGTTATAGGAAAATCTGATAATAGTCGAGATTAGATTCCAAAAAGTACAAAAGAATTGCAGATTTGAATACAAGTTTGAAAAATTATTTCTGAAATTATTTTAATATTGCAAAATAATATATTCTACACGTCAATCAGGCCAATATTATACTATACAAAAGAAGAAGTAAATAAAAGGTAAAGACCATAAACTTCAAACAAAAAGATACTTCAAACGATTATAAAAAGTCAATTAGAGAGAGAATTTAGTTTTACTAACTAGAAAGAGCGACAGTGATGAGATGATAAGGACTTGAAATCATTTGTCATAAGTCTTAATATAAGTAATCATTACAGAGTTATTAAGTGACATATTATTACCCTTTACGGTGTTTTATTTTACTGAGAATTAGATCATAACTATTTCAGTAATGAATTACGATACTCACATTTCCCTCAAGAGAAATAAATGAAGTTTTTCATACTAATATGAAGTTCACATATTTCATTAACTATTTCCGTATAAGAAAGAATCACTGCTCATAAATTAAAACTTTTCAGCCGTTTTTATGGAGAATTGTGGGAAACACGGTCAAATTTTACACATAACTTCGTCAGGGTATTTGTTGTAATTTTGAGAATGGAACAATGCCAAATTTAATTATTATTCTTGAAAGATTATTTAATCAATTAAAATTATCTATTGCACATTGCTACCTAATGTAGAATAGTCTCTCGCCTTTTTAAAAGTTACACGGCAATTACCTTCAAATCCACTCATTATTATTTTAATTTAACTGCAGTTTACACATCGTTGAGCTCCACCGTCTGCAAACGGTTTTCCTCAGTATTTTGCAAACTTGATGATATCGTCAAAAATAATCCGCAGTTTACAGTTAGTATAGAGTGTTTTCTTTTCTGAAGTGTAATAATGACGCAAAAAGAAATCCACTTCTTGAAATTCTGTTAGATGATTTCATGGTGCACAAACGTGATAAATCTTACTGAGAGACTCTTTAGTGTCCATAAAGTTCAGTCACGCTATGCATGCATTAAATTGGAAACTCTACAATACCTTTTTCGACGAATACTCGAAATTACTTACTAAGGTCGTACTTTCCTATCCTCTGTGAAAAAGTGTTAATGCTACTTGCAACTCATAAATTTTAATATACGAATAATATTGTCTACAGTTACTGCACTGTTTTCAATTATGAAAAAATAAATTACTTCAGCCGAATCAAACTAAATTCAAACAAATTTATACATTCAATCATTTTAAAATCTGAAAGCTATAAAATCCATAATTTATCGAAGCTCTAATAAAATGTTTTCAAAAAATTAGATTAAAAGAATTTAAATTTATCAGAAATAAACTTTCTAGGCGCAATTTCCATTCAAATGAAAATGGAATAGAAACTTTAATATATAAATGAGAGATAACTACAAATAAGAATCAGAGGAAATATACGTGCATTATTTTAATCTGAACTCCATAACAAATGCGAAATGAAATACTCTTTCTAATAAAATTATTCAATTGTTTATTAGATTTTTCAACTAATGGATGTTTTCTTAATTCCAGAATTTGTATTCAAAAGAAAACGTTGCATGCATGATATTTATCTTACTTCTACAAGGGATAAAATAGGTTTGTCATATGCAAGAATTTCAAAAGTCTACGTTGTTGAAAGATTATGTACACGCGTCTTCTTTTCTCGCATTCAGATTGAATCTGCCATTGTTCAAGCGAACTTCCGCTGAGAATCGGAACGCGACTTGCGATTGATATTAGCAACGAAAGTATTGCGAGTTGCGATTGCGTAATTGTAATGCGTAAAACCTTGCTTGTTCCGAAAGCAGTAAACGACGTACTCCAAGTCTGCGTGATGACACGAAAGAAAATATTTGCAAGAGCGTGAGTGGCAAGCACAAGATTTACTGGACCCACATTCCACCACGTGATCCTTTCACAAAACATTTTCCAATCAAAGAAATTCTTGCCTCTTAATAAACTCTCGAAGTCTTGTTTCAATTTCTAATAATATTCAAAATTAAATCCCCAATTATTTCGAGTGCAAAATTAAAAACAGAAGCTTATGAACAAAATGTTTACCTTTTTTCGCTACAATTGGATAACATATATATGCGATATAAAGGCTACTGGCATTTGTTTGAGAACGGAGAATGGCTTGTTACGTAATTTTGTGCTCTTTTTGTTACAATTTTACAGAAGAATAATTTTTCCTACTCTGTTAGTAATAGTACTATCTATTCCGTTTCTTGTCCTTTAAAATTCAATGTTTTTTCCCTTCCTAAGCCGTTTTTTTTTGACGAAATATAGAACCTTAAGGTCGTGGATTAACCATACAACATGTCGTGGTAATTGCAATTACAGTGTGTAAGGTTATTCAAAAATTAATAGCTAAAATGGATTTTTGGTACTAGAGAGACGTAAATAAAAGAGCCAAGAAGGTCTGTCTGATATGAAAAATCAACTTTAGTTACAA
The DNA here is from genome assembly GCA_030998225.1 of Diplolepis rosae. NCBI lineage: Eukaryota > Metazoa > Arthropoda > Insecta > Hymenoptera > Diplolepididae > Diplolepis > Diplolepis rosae. The sequence continues at coordinate 10,292,988 of JAPYXD010000701.1, forward strand.
ATTTTTGAATAACCTTACATACTATTTGGTGTACAATTTTGCTTCCGCCGTTTTTTCCCAGAATTTAAGGCTTTATTCTTAAAAAGTAATTACTTACACTGAAAAAAAATGATATAGATGCAATAGCATTTTTTTCTCAGTGTATTTATGATTCAAATTACTGTCCATCGCTAGCCACTACTTTTTTCCATCTTTCTGGCAATTGTCGGATACTATCTCGAGAAAACGATGCGTCTTTTGAGGCGATTCACGAATTTATCCATTTTTTAACTTCTTCACAAGAGCGGAAATGCTGATGAGCCAGGCCGTGTGGCATGAAACGAAAGGGATAATGTGGAAACATTTATAAATAATCTTATTTTTTGCATCTTTAAATTCATTTGGTATATTGATCATGATGTGCAAAAGTCGCCGGACACTTGTTTTTAACCATTCACATAAAAGCTTCTATTTTATAAAATACCTAACAATTAATCTTTTCCTTAGAACAACATGGAAGGTAACAACATTTTGCATGCAATGACCACAAAACGAAGTGTTTTCGTCAATTATCAACGAAGATATTAAAAAATTAAAGATTTCAAAGTTTTCTTTAATTTCAAACAACTCTTGAAATAATGAATATTTTAGAACTTTTTCCCAGCTTATTATAAAAGTAAATTTACATTGACTATTAATAACGTATCAAAAATATTTTGATAGATTTTTTCTTGATACTATTAAAGTTAAAATTTAGAAAAACAAAGATGTGAGAATACAAAGAATTCTCATACTTGAAAAATGGATTTTAAAAATTATAAAATTTGATAATATGGACAAAATACAAAACGACATTAAAAACTACAATAAAATTAATTTCAAAATTTCTTTCATAAATAATTTCACAAACTTGAAGTTTCACAACTTTTTCGTTCTGAGCTCACATTTTGGTTGCATTAATTTTGAAATAAGTCATAAACGTTAAAAATATTCATTATTTTAAGAGTTATTCAAAATTTAAAAAAACTTTAAATTTTTGCTTTTTTTAGCAATATCTTCGTTAATAATGGATTACAACATTTCGTTTTGGGGTCATTAAATGCAGAATTTTGTTACCTTCTATGTTAATCAAAGGAAAAAATTAATTATTAGGTGTTTTATAAATTAGAAGCTTTTATGTGAATGGTTAAAAACAAGTGCTCGGCGACTTTTCCACAGCAGTGTACATGTAATTAGAAGCCAAATACTTTTTGACTTGGAGAGGCATTTTTCCAAATCTATAAGAACAACATTAACAAACACCCATTCCTTCAAAAAAATACACCCAATTCCGTAAACAACTCAATTTTTCACTCTTAATTTTTTAGGGGTTGAACAACTAAGGGATCTTTTTCGCACATCTCTTATAAACTACATCTTCACAGATATTCATCTTAATTTACTTTCAGAGATAGGTGACATTTTTCCAACTACTTAATTAAAAAAATCACCTAATACGTTTTATTGAAATTCTAATATCCTCAAAATGCTATTTCGCGGTGAAAAACATCTAAGATGATATAAAAACACTGCGTATTGAATAATACGAAACACACTAGTATCAGTAGAAATGTGTGAAAAACTGATTCTTCTATGAAAATTTAATATTATAAATTATTTGTCAAAGTGAAAAAGAATATATATTTCGACTTGATATTCACTGCTATTTTGAAATAATAATATTTTAACTACAATTTTATGTATTTTATTTGTACTGTAATAACTAATTGTTTCAGTGGCGTACTAAGACATCAAGCAAAAAGGGGCCTAGAGCGGACACCCCCCCCCCACCCGTTCGCCACTGAATTATTTTACTTTTTCAATTCAATTTATACAAAATATTTTATTTAATAAAAATTTCGTGCAACAATTTTCACGTGCTCAAGTAATCAATATTTTTTTCTCGTCCATAAAACTTTTTTTGTGAGCAGATAGCACCTTGAAGCTTTGGGGAATTCTAGAGAGAGTAACAAACTGCATTTATCTGCCTAATTTGAGTGGAAATAAAAAAAAAAAATTTCAAAGATATTAAATATGGAGAATTTTTTTCATCCATTGCATTTCCAAACGAAATGAGATATCGATTTGGAACTTGAGGAAATTAAATAATAAGCAATAAAGAAGGTTTATCTGGTCCTGAATATTTATAAATGTGAAAAAAAATTTTAATAAATAACGTGACTCAAGTAAGCAACAAAACAGGGGCCGAATTTCAAATCACGATAGAATTTTCCATTTTATGAATTGTTTAAACATTTCTCAAAGAAATCGACTACAACATGGAGTCTACTAAAATCCCCCTACAAAATTCCCGTTTTCATTAAAACTTTAAAATTTCAGTTGCATTGAATATAAATTCAGTTGACTTTTGTAAATTCTTTTTATTTCTCTGGAATATACTTTATCAATCGAATTCAGTAGAAATCATTTTTGTTTTATCAGAGTGTAAATAATTTTTTTCCGTCCAGTCTGAATTTTCATTTATTTCTCAATTTAGTAGACATTCTGCTTTAATTTCTACTCAAAATAAAACTTTTACAAACTTACTCAAAAATTTTACTTGAGACATTCTAGAACTTCTTTGGAATAATATCTCGTGAAAAAATATAATGCTCTTGCAAATAATTTCTCTTATCTAAGCTTTGGCATTCTTCCTATAATGGCTCTAAGCAAAAAAAAATTTCTCCGACGTATGCACGAAACCAACATCGATCGGCACACAAGACAGAGTAAGAAATTATAAAAGAAGAGAATGGCGTGTGACAAAAAAAAAAATTGCTCACCCAACTGCTTCGACGCATATTGCTGTAGTAGACGCGTCCGTTTCTTCTCATAACCCTTTTGTGTTATGTCCCCTGAAACAAACAGAGACAAAAATGAGAACATTGTGTACATTCAAAAGCACAGATCATCGAGCGACTTTGCATATTCAACTTTTAAGCCTACATACAGATACGAGAAGCGAATTGTTAGTGAAAAAAACTTTTCCAGTCTGCATGAAGAATTAATGAGGTCGCTGTGGAAAACAAGCCACTTGCTTCTTCCTCTGTAAGTTTGTCGCGTTGGGGGGAAAAGCTGTTATTTTAAGGTAATCAAGCAAAGAATCCACACCCGGAAATTATATCAGACTAAGTTTTGAAGACTAGGTACTTTTATTATGAAAAAGTACTTCCATTTATGGCAAGAAAAAAAGTTGGATTGCTAGAAATTAAATTCATAACAAACGTGTATCTATGAAACTTCTTTAAACTGATGATTATTATAATTTAAACAAGAGTTTATAACCACTAATATATTCCGTTTTCTGAAATAATGCAAAATTAATTGAATCTTACATGAGAGAATACCTTGGTGAATACATTAATTTTAACATTCCGTTTTATATGAGTATTCTATTATTAGACAACACTTTTGGATAATATTATTAAATTCATTCAGTCAGTTAATTAGTATCGTCCCAAAGTGTTGTTTAGTAAGAGGATAATAACTTCGTAGAAATATATTTTTCTAATAAAACAAAATAAATGACAATAACCTGCCAATTACAATTTTTAGTAGTAATTAGTAATTCATTAAAAAGAATTTTCATCTTTTTGTAAAAAATGATTGAAAGGTGAAGAAAATTATTAGAAATTTACAAAAAACTAAAATTTTTACAAGAATTTAAGCATTTTTACAAGATTTAACAAATAACTATATCAAAAAGACTCATTTTTGCGATGTATTGTAGTCTATAATAGAAAATTTTTTTATATCAGAGCAAATATTGATTCAGCAAAGTTGAAATAAATGCGCGTTATTCTAATTAAAATCGGGTAATACTACGGGATTTCGAATATAACAAATAAAAAAGCCAATAAATTTACAGAGAGAATTAGTATAATAAGTTAAAAATTTATTATCAAAATCCTCATCCCAATTGCAGTCATCATTGTACCTACTGATGTTAAAATAGGTAAACTTTTTTAAAAAATAGGTGACAAAATTTTCTCTATAAAATTAATAAATATTCAATTCAAGAGACACTAAAAAATGTCATTAAAATTGAAGAATTTCAGTTCAGATTATATACTTTTCTACACAATTATGGAATTTTATATAAAATTAATAAATTTTCAATAAAAATAATGAACTTTCAACGCAAGTATAGAATTTTTATCAAAATTAATGAATTTTCTGGAAAATTAATGAATTTTCAAGAAAATAATACATTTCAAAAACAATTGATAAATTTTGAACACATAATTGAAAAAATTTCATTGAGTGATTGATTTGAGACCATTTGAGAAAAATTCGACATTTTCTCATGACATGGTCTGATGAGTTAAATATCAAATGAAGATCGAGAATCTAAAATAAAAAACTTCTTATTTGAGATTTTTGATCGCTATTTAATTTTAAACTTATCTTAATATGTTTCGAAAAAATGTCGAATTGTTCTGGTATCGTCTCAAATTAATCACTAGTTTCAATTAAATTCGAGAATAATGATTAAAATTATATAAATCTACAAAAATAATTGAATATCTAACAAAATTATATAATTCCCAACAAAAAATGGAACTTTCATCAATTCAATGACTTTTCAAAACAAGTAACGAAGTTTTATGAAAATTAATGAATTTTCCACGCAAATTTATAATTTTTCAGAAAATGGATGAATTAATAAAAAATGAATTTTTTAACACAATCAATTAATTTTCAACAAAAATCATGCATATCCAACAAAATTATCGAAATTACATCATAGTGAATGGATTTTCAAAACAAAACGAATTTTTATCAAAATTAATTATTTTTTTTTATTAAATTTTATAATATTACAAAAAATAACAAATTTCCAACAAAAGTATGGAATCTTCATCAAAATTAATAAATTTTCAACACAATTAATGAATGACTTATCAATTTTGCTGAAAATTCATTAAAGTTGCTAAGTTTCTTCTCTGTAAAATTTTTGCTATGTAGATATTTTGTTTTTTTCGTAACTTAATAAAGCTCTGTTATTATTATTATCATTATTATTTGTTAAAAATTCGATAATTTTGTTGAAAATTCATTAATTTTATTGCAAATTATAAAATTTCATTAAAAATTAATTGAATTTGTTGAAAGTTAATGTTTAAAAAATTATTTAAGATGGAAAAAGTGACAAGTCACTTTTTTTTTCAGAAACATGACTATTCTATATTTTATTTTAAAAAGTGTCCTCAGAGACCGATTGAAAAAAGGACAAAATAAAGAAACATGGATTCATATAAATTAAATTGAAATTTTTTATAAAATTTTTCTTTATGAATTTAAAAAAGGTGACAAGTCATCAAAATAGGTAAAGACCTGCGATGACTGCTATTATGAAAATAAAATGAAAAAGTCCAAAAAAGATTATAAATTGCTCAGGAATCCTAAAGTATTGATGAACAGAGTTGTTACATTTTCCCTGGACGCGTTACCATATGTATTGTATCCAGTACAATATAAACAGTAAAGCGTTCGTAAATATTGGAAGGATTACTATCTGTCTTTTATACACAACAATACAGATTGTAATCAGTACAATATTTCATTTTACAAATAGGAATAGACATTTTAACAGTATCCGATAGCATATTTTTTCTTCGTGTTCAAATTTCAAAATAATTACTCTATCTCAGCAGAGATTAATGTCGCACACTGAAAAACCAATTAATTGCTTGGCACAAAAACTGTTCTTGTTAATGTTAATACCTGTATTGTTATTTTAAAAAACCGGGAAATAAAACATCAACCAAGAAAATAGTTGTTCCAACCAATAAATTATCAGTGGCATATTTTACGAACCGACGTAGTTGGATCAACTAATAGCTAAGCTCAGTGTAGCTCTAAAAAATACTTCCAATTGAGGATAATATTAAAGTTAAATACAGACTGTGTTTCAGAAGCCGAAGTGTTGAAACCGTAATTTAACTTCTATTTTGATGAGCAAGTAATAACGAGGAATGTTCGCTTGTCGGTATATGAACAAACCATAAATCCCAAGAGATAGTCACTTATCATTTTCTTTTTAGTTACACACACGCTTTTAGTTTACTTTCCAATCTCACGATCATCGGTTCATCCTTATCCTCATACGTCGGTTTGTAACAACCAGCATTGATTCGAGACATTGCCAGAGTTACTAACCATAACTCTAACACGCGATCCCTTACAGCTTACAGCTTACAGTTACACTTATCTTTCTTACAAACCACGAGTGTATATTCTATATAAATTCTAGGTGTATGTACCATCTATATAAGCTTAAGGGCCTGTCGATCTAACTATTGATAACTTTAACTGCCAGTTATGTATAAGTAGTAACGCATTCGTCTCAGTGCATTCTAATCGAAACTCTCTGGTTAGTCCAATGTGTTACTGTTTATGCAAAATGTGTCTTTCACATTAATTTCATTTATCGTCCAGTCAATGTAACTTTCTCTTGAATTGAACGTTTTATTTTTTATCAAACGATGCTTATGATAAGAGAAATCAGAAAATCTAGATCATCATTTTCCTCTATATGAATTTCTATTGCTATTTATTTTATTTTAGCTGCATTTATTTTATGCATAGTAAATTTTATGTTAATTACAAAGTATCCGCAAAAGTTACACATTCGCTAAACTACATAGATACACAAATTGTTTATTATGTGATGAAAATAATATAATAAAAATGTTATTAGTACTTTATAATAAATTTATTAATTGATCCCTATAATAATAATATTAATAATGCATTCAAGTAATAGTTGCATTAAAATTTAAAAGTATAGAAACAATTGAATAATTAAATTTTCCGAAATTTATTCTTAGATTAGAAAGTTGTTACAGAATCTTCATAAAATTTATCTCTTTATGGTTGCTTATTTAAATTGAACTAATTTTTATTATTCCTATACTTATTTCAAATCAGTGTATGATAAATGAAAAAAAATTAAAGAAGTTATGGAATTCGATATCCAGAAAAGTATTAGATAACTTGCAACTAATTTTCGCTTAAGGGGTCAGTACCACATCTCAAAAACTTTTTTTAAGAATTTTTTTTCATAGTAAAATTTATTTTATAATTTCAAACTTTTAATACACAAAATATAAGGTTTTAAAGAAATACAGACAATTTTTTTTTTTTAATGGTAAATCTTGCTGGTATGGCCGCTCGAAGTTACCCCTATTTAAATCTGGTTGACATGATATCTCAACTTTGGAGCATTTAAAAATAAAAAAAATTTGCTAGAGTAATGAAAAGTACACTTGTCGCTATCGTATGAACCTCAACTATTTACATGCGATAAAAAAATGGCGAACTTTTGAAATTTTTTAACTTTCTTTTTAACGTAAATTGTTTAAAAAGTGGTATAAATATCAATAAATAATTATTATGTGGGTTTATACGATATGAAAATTTTTTTTTTTCAAATGCTCCAAAGATGAGATATGATGACAACCAGATTTAAGTAGGGGTAACTTCAATCGGTGAAACCAGCAAGATTAAAAAAAAAAAATTTCTGTATCCCTTTAAAACCTTCTCCTTTGTATATTAAAAGTTTAAAATTATAAAATAAATTTTACTATTGAACAAAAATTCTTGAAAAAAGTCTTTGAGATGTGGTACTGACTACTTAAGCGAAAATTAGTTGCAAATTATCTAGTACTTTTCTGGATATCGAATTCCATAACTTCTTTATTTTTTTTTCATTTATCACACACTGCTGCTTTGAAGGAAGTGGAAGAATAATAAAAATTATTTCAATTCTAATAAGCATCCGTAAAAAGATCAATTTTATTAAAATTCTGTAACAACTTCCTAATCAAAGAATAAATTTCGGAAAATTTAATTATTCAATTGTTTCTACACTTTTATTTATTTATTTTTAGAAATATAATGAAATGAATAGCTCATTTGATTCTCATTCGAGTGACTTAAAATTTCAACTGTATGTTCCTTAATAGTTTCTCCAACAGAAAACCTAGATTTCTTGCAATATTATGAACATTTTTAACATTATACGTGATTTACCACATTTTTATTCGAAAATCTAGACGTAGGTTTCAAATGTCCGCCATGTTGTTAAAAATTAATATTTTGGAAAAACCTTAAGTGCTTCAATATACTGAAGCTTTTAAATTAACGTAATTTTTTGTTTTATTCTGGTTTCACTGGAGATGGAGATACGACTTCGCCCGCAAAATACCTTTTTAAAAAAGTCGCGCACAAATGACTCTGGCAAGCCGCCATTTTATATTTTTTTATCCTCCAATACATGTAAAATATAGAACTCAAATTAGATTTGCCATTTATTTTATTATATTTCCAAAAAAAAATTCCTTAATTATGCAAACAAAATTTTGAAAATTTTTAAATTGAGCAAATTAATTATAAAAAGATTACTCCATTTTTAAATAAAATTAGACACTCAATTTTAATATAAATTAGAATTAGTATTTGAAAATTCAAAAGCTCCCTGTTTGAACTTTAAAGGGCAAATATTCTCATGAACAATCTTTTGAGTTCTATTTACATCATAATTATAAAATTATCAGACACGTTGGCATTTTATATGACGCTACGATAAATTAAACTTTTACAATGTTCGAGGGGGGTCGGTATGAAAATGGTATTAGAAGGAAATTAAATGATCCAATGTTAAATACCACAAGTACATAAATACAATCCGTTAATTGAAAGTAATCGATTGAAATTTAAGGCAAAATTGTTACGTAAATTTTTCAGGTAAAAGGAAAAAAAAACCCACTTTACAAAAAGAGTACATTGTATTTTATATTTTAATCACTTTTTATCAGCCCGAGCCTTAAACTCCAATAATGTTTTTTTTTTAAATAAGTACTCGTATGAAACTCAATTTAATTATTCCTTTGATAAATTAAAATACTAAATTACTAATTCTTTTGAATAATATAAAAAAGTAAGAAGTTTCAAAACTTATCAAACCTAATGTAATATTTAAAATTTTGGGCGTTAGCATAATATAAATCGGTAATTTAAAAAAACTATCGTGTTTAAAATTCTAAAATTATGTAAAATAATTCTTTAACAATTATGTTTTTTATTACCGATTTGCGTAAAAAATCTCCATGGATTCAAGGTGAAAAACATCAATTACATAAAAGTAGATTTCCTCTGATATTTATAATCATCAACTAATGCAAGACATTTTTTCTGACCTCGATAAATATCTCCTTGAACACAAAATCATCACTTTATTTTGTTCAAATTACTGTCAACAAAAATCTAGTTTCAGAATGTTTAAAGTATTCCCGCTATCGATTTAATCAGAATAAGTTTGCAATCCAAATTTTAAGTTAATTCAAATCCTAATTCATTAACTGCTAACTTCCTCAATATAAATCAGTTGAGGATCTTAACTCCCACAAAAAAGAATTTGAATCTTCCAACCTCCCAATCAATTTTATTCAGCTCATCCTGATTTTATAAATTCTATGCTAAATAAAATTGTTTAAAATTCCAAAAATGTTTCAAAATTCTATTTTCAGCGTTGAAACGTATAAAACCCCTTTCGATAACAAAAAAAAAGATAGGAGAATAATTATCCCACTTCAGCTAATTTTTCTAGACCAACTTCAATTTCAAAAACCGTAATAAATTATATAAAATAAAAGACATGCATTCTGGAAAGCATAACGCTCGTCACGGTTTGTGGACAAGAAAATCTATCCATAAACTAGCACACAATATTTATAAATTCAACCCAAATAAATCCTAATCGAAAGAAATTCAATTTTAGGCGAAATATGAAAGTATTTTATTAAAATACAGAAAATAGCAATTCCATCAACTCGCAAAGTCCTGAAGTCCTAAACTTAGCTAGCAAGAAAATTTCTACATAAATAATTAAATTAATGGACAGAATATAGAAGATTCAAGTTTTGTGGTCCTTAAGTTTCTAAGGTTTTAGAATCAAAAGATTTCTAGCTTAAAAACTAGACTTTTTATTTCGAAAATTCAACATGAAAGACCTTGTGATTTAACAATATTCCTAAATTAAACTTTCAGAAAATAAGTTTATAAAAACTTCTTGATCTAAAAGTAAAAATGCTTCAAAACGTTAAAGTGATTAAATTTCTAAAACACTTTGATTTCAGAAAAAAAAAATTGAAGTACTGGAGTTTTATTCAGTAACAGTTTCGTAACATTAAGATAGAGTTTCAAAAAATTCAGTTACCTTTTTTGGAAATTTAAGAAACAATTTCTCAATTTTCAATTACAAAGTGTTAAATATTCTGAAACTTGTATCTAGAAATTCTGAAGCTTGTAACAGAAATAATTTTACGTTACATGTTACTGACGTTACGTTCAGTCACATCTAACTGAAAATTTTGTTACAGTTTTGTAATTTTATGATAAATATTATAAAAATTCTGATACAGTTTGGTAGTTTTAAGATACATTTTATGAAAATTCAGTTGAGTTTTATGTTAAGAAAAATTTCAGAAAATTTAGTACATTTTTCGCAATTTTAAGATACCTTTACTAAAAAAAAATCATAAATATCGTCAAATTTTACCTTACCTTTGTAACATAAAAATATTGTAAATTTCTAAACATTTCTAGCACGGTATTTTTCTACAAACTATTATTATTGAATTGAATTTATGTTCAATCGTTAACCTTGGTTCAGTTTTACTTCTGGATAATCTACATTTAAATGTGATTGCTCACGTAAAAGGTTTTTTCTTTCAATCACCATTTGCTCGAAAAATATCCCGACGATTATAAGTTTTCTATGTCAATATGCTCAAAAATAATCATCATTGAACGTTTTCCAAATTCGTTTAATAATATAAAATCAAAAGGACATGTTAAAAATGACTATTTTACTAAAGAGAAAAATAAATCAAGTTAGGTTTGAAAGGTAAAAAGTTTAAATAAAAAGACTTCCGATTAAAGGTACTTTGAGGGAATACCAATAGTAAAAATATATCCAGACAGATAATTAAATTCCATTGCAGAATAAATTTCTTACTGCAGGGTCGTCTCCTGAGTGAGGATCGTTTTCTTGCCAGATAAACTGGTTGTCCCTTACAGTTGGCTTTTTTCAATTGTGACTTTCTCCTCAAAGGACGTCTCCTAGGTCCACTAACTTCAATTGATCTTCTGACACTGGACCTCTGTCCTTCTAGCACCAAAACCACAGAATAACTTCTATCACTTCCGCTGCTCTCATTGCCACTTAATCTTAAGTTGTCTTTTTTACTATCCACAAAAAGCACCACTTCCTCTGTTTCGCTTTCACTTGAAGACAAGCACCGATACCTCGACCTCACACTGTTCCTGAACGGAATCTCCGTCGAGGCTTTAGGATCCTTTTTCGAGACGAATCCCAGAAACTGACTACTCGCAAAATAGTTCCCACCCCTTCCAGCCTTAGCGAGCGCCTTCTCCCCTCTAAATCCCTCACAGAAGATTTTATCTTCATTAAAATCACTAATCTTCGGAGCTGCTGGTTGCTCCTGATCAGACCTCCAACTCGCAATTGAAATCAGAGAGTTTATAGACGATGAAATCGTCGAAGAATCCACATTTTTGTTGTGGATTTCTGATTTTTTATAGTTTGTTTTTGATGCATCATCATTTCTCACCCTTTCATCAAAATCGCCAGATAAAAGCAGCTTCCGGTCATCGAACTCGTCCGAGAGGTTCGAAGACCAGTCGTTCGATCTCTCCTCGAGGTCACGTCTCTTCAGATCCTCCCCCTGTACGTGATCCTCTGGAAAATATCTGACCTCTCGCCAAACCCTTCCTTTCTGCCTATTTGAGCGACGCCTTTCCGGAGGTACAAACCACACCGGGCTGCCAGGAACTCTAACAGGTTTGATAGGACTACTAACGATCTTCTTTCTCCTAGAACAGTGGGTTCTTCTTCTAGACCCAGTGATTTTTCCAGATCTACGTACAGAAGAAACAACTGCTGTCCTTTCAAAATAACCCTCAGTACTAACACTAAGTGCCGGCTTCGAGCTCCTTTTCCTTCTGAAAAGTCCATTCTTGGTGGTGACAGCAGCAGCTCTCAAGTCAGTTGTCAATCTCGAGATAGACAGAGAAAAACTAAACCCAGATCTAGTCTCATCTCTGGGTAAATCGCTCTTGGATACAGGATTCTGTTCCGGAGCAGAAACAGTCCTTGCAATGTTAGGTCTCGATTTCTCATCTCTTGAAGAACCCTCTGTTCCTTGACCAGAAGAAAAGGAGTGGCTCGGAATTGCAGCATCTCTCCAAACTCGACCCAAAGTCACACTGACGTTGCAGTTGCAAGGTGTGTTTCCTTCCCGCCCATCATCATTCTCCGTCAACAAAATCACTTCCTGAACCCCTTCTTCTTGGTGCTTTTGCCTTGGCGATAAGGGCGAGTGAGGAAGATCAATCAAAACAGGGGAGAGTTCGATATTCCTTGGAGGTGGAGGAGGTGGGGCTCTTCTTCTTTCAAAGTTATTCCTCTTTGGAAGACCTCGCTTCTTCCTGGACTCAAATTCCTGTCTCGAATCAAACTCCTGAATCTTCCTGTCCCTGGAAGAGTGAATTGAATCGATCTGACTCGAAACAGAAGAGTCAATCTTCTTATCCCTGGAGGAATAAGATGAATCCTGGTGAATCCATTTATCATAAACAATCGTCCCATCAGGTGAATCAATTTTCTTCTCATCCTCAGTGTTCTCCAGGTCCTTCTTATCCTGTTCATCTTCTTTTCTACATATTGGAAGATTCTTGGGACTACTTAAAATATTGGACCTCGTCCTAGGATCTAGATCAGTATCTGGTTCAGCTACCTTTTGAAGCCTATTTCTCCGCTTTCCCCGATCCAAGTAACTTTTCCTGATTGATATTCGCTTGAAGGACTCGCTGCGTTCGAAAGAAGGCTCGTCGCGGTCTTTCCTTCGGCCGACGAGCCTCCTGAGGTTTTCGAAGGAAAGGGCTCTCATGGGAGCGGCGAGTCCTCACCTTGCAATAGCGAAACGACAGATAAGAGAAGACCAGCTTACCCAGATTCTTCTTGTAAATCTCGTTTCTAACTTTTTAAAAACGGGAGCTTCGCTTAGGGCGATTAAGAGTTTCGAAACGACCGCCCATGTGTCCTTCGATTTGCGACCCTGAAGAATCTCGCGTCAAATTATCTTCGTTCATTCTTAAACGTTTCATGCTATCTTCTCGAACCAGCAACGCTCTCCTCCTCTTCTTCTGCTTCTTCTTCAACGCAGGCCTTCTTCCTCCTTTTCTCCCGCATATCTCGTAAGACCCGCTCTTTTTCCAGGCAAGGTCTCCAAGCTCGAGAGATTCGAATCGGCTCCGGTTTCCGCGTCCTCAGCAGAAATCCGAGAACTATTTCCCCTTTCCCTTTACCTTGTATATTGCATCTTCTCTTTTATACCTTTTATCCTATCTCCTTTAGTTTTTTGTCTCATCCTGCTGTTTTGTTTTTGATTATGGTTTCTCTTCTCTTTATGAAGGCTTGTAGGTGAAAGAAGGCGAGGTTGTACGGCACTGCATTCCGAGCAATTTCACTCCTCGAGAAGGGACTCACACTCACTGAGACGCGACTCTGGACCCGCGGAACCTGGTGATCGCGTATACGTGTCGTATCGTCCTGAGCGCGTAGCTACAAGGCAGGCTCGAAACACTGACTGCACCGGGCCCGACTGTGCAGGTCGATCGCAGGGAAGGCGGCCTGCGGCAAATAAAAGTCGTGACACGGGAGTAAAGGAGCTCTCAAGGAGTGGTGGCATGCCGTCCGTCCACTCTCGCCCGCGAGTCTCGGCTCCGCTCTCAGCATCCCACTCTCGCTCTCGCCTCTCCTCACCCCACCCTAAGCCTCCTCTTCGCACATGTCTACCTGTCCTTGTTACTCTTTTACAGGTATATTATTTTTCTTTCTTCCTCTAGCTCGTTTCCTCGCATGGCTAGCTCTTTCCATGCTGGTACGCGCTTCGATGAGAAGTTGACTCTAAACAGCTCGAGAAACTGAAATCAGCAAACTTTACCGAGAATGTTTTTTGAGTTATTTATGTTTATAAATATATTTTGATTTCTAGATCTGTTTATGTTTGAAGGCATGTGATACTTTGTTCATTTGAGCGACCAGAGATCCAGTTGCTACATTTTTAAGGCCGAAATAATTGGAATTTTCAAGACAAAGTTTTCTTTACTTTAGATTCAAATATGTCCAAAATTAATAAAGTTTGTTCATTTTATGAGTATTAGAGGCACTTCAGGTACTACTATTTTATAGAGAACATTCAGAGTGTTTACTAAAATCCATGTTAAGATAAAAAGTTCTTGAATATGTAACTTAGCTAGAATATGATTTAATAAAACAAGATTTCGAATAATTTGAAGTAATATCGAAAATTCTGCGAAAGAATTTATTGGAACAATAAAGTATGTATTTAATTTAATTGATGAATTATATGATTGAAGTAACTTAAAATAAAAATAAAATAGAATTCAAGGGAACTGATAAAAAAGTTTCATTTAATCTATTCAAATAAAGAGTTATTTTAACATTAAATTTATTAATATATAATTTAAACTCAATTGAATCGGTTGGTTTCGGTTAAATTCACTTTGGAGTATGACGAAAATGTGTTTTTACAATAAATTACAGTTCTCTTGTTATTATAGTTCATTGCGAAATAAATTGAATTATTTGTGTTCACTCAATAATTCACCTCTATCCACTGCAATTAGATTTAAGTTAAGTTTAAGCTTTAAATTTTCAAAAATTCTATAAATTTTAATGTTTTACCATTTTTAAGAAAACCCCACTGGGAATGTGCATTTATAATAAAACACCACAAATAACAATAAACTTCAATAATCTAACAATTCTAACTTATATAGAAACTTGTAATTACTCCCTAAATTCTGTAAAACTGCCCACATTATAGCAAAAAATTGTAAATTTTGATGTCATTTTTCTAGAAAAGGGTGCAAATATTTTTTTTTTAAATCTGTTTAAAAAGTAATTACACATTTATATAGAAAATCATAACACAGATATTATTATAGTCCATTGTAAGTTATTGTATTTTATTGTAAAGACTAATTTCCACCAGAGAACTACTCCAAAATAATCGGAATTGTTTAGTTCACGATTTCAATTTGTAGAAATAGAAGTGAATTAATTCAATTTGTTTTCCGAAATTCCGGGTCCAATTCCAATCAGCGTTTTTTTCTGATTAGTGCAAATTTCCTGGTTAGTAGACACCCTGCTTGTAGAAATCAAATATTTTAATTATAAAATTTAAGAGTAAATTTTATTATACGAAGATTTAAAGAACATTCTCATTCTCGGTAAGGTTACTCTGGAAATATTACCTGTTTATAATTCTTCTCTGGCGTGCCTTCTCTCCTACTTAGATTCAGTTATTTCTCTTCTCACTCTGTCTCCTCCACCCATGTAGATTTTCTCGGTATGCTGGATCCTTGCGAACCAGGTCTAGTATTCAAGAGTTGAGGGATTATACTATCCACAGGGGGTCTATGTTAATTATCGATTTCCACCCGAACAAGAATTCGGAAGGGTAGAATTTTTTTTCCAAACTAGATTCAATGTCTTTCTCTTCGGTGTCGGCAGACATGGTCCCGTAAAGGTCATCCGTGGAATCGTGCTCCGGATGAGAAGAATTCCACCATGGGAAACATCGGTGCTTTCAGATTGGAGAGAGTACTGATGTTTAGTTTTCTTGTTAGCTCCAGCGTTAATAATTCGTTTGTGTACTTTGCTCTCCTGGAGAATCTATAGCTGATTTCACATGTTAAACATATATCTCTTTAAAAAAAGCCACTGAGAATCAAAAAAATCATTTAATTTAATTAAGAAGATAAATAAAAAGAAAAATACAATTCGCGTGATGCAAGAGAACCATATGAAAATAATTCATAGAAGCTATGGTGAAACAAATTGAAAATATCTAGAGAAATAAAAATTTTATATTGACGATTATCCAATAAGAAAAAATTAAAACATTGGGACCGAATCAAATATCTGAGTTTTTAAACATAATTTTATTTCATTTTGTGAATTTCGTAATATTTCAACTTTTAACCAATATTAAATAAAATGAAAACAAATTTTATCTTTAGGTGTTAGTTACAACGATTAATATTTGTGTATATTATCTTCATCTGACTTATCTACTCGTGAAACATTTAATGAAGATTTAATTACTTTCACTAACTTCCTCTTCCTCACTTAATTGTAATCATTTCCTTAGCTCGCTAACGCGAAATGTAAGCTGAGTTATGATTTAACATTCTAGCATGAAGATAATGTTATTAACAATGTATTCATTATTTTTTGATACATTGTTCACTAAAGGCATTTAATTAGAAATTAATGATTTATCTATTCAAATATAAGAAAACGTTACATGAATTTAATACATTCAAGTTTTCTGTACAGTTTATAATTTTACTCATTACGTTTTGATTTGGTTCTCTGCCAAGTTCTGCTAGCCAAAATTAAATTCGAAATTCAAACAATTTTCAGATCAAGTAAACAGTCAAAAGGAAATAGAAGAGAACTAGATCAGTATTGTTTCCAAAAATTTAGATACTGTCATAGAACTATGAATCATTTTTAAATAAATTTTTTCATTTTAGCATAAAGAGGTGGTGCAAATTGATTTTCACTTGAGCTCAATGTAGAACACTTGTCTGCACAATTTTGTTCTCGATCCATACATTATTCTCAAGTTATCATGTATCTGTGTCACCTTCTATTGTTAAGTTCAAAAATTGCTTACATTTGCTCTTTATCCATCAAATTAAACTGAAACCACCTGGAAATTTATCCGGAGGATTTTCACCACAAAGTCCAAGTATACTCAGTAACCACACAAAAGGTGGTAACGTGGGTTTGTAAATACAGGAGCCACACACCGTTGCCATAAAGTGTGTAGTCAAGGTAACTGGAGGACGTTTACTCACAAAACACATGACCTTGATATACCTATTCATCTGTTCAACGTCACAGTGGCTCGTGTATCGTGTTAGTCAGCTACCTAAGAGTCAGTCAATGGACGTCAGCAATTTACCAGAGTGAAGCATTCAAAGTCAAAGATTGAGCGATGAAACTTGCATAATTGACAACTCGTCCAGGAAAGACTAAAAATGCATAGCTAATAATTCTGGTAAAAAAATCATTAAATGGAGACTTGAGAGGATCGGCGCAAGAAGGGATGTACTCTAAAAATTTTAATCAGTGAAAAGTTCACTGATAATTAATGGTATAACAAATTTTAAACACGAGAAATTCCTATTTCAGTAACAATTACTGGTGGTAGAAGTTTTCTACAATTTCTCCAGCCTTGAATATTAATAATAATAATAATTTTCTAAAATTCAAATTAAAAAAATTTGAAATCTTTCTGTGGAAAAAAAGACGCTTTCAACTGCGCTGAGATTCGAGCCCACGTTGTGATGAAATCTTGGAAAATGGATAAAAGTTTGACCCGCAGTGATTGATATTGAAAAGACCATTTTTTGTCTTTTCAATTTTACCTATCAATGGATAAATATTTTTTTTCAAAATATTTACTAATAGCAATCAAATTTTACAAAGTAATAATAGATTACTAACTTCCTGAAATTTAAAGAGTTAGCAAAATTTCATTTTCTAAAAACCGAAACTTAGCCTTGACCGAATTATTATGTTCCCTGACTGAAAACAGAGTATATTTTGGTTGATAGACACAGAATCCGACTGTTTTGAAACTTTCGAAACTTCTAAAGCCTCAAATTTTCTAATATTGAAGTGCTTAACTTTTTTTATACAACAATTTCCTTATCGTTACAGATAAATGAATATCTTATCAGTTGATAAAAAAATTATTTAGATTCGCAGTCCCTAATTGTTGTTGAGTGTTATATGCAATTACGTAAGTTTCCTCTGTATTTTGATGTACTCACAGTTGTGGAAGTTCATTGAACGATGGCAATTCTTTGTTTACAGTTGAATTAATTATCATGTCTATGTTTAGAGCCCTTAAATATAGAATCTGCCATGAAATATATGCTACTTTTTAATTTACCGGGGCAAAAACTAATCATTTCGTTTGGAATAAAAATATTCTCTATCGTTCAATGAACGTTCAGAACTGTGAGTAAATTATTTTTTTATAAATTTGAAGAAATCACTAATGAGGAATCCGATCAGAGCCGAAACAGTATCGTATATCGAACTACCAAAGTTTCATTTCATTGAAATATGAACACCAGAGATATTTTTTTCTAATATGATAATTTTTACATGTACTTACAGTTCTAAACGTTTATTTAACGATGGATAATATTTTTTTTGAAAACTAAATGATTATAGTTTTCCCCCTAGTAAATTTAAAAGTAGCGTATATTTAATGACAGATTGTATGTTTGAAGGGTCCTAAATATAAAGATAATAATTAATTTTGTTTTGAAAAAAATAATTTGTAATCGTTCAATGAACGTTTAAAACTGCAAGTACATAATTTTTACTCTAAAATTATACTCTGCGACAAAAAATTTAATTTTCATATTTTCACCAAAAAATAATTTTTAACATCCACTCGAGATTGTTCTAAATCTAGTAGCATGAGTACGAAAATATTTATATTTTAAAGAATGAAAATTCTGAAATTAATTCTGTAAATTAATTTTACAATATTCATATATAGTGACGAGATGAACGTTTGAATTTAAATTAATTTATTTCGTTATCCCAAGTAAAAAAAAATTAAATTTCATAAAACATAAATTCGGAAAATTCATAACTTTCCAACCCCGAATTTAGACATGAAAAAAGATAATAAAAAATGTTATCATAAATATTCGACTAAAATGATAATTCGAAGAGCAGTCGTTTTTATTGAATGTTTAGAAAACATAAATATACCTAAATATACCTATTGATGAGACTTGATAGCTTATTTATCTCGGAAATTTGCGGTCGAGGATCGGTATGTTAATCTTTCTCAATATAAGTGCAGTGAATCATTCACAGATAGTTGAGAATTTTATTTTCCCTAATCGAATAAGAATAAACATCTCTTCATTAAGAAAAGAAGATGACGAAGAAACATATTTGTAAAGCTTTTTTAATTTTTGTAGAAGTTTTACCTCTTTATATCCTAACACAAAAAATTGGTTGAAGCTTTTGAATTGAAAAATTTGTAAACTACAAAAATTTGAAATTGCAGAGCTTTGAATACTAAAAATTTATAAATTTTTGCATTTTGGAATTTTTATGTTTAAAACCCGCATTTTTACCATATGACGAATTGAATAATCTATTATTTTTTAAATGTATGATAAAATTGTTTTCTATTGTTTCATAAAACTATTAAAAATTTTCGAAATCATTATCGGATTATAAACTTTATTACTTAATATACCGTTTTCTATTGCATTCGATGGGCCGTGACTAAATAGGAAATCATAGATGCTGACAGGGTACAATAAGAAAAATCACAGCGGAACGAAGTAATTTCTTTGGATCATTATTTAACATTCTTACATGTTAGAATAAAACAATCCAACATCTTTTGTTATGTAAACCAAATACAAATTCCACCGATCATTCTGCATGCTTGATCATTTATAAATGATCTGTGGATTACACGCAATAAGAGGACTCAGAAATTTTAAGCTAGGTGTTCAAAATGCAGTTCCATTTTGAAATAATTAAAATGATTTATCAATATCGCAAATACACTATAAAGAACCTAATCTCAAACTTTACAACTCAATACTGTTTCTGCCATTGAACAAGCAATATTTATAATTTCTACGTAATAGTTTTAGCTAAAATATTTGTTTCTGAATAGATGCAAATTCTAGTTCATGAACAAGAATTACAGCACTCAAAAGTTTGGAAAAATGGAAGATTGTCATTTAACAAGAGAGAAAAAAATATTTGAGTTACCTCAATATGATATATTTATATTTCCTTCATGGTACGATTGATTTAATGTTAATCTTTCACTTTCATATTAATTTCGCAATTCTTCTAAAACTCTTATTTTGAAAACTCTTGTTTTGAATATCATAAGTTTTTTTTCATGTTAATTCTTAATAACTGAATCAGTACTTTAGAAAAAAGAAATGGAATTCTCAAATAAAGGGTAATCAGCCTTTTTTAAATAATAGGGAGAAAATAGGGGACTAACTGTGACCCCTGTAATAATGGTTAATGAATGAAGAAATTATAAACCACCATTATTAAAATTTCTGGAACGTTTTAGAATTATAAAGAGAGTTATTCCTTTATTAATCCAAAAAAGTCTTTTGTTCAAGCCGAATACGAAATTAACTTTCACCATTTTAAATAGTTCTTTCATGAAAACTTGTCCTTTATTTACTTGATAAAGGGCTTGGAACTATTCTTGTCGTTGATTGTTTTCATAACGAGATAATGTGATAATTCTAAGTGACGTGGTGTAAATGGTGCGAGAGAATTGATATCAGTAAATGACGACATTTACAGATGCCGTATTAAGTAATTGTTCCAGTGACTTCCGAGGGAATTAATGCCACGACCTGTACTTGCAGTTAAGTGTCATTTCTCCTCGTGATATATAACCGCTCTAGCACCACGTCTTCGTGGCAATGACGTCATTGTAACCGATAACAGCTCATCTTCAAAGTTAAATTTACATAGACGGTAATCTTGTTACTGCAAAATCAATTCTACGAAAGAATTTCACGAGTCGAGCTTCTCAAAAATATCCTGAAACTTGAAATATAATATTTAAAAACACTGAACAATTTTTATTCCATATTAATTCACAATCCAGTCTTATCTTGATAAAATTTTCGGTTGGCTGGAAACTAAGCGAGTTCCTTATTTATCTTTTTCTTTGAAAAGAATTCAAAATTAGGTTATGAAGTAAACAAAGTGGTCAGTCGAGAGGATTTTGCTTGGTTACAGTATCTATATTTGTAACATATCGACATGAAGCCGAAAAACGAGATTGATTTTCAAGTGGTCGGGAGAAGTTGCATTACTCTCCTCCCACGACGACAAATCGAGCATTGCCGTCTTCCACCGTCTGAGGTGATTATTTTTACTCAGCCACCTGCCAACCTACTTCTGTCAACGCACGCAAAATTTTAAATCTCCAGAAATTCAACTTGACGTCGAGCGTAAAGACTATTGACACTTTCAAGCACGATCATGACATAAAAGAGGGTCATTCTCGTGAAGCGATTAAAACTCCAAGAGAATAGGAATAGGGGTAAGAACTAGCAGCCGCTGGCTATTGTTTAATCGTGCCATAACCTCAAAATCAATAGTGCAAAAAGCGTCTTGCTTTCGTAATAAACAATGAGTCGTAATCGCCTAAGGCAGGTGGCACGAGTCTTCCACAGATGACAGCAGGTGGAAGATAAAAAATAACAGAAAAATAAATAAAGAATCGTCTCAGGACAAAGGTGAACTTTCCACTTCTGTTCAATGATTATTTTTAGTTTATGTTTTATTTGAAAACTGAGAGCATTTGAGAATGCTTTGCAGGTGGGAAATCGCGAAAACAGGTCTCCAGAATACTTCGAATCGGTGACAAGCTTAGCCACAGAGGCGCGGTCAAAGGGACCTCTTTGCAACAGATCCGTGATCTGAAAATCGGTAGTTATACTTATAAAAATGACGCGACAAAGCGCCCAATTGGCAAAAGCGGGTGCCTACTCAAGCGCGTGCCGGCGTTAAATCGCGCGAATTATAAAACGGGAACTGTGAGAAATTATCGATTATCAACTGCCGCGGCAGGATTCGTGAGACGACGGTGTGAGTCAGAAGGAGGTGAACATAGAGACAGAAATTGTTGACTAACCTTCTGAAAGTTCGAGGTCCAGCTCAGCAAGTTTCTCCCGCACGTCCTCCGGAAGCTTACCGATGTCGATGTTGAATTCGGCCATCGCTAAGTCATCCGTGCTGCACTAAAATCACAGTATTCACAGCCGGACATTCCAACACTAGACATCACTGTCCGGCCATCTTGCTTGCCACTGACTTCATCAGACGACGCTAGTTGGCAGCACCTCTTTGAAAAAAAAAGAAACGGTTAAAAGGAAATAGAGGGGGAGATCGACCGGAAGACCCACAGACAATTGAAACCGGTTTTACATCTCCATGCGGGTTTTTCGAACGGAATTGTTCCAATTTATCGTTATCGGGTTTCTTGCAACAAAGGGTTGAAACCTCAATTCATATACATTTGAAAATCGAGTCACACAAGAAATCTTATATATTTTATTATGAACTAACTGCTCATTTTTTATATTAAAGTTTTGCCAGATATCAAAGTCGCACTTTTTTCTTGAAAGTAGATACCTAAGTTTCTTCTGATTTTTTTATTTCAGGAAATTTGATTTGATCTTAAAACTATGATTACAGTAACTTGCAGAATTTACCCCAAGTCTAAAAATGTGACTGTTTTTCACATAGAACAATTTGAAGAGAATAAAATTGAAAAGTTAGATAATTTAAAAACATTAATAAAGTATTGATTGTTAAAAGTTGACTAAGAATGTAAATATAGTTTAAATTATAAAAATTTGAATGTTTTCCGCGCAAAAAGTATCGCCATCTAGTGAGGAAAATTGTTTTCATTACCAACAGAGTTGTCCATCATTATGGAGAAAATCACAAGATTTTACCAGATTTTGCAGTTATTTTCAGTTCAGAAGTGTTGTTACTGAAGATATTGCTTTCCTCTTCTGGTGTTCTAAAGACCTCATTTAGAAAAAGGATAGAAGAAAAGCTACGTATAGTTGATTTTAACTCTAGGGTTTTCCATTGTTTACAATTGTCAGCTGCTGATACTGCATTTTACGCGGGATTTCGAGGAGACATTTGTCCAGTCTTCTGCTAACAGGCAACGGACATATTTTTGGCAGTTGCAACAAAAAGTTATATGTTTTTGTTTATTTTTACGTAATAACGCTAAAATTTTGATTGCTAGTGTACCGAATTGATTTATTTGAAATATGGAAATAACATTCTAAATAAGTATTAAGTTATGCCTACAAATAAATACAGAATACTTGTGAAATTCTCTGAGAAATACCTGTGACGTGTGATCATTAGTGGTCATGGAGCTTTTGGAGGATCCAAAATTTAAGACAACTTACCGTAAAAGTAAATATAGAGTGAAACAATGGGAGAGCAATTTTATGGAAAAGTATGGAAGAAGGCCGAACAAAGTAAGATATAAATTTTTAAATTTTATGAATTATTTTTAAAAGGGTTGTTGACTTGATAGAAAGCTGACTTGAAAATGGACTAGCTTTGAGTATTATTGCTGAAATTTTAGTTTAAATGCATTAAAATAACCGATCTTTCGAGAATATATTGTGTTCTAATTTATTAACTGCTTTTCAGTCCTATCAGGCATATAAAAATTTTAAATACTCTTAACATTCCAAGAAGTTCTGTATTCTAAAAAAAATGTATTTTTTGCAATGAGATTGCATTTTTTTTCTTTTTGCATATTATGCATTAAATTCTTGAAGCTTACTTTTTTTCTATAATTTATTTTGTTGGGTTGTTTAATTCAGTAAATCGTGCAAACTGCATTACCTCATTCTTACTTTTACGCCATTTTGTAAAGGTAATCTTTTTTTGTCAATTGAAGATCAAAACTCCAAAGAGAATATTTATACGCAATTCTTCAAAAATAATTCAAATTTTGAATTTATTAGACTATTTTCGCTCTGCTCTTAGCCATTTTTACCGATTTCTTGATGTCTATACAATTTATTATAAAATAATTGTTTTCATTCAGGAATATTAGGAACGTAAATATGATCTTTTATTTAAAGTTTACGAAATTGTGTATTGTTGAGTAATTCATTTACAATTGTTTTTGTCTGAAATTCAGGACGATGGATTCCAATTTATATTGAAACGAGTTTTATATACAAATTAAAGCATCACGAATTATTCTTTATTCATTAATCATGCATCATTCATTCATGCATCGAATGAGAAATTCAATATTTTTAATTAAATAAAACATTATTTGTGTTAATAATATGTTTCAATTAATGTCTTACTACTATTATTAAAATTAAGATTAAATATTCAAATCTCGTGGAATTCAAGTATATCAGAAATAATTGTTTAATTTATGAGAAGAATTAAAAACGTTATTAATAATTTAAAACTCATTTTGACTTCAGAACGATATAAAAGAAGCAGATATCAAAATTCGACATGCATACAAAACCTACTGGAATCTGAAAACTAGAGTTTTAGAAGAAACTCTGACTGACATAACATTCGACGATGAGGAATCAAATACCTCCATGAGCTCATTTTTCAATTCACCATGTGCGAAAGAAGAACCTAAAGAAACTACAAACCTTATTACTGAACCATTAGTTCAAGAGCAAGAAAATATCCTTTCTGAAAATGTCGCTCCACAAAAAATTGTATCTACAGAATCAGAATCGCCTGTAGATTCAGTAAACGTTAAAGGAGTGTGGGGAGATCATCTCTCCAACAAAAATCAGAATGTTCCCAAAAGAAGCAAGAGTCTCCTCGTCGGTAGATCCTCTTCCTTTCAACTGTCGCAAAAAATGTTCAAGTCTTCTAGTTTCTCGAAAAGAAATCCGAGAAAGTCTCTTTCAATGACGAAGATTAAATCAAAATCGGATTTGAGTGTAACGACGAGCACACCTGTGCAGAAAAATGACGTTCCTGACGCAATAGAACTTACAGAGTCACTTTATGGCGAAAAGGTAAAAATTATTCAGCAAGAACATAAGATTGTGACTCAGTCTCTGAATACTGTACAACAATTAATTGAAGGACGGAACTTAACAACAAACAGGACAATCAATCAAGGCTGGCTAGAGCGATGTGGGATGGGAAATATCCTGGACATTCTTCCAGAAGAGCCCCGACGACTCTCTGGTATAAGTGATTCTGGAGTCGAATCAATGGAAAGTAGCATTCATTCTCTAAAAGAATCCCTTCAAAGCACATCAACGCAAACGACGGACAAATCATTGCACATTTCAGATGAGGAGGACTTCGTTTTTAACAGTGATTCTGAAGAAGAGCGAAGAAGCAAACGAATCAGAAATCTGAGGAAAATTCCTAGTGATGTGGACCATTTTACGAAAAGATTTTGTGTCAGTGATTTAAGTTTTTCATACAGTCAACCTTTGCCTGTGAAGCCTGCTTTGGATCTTCTTTCTAATGAAAATAGAAATGAAACTCTGGACTCCAAGAAAATAACAGCACAAAAAGAAGAAATTTTAACACTAAATGAAGAAAATTCAACTAAAAAGGAGACTGATGAACTACCAAAAATAAAGCGCACCTTGAGTAAAAGAAAACTACGCAGAAGAATCAAGATAAACTCAGATGATGACAGTGACCCAGAATATTTTGAAGAAACGAAAAAGAAACCAAAGCGTAACACCAGAACTTCTCGTGCGAAGAAAAATATCGAGGATGTTGATGACAAAAAAGATTCTTCTCCGAAAACTAAACGATCTTTAAGAGGAAGATCTGCCAAGAAAGAAGAAGTTCCTGACAAAGATATGGATTTACTTGAGAACGATATTCGCTTCGGAATAGAGTCTTTAGAAGTTGTTCCACGACTACCGATGAAAGGCTCTGGTACCGGAGATTTAATTACTGATTTCTCTAGAGTTTTGGCCTTCAGTGAAAAATTTGCTGAAAATTTAACAAAAGAAGTGAAACCTAAAAACAAGATGACTGCGAAGGAAAGACTGGAGCAAAAGATAGCGAGTGGAGAATTAAATGACAATTATGTACGAGTTAATTTGAAAAAGAAGGTCTTCGTTCGAGGAAAAAAGTCCTTCAACTTTTCTAAGTTCAAAAAAAATCAGTGGAAGGAGAGAAAGAAGGAATTAGCATCTAGTGCTGGAAGTTTGGATGCAGCAGATTTTGCCGAAAAGTCTGGAGGCGCTTGTCATTTATGTGGAGAGAAGGGACATTTTGCAAGATATTGCAAGGCCAGAAAAGGCGATGATTTATTGCCTCTAGAACACATGGATGATTCTTCAGACTTCCCAACTTTAGAAGAAGCCGAGCAAATGGCAAGAAGGAACGCTCTGATTGCTCACAGCACAAGAATTGATCGTCTTCCTAAAACTTCATCCCACTCGGCGGATGGAGAAGCAGAAGACTTTGAGGATGAATTTGATTTTCCGGATTGGGACGAAGAGGTTCCTGAAGCAAAGGTAATAGTTCGAAATTGCTTAGGATACCTTCTTTGTATTGTAATTGTTTTATTAATTTATTCTATTTTTTTTTCTAGCAAATACAGACTGGCTGCAAAATTCCCGAGGAACTTATAGCAAAACTTTTGCCTCCTGAAACTGGTATTGTAAATCCAGTCTTTCCTCTAGGACCGAATAATTCTCTGATGAGTAAGATAAATTCAAATTTCTATTTAAATTATACTAACTAGAAAAAATTGAAAACATAAAACAGTTTAATGAAACAAGAAATTTTTAGTTGAGAAAAGTAATTTTAAATTCATTCGAAAAAAAACAAGATTTGAAAAGATAATGTGAGAATGTGTATTTGAATTTTCCAGAAACTTTCGAGTAAATAATCTCAACTTTTAAATTAAATATCCCTTGTCTAGAATTAAGTCATTAATATAAAATTAAAAAATTCTAATTCAAAATTAATGTATCCCAATTTTTGTTTCAGAAACTCCCAATTTAGTATTTCAAGTTTTGAAAGCTTTCGGACATGAGTCCTTCCGTTCAGGCCAAGAAAAGGCAATAATGAGAATTCTTTCGGGACAATCAACCCTTGTAACTTTATCCACTGGCTCTGGAAAATCACTCTGTTACCAACTTCCAGCTTACATTTACTCACAGAAATCACCGTGCATAACTCTTGTTATTTCCCCTCTTGTGTCTCTAATGGATGATCAGATCACCGGAATTCCATCGTTTCTGTCAGCAGCCTGCTTACATACTAACCAGTCGGAAAAAGTACGGGAAAAAGTCATGGAATCCGTGAAAAAAGGGAAGCTGAACATTCTCCTTGTTTCCCCAGAAGCTGTAGTCGCAGGCGAAAAATCAACTGGATTCGGAGCACTTTTGAGGCAGCTACCACCAATTGCTTTTGCTTGCATTGATGAGGCTCACTGCATTTCTCAATGGTCTCACAATTTCAGACCTTCGTATTTAATGTTATGTCGAGTGCTGAAAGAAAAACTCGGTGTGAAAACGATTTTAGGACTTACTGCGACTGCTACAAAATCAACAGCAGAGAGTATCGTAAACCACCTAAATATTCCGGACGGATTAGACGGGGTAATTTCTGATACTCCGATGCCCAGAAACCTGCAATTGACTGTTTCGCGGGATGAACAACGAGATCGGGCTTTAATAGATCTTTTAAGAAGTGAGCGATTTGAGAAATGCGACTCTATCATTGTTTATTGCACGAGACGAGAAGAGTGTACAAGAATTGCAGGAATTTTGCGGGTTTCTCTACAAGTAAGAACTAAATTAATTTAGATTTAAGGTCAATCGAACGCGGTTGTGGAATCACTAGGCAAACATAAGTAATTACCAATTTAAAAAATGTCAGTACTTTTACTTGATACGTATTCTAGTAAAAGAATATGTTTTTCGTGATTCCCGAGCACTTTTTGATCTTTCTTAAATTTAATTTGCAAGAATATTTAGTTTTTAATTAAAATTTGATTTTTCAGGACTCAGGCAATCGAGAAAGTTCAAACGTTAAAATATCCCAAATTGCAGAAGCTTATCACGCAGGGTTGTCAGCTCATCGTAGAAAAACCGTCCAAAAGGCTTTTATGAGTGGAGAAATTAAGATAGTCGTTGCCACCGTCGCTTTTGGAATGGGGATTAATAAATCAGATATTAGAGCGGTTATTCACTATAATATGCCGCCTAGTTTTGAAAATTACGTGCAGGAAATTGGAAGAGCTGGTCGAGATGGACTCCCTGCTCATTGTCATCTTTTCATTAATCCAAAGGTAAAGAATTTATTTATAAAAACCATCGCAAAGTATTGAATATATAGCTTAATTGATTTATTTTATTTTCATTTGTAGAATGACAGTGATAAGTGGGAAGTTCGACGTCATGTCTTTGCGAATGGAGTCGATAGGCGAACGATAAGACTCTTGCTTCAAAAAATATTCGTGCCTTGTTCCTGTGTATCGAAAATAGCTAGAGAAAATGGACAAAGGTGTCCAGGTCACGAAGTTGCTATTTCGATTGAAGAAACTGTCGGAGCTCTCGATATCAATGAAGAAACAATTTCTACTCTGCTGTGCTATCTCGAACTTCATCCTAAGCGATTTATTACGGTTTTGTCTTCTGCTTATGTCATGGCTCGAGTTTCAAGTTACGGAGGACCAAAAGCTTTAAAATTCGCAGCACAATCCGTAAGTCTTATTTGCAAATAAAAATAACAATCTGAATTTCGATTCTTTTTCAATTTGAACTTTTTAAATGATTTATTTTTATTTTTTCAGTCTCCACCACTTGCAATGGCGATTGCTTTGGACATGAAGAAAGGCAAAAGTCATGAGAACAGCGCCTTTATAGAATTTCCTGTTATCGACGTCGCTGCAGCGATTGGTTGGGACAGTGGAGTTGTTAAAAGTCATCTAAAAAATTTAGAATGGACGATAGGTGATTTAAAAAATAATCAAAAAATCTCAGATCCTAAATCTTGATAAAACAAATAAATCTGACTATTTTGTTTTACAGTGGATGGAAAATCAAAGCGTTCTGCGATATCTGTACGATTTTCGACCTTGGGATTAAGAGTAAGAGCTCCAGGAGATTTGACTGACGAAGAAAAAGACGAAGCTCTGAATGCACTTGTAGATCGGAGCCAATCTCAAGAAACCCAATGTCTAAATCAAATCGAAGCAATTTATTCGGCTGTGCAGAAATTTAGTGTCCCATCAATTAAAGGTTGTCTTAGTGTTACTGATGATTTTGCAAAAAAATCTGAAGACCTCAAGGATGTGATACGCGCTTACTTTAAATCAGAATATGCTTTAGATGATTTTAAAACAAAACTACAGGTACTTTTATTTAGTTGATTGAAAAAATAAAATTTTAAATAATTTTAGCTGCTAAATTATTAATTTGAATTTTTTATACAGGGTAAATTGGCGAATGAAGCAGAAGTGATCAACGACATTAGAGCTCTAATTTCTAGTTATAGAGATACAAATTTTACGGCGAGAGCAATTGCACGAATTTTCCATGGAATTCAGAGTCCAAATTATCCAGCAGTGAGTTGGGGGCGTAATCGATTCTGGAGATCTCATCTTGACAGCGATTTCAACTTAGTATGTCAACTAGCAGCTAAAGAAATCCTCTCGATGCGCGTAGGTAAAGACAATATTGAGATTTAGTCAATTTTATAATAATTTTTACTCGTCGTAAATTGTACCGGTTATTTTAACGTTTCTTAATTTTAAAATATTAGGTGAAGTTAATTTTAATCCGAGTGATTAGATTATGGTTTAAAACTTTTTAATAACAATTCTTGTACACAATGTAATGCTGGCCTTCTAATATACAAGGCCGAGATACAAATGTTGAAAACAATTTTGACTTTAAATTAGATTTTGTTTGACTTCGCAGTGCAAAAGCGCAATATAAAATACAATTTCTTTTACTTTTTTCGGGAATTTGGAAATTTCTTTTCGCATATATTAGATTTAATGCGTTTCTAGTCTTTGTGCGTATAGTTTAGATTATTTTCAAACATTTGTTCCTTATAGGAACTGCTATTCTTGAAAATAATTGTCTTCACAAAGTTCATTAATTCGAACAACGCTTGTTAATTAAGTAGGCATCTATTTGATGTTATCTTTGTGTTAATATGTCGTCTATGTATACCCAGTACAAAAACCAATGTTCTATCACTCGAAGCTAATAATAAAAGAAGTAAAACATCACATAACATTTGTTAATTTTAAAATATCCTTTGCTTTAGTGTAACTTAAAATACATTTAGAAGTGAAGAAAAGGCCGCATAAAAAGAAAGATATATTCTAGGAATTTGGTTTTGAATTAAGATTAATAAACATATTCAATTTGAAGTTAAAATTTTTGTTGTTTAATCCTTTAGATTTAGTAAATCTTTTTTTTATATTCATGTGAAATAAACAAAGGAAAAGTCTTCATCACGTGACGACTCTCTTCATGTAATTACACTGTTTGAGAAATCTGTGCATTCTTGCCTCCTGCATTTTACCGACTCTATTCATGCAGTTCTCACTTTGGCAAAGTGCACAAAATTCTGAAGAAATACCATGGAACGGAGATCGATGATAAAAGTTTGAATCCTTAAGACTACTGTTCTTGCGGTGAGAATAAACGTGAAGAATTACTTCCATCAGCAAAAGTATGGCAACGAACCATCTGAAGTATATAATGGCTGGCAAGAAAAGGCAAATTGGGTTTGTCTGTCCAAAAGAATCTCCCTCAGGAATGAGATCTAAGTCTATTATATCTTTGCATCTATTCTGTATTGGGGCAGATTCTTGAATTTCTCGAGGAATCTGAAAAAAGTAAAATTTATATTTTATAAAACCTAAAAATGAGGAAATTACATATAATTACCAAATAAATAATAATAAACGTTCAAGAATTTGTTCAGTCTTTTCAATTCTAAGTTATATAATTGATACTTAATTTCTAAATTGAAAATTTGGTATCTATTTGTCAAAATTTAATTTAATTAATATCAAGAAATATTAAATAGTATGGAAGTCATGTTAGAAATTTTAAAAATCTAATCCTCGTTTCTATATAATATATATCTCGTTATTTATATAACAAATTATTCATGCAAATTCAAAGAAATATTTTATTTTCGTAATACAATTTTTATATTTCTGAGCACATCAATATTTTCTGTATTTTCAGTTCTCTATAATAACGACTAAGGAATTCATTTTAAGTTGGGGAAGCAAAGAGAATGAAATATCACAAATTCAAAAGAAAAAAACTGAATATCTACAATTTATTACAATTTGCAAACTACAAAAAATATATTAGATAATACATTTTCAAAGATTTATATTATTTATAAAACATGTATCTTATATGCTATAATTTCAGAATCTATTTCATCTGAAAGTTCCTAAAAGGCAATTATTATATAACTTTTCATGCAATTTCTCAGAAATCTAGTATTCCAACAACTAATAACAGCAATGCCTATTATGTAAACTCCCAACTAGCTTAAAAAGCAAAAGAGCACTTATTTTCTCAATAAACAATGTAATGACGTCATTAACGATAAAAAGTTATTGATAGGCTATACTTAATTGAATTTCAAGCAAATATTTGGTGAAATGTAAAGAATGAGATTAAATGTACTAACCTGGAAAGGCTTTCTACGAATCCTTCGAGTGCCAACATTTATCTCAGGTTCTCCAGTTTCGACGTTGTTCACTGGAGAAGCTAATACACAATTGTCCTGGAGATGTTCCTGAATGTTAAAACTTTCCCCAGTTTCTTCGTCCACAAAAATAGATTCCCTCATGGCTCGATCATTATATGTTGACATTTTCTTGTTGAAAGAGATGGCACGAACGACACTTTGTTGGATGTAACTCAAACCGAAAAGACCGCACTGACTGTTCAGGTCACCGGGGTCACTTCCCGGATGCTAAAGTCCCCTATTCTAATAAGATGCAGCTACAATGTAGATAGGTTATACCACAAAAAGAGAGGCCAGAATAATTAAAAATCTATTTCCTAGGAAAATTAATTCAATTGCATCAAAATAAAGCTACACTCTTATTTTTCTTTTTATCGTTTTCAATTTCTAGTACAATTTTTTGCCTAACGTCGGAGACGAGTGGAAGTAGAAGACTGTCATAATAATCATGATCGTCTCCGTCATCAACTAGCATGCAACAGGTGCATCTGCATTTCCTGCATTTGGATAATTGGATATATCCCATATTCACAGAAAGCATTCGAAATGCAACACATGAGAATTGAAAATATTATTCAGAAAGAGTTATTCTATATCACGCTTATGTATTTTGCTAAACCTTTCTTACGAAACGTATCTGATTTCGACTGATGACATCTTTATTTATTTAAATTTAAAATCTGTCCGGCAATCTGTCATGGAAATATATATTCCTGATACATATTATATTACCATTCTCCAACGACATTACCTGCCGATACATGTCTTTCTGAAGTAGTTCGGCTCTGATCCGCTGATTTCAGCATTTCCAGTTCAGCCACATTCAGCTTGATTCAGCTGCATTCAGCGAAGTCTGCGAAGTTCAGCTGATTCTCATTGTCAGCTTCATTTTGGCATCTTTCATTATCTGTTTTGTAACGTCTATACGTATTATAACTATAAATTGCATCTTTTTTTTTGCGAAATGAGAAAGTGTAAATTAAAGTGATCTATCTCATTGTGCGTAAATATATCGACATAAAAATGTCGCGACATCGAGACGTTCGGAGTATGAATTATTCGGATGGTAAGTTTTTGTCACGCAATTTGGGGTTAGGTGTAATGATTTTCGTATTGAGAGCGTTTTTATGTTTTTTATATCCTTTAAATTTGAAAAATTAATGAATTTATGACTTCTGGTGTAATTTCAGTTTAATTAAATTTGGATTAAATTTTGTTTTCTTAGAGTATGAGGGATATGACGATGTGTATGGCCATTCTGTGGAAGATGACTACTGTGTTTCACCAGGTGGTAAGTCTTTGATGTCTTAAATAATTTCAATAAACATCGAAACAGGTAATATTTAACATGTTAATTTTCTTTCATTGTATGTATCCGACGTTCGACATCGGAAACGTGAATGTGTTGGAGAGTCCGACATCAATATATATAATAATTTTCTACCTTAATAATTAAAGAAGATTGATATTGCAAATGCTAAAATTATGAGATGTATACTTCGAATTGTAGAAAATAAATTCAGTTCCAGGAAATATTTGTAATGACTTAAGTACATTAGAATATATTTTCATTTTACTGTGAATATAATTGAATTATTTCAGCGGAACAGTTTATGTTCGATAGGAATAAACAAGCCGACATCTCATCTTTTTTTACCGAACCTAACATAGAAGAAGACAATGAGGAAGAAATTGAAGAGCCGCCTGCAAGTTTCAAAAGCCCTGCCCTCACGGAGTTAGAATCTGCAAAGTTAATGTCTTGCATTGATACTGTTAGAAACGTTGTTGGTGATACAATTTCAGAATCCAACCTCACAAAAAAAATAATAGAGCTTAACTATAACGCAGAAGCTGTTTTAGATGATATTTTAAATTCTTCTTCATCCAAAAGCTCAGCAGGTATTGTAATAATTTCAAATTAATTATTTGAGTTTGAAGCAGTCGAAAGCGTCTTTTTTTCCAAAGAAAATATTTTCAAATTCTTTAAATATTATAATAATTTATTTATATTTTATTTTTTCATGATAGTATTATTATATTTTATTTATTAATTTTGATTTTAAATTACAGATCAACTACCGACGAATAAAAGCACTTTGGATTTCCCTTTAGGTATGTTTACAATAAATATACATTGAAATAATATCAAATGAAAAGTATCACAAAATTATGACCTTGTGATTTCTTTTTTCTTTTTCATATGCTGTTTTGGTTTGCTGGTAAGGTAAGGTTTCTCA
Source organism: Diplolepis rosae (assembly GCA_030998225.1). Lineage (NCBI taxonomy): Eukaryota > Metazoa > Arthropoda > Insecta > Hymenoptera > Diplolepididae > Diplolepis > Diplolepis rosae. The sequence continues at coordinate 10,326,717 of JAPYXD010000701.1, forward strand.
TTTAATAAAACTGATCTTTGCAACAAAACAGAACCTCCTGCTTTTGCAATTCCAAAATTACATTTTCAAAAGCGGACAGATCTCGATCAAAATCAAGCACAAAAAAGTGATTTCATTAATTCTCTAAGTAGTCTGAAATCTTGGAATAGATCAACACCCTCCAATGTTAATACTCCTAGTATAGAATGTTCAACACTCTCTGAAATTATTTCTAGCCATGAGAATTTAAAATTACCAAACTTCACCGGTTTGAATGGTTTGAAGTCTTTAAATAACGATAGTAAAGTCTTGCAATCTTCTTCGCGATCTAACTTGGTTTCTAGTCATAACAAATTTAATTTGCCTGAGTCGGAAACAGAATTGTCCCAAACCACAATTTCTTTTAGTTCTTTATCAGAGTTAGCTGCTCATCATTTGAAAAATTCAGGTAGTTTGACAAGCCCCTTTAAAAAAGGAGGTTTAAATATTAGAAACTTTCCTTTAGTCACGAAAAAGAAGGAAGAACCTTCCAAAACGTTATTTAACTTGAAAAATAACTTTTCTGAATGCGTTGTAAATACAATAGCAAAAGACATTTCTACCTTACAATTGGATCAAAATGTTGATGAAATAGATAAGAATTCTAGTATTGAAATAGATGACGAATGGGAAATTGACTTGAGTTCTGCCTTAAAAACTGTAGATTTAACGAAATTTAAATGTCCCAGAGCTGAAAATTCAAAATCTGCAATTACTTCTACAGTTAGATCAAATTTGAATAAACCGAATTTTAGTGCCATGTGTAATTTTAATTTAATTAATTTGCGAACCAAGAAGCTTAAATATTCTGTTAAAAAAGCTTCTCCGTTAGGAACAGTTTTGTGCAGAAAGTGGAAAACGAAAATGCCACACATGAATAGGAAAGCCTGGTATTTTCAAGCTTCTCCAAATATTGTACGTTTCGATTTTTCTGAACCATCTCCAGATAATAAAATTTTAAAACACTTAAAAAAAAGACTTAGCACTCCTATTTAAATTTATTTATTCCAGTTTGGGAACAATAGCTAAGCATACAAACTAATACAAGAGAAATGACATAATTTTTTATAATCCTTTTTGAAGAATGTCGCTTGATTTTCATCGATTTCTCATTCACACGCTTTTATGTATCCATTCTTGTTTGTATTCATACACGTTCTAGAATTTTTCACCAATATTTAAATCTCTGTGCTTGAATTTTATATTATTTACATATATATTGTATTATAATTTACAATCTTGTTTATGTTTGATGAGTATTGATCTTGTCTCATTTCATTATACATCATTGATAAAATTGTACAATTGTATGTTTATTATTACGAAGTAAACCAGGTTTTTAATCTTTATTTCGTATTATAATTTATTTCAAAAGATAGGGAATTCATAAAAAAAAGTTCTTTAATAGGTAATAAACTGACACCAAAAGCTACTATACAAGCAGCAAAGCCTACCACTATCAAAGTAGTTCCAGCAGCTACTCGTTCAGTTGTCAAGGGTTTTGATGTAAGTGGAACTGAAAATAGTGAACTACTTAATCCACGATTAGAAAGTCCCCGATCTCAAAGTCCTAGTTCAGTTCGAAATTCTCCTGAAATTAGGAGGAAGTGTGATACGAACAAGGAAAGGAAGTCCGGATTTTCTAAATCCAGCACACCAAGATGTCAATCACCAATTTCCGGTGCAACAACTCCTGAACCGGAGTCAAGAATCAAGACTGTGGAGGAAAAAGTAGATGTTTTGTCTATTTACAAGGATAAACGTGGGGATTGTAAAGATCAATTAAATCTTGTTGTTGTGGGCCACGTGGATGCTGGAAAAAGCACTTTGTTGGGGAGACTTCTTTGTGATTTGGGACAAGTTTCTTCCAAGTTGATTCACAAATATCAACAGGAAAGCAAAAAAATTGGCAAACAGTCGTTTGCTTATGCTTGGGTACTTGACGAAACTGGCGAAGAAAGGTGGGGAATCTTTACTTTATTAGTATCTTTCCAAATATTCTTTTTTGAATTTTTTCAGTAATTGCTGAGAGTTTATTTATAGTTCAAATTTGAGAAAATGGCTTAGTTATGTTATCCGAATTTAAAAAAGATTAATTTGATTTTTCAGAGAACGAGGAATTACGATGGACGTGGGTCACTCAAAATTTGAAACCAGTACAAAGTGCATTACTTTATTGGATGCTCCAGGACATAAGGATTTTATACCCAATATGATAACTGGTGCTACTCAAGCTGATGTGGCTCTTTTAGTTGTGGATGCAACCAGAGGCGAATTTGAAACTGGATTCGATAGTGGTGGACAAACTCGAGAACATGCTATACTTCTACGATCCTTGGGTAAATATAAAATCTGTTTTAAAATTTTCAAGGTAACCACTGGACTGAGAAAATCGAATAGTATAGAGGATTTCTTTGTTGACTGGAAATCATTCAACCCAATTCTAAAATATTTTTATATATTAGCGTTTCAAGATTATAAAAATCAAAAACATTTCCGAATTTACATTATTCGGGTAATAAAATTTTTTTTATTCTATATTTAGGAGTATCTCAGTTGGCAGTGGTCGTGAACAAACTAGATACAGTTGAATGGTCAAAGGACAGGTTCAACGAAATAGTCAACAAATTGAGCAACTTTTTGAAACAAGTAGGATTCAGGGATGTCGTCACTTTCGTTCCTTGCAGCGGATTATCCGGAGAAAATATCGTCTCAAAACCAAAAGAAACACTCACAAGTTGGTGAGTTGATTTATTTATAATATATTTAAATTAGAGCTAAGCATCGAATAATTTTAGTTTTATTCATGGAATACATTTATTTACAGGTACAACGGTCCCACATTAGTAGAAGTTATAGACAATTTTAAATGCCCAGAGCGACCAATTGAGAAACCCCTTCGTTTTTCTGTCAACGATATTTTTAAGGGCGTAGGCTCAGGATTCTGCGTTTCTGGACACATGGAAACTGGAATGGTTTCCGTAGGCGACAAAGTTTTGATCTTGCCAAGAAATGAAATTGCACTCGTAAAAGGTTTATAATTTTGATTAAAAAATTATAAAACAGAAATTTTTGAACTTGAAATTTGAATGTTTAAAATTGGAAATTTCTTTTGTGCTTTTAGGAATTCAAATTGACGATTCTCCAGTGACAAATGCCTTCGCAGGAGATCAAGCAGCATTAGTTCTATCAGGAGTGGATCACCAGAACATTGGAATCGGAGACATTGTCAGCAGCCCACGAAATCCAGTTCCAGTAACGAACTGTTTTCAAGCCCATATTGTAATATTCAACGTGAAAAATCCTATCACGAAGGGTCTTCCTGTGGTGATACACCAACACTCGTTGATCGAGCCGGCTGTAATCACAAAATTAATATCGCAGTTACACAAAAATACAGGAGAAGTGCTGAAGAAGAAACCTCGATGCTTGCCTACAAATTCGAGTGCTATTGTTGAGATCACTACACAGAGACTAATCTGTATAGAATTGTACAGTGATATTAAAGAACTTGGTAGAGTCATGTTGAGAGTAGGAGGCTCTACAATCGCAGCAGGTCTTATCACGAAGATCACAAATAATCGAATAACGAATGTATAGCATAAGAATCTTTAATGCATCCAAAACAAATTTACTTGTCTCTTGAGATGCCAATTTTCTCTAGCAAAACATAATTGATTTACAAGGTTATATCTTAAATGATTTCAAAAAATCGGAACAATAATTAAATGTTAGAGAATAAACTACGAGGAAGAAGCTTTTATATAATCAAATGATCGTTTGAATGATCAATTAATTTATAATTTGTGATATTTTTAATGTAAAAATTAATATATCCAATAAAGTTGTGCTTCGTTATTAGGAAGTTGATTTGTTTTTTAGAAAGATTCCTTTTCTTAGACTAAATAGTTTTACAATTACATGTATGATAGTAAAGTGATAAAAACTCTTCATAATACAAATTAATTACAATTCATTTTAATTTATTACTTTAGATTCATGTTTATAGGAAATGAAAGCGTGACAAACTTTAAAAAAATAATAATATACGACGATTCTTAAAGTAAGATAAAAGTAGTAACAGAATTAGTCAAGGTTTTATTGCGTTTTTTTAAATGTGTATAGGTCTTTTTTTTATTCCTTAAATATTTGTTTTGAACAGCACGATTTATCTACTACAACTCTGGCAGCCCCCAGGTATTGGGACGTCAACCCTCATTGTGTTTATTCTGCCCATTCGACGATTTGGTGGTCGTGGACTGAAAAAATTGAAAATAGAAAGATATTTCATTTTTGTAAATTTAGTTCTTAATTAAAAAATTTAATTACCCTGAACCAGGTCTATAATCTCGAGAATATCGGTTGCCATTGCGAGTTGAATCTGGACTGATAAGTGTACTGAAGCTAAGAACATGATTAAAGTAATTAGGTTTTATATTTTTGAGTTAAAGTTCTTGTTGAGATTATTTTATCAAAGTTTACTCACAATAGTGTAACAGCATTAATAAGACCGCCCAAAAATCGAGTTATGCTCCATGGTTTGGATTCCACCACCTGACCATCTACAATTGACAGATTATGAAAATATATATCCCTTTATTCAAATAAAATATGCTAAATAAAATCTAAATAAAGTTCCACATAAAGTTTCACTATTTCAAAGTTTATTAAATTAGTTTTAGTAACTCAAAATGTTTTTTTTCACACTTGATATACAAATTTCTTTACATTGACAAGCAAAACATAATGAAAAAAAATAACAAATTAAATTCAAAGCCAATATTTACTATAGAATAAAAGTGTGTAAGTGATAGAAAATTCAAGATTTTTCTAGTCATTTCCGGGCTCTAAGATAATGTGTGAAATTCATTGTTCTGTTGAAAATGTTTACGTTTTTCTCTTACAAACCTCCTGAAATATGAACCATTTTTAACACTTTTTTTCCACTTGACGTTAGTTCTCAGAGTTTTAATTCCAGTTATTGGAAAGTTTTACCGTAGTGAAACACACTGTAAACGATAGACTGCGACAAAGTGTTAATTTCTCACTACAAAACTTGTCAATTTTGTGAGTATGATGTAGTTACTGGTACCTGCTGGTACATTACATACTTACTGACATGCACTACAGCACCATTGAGAACCACTGTGCATAAGGGGTGGGGTGTCACGCGTATATAAACTGACATAATCATGCGTAATCATAAAGCTAATTCATAAGTACAAAAACAATCTCGCTAGAACTACGTTCCTATTTTTGATTGGATGATTTAAAACTATAGGCCAATCAAAAGGAATCGTTTTTAGCACGTGCGCATAACGGAAAGTTATTGTAAATGAATTGACCTTTATGGAAAATATTTCAAGATGACTTCTCCCAATTTCCAAGATAAAAGTGAAAATTTTAAGTGTATTTTAAAAATAATATAAGAGCTTAATTATAGAGCATTTGTATATTTATTTACTTCTCTAGTTCTTGTTTAAAGGTCTAATCCGTAAGTCGAAGTTTTCTTTTTCATGGAATTATCAAAACCATCAAAACAGCTGTGAAAATTTACTTATTGCAATGTCTACTCGTTATATTAAAAAAGTTTATGGGACTGATTTAATACCAAAACATAATGAATTAGAAGATACCAGTGACATAGAAGAGCCGATTATTAGAGATGTGAAACCCAAAAATTTTAATGCCTTCAGTTTAGTGAGTATTACGAAAAAAGATTGATTTAAATTCCTAACCTCTTAATAATTGTTTCTTCTTGTTCCTTTAAAACAGTTATTTATTTATTAGATTCTGCATACTGTAAATAATCGACTTTTTATTGATTTATATGTATTAAATTAGGAGTTTTATAATTGTTTTAGTGTTGTTTCATTTTCTATGTGAGATGTCAAATGCAACTAAATCTCTTTTCATTTTGATTGATTATGATCCTTTTCAGCATTTATTGTATTACGTCATATTAGATTTAAAAATATGTACTTATGAATTAAATGTCAGAAAGGTGTAAGTTATGATATAAATATTTATTCATCTTATTTTATTTTATTATTTTGTTTTAAAATTATTTTGCAGTTGAAAAACGATTCTGAAGAGGAAGAACGAGATGACAGTTATGACAACGAAATTGCTAGTCAGGATGAAAAGAAAGTGGAAGAAGAAGAGAAAAAGGAAGAACTAAAGCGTAAGAAAAAGAAACGGCACCGGAAAGCTCGCAATCAGAATTCTCAACAAAACGCAGATAGAACGAAAGTCGACTTAGATGAAGACGAAATCGAAAGAACAGTTCAAGAAATCAACAAGCTTCTTGGTGAACCGGTGCCAAGCACTAGCCGAGAAAGCACTGATGATTCAAAATCATTTGTTTTAAAATCTAAAGAAGAAGTTTTGACTGTGCAACATAAACATCTAAATCCATTGAACGAGCTCAAAAGGATTTTTGGAAGCAAAACGGTCCAAGCAGAAGAAAAGTTAGTTCTATTAAAGATGATTCTAGCCTCATTAATCCATTCTTGTTATTTTCAACCAATTTATTTTGAAATAATGACGTAACATTTGTAGCCAAATATTTAAATTGTAGCAAACAGAGAGGAAGAAGACGAAGTGGTTACTTAAAAAAAACGTGTCTGGTTTCTCCTCGAGAGAGTTGGAAGCCTATTGCCAAAGCAGATCTTTCGATGTCAATTGATCGTTCCATGGAAGCACAAGGCGGAATTCAATACTTTGTTTACGAACATGGCTTCTCATATCGACAAGCCCAGTTGAAATTTATTCAAGCTGTTGAAAGCTTGGACCACGAAAATATCATTGTAAAATAAAATTATCAATTTCTTTTACCTAGATTAAAAAGTAACAAAATTTTCTCTTAATTTTTATTCTTTCAGTCTATGGTGAATGTACATCCTTATCACGTAGATGCTCTTATCCAATTATCCGAGCTCTGCAAACTCAGTGAGGATCTAGCGACAGCTGCTCGTCTAGTGGAACGAGCTCTATATACATTAGAATGTGCTTTTCATCCTCTTTTCAATATCACGACAGCGAACTGTAGATTAGATTACAGGAAACAACAGAATAGAGCTTTATTTATAGTTCTGTTTAAACATTTAACATTTGTGAGTGGAAGAGCTTGTTATAGGTAATCCGAAAAAAATTCAGTTATTTATATGCTTAAATTATTAATTATACTTTGGTCAACTTTCATATTTGTACTGTTTATAGAACTAGCTTAGAGCTTTGCAAGTTCCTACTGTCCCTAGATCCAGAAGATGATCCAGTGGCAGTTGTTCTTATGGTTGATTTTTATGCACTAAGAGCTAGGGAATACGAGTGGTTTATCAAATTTTGTAATCTCTGGGAAAGTTCAAGAAACTTAACTCAGTTGCCAAACATTGCTTACGGATTAGCTTTAGCTAATTTTCGTTTGGGAAACTTAGAAATGGCGAACGAACTTCTTCAGAATGCGCTTCTTATGTTTCCTGGTGTTCTAATGCCTCTTTTGGAAAAATGCAGCGTTCAAACTGATTCGAGGGTATATAAGTTATTAAATCCCAAAAAATAATTATACAAAATTATTTTTAAGACTGATTATCATTAGTAATTATTCAAAATAATAAATATTAAATTACTAGGTTCAAGGCCACGATTTTTTCAACAGTAAAGTTTCCAGTACGACTCCTCCTTCTTTGGAAAAACTTCAGGATTTATATGTAATTCGGTCTCACCATATTTGGAAAGAAGCCGAGATTTTGCCCTGGTTAGAAAAACAAGTAAATGCAGTTTTGGATCGTGTTGAGGCCAAAGACGAGGCTGTCAAGTTTTACGAAGTAAAACGCAGCAAACGATATCAAGGAAAATTACCAAGAAACATACTTAGACACATTATACTTTCTGATCTAAAAGGTGTCACTATCGCTGATGCGGAGGTAATTTTTTAATGAAATTATGAATTAGATTTTTCCAAGTTGGATATCCCAATCGTTTTTCCATTTTCAGACTCATCAACCTCCAAACAGTGGACCAATTTTGTCGCACGACCCGCTGCCTCCACTTGATTCCATTAATATTTACTCTAATCCAAGAACTTTAAGAAGGACACAGGATACTTCATCTAACATTTTGTCTTTATTTTTTACCTCCCTTTTCACGGAAGTGGGAGAAAACATACCCGGTTTAAATGGCTTTTTTGCTGCGTAAGTTAATTGTATTTATAATAAAATTATAAGTTAAAAACCAACTAATTATAAAAAAATTATAATCACTCTTTCTTTTCAGCGATGAACCTGATGAAAACGCATAAGAGAGCGATGGACACTAAGGTTTATATAAGCTTCTCCTTGTTGGCTTGCCCATCAACTTTCACATTTTTTTTTATACATAGATTACCTTCAACGAGCTTTAGAAGGGAAGGCACATATGAACCTTTTTGTACATTTTCGGGTTTCGTAGAAAATGTGAATTTCCAAAAAGCTTTATAGTTTTAGTGTAAATACGTAAAGTATTGTTTGAAATCATTAATTTCAGCAGACTCGAGTACGTCTAAACTTGAGAATTGAATCATTGTAATTTGCAAGGTACGGAGTTTGAGATTGTAATATAACAGTTTTAATAAATGTCAGTGTCTAGCCTTATTTCTAAAGAATCCTAGCTACAGTAACAAGTTTTGGCAACACCCACGCAATGGGAAACGTGCCCATTTTTTTACATCTCTTTCGAAAATTATGAGGAGTTCTTAGGTTGTTGAAAACAGAGATATTATTTCAAAAAGTTGATTCTTTTAACACACGCTTCGTATGTACAGATCTATACAATCGTTCCATAATTCACTTATCAATTTAGTCTTTTGTGAAATAATAATAATTATAATAACTTGATTATCTAAAGTCCCTTTTTAAATGCAGCCTTTGTTTTGTTACTTCATTAAATCATCAGTTAGTATCATGAATCATGATGTAAGACTTCCTGTGCGTTCACTAATACTCTGGACAGTTTTACGTAAGAATTAATTGCACGATTTAGTGACCCGTTTGATCGTTTCTCGACTACGTTCTGTAGTTTCCCGGAATGCAGAACAAACGAAATGCAATTAAATTCGTTTAGGTAGGTCCATTAACGCTTTATGATTGCTCGGTTTAGCGCACTGTTTTACGTTATTCTTCTTTATATCATGCTACGGAAGGCTGGATTGTAGCGGCAAATTCCAGGACCGTATTCCTGGTAGGCTTGCTTGGTGTGACAAACTTGGTAAAATTCTGGATCGCTAGCTAATAATGCACCACCGTACCAAACTGCACAACGCTGTTTGTGGTGGGATAAGACACGGACGTCTATTGGCTTTGGCTGAAATAAAAAATTATTTTTAGTTTAGAAAATAATTTGAATGCTTTATTACAAAAATAATCAATAAACCGATTAAAATTCAAGATTTCTAATTTTTTAAAGAATTTTTAATTACCGTAATGTGGCCACCGCTGAGTTTTTGGCTCAGCTTCAATCGGGCGTCAACTGTTCTCTTTATATCTCGTTGCAATCGCCTTCCGAAATCTTTGAACATTGTGGATCCACCGGATAATACTATATTATTATACAAAGGCCTTCTAACATCTATGGGGCAGTTCTGAATTACATCGTCTACAATTTCACTGAGGGGTGTTGTAAAGTCCGGGTTTGAAAACTGAAAAGGAACACGACATTATTGGTAAGTAAAATTGTTTTATTTCAAAATTATGATCAATGATCAATCTTTTATAATTTATAAAAAAATCCAATAAATTTTAATCACAAATTTTGGAGACTCTATTTTTCCTTTGGAAATCGTAATTAAAAAACTTTAAGGTACAAAATTGCACGTTTCTTGAACTAAAGTGTTTAAATTTCCGTTTTCAAATTTACGAAAACTTTAAATAAATTCAAAAAAAGTGAAATAAATTTTAGTAAATAGTTATTTATTTCATTGTTAATAGATTCGCTATTAAATATAGTAAATTCAAAAGATTGTGTACCTCAGGATGAAAAAAAATTTCTGGTCCGAGAAATCTTTCATAACCGACGTCGACTGTGAAAGGTTGCTTCGTGATATTGTTCACGCCTTCAAACTTCTGAAATTTACTAGGGTCAGAGTCAAATTTTGCAAACTCTTTCGCAATGTCAGGACAAATGTAACAATATTTTTCTTTGATCGTCTTTGCCGTCTCTAACGATTGTTCTGGTGGAATTCCTACTTCGCGCTCTCTTAGAAGACTTTGAATGAAATACGTTATGTCCCTACCCGCAATTGGTATATGTTTTATACAACTTCCTATAACGAAACCTTCTGCCTGTAAAGAATAATATTATTATTGTATTGATATCATCATTGAAGAATATTGCACCATTGAAAAAAATATTATAAAGGATAAATTATCTACATATTTTATTAATTATTTTTTAATCATAGTTTCGCCGTTTCAAATCTATAGTTTGAGGTTTAAGTATGATTAAGCACGGTTAGAAAATCGCTGAACAAACATATTGGTCACTACTTCAAAAAATGTTAGTACTGATACTTAAATCAATATTCTAGAAGAAAAATATGCACTTTACTAGAAAAAAATGAGAAAAAATAAATTAAACCTTTTTTAAGTTTTTTAATCTTTTACGGCATTTTAATTATGAGAATAAGTTAAAAATGTCTTCATTAAACTATGAAGTATTTCTTGAATCATGACTTACATTTACTTAGATATTTAACTTAACTAAAATCATTTAATATTATTATATCAAGATATTGGTCTTGATAGTGAATATCTTTACTGTTGATAAATCTTAAACCTTTGGAGTCTTTAAACTATAAATGGTCTAATTTACCACTGGAATAACGTGGGTGACTCCGTCGCCACTGTCGACGACGATGCCCGTTAGACTTCTGTCCTCCAAGTTTTTTGCAGTCCATGAAGCAGCTAAAGCAAGCACTGCCTGTACAGCTATATACAATCCAGAGACATTAAAGGATTCGAACATTATTTCAGCAGTGTATTCCCGATTTTCAGGAGTATTGAGAGGTGGCTCAGTCAGGAGGAAATAATGATCTTCGGGCTCAGCCCTGAGGTATTTAAAGATGCATTGTTGAAGGAAACGTTCCATTAGATCCCAATCCTCCACGATACCATGCCTTACTGGATACTAAAAGAGAGATACATCAGTCGGTCAATTTTATGCCAGAATTTAAAGTTTTACAAAATTTAATAAGTAATTACAATTTTCTCCAAAAAAATAAAATGTTTGCATTATTAAGGTACATTTTAATTTATTGTATTTCATTGTGAAAATATATTTCTACTAGGAAAACTTACTTTTACAGCGTATCCTGTAGCTTCGAAAGCTTCATCTCCGATGTAAAAGTCGAGATCATCGACTCCTTTTGTAACACGCCTGGCACTATTGTCTCCAACTTTTGCTGTTTCTTTAATTGCTATTGCAGAAGGTATTACTAGTTGAGGTTCTTTATTGCTAGCAAAACCTAACTTCGTATACCTGAAATCATAATAATAATGTAATATAATATTTCAACTAAAATTTATCTTTAATTACACTTATGATCGACAATATATATATGAAAAAGAAGGAAATACTTGTCAAACAAATTGGAGTAACATACAGATTTTATGGCTTTGAATGAAATTATTTCAATCTAATAAATTACTGTTCAAGACCTTATTTTATTGTAAGCTTTTGGAACAATATCATTTTTTCTATCAACTTAATGGAGATAAGTTTTTATTTAAATACTTTAGAGTAGCTTTAAATTTAGCTGAATAACTAAAATAAAATTTCTATTTGTTTCTTATTTTATTAAGAAAAATAAAAACACATTAGAAAATAAAAAATGTTTACGACATACGGTGTTTATCATCCTCTTAATTTCTCTATACATTTTTATTGGAGGGGGGAAGGGACTTTTGCTTACGGTTAATTTTAATAACTTTTTTAAACTGCAACTTTGAAGTGTTTCATGTTAGCTATGAATTGGATTCAGATTTTTCCACCCATTTAGGCTAATTGTATTTTCACAGTAACACGCAGTAATACCAACAAAAAATTAATTTGACGGATACATTTTTTTCAAAATTACTTTCATTTTATAGCTTAAAACTGAATTAAAAATGTATGAAATATGAAAAATGATAACACTTTAATTATTCAATCTATTAATCTGAAGTTAAAACTTACTATAGAATTCAAATAATCGTAATAAAAAATTTGCGTTGCAAACTTGGATTAGTCTTTTGGTAGTTTGGAATCAGTTATACTTCGGCATTTCAAAAGTGAACATTTAATCTCGAGGTTTTTGCTTTAAAATGTGCTACTATCATCGTATTTTGTTAAACTTTAATCCAAGTGTTATAAAAGAGGCGATGGTCAACAATACTTTCTAATAATTTCGAAAAAGTGATGCATATTTGTGGTGTTTTTAACAATTGTGAGTTTCTGTGAATTCACCCTTTCTCGTCATCGCGATCCCCCCACGTCATCTTTAAAAAATTGTTTCAGTTTATGTTTTAAATAGTAATTTTTAAAAATTTTATGTTTAAATAAGAAAATACGTCAATGCAGTGAGTTTTAAATATGTTTTGTGCGGTTTTTTAATGATTAGGTTATCATTATCGCATCCGTTATTTGCGCGGGAAATTAAGGGTGAATATTGTGACTTCTCATAATTCCGACACCAATTCTGCGAATTTCGATTGCAATACAACTTTCCAGATTGGTAAGTCCTAGTGAATTTTATGCAAAAAAATACTAACTTATATAATAACAAAGTTCTTTAGTTAAAATATATTCAAATAAACTTTAAGTTTGGAATCGAGATTTGCTTGAATTTATTTAATTCAAATATTTCTATTAAAAATCGAAGCAATAAAACCAAAATGTCGAAATCGGCAAGAAGGTCGGTTTTAATTTTTTTTTATTTTAATTGCATAGTGACTATTAGTTAAACTCAATTATTTTAACAAGCGAATAATCTTTCCAATTTAATTTTATAGCTTAGGTCAGGATTTTCTTATTCTAGAAACACACAAACTGCGTGTTGATGAAAATTCAAGATATTTTTACATTTTTTGACTATCATTTTTTGCACAATGTTTTTCTCGTTTGAAAAAAAAATAATTCTAGCCCAAAATTTACAATGATCCTTTTTTCAAAAATAGGATCACACTTAAATAATTTTGAAACTAAATTTTAGGTATTTTTTATATTTTATGTCTGGCTCATAGTCACAATTGAATGAGTGTTAGATTAATTATAACATTTTTCGAAATAGCTATGGCGTTAAATATAGTTTACTCTGGAATAAATGCATGGATATTTAAATGAATAGCACCAAAATAATTTTAACTAATTTAGGGAACTTGAGCAAAAATTAAATAAAATACACGTTTAAGGAATTTGAATTTTGTTTACATTTCAAGCAAGAAAAGTTTTCAACTGTAAATTTTCAAACTTAAATCAATGAAACTTGAAAAAGAATATATAATAAAATATTATTTATTTGTAAGGAGATATCCTATTATAAAAAATAAGAAGATAGCATAACCTCAAATATAGCACCTCCCAAAATCTATTTTCCAAAAGAATTTTCCAAATTTCAATTGTTGCTTACACGTGATTCTAAACTCCTGCATTCTGAACTTCAAGATCGAGAAGTTTGGCAACAGAAATATTTTAATTTACTCTGAAAAATGCCTACAATGAATAGGCTCGATTATGTGTGTCAAACAGTTAAGTAACAAAAGTACATAAATTATTTTATCGATTTAAAGATATAAATATAATTATTTATAGGGCGAATATTATGAGAAACGCCTTTTGATATGATAAGATTAATTTTAGACCGGATTTTTAATCAAACCGGACGACGAGACTCGCCACTGACAAGAGTGAAATGATTTCAGGGTTAATCATTTCCTAGCCTAACCGCGATCATGGGAATTTAATTTTCAGAAACAATATGAATTCACTTACCCTGTGCCTACATCTATAACACACGCGGGTAGATGTCCAAGCGGCATGATGTTTTATTTAACGAAGAAGCTCGCCCGTTTTAATTTTTCCTTATCGTTGACGAGTCGTTCGTTAACCACCACAAATACCACTAAATACCACACCTCCCGTACCACCATATACTACGAATTGCTACGAATCGAACGAAGTCATGAAATAAAATCACGCAGTCACGTCACGCGAAGCGGCGCTGCAAATTTTCTTTTTTACCGATCGACTCATGTATTTTTTACCGACATTTTTCATATTTAAACTGATTTTATATATACTAATTTTAATATTTTACTTCTTTGATTCGTCCTAATTTTTCCTAAACTCTATCTTAAGAAAAAATTAGATAAATTATATGATTAATTTAGATAAAGTTAATTTATCAGTCAAACTGTCTTTTCCCTGATTTTGTAAAACTGTTTGAATTCTACTTTCTCGTAGATTTAGAAGTAGAATTTAAACGTTTTAAATAAATTAAAAAAGTAATTTATTATAAATTCCTGCAAAAAAATCACAATTGTGGTTCATTGTATTTTTTTATAAAAACACCCATATCTATAAGGGTTTATCTGAAAACTTTTTATGAATAGAAACCTATTGATGACTAATTAATTCTAGTATCTTAAAAAATAAGCAAAAAGGCATTAAATGTATATTTTTACAATGTTTTATTCATGTTTATTTTATATAAAACAAATTCGGTTGATTATACTTTACATTCACTGGCATTTGTATTGCATATAAAATATTATAAAATATGGCAATGTTATTTATAACATAAGAGATATATTTATATAACAATAATGGCAATAACAGATTAGTTAGTAAAATTCTTTTCTTAATGTTCTAATGAATTAATGGCACTCATTATTAAATTAGGTGTCACTTAAACAAATTATTTTTCATGATAATAACCCTAATAAATGCGACAAAAGTCTTCATAAAATTCTCACGTGCTTAAAAAAGCACTAATATCGATAGAAAATAATGGTTCACAGACCTAGTTAGAGAGCAGTATATATCAACAGATCTTCAAAAAGAATTCATAAAATTGTCAATATAAAATTATTCATTTACTACAAAAACCTATTCGTAATAGAAAAATATATATTCATATACAAGAAAGACATTAAAAGCCTCTATGGCACAAAAGTATAATACTATATTTTTCTAATTTGTGGTGTTCGACTCGTATTTAATTATAACTTCAGTATTTATTTTCTGAATTCTGAATTTAATTCTGAATTCATTCAATAAGCACATATTATAAATCCTCACGTTTTGGCAGTTTATTATTTGTTTCTATCTTCGAAGCCACAATTTTCGAATCTTCAGTATCACTTATGTATCCACTTTCACCGGTATAGTGAGTTGGATAGATAAGAAGAGGAATTGTTGAAAGTGCCACTAAATTTCTTTGAGGAAATTGTTCCTTCCAAATCATTCTGAAATAAATACATTTTATTTTGATGAGGATTTAGTTTTAAACTCAAAGAATACAAATTAGGTCAGAATATCAATTATTATTCACCTGGGATGTTTATCAAATAGAATCGGCAGGTATTCATCCACAGGAACCATGTTCTCCAAAGGTTTTGCTGCTAATAATTTCCTAGCTCCTCGAGCAGATAAAATATAACCCAGAGTCCAATAACTGTATCCAGCGTATACAAGATATTGAGATCCATCAACCAAGGGTTCCTCTTGTTCTTGCAATCGTTTTCTTCCCAAATACCTATTTATATCAAGTTAATCAGTTTTTTAAAACATATTTTGATTTCGAAATCTAAACAATTATTATCTTTACCAATACAGTAACTTACACAAGATCCCATTCCACATTTAGTTTCTGGAGTTCATGTAATACAAAATCTACTTTCTGCCTAAAAAATGGTTCAAACCGTACGTCATCTTCAAGTACCATTACGTGTTCGTAATTATTTTCTATTACCTATGGATGTATTTAAAGATAAAAAAAAAAATTTAGTTTCTGAAAAAAGTTGTATTCATGATTATTTAGATATATTTTTCTATACCTTTTTCCATACTTGATAATGGCTCAGAAAACAACCAATTTCTCCCATAGTCATAGGTCTGTAAAAAGCTCTTGTTATTTATGCTAATAAATTCTTCTAATCATAATTAATTTCAAAAATAAAAAAAAATCGATTGAAACAGATCTAATACAACTATGAAATTATTTGTAGTTCAGAACTGTATCTTAATTTTCCTATTTAAAAATCGTTTAGACTAATTATTACTAAAATAGTATTTCAAATTGTAAGGTTTTATCTAATTAGATAAGGCTGACTTTATTAATTTCATTTCTGTTTAATTATCAATAGTATCGTCTATTTGATATTCTAATTAATTATTAATTAATATTTTGAAGAATTTAAAACTTTCCTGTGAAAAAAGAGATGCTTTCGACTGTGCTGAGATTTGAATCCGGGTCTTTCTTATAATATTTAATTAGCATGTTTAATTATCAAAAAAAGTTGAAGTAAAATAATGAATTATATTGAATCATACAATACAACGCAATAAAGGAACCCGGAACTCGTGCAATGACCACTTTAATTACACAATAATAATGGCTTCACTAGTACCATTTCATGCTTTTCACTTACCTCTTATGATAAGGATCTGTGTAACCTGACATCAATTTTATTCCCATTGAATCTAAAATGGTGTGATTTAATGTTCTGGAAAATTTAAAAATCATTACGTGTAGGAGTTTTAAATATTTATAAAAATCTTTCAAATCGATGGGTGCTAAATCAACTCGAATAACTAACACATCATATTAAAATCAAGTAAGTCTCAAAAACTGTTAAAAAAAATAATTCGTATATTGATACGTGCAAGTTACACGTTTTAAAAATCTTTAATGTTACTTATTTGTTTCTAAAACAATATTTGTGAGTTGCGTGAGTCTTCCTAGCATCCGTCAACATTTTCTGCGAATGAGTCAAAAATGAAACTTACCGTCCATCTACTGCGTCAATTACTTCTGCTTTTATCCCTAATTCGTCAAAACAAGCTTGCATGCGTCTCCGTCTTTCAGGTCTTCTTAATAAATTAATCATAAATACATTTGACAGCCACATAGTGTCTTTATCTGGATATCTAACGAATTTTCTTAAGCTTTCAGTTAAAGGCAAACTTTCTTGGAAACCTGTAAATTAAAAAAAAAATACTCGATTCGTTATTCGTAAAAAATCTTCATCCAAAATAATCTTAATTTTGGTCGTGAGATTAAATGTCGATTTGATTTTGGACGTTAGTGTGGAATTAGAATTTTGAATTTTTTAAGATTTGATTCCTTTTTTTGAATCTTATACATTTGTGATTTAAAATTTCTTCTCCTAGAAGTCCTAAATTCAATTTTTAAATGTATTTTGGTTCTTACTTAGAATTTCCAGTTTTATATTAGTGAGCTGCTGTTTATCGTGTTCAATACCATCTCTGTTTTCTAATGGCACCATGATAAACCCATAAATTTGATCGTTACAAACGTGTAATTGTACTCCTTTAAACAAAATTAATTAATTAAATAAATAAATAATAAATTTTATTAATAAATAGAAAATTGAATAAATTAATTAATAATATCTTGCGAACAGAAAATAACAGAAAATAATCATTTTTAATTACCAGAACGATTGGCTCCTAATGCAAAAGTTATGATGTCATCTATGGGTCCATCGTAGTCAACTAAATTTTCTGATGAGTAGCTCAAATGATCACTTTCTTCTCGTCTTAAATCTATTAGCACTGCGCTATGTACCATAGGAACCTCAAAACATCCTGATTCTTCTCTTTTGAGAATAGGTTTATAACGATCAGTTCTAAGATAGTAATAATCGGGTGTCATTCCAGCCCAGAAGTTACTATACATCCCATCAGATTTTAAAAGAGGTGCGACAATAGTCAAATTCTTAGAAACGAGATTGTTTAAAGTCCTTGGGTTTGTTAAAAATACATCAGCATCCAACATCTGAAAAAATTATTCTGAGCAATAATCCTAATTTTTATTTTAAATATACATATTTAGAGATCCAGTGACTTATCGGCGCTACAAATGCAAAATAAAAAATCTATCATTTTTGTAAAACATTTTGAGGTGGATTCTATGTCTCAAAAATAACATTTATATAATAATAATAAAATAAATAATAAAAATAATGAATAAAAAAAATAAAACTATACTCACAAAAATAAAATCAGCCCATATTTTTCGAGCATGATTTAATGCTTCTTCTCGCAATTTAATGACATGAGCAAATCTTTTAGGTGACCAATCGGCAATTCCTTTTTCATCATCAAAGCTTTCTGACCTGGAGTCAAATGCAAAATCCACAGCATGGTATTTCGTTTTTTGGTTTTCCAGCCAAGTATTTAGTATCTCAATCGAATCGTCGATATTTTTATCACTTTTAATCCTAGAATTTTTAAAACATAAAATATATTTCAAATTAATTAGTTGAGTTTGAAATTTCTGGCACTGCCTACATTATCGGAGAATCACTAGTCGCATATCAGATAGGATACGTTGTCGACAGGTGTCCTAGTAGACAATTTCAAACTCTTATATCGCAAATAATGCAAATGAATTCAATATTTAAAGAATTTGAAAATCTTTCTGTGGAAAAAAAGACGCTTTCGACTGCGCTGGGATTCGAGCCCAGGTCTTTCGATTAGCAGTCGACCGACAATCGAAAGACCTGGGCTCGAATCCCATTCCAAAACAATCCAAAAGACGTTTTGGATCACATTCGATGCAAATCGATCGGTTAAAAATTAATCCGACTCAATTCATTTCTTTTTTGTTCGATCCAAAACTTCAATTCGAATCAATACGAAACAAGTTTTTATTCCGTATAATTCCGAGCACGAAATGATTCCAATTGAAAATTCGGTTTGGATCAATTCGGATTCATGCTTATTTGAATTGAACCAAAATAAATCGAAATGATTTTAAATCGATTTGCATCGAAAATGATCCAAAATATTTTTTGGATTGGTTTTAAAACAGTTTTCTGAATCGCTCGGATTGAATTCCTTTCCAAAACTTTCATTAGGGTATTCATTTGTTATTTTAACAAGTTGCAATACACCAATAAAATACTGATGTGTTGTTGAATTCAAACGTATTTATTTTCAAAATATAAAACATTGGAAAATTTGAATCTTATTTATTTTTTTTAGTTTATTGTTCACATGCATTCATACATATTTATTAACATTATTTTTTGATTAATAAAATTTTCAATAAATATAATATTGTAACAATCTTTTTTCTCAACTGAAACTGAAACTCATGTTTTACATTCCCTATATTTAACAACTCGTCTTAAGTCTGACTAATACTTCTAGGAAATGAAAAATATGAAACTGTGCAATTTGTATGTACTGCCTAGAATTACGCATATATATATATAATGTGTGCATACATGTGTGATATATATACATATGTACGTGCGCGCGTCGAGCGAGTTGTGTGTGTGTGTGTGTGTGTGTGCATAACAATACAGTCTGTGATAAACAGAAATGGCTGGCCGGCACGTTGAATTTCGGATCAAGCTGATTTGCTGATAGTTGAAGTGTGATAACTGAAGCAAGCAGAAAAGCAAGCAACGAAGCAACAACTCAAATCGCTATAAAGAATTCAATTGTCTAAAACCACTGCGTCAATTTGTAATAATTAACAAAGACTAAACATAGCCGAGATTTTATCAATATTTTTAACATTGCAAGTAAAAAATCGCCAATTACAAATATTTATCTAACTTTTTGGATAAAGAAAGTGCAAGACCTAATCCAAAAAGGTATGTACATATATGTGTTAAGAACAAAAATGTTTTCATTATATTTTTAATACTCCTTTAATCTTTAAATTAAAAATTCTGATAAAAAAATTTTTGGTGGTAATATTTTTAACAGAATCACAGAACTAAGATGTTCTTGCGATTTCCATGTTTACAAAAAAGTCCAAAAATTTGCCATTTCTTGTTTATTATGGTTTAGCTAAATATTTATTGCATTTTTTATATCGAGGAAAATGTTTAAAATTTTATTATCGAGTTCTGTAAAGAAAAAATTGTAGATAAACGAACCTAGTTTTTAAAAAATATAATAGATAAATTCTGTTTTAACGCTGTAAATGCTTAATTTTTTTAAAAAATTGCAATTATTAGATAGTATTCAGATAACTTTTAAATATATGAAACCATTATTTTATTTTGATAACTCTGGATTTCAAGTTTATATTTCCCGCTCATAAATAAGGTTATATTTGCAATCGGCAAGAAAAATAACAAGAAAGTGCAAGAAATCAATGTTTTACTTACCACAGTGATATTCTATTTTTCGGGTACTCAAGATTTTCCAAAAAACTAAGGAAGTAGGGCAGAGTGTGGGCTTTATTTCGAACCAATATTGCAATTAAAATTGTCGGTTTCTTGATATTCTGACACCATATCTTTGCAGTTCGTAAAGCGAATAAAATTAAAACAAACTGCACGATATTCACAGTTTTCATTATTGCGATGCGTCGTTGACTTCTTCATCACATTACTAAACTGTTCTTTCACGTAGAATTGAATGAGAGAGAAAAGTAGGATGGGTAAAAACAGATGTATTATCGAGAATTTTGAGCAGCAGATGCAAGGGAACATGTATTTAGGGAGTCTTATCGTTTAATTTAGATAAACACGCGTGGGAGTTTACTCTGCCGATAATATAGTTTCTAAATTCTGATAATTATATTCAAATAATTGTAAAAAATCTGGTAATTTAGCATCTGAAAAATTTCGAGTGGGTTTCGCACTCATATACAAAATTTTTCCTCACAAAATACAAAGATTTCTTTAATCAAGAACCAAAATTCGAAAGGTATTTTTTTATTTTAGTTTCTGAATGAAAAAAATCTTCATACTTTCCGTAGAAAAATTGTTGTATATAAATTAAACCGACTCAACATTTATTTATTTTTTTAAATTTAAGAACCCAGTTTTAATTAATTTGGAAGAGAGTGGGAAATAATAAGTGATATACTTCAAATAATTTTACAATTTAAAACAATTTTTAATCCGAAAGTTCAAACAAAGATACTTGCTGTATTTGATTTCAAAATAATATTGAAAGATATCAATTAAGATTAGATGATTTAACGTCCGACTAATTTTCTTCATTGAAAACAGGAAAATGACCAACCTCGGACAATCTGGATGTTTTCTTCAATTTCAGTAATGACGTTTCGATGAACAATATGTCATCCTCTTCATATTTTTACATTCCCTTAGTGTTTAGTTTCTATAATAATTATAAAGATTATAAAAAAGAAAATCCTAAGAATAATAAACATAAAAATTATCCATAATATATGTATACAAGTATATATAAATCAAAATACCTGTAGCTTTAGAGTCACATTTTTTAACACACACATCACAACAAAGTATACATATATCGTCGATTGTTTTTCAAAACTTTAGTCAATATAAAAATAAAATTTAAAAACTTATCAAATAGTCGCATCATAACTGGAAATTCGTAGAAATTGTTAACAAAAAAGAGGGGTCAATAGTAATTCCAATTTGTGTCAAACTACAGTCCAAAATAATTATTACAAATTGCAATGTCAGATCAAAAGTTTTTATTATTTTCAAATTCTGAAATTTTTGAAAAATTGTAAATTCTTATATCAAATGTGTGGTTTCACTGAAACTAGTACAGGAATACTGAGAAGTTAATAAACAAACGAAACTGAGTTTTGTGTGTGACGATTTTTAAACAGTGCCGTAGTAATGGGAACCACTTAATATAATTAACTGGAAAACAATTTTATTTTTTAAGAATATAGAATCTAATTATATTTTGTTAATTAATTTTTATTCAAAAATAAATTTACTCTTTGAGCTGTCTTTTAATTTTATAAGATACGTTTCCATAATAAGGAATAGAAACTACACGTTATGTTTATTTATAAATTCTTTTGGATAATTATTAAGCATCAAAAGATTTTTAATTATTTCTGAATTTTCTGTATGAAATTTTTCATGTGACAGAAGTATTGCAGTGTCTACTAAATTTTTAATGATCGCAATTTTTCTGTGAAAAGGATGATGAGAGAAATACTTTAAATATCTACCAGAATACGTGATTTTTCTATACCAATTTGTTTCAATGGTACCATCTTCATTTTTAATTATCAAAAGATTTAGAAACGGAAGTTTGTGATCAAATTCTAATTCATATGTAAATTTTAAACGTGAATGATAAGAATTCAATTTTTCTATAGTTTCTTTAATCATGTTCTTTGGAATTATTAAAAATGCGTCATCATGTGTGATGAATAATTCTGTTTTTTTGTACAAATAATTTAGTTTCTTTCAAACTTTTGGCTATGGCTTTGTCAATTGCAGAGATATTTTGAGGATTACTTAAAAAGTTAGAAGTAGTGTTTAAAAGTTTGTGTTTACAAGTTTTTAAATTTTATTTTTGTATTGACTAAAGTTTTGTAAAACAATCGGCGATATATACTTTGTTGTGATGTGTGTGTTAAAAAATGTGACTCTAAAGCTACAGGTATTTTGATTTATATATATACATATATTATAGATAATTTTTATGTTTATTATTCTTAGTATTTTCTTTTTTATAATTTTTATAATTATTATAGAATCTAAACACTAAGGGAATGTAAAAATCTTAAGGGGATGACTTTGTTCATCGAAACGTCATTAAAGAAATTGAAGTAAACATCCAGATTGTCCGAGGTTGGTCATTTTCTGGTTTTCAATGATGAAAGTTATCATTTATATAATTAAAACTTCCATTGAATTTACTCAAGAGTAAAATAAATCATTTTGAGCAAAAAATTGATCAAACTGAATTTTAAAACAAAAAAGATTTGTTAAGTTATAATCATACAGGATTTATTAAAAAATATTTATAATAAAATAATTATAAATTTATGAGAATTTATTGTGTCTCTCTGTATATTTCTATATAAATATAATCTCCCTTTAATATTTAATTGAAAAATTTTTAAAAAATTCTTTTTTATTTGTACAGATGAATTCCAACCAATTTTTGGATATGTTGACTGAAATGACAAAAAAATTTGAAACCGCATTCACTTTTCAATCAAGATGTGATCCAAAATTAGTTTTGAAAATAGCATTAAGCTGCGCTAACAACGATGTAAATGAGCTATTGGTAGAGGTTTTGGAGATGTTTACGCTGTATTTAATGAGAGGCACAAAAATTTCGAAAATGGGAGCCAAAATGAACAATTCTGGTAAAGAGCGACTCAAAATTTTAATCCAAAAGTATAAACTAAAGGACCATGCAAGTGCAGAAGAAATTGCAAGTGGGAAGGCTTTGTCTCTCAACAAATTAATCTCTGCGTTTCCTTATCAACTTCTGATTTTAATGAAAAATAAAGAATTCCCAAGGCCTCTTGGCCAAAACGTTCTAAGAGAAGCAAACGCCTCTGGTTTTCCAGAATTTCTCAAAACTCCAATCTTTTTAAGCGTAATCCCTCTCCCACGTAAACCACGTACCAGGGGAATTTGGGCCATAGGTAAAGAAGGGATTAAAAAATGTTTAACGATCATTAACGGAGTTATTGCTTATTCATTTCTTGAGTCGTTTGTATTAAGTGAGTGGGGAAAACAAAAGGTTGTAATTGAACCTTCTATAATTTTCTCGAATGTAATCAGCGTGGCTCAAAATATTTTAAAATCAGAGTTTATAACTCAAGACATGAAAGAAACTAATTTCATATCCATGTTTCAGGATGAAATTGATATTTACTTTGAAAAAATCGAAAATTTGATCAATTATACGAATTCAAAATATCCTGGGTTCAAAAGTAATGTGGCATGTCATTTTTATTATGATGTAAAGTTAATGAAGTTCGATTGCAAAGCGAAGACGTTATGTCGCCACATAATGCGCTGATTTTTTTATTAGAGAGCATAAAGTTCTTTGTTGCCTTATCCATTTTACCCCAGCGTTTCTTTTCAAACAAGCCGAAAACAGTTTTTTTTGCTATCTACAAGTAAATTGATTAGTTAAAATAATTCATATCTTAGCCTAGATGTCTGATCTAGCTTTTATGTGATTACTTAAGACCGATATTTTATCATCAATATATCGTTCGACGAATGTAATGCCTAAATATAGTTTATATGGTATCATTGTACTGAAGTATGATTTTAATCTGTTTATGTCAAAAATATATAGATAAAAAAGTGAATGACTTCATTTAGTAAATTGAACAGATGAATAGTTTTTTTAAAAATACAACTTTTCATAACTATTCATACATTTATTTAATAAATTCTATACAAAAAGATGGCACGAGAACGATAGATATTTACACTGACTTAAGAATTTTAAAGTACTAAGTGTCGTACGAACTATCAGGTGGACTCAGCAACTTTAGAATGTTCGACCTCTTCTTTCGAAACACTTTTTTGATCACCACTGATTTTTGGTTTTTTTTTCGAAGCATAACTTAAACTTACATTGTCAAATTCAAGAAGCATAATTCCTAAGTCACCACTGTACCTATTTTTTGCCACTTGTAGATACTTCTTTCCACGAATACTAGTGAGTCTTTTATCTTGGATAATTAATACGTTGTCTGCTTCTTGAGTAGCTTTGGCACTACCAAAAATGGATGAAACTGAAAGATCTTCGTCATTTCGTTCTTTTCTTGGGTGAATCACCAGTGTTACATGGCAGTTATATTTTGTAGCAAAAGTACGAAAAGCACCTATAATTCTATCTTGTCTCCAAAACCTTTATGAAAAATTGTTATTAATTTTACAAATTTATCAATATTACTCAGAAAAGTGTTGGGTCTTTAATAAAAATAGGCTTGCCTATCCATGTGCTTGGATTCATCAGACATCCCCATCATAAACTGTACATTATCGATAATAACGTGAGCGATATCGTGAACGTATGTGGCATGCTCAACAGCCTGTAATTTAAAAGTTTATCAATTTAATTTGAATTCAAGTTAGATTAAAATGATATCAAACAAAAGTCTATCCATCGGTTAGTAGAAATCAAAATTACCTCCATAACAACTTTAATATTCTGTTGCCCATGAAACGTCATAAAATAAATTGGCAGTTTTTCGAAAGCATCAGAATAAGAATTGAAATTTTGTAAATTCTCTTCCAATGATACTCCTACCATTTGTTGTAGCATTGTCCTGGCTAATCTTGCATTTCTAATTTCAAAACTTCCCCAAAGAGTGTTTACTCCCTGCATAGCCAGATCCAAAGAGTATTCACTAATAAATGTCGTTTTCCCGCATCCTAAAAACATTTATATTTTTAATGATTCATTTTTTAATACTAATTTATTAAATCATTAATTGTTTAACCTGTGGGTCCTGTCAGTATCGTAAACTCGCCTTTTCGATGTCCTTTCAAAATGCGATTTAAGGTCGGATATCTTTTCCACTTTACTCCCTGAACTTTCTCAATATTTTGCAAATCACTCAACACGTCCTGCTTTATACTGTTAAAAGTCGTAATGCTTTTGTGCCAAATGGGTTGGGCGTTTTGTATAATAGCTTTCAAGTCAAATTTTCGTTTCCCTGCCTCCTCAGGTCTCGGTTGTTCATCTATCGGTCTCACAAAAAAGCAACGTTTTTCGTCGAGTTTTTTGGCAAAATTTCTCGAAACGTCCCAGCTTGTTGCATCATTTCCAAACCACAAAATTATTTTCACGTACTTTTCTAAGCTGGGAAGAAGCTCTTGTGGCAAGTTTTTCAATCCATATGGTAAACAAATTATTACGGGTGCAGATTTCTTGGCGACGAGAGCCAAGAGGTCGTGAATTGTTGGAACCAGAATTGCATTATCATCTGACTTTGCATTTTTTTGCCTGTAGACTATTAATCCACTGGTATTGAAAGGTGGCTTCGTTTCGTCGAATTCACGATTGACTGAGACAAGTTTATAGCCTACGACTCGAGAGCCTAATTCCACCAAAGGAAAATACCATAGTTTTGATTCTAAATTGTAGACACAATTTAGTTGAGACATAAACTCCCGAGGAACAGACTAAATACCAAAAATATATTAATTGTATGTTAACACTTTAAGAGGCAGATTTTACTACAAAGGAGAGTTAAATATTTCTTCTTTTTATTAAATATTTTTTTGTTAAATTTTATTATTTTGAAGTTGAGCAGAAAATACATAATGAAGAAATATTTTGCTCTATTTAATAACTCAAGTTTCGTACTGGGAAAGAAAACTCGTCCTGGATTTTTTCGTACAAATCTTCTGAAAGATCTGAAACATTTAGAGATCTATCTTTTATGGCATTCCATTCGCCACTGAAGTTCTGTACTTTGTTAATTGATTTCCGAAGTTCAGAAAAATCTTTAAGGATTTTTCTCGATTTTTTTTGGGCCAGGTACTTTTCTAAGACATTCCAGGGTCCTGTATGCCTGCAGCTTTCACAAATAAACAGACCTGGAAATATAATTTACAATCTTGTTTTATAGTGTTTGAATAAAAATCAAGTTGTTTACAAAAGTGTAAATTTAAAAAATAATATTTTTGAATTTAAAAGGTCTATTTGCAAACTTTGCTCAATACCTAAAAATATTGCTCAACTTTCAAAATGTATGATTGAAAATTTGAAACATTTAATTGAATGTGTAATGCAAAAAGAAACAATATTGGATACCTGTTGTTTTGTTTATGTAATTCTTCGATTTATTTTCACATAGAGGACAATCAGCAAGTAAGCACGTGTGTCCTTCCAAAAACGAAACATTGCTAGCTTTCAATACCCTTTTAATTTCCACTAAAGAAACTGCAGATACATCGTCTACAGCATCATGAAAGAATCGTCTATTAGAGTAAATTTTTTTAAACTTTGATTTATTACTGAGAAACTGAATTCTAAACTGAATAAGTCCTCTTCGAACTAAAACCACAAACATTGCACTTCGGTTCAATTACAACACTCATCGATGCAAAAAAAGTAAAAATTATCACAAAATATTGTATCACTTATTTATTTACAATTTTTTAAATCAATTGTTCTGTGTATCATCCATTTTTACATCGTTTTTATCGTTTTCATTTTAATCTGCTCGTTTATACAACTTTCTAACCTCACTTTTAACATCACTTTTAACATCACTTTTAAAACCAACAGATAAGTGCATTTTAAGATATACTCAATACACAAGCAAGTGTAAAAAAATATACCATTCAAAAATCCTGAAACAGAGTGTCATAAATATTAGTTTGTCATTTATTAATATCATAATTATACAGTTATAGTTAATTTGAAAATCATGCCGACAACAATGCTTGTTTCCTACATTCCCGCGCTTTCCCAAAGATGACGCGAGATTTTTAATTCTTTATACACAAATAGACGCATTACGGACACTTTTTATTTTACTAAAAATAAAAAAAATGAAATTCAAAACCGTTTTTTATTTTAAAATATACTATGAAATATTGTGCGCACATGTGTGGATAAATTACCGAAATAACGCCAAACTTCCAAAGACCTTGCGCATGTCGCACCTTACGCACGTGTGAATTCATTTTGCCTACACTGTTAAACAGCTGATTGACCATTTTAACAGTTTTTACTAAATGCCCTTGACAGGGCAGAAAAGTTGATATTGCAGTCTTTAAACTGGTAAGTTCGGCAAATTCGTTATATTATTACAATATTTAAGATCCTTTGTACAATAATTTATGGAATATTGAAAAAATTACTTCCTATTTTAATTGGAAATCATAAATTTCTATGAGAATTTCATACATAAAGATTTTAACAAATTTCATCTTATGAGCAAAAATACTTAGTATTCTGATGGTTTTGTCTCTATAGTAACTTTAAGCAATTGGTGGAATTGCTTCGACATTAATTTTTTTCAGTTTTGTCATCTCTGATTCTATTATGTAATGTTAAATATACATAACCTCACTTTTTGGTAGCAGGCAAAATTTTTGTTAATGTTACTTTATTCTATGGATTTTTTGGATTTTAATCGGTCAGGTTGTAATCAATTTAGAAACAGATTGTGAATTCTTTTTTAAATATCTGTTTTTGATTCTAAACTTGTGTGCGTGAGACACGTATCCGCAACTGTACAAAGTAAAACAATGCCATTTTTAATATAAAGCAAGAAGAATCAACTTTTAATTATTATTTTATCAATAGGCAATGCAAATGTTTACCACCTGATTATTATTTTTTATTATAGCGCATTTTGAAATTTGTAAATCAAAATGAAAAGATTCTTTCCATTATTTGAATTTAAAATATGATTTTCAGATTGATGGGTGCTGTAGAAAAAGGAATCGGGTACTATTTCAAACGGTACACCGTAGTTACTGTTTTTCCTCTCGCTACGATTCTTGCTATTTACGGTGATTATAGTCGTACTCAGAACTGGAAAAAATCCCAAAAGCAAAATGAGAATTGACAGCTATACGTTAATGTGGGCTAAACAGTACGCCATTATATTTGCAGGCTGTGCTTTTTCCATAATAGGTGGACTCAAGTTAGAGAAAATGGAGGCGAATAGAATGACCAGATTCAGGGACAAATCTTCCCTTTACGGCAGAACACTTGCACCAGGCGAGTCTCCTTCATGGCCATAAACCCTTCAATTTTGAACTTAATCTTGAGAATAACCATTCAAACAAAAAGATTATAAATAATGTTCAATAAACGTGCAGAATAACTTAACTGTTTTTTATAATTTATTCCTTGTACTTTTCAAACTTAGAAACATGTAATCTTCAAAAAAATGTATTTTTTAAATTTCATTCGCTATAAAAATATTGTACAAGAATTTGTATGTTCCTGCTATTTCAATAAGATAATTCAAACATATTTCCTTTGAATATTAAAGGCATTTTATTCAATATTTTACAAAAATGGAGTCACTAATTTATCACTTTTAATCATTAATTGTATGTAGTTGAATACAATCATAATTTTTATCGTATACAATTTTCATGTCAGTACTTTTACAGAAGAAGTATTTTGATATTTCTACCTAAAAATACTGAATTTCTTTACTTTTCCGCTTTTTTTCTTCATCGTTTTGAATTTAGCTGCTTCCGAATTTAATTCGAGGTTTTCTTTATCACAATTATGTACAGGTTTTTTATTTGCAGAATTATATGCTTCTCTTTTTTTTTGAAGCCAATTATCGGTCTCTGCACTCCAAGAGATGGGCCTATTTTTCAATCCTTTGACACTCTTCCGCTTTGTTTTAGCAGCAACTTCTAAATTTAAATAACCATACTTTTTATCTTCTTCATCCGATCTAACTAAGTTTGGTTGTAGATTTTTGACATTGTTATCAATAATCCCATAGTTTTGAAACTTCGTGTCTTTATCCTGAGAAACCAGAATATTTTCACTGACCTTCCGCAGAATTTTACTCTCCTCAAATTCTACTGGCGGGTAATCATGTTTCGGGCATTTTTCTTTCGTAATTACATTTTTATGTTCTATTTTAGGCCTCCTTTCACTTGCAGATCTTGAAAAAGCAGCTGGTTTTTTAAAAATAACAGGATCAAATTTTTTCGAAGTCACTACAAAAGACGCATCTCCAACATCAGCAGATAAGGTCGAGTCCAAGTCATCGTAGGAAATTTTGGGTTTCGGTTTACATCTAAGACTGCTATAAGCACTCAATTTAATTCCGTATTTTATATCTGAAGGGAGCGTTGGAAACGAATTTCTTGAAGGTGGATTCTTCAAATTTTCTTTTGGCAAATCATACTTTAACTCTGGTGCTCGAAGCCAAAAACTTTCGCCGGCAAAAGGTACACGTTTATCTGCATTTGCTACACTTAGAATGAAACCAGTTTTTGAGACTCCAGAACCTTCAGAAGATTTGGAATCAATATTCTTCTCATCGAAAACGTTTTCTATATTCTGAGAGTTCTTACAACGTTTCAGGTATAATTCTGCTTGCTTCATTTTGTCTTTGACCATTCGTTCAAGAATTCGTAGCTCTTTTTCTTTTTTGAAAAGAAGTCTTTCTCTACTTTGCAAGGCAATTTCCTTGTCTCTAAGTAAAGCTTCTCTTTGTCGCAGAACCTCGAGTCTCTGCAACCAATTGTCTTTGAAGATTTCCTGGCTCACATCTTCTGGTCTTTGAACAGCTACTGTGCAGCCATTTTTGTGACCGTGATAGCAAATTTCATCGAAATTTGTGTCGACAATTTCCACACCTTCATCTATTGACTTCAAACTACTGCATCTTTTTGGAGGCTTGGAAATGAGGCGATTGTTGTCTTGGTACTTAATTTTCGACAGTAATTGGATTGATTCAGGTTGGACAGTTTTTTGATCTAGAGTCTGTTTAGAACTTTTCGGATTCCTATTCAAGATACCAACGAATGGTTCGTCATAAATTAATTCGTCGATTTTAGGAAATGGCTTGCGAAAATCTGTAAATTTCTTAGTGTTCGTTTCATCAGGTTTTTTTTCTTCAATTTCATTTGCTTCGATTTTTTTTTCGTTTCCATTCCCCAGGATTATTTTTTGTTCAATTTCCTTTATGATTAATTCTTTAAAGCTTCCAGCAAAATCTACATTATTTTCTTCTTCATCTTTCTCTGTTACAAAGGATTGAGTTTGAATTTTTTCTTTTTGTTCTTCTTCTTGCATGAAATCGACAAGGCATTTCTTAAGACTAGAAAAAATTATGTTTTCATCAATAGAAGGGGATTTTATTTCATCTTCATTTTTTTGATTAGAGTAACTCTCAATAAGCTCTGGGCTTTTAATTAAAGTTTCGAAATCCGGCGCTTCTTGATATTCGTTAAAGCTGTTGATTGATTCTTTTTTTGGTGAATCACTGATATTTAGGTTTGCTGAAGATTCAAGTAATTCTGTATCAATTTCTTCTTGGGAAACGTTTTCTGCATTATTGGATTTATTTCCTTCAGTTTGATTCTCTTCTGCGTCCAGTTGTTCAATTATTTGGGATGTTTGTAATTTCAATTTGTCTGCTTTGACATCATCTATTTCGTTGATATTTGAATCTAGATTTTTGGCACTATTTGCTTTCGGAATTATGAAAGCCTCGACCCTATAGACTCGCGATTCTATTTTTGTTTCCATTTCAGCACATCACGTGGCCAACCTATAAATAATATGATTTTGTATTAAAAATTTAATTTATATATTTATAACTAAATTTTCTAATTGTTTCTAAAATTTAATATTTTTATAATTGATTTCTCACTCAATTCCATTTATTATTTTAGAAATAGTAAGTTTGGTTCAATCAAAACTTGATCCTTGTAAATATTTTTAAAATATCTTAATAACCGTGATCTTCACAAATATCAATTCTAAGTATATGTTAAAAAACAAAATATTACAGTTTATCAGCTTTTTTTTAATTTCAATAAAAATAAAAAATTATTAAAATCCGTTTAATTACCCATTAAATTTATTGAATTCTATTTTAGAACTATAAAGATTTTAGTCAACAAATATTTAATAATGTTTATTTAAGTGGAATAAATCAAATTTTTTTATTTTCATGAATCATATTTAAAGAAACCATTTCCAAATAACCTGAGTCATAAATAATAAGCTATAAAATATATCAAATTTTTTTCCAAAGAAAATCATTTCAAAGAAGAAAAAGTATCTTCAATCTTCAAAAATTAATTATTCGAAGTTGTAGCCATAATTAAAATTTTCTAACATTATTTAAATAAAAAATAAATTACTTTTATTTATTTTTATACATTAAACTAATGTTGAGTCTGGAAAAATAATATTTTGATTTTTGTTCTTTGTCTTTACTTACTCGATTTGTGTTCTTTCTGGAAATTTGTTCTTTTTCATAAATATATCCTCAGTTTTTAGGTGGTCATAGCAAATTAAGAAAATCACAATTACAATTTTATAGTCCAAGCGTTTTGTAGTTTCTATTCAGTAAAAAGTGTGACAGTTTTATTATTTCCACAACAATAGTACGACCGTTTGGTAACAAGTGTTTTGGAGCAGTTGGCTCGCAGGTGCATTCCTGGCTTTGACGTTGACCCAACAACGGTTTAAATCCCAGCAGGTACAAACGTAAAAACCGTTTCAAATCGTAGGATCCAAGCATAAACTAGTAGTGAAAAGACTAAACTTTAGCGGGAACTTTTCCTTTGATGCTGTGATGGTTTCATTTCATTGAATACCATAATTTACGTGCACGTTAAGCGGAAGGAACTTGAATGATCCATACTCTGTCTTTCTTTTTTTCGTGAATATCTATAGTAAAGAGAAAGACAGAGTATAGGTCTGTTGAATCCTTGCTCCTTACTTTCAGCGTGCATGGTCGTTTTTCCTGGACGAAAAATGGAATGAATCCTAAGAATATGAAAGCTTGTCTTCTTAGTATACCCAAAAGCGCCAAAGGTTGTACCCTTTAAAATTAGTATTGATGTAGCGAAAGTTATTAAAGTTATTTGAATATAATCAAAATTATTCTTTACATGTCCATACCTATTTGTATTGATCTTCATACGTATTCGATACGTGAAACAAAGAGCAAAGAAAGTTCCAGTTTCAATTGAAAAGTTATAAGAATTTAGATTTATATTTAGAACATTTCTAAAATCGACTACAATTTATAATTTGTAAATAGGCATTATAAATTTTGGAATTTTAGAGACTTAGAAATTAAAACATTAAAAAATGTTACCTGCTAATAAGAAATCTTATTGTCTGAAATTTGAGCTTTAAAAGTGTGTGAGTAAGGCAAAGAACTAAGACAAAAGATAATCTTTCAGAATAAAACAATCCTTCAAAACAAGCAAAAAATGTTTTGGACTAAGAAAATATTTTGGAGTAAATATTTTTTTTTAAATTTGTACTCTGAAAATTTCCTTTTGTTTCATGTAATTCTTTCGTACTTCTTTACAATTTATCTTTTGGAGCAGCTAATTAATTCACGTTTTATTTTACTTTTGGAATGAAAATGATATTGAAGTTCAATCAGTTTTTATTTTTTATTTTTTTGCTAATTTTGAGATGTCATTGCACAAGTTGAAAAGTTTTGTTTAAAACATGAAATTATGTTTTGGAAAGGAAACTCATTGAAGTTTCTCAAAATTAAAATTGTTTTAAATGAAAATATTAGTAAAAAAATAAGATATTATTCGAAAAGACGCAAGTAAGTTTTATTCAACAAAATACTGATAAAATAATAATGGTCCGTTTTTAATTCAGAAAATTGTTTTATTTTTACAGAATTTTCCACTTTAAAATATAGTGTACTCTTTCTTAATAGGTTTTAAAATTGCCATTTCAATTTTACAAAATATATCGAAACTCCCACAACGTACTTATTAATCAATTTTTTATTTTCTAGAAAGAAAATAAAACTGAATATTTGAAATTTTCGCGCCACTTTTGTGGGCTGCAAGTGCGCCGTCGCATGAAAATTGCTTGAACTTCGTTTTTCATTTTTAGGAATTTAAATGATTTCACCTGAACAATAATCTAGTAAATACCTGAAATGATTTTTGATTTGGTAATTATCCATATTAGAAGTACATGATAGTTTTTTTTGTCTAAAAGAAGGGAAGTGGTGTTCCTGAAATTCATTCCGATTGGTCGAAAGTTTCAGGAATGACGTCACTAGTTACAGAATGAGTAGATGAGTGGGAGGTTTATAGGGATATGAGAGGCAAAGAGAAGCGTCCCTTTGAGGAAATAATGCAGCTCGTAGTCGGCCATTGCTAGGGAGTTAAACTTCTGTTCTAGGAGATTGCAGGGACAACACACTTTCCCTTTCCGTGAGAAAAAAAACTATTTGGTGATTTCGTGTTTCAATTTTGGGTATTCCAGAATCGGACTATTTTAAACTTTATTTCAATTATGGAGGAAATTGAAGAAGATAAGTATATCCAGATGGATGAAAAAACGATTATTTTACACGCTAATTCTTCTGAACTGGCTACAAGACTTACTCCAACCGGAAAAATTAGTTATGCAAAAACGAGAGTATATACACAACGGTACCGGAAAGAATGGGAGAGTATGACTGATTTCAAAGGTAGGAATATTTAGTATTTTAGAAATAATTTATTGCAATAAGATTTAGTTGAAATTTACTTCATTTATTGAGCAAATGTGCACGTAATCGCGTCTTCTTGCATTATAAGAACCAGGTCCGTAGGCAAGCGCTTTGGAACCACTGCATAATTTTCGCGCCAAGTATGAAGTCACTAGAATTTTTGAAGTCATTTCATATGGGTCTTTATTTTATTTCACTATAAAGTTATTTTAACTCAACACTTATTCTCTTGAAGTTTGGCTATTTTGTAATCTTGTATGATTAAACTTTTCTGAAACAAATCATTAATCATCACAATTTATCTTTGTTGAAATATTGGCCATAGCAGTTTTATCATTTTTATGTGCAGAATATTTTTCAACTGCATATTCTATGAAAACAAAACCAAATTAATTTTATTTTCGGTAATTCACTTAAATTCTTTTGAACTCATCAGTGCGAAATTCTTTCAAAGGCAGTTAATTTGGTATAATTTTTACTTTCATAACGGCTAACTTCACATTGTGGAACACTGGTAGCACTGCTTCTATTATAAATTTAGGAGAAGTAATATTATTTTTCGAAAAAATGCTATTGGTGAAATATATTTTATTATGTAAAAGTAATTAAACTAAATATTCATATTCTTTAGACTCTAACCAAAGAAAACTTTATGTATGGTATTATATGAAAACTTGAGTAAATTTCGTGTACATTCTGAATAATCAATCTCATTGTCCATACCCACAATTGGGCAAATCTTTAGTATGATACTACGCATTTTTTTAAAGTTTCAATTTCATTGCAAAAATTTTTCAATTTTTTTAAAAAGTTTATATGAGTATTTTAGTCGTAAGAAATTCCAAGTTTTTACCCATGCATAAAAAAAGACATAAATAATCAAATTCTCCATCAAAGAAGCCCTTAGTTTGCGGAATTGTTTTATGTTTTTAGATCCAAAATAAATCACTGATGCCATTTGATTATGTAAAACTTTAAGTTTTTATTAATCTTTAGCATATTAAAAATATTTTTATCAATAAAATTTTTTTTGAAAAATAAGATCCCATTTATTTCCAATTGAACCAATACCACCACTGTTCCACGAAGTGAAGTTAAACTTTTATGGAAGTAAAAATCCCGTATGCGAGAGAATTAAAATCAATCTCGAATTATTAAATCGCAAGAGTTTGCGTTTATTCAAATCTGACAAAATTCTAAGAGAATTGCAAGGCGAGAGTTCAAATTTATTTGAATGATATTCAATGCAAAACAGAAAATATCTCATTTAAAAGATAGTTCCGTTTGATCTGCTTAGTAACGACTTCAAATTCAAAATTCATTATTTTTTAATATTTTTTAATAGGTATTTTGTAGAAAGAGATTTTACGTCCGAGAATTCAAATTTTTTCATTAACAATACTGAATATAATTTAATACATATGCGTTATTTCTATTTTTTTAAAAACTGATTAGTCCTTTATTTTCCTTGCTGAGTCAAAAATAAAAATAAAAAGTCTAAATTTTGAGACAAATCTTGTTTAATTTAATAATGGTGCTTTGAGAAATTATTGATAATAAGTTTTTTGATTTTCGAGGTTTTTTGAAATGGAATTTCTGTATGGTTTTTCTGACCAATCCACGCTGACTTCATCTTTATTCATTAAAAATACTTCAAATAAATAATTGCACAATCTTTATAATTTTTCAATCTAGGGTGGTTGTCTAGTGTTCCTTATGAGCCAACACGAGCGTTTTGTAAATATTGCAAGAAAGATTTACATGCTCATCGACTTTCTTTGCTAAAACACATGTGTACAATGAAACATCAAAGATCAGCTCTAATGTATCAAAACTCGATGCTTGCGAGAAGAAAAGAAATGAGCAAAAATTCTATGGATGACAATGAGGAGGAGGATTTCAGCGAAACTGATCCTGTCGCGGTAATATAATTTCTGTTTGAAAATATAAGAATAAATAGAATATAATAAATAATAATATTGAACCATATATCACTTTGAATAATTCATTTCATATTTAGGTAGGGGATCTTGAATACGCCATCGAGGAAGTTACTTCAGAACAATTGAATCTTCCTGAACACAAATATGCACGTGACGTAAGCGAAGAGGAGGATAACCAAACTCCTCATGTGAAACGAATTAAGAGAGAAATTTTGGTAAAATAACTTAATACATTTTTTATCATCTTATTCAATAATTTAATTTCTTTGTTGTTTATTCTATTTTATGCTTTGCAGGAAAGGAACAAAGACAAATTAGCTGAAGCGATGGCTCATGTCCATGGAGAAGCAAATGAAGAAAGTGTAGAGGATTTAGATATAGACGTTTCAGAAACTGTTGAGACTTCCGAACTTTCCGGAGATCTCACCGAAGCTCTTTCGGAGAATCAAAACCTTGCTGTAAGTTCTTTAGAAACAACTGAGGTAGATCACGTCAGTGATGATCAGTATTCGGAAAACGAACAAACCGGACAGGTAAAAAGGCATCTAAATATAATTTTATATAATTTTTTAAGTGAATGTATTGTTTTGATTATTCACAAATTTTGTTTTTTCAAAAGTTTGAATTCATAAGCGCGGATACACTAAATAAGAATCAAATGAAGAGGCAGATAAATATTGATGGAAATACCGTCACAATTTCACCTTCCAACAGCAAAACTATCATGGTAACGAGCGCGGGTAAAACCGTGACCCTAGCTTCTGGAAAAATAACTTCTGGCACTCAATTTGTCTTTAGCAAATTAAAAGAAAAGCCAAAAATAATTCCAGATAAGAAATCAATCTCTAAACAGCAAGCAGAAAATCATATTTCGACAGAATCACAGTTTACAGATGTGAATGAAGTGAAAAAAGTAATTTACTTTGACAGAATATATTCAAAGAAAAAACGTCTCGTCTATTTTCCCAAATATTAATAGAAATAAAAATTTTAGGTGACAAAACAGGTCAAACACTCTTCTGCTTCCACGCTCAAGAAGCCTTCTATTTCTACTCATGTCATGGACATGAATAGGGGCCTCCCCATTGGAGGATTGCAGGTCAGCTTATATAAACTTCTCGATGGAAGATGGACTTTCATAAATGAAAGGTAAACCACGATTATTAACTTAAATAAGGTTTTTCTTGTTTTATTTTGAATTTACTACTGTTTTTAATGTTTTGAAAATGTTCTTAAATTAGTATAAATTTTCATTTTTCAGTAATACTTCTAATACTGGCCGCTGTTGCGATCTAATAGACAACGAAAAAAATGCCCTCACCTCAGGCCGCTACAAACTGCATTTTGACGTAGATAAATATTTTTCATTAAGAAAAGTAGAAACTCTATTTCCTTTCATCGAAATCGTATTCGACGTTAAGAATCCATTGATCTCTTATAATATCCCTATTTTATTAAGTCCATTTGGATATACCACTTACCGCGGAACGGACCGATAAATAACCTTTTATTTTTTTAATTCATTAATATTTTACTAATATGTTACATATTATTTTAAGTTACTTTGTATTAAAACTTTCGATTCATATATTTGTATAAATCAAACATGTCTCTGTAAAGACTACAGATATTAGAGTTTGAAATTGACTTTGCATCGAGATAGTATTTAATGTCAAGAATCTTTTGATGTTCTAATATAGTTTTATATTTTTATGGTTAATATTAATGAGTCTAAAGTTTCCTCTGAAAATTGATAAGAAATTTGTACATTGTTGAATTTGGTGGCGTTATCTGATAAATACATACATTTTATCGAAACTATTAACGTTGTAAGTCACGTGATATTTTCTGTACTTGGTTAGAAATACGTCATTGTTCATTGTGTTTCCAGATAAGACCATCGGCCACTCGCTACATTTTTTAAATAAAAGTAGTGTGTCATTAACGTTCGTAGTAGGCGTTTCTAGTGCTCCAATACGAGTGATAAGATGGTAATGATTATTTTTTGTTTACTAGTTAAGTGAATAGGTGTGAAAATGCTTATTTAGTTTAGCATTGTAGTTAATTAAGAATCTTTCTCACTTGCTTTGCAGTTTTAACTCACTTTTATTTCAAGTTTAGGTTAATTCGTTAATCTAGGGAGAGTGGAACTATATTTTTGACTATTATGAAAATAACGAATAAAATTGTCAAAGAACGCTCTAATACCAGCTATTAACTATGACTCATAACCTGATATGTACAGAATGACTCTCAGAAATCTCCAGTCACTTCTCATGTTCTTGATACAAGTCGAGGCCGGCCGGCTGCAAATTTGCCAGTGAGTTTGTTGAAATTAATCGACGAGAAATGGAATTTGCTTAAATACAGGTTAGAATTGAAATATTAGTAAAATGATTCGCAGAGATCACAGCCTGTCTTCTAATTTTTTGATAAAGATCTCCTAAAGTATCATTAATTCAAAAATTGCAATAACATCCTTGTGAAAAATATATCAAGGAAATTTTAGTTCGATGAGAAATTTTTTACTGTTAAAGTTTTTAGTCTTAAGTTGAAAAGATTATAAATTCTTCAAGTTGATCTGATGAACATTCTAGAAAAAAAACTTTCAATTTTAATATAAAAATTTATAAAAAGTTTGATTATTTCCTTTAATCACAGTGCACAGTTATTTACATAGATAACTTGAAATTATCGGTAAATTTTTCACAAATATGGTGTGTTTTTGTACAAGCCTTATACTATTCGGAAAAACAATCTTCAACGTGACAAATAAAGTGTAAGATCATTCTATTCATAATAAAAACCAAACTAAAGAACAGTTTATAGGAGTAAGAAAAGTAGAAGTAAAATTAA
This sequence comes from Diplolepis rosae, assembly GCA_030998225.1. NCBI lineage: Eukaryota > Metazoa > Arthropoda > Insecta > Hymenoptera > Diplolepididae > Diplolepis > Diplolepis rosae. The sequence goes on from JAPYXD010000701.1 coordinate 10,365,690, forward strand.
TTTTAATGCATTATTATTTTTTATTGTTTAGAACTAATTCAAGTCAGTTCAAGTCTATAGCCATCTGCTAATATGTCCTTTATTGTCTTAAATTTTCAGCTAAAATAATTCATTTTTGTGGAAAAATCTAGGGGGAAACTGATTTTATTGACTTAGTCAGCTGTACTGCTTCATCCATAGCCTTAAAAAGTTATATATTAAAAAAAATATGGTTTTCAATTTAGAACTCTCTTAACAAAAAACATAAAACTTTTTGAAAAAACGCGAAAAAATTAATAAATAAAAAAATGAGGAAAAGTTAATAAATTTGACGAATGTCTTAAAAGTCAAACTAGTTAAGTCTTCCGAATTTAAAAATTTCGGTATCACAAAGTTAGGATTTTATTTTAACATTTGCACCCAAATAATTTAATGAAAAAATTTATTTTTTGCAAAACACCCACTAAAAAGTACTTCGAGCCCTTGTAGAGCGGTATTAAGCACGTCTATTTATAACCGGTGTTTTTATATTGTATCTTGTATCTATTTTCGTTCCTTAGATCCTACTTTTGTTCCTCAAGTCTGCTGAACAGCTGTGACAATATGGATTACATTTTTCCAATGTGCGTCATTGACACGCAGCCAACGTTTTTGACATGGTCACTACTATGATGCTAGTAATCAACTCGATTAATATAACATGTTCGTAGTACACCGAGCAGCACTGAGCAGTTTTTAAAGAACGCATTTTGCAAAAAATATCGTGTGTGTTACGGAGCTCGACATTGTTGGGCCTCGACCGATGTATTCACTCCACTTTGCGCGCGTCGGTTCGATTACGATTCGGCCTGAATATATCGGTCGGATCGGTCCTCGCCCCAAAAAGCGTGCCTCAGCTCCTAGCAACACAATATACTATTTTGCAAAGCTTTCTGGGACCGCGCGAGAGCAACAGTAGCAATCAGTCAAGCTCTCTTTTTGCCCATCACTATCTAGCCTGCTGGCTGACGATTGTTGACAATTTTTGACTATTCTAACAAAAAAGAACAAAAAAAACTCGCTTCACGCAATGGACGAATATTTTTCAACTCCAAACGAATTGATAATAAAAACTGAAAAAACATCAATTTCTATGCTTCCTGAAAAATCACGATATATTTACGAACAAACCTACAAGTGTTTCACTGATTGGAAAAAGAAAAACAACACAACAACGTCCGAGGATGTGCTGTTAGCCTACATGAGCAACTTGTCCGAAAGATATCAACCTTCAACTTTGTGGAGCCAATACTCAATGTTGAAGGCTCTGATCAAAGAAAATGAAGACATCGACATCGAGTCCTTCCCCAAGTTGAAAAATTTTATCAAGGCCAAAAACAAAAACTACGTAAAAAAAAAATCAAATACCTTTACAGCCAAAGAAATTGAGAAATTTCTTCTTGAAGCTCCAGACCACAAATATCTTGCAACAAAGGTGAGTAACTTTAATAAATTAAACAATAGATATTTACGTGTCAGGGAGCAGTCGTCAATTTTGGTCATTGCGACATGGAGCGAACAATATTTTTCGTCACGAATAACCGGAAAACAATCTTGAATTACTAATTTTGAGGTTAGGGTGATGAAAATAAAATATAAACCTGCTTCTATAGTAAAAATGAATTGAATGGATTCTGAATAAATAAAACAAAAAAATATATTTCAGAATATTTATATTATTTTGAAATATATGTAAGATTTTGAACTGTCTAAAAGATTTAAAAAGTTAAAATAATTCGATCCCGGCAAAAAGGCTTGCATTGAAAATGATCGAAAAGTTCAATTGTTTTGAATGCTTGATTCTGCATTTTCAAATAAATTTTAAAAAATGATTTGATTTATATATTCAAAAACAGCCTCAAAGTGTGAAAATTTCAAAAATCTTATGATTTTTGGCATTACACTATATAAGCTCATTAGTAAATATTCACTTTATTCAAATTCTATATATATAATTTGAATAAAAGAAAAAAAATTGTGATTTAAAATGTATAAAATTATTTATCATTGAGCATTTATGCGTTAAATGAATCTTAAAAACATAGAGTGATCAATTTAGTGTCTTGGAATGCTAATAATTATTCAAAAAACACTAAACAAAAATATCAAAAATAATGTTATTGGATGTAATTGAGCGTTGTAGTTTTCAATCCTTTCAGAAATTATTCAAGAATATTCATAAAAATCATGGATTGAAATAGATTAAACTTCTTCCACTTCATAACATATTTCATGAATTAAAAGAAAATACACAATCAAGTATTCGTACGCATTGAATAATTGCACTTTTGAAATTAGAGTGATAAATCTTCAATTTATTTCAATGAAAACCTTACCGGGATTGTAATAAATTCTTGAATATTCTCAAAAACTTGTCAAAATTTTAATTCAGCTATAAACTTATTCTCTGTATTAATTTATAACAAATTGTGGGAAATTCCAAACATCCTAGAGTTTTAAACTTGGATTTTATGAATTAAAAAAATTATTAAATTGCTATGAATTACGAAAAATTTGTGAAAAACTTGTGTGAATTATACTAAAAAAAATTTTCCCAAATATCTATGACAAGTTTTTGAAATTCCGAAGAACCCTAAAGATTTTAAATTTAATTGCAAAAAGTGACAAAATCATTCGATTGTAAAATTTTAACACCTCTAAATATAATTGATTGTCTACAGGTTGCTTTAATTTTCGGAATCAATGGCGCAATGCGAGGGTGCGAATTGGTCAACCTAGCTATGAAACACCTTACGTTCCACGACCGAATACTGCAAGTCGACGTTCCAGCATCAAGAACGGAAACAAATCGGAGCTTTACCATCGACGAGAAATTTTATGACACTGTAAAAAAGTATATGAACATGCGCCCTGAAAATATTGTGTCTGGTCGATTTTTCGTAAATTACCAAAAGGGGAAATGTACGAGTCAATTCATTGGCAAGCATAAATTCTCAAAAATGCCAAAAGAAATAGCGTTGTTTCTCGGACTGGAAAATTCAGACATGTACACAGGTCATGCATTTCGTCGCACTGCAGCAATATTGCTGGCCCAGTCCGGTGCCTCAATGGTGCGGCTGAAAGATCTTGGAGGGTGGAAATCAGATTCCACTGCCCAAAGTTTTTGCAAAGACTCCGTTGCATTCAAAAGAAAAACGAGCTCCATGATTTCGACTAATATAAATTTAAACGTTGACAATGAATTGCCTCCGTCGCCGAAAAGAGAAAAATCATGTATATTAGACATCACTTCGTCAAGTGGAGTCACTGCAGATGTCGATACCACTACATCAGCAGGGACACAAATATTTAACTTTACAAACTGTTCAGTAAATATAATCAAAAAATAAATTATTTCTAGCATAAAATTATGACGTCAATTTGGACTTTTTTCCCCATTACCTACTTTTTTATACATTATTAAATTCAATTATATTTTTTTATGAGAATAGCCCCCTCCCCCCTTCGTGCCATACTTATAAATATTATTGATATAACATGTTCATAGTGCACCAAGTCATAAATGGACACCTTTAATACCGCTCAACAGACGCTCGAAGCAATTTTGTAAGTACTTATTTTGCAAAAAATATCGTGTTTGCTACTGAGCTCGGACTTTTGCTGTAATAATTGAAAAATGATTTTCTAAATTCAAATATCCATGTATAAAATTATCTTTTTTACAAAAATACTTTGTTTTTTAAACAAAAATTTCTCTATAATTCAAATTTTCAGTCACTGTGATCTCTGAATTTATTTTTCTAATTTCTGTTTATGTATGCAATGCTTTTGAATTTTTCAGCAAAACGAATGAAGATGGTCGCTGTAATGATCTCATAGGCTCGGAAAACTTCACCGCTGGACGATATAAAGTCCACTTCTTAGTGTCGGAGTATTTTGCGGCTGATAATACTAAATCGATGTATCCTTTCGTAGAAATTGTTTTTGATATCGAGAATCCTAAAGAACACTATCATATCCCTCTTCTTCTTAGTCCTTTTGGATACACAACGTACCGAGGATCATAATTTTATTCCGCTTCTATCTTCAAAGCGTCGTTTTTAAAATCTTTGTTAGCAAACAAAAATCATTCATGTTAACAGATTTTTTATATAATTTGCTTACAAATTTTTTGAATTTGGAATTTTTAATTCTTGAATAATTTTGGTAGCTTCAATGTAAATATCATGTGGAATTGTTTAAACAAATTTTATTTTGAGAAAGTTACTGAATAAAAGATGCAATTAAAGTGGAATTTATTCTGTAAAAATAATTAATTTATTTAAAACTTAAATTACATTTATTATATATGTATTGTATATGTATATGCAGTCTAGTTAGGAGGCAAGTAAGATCTGTCCTCAGTATTGCCATTTTCTGTCGGTGGTGAATGAGAACTGTCACTGATGCTTTCAGTTTTTACAACTTTTTTGAATTCTGAAGTTCCAGTTCCAATCTTGAAACTCACTTTGTTTCCATTTTCATCTGCTGAATATCTACAATGAAAATTATTTCTGATGTTTTTTCATAAAAAATCAAATGTATATCATATATAAATTTATCGTTCGAAAAATCGGTTTTAACATCTGTACATTTTTGTAAAAAAAAAGCTGTTCTTGATATGAAATGTAACTTGATAAAAAGTTTTCATCTTTTCAAGCATGCAATAAAATATTGTTAATAGTTTGAAAGATTTTCAAAAAATAAACTCACATGACTGAGACCGGTAGACCTTCCGGGCTATTGTACGCCAAACTGCCCTTGACGACTTGAACGACTGTGTCCCCTACTTTTTTGATCGACGAGATTTCTTCCCTTTTCAGTCCACTTCCATCATTGTTTTTAGCAGGCGGGCTTACTGCGTCTATTGTCTCTCCTCCAAAGGGTAACTGCAGCACCACATCACCGGATCCTCGCGCAAAGAGTGGTGCTTTTTGACTTGGTGACAATGTATCCGCTGCACTTGGCTTTAAGAGCAAAGGGCACAGCACCTGGATATACCGTTTTCATTAAATCCATTTCTCTTATTTACATTTTTTTACTTTCCCCACAAACGGAAAAATCTTTCTTATGTTCTTAACAAAGTTACTTCAATTTTGTTCAGAAAATATTTTTAAAAACATTGATTTGATATTTTAAATTTCATTTAGGATATTAGGGATTTTTTGCATATTTTTCATCAAATACAATAAAATACCAGAAAAAATAATTTAATTTCGGCATACTACCACTGAGCACAAAAATGATTGTCTGTTGCGAAATCACTGAATTAAAATTTTTAGTCGTATTTTAACCCAATAGCAGAAACGTACCATTGATCTTAAGAAAAATTTAATTATCTCACGCTGTCTCATTGTGAACACTTTGATTAGTTAATTTAGGAAAGGATTACTTTTACTACATATCGCGCGATTCAAAATCTTAATAGCATCTACTCTTGAAGATGCTTGATCTTATATAGTGTCTCGTTTCTTAGGACATTTTGCCCCCTCCAATCCTAGAAAGATTGACAGAAGGGAACGTAGGTCAGATCCCCATAAGTTATTCTGACATAGGCTTGTTTCAATCGGATAAAAGCATGTAAATGGGCAATTAAAATGAGTCAATTTGAATTATGGAACTTAGGAATGAAATTAAAATTAGGGGTTTTTAAAATTACAAATTTTGGAACATACCATACAGTGAAAAAGTAAATTTAAGTTATTCAAAAGTTTAAATCCTGAAATAAGTATAAAAGACTAATTATTAAATTTGAATTGATGCAGATTTAGATCTTTATAATGTAAATGATTTGATATTTTGCAATTCAGGAAATTCTGCTTCGCATTTTTGAAATACACAAAGTTTAAGAGGGGACTAGATTAGATTTGCTACCATCCTTACATTTTTTATAATTTGGAGCATTCATGTTTAAAGTTAGTGTATTTCAGAGTTTCCAAATCTAAATGCTTCTAAATAGAAAAAGTAAAATGTTTCAACTCAAATGCTCCAAAATTAAAGCTATTTATATTAAAAAACTTTAATTAATTTTTCAATGCTTTAAAATTGCAAAAGTTTTGAAGTCTTTAAATTTTGATATTTTCAGATTATAAATATACGAATTATATTATATAACTCAAATTTAAATTTAAGAATTTGAAATCTTCCCTTGGAAAAAAAGACGTTTTTGACTGCGCTGGGATTCGAGCCCAGGTCTTTCGATTGACTCTAAAAGATTTAAATTCAAACTGTTACGGATTGGGGGCTTTTTAAATTTGATATTTTAATGTTAGTCAGATTAGAAAGTATCATCTTGCGTTTTGTGAATTCCAAAAATATCACAATTTGAGGGCACAGGTTTGAATTTTGTATTAAATATTCATGTTCGGAAATGTAACTGTTTATAATCATCCAATCAATATAAAAGAATCTCAAAGTTTCTTCAAGAAATTCGATTTTTTGGATTTTTTTTACAAAAAAGTGTGAATGTGAATGTACATTAGATATAAAAAATCAACCAGAAGAGTGAGACATTGAAAGAAAATGATGCAATTATTTTAACCTATTCCTCAATCTCCTGCATTTAAATCATATCAACTCGACACAAAAAGAATAAGGACTGAAGAATGATTTATTTTTGAAATCAAAACATGGCAATCGTGGCATGAGAAGAAATATGATCGTGAAATGCTTATCCTTAAGCAACTGAGAATCAAGAACTTAGAACTAAGGTAGCTGCAGCATTTAGTCTCTAATCGTGGGTTACGTCGTGCCCTTCGTAGAAATGGATATTTGCACGATTCGATGTCGGCATCGCTACTGTCGATATTGGAATGTAGGTTCGGTAAAGGACACAAATGTCAGCAAAGATGCTGTATTAACTATACACATTAGACTCCTAACTATATACGTATATAAGATAGCAAACGCATCCTATTAAAGGTTCAAGAGATCATATTGAGTATTCCAATGATCGGTTCCTTCGTGACGCCGGTGGCCTTTGTCGACTAGAGATGGATACAATAAATTTTGCGTGTCAACTTATCAGAAAATAATTGCCACAGTATATAGAAAAAGGGGTGGAACTCGAAGATCAAAACTGCAAACGCAAGTCACCACTACATAAATTAAGAACCATTCATTAACAACTTATGCCTCAAGTATGAATTCGTATACCAAGTACTATTCATATTTTTGGAATTTATTTGGAATTCACTATTATTTAAACTTGACTGTGAACAACTTCGTTTAAAAATCACGAGAAATTAAAATGTTATTTTGCATTAATTAACATTAAAATTTGGAACTGAATTTAAATTTCTAAGTTTCTTAATCTATAAGATTATACTAATTTGTCTACAAGGTTACAAGAACAAGTTATTCCTATATCTAATTTAGAAATTCAAAGGCATAAAAATTTCGCATCTAAGAGTAATAAAACTATTTATAAAGGTTTGGTAACCTTTTGAATCTATCACGATTGCAAAAAAATGTGTCACTGCTTTCTATACTTTACCTACGGAAATTTCACATTTTTTCCATCTTGAATTTCGCAGATTGGTTACTTCTATAATTCTTTTTACATAAATTTTTGCTAACAAAAGTTCTTGTTTTTTAGGACCTGAAGTAAAAATTTTCGAATATAAAATTACCTTTCCAAATTGTTAAGAAGCTATTACTCCTTTCGAAATAAAAGGAGGTCGATAAGGAATTTTGAAAATCACTGCAACTGATAATAATTAAATCAAGTTCTTTTCTGATTCATGATTGAAACTCTCCATTGAATCGTGATTTCTTACTGATTTATTGATAGAAGTAACAAAGGGATTCTTTTCTGATGTTCAATTTCCAAGCATCTTAAGTGCACATTCATTGAAGAGAGGATGATAAAGCTCTCAAATGTTTCCCATAAAGTATTTAATTGTTAATTGAATATTCTTTCAGACCTTTAGAGTTTTATGAGACAAGGTACGAAAGAAACATTAGACAGAGATAATTTTTTTTTAACAAGACATTTAATGTTCGTTTAATATCTGTAAGCTCAGCAGAGTCAACAGTTGCGTGGGACAGATGTTACAAGATTTTCGTGCATGCGAGTATCCTACCGTTTATCCGCGGGAACTTAATTCTAAATTAATACAAATCATTGTCATAATTTATCCATCCAGTCACGCCTCTCACTTTGAATGCTGATCGTCGGCTAAACAATAATTACATGTCATGATTAACCAGGGCTTACTACGAGGACTTATGCTTTTTCTTCTATTTCGTTAAATTAATCGGCTAAAAACACATTTTTCTGTTGTTAAAAAGTTAAAAATCTATCGTCGACATACATATTGATCAATATTTGTAAATATAATATAATCAGCTTTCAGCGGTAAAAAAATCTTTGATTCGGATTCGCGCTAGAATTCCTTTTGCAAAAGTCACTTCGTATAAAAAACAGAGTCGAAGATCAAAATGCAATCGAGCCGATCGAACTTTAATCCCTAAGTTTAGCATGAAAAAACCCGGGCAAACGCTCCTCCCAACTTCCCCTATACTGAGGAAGTATCTATCTATAATTAATATGAAATACTCGTCATCAATATCTCTTCTACTAAATTTACATTTCATCATTACCATAATTTAGTTTTTATTTAAATTCATTCTCCAATGAAGATTCTCCCTTCGGTTTAAAATTGCATACGAGAAAAGACATCAAGGAAAAGTATTAATCGCAAAGCGAGATAAAAATTCAAGGTTACCAGACGTCATGATTTTTGATCAGATTTTTAAAATAACTTTTAATCGATCAATAGATTTGCTTTGCATATTCTAGACAGGACATCTGATAACCCGTAGTAAAAATTATTACGGCGAAGCCTATCGAATAATAATGGCGATAAAAAAGAAATGGAACTAGGCGAAAAGTGAGTAAAACGTTTTGAACGTTTGTACTTCCAATTTCTCGTAAAAGTTATCGGTAGATCTCGCCCTCATCCGTAAGAATCTTCACCACGATTTTCAGTAAATATTCAGGATTTCACGATTACTTACAATATGTATAATACATTGACTTGCTACATTGGCAAAGAGAAATATTCTCACCACAATTGAAAATAAAACGTAAAAAGTGTTCGACATAGCTTAAAAGGATCTAGATATATGTATATATAAATATATACACGTAGGGTTTATGAACATACACATGATTTTGCGTATGCCTACCTGGACACGAATCTATATAATATAATGTAGGATATGTAGCTATCCGATAAAGATTCTAGCTATGAGAAACGGAAATAAATAAACTTCAATGTGCACGTCTCCTAAAGTTTGTGGTGGGCAAAATAATAACAACGAAAACACTGACGCTCCTGCTTAAAAATTATGCGTTTTACATTAGTTTGTGCATTATCAGCAACCGGAGGAGGGAGCCTAAGGAGTAAGAGAGTCCTGAAGCTATTTCGAAGCCTCCAAAACTCTACAAACTCCTTGATGCTCCTGGCATCACAATTCTCGTGCTCACGACGAGAGAATTTAATATTTACAATTTCTCTTCCAAAATCCTGAATCTTTACTCTGAGTGTACACTTCTTGTAACTCAATGCTGCACTTTGTACGTGCTGGTGTGTATATATGTCTGTGTGTGTGTGTTTCTCTTTCGAAGATATACGAGCTGTTCAGAATCGCAGAAGAAAACGACAAGAGTGATATTTTCTGAATGAAAAAAGTATCTCCTGTTTGAAGAAAAACTTTTCGTTATTTTGGAAAAAGGTTTGTACGGTTTTAAGAGAATCAAGAGACGAGAATCGTAACTTGGCGTTTTCTTCTGGGTTTAGTCACGATATTCTTAACGATAGTAACCACAATAATAAAAGCATATAAGCTAAATAGCTACTATTTTGTATCTACAATATATTTCAGTATATTTCTCCATCTTGCTTTGTGTAGTATCACTTAAAAGAGCTTCACAGTGTCTATTTCATCCTTCCGGATTGTCAGTCGCCCTCGTTTCCACAGCAGATGCAAATGAATTTTGAAGACGACTCTTTTGGTTTCTGCTGGAGGAGAAAGACGTAAGGAGACATTTCGGAAGATTGGCGACGTCGATATCAGCGCCCTGGGCCTGGAAGCGAGACATATCCTATCCTCTCGATGTTTGTCCTCGTTTTAGAAACTCGAGTTCGAAAGTCCTTTCAGGCTGGAATTACAGTCTAAGATCCGGGTGCGCTGAATTGGCGAGGATTCAATCAAAATTTGAATCTCGGTAGAGACGAGTTCGGTGCTTTCTTATCGCTCTCTCCTCTTGGTCTCGTTACTGAAGAACGCAACATTTGCACTTCGGTTTTTTCTTCAAGGTTACATGCTCTACCTGCGACGCGTCTCCGGGACCCTGGGCTGTCACCCTGCCTACTTCCACTGTCGCATTTGTTGTCGAGCCCACCTACAAAGGAAAATATTTTTTGGTTAGAATTTAAATTCAAAAATAAAAATTTGCATGCTTTTGAATTAGGCATAAATACGTGTGATTTATTTTTTAATTAAAAGATTTGAATATTTTTATTCTTTATAAACTATATTTCCTACACTTAATCATTTACAAAATCAAGGATTTTTTTATTACAATCTTCATATAATTTGAAAGCCCTATTGAAAAACTTGACTTCAAAAACCATGTCAAAAACAACATGAAAAAAGTCATCAAAAACGTGATAAAGAATGACGTAAAAAATTACGCCAAAAACGACGTCAAAAAGAACATCGATACCCACGTTCTAATATGTCGTATCCCACATTTGGAAAATTTTTCAGGAAACGATAAAAATGTCTTGCTAGCACAAATAAAAAAATGTAAACAAATACGATATATTGATCTTACTGTCTATGTAGGATACGACATATTGTCATTAGGATTTGAGGTTACGCAAGAAGAAAAAATTAAAATGTATTTTAGAAAGAAAATTGATTTAATCGTTTTATAATTAAATATTGTTTCATCCCATAAATAAAATTGTTCTCTCTTATTTTGTATTGTTTAATTCATAATTATTATAATATAACATTATTCATACATTTTATTTTTACTATCTTTAATATTGCTTAAAACATATTTTTTTTTCATTTTAAGTACTCTTAATTTTTTTTTTTTACTTCAGGTACATTTTCTTGCTGAGATTGTTGAAGATTTCTTGTCCTCTTTCGTCTGGTATTATCACAATTTTTTTTATAATCATAGAAGTAGTGTGTATCTCTCAGCAACACTTTTTTTAATGTCTGTAATTGTTGCCATTTACTTTTAGTTATTTTTAATCGATCTACAAACAGAGGTTTCAGCGGATGCTCTAGATTTAATTGCAATTGTAAAAAATATTATTTGTAATTACCTTCTTACTCATTTTATTAAATAATTTCTTAAAATAAACTTAAGACTAATCACAAAATAAAAATTGACTGTCACATCGCTGGCGCTGACTTAACCTATGGATGTGGGATACGACATATTAGAATTCGTGAAAATCGGCATGTGGGATACGACATATTAGAATATTTATTTAAAAATATTAAATAAACAATTTGACTCCTAAGATTTTAATATAAGCTGTAAAACATTATTATTAATCCATTTTTCAAAAAAGTCAATTTCTCAAATTTTGTGGGTTAAGACATATTAGAACGTGGGTATCGACATCAAAAACGTTGTCATGAATTGGGACAGTTTTTAACGTCGTTTTTGACATCATTTTTGACGTCGTTTTTGACATCATTTATGACATCGTTTTTTACTTCATTTTTGACCTAATTTTTTATTATGCACTGATATAGTTTTTATAAAGTTCAAATATTAAATAAAATAAATTTACAGTTAAAAAGTATGGAAGTATTTATTTTCCGCAATCACAAGTCTCCATAACATTCCTTAATGTTCTAGTTATAGTCATAATAAATAGTACGTTCGTGCAAAAGTGGTAAAAATGTTTACGGTCCTGTTTGTATTTAAAGAAAAATTAGGTCAAAAATGAAGTAAAAAAGGATGTCAAAAATGATGTCAAAAACGACGTCAAAAACTGTCCCAATTCATGACAACGTTTTTGATGTTCTTTTTGACGTCGTTTTTGGCGTAATTTTTTACGTCATTCTTTATCACGTTTTTGACGACTTTTTTCATGTTGTTTTTGACATGGTTTTTGAAGTCAAGTTTTTCAATAGGGAGAGTTAAAAATTAAAACACTTTGAAATATTTTATATTATTATTACTATTTTATGATTGATATTAACTGTGATATAAATTTTTATTTGGAAAATAAGATTGATTTGATGCACTGGGGAAATAGTGGTTTTGTCAATTTAGTCCCAAAATAGTAAAATATGGTCTACAAATTTGTATGAGTTGCTTCAACCATAATTATTCAGTTTGTTAAATTAAAAGCAATCAAATGATTGAAGCAATTGATAACAAATTGTAGAATATTTTTAACTAATGATGTAGGAGTCACAACGACTTATTTTTTTCAAAGGGGTACGAAAGCCCTAGTCCCAATTTCTGAATTTATTTCTAAATTTTAAAGGCATAAAGAAATTCAAGCTTTTTGTCTTGAAAATTCCCTTTTTTAGAAGTTTTACCATTTTGAAAAATCAAAATGATAAAATTTTATAATGTTGTGTTCAGTTAGATGACGACTCATTAAATATGAAAATCTAAGAAGCTATGTTGAACTAAATCAAATAAACTCACCTGGAAAATATATATTGATCAGGAAATTTCTTATTAGAGTTCGAGTTGATACTTTGTAAATACAAAAATTTTTGGAACAAAAATTAAATTAGATTTTTTCTACATATTGGTTGGATTGGATAAAGATATTTTTGAAAGAAATATCTCAATTTTTTGGAAAAAGCTCGTTCAGAACAAATCTTCTATTTTCCATAAATTTGAAATTCTTAGCCACTATAATCCCTGCAATGCACTTTTATTTTCCAAAAAGTGAAAAAATTCCTGGCTAAGGATTTGCAAGCTAGTATTTTATTAATATTCAAGAAAAGTGTAGCAATCCAGATTTTTTCACTGTAATTTGAGAATTTGTGAAAATTGATTGTTTTCTTGATTAGGACACAAACCTTCTCATTAACAGGCTGCTGATTATTTTTTAATGGTGTGCTATGAGCATTTCCATTTCCCTGCCTCGTCGAGTCCAGGAGGGGACTCGAACTCGAATCTCCCTTTTGTCCATCACATCCCGGCAATGGTGGAGCATTTTGTCCTGGGGTCGGCGTTATGGGCTTCCCACCTTTTATCAACTCCACAATCTCATCGGCTTCCCTCGATAAGTCTCCATCGGGCCTGAAAGGATTGTCCCATCCACTATCCGTACTGGAAAAAATAATACAATCATGAATTTAATTGCTTTACATTTCCATAAGTTTAACATAATTATTTTTTATAGAATCAAAAAATTATTCCAAGTTCCTGGGTTACCACTTTTTCTGTAAACTTGAAAAAAGTGGGAAGAGTGAGGGAATTTTATTTTATATGCAAATGCCGAAAAATAAATTTTAAATTCTAGAAAAATATAAATTTAGTAAAATTATATTGCTTACATTTTCTCTGTTCAAAAATCCGAAAAAAGTTTTGTATCTCGCTTAATGAAAGTCGGTAAAAAATCAATCTAATTTAATCCGATTTAATCCGAGGCATCAATCAGGATGAATCTGAATCGATTTGAATGAATTCGAGGTCGCAAGGATTCGGATTGAAAATTCTGTTCGGATTCATTCGCACTAAAGAGTAATGAATCGGATCAAGTCGGATTTATTTTTGAACATTTTTCATCAAACGAGATGCAAAAAATTTTTCGGAATGGCTCGGAATAGTTCTTATTTGTTCGGATTGAATCTCAATCCGAAACTTTTGCCAGGGATGTTTATTGTTCTACGCTATAAATATTTAAATTTTAATTAAGATGATTATTACATTATAGTTTTGTTTCCCAATAAAGATAAAAGTATTTCATACATGTCGCAAATTTCATTAACCATTTATTTCTCTAGAATACCATTAAAAAATCGGGAAAAATGAAAATCTGCTTCTAAATATTTATAATCAGAAGCAAATTTTTTTTAATAATTATAAAAATGTAGGACCAGGTAAACGTCCTTTACTGCTTTTAGCTTAATTACTTAAAGCTTCAACTCGATATCTCAATAAATGAGGAAATGAGGATAAAAAGTGTCGGTAAGGTAGGGATCTGACGAGTCATACATGGCCTTAAGGCTGATTTTTTAAGATTTCTAAAATAAAAAATTTCGAACTGGATACCAAAGATTTATCTTATTAATCGAAGAATTGGAACGAGGTTCTAATTTAACTAAAATTAGAGGCGAAAACCCTTCATGAGCTTATTTGTTTCTATGGCTGCTTGAATTCTATTTTCTCTTTTATGGCTTCTCGTAATTTTCATCTTTGAAATAAAAACTGCATGAGGTGTAAATAGTAAAAGAAACTATCTTTTTCATCTTTCTGTTTGTGCTAATTAGGATTTTAAGTCACTTTAAAATAATTCAAAAACAAAAGAAGAATGGTAGCAGACCGTGAGAATTCTGGAAGACCGCACCCTTTGCTTTGACCATGACATTAACTTTTGCATTGAATCGGATATAATTGCAGACAATGTAAATGTAATACGACCTACCGATACCAATACAACGAAATTCAAGTTCTATCGAGCGTGTAATTTCGTTTAAAGCATCGAATAACTTCCGGTTTATTTTGTAAACTCTTAGGCAAAGAACCTTTTCGTTTTATGGAGCGCGTCTACTAAAATTCTCCAAGGAAATTCCCGGTCATTTTACGATTTTATATATTATACTCTAATACACATTCTAATGAATATTTTCAAAAACTTTACCAAATCTCATATTTAATGAAATATTAAATTATAAACTTGAGGAAAAGTCACCTAAATTTTACTAAATTGAAGTTAATTCTAAAGGATTCAACCACGTTTAAGTTAAATTCAGTCAATAGAACTAAATTTTAATTAATTTTTTTTAGTCAATTTAATTAAACTGAAAAAATTTAAATCAATTTCAAATTCAGCTTAAGGTAGTTTGTTCACAAAAATTAGACCTCAGGCAAAAATAGATAATTTTGCTTTCAAGTATAGTTTTCGTGAACGAACTACTTTAAAGTTTTGAACTTGAAAAATGTTTGAAATGTAATTTTATCAGTTTCTCATAAAATGAGTTTTTTTATCGAAATGTAAATTATTCTTTGGTATTTTCTTTTAAAATTGTACAAATATCAATTTGTCAAAATACCAATTAACGAACTCGAATGATTTTTTTAAATTTCCAGCCTAATCTTGCAAATTCTGATCTGTTTCTGGTTTTTCCAAGTTCAATCTATATTTCCGTTTATTTCCTACTTCAAATTAATCAATTCAATAAAAAAGAATATAATTTACAGAAAAATATATCTAAAAATATCAAGAATTCCAATATTTTAGAGGATAACTAATTTCTCAAACTTTAGATTCATTTGATAGGAAACCTTTGGATCTTGTCTTGAAATAATTTGAGATTTTTATTTATCAGGTGTTTATAAATTAATCGTGACTCAATGTTGAATACATAGTGCAACTAGTGTCGCTCTTTCTGAATTACGTCAAGAGCTATTTTTAGTTTACTACATCCTCCTTTTAATATCTGGTCGTATCAACCTGTAATTATTATGATAAAACCGAGGTCGGAACTATAGACTTGTCTGAATCTGACTTAGAGTTAGCGAATACTTTCTCTTCCTCGATTTCGTATTATTTGCTTCTTTCTCTTGATTCATAAAAATCGAGTCTTTTATGCGAATAAATGAAAAAGTCTTCGAAGGCCTCGGAAGTTTTGCAGAGCAAACGGAAATAACATCAACGGGACTTCCGATACAATCGGTAGACATTGCTTTTTTTCTGAGTTGCACAATTTACGTTAACTTTGTCCACAAAAACATCAATTGCTTACTTCAAAAGAAATTGTACAGGAAATTGAAATTTTTTCGAGCTTGATATAGAACTTTAATTATTTCTGATCAGCTTTTTTTTATTCAGGTAAATTTAGATGATTCATTAAAACTTCTAAATTTAATGCACCTGGATTCAAATATAAAGTTTCAAGAAAGAAAAATAAACTGTTTCAAAAAAGTTTTTTAAATAGCGAAAGCATGTTTTGCGACTCGTGTAAAAAAAGAATGCAAAAACAGAGATAAGAAGTCAGAGGTAACAAAGAATAATAAAACTTTTCGTTTTGGCTTTTAGCCAAATTGGCTAATAAACTCAGCGCCAAATATTAGGAAATGACGAGGAAGATCAACGAATAATATCTAAACAACTTAACTCGATGCTGCTGACAAATTCCTCATAAGAATATTTTCAAATTTTCAAATACTTGTTTTCCTATCCAAATATTGTGGATTCACTCTAAAAAATAATTGTGCAAATAAAATTAAAAAAATGTCGAACGACAATATAACAAAATCTGCCCACATCGCGGGCACATTCTTATTGGGCGCTTCGCGCTCGGTGTTACGAAACTACTAAATTTGCTATCGATTTCAAATGAAAAAGGAAATTTCATTTAGTTAATATTTTTTCCGAATATCGTATATTTTGTCGGGAAAATTGAACTTTTTATTTTTAGAGAAACGTTTTTGATGAATATAAGAAAGGATGTAACTCCTATAAAAAAAAAAGTCAACAGAAAATTTGTAAATATTTATGAAACGAACAATTTTGTTCTCCAAAATTTTTTTCGTATCTCGCAACAGATTTGGTGCAAAATAGAATTTTTCATTTTTTATGACGTTTTTTACGATTAAAACGAAAACTACGTTTCAGATAAATAAATAGTCTGAAGTAAATTTGTATCTTGTGTAGTCTTTTGGGAATTCAAAAGTTTTTATTTTTAATAACAGTTTTCATAAATAAACCTTTTTGATGGATAAAACCAGAACAGTTAATAAAAAATGGCCGTTTAACAAACTCGTGCTCTATCATATTTGGCCTTTATTTTTATGTATCTCTAAATTGGATTAGGGAAAAGTCTTTTGGAGTAGAGATATAAATAGTTAATTAACAACATAACAGTTTTGTCTATAAATAGTACAGAAGTGCCGTTGAGTGACCATTTTGAAGAAAAATTCTTATTCTGTAAATTCAACAGTCATTTCCGTAATATTTATTGACAAATCTGAATTATCGAGTAGTGAGCCACTAATTAATTTATAAATACATCAGTACTTATAAGGTAGAATCAGTAGAAAATAACTGATAATTAGTTGAAAATTTTACTAAATTTAATTAGTGACTCACTTTTCACTTATTCAGATTTAGAGAGATATTTACAGATAAGGGGATAATTCTACTGAAATTTATCTTATACCTATAGAAATTTTATGCTATTACTATTTTAAATTAAATTTTGTCGAATCGTCAAGCGTAGAATTGAGACATTGTGAAATTTGGAACAAGAAGCAATGGGAAAAGAAAAGGGCAAAGTGGATCAAGAAAATAAGTGAAGATCTTTCGATGACTTGTACTATTCTTTCTTATAATAGATATTGCATGTCTCTATCGACATGTAAACTCGGATCGATAATAGTTTACCTCAAGTGCTACTTTTTTTCACTCTTTCCAAGAAATAAACAACACTGGGAATTTTTATAGTATGACTGGCCTACTGCACTTAGGTTAAAAATAGATTTTCCAAAGTTTGAAATTTTCTGACTATAGATTGCCTAATCATTTTATTTTTCATTCTTGTAGTCTATTAAATTTCTAATTAACTCTTCTTGATTTGGGGATAGGAAACCAAAAATCAAGGAAATTGTTGGTTCGGATATTCGGTTGATAATAGGTGGAAACAATTAAAAATTTAAAAAACATTTTCAAATTGCATGCTTTTTAATTTTTTCAGGTCCCATTTTTTTTTAATTTAGTAAATAAAAAATAGGAGATGATAGTGAAATTCAGTAGAGTTGGTAATAGAGAAAAATTTTAAGAATCACATAATTAGAATATTCTTAAGTAATGAAAATTAAAAATTTTTAATTTAATGTATTCATCTGATTTTTTTTCATTTTTAAATAAAGGAGGTGTGTGAATTTAAATAATTTTACAAAATAGATCATTTTCTTTTTTAATTTAGCATTAAAGCAGAAAAACACTATAAACATTTTTTCTATTTTTCTAAAAAATATAAATTATGTTATACCAGTAATTTAGAACTTTCTTCAAGCTAAAAGTGCATAATTTTTATGGTCGAATGACTCCATTTTTTCCGTTTCACTAAACAAAGCTGTGGCTTCGTCAGTTCAAAGGATGACTGGACAATTTCTCTTTAATTACCTTTCATTACAATCCGCATCCTTTGGTACTTTAACCACGTAATATACGTGACCTCCATGATTAGTCGTCATTTTTCAAGGCTGGTCTTTTCTTCTAATAATTCTGTAACTATCATTTGCAACCAAATTGATCCACAACACATAAAGTTCTAAAAATCGACAAGCACTTCATATTATTTCATTTTTTTTTAAATGAACCGACAGGTACTGGTTAACTAATCGTCTAATTCACATCCTTTTCATCTAAAAATTAATTATTCTAGAAAAGCATAGACTTTTTTATTTTTTCACTCGGAAATGGATTTATTCTCAATGCCAAACCAGCTTTTTCGATTTAAAAAATACTTTTTACTTTTAGAATTCAAAAATTAATGTTGATTTAAGTATTTATTTTTAAAAATAATTTCTTTTAAATATTCTTCAATTTTTTTTAAGTTCTCTTAAAAAATACAACGCATGTGAACGTTTCGATTTCCCGAACTAAACTGAGCTCGACCTTTGGTTATCCCGCCTACAAATTCTCAGCATCCAATTTATTTTTATTTTAAGAGCTAATTCTAAATTATTAAAGAGGAGAGAGTTCTTCGTTTCCCATTGGTTACGTTTTCAAAATCTCCGATTACATAAATTTTTAATTCATTACATTTTATCCCCTGCATATTAACAAAAATTTGCGTACACAAAATTTTTTAAATACTAAACCGATGAAAAATACATTTTTTTATGAAATACAAGAAATACCAGATCGTTGAACAAATTCATTTTACCAAAAATGAAATTTTTCTTGGGAAGTGAATTTTCATCCGTTTTCTTCGAGTCTCAACCATTAGGAATTTATCGAAGGTCGAGGGATTATTTTCGCTTGAGAAACTGCAGATAGTATTCCCAAGGGAGTCACGTATTTGTATTAAAAACTATTTCCAGTCAAGAAAGTTCTAGTTCCTTGCAAGGATCAGGTATCTAGTCTTTTGCGAAACATCCCTGACCTAGTTTTCTCCAAGCTCGAGCTTCCAGACATTTTTTCTATTTCGCAATTCGTAGCTTTTAGAATGTTTTTTTTTAAGTATATCCAATTCCTTCAGTTATGTTTGCAATTTTACAGTAAACTCTCTAAATCTTAAGATAGTTTTCATCCACGAAAATTAGACCTCAGGCAAAAATAGATAATTTTGCTTTCAAGAATAGCAATATTATTATTGAAAGGCTATTTTGAAAGAGAACAAATTTGAAACATAGAAAAATAATTTTATTAATAAATTTTATTTTTGACCCAACTTTTTTTCTTATTGCTTCTTACCAAATTTTAAAAAATCATGCGATTCTAATAAATCATGAATCATTTTTTCAGAGAAAAGATTTCCCACAACTTCACCGTTTTTGATTTTTAAAAATAAATTCTTTAACATTTTGCAAAACGAAATTTTTATAAACAAATTACTGAATTTGATAATAAATTATTCATTTTCGAAAATTGGAAATAGTTAAGTTGCAAGGAATCTTTTTTTTGAGAAAGTGATTTGTAATTTATTAAAATCGCATAATTTTTTAAAATTTGGTAAGAAGCGATAAGAAGAAAAGTTGGGGCAAAAATAAAATTTATTAATAAAATTATTTTTCTGTATTTCAAATTTTTTTCATGGAAATTAATTTTCGTGGATCAACAACCTTAATCGGCTAGAATCCTTGATAATTTCAATAATTGGTTACAGAAAATCAATCACTTTTGACTAATTGAAATTATAAAAATTATAACCTATTCATATTCAGAGAGAATGTAGTTCAGCAATTAATATAAGTCATACGATTAATTAATACATCGAAATTTCAAGCAATCAAAAACAATTTGTATTTTACATACTTACACATAAACATTTTTGAAGTATAGGTTTGATTGGACGTTAAGATTTTTTTGAATTCGTAGTAACATAAATTCGAATTCTGTTTTTAATAAATACATCTACAAACTATTTTTAACAAAAATGATGCATTTACTATTAGAATGCTAAATCCTATTAAAATATTTAGAAAATTTCAAATTAGCTGGTTAGGTTCGACATTTTCCGGCAATCGAAAGACCCGGGCTCGAATCCCGACACAGTCGAAAGCATCTCTTTTCCCACAGAATGATTTCAAATTCTTTAAATTTAAATTCTGAAAATTTCTTAGAGATATTATTCATGTACCATGAATAATTAATATACATATTCTTTCGAATTACATTTAAAAAGTAGATTCTCGTTAAATTAATCTTCGCATTCTATTATCTTTATTCGATATTTTATAGTTACTTTAAAAAACGCAATTCGATTTAAGACAAGTTCGCAATCCAGTTAAACTAACTGAAATATTTTTTTTTTCGTACAAAATAACTAAAATAGTCTGTTAATCTAACTGAACGACTGATTTGCGTAACCTTAATTATTTGTTTACTAATTGAACAGTCATACATTTAATGATTCGAGGAGTAATTAAAAATGTCCATTACCAAGATTATCGAACATTTTTCTCCGAGTAGGGACTAATTTAATTCGATTCTAATTGAAAAGTAATTACGAATTTGTTATACGCACAGCGATAGAAGGGAATGAGATTTTATAAAATTTAATATATTTTATTCAAATAACGAAAAATCTCATTCCCTTGAACGGCGCTTACTTGACCATCATCTGGCGACAGCATGCCCTTCCACCTCTTAGGCAAGAGTGGAACAAAAGGTCCTCTGTCTTCTTCTCTCCCATACCTCGGTACGCTCTCTCGCACTCGCACCAAGTACCAGCTCAGCGAGGAGTCACACGCTGTGCATGCGTTCTCTCTCACTCCACTGGACATTCTCATCACTCTCTTTCGCACTTGTACAGAGTGGCTAGAGAACCCTTACGTTCTCCCACTACCAGGGCCCAGCAATGGGACTCTCTATGTAGAAAAAACAAAGAAAAAAATTAGAAAGTGCGAGAGACGTCCAAGCAAGGGAAACTGCACTAGAAAAGTCGGGGAAATCGACCCCTTCCACAGAACCACCGAAGGGAGAGAAGCAAGATAAAAGGGCGCGTTTTCGCTGGGAGATTCATTCGGGGTGTAGGTCTCGCCTACGCTCTTAACCTCGACCCAATAAAGTCGCTCGAGAAGAAGCTGAGTTTTGCTGCTATCAACCTCTACATCCTGGTAAGTCCTAGCCAGAAGATCTCTCTAGGTCTTCTCCCCTGGAAGATCGACAACGGTCTTCCATCTCTCTCCCTCGCCAGAAGATCGACAACGGTCTTCCATCTCTCTCCCTCGCCAGAAGATCTGCCTAGGTCTTCTCCCCTGGAAGATCGACAACGGTCTTCCATCTCACTCCCTCGCCAGAAGATCTGCCTAGGTCTTCTCCCCTGGATGATCGACAACAGTCTTCCATCTCTTTCCCTCGCCAGAAGATCTGCCTAGGTCTTCTCCCCTGGAAGATCGACAACGGTCTTCCATCTCTCTCCCTCGCCAGAAGATCTGCCTAGGTCTTCTCCCCTGGAAGATCGACAGCGGTCTTCCATCTCCCTCTCTCTTACTCCCTCTCTCTTATCCCCTCTCTCGCCTTTAACCATGGCCCAGCCACGCGCCGTGAATCAAGAAGAAGAAGCAGAAGAAGAAAAGCGGAAGGGAAGCAGAGGAAGACGAGCCGTCCTGCAACGTGTTTGACTGAAACCAGGCGCTATCCAAGCGCTACTTGGGTTGCCCGGTTTCAGTAACGAAGACCACCATTTCGCACCAACCCGCATCTTCACCCACAACACCACCACGCGTCGCGTTTTCCCCCGCCGTAACGAATTATTTAAAAATTGAAGAAACTTTTGAACTTTTTTTCTCGAATGCTAGATTAGAAGTAGGAGACTTATACGGATATTTTCTTACAGAAGAGGTCACTGACTTGTATACTCATCAACGGTGTTTCAGTTTTATCATCATCTCTTTCCCTTTTTTTTAATACAGGCTTTAAAGCGCGACGGGATTGGCGGAACAGTCACTCATACAGAATAGAAAATAAGGGTCGACGACAAGCAAACGACGCTTTCATTTCATCCCCCTAGCCTAAAAGACACAGAATGAATACATATGTAGGCACGCAAGACTGTTATATCGATTGGTCTTTATTTGCCATTCTTTGTATGGCTTCCACGGCTAATTCTTTTCTTAATGAGTGGACTAGGCAGACAGTTATTTCCGTGATCGTTCGCTTTTTAAAATTGAAACCCCTCAATCCATAAAGTCGACTTTGAAAAGCTATATCTGAAAAATAGGTCATTTTTCACTTCCATTAAATCACACGCGAAAAATAAAATAGGTAAAAGTGCCATTTTAAATCGCCAGTTTGCGCTCTGAAAGGAAAATTAGTGAATAATTCATTGTATTTTTGCAAGCGTTGCCACTTAAATTGCACTATTTAGAACTCAACTAATGAAAAATGGAATAAAATGGTAAATAATGGAATTCGAGTGGGAAGACTTGCAAAACTAAAATATGTTATTACTTTTTCTTTCAGAGCGCAAATTGGCCATTTGTTGAATTGGAATTCCGGAGGGAAAAATTAATATAAAGGATTGCCACTTTTTCAGATCTTGAATTTTCATTTTTCTGGATGTTTTAAAGATATTCAATATGAATAATTTGTTAATAAAATTTTCAACATTTGTAAAATACCTTTATTTTTATTGAGAAATAAAATTATAATATATTAATCATCATGACAATTTGTAACTATATAATGTATAAAAATAAACATTTTAAAACTCTTTTTAAAATAAGTCAAAAGGTTAAACCAATTTAGTTTTTATATGGAAATGCATTTAACAATAAATTATGTTTTTATGATATGAGATCGATTTTTTTTTTTTACAATATACTTTAAATTTGTATGAGAATTTTTAAGCAACATCAGTAAAAACTGTAACCAATATAATTTTACTAACTTCATATCTTTCCAGAAATTAAAATTAATCCCCGACATTTTCTTGAGTTTCCCCTGTTTTCCAAGTTTCAAAAAAAAGTGATAACCCTTAATATATTCATCAATTTGATTAGCAAATATAGAAACTAGAATGTTACGAAAGGTCAGGGTGGACAAAATTTATTAATAAGGAATTCATATTGAAAAATTAAAAATTTTGTAAACTAGATTTTTAAATTACAATTATTAATAATTTACAAATTGGCAATTTTTGGGAATTAAATTCTTAAATTTTTTAATGCTAAAAGAATTTAAATCGGGGCTTACATTAAACTGAATTAGAAAGAGATGTGATTATTGTAAATAAAGTAGTTAATTAGAAAAAGGATTGAGTTCCTTGTTTTTATGCTTCTTCCTGCGAATTGATTGTGAGTTTAATTAAGAGGATAATATCAGTTTGACTGACGTGAAAGAGTTATCTTGATTTACATCTTCAGTAATTTGCTGCTCTAAAGCTTTTTTACTGTTATGGTGTAACAGGAACATGAGTACAGTATATGCATTCATGCGAAACTGTTACTGTCAGTGCTTCCGTTTTTGCGAAAAAATCGAAAAAAAAGACTACAATATTGTTTCTCCTTGCCGATGGAAATTTGCCTTGATCGTGATTTCAAGCAAATTTTTAAACTAACTGAGGTCTGGATATAAAAAAAACTTGTTTGGAGCAAGTTTTTAAAATTTAATTGACATTTTTCAATTTTTCATTTTCAATTTTTTTACACTTTTCTTATTTATGTAAAATAATTTCCAGTTGTCTGACTTTTTATTTGCTATTTGCTGAAATTCTTATAGTTCCATGTCTTAGTTTCAGAACTTCCAAAACGCACAATTATTTGCAAATTTCCTTGTTCTCAATCTTTTAATTTCATAATTCGGGAGACTAACTTTCAATAACTTTATAGTTAAAGACAATTGCAACATGGAAATTAAAGATATTTGGAGATATGTAATTATATTATTAGTAAATTTATATTTAAAACTGAAAATTTTTTGTATTCAAAAAAGTAAAAATTAAATATTCTGAATTTCCAATGAAAGTAATGAAATACAATATATAAAGAAGAAGCAAATGAATTCCTCTGGAAACAAATTTTGAGTAACTAGACTAGTACAAAGTCATTTAATTGATCAAATTATGAAGTTTAAAATGAAAGTTATTTCGAATCTAGAATTTTGTTAAATACATGAAAAATTCTGAAACTCAAAACTATAAGTTTTCAAAGCATTTCAAATTTAGAAGAAAAAATTTATTTTAAAGCAGAGAAGATATATATTTCTGAAGTAATTAACATCTTCAAGGCTATTTTATTATTTTATATATCATTTATTATTAATAATATTTTAATTTCAAATTTCTTGTTCCAAAATAATTCCAAACATAAGGCTCTTAAGGTAGTTGATCCACGAAAATTAGACCTCAGGAAAAAATAGATAATTTTGCTTTCAAGAATAGCAATATTATTATTGAAGGGCTATTTTGGAATAGAAAAGATTAATTTCCATGAAAAAAATTTGAAATACAGAAAAATAATTTTATTAATAAATTTTATTTTTGCCCCAACTTTTTTTCTTATCGCTTCTTACCAAATTTAAAAAAATTATGCGTTTTTAATAAAGTAAAATCACATTTCCAAGAAAAAAATTCCCTACAACTTAACCATTTCCAATTTTCGAAACTGAATAAATTATTATTAAATTCAGTAATTTGTTTATAAAAATTTCGTTTTGGAAAATGTTTTTTTAATGGTTTCAGCCATTAAAGAATATATTTTTCAAAATCAGAAATAGTGAAGTTGTGGGCAATCTTTTCTCTGAAAAAATGATTCATGATTTATTAGAATCGCATAATTTTTTAAAATTTCGTAAGAAGCGATAAGAAAAAACGTTGGGTCAAAAATAAAATTTATTAATAAATTTGTTTTTCTGTGTTTCAAATTTTTTTCATGTAAAATAATCCTTTCTCTTTCAAAATAGCCCTTCAATAATAATTCAATAATAATAATTTAAATACGAATTTAACTACTTTTTCCATGTTATTGTTAATTACAATTGTGAAACTAGTACATTTTCAAATTAAAAGCTAAAAAGTGAAAATTCTGTAAAAAAGTTTACTTTGTGTGATAAAAAATAAAATAAAGAATAAATTGTCCTATACTTAACACTAAATTTACTTTTCTTCCTGAATAGAAATGGAAACCTAGTAGTATTTTTAATTTGAGCTTTATTTTAAAAAATGTTGCATTTTTGAGTTCGTAACTGTGATCGCAACATAACAACGAGCTTCCGCATAGTTTTCACCCCCATGGGGGTTTGTTAGGTAGAGCAGTGGAGTATATATGGGATATGGGTCAGGGCTGTTTCCCGTTCATAGATGGCGTTCGTATATATAGGTCACTAGGTAACACTGCTAGTTACTGACGCACTGATTTTTACCCCTATCGCCCAGTCTTTGTTTACATGGTAACTATCACTGTTTATAAATAGAAAAAGTTGGGGCGAATAAAAGTTACAAATCTAGGAAGAGTGAACCCCAGTCCATTTTTCATTAAGTAATTAAACTTTCAACAACATCCCTCCCCAAAAGAAATGAAGCATATTTGGTATCCAAGGCTTGTAATAAAATATTGTTTTAAAGTCCCAGTTCATTACGGAAGATACTATTTTTATACCGATCGTCACGAAAAACATGCTTATTATTCCAAACTTTTAGTTAAAATTAGAAAATAATCATTTTTTATTATCAGAATTTAGTAAAAAATTAATTTTTAAATGCAGTTTTGCTTCGAGGCATTATCTACTTTTCTTTTGACATTTCTTTTCTCATTTAATTTAAATTTACAATTTAGGGAAATGGAAAAGAAAGAAGACTCGTAATTTTTTTTTTAATCCAACAAATTCTACATTGGGACAAGGTCAGAGGCCTTTTTTTAATTAAATCAAATTTCTTAGTTGATATTACTTTTTTGAATCGAAAAAAAATATTTTTTGTAACATAAACAAATTTTTATTTTAAATTAAGAAAAGAAGGATAAATAAACGATTCATTAGATTGTAACTGAAGTTTTCTCTACTCTCTAAATCTGAATTAGTAAAAACTCACTGATTCACAGTTAAAAACCCTGTTTCGAATGTTATAAGTCTTCCACATAGCTATCAGTGGAATTTACCTGATTCCACTGGATAAACTCACTAGTTAAACAGTGAAATATACTGGTCAACATTAAAATTCACTGGTCAACCAGTGACTTTTCCTAGTGATATCAGTTAAATTTCACTGATTCTATGTGGAAGACTTATAACATTCGAAATAGAGGTTTACCGTAATTACAAAAATTTAGGAGTTGAGAATGTTGAGAAATGTTAAATAGTAAAAAATAGAGGTGAATTTTAATTTCAATGACATCATTGGTAATGAACATAATTAGAAGGGCAGTGGGTGCTGCTTAAGTACAATAAAAAGGGTGCGTTACGTTGAATTAGCCTCATTATTTTCATTCTCCGACGTCGAAATGACGAGTAGCTCTGCAATTATTTAATAATCACTCAAAAAAAAATTTCTGTCTCACTTAAGATATTTAAATGTCATTCACAAAAATATGAGCTCAAATGAAAACCTACTTTATTTCTAATTCAAACATAAAACTTTACGCATTTTTCCACGTCGTAATCTGTCTAGTTGTACTAGATTGCTTGTCTAGGCCTCTTCAGAAAGTTTTACTTTATCGGGTCTGACCAGTCTAGATCTGTAAAATTTCCCTGCTATAAACTGGACAAAACTAGATAGAATGTTTCTCTGACAAAACTAGCCGAAAATTTGTTTGCATTGACTAGTTTCAGACCCGAAAAACTTTCTAGTTCTGGACAGAAAAAGTGGCTAGATATTGCCAGGAAATCCGAGCTTATTTTTTCTATGCCTGGACAGAGCTGGTTGAAAATGACCAGATCTAGACACCAAACTAGACTAACCTATCTAGATATGATCCAGAAATTAGACTTATTTCTACCAAGGTTTTTGGAATACTAATGGTACTAAATTCTAATTCCAGTGATAAGAGTCTTCCCAAGTGCAAATTGCCGAAGCTGATAATACGGCACAATATTGGCCCAATCTCGGCAGCCAAGAGTCGGCCATTGTTGTTGGGCCAGTGTCACTGTTTGCATCGGTCAAGTGCTGGGCCGTCGACGGCGGCCTTTTTCGACTGTTTAAATTTACCGACCTTCAGCCGAAACTTGGCCCAGTATCGTCCCTATACCAAGCCGATTCTCACTTTTACTATGTCATCCAGTTCCGAAAGTAGAAGAGCCAGATTCCGGCCCATGAACAGCACATTACTGGGCCATGTGTCACTTTTACCACGGCAAACCATTCTGGATGTGAGAAAACCAGAGTTCGGCACAGCATTGGCCCGTTGCTTTGCCGAAAATAAATTTCGATTGCCAGAGTTTGAGCCAGAATTGGCTGCCAAGTGCATACCGGAGCTATCATTCCAGCAATGGCACGATATTGGCAACCGATATTCAGCAGCATTTTTGCCGATGCTGGGCCAGTGTTGGGCCGTATCTATCTTCGCACTTAGGATTTCTTAAAAAGTTTTTCAAAAACTATTTTATTCGGTCATTGGCACCCGAAGAACTTGGACTCTAGGACTGTTTCGGACGAATCTGAACTCGACTGAGGCAGGTCACGGTCCTGGACGATTCCCTTCATAGGAAAGGCTATCTTTGGCCACGACGTCGTCGGGATGTCGCTCTACCACTTTCAAAATTCCAAGTTTTCTTTATTTGCTCTCTTAAAAAGCCCATTCTTCTCATACCTTGAATTTCATCCCCTTTAAATCCTACGGAAATTCAACTAAACTTCCAAATTATTTAATTCACTTGAAAATCAAAAATCACCTTTCAAATAAAACCAACTAGAAAATAATTTTTAGAAGTTCAGAAAAAATCTAAATTTTTATTCTCTATTTTTTCAGCACTAGAAAAAATCTCAGGCATTTTATAATCACTCGTTATTTTAAGGAAATGTGATACTTGACAAAAGTAGTAATTCCAAGTGAACAATTTCGTCTAGTTTCTACATGTTTGTGTCCAAAATACATGAAATTTTATTTTCAAAATTTTGGAAATGGTAGAGAAGATGAAAACAGAAGTAGACAGACTACTTTTTGTTTTAATAAAATTGACACTTCCTAAATATTTTGTAACATAGAACTTTTTTTCACTTTCGAAATCAAATCTACGTCCCTTTTTATCTTTTCTACAATTTCCCAAATTTTGGAAACAAAATTTTATGTAATTTGGACATAAACACGTAGAAATCTGAAATCAATAAAATTTGCTAATTTTCGAAGTATCACATACCCTCAATCCAGTAAAATAGTTTTGGTACCACAACTAATATTCTTCATTCCGCAAAATTTCATCACTTGACATTTTTTAAATATTAATTTAACTATTGAAGAAGGAACTCTCGAGTTTAGACCTCCTCTATAAGCATTGATTTCCGGGGACAATCCCCCCCCCCCCCCCACAATATTCTCTCTTACAATAAGTGATTTTGGCCTGAGAAAATCAACTGTAGAGATTTATTTTTTGTCAAACTTTAAATGAAGATTTTTAACTAAGTTGAAAAGCTCGCGTGATAGTTAGAGATTTATGGTTTAAGCATTGAGAATTGATGGGAAACACTGATGGAACTCTCACGTGTATTATCTGGCGCGGTATTGGTCTTGGCGAGATTTTCCGAGTGAGGGCAATTTGTTCGACATTATAGAAACGCGGCAGGAAAGTAAAAATAGGTTTTGTATAATGAAACCGAGAGTTGAATGGAGTTCGCGAGTGCGTTCTCGGTGCAGCCTAAAGCACGACTGCTCGCTATCGTTTCTCACCGCGCCTTTGCGCGTCCACCCACGCTATATCGATCTTCACCACCAGGAACGTAGTGTGCCGGTTCCGAGATGACATCAAAAGCCCAATTGTTTAGCCACCTTTTGCATTCCATGAGTCATTTTTCAACTTTTGAAACTCCCTTTCACTAGAGCTTCACAACAGTCGGTTCTTAGTATTTTACTAAAATATAAATTTTTTGTTCATTTCTCGTTATTTTGGCATAGGGTCAGTTTCTTTTTATTTTCTTCGATTCAAATTATTGCTATTATATATAAAAATACGAAAAAAAGAAAGAAAGGCAAACGTTTCGGCCACATATGGGGGCCCTCTTCAGTGCCATAAATTCAGAAATTAATTCAAAATTTCTGTAAAAGATTAGAATATAGGAGATAATTAAAATAAGGATTATCATAGAAATCAAAAACTTATCTCATAGCTTGCAATTCAAAATGAAGTAGTCCAGTATGCAGCAAAACGAATTGAAAAAATATTTATAGTTCAGTGTGAATAAAAAACCGTATAAAATGAAAAAACATAAAAAAATTTGCAAACGAACCGACCGGAAATTTTTTTAATTTTATTATTAAAGAAGGACGCCCAATTGTTTAAAACAGTTCAGATCATTCTGTGAGAGACTCCGGTAACAAAGTCCTCAAGAAAACTTTTCAAAATTTAAACCTCTTTCGCATTTTGTCATTAATAACCAATTAATTAAAAAATTATGTTTTTTCATTTAATACGGTTTTTTATCCACAGTGAACTTTAAATATTTTTTCAATTCGTGTTGCTCCTATATTCTAATCTTTTAGAGAAATTTTTAATTAATCTTTGAATTTATGGCACTGAAGAGGGCCCCCATATGTGACCGAAACGTTTTCCTTTCTCTCTTTTTTGCGTATTTTTATATCTAATAGTGATCATTTTAATCGAAGAAAATAAAAAGAATCTGACCCTATATGCCAAAATAACGAGAAATGAACAAAAATTCTATGAATTTTGGGTCAATATAATAGCAGACATGTTATCAAACATGTCTGCTATTATATAGAAATCTTTTTCCTTAAACTTCTATAAACTATGCAAATTTGCGAAAATTCTAAATTTTTTAAAGTTTGCTATAATAAATTGGTTATTTTATGTTTTTTTTTTCAAAATTTCAAAATGCTCGATTAAAAGGGGTATTCTACTGTAAAGTTTTTAAAAAATCGAATTTTTTTAATTTCTGAAAGTATAGAATCACAGATTAAGGCCATGGATCAATCGGACCACGTGACTAAATTATACATTAATTCGTTCATGTAAGATAACTTTTTTTAATTTACGAAATATCTTTCTGAAAATTTGGAAAACACGATAAAAAATAATGAAGCACGTCTGTTAACTTCTTTTCAGCAAGAATTTTGAAAAAAATTCGAAAACTTATTGACAATTATAGTTATAAGGGCACGCGACACTTGGAAACTAACAAATTTGATTGATTTTAGGTTTCTACATGTTTGTGTCCAAAATACATAAAATGTTGTTTCCAAAATTTTAGAAGTGTTAGGGAAGATAAAAACAGACGTAGATAGAGTACATTTAGTTTCGAAATTGAAAAAAAGTTTGATTTTAGCAAAATATATCGGAAAATTTGTTTTCATTATCAAAGCTAAAAGTAGTCTACCTACGTTCGTTTTTATCTTCTCTACCATTTCTCAAATTTTAGAAACAACATTTTATGTATTTTGGACACAAATATGTAGAAACTGGACCAAATTTCTCATATGGACTACTATATGGCTACTTTTCTGAAGTATCACATGCCCTTAAGGCCATCGACCAACCAGGTCACGTGACTAGATTCCAACCTTACCGGCATTTCTGTTTGTGTAACCCCATTTCTATAAAAATTATGACAGGTAACTGAAAGTTTGTCAAATTGAATAAAAATTCAAAGAAAATTCTTTTTCATAAATATAAACATTTTTGACAAGACAGACTTGTCTTAGTGTATTTCATTTATTGTCACAAATTTTTAACTTGTCTCATTTTTTCGAGAAATGGGGTTACACAAATTGAAAATGCTGATAAGGTCTAGTCACGTGATCAGGTTGGTCCATGGCGATAACTGTAAAATTTTTTGCAGAATTTTCACTCAAACAAAGTTGACAGACGTTCTTTATTGACTTTTATTATATTTTTAAAATTTTCAGAAAGATATTTTGTGAAATAAAAAAGTTATCTTACATAGAATTTTAGAGGAATTTGGTCACGTGGTCCGCTTGATCCATGGTCTTAAGCATACGTCTGAATTTAAATAAGATTGTCATACTTAAAACTTTAAATGCGTTTTTCTCAAAACGATTTTTTTTATCAGGCGTAAGAAATGAAAAATCTACCCGCGAAGCGGTTAGACTCTTACTGCGCGCTTGGCGTGCAGATCGCGAATTGTTCTCGCGCTCTGTTTTGTTTGGACCTCGCGCTTCGCGCTCGTCTTATATTTTTCGCATACATTCAAGTTTATTTCTTGTAATTTGATACTGAAACACAAGTCAATTTTATAATATCCATTAGAGCCACATTGGCACTAAAAGAAAATCTGTTATTGATTACAAATGAAAATTTAATTTACTTAAGGTTATATCGGCCTCAAGGAAAACATTCTAATTATCACACTCGTGCGTGGTTTTCTGTATACTTTTCTGTAACTTTCTAATAAATTGCACGATTAAAATAGTATATTGTGCAATTAGGGGAAAAAAAATTATTTTGCGAGTGTGAAGTCTGATGCCTGAGCAAATCGAGAGTAAGAACCACACAAGTAAAATTAATGTTTTTCCGTGTCGCACACAATTTTTTTTTCTTCCAAATATATCAAAAAGGAAAAACAATCATAGACTTTATTTAAGGACGTTCTCTTGCCCGTAGATGTGCTCATCCTACTCTATCATAGGTAGTGGGATTACTGTTAAGCTTTCTAACCGAATGAGTTGAGCACCGTTTATGCGCAAAAGTAACAAAATGTGTCTTCTGCGTCGATTTGTGCGATTTGGCAACACCGCTTTCCAGTCTTTCTCATATCGAGTCGAAAGAATATGGTGTGAGAGAGGTTATATTATGAGTTTATTGACAGTTTGTAAATACTAATAAGATGTCCAATAAATTTCGCAACAAAAATGGATTTTTTATTTCACAAAAATCAGCTGCTCGTAAAAACAAAGCTCTAGAAGCAATGTCAAATGTAAGCGTACGCGCGCGCTGTTGATACGGTGTTGCCAAGTCACCATATTTGCTTCAGCAATCCGGCTAAGAATTTGTGCAACTGCGAGTTTCCACAACGTATATCTTTAAAAGTAGTGCCGGTACACGTATTTTTTATAATGGCATACGATTCCTTATAATCTCTAGTATAATATACTAGTTTTTCAAAAAAATCTAAAGAAAATTGTGCTTTTAATGTAAAGAAAGGTATCACGAAACTGAACTACTCCTATCTAACACGTGTTAAGAGATTCAATTTTAGAGCTTAATTTCTCAATTTTAAGTACCGGTCTTGATTCTAATCTTTTTACCGCTTTGTAGATCATGCTAAAAAGTACTTATTTACGAAGTTTGAAAGAAATCTAAAGAAAAGTGATTTTCAAGAGAACGTCCTTAAGCAAACAATTTTGCATTTTAACGCTTATTTCGTATCTCACATATTTTGGTTAGAAAATAGAATTTAAAAATTTAAAATAGTGTTTTTTAAAATCAAAACATAAAATATACATCTTGTCAAAAAATGTCCCAATGAGAATATGTAAACCTCATTTAGGCAATTATTTTTCCATCTCAACGTTTTTTACGTATCTCACATATTTTGTTTAAAAACTGAAATTTTTGAATTTTGATCGTATTTTTTGAAATTGAAATGAAAAATATACATTTTAGCAGAAACTGGTACGGTCAAAATTTGTAGACCTTATTGAAGCAAACAATTTTTCATTCTTAGGTTTTTTTCTTATTGTACATATTATGGTTAAAAAATTGAATTTTCGACTTTCAATAGTATTTTTTTTAATTAAAAAGAAAAATATACATTTTGTAAAAAAATTTTACGATTCAAATTTGTAGATCTTTTAATAGTAAACAATTTTGTATCATATAAGGTTTTTTTGTATCTCGTATAATTTAACTGGAAAATGGAGTTTAGATATTGACCTTTTTCAATTTTTAACATACTGTAACTTTCCTAATTTTTTTTTTATCAAGAAATCTTTTCAGGATAATTAATAGAGACTTATGAGAACTATTAAAAACTGATATTGCAATTTTTTATTATTAAAAAAAAAAAAAAAAATTCCAATGACACAAAAAAGGTTCATATTTTAACAATTTTGGCCGGATGTGTCTGGGTTAACGAACTTATCCTTACTTTTTTGGCTCCAAAAAAGTATTTTTTACAAATGCCTCAAAGCATGAAAAACTTAACCAAATAACTAAATTTAGTATTGATTTAATAATTTTCAAAAATTGATCGCGTTTAAGTAAATAACGTTTTTAACTGAGATATTTTTATATGCAAATAATTAAATTTTAAGACAGTTTCTACTAAAATTCCAATAGAAATTTTTAAACATTTTTACTAAATATCAATTATTTGTCTGAATATAAAAATTATAATTTTCTTAAAAACAATTAGATAATAGTATTTTATATTATTTTATTTCATTTCTTTAAACTATTATTTTTCCAATATTTCAGTTTACAGAAATTGACATTTATTTTCAATTTGGCAAAATTTATTCACAAGTTTCATTTACGGAAAAATTCTTAAGCGGATCACTAAAGGTTAGTTTTTTAAAATTAAGGGGTAAATGAAGTCGAGCCTGGAATCAAACTTAACTTCATATATAGATAATCCAAGGGTGACAAAATCGAGACTTGTACATTTAGAGATGTTTTGTTGGTTTTTCGTTCGACGAACTCGTCGCCTCCAATATATAGATAGGGGTAATTTTGTAAAAGATTCACTAGGGGTAGTGATAAGAGAGATAAAGAACCAGGAGTTGCAGCTTTGTGGTTGATGAATTAGGAAATATGTTCTTTAATAGCCAGGCCTGGCAAGATTCCATATCTTCCCTTCAGCTTAGCCTACAATTTACATAACACAGAGAAGAAAATCTGTTAGATTTACTTAATAAATAATAACAGAATCAAGGTGTTTGCAAATTAAACAGATATTTCAGTCTAATTCACTGTTCATCTGTAAACATAACAGATTTGTTGACAATTAAATCTGTTGCATTTACTGAGTCCATGAGTTGAAAGAGTGACAGCATAAAATTTCCGTAAACTTAACAGATATTTCAGTACAATTAACCGTTTTTCGAAAACATCTCTCGGAATCTAAATTAGTAAAAAGAGAATCACTAATAAAATTTGTTAACATTTTCAACTAATTATTAGTTCTTTCTTACTGATTCTATCTTATAACTACTGATCTATTTATAATTTAATTTATGGCACTTTAATCACTAATTCAGATTTAGAGAATTAATAGATTTCTCAATGAATATTACAGGAATTCCTATGATATTTATCGACAAATCTGTCATGTTTACAAAAAAGGGACGAATTTTACTGGAATTTTAGTTAAATTTACAGAAATTTCATGCTGTCGCTATTTTAACTCATTGATTCAGTAAATCTAACAGATTTATGATAAAAATAAAATTATTAAAATATAAATATAAAACCTTGGCAAATAATCTTATATTTATTATAAATAGATGCTGAAGAAATCGTTATTTTTACTGATTAAAAAAATAAAACGGATTATAAGTGGATTTGCTTGGATAATTGATCGTTTATAAGGAATAAAAGGTATTTTGATCTATTTTTCCACATAATAAAATTAAATTCTCGCTGACGAATTCTCTTTATGGATCTAAATTAATGAATTACGATTGGACTTTTTTCTGAATTAGACGATTGCATAACAGCATCACATTGCTTCCACTTCCTCTAAAAGTCGAAGCTTCCTACTCCCTTTATTTCTCCCACACCAGTTTTCAACCAAAATACTCTACAACTTCCACGTAAGCAGTATTATTAATTCAAGGTCTATTCTATTGCAAAATTTATTCTCGAGTTTTCCGTCGATGCGCACTCACTGTCGGAGGAAAAAATAAATTCCTACCGCATCTAAATGTCTAAGCCTAACAAATTACAAAATAACTCGAAAATTCTTACTACACAACAATTTTCCATATCTTCACAGTTCAACTATTTGAAAATAATTACAGTATTTCTTAAAAGTATGGTGAACAAGTTCAAAACTGGTTATAGTACGAAACAAGGTGTTGAGAAAATTAGAGATTTTGTAATTACTTCCTGGATTTTAATAGAAGTTGTGTCTTGACAATATGATAATTTTTATAATTATTTTTATTTATTATTAAACTAGGCTAATTATTCCTTAAGGGCATATTTCGAGTAAATCACGTGATGAAAACAAAATTTAAGTTTCCCTTAAGATTTTTCTAGAGTAATAAATAGTTTTGGTTGAAGTTTCGAGACATAAGAAAAGGCATAAAGAGATTTTTGATTCTAATTAGTTTTGCATAATAGAGAAATTTTAATGTCGGTAGAGCAAAAAATAATGTTTTAAAATTAATCGACGATAATCCGTCTTTCGGTACCTCCATTAGTATGTCCTTCATTATTTTCCGAGTATTTAGTCACAAATATTGATTTAAAAAAATTGAGTATATAAATTAGTTTTTCATGAATTTACTCATGAAAAATTGATTTTTTAATATCGAATCTTCTCCCTGAATAAATAGGCTCTTATTTCTTAAAAGTCTATCATTTTTTTTAATTGGTCTTTAGCTATATAAATTTGTAACCCATTTTATGGAAGAGTATATTTATTTAAAACCATTATTGGAAACGATAATTTTCAACAAACAGTCGTTTCACGATTTTTTAATGAAAGGCTTTTGTATGCGGATAATCAATTAGGCCTCTTTTTCTCAGGAAGCTTCTTTCGTAATTACGATTTTACTTTTATGAAACGAATCCATTCAACAAAGCAGTGTATGCATCACTGTGAACAGTTCCTTTTAAAGAGGCGGTCGGTCTTTTTATTGTTCCAGGTGTTATGTCAGGCAGGAGATTTGCGATAAATTGGGGTTGCGTAGGAGAGAATGAGACAGACAGATTCAAACTTCCGGCCTATTAAAACTTCTGGGGTCGCACGAATTACCAAAGGATTAATTGATTCCTCATTTTTTTCAACAGCCTCAGATTGCATTTTTTAATTTAGTCTCAGTGTGAAATACCTGAATCCAATTTAACCTTAGACAAGTAAATTGATCACAAATAACATAGTGACTCTAAATTTTTATTTCTAAGGAAATTGAAAAGAATGTTTGAACAAAAGGAAAATTAAAAAAAAGTAGCAAATACTTTTCTTTTGGACTAATAACAAATTTTATTTATCGAAAATTAGAACTTTCACAGAGCAGTCGACCGGCAATCGAAAGACCTGGGCTCGAATCCCAGCGCAGTCAAAAGCGTCTTTTTTTCCACAGAAAGATTTTCAAATTCTTTAAATATTAATAATAAACATTTACAAAATAATGAAATTCTAATTTAGAAAATACAATTTCTATAAGGATCCCTGTATAAAAGTTTTTCAAGTTAACAAAATATCTTTTTTGAAAATTTGATATAAAAGATACCTAGCCCAGTTTCAAAAAAAAAACCCAGACGTGGAACTGCAGAAAAATGATGTTTCCCGATTTCGGTCCGCCATATTGAATCAGCTATTTTAAATTTCCGAAGTTTGATTCCTGATTCGAAATCAGAGACCCAAAAATTTCCCAGATTTTAAATATCATGCAAATCAAGTTATATTTTGCGATTTTAGTCCGCCATATTGGATTGGACAGTTTGAATTTTTATTTCTAATTCGAAATCAGCGGCTCAAAAAACCCCAATATACCGAATTTCATGCAAGTCAGATTGAATTTTGCAATTTCGATCCGACATATTGAATCTGTCGTCTTGGATTTTGGATAATTTCAGAATATTTTTTCAAAATTATGCACATTTGAAATTTTTTGTCATTTTTGACGATTATTGAGAGGTTGTGTACAAGGAAGGGTGACACCAAGAGGTGCGGTGATTTTTTGGGAGACACAGGTTCCTGAATCTTCTTTACCACAAAAAATAAATGATCTCAAAAAAGTGTATAAAATAAATTTGTTAATATAGTAAATATATTTAAAATTGATGCCCATAAGTTGCTTCCCCCATAATCAGAAAAAATTAATATTTAAACAAATCTGTGGATTGTTATGGGGTCAAAAAAACATTTTCTTAATTGGAACAAATTTCTTAGTTGACTTTATTTTTAAAAGAATATTCAGTGTGTTTAACGAAATGAATTAAAAAAACCATTTTTATTCGAAAAATCAGTTTAGTTTAATAGTATGTTAAAGGTGCACGCAAATGTAACTAGAGTGTTTAAAAACTGCGAAAAAGTACCTGGCGTTTCAAAAAAAAAAACTATAGCCAACCTATGCACGGACAGTATGTTTTCTCATGCTTTTCTGAAAACCTGTACTTTCGGCACAATTTACAGACACCAAAAGAAGGACTTTTTGAGCGCGTATTACAAAATAGTGATACCAGTTTCGGCTTTTTTGCACAGTATAACATAATACTTTTTGTATGAAACCCAGTCTTTTTTTGTGCCTGTAAAGTTTTCCGATGCGTAAAAAAATGTAACTGTGATATTGGAAGTATACGTAAAAGTAACGAGTGTGTTAAAGGGTGTTTGAGAAATAACTAGTGTCTTTAAAAAATATCCGCAAAAGTACCTAGCATGTTGAAGAGAAACTATAGCCGACTCATGCATCAGCAATATGTTCTTTTCTCATGCCTTCTTGAAAAGCGCCACTTTCGGCACGCTTTACAGTCACGAAAAGGAGGACTTTTGTGTGTGTTATAAACATGGAGAAAAAAAGGTTGGAGAAATTTTCCTTAACTTCTGAGCAAAGCTGGGATACATGGACAAGTTGGAGATTATTTAATATTATTATAATAATTTGTGACGTATCAGATATTAAAGAATGTATCACAGTTCGGTAAACTTTAAAAATTTAAAGTAAAGTTTCAAAATGCACATTAAGGAGGAACACTACAGTAAACATTTTTTTTTCACATTTTTTTTTTATTGGCCAAAAAAATAGTTTAAACCCTTCTTAATACGAATTGCAACACAAGAATGCACATAATGAATAGGCTGGAACTAACAATAGGACCGCATTGTTTCTCTTTTTGTGACAAAGCCGACGCTCAACGCGTAGCTGCAGCCGAACGCTCGATGACCGACGGCGCCAAAAATGCACGAAAAACATCTTTATCGAATCGTAAAGAGCAAGATGACGCAAACTTGATAGCAGACGGGCCACAGTATGGCGCTGGTATGGCTGAGTAAAGGTAAATCATCGAATCGCTTAGTTACAAGTAAAATATTCTCGTCGGAAACTTTAAACGCGTTTTTCTCGAAACCACTTTTTACTACTTTACTGGAAGGATTACTCAGAAACTATTCGACCGATTTTCATAAAAATTTTACTCAATATTGCTTGGATGTATTTCTAGGGAACATCGTAGCCTTTTATTTGTATCTTAAAAAATTAGTTTGTTATAAACAATAAGAACAGTCTATTTACGGCCGAAAATATTGATTTTTAATTAAAAATGCGTCATTTTAATAAAAAAAGTGATATAGCGAAAATCCTACGATGTTTCCTAGACAATTAGTTAACAAAAAAGAAAAAATATATATAAAAGCTTTATGTTACAGATTTTCCGAGAAAAGCTCCCAGTAGTAGGACCCCTCCACAAAAAACATGAAATGGAAAAATGCTGCTGCATCTTCATTTTTGGAAAAATATTTCTACCAAAAACCACATTTTTACTTGTTATTAATGAATAAACAAAGAAAAAAAACCAAAATGTTGTAACTTATTTTGTCTTTCTAAAATAAAAATTCAAAGTCGAGTCTCATTTTCCTACAGTTACTGTAGTGTTCCCCCTTAAAAAATTATTACAATAACACTGATAGAAATGGTTCGGGAGTTTTAGACATTCGGTTGTAGGTTGGGAATTTATAATTGTATTTATAAAATAATATGTCTCTGAACAGCGCAGGATGATGAATACAGAAATCAAAATATTGTAAGTGAAACTGGTCGAATCAGAAATATAATATGGGAAGGCGAACAATACATTTTTCCATAGCAACCAATAATATGGTTGATTCGTTCATATTTATCCACACTGAGAAAACTGGAGTGTCAACCTAAACATTTGGAGGGTGAAGCAGACTATATTTGAGGTTAAACTATAGGACAGCCTTCTAGATAGTGTAACTTATTACCTGTGAATTGTCAAAATAAGATGGTCAACTTGAATACTTTAGAGGGAAGAGTTGATCATCGCAGAGAGAAAAATAGATTATCGAAGAGGGAAAAACAGACTATAATCTACCTCTATGGCTAACCTCAAAACTATTACATTTAAGCTTTCACAATTATTATGTTATTATAGCAAGTGAAATAGGTACTCAACAATTAGTTGGTAAAAATAACCCTCGTGACACTTTAACACGTAAAGGACGCGAAACCGGCAATGAGGTTAGAGTCCACGCTGGTGATATTGGAGGAAAAATAGGCGAACCCACATGACTTTACAATTTTGGCGCGTATTTCACCAATCGACACTCTTTATAGTGATTCTGACCCTCTGGTAACAGTTAAGCAGAATATCAAATGAGTGTCTCCCTGACCAAAGAGAAAAAATTTCGGAGAAAGTGTTGTACTATCTAGAAGTTCAAACTGACTATCTACATTTTGACACTCAAAGTTTGACACTCCAGTTTTCTCAGTGCAGTTATATTCGGATGGTTAAAATACAAATCTCATATTGCTGTATCTATGCCAGCAATAAGGTAAGGTTAAATTAATCATAAATATCGTTGTAACAGCCATTCCTTTCTATCAGTGAATATAGCCAACTATCAACATCAAGATATATCTTCAAATATTAAATAATCTCCAGCTTGTCCATATATGTCCCAGCTTTACTAAAAAATTGAGTAAAGTTTCTTGAACTATTTTTATCCGTGAAATAATGATGCAAGTGTCGGATTTTGTATACAAGTACCTAGCCTTTCAAAAAGAAACTATAATCGGCTTACGCATGTGCAATATGTTCCCTCCTCATGTCTTTTTCAAAAACGCCATTTTTGACACGCTTTACAGTCACGAAAAGGAGGACTTTTTGTGTTGATGTTACAAAATAGTACATTGTGATATAAGTGTCGGCTTTTTTGCACATACGTATCGCATAATATTTTTCTGTATAAAATGCACAGTCTTTCTTTTTGTGCCTGTAAAGTTTTCCGATGCGTAAAAAGAATGTAACCAAGATCTTAAAAGCATATGCGAAAGTAACTAGTCTGTGCAATATGTTCTTTTCTCATGCCTTCCTGAAAAGCACCACTTTCCGCACGCTTTACATCCACGAAAAGGATAACTTTTTGTGTATGTGTTACAAAAATTAATAATTTTCTCACTAATATAATCGAGGGTGAACAAATTCTCACTATTTTAAAATGTAGAGTGAGTCTAATCGATCGTTTAAGAAATTCACATTACCTGATTTGTGTGTGGTAGGTGGGGGTGGTGTGCTCGGTGTGTGTGGTTAAAAGCTCTACAGGACTTGCAGCCATCGTATCTATCAGGTGACCTGTCGAAGGACCAATCGGATCTAGCAAAAGGACTCCAGGCGTTGCAGGTGAGGGCTGTGTTCCTAGTAGCGAAACTCGCACTTTTTCTCTACCCTCGCTAAAAAATAAATATTAATCATTAGTGAAAAAATTTATTGAAAATTAGTATCTACAATATTTGTAAACTTTTAACGTCATTTTTAATTTTGCCTCAGATACAAAATTTCGAATCACAACCTTACAAATACACAGGGGGATTTCATACAGTGGGGCCCCCTTATAACAAATAAATCGGGACTGGCCATGCCTCCTTATAAAAATCAATAACGAGAAAAGGAGTGGATCCCACCATTTCTTTAGAAACAATAGTGGGATCACATATTTTTCGCGCCTCTGCCCCCCCCCCCCACCCCCATCCTACTCTATAGCCGTTGTTTGTTTCACTGTTTTTAACTGTTTCTCTCTTCCACTTGAAGTTGAAATTCGATCATTAGAGGGAGTAGGAGGAGAGGCCTCCGCTCGTTATAAGGGGGTCATTTTTTATCTTTATAAGGAGGTACGTTATATGGGGGTCCTACTGTATTTCAAAACACAATACATAAATAACAAATTTGAAATTTTACTATTTTTGCTGCGAGAAATTTCCAGTTCACAAAGAATAAATATAATTTTTTCTGAATCGCTAATATATTTTGGAATCATCATTATCAAGGTGGCGATTTGATCTGGAAATGATCTGGAATGTTTTAAATCGCAAAGAAACATGAAGCCTGGAAATGAATTGTAATTTGAAATTGTCCCATGAATCGCCACCCTGATTTTATTGAGGGTCGATATAATTCCTGTTCTAAATAAAATAAAACATTTATTCCTATAGCAAGTTTCTCCATGTTCATTTTAGAAAAAGTTTAAAACATATTGTGAAGTTTAGTATATTAAAAAAGTTTCTAACTCAAGGATTTTGTAAAAAGTGGAAAGAAGAAAGTTAGGAAGCAGGAAATACAAGAGGGGCATCGATATAGGCGTTGCGACGCCAAGGCACCTTAAACCCTGCCAATTTCTTTTCTTTCCTTACACAAGAGAGAGTAACTGGTATATAGGGTTACATTCGGAAACATCTTTCCAACCTCTTGACCCAGAGTGTGAAAATCTACTTCTCACCTTGTGAGCTACTCCAAAACTTTAACACTGCTTCAAAAAATAATTTTCTGATGAGGCTTTTTCTTATTGAAATTAAGCTCTAATTCAAATTTACTTTTAAAATATAAAATATTCTTTATTGGGTTGACATGATTAATTAAATATGATTTCAGATTAGTATTTATTTAAAAGATTTTCTGATATTTTAATTGTAGTTTTGAGTTGAATGGATATAATGTTGGTATGTACAAAGTACACGGAGAGAAATATCTATTGCATTTACTGAGTTCATAAGTTAAAATAGTGATAGCATAAAGTTTCTGTGAATTTAACAGATGGAGTAGAGCAGGGTGGAATGGGACACCTGGGTAAAACGGGACGGTAAAATTTCACGTAAATTATGTGAGTTTTGGGACTATTTTTTTAATTATATTATACACTTTTTACATTCCTTGAGAATTGCAAGATCATTTTTTCTAACCATTTCTAAAAAGATGAATCTTAAAACCCAGATGATTTACGTGAAAATTTACTGTCCCGGTGTCCCGTTCCGCTTCGATCTTCCCCAGGAAACAAAAAACGATAGGCTAAAATGGCTATGAATTGCGTATTTTAAAATTGCAGATTCAAAATTTTTCCGTTTAATTGCGTTGTGGACATTTGAATCGGCAAATTTATCTCAAAACGGTTAAATCAATACTTTATTGAATTGTTTTTACGCTTCTTTGTATCGTGTAAATTTTTTTTACTGATGTGAATCGTAATTTC
This sequence comes from Diplolepis rosae, assembly GCA_030998225.1. Classification (NCBI taxonomy): domain Eukaryota; kingdom Metazoa; phylum Arthropoda; class Insecta; order Hymenoptera; family Diplolepididae; genus Diplolepis; species Diplolepis rosae. The sequence goes on from JAPYXD010000701.1 coordinate 10,408,602, forward strand.
ACAATTGAGGTGAACAATTTATGAAATGTATATTGACGATTTAAGTTTTGACAACTGTTTCACTTAATCGTAAAACTACGATTCAATGTCATTGAAACAAATTTATACGGTTGAAAAGTCCTGAATACAATTCAAAAATGTTTCGATGCAATCGTTCCCGGATGAAACTGCAGATTCGGAAGCCTTTAATCGTAAATTTTAAGATACGCGATTCTCAGAAATTACGACCAATCGTTTCTTCGAAGAAAAACATTATAGCTAAGAGAACTATATTTTGGTCCTCAGAACCAGAAAATATTGCTATCAGACCAATGCTACGGTATGGTACTCAGAACTATACGAGTATAGGTGAGACAGCTATACAAGTTCGTTGATATGACAATACCATGTATAGCGATCGTTAACAAAATATTATGCCATCGTTATCGCTCTTGTGAATTTTTGCGTGTGATAAAACAATACGCGATACGCAAAAATGATCTTTCAAAGAAAGAAAAAATGCTCCAAACAAATCGACAAACGCTTCGAAAAAACACCTCGAAAAAATGACACTTCTTTCTCATTTCGAGGTTAGAGTCGCGTGAATGCGAAGCAATGTATAGGTCGCGCAGCAAACCAGTATAGTTGTCTCACCTACTCTCTAAATTTGAATCAGTCAAAATCTACTGATTATCAGTGAAATTTGACTGATTCAAATAGCTAAAAAGAGATTACAGTAAATCAGTCAAATTTCTCTGATTATTTCAGTGAAAATCAACTGATTTAACAGTGAAAAATATTTTTTCACTGATGAATCAGTGAAAAGGTAAATCACTGATTCAATCAGTGAAAATTTGACTGATTTAGATTTAGAGAGTATACCGCATGGGTCGAGACACTATATACCGGTATAGGTCGAACAGCTATACTGTTTTTTCCGTGTTGTTTTCTGGGTATTTTAGTAAAATTCACCGTTTTTTATAAAAATCAGAGATTTCTCAATGAATATTAAAAAAATGCCTGTTGAATTAACATTTTGAAGAAAATTTCTTGTTCTCTAAATTAAACATTCATTTCTGTAATATTTATCGACGAATCTGTTATGTTTACAACAAAGCGGTGAATTGTACAGAAATATCTGTTAAATTTACAAATATTTCATACTATCACTATTTTAACACATGGGCTAAATACAAAAGATTTTTTTCCTCTGTGAAGAGTTAGTTGCTGTTAAAATGGGAATGTAAAAAGCTGTCATTAATTTTTTGTTCCTTCAATCAAGGAAGGAACTAAGGGTAACGTTTAGCGATTCCACTTCCGTTTTATCGCCACGCCTCTTCGCGTGCAAAATTGGTGTAAGCATGCACGCACAATGCAAAAAAAATTGAACATCACCCAAGAAGTCGTTAGAACTCACATTAGCGAACAATTAATGTATGCAATGTAACGAGATCGTACAACGAGAAAGTGATAATTTATTCCAATGGGAAAGTAATTTTGATTTTATCATATGATTAAATGTATTTTGTTTTGTAAAATTGCTAATCCTTGGGTAGAAATCAATTCTGAAATTTGATTCTTACACAGAAAAAAATAGTTCAATAAAGTTTATGGAACAGTACAAGAGTTGGATATACAGGTATAAATGGAACCGAGTTCTGGAAAATTTGCCGAACTTTTCAGAATAAAATGCGGAAGTTTCAATAATTTTTCGTGTATGTTTTTTCCTGGTATATCGGTTTCAAAGAGTTTATGATATTGTGAGCGAAATATAAAAAGCAATTTACCATTTGAAGGCTTGCTTTAAGTGACATTCGAAATTATTGATACGATCTTTTAAATTCATAGGTCACGTATCAAATCACGCTCAGGTCGTAACCATTCACAAATGATAATCACATTAACCGCGAGAAAGTCAATCTATAATTATATTATTCTTAAAAATAAGAGAATCTTTATCGTTTTTTATAAATAACCAATTTTTTTAGGTAAATAATTTTAATGGGTTTGATTAAATTAATTCTTTTTGATATAATGGAATTAATCAACGCAGAGAGATTTGTCGCAAGAGATGAATATTAATAACCTGGAAATTAATTGTTATTTTCTAAATCTACAATAAGTAAGTAAAAAATGAGAGACTAATTCACTGTAGTAAAATTTTTTACTAGTAATTTTACTATTATTAGTAATTTTATACTTATTTATAAGGACACGAAAAAAATATTTGTCAACAATTACCAAACTATTTGGGAACGCATGATAAATTCTGAAGCTACGTACTTTTATCTAATTATTCAAAATTTATTAAGATTTCTAATATAGAATACGCTAAATTACTGATAAAAAAAAAGTAAGTAACTTTATAATTTATAGATTCCAAATAGTTTGGTAATTTTTGACAAATATTTTTCTCCGTGAAGTTATAGGCTTTTTTGAAATCAATTAGTAGAAAATGACTAGTAATTAGTCAAAATTATCGATAAATAAAATTAGTAGTTTATTTTTCACTAATTCAGATGTAGAGCGTATATTTAAATAAGGGAAGTGCTGAAGGATGTAATTTCTGAGAAAGATCTTCATTAAATTCGTCTGTCTACTCCGAGACCCGCCAGATGCAATCAAGAACTGTAATTTAAATCGTACCAATTTTACTCAAACAGCATTCAAGACGGATTTTAGTCATCTCGTGCAATACTTTGCGTAGGCAGCCAGTGGTTCTTACTAGTTAAGATTTATATAAAGAAACTTGTACTGCACGCAAGGATTATTTCACTCAGAATTAATTTAATTCTTTAAGTTCGGTCTTAGTTCAGTAAATAGACTGTTCTTGTCATATTTTCCACAATCAAAATAAATACAATTCTTAACATTTTTTGAGTTTAAAAAAATTAAAATCAATTACGGTAGTTTTCGTGCTAAAAATTAGGTCTCTGGAAAAAAAAGTTTGTCTATGATTTTAAGACTCAAAATTATATTATCGGTCGTGTCTTATGGAACAAAAAGCATTATTTTTTATAAAAAAATTCAAACGAAAAAGAATACTTTTAATAATGTTTTTTTGTAATAGAATTTTTCCTTTCTTCCTTGCCTTAGAATTGTTCCTTACCAATTTTTTAAACATTATTAGATTTTCATGAATAATTGCTTATTTTTTTGGGGGAAATATTCTCTACAATTTTAAAGTGACATGTTTGATAACATGTCTGCTATTATATTGACCCAAAATTCATAGAATTTTTGTTCATTTCTCGTTATTTTAGCATAGGGTCAGATTCTTTTTATTTTCTTCGATTAAAATTATCACTATTAAATTACAATGCTACTGTTTTTAAATTTATTCATTAAATTTATTCTATTTATTTATATTAAATTTATTCAATATTTAAAGAATTTGAAAATCTTTCTGTGGAAAAAAGACGCTTTCGACTAATTTCAAACTCAACTAATTAATTTGAAATCATTAAACTTATTATTTATTTATTTTTTTTTAAAATAATTATATTTGAACTTTATTTAATTATTTGTAAAATCGGAAACGGTAGAGTTGTGAAAGATATTTTTCCCGAAAAAAAGCCATGATTTATGAAAATCGAATCATTTTTAAAAAATTTGTAAAAAGCGATATAGTAAGGAAAAATTATATTAGAAAAAACATTGTCAAAAGTATTATTATTCGTAAATTTTAACTTTTGTCCATAAAAAAATAATGTTTTTTCATCCACGATACATGACTGAAAATATAATTCCTAGTCTTAAAATCTTAGAAAAACTTTTTTATCCAAAGACCTGATTTTTGGCACAACTACCTCAACTTATTAAATTAAAATAAGTTTGAAAACTTTTCATTTTGATTGAAGTATTTAATTAATTAATTAATAAAAATAATTAATTACTAAAATTAAAAATTACTAAATTGAAGATTTTTATTAATTTTTAATGGCAAAATTTAATAATGAAAGTTATACTTAAGATAATGATGGAACAGTTTTTGAAAAACGTTCGGAACAATATCTCAGTCTTTTTACATACGCAAAATTTTGTTTTTTCCCGAAAATATGACATTGTTGACACACGTGTTGCATAATTGGCAACTGACCAAATTTCAATGCCAATTTTCTACCACCTGCAAGATTTCTAATATGCAACAAAAGTTAGCAAGACATTAAGAATCGTAGGTTAGCAGTTAATGTTTACGATTGCTTGACCTAACTAAACATTTTTACTTTTGTGAATTATCCACAGAATTGAATTTTTAAATAAAACTGAGTCAGGTGTATATTTGTATATTTCCTTCTCGGACTTTTCAATTTATTTCTTTGGATCATGGCGACATTCCTTACTGATTTACAGTTTGATTTACATAAATTTTGCATCTCCCTGATGAACAAGTAAAAACTATGTTGATTCATAAAGATTAATGAATTGACATTTTTCATTAGTGGTTATTTCATGAATTTTGAATAGATAAACTAACATATCTGGGAATTCGAATTAAGTACAATACTGATCAAAAGTATTTCACCATTTGTTTTCGGATATCCACTTTAATGCTCCCAATTTCTGTGGAACAATGTATACAAATTTTTTCTCCAAAAAATCAGTTCCGGCCGAAGTTATCTAACTAATTCTAATATAGGAAAATATCACAAAAAAATATAAAATTTCAATGTGTTCATAAATTATTCATAGCTTCCGAAATAATGAATATTTTTCAATGTTCTTGGACTCGTTTTGAAGATCAATTTCTATGGAATTTTTTCAGCTCATGGCGAAATTTGTTTTCAAACATTTTTTCCTCATTTTTGCCTCTTGTAGAACTTGAATATAAAAGTACTGAAAATTCCGAAACAACTTAAAAAAATGCCACAGAATTGTTTTGATAAATTCGCTCAAAAAAATTGAAAAGTGTTCAATAATTTGGGATATTTTCATAATTTACGAAGACACAAAAATGTTATCTTTTTTCGGACATCTGCTGACAGAATTAAGTTGCTAAGGGCTGATTCTTTATAGAATTTCGATGTCTTTTTAGAAATTTTGGATAAAAGTTTCATAGAAATTATGAGCATTCAAGTAAATACTTTTGATCGGTACTGTATGTTTGTTTTTAGAATTTCCATAAATTAATTATGCATTTTAAACTCTAATTTAGCAAAATTCAAATCTGGTTTTAAGTATCAGATAATTAAAAAGCAAAATATCGTTTCTGGGTCCTTCAACTCGTCTGGAAACTCTCGATTTTTTCGGTGTAAACATCGACCTCTTTACGATAATCGATAGAAGGTCGATCAGTTGATCGGAAAAGGCATAAACTGAGCCAGCCGGTATTTAATCGGGTTAACTGGTCCCTTTTTGAGATACTTGAGTTTCAAGTGCATTTGCATAATTCACTTTCAAGAAAGCGAAAGTAAAAAATGAAAGTATAAAATTATTTTTAAAACTACGTAACTTTAATTGAATGTAAGCAGTGGCAGAAATTTCAAACTCAACTAATTAATTTATTTAACAACATTCGATGAAATATCTTTGAAAAATAATATTTTTGCCTCCGATAATATCATTCAATATTCATCAAAAAGTCTAATTAAAAATTACGATTTTCATTTTTTAGCATCAAAGATCAAAGAGAAGTTTCTTGCTGCATAAAAAAAAGTTAGGATCAAAAAAGACTTGATTACTCATCACAATGCTTTGGACTCGAGCCATATATTTTTTTAATCATCCCAAAATAGCGAAAGAGTGCTAACTTTGAATGCCAATCGCTAATTTTTGATTATCTTCAACAAATCAAATAAACACACTGGCTTGTTTGATATTTCCGTTGTAGATCCCTGGAGAGAAAATTAAGGGGATCCGCCACCTTTAATATTTTTATTTTTTGAGTTTAGACCTTTAATACATTTTTTGTATGTTTAGTACCTTTATTTAGAAAGGTTGGGGTTTTTAAAAATTCCAGCACCTTTATGTATTTTAAAACTAAAAATTTTGAGTTTTTTGGTAGTTTTTTGACTCTGAATAACTTTTCTGTTTTTTAATCAATTGTCATGATTTATTTTTTATTTTGTTCCTTACAATGTCTAGAAACTTTTTAGATATGGAAAAGAAGGTAAAGTGACTGAAAAAAGTTACAAATAAAATAAAATTAAACAATAAATAAAAATATCCCAAAATATGAAAACAAAAATTTGTAGTTATTTTTTTAGTTAGAGTGTTTTCCAGACCCAAAAAGTTTTTATACATTGTAAGGAACAAAATAAAAAAAGTATCATGACAATTGGTTGAAAAACAAAAAAGTTATTCAGAGTGAAAAAATGTTAAAAATTGACCAAAAAACTCAACATTTTTAGTTTTAAAATACATAAAGGTGCTGGAATTTAAAAAAAAAAACCAAAAACTTTGTAAATAAAGGTACTAAACACAATGAAAATTATATGGAAGGTCTAAACTCAAAAAATAAAAATATTAAAGATGGCGGATATCCTTAAGAACGAAAATATGAAACAGAACAGAATACTTTAAATGAATTCTACGCTTCATCCTGACAAAAGTTTCGTATAGGAATTCAATCCAAATCCAAATTCATTCGAATTGAACCGGATAAGCCCGAATTGATTCCCAACCGATTTGTATCCAATGATATTCAAAACTTTTTTTAGATTATTTCGGAAACAAATTGAAAACATAATTGAAATATTATCTGAAACTTTTGCCAGAATAAAGGGAGGAGAAGAAATTGGAAGTCTTTCGATTGGTTTAAAGTGCGGTCTGATATTAAAGAAAGTATAAAAAACCACTAGGAGTTTTTTATATTTATGATGCTTATCATTGCTTTTCCAATTTGCAGTGAATTAGAGACTGTGCATTTGTTGATTCATATGAATACTCAAGTCTTATGTTTATTAACGCAACGCAATATTATTCTGTTTACGATTCCTCGACTGCGAGTAAGTTTCCTCTCTTGTTTCCTCGACCCCTTATCCATGTATCTTTTGCTGTCAGAATGACGTCACTCCCCAGTCATATTTGCGCTTTGGGTTCCAGACCTTGAGCCCATATTGTCTCTTCAGCCAGACATATGGGCTATGAAAAATCGAAATAGCTTCGAGCTGATTACAACGATTTATGACCTTCAGGGATTTTCGTCTGATTAATAATTAAATTTTTTTTTTAATTCAGACTGAATGAAATTGTAATTAAAGATTCAATAAAGCATCAGAATTTGCCAGTGAAACAATTTAAAATACGCCTAGCGTTACTCCAAAAACGAATTTTAGAACTTTGGAAATTATCTTTTTATATTTCTAAGTCTTTTCATTACATTTCAAAAATAAATGTAGGAACTGGTATATTTTCAAATATGAGACTTTTAAAAATTTTCAGTTCATAATTATTGTCAAGGTTTTATAAATTTTGAAATATAAAATTAAAAGATAAGGAAACATTGATTTTCAGTGTCAAGGAAATCAGAGAAAAAACAAATTTGGAGTACAAAAAAGTAGGTTTGATAAGAAAAATCCGAACCGTAAAATTAAAGGTTGTGAAAAATAATATCTCCAGGGGATATGGAAAATAAAAACATTGGCGAATTTAAAAACGATAACTAGGAATAATGCATAGGAAAGAAAATATGAAATTTTCGAATTATAAAAATAACTCCAGAGAATTGAAGAAATAAGATATAAACAGTTTGAATCTCGCTTGATGCAAATTGTTTAAAAATCAACCCTATTCTTTCTGGTTCGATCCGAAACAAGTTTTTAATCAGAATCCACCTGAGTTCGAATTGATCTAGATCGATTTTTCAATCCGATCATTCCAACCTCGGGTTTATTCGGATCGAAGATTCGGTTTGAATCAATCTAAGTTCAGATTAATTCTTATTCATTTGCATCAGAGTTTCGAATTAAACAGAAATGATTTTCAACAAATTTGTATCAAACAAGTTCAACATTCGTTCAGATTGAATTTCAATTAGGCATTTCCATTTCATTAACAGCTAACTTCACTTCGTCTAACACTGAGAGGATTGCTTTCATCGGAAATGTATAGGACGGGATCTTATTTTCGAATTTCGACAGTAAAAAACTATATTTCGAAAACATTATTAGTATTTTGTATAACAAAACATATTTTAAACAGTAAATTTTTTTCAAAAAATGCTTCTGTATTGCAAAAAATACAAAATAAGATTCCTTCCTGTACATTCCCAATGAAAAAAATTCCTTCAGTGTACGATGAACTGAAGTTAGTTGTTTATGGAAATGAAAATGCCTAATTCAAAACTTTTTCCAGAGAAGTTTCGCATGTCCTGCATGGGCGAAGGATTAAGAGAAACTGGCAACACTGTATTACCGACATCCTAACCTACTTCTTTTTCCTCGTGTTTTCCGTGTCTGGGAGGCCAATGGAAAGGGTGGTATTTGAAAACAATGACATCGATCCCCTAGAAAGGAGGGTAACTTTGTGGCGCCATTAAGTCTACACTTATGTGGTCTCAAAGGTATGACTCTCCCATAAGTTACGCCTATTTTTTACCTTTGCATAGTTCACGCCTAACTTTAACCCCGATAGAAACTAAAAAGAGTTTAAAACCTGGCTCAAAGAAGTTCCGAAATTATTCTTTATGAATGAAATAACGAAGGTCGAATTCCGGCCTTCCAATCGTCATTAGAATACATCGTGCTTTATTTAAAATTTTACGATGTCACTCTAAACGAAACACCGTTATTTTATCATAAATATTCAGATCAGGAGACGAAAGAAATTATGCGTTCGCTAGTCATCAATTAAAATGTACTGTTATCGTGAAAAATTCATCTTTCTTGTTTAAAAATGTTTCGCCAATATTAAAATGAAGAATTATATTGATCCTTAATAATCAATACATGTAGTATGACATTGAATTTAGGGTCATAAATAAAGAACTCCCAGTTAAAAAATGTTACGCCTAGAAATACGTATTTTTTAGACCCTCTTGGACGTGAAAAAAGACGTATTTCTAGACGTAACATTTTTTAACTGGGAGTTTTTTATTTATGACCCTAAATCCTATATAATACTACATGTATTAATTATTAAGGGTGAAAATAATTCCTGATTTTAATATTGAAAAAAAGTTGTTAAACAAGAAAGCTGAATTTTTTTTTAATTTTTACTTTTTAAGTGTAATGTATAAAAACATTGTTAAATGCGATAAACATGCCACTAAAGATTGCATGATACGGTTAATTTGTTTTTAAACACGTGGAATTGATAGTGGCATGTTTTTCGCATTTAACAATGTTTTTATACATTACACTTAAAAAGTAAAAATTAAAAAAAAAATTCAGCTTTCTTGTTTAACAACTTTTTTTCAATATTAAAATCAGGAATTATTTTCACCCTTAATAATTAATACATTTAGTATTATATAGGATTTAGGGTCATAAATAATGAACTCCCAGATAAAAAATGTTACGTCTAGAAATATGCATTTTTCATGTTCAGAAGGATGTAAAAAATACGTCGTAAAGGTCGTACTTTTTCACGTCAAAAAGGACGTCCTTTAGTATCCCAATTTCGGACGTCCTTTTTAATCCGAAAAAGTACGACCTTTATGACGTATTCTTTCACGCCCTTTTTGACCTTAAAAAGTCGTATTTCTAGACGTAACATTTTTTAACCTGTCTGGATGTCAATCAGACATTTCGGCTCTGATCAGAGCCTCCATCAGTGATTTATTTTCAATCTTATTTAATCGTTCATTTGCGTGTGGTAGACCAATTTTGGAGTTTACTTTCCTTGAATTTGTTTTTACTGCGTTTGGTAGGAAACCGCATATTTCCACACAAGTTTGCACTGAAAAGTTAGAAATTTTACGAATGGATGATTAAATAAGATTCAAAATAAATCACTGATGAGGGCTCCGATCAGAGCCGAAACGTCTGATTGACATTCAGTTTTTTATTTATGACTCTAAAGCCAATATAATACTACGTGTCTTTTTAATAAATAACGAAAATTCTTAGTGCAGAATTCATCATGGATTTTAGCGAATTGCTGGCATTACCGAAATATTTATCCAAACAATTCAATATTTACAATCCACGATTGCAAAAATATAACAATTTATCATCGAAATTTTGTCAGAGAGCCTGAGACAACAAGTTAAGAGAAATTTATTGTCACCTTGGCCAAGGCAATTCGATGATGATTAATGGCAAATAATCGCATACTGACCCTGGCACATGTTAGGGATTTAAAAAATTCCTATTCCTTCCATTCCGCCCTATTTCGAAATCTGACATTCAGAAAAATCTTTTCCATCTCAATCCGCTTAATCTGGAGTCCGTCGAAGAAATTCCAAACCAAATCAATCCGGTCAGCCCGAAACTTCTACTACAGAAACAATATTTACCCTGCCGGAAGTTTTGGATTGGAACGAATCAGAATTATCCCTGTACATCCCAAAATCTGTTTCTGAACCATTCCGAACTAATCCGAAAAATATTTTGAATCTCTTGCGATGCAATTAGCTTTCGAAATCAATCTGATTAACTCCCGACTTCAATCCGAACGAGTCTGAACCAAGTTTTCAATCTGAATGAATCCGGGTCAGAATGATGTGGATTGAATATTCGATCAAGATCAATCCGGCTCTTATTGATGCGAATTGAAAACTAGCTTCGAATTAATTCGGAATAAAGTCCCAGATTGGTTTTTAATCGCTTTTCATTGAACGAGATTTAACAAATTTCTCGGATTGGTTCAGAAACCGATTTTGGAATCTCTCGAATTAAATTTCTTTTCGAAACTTTCGCCAGGGTGATTCCATGAATAGCCATTATTTAGATACCAAATAGTTATTCACGATGGCAGTAAAATATTTGAATATGAAAGAAACTTTTATCTCATAATGCCTTTTTAAGTTCCCTATTTATCAATCTTCAACAGGAGTGAACAGGAGTTTTAAAGAAGAGTCAAGCTTCCTATAAACGCAAAAACCATAAAGACTAAATTGTCAAGATGGCGTGTTGCTATGGCAACATGTTGTTCTCTCCTGGATCACCTCTGCCTCCGAATTCCCCTCCCATAATTTTAAACCCTCATCCAGTTTCATTCGGTGTTGGAATCGCTTTTGCGAAGATGCGTGACTCGTTTGAGGAACTTGTATGCAATATCATCCAATAGAATTTAAGCATCTAAAGTCTAAGGTGATGAAAAAGTAGAAGCCTCTTTCATTTATCGACCGAAAACCGACGCACTATTTTCCCAATTCGATGCATCAGGTATTGAATTTGGATAAGCAAATTATTCATATTATTATCAAATAAGGATAAGGCTCTTTCTTATCTTCTAGACAAGACTCCAATCCAATATCGTTTAGAGGATTTAAAAGTAATCTAAAGATAAACTCATTTATTAACGAGGCCTGCAAAACGATTAGCTCTGATTCCCATTATCCATTATCTGAAATTGCAAGCGTTCTTATCACCACGTCATCAATTGTTGATGAACACTCAACATCACTACTTTAGTCTAGAACCATCATTTATATAGTAGCAACCAGCTACAAATATTGTGGATAAATCATTCATAGATTCTCGCCAGTCGTCAAATCTTCATTAAGCATTATTACAATGGGGTGAATCATCTTAATTATTTATAGCATATCCAAAGTCCCGCATTGATCCCCAAATCACACTTGTGCCCCAATCAACTTTCGGAGAGAATCACACTTTTTGAATTTGATGGAAATCCATTGTTCCTTAAATTCCCTAAGGATATGAATCGTTAGATGGATTAGAGCAGGTGATCAGATGGAATTTTATTCTAGATTTTAAAAAGGATGAAATTAAAACTCCTTGGCGAAACGGTTTTCTAATTGTGCCGGAATTCCGAGTTACCATTCAGTCGACTGAAACGTGACTTTTGAAGCAGCAGAAGCACACTTTTAAAATTTCCAGAAATTAGAGGATGCCAGGATTTTACCTGAAGAGTTTGGTGCGGTTCAATTAACGGAAACTCCAAAATCCGTTAAAAGTTCTCATTGAAAGTAGAATTCACTGGCTCAGTTTCGCTTTTCTTTGCTTCATCACTCGCGACACACTGGACGCGCGCTCTTTTTTTGGCAGGTTTGGGATCTCGGAGTGAGAGAGATGGATTTCGATTGAGAGCAGGGGGAGAAGGATGAAGATAAAGTGGAAGAGGAACTGGGGTGAGTAAAGATAGAGCAAGAGAGACAGAAAGGGTGAAATGAAACGGGAGGAGGGAAAGAGTCGGAGAGAGAAAACTGTTCCGAACAAGTATAGGGCAATGTCAAAGCGAATCAGGTTCGACTCGAACTGACTCGAACTGAAAACCGAGTCACAGGCTCGTGCTTCTTCGCTCATGCACCACGCCTGCGTTCGGTTTTACTTCTTGCCGGCCGTAAACAACCGAGTTCTGCCGAACTTTCCTGGAGATCTCCACCTATCGATACTCGGTATCGAAAAATTGAAGATTTAAAAAAAATTTCAGTCTAATTTAATGAAGGGATATAAAACAGCATTTCTCGTATCAATTTTTGATCTTTAGGTCTTGGTGTTGATTTCTTTAGTCAGTTTAAAATTTTTCAGTAATTTAATGTTGGCTTCCTTTTCAATTTTCAAGGTGAAGTTCAGCTTTAAAAGGAAAATGGTTCCAAATCATCTGATGTCAATTCTGTTTTCAGAGAAGATCAGAAATCAGTTTTGAAATCGATGTTTGAAGAACTGGTAACTTCAAATTTCGAGTTGATGCTCCAAAATATTTTGGAGTAATTCTAGATTTATGCTCGTATACTGATCTGAAGTAGAGTATTTCAAGATTGGAAAAGTAAAATTGAATTTCGGCACATTTCTAGTTTGGAGGATTAATGATCGTTAATTTTTTATTTAAAAAGTAGGTCTTCTGAGATTTTTTGGAGTTGATAGTTTATGAATAAACATAGATTTTTTAAATGGTATAATAATTTAATCCTTTTGATTATGACAGAACTATTTCCAAATTTGTTAATTGTTAATAATCGTATATCCATTCACTGTCGCCATCCAGCGACGAGTCAGAGAATCACTGAAGGTAACTTGTATTGGAATTGTATCGTACAAAATCCATATCACAAAATAAAATGTTCTTTCCTATTAAATAATTCTAATAGACATCACAACATTTATTGGATTTTTTAGAACGTTAAGATCGTTGTCGTGACTAAAATCAGGTCTTAAGATAAAAAAGTTTTTGTATGATTTGAAGACGAAATTATATTATCAGATGTATCTTATGAATGAAAAAACACTATTATTAATGGACAAAAGTTAAAATTTACGAAAAATAATACTTTCAACAATGTTTTTTCTAATATAATTTTTCCTTACTATATAGCTTTTTACAAATTTTCTAAAAATGATTGGATTTTCATAAATCATGGCTTATTTTTTCGGAGGGATTATACTCTACAATTCTACCGTTTCTAATTTTACAAATAAGTAGAAAAATTTCAAATATAATTATTTTTAATAAAAAATATATTTTTTTTAATATTATAAATTCTTTGAACGATTTATGATAGTGAAAAATTTATTTTTAAAATTGGAATCAGTAGAGCTGTTAAGAATATTTTCCACAAGAAAATAGGACATGATTTATGGAAATCCAATCAGTTTCAAAAAATTGGTAGGAAGTGACAATAAGGAAAAATTCTATTACAAACAACATTATTAAAAGTATTATTTTTCATAAGTTGAACATTTTTTCATTTAATTTCACTAAAATGAAGATTTTTAGTAATTTATAATGGCAAAATCGAATGATAAAAGTTAAACTTAAGTTAGAGTTATCGTACCAAAAATCATGTCGCTGAGACAAAAAATTTTCTATGGTATTATCATTTTAAATGATATTATCAGTCATGTCTTCTGTAAAAAAAATACATTATTTGTAATGGGAAAAATGTTTAATTTATATAAAATAATACTTTTAATCATTCTTTGCAATATAATTTTTCTTTAATATCGATTCTTACCAATTTTTTAAATTTAAGATTATTGGATTTTTATAATTCATGGCTTTTTCAGGGAAAATATTCTCTACAAGTCTACTGTTTCCGATTCCGAAAATAAGCAATAAATCTTCAAATATAATTATCAAAAAAAATGTTTCTTTTCAAAAAACTCATTCAACGATTTCAGCTACTGAAAACTTTGCTTTTAAAATTGAAAACAGTAGAATTGTATAGAATATTTTCCCCGAACAAATAAGCCATGATTTCTGAAAATCCAACCAGTTTTAAAAAATTGGTAAGAAGCGATAGTAAGGAAAAATTCTATTACAAATAACATTATTGAAAGTATTATTTTTCGTACGTTTTAAATTTTGTTTCATAAAAAATAATGTTTCTTTCATAAGAAATGACTAATAATATGTTTCCAAGTCTTAAAATTGTAGAAAAACTTTTTTTTCCAGAGACCTGATTTTTGGCACAACTACCTCAATGAGGTTTTTATAATGAGTAAACAAATAATTCTAGTGAGTATTAAAACACTATTCCAATACAATTGCAATAAAAAAATCCCAATTAACTATTTTTTTAATAAAACCTTTTACGAGCTTAAAATTACTTTTGAGCTTGATTAGAAAATATCAAAAGACGACTTTTTCAAGAAAAAGTAGTCCACAATAAACATGAACGAAACATTGCTAGTTCCCTCTTTTGGGAAAATCTCAAAATTAGTATTATATATAAAACTAATAGAAATTATAAAAAAAGGCTCAAATATTTTGAAGAAGTATCTCATAATTTGAATTTTAGTTTCTCAGAATTTCAATACTCTTAGAAGTTCATTCGTGATTGGACGAGATCAAAACAGGAAATCACTTATGATTGCTCGAGTAATAAGCCTGACGAGCCTAATTGATCAACCGACCAGCCATATCGAGATGCTTCGTTCCACCTTCTGGAGTTTTAAACAGCATTTACTCTGTCATCGCCTGTATCCTAATCACTCCCTACTATCGTTTGAAAAGTCCCTTAATGTTTAACCCGTCTAAGTCTTTCAGTCTTCTGCGTTCATTTTTTCTCCTTAATCGCTCTCTTATCGTTGAAAAACAGCAACAGTTATATCGTCTAATAAAGAATTCAATTACTGTCGTAATATTCAAATTGATAAAATTAATCACAAGTGAATTAGTAGATTCACATGTTTCTCATTTTCTGAATAATTCATCTTGCAGAATAAATTATAATTTTTCAATTAAAATGTACGTAGATAGATATTTATTCGGACAATAAATTGATTCCAGTACTATAAAGTTAGCTTATAAATGAAGAAAAAGAGTCTCTTTATAAATCTTGCAATATCTTTTAAATCGCTTCAGCAAGGGAAATATTATTCCACTATTTGAAGATTACCGTGTCTGATAATCTTCCATTGAATTTCCTTGATTAAAACGTGATCGGAAACGGGCCTTTTTCAGTCTGTTATTAAAGGACTTAATAACTCCAGCAAATCTGAATCATAACTTGTTTCTGAAATCAAAATTGCTTTTCTTTAATTCATAAAAAGAATTGTAAATCGCTCGGAAATTGAGGGCTAAACTATATGTATAAGTAAATTAAATTTTCCTATCTTCAGACATCAACACATTTACTATTCGTTTCAATTCGTAAGCAAAGGTGAAAGTCTCAAGATGTAATTTTTGTCAATTATTTTCGCATTCCTAATTGTCACTTTTAATTATTGATTAGGTAATAAATACAAAGTAACTTAATACCTAAGTAATCACCCCTGTATTCATAAAAATTTTACAGAGCTAAAATATTCATTAAAATTTTCTTTTAGTGCTAAACTAGATCAGATAACAACACGATTATTTATATCGCAAAGTATTTTTTTTATGACTAACTTATCGTAAATGATTATTAAGTTTTGTCCTTTAATAATTAATGCTTTCTAAAACAATTAATTCAATTTCTATCATTGTAATTTAGAATTTATTTTTGAATTTCAACGAGTCTATAAAACTTGACTTTTCCTTAGAATTGGATTTTTAGTCAACTTTGTGAAATACGAATATAATCATTCATATGTTCCTCGATCTTCTTAACCTCCTACGTTCTTTCGCACTTAGCGATCAGTCATATCGTGTTCACTGGTACTCATTATTGCATTTGATCCGGTTAACGATGAGACTCGTGTTAGGAATAAGTAATCGTTTCAAGAACTCTGATAATCTTAACATCATCAAATCTGGTATTTAAAGCCGAGTATAAAAATATTTTATTCTTTATGACTGATTCTCTACACCTGTATTCCATCAGCAATGAACAAGGAGCCATAAAACGAGAATAAAATGGGTTCAACTGCAAAACATATTACGTTTCGTTGCGCCATTTGCACACTCATGTGCCAATCTTGATATCAACTGACCCGTTTTGTGCCAAAATGTCCCAAATTTTGCCGCATTTTCATCGTTATTATTTTTCTAGAAAAAGCGATGAATCACCTGGAAAATCTATGTCCCGTGGTTTTAGACCATGCTTTTTCTGAATATGATGTTTATTTTTGGCTAACAGGCGCCATTTTCTAAATATGGCGCTTAATACGAAAAACAAAACCGGAAAAATTCTGATTTTGTTTAAGTTTTTTAAATTTTTCATTAGGAACCTGTGAATGGATTGTTAGAGTCATTTGGATATGGTGGCATAATTACTTTGACTAAAAAATTGCACTTTATAAATTTCATAATTAAAAATATAATTAAAATATATATACATATCTTACCATAAATGCAGAATTAGAAACAATGAAAAATGATGGCAATTTTGAATGTTTTTATCAAAATCTGTTATCGTTTGCCTCTCGTAGTGAGAGTTAGAAACGTGACATTTCACGGCTAATGGGCGGGAAAAACAACTTTTAATTAAGTATTTTTTAGTTTTTGTACATTTAGTCCGCAATATTGGATCCGCCATTTTAAATTCCCAAAATCTAAATACTTTTTGCTTACTGATAGAATTACAAATACGTTAAAATCATAGCAAAAACCCAAAATGTTATTAAAAAAATTCAAAATTGCCGTTACTTCTTGTTGTATCTAGTTCTGCATTTATGGGAAGATATATATATTTATAATTTATGTTCGAAACTTATATTAAGTACATAACAATACCCCTAAGCAGTAATTAATTTCAAAAGCTTGGAAAAAATTGAAAATTTCGCTAAAAAAAACCCTATCATCAATCCGCTTTTTAAAATTTTTTAGTTTCCAAAGTGCCATTTTTTAGTAAATGTAAAATGAAACACTGTAGTGTGGATTTTCCAGACGGTACATCAATTTTTTTAAAAAAAATAATATCGATGAAAATCCGCGAAAAGGGAGAGGGTCTCTAAGGCCGGTTTTTGGCGCAAAAAATACGAAAAAATTCCTACAGTATCTCCTAACAATAAGAAGTCAATTCCACCCTATTCACCCCGAGCACCCCTTAAAAAAATGAAAACTTCACCGCTTCTATGCAGTGTTTTTGGGGTCGCTGATTTCGATTCCGAGGTCTGTTGACCTCTATCACATCAGATTCAAGGTCATTTGAGGGTCGGAATGTAAAAAACCGGATGAAAAAATAAAAAAAAATACATATATATAAGTTTTTAAGAACGCTAAATCCGAAGGGGTTTATTCAACAGCTCAATAATATAATGGAGGTAAACGGACCTCGGATTCGAAATCAGCGATCCCAAAAACCTTTTTATGTATTTTTCTGGATTTTGTTATCAGATTTTTTGCAGTTTGACCTTTGAATGACCTTGAATCTGATATGATGGAGGTCAATGGACCTCGGATTCGAAATCAACGACCCCAAAATCCTATATATGTATTTTTCTGGATTTTTTTTATTGGGTTTTTTTTCCAAAAACACTGCCTAGAAGCGGTGAAGTTTTCATTTTTTTAAGGGGTCCTTGGGGTGAATATTGGGGGTGAGGGTTGTCCGTTTAGGGTGGAATTGACTTCTTATTGTTAGTAGATACTGTAGGAAATTTTTCGAATTTTTTGGGCCAAAAACCGGCCTTAGTGACCCTCCCCCTTTAGGGCATTTTGGTACGAAACGGTTAAAAAGTTATTTTGTAAAAGAAATCGGTTACCTTAAAGTCTTCACAGAAAAAATTTAATGGCTTGCTAAAAATAATAATTATTTTTGGACCCTATTAGATTTATAATTTGAATCTAAATCTAGAATCCAATGTATTTTAGTTAGGTTTGCAACTGGCAATAAAATTCTGAGCATTCACGATTAAAGCTTCTTGCGAACATCGATTTTCGTACCATTCTTGCATTCTTTGCTGAAAACTCGTGTTATTTTTGGTACTAGGTGTGTCGAATGACGTCACAGTATACTGTACACCATATTGTACACGTGCGTGATTAACAGCCAAAATTGTGTAGGATGCCTTTCAGGATTTCGTGTAATTCATGACCCTGTATATTCGCATTGAAATCTGATCAGATTAATGAATATACTGAATAACTTGTTTCTTTACTCTTCTGTGATTCAACCTGAGAGAAAAAATGTCATGAACATATTCTGATAAAGCTTTATCACGAGTTGAA
The DNA here is from genome assembly GCA_030998225.1 of Diplolepis rosae. Lineage (NCBI taxonomy): Eukaryota > Metazoa > Arthropoda > Insecta > Hymenoptera > Diplolepididae > Diplolepis > Diplolepis rosae. The sequence continues at coordinate 10,427,184 of JAPYXD010000701.1, forward strand.
TCCAACTCCCTTTTTTGCATTCGAAAAAATGTTCACTTACTCTGTATCAGGAACTGGTATCAAAGGAGCAGGTAGGCGACCATTGTGATCCAAGAAATGATTATTTTCAGGTTCTTCTTGGACTGGAGTCTCGTATACGAGGGTTTCCACCATTGATCCTTTACTCGAGCCAAAGGATACCCTGAAAAAAAGAGAAACAGTTCAATCACAATTACTGAATCGAAATGCCTGTCAATTAGTGTGATCTCCTAAAGTAAGATAAATTGTTAAAATTGGTTGAATACTGAAGACTGGAAAATTATTTTTAAAACCCAAGACGATAAAATTAACTAAGGCAGACATAATAAATCTGAGGAAATAATATTATAACGCTCTTGGGGAATGAAAATAAAAGTAAAACTATAGCTGGAGCGGAGATTGAGCAAATGAGTATAAAGAAAAAATTTTAATTTGAAATTTGGCATTATGAAGTTGGACCTGATCAGGCTTCTTGGTTAGAGTTAGTTGTGACAAAAATCAAGTCTCTCGAGAAAAATGTTTTTCTATGATTTTGAAACTTGAAATGATATTATTAGTCATGTCTTATGAAAAAAATACATTATCTTTATTGGGAAGAATTTTAAATTTACTAAAAATTATATTTATAGTAATGTTTTTTGTAATACAATTTTGCCTTACTACTGCTTCTTTCCAATTTTTCAAGATAATTGGATTTTCATAAATCATGACCTATTTTTTCGGCGAAAATATTCTCTACAACTCTATTGTTTCTAATTTTCGAAATAAGTAAAAGATCTTCAAATGAAGTTATAATTTTTCAATATTGAGGAGTATTTCACAAACTTTTAGTATTTATACAAAAAACCGGAAAGGCCATCTACTTTCCTCAATACCATAATACCGGTAACACCAAAATGTACAAAATAATTTTTCAATGTTTCTTTTTAAAAATCATTTTAAAGATTTTAGTCACTAAAAACTATACTTCTAAAATTGGAACTAGTAGAGTTGTAGAGATATTTAGTAATTTTTAGTAATTTTTAATTGCAAAAATTTAATGATAAAAGTTATACGTAAGGTTATAAGCTAAAAAATTTTTTATAAAAAATCATGTTTTACTTTTATAACGCATGATTGATAATATAATTTCAAGTCTTAAAATCATAGAAAAACTTTTTTTTCTAGAGACCCGATTTTTGATACAACTATCTTAAGACTGAGTTAGTAGGCAGCCGCAAAAATATAACCGTAAACCTCAATTTCCTATTGCGTGACTAAATTGGTTAGTGAATGGAGAGACTATAACCACAGGAGGTATCAAAATCAGAATTACATGTGATCCCGAGTCGTCTTACTCAGCTTGACCAACGAGCGAATTTAAGAGTTCGCCTTAATTATTAAATTCATTACTTTGAGTTATTGGATCAAAATAAGTATTTTCACGCGGAATTTTTACTGAATAGCTATAAAAATTCTTTGATTTTAGTTGTTCAATTGGTGACAACTGAAGAGTAACTAAAAATGATAATGACCTAAATTTTTGTTTGTTACAACACAACAAAATATTTGACAGTAAGTGGACCAGTGAGTCATCAGAACTTTCCTTTCATTACAAATCACTTTGAAATCATTCTTTTCATTAGAAATATCATTTAGATCCTCATATTCCTAGAAGCGGCAAGAGTGCTAGCGCGTTCTCGCGAGCGCGTTGGAGACCGCGCGTTATCAGAAAAACATTAATAACTTCCTTAATATAAAAGGTTACTGACTTTTTTTAAAATTTACTCGGTGACTTTTTACTTGTGAAGAGAGTTCGATCTCATTTTTGCGTGAATCTGAAAACACGGTTTTATTTGCTTGTCTAAACATTTTTCTTATAACTTAAGGACATGTGATACACTGTTAGAAATGTTTGCAATTTTAGTATACAGGGGTATATTAAATTTCCTATATGTTTACTAAATTTACTACACTTGGTAATTTTAGTATACTCAGGTATACTAAATTTCTTTGTATGTATACTAAATTTTTTAAGTGTACACTAAGTTTCTTTTACGTATATGAATTTCGTAGTTTCTGTATACTAAAATTCATATATCTGTATACGAAATTCATCTGCGCAAGCGCGTTTCGAGTTACGCGGATCATGCAACATGCAGACTCGCATGCCGATGTATTTGTGGTTAACTACGTTGTTGGATCGACATTTGATGCCGGACAAAAATTCGGATTGTTTGGATCTGCGTTTTTCTTTTCAAAAGGTAGGTTTAATTTATTTACTCGTTTACAAATGTAAATTTACGTATCCCAGAATTTCGAAGCTTTATAAGTGAAATGTGAAAAAAATAAAATAAAAATTCCAGAAGTAGTTAGACATTTTAGGTTACATTAACGCGCGAAAAAAAGTTGATCTTGCCCAAGTAACACAAGATCATCTATTAGACGTCTGAAACATCTTTTTGGGGAAAACGGGAGAGCTCTAGAACACGTTTCGATTTTCTGCTGAAAGTGCTATTACTATTTTTTTAGATCGCGTACTCATTAGAGTTCAAGATGTTATGGAAGGAATTCAAGTTGCTTTCGCATCGTACTATACGTGTTTGGATATTCATACGCTGCGGAATTGCCAAAATCTTTAGAGTTCATTTAAAGGTAATTATTTGATGATTCATTCAATATACATATGCCCTCTGTCTCCAGGCGACAAAAGAGTGAAGGACGCTAAAAGGACCATTATCTTTGATAATTATTAATAATTCTTAATAAAGTGATACTCTGTACTTCAACTGTATTTATTTTACAATATACCCTATTGAATAATAATTGTAAAACAAAACATTACAAATCGCAATATACTTTATTTTTAATGGTAACATTTATATCCTTTCGGACAAAGTTTAGAAAAAAATATTTATCTTCAAATCGATAAGGAAAACAATTAAATACAAATTTAAATTTATATTAATTATTTTTCTTATACTTTGAGTTTTACTGGTTCTCTAGCATTATTACACACATATTAAAATTAGTATACCCATACAGTAAAATTACTATATGTGTGTACTAAATTTCATGTACACGTATACTAAATTTAGTGCACGCGTATACTTAATTTCATATACATGTATACTAAATTCAGTATACGCATATACTAAATTTCATATACGCGTATAATAAATTTAGTACACGCATATACTAAATTTAGTATACGCCGGTAAACTAAATTTAATTTCATGTTGTGCATTCATGCTTCCATTACATGTATACTAAATATAGTACAGATTTTTCTCACAGTGTACTTGAGAAAACAAGTAAGTTCATGTAAAAAAATTTGTTCAGTTTCTACATGTTTACGTCTCAAAAACATAAAAATTTGTTTTCGAAATTAGAAAAATGATAGAGAAGATGCAAACGGAAGTAGATTACTTTTGGTTTTGAAAATGGAAAAAAAAATTTCCAAAATATTTTGTGAAATTGAACTATTTTTCATTTTCGAAACCAAATGTAGTCTACATAAGTCCGTTTTTAACCTCTCTACAATTTTCCAATTTTTGAAAACAAATTTTTATATACACTGTACATAAACATGTAGAAAACGAGAAGCAATAAGATTTGCTAAATTTGGAAATATCAAATGCCCTTAAAGAAATTAAATTTTTACAACAACCTGAATAATTAAACTAAAAAATATTAAGTTTTCAGCTTCATTTAAAAAAAATGATTCAATTATCTTTATTCGTTCACAAGATATGAACATAAAAAAAATTGAATACGTTAATATTCAATTGGCGATTATTTGCAAAATAAGTGGAATTTTGCAAAAAAATTGTAGGGGATAAAAAAGTACTTGGACGTCTATCGAAAAACGTAGTTATCTTAGTAATCCGAGAGAAAGAATTTTTAGGTGGCCCGTTTCACTCATTTTGACCCTATTCAGAGACAGAAATTAATTGATAGAAAATTTTATTATTCTACAAATTTAAATTCGTGATAATTAAAACAATTTATAAATAAACTTGCCATCTTTTTGAGGTTTTGTTGAGGTAATTAAATCTAGAGTCACACTTTCGATTGCAAGTGTTAGACTGGTTACAAACCGGTTTTTGGCTTTGAAACTTGATTCGCAATTAATCTCTTTCAATCCATAAACGACACACGTTGAAAGGTAGTATCTCATTACGAATGAGTCGAAGTTGTAAATTGTCATATCAAATGAACTCGAAAATTGATGCGATATCTCAATCCTAATCTTATTTCTTTTATTCAGTTCCATAATGGATTAGTGCTTTGAAGTCCATCGCACGACTTTTTTCATGAATGAAGCTAATGGTTCTTAACACTTATTTCGAATTCTCAATTTTTCAAATGGGAAAATTCTTTATTGGCTCTTTTTAAAATTTCCAAACTTCCTTATTTACATTTTTTTTGGAAATAACTCTCAAAATAAATTTTTTTTCCCCTAGTTGCACAATATACTATTTTTTATGAAATATTTTGTTCAAAATTTGGTAAATGTATCAGGAGATAATAAGAAACATCTGTTAACTTCGTTTTAGTGAAAATTCTGCAATTTTTTTCATTTTAAAATATACAACTGAAGTGTTATCGGCGATTACAGGTCTGTAACTACATTTCCACGGAGAAAAAAGATCTGCTAGCAAACGGATTGTTTATATACAACCTACACATTGTTTTTGCTTTCCCAACAAAACTTTGTGTTTATCCAATCAAAAGTTTTGTTGAAAGAACTCAAATTTTGTTGAGACAGCAAAAAAAATTTGTAGGTTGTATATTAACAATCCTTTTGCTAATACAGCAAATCTTTTTTCTCCGTGCAGCACAACTCAGGACACTCAGTTGGCATTAATACCAAAATTTGAAAACAAAAATTATTTTAATACACTATGCCTTAACGACGTACATACATATTGTATATTAAGATTTGCAAATATGCATATGGCTATAGCAGTTTGAATTGTCTGGACGGATTGTAAAGCCTTAAGGGCATGTGATACTTGAGAAAAGTAGCAATTTCATGTGAACAATTTGGTCTAGTTTCTACATGTATGTGTCCAAAATACATAAAATTTTTTTTTCAAAACTTTTCAAATAGTAGAAAAGATAAAAATGGATGTAGATTGACTACTTTTGGTTATGACAATGAAAACAAATTTTCCGATATATTTTGCTAAAGTTGAACTTTTTTAAATTTCGAAACCGAAAGTAATCTATCTACGTCCATTTTTTTCTTCTCTACCATTTCCCATATTTTAAAAACAAAATTTTATCTACTTTAGACACAAACATGTACACACCTGTGATCCATTAAATTTACTAATTTCTTAAGTATCCCATACCCTTAATTTACAGGGTGGGCCATCTAACATTTGGAATTTGATTCGGCTATAAAAAAAAAACTTATGTATATTTTTTCAAAAGTATGGTTTTATTAGAAAGATTGAAACTTTCCATTTAAGAATTAAACATAACATCATTCAAATGACTGCCGCGACTGGCCTTGAAGTACCCTATTCGATCAACCCAATTTTTCAGTACATTTTCGATCGTTTGGGCTTCAATCCCATAAATGGCAACTTCGATTTCGTATTTTAAGGCCTTATTCGTCTCTGCATGGTTATCGTAACACTTATCCTTAACGGCTCCCCACAAAAAATAGTTCAACGGGGTCAAATCACAGCTCCGAGGCGGCTAATTGACATCAGAATTTCGGCTGATTATTCGATTTTCGAAAACAGTGCGCAAAAGATCGATTGTTACTGGTTGTGTGGCAACACGGAGAAAAATGGATGTTCAACTATGGGACAGCCATCTTATATGTTCAATTGTATTATCTAGATGTTCAACTGTAATATTTAAGATATTAATCTCTGCATATTTTAACATCTTAGATATTACAGCTGAATATCTAGATATTACAACTGAATATATAAGATGGCTGTCCCATAGTTAAACATCTAGATGTTAATTCTAAACATCCACTTTTCTCTGTGAAGTGGCCCCGTCCTGCTGAAACCAAATGTCATCCATGTCATCCTCTTCAATTTTTGGAAACAAAAATTCGTTGAGCATGGCACGGTAACGCTCGCCATTGACCATAACGGCGGCTCCTTGCTTATTTTCGAAGAAAGATGGCCCAATGATGTCACCGTACCAAAATCCGCACGAAACAGTCACTCGCGGGTGCATCGGCTTCTCAATAATGACGTTTGGATTTTCTTAGCCCCAAATGCGACAATTTTGCTTATTGACCTTTTGCCCAAACAATCGAAAATGTACTGAAAAATTGGGTTGATCGAATGGGCTACTGTGAGGCCAGCCGCGGCAGTCATTTGAATGATGTTGTGTTTCATTCTTAAATGGAAAGTTTTAATCTTTCTAATAAAACCATACTTTTGAAAAAATATCCATAAGTTTTTTTTTATAGCTGATTCAAATTCCAAATGTTAGATGACCCACCCTGTATTTGAAAAACAAGATACATATATTGATAAAAATGTTAGGTCTTTGAAGGAAGTAAATAACTATTTACAAATACTTTTCGTGAGATCAAAATGCTGTCATAAAATTGAAAACATAACCGCAAATTGTAATAAAAATCAAGAAACTGATTGTATACGATTGTTAATTTAGTCAAGTATCCTTTCTTCTAAATCTTGAATATCCAAATCTGAAAGAGTAGAGGAAATCGATAAACCTTTAGAAGATTTCATCTTTACTACATTACTACCAATTAATATCGGACGTAATAAGTTTTAACTTAAAAAATATTTCGAAATTAGTATTTTTTTGATCTTTGAGATTTTGTTATGAATCCAGACTATATTGTAACTGAGGGGACTAGCCTTTAGACGCCTTTAGTTTCTGCCACCGCTAGCGCAGTGGGGAAAGCCGTTTGCGCCACACTTGCCGGTGCCCGTCAGTGGAGCAGAGACAGAGAGTCTGCCACCGGCGAACCACCTGAATGTTCTCTATACGTTTTCTCGAACAATATTCAAAATGGCGTATCAACGCGCGGTTATGTACGACGAATTTAATGAATATATCATCTGTTATATCTGAAAGACAATCGGATTAACCTCATCCTCCATACAACCTTCTGGAGCCAGACGAGATAATGGGAATCTCAGAAATATCACGTGTGTGAATACTCTCAAGAAAACTCACATTGGTGACCCCGACTTTTACGCGTCGCCAGTAAAACTTTCAACTCGAGATATTAGTGCAATCCTCGGGCAATTAGTGAAGTCTGAACCAAAAAGTAACTACTAAAAAACCCCTGGTGTCGGAATTGCGTGTAATTTACCGATATTTCGCAGTTTTATCAAAATAGGTGACTGAAAATTTTAACAACGCCACACGATTTCAAAGTTTTTCTTTTCGTGTTTGACCATGCAGGCTCAAACGAGACATTATTTTCGTGCCTTGCTGCTGAGCATATTTTTTCTCTGGAAAAGAGATTTGTCATCACTTCCTTGCCTGGACAGGCAAGCATTTTCCCGCCAAGCACGACGCCATGTGTATGACGTCACATCAAATTTCTCGCGGTGGTCAGTTGGCCGCCATTGCAAACTTCCAGTGACGTGAGGTAGGATCACAGAACCAGCAGCAGACCGGGCAGTCTGTTGTCTTGGCAACGCTCCCCACCACCAAATGGATGCAGCCATCCCTCCAGGTCCTACTGTGCCAGCGGAAAGTGGTTTTCGATTCTGTCAATGCAGCCAAGAGGTTAGCTGGTACGGTACAACAGGTATCAAAACGAGTTATCCTGTGCTGCAGTCACCAGCTATGTTGAAGCAACAGCAAAATTTTTCAATTGTTTGTATATTGGTTATTTTCATGTTTCTTTTTTGCTACGCTTTCAATTTGTTATGCATTGTTAAGCGTATCTCGTATTACAACTTAATAATTCATTGGAGAATGGAGAATGACCAACCTCTGACCAAATAGATGTTCATCAAAATTATTTTCTTTTAAAATGACAACGTTTCGATGACATTATGTCATCCTCTTCAGGCAAAAAAACATTGGTTTCAATAGTAAACTCTATAATAATTACAAAGATTTGAATATATCCAAATATCTATAGTTATATACCTGTACAAAAAGTTTCCGCCGTTTAACAAAAATTGGCGTCACAAGTAAGTTTTGGTTGAAATTGAAAGATGTAAAACGTCACTGTCGTAAGGTTCGACATCTGTCAACAACATAACCTTGAAATATTATCGAATTTTTATCAGTATAATATATTTTGTGTGTGAAGATGTCGAGTTTTGAGCCGAATAAGGGTGTCCGTATACATCATAACTCAAAATCTACTGGACCAATCGTTTTTAAATTTTGCACAGTACTTCTTCACATAGTTCACCAGATATCCCTGAGAGCTTTTTTGTTTATTTTAATAATTATTAATTTTACAATAAAAAATTAGCCGATTTTTTTTAGCGAAAATCTGTTTTTTGACTTCCAAGTGCTACGAAAAATCGAAAAAAAAATCCTCCCAGGGTTACCTCGAGAAACATCTCCTTTAACAAATGCACTTTGATTTTTTTGTTTCAAATGATTCTGTTGCGAGTTATGATGTACACCGCAAAACAATTTTTTTTCGAGGCGCCTCCGGAGATTAACTGTCACTTGCTCAATTTTCAATATTTTGCAATGAAAATTTAGGCAAATATTGTTCAAATGTTGCATTATTATATGGATATGATAAACTTAAGTTTATACGTGGTTTACACGATTTAAAAATGGTCGTGAGGATTTAAATGACGACCTAAGGCCAGGTCGTCCAGAAGTTAGTAATCGTGCTGAATTGGTGGAAAAAGTCCGTGAAATCATTGGTATCGATGCAAATTTTACTACGAGAATGTTGGCTGAGGAATTAAATACGAGTAAAAACACTACTTGGAGAATTTTAACTGAAGATTTGGGTAAAAGAAAGGTCTGTGAACATTTTGTTTCACATCAGTTTAATCTACCACCTCACAAGACCAAAAAAGTGAACGAATTTTTGATGAAAAAACGGATTTCTCTCATTAACCACCCTCCGTATTCGCCTGATCTATCACCATGTGACTATTTTCTATTTCCAAAACTGAAAACCAAGATGAAAGGAGTATTTTATGATGATATCCCAGCCATTCAAGCAGCCTTAACCGAGATGCTGAAGAACATTCCTATAAATGACATAAAAAAATCTCTGCATGCGCTGGTTGATCGTTCCAAACGTTGTATTGAGACTAATGGATCCTATTTTGAATAAATAATAACTTTTAAAGATAATATAATGTGTATCTTATTCTATATCCAAAAAGTTCGGTTATTTTTGGGACGCACTGTGTATGTAAGAGCTGCTGACGCACAGATTAACTCTTCATCATGACTTCTAGTTCTCCCTATACCATCATAAAAGCCTAGAATTGAAGACTCAGTTAATCTATTCCACCAATCAGGTATGTCATTATCCTCTAGAATAGTGTAGTCTGTGCCTATTGTTAAAATCTCTCACTTGTGAAGGAGTGAATAGAAATCTTATGTGTAAAAGTAACTTTATTTAAAATACAAAAATGAGAGTTTGCAACATAAAATAGATTTCGTACTTTACTCTTTGACTGACAGATTACAACTACCTACAAAGGAAGAACTGCATCCTTTACAGACGCACATTGACCGCTGACCAAATTCAAACTCTACAACATCTGTCTGGAAAAACTCTTTTATTGATGTTTTATTACTTTAGGAGTTGTACGTGACTAATAATAAGATGTAGAGTTTTCAGAGAGAAACTGATTACCTCAATACCTATATCACCTTCTGAATTCGTTAACAGCACTACCCTGCGCATTCCGGGCAAGTTCATCCTCCCGGAGGACTTTGCTCTGAACACTCAGATGTTTTCAAAAAAATTTCGTGAACACATACGTGCTGTTAAACCCATCCCCGTTGAGCACCGGCACAAGCGAAATGTTTTTGTACATAAGAATCTTTTCGATTGTTCTCATGTGTTCCTAAATGTCGGACCAGTCAGGAAATCTCTCGAGCCTCCATACTCTGGACTGCACAAGGTTGTTGCTCGTCCATCAGATCAGGTCCTCGATATTGATGCCAATGGTAAGACGAGGCCCGTTCCTTTGGAGAATGTAAAACCTGCGTTTTTCTTGCGATAATCCATCAACTATGTACAACAAGCTGATAATTCTGCGACTAATGGCACCTGTGACCCCTAAGTAACTAGTAGTTTTAGACACTTCGAGTTGCAATTCTGTACAACCTTTAAATAGAGCTGATATAGTTCGTTCATGCGATGACCACTCCCGTATGTTAAATGTTCGACCGCCATTAAGGTAGTTCGAGCAGAGACTGTCACTCTGAAGTTAATCTCAAGTGAAATGTCGTCTGCAACAGAAAGTAGAGAACTTCATAAGGTTTCTACAATTTTTGATCAGCAACACCGCGCGCGCGTTTATTATTACTTTCTGGCAGCTGTTTCACGTCAGTGAGTAACATAACATAATTTGTTTTGCGGCAAATTTGAATTATCCAGGTTCCCGCCACTTGCAGCCACTTCATCATCTTTAGTGCTCTGCAACGTTGCCATATCCTTCAATTGAAAATGTCAAACGTGTAAGCTCGCACGAAAGTGACAACTGTAAAAAAACGGTGCTGTAAAAGTTCACAAAGTATGAAAAAAGTAGTTTATGAATGATTACTTCATTATATATGTCAATTTTTTTATATATTGTGCTGCATTTTCAAGTTATGCGACAAATAGCGGTAAATAAGGATGCTCCCTATAAGAGTCCAGCTATAATTAAGTATACAAAATTACAGAACAATCTTGTGATAACTGGGTTTCCGCTCGAACTACCTTAAGGACTTATTCTAAGAAGCGTGTTAATTTTAATATGTAAGAGTTATCTGTGTTAATTTTCTTAATCTGTCAACATAACAATTTTTTTGTGATAATTGTAGCGGTTTCTTTCAAAGCTAGTCATACCTTAAGAAATTTCTATGTACGTTTCCCATACTCCTAAATAAAGAAAATTTTTTTTTTTACTAGGAGGGGAGTTTGTGAAGACTAGCCTTTAATTTCTTCCACCGTTAGCGCAGTGGGGAAAGCCGCTTGCGCACGTAAATGAAGTTCGCAATGTTGTTGTAGCAATGAAAAAGTAATTTTTGAGCATTTGGGGTTGAAGACGACAAACATCCCCGCTAGGTTTGGGGATGAATTTATTTTCCTAATTAATTGGCACTAAATGCTACAATATCCAGTCTTAAAATTTTTTTTTTGAGCATTTGGGGTTTAAAACGACAAACATCCCCGCTAGGTTTGGGGATGAAAATTTTTTCCTAATTAATTGGCACTAGATGCTACAATATCCAGTCCTAAAATTTTAGGTATCGAGCTTAGTTCGGTTTTTTGTTTTTTTTTTACGTTTTCCGGTATTCAAGGGATAAAATGCACGCGGAAGGGTTGTTTTCGTGGTATATTGCCATTTAGACCTGATTAAAATAGATTTGAATGACTAGAACTTTTTTTTCCCTAAACTTGGAATTTTACTTATTCGTTGCTACAGCAACGTTGCGAACTTCATTTTCCTGCTTGCGCCACGTTTGCCGGTGCCCGCCAATATTGAGCAGAGTCCGCCGCCGGCTAACCACCTGAATGGTCTCTACGTTCTCTCGACCCTTATTCAAAATGGCGTATCAACGCGTGGTTATGTATGATGAATTAAATAAATATATCCTCTGTTATATCTGAAAGATAATCGGATTAATCTTATCCTCCATACAAACTTCTGGAGCCAGACGAGGTAGAGGGATCTTCAGAAGTATCACGTGTATGAATACTCTTAAGAAAACCACGCAACTTAACAAAGTGCTGACACCTAGCGCAGTGAATCAGACTTTTCGCGTCTATAATCGGGCGGCGCATGACCAGAGACGTACAATTTGTAAACTAATATTGTGTCAAAGAAGTCACGTGTGTAGTAACTAGTATAACATGCTTGTGTTATGTACACAGTGACAAAGCATCAGAACTTACAATGTGTCATCGCTGTCAACGATGATATAATGATCCCCCCTCCCCTTTTATTCTTTTTATAATCTAATTGCTCTTTCATTAAGGAGGGTTACGAATGTTGAGCAATAAAAACTGATATAATCAGTATAACAAAAGAAAGAATACTGCAAATAGTTTTAAATGATAAAAATTCAAAAACAATACTCCGCTGTGAGATGTTTTTAAAACATTTTGATCTAAAAATTTGATTTCCAAGGTGATTAATTCAGAAATAATTCTGTCTTGATGCTGTTTTCAAAATATTTTCACACGAGCTTCCTTTATTTGCTTTATTTTCAGAAACAAAACGTTCTTCTCCAAATCTCGAAAGAAATTTTAAAGAATGAATAAAAATAATTCAGGGAAATTTGGGCAATATGAAATCTGATTAACGTCGATTTTTGTTTTTACGATAATATCACGAAAAACCACAAACCATCAGAGTAATGCGAATCAAATTCTTTGAATTCGAAAAGCAATTTAAGATAAAAGTTTAAAATACAATAATTTTATACAAATTTCTAATAATTAATTTGGCATGGTATGAGTTTTTTATCCGATTTTTAGGAAATAAAAAACATAAGAATTATAATTTTTACTTTTTTATTTCCTAAAAATCGGGTAAAAACTGACCCTATTCCAAATTAAATATCACAAATTTATTACTGTGGGTCAATAAAACAATGAACATATGCCGGAATATGACACGAAATAATTTATACAAATTCCAAAAATTAGCGACCGTTCTTTTTTTTCTCTTATTTTATCACAAAAGTTTTGATTTGACGTCATGTTTAAAAACGTTATAGATGTAGGTTTTAACGGACGAGTGGGTGTTAGCTTTCTGAATAAATGGCCCTCTTTTGCGCGTACAATATTCAAAAATAGTAGAGGGCAAGGAGAAAAGTGGATAAAGATATATCACTCTCGAAAATAGATGTCATACGCAGTTGTTTTGGCAAGATACGAGATTGCCTCGTTTACGCGAGAAGAAGGTTTAGCATCAACTTGCAGTAATTTCAAACCAAACATTCTTTTTGAGCTCACTATCCAATAATTTTAAGTTTAAATATCAGTTATTATCACTTTTTTTAAAACCCTGACCTTTTATTTTCATTCCATCACTAGGTCTTTAACATGGAGAAAAAAAACCTGTTGCATTTACTGAGTCCATAAGTAAATTAAATAGATGTTTCAGTAAAATTCAGCGCTTTTTTGTAAACATAACCAGTTTGTCTATAAATATTAGAGAAATACCTGTTAAATTTGCAGTTTAAGGAACTTTTTTCAAACTCTTAATTCAACAGTCATTTTTGTAATATTTATAGCCAAAACTGTTGATTATAAAAAGGCGCTGAATGGCACTGAAATATCAATTATATTTACAGAAATTTGATGCTCTCACTATTTTAACTTATGGCCTTAGTAAACGCAAGAGACTTTTTCCTCCCTATATGCTTAATTAATTTTAAATTATTTTAAAAGATTTCAGTTCTTTCCTCGAGATTCTCTGAAACCTTCGTGTTTTGTTTAACTCGTTCCGAATCCGATTTCCTGTACTAATAACTTAACACGTGTTCTGAAAATGTCTCTCTTGTCTGGAATAAGAAGCGTTTTCAACGGAAAAAGTCTTGCTGATGCAATCAGGAGAACACGTGTATCATAACATCGACCGAAATTCTCCCAAATGCTCGTCTGGAATTCCAAACAACTTTGATTTAAAGTCGACTCAAGTTTAGAACGTGACTCTTGTGTACTTGCATCAGTGCCTTGACAGTGAACGACATATTGCTGTGATCACATTTCCCTCTTTATTTCTCTCGTTACCTCTCGTTTAATTCGCGTAGTCACTCACGGCCACGCACATACGTTTTCATGAATACCTCGTCCACTTGGATTCAGACACATGGGTGGGACTACACACCTTCACTTTACCAATACTTTTTTACAATCCCGCGAATCTCTGCCTTTCAAATGCAGGGAATACATATTCTGCAATAATAAAAAAATTAAACAAACAGTCTTTTTAAATAGTCTCTGTAGTCTTTTATTACTCTCTAAATCTGAATCAATCAAATTTTCACTGATTGAATCAGTGATCTGCCTTTTCACTGATTCATCAGTGAAAAAATATTTTCCAATATTAAATCAGTTAATTTTCACTGATTCGTCAGTGAAAAAATATTTTTCACTGTAAAATCAGTCAGTTTTCACTGAAATAATCAGTGAAATTTGACTTATTTACAGTAAACTCTTTTTAGCTATTTGAATCAGTCAAATTTCACTGATAATCAGTAGATTTTGACTGATTCAAATTTAGAGAGTAGAAAAACACAAAAAGGTATTGGAAATTGTAGAGAAAAACTTCGTTTAAATGAAAATTTTTTACAATTAACTATAATTATCGATACGTCTTCCAACTTTTTTCGATATTTTTACTTAAAAAAAGTTAACAGAAGTGCATTATTTTAATGCATAATATGCATAATAATTAATTTATAATGTAGTCAGGTGGTGCGATTGATACTTAAGTTTAATGTTTGGCTATGTAACCTATACGATCCTTAGAGTAAGCTCTTAAGAAGTTCTAAACAAAATTTTAAGTAAAAAGGATCAATTGTTTTTTTTATAACGATTTTTGTCGCTGGGGTCTTAAGGACTCCTGTCTGACAAATATGTGATTCCACAGAAGTGTGACAAGTAAGAGTTAAAAATGATTAAATTATCACAAATCGTGGCTTATTTTTCTGTGGAAAAAGATTATTTCAAGATTGGATATAATATAGAAATATTACTAAATTTTTCAAAGATTTTCAGTAATTTTCGATTTTATACCATTCAAAGTTTTCTCAAGAACTTCACGAATTTCAAGAGTTTCAAAGAATTTTGAGAATAAAAATAGAAAAGTCAGAGTCCAAAAATTCAATATGTCGGTCCTGAAATGTTGAAAATAAACTAATATACATTAAACTCGGAACTCCAGATTTTTTAGGGGTTTTAGTTTTCATAATATTTGGAAAAGCAAGAACCAATGCAGAGTGCAACTTTGCGAACCGTACTAATAGTTTTCATAAGTCTTCGTTTGTTGTTTCTGGAACAATAAACACATCTCCTTATTCTAGCGGGTCCTACTTTCGTTACTGAGTTTAGAAATTTAGAAATTGTGATTATGTAGATTTTATTGGACGCTATGTAAAAAGTTCAGAAAATCTGTTGATTCATCTGAACTTCTTGACAAATCTACTAAAAAATCAAGTAGTAAAAAAAAGTATCGAACTTTCTGTAAATTTTACGAATCTTTTTTTTACGTATAAACGATAAATTTGACTAATTTTTATTGATTTTTTAATTCTAACTATTGAATTATTTTGTTTAATTTCTTCTCAATAATAAAACGTATATTCACAAATAACATTTTTACGATAAAATTTTTCATTATTGCAGAAATTGAGAAAATGTCTATATTATGGCTATATACGGTGCGCCACCAGAATCTGGAGAAATGAAATGACTTTTTTAGAAACATTTCTTTTTAATTAATTTTTAAAAAACTTTTACATGGGACTCAGGGCATCTACAGTACATTACGATTACACAGGTCTGCAAATAATGGGTTTGTATTAGTAGTTGGAAAACGACTGTTCAATAGCTCATTTTGAAGGGAAAGAGTAGTGCTAAATGATAGCATTTGAGAAAAAAACCAAAAAAATTTCTTGCGCCCTGTACATAACCTCAAAAGTAGCGAAAACCCCATTTTTCGAGCACATAACCTCAAATATCTCAAAATCCTGACGTGATAGGCTGATTCTGATTCCGGATTCTACTTCAAAAATTTCTCCGGAAACGACCCATAGCTTTTCAACAAAAAAACCTTGCAGACCTGTGTTATTTGATGTACCCGCCGTTAGCTTTAATTACAGCTCCATTCTTGGTCTGACGCGCCCGCACACTTTCTGAAACCCTAGCAGACCCGATCTAGTGAACGGTCAACGAATACACTGACCATTTACTGACCATTCACTGACCTTGCAATATCATGAATAAAAACGGTAAAAAAAACATTCAAGATGGTCGTCTGGTGTAGAGGGCTGAAAATGAGAGTGATTTTGTAAGATAATTTCAAAGATAAGGCAACAATGGATCTTATTGACACTTTAAGGATTTACTTGTCCACTTATATTGTAGCCAAGAAAGTTTTTGCAGACCTGCAGAGCAACAAAGATTGCTGTTATAAGGTCAGATGTCCAACCATCTCCGCTCTGAGAAGCAAAACAGCGGGCATGATAATTTTCGAAAAAATAGTTTGAAACCAAAAACCAAAAATGTTTTTAAAGATTATACTAGTAGTTACTAGGTGAACCACCAAAAACTAAAAAACATGTTGTTTACTATTTTGTTTGAACAAAAAAGAGCGAATTTTAGGGTCGAAAATGACATTTTCCGCTTTTTGTTTACGATTTTTAAAAATGACAATTTTTTTCCACTTTCCGGTGGTTTACGTAGTAACTACTAGTATAATCTTTAAAAATATGTATATATATATATATATATATATATATATATATATATATATTATATACCTGCCATTAAAGGCAGTGCAGTGGTTTCACCATTTGCGTACCGTCTCCACCGTCAGAGTTGACCATTGGTTGGAGTGAGACACAACTACTTTTATCTCACTTTTATCAATGGTCAACCCTGACGGTGGAGAAATTCCGCAAATGGTGAACGACTGCACTGCCTTTAATGACAGGTATATGATATAACTTCTAATTCTAATTTGATCGCAGAATCATAATTGCAATGACTTTAATGTTTTTTTGACCGTTCTTATTTATAATTAATTAGTTGAGTTTGAAATTTTTGTCACTGCCTACATGTAAGGTTAGAGAATGGTCAGTGAACGGTCAGTTAATGGTCAGTGCATTCGCTGACTCTTCACTAAACTGGGTCCGCTAGGGAAGGTAGCGTTTCCATTTTAGCAATTGTTATTTCAATAGCGAATATTAATGCATAAACATTGGGTTGCCGAGAGTTGGTGATTCTTTAAACTACGCTCCAGATGTAGAAGTCTAAGGGATTAAATCAGGACTATTAAGAAACCAGAATTCCTCGGACCAAAACATGTCCACATTATCTGAGAGCCAGTTCTAGACCAAATGGCTCACGTGGAATGGTGCAAAGGCCTTCGATTATCGCGGCTCTCCGATTGCACTACGCAATTTTTTCGACAGAGCGACAATTTCGAGGTTAACATTATTTACTAAAGAAGAATTTTAGAAGAATAACCAAAATGTGACTCCCTTCCGTAGGCAGATTTTTATATTTCGATAGATATCGTGTTTTAAAAATTATAGAATTTAAAAATATGTTTCTTAGAAAAGAAAATGTATAGAACTTTATTAGAACAAGTTTTTTCATTAAAATTTTTTTGCTTAGCGTATATTCCAGTTAAAAAAGGGCATTTTAGAAAATTTATAGCATTTTTTAAATTAAAACGAAGACAACATGTTAGGTCAAAAAGTAATCGAGGTCAAATTTGTAGATCTTTTTAATAGAATAAATTCACTCATAAACTTTTTTTCCATACATCGCATAGTTTGGCCATAAATAGGATTTTTGTTTTTCAATTAAATCTTTTAAAAATTAAAACAGAAAATATACGTCACATAAAAAAATTAGAATATCCTTTCTAGACAAATAATTTTGTTTCCTAAATTTAAATGATTTACGTCATATAAACAATTCTATAGAAACAAATTGTAGATCTATTTGAGTACTACTAGAATCCAAGATTAAAAGTTTGGAATGAATAAAAAAATATTTTTCACAAATTTGGAAAATGAACTATTTTCAAATTTTTCTTAGATAAGTTGTTTTAGATTCTTACCTTTTGAGATTAGCGTGCTTTGCACCATTGAGGATTTTGTTTTTTCGGTCACTTCCTACAGTACTAGCTTCGCTATCAATACTATAAAGACTTTCGTCTTTGGTGACCTTGGAGGTATGGAGGGTTGATTTTCGGGCGGTACCATTGTGCTTGGGACTCTCGATTGGTATCCCGGTTAGACCTTGTACTTGGTTCTGATGGCACCGATCTCCAGTGCCATCCTCGAGCCTCGATAGTATCATCGAATTCATTGTTCTATTCGAATCCACAGCCTTCTTTGTCGAGCAGGACGAGTAATTTCGCAGATTGTTTTGGTTCTGAATCTTGTTCAAACGGATATTCTGACTTGGATCGCCTGGTGGCGGTTTGTCCTCGGTTGGCAACATGTACGACAACATCTTCACTTTTTATTGTATTAACATCTGTAAAGAGCAAAAAATTACCATTAGTTTTCTGAATCATCATTTTTTTAAATTGTTTATGAACTCAGAAAAAAATTGTTGAATCAACAAAATCGTTGCTGCTTCAGTCATAGTATTTCGTTATTATACAAACAACAAAATATTTGATCGAATCAACAACATCTTTGTTAGTTCAATCATAATATTTTATTGTTATATGGACAAAAAATATTTGGCAGATTCAAAAAAAAATTTGGTCGGTCTAACAAAATTATTTCATTGACTGAACAAAATCCTTTGTTTAGTAAAATTTGTTTGAACAAAAAATTTGTTTCACCCAATCAAATATTTTAAAAATGAATTTATTATTATATAAATATGAATTAGTAAAATTTAATAAATTTCAAGTATTTATTAGATGCAACCAAAAATTTAGATCAACTCAATAAAATACTTTATTAATTCAACAAAACGATTTTCTTCAATGAACAACATTTTTTTTCTAAGTGTACAAAAATATATTCAATTTAAAATTGCCTAACGAAAAAGGAGCTAATGATGGGACAATCACTCAATGATTTATTTATAGACATGAATCGGACTGCACGAAGAGTTTACAAGATAAACTGAAAGCATCTACATCGAGAATCTGGAACTAATAATAGCGGGACGAGTCAGCTGTTTTCTGTCAAAAATCCCCCACCTTTTATCTTCATTAGCTGTAGAATATGCAAAGGATTGATATTTTGACAGCCAAAGTTGATAAACTTGCATTTTTATTTGTGCTTTTCTCGATTCTCAAGGAAAATTGCATTAGTGCAACGTTATTAGATTAAACGTCTGTCCGGGATCGATTACATCGTTTTACAACTGGTGTCGAATTCGCATTAAGGTCACAAGAAAATATGAAAGGTCACGTGTTCTGAATAGAACATCAGATAGTGCTTGGTATCATATAAAAATTAGACTCAGAAAAAAAATTGGTTGAATCAACAACATTTTTTTTCAGTCAACTATAATAATTTTTGTTATACGGATAACAAAGTGTTTAATTGGCCTAACCAAATATTCTAATTACTTTTAATCAATTTTGAGTATTTATTAGATTCAAACAAAAAATTTGGTTGACTCAATTTAATGATTTTTTTCAATGAACATATTTTTTTCTAAGGGTGGGAACTTG
Organism: Diplolepis rosae; assembly: GCA_030998225.1. NCBI lineage: Eukaryota > Metazoa > Arthropoda > Insecta > Hymenoptera > Diplolepididae > Diplolepis > Diplolepis rosae. Next base: position 10,446,740 of record JAPYXD010000701.1, read on the forward strand.
ATTTTACACTCAGAAAGGATTTGGTTGGATCAGCAAAATTTTGGTTGGTTTCATACTGGAAATTGTTTTTTATAAAGACAATAAAATGAACTCAAGAAAATATTTAGTTAATCCAACCAAAATTTAGTAGGATCAAATAATGTATTTGATGAAAGTAGTTGTTTGTTGTTTGTATTGTTAATTCAACCAAAGATAGTTTGTTCAGACACAATTTAGTTAGTGCAATCAAATATTTTAGTTTATTCAACCAAATATTATACAATTTTTGTGCTGAAAATGTTTGGTTGATTTTACCACATATTTTTCTTAAACCTACCAAACATGATTTTGATGTTTATAAATAATTTTTTTCATTCAATCAAAAAAAATGTATGCTATGAATTCAAACAAAAAATGTAATATCAACAAAATATTTTGCAGAGTTAATAAATCTATTCAGCCAAAAGCTTCGGGTAACTTGAGCTAACAAGTTTAGTCAACCAAACAAAATATCTTTTGAAATCAACCAAATTTCAGTCAACAAAACGATTTTGTTCGACCAACTAAAATTTTGTTCTCGATGTATTTTAATCTTACCATCTAAATCTGAAATAGTGAACTGATGGAAAACTTCTTTCTGATTAGAATTTAGAACTAATCTCAGATTAATTTTTAGTCATATTTGGTTATCAATTAATGAATAAATTATTACACGTGAACTTCTCGATAACAGAAATCAATATTAATCAAGTACTGATAATTATGGGGATAGAACTGTCGATAACCATCAGATTTAAAGGAGGAAAAATAATTTATTTGAAGTAGTCTGATTAATTTCAAAAGAAAACAAAATTTTTAGTTAAAACAATTATTGATCCTCACTTTAAAGTAATTTTACGAAAAACAGGTCTCTGGAAAAAAAGTTTTTCTATGATTTGAAGACTCAAAATTACATTACCAGTCGTGTTTTATGAGATAAAAAAAATTATTTTTTATGAAAAAAATGTAAAAATTACCAAAAATATTAGCATTAATAATGGTTTTTGTTATAGAATTTTCCTTTGCTATCACTTCATACCAATTTTTTAAAAATAAATGAATTTTTATATATCATAGCTTATTATTCCAAGAAAAATATTCTTTACAACTTTGAAGAATTTTGAAAACCTTCTGTGAAAAAAAAGATGCATTAACTCTGCTATTTTCAATTTTGAAAATAAGTAAACACTCTTCAAATATAGTTATTTTATAAAAAAAAATGTTTCTATTTAAAAGATTGTTTTAAGGATATAAGCCATTGTAGACTTTACTCTAAAAATTGGAAAAGGTGGATCTGTTGAGAATATTTTCCCCAAAAAAATAAGCCACGATTTATGAAAATTCAATCATTTTTAAAAAATTGGTAAGAAGCGATAGTAAAGAAAAATGTTATTACAAATAACATTAATTAAAGTTGCACATTTCGTAAGTTTACAATTTTTTAAATTAACTTTACTAAATTGACGATTTTTAGTCATTTCTAATGGCGAAGTTTAATGATAAAATTTCAAATTAAGGTAGTTTTGTGCCAAAAATCATGTCTCTGGAAAAAGCAAGTTTTTCCATGATTTTAATAAATAAAATTATATTATCTGTCATATCTTATGAAAGAAAAAACATTATTATTTATGGTAAAAATTCAAAACTTACGAAAAATAATACTTTCAATAATGTTTTTTTAATAGAATTTTTTCTTACTATCGCTTCTTACAAATTTTCTAAAAATGAATGGATTTTTATAAATCATGGTTTATTATTTCGGAAGAAATAAGTAAAAAAAAACGTCAAATTTACTTATATTTAATAAAAAATGTTTCTTTTCAATAAATTATTTTAAGGATTTCTGATACTGAAAATTATAATCTTGATATAGGAATCAGTAGACTTGTTAAGAAAATTTCCCCCAAACAAATAAACCAAGATTTATAATAAACAAATCACTAGAAAAATTGTTAAGAGGCGATAGTGAGGAAAAATTATATTACAAAAAACATTATTAAAAGTATAATTATTCGCAATTTTAAAATTTTTAAAAGAAAAATAATGCTTTTTCTCTCATAAAAGACGATTGATAATATCATTTTAAGTCTTAAAATCATAGAAAAACTTTTTATTTCCAGAGACCTGTTTTTCGCGACAACTACTTTAAATCTATGGTGGTTTAAAGATGAATTTCTGGTTTTCTAATTTCGATAATTTCCCTCATTAACAGTGAATTTTAAAAGTTTGATGTTTGTGGTAAGTTTGAGGTTACAGTTTCAAGTAAACTTACGTTTAATATTTGATTGCGGAAGAAACGAATGTTCGCCAGGAGAACGTCAGACCACAACTGGCGCGGCAAACACGACGCAAAACGGACTCAAAGGTTAGAGTGGTTATGCGAATGAGTATGACCGACCAGCCAGCTTGGCTGCCTACATCTATACTTACTCTCCTCTCTTCTAAAGTGTTCTGAATATGCATTATCAATTGACATGCTCAAATTACACTACCTGCAGTGATATGTTAAATTATCGCCCATTTCTTTTTCATGTCTACGCATTTCATTATTAACCGGGTAATTTGTTCTCTAATGTGACATGAAATCATCGCCTAAAAAGGCGCAACTGATGAATCTCAATTATGCATCGAGAGGAAAAGCTTATTTACACCGGAACGCTGATTTTAAGAATCATTCATGCATAGTTTTCATATATAATCGTTCAATTTCAACATGACTAGAAAGAAACGCTTTACTCTCTAAATCTGAATCAGTAGAATTTTTACTGATTGAATCAGTGATTTGCCTTTTCACTGATTCACCAGTTAATAAATATATTTCACTGTTAAATCAGTTGATTATCACTAATTGAATCAGTGGAATAAATATTTTCACTGTTGAATCAGTTAATTTTCACTGAAGCAATCAGTGGAATTTGAATGATTTACAGTAACCTCTTTTTAGCTATTTGAATCAGTCAAATTTCACTGATAATCAGTAGATTTTTACTGATTCATATTTAGAGAGTAAACATACGTTTGTTTATATAATTTGTTAATAAAATTAATTAATAATATCAGATCACGAATTTTTATGACCAGGTATTATCTTGGCGATGAAAGAAAACAGTTCCAGAGAAGAAATATACTTCGAAAAACAAACAATCCGTTAATGTTAATTATTTGTTATGATTTGTTTATAAGGATTAAATTCACAAGTTGACAAGTTTTTTTTCATTTTGTAGATCCTTACGCATGAAATTCATGTGATATTAGGCATGGGACAAACTTTTTCTAAAAAATAAAAGTTAAATTGAGAAAGTCGACATTTTTGTTTCTGTTTGCATTGGTATAATATTTAAAAAACAAAAGCTTGAAAATCGACTTTCATCGATAACTAAAGAATTTTATCCTGAACGTTTAAAAAAAGCATATATAAATCCTTACTACTCCGTAACTCATTCCTTGTAATCTGATTCTGTAAAATCAGCGTTCCGGTGTATAGTGGATTAAAATTTATATGTATGTTAAGGCCATGGACCTTTCTTGTAAACAAAATATCATGTTTAGAAAATGTGATAGAATACAATAAAGAACGTGTGCTTAGTTTGTTTTTGTAAAAAATTTGCTAATATTTTTCTATTAGAGAATGAAACTTGAAAAACTGTTGGCAATAACAATTAAGGCCATGCATCAATCGGACCACGTGACTAAATTATACATTTATTCGTTCATGTAAGATAACTTTTTTAATTCACAAAGTATCTTTCTCAAAATTTGGGAACCGTAACAAAAGACAATAAAGCACGTCTGTTCACTTCCTTTTAGTAAAAATTTTGAAGAAAATTCGAAAACTTATCAACAATTACAGTTAACTGGTAAATATTATGCAAAATTTTCACTCAAATGAAGTTGACAGACGTTCTTCATCGTTTTCTGTTGTATTTTCAAAATTTCCAGGAACACATTTTATAAAATAAAAAAGTTATCTTACACGAATTTTTGCAGGAATTTGGTCACGTGATCTGGTTGATCCATGCCCTTAACTTCAGAAAAATTTTTTGTTTTCAAAAAAATCATATATTATATAAATTCTTATTTACTCAAGTGCGAAATCATAAACGGCCCAACTTTGGCCCAGTAGTGGCAAATATGTTGCCGAGACTTGGCCGCCAGTGCTGCGCCATTACCGAAATGATATCTAAGGGCTGCACTTGGCCGCCTTTACTTGCCCGTCACTGACTGCCAGTATTGGCTCGAAATCGGCATATGTTAATGGCCCATTACCGAAATGATATCTAAGGGCTGCACTTGTGTACTCGAATTTGAAGACTAGATTTAGTTAACTGTTCTTTACCGAACTTTGATACAAAAATTGTTAACTCTGGCTCTTCTACGTAAAAGATGGTTTGTTGAAGTAATGATGACTTTTGGCCCAGTATAATAAATTAATAACATGGGTTGCCAAAGTAATGCCGACTTTCAACCCAGTAAATTGCCATTACTGGGCCAGACTCTGAGTTTTTGACTTCCAGCACAGTTTGCCGGAGTAATGCCGACTTTCGGACCTGTGATGGGCCGTTAGTGGGCCGGACACTGGCTTTTTGACATACAACACGGTTTGCCGGAGTAATGCCGACTTTGTAACCAGTAAAGTGCCATTGCTGGGCCGGACACTGGCTTTTTGACATACAAAACAGTTTGCCGGAGTAATGCCGACTTTCAGCCCAGTAAAGTGCCATTGCTGGGCCAAGCTTCGGCGCAAGCATGGAAAATTTTAATTTCCAACGTACCGTGCCAGTACTGGGACAGCACTGGGACGATTTGAACGCTGATATTGGTCCAGTAACATTGGCCAACTTATGGCTGCCAAGATTGGTCCAGTACTGGACCGTGTTTTCAGTTCCGGCAATTCGCACTTGGGTAGCTAATAAATAAAAATTAGTGTTATTTGATATGAATGAAATCTTTCTATACATTTTTCACACATAGCAGATTTTTTTATAGGGAACATATTCCCTCTAGAAGATAAGACATTTTGAAAGCTCTCATTAGATTATAAAAGTTATAATTGTTTACTAAAAATTAAGGTGAATAAACACTTAATCTCACGGAATTCTAATAAGTCACAAATATAGTAATAAGATTTAAGTGAAAGAGTAATAAAACCAAATATAACTTACGTTGCAATGATAATTTCAAGAGATTTGTTTAGTTCCAAGAGTTATTTTAAGTGCTAATTTCAAGAGTTTGATAAGTTTTATTTGGAATGAAAAATTCACTTCCTTGTTCATATTTGATAAAAAAAACTTTACACAAGAATAAATTTTAATAAAATTTCATATTTTTTATTACTTTTGTTTTCGTTTGAAACATTCCAGTCGAACAAAATAAATGAGTGATTTTAATTTTCGTTTATAGAAAAAAAAAACATACACTTGATTGGAATTTTAGAGCTTTTGAATAGATTTCAAAAATTTTCAAAAGTTTTTAAAGCATCGATGGGGATTTTAGAAAATATAAAATTCCCCTATCTTCCGTCTTCCTCTAACTTGCCATTTTACTAATTTTAACTTACCCTCAATGATAGGAATCTCCCAACTAATCAGGACAAATTCTCTGGAGAGCATCGGTACGGAATCTGCAACAATAAATTTTAAAAAACAATTAGAATTGCTAATAGAAAAAGTTCCTTTTGCCTCTTATGCAATATAACAAATAGTATTATAATGAAAGTTTCGGATACACCTAGAAAAAAGTTTCTTTGATTCAAAACAAATTTCTTTAAATCAAACAAATTTGTGCATTACTATAGGGTCAAAGAAAAGTTTCTTTGATTTAAATAAATTTCTTAATTGTTTTTTTTTCTTTGAATTTCAGGAATGAATATCTGCGCAGTCACATTGTGATTAACAGAAATATTTTCTTTAATTTGAAGAAAAAATTGTAATCATTCAAGGTAATAAAATTGAATAAATTATTTTATTTGAATTAAATAAATATTTTATTAAATCAAATAAATAATGTTAAAATAATTTTTTTCATTTAAGAAAGGCTGAAAAAGTGATTTCTTAAAATTAAATAAATTTATATTTGTTCTAAAGGTGCTTTTACTTCGAATTGCAGAAATCAAGTTAAAAAACGATTTTTATGAATTTAAATAGAACTTTTTCTGGGTGTAGGAGTCTATTCTGAGCCAATCCTTTTCAAATAACTTTTCATCCGTCTCAATCCGACTCTATGCTACTGTATCAAAGCAAATATATCAGAAACTAATCCAGATCACCATTTTATTCCGTCTTAATGGGTAATTATACTTAAGTTCAATCCGAAAGAATCCGACACTGATCCTAAGCAACACTTTAATCCGCTTGAATCCGACAGTCTGATTTTGTTTGCATAAATAAACGGCTAAAAGCGGATTAAAATGTTGGTGCGAATTGAATTTCCGTCATTACTTTGGAACCAGATTTCAGAATAGGTCTTTATAGAAGATGGAATAGCGTGAGAGAAAATTCTATCCAAAACTTGCACCACAGCAGCCTTGCAACAGACAAAATAGCAAAAAAGGAGCAGAAAGACTATTGAAAGACCTATTAACTGAGTCAATAAGTTGGTATATATATGTCTCTCCTGGGGCCATGTTTTTTCAATGCAGAGAGGCAAAGAGTGATCTTGACGGTGAATAGACACCTGTTTTAGCAGACAGGCGACACGCGACTCACACCTACGTTTCCACAAACATGCATTAAGTCCCCATAGAAAGTCGTGAGAACTTGAAAACGGGGTCGTTGACTCCACCACTGAGAATTCCGGGGAAGACGTGCATTGCGCAAACAAAATTATGTTATACGATACTTTACTAAACCTACTTCAAGCTTAAATTAAAGTCAGTTTTAATTGTGCCTTTTATGGAATAAATCATTTTAATTTGACTGTAAGAAAATATTAATTAAAAAAGAAGTAGGATAGACCAGGACAAAGTTGTCCACCGGGGCAATTTTACACTCAGAAAAAAGATTTTATTGAATGAAAGATAATACACTGAGAAAACAGTTTCTTTGAATCAAAAAACATTTTTTTGATATACGGTAAAAGAAAATATTTCTTTGAATTAAAGAAAGTTTTGTTGATTAAAAAAAAATGTATGTGATCCAAAGAAATAGATTTGTTTACATTAAAGCACATTTTTTTGAATCAGCAGAACTTTCAATTCAAAGAAACTGTTTTCTGTGTGTAATTTGTTTGAAAGGCATTTTTTGGTTCGAAGAAAAGATTTATTTGAATTAAATAACATTTATTTCATTCAAATAAAATAGCTTTGGGCCAATAAATATTTTTTTGAATCAAATAAATTTTTCTTCAAAACAAAAAAATTATTGCATTGGTATATGGTCGAAGATATCATTTGTTTGATTTAAGGCAGAAATTTATTTGATTTAAAAAAATTCTTATTTGGCTGAAAGATACTTTGTTTGAATGAAACAAATTTTATTTAATTCAAATAAATCATTTTTTTAAATCAAAGAAAGTCTTTTAAACAAATAATTTTCTCTGATTTAATCAAATTTATTTTCTGAGTGTGTTTCCGAAAATAACATTACTATTTCTTAAGTATTTTTATCTTCTTTTTGCATAGGATAAATCAATTTCATAAGAGGAATCATATTATGAGCAAACATCTCCAAAATTTACGCTAAAAAAATGTATGGAAAAAACAGTTTTTATGACGAAAGAATGGAAGATTCGCTGACCAGAATATTATGTTTGTGATATGAGTCGATATATTCACAGTATAGAAATTTGATATTTTGATAGAAGAAGCATTATTCTGTCACGTATTTATGAAAATTAGGCGTGATTTAACTCCAAACTATCTTAAACTTAGAATATAACTGAGGCTTCAGGGTTGGGGCAAAGTTGCACTGAGAGAAAAATTTCGTAATATTGACTGAAGGAGATCAGTTGATTTTAACCATAAAAGGAAATTTTGGTTACGACTACTGAAAAGTTGTTTTCACCAAATTTCAGTCGGTTTAAATGAAAATTATTTCTGAAGTAACAAAAAAAAAACACGTGACGATCGTACTTATGATGTGTTTTTTATGTATTCGATTTTTGCTATCGAAAAATGTATTTCATGCTATAAATATAAAACACTTCCATATGAGTAAAAATAGATTTGTAATCAATGTAATACACAATTTCCAATAATAAATTGATCATGAATTCCTAGTATAGTACTCTCTAAATCTGAATCAGCCAAATTTTCACTGATTGAATCAATGATTTGCCTTTTCACTGATTCATCAGTGAAAAAATATTTTTAACTGTTAAATCAGTGAAAAAAATATTTTTCACTGTCAAATCAGTCAATTTTCACTGAAATAATCAGTGAAATTTGACTGATTTACCTCTTTTTAGCTATTTGAATCAGTCAAATTTCACTGATGATCAGTAGATTTTGACTGATTCAAATTTAGAGAGTAGTATAATAAAGATAACAAATTAATTTTATGCATTTGAAAAATTTATAAAGTAAAAAAAATATTTATTGTTGATTTTCTCCAAATATTGCGTTAACGATTCCTTATTAAATTGATATATAATGTTCTTGACAAATAAATTCTTTCATTACTATATCTTAAGTTAATTAAAACTAATGATATCTCTATTTGAAGGAAAAATTCAAATATAATTACTTTGACTTGAAGTATTATGTTATTATGAATAATAAATCCAGTTATCATTTGAAATGCAACTGTACTTTGAACAACAATGGAGCTCGATTACTTTAACTGAAAAATCATGTAGACCTGAAATACAACTGAAAAATTCACTTAGTATAACTAAACTAGCGATTTCTGTTGAAAGAACTGAAAAAATTCTGTAGAGTAATGCATAAGACTTTACCGAAAATTTTCAGTTAATATTACTGACGTGAATTTCTCTCAGTGTGTCAAAAAAAAAAAAAAAATAATTGACAAATTCTTGGATAGTTGGAGATAATTAAATTATCAATTGGTTGTCTAATTAAAATAATAATTGCACATCAAAATATCAGTAATTATAACCGTTCTGAAATGTAATTAGTAGAAAAATAACTAATAATTAGTAGACATTTTTACCAAATTGAATTAGTGGCTTACTTTTCACTAATTTAGATTAAGAGAGTATATATATATATATATATACGAATTCTGATTTAAAATATACACTGTTAGGAATTTCTGCATTAAACTTCCATTACATGAAATGGAAGTTTTTTCCAGTAACGTGTATTAAATTTAAAATTACACGCAGAAAAAAGATCAGTAAAATTTACAGGAAGTTCGGTACTTATTTGGACAACTTGTCTTTGTAGTAAATTTTACAAGAAGTTGAGTTCAATCAACAGATTTTCTGTACAATTCACTTAGCGCACAGTACAATCAACTTAACTCGGATTTTTTCGTATGTAGTAGATTTTACTGGACGCTGAGTGAAACGTACAGAAAATCTGTTGATTGAACTCAACTTCTTGTAAAATTTACTAAAAAGTCATATTGTCCAAATAAGTACCGAACTTCCTGTAAATTTTACTGATCTTTTCTCTGCGTGTACTTTCATCTCAAAAAATACAAACTTTCATTTGAATTTTAATACACATGTGTATATATTTTAATAATGCTTATTAGTTTTAATATATTTTCATTAAAAATTTATTGAATTGAATATAAATTTATATTAATTTTTCATAATATACGAAAATATCAATGTTAATTTACCATTTGTACATTAAAGTCTATTAAAATTAATAATACTTTTAACAGTGTATGTTTTAAACATCCGCTTTTTTATGCAAATGTGGGAATAATTATTTAAATGTAAATTACTGAAAAAATTTGAACTGTTCATAAACATTCGAAGCATTTACTAATATTAAATTGTAAATATACCAGTTTCGCAAGATTTCCGTACGAAATAGATGCGTGACATAACCTCACTTATAAATGACTCAAAACGACGAACAAAATATAAAGTTATGTCATGCGTTCTATTTAATTTACTTTAAGACGTTAGAATTTCTAACGAAACTAGTAACTTTATACTTTAATATGATCTTTTTTAATTATCACAAAATTTAACTTTATTTGCTTATTATTTTTAAAAAAATATTTTAAATTTTACATTTTAATGATTGCCTATAGCTCCTAGAAAAACAGGTCGAGGGGAAAAGTATCTAATTATACACCGAATACTTGTAGTATTAATATTAATGATATCGTTTAAAAGAAGATTGTAAAAATTTTCTTTTTTTATGATTTTAGAAATTAAAACATTTATTTTTAATAATTTGATGTGGTCAAGTTATAGAAAATCTTCTTTGTAAGAATTTAAAATCACGTCAATTTGAAGAAATTAGAATTTGTCACATATTTTTGTTGAGTCAACAAAATTTTGGTTGACTTAGCCAAAGAAAGGCTTATTTAACAAAATGGTTTAGTAGGATCGAATAATTTTTTTCTTCACTTTTCTCCAATTTATTATACGAAAATTCCGTGTCAAATAAAAATATGAAGTACCCTACACCAAGACTCAATATAATTCTCTTTGTTTTAGTGAAATGTTAATTAAAAGAATAGAATTCAGAATAGATTTATGTTAAATCAATATATTCAAAAATTAGTCCGAAATATCTCAACTGCATTGTATATAAAATCCAAATAAATCTAACAAAGATCAAAATTAATAGTTAAATTACGCACTTCAATTTTCAGTTGAAAATTTTAAACTCCAAAAATATACAAATTGCTTTCTAATCTTGAGCAGAACAAAAATCTTATTAGAATTAACAAGATCTTACTGGAAGATACGTGAAACGTAGAGAAGAAGTGTTGATTGAACTCAACTTCTTTCAAAATTCTCTAAAAAAGTCAAGTTGTAAAAATAAGTAGAGAACTTCCTGGAAATTTTACGTATTTTTTTTCTGCGTGTGATCTAATCTGAATTCCTGGATTTTCTAGTTAGTAGGCACGGTGATAAAAATAATGGAGGGTTAGAGTTTAAAAAAAATCTACCGTGGGATTTTTTACGTAAGTTGATTAAGAAATTGGCCGTCTTGAATGAACCGTACGTTCTTAATGCAAGGGCGGCCTGGTTTCAATGCGCTCGATGATTACGCTGCAACGATGCAATGCGCTTGAGTGCACCAGTGCACTAAATTGATAAATTTGCAAGTCCCGACATCCTCGCACACTCGTTCACAGCAGCAACGTGCCATCATTATTGCTCGCTCGATACAATATCAAAGTTGCGTCATTCAATAACATCACGGAGAGAAAAAATCTGTTACATTAACTGATTGTGAGTCCACACGCAGAAAAACGATTCTTTAAATTTACAGGAAGTTCGGTATTTATCTTGACAATATGACATTCTTAGTCATGACTGTACCTATTGATGTTAAAATAGGTGAACTTTTTTTCAAAAATAGGTGACATCAATTTTTCTATAAAATGAACAAATATGCAATTCAGGAGACACTAAAAAAATGTCATTAAAATTGAAGAATTTACATTTAATTTAATTTAATGAATTTTCCACAAAACATTATAGTTTTCCAAAAAATTGATGAATTAAAAAAAAATGAATTTCTAACATAATCAATTAATTTTCAACAAAAATCATGAATGTCCAAAAAAATTATCGGAATTCTATCATAGTGAGTGGATTTAGAAAATAATTGACGAATTTTTTTTTAAATTAATTAATTTTCCATGAAATTTTATAATTTTACAAAAAATTAATGAATTTTCAAGACAAGTATGGAATCTTCATCAAAATTAATAAGTTTTTAATATATTTAATTGCATGATTTATCAATTTTATTGAGATTTCATTAAAGTTGATAAGTTTTTTCTCTGTAAAAATTCTGTTATGTAAGTATTTTGTTTTTTTCAGTAACTTAATAAAACTCTGTTATTATTATTTTCATCGTTATTATTTGTTAAAAACTCATTAATTTTTTTGCAAATTAGAAAATTTCGTTGAAAATTCATTGAATTTGTTGAAAGTTAATTTTAAACAAAATTAATTAAAACGGAAAAAGTGACAAAAGTCAATTTTTCTTTTAAAATCATGACTATACTAACTTTTATTTTACAAAGTGACCTCACAGACCTATTGAAACAAGGGGAAAACAAAGAAACATGGATTCATATAAATTAAATTAAAATTTTGTATAATTTTTTTTCTCAATTGAAAAAAGGTGAAAAATTATGAAAATAGGTGAAATAGACGACAAAATGCAAAATGGATGAAAAGAGGTTAATAGGTCCAGATAAGTAAAGAACTTCCTGTAAATTTTAAGAATCTCTTTTCTGTGTGCATGAGTTAAAATAACAACAGCATAAGATTTTTTTAAATATAAAGAATATTTCAGTACAATTCACCGTTTTTTTGTAAACATAACAGATTTTTCGATAAACATTACACAAATGCTAATTCAATTTTCGGAATAAGGAGTTTTCTTTAAATTGTTAATTCAACAGGAAGTTCTGTAATATTTATCAACAAATCTATTATGTTAACAAACAAACAGTGAATTGTACAGAAATATCTTTAAAATTTATAGAAATTTTATGGAGTTACTATTTGAACTTATAGACTCAGTAAAGGTGGCGGATTTTTTTTTTGACTGATGTTATCAATACAAAAAAATCGCGTCTATCTAATTTGAAGAAAAACTGCAGTACTAAATTGAGAAAAAAGTTTGCTGATCGCAACAAAATTGTATTGTTGAGCAGTTTTTATTATGACAGCAAAATTTTTTTTGTTGATACTAAATAATCTTTTTTGGTCTTCTTTTGTTGTCCTAAACAAAGTTTTATTGAGCCATTAAAACTTTTTGGTTAACCAAACGAAATGCACAGATCGAACACATTTTCCAAAATTACCAATATGTATTTGTAAAAAGTATATTTGACCGTAAAAATTATTCTTTTTTAAAAATATATTCCAATTATTTGAACCAGATCAATTTTTACATTTTCATCACATATAAGAAGGTATTATATTTGTGTAAAATTTGACATCTACTTTTTGAAATATGTAGATTTCCACATTTCTTGACTCCCTAAATTCAAAAAAATGGTTTTTTAAATCTTGTCTGTTTGTTATTGTCATCGACCATAGACGCGATAAATTTTGAAAGAATGGGCAGATTATAATGGACTTTGGTACTTATCAAAAAATTAAAAATTTTAATATTGGTAGAGCTTGCATATCTCTACAAATTATCCTCATACCATTTTTTAATTTGACCATAATTTAAAAAGTTACAGTATTTTAAAAATTGAAACAAATTGTCAATTAAATTCCATTTTCTAGTGTAACTATTCAAGATACGAAACAACATTAAAATGCAAAATTTTTTACTTTAAAGATATATACAAATTTTAAATCATACATTTTATGATAAAATGTATATTTTTCGTTTCATTTTTAAAATATATTATTGAAAAATCAATTTAAATGTAAAAAAAACTCTATAAAATGGAATTTGAGAAATTTCAGAGCTTATGTGATTTTTTAAATATCAACACTTTTTACGAGTTTAGTTTCTTGTCATGTAAGTCAGCAACAATTATTTTCTATGTTTATCTAAATATGAAATTTTCTCTCATAATAAAAAATATCATTATATTTGAAAAAAAACGTTTTGATTATAAACTAAATTTTGTTTTAAGTTAAAAATACCAAGTTTTGTTTTGAAAAAATCGATTCCTTAATGACACTTCTTCGGTTTCTTCAGGTATTGATCTTCTTTTGACCGAGTAGCATAGTTTTTTATATCGAATAGTGAAAATTTCAATCGAAGAAAATAGAAAGAATCTGACCCTATGCCAAAATAATGAGAAATGAAAAAAATTCTAAAGAAATACAATTTAAAACACACCCAAAATGTAGTTCATAATCAAATTGTTTTTTCAAATGCAATGATATTGTTTATTATAAGAGAAAATTTCGTATTCAGATAAATACAGAAAATAATTATTGATGATTTCCATAACAAAAAACTTACCTCGTAAAAAGTGTTGAATTTTTAAAAATCACATGAGCTCTGAAATTTAGGAAAATTCAAATATGTACATATTTTCATGATAGGATTTTCTCAAATTATATATATATATATATATATATCTTTGAAGTAAAAAAATTTTGCATTTTAATATTTTTTCGTATCTTAAATAGTTTTACAGGAAAATGAAATTTGGCGATTTTTAAAATTTTGAAAATACTGTAACTTTTTAAATTAAAGTCATATTAAAAAATGTCATCAGGATAATTCGCAGAGATATTCAAGCTTTATTAGAAACCAATATTAAAACACATCTAGGGAAGTCATTAAGTAACACTAATAATAAAGACTGACTCTATTCTTTTCAAACATACTGGGTTATAAGCGTGTCGCAATATTTTTTCTGTTTTTATAGAAGTTTAAAAACTGGTTTTCAAGAGCGACGATGATTTAGGTTCGCAAAAAGTACGTAGGTACTCAAGTACTCTCTTGATGAAATCACTGCCGAGTTGTGACGTCACTCACAATTTGCACCAATCTTGCATGACAATGAGGTTGTTCTTCGGTTATAGCACAAGGTTTTTTCCTCTTTTCTATATCGTAAAAACTAGGACAGAGAATACTTGACGCAGTGGTCACGTAAATACTTTGAAAAAAATTTGTTTATTCAACACGACTGATTCATTTTCTGACCAAAAAATATATGTAATCTGATAACTTTAATTTCCTTGGAAAACTAAATAATGAAACAAGAAAGTCATGTTTTATGAGTGAATATTTGAATTGCAAAAGTTCGGCTTATAAGAAATTATTCTTTTGATCTCGTCTAAAATTTGCCAGGCCTGGCGCTAGTCCCGCAATGAAACGCCGGGCCAGGTTTAAACAAGGTCTGGGATGGATGACAAGCCTGAGCGTAAGACCAGGCCTGGGCTTGGCTCGGAACAACTTGCCATGCCATAGTTCGCCAGGCCTAGGCCCAGTCTGGGTTGTGCCGAAATTTCTGTACGGGATTATTAAAATCTAATTAATCATAAGAACTTTTCAAGAAAAGAGATAATCTGTAAAAAGAAAAGTAGGAAAAAAAGGATTGGAGAAATAAAATACTGAGATGTTAAAAAAAATTCCGTGTCTTAACACTCCATCGACACGTGCTACTATACTATAATGCATATAGCTCCATAAATAAGAAGAGTTTACTTCCGGACCAAGTAACGTTAGATCGTTTGGAGTCTTCCGGCTTATGCCTCCGTGACTTCCTGTTGTCTTGACGGTTCATTAGAAAAAACAATTAATCAAATCGACACTAAGAGAAAATTGTAAGTTACAATAAACAATGAAATTTGATGCAAAGCGGTTCAAAATCATTCTAAAACTTCTATCCGAATGAATCCGAACCAATTTCTCAATGCAAATTAAAACGAATTAATCCAAGTACGGGTTAATTTGAATCGAATTTTCAACCCGAATAAATCCGAGATCGGAATGATTAGAATTGAAAATTCGATTTAAATCAACCTGAGTTGGGATTCATTCGAATCTAATCGGATTAAGCTTTTTAACCGGTTTGCATCGAATAAGATTTAACAATTTTTTAGATTCTCATCATATGAGAAGGTATTGGTTTTATGTAAATAATGACTTTTCAAATTTTCATAAAATCTGTCGCCGTCGTCGTTGCTATTGTTTATAAGCACGATAATTTTCGAAGGAATTATCGAATTGGATTGAAATTTGGCATACTTCTTGAGGGGACAAAGAGAAAGGACAAGCTCATTAGCCAGTTATTTTTGACCAATAGTTCTGGTTTTATCCATAAAAAACTTTTCAGTAAAAATAAAAAATTCAATTTTTCCGCGAAATAAAACGAGATACGGAAAAAATTTGTGAAACAAAATTATTTATTTCAAAAAGATCTATAACTTTGTTGTTTACAATTTTTTTATAGTAGTTATATCTTTTGTTTATTGATGAAAAATTTTATTGAAAATAAAAACTTTTGGTTTCCAAAAAAACTATACGAGATACAAAAAGAATGTTGAGGACAAAATTGTTCATCTCACGAAAATATAAAAATAAACCTGCGACCATTTTTTGACCGGAAATGTAGTTTTCGTTTTAAAGTAGTTCGTTCACGAAAATTGGACCTCAGGCAAAAATAGATCATTTTGCTTTCAAGAATAGCAATATTATTATTGAAGGGCTATTTTGGAAGAGAAAAGATTATTTTTCATTAAAAAAATTTGAAGCTCAAAAAAATAATGTTATTAATAAATTTTATTTTTGCCCAAACTTATTTTCTTATCGCTTCAAGCCAAATTTTTAAAAATGATGCGATTCTAATAAATCACGGTTCATTTTTTTAGCAAAAAAGATTCTCTACAACTCGACCGTTTCCAATTTTTGAAAATGAATTCCTTAATGGCTGAAATTATATAAAAACAATTTTTCAAAACAAAAATTTGTATAAACAAATTGCTGTATTTGATAATAATTAATTCAATTTAAAAAATAAGAAACGGTCATGTTGTAGATAATCTTTTTCCTAAAAAAATAAACCGTGATTTATTATAATCGCATAATTTTTAAAAATTTGGCTCGAAGCGATAAGAAAATAAGTTTGGGCAAAAATAAAATTTATTAATAAAATTATTTTTCAAATTAATTAGTTGAGTTTGAAATTTCTGCCACTGCCTACAAAGACCTGGGCTCGAATCCCAGCGCAGTCGAAAGCGTCTTTTTTTCCATAAAAAGATTTTCAAATTCTTTAAAATTATTTTTTTGTGCTTCAAATTTTTTTAATGAAAAATAATCTTTTCTCTTTCAAATTAGCCCTTCAATAATAATATTGCTATTCTTGAAAGCAAAATTATCTATTTTTGCCTGAGGTCTAATTTTTGTGAACTAACCACCTTAATCGTAAAAAACTTTGAAAAATGGAAAAATCTCAATTTGCACCAAATCTATGCGCGATACGAAAAAAATTTGTTCCCTTCAAAAAGATATACAACTTTAGTGTTCACCATTTTTTCATAGAAGCGCGACGATCAACTTGTGCGCCCTAGAAGCCCTCAAACTTGCGAGCGATGAGAATGTACCATACAAGCAGGCAGATTTTTCAAGTATTTTTACAAGTACTTATAATCGAATCGCTACCATGAATTTTGATCATTCGCTCGAAATTATCCGAATAGAATTTGCATGTAAATATATGTAAATATGTACATATAACTTGAGGATGCTGCTGAAAACAGGACTAAAGACATGCATCTTATTCCATGAATGGCAGGACGTTCAAACGTCAATCAGTCATTTCATCCAGGCAAGTATCTATCCATCTTGATATATTATACACTATATAGAGGATAGTTATGTTTGTGTGGGATAGAGACAGATTTAAGTGGCAACGTTATGCTTATTTTTTATTGTACTTATGTATATATACTCTACCTGTTGGAGAGTTTATTTTTAACGTTTCTGATCTCTTGTCAAATTATTATTCACCCTTTAGGAAACGGGTTTTTATATTCGCTCTTCAGAAATGAATAATTTCAAGGTCTCATCTCAATTTCGGCGATTCATATAACAATACGTAATTATGTATAAAATTTCACAATATAGACACTTATAAAATTACAGAATACTTTCTAACATGTTTTTGTAAAACCTATTTCACCTCAAGAATGATCATAACCATAAGTGTTATTGGTATGTATCATTAATTTCAAAAATTTTAGAGCTGCTGCATTTTATTCAATATTAGAAAAGAGAATTATATTTTATGAATAATATTTGTAAAGGATGTTCCTCCATTAGATCAATATCAAAATCGAGCATTTTAAAAAATAATGTAAATCAAAAGGAAAATATTCCCATCGTTAATTTGGAAGGTTGGAAGGAAACTTAATGTAAAATCTTCTGAAAAAATGTTTCAGGTTAAAATTGTTTATTTAAGAATACACGGAAAATATTAGTTTTATAAAGTTTATAGAACTGTTCAAAAGTTTAGGATACAGGAATTTACGGAACATAGTTCTGGAAAAATTACAGAACTTTTCAGAATAAAACGCGGAAATTTCAATCATTTTTCCTGAATGTTCCGCATTTGATTCTGAAAAGTTCTGTAATTTTTCCAGAACTCTGTTCCGTAAATTCCTGTATTCCCAACTCTTAAACAGTTCTATAAAATTTACTGAACTATTTTTTTCCGTGTATTTATCTATTAGAGTTGTGTTTTTCCTTAAGTTTCAAATCAGGAATGGTTTTAATAGTGAAAAATAAATAATTCTAATATTTCGTCCCATTTATGCGAAAATCATGAATGTGCAAAATCGAAAATTTGAAAAAAAACGAAGAAAACTGATTTCAATTTTCGATCCAATTTAAATCATTTTGTTTTTCAATGTAAATTCATTCGTTTTAGGTAAATGAAGTTCGCAACGTTGCTATAGCAATGAAAAAGTAATTTTTGAGCATTTGGGGTTGAAGACGACAAACATCCCCGCTAGGTTTGGGGATGAATTTATTTTCCTAATTAATTGGCACTAAATGCAACAATATCCAGTCTTAAAATTTTAGGTATCGAGCATAGTTTGATTTTCCAAATTTTTTATTCATATTTTTGGGCATTTGGGGTTTAAAACGACAAACATCCCCGCTTGGTTTGGGGATGAAAATTTTTTCCTAATTAATTGGCACTAAATGCTACAATATCCAGTCCTAAAATTTTAGGTATCGAGCTTAGTTCAGTTTTTTGTTTTTTTTTTACGTTTTCCGATATTCAAGGGATGAAATGCATGCGGAAGGGTTGTTTTCGTGCTATATTGCCATTTAGACTTGATTAAAATAGATTTGAATGACTAGAAATTTTTTTTTCCTAAACTTGGAATTTTACTTTTTCGTTGCTACATCAACGTTGCGAACTTCATTTACCTTTCTTTTTTAGATTGAATTTTAATTTTTCTTAAATTGAAATCAGTTTTCTTCATTTTTCTCAAAACTTCGATTTTGCACATTCATGGTTTTCGCATAAATGGGCCGATTTATAAAAACCAATCATAGAGAGTTATAGAGAATCTTTAAAGGAATAAAATCTGCTCTGAATGAGCATTAGGATTAATAAATGTTTCCAAAACAATTTTAATCTTAAATAATATTTTCTAAAGCTCGCTTTTAGTTCTTTTCAAAAATTAATTACAATTTTAACGATAAAAAATAGTTTTTTGATAATTGCGACTTTAGATTATGGAGAAACTGATCCAACAGCAAAACAAAACATTTAATCATGGACATTAAACATTATCTTTTATGAATAAATTTAAATTTCAGGAAAAATAATGCTTTTAATAATGTTTTTTAAAATAGAATTTTTCTTTGCTATCGCCACTTACCAATTTTTAAAAATTATTGGATTTTCATAAATAATTGCTTATTTGTTCGGGGAAAACATTCTCTACAACTCTACTGTTTCCAATTTTAGAAGTAAGCAAAAAATCTTCAAATATAGTTATTTTTTTCAAACTAATTTTTCTTTTTAAAAACTTGTTTTATCGACTTCAGGCACTGAAAACTTTACTTCTAAAATTGGAAATGGTAGAGTTGTAGAGAATATTTTCCCCGAGGAAATTATTATTATTATTATACAATTATTATTTACTCTTTCCAAGTGAAATCAATTATTATGAATATTTATTGAGGTATTTTATATTTAACTTCATATCAAAGAAGAATTTGTGCATAAAATTATATGAAAACTTGAGTTTTTTAATTCATTATGAAAAAATTTGTCAACTTCTTTCTATCTCTTGTTTTTAAGTATTTTGTTCTGAAGCAATTTCAAGTTTTTATCAACTCATATGTAAAAAACGAAATATTTTAAAGTCGGACTGACAGATCTGGTCCCAGTTGGGCCGTATGCAAAATTTCTGTTTGGAATTACGTAAAGCTTTCAGTTTTTTATTAACCTTGGGCCGTAAAGTTGATCATGAACATCAACATATATCTTCCATTATTGATTAAGGGTCAATACAAGTCCAGAATATGAATATAAAAAATCTTTATTTTTCAAAAATTAGTTTTTTTTAACAAAATTGTTTTATTGAATCTACAAAGTATTTTATTGAAGTGAAAAACATTTTTTGTTTAAGACTAATAAATACTTGAAATTTATTAAAAGTAATTAAAATACGATGATGGAACTAACAAAAATTTTAAACGAACAAAAACATAGTTATGGATAATTTGAAGAATTATTGTTTACCAATTAAAAAAAAAACTTGATTGCATTCCTTTATTTTACTAGAGATACACTGTTAAAAATCTTATTAATTTTAATTGACTTTAATATACTAGTGGTAAATCCAAATTAATAGATATGTATATTATAAAAATTAATATACATTTATATTAAATTTAATAACTTTTCAATCAAAATATATTAAAGTTAGCAAATATTTTTAAAATATATACACGTGTGTATTTAAATTCAAATAAAAGTTTGTATTTTTTGAGATTAAAGTATTTTAAATTTAATATACGTTGCTGAACAAAACTCCCATTACATGTAATGGAAGTTTAATACAGAAATTTCTAACAAGTATTTTTAACATGTATCGAAGATCTAAAAAATACCTAATAAAGAATAAACAGTACTTAATAAAAATTTTGCACCAACCAGATAAAATTATTTTTCAAAATTTCTATAAACGATTGTGAAATTTTAGAAGCAACAAACGTAATAATTATAATAAAAATCTATTGTTACTTAGCGTTATGAATATTTTCTCCATTTGCTGGAGTAATGTTATACAGCGTAAGCATTATATTGAAAACGGGCTTCGGTATAAAGTCGACATTTCGCCCCCCATGACACTTAAAACCCGGCTTAGGAGGCATTGCGACGTCCAGCGTCGAGGGGACGTCACGTTTTTGGACTTCACTGACTTCATGAGATTAATACGACGTGACACGTACATAATTTACAGTCTTTTTTCATTTAAAATTTTTCGCTTTAGTCCTTTGCTTTTTCTTAAATTTGCAATTGAAATAATCGTAAAACTTCACGGAACAAAAATTGAGGATTATAAAGCAAAAGTAACATCCGACACGGTTCCAGCCTGTGACCAATCGGATGGACTTTATAGGTCTTTTCTTACTCTTGAGACAGGGAAATGTTCTCCAATCTCAAGTCTGACCTCGATCTCACTCTAACGGTCGAAAGTATTCACTTCGCAAAAATTAGTTTTATTAATGTCTCTCATTTCTAACTATTAATGGATTAAATGTAATTATAATGAGTATAAATAAGGTAATCTCATTAAATATTAAATTTATCTCATGTGTTTCTAATTGCTGCTAGGTAGCTTAATTTGTTAACAGTTGCTTGACTTTTGATCTCTTGAGAATTACAGATAAAGTTGGGATTAGAAATTTGTTTCACGGTTGAGAAAGTACACAGGAAAAATAACATCTAGTAATAAATAAAATAATTTCAAAAGATTGGGAGTTTGAGAAGATAGGAATAAATCATTTGTGCAAAGATTAGAACTTTCATTTCGTTTTAATTATCAAAATATAAAATGATAATTATTCATTATAGACTCACAAAGAAACCAGGTGTTACACTGAGAAAAAAATGTATCCAACAAAACTTTTTTTGTTATCCTGACAAAATATTTTGTTGTCCCAACAAAACATTTTGTTTAACCAACAAAATTTGTTTGATATAGCAAAATGTTTTGTTGGCACAACAAAAGATTTTTGTTAGCTAAATACTAACCAAATATTTTTGTTGATTTGACAAAACTGTTTTCTCAGTGTATATATTTATCCAGATACTGGTGTAAAATATAATTCTGAACCAGAATTCTGTGTTATAATTATCCGAGTTCTAGGATTAAATCTGCCATTCCAGGCAAGAACATTGTTAACTCAATTCTCGTCGAAACTGAGAAAATCAAGAAAAACTATCGCCATCGATACTGAATGGAAAAATGAAAATTTGATCAGTATTTGCTCGATTTCGGGGTGAAAATTGTCCGTTTTATTTGATTCCGTGAAGAAAAACCAGTATTTTTATAACAAGTAGAAAAATAAGTTAAGATTTTTTGGTGGTTCAAAAGAAAATAAAGTTACCATAAAAAAACTATTAATCATATATTAATTTTGAAAACACAATGAAATGCAGTTTTTTCCGCTGAATTGATAGACATTAAAAACTCAATTTCTTCAAAATTTGAGTTAACAAGGTTTTTGCCTGGGACGGCAGAAATATAAAATTCACCAGAATCCAGGTAAATATAACATCTGGTTTTTCCTGTGTTCACATTTTTTCGGACTGAGAATACTAAAGTTTAAAAACATTTACTAGTATTTTATGGTAAAGTCTTCTATAGTTATTTTTTTAAAGTCCAGTATTTCATTGTTAAAAATGTTCGCTATGGTATTTGGTGTTATAATAATCGAGTTATGGGTAAAATTTACACTAAAAACACCGTATGTTATATTTACTATAATTCTGGTGCAGAGTACACATTTTGTTCTAAAAATCAATCAATATGATACTGGATTCTAGTATAGAATCTATATTCTACACCAGACTCTGTTCGAATATTACAGATAAAACTAGGTGTTATACCTACCCAGAATCTGGTGTTATATTAATCAAGTTTTAGGGTAAAATATAGATTCTATCCAGAATCTGGGTAAATATAACACCAGTTTTTGTGTGTGCTTGAATCAACCAAACATTCGTTCAATCGTATAATAAGCAAATACTTTTGTTGATCCAACCAAATGTGTTTTTGAGTGTAGAACACATGGATTTTACAGAAAAATAGATGTTATATTCACCCGGAGTCCAGTGTTATATTTACTTGGAATTTGGTGTATAATATAGATTCTTCACTAGAATCCGGTGTCATCAGAAAAAAAAACCAAGTGTTCTGTTTACCCGGATTTTGGTGCAGTCTACATTTTACTCTATTAGAAGACAATTAATATAACACTAGTTTCTAGTGTAGAATCTATATTCTACACCAGAATCCGGGTGAATATAACACTTGGTTTATTCTGTGATATTAATTGACTTCTGTGGTGAAATCTACACTAAAAAAACCAGGTGTTATATTTACCCGGATTCTGGTGCAGAGTCTACATTTTACCTTAGAAACCAATTAGTATAACAGTAGATTCTAGTGTCGAACCTATATTCTACACCAGACTCCGGGTGAATATAACACTTGGTTTTTCCGTGCAGATGGAATCTAGAATCTCAATAAAAAGACATAAATTTTTATGCGTATTTGAATTATTCAAAACATTGATAATCCATATAATGAGCAAATTGTTTTGTTGATCTAACTAAATTTTTTTCGGAGTGTAGAACACATGAATTTCACAGAAAAATAGGTGTTATATTCACCCGGAGTCCGGTGTTATATTTACCCTGATTCTGTTGTCTGATTATGTATACTACACTCCGGTGTTATATTAATTGAGTTATTTAGTTGAATCAACAAAAGAAGTTTCATTTCGTTTTAATTATCAAAATATAAAATAATAATTATGCATTATAGACTCACAAAGAAACCAAGTGTTATATATTTATCCAGATACTGGTGTAAAATATAAATTCTGAACCAGAATTCTGTGTGATAATGTGAAGTTCACCATAATCCGGGTAAATATAACACCTGGTTTTCCCTGTTTGTTATGATGAGCAAATTGTTTTGTTGATTCAACTAAATTTATACTTACTCGGGATTTGGTGTATAATATAGATTCTACACTAGAATCCGATGTCATCAGAAAAAAAAACCAAGTTTTATATTTACCCAGATTCGGGTGCAGTCTACATTTTGCCCTAGAAGACAATTAATATAACACTAGATTCTAGTATAGAATTTGTATTCTACACTAGATCGGGTGAATATAACACTTGGTTTATTCTGTGATATTAATCGACTTCTATGGTAAAATCTACACCAAAAACATCGTATCTTATATTTACCCGGATTCTGTTGCAGAGTCTATATTTTAACTTAGAAACCAATTAGAATAACACTAGATTATAGTGTAGAATCTATATTCTACACCAGACACCGGGTAAATTTAAAATTTGGTTTTTTCCTTGCAGATAGAATCTATAATCCCAATAAAAAGACATAAGTATTTTTTGCGTATTTGAATTAATCAAAACTTTGTTTATCCATATAATGAGCAAATTCTTTTGTTGATCCAACTAAAGAACTCGATTAATATAACACCAAATTCTAGTATAGAATCAGACACCAGAATCGAGGTAATTATAACACCAGATTCCCGGTGAATGTAACATCTTTCTTTCTGTTATAATAATCAAGGTTTTTCGTGAGGTTGAATCAAACAAAAATCTATTCAACTGTATAATTAACAAATTCTTTGGTTGATCCAACTAAATTTTTGTTGTATTAACCCCACTTATTTCTCAGTGTATAGCATATGAATTCGACGGAAAAACCAGGTCTATCCAGAATCTGGATAAATTTAACACCTGGCTATTTTGTGTTTTCTGTGTTGGTTATCTCCGTGTATTCTAATTATCTTTAAAGTATAGAGTCATAAAATGACTTTTACATTTAATATACAATTTTTCATATGTTAGGAAAGCAATCTAGAAATTCTTTTGGTAAGTTCGCGATTGTATCTTTGGTATTAAAGTAACTGTAGTATAGTGGACCGTAACTCGAGACTTGGCCGTCACCTTCACAGGGAATAAAGTATAAGGCAGGATTATGTGCAGACTTAAGAAGTTAAGAACACTACATAGGTTTATCTGCACTTTAAGTAAGTATACTCTTATATAGACCAGAAAGTAGAGGAGGCTTGAAACGAGTCGCTGGATAATAATTAGATATCCTATATCATCTCGTACTGGAATCCCTGCTTACTTTCCGGAACGCTCCAGACCGCCCCCGTCATGCTCAGACAGTAAAAAACAAAAGCAATCCGAACAATTCATAATAAATCGATCACTTAGAATGTATATTAGTCGTTATCGTATCGATGAAGAAACGTGTTTTTCTTCTAAATGGGCGTCTAATTTATATTTCAAGTGATCTCAAATCAGGGAAAAGTTAGGGAAAGTCTCGAAGTTTTTTTTTATTTTTTAAGTAGAACAGAATACAAAGAACTTTTATATAAGTTTGAAATTAATTTACCAATATTCTAATCATCGCGTGAAAAATATTTCATTCAAAATTCGTAAACATTTCAGCACTTTTTGGCAAACTTTGATTAATTGTAAATTTTCAGAAAACTTGGCTCAAAAGTGGTCAACTATTCAGAGATAATAACAAAACTGTCTACGAAAAATTTAGAGACTGATCAGTATTTTAAAATTCCTGAGCATTTTATGAATTTTTACTGGACCTTTTTGTTTTTATTTTTTTAAAGTTGATTATCTTTTGAAGAAATTTTCTGAAATTTTACTTTTTCTGAAACTTGGCCTGAAAGTGCTGAAATGTGCTGAAAAAAAAGTTTATGAAATTTTAACGTATTATTTTTTTTCGTGTATATTTTCTTAACGAGATTTCCGGTATTATGAATTAAATACAAGTGAATTCAAAATATTCAATAAAGCCTAATCCCATTAAATTCAATTAATTACAATGAATTAAAACTGAATTAGTGGTAATAATAATTTATTTCTGTGGAATGTGCATTTTTTAAGTGTCCAACATTAAACTGAATTCTATAATGTCTTTTCTAGAACGAGACCTTATAATATCTCATTTGACTTGAAAACTTTTTATAATATGAACGTCAAAAACAAAATGATAAAATATATTATAGAATTGAATAATCAAAAAAGTCTTCTGCTTTTATAGCTTATTTCTTTATTCTTACACAATTAAAATAAAAGGAAGGATATTCGAACATAACTAGTTGATAAATGTGACTAAAGAATTTCTCTGACTAGTTCCAATGACTTATAAAGAATTTTTGCCAGTAAAAATCTAAGAAAACATTAACTTTCACAGTAACCATAAAATCGGTAAACTCGCAACAACCAAGAATAAATATACTTTGCGCGTAAGAAAAAATGTGTTGTCTCTTCCCTTCACGCGAAATCGTATACTTTTAGCTCATCAAGAGATGATTTGTAAGATTTTCTTGTTCATATTGGTCAATTTTAGAAGTTAAAGCGATTACACGGTAAAAAAAACTGTTGCATTTACTGAATTCATAAGTTAAAATAGTGGCAGCATAAACTTTCTGAAAATTCAACAGATATTTCACTTCAATTTACGGCTTTTTTGTAGATATAAAAGATTTGTCAATAAATATTTTAAAAATTCCTGTTGAATTAACATTTTGGAGATAATTCTTTATTTTGTAACTTTAAGGTAATTGATCCATAAAAAATAGATCTCAGGCAAAAATATATTATTTTGCTTTCAAGAATAGCAATATTATTATTGAAGGGCTAATTTGAAAGAGAAAAGATTATTTTGCATGAAAAAAATTTGAAATGCAGAAAAATAATGTATTTAACAAATTTTAAATTAATTCGGTCGGTTTTTTGTAACCAAAAATGTATTTATTTTAAAAAAAAATGAAACAACAGATTAAATAAAGTATTGTCAATCCCGAAAAAATTTCTCGTCTTTTTTAAGTCAATCCAAGTTTTGAAAACGGACCGAACTAATTTGTACTTCTAATAATAAATCACAAATCATTTTTTCAGGAAATAAAATCTTCACAACTTTACCGTTTTTAATTTTGGGAAATAAATTCTTTAATGGATGAAACCATTAAAAATTAATTTTCCAAAACAAAATTCTTATAAAAAAATTGATGAATTTGGTAATAATTTATTAATTTTATAAAATTGGAAACGGTTAAATTGTAGAGAATCTTTTTCCTGAAAAAATGATCCGTAATTTATTAGAATCACATCATTTTTTAAAATTTGGTATGGAGCGATAAGAAAATATAAATCCTGTCGAGAAGTGTCTCGATGAGAATTCGTAGACCCCATTTAGGCAAATAATTTTCCATCTAAACGTTTTTTTTGTATCTCACATATTTTGTCTAAAAAATGGGATTTTTGAATTTTAATCGTATTTTTGAAATTGAAACGAAAAATATATGTTTTATCAGAAACTGTGTGAGACAAAAATTGTAGATCTTTTTAAAACGAACAACTTTGCATTCTTACGTTTTTACG
Organism: Diplolepis rosae; assembly: GCA_030998225.1. Lineage (NCBI taxonomy): Eukaryota > Metazoa > Arthropoda > Insecta > Hymenoptera > Diplolepididae > Diplolepis > Diplolepis rosae. The sequence continues at coordinate 10,474,006 of JAPYXD010000701.1, forward strand.
TATTTTACATATTATTGTTAAAAAAAATTGAATTTTGGATTTTCAATAGTATTTTTTTAAATTAAAAAGAAAAATATACATCTTGTGAAAAAATGTTGCAATTCAAATTTGTAGATCTTAATGTAGAAAATTATTTTGTGTCATAACCTTTTTTCGTATCTGGTATAATTTAACTGGAAAATGGAATTTTGATATTGACGTTATTCATGTTTTAACATACTGTAACATTTCTAATTTCAGTTTAATAAGAATGTTATGAAGATAATTTGTAAAGATTTATGAGCACTGTCAAAAACCAGTATTAGAATTTTTGATTTTTTCAAAAGCACAAAAATGGTCTAGTTTCCTCAATTTTGGTTGGATATGGCTGATTAACGAACTTGTCCTTACTTTTTCGGCTCCGATAAAGTGTGCCCAAGCTCAATTCAATCTGATAATTCTATCGAGAGTTATCGAGTATACGACTTACAGACAGACACTTTGGTAAAAACCACTTTTTCTGACTCAGGGGGTCTCAAAACGTAAAGATTTGATGAAAATTTCGAAAGTCATTTTTCACATATAAAACTGATACCTTCTCATCCATGATGAGAATGTAAACAAATTTGGGTAAAAGTAAAATTTGTTAAAAGCATTATTTTTCTACATTTCAAATTTTTTTCATGGAAAATAATCTTTTCTCTTTAAAATTAGCCCTCCAATAATAATATTTTTATGCTTGAAAGAAAAATTATCTAATTTTCGTGGATGAACTACCTTAACAGGTATTTGCGTAATATTTATCGACAAGTCTGTTATGATTACAAAAAAGCCGTGAATTGTAATGAAATTTCTGTTGAATTCACAGAAATTTTTTTTTCTTACTGCATTAACTTATAGACTCAGTAAATATAACAGATTTTTTTCTCCGTGTTAAAGAGCTTTTTAAAAATTGATGCTAAAGAAAGGAAGCATTTATAATCCGAGTAAAGTATAAACTATTATACTAATTTTTCAGTACAGGACACAGTTGCAACGTATTGACCCATTAAGTAAATGAACACTGAAAAAAGTTTCTGGTAAACCGTCTACTGAGAAATCTATTGTTAGTTAGGAAAGTGGTTGGGTAAACCGCGTAATAAGCAAATTCTTTGGTTCATCAAATTAAATTTTGGTTAGATCAACCAACAATCTTGGTTTATTCAACATAATTGTTTGGTTAGATCAAGTAAATTCTTTTTCTGGATGTATTCTTTTTTATTTTCACCACTTTTTTAGTTATTTTAATTGTTAACTTAATTATTTTAACTAAGTTGAAAGTTGAAATAATTATAAAAAATTGTAAAAATAGAAATGGATATTTTAAATACTCTCCTTAGTTCATTACGCAGAAAAAGATTCGTCATATATACTTATTTGGACAACATGACATTCGAGTAGATTTTAATAGAAGATCAGCTTAATCAACAGATTTTCTGTACATTTCACTCAGCGTCCAATAAAATCTACAAAATAGGGAAAAATCCGAGTTTAGTAACGTACAAAAAATCCATCGATTTAACTGAACTTCATTATAAAATCTACTAACAAGTCATGTTGTAAAAATAAGTATCGAATTTTCTGTCAATTTCACTAGTATTTTTTCTGCGTGTTTGAGGCGCCTGTGTTTTTTGACATTCGCATCATGAATAAGATCGTATTAGTTTTATATGAAAAATGACTTCCGGAATTTTCATCATATATATATATATATATTTCCAGTTAAACTATAGAAGATATTGTTTACTAAAAAAATTGTTTACTACTAAAAAATCTACAAATTTGAATCGCAGCATTTTTTTATAAGATGTATATTTTTTGTCTAAATTTGAAAAATACCTTTAAAATTCAAATATTCCATTTTTTGACCAAAATATGTGAAATACGAAAAAAACGTAAGAATGCAAAATCGTTTGCCTCAATGAATTCTACGATTGTTTTTCATTTTTGAGATATTTGGAAGAAAATAAATTATTTTAATCAAGCGTGCTCAAATTTGCGAGCGAAAAAAATGATCAACATATTCGAAAAGGAATTTGATTTTAAGATTTGGAAACTTTACAAAAATAATGCTCTATTTATTTTAAATCGGCCCCGATCCAGGCCATGCCGAGAGTTCTGGTGATGCACTCGATGCACTCAGATTTTGTTTTGCCAGGCGTTAGATAAGAGAGAACGCGGAAAGCCGATCAAAGAGTGCCTACGATCCATGTGCAGTAGGAAATGAGAACAGTTCTTGGAGTTACTCTTGCGATTTTCTGTGGAACAGATGATGTACACAGCTGGAAAGAATATTTATTGGCTAGTAAATTTATCTTGTTTCCGTTCGCCAAGACTTCCGAGACTTACATTGAAGTGCAACAAATAATAGGAATGAAGTTGATAAATACGCTAGAAATTATAAATTTTTCACTTTTATAAGCATTAGTTACTTCAAAAACATTGACAATTCCACTTTTCAAAAATATAACAACTAAGTAGTTCAAAACTATCTTTTTTAAAAGGAAATTAATAAAACTTTCGTTTTTTCATATAAAAGATTATCCAAAAATGTGAACTGCATCATGAAAAATAGAATCAGAGTCAAAGGTATGAAAAACTCCATTTTTCGAGTCACATCAGCAACCAATTGCTCGATTTTTGGGAAACATTTTTTAAATGCACTATATCGTAACTTGTGACAGATTGCTGATTTTTTAATTTTAAAATAAAATTTTAATAAGTTATCATAGTAATTATTATATTAAGGGGGGCATTCCTCACTCTCTAAATTTGAATCAGTCAAATTTTCACTGGTTGAATCAGTGATTTACCTTTTCACTGATTCATCAGTGAAAAAAATATTTTTCACTGTCAAATCAGTCAATTTTCACTGAAATAATCAGTGAAATTTGACTGATTTACAGTAACCTCTTTTTAGCTATTTGAATCAGTCAAATTTCACTGATAATCAGTAGATTTTGACTGATTCAAATTTAGAGAGTATAATCGGCTAAAATATACACTATATCTTTGCGAATTTTTTCAAATGAAGTTGTTTATTATAAATATTATCTCGCATATAGTTAATTACCAAAAATAAAAAATCTTATAATTAAGCAAATAGGGAAATTTGGGAGAAGAAAATTATTTTTGCAACAAAAATCAATTTTTATTTTGCATTAAGAACTATCTGATGGGAGAAAATTATTATTATTAGTAGTTCAATCTATGGAAAATTTAATATCCTACAATTTGAAAAAACGAAGTTTTGGGAATTCCTCGTACATCATCGTACATCAATTATTTATGACTGGGAAGGGGGGTTCTATTCTCAAAGCATACCTTTGTAGGGTAGACCGGGGTGGAATGGGACACCGGGGTAAGATGGAACAGTACGTTTTTACGTAAATTATCTGGATTTTAAGATTTATCTTTTTAGAAATGGGTAGAAAAAATAATATTGCAATTTTCAAGAAATGTAAAAAGTGTATAATATAATGAAAAAAATAATCTCAAAACCTACATAATTTACGTGAAAATTTACCCTCCCGTCTTACCCCGGTGTCCCATTCCGCCTCGATCTTCCCTATGTACAGAAAGTTTCAATCATTTAAACTAAATGCAGGCCTGAGATTGTATTTATTATAAATAATTAATAGCATTTTTTTAGAATGACAACTTTTGTTTATTTAATCACCAACTCAGGGCTTACCCACTTTTTTGTTTACAATCTCAGCCCTGGCTAAATGACTTTTTTTTTAATCGCAAAAATAGCGTTTATTTTAGCCGTTTACATGGAACGCCACCCTTAAATAACTATTATAGTTATTGTAGTAATTAGCTTTTTTAAATACAATTTAGCAGCAAAAACATATGTAAACCATGCCCCTGCACATTCTAATTATACCTAACCAAGACAAGACACGCAATTGTTAAACTCTTTTGCGATAAAAAAATCGAAAAATAGTGCAAACTCAATAAATGCGCTAACCTTATTTATCAAATTAGAAAATTGATAAATGGAGTTCAACGAGGATGCAGTATTATTTATCGATTTTTGATTTTGAAAAATACTAATTAATTTTTTTAAACAAGTGAAAATTATTTTTAGGGGTTTTAATTAATTTCATGTACTACGACAAGACTTAAATGAAACTAAGGGGCTTAAAAAGTGTACTATTTATTAAATGAAAATAACAGAGAAGTCATGTTGGGAAAAAAATAAATGGCGTCTTTGTATATTTATTAATAATATTGAATAAAATGACCTTTCTGTTAGTTTTTAAAAGAAATCTTTTTAGAAATAAAAAATTTTCCAAATTTTTCTTTTCATTTCCAATAAGTCAACGTTTCGACTGAAGCTTCAGTCTTTATCAAGACTAAAAAATACAATGAAATGAATTATATAATGCGAATGAAACAATACAGTCCAAAAACGAAGCAGGAATATGTAAAAGATATATTATCCGGCAAAAAATGATTATAGTTTGTATAATATATATATATAAATTAAATATACAAACTATAATCATTTTTTGCTGGATAATATTGTTTCTCTTCATAGATAAAACACTATTTATACATCATACCTAACCTCTGCCATAACATATTTACAAGATATATATAGATCAAGATAGACGCTTATGGAATAATATTTTATGATGCTTTAACAAATCTTGTCTTTTGGAAATTTTTACAATTTTGATTCAATAAATACAATCTAAAAAAAATGTACTAAACATGATATCTCCACTTTCAATCTATCGATTCAACTATTTTTAAAGGTAACAATCCTTTACATATTTCTGCTTCATTTTTGGACTGTATTGTTCCATTCGCATTATATAATTCTTTCATTGTAATTTTTAGTCTTGATAAGGACTGAAGCTTCAGTTGAAACTTTGACTTATTGGAAATGATGGAAAAAATTTTATTTCTAAAAAGATCTTTTAAAAAAAATACCAGAAAGGTCATTTTATTCAATATTATTAGTAATATACTGGTAACAACTACAATTATTTATTTATATATTTAATTAGTTGAGTTTAAAAGACGCCTGTGTAGCTCAGTGGTTAGAGCAGTCGTCCGGCAATCGAAAGAACTGGGCTCGAATCCCAGCGCAGTTGAGAGATTTGAAAATCTTTATTCTTGAAAAAAGAACTTCTTAGAACTCCTTTTACAGTATAGAATTTCTTATGTCAACACAAAATAAACTAAGACATACTATAAAATTACTATATTTTATATTTGCAATGTAATTTCCTATTAATCTGCAAAAGTAACTTCGATAACTGGACAACTGGTACCGGCTCGGTGATTGGTTCCTTCTCCCTACCATTGACGTTAAAGAGAGTCTAAACTAATATTTTCTTGGTTGGAGATTTTAGACAATCTTTTTTTGATTTAAGTGCCTTCAAACTTGAAAACTTTCGAATTTGGAGGCTTAGGGACTGGTACCTCCAAAGCAAGAATCTTTTAATTAAAAATTCTTCTTCTTCTTTTGTTTGTGGCGTCTTGCAAATCTGCAAATAGCCATAACTAAGCATAATGTAAATGAGTAGACGTTAGAGATCGGTTCATAGCCATAGAGCAATCAAGCAATTAAAAATTAAAAGTTGCTGTTTTTCGGAAACATAAAATATGACAAATAAGCATCAACAAAAACATTTTAAGATGAATGCAATTAATCAGAATAAAAGTATTTTGTAAAAACAACACTGTAGAAATCCAACTCTCAATTACCTGCTGTTATTTCTTTTCTCCCCATACAGCATAAATGTCCCGGAACGCAAAGCTGTCTTTTTCATCCATGATTTATCGTTGTGTCACGATCTTATGGTTATTATTATTATTACAACGGAAGGCAGTTGTATCAGAGTACTCGCAATTTAAGTGGTCTGCAACGGCTGTCCGTGAGTTGCTTTGCTTACAAGATGACCTTCGTCTGCAAAAAAATCGTGTTGTTGACCTCAAATTTCTAGACACTTTCATATTCAGTATACCGATTTCTTTTATTTTCAAAATTCTGTGTTTATGCTTAAGGGGATCCACCAGATTTAAAAATATTCAAATTTTAATATTTTTATTTTTATTTTTTTGGGGATTTTTTTAAAATTCCAGCACGTTTATGTATTTTCAAACTAAAAATTTTGAGTTTTTTCGGCACTTTTATGACATTGAATAATTTTTTTGTTTTTTAACTAATTGTCATGATTCTTTTTTTATTTTGTTCCTTACAATGTGTAGCAACTTTTTGGGTATAGAAAGCACTCTAGCTAAAAAAATAACTACAAAATTTTTATTAGTTTTTTATTTTATTTGTAACTTTTTTCAGTCATGTTACCTTATTTTCCATGCCTGAAAAGTTACTACACATTGTAAGGAACAAAATAAAAAAAGAATCATAACAATTGGTTAAAAAACAAAAAAGTTATCCAATGTGAAAAAATGTAAAAAAAAATACCTAAAAACTCAAAATTTTTAGTTTAAAAATAGATAAGGGTGCTGGTATTTTTAAAAAGCCCCAAAAAGTTTCTAAATAAAGGTACTAAATATTTAAAAAATTATATGGAAGGTCTAAACTCAAAAAATAAAAATATTAAAGTTGGCGGATCTCCTTAAGGCTATATGAATCAATCGGATCACGTGACTAAATCATACATTAATTCGTTCATTTAATATAACTTTTGTAATTTACAAACGGACGTAAATAGACTACTTTTGGTTTCGAAAATGATAAAAAAGTACAATTTCGCAAAATATATCAACAAATTTTTGTTCATGATCAAAACCAAAAGTAATCTATCTACGTCCGTTTTTATCTTCTCTGCCATTTCCAAAATTTTGGAAACAAAATTTTATGTATTTTGCACACAAACATTTAGAAACTGGACCAAATTTTTCACATGAAATTCCTAATTTTCTCAAGTATCACATGGGCTTAAATCTAACGAGAGATTACGACAAGTTTATACGATTCGCCACACAAAAGGGAAAGAGTTGCGCAGATACTAACCGCGCAACATTCAGGCTCTTAGTGGGGCAAACAGAATAGGGGATTGTGAAGTCGATCGAGTTCCACAGTATCGAAGTCCTACTGTACTATCTATAAATTCACGGAAAAAGCTGTCATATTGATAGCTTGTACTAAAGTTTGCTCTAATCGTTCTGAAGATTTCAATTATTTCTCTAAAGCTTTACATTTTCCCTACCAAAAGATTTTAATAAGACACGTTTTTCCCTAAATTGAAATAGTAGTATTTTGAAAATTAATAATGTGGGCTTTTCAGAGTAATACTCAAAGTAAAAATGTTTAAAGAAGGAATCCAACTTTTTTCATGATAATAAGGAAAGTTTAAGAACTTTAGAATCACTTATTCATTTGGGTTTTCTAATACAATATGTTATTTTTCATTGACTTGCACTATAAATGACTAATCGCATCATGAAAATTGCCGCACTGATTTTATTTTAGGCACTAAGTTCACAAATAGAGGTTAACGAATCGTGAGTCAATGATCTGATTACGAACACTCTGTCACGTACGATAATACGGTTAGTATTAAAAATTCTATATAGCGGATCTCATCCGGTTGATGTGTCTTGCGCATGCTGATGGAGTCGATAGATTTCATTTGACGGATGTAATCTTAGATCTTGATCTTAAATCTATCATATTGATGTATTGTTATAGATAAGCATTGTTATAAAAAATACTTCAGTTTTGGCAAGCGAAAAAAATTCACTCGAATGCATTTTTTTACAAAAATTTATGAATTTTAATATTTTAACTAAAAAAGTTCTCTGTTCTGTAAACGAAGTTTCTTTTTTAATTTCTCGATGCCTTCAAGTTGAAAAGTTTTTAATTTACTGTTAAAGGCTAAACTCAGGTGTAAATATGAAATCGGTCTTGAACATCCTCTAATTACTTTCTAAACCTAAATCAGTTAAAATTTGACTGATTTTAAATCAGTAACTCACTTTTTGCTTTGCAATTAGCTTTTCTCGATTAATTTTTAGTTGACAATAATTAATTGTACAGCAACAATAGGTTACTGATTACAAATCTGTTAAATTTTGACTGATTCAGATTTAAAGAAGAGATTTTCTTATTCTGACTAGGATCTAAAGTGAAAATATTTTCTGGAATTATATAAGGAACTTAATTTATCATTTACAAAAAATATAGTTAGAACGAGAATCCCTTTTCATTTATTATTTGTTTTTCTTTAACTTCTAAACTTTTATTTAAGGGCATGGATCAACCAGACCATATTTTGTCAAAATTTTTTGTCAATTCATCTCCATAGAAAATGGGATATCGAATTCAAAATTTGCGAAATTGAAAAAAAGGCACTAAAGAATTTCTGTCGACTCTTATATTTTTATAATTACAAAAAAATATTGAAAAACAAAATTTTTCTGCAATTGTAAAAATTTAAAGAATTGACACACCTTCTTAGTGCCTTTTCTTTAATTTTTATAATTTTGAACTCGATACCTCATTTTTCATGGACATGTGATTTCTTCTTTATCAACATTTCAGTTTGTAAAACCCCATTTCTATAAAAAATAAGATAGCTAACTAAAAATTTATAGAATTAATTGAAATGCACCAGCACAGGTCTATCTGGTCATAAATGTTTATAATTATATATATTTTTTTTTCAAAGAAATTTTTTTTATAATTATACACATTTATGACCAGAGAGACCCGACTTAATCCATTTTATTTAATTCTACAATTTTTTAATCAGCTATCTTATTTTATATACAAATGGGGTTATAAAAACTGATATGTGGATGAAGTGCGAATCTAGTCACGTAATATGGTTGGTCCATGGCCTTAAAAAAATAAGTTTTCTATTCCTCATTTTTTTCAATGGAGGCTATACGAAGGCTGTATATAATTAGTAAAATTTCGAGGACGGCTCGTAAGGATTACGAGGCTTACGCTGAGAATTCCGAATGAGAAGAAAAGCAAGATGTAGAAATGAAAATAAAAAATTATCGTTCGCACTCATGCTCTTCTTCCGGGTCATAATGCCAAGAGACAACGTCACTATTACACAAAGTCGTTGCCTGGCACTCAACCAGCTGCCAGAATTTAAACAGGTTCATTTCCCTCGACCCCCATGAGAAATTACAAATTATCAAATTTATTTCCTCTGTCTGAATCCTACCTGATCAAAAGATAAATTCTCAATTAGGGAAATTTATAAACACTGTATACTATACTGTGCCACTAGGGATAAAAAAGTTTTCTACTAGCGGGTCATAAAGTCCACTTTATTGCCCCCCTGCGGGAAAAACAATAGTATATTCCGCAACTAGGGAAAATAAATGTTTTCCCGTATTGCACACGATATTTTTCTACTCGGGGGTCACAAAATGGATTTGTTTGACCCATAGGGGAAAATAAAATGCACTTTATGACCCACTAGTAGAAAAATACTTTTCTTTTGTCCACAGATAAATTTGAAGTGAGGACGTACTTTTCAATTGCATCTGGTTGCTAAAGAAAGGGACCTTTGTTTATTTATTCTAACTTGATTTTGGCGTTTAGAAAAAATGTTTCGTAATTCAAGAAACATGTATTGAAACCTTATAAGTGGATTTTCGCAAGTTCCATCAGAATCGGGATGCTGAATTTACTATTTGCAATCAGCGATCTTTCTCTTCTGTCCTTTTTCTTTTTTTGTTCCCTCTTAAAAGGAGACAATAGTAAAAAAAGGCTTTACCTCTGTCGAGGTGATGAACCAATGCTTCAAACAGAATTGCCAATGCAATTTCTCGCCTTGTTAATCGAGAAAATTGGGTAAAATTGCTCAACCTTTTCTCATACGTACCGATAATTTAAATCAGAAACGTGGAAAGTTGATTTAAATTCAAGCACATTCTCACAAAATGAAAGATTTGCCAATGATAAATTTAAAAAAAAACTAAAATTTCAGACAAAAATTTTAAATCCCAACCGCTAGCATGGTTTGCTTCTGTGCTAAATTTCTCAAATATTAAAAAGACATTAAATTCTATTATATCGTTAAACTTTGCATAAAGGATAGGAAAACTCCTTAAAAATCGAAATATATGAGAAATAAAATAAACATTTCATGCAATTTTTCGGAAAATTTCGAAAATTTAGCTCAGATATGAACCATGAAAGCAGTTAATATTTCTCAATGTCGATAAGTTGAGGTTTGCGTACAGACTACCACTTGTGTAGTAATTATTATTATACCTCTTATTAAAATTTGAGAAAATTATATAATTTATCAATCCTCTTTCAAGTTTTGTCCATAATTTATAAATGCCAAGCTCTTTGTATCATTTTAAATTATAGAGTGCGGATTTACAGAGTAGTTTTTTAAACGACTTCATCTTTATAAAAGATATAATGGGTCGAAAGCAGGTATTCACTTTTTCCGAGTTTTTTGTTGAGATTGTATAGTGAAAGGGCGGCACGCATGAAACAAATGCCTTCCAAAGAAGGGAAAGACAAGGTGCGAAACCGGCAAGTCGATTTTGCTCCATAGGACACGATTTTATATCAAGTACACACGTACCAACATGCCAATCGCGCACGCGACGTCGCCGACCTTGTGAATCAACCATGAGACCCTCTTTTTTCTCACGTCCAGCTGCTTCCGCTTCACCCACTATTACTACACTAGAAGCAAGAACGTATGAACATGCATTGTTTGAATTGTTTCTCATGAGTAATCTTGTAGACTGTCAATTCTCACTGCGAATTACTATTACTATGCAAATTTCATCTCATCAAATTCTTCTTTTTAGTCTAAAATTCTTTCTTCTAACAATCGAACTTGTGTATTCAGGGAGAAAAAAAAATCTGTTACATTTACTGAGTCTATAAGTAAAAATAGTGAGAGCATGACATTTCTGTAAATTTAGCAGATATTTCAGTACAATTCACTGTTGTTTTTGTAAATGCAAAACAATGTTAGAAATTTCTGTATTAAACTTCCATTACAAGTAAATGGAAGTTATTTCCAGTAATGTGTATTATTAATAATAAATTTAAAATACTTTCACCTTAAAAAATACAAACTTTCATTTGAATTTTAATACAGATGTGTACATATTTTAATAATGTCTGTTAATTTTAATATATTTTGATTGGAAAGTTATTAAATTTAATATGAATGTATATTAATTTTTTATAATATGCAAATCTATTAATTTTAATTTACCACTTGTATATTACAGTCTATTAAAATTAATAAGATTTTTAACAGTGCAGATTTGTCGATAAATAATACATAAATGTCTGTCGAATTCGGATTTTGAAGAAAATTTCTTATTCTGTAAATTTAACAGGTATTTCTGTAATTATTATCGACAAATTGATTTATTCCCTAAATCTGAATTCGTTTATAGTGAGAAACTAAATAAATTCTGAATAGATCAGTAGTCATACGCTAGAATCAGTAGGAAATAACTGATAATTAGTCGAAAATTTTATCAAATTTAATTAGCGGCTCTCTTTTTAGTAAGAAATTTGTAGATAAAAATTAGAAAAATGCCCATTAAATTCATAGAATGAGAACGTTTTTTTTAAATTTTATTTCAACAGGCATTTCTGTAGTATTTATCCACAAATCTGTTATGTTTACAAAAAAAAGTGAACTTTAGTGAAATGTTTGTTCAATTGCAAAAATTGTATGCTATCACTATTTTAAATATTTATTATTGACGATTGAACTTTATTTATATACATGAACACTATTTTTTCAAAAGTCTTGGCATTTTTATAAATGAGAGATTATATTCTAAGGAAGAAAATGTTCCGCAACTTGACCGCGTTCAAAATTTGAATATACTCGTAATTAAATAATACCAAAGATGGTTATTTGTATAAGTTTTAAAATTATTTCAGGAATTAAAACGTTAATTTTCAAAAATTTCGAGAATAAAAGTTTTTGAATAAACCATTTCTAAACGGTTAAAATTCAGTATGGAAAATAATTTTCACTCTTCTCAACGACATCATGATTAATAATAATGTTATTTCTTAAAGTCTAATTAAATATTTCTTCCCACGACCGGTTTTTTGAAACATAAAAATTAAAAGATAGATGATTTTTTATTTAAATCAAAACATAAAAAGTTCTTTGAAAGAAGTGACAATTTTTACATCCATGAAAAATTATACCCTCTATATATTTGGAATAAAAAATTTGTTCGATTTAAAATAAGATTCAGATTCAAGATAATACTACTTCTTCTCTAACTAGAAAGTTTTACAATTTAAAATATTCCCTCAAATATCGTTTCCTTTCAAATTTAAATACTCGTATATTTTAAAGCTTTAAAATAAAAAATGACTTATTTTTGAATAATTAAAAAGTTCAATTTGAGCGAGTAAAATAATTATTTTCTTCAAAGTAAATTAACGTTTAAAAACTCGAAAATTTTAATTTATCTGAAGTGTTTACCCGTTGCACAGCTGACGAGTAAACCAAAGTACCGACATAATCTGAAGTATTTTAAGTTAGTTAATCTGAAGCATTTTCGACTTGGTTCTTACAAAGACTTCAATTGATAGCGGTGCTACGAGTATTAAACCGTCTCATCTTCATTTCTTGTGTATAATGGAAACTTGTGGCAGTAATTAGGTTAATTCTGTACGCAGTATATTGTTACATTTGACCTGTTTCATTTCGACAGTTGACGTTTTCACGCCTACTTGATAAATAAAATAAAGGATAACGAACGTATCGATTACCCATATTTTATATTAACCTCTTTAAAAATGTATCGATGGATCATTTAATCTGCCCTCCAAAATAAAAACGAAAATAGTTTCTTCGCATCTACATAAAACAGATGTGTCAAGGGGAAAAGGCAATTTTTAGTCAGACTTCCTGAACTTGAGGCCCAGAAACACTCACTATCACTTTTTGTCCCTCTTCTTATTTTAGAGTTCAAATTTAACGATGAATATACCTTGAAATATTTAAATTTGAAAATAATATAAATTTAAAATGTTATTTATCTTGAAAAGATATTGGCAAATCTCTGGAAATTTTGGTTTTGATGTCCCTCACATTTTTAGTAAAATGATTTAGTCGTTTGCAAACAAATACAATAAAATATGGTATCCTAAACCAATTATTTTGGTAATTAATAATTAGATAATCCAGATAATATTTTGGGTGTGAATCTTTTTGAGAAGTTTAATTTTGACACAAAATGCTTCTGAACAAACATTGACATTATAGTCAGACTCACCACGATAAAAATCTGGCGAAATTTTCAGAGTAAAATAAATATTTATGGGTAATTTCTAACCTCAATAGGGAATGGTATGTTTAAGCTTAAGGGGATCCACCACCTTTAATGTTTTTATTTTTTGAGATTAAACATTCCATATAATTTTTTTTATGTTTAGTACCTTTATTTAGGAAGGTTTTGCGGGTTTTTGAAAATTCCAGCACCTTTTTGTATTTTTAAACTAAAACTTTTGAGTTTTTTGGGCATTTTTTTGGACATTTATTGACTTTGAATAACTTTCTTGTTTTTGAACCAATTGTCATGATTCTTTTTTTATTTTGTTCCTTACAATGTGTAGCAAATTTTTGGGTATGGAAAACACTCTAACTGAAAAATAACTACAAACAATTTTTTTTTATATTTTGGGATATTTTTATTTATTTTTTAATTTTATTTTATTTGTAATTTTTTTCAGTCATGTTACCTTATTTTCCATACCCAAAAAGTTGCTACACATTGTAAGGAAGAAAATAAGAAAAGTATCGTGGTAAGTGGTTAAGAAACAAAAAAGTTACTTAATGTCAAAAAAATTCCCAAAAAACTCAAAATTTTGGTTTAAAAGTACATAAAGACGCTGAAATTTAAAAAAAAAACACCAAAACCTTTCTAAGTAAAGGTAATAAACATAAAAAAATTATAAGGAAGGTTTAAACTCAAAAAATAAAAATATTAAAGGTGGCGAATCTCCTGAAGTATCTTGAGGGTGCCAAGGTGTAGCCATTCAAATATTTTATAATATAACGTTTATTTCACCAAAATTCATGTGACCGAGTTACCAGTTGCTCTAATTTTTATAACCAACTGACCTGGAACATATTTCGCCTAAAAATAACGGCGCCATAGTCAAAACAAACCAAACGGAATTTATAATCATTTAAATAAATATTTTTATTGTATGAGTTAAATTTGTCCCCTCTTATTTTTCGGTTGAATGTGATTTAGGTCAAATGGTTTTCTTGTAAGATAAAAATTCGGTTAAGTAGGATTCATGAGAAATAGTGATTCGTAACAATATAAAAACTATAACAAACAATTCGGAAAACCAATTATTAGGTTAAATAATGATTCGAAAATATAAAAATCCGGATAACTAGCCATCCAGAAATATAAACTTTAGGTTCTGTGATAGTTCGTGAATATGAAAATTAGAGTAATTGGTAAAATTTCGGTAAAATAAATTTGAGGAAATATCTCCTTATGTTACACTGAGAGAACATTTTGTTTGAAAGAAATGAACATACCTTTGATATAAGTCCAAATAAGAAACTTGTTTGCATAAAAAAAAGTTTTTTTTTATTGAAACAAATTGTATTGAATTCAAGCAAATCGTTTTCTTGACATTTAAGATGCTTTATTTGAATCAAATAAAATTTGTTTGGACCAAAAAGAACTCTTCTCTCAGTGTGATTTTGATAATTAATAGAAATAATTGAATAAATAAAAAAATGTAAATTAGGTAAACACAAAAAATTTGACGTAAATATTAGTTTCTTATATTTACAAAAAACGGTTAAACTATACCAAAATATCTCTAAAATCGACAAAATAAATGATATGTCCCTATTTTAACTATTTTTCCCCCGTATACGAAATTAAGAAATATTTGAATAATAAATAATTCAATTTTCAAATTTTTTGAATAATTAACCAGATTATTAAATTGAAAAAAAAAAACTACAATAACTTGAAAGTGAAAGTTTACTTGTTAAATATAAAAATATCTTATCCGTAATTTAATAGTTACCCACAAAAGTGATGTAGACACGTGTTCTCTGTGTTTTCTATTTTTATGGAGAAGCAAGAGGCCATAAGGGATCCAACGAAGAACAGTATAAGTGCTTAACGAGTGTGTTTATAGTTAGCATAAAAGAATATGTACATAGCGTGTCGAGAAATTTTCACACAGCATAGTTTTATGGGATGTTGTTTGCTCTCATGTTGAGTTATTTCGATCACTCTGGACGGTAGGCTAGTGTACCAAGATGATTTCCTGAATGCATGGAGACTAATAGTGAGGAAGAACCCGATTTAGCGAGACGAGACCAACAACCATCTTGAAAATGCCACTCTATCGTCAGCTCGCTGGACCGTGTAAAGATAACAAAGTGAAAGAGAAAGAAACATCCCCAGTTCGCTGCATTGTAGAACTTCAAATCAGATCTACTAAAAAATTTGCATACACTCAGCAAAATATATGTTTAATCAAATCAAAATTTCTTTTGACCGAACAAAGAATTTTAACAGTTTTAAGCCATTTTAAACTCCCCCAAAAAATCCAAAAGATTCAAACCCCTAAGGGGTTGATCGTAGATTTTTTTAATTCAAAACTTTTTCTCTAATTAACAAAAAACGGGTGATTTTTTGGCGAAAATCGGACGTCAAGTTCGACTGGTGACCATTTTGTCAAAATTTTTTTTTTTCGACAAGTTTCGATCAAGCGCCATAGAAACTAATGAATGAAAGAACTAATTTGGGATTTTTAATTTCGAATAACCCATTGAGGAACTGGAATGCTTAAACGTCTTTCACAAAACATTCTCCGGCAAACTACGTGTTTTTCTTCCATTTTAAATTAATTTTCAAATAAATTTTTGACGATGCATCAATAAAATTATATACTTCCAGGTGCTAAAATTATTGAAAAAATATATGGATATAGCAAAGAGAAAAAAATTTTCAAAAAATACGCTTTTCTTCCTCCTTTGACTGTGACTAACCTCTTAAGGGAATGTCTTACTTATCCGATCCCTACCTTACCAACGCTTTTTTTTCGCCCTTCGCATTTCTACAATTATTGAGATATCAAGTTGAAACTTCAAGTAATTTAGTAAAAAGCAGTAAAGAACGTTTATCTGGTCCAAAATTTTTATAATTATAAAATAAAAATTTGTTGGAAATTTTTTTTCTCATGATTATAAAAATTTAGGAGCAGATAAACGTTCTTTAATGCTTTTTATTTAATTACTCCAAGTTTTGAGTCGATATCTCAATTAATGTGAAAATGCGAAGGGCGAGAAAAAAGTGTCGGTAAGGTAAGGATCGGATAATTAAGGTAGTTGTCGTGCCACAAAAATCCGTTCTCTGGAAAAAGAAGTTTTTCTATGATTTCAAGACTGGAAATTATATCATCATCCATGTCATATGTAAGGAAAGACACTCTTTTTAATGAAAAAATTTAAAAATAACAAAAAATAATTTTTTAATGTTTTTTGTAATAGGATTTTTCCTTACTATCGCTCTTTACCAATTTTTTGAAAATGATTCAAGTTTCTTAAATCATAGCTTATTTTTTCGGGGAAAATATTCTCTACAACTTGACCATTTCCAATTTTCGAAAATGAATAAATTATTATCAAATTCAGCAATTTGTTTATAAAACTTTTGTTTCGGAAAATTGATTTTTAACGATTTCAGCCATTAAAGAATTTATTTTCAAAAATTGGAAATGGTCAAGTTGTAGAGAATATTTTCCCCGAAAAAATAAGCTATGATTTAAGAAACTTGAATCATTTTCAAAAAATTGGTAAAGAGCGATAGTAAGAAAAAATCCTATTACAAAAAACATTATTAAAAAATTATTTTTCGTAATTTTTAAATGTTTTCATTAAAAAGAGTGTCTTTCTTTACATATGACACGGCTGATGATATAATTTCCAGTCTTGAAATCATAGAAAAACTTCTTTTTCCGGAGAACGAATTTTTGGCACGACAACTACCTTAAGACGTGGCCTTAAGGTAGTTATTGTAGTTATTTACATTGTCAATTATGTTTTATGAAAGAAAAAACATTATTTTTTATGATCAAAATGTTTAATAGCTTTACAAAAGAATTTTCAGTTAATTTAACCATAGAATTTGTTTTACTCAACCAATTTTACTTAATTTAACAATTTAACTCAATTTTACAAAATTCTATTAGTTTTAATCAAAAATATTGATATATTTAATAAAATGGTTTGGTTAGAACAGAACAAATTATTGAGCGCATGGATTAAGTGGATCACAGGATCAAAAAAATAATTTCAGTTTACCCCAATATTTTTCTACAATAATGTATTTTTCTGACTGAAAATTTTGAACATAATGAATGAAAAATTATCGGATGGCTGTAGACTTTAATTAGTTTCAACAAATTAGAAAATTTTAATTCAAATTTTTAAAGAATTTGACATTTTTTCTGTGGAAAAAAAGACGATTTGAACTGCACTAGGATTATTATTATAAAATGTGCTTTAATACTAAGATGACCCCCGTCCACGTCTTGCAAAAATCTGCGAAAATTCTGTTTTAAAAAATGAATAACATAATTCAAAAGATTGATCGCGCAAATCAAACATGAATAAAATTGCGTGCAAAAATTTTCCCAATTTTTTGCATCGCGAATTATGCATCAAAAAATCTGCAAAAATCCACAAATGTGTCTTCTATTGGAAAAAACAACCCTGATTTTATTCAAAATTGTCCTACGATTATTTTAGCTAAAAAAAAGCAAAAAACGAACATGGTAAAATCCGCCATTACTCATTTAAAATGGCGGATAATGATCTGAAAATTTGGCAAAATCATCTCTTGCTCTACCTTTTCCATATGGTCGATGCAAAATTAAATTTGGTTTCAAGACCGATTTCACATGGAAACCCGGCTATGCCTTTTGGTCGTTTTTTTATATTTTGTGAGTTCGAACAGTTTCGAATTCTTGAAATTTTAAATTATACTTTTGTTTGGACTTCGAGATGAATTTGAATTTTTAGTGATACGGGAACGAATTTAATTTTGAATGGACCGAGATACTTGGTCAAGTCAAACAAAAATTTGGTTGAATCAAGCAAAATTTTGTTGAATCAACTGAAATATTTGTATGATTTAACCAAATCGTATCCAAACAAATCATCTTTGGATGAAAGGAATAAATGCCATCGTTGAATCAACCAAAAGTTTTGTCATCCGTATAATAAGCATATTCTTTGGTTATTTAAATAAATTTTTGTTCGAGGAGCCAAATATATAGTAGAATATACACTGAAAAAATAGTTCAATAAAGTTTATAGAACTGTTCAAGAGTTGAGGATACAGGCATTTACGGAACAGAGTTCTGGAAAATTTACAGAACTTTTAAGAATAAAATTTGGAACATTCAGGAAAAATTATTGAATGCTCCGCATTTTATCCTGAAAAGTTCTGTACATTTTCCAGAACTCTGTTCCGTAAATGCCTATATCCTTAACTCTCGAACAGTTCTATAAACTTTATTGAACTATTTTTTCCGTGTAAAATGAAATATTTCTTATATAATAATAATAATTTGGTCAGCCATATGATAAATGAATTTTTCGTTAATTCAACAAAATATTTGTTAAATTAACCAAATATTTTTCTAAGTGTAGCTTATGTGAATCTTCAGCCTCTGAGTTTGCTTATTAATCAGTAAAACGTGACTAATCCAGATTTAGAGAGTTTGAAATTTGATATACTTTTGAAATAATAAGGTGAAATAAAATAAATAATATTAGCACTATTATTCCAGGCGCCTCTTAGGCGACTTACAAACCACATCTGGAGCAGATCTATTGCATGAGTCTCCGCTTTGAATGATTTTTTTAAAAGCTTTTTAGCTTTGCCGTGACATTATTCCCATCTAGATTTCTTGCCACAAAAGGTCAACCAGTCGTTCATCCCACATAAAGCTGTTTCACGCAGAGATCTAATATGTCTCACGACATTTAATTTGCATTCACGGAAGTGTATTATATTGCGATGATACAATATCGAGACTCACGTGCGGGGCTTTTATGTCTGAATATAGAATTCTAACAAGTCATGTGACTATGTACGATCTCGTACACATTTAGGGTGATTATAAACGGAAGTTACGGGTACTAGATAGGGAACTGGAATAATAGACACAAACAAGAAATTTCAAACTCCTATTTAGAGTTTATTTATATGTTTATATCAAGGGCTGTCCGGAAATCACAGAATTCACTTAAGGTACACTGAGAGGAAGTATTAGTCGTGGTTACCTATTTTTTTTTGTAAAAAAGAGTCACAAGTATTTTTTTTAGTCTGTATCATCTAAGCACCTTAGTTCTTACAGCAATATTAACTGAGTAGCAATGATTTAAATTTTTAGTAAAACTTACAAAATCCGATTAGTCGGTCCGTTTTGTAGCCGCGACTATTTTCATGCATTCCCACATTGTATCGAGCTTATAATAGATGTTACCAATACGTTTTTGTAAAACTTACTAATTGCGTTAATTGCTTTTACTATTTTTCCAGTGTAATTATTACAAAAATATATATTTTTTCGAGATAACGGAGAAAAGTTGTACCAAAAACTATTCCAATATCTTAATTAGAAACTGATTAATTTTTTTCATCCGTACATGATTAAAATAGTAATTGCAACATTGAAAAAAATGTTAAATTTACCATTCTATCTATTTTAATTTTGTTAATGTCGATGGGAACTTTCTTAGGTTAGAATTGTTTAGGAGAACAACTTTTTTAATTATTGTTTTTCAAAATGTAACAAAGGATGATAATTGTTGAGAGGTGTTTCATCAAAAACTGCACAACAGTTTACAGTTATACTTTAAAATTACCATGATTTAATTCTTCTCATTTTGATGAAGAACAAAAGCAAAATTTTAAGAAATCAATATATGTAACGATTTGAAAACGATTCAAAACAGTTGATAAGCAGGTAAAATCTAATTCGTCTGTACAATAATTTCTTAAAGTTTACTATTAGCAAAGAATTACAAGTCATGTTTACACACGAAATATTGCATATGGAAATAAAATATTTATATTTCTCAAAATAAATGAATTTGATCAATTTTACAAAAAAAATTAGTAGCATTTACAAAATTTTTGGTACTGCTTACTAAAAGAATATAGTTGTGACCTTTTAGTCAGCACAACTAATAGACCTGATTTCTCTCAGTGTATGTTAGTTCGTTCACGAAAATTAGACCTCAGGCAAAAATAGATAATTTTGCTTTCGAGAATAACAATATTATCGTTGATGGGCTAATTTGAAAGAGAAAAGATTATTTTTCATGAATAAAATTTGAAACAAAAAAATAATTTTATCAATAAATTTTATTTTTGACCCAACTTTTCTTCTTATCGCTTCAAGTCAAATTTCAAAAAATTATGCGATTCTAATAAATCACGGTTCATTATTTTAGGAAAAAGATTCTCTACAACTTGACCGTTTCCAATTTTTGAAAATGAATTCTGTAATGGCTGAAATTATAAAAAAACAATTTTTCAAAACAAAATTTTTATAAACAAACTGCTGTATTTGATAATAATTAATTCAATTTCAAAAATAGGAAACGGTCATGTTGTAGAGAATCTTTTTCCTAAGAAAATGAATCGTGATTTATCAAAATCGCATCATTTTTAAAAATTTGGCTCGAAGCGATAAGAAAATAAGTTTGGGAAAATTTATTGATAAAATTATTTTTTGGTGTTTCAAATTTTATTCATGAAAAAAAACTTTCTTCTTTCAAATTAGCCCTTCAATAATAATACTGCTATTTTTGAAAGCAAAATTATCTATTTTTGCCTGAGATCTAATTTCCATGAACGAACTACCTTAAATTAATGTGAACTGCAAATATAATTAAGTGAGTCAGATAAGTAATATATAAATTATTAATATATAAAATATGTTTTATTGTGCAAAAAAAATCAATTTGAGTCATTTTGACTGATTTTCCTATTATGATAATTTTATTATTTAATAATGAAAAGTAGTACCTATAGGTTGTATTGACCCTCAATTTAAATAAAATGGTATACGTTGTTAAAAAAATTGACTTTTCCAACAACGTACCATTTTATTTTATTATTTAATCTTATTTTTTTTCAATGATTAAAGGTATTTCCAAAAATAACATTTATTCAGTTTTTAACTGCAACAGAAAAAAAACATTCAATTATTTCAATGTATAATTTATTTTCAGTTAGACTATGATAATGCAGAGGGTTGTTATTCATTCTGGAAGTCTGAAAAGCAGGGAAATGTCAGGGATTAATTTTAATTTCTGGAAAAATATAAAGTTAGTAAAATTATATTGCTTAAATTTTTTACTGTTTAAAAATTCATAAAAACATTTAAAGTATATCATAGGGAATAAGATATATTAATCTGGATAAATATAAAAACATACTCTATTGTTATATGGATTGCCAAAAAAGTAAATTGAGTTAACCTTTTTACTTATTTTAAATAAAAAGTTTTAAAGTTAATTATTCTTCCACATTATAAAGCTTAAAATTGTCATTGAGATGATTATTATATTATAATTTTGTTTGTCAATCAAATTAAATAAAATTTATAAATTGTGCAAATTTCACTAACTGTTTATTACATTCTCATCATGGATGAGAAGGTATTGATTTTATGTGAAAAATGACTTTCGAAATTTTCATCAAATCTTTACGTTTTGAGACCCCCTGAGTCAGAAAAAATGGTTTTTACGAAAGTGTCTGTCTGTCTGTAGTAGGTCGTGTGCGGCATAACTCTCGATAGAATTATTAGATTGAATTGAGCTTTGGTACACTTTATCGGAGCCGAAAAAGTAAGGACAAGTTCGTTAACCAGCCACATGCAATCAAAATTGAGGGATTGAGCACTACTTTTGTGTTTTTGGAAATAACTTTTTGAAAAAATCAAAAATTTCAATACTGGTTTTTGATAGTGCTCATAAATCTCTACAAATTATCCTAATAACATTTTTTGATTAAATCAAAATTAGAAATGTTACAGTATATTCAAATTCGAAAAAAGTCAATATCAAAATTCCATTTCCCAGTTAAATTATACGAGATACGAAAAAACATTATGATACAATATTATTTTCTACATAAAGACCTACAAATTTGAATTGTAACATTTTTTCATAAGATGCATATTTTTCTTTTTAATTAAAAAAAAACTATTGAAAATCCAAAATTCAATTTTTTAACAATAATATGTAAAATACGAAAAAAAACGTAAGAATACAAAGTTGTTCGTTTCAAAAAGATCTACAAATTTTGTCTCGCACAGTTTCTGATAAAACATATTTTTCGTTTCAATTCCAAAAAATACGATTAAAATTCAAAAATTCCATTTTTTAGACAAAATATGTGAGATACAAAAAAAACGTTTAAATGGAAAATTGTTTGCCTAAATGAGGTTTACAAATTCTCATTAAGACATTTCGGGACAGGATGTATATTTTATGTTTTGATTTTTAATATTAAAAAAATTCGATTTTTTTCACCAAAATATGTGAGATACGAAATAAGCATTGTTCTGCAAAATCGTTTCCTTAAATAAAGTCTACGATTGTTTTTTCTTTTTGAGAGATTTGGAAGAAAATAAATTATTTTGATCATGTAATTTATTAAAAAGTGACTGAAATGTATACAGAAAATCGAGAGCGAAGCGCGAGCGTCATGATGAGAATGTGTTCCTGAAGGCTGATAGAGCCTTAAGTAAATTGAATCTCCTGTTTCACTTAAATTCAAAAAGAAATAGAGTGACTTTGAGAAAATGTGTAATTCACATAATCTGTAATATTATTATAAAATTGGTTTGAGCTTCAGTATCAAATTATAAGAAATAAACTTAAATGTATACGAAGAGCAGAAAACCGAGCGCGAAGCGCGCGATGAGAATGTGCCCGCGAAGCGGGCAGATTTTTTACATAGGATATCCTAAAAAACCTGGAAAAAAAAATCTTAAGCCTGAAAAACCTGGAAAAATCAGGGAATTTTTGAATCTGGAAATAGTGGTGGAAATATTATAAATAAATCGACAAGAAAGTTAGAATAAACTCGAGGTAACTTTCCTTTCGTATTATCTAGAGCATTGAAAAATTGATAATGCTTGAGGTGCAGGAAAGCGTCAATCAAGAGATTTGCAACGCCCGCAGCCGTTAGTTTCCTTTTTGCTTTTTCATCATGAGGGTATGTTGTTGTACCGCTGTTCTTGGACATTTATAAAGATTATGCGAGTTAGGTCGTAATCTTCATGCAGCGATGCGTACATGCTCTCACCTACGCACTCACATTCGACCGGTAGTTAACTTAGGTCAGTTGTCTGAATTGGATTTTCTGCCTGATCGAAACCAGATCACGATTCACAAATGGACTCAGTTTCTTAATGGACTCTATAATTCAATCAAAAAACATATTTCATTCAACTACCTCCATAATGATTTCGCTCAACTATTAATAATTGCTGCAGTCATTCCAAATTGGATTTCTCAATAATTCATAGATTCCACTTTTGATAATTACCAATTTGCAAAAATAAATGTAATTTTTCTATTACATTTTTAATCAGAATTTAAACGAGAAAAATTACCAAAAATAAATGTCTTTTTTTTACTAATAAAACTAATAAAACTTTGCGACCTTTAGTGAAATGTAGGGGAGAGTTGGGCATAATGAGACATAAGTTTAATTCTATTCCGAGTGATTTGATTTGTTATAAGCGAGTGATTAAATACCTTATCTTATTACTAAGCGAATTCTATCTCGTCAGTTACTTTCATTCTAAAATTCTTTCTTCTTACAGTGCGAGTTATTCATTTCTAAATGTAAAGGATTATTTGACCTTAAAAATAATACTTCATTTGAATCACTTTCAACATTTTCAAAATGACAATATTGAATCCTAGTCGATTCTTACTGTGATTTTTGTTTGCTTGTGTATTTAAAATATAAAATAAAAATTCGAATAGAATGCAATTTTCTTGAATAAACAAACTACAACTTCATCTCCAGCTGGAAAATTTCACAATAAAAAATATCATCTCAAATATGGTTTTCTTTCAAATTAGATTACTCGGATAGTTGAGAGGTTTAAAATAAAAAATAACTTATTTTAAGCAATCGAAAAGATCAATTTTAGTTAGTAAAAAATTGCATTCATCAAAATATAATAGTAATTATAAAACTCGAAATTTTTAATTTTTTTATGTAAATGTAGGTAAGAGTCGAGAAGAATGGGACGTGTGGGCATAACGGGATTATTTTAAAAGAATATTTGGTTAATCCAACCAAAAAAATGGTTGATTATATGGTTGACCAATTCACTATACGTGGGTGGGCACTAAGAGATTGGTTTCTGATTTATTGATTTATTAGAAAAAGTCAATGTATAATGCTAATTCATTTTAAAAACATTTACAAATTTCAGTTTCATTGACTTTGCACATAATACTTTGACTAATCTCAATATCATTACAGGTAATTTCCCTTAAAATTGTATTTTTTGATAATATGAGGCTATTACAATAATATATATTAGATTTAAAATATATATTTTTTGGTTAAATATACAAAGGTTCAAGATTTAGTATAAAAATTAAAACTCGACCCAATTTTCCAGTCTACTTTACAAAACCGGTAAAATTCACTTCCTTCACAAAACTCTTTATTGTTAACTAAATTTCTATTCTTTCACAATGTCATCCAGTTTCACGAAAGTGGAGTAGTTCCCGTCTATTATCACGTATTGCTCAATTTTTTCAACCACTTATCTTTTCAGAAACTATGATCATCTAAAGTTAAGTACCCTATTGTGCTCGACTCTCCCTTATATAACACGGAATTCTAATTTTAATATTTAATTTTTATCTGAAGTTCTGTCAAATTCTAGAAAAAAAAGTTTCAATTTTTCAACTTATGAATGTCCATTATTGGATTTTGTTTTACGATGTACATGATTCCAGGCAAATTTTAAACCTGAAATAAAGATTTTTAACGTATATGAAATTCACAAAATATTATCTAAGAAATGAAATTAATATTTCCAAAAAAATGTTTAACAAAAATTCGCTCGATCAATCAAAAGTCATAGGATTATTACAAATGAAAAAAATTCACAATCAGAGTTTTTTTCAAAATACCATCTATAGCATTAAAAACAAGAATTTCGCAAATTGAGGTTGATTTCATTCACGAAAATTATATCTCAGGCAAAAATAGATAATTTTGCTTTTAAGAATAGCAATATTATTATTGAAGGGCTATTTTGAAAGAGGAAAGATTATTTTACATGAAAAAAGTTTGAAACACAGAAAAATAATTTTATTAATAAATTTTATTTGTGACCCAACTTTTTTTCTTATCACTTCTTACTAAATTTTAAAAAATTATGCGATTCTAATAAATCATGATTCATTTTTTCAGAGAAAAGATTTCTCACAACTTCACCGTTTCTGATTTTTAAAAATAAATTCTTTAATGGCTGAAACCATTAAGAAGACATTTTCCAAAACGAAATTTTTATAAACAAATTGTTGAATTTGATGATAATTTTTTAATTTTAGAAAATTGGAAATGGTTAAGTTGTAGGGAATCTTTTTCTTGAAAAAGTTATTTGTAATTTATTAAAATCGCATAATTTTTTTAAATTTGGTAAGAAGCGATGAGAAAAAAAGTTGGATCAAAATTAAAATTTATTAATCAAATTATTTTTCTGTATTTCAAATTTTTTTCATGGAAATTAATCTTTTCTCTTTCAAAATAGCCCTTCAATAATAATATTGCTATTCTTGAAAGCAAAATTATCTATTTTTACCTGAGATATAATTTTCGTCGATCAACTACCTTAAGCTTGAGGTTGGAAATCTTATTTTTGTACATACTTTAGATTTGGATTTTTTAAATTCTTTCCTGGACCATGTAATTTTTATTCCAGCTACAAATCTTCGTATTTCAATTATTTTTTGTTATTTTTTTTTTGCTCAGTTCTAGATTCTTTTCAATAAAAAGAAGCCTGTTGAGCTCCATTCCCTCTACGCTTTTCGTTCTCACAATATTGTCCATATTTTCTCAATTCTGGGAATCTCGCAATCAGCTACGGTTCGAAATACGCAGAAATTGTGCAGCTTTACGGAAACATAAAAAATGGTAAAAAATATAAAATAGAGATATTTAATAACTGGTTTCTTGCTTTATTAACAGTTTTTTTTACTATAGATATAATTCAACAAAAGAATATGTTTGATTTAACCAAAAATGCTTTGATTGATTCAAACAAATATTTGAGTTGTAAAAAGCGACGAATCCTAAAATATCTCTTGAATTTACAGAAATTTTATACCCTCACAATTTTAACCCATAGACTCAGTAAATCCAAAATTTTTTTCTCCATGAACAAAGGTTTCGATTTAACCACAGATCTTCGTTCAGATCATAACATATTTTGGCTGGATCATCTATATTTTTTTCTAGGCGCATTCGATTTTTGTTTACTTCTTATTTTTAAATCTAAAAATTCGTGTGAGAAAAAATTCCACGGAAATACACAGGATGGGCAAGTCAACATATTGAATTTCCAGGATTACAAAGCATCCCTTTCCTGTTTCTTCCCCTTCCTGAATCCTTTTATAGAGTCTGGCTTTTTACATTGAAGCATGTCTAGTAGCCCGTGAAGTTCCTGATCGAAACTATTCGACTCGCCAGATTTCATTGTCATTGTCGTCACTCAAATGTCAGTGTCCGGCTGTATTATATATATATAGTATTGTAGTTCAGACCAGTCTAACTCGGCCCTGATCAGGCGCCACGCCGCGCCTCCCACTGACGACATTCGCAATAAAAAACATTGTGGGATGTGCATGCGGAAGAATCAATTGACAATACGAGCGTTATTTCATTCCCCTTATAGCTTTGAACACATTCTCGCAGCATCCCATGTTCACATGTAGATATAATTCTTTATATGTAGAAGAATTCATCGATATTGATACTAGGTTTAAACTGTCAATGTCTATTGTCTACCTTTCTCAATTGAAGTAGGTTAAAAAACTTATATATTCCTTTTAACTTACCTCACAGAGTGAAACCTGTCAAGTTTTAAAATAACTCAATACAAGGGTGACTGTAAGCCTTGAACTTTCCGATTGCCAGTTGAATGCTTTCACATTGAGTTACAAAGGCGTCCGATATTTCTCTCTTCACAGAAAGATATAAACAACGTTGTTATATAATGCGAATAATCAAATAACTAGGTTGTGTCTCTTTAAAATAATTAAACTATTAAATTGCTAAAGAAATTCAATAAAATTTCGAACCAGTTAATAGAAAAAGTTTTTGACAAGGCTGGAAAGTAGACCCATTACTTTTCGATTGCTAGTCATGTGTTTTTACCACTGATTATCCAGCATTTCTCTCTTCGTGAATATTTAAGTATAAATAATGAGTTTATGAAATATATATACTCCCCTCCACGTGTTTTACTCACTTAAGGGGGTCTCCTCATCAGTGGCTCATAAAAATGTGGTTTTTTAGGATTTTTTTTAAACATGAAAACAGCAAGAGAAACAAATGATCTTTTGCGTATCTTTGAACATATATTTATTCAACAATAAAAAGTTTTTTGAATGTCAAAATAAATAAAAATGGCGGATTAATAAGCAATCTCGCGCAGCAGCTCGCCGCGGATAACTCAAACTCCGTGAAAAATTCAGCCCGTAATTTTTACCTGAAACAAAAAATTTAAATACTTCCTTATTCGGAAGGCTTTTCTGCACAGTATAGTCTATTATGGTGATTGAAAGTTGAAATTTGAATATTTTAGTCATTTTTTAATAAAGTACTCGATTTTTCTGCCTTTTTTTAGCAGTAAGTGCGTTAATAACATTGTAAAAAGAGATTTTTTAATACATTTTTTGAACTCAGTCTGTGCACAATTAAATTATCTAAAAAACAGTGTTTTACTTGTATACATAGCTTTTATAGTTTTTTTGGAATCGTGCACGCAATTTCAAAAAACATGTTTTTCATAAAATGGGCTTTAAAGTTTTTCGAAGGAAAAAAATCAAATTAAAGGAAACTTACAGGCATGAGATGTTAATCAGCTATACTTTGAAACTCTGCAAGAATATTCTCAGATAATAATTCTAACGATTGAAGCAACAACAAAAAAATCGATTTTTTGAAGCTGACTGATGAGGAGACCCCCTTAATGCGTCCAAGATATAACACAAATTTAAAGAATTTGGAATCTTTCTCGGGAAAAAAAGAGGCTTCCGACTGCGCTGGGATTCGAGCCCAGGTCTTTCGATTGCCGGTCGACTGTTCTAACCACTGAGCTACACAGGCGTCCGACATCTCTTTTTTCCACAGGAAGATCTCCTTATATCGCACAGTGGCTCAGCCTTGCGGCTATAAATTATTTCACATTAATTAGTTGAGTTTGAAATTTCTGCCACTGCCTACATTATCGGAGAATCACTAATCGTGTATCAGATGGGATACGTTGTCGACAGGTGTCCTCGTAGACAATTTCAAACTCTTATATCGCAAATAAATACTAATTAAATTCAAATTTAAAGAATTTGAAATCTTTCTGTGGAAAAAAAGACGCTTTCGACTGCGCAGGGATTCTAGCCCAGGTCTTTTGATTGCATTTGAAAACTTTGAAGTACCGTAGTTTTTTGAATTTTGATTTTAGAACAAAGTGTATTCGGACTTATTAATAGAATTATTTGAGTAGAGTCCATAACTCTGAACAGAACTCTTGAAAATGAGATTCTCAAAAATTATTTGAAAACTTTGAAGTACCATAGTTTTTTGAATTTTGATTTTAGAACAAAGTCTATTGGGACTTATTTGTAGAACTATTTGAATAGAATCCAGAACTCTCAACAGAAATCTTAGAACTCTTAAAATTGAAATTTTCAAAAATTATTTGAAAACTTTGAAGTACCATAGTTTTTTGAATTTTGATTTTAGAACAAAGTCTATTGAGACTTATTTGTAGAATTATTTGAATAGAATCCATAACTCTGAACAGAATTCTTGAAAATGAGATTCTCAAAAATTAAAGAATTTTGAAAATCTTTCTGTGGAAAAAAAGACGCTTTCGACTGCGCTGGGATTCGAGCCCAGGTCTTTCGAAATCATTCTCAAAAATTATTTGAAAACTTTGAAGTACCATAGTTTTTTGAATTTTGATTTTAGAATAAAGTCTATTCAGACTTATTTGTAGAACTATTTGAGTAGAATCCAGAACTCTCAACAGAACTCTTGGAACTCTCAAAATTGAGGTTTTCAAAAATTATTTGAAAACTTTGAAGTATCATAGTTTTTTGAATTTTGTTTTTAAAAAAAAGTGTATTCGGTCTTATTGGTAGAACTATTTCAGTAGAATCCAGAACTCTTGGAACTCTTGAAAATTAGATTTTGAAAAAAAAGGTGGAAATTTTGAGTAGCTATATTTCCCGTAATTTACTGGAACTATTTCTCAAAAGTGGCGGGAACTTTAGAACTATGTTAAATCTTCCCAGAACTCAGGAAAAAAATTTGTTTTCCCGATAGTGTGGAGATGCGTGAAGTTAGCTTCGCATTTCGAAAATCGCATTTTTTATGCATGTAAAGGCCAGAACTATTTCTGAAACCTATCAGGAACTCTAGAACTATTGCAAATGAAGTCAGAACTCTAATAAAATTTAAAAAATGTTGATAATGTGGAGCAAAATTCACAGACATGTGTACAATGAAGTAAGGAATTACTTGAATTTGGATCCGTTGGCAACGATATATTACGTGATAAAAGACCATGTCCATTTGTTCTAACGACTGGAAAATCCGGGTCACCCTGTACGTGTCTCGACTACGGATTAAAGTTCAAAAGTTTCAGCACATTCCTGCGCCTCTCGGAAGTCTAGACGACACCATTCAAAATCCTCAGAGGCTCTGCTACGTTAGAATTTTTATTTGCTAGCGATCAAAGTAGAAGTAGGTTCAGATTTTCGAGTCATGTCTAGGAAATTCAGGAGGTACCGCAAATCGGCAATAATATCATAAGTCAGACGAGGGTTGGAGAGAAGGAAGGATAGAATGCACCCTCAATTCGTCATAATCTACTGCGCATGCGCTATATTGATTTTTCGTCACGTTGTTGGCCCATAGTTTCTGCCACTGGCATTCCCATTGGAGTTAGCCTGACAGTCAGTTGCTTATTCATTCAATCTTTAAGTCTTACTTATTTTTTTTTTTTTTATAGATAATTCATGATAATAAATTTTCCTAAGATTTTTAGATAGAATACATGAGGAATTATGAATTTTAGTACTTGGAAATATTAAAATTTTTTGATTTCTTGTTGTCCATGGAAAAAAACAGAATATAAACAAATTTTTTAATTGTCGGGTCTTTACATCAATTTTAACCGTCTTTGATTATCACTTTTAAGTCTAATTAAAAAAATATTCATGTTAGATAATTATTTTCGTAAACAAAATATCTTTCTGAAGATTTAGAGAGTATTATGAAATACAATAAGGAACGTCTCTCTGGTTCTTTTTTGGAAAAATTTTTTAAGCAAATTTATAATTATGTAGCTGCGATTGCCAATGACTTTTTCGTTTTCTATAAAAAAATGTTTCTGCAAAATTTTTACAACGAACCCGACAAACTTTCGTTATTGTATTATATATTTTCCAAAATTTTCTGAAGGGTTTTTTGTTAATAAAAAAAGTTATCTCGCTGAAATATATTTCATCATGTGATCAGATTGGTGCATGGCTATAAGATTTTTCGATTATCGATCAAAACTTCAAATCCCTTTATTAATATATTTTGGATTAAAAAAGTGAAATTTAATTGCTTCTAAATTCATAAGGACTGCAAATTTACTCTCCATATATTTCAATCTTAATCAATGAAAAATTGAAGGAAATAGAAATGCGTAAGCTTGGAAATGGAGTTGAAGTAACGTGTCATTTCAATTCATCCACATCACTTTTTAAAGCTTTCATTTCTACCTAACTGTATTTCCCCGTAGGATATCTACATGCTGTACCTTTTCCATTTCTATCCTCGCTCATCTTCCTATTTTACTCCAATCTCCATTGTTTTTTAGCTTTTCACACATCCCCTTGATTTTTTTTTTCAATAATTTCCAGCGAAAAATGTTCTGACTCTTTAACAGTTATTAGCTTCTATTCGAGCTGCAATAATATTTTCTCCACTCTCATTTATTAACTAGAGCTAATACTTGTTTCGATACACAATTATCAATTTAATTTTAAAAAGAAGAATTTCACTTCAAAAGACTTTAACATTTGAATTCCCTTATTGCATTTGTAAAAAATCTCAAATTATTGTCACGAAGAAAAAAATCTATTGTATTTACTGAGCTTATAATATGGAATAGTGGAAGGATAAAATTTCTGTAAATTTGAAAGATATTTCAGTACAATCCACTACTTTTTTGTAAACATAAGAGAATTGTCGATAAATGTTACAGAAATGCCTGTCAAATTTACAGAATAAGAAATTTCTTCAAAATGTTAAAGCAACAAGCATTTCTGTAATATTTATCGAAAAATCTGTTACGTTTACAAAAAGACGGTAAATTGTACTGAAAAACCTGTTAAATTTACAAAAATTTTTTACTGTCCCCATTTTGTATTATAGACTTAGTAGACGTAACAGATTGTTTCCTTTATGTTACAAGTAGAATAACGTAAATTGTATTTTTAGATATAATTTAAGGTCATCGATCGATCAGACCACGTGACTAAATTATAGATTAATTCGTTCATGTAAAATAATATTTTAAATTTACAAAAAATCTTTCTGATTTGGAAAACATAACAAAAGACAATGAAGCAAAAATTTTGAATAAAATTGAAAAACTTATCGATAATTACACTTAACTCTAAAAATGTTCACTCAAACCAAATTGACAGACGTTATTTATCGTCATCAAAATTTTCAGGCAGTTATTTTGTAAAATTAAAAAGTTATCTTACATGAAGATTTACAGGAATTTGATCACGTGGTCTTGTTGATCCATAACCTTAAGAAACCTATTAGCGAATTACAATTTCGGATCCTTTTGAATCAAAATTGAATTAAGATATAAAATTCCACATCGTTAAGGCTTCTATTTTAAAGTTGAATTAACTACATCTTGGTGAACTCAGTGAGGAATAACTCCCACGAAAGTTGAATCGTTTTTATGTGATCTGCCCTCTGACCAAAGAGACTCCAGTCGTAAATTGATTAAAAGACTAATAGAAGTAGCGCACTAGAAAATTTAAAATCCTTGGTAGTGTACAGGGTGATTTGAAATGGAGTACATTCTAGGCCAATTAAAACTTAAGTCAGTTACGTGTCTAATACCATCACCGACATTTTTCTGTCTACCAATATTGTTCATTTGCATAAAACAGCACAATACGTTAATTCGTTTAGGTGCTTTCAGGCCACCTAGACTCTAGGTTATAGGTTACTAGACCGGTTGTAGGTTGCTGATATTCAAGGTCGATCCACTTGACTAAATAATTCATAAAAAAATTTAAAATTCATACAGATTGCTATCTAGAGTTACTTTCAGTCACGTTATTGTATATGTACACCTTATTTAAGGCCGTGTAGTAGGGTCTGACGTCACCAATTGCATACGACCACTTTATTGATAAAATAATTATTTAAATAAACTTTCCGGAGAAGGCAGCAATGTAGAAAAATGTAACGTATTACTGGCTTCTCCGGAAAATATGTCAAAATTATTATTTAAATTATAAAGCGATCGTATATAATTGTTGATGACAGAGTCTACCATATCGCCTTAAGGGGAGCTTTTTCTGTAAACGGGGTTTTTCGCTCCTTAATTTCGAGCGTGGATTAAAAAAAAACTATGGGTTGCCTAATCTTGAAACTTTATGTAGTTATTATTCTTTATTAGAGACTGCTACACTGAGAAAAAAATTTAGCCAACAAAACTTTTTTGTTATCCTGACAAAATATTTTGTTGTTCCAACAAAACATTTTGTTTAACCAACAAAATTTGTTTGATATAGCAAAATGTTTTGTTGGCACAACAAAAGATTTTTGTTAGCTAAATACTAACCAAATATTTTTGTTGATTTGACAAAACTGTTTTCTCAGTGTACGGTGTTAATTTTATGTAAAAATATCGAGTCATTCCTGAGATATAATTGTTCAAAGTGGGACATGCTATTTTCGCAGAGGTAAATGGCGTGAATTGTAGAGTCTCAGGAGTTGATTCTGGAACAAACAATGTTGTATGTTTTTTGTTTTTTTTTTTAGTCCTCTATGGAGTGACGTTTTTGCTTTTTGAAAAAAGTGATTTTTACAAAAATTACAACAAAATTTGCAACATTTTGATTTTTTTTGTCAAATTTGTTTAAAAAAAGTGGGATAAAATTTTTTTTTTACATTTTTCTCAACGTGATTCTATTTAAAATTTAATATAGTTTAATCCGATATAAAAACTTTTGAAATATGTTAAGCTGTTCTTTAGTTATCGTGCACACCAGTTTGAAAAACATGGTTTCGAGAAAAACGCGTTTAAAGTTTTAAGTATAGCTTACATGTAAATGAAAATTTTGTTTCTCTACTAACATAGCTCAGTCAATTTTGCTTGAATCGACTTGAAATTTGGAAAGCATATTTTCAAGTTGTTACACTATAAGAATATGCAAAAACCGAAAAATCGATTTTTTGACCCATTTACCCCTTAAGGTTACGGAACAACCAGACCACGTGACCAAATTCCTGTAAAAGTCCATGTAAGATAACTTTTTCATTTTAGAGAATATTTTCCTGAAAATTTGGAAAATATAACAAAAGACGATAAAGAACGTCTGTCAACTTCGTTTGAGTAGTAATTTTGAAAAGATCCTTACAGTTAACTGTAATTATCGATAATTCTTACCCAAAGATCACATTTTTCCACCAAAAGTACAACCTGTACTTCATTCAAAAGATAATTTAAAATTTTTAAATAAAAAAAAATAAAAAGCATAATTGCTGAAGAATATGAAAACAACAGAAAATTAATATTAATTTTTTTTAAAGCAAGAATTCTGTTTTCAGGGAGAAAAATGGATATTCAACTATGTGACAAGCGTCTTATATATTCAGTTCTAATATCTAGATATTGAACTCTAATATCTGAATATTTAGCTTCAATATTTGAAATATTGAAATAGATTAATATGAATTTATCTGATATTACAGCTTAATATTTAGATATTTTGATTGAATATATGAGATGCTTGTCACGTAGTTCAATATCTAGATATTGATTCTAAATATCCACGTTTCTTTGCGTTTATAGCATCTGAAAACTCAATTTGAGTAATTGAGAGATAAATGATGTTTTTATCTTCAGCTGTTCTCACTTTTAACAAAAAGTAAATCTCTATGAAATTTCAGATTTGTATT
The DNA here is from genome assembly GCA_030998225.1 of Diplolepis rosae. Classification (NCBI taxonomy): domain Eukaryota; kingdom Metazoa; phylum Arthropoda; class Insecta; order Hymenoptera; family Diplolepididae; genus Diplolepis; species Diplolepis rosae. Next base: position 10,508,527 of record JAPYXD010000701.1, read on the forward strand.
TATATTTTCAAAATTTAAAAATGAGACATTTTAAATTTCAGAATCTTGAAACACTGATTATATTTAAATTTTTGGAATTCATTTTTTAATCTCGTATTACTTTGATTCAGAATTTATATTTTCATATTGAAATTTGTACATTCTACTTTTTATTAATTTAAAAATTAAAAGTAACTCTGTTCCTATTTGGAAACTTTTGATTTAAATTCTCTTTTAACTATACGTTCTTTCAAATTTCATTATTTATATGAATTGTAAAATACTGAGATACATCGCTTTGAATATAAATGGTCACAATTTTTTTAGTTTAAAGAGAATCGAAATTTGAAACAAGTACAAATTATATCATGAAATGTAATTGTAATTGTCATTTATTGTATTCCAAAACCTGATAATAAAATAAATCAATTTAAGAGAAATAAATATCAATTCGAGTGGCAATATCTAGAGCCTAAAGAATTGTTCAAATCAACTTAGAGAACTAACACTCGTGACATAAATTCATTTGACTCATTCTTTCAATATCATGCTGATAATTACGTTCAGCTGAAATCCTAGCAATTCAAAAAATCAATTCCGTGTCACGGTGCCACACTCTCGCGTGTTTGTTGTCATTATATTACTGCACTCACCTCCGTAAAATTGACAGCTGCTAAATTTATTTCTAATATCCACAAAAATCCCTCAATTTGACAAATTTATCAAAATTTTCTTCTTTAAATACATGCATCCACTAATATTCAATATCCAACTTGAAAAATTACCATTCAAGGAATAATATGTTTAATAAAAATATATTAATTAATTAAATAAAACATTACTTCAAAAACAGAGTAAAAAGTATTTTAAATATATACAGGGTGAGTTTTTTTACCTTGAAATATCTCACGAAATCCAAAAAAAAAGTTTCCTATTTCAAATTTCAAAGTCTCCCCTCCCCTCCCCCACCCCTCCAAGGTGTGGTTTATATTTTTTAATTTTTTCAATTTTTACGCCTTTTTTGTTTTATGTTCAGACTATTTAGAGTATGATTATAAAACTTAAAACTTATAAAAAATAATACTTTTCATAATGTTTTTTGTAATAGAATTTTGACTTACTATCGTTTCTTAGCAATTTTTGAAAAATGATTGGATTGTTATAAATTATGGCTTATTTTTCCGGGGAAAACATTTTTACAACTCTACTATTTCCAATTTTATAGGTAAAGTTTTCAGTGTCTGAAATCGTTAAAAGAATTTTAAAAAACGATTAAAAAAAACTGTACTTTTAAAATTGGAAACGGTAGAGTTGTAGTAAATATAAAAATTCTATTTCGAAAAACATTATAAAAAGCATTATATTTCATAAGTTTCAAATTTTTTCATAAAAAATAGTGTTTCTTTTTCATAAGAGACGACTGATAATATCATTTCAAGTCTCAAATCACAGAAAAACTTTTTTTTTCAGTGACCTGATTTTTGGCACAACTGCCTTAAATTAAAGTTTTAATTTAAAAAACATTTTTACGTCCGATGCGCATTCCTTGAAATATTTCTATGTCCCAAGATAAAAAAAATCCACCATGTATAAATATGTGCTTATAGATTTAACAATATAGTAATACACTTTTTGAAAAGTATATCATATTTTGTGATATTTTTTCAACATGCAATTTTTTTATGTTGAATTGCATGCAACCTTATGAATTAATATAATTATATACAAGTCTAACATATGGATTCTTTTTTTAACATTATAGTATCTGATAATTGTATAAAGAAATTATAATTATTTAAATCCTCCCTATCCCTGATGAATGCACTCTACTTCATAGTCCAAATTAGGTATTCATGTATTTTTATGAGGTTGCTTGGATGAGTTAAAAGAAACGCAAGGTCGCGTGTTGTTTTGCGGGCATATGGTTTAAGAAAATGAGGGAGGGTATGAATTCATAAACTTTGTTTAATGAACGAGTAAAAGGGGGCCACCAGCAAAGCTTTCATTGCCTTGAATTTATTTTGACTTATGATTCGTTTTTTGACTTCATCCTACGTAACTTTACAACTAGCATAAACAATATAAGGCAATATTTTACGATCATTGATATTATCACGACCTTTTTTCCGCCTTTGCTGCCCTCCACAATTTTAGCAATTACATTCAACTGATTTCCTTTTTATTGAACTACTATTCAAGGAAGAATTGGACAGGTAACCCACCTGGAGAACTGTTTGAATATATATTTTCAAAGGAAACAATTTTTTTTGCAATTATCGAAATTTATCGAAATTTGCTTGATTTTAATACGTAAAAACGGTTCACATAAATTTCATACGATGTTGTTGTTAATAATTGGCTTTAGTGCTGTTAGAAATTTCTATCGTAATTTCCCGAAACACGTGGCTGGAGTTTTATTCAGTTACAGTTTCGTAAAAAACAGGAATAATTTTACGTTTTGGGTGACTGAAGTTTAATGCAGTTACACGTAACTGAAAATTTTGTTCTAGTTTCGTAATTTTATGATAAATTTTATAAAAAATTCTGTTACACTTTGGTGATTTTGGTAATTTTATGAAAATTCAGTTCAGTTTCATATAAAGAAAAATTTCCGAAAATTCAGTACATTTTTCGCAATTTCAAGATACGTTTACTAAAAAACATCATAAATATCGTCAAATTTTACGTTACCTTTGTAAGATAATTTTTTTTTAATTTCCGAAAATTTCCAACAGTGAAGAATTCAAATATTTTTTTAATAATAAAAACTTCTGATAAAAGCACATAAAAAATCATTTAGAGTAAAAAATTGAAATGTAGCGCATAAACTTGTAATATAAACATAAAATATGAAAAGAATTGCTTATAAGAATGCCAGTGTTCAAATATTAATTGTATGAAAAAAACACGTGTTCTGACAATGGGATATATAAATTTTCCAGTATTGAAACAAATGATTTGCTTGAATTAAAAAACATATTCTTTTGATTTAATTTACTCACTGTTTTGAACGTTCATTGAACGATAAAAAAAATTTTTCTTTCAAAACAAAATTAATTATTATGTCTATATTCACGGACCTTCAAATATACAATATATCGTTAGATATGCGCTACTTTTTTATTTATTGAAGCAAAAACTAATCATTTCGTTTTCGAAAAAAATATTTTGTATCGTTCAATGAACATTCAGAACTGTAAGTACACTTTGATTTAAACCAATAATATACATGCGTAAATTTGCATAAAAATAAGTTGGGTGAAGATATTTATTAGTGAAACCCCCTATAATATTTGTTGGCTTCTCATAATCGTTTATTTTAAGGATTTATTTTGGTCCAAATTTGGTCGTTTTGATATTTTAAAGGTTCGAATAGTTTCGAATTCTTAAAATTTTGAGTTGTGGTTTTTTTAGGGCGTTCAGATAATTTAGTCTGTGTAGTGATACAGATTCGAATTTAGTTTTAAATAAGTATAAGCTTCATTTTTCGAAAACTTGCCCCTTAAATAAAAAAAAAAGATCCGCTGCAATAAAACAAATAACTTGGCAAAAAGCATCTTTTTCAATCAAAATTAATATAATTTCAATTCAAACAAGCGCTTTCTTCAATTTGTACAATAGGTTTGCTCTGTTCAAACAAAACATATATTCAAATCAAATAAATTAAGACACTCAAATAATATTTTTGACCGTATATATCAAAGATAATATATGTTTGACTTAAAAATAAATCCGTTTCGCCCAAACAAATATTTTTTCTCGGTGACGGAAAAAAGTCAGTCAAAGTGACTAAATACTCAGTTTTCTATTTAGAAAATTTTTTAATAGAGTTTTTCCATTGGAAGTGTGGAAAATTTTATTTCCAATATAATGAGTCACAAAAAGTTTTAAATGGATTAAAGTAGACTTATGTCGGAATTAATAGTCAAATTTTAGGTATTTTTAGCTCTTTTCGAATAATATGACTCGACCAAGAAACCATCTATAATTTTTATCTGATTTAAACTTTTGATGACATATTCCATCCACGATTAAATTTTCCACTGAAAGAAACTCTATAAAAAATAATTAAAAATAAAAAGAACTGAGGAAATAGTCGGTTCAACTAACTTTTCTTCCGGCCAGGGCCGAATTTAGGACAAGGCCAGTGAGGCTACTAGCCTCGGGTCCCCATCACTTTGGGGCCCCCACCAGCCACGTAAAAAATTGCAAAAAAGAAAATGCAACAAAAATTCCAGTTTGATTTTTGTTTACTCGACTTTTCACGTTTAGTAAAGGGCCTCCACCATCAATTGGCCTCAGAGCCTCCACAAACCTAAACACGGCCCTGCTTCTGACTGTTCGTCTAATTTTTCCTCAATTGAATGCTTATCTTTCCTGTTCAATAACTTATTCCGGGGGTTCAGTGAAGGTATTAAAGAATTTTAATAACTTGTCAAAAAACTATAGTAGAGTATAATGGTCTAAATTTTCATCTTAGTGAAAGTTGTTTTCCTGGTGATTGATTTACTTAATGAGTAAAGTTATCAAATTTACTGATGGACGAACTAGCCCTTTGTCTCTAGAATTTCGAGGGATGTGCCTCATATTCAGCCTTCAATTTCGACGAATTCTCTGGATTTCTGCTAAATTCTCCCCTCGCTTTGCAGAGCTTTCAAGACCTCACCCTCGAAATTTCTTGCAAGGCCTCAAGAGACTTGTGTGTGTGTTTTCAAACTTTTTCTTTTGCTCTAGCTTTTCCTTTATTCTTATTTCTTCTATTCTTTTCTCTTTACACTTGGTAGTTTCGCTCTTATCACTCATTTTGGGTGAAATAATTTAGATCTGTAGATCATTTCGATTCTCAAGAGATCCTGTCGAGGAAAAAGTCAAGATTGAGAGAATAAGTGAAATGGTTAAGATTTCATTTTCTGTTTTGAATAAAACTGTTAAAACTAAAAGCATTCAAGGAGCTTTCAAGGTAGTTGAACCACAAAAATTAGACCTGAGACAAAAATAGATTATTTTGCTATTAAGAATAGCAATATTATTATTGAAGAGCTCATTTGAAAGAGAAGAGATTATTTTCCATGAAAAAAATTGAAATACAGAAAAATAATTTATTTAACAAATTTTATTTTTGCCGAACTTTTTTCCTTATCGCTTCATACCAAATTTTACAAAATGATGCGATTCAAATAAATCACTGATCATTTTTTCATCAAAAAGAATCTTCACAACTTTACCGTTCCCAATTTTCAGAAATAAATTCTTTAATGGCTGAAACCATTAAAAATCAATTTTCCAAAACAAGATTCTTATAAACAAATTGCTAAATTTGGTATTAATTTATTCATTTCAGAAAATTGGAAATGGTTAAGTTGTAGAGAATATTTTTCTTGAAAAAATGATCCGTGATTTATTAGAATTACATCATTTTTTAAAATTTGGTGTGAAGCGATAAGAAAAAAATTTCGGGTGAAAATAAAATTTGTTAAATGCATTATCTTTTATGTTTTGAATTTTTTTATTGGAAAATAATCTTTTTTCTTTCAAATGATTCCTTTAATAATATTATTTGTTTATAAATAATAACTCTCTAAAACTGAATCAGTTAATATTAACTAATTCAGATTAAAAAAAAAAATTTACTCTGAGTTAGTAAAATTTTACTGAAAATTAGTACATTTTAAAAATAATTCAGGGTGAACGAATTCTCACTAATTGAAAATTCAGATAGTGGAGTATTTGTATTATTAATTGATAATTTGAAAAATATAGATAAAATTAATAACTTATAGATCAATTTTCAGGGAAGCGTGATTATAAATAATTTAGTTTGCTTGGACAGTGGGTTGCCTAATTATTATACTCACTTTGTTTTTGTTAGTCGCACAAAATCTCCTAATATTGACAATTCATATATTAAACTTCCCCCCTAAAAATAAAATGAAATACGTCAAAATGATGCATAAAATGACTCATAAAAAATAATAAGAATAATTATATTCAATTTTTAAAGAAATTTTAATAAATTCTTGTAGCTTTTCACTTTTATATACTTTTAAAATCCTTTTTTTGCGTTTTAGAACTTTTTCAAATTTCACGCCTTTTTTGCTCTATATTTAGACTTTTTCAGAGTATAATTATAATTCATGAAAAGTTCAACATTTTGACTCTTTTCACAATAGTAAATTTTAATATGTGTATTGTCAATATAACGAGATTTTATCCGACTAACAAAACCGACGTGAGTATAATAATTTGTCAACCCACTGTTACTTCTGTGAAAAAAAGATTTTATATGGGCCTTGGTAAATACCTAGAAGTTTTCATACCGTCGATTTATCCTTTAATAACATTTTTTAAAGTTAATTTTAGACTTTCTACTTGACAACACATTCGATCTTTTTACCGTTGATATGTATCGTCAGTAAAAGCGAGTATATAGATTCGCAAAGGGAATTGAAGTGGACATATCTTTGAGCCGAGAAAGGAAATCCTGAGCACTTCACTGTTTTATCTCTTCGTTTTCTACCTTCTTGTGGCACTCAAGTAATTCAAAAGACATTAACAAAGTAACCAATGTCCTTTTACAGTATCAAAAATCAACTATAAAAACACTGTCTTTGTAAACATAATCCCATTTAAAAAATCAATACCTAATGCAAATTTTCTTCGGGGATAAGAACATTGCAAATAAATCAGATATTCTAATGCAAAATTTGAGAAATTATTTTCATAATGCAAAAGTGCCAACAGTGCAAAATATCAAACTCTATTTCCAAAAAGATAAATTTTTTTCTAAGGTACTCCGAAAAATCTTTTGTTTACAATCATCTTTATACTCGCTATGTCTGAATCAGTTGAAATTTAAAATAATTTCAATGAGTGACTGACTACTTGTTTTACAATCAGTAATTTATAACTGTACAAAAAAATCTGTTGCATTTACTGAGTCCATAAGTTTAAATAGCGACAGCATAAAATTTCTGTAACTTTAAAAAATATTTCAGTAGAATTCACAGCTTTTCTAGAAACATTATTGAATGGAAATTAATCACTTCTAACTGACAAAAAAGCAAGAAGTTTGTCACTGATTAAAGTTTTTAAAAATGTTCAAATTCAGATTTAGGACATATATACTCTAAATCTAATTTTATTGCAAATAATTTTTTTTGTTCAAAAAACGTGACATTGCTCCAAAATATTTATTTACAGAAAACATTACTTTCGCTCCAGGAAACCATTTTACTCAATTACAGATTTTATTAGTCTCTAATCAATTAGAATTTTCAATAATTATAATCAGTGACTGACTTCTTCATTTTCAATCTATAAAAAGTGATTGATTTTTAGCTATAAATAATTTGCTCTCACTGATTGAAATTAATAAGAATTCTAATTGATTCAAATTTTGAGAGTAATTTTACTATTCCAGAAAATTATATTGCTCCAAAAGATTGTTTTACTCTGGAAAAAGCACGAATTAAAAATGAAACTTTTATATAAAAAACTAAATTTATGGAAATGTTAAAATTATTCTATTTTATTAAATATTTCATGGTATCTTGAAATTATGGGGCAAGAAATAAATGTTCGGTTGACTCAGCCATTACTTTTTGGTGGTGAAATTTCGCCATAAAATTTCTGTTATATTGACATTGTATGAATGGAAATTATTCAAACCGATTCTGGCTCTTAATGACTCTAAAGTTATTTTTTGTACATACTTTCAATGAATTGAAAGAATTTGTCAACGTGGCAATAAATTATTTAAAAATTTGCATGAGACTGTAGATTAATTATCATGACTCATATAGACTCTATTTCATTAAAAGTTAAATCAAAGATAATTTCGCTGAATACCAATGAATTAGGAACGGAATTTAAGTACTGTAATTTAAAATAAATTTAAAATCATAGAAGTAAACTTGAAAAATAAACATGATACCTGTTAAGTTTAATTGCATTAGTTCATAACTTAAAAGAAGTCATCAGATTATAAAGTTTCTGTAAATTTAAGGGATATTTTAGTACAATTTGCCACTTTTTGTGAACATAACAGCCTTCTCCATAAATACTACAAAATACCTGTTGAATTAACATTTTAAAGAAAGTTCCTTATTCTGTAAATTTAACAGGCATATTCGTAATATTTATCGACAAAACGTTTACTTTCTAAATCTGAAACACTTACAATTTTTAATCATTTAAATAAGTAACTGACCTTATGCTTTACAATCAGCAATTTCTGAGTAATAATACATTTTTTCAAACTGAAAGTCAATCACTTTTGACTGATTCAAACCAAGAAGTCACTCACTTATTGAAATGATTAAAAATTCTGATTCAGATTTAGAAAACAGGCTCAAGTGGATCGATAAATTAATAATCATTAAAATTTTGATTATTTTCAAATTGTGATTTTTCTCAAATAATTCTTCGAATATTTCGAATTTGCCAAATAAATCTGTTTGTAATTCTTTGAACGCTCCAAAGCTTTTTCCACAATTATTTCATAAAAATTTTATAGATTGTTTTGAAAAATAAAAAAAGTTTATTTTCATGAACCAAGATCTCTATAATTCAATTTTCGGATAAATTATGTAACTGCCGTTTGCAACGTTTATAAACGAAAATACAAAACCAAAATTCCATCATGTGCAAATAAAAAAAATAAATAAAATAAAAATTTTAACAAAATTTAATACTCAATTGTAAATATAAGTATTATTTATTGTTTATTGAAAGTAAATAAATTGATAGCTTTTTCAGTCTCGAAATAGTCGACAATAGACTATTAACTGTATGTAAGTTGTAATCCTTGAAGTTAGTGATAGTTTATCTCTGACGTAGCATTAACTTGAGGATTTGAGGTGGAGTTATCGCGTTACTTTACATCTTTGCAACCAGCATACAGTACATCTGCTTTTTAAATAATTTTGCATAGATCTATTGCATACTTTGATGCCACAATTTCAAGGTGAACCGACTATTATTTAATCCGCTACAGTTCCACTGGAAATACCTTTTAGAAATCTAATAATAGTCAACCGGTGAGAGTAAAAAGAATGTATGAAAAAATGTTAATAAAATAGCGAAAAGGAATTTTTCTAGTTTACGTAAATATTATAAAAATGCACATAGAAAACTGTTATAGCTGATATACCCAAACGATTTTGTCCAATGAACCAAGATTTTTGGTTGAATTAAATTGAATTTGATTAAGTCAGCCAAACTTTGGTCGAATCAACAAATATATATTTGTTTGGTTTAACCAAATTTTCGAAAAACAAATTATCTTTGGTTGTATAAAACAAATTGTTTGGTTAATTACCTAAAGATTTTGTTGGCCGTAAAAAAATTCTATGGTTAAACCAACAAAAATGTTGACTCAATCGTTTTGTTGAATCCACAAAGTATTTTAGCGATGCAACCAAATTTTTTGGTTGAATCTAATAAATACTTGAAATGTATCAAATGTTATTAAAATATTTGGTTGGACCTACCAAATTTTTGGTTTAACCAAAGAAATTGTTGGGTCAAACATTTTGTTGTCCATATAACAATAAACTACTATGGTTGAACTAACAAAAGTGTTGTTGATTTCACCAGATATTTTTCTGAGTGTAAAATTATAAATTTTATTGTTTTTCTTCTCTTAGTTTTTTCAGTAAAAAAAATTTTTTTTTCTTCTATGCATCGACTCTAAAAACCCTTCGACACTAAATGCCTGTAAAAAACAACAAATCTCCAGAAAGTCTGGAAAAATTTGCGCAATGGGTCTTAGCTAAAAGTATGACAAATAATAAAACAACAAAGAAAGTTTTGTTTTGAATTTCCACAAGAGTAAGTCATGCCTACGTGAATGAACATAAAAATGTTTTGTATGATTAAATTTCTTTTTAATGCCTAAATTTAAATTGACTTTTGACTTTCGTATTCATGGCAGGTTTAAAGATTTTAATCTAATAAATTGACTAAAGTGGTTCTCTAATCTTTTTCTTTTTCGTAAGAGAATTATAATCGTTATTATTATTTACACATTAAAACTTAGTTTTACTTCAACTCTTTAAAATTTTCACACCAGAATCAACATTAAAGGATTTTGCAAATGAAATTTGATTCTAGGACTAAAAAGTATTCATAAAAAAAGAATAATCGTTTAATTTCAAATTTAGACTGAATACAATAATACAAATGACAATAATTCAAAAGTTATGATTTTATTCTATAAACATTTTTGAATTTTTATCGGAAAAACTACGAAAAGGGAGTATTTTATTATGAATTTTAATTATATATTTTTATCTTACTGTCTAACAAAAAAGAAACAGTCGATTTTTATTTTCATTCAAAGAAGAAAAGGTTGCAAACTTCGATCAAATGTATTTTAAGCGAAAATGGTTTATCCCTAAAGATCTTCCCTAGTATTGAAGTGACATCCCCAAGGAAAATAATAAATTGACAACTAACCTGAAAAAGTAGAGGGTTGTCACGTCTGAGTCAAACAGCTGATCCGGTCGTGCATCGGGGATGTCACTTAAGCAAAATCACCCTCGAGATAACCTCGAAACTTGAACGGCGTCGAGCCCAAATGAGGAATCTCCTAACCTCTTCAAAAGGATGGACTCTCCCCGCCGTGAATTATTATCTTTTATTCCCACTCTTCGCGATGATCACGACCCATTAAAAACCGGGTTTGTTGCCAGGCGAACCCCACGACGATATAACCCAATTTTGTCCCGGCGGAGTTTTCAAACCCCTTTGTCATCACGTTTAATTAATCACCCTAAAAAATAAAAAATTGCCACACACGCGACTACTTCCTTGTCCCAGGATTAATCGAGAACTGGATCACGAATACGATTGGTGGATGCAGTACCCGAGAAGGACTCCAAGGACTATAGCCTTTGGCATTTTGTATCACGAATCACAATGCAAGATTAGCAGACAACCTGTCATCTAAAGCCGGTGCCTTTTATCTCAACCTGGGACAGGAACGTAATTTACTGCTTTTACAGTATTTTACGTCTCCAGTTTCTTACACGATGTGTTTTTCCTGAAGTGAAGGAGTAAAATGCGTATTTTACTTCATATAAAAAAGCATCTATTCACGTAAAAAACTTCAAGTTACGCGTAACCGCACAACCCTGAATCCCTAGGTCGGCATCCTTCGTCCCTTCTGACAAAGGGAATCACATTAACCGCCCGAACTTACACGAACGCACCTGTCAGTTCATGGCTTTATTTACGTGCACGAAGGGGACGTTGGGAAAACTCGAAAACTAGAACAAAGAGCACTGCGGAAAAAGCGAACTTGTCGCTTCAGAAGTGGAAACGATACTGCACACTGCGGCTCTATCGCAATACCGTAGATGTCACGCGCAGACGCGAACTGCTTCCGAGCGTCCCGGGTGCCCGACATGAAGCTCATCTACGTGAGTATGACATAAGCGCTACTTTTGAAAAAAATCAACTTCCGATTATTAATTCTGGATCTATTCCGCCTGATTTATTTCAAGGTGATTAGGATTTTAAGAGCGCAAAATGTGACCTGGTGCAAACTTTTTTTCCCGCTTACCTTTTGTACAGGTAAACACAATTAACAAGTATTAATAACAACAAATATCAAAAGTTCCCCGGTGAAAGTTTTGGATAGGAATTCAATCCAAGCGAACCAGAGCTATTCTGAACCAATAATCCATAAAAGGGTTTGAATCTTATTTGATGCAAATCGGTTAAAAAGCATTAAGACTGAATCCGAATTAACACGAGCTTGAATTAGTCAAAACCAAATGTTCAATCTGAACTGTTCCAACATCGGATTCATTCGGATTGATTTTTATTAAAAATTCGGTTTGGATCGATCTGTGTTGTGATTAACTCGGATTAAAAATTTGATTCGGACCCTTTCGGATTGAACCGGAATGAGTAAGATTGATTTTTAGCCAATTTGTGTTAAACCAGATAAAACACGTTTTTTGGATTGGTTCGGAATAATTCGGAAAGACATTTTGGAATGATTCTATTTGCTCGGACCGAATTCCTTTCCGAAACTTTCGCCCGGGATGCATAAAATTATGAATCCGTTGATATTTTGTGTTATTGCTAAATTTACTTTGTTTGCAGAAATTGAAAAAGAGATTAGAGAAATAAGAAAATTGAGATGTCTCAATTCAATTTCTCTTTTTGATTTTGGATTTCGTTCGATGAAAATAGGTTAAAAATCAATCCAAATCAATCCGATTTATCCTGGTTCATTTTGAATTAATCCCAACGAATCCGAATAAATCCGATGTCGAAATGGTTCTGATTTATTCGGATCGAGCCGGAGTGATTCGATTTGATGTCGCACTAATTTAAATCAAATGAAATCCAAAACGCTTAACGAATTGGTTTAGAATGGTTCGGAAATAGATTTTGGATTCAAATCTAAATTAAAACTTAATTTTGGTAATTCAATAACATTAAACAAAAATTCAAAAATGGTATGCAATTTTATTGAATTTTGTTTTGTGAATAAAATTTTTGTAAATAAAACGTGAATAAAAAGCATCGTAAAGTTCTGACAAATTTTCTTATAAGAAATATTAGCGAATTTCACAGTAAATGGATTCTTAATTAAATTAAGTAGTTAATAGTCTTAATAATTGAAATTGATTTTCACATAAAAAATAAAATAACAAACATGATTATTTGCCAAATATTTCTAAACAAATTTGTATTAGGTACACAGTTTGTAGCTTTCTTATAAGAATCAGATATTGTCACTACAAAAGATGTTTAAGTTCCATAACATTTTGAATTGTGGATGAAAAAAGAAATTCTTGTGATTTGTCACGCAAAAAACGTTTTACATTCTCATCATGGATGAGAAGGTATTGGTTTTTTTTTAATTTATTCACTAAATATTAATCACACATAATTACTGCTCTCTTTAAATTTCTTGTACAACATGATAAAGTAATTTTAAGACTTAAAAATATGTATTAAGTACATATATATATCTTTATCCATGAAGAAAACAAATTGTCTGTTAATGTCTGGCCCATATTTTGATTGAGGTAGACCGAAAAGTTTGTGGGTGCCAAATTAACGTGCCACTGTCCTAAATATTACGAGTGCATCGTGTGGCTAACTAATGTGCTTCAAAATAGAAATGCTGACATCTGGTACAAGATTATTCAATTACTAAATTGGATTATAGCACTTCAAATTGGAGCACGTACTCTTTTAAATTTTTCACACACATGCCTTCCACTTTTAACTATAGATTTTCAAAAAAATGTTTAGCAATATTACATCATGTTTTTGAAGAAAGAACTGTGAACAATTAACTTTCTGTGCGAGGTAAAAAAGACATATTGCTTACAGTTCTTAAAATAAATTCTTCACTCCATTATTTAAAACTTATTCCTTATTGTCTCAACTTTAAATATTCACGCAATAAGTTTTTAAGATAAGTAGTTTGACAAGTAAATTGGTAAATTAACATCCTTTTAAATACAAAGTGCTAGAAACTAACAGAGAATCGAGATGAATACTTTCTTTACTAATAAAGTCTTATTCACAATTTTTATTAAGCTCTAAATTATCAAAATACAGGAAGCCAGCTTCTGAAGTATTTAATAATGACAAAAGAAACAAATAGGCTATACGGTTGTATCGATTATATGATAAAAATTTAACTGATTAATATTGCAAGTTGCTAAGAAGTCGTTTATTATTTTTCGTAGTTACCCGATAGTAGTAGAAGCGTGAAATTAGCAATAAAGATAGGGCAACCTTACAGCATGCCAACGATCAAGTCATAAAACATTGTGAAACTTTTTAAGTGCACGCTTGACTTCCTATCGTAAATTCTTCTGCTATTTTATTCTATATAAACCGTAAGTAATCTCTACATTCTCGATAATATTTGGTTTATGTCAATATAATCCTAAAAAACTTCCCGAATTTATGAAATCTAATGAGTTTCTTCTTAGATGCCTTAAAGATCGTAAAATCAACGTATTTGTACGGCTGTAAGAGAAGTTCAAATAAGCCGTTAACTTGTTAATCGAAAATCCATTAATCAAGCATAAAGATTGGCATAAAATGTATCAAAGCTTACTGAAGCGCAACTCTTCTTTTTCTTTATTTTTCATCTTTCATTAGTGGTCAACCGACCTTTTAAATATGCAGTCTGCACGTAACACAAAAAAGAAAAATACGGGGAACAGGAAATTTGAAATTGAAAAGCCTGAAAAATCAACTGTACTTCTATAATGTATCAAAATACAAATGCCAGTTCCTTGGTAAACATGAGTCGAAGTGTATATGAATAATTGTAGAATACTTATATAAGTTCGCTTTTATACACAACGTAGCCGGTAAATCATAGCAGAGGGTTCTGGAAATAACTTAGTTGTCTCATATAAAGTTTCTTAAACTACTTTTTAAGTCCTGGAAACAGCTTATTAGTCCCTCAATCATCATTCTTACACTTATCGACATAAATATTGTTCCCACCCGATAGGAATGATGAGGGACGGATAAAAAAGAACTGCAATACAGCAGTGATATAATTAACTGCATAAAATAAGGAAATCAAAGGTATTCTGTGGATATCCAACCATTCCATAATTTCTGAAATGCTTAATCTGATTTTAAGAAAGTCGATGAAAAATCTTATTCTGGCAGTGAACATCGGGAAATCCATATTGCCTACGATGTTCTTCAGATTCGGCAACCTTTTTAGAAGTTCTCACTGTTCATCCTTATCTTTTGCTCCGTGTTTTAAGATTCTAGTGAACTCGATGTAATCGAACATTGATCCTTTGATCGGAGCTTCACGGTACATCTCGTCCACCTCGTCATCCGTGAATCTAAAAACATTAATAATTTTTTGTTTTGACCCCTTCGTTTACAAATTCAAATTTACTTTATAAATAGTAGACAAAATTTACCGATCTCCCATCGTTGTAAGAAGTTCACGAAGTCGCTCCTCGTTTATGTGACCCTTATTTTCTTCATCAAAGCAGCCAAATGCGTTTTTGATTACGTCTTCAGGATCAGTTCCTTGAAGTCTTTCGCCGAAAAGTGTCAAGAACATGGTGAAGTTTATTGAACCTTGACCTTCATTTATCATTTGTTCTAAGTATTCGTCAGTTGGATTCTTTCCTATAAAAAATAAACAAAGTTAAAAATGAAGTTGAGGAATGAATAGCCAACCTTGAGGTAGAATTATTGTACCTAAAGAGGCCAGCATGTCATGTAGATCTTCCTTGTCGATAAAGCCATCATGGTTTTGGTCAATCATGTTGAAAGCTTCTTTGAACTCGGCAATTTGAGCCTGATCGAACATAGCGAACACATTGGAGGTCGCCCTTTGTGCACGCTTCTTGGTAGTGGCCCGACGACCAGCTGTTTTGCGAGACGACATCCTGATCTAGAAAAAAAATATACACAAAATCAAAAATTATCATGATAAAGTAACTCTACGTCTACTTTGAATATGATATGAAGTCCATGGATAATTTTAACAAGAAAATCTGCAGATATTGAGTGATAAAGAACAAAGGAATATGATTTGTACACGAAATTGAGTGCTTCATAGGCGAAAGCTGCCAAGAGCCTATTAGAGCAACCGTTTATTTTTGGATAATTAAGGCAGGAAATTCTGACGTGAAAGAAAACAGGATAAAAATAATGTCGCGTGTTTGAAAAGCTGATTAAGGAGACATTATACTGATGGTGATGATAGCGAGGTTAGAAGAGACGAGCCCTGGCGAAAGTATCGGATAGGAATTCATTCCGAAGCAATCAGAACTAACAGAGCCCATGCGAATCATCCCGAACCAGTCCAAAAACGTTTTGTAACTTGCTTGATGAAAAACGGTAAAAAATCGATCCGACTTAATCCGAGGAAACAATCCGAATGAATCCGAACCAATTCCGAACAAAGTTTTCAATCCAGATCAATCGGAATCATTCCGACCTCGGATTCATTCGGATTGATTCTGATTGAAAATTCGGTTTGGATCAATCCGAGCTCGACTTGATTCGGATTGATCTGGATTGAAAACTTGGTTTCGTATTCTTTCGGATTGTTGACTCGGATTAATTCGGATTAGGTCGGATCGATTTTTTACCGTTTTTCATCAAACGAGTTATAAAACGTTTTTCGGATTGGTTCGGAATCATTCGCATTGGCTCGGATACAAATATGGGGATGAATCGGAATAGTTTAGAATAGGTTTAGAATCGGAATAGGATTGGCTCGGAATGAATTCCTATCCGATACTTTCGCCAGGGAAGTCATTACTTTCTGTGCAATAAGTCGTATATTTAATGAGAAAAATCGTGATCATTATTCTGAAATTTATTTTAGCTATAATGTATTAGTGAAATTTGTAGGAAGAATTCATTTTTATGGGTAATTATGCAAGTAGGAGTCTTCAATTAATATACATTCGAAAGAATTTTAGTTTTACGCAATATAAGGTTTAGAAATCCCTACATGTTTTATATTGGATAAATTAATATCAACCTTTTCGAATCAAGGGATTTGGAACATCGACTGATAATGTATTTTTAAATATAACTATGCTGAAATTAAACGGAGCAAAACAAAAATGCAGACCTCAGCAAACTTCGAACATTGACCGGAACACATTAGCTGAATTTATTATACATATAGACATCATAGTATATGATACAAATGATAAAACATATAAAACCAACATTCATGGAAAATGAGTCATAATGGTTAAACACATATTGTTTACTTTGCAAATGTCACTTTAATCACCCAAGCACTAACCTCTAAATTCTGAAGAAATTTTTTCGAAGTAAATTTTTACTCAAACAATTGTTCAAAACAACCGCGATTATCAATAAAAACGAACGATTAAGGCGTGATTCTGTCTTGAAATGGCAGAATGATTCTTTCTTTTGGTATTCAGTAATGGCCGTCTGAAATTCATGGAACGAGAACTGCTGTCAAATCGATAGTATCTTTTTTTCAATCAGACTGAGCAGATCTATGTTTATTAATGTACATGAATGAGTTAAGGATGAACTTATTCGATGGAAATCAATACTCACCACTTAAAAACTCCCAATAAGAGTTGTAAATCAAATAAATAGAACTCACTGGAGTGAATCACACTGTGAACGAACGTAAACTGTTACTTTTCACCACACCCGGACTAGTGTCGCCATCTGGTGAGAAAGTACAAATCTGCCTTCTCTTTGAAATCGCGAAGATGTTGACCGTATTTAGTTTAACGATATGAGTCAGTAATTTAACGGTAATAAGGCCACGGTGAAAGTAAACATGATGTAAGAATACATTATGAATTAATATTTTTAAACAAAATTTTTATAATTTGGGCCAGAAAAACAAAAATTGGATAATGCTTCAAAATCTTCATTGTTCGAATTTCGGAGCAAATTGAGAATATTTTCGAATAATTGAACAATTTAATATTCAAAATTGTTCTGTCATTTGTTCACTTCAATTTTCAAATTTCAAAAATCATAAGCTGTAGATTTTGTGTTGGTGATTGATTTTCCATACCAAGATTTTCTAGACATTTAAAATTTAAAATCTTCTAATAGAAAGTCATGAAACAGGAAAAAGGTTACCAAATTTTATTATAAATTGATTTTCTTTATCGAAATTTTTTATTCATCAGTAATGTAACTAATTTTTCAAATGTCCCAATTTGTAAAATTCAAAACTCAAATTTAAAATTTTTTTCTCAATTCTTTGTATTTTTTCAAATTTCTTAGAATATTCTGAACTCCCTTGATATATTTTTTAATTCTCTAAAATTTAAGATATTTTATCATTGCTTTGAAGCCATTTGGATATAAACTGAATCGTTTATTAATCATTTTTAAGCCCCAATTCATCTAACAATTAATTTTTTATGTAAATTTTATTTATATCAAAGATCTTAAAAATTCCCTCTATTCAAATTTAAATTATGTGCAGTTTCAGTTATTTCAAATACTTTTTTCTCAAATCCTAAATTCATTCTTTAAACCTCAGTTTTTATCAAATTCATATGCTTAATCCATACCTAAAATTGAATTTTTTGTAACTTGAAATTTTTCTCATTTGCAACCCAGAGGTTTTTATATTTAAATTATCCGAAAAAGAAATCTTGCTAATTTTATTTATAGTTACTTTATTGTTAGAAAAAATTATTATTTTCAAAATGAAAATTTACGAACGATGCAAATAATTTAATTGGTCTATTAATTAAAATTATAACTAAAGTATGTACATATAGTGATGTTTGATGTGCCTATTAATAATGTTTTCGAGGTCAGCTCTGTAAACCATATTGGGAACGTTTGACCATGACAGAAATCGTGGCCTTATACGGATACTGACAAATCTAATGTAATACCTTGTTCTACTTTTGATCCTGTTCCTCTATCTTGATAAAATATTCCCAAAAATAACATATTTGAAAGCTTTAAAGATATTTTTGAATGCTATTTAAAAGTCATTAAAAGAATTAAGAATAAATAGTTAAATATCACTCTCTATATCCTCTACTTTTTAAAATTTACTAGGTCTAAATTTCTCAAAGAAGAAATGTTTAAAAATATTACACAATACTCAAAATCTGATGTGGTTAACATAGAAAAAAAAAGAAACTTTTCATGAAGAGGACAAGGAGACAATTACTTATAACCTACAGTTTTATATTCGCACGACTTCTCCAAAATCTAGACGTTTAATTTACGATTTTTAAATTACATTGTTTTTATTACTCAATAGATCTACAATTAAAAAACCTAAGTAAATATAACATTATATATACAGAATGATACATGCGCTTGTCCGTTCAGCCCACTTTCTTTCCATTACAACTCACTCTATTATTGACAATAGATTTTTCTTCCTTCATGAACTATGTACACTATGGTTCTGCTACTTTTCATATAAAAAAATAAATTGAAAGAGACTTTTCACGGTCACTAAAAATTAACTCTTTGATACCAATATTTTAAATACTTCAATTTTTAAATAAAGTTCAAACTCACTGTGAGTTCTTCTATTTAGAAAATTAATGTAAAGTCTGTGTCGATTGACACGATCACAACTTTGGATTTATAATGTCAATCGTAATTTACACTCGACGTATTTTACAAGTTTGCGAGAATTTCATTTCGCAATTCAAGAGGGTTAAGGTCATAGATTACTTAATTGCAATCGACCTTATTTGAAGCATTAACTATCGAACAGAAACGCCATTGATCGTTATTCCATTTCTGTGAGGCACTGGCTCAGCTTCGTAGTGACCTGATCTGTGGTAAACTCTTCTTCCATTTTGTCCACCATATCTGCAATAAAAATAACATTTAAAATCTCATTAAAAATGAACAGCTGACTAAATTATACAAATTTGAAGAAACACCTCAAAATTTTAAGAATTCGAAATCGCTCAAATCCTCAAAAAAAAATAAAAAACGACCAAATTTGGACCAAAAAACATTACCCAAAATAAAAAACACGAGAAATACCAACGAAAAAGGAGGAAAGATTTTTGTTAGTTTTTCGCATGTTTGTTTATTTTGGGTAATGTTTTTTGGTTCAAGTTTGGTCGTTTATTTTTTAATTTTGAGAATTCGAGCGGCATCGAATTCTTGAAATTTTGAGTTGTACTCTTGTTTGGACGTTGAAGGAAATTTGAGGTTGTAGTGATACGGGTTCGAATTCAATTTGGAATTTAAAGAAACAACTCTTACCCGTAAGTGCTACCACTAATGCTGTAGGGATTGTCATAAAGACCATCTTCAGGAACATTTTCATACATCGTATTTGGAGTTCCATCATTTAAACTGGCGTAAGACATAACAGCTGCGTTTTGATCTTCTTTCCTCTCAGCTGCTTGTACATTTTCAGTATTTTTTACTGGAGTTGCCTTTCGACTGAAAACCAGAGAAATTTTTTTAAAGGAAGGAAAACAAATTACTTTTAATTAAATGAATAATTTATACTTACAGTCGCATATAGGCTAAACCAATGATTATTAAAATGAAGATTATTACACCAGCTCCAATTCCGACGCTGGTGCCAACTCCTTGCACTTCTGAGACTTCGTTCAGGGATACTAAGTAAAATTATATTGAAAAATATAAATTCATAAGTAGTTCTTTGAGATATTCAGGTTTATGAAAAAAAATTTCTTGAGAACTACTTACGCTCGCATTTTGGCTCTTCTCCACTCCAGAATCCGGTATCCAAACACTTTCTGAGGAAGGGACCTATCCTTTCGAAATGAGGAAGGCAATGGTATTCGGCTGCACCTCCATAAGTAGTGGATCCATTAACCACGATGACTCTTCCATTTTCTATAACTCCTGGATCCTTGCAATCAACAGCTGCAAATTTATCTTATTTAAGTTAAGTGGAACAGCTTTATTGTATAACTTTAAAGAATTATTTCTGAATTCTTTAAATTTGAATCAGTTAAAATTTACTGATTATCAGTGAAATTTGACTGATTCAAATAGCTAAAAAGAGGTTACTGTAAATCAGTCAAATTTCACTGATTATTTCAGTGAAAATTAACTGATTTAACAGTGAAAAATATTTTTTCACTGATGAATCAGTGAAAGGGCAAATCATTGATTCAATCAGTGAAAATTTGACTGATGCAGATTTAGAGAGAAGGGTTTCTAAGTGCACACTTCATTCTAATTAGTCACTCAACTGAATGAATTCAGCAAGCTTCCTAGATAGGCAATTGATCAGTTTATTTATAATTACCGTAACACGCTGGGGAGCTTCCACTCCAAGATCCATTCTGCAGGCATATTCTTGTCTCGTTCCCCTCCATGTAATATCCACGTGGACATTTATAATGAGCAACGCCACCGACGCTGTGGGTTGAAACCTGCGTTGAAATCATCCCCATCTTATCTGGATCTTTGCATCTGATTTCTGAAAATATTCGTTTAATTTATTCGTCACATTTATTCGTTTTATTTGTTTATAATTTAACTTATATCAATTGATGGCATTTTCTAAATTAAATAGTTCAAAATAGTATTCAGAAAAAAGAGTACAAATATAGCCTTATTGGTCTAGATCAAACTACCCAAGTGCGAAATTAGATACGGCCCAACACTGGCCCAGCATCGCCAAAAATTTTCCGGAGATCGGCTGCCAATATCATGCCGTTGCTGGAATGATAACTCCGCTATGCACTTGGCGGCCAATGCTGGCCCAAACTCTGGCCGCCAGCACTTGTTTTCGGCACAGCAACGGGCCAATGCAGTGCCGAACTCTGGTTTTCTCACTTCCAGGATGGTTTGCCGTGGTAAAAGTGACACATGGCCCAGTAATGTGCCATCCATGAGCCCGACTCTGGCTCTTCTACTTTCAAAACTGGATGCCATAGTAAAAATGACAATCGGCTTGGTATAGGGCCGATACTGGGCCAAGTTTCGGCTGAAGGTCGGTAAATTTAAACAGTCGAAAAAGGCCGCCGTCGACGGCCCAGCACTTGACCGATGCAAACAGTGACACTGGCCCAACAACAATGGCCGACTCTTGGCTGCCGAGATTGGGCCAATATTGTGCCGTATTATCACCTTCGGCAATTCGCACTTGGGTATTCCCGTTCAGCTCTACACCAAAGAATCCACTGTAGATACGTTTATGGATAGGATATACCAAAATACTGATATGTAATTCAACATAGTTTTAAAATAGTTAGGAAAAATAGTTCAAACGAAGCCCTAATAGTCTCAAGCAATTCAGCTTCACACCAAATAACCTATTGTGGATAAAGTATAGGATAAGATATTCACAAGTATAAATAATTCTTTAGAAATAGTTTGAAAATGGGTTGTCAGTCAAAATATGGACTAGACATGCAAAAATGTGAATATTTCTTATATATAGTTTATAAATAGTTTAAAAATAATTTCAGAAAAAATAGTCAAAAGATAGCCTCAAAGGTCTAGACCAAGCTATTTACATTCAGCCTCGCACCAAAGAATATATCCAAACCTTCCTTTTTCATTTAATATATCAAGTACTCTTTTTTGTATAATATGTTAAATAATTCTTTAGAAATAATTTTAAAATGTGTTGTTCAGTCAAAATATCGACTAGACTTGCAAAAATATGAATATTTCTTATATATAGTTTATAAGTAGTTTTAAAATAGTTTCAGAAAAAATAGTCAAAAGATAACCTTAATGGTCCAGACCAAGCTATTCACATTCAGCCTCGCATCAAAGAATATATCCAAACCTTCCTTTTTCATTTATATATCAAGTACTCTTTTCTGTATAATGTGTTTAATAATTCTTTAGAAACAGTTTAAAAATGGGTTATATAGTTTATAAATAGTTTAAAAATAATTTCAGAAAAAATAGTCAAAAGATAGCCTTAATGGTCTAGACCAAACTATCTACATTCAGATTCGCACCAAAGAATATATCCAAACCTTCCTTTTTCATTTATATATCAAGTACTCTTTTCTGTATAATATGTTTAATAATTCTTTAGAAACAGTTTAAAAATGGGTTATATAGTTTATAAATAGTTTTAATATAGTTTCAGAAAAAATAGTCAAATGACAGCCTCAAAGGTCTAGACCAAGCTATTTACATTCAGCCTCGCACCAAAGAATATATCCAAACCTTCATTTTTCATTTAATATATCAAGTACTCTTTTTTGTAAAATATGTTAAATAATTCTTTAGAAATAATTTAAAAATGTGTTGTTCAGTCAAAATATCGACTAGACAATCAAAAATGTGAATATTTCTTATATATAGTTTATAAGTAGTTTTAAAATAGTTTCAGAAAAAGTAGTCAAAAGATAGCCTTAATGGTCTAGACCAAACTATCTACATTCAGCCTCGAACCAAAGAATATATCCAAACCTTCCTTTTTCATTTAATATATCAGGTACTCTTTTTTTGTATAATACGTTAAGTACTCTAGTTATTCCCAGAAAATATGTGAAATTAGTGACAGCATCTTTTTTGTATTTTCTAGATTTTAATAAATATCACTGATGAGGGCTCCGATCAGAGCCGGAACGTCTGATTAAATAGACTTTTTCATTTATGGACCCTAAAGACAATGCAAACGTACCAAGTATTATGAATTTTAATCCTACCTTTGCAGACAGGTGTATCGCTACTCCATGTACCATTTTCTAAGCAAAGTCTTCTTGCATATCCGTCTAGTTCGAAATTCCCATCACACTCGTAAAGTGCAGCTGCACCATAGTAAGTTGCATTTGAGGTCAAAGTATAATGTCCATGCTGAATTAGTTCTGGTTTTCCACAGTCAACATCTGAAAGAAAAGTAATAAGTTTTGTACATTTTTAAAGTAAAAGGTCCCAGATAACAATCGTGCGTGGCACGGCGCCCGCACACGGTGCGGGTCACGTGTGCAAACGAGAAAGCAACAATCTCGCGCGCACTTGTCTAAAGGCGTGAAGGGCATATCAGTGCGACGCATATGCGCCGCAGTACGCGATCACTCATGTAGACTCACAAGCTGATCAAATGAGACGCACAGAAAGCTGAAATATATTAAATTTAATAATCCTTGATCACGTAACTTATTTAGCAGTATTTTTACGGTGCGAAATTTCGGATTTCATACAACAAATTTTTGAATAGATCAATCACCTACGAATCTGTTTTATTTATTGATAAGAATTTTCCTAACATCAAAAAATGATCAATCTTTCGCAAAATTCGATTTAAGTAATTAATTTTATTTATCCACTGATAAGATTTTGTAAATTAAAAAATTTTTGATGCCATACATTTTGAGATATTTATAAAACGGTAAGAGATACACTAAAACGAATATAATTCTGAGGTTGTACTAAAAGTAAAGGTCCACAGACTACTTAAAAAAATTTTTGTTTAAAAAGTTTTGAGATTCTTAAAACGACATTCAAAGGGATTGAATTCTGCTCATTCTTGGTTGCTATACTTCATAGATTTGAAAGAAATAGAATTCATAAGGATTGAAACTTGTTAATACTCATTTCAATTCTGACTGACTTTTTTCGTGAGACTTAATTTTTGAATATGTTAAAATTTAAGTCAAGAAATAGACTCTACAATTAAGATATAATTGATGATGATCGTGTTGAAAGTTCCATGAAATGAGGCAGTCGTATTAAAATACGATTTGAGTACGAAAAATATTACATGCATAATTACATTTCTCATGTAAAATATGAATAAATTAATTTCGAAAGTTTCATTTCATTCAAAAGATGTTGGTTATTCGTATAATTTTATAGTTCAGTTGATGTTCATTCAATGTGTGTCTAACGATTATTATTGCTCTTAAAAGTTTGTTGCAGAATAAAAAAATTGTTCGAATTATTTATTTTTCCATCATATTCTCAGATAAAATTAATATTAAGATAAATGTATATATTTTTTGGAATCGCGTATTTTGGAAGCAGACGTGCGAACCACAACCTGCGAGACATATGCGTGGCAATATCACGCGCAACTGTGTGACCTCCTGAGTTCTCCCGTGCGAATTAATCCTCACGCGTGCGTGCGTCATGACCCGCATTACACAGACACTTTATTTTCTGGGTTATAAGCAACTGAAGGAACTCGAAATTGGAAAGAGCAGAACATTTCTTTCTGACTTCCTTATTAATAACTTTATGAAGTTTGATGAGGATTTTTAAATGAGAGATTAATGAACAATTGGGTTTGAGTTTAAAGGTATTAGAAAATTGAAATAGTTGGAAATTTATAAAGTAAAAATAGACTTTTTATTGATTAAGAAATTATAGTAGGAAAAATTTAATAATTCCAAGAAAGATAGAGAAAGTTTTAAATCAGAAAATGTTAAGATTCAGTGATTAGAAAATTTAGAAAAAACTAGATTCTAAACTTACAGATACATTGCGGAACTTCCCCACTCCACTTTCCAGTATCCTCACAAGTGGATAAGGGTTCTCCAACCACTTTGTAACCTCTTTCACATCTGTACTTTGCCAGGGCACCAATTTTATATGAAGTTGCTCCGGTATTTGAATTTTCTGCTGTTCCAGTTCTTATCAAAGTTCTTCCATACATTCTATCATTGCCGGTCACTGAAAGAATTCCATGAACAGCCAAAACTGGTTCCGGGCATCGAATTTCTAAAAAAATAAGGCTTGATTTAATTTAAATTTTATTTGAATTCAAAAACTTGAAAATTTTCAACATTTTTAAATTTCTAATTGTTTTGTTCGAGAATTTTCAAATTATTGGTTTTTCAATCTTCTTATTTATGATTCATACAATTATTTAATCCTTGTTTTGATTTAGGAAATATTTTCTATTTCTTGTGCTTGCAGCGAGGTATTTTATTTTTTCAAATGAATCAATAAATCTTTTACCTTCACATTTTGGAGTGGCATCACTCCATTGACCATTATCTAAACAATATCTTTTAAATACTCCATTCAGTCTGTAATTTCTTGTACAGGAATATGTAATTTCACTGCCCAAGTGTGTGGTACCGTTTATATAATCCACTGCTCCATTCAAAACTGGCAAGACCTTCCCACAGTCAATATCTGTAAATTATAAAAATTGATAAGTCAAGACTCCTACTAAACAAAATGATAATTTAAATTTAATCAATAAACTACAATTTTTAATTTGCAGTTAAAAAAAATCAACTATTTATTTTATAAATACTTAATATCACAGAGGAACTTTCTTCCAATAATTATTATTAATTTTATGAAATCAAATTCAAATGTCTAAAAGTATTAAAGAAATATCAACAAAAAAAATGTTTATTAATGAGATTCTAAATGTAGGCAACTTACATTCACAAGATGGTACTTCCCCTGTCCATTCTCCATTTTTGCCACAGGTATGTTTAGCTTCACCATGAAGTAAATATCCAACCTCGCAATGATATTCAATTGAGCTATGTATATTAAAATCATACCCAACGACGTAGCTTCCTGCTGGCACTTCCGGTTCTTCGCAAATTATTACTTTAAAACGAATCAAAATCAATGAATTATCCATGAGGCATTCATATATAACAATCATTTTTCAAACAATCAATTTAATAATTTTTTGTGCATCTTGGAAAAAACTAACTAATTAATTCAAACAAACACAATATTTATGTACAAAATTTTTGGTAATATAAATGGCTACATAAGAAAATATTTTTCAAAAAGTAACATTAAGTATATGATATTATTTAGGGTGATTTAGAATAATTTATTAAGACTTTCGTAAGATAATAATATTAATAACATTTTTTAAAGTAGTTAATTAGTTGATTGATTGTTTACATTCGCAAGAAGGTGTATCCCGACTCCATTTTCCTTCTCGTGTGCATTCTTGTTTGGCATCTCCTACAAGCCAATAGTCATCTTGGCAGGTGTACATTATCAAACTGCCAACTGTGGTGGTTCCATTAATCAAAGTCATTGTCCCAAACTCAATTTGGGCTGGGGCTCCACAATCAACGAACCGACACTGTGGACTTTTACCTGACCACTGGCCCCCAATATCACACGTCAGCACCTTCAACAAAAAAATTTTAAATTACCTTCCTTTCACTCGTTTTGTACAGAGTATAAATATATTGTACATTCAATACTGATTACATAAACTTGACATTTGTTTTTTTTAATCGATATTAGGTACTTGTTCATAAACCAGAAGTAACTGAAGACTTTCACAAGAAATTAGAAATTACGTAATAGTGATCATCAAATATCAATAAAGATTGAAAAAGAAATATCATTCCAAGTACATGTTCCAATTAAAATAATGTTACTGAAATAATTGTGATCAGTGGCGTAACTTCACCTTGCGGGGTCCAGGTGGAAAATTTCTTTGGGGCCCCCCTAACTAAAAAAAAATCTCAATATATTTATAACGCAATAATACTAATATTTTTTGTATTTTTTTAGAAATACAATAATTAGTAGGTAAAAAAACCTTTTTACTTACTACCATATATATGTAAAATATTTTAAAAGAAATAATATATCCTTATCATCGATATACAATAAAATCAATACAATAAAATTAAAAATCAAAAATTTAAGTGGAAGGACCAATCTATAGATGACCTAGGAATTTGGGGTCCCAGAGTTAGGGGGCCCTGGTGATTGCCACCTGCAACACCCTCGGTAACTACGCCACTGATTGTGATTCTCCTGATTGTCGCTTGCTCAAGGAAAGAGTTACGTAAAGAAACTTATATTTTCTTGTTCATATTTTTCTAACAATTATTTGGAATTTTTTAATTTCCATTCTAATGTCATCCAGTAATTTTTCATAGATGGAGAAAAATATGTTACATGAAAAATATCTTACATTGTCCCCAAAAAGTATGAAACCATTTTGGCAGGAATAAGTTGCTGTGGATCCAACTCGTCTTCCAGTGATTTCGGAAATTCCTCCGTTCACTTCTGGAGGTTCAGGACACCAGTTAACTAGAAATTTAGGGGAAAAATCAAAGTATAAAAATGATTAGTGTCCCGTGAATAATATTTGGGAATACAAATTATGAATTATCGAACTAAATAAAATAAAGAGATATTTTTTAATAGTAAAAATAATTAGATTTTACTCACATAAGCATTGAGGTTGATGTCCACTCCAAATCCCACCATCTCCACATCTTCGTGTTGTGTCTCCAACGAGTGTGTAATTTTCTTTACAAGAATAATCAGCCAATGCTCCGTGAGTTGTTCTGCCATCGACGAGTTTTACAACTCCATTTTCAAATTCTGGCAACTCTCCACAATCGACAACTAAAACAGGTTCACATAATGAAAGTCAGTTTACTAGTCTGATAAAATCCTTTTTTCCTCCTGTTTTTTTTTTTTTTGAGAAAATATTAATGGTACATATCTTACATTTACAAGCGGGAGGATTCTCACTCCAGAATCCAGTCGCCTCACAAACTCTATATTTGGATCCCATTAGCATGTATCCGTCAGGACAAACGTACTCGATTGTTGAACCAATCGACTTCTTTGAACCTATTATACTGGTATTTTCGGATCTCTCAGGACTTCCACACATCGATGGCTCTATAAATAAATCAAAAAGTTCGTATTTTGGAAATTTATTTAAGTTTTGAATCCGCCACCTTTAATATTTTTATTTTTTGAGTTTAGACCTTCCATATCATTTTTTATTTATTTTTAGTACCTTTATTTAGAAAGGTTTTGGGTATTTTTGAGAATTACAGCACTTTTCTGTATTTTTCAACTAAAAATTTGAGTTTTTTGAATATTTCTTTGACATTTTTTTACTTTGAATAACTTTTTTGTTTTTAACCAATTGTCGTGATACTTTTTTTATTTTGTTCCTTGCAACGTGTAGCAACTTTTTGGATACGGAAAATAAGGTAACATGAAAAAATGTAAACATGTAAAAAAATGTCTAAAAGATGCCCAAAAAACTCAAAATTTTTAGTATAAAAATACATAAAGGTTCTGGGATTAAAAAAAAACTCAAAACCTTTCTAAATAAAAGTACTAAATATAAAAAAAATTATATGGAAGGTATAAACTCAAAAAATAAAAATATTATAACAAATCGCAGATAATTTTTTCAGGAAAAAGATTCTCTACAACTTGACTGTTTTCAATTTTTAGAAGTAAATCAATTATTATCAAATTCAGGAATTTGTTTATAAAAATTTGTTTCGGAAAATAGTTTTTCAATGATTTAAGCCATTAAAGAATTTATTTCTAAAATTTGAAAACAGTCAAGTTCTAGAGAATCTTTTTCCTGAAAAAATGATCTACAATTTGTTAGAATCGCATCATTTTTTTAAATTTCGCTCGAAGCAATAAGAAAAAAAGTTCGGACAAAAATAAAATTTATTAATAAAATTATTTTTCTGCGTTCAAAATTTTTTTCTTTAAAAATAATCTTTCCTCTTTTAAATGATTCCTTCAATAATAATATTTCTAATCTTGAAAGCAAAATTATTCATTTTTGCCTGAGGCCTAATTTTTGCGAGTCTAATACCTTAAGGTTCACACTCCAGAAATTTGAATGTCAATTTACTCTAAAACGTATTATGAAAAATTATTAATCTTACTTATTTTGATTTTCAAAAAAAAGTACATTTTTTTGAACTAGCCCTATCGAATCAATTATTTTATTAAAGTGGCACAACTCAAGAGTATTACCTTTTTGAGCAAAAAATATAAAAAATTATGATTTTCTTGAATGGGAAAAATCATTTTTGCGATTTTTTCCCATATTTAAGATCAAAATTCATGAAAAAAAAACATCTGTCATTCAAAAAAACCCGAAAATTTAATTTTCAGGGAAGAAATATTTTTTGTTTAAATGTGTGTGATTTTACAATAAAACTATGTGAAGCAGTATTCTTTTATTATTTTATTACTTTTGCTCTTTCCTATTTATCTTGAAGTTCGACTACAAGAAACTCCATTAATCCTTTCAACCCGAAATTTCTTTCTGGTTAAAGAATTTTAAAAGGCAAAGCCAGTTCAGGGGATAAAATGACTATGACTTACTGCTCTGGCAAATCCAATGCAGATAGTCCAAATTACAACCGACATCATTCCAAAGCCATCCCCTTCCGCCATCCAAAACAACGCAATTTTGTTCGCCGTTGTAATTATTAGGCTGGTCTTTACCCCATGAAGGTTTCTGCACTACTTCACCTGAAAAAACAAATTATTGTATAATTGACTTAAGTGCCCAATCAAACGAAAAATAAAATTTAATCAAATATTTGATCAACATTTTCATAAGTTAAAGATATTTGAAATGTATTACTAAATTAAATTTTTTGTTGAGAATATTTTAGAAACAAAATTAAATTTATTGCTATTTATTAGCTTAGCAATAAATAAAAAAAATTGAAAATATAAAAATAATTAATACCACTCTACTTGAGACTAATATTCATTGGATCTAAAAATAATTTGATATCTTCAGAGAGAGAGTTCTGAAACTTTTGAATTAAATATAAATTTCAAACAAATTCGTCCACTGAATTATTTATTAGAGAACCAGAATTTTAGATTGAAATTTTTCAAGTTCTCAATAAATATTTAATTTCGAATAAAAATGTTTTACCATCAGAAACTTTTAATTGAGAAACATTGAGAATGATATGAAGTTTTATTTATAAGGAAACAAAATTGTTCATTTTGGAAATTTTTAAATTTAAAGAAAATTAAAATGTCTAATATATATAATAATTATTCTCAGTATAAAGTCAAAACTAAATGTACAATACTGAGAATTCCTGATGGAAACGATTCTATCTTTTTTTAGAATACTTTATGCAGTTTAGCAAGCATTTATACTCGTGAAACTCCCAGATTTGCATAAATCCTTCCGCCCATTTTCCGGATCGCCAAAACTCAAATTTGCAAGAGTTTTAATCTCAATAATTAGCATTGATTACGTTGAATCGAACGTTCTGAAACGTAACTTCCCGTCACTTTCGACACGCTTCTACTTTCACGTTCAATTCGTTATAATACAATAGATTACCCTCAAATCCATTGCATCATCTTAATTACCAATAAGGAAGAACTCCTGCTTAAAATGTATGTCCAGTGGACAGTCAATGCGAAATCGGTTTACATACTTCCTTCGATATGTTGATTTGAAAATTTATACCAGAGTATATACTGATTGTATATAGATAGAAATGAGTCACTAATCGAAATTAATTAAATAAACAACTTATCAAAATTAAGAGAATTAATCACCTTTTTGAAATAAATTTTTATTGAATGAAATCAGTTCCATTCCAAAAGATTTCAGAAGCTCGAGGTTTGAATCAAATACCCATTCAATGAAAATCCAAATTAATAAATTATCACAACTTTAAATAATCACGCTCAATTTATCAATACTTCATAATATTAATCTGATTAAAAAAAATTAAATTCTTGCCAAATACTTTTTATTAGGAAACTACATTACAATTTCATTTATTTATCACTTTCAGATTTTTTTACAATAAAAACTAAGCAGAGTCGTTTTCCCAGAGAAAATATTTTTATAAAATGTTAATTCACTAATAATCTATTTTTATTATTCATAAATATTGCCAATAAAGTTCCTGTAAAATTCTTAAATATCTTTTAAAACATAAAAAATTAAAGTGAAATTTTCACCTAAACCAGATTCCTAAAACAGTTCACGATTTATGCCTTTCTCCTCAATTTCACATTTCTAAAATCAATACTTTTTTCATTTTATTGCTCCAATATGTAGATACTTGCCGGTTTTAAAAAATGTTTAAAGCTATTCTAGACAATTACGAGACCAGCACACGAGACTCAGTAATTGTTATATAATTAAGACGCAAATCGATTAGTAGGAGGGTCTTAGGTCGATGAATCTTTGAATTGATTATTTCACAGAGGAATTTCGACTTGGTTCTCACAATTCAGGATTACAAATTATCGGAAAATGATATTCATGAATCGTTAAAGAAAGAATGAGAGTGAATGGAAGTTTTAATTTTACAGTTGAGATTAAATTTAAAAACAGGAAAAAATTAGAAAGAAATAATTAATAAATTAAAATTTTAGTAGTGATTTGACTTTATTTCATTTAATTTAACTTACCATCCACCCAACGCCATGTACGAGCCGTTATGAGAGGCTCTTTTTGGGCTCCAATCCAGACTAATTGCGTTTTTAATTTGTCTTTTCTCCTCTCGAGATTATTCAGAATGAAGGTCGATGATATGCCCTGAAAAGCGGTTCATTATTTATGCAAAGAATCTCATTTAGTTCGTGATAAAAATATGAGAAAGGAGGGATAATTTCTTCCCTCTACTCAAAAAACAAAAATAAAATTATAAACATTTACGAAAGAGAAGCAAATTTTAATTAAAGATAACTTTTTCTGATAATTTGGTTCCTTTTTCTAAACGATTTTAAATTTTGATACACATATTCAAAGTTTACGTTTTGAATTTTATAATGTTATATTCTTACTCATATTTTAATAGTTGTTAATTTATGACTTTTGTAAATATAATTTTTCCAGTTTTACAAATTTTATTTTTGTTCTAATTGAAATTATTTTGAAATTCCAGATCTAACAATTCAAGACTTTTCCTTTATACTTTTCCTAATAATGGTAACGTGAAACATTTGAATATTAAAATGGGTGGATTCATTTAGATTATTTTTTCATCGAGTTCTTTTCAGTGAAAGTGTGGAAAATTTAATCTCGAATGAAATGAGCCATAAAAAGTTTCAATCGGATAAAAATTATAGATTTTTTATAGTCAGAATTTATAGATTAGAATTAGGAACAATGGGTATTAAATTAATTAAAGTATTAAAACTCTTCCCTGAAAATAACATGAAATACGTCAAATTTATACATAAAACGACCTCAAGATGATATATATATATATGATAACCCACAAGAATTAATTAAATTTTCTTGAAAAATCGAATATGATTATTTTTAGTATTTTTTTATGAATAACACTAGTTTACAAAATTTAAAAAATTGTCTGCCCACGACATCTTAATATGACTTTTTCTTGTATTTTGGCCCACTAAACACGAATGTCACACTCAAAATTGACGGGTTTGCCTAAACAAGAACTCAAATTGAAGGCAACTGAATCCTCTACAACTTTTTATTTTAAAGTTTTCAGATCGATCCAGTAATTCAGATGCTAGCGATCTTAATAAACTAGTGTAATTTGTGAAGTTTGAATTTATACGCCTTTTTTGTTCTAAGTTTCGATTTTTTCAGAATCTAGGGAAAAATTAGTAAAATTTGACAGCACGTTTTTTAAATTCTACGTAAATTCACCTTTGAAATCGGTCGAGGAACATCTAAAAACATTAATTATTTCGGGATAAATTTGTTTATAATTTAAGAAAAGTTTGGAATTTGGACTTTTTTCACAATATCTTCCTTAAAAATTGACGACACTTCATCTTGAGCTCGTTTTATGTATAATTTTGGCGTATTTCATGTTATTTTCAAGGAAGAATTTTAATATCTGTATTTCCAAATTGTTAGATCGGAAATTTCAGAATCATTTTAATTAAAACAAAAATAAAATTTGTAAAACTGGAAAAATTACATTTACAAAAGCCATTAATTAACAACTAATAAAATATCAGTAAGAATATAAAATTATAAAATTCAAAACGTAAACTTTGAATATGCGTAAAAAAGTTTTACATTTGAATACAGTCATATAAAAATTATGTAAGGCTTTTTTTTAATGACAGGGGGGGGGGGGGGGGTCAGATAAATCTTATGAACATGTTAAAGTTGCATGTATTAAACAGAGAAAAAGCTTTATATGGAGGGGGGAAGGGGTTTGAAATGCCCAAAAAACGCATTTACGTAATTTTACTAGAACTTTCTATCGATTTTGGAATCAACCTTCGTGGGCCATAATGGATATTAACTTGCATGAATTTATTGAAAATTGATAGAGAGTAAATATTATTGTTTCTACCATAAATCCATGGACTAAATCGCCTCCTCGAGATTTACAGTGTGTTCTTGCTTCTTGGAAAGAGCCTCCTTTATTAACAACGAATTCATAACAAGTGGAATTAAATGCGGCCAAGTCTGTGTCAGCTGGTGTACCTGCTTGGGCGCATCTATCTATCGAAAATTCTGCAAAAATTTTTTAAAAAATTTGTGTATAAGAGATTGGGTTTCCAAATTTTTCCAATATTTACTGTAGCAAAGAAACACTTTTGTTTTGTCATAAAAAAATGCAAATTTTTAAAATTTACAAATTGTACGAAAATTAGACCTCAGGAAAAAATAGATAATTTTGCTTTCAAGAGTAGCAATATTATTATTGAAGGACTAATTTGAAAGAGAAAAGATTATTTTTTATGAAAAAAATTTGAAAAACAAAAAAATAATGTTATTAATAAATTTCATTTTTGCCCAAACTTATTTTCTTATCGCTTCGAGCCAAATTTTTAAAAATGATGCGATTCTAATAAATCACGGTTCATTTTTTTAAAAAAAGGATTCTCTACAACTTGGCCGTTTCCTATTTTTGAAATTGAATTAATTATTATCAAGTACAGCAATTTGTTTCTAAAAATTTTGTTTTGTAAAATTGTTTTTTTATCATTTCAGCCATTAAAGAATTCATTTTCAAAAATCGGAAACGGTCAAGTTGTAGAGAATCTTTTTCCTAAAAAAATGAACCGTGATTTATTAGAATCGCATCATTTTTAAAAATTTGGCTCGAAGCGATAAGAAAATAAGTTTGGGCAAAAATGAAATTTATTAAGAACATTATTTTTTTGTGTTTCAAATTTTTTTCATAAAAAATAATCTTTTCTCTTTCAAATTAGCCCTTTAATAATAATACTGCTATTCTTGAAAGAAAAATTATCTATTTTTTCTTGAGGTCTAATTTTCGTGATCGTACTACCTTAAGGCAGTTGTCGTGCCAAAAATCAGGTCTCTGGAAAAAAAAGGTGTTTTATAATTTTAAGAGTTCAAATCAGATTATCAGTCGTGTTTTATAAAAGAAAAAACATTATTTTTTATGAAAATGATTTAAAACTTACGAAAAATGATACTTTTAATAATGTTTTTTGTAATAGAATTTTTTCTTATTATCGCTTTTTACGAATTTTTGAGAAATTATTAAACTTTCATAAATTATGGCTTATTACTTCGAGGAAAATATTCTCTACAACTTTACTTTTTCAAATTTTAAAACTAAATTCTGAGATAATTAGTTTGGCATGGGGTCAGATTTTTAAGAAATTTTCTATGTAATAACCATAGAAATTTGTAAAGGCAAACCAGGAGAGGACTTCTGTGTGAGGACGATACTGGAAGGTCTATTCGCATGCTCTAATTCTACTTTTATAAATAAATTTATTATAAGGAAAAAAACAAAAAAAAAACAAAAAAACAAAATAATTATTAAGTTGCATGAGTTTTTCTTGTTTAGTTTATAATTATTATTTTTAATGCAAATTAAAATTGTTAGCACTGAAGAGGGCCCCCATTTGTTGCCGAAACGTTTGCCTTTACAAATTTCTATGGTTATTACATAGAAAATTTCTTAAAAATCTGACCCCATGCCAAACTAATTATCTCAGAATTATTACTGTGGGTCAATAAAAAAATGAACATGTACGGAAACATGTCACGATATAATTTTAAAAGTAAAGTTTTCAGTGACTGAAATCGTTAAAATAAATTTTTTAAAGGAAATATTCTTTTTTAATAACTATATTTGAATATTTTATTCCTTATTTTCAAAGTTGAAAACAGTTAAGTTTTAGAGAATATTTACCCCGAAAAATAAGCCATGATTCATGAAAATCGAATAATTTTTAAAAAATCATAAAAAATAAGAGATAGTGAGGGAAAAATTATATTACAAAAAACATTATTATAAGCAATATTTTCCGTGATTTTCACATTTTTTTCATAAAAAAAAAGTTGTTTCTTTCATAAGGCTTGACTGATAATATCATTTCAACTCTTAAAATCATATAAAAACTTTTTTTTCCAAAGACTTGATTTTTGGCAGGACAACTACCTTAACGAAGAATTGAGCGGATAGTCGGAAAAAAGTGATTCGAACCGATTATTTCCTGAATTTTTTCATTAATAATTTTCTATTATCAAGTTTTTTTAGCAAAAATGTAGAAAATTTTATCTCGAGATAAAAATTTTCCACACTTTCACTAAAAAAACTCAATAAAAAACTATCTTAATTGAAATAAACTGAAGAAATGGTTATTTCTAAGTTTTTTTTCTATTATTATCTGTCCAATTTTTCTCCAAGTTGATAAGAAAATTCATGAATTTTGAAACCTGGTAAAAATTAACGGGCTTAGAACTTTTCGATTGCTGGTCGAATGCTCTTATCAATGAGCTACTTAGATGTCCGTCATTTCTATTCTTCAGAGAAAGACACCGTTATGTCACCTTTCGAGAATGCATCTTATCTGATTCCGAAACAAAGGTGTTCCTCTGATAAAGTAAACAGTTGTTAACTTAACCACTTAGCTATAGAATTACTTGTAATAATTCACAAGATAACGGTTTCTTTCTGTGAAAAAGGGAATGTCGGACGTTTGTGTAGCTCAGTGGCAAGAGCATTCAATTGGCAATTAAAAATTCTCAACGCAGTCGAAACCGTTCCTTTTTTCCCAGATTTAAAAACTGTAGAAAAGCTTAAAAAAAGACAAAGTTATAAACTTTTCAAAATTTTTTCTTCAATTACCTGTGATTTTATTATTCAATTTTATTAATATAATTTTTATTCATTTTGTTATTTATATTCATCTATTTTACTTTTACCTCATCTTTAAAAAATTCAAGATATATATCCTATTAATAATTGAAATTTTGTGAATTTGTTGATTTATTTTACCATCTGTGGCGAAGACCTCAACTTCGCAGAGACTCAAACTACCCTCGATTCCAACCAATTGCAGAAAAACATACTGCCCAATCAAAGCTCGTGCACAGACAAACGTTTTCGTGATGCCTTCCTCTGTAATTAACAAAATTATTCTCTTCTCTAAAGCATATTAATTATTTTCAACAGTATAAAATTGGTAATAATAACACTGGCCTGTAAAATTATAAAAAGAGCAATGTTGTGCTTTATTAATTACGTCATAATTCATTCAATTATCGTTAAAATGAACATTCATTTTTAGCCTATGACCTCTTAAAATTTGAATGAGTGATATTCCACTGATGAAATAGTCAAAAGGATGTTTCCTTTTTCACTTCAGTAAAATATTTACTGACAATTAGTACTCTCTAAATTTGAATCAGTCAAAATCTACTGATTATCAGTGAAATTTGACTGATTCAAATAGCTAAAAAGAGTTTACTGTAAATCAGTCAAATTTCACTGATTATTTCAGTGAAAATTGACTGATTTGACAGTGAACAATATTTTTTCACTGATGAATTAATGAAAAGGCAAATCACTGATTCAATCAGTGAAAATTTGACTGATTCAGATTTAGAGAGTAGTATTCTACTGGAAATCAGTAAACTTGATTCATGAAACAGATTATGATCAACTCCAGTGACAATTTAACTGTTTTTGATACGATACCACTGATAATCAGTGAAATACGGTGAAATGTATATCCAAGTGAAAAAGTAATCTATTTCCAGTTAATTCATCTATAAAATTTCACTGATTCAAATTTGAAAAGAATTTTTTTCAAATTTTAATTTGTAATTTGTATACATAGTTACATTTCAAAAATGCATAACTTCAAACATGAATATGTCTGCGGAAAACAAAAATTCCTTCAAGGACAAATAAATTAATTTGAATTACTTTTATCAGTGGCGTAACTACTGCCGGGCTCGCCATGTAGGTTGTCTGGGGACCCATAATATCAGGCGCCCCCAAAAAGTCATATCCTTTGAATAACAAATTTTGTTTTGACATTTTTTGCAGGATGTACAATTTAATTGAAATTTTCGCAGATTAAGTGGATTTATTTAAATATTTGAATATGAAATTTTGAATATTCAAATTAATAATTATCAATTAATAATCAAATGCATTTAACCATCACTTGATAAGTCTAAGTTTATACTAGACTTGTTTTTTATGGCACTACGTTTCTCCGCTTCATATTTATAATTATAATTTTGAATTTCAACCATGAGAGTAGTGCTGCAGTTGATGGTTTCGTAGCCTATATTGTCATATTTTTTGGATAAAGGGTCCCCTACGGAAAGAATATCTGGGGCCCCTATTATCGTAGTTACGCAACTGACTTTTATCATCCTTGAAGTTTTTCACATCAGAAATCCAAACTCGAAAATAAATCCGTATTCAAATTAGACATTAGTAGATTTTTCATAAAAATTTCAATTTAATTAACAGATTTCCTTTAATTTTAACTTATTTAACAGTCAAATCTACAATATTGAAAAAAAATCCGAGTTTAGTAGATTTTACTAGGAGATAGTTGAAACGCACAGAAAATTTGTGGATTTAACTGAAATTTTTGTGAAATCTACTAAAATGTCATGTTTTAAAAATTAGTACCTGCCGAACTTTCTGTAAATCTTACTAATCTTTTTTTCTGTATGTACAAGTACAGTGGGTGGCTAAATTATTATATTGACTTTGTTTTTGTTAGTCGCATAAACTTTCCTAATATTGACAATAGACATATTACAATTTTCTCCTAAAAATAAAATGAAAGGCGTCAAAATTATATATTAATTATAGATTCGTAAAAAGTCTAAACTTAGAACAAATAAGGCGTAAAAGTTTAAACTTGCAAAATTATATATTAAAAAATACTAAAAATAATTATATTCCATTTTTCAATCAAATTTAATAAATTCATTTGGTTTATCACTTTTATGTATTTTTAAAATCCTCTTTCCTGAGTATTCGAATTTTTTGAATTATTACGCCTTTTTTGTTCTAAGTTTAGACTTTTTACGAATCTAAGGTAAAATCAGTATAACTTTTTTGACACGTTTTTTACATTCTACATAAATTTATCTTTAAAATAAGTCGAAAAAAATCTAAAAACATAAATTATTTCGGGAATTATTTATAATTTAAGAAAAGTTTTGAAATTTGGACTTTTTCCGCAATATGTTTCTGAAAAATTAACAAAATCGCTTCATTTTGAGGTCTTTCTATACATAATTTTGACGCCTTTCATTTTATTTTCAGGGGAAAATTGTAATAGTGAAGAAATGGTAGTGTCACCCTCCATATTAATATTATAAAAGATGTTGGTTTGCGATCGTTGAGAGTAAAATACAAAGAAGAAAATTCTTCATTATGTCCTAATTTGTAGCGACGTTTCGTTTGCTATGGGTTTGCCAACCTCATCAGGCTTTATTGAATTAAAAAACACCAAATAGTAACATTGTCACACACAAGAAAAATAAAAAAATTAACTTAACATTAAAACATGCACAAAAATATTAAATTTTACCTTTATAAAAAAAGGTTAACTCACTCTCTAAACCTGAATCAGTGAAATACTCACTGATTACATCAGTGAAAATATATCAACTGATGAATCAGTGCCCTGGTTAGATTTCACTGAGGAATCAGTGAACGCGTCACGTGAATTTAACATAACTTTTGAATTGGCGAATTTAAAAGTTTCATCTACACGTTACATAATATAATTATACACAATAATAATTACAATATATAATAATAATTACGTAATTTCTTATTACAAATTTTTCGAACCGAGAAGTTAGAATTTTCAATTGTTTTTGTTCGTCTCGTGTCATCTCAGCGATCAAGCAACTCGTGAAGTGTCAATTTTTGACAGATAACACAGGTCTGCATGGTTTTGTTCTGGAATAGCTGAAGATCATTTCCAAACAAATTTTTGGCGTAGAAACCGAATCCGGGGTCAGAATTGCTCCATCACGTCAGGTTTTTGAGTAATCTTAACCTAAAAGTGCAAAACACACGGTTTTTCGCTTTATTTGAGCACCCATAACTTCGCGAATTTTTATTGTTTTTCAAACCTGAAAATTCCACCAAAAAGAGCCACTTTTCAGCTTTCCATTTCACTAATTATATGTATGATTTGAACTTTTATAACCAGAGATATCGCCAATTAAATAAAAAAAATTGCAGGTTTCACTATGAGCGACATATGAAGGGACAAACTTATAGGACGTCAAATTTTTGTTTTCAATTGGCGATCTTTCTGGTTATAAAAGTTCAAATCATACATATAATTAGTGAAATGAAACGCTGAAAATTGGCTCTTTTTGGTGGTTTTTTCAGATTTGAAAAATAATGAAAATTCGCGAAGTTATGGGTGCTCAAATAAAGCGAAAAACCGTGTTTTCCGCACTTTTAGGTTAGGATTACTCAAAAACCTGACGTGATGGAGCAATTCTGACCCCGGATTTGGATTCTACAGGAAAAACTACTTTGGAAATGACTCCTATCTTTTCTAGA
This sequence comes from Diplolepis rosae, assembly GCA_030998225.1. NCBI lineage: Eukaryota > Metazoa > Arthropoda > Insecta > Hymenoptera > Diplolepididae > Diplolepis > Diplolepis rosae. The sequence goes on from JAPYXD010000701.1 coordinate 10,548,468, forward strand.
ACAAATTCAACATTTTTTTTGCGGACCTGTGTAATTAAATGTATAAAAAAACGAAAATAATTCGTGGGTTACTGCTTCCTTGTCACAAAAGATGCAGTCCTTACTAAAGCCCTAAATTATTGTATAAAAACAATAACTTATACGTGTATATATTTTTTAGCATTATTATTATCAAATTAATTAGTTGAGTTTGAAATTTTTGTCACTGCCTACATTATCGGAGGATCATGTCGGACGCCTGTGTAGCTCAGTGGTCAGAGCAGTCGACCGGCAATCGAAAGACCTGGGCTCGAATCCCAGCGCAGTCGAAAGCGTCATTTTTTCCACAGAAAGATTTTCAAATTCTTTAAATATTATTATTATCAATATTTAAAGAATTTGAAAATCTTTAGGCAGTGACAAAAATTTCAAACTCAACTAATTAATTTGAAATTATTATTATCATTAAAATTTTTTTTCAAATACAAAGAGTATAAATAAAGACATTATTTATTTAGCAAAATTGTCTGGGTCTTTTGAAAAGAATATTAGAAATATCCCGATTTAATGCTAATTAATTTTAAAAAGAAAAAGATATTCTTTGGTGATAATCATACTATTTTAAATTATAAAATTTCTTCTGCCTTAAAATCATTTGAAATTATTTCACTTGTTATCATTCAGTAGATTCCAGTACCAATAAGTTTTAATCAATATTTCATAAACATATTATTCATCTTCTTATTTATTTTTTTAATACCTAAAAATGATATTTTCACTCTACTTATTGAATTTTCAGTCAAATTAATGTAATAAATAACAAATTTAATCAATGAAATCGGTGATTATAAAAATTCGAAAAAGTATTGCTCGGATCGATCGATTTGACGAGATTCTCGTTTCTACGTGATGATGCGAACGATATTAACTTGTAGACAAGCGATAATCATTATCGTGCTTGACATTTTCTCGATCGTCACGATCGACATGCATCACTAGTTTGAAACGATAGTGTTTAATAACAAGAGTTTTTACTGAAGGGGCGAAACTGATAATTTTTCTGGCACTGTCTGGCACTATTGTTACTTTACTTGTTACTACATATCTTACCTATGGTACCAGGAAACCAGGCGCAAAGTGGATTTCGTTGTAACTCTGCACTACTATTTCCAACACGAATCTCAATATCTTGGAGTGGCTGATGACCTGCAATTTCATAAATCTTTTAGAAAGTTCCTAATTAGTAAGACATTAGGTTCACAAATTGAAAATTATTGTACAGTATTTTAAAGTCATGTGCCAGGTTCTTTGTGCAAGTGTGGGAAAATGTTTCAAGTTTTTATTTTGCTTTATTAAAAAAATAGATTACTTTAATAATAACTGAATTAAATGAGTTACTAATTCTTTTAACCAAGCGAACCAAAGTAAAGTAACTAATCTCGACACACGGGGACAAAAGTTCTATTATATTTACTGAATTTATAACTTAAAATAATAACAGCATAAAATTTCTGGAAATTTAAGAGATATTTCAGTACAATTGATCGATTTACTATAAACATTACAGATTTATCGATATGCTTGTTAAATTCACGGACGGAATTTTCTTCACAATGTTAATTCAACCGTCATTTCTGTAATATTTATCAATAAATCTCTTAATTTTGCGAAAAAGTGGTGAATTTAACTAAAATATCTGTTTAATTCACAGAAATCTTATGCTCTCATAATTTAACTCGTACAGAGAAATCCTATTAGTTGGGCTGACTAAAAGGTCACAACTATATTCTTTTAGTAAGCAATACCAAAAATTTTGTAAATGCTACTAATTTTTTTGGTGAAATTGATCAAATTCATTTATTTTGATAAATGTAAATATTTTATTTCCATATGCAATATTTCGTGTGTAAACATGACTTGCAATTCTTTGGTAATAGTAAACTTTAAGAAATTATTGTACAGGCGAATTAGATTTTAGCTGCTTATCAAATGTTTTGAATCGTTTTGAAATCGTTACATATATTGATTTCTTAAAATTTTGCTTTTGTTCTTCATAAAAATGAGAAAAATTAAATCATGGTAATTTTAAAGTATAACTGTAAACTGTTGTGCAGTTTTTGATGAAAAACCTCTCAACAATTATCATCCTTTGTTACATTTTGAAAAACAATAATTAAAAAAGTTTTTTCCCTAAACAATTCTAACCTAAGAAAGTTCCCATCGACATTAACAAAAATAAAATAGATAGAATGGTAAATTTAACATTTTTTTCAATGTTGCAATTACTATCTTAATCATGTACGGATGAAAAAAATTAATCAGTTTCTAATTAAGATATTGGAATAGTTTTTGGTACAACTTTTCTCCGTTATGTCGAAAAAATATATATTTTTGTAATAACTACACTGGAAAAATAGTAAAAGCAATTAATGCAATTAGTAAGTTTTATAAAAACGTATTGGTAACATCTATTATAAGCTCGATACAATGTGAGAATGCATGAAAATAGTCGCGGCTACAAAACGGACCGACTAATCGGATTTTGTAAGTTTTACTAAAAATTTTAATCATTGCTACTCAGTTAATATTGCTGTAAGAACTAAGGTGCTTAGATGATACAGACTAAAAAACATACTTGTGACCCTTTTTTACAAAAAAAAAATAGGTAACCACGACTAATACTTTCTCTCAGTGTAGATTCAGTAAATGCAAAATATTTTCTTTCCGCGCATGCTTTTTATTATTTCCCAAAATTTGAGCAACAAATTTTAAAAAGTATCTTAAAAAGTACTATTAAATATCAAACATTAAATTTTTTAACAAAAATATGCGAGATGCGAAAAAAACGTAAGAATGAAATAATTGTTTGTTTGCATAAGTCCAGTAAATGTAAAATATTTCATTTCCGTGCATGCTTTTTATTACTTCCCAAAATTTTAGCAAGAAACATTTATTATTTTGGAAATAAATTAGAGTAAAGTTGATTCGATATATTTTTTATTATTATCCACGCAACGAACCTGGTTCATGGACTTAAGGCCATGGACCAACCTGGTCACGTGACTAGATTCCTACCTTATTAGAATTTTCAATTTATGTAACAATTTGTGAGAGTAAATGAAATGCACTAAGATAAGTATTTCTGGCCATAAATGTTTATAATTATAAAAAAACATTTCAGACATTTTTTTTATAATTATAAACTTTTATGCCCAGACAGAACAATATTAATGTATCTTATTTAATTATACAAATTTTCAGTTACCTGTCTTAATTTTTATAGAAATGATGTGACACAAACTGAAATTCCGGTAAAGTAGGAATCTAGTCACGTGACCAGGTTGGTCCATGGCCTTAAGACAAATCTTTAATGAAGTTCAGGTTTATAAGAAAAATTTATTTTTAAGTAAGTGCCAAGGATTAGAGAATTTATTTCCATTGTTTCTAGTATTAATAATGGTTAATATTATAATTAAAAATAGGGATTTGTAGAAATAAAGGCATTTAATCTCACCACAGCATCCTCTAGTTGTCACCCTGACGACCTTGACTGCATATGGCTTGAGAAGATCAACTTTCCACCAAGGACTAGGCTCACTTTGAGTTTCTGTACACCGTTTCCCATCATGCTCGGTGCCAAAATCTCCATCATTTCCGTGACTGGCATCACCTCCTCTCACGGTGGTCGATTGATTAGCTGGTTTTCGAAAACCAACATTGGTTCCTATTCAAAAACCAAAATCCTAATAAGTTCGAATTGTTTTCCAAGTCAAACATTTTATAAAATTCTATATTTAATTTTTTTTTAAATCAATTTGAGGCCATGGGCCTACTTGACACGTGACCAAATATATTTCTGTAAGATAAATTTTTACAGTCTTGTCACATATGAGAAATTTGAATATCTACTTTTTTTGAAAAATTAAGTTTATCAAATTTATCTGATAAAGATTCCGAAAATTAGGGCATTTTTGGAGTTTTTGAAAATTATTTTTTCAAATAATCGAACATTTAAACATAGGTTTCTAATAGTATTTGAAAATCTCTCCAAACTATATCTATGACATTTTTTAATTTGATCATATTTAAGAAAGTTAGAGTACTTTAAAGATTGAAAAAAATCGCTGATCAAATTCTATTTTACAATAAAAAATCTTTGGAAATTTTTTTTTTGATAATCATTGATGTTTTTACTGCTTGTAATTTTGAATGTAATGTAATAGAAATTGTATTCATAATTAAATACATATTTTGGAGCATTAATATAATTATTAATAATATCAAATTATTAATTGCTATGTTAATAACTTATATCGATTAATTATTATTATTTAAATAACAAGATAAATTGTTTGTACTCATTATTGCATTCATGTTGTAATAAAATGCACATTCAATATTACACAAATATATCTAATATTTCATACAAATTTAACTCTATTGACAAATGTTAAATTTATTTACTTTTTATCTGAAACTTGTTTAAATTATTATTTGATGCAATTAAATGCAACCATATCGTAAGATTCACGGAAAAAATAGTTCAGTAAAGTTTATAAAACTGTTCAAGAGTTAATTTAACTATTTTTTTCCGTATTTGTAAAAAATTACTCAAAGAAATATTCGATCATTTCAACTCCTGTTCAAATTAGTATCAATAATTATACTAAAGTTATACAAATACGCTATTGTCTCGGCGTATTTGCATTAGTTATTCGTTTTCTAAGGTTTTTTACTAACGATTTATTTATGGTCATTAAAGTTGTTGAGTCGCGTTGTCTATTCCTAATTAGAGAACAACGGCACCTTAAACCGATCTCGATTATTTCTGCCAGTGAGCGAATTCCCATGACGGTTCTCTGTGATTTTGCGGATGGAGAAAGGATTTCCCATCGGTAGTTCACTACGTGATACGATATTCCAAATGTACTCTCACGACTCGGAAAATTACAAGCTCTATGCACTTGTATTGGCTATTTAATTGCAGAGCATTAATCGCGATTTCAATGTCTTGTTAATTGTTTGTAATCGTAACAAAATCCGATGGAGGGCGTCTGCTTCTTGTTAGTAGCAGGATGCATTTGGCAAGAATTACATTACCAACAATAACAACAATCAAACGCCGTTACGCTAAAAATTTCACTGCTAAGATCTTTCTAAACGATGACTTTGATTGATGATTATTTCTTGTTTTCTATTTATTTATTTCATGATCCTTTGAATCCGGAAAAAGGGTTATCAGATTTGAATGCATTTTAGTAAACTTTATCAAAGCCAAAAAAGAAAGGTAAAGTTCATTAAGGTAGTTGATCGACGAAAATTATATCTCAGGTAAAAATAGATAATTTTGCTTTCAAGAATAGCAATATTATTATTGAAGGGCTATTTTGGAAGAGAAAAGATTAATTTCCATGAAAAAAATTTGAAATACAGAAAAATAATTTTATTAATAAATTTTATTTTTGCCCCAACTGTTTTTCTTATCGCTTCTTACCAAATTTTAAGAAATTATGCGATTCTAATAAATCATGTATCATTTTTTCAGAGAAAAGATTTCCCACAACTTCACCGTTTCTGATTTTTAAAAATAAATTCTTTAATGGCTGAAACCATTAGAAAAACATTTTCCAAAACGAAATTTTTATAAACAAATTGCTGAATTTGATAATAATTTATTCATTTTCGAAAATTCGAAATGGTTAAGTTGTAGGGAATTTTTTTCTTGAAGAAGTGATTTGTAATTTATAAAAATTGCATAATTTTTAAAAATTTGGTAAATGGTAATTTTCTGTATTTCAAATTTTTTTCATGGAAAATAGCCCTTCAATAATAATATTGCTATTCTTAAAAGCGAAATTATCTATTTTTGCCTGAGGTCTAATTTTCGTGGATCAACTACCTTAATGAAGCTGGTAATAGTGCAAGTCAGTTATTGTTTATAATTAAATATCTGTCGAGTCACTTACCACAGAATGGAAGCTCTCCTTGCCACTTCCCTCTGTTATTGCAGTGTAGCGATCCAGTTCTGAAATTATGTAACAACAAAACAAGGTTAATGATATCATAGTAAGACAGGTAAATTTTGAATAAAGTCAATCTCCCAGCTTCGTTGCAGGACATACAAATCATTAAAAAGACAAAAAATTTGAAAAATTTCACTGAGAATTTGAATCAATGAAATAGTTGGAAATAGGTTATTATTTCATTAGAAATCACTGATATTTTACTGAAAAATACTGAAATCCTCACTAAAGTTAATCAGTATAACTCAATCGATAAAACAGATTTTATAACAGTATCACAGTTTTTTACTGGAATACCAATAATTGTCAGTGAAATTTTTAGTGATGTGAAGGAGTAACTTATTTCTAGCTGTTTCATCAGTGAAATCTCACTCATTCAAATTCAGAAAGTTCTAGTACTTTTTTTCATTTTCTTAATGATTCTAAATTTTGAAAAATTTATTTCATTTTTTTCTTTTAAATTTTATAATCTTGTTTCTTTAGACAAAAGATTTCCAATCATTTAATTTTTCATTATTCAAAGCACCAAAGTTACAAATCTTTTTAGAAGATATTTCGTGAGATGCTTGAAATCCTTGCTAAATTAAACATTTAAGAATAATTGTGAAATTTAGAAAATTAAAAAGTAAAAACCTCTGAGGAATTTGTTAAGAATGTTGTTGCAGCACAAAAATTAAAAACCAGATAATCAACCAAAATTTTGTTGAATCAGACAAATTCTATTTTGTTCGCCAACTCTCTAAATCTGAATCAGTCAAATTTTTACTGATTGAACCAGTAATATGCCTTTTCACTAGATCATCAGTGCAAAAATATTTTTCACTATCAAATCAGTTAATTTTCACTGATTGAATCAATTAAAAAATATTTTTCACTGTTGAATCAGTTGCTTTTCACTGAAATAATCAGTGAAATTTAATTGATTTACAGTAACCTCTTTTTAGCTATTGCAATCAGTCAAATTTCACTGATAATCAGTAGATTTTGACTGATTTAAGTTTAGAGAGAAAAAAGTTTTGTACAATTAAGCAAGTGTTAAATCATTTTTCTGCGTTGCTAACAATAATATTAATTTAACTTCCACTCTTTAATCTTTACAACCACCAATTTTTAAAATTGCACCGTTAGTTTAAGTTAAAACTGTTGCATAAAGCTGTATTTTTTGCGGTTGCTAAAATACAAAGGAAGCTCGTTCGGGGTAGAGAAAGTTCAGAATTTTTCTATTAACAACAAAAGAATCGTCGTTGTGGTCGGCTGGTATTGATATTCATAACTGTGTAACTATATATAATGAAACCACATTGGCAACTTTGCGTGAAATCGTGCTTTTAACTTCCGGAGTGATTCGATAAATTCTTGAATAATAAAATCACAACCCTACATTTTCCATTTCAAGAAGCAGCATTCTTGCGAGTGATTTTCCAATTATTTATCATTAAATATCTAATTTAGAAGAAAGTAATTTTATAGAATAGAAACTTGATTTCACCAATTAAAGGAAGAAGAAAATTAACATGAGTTGGAAATTTACATTGTTACATTCACCAGAAATTTGTTGTAAGATTTATAATATTCTATTATAGAGCTTCTGAGTGAAGGTGAATTTCTATTTTAATATTTATTCAGTATTCTTTGATTAATTTTAAACTATCAATGACGCTTAATTAATAATTATGACTTTAGTTGATTTTTTTGAATTTCATTAAATACTCTTAAGTTCACTTTTAGTCTTGCAATTGTTAATTAAGTAAAATTGAATTTTAACTGTCTTAAAAATCTGAGATTTTGTTTAATTTGTTTTAATTAGAATAATTAATTTTTATAATCATACAATACAGAAGTTCCATGATTTACTGTCTTTTGAAAAATCGCTAATTAAACATATTTTAGAAATAATTCATTTCAGAACAAACGCAAATATATTTCGTTTTCATAAGAAAGATCATATAAAATATAACTCACGAGAGTAAACAAATTTATCCTCATTTAGGAAATTGATTCCGAGAGATCCTTGATTACTGAATCCAATCTAATTGCACCTAATCTAGATTGTTAGACATCATCAGGTTCCCGATTTTATTGCACATAACGTGACTTTCACGGAAATAATCGTGTGGCTCAGGTAAATCGTTATATTGATCTTCTAGATAAAAAGCCAAAAAAAGAGAGCAAAATATGATCGATGATCGTGATCCAATTTCTTTTTATAAAACTTACAGTTCTGTTGTTGCTTAGCTAGACTTGCTCGACTTCTTTATTTTAGACTTTCGAAAAAAATCTAAAGGATACCGCTATCTTCCGTCCACAGTAATTGCTATCTAGATTTCGAGATTACGGTAAAAGTTAAAGATAAAGAGTCTTACCCGAAGATCTCGTAACCTGCATCACAGGTGTAGGTAGCAAGGGTTCCTACTTTTAAGGTCTCATCGGATAAAGAAACCTTGGCGTTCATCGGAACTGCTGGCTGACCGCATTTCGTTCCTGAAACAAAAAATTACAAAAATCAGAAAACTGTAGATTTTTCTTGGTTACTCTCTAAATCTGAATCAGTCAAATTTTCACGTACTGAATCAGTGATTTGACTTTTTACTGTTAAATCAGTTAATTTCCACTGATTCATCAGAGACAAATATTTTTCACGGCCAAATCAGTTAATTTTCACTGATTGGATCAGAGAAATTTGACTGATTCACAGTAACCCTTTTTTAGCTATTTGAATTAGTCAAATTTCACTGATAATCAGTAGATTTTGATTGATTCAGATTTAGAGAGTTAGTGTAAATATATTATTTATTTGAATGCAAAAGATTTTTCCGACTAGATATATTTAGTTGCACAATTTATATTAAATATTGAAAATGTTTTATATTATTCTTAAAAAGAAAAATTTTCTTCAACTGAATGAAATCGGAAATTCGACTCATAATTTTTATTTCTTATGATGAATGAGGAAGAATCGGTTTTACGCAAAAAAATTTCTCGTGTTTTATTATGATTATATTTTTGTAAATTTTCATTCAAAGAAATACAAACTAGAGAATTTTCAAATCCGATAAGAATTGAATTTTAAAAGCTTCTTGATTTTCATGAATTTTATGAATTTTATTAAGTTTGTTTGTGAATGCAATGCAACTAAATTATAAAAAAATTTTAATTTAGCTTTATATGGTTTTAAAAACTTGGATTTTTTATCTTGACAACAATAATAAATTATAGGTGTGATCATTTTAAGAAATATCCAAATTTGTGAATCATTATTATTTCAATTATAAATATTAATTTCCATCTCTCACTTTATTCGAACTTTCTTGAAGAATAAAAGAACTCAATTTTTGTTTGTATTTTGAGAAAAAAATGAAGATTTATAAGTGTGATAATTTTAAAAAACATCCTAATTCAAACAATTCTAAGATAGTTAAAAAGATTGCAGAATTTTATAAGAGTTAGAAATGGAAATTATAAATTTAAAAAATTATATTTTGATTTGAGAAATTGTAAACTATAAAGTAGAATTGTAAATTGGAGATAAGATTCAACTGTAGTTCTCCATTTTTGTATAGGGAAATACTTCTTCAAAAAGTTCGATATTTATAAATTAATAATAATGTATAAAAGAACTTTCTTTGGTAAATCCTAAAATTTTTTAATAGAATCGCTAGACACATAAACTAGTTCTTTTTACTTTCAGATCAAGATTTTTTTAAATAAATCATACTATTTACAAATGAAATATATAAAAAGTTAAAATTCTTCAAAAATATTTATAGAAGAAAATTTCCTAATAGTCAATTTTGTAAAAGACGTAAACTTTTTTTGAACATAACTTTCATGTTTCTTCTGATATACTTCTTCAAGGACAGTGATAATTTTTTTAAGATTTAAATTTACCAGTGAGAAAAAAACGTCTCGCTTTGCTGAGAACAATGATGAGAATAAACCAGTCATGAACGAGAAATAAAAGTAGCTGCTAATTTATTTGTCATTGGGTTTGAAAAATTTCAGTATCTTCTCTGAAATTGTAACCATCGCTATTAGAAACAGTTATTATTCTCAAATTAGGCATTTAAGATCTTCATGATACTCATCCTGCATTCAATTATTGCTTTCTATAATTTCTAATTTAGTAGAATATTAAAAACTTTAAAAAGCTTTGGAACATAAAAAATATAATTATATATATTGCACAAATAAAATGTTCACTGAATACTCATAAAAATGAAGTATTGTTTAAAATTTAGTTTATTTTTTCCAAAATTTGTATTGAAGTGAAATTCTGTAAGTTTGAATTAATAAAATACTACTAATTCAGATAATTATTAATATCAATTCTGACTGACGCAATTAGTAGACGACTATTTCTTATTTAAATAAGTTGTTTTTTATTGGTTCAAGAAAATCAATCAAGAAAATTTTTGTTGGTCTAACTATAGTATTTTATTTATTTCAAATTAATTAGTTGAGTTTGAAATTTTAAATTCTTTAAATATTTTATTTATTATACGATTTTGTTTACTATACGAGCAACAAAATATACGATGAATAAATCATGATAAATATTTTCGCGAATTATAATTTGATATAATATTTAAAATATAATATTCGTAACTTTAGTACAAAAATATCTAACATTGTATTTTCCTTATCACAGTATTGTGTAATTTATTCAATTTAAAAAAGACCAAGAGTTTTTATCCTGAATTCAGTTTTGATAAAATACTCCTTTCAACGCTTTTATGATCCAAATTATCCACAGTTAGAATTATTTTGTAAAAAGATTAACAGCATCGTAAACTTTCTTCACGTGAAAGGAATAAGAGTCTGAGGACGTTGACACTTGGAAAAGTCATGTTTAGAGGTACTGATTAGATCTTCCCATGTATTTGTTCTCCGTCGTCGACACAACTTATCCAAAATAAGAATACAATATTATCATTTGAAAGATTGTAGCAGTTTTCGTGCTTTTGCATTGGAGACAAAAATTTTAATTACTCTTATGTATATTTCGCCAATTTCAGGTTTTCAAAACGTTTTGTTTTTCAGTTCATCCAAATCCTATATCCTTATATGGGAAACCATGCGGCAAACTATTTAGGAAAATTGTAGGAAACTATATTTTAATTTGCAGCTGTGTCATATATAGTTTTTCATATGGATTCCTATATATAGTTTCCTATAGCCATTTTTTTCATTTGATGATTATTTCTAGTATTGTAAGATATTAAAATTTTTAAAGTTGAAGTTGAATAAGAAATAAGGAACTTAAAATTACACAATTTTAAAATAATTATGAAATACAAAAAAAAACTGTATATAGGAAACTATATATTGATTTATTAATTTTAGTTATAATTTTTTATTTAATTGTTAAAGTTTTATTGAATATATTAATGACTTTGAAAAAACCAATTAATTGAAATTATTTGAACAATTTTTTTAGCTCTACCTTCTTTTAAAATTTTATATTTAATTGATGAAATATATTCTTCAAATTTTTTTGTAATATGTTTAGGTCATAAAAAATATTTATTAATTTTATTAATTTATATAAAAATATATTTATTAGAATAATTATAATATTTATAAATTTATCTTTAATGATATATTTATTAATTTATGTAGATAGTTTAATATTAAAACATTTTAATTTCATTATAAAAATAATTTTAATTTGTTTTTAAATATATTGAGATAAATTTAAAAATGTATAAAAAGGAAACCATATTTTTTGCGCTTAAATTATAATATAGTTTCTTATATAGTTTCTCACATAGATTTCCATATAGTTTCATACAAAATCACAAGCGTAGTTCTTCAGAATTACATAGCAATTCAGCAAAACTTATTTATTTGATAGATCTATAAATATTCATTTTTTAAGTGCAATTTTCATTGTTTGTTCGATAAGGTAGCAGCAGAAATATCGACAGGAAATTATTTACTTAGAATTCTCATAAAGAACTGGAAAATTATTTAAATTTTGCGTCTGGAAGTTTTGCTATGAAAATTCTATGATAAGTTGAGCTACTTGCCTATTCTAAGCTAGATGCAAAGAACATTTTTTTCAAATAATGCAAAAGCACTGGAAGCTTAAAATTGTTTGACAAGCTAAATGCCATAAAATGGAAGGAATTTTTAAATTTCATAATTGTTATTCAAGATATAAACAAGAAAAAATTTTGAAAAACATAAAAGTGCCTACCAAATTTCTTTAAATTCTTGATTTGAAGAAAATGGATTCTTCGACATCAATACTTTTTGCTGATTTAGGAATCAGTTTCTTATAATAAATTGATCCAGTTATGAAATTGAGAATCAAAAGATTTATATCACAATCATATTTTCTTTTTTTTTAACCTAAATCTTTCACATTCTTCAGACGTTCTTTAAAAGAAATGAACTCGATTTTTTTTGTACTTTTAGTTTGAAATGTGAAAAATGATTTAAAAAATTTAATTATCTATGTAGAAAAACTGCTTCAGGTTAAACAAAAAATACACTTTCCTAGCTAACAAGGTATCTTGAACTTAAAGGGTTAATAGAATTTTAAATTTATTGAATATCAGGAAAAATAGGAGACGAAAATTTCCCACTAGTTGAAAGACTGAATTTGGAAAGATTTAGATAATATAAGAAAAATACAAATTAATGTTAGTTAAAAGTCTAATTTCAGTTCAAAATATCTATTTGTTATTTTTCCAAAACCTTTATAATGAATAATATTATTTTATTCGAAATCACTGTACTTGATCTTTTGAGCCACTATAATTCCTAAAATATTTTTGGATTTGTACATGAATATAAATAACTTTTTAAAGATAAAAGTAGAGATTGAAAAATTGAGAATCCATATTGAAGTTCATCGACCGGCATCATGCGTCAGAATTTTTTCGGACGATTGATCATTTTGATCGATTCTAGTGATCGTGACCATCGACTTTTCGAGTCAAGTCATGAAGCAAGATCATCCGCGCTTGACTTTCGCGTTAAATGATCGTAAATTTTCTGTAAGTGGCTGAAGATCTTAAGTCATTGTCATTCCGGTTCTAATTAAAATAGGCTTCCTGTCTAGGTTGTTCTATAATGTCAATGTTATAATTTTTTTCATGTTTCATGCATTTTTTTGACATTTTTTTACTTTGAATAACTTTTTTGTTTTTTAACCAATTGTCAGGGTTCATTTTTATATTGTTCCTTACAATGTGTAGCTACTTTTTGAATATTGAAAGCCCTCTAGCTAAAAGAGTAACTCCAAATTTTTTTTTTAATATTTTGGGATATTTTTATTTATTTATTTTATTTTATTTGTAACTTTTTTTCAGTCATGTTACCTTATTTTCTATACCCAAAAAGTTGCTACACATTATAAGGAACAAAATAAAAAAAGAATCATGACAATTGGTTGAAAAACAAAAAAGTTATTCGAAGTAAAAAAATGGCAAAAAAATGCCCAAAAAACTCAACATTTTTAGTTTAAAAATACATAAAGGTGCTGGAATTTTTAAAAAACCCAAAATATTTTCTAAATTAAGGTACTAAACGTGAAAATAACTATATGGAAGGTCTAAACTCAAAAAATAAAAATAAAAATATTAAAGGTGGCGGATCAGAAAGGCAAGATAATATAATTGAAAAATACACACAGAAATTAATAGAGATCTATAATATCATATAATGAAAACAATACTCATTTCTAAAAAATGTTAGAAACTCATCTCCGTTCTTTAAATCATTTATTTTCTTCCAATCTTTTTTATATGTTTTTTAGAGTTAGGTAAAAAAGTGATTAAATGTTATTTCACGTAATTTTACCGAAATTGGAAGGATTTTTTTCCATTTCAAGGTAAGGAAAGACTTTTTGGATTTATAAAGTTTTTATAGGATAGTATGAAATGTTTATATATTTTAAGATTGCATACAATTTGAATAATTCCAAAGGATTACTATAACATGTCAATAAGTTTTTTCTATTTTAAGGTGTTTCATAAATTTTCATAAAATTGAACAAGATTTGTATAATTTTTTGACACTCATTTTCTTAGAAATTTTAAGTCATTTCAAGATATTTTAAGAAATTCAAGATATTTAATTATATTTCTCTTTTGAATTAGAAAAAATTTAATCAAATTTAAAAGTGACAAAACACATGTTGAGATTTTTGGATATTTTACATAATTTACAAAGCATTTGAAAAATTTTGTTTCGATATTTTTTAAAAATGCATAGAATTTCAAGACATTAATCAAGATTGTACCAGTTTTTAAGATTTTAAGTAATTTTACTCGGTTCCATGAGGTTTTATAGGATTTTTGAATATTTTATTGTAATTGACGAAATTTTAAGTGAAATATCTCATGGATATCTAAAATTTCACAGAAAATCACGGAATTTAATAGAAGAATATATACTATTTTTCTCAAATTTATATTATTCTTAGATCATTTCATAAAATTGTTAGAATAATATATTTTGTGATTATTATTATTATCTTTACTAAGTAAGAAAACAATTTTATTATTTCTATTGAATTTCCATTAAATTCTTTCATAATACTGTGCGTATAATTGAGCTCATACTTATATAATATGAATGTACTTTTGTTCAAGACTTAAATGAACGGAATGCATTTAGTTATATATGTCTTGAAAAGCAAATATTTCGTTTTTGAGTTTACATATAATTTCGCGTCTATACAAATACGGAAACAAGGAAATAGCATAAAGTGCTATTTTAAATTGCCAGCTCGATTTATGAAGGACAAAATAATGAATATGACATTTTATTTTTGCAAATGTTTCCATTCATCTACTAAAAAATGTAACAAAATGGTAAATAGTGCAATGCGAGTCTAAGACTTGCAGAAATAAAATGTATTATATACATACATTTTGTCCTTCAAAGATTGAGCTAGAAATTGAAAGTAGGACTTTTTACTATTTTCTTTTTTGCATGAAGGAATCTCCTATCACTATATTTGCATTCACTCATCATAAACAACTTTAGTTACAAATCACAAACGCACTCCTTAGGCGTTTAGCCTTGGTCGAAATCCCACGCTGGTAGCATTATTCGAATTCCATTTTCCTCATGGACATCTGTATTGTAGAAAATTAGCAAATTGTTAAACAAATCCATTTGAAAATCTCCAAAATTGGACGGTCCACTTGGTTTATTACGCAGTGTTGAATTCTTTTGGTGATGAAACGAACAGTTTTGCTTTGAAATATAAAAATGGCATTCAACAATGCAGTAATTATGCAACGCAACTTATGTGTTTACTACAATCAAGTATCATTATTTTCTGATTATATGTTGTGTTTATTGGCATGATGAATACGTTACTTTCTTAAGTAACCTAACGCTATTTGAGAATTACAGAAAATTATAATCTCCTGGGGTGTAAAGATTTAGGAATTTATAAGAGGCTTTTCCTGCTCACAAAACAGTAAAACCTGTGGCTTAGCTTTCAATGTTGCAGATTAATTACTTTATTTCATAAACTTTAGTTTGAAAAATTTACCATTCATCTCTATATCTAAGAAAAAAGATAATAGTAAATTGCACAATGCCAATGGTACACTGAAAAAAAAAATTCGACGATACAGACATAATTGTGGTTCCTTGACCTATATTATATTGGAGATTTACCGAAAACCAAGGTTTGTTTGTATTAGTTCAGCCTGTATGTGTATTCCAAACATATGAATTACTATTGCAGCAATATTTTTGATTAACTGTCAAATATATTTTGTTGAATTACTTAAAAACAATCAGCTATATTTGTATGGCTGATAAATCCCAAGCATTTCTTTCAGTGTAATGCTCACAAAAATAAAATGTATTATTTATTTTACAGCACGAAAAAAATAAATTGACGAAAATATTGGGAAATATTGGGAAAAAGATTAAGTTGAATCAAGAAAATTCTTTGATGAGTAAAATTTGGTTGAGAATTTTCTTTATATTCAAACATATCTGTGTATTTCTTAAATCTTTTATATACAATATATTGACAGAAATTACTTTGCTTTTTTAAATAAAAAGAATTTTCAGTGTGGAAAATAAATGACTTTTTGAATTAAAGGGAAATTAGTTTTATTCTAAACATTAGTTTCGTTGAATCTAAATAATAGATTTTGAAACCAAACGAATTATATCAACAAAGAATTTTTTGATATACAGTTAATTAAAAAGATTTTTGATTCAAAGAAATTTTTTTCTGTTTTAAGATTCATATTTGTTCAAATGGTAGAAAACTTAGAATCAAAAAAAAATTTATAATTCAAAGGAATTAGTTTGACTGATTGTCAAAAAAATGTTACTTTATAGACCCACTGATAAAATCTCGACGCTTTGAGACCCTCTGAGTGAAAAAATATACAAGATACGGAAAAAATGTTAAAAAAAAAAATTTTTTAAATAAATAAAAGATATCAAAGTTTGCTGATGACCATTTTTTATAGGACTTATATCTTTTGTTTATTAATGAGAAATGCTATTAAGAATAAAAACTTTTGGTTTTCAAAAAAACTAAACGAGTTACGAAAAGATTTTGGGGACAAAATTGTTCATCTCAAGAATATATACAAATTTACTCCTGATTATTTTTTAATCGGACACGTAATTTTCGTTTTATTCGTGAAAAACGTTATCAAAAATGAAAAATTCGATTTTCACGCCAAAATATATCAGATACAGAAAACATGTTAAATAGAATAATTTTTTATTTTGAAAAGATCTACAATTTTGCTGTTGACTATTTTTTTATAGGATTTATACCTTTTCTTTTATTTATCAAAAACGTTTTTATAAAAATCCAAAATTCAATTTTCCCCCAAAATATGCGAGATAAAGAAAAAATGTTAAGAAACAATATTTTTTAATTTCAAATCATTTACAACTTCGTTCTCCAATATTTTTTCATAGTAGTTATGTCTTTCCTTTCATTCATGAAAAACGTTTTTATAAAAATCAAAAATTCAATTTTTCTGCCAAAATATACAAGATACAGAAAAAACGTCAAGAAACAACATTTTATAATTTAAAAAGATCTACAACTTTGCTGTTGGCTATTTTTTTATAGGAGTTATATCTTCCCTTTCATTCATTATATTATATTATATAATATATAGATATTATATATATATAGAATATATAATATATAGAAAAAATCTTAGAAAACAAAATTTTTTACTTTAAAAAGTTCTACAAGTTTGGTGCCTACCAATTTTTCACAGGAGTTATATCTTTTGTTTATTAATGAAAAATATTATTTAAAAAAATACTTCGGAGCGCGAAGGGCGACGATCGAACCGCTCTTTCGTATTTAAATGCAAGTATGACTTTAATAGACATAAAATAAAAATCGACCGCGAGTATTACCATGAGAATGTGTTCCTGCAGGCCAGACGAGCCTAAGTAAATGGAATTTCCTTTTTCACTTGAAATCGAAAACAAATTTAGTAATTTGTATGAAAAGGACATAGAACATCGAGCGCGATGTGAATGTCTCCACAAAGCGGGCAATTTTTTTTTACTATTTGTACGGAAGTGTGGACTCGTCCCACTTATTTAGTATTTGCATTTTCCGAGATCTGTACTGAACTTGCAAACAGCTACGCGTGCAGTAATTGCACGTAACATTGTTTGTGTATGGAAACGCGAATGTAACATCGCGGCCAACCATACGCGATAAGTGAATTTTTTCACCCGAGAGAAAGTCCCTCAAGTGCAGAGGAGGATGGAAATCGAGGCACGCGTCTGGACGTAATTTATATGTATTATAAATGAGGTCGACGTCTATGTGGAATAGAGATGGGCAACTAGTATTGTAACTATCAAGGAGATATCAAGTATTTTTATGGTTGATTCACCTTACAAAGAAGCCTAAGGGGCCCTTCTCTTCAGATGCGAATTCCTATCGCACATGTATCTTTACAAAAACTTTGTACACATAGTTTACCTCGATGCTGTGATTGAAATTACTATTTACTATGATTTTAAAATCATTAAGATTCACAGTTGCGCATAAAGTTGCGCATGCGAAAAATTACTACCACACTCTCTAAAAAGTGACTTTTCTCTGAAAACCAATGAAAAGTCACTGATTGATCAGTCAGAAGTAGATCACTGATTTAACTTCAGTGAGAATTTCACTGATTCAGATTTAGAGAGCACAGAGAAAACTTCTATTCAAATTTCTAAAATCGTTTGGTGCTCCTTTTCTTAATTCAAAATAAAGATTTGTTTATGTTATAAAAAAATGTTTTATTCGAAAAATAACGAATTTGAATAGAACAAATAGAACAAATTTGTTGTTTGATTTAAAAAAAAATTATTTTCATTCAAGCAATGTAACTTTTTCGATAATACAGTTATTTCTTTGATTAGTAAATTTTATTTTAATGTGAAAATATTTTTTCTGAGTGCAAGAAGCTTTGTTTGGGAAAATAATACTCTAAATTTTCAAATTTTGTATTATTCTTAGAAATATTGAGGATTTTCGTGAAGAATAAAAGTTTTACTCTTTAAATATGAAACAGTGAAAATCTACTGATTATCAATCAAATTTGATTAATTTAAATAGCTGAAAAGAGGTGACTGTGAATCAGTAACAATTTAACTGATTAGTGAAAAGGCAAATCACTGATTCAATCAGTGAAAATTTGACTGATTCGGATTTATAGAGTAAGACAAACAAATGTAAAGTTTCTAGAACCAGTCAAAAGGTATTAAAATTCTTTAAATTTATTAAAATTAAAATAAAAGGTATAAAAAACTAGTAAAATAAAGAATAAATCATAAATTGTCTAACACAAAATTTGATGATTGAAAGCAATTGTAAGAGTTTCTAAAAGATTCGATTTTTAAAATAATTAAAAAGTATTCAAGTTAATTTCCTTTCTGATATTTAAATGTTTAATTAATTACATTCGTTATTTCTACAGGCGATTCAAGGAAAAGCAATCAAAATATGAATTATAAAGGGTTTCCCAATAAGGGTGATATGTTTTGAAATTGAAAAAAAAACACTGAATATTCATTCGGAATTGATCGAAATCTTTTTTATTATATTGGATATTCTATGCCATTTATGATTTAAACAATATATCGGCCAAATGTCCCCCGAGACTTGAGCCAAAAATGCGCCTCATCAGAAAAGATGATTTTTTGATGAAAATTGGGATCATTTTCAATTGATTCCAGAGCCCAATCCGCGAACTCCCGACGCAAACGATGGTCATTAGGCTTCAGTTCTTGGGCCAGAATCATCTTATAGGGATGCAGGCTAAGATCCAATCGCAAAATACGCCAGGTAGTCATCCTGGACAGGCCCAATTCCTGAGATCGGCGTGGCACGGACAATTCACGGTTTTCCTCGATACTGGCCTGTACGGCGGCTATATTTTGTGTAGAACGTGCGGTACGCATACGATTTTTAGGCTTAGTATCCAATAGAGTAAATTCACTCTCCAACTTATCGATTATTCGACGAATTGAGAGCGCGGATGGAGCAGAATGACGACCATATTTTGCACGATATGCTCTTTGAACACCGACAAAACTTCTCGAATTTTGATAAAATAATTGGACAATTTCCAAACGTTGTGGAAGCGTGAAACTACTCATGATTAAATGGCAAACCTTACTGATGACAACTGACAGCAGACGTCAAAAATTTCAGTTCAAATGAGCCCGATAGGGACATTCAAAATCATATCACCCCTATTGGGAAACCCTTTACATTGTAAAAATAATATTTGTCTATAAAATCATGGTATTCAAGTTTTTCTGCTTTGTTCAAACTCCACGAATAAATTTAGCATTTGGAACGAAAAGTTACTACTTTGTTTCCAGAATGTAAATTGCGAATCGAGATGTGATCTCGCCGATTATTTCGAACGAGGACGCAAGGCTCGGGCTTCACTCTCTGGACGACTTCCGGTCTTAAAGTCAAGGACGATTGAAGGTAGATCACCTTGGATATTATTGTAAGGATGGGGTTCTTTCTGGTTAGTTTAATATTTTTTCCTTTATCCCAGAATATATATACTTTGAACAAAATTTCATGTTCCAGTGTATACATTTTACTTAATTAAGCCACAAAAGTTCAAATAAACTTTTTAACTGGCAGCAAATCTGGATTTCTTCGATAAAAAATCCTCAAACTTAATTTCATTTCAAAACTTTCCGTTCTCACGAAAATATGTATTGCTAATCAAAAACTACTTCCTTAATTTCTGTGAATTTGCTAATTAGGCATCAGAACATTAAATTACCGAAGCCTATAAATTTCGTTATGAACAATGTTTCTTCATTGTGAACATTCTGAGAGAATTCAGCTCGTAATTAATATAAACGTCATCCCACAATAGATTCTCGGTTTTAATTTTATTAATTAAAAGTTTAAAAAGTCGCATTATACACTTTCACACTATACGCGATTCACATTCTCTTGATTTCAGATAAGGAATCAAGTTTTCTTCTTTGGAAACTTCACCAAACGAGTATAATCTCGTATCCATGTAATGACGAACACTGATTCTATTACCAAATTTTTGTAATCACGTTCAATTGACTCCAAAATTCATATTAACATACACTGTTGAAAATTTCTACCGTAATATCCCGAAACACGTGATTTATCCAGTTACAATTTCGTAAAATCTGTAATATTTATTAACAAACCTTTTATATTTGCAAAATAGCGGTCAATCGTACTGAAATATCAATTAAATTTACATAAATTTTGTGCTCTCACTATTTCAACTAATGACCTCTGTAAATGTTACAGATTTTTTTTTCTCTGTGTACCATCTGACCAATTTAAATATCATGCATCTTAAAAATTTTGTTACTAATAGTGATGTTTCCATATTATTATTATGTGTTAATGTTACTTTTGGAGTCAATTGTAAGTGATTACACGAATTTGGTAAATAATATTTAAATTCGTTAGATGGTACACAGGGAAAAAACATCTGTAATATTCATAGAGGCCATGAGTTAAAATAGTGAGAGTATAAAATTTATGTAAATTTAACAGGTATTTCAGTACAATTGACTGCTTTTTCGCATATATAAAAGATTTTTCTATAAATATTACAGAAATGCCTCTTAATTTCACAGAATAAAGAATTTTCTTCAAAACTGCAATTTGACATCAGGCACTTTTGTAATATTTATCGACAAATCTCTTATATTTGCAGGAAACCAGTCAATTGTACTGAAATATCAGTTAAATTTAGATAAATTTTGTGCCCTAACTCTTTTAACTTATGACCTCAGTAAATATTACAGATGTTTTTTCTCTGCGTACCATATGACCAATTTAAATATCATTCATCTTAAAAATTTTGCCACTAATAGTGATGTTTTCATATTATTATTATATCTTAATGTTACTTTTGGAGTCAATTGAAAGTGATGACACGAATTTGGTAAATAATATTTAAATTCGTCAGATGGAACACAGGGAGAAAACATCTGTAACATTTATAGAGGTCATAAGTTAAAATATAGTGAGAGCACAAAATTTATGTAAATTTATCTGATATTTCAGTACAATTGACCGCATTTTTGTAGACATGAGAGATTCGTCAATAAATATTACAAAAATGCCTGTTAAATTCACAGAATAAAGAATTAATAAAATAAATAATTTTAGGAACTTCTGTAATATTTATAAACAAACCTTTTATATTTGCAAAATAGCGATCAATTGTACTGAAATATCTGATAAATCCACATAAATTTTGTGCTTATGACCTCTGTAGATGTTACACATGTTTTTTCTCTATGTACCATCTGACGAATTTAACACGTTGAATGCCACGGGGGTCACCGGTGACCGGCACTCAACTTGGCAGAGACGCCATGCGGGCCACCCCGGTGACCGGCGTGCCCAGATTGATAGAAATATACACTGTAAAAAATTTTTCGGAAATTTTTCCGAAAATAGTTGGACAGCTTAAAATACATATGAGTCGTAAATTTGTCCGAAGATATAGTCAGAAATATTCCCGAAATAGAACTGGAAATAGTTCCTACTATTTGGTTGGAGAAATATTCAGTTTACTAGGAAAAATTGATATGTTTCATAATTTAAGTGGAAAAAGGTCTAAAAAAAGTGAAAAAATTTCCGTTTTTGTGGAATAATTTCCGCATTCCATGGGAAAAATTTCCTACTATTTAGGAGATTTATGAAATGTTCTCACCTTTTTGATATACAAGTATTTCCAAATAGTTCGGAAATAAGTCCGAAAATTCGGTCAATTTTCCTCAAATCTATGAAATATCTCCACTTTCTGTCGCAAAATCTATGCTTCCTAAGGATTTAGGAAAAATTTCCTAATACATAATAGGAAAATTTACCGATATTTTTTACAGTGTATAAAATTGGCGTGGCATTCAACGTGCACTGTAAAAAATTTTTTGGGAAAAATTCCCCAAAATGTTAGTAACGCAAATTACACCAAAATTAGTGAATTTTCCCCAAAACATTTGGGGAAATTTTCCCCAACATATTTTGGGGAATATTTTCCCCAAAAATTTAGGGAATATTTTCCCCAAATATTTTATGAAATATATTCCCCAAACATTTTAGGGAATATTTCCCCAAATACTTTGGGGAATATTTCCTAAAATTGGGAATTTTCCAAAACTATTGTGGAAACTTCCTCCACATATTTTTGGGGAATATTCCCCAAAAATTAGGAATTTTCTTAAATATTTGGGGAATATTTCCTTGAAATTGGGAATTTTCCAAGTATATTGTGGAAACTTCCTCCGCATTTTTTTGGGGAATTTTCCCCAAAAATTAGGAATTTTCCTCAATATTTGGGGAATATTACTTAAAAATTGGGAATTTTCCAAAATTATTGTGGAAATTTCCTCTACATATTTTTTGGGGGTATTCCCCAAAAACTGGGAATTTCCCAAAATATTTGGGGAATATTGTCTAAAAATTGGGAATTTTCCAAGATATTTTTAAGAAAATATCCTCTATAATTTAGGTGAGAAATAAAAATACGAATTTAAAAAATTTTTTCATAAATTATAAAGTTTATTTTGTTTACTTATACATCTTATTTAAAATTAAAGTCGAAAGCGTCTTTTTTCCGCAGAAGGATTTTCAAATTCTTTAAATATACATATTATTATTATTGAAAACAAAAATCAAATTATAAATTGTTGCTGAAGCCTACAACATTTTCTATTAATTTCCCTGCCTTGTCATCTCTGGCTAATTTTTGGTACTTCCCACTTCTTTTGTGTCCTTGGATGGGATTGCTGTCTAAGAGCATACTGCAAAACAGAAGAGAAAGATTAATTAATGCTTTAAATTGAAAAATTTAAGAATAAATAAAAATGCATTTTGTATACTTGAACCTTGCAAAAATCTGCAAAAATTCTGTTTCAATCATCGATAGGTAACTAATGAATAGAATAATTCAAAAGAGTGGTCGCGCAATTCAAACATGAACAAAATTGCGTGCAAAAATTTTCGCAATTTTTTGCATCGCGAATTATGCATGAAAAGATCTGCAAACATTTACAAATATGTCTTCTATTGGAAAAAACAACCCTGATTTTTTTCAAAATTTTCCTATGATTAGTTTAGCTAAAAAAAGAAAAAAACGAAAATGGTCAAATTCGCCATTACTCATTTAAAATGGCAGATAATGATCTGAAAATTTGGCAAAATAATCTCTTGCCCAACCCCTTCTATATGGTTGATGCGAAATTTGATTTGGTCTTAAGGCCAATTTCACATGGAAACCCGGCTATGCCCTTTGTACGAAAAACAGCGAGTTGATTGTAAAAAATCGATTAATAATATTTAAAGAATTTGAAAATCTTTCTGTGGAAAAAAGGACGCTTTCGACTGCGCTGGGATTCGAGCCCAGGTCTTTCGATCGGTCAAACTCACCTAATTAATTTTAATTTATTAATATTACATCAAATAAAATTTGAAGCTCCGCAATATTTTTAAAATATATCATTTATATTTATATATCAATTTAAAAAAATATTTAAAACTCACCTTTGACGTTAACTCTGGAACTCTGGAACTCTTTGTTCGTTCACTCGTTTCAGATACACTTATGGATACACTTTTTGTGAGGGTTGAAATTAAAATGATGGAAAATAAAGGTCATGCTGGAAGAAAATTTGCTTGGGAAATTCCGGTTGTAAAACTATCGGCACATAATGCTGATGGGTACAATCTGCAGTGCGGGATTCATGGGAGAGTTGAAGGGGCTCCGAAATATACTGACGGATTCTGCATGTAAAGCTTAGGACAGGTTACAAAAATATTTTTGTTTTAATAGTTTTCAAAAATTCTGTTTAGAGTTATAGATTCTTTGCAAATAGGTCTACCAATAAGTCCCAACACATTTTGTTCTAAAATCAAAATTCGAAAAACTATGGCACTTCAAAGTTTTTAAATTTTTTTCGAAAATCTCATTTTTGGGAGTTTTAAAAATTATGTTTAGAATTCTAGATTCTTTGCAAATAGGTCTACAAATAAGTCCCAACACATTTTGTTCTTAAATCAAAATTCGAAAAACTATGGCACTTCAAAGTTTTTTAAATTTTTTCGAAAATTTCATGTTTGAGGGTTTCAAGAATTCTGTTTAGAGTTCTAGATTCTTTGAAAATATTTCTACAAATAAGTCTCAACACATTTTGTTCTTAAATCAAAATTCGAAAAACTATGACACTTCAAAGTTTTTAAAATTTTTTCGAAAATTGCATGTTTAAGGGTTTTAAGAATTCTGTTTAGAGTTATAGATTCTCTGCAAATAGTTCTACAAATAAATCCAAACACATTTTGTTCTAAAATCAAAATTCAAAAAACTATGGCAATCCAAAGTTTTTAAATTTTTTTCGAAAATCTCATTTTTGGAAGTTTTAAGAATTTTGTTTAGAGTTCTGAATTCTTCTCAAATAGTACTACAAATAAATCCATACACATTTTGTTCTAAAATCAAAATTAGAAAATCAAAGTTTTTAAAATTTTTTCGAAAATTTCATGTTTTTGAAAAAAATCCTTAAATGCATTTGGAGAAATTCCCGAAATCACATGAAGTTTACTTAATTCCCTAATTTTTAAAGAAATTTTTTTTTAATTTATCGTAAATTTTTTTAATTTTTCCGTAAAAACACAACATGGTTAGGGAAAATTCCCCAAAATATAAGTGATTTACTTATTCACTAAATTTTTGGGGAATATTCCCTACTTGTTCTGGAATTTTACCATTTTTTGGGTGAAAATTCCCCGATTTATTGGGGAAAAGTATTTTCACCCTAAAATATGGAATTTTCCCCAATAATTGGTGGGGAAAATTCCCCAAATTTTTTACAGTGTGTTGAATATCATTCACCTTGAAAATGTTGCCACTATAGTGATGTTTTCATATTATTATTATATCTTAATTTTACTTTTGGTGTCAATTGAAAGTGATTACACGAATTTGGTAAATAATATTTAAATTCGTCAGATGGTAGACAGGGAGAAAACATCTGTAACATTTATAGAGGTCATAAGTTAAAATAGTGAGAGCACAAAATTTATGTAAATTTATCAGATATTTCAGTATGATTGACTGCTTTTTTGCAAATATAAGAGATTTTTCTATAAATATTACAGAAATGCCTCTTAATTTTACAGAATAAAGAATTTTCTTCAAAACTGCAATTTAACATCAGGCACTTTTGTAATATTTATCAACAAATCTCTTATATTTGCAGGAAACCAGTCAATTGTACTGAAATATCTGATAAATTTACATAAATTTTGTGCTCTCACTATTTTAACTTATGATTTCTCTATTAAACGTCCTTTACATGTGATGGAAGTTTTATTCAGTAACGTATATTAAAATTAAAATTTCTTTCGTCTTAAAAAACATAAACTTTAATTTTACTTTTAATACACATGTGTACATATTTTAATAATGTTTGTTAATTTTAATATATTTTGATTGAAAATTTATTAAATTTAATATTAATCTATATTAGTTTCTCATAATATATAAATCTATTAATTTTAATTTTCCACCTGTGTATCAAAGTCTATTAAAAATAATAAGATTCTTAACAATTCATTTGACGAATTTAAATATCATTCACCTTGAAAATTTTGCCACTAATAGTGATGTTTTCATCATATTATTATATCTTAATGTTACTTTTGGAGCCAATTGAAAGTGATTACACAAATTTGGTAAGAGGCTCAGTGTTAATAATTTAATGGATACGTAACAGATTTTTTTTCTCCGTATTCGAACGATCAATTATAACTGAAACGAATGTAATAAAGAAGTCACAGTTAAAATTACTGACAGCATGATGTGTCATCTGGGTGATATCTAGATGCAATTTATTCATTATATGCATAAGTGGGTCTCATTATACTTTCATGATGCATGTTAATGAGTAATACGTGTGTAGTAAATTGTCAGTACCGTGTGTAACCTAGAAAATAGGGAGACGGATTGATCCCGTTCCTGACAAAATGATTTAAAATGATATTGAGTTCCTCTTTTTTAGTACCGGTATTCCTTATTCGAAACACCGTCTTGAAGTACCGTTATTTCGACTTTGACGTTTTGTAGCCGAGTGACCCAGACTTACAGGATGAAGAGCGAATGCCAAAGGCCTAAAGCCTAAAGGGTATGAGCAACCAAGTCATCGACCAGTTTTTACGTGGGTTTTAACTTGCTTTGGTATCCAGATAACGGGGAACTCAACAATAAATACATATGTACTAACTCCAGCAGGATCCTGAACTATCAATAAAATCCTTACATTTGTGATCTAAACGACTGAACAAATTTAAAGCCAAGGATCAACCAAACCACGTGACTAAAATATTTACTACTGGAAGTTTTGGTATTAAATTCAGGGCCGGCTTTGCTATATAGGCGACCTAGGGCGTCAAAATTTAGGGGTGGAAAAGTCGGGGTGAAATTTTCATTTTTATAACGAGAAATCGATGGAAAAAATATAAAATATTCATCTCTTATTTTAAATTTACCACAAAAAAAACTTGTGATTATCCAATTAAGATAGATTGTACTCTCTAAATATGAATCAGTCAAATTTTCACTGATTAAATCAGTGATTTGCCTTTTCACTTATTCACCAGTGAAAAAATATTTTTCACTGTTATATTAGTTAATTTTCACTGATCGAATCAGTAAGAAAAATATATTTGACTGTTAAATCAGTTAATTTTCACTTAATTAATCAGTCAAATTTCACTGATAATCAGTAGATTTTGACTGATTCAGCTTTAAAGAGTAGCAAGTATTTGCATTGTAATTTCGTTACTACAAAAGAGTGTAATTGATTATATTTTTCCAAATATGTAATGGCTTAATTTTAGGTTACAATTGTGTGAGATTAAAAAATTATGTTGATTCAACTGGAAAATCTTGATTTTTATTAATTTCGTCGCGGAAATATAATTCCAGATTGCTTAATATAGAAATAAATTAATCTAACTTCAGATTGAAGGGGCGGAAATATTTATTCTGCCTAGGGCGAAAAATTTTCTCAAGCCAGCTCTGATTAAATTTATTAAATATATGAAGTCTTTTGCATATACAGTAAATGAAATTTAATATGCATTGAGGCAAGAGGATATTTTCTAGATTCTTTGATAACTCGTAAATTATTAAAACTGGTAGATGATATTTATAATCAATTTAATCATTAATTTTACCTAACTTTCTTGCTAATTATGTCGGAAATTTCTCTGAATTTGAAAATTCATAATGTGCATGAGTGCTTATAGATTAGCTTACAAATTTTTTAAATACTTAGATATTATAAATAGTTTTAAAATGAATCTGTAACGAAATGAAATAATCTAATTTATTATTTACAACCTAAATTTATTGTAAAAATAAATTTGTATTTGTGTATAATCAAATTACATAAATTGTTAATTTTGCAATATTAAATTTAATACATTAATATATATTAAACTTAATATACCAATGAATTTTTTACAAATGATATACAAAAAATTTTTATTTCATAGACAAATATGTATGGAATTTACCATAATAATATTTTTAACAGTCTATGTTGATTTATTTATGCAAAATAACTTTTTACAATTACAAAATATCTTTCCCAAAATTTGGGAACATAATAAACGGAAAAAAATATTTGTCAAAAATTACCAAACTATTTGGAAACGAATGATGAATTCTGAAGCTACGTATTTTTTTTTAATAATTCAACATTTATTAGGATTTCTATTATAGAAAACGCTAAATTACTGATGAAAATTCCCATTTAGATGGTAAAATAAATTGAAATTTGTAATTTTTTAATTTGTATGAAAATTTCAAATGAAATCTTCAGTCTTTTTACTTCATCAATTTTTAATGCAGCAATGATTTTATTTTTTAAGGTAGTTGCCTTTCGAATAAAGAGGTCTTGTAGGAAAATATTTGATTGTATATTTAAAAATTCCAGTATTATTATTAACGATGCCTTTGAAGAAAGAACAAATTATTTTCCATGAACAAATTTTGAACATGTAAAAATTATTCATTTTAAAACTTTTATTTTTAACTGAACTTTTTTGATATTGGTAAACACCTATTTTTTTAAATGATGTCTAACGATGGGCTTCCTATCCTTCATTTTCACTAATATTAATGATTGCTATTAATGATTTAAATTCCTGATATTCACCCCCAAAATCGAGAAAATTGGTTAAAATCACACTTTAGGAAAATTATCTCATTTGAAGAATTTCTTGAAATATTTAAATGAAAGCCAAAAAAATGTAACCCAATAATAATCTTAATTGAATTTTAATTTACACCTGCGATTCATTTATTGCAGCTCAAACTGAAATTTCAGTTGCATAATCACGTGTGCCTTAAAATTCAAGCAAGTTTTTATGAACGTTTATTAAAATCGAGATTGCTTGCGCAAATAGACATTATTATATTACATTATAATTAGCAAGCATACACTGTTAGGAATGTTCGGAAATTTACAAAATTTTTATGTTCCATAGGTAACGTAAAATTTGACGGCATTTATGATGTTTTGAGCAAAAGTATCTTAAAATTGCAAAAATTGGCCTGAATTTTCTAAAATTTTTCTTAATATTAGGAAACTTGACTGAAATTTCATGAAATTTAAATTAAAACTACCAAACTGTAATAGAATTTTTATAAAATTTATCCTAAAATTACGAAACTGTAACAAAATTTCCAGTTACATGTAACTGCATAAAACTTCAGTTACCCACTCTCTAAAACTGAATCAGTTAATTTTCACTGATTCATCAGTGAAAAAAATATTTTTCACTGTCAAATCAGTCAATTTGCACTGAAATAATCAGTGAAATTTGATTGATTTACAGTAACCTCTCTTTAGCTATTTGAATCAGTCAAATTTCACTGATAATCAGTAGTTTTTGACTGATTCAAATTTAGAGAGCAAAACGTAAAATTATTCCTGTTAAAAGTTTCAGAATTTGCAGATACAAGTATCAGAATATTTAACATTTTGTACCTGAAAATTAAGAAATCGTTTATTAAATTTACTAAAAAGTAACTAAAATTTCTGAAATTCTATTTTAATTTTACGAAACTGTAACTGAATAAAACTCCAGTCACGTGTTTCGGGATGTTACGGTAAAAATTTCTAACAGTGTCGTTTACGAAAAAATAATTAACCAACGAAACAATATTGCAATTACCATTATACCGATACAACTAACCGATATTAAAGTCTTTTTCTCTTATTTTTCTTTTTTCTCACCCTCTAAATCTGAATCATTCATAATCTACTGATCATCAGTGAAATTTGACTGATTCCAATAGTCAAAAAAAGGTTACTGTGAATCAGTCAAATTTCACTGCTTCAATCTGTGAAAAATATCTGATTTAAAGTACAAAATACTTTTCCGCCGATGAATCAGTGAAAAAGGCAAATCACTGATTCAATCAGTGAAAATTCGACTGATTCAGATTTAAAGAGCAGACTATAAAAAGTAAACCTTTTTCTAAATCAAAGGGGTAAAGTTCTAAGTGTCGATAATATAATGATTAAATGATATTATGTCCATAAAAATCATGAATGCAATTAACTCTAGTATTTAGAACTAAATGCATGTAAGGAACATTTTCTACTTTCGCCAGTTTTATGCAACAATGATCTCGTCGAAGTAAAAAGAGGCGTACTCAGATATCTAGTGACCTGCGATTCACGATTCCATCAATATACGTATTTATACAATGTGCAAAACATTTGTATTTGTATTTGCATGTGTGATTTTATATATATGTATGCAGGTTTGTTTCTATTTGATTTTGTGTTGGTGTGCAGGGGCGATTGTCCAGGAAGGTAGAAAGTAGGTGTGGCTGCGATATATCGCATGATCGAGGTCGATACACCGAGGATACTTGATATCGTCGGAACTAAAAAGGCGTTCGACCGAGTTGCTTATTTATACTTATATTATGCCTTATAGATTTATTCTATACCTTTAAACAGTGCACGGAAGATCAAGTACGAGTACCAATATAAGGTACGCAGCAAGTAATCCAGCAACGCTCCAGAACACCTTGCAATTCGTTTCTATCGATTATATCTGCATATCTCATGGTATATATATTATATATATACGATTTATCGATGGATATTATATATTATAATTATATAAATAAAAAATTAAAAAATTAAATTAAATTAAATTAAAAATTAAATTGAAAAATTATATTATATATATAAAATTAATATAATATAATTATAATATATATATATATATATAATTATATAGAAAAAACCACACGGAGAAAAAATATATCACGATTTAAGGGGATCCGCCACTTTTAATATTTTTATTTTTTGAATTTAGACCTTCCATGTAATTTTTTTATGTTTAGTACCTTTATTTAGAAAGGTTTTGGAGTTTTTTGTAACTTCCAGCACCCTTATGTATTTTTAAACTAAGAATTTTGAGTTTTTTGGGCATTTAATAATTAAAATGGTAGATTGTATTGACCCTTGATTTAATTCATAATACTTGGTACGTTTGCATTGCCTTTTTGTATAATACGTTAAGTACTCTAGTTATTCCGAGAAAATATGTGAAATTATTGACAGCATCCTTTTTGTATTTTCTAGATTTTAATAAATATCACTGATGAGGGCTCCGATCAGAGCCGAAACGTCTGATTAAATAGACTTTTTCATTTATGGATCCTAAAGCCAATGCAAACGTACCAAGTATTTTTGGGCATTTTTTTGACATTTTTTGACTTTAAATAACTCTTTTGTTTTTTAACCAATTGTCATCATTCTTTTTTATCTTGCTCCTTACAATGTGTAGCAACTTTTTGGTATGAAAAGGACTCTACCTAATAAAATAACTTCAAAAAAGTTTTTTTATATTTTGGGATATTTTTATTTTATTTGTAACTTTTTTTTCACCTTGCCTCACGTTCCACGCCCGAAAATTTGCTACACATTGTAAAGAACAAAATAAAAAAAGAATCATGACAATTGGTTAAAAAACAAAAGAGTTATTCAATGTCAACGAATGCCTAAATAACTCAAGAACGGAGTTTAAAGTAAAGTCTTTTAGTGAAGCCTTAATAATCACTATCAAAATTCCCCTGCTTCATACATAGTTCCTTCTTCAGAAATTTTGATATGCTATTTTCCATATAATTCAGAAATATTAGTAAATGAATAAACAAACTATTTTGTGTAAAAAGCTAATTTTCGATAAAAACGCGTTATTCGTAAATCGTGGTAACATTTAATTTTATTTATTTTTCCAAGAAAAAAAAATCAGATTGCCCTGAAAATTTACACACATACTCAGAAAAGTATAGAGAATAAAAAAATAAAATTTTCAGGAATTTCAGGAAATTCAGTTACTTTTTAGTAAACTTAAAAAACAATTTCTCAATTTTCAGGTACAAAGTGTTGAATATTCTGATACTTGTATCTGGAAATTATGAAACTTGCAACAGGAATAATTTTACGTTTTGGGTAACTGAAATTTTATGCACTTACGAGTAACTGAAATTTTTGTTACATTTCCGTGATTTTATGATAAATTTTATAGAAATTCTGTTACAGTTTGGTAGTTTTTAGTAACATTTTATGAAAATCCAGTTGAATTTCCTAATATTAAGAAAATTTTTAGAAAATCCAGGACATTTTTGCAATTTTAAGATACTTTTACACAAAAACATTATGAATAGCGTCAAATTTAGCGTTACCTTTTTAACATAAAAATGTTGTAAATTTTTGGATATTTCTAATAGTGTATATATGCGGTTAGAAATGTAATAACGTGACATAATTTCTGCCATGCACAAATTTTTTATATTGAAATGATTTCATGATAAACTTGTATGGGAGTATTTTTGCTGTTTTCATTTTTATGGATGTATCAATTCTATTAAGATCTTGATAATACTGATATTACAAGTAATATTTGGAACACGCGTGAAATTTCTGTCTGTCTATAGTAATTCAAATGATTACTGTATAAATATCATTATTCTAGCTATTACAGCTACATAATCTTTCTGGGCCGTTTTTTCAGTTATACAAATTCTATCTGTAAGAGCATAATCGCTTATTTTTTACCATTCCCACTTCGAAAGCTAAATTTTAAATGTACTCTCTAAATCTGAATCAGTAAAATGTTCACTGATTGAATCAGTGATTTTCTTTTTCACTGATTCATCAGTGAAAAAAATATTTTTCACTGTTAAATCAGTTAATTTTCACTGATTCATCAGTGAAAAAATATTTCTCACTGTCAAATCAGTCAATTTTCACTGAAATAATCAGTGAAAGTTTACGGATTTACAGTAACCTCTTTATAGCTATTTGAATCAGTCAAATTTCACTGATAATCAGTAGATTTTGACTGATTCAAATTTAGAGATTAATCTAGCAACTTAATGTACCTGTTGTAGTTGCATTTAGATCAGTTACATTCGGTTAAGCTGAAAAAACTATACGTGCCATTAATCACCTTCTTATAAAGATGAGAGATTTGTCGATAATTATTACAGAAATACCTATTGAATTGACACTTTTACGAAAATTCATTATTCTGTAAATTTAACAGGCATTTCTATTATTTCTATCGCCAGATCTCTTATCTTCACAAAAAAGTTGTGAATTGTAGTGAAATATCTGTTAAATGTACAGAAAATTGTTGCCTTCCCTATTTTAACTTACTAATAGTTTAGTGAAATGGGGACAGATAAAATTATTCCAATTTCTAAAGCATTCGAATGTATAAAATACATAAAAGTTCCGAAAATTCTCAATTGAGAAAAATCTAAACAATTGAAAACAAGATTTTACTGAACTTTTTGGTATTATAGATATATCAATGCTTTAAAGACTGACCAAATTTCATGGCGAAAAATCGCTGATTCACCAGCCAGAAGTGGGTCACTGATTTCAATTCACTCAGAACCTCACTGATTCAAACTTAAAGAAAACTAATCTGACAAAAAAACTGATTATATAGCTAGAATTCAGTCACTGGTGCAAATTACTAAAAATCAACTGATTAAAATTAAGAGAGAGTATGCTCTCTAAACCTGAATCAGTGAACGGCCACTGATTCGCAGTGACTATTTACTGAACCCAGCAGCTATAAGTCTTTCACTGGGAATCAGTGAAATTCGACTGACGAATCAGTGAAATAGATTGAACTTACGTATTGAATCAGTGAAATATTCAGATGGGGATAATAAAAGCAGCAATATATTTTAATGATCGATGATCAAGTTTATTTTAGGTTAAACTACACTAAAAATAAATTACGTACTTATTATTATATATTGTAATTATTGAGTATAATTATATTATGTTTAATTAAAAATTAAAGATCCATCGTTATACTTTAAGCGTTCGCAGGGAACTTCGCGAATTCAAAGGTTATTTTCACGTAGCGCGTTCACTGATTCCTCAGTGAAATCAAAGCAGGGCACTGATTCATCAGTTGATATATTTTCACTCATATAATCAGTGACTATTTCACTGATTCAGGTTTAGAGAGTGGAATTCACTTTTTTGGTAATAAAACTTATTTGGATATTTTGTTATAAATTTATTCAATGTTAATAATTGTACCGATTTTCAGAAAAAGATTTTGATAAGTGAAAAATTGAAAAGGGACGAGTGTTATTTCAAACTCGATAGTAACTTTGACTATCGCGGATATCAGTGGCATTAGAAGAACAAATAACAACAAACGATTGAACAAATTCTTAATCCACCTGCTGTTGCACATTCTTTACATTTTTATCGACGTTGAACGATAACTTTCACATAAAGTTGAAGCTATTCAACGAGAGGGAACTTTAGTATTCAAAAGAAAGGAGACTTTAGAAGGCGAATCCGATTTGCAAACCGGTTGACATTTTTAGTCGCAGAGTTTGGGTTACCAATTCCTCGAGTTTTATAAGATTCTCAGGATTGCGAATTTTGAAGATTCTTTAACTGTTTATTTTCAATCATATAATTATACACACCAGTAACGTGGCGAACACGTTTTATAACTGTTTCATAACAAGTTTACAGTGAACAAATTTTCCGTAGCATTTGTTATACTAGTCTTCTTGACTTGTTTCATCAAGTATCTGATGATATTCAAAATATCTGAATGAATCTGTACAGCTTTTTGGGATGATATTTTGAACTAATTAGTTATGTTCAATTACAGTTGCATAAAATTATTGTAACCAGGTTTAATGGAGAACGGATAGTAATGTTTAATTTCATTTTACACATTTTTTATTTTACACTGTTAGAAATTTCTGCCGCGATTTTCTAAAACACGTATCTGAAGTTTTATATAGTTTTATAATTTCCTAAAATTGAGATAAATTTAAAAATATTTAGTTGCATTTTAGTAAATTTGAAAGAAAAATTCTTTATTTTCATTTATAATTCTTCGTTATATTTTTAACTTAAAAATTTCGTTAATTTCAGAACTTTTCTAACAGCATTGTAAGAAATTTCTGACGGTATTTTCCGAAACACGTATTGGAAGCTTTATATAATTTTCTAACATTGAGATTAATTTAAAAAATATTCAGTTGCATTTTAGTAAATTTAAAAGAACATTCTTTCATTTGAATTTGAAAATTACTGAATATTCTGAAACTTGTATCTGGAAATTCGGAAATTTGAATAGAAAAAATGTTAGGTTCCAGGTATAACTGAAGCTTTATACAGTTACACGTAACTGAAAATTCTGTTACAGTTTGGTAATTTGGAAAAAAATATCGGAAATTTCATCCAACTTTTAACAAATTTAAAATATGATCTTTTTGAAGTGTTATAAATTCCACACTCTCTAAATATGAATCAGGCAAATTTTCACTGATTGAATCAATGATTTGCCTTTTCACTGTTAAATCAGTTTATTTTCACTGATTCATCAGTGAAAAAAATATTTTTCACTGTCAAATCAGTCAATTTTCACTGTTATAATCAGTGAAATTTTACTGATTTTCAGTAACCTCTTTTTAGCTATTTGAATCAGTCAAGTTTAACTGATGATCAGTAGATTTTGACTGATTCAAATTTAGAGAGTATAATTATTCGTATTTGTATCGTTATAAAAATATCGTGAATAGCAGAAAATTACTATAACGTTGAGTGTAAATGAAAGATGCCATTGAAATGTAATTCTGTACGATTCTGAAATTGAAAAATTTTGTGAATGGAATATTGAAGTGAATTAATTGCATATTAATTTACGTTCGTTAACCTCTTGGCTTTATTGTCAGAAAAGTAGCAATAGAGCCTCTTATAATATCGGGTTGCAAAATCTATTGTTCAAACTGCCGTGGCGTATCGCGGTCTGCCGCCCTGTCTAGATTACGACATATTCCTGCATCTATCCTCACGAGAAATAAGGTACTTACGAAATTTACGTATCTTGCCACCTGTTGTAATTGTTGTAACATGTGTCTGATACAAATGCGGAACGTCCAGACTTTTCACGGTAAATTCACCGTTGAATCTTTGATTTTCTTTCTCAAATTACATATATA
This sequence comes from Diplolepis rosae, assembly GCA_030998225.1. Taxonomy (NCBI): domain Eukaryota; kingdom Metazoa; phylum Arthropoda; class Insecta; order Hymenoptera; family Diplolepididae; genus Diplolepis; species Diplolepis rosae. Next base: position 10,584,559 of record JAPYXD010000701.1, read on the forward strand.
TAGTCTTTTAAAGAAGAAGTGAGAGGAACCAAATTCCACAATTCTAATTGGTCCTTGATGAACAAATTTCCACAAAATGTATAAAAATTTTCACAAAAATGTGTGAATTGTACTGTTTTGTAGAAATTTGTTAGACTTTTTAGAATTGTTTTAAGTTCTGAAAAAATTATTTTATTATAATTATGTTTTAATTTTTTCATATCTTTTACAAACTAAATAGCCGAAATAAATTCTCACTGATGAGGACTCCAATCTGAGTCGAAACGTTTGAAAATATGAAACTCTGAGTTACATTTTTTCTGGACCCTAAAGCCAACTAAGAACATCAACAATATTTTATTATTAAAACTAAGGGTCGATATAAGTCCTGTTCATTATTATTAATAATGTAATTTATTTTTAGATTCAGAAGAATCGAATAGTTCTACAAACTACAAAGATGGGTTTCAAAATTATACTGTTTTTATATTTTTAATTATACTGTTGCATCACTAATCTGAATTTATGAAATAAATTTTTATGAACCAACTATTTATTGTTATTAAACGAAAAGCCTTTAAATTTTACTATTTGTAGAAATACAAATTCAGAAGGGGCCATATCTGGACCAGACCGGGCCCCCATTTGACAGACCCAGATCTGGGCCCGATCGGATAGGGCGTTTCATTACTGGTCTGGCGCTAGACAGAGTACCCTATCGGGGCCACATTTTTCCCGATCAAGGCCCGATCGGCGCCCCACCAAAATTTCTGCACGGGTTATATTTTTTGAAATTCTGTTAGTTCATTTTAATAGTGAGTATTTTTCATATACAATTTAAAATTTTAACTTATATATTTCTTTCTATAAGTTATTCGAATGAAGCAAATAATCTCAAATGCAATACTAACCTGAACTTATTTGACGTAAGATATTAGTTACTCAATTAATCAATGTCTGAGAACTTTTACAATTTGCAACATCAAATCCGCATCACGTTTTAAATATGAGAGTCTATATTGTAAAAAAATGGGATAATGTATGAATTATATTTTTACGTAGGCGTGTATCCTAATGCTTTTAATCTTCCATAGATAATTTAGAATAATATATTATTATTCATTTCATAAACTAATTAGGTTCCTATTTTATAAAGTGATTCAGTTTGACGTACATAAATAAGTTCCTCATAATTACTACAAGTTACATTTTAAAAATATTCATCTAATAATGGGTGGTTAATATAATGAATATAAGATACGGTTTTCATATTAATTTCTATATTCTCCTGTCTGAACGTTAGAATCACGTGGTAAACTCTCGAATCCCGAACCGTTATTAATAATTTTAATTTATTGCTATCTTACAAACTACTTGATTCGACCTGATCTGGTTTCATGAGACTATTTGTAAAACTTGCGGAAATAATCGAACAGAGATTGGTGAGTGTGTCGAAAGTGTTACGTGGGCGTGAAACACGGAGAGCTGCGCGAATTGATCGTTTTTTGAATTCCAAATCTGAAAGATCAGGATCTAAAGGTTATAAAAACGATTCATATAAAACAGAAAATGGTAAACTTATTGACTGAAGAACCGAACTGTCTATATAAACTTTTACAAAATAAAAGTTGCATTTCAGTTAATACTTTATTTATTTACTTGTTAACATTGTATTGAAATATAAATTTAAAAGTCTGATTAAGAAATGCCTTTACTGTAAATAATTAAGTTTTAAAATCATATATGATCATTGACAATTTCGTGGCGCAAGTTTTAATTGTTTTGAAATATTTTTTATATCTGAATTACAAAATAATTGAAACTGCATAAAATTCGATTAACGTAATGAATAAATTGAAACCACAAATAGTTTTTTTTTTCTAATACTTCTAGACAAAAATATTCACTATACAATTTTTTGGAAGTTTTCCCAAAATATTCGGGACGCAATAGACACGTTAATTTTTCCTAAAAGAACTGTGGTAAATTTTTCAAACATTTTCGGTAAACTTATTTTTTTTCTGACTTGTTAGGAATTTTTCAATATATTATGCAAATATTCTTTAAAAAAGGATAAATTTTCTTGAATAATGAAAAATAATTATAAAATTAAATTTTTAATGATATTTGTGTTTCAGGCCCTTTGGAATTAAACTCATTTATTTTTCCTCGAATTTTCATGCTCATTTATTAAAACTTATTTCAGTGGCATCACAGATTCGATAATTACAAGTCCTAGATATACTAATACACGTTTAAACCTCGAATCTAGGTTTGAGATTATTTTTTTAATATGAAAATGGATGGAGAAATTTAATAGGTGAATTACTGTTTTAAGTTTTATTTTAATACATTAATTCCACAAAAAAAATTAAGTGACTATTAAGTGCTTTTGAGCCTATTTAGAGCATCTGTGTGACCAAAAAAGAATTTAATATCTATAATAAAACAGGGTTAAGGCACTGGCATTTTCTTATTTAAAATCTATAACGTTTTAAAGACAGAATTTTCAAATACTTCTAAGAATATATCCTAGCCTGGATATCATTTCCTCACAGTTAAAAGTGATTAAAATTCAAAGGAGGCGATTTAGTTCTATAATTACATGTTTCCTTAATTGTCCAAAAGTACTTTTGTAATAGGGTATTAATTAATTATCGAAAATGGAACTTTCTTTTGTTCATGGAATATTTTAATTAGTATATTATTTTTATTTATAATGATTCAGTAGATTTAAAATAACGGTGATAAGAATAGAAAAAGAAGGTGGTGGAAACGTCTTTTCTTACTCTCTAAATTTGAATCACTCAAAATCTACTGATTTTCAGTTAAATTTGACTGATTGAAATAGCTAAAAAGAGGTTACTGTAAATCAGTCAAAATTCACTGATTATTTCAGTGAAAATGGACTGATTTGACAGTGAAAAATATTTTTTTCACTGATGAATCAGTGAAAAGGCAAGTCACTTATTCAATCAATGAAAATTTGACTGATTCAGATTTAGAGAGTATAATTTATTCGAACTTAAAAGATTTAAACTCGTAAGGTGCTTTTTTTACATTCTCATCATGGATGAGAAGGTATTGGTTTTATGTGAAAAATGACTTTCGAAATTTTCATCAAATCTTTACGTTTTGAGACCCCCTGAGTCAGAAAAAATGGTTTTTACGAAAGTGTCTGTCTGTCTGTCTGTAGTAGGTCGTGTGCGGCATAACTCTCGATAGAATTATCAGATTGAATTGAGCTTTGGTACACTTTATCGGAGCCGAAAAAGTAAGGACAAGTTCGTTAACTAGCCACATGCAATCAAAATTGAGGGATTGAGCACTACTTTTGTGTTTTTGAAAATAATTTTTTGAAAAAATCAAAAATTTTAATACTGGTTTTAGATAGTGCTCATAAATCTCTAAAAATTATCCTGATAACATTTTTTGATTAAATCAAAATTAGAAATGTTACAGCATATTCAAATTCGAAAAAAGTCAATATCAAAATTCCATTTTCCAGTTAAATTATACGAGATACGAGAAAACGTTATGATACAATATTATTTTCTACATAAAGACCTACAAATTTGAATTATAACATTTTTTCATAAGATGCATATTTTTCTTTTTAATTAAAAAAAAAACTATTGAAAATCCAAAATTCAATTTTTTAACAATAATAATGGAAATACCAAAAAAATGTAAGAATACAAAGTTGTTCGTTTCAAAAAGATCTACAAATTTTGTCTGACACAGTTTCTGATAAAAGATATATTATTCGTTTCAATTCCAAAAAATACGATAAAAATGAAAAAATTCCATTTTTTAGACAAAATATGTGAGATGCAAAAAAAACATTTAGATGGAAAATTGTTTGCCTAAATGAGGTCTACAAATTCTGATAAAGAAATTTCGGGACAGGATGTATATTTTATGTTTTGATTTTTAATATTGAAAAAATTCGATTTTTTTCACCAAAATATGTGAGATACGAAATAAGCGTTGTTCTGCAAAATCGTTTCCTTAAATAAAGTCTACGGTTGTTTTTCCTTTTTAGATATGTGGAAGAAAGTAAATTCTTTTAATCATGTAATTTATTAAAAAGTTATACTGAAATGTATACAGAAAATCGAGCGCGAAGCGCGAGTGTCATGATGAGAATGTGTTCCTTAAGGCCGATAGAGCCTTAAGTAAATTGAATTTCCTGTTTCACTTAAATTCAAAAAGAAATTCAGTGACTTTGAGAAAATGTGTAATTCACATCATCTGTAATATTATTATAAAATTGGTTTGAGCTTCAGTATCAAAATATAAGAAATAAACTTAAATGTATTACGGAGCGCGAAGCGCGACGATTGAACCGCGCGCCCTAGGCGCGCTCAAACTTGCGAGCTGCGCGCGAAGCGCGCGATGAGAATGTGCCCGCGAAGCGGGCAGATTTTTTTTCTTTTCAAATGTGTGATGAGAAACTGATTTATTTAAACAAGAGTAAAAACTTTACTTTCTCCTTAACCATGCACTGACAAGTGACAGATATGGTTCAGCTGGTCATAAAGAAAGCAGGTGGATCAATAAAATAGAACGCGCATTGTAAATATTAGTGACCTAGAAAATTTCATGGTAAATAGATTTTCCGATTTAAAAAATGCAACTTAATAATTGACAAAATTTTATAATTGAGTTTATTTTTGATATAATTCTTTGAAAATAGACAGATCAATATTATTGAATAAACTATCTTTATAATTACGAGCATACGTGAAAATATCTAAATGATAATAATGGAAACTGTAAAATGAGAATCAATTTTTAATGTCTTTATTATTATTTACATTGCTTTATTGAGACTTTTTAGTTCAATACCTTTATTATTTAAAATTTATTTTTATTGGTCGTAAGAAAAACTAAGGTTAGATCAAGAGTTATGAATAAATTTAAAAAACAAAAATCCTACTCTCTAAATATGAATCAGTTCTAAGTATACCGCTAATTACAACCAGCGTATGTGCACTGAAAAATCAGTGAAAATTTACTGCGTATCAGTGAAATCGTACTGGTTTATCAGTATATATACGGTAATGGCAGCTAGTTGTGTACTTTCAGCTGATAAATCAATAAAATTTTATTGATTTAGATTTAGAGAGTAACTTAGAAAATGTTAATTTTATAAAAATATATTGCAAAAAACGCCAAATTTTGTTTTTAAAGGTAATTCTTGATAGTATATTGCTAACTAATCAAGACATTTTTAGATTTTTTATCCCTGAATTCTACCCTGGAGTCTATAAATTAATCTTAAATATCCAAAATATATATATAATTAAATTTTAATAAAATATGCTGTACATTGATTCTTGAAAAATTCTTGTACGAAACTATACATTTTTTAAATTTTACGACTTTTTTGTATCATATTTAATTCCAGGGTAGAATCCAGAAAGAAAGTTCTAAAAATATCTTGATTCATTGGTAAAATACTATGAAAACTAACTTTTAAGATGAGAACAAAAACTTTAAAAAGTCTCAATTATTTTCAAATTTATTATTATTTTTCAAAAACATCGAAATTTGACGTGTTTCGTAATATATTTTTATAAAATTAACATTTTGCCCTTAAGTTGAGCTCATTAGATGCATCATTTTACTAACTTTCATGCTATTATGGGGACTAACTTTTAATTTCTAACGTTAGTGTATATATATTCGTCATTCATATTATTTAATAATAATTTAGAGTTAACATTTAGTAAACTGCATTATAAAAGTTACTATACGTTTATGCAAATAATTGTCATGATATAAATTGTAAAAATACAAAATGAATTTTTCAGAGTGTGCATGGAGAAAAAAGATTTGTTGTATTAGCAAACCGAATTATTGATATACAACCTACAAATTTTCTTTTCTGGTAGAACAAAATTTTAGTTCTCCCAACAAAACTTTTTATTAGTTTAACAAATGTTTTTGTTGGGACAGCAAAAAAAATTTGTATAGAAACTTTGTAAGATCCAGTGTTCATTTTGAATAGCATGCTATTTTGGCAAGTGTCATAATAAGAGGTGTTATTTTTTGACAGATGACAACTAAAATCTATGCCATTAATAAAAATAAAACGATACACGTTTCAAAAACGCTTTGAAATTGTTAAAATTCATTACAAAAATGGTGAAAAAAAATCATTATGAGCGATGAGGCTCATTTTCATCTTGGAGGCTACGTTAAGCTATTGAACAAAATAAAAATCAAACGATTTTTTACAAAAAACACGCGTTTTTCTTATAAATCTAAATGTAACCTCTAATTGGAAAACCCTTTACAAAGTTATTATTGGGTCACTAAGTATATGAAATTGGAAGTTCGGACTCAAGAGTCTACTTTATTGTTCTTCGAATAAAATAACATTTCAGTTATTCAAAGTATGTTCCTAAGGTATCGATACACTTTTGCCATTTCAATGGTAATTTATTTATGCCTTTTGCATGGAAACCTCGAGAGCGAGAACCGATGAGAGCGTGGAAGGTATTTTCGACAGCCTGTTGGGAATTGAATATTTTTCCTTGTAAGAAGTTATCCAAATTCCGAAACAAATGATAATCAGTTGGTGAAAGGTCCCATGAATACGGAGAATGATCGATAGTTTCCAAATCCAATTCCACACCGAAAAAAATCTCTTCCGAATTTCGCACAAAACTGAATTTACTAAAATCTCAACACATTCAGTTTACGTTTTTCGTTATTCGTTTTAAGGTAGTTTTCATCCACAAAAATTAGACCTCAGGCAAAAATAGATAATTTTGCTTTCAATAATAGCAATATTATTATTGAAGGGCTATTTTCAAAGAGAAAAGATTATTTTACATGAAAAAAATTTGAAACACAGAAAAATAATTTTATTAACAAATTTTATTTTTGACCCAACTTTTTTTCTTATCGCTTCTTACAAAATTTTTAAAAATTATGCGATTCTAATAAATCATGAATCATTTTTTCAGAAAAAAGATTTCCCACAACTTCACCGTTTCTGATTGTTAAAAATAAATTGTTTAATGGCTGAAACCATTAAAAAAACATTTTCCAAAACGAAATTTTTGTAAACTAATTGCTAAATTTGATAATAATTTATCTATTTTTGTAAATTAAAAATTGTTAAGTTGTAGGGAATATTTTTCTTGAAAAAGTGATTTGTAATTTATTAAAATCGCATAATTTTGTAAAATTTGGTAAAAAGCGATAAGAAAAAAAGTTGGGGCAAAAATAAAATTTAATAATAAAATTATTTTTCTGTATTTCAAATTTTTTTCATGGAAATGATTCTTCTCTTCGAAAATAGCCCTTCAATAATAATATTGCTATTCTTGAAAGCAAAATTATCTATTTTAGCCTAAGGTCTAATTTTCGTGGATCAACTACCTTAAGGGAATGTGATACTTAAGAAATTGGCAAATATTATTGATTTTAAGTTTCTACAGTTTGTGCCCAAAGTACATACAATTTTGTTTTCCAAATTTCGGAAATATTAGAGGAGATAAAAACGAACGTATGCTGAGAAAAATAGATACTAAAAATGAGATACTAGAATGTTAGATATTACCTTATATCAAATTAATTAGTTGAGTTTGAAATCAATCGAAAGACCTGGGCTCGAATCCCAGCGCAGTCGAAAGCGTCATTTTTTCCACAGAAAGATTTTCAAATTCTTTAAATATTACCTTATATCATCGAGATTATTTTATTTTTAACATTTTTAACATTAAAGTGAATGGCAAACAAACATCGAGATTATACTACATAATATCTAATATATTCTCTTAAATATACAAGATATTAATGACCAATAACAGTTTATATTCAAAATTTACAATATTAGATATTACACTTTAATATCTAAGATGTTATAAATAGTAGCGTGCACGTGCCTGAGGAAAAGTCACGTGATCAGAGTCTTTGAATTTGCCGGTCGCGTGGTTTTTGGTTTCGACACTGAATTAATAATGGTGTATCTATATGAAGTTTTGAAGTGTCATTTTTGAAAAAAATTCATATTACCAGTACTGAAATCAGTAAGGATCTATCTATATAAGTATGTCATTTTAATACCTTCAATCTTTGAAATGAATTTTCTAACCTCTCAATAACACGTTCTCTATGTAGCCGTTTTTAAATTCAACATCGAATAGGAACAAGTAACAAGTAACGATTTTTTACTTTTTTTAATTGACACAAATGATCCAATATAGTTAGGATAGAAACACCAAATTTCAATGCTAACTCACAAGTAGTTTGAAATGAGTCACTCTCTACAATAGCTTTCAGTTCATCATTATTTACTTTGGGTTGAGGTCTTTCACGTGATTCATTTTCAAGACTGAAATCCCCAGAACGAAAACTCGCAAACCAAAACGATATTGTGCTATGACTAGTTGAATCTTCTGATTGCACGAATTTTCGACCTATCCATGCTTTCACAAAATGTTTTCCACAAAATGCTATTGGAAAGATAATTGTAAATTTCAAAACGTAGTCGACAGAATAATAGTGCAGCTTCGCAATGTACAAAACAAAAACAAATGCCAATGCGAAATGTCAAAGATAAACATCATATGAAATTTATTAAATGTCAAAATTCATACATAAGAAACTTCCATCTTCATACATAAGAAACTTCCATCTTCATACTTAAGGCCGTGTGGTAAGGTATGTCATTACCAATTACACAGGCCCATTAAAAAAAAAGCGGAATGAACTTTACATGCACTCAGAAAAAAGATTTTATTGAATCAAAGAAAATTATTTGTTTAAACGACTTTCTTTGATTTAAAGAAATGATTTGTTTAAATGAAATAAAATTTGTTTCATTCAAACGAAATATCTTTGAACCAAATAAATATTTTTTTGAATAAAATTAATTTTTCTTCAAAACAAAGAAATTAATGCATTGATACATGGTCAAAGATAAAATTCGTTTGATTTAAGGCAGAAATTTATTTGATTCGAACAAATATTTATTTGTTCCAAAGATATTTTGTTTGAATCAAACAAATTTCGTTTCATTAAAACAAAACATTTCTTTACATCAAAAAAAGTGTTTCAAACAAATAATTATTTTGATTTAATCAAATATTTTTTCTGAGTGTGTGAGTATACTACCCCTATGGATTTTGAGCCGCTGAATCCGAATCCGGTCTCAGAATTTACCCTGGACCCCCCCCCCCCCCGGTCTAGGGAAAATGCATGAAATCTTAGAAATTTCACTATCTGTGAAAGCAATTTTGATCTACGCAATATTAAATAAAACAATAATGTTTTCACGTATCTCGAGTCGCTTAGTTCGAATTTCACTATATATGCTCGTCAGCTATTCCATGTAAAAATCAAGTCACCGTAAAATCCACGTACTACACTTTTTACCTTAGACTAGGAAAATATCTAGGTCCTGCTCTCTAAATCTGAATCCGTCAAATTTTCACTGATTAAATCGGTCATTTGCCTTTTCACTGATTCATCAGTGAAAAAATATTTTTCACTGTTAAATTAGCCAATTTTCACTGAAATAATCAATTAAATTTGACTGATTTACAGTAACCTCTTTTTAGCTATTTGAATCAGTCAAATTTCACTGATAATCAGTAGATTTTGACTGATTCAAATTTAGAGAGTGTAGAAAAAGTCTGATATTAGATATGAATTCAGCTATTAGAAAGACGAGAAGACATAAGCTTCTCCGTATAAAAAAAAGGCTATGTGAAATTGTAAGCTTTCCTTTTCTTTACACATTTTCCCTAGGCTAGGGAAATTCTGAAGTACTGTGGAACATTTTTCACGACAGATATGAATTCAGGAACTCAAAATACGAAAATATATAAGCTCCCTTGCGCAAAAATAGAACCTTTCAGAAATCGCAAGTTTTGCTCAGCTCAACACTTTTTCCCCTAGGCTAGTGGAATTTTGAGGTACTCTAGGGAAATTCTACAGTGATATTCGAACTAAGCGACTCGAGATACGTGAAAACATTATCGTTTTATTTAATATTCCGTAGATCAAAATTGCTTTCACAGATACTGAAATTTCTCAGATTTTACGCATTTCCCCTAGTTTGGAGAAAACTGGGGGGTCCAGGGGAAATTCTGAGACCGGGTTCGGATTCAGCGGCTCAAAATCCATAGGCGTAGTACACTCACATGTAAAGTTCATTCCACTTTATTTTTATTATGGGCCTGTGTTACATACGATCGCTTTATAAATAAAATAAAAATTTTAGAAATTTTTCAGAAGAAGACAGCAATGCAGGAAAATGTAACGCATTACTGTCCTCCGGAAAATTTGTTTAAATTATTATTTTAATTCTAAAGCGGCCGTATATAATAATTGGTGCTCTCTAAATCTGATTTAGTCAAAATCTACTGATTATCAGTAAAATTTGACTGATTCAAATAGCTAAAAAGAGGTTACTGTGAATAAGTTAAATTTCATTGATTACTTCAATGAAAATTAACTGATTCAGCAGTGAAAATTAACTGATTTAACAGTGAAAATATTTGTTCACCCAATGTATACAAATTTGACGTGGAATAAAAAGTATAAATACCTTTCATTCCGGTTCCAGCGCTTTTATCGTTAAATTATTGGCAAGACTTTCTTCGAAAAGCAAGTGAGTCTTATTAAAACGTGTATAAGTATGGCCGGGGGCAATGGGACTCTATATTGAACTCTTGTGTCTACTTTGAGTTTCGTGGGGCTAAATGTTACGTCTATCCCACCGTAAGCGCGTTTATCAGTTTTCCTTATGGCACTGGGCGTTCACTCTCATTTTATCTGCATGTGTACAATGTGCATGATTTATATAAATGCATACAGTGCAAACAATGTGTGAGTGATGGAGAGCCTGAAAACTTGAATCGTGAATAAGATCTTATTGCAGCGTTCTAATCAATTGACCCGCTCCTACTAGTGGATAATTTAAACCGAATTGACCGATAAAGCGTGCGAAGCCGCTATAGATGCGGAGGCAGTCCCTTCGTTATACTCAGGAAACTTCACTAATATATGGGACATTCTTTTGTAAATCGTACGGATTTAAAAAAAAAAATTGTTCACATTTTTAAAAGTCTTACATTGTTTTTTGTGAATCTTTTTATCAATTTAATCGACACGTATATCGGAATTTTCGAAAAAAAAAAATTTTCTGAGGGATATATTAATTTAAACTTTTGATAAAATTGGCCAAAATGGTAAATTCTCTTGTGCTTAAAATTCATTAACTCCGGTTGAAATAATCAAATCGATTTCGGGATTGTTTCATTTTTTAGCTTATTATGCTAGGTTTTCAGATAAATATTTTTATAATTTTCATTTTGTTAATTAACTACAAATATAAGCAATTTAATTGTTTAAACAATTTTTGCATGTTTGCTCCCTCAGTAGAAAAATTTGGAAAAAATAGTATCATATGCGCTATGTCTCAATATAACTAGCGCATATTTATATAAGTGGAGACTCAATTAGATAGTTAATTAACAAAATAAAAATTATACAAATATTTATCTGAAAACCTGATGTAATAAGCTAAAAAATGAAACAAATCCGAAATCGAGTTGATTATTTCAACCGGAGATAATGAATTTTAAGCACAAGAGAATTTACCATTTTGTCCAATTTTATCCAGATTTTAAATTAATATATCTCTCAAAAAACTTTTGTTTTTCGAAACTCCCGATATACGTGTCGATTAAATTAATAAAAGGAAGTTATGAAATTTTTTTATGCAAATCTAAATTCTGAACTCAAAATAGGTGTACGATTTGCAAAAGAATGTCCCATATATGTGTGAGGAGATTCGAACGAACTTAGAAATCCAGATCAACAGAGAACCTCCATACACAGAAAATAATTATTGGGCAATATATAACTATTCGCCTTTTTAAGAAAGGTGCCAAAATCCTCGTTCTATTGGCTTGGCTTTTTATTACTCAGGGGAACGGTGGGTAAATTGGGCATAACGGGTAACGTGAGCCATTTATTTTCACGAAAATTAAATTATATTCGGTCTGCATTTCTATAAAAATTTAATGTATATACACTGTTAGAAATTCTATAGGCGCTAATCAAAATATTTTGAGGGAAATCAATCTAAACCATTCTATGTAATTCTTATGGAGAAATAAATGGTTCACGTTACCTGAAGTTGTGGGTAACTCAAGCCACTTAGATGTTTTTTTAATTAAGTGAATGTTGATTTATATTCTTAAAATTCAGGATATACATAAATAAACGTTGAAACTATTATTTAGTGTGAAAAGTTGATATAAAAATAAATTACATTAATTTCTGTAAGCAATTTTCCTTAAGTGGACCATTACACCCTCCGGTTCCCTAATTCAGGATTCCTGATCAATATAATCACGATTTTCAAGATGATACCTCTATTAAGGTGAAGAATAGTTGAATCGTCTATAAATATTTTTGTTGTGGCAAGAGGATATTTTCGAATATCACATTTATGTCCCAAAATATCCTGCGTATGTCCTAATGGTAAAGTAATAGAAATATTATTAGATTTCATGTTCATTTGTTTCTAAACTTTAATTTCTCTGTATATTATTTGTAAAACAATATACACTGTTGATATACATAATGATCTGTATGATTAATAATCTACTTCCTTTTTGTTTCAGGTGAGTTCCATCTATTACATCCTTCGACTTCGTCGAATTATTCATCTATTACATCTGTATCTACAGCAAAATTAACAACTCACATAATTTAATTTTACGTAATTCTAAAGTTATTTTTGTAGTAAATCAAGAATGTAAATAATAAAGTAGATTATTTACATTTACCCCTGTAGGTCGCATTTCTGACATAATTAACAAAAAAATTAAGTTATGTTGATGATTAAATTGATTTGAAATATTATCAACTAGTTCTAATGATTTAATAGTTATGGAAAAATCTAGAAAATATTTTGTTTTATCTACACTTTGACGCATATAATTGATAGTAAAATTTTACTAGTTCAGAAAAAATTTTCAACTAATTTGTTGAGAAAGTTACTCACTGTTAGAAATGTTTGCAATTTTAGTATACAGGGGTATATTAAATTTCCTATATGTTTACTAAATTTACTACACTTGGTAATTTTAGTATACTCAGGTATACTAAATTTTTTAAGTGTACACTAAGTTTCTTTTACGTATATGAATTTTGTAGTTTCTGTATACTAAAATTCATATATCTGTATACGAAATTCATCTGCGCAAGCGCGTTTCGAGTTACGCGGATCATGCAACATGCAGACTCGCATGCTGATGTATTTGTGGTTAACTACGTTGTTGGATCGACAAAAGTTCGGATTGTTTGGATCTGCGTTTTTCTTTTCAAAAGGTAGGTTTAATTTATTTACTCGTTTACAAATGTAAATTTACGTATCCCAGAATTTCGAAGCTTTATAAGCGAAATGTGAAAAAAATAAAATAAAAATTCCAGAAGTAGATAGACATTTTAGGTTACATTAACGCGCGAAAAAAAGTTGATTTTCTGCTGAAAGTTCTATTACTATTTTTTTAGATCGCGTACTCATTAGAGTTCAAGATGTTATGGAAGGAATTCAAGTTGCTTTCGCATCGTAATAAGTGTTTGGATATTCATACGTTGCGGAATTGCCAAAATCTTTAGAGTTCATTCAAAGGTAATTATTTGATGATTCATTCAATATACATATAGTTTTTACGTGTCTTTCAAGTACATATTTACAAAATGAAATTATTTCTTCAGGTTCATATTTGACATTAACCCCTGTGTCTCCAGGCGACAAAAGAGTGAAGGGCGCTAAAAGGATCATTATCTTTGATAATTATTAATATTTCTTAATAAAGTGATACTCTGTACTTCAACTGTATTTATTTTACAATATACCCTATTGAATAATAATTGTAAAACAAAACATTACAAATCGCAATATACTTTATTTTTAATGGTAACATTTATATCCTTTTGGACAAAGTTTAGAAAAAAAGATTTAACTTCAAATCGATAAGGAAAACAATTAAATACAAATTTTAATTTATATTAATTATTTTCCTTATACTTTGAGTTTTACTGGTTCTCTAGCATTAGTACACATATATTAAAATTAGTATACCCATCAGTAAAATTACTATATGTGTGTACTAAATTTCATGTACACGTATACTAAATTTAGTGCACGCGTATACTTAATTTCATATACATGTATACTAAATTCAGTATACGCATATACTAAATTTCATATACGCGTATAATAAATTTAGTACACGCATATACTAAATTTAGTATACGCCGGTAAACTAAATTTAATTTCATGTTGTGCATTCATGCTTCCATTACATGTATACTAAATATAGTACAGATTTTTCTCACAGTGCTTATTTTGGTTCGACCATAGTATTTTGTCATTATACGGACAACAAAATGTTTTATTGATCTAACAAAATTATTTTATTGACTGAAAAAAATTCTTTGCTGGGTAAAGTTTAGTTGAATAAACCAGAAAATTTGGTTGGTCCAGTCAAATAATTCAGTCACTTTAAATAAATTCCAATTATTTATTAGATTCAAACAAAAAATTGGGTTAAGTGAATAAAACATTCAACGAAACCATTTTGTTCAATGAATAAAATTTTCTTTTGAGTCCGCATTTACGCTGATTTATTAGTAAATTTTACTTCAAATTAGTTAATATTGACTAATTAAGATTTATAGAAAGATTCAAATACACCAAAAATTGTGTTAAAAAAATATAACTAAGAGGTAAGTTTGAATATTATTTAATTGCGTCGAGAAGTAAACTTGGGACCTATTGATTAGTGATCGAAAGCTTTCACGGATGATTTACGCAGACGTCTGACATTCCTCTCTTCATTGAAAGATATGTGGCATCACGGTTTAATGCAAGTAATTGAATGACTATGGGGTTTAGTTCGTTTAGTTTTAAACTTTTGTCATTGTCTACTTTATCGGAAAAGCAATGGTATTTTCTTGTGAAGAGAGGAATGTTGAATATGTGTGTAGCTTAGAAGTTAAAAATTCAGGGGGGGGGGGGGGGATTTTAAATTCTTTAAGATCCAAATAGTTTTTGACTTTTTTTTAACAAGACAGTATTTAAATTACACATACGTAAAAAGGAACCCTACATGTATAATGTTTAAGCCTTTAAAACTTAATATTTCAATTTTTTGGAATTTCAGTAAATTTGGATTGATTTACATGAATTTAATTTGCTTAAATTTAGTTAAGTACTCTCTGAATCTGAAGTAGTCGAGGAGTCGATCACTAATTTGCTTGAGTGAAAATTTCTACTAATCATTAGTCATTTTTCACTAAAACTTTAGTGAAAAATTGAAAATTACTAAAAGGAATAGTGAAAAATGACTAATGATTAGTAGAAATTTTCACTAAAGCAAATTAGTGACCGACTTCTTACTAATTCAGATTAAGAGAGTAACCACTATTTACTCAAGTTCACTTCATTGACCTTCAGTTCAAATTATTTGTTATAATTAGTAATTCATGTAGATTCACTTTCAAATAAATAAAATTTTGTATGTATCTGACTTCCTTAAATCCAATTTTATTAACCTTATAATCAGTTAATAAATTTGAATTTTTTTATTTCACATTATTTCATTTAAATTTATTTATTTTAATTTAAATTTGCCTAATTGGCAAATATCAGAGAAGATAAGAAACCACTCAGAGAGTTGTATGAAAAAATCAAGGCTTATCGACAAAATACTAGAAATTTAGAAATAGGTATATCGAGAGTAAAAGTGAATATTAATGAAGAAATTAAGTCAATGCCAATCAAAAATACAGGAACGAATTTCAGAAAGCGTTAAAATATGTGAAGCCATCAATTGTGATTATTTATTAAATTGCATAAGAATTTGTTCCCAGAAATGCAGAAATAATGTGAAAACATGACGAAGAATTTTTAGTAAGGCCATTTAATATCCCAGATTTTTCCTTTTCCACACACTTCATAATGAAATCAGTCATTTTTTATTGCAAATCAATGATTATGATTGATGTATGGTGAAAAGTGCATCACTGATTTCAATTCAGTCAATTTCAACTGATTCGGGTTCAGAGAGTAAAAGTCTATCTCTGTTTTCTAATAGCAAATGAAGAAAAGTACTTCCCTTACATATATCTTGTTAACTCACTTATCACCTTTTTCTAATAAAGTCAAATGTGATACATTATAATTAACAAATTAAGAAATTAAGAAATTCTTTAAAATTTTGTTCAGAAAATATTTTAAGTACTTTCTTATGGAGGCTAAAGCAATACTTTAGTACGAATAAATGCTGAAATAATTGTTCAGCACGGAAGAAATTGTCTTTGACTTCCATAAATCTCGCAATTTCATAATATTGTCTTTTGCATAAATCCTATAAAAATAATTACGAATTTAGGACAAAAATATTTCAACACTAAATGCCATTCTGCTACGACAGGATATTCATAATTGAGTCTAAAATTTTATCATTCTTTAGGTACACGGAGAAACTTTGTATAGCAATATGTATTTTTTTTAATAATGATAATTCTTAAAAATATTAGAAATCTTGGGGAAATCGAGGTGCAATAGTAATTATTCCTAGCAGACTGGGAATTTTTCGCAGTCAAAATACTAAATACTCAAAAAAAATTTTTAAACTTTAGTATAGGTTATAGTAAAGTTTGATACAATCTATAGTAAATTATAATATAGTTTATCTAAAATTTAGTATTTCACTGTGAAAAATTCTCACAATGACACGTTTTTCCCTAAATTGAAACGTAGTTTAGCAAAAATTGTAAATTTGAATTTCTCAGTGTCCACTTGTGTTTGAAATTTCTTTAATTTCGAAGAGTATGTAAATTATTACCCGATTTTTATACAAGTATAAATCGTGAAACTTTTAAATTTCATTTCACTGAGAAAAAAGATTTAATTGAATCAAAAAAAATAATTAATTTTTTTCTCAGTGTTGTATTAAAATTCATTAAAAAATCAGTGATTAGAAAATGTCCTTTTTATTAAATTAATTTTCTTTCCCTCGTAAGCCATAATTAGAGGCTGTGATTTTTAGAAAAATATTTATAATTTATGCATGTATGACATGAAACAACTAATATAGAGGATGTTTTTCAGAGTCCTCTGAATAATGACTTAATGATGATCTCAAAAATAATGTTATTTGTTAATAAGTAAAACGTATTTCGATATTAACTAGTCGGAGAATATATATAAGAAATTGACTCACTTCTACCCGGATTTTTCCTAGATCAAGTTCGCAAATGTGGATAATGTTTCCTTCATTTCTTTATGAAGAAAAAGTTGCATTACGTCGGATTGCTTTTATATCGAAAAACCAGGTCACGATAATTACACCGACTCTGCTCGTATTGTGTTTCAGGGAACAGGTGGACTACCCTCCCCTATTTCCGGCAGAGAAAAGGAAATTGGGAGTCAAAATTCGTTGAGGATTTCAAGCCGCATTGGCTACTTTAAATTACTTATATAAATTAAATAATAATAACTATACAAAGTTAAATAATTAAAAATTGGTAAAGTTT
This sequence comes from Diplolepis rosae, assembly GCA_030998225.1. NCBI lineage: Eukaryota > Metazoa > Arthropoda > Insecta > Hymenoptera > Diplolepididae > Diplolepis > Diplolepis rosae. The sequence continues at coordinate 10,602,124 of JAPYXD010000701.1, forward strand.
ATGACGTATATGGTAACAATCAATCATTAATTTGATACTGGACTTATTTCGAAGGAATTTCGTATATTAAATCAAGCCAGCAACTAAATTCAAGACAAAACTTAAAATAAATCTAGTATCAAGTGATTAATTTATTTTGGCTGTGTAAGTTAAAATTTGCTTTAAATTTTAAGCATTTCATTTTGAAAAATTATTATTAGATATTTTTAGGCAATTTTTGATGTTGGATAAAGCTCGCAGCTTAAATTAAGACAGAAGTGAAAATAAGTTTTAAAGTGGACTCAGAATAATATTTGGTTAATCCAAACAAAATTATTGATTCAGTCAAAGAATTTGTTCCATTTAACGAAAGACGGTTTGCTTGGATACGATTTGGTTAAATCATAAAAATATTTCAGTTGATTAAACAAAATTTTGTTTAGCTTATCCAACCTTCTTGGTTTATGTAACAAAATGATTTAGATTAAGTAAATTTTCCCGTTTACGCACTCAAAAAAAAATTTGTTTGATTCATCAAGCTTTTTTCTTAGATAGATAAAAGAATTAAGTTAATTGAATGAGTATAATTAAAATATTAATTAATTTTGATTGAATCAAAGACATTTTTTGGTTGAATCCACTAAATTATTCAATCTACAAAACAATTTGCTCAAAACAATAAAAAATTTAGTTGAAACAATCAAAGTTTCAGTGAATCAACAGAACTCTTCTTATTTGATTATTATTACATTTATTTGGTCGATCCAAACAAATTTTTGTTGCATCGTCCACACTATTTTCTGACTTGTTTTTTGAATTTAGATTAAATTCAGCTAATAATCTAACTTATTTCTCAACATATACGCAATTGAAAGGAAGTTTAATTTTAGGAATTATTTTCTTTTATATAAAGCTCGAATTTAGTCATTTAAATTAGGGTAGACCGGGGCAGAATGGGACACCGGGGTAAGACGGGACGGTAAATTATCACGTAATTATTTGGATTTTAATATTTATCTTTTTAAAAATTGATAGAAGGAATGATCTTGCAATTCTCAAGAAATTTAAAAAGTTTATAATATAATAAAAAGAATAATCTCAAAACCCACATAATTTACATGAAAATTTACCGTCCCGTCTTACTCCGGTGTCCCATTCCGCCCCTGTCTCCCCTAATGAATAAATTAAGTTTTTTGAATGAAGCTAAGTATTAATTGATGCTGGATTTGAAGCTTATACATAGCTTGATTTAATTCCATAAATAATTATTAAGGCGTGAGCAGCCTTTAATGCCCAAAATAAGCCTCGATATGAGGCTTAATTTCAATGTCAAAAGTTAACATTTACCTCACATCGTATTTTCATATTTGGTCATCAATTTTAAAACGAATGCCCACTAAAAAAATTGTAATATTTGACATTGAGATTATAATTGAGCAGCCGGATCGTATAACCTCGCATACAATTTCAATTAGAGGTTGATTCGAGCACCCGGGCAAATTTTAAACTGGCTTATACGATGCAGTGGCTCAATTATGAAAATAAAGCTCAATTTAAGTCAAAATATCAACTTTATTTTATTCCTCGTGTGGTCTTACTTATTGACTAGAATCGAATACTGCTGACAGAAAAACAATCCTTTCCCTTACTGAGTCGATAAGTTAAAATAGTGCCAGCATATAATTTTTGAAAATTTAACAGATATTTCAGTAGAATTCACGTCTTTTTCGTAAATATAACTGATTTGTCGATAAGTATTAAAAAACGCCTGTTAAATTTAAAGAATAAAGAATTTTCCTCAAAATTTTATGCTGTTACTATTATAACTCATAGACTCTGTTAGTGCATAATATTTTGGAGCCATTGGGATTTTTCAAAAGTTTTACTTAAAATTAATTTTATGTACAATCTAAAATATCAATTTTTTGCCGCTGGTCAAGCTTTAGAGCATATTAAATGGCTCTTAAATTGAAAGTGAAAATTTAAATGGCCGTAAAAGTCGTTAAAGCCATGGAATTTTAATTCCCTCGCATTTAAAATATCCCTTTTACCATTTTTTTCATCTTTTCTCTCGAGTATTTAGGTTTAATTTTTTAAATTGTTTCTTGATCAGTGAACAAAATATCTTAAATTAAATAACTTCGTCTTCTCATTTAACCAAATAGTAAATATTTTGCCATTTTTCTATTTTAGAATTAATATTTATGACTCTAATTCACTTTTAATCGTGTAATACCAGTTTCACAGAGAACGTAATGTGATAATTTTAAAAATAGAGCGAATTAAATGAAAGGAGTATAATCACAAAGTGAGTAAATTCGAGAAGGTGAGAGTCGTCAAGTGTTGGTAACTGAACTCAGGATATACCAGGTGACCTCGAGACACAAGAAAATCAACGGGGACGTAGATTGAGTAGGCGGTAACAGAATATTTGCTCTTATACCTTTTTTTTTACACATAAACGATTGTCACCAATGAACACCTGAGAGAAGGGAAATAACATTTTTTTCCATTATTCAAACCGGACTTTGACTATTATTAATCTGTGAACAAATTATTTGATTATTATATATCATTTTTATTGTGAAAATGAATTATTCAGAAAGTAAAAGATTTTTAAAATTGTTGAGTCTTGATTTTAGACTCATTAAATTGGAGGTGAAATTTAGCTTAAATTAAGACTGAAATTTTATTTCAGACGCCTAAATCTTCAGCGTAGTTTTTAATTTCCACCTGAAGAAATAGGGTAAATATTTTTTGGGATATGTAAAAAAACTCTTTTTGTCCACCGTACACCGAAAGTTAGCCTTGTTGGTGCCATTTTGCGTGCGGAAAATTGATTTTCCCGCATCAGTGTGGTAAAATTATAAGTGTGCGGAAAAATCAACTTTCCGCACTTGATACGGAATATAATATTTTATACACTGCCGCCCAATTTGATCAATACACGTGTTTTTCGCCATTTAAGGAGCTTTGGCCGTAGAGCTAGAAAATACTTAGAAAATTTAATTAATCACTAGTTTTAAAAATGTAAGTGCTATTATTCGATAAATAATATTAGAGACGAATTTTCGCTTTACCGGGGAAAAATTTTTAAATGTAAAAAATGTTGAAAAATGAATTAACTTTTATAAACAAAAAGCTGTAGTTAGATAATGAGACATTAATTAAAAAATTAAAGATGGTGGAGTTTTCTAAAAATGTTTAAAGAAGAAAATGAGCCGTCGCTCCTTAAAATCCGATCATTTTTAAAGAGTCAACTCAAAAGAAACTGCATTGAACTTTGACCTACAGTAATTGTTACTACAGAAGACATTTTTCATATTTTCAAATTTTTTTTCAGTAAAGCGAACATTTTCCTGTAATAATATATATTGAATAAGAGCATAAACATTTTTTAAAGTGGTAATTAATCAAATTTTATAAGGGCTTCCTTGCAAAAAAAATTTCAAATTTTTTATAAGTTTTGTATAATTCCGGAAATAGTAGGAAAAAAACTAAGATAATTTTTTCCAGTGGCTACCAAAGTCTGAGTTTATAACAAAAAAATGGTAAAACTTTGTGAAATCGATTATAAAAAAAAAAAATAATTTCAATATATTTCTTAGTGATATTTTGTCTTTATTTCTGAAAATCAAATTTTATAGTTTTTAAATTCCATTTTTTCAAGTATGAGTATGCTTTGAATTTTTACAACTTATTTCTTAAAAGTTTAAACTTTCGCAGCATTCAGAAAAAACGAATAAAATTTTCTGAATACGTTACTGATATTCTATCTAAATTTACCTTTATATTGAACTAACCAAAGTTTCTACAAGTTTATTATTTCGATGTTTTCTAAAAATAAACAAAACCTTTGAATTCAGTCTTTTTCGTAATATTTTCGTTAATAATTGTCAAAAGCATTTTTTTAGATCATTGAAAAGCTGAATTTTATCACATATCATATTATTTTCAGGAAAAACTTTAACTCTGTGTTTTATAAAAATTAAGAATTTTTACATAAATGCCGGAAAACAGGTGTATTAATATTATCGGGTGGTATTCATGGAGTAAAACATCTGTCACATTTACTGAGTCCATATGTTAAAATAGTGACAGCATAAAATTTTTGCAATTCAACAGATATATCAGTACAATTCACTACTTTTTTGTAAACGTAATGGATTTATTGGTAAATCTTACAAAAATGTCTCTGAAATTGATATTCTGAAGAAAAATTCTTATTCTGGACGGAGAAAGATAGTTCAAGAAATTTTATTCAACTTTTGAGCAAAGTTGGGACATATATGGACAAGCTGGAAATGATTTTATATTATTGTAATTATTTGTAACGTATGTTTTCAAACTTCAAATTTTTAAATGTTACCGAACTGTGATGCATTTTTTTAACATTTGGTACGTCACAAATTATTACAATAATATTAAATAATATTAAAGAATTTTATTCAAGACTCAACCATCCTAATTGAAAATATTAAATAATCTCCAACTTGTCCATGTGTCCCAACTTTGCTGAAAGTTAAGTAAAGTTTCTCGAACTATTTTTATCCGCGCGTGAATTTAACAGGCATTTCTGTAATGTTTATTAATCCAGTCAAATAAGAAAAAAAAAATTCCCTGTCAACGAATTTTTGAGAATCGATGAAGGTGTCAAAAATGAGCTTAAATCCAAAAATTAGTCAACCCACCCCTTTGGGAATTTCCACCATCTTGAAAAATAGGGTGAATTTTAGTTTTTCGCATTATCTCCGTGAATTTTATTATTACGAAAAAAGTCGAAAAAAGTCATATCTCAGAAATTGACCATCATAACATTTTTTCGTAATATTAAAATTCACGGAGATAATGCGAAAGACTAAAATTCACCCCATTTTTCAAGATGGTAGAAATTCCCAAAGGGGTGGGTTGACTAATTTTTGGATTTAAGCTCATCTTTGACCCTTTCATCGATCCTAGAAAATTCGTCAACAGAGTATTTTTTTTTCTGACAAAATTTCTACTAATTTGACTGGACTATATCGACAAATATCTTCTAATTAACAAAAAAAACAATGAAATGTACTGATATGCCTGTTAAATTACAGAAATTTTATCCTCTCTGTTAACTTATGAGCTCTGTAAATGTATATAAATTTTTAAAAAATGAGGGAATTAATAAAATTATTATAATCAAAAATATAATTAATAAGATTATAAAATTATTAAAATATATTCAATTTATTTTCATTATTGTATGTATATATAAATATTTAGTTAACAGATTTTTGCTCTCCGTCTTGCATAAAATATAAATTTAATGTATCAAAAAAAAAGAATTTATATCTTCTCAAATTTCAAATTGATGAGAGTTGATGAAATGTGTTTCTAGTTACCACGGAAAAATGAATAAAGATGTATTGTTGAAAAATCATTTGAACCTCTTTCTCACTTATGAAACTTTCTCGATTTAATTACCCAATTCAGACAATCGTTCGCCCAAGGTAGAATTTTTTCCATCACGAATTCCAATAGGATTACTATAATTTTTATATAAACTCAATCAAGTTTCAAGGATCGATTGATACGATTCATTGACGAACCTTATGTTTTACTTTTCCTTCATTTCTCATGACTTCAATATGGAAATGCAACATACCATGGACGACAACGACCAGGAATCCCACGAGGGGAACCAGGATCTGGTACACCAAGATCATTCTCCACGACCTCCAAGTCTCAGATGTGTTACATTGACGGCAAACCGTTTTGTCTTCCCTTTCCAGTTATTCAAAAATCACTAAACTAGCAAAACATTCGCTCATCAAGATCAGTTCACAAAATGTAAAAATAACTTTCACAAACGGCACTTTCTGCTGACCCGTTGTGTAAACTAAATGTCGAAACCTCTGGCCTTAACTAGTGCAGCGATTCACCAAACTTCCCAAAAACTACTTTTATTCTAAATCCCGATTTCACTTTTATCTTTCAAATCCAAATTTCAAAATTATCATACAAGTTTTTATAACATTTTATTATATCTTTATTGATTCTAAATTTGATTTTGATTAAGCTGGACAAAAGCAGGCATTTAAATCACTGGCTTTCATAAATGTAAGCAACGACTCTTTTCCAAGCATTCAAGTCACCGGATTTTTTTCCTTCCTTTTTAGGGAATCCGAATTCTTAATTGAGTCTTTTCATCAAAAATCGATTTATCGAGATGAATCAGAGATTCTAAAGTGGAAGTTCCGTATTTGCATAAAAGATTTTTAAAAATCTGGACCTCACAATATTTTAGATTTGTAAGTTTATATTAAATTATAATCCTGATTTATCAGGCACTCACTTTTTATCACAGCACATGATTATTTACTTGTTGGTTTAGGGTTTTGGTTGTTTTTGCACTTATTTTAAATTTCTTTTCACCATAGTTCTTAATCCATCTGGACAAGGAGTTCACACGCTATGATAAATAAGAGAGATCCTCAGTGTTGTTACCATTGTTAATCGTGTTATGGTTTTGATAGGTTTTAATAAGAGAAAGAACCGACGATCTGTTCCCTTCACCGGTCGACTGCGGAGTGTCATGTCTGACCAAGAGTTTGTTTTCCTCTCTCTCTCACTTTTTCTCTTTTACTCATACCTCTCTCTTTTTCACTCTATCTCTTTCTATTGTTTCTATCTCTCTTAAACCTTTGATTCGATGAAAGAACATAGACGTTTTTCATGCGGACTGTACTGGGAAGCGATGTTCCTTGACTCATTGAACGACCTGGGGCCAATTTCATAAAACTAGAAGTTCAAGAGATCTGCCGGCTTTAATATTTTTATTTTTCGAGTTTAGACCTTCCATAAAATTTTTTTGTGTTTCGTACCTTTATTTAGAAACTTTTTGGTTTTATTTTAATGTTCCGGCACCTTTATGTACTTTTAAACTAGAACTTTTGTGTTTTTTGGTCATTTTTTTTGACATTTATTGACTTTGAATAACTTTTGTTTTTTAACCAATCGTCATGATTCTTTTTACATTCTCATCATGGATGAGAAGGTATTGGTTTTATGTGAAAAATGACTTTCGAAAATTTCATCAAATCTTTACGTTTTGAGACCCCCTGAGTCCGAAAAAAGGTTTTTTACGAAAGTGTCTGTCTGTCTGTCTGTAGGTCGTGTGCGGCATAACTCTCGATAGAATTATCAGATTGAATTGAGCTTTGGTACACTTTATCGGAGCCGAAAAAGTAAGGACAAGTTCGTTAACCAGCCACATCCAATCAAAATTGAGGGGTTGAGCACCACTTTTGTGTTTTTGAAAATAATTTTTTGAAAAAATAAAAAATTTCAATACTGGTTTTAGATAGTGCTCATAAATCTCTAAAAATTATCCTGATAACATTTTTTGATTAAATCAAAATTAGAAATGTTACAGCATATTCAAATTCGAAAAAAGTCAATATCAAAATTCCATTTTCCAGTTAAATTATACGAGATACGAAAAAACGTTATGATACAATATTATTTTCTACATAAAGACCTACAAATTTGAATTGTAACATTTTTTCATAAGATGCATATTTTTTTTTTAATTCAAAAATAATCTATTGAAAATCCAAAATTCAATTTTTTAACAATAATATGTGAAATACGAAAAAAACGTAAGAGTACAAAGTTGTTCGTTTCAAAAAGATCTACAAGTTTTGTCTTACACAGTTTATGAAAAAACATATATTTTTCGTTTCAATTCCAAAAAATACGATTAAAATTCAATAATTCCATTTTTTAGACAAAATATATGAGATACATAAAAAAAAGTTTAGATGAAAAATTATTTGCCTAAATGAGGTCTACACATTCTTATTAAAAAATTTCTCGACAGGATGTATATTTTATGTTTTGATTTTTAATATTAAAAAAATTCGATTTTTTTCACCAAAATATGTGAGATACGAAATAAGCGTTGTTCTGCAAAATCGTTTCCTTAAGGTAGTACGATCACGAAAATTAGACCTCAGACAAAAATAGATCATTTTGCTTTCAAGAATAGCAACATTATTATTGAAGGGCCAATTTGAATGAGAAAAGATTATTTTTCATGAAAAAAATTTGAAACACAAAAAAATAATGTTATTAATAAATATTTTATTTTTGCCCAAACTTATTTTCTTATCGATTAGAGTCAAAATATTTAAAATGTTGCGATTCTAATAAATTATGGTTCATTTTTTAAGAAAAAAGATTCTCTACAACTTGACCGTTTCCTATTTTTGAAATTGAATTAATTATTATCAAACATAGCAATTTGTTTATAAAAATTTTGTTTTGAAAAATTGTTTTTTTATTTATTTCAGCCATTAAAGAATTCATTTTCAAAAGTCGGAAACGGTCAAGTTGTAGAGGATCTTTTTCCTAAAAAAATGAACCGTGATTTATTATAATCGCATCATTTTTAAAAATTTGGCTCGAAGCGATAAGAAAATAAGTTTGGGCAAAAATGAAATTTATTAATAACATTATTTTTTTGTGTTTCAAATTTTTTTCATGAAAAACAATCTTTTCTCTTTCAAATTAGCCCTTCAATAATAATATTGCTATTCTTGAAAGCAAAATTATCTATTTTAGCCTGAGGTCTAATTTTCGTGATCGTACTACCTTAAATAAAGTCTACGATTATTTTTTCTTTTTGAGAGATTTGGAAGAAAATAAATTATTTTAATCATGTAATTTATTAAAAAGTTACTGAAATGTATACAGAAACGTTACTGAAAAAAAGTTACAAATAAAATAAAAAAATAAATAAAAATATCCCAAACTAAAAAAAAAATTGTAAGGAGCAAAATAAAAAAAGAATCATGACAATTAGTTATAAAAGAAAAAAAGTTATTCAACGTCAAAAAATGCCTAAAAAACTCAAAATTTTAAAGAATGATGGCTCATTTTCTTTTTTAAACAATTTTCAAAGATTTCACCAACTCAAATTTTTCAATTATTCTCTTATTTTCTAACTACAGCTATTTTTTTATAAAAGTTATTTAACTTTCCAACATTTCTAATTAGCAGTTAGAAAATAAGAGATTAATTTAAAATCCGATCATTTTTAAAAAGTAATCTTGGAAAAAACTGCATTAAACCTTGACCCACAGTAATTGTTACCAAAAAAGAACGTCTGTCAACTTCGTTTGAGTGAAAATTTTTCAAAAATGTCCACAGTCAACTGCAATTATCAATAATTCTTTCTATTTTTTCCAAAATGTTTACTAAAAAAAAGTTAAGAGACTGTTACGTTTCCAAAATTTTCAGCAGGATGTTTTGTAAATTAAGAAAGTTATCTTAAATGAACGAATTAATTTGGCATTTTGTCACGTGGTGCGATTGATCCATGGCCTTAAAAAAATACAAAAGGAGAAAAATTGTAGATTTAAGGCACTTAATCTCTAAATTTGAATCAGTCAAAATCTACTGATTATCAGTGGAATTTGACTGATTCAAATAGCTAAAAAGAGGTTACTGTAGATCAGTCAAATTTTACTGATTATTTCAGTGAAAATTGACTGATTTGACAGTGAAAAATATTTTTTCCACTGATGAATCAGTGGAAATTAACTGATTTAACAGTGGAAATTATTTTTTCACTGTTGAATCAGTGAAAGGGCAAATCACTGATTCAATCAGTGAAAATTTGACTGATTCAGATTTAGAGAGTAAGGAGGATCATGCCGTTCTTAGAATGTCTTTAAAAATCCTAATTAAATACCACTTTAAAAATGTCCAGGCTCTTATTTAACACATATTCTAAAAGAAAAATGTTTGCTTTAATGAGAAAAAATTTAAGAATATAAAAAATTTTTCTTTAGGAAGAATGACTGTAGTTCAAAGTTCAATGCAGTTTTTTCCAAGTTTACTCTTTAAAAATGAACGGATTTTAAGGAGCGATTTTTCATTTTCTTCTCTAAACAAGTTTAAAAGATTCCACGGTCTTAAATTTTTTAATTAATCTCTTATTTTCTAATTGCTAATCAGAAATGTTGAGAAATTAAATAAGTTTTATAAACTAATTGCTGTAGTTTGGAAATGAGAAATTAATTCAAAAAGTTAAGATGATTGAGTCTTTCAAAATTGTTTAGAGAAGAAAATGAGCAATCACTTTTCAAAATCCGACCAATCGAAGTTTACAGACATCTGTGAAATTTTTTTTTTGTGGATTATTTATTATTTAAGGATTTTGGATCATTTAGGGAAATTTGAAAAATAAACAATTTTAAATCAGAGTTTTCTAAATTACAAGGATTCTCACCTTGGAGTTTTAAAATATCAAAATATTATGAATTCTAACGTTCAAATAAGAATTCCTTTAATTCTAAAATGTTTCGAATTAAAAAATTGCGAAATTTAATTATTCAAAATTCTTCGGAACAAAATGTGAAATTAAAAAATCTTTCTCTTGAAACTTGTAAATTAAGGGATTTTCCATTCAAAGTATAAGACTACTTAAAATTGCTAGATTTTTTTTAGAACGTCGATTATTTTATGACACCATATAAATGACATTCCCTAGATTTTTTTATGAATCATTAATTAAAATTAACTCTCAGTAGAAGACAGATTTCCGTGAATTTTTGTATACAAAAAATTTCAACTAAATTAGTTAAAATTTGAATCTTAAAAAATGTGTATTATTTCCAAATTAAAAAATTTATAAATACCAAGATTTATAAAATATAAAGCTTCAAAGTTTAACCATTCCTGCTTTACTATATTTCTAAATTCAAGGATTTTAATAATTTTATTATAGCCTTTAAAACTTGAAGGATTCAAAAATAAAAACTTTTTTTTTAAATTTCTAAACATTTTAAAAATTTTTTCCAGTTTTCTCTGGATCTATCCAATGATTATGATCTAAAAAGTTGAAATATTTTATAGCTGAAAATGAACCACTGAATTGAATAAAATTAATAACTTAACTACTGATTAAAATTACGTGAGTTGTAAAAATAATTTTAATTTCAAGCACTCGTAATTATTAAAAACTGAATAATTTTATCATTCAATTTTTATACATACTGAAAATGTTTTAAATTATAGTAGTTATGTAAAATGAATTGTTTAATCGGGTTTTTTAAACAATCCATTGAACCAAATCGGGCAAGAAAACAAGGAAGAGTTTTTTGGCAGAAAGTATATCATCTACATAACGTTTTACATAAGAAGAGAGCATCGCTAAATAAAGAGAATAGAAAGTAGTGTCTATATAAAAGGAAGAAAAAGGTCGACTCCTTAAAAGCAATACTGATAGACGTGAACGAAAAAAATGTGCTAATAGCTTCTCTGCATGATAATAATATTCTTTTTAAGTTTGAAGAAAAGGTTACTCTGCATTCTTCTCATTTCTTTAAATACACCTTTAAAAAAATAATAAATCATTTATACATACTTTGTTCGCTTGAACAAAACCGTTACATATAATTGCAACCCAATTTACAATATTTTATTTTAAAACACACTCTCTAAATCTGAATCAGTCAAATTTTCACTGATTGAATCAGTGATTTGCTTTTTCACTGATTCATCACTGAAAAAAAAAATTCACTGTCAAATCAGTCAATTTTCACTGAAATAATCAGTGAAATTTGACTGATTTACAGTAACCTCTTTTTAGCTATTTGAATCAGTCAAATCTCACTGATAATCAGTAGATTTTGACTGATTCAAGTTTAGAGAGCACTTGTAAATAATATTTGAGCCACTCATTGCTGAACTGGCGTTGTAGAAAAAATGTGCACGTTACACTGAGAAAACAGTTTTGTCAAATCAACAAAAATATTTTGTTAGTATTTAGCTAACAAAATTCTTTTGTTGTGCCAACAAAACATTTTGCTATATCAATCAAATTTTGTTACTTAAACAAAATGTTTTGTTGCGACAACAAAATATTTTGTCAGGACAACAAAAAAAGTTTTGTTAGATAGATTTTTTCTCAGTGTAGAAACTTGGATACTGAGGGAAATAAAATTCAAATAAACGGGTATATACCTGTCTTACTAATATTTTTAAGATAGAAAGCATCTATGAAATTGATCGTTTCTACAATGAAGGTACACTGAGAAAAAAGATTTGATTGAATCAAAGAAAATAATTTGTTTGAACTACTTTCTTTTATTTAAAGAAATGATTTGTTTAAATGAAACAAAATTTGTTTGATTAAAAAAAAATATCTTTGGACCAAATAAATATTTGTTCGAATCAAATAAATTTCTGCCTTAAATCAAACAAATTATATCTTTGACCATATATCAATGCATTAATTTCTTTGTTTTGAAGAAAAATTAATTTGATTCAAACAAATATTTATTTAGTTCAAAGATATTTTGTTTGAATCAAACAAATTTTATTTCATTTAAACAAATCATTTCTTTAAATCAAAGAAAGTCGTTCAAACAAATTATTTTCTTTGATTCAATCAAATCTTTTTCTCAGTGTATGGAAGTTTTATACAAAGTGTATTGTGTAAATTATGAATGAATTTTATGAATGCGTCAATCTATAACGATACTAGAATTTTTATTTCATTTTACCCACATTTAAGTAAAATATACAAATCAATTTCTTTTTATACAAAATGAGAAGTATGTCGACCCTAAATAAACATTAATATAAAGATTAGGTTAAATTTCCAATGCAAATTGGAAATTTCATTATATATATATAATGAATATATAATAATAATATATAAATATATATATATTCATACGAAATTTGTATATTGAATTTTATGAAATCGAGTTTGATTGGAGATAAAATCAAAGCTAGTCTAATTACTTTGAAAGTTTAGATTTAATATAATAAAGCAGGTCATGCACAAAATCAGGTCTCTGGAAAAAAAAATTTTCTATGATTTAAGACCTGAAAATTTATTATCAGTCGTGATTTATGAATGAAAAAATATTATTTTTCACGAACAAAATTTAAAGCTTAAGAAAAATAATATTTTTAATAATGCTTGTTGTAATGGAATTCTTTCTTACTATCGATTTTTAACAATTCTTTAAAAATGATTGAATTTTCATGAATCATGGCTTACTTTTTCTATTATTTCAAATTTTAAAAATAAGTCAATAATCAATAGTATAAGTAATGATCGCTTGAAATTATTATAAATGAAGAAATGCCATCGATCCGATCAAACTCTTTATTTAAAAAAGAATTAAGTCACTGGAACTTTCGACCCTCAATTTGAGTCCTTTTCAAGAGATGAAAAATCCAGTAGAGAACATCATATCTAAACAATAATTATTAGACGTCAAGTGTCAATAAATAAAAATTGATAAAAAATAACTTCTGTATCCTAACTCTTATTTATGTTGGATGAGTTTGTTTTTATGTGGATCATTTCAGAAATTAAACGTTTTTTCCAATTAGGTTCATTATCAACAATATCAGCAAGACGGATATTCTAATAACCGTGGAATGATGTTAAAATCCTGAATAATGAACCTAATTGGAAAAAACGTTCAATTTCTGAAATGATCCACATAAAAACAAACCCATCCAACATAAATAAGAGACAGGATATATAGAAGTTATTTTTTTATTTTATTTTTATTTTATACATTTGAGATATTTAAGTATTTAAAACATTAGTTTACTTAATATATAAGCATTGGAACACGTTATGAAGTTTCTTAATTAGACATTTTTTTAGTTCAAGCCTACCCTCATACGTCGCATTTCTGACATAATTAACAATAAAAAACAGTAATATTGATGAATTAATTGATTTGAAATATCATTAACTAGTTTTAATGAATTACGAGTTTTTAAAGAGTCGCCTAGAAAAGAGTTTCTTTGAATCGAAGAAACATTTCTTTGATATACGGTTGAAGAAAAAATTTCTTTGGATTAAAAAAAATCTCGTTGATTTGACAATTTCTTTTTTAATCTAAATAAATCTCTTTCTTTAGATCAACAAAACTTTCTTTAAGTCAAAGAAATGTTTTGTTTTGTTTAAATTCATCCAAAGAAACTTTTTTCTGGCTGATGTCGAAATTACTCTGTTTTATAGACACTTTGATGAAAAAATTAATAAAATTACCCTTAAGAATATCATTATTTTCTAATCAATATAAATAATTAAATTTAAATTTATTGAATTGATATAAAATAATAACTATTTAATTGAAATTACTTTTTTTATATAAAATAAAAATAAATCTTAAAATAAATGTTATTAATCTAAAAAAAATAATTGAAATATATATAAGATAAGAATATATATAATAAGTATATATATATATAAAAGTCACGTGTCTGCTTGATCCATGGCCTTAAAGACTTAAAAAATTTAATTATCAGTGTGATTTTTAAATATTTAAAAAAATGAGTTTTTACATTTTCACAATTTTGTCAAACGTCCATTTCCTCTATAAAAGCCGCACCAACTAGTTTTACTCGGAGCGATCCAGTCGTTACATTTCAAATTTCGCGTAATTATATGGTGATCTATGAGCAACTTAATAAAAATGAGGTTTGATCAAGCGGAAAATTCAATTAGAAAAATCCGCATTCTTGCCCCAGAGGAGCTCAATTATAAATATGAAGAATCTCTAAAAGATTGCTCGACATCATAAAAACATTTTTTGAAAAACAAACTTGATAATTTATTACAATATGAAACTCTGAATATTGGAACACTCAATAAAGTTAATGTTCCTATAACTTAGTCTCTGGCGTGAGAAAAGCTATAGTGATATAATAATTTATAACTGGGAGGATAAATTTTTATTGACTCAATGGGCGTAAAAAATTGTTTGCAAATTTAACACGATTTGTCAATTTAAAATTGTTTAATATAAAAATATAAGCGTGAAGATAGAATAGTATCAATATCTCTGAATTTGAATCAATTTCAGTTTTGCTAAATTAAAACCAGGAACTCCCTCTTAGTTTTGAAATTAGTTATTTTCACTGACTTTTAGTTATATGATTGCATAGCCATAAATGGGTCACTGATTTCAATCTAGCTAAATTCATACTGTTTTAAAGAAATAGTACGCAAATTAAGTCTGCCCAATTAATTCTACACGAGAAAACTCTAAAAAAAATTATTTTTACTTAAGTTAGTAAACTTGCAAAAATTAGGCCTCAGGCTAAAATAAATAATTTTGCTTTTGAGTATAACAATATTATTATTGAAGGAATCATTTAAAAGAGAAAAGATTATTTTCAAAGAAAAAAATTGAAATACAGAAAAATAATTTTATTAATGAATTTTATTTTTGCCCGAACTTTTCTCTTATTGCTTGGAGTCAAATTTTTCAAAATGATGCGATTCTAATAAATTACGGAACAATTTTCCAATACAACATTTTTATAAACAAATTGCTGAATTTGATAAAATTTCATTTTTTTTCAAAAATTGGAAACGGACAAGTTGTGGAGAATCTTTTTCCTGACAAAATATCCGTGATTTATTAGAATCGCGTTATTTTTAAAAATTTGGCTTGAAGCGATAAGAAAAAAAGTTCGGGCAAAATAAAAATTAATTAATAAAATGATTTTTCTGTGTTTTAAATTTTTTTCTTGGAAAATAATCTTTCCTATTTTAAATGATTCCTTCAATAATAATATTGTTATACTTAAAAGCAAAATTATTTATTTTTTCCTGAGACCTAATTTTCACGAATGTATTACCTTGAAGGACAATTCTACTATGACGGCCCGTAAAATGGCCAATTTTCATGATTTTTTTTTTCAATGAATAAGATGAATAATCAATCAAAATTTTTTTCATTTATCATGAGCACTTATCCCTTATACAAAAATATTCGTAGAGTAAATTTCCCATTTTTTAAATAAATTTAATGATAAAGCAAGAGGCCTCCTTTAAAAATCGGCGCTTGAAGGTGCGAATTCCCATGGCCGTTAAAATGGTCTGAAATCAAAAGGCAATATCGATTATCAATCTGTATAAATGGCGCTATATCCGCCTATGGAAGTTTTTTTGATGAAAATGAACAAAACGGCGATCGTTTGAAAATTTGATGTCGAATTTTCCTCCAATTTTCCCGAAAATTTTTGTTTATAACAAATTGAATTTTAAAAATAAAGAAGAAATTAACTGTGTGGTGTTCATTTATGCAGAGTTTATTTCTATTGAATCAATTCCGTCTATTACGATTTTTTAAATTTACTTTTTCCCAAGTAAATGTACTCTCTAAATCTGAATCAGTCAAATCTTCACTGATTGAATCAGTGATTTGCCTTTTCACTGTTAAATCAGTCAATTTTCACTGAAATAATCAGTGAAATTTGACTGATTTACAGTAACCTCTTTTTAGCTATTTGAATCAGTCAAATTTCACTGATAATCAGTAGATTTTGACTGATTCAAATTTTGAGAGTAATGGATGTTAATTTTGTGATAAAATATAATAAATAATTACTAGCGAAATTAAATAACATTACCAAGAAAAGAATAGTTATTATTTCCTTAGGAAAGTGTACAGCTTTCACGTGACAGATTTATACTGATACATTTACATCAAAGTGTGCATGTCTGGCACGTTGCAATTGTGATTATGTATTTTCATACAAAGTAACGTATAAATGCTCCACGAGCTACAAATAGATTACAGAGCACTGATTAAATTCGAGTTGAATCTATTTACTCGCTAAAGTAAATCTACTGTTTTCTCAAAGGAAAGCATGCATAACAGAACGTGTGAAACTCTCATTTGTGAGAAAAAGGTAAAAATTTCATGTAAAAGTATTGTAGCCAAAGGTTACAGAAAATTAATTTGGCTCCAAAAAATATCGAGAAATTCAATGCAGTAAAAACATATATTACCGAAAAATAAAGTCATTAATATTTTTGTGCTTCTAATACTGGGCCAGCATTGGCAGCCGTTTATTGATTTTACAAATTACCTAGGAATAAGATGATAGTTTGTACTATGTTGGTTTACCCAAGTGCGAAGTTAGATACGGCCCAACACTGGCCCAGCATTGGCAAAAATTTTGCCGAAGATCGGCTGCCAATATCGTGCCGTTGCTGGAATGATAACCTCGGTATGCACTTTACGGCCAATTCCGGCCCAAACTCTGGCTGCCAATACTTGTTCGGCCAGAGTGCGGCACAGCATCGGCCAGTTGCTGTGCTGAACTCTGGTTTTCTGTGGTTTGCCGTGGTAAAAGTGACACATGGCCCAGTAATGTGCCGTCCATCCTATTGTCTGATCTGGCCCAGGTCTGGCAATGTCCAGACCGGCTAGTCTTGAAGTTCTGGTCTGGCTCAGATCTGGCGCTGGTCAGGATTCCATGGCAAAAACGTTTATATGAGGCGAACGAAATTTTTTTTTAGAGGTTAGGATTTTTAATCCAAATCGATAAGTGTTTAATTAAAATGTTTCTTCAACCAAAACTTTATTAACTGACCACCAATTAGTGGCTAACCAGCCGCGAATTAGTGGCTGACTTGCGTCTGATCGTACAAAAACGTTACAGTTCTGGCCAGTTCCAGACCAGGCCTTATAGTCAGCGCCAGAACTGGAAAGCAGACAGTCCGGTCTGGCGCTGGCCAGCGCCATGAAATTGTTCCACACGGGATGGGCCGTACTCTGACTGTTCTTATTTCGGAACTGGATGCCATAGCAAAAGTGACAATCGGCTTGGTATAGGGCCGATACTGGGCCAAGTTTCGGGTGAAGGTCGGTAAATTTAAACAGTCGACAAAGACCGCCGTCGTCGGCCCAGTAATTGACCGATGCAAACGGCGACACTGGCCCAATAATAATAACCGACCGTTGGCTGCCGAGATTGGGCCAATATTGTGCCGTATTATCAGCTTCGACAATTCGCACTTGGGTAGTGCTGATGGAAACGTAGTTTTCAATTACAAGACCCGTTCCAATTTTCACCCGATTGCCAGAATTGGTAATTTCCTATACTGAGAAAGTGATTAAAACTAATAATAAAATGCATAATTATTATCTGCTACTTATTAAAATGTTATAAACTGTCTGAATATTTCAAATTGATGTCTTGTGACCTTTCGGTGATAGAATTACCGGCTTGGAAGTTTATGCACTTTTTCAGTCTGGATATAACTATTTATTCGTTTAAAAAAATGCAAAAACCGTTTCGATTGGTCGGTCAATCCGTCTACGAATACAAGTATAAAATTAAACGCAAACCGGTTCTATCTACAACGCAATTCTGATGACTACCTGTACAGTTAATAAATAAAATTTTAATTAATCCCAGGGCTGTTATTATGGCGCTTATCTCATTTGTGCAATTAACCCGGCACCCTACATTTATAGGAATTTTCAAATATTAATGTTCATTTGAAATAGAAAAATTTTTTCCTGAAAATTTGTAACTTTTGCAGAACTTTTACGGAATTGTTACAGTTTTCTTGCATGAGAATTGATTATTCGCATAATCAGTTTTAGATTATTTTATTTCTTGTAACAGTTACATAGCTGTTATAAAACAGTGTCAAATGACTTTCAAAAAGCTGATTATATTTTCCTGCAATGTAATTTTGTATTCTGGCAGATTATATTATGAATTTGAAGATAGACTAGAGCACGATTTGAATAAGAGAAGATTTAAAAGTTTGCTATGCTTATTTAAAAGTCAATTTCTCAAAACCGTTTGAGCGACAGAATTCTTCGTTTTCTGAAACGAGTACAATGGCCTACCACAATCTTTTTCCAGTGACAGTAATAAATTTGTACTCCCACATTTATCCGCGGGTCCATTTTATGACAGTAATTATCATTATTCACTGGTAGGTAATTACTCCAGGTCGATATTGTAAAAAAAAGCGGAAATGCTTTTTTCTGAAAACACATATTTGGACTTACTAAAATTTCACTCAATGCAACATTATCAGTAAAAAATATCCAATAACAATAAATAAATAAATAACCTCTAGCTAACTTCATGATGCAAATCTAGTTATAGAGAATTATTTAGAATTCAGGCCATCCAATTTGTTTCAGAACTCTAAGCATTAAAAGTGCATGTCATGATTCGTTTATGTGAGAAACGAGGCCCAGTTTTCATATTTATGTCCAAAATAATTAGAATTATTAGACAAAATTCTTGGAGAAGCTAGAAAACATCAAGCGAACTCTTTAAAGCTGAATCAGTGAACGGCCACTGATTTGCAGTGACTATTCACTGATGGCAGTGACTATAAGTCTTTCACTGAGAATCAGTGAAATTCGACTGATGAATAAGTGAAATAGATTGAACTCACTTATTAAATCAATTAAATCTTCAGGTGGGATTAATAAAACGGACATTATATTTTAACGATTGATGAGCTCGTTTATTTTAGGTTAAACGACACTGAAAATAAATTACGTCATTACTATTATGTATTGTAATTATTGTTGTGTATAATTATATTACTGATTCCTCAGTGAAATCAAAAAAGGGCGCTGGTTCATCAATTGATATATTTTCACTGATTCAGGTTTAGAGAGAAAGTATCTAAACTCAAGTTTACCATTTTTGCTAAATTATGTTTCAATTTAGGGAAAAAGGTGTCATAGTGAGAATTTTTCGCAGTGAAATACTGAATTTTAGATGAACTATATGATAATTTACTATAGATTGTTTTGAAAATTATTATAGCCTATATTAAAGTTTCATATCATTTTTTGAATCTTAAGTATTTTTGCTGCAAAAAATTTTCAGTCCGCTAGGAGTTTTTTATTTTCGAACAAATTTGTACATTGCTATGGGATCAAAATCTTATCAAAAAATATTTCTTTAACTGAAACAAATTTCGTAGTTGATTTTTTTTACATTACTAAAATCTTTGGTTCATTAAAAGAAACTATTTTGAATTTAAGAAACCATTTTTATTGAAGAAACCACTTCGATTAATCCAAAACAATATATTTTTTTGAATTCGAAAAAGTCATTTTTCAACAATGGATTCATTCCATTCGAATTCGTTATTTTTTTAAATCAAAAATGTTTTTTGTAAGATAAAATAATTCTCATTTTAATTACGAAAAAGTAGGGTAAACAAACGACTTATTTTAAGTTAAATAGAAGTTTCATTCACAGTCGCAATCCACGAAAATTAGACCTCAGACAAAAATAGATAATTTTGCTTTCAAGAATAGCAATATTATTATTCAAGGGCTATTTTGGAAGAGAAATGATTAATTACCATGAAAAAAATTTAAAATACAGAAAAATAATTTTATTAATAAATTTTATTTTTGCCCCAACTTTTTTTTTTTATCGCTTCTTACCAAATTTTAAAAAATTATGCGATTTTAATAAATTACAAATCACTTTTTCAAGAAAAATATTCCCTTCAACTTAACCATTTCCAATTTTCGAAAATGAATAAATTATTATCAAATTCAGCAATTTGTTTATAAAAATTTCGTTTTGGAAAATGTTTTTTAATGGTTTCAGCCACTAAAGAATTTAGTTTTAAAAATCATAAACTTTGAAGTTGTGGGAAATCTTTTTTCTGAAAAAATGATTCATGATTTATTAGAATCACATAATTTTTTAAAATTTGGTAAGAAGAGATAAGAAAAAAAGTTGGGTCAAAAATAAAATTTATTAATAAAATTATTTTTCTGTGTTTCAAATTTTTTTCGTGTAAAAAAATCTTTTCTCTTTCAAAATAGCCCTTCAATAATAATATTGCTATGCTTGAAAGCAAAATGATCTATTTTTGCCTGAGGTCTAATTTTCGTGGATGAAAACTACCTTAAATCTTCTAATGTAATGAGGATTCAAAATTTGAAATTTGAATGTCTAAAAATTGAGGAATTATCTCGTTTTTTTCTGATAAGAAATCTTCGTTGAATTTCGAGGGCAGTTCTTATAGATAAATTAGAGATAATAAAAAAAGTTCACTATAACTGTTGTTTTTTCAATCAAAGCTTGAGAGCCTACGGAGAAGTTAGTGGTCGTGGTCAGTTTACTAAAGAAAGAGAATAAATCCTTCTAGTTTCTATTACATAGTCCTTAGTTGTCTCTATAAACATCTAGGGCAGACTTATAATTCCAGAATATAAGTTTACGCTCGCCTTACCGTTAAATCCCCTACCATTTTATCTCCTAACCAATGGAGGGCAAAGGAAAATACGTGAAACTACAATCACGTTTCTATATCCTCTCTTTGTCACTTTCATATTATATAATATCTTGGTCCTCAGTCAAGTGTATACAGTAGCATACTCGATAACTGTCCGTCCCACATTTTCTTCATTTTCCTTCTTTGCCTTGCAGATATGATATTTTACATTTTAGTTCTAAAGCATTCAAAGTGAATTAAAATTTAACTAAATAAATTCAAATTGAAGGTTTAGCCAGGAAAAATTAGGCCTTAGGTAAAAATACATAATTTTGCTTTCAAAAATAATAATATTGTTTAAAGAATTTGAAATCTTTCTGTGGAAAAAAAAGACGCTTTCGACCGCGCTGGGATTCGAGCCCAGGTCTTTCAATTGCCGTTATTGATTATTTTCTATAAAAAATTTGAAACAAAGAAAAATAATGCATTTAACAAATTTTATTTTTACCCGGACTTTTTTCTTATCGCTTCGAGCCTAATTTTTCCAAATGATGCAATTCTAATAAATCACGGATCATTTTTTCAGAGAAAAGATTCTCTACAACTTGTTTGTTTCCAATTTTTGAAAATAAATTCTTTAATGGCTGAAACTATTAAAAAACAAAATTTTTATAAACAAATTCCTGAATTTGATAAAAATTCATTTTTTTTCAAAAATTGGAAACCGTCAAATTGTGGAGAATCTTTTTCCTGAAAAAATATCCGCGATTTATTAGAATCGCGTTATTTTTAAAAATTTGGTAAAAAGCGATAGGAAAAAAAAGCACTTGAGAATAAAATTTGTTAAATATATTATTTTCTCTTTTGAATAATCCCTTTAGTAACAATGTCATAAAATAATTTTCTAGAACTTTGGCACAACATCCTTGACGGTTTCCATAAATTTTTTAGAAAATTGTTTTAGTTCTAGAGCAGTTAGTTTTTTGAGTTTCTTTCTATCGAGTGACGTCAAACAACTCTAAAGTCCCTTTCACCTTAAGAGGGTTTACCACAACCTAGGTGGGGACATTAGAAGGGACATTAGGGGACTAGAGCACTATCAGTCACGTTAATTTAATGCGTTACTGTTCTTTGTATTGGTATTGGTTGATTTATGAGATGATAATAATCAAGACACTGATGAGACCTCCAATTTGTAAATATGCACTGAGAAAAGTTCATCGGGACAATTAATCAATATTTAATCAAAGAACTACTTGTTCAATTACTTTATTCTCATATCTAGGTTATGAAATTTTAAGTTTTATTTTTTGAGTGAAACAAGTGAATCACGTGATCCAGACGAAAATATTTAGTTTGTCGCAAAATTATTTTATGGTAATGAATATTTTTGGCTGAAACTTTGGGACATGATAAAAGACTTATTAACACGGGTTCTAGACTTTAATTATTTTTTAACATTGAAAAGAATGAATTTCTGTTTAACCGAAAAATTTCGAGATTATTGATTTGGAAGTTAAAGATTTGCAATCTCAAAAATATTTTAGTTACTTCAACTGAAACAAATTTATTTGGTGAATTCAACACAACAATTTTTTAACGTCAAGACAATATTTTTTAAAGTTTACTCGAGCAAACGAATTTTGTGTGATGAAGAAAAATGTGGTCCATCTAACCAAAATATTTTGTTAAATTAAGTCAACAAATCGATTTTGTTCAAGGAACTAAAATAATTTTTTTGGTGTACTAGTTTAGATTAATTTAGAATTAGATACAGGATGGTTTCACAAAATATTTAATTGTGCACGATTATTAATTCTTAAGTGTAATACACCTAGATCAAAATAATTGTTTCCAGATTTTAATTTTGCACCTATACATAACTTTCACAACTCAGAGTTTATTGATTTTCACATATCTAAATTTTAATAACTACACGGAAAAAAATAGTTTAATAAAGTTTATAGAACTGTGCAAGAAGCATGTTTAATATTTATAGATATCTTGAATGATATTAAACTTATCAAGATATTTTATACTCTCTAAATCTGAATAGTAAAAAATCGGTTATTAATTTGCATTAAGAGAATCCGCCACCTTTAATATTTTTATTTTTATTTTTTGAGTTTAGACCTTCCATATAATTTTTTTTATGTTTAGTACCTTTTATACAGAAATTTTTTTTTTCAAATTCCAGCACCTTTATGTATTTTTAAACTAAAATTTTTGGGTATTTTGGGCATTTTTTTGACATTTTTTGACATTGAATAATTTTTTTGTTTTTTAACCAATTGTCATGATTCTTTTTTCATTATGTTCCTTATAATGTGCAGCAACTTTTTGGAGATGGAAAGTACTCTAGCTAAAAAAATAATTACAAATTTTTTTAAAAAATATTTTGGGATATTTTGATTAATTTTTTTATTTTATTTATAATTATTTTCGATCATTTTAATTTATTTTCCACACCCGAAAAGTGAACATTATAAGGAACAAAATGAAAAAAGAATCATGACAATTGGTTAAAAAACAAAAAATGTATTCAAAGTCAAAAAATTTCAAAAAAATGCCCAAAATACTAGAAATTTTTAGTTTTAAAATACATAAAAGGGCTGGAATTTTCAAAAAACTTCAAAACCTTTCTAAATAAAGGCACTAAACATAAAAAAATTATATGGAAGGTCTTAACTCTAAAAATAAAAATAAAAATATTAAAGGTGGTGGATCCCCTTAATGAAACTTGTACTAATTATAAGTTGAATTTAATTAGTTTCTTTGTAAATTAAAACAGTTTTTAGTCAAAAGTGATAAATGTATTTTGACATTGGTCACTAAAGCATTAATTAGGGACCGAATTTTCACTAATTCAGATTTAAAGAGTCAGATATCAAAAGCTGAGAAATTTTGTCTATTTTCAAATATCTTTCATGATTTACAAGATATTTGTAACTAAATGCTAAATTTGTAATTGATGCGCTTTAGTGATATTAAATTAACTTTAATGTGTTGTATCTCGCATATAGAAAGTACATCAAGAACTTGACAGAGGAAAAGTAGAATCACAAGTTTCGAAAGAGAAACAAAGGGACTTTGATGATTCTTTTCTAAACTTAATTATAGATAATGACTCCGCTGTTCGAATTATGTTCGAGATTTCCTGATAATTACTAATTTTAAAATATACTTTACTTTTAATGTATCATGATTTTTGGAATCTATTCAACTAAAGCTTAAAAAAATGTATAGGTATATGTATTGAAATTATTGGAACTGTAATTGTTACAATTGATTCAACTATGTACCTAATGAGCATAATCTTACACGGAGAAAAAAACTGTTGAATCAACAGATGTCATCTGCTGGAATAGTGACAGCAGATTTTTTTTTTAATATTTACAGATTTTTCTATTGGATTCACAGATTGTTTGTAAACTCAACAGATGAACCTGTAAAATCTACAGAAATGTCTGTTGAGTTTACAAACAATCTGTGAATCCAACAGAAAAATCTGTAAATATTACAAAAAAAATCTGCTGTCCCTATTCCAGCAGATGACATCTGTTGATTCAATAGTTTTTTTTCTCCGTGTATATATACTTACAGTTTTGAGCGTTCATTGAACAATGGAAAATATTTATATTTTTTAAACTAAATGATTGGTTTTTTCCTCATGAAATTAAAAAGTAGAGTATAATCAATAACAGATTGTATATTTGAAAGCATTTGAATACATTAGACATAATAATTAATTTTCTTTTGAAAGAATAAATGTTGTCATCGTTCAATGAACGTTTAAAATTGTAAGTAGATCATAATCTTCAATATTCTTTAACTGTAAGGTACTTAATCATGCATTTACCTGTCATTATTTAACTTTATAATTGCAATATTTTTGTAGCTTTTTTAGGAAGTAAATTTTAAATGACTATCAGTTTTCGATGGAACATTAAATATAAATCATTTACTTTACACGGAAAAAAATAGTTTAATAAAGTTTATAGAACTGTTCAAGAATTGAGGATACAGGCATTTACTGAACAGAGTTCTAGAAAATTTACAGAACTTTTCGGAATAAAATGTGAAACTTTCAATAATTTTTTTTTAATTTTCCGCATTTTATTTTAGAAAGTTTTATAAATTTTCGAAAACTCTGTTCTGTGAATGCCTGTATCCCAAACTCTTGCACAGTTCTATAAACTTTATTGAACCATTTTTTTCCATGTAGAAATATCTTCTTTATTAATCAATATTATACTTGGATATAGGTCATCTAAAATTTCTAAAGCTGTCTCGACACATATTTCATTCTAAGGATCTACTCTTCAAGGAATGAAAGAGCAATCATTCTCAGCCTATACAGGTGAATCTTTCTTTCTCCAAGTAAAAGGTTAATGCTATGCACCTTTCTGAATAGAGGAAGATGAACGCGTCAATAACCTTTCTTGGACTTGTCGTTTAGGAGGACTGCTTCTCGAAAGTGAAACAAATGTAAATAAATTATTCTGTGATTTGTAAAAAAATATTAAGAAAGGCCCAAGGGGGATGGGCATGTTAAAGTTGACCCCGCACATATCAAAGTCAAATTAATACCATAGATGGACATCCATGTGACATGAAATTCCTCCAAAGAATAACTTTGAAATTTTCATTTTTAAGAGAGCTATGAAGAGGAAAAATAAAATCAAAAAGTAAATTTTCTCGAGAAGGAATGATCTGATTTGTGGAAAAAAAATATGTGTCATAATCACCAATGAGACTACTTTTTTTATTCAGAAAAAAATGTGAGGTTACTGATTTGATAACTCACTTGTTTTTAAATTATTTTCAAATGATCATTTCTACTAGCGGGTCATAAATAGACGTGTGCATTCTATCGGATCGAATGTAGCAAATTCGATTCGATTCGCCTAATTGTCGGATCGGATTTTTTTTATTCGATAGGCCGCACAGTCGAATGTCGAATTTTCGACATCCAAAGCGCGTCCGATCGAATATCGGATTTTTTAAATTCGATCGACCATCAGTCGAATGTCGAATATTCGACATCCGAAGCGTGCCTGTCGGATGTTGGATTTTCGACATTCGATCGACCGTATGTCGAATTTAATACATTCGACACCCGAAGAAGCGCGCTTTAGATGTCAAATATTCGACGAAGGCCAATATCAGATTAAAATCGAATCGAATTTTTTTGCACACCTCTAGTCATAAAGTGCACTTAATTGCCCCCTGTGGGGTGAAAAAATTAGTTTTTTGACCACCAAGTAGAAATAAAATTGTGTGCATCACGGGAAACACATTTATTTCTCTAATTCCACAATATACTATTATGGAATCTTATTGCCTGCTACAACACTTTCTCATTCCGTTATTTACTTGTTTGTAACTAATTGTCAAATTTTTCCATGAAATCTTATTGCTTGGTGCGACAGTGTTTGATTCCGCTGTTCACTTGTTTGTGAGTGATTATCAAATGTCTTCGTGAGATCTTATTATTGTCTGCTGCGACACTTTTTGATTCCGTTATTTACTTGTTTGTAACTTTACAAAATACAAATAGATTTTAATTAATATTCTTACATATCTTGGTATATGATCAGCATTCAGCTTGTGATTTCGCAGATATCTTGTAATCGTCGATAATGTTTTTTCTTCTGGTCAACAAAGCTTGGTACACGTATCATATGTCTATTCCTTCTCTTTCGTTAATGATACGACAAAGAGTTTTGAAAATGTGATGTTACAATTTATTTTGTCCCTACTATTATAATAAGTTTCTTTTTCTACCAGGAGGTCAAAAAATGGATTTGTTTGGCCCGCAGGGGGCAATAAAATGCACTTTATGACCCGCTAATAGAAAATACAATATTTCTTCATATGCCATAGCAGGATAGCAAATTTTAGTCTTAAACAATCTGCCTATAATTCACAATTGGAATAAGGAATCAATGTTTTAACTTAAGAATCTTTAATATATACGAAAGCTTTTTCCTTCACCTAAAGTGAGGGGAAAGCACTATACTTATTAGTGCAATAATAAACAGTAACTGATTATCAAATGTTTTTATGACATCTTATGTCATGAATCAATCGAATTGTGTGACCCCATTTGATTTAGCTGGCCGGTTGTTTTTAAAGCCACGGACACGCCTGGTCACGTAAATAGATTCCTACTTTACCGGCATTTCAGTTTGTGTTATCCCATTTTTATAGAAATTTAGACAGGTAACTGAAAATTTGTAGAATTAAATAAAATACATTATTATAGGTCTGTATGATCATAAATGTTCATAATTATGAAAAAAAGTTTCTCGGAGAAATTTTTTTTTTTATCATTATAATCATTTATGACCAGACAGACTTGCCTTAGTGCATTTCATTTACTCTCACAAATTTTTAATTTGTTATCTCTTTTATTACGGAAATGGGGTTACACAAATTGAAAATGCTGATAAGGTAGGAATCTAGTCACGTGATTCAGTTGGTTTATGGCCTTAAAAAGGAAAATTTCAAGTGTTTTGCGAACGTGTCTCGTCATTCTCTAGAAGCCTATATTTTAAAAAAATTAATTTTTTGACTTTTCCAATTACCATTTACCAAGACGTTCGGACAATACTTTCATACGATTTCGAGTGCTGAACGAATTATTTGATCTAGACGCACTCAACTATTCTTCGGTTTAAAGAAAAAAAAACCATTTGCATGAGTCGTGTTTTTTATTAACTTCTTTCTGCCTCGCATGCACGGAGAAGAATAGTTCGAAAAACATGACTTAACTTTTAGCAATAATGGGACATATGAACAAGTTGATGATTATTTAATATTTTTGCAATAATTTGTGCCAAATGTTAAAGAATCCATCACAGTTCGGTAAACTTTAAAAATTTAGAGTAAAGTCTTAAAATGCATGTCACAAATTATTACAATAATTAAAGAATTTGAAAATCTTTCTGTGGAAAAAAAGAGGCTTTCGGCTGCGCTGGGATTCGAGCCCAGGTCTTTCGATTGCTGGTCGACTGCTCTACCACTAAATTAAATAATCTCCAACTTGTCCATGTGTCCCGACTTTACTCAAAAGTTGAGTAAAGTTTATTGAACTATGTTTCTCCGTGCAGGAAAATTCATTGGAATTAATGATAGAACATAGAGCTGGATAATTTATTTTAAAAGTTTTAGTGCTGCGCAGTAGTTTTCTATGGCAGATACGGAACCAACGTTGATTCCAACGTAGGTGCAATGTAGGTTCCAAGGTCGAACCCAACGTTCGAATTTTCAGTAAAGGGGTCATGAAACATGAAGATAAAAGATTTAAAATTTAAAAAATTTAATTATTTTTCACATATGAAAGGGATTTCAAACAAAGCACACCTAAATATTGTACACCCAGAAAAAAGTTTCTTTGATTAAAAAATAAATGTCTTTGAATCAAACAAATTTATGCATTGCTCTACGGTCAGAGAAATTTCTTGACTGTTTTTTTTTTTCTTTGAATTAAAGAAATAAATGTCTGCGCAGTCGCATAGTACATATGTAATGTGACTCACAGAAATCTTTTCATTGATTTGAAGAAACATTTGTCTTCATTCAGAGATAATAAAATTAAATAAATTATTTCTTAATTTTTTGCCAGCATTGTATTTGAATCGGGAAAAATGTCTTTGAATCAAACAAAGTGCATTGCTATACGGCCAAAAAAAACTTTTTTTGATTCAAAGAGAGTTCTTCATTGTTCTTTTTCTTTGAATTAAAGAAATAAATGTCTGCGCAGTCGCATAATACATACGTAATGTGACTCACAGAAATCTATTCTTTGATTTGAAGAAACATTTGTCTTCATTCAAGGATAATAAAATTAAATTAATTATTTCTTAATTTTTTGCCGGTACTGTATTTGAATCGGAAAAAATGTCTTTGAATTAAACAAAGTGCATTGCTATACGACCAAAGAAAA
Organism: Diplolepis rosae; assembly: GCA_030998225.1. NCBI lineage: Eukaryota > Metazoa > Arthropoda > Insecta > Hymenoptera > Diplolepididae > Diplolepis > Diplolepis rosae. Next base: position 10,631,088 of record JAPYXD010000701.1, read on the forward strand.
CTTTCTTTGATTCAAAGAAAGTACTTGATTGTTCTTTTTCTTTGAATTAGAGAAATGAATGTCTGCGCAGTCGCATAGTACATATGTAATGCGACTCACAGAAATCTTTTCATTGATTTGAAGAAACATTTGTCTTCATTCAAAGATAATAAAATTAAATAAATTATTTCTTAATTTTTTGCCAGTACTGTATTTGAATCAGAAAAAATGTCTTTGAATTAAACAAAGTGCATTGCTATACGGCCAAAAAAAACTTTCTTTGATTCAAAGAGAGTTCTTCATTGTTCTTTTTTTTTTTAATTAGAGGAATGAATGTCTGCGCAGTCGCATAGTACATACGTAATGTGACTCACAGAAATCTTTTCTTTGATCTGAAGAAACATTTGTCTTCATTCAAAGATAATAAAATTAAATCAATTATTTCTTAATTTTTTGCCAGTACTGTATTTGAATCGGAAAAAATGTCTTTGAATTAAACAAAGTGCATTGCTATACGGCCAGAAAAAAACTTTCTTTGATTCAAAGAAAGTTCTTGATTGTTCTTTTTCTTTGAATTAAAGAACTAAATGTCTGCGCAGTCACATAGCACATACGTAATGTGACTCACAGAAATCTTTTCTTTGATTTGAAGAAACATTTGTCTTCATTCAAAGATAATAGAATTAAATAAAATATTTCTCAAGATTTTGCCAGTACTGTATTTGAATCGACAAAATATGTTTTCAAATCAAATGAATTACGTTAAAAAAATGATTTCTTTAATTAAAAAATTCTAGAAACGAGATTTCTCAAACTCAAATAAATGTATATTTGTTCAAAAGGTGTTTTTACTTCGAATTGAAGAAATGAAGTTAAAGAAACGATTTCTTAAATTAAAATAAAACTTTTTTCTGGGTGTAGCTCTGGAATAAAAGTAAAGGGAAATAATTTGAGGGTGAAATATTCAATAGTTGCGGCAGTGTGCCATCACCCCTTCCCTTGTTTCTCCTCTTTTTCTTCTCTTGACTCGAGTGTTCCTAAGTGCGCAGGTATTCTTGCGCAAACGCACTCGCAATACTTTACCAACACATAGGAACAGTGCACATATTTACATTAAGAGTGCACACTCGAAAGAACCCTCGCAGAGGTTTTATCATGGTGCCGGTCGCTATGCTGCCGCGTCAATTATTTCTTCACAGTATTTTCCATCAAATTTTCATCACTGCCAGATCCACGGAAAAAACGTGAGTTAAATCCTGCATAATTTGAAATTTGCATATCTCCCTTCTCTTTTATTTTCCTCCTTGGGAAGAGAAAAAGTAGAAAAAGTGTTGTTTACGGTCAAGAGTCCAAGTTGAGGTATTTCTAAAACATTGGGAGTGCAACAGTTACGTTTTTATTATATGTCCCATGTCTCTATACATTCTATGTGTATTTTTCAAATTAAAACTTTTGGAGTATTTTATAATTATTGTGCTTGTAAAACCGAGATTCATGGCGTCCCTACACCGTTATGTTTACTTCACTTTGCGCTGGTGATCAGATGTGGAATTCAGACGTGGCACGGGTTTGTTTTTTAATGATTTTGAGTATTTAGTGACCTTAATTAGAGTCACGATGGAATAAAAAAGTTAAGCGTTCTTTTTTTCGATTTGATTTTACCGCCTGATAGGGGATATTAGCGCCTAAATTATGTTTTGAGCGCGTAGCATAACTGCTCCGAAAAATAATTGGTACTTTTTTAAAATTTCTATTCTTGTGGGGAATTATTTAGTTTTACGATATTATGTTGTATCGGAAAGTTTTTTGGGTTCTTTTATCCTAGTTTCTATGTTGCGTAATGATTCGCGTAATAATGAACTTTTTATAGAGTGATGAGACAAGGTTTATGTTTTTGATAATTAATGTTCTTTTTTGTTTTTAAATAGTGAGCCTTTAGTGTTTTTAAAGAAATGCACTTAATATATTTTGAAAGATATTGTGATTTATGATTTTGTTATACTTTCTTGTAGACAAAATAAATCAGAATCATTCAAGGTATGTGTAGAATATATTTCTCCTTTTTATTTTATATTTTATAATTAATTAATTATGCACTAATTATTTTAGTACCAATTTAGAAAATTAATTACTTTGATTTTAATTGATTTTTAATTAGAGTGTTTGATTTATAAATTTAATATTTTAAACATTTTTTTTGCCTAATTTAGGAATGCTCCAATAATTTTTTTAATTAATCGAATATGAGAGTTTCCAAATCTTTTCATCTGTGATAGAAAATTAATTTGGAAAATGCATTTTTAGAACGGATTTAGTGTTTTTACAAAAAATTTACTGTAAAAATCATTTTCTTGTTTAAGTAAAAACTTCCAAACTGATGGCATTTTATTTTTTGAAATTACAAAATTATTCAATTTTCAATAAATTTTTAAGACCTTATGGATAAAGAGAAAAAGCTAGTGAAAGTAAATTTTAATTATATGAATAATTTCTAAATTATAAGCCATAAAATAAATAAAAATAATCACAAAATAAACATCACTTTCTTGAAAAAGAAATCAATATTCGTTCTCATTTTGTTTGTAGGTGAAGTGATTTTGCGAACACTAAATTAGCATATTTTGAGATGGCAGAAGGTGGAAACGACCTAAAAACAGGGAATAATCATATTTCTACAAGCCAAATGGAGGTGAATGAATGCTTAGCTAGTTGGCTCACTTATCTGCAAGTAAGAAAAAAATATATAACATCAATTTCCTTATAAATAACCCTGATAATATAAATGCTTATTAAAAAAATATTGCTAAACGAGCACTGTTAATAATATTCTGAAATTTTTAATTTGCAAATGTAACGAAAAATTATTAAAAATTTACAATCATTTTAAGAAAACGTATCTTAAATTTTTCTAAAGATTAACTTGAATTTGTGAAATTTTTCTTTAAATCACGAAACTATACTGAATTTTCAGTTACATGTAACTGCCTTTCTGTTCAAGTTTTAAATCATTCAGTAATTTGTAGCTGAAAATTGAGAAGTTTCCTCTCAACTTTAATAATTAATCAAATTTTCTTAAATTTATTTCAATTTCACGAAATCCTAACTCTATAAAGCTTCAGTTATATGTCTCGGAAAATTCCGGCAGAAATTTCTAACAGTGAGATATACACTGAGGAAAATATACATAAAAACTTTTATTAAGAAGCATGTATTTCAGTTGTTACCTGTATCTGTAATTAGTAGAGCGAATAATGGCCTTTTTGGTATTTTTAAAGATATATTATAGGGAATCATAAATCCATATCAAAATCCTTCGAAATAAAATAATTTTTACCACAAAAAATAAAAATAAAATGGTTTATTACAACGAATTTTAACACTACAATGATACGCCAATCGATTTCTCAATTTTAAACTTTCATTCCTGCGCAACGATTTTTCAGTCTTGATAAGGACTGAAGCTTCAGTTGAAACGTTGACTTAAAAGAAAATTAATAAATATTATTTCAGAGGATTTTGATATGGATTTATGATTTCCTATAATACATCTTGAAAAATACCAAAACGGCCATTACTCGCTCTACTAATAAAAACTTTTAGTTCGATTTTTGATTGAACGGGCCAACAAAAACCGACTTCACTCACAACGTCGATGTGTCTTCCTCTTTAGGACAGCAGTAAATGAACCAAAAATTTTTATGGTCATATGAAAGGAGTACAAAAAATATATTCTGAAGATGCAACTATAAATTTAAAAAAATAATGTACATTTTTTGTTTACAGATGTTAAATGGTTTATGTACTGCTGGTACAAAATTGGCACAATCACTTCAAGCTCTTCTTTCTATTCACGATACTGTCGCTCAGTGCAGATTGACAGGTCAATGTTTGGCAGGATGGGAAGAATTGACAAGAGCTACAAACGTGGCTAGCAATACTGTCAAGAATCACGTTGTAGGAGCTTTAAAGGATTATGAAGTCCTTGAAAAGGCCAGCGATAAACACGTGGGTATTTTTAATTTTGTATCCTTATAAGAAAAAAAATATTGGTAAGTATTGGGTCCAATATTTTTTTTCAGCAATCATTAAATCATTAAAAAATCATTAAAAAAAATCTCAAACTTTCAGAACTCTGGAAACGCAGCATTACTATTATAATAATACTAATTTTTCATTAAAAAATAGGAATTTTCAATTCAAAGATCGTGAAATAATGTAAAGTTACCCAAAGAATTACCAATGATTGCTGAAAAAAAATATTGGACCCAATACTTACCAATATTTTTTTTCAGCAATCATTGGTAATTCTTTGGGTAACTTTACATTATTTCACGATCTTTGAATTGAAAATTCCTATTTTTTAATGAAAAATTAGTATTATTATAATAGTAATGCTGCGTTTCCAGAGTTCTGAAAGTTTGAGATTTTTTTTAATGAAAAAACCCTAAAAACCTAAAATTCAACACGAAGTCCTTAAAGTGTGAATTTAATTCTTAGATATTGGAGTTATTTATTGATTTTGTCATTTTCGATTGCTTGTGCCCTTGGCTACGTGCTCTTAATATCGATTTTCTGTGCTTGTGATAATCAATGATTATTTTCTTCATTGTAGGACATACTTCGCGACAATCTACTGACCTTCATAAATCTTCAGTATCAATTTTGCGTCGCATGCTGTGAATGCCTTGGTGAGTTTATTCATATATATATTTATATATATTTATTTATGTATATCCCTCATGACTAATTAAGTCCGAGACTTAAATCAAATATTCAATTCCAAAAGTCGATTCAGTATTTAAATTCTATTTCTTATCATTATTTTATTTAATAGTACTTACACGGGGCTTCTTTTATTCTTATAATATTTAACTACTGTTTTATTATCTTCGTATACAAGTTACTTTTAATTAATTTTTGTCATTTGCTTCAATCTCCTGATGTATTGGATACTGGACTGTGAAAATAGTATTTTATTTATGGAAATTTATTCTATTGGAGTAACATTAACAAAAATATTTCTGTTTCAAGGTGGAATGGCTGAATGTTCTTGTTCACAACCAGGAAACGTCGAATGTGATATTGCTGCACTTCAACAATGTTTCGAACGTCTTTATAGTTCACCGCTATCATTAGCCCCCATATCATCAAATCAACAGTCCCACCATCAGCAAAATTACCACCGATCACCATTACCCTATCCCCTCTTTCCTCTGCAGGTTTGATTAATTAAAATACTATTAAATATTAACAGTATTAGCATGAAATTGCGAAAATAGGGTAAAAAAATAACACAAAATTCAAAAAATAATAAGTATGAAGAAACAGTCATTTTTTCATACATGCACCCAGAAAAAAGTTTTATTTTAATTTAAGAAATCGTTTTTAACTTCATTTTTTCAATTTGAAATAAAAACACCTTTAAAACAAATACAAATTTATTTGATTTTAAGAAATTACGTTTTTAGCTATTTTTAAATGAAAGAAATTACTTTCTTTGCTTTATTTATTTGATTTGAAAAAAGCATATTATGCAACTAGGGAAAATAAATGTTTTTACGTCTTATAGAGAGTTATTTTTCTACTGGGGAGGTCAATAAAATGTACTTTATGATCCCCTAGTAGAAAAATATTTTTTTGATTCAAATACAGTACTGGCAAAAACTTATAAATTAATTAATTTTATTTTCTTACCTTAAACAAAGGACATTTTTTCTTTAAATTAAAGAAAATATTTCTGTGAATCACATATACTATGCGACTGCGTAGACATTTATTTTTTTAATTCAATAAAAAACATTTTTCTGAGTGTGCAGAAGAAAATATGAAAGAGTTATAAATATACTGAAACGCATATTTTTATCTTTTTTTATAATTAGTACTGTAAATCTATTAATAGTTTAATGTGGTGGATTTTAAAACTTAGTTTTTATGGAATTATTCCTTAAGGTCCAGAGACGGTGGTCAGAAACTGCAGCTGCTGAGATGTCTGGTGAATCTGCTGAAAATACTGTTAGGAGGTGGTCTATGCCATGGGATTGTCGACATGTAACAGACTGGCCTCGTCAGGAAATAAAAACTAGACTCAGGGTTCCTCTTCAGGATCGTAGCAGGTCTACCACACCTGATTCTGTTTGGAAATCTGCAACAATGACAAGTCAGGATGGTCTTCGTGAAGCCATTCAGCTTCTTTCATGTAAACCTGGTACTACGAAATTAATTATATTCTTTTACTATTTAAATTCAATTCGCTTACAATTTTTTTCTACAATGTATTTCAGCATCTTTAATATTTTTATAAATAGTTATATCATAATTTTTATTCCCATAGATTCTTCAAACTTGATATTATTTTTATGCAACAAAATTCTACGAGTTACTAATCTTAAATTTGAACCTAAAAGAATCAATTGAAACAAGAATACAAGGTGCGTTCCAAAATAAACGAGACTTTTTCAAAATAGCTATTTATAGTGGCGCTATCTTCTGATGGGAGTAGGAGTTGGAAAGGTACATCCTTCACTGACGTTCTGTCAAAATTTCATGACCAACGGACAATTAGAAGCCGAGTTATTGCTTTATAAGGGACAGTGTGTTTATAGCATCGGTCGAAAAATGAACTTCGGACAAAGAGCGAATATTAAGTTTTATTTGAAACTTGGTAAAACTTTTACTGAAAGGTTTGAATTAATGAAACAAGTGTATGGTGACAATTGTTTATTCCGTGCCAGAGTCCATGAGTGGTTTAAACGATTCAAAGAAGGTCGTGAAGACATCAAGGACGACGAACATCCCGGTCAGGAAAGTTTCGTGATTACACCAAGTAATATTGAAATTGTGCGTGAATTTATAAAAAATGAGCCAAAATCTTCTTTGCGATACATGCAATGGAATTAAACGTGTCAAAAGATTCAATTCATCGCATTTTGACCGAAAATTCGCCGTGTGAGGCCGCAATACCGTGAAAATGGCAGTTGGCGCCTTTTGCACGATAATACGCCGGCCCATCGTTCAACGCTTATCACTGATTTTTTACCAAAAATCACATTTTATCCGTCAACCACTCACCGTATTTGCCTGATATGGCTCCCTGTGACTTCTAGCTATTCGGAAAATTGCATTTGGCCATGAAAGGAAAACGTTTTGCGTCCGTAGAGGCCATCCAAAAGGCTTGTACCGACATCCTGAGGGACATTCCGGTGTATGACCTGAAACACTCTTTCGAAAAGCTTTTGGATCGCGCAAAACAGTGTATCGAGGCCGGAGGGGACTATTTTGAATAAATAAACTCGAATTTATCAGAACAAAGCTCCTGTCGTTTCTATTTTAGCTCAGTCTCGTTTATTTTGGAACGCACCTTGTATATTGTTTAGCAATCCTTTGTAGGTAATTCAATAGTATATTGTTCAATTAGGGAAAATAAATGCTTTTCCCGTGTTGCACGCGACTTTTTTACTATTGGGGGGTTAAAAAATTAACTTTATGACCCGATAGTAGTAAAAATATTTTTTCCAGGAGTGAGTCGTAAAGTCCATTTTTTGCCTCTTCGGGGGTAAACAATAGTGTATTGTGCAACACGAAAAAACATTTATTTCCCCAGTTACACACTATTTTTTACTATTGGGGGGTTGAAAAATTATCTTTATGACCCGATAGTAGTAAAGATATTTTTCTAATAGTGAGTCGCAAAGTGGATTTTATTGCCTCCTGAGGGGTAAACAATAGTGTATTGTGCACATTACTTTTTTCCTACTGGGGGGGTCGAAAAATGGATTTTTTTGCCCCCAAGGAGACATTGAAATGCACTTTATGACCTGCTAGTAGGAAAATCTATTTTTTGAGCCCCCAGTACAAAAAAAAACCGTGTGCAAAACGAGAAAAACATTTATTTTACTCGTATGATTGTTGCCTTTGCTTTGTTTGGGCATCAAGCTTCACACTCGCAAAATAAACTTTTTTTGCTTAGTTGCACAATATATTATTATTTTATATTATAAAGGTTTTATGAGTATTTCAGTCTAATTTAGATGTCTGTTAGAAAAAATCAAGCATGAAAATCGAGTCTTTGGAAAAAGGAGTTTTCTATGATTTTATTGTAAGATTCAAAATGATATTATCATTCGTGTCTTATAAAAGAATAATCATAATGTCTTGTGACGAAAATTTAAAACTTACGAATAATAATACTTTTAATAACGTTCATTGCAATAGAATTTTTCTTTTCGATCGATTTTTGCCGAGTTTTTAAAACTTTTTGGATTTTTATATATTATAGCTTTTTTTCTGGAAAAATATTCTCTATAACTCTACTGTTTCAAAATTTAAAAGTTAATTTTTCAGTGGCTGAAATCGTTGAAAAAAACCATAATTGGAGATTATTCACTTATTTTCAAAATTGGAAATAGTGAAGTTGTAGAGAATATATCCCGAAGAAAAACCATCGTTTATCGAAATCCGATAAGACACGACTAATAATATTATTTCAAGTCTTAAAATCATAGGAAAATTTTTTTTTTAGGGACCTGTCTTTGGTACGCGAACTACATTAAGATATTTCTAGGGAATTCTGGGATATTAACATTTTTTTGTAAGAATTGCAAAATGAAAAAAAAATACGGGAACCTAAACAAGTGGGATTTTAATGAATGAGACAACAAGTTATCAAATTAGGAAATTCAGATAATAAAAAAGAAGTTAATGCAAAAATTTGAAAAATAAATTAAAAACAAATAAGTTTAAAGACTTGGAATTCAATATATCTGGAATATATATATATTTACGTGAATTATTGATCCACGTAAAAATTGCTGCTCATGCTACGATATTATATTATATTTTCAGGAATTAGGCCCTCGAATCAACTCTCGACTTTCGCTAGTCAGCATATTCCAGGTGTTACATTGACAACTTGTACTTACGAAGCGAGTTATGAAAACTCGATTTGGCCAGATACAAGGAAAATGGGGTCTACTAGATGTTGGCCCCAAGATTCTCATTCCAGTGATCATTCGGATCTATCAGGTACCACTTCCTAAATTCCAATAGAAAAATTATTATAGCCAAAGAAAGTACCCTTTTAAAAATAATCGATAGGACACAATTCAGAACGATTGACCCGAGTAAGAAACACTATTGAAACCAATTCACTTAACCGGATTCAATCAGTGAGCACTAATTGAATCCGATTAAATGCATCAGTTCAATGGTATTTCTTAACCGGGTCAATCATTCTAAATTGTGTCCAATCGATTATTTCTAAAAAGGTAGTCAAATAGTTTTTAAAAAATGATAATTGCTTCCAGGGCATCGAGATAGTGATCTGAGTGGACACAGTGGAGATCATAGAGATTCTGGTAATAATCTTATTTATAATATACAGGGTGTTCCAAAAGTCTAGAAACGGTCGAATATCCCGAAAATAATGCATTATGGAAAAAAATGGTCAAGACAAAAGTTGTAGAGTATTTAGCAGGATTTTAAATGGGCTAGTCAAAAATCATTTTCAAATGAGAATCCCTATTTTTTATTTCAGATTCGTTTTTAGTATAATTTTTTGCGATCAGATAGAGTACTTCGGATTTTTGTAGGAGCCTTGGTTTGGGTCTTATGACGGAAAATGTGTTTGTGATTCCTAAAATCTACAGGAGATAGCCGTAGGAAGGCGTGATGGTGGGCAGCCCGCAAATTTACAATTAAAAATAGGAGTTCTCATTTGCAAAAACAAGTTAGGTCTCGTAAGTCCCAAAAAAATGAATCAGACCCAATTTTTGACTTGCCCATTTAAAATCCTGCTGAATACCCTACAACTTTTGTCTTGACCATTTTTTTCTATAATGCATTGTTTTTGAAAAATTCGACAGTTTCCAAACTTTTGGGAAACCTTGTATGTACATTTTTCCAGTCTGATTGCGGTTTGAAAGTAGATTAATTGGATCTGTTTAGAACACAGTGGAGCCAGTGGCAGTGGTCATGGCGATAGTAAAGACAGTATTCATTCTCATAGTGATTACAGTTGTCACAGAGAATCTGATGCTGGTAAAGAAATTTTTCTTGTGGCGTATATCTTTATTTTTTTATTTTTTCTCTTCTTTCAAAATATTTTGTTTCAAGTTTTAAACTTTACTATAGAAGCTTATGAATACTAATGAAAACTTTTGTAAAATTTATTAACGTGTAATTTATTGAGAGAATAAATACTTTTTAGGAACTACAGATGTTTTGCCATCCCGAAAAAGCAGTTCATCTACAGATTCTTGTATTTCTGCTCACAGTCGATCTGGTTCAGAAAGCGCTGGTGCTGGGGTGAATCAAATTTTTATTGTTTAATTTATTGAATAAGTTTACAATTGGTAAGACTCAGATTTTTGTTTTATTTTTTAAAGCCAAACAATAATTTAAACCCGATTACGATTTGATCAAGTGAAATGAGAACTATAGAGGAATTAAATGTTTCAGGAATGTGCAAAATCACAGTTATTATACTCAATGTGGAGTGGTGGAGACTTACCATTTATCAAGTTGCCAGAAAGCACTGAAATCCGTGATGAACATCCTCCTGTGTAATAATATTAACCGAATTGATTAGGAACCATAAAATAGAAACATGTGCAATAAAAGGACTGGAAGATCGAAGAAACATATGCCAAAGACTTGACTCCAATACAGCATAATAAAAGCGTCACCAATCACGAGAAATATAACAAAAAAAGCTCACGATAGGGATAAATTGAACGTCAACCAAAGAAAACTTAAAAAATTGGTGAAAACACAAGAAACAAATTAAGGACCAATAGCCCTCTTTGTTATAGTCTTAATTCAAAAGCTAATAGTAACTTCCTAAGATAAAAAATCGATGAAGTAAGAACCTTTTAAATTCAATTATATTGATTAAAAACATAACTGATTAGTAAGATGTAGCCAATTCGTTTGAACTTTAATAATAAGTATGAATGAAGTAGCTGGAAAAATTAGCTCAATTTTTGAACGAAAACTTCTTATTCTGGACGACTAAAGTCGGAAAATTTCGAGTTTCAGAACATACAATGTTCTAGTGACTTTAAAAGATTTTGCTCGGGCAGTAAAGTCTTTTTTAATGTTATAATAATTATTGTGTAGTTAAATTTATAGGGGATTGAAACTGAAATAAAACCGAATGTTTTTTATTTTTGTGCTACATTTAATGAATCACGATTACTTTCATGTAAATTGTTATTTATTTATATTAACATTTTGTCGCATTTTATTTTGTTAGTTAAAATCTTACTCTTCTTTTGAACGTGTCTGCATTGAAAAAGTGGGTAGTTTTGCTCACTTCTTTATTATTAGAAAATTTTTTAAAACTTTTTCAGTTTCCTCCACCATTTAAGTATTTTAAACAATTATTTAATTCTCAATGTAATTTATGTGTTTCAATACTAGAGTTGCTTAAGCAACAAAGTTGAGAATGGAGTACTTGAAAGCAATCGACTGTCTGAAAGCATAGAATTTCTAATAAAAGCAAAATTGTTAATAAGAAAAATTAATTCCGCGTTTGGCCAAGCCATGTGCCGAAGATTCCTCCATTATCAAGATTCTTCCATTAACACGTTTTATAATCATAATGTCAATGCTGTAAAACAGCGTCATAGCTAAGTCCATGTATTTGTATCAATGATTCTTCTTTTATAAAATGTTCAACGATTTCTCTCGTTACTGGTGTGGATAGATTAATCCTCGTTAAACTCTAAGCATACAAAATCTTAATTCCTAAGTTCTAAAAAGCTGTATTTACTACTTTATAGAAAGGCAGGCCTGCATCTGTAAATGTGTTTTTACGATTGCAACATATGATTCGTAGTAGTATCAAAACTCGTAATAAACCTTTATCAAAATGTATTTATTGGATTTTACAGAAGATATCATATACCATCAATATTGTTTTTCAGAAAATTCTTTGCCTTGAATTCAAGTAATGTTTACTCATCTTTCTACATACACAGAAAAGAATAGTTTAGTAAAGTGTATAGAAGTGTTTAAGAGTTGAGGATACAGGCTTTTACGGAACAGAGTTCTAGAAAATTTAAAGAACTTTTCACAATATAATGCAGAACTTTCAATGACTTTTCCTGAATGTTTCGCATTTTATCCTTAAAAGTTCTGTAAATTCTCTAGAACTCTGTTCCTTAAATGCCTGTATCCCCAACTCTTGAACAGCTCTATAAACTTTATTGAACTATTTTTTTCCGTGTACATAATATGCCAATAATCAGGTCTTTTGGAAAAAAGGTTTTTCTATGATTTAAAAACTTGAAATCTTACTAACTTTTTAAAAATGGTTTTTTTACTAGATAACATAGAAGTCAAAACAATAAAATATTGTGATGCTTTTAAAAATTCCTATTTTTAATCAAATAAGGGATATGAAAATTTCAAATATTTATGTAAATTATAATTCTCGTCAATGATTTATATTGTTTAGAAGTCTTTTAAAATGTTGACATTTTCTTCCGTTTCGTTGAATTTTCTAAAAATTTCTAAGCTATCAATTCAACCTAAATATGTAATTAATCTACAAAGATAAGAGGATATATTGGACAAAACTTACATAATAAATGTTAGACTTCCAAGACTTTTATTTAAAATATATGATAACAAGTTAGAAGAATGAAGATCACTATTATCTATATACTCTACACATTTCTTGTTACTGGAGCTTTGAGGCGTCTTTTTTTTCAACAGAAAGATTTCAAATTCTTTAAATATTTATTAGAATTGATACATTTGATTGCTCTTATCGAGAAAAATTTTTATTTAAATTTCAATATTCAAAAATTTATTTCGATAGATCTAAACTAATTTAATATTTTTACATTCTCATCATATGAGAAGGTATTGGTTTTATGTGAAAAATGACTTTCGAAATTTTCATCAAATCTTTACGTTTTGAGACCCCCTGAGTCAGAAAAAACGGTTTTTACGAAAGTGTCTGTCTGTCTGTCTGTCTGTAGTAGGTAGTGTGCGGCATAACTCTCGATAGAATTATCAGATTGAATTGAGCTTTGGCACACTTTATCGGAGCCGGAAAAGTAAGGACAAGTTCGTTAAGCAGCCACATCCAATCAAAATTGAGGGATTGAGCACTACTTGTGTGTTTTTGAAAATAACTTTTTGAAAAAATCAAAAATTTCAATACTGGTTTTTGATAGTGCTCATAAATCTCTACAAATTATCCTGATGACATTTCTTGATTAAATGAAAATTAGAAATGTTACAGCATATTAAAACTTGAAAAAAGTCAATATCAAAATTCCATTTTCCAGTTAAATTATACGAGATACGAAAAAACGTTATGATACAATATTATTTTCTACATAAAGACCAAAAAATTTGAATAGTAACATTTTTTCATAAGATGCATATTTTTCTTTTTAATTTAAAAAAAACTATTGACAATCCAAAATTCAATTTTTTAACAATAATATGTGAAATATGAAAACGCAAGAATACAAAGTTGTCCGTTTCAAAAAGATCTACAAATTTTGTCTCACACAGTTTCTGAAAAAACATATATTTTTCGTTTCAATTCCAAAAAATACGATTAAAATTCAAGAATTCCATTTTTTAGACAAAATATATGAGATATATAAAAACGTTTAGATGAAAAATTATTTGCCTAAATGAGGTCTACACATTCTTATTAAGAAATTTCTCGACAGGATGTATATTTTATGTTTTGATTTTTAATATTAAAAAAATTCGATTTTTTTCACCAAAATATATGAGGTACGAAATACGCGTTGTTCTGCAAAGTCGTTTTCTTAAATAAAGTCTACGATTGTTTTTCCTTTTTGAGATATTTGGAAGAAAATAAATAAATTATTTTTATCATGTAATCTATTAAAAAGTTACTGAAATGTATACAGAAAATCGAGCGCGAAGCATGAGTGTTATGATGAGAATGTGTCCCTTAAGGGGGAACCTGGTTTAGAGGGTAAAAACAATCAATTTTTTGAAAGTCATCTCATTGGATTAGAAATATATATTTTACGAAGAAGTGGTAGGACTAAGGGATGGAGCAGGAATAGCAGACTAGCATTTGGTGTTGGTGAGTTTGAAATATATACAATTAACTTTTGGAAAAAACTTTGAACGCGATTTTCTCGAAACAGCGTTTTCCTGCACTGCGTACACGATTAAGAATGTTGTAATTACCGCATTTTTATAAGTCATAGCTCTTTTTAGAGCTGAAAGTGTAAGCTTCTATGAGAACCTAAAAAATCACATAAACAATTTTTTTTAATAACTATTTTTTGTTAATTATCTCAAAATTTCGTCAGTAAAACGCGAATTTTTTTTTAAACACTCATAAAATTTGCAATTTTTAACATTTCAATAAATTTCTTGGGTTTAAATAGAAGATAAACTCCTAAAGTGCAAAAAAAATTTTGATTTTAATGTTTCAGATAAAAAGGACGGTCGCTATCATGTACGCAGTGGAGAATCTTCAAGCGAGTAGTGCCCCAAGCAAATACGAATTTTTATTGCTAAACATTATCGAATAAAATAAAAATAAATTTTTTCTGCAAGATTTGTGTATCTATGACCTACTTCAACAGTACTTGAAACATTTCATAAGTTAGGCAGCCTAAAAAACTGTGCCGAATATCAAGCAATTTTCGGCGTTCTAAACCAGGTTCCCCCCTTAAGGCCGATAGAGCCTTAAGTAAATTGAATTTCCTGTTTCACTTAAACTGAAAAAGGAATTTAGAAAAAGAAATTTTGTAGTGGTACCACATGGTATACTAACAAAATTTTTGAGAATAGATTAATTTCCCGAAATATCACCTTTTTCTAATCGATTTCGAACAAGCACCTCTAGTTGGAAATTCCTGTACAGAATCCTGCATAGGTTCCTTTATAAAAACCTGCACGGGAGTCTGTACTAGAATCGCTTAAAGGAACCTTTGTAGGATCCTGCTGTATTGGAGCATTCGAAATGAACGTGTCAGAGTAACCCTCAAATTCTAAATCCCCATTGGCAAAACAAACGTCCACCGCGGGCTTAGGGGCGCTGCTGCATGAAAACAATCATGGCTGCCGCAGGGCTTCGGCGTTCACGTATTTACTGTTGATCTGAATAGGACTTTTCAAATTACGTTTATCTGTAACTGCTAAAAATGCTTTTGTTGTCGTTAAATACGCTATGCGAGTACATACAAGCATTGCCTTTACGAGTAAAATCCTTTCTTTTCCTGTGCTTCGGTGAGAATTCCATTTTCACGCTTATATTTATTTATGCACTTGTCACTTACTTTTTATGTCAACTATATATTTATTTGTCAAACAATTGATTAATTACTGCGTTACACTGTGAGTATCTGGCTTTAGAATAGTATACACAATGCTGCGCGAAGCCCAACGGTAGCCATATTGATGACATCATACAGAATCCTACAAGTGAGTGTTAGGAGCTGCTTACGTCAAAATTACGCGAAGTCACTGATTGGTGGATTCCTTCTTAATGCTAATCCTTGAAAGAAACCGGGAAATTGCTTTAGGTCTACGTGACTAACTAGTTTCTATACCTATTTTCCTAGCTGTTGTGTTCAGTTTTTGCCTATCTTAAATAGTAGTACATTATAGCCGAGGTGCTTAACTCATATGAGGCGCTATCGACCGTTTTCCCCGAGGTGCATATACTATTTTATGTGCCTCCGGCGCGGAAACTCGTTTTTCCGTTACAGCTGAGAGTAACGGAATGTTGTGTATTCCGTTACAGAGGAATATAATGTAAAAATTAAACTGCGCATGCGCATATAGTCTTGCAGCGGAGCAGAATCTTCTTCTTATTCTTCTTTTTCTTCGTACAGCGTTAACACCCTACTGACAAAGCCTTGTACATTTGAACTGCGCATGCTCTATTACAACAAGCTGCTACTACACAAGATCGATAAAATCAAAATGGCTGGGACTAGTCGCGAAATATCAAGTGCAATGACTAGCGCCGCAAACAACTACAATACTAGATTAGATTCGAGTGTACGCATAAAAACTCGTATCCGCACCGAAGTCACATAAAATAGAATACGTGCAAATGCACACAATTCGGGAAATTACGAGACTCGCAACAATGCTCGCAGGACTGATCGCGCCTCGGCTTCGTCTCGGCTTTGTCTCAGCTACGTCTCGACTACACATCGGCTATACCTCGACTACGCCTGACCTATGCCTCGACTACGCCTTGGCTTCGATCTCCTGCCTAGGCATGTAATATACTATTCTTCGCTAGTAGAGAGAAACGAAACCCTAAAGGGGGGCTTAGGGGGTAAAGCGGGGAAGGGAGGTTTGAGGAATTGTCGAACTTTTTCACAATAAAACTGCATAAATATTCAATTTGGAAGATCTATTGAGAATGATCTAAATGTATGATTATGATTATTATTAACGTTTTCGATTCGATTTCAAAATTCAAATTTGGGAAATGGTAGAGAAGATGAAAACGGACGTAGATAGACTACTTTTGGATTGGACAATAAAAAAATGTCTCCATAGATTTTGCTGAAATTTTATTTTTTTTATTTTTTTAACCAAAAGTTGTCTATCTACGTCCGGTTTTATCTTCTCTATCATTTCTCGAATTTTGAAATCAAAATTCTATGTATTTTTGACACAAACATGTAGAAACTTAAAATCAATCAAATTTGCTAATTTGTTTGATGGTAGACTGTGGCACACTGGAAAAATTTGTTGAGTCAACAAACAATGGCTTTTGGAAAAAAATATCAAAAAGTGGCGAATGCGTCAACAAAGCATGCATGATAAACACGAGTTGGATGCGCGATCATATATGTTTGTTGAGCAAACAAATGCTCGTTATTGCAATGACTGTGCGTGATCTCAGAACACTGCAAATATTAATCTGCTAATATTTGGTACTCAAACCAAAAACAATATCCTCTCGAAACAATATCATTTCGATTTTTTTGTATCTGGAGCTAAGTAGTGGTTTTCCTTGACACAGCTAATGGTTTGGACTAGTATTGTTATGAAAATCTGTAATTATTTTAGGAAGAAAATTTAAAAAAATAGCTCACTAAAAGAAAAAAAACTGACATGGAAGTCAATATACGAAATTGTATAGCATTTTCATTTTCATGAAGAGGACTCCAACGTTGTAACCTCTTAAGGACAATTGGGTTACTTGTTAGTTTGCTCTCTATTCTTTATTGCTTGCAATATAAATTAATTTTTTTGTACACCCTTAAACAACTGCACTGAGAGAAATTCCAAGGGTAATTGTAGCTAATAACGTCCCAACTAATTACTTTGAGTAAAAGTTACTATAAATTTGATTAATTTAACTAAAATGGCATGGTTGATTTATATATATATAACAAATTGGCTATTTCAACTACACTATCTTAGTAAAAATAATAAAATTTTTAGTAGCTTTTACTAAAATCAATTAATTAGTATAATTAAACATTTCAAGAACTCGAAACCACTCAAATCCTCAAAACATAAAAAATACGACCAAATTTGGACCAAAATCACCACACCTCAATAAAACTATGCACTGAAAAAATTTCGATGAACCGGTTGCACCACCTACAGTACGCCGGCTGCACTGCAGATTCGGAGCAACCGTTGCACAGATTTCGGGCGTACAGATGCGCGAAAGTAAGGGGCAAATGTTGTTCCTTATATGTGGTACAGCTCGTGTGCCGAAACTGAGTCAGTAGTCACACCATGTAAAGGTGGAATTGACTATACATTCAAAAAATTTACAGTTTTTAATTATTAACAAATTTGAACTTTTTACAATTAGAATTTATTAAATTGTTAGAAAACTTACTAATTATTATTTCTATTTTCTTAACTTTAGTCTTAGTTTTAGAAAAATCCTTTTTCTCTCAGCTCCCGCCATTTAGATGTACTTAGAATCAATTTTATTTGCATGTCGAGTAAATACAAGACATATAACTAGTTTATTATAAGCTTCAATATATGCACAATAATAATGAATCTAATAATGTGCCATCTATTTCTTAAATCTCTTCACATACAATGAAGAGGTTAAGTCACTATTTTTGCTTAAGGGATTTATAGGTTACATATAATAAACATATTTAAAAAGCTTTCAATCAAGTTAAAATTTTACACTTGCGTTCAAATACTCTTTTCAACTCCTCAAAATGTTTTTTTTTGTATAAAAATATCCATCATTATATCATTAATATAAGAACTATAAGAACAACGCGTTCTCTTATCACTGGTGTACCATAGTTCCCGAAATCAAAGACGTTTGCACTATGCAGTTCGGAGAGCGCTTGTGCCGATCGAGCGCATCCGCTGTGCGGAAACGGGGTATCAACTGCCCCGAACTGAGGTATAAGATTTATCACGGCGTTTGGCGCTGTTGCTATCCTTATGGGTGCAACCGGTGCACCGAAATTTTTTCAGTGTGAGAAAACAAACAAAAAAGGAGGGAAGAAAAAAGAAGGCAACCTTCCAAAACCCCTTCTTTCTTTTTCTTTCGTCCTCTTTTGTCTTTATTACCCACCACCATTTACATAAATAAAAAATTAAAACAAACTACTTGCCGACGTTTTGGTGCTCTTCCAGCACCCTTTTCAAGGCTGAAATTCTATAAAAAATAAAAAATGTCTCCTACCACCCTCCATGGAAACGTAGACCCTTCTCTATGGAACGTCAACAGGAAACTGCAACAAGACCTTGTGTATCCCTCCCTTTTAAGTACCTGAAAGACCCTAAGGGTCATTCAGTAAAATTTAAATCGTTTCGCAGAATCTAGAAACCTCAAGAAAATCCACTGTGGAACATCATCTTTAAGGGGCACAACTAGTTTGAAATTTTTAAAATTTCGCTTTTTTTTACATTCTTTAACAGTCCAGCAGGCGCTTTTCGAAGAAGAGGAAGGTGAATTGTATGGGCCTGGAATAGCAGATTAGCTCTAGGTATGATACTTTAAAATTTATAACAATGAAATCAGTACTTTTATCTTTAAACGCGTTTTTCTCAAAACTACATTTTTCAAATTTGCTGCAGCTGTAACTCAATAACAAATCATCCGATCGACTATAATTGGACCCGATTGGGACCGATTGAACCCATTTCAAAAACATCATTGAAACCAATTTATTAATCGGATACAAAATGGTCTCGCCTGATTGAATCCGATTAATAAATCGGTTTCAATGATGTTTTTGAAATGGAGTCAATTGGATCAATCGGTCCCAATCGGGTCCAATTATTTTCTTCTACAAGGGTGTCGATTTGACTCTGGAGTTTAGTGGTGAATCCATGTTTCATGCATTGTCACATACCGCATGCAAAAATGCTTTTTATTGCGCTGAAACAGCTTCAAACAGCGCTCTGAATCGCCAACGCGTTGTTCTTTTTGATCGACAGTGAGGAAACGCGGTACCCATATCAAACAGAGCTTTACCATGCTCAAATGTCCATGCAAAATGGCGAATACACTGCCTTCTGATATCTTTAAGGTGTCAGCTATCCCACGCAACTTCAATTTACGATCGATTAAAACCATTTTGTGGACCTTTTTTATGTTTTCTGGAACAACTGTGGAATTTGGGCAACCAGAGCGTTCAGCGTCATCAGTGTTTCTACGGCCGCGTTTAAAATCAGCAAACCACTTCTCTACCATTTGTCTCGATGGAGCAGAGATCGGATAACACTTGTCAAGCCATTGCTTTGCTTAATCGGTATTTTTTCCCATTAAAAAGCAATGCTTTATCAACACACGAAATTTACATTTTTTCATCGTTTTGAAAATTACAAAAGTAGCGTCACTAAAACCACTATAACTTGTGAACTAAACGTCACATTGTCATGGAATTCTGACACGTATCGTTTAAAGGTTGGTACTTCCTAAAAATCATATGGATTTGTCAATAGTGGCGCCATCTATATGTCATCTTACGAACTTATTGAGTGATGTGTTAATTTAAGTGTCAAGTTTCACCAAAAAATTACAGAATTCAGCATTCTAACTTTCATACCAATCCGTACCAATGCGCTGAAATTCAATCCGAACGAATCCGAGCCATTCCGAAAAAATTTTTTCAATCTTGCTTGTTGCGATTCAGTTGAAAATAAATCTGACTCAATATGAATTAATTCGAAACAAGTTTTTAATCCGATCATCAGATGGGTTCAGCACGAATTAAACGCACATCACATGAAAAAATGTTTGTATGCTTGAGTTTCTTTTCTTCCGCGGAATAAAGGAGAACCTTTTCTGCATCGTATCGTTACTTGTGATGAAAAATGGTTCCTCTATGATAATCGTGAGCATTCAGCAAGATGGTTAAATAAGGATGAAGTACCAAAACATAGCCCAAAACCAAACATTCATCAAAAGAAGCTCATGGTTACTGCTTAAGGAAGCAGCCACGGTCAAACCTAATCAATCAATCACAGCAGAGACCTATTGTAATCAAATGGACAACATGATGAAGAATCTAGAAAAAAAACAGCCAAGATTAGTGAACAGTGATAGGCCGATTCTCCAACATAATAATGCTCGCCCACACACTGAAAATCGGACGCAATTAAAAATACTGGAATTGGATTTGGAAACTATCGATCAAACTCCGTATTCACCAAACCTTTCATTTACTGATTATCATTTGTTCCGGAATTTGGATAACTTCTAACAAGAAAAAATATTCAATTCCTAACAGGCCATCGAAAATGCGTTTTTCGCTTTCATATCAGTTCTCGCTTCCCAGGCTTCTATGCAAAAGGCATACATGAATTACTATTAAAATGGCAAAAGTGTATCGATGCCTCAGGAGCATCCCAGGTAGCAGGATCGTAGGCTTAAGTGTAACTTTAAAACGCCATCAGATGCACTAAAATGCATACATGTTTAAGTTAAGATGCGAACGCCTAAGGCAGAATTTTTTCATATATCAGAATTATGATATTTATGGGTCGTTTTAGACTGCATCAATACAGCATGACATCGCGAAAGTTCAGCAAGGGACAGTCCCTGCTTTACGGCAGCATAAATACAACAACAAATGTACCATTCTAATTCTCAGGTTATGTCTGCTTCAGGGCACCACCAACAAATGGCAACATGACATATTTGTTAACTATGTAAAATGTGCAAAAATAACTTTCATGCACATAGCACATCGATAACTTTTTTGTATTAATCTAGAGGACTCGAAAAAGTTTTTTGGAAAAAAAACAGAATGAAGAATGTTGCATCATTCATCAATCTCAAGTTAAAATTAGAAGGTGCATTAAGTCTGCAGTAATTGAGACATCACGTTTAAACCACAGCACTCATTTTTGACGGCGCAGTTATGCTGCCTTTATCGATGAAAACGGAGGCTCATATTTTGAGGCGGATTAGAGGCTCATTCACGGCGCACTCATGAGTTAGCCTCTGAACTGTGCCATAAAGTAGACAAGATATGACCGCTTATGGCTGAATCATGTTAACATGGAAGTCAGACCGTCGAATCAGTTTTCATTCTACATTAAATGCGACTTTAGAGGTATTTAACTAATCCTCGCCTTTGGATGTTGCGAATATTTCAAAATTACAAAGACATTCGAGGAAGTCCATTTGAATTCTGGAATATGAAGCTGCACGTTCTGCTATCGGGGATACTTTGAATAATTAAAATGTGATTTTATTCGAAGAACAATAAAGCAAAGATTTGAATCTGAACTTCCAACTTTATACTTAATGACCCAAAAGATTGAAAACTTGGTTCGGATTAATTAGATTAAGTCGGATTAGGTCAGATTGGTTTTCTGCTCATTTGCATCGAGTGGGATTTAAAAACTTATTTCGAATTAGTTCAGATTAGCGCAGGATATAATCCAATCTGAAACATTTACCACAGGGATTTTAAAAAGCTTTAGCGAATCACGGACATTTATACCTAAGAAAATATCCTGATTATATATTTTATATGTTCCAAGTAGGATTCAGAGGGAAAAGGCATCATAAGACATACTGCTGATGCAGTAGGAAATTCTGGTCCTTCATTTTTAATTGCACCTATAGATAAACCTAATATATCCAGAAATGATATTCGCAGATATGTAAGTACATCTAATTAAAACAATGCTCGTTACAGAACATTAAAACCATTAAGAGTAAATTTTCTCCAAACTATGAAAATATTTTCCGTACTTATTGTTTGAGAGCAAGTTAGAGAATAAAACTTTTTTATGTTTGAGAAAAACTACGGTGGCTTTTTTAATTAAACAGAAATATATTCTTGGAATTGCTGGCTTTGCTGTTTCAATAAGAGGACGTACTCACGTGACTTATAGATGTGCTTACCCATTTATTCCTCTTGCGAACCGTGCAATATCAGAGTTCAGTGTGTTAGACATAATTTTGTGCCGCAAAAGCAAAAAAATTGGTAAGAAAACGTTACATATCAATGGAAAAAACTGTATAGATGTGGCCACCACAAATAAATAGTTACATTGGGACCAGGCGTTTGTGTTTAGTTATTACAGCCACATAATTATATGGGCTAAACCATATGATCATTAAAAGCAAGTATTTGGTTTGTTACAACAAAAAATATCTGTTGAACTGTCTAAAATGTTCTTAGCATTGATACACCTTTAAGGTAGAAAAATATCTTGGATCTAAGTATACTGCTATTAAGATCCAAATTAAGAATCAAGTACCTTAGATTTAAGATACATACACAGTGTGATCTAAAAATAACCGAACTTTTTAGTTATAGAATAAAACAAGTATGGTATTATGTTTCAAAGATAAAATTCTATTCAAAGTAGGATCCATTTAACTCAATACAACGTTTGGAACGATCAACCAATTGATCCATAGACTTTTTGGGTTTTTGGGATGTTCTTTAGCATCTGTGTCACAGCTGCTTAAATGGTTGGAACGTCATCGTAAAAAGCTCCTTTCATTGCAGTTTTCAGTTTTGCGAACAGAAAATAGTCACACGATGATAGATCAAGCGAATACGGAGGGTGGTCGATGACACAAATCTGTTTTTTCATCAAAAATTCGTTGACTTTTTAGGTCTTGTGAGGTGGTGCATTTAACTGATGTGGAACAAAACTTGCACAGACCTTTCTTTTACCCACATCTTCGGTTAATATTGTGTAGAATGTACAGTAGGATGAATTTAATTCTTCTGTCAGCATTCTCACAGTGAAATTTGCATCGATAGCGACTATTTCACCTACTTTTTCCATTAACTCAGCACGATTTGATGCTTCTGGTCGTCCAGGTCTTGGATCATAATTTACATCGTCACAGACATTTTTAAATCGTATAAACCAGGTGGAAACTTGAGTACGACCCATACAATCATCACCATGAACTTTTGCTAATAATTTGTAAGTCTTAGCAAATTTTTTATCGAGTTTAAAACAAAATTTGATATTTGCTCTTTGTTCCAATTTGTTTTTACAACATAACTACAAAAACTACTGAAATTATAACATGCGTAATTTTTTGACCTGACAACTGATTTGCTTGAACTTGTTTGCGCTTGAAAGAAGAAAAATGTTCCTTTTTACCGCTGCCAACGTTTAATAGATGGCGCTACGTATTCTATGATTTAAATTAAAAGGTCGGTTATTTTCAGATCACACTATGTATACGTGCGCGCGCTTCAAAACCTCAAGACCTGACCTTTCGAATCTAAGATACGATGTAATTTAAATTCAATATATTGGGTTTGGAAACGAAGTCATTTCGTTTTTTTCGTGATTTCCAAAGCAAGTTTTTTAATACAAATAACAAACATTAATCAATTATGTATTGACCATTTTGTTCGATGACCTTTTGCCATCTTATAGTCAGCCCCATAATTTCGCTTTCGTAGAAAGTTTGGTTCTTAGAGGCAAAAAACTGAATCAACTCATTTTTGACAGCCTCATTTTAATCGAATGTTTTTCCATTCAAATAGTTTTGAAGTGAACGGAATACCAGGGGTGTTAGTTGAAGTTTGCCGGTTTTTTGAATAAAGAAAACACTTAATTCTCAAGGGAATCTCAAAAAAATTTTATTCAAAGTATTGATCATTGGATTCTACACATTTGGCCCATCTTTCAGGCAAATCATGTCATGGGCCATTTTTCGACTTCTTCAAAATTGGCGAAGCGCTGCTCTGCGAGTGAGTGTCACATCGATGCAAAAAAGGTGATAGTCGGACGGGGCGAGGTCTGGAGAGTACGGCGGGTGCGATAATATTTCCCAATTCAATGCTTTTAATGTGTTCTTCACCACTTTAGCGGTATGAGACGGTGCGTTGTCATGTTGTAGGATAACTTTGCCATGTCTTCGGGCCCATTCCGGACGTTTTTCGATCAACGCATGATTCAAATTGACAATTTGTTGTCGGTGGCGATCCGTATTCACCATCTCACCAGGTTTTAATAACTCGAAGTACACCACACCACACTGGTCCCACCAAACACAGAGCATTGTCTTACGGCCAAAGCGATTTGGCCTTGGAGTCGATGGGCCGACCTCACCAGGTGAAAGCCATGATTTTTTCCGCTTCGGGTTCTCGAAATAAATCCATTTTTCGTCCCCCGTAACAATTCGATGCAGAAAAGATTTTCTTTCAAACCTTTGAAGCAGCATTTCACAAATGGTTTTTCGATTTTCAATTTGTCTATCGTTCAGTTGGTGTGGTACCCATTTTCCATACTTTTGGATTTTTCCCACGGCTTTTAAACGTTGGCAAATTGCTCCTCGGGTCACATTTTGTGTTTGTGCCAATTGTTGTTGCGATTGGGTTGGGTCTTCATCCAATAACGCCTGCAGTTCCTCGTCTTCGAACTTTTTCGCTGCACCAGGATGTTCAATGTCCGTTAAATCGAAATCTCCACTTTTAAATTGACGAAACCATGTCTCACATGTTCTAATCACTGGAGCATGTTCACCATAAGTTTCTACCAGCAATGGATGAGCTTCAACTGCTTTTTTCTTTTGATGAAATAAGAAAAGCAACGAATGCCGCAAATGCGATTTACTTGGAACGAAACTCGACATATTCACTGAGGTAAACAACTATGATGCTATTATTTTGGCAGAATGTAATTGTGTATTTTTGAAGGTTATTGTCCATAGAAAAATATGACATAGATGCCAAATCATAGAAATGTATACATATCTGTAGCGACATCTATGAGTAAAACCGGAAAATTTCAACTAACACCCCTGGTATATGGTCTGGCGTTATCTTGATGAAGATGATGCCTTTACGAGTTGCCAGTTCTGGCCGCTTTTCCTTGATTTCTTTGTCCAATTTCATTATCTGACGACAATAGACATTCGAAATGATGGTTTAGTTTCTTAAGAGAAGCTCAAAATAAACAATACCTTTGAAATTCCACTAAACACTCAGCATAATTTTCTTTTCACGAATATCGGCTTTTGATGTCGATTGTGCAGACTCATCTCGCTTGCTCCATGGTTTTTTTCGCACGACGTTATCGTAAACAACCCATTTTGCATCGCCCGTTATGATTCGCTTTACAAATGGATCGGTTTCGTTACGTTTCAGCAGTGAATCGCAAATGAAAATTCGTTTGGTGAGTTGGATTTCGTTCAATTATTTCTAATATTTTTAACCGGAATTACTAGTACGGCTCTCCGTAACATTTTTTTCCGGTTGAAATAACCGGTATTCTGGTTGTTTAAACCAGACTTTTTCCTGAATGTAATAAATAATCTTTTTTTATTCATAAATCACTAATTTTTTCTAGATTTGATAAACTGGAAAAATAAAATGATCTTGACTTTAAGGGTATATCATTGACGTGACTCTATCTAATACTCTTTTTTTTACGTTTAGTGCCTTTTCTTCAATTTCGCAAATTTTTTCAATTTTTTCATTACATTAAAAAAAAAAAGTTGACCCTGCGATGACCTAAAAAAATGACCTCTAGGCGAATATCATTGCCTGTACCTGATTTATTTTTGTAAAGTCAAATCCTTTTTGTCTTTATCATATTTTCGATTAAATACATAAGAACCAAGCTCATACATCCGGTAAAATTTATTGATAATTTTCTTTACATAATATTTACCACGCGAAAGATAAGAAGTAACTATTATTCAAATAAATAATATAATCTTGGCAGAAAAAATGATTGAGAAATATTATCTTATGTCATTGAAAAGGAACGTTATCACTCTTACATAATGGTAGGAACAAATTAACTAATTGTATTAAAACTTTGTTACTGCTGAAATTTACAACTGATTTTCAAGTCACCCGTTTGAATGATTTATATGCATTTTTGAATGATTTCTCAGATTCACTTTTCAGAACAAGGTGTTGAACTCTTTTTACTCTTATACACAAACAAATGCGCAGTTTCTATGCATTTACAAAAAAATATATATAGGCATGTCTATATCTATGTATCTATATTGGCATACATATATGCCATTTCTATGCTATTCAAATTCATGAACTCCACGAATCGGAATAATTTTGCAGATATCTTATTTTATTAATCAATAAAAAATAATAAAAATTATTCAAATTTTTTATAATTTCAATGAAGTAAGGTAAATGTACTAGTCCTCGGACATGTGCCAGAGTCCGGACAAAGTCAATCGTTTCCAACTTTTGTTAAATGAATAATTAATAAATTTTACTGAAATTTTTTTTTAAATAAGCTGTAGTTAAGAATTAAGATGACACGAAACATTTTGTTTTCTTGAGCAATAGCTTAAAAAAAAATCAATATTGTGTAAGTCGATGTCAATTATTTCTCAGAAAATATTACGCGTTTACTGTTTTCGTTAAAATGTATTTATTTTTTTAAAGATTTTATTATTCTTATGTTAATAAATAAACAATCCGGACACTGGATCACGTAACATTCCAATGTGCCAGTCCTTCGACACAATTACCAAGACTAGCGCCGCAACCTTTTTGTGTTGTGCTAGTCGCCGACAATCGAAAAGTTATTGACTTTTTATGCTGTAATAGTATATTATGTGCCTAGGTGCATAATGAAGGTTATTACGCGACGAGCGACAATCCTCGCAGGAGATCAAAGCCGAGGCGCGATCAGTGCTGCGAGCATTTTAAGCGAGTCTCGTAATTACCCGAATTGTGTGCATTGGCACATATTCTATTTTATGTGACTTCGGCGCATATACGAGTTTTTATGCGTACACTCGAATCCAATCTGAAAAGGTCGAAATTGCCGTGATTATCGCCAATCTCACTTGACATTCTGCGAATACTTCCGGCCATTTTGAATTTCTCACTTTTGTGTAGTAGTAGCGTATTGTAATAGACCCATGCGCAGTTCAAATGTACAATGCTTTCTCAGTACGGTGCCAACGCTGTACGAAGAAGAAGAAGAATAAGTAGAAGATTACACTCCGATGTATCGTAATAGGCGCATGCGTAGTTCATTTTTACATTAGATTCCTCTGTATCGTAATACACAACATTACGCTACTCTCAACTGTAGCGTAAAAACTCGTATACGCACCGAAGTCACATAAAATAGAATACGTGCCAATGCACACAATTTGGGAAATTACGAGACTCGCGACAATGCTCGCAGGACGGATCGCGCCTCGGATTCGTCTCGGCTTCGTCTCGGCTACGCCTTGGCTTCGATCTCCTGCGAGCATTGTCGCTCGTCGCGCAATAACCCTCATTGTGCGCCTAGGCACGTAATATACTATTGTTTGCCCTTCACTATCGCAAGCAACAAATAAGAAGAAAAAATTTAACAAACATTCTCAACCTTACGCTGCAACGGGAGACGGTTGGATGAAATGGTATAGAGATCATGAGGAAAAGAAACTCGCAATTCAGCTTGAAAAAGAAGAAAGGGTAAAGCTGAGAAAACAGCAACAAGAAGGAAAACCAGTGTTGGCAAAAATTAAGAAGGAGAAAGCAATAGAATAAGCGAAGAAAAAGACGGAGGAGTGTGGTGAGTTTGAGAGGATTAAGAAAGAGAAGCAGATTGAAAAAGCGAAACGAAAGCAAGGATCAAAAGAGAGGAAAAAGCTGAAAAGAACAAACGAAGACAAGAAAATCGAAAAGCAGAAGCAGTTGAGAATCAAACACTGACCAAGGGGAAGAAGACAAAAAAGGACAAAGCAATCGACGAAGATATTAACGATGACTAGCGCTCGTATTCGTTGTAATTCAATAATGAAATAATTTTTGTTTAAAACAAATATTGATTGATTGTATCAAAAAGTTCGTTAAAAACAAAAATAAACGTGTTATATATTGTTTCAATTAATGTACTTTTAATAATTATCTTGTCCGGAGACTCGAGCATGCATTTTCGGCCACTCACGCAATCACATTTGACTTGTCCGAGGACTGGCATACGTGTATCAATCATCATAATTCTTTTATATTATCAAAATTGATGACTCAAAACCATTATCAAGTATATTTTTGTGAAGAAAATGATATCCCTAATATTTTTACTATGATAAATGAACAATAGATAGCAATTTCATGGAAAGGTTAATTATTTTTTCCGCTCTGATGTCTTAACTGTCCGAGGACTGGTACATTTACCTTATAATACTTTTTAAATTTAAACGTAAGATCTATTGTATTTCATTATAAAAAATCTCGTTGATTCAAGTCTTTCAGTTGCAAAATCGAGCAAATATTTATTTTACATATAATTAATGTCTACTGTGTAGTAAATTAATTTTTTCAAGCTATAGCTTAGGTGCATTAAAACCTTGTTTATTTAAAAATTAGTGAAACTGTTTACTTAATCCCGAATCATTTCCAAGAATTTATAATGCGGGAATTAAAATAAATAATGATTATGAAAAAAAAACGAAAATAATGATTCTCCCATTATTTGGATAAGAAGTAGAGGGAGAATCATACTTTCCCTCAATTTTTTTCCTCAGAAAACGCACACATCCACATAAACTTCGTCTGCGTTATCGTCTAACTCAGTGCCATTTGTTAAAAAACATGGCAGTTTGTTGTCCCTGTCGATCTGGTACCGACGCAATAACATTTGGAGGTTATTGAATCGTTAATTTTGGCATCGAGTCAAATTGCGTACTAAAATTGGTACAAAAATGGGGTCATTCTCATGTCCAAATAAAAAAATAATAAATAAAATAATAAATAAAATTTTAAAAAATAGCAAATAAAAAAAGTTAGACTTGTCGGTGTCGTTTTGCGTGCGGAAAGTTGATTTTCCCGCACTAGTGCGGTAAGATTTTTAATTTGCGGAAAATTAAAACAAACTTTCCGCACGCAAAACAACACCAAATCGGCTAATTTTCAGTATACAGAGAACAAAAAATATCGTTCGTATTACGTGCGGAACGTCCTCTCTAAACCTGAATCAGTGAAATAGTCACTGATTATATCAGTGAAAATATATCAACTGATGAATCAGTGCCCTGCTTTGATTTCACTGAAGAATCAGTGAACGTGTCAGGTGAACATATCTTTTGAATTCGCGAATTCAAAACTTTCATGTACACTTTACTGATTTATCGTCCCTTAAAAATAATAATAATCACGTAATTTCGTTTTAGTGTTGTTTAGCCTAAAGTAAACGAGTTCATCGATCGTTAAAATATATTGCTGGTTTTATTACACCCACCTAACGTTTTCACTGATTCAATAAGTGAGTTCAATTTATTTCACTAATTCATCAGTCAAATTTCACTGATTCTCAGTGAAAGACTTATAGCTGCTGCCATCAGTGAATAGTCACTGCGAATCAGTGGCCGTTCACTGATTCAGGTATAGAGAGTATGCGAATCTGCATTCCAGGTGGAAATTTACAACCAGCTTGGTACCACGCCAGTACCGCAGAAGGATCCGCAGTACTGGCGCGGTACTGGCATAGTGCTGGCATAAGCACGGCCTACCACCGGCGTGGCTCCGACAGGTAACTTAGCTAGAAGTTGTCCATCGGTACTGGCGCGATACTGGACATCGGCACCATGCCAGAACTGAAATCTGTACTGGTTCAGTACTGGAACGGTACTGGACATCGGCACCATGCCAGAACTGAAATCTGTACTGGTTCAGTACTGGCACTACTCCGAAGTCGGTTGTTTGCCGACATTTGGTCTCAGGACTGAGGCTGTACTATGCCAGTAGTGCGCCAACCCTCGGCCCGGTACCAACTGTCCAATACATGCATTGCCCCTTGTTCAAAACTGGCGCAGTCCTGTGCCGTTTGTAAATACTGGCATGAATCCGACTTTTCCCCCCGAGATGTTGCACGATCCGCGTAAATCGAAATGCGCTTGCGCAGATGAATTTCGTATACACATGAATTTTAGTATACAGAAACTACAAAATTCATATACGTTATAACCTCACAAAAGAAATTTAATATACCAGTATACTAAAATTACAAAGTGTAATAAATTCAGTAAACATATAGGAAATTTAATATACCCGTGTATATTAAATTGCAAATATCTCTAAAAGCATACATCTGTTTAATACACTTTGAGATAAGATGCGCATGTTTTATTTTGATTTATAAAAACGCAATTGAGATTCAAAAATCACATTTTTTAGCCAAATTATGCAATGCACGTTCGAAGTTAGATAAGAAAATGCTTTCGACATAATCGCTTACACAAGCAAAATTATCTATATAAGTTTTCGTCTTCAAAAATGTTGCTTAATACCTACAAAAAAGTAAGAAGAATGAAAGTTACACTTGTTAACCTGTTACTCGTATTCATTGTGGCCGCTGGTGCTTTGGGTAAATATTCTAAGAACATATATATTTATTATAATTGTTTTAATTTATTGCTTGAGTCGCAAAATGCTGAATTGAAATTTATTTGCTAAAACATACATTTCAAAAGAATCTCATCTTTCGAATATACCGTGCAAAAATTCGGTTCAGGCCCAAAAGGAACACTGTTTGAAACTTGGTATACACCAGTGATCCCAGAATGCGTAAGATTTTTTCTCCCACCACGTTCCCGCGTGTAAGCAACACATATAAACGCGTCGTGTCGATGTATCCCCGCTCCATCGCTTGTTTGCACGCTTGCAAATAGAGAATTGGATGATTGCCACTGCTTCTTCGTTTTCTCTCGGCTTCGCTTCGGCATTAGAGGCGCGAAACATACGACAATTTTAAATATATGAAATATGTTGTTTAAGATATTATATTTCTTTTTTTGAAATTTTTAGAAAATATCCCTAAAATAAATATCTGAAAAATCCTGTCAAATTATTTAAGGGTTTTAACACGTTAATGTGAAAAATTTGAATCAATATATACATTTAAAACATTTTTACCTTTTCAAAAATCAAAGCTTCAATTAGTAATTACGAATTTCCATACTTCTTAACAAATTCGTACATTTAAACAATTTTCAGTTGGCAAGTTATTTTTCATTGAGAAGAGATTTACATAAAATTTATGTTTGAAATTTCCATTCTTAGTTTTATGTTAGAAATATTTTCATCTCAAGTTTTAGTAGCCTAATTGCAAATAAAAACCTGTAAATTTCGCAGATAAAATCGGTAAATTCTGTAGATTAAATATACAAATTATACAAATGGAAAATGTATTTTCTTTTAGTTCAATCTATTAATTTTACAAATACAGTTAGTCAGTTTACGGGCTATGTCGTAGATTCTGCAGATGAAAAATGTATATTCTATCTGTTTTTGTATAACAAAAATTCTGTATATTCTACAGTTTTGAAAACTATAATTTCAGTAGACTAAATCCTTTGTATATATACCAGAAGCAAATTTTTTGTATGCGAACCTTTTAAAATAAATGTCTTGCTGTTTAGAATTTGAAAAAATTATTGTAGTGTCCAAACTATTATTTAACTACAAACATACTCATTCTGCGGCTATATGCAGAAAAATTAAAGTATTTGGTTCATCTTGTTACATTGTAAAAAGATTTTAT
This sequence comes from Diplolepis rosae, assembly GCA_030998225.1. Lineage (NCBI taxonomy): Eukaryota > Metazoa > Arthropoda > Insecta > Hymenoptera > Diplolepididae > Diplolepis > Diplolepis rosae. The sequence goes on from JAPYXD010000701.1 coordinate 10,662,996, forward strand.
AACACCAAAACAAATTTTTATGCTTAATCCAAAGTCTAAGTACAAATTAATTAAAAAAATTAATTGCTGTACTTTAATTTATTCATGATTGTATGGAATATGATTGCCATTGTCACTTCGTATTCTGTCGGCTTAGCTTCGGCTCTTCGGTTCGGTACTGTTGGTTCGTTGAATGTCGAGAATTGCCGAGAATGCACGATTGCAACTTGTATTTTTTCGCCGGCTTGGCTAATTTCAAGAATTCAAGATTTGGAGGATTTGGAGGTTGGTGTCGTATTCTGTCACTTTTGTTTACAAAATTTGACAACTCCAACAAAGCCTTGAAAACATTGACGTTTAAAGTCTTGAAATATGATATGTTAATTACTTTCAGGACATTTTACAGGATGTTTTCGAGTGTGTAATCTACAGACAATATATGATAAGTTACTGGAGGTTTATAAAGTTGTTATATATTCAATATATTACATAAGAAAAGTGGAGGTTAGATTTAAAATATATATATCATTCTCAAGTCTCAAGTGGTTTTAAATTTTGAAATTTCGTGGTTCATTTTTCAATTGATTTAAAATATTGCAAATTTAGAATAATACTAATTATATTTATTATACATTTATTCAGTTAGTCAACATTTATTTTAATGATATTTTCGTAAAGAAGCATGAAAATTAAAAAATTTGTAATTTTTAACAATCTATTAATATTAAAAAAAATTTTTGCATAAGTACTTTCTTAAATTTTCATTAAATTAAATATTAAATATTTATAATATTTTCAATGAAAATAGAGCATATATATGAAATATAATATTGTTTATCCCTATACTGATATAAGAATTTTAAGCAATTAATAGTTTTGTAAAGTTTTAATAAAAAAACTTGTAGTTATATTAATAAGTTTTCCTCTCAAAGTTGTGGTTTTTATTATTTCATATATATGCTCTATTTTCATTGAAAATATTATAAATATTTAATATTTAATTTAATGAAAATTTAAGAAAGTACTTATGCAAAAAAAAATATTTTAATATGAATAGACTGTTATTATAAATTACAAATTTTTTACTTTTCATGCTTCTTAACGAAAATGTCATTGAAATAAATGTTGACTAACTGAATAAATGTATAATAAATATAATTAGTATTATTCTAAATTTGCAATATTTTAAATCAATTGAAAAATGAAACACGAAATTTCAAAATTTAAAACCACTTGAGACTTGAGAATGAAATATATACTTTAAAGCTAACCTCCACTTTTCTTATGTAATATATTGAATATATAACAACTTTATAGACCTCCTGTAACTTATCATATATTGTCTGCAGATTACACACTCGAAAACATCCTGTAAAATGTCCTGAAAGTAATTAACATATCATATTTCAAGACTTCAAACGTCAATGTTTTCAAGCCTTTGTTGGAGTTGTCAAATTTTGTAAACAAAAGTGACAGAATACGACACCAACCTCCAAATCCTCCAAATCTTGAATTCTTGAAATTAGCCAAGCCGGCGAAAAAATACAAGTTGCAATCGTGCATTCTCGGCAATTCTCGACTTTCAACGAACCAACAGTACCGAACCCAACAGCCGAAGCGAAGCCGAGAGAAAACGAAGAAGCAGTGGCTATCATCCAATTCTCGATTTGCGAGCGTGCTAACAAGCGATGGAGCGGGGATACATCGACACGCCACGTTTATATGTATTGCTTACACGCGGGAACGTGGTGGGAGAAAAATCTTACGCATTCTGGGATCACTGGTATACACACATAACATACCCTAGTGATGCCTACAAAACAAAGAAAAATCTGCAAATCGTCTATTGTTTAATAATACTTAATTGCAAATTGAGATAGGTCGGTAATCACGTTTTTTCATTTTTATTGGCAAAAATTATCGACGGAACTTCAAAGTTGAATAACTTCCAATGAGACATTTGTACATCACTATTGGGAGGAACTCTCCAAACCTGAATCAGTGAAATAGTCACTGATTATATCAGTGAAAATATATCAACTGATGAATCAGTGCTCTGCTTTGATTTCACTGAGGAATCAGTGAATACGTCACGTAAACATAACTTTTGAATTCGCGAATTCATAACTTTCATCTACACTTTACTGATTTATCCTCCCTTAAAAATAATAATGATTACGTAATTTCGTTTTAGTGTTGTTTAGCCTAAAATAAACGAGTTCATCGATCGTTAAAATATATTGCTGATTTTATTACTCCCACCTGCAGCTTTCACTGATTCATCAGTCGAATTTCACTGATTCTCAGTGAAAGACTTATAGCTGTTGCCATCAGTGAGTAGTCACTGCGAATCAGTGTCCGTTCACTGATTCAGATTTAGAGAGAAGGTTCCTAAAAATGTTCAGATTGACTCATTAAAAATTATCGGAAATGTGCATTTTACAAGAAAGCATGCGACGCCGTCAACGATAGCTTCGCGAGATTTAATGCTTTTTTTATGCTTTTTTTCGCGGGCGCATTCTCGTCGCGAGCTTTGCGCTCGATCATGTATTCTTCGCATATATTTAAGTTTATTTCTTGTAATCTAATATTAAAATTCAAGTCAATTTAGGCAAATAATTTTCCATCTCAACGTTTTTTTCGTATCTCACATTTTTTGATTAAAAAATGGGTTTTTTTATTTTAATGGTATTTTTTTAAATTAAATTAATTAATTAATTAATTTTACGAAGTAATTAATAGTTTAAATATTGTTATTTATTCAATATTAATGTCATGCTAGAAAGTTTTTTCGTTTAGTTTTTTCGGAATGAAAGTCGAATATTTGTGTCAGAAATAATTATATTCGAATTTAAAAAATCATAAATTTTCATCCTTTCCTTATTTAAAATAAGAATTTTATTACATCCATAAAATGTGTTAAAAATATGTGTTATGTTAAAAAATAACTTATTTAAGTAGATCTGGTTAAAATGTAATTTTATTTTAAAATATATTATTTTAATTCGACAATGAAGATTATTTAAAAAAAATTTATTTCAATTTAAAAAACATTTTTAAGACATACGAAATATTTTGTAAATGGATAAAAAATCGTCAACCAAGAAACTATTTTTAATAAAGGATATTTTTTAGACTACATAGCAATGAAAAGTTTTTTTTATTCAAGTAAAAATGTTTGAATTCAGGTAACTTTTATCTGAGTGCAATACCTTCAGTATTATTATATTTTCTCAACTAATCATGTATTTAGAATTTTTGTCATCAAGCAGCATATGACCTAAAATTCGTTACAAAACATAAGACCCCGAGTCAACTGTAAATATTAATGAAGCAATTGAGAGAGATACGTGTATCTTTTTGGTAAATAAATTACTTTCAAAAGTGCCTAAGAGGATTTGCAATAACGTGTGTTCTATCTCATTGAGATTTACTTCTTTTATTTGAAAAAATTATTAAATAAAAAAATTCACACTAAATTTAAAATGAATAATATATTATAATATTTCGAAATACTTCATTTATCATGCTAGATTTTGAATATTAGATTAAAGTAATTAAAATACGACTAGAGTCCAACTTCACGAAAAAAATTAGTCGCTTAAAATTTAAGTTACTTTCAAAAACTCTTGGACATAGAGTTTTATAAAACGCAGTCACAGAAAATTTCTGTGACTTTTTGTTAAATCGTATTCAATTTTTTTCACCATTTAATAAACTTCTTCTGTCATTCAATAAAAAGTCACTAAAATTTTCTGCGTCTTATACAAATGTTAATCGCAACATTTTTCTATATTATTCTTTTAAATTCAAAAAATTAGTATTGATAATCTAAAATTCAATTTTTTAACCAGAATATGTGAAATACGGAAAAAACGCAAGAATCCAAAATTGTTCGCTTCAATGAGATATACAAATTTTGTCTAACACAGTTCCTGATCAAATGTATATTTTTCGTTTCGATTTCAAAAAATACCATTGAAATTCAAAAATTCCATTTTTTAAACAAAATGTGTGAGAGATGAAAAAACGTTCAAATGTGCAATTACTTGCCTAAACGAGGTGTACAAATTCTCATCAAGACATGTTTTGACGAGATGTATATTTTATTTTCTGATCTTAAGAACACTTCTAAAAATCCAGAATTGCATTTTCGAACAAAGATATGTGAGATACGAAATAAGCGTTAAAATGCAAAATCGTTTGCTTAAATATAGTCTAAAATTTTTTTCCTTTTTGAGATATTTGGAAGAAAATAAATTATTTTAATTATATAATTTTTTAAATGAAAATGTAGCTCTAACGGATATAAAGTAAAAAAATCGAGCGTAAAGCGCAAGTATCATGGTGAGAATTTATTATACGATTGACAAAATATTTATTTAATTTGATCAAAAAATTTGTTTCATACAACCAAAGACGGTTCATTTGGATATGATTTGGTTGAATCAAACAAATAATTTAACTAATTCATCCAAATTTTGGTTGATTTAACAAAATTTTGTTCGACCTAATTAAAGACCTTAGTTAATTACACAAAATAAGTTGGTAAATCAATGATGATTTTTTCCAAACGTGTGGAGAAATCTTTATCTTGTCGTTACACATATTTTCAATGGTATGTAAGAAACGCGTAGAAAAGAAACTAGACCAAGCAACAGGGAATTTGTTATGAATGATTTATGATAATTACCTTTAATGTTATAAACAAAAAACTAAAAAAAGTGCGATTTTTTTGTCTTAAATGTTAATAACAAATTTATAAATCATATTTCGTTGTCCAAAACATGACACAATTACTCTACACGGAGAACGAACTCGGCAGTTTGCTCGCTCTCAACAAGCTTGTTTCAGGCTTGTTTCAGGCTTGTTTCAGTTTGGAAGAATTTCTGCCGCTAGCTTTGGGCGCGCGATCGCCAAAGTCTGGCAGTTAGATGCCAAAGTCTGGCAGTTAGATGTACGCACACTCTGGGAGTGTGACGCCACAGTCGGGAACGAGCAAACTGCCGAGTTCGTTTTCCGTGTATGACCAAACTCTCTTCTGATGGCGCAGTCCGTTTTCTGAAATAAATAATGTCATAACCAATTCCAAAATAAATTACAAACAGATTAATATTACATCGAAAACCTAGTAAATAAAAAGTAATTCGAACAATTTTGAATTTGCAAAATTTTCAAATTCCAATTGTTTCCAAAATTTTAGATATTCCATAAATGATAAAAATTTATAAAAACAGAAAAAATGTTATTGCTTTAATGAAAGGGAGATTTACGAGATCTCCTGACTGATCAGATAAAACAATTGCGACATCATAAGTTTTTCGTTCTGAAATTTGCTTCGAATGAATCACAGATTTATTCGGTTTTAGTTTCCAAGAATTTTTATTCATTTAATGTTGTTTTGGCATAGTGTCAGTTTCTTTTTAGTTTCTCCGATTAAAATTATCAATGTTGGATATAAAAAACCGCAAAAAAGGGGAAGGCAAACGTTTCGGCCACATATGGGGCCCTCTTCAGTGCCATAAATTAAAAGATTAATTTCAAATTTCTGTAAAAGATTAAAATATAGAAGATAATTAAAGTAAGGAAAATCATAAAACTCAAAAACTTATCTCATAGTTTGCAATTCAAACTGAAGAAGTCCAGTATGCCAACACGTATTGAAAAAATATGTAGAATTCACTGTATATAAACAACCGGATAAATGAACAAAACTTAGAAATTTTCAATCGACCAGCCAGGGAAAAATGCTTCATTTATTATTTATTAATGACAAAAACCCAAACAATTTTCAATTTTGAAAACTTTTCTTAAGGACTTCGTTACCAGAGTCTCTCTCCGATCGAAGAATGTATAAGTTTACTGAGGTTCAATATTTGTATATTGTGATATATATATTTGTGCCTGAATTCAGAATTTCATTTAACTTAAAATTTTATATTTTTAAGACCCAAAAACAATAGATGTACATATTGTCCTTGGATAAGGAGAAATTATAAATAATCTGAGATGTGACCAATTTGAAATGTAAAAAATTTTTAATCAACAATCTGTCATGTTTCAAGTTTATCCTATAAAAATGTTGTAATATTAAAAAATTTAACCTTCGATAAGTTGAAATTTTTTGATTTATTCTTACAGAATCTAATTGGACAAATCCAAGCCAGCTAACCGGAAAAGCTTTAAATGATCAAGTGAGTGAATCATCCTTCTTTTATTTGACAGCTAATGGTATCTTCTTTTCTCTCGGCGTTTATATTGGTGAAAAAAAAATCCTATTTAGTACTGGGGGTCAACATTTGAGGGGCAAACCCAAGAAAAGAATCTCTTTGTACTATCCTAATGGTCCAAGTATTGTATTCAGAAACATTGCATATGACCATACAAATGATGATGAAACTCATCTTGGAATCATAACCGTGAGTATTTGTACATGGAATTCAGAATTTGAAAATTGAATTAATCAGATCTTTATGAAGTCAAAAGTATTTGAGCAGTTAAAATTTCAGAATGACTTAGAAATTTCAAGATTCAGGATTGAGGATAATCCCTATTAAGGCAGATGTCCCAGTAATCGGCATCTTAGTTTCAGTAATTGTCACACCAATAATATTAGTTTTTATCAAATTGCCATTGATTCCGACAATTTCTGATAACCCATGCTGTTGAATTGCAACACATCGCTCAATAAGTGATAATACATTCATTCCAACGCTTCTCTAACTTTTCGATGCCTTTTTTGTAGAATGATTCGTCTTTGCTCTCAAAATAGGCCTCAGTTTCGGCAATCACTTCTTCATTGGAGCCAAATCTCTTTCCCTGGAGGATTTTTTTCAGGTCAGTTAAGAGCCAGTAGTCATTGTAGGCCAGATCTGGAGAATATGGTAGGTGAGGAAGCAAGTCGAAGCTTAATTCATTCAATTTGACCATCGTTTTCATGGACTTGTTGCATGGTACATTGTCTTGGTGGAACAGCACTTTTTTCTTTTGCATGTGAGGACGTTTTTTCTTGATTTCTGCGCTAAATCGATTTAATAATGCCACGTAATAGTCTCTGTTAATGGTTTTACCTTTCTTAAAATAGTCGATAAACAAAATACCATGTGCGTTCCAAAATACGGATGCCATAACCTTGCCAGCCGACTGTTGAGTTTTTGGTCGCTTTAGACAGCTTTCACCAGCTGCTCTCCACTCACCTGACGATCTTTTTGTTTCAGACATGTAGTGGTGTATCCATGTTTCATTCATTGTCACACGCTGACGCAGAAAATTCTTTTTACCTCGCTTGAACAGCTCCAAACAGCACTCTGGATCCTCGAAGCTTTGTTGTTTTTGCTCGAGCGTAAGCAAACGCGGCACCCACTTCGAAAAAAACTTACGCATTCCCAAAAATTCGTGTAAAATTGTAAACACACTACATTCTGATATCTTTAAGGTGTCAACTATCTCACGCAACTTTAATTTACGATCGTCCAAAACTATTTTGTGGAATTTTGTTATTTTCTTTGGAACAACTGGTGATTTTGGGCGACCAAAGCGTTCAGCGTCGTCGGTGTTTGTACGACCGCGTTTAAATTCGGCATACCAGTCGATGATTGTTGATTTCTCTGGTGCAGTCTCTATAACGCTTATCAAGCTACTGCTTTTGTAACGTCCTGGTTACTCACCTTTTATTATATTATTTACTTTTCCTTGTTTTTTGTTCAGAAAAGAGACCTGAAAAGATTTCTTAACCGAAACAAGGGATGAGGATAGCCAACAGTAAAACTCAAGAATATCACAATTATTAACCCTTTTATTAAATATTATGAATACAAAAGTGATAGAAGTTCCCATTGAGAATTCCTCCTGGGAAGCAGCTTGAAAATGAGTTCCGAGATTCAAGTCACTTTTTTGAGGAGAGTCACTTTTCTAAGAGAGATCTGAACCTCAAGATGGTCCGACGGCCACTGAAGATTTGGCAGATTTGCAGGTGCTTTTATAGACTGTTTTTTCGGTCGATACCGACATGAAATCGGCCATTTTTCGATTAATACTGACATGACATTTCAAGATTAGTAACAGGTCTTCTAAATTTTCCTGCGTGTTCCAGTAGCTTCCCTATTTCCTTTAGGTGAATGGACTTTGCAGGAAGTAGAGGGTTAATGGTTTGTGTACATAACACATAATAACGCATTTCGATGGGGTTCCCCAATGAGTACAATTTCGATACCTGTTGCTTTTACATGTTTAATACTTTTGAATTATTAATTTTACACATATTATTTTGTAAATAAATATTGATAGTCACGGGACGTGACACTTTGCTTCAAACTCGAAACTCTTTTTTATCCATTTTTTTTTTAAATGACAAAAGTTACTTCACCAAAAAGCCTCTGTAACTTCTAAATTAAATGTCAGATTGTCATGAAATTTTGACAATTAAATTTTGAAGGTTGGTACAATCCAGAAATCATATGGATTTAACAACAGTGGTGCTATATAACACGTGGATCAATAAGTCCCGGGACTAACTAGGAAAAACACATTTTTTTGGCAAAAATCAACTTTATTCATCAACATAGTCTCCTTCGAAAGCAACACAATCAGTCCAGCGCTTTTCTGACATTTCAATAGGTTTCTAGTAGAACGATTTATCTTTGGCCTCGAAATAAGCGTTCGTTTCGGTGATAACGTTCTCGTTGGTGTAGAATCTCTTTCCTTGGAGCATTTTTTTGAGGTATGCAAACAGGTAGTCGCTGGGGGCCAGATCCGGTGAATATGGTGGGTGCGGAAGCAATTCGAAGCTCAATTCATTCAATTTCGCCATGGTAGCGAGCGACTTGTGACACGGCGCATTGTCTTGGTGAAAGAGCACTTTTTTCTTCTTCATTTGGAGCCGTTTCTCACCGATTTCGTTCTTCAAACGCATCAATTGGCCAATGTAACGTTCGCTATTGATCGTCTTACCTTTTTCAAGGTAGTTGATGAACAAAACTCCATGAGCATCCCAAAATACTGAGGACATAACCTTACCGGCCCACATTTGCGTTTTTGGCCGCTTCGGACGCTTCTCACCGACTGCAGTCCACTCGGCTGACGACCGCTTTGACTCCGGAGTGTAGTGATGGATCCAGGTTTCGTTCATTGTTACACATCGACGCAAAAAATTCGGCTTATTTCGGCGAAACAACTCCAAACAGCGCTCGGAATCAACGACACGTTGTCGTTTTTGATCCACCGTGAGGAAACGCGGCACCCACTTTGACAAAAGCTTCCTCATAGACAAATGTTCATGCAAAATAGCGTACACGCTGCCGTATAATATCTTTAAGGTGTCAGCTATCTCACGCAATTTTAGTTTACGGTTTTCGAAAACGATTTGGTGGACTTTTTTGATGGTTTTCGGTGTAACTACCTTATTTGGCCGGCCGGAGCGTTCAGCATCTTCAGTGTCTGTACAACCACGTTTAAACTCAGCATACCACCGACAAATGGTTGTTTTTGATGGAGCAGAGTCCCCGTAGCACTTTTCAAGCCATTACTGAGCTTGCACTGTGTTTTTTTTCATCAAAAAGCAATGGTAAATCAACACACGAAATTGTTTCGAATCCATTGTTTTGAGAATATCAAGACTAGCGTCACTTAAATCACTGTAACTCGTGGACCAAAGATCGAATGTCATGAAATTTTGACAGGTATCTTTTGAAGGTTGGTACTCATGAAAAATCATAGAGAGCTTTTGTTGGCAACGCCATCTATGTGTCAGTCCCGGGACTTATTGATCCACGTGTTATATGTCAGACTGGAAACTTATTGAGTGATGTGTTATTATCAGTTTTTATAATATATTTTATTTAACATTGTTTTTCAGTGTTGTTTAGAATTTCAAGAGTAAAATGACGGTTACTGGATCATTAACAGTTACCTCTCTTATTGGATACATAAATATTTTTTGTTGAAAGATTTAATTTTAATTTCATAACATATAACACAAGAAAGGTGTGAGTACAAATCCATCGGACAATGTTTATTGTTAATTAAATCGACTCTTCACTATCCCTCTAATACCATCTTCAGGAATTTTTCTAAATATAATATTAAAACTCAAATTATAAAAAATTGATTTCTACAAACCAAAATATCATAAATTACTGGAGATTTTAGAATAAAAAATTAATTATTTTATGTAAAGAATACAATAATCCTTGTTATTTTTTAAATAAAAAACGGCCAATTCATTAACTAGACTGATAATAATATCACATTTGTAATAAGTCACATTTTAAAAAATCCTGGAAGGTCATTAAACCTATATTACAAACGTTATATCATTATCAGTCTAGTTAATAAATTGACCGTTTTTTATTTAAAAAATAGCAAGGATTATTGTATTCTTCACATAAGGTAATTAATTTTATATTCTAAATTCTCCAGTAATTTTTGATATTTTGGTTTGTAGAATTAAATTTTTTATAATTTGAGTTTTAATATTATATTTAGAAAAATTCCTGAAGAGTCTATCAGGGGGATAGTGAAACGTCGATTTAATTAACAATGAACATTGTCCGATTGATTTGTACACACACCTTATATGTGTTATCTGTATTTGATTACCCAACTCGGACGTAAAATATCAATTGTTTTTTTAACAAATCTTGATGAATTTTAATTTAGTTCAAGGCCAATGAAGATTACCCTCAGAAGGTTCATATAATGCAAGAATCTATGTTTCATGATGAACAAAGCATGACTGACATTATTCCAGATGGTTTAGTAATAAGATGGAATTATGGGGTGAGAGTACATGATTGGCTAATTATGCTTTCTTTGTGACTACTAGAACACATTACTAGCAGGATGTTGATAAAATGAAAAATAATTGTTGTTCATTAATTTGATTATTTTGGTATTTTAATTTAATAGATTCGAATTTATATAATCTATAATTATAGAGCTTCAATATACTAAAAATTAGTATTGGACATATATAAAACGTGTATCAGTGCACTAAGAAAAATATTTGGTATATACTGAAAAAATGTTTAGTTGATTTAACTTAAAAGTATTTCATTCAGCTAAAGATGGTTTAATTGAAAATGTGAATTAAATTTTCTCAAAGTTACTAAAGGCTCTAGCCGAATAAGCATGGGAAAAGTGCCCCAGCGTAAAAATGGAGTTTTTTATTTTCAATATTTAAAATCATAACATAAAATATTGTCAAAAAATGTTCTACTGAGAATTCGTGGACCTCATTTAGGCAAATAATTCTCCATCTCAACGTTTTTTTCGTATCTTACATTTTGTGTTTAAGAATTGGAATTTTTGAATTTTAATGGTATTTTTTTAAATTGAAACAAAAAATGTTGCGATTCAAATTTGTAGATCTTTTTGCATTAAATAATTTTGTGCCAGCGCACTCAAAAAAATATTTGGTATATATTGAAAAAATGTTTGGGTGACTTCTCTAAAATGTATTTCGTTCAACCAACAATGGTTTGGTTGGATACAATTTGGTTAAGTGTAATAAATATTTTACTTGATTCAATTAAATTTCGATGGATTAAACCAAATTTTAACTAAACCAAAGATCTTGGTTCATTCAACAAAATGGTATAATCAAATCAAGTAAATTTTTTTCTGGGTGTGAGCTCAGGTGAATTTGGAAGAAAACTGAAATGCATATCTGGTATGTTGTAGCGAAAAACCGATGGAAAAAATTATTTCATAAGAAATGATAAGATTGGATTTTGGTATTGTAATCCATATTTATATATGAAACTACATCGACCTTCACAAAATATCGATTTCACAAATGCAGTAAGTAGATCGAATTACAACAATGCTATTCATAGTTCATGAGCACAAGAAAATATATTTTACTCAAATCCTAACAAATTATTCAATTACGAAGAAAAGTCCATTTCTGTTATCCATATTTATTATTTGTAATTTAATGATCACATTTTTTTAAAACTTTAGAACAACTATGGTGGGTTTTTATTCAGGGAGGGAATTCTGATAGGAATTTCTGAAACCGCAGATGAAGACAATGACAGAAGAATCCACGTCAATTATAGATATCTTTGGAATCACATGGATTTCATCACGAACATGGAGATCGTTGAGAAGTCTTGAAATGATTGAAGGTGCACCAGATTCGTTTTAAACCTATACTGAACACAACTTCAAATGTGCTAAATATTATATTAACTTCATCTTAAGAGATGATTGCAAAATTATAGTTATAGTACCATTAATATTTATAATAATATACATTTCAATAAACCTAGTAGAGTTTTCTCCGTTATCTTCCCCACTTTAGAGAATTTATGCACAATTTCACCGTCAAGGAAGAGTGTTGTAATACAATGTTACATGAATCACATAATTGTACGCTTGACTACAGTGACAGTGATTGTGCAAATACAATAAAGAGTCTCTGAAGGCTATGGATCAATCGGACCAGGTGACTAAATTATACATTTATGTGCCTCTGGCGCGTAAACTCGTTTTTACGCTACAGTTGAGAGTAGCGTAATGTTGTGTATTACGATACATAGGAATGTAATGTAAAAATTCAACTGAGTATGTGCCTATAACCATACAACGGATCGTAATCTTCTTCTTATTCTTCTTCTTCTTCGTACAGCGTTGTCACCGTACTGACAAAGCCTTGTACATTTGAACTGCGCATGCTCTATTACAATACGCTACTACTACCCAAGATCGAGAAAATCAAAATGGCCGGAACTAGTCGCGAAATATCAAGTGCAATGGACGAGAATCATAATGAATACTAGATTAGATTCGAGTGTACGCATAAAAACTCGTATACGCACCGAAGTCACATAAAATAGAATATGTGCCAATGCACACAATTTGGGTAATTGCGAGGCTCGCTTAAAATGCTCGCAGGACTGATCGCGCCTCGGCTTCGTCTCTGCTTTGCCTCGGCTTCGATCTCCTGCGAGCATTGTCGCTCGTCGCGTAATAACCCTCATTATGCGCCTAGGCACACAATATACTATTATTCTTTCATGTAAGATACCTTTTATAATTTACAAAGTATCTTTCTGTGAATTCGAGAAACGTAACAAAAGACAATAAGCACGTCTTACACGAACTTTTACAGGAATTTAGTCATGTGATCTGGTTGAACCATGGCTTTAACATTTTCTTGCTTTTATTTTTAAAAAATTACCCTTCTATAAGTATATAAAAACATATATTACATATAAATATATATATATGTGTATAAAATAAGACATTCTAAATTATATTTGTTTGTAAATGTATAATATGTATAATTTAATAATCCCTGCGGAAATGAATGTGTTCAAACGAATAAAAACTTTATTTTAAAAAAAAAGCACTTATCATTTTTTCCAATCATTTTGTATTCGTTATTGCATTTGGTTTTTTTAAACTTTAAACGCGTTTTTCTCAAAACAACGTTTTTTCGGTCAACGGCGGTGATTTCTCCGGAACCAGTGAACCGATCCTTATGAAATTTTAACCACATATTTTACAAATAAATTCCTTCTGCGCATTCTACAATTGTGTTGAAATTCCAATTTTTACTATTTTTTTTGCCAAAAACAGTGAAAAAATACCTCGTTTTTTTTTAAATCTACGCCATTTTGTTATTTATCAATAAATGTTAATAGCTATAGAATGTACGAAAGTTATTAGGTGTACAAATATGTTTTGAGGGATTGATAAAAGATGGTGTAACTAGTATTAAATCGCATTGGTCTATCTTGTAACTATATTCATGTTAAAGCGTCACCATTTTCCTCTAATAATCAGTATGTGTCATTTCGCTTAAGTGTAAACAACATGCCTTCTTTGTTAAAGGATATGCTATGTGAAGCATATGTGGAACATGCTCCATCAATAAAAACATGTAAGTATTGGTTCCGGCGTATCAAGAGTGGGAAGAAGCTAATGCTGTGCATCTGGTGGGATCAGCTCGGAGTGGTCTACTATGAGCTACTCCAGCCTAACGAAACCATCACCGCAGAAAGTTACCAACAACAATTGATGCAATTGAGCCGAGCATTGAAGTTTAAACGCTCCCAATATGCCAAAAAATATGACAAAGTGATCTTTCAGCACGACAACGCTCAGCCACACGTTGCTAAAGTCGACAAGGAAACTTTGCAAGCACTTAACTGGGATGTCCTACCACACCCGCCGTATTCGCCAGACGTCGCTCCTTCGGACTACCAGTTGTTCCGGTCGATGGCTCATTGCCTGGCTGAGCAGCACTTCACTTCTTATGAAGAAGCCAAAAATTGGGTCGATTCTTGGATCGTCTCAAAAGATGAGGAACTTGTAAACGCGGTATCTGTATGCTGCCTGAAAGATAGTCAAAGGTAGTAGAAAGAGATAGGCAATACTTTGAATAACATACAATGTACCAGTTTCTCTGAATAAAGCTTCAAAATCACCAAAAAAATCCTGAAAACTTATTTGTACACATAATGCAATCATAATGACAGAATATCATTTACAAGTTAACAAAGATTTGTGCTGAATGTATGCCATAAAATGTTTAAGGAGGACACTCTACTTGGAAATTTCAAAAAATTCATTTTGTTTTGCTTTAATCTATAGCTATACTATCCGAAAATATAATCCCGAAGTTTGAAAGTCGTACTGAGAATAGTGATCACGATTGCGAGCAAACCACTGAACGTAGAAAGCTCAATGACCACTCATTTTGTAGATTATAGTTTACACAAGTGCGTGAACCTCTCAAATCTATACAAACAAATTTTTTAAACAATTTTTCAGTCACTCATAACAACAAAAAAACGGAAATTTTTTTTTTACAATCTTATGATATTGTTACTAAATTTCAAAATTTATTAACGTTTTAAAGCTTCACGCACTTAAGACATGCCTTATCTTCAAAAAAAAAAAATGCCATGTGTTTCAGATGATTGGTTTGGGCTGTAGGATGATTACCGCAAAAATCAATTTTTCGGAGAACTTTCGGAAGATGGCTGCTTTAGCCGTCATTTTGAAAAATTTTCATACATAAAAAATTGTAATTCAAACGTGTATCTAAATAAACGCAAATGACCACAAAGCTGTCGCATCGCTTTCTTGTTTAAAAAGAATTAAGAAACCAGACTTTCAATCAATCTGAAATTTGATAAACGTTTTCATAAGACCTTCATAAGTAAAAATGTTCATTTTTATTGATTTTTGATCATTTAAGTTATCCGAATAAGGTGAAATATTGGGTTGGCAGCAAAGTCATTTCTCTTTTTTCCGCTAGATGACTTTAGTCGTTCGAAGCCGTTCTTCTCCATTCCAAACTTCAGACCGTACATGTTATTTGACAGCTGACGTTTTATAGATTATTCAGTAAAAAGAAAGTTTCAAGTTTTGTTGTTTATTTATTGTTTTGCATTGATTTGAAATGGAAATTCCAGACGGTAATTTTCGTCACATTTTACTTTATTACTTCCGAAAAAGTAAAAACGCAGTGCAAGCTCGGAAAAAGTTGTATGATGTTTATGGTGAAAAATCATTAACAGAACGCCAGTGCCAGAATTGGTTTGCTCGTTTTCGTTCCGGAGACTTTGACCTCAAAGATGCACCACGCTCTGGACGCCCAACTGAAGTTGACGACAAAATAAAAGCAATGATAGAAAATAACCGGCGTAATTCGACACGAGAGATCGCAGAGAAGCTTAACATATCACATACATGCTTTGAAAGACATTTAAAACAACTTGGTTACGTTAATAAGCTCGATATTTGGGTTCCTCACAAATTGAACGAAATTCAACTCACCAAACGAATTTTCATTTGCGATTCACTACTGAAATGTACCGAAACCGTTACATTTTTAAAGCAAATCATAACGGACGATGAAAAATGGGTTGTTTACGATATATTCGTGCGAAAAAGATCATGGAGCAAGCGAGATGAGCCTGCACAATCGACATCAAAAGCCGATATTCATGAAAAGAAGGTTATGCTGAGTGTTTGGTGAGATTTCGAAGGTATTGTTTATTTTGAGCTGCTTCCAAGGAACCAAACTATCAATTCGAATGTCTATTGTCGCCAGCTAATGAAATTGGACAAAGAAATCAAGAAAAAGCAGCCATAACTGGCCAATCGTAAAGGCGTCATCTCCCATCAAGATAACGCCAGACCACATAATCTTTGGTCACTCGAAAAAAATTATTGGAGTTAGGCTGGGGAGTGATGCCTCATCCACCGCATAGTCCTGACATTGCACCATCCGATTATCATTTATTCCGTTCACTTTACAAACTTTTTTATCGAAACTGGACAAATATTGTGTCTTAGTGATAACACAATGTTTACATATATTGTCCAAAAAGTTCGCAAGGTTTCAAATTCTACACATAGTAGTTTCTTATCAGCGAAAACGATTACTTTACATAATATATATTATAACAAATTTTAAATATCCATATAGTCAGATAAACAATAGTATTAACTATAAGGAACACGTCACTTGTCAAGATACTCATTCAAAATATAATTTAAAATAATATCTACGAAAAATTAAGCAGAATGGAGATTACTATTTTTTACTTACTATATATAGCCACTACTATTCTCGTCGTTACTGAAGCTTTGCGTAAGTTTTATTATTATTGATTTTTATTCAAACTTTTATTTGAAAAGACCTAACTTTAAACCTAAGACATTATTTATCAAGCATACTGAGCAAAAACTCGAATCAGGACCGAAAGTTGAACACGTCAGCTTTTCATATTTCTAATGAAGGAATAACTGAGAAAAAAATTTGTGAAACAAAACTTTTTTTGTTTTCATATAGAATAACTAAAGATTGGTTTATTCAACGATTTTTTTTGTTGGAACAAAGAATAATTTGGTTGCACAACTACCAACAAAATATTTTTTTTAATTTTACGAAACTCCTTTTGGAGAGAAAAATATTCCTAAAAGGTTGACAACTTCAATATTGATTATAGAAATTACTGCTAAAAAAAATCAGTGACTCTTTGCAATTTTGTTTCGCCCACTCAAATAGAGCTTTTTCAGTAAGAATATGGTTTTTTTTGCGGAAGCCAGAAGACTAAAACGAGCAGCTTCTCTTTTTACGTTCACATCTATGCCATCAGAAACTCCTTTTCCATGGGCTGTGACATGAAAATGCCATTCTGCTGAGATATTAAGGGGAGCGATCCATGTCTCAGGTTAAAAAAATTGATTTTTTCCAATAAATTCATTCTACACATATTCACAAATGTGTTTGTGAAGTTTTAGGTCAATATTCTGAAAATTGACAAAGTTACGCATATTTTTATCGTACGTGGCGCGTAACATCCACCGACAAGCGCGCTCCACGGCAAACGAAAAAAAAGAGGCCCCAACGATGGCGAGAATGAAAAGAATCGAAGAAAACCAAATGTACAAGTTTAGCAAAAAAAATTTTGTTCAATATTTTTTTATAAAAATAATTGCAAAAAATCGAACTTTTTATATATTCTAATGTAATAGCTAAAAACAAAATCCAAAAATTAATTCAATATCAATTGAACATGATAATTTACCTTTTTTATCACACTTTTTTATTATACGAGGGTCGTTCAATAAGTCCTTAGAAAATCCAAGAGATGGTGCCCGTAGAATCGAAAATGGTTTGGTTTTAGTAAGCATCATTACTCACTAGACAGCTGTTAAAGTCTCAGTTACATCCATCACACTGCTTCAGCGCCTGTTTTGCAAAAACGTCTTTTTGGGGGCTTCAACCTCTGTTTCCTCATAAACTATACATGGTGGACAAGTTTTGAGCCCAGATACGTGTTCAGCGTGGGGAAATCTATCAAAAACATCTAGTTGCTTCCCGTTAGCAGACCGAAAGTTGACATTTGCAAACCAGTGTTATCATACACATCAGCGGTATCATGATTCAAATTATCTGAAATGATGACCATGCTTTTATGCTTTAATGCAATTTTTCATCAACGTTTTGCGGAGTCAAAGTACGAGTAGTCACGAGGCCCAACAGTGTATCGAGTTCATTCTCTACTTAATTTCTTGAAAACAAAAAAAAACCTTTCGTCCTTCAGGGCTTTGAAAGTAAAAAGCCCAAGTTTTATTTAGAGACAAAGAAAGGGATTAACTTTTAAAAAAAATCGAAAACGTTTTTAATTTTCAAAAATAAGGGTGAAATTTTGAGATTTTCAAAAAACGATTTAAACTATTTAATTCGTCTTTTAAAAATAAATCGAAAACGTCCAGATAAAAAAATGTTATATCTCAAAGTAGTTACAGGCATTCGAAATGTGGCCTATTATCACAAGTCTCAAAAATTACCCTCTCTCTATATTTTCAAATTTTCATTCAATTCATGTTTGGGTACATTTGAGAAATGATTACTATTTTTTTCTAAATCATTTCAGTTGATTTTGTCGATCATTAGAAGAGTGTATCACTCACTGTGATAACGTAACTCTACTATATCAAGCTTATCAACCTGTGATTTAAAAATAACTTAACGTCATTTAAGACTAGATAGAATTTCCAGTATAACACATCGGTCAATAAATCCCAGGACTAACTAAGAAAACAACATTTGTTTTGCAAAATTCATTTATGTGCCTCAGCCGCGGAAACTGGTTTTTCCGTTACAGCTGAGAGTAAAGCAATGTTGTATATTCCGTTACAGAGGAATACAATGTAGAAATTGAACTGCGCATGCGCATTATAGTCTTACAGCGGAACGCAATCTATTTCTTATTCTTCTTCTTCTCACTTCTTCTTCGTACAGCGGAACGCAATCTATTTCTTATTCTTCTTCTTCTCACTTCTTCTTCGTACAGCGTTAGCACTGACTACTACACAAGACCGATAAAATCAAAATGGCCGGGACTAGTTGCCAACTTGCGCCCGCTTCGTACAACTAGCGCAGAAAACAACTACAATAAGTACTAGATTAGATTCCAATGTACGCATAAAAACTCGTATCCGCACCACAGTCACATAAAATAGAATATGTGCCAAAGCACACAATTCGGGACATTGCGAGACTCGCGACAATGCTCATTGTGTGCCTAGGCACATAATATACTATTTTATTCATCAATATAATCACCTTCAAGTGCGATACAATCATTCCAACGCTTTTCTAACTTTTCGATACCATGCTTGTAAAATGATTCATCCTTGGCCTCAAAATAAGCTTCAGTTTCAGCGATTACTTCCTCATTCGAGCCAAATCTTTTTCCCTGGATCATCTTTTTGAGATCAGCAAAGAGCCAGTAGTCGCTGAGGGGTAGATCTGGAGAGTATGGTGGGTGGGGAAGCAATTCGTAGCCTAATTCAGACAATTTTGCCATCGTTTTCATTGACTTGTGGCACGGTGCATTGTCTTGATGAAAGATGATTTTTTTCTTCTTCATGTGTGGTCGTTTTTTTGCGATTTCGTCCTTCAAACTCACCAATAACTCAATGCAATAGTCGCTGTTGATATATTTTCCCTTTTCAAGATAGTCGATGTAAATTATACCGTGCGCATCCCAAAAACCTGACGCCATGACTTTGCCAGCTGACTGTTGCGTTTTCGGGCGCTTCGGACGGCTTTCACCGGCTGCTCGCCATTCAGCTGACTGCCGCTTCTACTCCGGAGTAAAATGATGGATCCATGTTTCGTCCATTGTCACATACCGACGCAAGAAATCCCGTTTTTGCGAGTAAACAGTGACAAACAGCTCTCTGAATCGTCGACTCGTTGTTGCTTTTGTTCCATTGTGAGCAAACGCGGCACCCATTTAGAAAAGACCTTTTTCATGCCCAATTTTTCGTTTAAAATCGTAGACGCACTTCCAGTTGATATGTTTACCATCTTAGCAATCTCACGGACTTTCAGTTTGCGGTCGTCCATCACGATTTTCAAAACTTGCTTAATATTTTCCGGAGTTACTGCTTCAGCTTCATTTGGCCTACCCGAGCGTTCCGCATCATTTGTATCAGTGCGATCGCGTTTGAAATCAGCATACCACCGGCAAATTGTTGTTTTCGATGGAGCACAGTCCGGATAACATTTTTCAAGCCATTGTTGAGCTTGCACGATATATTTCCCCATTAAATAGCAATGTTTTATCAACACAAGACGGTTTAAAACTCATTACTCGGGGGTTTTCGGCGTCACTGATTACGAATCTAGCATCATATTTTCAAATTTCAAAATGGTGGATCCAATATGGCGGACGAGGTTTGAAAAAATTCGCCGAATTTGCTTGAATCTTGTTACCCGGGGGTTTTTAGGGTCGCTGATCACGAATCTGAAGACAGTTTTAAAAAATTCCATATTAGTCAAGTTACAATCGAAGAAGAACAAAGCAAAGGCAAATAAAGATGAGAGGTTGGTAGGCTTAACAAAGAAAAAAAAATTATAAATCAAATCCAGAGATGAAATTAAAGAAAACACGTAAGAAGCAGAATTGATTATAAAAAAAACAAATTTTTTAAACTCTTTGTATCTACTGATGTTTGTTTTACGTCTTTTAAGTTACTGTGTTCTTCTCTGATATGCATTTGTAAAATAAATGATGCAGTTCAAAATATACAGTTTTTTTCATTAAAAAGAGCGTTCTTTTTTAATCAGAATCGACAAAAAGTGAAAATTGATTTTTTCGAACGATAGTTCTTTTTTACTGTCCCGGTCACATATTTGAAAAAAATTTCTTTGAAAAGCGGAACGTTTTCACTCCGTTGGGTATCGAGCTCAAGAGCTTTCGATTACTGGTCGAATGTTAAATGAAACTTAATATCTTTTCAACAGGTTCCAATTTGACAAAACTAACCTGGCTAAGCGGTAAGGTTGGAGACACCATACCAGACGAGTCCTTCGTTTCTTTACATTTTAAAGAGAACGATCAATTTCTATGTGCCGGAGTTTACGTCAGTGCAGACCGCATTTTATTTTATGCTTTGTGTACTTTTCATGGCAACGATTATGACATTTCCATAAAATCTTATTCTAAGCAGCCAATTGATTTTAAAAGAATTATTTATGACCATGGTGACGATTCGTCTTTTATCGCGCTTGCATTTGTGAGTGATTCCATTCCAAATTCAGAGTTTTAAACTTAAATTGGTTATATATTTTAAAAAAAAGATAAATTTCATTCTAGTTGAATTTTACATATATCCTACCTTATATTCAACCGTTAGCAATTGATGTCATTGGTGAACAGAGAACAGAATCATTAGCGAATGTTGAAATAGTAAGATGGAAGCAGGTAAAAATATAAGATTAGCAAACTACTGGTTTAATAACGACTCTTGGTTTTTCAATACTGGCTCTTAAATGCTATTGTTCCTTATTTTTTACAGTGTTAACAATTTGCAATGTAAATAGCTTAGACTTTCATAGAATCTTGCCGCTCTGGAGTTACTTTTTGTTTCTATATAGTAAAAAAAAGTTCATCTAAAATAAAACAAAACTTGATATCTAAAAATACATTTAGAGAAAAGTTTGGTTGATTTAAAAAAAAATTGGTTACGTCAAATAGAAAAATGTATTGATATATAGT
Organism: Diplolepis rosae; assembly: GCA_030998225.1. Lineage (NCBI taxonomy): Eukaryota > Metazoa > Arthropoda > Insecta > Hymenoptera > Diplolepididae > Diplolepis > Diplolepis rosae. Next base: position 10,684,514 of record JAPYXD010000701.1, read on the forward strand.
CAACCGACGTTTTGGTCGATTCAACTAAATATTTGGTTATTTTAAACTAAAAAAATTAAGTATAGTAGAGAGTAGAAAATATTTTCCCCGTAAGAAGGCTTGCATTAAAAAGTATTGAAAACTTCTCTTTTAATGATTTACGAAGAGGTAATGTATAATCTCGAATAAAAATAAAAGAAGATTCTTCATTGTTTTCCTTGAAAACACTCGAAAAGCTTAAAAATTACGAATCCCAATAAGATTGTGCATGAAACTGAATAAGCTTGTTAATGAACATTCAACCTGTATGAATTCTATCAGTACAAAAACTATAAAATAGTGAAAACAGTATATTGTGCAACTAGGAAAAATAAAGTTTTTTCCCGTATTGCACACGCTTTTCTCCTACTATCGGATCATAAAGTGCATTCTATTGCCCCTAGCGCGGCAAAAAAATTCATTTTTAGCTTCCTATTTGAATGAATATCGTGTGTAATGCAGGAAAAACATTTATTTTCGTTTCCCTAGTTTCGCAGTATACTATTTACTACTAGCGAATCAAAAAGTGTACTTTTTTACCCCCTGCGGTACAAAGAAATCCATTTTTTGTAAAAATCTTTTGCAACGAGGGAGAAATATTTATTTTACTTGCGTGATTGTTGCCCCCACTTTGCTCAGCCATCAAACTTCACGCTCGAAAATAAACTTCTTTCTCCCTAGTTGCATTATCTACTATTTCCGTGTTGCACACGATTTCTTTCGTACTGGAAGGTAAAAAAATGTATTTTTCTACTAGCGGGTCATAACGTGGATTTTATTGCCCCGCGCGTAACAAAGAAATCCATTTTACAACTATATACTATTTTATATACTATTGTTCGCCCCGCGAAGAATAGGAAAATGCACTTTATGACCCGCTTGTAGGAAGAAATATTTTATTGTCGATATATGAGTAAAAGTTAATCGCAATGACGTTAAAAGACTAATACTGTGTTTTAAAAGCTTTCCATTTATTAATTAATCCGGAAAACAATACTTAAGTACAGTGAAGTAAGCTTCACAAGATGCTGTAGCCAAAGGGCATAAAAAGGATTTACTTTAAGGAGGTTCCCTACCAAAATCATAACGAACAGATTTTGCTTAAACTTGGACTAATGCTTCATTATTGCGTTTAGAAACACTCATTGAAATTTCAAGTAGCCTAGGTAGTTAATAACGGAGAAAATAGTGTTTAATTTTTACATGTGTTCTTATGGGAGCATGTAATAAGTCATGCTTTTTGAATCATTTTGTAAATCTATAGTATTTTTTCAACAAGATTCAGTAGCTATTATAAATGCTGTAGTAACCTTAATAAAAAAAAAGTTACTAGAGCAGCTGCTACGCACGCCATGTTTGTAAACGTTTTAGATGATTTTTTGCTCGCACACATAAATAGCACATTTTGAACCTTCCTAAAGTAACGTATGGTTATGCTTTATCCAGTTTAGTCCTTTATGAAATTTTTTCAATTACTTTACTTTACATCTATTATTGTGGTTTGAGGCATTGGTATCAAGTGCTCTCCGGTGCCCCGAGCAAACATTGGAATATATTTTTTCAGAAATCCAAGAAAATAATATAGTTGGATCGTGAAAATATAGTTATCTATTCATTTCTAACGCATAAAAGAATTTATAACTTACAAATTACCGCATACCACAAATATCATCCCCCTGCGTAATGCCCCTTTTTACTGAGCCGTACCTGCACTAGGCAACCTCCTTAAGAGTTAACTTATCCTGATAAATAGAATTAAAAACCTGAGGACACAAAAGGAATGAAAAAGAATTCAATAATAATTACTTCTCCATTGGATTTAGAAATTTACCAATGCTTTTTAATGCAAGATTTCTTAACGGGATTGAGCCAGTATGAAATCAGTAGTGAACTACTACAAACCACATCCAAATATACCCGGCGGAAAATTAAATATGTGTGCCTAATATGTTGCAGCCAGCCCGAGAATCTCTTATAAGACATCCTGCTGGTCCCGAATTGAAATTAAGTATTATAAAGCACATGGCATATACGAGATTAAAAAGATCTAATTTTCCAGTCAAATTTATAAAGACTAAAGTAAGTGAATCAAGTTACAATAATGCTGTTTACGAAAGATGAACATAATAAAAACTATATACTCCAAAAACCATAGATATGAAAGATCCCTGCTAATATGGAAGTACAAGTATTCAAATCGGAAGAAAATGACGAATTCAAACGGATAAAAATTTGTTATCCGTTTGATGAGCAATTTGCATACTTCAAAGTTAGTGTGTATCCGTTACGAAATTTTAAAATCGTTCTTTCTTTTGAAAATAAGATATATTTCAAGACCTCCGGGACCATCTATGAAAAAAACTATTTTTCCTGTGTACACAATTTTTTTTTTTTTTTTTTTTTGTAGGAAGGGAGAAATGCTTTATTTACCGTTAAGGGGACTCCGTGCCCCCCTGGTGTGTGGGACTCTGCTACTCGCGCAGCCCTACCCACTAAAACTCGCTCCCTGTCTCTAGGCCGTGGAATCCTACCCCGGAACCGCCGTTAGGCATTACTTCAGGGTGGGGGCCATCTTAAGGCGATGTTAGCCTTTCCTCCTTGCTTCTTCTTCTGTTTTCCTGGGCTTGCTCCTCCAGATCTCTTCTCCATGGCGGCCTTCCTAAGGCTTCCTGTTGGGAGCTGCCTCCCTAAAGGCCGCGCAACGCATAGTCCCCGGGATGTGGTCATTCCGGGGCTTATCCTTTTTTTCGGCACAGAGGTAGCATCGCGGCTTCGCAGTGCAGGAACCCGCAACATGACCCTCTTCGCCGCACCTCCAGCAGCTCTTGCTGCGGTCTGGCCCCCTGCAGTCAGCCGCCATGTGGCCAAAGCCAAGGCAGCGGTAACACCTTTTCGCCTCCGTCTTCCTGCGGACTCTGCAGGAGACCCACCCGATCTTGATGTGGGCCCCCTTGAGCAGCTTCAGCGCCCTTGCCTCCTCCAAAAGCACATAGGCCTTCCGGTTTCCTCTATAGGGTGTCTTGCTTAGAGACACCCTTAACTCCAGCTCCGGTTCGTGATCGAAGAAGCTTCTGACGGCATCGTCGACGTCTTCCACTCCAATGGTAGGTTCCAGGTCGGCGATCTCAACCTCGATCCTGGGGATGAGATGACGGACCGTCCCCCTGGCTCCGACCACCTCTTTAAACGCAATGTCGATCTTCTCTCTACTTTTCGTGGAACATTTCAGTTTCACCAGCAAGTCCTTGGAGCGCGTCTCCCTGATTCCTTGGGCTGTCGCGCCCAGTTCGTCAGGGTCAACGCGCTTCTTGAGCTCGCGCAGGATTGAGGCGTAGCTCATCCCCTCAGCTGGTCTGATGAGCACCGCTTCTGGGCGCGCACGGCGAAGTTTCTCCGGCGTTTTGGAAGGCTTCTTCCCTTTCCTTTTCCTGAGGTCCTTCTTCTCGGGGACCTCGACTCAATCCCCTTCCCTATTGGAGGCTTTGGGCCTCTTCTTCGCTGGTTTTTTCGCCTCAGACACCTCCGGGCTCGCTGTCGGCTCTCTAACCCGCATGCGCGTGTCTGGCGTGAAAATCGCAGCTGGCTGTGGGAGGGTTTGGCTACCCTCGTCCGCAACTTCCTTGCTTTTCGGTGGTCTTACCTCCTTCATTTTTTGTACCATCAGACCTCTCATTAGGTACTCGAAGGAGTCGAGGTAGCATACGGTATCCTCGATGTCGTACCGCAACGCCGCGAGCTCCTTCTTCGCCTCCTCGATACCATCCCTAATAGGGAAGTGCACATTCTTCTTGGTCCTGGAGAAGCTTTCCATCTTCTCCAGGGCCGATTCCACCTTCTTGAGGATCTCCAGCTGCTTCTCATTCCGCTCGTGAAGCCAGTCCCGGTACTGCCATACCTGGGACTTATCGGTCTCGAACGGATCCACCGTCTCCTTCGTCACGTCCAACTCGCCTCCAAACAACTCCTCACACATCGTTTTATTTAAATTGCAATGCTCCATGATTGTTCCCACGATTAGCTAGGGAAGTATTCGGCCCGCCCCTGCAGAGCCCCGCATGCAGGGGTAAGGCCTCAATACTCTAGGAGGTGGCCTGATTTTCTAGAGACACCGTGTGAGACACCACTCCCTGGTGCCATGCAGCCCTCGGCACGGTAGTTAACACCTTGGCTTGGGGGTTATTCCTTCGGGACCATCCCTGGAACATTGTCATTGTCTGCGACATAATACAAATATTGAAAACGTAGACAATCAATAAGTCTCTATCGAAACCATGTGGCAAAGATCAAAGAGTAGGTGAATGGATAAAGGTATAAATTCAATTTGAAAATTGCGGATTAAAGTGAAGAGACAGTTATTATCATTTTCTATCCGTGGAAAGTAACGAGAAAATAAATCGTGCTAAAGTTTAAGTTCGCCTGTTATTTAAGCCATTGTCGAAGTGTCTTAATTTTTATAAAAACAGGTTAACATTCTTCTTTTGATAATAACATGAATGTTATTAATTTTTGCATCTAATGATCCCAAGCTGAAGGCAAAATGTTAATTTTATAAAAATATACTACACTCTGAGAAAAATCTGTACTATATTTAGTATACATGTAATGGAAGCATGAATGCACAACATGAAATTAAATTTAGTTTACCGGCGTATACTAAATTTAGTATATGCGTATACTAAATAAATAAATAATAATTACAAATAAATTTGTATTTAATTGTTTTCCTTATGGATTTGAGCTTAAATCTTCTTTTCTAAACTTTGTCCGAAAGGATATAAATGTTACTATCAAAAATAAAGTATATAGCGATTTGTAATGTTTTGTTTTACAATTATTATTCAATAGGGTATATTGTAAAATAAATACAGTTGAAGTACAGAGTATCACTTTATTAAGAATTATTAACAGTTATCAAAGACTTTTATTATATTAAGAGCTTTAAAATAGTTCAATAATTTTTCCAAGAGCTGTCATTAAATTTTGTACTTGAACGTCAAATGTCTTTAACCCCCTTTTAGCGCCCTTCGCTCCTTGGTCGCATGGAGTCAGAGGGTTAATATCAAATATAAACCTGAAGAAATAATTTCGCTTTGTAAATATGTACTTGAAAGACACGTAAAAACTATATGTATATTGAATGAGTCATCAAATAATTACCTTTGAATAAACTCTGAAGATTTTGACAATTCCGCAACATATGAATATCCAAACACGTAGTACGATGCGAAAGCAACTTGAATTCCTTCCATAACATCTTGAACTCTAATGAGTACGCGATCTAAACAAATAGTAAAAATACCACTTTTAGCCCATTTTTTAATATCTAAAATAAAATTTTTCATACCTCTTCTAGAGCTTTTAACCTAGATTAAAGAGGACTGGAACACGTTTTTAAGACGCTCTAATAGAGCTCTTCAAACAATCTAAAACTCATAGAATGATACTCCTCTAAAAGACGACATAAGGACGTCTTGTAGATGCTTCTTTTCGATCGTCTTCTACACGCCAAAAATAGTTGAATTAGCGGCCAATTTGAGCTCTATTAGACGTCTAATAGCACTTTCAGCGGGAAATCGGAACGTCTTCTAGAGCTCTCCCGTTTTTCCCAAAAAGATGTTTTAGACGTCTAATAGATGATCTTGTGTTACTTGGGCAAGATCAACTTTTTTTCGCGGGTTAATGTAACCTAAAATATCTAACTACTTCTGGAATTTTTATTTTACTTTTATCACATTTCACTTATAAAGCTTCGACATTCTGGGATACGTAAATTTACATTTGTAAACGAGTAAATAAATTAAACCTATCTTTTGAAGAGAAAAACGCAGATCCAAACAATCCCAACTTTTGCGCGGCATTGAATGTCGATCCAACAACGTAGTTAACCACAAATACATCGGCACGATCCGTGTAACACGAAACGCGCTTGCGCAGATGAATTTCGTATACACATATATGAATTTTAGTTAACAGAAACTACGAAATTCATATACGTAAATGAAACTTAGTTTACACTTAAAAAATTTAGTATACATATAACTTCACAAAAGAAATTTAGTATACCTGAGTATACTAAAATTACCAAGTGTAGTAAATTTAGTAAACATATAGGAAATTAAATATACCCCTGTATACTAAAATTGCAAACATTTCTAACAGTATACAAAAAAGTCAAATTTCGATCTTTTTGGAAAACGTTAATAATTCTAAAAATAACTAAAAATTTTAGAAGATTTTTGTCTCGTTTTAAGGGTAAGTCTTCATTGTAAATTGCTAACTAATCAAGATATTCTTAGAATTTTTTCCTGGATTCTAACTCGGGGTCAAACATGGTACAAAAACATCGTAACATTTCAAATAAAGACTGTACTCTATACATTATATAAATAAATACTAAATATCAATATTTTTATAAATATTCCTAAATTCTATTAAAATATGATATACATTGAATTATAAAATATTCTTATGAGAAGCTACACATTTTTTTAAATTTTACGATTATTTTGTATCATGTTGACCCTAGCGTCAAATCCAGGAAAAAGTTCTGGAAATATCTTGAACAGTTAGCAAATTACTATGAAGACTTACCTTTAAAACGAGACCAAAAACTTTTAAAAACGTTAATTATTTTTAGAATTATTAACATTTTCCAAAAAGGTCGAAATTTGATGTTTTTTGTAATATAATCTTATAAAATTAACATTTTGCCTTCAACTTGGGGTCATTAGATAAAAAATTTTATTAATATTTACGCCAATATCGAAAGAAAATGTTTAACTTGTTTTTATAAAAATTAAGACAGTTCGACAATGGCTTCAACATCAGGTGAACTGAAAGTTTTGCAGGGTAGTGTAGCTTACGTATAGATATACAGGGTTCTCCAATTAGAGGTTTCATTTTGAATAGCCCGCTATTTTGGCAGCTCTCATAATAAGAGGTGTCATTTTTTGACAGATGACAACTAAAAACTATGCCATTAATAAAAATGGAAACAAATAAAGTAGTATAGAAAAAGCATAGAAACGAATACCCATGGATAGGTGACGGATTGAAAAGCATAAAGATGCAACCCTTCTATTTGCATTAGGGATTTACAAAGAAAAGCTTATTCTTTTTACACCTTTTTCTCATTAAAAGCATATTAATTAATTAAATTTTATGATCTTTTAGCTAAACTTTGGTGGGTTTTTAATTGTCAATGAATATTTGATTGGTATTGCTGAAAAAGCGTTCCCTCCTCAGGGTCTTTTGAAGGAATTTGTACAAGTACATTATAGGCCTATAAATTCATTTGCTGAGTCTTTTATCTACAAACACACAAAACCATCCATGAAACTTAAGGACAAAATTTTATGTGGGTCCAGTTCTTCAGTCGGTGAGAAAGCGTAATATATACAATTTGATGCAATAACACAACAGTTAATCACAGATTATGTAATATTTTAGTTAATGGATTCTGAAAAAAATCAATGCAGAGTTACAAAAATCATTCCAAGGGAAATGTGCAGGAGAGAGAATTTCGTAGTCTTCGAGAATCACATAATTTTACTTTTTGATACCACGAGTAGGAAATTATAACTGGAACAACACTGGCCAGTACCATATTTCTGTCTCAACACACAATAAAAAAAATTGTCTAAAAATATTATTCTTTTAATTACTACAGTAATTCTGAAAGCTTCTTACATTTGAGAAAATAGTTTTTAAAACTTTCGATGTATTTATAAATCTAATAAGAAATTTTCAATTTTTTCTAATGTCATCCCAATGGGCACACGATATTAGAAACGTTTATGTAACATTCTGCAAACGTTCTAGGAATATCCCAATGTCCAATGTCCGAAAGATGCTCTTAAAACGTTTTTGGAACGTCTTTCGAACATTGGACATTGGGATGTTCCTAGAACGTTTGTAGAATGTTACATAAACGTTTCTAATATCGTGTGCCCATTGGGATTTCTTCGTATATACTGAATTATCTTAAAATTTCTGGAAATTTTTCAAATTTATATTGTTTCTGAATTTAATTAGCATATTTAAAATTACATTTATCTTTTAATTTTCCAAATCTCATTTTTTTCATTTTCTGTGTTTCTCAATTTCAACCTTCTTAACTTTCCCAGAAAATTAAAAAATTCATGTAATATATTAAGGCCCTGGATTCCTACCTTACCTTGAACTTGAAAATTTGTGAAATTAAATAAAATGCACTAAGATAGGTTCGTCTCTCCGTAAAGTTTTAAAGAAGTAAAAACTTCGTAAATATAATCCAATCCCATTAATGTTTTATGTTGCCAATTCTTTCCTATACCACAAAATTATTAGGTGTACAACTTTCCTTCTGCCGTTTTTCGATAGATGGCTGCAGCAGTAAGTGCTCGTCGAAATAGGTAGATCCAGTGCCGGGTTAAGAAATCGTGTATCTTTTTCTAAGGCATGCGAAACCACATTAGTGAATTTGTGTTTGCATCATAAATTTATTCTAGATCGAAGATGTCAGTTTTCGAGCCAAATTCTCGTAATTCAGAAGCAAAGAAATTGGGTTCCATACGAGTTGAAGCCGAGAGATGTTGAACGTCGTTTCTTTGCTTGTGAACAGCTGCTTCAAAGAGAGAGTCGGAAGGGGTTTTTACATCGCATTGTGACCGGCGACGAAAAATAGGTCCACTACAATAATCCCAAGCGCAGAAAATCATGGGGAATGCTCGGACATGACTCAACGTCGAGGGGCAGACCAAATATTCACGGCGCCAAGGTTATGCTCTGCATTTGGTGGGACCAGCTCGGTGTGGTGTATTATGAGCTGTTGAAACCGAGTGAAACCATCACAGAGGATCGGTATCAAACGCAATTGATGAGTTTGAGCCGAGCATTGAAGGAGAAACGACTACAGTGCCAAGAGAGACACGACAAAATTATCCTCCAACATAACAATGCTCGGCCATATGTCGCAAGACGGGTCGAGACATACTTGGAAACGCTGAAATGGGAGGTCTTACCCCACCCACTGTACACTGCAGATGTTGCTCTTTTCGACCATCATTTGTTTCGATCGATGGCACACGGTCTGGCTCATCAGCATTTTCGCTCTTATAAAGAAGTAAAAAAATGAATCGATTCGTGGATCGCTTCAAAAGACGCATAGTGTTTTTGAGATGGTATCCGACAATCGCCAGAAAGATGAAAAAAAGTATTGGCTAGCCTATTCAAAAATCCCATGTAGGAAACTATCTAGGAAACTATGTGAGAAACTATATATATGGAAATATATGGGAAACTACACGGGAAGCTATATGGGAAACTATGCTGGAAACTATATTGGAAACAATATGGGAAACTGTATAGTAATTTGAGCCCGGATCCTATATAGTTTCCGATATGGTTTCCTATACAGTTTCACATGTGGTTTCTTGCATAGTTTCCAATGCCTTTCTTTTATTTGATGATTGTTTTCAAAATTGTAGAATATTACAATATGAATGTTGAAGTTGAATGTTAAGTGATGGTGAAGGGTATATTGTAAATTATTATTAAAAGAAACTAAAATTCGATTCTTTGTATTTTATCGTTTTTTAACGAATATAATTATAAACATATTTAAATTATAGCTTCCACCTAACGTCGTTTAAATTTTAAAAAAGACATGGGAAACTATGTAGGAAACCATATAGAAAACTGTACAGGAAACTACATGTGAAACTATATAGGATCCGGGCTCAAATTACTATACAGTTTCCCATATTGTTTCCTATATAGTTTCTTGCATATTTTTCTATATAGTTTCCCATGTAGTTTCCCATATAGTTTCTCACATAGTTTCCTAGATAGTTTCCTACATGGGATTTTTCAATAGGGTAGCGACGGACAGTACTTTGAATCATAAATAGGTAATCACTTTTCAAGAATAAAGCCACAAATTTTGGGAAAAAACGGTGGAAGCAAATTTGTAGACCTAATATCAGGTGTACAAATAAGTTTCCGCCGTTTGACAAAAGTTGGCGTTACCAGTAAGTTTTTGTTGAAATTGACAGATGTAAAATGTCACTGTCGTAAGGTTGGACATCTGTCAACAACATAACCTTGAAATATTAGTGAATTTTTATCCGCATAATATATTCTTTTGTGTGAGAAAATGTTGATTTTTTAGCCGAATAAGCGTGATTTGCAGGAACTTTTGATTTACTTCTTCAATTTGAAGAAATCTGCAGCTGAGGCGCATCGATTGTTTGTAGAAACATATGGTGAGGCTGCCTTAAGTAAGAGAAGTTGTCGTGAGTAGTTTCAAAAGTTTAAGAACAGTAAATTTGACATCAAAGACAAAAAACGTAGTGGAAGGCCAACATTGTACAAAGACGCGGAATTGGAAGCATTATATTGCATCAAGATTCGTGCCAAACGCAAGAAGAACAATACGATGGACAATACTTCGAATAAAACATAAGGTTACGTTCTTTTACAATAAATGTCCAAGTTTTGATAAAAAACGGCGGAAACTTATTTGTAGACATCTCATTTTTGTCCTATGTACAGTTTTACTTTTTATGGCACAGTACAATAATTACTTATTCGTCTTGAATAGAATTACACAGAAATTAAACGTAATATTGTCTTAAATATTAACATAATAATATCGTAAAAAAATATAAGAACTAACTAATGCACAAATGAGTGATCTCTAAATACCTTTGAGTCTAGTCATCAGAATTAAATCACTTTTTGTTAAATTGCTTACGACTTATAGTCATGTAGTCTCAACTATAAAATCATCCTCGAAACACTGTTAAATTTCATAACAGTTCAGAAATATTTTCATTTTACAATGTCATGTAAAGTATATGAAGAAACAAATAAATGAAATTTAGATGTGGAATTTTTTCGAATAAAAATCTTCCTTTGATTTAAGACTATTTTTTAGTCGAGTTCATCTTCAGTAAGTTCTTCTTCTTGTCCATAATCATCATACTGATCCTTAAGATCATCGTCTTCTTTATCGAGAGGGCAATGGATGCATCTCGACTCGTTGATTCCATAATTAATGCAAGTGTTTCCTATGCATTCGCAGCATCCATCGTGAAACCATCTGAAGCTGGTGGCTCCCATACTTTGACAAGAAGCTTTGCATTTATTCCAGGAATTGCACTGAGCCATGTATGCAACTGTGCAATTTACAGTCATAACGTTTGGCTTTAAAGGGTGTTGAACATCCCCATCTATGGTTTCTGAGGAAATACATTGATCAGGTGAGATAATGTGAACAGAATTTTTCATTTTATTTTATTCATTATTTTTGTAGCAAATTTAATTGATCTTCTATTAGTATTTCAAAACTGAATTTATAAAAAATGCTGAAAAGAAGAATCTATATATATATTTCCTTCATGTATATATATATATATATATATATATATATATATATATACGAGGTGTGTCTGAAAAGTATCCAACCTGCGTTCATACACAGTGTGTCCCAAAAATAACCGAACTTTATATTTAAATCACACAGCATGCAGCGTCATCTATTGAAAATTTGCAGCATTAAAAAGATACATTCATCCTCTTTCAAACGCACCTAAATTCATGTAAATCGAATGACAGATGTGAAAGTTACAGTCATTTCAATAAAAGAAAAAGTGTGCTAATGTTACAAAACAAAAATGGAACAAAGAGCAAATATAAAATTTTGTGTTAAACTTGAAAAAAAATTCGCTGAGACATACGAATTGATGAAAAAAGTTTATGATGATGATTGTATGAGTCGTAGTCAAGTTTATACGTGGTTTACACGATTTAAAAATGGCCGTGACGATTTAAATGATGATCCAAGACCTGGACGACCAGAAGCATCAAATAATAACTTTCCAAGATAATATAATGTGTATCTTATTCTATATTCAAAATGTTCGGTTATTTTTGGGACACACTGTGTATCTCCGCGTTGGTGCTATTCTTCGTCATCCGGACCGTGGCATCCTTCGAAATAGTCCCCATTTGATTGAACCACACGCTCCCAGCGGTGCTTCCACATCTTAAAGCAGTCCTCGAACGCAAATTTTGGAATGGCCTTCAGCTCGTGCATCGCATTACTCTGAATCGTCTCGATGTCGCCGAACCGCTTTCCTTTGAGCGCCATTTTCACTTTTGGGAACATCCAAAAGTCGCAGGGAGCTATGTCGGGACTGTACGGAGGCTGGGGAAGCTGTACATTCTTGTGTTTCGCCAAAAATTGCTGCACGAGGTTCGATGAATGCGCTGGCGCGATATCGTGCTGAAGAAGCCAGTCACCGCTTGTCCAAAAACGCGGTCCCTTTCTTCTCAGGGCATCACGCAATCTTTTCAGAACTTCAATGTAATATTCTTTGTTGATCGTCTGACCTCTTGGAGCAAATTCGTAGTGAACGACACCCTTACAATCGTAAAAAATAATCAGCATTGACTTGACATGGCTCCAACTTTGACGTGCGATTTTTAAACCGCCTGTACCACTCCTTTATCTGTGTTATGCTCATACTTTCGTCTACAAAAGCCTTTTGTATCATTTCAATCGTCTCCGTACAACTCTTGCCGAGATTGAAGCAAAACTTGATGCAAATTCGTTAATCTGTTCTTTCTGTCATTTTCAACTGTAAACAAATGCGATGAACGGAAAAAGCACGTTGGACATAAACACACGCTGCGCGCGACCCAAGGCGTCCGGCCGGTAACTACGGCATTCAGGGAGTTCGTGAGAGACTACTGGTTATGCTCATACCCCGCAGAGGCCAATCGAGCGCTCTGGCGCCAAGATATAAACGCAGGTCGGATACTTTTCGGACACACCTCGTATATATTTTTTTTCCGTGTTTGTTGCAACATGCTTGAATAAAATCTAAAGCATAAGACACAGGCCTTTCAAATTTTTACCACTTATTCTTTGTTATATTATTAATATTTTTGGCTATGGAAAGCACTCTAGCTACAAAAATAACTACATTTTTTTTTATATTTTAGGATTTTTTAATTTTATTTGTAACTCTTTTTTCAATCATTTTACCTTATATTCCATATCCAAAAAGTTTCTACACATTGTAAGGAATAAAATAAAGAAAGAATAATGATAATTGGTTAAAAATCAAAAAAGTTATTCAAAGTCAAAAAATGTCAAGAAAATGACCAAAAAACTCAAAATTTTTAGTTTAAAAATACATAAAGGTGTTGGAATTTTTGAAAAACCCCAAAACCTTTCTAAATAAAGGTACTAAACATACAAAAAGTTATATGGAAGATCTAAACTCAAAAAATAAAAATATGAATACTCACGCATATGATATTTTGGCTCCTGTTCATGTTTTGATCGAAACAGAGAAACGTCAAAATCTACTGGAAAGGTAAAAGTAATCCACCTTTTGTGAGGATCAGGTTCAGCTGTAAGGGCTTGGAAAAGTCCTGGCACAGGTTCGCTGAATTCCTCCACGTGAGACTTTTTGCTAAGAGGATTGTCAGTTACGTTAGGCTTTGGACAGAGATCTGCAAACAATTATTTTGATTATTCTTCAAAATTAAATTGAGTAACATTTCTTTGAATTCAAATACATATAAACTTATATTAAATGATCTGCCCTCTTTGCAGACACATTCTCATTTCATGCTTCCTGCGCGGCTCGCTTTGCTCGTAAGTTTAAGCACGTTTAGGGTGCGCGATTAAATACAAATTACTAAATTTGTTTTCGATTTTAAATGGAAAAGGAAATTTCATTAATTCGAGGTTCTATTGGCCTTAAGGCTGTGTGGTGAGGTCTGTCATTACAATTATATACGACCGCTATAATAATAAAATAATAATTTGAACAAATTTTCCGGAGAAGACAGCAGCGGAGAAAAATGTAACGCATTACTATCTTCTCCGGGAAATTTTTGAAAATTATTATTTTATTATTATAGCGATCGTATATAATTGGTGGCGTCAGAGTCAACCATTACCATTAAAGAATTTATTTTCAAAAATTGGTAACAGTGAAGTTCTGGAGAATCTTTTTTCTAAAAAAATTATTTGTGATTTATTAGAATCGCATAATTTTTTAAAATTTGGTAAGAAGCGATGAGAAAAAAAGTTGGGGCAATAATAAAATTTATTAATAAAATTATTTTTCTGTGTTTCAAATTTTTTTCATGGAAAATAATATTTTCTCTTTCAGAATAGCCCTTCAATAATAATATTGCTATGCTTGAAAGCAAAATTATCTATTTTGCCTGAGGTCTAATTTTTGTGAATGAATAACCTTAATAGCGTTTTTTACGATTAAAACGAACACCATGTGTCCGATGAAATAATGGTCTGATTATATCTTCTTAGGATGAATAATTTTGTCCCTAACATTATTTTTGTATCTTGGATATTTTTTTTGGAAACCAAAAGTTTTTATTCATAATAACATTTTTCAATAATGAACAAAAGATATAACTCCAATGAAGAAATGGTGATCACCAAATTTGTAGATCTCTTTGAAATGAACATTTTTTTCCTTGCCATTTTTCCGTATCTCGTATATTTTGGCGGGAAAATTCTTGATAACTATAATTATAAATAACTGGCTTATATCGAGTTTTTTATGACTAAAACGAAAACTACGTGTCCGATGAAAAAATGGTCTGGAGTCAATTTGTATATCTTCTTGAGATGAATAATTTTGCCCTGAATATTTTTTTCGTATCTCGGATAGTTTTTTTGGAAATTAAGAGTTTTTATTTTTAACAACATTTTTCAATAATGAACAAAAGATATAACTACAATGAAAAAATGGTGATGAGCAAATTTGTAGATCTCTTTGAAATGAACATTTTTTTCCTGGACATTGTTTCCGTATCTCGTTTATTTTTGCGGGAAAATTGAATTTCTGATTCATAAAAAAACATTTTTTATGGATGAAACCAGAACTGTTGGTCAAAAATGGCTAATTAACTAACTTGTCTTTTTCTTCTGGCCTTTAAGAAGTGTGCCAAAGTTTTAGTTTCAATCTTATTGATTTTTTGATAAATATAATTAATCAAATTTAAATTTAATTGGATTTTGATTTACCAACACAAGAACAGCACTCATCATACAGGTAGCTTAAACAATTAAAGCACTCCTTGCAGCAGGTACACGTTACTAAATCACACTTGCAACTTTGAGTAAGCATACATTTGCTCACAACACTGGCACAAATTGCCTCATTACAAGCTCTGGAAAAACTCGCTATAGTCAAAAGTACAATTGCCGTTGCTCCCAACGCGATTATTGCACGAGGCCACGTCATTTTCACCTGTGAACAGAATAATAAAATGACATTTAAAAAATGAATTTTAAGAAAAACAATTTTTTTAATTAAAATGACTTCAAGTGGTAACTATAAAATAAATTTCCATACAGTTTAGGCATACATTTTAACAGTTTTAGATACGATTATAAACCAATGTTATTATATTAATAAATTCATAAAATTGCTTGTGGTGACATTAGTTGTTATTCATAATATGAATGAAAATTTTCAGGTGTTTCAAATTAAATTATTTGTTAACAAAAGCGATCATCACTTAAAGCGTAGGAAATTGATTTGATTTTAGGATAAAATATACATTAGTTTTTAAAAAGACATGATGAATTTTGCTTTTGAATCAGAAAGCAAAAAAAAAATTATAATCTATTTCCAGTTATTTAATAAAAAAATCACCAGTGAATTATTTAGAGCTCTCAAACGTGACAATTAAACACGCAATCTATTAATATTGAGCACAACCACGTCCTGTGATATTTCAAGTGATTTATTATTGGAAAGGAAATCCATTTCATCGATCTGCACTTTTAAATCATGCTTCCTGTGTAAACTATACTTTTTATTTCTTCATAATTGTTAATTTTGAAAAAATATACATTTTTCCTAGATGATAGCAGAAGTTTTTTAATTCATGCAATCAATATCAACATAAATAAACTGTGTTTCAAGTATTATAATAATAGTAATAATAATTTTATACAAAAATTTCTTCCATTGATATTTAGCGCCATAGAGTATATTAAGAGTTAAGTTTTCGAAAAAATTGCATATTTTTATGATAAAATATTCTCAATTTCTAGAACAACAATTTTTGGACGTTTAAGCCAAAGGTCAACATCTTTTAACAATTTAGTAATTGAATAATAATATTTTTTGTAATGATTCCAAATTAGGTGGTTGAGTTCTCTTTTTTCACAGAAAGATTTCAATTTCTTTAAATTTTTTGTAATGAAATTTTTCCTTAGTGTCGCTTCTTACCGATTTTTAAAAAATGGTTGGATTTTCATAAATCATGGATTCTTTGCGGGGGAAGTATTCTTAAAAGCTCTACTGTTTCCAATTTTATAAATTTAAAAAGTTATCTTACTATTATCTATTATCATCTATAACTATTATTTATTTTACCAATAAAATTAGTTTCCCCCAAGATTTTTCCACAATACTGAATTTTTTATGATGAAACTTTAGGACCTAATAAAGCACATATTAGCGGATGGCTGTAAACTTTAATTAGTTCTAAAAAATAAAAAAAATAATTCCTGTTTTACCGACACTAAAATTTTTTCAATTGTTAAACACTAATCGATCTGCAGCCATCCGCTAATATGTGCTTTATTATATCCCAAAGATTTAGCTTAAAAAATTCTTTATTGTGAAAAATCTTGGGGGAAACTAATTTTATTGATAAAATAAATAATAATATAAATAAATATTAGTAATATATAATAATAGATAATAGTAAGATAACTTTTTAAATTTACAAAATTGGAAACAGCAGAGTTGTAGAGAATATTTTCCTCTAAAAACCAGCAATGATTTATTGAAATCCAATCATTTTTAAAAATTTGTTAAGAAGCGATAGTAAGGAAAAATTCTATTAAAAGTAAAATTATTAAAATTATAACTTTTCGTAAATTTCAAATTTTTTTCATAAAAAATAATGTTTTTACTTTCATAAGACACGGC
Organism: Diplolepis rosae; assembly: GCA_030998225.1. Classification (NCBI taxonomy): domain Eukaryota; kingdom Metazoa; phylum Arthropoda; class Insecta; order Hymenoptera; family Diplolepididae; genus Diplolepis; species Diplolepis rosae. Next base: position 10,701,511 of record JAPYXD010000701.1, read on the forward strand.
TGATATCATCATTTAAAGTCTCAAAAACGTAGAAAAACGAATTTATTCCAAAGATCTGATTTTTGGCACGACAACTACCTTAAGTAAAATTCTTCTAATACACACAAAAAAAATTCCAGTTAAAACAACCGGAATTCCAGTTAGGCCATTTGTAAAATTGTTTTATGGTTATTTCAAACAGATTTTTATAGTAATTCCTAAAAAATCTGGTAAAAATAACCTGAATATCTAGTTATTTTAACCAGAAAATAATGTTAAATATGGCCTAACCGGAATTCCGGTTGTTTTAAGGTAGTTTTCATCCACGAAAATTAGACCTCAGGCAAAAATAGATAATTTTGCTTTCAAGAATAGCAATATTATTATTGAAGGGCTATTTTGAAAGAGAAAAGATTATTTTACAAAAAAACAAATTTGTAACACAGAAAAATAATTTTTTTAATACATTTTATTTTTGACCCAACTTTTTTTCTTATCGCTTCTTACCAAATTTTAAAAAATTATTCGATTTTAATAAATCATGAATCAATTTTTCGGAGAAAAGATTTCCCACAACTTCACCGTTTCTGATTTTTAAAAATAAATTCTTTAATGGCTGAAACCATTAAAAAAACATTTTTCAAAACGAAATTTTTATAAACAAATAGCTGAATTTTGTAATAATTTATTCATTTTCGAAAATTGGAAATGGTTAGGTTGTAGGGAATCTTTTTCTTGAAAAAGTGATTTGTAATTTAATAAAATCGCATAATTTTTTAAAATTTGCTAAGAAGCGATAAGAAAAAAAGTTGGGGCAAAAATAAAATTTATTAATAAAATTATTTTTCTGTGTTTCAAATTTTTTTCTTGTAAAATTATCTTTTCCCTTTCAAAATAGCCCTTCAATAATAATATTGCTATTCTTGAAAGAAAAATTATCTATTTTTGCCTGAGGTCTAATTTTCGTGGATCAACTACCTTAACTGGAATTTTTTTTAGTGTAATTTGACGAAACATAAAACTAGTTTACTATCGTTAGGTATGAGGAATTTAGTGATTACAGGATAACTTTGAATTGAGTCACCGAGTAGATAGAAACAGGTGATTCGAGGATGGCGAAGTAATCTGAGCAAGATTGAAATGTAGATGTTTGTCAGTCAGGGACAGGCGTGCACAGCCTCGTCTTGTTCTGCCCTCAGGCAATCGAATAACTTCAATAACATACATGTGCTCCAATCACCATTCCCTTCCTAGAAGGTATTTACGCGTTTACCTACATTCACATTCACCAATCTGACACGTGGATTTCATGCACCTGTAGTTACTATATTACATATAGAAAATAATATCTTAAGAAACTCCTATAAACAACTTTTTAATAAACTGTTAAGGCCATGGTTCAATCGGACCACGTGACTAAATTATACATTTATTCGTTCTTGTAAGATAACTTTATTAATTTACAAAGTATCTTTATGAAAATTTGGTAAACGTTATAAATTATTCGAGATAAAATTGTCCACACTTTCACTTTAAAAAACTCGATGAACAAAAATTGTGAATGGAAAAAACTAAATAAATAGTCGCTTCAAGTAACTTTTTTCTGACTGTCCATCCAATTCTTCTTCAATTTAAAAATTTACTGTATTTTAATCAAATTTTAAAAAGGTCCCTTCTAAAAAAAATCATTGAAACTGATTCACTTCATCGTATTTAATTAGTACTCAATACAGTTTTTTCCAAGTTGAAATTAATCTCTCATTTTTTAACTACAGCTATTTGTTTATAAAACTTATTCCATTTATAAATATTCCTGATTAGTAGTTAGAAAATGGGAAATTAATTAAGAAATCTAAAACTGCGGTGTTTTCTAAAATTATTTGAAGAAGAAAATGAGCCATCATTCCTTAGAATCCGATTTTTCTTAAAGAGTAAACTAAGAAAAAACTACATTAAACTTTGACCTACAGTAATTATTACTAAAAAAGACATTTTTTAAATTTTTTCCCAGTAACTCGAATATTTTTCTCTTAGAATGCATATTAAATAACAACTCAAACAATCTTTAAATGGCCATTAATTAAGTTTTTCAACGACTTCCTATCTACGGTTGAACCTCTTTAAAAGTATTTTTTAAAGGGTGTGAATTTTATCTTCAAATTCTATTCGTTTTAATAAAGGTTATGATAAAAATTTATTTATACTGAATAAAATCTAATAAATTTCAACACTCTTCTTCTGTATAATCCTTAACTTGAATTGCACAAATTAATAGTTACAAAAGCTCAAATACAATCTGAATAAATAACAAGTTTTAAAAACTTTTAGAAATTATCAAAAATACTTGACTTAACAATTAAATTTAAGGCCATGGATCTAATGGATCACGTGACTAAATTATAGATTAATTTTTTTATGTCAGATAAGTTTTTTCTATTCACAAAACATCTTTCTGAAAATTTAGGAAACGTAGGCTGTAAAAAATATCGGTAAATTTTCCTATTATGTATTAGGACATTTTTCCTAAATCCTTAGGAAGCATAGTTTTTCCTACAAAAGTGGAAATATTTCATAGATTTGAGGAAAATTGACCGACTTTTCGGACTTATCTCCGACCTATGAGGAAATGTATCAAAAAGGTGAGAACATTTCACAAATCTCCTAAGTTGTAGGAAATTATTCCACAAAAACGGAAATTTGTTCACTTTTCTGCATCTTTTTCCACTTGAATTATGAAATATATCAATTTTTCGTAATAAACTGGATATTTCTCCGACTATATCTTTGGAAAAATTTACGACCCATTTGTATTTTAAGCTGTCCAACTATTTTCGGAAAAATTTTTTACAGTGTAAGAAAAGACAGTAAAGCATGTCTGTTAACAACTTTTTAGTGAAAATTTTGGAAAAAATTAGAAAACATTGATAATTACAGTTAACTGTGAAAATGTTTCTAAATTGTTTACTTAAACAAAGTTGACAAACGTTCTCTATCGTGTTTTGTGGTATTTTCCAAATTTCCGAAAAGATATTTTGTAAAATAAGTTATTTCACATGAAATTTTACAGGAATTTGATCACGTGATCTAGTTGATCCAAGGCCTTACTAAAATCAATTTCTTAATATCGAAGCCACTTATGAATTCCAAATACAACAACGTTAAATAATTCAATTATCAAAAATAACACAATAGTTCAATTAATTATATTGAAATAGTGACTTTTCAGAAGGATAGAAAAATTAGAGGAAGTCTCAAGTGGACCTACCTGTCTCAGGCAGGTAAACGAATTCTTTGTTTTTCTTTTGTTCCAAATTTAAATCTAAAGACCGTGAATCATAAGACTTATTCTTAACTAATTTAAACTCTATTCTATATTGACTTTTACTGCGAATTATAAAGAGCAATATTAGTAAAACAAAAATGAATACATAAAACTATTTTCGCAGTCCAATGTTAGTTAAAAAATTAACTGTTTTTCAATTGCAGTCACGTTCTTCACCTTCCAACCGATATAAACATATATTAAATCTGATTTTCAAGGCAAATCTCGTGAGATTTAAGTGATATAAATAGAATTTCTGTTTCTGGAGTCGATTATTATTAATTACATCATATATTGTAAAATATCGTGCGAATATTATTTAAGTGATGCAAAATTAGTCTGAGTTTCTCACAAAAGATACATATATCCTCTATACTAGACTCACTTGTTTTTTCTAAGAATACAAGCAAGAGTTTTTCTTTTCAATAATCAATATTCACTCCCATCGAAACAACATTGAAAAAATCGTAATTTAAAAATGAAACGCAAAAAGCTGATTTTCATACTCTTCTGAATCTGTAAAAAGGCAGGTTCGCAGCTCACAGTAGTCGATTCTAAATCATTCGGAGATTTCGAAAAACCGATACAGATAAAGATCAGTTTAAATCTACTCGAAGATAAAATCCAAATTTCAAAATAATCCTCAAACAGGATTTTAAAAAAGGTTTCATTCTTTTCTACTAATCAATCCCAAACCCAGAAAAAAATATCCAAGTTTTGATAAATTCCGAAGATTATTTATTTTCCAGAAACCATAACATTGCTTCACGAGAGTTGCGTGAATATTGAATATTTACCTGTCTCTCTCTGCCCCGTTTGGAAACGGCGTATTTCCACGCACGTATAGAAGTTTCCTACACCGGAGAAACTATTTTAAGAGTGTCGCAACCGGTTCGCATTTCCACAGGACACATTTCCTAGTCATATAATCCCAATGAAGAAACTATCGATAGATTTAAAATCTCCAAGATCGACAAATTTGGAAACACGATGCACAGAATCTGACACAATCAACACCAAAACTACTAGACTTTAAGACTCCTATGTCTCCAGGTTCTCCAAGCAAGTCTCTCTTCTCTTGGAACCAATCTCGTCTGGAGAACGCGCAATTGATTTCTGAATGGCGACTTGCCTCTCTAAACTTCTCGTCACTGTTAAAAACTACTCAGAAAATTATTCTACAATCTCTGATTTCGTTTTATTTCTTTGAGCATTTGTCTTTCTTTTTGCGGCCGCGACAAACAGGATCGAAGAGCAACACTGAACTGAATTAAGGAAGAACGTGGACCCTGGACTGAAGAAGCGGAAGGAGGAGGAGGAGGAGGAGGAAGAGTTGGAGGTGGTGGCTGATGCTGTTGCTATTGCTGATCTCGGTTCTGGAGAAGGAGAGACCCGAGAGAGTTGAGGTAGAACTGCCTGAGACTGGTTTTCCATTTTTTTTCCAGCTTTTTGTCTTACCTGCTGCAACTCTGTTTCCCCACCAATCTCGGGGAACAGAGTAAATACCATCAGAGCGACTCAGGAACCTGATAATGTCCAAGCCATCCACCTTACTCAACATTTCAGTTCGGCGCAACTTCTATTCTTGTAATCTTCTTCACGGAAGTCAAGGCTCACCCAAGATGAAATACGACTACCTTGAGAGATACGATTCTGCAGAAGAAGACTAAATTTTAAAGAGAGACAAAACCTCAACTTTTTTTTAAGGCCATGGATCAACTAGACCACGTGATCTAATTCCTGTGAAAATTTTCGGAATTTTAGTCATATCTTTAGGTTTTAAAACCCCCCACGCTAAAAAGAACATTCGATAAGGTAGTTGATTCACGAAAATTAGAAATCAGGCAAAAATAAATAATTTTGCTTTCAAGAATAGCAATATTATTATTGAAGGGCTATTTTGAGAGAGAAAAGATTATTTTACATGAAAAAAATTTGAAACACAGAAAAATAATTTTATTAATCAATTTTATTCTTGACCCAACTTTTTTTCTTATCGTTTCTTAGCAAATTTTAAAAAATTATGCAATTTTAATAAATTACAAATCACTTTTTCAAGAAAAAGATTCCCTATAACTTAACCATCGTAGTTTTCGCTTTAGTCATAAAAAACGTTATCAAGAATGAGAAATTCCATTTTGCACCAAATCTATATTTTTCATCGGAGTTATATTTTTCATTTAATCATCAAAAACGGTTTTATAAAAGTCAAAAATTCGATTTTCCCGCCAAAATATACGAGATACGGAAACAATGTCCAGGAAAAAAATGTTTATTTCAAAGAGATTTAGAAATTTGATCATCACCATTTTTTCGTTGGAGTTATATCTTTTATTCATTATTGAAAAATACGGTTAAAAATAAAAACTCTTCATTTCCAAAAAAAATATCCGAGATACGAAAAAAATGTTAAGGACAAAATTATTCATCTCAAGAAGATATACAAATTGACTCCAGACCATTTTTTGATCGGACACGTAGTTTTCGTTTTAGTCGCAAAAAACGTTATCAAGAATGAGAAATTCCATTTTGCACCAAATCTATATTTTTCATCGGAGTTATATTTTTTCTTTTAATCATCAAAATCGGGTTTATAAAAATCAAAAATTCAATTTTCCCGCCAAAATATATGAGATACGGAAAAATGGCAAGGAAAAAAATCTTCATTTCAAAGAGATCTACAAATTTGCTAATCACCATTTTTTCATTGGAGTTATATCATTTGTTCATTATTGAAAAATGTTATTAAAAATAAAAACTTTTAGTTTCAAAGAAAACTATCCAAGATACAAAAATAATGTTAGGGACAAAATTATTCATCTTAAGAAGATATACTCAGACCATTTTTTGATCGGATACATAGTTTCCGTTTTAATCGTAAAAAACGCTATTAAGGTTGTTCATCCACAGAAATTAGACCTCAGCGTAAATAGATAATTTTGCTTTCAAGCATAGCAATATTATTATTGAAGGGCCATTCTGAAAGAGAAAATATTATTTTCCATGAAAAAAATTTGTAACACAGAAAAATAATTTTATTAATAAATTTTATTACTGCTCCAACTTTTTTTCTTATCGCTTCTTACACTGAGAGACTTTTCATAAGAATAAGTCGTAAAAGTGAATCATATTTTAGTATAATATCGTTTCAAAGTGAGGCAAACAGGATTTACTATATCAAAGTTTCGAAGCGAAACAAAGAATATGTGAATCTGAAAACCACTATATGAAAAATCACTCACTCCACCAAAAAGTTTGACCTTCAGAAGGGACGTCTCCGGGTTTTGGATTGTGGTGTCCTTTTTCTAACGCGTGCGAAGCAAGAGGAAGATAGAGGGGAGAGCTTTGGGCACTCAGAAGAGGGGAGGGTTTCAGTGGAAACACACACAAATATTATTATCATACCTTAGTTATGTTCATATATTTAAGTACACAATGCTACACTATTTATATTCGCATACGCTTGAAATTAAATTTCAGAATCGCCTTTGGGTTCGAACTCCCTAACTCTACCTATATCTACATTAACTAAATGCATTCCTAACGCCTAAAGCCTCTCGGCTATTCTCGCTTGCCTTATTCCGAAATAAATGTCGCTTATAAGCCACTACTGAGTTGGGGGTTGGGCAGACTTGGATTCGACTCTACGAAGCTATTCGGATAACGTCGGAAGTACTCGGGCGACATTCTCAAACAAATTATATGAAAAACCGAGAATGAATGTTTTGATTTTTGCTGCGCGTCGTGAGGTTTCTGGCAAGTTCATATTCATAATATGAATTTCTCAAACATGCTTTCCAAAATGTGATATTCATTATTTATTTTATTCAAATTATTTTTAGACAACTTAGTAATCATAATATCATTTTCTCGTACTTTCAATTTCTCGAATAGAGATTCATAATATTTAGTATTTAAAATACTACTTTATCTTCTTCATATATTAAAGACCGTTATGACTATATCAAACTTCGATGTCATAATATGAATAAGTATAATAAAGCCTCGGCTTTCCCCATTTTGAAACGATATTATACTAAATTTTGATTCATCTTTATCATTTACTCTAACGAAAAGTCTCTCAGTGTACCAAATTTTAAAAAATTATGCGATTTCAATAAATTACAAATCACTTTTTTAAGAAAAAGATTCCCTACAACTTAAACATTTCCAATTTTCGAAACTGAATAAATTATTATCAAATTCAGCAATTTGTTTATAAAACTTTCGTTTTGTAATATGTTTTTTTAATGGTTTCAGCCATTAAAGAATTTATTTTTGAAAATCAGAAACGTTGAAGTTGTGGGAAATCTTTTCTCTGAAAAAATGATTCATGATTTATTAGAATCGCATAATTTTTTAAAATTTGGTAAGAAGCGATAAGAAAAAACGTTGGGTCTAAAATAAAATGTATTAATTAAATTATTTTTCTGTGTTTCAAATTTTTTTCATGTAAAATAATCATTTCTCTTTCAAAATAGCCCTTCAATAATAATATTACTATTCTTGAAAGCAAAATTATCTATTTTTGTCTGAGGTCTAATTTTCGTGGATGAAAACTACCTTAAATTCGAACGCATTTGGGACATTCTTTTGCAAATCGTACGGATTTCAGAAAAAAAAAATTGTTCACTTTTTTAAAAGTCTTGAATTTTTTTTTGTGGGATCTTTTTTTTAATTTAATCAACACATATATCGGTATTTTCGAAAAAAAAAATTTTTTTGAGAGATATATTAATTTAAACTTTTGATAAAATTGGACTAAATGCTAAATTCTCTTGTGCTTAAAATTCATTATCTCTGGTTGAAATAATCAAATCGATTTCGAGTCTGTTTCATTTTCTAGCTTATTAAGTTAAGTTTTCAGATAAATATTCCTATAATTTTTATTTTTTTAATTAATTACAGATAAAAGCAATTTAATTGTTTAAACAATTTTTGTATGTTTACCCTCTCAGTAGAAAAATTTGAAAAAACTTGTATCATATGCGCTATGTCTCAATATAACTAACGCCTAATTAATAAAAGTGGAGACTTAATTGGATCGGAAGATATTAAATATTTTTGAGCGCGCGACGTGTTTAATCATGTCCGAGTCAAACAAAAGCACGTTATGTCTCGAGGAAGTCTAGTTTGCGGCTCGACTCGGAAATGATTAAACACGTCGGGTGATCAAAATAATTAATAATATCTTCCGATCTAATTGAGTCTCCACTTTTATTAAATATGCGCTAGTTATATTGAGACATAGCGCATATGATAGTATTTTTTCCAAATTTTTCTACTGAGGGGGCAAACATGCAAAAATTGTTTAAACAATTAAATTGCTTACATTTGTAGTTAATTAACAAAATAAAAATTATAAAAATATTTATCTGAGAACCTAACGTAATAAGCTAGAAAATGAAACAAACCCAGAATCGATTTGATTATTTTAACCGGAGATAATCAATTTTAAGTAAAAGAGAATTTAGCATTTTATCCAATTTTATTAAAAGTTGAAATTTATATCTCTCAAAAAACATTTTTTTTTTCGAAAATCCCGATATACGTGTTGGTTCTGACATGGGTGTACGATTCGCAAAAGAATGTCCCATATGCCGAATTTCGGGCTGCTTAAAATCTCATTCATAAAAAAGGAAAATATTTTCGGAATATCGGAAAAAAACTTTCGGATTTGGGTGAAAGTTTAAAAAAAGAAAATAGTTTATTAAAATCCGAAGGACACTTTCGGTAATTGTGAAAAAGAGTGTTCGTTTTTAACTTTTGTAATATGTGATTGATAATTTCCGATATTGAGAAAATTATCTCCGAAATATAGCAAATCGGTTTCTTATTTTCGGGATTTCGTCTTCGGATGCGACTAAAATACGTCTTTAGTATATTCCGAAAATGATTTTCTGATTTTCGGAACGACTTATTCAACACATTTGAAAGTCATTTCCGAATTTGCGGAATTTCGTTTTCGGAGCAAAACAGAACGCGATTTACCGAAATTCAGATAATGGTTTTCTGATTCTCAGAATGTCATTTTCTAAACATTTGAAAATCATATTCTACTTCATTAAATTATGATTTATGTAAAGTATATAAATTAATTATTTATTTACTATCAATTAATGGAAATTTTAATTTTATTTATATAATATTCATTTAATAATTATTTTGCTTAATGATTATATTTATTAATTAAAAGTATTGTACCTTGTAAGTAACTCCGATGAAAATATGTGAAATTAGCGACAGCAACCTTTTTTGTATTTTCTAGATTTTAATAAATATCACTGATAAGGGCTCCGATCAGAGCCGAAACGTTTGATTAAATTTGACTTAATCATTTTATGGACCCTAAAGCCAGTTTTCCAACAACATACCATTCTATTATATTTATTAATACTCAATATTTGTTTAAACTCTGATTTCTTTTGAATAAATAATTATTTTTAGAAAATGTAACATATATGTTCTGATAGTGCTCATAAATTTCTACTAATTTTCTTAATAATATTTTTCGATTAAACCAAAATTAGAAAAGTTCCTGAGCAGTCTACCGGCAATCGAAAGACCTGAGCTCGAGTCCCAGCGCAGTCGAAAGCGTTTTTTTTTCCACAGAAAGATTTCAAATTCTTTAAAACAGAATGTTAAAACTTAAACAAAGTCAATATCTAAATCCCATTTTCCAATTAAATTATACGAGATACGACAACAAATTATAATATAAAATTGTTTACTACACAAAGATCTACAAATTTGAATCGCCATATTTTTTTATAAGATGTATATTTTTCTTTTTAATTTAAAAAAATACTATTGAAAATCTAAAATTCAATTTTTTAACAATAATATGTGAAATACGAAAAAAACGTAAGTCTAAAATTGTTCGTTTTAATGAGATCTTCAAATTTTGTCTGACAGTTTCTGATAAAACATATTATTATTATATTATTGGAGTTACAGAAATGTATACAGAAAATCGAGCGCGAAGCACGAGTGTCATGGTGAGGATGTGTTTCTTAAGGCTAATAGAGCCTTAAGCAAATTGAATTTCCTTTTTTATTTTAAATCAAAAACAAATTTCGTAACTTTGAGAAAATGTAATTCACACAAGGAGAAACTTTTCATAGGAAAATATGTTTTATTTTATAATGATAATTCTAAAAAATATTAGGAATCTAGGGAAATCGAGGTGCAATGGTAATTATATTCCTAGCGAACTGGAAAATTTTCGCAGTCAAAATACTAAAGATTTGAAAAATGATATCAAACTTTAGTATAGGTTATAATACAGTTTGATACAATCTATATATCTATATAACATATTCCGATGGACTTTGTTAAAATTGCACTTCTTATCAAAATTAAATTTTTAAAATAATTTTATCAACAATACCAACTTAGTGTCTAGAGTTTTGCTGCATTGATCTAACACTGTCGGTAATATACTCACAAAATTCGCTAACATTACTTATTTTTATCAAAATTATCCTGTATCATTATTAATATTTAAGACATAACAGACCTGTTTCATCAGTAATTTTTTATTCATTTCCCAAAATTTCGAGACGATATTTCATTTTCCGTGGAAATCTAGTTACAAAATTGTAATTGCCGATAACACTTTACTTTTATATTTTAGAATGCAAAAAATTGCAGAATTTTTACTAAAACAAAGTTAAGGTAGTTTTCATCCACGAAAATTAGACCTCAGGCAAAAATAGATAATTTTGCTTTCAAAAATAGCAATATTATTATTCAAGGGCTATTTTGAGAAAGAAAAGATTATTTTACATGAAAAAAATTTGAATCACAGAAAAATAATTTTATTAATAAATTTTATTTTTGACCCAACATTTTTTCTTATCGCTTCTTACCAAATTTTAAAAAATTATGCGATTCTAATAAATTATGAATCATTTTTACAGAGAAAAGATTTCCCACAAATTCACCGTTTCTAATTTTTAAAAATAAATTCTTTAATGGCTGAAACCATTAAAAATACATTTTCCAAAACGAAACTTTTATAAAAAAATTGCTGAATTTGATAATAATTTATTCATTTTCGAAAATTGGAAATGGTTAAGTTGTAGGTAATCATTTTCTTGAAAAAGTGATTTATTAAAATCACATAATTTTTTAAAATTTGGCAAGAAGCGATAAGAAAAAGTTGGGGGAAAAATAAAATTTATTAATAAAATTAATTTTCTGTATTTCAAATTTTTTTCATGGAAATTAATCTTTTCTCTTCCAAAATGGCCCTTCAATAATAATATTGCTATTTTTGAAAGCAAAATTATCTATTTTTGTCTGAGGTCTAATTTTCGTGGATCAACTACCTTAAAGAATGTTTCTTATTGTCTTTTAATACATTTACCAAATTTTGAGCCTGTAGCCTTAAGGCCATGATTCAACCAGATTACCTAACCGAATTTCTGTAAAAGTTCGTGTAGGATAACTTTTATATTTTACAAAATATCTTTTCAGAAATTTGGAAAATACTACAAAACACAATAAAGAACGTCTATCAACTTCGTTTAAGTAAAAAATTTGGAAGCATTTTCGAAGTTAACTGCTATTATCGATGTCTTCTAATTGTATCCAAAATTATTACTAAAAAGAAGTTAAGAGACGTGCTTTATTATCTTTTGTTACGCTTTCTAAATTTTCAGAAAGATGTTTTGTAAATTGAAAACAATTATCTTACATGAACGAATTAGTGTATAATTTAGTCACGTGATCCATTAGATCCATGGCCTTAAATTTAATTATTAATTCAAGCATTTTTGATCATTTTAAAAGTTTTTAAAACTTGTTATTTATTCAGATTGTATTTGACATTTTGTAAATATCAATTTATACAATTCAAGCTAAGGATTATACAGCTGAAAAGCGTTGAAAATTATTAGATTTTATTCAGTCTAAATACATTTTTATATTATTCTATTTTACTCCCACGGGGAAAAAAATAAAACTTTATTAAAACGGATAGAATTTGAATATTAAATTCATATCCTTTAAAGAAAACCTTTAAGGAGGTTCGACCGTGGATATGAAGTCGTTTGAAAACTTAATTAATTACCATTTTCTATTTTATGAATATTTAATATACATTCTAAGAGAAAAATACTCGAGTTATGGGAAAAAAATTTAAAAATATAAAAAATGCTTTTTTTAGTTTTTTCCTAATTTACTATTTTAGAATGATCGGATTTTAAGGAATGATGGTTTATTTTATCTTTAAACATTTTTAGAAAACTCCACCGTCTTAGATTTTTTAATTAATCTCTCATTTTCTAACTGCTAATCAGAAATATTTAAAAATAAAATAAGTTTTATAAATAGATAGCTTGTAGTTAGAAAATGAAAGATTAATTTCAATTTGGATAAAACTGCATTGAATACTAATTAAATACAATCAAGTGAATCGGTTTCAATGATTTTTTTCAAGAAGGGACTTCTTTTAAATTTGATTAAAATACAGGAGATTTTTACAACTTTTCTTTTATTGAAGAAGAATTGGACATACAACCAGAAAAATGTTCGTTGAATCGACTATTTATTTAGTTTTTTCCATTCATAATTTTTTTTCATTGAGTTTTTCAAAGTGAAAGTGTGGACAATTTTATCTCGAATAAAATGAGTCATCAGAAGTTTAAATCAGATAAAAATGATAGATTTTTGATTTGTGTAATCAAATCACCCAAAAACACTTAAGAAATACTCAAATTTGTCCATTCACTCTGACCATAAAAATCTATGATTTTTATCTGATTATACTTTTTGTAGCCTATTTTCCGTACTTTCTACAAATTGTCAAAGATGTTTTTTTGATTGAATTACGTAGTAATTCAATTTATAAACTTGATCGAAATTTGTTCAATCTTTAAAGAATTATTATATTAATTTTTATCCAAGTCTTTGTTTTGGGTTTTTAATTCAATTTATATTAACTTTTCGGTGGACACATTAGAGACTAAAGTCGGTTCAGATTGTTCCCAATCAATTTTTTTAACAGGGTTCAAGCTCAGTTACTCAGTTTGTTGAGAATCGCGTAAGAATGCGAATGAAAGAAGCATCGAGCGTTTGTACAACCTCTCATTTACCTCCCACTGCAATCAACGACATTTAAGCGTCTGAGCGTTCAAACATTAAGTCGTTTCCGCTATAATCATGCATGCCGTGTCGCAGAATTTTTTTCCCTCTCGATTCTCTTCCCATCTCATGGCAAATTATCTTTTCTCTCAATCGCAATAACATTAATCTTTTGATCTAACTCAAGCTAACCAATCGCTGAATTTTAAACTCTCTGAATCATCTCACCTGTAAAATTATTCATTGAGAACACGGTTTTGCTTGACCAAACAAAATTTTGTTGCCGCAACAAAGTAAATTTGTTGCTATTTGTGCTACAAAACTGTTTTGTTGAGCCAGAAAAAATTTTTTGTTGGGTCTCTTTGTTAGTTTAACAAAACTGTTCTGTTGATCTAACAAAAATGTTCTGTTGGTCTCACAAAACTGTTTTGTTGAGGCAAAGAAATTTTTTTATCAGCCCAATTAATCATTTGTTGGCTCAACAAAATTTATTGGTAAGCCTGGCAAAATAGTCTTGTCCTAAGAAAATACTTTTGCTCTTTTGAAATAATACAATTTCGCAGCTTTGTTTCAAATTTTTAAAAATATTCATCTACATTTTGAATAAGATGAGGCTTGATTAAGGTAGTTTCCTCGAAGAGAAAAAGATCTCAGAAAAAAACAATTTACTTATAGTTTCGAGAATTGCAACATTATTATTAGATTTTTTGAATGAAAATAGATTATCTCTTGTAAAAAAATGTGCACATATACTAAAATTATTTATTTAAAAACTTTTATTTGCAACTGAACTTTTATTGATATCAATAATCACCATTTTCCCAAAATATGGGGTTTTTTTAAATGAATTTATTTTCTTGGGAAAAGTATTTTCCACAGCTTGACCGCGTTCAATTTCTGAATAAAATAAAATAAATTTTTAGTTTGAAAAAATATTTTTCAATGAATCTAGATATTCAAAAATCCATTTTCGAAAATTGGATGCTATCAGTTAAGAAAATCAGTAAATAATAAATTCCATCATTATTTAAAATCTGGTGCTTAGTGAAAAACTAAAGTTTCTAAATAAATAATTTCTTCAACATTTTTTAAAGGAAAATAATAATGTCGCAATCACTGAAAGTATGATTAAATATATTTTAACGAGACCTGTTTTTTCGCGAGGAAACTATGCCTCAAATCAAATAAACAAAGTCACATAATGGTTTCAAATTAGCATTAATTAGTAAATTATTCGCTGATCATTTTTCTGAATTGAATTTATTCACTTAAGATCTGGAATTAGAATAAATGGAAATGTCTGTCTCATGCTCGGTGAGTATTGCTAGAAGGAAGGTCGATAACTTGAAGAAAAATTAGCCGTTTGTCGGAGCCTAGAGGCAAAGATGGGTCAATCAGATATGAAAACACTTGTCAGACGGACCATTGTCTAAAGAGGTCCACAGCAGAATTTAGACACAGGTATACTCGTCCTAATGACTGGAACGAGGAATTCACTTTTCGCTCCAAGGCCCACCCCGTAGAAAGCAGTCTCATCCTATCAAACTATTTCCAATTTTTTTGGAGATCGACTACAGCGGCAATCTTTTTTGTTCGTTTTTCAATAGACCTTTGTGTTTAAGGCCACGGATCAATCGGACCACGTGACCAAATTATACACTAATTCCTTCATGTAAGATAGCTTTTTACATTCCCATCATATGAGAACAAACGGTTAACGAGCCACATCCGACCAAAATTATTAAAATAGGAGCATTTTTTGTGTTTTCGAAAAAAACTTTTTGGAAAAATCTAAAATTCCAATACTGGTTTCTGATAGTGCTCATAAATATCTACTAATTTTCCTAATAACATTTTTCGATCAAACCAAAATTAGGAAAGTTCCAGAACAGTCGACCGTCAATTGAAAGACCTGGGCTCGAATCCCAGCGCAGTCGAAAGCGTCTTTTTTTCTACAGAAAGATTTTAAATTCTTTAAAACAGTATATTAAAACTTAAAAAAATTCAATATGTGAATTCCATTTTCCAATTAAATTATACGAGATACGACAAAACATTATTATATAAAATTGTTCACTACGAAAAGAGCTGCAAATTTGAATCACCACATTTTTTATAAGATGTATATTTTTCTTTTTAATTTAAAAAAATACACGGAGAAAAATGGATATTGACCCATAATATCTAGATATTGAGGCACAATGTCAGTAGCATTCAACTATGTGACAAACATTTAGATATTCTACTTCAATGCCTGCAGATATTGAAAAAAATATATTAACCACCAATATCTCAGATATTCAGCTTGATTATCTCAGGTATTAAAAATAAATATTCAAGATACTAAACTTCTGAATATCCTCGTTAGTAAACTTGAATGTCTGAGGTACTAAAGTTAAATATCTCAAATATTTAACATCAATATCAGGTATACTGAAAAGGTAAGTTATAGATGTTACAGCTCAATGTCTAAGATACTCAAAAAATTATTTTAAAGGTTATAAAATAACTACATATTCAGTTTTTAGAAAAAAGTCAAATTATATTTTTTATGTTCTTTTCTGTAAAAGTAATATAGATGTTTGAACAAAATTTTCATTATCTGGCATGTCTAAAATTAATTTAATGTTCTTGTCAGAAACTTAGCCTTAATAGTAAGTTTTAAAGTGACATGTTTGATAACATGTCTGCTATTATATTGACCCATAATTCATAGAATTTTTTGTTCATTTCTCGTTACTTTGGCATAGGGTCAGTTTCTTTTTATTTCCTTCCAATAAAATTTTCACTATTACATATAAATATACTCTTCAGTGCCATAAATTCAAAGATTAATTCAAAATTTCTGTAAAACATTAGAATATAGGAGATAATGAAATTAAGGATTATCATAGAATTCAAAAACTTATCTCAAAGCTTGCAATTCAAAATGAAGTAGTCCAGTATGCAGCATCACGATTCGAAAAAATATTTAGAGTTCACTGTAAATATAAAACAGGAAAACAAATAAACCGGGAAACATAAAAAATATTCCACACGAACCGACCGCAATTTAAAAAATTTTCTTATTAAAAAAGGATTCCAATTGCTTATCAATGGCAGAACGCGAACAAAACCGGATATAAAATAAACCGGGAAACATAAAAAAAAGAAAATTTCACACGAACCGACCGCAATTTAAAAAAATTTTTATTAACAAAGGATGCCAAATTGCTCATCAATGGAAGAACGCGAACAAGGTTTACATTTTTAAACTTTTCGTGAAGACTTTGTTACCGGAGTCTCTCACAGAATGATCTGAACTGTTTTAAAAACCGACTCAAGACATGTGGCTTTGCTGACCGAAAATTTTTTTATAATAAAAATCCTGAGAGGTTCTTTTGCTCCTTGAAGAAGACTATTGTCCTATACCTAGTAAAGAAATTCGAAACGTTTATGGTGATTTTCACGAGTGGACGAAGGCGTGTATTTTTCAAGAAACGATTTTTTTATATCAGCTTCACGGACAATGCATTTAACATTGAATTTGCAAGCAAGGCATTACAGAAACATAAATTATTGTTAGATTTCATTCTCGGCTATAAACCACATATAGAGAATAAATAACTTATATGTTTTACTTACTGCATCTCAAGTTAAAGACCCGATCACTTTTATTCCATTAGAAACACTTATTAGAATTTAAGGAAACTTTAATAAACTTTCAAAATTTATCATTCCGGCATGCTGCAAGCATGTCAATCTTAGATTCACTTAGATTTCGATTTCGATGAGAGCGGAAAAATGATCACATGACCTTTATGTATATGCGCGCGCACTTCATGCTTCAATATCTAAAATATTGAATCTGAATATCAAATGTTACTCCTCGGAAAAATCTTATATATTGAAAAACAAAATTTTAATATTGCGTGTCAATATCTAGATATTATGGATGAATATTTCCTATTTGAATATCTATAGTACTTTTCAATATCCATTTTTCTCCGTGTACTCTTGAAAATCAAAAATTCAAGTTCTTAACCATAATATGTGAAATACAAAAAAACGTAAGAATGCAAAATTGTTCACTTCAATAAGGTCTACAAATTTTGTCTAACACAGTTTCTGATAAAACGTATATTTTTTGTTTTAATTTTAAAAAATGCGATTAAAACTCAATCATTTCATTTTTTAAACAAAATACGTGAGATACGAAAAAATGTTGAGATAGAGAATTATTTGACTTAATGAGGTCTACAAATTCTAATATGGATATTTTTCGAAAGGATCTACATATATTATATGTTTTTGTTGTAAAAAAAACAATATTGAAAATCAAAAATTCCATATTTAACCAAAATATTTAAGATATAAAATAAAAGTTAAAATAGTCTACTATGTTTTTTGCTTTTAGAGTTATTTAGAAGAATATACATTTTTTAATCATCTAAATTATTAAAAAGTTACAGAAATGTATACAGAAAATCGAGCGCGAAGCGCGAGTGTCATGGTGAGAACGTGTTCCTTACTCTCTAAATCTGAATCAGTCAAAATCTACTGATTATCAGTGAAATTTGACTGATTCGAATAACTAAAAAGAGCTTACTGTGAATCAGTCAAATTTCACTAATTACTTCAGTGAAAATTAACTGATTCAACAGTGAAAAATTTTTTTTCCATCGATGAATCAGTCAAAATTAACTGATTTAACAGTTAAAAATATCCTTTTCACTGGTGTATCAGTGGAAATGCAAATCACTGATTCAATTAGTGAAAATTTGACTAATTCAGAGTTAGAGAGTAAGGCTGATAGAGCCTTAAGTAAATTGAATTTCCTTTTTCCTTTACAATCAAAAATAAATGTAGTAACTTTCAGAAAATGTAATTCACATTTACAATATTATGAAATCGACTTGAGCTTCAGTATCAAATTACTAGAAATAAACTTATATGTATGCGAAGAATATAAAACCGAGCACGTCTGTTAACTTCATTTTAGTAGAAATTTTGGAAAAAGTTGTAAAACTTTTCGATAATTACAGTTGACCAGCAAAATTTTTGCTAATTTTTCATTCAAACGAAGTTAATAGACGTTCTTTATCGTCTTCTGTTATATTTTCCATATTTTCAGCAAGATATTTTGTGAAATAGAAAATTTATCTTGCATGGACTTTTACAGGAATTTGGTAAATGGTTTGATTGATGAATGGTCTTAAGGGGTTCCAACACCTTTAATATTTTTATTTTCTGAGTTTAAACACTCCATATAATTTTTATTATATTTAGTACCTTTATTTCAAAATTTTTTGGGTTTTTTTGAAAATTCCAGCACCTTTATGTGTTTTTAAACTAAAAATTTTGAGTTTTTGGGGCATTTTTGTGACATTTTTTGACTTTGAATAACTTTTTATTTTTAACCAATTGTCATGATTCTTTTTTTATTTTGTTCCTTAAAATGTGTAGCAACTTTTTGGTTGTGGAAAACAAGGTATCATGACTGAAAAAAAAGTTACAAATAAAATGAAACAATAAATAAAAATATCCCAAAATATAAAAAAAAATGTGTAGTTATTTTCTTAGCTAGAGTGCTTTCCATGCCCAAAAAGTTACTAAATATCACAAGGAACAAAATAAAAAAAGAATCATGACAATTAGTTTAAACAAAAGTTATTCAAAGTCAAAAAATGTCAAAAAATGCCCAAAAAAGTCACAATTTTTAGTTTAAAAATACATAAAGGTGCTGGAATTTTAAAACAAACACAAAATATTTCTAAATAAAGGTACTAAACGTGAAAAAAACTATATGCGAGGTTTAAACTCTAAAACTAAAAATATTAAAGGTGGCGGAACCACTTAAGACCATAGATCAATCAGACCATGTTACCAAATCTCTGTATAAGTTCATGTAAGATATCTTTTCCACTTTACTAAATATCTTGCTGAAAATTTGGAAAATGCAACAGAAGATGATAAAGAATGTCTGTTAACTTTGTTTGAGTGAAAAATTAGCAAATTGATTATAAATTTGAATGAATTAAGGACATTGATCAACCGGCGCACGTGATGATTTCCGCACAGTTTTTCGTGTACTAAAGACTTCTAATTATTAGCTTTTAAATAACCTTGCAAACTGTATTTGTAAATATCAACGTCATGTGGTCTGATTGATTATGGCCTTAATTAATTTTACTCTCTGTTTCAATTTAGAGACAGCTTTTTTATTCTAGATCCAGCTTTATTAGTTTTAGTCATAATATACAAAATTGTCTATACATTAAAATTTTTTAAAAAGATACAAGTTAGAATTAAAAATATTTTGTACGAGAAATTCATGCAAAGTTTCTAATAGAGAATTATGTTTCTGCAACGGTTGGTCTCGAATTTTTGTAGGCTTGGTATTCTTCTGGAGAGAAAATCTGTTCTTCCTCCAAGGTTTTCCAAACTTGGTCATCCCGGAAATTTGGATTTTTAATTTGCTCCACAAATTCATGATAACTGCGTATGAAAAACGAAAAATTTAAAATTGAGTATAGTTAAATTCGTAATAATTGTTAAACAATGGATTTAAGGTCACTTATCATATACCGGTTCTTACTTAACTGATATTTTTTACCCGTAAACTCATATTCATGGAAAATAAGATCTCGAATTAAAAATTTCTGAAATCGAATAAAATCATTTAGAAATGTCTGTCTACTCCTAAATGTTTAGAATCAAGAAAAAATTGTTTGTATTTTGGCATCAAATGAGTTTACAGGTAAAGAAATGTCGGTAATGTAGGAATCGATCAGTAATACATGGCCTTAAGATTATTTTAATTTACCTAAGAAGACCGTCATTGTTAAAATCAAATTCTCTGAAAACTTGTTCCCTCATCCTTTCCATTTCTTCTGCTCTTTTCAGTATTTCTTTTTCAGAAGAACCATCAGTATAGATTTTATCCAACTCTTTTAAAAACAAAGCTTTTACTTCCTGCTGATCCCAAAACTTATTCCCATCAAGATCTTAGAGAAGAAAACATAATATAATGCGAAATTATATACAATTATAATTAATAATTAGAATTAATTACTGTCCTGGCGAAAGTGTCTGATTAGAATTCAATTTCAGTGAATTTTATTCTATTCCGAACCATTCCGAATTATTCCGAAACAATTAAAAAAAAACTTTTTAAATCTTGTTCGATGCAAATTGGTTAAATAACCAATCCGACTCAATCCGATTTAATCCGAATGCATCTGATGATGATTGATTGAAATCAACCCGAGCTCGAATTGATTTCAATCAATTTGCATCTAACGAAATTCAAAATGTTTTTCGGATTGGTTCGGAAATATATTTTGAAATGGCCGGATTCGCACGCATTGAGTTCCTTTCCGAAACTTTCGTTAAGGGGATTCGCCACCTTTAATATTTATATTTTTATTTTTTGAGCTTAGACTTTCCATACAATTTTTGTTATATTTAGAACTCTTATTTAGAAAGGTTTTGGGGTTTTTTGAAAATTCCAGCACCTTTATGTAATTTTAAACTAAAATTATTTTTTTATATTATTCCTTGTAATTTGTAGCAACACAACTGAAAAAAAGTTACAAATAAAATAAAAGAATAAATAAAAATATCCTAAAATATAAGAAAAAATTTTGTAGTTACTTCTTTAGCTAGAGTGCTTTCCATATATTTGTGGGGATACCTGTTATATACTATTTTCCATTAAATTCCGAAATATTATTAAATAAATAAACAAACTATTTTGTGTAAAAAGCTAATTTTCACTAAAAACGCGTTATTCGTAAATCGTAGTAACTTTTAATTTTATTTATTTTTCCAAGAGAATAAATCAGATTGCCCTGAAAATTTACACACATACTCAAAAAAGTATAGAGAATTAAAAAATACAATTTTTGGAAAATGTCAAAAAAATCAAAAATATACCAATTAAAGGTGGCGGATCTGATTAAGGTGATTGAAACTTTTCTTTACCATGTAAATAGAAAAATGTTTTTGGATTTAGTGCCTCATTTTCCATGTGATCTTGTTCTTTCCAAACTTCTTCAAGTTGCTTTTTACTTCCCGGATAATGAATCTAGGACAAAATATGTCATAAATATTTGGAAATAGCTATCTCTTTTACTAATGGGGAAAACAAGCATTTGCCAATGAGTGTGTAGTTTGCAACATGAATTGACAATAGCTTGTTTTCAACGAGTGAAACAAGGTTATTTTTCCCAACACGTCTAAGGAAAATTGTACTTTCACCATCTGTTTTGAGACGGGAAAATGACTTTTTTTCTCACTCGTGGGAAAAATAGCAACAATTGTAAAATCGACCATTTTTCCGTCTCAAAACAGACTATGAAAGTACAATTTTCATTAGACGTGTTGGAAAATAGTATATTTCGTATCAAGTGCGGAAAGGCGTATTTTAACGCGCGAGCGAATCGCAACTCGTTCGCGCGTAGAAATACGTTCCGCACGTGATACGAACGATATTTTATGTTTTCTGTATACCGAAAGTTAGCCTTGTCAGTGTCGTTTTGCGTGCGGAAAGTTGATTTTCCGCACACTTAAAATTTTGCCGCACTAGTGCGGGAAAATGAACCTTCCGCACGCAAAACAACACTGAAAAGGCTAACTTTCGGTATACGATGGACAAAAAAACATTTTTTATCAGCTTAGAATTGATTTACAATTTTTTTACTTACTGACTCGCGTCTTTTTTCTTTTTTTCGTATCCTGGAACGTGATTCTTTGACTGGTAGACGAATCTCTTTGTCCTCACCTGAAGAGAATTAAAATTATTTGAGTGAATGTTTACGTTTGGTAAATTCAATAAATTTACCAGTATTTCTCATCATTCTTTGCTCTCGCTCGAATTCTTGTTGCATTTCGTATTTTTTAAAGTTTTCTCTTCTCAGATTGTCAATTTTTCTTAAATCTTCCGCCGTCTGTAATTCCCCAATAAAAAAGTTTTTATTTATTATAATTTCAAGTATAGCAACTCAAGTTGTTTTATAATAAAATGAAAAAGGGATTTTCAATATTATGTAACGCACTTTTTCCATGTTTAAATAGAGATAAGAAAAAAATTGTCATCAAGTTAAAAAAAAAAGTAACTACATAATTGTATATAAATAAAAAAGATCAGTGAAAAATTTTGAAAAAAAGTCCAAATTTAGTCGTTTGTTTGGGGATGCGAACGGTTTCGAATTCTTGGAATTTTGAAGTGAAAAATATTTAACTATTATTTGAAGAATTTAATTTATTAAGAATATTGTGCAGAAGAAAAAAAAAATATGTTTCATAAACAAATTTCAAACAGTAACAAAATTATTTTCCTATTCAAAAACGTTCATTTTCCACTAATCTGAACGGAAACTTTTTTACAATCTTTAAATGCCAATTTTTCGAAAATGATAAGATTTTAACAAATAAGGATTTATTTTACCAAAAGAAAGATCCTTTATACCTTAACAGAATCAAGTTTTTATAATTAATTTTTACTGACAAATATAGTTATTTGTTTAAAGCAAACAGCTAAATTTTTTTATTAGTTTAGGCATTAAAAAATTACTTTAAAAAATTGGATATGGTCAGATTATAGAGAATCTTTTTATAGGGAAAACAAGTTCTCATTTATGAAAATCGTGTCATTAAGGTAGTACGTTCACGAAAATTAGACCTCAGGCAAAAATAGATAATTTTGCTTTCAAGAATAGCAATATTATTATTGAAGGGCTAATTCGAAAGAGAAAAGATTATTTTTCATGAAAAAAATTTGAAACACAAAAAAATAATTTTATTAATAAATTTCATTTTTGACCAAACTTATTTTCTTATCGCTTCGAGCCAAATTTCAAAAAATGATGCGATTCTAATAAATCACGGTTCATTTTTTTAGGAGAAAGATTCTCTACAACTTGACCGTTTCCAATTTTTAAAAATGATTTCTTTAATGGCTGAAATTATAAAAAAACAATTTTTTAAAACAAAATTTTTATAAACAAATTGCTGAATTTGATAATAATTTATTCATTTTCGAAAATTGGAAATGGTTAAGTTGTAGGGAATCTTTCTCTTGAAAAAGTGATTTGTAATTTATTAAAATCGCATAATTTTTTAAAATTTGGTAAGAAGCGATAAGAAAATGAGTTTGGGCAAAAATAAAATTGATTAATAAAATTATTTTTTTGTGTTTCAAATTTTGTCATGAAAAATAATATTTTCTCTTTCAAATTAGCCCTTCAATAATAATATTGCTATTCTTGAAAGCAAAATTATCTATTTTTGTCTGAGGTCTAATTTTCTTGAACGAACTACCTTAATAAGAAATTGATTTTTAACAACAAAAAAACGTCCAGTTAAAAATAAAATGTAAAATTAAATATTTTTTCCCAACACTTATTTTTCCGCGGGACAACTGCTTTAATGTGGACGATTCTTAAAAGTATTAATAACCTCCGAAATTAATTTCTCTATTTCGAAATCTTCATTGTTTTTATTTAAATGTCTGATTTCTGAATTATCCTTGTCTATGCCGTTTTTAATTGCGTTTTTTAACTCAGCAAGATGTTTTAATCTCTCTATTTCCAACCTCTCTAATTCATCTATCTTTGATCGCATTTTGTTCTGTTCACCCTGCTAAACATAAGTTCAATTAATATTTCTGTAGATAGTACAATATTTGAAATTTTTCAATATGATAAAAAATTATTATAGTTTACGTACTTTATTTTTTTCAAATGTTTCCAAGTTTGAAGGGAAAACAGGATTATTTATCATTGAAGATTCAATAAATTCATCTGCGTATCTCTGAAATTCAGCCTGAGAAAACTTAAATGTTTAATGAATATTCAAATAAACTCAGACTTTGAAAATTCAATTTTTAATAATAAACACCTGGAATCCTTCGTCCTTTAACTTTGTTTCTGTTCCTTCAGTCCCCTTGTCTTTCGTTGTTGGCAAGAAAACACATTGTTTGATATAAAGAGTCATTAATCCCAGTATCAGAAGATATTGCATTTTTATAAACTTCTAAAATAAAATAAAATTTTTGTTGCGATTGGGACAAAACTTTTTATAATTCCATTAGAGCATTAAACAGTGAGAAAAATATTTGGTTGAATCAACAAATTATTTTTTAGATCAACCATAATATTTTGTTGTTATACAGACAACAAAAGTTTTAATTGATCCAACAAAATTATTTGATTGCTCCAACAAAATTCTTTGGTACTTAAAATTTCGTTGATACAAGTAATATTTTAGTTAATTTTAATACATTGCATGTATTTCTTAGATTCAACTAGAAAATTTGATTTAGTCAATAAAATACTTTGTTAATTCAACAAAACGATTTTGTTCAATAAATAACATTTTTTCTCAGCATGCCCAGAAAAAAATTTACTTCATTTTGTTAAATGAACAAAAACTTTGGTCAACCATATAATAAGAAAATTCTTTGGTTTATCCAACGAAATATTGGTTGGATAAACCAAATATTTTCCCGAATGTGCTGTTAATAATGATGGAAAAGTGTTTTCATTTAAAAACACAGAAAAAATAAAACAAGCAATTTTTTCCCTGATTAAATGTATAAAGATATAAATTGAAAACTGAAAATTTTAAAGAGAAAATGTTGATTAAATAAAAGGAGTTTATTTTTGCTAAAATCTCATAAATTATAGAAAAAAACATGAATAATAATGGAAAGTATACTTACTTTATAACTATGGACTCCGAAAAAACTGGTTTCAGGTTAATATTATTAGCACAAATATCGTTTATTCTGCGTTTTCAGAAATGGGAAGAAAAGTTTTCTATACACTGCTTCACACTTATTAACTCTCACTTATGTAGACACAAATTTCTTCGAATCTCTGCTTTTAGTCAATCGCTTATAAACAGTGAATAAATTTTAACTAGTGGTCAAAGGTTTAAATAGTTATATTTGAAAACATTTACAATTTGAAGGCTGAATTTCAACTTAACGAAAATGTTGAAATTAAATAAATGAAAATGTTTATATTTATGTGTAAATTTGGATTAAATTTTTTATTTGCAGAAAACTTCAAAATAATAGTAAGATTTTATTTCTGATTGATTTTGATAAATGCTTTTTTTCACTTTTGAAATAATTACCTAGAAGACTACTTTTAAAACTTTAAGGCCATGTAAGGCTTACAGATTCCTAAATTTCCAAAATGTATTTTATTTGTAAACTCAAGTCCAGATAAAATGAGATAATTAAAAAATCTGAGACGGTACTCTTTAAATATGAATCAGTCAAATTTTCACTGATTAAATCATTAATTTGCCTTTTCACTGATTTACCATTGAAAAAATATTTTTCACTATTAAATTAGTTAATTTCAACTAATCGAATCAGAAAAATATATTTCACTGTTAAATCAGTTAATTTTCACTGAATTAATCAGTGAAATTTGACTGATTAACAGTAACCACTTTTAAGCTATTTGAATCAGTCAAATTTCACTGATAATCAGTAAATTTTGACTGATTCAGATTTAGAGAGTAGAGTTTTCTAAAAATAATTAAGGAAGAAAATAAGTCATCACTTCTTAAAATACAATCATTTTTAAAGAGTAAACTTGGAAAAAACTGTATTGAACTTTGATCTAAAGTAATTGTTACTAAAATAGACATTTTTCATATTTTAAAATTTTTTCCCGATAAAGTGAAAGTTTTGTTCTAAAATATATATTGAATAAGAAAATTTACATTTTTTAAATATTAAGTTTTCCAAAGGCTTCCTAGCCACGGTCGAATCTCCTTAAAAATTGAAAATAGTAGACTTATAGAGATTATTCTTACGGAAAAATAAATCATGATTTATTAAAATCTAATCATTATTAAAAAATTAGTAAGAAGTGACAGTAAGGAAAAAACATTATTAAAGAAACTATTTTTCGTGAATTTTAATATTTTGTCATAAAAAATAATTTTTTTTTTCTTTCATAAGAAGCGGCTGATAATATTGTTTCAAATATTAAGGCCATGGATTAACCAGATCACGTGATCAAATTCTTGTAAAAGTTTGAATAAAATAACTTCTTTATTTTACAAAATATCTTCGTAAAAATTTTGAAAATACTAAAGAACACGATAGAGAACGTCTGTCAACTTCGTTTGACTGATTTTGCTAATTTTTTTACAGTTACCTGTAATTGTCGGTATGTTTTCCATGGCCTTAAAATTATAGAAAAACTTTATTCTCCAGAGACCAGATTTTTGGCAAGACAAATACCTTAACAGTTACTTTCAACAATATATTTCATAATTTTATAAGGCAACTGTCTAAAAATTGATTAAAATTAAAAGAAAAGAATCAATTAATCTGAACTGTTAGAAATTTCTACCGTAATTTCCCGAAACACGTGACTGGAGTTTTATTCAGTTACAGTTTTGTAAAATTAAGATAGAATTTCAGAAAATTCAGTTACTTTTTAGTAAATTTAAGAAACAATGTCTTAATTTTCAGTTACAAAGTTTCGAATATTCTGATTGTTGTTTCTGGAAATTCTTAAACTTGTAACAGGAATAATTTTACGTTTTGGGTAGCTGAAGTTTTATACAGTTACATGTAACTGAAAATTTTGTTACAGTTTCGTAATTTTATGATAAATTTTTTAAAAATTCTGTTACAGTTTGGTAGTTTCAAGATACATTTTATAAAAATTCAGTTGAGTTTCATAATATTAAGGCTATGCACCAACGTGGTCACGTGACTAGATTCCTACTTTACCGGCATTAAAGTTTGTGAAACCCTATTTCCATAAACAATAAGATAGATAACTGAAAATTTGTAGAATTAAATAAAATACATTGATATAGGTCTGCCTGGTCATGAATGTTTATAATTATAAATAAAAGTTTTTTTGAAAAAAATTATTTTTGTAATTATAAACATTTATGACCAGGCAGACTTGACTAAGTGTATTTTATTATTTTTTTAAAATTTTAATTTCATATTTTATTTTTTTTTTCTCACCACTCGCATTTCTACATTAAATGTTTACTGCTTTTCACTCGATTACTCAAAGTTTCAACTCGATATCTCAATTAATGTAGAAATGCGAAGGGTGAAAAGAAAGTGTCGGTAAGGTAGGGATCGGATAAGTAAGACATGGCCTTAAAAAAATTTTCAAATAATTCAGTAGATTTTTCGCAATTTTAAGAAACTTTTATTCAAAAACATCATAAATATTGTCAAATTTTACGTTACCTTTGTAACATAAAAATTTTGTAAATTTTCGAATATTTCTAACAGTGTATAACGATTGCAGTTTTAAAACTCCGCTGAATTGTTCTAATATTTTTTGTAAAAAATGCTGATTAGGCTCCCTTTTCCCCCTTTCGCGTGGTGGTTTCTTGGATCCAGGTTATGTTTAGTTAATCTAGTGCTTCTTTTATAAATCGTTGATATTTGACGAAAAAAGCCTAATGCATCAGACCATGAAAAGGTTTATGCTTATCTAATTCAAACGAAACTAAGTGTTTACACTCCAGACGATTAATTTAAAACGCTAGAAGAGGTTGTATCAAAAACAAAATCTCATTTACGATTCAAACAAGATGTCATTTTTTAAGTTAATAATTTTTTAATAATTCTTGGTTATTTGTCCTTCCAAACTTCAGTTCCTACATTTTTAACATGACTTTTTAATTAGTCAACACTTGTTTAAATAGTATATTTACTCCAAAAGAAGTTTAGATTAAAAAAAAATAACCGAACCCAGAATTCTGCTTCCTTAGTTTCAATCAGTAGTTTTTTACCACTAATTTCAATCAGTGACTAAATTATAACTACACAATAATATAATTATATTATACTATATATAATTTTAGCTTCGAGTCATATCTACTAAAAATAAAAAATGTTTGAATCAACCGATTTATAGCTAAAATTCAGTCGCTGATTTAAATTAATAAATACAACTGCTGTCTGAAATTAAAAGAGTTTTTTCTGTAAGACTACTCTCTAACCTGAATTAGTCAAAATCTACTGATTATCAGTGAAATTTGACTGAATCAAATAGCTAAAAAGAGGTTACTGAGAATCAGTAAAATTTCACTGATTACTCCAATGAAAATTATCTGATTTAAACGTGAAAAATATTTTTCCACTGATGAATCTGTAAAAGTAGACTGATTTAACCATAAAAAATATATTTTCATTGATGAATCTGCGAAGAGGCAAATCACTGATTCAATCAGTGAAAATTGGAATGATTCAGCCAGAGTCCGGCCCATGGTCTGCACATTACTGGGCCATGTGTCATTTTTACCACGGCAAACCATTCTGGGAGTGAGAAAACCAGAGTTCAGCACAGCATCGGCTCTTTGCTGTGCCAAAAACAAGTGTTGGCGGACAGAGTTTGGTCCAGAATTGGCCGCCAAGTGCATACTGGAGTTAGCATTCCAGTAACGGCACGATATTGGCAACCGATTTTCGGCAACATTCTTGCCGATGCTGGGCCAGTTTCGGGCCGTATCTAACTTCGCACTTGGGTACTTTTGAGTGTTCTATTCAATTATCTTGGAGAATTTTTGTGCAAATAATGTTATTACACAAGTAAAAAAAAGTGCGGAAATTCTGCAGAATTTCTGTAGTCCGCACTCTGCAGCATTTGTGCGGAAAAATGGACAACAGAATTTCGGCAAAATTTCTGCAAAATTTCTGTAAAAGGCAAAATCTATCCAGAATTATCGTAAAATGTCTCCAGAAGGTAGAAATTTTTTAGGATTTCCGAAAATTTCTGTACAAATCAGAATTTGTACAGAATTTCCCAAAAATTTCTGTAGAAAACTCAATTTATGCAGGCTTTCAGTAAACAAAACGAGGACAAAGATCAGAATATATATTCTCTGAATGTGAACCAGTTATAAGTTTGACTAATTGGAATCAGTGACTGCTCTCTAAATATGAATCAGTCAAATTTTCACTGGTTAAATCAGTGATTTGACTTTTCACTGATTTACCAGTAAAAAATATTTTTCACTGTTAAATTAGTTAATTTTCACTGATCGAATCAGTTATAAAAATATATGTCACTGGTAAATCAGTTTATTTTCAATGAATTAATCAGTTAAATTTGACTGATTAACAATAACCTCTTTTAAGCTATTTGAATCAGTCAAATTTTACTGATAATCAGTAGATTTTGACTGATTCAGATTCTGATTTGTACAGAAATTTATAAAATTCTAAAAACTTTTATCTTCTACAGACATTTTACAAAAATTCTGCATAGATTTTGGCTTCTACAGAAATTTTTCCTACCACAGAAATTTTGCGGAAATTCTGTTGTCCATTTTTCCGCACAAATTCTGCAGAGTGCGGACTATAGAAATTCTGCAGAATTTCCGCTTTTTTTCTCACTTTGGTACTAATTGGGTTTTCGAAAATTTTATTTTAATAAAATTTCTTCTTTTATAAAATTTGCCTTAAATGATAATAAAATTGTATAAATTCGAACTGAAGTAAAAAACTACATATTGTAATATATAATTTAAACATTTCGGTAGTGACTAAGGGGCTGTTCAAATAATACGTAACTCTACTTTTCTTTTGTTTATGTAGCTTTGTCGTTGTCAACTTCACGACAATTTTATTCTTATCTCTTTTTAAACAAATGAAAAAGGCGTGACGTATTATGTGAACGGCCCCTGATACAAATAAGTATTAAAACATGTTAAAAAATTTCCTGTCTTGGCCAAGTGATACTTTATTTATTCAATGTATCAGATTTTTAGTTTGTAAATTTTTTTATGGAAAATGATTAAAATAGTCAAATAATAGCTAATATGAATCTAAGACACATGAACACGGTCTTAGATAATCTGTTTTCAGATTTCACGATAAAAACAAGTTTATTCATCATGAAGGTCGACAACCTCTTCGAATTAAAATTTTTTTAATTACCTTATTGAAAAATCCCATTTACTCTCTAAATCTGAGTAATTTGGAAAATTTAATAATCTCAATCAGTGTCTGACTTCTTGCTTTAAAATCAGTCAAGAGTGATCGATTTTCAGATAATAATGATTGTTCATCAGTCAGAAATGACTGATTGTAAAGCAAGGAGTCAGTCACTGATTGGAATTATTAAGAATTCACATTCAGATTTAGAAAGTAGAAAAATATATAGAAAACTATATGCAAAATTATCTAAGAAAGTATGTGGAAAACAATATAGAGAACTTATTCTAAGAATAAAAATGTATAATCTTAAAATGAGTAAAATTTGCAAATTTCCACCCAGAAAAAATTTACTTGATCTAACCAAATAATTTGGAAAAATCAACCAAAATATTTGGTAAAGTCAAACAAAATTTGGTTCAATCAAACAAAATTTAGTTGAATCAACTGAAGTATTTGTTTTATTTCATCAGATCGTATTCAAAAAAAGCATCTTTGGTTGGATGAAACAAATTTTTTAGTTTAATCAACCAAAAATTTAGTCAACATAATAAACAAATTCTCTGGTTGACAGACAGACGTTTTTTACTGTCTTCTATTTTGAAAAAATTTTAATATATTTTTTAAACTAAAAAAATTATCTTATAAGAATAAATTAAAATAGAATTTAATAACGTGGTTCTGTTGATCCATAGCTTGAATAGCAGAACTTGTTTTCAAATTTTTGTATTTGTTCAAAACTTGGATTCTAATCGGTCATACAATTGGCTTTCTCAAAAACATCTAGTTTTGAGTATATATTGTGCAATCTAGAGCGATAGTAGAACGCAATGCAAAGGTTTTGTAAACATTTGGAAATTTATGATCATTAGTTATTTGAAAGAAGGCCGTGAAAAATAATAAAATTTTAGAGTTTGTCTTGGAAGTGAAAAAAAATCAATAAAGGATTTCTTAACATATCTTTATACTATTTTGCATTATATAAAAACTTTTGCAAACGAAATTTTTTTTTTTATTTTCCGTAAGAAAAATTGTTTGCAAAATGTTTACGAAAATGAACTAGACAGACGTTTCTTATTGTATTCTTTCATATTTCCCAAATTTTCATAAAGATATTTTGTTCACAAAAAAGTTATTTTTGAGGAATGTATTTGGTATTTTGTATACTTGGTCACGTGCTCGGGTTGGTCCATGGGCTTAATATCCGTATGGTAGAGCCTGATGTCACCAATTATCGTTACGATTATTAATTTATCAATGAAATTATCGAATGTAAATGCAACTATTAGACACCTAATTATTTCATTAAGGTTTAACAAACTTGAAAAGTATTTTCTGTTAAAAAAAAGAACTCAGCTTTTCTCACAGAATATTTTTTTCTTTTATTCTTGTCTTCATAATAATTATTCACAATAAACATTAATAAATGAATCATGTAAACAATTTTTGTTATTGAAAAAAAAAAAATTAACTTGAACAATTCATAAAAAATTAAAGCCATGGATCAATCGGACCACGTGACTAAATTATACATTTATTCGTTCATGTAAAATAACTATTTTAATTTGCAAAGTATCTTTCTGAAAATTTGGGAAACGTAAGAAAAAATAATAAAGCACATCTGTCAACTTCTTTTTATTGAAAATTTTGAAAAAAATCCGAAAATTTATCGACAATTACAGTTAACTTTAAAACTTTTTGCAAAATTTTCACTTAGAGAAAGTTGACAGAAGTCATTTTTTGCTTTCTGTTTTATTTCCCAAATTTTCAGGGAGACATTTCGTAAAATAAAAAAGTTATCTCACACAAACTTTTACAGGAATTTAATCACGTGATCTGGATAATCCATGGCCTTAAGGGCATGTGATGTGATGAATCAGAATTAGTTTCAGGATTCAATACTGAATATATAAGAGAAAGATTTGCATTAATTTTTCTAGCTGAAAATGTAATAATTATAAGTAACTTATATATAATATTTTTTCGAATAGGTTATTTAAATAATACATTAATTTATTATATTAAATTATTATTAATTAAATATTAGTATTGATAAATGATAAATATTAATTAAATATAAAAACATGTACGTGGCCAAAATACATAAAATTTTGTTTCTAAAATTTGGGAAATGGTAGAGAAGATTAAAACGTAATAGACTACTTTTTGTTTTGAAGGTGAAAAAAAATGTCCGATATAGATTGCTAAAATTGAACTTTTTTCAATTTCGAAACCAAAAGTAGTCTATTTACGCCCCCTTTTATCTTCTCTACCATTTCCCAAATTTTGAAAAGAAAATTTTATGAACTTTAGATACAAACATGTTTTCGAGATATTCGTTCCAGCAGTATCGAAGAAATAATTTCGAGAAAAACGCAAAAGAAAAAAGAAATTTTGTTTAATCGCATTGTAAATAGAAACTTTTTATATTAATTGATGTCTTAAATTATTCCTGAAAGTCAAGAATATAAAAGAATGCAGAAAAAATTCGAATTTTTGATGATTTCAAGGTGGCCTAATCCTTTAAGACATTGACCTCTTTAAATTGGAGGATTAACATGCGTAAAAAAAATGGGGGTTTAGACGAATAAAATTAGGTTAGTTTGAATTTACATTATGCAATTCTTAATCCTATGCAATTTAGGCCATCTTACTGAGAGATTTTATGAAAATTTTCAAAGATTCACGGTACATTTGCTCTGATTTAGATTATGTTTGGCAGAACCAAACAAACAAAACTAAAGTAGTTCAAACACTCAAGGAGATTTATTTGAAAAATGTTAGGGGCGGCGGGGCTTGAAAGGTGGAAGCTGTTGAAATTATCGAGTTTAAAAGGCCGGCGAAATTATTGAGATTACAGTGTATCTTCAGTTTTTCAGCAAAACGTGTGATCTTTTCTAATCGATTGAAAAAAAATAAAAACATTATTTGGTGAGTTACGGCGCTTGATTTTTATTTGATTTTATATTTTACATTTAATGGATTAAAAATTGATTAATTTTTTATCATTGCTAAGTAATCTATTTAATTTTATAGTTTACGTCAATTAAGATACCTATGATTATAAGAATATTGTCTAATTATAATAATCAATCAACTACTATTTTTTAAAATTTAAATTAAATTAAACTTTTTTAAATTTCTTATATGAAACAAATATGACTGCCTACTCTCTAAACCTGAATCAGTCAAAATCTACTGATTATCAGTGAAATTTGACTGATTCAAATAGCTAAAAAGAGGTTACTGCGAATCAGTCAAATTTCACTGATTACTTCAGTGAAAAGTAATTGATTTAACAGTGGAAAATATTGTTTTCACTAATTAAACAGTGAAAATTAACTGATTTAACAGTGAAAAATATTGTTTCCATTAATGATTCAGTGAAAATTTGACTGATTCAGATTTAGAGAGTACACAGCTTTTCAGTAAGAAGGCCTAAATTGTATATTTTAATGAATTCTTTTTAATAATTTTTTTCAAATTCGAAACGTGATGAAGGGTATGTGATACCTTTTAATTACGCGCAATCAAAGGCCCAGTTCCTACATATTTATATCCAAAATGATTGAAATTATCTAATAATAATTTAGAAGTTAAAACCCATTCCAAGGAAATTGGCGTATTTTTTTATGTTAAAAAATATTTTTTCATTGTAAAATTGATAATTTGTTAAAATTAAACTTCTTTTATCATCCAGATTAAAAAATGCTTTTCCACATTCGTTTTCATGTTCTTTATCATTTACAAATTTCTAAAATGAAATTTTCTTTATTTGGGACAAAAACATGTAAAATCGTAAAATTGAGGCTATGGACTAAACAGATCACGTGACCAAATTCCTGTAAGATAACTTCTTTAAGGTGACTTGAGCGTTTGGTGTCATATGAAGTGAGGGGCACCGTGGGGGCATGTGTTACATGAATGCTCATTGCTACTTATTTTTTTAATAATCATATGTATTATAGTTACATCTGAGTAGAAGGGTAAGAAATCACGGAAATGTCCCCTGAAAAAAGTGATAGTAAAAATTTATTAGTTTCACCTCGAGGCTGTTTTTTATATTCTGTACTTTTCTCGCAATTTTCTCTTGATTGAAGTCGTCAACCCTTTGTTTTTATAATACTAATAGATTCCTCGAAATCGAAAGTACTATTATATATTTTATTTATGGGGACTTGTGTTTTGTTCCGGAGTTTCGCCGATTTTGATGAGGAATTCCGTTTTTCCAAATGAATCTAGCATATTTTATTAAGATAATCTCTAAGTTTCAGAGCAATCTGTAATTTTTTTCAAAAACGCTCAAGCCACCTTAATTTACAAAGTATCTCTCTGAAAATTTGGGAAACGTAACAAATAACAATAAAGCACGTTTGTTATCTTATTTTTAATAAAAATGTAAAAAAAAATTCGAAAACTTATCGACAATTACAGTTAACTATAAAATTTTTTGCAAAATTTTCACTCAAACGAAGTTTACAGACGTTCTTTATCGTTTTCTGTTGTATTTTTCGAATTTCAGGAAGAATAAAAAAGTTATTTTACACGAACTTTTACAGATATTTGTTCACGTGATCAATTCGGTACATCGCCTTAAGGAAGAATGGGACGGACATTCGGAAAAAAGTAGTCAAACCAACTATTTTCTTAGTTATTCTTTTTCATTTATAATTTTCATTCATCGAGATTATTTTAGTGGAAGTAGGGAAAATTTTATCTCGAATAAAATGAGTCATTAAAAATTTGAATCCAAAAACAACTCAAAACAACCAAAATTTCTCTATTGATTCCGACTATAATAATCTATAATTTTTATCCAACTTAAACTTTTCATGGCTTATTTTATTCAAGATAAAATTGTCCACATTGTTACTAAAAAAACTCAATAATAAAATATTATAAATTTAGAAACAAGTTCAATTTTTCTTGAAACTCTTTTTATTTTCAAAATCTGATTTTTTTAGAAAAATGCGGTACCTATTGTTACTTGGCCTGTGTATATTTTTCATTCATCAATCCGTTGTAGCGAAAGTCGAAAAAGAGGATGCCGATGATGATGATGATGATGATAAGAAACCAAAAACACCTGTAAATAATGTCTTATGTCTATAGTAAACCCAGAACTAGTTGACGTATCACCAAACAAAAAATAAAGGAATTAAATGTATAATAATACCAATATATCTAGCCATTTTTAGCATGTTATTAAGGCCATGGATCAACCAGTACATCTGACTAAATCAATAAAATCAATTTCCCCCAAGTTTTTTCCACAATAATGAATTTTTATTAGCTGAAACTTTAGGACACAATTAAGGACATATTAGCGGATGGCTGAAGACCTTAATTGGTTTTTAACAATTAAAAAAATTTTAGTGCTGGTAAAACAGGTATTATTATTTTTTTAGTATTTAGAACTAATTGAAGTCTACAACCATCCGTTAATATGTCCTTTATTATGTCCTAAAGTAGCAGCCAAGAAAATTCATTAATGTGGAAAAATCTTGAAGGAAACTGATTAACTGATTTTATTGATTTATTCAGCAGTACTGACTGATCCATGGGCTTAAGGCCATGTATCACTCATCAAATCCCTACTTTATCCATATTTTATTGTCTCTATATTCATGTCCATATGAAATCAGACATCGGGTTAAAAATTTAGGAAATTAAATGAAACACACTGAGAAAGGTTTGTTAATACTTAAAACTTAATAATTACAACGAAAATTTTAAAAATGAATTTTTTTTCGTTATTATAAAATTTTAGGAGCTGACAATGCTTCTTTAGTCCAGTTTATAAAATAATTTCACGAATTTCCAACTTGATATCTCATTTTACATGGATATTAGTTCACGGGAAATATTATATCGGCAACATAGGAATCTATATGAGATGCGGGACCTTAAGGCCATGTATGACTTATCCGATCCCTACTTTACCGACACTTTTTTTCGTCCTTCGCATTTCCACATTAATTGAAATATCGAATTGAAACTTTAAGTAATTAGGCAAAAAGCTCTAAGAAACGTTCATCTGTTCCTAAATATTTATAATAAAAAACATGTTTTTTTAGAAACATTTTTTTATAATCATAAAAATTTAGGACCAGATAAACGTTCTCTACTACTTTTGACTTAATTACTCAAAGTTTCAACTCGATATCTCAATTAATGTGGAAATGCGAAAGACGAAAAAAAGTGTCGGTAAGGTAGGGATCGGTTAATTCATACATGGCCTTGAGCTAGTTTTTCCACCAAATAATGATTTAAAATTAAAATTACCTCTTAGGTTATTTACTTGTTTTAAATCTGCAATATAAATCATTTATTGTGATTGAAAGTTTGGTTATGCATATCAATAGTTCCAATCTGATTTTAGAGCAATTATTAAAATAGCTTTTACATATTTTGTTATCCTTGTTAGGCACTAATCAGCGAGAATGATCCTGGGTTATTTTCTCATCTGGTAAGGAAAAGTGTAGTCACATCCTAGTTTCATTCTTGTGCATGGTTATTTGAATTTATGAATATTTTAATGCTAAGGAGTTGGAAAA
This sequence comes from Diplolepis rosae, assembly GCA_030998225.1. Taxonomy (NCBI): domain Eukaryota; kingdom Metazoa; phylum Arthropoda; class Insecta; order Hymenoptera; family Diplolepididae; genus Diplolepis; species Diplolepis rosae. Next base: position 10,738,382 of record JAPYXD010000701.1, read on the forward strand.
TTTAAACTATCAATTTTTCGAAAGAAAAACTTGAAAATAAGCCAAACAATTTTTTTTCCATTGCTTGTAATTCAGAATGGAACAAAATTACTAACTCAAGAAATTAAGAATCATTTTTGTAGTAAGCAAAAATATCCTGTGTGTTAGGAATGTTACCGAACAGACATTCAATAAATGCAAAAAAACAAATTTCAAAATTATTTAACAAATAAATTGAGCTGCGATAAAAGTTTGTGAAAATACTAGAAAAATTTCTTTTTTCGCGTTCCATCTGCTTTTATCCTCAAAATTTTAATGCATAATTTTCAAAAATTATGTGACTTCCCTAGCGAACAGGCTGAACGCTAGCTTTACGCTGTAGCGTAAAGCTATCGTAAAGCTATCGTAAAGTAGCACGGTTAAAGTTGACATTGGTTCGAGTGAGACACAACTATACTTTCATCTCACTCGAACAAATAGTCAATCCTGACGGTGAAGACATGGAAAGTGATGAACCACTGCACTGCCTTTAACGACAGGTATTATGTTTTTTTTTAATTTTTAGCGTTAGTAAATAAAATTATCGCATATTTCAATTACCAGTTAACTTTATTTTTAACGTAGAATAAGGATAAAAACATTTTGAATATTTATTTTGCCTCATTCATGAGTTATAATGCTACTTTACGATAGCTTTACGATAGCTTTACGCTACAGCGTAAAGCTAGCGTTCAGCCAGCTCGCTAGGGTTGCAAACAATTAACATTTGCGTACTGGTATTAAGAGTTTTGTAAGAGTAAAATAAATGAGTTCTCAATTTTTTAGTACCTGTTTAATTTCCTATTTTGAAAAAAAGTAGCTAAAATGTTGAAACTTTACTAGAAATTACGCCGATATAATTATTTTATCCTAGCGTTATTGGAAAGTATATAACAAATACAGTCGAGACTCGTTTATCGGGAGACTCGTTTATCGGGGACATTAGAACTAATTGCGATAAACAGCGTTGACCGCGGTTGACTCGACGGACCAATCAAACGCTTCCCCTCAAACGAGCCTGAATAGGTGGGAGGTCCTACCGCGTCCTGATAAACAAGACCCATTCGATTCGGCGTCATCCCGATAAACGAGCCCCGACTGTAATGGAAATACGTACTACTGCGGGCAAAAACTAAGGTGAATTTTTAATTTAAATTTCGCGGGATTACCGATTCGGGCAAACTCTTTTATTTTTATGTTGGTTCTACTGTTACTGACATCTGTGCTTAATTTCATGTCAATGTCATCATTTGTTACATAGTTACGCTTTTGTTTTCTAAACGACTAAAAGTGATTTTTTCGATTTTTACAATGTCTGAATTTGTTGAGCAATGAAGTGGCATTAAATTTTGTTTGCGGATTGAAATTTCAGTTGCGGAAACGTTCAGAATATTGCAGAAGGCATTCGGTGATTTGACCATGTCTCAGAAAAATGTTTATAAGTGGTACAAAGACTTCAAAGAAGGCAGAGAACGTGTTGATGACTTGGAACGCCCCGGACGACCATTAACATCAACTGACGAGCAACACGTCAATCATATCAAAGAATTAGTGCACAAAAATCCTCGATTGACAATTAGAGACCTTGCTGACACTATGGGCATTTCAAGAGGATCACTCAACACCGTTTCAAAAGATATTTTGCGCAGCAACTCGTGATTTTCTCATCACGGTAATGCGCCCTCTCACACTGCACTCGTTCTTCGTGAACATTTCGCCAAAAATTCAACGCATATCGTTCCACAACCACCATATTCGCCTGATTTGGCTCCGTGTAACTTCTGGCTATTGCCCAAACTCAAAAGACCACTCCGAGGATACCGTTTTGACACGATTGAAGAGACACAAGCCGAATCGAAGAAGGCTTTGAAGGCAATTCCAGAAATCGAATTTAACAAGTGTTTCGACGATTGGAAAAAACGATGGCATAAGTGCATTCTATCGGGAGGGGATTACTTTGAAGGGGATGAAATTGATTTGGATGAATGAATAAAGATTTTTAATTTTATAACAAAATTCACCTTAGTTTTTGCACACAGTAGTATAATTGCTTGGATATAAATTTTACAACTTTTTGGTAACGATCTATAAATAGAATAATTAATTCAAAGACAGCGTGTTATGAAATATTATTTTTGTTTTCCGTATTTAATTAATTCATGAATTGTTGCAGACCCCACCACTACCGAAACAACAATCGACTCCAGGACAACCACCGACTCTGGGTCAACCACCGACTCTAGGACGACCACCAACCTCAGGACAACCACCGACTTTGGGACAACCACCGACTCTCGGACAGCCACCGACTCTAGGACGACCACCATCTCCAGGACAACCACCGACTCTGGGTCAACCACCGACTCTAGGACGACCACCAACCTCAGGACAACCACCGACTTTGGGACAACCACCGACTCTCGGACAGCCACCGACTCTAGGCCGACCACCAACTCCAGGACAATCACCGATGCCGGGACAACCACCGATGCCGGGACGACCATCAACTCCAGGATATCCACAGCAACAAATGCCAGGGCAAAGTCAGCCCTATCAGTCATACCCTCCATATTCCCAGAGTTCTCAGTATTACCAAGGTTCTCCATATTACCAAAATTCACAATATCCGCCGTATCAGCAGAATCCACAATCTTCGCCATATCAGTCAAGTTCACAATATCCATATTCACAATACCCGCAATATGGCTCAAGTCAGTATCCTCAATATGGCTCAAGTCAATATCCTCAATATAGCTCAAGTCAATATCCTCAATATCATCCAAGTCAATATCCTCAACAAGCCTCAAGTCAATCTCCTCAACAACCACAGTCTCCAGCAATAAGTCCTCTTCAACAATCGCAAGCTCAGGTCAAGTCACAACCAAATTCACCACCAGGGTCAGGGGAAGCGGGCCGAGCACCGACACCACCCAGTTTTCCACCCCCAACTCCTAAAGACCCTTAAAATTTATTAGAAACAAAATACGAATGGATTTCGAAAATGCGGAGTGCTCGTTTAGCTAAAGTTTAGTTTTGTTGTAGGAACTCACTATGATGTTTTTTTCATTTGTAGTTTTCAAAGCTGAATTTAATATTAAGGTCTAATAGACATTGATAACTGTTACAAAGCAACTCATTTTGTGATAAAAAAAATAAAATTTTTGAAAAAAAATTATTTTTTTGTTTCATTTTACCCGTTTAGTAAATATGAATGAAGAATATAAGATTATTTTATCAAATTAAGGGTGCGCATACAATAACCGTCTAGGCGCTCGGCCTAGAGTAGTAGTAGTAGGTCGAGCGGAGGGGAGACGCGACGACTGATTAGCTGAAATTTAATTTCGGGAAAAATTCGACTTATCAGTTATCGCGTCTCCCCTCTGCTCGGCCTACTGGCCGAGCGCCTAGACGATTATTGCATGCGCACCCTCAATTATACATATTAAGAGCTGATTTAAACAACTACGATTAACTTTTAATCGGCAGTTAAACTTTTGGATTGACCAATCAGAATTTAAAATGACAATTTTAACAGCCGATTAAAATTTAATTGACGTTGATGGAATCATTAATTATATAACTAACTGAAATTTGGACGCATCGACAAGCCAATTACTACAATAGTGAAAATCAAGGATTCAAACTTTAAAGTTAGAAATATCTCTTTTGATTCAGTTGAAGTGTCATAATTTTGTATAGTACAAGTTTTAATCTTAATGCTTCGTGACGTCGTAAAATTTTTATTGCTTTTTACAGCTCACCAAATTTTTGACAGTGGATAATAATTTATACTTATTGGATAAAATCTCAAATCAAAATCTTAATTCGTTCCATTTTCTCTTTTTCGGAAGCTGCACGATATTTCGAGATTTCACATAAAATTGTAGAAACTTTAAATGTAAAGATTAATTTCGCTTGTATTTTTCCTTCTTATGTAGTACAATTTTGAAGCTTGAATATAAAGAATTTTAAGAATCAAGAACCTTTAGCATCCAACCTTTTGAAAAACTTCAAGAAATTACCATAATTACTTGTTCATGGGTAATTTAAGGCCATGGATCAATCGGACCACGTGACTAAATTATACATTTATTCGTTTATGTAAGATAACTTTTTTAATTTACAATGTATCTTTCTGATAATTTGGGAAACGTAACAAAAGATAATAAAGCACGTCTGTTAACTTCTTTTTAGTAAAAATTTTGAAAAAAATTCGAAAACTTATCGACAATTACAGTTAACTGTAAAATTTTTTGCAAAATTTTCACTCATACAAAGTTGACAGACGTTATCTATCGTGTTCTGTACTATTTTCCAAATTTTCAGGAAGATATTTTGTAAAAGAAAAAAGTTATCTTACACGAACTTTTACAGGAATTTGGTCACGTGATCTGGTTGATCCATGGCCTTAAATACTCCCGCCGAAGAGTATCCATTCGAGAGTACTATATTAACCAGGCGTGCGTGTTCGCCATTTTGGCTCCTGGTCAATGTAGAGTTTATTCAATGTGTAAGCGAGTATATTCAGTGAGTGAATGAGTGAATTCATAAAGTTGTGTATTTGAACAATGGTAAGTTTGAAAGGCGCGCCAACAATCATGAGCCAAAATGGCGGGATGCCCATACATGTTAGGGTGCATTCATACTTTTGCATGCAGGTTGCCATGGTAACATATAATATTAATAGGAAAGAAACAGGAAAATTGTCTCTTTCACTCTGGTATGTTACCATGGCGACTATCTCATTGGTTGAGTTCCTTTCCTCTATTCCTCTATTACGTTATTCTCCTCGACATGGGACTGCGCCCTGAGGGAATTCCTTTCATTGGGATTATTCAGAAAGGAATCTTATTTTTCTTTTTTTGAAACAGAAGCATTTCTTGGAAAAATTTAACCATATTTTTGGCTTCAATAATATTCTGCTGCTGTTCTTCGGTATGATATTTTTAAAAATAAATGTAAATAAATACAGGTTGTAGGTCCAAAAAAAAAGTTTTGGGATCATCGAGATTTTCATTGACAGAAAGACTATAAAAATTATGCATACTAAGTCATTGTAAACACCCCCATTGCTTAAGGATCATCCTCAACTTTTTCTAATTTTTATTCTTGAGAGTGGGGATTTCAATCTTGAAGTTCCGAGATCGCGCCTCCACTTTTTGGCTAAGTCAGTTAGTTGGTATTCAGTTTTTAGTAACATAACTTTGTTCTTCTCGTAGAAGAAATTAGCGCCGGTCACTGAAAACTTTTATAATAATCTTATAAAATAATACGTTGAGTTCCCGGTTAATTGTATCTATTAAGGTGTGTTTTTAGTAATTTAAATAAATGTCTAAAGATATTAATTCAATAATGAATTAAGAGTGTTTTAATTTTTATAATATATTTTCTATAAAGCCCGAAACCTATCTTTATAGAGGACCAAATATCACCCGCGCAATTTTAAATCGAAGCAACCATCACGTCAGCCAATCAGACAGCGTCGGCGCACGCTTGTCAACCGCGGACGTGACACCAGTGAACGGTTAGCGAATTCACTATGTGCGTGAAGTTAGCACTCCGACAATGAAAAATCCAAACTTTTTTTGGTGAAATCGTTTGGTGGTCGTTTGGTGGTCGTTAGGTGGTAGTTTTCGACGTTTGGTGGTCAAAATTACAAAAACTACAGAATTTTCAAAGTTGGAGTGCTAACTTCACGCTGCACTCCACATGTTAATATTTTTCAAAATTTCTTTTTGTAATCGTTTGGTGGTCGTTTGGTGGTCGTTAGGTGGTAGTTTTTGTAATTTTGACCACCAAACGTCGAAAACTACCACCAAACGACCACCAAACGATTTCACCAAAAAAAGTTTGGATTTTTCATTGTCGGAGTGCTAACTTCACGGACATGAATTCACTGACCTATGAACACACAAACGTACTGCGCATGCGGCCCTGACCCGTCATTTATCATGTCTCCACCGTTAAGATTAAGATCAGGATTAACTATTGATTGGAGTGAGATAAAAGTAGTTATGTCCTACTCTAACTAAGGCTAATCCCGATCTTAATCCTGACGGTGGAGACATAGTAATTATTTCGAAGCTCTATTGTAGACAGAGATGGGTACATATAATACATCACGTATATTACATGCAGTGATCCCAGAATGCGTAAGATTTTGCTCCCACCATGGATCCCACCAGCTCATTGTTTCTTCCTCGCTCTACTGCACGAAGTTGGTTGAATGAGGAAGGCGCAATGAGCTGGTGGGATGCATGGTGGGAGCAAAAATCTTACGCATTCTGGGATCACTGATTACATGGCTTTCTACATGTATATTACTTATGTATAAATTATTACATGTAAATTATTTTAAATACGTATTTTACATCGTGTATAAAACGATCTATTTTACGCAGAAAACGTCGAGTGACGTGTAAACTCATCTCTGATTGTAGATTATTGTAGATCTACCTTTATTGGATCACATAAGATTAAAAATCTGTGGGTAAACGGAAATGTTTCGTGACTTTTTGTACCACACATAAACGTACACGTCAGTCTTCTAAGTTTTAAATTATTCTTCAGTGAAACGTGAGACCTTTCTTACACAAAGGAGGGAAGCTTGAAACACAGTATTTACTCGGTGAGTTAACCTATAACCTTATCTGTGTCATTTACCTTTCACGCTGAACTTGCGATATATTTTCAACTTCTGACGCTCTTATTTTATTTATACTAACCTTATTGTGCTTGAACATAATAAGTCAATTTTCTGGAAAACGATAGTTTTTTAAAATTGAAGCACGTAACACTTTCACATTTAAGAAGAAAACTAACATATGTGAATGTTCCGGTCGTCTGCTTTCGATCTAATTTCTTACTTTGCATTTAATTATTTAAATATGATTGATTCCTGAACATTGTTAAGCGTGTCATTGAACTTTATACTTTTAGGTTATCGAAATATGTCTATAATTCTGTTAATATCGCCTCATTAAAATATTCGATAACGATACTCTTATAAATCTTTACATAGGAAATATATATTATAATAAATGCTTCAAATGAGAACCTATCGATGACTCCTATATAAATATCTTACATAGTTCTCTTTGTTTATTTTTTAAAATTTTTAATATGAATAAAACATGGCTGCCTGCATTACCACGTAGGAAATTTTAATCAAGGACATGCAGTACCTGAAGACGTCATAAATCACTAAAAAACTGTTGACTCTCTTATTTTATTTCAATAAAGATGATGACTTCATCCTGGAATTTTTAGAAATACTAAATTTGCCTCGAATTTTCAAACATCCATAATTATTTAGTTTTCTAAATTTTTTGAACTAAATATAGAAACATATTATTCCATATGTCATCAATAAAACATTTCATTTGGTATGAATAAAAGGTTTCATATACCATTAATAATAAAATAATATGTTATTCCTGTTCTTCAGAAAAATGCAGTGTCTGTTGGTACTAGGACTATGCATTCTTATCATTCAACAATCCGTTGCACCGCCAGTAGCAAAAGAGGTGGAGGAAAAAGAAGAGGATAAGCCAGAAACAGATGATTATGTAAGTAATTACTTGAATTTATGGTAAACCCATAGTTGACGTGGCACCTAGCAAAAAAATGAATTACTGAATTTGTTAGTTAATTTATCAACAAAAAATTCACCTTTTCTGTTGTCGAAATAGAAGAGCCATGTATAAAAGTAGAGTCTGCTTACTTAAATTTCTAAATTTTAAAATTTACTATACATACAAACAAACCTTACAATATATTTCTTCGAATATACGTTTCATTGGGATGCCAGTTTCAGAGTGCAGATTTCATGTCAACTACTGTGAATTTAGTAAAAAAATATATATTTAAAATTAAGATTTTATTTTCTTAGAAGCATACTCTATATTAAAAAAATCTTATTCTATTTTAAAACATATAAAAACTGATGTAATTATTATTTACAGGGTGGTGCAATTGAATATCACAAGTACTTAAAAGAAGTTGCACAAATTCTCGAAAGTGATCCCGAATTCCGTGAAAAATTAGATAATTTTGACGAGAAAGATATCAAGGTATGTTAATAATAAATTTGAAACTATTATTTTACAGTAACATAAATTTATACATTTTTTAACAGAATGGGAAAATAGCGGAAGAGCTTGTATACTTGAATCATCATGTGCGTACCAAATTGGATGAAGTAAAAAGACGGGAAATTGAGCGATTAAGGCATCTTGCCACGAAAGAATTTGAAATAGAAAATGATCTTGATATAGATCATTTGAAAATCCATGAACATGTGGATCACGATAATCCACATACTTTTGAAATTGACGATTTAAAGAAACTAATTGCAACGGTACATGTTTTGAAATTTGTATTTTATATTAATTTATATTTATTTTATAAATTATGAACTGAAAATCACATCAAAATTCAAACTAAATATAAATCGTTTTTAATATTTTCTTCTCAGACAACAAAGAAATTGGCGGAAGCTGACGAAAGAAGACGAAGAGAGTTTAAAGAATACGAAATGAAGAAGAAGTTTGAACAAGAAGAGAAAATGAAGGGTAATACTGGTAACTGGGAATAAACTGCTTTTAAGGTGGATTTCTTGCATGCTATTAAATTTAACAAGGAACTATAATTATTTATTTTCGTAATTAACTTGCAATTACTTTCAGAACTAGATGAACAGTCGCGTAAAAAATACGAAGAAGAACTTCACAATATGGAAGAAAAGCACAAGAAGCATGATCCTGTTAGTAAATTCTCAGTTTTATTTAAAATATGTAATGTTTATGAAGCCTTGTATAATTAATTAATATCAATATTTTCCTTGTAGTTGCATCATCCTGGAAGCCAACAACAACTTGAAGAAGTTTGGGAAAAAGAAGACCATATGGATACCCAGGAATTTAATCCAAAAACATTTTTCTACTTACATGGTAAGGAAGATTCGATATTTAAGCGGAAAATTTAAATTACTCTTTAAATGTTCATTTAAAAAAATATTTAATATCACTTTTGAAAGATCTTGACGGTAACGGCGTTTGGGATCCAGTTGAAGTAAAAGCTTTATTCCGTAAAGAATTAGACAAGCTTTATGCCGAAGGAAATCCTGAAGATGATCTTCTTGAAAGGGCAGAGGAAATGGAAAGAATGAGAGAACATGTTTACCAAGAAACTGATCTTAATAAAGATGGACTTATCAGGTAAAACTAACTTAAAAATTCTTTTGAAATGACAAAATATTCATCGATTGTATCTTTATTAATTATTGAACTCTCCTGAATAGTTTGAACGAGTTTATTGAGCAGACAAAAAAGCCATCTTTCAAGGCGGATGATGGCTGGAAAAGCCTTGACCAAGAACAAATTTACTCCCAACAAGAGTATGAAGAGTTTCATAGACGAAGACAGGAGCAAATGGCTGCTCACGGAATGGTAAGTGGAAAGCAAAGAGGAATATTATTTGCTAAGTTTATTTATTGAGCATGAGGTGATTTGACTTAATTCGAACATCAAAACTCTTGATCTTGTTAACAGTTTTTATTAAAGTATTATTTACATCACCAGCACTGCTATTTAGCCCGCTTAAGAAAAAGAAAACGCAATTTGCATGATATTTCATTTCTCTTAAAAAGTGCATGCCCATAGTAGATTTTTAATTACTCATTTTCCGTCATCTTTATTTTTAACCTGTAAGAATGGTTCATGCTTCCTAATTAGGTGACAATTCCAGTATCTCTAACCTTTTTAATTTGTCGTTAAGGTAATATTTTCTTAAAAAATAATTTAAATTTTGAATAACCTCTTTCGTTATTAATTTTTTATAAAACTGTTATATGAACCATTTATTGGGATTAAAGCTTTGCTTATGAATTTTTATTCCACAGTAATTAGAGCAATTAACACAGCTTGTGTATTTTTTGTTATTTTTGTTAGGCTCCAAACAACACGAATCATTCTGAGCTTCCGCAACAGGTAAGGAAGAATGTAGCAATATCCAACTTTCATTCTTGTTAATGGAAATTTTAATCGCATGAGTATTTTAATCTTGGGAATAGTAAAATCTGCATGGTAGTAGAAGCATGTCAGTATGATAATGTATAATTTTAAGCTAATTATTGTTCTAAGTATAATAACTATTTTGAATTTTCATATCATGATAAGAAGTAATTTCTTCAGAAAAAATTTTAATGAATTATATAATTGAAAAACTAAATTTGTAAAAAGCCTAATATTGAATACTTTTTATTTTTATTTTGTATTTAATTGATTTATAAATTATTATAGTTCCCACCTCAACATGGTCAAGCACCGATTCAAGGATATCCTCAAGGATTTGCAGCAAACCAACAAGTTCCTTATCATGGACAACCTATGCAACAACAATACCAACAACAACCCCAACACTTCCAAAATCAGATCCCACAGCAACAGATGCAAGGACAATATCAGCAATATCAGCAAGTTCCACAATACCAGCCTCAACAAACTCCTCAACAAGTTCAACAACAGCAAATTCCTCAGCTTAATCAAGCTACACAACAAGTAGTTCAGCAACAACCTCCTCAACAAGTCCAAAATCAAATTCCTCCACAACAGCAAATACCGCAGCTAAATCAAGCAACACAGCAACAGCCTACTCAACAAGTCCAAAGTCAAGTTCCTCCACAACAGCAAATTCCTCAACTAAATCAAGCTATGCAACAACAACCTCCTGTTCCTCAGCAACAATATCAAGGTCAGGCTGCTCAACCACAGTATCAAGGACAAGTTCCCCAACAGCAGCAACAGTTTCAAGGACAAATTCCACAACAGCAACAGTTTCAAGGGCAAATTCCCCAGAAACAACAACAGTATCAAGGACAAGTTCCTCAGCAACAACAACAGTATCAAGGACAAGTTCCTCAGCAACAATTTCAAGCTCAGGTCCCCTTACAGCAACAAGGACAAGTTACTCAGCAACAGATACCAGTTAAAGCGTAACAGGGAAATTTTCAAGCACTGAACAGTATTTTAGAAATTAAATAACTTCGAAAATTCTCAAAAAAAGTCTAACGGTTCTTGAAAAACGGCATTGCTTTTTTTAGTTGAAAAAATAAAGGTAGTGTTCTTCGAAACATCTTTGACTTTCAAGAAATAATTTTACGCTTATAGTGAAAAAAATGACATTTCGTATTTGTTATCAATATAAATCAATATCAATATATATGTATCAATATCAGTCAATACAATTCATCATTTTTTACCGTTCAACATTGTTTCTTCCATTTAAATTTTTAAAATCTGAATTTAATTTTAACTGAATGTCTACAAACAACTCATTTCATAACATAAAAAATAAATTGTTTAACAAGAAAAAGAGATATAATTTCTGTTCAATTATACCCCTTTATTGGAGCGAATGTGATTTGAAAATATTAGACTTATAATATTTAGAGATATTAGATTTCTTGTTGAAATTTTGTGATGCGTAAAAAAACTTGTTAAAACAGATCCCGTGACTTCTTTTTAGATTGATTAATCAAAAAAAGTTATTTTTGGTACATGTCCCGAACCCTTACGCTGTAAACGAGGGTCTGTGAGGTTCAAGTGAAACTTACTGCGTCGGTTACTTGCAATTATTACATGCAATTATTTGTATATATATTTTTTTTTCTTACTCTTTGACTGATCCATCGAGTAGAAAGTTGAATGATGCTGCATACATTTATCCAGATTTTTTCCATTATTGTAACAGGTGAAAAAACCCCCTGAGTCTCACAGACCCTCGTTTACAGGGAAAATGTACCAAAAAAACGTTTACAGCGGGAGGGTAAATTTATTTGAGATCTTGTTTTATAAATTATTTTATTTATACATTTTAAGCAGTAGAAAACTATAAAATATGATTACCAATTAGATTTCAATGAATTATTTTTAGGGCATAGCGTAAGTGAGTCACAGGATCAAGTAAAGAATTTTCTTTTCCTTCAAAATTTCTCTGCATTAATTACTATATTTGGGGGAAATTTTGAGGCATGGTTAAGGGTGGATTGTAAACTTTATAATTGGTTTTGAACAATTAAAAAAATATTAATTTCTGTTCTACAGAGATTGAAACGTTTATAATAGTTCAAAAGCAATTGAATTCCATAACCTTCATGCCCTTTTCAACTTTTATTTTATTTCTTTTTAACTAAACAATTCGAATTAATACCTATGTTTTTAAAAAGACCATGTAATTAAATACCACCCAAAAATTTTAGGGAATGCTAGAATGAACAATGAATTACGTTTATCTGTTTCATTCAGGTGGAAATTAGGAAAAAAAATATGTTTTCTAGTAATTTGAATAAGGAGAATTTTTTCGTCCGTCGCATTTTCACACGAAACGTGACATCAATATGGAATTTGGACAAACTAAAAAAAAGTTAATGAAGAAAGTTTATCTAGTCTTAAATATTTATAAATGTCAAACAAAATTTACTATAAAAAACCGGATTTGTTCGAATTTCGAATACCGACCGGCGACCGCCGTGCAGTAGAACACAACTGTGTTCGGCACTGTCGGTATTTGCACAAATCTATTTATTTATTGAAATCATTTCTCATATTAATAAATATTCTGGACCAGATAAACCTTCTTTATTGAATCTTATTTAATTTCCCCAAGTTTCAAATCAACATCTTTTGCGTGGAAATGCGACGGATGAAAAAATTCTCCACATTTATTTTCCTCGAAATTAGTTATTGTTTTTTCTAGCATTCACAAAAGTTTGAAGGTGGTATTATAATTATAAATAGTGTTAATGGGTGAAAAAAAAATGATTACTTGGTTAGGTGACTCAAGTAAAACGTGCGCATGCGTCTACAGCGGTAATATTACATGTAAAAGTTAGATTCCTTGCAGAAATATTCGTTCAAGTATCAGGAACATAGAATGAACGAAGAGGAGGTTTATTAGGCTCAAGACACAGTGTACGTTCTCGACCAATCGGAGTCCTTCCTTTCATCACATTACTTGTTTCAATACCTCTTTCATCAATCATGTTACCCTAATCAAATTCGGCTCCCGCAAAACTAAATTGTGGCTCAAAAGGCGCAGAGTTGGATTCCAAAGCGAGTTTGAGAAAAGTTTTGTATTAGGAGTACAGAATAAGCAAAGAGGTTATGGTCTTTATATTTAACCTCTACAACTGTCATGTAATCCTAATGTAATTCGCATCCTGCAGAACTGAATCGTAGAACGAAAAGCGATAGAATTTCGATTTCGGAGAGGGCTTCATGAAAGTTAGTATTAGGCAAACAGAATGAGCTAAGGGGTTATGGATATTCCCTTATGCCACCTCTATGCCTGTTATGTGATACTAATACAATTCGAATCCTGCAAAACTGAAATTGTGGCACGAAAAGTGACAGAATTTCGATTACAAAACGGACTTTATAGGAGTTCATATTAGGAATACAGAAGTGTTAAGTAGGTAATTAATGAAAGAATTTTAAAAATATATAAAAAAAAAAGTGGGAATACTGTATTAATAAATAAACAAATACGACATGACTTCTAGCTAATTAATCAATATTAATTTGAATAGTTTCTCATTTTATACTGAAAATAATTATAAAATTTTGCTTAATAGCCTTTTAATATGTAAACGTAGATGATATGGTAAATTTAAATATATTATTATTAAACGCATCTAATTCGCGCATTTTACGAAAGCAAATGAAGTATATTGAATGATAAAGTGGATTTTTTGTCAGCAAAAAATATTAAAATGTGAGCAAAGTAAGAGATAATAATAGTAAAAATGGATATTTCTAATAAGAATAGCCAAGCCAAATCGCAAATAGCGCAAAGAAGATTTTATAAAAGTAAGTGGAAAACGTAATAACGCGTTTAGTTAGGGCAGAAATAGAAGTGGCATTTTAATTTGTTGTTAGTTGTTATAAATTAGTGTTAAAGAGATCAAATCATTGTGAACTTAACCTAAAATTTGATCTCATCAATTCTATTAAAAATGTATTATCAAGTTTCAAATATATTCCAACGATAATTTTAATATACTGAAAACCCAAAGGCATTGTTTTTGATTTAAAAAAATATAATAAATTCATAAAGGTTTACTTTAAAATACTGATAAATAATTTCAGAGTTTGGTACCAACTGAAGCTTGATAATCTCTGGATATATCAACCCTCTTTGTCGACGTTACCATGGTCAGGTTATTCTCATCTTAGTCTACAAGTGGTGAGGTAAACTTTGAAGGTAATCGGATTTTAAAATTCTATTTTACTGGCTGTTATGCTTAGAAAAATAATCAATTTTCAAGACTTGGAAATTTTATGAATTTAATCTTAAAAGACTTTAAATTTTCAAATAAACAAATTTAACAAGTTTAAAATTTTTTCACTCGGAAGGTTTTTAAAATTTCTTACTTTTTCCAAAAGATTATTGAAATTATTATTAAAATACCTAGAAAAACCTTTTATATGTCCAGGAATTTCTTTTAAAGCTTTTTCTCTATACTAAAGCTATTTCTTTGTTAAAAATTATATTAAATGAAATAGTTTCTGAAAATAACCAAAAAATTTAAAATCAATGCAGTACTATCAATTATTGAAAGTTTTAAATAAACAGCAATTAAAATTCCAAAGATTCTTCTATGAGGAAGCAAAATAATCGATACTAAATCAATTCCACAGACTTTTTGTATTATTCCACTTTTTTCTCAGATTTTCTAGGTGTTTTTGAGGAAAAATGAATGGGTTTCAGGAAGAAAACAGTAAGACAGAAAGATTGCAATTTATTTTTCATATTTATTATTATTGCATACTGTTTATGTTAGTATATTACTTAGGTATACGTGCCAAGTAGCAACTTAAATGTATGATTGCGTGATTCTGTTTTGTTCCTCCGTGCACGCACGGGTCTGTAGGTAGATTGTAGGTATGTAATGTATGCTTACTCCATTATATATAGGGTGTATTTATAGGTATAGCATATTTTGTCGGTAGAACGTCACCTTAAGAACTAGAGTCGGTATAATAAATAAAAGAATCAACGGGTGGCGGTTGTCTGCAAGGTACCTGATCTCTTGACTACATACGTAACGTCTCCCTCGTAATTGCATCCTCACATCGATGCTATTTTTTCGAAAAAGTCATCATCGTTTACTTAGGTATTACATACTGGGCTAACGTATGTATCGCGTCTCGAGACACGCGCTATCGGTACGCTCGATTAAATAACAAATTGGGCTATCTACTCAAGTCTGAAAGAGGACTTTCGATATCGAAGAAAAAAAAACTTAAAATAAGAACAAGTACAAAGTAACATACATTTCTCTACGCAGACGATTGGACACAATCGTTGTGTTTACATTAAATTTCTGTAAAATATTCAAAAGATATACTAAATTCTAGGAAACACCAGCCGCGTGTTTTTTATCTTTTCTTAAAAAAGGATCTCCTTTTTTTGGTATTATACAATTATTCACAGCCGGGCGGGTGTCTCGCTTTATTTTATTCTACAAGAGCCTCGAAATAAATAATAGTGAGAGAACTTAAATCACTAGAGACGTCGACGACCACAGTATCGGTCGAGGAGCAAAGGATGTCGAGATAAAATAATAAATATGTTACACGTGCGCCAACACAACGAACAATGTCGTAGATCTCTCTATTTACAATAATATGAATAAACGTAATCGGGTGCGAGTTCGCGCGCGATCTCTGTGCGTTCCTTATGAGTGGTTCTTACAAAGAGTTGGCTTTTCAGAGAAGCTCTTACGGTCTCATCGATACCTTCTAATATACACATTTCATCCGTTCTTTCTTTCACTCCTTTGCGATTAACTCGCCTCGGTTTTGCTTCTGCAAACTATGATGCAAGATGTGGTACATGGCTACTATTTTCTCGTTACATATCCTCTTATGGTTTTGCGACTACAGAAAATTCAAGATAATTCGCTCTGTGTGGTTCATCTACCTTGTGGGATTTCATTCTTCGCTACGTCGAAAAGAAAAGAAAAACAAACACAGACTTTGTTCAAAATTTTTCCTAAACTTCGGACGACTTAATTTCACTATAAACTAAATTCTACATAAAAAAGGAATCGCTCTTATTATAATAAAAGGAATCCATGTTCCGCGATTAGTGGGATAGAAATTCTACAAACTGCTGGCATTTCGTCTAATTTGCCATTGCGATAAAAAAAATTTTTCGATTTACGCACCCAGCAGTAATTCTTTCTTTAATATACCTATATATATCAATTTATATAATATATATATATATTTTTCCGTATCTTCTATCAATAATAGCGCATTAGATACTTTTTTGTTCACTTACTTCTTAGGTATGTAATATATAGGTGTTTGTTTTTTCCTCTCTTCACAGTTATATCAAAAAATGTGAAAATTAAATTTTAAAAGCATCCGCTCCACTCGCATTTACTTATTATTCTTCCTCTCCTTTGTTCGAAATTAAAAGTACCTCTTTAAAAGATATGCCATTCAGGGTATTACCGGTGTGGATCGATCCAAAACAGAAATTTTGTCGGACATCGCACCTCGATTAAACTTGAAATCAAATTAAAAATTTCAAATTTAATCGGACGCGACTTTTTATTTTCATTCATTCGATACATTCATGCAAAATTTTTGCAAACCCGTTGCGAACTCGATTATTTGTCTAATAATAAAAAAATAGTGGAGTTTTAGTACTTGCCAAACTCTTCAAAACAAAATTTCTCTCATTTTTGTTTTCTTTTTTTCTTTTTTATTTATAAAATTCTGAATTTTATACAAGCAACAATAAAAAATGAAATCTGTTTTAACAAACATTAAAGACAGCAACGAGTTAGCAAAATAATTCTAGCACAAGCTTCACACTGGAACACGAAAATTTTGAACGCTTTCTTTCATTTACAAGTGGTCACGATCTACGGGACTCTTTTTAAAATTTTTCGTTTGGAAGGCACTTTCTACTTTTTTCATTTCTTTATACAATATTTAATTTAAACTCTTGTCCTCTTTCGCTCTCGCGCGCGTTCTTTCTCACTATAACTTAGCCATACACCTTTCATTTTTTTTTAAATGTTTCGCCCTTTAGCTTTTGAACACATTATATCTGCCTAAATCGTAAAATACCTTCAGCCGAGATCTGTAATTCTAATCGATCAAAAATGAAAAATAGATTAATAATAGGTATACTATACGCTTAAGAAACGCCAAATACAGTCCTAGAATCTCACTTTTTATTACAATTTCACGGCCAGTCTGAACGGTCTTCTGATGAAAATTTCCCGTAAATTTTTGTCTATTGTTCTCTTCTCGTTCGCTCTCTTTCTTTCACTCCCTTGCACTCGTTTCTATTACTTGATCAATTTCTTTTGGTTCACAAAAACGTTTGTATCAAGAATATTTTTTTCCATTTCCGCTGTGACAAAACTGACAATAACAAACAAAATATCAATTTCAAGTCGAAGCAACAATGAATGCATTTTTTCTATTCCTCGTCTTTCTTAATTCTCGCAAAGGCCACTTCGAATTTTATTTTCGTCATTAAACGTACAAGAGCTACGAAATCAGAGACCGACATTACAGCGCGGAAAGGATCTATAGCCTCGTAATAATCCGTTGATTAACGCGATTTATTTAGTTAAATAGTAGGCGACAACCTTGCCAAATGAAAAACCCTTTATTTGTTTTGTTTTAATTCATTAAATCAAAATTTTGAATCAAAGGAGAAGAATAAAAATTACAGTAACTTGATGAAGAATTTTAAGTCAAGATTTGATTTCATTTTAAACTATATGTTTAGAAAATTGTTAGCAAATGGCAAGACTGGTGGGCAAAGGCCGCGTGTGATCCTCGCATAGGGAATCCTCAATCCAATTGGCGATGTAAAAAATTTTGAAAAATAGCACGATCTTTAAAAAAAAGCACCCGTCCCAAGCTCTCTCTCAGTCTCACAGAATCTGTCACACTTTTCTCAAAAAAGCACAAATTTCATTTTCTCCCGTGCGAATCTACACTCATAAACGCTTTTGTCTTAAATTTGTTTTTTTCTAATCCCTAAACCTTAGAATTTTATACTTGGCATACCCCAAATATGGCAGGAAGGCAATCATTACACTTAATAACGTACAGCGATCTCTCTCACCGCTAACGCCTCGCTAAGTCTTTCGTTATATTTTTTTCTGCCGTTCAATCGTTTCTTCGTTAAAAGATAATCAGTAATTTTGTACATATTTGCACCTCTTTGTGTTCTTTTTTTAAGTATCGGTAGCGGTAGTAGCGGTGTTAGCTCTTTGCTAATCAGCGTCATTTTATCGTCGATTGCCGTTTAGAAAATCACAAAAATAATCTTTCGCAATGTATCGAACCAATTGTTACGGATGTAACTGCCAATTGCAACGTTTATAAACGAAAATACAAAACCAAAATTCCATCATCTGCAAATAAAATTTAAAATAATTTACTAACAGTTTATATTATCGTGTATAAATCTTAAAAATGGCAATAGAAGTATTAATCAGTCAATCATTTAAAAACCAAAAAATCATAATTGAAAGCAAATTTTATCTTGTTGGCTATAAACGTTGCAAACGGCAGTTACATTGTTACGGCAAATCTATCCCGTGAATAATGAAAGAGCAATACCATCCTATTTCTCTGAACCTTTCTAGAAAGTTACACGTGCCGATGGCTCGTGCACTTATGTGCACGTCCGTCGTTGACTAGAAAACGCTGGCCTTTGTGAAAACTTTTTAACGGTTGCTCTCGCAAAACGAATGCATTTCAGAAACTTCCAAGTACACAACGCACACCCAGAAGTTTCCTTAAGGCCATGGATCAACCAGACCACGTGAACAAATTCTTGTGTAAGTTCATGTAAGATAATTTTTTATTTTAGACATTATATCCGGGAAAATTTGCAAAATACAACAGAAGACGATAAAGAACATCTGTCAAGTGAAAACATCTGTCAAGTGAAAATTTTGTAAACATTTATACAGTTAACTGCAATTATCGATAAGTTTTCGAATTTTTTTCAAAATTTTTACTTAAAAGAAGTTAACGGACGTGCTTTATTGTCTTTTGTAACGTTTCCCAAATTATCAGAAAGATGTTTTGTAAATTAAAAAAGTTATCTTACATGAACGAATTGATGTATAATTTTGTCACGTGGTCCAATTGAACCAAGGCTTTGAAGCAAATGATAAATTCCCTAGAAAAAACCAGCTTTTCCCTTATTTTGTAAATCCAAAACTTCCACTGAACTCTTAGATAGTTTTCGCAGCAAGGTTTCATTGAAAGAGAAATTGGTAAAACTTTAATAAGAGTTCGATTGCATATGGACTTTTTTCAGAAATGTTTTTTTAATTTCTCGTAGCTGGTTTGTTTCTACTTTAGACATATTTGTTCTGTTTGAGTCCTTCAAAAAGGATTTAAAATTGTACTAATGATACCCATGATTTTATCTATAATGAAATTAATTATTTTCAGTGATCATAGCCACTAAAATAAATATTCATCTTATCAGTTTTAAAAAAGTATAAGATAATCGTATACCTTCTATTAACAACCGCATTTTAGAAATGCTTAATTCCATAGATAATGACTTCAAAATAAGTCAAGATTTATTAATATTACAATCTATTCTACGCGAATAAAAGTTTACAATCCATAACGTGTTTCCACTTGGCTTTACAGTCTTACATAGAGATGTACAATCTAGGTGAAATATTTCGTTCAAGTTGCTTCTAAAATAAAAAATCGAATTATTTAAATTCTGATTTTGATTTTTGCATTTTTACACTTATTTTAAAACACATATAGTATCAATATTTCACCTTTCATCTCTTCTTTTCGAAGGACCCTGTCTTGAAAACTCCGTTTCCTCTCGAAAGTGAAAAGTAACGCGAGTATTCTATAATACAGGAAGACATTTTAAAATACCAGAACAAAAAAGCTTGATTCCGACGATCTACAATTCTTTATCGAATCGCTTGAATTTGGCACGTGTCACTCTGAAGAAAGGATCCGAACTTTTACCGTGACATTGAAAATTTGAAATATTCTTCACTCTAGATTCCAAACTTGTAACAAACCGGATATCAAATTTGGAAAGATTGGAAGTTAAGAGACCTCAAAAAATGACATTCCCACTTTATAAATGCAATTAAAACTGGAATTCTAATTTTTATCAATGATTTCAATGGTGAATCATATCAACTAATTAAAAATGGTAATAAATGAGTTTAAATTTGGAATAAAGACAATTTCCTTCATAAACTTTCTGATAACTTTATATTATTCGGACAAGAACCAAGAATTTTGATTTGATATAAAATTAATTTTCATAAAAAACGCAAGTCTTTCAATTCGAGATCAGAATTTAGGACTAGATTTGAAGTCTGGAATGAAGAGTGATTGACTTAAGTAAGTTGCATTCTGAAAAAGCGTTTTACTCGAGCTGGTTTTGAATTTGGCCCAGTGGGCCATTGCTCAGTATCACTGATGAGTAGACGAGGCGTCGATCAGCCGTGAATCGTCTTGCGAATTCTTATAAACTATTATACATTTGGCATTACCGTATAGTATCGTATATGCGTAGGTATAAATAACGTAGTACTTGCTCTTGCCTCGCACGTCCGCGACAACGAACGATGACTCTACATTTATATGCGTATTTAATGCGTCCATCGACACGACACGATTATCTAGAAATCTAGACTGGAAAGTGGCGCAGCGCTCTAGGGCGTGATGCGACCGGGGCTTTCTACGGTATTCACTAAAAGAACGATACTTGAGTGCGAGCGATTTTGGCGTTCGCCAGCTAATCGCCGGAACTCGACCATTTAATTTTGGATGATGTCGAGTACTGGCAATGAGAAGAACCGGGACGTAAAAGTCGTATTCTAAAGCTACGTTTCGTCCTGTTTTTTGATTGTTAGCCTCGCCTGTAATCGACGCTGTCCTCCTTGTACACGTAAATAATACCCTCTTCTTAATTATATTACTTATATAAGCACTCGTATGTATATATGTATATCCGAAAGAAGCGCCATGGATTCCGACGAGGGTCGGATTCTTGATCCTGGCCTCAACCACCTTTGATCTTGCGGAATCGTGGCTTACGAGCTACATGGCGAGACCACGAGATTCGGAAGCGCACGAACAACCCCAGTATAATCGTATCCTTCTGAGGTTGTTGCAATCACCTCGTGTTTCTGTCCAACCGGGATTTTGATAGCTTACTATTCGCAGCGAGAGTCTGTGAGAGGCTCGAGTTTCACCGCAATCTTGTCCTTCTCCTTAAGACCATGAGGACTTTTGACAAGATCGGCAATATCTTCCTGGAAGAGATTCTCTGGCCGGGGGCTGACGAAGCTCCGGGCAGGTTTATAGGTCATTCCGCTGACGCCGATGCCAACTTCTACGCTGCTAGGCATATGTCCTGGGTCAATTAGGGACCCGAGAGGACTCGCGAGTGGACTTTCCATCGGACTCTCGGGTGGACCACCCGATCCTGGACTTGCTAGGCCTAGATTTAGAGGAGAGTTGCCATTGTTGTTGTTGCTGTTGCCTCCAGATCCGGGACCACTACTGGTGTTGTTGTTATTGTGGTGCTGGCTCGCTTGCTGCAACGCAACCTGGAGATTCGACGAGAGACTTGTCGAGAGATTCGTCGCGAGCATATCATGCTGCTGGGAATGCGCCGCTGCTACCATACTGCACATCTGGTGCCTCAGACCTGAATAAATCGAAATAGAATATTATCATTTTATTCGTTACATTTTTATTCTATTTTTAAAATCCTTAAAATTTTTTAAATTTTACTGTTAACATTTTTGTGATTGATAATCTAAATACCAATTTATAAAAATGTTACAGTAACATCAAATACGAAATCAGTATAAAATACAGGGATCACAGTCAATACTTATATTCAGCTTAAATCTTACGGTAGTGATTCTTATAGAATTGTTTTATTTATTAACATTCATTTACTATTCTTTGACTTGAAAATAAATAAATCTACTCTTTTTTTTAAGCTGTCTTTCTTTATAAATAAAGAGCCATATTTTCCCTAAAAATAAACTGAACCGTTGTGATCCCTGGAAATACAGACATTAAAAATTGTTAATGTTTCAAATACTCTTTTACAAATTCTCTACGTCTATTTTTTTCAATTTTCCAATTCTTAAAACTCAAAATTTTCTAATTGTTCATTCATTAATTTTTTTATGTAAAAGTTAATTAATAATTACCTTTCGAGTCAAAAATTGTTTGAAAATTTGTACTTCAAAAGATTACGTTTCATCAAATTTAAAAACAATCTGATTTTAGGTTTTTAATTTTAGAAATTGATAAGATTAAGAACGATTAATATTTGTATATATTAAGAATGAAAAAATAAAAGAAAAGAAATTTTGGAAATTATAAAATTGGAATCTTAAACTTTTGTCAAGGAATTTATATCATTAATTTATATTAGTTTAGGATTCATTTATTTCGACTTCTTCTTACTTTTGCTTATCAAGATAAAATAATTAGACCCAACGCCAATATATATTTACTTCATTAAAACAGATAGATTTGGCTTTTTTGTGTTAAATCATCAAAAAATCATTACTTTTAATGTATAAAATCATTTTTGAAACCTTTATAGCAATAACATAACATTTACAATGTACAATTAGTAAATACTGAGTTTTTTATTACTTAATGTCAATATCTCATTTTGAAAGATAAACCAGATACATTTTTTATGCAGCTTAAAAAATTCCTTTAAGCAAGTATTTTTAATTTTTGAAATATGATTTTGTCAAAATGTTAAACTTTGCTCCACGAAATTTTTAATATTTGCATGGAATTACGAAACGAAATTAAAGATTTGATGCAATGAGAAAATGAAAATGTAACTATATCAGAAATTATTGAGTTTAATTAAAGAAATCAAAGTTAAAAAATCTATGAGCCATGTTTTTATTACAATTGAGTGCATCATGCAAGCAGCGCTCCTAAAAATTAAGATTTGCAACTCTTGTATGCAAATGAAGCAGAAATTAAATGCAGCGAAAAAAAACATTGACAAAATAAAAAAACTTATTTTTAGTTACTACCAACGAAAACAAGAAAAAAGATAATAAGAAATAAAAACTTTCCTCCAGACAAGAATTAACAAAAAGAAAATATTATTCAAATCATTAACATTTTTTCTTTAATAAATTACTTTATAAAAATATATACCTTGAATGTCAAACATGTGGTTGCCTTCAAATGATAGTTTCACTTTCTCCTTAGGACTTCCTCTTCTATAATTCTCTGTTGTGGAAATAAAGACAATTTTAATCATTTCCACCATTCCTTGCCAAACTTAATTATTGCTACGCGTGTATAAACAAGTTGCATTTAAAAGTTAGAAGCGCTTTTTCTTAATGCCTGTTTTTATTTCGCTATTAAATTATCTAAGTTTTGTCCTGTCTTTGATAAAATTATTTTTTAATTCAAAAACTTAATAATGAACTATCTCGAGCAGATTGAATTGGAATTGTCTCTTGATATTTCTTTATTCTAAATATCGATACTAAATTGAAAATAAATTTTATGCTGAATTCATTAAATTTTAAAAACTATTGTTTAGAGTTTGAAAATGTAATGCTTGTTCAGAATATGATAAAAGAAAATTATTCAACTGAATCCTAACAGCAAAGAAAACTGTTAAAGAAAATTAATAAGGGGTCATTCATTAGTCACGTTAAGTAGATTTCTTAATTTCATAATCATATATTTGAAAAGTGGAGAGTTTAAAGATTGGAAAAATTTTAAGTCAGAATATTTAATTATTTGAAAATGGCAATATTTTAAAATTTGTAAATATATCAATAAAACGACTTTCTAATTATCAAAAATTCAAACTCTCGATTTTTTCAGCTTCAATTCTATAGATATATAAAAGTCATTATACATATTTTAGTTCTCTAATCCTGTAAATTTCAATATTCCTAGTTTAATATTATTTTATTATTTATTTTTAAATTAATCAAATACTGTAAATTTTCAAGTATCTATTCCTAATTCCTGATTCTCAAGTAACTCTAACATTTTCCAATTTGATCAAAGATTTCAGAAAATAACAGAAAGAAAACTTGAAATCCTTCGAAATCTCTTAAAATCAAGTACGATCTTTTAAAATGTTTTTCAGATCTTTAAAAGTATTTTTATAATGTCCAGGAAATATTTTTACATCTTTAAAAATCATTGAAATTTCAAATTATCTGAATATATTGAAAATTAATAAATGGCCCCTATGTTATTTTGCGCATTTGGTATTTATTTTTTTCAAAAATTTAACACACTGAGAAAAAAATTTATGCAACAAAACTTTTTTATTGTCCTGACAAAACATTTTGTTTAAGTAATCAAAATTTGATTGATATAGCAAAATATTTTGTTGGCACAACAAAAGAATTTTGTTGCATAAATATTAACAAAATATTTTTCTTGATTTCACAAAACTGTTTTTTCAGTGCATCTTTTGCAATTTGAAATAGAATAATATGAAAAAATCCAAGTATTATGAGAAAAATTGGAGATTAATTAGAAACTTTAAAGGTAAGCAAAATCGACCGACACGCAGAAAACTAATTTTCAAAATGTCCTTGTTTCCTCAAGATAACATCGAACATCGATCACAGTTAAAGTCACATTTTTCTCCGAAATTAAAAAGCTGGACATCAATTTAACTTGCTGTCACTCTCGAGATATCTAAAAGTACTCGGGAGTCACATTTGATATGAAATATGTACAAATGCAAACAAAAACTTACCTTGCGCGACTGCTGCGACTGCAGCTGCTGCAGCTGCACCGGGACTGACTGCGCCTTCCGGTCCATTGCAAGCAGCATAATTTGCCAAGCTAGGGTACATCGTGGCTGGTTCGTCTTTGACGATGTGAGGTGAGTGTCCATCGCGAAAAACAACTGCCCGAATCACTCCACGAATATGTTCATCAGGCCACACTCCTAACAGAATCCTCTGAGGCCTTCCTCTTCCCTTTGGTCGAAGATCTGAAGAAATCCATTAAATCATTAGAATCAAATTTTAGAGTTTATTCAAGTTCTGACGCATCCTTTCCTCGTTCTATGTCACTGGAGTGCCAATTTTATCAAAGCTAAAACTAAAATATCTCTCTTACAGATTGAATCTCATCAATTTAAGCACAAGGGGCACAACTAGATTGAAATTTTCAAAATTTCGATTTTTTTTTTTTACATTTTTCAACAACCCAGCAGGCGCTTTTCGAAGAAAAGAAAGGTGAATTGTATGGGTCTGAAATAGCAGATTAGCTCTAGGTATGATACTTAAAAATCTATAACAATGAAATCAATACTCTAATCTTTAAACGCGTTTTTCTCAAAACTACATTTTTCAAATTTGCTGCAGCTGTAACTTGATAAAAAATCATCCGATCGACTTGCGTCTTTTTTAGCTTATTGTGTATTTGTTTTTCCATACAATGATCCTACAGTTTTATGATTGGATGAAAAATATAATTTTGCCACGCCAAAAACCATCAGATTTTTGAGAAAAATTCTAATTTTTTTTTTTACAATCGAGGGTCATTTTATAGGAAATATATTTCAGTTTAATTAAATTACTGTTTTTTTTTATTTCAGGCACTGTGAAGGCGAAATCACTGCAGCAGTGGCGGAACTTTTTTTTTTGAAGACTCAGGAGATTGTGGATAACTTGCTGAAAGTCGAATATTTTCATTTGAAAACATTACTGTGTATTCATTATTTATGCACAAATGTATCTGAAAATTTTAAAAGATTCGATGCCATACTCTTTTTAAAAAATTCACAAAAATCACCTGTTTTTCAGGCGGCCGAACTAGTTGTGCCCCTTAAACTTAATTTAGTTTTAAGGTAGTTTTCATCCACTAAAATTAGACCTCAAGAAAAAGTAGATAATTTTGCTTTCAAGAATAGCAATATTATTATTGAAGGGATATTTTCAAAGAGAAAAGATTATTTTACAAGAAAAAAATTTGAAACACAGAAAAATAATTTTATTAATAAATTTTATTTTTGACCCAACTTTTTTTCTTATTGCTTCTTAACAAATTTTTAAAAATTATGCGATTCTAATAAATCATGAATCATTTTTTCAGAGAAAAGATTTCCCACAACTTCACAGTTTCTGATTTTTAAAAATACATTTTTTAATCGCTGAAACCATTAAAAAAACATTTTCCAAAACGAAATTTTTATAAACAAATTGCTGAATTTGATAATAATTCATTTATTTTCGAAAATTGGAAATGGTTAAGTTGTAGGTAATCATTTTCTTGAAAAAGTGATTTATTAAAATCACATAATTTTTTAAAATTTGGCAAGAAGCGATAAGAAAAAGTTGGGGGAAAAATAAAATTTATTAATAAAATTAATTTTCTGTATTTCAAATTTTTTCCATGGAAATTAATCTTTTCTCTTTCAAAATAGCCCTTCAATAATAATATTGCTATTCTTGAAAGCAAAATTATCTATTTTTGCCTGAGGTCTAATTTTCGTGGATCAACTACCTTAATGCTACTGGATTTATCGATTATGAAAGGCGGAGTTCTCCAAAGCAACCAAGAGGTACCAACTGGCACACCAGAGACCAAACGAGGATCAACGAGTTAAAGATAGTTGAGGCTGTTAACGAGGTTTAAAAGCGTCCACGATAACGACCGACGAACAATAAAATAACGAATTAAAACGACTTGCGTAAACACAATGGCTGTCAAATCGAGTAACCGCAAAAGAGAACGAGCCCTAATACTCTAGTCATATGAGTCGTAGCTCAGAGTAATAGCGTCTTTTACGAGCGAAACTAAATCTAACCAGGAGGCTCTGACCTCCTCGCACTCTAAATGTCCTGCCATGAGTTCTTACATTTCGAGCAATATAATAATTCCTAGATTTTTTATGATAGATTAACTTTTAAAAGGCAAAAAATTATTTTCACGAATAAAATATTTGTGTGGTTGAGTATTTAATAGAATTTAGAACTTTACTATCTAAATCTGAATCAGTCAAATTTTCAATGATTGAATCAGTGATTTGCTTTTTCACTAATTCACCAGTAAAAACGATATATTTCACTGTTAAATTAGTTAATTTTCACTGATTCGTCAGTGAAAAAATATTTTTTACTGTTAAATCAGTTAATTTTTACTGAAGTAATCACTGAAATTTGACTGCTTCACAGTAACCTCTTTTTAGCTATTGGAATAAGTCAAATTTCACTGATAAACAGTTAATTTTGAATGATTCAAACTTATAGAGTAGATTACTCAAAATCAGTTTCTAAAAGTTATAATCAAGGCCATGGATCAACTAGAACACATGACATCGGTAATTGCAATTACAGTATGTAAGGTTATTCAAAAACTAATAACCTTAATGGGTTTTTGGTACCAGACAGACGTGTACAAAAGAACCAAGAAGGTCTCTCTGGTACCAGAAATCCATTTTAGTTAAAAATTTTCGAATAGCCTTACGTACTGTAATTGCAATTACCGACGTCATGTGGTCTGATTAATTCATAGCCTCAAGATTCCTACTTTATCGACATTGAGAAATTAGAGTAGTATGGCACTTGCACTGCATATTATTACATAAAAGATAAGAAAATCGTAGATAATATAAATTAATATTATATCTGTGTCATTATCAATAGTTTTCTATTGGGCTGAAGTTTGTGACGTCTCGTGTGACGAATTTTTTTTTTCGTCGTATGATCTCCAAAACGAGAAAAAATATGGAGAATAGTGATTTTTGACAAAAACAACATTTTGTATAGGAAGAAAAAAAATTTTTTAGTTTTAGTTTCAGAGATACCAGGGGTGTTAGTTAAAATTTGCCGGTTTTACACATAGATGTCGCTAGAGATATGTATACATTTCTATGATTTGGCATCTATGTCATATTTTTCTATGGACAATAACCTTCAAAAATATACAATTACATTCTGCCAAAATAATAGCATCAAAGTTGTTTACCTCAGTGAATATGTCGAGTTTCGTTCCAGGTAAATCGCATTTGCGGCATTCGTTGCTTTTCTTATTTCATCAAAAGAAAAAAGCAGTTGAAGCTCATCGATTGCTGGTAGATACTTATGGTGAACATGCTCCAGTGATTAGAACATGTGAGACATGGTTTCGTCAATTTAAAAGTGGAGATTTCGATTTAACAGACAATGAACATCCTGGTGCAGCGAAAAAGTTCGAAGACGAGGAATTGCAGGCGTTATTGGATGAAGACCCAACCCAATCGCAACAGCAATTGGCACAAACACTAAATGTGACCCGAGGGGCAATTTTCCAACGTTTAAAAGCCATGGGAAAAATCCAAAAGTATGGAAAATAAATGGAAAATCGGAAAACCATTTGTGAAATGCTGCTTCAACGGTTCGAAAGGAAATCTTTTCTGCATCAAATTGTCACGGGGGATGAAAAATGGATTTATTTCGAGAACCCGAAGCGGAAAAAGTCATGGCTTTCACCTGGTGAGGTCGGCCCATCGACTCCAAGGCCAAATCGCTTTGGCCGTAAGACAATGCTCTGTGTTTGGTGAGACCAGTGTGGTGTGGTGTACTTCGAATTATTAAAACCTGGTGAGACGGTAAATACGGATCGCTACCGACAACAAATTATCGATTTGAATCATGCGTTGATCGAAAAACGGCCGGAACGGGCCCGAAGACATGGCAAAGTTATCCTTTAACATGACAACGCATCGTCTCATACCGCTAAAGTGGTGAAGAACACATTAAAAGCATTGAATTGGGAAATATTATCGCACCCGCCGTCGAATGGTATCCATGATTTGCCTGAAAGATGGGCAAAATGTGTAGAATCCAATGGACAATACTTTGAATAAAATTTTTTTGAGATTCCCTTGTGAATTAAGTGTTTTCTTTATTGAAAAAACCGGTAAACTTCAACTAACACCCCTGGTAATTTAACGAGTTCGTCCGCAAATTACTTGCTTCAGTCAAACTTTGCTAATTTTGGTTTCGCTCAGCAATCTTAGTTTTTAATTTATATCACATGAGACGTCACAAACTTCAGCCCAATAAGTTTTCTACTCACAATTTCGAGTTAGAAATGCAAATTTCTCGAGATGATTTACATAATTTAGATTAAAAATTATTATTAAAATTTAACAATCAACAACTTTGAATTATGCATAAAAATTTAGCACGGACAAAAACCACAGTTAGAATTACTCGATCGGTATAGCAGAAACCTTGAGTTATCCCAACCCTTGTGAAACGAAAGGAAATAAAAGGCGTAAAAAAAGTTTCTTGACGGATTTTAGAATTGGTCAACATAAGAGAATTATTTCTTAATTTTTCAAAATTATTGGCAAATTAGTTTTGATTTTTTCTCGAGGCATTAAGTTAATATCTGAGTTGTTGAAATTATATTCATGAGTAGTTGAGGTGGAACAGAATACGTATATTAAATTTAATATTCTATGATTACTACAAGAAAAATAAAAAGACCCTTGAAAGACGTAAGAGCGATAAAAATTATTGCTTTACCAGTTGTAACTGGGGGTTTAAAAGACTGTAATTTCATTGTTGAGTATTATCGTAATTATTATTATGATTTATTATACCGCTAAGTTTCTAGTGCGAGTGAAAGGTCATTGCGCTAGGAAGCATCAGGCGAGGAAAGGAAGTGCCTGTCGGACATGACGTCAAAACATACTGAAAATGGCAACTAACACTCACCAGCCCCTCCGTCGGCACTAGGTCCCAACATATTGTGCACTCGATTTGCGTATAAAACGAAGGTGGGATATGGGATGTCGTATTTTCTGAAAAAGATTTTTAAAATTAATAATCTCTCCAGGAATCAGATATATATATATATAGTGGCTCTCAAAAGTAACCGGACACCTATTTTTTAAGCCATTTTTAAGCAAATTTTGATAAACACAAGTTAAAAATCTTCTTTCGATAATAACATGAATGTTAATGACATTTTGATGCTAATTTTCTCAAGTTGAAGGGAAAATATTAATTTTATAAAAATATATTACAAAAAACGTCAAATCTCAATATTTTTTGAAAAATGTTAATAACTCTAAAAATAATTAACATTTTTAAAAGTTTTCGGTTGAAAAATTTTAAAAACGTGTTTTATAAAAATTAAGACACTTGGACAATGGCTCAAGAAACAGGTGTCAGAAATTTTTGAGAGTCACTGTATATAAATAGTAATTTAAAAAAATCTAATCAATATTCATGGTCTAAAAAAGATATTTTGAGAAATTCTAATTAATTTCAAAAGTATAAGTAATATCGGAGATTTTCGAAAAATAAATATAATACTTCCCGGCATTAATATATTCATCAAATTTTATATGTCAAGATACCACAAAAAAGTGAGATTTAATAAACTTAAAATAGATTCGTAATTTTTCAAAATTTCTTTAAAAAATTGTTTGAATCTTTTTTATCTTTGCTTTTGGAGTAAGATTAACATTCTGAATTTTTAAATTAATATTACTGAATTTCGAGAATTTTCTCGGTGGGATTTTAAAAATTAACAGAATAATAAATATCATTTCTTTATAGTTTTTATAATTTTCAGGGTTATATTTTTTTCCGAGTAAGCAAATTTCTTAATTTCCAAAATATTATGTGAAATTGGACTTTTTTTCATTTTTGAAACCAAATGTAGTCTATATACGTCTATTTTTAGCTTCTCTACAATTTCCTAAATTTTGAAAACAAAATTTTATGTACTTTAGACATAAACATGTGGGAAATTAAAATCAATCAAATTTGCTAATTTCCGACGTATCACATGGCCTTAAGGTAGTTTATCCACGAAAATTTGACCTTAGGCAAAAATAGATAATTTTGCTTACAAGAACAGCAATATTATTATTGAAGGGCTAATTTGACAGAGAAAATATTATTTTCCATAAAAAAAATTTGAAATGCAGAAAAATAATGCATTTAACAAATTTTATTTTTACCCGAACTTTTTTTTATCTTTTCATACCAAATTTTTAAAAATGATGTGATTCTAATAAATCACCGATCATTTTTTTAGGAAAAAGAATCTTGACAACTATACCGTTCCCAATTTTTAGAAATAAATTCTTTAATAGCTGAAATAATTAAAAACCAATTTTTCAAAACAAAATTCTTATAAAAAAATTGCTGAATTTGGTAATAATTTATTCATTTCAGAAAATTGTAAACGGTTATGTTGTAGGGTATCTTTTTCTTGAAAAAGTGATTTGTAATTTATTAAAATCGCATAATTTTTTAAAATTTGGTAAGAAGCGATAAAAAAAAGTTCGGGTAAAAATAAAATTTGTTAAAAGCATTATTTTTCTGCATTTCAATTTTTTTTCATGCAAAATAATCTTTTCTCTTTCAAATTTGTAATTCAATAATAATATTGCTATTCTTCAAAGCAAAATTATCTATTTTTGCCCGAGATCTAATTTTTGTGTATGAACTACCTTAAGGCCATGTCTTAGACGTGACTTCAGTCAATTTTTGTCACCCTCCTCATTTTTAAATAATTAACTCAAACGGATTTTCCATATCAGATAAACATACCTTGATATTTCATTCACGTTTATCTGCTATGAAAAATCGACTGGAATTATTAATTTAATAATAAGAAGGGCGAAAAGTATTGGATAAAGTCACGTCCCTGACACGGCCTTAAAAGATTTTATTGAATTTTTTAGTAGTAAGAATAATTGTAACTGGGAGAGATGAAAGGGATATTTAAAAATGTAATTTCTGGACGCACCTGGCAGCTTGACTAAGGGAAAGTCCTTCCTTGAGTACGCTGAAGATCGCCTCCGCCATAGTTTCCGGTCTCCAGGACTTGAGTGGTCCGCGTTCTCGGAAGCGAAGGTTGTGCACCAGGCTCTGATTAGTGTTCCAGCATTTTTGCCACATGGACTGCAGCTGGTACTGGTAGCTGTCTGCTGTAACGTCCCCCCATGGAAAAAAGGGAGAAGACCATTAATACATGAACATTTGCACATAAACATTAAAATATCATTATTTAAATTAAAATACATACGTACGTTTACAAATTTCATTGCGATTTATAAATGTCACGTAAATTATTAATCAATCACGACCTTACGTGTATATTTTCTTGACTTTTATTTTCTTCGGCAGTAATTAATTATATTGCTGGACAAAACAATGGATTCGGAACTCATATCACAATTAAGACCTATTAAGAATTAAGACTTATTGGGTCTTGACAAAAGTATTCGAGGAATGATTTTTTATCAAGAGGGGGCAATTATCGATCGAATTCAATATACTTTAATATATTTATGGATGGGTATATAATTATGAGACAAATATATATAATGTACTTGGCGGTACCTTGGGCAGAAGGTCACCTGAAAACAAAAGAGAACACTGAAGAAATCCAAAGATATTATTTAAATTACATATATTTTAAATTAAGGGGATCCGACACCTTTAATTGGTATATTTTTGATTTTTTTGACATTTTCCAAAAATGTTATTTTTTTATTCTCTATACTTTTCTGAGTATGTGTGTACATTTTACTACGATTTACGAATAACGCGTTTTTAGCGCAAATTAGCTTTTTACAATATATTCCGTTTTTTTAAGTTGTGATTTTCCGTGTTTGTTGCAACATATCTTTGAATAAAATCGAAAGTATTAGACACAGGCCTTTGAAATTTTTACCACTTGTTATTTGTTATATAATCAATATTTTTGGTTATGAAAAGCACTCTAGCTAAAAAATAACTAAAATTTTTTTTTTATATTTTAGGATATTTTTATTAACTTTTTAAATCTATTTTATTTGTAACTTTTTTCAGTCATATCACATAATTTTCTATACCCAAAAATTTTCTACACATTTTAAGGAACAAAATAAAAAAAAGAATCATGACAATTGGTTATAAGACAAAAAATGTCAAAAAAATGCCCAAAAATCTTAAAATTTTTAGTTTAAAAATATATAAAGGTGATGGAATTTTTAAAAACCCCCAAAACCTTTCTAAATAAAGGTACTAAACATAAAAAGAAATTATTTAGAAGGTCTAAATTCGAAAAATAAAAATATAAAAGGTGGCGGATCCCCTTAAGAGGACAAAATAATTATAGACACTGTGTCACGAGCAACTTGTTTGGTTGTATTATTGTCATTTTGACTAACAGTAGATACACAATTTTTTCTTGCAGTAACAAAAAATGATAATAATAAAAAACGCACAGTCGTAACTTAATTCAATTAATTCTTAAATTTATTAAGCGTTGCATTTCTCATGAAAGCACCTCACGAAAAAAATCTGAATACAATTCATGAGAAAATACAATTTCCTTGGAAGACAATTATTTTACAATTTTTACCATTAATTGAAGAAATTTCGAACAAGAGAAACAATTTTCAAACAACGTTAGAAATAAAGTTATTCAACGATGAAAGGAAATCCTGAGCTAATGTTTTTCTCAGACAACATTTTTTAAAACAAAAATTGGAAAATATTTTTAAGTAGTATTTTTTTCTAATACTAATTTATAGGAAGTGCCTTGTAGGACATTTAACGAGCACCGGGTACACAGCATGGATGGCCTCGATCCGGAACAATTATTTAACAGTTAAGTTATTGAGTCTAATTAGGGCTTCTTCAATTTAATGATTAATACAATTAATTGGAAAACACGTGTACAGAAGAGCTACGTCGTTTGTGTTTTTTACGAGACCATTGCTAGCATTAGATGAAGCTAATTAACTAATTGTGCTCTTGAAAATCATTATTTCTTTCGTCTCGCAAGCAAGATCTTTAAATGCAGACTTACGCCAAATCAAAAGTTGATTAGCTCTTATTTTTAACCAATAATTACTCATTTACTTTGCATTTATATTATTTTACCTCTTAAAAAATTACGCAATCTATTTTTTCGGACGTTTTTATCACTTGTCTCTTCAGATTAAAATTTATTTATACATATATATTCATTTTTCTCGTTTTCACTCATTCTTGCTCTCTTATGTTTACAAATATATAGCACAACACTTTTCTTTCATTTGAAAAAATTTCCAGGGTTGTTACAAAATGCCAACTCGTCCCTGAGTTTTGTTCAACGATATATAGAATTTTTCAAGTTTAATTAAAAATTGTAAACACTTTACGATCGTAAAGTTTAAAATGTTCACCTTAAGGTAGTCTTCATCCACAAAAATTAGACCTCAGGCAAAAATAGATAATTTTGCTTTCAAGAATAGCAATATTACTATTGAAGGGCTATTTTGAAAGAGAAAAGATTATTTTAAAAGAAAAAAATTTAAAACATAGAAAAATAATTTTAATTATAAATTTTATTTTTGACCCAACTTTTTTTCTTATTGCTTCTTACCAAATTTAAAAAAATTATGCGATTCTAATAAATCATGAATCATTTTTTCAGAGAAAAGATTTCCCACAACTTCACCGTTTCTGATTTTTCGAAATAAATTCTTTAATGGCTGAAACCATTAAAAACAATTTTTCAAAACAAAATTTTTATAAACAAATTGCTCAATTTGATAATAATTTATTCATTTTCGAAAATTGAAAATCGTCAAGTCGTAAGAAATCTTTTTTTTGAAAAAATGATTTGTAATTTATTAAAATCGCATAATTTTTTAAAATTTGGTAAGAAGCGATAAGAAAAAAACTTGGGGCAAAAATAAAATTTATTATTAAAATTATTCTTCTGTATTTCAAATTTTTTCCATGGAAATTAATCTTTTCTCTTTCAAAATAGCCCTTCAATAATAATATTGCTATTCTTGAAAGCAAAATTATCTAATTTAATAATTTAATAATTAAATTGTCTAATTTTCGTGGATTAACTACCTTAATATCAATGTCAATTTGAATTTTATCGTTGGTTTTCTCATTGATTTCAACGTTGATGAAGTCAGCGTGATTTCCAGAGTGAATATTATGTTAATTTGATTCTCAAGTTGAAAAATCCACGCTGAAATCAAAATTTTTAACAGATTAGAGATGTAAAATATTTTTGCAGACCAGAACAAATGTAACGGAAATTTTCAAAAAATCAACACACACGAATATAAATTTGCACCATCAACATTATTTTTTTCGATTCAATATCCAGGCACCAGTGTCAAAAATATTTTTCTACAGTCGCAACGATTACAATTACAGTTTACAAGAATTTGTAGCAAACACGTCACAATACAAACAATATAAAAGTAAAGGTTTCTAAAATTATGCTAATTTATCAGTATTTTAAAGGAATACTGTTTGTGACTTGGAAAATGAACAGCCGCAAGGAATGTATTGTGCTAAGAATGTGAATTTTACAAAGCTTGAATTTTTTCCTAACTAAACATTCATTTCTATTTAAAAATAGAACAAATAAATTGAAATCGATGTATAGTGAGTTTTATAAATAATCAATATGAATGACAATGAGAACGAAAAGTGCGCGAATGTATGAATTCAAAAAACAATTGTTTAAACTAACTTTAGTACCGTTGTAGTCTCTTACAATCGTATTTCAAATCCCATTTTATAATTATTATAATTCCGGAGATATTTCCAGCGTTTGTCCAATAATTGCAAAATGATTGCACGGAGGAAGATAAATTTATCAGTGATTTGATAATTGATAAAGATATTCAGGAATGTTCAGGCAAGCGAACAAATATTCAACTTTAAATTCTCAGAGTAAAATTAAAATCTGAAAAATTCCTGGGACCAGATTTTTCAAGAATATAATTTTTAATACTGACAAGTTTGCTTGCTTTCTAATTCAAAAGTAGTTTTTATTTTTTTCATTACAAAACCTGATAAAAACTCTTTATTCAAAAACTAAATTTCATTGAGCTTTCTAAGCAAACAATAAAATAGATCAGAGTATAAAATCAGTTTTGAGCAATCACTTGCAGTTATTATTTTCTCAATTTTGGAAAAGACTCAAAATAATTTCCAGATTACGTTACCCGTTTCAAAACCCCAGTAAAAATCTTAATTCTTGCGAGTTTATTCTAAATACTTGAGCTAATTTTACTACTATTAAATGTTTTTAAATCGCAAATATGGGAAATTTTTACTACTTAAATTACTTATAAAATTACTAAATGCATTTTTATCATATAATCTCATTTTTACATTTTTCCTTTTCCTATTATTTTCCTCCATACAATGAGCTGGTATCAGATTCCTGGACAGGGGCAGAATAGTATGTTGCTTAATTGTACGTGTAATTTCAGTATCGTTATTTTTAACGATTTCAGTCAAAGTTCCTTAAAAACTTTTTTATCTCCGTCCCTGACCGAATGGAATGATATTGCTCTACTTAATATCAAATTAACGACGAAGAGCGCACCCGC
Organism: Diplolepis rosae; assembly: GCA_030998225.1. Taxonomy (NCBI): domain Eukaryota; kingdom Metazoa; phylum Arthropoda; class Insecta; order Hymenoptera; family Diplolepididae; genus Diplolepis; species Diplolepis rosae. Next base: position 10,774,844 of record JAPYXD010000701.1, read on the forward strand.
AAGGATATGTACAATTGTTGGTTTCGTCGAATTGAACAATGGTATGAGATAAAATGAATTTGAATGGAATGGAATAGAATGGAATATACAGTCAGGAACGGATCATTTCATAAATATTACTCGATGAAAGAAGATTTATTAGAAGATATTAGCTATTAATCTAACAGCCTTTTCTAAATGAAGAAAGGACATTAACTTCTAGTAAATAATTGGGTTATGATTTGTCTGGAAGGTTACGAATCATTCACTCTCTAAATTTGAATCAGTCAAAATCTACTGATTATCAGTGAAATTTGACTGATTCAAATAGCTAAAAAGAGGTAAGTGTAAATCAGTCAAATTTCACTAATTATTTCAGTGAAAATTGACTGATTTAACCGTGAAAAATATTTTTTCACTGATGAATAAGTGAAAAGGCAAATCACTGATTCAATCAGTGAAAATTTGACTGATTAAGATTTAGAGAGCACCTTCACTTGATTACAAAATGGCACCTGAACAGATAGTTCTCGATCCCGACAAGTTGGGAAGGGAGAAAATAGCTATTTGCTTTACTAGTGGGGAAAACGAGCAATTGCCAATGAGTGTGAAGTTCGCAACACATGAATTGACAATCGCTTGTTCCCCATCAATAAAACACGTTATTTTTCCCAACACGTCTAGTGTCAATTGTACTTTCATCATCCGTTTTGTAATGGGAAAATGTCCATTTTCCCCACAAGTAGGGAAAATAGCAGCAGTTGTGAAATCAGTCATTTTTTTCCGTCTCAAAAGAAACGGTTAAAGTACAATTTTCCCTAACCGTGTTGGGAAAGTGAATATTCAGGATTAATATCTAGGTAATCAAATATAGGATCCTATATATTTGGTTGTAAGATTTATATGTTCATCTGTAATAACCTGGCAAAAGTTTCGAATTGGAATATAATCCGAGGGAATCAGAGCTATTCCGAATGAATCAGAGTTCCGATTGGTGTAAACCTACTTATCAATAAGAATCATTCTGACCTCAGTTTTATCTGCTCTCTAAATCTGAATCAGTCAAAATCTACTGATTATCAGTGAAATTTAACTGATTCAAATAGCTAAAAAGAGGTTACTAGAATTAGTCAAATTTCACCGATTACTTCAGTGAAAATTAACTGATTCAACAATGAAAAATATTTTTTCCACTGATGAATCAGTAAAAATTAACTGATTCAAAAGTTGAAAATATCCTTTCCACTGGTGTATCAGTGAAAATGCAAATCACTGATTCAATCAGTGAAAATTTGACTGTTTAAGATTTAGAGAGGGGATTGAAAACTTAGCTCAGATCTATCCGAGATTGAATTGATTCAAATTAAGGGCATGTGATAATAAAGAAATTAGCAAATTTGGTTGATTTTAGGTTTCTACATGTTTGTGTCCAAAATAATAAAATTTTGTTTTCAAAATTTGGGAAATGACAGAAAAAATGAAATCGGACACAGATAGATTACTTTTGGTTTGGAAACTGAAAAAAAGGACTATCTTAGCAAAATCTATCGGAAGTTTGTTTTTTATTATCAAAACTAAAGTAGTCTATCCACTTTCTTTTTTATTTTCTCAAACATTTTCCAAATATTGTGTATTTTGAATGTAAACATGTAGAAATTGAAAAAAGTTGTCCACATGCACAGAAAAAAATAGTTTAATAAAGTTTATAGAACTGTGCAAGAGTTGAGAAACATTTATGAAAAATTATTGAAAGTTCCGCATTTTATTCTGAAAAGTTCAGTACATTTTCCAGAACTCTGTTTTCTAAATGCTTGTATCACCAACTCTTGAATAGTTTTATAAACTTTACTGAACTATTTTTTTCCATGTGAAGTTGCTACTTTTCTCAAGTGTCACATGCCTATTAAAGAATTGGTTCGGATTCAATTGGATTGAATCGGATTAATTTTTAACCGATTTGCATCAAACGATACTTAGAAATTTGTTCAGATTGGTTTTACATGATATGCAATCGTTCGGAAAAACTTGAGAAAAGTACCAAATTCATGTGAACAACTTGATTCAATTTCTAGACATTTGAGTCCAAAATACACAAAATTTGGAAGATAGTAGAGAAGATAAAAACGGAAGTAGATAGACTACTATTAGTTTTGATAATAAAATTTTTTTTGTCCATTTACGTCCTTTTTATTTTTACTATCATTTCCAAAATTTTATTTATTTTGGACATGAACGTGCTTTAACCTAAAATAAATCAAATTTGCTAGTTTCCTAAGTATTATATGCCCTTAAGGTAATTCATCCAGAAAAATTAGAGCTCAGGCAAAAATAGATAATTTTGCTTCCAAAAATAGCAATATTATTATTGAAGGGCTAATTTGAAAGAGAAAAGATTATTTTCCATGAAAAAAATTTGTAATGTAGAAAAATAATGCATTTATCAAATTTTATTTTTACCCAAACATTTTTTCTTATTGTTTCATATCAAATTTTACAAAATGATGCGATTCTAATAAATTACGAATCATTTTTTCATAAAAAAGACTCTATACAGCTTTACCGTTTCCAATTTTTGGAAATTTTCTTATAAACAAATTGCTGAATTTGGCAATAATTTATTCATTTTGGAAAATTGAAAAAGGCTAAGTTGTAGAAAATCTTTTTTCTGAAAAAATGATCCGTGATTTATTAGAATCACATCATTTTTTAAAATTTGGTATGAAGCGATAAGAAACAAATTTCGGGTATAAATGAAATTTGTTAAATGCATTATTTTTCTGCATTTCACATTTTTTTCATGGAAAATAATCTTTTCTCTTTCAAATTAGCCCTTCAGTAACAATATGGCTATTCTTGAAAGCAAAATTATCTATTTTCGCCTAAGGTCTAATTTTCGTGGATCAACTACCTTAAGAAGAAGATACGGGAAAATGTTTCAAATTAAAGTTGCAGAGAATGAAATTTGACATGAAAAATATTCTCTGACAAATTCACCTAATATTTTGGAATTACAAGGTGAATGAATAGGTATTTACTCAACATATAAATAGTAACCCAACCTGATTATGTGGAGTTTTAATTACTGAGAGGGTTGCAATCTTTTTTGGAAGATTGAGATCGAATAAAGTTATAACAGCCTAAACAGGGAAGATTTCTCGAATAGTTACAAAATTTTGGGATTACAAGATGAATTAATAAGTATCTACTTAACATATATATAGAAACCCAACCTGACGATGTGGGGTTTTAATTACTGAGCGGGTTGCACTCTTTTTTAGCAGATTGTAATCGAAAAAAGTTTTACTGGCATAACCGGGGAGGAATTCTCGAAAAGTTACAAAATTTTGGGATTACAAGATGAATTAATAAGTATCTACTGAAAAAAAAATTTATTCAACAAAATTTTTTTTGTTGTCCTGATAAAATATTTTGTTGCCCCAACAAAACATTTTGTTTAAGTAACAAAATTTGATCGATATAGCAAAATGTTTTGTTGGCACAACAAAAGAATTTTGTTAGCTAAATACTAACAAAATATTTTTGATAATTTGACAAAACTGTTTTCTCAGTGTATAGAAACCCAACCTGATTATGTGGAGTTTTAATTACTGAGAGGGTTGCACTCTTTTTTGGAAGATTGTGATCGAAAAAAGTTATACTGGCATAACCGGGGAGGAATTCTCGAAAAGTTACAAAATTTTGGGATTACAAGATGAAATAATAAGTATCTACTTAACAAATATATATATAGAAACCCAACCTGACTATGTGGAGTTTTAATTACTGAGCGGGTTGCACTCTTTTTTGGAAGATTGGAATCTAATAAAGTTATACCTCACCAACAGCCTTTTGCCTTATTCCAATCGTATTGAGAGTGGGGGTTGTACTCATCTTCCTTTAAGACGGCCCTCAGAAGATCAAATGGGGATTGGGTTACAATAGTGGTTGTAAAAGAATTTTTAAATATAAAAGCTGAGACAGGAGCTCGGGAAAGAAGATTAAAGAACAAGGAATATAGTTGGACATGGACTCGCGTCAGCAATTATTATACTTGGCAGCCGTATAAGGGGGTGAGGGTGAGCCAATTATACACTAGAATGGAGACAAAATTTTTAGAGATGAAAAATTAGCCTCGGGGAGTGTCGGGATCGAGGGGATATCTAGAACAACAATTTTAGTATTGATATTTTTGAAATCTTGTAATTTTGTGGATAAAAATCTACGAAGTGAGTTCAAAATGTAAAAAATGTCGATTCTTTTTATTTTTTACTATACTGACTTCCTATCTTAATTTTTAAAGTTTTTATTCTCCAAATTAAATTTTTTTTTATCTAAGCCTATTAACTTTATATTAATTTTTACAATTATTTGGAAATTCTGATAGTGAAATTCTCTGGATTTCAAATTTTATAATTTCTTTAATAAGAATTTTTTATAGTTTTAAGGCCATTGATTAAATGGACCATGTGACATTGGTAATCGGTATTACAGTCTGAAGGTCATTCAAGTATTAATAACAAAAATGGATATTCTTTACCAAAGAAACGTGAACAAAAGAGCAAAGAAAGTCTGTCTGGTACAGAAACTTCATTTTAATTATTTGTCCTTTAATAAGCTTACAAAATGTAATTACAATTACAGATGTCACGTGGTTGTCACGTTAATCCTCAACTTTAATCGTCAATTTATAAAAGTATACTCTCTGCTATATTTAATTTTTTAAAGTTTGAAGTCATTGTAGGCGAAGTTTAATTTCCTAATAACGTTTAACCTTCACTTCTAAATATAATTCTTCAAACGCTCAAATTGATCAAATTGACAAAATTTTATCTTAAGAATAATATATATTTTTAAATGATAAATTCATTATAATCTTTATTTTTTACTCTATAAATTCAGAATTGCAGTAATTATTTAGGCAATTAAAATTTTTTGTTATTTGAAATATTTTTTATTCGTTGTATACAAATATTTGCGAACTGTAATTCAAAATAGAAAATTACAATATTTCTGATTGTTCTTAATGTAAATAACTCGACCCGATAAGAATTTATTTTTACACATGTTATATAGATCTCGACATAATTTCCAATTAAGTAAAGCACTTTTAATCACAATAAATTTTATTTTAGTCTACAGTTTCTAAAAACTTTAACAGTTTTTCCTACTGATCAAAACTCACTCTCATAATAACAATGAATTTTTGCATATAATCTCATATGTAGAAGAATCTATTTAATGTCCTTTCTTCATTCTAATTAAGGAGGTTTGACCGTGATTAGGAAGTCCTTGGAAAAATTAATTAATCACCACTTCAAAAACCTTTAATGCTGTTATTCAATACATAATATTCGAGAAAAATGTTTATTTCACCGGAAAAAAATTTGAAAATATAAAAAATGTCTTTTCTAGTAAGAATGAGTGTGGGTCAAAGTTCATTGCAGATTTTTCCAAGTTTACTCTTAAAAAATGATCAGATTTAAGAAAATGATGGCTCATTATCTTTTCTAAACAATTTTAAAAGATTCCACCGTCTTAACTTTTCAAATTAATCGCTCATTTTCTAACCATAATTATTTGTTTATAAAATTTATTTGATTTTTAAATATTTCTGATTAGTAGTTAGAAAATGAGAGATTAGTTGAAAAATCTAAGATGAAGTCTCAGAATTGTTTAATGAAAATGAGCCATTATTTCTTAAAATCTGGTCATTTTTAAAAAGAAAACTTGGAAAAAACTGCATTGAACTTTGACCTCTAGTAATTGTTATTAAAAAAGACATTTATTAAATTTTTTATTTTTTCCCGATTAAATGAACATTTTTCTCTTAGAATATGTATTAAATAAGAACTGAAAGAGTTTTTAAAGTGGTAATTAATTAAGTTTTTCAATGGCTTTATAGCCACGTTCAAATCTCCTGAATTGGTTACTTCTTCGAAAAAAAACAAGAATCATTCGTGTTCATTTTCGTCGTTGAAGTAGAGCGAAACTATAGAATGTTTTTTGCAAAATGCCCACCACCAACGAAAACCAGAGAGTCCTGTGAACATAAAATTAGGATCTCGTTCTCGTCTGATTTTTTCTACAAAATTGAGTATTGTATTTAGGGACTTTTTCGTCCTGCGATTGTAAGGGTGGATGCTAGTGTCGCAACAGAACTCGAGGACAGCTGACTCTTCGCTGGGATCGAGACCAGCTTCCTCGAGGACCATCATTCTTTTTGATTTTCCAAGGATGTTGTCGTAGAGAGTGCCTTTGGGAATTCCATATTTGGCAGAGGCTTGAGTGAAGCGCATTTTCTGAGTGACCACAGCCTCGATCGCCTCCTGGAGGTCGTGCCTTGTCCAGGTCGGTGCCTTCAGCTTCAGCAGGTTTGAATAGTCAGCTAGAAATCAGCAGATACCTACTAGGTCGAGTTTCCAATGATCTTTACATTTTTTGCGCATTTCTCGAATAGAACCCCAAACATTTCAAGTCCAGGGTAAAGAAGTGCTTTTAATTTATTTATTGAAATATTTCATATTAATTGTCAAATAAAATAGGTTCTTTTGGAAATTCTAGAAAATTATATTTTTTTAATTAGGTACTTTTATGTTAGATGAAAACTTATTTGGTTTGAATGAATATTCTAATTCACTAAGAAGAATATTAGTTTGAATAAAGAAAAAGTTTTTTTGTCCTCATTATACCGAAAGTTAGCCTTGTCGGTGTCGTTTAGCGCGCGGAAAGTTGATTTTCCCGCACTAGGGCGGTAAAATTTTAAGTGTGGAAAATTAAAACAAACTTTAAATTTTACTGCACTAGTGCGGAAAAATTAACTTTCCGCAGGTAAAACGACACTGATTCGGATAACTAACGCTCTTGCGTTAAAATATGCTTTTCTGCACTTGATATGAAATATACTATTATGAACTCAAGAATATGAGGTTTGAACAAATATGTTTTTAATTTAAACAAATTATTTGTCTCAATCAAGTATGTGGGTATTTTTCATATTTCAAAATCAAGATCATTTTTCAATAATTGAAACAAAAACTTTGTTCCGTTTAAGAATATACATTCAAAACAATTTTTTGTTTCAATGAAACAAACAGTTTTCTCTATGTTTTAATATGAAAATTTGAGTTTATTAAAATTTTTGCTTTGAATTTTAGATTTCTTTTACTATCGATGCTAATTTTATTTCACAAAATACACATAGAATTTCATTTCTTTAGTTTCCAATAAATAAATTTCTGTACAAAATACTAAAGGGCGAAATTTGTGAAATTTTTGCCAATTGAGGAAATAAGTTATTTTTACTCATAAACTTGTTTTCTTGAATTGGCTTTAACTATAAATTACATAATGACAAAAATTTGATTTTTCAGACATTTAAGAATAATAAGTGTATTTCTGGATACCAAGATATTTAAGATGATCACTAACACGTCAATAAACTGTTCCAAAATTACGTAATTTGAAAAATATCATGCTCATAAATAAAAAATATTGTTCTTTTCTCATAATATACTCTTTGAATTTTCCAATCTGTCAACATCCTAACTTTATGAGATCTAATTGAAAATTCTTGGAGCTTTGCAGTTTTACTAAATTGGCTTATTTGGAAACTAGAGGGTAATTTCGAAAGTTAATGATTTAAAAAGTCAAATATATTTCTGAATCTTATTTGTAAAAAATATTTCAAAATGTTGAAAAATTCAATTTCTTTAAAAATTCTTCTAGCTTTGCAATTTTCCTAAATTGGCTCATTTAGAAACTAGAGGGTAATTTTGGATGTTAATGATTTAAAAAGTTAAATATATTTCTGAATCATATTTGTAAAAAATATTCCAAAATGTTGAAAAATTCAATTTATTGACCAACTCTAATACAATAATCATGAAAAACAAAAATATTGTATTTACCTTGGTAATCAGCTTTGCGAAACAATTTATTAAAAAAAGTTAAATGATTAAATCGCCAGTGAATTGAAGCATCACCAGTCTCTTTCCTTCAAAATTTTTAATGTTTTATACAGAAAAATATCTATTTGTATTAAAGTTGTGAAAATGTTCAAATTAAATTAATTAAAGATTTTTAAGATTATTCCGATTTTTTTTATAAATGTAGAAAAACGACCCATAATCTTTCGAAAATTTGTATTTGAGTATAAATCTTGAATTTAATAGAAAACAACAAATAGTAAATTTCTTGGAAATCTTAATAAACACGAATGTATTAAAATAAATTGAAGCATTTTAGTGGAATTATATTGAGGGAGTCTTTGCTTTTTTGTTTTTAATTTAAGGGCCACGAAGGTGTGGAGAAAGTTCATGTTGCGTGTTGTACCGAGAGCCCCACCGCTGTCGCACCTACGGAGTAATTAACGCCGCTTATATACGTCGCGATTTATGCTTTGACGCGCGTTACAACGCTTTAAAGCCTGGTTTCCAACGGCCAAAGTATCGGCTTACGACCCATGTATTACCCACGATTAGCTGACACGAGAGAGTACGGCTTTTTCTTCGATACTCAATGCTTTTTGCTCTCCCTTGCATGTTATTCCTTTTATAATTCTTTCATATCATGGAAATTATACTACTCTTTCGTTTAAACTCCAAGAAACTCTAAAAGAAAAAATAAGGTGGAATAAATTAAAGTGAAATAAAATATCTACTACTAAATTAAATAAGATACCAAAAAATAATCAAAATATAATCCTTGTGAAACTTTTTTATTAAAAATTTCTTAAGTTTTAATTTTTTAATTTACACATTCTGTTGCTTAATAATTTTTTAATTCTCAGATCTTCAAAAATTTTCATAATTCTTTAAGCTAATTTCCACAATTTTGAAATTGTATGGCTTTTGAATAATTTAATTATTTATTTCTTATAGTTTTGAAATTCTTTAATCATCTTCAAATTTTATATACGTACTTAGAAAGTATTTTAAAGAAAATTGGAAACATAAAAAGTAAAAATTAGAAGTTTACTGAAGAGTGGAATTTGAAAATTAGAAAGATTTAATTTATTAAATGTAAAATTGGATAAATTGAATCACTTGTCCTGGAAAATTAGAATTTGTAAAAATAAAATTTTTAATTATTTCCATTCTGTGAAGTACAAATGTTAGATTTGCAAATTTTGTAACTTTTGGAATATTCTTTAAAAAAAAAAAATCAAGTTCCCATAATTTCAAAATTCTTCACAAATTACGGCAACGCTAGGCAGAATTAAAATTCTAATTGAAAAATAAAAAATGTATTTCATATCAAATAAAACTTTTATTTGTATATTAACCAAGAAAAAATCAAAATTTCAATCAATTTGATGCCCAATATGGTCATATATGGCACATTTTGGTGATTGTTATTTTCTTGAATATCTTTTACAATTTAATAGTATATGATACTTTGAGAAACAACAAATTTTATTAATTTCAGCTTTCAACATGTTTATGTCCAAAATAAATAAACTTGTGTTTTAAGATTTGAAAAATGCTAAAAAAATAAAAACAGACGTAAATAGACAAAATTTTATATATTTCGAACACAATGCCCTTAAATCGCATGCCCTTCAAGCAAATTTTTTAAAGAAAATATGACAAGCATGAATGCATTCTAATAAAGGTTTTCCAGGGAGAAATTAATTAAAATATGTTTTTCTACACCTTTAAAATATCATTTTTAAAACTATGCTTGTTGAAAAACATGTGCCATTTGGAAAAACTGAATTTTTTTTTCAGAATGAAGTTGAGAAGAAGGTTAATAAAGTTTTTGATAGATTAATTTTTTAAATATAAGTTTAACGATTTTAAATATTAAAAATAACTAAATTTCAAGCAAAATTTGCGGGTTTGACAAAAATACGATTTTAACATATATTAAGGGGGGGGGGATTCCATGTAGCGAATTCAAAAAATCGATTTTTTTTTTTGGCTTAAACGATAGTTTGGCGTCCCAAAAACATACAGTGAAAATCCCAGAGCCTTAGCTGAATTTACTTTTTTCCAACAATTTTCACTATATCAATCTTTAAACGCGTTTTTCTCAGTTTTACATGTTTCAAAATTGCCCGATTCATAGCTCAAAAAGTATTTGAACGATCGACTTGAACTCGCGTATACAAATTGCTGAAATGTGCCATTTGTCGGTGAACTACTCCAAATAAAAAAAATAAATTGTTTCTTTTTTTATAAATTGTTTTAAAAATTCTTTTTTAAACAAATTTTGTGAAATATTAATATTTTTCGAAATTTTTTTGTTTTACTGACTAACTAAGGATCTAAATTTTAAAAAACGTTTTGATTTTATGTTTCAGACGCCTGTGTGAGGAGCTAGAAATCGGGCAAATTGACCTATCGAATTTGGGCATATTGGAAATCCGCCCTTATAAATCAAAATACTATTGATCTATCAGGCTGAAAGAAATTTCTTTTATACTTCAAGAGTACTTTAATAAACCACTAAAGTATTGGAAAGATTCGTTATTTTTTTCATCTCCAAAACAATCTCCCAAAATACCCTAATTTTCGGACTGTTACACGGGATTCCCCCATTAAATATTTGTTTGGTAGAAAAGCGGTAAATAAAATTTTAATTTGGTCAATACTTATACAAATAAATTTGTATTAGATTTGAATAAGAATTTCCTCTGAGTGAAGGAAAACACTTTCTTTAAGAACTTTTCTTTATCGTTTAACTCGAATTAAACATTGAATGGATATTTGCTGAACCTTAAAAGAAGATGAGTGGTTCGTAGTAAGAAATGATTATCCTGCAAGAATTCTGCAAACGTCTCTGTGCCTTTTCTTGTTCTCCCTCTTTCGTTTCCTTTTTGAATGGCGTGTTCAAAGCACAAATCGCGAGTATTGTTATCGGTGGCTATTAACTCTCCACATAGTTTTCTACGTTAATGTTAAACGCATTCCTGTCTTTTATCGTGGCACCAAGAATAATAAAGTCGTGTCCCGTTACCCGTAGCGTATCCGAAAATTATAATTATAATTACAATTGAGCTATAATCCTTCTCAAGTATTAGTTCAGTTTTAAATTAATCTTTAAAACCCTGTCAAATCTTAAAGGTATATAAAAATTACTTAAAGATGGGTTTTGTAGGTATTATTAGGTATTATTTGAAAATATAGAATATAAAGGGGACGTAAATGTGTGAAATAATAAAAAAGAGTAGTTATACGTCGTAAATGTTCATGTCAAATTCCTCGGTTTTAATTTCCGCTGGTTTTACGAGCTCGGAAATCGAATCAACCCACTGGAAATTCGAGAATGAACGTTGTAAAAGTATTTAAAACTCACCTGCTATACTGGAGGTGGAGGCACCGAGCCAAGCGTGGGACGATTCCAACAACTTGGCCTGAAACAGAAAAATAATTTCTTATTAGATGAGTAACTTTTTCCAAAAATGTACAATCACATTATTTCTTTTTATTATAAATTTATCTGACAATGTTAACACTAAAGAGTATTTATAATTCACTTTTAAGGTAGTTGCCTCGCTGCAAAATAGGTCGTGGAAAAAATAATTAATTATACTTTCAGGAATTGCAATATTACAGTTTTTTGTAACCTGTTTTCACCTATTTTGCATTTTGTTCAGCTTTTTTTAATTGATAAAGAAACATTTTATAAAAAATTTCAATTTAATTTATTTGTCACTTTTTCTGTTTTAATTATTTTTTTTAAAATTAACTTTCAACAAATTCAATCAATTTTTAACGAAGTTTTATAATTTTCAATAAAATTAAAGAATTTTCCACAAATAAAAATGATAATAATAATAGTAACAAAAGAGCTTTATTAAGTTACTGAATAAAAAAAAAAATATTTACATAACAGAATTCCATTCATTAATTTTTTGTAAAATTATAAAATTTCATGGAAAATTCATTAAATTTGGTAAAAATTCGTCAATTGTTTTAAAAATCCATTCACAATGATGGAAGTTCGATAATTTTGTTAGAAATTACATTTTTTTTAATTCATCAATTTTTTAGAAAATTATAAAGTTGCACGAAAAATTCATTAATTTTCATGAAACTTCGTTAATTGTTTTGAAAAGTCATTGAATTGTTGAAAATTCTATTATTTTGTTGGGAATTATGTATAATATTGTTAGATATTCAATTATTTTTTTAGAATTCTATAATTTCATTCATAATTCTATAGAATTTCAATCAAATTAGTGATTGATTTGAGACGATTCCAGAAAAATTCGACATTTTTTCGTAACACGGTAAGATGAGTTCAAAATCAAATGTCGGTCAAGAATCTCAAATATAAAACGTTTTTTATTTTAGATTCTCGATCTCCATTTAATTTTTAACTTATTAGACCATGTTACGAAAAAACTGTTGAATTTTTCTCGAATGGTCTCAAATAAATCACTTAATGAAATTTTTTAAATTATGTGTTTAAAATTTATCAATTATGTTTGAAATGTATTATTTTCGTTGCAAATTCATTAATTTTTATGAAAACTCTATACTTGCGTCGGATATTCATTATTTTTATTGAAAATTCATTGATTTTATAGAAAATAGCATAATTTTGTAGAAAAGTATACAATTTCAATTTGAATTCTTAAATTTTAATGACATTTTTTTAGTGTCTCTTGAATTGCATATTTATTAATTTTATAGAAAAAATACTGTCACCTATTTTTAAAAAAAAGTTCTTTTAATGCCTAAAATCATAGAAAATAATTCTTTTTTATTAAAATATCCAAACAAATAACTATATTTGGCATTGATCTAATTAATTTCAATAATTAGAGTTAATAAAGTTAGAAAAAGTAAACTTATATTTATTGAAATTCCATAAATTCTGAAAAATTTGTTTCAGCAATGTCAGTAAAAGTTTAATAAAGAATAAAAATTTTAAAATAAATAAAGCAACTACCTTAAAAAAGAAATTCTCCATCTACTTTCTACAATCTCGTCTAAATATTAATATATATGATTCGTAGTTTTAAATTTGATAAAAGAGTTTGCTTCTCTTCACAAGCAAAAACTATTTTTGTTATCCCACAAACTTTTCTCGCAATACATTCAGACAAACTTTCTACTGAATGCGGTATAAAAATATGTACTGCGAAATTACTTCGCAATAACACAGCAATTCAAAACTTTAACTCACGTGAGGAAACTAAAGTTTCAAACTAGTTCCACTCTAAAGAGTTCTATTGGAACTTTTAACTTGAAGGTTCTTCAGATCGATTCAATAAAGACCCAAAAATATATTTTCGAATATATAAATACCTTATCTAATATTTATTTATAACTCAATAAATCCTGGAATACGAAATTCGAAATTCTGCTTCCCGCGAGACTTAAGTGCGCTTTACTTTGGTAATATAGAAAAGCCGAAAGCAACCCAACGACAACTTTGCTAATATGCGAGCTTTTCGAGAAGAGAAGGACCTGCTAGGCCGTTCAAAAGCGAAAGACACACTCAAAGTTAGCTCATTTCAAAAGTTTTTTCCCTGTGCACATTTTTTCGCTTACAATCCTGTTTCAGGAACTTTGCATCCTCCCCCCTCCCCTCCTTATCCCCTACCAAAACGACTTTTCAAATTAATTTTTAAGGGTTTCATCCGCGAGACTCGTTACCGTTGCTAAAATTGTGCCTCGTTTATTTTCGCTTTCTTCAGTATCCCTCCCACTCTTCACCCTTCACTCCTTATTTTTGTTTCTACTCAGATGCAACTCCGTATGAAATTTACTTTTCTCTTTCACATCTGCCTGCTCTATTTCTCGTTCAGTGCCTTTTGGCGAACGTAGGTATTTGCCGAGGTAGCGCAATAATCTCGATGTACCTTGCAACTTGCGAGAATGCACTTTTATTTGCTTCCAATTGTCAATATTTGCTGTTGCGAGGGCGAAAATAATAATAGAGCAGGGACATATTTTATAACAACTCGATTGAAGTTCTTTCTCTATTGTTGTCTGATTTCTTATCGTTTTTTAGAGCAAGTTTTTCGGTCTGATCTGATCAAACTCGTACGGTTGAGTTAACCAAGGCTTTTGGTTGAACAATTTCATAACTTTATATAAAATGTTTCGTTGATTTTGCTAATTTTTTATCAAATTTTTATAAATGTGTCTTGCTTCTCTGTTTTTCTGTAGATAGGATAATTTTTAAAAAGATTATTGGATTGGATTGCGCTTTAGCACATTTTTTTTAGAGCATAAAAAGAAAATATGAGTTCGTTAAATAGGACATATTTGAGAATAAAACACGAAAAATTAAAGCCATTTTTAACTTTATGAAAACAATTTTTTTGAGGAGAATAAATATTTTAGGATAGTTTTTAAATAGTTTTCAGAAAGCTCTACAAATTACTAGGGATATAAAAATTGTGCGGGCGCATAATCGAATAATTTCATGAAATTGCTGAAAATTTATTTTATTAATAAATTTTATTTTTAACCCAACTTTCTTTCTTATCGCTTCTTACCAAATTTTAAAACATTATGCGATTCTAATAAATCATGAATCATTTTTTCAGAGAAAACATTTCTCACAACTTCACCGTTTCTGATTTTTAAAAATAAATTCTTTAATGGCCGAAACCATTAAAAAAACATTTTCGAAAACGAAATTTTTATAAACAAATTGCTGAATTTTATAATAATTTATTCATTTTCAAAAATTGGAAATGGTCAAGTCGTAGGGAATCTTTTTCTTGAAAAAGTGATTTGTAATTTATTAAAATCGCATAATTTTTTAAAATTTGGTAAGAAGCGATAAGAAAAAAAGTTGGGGCAAATATAAAATTTATTAATAAAATTATTTTTCTGTGTTTCAAATTTTTTTCTTGTAAAATAATCTTTTCTCTTCCAAAATAGCCATTCAATAATAATATTGCTATTCTTGAAAGCAAAATTATCTATTTTTGCCTGAGGTCTAATTTTTGTGGATCAACTACCTTAATTATGCGCACCAAACCACAAATTTTATGGATGAACAAAAAGTGTTTTTTTCATGATCTTGAACAATTTAATGAAATTATTCCATTTAAAAAAAAGTGACTGGAGCGTTTGGTCCTGCGATGATTATGGAGGGGGGTAAGGCCCTCAACAAACCCGCGTGGGTCAAAAATGACCCACGTGGTACTTATAATGTTAGGGGGATCCGCCACCTTTAATATTTTTATTTTTTGAGTTTAAATCTTCCATATAATTTTTTTCATGTTTAGTACCTTTATTTAGAAAACTTTTGGTGTTTCATTTTAAATTCCAGCACCTTTATGTATTTTTAAACTAAACATTTTGCGTTTTTTGGGCATTTTTTTGACATCTTTTTACTTTGATTTTTTGTTTTTTAACCAATTTTCATGATTCTTTTTTTATTTTGTTCCTTACAATGTGTAGCAATTTTTTGGTTATGGGAAATAAGGTAACATGACTGAAAAAATTTTTACAAATAAAATAGAATAAAATTATCTCAAAATATAAAAAAAAAATTTTGTCGTTATTTTTTTAGCTAGAGTGTTTTTCATACCCAAAAATATTAATAATATAACAAAGAATAAGAACTTTAGATTCAATTCAAACATGTGTTGCAACAAACACGGAAAATCATAACTCAGAAAAGTATAGAGAATAAAAAAAATGTGTCTTCCCAAAAAACGGAAAAAGAAAAAACTGGATAATAACATTTATACAAAAAGTCGTAATTTTAATCAAGATTTGAATAAATCACTGATGAGGGCTCCCATCAGAGCCGAAACGTCTGATTATGTAAAACTCTGAGTTTTTATCAACCTTGGACCCTAAAGCCAATTACCAATATCAACATATATCTTCAATAAAAAAATAACATTTTTGGAAAATTTTGGAAAATGAAAAAATCGACTTTTTTTCTCCCTTAAAAGGTGCCTTAACATCTTAAAAATGACGTGGAAAAACTTTGTAGGCGGGGAGAATATGAAAGTACCCGAATTTCGAGTTTTGTGGCAGACCCTCTCGATTCTCTCTGTATATAAGAATTATTTTTACTTTTTTACTATCGAAAACTTTAAACGCATTCTTCTCGAAATCGCATTTTTCAAACTGGGCGGACTCGTAAATCAAACAAATCTTCACCAATCGACTTGAAAATTTAACCGTATATTCAAAATTAGATACTCTATAGAACTAAGTAGAATTTTTAAAATTATTTTTCATAGTTTTTTTGTTATAAAAAACTTTCTGACGATTTTTTCTTGAAATTAAATTTTTTTTTAAATCACGCCATTTTTGCAAAAAAAAAGATCAAAAAATTCCAACAATGTTCTATAGTTGTTCTTATATGTAATCGAACAAATTTTGTTTTTTTATTTCAAGTTAAAAATTCCAGGAGTAGCTGGTCCGACCCTTCATCCTTTTAAAAAAAAGACGTCGTCGAAGAAATATCGTACAGCCGCCATTTTGGATTAAATTATTTTCTCAAAGTTTATTAGTTGTACAATAAAAGCCTGCTCACAGAATTTTGATTTATTCCATCATTTTCCTAAAAATAATTCCCAAAATATGCCTACTTTTTCACACTCTGACCACTTAATTTCTTTTTGAAAATAAAATCATAAACAATTTAATAATTTTTTGAAAAGCCCTTAGCGTTTTGAGAAAGTAAAAATGGATTTAATTCCATTCCAAAAATTTTGTTGTCCGAATAATAATTAAATTCTAAAACCAAACCAAAATAATTTTGTTGATTCAACCAAATCCTTTTTTGAGTGTTTGTATATAATTAGAATTATAGTCGATTATTCTCGAGGTCAAAGTTTTGAAAATTCAAGTGACTTTAATTTTTTCCTTATTATACTTAAAGTTGAAAATTCTGATAGAATAAACATTTTTTTGAAAATTTAATTATTTACAATTCAAAATGTTTATATTTTGGAATACATATTGTATGAATTAAAAATGCATTTTTCACTTGAAGATTTCATTTTTCTTAAAAGTCTATTATTATCCTCCCTCATTAGTATTTTGTGAAATCCTCTAAATATTCTATTTTTAAAAATTGTTTGAAATTACCATAATTTAAACACTTTTGCCTTAAATAATTAAATAATTTTCTTCATCTTTCAAACCTCTAAAGATTTTAAATTTAAATTCTTTCAAAAGATTTATCAATTTCTAAAAATAATTTGAAACCTGTTAAAATTCATGAAAAATTTCAAAATTTTTAGTACTGTTTTATATTTAAATTGTATAGAATCTCGAGGTGTATTTTAAATTTTTTACAATTTTTTGAAATCATGTCGAGTCGTTTATGAATAATTTAGTTTATTTTAAGATAAATTCAGAGCAGACACTATTTATTATAATACTGATATCAAAAAAATTATTAGCTAATTTCCGGAGTTGAATATCTTCCAATGTGATATAAATTTCAATATCTAAAAGACTCCTCTTATCAAGAATATATTTACCAAATTCAACATAATCAATTTAATTATACGTTCTAGTTTACTTTAACTTGACTTCGTTACAAAAATAATTAAATTTCACTGTTTTTCTTTATTCTTTTTTTATTTCCAAGGCCCCAAAGTTTCTGTATAACTTCAAATTCTCTCTAAATTAATTTGAGATTGAAATAAAAAGTATGTTTAATCTTTTAACTTCTTCAAAGAATTATTTTTCTTTAGAAGTTAAAGTGTCATTTTTTTGAGAGATTATGTATGGAGATGAATAAGGAAAAAAACGTATCACGAAATACGGAGGAGGGCGACTGTAACTGCTACAAAGTACACAGATTATTTTTTTTCATATAATTTGGCCCACCCTCCCAGTCACGCTCAAGCGGCGTTTGCATAACCGCCTTTTTTCGCGATAAATATTTCAGCGAGCGAAAATTCTTCGTGCTAGTTCTAAGTTAGACTTTGCCCATAATATATTGCCAACTTAAGTATAAGTCTTACTTTGTCGAGGAGTTGGAGCAGTTATTTGCACGATGCTCGGAACTGTTTCCTGGGTGTGTACTATGTATACATGTATATATTTCTACATTTATATACGATCAAGTTCAATCGAGTTCAAAAACTTGTTCTAGCTACAACTTTCTAACTATTTAGAAAAGTCTCGATTAATTATTATTAACTTTTACTGTCGCACTCTTAGGAACAAATTATTTTTAGAATTACCTAATCAGACTCTAACAACGGGAGCAGTACTACGCCTGTACTGTAATAATACGGGAATGATAACGCCTTTTCAGTACTGGATGGTCAATACTGGTTAACGCGGACTTGAACCGCAGTACCTGTACCAGTCAGTACTGGCACGCCAGGACGGTTCAAGTACTTAGAATTCAGTATTCTCTATCAGTACTGGATTGTCAGTACTGGAATAATACGGGGATGATAACACTTTCTTAGTACTGGCTGAGTACTATCTGTCAGTACCAGTCAGTACTGGGCTTATACGGGCAAAACATTACTGGCTAAACAGTACTTGAAACGTACTGACAAGCCCAGTACTGGCTTGTCAGTACATTTTAAAAACTGGTTAGCCAGTAATGGGCTTGGTCGGACTTTCACAATGGGCGCGGCACTACGTCCGTACTGTCGGATACGCGTCTGGTACTGGAAATCAGTACTGGCACATGTACAGGCATATTCCGGGAGCGGTAACGCTTTACCAGTATTGGCTCGGCACTGCCTGCGAGTACCAATCAGTACTGGGCTTATACGCGCAAGACATTACTGGCTAACCAGTACTTGATCCCAGTACTGTCTTGTCAGTACATTTCAAATACTGGTTAGCCAGTAACGGGCTCGGTCGGACTTTCACAATAGGCGCGGCACTACGTCTGTACTGTCGAATACGGGTGTGGTACTGGCAATCAGTACTGGCGCATGTACAGGCAAATTCTGGGAATGATAAAGCTTTACCAGTATTGGCTGGATACTGCCTGCCATTACCAATCAGTACTGGGCTCATACGGACATGACATTACTGGCTAACCAGTACTTGAAACGTACTGACAAACCCAGTACTGGTATAGTACGGATCACTATAACTCGGTATTGTATAAATAATAAATGAAAAAATATCAAAATATTCAACTTATTTATATCAATTTTTTTTCCACTTAAGTTTTCGTGGAATTTCCATTATAAAAATTGTTCTGCTTACGAGATTCGAACCCACAACCTATCTAACGACGCACCCTACGACCTACAACTAACTCATGATAACCGCTCGACCACGCCTATTTCAACCAAACTGAGTACTTCAATCAAATTTCGAAAAATAATTACTTGAAGATGATCAAATCGAATGGAATAGAAAATGAATAATTTAATACTATTATTGATTATCATTTCAGAATATTGAAATTTTATTTTAATAAAAATTGAGAATATGATAATTTTCAAATGAAAATACATTTAGGATTGGTTTTTAGAGAATCGAAGAAATCAAATGGAATCTTCCTCAGGGTATAATTTTCCTATAATAAAATAAAGTACCTATCAATCAAATCACAAAATGTAGAAGGTAGATACAATGTAATATGAAACTAGAGTTATAATTTTTTGACGAAGAGAGAGAGAGAGAAGTTGTAAATGAAAGGACAAGAAAGATGAAGATAGGGGGTTCCGTTGGTCCCTTGCAATTTTCTCGTCAATGCACACGTCAGCTCGAACCTCATGTAACAATAAGGGATATATTCTCGACATAAAGGGACATGAAACAATGAATAATGCACATCATACTACGTCCCATGATATATACTTTCTAGTCGGAATTGCAACTAAAGCTTGGGATGCTAGAGAATTCTTCGTGCGTGTGCCAATAATTTTGATTTATTAATAAACATTTATCTTTCGAAATGAATTGCCACTTATAAAATGAACAAGAGTACGATTTTTCATTCCTGCCTCGCGGAAAAATTTTTCGCAGAAAGTTTCGATTCAAATTTATTGGTTGAATCCACCAAATAAATTTGTTTCGTTTGAGTCAAAAGAAATATTTGACAGCATCAAACATATGTTTGGTAGGATCAAAAAATATTTGGTAGAATCAATTTTCAATCAAAAAATTGTATCGGGTCATCAAAACATTTTTTACGAATAATATTAAAATTCTAGGTTTAAACCAAACAGATTTAACCAAATGTATACTTTTTTAATTTTTTCTTAAAATCATTAAAATCTTTTACAATTTTGTTAAACACTTTAAATAGCTCAAAGTCTTTAGAATCCTTCATTATTTTATATGTTTATCAGACCCAGATGCATTCTATCAAATTGTTTTTTAAACATAAAGAAGAAAAAAAGGTACGAAATGTGCAGTGACTTCTCTGAAAAATAATTAATGTCACGATTAGTGCTCAGAAAACACAAGCGTGTTTTTTGCAGCGAGCTTGAGGCGCGTTTGTATGAAAATTAACACGTGTGGTTGAAATCCAAGCACCATATTTTTATTTGCTCTCTGCATTTCGTTATGTTTCAGCTATTCCTAAAGTGTCTTAATTTTTATAATAACAAGTTGAAATTTTTTACCTTATCATAACATGAAAGTCAATAAAATTTTTCATCTAATGAGCATAAGTTAGAGACAAGATGTTAATTTTATAAAAATATATTTCAAAAAACGTCAAATTTCAATAATTCTGAAAAATATTAACAACTCTGAAATTAATTAAGATTTTAAAAAGTTTTTGGTCTCATTTAAATGGTAGGTTTTCATAGTATTTTGCTAACTAATTAAGATATTTTCATATTTTTTTCCTGGATTCTACCCGGGGTCAAACATGATACAAAAAGGTTGTAAAATTTAAAAAAATTTAAAAACCAATAAAATTTAAGAATATCTATAAAAATGGTAATATTTTGGACTTTTTAAATTGATTTATAGATTACTGTCTTTATTTGAAATTTTACGACTTCTTTGTACCATGCTTGACCCCAGGATAGAATTTGTTTTTATTTTTAATTCGAATCAGATGTTTCAAAAGAAAGTGGCCATTTTCAACCACGTAGCCTTATGAAAAACATATTATAAAGAATTTATTCTATTTTTTGACGTTGAAAATGAAATGAAATGATATAATATAGCTGAAATAAAGATGTGAAAATCTGGAAGTAACCTGTGTGGGTTTTGTAATTGTAATGACATAGTAGAAATAAGCTTAAGAAAGATGAATACGGAAATATGGAAACATACATATAGGTTATGTATCATTAAAATAATTCGTTATTATAAATCTTTTAATGTTAATTAATTGTTTTGTATAGATATTCTATAGGAAGAAATAAACTATTGTGATCAGCAATTAGAAAAAAAAATCTACTGATTATCAGTGAAATTTGACTGATTCAAATAGCTAAAAAGAGCTAAAAAAGCTAAATTGACTGATTTCATAGTGAGAAATATTTTTTTCACTGATGAATCAGTGAAAATCAACTGATTTAACAGGGAAAAATATTTTTTCACTGATGTAACAGTGAAAAGGCAAATCACTGATTCATTCAGTGACAATTTGACTGATTCAGACTTAAAGAGTAGATTGTAGTCAGGGTGCACGTCATTTTCATTTCGTCCGACATTTTCAATTTGCGATGTTGCCTATTTCATTAGGCATTTTGAGTTTAGACAATACTTGATCCAACGATATCAATATCCTAAAGCTGGACATACACGTAGCTGGTTTAAATAGACGGTTGGCTGTATTATGAATTCATTGCACTATTTTAAGTAAATTCTATGTGCCATTCAATGATATTATGAATTTGAATAATTTAAGCAAATAATCATTTGTCTCAATTAGTGACATACAAAATAAAGCTAATTGCAGTATTGCGATAGACTTAATGCAAAGGGAATTTGCAGTCATTTTAGTAAATATGATACGTAAATCAAATATTTTACTTCTTCTACTCATTTGTTTCTTATATGTATTTTATTGAAATAATACTAATTTTTTTCCGTGTACTTAGATCAAGTACACACTTATTCAGTATAATTAATTTTTCATAATCTAAAAAAGTTTTAGTTTACCGATACTAATATTTTCAAATATTTTAAGAAGTCAAGAATACTTGATACCCAATTAAGAAGGTTTGAATAAAATAAAATTCAATTTTCTTAATCAAATTCCGAAATGACATTAATGCGCAGAAAATTGGAATATGTTTCCACCTTTTTGAATTCCTTTCTTTTTACAACTATGCCCGTGCAGAAATTTTGGTGGGGCGCCGATCGGGCCCCGATAGGGTAATCTGTCTAGCGCCAGACCAGTAAAGAAACGCCCTAGCCGATCGGGCCTGTAAAATGGGGGCCCGATCTGGTCCAGATATGGCCCCTTCTAATTTTGTATTACTACAAATAGTAAAATTTAAAATGTTTTCGTTTAATAACAAGAAATAGTTGGTTCAAAAAAATTTATTTCTTAAATTCAGATTAATAGTGATGAAAAAGTAACTTCTGAATATAAAAATAAGTTACATTATTAATACCATGTGGCCGCCTGCGGCCACATGTGGAAAATCCGATCGGGCCCGGATCGGAACTTGGAAACAAGTTGGGCAATTTCTGCACGGGTGGCGTTATCTTCTTGAATTCTTTTAAATCCCATAAAATGGAACACAGAACTAATCAAGTTTAATGCAAAAAAATTATTTTCAAAGTTGCTTTTATTCTTAATTCGAATAAGCTATTTCAAAAGAAAATGGCCATTTTCAACCACGTGACCTTATAAAAAACATATAATGCATTTATTCTATTTTTTGAGCTTGAAAATGAAATCTGAAAATTTGTTAGAAAGCCATGAGGGAGGAGACTGAAAAATATGATGGGCTCTTTAATTTTTGGAATCATACACGCACGGATGAGTTAATTTAGTCGGCCATGTCATAAAAGCTTTTCCCGTTTTCGTTCCTTTCCCCCTCTTTAACCCTTTTCTCTCGTATTCTGGATATATTTCTCTCTTGCACATACACACTCTCTTTTCCTCTCTCACTTTCTCGTACAGACGCTAATTTAGACGAATTTCATTAGAACAAACGAACTTTGCTAATCCGCGGTAATCTGATTAGAAATTTGCTGGCGCATCGTAGCGCGCGAAACTTCCAGTCCGGGCTCGTCGCTGTTGACTGAAATCCCCGTGCCTATATTTTGCCCTATCCTTGCCGGCAAATATTTGCTGGAATTAGCCTGCAGACGACTCCGTAAATCCGAGCAAAAGGGTCCACCGCTTTCCATGAGAATGCGCCTCAACAGATCCTCCCAGATTCTCTGACAAACTCGACTTACACACATCTTTCATTTTCGTACCTAAGAATTGATATTGTGTCTAAATAAATTTTAAAACCTGGTAGAAAGTGATTTGTAAATTTGAAAGTATTGGTAAAATTGAAATTATAACTTATTTTTTATATTTTTAAATTATAATTTATATAATTATATTTTTTAAATTAATCAATTGATATCATTTGAGATCTGGGATTTTCAAGATATCTTAAAATGTGTCTAAGATATTTGGATTAAGAATCTAGATGTATTGAACTCTATTAATTTTTATTAAGTATTTTTTAAAAAGTTTTATTTTGGAGGTTCAGTTTTAGCTATTTACTCAATTTAATTTGACTGATTAATCATTGTTTTTGACTTAATAAACGGATTTAATAGCCAGAAATGAGTCACTAAATTAAATTAGTTTAAAAAATAGGGATTAAAATTGAGAACGAACTGTACATTCTAAAAGTTAAATTTTTATATTCTGGATATTGAAAAAAGATATGAAAATTTGATATACTTTTTACGTCCTTGATAGTGAAAGTTAACATCTAAATTGTATGTCTTAACATCTTGATAATTGATTTTAGTATCTTACATTGTGGAAATAGTTTCTTTGATATACGGTAAAAGAAAAAATTTCTTTGAATTAAAGAAAGTTTTGTTAATTCAAAAAAATGTTCTTTGATCCAGAGAAATAGAATTGTTTGCATTAAAGAAAATTTTTTTGAATCCACAAAACTTTATTTAATTCAAAGGAATTTTTCTTTGACCGTGTATTAAAGAAGTGTTTCTTTGATTCAAAGAAACTGTTTTCTCCTCGGTTTTCTCAGTGTAAATTGTCAGGCTATAGTAAAATGTTCGAAGATTTGACCAGTGATATGTGTTTTTTAGTGCTTTCTTTATTTCGATCTATAGATTTTTTACTAATTTTATTCAGTGATTATATTCTAGTTATTGAATTAGATTCATTGTAAAATTAACTAATTAAATAACTAAGATGGGTCACTAAATAAAATTAGTAAAGAAACCTACTGATTAAAATGAAGAAAGTAGGTTAAACTCATCTTGAGAATTTCTTAAAAGTTCTTCAAATCTTTGGATTATATAAAAGTTTCATAAAATTATATATTATTTCATATAATTGTTATTTTAGTATTTGAAAACACTCATCGAATAAAGCATTTTATTATTTTTCTCACCTAAAAAAAGTTCAAGTATCTCTAAATCTATGAAGAATTCCTTAATTTTGTCAAATTATTGAAAATATTTGTAATCTTCGGAAATCTTTTAAAATATATTATTTGCTCCCAATATAAATGAAGAATCCTTCCCCTTTAGTTTTTGTTGGAATTTGTTTTTACGAAAAATCAATGATGATGAATACTGAGGGATATTTTCACAAATTGAAAAATCATTTTTGAAAAATAGTGTATGACGAAATCCCATATACAACGTAACCCTCAAATCGAGAGGAAACATCTCAAGTTTTTCACACTGGAAAACAAAGTGAGTCCTCGGGCGTAGTCTTCGTCGCGAAACTTTAACTATTTTGCCGAGAAATCCATAGATGAAACAAGCCAACCAAACTTTCCAGCTCAAATAAAAGTTTATTCTCGAGAAGATTTTCTACCTTTGCTTCATGTCTTTGATTTCCATCCCGCAACATCACGTCGGTCCAAATAAATATTTTTCCAAACTAACTGAACTTGTTTCCATTTCTATTTTTTTTTCGCAATATCAATAAAATATGCCATTTAAATTGCAAAATAATGATAAAGCATGCAAAATAATAAAGGATAGATATTGTCACTAGATATTTGAAATCTGTGAAAATAAGAATACTTTTAAATGCGTAAAATACCCTTGAATGTGTAAAACAGATTGTTGCAATATTATGTCTTTTTTTGTTGGAATCTAAGAATCTAAAATTTTAAATAGTTATCGGATTGAAACTGACTTTGCTACATTTTATTAGAAACTAAAAATTAAGACAAATTTGTTAACTAGACATTTGCGTAAATAATTTTAAAAATTAGATAATTTTCGAAATTTTGGAAAGCTACTTTTTGAAAAATATGATAACTTTCTATATCTCGATTCCTGGAAGTACTCGAAGAACTCTACTAATTATCGTAAAAACAAATTTGAATCCAAAACAACTAAAAAAGTTATATAATTAAAAAAACTTGAAAAAAAATCAAATCGACTAAGAAAAATGGCCAAATTTTCATCCCATACCTATTTTATCTTACAAACGTGATATTCAGAAAGTTAATTTGTTTCATGAAAACAAAAATATTAAGTTTTGATACAATTTGGTTTAATCAAAAAAATATTTAATTGATACTCTCTAAATCTGAATCAGTCAAATTTTCACTGATTGAATCAGTGATACTTTCCATTGAAGTAATCAAAGAAATTTGACTGATTCACAGTGACCTCATTTTAGCTATTCGAATCGGTCAAATTTCACTGATAATGAGTAGATTTGGACTGATTCCGATTTAGAGAGCACAACAAAATTTTATTTGACACAACCGAAGGTTTCCATTCATTCAACAAAATGGTTTGGTAAGATCAAGTACATTTTTGTTCAGTATAATTAATTTTTCATAATCTAAAAAAATTTTAGTTTACTGATGCTAATGTTTTTAAATATTTTAAGAAGTCAAGAATACTTGATACTTGTTTGAATTTCTTTCTATTTACAACTATGGCGCTATCTTTTTGAATTATTTTGAATGCCATGAAATGAAACACAGAACTAAACAGGTTTAATGCAAAATAATTGTTTCATATATTTCATAACTTCGATTCCTTTGAATCCCTTTAGTAGGATTTAAATTGAATGCTTTTAACTCAATCAAATTCTATACGTGATTTCGAAAAGTAATTCATTTTAATTCCAATTTTGGATATTCGATTGATCTCTTCTGAATTCTCATGAATCAGAGTAATATTTTGTCTTAACTTTAATAGATTTTAAAATATTTTCTAAAATAAAATAAAGTAAATAAAAATATGAATATTTTAAAAACCTATTCACGAAATTAATGAAGTAGAAAAATAATATGACCAAAAATGTCGAAAATAATAAAATGTGATAAAATAAAAATTAATCAATACAGTATAATTTCCATATATTAATAAGAAAAAGTTTCATCATTTATTTCAACTACAAGGAAAATTAATCATTCAAAATAATGATTGATTAATAGTTAACAAGTATTAATCATTAAATAATAAATTATTATTACGTATTATTGATAGATAATACAATAATAACATTAAAAAATTAAAAAGTAATTAATGCCAATAATAATTATCAATAATTTAACTACACATTTTGGTCAAAATAAAGAAGCAATGTAGACAATTAATATAATAATTTAATTTAATTATTAATTATTAAAATCCTCTGGATACACAGAGAGAAATTTTAGGTTTCACTGACCAAAGTTTTTTTGTTAAAATCGTCTTTACAAAAATGTTAAAGTTCTCATGACAATCGTGGTAGTGGCTGTCATACATTGGAAAAGTGTTTACTTCAACTGCAAGGAACGTTACTGAGACCACGATTCTGGTACTTGAAATACCATAGCGCTGCGGTTATAGGAACCAAAGTTCATCGTAAAGCCGCGCATAGAGTTTAGTTGAAATGACTAAGTCTACGGACAGTAAATACCCAGCCAAAATTATTTTTGAGGTTATAGGTATGGTTCTCTTAGTTATCAAAATACAAATTCAATTTGATTAGAAAAAATAAAGTTTTACCGAAAAGATCTAAGAAAAATAATCCGGTATAATGATATTTATGATAACTTTCGTCGATTAAGTTAAAAAATTGTCACTTTTTTCATCACCATAAACTTTTTTTGACTGACTATAGTTTTGACAAAATACGACGAGACAGCAAAATTGGAACGCATTGCATTGTCCCCGAACAAAATCGTTTATCATTTAGAAAGAATTGTCAAACTATATTTATAATAGAATTATTTACCTGATAATGCTTGGCACGGTGAAATATAGTCCAGGAATCGAGAACGAGAATTGGCAGGATTCAACTTAGGCTGCATATCTTTTTGGAAGTAACTACTTTAATAGTTGTCACGACAGGCTTACCTCGTTGTAAAAAATGAAAGTTATACTTGATTTGTCTAGCGCAACAGCGAACGCTGCGGTTGTAGTAACCAAAGGAGCTTGGCAGTACACATAAAGAAAATGTACGTGTACTAACCGTTGGGGTACGTATAAAGCTCATTCTAATCATCAACTTTGGTCACAACAACCGAATGCACAAAAAAGTTCAAATTACTGTCATGATAACTATAAAAGTAGTAGCTTCTCTCAACTTTTTTGGTCAAGGCAACTACTGTACAAAAAATTTATGTGCTATGTGCACAGGAACCAAAGCCGATTTCTCTCAGTGTACCGAGTGAAAAATTTGACACAATTTTACATTAAAAAAACAAGATCCTGGGGTCATCAGAGACCCCACCAGGTATTCGGAGTGTTAAGAAAGGTTGAATGTTCTTTTTCTTGAATTCCTTGTTAAGGAGTTAAAAACGAATTTCAAACATATCTAATGATCACACAAAAATGAGCGTAAAGTGCGACCTTTAAATATTTCGGAGCGCAAAGCGCCACGAGTAGATTGCGTGCCCCCTCTCCCTCCCATCACCACCAGAAGAAAACTGGGCAAATTTTTTTTTTTAATTTGAATTAAACTAAATAACTTCCCTGAATAAAATATGTCTCATGGAAGAATAAAATATAAATTCGTACCATGGAACTTGAGATTATTTCGGAGAAAAGTTGTCGCGGAAGGAAACACGAGGAGAGCATCTCTTGTAAAAAATTCAGGGCCGACGAGCGTGGCGGGTAATTTGAAGGCTGTTAATAGTGGGGAATGGTGATGCCTTGGATGGGCGTTTGGGCAAGGGAGGCTGTGTAATGTATATATTGCTCGTGTGGTGCTGACCATATTTAATTCAGTGCCTAACATGGACGCCCCTGTATGCAAGCTAGCCACTATCCAGTCGACTCCTGGTTCACGTCGAAACAAATTGAGACACAGACTGCACTGAATACTCCGTCAAGCTTTACTCCATCATGGCCCTCTGCCCATCTTTTTGTATCTTAAGAAACCGTCTCTTTCAGACAATTTTCTATCTCTGAACTTTCTTACGTGTACTTTTTACCAAAAAAAAAAAAAACAAACGCCTTGCTCAATGGATGAAATTTTTGAAAGAACTCTCTGAGTATTAATTTTTTAGAAGTAAATGCTGAGAAAAAAGGGAAGAGTCCATTTGCAATTCACCTTACACAATTCAGGTTGTGTATCACTTATCGATTTCTGCATTACCGATATTTTTTGCTTGTAAATGCAATTCCATGCGAAATGAAATCGAACTGAAAATTTGTGAAATTGAATAATAAATATTAAAGTGGGACTCTCTGCTTCTAAATTTTTATAAATACAAAGAAACCTTCTTTAAATTTTATTTAAATAGATTCCACTCCGCTGGCTATTCGGCCGGCAATCGAAAGGTCCTGGGCTCGGTACCCAGCGGAGTGGAAGCGTTCCTTTTTTCACAGAATTTTTTTTTCTAGATATATTTAAAATTCTATCTAGTTTTAAATGATTTTAAGTTTATTTTAAATCAGAGGTTGATAAGGTCGATAAAGTAGAGTTCAGCTATCACATTGAGTGATAACAATCTTCTAACAATTGACATATTCGACTGAAATTTTTTGAAAATATTTGTATACTTTAATTTAAAATAAATTAAAATTTGTGATGATATCTCCAGAAATTGAAGTTTGTAAAATATAGAGAAATTATCTAAGGCGTTTTTTTGGAAACATTAGACCCCCTACCCTGCATGTAAAGCTTTTTCTATAGTTTTAATGAAAAATTTCTCAGTGATTATCACTTACAAGTTGATTGCAGTGATTCAGTAACAAAATATTTCATTATTTTACACTGCAATTTGACTAATAACTATCAGTAATCTTCTACTTATTCATTTCGTAATCAAATGGTAAATAAATAAACTTGTTGAAATTGAACTATTTCTAAATAATATCACATTATTTCAACAAATATTTTTCAATTAACTCAAATTTAAAGAGTACAATCAGATTGAATGATTATATTTTATTTAATTTATTTGAGCTTGCGTTAACTTCTTTTATTTTTAAAAAATTACGATAAATTTAAATTAAGGGGTTTCATCACCTTTGAGCCTCCAAAAATAGTGTCATTTTTATGATTTGTTTTCAGGCAGATAACAAAACGTAAAGCATTTAAAATTTATAGAGTTTATCAACTAATATATGAACTTTATAAAAAAAAAATTTGTTAAGAAATACAAAATGGCGGCTGAGTATTGCTGTTTACAAAAAAAAATTTTTTTCAGAGGTCGTTCGCGGCAAGAAATTCTAAAAATTGAGACTTGCACCTGGAACAAAAAAACAATTTTTTTCCTAATGTTTATAAAATTGCCTAGTCCCGTACCCAAGAAAAAAAAAGCATTTTAGCAAAAATGGTGAGCATTTGAATGCAACACTCGATTTTCGCCCAAAAAGCGACTTTAATTTGTTAGAAAAATAAACAATTATCAACCAATTTTAAAAATCGTAGATACTCCACTAGATAATTAAGTTGAAGTAAAAAAAGATCTATAAATACTACAATTAATTAAAATTAGTTAAAATTGCTTATAAATTAATTTCAATTTAATGAAAGACAGTTATGTAAAGTTTTACCAACAACAGACAGTAAGTGCCTGATTTAACATCAATTTCCTCAAATACTGAATCGAATAAAAAAAAATATGAAAAGATCTAATGTAATTTCAGCACTAACTCTATTATTAAAGCGATTGGTTGAACATCATACAACCACGTGATGTTGATAAGCTGCAATCACATTAAATAATAAACCGAGTTAATTATTGTTACAAACTGTACACATCCTGTCGTTTTATGTGTGTGTAAAGGAAGTGAATCTCGACGCAAGTTTGCACTGATATTTTATTCAATGCGGTCTAATGTTTAAACTATCCCAGTGATACTGAATCGCGCGTGCGTACGTACACCGACGTTTGAATAAATAGATTTATTTATTTACATTAAATTTATGTCGACGTGAGTGCGCGCTCACCCAGAATCGAATTGTTTCGCGTTTACACAGACTGCATAATGTTGACGTTTTCTCTTATTGGTTACTAATTATCGCTTAACGAATCTCTCATCAATTCCCCCATTTTTTCCTTTCTTTTTTTAGACAACACGGAAAAAAACTGTTGAATTTACTGAATTCATAACAGCATAGAATTTTTTTAAATTTAACAAATATTTCAGTACGATTTACCGCTTTTTTGTAAGTATAACAGATTTATCGATGGATATTACAGAAATGCCTATTGAGTTTTAATTTTCAAGGAATTTTTGTAAATTTAAGAGGAATATATCTGTAAACTGTAAAAATTTTTTTTGGAATTTCACAATACCGTGACGGGAGTTTATTACCAAAACGTAATGTAATCTTACAATAGATGATGTATTCTAATTCTGAAAAATTACTTTATTTCAGTATCGTAATTTTACTTTACAATACCTCTAATGTAAGTTTGCATTAAATTTTGGCAATAAAATTCCATTAAAGTATTTTAAAATTACAAACACTTCGAAAATTTAGTATTTATCGACAAATCCCTTATGCTTACAAAAAAGCGGTAAATTGTACTAAAATATCTGTTCAATTTATAGAAATTTTATGCTGTCACTATTTTAACTTCTAGACTAAGTAATTGTAATAGATATTTTTTCTCGCTGAAATTTGGAACACTGATTCCCAATCAAATTCTTTATTAGTTTTCGCTTTGTCTTACCTCAGCGAGTTTTGTATTTAATGAAATAATTCTAAGGTAAATTAAAGTTTAGATTGAATTTATACCACTAGTCGCTTTGAATGTTAAGCTTTGAAGCGCTACTGCTTTAATTGACGCATTGGAATCGCTTCAGTATTTCATTCTCTGGATGCATTCATCTAACAGTCAAACACATTTGTTCAAATAGAAATGCCAGTCGGAAATTAAGCTGATTATACTGATCGAACTGCTAATTTCGTTATTTGATTTATTTCAATTTGCCCAGACTAAATTCTTAGTTTTTTTAGTTCTTCTGACCTTCTATACGTTTCTATTCGCTAATTTTCATTCATTCTTTCTCCCGAGACAACTTCAATATAAACAATATTATATTTATTAA
The DNA here is from genome assembly GCA_030998225.1 of Diplolepis rosae. Lineage (NCBI taxonomy): Eukaryota > Metazoa > Arthropoda > Insecta > Hymenoptera > Diplolepididae > Diplolepis > Diplolepis rosae. The sequence continues at coordinate 10,806,337 of JAPYXD010000701.1, forward strand.
TAACAATCCACTTTGATATTAACGTCGAGAGCTTTAATTATCTGCATAAAGTAAATTTAATGCGGTCACCTAAATAAATTTTAGTGCAAACATAAATTAAATTTTGCACTTGTATTGCACATTCATAAATGTAGTAAATTCAATAAAGAGATACTTCTACAGAATCAACTTATATGAACATTATTAATTCAATATAAGTATTATAAACAATTAGAGGGACTTTTGTTTGAACTACACAGAAAAAAAAATTAGCTACCCCGTGTATAAGCGCATAAGTCTGCCCTTCTCTAATGGGCTACTTTATATCACACCCAAAAAGAAGCCCATTTTTGGACTTCATTCAAAACTTTTTTTTCTGTGTAGACCCAGAAAAAAGTTATATTTTAATTTAAGAAATCGTTTTTTTAACTTCATTTTATTACCATGAACGAAGGACATTTTTTCTTTAAATTAAGGCCATGGATCAACCAGATCACGTGACCAAATTCCTGTAAATGTTCGTGTAAGATAACTTTTTATTTTAAAAAATGTGTTCCTGAAAATTTGTAAAATACTAGAGAACACGATAGAGAACGTCTCTCAACTTCGTTTGAGTGAAAATTTTGCAAAAAATTTTACAGTTAATTGTAATTGTCGATAAGTTTTCGAATTTTTTTCAAAATTTCTAATAAAAATAAGTTAAAAGACGATCTTTATCGTCACGTGGTCCGATTGATCCATGGCCTTAAAGAATCAATCGGACCACGTGACTAAATTATACATTTATTCGTTCATGCAAGATAATTTTTTTAATTTACAAAGTATCTTTCTGAAAATTTGGTAATCGTAATAAAAGACAACAAGGCACGCCTTTTAACTTCTTTTTATTAAAAATTTTGAAAAAAATTCGAAAACTTATCGACAATTACAGTTAAGTGTAAAAATTTTTGCAAAATTTTCACTTTACGTATTTACTATGCGACTGCGTATACATTCATTTCTTTAATTCTAAGGAAAAAAATAATCAAGATATTTCTTTAAATCAAAGAAACTCTGTTTTGACCGTATAACAATCCACAAATTTGTTTGATTCAAAGAAATGAGAAATTTTTTTCTGGGAGTAACATTATAATTGCAAATTAGAATAAAATAAAAATTTCATGTGTTTAGTTTAATTAGTAGTAACTATTAATTAAGTGAGAGTGAAAATGTCTAGATATTGGAGGAGTAAGTTTCGTTTATCATATTTTTGTTTACCCCAGTGCATTGTGGTTGGATGACTCTACAGGTGGCTCTGTGGCAGGCAGGTGAGCAGCGTTTTTCTAACGAGGAACAAAGATAGAAGATAACCACCTGATTTACCTACCGATAAGGTCCTGCCAATCTGATCGTGACTCGACACAGGTTTTTTGTCCAATCCCGGTAATAAAGTCAGGAGGTTTTCATTAATTAAAACTTTCTCCACTATCTCGATACGAAAATAGTCAATATTTGATTAATTATTAACTGAAAACCTCATTATTTATGTACAGTAATTGAATTAAGAGAACTCAAGATATTACGTTCATAATAAGATTAAATTATGCATTAACATCGATACACATTTTTTCTAAGTATACGAAATTATTAGACATAATTTTCATCGGAACACGGAGAAAAAAATCTCTTAGATTCACTGAGTCTATAAGTTAAGATATAAACAGTATAAAATTTATTTAAATTAAACAGCTATTCTATTACAATTCACCGCTTTTTTGTAAACATAAGAGATTTATTGATAAATAGTAGAGAAATTCCTGCTAAATTTAGAGAATAAGTGATTTTCTTCAAAATGTTAATTCAACAGACATTTCTTTAATATTTATCGATAAATCTGTTATTTTTAGAAAAAAGAGGTGAACTGTACTAAAATATTATGTATATTTAAAATAAAAGCATTTTTTGTATTTTTAAAAAAAACTTTATGAAAAAATCAAAAATTCCAATACTGGTTTCTGATAGTGCTCATAAATCTCTACTAATTATCCCGATAACATTTTTCGATTAAACTAAAATTAGGAAAGTTACAGTATGTTAAAACTTGAAAAACGTCAATAAATATAAATTCCATTTTTCAGTTAAATTATACGAAATACGAAAAAGAAGTTACGATACAAAATTGTTTACTACAGAAATATCGACAAGTTTGAATAGCAACATTTTTTCATAAGATGTATATTTTTCTTTTTTTATTTAAAAATATGATTAAAATAAAAAATTCCATTATTTAAACAAAAAATACGTGAGATACGAAAAAAACGTTGAGGTGGAAAATTATCTGCCTAAATGAGGTCTATAAATTCTCAATAGAACATTTTTTCAAAAGATGTATATTTTATGTTTTGGTTTTAAAAAAACACTATTGAAAATCAAAAACTCCAATTTTTCAAAATACGTAAGATACAAAATAAGCGTTAAAATAAAAAATCGTTTGCTTAAAAACAGTCTACGAATTCTTTTCCTTTTTACGATATTTGCAAGATACATTTTTTTTAATCATGTAAATTATTAGGAAGTTACAGAAATGATAGAGCCTTAAGGAAATTGAATTTCCTTTTTCATTTGAAATCAAAAAATTTAGTAACTTTGTGAAAATGTAATTCACATCTACAATATTATAAAATTGACTTGAGCTTCAGTATCAAATTACAAGAAATAAATTTATATTTATGCGAAGAATATAAGAGATTTTGATAATTTATTATGTGACGGAATTGTAACAAAATTAAAAGGAACAGGTGAGGGAAAATCCTAGTCTCTAAATCTGAATCAGTCGAATTTTCACTGATTGAATCAGTAATTTGCCTTTTCACTGATTCATCAGTGAAAAAATATTTTTCACTGACAAATCAGTTAATTTTCACTGCTTGAATCAGTGAATAAAGTATTTTTCACTGTTAAATCAGTTTATTTCCACTGAAGTAATAAGTGAAATTTGACTGATTTACAGTAACCTCTTTTTAGCTATTTGAATCAGTCAAATTTCACTGATAATCAGTAGATTTTGACTGATTCAGATTTAGAGAGATACGTTAATTCTTCTATCAATTACATAATGAATTTCCTTTCGACTAAAAGCAAGTGCACAAGATAATTTATAAATTTGAATATGTGCCTGTTTGCATTTCAGCTATTCGTGTAAGAGTCTTGTGTTAGTTTCTAGGAGCTGTTGGAAGTGTGTTTTCAATTTCGGAACTTACAGTTTGGATTAAGTCTGATTTAAACCATTTATGAGTTTAAGGAATATTTATAAACAGACAATCCTATTCTTTTCAAGGATTGAATTAAATAATATTTTTAATCTGACAAGATGAAGTAGTTTATAATATTTCCAATCCCAAATAAGGATATGTGCCAGGAAAAATTAAATATGAAGAGAAAATTAGCACAGATAACTGAAAATACTTCAATCAGCGCCATTAATAAATAGCGGTTTTAAAATAAAATTAATGCAACTAGGTTAGGGCACTTGATAAAAAATTCATTACTTCGCTGAAAATATTATTACTCGAATCGATTGTAAAGGTCAACAATGCAATAATAGGTGAATAAGTGGGCTAATTAAAAATTTATAGGTATCAAACTAAATTCAATTAATTAAATTTGATTTTAGATCAATTTAAGGCAGTTCATCCACTCTCTATATCTAAATTAGTCAAATTTTCACTGATTGAATCAGTGATTTGCCTTTCACTGATTCATCAGTGGAAACAATGTTTTCACTGTTAAATCAGTTACTTTACACTGTTTAATCAGTGAAAAAAATATTTTCCACTGTTAATTTAGTTACTTTCCATTGAAGTATTCAGAGAAATTTTACTGATTCACAGTAACCTCTTTTTAGCTATTTTAATCGGTGAAATTTCACTGATAATCAAGAGATTTTGATTGATTCAGATTTAGAGAACACGAAAATTAGAGCTTAGGAAAAAATATATAATTTTGCTTTCAAGAATAGCAATATTATTATTGAAGGGTTAATTCGAAAGAGAAAAGATATATTCAGTTCATTTATTCGAATTCATTTTAATCTTAAATGGGATTTATACCTGCATTCAAGGACAATTGACGTATATAAAAATGTACTGAGACCATATTTTTTTGAAATTAAAAAATAGATTTCTTTGAATTTGAAAATGTTTCACGATTTTAAAAAGTTATCTTTTACGTGAACAAATTTTTTTCGTCGAATTGAAGAAAATTTCTTTGAATCAAGAGAACTTTCTTTATTTATATCCGTGGCACAAGTTTCGGATTGAAATTCAATCAGAGCTGTTTCAAACCGTTCCGAATCATTCAGAAAAACGTTTACAATCTCGTTTAATGTGAATGGATTGAAAATCAATCCGACCCAATTGAACTTTCAATCCGATCATTCCTAACTCAGATTGATACTGATTAAAAACTTGGTTTGGATTCATTCGGATTAAATCAAATTTATTTAAAACCGTTTTGCACCAATAAAGACTCAAAAAGTTGTTCGCATTATTTCGAAAACAGATTTCGGAATAGCTTGGATTCGAGTGGATTAAATTCCTCTCCGAAATTTCTGTATATATACACCCTCACTCAGAATTGAAATTCGTTCGACAATGATTCAATTAAATCAAGCAAAACTGTATATCAATGCATTTAATCAATTAACTCAACAAAATTTTTGTTTCACCAATCAAACTTTTTTCCGAGAGTACACACTATTAACAATTTTATTAAATATAATAGACTTTAATATATAAGTGCTAAATTAAATTCAATAGGTTTGTATAAAAATTTTTCTAAATCATTTCAGTCGATTATGTCGATAATTAGAAGAGTGTATCATTCACCATGATAACCGAACTCTACCATATCGACCCTATCAACCTGTGATTTATAATTAACGTCATTTAAGACCAGATGGAATTTTCAATATATATTTGAACAATTTTTTCTGTGAAAAAAGGAAATTTTTACATTTCATACATTCGACCGGCAATCGAAAGGTCCTGGGCTCGATACCCAGCGGAGTAGAAGCGTTCCTTTTTTCACAGAAAAAATTGTTCAAATTCAATAGGTTTGAATATTATGAAAAATGAATATAGATCCATATTAAATTTAAAGAATTTAAAATCTTTCTGTGGAAAAAAGACGCTTACGACTGCGCTGGGATTCGAGCCCAGGCCCTTCGAACTTCCCTAATTGAAAAACAATTCAAGTTGATAACTTTTCAATAAAAATATATTAAAATTAACAAACATTATTAAAATATACACACATGAGTATTAAAATTCAAATAAAAGTTTTTATTCCTTAAGATGCACGAACACCAGTCAAAAATATAATAGAATCAGTAAAAATGTTATTGACTTATATTGTATTGAGGTAAAAGGCATTCTAATTAATTTCAATTTTTTTTATAACCCGGCGGCTCACAAGGATGTTTTAAAATTTAATCCTTGTCCGGCATTGCGAACATCGATCCTTTTTAGCTTTACTACATAAGAAATGGATTATCCTCTGAATAATGTTTCGTTCCGTTGCAGTAAGCTGTGATACAATGGAAAACATACGTGGAGGCTTTATTTGAGTACATATATATATATATGTGTGTGTGTGGATGCTTAAACAGATCATGGCAAGGGCGAGCTCCACGTTCTGAAAGGACAGAAATAGGGTTCTAAAGGCTTGTTCTTTCGAGTAAGTGAGAGAAAATTACACCCTGGTTAGGTTATCCTGCATGTGGATTTAGTTTGAGGTTAGTTCAGTGTTAATTCGCAAGTGTGTTGATAGACTATTGAACTATGTATTAGAGCCGTGTATATACCACAAAAATATATCGCTGTTTGTACAAGATTTACTATTGGCTTGCTAAATTCAAAATTATTTATAAATGAACTTTCCACACACCATAATACAAGAAGATTTTTTACTTATGTTATTGAGAATATAAATTGTGCATAAATTCTGAATGAATGAATACAACTCAAAGAGACAGTGAACATACTCTCTAAATCTGAATCAGTCAAATTTTCACAGATGGAACCAGTAATTTGCATTTTCACTGATTCATCAGTGAAAAAAATATTTTTCACTGTCAAATCAGATAATTTTAACTGATTGAATCAGTGGAAAAAATATTTTTCACTGTTAAATCAGTTGATTTTCACTAAAGTAATCAGTGAAATTTGACTTATTTACAGTAACCTCTTTTTAGCTATTTAAAAATCAGTCAAATTTCACTGATAATCAGTAGATTTTGACTGATTCAGATTTAGAGAGTAATTTCTAAATTGAAACTCAATTATTTAAGGAGCGTAAAATAAAAATTTTTATAGTACTCTCTAAGTTTGAATCAGTAAAATTCACTACAAAATAGTGCATATTGATTGGCAGTTATACCATTACATATTTGAAGTGATATACTTATAACTGCTAATCAGTGTATATGCACTATTCTGCAGTGAATTTTACTAATTTAGAGTTAGAAAGTGCGAAGTATAAAATAAATTTCCTTCAAAGAATAAATATAAGTGCTTTTATTTATATCAGTTGGGGTTTTTCTTCGAAAAAATTTATTATTAAAGAAAATATTTTATTTTGACACGAGACTTGCGTTTTGCGTTCGATTTTCTGTATACATTTCTGTAACTTTCTAATAATTTACATGATTACAAAATTTATTTTCCTTCAAATATCTCTGGAAGGAAAAACAATCGTAGCGTTTAATTAAGTAAACGATTTTGCAATTCAACGCTTATTTTGTATCTTACATATTTTGGTTAAAAATGGAATTTTTGATTTCCAATATATAAAATCAAAACAGAAAATATACATTTTGTCGATAAATATCCTACTGAGAATTTGTAGACCTCATTTAGGCAACTAATTTTTCATCTCAGCGTTTTTTTCGTATCTCCAATATTTTGTTTAAATAATGGAATTTTAAATTTTTTAATCGTATTTTTGGAAAATGAAACGAAAAAAATATACGTTTTATCAGAAACTGTGTCAGACAAGATTTGTAGACTTTATTGATAGAAACAATTTTGCATTCTTACTTTTTTTTTGTATTTCATACATTATGGTTAAAAAATTGAATTTTTGATTTTCAATACTTTAAATTAAAAAGAAAAATTAATAGTTTTCTAATTTTAGTTTAATCGAAAAATATTATGAGGATGATTAGTAGATTAGCAGATTTTACTTTCATAAAAACCGTTTTTCTGACTTAGGGGTTTCAAAACGTAAAGATTTTAATAAAAACTTCTCATTTATAGTGAGAATATAAAAATAGAATTTGCATTTTTTTTTGCTTGCGACTAATTAGTACTAAAACCCTGATTTTTAAGCTAGAAGAAAGTCAATTTTTTATAAAATCTGGCAATTTCAACCAGTGAAAAAATATCATTTGGACTTTGATCTCAAATAAACAGAAGAGAATTTTTTTTTCTCGAAATGATTTAAAATCTCTTTTATCCTGGCCCCTAGTCAAAGTTGAATAATGACGCATGCACGATGAATCAGGTGCCATTTACCTTTAAATTCTATTTTCAGCAGACAGTCACGAGATTCAATATACACTGAAAAGATTTTTCGAAATTAAAAAATGCACTAATAATTGAATATTAATGAACTAATTGGACAGTAAAATTTTTCTTGAAAAATTGACATGAGATTTAAAAATAGCATTTCTCGTATTAGTTACAATAAATTAGGTTTTATCCCGTTGCACTGGTTTATCTTCGCTCAACACTTGTAGCTGGTGAGATTTGCAGAAGAAGATAGAAGAAAGAAAGAGAGGAGGAGAGAAGAGAGACCGTGAACTGAACGAACGCGAAAGCGCCACGAACGCCCGTAAACTTAAATTTACGAAGTGATATACACGCCAAACATCCGGCAGATATTTAAACTCCAGTGTTCCTAAACTTAACAACGACCACCGCTATTTCAAGATCTTTTGGTAAACTCCGTACCATCCATTAAATTTACTCAAACTTTCACAAAAATTTTTATGAATTTGCAGTAAAACGCCGAGAATGAGTTCGTTCTTTTGTAATCTGCATATGAAATCATCATCTCGAATACTCGAGATAGCATAACACTTAGTGAATTATTACCTCCAGTTCAAAATTTTATCTGTGCGATTTAAATATTACCGATAAATTCATTTATTTCGACTTGCTGTTCAATGCAACCAATAATAAAGTCATAATCTCAATCTCAAATGGAGATAACAATTTTAGAAAAGAGAAATTGCACATAGTTTTTTCTATGGCAGAACATTAAACTTCTGTTACTAATGCAATAAACTTAATGAAAGTGTAAATTACATTTAAATAAGTTTATTTGAGAGTTTGCATAAAAACATTTCTGAACTATAAAATGTAATGCCTGCAAAGTTTCTCTAATTTTCAGCTTTAACAATCGATGTTTTCCATAGTAACAAAGATTGCACAATATTCTTATGCTTTCTAAATCTGAATACGTCAAATTTTCTCTGATTGAATCATCGACTTGCCTTTTCACTGATTCATCAATGAAAAATTATTTTTCACTGTTAAATCAGTTAATTTTCACCGATGAATCAGTGAACATAATATTTTTCACTGTCAAATCAGTCGATTTTCACTGAAATAATCAGTGAAAATTGACTGATTTACAGTAATCTCTTTTTAGCTATTTGAATCAGTCAAATTTCACTGATAATCAGTAGATTTCGACTGATTTAAATTTAGAGAGTGAAAACAAGTTGAAAATATATTATAGACATTCTTAAATTTTCCAATAAATTACCATAATTTTAAGGGAAATTAAGGATATTATCTAATTATATACCCCCCACCCGTCTGCCCAACAATTAGAAAATTACTACACAGAGAAAAATGGATGTTTCGAATTAACATCTAGATATTTAACTATGGGACAGCCATCTTATATGTTTAGTTGCAATATATAGATATTCAGGAGTAATATCTAAGATGTTAAAATATGATAGAATTAATATCTTGGATATTACAGTTGAACATCTAGATAATACAATTGAACATATAAGATGGCTGTCCCATAGTTGAACATCCATTTTTCTCCGTGTAGGCTTTTACAAACATTTAATGAAATCTTAGTAAAAATGTGGAATATTCTTCAACAATATGCAAGACATTTTTTTGCGAATTCACCCCAAAAATTTTTTGAAAGCTATTTTCTACAAACTTCCCTGAATTCTTAATAACATTTTTTAGACCTACTTTTAGAGTATTTTTTAAGGAAAATTAAAGGTATCATTTAATTTTCTAATACCTCCCACACAATTAGAAAATTACTAAACTTTTAGAAACATTTAATTTGGAATATTCTCTAACAACGTGAGAGGAAATTTTTTGTGAATTCACCCCAAAAATTTTCTAGAGGCTAATTTTGATAAACTTGCCTGAATGTTCTATAAAATTTTCTAAACCTACTTGTAGAGTATTTTTTAAGGAAAATTAAAGGTATTATTTAATTTTCTAATACCCCCCCCCCCCATACAATTAGAAAATTAATAGACTTTTAGAAACATTTAATTTGGAATATTGTTTAACAACTTGCAAGGAAATTTTTTGCGAATTCACCCCAAAAAAATTTTCTGGAGACTTATTTTGACAAACTATCCTGAATTCTCTATCCACACCTACTTGTATAGTATTTTTTAATCAAAATGAAGAGTATTATCTCATTTTCTACCCCTCCCCCCACTCCCACCACAATTTGAAAATTACTATACTTTTAGAAAAATTTAAGAAAATCTTAGTGAAAATGCATTTTTCCAACAAAAATGTAGCATATTTTTTAAAAATTTGCAAGGAAACTTTTTGCAAATTCACCCTAAACATTTTCTGGAGGCTAATTTCGACAAACTTTCCTAAATTCTCTATAAAATGTTCTAAACCTACTTGTAGAGTATTTCTTATAAGAATTAGAATTTGCCCTACGATTTTTCGAAGGAAGTTTCTTAAAATCTCCCAATTTCAGGACATATCCCCAGATTACCCAAAAAATTACTGCAAGTTTGAGGAAATTCAAAGGTATTATATTGTTTTTGAGTTTCTTGATGAGATGTTGAAAATACGTTTGTAACATTGTTGAAAGTAAATGATTTTAATGAACAAATAAAAATAGAACTTTAATTAATATTATTTATTACTTTCAGGGAATTTTCAATTAATGTGAAAAATATTTTGGTAAAGGGAGATATTAATACATAATATATGTTTAATTTATTATTGATATGGATCACCATGTATGGATAATTTAATTGGAAGGTTTTAATGTAATGTACGTACGACTTCGATTAAATTAAGTTGACAAAGTGCTCGACACGATTAGATTAATATGCTCGATAAATTCGATAAAAACGAATTCGTTTCTGACTTCAAGCGAAATATACGGTTCTAATCCAATCGTGTGAAAACTCTATCATATATTCGGCTCTCGAGAAGAAAATATCAGTACATTAATGATACAATTTGGTAGTTGAGAAAAAAATCGTGCACAGACCATCGTTTATAAACTGCATTAAAAAGTATCAAAATACTGCAAGAAAATTTACAAAAAGCTTTTTATAAGAATACAAAAAGAATTCAATGACATTTGAAAAAAGTCTTGCTTTCAGTTAAAATATTGAACCAATCATCTGAAAGTTTTTATAGTTTTAAAGTAAACATATGTACGACTGAAATAAAGTCTATATTTCGACTTAAATTAAGTTTTTTATTCGTTTTTGGCTTAAATTTAGTCACAAAAATGTATTCATTTTAATTTCAGCTAACAAATTTGTAATTGCCCGAGTCTATTTTAAAACTGAAAAGTAGTTAAATGTTAAATTAGGTTCTTTCTGGTCTGGCTGTAATTACACACTAAAAACTTTTTCGGAAATTTTTCCGAAAATAATCGGACAGCTTAAAACACAAATGGGTCGTAAATTTTTTCAAAGATATAGTCGGAAATATTTCCGAGACAGAACTGGAAACAGTTCCTACTGTTTGGTTGGAGAAATATCTAGTTTATTAGGAAAAGTTGATATATTTCATAATTTAAGTGGAAAAAGATCCAAAAAAAAGTGAACGAATTTCCGTTTTTGTGGAATAATTTCCGCTTTTCATGGGAAAAATTTCCTACAACTTAGGAGATTTGTGAAATGTTTTCACCTTTTTGATATATTTCCTAATAGTTCGGAAATAAGTCCGAAAATTCGGTCAATTTTCCTCGAATCTATGAAATATTTCCACTTTCTGTAGGAAAATCTATGCTTTCTAAGGATTTAGGAAAAATTTCCTAATACATAGTAGGAAAATTTACCGATATTTTTTACAGTGCAGTTGGATTTCAGCTCTAAAATCATTTTTTCGTATTATTGAATTTAAAGATTGAAAATATTTTTATTTTTACAAGAATTTCAGCTGAGAAATTTTCTTCATTTTTAAATTGTAGTATTAATTGACACATTTATAATAAAACTCTTTATTATCACTTTACATATTCATTAACTTTTACGTGTATAACTGCCGTAATTTAATTTCTCGTGAAATTAAATGCGGAGAGATTGGTCTACATTTTTCTATTTTAGCACATAATATTTCTTCAGTTTAACGAACGTTCGTTAATATATACATTAAGGTAGAATAATTTATATCATTAGTCGGGTTTTGTATTTTAATAAAATATCCTGCTGCATAAAATAATTATTTAACTTTACTCGTGTAAGAATTAAGTTTTACTTGAAGGCAACCTCAATTTATAAAATTAAGAAAAAGATTTGAGTGAACAATTTTCACCCAGTTGACAAAAAGTCTTATATTAAATAAACATATCGACCTAGTTTCATTTTTCATTAGACTAAAATTAAATAACCCAAAATCCTGCTTTTGCAACATTTGTTTTTAATTTTCGCATCGAATAATAAGTCGATTGAGATATATTAGTCACAAAATTTATATACGAGCATAAAATAATAGAGGGAAAAAATTGAACTCTCCAGACTGTAAATTAGCCTAAAATTCAGGCTTATTTTCAGCCTCAAGATTTGATTTTAGTTTTAGTCAAGACTTTACTTGATTTAATCCCTTTTATTGACTGGAAACTTTAACGAACTGAATTTAAGTCCCAGATAAAAGTAAGACTTTCAAATTTTGTAATCCTAATCTCACTATTGATGAGATCATGATGAAAAGATTTATTAATGGAAATCATTTAATATTTTTTCTTAAATAGAATGTCCATCATACTTAATTTTAGTCATAATTTATGTATACATTTTGCATATAATTTATTAGTGAATTATAATCCTGAGTAAATTATGACAGTGACTATGCAATTACGAGCTCGGAGTCTGCCCAAATATTTCTGAAGATATTCTCGTATTACATAATGCATTTTCCAAGATATTTACATCATTCTCATCCCCTTTCCCTTATGTAACGTTTTCTATGAGAAGGCTGCATACCAATTCTTAGTATATTAAATAATCAGCACTTTGCTGACAAAATTTCGAAGGATAATTCAACTGGTTTTGAATAAGTGCTTAGATATATAATTTTATACCTGACGTAATACTAAATCTTAAGGCATTTAAAATGCATACACGGGGAAACCCAAGTTTACAATTTTTGCCAAACTACATTTCAATTTATGGAAAAACATGTCATATTGGGAATTTTTTGTAGCGAAATACTAAAATTTAGATTGCGAAAAATTTTCAGTTGGATAGGAATAATTACTATTGAACCTCGATTTTCTCTAGATTCTTAATATTTTTTAGAATTATAATTATAAAATAAAACATTTATTGCTATAAAAAGTACCTTTGTGTAACTCTACATACCAAACTCCAAAAAATTATGAACTATTTAATTGTAAATGATTGAAAAAAACGTATAAAAGAAAGAATCTTTCATATGACTCATAAATTCTATCCATTTAGTTTTTATTTATTAAATTTTAAAGTTTAGAAGATGGAAAAAGTTACTAATTTGAAAACATTAATTCTGTTATGAAAATCTTCCAATACAAGTTTTTGAATTCCTTCTAAAATTTGAAATAAAAAATCACCTAAACATCCTTGTATAGTCCTTTCCAAATACTTTTCGGGACAAGTTCCGTAAAACCACTAAATTTTAAGGGATATTCCCGAACATACTTGTAAAGTATTTTTCAAAACAATCAGAATTTTCTACAAGATTTGTAGAAAAAAGTTTCCTAAGATTCCTAAATTTTCAAACAAATTATTGTTAGTTCAAGGAAAATGATAAGTATTATTTATTTTTCTAATCTCCCCATTAGTAAATTACTAAAATTTTTGAAATATTCTTTAGTAAAAATGAATTTTAAAACAAAACGCGAAATATTCTTGAACAATTTCCAAGGGAATTTTTTGTGAATTTACCCCAAAAATTATCTAGACACTAATTTCTACAAACTTTTCTCAATTCTCTATAAATTATTACAAAACACGTTCCGATACATTTTTTTGTTTTATTGACCCACAGTAATAAATTTATGTCCTAACACATTTTTTGTACTTTTTTGTTGCTTTTATTAATGACAGTGTCGTGTTATTAGATCAGTTTCATCAATACTTCTGACCATTTAAGGCCCAAACCCTTCAGAACTGTTTTTTATTATTTTCATGGTATTCTTGACATTTTAAACTTTAAAGAAATTTATGACACTGAAGAGGGCCAATATTTATGACCAAAACGTTTGCCCTTTCTAATCTTTATGTTTTCCACCAACTAAAAAGTGGAAATAAACTGACCCTATGCCAATTTAATCATGATAAATTTTCTATAAAGTTTTCTAAACTTACTTGTAGAGTATTTCTTATATAAATTAGAATTTGGCCTGAGATTTATCGAAGAAAGTTTCTTAAAAGCCCCATATTTCAGGGTATATCCCTAGATTTTCCAAGAAATTACTGTAAGTTTAAGGACAAATGGACAAGTTGGAGATTATTTAGTATTATTGTAATGATTTAAAAATGTAAAGTTTATAAAGTACGTCACAAATTATAACAAGAATATTAAATAATCTTAATAATTTTAATAATCTTAATAAATAACTGGCTTATATCGACCCTCAATAATATTAATAGATAGATGATTTTTTACTTTGGCTTTAGGGTCCAGAAATAATGTAAACTCAGGGTTTCATTTTTTCCTCAAACGTTTCGACTCAGATTGGAGTCCTCATCAGTGAGATTTATTTCTATAAAAATACAAAGGAAAAAAAGAATAAAAAATTGCACGTGTGACGGATAAACATTGTGTTGACAAACGATATAAATGAATTGCACTTGTGAAACTATAGAATAGGTCTAACTAAATTTACGAATAAAAAATTGAAAATTGTACAAAATTTGCTATAAAAATACATAGGGAAGGGACTTAAAAAATTTGAACACGTGTGACGGATAACATTCTGATAAAATTGCACATGTAAACCATATAATTGGTCCATACTAACTAAATTCGAACAAAAATAAATAAAAAGTGTGCAGAATTTTTCTATAAAAAATGCAAAGGAAGAACCTTAAAAATTACACATGTGACGGATAGACATTGTGTTGACAACCGATATAAATGGATTGCACTTGTGAAACTATAGAATAGGTCAAACTAAATTTACGTATAAAAATTGAAAATTCTACAAAATTTGCTATAAAAATACATAGGGAAGGAACTTAAAAAATTTTACACGTGTGACGGATAACATTATGATAAAATTGCACACGTAAACCATATATTTGGTTCATACTAATTAAATTCGAAAAAAATAAAAAGTGTGCAGAATTTTTATATAAAAAATTCAAAGGAAGAACCTTAAAAATTATACATGTGACGGATAGACATTGTGTTGACAACCGATATAAATGGATTGCACTTGTGAAACTATAGAATAGGTCAAACTAAATTTACGTATAAAAATTGAAAATTGTACAAAATTTGCTATAAAAATACATAGGGAAGGAACTTAAAAAATTTTACACGTGTGACGGATAACATTATGATAAAATTGCACACGTAAACCATATATTTGGTCCATACTAATTAAATTCGAAAAAAATAAAAAGTGTGCAGAATTTTTATATAAAAAATTCAAAGGAAGAACCTTAAAAATTACACATGTGACGGATAGACATTATGGTAAAAAATGGTATGAAAGAATTGCACGTTTGAAACTATAAAATTGGTCTGAATAACTGAGTTTGCAAAAGAAAATCTGAGTCGAAACGTTTGAGGAAAAAATGAAACCCTGAGTTTACATTATTTCTGGACCCTAAAGCCAAAGTAAAAAATCATCTATCTACACGGAGAAAAAAAAACTGTTGAATCAACAGATGTCATCTGCTGGAATAGGGACAGCAGATTTTTTTTGTAATATTTACAGATTTTTCTACTGGATTCACAGATTGTTTGTAAACTCAACAGATGAACCTGTAAAATCTACAGAAATGTCTGTTAGAATAGCGGATTTCAAGAAAAATGAGAAATCCGTAATTCTAACAGACATTTCTGTAGATTTTACAGGTTCATCTGTTGAGTTTACAAACAATCTGTGAATCCAACAGAAAAATCTGTAAATATTACAAAAAAAAACTGCTGTCCCTATTCCAGCAAATGACATCTATTGATTCAACAGTTTTTTTTTCTCCGTGTATTAATCTTAATAAACTTGTCCATATATTCAAACTTTGCTAAAAGTTGAACAAACTCCTTGAATCCGAAACTGTGAAAACACACTGGTTGACCAGCGGATTTAAATGTTGACCAGTGTATTTCACTGATTAACTAGTGAGTTTCCCTGGCGGAATTAGATAAATTCCACTGATTTCTATGTGGAAGACATAACATTCGAAACTGTGATTTTTCACTCTTAATCAGTGAGTTTTTACTCATTCAGATTTAGAGAGAAGTTTCTCAATCTATTTTTCTACGTCTATTATACAATTTTACGTGTTTTATAGTTGCCCCTCCCCCTCCACCCTATTAGTAAATTACTAGACTTTTAGGAACATACATTTTAATATAATAGATTCTCAAAAGAAAAAAATGAAGTAATCTTCAACCAATTGTAGGAAATTTTCTAAAATTTTTTGAAACTTTGTAACAAAAAGTTTGAATAGGAAAACAGGTACACTGAGTACGATAAATGTGTTTTAAAAAAATGTTTGGGGATTTTAAAATGGTTTTTCTTTAAGTTTATTGTTGACTTTTGCTGAGGCCTTCTAAGTGACTTGAAATTGAATGACAAATCAGTCTGTAGTTGAAACATGCATCATAGTTAGGCAACGTATATTGATTCCTTGAAACCAGGGTTAGTTCCCCTCAAAATACAAAGATGGGACTCTCATGCATGCGCGATGCAACCCCATGCTATGCATTCGATAGGTAGGTACGTATCAAGAGGCAAGCACAGCTCGATCAATGTTTGATTGCAACGTACACGAGGGTTGCACTCCTCGTATACGTCTATCTATTGTTAGATATACTTTAAAGAAAGAGAAACTAGAAACATGTTTTCCTTACACCTCATTAATACCTGCATAAATTACAGGAGGGAGGGTGTTGAAATTATGGGTTGAAAAAATTGATTATTTCTACGGGGTTCATAAATAATCATTTGTGTGAATGATTCTCGAACAGTTCATAGAATTAATTAATCATCCAAGCGAATTTTAAAAAATTGTTATATTTTTTTAAAATCAATTCCTTTAGTATCATTTATTAATATATTAATATTAAAATTGACAATTTGTAAACTTCAGATTAATAAATGTACTTACTAAAGTTTGAAACGTTTTTTTTTCTACGGGAGGAAATTTAATTGTATTTTATGTTTTAACACGTTAGGTGTTTCAAAAAGCAGGAAAATTTTAAATCAGAGGTACTTTTCTTGTTCGATGCAAATCGGTTGAAAATCAATCTCACTCTATCCGAAACTTTAATTCGAATGAAACCGAAACCATCCGAATTTAAACCGAATTATCAATTCGAATCAGTATAATTAATTCCTATATCGGATTCATTCGGATTAAAATTTCGGTTCAGATCAACCCGAGCTGGAATGGATTCTGACTGAAAACTTGATTCGAATTTATTTTGAATGAAGTCTTGGATTGAATCGAAATAATTGTCAACCGATTTGCATCGAATAAGATTAAAAATGTTTTTCAGATGTATTTAAAATGGTTTGAAATCAGATTTCGGAATGGCTCGAATTCGCTCGGATTGAATTCCTATTCAAAAATTTCCTTAGGATGATTAATTCTCTCTTTCTGATTTTTTTTCAAAATTCCAGATCAACTAATTCATAACATTTATTTATAAAGAATTGAACATAATCTAGAATTATTTACTTAAATACACATAAGTTGAATATAATTATTCTTGAAATAAGCTAAGTTCTGAAATATTGTAACAAAATTAAAAAAAGAATCAAAGTTAAGCAAAGCAATCATCAAAATTCATTGAAAGGTAACATCATTATACTAAATTCTAAAAATCATTTGATTAACTCAAAAAATTAGCTGCTATGTGATTTGAAATTCACCTTGTTTACAAGAATTTAAGGCCACGGATCAATTGGACCACGTGACTAAATTATACATTAATTCATTAATCTAAGATAACTTTTTAAATTTACAATAAATCGACTTTTTGAAAATTCGGGAAACGTAATGAAGTACAATAAAACACGTCCGATAACTTTTTTTAGACAAAATTTTGAAACAAATTGCAAGACTTATAGACAATTATAGTTAACTGTAAAAAAATTTGCAGAATTTCAACTCAAATGAAGTTGACAGATGTTCTTTATCCTCTCCTATTATATTTTCAAAATTTTCATAAAGATATTTTGTAAAATGAAAAGGTTATCTTACATAAACTTTTACAGGAATTCGGTCACGTGGTCTGGTTGATCCATGGCTTTAAAAAATAAATTTTTACAGTATCATACAAAAATACTTAAATTTTGTTAAAAAATCCAATTTTGATGACTCTTTGCTGGAAAAGATTTTAAAATCCAAGTTGTTGATATTTTAATAAACTACTTGTATTAATTTCTATAATTTCTGACTTATTCGCTAAAATTTTGGTTTTATCTAATAGTAAAAATATTTCAATTAAAAACAAAACTCAAGTAATCCAATTATTAAAAATAATAAAATACATCCTTCACCATTGCAATTACAAAAAGACCTCCTTCAATTAGAACAAACTTTGTAAAAGTACGAGAAATAAAGTTCTCGAATATAAGAAAATTAAGTATAATTCAAATTATAAATTGAAACTAAGGTGACCTCTATGGAGAAAGCGAAAAAACGCAGATATTTGAAAACGTAATAATTAACCCGACCTTAGCATTCATAAATCTGGAGCGAATTTAATTTACTTGGCAAACCAATTCCATTAAAACCGGCCATTCGACCTGTCTGGCAGTTGATTTAATAAAAATTTGGATAGATTTCATTTATTATTTTTCCCTGACAAATCTATATGATACAATATACATATACAATATAAATTAAAAATGCTACATTCCACCCAGCAGATTTTTCATTAATAAAATAACTGTGAATAAAATATAAAAGTAGTGAAAACCAGCGGGCGCAGTTTTTAATGCATTAATTTTCCGCGTCCTCGATTTTTCTCTCTCTTCATTTTTTATTCAGCTTTTTTGTTTAAACAGCGCCGCGAGAGGGTCGTCGCAGTAAATTTCCACTATTTTCTAATTTCTTTCCGCCGATGCATGCACGACCCGGTGGTAATTCACGCACTGGGGTAGATGCAAGACACAGACGCGCACGTAAGCGTAGGTGCAAAAGCAAGCCGAGCAAACACAGTCGCGCGGGGGCGAATGCTAATATTAAAAGTAATATTTCTGGGGCCGTCCGCGGCGCGGTGGCGTCGACCACCCACCCACCCACCCCCCTCACCCTCCCACAATACCAACCCCAACCCCTAGCCGCCACAAACTCCGGCCTTCACCCCGACTCTATTTATTTTTAATATAAATTAAACAATTTATTTTCCGCTCGAGCCGAGCTCCAGGCAGGACCGAAATAGAGAAATAATGCCGCGGCGCGCAATATCGAATGAAATATCGCCCGACGCCATAACGCTCGTTCTCTGCTGCTGGTGCTACTGGCAAGGAAAATACCTAGTCGTTGTAATTTGCAATCACGTGCGGGTGTTGGGAGGCAAGGGATGAAAGAAAATAAATGAAAGGTATTAGAAAAGAAGGTCAGCTTTTCTGATTTACTTGCTTGTAAATAAAACTCTTTTCTGACTTTTTAAACTTTGATGTAGACAAATGTCGATATTTCTGTAAATATTAAAGTTGAATCAGTGAAATTTACCTGACTGGGTGAATTTTATTGATTCAATTTTCTTACATGCTAAAAAGAAAATTGGTTAAATCCGAACGCATTTGTCGAATTTCGGACTGCTTAAAATTTCATTCATAAAAAAGGAAAATATTTTCGGAATATCGGAAAAAAACTTTCTGATTTGGGCGAAAGTTATAAAAAAAGAAAATAGTTTCTTAAAGTCCGAACGACACTTTCGGAAATTCTGAAAAAGAATGTTCGTTTTTAACTTTTGTAATATGTGATTGTTAATTTCCGATATTGGGAAAATTATGTCCAAAATATAGCAAATCGGTTTCTTATTTTCGGATGCGACTAGAATACGTCTTTTGTATATTGCGAAAATGATTCTCTGATTTTCGGAACGACTTATTCAACACATTTGAAAGTCACTTCCGAATTTGCGGAATTTCGATTTCGAAGCAAAACAGAACGCGACTTACCGAAATTCAGATAATGGTTTTCTGAATTTCAGAATGTCACATTCTAAACATCTGAAAATCATATTCTACTACATTAAATTATGATTTATGTAAAGTATATAAATTAATTATTTATTTACTATCAATTAATGAAAATTCTAATTTTTTTTATATAATATCCATTTAATAATTATTTTGCTTAATGATTATATTTATTATTACTCAATACTTGTTTAAACTCTGATTTATTTTGAATTAATAATTATTTTAAAAAAATGTAACATATACGTTATCATATATTGTTACATTATATTTTTATATTATTATTTATTTATATTATTACTTTTGTTGAATTTATTAATTATAATAGATAAAATTGATTTGAGTTAAGTTAAGTCAAATTAATTTGAGTTGATTCAAATCAATTTTAGTAAATTTATAAAAAATTAATGATTGAAAATGTAAAAAGTGTTTCCCTATAATAAATTCAAATAAATGTATTAAAGAATAATTTTAATAATAATTTAATACGATGTTGTTCATAATTGGCTTTAGGGTCCAGAAATGATAATTCAGGAAGTTATATACTTTCAGACGTTTCGACTCTGATCGGAGTCCTCATCAGTGATCTTTGTTTCTAAAATATCAAAACTTTGGATAAATATTGCACGTATGAGGCCTATCTTGGAATAAACTTTGGTAATGTGAAAAAATGTGAAAATTTTTTTTTTTTAAATTGTTATTTGAGGGTCGATACAAGTCCTATTTTATGAATTTTAATAATAATAAAATATAAATAATAATTTCAATAATAATAAATTCAATGATAATAATTTCATTAAATATTGAAATTCATTTATAGATTTTAAAGAAGAATAAATTCATCAATCTGATCAGTTTTTTGTTCCGAACCAATCGAAAAAACAATTTTAATTTCGTTTGATGCAAATCAATCCGACTCAATCTGAGACTTTATCCGAATGAATTCGGATTATGGTTAATCTCAACAGAATATCCAATCCGAATCGGTACAAATCAATCCTACCATCGATTCATTTCGATTAAAAATTAGGTTCAGATCAACCCAAGCTGAAGAAATATTGGAGCCCCATGGAGATTTTCATAGTGCCCGGTTATTTCTCAGTTAGTAAACACCATATCATATTATTGAACTTGTTCCCTCTTAAGGTAGTTCGTTCACGAAAATTAGACCTCAGGCAAAAATAGATAATTTTGCTTTCAAGAATAGCAATATTATTATTGAAGGGTTAATTTGAAAGAGAAAAGATTAATTTCATGAAAAAAATTTGAAACGCAAAAAAATAATTTTACTAATAAATTTAATTTTTGCCCAAACTTATTTTCTTATCGCTTCGAGCCAAATTTTTAAAAATGATCCGATTCTAATAAATCACGGATTCTCTACAACATGACAATTTCCTATTTTTGAAATTGAATTAATTATTATTGAATACAGCAATTTGTTTATAAAAATTTTTTTTTGAAAAATTGTTTTTTTATAATTTCAGCCATTAAATAATTCATTTTTAAAAATTGGAAACGGTCAAGTTGTAGAAAATCTTTTTCCTAAAAGAATAAACCGTGATTTATTAGAAGCATCATTTTTGAAAATTTGGCTCGAAGCGATAAGAAAATAAGTTTGGGCAAAAATAAAATTTATTAATAAAATTATTTTTTTGTCTTTCAAATTTTTTTTATGAGAAGTAATCTTTTCTCTTTCAAATTAGCCCTTCAATAATAATATTGCTATTCTTGAAAGCAAAATTATCTATTTTTGCCTGAGGTCTAATTTTCGCGAACGAACTACCTTAAGCATGAAAAACCTCATTTTTAAAATTTGATGATTAAATATTTCCTGAAGACAGATGAAAATATGAAATTAAACGTTGGATATTAAAAAGAATAAAATTTGAGAGTTAGAGAGGAAGAGGAAATGGGATTGAAGCTAATTTGAAGATTTTGTTTCCCCTACAGAAATCGCTACCACGAAGACTCACCCTTAAGGTTTTCTCAGTCCCTTCTTATCCCTACCTCAGAGTCTACTCTCTCTACCTTTACAATATTCGTTTAAAGTGCAGCCAGCTTGCCTACAGGACGTTAATAAATTACGAAAGACATTTCAAATGTAGCGTAAAATGTAGGTTAGCTCATATCCCCAACCACCTCCCTCCCCTTCATCCTTAGAACTAGGAGACTGCCTATCAGCCACCCTCTCCTATATAATGCACGTAGCGCGAGAGCGAGATGAATGGCAAGATGGCGACGAATATTTCATGAGGCGTATTAATATTGCAGCATCTCATCTCACGTATGTATCGAGGTAACATAATGCAAGACTATAGATAGCTTCTTATTAAACCAAGGCGGCGCGGCGCCACGTTGAGCAACGTCCGCACTCTCTATACGTATTCCTATGACTTCTAGGCCCTCCTCTCTCTTTCATTCTTCTTGTTTGCACCTATTTTCCCATTCCATTTTCTTCTCCGCTTTACATACTTTCCCTTTGATGTGAATACTTTTAGTCTGTATTTTTGTTCACACTATATTTGGATTACGATGTATATTTTTTTCTTTATTATTTATATTTTCTTTGATGTATATATTTTATATGTGAGTCTCCCCCCCCCCCTCCTCCCACACACACACACACTTCACTCATCTAACGCAATAATCGACATAAACTTTCTTTTTGACTTATTACCAAGGCGGCACGCCAACCTACACTATCAATGATAAGAAATGTAAGTTATTTTTATTTAATACGAAACGTTATTTTTTTATTACATTCTCATCATGGATGAGAAGGTACTGGTTTTATGTGAAAAATGACTTTCGAAAATTTCATCAAATCTTTACGTTTTGAGACCCCCTGAGTCCGAAAAAAGGGTTTTTACGAAAGTGTCTGTCTGTCTGTAGGTCGTGTGCGGCATAACTCTCGATAGAATTATCAGATTGAATTGAGCTTTGGTACACTTTATCGGAGCCGAAAAAGTAAGGACAAGTTCATTAACCAGCCACATCCAATCAAAATAGAGGGATTGAGCACTACTTTTGTGTTTTTGAAAATAATTTTTTGAAAAAATCAAAAATTTTAATACTGGTTTTAGATAGTGCTCATAAATCTCTAAAAATTATCCTGATAACATTTTTTGATTAAATCAAAATTAGAAATGTTACAGCATATTCAAATTCGAAAAAAGTCAATATCAAAATTCCATTTTCCAGTTAAATTATACGAGATACGAAAAACCGTTATGATACAATATTATTTTCTACATAAAGTCCTACAAATTTGAATTGTAACATTTTTTCATAAGATGCATAAATTTTACTTTTGCCCAATTTTATTTTCTTATCGCTTCGAGTCAAATTTTTGAAAATGATGCGATTCTAATAAATTATGGTTCATTTTTTTAGAAAAAAGATTCTCCACAACTTGACCGTTTCCTATTTTTGAAATTGAATCAATTATTATCAAATACAGCAATTTGTTTATAAAAATTTTGT
Source organism: Diplolepis rosae (assembly GCA_030998225.1). Taxonomy (NCBI): domain Eukaryota; kingdom Metazoa; phylum Arthropoda; class Insecta; order Hymenoptera; family Diplolepididae; genus Diplolepis; species Diplolepis rosae. The sequence goes on from JAPYXD010000701.1 coordinate 10,829,686, forward strand.
TTTGAAAAATTGTTTTTTTATAATTTCAGCCATTAAAGAATTTATCTTCAAAAATCGGAAACGGTCAAGTTGTAGAGAATCTTTTTCCTAAAAAAATGAACCGTGATTTATTATAATCGCATCATTTTTAAAAATTTGGCTCGAAGCGATAAGAAAATAAGTTTGGGCAAAAATGAAATTTATTAATAACATTATTTTTTTGTGTTTCAAATTTTTTTCATGAAAAATAATCTTTTCTCTTTCAAATTAGCCCTTCAAAAATAATATTGCTATTCTTGAAAGCAAAATTATCTATTTTAGCCTGAGGTCTAATTTTCGTGATCGTACTACCTTAAATAAAGTCTACGATTATTTTTTCTTTTTGAGAGATTTAGAAAGAAAATAAATTACTTTAATCATGTAATTTATTAAAAAGTTACTGAAATGTATACAGAAAATCGAGCGCGAAGCGCGAGTGTCATGATGAGAATGTATTCCTTAAGGCCGATAGAGCCTTATGTAAATTGAATTTCCTGTTTCACTTAAACTGAAAAAGAAATTTAGTGAATTTGAGAAAATGAGTAATTCACGTCATCTTTAATATTATAAAATTGGTTTGAGCTTCAGTATTAAATTATAAGAAATAAACTTAAATGTATGCGAAGAGCACAAGACCGAGCGCGAAGCGCGAGGTCCAGAAAGAACGGAGCGCGAAGCGCGCAATGAGAATGTGCCCGCGAAGCAGGCAGATTTTTTTCTATACTTTTTTGAGTATGTGTGTAAATTTTCAGGGCGATCTGATTTTTTTTTCTTGGAAAAACAAATAAAATTAAAAGTTACCAAGTTTAAGAAGAGCACATTTTGAGTGAAAGTAAGCTTTTTACACAAAATAGATTGTTTATTTATTTACTAAAATACCAAAAAAAATATTTTTTTATATTTTGGGATATTTTTATTTATTTTATTTAAAAATTTTTGTTCAGTCATGTTACCTCATTTTTCAGATCCAAAACGTTGCTGCACAAAATAAAAAAAGAATCATGACAATTGGTTAAAAAACAAAAAAGTTAAAAATTTCAATAGATTTCGTAAATCTGAACTTGTTTCCGTTTTCGAAACCATAAGTTTTCTATCTACGTTCGTTCTTATCTTCTCTACCATTTCCCAAATTTTGAAAACAAAATGTTATGTAATTTGGATACAAACATCTAGAAACTTAAAGTTAATAAAATTTGTTAACTTCCTAAGTATCACAAGCCCATAATGCTTGAAATGATATTAACAGTTATGTCATATGAAAGAATAATAACATATTGTGCAAGTACGGAAATAAATGTTTTCCTCGTGTTGCACAAGATTTTTTTTCTACTTGGGAGTCAAAAAACGGATTTTTTTACTATAATGTTTTTTTAATAGAATTTTTCCTTACTATCACTTCTTACAAATTTTTAAAAAATGATTGGATTTTCATAAATCATGGCTTATTTTTTCGGGGCAAATATTCTCTACAATTATTCTGTTTTCAATTCCAAAAGTAAAGTTTCTAGTGGCTGTAATTGTTGAAATAATTTTTCCAAAAGAAACATTTTTTATCAAAAAATTATTATATTTATTATATTATATATATAATATTATATTTTGCAGAAAACATTATCAAAAGTGTTTAAAAAGAAAAAACATTATTTTTTATATATAAAAAAATAATGTCTTTTCTTTTATGAGGCACAACTGATAATATCATGTCAAATCTTAAAATCATAGAAAAACTTTTTTTCCAGAAACCTGATTTTTAGCACAACTACTTTCAGTCTCTATTCTTGAAATTTCTTACAGCAAAGCTTTCACTCTATGTCATGGAGTCACTTTCCAGAAATCGCCATGTCAACTCATTGGAATTATAGTATATTGTGCAACTAGGGAGAAAAAAAGTTTATTTTGCGCACGAGTAAAATCCACGATTTGTTTCCCTGTCACTTACAATTTTTTTACATTGGGGGTTCAAAAAATGGATTTGCTTTCCCCGCAGGGGGCAAAAAAGTGCATTTTTTTACCCAATAGTAGAAAAAAAGTTTACTAGCCATGGTGAGTAACTAGCTTCTTTTATCTAGTTACTTTTGACAACGATGTTGGCAACTAATTTCTTTTGTAAACTGATTCGCGATAAACAGAACGAAGCCTTCAAAAAATAATTGTTCAAAATAAAAAAAGAATAGAGATAGAAATTAGCGTTAATTATTTTTCTTGACAAATATTTATTATATTTTTAAAAGTAACTAAAAAAGTGACTTTAAAAAGTTATATTTTGAAACTTTAACGATGCACGTTACTATTCAGTATATTTTTCGCAGATTTAGGGGAACGTGCATCCACGTGGATTTTAGCCTCCCCCCCCCCCCCCCAAACTGTCCACGTGGTATATGCTCTCTAAATCTGAATCAGTCAAATTTTGACTGATTGAATCAGTGATTTGCCTTTTAACTGATTCATCAGTGAAAAAATATTTTTCACTATTAAATGAGTTAATTTCCACTGATTCATCAGTGAAAAAAATATTTTTCACTGTCAAATCAGTCAATTTTCACTAAAATAATCAGTGAAATTTGACTGATTTACAGTAACCTCTTTTTAGCTATTTGAATCAGTCAAATTTCACTGATAATCAGTAGATTTTGACTGATTCAAATGTAGAGAGTGGGTAGCCCCATATTCTTTTGCTCAAATATAGAGTGGGATAGGTCAGTAATGAACAAGAATTCATTCTTATTGAGTGAATTTTGACTCTCTACTGGAAAAGTGAAGTTTTTCTTAAAATCTAGCTCGTTTCTTATTTAAGTGAGTTTGACTGGAAGAATTTACTTCAGTCGAGCGGAATTCTACTCTAAGAAACTTATAGAGCAGATAAGTGTCTGAAATTTCGATGCGCTCTCCCATCCAAGTATTAATTGTACCTACACGTGCTTAAAATTTGAAATCGATAAAGCTACGACACTTGTTAATTAATTAAAATAATCGTCAAATTTTTTGATACACTTTTATGGATTTGGTGATTTTTTTAAAACTGTTTAGGGGTAAACGTAATGAATTTCAGATTCTGAATTGGATTCTTAGGTTTTTATTCTACTGAAAATTTAGAAAATGAGAGAAAGAACTTAATAAAAATAACTTTTATTTGTTTACTGAAATGATAGTGAGTGCTGCAAAGTTAAAACAGTTCTCGTCTCTGAATCATCCTTTCAATTTAAAGAATCGCACTTTTATTACTTTTCACTTGATTTTAAAAATAAGTTATTCCGTTACTCAGACTTTTTTCCTTTATTTCAAACATGACTAATATTCTAGGAGCAAAAATTCCTTCGTAAATATACGTGACAGGTTATAATTTATTAGGCTGAAAAATTAATTTATGGATTTTAAAGATGTTCTTTTATTTAAAGTTACCGTTCTAAAATATTTGAAAGTTATATTATTTTCAGATTTGGCGAAATCTATCAACCCAAAATAATATTCTAATCTATAAATGTGAAAGTTAGAAATGTGAAAGAGTAAATTCCCAGTCGGACCAATCTGTAATGTGACGACGTTCACAAAAAAATCAGTACTGCGCCAGTACTGGTTAGACGCTACTGACTTGCCATTATTGGGGCAGTACTGGCGCAGTAATAAAGAATTATTTTACACTAAAAATAGGATTCCAACTATAATTTTATTAAAAATGAACAGTTATTAAAATGTTGATTAATAAATCTAGTTCCAAAAAATAATTAATCATTTCCATGATTTATTAATAAAATAATATTCAATATTTATTATTTTCATATTATACAATATTTAATATTTTTAGATAAAATATAATAAATATTTAATTTCAAAATAATTAATATTATTCAAATTTAAGGATTGATTTAAAAATATTATTATTATACAATTTTTTCAAAATTACACTGAGAGACTTTTCGTTAGAATAAATCGTAAAAGTGAATCATATTTTAGTATAATATCGTTTCAAAGTGAGGCAAACAGGGTTTACGTATCAGAAATTAATATAGTGGTTTTCAAGCGGCGAAATTAATATTTTCGATATATGTTTTACTAACTGCTATAAAACCTACGAAAATTTGAAATTTACTATATCACAGTTTCGAAGCGAAACAAAGAATATGTGAATCTGAAAACCACTATATGAAAAATCACTCACTCCACCAAAAAGTTTGAACCTTCAGAAGGGACGTCTCCGGGTTATGGATTGTGGTGTCTTTTTCTAACGCGTGCGAAGCAAGAGGAAGATAGAGGGGAGAGCTTTGGGCACCCAGAAGAGGGGAGGTTTCAGTGGAAACACATACACAAATATTATTATCATACCTTAGTTATGTTCATATATTTAAGTACACAATGCTACACTATTTATATTCGCATACGCGTGAAAATAAATTTCAGAATCGCCTTTGGGTTCGAACCCCCTAACTCTACCTATATCTACATTAACTAAACGCATTCCTAACGCCTAAAGCCTCTCGGCTATTCTCGCTTGCCATATTCCGAAATAAATGTCGCTTATAAGCCACTACCGAGTTGGGGGTTGGGCAGATTTGGATTCGAGTCTACGAAGCTATTCGGATAACGTCGGAAGTACTCGGACGACATTCTGAAACAAATTATATGAAAAACCGAGAATGAATGTTTTGATTTTTGCTGCGCGTCGTGAGGTTTCTGGCAAGTTCATATTCATAATACGAATTTCTCAAACACGCTTTCCAAAATGTGATATTCATTATTTGTCTTATTCAAATTATTTTTAGACAAGTTAGTAATCATAATATCATTTTCTCGTACTTTCAATTTCTCGAATAGAGATTCATAATATTTAGTATTTAAAATACTACTTTATCTTCTTCATATATTAAAAACCGTTATGACTATATCAAACTTCGATGTCATAATATGAATAAGTATAATAAAGCCTCGGCTTTCCCCATTTTGGAACGATATTATACTAAATTTTGATTCATCTTTATCATTTACTCTAACGAAAAGTCTCTCAGTGTATATAATAATAATATAAATGAGTTAAATATTTTGATTTTTTTTTCATTTCTTATTTATACAATCCCGAGTTATACTGAACAGTACTATGCCAGTACTGGTTGCCAGTACGGTCCAAATACCGGCTGGTCGGTACGGTCAAAGTACTGGTTAACCAATAGCGACATGCAGTAATCGAACAGTACTGATAAGCCAGTACTGGTGAAGTATTATGATCCCCATATTATGCCAATACATGTGCAGTGCTGATTGCCAGTACCGAGCCCGTATCCGACAGTACGAACGCAGTACTGCGTCCGTTGTTAAAGTCTGATCGAGTCGGATAAAACTTTCGAAGTCTATTAATCTGATAAAAAAAATAGCGGTCAGTTTATAACTTTTTTCGGTCCAATCTAAGTTCTTGGTTATCTTCCAATTTTTCCAGATTTTCCAGCTGGTAGACATCTTGTTATTATGAATTCAATGTTATTGGAACAAATGAAATTTTCAGCTATCGCTAGAGCAGGGTTGATTAATTGAAAGATATAGTGAGGCGGGAAGCCAAGATTTTCGCAAGAATAGATTTTGATTTGATTATCGGAAAGTCAGTGGAATTCAAAGAGCTGAAAGGGTGCGACATCCCCCTCGTTTCTGAACGGGGTGGCTGCTCGTATATCGTCCAGTGCTATTATTGCAAGCTGCCAGAAATTACTCACGAATTATTTCTAGCCGACACTGCCTGCGTCGTGTTCACAATAAAGATTTAGTGTTTGCAATAACAAAACATTTTACGATCACTCACTAACTCGGCCTTATCAGTCTTTCAGATATTTTTAAAGAACTCTTTAAGACTGGCCAATAAAATTACACAAAAAATTCACAGCCTTCAACAAAATTTTACCAGTTAAAAAAGCAAAACAATTTCTGGTCAATAGCTCTTTGAATTTTTCAGTTGGCATATGCTTTAATTGTTGTCAAGATTTCAAAGTTTCAAATTTCATGATTTTTCTTTAAATTTTAATCAAATTCCTTAAATTTGAATTTATTTGAGAAAATTTTTTATTTGTTTGATTTTACTTTCAATGCTGATTTCTGAAACTACAAATCATGATAAGCTGAAAACTTTGAACATAAACTCTTAATTATTTTATCAATGAAAGTTTAGATATATAACTTTTTTAGAAAATTAAGTAACTAAAAAATAAAAAAATGAAAAGTTTAGTAGTTTGGAAGTTGAAAAACTTGTCAATGATACACGGAGAAACTTTGTATAGCAATATATGTTTTTCTTAATAAGGAAAATTCTAAAAAATATTAGGAATTAATTAGGCTTCTCTAATCTCCTTCTTTTTGTAAAATAAATCTAACAGTTTTCTCTAATCTATCCATGATCTCTGAAAATATATACAAACAATTATTTTTTTTTATAATATAATTTTTCCCTTGATTAAACGTGACACCTGGGCTCGAATCCCAGCGCAGTCGAAAGCGTCTTTTTTTCCACAGAAAGATTTTCAAATTCTTTAAATATTAGGAATGTAGGGAAAATCGAGGTGCAATGGTAATTATTTCTAGCAGATTAGAAATTTTTCGCAGTAGAAAAACCAAAGATTCGAAAAATGATATGAAACATCAGTATAGCTTAGAGTAAAGTCTGATACACAATATAGTAAATTATAATATAGTTAATCTAAAATTCAGTATTTCACTCTGAAAAATTCTCACAATGACATTTTTCACCCTAAATTGAAATCCAGTTCAGCAAAAATTGCAAACTTAAGTTTCTCAGTGTAAGATGAAGAATTATGAAAAATATTTAAATATCAAGAAGCCTGGAAAGTAAAAAGTTTTTGTAACAAATAAATTACCGTAATTTCCCGAATCAGTGGCTAGCGTGCTTTAATTAATAAAACAAACTTGGTGATTGGAAAAATAGCAATTCTTCAAGAGCTGGAATAATTTTTGTAAAAACATTAACTTTGTCTTCGTTCTTTAGATTCGATGTGCGAAAATATGAGATAGGGATTGTTTTGCTTGTGATAAAAAATGGGGTTGTCCTAGCGATAAAAAGGGCCGGAAATGGCACTCGTTTGATGAATTGTCCAATCAAAAGTTTTCCACTAGTTGGGTACTCGGTCAAAGCTCGGGATGCTTTCTCTTTTGTGTCTCTGGTACCCCCCGCTCCGATTCCAGACTGTTGTCTGCTTTTCTATATTTCATTGGATTTTGCTTCAATATAAATTGTCTCGTTTGTGAAACCTTTGATTTTTATCATAGTGCTAACGCCTTTGTCGTCAACCGATATTCATCCCTTTTCCAATTTTAATTTTTCGTTCAAAATTTTATAAATCAACCGTTTTCAAAATAACTTCTTCATGCTTTTCCTAAATTTTTCTACCATGTCAAAATATACTCAAACATTATTACACTTTTTGAAATTAAATTTGTTACATGTGTGATGCCCACAATTTTTTACGAAAGCATTTCTAATAATAATAGTACTAATAATAAAAGAAAGTTTCAAAATGTCTTTAATATTTAAATCCTTCAATTTGAAATTTGAAAATCTGAAAGTTTAGAACCTTCCTTTAAAAAGTTACAATTGATTTTGATAATTATTCATTATAGAAGTGATTAAATGTAAATCCATCTTTATTCCTAAATCTAAATCAGTGTAATTTACTGTAAAACAGTGCATATACACTGAATTTTACTGATTCAGATTTAAGGAGTTCATTTATTTACACTTCCATTAGATTTTACGCTATAAGACATTTTTGGAAAGACAAAGATTAAGAAAATGTAGTGTTAACAAATTGTTTTAGCTTTCAAAATATTTTTAGATTTGGAAATTTAAATTGAAAATATTATTAAACTAAGAGAATTTGTTAAATTTTGCGATAAGCAAACTAAATTAATTCAAAGCTCTGAATAAAGAGAATTATAGTTGGGCAAAAAAAAAAAACGAAATTATTTAGCAAATTTAAATTTAAAATAAAAAATTCTAAACTCGAGATTTGATGAATTAGAACTTTCTACTTATAGAAAATATATAAACGTATAATCTTCAAAATTTGAAAGAATGAAATTATTTTTGATTTATTTATATTACAATTATATTTTTTACATCAAAAGTTTCATTCGGAATAAATTTTCTTTAAAAATTTTTTAAAAACGTTATTTTTATGAATTCGAGGATATGTCAAAGTTTTTGATTGAAGGGGAGTCAAAATATGGTTCGACTTAATATTTGATAAATTTGATTTCATGTTAAGATTAGCCTCTTACGTTATGTATAGAACTTATAAAAGATTTAGCTATACATCCCTGAGCAAGCCTAACCTACGATACTGGATTCGCGAGTAACCGATGGAGCTTTGTCACGTGGTAGGCAATTCGAATCACCCGGCAGCACTGCAAAATAAATTATTTTAATTGCGCTGTTTGGTCTGCCGCCGAAATTAGCGTTTGAACATCGGGATGATTCGTTACGCGCAGCTGCGTCTTCGGATCGATGCGACGATCGAGCTATTTCAAATTAACCTCTAATTAGTTCATCCCTCGCTACATACATATTTAAAATAAATTTATTCCGCCAACGAAACATTGATAAAGCACTGCCTGGAATCGCAGTTACGTAATTTCGATATTTATTGATTTACTAATGAATTGAAATCGATGCCCAAGTTACGCACGCAGATAAATAAAACACACAAAAATCCTTTTTTTTTTTTGAGTGGCTATATTATTTATAAGGGATGCAATTTATGGAAAATTACACGATTAAGGAAAACAATAGATATTAATAAAAATTAATTCCTATTTTTAAAATACTATAAATGGTCGGGAATTAAAATATACGTTAGTGAGAGCTGGAATTCGGTTTCTGCTTAAAAATTAATTTTCATTTACTGCAAATAGAACACTTTGTATGTCAGGCGCAAATTTTATGTAAAATTTGTAAATTAATTCAGAGCTGAAAACTTTTGTGGGTAGATTTTTCGAACATAATTCTAGATATTTTTAATTCCCTAAATAAAAACCTATCAAAGCTATTTAATTTCTTATCTTCTACTTTTAAGATTCAGATGTTTTAACTGCCTACATTTGAATCAGTACAATTCATTGGAAAGCAGTATATATGCAATGTTTCCCAGTGAATTTCACTGATTAAGATTTAGGGAGAAATTTTTTTTATATTTTGCATTTTGTAATTTATCGATATATAAGGATAGTTTTCATTTCTATTTTTGAAAACTACAAAATTTCTAATTTTTAAATAATATGTAATTGGTTTATTCTTTCAAACTCCATTTTTCGAAGATCAATAAATGTTAAATTTTTTCTATTTACATGTTCTTAGAAATTTAAGTCTACAATTTATTGTGTCCTAACTCCCATTCTGCTCAAATTTTCAAATATTTGGAGATAAAGTGTATAAAAGTGAAACATTTGTATATATTAAAGATGTACAAAAATATTAATTTGGGGATTGAGAAAATAGTATCTCCGATAATTAGAAGAAACAAAAGTTTTTGGCCTTCGATTCAAGATAAAAAGTTATTAATCTTCAATATTTTAACTTATTAAATTTTCAAGCACTTTAAACACCTAAATTTTGAAATTGGAATGCAAGTTGTTTTAAAATTTCAAAAAATCAGAAAACATCTAAATAATGAAAGTATGAAAACTATATTTTTTATCCAAAACTGATTTAACGATATTCACTCACATATGTGATTCCAAGTTTAATTAAAGGCATGTGATACTTAGGAAATTAGCAAATTTGATTGATTTTAGGTTTCTACATGATTGTGTCCAAACTACAAAAAATTTGTGAAATAGTGGAGAGGATAAAAACGGACGTAAATAACTTTAAAAAAAAAAAAATGAAATAAAGTGCAATTTTAGCAAAATTTACCGGAAATTTTTTTTTTCATCATTGACTCTAAATCTGAATCAGTCAAAATCTACTGATTATTAGTGAAATTTGACTGATTCAAATAGCTGGAAAGTGTTTACTGGGATTTCACATTTCACATTTCACTGATTAGTTCAGTGAAAATTAACTGATTTACCAAGAAAAGTATTTTTACACTTATTCAAACAGTGGAATTTAACTGATTTAACAGTGATAAGTATTGTTTAACCGATGAATCAGTGAAAATTTGACTGATTACGATTTTGAGAGAAAAGTAGTCCATATACGTCTGTTTTTATTTTCTCTAACATTTCACAAATTTTGAAAACAAAATTTTATATATTTCAGACACAAAGATTTAGAAACTGGACTAAATTGTTCCCACGAACTTTCTATTTTTCTCGAGTAACACGTGCCCTTAATATTCAAAAAGATTTTGAAAAAGCTAAAAATGTATTGGATTTTTTTAGAATCTGGAGTACTTTCAAGTGACTGGTGGCATAATAGGCTAAGTATTAATAATTTTCTTGACGATAAGGGCCCAATAATTCCCCGTGGGTTCGTCTTGTTCGCCTATATAGCGTATCGAGGCCATAAAGTCCGCTTTACAAAATACAATGTGCCGCTTTACGCTCGTCGATTAGCATAACGCTCTGCGATCGGCAGATAGCATTAATTATTGCCCCGTAGACGTTGATTGTCTACTAATGGGCCTCTTCCTCGCGATGCGATTCGTCGGAATATCGCGCGATATCGAATGGAGGAAGAGCAGAATCCAGAAAAGGAAGAAATCATTTCCTGCGACCACTCAAACCTCAAAATTCTGCATACAAAACGTTATTTCTCACATTAATAAAAACTTCTGCAATTAATTTGAATAGATTGTTAATACCTGAATTCATTAGATTAATATTTCTTTTTTATATAATTTCTGTGTTCATTACTTTACTTACTTTAATTAATATTTTTATTTTACTTCAGTTTCCACCATATAAAAATTAATTTCATTTTAATTCAATTGAATTTTGCAATTAATTAATATTAATTATTTATAGTTGAATTCCATCTATTATTAATATTAAAGCTTTATTCCTATATTGATATTTCACCTTGCTTTTAATGTAATCAATTTTAACAATTCAATTGGAAAAAAAAACTTAAAATGTAATTATAATAATGTTATAAAAATGTCACTAATCTATTTCCGTATCCAAAATCTGATAAATTTTGTAGCCTAGCGAAGTAGCGGATTTGAATAACCAGTCAATTTGAGTAATTTATTAGTCGAGTGATTGGATCGCCAAATAAATGATCGTAAATAAAAGATTTACTTTGAGGGGTGGTTAATTAGTTTTTGATGTGAGGGTAAAAGAAAATTCCTATTAAAATTTTTTAAAAGAGCAATAATTTGATTCAAATTAATAATTAATTTTTCATAATGCCTTTATGTTTAACCGTGATTTTTAGTTTTAGTAAATGCATCACAAAAATTGATTTTAATTAGGGTTTTTGTTCTAAATGCGATTGCAATATCGTTTGGAAAGTCACTCTTTTGAGACTAAAATAAAGCGAGGTGCTACTTGCTTTTCGTTAAATTAGGTGATTGCACTCTCTTAAATGAGGCATAATTTTGTTTTGCTGTAATAAAATGAGAATCAGGTCAAAGATTACTCACGGCGTTAAATTTGCGTCTGGCACAATGGCAACTCGAGGCGATAATAGAATCAAGGTACTCACCTGAAACAAAGGAAATGAGGAGATTAGTATTTATAATTAACCACATTTGCTTATAATATAAATAACAGTTTTGCCAAGCGTCAATAAAATAAAGCCTTCTTAAAAATAATTTGTTTCAATATTGAAAAAGGGTGAATTTCCTCAATTTCAATTAGTAGTTTTTATTTTAATCAATCTCGATCAGTGACTATATTTAATAGCTGTAAAATCAGTCATTTTGAGAAACCATCAAGTCAGATTCAGAGTAATTAACAAATTTTTTAAGAGATTCAATTTTTTTATGTCTTCGTTCTCTTAAATTATATCAGTAGTTTTAAAACCAATACAAAAATTTAGTGACTCATTTTTAGAAATTTAATCATTTTAATTAGTAAAAATCACTGAAAAATCATTTAAAATCAACCAGTTAGGATTCTAAAACTAAATCAATAAATTGAGATGGTATAAAAAACTACTGACTTAAACTAAGAGAGCATTTCCTTATCTCAAAACTTAAATCAGCAACAAATGGTTTACTGCACGAAATTAGTAATTACTTTAAGTGAAAAATTAGGAACAACAATTAAAAAATTAGTCAAATTTACTCTTCAATTAGTGAAAATCCGTACTGATTAATGACTCATTTATAAATTATCAGAATTAATAAAAATAGGTTCATTCCAACCCAACAATGAACTATTTTCGCTAAATAATCAGTGAAAGTTATTACTGATTAATCTCAGAGAGCTTCACGAATTCGAACTACACTCTAAAAACAAGTGTGTTACTTTTTACACGTGAATCACGATAGTAACTTTTTAGGCATTTGAAGTGTGTATTTTTAACACACATTTTGGGTACAAAACGTTAAAGTGTTTGAAAATTAAACGTTACGTTTGTAATGTGTATTAAAAATACACACTTCAAATGCCTAAAAAGTTACTATCGTATTTCACGTGTAGAAGTAACACACTTGTTTTTAGAGTGTAGAGTGAGTATTTTCGCGACAAACTAGTAGTTTTCTAAAAATTCATATTTCATTTCACTAATTGAATTAATGAAATTTGTCTATGAACTAGCAGATTAAAGGATTGGGTTAACAGTTTCGCACTATTTGAACTAGCATATTTCTACTAATTTAAATCTAGAGAGTACTAATTGATAAAAAAAAATGAACTGTATGAAAAATAATATATATTATTACATAATGATTTGTTTTAATGACTCATTTATGAATTATCAGAACTACTCTCTAAATCTGAATCAGTAAAAACTCACTGATTCACAGTGTAAAAAACCTGTTTCGAATGTTATAAGTCTTCTACATATAAATCAGTGGAATTTACCTGATTTTAATATGGAAACACTAGTTAATCAGTGAAATATACTGATCAACGATTAAATTCGCTGGTCAACCAGTGAGTTTCCCTAGTGATATCAGTTAAATTCCATTGTTTTATGTGGAAGACTTAGATTTGTGGATTTAGGGAGTAATAAAAATAGGTTCAATCAAGGCCAGCAATTAATTATTAAAGGAATAGGCAAACAATTTCACACTATTTGAACTAGCATATTTCTACTAATTTAAATCTAGAGAGTACTAATTGATAAAAAAAATGAACTGTATGAAAAATAATATATATTATTACATAATGATTTGTTTTAATGACTCATTTATGAATTATCAGAACTACTCTCTAAATCTGAATCAGTAAAAACTCACTGATTCACAGTGCAAAAAACCTGTTTCGAATGTTATAAGTCTTCCACATATAAATCAGTGGAATTTACCTGATTTTAACATGGAAACACTAGTTAATCAGTGAAATATACTAATCAACGATTAAATTCGCTGGTCAACCAGTGAGTTTCCCTAGTGATATCAGTTAAATTCCATTGATTCAGGGAGTAATAAAAATAGGTTCATTCAAGGCCAACAATTAATCATTAAAGGAATCGGTAAACAATTTCACACTATTTTAACTAGCATATTTTTACTAATTTAGATCTATATAGAATACTGATATATAAAAAAATTAACTGTATGAAAAATAATATATATCACGTAAAATATTATTTTTTACAATCAATTTTCTATACGGAAGTTCCTGTTGACTTATAAAACAACTTTCAAATCCTTTTTCTTTCGAGTTCTCCATCCGCGAAATGTATTCATCATTAATCGCTCATAAAGCTGGACGAAAAGAAGCAACGCTGGCGAGAATCGCGTCTGACCTTAATCGAAAGTTCGTGCTACATTTATCAAAAATGGCGGAATACTGAGGGAGCTTTGTTTTTCGACCGACATATGCGGTATCTGGCAAAGTTATGCTTCGACCTAGACGAACACTTATTTAAATGAGATCAACTTCCACGGGGTCAGGGGATTTGTTGTTGGGGCAGGGGCTGGGGATTGGGGCATGAGGGGACGAGAGAAGAAACGTATCGCGCCATTCAGTGGATAGATCGCCAGCTGATACGAACGTAGAGACTTTAATTATCATCGCGTACGGACTATTTATAAGCCAGGAAGCACTTAAATAATATTTCTCTGAGTCGAAGAGTAGAGTCGAGAGATGGGAACAGGATTACGGGGGCCTCGAACCGAAGGTTCTGATCCACCCGGCAGATAAGCTACCGTCGACGGTGGGCGGAATTGCTTATATATCGACCGGAAGTCAAAAACAATATGCGCGAAAAGGATGAAAATTGTGGGCTGCCTTCTATGCATCGTGCGCGCCATGAACCCCAAGATTTACGAGTTTGATAGAATAGATATATTCAGTCAAGATTTCTCGCGGAAGTCTAGATTATTTTACGATTGAATTTCTCCTGATGTCCTCGCAATAAGAAAAGAATTTTTACAAATTTCTTTTAAGAATTTACATTAGTCAGAAGGCCGCAAAAAGGGTGTTTTTTGAATTTTATTTTTCGAAAATTATTGAATATGTTTCAGAAAACTTTAAATTATGCTGATTTTTGTGAAGATCCTCTTTAAGGTGCCCTATAAATCTGAATCAGTCAAATTTTCACTGATTGAACCAGTAATTTGCCTTTTCACTGATTTATCAGTGCGAAAATATTTTTCACTGTCAAATCAGTTAATTTTCACTGATTTAATCGATGAAAAAATATTTTCACCGTAAATCAGTTTATTTTCACTGAAGTAATCAGTGAAATTTGACTGATTTACAGTAACCTCTTTTTAGCTATTTGAATCAGTCAACTTTCACTCTTAATCAGTATATTTTGACTGATTCAGATTTAGAGAGTAGTTGATCCACAAAAATAAGACCTCAGGCAGAAATAGATAATTTTGCTTTTAGGAATAGCAATATTATTATTGAAGGGCTATTTTGGAAGGGAAAAGATTAATTTCCATGAAAAAAATTTGAAATACAGAAAAATAATTTTATTAATAAATTTTATTTTTGTCCCAACTTTTTTTCTTATCGCTTCTTACTAAATTTTAAAAAATTGTGCGATTTTAATAAATTACAAATCATAAAAAATTTCGTTTTAGAAAAGTTTTTTAAAATATTTTCAGCCATTAAAGAATTTATTTTTAAAAATCAGAAACGTTGAAGTTGTAGAAAATCTTTTCTCTGAAAAAATGATTCATAATTTATTAGAATCGCATAATTTTTTAAAATTTGGTAAGAAGCAATAAGAAAAAAAGTTGGGTCCAAAATAAAATTTATTAATAAAATTATTTTTCTGTGTTTTAAATTTTTTTTATGGAAAATATTCTTTTCTCTTTCAAAATAGCCCTTCAATAATAATATTGCTACACTGAGAAAACTGGAGTGTCAAACTTTGAGTGTCAAAATGTAGATAGTCAGTTTGAACTTCTAGATAGTACAACACTTTCTCCGAAATTTTTTCTTTTTGGTCAGGGAGACACTCATTTGATATTCTGCTTAACTGTTACCAGAGGGTCAGAATCACTATAAAGAGTGTCAATTGGTGAAATACGCGCCAAAATTGTAAAGTCACGTAGGTTCGCCTATTTTTCCTCCAATATCACCAGCGTGGACTCTAACCTCATTGCCAGTTTCGCGTCCTTTACGTGTTAAAGTGTCACGAGGGTTATTTTTGCCAACTAATTGTCGAGTACCTATTTCACTTGCTATAATAACATAATAATTGTGAAAGCTTAAATGTAATAGTTTTGAGGTTAGCCATAGAGGTCTGTTTTTCCCTCTTCGATAATCTATTTTTCTCTCTGCGATGATCAACTTTTCCCTCTAAAGTATTCAAGTTGACCATCTTATTTCCACAATCCACAGGTAATAAGTTACACTATCTAGAAGGCTGTCCTATAGTTTAACCTCAAATATAGTCTGCTTCACCCTCCAAATGTTTAGGTTGACACTCCAGTTTTCTCAGTGTATTCTTGAAAGGAAAATTATCTATTTTTGCCTAAGGTCTAATTTTTGTGGATGAAAACTACATTAAAAAAATGATTCGGGAGAGCCAGGCTCTATCAAATTTTCTGATATTCTGAATTTAAAAAAACAAATAAAATTATTTATTATATCAAATTATTGTGTTTTTAAAAAATGAATTTTTGGAAATTCAATTTTAGGAAAAAGTCACGAAGACCTTTAGTCAAAATATCGATAGATGACAAAATCAATTGTTTTTAGTGAATGAAAAAAAAATATGTTTCATGATGAGATTTTTTAAAAATAATACTATAACGTTTTAAGTGAGAATGTCCCTATTCAAATGAATAAAAAACAGCCAAGTGTCGGTTACAAAGCTGTAAAATTGATTAATTTTGATGAATTTATAATATTCAAACAAGGAAATTTGGAAATTAGAAAACTGTTAAATGTCGTTAAATTTTAAATCCGAGCTATGAATGAATAATAATGACGCAGTTTTAGTTAATATCATTTTTGGAATTTTGATTATGTTGATATAAAACAAGCCATTTGACATAAAAGTTATGGGAACTTAATCCGTGTAATTACCAGGTGAGAACATAGCTAAAGTCCAGGGGTCACTTCAATTTATCGCTCCAATCTGAATATCAAATCGGTTTACAAGCATAACAATCCGTATAGGGTAGAGGAATTTAAGTTCCTTTTCATTAATCAACTTGGTCCTTGGCTAGATTTAATAGTATGAAGGCTATTACAGAATCTATTCCTTTTTAAATAAATGTCGCCACGCGATAAACTAGACACTTATTTTCAGAATCACTTATGTCATGGTCGATCTCACTAATTGCTGGGCAATTGCAATCGATTAACAAAATGTTAAATCTTAGTCAATTTTTTATGCATCGAAAACCATTTTGCATACAATAAAGCGTCATTATGGTTATTTTATTATGCGATCTTATCTGTCAGCCGGGGTCTATATTTACCATTGTTACATATATATATATATATATATACAGAGGTCATTAATGATCCAATAAAATTAGCGTTATAGTATATTATTTGATAGACTTAGGATTAAGAAATCAATATATTCTTCATATTCGTTTCCTTTTTTTTGGATCTTTATTGGACCAGGATATTAAATTCTATAATCAATTTTTCTCAATGTAATCATATAAATCTTTTATAAGACTATTTTGTAATAATTAATATATAACACTATTTTAATGTCTAATATTTTTGTATGCAGAAAAAGAATTTCATTCATTTCAAACTTTTTAAAAAATTATCCAGCCTCATTGTCTACAATAGAAAAACCGGGAGTGATGAGACATTTCAATAATAAGTATTATGAAATAAAAGTGAAAGGAACAAAACATTTTGTAACAAAAAAAGTCGATAAGAGTTGCATTTTTGAGAAAAGGTCTAAGAAAATTTTTAAAGTCATACACATTTGGAATTTGCAGCTTAAATAACAAGAACAATATTCTAGCATTCTTTAAAGCAAAATAATCGACACGTATTTTTTTATTAGAATATAATATACTAAAAAACGAACAATTTTCAATCACTGATTATTCAAAAACTATTCGACGTTGAAAACAAATTCTTAATAATGAAAGGTTGTTAGTCGTATGAACTTCGCATAAAAATATGAGAAAAAAATTGTTCTTGTTATTCAAGTTGCACATTTTGCAAATTTTATAAACAAAAAGAATTTTTTAAAAGTCGGACTATATGGTTTTTTGATTATTCAGACTAAAAATGTTTATTATAGTGAAAAGAAGGTTGTGGAAGATTTTTGGAGGGGGCCGATACATAATTTTCGAAATATTCGAATTTATACAGACCGCTGATGTATATAGTCCGACTTTGACAACATCTTATTTGTTTATAACATTTGCAAAATTTGCAGCTTAAATAACAAGAACACTTTTTAAAAAATATTTTTATGAAGAGTTCATACGATTAACAACCTTTTATTATTTTATTAGGTATATTTTTCTTTTTATTTAAAAAACATACTATTAAAAATCGAAAATTCAATTATTTAACATTAATACGTGAAATACAAAAAAAAACAAGTTTGCAAAGTTGTTCGTTTGAATAAGATCTAAAAATTTCGTCTGACATAGTTTCTAATAAAACGTATATTTTCTATTTTAATTTAGAAAAATACGATTAAAATCCAATTATTTAAACAAAATATGTTTCTATGCATTTTTTTCCTTTTTTAAATATTTGGCAGAAGATAAATTTTTTTAAATTACATAAATTATTAGAAAGTTACAGAAATGAATTTAAATGGTAAATGCTTAGTGTAATATATGATGGACCATTATCAATAAGTTATGAAAACTGATATTGATACTTATAGAATACCTTATTGTTGCCTAGAACAACGTGAAGCGTGTAACTGCCGTAATATGCAAAATGTATATACTGAAGTAACATCGATTGTAATTTCGCTTCCATCGGTAAATATTTCAGCAATTAATTCCCAAATAGTCTTTATAAATGCAGTACTTAATGGTAGGTGGGAACCTAGTACACTGAATGGAAATTTCGCAAGCGGAGAGAATGAGAAAATGGTAATTCATTTTTTACATGTTGCAAGAATAATTGTAATTCTTTATTTCATTTTCATGTAAATTTTTTAATTTACATAGAAAACGTTTTATTCTTTTTAAAAAGAGAATATTTCAACACCAATTTTTTATCCTTAGTAATTTCAATTTATAATTGTAAAATTTTATATTAGATAGAAACTAAAATGAAAAAATGTTAAAATCGGAATTTTAATTGTTTGTTAAAAGTATGCAAATATATAAAATCTTTTCGTAGGTATCAACATTATTTTTTGTGGTTTTTGTCATCAAATTTTTCATCATTAGTTCAAACAATTCGAAAAAATAAACGATTTTGAATTTGCGATAGTTTTATTAGTTGATACAGAAATATGACTGTTGAAAAACCCTTTTAGGTATATATTACCATATATGGTATGATTTTTTAAAGCAGGCAAAGATAAAAATCTACACTTTTTATTTCATTTCTTTATAAAAAAATTCAATTTAGTAATTTTTATTGGTTTTAAAAATAGATAAAAATCTACAATTTGATACATTTATTTTGGGCAATGATTCGGGTTCTGATTCAAGGTCTAGAAAATTCCAAATTTTCGATTATTTTTTCACTTTTAAAATACAAATCTTAAATCCATTTACCAAATACATCGAAAAAAGACAAATTTTCATCCAAAGTAGGAAAAACTGTCAAATTTACAATTTTTAGATGATGCAACTATTAAAAATTAATTTGAGATACCACTTTCTTTATGACACAAAAAAAATCAGAGATAAAGATCTATAGTTTGATTTATTTCCCAAGTGCACGAGACAAAAGTAAAGAGTTTACTCTCACAAGTAAATACTCAAAATTTTCATTAATTTTAAAATTACACGGAGAAACCCAAGTTTACAATTTTTGCTAAACTACGTTTCAATTTAGGGGAAAACGTGTCATATTGAGAGTTCTCCGCAGCGAAATACCAAACTTCAGAAGAATTAATTTATAATCTACTATAGATTGTATCAAGCTTTACTATAACCTATGGGTGATTCCATATAAGATTTACAACTAATTTCTTAATATCGACGAAATTTTTTTCTAGCATTCTCTAAAGCAAAATAATCGATACGTATTTTTTTATTTCGAAAAAAATTTTATTAGAAGATATGATTTTTTTGAAATTTTGAATTTGGAAAAAACAAATAATTTTTAATCACAGATTATTCAAGAAATATTCGACGTTGAAAAAAAATTTCTAATAATAAAAGGTTGTTAATCGTATGAACTTCGCATAAAAATATGAGCAAAAAATTGTTCTCGTTATTTAAGCTGCACATTTTGCAAATTTTACAAACAAATAATATTGTTTAAAAGTCGGACTATATGATTTTTTGAACTAAAAATGTTTATTATAGTGTAAAGAAGGTCGTTTGACATTTTTGGAGTGGGCCGATACATAGTTTCCAAAATATTCGAATTTATACAGAGCGCTGATATATATAGTCCGACTTTGAAAAAATCGAATTTGTTGATAACATTTTCAAAATTTGTAGATAAAATAATAAGAACAATTTTTTAAAACATTTTTAGGAAAAGTTCATTCGATTAACAACCTTTTATTAGGAATTTTTTTCAACGTCTAATAGTTTTAGAATAATCAGTGATTGAAAATTGTTCGTTTTTTCCAAATTCAAAATTTCAAAAAATCATATCTTGTAAAGTTTTTTTTTCGAAACAAAAAAAATACTTGTCGATTATTTTGCTCTAAAGAATGCTAAAAAAATTTTTCGTTGATCATTTTTCGCATCTTTATTATTTTGACTGCGAAAAATTTCCAGTTCGCTATGAATAATTACCATTGCACCTCGATTTTCCCTAAATTCCAAATATTTTTTAGAATTCTGATTATAAAATAAAACATATATTCTTATACAAAGTTTCTCCGTGTAGGACTATTTGAAATCAACCTAAAATTTGAGTTAGTGTATCTTTAATAAAAAATGGTCCAGATTCAGGACGTTAATTTACCTTTCATATCAAGTGCAAAAGTCCCTACAAGCGTTAATTTGTCAAGATCAGCTTGGGCCCAATCTGGAAGCTTGATTAGCTCTTGTACAAATTGCCCTACTACAACCCAACCTTAATCTTTCCTAGTCCTAAAATGAATTTCCACTAATCTAATCTCAGAGTCAAGTTTGACTAATTACGATCCTTATTGTCATACCCCTTCATCTTCCTGCATTCTAACTCAAGTGACTTGTTTTGATGGTGACCATAAACAGGTTGAACGATCGAACCAACACTTTACTATCATGGAGTGGTTGGCCGATCAATGTCTGTGGTCCAGATGAACTCGGAAGCTGGAGACAAGAGAACGAGAGGGTAAAATCGAGAGTGAGAGAACACAATAAGAGAGACACAGATGATATAGAGGGAGATGAGGTGGGGTGGTCCAGAGAGAGGGTTCAGGAATGGATCGCTGAATTTCTCGAATAATTAAGTTAGACCTCGGTGAGCTAGGGGTGACCGTTTACTTACCAACACGCTCTCATATATTATGTACCGAGAGGTACATACGTGTGGAGGCGTGTGGGTGGGTGGTTCCCCCTCCCACTGATTCGTGCAATCCCCCCCCCCCCCTTGAAACCCTCTCGCCAACATTTTACCCACTCCAGGAGGAAACTCCCGAACGCGCGTTGTACATTCGGTGGCACTGGATATATACTTAATGAAGCGTAAATAATTGAGTAATGTGCTTCAGTCTGTTCGATCGACGTTCCTATTGGTCAAAATTAATCTATTCCGGCGCATTAGCGGCCGGTATCTCTGCGATCCGGTCTAGGACTATAGGCGTGGGCATATCCTAGATCCTGCAGAGTAGGTACATCTCTGTCAGTGTAATCGATGAGTCTGCGGTCAAGAGAGCCGAGAAAGAGAGATGCCACTTCCCAAAAATCGATCCCTCATTCGATCAGAGCAGTACTAATTGTCCAGAAATTGAGCTTTGTGAGCAATGAACTATCTTGTTAGTGAATTATTAGCAACAAATGGGATTCAGTCGACTTCATATTAGCATATTATTCGAGCTCCATTACAGAATTATATACGTTTTCGATTCGAAGATATAAAAGGAGGTAAAAAAAAAAAAGTGATTTAATGTCATGAAGAAATGATAAAAATTCAAATCGGTTCATACACCTATAATCAGGAAAAAGATTTGATTGAATCGAAGAAAATTCTTTGTTTGAAATATTTTCTTTGATTTATAAAAATTATTTATTTGAATCAAATTCATTTCTGCCTTAAGGGGTCATTCTAGTTTACCAACTTGAAAAAATTGTTAAGAGGCTAGATTGGAAGAAAATCGCTGATTAAGCGTAGGTGAGTTTTTTTTACGATTTTTCATTAAAGAAAACTTTAAACGCATTTTTCTCGAAACAACGTTTTTACACCGCTTGTTGATGAAATTTCCAAAACTACTGAAGTGGTCCTTAGGAAATTTTTACACCTATGCCTAAGGCGCGAACTGACGAAACGTCAAATTTTCATTTTTTGCGACAAACGGTGAAAAAAAAACTCGTTTTTGACGAAAATGAGTTTTTTATATTATTAGAATCTTGAAGAAATTCTGCATTTAACTGCGCTTGAAAATTTGTAAAAAACGAATTTGTTTTTTTTATTACAGCAATGCAAAGAACGAAAAGACCAAATCGTATTCGAGAAAAAAACGTCAATTATCACAAATTTTGGAAACGCTTGAGAATACGTGACAGTTGAAGATTTAGGAGAGCTTTTCCGTGGGAAATACTTTGGGACGTGAGCTACTTTACAAAAATGGACGTTTTTTGATAAAAAAAAGTTTTTGGTCTTTTTCTCAGTTTCAATCGAAATTAAGTTAACGATTCTTTTATTTTTGATGGCAGTGCTCTTTTTATATAGAAAAAGTGTGTTAAAAAATATAACAAAAATTTTTATGTAATTTATGAGTGTATTTATTAAAGCCAACAAGTTTTATATAAATAATTATAACAGCAAGCTCTAAAAAAATTCATAAAAATGGCTTTTTTTCAAGCTCCTAAACTAGAATGACCCCTTAAAACAAACTTTTATCATTTACCATAGATGAATGCAATAATTTGTATATACTGGAAAAAAAATTATTTGGTTTAAATAAATTATTATTTGTCCCAAAGATATTTTGTTTGAATTAAACAAATGTTATTTAATCAAAATAAATCATTTTTTTGATTAAAAAAAAGCCTTCGAAAAAAATGTTTTTCTATTAAATCTTTTTCCTCGGTGAAGGAATTCGATGAAAATTCAGATCGGTTGATACACATAGAAAAACTGCCCATTGAACAAATTCGTTTTCTTGAATTAATGAAGTATTTTATTGACATTACCAAATTTTTTGATTGGATATAATATTAAAAGAATTTGAAAATCTTTCTGTGGAAAAAAAGACGCTTTCAACTGCGCTGGGATTCTGAGAAAAATTTCAAACAACTAATTAATTGGATATAATACTTGAATTTATCAAATGTAAACAAAATATTTGGATGGATCAATCAAATTTTACTAAGCAAAGAATTTTGTTAAGGTAGTTTTCATCCACGAAAATTAGACCTCAGACATAAATAGATAATTTTGCTTTCAAGAACAGCAATATTATTATTGAAGGGCTATTTTGAAAGAGAAAAGATTATTTTACATGAAAAAAATTTGAAACACAGAAAAATAATTTTATTAATAAATTTTATTTTTGATCCAACTTTTTTTCTTATCGCTTCTTACCAAATTTAAAAAAATTATCCGATTCTAATAAATCAAGAATTATTTTTTCGGAGAAAAGATTTCCCACAACTTGACCGTTTCTGATTTTCAAAAATAAATTCTTTAATGGCTGAAACCATTAAAAAAACATTTTCTAAAACGAAATTTTTATAAACAAATTCTGAATTTGATAATAATTTATTAATTTTCGAAAATTGGAAATGATTAAGTTGTAGGGGATCTTTTTCTTGGAAAAGTGATTTGTAATTCATTAAAATCGCATAATTTTTTAAAATTTGGTAAGAAGCAATAAGAAAAAAAGTTGGGACAAAAATAAAATTTATTAATAAAATTATTTTTTTGTATTTCAAATTTTTTTCATGGAAATTAATCTTTTCTCTTCCAAAATAACCCTTCAATGATAATATTGCTATTCTTAAAAGTAAAATTATCTACTTTTGCCTGAGGTCTAATTTTTGTGGATCAACTACGATAAGTCAATGAAATAGTTTTTTAGATGTATCAAACATCGACCAAGATCTTTCGTTCGGACGTTGATCTTGAAAATTCAGAAAATTAAAGAAAATTATGCAAATTTTTTAGGTGCATTATAGTAAAAAGCAATAATGTACAATTTAAGTTGGATTTTCTTTAAATATGAATAAGAGACGATTCTTTAGATTGTGCTATTTAAATATTTTTTCAATTCGCTTTCAGAATAGCAGAACTGAAGATTTATGTTCAAAGAATTTTTTAAATATTTTCGAGGAAACATGAAATGATAGTATATTTTTTTAACACGAGTTCAAAAAATGTCTTGCTTGACATTCACAGTTTCTCAGAAAATGTGTAAAATTCATGAAACGTCTTTAATCTATATATTTTGAAAAAATTTTATTTTTAAAAAAATAAAATAAAAAATCAAATAAAATATAGCTTTTTCCAAGATTTTGAATTTTACTACGCAATGTCAAAACAAAATATATTGGCTGTTCAAAATTTTTTCATTTTATTCACTTCTTCGTCATGAGAAATGATCCTATAAATTTGAGAAAACATTTACCTTGTTCTTCTAATTATACAGAAATCACGTTTTTCATTGTTATTTGAAATAGAAATGGAATCCAAAAGTCAACGATTTTCTTAAATTACATAAGCATAAAGTTTTTTTATACTGGTAAGATAGGATTTTAAAAACCGGAAATTTGTACATAATATTATTGAATTTAACACTTTTCGCTTTTAATATTTTTATTTAAAAATGAATCTTCGAAATTAGATTTCTATCAATGAATTGAATTTTTTGTGTAAGAATAAATTAAAACTCAAATGTATGAACTTTCAAATGTTAATATTTTACGGTTTGTGTGTAAACTTTTTCCTTATAACGAAAATTGAAAACGAAACGTAGAATCATTAACTCGTGAATGAATTAAGTCTTCCAATGAGTCCGGGGGAGAATTTCTCACCACGATTTCCGCCACTTGATTCCTGAAGCTATCGCCGGATCGTTCTGAGTCTCGAAGCATAAACCTCTGAGGTCATTTCAATTTCCTGGCCAATGCATGCGGCTTAACCTTCATTGCAATATTCACATTACGCCGCGTACGAATTCGACCTTATATGTATAACAGATATCGCAAAGATTAGGAGATGCAAATGAGCCGCGATTATTCCTGAAAATAAAGATTTTTATGAATCCAATTTAAAACAAGTGCGAATTTAATCTCTAAATTTAAATCCAGTAGCGTAAGTGGTTTTCGATAAACATACTCGATACTAATTTATACAATTTAAAAATAAATTGCGAGCGTTTTTACTTTGAATCTTAAATTTTTATTTAAATTAATACTTTATTCGAGTAGAGGTCCGCGCTTTTAAATAAAAACTATCAAATATGTAATGATTATTAACTTTCTAATTGAAAAAATTTGCATGATTTATCACTTGCAAGATTTTTTAATGTTAAGTATAATACAGGCTTAAAATGAATCTTGACATGTCAGAGTTTGACATTAAATTGTTAAAAATCTTTTTTAAAATAGAAACAGGTGGTAATAAAATTTATAAATCAGTATCAATTTTTCCATGAGAATGGAATCCTTTAATGGAAAACTTATGTAAGTGATGTCGATTCCTTTTTATGAAATTTTCAAGTCACTGAATTCTGATCGATTAAAGGAATGAGTGCAACATTAACTTTTATAACTACGTAAAATCAAATATTTTAGAAAGTCTTGTGATTAGAGTAAAGTTTGACATAACATGAAATTAAATTCCCCCATTTATTTTCGCATTTTAATTAGATCAGGTCCAGACAATATAGTAATTTAATTATAAGTCACTTACAAATTTATGCTTATTCCATAATTTTATTACTCTGATAAAGTTTTAACAATAATAAAGATAATCTACGTGAAATATACTATTTTCAGTTTAATAAATATAAAATGTAAATAATTGCTTCTTTATACATACCGAATGAAAATATTTAATACTCCACTATTCTTATTTATTTCATTAATCTAAAATTTTATTATGCGTTTGTCTCAAATAGCCAAGTTTGAGCCAAAAAGTACTTTTTAGCAATTTTTCCCTTTTCCACAAGAAATTTTGTTTTTGAAATTTCACGTTCTACAAAAACTAAAATCTTATGTAATTTGATAAAATTTTCGATTTTTGGATTTTTAATCCCACTTTCTCATAGTATTCGTAGAGCTTTACAAATGATTTCCATGACATTTTTTAAACTTTCAATTTGAATTGTATTTTATGGTTTTTTACTGCCTTAATCTTGAATTTATAATTTTAGAAATAGAAAATGAAATTTGATTCGTAAATGACAAAAGGTAGCAAAAAGGATCTAAAACTCACTTTTGTAGAATTTATTGTATTGAACAACATGGAGCCTTTTTTCCTGACAAGTCAGATTTTTTCGTGAAAATTTAGAAAAATATAGACAAAAAGTTTTATTAGAAAAAGTCGTGAAAAAACTTTTTACCTTAACTTTGATTGATAATACCTCATTATGTTATTCGTAAAATTATGAACTATAATAACTTATTTCAAAATATAAAAATCATTTGAAAGTCGCGCTTCGCGTTCCGTTCTGTTTGGACCTTGCGCTTTGCGCTCTGTCTTATGTTCTTCGCATACATTCAAGTTTATTTCTTGTCATTTGATTCTGGAACTCAAGTCAATTTTATAATATTACAGATGATGTGAATTACAGATTTTCTCAACGTCACTAAATTTCTTTTTGATTTCAAATGAAAAAGGAAATTCAATTTACTTGGCTATATCGGTCTTAAGGAACACATTCTCATCATGATACTCGCGCTCGATTTTTTATTTTATATCAGACAAAATTTGTAGACTTTATTGAAGCGAGCCATTTTGCATTCCTACGTTTTTTTCGCATTTCACATATTCTGGAAAAAAATTGAATTAGCGATTTTCAATGCTATTTTTTTAATTGGAAAAGAATAATATACGTCTTATAAAAAAATATTGTGATTTAAATATGTAGATCTTTTGGTAGTGAATCGATTTGTATAATAGCGTTTTTTACGTATCTCGTATAATCTAACTGGAAAATGGTATTTTGATATTGACTTTTTTTAAGTTTTGACACACTATAACTATTTTAATTTTGGATTAATCGAAAAATATTATTGGGAAAATTGGTACAGAAAGCAGTATTGCAATTTTTGATTTTTTCAAAAAAGTTCTTTCTAATAGAGTTTTCCATACCTTTAACTTTGATTCATTTTTGATTATAGTTCACATTTCTGTATAAAATTCTATGGATAAACGAAAGTTTCATTAATTTCCTTTCCAAAAAGACAGTGTTGAACTACTTAGACGTTACATTTTTGAAGAGTGAAAATATGTCAATGTTGTCGAGGTATCTAATTCCTCGACAATTGATTTTTTTACTTTGAATAACTTTTTTGCTTTTTAACCAATTATTATGATTCCTTTTCTACTATGTTCCTTATAATGTGTAACAACTTTTTGGGCATGAAAATCACTTTGGCTAAAAAAATAACTATAAAATATTTTTTTATATTTTGGAATATTTTTATTCACTTTTTTCTTTTATTTGTAACTTTTTTCAGTCAATTTACCTTATTTTCTATACCCAAAAAGTTGCTACACATTGTGAGGAACAAAATAAAAAAAAATCATGACAATTAATTTAAAAAGTTATCAAAAGTAAAAAAATGTCAAAAAAATGTCAAAAAAATGCCCAAAGAACCCAAAATTTTTAGTTTAAAAATACATAAAGGCGTTGGAATTTAAAAAAAAATCAAAACCTTTCTAAATAAAGGTACTGAAAATGAAAGAAAATAATATGGAAGGTCTAAACTCAAAAAATAAAAATATTAAAGGTGGCGGATCCCCTTAATACACTTTTATATTAAATTACATAAAATTTCTTTAAAGAATGTTCATAAGAATGCATTAAAATCTTCAAAGGCACATATGTTTTGACTTTTTTATTACATGAAATCGTGAAATTGTGTAAAATTGTCAGATTTTGAGGTATGTAGGATGTAAATGTATGTTGCACGCGTGGTTTTGCTCCGACACAATAATTTCGTGTCGTGGGATGCACGAGTGCATTGCTGATAGAGGGTGGGTTTTCGGTATATGATGTTATGTAGGGACGAAAGGGGCAGAATGCAGAGAGCCGTAGAACCCCAGACAATAACTAAGTGGGATTCTCAGACACCCCATTGCATTGATCGTGTAAGATCCCTCGCACATACTACGCACTCGTAAAGGTCGCGACATTAACTTTTCGAGTACTAATCCAGTTAAGAACTTTCCAAGTCTGCTTCAGCAAACTGCCTTCTTTTCTATTGTCAAACTACAAATCTCACTCAGAAGTTTAACCAAATTGCATCTTTGACTTTCACCAGAGAAGAAAAATTTTTTAATATCAGTAATAAAATTACACGAACATTTTTCAAATAATCTTTCTCAATTCATAAAAAAATCAGGGTGACCGTTTTCATCGACGAAAATAATTCCCGGTCATTTCCCGGTCATCGAAAATTTTTTCCCGGTCATTAAAAAAATAGTTTCCAATGAATAACAGTTAATGCAATGAGTTTTCAAAGTTTTAAAATATTTTTTATTCAATATTCTGAAATGCAATTTCTCTTAGTATACCGAAATTACGAAATTTTACGAAATGGACAATTGTTAAAGTAATTGTTAAGTAATTGTTAAAATAAGGCGGGAATTTTGAAATGCATAATACAATGTATCAGTAAATCACTTTATGTAACACATTTAAAACAGATTGAAATAGTTTTTTATTAAAAATTTAAAAAAATTCCCGGTCAACAAAAAATTTCCGGTCATTTCCCAGTTTCTCCAGGTCACAGAAAATTCCCGGTCATTTCCCGGTCAAGCGGCCACCCTGAAAAATTCAAGTTACTAATTTTTTTTTACTCTAATTTATTATTCTTGTATTTTTCAAGAATATTTGGAATCTCAAGAAAATATATATTTCAAAATTGAAGTCCAGAGGATAATAATTTTTTTTTTAGTTTAAATTTAATTTATTTGTATTCACATTGAAAATCTTCAGTTTCTTGAAGTGCTAAATTTTTGACCAAATGACTTGTAATTTTTAAAATTTCCTCAAATAAAGCCTCAATTATCTGAGAAATTTCTCAAGGAATAATGTAGGAAAATGGAATTACAGTTTAATTATATAAGTTGTGCCAAAGAATACAAAAAATAGTGAAACTGGTTTTCAATATATAAGATTTGCTTAGTCATTTGATGCAATTACATCATTCATCAGAAAATATAGTGATCAACATTTCCTGTAAAAAAAGCGAAAATTCAGATCTAAGAAACTTGTGTACACGTATTAAAAGACGAGATATGACGCTACATTTTATGCTATTTCCTTTATGTATCGATTCATGACCTGAAAACGGGATCTCGATCTTATAAACTATTTATTCACTGATGATTACAGATACCAAATACATCCTGTCACGAAGTACATAATAATCTATGAGATATAAGAAATTCTATTAAATCTCATTTGTTATAATAATTTGAATATGTTGTCAATTGAATGTCAAGTTAATTTAGTTACTTTTTTCATATTTACATTCAATCGAAATATAAAAATAGGATCACTAGAAGTAAAAACGAACCTATTAAATATGAAGTAGACGAATTTCACTGGTTGATTTTAGTTGAGGTATTTTATTCAAAACTTATAATCAAAAATTCACTAAATATTAGTGGAATTAAAAATAAGTACCAATAAATGATCAATTTATATTCAAGAAGATATTGTTATCCTTGAACTGTCTATTTTTGAAATTTCATTTTTCTCTACAATATTCACACGAACGGAATTACTTCGCTGATTCTTGTAAATAATTCACCAATGAATGTCACGACGTGTAAGACATGCAGCTTTCAATATATATTTTCTTCTAAACGAATTAAAATAAAAATGATATTTATTCCTTTTTCGGGGTCAAGGATTAATTTTATCGTGCTAAAATTTGTATCACGCCAACAAGGTTGCTTTTCTGTGGATTAATAGAATTTTATACATATTGGTAATTTACATTGAATTTTTTTATCAAAATGATATACGTTTATTTATAATTATATATTTACAATGTGTCTAAATATGACAAATATTCTCCACATTTTCAAAATCAAACAATTGACTTTTCCCAAATCCAATTTTTCATTTATAAGTTTGGTTTAATAGTTTTTCTTACTCAAATATCGAATGATTTTTGAATTCCCATAGATTCCAGAAAATTACAAGCAATTACAAAAAAAATATCAAAGATCTCGAAAAAATGTAATATTTTAAAATATTAAATATTTGTTAAGATTAATAAATACGAGAAAGTTATGAACAGAATTTGACAGATTAACGTAGACTATAGATTTTAAAAATAATTTCAAAAGATTCACGAAATGTGCAATATACCCAAAGTTTGACATTTCAAACTTATAAATAATCTGGAGTTTTATTATTTAACATAAACCTTTTTTCTTTAACCCTTTTGGTTTTTATGTTCGGCACGATGTCCTTATCACGAGCCTCACATGGTATTGTAAGCGAAAGGAATAAAATTTATTTGCAATTTTCCTATTTGAATTAAGATTTCAATTTGTGAATGTGTCACTCTGAATCTGAATTTTCAATAATTTTAATTAGTGACTGACTTCTTATTTTTAAATCAGCCTAAAGTGATTGGTTTTCAGTTAAAAATTGATTGATTATTGGGCAGAAATGACTGATTTCAAAGCAAGAAGTCAATCACTGATTGGAATTACACTCAGCAAAAAGATTGGCTTGAATTAATGAAAATTATTTATTAAAAATACTTTCTTTGATTGAAAAAAATTATTTATTTAAATCAAATAACATTTGTTTAAATCAATTATGCAATAATGCAATATTTTTTTTTAAGAAAAAATTATTCGATTTAAACGAATATTTATTTGGCACAAAGATATTTTGTTTGAATTAAACAAAAGTTATTCAATCCAAATAAACTTTTTCCCCAACACGTCTAGTGAAAATTGTACTTTTACCATCTGTTTTGAGACGGGAAAATAGCTGATTTCACGACTGTTGCTATTTTCCCCACTCGTGACTGCAGCACTTGCCTTCGGCTCGTGTTGCAAACTTCACATTCATTGGTAATTACTCGTTTTCCCCACTAGTAAACCAAATAGCTATTGTTAAAATAAAAAAAAGCTTTTCAAACAAATTATTTTCTTTCATTCGATCAAATCTTTTTTCTGATAATATTAAGAATTCTAACTGATTCAAATTCAGAGAACATATGAAAGTCTGGACCGTTGAGAAAAAATCCGGGCTTGCTCCTCTGAATCTGAATTAGTGAAAGAAGTTGATAAGTGAGGTTGGTTCTTCAAAAATAAATGAAATGTACCTAAATTTACATATAATTTTACGCATAAGGTCTATTATTCGATATGAAGTTAAATAAAATATAAAAAATGAAGAAGAAAAATACATCAGTAAATATTTCTGTGGTATGAATCAAATTAAAAAGAAATAACAATCAGTTTAAAATTTATTTCGAATTAATAGAATTCACTTATTAATAATTTAAGGTAGTTCATCCACGAAAATTAGACCTCAGACAAAAATAGATAATTTTGGTTTCAAGAATAGAAATATTATTATTGAACAGCTAATTTGTAAGAGAACAGATTATTATCCATGAAAAAAATTTGAAATGCAGAAAAATAATGTATTTAAGAAATTTTATTTTTACCCGAACTTTTTTTCTTATCGCTTTATTTCAAATTTCAAAAAATAATGTGATTCTAATAAATCACGGATCATTTTTTCAGAAAAAATATCCTCTACAACTTAACGGTGTCCAATTTTCTAAAATGAATAAATTGTTAACAAATTCAGCAATTTGTTTATAAAAACTTTGTTTTGGAAAATTGATTTTTAATGATCTCAACCATTAAAAAATTAATTTCCAAAAATTGGGAACGGCAAAGTTGTGAAGATTCTTTTTCCTGAAAAAATAATTCGTGTTTTATTAGGATCGCATCATTTTGTAAAATTTGGTATGAAGCGATAATGAAAAAAGTTCGGCAAAAATAAAATTTGTTAAATACATTATTTTTCTGCATTTCAAATTTTTTTCATGGAAAATAATCGTTTCTCATTAAAATTAGACTTTTAATCATAATATTGATATTCTTGAAATCGAAATGATCTATTTTTGCCTAAGTTCTAATTTTAGTGGATGAACTATCTTAAATCTGAATAAAAATGAGTAATATGTATTAGCAGTGGGAGGGGATAGACGAATTTTTAGAAATTCAAAATTTAGAGAGTTGGCCAAGCAACTTACGGTCCCCAATTTTAAACAGATTTTTTATATTGATGATTTAATTTTATTAATTACTATAGGTGTGAAGAGGACCTGATATTCAAGCCCCCCAAAAAATTCGGGCCCGGAGGTAATTATCCTGGCATCTCCACCTTCTCTTCAGGTCTCTAAAGGTCTGTTTAAAGATAGAAAAAGTTTAACAGACGGTTTAATGAAAGAGAACGAAATACTTATCGCCCTTGCTTGATCGCTTTAAGACCTTTTGTAACTCCGGCCTCTTTTCCGGTGCATGCGGAAAAATGAGCCCAATTTCGGTTGAGAGCGGACAATACAGAGCGGAGGTCATCGGTGTAGGAGAGGCTGTGAGAGAACGAAGGAGAGAGAGGGTGACTGCGCGAAAAGGGTAAAATCTCAACTTTAAGTGTTTCACTCTTTGATGTGCGCCTTGCCCCAAACTCGACTTCCACCACCCCCCAAGTGGCAGTCGGCTTCAAAGAAAGTACCCCGAGAATGCTATATACTTCGAGCGCGCTAACTTTCTTTCCTGGGGTGGCTTGTGAAGAAAAAACGTTCTACTACACGAAAAAAAAAGAAATGAATAAAAATAAAAAGACTCAAGAGTCTCGAGAACGTTACTCGATGAGAAACGATTTCGATTCTCTTTCTGACAATTGCCACTCACGAAAATTAAACTTAACCCAGTTATTTTCTCCAATTTCTCTATATTTTAAGATGATCACCTATCTTCGAATGAATATCTCATTTTTAAAAATATTTTTTAGTTTTTTAAATTTGAACAAATATCAGTTTAAATAATTTAAGATGTGATACTTGGAAAATTATCAATTTTGATTGATTTTAGGTTTCTAAATGTTTAGGTTTAAAGTGCATATATTTTTTTTAAGGTAGTACACTCGCGAAAATAAGGACTCAGGTAAAAATAGATAATATTGCTTTCAAGAATATTAATATTATTATTAAAGCGAATATTTAACAGAAAAAAAATTATTTTCCAAGGTAAAAATTTGAAAGACAGAAATATAATTTTATTAATAAATTTTATTTTACAAATTAATTAGTTAAGCAGTCGAAAGCGTCTTTTTCCAAAGAAAGATTTCAAATTCTTTAAATTTAAATTTTATTTTTGTCAAACTTTTTTTTTATCGCCTCGAGTAAAATTTTTAAAAATGATGCGATTCTAATAAATCACGGGTCATTTATTCAGGAAAAATATTCTCTACATCGTGACCGTTTGTAACTTTTGAAAATAAATTAATTATCAAATTCAGCAATTTCTATATAAAAAATTTGTCTTGAAAAATTGTTTTATAATGGTATCAGCCATTAAAGAATTCATTGTATAAGATTGGAAACGGTCATGTTGTAGAGAATCTTTTTCCTGAATAAATGATTCGTGATTTATTAGAATCACATCATTTTAAAAATTTTACTCGAGGCGGTAAGAAAAAAAAGTATTGGCAAAAATTAAATTTTATTAATAAAATTATTTTTCTTGGGAAAATTTTTTTTTCTTGAGAAAAAATTATTTATTTTTGCCAGAGGCCTATTTTTTTCGAGTGTACTACCTTAATTTGGGAAATGATAGATAAGAAAAATTGCCTTTAACCCTTTGCGGCACAGCGGGTTCTTTCCACTAAATTATTTAATTTTCTGAACTTATGCGACCCTAAAAGGTATCAATATTAAAATAACATAAATTATTTAAAATTAATTGACTAATAATAAGTGATTAATACAAAATAGTAATTTTTCAGAAAAAATGTATGGAAGAACGAAATAAAAACAATTTTTGTCCAAAAATTAGTTTTGGGGGTTTTTGTGAGCATTGATTACAAATCGGTTATAAGATAGTCTAAATTTAAAATTTTTTTGAAATTCCGATTTTCATCAAAATTGCCAAATAAAGTTATCGTGAGCTTTTTAGACGTCTGAGATTAATAAAAAAGTTACAAGCAACATCAAAACAGATTTAGAAACTATTGTAAGTATTTTCAGAATTGATTAAAAATTCCATAAATTTTTGATCTTATTTTATAATTAATAATAACATAATTTATTTTTTACAGTATTTTAAATATTCGTAGAAGAAATAATGTAAATGATGTTTTTTATTACTGGAAAAAGAGATTTGTTATAATTTGAAGAAGCTTTAGAATGTTTTTCGCGTGTATTAGAAGGTTTTTACTTTTCTCTGATGAATTGGAAGATTTGCGGAAATTCTCGGCTGATTAATTTTTACCACTCGGCTAATAGCCTATACGATTTTCGTATTACTTGCCAGCGTACAGAGAGGGTTTGTATAGGGGCAGAGCAGCAGCTTTTCCGGACTATTCTACACGTAATTTCGTGTTTAATATCCGAAATAACTGGACTTCCGCTATTTCTCTCTTCCTCGTTTCCCCCTCTCTCTTCCTATTCTGTATATGCAGATATGCAAGAATATGTGTGAAGTTATATTCGACAAATCACTTGGACATCGCAAAAATTGTCTGATATGAAATTCGATTTCTTCTCAATCGAAAACTATCTGAAATTTCAATATTTTCAATAATTACATTTTTCATGTAGTTTTATTTTCTATTCCGAATTAGTGAAATTTGACTGATAGTAATTATATGAAAGTTAAAAAATATAGATATTGAAATTCTTCTCAGAAAATAACATGAAAGACGTCAAAATTATGCATAAAGCGACCTCAAAATGAAGTGCCTTTGTCAATTTTCAAGAAAGATATTGTGAAAAAGTCCAGGTTCGAAATTTTTCTTAAATTATAAATAATTTTCGAAATAATTGTTGTTTTTAAATGTTCCTCGACTCGTTTTAAAGGTAAATTTATGAAGAATTTTAAAAACGTGCTATCAAATTATACTGATTTTTTCCTAGATTTTAAAAAAGTTTAAACTAAAAACAAAAAAGGCGTAAAAATCCAAACTTGCAAAATTATTTACAAAAAAATGCTAAAAATAATTTTATTACATTTTTCAAGAAAATTTAATTAATTCGTGCGGGTTATCACTTTTATCTATTTTTGAAATTCTTTTTTTGAGTATCAGAATTTTTTCAATTTTTACGCCTTTTTTTTCCAAGTTTCGACTTTTCCAGGATCTAGGGAAAAATGAGTAAAATTTGATAGCACGTTTTTTAAATTCCACGTAAATTTACCCTTAAAACGAGTCGAGGAACATTTAAAACATCAATAATTTCGGGAATTATTCATAATTTAAGAAAAGTTTGGAATTTGGAGTATAATAATTTGGCAACCAACTGTAGTGAAAAAATAACTATCTTGATTACTTCAAAGCTTTTTAAAAAGTTTAATAATTTTAAAGCTCTCAATTTTGATCACCATAATTATTTAGTGGATTCAAGAGAACTTTCAAGTACCACAGTATTGAATTGTTAAAACATC
The DNA here is from genome assembly GCA_030998225.1 of Diplolepis rosae. Taxonomy (NCBI): domain Eukaryota; kingdom Metazoa; phylum Arthropoda; class Insecta; order Hymenoptera; family Diplolepididae; genus Diplolepis; species Diplolepis rosae. Next base: position 10,865,377 of record JAPYXD010000701.1, read on the forward strand.
ACAGAGAAAAAAATTCTGTAACAAGACTTTATTTCTTCTCACAAAAAAAGTTGTATTGAATTAACAAATTCTTATGTTAAAATAACCAAAGCTTGGTTAATTAAAAAAAATATTTTGTTGGACAGCAAAATTAGGTTGCACAAACAACAACAGCATGTTTCTGAAAACCTTTAAACTTCAAATGTTTTGAATTTTAATATCTGAAACTTTAGTGACTTATAAATATTACACTTTTGACTTAAAAATTTGGAAGCAAGGTAATTTTATGGCACCCTCATTTTGAATATAAATTTTTAGGAAAAAATACCACTATTGTACAAAATCTCACCTATTGGTATACAATTCTCCGATAAATTCAGGTTTTGCATATTTTTCAGGTGAGTAGATACAATAATAATTTAATAATGATGTAATTTAAATGCGACAGTACATAATTCACAATTTGCTTTCGAGGATCAACAGTGTCTCTATTTTTCCAGCGGTGGAACAGATATTGCAGGGTGGTTTGCAAGGCCATAATTTTTTAATTGCTTTCTGTTTTTACAAGCGATTTTACCTTTATCAAAAAATCATCGCCCGCATCGTTTTTTTCAGCCTATTTTTTTGCAAACGTGGCTTAAAAATTAATATGCATGGGATTGGCGAGCCAAACGTTTATCTTGCGTTTGATTTTGTTTTGATGCGCCGACAAATTGCATTCGCAAATCAAAGACTTCCCTATTGTAAATACAGACTCAAATTTTTACTTATCAAGTCAGTAACAAGATCAGGGGTTTTCTTAATCCAACAACGGAAATTATTTTTTGGAAGTATATATTACTAATTGAGGGCATAGAATAAAAATCAACATTTCAATTTTGGAATTTTCGATAATTTAAAATAATAAATAAAATTATTATAGTTTTATGTGTATTGGCAATGGTTCAGTTTCTCCTCGAAAATGATAATTAAAAAATCATATCAATGAAAAAAAGGCAAACGTTTCGGCCACAAATGGGGACCCTCTTAAATGCTAACTAATTTTAATAGCATTAATTCAATTAATTAACAAATGAGCTGAAAGAAACATGCAAATAAGCTTAATTACTTATATTGATTGTTCTTTGGTTTTTTTTTGTTTTTCTTTATAATAATTAGAAACATGCAAAAAAACTTATGTAGGGGCATCAAGATTCCAAATAATCCACTAATCTAATCAGCGATTAAAAATTAAAAACGAATATAAACAAAAGGTCAAATCGATAACGAGGTCGGCGCTTCATTACTCGAAATTAAAAAATCGTATTGCCAATTGGCTGAACAAAAAAAACCACAGCCAGGCTCGTTCTGTAATTACAAATATCCATAAGAGCTGCTGTTGGAAAACCAGTAAACAGACTTCTGATCGATGGCACTCGCCCCCCTTTTTTTCATCTCCTCCTGACCCTTCCTGACCCCTCAGTCCATCCCCTGCTTGCTCTTTTTTGCCTCGTGTCGCGAATTACCATTGCAAACGCCATTGGATGAGAGAAGGGTGAGGAAAGGGGGGGGGGGGGATGGCAGCAATATAAAACCTGAGGCTCGTGAAAAAAATTTCCATGTGATTATTAAAGAATAAATTTAAGAAAAAAAGATAAAGAGAGTAAGCATGAATAAGCATCACGGAACTGATAACGCCTCGGGTCCTTTTAAAAAACGAGAATTTCAACTTTTCTTATTCATAAATCATATTTAAATTTCCCAGGCTTTGTTTGTTTTAATAGAATTTCTTCCAGACTGCATTTGATATTTTTGAAAATATTTAAATCGAGATTAAAATTTTAAATCTCTATTTTAAAGGGAGTTGTTTAAAAATTTCGCAACATTTAAAAAATTTGTTCATTTTATCTAAAATTTAATACATTTCTAAAGAAATTGACTAAATTTTTAAAGATAGCTTTCTAATATACTATTATTCAACCCGAAAGAGAAATTTGCAATGAAGAAAATTGAGAGATTAGGAGTTTAAGAGAAATCATGATTTGAATATTCCTAAAAGATTTGATAGACACTCCAAATTTTTAAAATCATGCATCTTCTTTTCTTGAATTTCTGAAATAAAGTTTGCACTTCTCTATCAAAAGTTCAATACATTTACAGTAAAAATTTAATGCCCATAATAAAATTCATAAAAACTATTTACGATCCAGAATATAATTTTATCCGCTCAACATAAAAACTAATTATAATTTCAATAACTGGATATAAATGAGGAAAGAGAAGGTCGGTTTGAAATTACTTTTTATAAACGACACGAGGGCCACAGAATGTCACCCCGGCGACTCTTTCGATTATGTATGAAATTATTAATTAATGCGTCGCTCGATGAACTAATTTTCGTTTCTGATATTTTAGCCAATTATTAAATATAATTATTTTCGCGCTGCCACGTTTTAATATCGTGCAACGACCACGACGAGGGGTGTGGTGAATCAGGGGTGTGAAGTGGGTGTCCGAAGCCTTGGGTGGGGGGGGGATGTCACTAAAATCGAGAGGAGGGAGTTTCCCAATGAAAAGTGGCAATTTTCCGTTGCCGTGTGACTCCCAACGTAGACATATAGATGTGAATGGATGAATTTTTAAAAAGCCATAAAAATGATTATGCTACGTAGGAAGTTCGGTTATTTCGGTGAAACAATGATATTTAAGCACCAGCGATAATTCAATTTAATTCCACGGCTTAATTCAGCAATGGCCAATATCCCCAATTGAACAGGAAGAGACAAAAAATAAACGACTGCCCTCGTTAAAAAATGTTCTTTGTTTTATGCCTCCCAATTTTGCATATTGCAGTTTCAAAATTTATTTACCATACTTTCAATTTAAATCTATGGTTTCAAAGTTATCTTCCGAATCACCCCCACCTAGCGTATTTTTTGTTTTAATTTTTAAAAATCATTTATGGCCATGGAATAATCAGATCACGTGACTAAATTATACATTTATTCGTTCATTTACAAAGTATCTTTCTAAAAATTTGGGAAACTTAAGAAAAGACAATAAAGCACGTCTATTAAATTATGTTTAGTAAAAATTTTGAAAAAAATTTGAAAACTTATCGACATTTACAGTTAACTGTAAAAATTGTTGTAAAATTTTCACTCAAACGAAGTTGACAGACGTTCTCTATCGTGTTCTGTAGTATTTTCCAAATTTTCAAGAAGATATTTTGTAAAATAAAAAAGTTGTCTTACACGAACTTTTTCAAGAATTTGGTTATGTGATCTAGTTGATCCATGGCCTTATTATGTTCTTTCTTATTTTTATACTCAAGATACATACATTTTATATTTGAGTATTCATGTCAGAAAACATTAAATAAATAATTTAATTATTTAATTATTAAAATTAAATTTCAGAGAGTAAAAGTAGCATTGAATCGCAGGTACAGTGGAAAATGCCAAATTTGGTGTTTTAAATTGAATATTGTCAGCACTAAGAAATATGATGAACTCGTAAAATTGATTATAGAACTCGGAACCAGAAATATTAGGATGATTATAGAGATTCTATAACTGCATTTTGTGGTAGTGTATACAGATATATTAAATTGAAATTGACAGATAATTCTCAAACTGGATTTGCTATTGAAAACAGTTTTCACGACCAAAGCTAATCATTTAATCATTGATTGATTGTTAAAATTTTAAAAGTAACCCTATACCCTTATCTATTTATATTATCAATATCGGAATTACTTAACTAAAATGTTGAGAAAGGAATTCAATCTCGTTTCAATTTATCATTCAATGTGATTAAAAATACTTTTTATACATTTTTAATATTTCTAGTTGAATGAGTAAGTAAAAATCCTCTAGAAATTTTCAAGAAAATATTTTTAGTATATAATTCTATATATTTAAATTAGAAAATTATATTTTTTTCATTACTTGTGTTTTGTTTAAAGAAGCGAATTGATTGGAAGATATGAAATAATAAAAATCGTATTCAAATTTTTTGATTTAATATTTAATGTTTTAATTAAATTACTTTTAGCTGTGAGCAAACTGCGTCAAATTATTTTATACATACATCACTTCAAACATTTTTATAAGTAGTCAGAAGTTTTGTGCAGCGAGTCTAATTAAGTCGGACTTGAAAGAATTTAAATTAATCAGGAGCTTCAGAATAATAGTTTTATCCATGAAACTATTTTACTTAAAATTTTTCCCAAGATAAGAGCAAACAAAAAATTAATTATGGAAAGGCAATAAAACTTCATTCGCCTCAAATGAAAATCAAATAAAAATAATTTTAAGAGGTAAAACAATTCGTCAAAAGTAAATAAGAATTAAATGAAATCTGAGGGGATTTATTTTCACAGAAAGTCGAATAAAGTGGATTGCAGAAATGGAAAATGACATTTTTTGAAAATTGTGGCTTTTAATGCGTAAAAGGACAACTAAAGTACGGATAGAATTTTTCGATAAAGTAGGATTACAAAAATTGAAAATGCCATTTTTTGGAAATTAGTGGTTGCAGTTCATAAAAGGGCTAGAAATCGAATTGGCCGACTCGTGCCCTGACCATTTCCCCCCGGGCGACAAATAAATTCGAAAGAAATTCAAACGTAACAATTTGTTCGGCGAACGAAATAACGGTCAGTATTTTGCAGTAATATTTCACCGGAGCAGTTGGTATTAATTCGTAATATGTTACCGAACAAACTATACGAAAGTCCGTACTCACCCCCGCATCACTCCCTTTCCGTCCACTCATCCCACGTGACAAACCCCGTTCCATGACCATCCTAATATATGGTCCGGTATTATTGCAATGCAATGGACAGAATACTGTCAAAATTTATTGGCGGCCATTTTTCATGCGCCGCGTCAAATGAGTGAACGATTAAAACGCGCGAATTAGCCAAAATTTCTGCATGGATGTCGCAATCGAACGACGAGTGGGGGCGAACAAATTGAAAAAAATATACTAGATTGTTACCTCATAAAGAAATATTGAACTTCAATTATTGGTCGAAAATAATAATTTTCAAAAAGAGGATACTTTACTCTCAAGACAAAATTCCCCATTTATACAAGAAAATTTTCAATAAAATATCCTACGATTTTTGGTATTTTTATCATCTTATATTTAATTATTTGTCACATAATTGTTTTTAACCCTTTACGGTCGAGTGCTTTTTCAACTGCGCTTCTCGGTGGATCGAACACATTTTGTTGAATTTAAAATTCCAAGGACTTGACACCAGTCGCATCCTAAAAAAACGACAAAATTTGGACCAAAAAACATTACCCAAATGAAACAAACATGAGAAAAACCAACAAAAAAAGAGGAAAGAAAAAAGAAGGCAACCTTCCAAAATCCATTCCTCCTTTTTCTTTCTTTTGTCCTTATTTCCCACCACCATTTACATAAAAATAAAAAAATTGTGACAAAACTTTCGCGACGTTTCGGTGCTCTTCCAGCACCCTCTTCAAAGCTGGGATTCTAGAAAAAATTATTTAAAAGTTGTCTCCTATCTCCTTCCATGGGGACCCAGAACTCTCCTCCATGAACGTTTGGACATTAAAGGGAATTTGAGTTTGTAGTGATACGGGTCCAAATTCAATTTGACATTTTGTTGAAGAAAGCGATATCATGTAGTAAAGAGTTAAATATATGAAGTTAATTGAAAAATATTTTGTTTAATGGAATTTTAGACTTTATTAAAGAATTAAAAATAGTGTAAGTTATATTGACCCTCAATTTAAATAAAATGGTACGTTCTTGGAAAAAAATGGCTTTAGGGTCCAAAAATTATTGAGTCGATTTAATCAGACGTTTCGGCTCAGACCGGAGCCCTCATCAGTGATATTTTTTAAAATCTAGAAAATACAAAAAAGGTGGCACTAACTTCACATTTATAGGAATAACCAAAGTACTTAAACATATAATACAAAAAAAAGTACTTGATGTGTTAAATTAAAAACTTTTTTGGTATTTTCTAGACTTTAATAAATATCACTGATAAGAGTTCCGATCTGAGCCGAAACGTCTAATTAAATCGACTCAATAATTTTTGTAGCCTAAAGCCATTTTTTCCAACAATGTACCATTTTATTTATCAAAGAACAATAATAATTTTTAATTTGTAACAGAATATTTTATTCTAGTGAATAGAAATGTGATGTCGCTTGTCGGGCAAAATTCGTCCGCAAAGGGTTAATTTACAAAAGCAAAACTTATATCCAAAAGAATTGAGATTTTTTGAGAATTTTCGCAAAATGCATAAAAACTTGGGGGAAAAATACTAAAAGGGGAATAGTTCTAGATTTGCAATGAAAAGTTAGCACTCTCTAAATCTGAATTAGTCAAAATCTACTGATAATAAGTGAAATTTGACTGATTCAAATAGCTGAAAAGAGGTTACCGTGAATCAGTCAAATTTCACTGATTACTTAAGTGAAAATTAACTGATTGAACAGTGAAAAATATTTTTTCCACTGATGAATCAGTGAAAATTAACTGATTTAATAGTGGAAAAGATTATTTTCACTGATGAATCAGTAAAAGGGAAAATCACTGATTCAATAAGTGAAAATTTGACTGATTCAGATTTAGAGAGTAGATATGTAAATATATAAAATGGAAGAGATTAATAAATGGTGAGATCGAATCAGCAAAAAGCGGGTAATTAATATCTGAAGAGACATAAGGGGAACATTATGAAAGCAAAGTTACGTCGCGTCATGTCCAGGAACCAATGTAATTTCTCGTAGCAGGTTGGTGCCTTTACAATTTCACCCCAAGACCGTTGCCCTGAATTTATAGATGCTTCAAGGGCTGGCATACGTTGAAACCGGAAGTGGCAGGTCCCCCCTCCGACGAAACATAGCAGGTATGGTATAGGTTAGGTAATATGGCAACGTCGAGGTCCGGAATTGCTTTGCATACCATTTCGCGCAATCGCGAGATCTTAATATCGACTGTAATTTAGAGCGGCTCTTTCTCTCTGTCTACCGGCCTCTCTCTTTTCTCAAGAATATACATGTGAATCTCATTCTCTCTCTTTCTCTTTCTTTCTCTTTAGACCGTACGTCATACTTAGGATTCCATTATTGCTTCCTTCTTCTTCCGCCGGCCGCTCTTTTAACTCCTAATGTCTTTATTTTTAAATTATATTGCCCTGCAGGATTTCCATATTAGTTCACACACGCATCAGAGTTCTGCAAAAATACCCTGCAAGTGGAAATGTATTATGTATTTCTCTCTTAGGAAACTCTGGCATCAATTGTCGGTAACTTTAGTTAGTCTATTTATGGTATTTTACATCTGCAGAGTTCAATTTTTTTTCACGGAATTTATACATTTTGTAGACCAAAAATACATAGGGGAATTAGTAACTGATGATAGAATCTAAATTCAGAGCCTTTTAAATCTAGAATAATTTTATTTCAGAAATTCATGATTATGAATCTTTTGAAATGATCAATCCTTTCCCCCCGTTTTAGAGGTTCAACATGGAAAGCTATGCAAATTTGAAAACCTCCTGGTTCGAAATTATGGAGTTTTAACACTTTGAAGATAAAGTGGTTCTTAATTTGAAAATACGTGAATGCAAAATTTGAAAAAATTTGTAGAACGATTTTGAGGTAAGATAATAATTAAATGGAGACTCCAATTGAAAAGATGAGAATTATATGAAGTTGAAGACATCCTGATTTAGGATTATCAAAGTTTCAAAGCCTCCAAATCGAAAACTCTCAAAAGTTTATAGTTCGAAATTATAAAATTCAAATACATTGAAGATAAAGTGATTCCTAGTTTCAAAAGATGTGAATGCAAAATTTGAAAAAATTTGTAGAACGATTTTGAGGTAAGATAATAATTAAATGGAGACTCCAATTGAAAAGATGAGAATTATATGAAGTTGAAGACATCCTGATTTAGGATTATCAAAGTTTCAAAGCCTCCAAATCGAAAACTCAAAAGTTTAAATCTCAACATTTTGAGAAGATGAATATTCATAAATTATAATAATTAAAAATAATTATAAAAATTATAAATAATTATAAATTATAATCTGACTAATGCGAGATGAAACTAAACAGTGATGAAAAATCTATCTAAAGAGACGATTTTGGCTTTTACTACCGATCAGCAGATTCGTTCAGACACGGAAAATCATTTTCCTTAATTGACTGAAGTTAATTTTGAGTTTCGACCTTCCGTATAATTTTTTTTATGTTTAGTACCTTTATATAGAAAGGTTTAGGTTTTTTTTTATTAAATTCAAGCACTTTTATGGATTTCTAAAAACAAATATTTTAGTTTTCTGGGTATTTTTTTACTTTAAATGACTTTTTTATTTTTTAACCAATTGTCATGATTTTTTTTTATAAAATTTTGTTTCTTACAATGTTTAAAACTTTAAAGTAAAGTCCTGTAGTGATATCAAAACTTCCCTGCTCCATACATGGTTCCTTCTTTAGCAATTTTGTTCTATTTTTATAGTGATGCCTGTTATATACTATTTCCCATATAATTCAGAAATATTAGTAAATAAATAAAAAAACTATTTTGTGTAAAAAGCTAATTTTCGCTAAAAACGCGTTTTTTGTAAATCGTAGTAACTTTTAATTTTATTTATTTTCCCAAAAGTCGTGTTAATCAAGATGGGGTGAATGTTTTTTGAAAAGCCGTTGCACCTATCAAGTTAAATCTTTTATTTTACAAGCTGTTTTGGAAATCCTGACCCAATACATTTTTGCACAGCCATTACTAGCACAAAAAAAATGAGATAAAAATTTTTTTCTTCCAAAAATCTGCAATTTTGGGAAATTTTTGAATTTTTTAAAAAGCGTGTGTCTGATCATGGTCAAGGGGATAACAACTAATAGTTTTGCGGTTTTTTTGTTTCAGGTTATCTGAAAGATCAAAACCGTTTACCCCGTGTGCCCTGGACATTCTTGACAAGGGCGTGGCCATGGACATATGAAGGACACGTGGGTAATTTTAATAAACCAACAGAAAAAGTGCCAAAAATTCAAAACTAAACAAAAAACTTCATAAAAATTGCATCCAAAAATCATTTCTGGTTTTCTCATAATCAATTTTCAAAAATAGGGCTCGAAAATAAGGTGTTACACGATAAGACCCCCTCAATTTAACAAAACAAAAAAGTTTGAAAAATATGTTAGCAAAATTCAGAAGTTCAGTTATTTCGCCCAGATATAAAGTATCTTACATTTTAAGGGTATGGCAACCGACCAAATAACCAATTTTATACCCAAATATATTCGTGTATGATAACTTTTTTTGTACGCAACATATATTTCAGTAAATTCGATAGATATGTTAGAATACAATAAGAAATGCCTGCCTGGCTCCTTAAAGTAAAAATTTTCCAGTTAACTACAATTGCCAATGAATATTACAATTCTGTTTTTTGTAAAAAGAATTTTTTGCAAAATTTTTACTATAACGAACCAGGCAGACATTTCTCATTGTATTCTAACATACACGGAAAAACAGTATAGCTGTTTTACCTATACTGGTACATAGTGTCTCGACCCATGCGGTATAGGTGAGACAACTATACTGGTTTGCCGCGCGACCTATACATTGCTTCGCATGCACGCGACTCTAACCTCAAAATGAGAAAGAAGTGTCATTTTTTGGAGGCGTTTTTCGAAGCGTTTATCGATTTGTTTGGAGCGATAGCGATGGCATAATATTTTGTTTACGATCGCTATACATGGTATTGTCATATCAACGAACTTGTATAGCTCTCTCACCTATACTCGTATAGTTCTGAGGACCGTATCGTAGCATTGGACTGATAGCAATATTTTCTGGTTCTGAGGACCAAAATATAGTTCTCTTAGCTATACTGTTTTTTCAGTGTATCTCCCGAATTTACAGAATGATATTTTGCGAAGGAAAAAGTTATCTTAGATGAACATAAATTATAATTTAGTCACATGGTCCAATTGGTCCATAGCCTTAACTTGTTTCGATACTCGACTTGTTGGTTGAAGGCGACACTCGAACTAACGAAGTAGAGGCTTCGGTCTGAGTCGAAGGCTCCTTATGGATCTAAATTACATTATTTTTTTATAAAATGTGCAAGTTATCCCCTGTCTATCTATCTCTCATCTCTGTTTTCCAGTCATCATCCCTATCCTCTTTTGCTCCTTCCGTGTGTCTCTTCTTTCAATTTTTCTGTTTCTTTCACGTACCCGTCCCACTGCGTCGGTGCATTCAGGCATTTACGTCGAGAGACTGCGCGACGATGATAATTAGTACCTATATAAGGGGGTTGAAATATGAAACCCCTAGAGTACGCTGTGCTGACTTCTCTAGGCCACTAGAGGTTTACCCTATCCGGCTGCCACAGCCACATGCTGAGGAAAAAGACGTCCATCCACACCGCGACCTCTTTTGCGACTACCTTTTCTCTCAACCTTCAAAACTTTAGTTTCTTCTTCTTATTGTTAGATTCTATCATAAAAATACTCTATCCGATTCTTGCAAAACAATGACTACTGAGCAACTTTCTCCATCGTTAATGTACTTAGAGTTTTGAACTTTCTTTAAACTATGACAAAATGTTTTTATTGAAAACAAAATTAATTACTATCAAATTAATTAGTTGAGTTTGAAATTTTTGTCAATGCCTACATTATCCTCGTAGACAATTTCAAACTATATCGCAAATAATGGAAATAAATTCAATATTTAAAGTATTTGAAAATCTTTCTGTCAAAATCTACTGATTATCAGTGAAATTTGACTAATTCAAATAGCTAAAAAGAGGTTACTGTAAATCAGTCAAATTTCACTGATTACTTCAGTGGAAGTCAACTGATTTAACAGTGAAAAACATTTTTTTCATTGATTCAATCAGTTAAAATTAACTGATTTGACAGTGAAAAATATTTTTGCACTTATGAGTCAGTGAAAAGGCAAATTACTGATTCAATCAGTGAAAATTTGACTGATTCAGATTTAGAGAGTAGATTGCAAATTCCCTTATTGCAACCGTTGGCTCAATTTTAGTTTAATTGAATAATTTTATTAGTATGTGATTAATGAGCACTATCAGAAATCAGTATTGGAATTTTTCATTCTTCCAAAAACACAAAAAATGCTCTTATTTTCTCAATCTTGGTCTACAGACACAGATACTTTCGTAAAGCCTATTTTTTGTGACTTAGGGGGTCGCAAAACGTTAACATTTGATGAAAATTTAGAAAGTAATTTCTCATATGAAACTAATACCTTCTCATTTATAATGAGAATGTAAAAAATATTTAAAAAATTAACGCTACAAAAAAATTATGGAAAAACAGTTTTGATAACGAAAGAATGGAAGATTTTCTGACCGGAATATTATGCTCGCGATATGAGTCGATATATTCAAAGTATAGAAACTTGATATTTTGATAAAAATAACATGATTCTATTACGTAATTGTGAAAATTAGGCTTGATTTGAGTCCGAACTATCTGGAATTTAGAGGATAACTGAGACTTCACGGCTGAGGCAAAATTGTCAAAAAGAAATATTTGACAAATTCTTGGATGGTAACTGGAATAAATAAATAATTCATATTTTTTATGAAAAATAAAACGGATATTCCCTACTGATATGCCAGATATCTACGCTTGTAATTCGTATGAAGCAGGAACTCAATGAATAAAAGATGATACTAGAGATATAACTATTTTTGACGAGAAAACTATTTTTATTACTTGCCGCCTATAATTAATCGTTAATTTTACAATGGATAAAAGGGCAATGAATAGAACTATGTAGTTTGTCAATTCTAAGATGTTTCTATTAATTATACACTGTTTTTTAATATTCATGAAAATTTCTGTAATTTCTACGAAAAGTTTTACTACTGAAAATTTCGTAATTTCGACAAAATGTTTGAAGGAAAAATGCTAAAAAGTTTAAATTTATCGCAAAAAGTTCTATATATTCCAAAAATGTAGGGCTTTGGAATTAATTTATCTGACACTTGATTTTTTGCATACCTTAATATCGAATCAGCTTAGTATGTGAGAATGATTCAAATTTAATTTAATATCGTAAAACGCGCGATTCTCTACTTTATCAAAAACGATATGCATATATGATATATATTTTTCAATTGCATGGAGAAAAATATTGATAAAAAATAACCAAAATATTTGGAAACGCATGATAAATTTTGAAGCTATATACTTTTTTGTAATAATTCAACATTTATTAGGATTTCTATAATAATAGAATACACTAAATTACCAATAAAAATTCCAATCTAGATGGTGAAATAAATTGAATTATTAGAAAAAAGAAGGTAACTTCAGAATTTATTATGCGTTTCCAAATAGTTTGGTGATTTCTGAGAGGTGTTTTTTTCGCGTGGCGACACAGCCGTCATTTTGTTAATCAAACCAGAATCTTTGGTTCAGACAAACAAAATTTGTCTGAAACAACAAAAAATTTGGCCAGCCATATAATTAGCAAATTTTTTGGTTGATCCAATCAAATTTCGGTTGGATTAAAGAAATATTTTTCTGAATCCCGTATCCAAGATTCTAACCGCACTTCTATAATTTTTCTAAAACAAGTTTTTTCCGTACGGGAATCAGTGGTTCAGATATTAAATTTTTATAAGGAAATAGACCAATCTTTTTTTAAAAAAGAAAACGCACTTTTAATATTCAGATTTTTTATTATAAATGAAACCTTTCGCTCGTGTTTGTATCGCTTTTTGAAAAAATAGATATCATTTCAGCTTTGTTCAGACACAAATAATATTTTCCCGATTTTTAAAATATAACTACAATTTATATTGGTAGAAGTCAAAAAAATGATTTGTTTTTTAGATAGGAGACGCTTTTCTAAATGAATCATCAATTAGAATTTATAAATAATAATAAAAATTTTTAAATGATGCTTCTTATAAATCTATGAATTTTTAGTTTCTACAGATTGAATTTAACAATTTGAATTCCATTTTATTCTAGGTTATATTTTTCAGTTTTCAAGCATTAGAAATTGGAAGCTATTTAATAATAATGTTAACCTGTTTAAACAAGTTTTTAAAAAATATGTAAATTTAAAAACTTTTTAACGATTTATAATTCACAATTCGTTTATTAGCATTTATTTAAGTTTAGTTTTTATTCTGAAAAAATGAAATTTTAATTTGATTCCTTTCCATAAGGATTTTCTTTCCTAACGAAAAATAATGTTTGAAAAATCTTGATGAATTTTACATTTTTTATGTGCCACCGTGATTAATGAGTTGGTATTAAATTTCCTCTGAATTTTTTAAATAACATTGAGGGAGCTGTTCAACAGAAGAAAAGATTAATTTCGCCAACGTGTCAAGTTTAACACGTAAGATACTAAATCAAAATTAAATTTAGAAAATGTTCTATTCATCTGCTCTTCATTTTTATTCTCAAATATTTTCAAGTCTTTTGAGTATTACATTTTTTCATTTTCAAAATATAAGTTTAGGTCCTGCCTAGGACCGCCAAATTACTTTTAGATAGATTGCCGATAGTTATGACTCGCCTGAAAAAGTGATGATAAATAATTCTAATTATAATTTTTAATTCTCTAATATATCAATTTCTAAAAATATTTTTATCTCACCGCAGACGGTTCGTTAATTATTTGCTCTTACCGCACTTCCTTCAAGATGATTAAGTATAGACTCATAAGAGAAACTTACCTGAAACAAAAAAAAAATATTCCATTAAAAAATGATCATCAATTTAAATAAGAAAAAACTTCTTAGAAATACCAAATAATACCTAAAATTATTTTCAGTAATATTAAAATCATTATTTAAATGTTCATTAAAGCTAATTCATTCAAGATCTAATCTTTCCCAGTTATTTTTAAGGTAGTTGATCCAGAAAAATTAGACCTCAGGCAAAAATATATAATTTTGCTTTCAAGAATAGTAATATTATTATTGAAGGGCTATTTTGGAAGAGAAAAGATTAATTTCCTGAACAAAATTTGAAATACAGAAAAATAATTTTAATTATAAATTCTATTTTTGCCTAACTTTCTTTCTTACCGCTTCTTACCAAATTTAAAAAAATTATGCGATTTTAATAAATTACAAATCACTTATTTAAGAAAAAGATTCACTACAACTTAACCATTTCCAATTTTCGAAAATGAATAAATTATTATCAAATTCAGCAATTTTTTTATAAAAATTCCGTTTTGGAAAATGTTTTTTTAATGGTTTCAGCTATAAAGAATCTATTTTAAAAAAATAATAATAATATTAATATTCATTAATTAATATTTTAATTATATATATATTTTAATTATATTATATTAATATTAATATCAATTAATATTAATATTAGTTGAGTTTGAAATTTTTGTCACTGCCTACATTATCGGAGAATCACTAGTCGCGTATCAGATAGATCCAATTCTTTAGATATTAATATTAGTTTTGTAATAGTTAATTTGGCATGGGGTCAGTTTTGATACGGATTTATTTTTTTAATTAAGTGATAGAACACATAAAAAATACAAAAGGCAAACGTTTCGGCCACAAATGGGGGCCCTCTTCAGTGCCAATTAGCTTAATAGTAACCTTTAAATATTTATTAACTAAGACATGCAACTTAATAATTATTGTATTTTTTGTTTTTTTCTTTTTTTCCTTTGCTTATTGATATTAGAAAAAGATAGAGTAAACATGCGGAAAGACTTATGGGTAAGCGAGTTCCTAGGTGTGAAGGAACCAGGCCGTTCCAAAAACTGTTCCAACGAGTAATCCTCTCCCACAGGAACCGTGAAAAATGCGACCGCGGAACGCACTCTCTCAAGGGCACATATATAAACACAATTATTTCACCAAAGAAAGAAACAACACGATGGAGAATATAACGTGGATCCTTGGTAAAGCACGCACAGCAAACCACACACATTCACGAGCACCAGAAGTAAAGGAAACTGAAGTTAAAACAATAAGAACGATGTAATTGGTACGGAAAAATTTTTATTTTGTATTTTCTCCGAAGCCGCAGAGATGACAGACGAAAGTAAGTCCACCACTCTGCCACATGGCTAAAAGAAAACTGATTTGGGAAGAAGTCGTATTTAGGAAGACTAGTGTTCAGAGTTTGACGTGTATAGAAAGCATTCTCCAGATAGGTCAGGTTCCAACACCAAGGGTTATACACAGTAAAACCTTATTTTAATGTCCCCGGCACTTGAGATTATTATGTGCTCAAGCGTCCGACAAAAGCAAAGACCCACCACATGTTCGAAAAACTCTGTAAGGAAAGGCACTCAACACGGTCCCGACGTCGTAAAAGTTGTACACATTTCTGTGGATATAGAAAGTAAAATGCAACTAAAGTGGAAATTCGCGAAAAATTAATTTCCTGGTTTTTCGAAACCTCTCATTCTTAATAAATGGAACCCGGAAAAATATAATATTAAGTTTATCAGTATGATGTCCGAGTTTTTCAGATTATAAGACTGTTGTAAAGTGACAAAATATTACGAGAGTTATTCGAACTCTGACTTAAATAGAGTGGCCAATTAATACAGTAGCACTACGGATTCTAAGACTGATAAAAAATGGCCAAGTAATGCGCGAGCACTTCGGACTCTAATTCTGAGTAAGGTGGCCAAGTAATGCGCGAGCACATCAGACTCTGATTCTGAGTAAGGTGGCCAAGTAATGCGCGAGTTCAATGGACGTCAGGACTGATATAAATGCAAAAATAGCCGCGTAATACGCGAGATCAAACGAAGTCTGACCTAAATAAGGAGGCAAAGTAATGCGCGAATTCTTAGTACAGGATTTTTATATAAAGTGGCCAAGTAATGCGCGAGCTCTTCGGACTCTGGCTTAAAATTATGTGGCCAAGTAATTCGCGAGATCAATGGACGTCAGGACTCATATAAATGCACAAAAAGCCGCGTAATACGCGAGATCAAACAAAGTCTGACCTAAATAAGGTGGCAAAGTAATGCGCGAGCTCTTCGGACTCAGATTTTCAGTAAGGTGGCCAAGTAATGCGCGAGCACATCAGATCCTGATTCTGAGTAAGGTGGCCAAGTAATGCGCGAGTTCAATGGACGTCAGGACTGATATAAATACAAAAATAGCAGCGTAATACGCGAGATCAACCGAAGTCTGACCTAAATAAGGAGGCAAAGTAATGCGCGAATTCTTAGTACAGGATTTTTATATAAAGTGGCCAAGTAATGCGCGAGCTCTTCGGACTCTGGCTTAAAATTATGTGGTCAAGTAATTCGCGAGTTCAATGGACGTCAGGACTGATATAAATGCAAAAATAGCCGCGTAATACGCGAGATCAAACGAAATCTGACCTAAATAAGGTGGCAAAGTAATGCGCGAATTCTTAGTACAGAGTTTTTATATAAAGTGGCCAAGTAATGCGCGAGTTCAATGGACGTCAGGACTGATATAAATACAAAAATAGGCGCGTAATACGCGAGTTGAACGCAGTCTGACCTGAAAAGAGTGGCCAAGTAATGCGCGAATTCTTAGGGGTATAAGAATTTTTATAAAGTGGCCAAAAAATAATAATTAACACTTAGGGTCCTTAGACTCTGACCTGAATAATGCGGCCAAGTAATGCGCGAGCACTTCGGACTCAGATTTTCAGTAAGGTGGCCAAGTAATGCGCGAGTTCAACGGACGTCAGGACTGACATAAATGCAAAATAGCCGCGTAATACGCGAGATCAAACGAAATCTGACCTAAATAAGGTGGCAAAGTAATGCGCGAATTCTTAGTACAGAATTTTAATATAAAGTGGCCAAGTAATGCGCGAGCTCTTCGGACTCTGGCTTAAAATTATGTGGCCAAGTAATGCGCGAGTTCAATGGACGTCAGGACTGATATAAATACAAAAATAGGCGCGTAATACGAGAGTTGAACGCAGTCTGACCTGAAAAGAGTGGCCAAGTAATGCGCGAGCTCTTCGGACTCTGGCTTAAAATTATGTGGCCAAGTAATTCGCGAGATCAATGGACGTCAGGACTGATATAAATGCACAAAAAGCCGCGTAATACGCGAGATCAAACAAAGTCTGACCTAAATAAGGTGGCAAAGTAATGCGCGAATTTTTAGGACAGGATTTTTATATAAAGTGGCCAAGTAATGCGCGAGCTCTTCGGACTCTGGCTTAAAATTATGTGGCCAAGTAATTCGCGAGTTCAATGGACGCCAGGACTGATATAAATGCAAAAATAGCCGCGTGATACGCGAGATCAAACGAAATCTGACCTAAATAAGGAGGCAAAGTAATGCGCGAATTTTTAGGACAGGATTTTTATATAAAGTGGCCAAGTAATGCGCGAGCTCTTCGGACTCTGGCTTAAAATTATGTGGCCAAAGTAATGCGCGAGTACAATGGACGTCAGGACTGATATAAATACAAAAATAGGCGCGTAATACGAGAGTTGAACGCAGTCTGACCTGAAAAGAGTGGCCAAGTAATGCGCGAATTCTTAGGGATATAAGAATTTTTATAATGTGGCCAAAAAATAATAATTAACACTTAGGGTCCTTAGACTCTGACCTGAATAAAGCGGCCAAGTAATGCGCGAGCACTTCGGACTCTGATTTACAGTAAGGTGGCCAAGTAATTCGCGAGTTCAATGGACGTCAGGACTGATATAAATGCAAAAATAGGCGCGTAATACGCGAGATCAAACGAATACTGAACTAAATAAGGTGGCAAAGTAATGCGCGAATTCTTAGTACAGAATTTTAATATAAAGTGGCCAAGTAATGCGCGAGATCTTAGGACTCTGGCTTAAAATTATGTGGCCAAAGTAATGCGCGACTACAAAGGACGTCAGGAAAGATATAAATACAAAAATAGGCGCGTAATACGAGAGTTGAACGCAGTCTGACCTGAAAAGAGTGGCCAAGTAA
Organism: Diplolepis rosae; assembly: GCA_030998225.1. Lineage (NCBI taxonomy): Eukaryota > Metazoa > Arthropoda > Insecta > Hymenoptera > Diplolepididae > Diplolepis > Diplolepis rosae. The sequence continues at coordinate 10,883,297 of JAPYXD010000701.1, forward strand.
TGCGCGAGCTCTTCGGACTCTGGCTTAAAATTATGTGGTCAAGTAATTCGCGAGTTCAATGGACGTCAGGACTGATATAAATGCAAAAATAGCCGCGTAATACGCGAGATCAAACGAAATCTGACCTAAATAAGGTGGCAAAGTAATGCGCGAATTCTTAGTACAGAGTTTTTATATAAAGTGGCCAAGTAATGCGCGAGTTCAATGGACGTCAGGACTGATATAAATACAAAAATAGGCGCGTAATACGCGAGTTGAACGCAGTCTGACCTGAAAAGAGTGGCCAAGTAATGCGCGAATTCTTAGGGGTATAAGAATTTTTATAAAGTGGCCAAAAAATAATAATTAACACTTAGGGTCCTTAGACTCTGACCTGAATAATGCGGCCAAGTAATGCGCGAGCACTTCGGACTCAGATTTTCAGTAAGGTGGCCAAGTAATGCGCGAGTTCAACGGACGTCAGGACTGACATAAATGCAAAATAGCCGCGTAATACGCGAGATCAAACGAAATCTGACCTAAATAAGGTGGCAAAGTAATGCGCGAATTCTTAGTACAGAATTTTAATATAAAGTGGCCAAGTAATGCGCGAGCTCTTCGGACTCTGGCTTAAAATTATGTGGCCAAGTAATGCGCGAGTTCAATGGACGTCAGGACTGATATAAATACAAAAATAGGCGCGTAATACGAGAGTTGAACGCAGTCTGACCTGAAAAGAGTGGCCAAGTAATGCGCGAGCTCTTCGGACTCTGGCTTAAAATTATGTGGCCAAGTAATTCGCGAGATCAATGGACGTCAGGACTGATATAAATGCACAAAAAGCCGCGTAATACGCGAGATCAAACAAAGTCTGACCTAAATAAGGTGGCAAAGTAATGCGCGAATTTTTAGGACAGGATTTTTATATAAAGTGGCCAAGTAATGCGCGAGCTCTTCGGACTCTGGCTTAAAATTATGTGGTCAAGTAATTCGCGAGTTCAATGGACGTCAGGACTGATATAAATGCAAAAATAGCCGCGTAATACGCGAGATCAAACGAAATCTGACCTAAATAAGGTGGCAAAGTAATGCGCGAATTCTTAGTACAGAGTTTTTATATAAAGTGGCCAAGTAATGCGCGAGTTCAATGGACGTCAGGACTGATATAAATACAAAAATAGGCGCGTAATACGCGAGTTGAACGCAGTCTGACCTGAAAAGAGTGGCCAAGTAATGCGCGAATTCTTAGGGGTATAAGAATTTTTATAAAGTGGCCAAAAAATAATAATTAACACTTAGGGTCCTTAGACTCTGACCTGAATAATGCGGCCAAGTAATGCGCGAGCACTTCGGACTCAGATTTTCAGTAAGGTGGCCAAGTAATGCGCGAGTTCAACGGACGTCAGGACTGACATAAATGCAAAATAGCCGCGTAATACGCGAGATCAAACGAAATCTGACCTAAATAAGGTGGCAAAGTAATGCGCGAATTCTTAGTACAGAATTTTAATATAAAGTGGCCAAGTAATGCGCGAGCTCTTCGGACTCTGGCTTAAAATTATGTGGCCAAGTAATGCGCGAGTTCAATGGACGTCAGGACTGATATAAATACAAAAATAGGCGCGTAATACGAGAGTTGAACGCAGTCTGACCTGAAAAGAGTGGCCAAGTAATGCGCGAGCTCTTCGGACTCTGGCTTAAAATTATGTGGCCAAGTAATTCGCGAGATCAATGGACGTCAGGACTGATATAAATGCACAAAAAGCCGCGTAATACGCGAGATCAAACAAAGTCTGACCTAAATAAGGTGGCAAAGTAATGCGCGAATTTTTAGGACAGGATTTTTATATAAAGTGGCCAAGTAATGCGCGAGCTCTTCGGACTCTGGCTTAAAATTATGTGGCCAAGTAATTCGCGAGTTCAATGGACGCCAGGACTGATATAAATGCAAAAATAGCCGCGTGATACGCGAGATCAAACGAAATCTGACCTAAATAAGGAGGCAAAGTAATGCGCGAATTTTTAGGACAGGATTTTTATATAAAGTGGCCAAGTAATGCGCGAGCTCTTCGGACTCTGGCTTAAAATTATGTGGCCAAGTAATGCGCGAGTTCAATGGACGTCAGGACTGATATAAATACAAAAATAGGCGCGTAATACGAGAGTTGAACGCAGTCTGACCTGAAAAGAGTGGCAAAGTAATGCGCGAATTCTTAGTACAGAATTTTTATATAAAGTAGCCAAGTAATGCGCGAGCTCTTCGGACTCTGGCTTAAAATTATGTGGCCAAGTAATGCGCGAATTCTTAGTACAGAATTTTTATATATAAAGTGGCCAAGTAATGCGCGAGTTCAATGGACGTCAGGAATGTTATAAATACAAAAATAGGCGCGTAATACGCGAGTTGAACGCAGTCTGACCTGAAAAGAGTGGCCAAGTAATGCGCGAGTTCAATGGACGTCAGGACTGACATAAATGCAAAAATAGCCGCGTAATACGCGAGATCAAACGAAATCTGACCTAAATAAGGTGGCAAAGTAATGCGCGAATTCTTAGTACAGAATTTTTATATAAAGTGTCCAAGTAATGCGCGAGCTCTTCGGACTCTGGCTTAAAATTATGTGGCCAAGTAATGCGCGAATTCTTAGTACAGAATTTTTATATATAAAGTGGCCAAGTAATGCGCGAGTTCAATGGACGTCAGGACTGTTATAAATACAAAAATAGGCGCGTAATGCGCGAGTTGAACGCAGTCTGACCTGAAAAGAGTGGCCAAGTAATGCGCGAATTCTTAGGGATATAAGAATTTTTATAATGTGGCCAAAAAATAATAATTAACACTTAGGGTCCTTAGACTCTGACCTGAATAAAGTGGCCAAGTAATGCGCGAGCACTTCGGACTCTGATTTACAGTAAGGTGGCCAAGTAATTCGCGAGTTCAATGGACGTCAGGACTGACATAAATGCAAAAATAGCCGCGTAATACGCGAGATCAAACGAAATCTGACCTAAATAAGGTGGCAAAGTAATGCGCGAATTCTTAGTACAGAATTTTAATATAAAGTGGCCAAGTAATGCGCGAGCTCTTCGGACTCTGGCTTAAAATTATGTGGCCAAATAATGCGCGAGTACAATGGACGTCAGGACTGATATAAATACAAAAATAGGCGCGTAATACGAGAGTTGAACGCAGTCTGACCTGAAAAGAGTGGCCAAGTAATGCGCGAGCTCTTCGGACTCCGGCTTAAAATTATAATTCTGTACTAAGAATTCGCGCATTACTTTGCCACCTTATTTAGGTCAGATGTCGTTTGATCTCGCGTATTACGTGGCTATTTTTGCATTTATGTCAGTCCTGACGTCCATTGAACTCGCGAATTACTTGGCCACCTTACTGTAAATCAGAGTCCGAAGTGCTCGCGCATTACTTGGCCGCTTTATTCAGGTCAGAGTCTAAGGACCCTAAGTGTTAATTATTATTTTTTGGCCACTTATAAAAATTCTTATATCCCTAAGAATTCGCGCATTACTTGGCCACTCTTTTCAGGTCAGACTGCGTTCAACTCGCGTATTACGCGCCTACCGTTGTATTTATAACAGTCCTGACGTCCATTGAACTCGCGCATTACTTGGCCACTTTATATATAAAAATTCTGTACTAAGAATTCGCGCATTACTTGGCCACATAATTTTAAGCCAGAGTCCGAAGAGCTCGCGCATTACTTGGCCACTTTATATAAAAATTCTGTACTCAGAATTCGCGCATTACTTTGCCACCTTATTTAGGTCAGATTTCGTTTGATCTCGCGTATTACGCGGCTATTTTTGCATTTATGTCAGTCCTGACGTCCATTGAACTCGCGCATTACTTGGCCACTCTTTTCAGGTCAGACTGCGTTCAACTCGCGTATTACGCGCCTATTTTTGTATTTATAACATTCCTGACGTCCATTGAACTCGCGCATTACTTGGCCACTTTATATATAAAAATTCTGTACTCAGAATTCGCGCATTACTTGGCCACATAATTTTAAGCCAGAGTCCGAAGAGCTCGCGCATTACTTGGCCACTTTATATAAAAATTCTGTACTAAGAATTCGCGCATTACTTTGCCACCTTATTTAGGTCAGATTTCGTTTGATCTCGCGTATCACGCGGCTATTTTTGCATTTATATCAGTCCTGGCGTCCATTGAACTCGCGAATTACTTGGCCACATAATTTTAAGCCAGAGTCCGAAGAGCTCGCGCATTACTTGGCCACTTTATATAAAAATCCTGTCCTAAAAATTCGCGCATTACTTTGCCTCCTTATTTAGGTCAGACTTCGTTTGATCTCGCGTATTACGCGGCTGTTTTTGCATTTATATCAGTCCTGACGTCCATTGAACTCGCGCATTACTTGGCCACCTTACTCAGAATCAGAGTTTGATGTGCTCGCGCATTACTTGGCCACCTTACTCAGAATTAGAGTACGAAGTGCTCGCGCATTACTTGGCCGCTTTATTCAGGTCAGAGTCTAAGGACCCTAAGTGTTAATTATTATTTTTTGGCCACTTTATAAAAATTCTTATACCCCTAAGAATTCGCGCATTACTTGGCCACTCTTTTCAGGTCAGACTGCGTTCAACTCGCGTATTACGCGCCTATTTTTGTATTTATATCAGTCCTGACGTCCATTGAACTCGCGCATTACTTGGCCACTTTATATATAAAAATTCTGTACTAAGAATTCGCGCATTACTTGGCTACATAATTTTAAGCCAGAGTCCGATAAGCTCGCGCATTACTTGGCCACTTTATATAAAAACTCTGTACTAAGAATTCGCGCATTACTTTGCCACCTTATTTAGGTCAGACTTCGGTTGATCTCGCGTATTACGCTGCTATTTTTGCATTTATATCAGTCCTGACGTCCATTGAACTCGCGCATTACTTGGCCACCTTACTCAGAATCAGGATCTGATGTGCTCGCGCATTACTTGGCCACCTTACTGAAAATCTGAGTCCGAAGAGCTCGCGCATTACTTTGCACCTTATTTAGGTCAGACTTTGTTTGATCTCGCGTATTACGCGGCTTTTTGTGCATTTATATCAGTCCTGACGTCCATTGATCTCGCGAATTACTTGGCCACATAATTTTAAGCCAGAGTCCGAAGAGCTCGCGCATTACTTGGCCACTCTTTTCAGGTCAGACTGCGTTCAACTCTCGTATTACGCGCCTATTTTTGTATTTATATCAGTCCTGACGTCCATTGAACTCGCGCATTACTTGGCCACATAATTTTAAGCCAGAGTCCGAAGAGCTCGCGCATTACTTGGCCACTTTATATTAAAATTCTGTACTAAGAATTCGCGCATTACTTTGCCACCTTATTTAGGTCAGATTTCGTTTGATCTCGCGTATTACGCGGCTATTTTTGCATTTATGTCAGTCCTGACGTCCGTTGAACTCGCGCATTACTTGGCCACTTTATATATAAAAATTCTGTACTAAGAATTCACGCATTACTTGGCCACATAATCTTAAGCCAGAGTCCGAAGAGCTCGCGCATTACTTGGCCACTTTATATAAAAATCCTGTCCTAAAAAGACGACCAATACGTTGCCACCTTATTTAGGTCAGATGTCGTTTGATCTCGCGTATTACGCGGCTATTTTTGCATTTATATCAGTCCTGACGTCCATTGAACTCGCGAATTACTTGGCCACATAATTTTAAGCCAGAGTCCGAAGAGCTCGCGCATTACTTGGCCACTCTTTTCAGGTCAGACTGCGTTCAACTCTCGTTTTACGCGCCTATTTTTGTATTTATATCAGTCCTGACGTCCATTGAACTCGCGCATTACTTGGCCACATAATTTTAAGCCAGAGTCCGAAGACCTCGCGCATTACTTGGCCACTTTATATTAAAATTCTGTACTAAGAATTCGCGCATTACTTTGCCACCTTATTTAGGTCAGATTTCGTTTGATCTCGCGTATTACGCGGCTATTTTTGCATTTATGTCAGTCCTGACGTCCGTTGAACTCGCGCATTACTTGGCCACTTTATATATAAAAATTCTGTACTAAGAATTCACGCATTACTTGGCCACATAATCTTAAGCCAGAGTCCGAAGAGCTCGCGCATTACTTGGCCACTTTATATAAAAATCCTGTCCTAAAAATTCGCGCATTACTTTGCCACCTTATTTAGGTCAGATTTCGTTTGATCTCGCGTATTACGCGGCTATTTTTGCATTTATATCAGTCCTGACGTCCATTGAACTCGCGAATTACTTGGCCACATAATTTTAAGCCAGAGTCCGAAGTGCTCGCGCATTACTTGGCCGCTTTATTCAGGTCAGAGTCTAAGGACCCTAAGTGTTAATTATTATTTTTTGGCCACTTTATAAAAATTCTTATACCCCTAAGAATTCGCGCATTACTTGGCCACTCTTTTCAGGTCAGACTGCGTTCAACTCGCGTATTACGCGCCTATTTTTGTATTTATATCAGTCCTGACGTCCATTGAACTCGCGCATTACTTGGCCACCTTACTCAGAATCAGGATCTGATGTGCTCGCGCATTACTTGGCCACCTTACTGAAAATCTGAGTCCGAAGAGCTCGCGCATTACTTTGCCACCTTATTTAGGTCAGACTTTGTTTGATCTCGCGTATTACGCGGCTTTTTGTGCATTTATATGAGTCCTGACGTCCATTGATCTCGCGAATTACTTGGCCACATAATTTTAAGCCAGAGTCCGAAGAGCTCGCGCATTACTTGGCCACTTTATATAAAAATCCTGTACTAAGAATTCGCGCATTACTTTGCCTCCTTATTTAGGTCAGACTTCGTTTGATCTCGCGTATTACGCGGCTATTTTTGCATTTATATCAGTCCTGACGTCCATTGAACTCGCGCATTACTTGGCCACCTTACTCAGAATCAGAGTCTGATGTGCTCGCGCATTACTTGGCCACCTTACTCAGAATCAGGATCTGATGTGCTCGCGCATTACTTGGCCACCTTACTGAAAATCTGAGTCCGAAGAGCTCGCGCATTACTTTGCCACCTTATTTAGGTCAGACTTTGTTTGATCTCGCGTATTACGCGGCTTTTTGTGCATTTATATGAGTCCTGACGTCCATTGATCTCGCGAATTACTTGGCCACATAATTTTAAGCCAGAGTCCGAAGAGCTCGCGCATTACTTGGCCACTTTATATAAAAATCCTGTACTAAGAATTCGCGCATTACTTTGCCTCCTTATTTAGGTCAGACTTCGTTTGATCTCGCGTATTACGCGGCTATTTTTGCATTTATATCAGTCCTGACGTCCATTGAACTCGCGCATTACTTGGCCACCTTACTCAGAATCAGAGTCTGATGTGCTCGCGCATTACTTGGCCACCTTACTCAGAATTAGAGTCCGAAGTGCTCGCGCATTACTTGGCCATTTTTTATCAGTCTTAGAATCCGTAGTGCTACTGTATTAATTGGCCACTCTATTTAAGTCAGAGTTCGAATAACTCTCGTAATATTTTGCCACTTTACAACAGTCTTATAATCTGAAAAACTCGGACATCATACTTACAAACTTAATATTGTATTTTTCCGGGTTCCATTTATTAAGAATGAGAGGTTTCGAAAAACCAGGAAATTAATTTTTCGTGAATTTCCACTTTAGTTGCATTTTACTTTCTATATCCACAGAAATGTGTACAACTTTTACGACGTCGGGACCGTGTTGAGTGCCTTTCCTTACAGAGTTTTTCGAACATGTGGTGGGTCTTTGCTTTTGTCGGACGCTTGAGCACATAATAATCTCAAGTGCCGGGGACATTAAAATAAGGTTTTACTGTGTATAACCCTTGGTGTTGGAACCTGACCTATCTGGAGAATGCTTTCTATACACGTCAAACTCTGAACACTAGTCTTCCTAAATACGACTTCTTCCCAAATCAGTTTTCTTTTAGCCATGTGGCAGAGTGGTGGACTTACTTTCGTCTGTCATCTCTGCGGCTTCGGAGAAAATACAAAATAAAAATTTTTCCGTACCAATTACATCGTTCTTATTGTTTTAACTTCAGTTTCCTTTACTTCTGGTGCTCGTGAATGTGTGTGGTTTGCTGTGCGTGCTTTACCAAGGATCCACGTTATATTCTCCATCGTGTTGTTTCTTTCTTTGGTGAAATAATTGTGTTTATATATGTGCCCTTGAGAGAGTGCGTTCCGCGGTCGCATTTTTCACGGTTCCTGTGGGAGAGGATTACTCGTTGGAACAGTTTTTGGAACGGCCTGGTTCCTTCACACCTAGGAACTCGCTTACCCATAAGTCTTTCCGCATGTTTACTCTATCTTTTTCTAATATCAATAAGCAAAGGAAAAAAAGAAAAAAACAAAAAATACAATAATTATTAAGTTGCATGTCTTAGTTAATAAATATTTAAAGGTTACTATTAAGCTAATTGGCACTGAAGAGGGCCCCCATTTGTGGCCGAAACGTTTGCCTTTTGTATTTTTTATGTGTTCTATCACTTAATTAAAAAAATAAATCCGTATCAAAACTGACCCCATGCCAAATTAACTATTACAAAATTATTATTGTGGGTCAATAAAACATTGAACATGTACGGAAACATGTCACGATATAATTATAATTAGTATTTAAGGAATTTGAAAATCTTTCTGTGGAAAAAATGACGCTAGTGATCCTCCGATAATGTAGGCAGTGGCAAAAATTTCAAACTCAACTAATTAATTAAAGGCCATTCACTTTAATGTTAAAATCAACTAATTAATATTAATATTGCTATTCTTGAAAGCAAAATTATCTATTTTTGCCTGAGGTCTAATTTTCGTAGATGAAAACCAGCATAAATATTAAATATCTTTGCAACAGAACTTAATTTTATGGTTTTTATATCTTCTAGCATTCGAAGATAAATAGATAATATTGAATAAAAAGCGGTAATTAAGTCTCCTATTTTAACATTCTGACAATAACTTACGTATTAAAGGCAGTTTAGAAATCGACCACATTTCCACAATTTTCATAAATATGTGTTCTTATTTTCCTATCTATTTTTAAATTGCTCTGACATATTCTTAAGAAGAAACAAATAATGTTGATGGGGGAAAACCAAGATATCCGCAGAATAGAGAAAAGATGTCACGATTGTGTACTTCTCTTCAACAAACATTTGCTAGTTTCTGCTCCCATCGTTTCTTCTTTCTTCTCTCACAACTCCGATTTTTTTCTCCCTGTTTTGCTGAGAAACTAACAGGAAAATAATACTTCGTTGATTGGCAATTTAGCTTGAGATTGCAGAGAACTGCTTGTAGATAGCTTGCGTGGTGGTCCAAGGAACGAAGAAAGAAGTGGGGAGAAATAGACTTTCATTCTTTTTATTTCTCATGAGCTAAATTTCAATTTAGATTTTTAGATTCAGTTTTGAGGCCATCAAATTTCAATATAATCATGCGCAAAAATAAAAATCAGAAGCTTAAAAAATTTTCAGCAATAAAAATATTTGTCTGTAGATGAAAAAAATATTTTAAGGCCATGGATCAATCGGACCACGTGACCAAATTCCTGTAAAAATTCGTGTGTGATAACTTTTTTATTTTACAAAATATCTTTCTAAAAATTTGGGAAACGTAACAAAATTCGAAAACTTATCGACAATTACAGTTGACTGTACAAATTTTTGCAAGTTTTCACACAAACGTAGTTGACAAACGTTCTCTATCGTGTTCTGTAGTATTTTTCAAACTTTCAGAAAGATATTTTGTAAAATAAAAAAGTTATCTTATATGAATTTTTACCGGAACTTGGTCATGTGATCTGGTTGATCCATGGACCTTAAGATAGTTCATCCACAAAAATTAGACCTCAGGCAAAAATAGATAATTTTGCTTTTAAGAATAGCAATATCATTATTGAAGGGCTAATTTGAAAGAGAAAAGATGATTTTCCATGGAACAAATTTGAAATGCAGAAAAATAATGCATTTAACAAATTTTATTTTTATCCGAACTTTTTTTCTTATCGCTTCATGCTAAATTTGTTTATAAGAATTTTGTTTTGGAAAATTGATTTTTAATGGTTTCGGCCATTAAAGAGTTTATTTTCAAAAATTGGGAACGGTAAACTTATAAAGACTCTTTTTCCTAAAAAAATGATTCGTGATTTATTAGAATCGCATCATTTTATAAAATGTTGTATGAAGCGATAAGAAAAAAAATTCGGCAAAAATAAAATTTTGTTAAATACATTATTTTTCTGCATTAAAAATTTTTTTTTATGGAAAATAATCTGTTCTCTTTAAAATTAGCCCTTAAATAATAATATTGCTATTCTTGAAAGCAAAGTTATCTATTTTTGCCTGAGGTCTAATTTTCGTGGATGAACTACCTTAATGCCATGGACCAATCGGAACACGTGACTAGATTCCTACCTTACCGGTATTTCAGTTTGTGTGATAGGTTTGTCTAGTCAAAAATATTAATAATCATGACGGTAAGGTAGAATATAGTCACGTGGTCCGGTTAGTCTATGACCTTAAATTGGCTTGTAACTGGGTATTGCTTTTTAATTCAAAGTCAGAAATTGTTAGATAGTTTCATAAATTACATTAAAGATTTCGTAGATCAGAAATTTCATATTTTAAAAATATAAATGTGAAAGTTTGCCATTGAATATTTCAATAGAACATTGCAAGCAAGGTCATTCAAAAATTAGTAAACACAATGCATTTTCTGTACTGGAAAAACATAAAAAAGAGCGATAAAAGTTTGCCTGGTACAGAAAATCCATTCCAGTTATTAATTTTTGAATAGCCTTATTCAGACTGTAACTGCAATTACCGACGTCACATAGTCTGGTTGATCCATGGCCTTAAATAAAAAATGATATGTTGTCCATACCAAAATATAATATATCAAGGAGCTTCATGCAATTGATTACATTGATATTTCGTTTTGTATGTACACTATAAAAACAATCCATAATTTCCCCAACGAATTTGTAGGTAAAATTATCTATTTTGAAAAGGAAAATTCAAATTATAATATAATGTAAAATTTTTCTATTAATTCGGAAAAAGTATTATGTTAGAGGAGAATATTCGTGTAGAAAATAGCCAACATGGATAAAAATGGATATTCAGGATAAATATCTATCTATTCAACTTTGGGAAGCCATTTTATATATTCAGTTGTGATATCTAGATATTCAGCTGTAATATCTGAGATAAATTTCTGCATACACTGTAAAAACTTTTTCGGAAATTGTTCAAAAACTAGTGTGCTAGGTAATGACCCTAACTTTTCGAAATTTTTCCAATTTATAATCAGATATATTGGACGAATTTCATATTACAATATATTACCTAAAAAATGTACAAAAAAATAAAAAAAAGCCAGTTTGTAAAAATTCTAGGGAAATTGTTGATTTTAATCAGAAAAATATTTTGCCAACCCATCTTCCCAGATATTCCCCAATTCAAAGTGAGCCAAATTTCGAAACATATAAGATGCTTGTCACATGGTTGAATATCTATTTTTCTCCCTGTGATTACCATCCAACTATTTTAAATCACAGGGCACACGAAGAAAAATGGATATTTAACTATGAGGCAATCATTTTATATATTCAGTTATTAGATCTGGATATTTAGTTTTAATATCTAAAATATTAAATAGAATTTTACATGGAAAAGAATGGATATTCATGTATGGAACAGCAATCTTATAAATTGAGTTTTATTATCTAAATATTCAGCTCTAACATCTAAGATATTAATTTCTGCATATTCTAATATTTTAAATTTTATAGCTGAATATCTACATATTACAACTAAATATATAAAATTGTTGTCACGTAATTAAATGGATATGCAGGGTTAATATAAATTAATATAAAGATGGTTGATTGTAATCAGAAAAATATTTCGCCTACGCTTTTGCGAGATATTCCCTAATTCAAATTAGGCAAATTTTAAGTTTGTTTTAATTTTCCGCACACTTAAAATTTTACCGCATAAATTCGGGAAAACCAGCTTTCCGCACGCAAAACAATGCCGATAAGGCTAACTTTCGGTGTACGGCGGACAAAAAAATGTTACAGTGTATTTATTGCACGGAGAAAAATGGATATTCGACTCTCATATCTGAAAGTTTTAACTTTATTATGTAAAATATTAGAATAGGTCGAAGTAAAAATTTTAGATATTACAAACGAACATATAAGATGCTTGTCACATGGTTGAATATCTATATATTGATCTTCAATATCTATTTTTCTCCGTGCAAAGTTTTTTTCATAATAATCACCCATATTATGTGCTTATTTGTTCTTCTTGGAAAATAAGAGGGAGTGGTTCACTTTCAGTGTCATTACACGAAGAAAAATGGATATGCTCCGTGCAACAACAGATTTTTACTATAGAAACTAATTGTAAGTGTAACGTCAAAGTAAGATATTCTACAGATGAGAGGCTGCAGTTTCCTCAACTCTGAGTCGATTCTCCATGAAAAGGGGTGAAATGACATGGGACAAAACGCAGCTTCGACGCATTGTTTCGATGTTTCAATGAAGCGGACACAATAAGAGATAAAAGGTGAAGTTAGAATTGGACATGCATACAGGTATTCGATGCCCTATCAAGAGACAGCATGAAGGTTGGTATTATCATCTATTCTCGAACAGACAGACTCTTTCAAGAAGCTTCCTCTTTCCTTTTTTACGATTTTCACGTTTTCAAGGGTGAGGAACAGACACTGAGGTTCAAAAAAGAGGATCATAATGGGAAAAAGAACACATATGCTAGAAATGCAAGAGGGAGGAAGTACATGTGCATCGAGGGGTTGTTATGTATACGTTGACGATAGATATACATTATACAGTTTCCATTATAAACTCTTAATGAGACAGATTTGTTATATGCGACTCTTGTGCGATTTTTTTGTTGCGTGCCATGATAAAAACACCTTTCGTTGCTGTTGTTGTGTGGTTCGGTCATTGTCTGGTTGGATAACATAATCTCGTAATAACCTACTCAACCGGAAAACAGACATGGTAGGTTGGACGCACTTTTATATCTCATGTATTATCGGCAGATTAAAATCTCGGTGATAAAAAAATAAATACTCTTGATTTAAAGAGACAGATATATATTTCACGCTCATGATATAAACGTTATGATGCATCATTGTATCAGACCTTGTTTATTCTTTTGATAAGAATTAAATGAAATTTTCCGTTTTTAGAGGAAATTTGTTCTGTGACTAACAGAGTGAAATATTTCATATGCGTTTCAATTTCGGGTTTTATGAAAATTTTTATATGAAGGAGGCTTTACAAAAATATGATAACAAAGCCCTTTGGAATACAAATTTTAAAATTATTTTACCATATTTATAATTTTATTTTCAACTTGGACATTCACATATTGGAGATTTTAAACTTCAACTTTTGAAGAACTTACATGTTTTAAGGATTTGAATTTGAAATAATTGAAGTTAGAAAAGATTTTAACTGAAAATGAATACGAATTGAATATTTGATATAATCTAATTTTTAATTTAATATTGAATAAGCAACACAATTTTTTAAGATTTTTCTCAATTTCAAAGCTTTAAAATTTGTTGACCTTTTCATAATTTCCCATTATTAATATATTATTATTAATTATATTCTGCGAATTTAAATTTGTCAATCATTTTCGTAAGTTCGTAGGCCTAATAATGTAAATCATTCTGAAGTAATAAATTTTAATAGTGGTGCATTCGATAGTAAGAATTTTGTTGTAGTCGATAATGTAGTTAGCAGCAGAGCCACGTAGTCAAGTAGTAACAGACTACTCGTCCCAAGTAGTTCGAGGGCCAGAGTAGTCAGACAGAAATAAAGTGCAGGCTATGAAATGCGTGTAAAGGGGAAACGACAAAAAATATTTCCTCTTTAAAATCTCGCAAAAAATTCATAATTTTATATCTTACAAAGAAAAGTCCTTCTAGAGAAAATAAAATTAAGCAAATATTTTCTCTATTAAAAAGTATTATTTTCCTAAAATGTCTATGTAATTTTAATAGAGATATTTTATAGAATTGCGAATACACGATGATCAAAATATTCATTAATAATACTTCATGTCAGTCGTTTTTTACGTATCATAAGTAATTTCAATGCAAATGTAAAATATAAAAATGGGAAACTTAACACTCAGAAAAAAAAATTTGGTCGTTAAAAAATATCGTTTTGTTAAATTTACAAAGTATTTTCTCGACTTGATCAAATTTTTTGGTAGAATCTGATAAATAATTTAATAGCAACAAACTTCTATCCTTGAGCCAAGAAAAATGTTGTTCATTCTTAAAATTCAAGGTTTCGAATTCTCAGTGTTTTGAGAATTTTTGAAATTGCAAAACCTCTAGTTTACCCAAAAGTAAAAATACTTCATTTCTGATTATTTCAACCCCTATTATTTTGCTTTCAACTACAAGCACAGTAACCAGAAAAAACAATGCATTGCCACTTGTAACTAAACTTTATTCAAGCTCGCAATCAAGTCGAAATCCGGATCCTAAACCCTTAAACCATCCTTGATCGTTAAAAATGTCTGTGGCCACGTGTAGAATTTAAATCTTCATTCCACCCAATTTTCCTTCTAATCCGTACAAATTGACGACTCGTGTCGATTTTGGATTCTCACAAATCCTGAAAACCTAAAAAAAGAGTTAAGAATTGAGGCAAACATTGATCGGATGAATAACTGGCTTTATGATCCATCCGGGAAATTCGAAAGCTTTTAACATAATTAGGTACCTGGTGTCGTGGAAACTGGGTTAGAGAAATTTAATATCTCTGTATATTATTTGTGAAAAAATACACTAGAATATTAGATTTAATTTACTGAGGCATTCAATTTAATATTCTGAGTTATTAGAATTAATATACCAAAATTAACAACTCACATAATTCGATTTTACGCAATTATGATCTTATTTCTGCAGTAAATCTAGGATTTAAATAATAAAGATGATTATTATCTTTCATATAGATACAAATTCATTTTTGAATTATTTAAGATCTCCACACGGAGAAAAATGGATGTTCAACTATGGGACAGCCATCTTATATGTTCAATTGTAATATATAGATGTTCAACTGTAATATCCAAGATATTAATCTCTGCATATTTTAACATCTTAGATATTATAGCTGAATATCTAGATATTACAACTAAATATATAAGAAGGCTGTCCAATAGTTAAGCATCTAGATATTAATTCTAAACATCCACTTTTCTCATTGCAAGTATTTAAAAAATTAGTTTGCTTAACCTATAAGCATTCAAACACGTCATGAATATTCATATTCGCATTTCTGAAATAATTAACAAAAAAATCGAGTAATATTGATGATTAAATGGATTTTAAATATTACTAACAAGTTTTAATTATTTACGAGTTATCAAAGAATCTAGAAAACATTCTGTTTTATCGAAACTCTGATGCATATTAAAATTCATAATTAATACAAAAATTTTCAACAGTCTATACTGTTAAAAAAATTAGAGTACAATTTCACATATATCTAAAAAAACTTCCATTACATGTATCTTAGTTTTAAGATACGTTTTTGCGTGCATCTCAGGAAGTGTGACCTAAAATTAGATTAGAACTAATATCAAATATTTTTTAGATAATAAAACAAATTAAAATGCATCGTAAAAATTCTACCTCCTTGCGCTAGTTTGCGACACTAGCGCACCCAAGCGCACATGTATGTACACGGAAAAATTTAGTCGCTTAAAGTTTAAGTTACTTTCGAAGACTCTTGGACATAGAGTTTTAAAAGACGCAGTCGCAGAAAGTTTCATTAACTTTCATTAAATATAATGTTCAATTTTTTCTACCATTTAAGTAACTTCTTCTGTCATTTAATAAAAAGTCACTGAAATTATCTGCGACTGCGTCTTTTAAAACTCTATGTCCAAGAGTCTTCGAAAGTAACTTAAACTTTAAGCGACTAAATTTTTCCGTGTACTTAAACCTAAGATACTTGTTTTTCAATTTCAGTTTTAATTACAATATATTTAAAATTGAAATACTTTTGTATATTAGAAGTGTACTAACGCTAAGAACATTTCTCACAGTGTACACAGAGAAAAATGGATGTTTAGAATTAATACCTAGATTTTTAAGTATGGGACAGCCATCTTATATGTTTAGTTGTAATATCTAGGAGGTTAAAGTATGCAGAGATTAATATCTTGGATATTACAGTTGAACATCTAGATATTACAATTGAACATATAAGATGGCTGTCACATAGTTGAACATCCATTTTTCTCCGTGTAGATATTACTTGATTACTATTTTGGAAAGTTAGTTAAAGAATAGCAATTTAACATACTGAGATTATATATCTAGATATTGAACCGTTTAATCTGGATATTAACTTTTGATATCCTGGCTAATAATACTTGAAATCTAAATTGTACGGCTTCATATCTAGATATTTAATCTTGATATCATGGATTGTTCTACCATAGGTAACTTCTAAAAATTGTATCCGGGAATCTCTATTTTTCTTAATGTTGATGCACTCATGAACTCGGAACAATGTAATCCCTAATATTTTATAATATGAATTCATTTGATTTTTTAATTTTCCATTAACTGAAAGTTCCAAATTTAGATACACATTTCAGAAAGTTAAGGAATTCTCATTGAGAATAGCAGATATTACTGGGAATTATCTTAAACATTTTACCTTAAGGCCATGGATGACTAAATTGACACGACATGACTAAATTATACATTAATTCGTTAATGTAAGATAACTTTTTTAATTTACAAAACATATTTTTCAATATTTGGGAAACGTAAAAAACATCTGTTAACTTCTTTTTAGTAAAACTTTTTTTAAAAATGGAAGACTTACTCTCTAAATCTGAATCATTGAAATAGTCACTGATTATATCAGTAAAAATATATCAACTGATGAATCAGTGCCCTGCTTTGATTTCACTGAGGAATCAGTGAACGCGTCACGTAAACATAACTTTTGAATTCGCGAATTCAAAAGTTTCATCTACACGTTAAATAATGTAATTATCACAACAATAGTTACAATATATAATAAATAATAATTACGTAATTTCTTTTTAGTGTTGTTCAACCTAAAATAAACGATTTCATTGATCGTTAAAATATATTGATGATTATTCCCACTTGAAGATTTCACTGATTCAATAAGTGAGTTAAATCTATTTTACTGATTTTCAGTGAAAGACTTATAGCTCCTGCCATAAGTGGATAGTCACTGCGAATCAGTGGCCGTTCACTGATTCAGGTTTAGAGAGTATCGATAATTACAGTTAAGTGTAAACATTGTTGCAATATATATATATTAATATATTAATTAAAAATCCTTTAAATCATTAAGTTTTGATTAATTAATATGCTAAAATTACAAGGATTTTAACTTCTCGAGTTTTAACTTACCCTTACTAACATTGATATATATTTAAAATCTTAAACGCAGAATGGCAGGCGATTAAGTATATTAAGATTAAATATTTAGATATGAAGCCGTATAATATAAATCTTAATTTTTAAAACCCTAGATATTAATTTTTATATCCTAATATAAGGCTTCATATCTAAATATTTAATCTTAATATACTTAATCGCCTGCCATTCTGCGTTTAAGATTTTAAATATATATCAATGTTAGTAAGGATAAGTTAAAACTCGAGAAGTTAAAATCCTTGTAATTTTAGCATATTAATTAATCAAAACTTAATGATTTAAAGGATTTTTAATTTATACTACGAAAAAAATGTATCTTCAAGCATGAGATAATCATCTTATATATTTAGCCGCAATATCTATAAGGTATTCAAATATAAAGATAATAATATCTTAGATATGAATATTTAGATATTACAAACAAATACATAAGATGCTTGACAAACACCTAAATACCTAGACGGAGAAAAGTGGATATTCAACTATGTAATAAGCATCTATTGTTGTGATATCTAGATACTGAACTGTAATATCTGAACATTCAGCTTTACTACTTAAAATATTGAAATAGCTTAATATGAATATTTTAAATATTAAAGCTGAATATTTAGATATTAAAACCGAAAATCTAAGATGATTGTCACATACTTAAATATCTAGATAATGATCCTGAATATCCATTTTGCTCCGTGTAGACATTAATCCTGAGTAACTATTTTTCTTCATGAAGCTTTCGAATTTTCAAACCGCATAGGATCCCTTTTTAACTCCAAAGCCTTTGAATTTAAATGCTTTTTTATTTGAAGCAGCTTGAATTTGAATTTAATTAAATTAAGAATGTTTCAAATTTGAAAACTTTAAAAGAAAGGAAAAAGTGGTGGCAAGCACTGATCGAACGAATGATCGGCTTTATAATCCGGCCGGAAAATCCGGAAGCATTTAACATAATTAGGTATTGGGTGTCGATTGCAACGTTGGGGGGTGAGGGTGAGGGTGGGGGCTGAGGCAGAGAGTGAGATGATGGGTTGAATACGCTTCATACACAACAGCATACGGAGGTGTTTATAGTGAACTGGTGATGACAGTGGAAGAGGTAAAGGTAGAGGCGTCGCTCGATATTGGCGATGGTGATGGTAATGGTGTTGGCGGTGGTGTTGGTGGGTTAATCGTTAGCACGTTGTCGTGGTAAAACAGTTTGGCGTTTTAGCCGTGGCCCGTAGCCCATCAGCCGTGAGCGGTGGTTCGTGAGCCGTGAACGGCTCCAGCGTGGCGTGGAATGGGAAACACGATACCAGCCTGCGGATTTGTTCGAGGTTTCGAATTTCCCAGGGAAAACTGAAAACGAAACTTTCCGGCACGTGCCAATGCTTTTACTGTTTCAAGGCCGCTTTAAACGATACTAGAACGATTAACAGCTAATTATCGTTCCTACATTTTGTTCACTACGTCAGAAAGATAAATACTTCAAAGAAATTGAGATTTTAACAGATTCTTTCTGGGATTCATTTTTATATTTTAGTTTGGAATAGTTTTAAATTAAGGGATGAAGAATTTGGGAAATTTAGAAGGGTTTGGAATTTCGAAATTTTTATGCTTTTCAATTGGAAAAATAGCAAATTTGTAAGTTTTTCAATCAACAGGATTTAGAATTTGGAGAGATCAGTATTTTTATTTTAAACTGCAAGAAGATTCCAACTTCAAAAGGCTTTTAATTTCAAAGTTAAATTAATTAAATTTTGGTATTATTTTTTGATGGGACGATTTAAAGTTTCAATTCTTCAATATAGAAACTTTTATTAAGTTTCAACTTTTCTAGGCGAAAAGGTTTTACATTTAATTTATTTAACTTTGAAAAAATAGAATACTGGGAATATTAAATATCACTATTTGGCAATCTTATATATTAAATTGTAATAACTAGATATTCAGCTATAGTTGGTTATCTAGATATTAATCTTAATTTCTCTTTTTTCTCCGTAAACAATCAATTTGTGAGAAAATATTCTACTTTACTTAACATTTATCTAGTTTATAAGGGAACTTAAGAGATTCAGAGTAAATTGAACTAATTCATATGGATATTTCTTATTAACCAGAAGTGAATGTACATTTGCTTTTCCATTAATAAATTTAATTACAAGTTGAAAAATTGATATTCAAGATTAATATCTAGATACTTAACTATGGGGCAAGTATCTCATATATATTCAGTTGTGAAATCCAGATAATCAGCATTAATATCTAGGGTATTGATATCGGTTGCTCGAGTGAACTAAAGTTTTGGTCAAACAGTTTTGTTAACTTTACAAAATACAAAATTATCTGACAGCATCAAACATATATTTGGTAAGATCAAGAAAAATATTTGGTAGAATCGACCCAACATTTTTACACAAAGAAAAATAGATATTCAGAAATAATATCTAAGATATACCTTATACATTCAGTTGTAATATCTAAGATATTAATTTCTATATATTATTATTATATTATCCCTTACTCCACTATGACTTTCCAGCAGTCTTTTAAAACATAACTCAGTTCCAAAGTAAATACGTTACTGACAGCAGTGGTGATAAATATGTGTCTCTTCAGTAAACGAAAAAAAAAATCCGGGATAATTGTGAATTTTTTGATACAATTCCATTCACATTCTGACTGAAGGTTAGTCTCAATTATTATTTTGTAGCTTCTAATGTTTTTATTAAAATAAATTAAGAATTGTATCTATATACAACTTCCTGATGAGGCTGAAAAATTTAGAATTTATTCCCCCTTTTACCACAATGTTTAATTGTCACTCTTGCAATTTTTTAAGTTTCTTCCACTTGTATTTTTACAGAACAAATTATATATGGCTTATATTGTTGTGGATTTAGTTATTCAGACCAATTTTACAGTTCACACGTGCAATTTTTATAAAATTTTTTTTTACCACAATGGTTTTTCCGTCCCGTGTTACTGCAATTTATCATAATGTTATCCGTCAAACGTGTAATTTTTTAAGTTCCTTCCCTATGTATGTTTATAGCAAATTTTGCACAATTTTCAATTTTCATACGTAAATTTAGTTTGACCTATTCTATAGTTCCAAAGTGCAATCCATTTATATCGGTTGTCAACACAATGTCTATCCGTCACATGTGTAATTTTTAAGGTTCTTCCTTTGCATTTATTTGAAAAATTCTGCACACTTTTTATTTAGTTTTTGTTCGAATTTAGTTAGTATGGACCAATTATATGGTTTACATGTGCAATTTTATCATAATGTTATCCATTACACGTATTCAAATTTTTTAAGTACCTTCCCTATGTATTTTTATAGCAAATTTAGTACAATTTTCAAATTTTTTATACGTAAATTTAGTTAGACCTATTCCATAGTTTCAAAAGTGCAATCCATTTATATCGTTTGTCAACACAATGTCTATCCGTCACATGTGTAATTTTTAATGTTTCCCCCTTTGCATTTTCTATAGGGAAATTAGGCACATTTTATTTATTTTTGTTCGAATTTAGTTAGTATGGACCAATGATATGGTTTACATGTGCAATTTTATCATAATTTTATCCGTCACACGTGTTCAAAAATTTTTTAAGTCCCTTCCCTATGTATTTTTATAGCAAATTGTTACAATTTTCAATTTTTTTATTCGTAAATTTAGTTAGACCTATTCTATAGGTTCACAAGAGCAATTCATTTATATCGTTTGTCAACACAATGTTTATCCGTCACACGTGCAATTTTCTATTCTTTAATTCTTTATTCTTTTCTTTCGTTGTATTTTTATAGAAATAAATCTCACTGATGAGGACTCCAATCTGAGTCGAAACGTTTGAGGAAAAAATGAAACCCTGAGTTTACATTATTTCTGGAGCCTAAAGCCAAAGAAAAAAAATCATCTATCTATTAATATTATTGAGGGTCGATATAAGCCAGTTATTTATAGTTATTTCTTATATCTCTGTTCCAGCTATACTATAATATCTGCATCCAACAAATGATATCGCTCAAAAACCGTTAAATTCGTCAACGATAATTTACTTTAGCTAATTCAAAGATATATTTTTGAAAAATTTACTTGTATACGCTGAAAAGAGCATTCGTTAAATCCGAACGTATTTCTGAAAAAGAATGTTCGTTTTTAACTTTCGTAATATGTGATTGTTAATTTCTAATATTGAGAAGACTATGTCCGAAATATAGCAAATCGGTTTCTTATTTTCGGAATTTCGTCTTCGGATGCGACTAGAATACGTCTTTCGTATATTCCGAAAATGATTTTCTGATTTTCGGAATTTCGTTTTCGGAGCAAAACCGAACACGCGACTTCCCGAAATTCAGATAGTGGTTTTCAGAATTTCAAAATATCACATTCTAAACATTTAAAAATCATATTCTACTTCATTAAATTATGATTCATGTAAATTATATAAATTAATTATTTATTTACTATCAATTAATGAAAATTTCAATTATATTTATATAATATTGATTCCATAATTATTTTGCTTAATGATTATATTTATTATTACTCAATATTTATTTAAACTCTGATTTCTTTTGAATAAATCATTATTTTTAGAAAATGTAACATACATGTTATAATATATTGTTACATCATATGTTTTTTATATTATTATTTTTGTTTAATTTATTAATTATAATAGATAAAATTAATTTGAGTTAATTTAAGTCATTAATTTAATTTAATGACCTTGAGTAAATTAAATTCAAATTAATTCGAGTTAATTTAAGTTAATTTCAGTAAATTCATAAGAAATTAAATAATTAATTATAATACATTATAATTATAATAAATTCAATAATAATAAATTCAATGATGATGATTAAATTCATTTAATTAGAAATTCAAAAATTATAATGCTAAAAAGGGCGTTTGTAAATATTCCGGAATTTCAAAACGCGCATCGTTATTACAGCTGCAACGCGCGTTCTGAAATTCCGAAATCAATTTTCTGAATATCCGAACGTCATTGCATGTAAATCCGAATTTAGGCCCCGAAGGTCCTTTGACGAAAATATTTTCGGATATTCCGACAATATTTTTCGAAATTTACGAACGCTCTTTTTAGCGTGTACGCTTCCAGCTAAATATTTAGCTGTAACAAGGATTAACTTCCCTGTCACAGCTGCACTTTTTGTACCATGTATGAATATCATCCTATTTTAATATCTTTGATATTTGATGTATCAAAAGACTGATGGAAGAAAGATATGTTTCGTTTGTCGGTACAAGTTAAAATAGGTTGTTATTAAGGTAGTTTTCATCCACGAAAATTAGACCTCAGGCAAAAATAGATAATTTTGCTTTCAAGAATAGCAATATTATTATTGAAGGGCTATTTTGAAAGAGAAAAGATTATTTTCCATGAAAAAAAGTTTGAAATGCAGAAACAAAATTTAATTTTTGCCGAACTTTTTCCTTATCGCTTCATACCAAATTTTACAAAATGATGCGATTCTAATAAATCACGAATCATCTTTTCAGGAAAAAGAATCTTCACAATTTTACAGTCTCCAATTTTTGGAAATAATTTCATTAATGGCTAAAACCATTAAAAATGAATTTTCCTTAACAAAATTCTTATATACAAATTACTGAATTTAGTAATAAAGTATTCATTTTAGAAAATTGGAAATGGTTAAGTTGTAGGGAATCTTTTTATTGAAAAAGTATTTGTAATTTATTAAAATCGCATAATTTTTAAAAATTTGGTAAGAAGCGATAAGAAAAAAAGTTGGGGCAAAAATAAAATTTATTAATAGAATTATTTTTCTGTGTTTCAAATTTTTTTCATGTAAAATAATCTTTTCTCTTTCAAAATAGCCCTTCAATAATAATATTGCTATTCTTGAAAGCAAAATTATCTATTTTTGCCTGAGGTCTAATTTTCGTGGTTCAACTACCTTAAGAGTACAAAAGTTGGAGATCTGATGTGGTAAGGAGAAACCTTTGGTGGTGAGAGAAGTTAAAAGGACATGGTGTCGGTGGTTTTTCGCGTGGCCGCAATCATTCTCCGCGGTTTTTCACGTTTACACAGCATCATGGAAAACGGGAAAATCCGAGTCCCGGTACCGCTTTAGCGGTTGCCACGAGGGCGCAAAGGGTAGTTGGATGGTTCGAGGGATGGTAGTGGAGAGGGTTGGCACGTGCCGAAATTGGCTGGCGATTACCCCAGAAATGAAATACTCGCTTTTACGCGCTGGTCAAACAATCTGCGAAAATTCGGACTGCTCGTTTTCAGCGTCAGTGTCATGACCCCCTCCGTGATAGTACCAGGGAAACAATGACCAACAATAATAGCGTTTCCAACGGCGCGATAAACTGATTGAATAGTATTTTGATTTCCACATATATTGCTATCATGTCTGTTGATATTTTCTTTATAATTCTCTCTAAAATTGCTGATAAAATTTTATTTATTTTTTTTAATGACCACTAAAAACTAGAGAGAGGAGAATAGATATTCAGGATTATAATATCTAGATGTTTATGTGCAATATCTATGAATTTACACACGGAGAAAATTTTTATAACCATAAATGTTTTATTTTATAATTATAATGTTAGAAAATATCAGGAATCTAGGGAAAATCGACTCTCTAAATCGGAATCAGTCAAATTTTTACAGATTGAATCAGTAATTTGCTTTTTCACTGATTCACTAGTGAAAAAATATATTTCACTGTTAAATCAGTTAATTATCACTGATTGAATCAGTGGAAAAAATATTTTCACTGTTAAATCAGTTAATTTTCACTGAATCGATCAGTGGAATTTGACTGATTTACAGTAACCTCGTTTTAGCAATTTGAATCAGTCAAATTTCACTGATAATCAGTGGATTTTGACTGATTCATATTTAGAGAGGAAGTACAATAGTAATTATTCCTAGCCGACTAGAAATTTTTCGCAGTTAAAATACTAAAGATTTGAAAAATTATATGAAACTTCAGTATAGATTATAGTAAAGTTTGATACAATATATAGTAAATTATCGTATAGTTCTTCGAAAGTTCAGTATTTCGCTGCGAAAATTTACACCGAGAAAAATTGATATTTATAATTAATATCTAGATATTTAATTATAGAACAGCCATCTTATACATTCCACTGTAATACCTAAGATATTAAATTATGCAAAAATTGATATTTTATATGTTACAATAGTAATTTGTAAAAGGTTCGAAAAAGCTGATCCATATTGCAAATTTACTTAAAAATGACTTGATTTTTTTTACCTTGATTATGGTTTGCAATTAGAAAAACAATATTCGTTGCAAATTCGTTTTATGGAAGCAAAGTTGTAAATTTCATTTGATTAAAAATAAATAAATAATTACACAAATGGCGCAAACGTGCCCATACGACTAATTAATAACTTGACAATTAACGTGATCTTCCTTGTGCAGGTCGTATTTTTAATTTTACGAGGGTTACCGGGCGGACATAGCGTGCTTTGATTTTTATCGCACAATTAACGCGAAGTTGCACTTGCGTCGCGCCACCATTTATGCGTCGTCGGTCGGTCACCACCAATTAAATCAGCCTCTCAAAGACAAGCTTCGAGAATACCTCACTCTTGTCCTCATTTTCTCGAGGTTCTTGTCAACTACATTTTGTTTTAATTACTTTTACTTTCAATATTACTTTCATTACAATCAAAAAAGCGTAATATATTACAGGAAATTTTTTAAAAATAGCAATTTCATTCCACGAATTCTTGAATTAAGATTAAATAGTATTATAACAAACAAAAAGATCAATTATAAGACTCAATTATATAAATAGTTAAAGTTGCATTCGCTTCTAGTCGATAACCTTTTTTTTGTTAAGGTAGTTGTGCCAAAAATCAGGTCTTTGGAAAAAATTTTAAAAATAAGTAAAAGTCTTTAAATATAATTATTCAAAGAGATGTTTCTTTTAGAAAAATTCTGTTAACGATTTCAGCCACTGAAAACTTTAGATAAAAATACAGAAAAACCTTTTTTCTCAGACCTGATTTTTGGTACGAAAACTACCTTTAAAAAATGTCACTTGTCTCCATTTCTTAATTAGCTACTTGTCGACTAATCAGGTACTAAAAATAAAACCGTCTGATGCGAAATGTTTTCGTTCGTCAGAGCTTTATCAACAAGTTTTATAGGTCGGAAATAATTTATTTCCTCATTAAATACTAATATTTTAGTTTTTATAATAATTTATGAAAATTCAGTCATTTGTCAAGCATTTTTGTTATACATTTTTGATTAAATATTTGCACAGTCTCTTTGCTCTAAATTCTGGAGAATAGAATGTTATTCACAGAAGATTGCGGTATTTTGATATTTTCTTTAACAAACATTTATTATAAAGAACGACATCATAAGCGTTTAGGAACTTCGAGCTTGGATAAAGGCGCTTATTTTCCACGTTTTGACGATAAACGATAAAATACCTATATGAAATTCTATAGAATTGCTCGACATTGTCACCCCTCCTATTATTTTTCCCATCCTCTCTCTTCTATCCACCTATTACTTCAGAGTCCTTTGCTTTTCCTTCTATATCCTCGGAAAATGGTCTCAAGCGTAACCAATTTTATACGGGACTTTCAGGTCTCACGAAGAGAGTTTTATAATTTTATTTACGCGATGACGTACTGGACGAAAAAACTAAACACTTTATAAACAAAAGGAAATTTATGCTTTTGTGGACAATCCTAATTTTGAAAAAACATTTTTATTCGATTTATAAACAATCTACTTTGTAATTTTTATTATTTACTTTTGAAATATTATAACATGTGTGAAGAATTCGAGCAGAATTTTTACAGAAATCTTAGAGAATAATTTTATATTCAGCTGTAATACCTATAAGATATGAAAATATGCAAAAATTGTTATCTTATATATTCCAGAAAATTCTTAGCTGTTTTTGGAAAATCTATTAATTTTCTAAAATAAAAATAACTGTAAATTAGTTTAAAGTAATTGATATCCTTTTCAGAACATGTTCAAAAAAAGATGTTGGCATGTTCTAAAAACACTTGGAATATTTTTTGCAATCTGCATTCCGGTTGTTGAATATCTGAAACTTTTTTTAACTTTAAAACGTTTTAAAATTTTGTGCCATTTCACCTATTACACTTGGTTGGTTTCAAAAAATACACTCAGAAAAAAGATTTGATTGAAACAAAGAAAATTATTTATTAAAAAGGATTTCACTGATTTGAAGAAATTATTTATTTGAAATAAATAAAATTTGATGATTCAACCAAAGTATCTTTGAACCAAATAAAAATTTGTTCAAATCAGATAAATTTCTGCCTTAAATCAAAAAAATTATATCTTTGACCATATACGAATGCAATATTTTGTTTATTTTGAGAAAATATTTATTTGATTCAGACAAATATTTACTTGCCCCAAAGATATTTTGTTAGTATAAAACAAATGTTATTTGATTCAAATACATCTTTTGTTTGAATCAAATAATGTCTTTTAAACAATTTTTTTTTTTCATTCAATTAAATCTTTTTTTTGAGTCTACTTTGGTTGAATAAGAAAAATTTTTGTACATCTGACAAAACTTATTTGCTCCATAAACTAAAGTTTCTGGTGAACAGTTTTGTTAACTTCAAAAAATATTTTGTTCAGGTTTTAAAATTTTTTGTTTGAATTAATTAAGAAACTTTTTTCTAGTTGGATCAACCAAATTATTTGAGAGCACAAAATACATATTAGGTAGGATACTTTTATAGGAGAGTATATTTTTTAATTTTAAAAGATTTTGACATATTTGAAACTTTTTGATAATTTGGAAGTTTCTAGAATTCTTTATGAAAACAAAATTTTTAGTTAATTCAACAAAATCGCTGTATTGAATGCATCTGGTTGATTTCAAACAACGTTTTGGTTGTATGAACAAAATTTTTGTTTATCTGATTTAACTCATTTGCTCGAGTGAATCAAAGTTTTTGGCTGAATAGTTTTGTTAACTATACAAAATATTTTGTTGATGTTATAAAATTTTTTAAAAAAGTCCACCAAATAAATTTTCTACAGTTTGATCAAAAAAATTATTTCACAGCATCTGTTTGGTAGGGTAACCGAAAATATCTGGTAGAATTGACTCAAAATTTATAACCGAAAAAATAGTTCGGGTAAAAATAAAATTTGTTAAATTTATTATTTTTTTTTATGTTTTAAATTTTTTCTTGAAAACACATCTTTTCCCTTTCAAATTTGTTTTCAAATAAAATTATGTTCATCCAACTAAATCATTTTTGAGTCTAAAAATATAATATATAAATAAATAACTTCCTATCCATATTTTTATTCAATTTTCCCCTATTTTATGTTTGCATAGTTGCCGTTCGCGTCACTTTTAGCAAAACGATTAATCTCTAAATGAGTTTCTCATCTCCAACCCTCTATTCTATTTTCTTAGCCGTCTCATCGCGATCGCGAGGCTGATGGCTTTTCCTTAAAAAAAAACCATAAACGTCTTGGATAGAAGAAGTACCCAAGAAAGTTTCTCTCGGTGTTTTTCATGACTGCAGACGTCTGGCTAGCGGAAAGCAAGTCAGTGGTGGGTTTGTTAGAGGTGGAGGAGGGGGTTTTTACGATGAGCGAAACGCGTCTACCCCCCACCCATCCCCCAGCATGCTCGCGACATAAAGTTTATGGTGTTTATGAATATTTATATTAATCTACATTTTATACTTCCAGTATAGAAGGGGGATGATACCGGGTTTAGGGATTGGTAAAATTCGTAGTGGGGGTGTTAAGGGTGCCAATGAAACACTAGGAGTGGTTTTTTTCACCGACAGTATGCCATTCGCATGACGTCCAAGGAGAAACGGTAATGAAAAAGTTCAATAAAAATTTATCACCCTGTTACGTACGGCCGAACTCTCTATAGGGCTACGCTAATTTTGAGAGTTATAAACTTTTTGGCACCTGTCGTAATGGAAGAAAAAAAAACGAAACGGTATGGGCGAAATCGCGATGAGTAACGATTCGACGAGATGGAACGGTAATTTTACACGAACGTACAAAAAAGAAAAATCAGATTGAGAAAAAAGATTTTTAAAAATTTTCATTTTTTGAATCCACATAAAAATTAACTAGTTATAATATCATTCATCTTACTTTATAGTATTTTTTTTTGCTCATCGGTTTCTTTTTTTATATTCTAGAATTTATTCGGAATTTTTATTTTCGTTAGGTTTAGAAGTGACTAAGTTTATAAGGCCTTAAATTTTGATTCTCAAGAAATCGAAAAGTCGCATAAAACCAGGCTTTAAGGTAGTTCGTTCACAAAAATTAGAACTCAGGCAAAAATTGATAATTTTGCTTTCAAGAATAGCAATATTATTATTGAAGGGCTATTTTGAAAGAGAAAAGATTATTTTCCATGAAAAAAATGTGAAATACAGAAAAAGTTTTAAAAAAAGATGCGATTCTAATAAATCACGGTTCATTTTTTTAGGAAAAAGATTCTCTACAACTTGACAGTTTCCAATTTTTGAAAATGAATTCTTTAATGCCTGAAATTATAAAAAAACAATTTTTCAAAACAAAAATTTCATAAACCGTGATTTATTAGAATCGCATCATTTTTTAAAATTTGGTATAAAGCAATAAGAAAATAAGTTTAAGCAAAAATAAAATTTATTTATAAAATTATTTTTTTGTTTCAAATTTTTTTCATGAAAAATAATTTTTACATTCTCATCATGGATGAGAAGGTATTGGTTTTATGTGAAAAATGACTTTCGAAATTTTCATCAAATCTTTACGTTTTGAGACCCCCTGAGTCAGAAAAAATGGTTTTTACGAAAGTGTCTGTCTGTCTGTCTGTCTGTCTGTAGTAGGTCGTGTGCGGCATAACTCTCGATAGAATTATCAGATTGAATTGAGCTTTGGTACACTTTATCGGAGCCGAAAAAGTAAGGACAAGTTCGTTAACCAGCCACATCCAATCAAAATAGAGGGATTGAGCACTACTTTTGTGTTTTTGAAAATAATTTTTTGAAAAAATCAAAAATTTCAATACTGGTTTTAGATAGTGCTCATAAATGTCTAAAAATTATCCTGATAACATTTTTTGATTAAATCAAAATTAGAAATGTTACAGCATATTCAAATTCGAAAAAAATCAATATCAAAATTCCATTTTCAAGTTAAATTATACGAGATACGAAAAAACGTTATGATACAATATTATTGAATAAATAAAGACCTACAAATTTGAATTGTAACATTTTTTCATAAGATGCATATTTTTCTTTTTAATTAAAAAAAAAACTATTGAAAATCCAAAATTCAATTTTTTAACAATAATATGTGAAATACGAAAAAAACGTAAGAATACAAAGTTGTTTGTTTCAAAAAGATCTACAAATTTTGTCTCACACAGTTTCTGATAAAAGATATATTTTTCGTTTCAATTCCAAAAAATACGATTAAAATTCAAAAATTCCATTTTTTAGACAAAATATGTGAGATACAAAAAAAACTTTTAGATGAAAAATTGTTTGGCTAAATAAGGTCTATACATTCTTATCGAGAAATTTCTCGACAGGATGTATATTTTAATTTTTTGATTTTTAATATTGAAAAAATTCGATTTTTTTCACCAAAATATGTGAGATACGAAATAAGCGTTGTTCTGCAAAATCGTTTCCTTAAATAAAGTCTACGATTGTTTTTCCTTTTTGAGATATTTGGAAGAAAATAAATTTATCAATAATCGTGTAATTTATTAAAAAGTTACAAAAATGCATACAGAAAATCGAGCGCGAAGCGCGACTGTCATGATGAGAATGTGTTCCTTAAGGCCGATAGAGCCTTAAGGAAATTGTGTTTTTAGTTTTAAATTGTGAGTTGAAGACATTTCTTATGTCAAAAAAGGTGAAATTTAATTTTAATTTTTACGAAATTTAGTACACAATTTTTTTTATTTCTTATTTCTTCAAATTCAAATATATAAATACAAAATCATCGCGAAATAATTTGAATTGATCAATTTAATATCTAGATATTACTTTTTGATATCCATTTTTTGTGTACAAATTGGGAAATGTGACTAGATACATTATCACAAAATGTTTGATTATTTTTATGTTAACAATTTCTATCTGTATTTAAAAACTTGCATTGGTTTCTTCAAAATCATTCTTAAGAACGACGAAAAAATCCAAAAATTTACAAATACACAATTATACTAGATATTTAGTTGTAATATTTAGATATTACAATCGAATATATGAGATGCTTGCCCCATTGTTGAATATCTAGATAAATAATCCTGAATATCCATTTTTCTCCGTGGATCCAAAACACAGAATTTTTCGTGTCATTATAGGTTCAGATACAATTATAGGAATATTCATCAATTTTTAAATTAAAATGTTTTTTTTCAATTTACTGAAAAGTAACTAAATTCACGTAAATTTTATTTCAATTTTACAAAATAGTAACTATGATTCACCGATAGAAATTTCCGTCAGAATTTTCGGAAACACGTGTTGTAAGTTTCGTACATGTAACTGAAAATTCTGAACCAGTTTTATAATTTTACGAGAAATTTAGGAAAATTCAGAAAATTTTCGTCCTTTCAATAAGAATTCATGAAATTTGAGTCAATCTTCAGTGAATTTGGGATACGTTTTCCTGAAAGTATTGTAAATTTTACATAATATTTAGTTACATTTGTAACTTGAAAATTTTATAAATTTCAGAATCTTTCTAAAAGTGTACGTCAAAACTTTCGTAATGTGTTTTGGAAAATTCTGAAATAAATTTGAAACAGTCTATCAAAAACTTTGCCCAAGATAAATTGTTGATTAATAGTGACAATTTACGATTGAGGTTCCTAAACCATTTCACATACGAGATGAGGGGAGTAGCACTAAATTCTGAAAAGGATAATCGCGATTTGCTGGAAAGTTGTCATCGGAGTTTCGTATGAGAAACAAATTTCCATTCTCGAAGCCATTGTCTTAACTGCAGTTTCCGCATGTATTCTCTATATGCATGCATGTATGCATAGAAATCGAGCCGTTTATAGGATGCAACGCTTCTGGGGATCCCTCGGAGGCGGTGGAAAAAAGCGGGAGTTTCGGGAGTGAAGAAGGAGAGGGTGAGATGTGAAAGGGGGTTGAAAGGGGTAAGGATGAGAACGGGGGGTCGGGGTGGTACCAAACACAGCTCACTAGCTCATGTACTATTGTGTATACTATTGTTCTGGTTGGCTAATATCCAAGATGGCCGCCTAGTTATACCCGCTTTCTGTGAAAATGTAAACGGCAATGTACTCGTGTATATACGAGGTCCTGAATATTTGTGTAGACTCAAGTATTTGTGTACAAGCAATTCAGTGTGCCGAGCACAACATAGAGCATGGAGTAAAGTATATATATGGTACATGTGAGATATAATAGCCATTGGCGGAGACTTTGTCTCCTCACTGTATATCGATCTCTCAAACCTTTCGGATGAACTGAGTCTTCCAAGGGGTATAGCATCAAACGAGCACCTGTAGATTCTATTCTTATTGAAAATATTGAACAATTTTCATTCTATTATCTAGACCCAGAAAACAAAATTCTCTTCATTCAACAAAATCGTTTTGTTGACCTCATTTTGATAATTTCAGAAAAAGTTTTTCAACAAAATCGTTTTTTTGACCTTATTTTCTTAAGTTTAGAAAACGTTTTGATTAAGTGAACCAAATTTTTGTTCAGTTGAATTCATAAAAGTTTTTGATTGAATCATTTCGGTTATTTTAGAAAATATTCGGTTTTCGAGAAATGAACTTAAATATTTCCTTAGAATCACATAAATATTTTTTTCAATCAAACAAAATTATTAATTTGATTAGCTGAAATATTTGCTTGGAGCAAATCTTCAGCGAATTTGGGATAGGTTTTCTTAAAAGTATTGTACATTTTACATAATATTTAGTTACATTTGTAACTTGAAAATTTCATAAATTTTAGAACATTTCTAAAAGTGTGCATCAAAATTTTTGTTATGTGTTTTTGAAAAAGTCTGAAATAAATTTGTAACAGTGCAGGTTATTGAGAAATGAACCTAAATATTTCCTTGGAACTTAAATATTCTCTTCGATCAAACAAAATTTTTAATTGGATTAGCTAAAATATTTGCTTGGAGCAACCAACATTTTTACTTGAATCAACTAAAATATTGCCTTAGATTAACTAAAATATTTGATTAGACCAAGTAAAATGTTTGGCAAAATCAACTAAAATTGCTTAAGCAAAAAATTTTATTGGGTTGAGAAAACATTTTTTTGTCCGTATAATAAGTAAATCATATGGTTAAAGCAACCAAAATTTTGCTTGTTCAACCATATATAAATCTCTACCAATCATCCTTGTAACATTTTTCGAGTGAACACAAATTAGGAAAGTTATAGTTTGAAAACTTGAAATAAGTCAATATAAAAATTCCATTTTTTAGTTGAACTATACAGGATACGAAAAAAAGTTATAGTAAAAAATTGTTCACTACAAAAAGATCTACAAATTTTAATCGCAACATTTTTCTCTTTAATTGAACGAGTACGAAGCGCGAGGTCCACATATTTCGGAGCGCGATGTGCGCCAATTGAATCGCGCGCTCAAACTTAAGGTAGTTTTCATCCAAGAAAATTAGACCTCAGACAAAAATAATAATTTTGCTTTCGAGAATAGCAATATTATTATTGAAGGGTTAATTTGAAAGAGAAAAGATAATTTTTCATCAAAAAAATTTGAAAGACAAAAGAATAATTTTATTAACAAATTTTATTTTTGCCCAAACTTATTTTCTTATCGCTTCGAGCCAAATTTTTAAAAATGATGCGATTCTAATAAATCACGGTTCATTTTTTCAGAGAAAAGCTTTCCCACAACTTCACCGTTTCTGATTTTTGAAAATGAATTCTTTAATAATCTGAAAATCCGCTCAGTTTTTTGAAGACTCAGAAGAACTATTGTATGGACCTGGGATTGCAGATTAATCGGTAAGTAACTAAAACTGGTCGTTATACTGTACTAAAACTTTAAACGCGATTATCTCGAAACTGTATTTTTAAAAACTGCTCGTGTTATAACTCAAAAAGTTATTGACCGATTTGTCTGAAATGTTGAGATGCTTCTCTCTACATTATTATCGGAAGGATAAACCTAAAATTTCAGATAATTCGCGTTAATAAAATACTTTTTGGGGGTCAAAAATGTCGAAAAAATAGCCCAAAATTCTAACTTATTTTTCAAAGGCTTATTTTATATTAAATTTTATGTTTTATTTAGTGTTATAGGTTTATCCTTCCCGTTAGTATGTTATTAAAAGAAGGAAATTTAATTTTTTTGTTTCAGATCAATGGTTAATGTGTGATAAATAGAGCACTTTTGGACCTCGCGCCGAAGACGACAGACAAAAAATTATCCTAAGCCGCCATTTTGGAAGGAAAAAAAAAATTTTTTTTTATACTTTAGGAAGGTTAAATAAAGTTATGTTAAAAATTTAAAACAGTAAAATTATTTTATCACCTTCAAAAACATTTTTAAAATATGACTGATTTTGAGGCGTTTACATGGACTTCCCCCCTTAAGTTGTAGAGAATATTTTTCTTGAAAAAGTGATTTATAATTTATTGAAATCGCATAATTTTTTAAAATTTGGTAAGAGGCGACAAGAAAAAAAGTTGGGGCAAAAATAAAATTTATTAATAAAATTATTTTTCTATATTTCAAATTTTTTTCATGGAAAATAATCTGTTTTCTTTAAAATTAGCCCTTCAATAATAATATTGGTGTTCTTGAAAGCAAAATTATATATTTTTGGCTGAGGTCTAATTTTCGTGGATCAACAACCTTAAGAGCAAAGCCAACCGCGCGCGATGAGAATTTGCTCTCAACGCGGGTCGAATTTTTCATGTATAATGAGTCTGGTCTTCCTGATTTTGTTATAATAATAAAGTTCGTTTATTTTACTATTGAAGCGGAGGTTGAAAAGTGGTTATCGTAGAATCATAAAAATTGTTAATTTCTTAAAATTAAGATTAACAGAATTCTCGCAATGGTATTTGGAGAATAATTCGTGATACCAAGATATAAAAATAAAGCCGGTATTCGGATGCGCAAGAGGGAGAAGCACCCCTTTTGTATATGGCGGACAGTGGTAACAACGTAGGGGTGCGAACCCTCGCGATTTAAAACAATGCGGTTCCAACGCCGCGCCGTCAACGTCGACTCGCGGTCGGCCGTGTAAAACTCTAAAATCGTATCTCCGCAAGAACAAAGGGAACATCAATGCTTGAAAGCGGCCAATTCGAAACGTGCATCGTGATATGCCATTTTCACTGAGAAATAAATCCGTCTGTTTCTCGCATATCGACTATGCTTATAAAAACCAACGACCTTCTCGCGACATTACAAACCTTTTAAAGTTTTTTTGTATTATAAATTTGAAATCCGTAATAATAGCAATTTGTAGAATTGAAAATTTGCCTTGTAGTTACTATTATAAAAAAATAAAGAAAAACGAAACATTTATAGTTTAAGGAGAAGTATAAAATAGAATATGATAAAAATATACAAATTTTAATTTTTTTTTCAATTATTAAGCTTATTAAGTTATTAAAGATAAAATAAAATTTCAGAAGTTGATTTCTTTTCAAATCTGGAATCTCTTAGTTGGAATTTCTTTCAAGTTTCATCACGGTTAAAACCTCTTTTTATTATTTATGGAACTTCAAATTAAAAATTTGTATATCTCTTAAATTGTGGACTTTATATCGAAAGTTGTAAAATTTCCCATTATTCTGAAATTCAAACACTTCCAAAGTTGGATCTCTTTACTGTCGAATACTGAATAATCGTAATTGACGTTTTTTAGATAAAGCTTTACAATTTCTAGAAAACTATAAAACAAGAATTTTATGAAACAATACAAATTAAATAAAGTTTATGATATTATTAACTACTAATAAATTATATTAAATTTATAATAATTAATACTGAAAGCTTTTAAAACAAAACCTTAAAATAAAATCTTTTGAACTTGAAACGATTTAAGGTTATTTTCAAATTATATTGTTCAAAAAATTCTAAAAATGTTGTATTTATGATTAAATAAGAAAAACTAAAATCAACTTTTTTCCACATTGCTTGCAAAAGTGGCAATTAATACTTTGTTTAATTTCTGATTCACATAAAAACTGTCCGTTATCATCAAAGAAATCACACGAGGAAAAGCTACCTCATGAATTATTTATGAACTTTTCCAAAAAGCATATCAAACTTTGAGGAGTATTTTTACCAAAATCTACCAAAAAAAAGTTTATCAACAGGTTTGAAATAAATTTTCAATAAATAATCTATTTCAATTCAACTATTTAGATTAGCTAATTAATTTCCTACAAATAGATTCGTTAATTATTATTTGACACTAATCAGAAATTATATTCCGTATTCGTGATAATTATTCTGCACTTCCTCATTAATTTGATACGAATAATTTCCACCTGTCATTCATGTACAAAAAAATCCTTATATTTAAAGTGATTTAAATCCTTTCCAATTTGAAAGATACTTTTTGAAATCTCAGAGTTTGCGACTCATCCAAGTTTTATCCCGACTGTACATCCTATCCACGCACGTGAATATATTAGGGTGGTTTGGCTCCCCTTTGAAACTCAAACAATATAACAAGCGCAAAGCACAACACGTGATACCCACACATGTACACATATTAACGATATTACTCGTATGTACAGGTAAAAGGGTCTGCTTGTGTGCGTGCACTGTGTGCACGTAGGACAGAGACATAAATGTGGGGAACGATGGGGTTGGGCCAGAAGAGGACAAGGGGGTGGAAGGGGGTGAATGAAATATTATAATACGTCACTTGGCAACTGCGGAGCAACATCGAACGGCGAATATCTGCCGAGTTTCAAACCCACTAATTTCAACCCTGCTTTGGCCCCGAAACTGTTCCTCAATTTTTAGTGATCTCTATCACGTGACTTTAA
The DNA here is from genome assembly GCA_030998225.1 of Diplolepis rosae. Classification (NCBI taxonomy): domain Eukaryota; kingdom Metazoa; phylum Arthropoda; class Insecta; order Hymenoptera; family Diplolepididae; genus Diplolepis; species Diplolepis rosae. The sequence continues at coordinate 10,919,856 of JAPYXD010000701.1, forward strand.
GATTGTCTCTTTTTTCTCTTCCTGGTCTGGATTAAAGAGAAACTCGCAAAAAGTATAAATTAGACTCAATTTTCAGGAAATTCCCATTGTTTAATTTTCATTCTTCATTACACAGAAAAAAAAGTCTTACATTTGTTACGTCTAACGGAAGATTTTGGCTTAAATTTAGCCACCTTGTGTATAAGCGCATAAGTCTGTCCTTCTCTAATGGTCTAGTTTTTGTTACATCTTAAAGTTAGCCGATTTTTAGACTTGAATTAAAACTTTTTTTTACAGTGTACAATATGGAATATTTATTTTAAGGGTGTCATTCACTTTGAGATGTTGGATTAAATTTTTCTCTTTTTAGTAATTAATTTTTCTTTGAGCATTAATTATCTTAGGGTAGAATCAAATTAGAGTTTTTGTTATTTTTTCATTCGCGTTGCGGGAAAGTAAATTAAGAAGGGATTAGGGTTGAAAGGATTAGGATTTCGAGAAGATTCGATCAGGAGACCAGTTTCATGCGGATCACCCGTTACATCCTGGCTGTTCACGCGAGGGTGTGGTTTGATTAATGACCTATTCGATATCCCTTCTCCGCGCGGACGCTCCATAGTACCCTCTGGTATCGAATTCTACCTAAATATATATCTATATTTTATGTAAGTGCTTAAAGCACACCCTACGCCAAGCAACCTTAAGTTCAGAACTTTTAAGCTATTTTATTATATTTCATATTTATTTCTGGAATAAAAAAAATAGTGACTCGATAAATGCTCTTTTATAGAATCAGTGTTTAAAATAGGAAATAATTATTAAAATTATTATTAATAATTATTATTAATTTTTAAAGAATTTGAAATCTTTCTGTGGAAAAAAAGAGGCTTTCGACTGCGCTGGGATTCGAGCTCAGGTCTTTCTCAAATAATTAATTTGAAATTATTATTGATGATAATAATTATTATTATTAAAATCATCTAAAACTTTGAGTTTTTTATTAACCTTGGACCCTCAAGCCAACTATCGACATCAACATATATCTTCAATTAATAATTAAGGGTCAATACAAGTCCAGAATATGGATATTTAAAAGCACTGTTAAAAATTTGTGTATTAAATTTGAAATTATAAATTGAAATATGTATCAAAGTGTCGATAAAACAGAATGTTTTCTAGATTCTTTGCTAACTCGTAAATCATTTGAGCTAGTTGATTATATTTCCAATCAATTTAATCATGAATATTACTCAATTTTTCTGTTAATTATGGCACTCTATAAACCTGAATGAGTGAAATAATCACTGATTATATCAGTGGAAATATATTAACTGATGAAACAGTGCACTGCTTTGATTTCACTGAGGAATCAGTGAACGCGCCACGTGAACATAACTTTTGAAATCGTAAATTCAAAAGTTTCATCTACACGTTAAATAATATAATTATCACAATAATAGTTACAATATATGATAAATAATAATTACGTAATTTCTTTTTAGTGTTGTTTAACCTAAAATAAACTAGTTCTGGGATCGTTAAAATATATTGCTGCTTTTATTATTCCCACCTGAAGATTTCACTCATACAATAAGTAAGTTCAACCTATTTCACTGATTCATCAGTTCAATTTCACTCATTCTCAGTGAAAGACTTATAGCTGTTGCCATCAATGAATAGTCACAGCGAATCAGTAGCCGTTTACTGATCTAGGTTTAGAGAGCAGAAATTAAATTAAAAATTCGAATTTTAAAAATGGAGCCAGACATTTTGACCGTTTGGATCTTCTGATTTAAACACAACATTTCGCGAAACCCATTTTACCAAAAAAGCAAAAAATAATCGTAATTTGAACAAAATGTCTCAATTTTTCAAATTAAAACACAAAAAAAAATCATAACATGTGAAATTTTCATAGGCACGAAAGTAAGAATCGAAGGTCGATGGAATAAAATCAAATCCACATCTAAAGCAGGAAAGGTAATTAAAACTTGTTTAAACTATTGTAATTTCTAAAAAATTACAAATTAAAAATTACGTTTTAATACGTTTAGAGCTCAATTAAAAAAATTATCACAAATGTAATCAATGTTTTCTATACTCATCAACTAATTTGCTTATCCATGCTGAATATAATTTTAAAACACGAATAAAAATAAGTTAGTGAATTAATTTAATTATGACTCAGAGAGAAAAATAGGAACATGATTTATAAATATAATTTTCGCATGTTTTAGTATCAAGTATTCTATTCAATTATGTTGATTTGCTTCACAATCTCGTAATCAGGAGGGCTATTCGCATCACGCAGTAGGTATGGACAGTTTGAGTCAGACTATTGGTTGTAAATCACATCTCCATTATTCTCTATAAAGAGAAATCTTTCACAGTGCCGTGGGGGAGAAAATCCGAACCTGTGAAAGCAAATTGCGTGCACTAATCTTACAAGTCTATTATATTGATGATTTAATTTTACTAATTTTTGGGGGTAAAGAAGACCCCCCCCCCCAAGCCATTGTTAAACCTGATATTTTATATAATACAAATTTCATTGAAATAAAATTCCTTTCCAATAAAATGTAATGTAAATAATATTTTATGAAAAGGAAACCTGAATACGAATTGCAATTATCTTCTGTATTATAGAAATACACTGAAATTTCTGATAAAGAGAAAAAACCAAAAGTAATTATTATGTGCAAACATCACTGCTGCGAATATTATTCTAATCGAAACGAGCTACATAACAAGTTTATATATAATGTTTCACATAAAATTATACTTAACACTACTAATAGGATGAAAATTATATTTAACACTACTAATAAGATGAAAATTATCATACCGACGATTAAGATATGCATTAATAAACTCCGGATACACTTTGATTACAAAGTAAATTGCCAAGGTTAATAACAACCTTCATAAGCCAGTATATTCTGCGCCACATTTTATAGTATAAAGGTTATTATAAATTATGAGAATTTCTTTCATAATCACCGTATAGTCCGACTTTAATACCTTATATAATGTGCAGTAATCGGACCAGTAATGATTTTCTTATGATTATCTGAGAAGAAATTGTTACCAAAATCATAAAGGATTAAATTAAAATGATTTCCCTCTGAAAATCTATGTACCTTATAAATCTCGGTCTTGAATATTACAAAAATAAGACCTGCAGAAAAATTCTTAACCGACACGTGAGGAACTTCCAACACTCTAAAAAGAGCATTCGTTAAATCCGAACGCATTTGCTGAATTTCGGGCTGTTTAAAATTTCTTTAATAAAAAAGGAAAATATTTTCGGAATATCGGAAAAAAACTTTCTGATTTGGGCGACAGTTAAAAAAAAAGAATATAGTTTCTTAAAATCCGAACGACCCTTTCGGAAATTCTGAAAAAGAATGTTCGTTTTCAACTTTCGTAATATGTGATTGTTAATTTCCGATATTGAGAAAATTATGTCCGAAATATAGCAAATCAGTTTCTTATTTTCGGAATTTCGATTTCGGATGTGACTAGAATACGTCTTTCGTATATTCCGAAAAAGATTTTCTGATTTTCCAAACGACTTATTCAACACATTTGAGAGCCACTTCCGAATTTTCGGAATTTTGTTTTCGGAGCAAAACAGAACGCAACTGTCCTAAATTCAGACAATGGTTTTCTGAAACATTCTAAACATTTGAAAATCATATTCTACTTTATTAAATTAGGATTTATGTAAAGTATATAAATTTATTATTTATTTAGTATCAATTAATAAAACTTTTTATTTTATTGATATAATATTCATTTAATAATTATTTTTTTTAATGATTATATTTATTATTACTCAATATTTGTTTGAACTCTGATTACTTTTGAATAAATAATTATTTTTAGAAAATGTAACATATACGTTATAATATATTGTTACATCATGTTTTTTATATTATTATTTTTGTTTAATTTATTAATTATAATAGATAAAATTGATTTGAGTTAATTCAAGTCCTTAATTTAATTAAATGACCTTGAGTTAATTAAAGTCAAATTCCTATAAATTCAAATAAATGTATTAAAAAATAATTTTAATAACAATAAAATATAACTAATAGTTTCAAAAATAATAATTTCAATAATAATATATTCATTAAATAATGAAATTCATTTATAGGTTTTAAAGAAGAATAAATTCATCAATCCGATCAGTTTTTTGTAGATTTTATTTAAATACTCGAGCTTTTTTCATATACACGGATAAACTTTGTATAACAATATATGTTTTATTTTATAATAAAAATTCCAAAAAATATTAGGAATCTAGGGAAAATCGAGGTGCAATGGTAATTATTCAAAGCGGACTGAAAATTGTTCGCAGTCAAAATGCTAAAGACTCGAAAAATGATATGAAACTTTAGTATTGGTTATAGTAAAGTTTAGTACAAACTATAGTAAATTATAATATAGTTCATCTGAAGTTCAGTATTTCGCTGAGAAAAATTCTCACTATGACACTTTTTTCCCTAAATTGAAACTTAGTTTAGCAAAAATTGTAAACTTGGGTTCCTCCTTGTAAAAAAGAATTTATATAAAAAAGAATTTTTTAATATTATTATCTTTATTGTAAATTTACTTTTTTAGCTCTTGAAAATAACTCAATACTAGAGTCGAAAGCTCGAGCATTTAAATATAAAATCTATAAAAAACTGATCGGATTGATGAATTTATTATTCCTTATACTCTAAAAAATCTACCGATCGTATTCATTATCTGAGATAATTCATTTATCTTTTCGGTAATAGTATCAGGGACGAAACAGCAATAAATATAACAATTGATAAAGTTATATGGTCTTAACTTTTTATAGAAATTCAAACATTATCACGCTGAAAAGAGCGTTTGTGAATTCCGAAAAATGTTTTCGGATATTCCGACAATATTTTTCGAAATTTATACGAACGCTCTTTTTAGCGTGAAAAGTCCCGTTTTCTTGTCAGCACGTGATCCAAATAAATTATGATTTTGGAATTCAGATCGGGATAATTAAGGCTGTCTAAATTGAGATTGAGAATTCAAATAATCCTCTCTTGTTACCGGTGTCCGTGCAGGATTGCATCCCCTTTATCTATGCAAAAGAGAAAACACGAATCGCACTTGTCAGGACAATGCAAACGAAACATTGCAGTTATGTTCGACTTTCATTTCGTGATACTTGATCGTATTTCATATCAAAGTGATATGTCTTCTCTGGATGCCACTACTTTGAGGAGCTGAGAACGATTCTAAGCTTTTTCTAGGGGGTGTTTGGTGAATGACGTACGTTCCTTCCTAATTGAAAAGAAACAGGGCATCGCATATAAATAAGAATTTATAGACGATGAAAAATGCGGGCACGATGAAGAGGAAAAAGGTGAGCAGGTTGAGGGGGAGGGGGTCGACTGAGAAAAGTTTGAGCCATGCGAAAGTTACGTTCGACTACTCCCCCCCCCCCCCCCACCAACCTCCTTCCACACGATGCTCTCGACAACTCCATCTTTCTCTGTTTCATGGTATCCCTTCTTTTTCACCTTCTTCTACTACTTCTTGCTTTTTTAGTTTTATTTCTTCCTTCATACTTATCCCGCTATTTCTTTTGCACGGCGTATATAAGGGACGAGAAATTTACGGGCAGAGTAAAAGTTTCACGCGAAAAGCGAAAACTCTTGCTAATGGCTGTTTTTCTTGGCTGGAATACTTTAAAAAGGCGAAATAAAAATGAAAAAGTTTCAACTCCGTCACATCCCCCCACTGCGAGACTTCGCACTCTTTTTTCACGGAGGTACTCAACCCTTATTTCAACCCCTCCTGAGAATATGCGAATAACGATCCTAAGGCTGAAGATAATAAAAAGGGAAATTTAGAGTTATTAAGTACCGCGCTTCTTCGCTATCAAATTTGTAGTAATGAGTCAAAAGATTGTTTGAAAAACTGGAGTTACGGAAGAAATTAGGAAATTAATTGTTCAGATTTTTGGGAAAAACAGTGGATTTTTTTTAAAGAAAAAATCTGCCAGCCAGCGAATTTTTAAATTGTTTCTTCATTATTCAACACTATTTTCATTTATTTTTCATTAGTTACCTATCGATATTTAAAACAGAATTTTTGCAGATTTTTGCAAGATGTAGACAGGGGTAAAAAAAAATAAAAATTTTTATTAAAGAACATTTTATAATAATAACCGTTTTGTCTGACTCAGGGGGTCTCAAAACCTAAAGATTTGATGAAAATTTCAAAAGTCTTTTCCCACATAAAACCAATACAACCAATACAATAGCGCTAGCACAGCACTCGTAGTCAGCGCTGGTAGTCAGCACTATGCCGCTGTTACCTTTCGGAGTTCTGCCAGCACCACGCCAGCGCTGGAAGTCCGGTATCGCGCCGGTTGTGAATTTCCTCCTGGCTAATAACCCTCTAACAAAGACAGAATCTTCAAAAAAATTACATTAAATTCTCCTCAACATCTTTAACTCCATGAATTTTTCCTCACACAAAACCATCCCTTCCCTATATCACCAAAATCACCCTAAAAAACCCCCTCTGACAAATCTCCCCCCATACGAGAATAGCGGGCTCAAAAAGAATCCCTAGTTTAAATAAAAACTCGTTTGTGACAGAGCGATCCGCTACCGATGTTTGCAAAAAGCATTAGACGATGTAGGAGGATGCGAGCATTGGGGGTAGAAAGGGATGAATTCCACGGAACGATAAATCGGTAAAGAAAAAAAAAAAAAAAGGGGGCAAGGGGCCGAGAAACGGTCCGCGAAACTCCCAACTCTATGGGGTGCGGGGGGTTTAGAGAACTTACCGGTTGACTAAAGGAGCAATTGGTGATAGAACGTAGGGTGTAAGGGGTTGTTTGGGGGGGGGGGGTTGTGAGTGGAAGCGTCGATGCGGCTTAAGGCCTATGTACCGCTTCGGAGGCTTAGTGTGAGATAGGGTGACATGCCGTGGTAGCTCGTAACTCGTGGTTGCTGCTCACAGCTTCGCTTCGTACAACGCCCGAGAGCCCTTTGTCTATGTCTTACGGCTTACATATAATTCCGTGTTTGCAGAAAGGATCTTGCACGGTGCGCCGCTACATCCGGATTTTTAATATGTCGTAGATACGGATATGTACAAGTACGCTGATACAATGTAGTGCATATGTACTTCCATGCGCTCTTACCCCCCCCCCCCCATCCCAATCCCAATTCACCCCTCAAATCCTCCTTCTAACTCATCTACATTCTTCCCACTCTTTGGTGCAAGCATCAACCGTCCATTCTGCCAAAACCAAAAATCCTTCACCAAAACAACTGTGGAAGCCGGGATGATTAAAAATTGCTCTATTTTTAAATGCTGATAAAGCAGTCTAGGTCATATGTGGAACGCGGCGCAGGTCAAAATGGTGCATTTGTGTCTTTATAAGTGTTGAATCAACTAAATATAGAGAAAAGACTAATGAGAGAGGCAGAAAATAACTGCGAATCAGGATATCGATTCTCCGGACAGTATTATGCTAATCGTTTGCTCAGCAAGTAATATGTGCCGCAGATTCCTTTCATAAAGGAAAATTCGTAGCATGTGTTTTCAGTTGTTTTTTAGATTTTCATCAGATATGAGGAGGTATTATATTTGTGTAAAATTTGAGGTACACTTTTTTAATGAATGTCCACGGTTCATGATCTCGTGAATAGGAAAGAAGGGTTTTTTCAATCCTGTCTGTTCCTGTCGTTGTCGCCGTTGTCTGTGGTCACGAGAACTTTCGAAGGAATCCTCAGATTATAATGCGCTTTAGTACATTTTATCGGAGGCCGAAAATTAAGGACTAGTTCGTTAAGCAGCCATATTCGACCAAAATTTAAAAGATTAGAGCATTTTTTGTATTTTTCAAAACTAGTTTTTGGAAATAGCCAATATTTTAATACGAGTACCTGATAGTTTCCAAAAAGATCTAAAAATTGGCTTTATAAAAATTTTCAATCAAAACAAAATTATAAAAGTTAAGGTATTTTGAAAGTTAGAAAAAATCCATTTTTTGTTTTAATTTTTTTTTTAAACTCCTTTGAAAGTCAAAAATTCAATTTTTAACCAAAATATGTGAGATACTTATAACACGTCAGAATGCGGAATCGTTTGCTTAAATAACTTCTATAAATTTGAATTCACACATTTTTTGACAAGATGTATATTATTTGTTTTTTTTATTTTTTTTTTTTAACACTTTTGAAAATGAAAAGTTTCATTTTTTAACCAAAATATGCGAGGTATCGAAAAAACGCCTGAGTACGAAATTGTTTGCTCAAATAAATTCTACAAATTTGAATCAACGCATTTTTTGATAATATTAATATTTTCTGTTTTTATTTTTAAAAAACACTTCTGAAAATCTAAAATTCAATTTTTCAAACAAAATATGCGAGGTATGGAAAAAACATCAAAATGCAGAATTGTTCACCTGAATAAGGTATACAAATTTTCATCAAGGCATTTTTTGATGAAATGTATATTTTTCGTTTTGATTTAAAAAAACAATCTTTTGTCTAAAATATGCGAGATATGGAAAAAACGTTATAATGCAAAATTTTTTGCTTAAATAAGTTCTACAAATTTACATTCACACATTTTTCAAAATTATATATACGATAAATGAACAGGAACCAAAAATAAAACGCAAAAAAATATTATTATATAAATATTAAATATTATTTAATATTAAAGATAAATATTATCCGAGAAAATACAAAATCATATATATATATTGCAGAAAATTAAATATCGGCTTATATTGATTTTTTCTTATAAATCATAAGTCAAATTCCTTCTTTTCTATTGTAAATATCAAGCGCGTAGCGCGAAGGTCGTGATGAGAATGTATTCCTCAAAGTCGAAGTAACTTTGAGAAAATTGAAATCACATTTACAATATTTTAAAATTGACTTGAGCTCTAGTATCAAATTACAAGAAATAAACCTCAATGTATGGGAAGAACATAATATAAAATTTGTAAAACTTCTTTTAGCACTTTTGTGCTGCTGGGAAAACATTTCAGAAACTGAAGATGTGACGAAAAAATGTACAAATCTAAAAAGAAACAAATGTATAGTAGACGTTTTTCGGAAAGAGATTGAAAATTAATTTTTAATGTTTTGACAGTTAAAAGATGTTTTTTCATATGAATATTATTTAAAGTAGATATTCTAACCTACCATGGAGAATAAATAGCGGAGAGGAATTAGTGATAATCAATTTTGAATAAATCACCCCTATGAGTGACACGTTACAGAAAAACTTGACTAACGAAATAAAGAGTAAAAATAGGATTGGAATAAAACTGTGGAAAAGTAAATTTCCATTCGAAAAAAAGAAACGGATCTCGAAACTATCCTAAAGTTAAATAAAAAGTTATCTAAATTCGAAAATGGAAAATTAAATTTTCTACTCGAAATCTCAAAGGAGCAAAGATTAGGGAAAGAAAAATGAGAATCGACCTTCAATTTCAAGAATTAAGACGCCTTGAAATAAAAAAACCAGTCCATAGAAACATGTTTGTGTTAATAAAATTTGAATATTATTCACCTCCTAATTTTTAATTAACAAACTTCCCATTATGGATATAAAACTTCATCCACCAATTTCCAAGTTCTTTTGAATATCTTCAAATCTGGAATATTAATCTTTATTTATCATGTTTAAATTTTTAAACTTGATAAGAATAATCCTCTATGGCCATTGATAATTTATAAAAAGTTGTGGTTACTATTTTTTAATTTCATTTTGTTGATGTGAAATTGGAGACAGGCTACTAAACAAAAAATTCAACTATAATTCATTTCCCCATTTTGTGAATAAAGGCACCTACAATTTTGATACGTCACCAAAAACTACTTTGTTTCCCATAAACAGAAAAAAGCAGAATGCAGGTGACTACAAAACCTGGTTTTTACACTCTACTCGATTCTAAAACTATAAAAAAATATACACACTGGAAACGTGTAAAACATCTAGAACTTAAATTCTACAATTTTTTGACAGCGACTCATAAATCTTACAAAATTTGTAACTGCGCGCTCAATAATTAAAATTACTGAAAAGTCACTGAAAAACAGTGATTATAACTAATTTCTATATTATTTTTAAAACGGCAATAGTGGCGGTACTATAAAATTATTTGAACCAAATGAATTAGAAAAAACAAACTACCCAATTTGTGACGTTTTATAATTAAAATTTTGAATTCTGAAAAATTAGAAATCATTCATATTTAAAAGTTATAATAATTTCATAATGACTTTCTCATTCCGGAAACTGAAAAAGCATGGAAAAATACTTCAATTAAATTAGCTTGACTCGTGCCATTTTTATTTTTAGTGACTTTGCAAAAGTCTCATTTTAAGAGTATAAAAAAACCTCTTCAATCATTTCTTGTCAAAATAAAATGTTTTTATTTGCTCTTTTTTTGAATCATGGACGAAAGTCGTCTATCAGAGGAGAATATTAGACGCCATATTTATAAATTTGGCTCAGAAGGTCTTACCTTCTTGGCTGCGAGTGGCCTTTAACTTTAACACTGATATATTTTCCGCGAGGCTGCACGAATGCAAGAGGAGGAGAAGGTGGAGGATGAGGTGTTATAAATTATAAGGCATTAAGGGGGGCAAGCCTGAATACGCTGGATGTGCTCGGCGGATGTGTGTGCAAGGGATGATTATGCCTAATGGTGAGATATTACCCGACCGGTATTACTTGGACACGAGCGAGGTCGTGTTCTAATCTTTCGACAGGGTTTCCTACTTTTCGACCTCGTGTTGCGACCAACGAGAAAAAGCAAACCGCTATTATATCAAGTCTTGTTTTTGAAGAGTCGAGAAAATATCCCTTCTGTATCCAAACAGGTTTCTCTGTGTTTTAGGAAATTAGGGCCGAGATTGCTTAAAGGGCCATTATTTTAGATTTGTGTCATTCGCAATTCTTATTCTTCCTCATTAACCGGTTCTTCAAAAACAACAAAAAATGCCCTTTGAATTTGAAATAATGTTTAAAAAGATGCTTTTTCATTCAAATGCTAAATTATCATAGCAAGGAAAAACTAACATTCTTAACTATACTATTAAGGCGATGGACCAACCGGACCACATGAATAGATTACCACTTTTTCGGCATTTCAGTTTACGTGACCACATTTTCATGCAAAATAAGACACCGTGTTGGAAATCTCTTTTTGCATAGAAATTAGGTTGCATATACTGAATTACGGATAAGGTAGGAATCTAGTCATGTGGTCCGGTTGGTCCATGGCCTTAAGGAGATCCACCACCTTTAATATTTTTATATTTTGAGTTTAGACCTTCCATATAAATTTTTTTATGTTTAGTACCTTTATTTATAAATTTTTTGAGGGTTTTTAAACATTCCTGTACGTTTATGTAATTTTATCTAAAAATTTTGAGTTTTTTGGGCAACTTTTGGACATTTTTTGACTTTGAATAAGTTTTTTGTTTTTTTAACCAATTTTCATGATTTTTTTTTTATTTTTCATTAGAGAAAGGAGAAATGACCAACTTTCCATAATGTTTAAAATTTTGAAGTAAGAAACATCATTGAAAATGATGTCACTATTAATAATTAAAACAAATTGTAGTCAAATTTATAATATCCAATTGACATTTGTAATTTGAATTTCATTTTACACATTCTTCTTAAATAATTTTTTTCACTATTTTACAAAAACGTTGAAAATTTATTAATATTATCAGATTAAGTGACATCATTATACCAACGATCGATTTTATTTGACATCTTCGAAATTTTTGTGATGTATCTGTAAATGTTATGTTGTAATGACAGGTAATTTTGAAACAATATTTATTTATTGATTAACTTTATGTATTCATTAATGTTAACATTTTTACAAATTTAAATTTAAAATTTTTTTATTTTGTTTCTTACAATGTGTAGCACATTTTTGGATATGTAAAATAGGGTAACATGACTGAAAAAAAGTTGAGAATAAAATAAATAAAAATATCCCGAAATAATAAAATGGAAATGTTTGTAGTTATTTTTTTAGCTAGAGGGCTTTTCATACCCAAAAATATTAATAACATAACAAAGAATAAGTGGTAAATATATATATATTATTTTTTACAGGGATACCTGTTATATGCTATTTTCCATATAATTTAGAAACATTAGTAAATAAATAAACAAACTATTTTGTCTAAAAAGCTAATTTTCGCTAAAAACGCGTTATTTGTATATCGTAGTAACTTTTAATTTTATTTATTTTTCCAAGAAAAAAATCATATTGCTCTGAAAATTTACACACATACTCAGAAAAGAATGGAGAATAGAAAAATAAAATTTTTGGAAAATGCCAAAAAATATACCAATTAAAGGTGGCGGATCCCCTTAAGAGACTTATCGAAATCCTACACGGAAAAAACTAGTAGCTTAAAATTTAAGTTACTTTTGAAGAGTATTGGACATAGACTTTTATAAGACGAAGTCGCAGAAAATTTCAATGACTTTTTATTAAATAACAGGAAAAGTTCATTAAATGGCAGAAAAAATTGAACACTGATTAATAAAAAGTTACTGAAATTTTCTGCGACTCTGTCATATAAAACTTTATGTCCAAAAGTCTTTGACAGTAATTTAAATTTTAAGTTACTAATTTTTTTCATCTAGGTAAGAGAGCAGAATGGGACAAAATTATGAAACTATTCCATCGATGACCATTTTATTGGAATTTGAAATGTCACGTCTAAATTAGTCGAGTTTATATTCACCCTGCATTTTCCATCTTGGAGTCACTTCGTCCTAAGTACCCTTATAATTAAAATAAAAAATGACCTATGAGAATTTCACAAGAAAGGAATTAACGGAAAGAAAATTGAACAATTTTAAATGAAGAGAAGGAAATAGTATGAAAAAAGTTTGGAGGGTGAAAAATAACTATTAATGAAAAAGTTATTGCACGATAAGTTGGAGGCAATGAAGGGTGTGTTAAAAAGGGAGAGGGCTCGAGTCAGCAGATTCGTACGTTTCAACCAATTTTACAATTTTAGACTCGGCTCGATATTGCCGCACCTTAGAAAGGGTGGAGGGTGGCTGCCTACTACAAATAACTATGGTAAGGTAGTTAGGCCCGTTAGGTAACATCTATTTCCTCTGACGCCATTTTTCTTTCCTTCATAAAACACTCTGATCTGTGGGTGCGGCAGCACGGACGCACGAGCATGAATCCCCCTCTGACAAGATTACAAATTGCAAATTCTTAAGAGAATTTAGATCGATTACTAGTCCCATCGCGATATTAATAACTCGAAAGGAAAGAAATTCGATAGAATTTCCCTCACCAATTCTGCTACTCTCGAGTCAATACTCACGATTCTGAAGAGCTCAGTCGAATAAAGTGTAAGAATTTTCGAGACTTACCTGAAACAAAGAAAAAAATTTTTATCAGTCATCAAATTGTTGAGATTTTAAAAGTATGTTTTACTTTTTAAAAATATTTTTAATTCAGTTACACGTATATAATTAGTTAAGAAATTATTCTCTAGGTGTGAATTCTCATTGAACTTAGTTCAAAACGATTACTTCGCATAGGGACCACTTTTAAAAATTCCTTAAAACAAATATATTTACTTTTTCTTATTTCGTTTCAATGATTCGAGTCTTCACTTCCTTTAATTCGATACAAAATTAATTTGATCTATTTCATATTCAAAAGAAGTTTATAATTCATTCTAAGTTTCTATTTTTAAATTTATATTTTAATATAAATTTCTTGAATATTAAATCACTTATGGAATATTCGAATCTAATTTTAATTGAAATATTATTGATATTAATCTAACTGGAAAAATAAAAAAGGATTTTGGTGAAAATATTGCAATTATAATATAATACAATGAAAAATGGAAATTATTTTAATTCACTTCGTAATTTGTAAATATAGAATTCCATTTGGTCAATTTCATCTTACCTAAATCTTTCAATTTTTTAATTTTTTAACTGATTTCAATATTCTAATTTTTTTTCCACATCGTATTTTGTTAACTAGAAGTTATATTTATTTCTAAATTATTTAGTTTTTTAACATTCCAAACTTGTTATTTTGAATTACTGTTTCTTCAATATTTTACATTTCTTGAGTTTTATTATTACGAAATAAGGAAGCTCTTCACATATTTCAAATTTATTGAATTCACCAATATTTTCAATTTAAATTTCTCAATATCAAAATATGTTGCAATTTAAAAATGATTGGAGATTTTATTTTCTTAACCTTCAAACATGTTTAAACTTCCACTTTTCATAATTGAAACTTTTCTATATTTTGATATTGCATTTTTGCTTATTTTATTAGAATTACCTTATAATTATATATTTTTTCGAATTTTCTATTAGAAGATTTAAAAGATAGATTAATAAGTTCAAAAATCCAGAAATCCAGCTTAAGAAAATGGAATTAAAAATATTTTCAAATACTGAAGTGATTAAAAAAAAGCCACCTGATTTTTTCACATCAAAAAAAAACTTTAGAACTTTTAAGTCAATACTTTTTATGACTGTAATATTAAATGATTTCTGTGGAACCGCATTATCTAAAAAAATTGGTAATTGGATTCACACACTTCAGGTGGAATTATCAGATATTTTTTCATACACGGAGAAAAAAATCTGTTCATCGCTTTTTTGTAAACATAACAGATTTGTCAATAAATATTACAGAAATAAATTAAAAATTTAAATATATATTAAATATTAATAAATAAAATATTAATTTAATTTATCGGAGCCCAAAAATTGAAGACAAGTTCGGTTACCACTTACATCCGTTCAGGATAGTAAAAATAAGAGCATTTTTTGTGTTTTTATCGAAAACTTTTTGAAAAAATAGAAAATTGCAATATTGTTTTCTGTGATAGTGCTCATAAATCTCTATCAATTATCCTTATAGCGTTTTTCAATTAAACCAAAATTAGAAAAGTTACACTATGTTGAAACTTGGCAAAACTCAATATCCAAATTCCATTTTCCAATTAAAAAATAGGAGAAAAGAAAAAGACGTTATGATACAAAATTATTTACTACAAAAAGATCTACAAATTCAAATCGCGAAATTTCTCTAAAAAATGTATATTTTTATTTTTAATTTAAAAAAATACTATTACAATCGTAAACTCAATTTTCTAACCAGAACATGTAAAATACGGAAAAAACGTAAGAATGCAAAATTACTCGCTTCAATTAGGTCTAAAAATTGTGTCTGACACAGTTTCTGATAAAATGTATATTTTTCGTTCAAATTTAAAAAGTATACCATTAAAATTCAAAAATTCTATTTTACAAACAAAATACGTGAGATACGAAAAAAACATTGGGACGAAAAGTCTTTTGCCAAATGAGGTTTGCTCGCTCGCCTGTTCCAAAATCGCGGTTTAAAGAAAGTCAATAAATTCCATGACATTCTGTTGCATTTATAGAGGTTTTTGTCCACCTTCATGAATTTCTCATTAAATTGAAAATTAAATCATATTTCTAGACAAATTTTTCCACAGAAAAATCATAGACCAATGGGTTAAAAACACCTTAGAAAATAAAAATTCAATTTTTTAATCGAAATATATTAGATACGAAAAAGCCTTAAAATGCAAAATCTTTTGCTTAAATAAAGTTTAGGAATTTTTTTCCTTTTTGAGATATTAGAAAAAAAATTGATTATTTTAATTATATACACTGTAAAAACGCAAATCTGTTCACTTCTTTTGGATCTTTTTCCATTTAAATTAAGAATCTTTTTACATTCTCATCTTGGATGAGAAGGTATTGGTTTTATGTGAAAAATGACTTTCGAAATTTTCATCAAATCTTTACGTTTTGAGACCCCCTGAGTCAGAAAAAATGGTTTTTACGAAAGTGTCTGTCTGTCTGTCTGTAGGTCGTGTGCAGCATCACTCTCTATAGAATTATCAGATTGAATTGAGCTTTGGTACACTTTATCGGAGCCGAAAAAGTAAGGACAAGTTCGTTAACCAGTCACATCCAATCAAAATTGAGGGATGGAGCACTACTTTTGTGTTTTTGAAAATAATTTTTTGAAAAAATCAAAAATTTTAATACTGGTTTTAGATAGTGCTCATAAATCTCTAGAAATTATCCTGATAACATTTTTTGATTAAATCAAAATTAGAAATGTTACAGCATATTCAAATTCGAAAAAAGTCAATATCAAAATTCCATTTTCCAGTTAAATTATACGAGATAAGAAAAAACGTTATGATACAATATTATTGAATAAATAAAGACCTACAAATTTGAATTGTAACATTTTTTCATAAGATGCATATTTTTCTTATTAATTTAAAAAAAAACCATTGAAAATCCAAGTTTCAATTTTTTAACAATAATATGTGAAATACGAAAAAAACGTAAGAATACAAAGTTGTTCGTTTCAAAAAAGACTACAAATTTTGTCTCACACAGTTTCTGATAAAAGATATATTTTTCGTTTCAATTCCAAAAAATACGATTAAAATTCAAAAATTCCATTTTTTAGACAAAATATGTGAGATACAAAAAAAACGTTTAGATGGAAAATTGTTTGCCTAAATGAGGTCTACAAATTCTCATTAAGACATTTCGGGACAGGATGTATATTTTATGTTTTGATTTTTAATATTAGAAAAATTCGATTTTTTTTCACTAAAATATGTGAGATACGAAATAAGCGTTGTTCTGTAAAATCGTTTCCTTAAATAAGGTCTACGATTGTTTTTTTCTTTTTGAGAGATTTGGAAGAAAATAAATTATTTTAATCATGTAATTTATTAAAAAGTTATTATAAAAAGTATACAGAAAATCGAGCGCGAAGCGCGAGCGTCATGATGAGAATGTGTTCCTTAAGGCTGATAGAGAGAATGTGCCCGCGGAGCGGGCAGATTTTTTTTTGTTCCAAATGACTAGAAGGGTTAGAATCGTGTCAACCAAGACCCAACCTTTTTTTACCCCCCACTTTACCAGCCTGTAACTTTTTGAACTTTTTTTTGAAATTTTTTTTGTCTATTATCAAAATATCAATAAATATCTGAGAAAAAATGAATAGTAAAAATATTTTTTGTTTTTTTTTTATCAAATTTAAAAAAAAGTCCATAATTTGTGCCTTTAGATCAGAATAGCCTCTTAAGACAACCCTGGGGAACTTTGCACTTGTCTTGGGGTTCTTCGTCCTTGTCCCGTATGTTGGCACGTGGGCTATGGGCAGAGCGATGGAAAATTAGAAGGAACACACGAACAAGTTATAATCGATATCGCTGGTGTAGTGCGATACACCAAAGAGCGGAGAGCAACGTCAGAAGCGGTGGCGGTGGCGGCGGCAGGAGCAGCAGCAGCCGCCACCCTCCCGCCCAACTAAATTAATCTAAGTAATTCATGCCGAAGTTTGTTCTCTCGCCTGGAGTACATACACTGGTATGTACAGGTACTGTACGACTACATAGCGCTGGACTTTAACGATCGTCTGCAGAATCGATTAGAAAGTAATCTTGAAATTGAAGGTAAATTCAATATCCTTATTTTCTTTGTTACTTAAATAATAGTTTATAAGTAATTTACCTCTTCTCTTTTACGTCGCGTCTATACTTTCATTATCATCACGAGTAATAATCTCTAAATATAATAAATTGATAATATCTTAAACTCAACCCATTCTTTTCATAATCTTTTCATAATCTGATAGGATTTTCCATTATAACTATATAAGATGATCTTTTGAATTTTGTATCTTTTATGTGATATAATAAATAAAAAAGGTCGCTGAGTATGTTTCACAGAAAATCGAAATTAAAACTATCTTTTTCTATAGATGAAATTTCAGTTTATTGAATGAAAAATGTATCTATTGTCACTGTAAATAATAAATGACATCATAGGATTTAAAAAATTGAATATAATATTCATATTTTGGAATATTCTAGTAACTTTCGGAAATATTGAAGTACTTTAAGAAATTTTAAGATATTAATTGTTAAAGTTTTACTGAATAGATCAATTAATGTATTTTTAAAAAATTAATCAATTGAAATTATTTTAAACAATTTTCTTAGGATTATTTTAATTTTTTTAGCTTTACCTTCTTTAAAAATTTTATATTTAATTGGTGAAATATATTCCTTAAATTTTTCTGTGAATAAAAGTTAAAATTTGTCCTAATATTATAAATGGAGTTTCTACAAGCTTTATTCCGATTTATGTCAATATAATTGCAGTATTAAGAAATAATCAATATGAAATTTTATTTATCAAGTAAAAATTATATACTTGTATTTTATTTAAGTTATATATTGGTAAAATAAAAATAATTAATACTGATATTAATAGTGCAATAACTCGTTTTAATTTATTAGGAATTGATCGTAAAATTGTGTAAGCAAATAAAAATATCATTCAAATAAATAAGATTAAAAAAAATTAAATGAAATAGTCACGATGTTTTGGAATATTTTAGTAACTTTCGGATATATTAAGGCACTTAAAGAAATTTTAAGATACTTTGAGATATTCCAATGCACTTGATAATATTCTAAGGTATTACAATACAATTTAATATCATCAGGATATTTCAAAAACTTTAGAACACTTTCAAGTACTTTAGGATATTTCATATACTTTTATTTATTCCAGGATACTTCAAAGTACTTTGAGATATTTTAAGTTCTCTCAGGATATTGAAAATCACTCCAGGATATTCGGAGATACTTTCAGTTATCTCAGTGAATTTAGAATATTTGAAGATACTTGTAGATAATTTGAGGTACTTCAATAAATTTCGATGTACTTCAGGATATTTCAGTGACTTAAAAATATTCCAAGATATTTCAAATCAATTTAAGGTATTTAAGTATATTTAAAAGTACTGCAGGATATTTCATACAATTTAAGGTACTTTAAATACTTTAAGATATTTTTAGGTTCATCAGAATATTTCAAGATACTTCAGGAAATGCATTTTAGAATATTTTTAATTCTTCAAAAAAATTCTTATACTTCAGGACATTTCAAGGTACTTTAAAATATTTGAAGGTTCTTCAGGATATTAAAAGTTACTCCGAGATTTCCCAATATACGTAGAGTTATTTCAATGTCTTAAAGATATTTTAAGATTCATGAGGACATTTCATGATACTTCGGGATTTTTTGATACCTTTCAGAATATTTTACATACTTTAAAATACTTTTCATACTTCAGTATATTTAAATTTTATTAAAAAATGAAATTACATATTACAATACTTTTGAAGTATTTTCTTATATTCTTTATTAATCGATTATAACAAGAAATTGAAATCTGTTCTGTGAGGAATATCCAAATTAAATTCCGTCAAGTATTCGGATTTTGTTTTAAACTTTCGTAATTATCATGTCAGCCATTATGCAAAGTTTTCCCTCGTTAAAGCGTAACGTGACCAAGAAAGGATGCCCATTGGAGGAAGCTTCAAAACTCTAGGTTCTTAATATAGTTCAACTTTAATTTGTCATTATCGCAGTTAAAAACTATCCACTACCTGATTACTTATTTTTCAATTAAAACACTTTCACCCAAGACACATAGAGATGCTTCATTCAATTTCTCACTCTCATGAAAATCTGCGTTTTCATCCACTGTCTATAGTTTGTCTTCAGCGACTATATTATAATTATTATTTTCTTAAAAATTATAAAAAGAAGTAATAAAGACCCATCTATTCAAATTCCTTGAATAACTTTTTAATTTAATTCCATCTTTATTTACTATTTGTTAATCTTTCCAACTAAGAACTTTGTATACTCACCCTGGCGAAAGTTTCGGATTGGAATTTAATCCGAGCTATTCCAAACGAATCCAAATAACGTTTTGGATCTCGTTCAATACAAATTGGTTAAAAACAATCCAAGACTTCAATCTTAATGAAACTGAACCAATCTGAACTCGGATTAATTAAAATCTAATTTTCAATCCGATCATCCCAAATAATTCGGATTAAAAGTTTTATTCAGATCAACCTGAGGTCGAATTCATTCGGATTGAGTTGGATTGATTTTTAACCGATTTTCATCAAAAGAGATTCAAAATTTTGTTTGGAAATAGATTTCGGAATGGTTCGAATTTGCTTGAATTGGATTCCTTTCCGAAATTTTCGCCAGGGTATATACATAGATACATTTGTGAATATTGAGAAAAGAATAAAAAGTTTCTAGGACTTGATAAAATTAGGAGTAAACAAGAATGAAAGTGAGATAGACAGGAGATGTGAGTTAAAGCGACTTTTGATTTGGCATCGCGTGATTTGAGCGTTGCACCCCCTGAGCTTTGCGCTCTTACCTTGCCGGATGGACAGACGGATGGACGTATTAAAAGCCCACGTGGTCGTAAATAGAAGAAGAAGGATAAAGAGAAGGAGAAAGAGAGAAGGAATTAGTTCACGACACCCTTTCGCGTGTCTATTAATTCGGGCCACGTTAATTATAATCAGTGCTCTGCTATCCCCTCCCCTTGGCAACAAACCCTATCTCTTGATTTATGAAGACAAAATGGAGGAACTGATTTACAAAATGGTCGATTCGTATCGCGAATGAGACGCCATGAGCGAAAGTGGGGGGCTCTTATTTAACCTATAAATAACTGGGTTTGACGGAATACAAGCTGGACTCGGCGGGTTTTGTGTAGAGGAAGAATTTACACGAACGCTACGAATTTACGAGGTGATTGCGATCATCAACGTTTCAGAATGTTAAGCAAGTTTTTTACACATTTGTTCTTAATTGAAACACGTCGTTACTGCTTTCGGAAATTTATAACTGTGTTTCATTAATTTGCCTCTCTTTTATTTGACCTTTTAAGGTAGTTCATCTACGAAAATTAGACCTCAGGTAAAAATTGATAATTTTGTTTTCAGGAATAGCGATATTATTATTGAAGGGCTAATTTTAAAGAGAAAAGATTATTTTCCGAGACAAAAATTTGAAACATAAAAAATAATGCATTTAACAAATTTTATTTTTACCCGGACTTTTTTTCTTATCTCTACATACCAAATTTTAAAAAATGATGTGATTCTAGTAAATTATGGAACATTTTTTCAGAAAAAAAATTCTCTAAAATTTAACCGTTTCCAATTTTCTAAAATGAATACTTTATTACTAATTTCAGTAATTTGTTTATAAGAATTTTGTTTGGAAAAATTTATTTTTAATGGTTTCAGCCATTAAAGAATCTATTTCCAAAAATTGGGAACAATAAAGTTGTAAAGATTCTTTTTCCTGAAAAAATGATTCGTGATTTATTAGAAACGCATAATTTTGTAAAATTTTGTATACCACGATAAGGAAAAAATTTATTTAATATAAATTTTATAGAATTTGAAATCTTTCTGTCGAAAAAAAGACGCTTTCGACTTCGCTGGGATTGGAGCCCAGGTCTTTCGATTGCCGGTCGAGCAATTTTTTTCATGGAAAATAATCTTTTCTCTTTCAAATTAGCCCTTCAATAATAATAAAATTTCAAACTCAACTAATTAATTTGAAATAATATTGCTATTGTTGAAAGAAAAATTATCTATTTTTGCCTGAGGTCTAATTTTCGTGGATGCACTACCTTAAGTCAGAAGCATTCCGTTTCAAATACCTCATGATTTGAAAAAAAAACTATTAAATAGGTGTGTAAAAATTATTGCGTTTTTGTGAAATAGTTACAATCTGATCCGTTTTGGAAGAACGTAAAATAACAATAAAGGTTTCTATACCATTTTTAATATAAAAAACTTCAAGTTTTCGATTTTTCGGTAATTTCTGAAATGTGATTATTAGGGAAGTATTATGTTGATGTGTATAGTTTCCTCATTATTTATGAGTTAAACTACAAATGAAGAGCTCCAATTTAAACTCTCCTCGAACCTAATCGGGCCGAAACGACGGAAAAAAGTGGATGACAAAAATGTTCCACACTATAAAAAATGCTCAGGCGGTACAGTCAATTCCAAAATTGATCGAGTTTTCATACTGATATATTAAAGCAAAGAAAATAAAATTATTGATTGTATCAAACGTCAAAAGATTAACCAAACTACACTTAAAAAAACATACTTGATATTGTTCATAATTATTTAATTAAAAATATTCATTCTGAGTAATATTCCAATAGATATAATAAAATATCAATAAATAATGGAAAATTAAAATTTGATTTATAAATATTTTTAAACTTTAAGGCATTCACAAAAACTTTTGAATTTCAAGAATTAAAAAATATTCGAAATAGTTGTAAAAATTTCATATTTAAAAGATTTTTACAAACATCAAAGATGTGAAGAGGTTCCAATGAATTCTCTAATATTTCAGGAAGTAAAACAATAATTACTTAATCAATTTCTTAAATATCAATTCACTGATAACACTGGTCGACAAAAAAAATTTTTCTGATGCTGCAGGGTATACAACAACCTTTTAGGGTAATTTGGGCACACTGAATCCAAAAACGACCATCATTTTGCTCAATCAGCTCTTGTTTTTTGGGACAAAAATTGTTTGTGTAAGAGCGCTTTGAGTTTTGATGATTGCCGAATTTTTACTAAAAAATCGAGTTTTGTTCGTTTGAAACATGATTTTTGAAGGGAATAACTTTAAGAACGTGTATAATTAACGGTTTTTTAGTTCAATTAGGACCTAAAGCTACATTACAAATGGTATTTGGTTAAAGTATTTGATTAAAAAAAAATCTGCCCGCTTCGCGGGCACATTCTCATCGCGCGCCTCGCGCGCAGCTCGCTTGGCTCGCAAGCTTGAGCGCGCCTAGGGCGCGCGATTTGATCGTCGCGCTTCGCGCTCCGATCTTTCTGGACCTCGCGCTTCGCGCTCGGTCTTGTGCTCTTCGCATACATTTAAGTTTATTTTTTATAATTTAATACTGAAGCTCAAACCAATTTTATAATATTAAAGATGATGTGAATTACTCATTTTCTCAAATTCACTAAATTTCTTTTTCAGTTTAAGTGAAACAGGAAATTCAATTTACTTAAGGCTCTATCGGCCTTAAGGAAAACATTCTCATCATGACACTCGCGCTTCGCGCTCGATTTTCTGTATACATTTCAGTAACTTTTTAATAAATTACATGATTAAAATAATTTATTTTCTTCCAAATCTCTCAAAAAGAAAAAATAATCGTAGACTTTATTTAAGGTAGTACGATCACGAAAATTAGACCTCAGACAAAAATAGATAATTTTGTTTTCAAGAATAGCAATATTATTATTGAACGGCTAATTTGAAAGAGAAAAGATTGTTTTTCATGAAAAAAATTTGAAACACAAAAAAATAATGTTATTAATAAATTTCATTTTTGCCCAAACTTATTTTCTTATCGCTTCGAGCCAAATTTTTAAAAATGATGCGATTATAATAAATCACGGTTCATTTTTTTAGGAAAAAGATCCTCTACAACTTGACCGTTTCCGATTTTTGAAAATGAATTCTTTAATGGCTGAAATTATAAAAAAACAATTTTTCAAAACAAAATTTTTATAAACAAATTGCTGTATTTGATAATAATTAATTCAATTTCAAAAATAGGAAACGGTCAAGTTGTAGAGAATCTTTTTTCTAAAAAAATGAACCATAATTTATTAGAATCGCATCATTTTCAAAAATTTGACTCGAAGCGATAAGAAAATAAGTTTGGGCAAAAATAAAATTTATTAATAACATTATTTTTTTGTGTTTCAAATTTTTTTCATGAAAAATAATCTTTTCTCATTCAAATTGGCCCTTCAATAATAATGTTGCTATTCTTGAAAGCAAAATTATCTATTTTTGTCTGAGGTCTAATTTTCGTGATCGTACTACCTTAAGGAAACGATTTTGCAGAACAACGCTTATTTCGTATCTCACATATTTTGGTAAAAAAAATCTATTTTTTTTAATATTAAAAATCAAAACATAAAATATACATCCTGTCGAGAAATTTCTTAATAAGAATGTGTAGACCTCATTTAGGCAAATAATTTTTCATCTAAACTTTTTTTATGTATCTCATATATTTTGTCTAAAAAATGGAATTATTGAATTTTAATTGTATTTTTTGGAATTGAAACGAAAAATATATGTTTTTTCATAAACTGTGTAAGACAAAACTTGTAGATATTTTTGAAACGAACAACTGTGTACTCTTACGTTTTTTTAGTATTTCACATATTATTGTTAAAAAATTGAATTTTGGATTTTCAATAGATTATTTTTGAATTAAAAAGAAAAATATGCATCTTATGAAAAAATGTTACAATTCAAATTTGTAGGACTTTATTTATTCAATAATATTGTATCATAACGTTTTTTCGTATCTCGTATAATTTAACTGGAAAATGGAATTTTTATATTGACTTTTTTCGAATTTGAATATGCTGTAACATTTCTAATTTTGATTTAATCAAAAAATGTTATCAGGATAATTTCTAGAGATTTATGAGCACTATCTAAAACCAGTATTAAAATTTTTGATTTTTTCAAAAAATTATTTTCAAAAACACAAAAGTAGTGCTCAATCCCTCAATTTTGATTGGATGTGGCTGGTTAACGAACTTGTCCTTACTTTTTCGGCTCCGATAAAGTGTGCCAAAGCACAATTCAATCTGATAATTCTATCGAGAGTTATGCCGCACACGACCTACAGACAGACAGACACTTTCGTAAAAACCGTTTTTTCTGAGTCAGGGGGTTTCAAAACGTCAAGATTTGATGAAATTTTCGAAAGTCATTTTTCACATAAAACCAATACCTTCTCATCCATGATGAGAATGTAAAAACATACGAATTTGAATGTTTGCATATGGAAAAAAATGTTTTTTTTTTGCAATATCGGAAAAGCAAGAGCAGATTGAGTGAACTGATGATCATAAATAAATAAATAAAAAGAGTTGTATAGAATTCTTTGATAAACAAATAGGCCAACAGAGATTTGATGAGAAATATTGAAGTCAAAATAAAAGACTCTAAATTGACTACTACTAAATAACAAATTATAAAAAATAATATTATTTTTAAATTAGGCTCAGGTTCTTCTTTCACAGTTCGTTCAAATTAATAATGATTCTGTTTGTATCGATTTCATACATTAAAATAAAGATTTTTTTGTTTTAAAAGTCGACACCTGGATTTAAAGTATTCAAAAAGTATTTTAAACAAGGAAAGAAAATGATTATATGTATTAAATGCCATTTAAAATTCTATATCTTCACTCGAATAATTCTAAAAATTCTTAAATCTTTAAGTTACTAAATTTTGGTTATTTCACTCAGATTGATACAATGCATATTTCTGATATCTAATTTGACCCGAAAATTAAAAAAGTCTTACATAAGAAAATGAGGAGGGCGTGCCAAAATTTCACAAATCTCTTCGTGGGTAAGGGAATGGGAATAAAATTTCAGAAATAGTCTTTAAAAAATTATTAGATGATACCCAGAATAATGCTTAAATTTATAAAAACTTGCACCGTTCTTATATTTCTGAATATCATTTTTTCTCGCATTTTTTCTGTTTTGAATTAAATAATTAATATATAATCATTTCAAGACGGGCGTTACCTTTAGGAACCGTGATCTCCTCTTTCTTTTAGTTTAGAAACTATTTATCTAATTTGCATAAAATTTGGTGTAATAGAATTTTATGCATCCTTGTATTTCAATAAAACTTCAGACACCCATTATTAAAATTGGTGGACCAAATTGCTCAATCCAAAATGGCGGATGAAATTTAAAAATTCACTCCATCATCGTAAAAGTCAGTTTTATATAATTTTTGGGGTCACTGAATTCGAACTTGACCTCAAAATTTCAAAAAGTGAACCCAATATGGCAGATTATATTACAAAAAATTGATGATGCCAACATGCAATCTACATAAAAATGCGAACAGAAAACTCCCGTCCCGAAAAGGATAATAATTATGTAATAACACTCAGAAAAAAAATTTGATTGAATCAAAGAAAATTATTTATTAAAAGGAATTTCATTGATTTAAAGAAATATTCATTTGGCCTAAAGATATTTTGTTTAAATTATACAAATGTTATTCAGTTAAAATAAATCTTTTGTTTGAATCAAAAAAAGCCTTTCAAACAAATTATTTTCTTTCATTTAAAGCCGTGGGCCAACCACGTCACGTAGCAAATATAATATATTAATCCAACCATGTGAGATAACTTTTTCTGTTTATAAATTATTTAGCTCAAAATTTGTTAAATGTATCAGACGATAATAAGGATAAGGATTTAGTCAAAATTCTGCAATTTTTTTTATTTTAAAATATAAAACTGAAGTGTGATCGACAATTACAGCTCTGTAACTACAGTCTCACGGAGATTGAAATATCGTCCTGAAATTTTCCGAAATGAATCAAAATTTACTGAGACAGGTCTCTTATCTCTTGAATGTTCATAAAAATATTTAAAATTTTTCTAAAAAATAAGTAATTTTAGAAAATTTTCAGAGTACTCGTATATTACCGACGGTGTTAGACCAATGCAGTATAATTCAAGACACTGAGTTGGTATTAAAAATTCTATTTTTATTTTAATGCACTATGCCTTCCCCTATTCCTTCCATACAGTGCTGTATTAAGAAATCGTGTGTCTTTTTCTAAGCATGCGAAACAAAGGAAAGAGGGAAGGCGGCCGCCCCTCTTTCTTCCCTTTGTTTTTCACGCTTCAGAAAAAGACACACGATTTCTTAATCCTCCACTGCTTCCATATGCCATTACAGTCGAGACTAGTTTATCGGGACATTAGAGACTCGTCTATCGAGACGCTCGATCGTTCCCCTTACCCCCACTATTGAAAAGCCACGCGACGCGTCAACCAATTGCGATAACACAGCGGTGACCGCGGTTGACTTGACGAACCAATCATACGTTTCCTCTCAAACGAGCCCCATTAGGCGGGAGGCCCAATCACGTCCTAATAAATGAGTCCCGACTGTATTTATCATTTTCTTAATTTTGACCGATTATGCACGTGACCTGCATGGCCCATGGCCTTAATCAGATCTTTTATCTCAGTGAAATATTATTATTGTACAGAATAATTATCATACAATAATTATAGTAATAATAATAATGTAAGCTTGAAATGATGTGAGTTGGTAATTTTGAGCAGCCAGTACGCGTATAGAGTAGACATGGCTTGTATAATTCAGGACTGGGAGACGAGACAACAGGGTGGGAGAAGAGGTACAGCCACGACTCGGTGGCGAAAGGGTTAAAACATTGGAGCTTGATGAAAGATTCAGGAAGATTTCAGGGGCTCATAAACATTGTTTAGCTCAGTAGCATGGCCCGCGTAGTCGGTTCATCTATTATTTCTAGGGCACGGGGTAGACGCACCGCTCGTAGAGAATTGAACGTCCGTTTTTGACTTTTTTTTTCCTTCAGAATAAAAATGATACAGCGTTTCGAATGACCAATCTGCCTCGATTAGGACTAAAGTGTCTCAAATGAGGATTGAAAGCGGTGTTATTCCAAAGTTTCAAATTTATCGGCTACTCAAATCGAAATCCAAATATCTCACAACGAATGATTCATGATCTATGGCGAAGTAGTTCAAACTTTCCAGACTAGCTTTTTTGCTTCTTCGCTGCAATAAACAAATCTGCCTAATTGCTCTGTGCTAATTGCTTTTTTTCCAAAGTTGAAACTCTGCTAACTAATTGAAAAAACTCTTATTATTTAATTCAAGTTTATGAAAAATTATTAAGGTTTATTTAAGGCTGTTTAAGCAGTGCGGTAAATATTAAAGTCAATTAGATTTGTATATTTATATTTATTAATTTTAAGAAAATATCAAGATTGATGACTGACTTTTTTATAGACTTTTAGCAATTTCTACCGTAATTTCTCGAAACTCCTGACTGAAGTTTCATTCAGTTACAATTTCGTAAAATGAAGATAGAATTTCAGAAAATTCAATTAGTTTTTAGTAAATTTAGGAAACAATTTCTTAATTTTTAGTTACAAAGTGTTGAATATATTCCGACACTTGTATCTGGAAATTCTGAAACTTGCAACAGGAGACATTTTACGTTTTAGGTAACTGAAGTTTTATGCAGTTACATGTAACTGAAAATTTTGTTACAGTTTCGTAATTTTATGATGAGTTTTATAAAAATTCTGTTACAATTTCGTTTGTTTTAAGATAAATTTGATGAAAATTCAGTTGAGTTTCGTAATATTGAGAAAAATTTTAGAAAATTCAGTTAAAAAACCTAAAGGTGATTACTCCATAGTAAAGAACATCAGAAAAAATGTACTTCATGACAAAGAAGAGTTGAGAAAAATTTGTAAATTTGTATGTGAATAGGATCGACACTTGGGCTTCAAAATTTCAAAAGCCTTCAGAAAAATATGTTTTCTGAAATTCATCAAATAGAAATAATCAAAACGGTTTGTAATAGTCAACAAGATTGTAGGCTTTTTTAACTGAAAACGAAACAAATTTGAAAAATTGAAATTAAAAAAATATTAAACAGATTTTGAATTCTTCAAATATGCTTAATTATTATAAAATGGAAGAAAGTGTGAATTTGAAAACATTTAAAATTCGAACTAAAAAAAAATTTAATCCAGAATTATTAAATTTCTGATCGCATTTAATGATGAAGCTTGAATAAAAATTGGAAAATACAAATTGGAAAAGAATTTCTAAGAGAAACGATGAATAGATTATTTTCCAGGATACTATAAATAAATATGAATTAATTCGTATAAATATTCAAATGGCACAGCTATTTTTGCAAAAATTAAAAATACATTCACCTGCCTTGCCAAAAATTCATTACGCTTCTTTAAAAACGCTTTTATAAATTGTAGAATTGTAGAATTATAGAATATGTTGTTGTGATATGTATTTTAATTTTAAAATGCGTTTTTCTGGAAAGAGGATTTTTCAAAGCGGCATCCATTGTAACTCAAAAAAGTTTTAAACGATTTTGCTCGAATTTCATGTACATCTTTCGTACACCTCTATTTTTTGTCTAAAATAGGATAATTGAGAAATCGTATACATTTCTTATAGGCCGAATTTTATATTTTCAAAAGACGAAATATTCACTATTTTTTCAAAACTTTGACAAAAATACAGATTTTAATATTTTCATTTAATTCTAATTCCCATGATAGTCACAAATCCACAGTTTAAAATACTGTTTCGTTTTATGGTTTCAGATGAACAGAAAACATTGAATCGTGACATCCACCTATTTTTTTCACACGAGTGTTATCTAAGCAGTGTACAGTCGATTCTAACTGTTATTATGTCTCCAAAATGTTTTTAAATAGTCTTCAAACGTTAAGAAATTTGACATAAAATTTTTACAGTTGGTAGCAAAATTATTATAATCATTTTGTTTTTGTTAGCCGCATAAAATCTCCTAATATTGACGATACACATATTAAAATTTTTCCCTGAAAATAACATATAAGACTTCAAAATTAAGCATAAAACGACCTCAAGATGAAGTGTTTTTATCTATTTTTGAGGAATATATTGTGGAAAAAATCCAAATTTCAAACTTTTCTTAAATTATGAATAATTCCCGAAATAATTGATGTTTTTAAATGTTCTTCAACTCATTTCGAAGGTAAATTCACGTAGAATGTAAAAACATGCCAAAAAAATTTGTGAAAAGTCTAAACATAAAATAAAAAAGGCGTAATAATTCAAAAAATTCTAATACTCAAAAACAAAAGGATTTTAAAAATAAATAAAAGTGATAACCCACAAGAATTTATTAAATATGGTTGAAAAATGGAATATAATTATTTTCAGTATTTTTTAATGTATAATTTTGCAAGTTTGAATTTTTACGCCTTTTTTGTTCTAAGTTTAGACATTTTACGAATCTCGGGGAAAATTATTATAACTTTTCTGGCACGTATTTTACATCGAATTTACTTTTAAAATAAGTCGAAAAAATCTAAAAACATCAATTATTTCGGGAATTATTTATAATTTAAGAAAAGTTTTGAAATTTTGACTTTTTCCGCAATATCTTTCTCAAAAATTGACAAAAACACTTTATCTTGATGTTGTTTTATACATAATTTCGACGTCTTTCATTTTATGATTAGGGGAAATTTGAAATATGTGTATTGTCAATATTAGGACAGTTTATGCGACTAACATAAACAAAGTGACTATAATAATTTGGCTACCCACTGTAACTTCGTGTATTTCAATGGTATCTTGAATATAATTCCGAAAAAAAGTAACAAAAAGAAACAGCCTTAATAGTATCCGAGTTTCATCCAATTTTTTATTTCCACTATATAAAAATTCTTAAACGAAATAAGTAAAGAGGTATGAAGTAGAAAAATATAAAAATGGAAGGTGGAATCGGACGAAACTAAGGGAGTACACGTAAAACCATTATGTAATTACATTTGGTCTGGTCGAACGAGCGAGGCAGCGTATTGAAGGGGGGACGAGTGGCGTTGGGGTCAGGAGGATGAGAGAGGGATGAGAAATCGTGAGGGGGTGGCTTGAATTTGATTTCAGAGAAAAGGGTTGATACCACTACTTGGATCCGATCGCGTGATCTAAACCACCCTTTCGCTGCCTACGTACAACCTCTCACTCCACCTGACTACTCCTCGCGAGTACCGAGTACGCAGAGTTGTCTGGACGGACGGGTATTAATACCCGTAACGCGCGATGTCTACTTTGACGGAGATATATTTGCGGCACAACGAGTCGACTCGATTCCAATGAAACTTGTCGTAATTAAAAAAGATATAATAATCATAATAACAATTAAATTGATAGCATCTGAAGAAACGACTCTTGGAGTTATTAAACATTATTGATTTATCGATTATTTTATGACCCTCCATATAATTCAAGTCCTTCTTAAAAAATTTTCAAAAACGTTATAGAATATATGGGTTGGCGCTAACAAATTTTGAAATTAGTACTATCAGTTAAAGAAAAATGTCAAGCTGTCTCCGTCGTTGTCGTTATCTGCAGACACGATAACTTTCGAAAGAATCCTTAGATTGAAATGCGCTTTGGTAAACTTTATCGGAGCTCAAATTAAGGACGAGTTCATTAACCAGCCATATCCAAACAAAGTTTCAAAAATTAAAACATTTTTTGTATTTTTAAAAAAACTTTTTGGAAAAATGCAATATTTTAATACCAGTTTCTGGTAGTTTTGGGAAAACTTTACAAATGGTCCTTATAATATTTGTCACACAAACTAAAATTAGAAAAGTTACAGTATTTTAAAACTTAAAATAATCACTTTTGAAAATCGAAAATTCGATTTATAAAAAAATATTCGAGATTTGGAAAAAATATTATAATGTAGAATTTGTTGCTTGAATAAGATATATACAAATTTTCATCAAAAGATTTTTTTATCAAATGTATATTTTTCATTTCGATTGAAAAAAAACACTTATTTTTTCAAAATATGCGAGATATGGAAAAAACGTTACGATGCAGAATTGTTTTCTTAAATAAGTTTTCAAAATTTTGTTAGTATTTAGCTAACAAAATTCTTTTGTTGTGCCAACAAAGCATTTTGCTATATCAATCAAATTTTATTACTGAGACAAAATGTTTTGTCAAGACAACAAAAAAAGTTTTGTTGGATAAATTTTTTTCTCAGTGTACATTTTTTTATAAGATGCATATTTCTCGTTTTAATTTTAAAAAATACAATTCAAAATCAAAAATGCTATTTTTAACCGAAATATTCGAGATATTGAAATTCTGATGATTTATTATATATATACTGTTTTTTTTTTACTTTAAATCAAGAGTCTTAGTTTCTTGTTTTCGATTGCGAACCTCGAGCACGAAGCGCGAGTGTCGTGATGAGAATCTATTTGTCGAAGTCAAAGTAACTTTAAGAAAATTTAATTCACTTTTACAATATTATAAAATTGACTTGAGTTTCAGTATCAAATTATAAGAAGTAAACTTAAATAAATCCGAAGAATAGAAGACTGAGCGCGAAGCGCGACGAGAATGTGCCCGCAAAGCGGACAGATTTTTTCTATTGTTACCGAAAAAAGACAAATTTCAAAATAATTCTAATTTCTTTCTAAATATGTAATGAAGCAACAAAATTTTGAAACTGCAATAGAAATTATTTAATAGATTAGCAAAAATTTGATAATTTTCAAACAACTCACACGCTTGTGCTTGTATAGACATCTAGACAGGAAGGAAATCAAAAATTTTTAAATATCTTTAGAATTTTTAAGCGATTTCCTTCGAGTTTTGACCTAAAATCTAAAGGTTATCGACTGGACCTGAAACTCAGAGAACCAACATTTAAATCTATTTAAATATCTTTAAATTAATAATATTGATATTTATTCATAATTTTTAAATTCTTTAACCCAATTAAAATGAATTATATGAATATAAATTGTTTACGAAATCTTTTAGTAATCATTCCTCAATTTTAATTTGTGAGTTCATATATAATTAAGGAGAGAGTATCTAGTGGCTATTGTGGCTATATTTAAATTCCTTATTTTTGAAAAAAAGCACTCGAAATTTCAAATCTGTACCGACAACTACTTTGATGTAAGTACTTTATTCTATTATTATTAAAAAATATATATTAAATAATGAAAATGTGTAAAACTGCCAGGAATTAAATTTCACAAAATTTTGACAATGACTCATATATTTGTTACTGAATTTCTACTCTTTACTAAAAATAACATCTTTCACATTCCATCATATTTAATAAATCACAGAGTATAAAAATAACTATTTAAATTTCGAGTGCTACATACGAATCAACTCGAACTAAAATATTGAAAACTTATAAATACAAAAAATAAATAATATTTATCAAAAAAATAAAAAAAAGTTCCCACTCAACACATAAATTCTCCAACACAAAGGAAAATCTCATAAAAAAGTATTAAAAAAATCATAAAAAAAGTCAATTCATAATTGAAATGCTGAATAAAACGAATCTTTATTTATCTCAAATAAATTTTTCCAGCCCTCCTCGTTAATTTTGCTCTGAATCAAGCGAATTACTGCAACGTTGACGCTGAAAGAAATTGCGAACAAAAGCTATTGATTGAACTCACAAAATAATTCTCGTATTCGTTGCCTTTTTTTGTATCCCATCACAGCATTGGAAACCTAACCTCAAATGGCAAGAACCACAGAATCTATACATAGATTCTCTTAAAGTACTGATTGATCTCCACTGTTCCAAGGATCAGAAGGTTCTCGGTTACGGTTTTTGACGGCATCTGTTCTGCACAGGTAATTCCGACGTGGCGGTTTAGGGGAAGCGAGTTAGCGGACCAAAAGGGGTGGTTTCACCTCAAACGAGCGACGTGTCTCTAATCCAACACCATGGAACTGACCAGTGCTATTTAGCATGTATTGTATCGGATAAAGGGAGTGCCAATGTAGCACCACCATAGTAACACCATGCCCTTGGTCATCATCCCAACCCTTGATTCCTCAAATATCTCTCATCCCCCCACCAGCTATCACCATACTCCTCAATTCTAGCAGACGTGTCTCTCTCTCTCTCCCTTTCACGTCGGCCTCCTGCTGCGAAACCTCTCCTCTGCCTTCACCCCCGTAGAATCAATTGCGGTCGCCATGACTACCGTAATGGAGATCCAGGACGAGGGTGCCTTTTCCACGGGACATTGACCAAAACGAACCTGCACGTTAGACTAGAATCAAAGACCATCTACGGGGTGACAAAGAACTCCCAAAAGCTTGACACCTCTTCGCTAGACTCACCCCCTTTTCGCTATGAAACTCCCTTTCGGAGAACACTTCTTGAACAATGGTCCATTTGCAGACTTTCTTGTCACATATTCTAAATCCATTGAGATTTTATGAAATTTTTGGGTCGCTGGATTCAAACTTGACCTCAAAATTTCAAATAGCAAATCCAATATGGCAGATTACACTGAAAAAACAGTTTCTTTGATATACGGTCATAGAAAAAATTTCTTTGAATTAAAGAAAGTTTTGTTAATTCAAAAAAAATTTCTTTGTTTCAAAGAAATAGATTTGTTTAGATTAAAGAAAAATTTTTTTGAATCAACAAAATTTACTGTAATTCAAAGAAATTTATTCTTTGACTGTATATCAAAGAAACTGTTTTCTGGGTGTATATATTTTTAAAAAGTGATACAGTTTCTTTCATGTTCATAATACAAGAATTCAATCTACATAAAAATTGGGATCGAAAACCCCCGTCTCGAAAAGGATAATAATTATATAATAACAAGCAGAAGAAAGATTTGATTGAAACAAAGAAAATTATTAATTAAAAAAGAATTTCGTTGATTTACAGAAATGATTTATTTGGAATAAATAAAATTTTTTTGATTCAAACAAAGTATCTTTGAACTGAATAAAAATTATTTCAAATCAGATAAATGTCTGCCTCAAATTAAGGGGCACAACTAGTTTGAAATTTTGAAAATTTCGATTTGTTTTGTTGCATTTTTCAAAAGCACAGCAAGCGCTTTTCGAAGAAGAGAAAGATGAATTATATGGGCCTGGAATAGCAGATTAGCTCTAGGTATGATATTTAAAAATTTATAACAATGAAATCAGTACTTTTATCTTGAAACGCGTTTTTCTCAAAATTACATTTTTCAAATTTTCTGCAGTTGTAACTCGATAACAAATTATCCGATCTACTTGGGTCTTTTTTTAGCGTATTGTGTACTTGTTTTTTCATACAATGACCCTCCAGTTTTATGATTGGATAAAAAATATAATTTTGCCAGGCCAAAAACCATCAGATTTTTGAGAAAAATTTTAATTTTTTTTTCAAAAATCTGCCATTTGGTTGCATTTGAATTTTTTTTACAATCTAAGGTCATTGTATAGGAAATATATTCTAGTTTAGTAAAATTTGTGGTTTTCTTGATTTCAGGCACTGTGAAGGCTACAACCACTGCAGCAGTGGGAGAACTGTTTTGTTTTGAAAACTCAGGAAATGGTGGATAACTTGCTGAAAATCGAATATTTTTATTTGAAAACATTACTTTGTATTCATTATTTATGCACAAATATATCTGCAAAATTTCAAAACATTTGATGCAATACTTTTTTTTTTAAGTATTGCAAAAATCACCTTTTTTCAGGTGGTCAAACTAGTTGTGCCCCTTAAACAAATTATATCTTTGACCATATATCAATGCATTAATTTCTTTGTTTAAAAAAAATTTATTCAATTTCAAAAAATATTCATTTGGACTGAAGATATTTTTGTTTAAATTTTGCAAATGTTATTCAGTTAAAATAAATCTTTTGTTTGCATCAAAAAAAGCCTTTCAAACAAATTATTTTCTTTCATTTAAAGCCGTGGGCCAACCAGGTCACGAGGCAAATATAATATGTTATTCCAACCATGTAAGATAACTTTTTCTGTTTGTAAATTATTTAGCTAAAAATTTGATAAATGTATCAGACGATAATGAGGAAAAGGATTTAGTCAAAATTCGGCAATTTTTTATATTTTAAAATATAAAACTGAAGTGTTATCGACAATTACAGCTCTGTAACTACATTCCCACGGAGATTGAAATATCGTCTTGAAATTTTCGGAAATTAATCAAAATTTACTGAGACAGGTCTCTTATGTCTTGAATATTCATAAAAATATTTAAAATTTTGATAAAAATAAGTAATTTTAGCAAATTTGCAGAGTACTCGTATATTACCGACGGTGTTAGACCAATGCAGTAGAACTCAAGACACTGAGTTGGTATTAAAAATTCTATTTTTATTTTAATGCACTATGCCTTCCCCTATTCCTTCCATACAGTGCTGGATTAAGAAATCGTGTGTCTTTTTCTAAGCATGCGAAAGAAAGGAAAGAGGGAAGGCGGCCGCCCCTCTTTCTTCCCTTTGTTTTTCACGCTTCAGAAAAAGACACACGATTTCTTAATCCGCCACTGCTTCCATATGCTATTACAGTCGAGACTCGTTTATCGAGACATTAGAGACTCGTCTATCGAGACACTCGATCGTTCCTCTTACCCCCACTATTGAAAAGCCACGCGACACGTCAACCAGTTTCAATGACACAGCGATGACCGCAGTTGACGTGACGGACCAATCATACGTTTCCTCTCAAACGAGCCCCATTAGGCGGGAGGCCCAATCACGTCCTAATAAATGAGTCCCGACTGTATTTATCATTACCTTAATTTTGACAGATTTATTTTCATTTAAAATTGTATATATGGAGGAAAAAATCGATAGCCAGGGATTGAATTAGTCACGTGACCTGTATGGCCCATGGTATTAAGGGAATTTAATAAATTTATGCGCTTCAACAAAAATGTTATATAACGGATAGGTAAAAACTGTGTGTGCGTCCATTGAGCTATTTCATTTTTACTTTTATTCTGAATTACATTTGGCAACTTATCAGAATTAAAAATACAGTTCATATTATATAAGTTATTCATAAGTTTAATTCTGCATCGGGGAGTGACATTTGATTTAATAATTACATATTCATTCGACTTTCAGGCTTTAATACTGGAACATTCAATTTTAGAATAACATTATACATAAATGTAATAAGGTAATAAGAAAGGGGAATAAGTGCGAATTATATGAGCGGAGGGTCAAATAACATTTTTATTAGACTTTGAGTGACCATTAAATTTCAAGTAATAAAATGAAAATAGAAAAAATGTATATTATCTGAAACGTGATTTTTCAATATTTCAACTTATTTGAAAATTTTCACTATTTATTTTATCCATAATATTGAAGATTTTGTAAATTGAACTAAAGGATATTATTTTAAAATTATTAAAATTTTTTTCGATAAGCTTCAATCTCAATTTTTGTGATCCATAAAATGGATACCATAAAATATGGTATCCATATTTTTAAATTAGGTTTTGTTCTTCTCTGACTTTGAGGGCATGTACCAAATGCACCAAGTGATAACGAAAATTATTTTAGTTTTCCCA
This sequence comes from Diplolepis rosae, assembly GCA_030998225.1. NCBI lineage: Eukaryota > Metazoa > Arthropoda > Insecta > Hymenoptera > Diplolepididae > Diplolepis > Diplolepis rosae. Next base: position 10,956,879 of record JAPYXD010000701.1, read on the forward strand.
AGGTTTTCTCTATAAAAAATAAATTTTATTAGATTCTTATCACATATGAGAAGGTATTAGATTTGTGTTTTTCAATCTTGTCTATCCATCTGTCGCTGTCATTGTCATCGTCGCCTGTAGACATAATAATTTTAGCAAGAAAAATCAAATTAAAATTTACTTTGGTTCACTTAATCAAGGCCCAAAGAAAAAGGAGCTCGTTAGGGAAACATATTTGACAAAACTTTAAAAAATCACAGCATTTTTTGAGTTTTTGAAAATTACTTTTAAAAATAATTAAACTATGGGAAGTACAAGAAAAAATTGGGAAGCAAAATTGTTCATCTGAAAAACATCTAAGAAATTTAGATTAAAATGTTTTTTGAGGAAATATATATTTTACGTTTTAAGTGAAAAAATGTCATTAAAAATCAAAAACTCATCTTAAAGAGATAGACAAATATAGTTCTTGCTAAACTATGTTTCAATTTAGGGAAAAAAGTGTCATAGTGAGAATTTTTCGCAGTAAAATACTGAATTTTAGATGAACTATATTATAATTTACTATATATTGTATCGAACTTCACTATAACATATACCACGTGACACTTGACATATACTCTTAAGGTAGTTTTCATCCACGAAAATTAGACCTCAGGCAAAAATAGATAATTTTGCTTTCAAGAATAGCAATATTATTATTGAAGGACTATATCGAAAGAGAAAAGATTATTTTTCATGAAAAAAATTTGAAACAAAGAAAAATAATTTTATTAATAAATTTTATTTTTGACCCAACTTTTTTTCTTATCGCTTCTTACCAAATTTTAATAAATTATGCGATTTTAATAATTACAAACCACATTCCCTACAACTTAACCACTTTCAATTTTCAAAAATGAATGAATGATTATCAAATTCAGCAATTTGTTTATAAAAATTTCGTTTTGAAAAATGTTTTTTAATGGTTTCAGCCATTAAAGAATTTATTTTTGAAAATCAGAAACGGTGAAGTTGTAGGGAATCTTTTTCTTGGAAAAGTGGTTTGTAATTATTAAAATCGCATAATTTTTTAAAATTTGGTAAGAAGCGATAAGAAAAAAAGTTGGGTCAAATGTAAAATTTATTAATAAAATTATTTTTCTGTATTTTAAATTTCTTTCATGGAAATTAATCTTTTCTCTTCCAAAATAGCCCTTCAATAATAATATTGCTATTCTTGAAAGCAAAATTATCTATTTTTTCCTGAAGTCTAATTTTTGTGGATCAACTACCTTAAAAACAAAGAAAAATCCCAAATTTCGGAGAAAATTCTAGGCTTTTCGAGATCAATAAACAGATAACTATCTCCTGACTTTAAAATGAAGAAGTAAATTTCCTGACGGTAAGAATGATTTGATGAAAATTATGTGTGACATTTACATACATTGTTAGATTGTTTGCAATTGTCAGAAAATTCTGACAGTTCGACGTAACCTCTTATTCTGAATACCATTGCTATATTACTGTGGAATATTTAGTGCTTGATTGCTCTCTGTTGTGAGGTGGGTGAAGGTGAGGAGAGTAGCAGCAGCTATTGTCCGAAGTGCCAAAGTTACACAGTACGTAACTTACAATATATTACGAAAGTACACATTACTGCGAAAGGTTCTCCTACCCATTTATACAAAAGACTTCCTTTCATCGACCACAAATTGAACGCAATTTCACGTCAAGTATAGTCATAAAATAAATATTTCATTTTAGATCCTCGAATTGTTATTTCAACTGCAAGTTTTACCATTTGAATTGCACTATTTACTATTTTGTTTCTCTTTTTGACAGATGAATAGTAAAATTCACAAATAAATGTAATGATTATCTTTTCTTCTCCCATAAATGGAGTTGGTCATTTATAATGGCACTTTTTGCCATTTTCTTTTTTCCATGAATGATAAATTTATTAGAATTTTTAAAAAATGCCCACTTTTATATTGGGTTGCCCCAGAAGTAATTGTTGATTTCACATATAGATACCTTTGACCATCTTTTTGAATGACTTCTGTCAATGTCATGATTTTTTCCTTCTGGCATTTATTAGCTGTCACTCTTAGCTTGCTTTACAAACAAATTGCGCGTAATTTCGTTGACAGTTGTTAGTTTGGCATCAACTTTGAAAAAACGAGCATTTTCGTCATATTTTGCTTTTTTATTTCCCTAATTCTGGGGATTTTTCACTCACAGATGAGCAACGTTTAAAACGATAAAATGAAGTTGATGATGATCAAATCAAAACCATAATCGAATCGGATCGTCATGTAACTGTCATCAACGCTTGTGATTTACATCTTAAGGTAGTTCATCCACAAAAATTAGACCTCAGGCAAAAATAGATAATTTTGCTTTCAAGAATAGCAATATTATTATTGAAGGGCTATTTTGAAAGGAAAAAAATCATTTTCTATGAAAAAAATTTGAAGCACAAAAAAATAATTTTTTTAATACATTTTTTTTGTCCCAACTTTTTTTCTTATCGCTTCTTACCAGCCCGTGCAGAAATTGCCCAATTTGTTCCCAAGTTCCGATCCGGGCCCGATAGGATTTTCCACATGTGGCCGCAGGGGGGCACATGGTGTGGCAAGGTCGGAACCACATCGGATTATGATAGACAAGATTATTTTCAAATTTTGTGTTGTGGTCGTGATATTGTAGTGACTACCTTGAAATTAAAATGTCAAAAGCAAAAAGTAGATGGCGAGTTCGGAAACATAGAATCGTTGGTGAAATTTCTTATATCCGCATTATAGATCAAGGTAAGTTAATTCACTAGATTCTTTACATAAATCCTAACATTGTAATGAATTAGATTTTTACTTGTCATATTTTTTTATTAAGGGGGGAGTAAGGGATAATTTGAAACAAAAAACACTTTTGTATACTTTTGATTATTCTGTTGCATAACTAATCTGAATTTATGAAAAAAAATTTTTTGAAACAATTTATTGTAATTACACAAAAATCTTTTAAATATTTACTATTTGTAGAAATACAACATTAGAAAGGGCCATATCTGGGCCTAATCGGGCCCCCATTTTACAGGCCCAGATATGAGCCCGATCGGGGAGGGTGTTTCATTACTGGTTTGGCGCTAGACAGATTGCCCTACCGGGGCCACATTTTTCCCTATCGGGGGCCGATCGGCGCCCCACCAAAATTTATGCACGGGATATTTTAAAAAATTATGCGATTCTAATAAATTACGAATCACTTTTTCAAGGAAAAGATTCTCTACAAGTTAACCGTTTGCAATTTTTGAAAATGAATCAATTATTATAAAATTCAGCAAATTGTTTATAAAAATTTCGTTTTGAAAAAATTGTTTTTAATAGTTTCAGCCATTAAAGAATTTATTTTCAAAAATTGGAAACGGTCAAGTTGTGGAGAATATTGTCTCTGAAAAAATGATTCTTGATTTATTATAATCGCATAATTTTTTAAAATCTGATAAGAAGTGATAAGAAGAAAAGTTGGGACAAAAATAAAATTTATTAATAAAATTATTTTTCTCTTTTTCAAAATTTTTTCATGAAAAATAATCTTTTTTCTTTCAAAATAATATAACAATTTTGACTGCGAAAAATTTCTAATTGGCTAGGAATAATTACTATTGCACCTCGATTTTCCCTAGATTCCTAATATTTTTCCGAATTATAATTATAAAATAAAACATTTATTGCTATAAAAAGTTTCTCCGTGTGGATTTCACTCACACAACTTTTCAAAAAATGAAAATGCAACTCTTGTCGTGCCACTTTGCTTGAAACAAAGGGCCATATTCAACCTGAAATTCGCATTTATTCATTTCTCACTTTCGCTACATAAAAAGGGGGTTATTTCAGTGTCAAGGATCAAAAGGACACGCGAATTAAATTACAGAAAAAGGTGTCCAAGAGTTAAAAACAGTACTTGCATCGATAATAATAATTGAACGAGGCGCGTCAAATAAGAAACAAAGAGAGATAAAGAGTGAAAGAGAAAGAGAGACGAAAGTGAAGGAAAACGAGAGAAGAGTTGAAGAAAGAGAAAAGTGATATAGGTTGCGTGGAAGGTAGAGGATATATTCATACAGGAAACGTGGTAGTGGCATTTTGTAAATTAAATTTTAAATATTAAAAATAGCCGGCCAGTCGCCCCTGCACTTTTTCAACGGCGTTGCATCAACCAACGTCGCTATAATAACCAACTGCGTATCCAGATCCAACTCACTTTTCCCTTTTCCACGTCCCTTCGGTAACCCAAAGCCATTCCAAATATTCATTCGTCAATAATAATTTTATTCGAGGGTGAAAAATTGGAAGTTTTCTCTCTATCTCTCTTTTACTCTCGCCCAAGCGAGTTTTTCTCATGCACGAGTTAGATGCACCAATGCAAGCACGAAAAGGTACTAGCATGGATACTGCAGAGTGCTTTTGATCGAACACACTGTTCAGAATGAAATATAAAAGTCGCGATAAAACGTCGCTACCGTTTGCCTCAATCTTGCCCCAAGGGATTTCAAAAATCTTGTATACTTTTTATTTATTTTTTTTTAAGTGCAATTAGTTGTATGGTATTTATATAATAATATCGTGAAATGTTTCCGTACATGTTCATTGTTTTATTGACCCACAGTAATAATTATGAGATAATTAGTTTGGCATGGGGTCAGATTTTAAAGAAATTTTCTATGTAATAACCATAGAAATTTGTAAAGGCAAACGTTTCGGCCACAAATGGGAAAAGAAAAAAATTTTCGTTCAGCAAAGCCACATGTCTCGATTCGGTTTCGAAAACAGTTCAGATAATTCTGTGAGAGACTCCGGTAACAAAGTCTTCACGAAAAGTTTTTAAAAATGTAAACCTTGTTCGCGTTGTGCCATTGATAACCAATTTGGCATCGTTCTTTAATACAAATTTTTTTTCAAATTGCGGTCGGTTCGTGTGCAAAAAAAATTTTTATGTTTTCCGGTTTATTTCTTATCCGGTTCTTTATTCACAGTGAACTCTTAATATTTTTTCTATTCGTGATGCTGCATACTGGACTACTTTATTTTGAATTGCAAGCTATGAGATAAGTTTTTCAATTTTATGATAATCCTTATTTTAATTATCTCCGTTTTACAGAAATTTTGAATTAATCTTTGAAGTTATGGCACTGAAGAGGGCCCCCATATGTGGCCGAAACGTTTGCCTTTCTTTCTTTTTGAGTATTTTTATATTTAATAGTGAAAATTTTAATCGAAGAAAATAAAAAGAATCTGACCCTATGCCAAAATAATGAGAAATGAAAAAAATTCTATGATATACTCTTTGGGGTTGAAACCTGACTCTTCATAAAAGTTCTCTCCTATACAGAAAACTGTCAATATTTTCTAAATCAGTCTTCTCTCTGTCTTGAAACGGAGTTGCAGACTACCAAACGGTCTGTCGACTCCGTGCCCGAAAAGAGAAGAAGATAAAATTTTTTTTCCTAAATTCAAATTTACCGGTTTTCAACTCACCCTTAACTTCTCGGGTTCGTGTGTGTGTGTGTGTGTTGTGCGTTCTTCACCGAGGGCTCACGATTGGATTTATATTCTGTGCTTTTCTTTGGAATTAATTGTGATTGTGTGCCTTTGAGGTGGTGCGTTCCGCAATTCACATCTTCCACGAATCTGACAGGAAAGGACTTCTGTGTGAGGACGGTACTGGAAGGTCTATTCGCATGCTCTAACTCTACTTTTATAAATAAATTTATTATAAGAAAAAAACAAAAAAAAAACAAAAAAACAAAAAAATTATCAAGTTGCATGAATTTTACTTGTTTAGTTTATAATTATTATTTTTTAATGCAAATTAAAATTGTTGGCACTGAAGAGGGCCCCCAATTGTGGCCGAAACGTTTGCCTTTACAAATTTCTATGGTTATTACATAGAAAATTTCTTAAAAATCTGACCCCATGCCAAACTAATTATCTCATAATTATTTATATAATGTTTCAAATTTTGGAAAACAGGTTCCGCTTTTATAAACTCTGAGGTAATTGACCAGACACGTGTCCGAATTCAATATTGGCTCTAACTAGGTTCTCGAAATAACGTCAACAGCCATAAAACGATGTATATTATCACTATGACGATTTTTACTTGGGACCTGAAACTATTATCAGAATCTTTCAATTAAGGTTAAAAACCTTGAGGAAATTGAGACTAACTAGGCGCTAAATAGGATATTTAATTTTGATAAAACTAGGTGTTTATGTTGAGGCATGGCCTACTACTATGAGAACTTTTTTTAACGTTTTTTGTCGAAGATGTTGAAAACATGAAAACTATCTAGGCCCTCACAGTAATGTCATAATTCCACCAAAGTAGGTTTTTTTTAGGGCTTGGAATACCACTGTTGGAATTTCTCACGCAGTTAGAATGTTGAAAATCTTGGTTAAGTTTCAAACTATCCAGGTTTGCACTAGAATATCTAAACTGTACCTTTTTTCGCAATTTAAATGTTAGAAATCTTGAAAATTTCAAAACTATATAGGTCCCAATGTGGATAACTAACTTCTACCTGAATAGGTGTTCAAGTTAAGGCCTCAAGTACCGCTACTTGATTTTTTTTTAACCTCGTATGTTGAAGATGTTGAAAACATGAAAACTATCTAGGCCCTCACTGAAATGTCATAACTCCACCTAACTGAGTTAGGATATCCAAACTGTACCTTTTTTTCGCACTTGAAACGTTTGAAAACTTGAAAATTTTAAAACTATATAGGTACCAACTTGGGTATCTCACTTTTACCTAATTATCCAAAACTAACCAGGTCTGCACCAGGATATTTGAACTGTGCCTTTTTTCTCATTTTAAATGTTAGAAATCTTGAAAAATTCAAAACTATATAGACCTCAACTTGGACACCTAAATTCTGACTAAGTAAGTGTTTCAATTAATGCATGGAATACCGCTATTTGAATTTTTAAAAAATTATGTGTTGAAAAGATGAAAACTATCTAGGCTCACACTAGGATTACGAAGTTCTACCTGAGTGGATGTTTTATTTAAGATCTGGTGTACTATTATTAGAATTACACAGGCACACAAAAAAAACCAAGTCTCTGATATTTGAACGCGACACATATGTTCCCATGTAATTTGATCCGCTGATCGCGAATCCGCGGTCCAATTGACCCCATCACATCTGGGTCAAGGGCATTTGAAGGTCAAAATTGAACACACACATTTGAGTTGAAAAAAATGACTAATCTTTATGTTTTTTGGGTCGCTGAATAATAATTCGAGGTCGGTTTGACCTCAAGTAGTAAAGGTCAAGGTCATTTGAAGGTCAAACGTGTTTATTTTGGAAATAATGCATTTTTGACTGCAGATTCTGAAAGAACGGAAAATTTTACGTCCAAAACTGTATTTTTTAATTTTTTTAATATGATCCAAAGGTCATTTCAAGGTCATTATAAGTGGTGATGTGGAGAATCAATTTAATCACTGCAAAAATACGAAAATATGGTTCCCTTCACCTAAACTATTGCGGTAATATATTTTGGTGATCGTTGAACCAGAATACAAGGTTCGTCTGTCTCCTCAAGGACAAGATAAGGGTCGCCCCATCAAGGTAAAAAAAGAACTGAATCTCTGCAGAACTATAAATATGAGACTTAGCTATTGTTTTTTCTTCTATAACGCTTTCTTTTACTTTCGAAGGATCTGTGTAGCGGATTTCTAATTCTTTTTGCGCTCTCGTCATCTTCTTCATCATCTGACACTCGATCTCTTTTCAGTAACCAACAGTAGTCCGCCAACATATTTACGTCCCATTTCCCTTGCCATCTAGTTTCAGCCTCTTTCAGATCTTGATGGAACCGTTCCCCTTGTTCTTCGCTGTAATCTCCCAAGTTATCAGGGAAATAGCAAACGTTGAATTTTGAACAGAAAGTTCTTTTTTATAACATTTCTCATATATATCTGTACATTTTTTATTCATTGACCTACGATATTTGCTTACTTCATATTTCCCGCAAACGTAACAAAAAATATTTTTATCAGTGCCACAAAAGTGGCTTGCAGCATCTTCAATTCTTCTTGTAGCATCATACTCCTTATTAGCCAAGTCACCAACTAGTAAAGAGCTGCGGTCACTTGATGACGATGATTGCGGGCCCGCTTGCTCACCCTGACCAACCGCCGATACTGGGCATCCAAGACCCTGCATCGTAGACTTTCCTGTGCCAGCCATGACGGCGTCATGCCTTCACCCCAGGGCTTAGCCGGAAAACAAACAAGAAAAACAAAGCCGTTTCCGCCGTCACCACGTGGAGGTGCCCTGGGTGCTGACACAAGATAGGTATTACTGATAGATACTACTCCGTTCTTTCAGAATCTGGAGTCAAAAATGCAGTTTCTTTTCAAAATAAACAAGTTTGACCTTAAAATGACCTTGACCTTCACAGCTTGAGATCAAACCGACCTCAAATTCGAATTCAGCGAACCAAAAAACATAATGATAAGTAGTTTATTCCACTAAAACGATATTTTTCCCAATTTCGACCTTCAAATGCCCTTGACCCAGGTGTGATGGGGTCAAAAAGACCTCGTATTCTGATCCAGCAACCACCAAAATATATTACCACAGTAGTTTAGGTAAAGGAAATCATATTTTCGTATTTTTGCAGTGATTAAATTGATTCTCCACATCACCACTTATAATGACCTTGAAATGACCTTTGGATCATATTAAAAAAATTAAAAAATACAGTTTTGGACGTAAAATTTTCCGTTCTTTCAGAATCTGCAGTCAAAAATGCATTATTTCCAAAATAAACACGTTTGACCTTCAAATGACCTTGACCTTTACTACTTGAGGTCAAACCGACCTCGAATTATTATTCAGCGACCCAAAAAACATAAAGATTAGTCATTTTTTTCAACTCAAATGTGTGTGTTCAATTTTGACCTTCAAATTCCCTTGACCCAGATGTGATGGGGTCAATTGGACCGCGGATTCGTGATCAGCGGATCAAATTACATGGGAACATATGTGTCGCGTTCAAATATCAGAGACTTGGTTTTTTTTGTGTGCCTGTGTTATAAAGACTTAAAGTGCTAAATATTCATATTTACTTTGGAACTATCTAGGCCCATAATAGATTATCTAAATTCTATCAAAATAGGTGCTTTAGTAAGAGTTTGGCGCACCGCTGTTTGAATTTTTTCAAAGTCGATATGTTAAAAACTTTAAAAAATCTTGAAAATATTTAGGCCCTTAATAAGATTTCTCAGTTGCTAACTTGATGACTCTGAAGAGCTTGTCTAGTACCGCGTGACGAAAAACACTGATTTTAGAATTATTGTTACGCGTCTTTTAATTCCTTGGTAATTTAAAATATATCAATTCATTAAAAAAATGTTTTTCTCACCAGTTGATGAGGGTCATAAATTAATCCATCCTACCACATTCTCGAGTACAATTATTTAGAGTCACAAAAAACTTACCTGAAACAAAAAAAATGGAATATGTTATTTAAAAAATTTCATTAATTTAAACTTATAATATTAAATAAAAAAACTAAATGTTTTGAAACAAATTGAACCCAATCTTGAAGTCTAGTTGAGTATTCTACATGGATTCTAACTAAAACTATCCAGTTCCTCACTAGGACCTGGGTAAGTCCTATACTTAGGGTTAAAAGATTTTTATTGTAAAATATTGATTATACGAAGTAAAATTTACCTTGAATGTCTCAGAACTATCAAAACCCTTTCTAAAACCTGGTTAAGTGTCCTATCTAGTACAACGAGTTAGGAAATGTTCTCAATACAGTCGAATTAATGAAATCTCTATATTTGAACATTTGATTACTATTTTGTATATTTTTTGACAGTAAATTAATATGCAAATAAATTTACAAAGACTCATAATGATTTTTAAAATTCAGAAACAAAACTGCTGTGTTGGAGTGGCTGACTCATGGAATACTAATCAAACAATTAAATTTTAATACGTAGTCCGTTGCGTGTTTATTGCAGGATGCTCTACTTTAAGAAATAATATGGCTATTTCATGAGCGACGTTATTGAGGAGAACTAAAATACTCGAAATTTTTGCAAATTAATATAAATTATTTCTAATTCCTCGTACTATTTTATAAGTTATGTTCTTTTCAATAATTTAAGAAATTTAACAATAAATTTCTTTCGATTGGAATATACTTCCTCTGGTGACACCTTGTGCTAAGTAGATTAGAGAAATAGATTAGAATTTAGGTTATCACTTTTGTTTTTTATGAGGAACGTTAAATAATATGCTGTAGAAACAGTGATTCATACCTGTTCGTAAAACTTATCTATATTGCTCTAAAGTAAAGGAAATAAAATATGGTGTCCTAGATCCCTTCAATAAGAAAATGCATTTTGTTGAGACAAAACATTTTTTTATTCAAATTCGACAATATTTCATATTTTAAACATTTAAATGTAAATTTATTTTAAAATTTATATTTTGTATGAGGTGGGAAAATCAAAAATCTGACTACTCTCTAAATATGAATCAGTCACAATCTACTGATTATCAGTGAAATTTGACTGATTCAAATAGCTAAAAAGAGGTTACTGTAAATCAGTCAAATTCCACTGATTGCTTCATTGAAAATTAACTGATTTAACAGTGAAAATATTTTTTCCACTGATTCAATTACTGATAATCAACTGATTTAACAGTGAAATATATTTTTTAACTGGTGAATCAGTGAAAAGGCAAATCACTGATTCAATCAGTAAAAATTTGACTGATTCAGATTTAGAGAGTATACTGATGATAATAATAATAATCAAATATCACATTGAAGACTTGAAATAATTATAAAATTCATATTTGGTTGAATAAGTTTTTGAAAGTAATTGAAAGTTGGAAGAAAAGCGATTTTTGAAAGTAATGCAAAAAGCTGTTACGTGAAAAACAAGTTTTATACAAACGCTCACTATGCAATTGGATCTTCTTCATAAGACCTTAAGAAGTTTTTTAATACACGTTTAAAACTTTCGAGCGTCACATGACGCTTTTTTCTTATTTTATTTTTCGTCTCGTCTAAGCTTTTGCCTTCTTTACTCTCTGAATATTTCTCTTGCCCACATTCCTTTTTCCATCGGTATATTGCACTTTCACCAATTCTACCCGAATTTCTTATTTTCCATATCTTCTCAAACTTCCATCTCCAGAAAAACAGGAATTTACTGAATTTGCTGAACTTACGGTTTCCTTTGAAAAATACTTTTTACCTTAGCTTCTGAAAGTTGGGGCCAATATGGCATTCTAATTTTAAAAAATAAGATGGCTATTGGAATATTGTAATATTATAAAAGTTTATCATGAAGAGGAATGGTTGGGTCGAACCAAATTATTAATTCAGCTTTTTTATTAATTTTGAATAATTGGTTAATTTTACAAAATAGTTTCGACGAATAAAACGAGTTGTGGTTTAACGCATTGAGTAACTAAATATTTGTTTAGGTGAAAAATTCTTAATTAGAGACCTCCAACATTTAATAATTAAAAATTGTTGCCGTTTGGTTTTGTGACAAGAATTTTGGATTGGAACCCGGGCAAATTATTGGAAAAAGGTGCTAAAAATCACATATGCGTCGGTTATTGCTCTCCTATGGATTTTAGCGAAAAAAACGTAGAGAGAGAAAAGAGAGTCGACAAAATTCTGAGAAATCAAAAAAAAAAAATGTCCTGGCACTAATACTTTCCGAAATACAAAAATTCGACAAAACCTGTTTTTTTCGATTTTTGACCGAAAATCGCTACTTTACAAAAAACCATTTAGAATTTGTATAATTGATGGACCTACGCCAAAATTGTCTACAGATGACTTAAAGCAGACGTAATTATCTTTAATTTAAGCCAAAGAACAACCCTTTAGGTCCAATAGATCGGGAGCTATAATCTCTCAAACTTGACACCTTTTTGCCTGTTTTTATGACCAAAATTCATAAGTTTAGTTTTTGGGAATTAGAGCGTTCCCTAATAAATGTATGTTAATACTGCCAGAGGATAACTAAAAGTATATCAAATTCCACGTTAATTAAAAAAAAACAATATTCTATTTACATAAACTTCGGACTTATGAATTTTTCAAACTTTTTGGTTTTTCACTGTTTTTCTCAAAAAATGGAAAATCCGTTTTCTTGATTATTTCTGCAATTCTGACGTAAAATTTATATCAGGATAAATGAAAGAGGACTTAATTTGGAGAAATTAAGAAAAAAAAGTAATTAGCATTGATTAATTAGACACTTTGGATAAATAAATGAATAATTATGTGAATAAATCAATTTTTTAATAAATAAATTTTTCATTCATTTTTTTACGAGTCAAATATTTCATCGGACTGACAAAATATTTTCTTAGGTCTACTTTTTTGTCCTAAACAAAGTTTTGTTAAGCCATTAGATATTTTCGTAAACCGAACAAAATCTGCGAGCCCGCATGCGCACAAATTCACTTCAATAGGAACTCAAGTACAAAAATGTGGTCAGGCCAAAAAAATGTTTTGTTGTACAATTAGAAACAAAATAGTTTTGTCGAGACAACAAAACTTTTATTGGTTAAACTAAACCGTATTCGTAATGTATCATGTGACTCAGAGCAATATATCGATCGGCGTTTGTTTCGCGAGTTGTCGAGATAAGTTCGATTCTAATTTTACGTCGATGAATGTATACACCAAACACATTTCCGAGGTAAGCAGCAATTCCCGTCGGGATGTGTAGGTCCGAAGGGGTTTTCTCCTTCCTTTCCGTCTTTCTTTTTCCTCCGGGTTACCGAACTTTTTCCAACTCCCGCCTCCCGACAACTAACACAAGCGCAACCAGACTGATAAATGATTCATATTTTCCCTCTCTCTTTCTCTCTTTCACCCGCTCTTACGTAGGAACCCGGCAAACATTAATATATTATATTTTGTGTTACCTATATTTATTTTTAAACATGTGCACTCTGTCTCGACTTCGCCAGATTCAGGGCCGCAATAACAAAATCCTACAAACTGCAGTAAAAATAAAATTAAAAAACACAGAATCAAATAATTTATATGAAAATTGTTTCAAATGTTTAACGGAGAAGGGGACAAGAGTGTTTTTAATTCTTTAAGAAGGTAACATGATGCAAAAAATGACAGTTATGTTTCCTTGATTAAAGATTAAATTCGCGTTGAATTATTAATGAGATATTGAATATTGTGGGAAATTAATTTAATTGCGAGGCAACTCTCAAGAGAGGATGGAATTTTTAGCCGGACGTTTCTACTTTCGACTTTCTTCAGAATGGAAGTCCATAAATAAATGGAAATTTTGAAAAATGTATTCACAGAAAATTGGAATAAGGAAAATAGATATTTGCAGTTTTATTGTTTCCGAATTGAAATTGTGGTCCCAGTAGACGCAGAAATGGACAAATCATTTGGCGACCTTTGACCGACGTGGACAAGCCACAAATAAAACATATTTTAAGATTTCCCAGTGGATCTTTGCGCCGCCTGAATTCTTCACGAGGCCGGGCGAGAAAATAGAAGCGAGTGCGTTATTAAATATTAAAAACTTAAAACCATTCCACGCCGCTCAAATATTGAGCGTCTAAAGAATCGCGCTCATTATTTATTAAGGAAAAAAAAGAAAGCAAATAGCGCCATCTCGATCAAGGACGAGAGAATGTAGTAATGCATTGTTTTCCAGAAGTAGCAATAAACATGTATATTTGAACTGAAAAAAAGCTATAAAATTATTCATATTGCAATAAATAAGAAAATAAAAAGTGTATCTTCTTATTCATCGCTTTGTGTAAGTTTAATTGGTATTTTATTGACTTTTGCATCACACATTCGAACGTCGCTATTTCTAATATAATGTTTCAAGGCTGAGTGAATATGAATTCCAAACTGTGCATAACATTATCGTACCTATTTATTTCAGACCAAGTAATGTAGTCTGTAATCAAAACACATTTATTGCCAAGAATATTAAATACTGCAATAATTGAGCAGCGATGGAAATAAAATACAATCTTATGCGTGCAAAACAAATTACATACTTGTTACCAATACACAGGAAGTTTGATAATAAAGTTAATTATTTTTAATGTGTCTCCGATCGAATGAAATAATGGACTAGATAGCAAATGAAATGTTGAATATAAAACCGTTGTGAAAATTAACTTGGCAAAATTTTCTTTGAGGTCGCATTTTTCATAGATTGATAGACATTTTTCTAAAATGGGGAGAAGAAAGAGTTTGTGGAACGCACGCAGTGACCAGTTAATTTTTAATCTGCGGTCGACGGCTCAAGTCTTTATGCGTCCGGAATAGAAGAACATCGTGGCATAATTTATTCGAAAAAGGCATAAAAGCGAGAAACGAGGCTGAGGAATAATTCAATTTTGCAGTTCATTTTAATGTTATCGATTGGCGAGAGGATGGATGAAATATTAAAATGGAAGAAACGTGAAAAAGTTGAGACGTGGTGAATAAAATAGTATTTTTTATTCGAACTTTTAACTGCAGTACATGTATTACGTTAAAACCGCATCACGCGTAAAACTACAATCATATTACTTTCCAAGAAAATTATATAAACTTGGTTATATTCAACTTTATAACCTTTCACGTTTTTTGTCATACAAAAAGAAAAATAGATAAATATTTAAATATTGTAGGCTTCCTCAAAAGCTATATTTATATTCTTCTGAGTATGCATAATTATTTTTTAATCACTATCCAATAAAAATGTAGTTTTTATTCGTTTTAATTGATCAAATGTTTTTTCACTTTTTCAAATTTAAGATTTCTGTTACTCTAAGTTTCTAAAATCCTGTTCAATACATTTTAAATTATATAGATTTTTTACTTTCTACACTTTATGATATTTGAATGAAAAAGGTTGCAAATTTTCTAATTCTTGAATTTTATTTTTAATTAATATTCTTTCAAAACTTCGAATTTCTGCAGTTTTACTATTTTCAAATTTACGAATTTTTCATATTGTTTACATTTTTCAAAGTAATCACTATAAAGTATTATATAACTTGAATTATATTACAATTATTATATTTTGAAAATTTACTAATATTTCATGATTGAATTTTCTAAACGGAAGTTCAGAAAATTTTTGGAAGAATCTCGAGGGCCTAAAAAATTTCAAAAGGTTTCAGCCAATTTACAGAAACATATTGTGAACTTTGAGAAAAATTAAGATTTTGAAATTCTACGTAAAAATCTTCTAAATTCAATAAATAAAAAACAAGGAAATTACGAATTTTATTTAAAAGTAAAACAATTTTGCATCTCCTAATTCTCATAATTTTTTATTTTTTCATATTATGAATTTTGAATCTCCAGATATTCTTAGAAAATAGGCTTGAACATAATTGTGAGCTTGAATTTCTCAAAGAATCAGAAAAAAACTTCGAATTAGAAATGTGAAAAAAAGTAGAAATTTACAAGACTAGACGATTTGATTATTGATGAATTAAAGAATTCAAATAAAGAAAAATAAGTTGACTTGAATATTTGAAAATATTCCCCTTATTTTTTTACTTTTCAATGCTATAAATTTCAATATGTTTCGATCAGTAATTAATTATTTTAATACAACTATAAATTCTTTTATAAATTAACAATAGCTCTTAGAGATGGGAAACATGTCCACAAGTTGCTCATCTTGCATGTTAATATTAGAAAACTGTTTTTTGAAAAATTCTATTGAAAATACAGAAAGAATAGAGAACTGAAAACTGAAAACTATAAGTAAGTCTTTGATCGGAAGAGTCACGTGTGTACGCGTTCTCGTGAACTTCTATTGTCCTCCTATTCTATTGTCAACTATACAATACACTCGACGCAATTTTGATCCATCTTTTGTCCTCGTGCTTAAGGTAAACCCGAATTTTTAAGAAAGAATTAAAAAGCTCAGCGTTTCACTCAAAAGAAAGATTCGTAAAATTTACAGGAAGTTTGGTACATATTTGGGGAATAATTGATATTTGGTTGAATAAACAAAATATTTGATTGATCCAACAAAAGTGTTTCATTGACTCAAGAAAATTGGAAATTTGGTTCATTTGACCAAATATTTAAGTTACTTTAATTAAATTTAAACTAATTATTAAATTTAATAAAAAATTTGGTTAGGTCAATAAAATGCTTTATAAATGTAACGAAACGATTATGTTCAATGAACAACATTTTTTTCCGCACTCAGAAAAAAATTTGGTTAATCGAACAAAAATTTAGTTGAATCAGCCAAAGAATTGTTTTATGCAAACAAAGATTGTTTGGATTCTATTTGGTTCGAATATTTCAGCCGACTCAAACAAGTTTTGATTGATTTTACCAAATCTCGTTTGACTTAGCCAAAAAAAAAAATAATAACACATATTTTGAAGGCAAATGGTTACTTTGTTGAAAAAAGTTAAGAATAAAAGAATTTATTCGAAAATTCTGCACACTTGGACAAATGTTTGTAAATCGTAAATTTGAATAAAATTTCGGTAAAATATGTTAAACTATTTAAAAGTAATGTAAATAATCTTGTTATTACTTCTAAATATTTTACCATCTTTTACCGAAAGTTTCTCAACACAGCTATATTTCCAAAGTATGACATCTTATTAATTATTTATTATGGTGAACCCTGAGAAAATTCCTTGACACACACACGCACTGTTTTGTGTCGAAAGTATATTTTTACTTTTTTTCTAAATTGAAATTTCTATTTATAAAATTGCTTTTTATCTTATGGACGGTTACTATTCAATTTTTAGTTAAAAAGCAAGTTTTTATTTTTTTCCAAAAATTAAATGTTTCTTACGTTAATTTTTTTTATGATAATATCAATAAGATTCAATAATCGATGATTGCTTAAATTATCTCAATTTCAATTCTGTAAATGATGAAATTTGTACTCTTAATAATGTACAAGCCATCAAAATTATCTTTAAAATTAGTCTGGAATGAAGTCGTTTCGTTAATTTTTGAAGAAGTTATTGCAAAAAAAGTCCAAATTTCAATGTTTTCTTAAATTTTAAATAACTTTCGAAAAAATCAACATTTTTTAATGTTCTTAGGCTCGTTTTAAAGCTAAGATTCTACAGAATCGCAATAAATTGTCATTATAAATTTATAATTTTTTTCTTGCATAATGCAGAGTTGAAATTGTAACAAAAAAGTAGGGAAATTTCGAAAACATTTCATCTGTAGGTAAATCATAATAAAGATCATATGAATATATATTTTAAGGGAATTCGATACAAAATTCATGATTATACGTTTTATATATCTTATAAAAATGTCTTTCTCAGCAAAAGCAATATTGGAATTTTTCAAACTTTTTTATTTGAACTTTAACCTTGAGCAGTATGTAAGAAAAAATTACACATCAATTCCAAGAATTTTTTCGATTTTAAAGAAATTTAGCTTTAAAATTAGTCCAAGAACATTAAAAAATGTTGATTATTTCGAAAGTTATTTAAAATTTAAGGGGAGGTTCTACACTTCAGCGGGAAAATCGGGCCTATTTTTCGGAAATGAATTGCAAAGGATCTACTAAAGATATCAACACAAATTTTTTTTTATTTAAAGATACATCCTTTCACTTTAAATCTGTATTTTTGCAAATTTTCAAACATGAATTCCACGACCTTGGAACGTCTTTGAACTTGTCGCTACCAAAAAAAACATGGGTTTCATTGTTGTATCACATCGACCAGTTGGGTTATCTGAAATCAATAAAATGAAATATTCTTTGATTGAGGCCGGTATTGGCTATGATCTGCCGAAGCGAATTTTTCGCTACATCAAATTTGTTCAAATAATGCAATATTAAATTAAAAGTTTGAAATTTCACCTAATTTTTTGACCTATTGGGGGCTATAAAAATTTAAAAAATTAAAATTTTGAAAATCGTGCTCGGTCGATCATAGCCAATACCGGCCTCAATCAAAAAATATTTCATTTTTTTGATTTCAGATAACCCAACTGGTCGATGTAATACAACAATGAAACCCATGTTTTTTTTGGTAGCGACAAGTTCAAAGACGTTCCAAGGTCGTGGAATTCATGTTTGAAAATTTGCAAAAATACAGATTTAAAGTGAAAGGATGTATCTTTAAATAAAAAAAAAATTGTGTTGATATCTTTAGTAGATCCTTTGCAATTCATTTTCGAAAAATAGGCCCGATTTTCCCGCTCAACTGTAGAACCTCCCCTTAAGAATGCATTGAAATTATGACTTTTTCTGCAATAACTTCTTCAAAAATTAACAAAACGAATTCATGCTGGGCTCATTTCATGAAGAATTTTGATAGCTTTGAATTGAATTAAGAGAAAATTTTTTTTCACTCACATAATTCAAATTAGGAAAATTTAAGCAATTATCTAAAAACAAGTGGTCCCACAATTCTGACCAGTACTGTACATCTGCATTGAAATTCAAGCCACTTTTTACACCACTGGTATCGTAATTAAATTCAGAAATACCGGCAAGTTACCAAAATTTGTGCTAGCCACACGAACAAGCGCGTCGGTGCAAGAGGATTTGTAGATTCTAAGCTTGCATGAATACACATACACTCGGAAAATGACCCATGCATCAGACCATAGGTATATCAGGGGTTCGCATAGGGGCTGCCATAGGTCCTGGCATAACTCAGAATTGCCTGCCCACAAGGGTAGAATTGACAGCATAGCACTAACATTGTATGCGTTCACGTTGTGTATTTATGTAAATGTATACCTCATCCCATTTCAAGCGCTTTGCAACCCCCTCCTTCGCCACCCTCTTCGCCATTTTCCCTCTTATGCTATTGCACAGAAACAGAAAGCGAGCGAGCGAGAGAGAGAGAGAGAGAGAAATAGAGAGGTCATCTACTAACCATTGGTCGAAGGTGTATTCACATTATACACGAGTATAAGTATTATACACATGTATAGACGAAGCATACCCAAGTATATAGCGCTATACGACTATGTTCAATGGATAGGGAGAGAGGAGGAGAGAGGAGAGAGAAGAGAGAGTGCGTGTAAGCGAAGCACATAAGCCAAAGGATGGAGCTTGGTAGGTACCATGCCATGGTACACAACATATAGTACACAACGATCACATTAATCAGAGGTTATTGCGTGCATTCCTAATCATCCGAGGCTCCTAACTTTTCCCAGATTCTGATTGGTGCATTACTCGGTATTTCCGGTATGATTCTGCATTCCAATTGGCTGACTGGCTCGTTCAAATCGAATTTAGGGGTTTCTATGTTTTTTGGGCAGCTGCACTCCACGACGCTGTTATGCTTTGTTGCAATATCGATTGTATAGCTTTAATCAAATCATCATTTTTAATGAGATAGTGCAAGAGTGGCTTAATTTACACACAAAAAGAGATTTGGTGGAATCAACTAAATGTTGTGTTTAACTCAAGAGTTTGGATATTATATGGAGAGAAAAATGTTAAGTTGAGACTGTACATTTTTTTTGCTAGAAATGTTCAGTTGATTCTACGAAAAAAATTTTTTATCTTACCAAACATGTCTGAACCGGTTAAATAATATTATTGATACAAGTGAAATACATTTTATTGGTGAAATTGACTTTAAAAAATGATGTAATATCAACAAAATATTTTGTAAAGTTAACAAAAGTGGTAAACCAAAACCTTTGTTTCACTCGAAAAATGAAGTTTGGTTTGGTAAACAAAAATTTAGTTCATTAAATTGAAATATTATATCTTATATATTTTGAACTTAAACAAATGCAGTCAAAAAAACAATTTTTTTCAACCGACTACCAATTCTTCTAGGTGTAGATTTCTAAATTGAGGTTTTTATAGAAAGAACGATTTTTCGTATTTCTTAGCTGTTACTAAAGTGGAACGGTAAGAAAGTTGCTTACATTTATTAAATTATCTGATATGGATGTTAATTAGACAAGTCCCTAAAATAGGATTTTCACAAAATTTGTTGTCAATTTCAAACATTGAATAAAATTGAATAAATAAACCTCAATGTTCGAGAATTAAAAAAAGACACTATTTAATAGATATTATTAATCCCATAATTTGTATAAAATATTTATTCAAGGTTCACATCATATAAGAATTTTATATATATTCTCCTAAAAGCATTCTATTTTTATATACTGGAAAAAATGTAGTTAAATTAAACAAATATTTTAATAGCCGTACAGAAATTTAATAATAAGAAATTGTAATTGTTCCTACTATTAAAAATGTGTTATTGATGTAAAATATCGAATATAGCAGAGTAAAATAGAAATTAAAAATGTTTCAAGAACCTCACATAAATATAATTAATTATGCCCAACATAATCATTTTCTCTTGAATACTTAGTTCTTATTCTCTGATAAAAAGTGTACTTTGAACGAAAAATTTTAATATATTTTATTACATTTTAATATAGATATATTAGTATTAGATTATTATATAATCTTATAAAAGATATCTAGTTATCATTTTATTCTAACTTTGAAAGAGTATATTTATATTAATAGTGGTTGGTTATTAATTTGACTTCAGAGTCCAGTTATTAAAAACCAACCTCTATTAATATTATTGAGGATCGATATAAGCCAGCTATTAATGATTTATTTATATTCTTTTAAAAATACTAAGCAAGACTAACTAGGAGCATAATAGATACATTTTCTATGAAAATTGTCTGTTTTGTTCGACTTAAGCACGCCCTTAAGGTTTCAAAACTCTGAGATCAACAGGTGTGAATTTTATTGAGGATCCCAAGGTAGAAATAAACGACCGACATTTGTACGAGCTCGTAACGTTCTCGTCTCCGACTCAGTGCTGTCATTCAGAACTTGAAAAGTCCTGATATCAGTTCCAATTAATTACTATAAAGATAGCGGAAAATATACTAGAAAGTATTAATAGGTATGAAAATTGTTGGAAGATCATTCAGTACCGTTCAAATACTGATTTTTAGTATTAGAAAGTAATAATGGGTCAATACAGTAAAAGTATTCCTGCTAGTACTATTCAAAAACTGAAAGTCAGTACTGTAATGTAGTACTGGGCCAGTAAAGAATCAGTAGTGCAAAAAGCATTGGTAAATTATTGCCTTTTAGTATTTTAAGGTAATGCTGGATATTAGTCCACGATTAAAATAGTGGAAAATTTTCCGTCAGGATTCAGTACTGGTCAACTATACATAGTCAGTACTATAATGTTCTACTGGGTTAGTAAAGAATTATTAGTACAAAAAGCATTTGTTAAATATATTGCCTTTTAGTACTTTAAGGCATTGCTGGATAATAGTCCACGATTAAAATAGTGGAAAATTTCCGTAAGGAGTCAGTACTGATCAACTATACATAGTCAGTACTATAATGTTCTACTGGGTTAGTAAAGAATTATTAGTACAAAAAGCATTTGTTAAATATATTGCCTTTTAGTACTTTAAGGCATTGCTGGATAATAGTCCACGATTAAAATAGTGGAAAATTTTCCGTCAGGACTCAGTACTGGTCAACTATACATAGTCAGTACTATAATGTTCTACCGGGTTAGTAAAGTATTATTAGTACAACAAGCATTTGTTAAATAATTGCCTTTTAGTACTTTAAGGTAATGCTGGATATTAGTCCACGATTAAAATAGTGGAAAATTTTCCGTCAGGACTCAGTACTGGTCAACTATACATAGTCAGTACTATAATGTTCTACTGGGTTAGTAAAGAATTATTAGTACAAAAAGCATTTGTTAAATATATTGCCTTTTAGTACTTTAAGGCATTGCTGGATAATAGTCCACGATTAAAATAGTGGAAAATTTCCGTCAGGACTAAGTACTGGTCAACTATACATAGTCAGTACTATAATGTTTTATCGGGTTAGTAAAGTATTATTAGTACAACAAGCATTTGTTAAATTATTGCCTTTTAGTACTTTAAGGTAATGCTGGATATTAGTCCACGATTAAAATAGTGGAAAATTTTCCGTCAGGACTCAGTACTGGTCAACTATACATAGTCAGTACTATAATGTTCTACTGGGTTAGTAAAGAATTATTAGTACAAAAAGCATTTGTTAAATATATTGCCTTTTAGTACTTTAAGGCATTGCTGGATAATAGTCCACGATTAAAATAGTGGAAAATTTCCGTCAGGACTCAGTACTGGTCAACTACAGATAGTCAGTACTATCACTAAATATCAGTAAAGTATCAGTAGTACAACATGCGTTGATAAATTATTGCCTTTTAGTACATTAAGGTAATGCTGTATATTGTCCATGATTAAAATAGTGGAAAAGTTTCCGTCAAGACTCAATACTGGTTAACCACGGATAGTTAGTACTACAATATTGTACTGGGTCAGTAAAGTATCAGTAACACAACAAGCACTGGTTAATTATTTTCTTCCAGTACTATAAGGTATATTACTGGATATTAATCCTCGATTAGTATAGTGAACAATTTTCCATCAGGGCTCAGTGCTGATCTACTACTGATAATCAGTACTATAATATCGTATTGGTTAAATATGACTATTAATACTAGTAAGTAGTTCAGTATCTATTTAGTGCCAGTCGTTCCTCCAATACTTTATTACTAATCAAGGTCGGGAAACCTTTTTTTATACTATAATATTCGGTCAGAAATTTGTTTTTAGTTTATAAAACATCTTTCCGACAATGTTAGAAATTTAATAAAAGACAACATGGAGCGTCTGCTAATTTCGTTGCAGTTAAAATTTTGCTAAAGCAGGTTACAAAGAAAATAAAACTGTAGGAGTAATAGTCAATCACAGCTAGCTATATAATTTGTTGCGACAATTTTTATAAAAACGAATCTGACAGACGCTCTTTATTGTCTTCTATTATATTTTCAAAATTATCAGAACGATATATTATCAGCTAGAAAAGTAATCTTACAGCAATTTTTACAGGAATTTAGTCACGTGTTCCGATTGATCCATGGCCTTAATAATTGTCTTAAGGCTTTCTACATAAGAACAGATCCAAGAAATTAATTATAAACGAAAATAACAATGAATAATGAATTCATGATCATTTTTTCTTTCCAAAATGCAACGCGATGCAACAGTAGCGCCACTTCTAGGCCAATTTTGACACCTTTTCCTGATCTCGCTTTAGTAATTCGTTCGTTTCCGATTCTTGAAAATGAATGAGTGCGGAAGTAAATTCAGCGATAGTAAATCGTTGGAGGGGTTTTGGTGGTTGGGTCGCGATGTTGGACCAGAAGTTCGGGATGAGAGTTGGGGGTGAGTTGAAGCCTGGTTTTCCGGCCTGTTCTGTTTCCAATATTCTTCTCGAACGGTGTTCCGATCGAATTGTCTGTTAATTGAAATGATTAATTATTGTCTCACCTCTGTTTCGCGCTCGTCCGATACTCAACGCCGACCGGCCGGCTGCTGATTGCTTATTTACAAATAGGAAATTTGAAAATGTGCTGAATCGCGGAATGGCATTCTCGCGAGAGTAACGGGGATTCGGAGAGGATGTGCTCGTATTCGTTCTAGAATTCTAGCTGAGGCATAGCGGTGGGGAGTTAAAAAGGGTGTGGAGAGGGGGTGAAGGGAGCAATATTGTAGGATATTACAAATTTGCTATTTTCCGCGGGAGGCGAATTGAAACTGGATTGTTAATTACTTGGCAATTATCCTGCACGATTCGAAGTAGCGAGAAATCGAAATTACTTTCGTCCGCCAATGAGCAAATCCTTTCCTTTCTACATCTCTCACCTGCTTTGAAGAAAGAAAGAGATAAACAGGGCCAAAGATAGGCTGCGAGAAGTGCTCTAATGCATTGCATGTGCCTCTAGTGATGCTTACGTGTTATCCTTTTTTTAGATGTTCATTTATAAAAAGGGAATATCTTTTTCATCCGACCAATGGCAGTCACGGATGTCGAGTTGCGTGAAAAGTGCGCTGCTTGTTGATAATTATAATAAAAATAAAGTAACGCACACTCCGGTTGCACATGAATTTTATATTTAAAAGAAATTGGACATTTTCATCAGGCAAGGAATATTTGTGAATTAAATAATATGTTCATTTTTTTTATTTGGTAAACGGAGTATAAAGGAAAAGAGGTATTATATTTATTTTATGATTGGAAGAAGAGATACAATTTAAACGATTTGAAATTTTATATCTGTGACTATAAAATATTACTACTTTGAATGTTTTAAATATTATTCCTTTTGCAAATAAAACCTGTATTATATGCAAGAATACTTATAATTATATTATTATGGACAGTTCATTTTTAAATACTTTATACAAATATAGAATATGCTCCAGTGTCTGACACTCTATGTCTGACCAAAAACGCCTGTATCTACTGCAAAACTTAATGTACGTTTCAAGATCCTATGATTTTGAAATTAAAATACTTATGTAAGAATTCCTTGTTTGAAATTATTATAAATATTTCTGACGTAATGTTCATTGTTTAAGGGAAAGCACTATGCTTTGATTTAATGGTTGAGTGGCAAATTATTAATAACTGGTACGTACTATTAGCTAATTTTCAACGAAATTTTGCAACCTTTAAACAAAAGTTCTTGTCATTCCGATTTTAGCGAATAATCAAAATGCGAAGGAAAAAAAATTCAAACAGTTTTCAAAATATTTTCATAAACCTGATTATCTTTCTATACAGAAAAAAATAGTTTAATAAAATTTATAAAAATGTTCAAGAGTTGGGGAGACAGGCATTTACGGCAAAAATTTCCGGAAAATTTGCAGAACCTTTTAGAATATTATGCGGAACTTTTAATCACTTTTCCTGAATGTTTTACAATTTACTCTGAAAAGTTCTTTAAACTTACCAGAACTCTATTTCGTAAATATCAGTATCCCCGATTCTTGAACAGTTCTATAAACTTTACTGAACTTTTTTTCCGTGTAATACTTTTTATAATTATTTTTTATGAATATTTATATAAAAATTTCAAATTTGAAACTTGCCTTCAAAATATTTTCAACTTTGAAGTTTACATAAATTTGATTGCACTTTGAATCTATAAAGATTCCTTAATTCAAAAAATACTTGAGTTTTATTTATATAAATGACGACACTCAATTTGCCACACTCATGTGAATTATTTCCAAGCATTAAAATTATAAAATGTCATAAGTTTGGGGATTATAATATTTTACTATTCAGTAAGTATTAACTAGAAAGTTTAAATATCAAAAAAAGATAATTTGAAAATATTTTAGTTGCTGAAAATGTTCTGTATCAAGATAAAGGAAATAATTCACACATTTAAAAAATTTTAAAACTCGTTAATTAGATTTAGTGATTGTTTCGATACTTAAAACTCTAAAGGAAAATTCTGCAATTTTAGAACTAGAATGCATAAGAATTCAGAATTAAAATAGTCTTGATACTTTTCGTGATTTTTGTACTAAAAAAATAACTATTTTATTCACACCAAATTACCATATTTCTTAATTCAATCTAAAAATTATAAGCAACATTTTTTTAACACAATTCACATCAAAAAGTTATTTCTAGCTGAAGATTAAGTTGATTTATAAACTTCAGAAATAACTATTAAAATCTCAAGTAATAAATAAAGGAAAAATCTTTGAATAACGTAAACAAAAGATAAATAAATAAAGAATAAAATGAAAAATTGCTGATACTCTTGTAAAAGTAAAAT
Organism: Diplolepis rosae; assembly: GCA_030998225.1. Taxonomy (NCBI): domain Eukaryota; kingdom Metazoa; phylum Arthropoda; class Insecta; order Hymenoptera; family Diplolepididae; genus Diplolepis; species Diplolepis rosae. The sequence continues at coordinate 10,982,573 of JAPYXD010000701.1, forward strand.
TTCATAAAATAATGAATGTTAAAATGATATTACCGATTTTTGATTTAAATTTAGATCCTCATTTGGGGTTCTCTTAAATTTGGGGTGGTTAAGAGGAACCAGTTGAGATTCGTTGTTGGTAATCGGGGTTGGAATGAACTTAAGGAGGGCTTTGACAAATTTTTTACCAATGACGACGGAGAGACGAGAAATTGGTGTGAAATCCGTTGTCATCCCTCCGGCAGTGACTTATTTCCTATTTACCACCCTTCGTCCGATCATCGTCTTCGCCCTCGTTCTTCGGCGTCGATTTTACCCCTAACCACTTTAACCTTTGTCGTATCAGACAAAATGGCGTTATTAAAATGGCCGACACTGGTTCCACCCCCCAAAGTCCAATGACTAAACATTTTTTACTCACAATTCAATTTTTAAAATATTCATTCAATATCCCCTTTCCATTATAAAAATTAAGCCGAGCTCATAGAATATTAATTATTACTCGATGTCAAAGAACTCGACCTGAAAAGCCGAGCTATGAAAAGTTTTACGAATAAATCATACATTATGCATATAAATATAAATGAAATTATAATTTAATGCAAACAAAGTATGAATTCGGTTTAAAATGCAACATAAATCCCCTCTTGAACAAAATATTTACCCTAATATTTTAATGCCACTCTGTTACTCTTTGCAATTTAGACATCGAATTCAATTTGTCATTAAAATTCGCCAATATAGCAGTTTGTTATTATAACTTCGATTGCAAGCTGTCGTTGCTTGAAATTCTGATATTAAATTCAATTTGGCATTAAATTTTAACATCGCTAGCTTGACAGAATAATCAGAACGAAGCATCATAAAACATAGTTTTAATAAATCAGTGATTGTATACATATTTATTGTTATAAATATCGATTAAATCGTTGATTGTCAGTTTCATTGATGGAACGTTGATTCTTTATTCTGGATTCGATAAAAGGCACTTGGGCGTTGGAAATAGGGGTGGTTGTCTACCCCCCCCCCCCCCCCCCCCCACCCAATCCAGAGCTCTGTTAACCTTCTAGTCGGGTTCGAGAGCTCTCATTGTGGCGTTAACCGTTTTACCGTTTTTAGCCAAGCTTTGCTTGTGGCTAATATTGTATTATCTCGTTTCTGCATCGCGGTTTATAATTTTTTACCTCTTCTTCCCAGCCCTTCTAATTCCCTCTTCGAGGATGCGGTTTTGCTCCGCTTACGTGGCAACTGAGGAGACCTTCGAGACTTTTCTCAATCATACTTTCTCTGCAAAGTAATTCACGGAGCTAACTTTGTTAAGCCGTCGCAAGCATCGCGACTGGTTTCTTCTGGACTCTCTGCCAATCCTGGAAGCACCAACCACCCAGAACCTGGTTCCCATGCTTAAACGTTTAAACGCATTAACTGTCCTTCCGTAGACTTTGCCATCGGTTTCCTTCAAGAATATTTAAATTTTCAGGATTTTTTCTTGTGCGTAGATCTTTCAGAAATGAAGGAAGAAATGTTATTGAATTTTAAGATAACTCAAATTAGTTAATTTTCACTGATCGAACCAGTTATAAACATATATTTCACTGTTAAATCAGTTAATTTTCACTGAATTAATCAGTTAAATTTGACTGATTAACAGTAACCACTTTTTAGCTATTTGAATCAGTCAAATTTTACTGATAATCAGTAGATTTTGACTGATTCAGATTTAGAGAGTAACCAAACCGTTTTGGTAAATAAACCAAGAATTTTTTGTTGGATGATATAAAATTTAATATAACTGAATTGTACACGGAGAAATTTTTAATAGCAATATATGTTTTACTTATATTGATAATTCTAAAAAATATTAGAAATCTAGGGAAAATTAAGGTATAAGGTAAGGCATGTGATTTTTCCAAAATTAGCAAATTTCATTGATTTTAGTTTTATGTCGAAAGAAGATAAAATTTTGTTTTCAAAATTTGGGAAATTGTTTGTTGGGAAAAATGAAAATTTGTTGGGAAAGCAAAAAAGTTTTGTCAGTTCTATATCAACAATCTGGTTGGTTAATACAACAATTTGTTTTTCTCCCTGTAAGCAAAATTTTCAGTTGAATTAGGCAAAGAAAAAGATTTATTGTTTGAATACTATTTGGATAAACTGGACGTATAATTCGGTTGATTCGATAAAACTTTGGTTGATTTAACTAAATTTTGTTCGACTTAACCAAAGATCATGGTTAATTTAACAACATGGAATGGTTGTGTAGACAAATGAATTTATTTTCTGAGTATCCACAAAACTATGTTTGTTCAAATTGGCACAAATTCGTTGATTGAATTAACCAAAACTTCCGTTAACTATATAATAAGCAAATGTTAATTAGTTAAATTTTATGTTGGTTTAATTTTGTAAGATTCCAAACCAATTTAAATTCAAAATATTTAAAGATATTCCGGGTCATCAAGATTAAAAGTGGTTTCGAGAATTTCCAGAAAATTGGCAAAATATTTGACTTTGCATTTGATTTTTAATAATCTAAATGTACTATGATTTTCAAACTGGAAATTCAAATAATTGAAGATTTTATTACTTTCGAGATTGAAAACTTGAAGCGATGCAAATGTCTAGAGCCTCACAAATTTTGAATTTCACATTTTCCAAACATGTGAACATAACATCTATTTTATCTTATTTTTATCAAATCTTCAATTTAGTACAATTTTTATCATTCTTTTCTTAATTTAAAATCGAAAGTTAACTTGAAAATGAATTATTTAAATTGAAAAATAACACCAAATTTGTAATTCCCTTTTCAATATTTCTCTGCTTCCGGTTTCCTTTATAAGCAAAAAATCTTTGTAGGTTTTTCAGTCATTTTTACTACCCTAAATTTCAAATAATACACGTGTTGTTAAAAAATCAAATTAGGAATTTTACTGGATCCTAACGTCAGGCGTAGAAAAATGATTAAAATTATAAATATTCTTTAGAATCAGGAAATATTCAATGAAGTAACTCATAATAATGTTTCGAATGAAAGAATAAATATCTTTTCATAGAAGTACTTAGTTATTATTATCATTATAAATATTCTAGTAATTTACGAAGAAAAATCTCATTTTTGAATTTATCAGAAATAGTTGAATTCCCATTCACACGAATAACTCACGACTTTGATATTCATTTCTGACATTGAGTTAAATATTCTTGATATTCATATGACGGGCCCTGGCGCCGTTGGCATTCCACTTGTCATTTTGGCGGGGAAAGTTGCACGCGAGTTTTAGGATACGTGTATATTTTCGATACTTTGATGGGGAAGGTCGCCCCCGGGGGTCGGGCCTCGAGACGAGATTGAAACTGTAATAGGTTCCCATCTTGGTTTTACACCCTGCCTCAATTACTTGACTTTGGGGTTTGTCAAGAAACGCAATGGCGTCGATTCCGTCAAGGGAAATTATATAAAGGAGAAAAAACAGTTGAAAAATTAATGAAAATAATAAATTTAGAGTTAACTTTTTTAAGTTGCAAAATATCTTTCTGAAAATTCATAAAACATAACAAAAGACAATAAAGAACCATTTTTTTAGATTATAACGTGGCATATTTGAAAACATGTCTGCTATTATATTGACCCAAAAATCACAGAATTTTTATTTATTTCTTGTTGTTTTGGCATTGGGTCAGTATCTTATTTTTTCCATTTAAAAATTATCAATGGTAGATATTAAAAAACTTAAAAAGGAAGGCAAACGTTTCGGCCACATATGGGGGCCCTCTTCAGTGCCAAAAATTAAAAGATTAATTCAAAATTTCTGTAAAAGATTAAAATATAGGAGATAATGAAAATAATAAGGAAAATCATAAAACTCAAAAGCTTATCTCGTAGCTTGTAAATCAAAATGAAGCAATCTAGTATGCACAAAACGTATTGAATAAATATGTATAGAACTCATTGTATATAAACAACCGAATAAAATGGACAAAACATAGAAATTTGCAATCAAACCGGCCAGGAAATTTTTTTTGAAAAGATGTCCAAATGATTATTAATAACAAAAAATATGAATCGCGATCAATTTTTAATTCTGAAAACTTTTCTTGAGGACTTTATTACCGGTGTCTCTAACCGATCGAGCTAAACTGTTTGAAAACCTACTCGGGACATGTGGATTTGCTGACTGACAATTTTTTTTTTTTTAAAGCAATCCTGAGAGGTTCTTTTCCTCCTTGAAGAAGACGCCTTCCTTTTTAACGTTTTTTTATATTTACCATTGGTAATTTTTAAATGAATAAAATAAGAAGAAACTGACCCTATGCCAAAACAATAAGAAATGAATAACAATAAAGAACGTCTGTTAATTTTTTTTCAGTAAAAATGTTGCAGAAAATTCTTTTACAGAAAATAAAAATGGAAGAGTTAGGCGACAATTACACCTGTAAAATTTGTTTGCAAAATTTTCACTGAAATGAAATTGGCAGAAGTTCTATATTGTCTTCGGTTCTATTTTCTGAATTTAAAAAATAGTGTATTTCGTATCAAGTACGGAAAGGCGTATTTTAACGCAAGAGCGAGTCGCGACTCGCTCGCGTGGTTAAAGAAGTTCCGCACGTGATACGAACGATATTTTTTGTTCGCTGTATACTGAAAGTTAGCCGAGTCTGTGTCGTTTTGCGTGTGGAAAATGTATTTTCCCGCACTATTGCGGTAAAATTTTAAGTTTGTTTTAATTTTCCGCACTAGTGCGGGAAAATCAAATTTCCGCGCGCAAAGCGATACCGAAGAGGCTAACTTTCGGTGTACGGCGGACAAAAAAGTTATTTTGTAAGTAAAAAATATATCTGATAGTGACTTTAACAGGATTTTGATCATTTGACAAAATTGATCTATGGCCATGAATTAAAGGAATCCCTGATGTTTAAAGTGAGACATTAATTCCTGGAGTTTTCCGAGAATCGAATAAGTGGTAGAGGATATTCGAGACCGCAAAAACGTGGGAAATTGTTCAACAATAGCTGAGGGGCATCAGGGAAAAGAATGCAGAGAAAAAAGTGGAGCAGACCGAGGCGAGACAGCATGGAGCTCTTTTGTATTTCCTGAAATTCGATACTCAGTTTAGTGCACCTGCACTCGACAAGGTCAGTGCGCTTGATCCTCTTACCCAGCGGATAAATTTTTGTCCGAAACATGCAAAGAGACGATTCTTTTTCATTCAAGAAACATCAAATTAATCCTGAATTATCAAGCAATAAAAACCTCGTATTGTGAGCAAAAAAATTATCCCTTTTGCTAAGCTAATTAAAAATTCCAATGGTCTCTAAATGTCAAGCGATTATTTTGAATTTCAGCAAATAAATGGGAGGTGATGAGGGAAGATTGTTAAAAGCTTGAATAACGAAGGACCAAGAGAGAAAAATAAAAAAGTCAAATCGAACGAATAAGAGTGCAAGATCATTAGGGATATGTACCGTTTTGAATTTCTGATTTCCGGTTTCGACTTAGGCGGTCGAGATAATGGAAATCTGCTCTCATAATTGCACGTGTGACTTAAATAGGAAGCGAGACGTGACAACTCGTTTGGTAAATAAATCGCGCAATTCTTAACCATTGGGAGAGGAGGGAATACGAAAATGCAATTAAATCGGATATATGCGTACATCACGAGATGAGAGATTCTGGGCGAAGGTGCATATTTACCAACTACACCCATCGTTAGCATCACAAAGGCCCTTAAGTCTCTGAAGCTCATATTAAACAGAGTTACCAACATTTCCTATGCCCAATATACCCCCTGCTTGGGGTAATGATCAACTTCAATTCTTATCACACTCAAAGTATTCGATGATTTTGTAATCAAAACTTCATTAATCTTTTATAATTATTTCAAAAAGATTACCATTTTTATGAAAAAAACATTCTACAGAATAATTTCTGCTAATACGGGAATAGAAACTAGAATTATCTTTTGCTCCTTCAATACTTCTGGAATATTTTTTCATATTAACCCTTTCAGCCATATATTTTTCCTTAAATTCAACATTTTGGTAAATCCATTTCTAAGGAGTTTTTTTGGTCGATGAATTTGAATATAATGTTACAATTTCCAATTTCTAAAATTCCAAGGTGGCAGATCTAATATGACAGACCAAATTTCAAAAATATTCATATTCTTTTTGGAACTAGTTTTCTGAAGGTTTCGTTGGTCGTCAAATCTGAATAAAAGGTCAAAATTTTCGGTTCACATTGGTTCCAGTATCTTGAATTTTCAGAATTACAGATAAAGACCCAGTGGCCTCAAAAATCTTGGGAAAACTTTTTCCAGAAAACAAATTTTTTTTTGGAGTTTCTTGTCCACCACATTGGTCCCGCATTTTGAATTTGAGAAATTAACCGTCTTTTACCTCAGATTTGAATTTGGGCGTCCCTAATGAGCTTGAAAAGACAAGTCCGAGAAGAGAAAAGAAATTTCATGAGTAATTTCGAAATTTCATATCCGCCATATTTGTTCCAGCATCTTGAATTTTCGGATTTTGAAATTTTTAATTTCCGATTAGGATTTCGCGAACCGAAAAATCATTAGAGAACAAGTTTCAACAAAACGTAATTGTTACTTTGGAATTAGAATGAAAAAGATACAGAATTTCATATATTTATTGACAAAAGATAGAACTTATATCAAAAACAATATGGCAGAAAATTATGAAAAATATCTTATGGTGTACTGAATAAAAAAAAAATTCCCATCTCAATCTTTATCATACATTAGTCAAGAATGTATTTCTCAGTGAAAATGCACTAATTTTGGCTATTTATTTACTTAAAGTATTTTTTAAAATAACAATTAATGATTGTTCATGTTTTTTTACACTTATTGGTGTTCTAGGGACCCTGTAAAAACAAAAAATCTGGTACTTTGTTCGATTAATAAATTTTGATCGAATATTTAAATTTTGTTTCCAAGTTAATATACACAATTTCATTTGCTGAAATTCCAATCGCTTTTTAAATAAAGAGAACAATTTTAATGTTTATTTTCAAAGTACTATATTGTTAGATTGAAATAAAGGCGGATTTTAATAAACATAAATTATTTTTTTAAATTCCTAAATTTTGAGAAATTACTGAAATTTAATTAAGACTCGCCTGAATAAAATTTGCCAAAGAATTTCGTTAAAAATTTCTTTGATTTTAACAAAATCCCTATTTAAAAATGTAGAAATTGATTTGAATAATTCTCAACTCTTTTATAGATCCAAGCTAATCCGAAAAGTTCTCAACCTCCTTCGATGTAAATTGGTTGGAAATCAATCCGAATGGATCCAAACCAAGTTTCTCAATCTGGATAAATCCAAACGAAATTTCCAATCAGACTCAATCCGAACCATTCCGACCTCGGATTGAGTCAGTTTAAAAACTGGGATTCACTTCCCACCGATGTGCATCAAGGGAGATTGAAAAATGTTTTGCGAATCGGTTCGAAATGGCTTCAATTGAGATCAAATAGGACAAAATCAAGCGGAATTAAATCCTATTTGAAATTTGCACCAGGATAGTCCTTCTTTTACTTTTATTTTTTTCAATGAAGAAGAAATGAAGCAAGGTTATCCATTTAGATGAAATTGAATGATTGAAGGTTTTATGTACACAAATAAAGCGGATAGTTATGGGAAACGATATTAATTAAATGTGTTTTCTTGTTCTGCTTCTATTCTTCGATCTCGGTCTCAGCCTGTGAGCATCTATCCGAGTGGAAACGGCCTTTCATCCGGAAAAGCGCGTTAACTTGTGCGTAACACCAAAACATATGATAAACATATACAAATATGAATATACATCATATATATATACACATACATATATAAATATATGTATCGCGGACTGCGCATAATAGAGTTTTATATTTTCGTCATGAATGGTCTCGCGCATCGCTGACCCGCATAAATGGGAAACGCGGTATCGGCGACGACAGCGACGACACTCGACGTTTCGTTCGCCAAATCGACGATGTCGCCTGGAATTAACATGTCATCCTCTATAATAACGAATAACGATAATAACGGTAGTAATTAGCCCCTTCAGACTCGACATCCCTATACACGTTGTATATATATCTTTTTTACTGGCGCCCTCTTCTGCATTATACATATGATATATGAACTCATAACAAGATTTATTATTAATGAGAAAAACATACTTTTTTACATTCTCATCATAAATAAGAAGGTATTAGTTTTATGTGAAAAATGACTTTCGAAATTTTCATCAAATCTTTACATTTTGAGACCCCCTGAGTTAGAAAAAACGGTTTTTACGAAAGTCTTTGTCTGTAGATCGTATACTTGATAACTCTCGATAGAATTATCGGATTATTAATTATTAATTATCGGAACTTTGTCATAATTTATTAGAGTCGAAAAAGTATATCTTATAACAAGGTAAGAACAATAGAAGTTTTTGAAACATTTGAAGTTATCTACTTAAGTTTTCATTTGATTAACAATTTGGAAATGTTGAGTGAGTTTGATGCAACCTCATTTTACTGTGATTTCAAGAAAATACTTTCAATCTCAAAGTATAAGTAATTAGTTTCCAAGAAACTGAAGTTTTCTTAAATTAAAGACCAAGTTGAATAGTTTTGTAAGAATCGAAATACGAGTTTCTCGGCAAGCTCTCTGGGAAAACGAGCTTCTGCGATAACGTTTGCTTTCCATTTAAATATATCACACACATAATAGCTCGTTTCACCCCTCCCTACCATCTAGCCTTTTATACACTCCGCTTTATTAATATTTTAATATAAATGCTAATCGTATAAGATCGCGTTTACCGATACGGACCAGCTTGGGGATCGTATAAACACGCCAGTATATGTAAATTTGTGGCTGCAGATTTTGCAGCGCGTTTTTTTTTTTTTTTTATACATATATATAGTGTGAATACCGAGTCGATAATAATAATTTTTATTGGCCACGGTTTTGACGGGGAAAATGAAAAATAAACAGTATACAATTTTCTCGATTTTCTGGAAAATATTAAACAATTGGGGCAATTATTTTGGTCAAAGATATTTTTAATTCTTTTTAGGACAATTTTTTTTCTATTCATTGTTTATTAAAATGTTTTTTATTGGGAAATACGAATCAATTAAGGTAGTTCGTTCACGAAAATTAGACCTCAGGCAAAAATAGCTAATTTTGCTTTCAAGAATAGCAATATTATTATTGAAGGGATAATTTGAAAGAGAAAAGATTATTTTTCATGAAAAAAATTTGAAACAAAAAAATAATTTTATTAATAAATTTTATTTATTCCCAAACTTATTTTCTTATTGCTTCGAGCCAAATTTTTAAAAATGATGCGATTCTAATAAATCACGGTTCATTTTTTTAGGAAAAAGATTCTCTAAAACATGACCGTTTCTTATTTTTGAAATTGAATTAATCATTATCAAATACAGCAATTTGTTTATAAATTTTTTTTTTTGAAAAATTGTTTTTTTATAATTTCAGCCATTAAAGAATTCATTTTTAAAAATTGGAAAACGGTAAAGTTATAGAGAATCTTTTTCCGAAAAAAATGAACCGTCATTTATTAGAATCGCATAATTTTTTAAAACTTGGCTTGAAGCGAAAAGATAATAAGTTTGGGAAAAAATAAAATTTATTAATAAAATTATTTTTTTGTGTTTCAAATTTTTTTCATGATAAATAATCTTTTCTCTTTCAAATTAGCCCTTCAATAATAATATTGCTATTCTTGAAAGCAAAATTATCTATTTTTTCCTCAGGTCTAATTTTTGTGAACGAACTACCTTAAATTTGCAAATATTAAGAGTTTATGAATTCAAATAAATGCTTTACTTTGAATGGGTGAAAATATATTTATAAATGCTCGAATTTACTGAAAATCAGTTATTTGAAGAAATTATAAGATATTCAAAAAGTTTTCGAATGTTTTGTAGGAATTTTAATCCAAGTGTATTAGAGAATTTGAAAGATTTCACAACAAATGAAACATTATAGAAAATTTGAAAAAACCTTGAACCATTGAAATTACGTTGATTTCGTTTTGACTTAAGATGGTATACCTTCTTTTACTAAAAAATCATTTTATTTAAAACAGTTTTTTTTAAATACAAAAAAATAAAGTTAGTTTAAACAAATTTAAGTTGATTTGACAAAATTTTTAATTATTGAATGAAATCTTATGGTTTAATCTGCCACATTATTGAAAATAAAAAAATATTTCGTTGTAATAATCAAAACTTTGGTTAACTCTGTATCGATGCATTCATTTGACTAATTCAACCAATTATTTCTTTAATTAAACTTTTTTCTTCATGGCTCGTTCAGTTTTTATCAAATTTTAAAAGAAAACTAATTTTTTTTATCCTAGTGAAGCTAATAATAAGTTATTGATTCTTTTACAATTTGTTAGTAAAATTAAACTTATTCTGATTAGAGTAAATTTTACGAAGAAATTAGTTCATTATTTTTGAACTATTATGAAATATGACTAATTCACATCCATAAGAGATATGTTTAATCTAATCAAGCCATTTTGTAGAATAAACCAAGGGCTTTACTTAAAGGAAACAAAATGTAGATCACTTAAAAAAATATTTTGTCCGTCCATCAAAAAAAATATAGTTGGATCAACCAAAGAATGAGTCTCATTTAATTATTATCATTTGATTGCAAAAAATTTCCAGTCCCTTAGAAATAACTACCATTTCCCGTCGATTTTCCCTGAATTTCTGATATTTTTTAAATTATTATCAGTCATGGTAAGTAATTAGCTACTTTAAACTAGTTAATTTTTAGGAATAACCTAACCTTTTGTGAATGAGTAACAAATTGGTAAGCATTAATTATATTTATTAGTAAATATTTCTCATACATCTAAAAGTAACTAAAAATATAATAATAGTTATTTTTTTGCAGAAATAACTTTTAAAAAGTTATATTTTTAAATGGTAACAACTCGACTAACTAGTTACTTTTTTTCATGTTGTAACGGTAACGTGAACTACTTTTTTTTTTTTAAAGTAACTTAACCATGACTGATTATTGTTATAATAATAATATACATTGCTATACAAAGTTCCTCCCTGTAACAAGAAAAATGTAAAATAAATTCATAACCAAGATATTTAGAAAAAAATGGACTTTTGTTCTTTCACTTTGATCTATTCATTTCCCCTAACGAGTCGGCACGCGAGTCGATTCCTACTTCCGTAGCAAGATACGCATATGGGATTCTATCGTTTGAGAATGTTTTCAATAAAAAAAAATCATCCAGAGTTTCGTGCACACGCAATATAAATTCTACAATATGTACATATCCTAATGGGCAATTTTGCTTTGATTCTAGGTTAAAGTGAGAGGGGTTCAGTGATGAGGGTTAAGGGATGAGGGACGAGGGGTGAATCTAAGGCTGGCAGTGGCATGCCCAGCCAGTAAAGGTACTTGAGCGACTCAGTAACGCATAAATATTCATAAATAAGATACTTGCTTTTTCCCGCTTCTTAGCTTACATTTCTGTCAGAACGGCTTGCTTTATTGGCCATCGATAAAAAAGACTATCAAAGGAAAAAAGGAGTGAAAAGGGGAGGTGAAGGGAAAATGAGGAGGACTATTTTCTTCATCCTTATAGACATTTGCATGGAATACTTTGTTCTTATAAGTGTTCCCTCGTAATAAAGATATCGTTAACGAGCATTTGTCCCGAATTCCCCAAATGCTTTTTGCAAGAGCGAATCTTGCAAATATTCAGGGGACAGATTTTGCAACATTGAAGACAGTTCAGCACTAAGGAGTTGCCGGAGTTTCGAGATTTTCGATGAAACAAAAATATGAGAATGAAAAGACGAAATACGTGACTAGGGTTTTCAATTTTTAGTTAAAATGCAGCGGATAATGATACTTTTACTTCGTTTCGGATCCAAGCTACTGGCATTTAAATATATTCGATATTTTTTTATATATTACTTCATGGGTTGATGCTTATAGAAGCAATTAAACATTTTTTGTCTGCCGTACAACGAAAGTTAGCCTTGTCGGTGCCGTTTTGCGCGCGGAAAGTCGATTTTCCCGCACGAGTGCGGGAAAATTTTAAATGTGCGGAAAATCAACTTTCCGCACGCACAACGACACTGACTCGGCTAACTTTCGGTATACAGCGGACAAAAAATATCGTTCGTATCACGTGCGGAACGTATTTTAACGCAAGAGCGTGTCGCAACTCGCTTTTGCGTTAAAATACGCCTTTCCGTAATTGATACGAAATATACTATTTTTAAAAATATTATCTATTCTATCATGATTTCTACCCATACATAAATTTTTCTGTGGCCCTGTCCAGGCACATATCGAGAATCCCAACTCAGGGATGAAACACACAGCCCGACTGGGGCCAAATTAGGCTGCCCGGGATCTGATCGGGCCGTGTGTTACATCACAGATCAGGACCATGTTTGGCGATTTCTGTATAGGTATTCTCATCTAATAAATATTCTATTTATTTGGCAAATAACTCACGAAAGAAATCTTTCAGAATATCAATAAAGCATTTATGAAGAGACTCACCTGAAACAGAAAAAAAAATATTATTAGCAACTTGATTTTCTACGTTTACTTCATATAACAAAAAACTATTATTATTATCCTTATAATTTAATTTTATTGACAAATTTTCAATTGGGCCCAAAACAAATAATTTTCAATATTTTTGAACTATATTTTTAGAACAAAGAAAATAAAAACAGAAACTGTTAAAAATAAAAAAGCTTCAAGTGTAAAAATATTATAAGTAAAATTGAAAATTCCAAGTTTTTAATTAAATAATGTAATTAACTCTGGATGTCTTTTGAAATATTCAAAACCCTTCGAATTTTTAGAAGTCACTTTATAAATCTCTTTAAATATATTGAAATCTTTCAAACATCTACACTAAGAGATCCGATTTTTCAATTTTCAACATACTATGTTTCAATTTATGGAAAATGTCAAATATTGAGAATTTTTGGTAGCAAAAATATGAAAATTTAAAAAGAGCAATTAAAACTTTTTGGAAAGTCATATCAGTGTATAAATTCCTTATAACATCCTGAAATTTAAAAAAAAATCCAAAATCTTTAAATAATTTCGCAGTTTTAATTTCCTTGTAAATTTAAATCTCTATTCACAGAAATTTTTCAACGAATTTCATTAGCTCAAACTAAATAACGAGCCAACTAAATTTTCACTTGACTTTTGAGGGGATGATTGCCTACGTCTATATATTGCAGTAGATCTGGTTGAAATAAATTAATGACGAATTTGAAGTTAGTTAAATTTGATAAATTTTGATATCGGGATTCTATGGATGGCATGGTTATAAGTTTCAATTCTGTCCATTGTAGTGGAAAATTAGAGTAAATTATATATGGACGTCCGGCCCATTTCCAGAAGTCCAAGCATACCTGCCAACGAGGGACAATAATAACAAATGTAGGTACGCGTAAGTACGTAAATATAGGTACATGCGCGATTCACGAATCGTGAGGCAACTAATCGGACTCATCTATTTATATTAATTATCGGCGATTAGCAATACCAATTAATCGCATTATCGACGAGCCGCGGCGCGGCGGCGGCAACGGGAGTGGCACCGACGAGTCGGACCCCAGTGCGCTCCGCCTCGTGAGTAATTTACTGTTATTGGTCAAATTATGCCACGGTCGAATGCATATTTATGCGGTTAATTATAATTAATGATAAAACACTGTCGAGAATGGCGATGGAGCGTTTAACTCGCCCTCGACCGTCGAATCTCGCCCGTCAACGACATCCGCTTATTTTCATCTTTCTTACTTTTAGTTTACTCATTTTGTAAAACCCAACTTGCTACATTTCATCAGCTACTCCTCACGTTTAATGGAGGCATCAAATTATCTGGAGTAATGAGTTATAAGATACTGGTCATTCCCAAACTATCCACTTTGTTTCTTCCCAACTCGAGATCAATTTTATTTTAATAATTCATTTTATATAAACAATGAAAACTATTCGGGATTTTTATATAAAAATTTTCTAGGCGAAATTCCCTATTTCAGGTTAAAAAAACTTGTTTTCGATATAAGTGAAAACTTGTTTACTACTTAGGATAAATGATCGTTTTTGAAGAAAATATTTTATAGTGTATAGAATTTTTTTCTTATAAGTTAGAAAATATCTTTCATCGAAAAAGTTGGCCAGTTTTCCAAAATTAATTTCACGGTCGATATTTCTATAAACATTGTCAATTTTTCATTGTATTTTAACCATAGCCCTTAAATTTCAAATGTCATATTCAAGGGTTTGAAAATTTCTGATTTCCTCGATTCTAATGATTTGACTTCAGATGCATTCATATAAATTCTAAAAAAGCTACAAATTTTATTCAACACGGTATAAATAACTAATAGTATATTGTGCAACTAAGGAAAAAAAACTAATTTTTTCTGCTAGCGGGTCGTAAAGTTGATTTTACTTCCCCGTTCGTTGCAAAGAAATCCGTTTTCTAACCCTCTAGTAGGAAAAAAAATCGCGTGCGACACGGGAAAAACATTCATTCGCACACGATTTTTTTCCCCCGCACGGGGAAATAAAATCGACTTTATGACCCCCCCAGTAGAAAAACCCCTTTTCTGCCAGACGTATCATTTTTATACATCGAATTTTCTCTATTTTTGCATTGATTTTTTAATAGAAGGAACTCGTGTCCATTTTTTTAGTATTCGTATTTTCAAAGATAGGTATCAGATCAAATACTTATTATTAAGTAAAAAAAAATTACTTTCATCACAGATGAAAAGATACGAAATTTCCCTGCCCATAGTCACATTAGCGACAAATTATTCAAACTAATTTTCATCGACTGAAAATAAAAACGACTCTAATTAAGTACATGCTTCATAAAAAATGTATGAATCATATGTATAAAGGAGAAAAAACCATACAAGCTTATTCCTAAATAGTATCAGCTCCTATAATATTAAACTTGTCTAATTAAACGAATGAGTAACAAAAAATTATCAAGTAATAATTAATTGCGCGAAATACACTTACATGTATGAATGTAGCGAAGAAATTGAACGCCAACATAATAATTGGCAAATGCTCTCTTTAAAATGATAATTGCACTTGAAATTAAAAGATGATCATCAGGATAGCGACTGACGATGAAACTTATCAGTACATAAAAAGAATACAGATCTGTGACTCTAAAATGAGAGCTCAGATCTCATTAATTCAATAACTTTTTTTATTAATTCATTTCAGATCGCATATAATTTCTTCGTACTGGAATAATCAGCGATTCGTGAGCGATTGCTTATAAAAAGTGTGCACCTAGCCATTAAAAGCATTTTGTATTGGTGATTTATTTTTTCATTATATGAAAACAAGCTTCAAAATGAGGAAGAGGTTCGAAAAGGGTAACGCAGGATCGTAATTATTTTCCTTCTTCTTTCATAAATACAAGGTTCCCTTCAATCTTAACCGGAGAAGAAGCACATCAAGTATATGATATTGAAAAACACTGCCACTCGTGATTATCGAGGTGAGGTCGGTGGGTTAGCAGACTTAACGCATAATTAATTTTCTCAATAATTCCCAATCGAAGGCAAAATCGAATTCACTTGAAGTAGAAACGATGGCGGTCTGCATTTTACTTCCTTCTCTCTACTCAATCGCCTCTCCCTCTCTTCTCATGATTTCACGCGTCTTCGCTAATAATTATGTGTACGTTAATTAATTGACTAATCGTTATTTCGATTACACCCGGACCTGCAAAATTGTTCCTTCGAGCGAGGAATCATTATTTCCTGCGATAATCGCCTCCCCAAACGTTTCGCGTTTAACGATCATTAACTGAGAACACTGAATCGTTTTATTTCAAAAAGTAATTACTATCAGGTTATTATAAGTTTAACATAAAGAGAATGAATATATTCTTTTGAATATTTTACTTTCATTAGTGAAAAAATTAAATTAAGGTAATATTCCTCGCGGAAAACAATTCTTGGAAAGAAAATATTAAAACTTTTTTTATTGATGCTAAATATTAATTTAAAAATATAATTAATTGGTATTTATACAGCGATTAGGAAATTTTAATCAAACATAATTTTCAAATGAATGATTTTGTATGTTGAATTATAATTAACAAAATTATAAATAATGAAAATGCGTAAAACTGACGGAATTGAACACAACTTTTTGGAAAAAATTCTTGAATCTAAAAAAAACTTTATAAATTAAATTACTTGAAAGTTTTATTCAAACATAATTTAAAAAATTCTGCCCGCTTTGCGGGCACATTCTCATCGCGCGCCTAGGGCGCGCGATTCGATCGTCGCGCTTCGCGCTCGGTCTTGTGCTCTTCGCATACATTTAAGTTTATTTCTTATATTTTGATACTGAAGCTCAAACCAATTTTATAATAATATTACAGATGATGTAAATTACACATTTTCTCAAAGTCACTCAATTTCTTTTTGAATTTAAGTGAAACAGGAGATTCAATTTAATTAAGGTTCTATCAGCCTTCAAAAAGAAAAATAATCGTAGACTTTATTTAAGGAAACGATTTTGCAGAACAATGCTTATTTCGTATCTCACATATTTTGGTGAAAAAAATCGAATTTTTTTAATATTAAAAATCAAAACATAAAATATACATCCTGTCCCGAAATGTATTAATGAGAATTTGTAAACCTCATTTAGGCAAATAATTTTCCATATAAACGTTTTTTTTGTATCTCACACATTTTAATTTTAATCGTATTTTTTGGAATTGAAACGAAAAATATATGTTTTTTCATAAACTGCGTCAGACAAAATTTGTAGATCTTTTTGAAACGAACAACTTTGTATTCTTACGATTTCTTCGTATTTTACATATTATTGTTAAAAAATTGAATTTTGGATTTTCAATAGTTTTTTTTTAATTAAAAAGAAAAATATGCATCTTATGAAAAAATGTTACAATTCAAATTTGTAGGTCTTTATGTAGAAAATAATATAAGAAAATGTTACAATTCTAATTTTTAGGTCTTTATGTAGAAAATAATATTGTATCATAACGGTTTTTTGTATCTCGTATAATTTAACTGGAAAAAGGAATTTTGATATTGATTTTTTTCGAATTTGAATATGCTGTAACATTTCTAATTTTGATTTAATCAAAAAATGTTATCAGGATAATTTGTAGAGATTTATGAGCACTATTAAAAACCAGTATTGGAATTTTTGATTTGTTCAAAAAGTTATTTTCAAAAACAGAAAAGTAGTGCTCAATCCCTCAATTTTGATTGGATGTGGCTGGTTAACGAACTTCTCCTTACTTTTTCGGCTCCGATAAAGTGTACCAAAGCTCAATTCAATCTGATAATTTTATCGAGAGTTATGCCGCACACGACCTACTACAGACAGACAGACAGACAGACACTTTCGTAAAAACCATTTTTTGTGACTCAAGGGGTCTCAAAATGTAAAGATTTGATGAAAATTTCGAGTCATTTTTCACATAAAACCAATACCTTCTCATCCATGATGAGAATGTAATAATTAGTTTGAAAGTTCGAATTATAGTTTTAAAAAGTTTCAATCTCGTTACATAAATTATTGCAACTTTACCTTACCACATTGTAATTATAATTCTGAGAAAAGTCAAATTGTTCATTGATAAAAGTGAGATTGAGAGTTGGTTAATATTAATGAATACATTGCGACTGACTCCCCATTCTTCGTCCTCGTTTTTGGAATCCCGAAGGGTTCTCGTTCCATTATTGCATCTGAATGCTAAGTAGGTATAGCGTCTGCATTGTGATTAATTATCACGAAACAGGAGCGGACATAGATTGATATATCGACCGTACTTGCTTTCCCACCGATTTACGATTGTTTCTATGGGTCATGACAAGGGATACAATGGCTTTCAAATCTACCTATACATCCATACATTATTATCTTCATCCAGACTTTTTTTTATCAAAACTGAAACTTCACTCTTTAGCTTTCTAAAATACTCTAACGTAAAACTAATAGTTAATTAAAACACATATTTGGTATCTATTATACTTACAAAACTTGCAATATTATTATTGATAATATCATTTTGAAAAGGTTATTTTTCATAAAAAAAGTTAAATTCCACTGATTTCTGTGTGGAAGACTTATAACATTCGAAATAGTGATTTTCCACTGTGAATCAGTGAGTTTTTACTGTTACGGATTTAGGAAGCAGTCCCTATCAGAGAGACATTAATTTGATTACGCTAATGGCAAAATGTATGTAGAATATTGAATCATGAACAAACAAAATATTGTAAGCATCATTAAATATCTTTAGTAGTTCTTTCACAAGTAATTCCTCAAAAACCGCTCGAAAATCTGAAGGTATTCAAAACTATTTGAAAGTTTGTTCTTAAAGTTTCACCTGCAGTTGGTAAACCTCATATTTGGGGTTAAAATTCAAAGAAAATCGATTAAAAATTCAAAACCATTATCTTTATTCTTATATAATTATTTATATATACACAAAAATTTTAATGATTGCAGGTTACAACATTTTTGTGGATTGTGGATTGTGTAATTTATGATTTTTTAAAATGTGCATTACTCGATACACCCAGAGAAAAGTTTCTTTGAATTAAAATAACATTTATTTGATGTACAGTCAAAGAAAAAATTTCTTTGAATTAAAAAAAGGTTTGTTGATCCAAAAAATGTCCTTAATGTAAACAAATCTATTTCTTCAGGTCAAAGAAAATTTCTCTAAATCAACAAAACTTTTTTAAATTCAAATAAATTTTTTCTTCGATCGTATATCAAGAAAATGTTTATTCGATTCAAAGAAACTATTCTCTGGATGTGGCCTATCCTTAAATCATGTTAATAAAATTGATATATAATGAAAAATCTAAAAACATAGTCATATGGAGCACTAAAATAGTATATTGTTTTGAAATTTGTTATTGATCTCTTGAATTTCTAGTTCCGTTTAATTTTGATTTATAAATGATAATAAAAAAATACTTCATCTATTACAGACATTTTTTTTTAAATCTGTAGTTCAAACATCACAACTTATTGACAACAACCCCTATGAATAATTGATTATAGATTTTTTCTAAATTTCTAAATTGGTATTTTGTATCAAACTGAATACATCCAGAAAATAAATTTACTCGACCTAACCAAGTCGATTTGTAAAGTGAACCAAAATCTTCAATTACAATTTGGTTGAATCAACTGAAATTTTATTTAATCAAATTGTATCCCAACAAACCATATTTAGACGCTTCAAACCGCATAATACAAATATTCTTTCGCTTATCCAACTAAATTTTGGTTGAACTACACGGAGAAACCCAAGTTTACAATTTTTCTTAAACTACGTTTCAATTTAGGGAAAAAAGTGTCATAGTGAGAATTTTTCGCAGCGAAATACTGAACTTCAGATGAACTATATTATAATTTACTATAGTTTGTACCAAACTTTACTATAACCAATATTAAAGTTTCATATCATTTTTCGAGTCTTTAGCATTTTGACTGCGAAAAATTTTCAGCCCGCTAGGAATAATTACCATTGCACCTCGACTTTCCCTAGATTCCTAATATTTTTCGAATCATCATTATAAAATAAAACATATATTGTTATAAAAAGTTTCTCTGTGTAACCAAATATTTTTCTAGCTGTAAATAAATAAAAAAGTAATTCAAATTATTTTAAATTTACAGTACTTTTACATCTGAAAATTTTCTGCATAAAGGATAAAATATTAAAAAACGATGCGAAAAATGATAAGTCTCTTCGAATGGAAGGCCAGATAATTATGAGATCGAGAGTAAATATTGCTAAATAATCTCTGGCTACTTGAATGGATGTGGGTGGAAAAGTGGAAATTGGATCGGCTGGAAATTCTGAAACCCCTAACTCTGACGAGTGGGCAATGGCAAAAGTCAAAAGTGTGGCGAGATGTGGATATAATTTTATCCATTTTTTTTAATGCGGACATGTTGAACTAGTAAGGGCTTTGATAGCAGCAGCTGAATCGGAAATATTGCCCATAAATATCGGAGATATCTAGCCGAACGTTTGCATCAGTTTGGTAGTACTTGCATACATGTATGCATTTTTCTATATATATATATATATATATATATATATAGATATGCATATGATATTACACGCAGATATACATTCATATAGAGAACAGATTCGTATCACCAAACCTGGATATGGTCCTCCGTATTCGTTCCTATCTGTCTCTATGACAGTTGCAAGCTCTATCACTATCTGTTCCCTCGATTTGCACGATCGATTCGACTTGAAATCATATTTGAGTTTTTACTACATCCCAAAGTATTTCCCCACCTATGTTGAGAGATTGAGCGTGTATAAAACTGAGAAATGCGGTTAAAATTGATCTTTTTTTAATATCATTCTTATTTTAATATCATTCTCATTTTAATATCATTTTTATTTTAATCGAAAAAGGAATAGTGCACAGAGAATTTCAGATTCTAAATAACATCTGAACGATCCATCGATACACTGTTAGAGAATTTCTGAAATTTGCGAAATTTTCAAGTAACAAACGTATTTACAGTAATTAAAATGATTACAGTAATTATTATTAAAATCAAAAGTAATTTATAATACTTTTGAGTGAATGTATCTTAAACTTAAAAAAAAGTGATTGAGATTTCCGAAACTTTTCTTGAAGTTACGAAATATTACTGAATTTTCATACATTTGACTTAAAATTATGAAAGTTCAAGAGAGTTTTCGTCACATGTAATTGTACAAAGCTTCAGTTGCCCAGGACATCAAATTTTTTCTATTGTAAGTTTTAGAATTTTCAGAAGAAAGTAACAGAATATTCAGTAAAACTTTTTTTAATTTTAGGCAATTATAACTGTATAAAATTTCAGTTCGTGTTTCGGAAAATTCGGAAACATGGACAAATATTAGCTTAATTCAAGAAAAGAATTTGCTTATTATGTAGTCGTTTAAATTTTTGGGTAATTCAATCAAAGAACTTGATTTATTCAACCAAGAACGGTTTGTTTGGACTAGATTTGGTTGAATAAAATAAATAATATTATACTTAATTTTAATCTTTCGCAGATTATATTAGAGTGCAATCCTTGTAATAATATCACGTCATCATTGATATAAACATAATGAAATTTTTAATATTCCAATACATATTAGTGAAATTTTACAGTAATTGAATATATTAATAGTTCCAATTATTGTAATGAACAAACTAAATGATGTAAGTATAGGTCAAGGTCTTATGGTTACTAAATGACATGGATGGTTATAAAAATATTTTTTTGTCCGCCATACACCGAAATTTAGCCTTGTCTGTGTAGTTTTGCGTGCGAAAAGTTGATTTTCCCGCATTAGTGCGGAAGATTTTAAATGTAGGTAAAATCAACTTTCCGCACGCAAAACGACACCGACTCGGTTAACTTTCGATATACAGCGAACAAAACGTATCAAGTGCGGAAAGGCGTATTTTATCGTAAGAAAATATATTAATATATACTATTTCATTTATTTGAATGAAAATCCTTCCCAGTTCCAATACGACTTTGTTTTATTTAATAAAAATATTGTAAGCTGGAATAAATACTTGTGTATAAGTTAAAATTATTCTTAGATTCGTGAGGTCTGATATCAAGTAATTTTTTGTTTGTCCGAAATATGTTTCCTCACAATCTATACAAGATAATGAAAAGTTTAGAGAAAATTAAAAAAATGCATAGTTAATATTCAGTTTTGTGGATAACCTTTTTTGTCTCTAACTATTTATAATTTATGAAGTATCTGTTTCAACTTTACTGCTGGGTCATTCGTAATTATTTCATATACACAATCACCGTTCAGCATGTCATTAATTTTATTTATGTAATCATCATTTTTCATTATCGCTGCAACGTTACCTTTATCTGCATGTGTTCAAAACAAATCTTTATTACTTTTTATAAATCCATTAGTCACTTCAATAATTTTAGTAATTCTCTTTGCTGTTTCTAAGATTTCTTAATAACAATTTAAATAATAACAGCGAACGTTTAAAAAATGAGTATAACGTTCTTGTGTTAATTTTTGAACTTAGATTTCTATGATATCATATCGATTTATAAATATAATTGTGCAATGATTTCCTTGCACGTTGCAAGTTAAGCTAAATGAAATTACTAATCTAAAGCATCTACAGAACTTATTTCAAGTACACGGAGAAACCCAAATTTACAATTTTTGCTAAACTACGTTTCAATTTAGGGAAAATAGTGTCATAGTGAGAATTTTTCGCAACGAAATAGTGAACTTTAGATGAACTATATTATAATTTACTATAGTTTGTACCAAGCTTTACTATAACCAATACTAAAGTTTCATATCATTTTTCGAGTCATTAGCATTTTGACTGCGAAAAATTTTCAGTCCGCTAGGAATAATTACCATTGTACCTCGATTTTCCCTAGATTCCTAATATTTTTTGGAATCATCATTATAAAATAAAACATATATTGTTATACAAAGTTTCTCCGTGTAATGAATCTTTTGAGCTATACTTCTTAAAAAGTATTCAAAATATATCATTAAAGACTTCAATTAATATTCCAACAAAATAAATAATAATTCCAAACAAAAAAAGGGGAAAGAAAAAAGAAGGAAACCAACCAAAATATCCTTCTTCTTTTTCTTTCTTTCATAGTTTTTGTTTGTTTGTTTTTTATACTCGAATCTTTTCTTCTTTTTGGGAGCGTTTCGAATTGCTTGGAATTCTAAAACTATTCATTATTTAGATGTCATTTTTACGTACTCAGGAAAAAAATTGTATCATTCAAGCACTTATTTTCATTATTTATACATTATTTATACTCAATTTATACTCAAGCGCAGTTACACAGATAAATATTGGTTTATCCAAACAAAGATTTTGCATATTAACTAAATTTTTAGTTAATTTAACTCAATAATTTGTTTCATGCAACTAAAGATTGTTTCGACATCATTTGGTCTAATCAAAAAAATTTCAGTTGTTTTAGTCAAATTTGTCAGACTCAACTAAAGACCCTGGATCATTAATCAAAATATTTTACATTTTTTCAGCCTACAACATTTTTTATGAGTGTCTAAAAAAATCTTCTGGCTGAATTAACTAAAAATTTCGTAAACTTTATGATAAATAAATTTATAAACAAAAGCATTTACTATACAACTGCCAAAAAGAATTTAATAACAAAAATATAATATACACCGAAAAATTTTTTTTTCCGAGAGTCAACTATCACCCATAGTTAAGTCTAACCTAGTTGAAATAACACGGATTCTTGTTTAAGAGAATCACGTACATACAGTTGAACAAACCAATATAAACCTTGTTACAGAGAAATAAATAATTCTAGTTCTATTAACAATTAAATTCAATCAATATTGCTATGCTGTTATTACAAAACTCCGCTGTAAAAAGAATATCTTCTTTATTTATTACATTTTCACTGTGCAAACAAAAATTTATTTTCGTCAATAATTCTTTAAGATCCACTTTTATCAATATAAATTTTGCTCCAGTAGATTATAAACGCAAAGTTGTTTTTTTGGTTATGTTTAATACATGCGCCTGAAAGGATCTGTCCGTCAAATCAACTTGCTTTCTTTGTTTTTCTTACTAAACTTGAACTTTGTCATTTCATCTAGGATTGCAAAGTTGGCGCCTGTCCTAACTAGGCAAAATAGTTGATTCCTTGTACACGGGTACAAGGAATTTTTTTCGGTGTAAAACTTAATAATCCAATTATCTATAGACTCATTGGCTGAATTAACCAAAAATTTGGTCAACTGTCTGATAAACAAATTTATAAACAAAAGCATTTACTATACAACTGACAAAAAGTATTTAATAGCAAAAATATCAGTAGCTTTCATGCAAACGATCTACTCTCTAAATATGAATCAGTCAAATTTTCACTGATTAAAAATATTTTTCACTGTTAAATTAGTTAGTTTTCACTGATCAAATCAGTTAGAAAAATATATTTCACTGTTAAATCAGTTAATATTCACTGAATTAGTCAGTGAAATTTGACTGATTAACAGTAACCTCTTTTTAGCTATTTGAATCAGTTAAATTTCACTGATAATCAATAGATTTTGACTGATTCAGATTTAGAGAGTAAAGAAAATATTCATTCAAAAAGTCGATAAAGATAAAACTTAATAATTCAATTATCTATAGACTCATTGGCTGAATTAACCAAAAATTTGCTCAACTGTCTGATAAAAAAATTTATAAATAAAATAATTTATTATACAACTGCCAAAAAATATTCAAGAGCAAAAATATCAGTAGCTTTCATGCAAACGATTTACTCTCTAAATATGAATCAGTCAAATTTTCACTGATGAAATCAGTGATTTGGCTTTCCACTGATTCACCAGTGAAAAAATATTTTTCACTGTTAAATTAGTTAGTTTTCACTGATCAAATCAGTTAGAAAAATATATTTCACTGTTAAATCAGTTAATATTCACTGAATTAGTCAGTGAAATTTGACTGATTAACAGTAACCTCTTTTTAGCTATTTGAATCAGTTAAATTTCACTGATAATCAATAGATTTTGACTGATTCAGATTTAGAGAGTAAAGAAAATATTCATTCAAAAAGTCGATAAAGATAAAACTTAATAATTCAATTATCTATAGACTCATTGGCTGAATTAACCAAAAATTTGCTCAACTGTCTGATAAACAAATTTATAAACAAAAGCATTTATTATACAACTGCCAAAAAATATTCAAGAGCAAAAAAATCAGTAGCTTTCATGCAAACGATCTACTCTCTAAATATGAATCAGTTAAATTTCACTGATAATCAATAGATTTTGACTGATTCAGATTTAGAGAGTAAAGAAAATATTCATTCAAAAAGTCGATAAAGATAAAACTTAATAATTCAATTATCTATAGACTCATTGGCTGAATTAACCAAAAATTTGCTCAACTGTCTGATAAACAAATTTATAAACAAAAGCATTTACCATACAACTGACAAAAAGTATTCAACAGCAAAAATATCAGTAGCTTTCATGCAAACTATCTAAAGAAAATATTCATCCAAAAAGTCGATAAAGATAAAATCTAATAACCCAATTATCTATAGACTCATTAGCGAAAAATATAAATTTTTTCAAAAATGAAGATCGTTGAACATAAATGAAAAGTGAAGTGTGATGCGAAGGTGATGAAGGCGATTAGCGATGGGTGGTGATATGTAGTTAGGTGAACGCGCGTCACTGTTTTGTGGAAAGCCCGAAGCCACTTCTAAATTACAACCTATGGATCCAGCGTGTTCATCCGGCTTTCAGAGTTGACTCGTTATATGCAGTGTTGGTACACCTGCACATACGTAGTTCATCCAAATGCCAGGCAGCCTGCTAGAGGAACAAGTCTCTGACGCTTGAGCGCGACAAAACGCGAAGTAGCTCTTTCATTGGCCGTGGCGTAAAGCGTGAAATAAAAATAAAGAGGCTCGGTATTATTTGAAACGAGAATCCTGAGGGCTTCTTTCACACCCCTCTTGCTCTTACCCCTTCCCTTTTATCCTCTTTCTCTGATTCTCACCCTTTTTCTCCTTCAACTTTAAACTCATTCTGTTTTCGGTTCTCTACTCTCACCAACGAGGATTCGCGGATTCAAATCCGAGCTCCGGGACAAACTGTTGAATAGTGTCGAAAAATAGATGTTGCTCTCGACGGGGACAGAGAGAGAGAGAGAGAGAGACAATAAAAGAAAATAAATAGAAAGAAAGGGATCGAACGCGCTATATAAAAAAAAAAGAAGAGAGAAATGAGCTACCGGGCACTTTTCTCCGACACTAGGAAATTCCCCGTCGTTTGCCAGAAACGATACGCGCTTATTCCCTGGAGAAGAGGGAAAAAGTATTATTATTGTCTGCCTTTTACTTCAAAAAAGTTCATTCGGATAATACGACTAGACGAGTTTTGATCGAGCTTCGATAACCAATTGAGGGAAATCCACTTTACTAACGGGGGAGTCTCTTATTCTTATAAAATTTTAATACAACTTATATGTTTATTCAAAATCAAAAAGAAATTTTTTAGTTTATAGGCTAAGTTGTTGGTAATTTAAAATATTGATGAAGAAATCATTAGGTATTTACGGGCTTATGTTAATATCCGAGATTTGATCTTCCCCTTAAAAGATTGCCGATAAAAAATTTAATCCGTCAATATCTCCTTATCTGAACAAAAAATCAAAAAACTGTAAATTTTGAGACTTAGAAATTCTTTCTGACGATATAGAGATAATACACTCTAAAAAAAAGTCTATCCATAGTGAAATTACGTTCTTTTCAGAATGCATCCATTGAAATTAAGCATATTCCTTTTGTCTACCAACAGAATCTTTTTCCTGTCACAAAACTCATCTGTGAGATGCAAAAAGAAAATATTTTTAGCAATGAACGATTTTTTTTGACTCTGAAAAGAAATCCTCTAATTATGTAAGGATTGCATTTCTAGACTAGGAGACGAAGTGCGCCTGCGCATTAGTGAGTGTACATCGTCTGGTGCTAATCTGTTCACAGATATTTTGTCAGTACGGTGCCAACTACGAAGAATATATTTATTTATTATCAAAATCAATTAACGAAATCAAATAATGGTTTTTTACAAATTATTAGGAATCCCAGAGTGCGACGTAGAAATTTTGAATGGTACGTATATCAAAACAAACAATTTTGATCCGCATAACCTTATTTTTCATTGCTTCTGATGCTTCTGATGACAATTCAAAGATATACCTAAAATATCCTTGTGATAGCTACACATTTTTTTCCGTAAAACAGTTTCGTATATGTATAATTTTTTATACAATTTATTCATTTTATGAAATATACAGTTGTTTTTTATTTGTAAAAAAATATTTTGATTCGAAATTATTAGTTAAATGTTTACTATAGAATTTATTGTGAAATTTAAAATGCAACAAAGTTTAAAAATAATTTTGTAACACTTTTTAAACATTATATATTTAATAGACCATGGACTTTCAATTTTATACGTATTGGAAAATTTGTAATGTAAGCAAAGTTATATCTTAAAATTTCTTTAAGCTGAAATCTAAGACGGGTCGTTATTATATTATCGAAAATGATCGATTGAATATTGGGATTTGTCAAAGTTTGGCTTGTGTACATTTCTTATAAGTTATATCATAGAATTTGTTTTCTTTTAACATCGAAATTATACTTCCTTCGTACGACAAAGAATTTTATTTCCAGACCAAAGGAAAAACTTTGGCAGTAAAATGATTGCACTTGAAACGAAAATACTTCAACTGTTAGAGGATTTCCTCTTATGCCAATTTTGAGTAGAAAATCCATTCATAGTGAACGGAATTGTTCGACAGTCAATATTCCGTTTTTAGAGTGTAGTACATTCTTTTCTGTTCAGGATTTAAGGCCATGGATTAATCAGACAACGTGACCAAATTCCTGTAAAAATTCATGTAAGATAAGTTTTTCATTTTACAAAATATCTTCCTGAATATTTGGAAAATACAATAGAAGAGGATAAAGAATGTCTGTCAACTTCGTTTCGTTTGTTACGTTTTCCAAATTTTCAGAAAGATGTTTTGCAAATTTAAAAAGTTATCTTACATGAACGAGTTAATGTATAATTTTGTCACGTGGTCCGATTAATCCATGGCCTTAGGGTATCATTTTTAAAAATAACGCAGATACCCTTTTCTCTTAATTTAAAATATCTCAATTGATACTTAAATGAAACAACTCAAATTTTTCTAGATGAAAAATAATTAAACATGTTTTTTACATTCTCGTCATATGAGAAGGTATTGGTTTTATGTGAAAAATGAAATTTCATCAAATCTTGACCTATCGAGAGCCCTTGAGTGAGAAAAAAATATTTTTTACTTCAGACCGTTTTTTGATGGGACACGTAGTTTTCGTTTCAATCATAAAAAACGTTAAAAAATATAAAATTCCATTTTGCTCCAAATCTATCCCGGATACAAAAAAAATATCGACAAAAAATATTGTCAGTTCCAAAAAGACTTACAAACTTGCTGTCGACTATTTTTTCATAGGAGTTATATAATTTATTTTATTTATCAAGAATGTTCTTATAAAAATGAAAAATTCAATTTTCCTGCCAAGATATACAAAATACGAAAAATATGTTGAGAAAAAAAATGATTTATTTTAGAAAGGTTTATAACTTTGGTCCTGACCATTTTTTGTAGGAGTTATATATTCCTATTATTCATTAAAAACGTTTTTGTGAAAATGAAAAATTGATTTTTCCCGCCAAAATATACAAGATACGGAAAAAATATTAGAAAAAAAATTGTTTATTTTAAAAAGATTCACAACTTTGGTACTAATCAAATTTCTAAAAAGTTATATCTTTTGTTTATTATTGAAAAATATTATTTTTTCCACAGAAAGATTTCAAATTCTTTAAATTTAAATTATTAATAATATTTCGGAGCGCGAAACGCGAGTATTGCGATGAGAATGTGTGCAATATATGTTTTATTTTATAACGATAATTCTAAAAAATATTAGGAATCTAGGGAAAATCAAAGTGCAATGGTAATTCTTTCTACAATAAAAAAAGAGCAGTTAAAACAACCGAAATTCCGGTTAGGCTAAATTTTGCATTATTTTCTGGTTAAAATAATTAGAAATTGAGGTTAGTTTTACCAGATTTTTTAGGAATCACTAGAATATCTGTTTGAAATAATCAGAAAATAATGTTAAATATGGCCTGAACGGAATTCCGGTTGTTTTAACTGGACTATTTTTGTGTGCAGCAGACTGGAAATTTTCCACAGTCAAAATACTTAAAATTCAAAAAATGATATGAAATTTTAGTACACGGAGAAAAATGGATATTGAAAAGTAGATATTCAAATAAGAGATATTCATCCATAATATCTAGATATTGACACGCAATATTAAAATTTTTTTTTTCAATATATAAGATTTTTCCGAGAAGTAACATTTGATATTCAAGTTCAATAGTTTAGATATTGAAGCATGAAGTGCGCGCGCATATATATAAAGGTCATGTGATCACTTTTTCGCGCTCATTGAAATCTGCTTGCATGCTTGCAGCGTGCCGTAAAGAAAATTTTTCAAAGTTTCGTAAAAATTCTAATAAGTGTTTTTAATGGAATAAAGATCGGGTATTTAACTTGAGATGCAGTAAGTAAAAGATATAAGTTATATATTTTCTCTATATATGTGGTTTATAGCCGAGAATGAAATCTAACCTTAGTGTTAAGGTTAATTTTCTAACAAGAACATTAAATTAATTTTAGACATGCCAAATAATGAAAATGAGAGCGATGTATAAATCTGCTATATACATATGTACATAATAAAATATAATTTGACTTTTTTCTAAAAACTGAATATGTAGTTATTTCATAACCTTTAAAATAATTTTTTGTGTATCTTAGACATTGAGCTGTAATATCTATAACTTACCTTTTCACTATACCTGATATTGATGTTAAATATCTGAGATATTCAACTTCAGTACCTCAGACATTCAAGTTTACTAACGAGGATATTCAGAAGTTTAGTATCTTGAATATTCATTTTTAATATCTGAGATAATCAAGCTCAATATCTGAGATACTGATGGTTAATATCTTTTTTTCAATATCTGCAGGCATTGAAGTAGAATATCTAAATGTTTGTCACATAGTTGAATGCTACTGACATTGTGCCTCAATATCTAGATATTATGGGTCAATATCCATTTTTCTCCGTGTATAGTTCATAGTAAAGTTTGATACAATCTATAGTAACTTATCATATATTTCATTTAAAGTTTAGTATTTCGCTGCGAAAGATTCTCAACATGACATGTTTTTCCCTAAATTGTAACGCAGTTTAGCGAAAATTGTAAAGTTGCCTATGTGCGAAGTTAGATACGGCCCAACACTGCCCAGCATCGCCAAAAATTTGCCGAAGATCGGTTGCCAATATCGACTGAAGGTCGGTCAATTAAAAGAGGACTTGACCGATGCAAACGGCGACACTGGCCCAATAACAATAGCCGACTGTTGGCTGCCGAGATTGGGCCAATATTGTGCCGTATTATCACCTTCGGCAATTCACCCTTGGGTGGGTTTCTCCATATAAGTATTAAATTTCTAGGAATCATCCACTACTATAAATTTAATTGGAACAAAAATTTCAAGTGAAAAACTGTATCTGTAAATCATTTCTGAAATAATGAAAATACGAATTGTTAGATAAAAGTCTGAAATTAGTAAAACGCTCTATTTTCCCTCAACGACGATAACTCTTCGAAACTGTTAATATTTTAAAATGGATGAACGAGCGGCAGTTAGTTGTTCGCAGTAGTTTATTGTATTTTTTTTTCAGCAAGCCGGGATGCATCATATCCAGAAGAAAAAGGGTACGTGTAACGATCGCGGCGACGACGAAGCGGCATTGCGGGGTAACACAACACCAACTTTCAAACGTAAAAATTCCAATTTGTTCGGAATTCTCTGCTAGCGGAGTTGGGACGAACCGTGGAAACGAGCGTAATGTATTACGAAACTTTCCACCTTGGAAGGGTAGAAGTAAGACGCGGTACAGTATATTACCCGGAAAGTTTTCCACTCGGGAAAATTTTTAAATTATGGATCTCGGACGCGCCACGCGACGTATGGCGTCGGCCTTGCGTTTTATCAAAACTACCTCTTTTTAAAAATAAATATGTCGAGAAGAGAAAACAGTTCCTTGGGTATCGTTTTCCACTTGCACGAATTTCAAAAGTTCCTTATGCTCACCTCAACTCTCAAAGTTTACTTGCAACGAAAAACAAAAGCTTCTCACAAATATATCTCCTATTAGTATCTTACTTCTATTAAATTCGCAGTAAAAGCTCTACAATTTGAAAAAATCCGAACAAATTTTTATTAAAACGAGAGATTGAGAACTCGATCGATCAAGTGAACAAAACATTCTGACTTCAAGATATTTCAGGATATATTAAAGTGTTTTAGAATATTTTAATGTACTTGAGGTTATTTCATATACTTTTGAATATTTCAAAGTACATCATGATATTCTGAAATATTCCAGTGACTTTAGTATATTAAAGGTACTTTAGAATATTTCGTATATTTTTGGATATGGAATATAATCCAGGACATTTAAAGGGACTTGAGGATATTTAAATTGACTTTAGGAAGCTATGAAATACTTTAAAAGAATTCAGTGACTTTAGAATATTCCAGTAATTTTAGGATATTTCCAGATACTTCGAAATATTTTAAGTTATTTCACGATATTTTAGTTACTAACATATATTAATTTACTTCATTATATATTGCAAGGTGCTTCGAAATATTTGAAGTTACTTGAGGAACGCATTTTAATATATTTTTAAGTATTGCAGGATACTTCAAGATATTTCAATAACTTCAAGATTTCTAAACGTACGTTAAAATATTACGTATATTTTAGGATATGGAATATAATCCAGAACATTCTAAGGTACTTTAGGATGTTTGAAGCGACTTCAGGATGATTTTACATACTTTGGAATATTTCAAGTTATTTCGGATTATTTTAGTAACTAGAATATATTAATGTACTTCATTATATTGGAAGGTACTTCGGGATATTGAAAGTTATTTGAGGATATTTCATAATATTATTCTTTCGAACAATTCAACGCATTTTAATGTATTTCAAAGTACTGCAAGATATTTAAGTGATTTTAGGATATCTAATGTTACTTTAGAATATTACGTATATTTTAGGATATGGAATATAATCCAGGACATTTCAATCTACTTTAGGATATTTGAAGTGACTTTAGGATAGTTCCAGATACTTACGGATATTTTAAGTTACTTCAGGATACTGTAAAAGACTTCAAACGAATTTAGTGACTTCAAAATATTCTAGCGACTTTTTGATATTTCCAGATACTTCGGAATATTTCAAGTTGCTCAGGATGTTTTAGCGACTATCATATATTAATATACTTCATTGCGTATATTGCAAAGTACTTCGGAATATTAAAAGTTTTTAAAAATATTCCATAAAAAAATACTTTAGAACAATAATACTTTAAGATATGAAACATAATCCAGGATTTTAAAGTGACATGTTTGATAACATGTCTGCTATTATATTGACCCATAATTCATAGAATATTTCTCGTTATTTTGGCATAGGGTCAGATTCTTTTTATTTCCTTCGCATAAAATTTCCACTATTACATATAAAAATACTCAAAAAGAAAGCAAGGCAAACGTTTCGGCCACATATGGGGGCCCTCTTCAGTGCCATAAATTCAAAGATTAATTTAAAATTTCTGTAAAACATTAGAATATAGGAGATAATGAAATTAAGGATTATCATAGGATTCAAAAACTTATCTCAAAGCTTGCAATTCAAAATGAAGTAGTCCAGTATGCAGCATCACGATTCGAAAAAATATTTAGAGTTCACTGTGAATAAAAAACCGGAAAAAATTGCTTATCAATGGCAGAAAGCGAACAAAACCGGATAACAAATAAACCGGGAAACATAAATAAATTTTCACACGAACCGACCGCAATTTAAAAAAGTTTTATTAGAAAAGGATGCCAAATTGCTCATCAATGGCAGAACGCGAACAAGGTTTACATTATTAAACTTTTCGTGAAGAGGTTCTTTTGCTCCTTGAAGAAGACTATTGTCCTATACCTAGTAAAGAAATTCGAAACGTTTATGGTGATTTTCACGAGTGGACGAAGGCGTGTATTTTTCAAGAAACGATTTTTTTATATCAACTTCACGGACAATCCATTTAACATTGAATTTGCAAGCAAGGCATTACAGAAACATAAATTATTATAATATCTAGACATGTACTTTTACTCAATATTATTTGAGTATGTTAAGCAATAAATAAAAAAATTGAATGTTGTTTATTACTGCATTCAGATTTATTCTGAGATGTTTTGAAAAATACTACATTTATTTTTAAAAAATAACAAAAATGCAATTTTAGTATACGTGATATCAAGTATCACATTTTAGGAAGTATTAATAGATTTAGTTTGATCTGAAAATGGTCAGAACTATGAGATATTCAACCCTTATACTAAATGTGCCATTTTAAAATTTTAAAGTGACATGTTTGATAACATGTCTGCTATTATATTGACCCATAATTCATAGAATATTTCTCGTTATTTTGGCATAGGGTCAGATTCTTTTTATTTCCTTCGAATAAAATTTTCACTATTACATATAAAAATGTTTCCCGGTTTATTTGTTATCCGGTTTTTATTCACAGTAAACTCTAAATATTTTTTCGAATCGTGATGCTGCATACTGGACTACTTCATTTTGAATTGCAAGCTTTGAGATAAGTTTTTGAATCCTATGATAATCCTTAATTTCATTATCTCCTATATTCTAATGTTTTACAGAAATTTTAAATTAATCTTTGAATTTATGGCACTGAAGAGGGCCCCCATATGTGGCCGAAACGTTTGCCTTGCATTCTTTTTGAGTATTTTTATATGTAATAGTGGAAATTTTATTCGAAGGAAATAAAAAGAACCTGACCCTATGCCAAAGTAACGAGAAATATTCTATAATCCAGGATATTTAGATACATAATCTAGTATACCTGAAGTGACTTTGGAATATTCTATTTCAAAATACTTCAAAATAATTCCGTGAGTTTACAATATTCCAGTGATTTTAGGATCTATCAAAGTTATTTATGACATTTTAAGATATTTTAGTGATTTTGAGATATGTTAAGGTACTTTAGAATATTAAAAACTGCTTTGAGATATTTAAGGGTGCATCATTATATTTAAAGATACTTCAGGATGCTTCAGAAATTCAAGGTATTTTAATATTTTTTAAAGTACTGCCGAATATTTAATTTCACATCATGATATCTCACGTACTTTAGAATATTTCAAGATACTTTTATATATTTCATGTACTTCAGGATATTTCAGTGT
This sequence comes from Diplolepis rosae, assembly GCA_030998225.1. NCBI lineage: Eukaryota > Metazoa > Arthropoda > Insecta > Hymenoptera > Diplolepididae > Diplolepis > Diplolepis rosae. The sequence goes on from JAPYXD010000701.1 coordinate 11,016,655, forward strand.
ACTTCAAAATATTTTACATAATTCAGGATATTTTACATAATCAAAATTTTTCAATATACATATATTAGAATAGTTTGGCGTAAGTTGTCAATCTTCCAAGATAAAGTTTATAAACCCTCAGATTATTATTAAAATATGTATTCTTTACTTGAAGGTGTTTCCTCAACATAGATAAGACGTTATCAGATGTTATTTTTGTTAAATTATATGCGATGAACTGATTAAGTCCAAGATTATATACAATACTGTCGAGAAAGGAAAAATTTACCGAAACGTGACTATAACGACTTACTTATCGTGTGTATAAATCAAATATGTTTACACTCGTGTTTTGGGACCAGAACTGCACCGAAAAGATGTTGCACAATATTCTGTGTAAACTGACAAGGAAAAAGTGTTCTTATATTCTAACGGATACATATATACAAGGTGTATCTGTCTATTTACATTCCTAAACTGATACGTATATATTCACAGATAATTACACCTGTAAATCTAATGTAAAGAATCCCAAATATTTTTTTACTTTTAACGAAATCTTCCACTCAGCAGCTGTACACATTTTCCATTAAATTGAATCTTGTTTAAATTTATTAAATATTTGTATTAAATGATAAAGTTTACATCTTCTTCAGAAAAGTAATTAACCACTTATTTTTACCAAGTAGTTACATTCATCTAAACACTAAAATTTTGCAAACACATAATTTTATTTACAAATCCCATTCTTTTTTGATATTTAAATGAATCAGAGACATTTCCTCTGTGATTTAAATGCAAAGTTTATTTTTATTTTTAGCAAAATCATCAAGTAAAAGTCCTGAATCGCATTTCGTTAGAGAAAAACTGCATTGAAATTTCAGTGAATTTATAATTTTACTAAATTCACTCTTTTCACCTTTAGATACATTTTCCACAAACCATTACAATAAAAATTCGAAAAACTTTTACCACGTTTATACATCCAGATAAATATTTATCTTTACATTAAAACTAGCGCCTGGTTTCTTAGAACTAAAAAGTGAAAATTTTTCACATTTCAAAGGCACACGATAAATAAATGATCTTTGTTGACGTGAAACCAAATTAGAATTTATTTTCCTTCTCCAACAACAGACGAAACGAAACGTTAGGGAACATTTTTAAATTTGAAACAAAATGATAAAAACTTCCCCAAGGCTACGAATATATTAAACGTATAAAAATATGTGTATATATCCGTAGAATCACACTCACAATCTAGGCAAGTTGGGAAGCGGCAAAGCCATTAACATAAAACAGGATGTGGGAAAAGCAAATATTGTGATAAAAAATAATAATAAGTGCGCTTCCCTCGCCGAAGTCTCTGGCCTCTTTGCTTCAAAGCTAGCCAGGAGCGGTGCAATGGACACCTTCCCCCGCCCTTATCGGGGCCCCCACACCTACCCCTCAACTGCTTCATAACCTCTCTAAACTCTCATTCTACCTTCTCGGTACCGAATGTTCCCGTATATAAATACAAGTAGGAGATTCTACGGGCATTTATGAAAGTCGTTCACCTAGAACTAACTCTAATAATCGTTGAAACTAATGGTCCTCTTTGACTACGGGGGCTCTTCTAACGCGGATGTACATTGGTGGTTAACTGTGTCCATGTAAACGGTGGTCGAATTGGAAACACCCGACTTGCCCATCTATATAACGCACCCCTGTTTATCTATTGCTCTTCATCGTTACAAAATTAATGCTATAGCGCAATTTAACTATTGTGTCAACGAATTTTTGTATGCATTAGGCAGTGAAAAGAAAGCCTTAATTTGAAGAAGGCCTTCATTTTATTTGGGACATAAATTCAATAGCTTGAACTTTCATGACAGTAAATCGACTTGAATTATGTCAATTCTGAATTGATAATAGAATTTCATTGGACTGGGCCATTTCCTATTCTTCTTTCCCCACCAACAGTTTAAATATTGCGAGGTTTGTAACTGCGCAAGTCTTCCCCTTCACGGCTGATAGCTAGTGAATCATAAACTTTTTTTTGTCCGCCGTACACCGAAAGTTAGCCTTGTCGGTGTCGTTTTGAGTGCGGAAAGTTGATTTTCCAACACTAGTGCGATAAAATTTTAAATGTGCGGAAAATTGAAACAAACTTAAAATTTTATCGCACTAGTGCGGCAAAATCAACTTTCCGCACGCAAAACGACACATACATATACGTTTCTACAAGTGTTAAGGTACGTACATGACAAATTTTGAATTAAGTTTTTGAAAAAAAATAGCGGTGCAGCATCTCTCGCAGAAAAGTCCGTTTTTTTCCTCCTCGGCCGAATCACTACCGATTACAATTTTGCATCTAGAACGATAAACGAGGAAAATTCTAAAAATATATATAAAAATGAAGTGAACACTAGAATTTTTTTTTAATTTAAATTTTTCAAAACTAGCGTCAACTTTAATATAAAAAAAAACTGTTTTTGACGGTAAAATCGGTCGGAAAACGGTTAGAAAATTGGTAAAATGCAATTTAACGAAAAAATCCTACGATGTTCACTCCATATTTATATATATTTTAAAAATCTTTCTCGTTTTTTGTTCCAGTTGCAAAATTACGATCATTAGTGGTTCGGTCGAGGAAGCTGTAAAAAGAACGGATTTTTTTGCAAGAGATGCTGCGCTTCCATTTTGTTTTCAAAAAGTTTATTACAATTTTTTTCATGTTCCCTAATACTTGTAGAAACACAGATGCAAAACTAAATTTCAATAAATTAATCCATTTTCTTTAATGAAGTCAAGAAAATGACCTTTCATTTCGCGCTCACAAGGTGGGATTACCCCTTAAGTCAGATGAGGTTTTACTGTAGCTGTAAATGGCTTACTTTTTTACCGCAGTGGGCATTTTATTGACAATCAGTGGAATTCCAGTGGAAAACAGAAAACTATTCCCTGAAGTTAATCAGTATAACTCAATTGACAAAACATATTTTACTAATCACCTTAGTGGTAATTTAATTGTTATTATTGAAAAACCACTGATTGTCAGTGGAATTTTAACTAAAGTAAAGAGTAACCCATTTCCCGCTATTTCATCTGGAAAATTTCACTGACTAAAATTAAGAGAGTTTAGGCTAAGTCCGAGTTCGAATGTATCATTTTAAATAAATTCAATAAGTAACTTTAAAAAACAACTGATTGAAAGTGAGATAGAAAGTGAGCTTGAATATATAATTTTATTAAAATTAATCAGCAGTTTTTCTTACCGATTATAATCTGTGACTCAATTTTAGCTATGATATCAGTTCATTATAGCTAAATCATTAATTATTGTGACTCAAAAAAACTAAAAAGTGAAACTGAGATAAAAAGAAGACATGATACCATACTTTCATGAGAAAAATCAGAAGTTTTTCTTATTAGTTTTAATCAGTGACTCAATTTTAGCTAATAAATCAGTCGATTTTAACTGATTTTTCAGTAATTATAATTTAAAAGAACTATTGATTGAAACCGCCCATGCAGAAATTTCGGCGTGGCCCAGACTGGGCCCAGGCCTGGTAGCTTTGGTATGGCATGAAACGCCAAACCAGGCATTGGGCCTAAACTGTCGACCATGTTTGTAATCTGTCCCTGGCCTGGACCAAGCCAGGTTCAGCGTACTATTGCGGAACTAGAGCCAGTCCAGCCAATTTCTGCACTGGCTAGATACTCTCTAAATCTGAATCAGTCAAATTTTCACTGATTGAACCAGTGATTTGCCTTTTCACTGAATCATCAGTGGAAACAATATTGATCACTGTTAAGTCAGTTAATTTTCACTGTTTAATTAATGAAAACAATAACTTCCACTGTTAAATCAGTTATTTTTCACTAAAGTAATCAGTGAAATTTGACTGATTCGCAGTAACCTCTTTTGAGCTATTTGAATCAGTCAAATTTCACTGATAATCAGTAGATTTTGACTATTTCAGATTTAGAGAGTAGAAAGTAAGCTCAAAAAAATACTTTCATTATTCCACTCAGAAGTTATTCTTACTAATTCCAACAAGTGAGTTATTTCTAGATATTAAATCAGTCGATTTTGACTGATTCATCAGTAATTGTGATTAAAAACAACTACTGATTAAAACGGAGATAGGAAGTAAGCTTGTAAATATACTTTCATTATTCCAGTCAGAAGTTTTTCTTACTTATTTTAATCAATAACTTTATTTCGTCTTTTAAATCAGTGAGACTAATTTCCAGTTATACAAATAGTTTAAGTATTGTATCAAAATATTTCGTAATTTATGAATAATTATTCTTAAATTAGGATTGATTTCACGAAACTAAAATGAATAAAATTTTCCACACAGATATATTTTTATATTCTTGTATGAATTTCCTAATAAATCTTCATAATTAGAGTTATTATTTCGCCATCTAAAATTCAAAAAGGCAATTGTCCACGAAAATTATAAATAACAGTAGGATTATATGAATATATATATAATGATATTATTTTAAGATTGCAATCTTAAGCAATTTGTTTTCCTGAAGCATACATTTTTTATTGTGTGAATGAAATGCAAAATTTAAAACAATCTTGTAATTTTAAAGAACAATAGATACAAAAATGCTTTATAGAATAATTTGGAATTTAAAGATATTGACATCTAGCGAAATAATTTCTATACTTTCTTGGTGATTTACTTACGAATCAGATGTTAGAAAATGGTGATAAGATTCATTGATAGACACTCACCTGCAACACACAAGAAATAAATATTATTAGTGGCTTAATTCTTAACAAAATTTTATTAATTCTAATTATTAATTTAAATTAATTATAATTAAATAAAAATTATTATCTAAATTTCGGAAAAAATTCAGGAATAAAATCCTCAAGTTTAAAAATTGATATTGTGGTATGAATGAAAGTCAAATTTTGTTCTTATTGGCATACTTAAACCTGAGTGATTCAAGAATAAATTCTTAAATTTGAAACAAATGAAAATTACGACTTTTGGTCTTATAAATGCTTTAAGCTTGAGAGCTTCTAAAGTTCAAAATTGAAACACTTCAATTTCTAAAACCTTATGACATTAGATCGAATGCAAAAGACGATTTTCTCAAAAATAAATACGAAACCGAGACCGAAATCATTTGAAATTCGCTTTTTATTTTTTCGTTTCTTCATTAAATTGAATTGCTCCTGATTCCATATTTATACGCGAGATTATTATTATGGGGCGAGGCCGATATTTATTTCTGTTTCTGAAGCAATGCCAGCAAAGCCTTGACCCATGGCCAGTAGCAAATCTCCGAACGATTATTTATAATATATATATTAGCAAAAAACATATTTACAGCTCTAATTTATATTTCGTCAAATTGCGATAAATTTTAATCGCTAAATGTAATTAATATTCATTTAAAGTTCTTATTATAGCGTATCCCGTTTATGAAATTGTTATAGACAAACATTTTTTCTCCAAAAATGCATATTATTAAATTTTCACAAGACTATTAGATTCAAAATGCATTTAAATTTTTAAAATATCCATTTTTCCCACTCTTGGATTATATTGAATGTTAGAAAAATCTTATTAAAATTCTATCAATTGAAAATATATTTTCATGATTCTCGTCACTGTAAAAATCTCTACACTTTCCGAGATTCAAGGCGAGACATTCTGGTTGTGTATTGCTGTGTATATAACAATGATAATACTAACAGTAATAATAACAATGTTGATAATAATAATAATTATAATCATAGTAATAACGAAGAAATGTTATTACATGTAATAATTTTGAAAGGCGTAATCGTTAAGAAGGGACGCTCGCGGTAACTGCATCCATAATCGTTATCGTTACAGTTTACGTTAGCAACGGCTCTGTTCTCTTTCTCGCCTGTTGTATTTTCCTTTTTTTTTTTCACCGTGAGGAATACAATTTTTTTCTTGAAAAACGAAATTTGGTGTTGCGCCTGCTGCGATAAGTTCATTACCAATAAAAATTAACGACCCGTCCGTTAATTGAATGCTCTCTATTTTGAGACTAGTAAACATTTTTTAAAATATCCTATGTAAACAAACGAGTGACCACTTTTTTGAGGAAAAATCGACATATTTTTTGGGCAGTATGAGAGCACTCGTCGAGATAACACGCATCTGTTGAACTAATGAACTTTTTGCATCATTAAAAAAAGTTTAATCAGAACGCGAAATAGGCCGGGAAAAACGAAACTCTTCTGGAATAAATGAGACGCATAATTAGACGTTAATTGATACAGAAAAAATAATTAAGTTCTAAATATAGATGACTATAGGAATGAAATTTACTCTTTTAATGTGAATTAGTGAGAAGTCTTCCAGTCTAAATTAATGTAAAAATTTATTTATTTTTAGTGAATTTAACTAATTTATCAAGCAATTTTACTATGAATCAATTAAAATTTATTCATTCGGATTTGGAAAGCATTTTATGAAAAATAATTGTTCTATTATTCCATATCTATTGGAAATTTTGTAATTAGAAAAGACTCTTTAAATCAAATGTAATTATTGTGTGTCTTCCAATATTGTTAAATTTTATTAACATCTCAAATTAGAATTTCATTTTGAAAATTCATTTTAACCAAATAAAATATAAGTTTTGTTTTAAGGGAAGATTTAATTCTAACTGCAATTTAAATTAAATTAATCATTTACATAACCCAAAAATAAATAACGCTTTTTGGAAATCAGAGGAAATAGAACGAAAATTAATCTAAATGCATCCTGGAATAGTAATCAAAGGTAACATTACATTCTTTTTAAGGAATTGGGGTGAAAATTTGGTCAAAATTTATTTGTTAATCAATAGTTCTCTGAAATTTTGTATTTTTCATCAAGCATCTTACGACTAATTTTAATATTTATTCAATCTTAATGAATAATCGCTCATTTTGTTAATTAGACAATTTTCTAAAGTTAAACTTCTTATTTTTTTTTTAAGAAAATGCACACTAAAAATTTGTTTATTCAACATATTGTAAAAAAATTTTAACGAGAAAGATTTCAGAGAATGTTTAAATAAACAAAATTAATTCTTGTTTATTCAGATTAAATAAAAATTATTACTAAATTATACATTAATTCGTTCACGTGAGATAACTTTCATTTACAAAATATCTTTTTGAAAATTTGGGAGAAATAATAAAAGACAATCAAGTACGTCTGTTTACTTCTTTTCAGTAAAAATTTTGGGGATTTATCGACAATTACAGTAAACCGCAAAAATGGTTTCAAAATCTTCACTTAAAGGGATCGGCCACCTTTAGTTGCTATATTGTTGTTTTTTCTTTTTAATTTTCCAAAAATGTTATTTTTTTTTGAAAAATAAATAAAATTAAAAGTTATTACGATTTACTAATACTGCGTTTTTAGCGAAAATTAGCTTTTTTGACGAAATAATTTGTTTATTTATCTACTAATATTTCTGAATTATACGGAAAAGAGTATATAAAAGGTATCTCTATAAAAACACAACATATATAGATATATTGCACTCTAGCTAAAAACATGACTACAATTTTTTTTTATATTGTGGGATATTTTTATTTAATTGTCTATTTTATTTGTAACTTTTTTCTCAGTTATGTTACCTCATTTTTCCTATTCAAAATTTTGCTACACATTGCAAGGAACAAAATACAAAAAGAATCATAAAAGTTGGTTAAAAAAGAAAAAAGTTATTCAAAGTCAAAAAATGGCAAAAAAATGCCCTAAACACTCAAAATGTTTGGTTTAAAACTACATAAAGGTGCTAAAATTTTGAAGAAACCTCAAAACCTTTCTAAATAAAGGTAAGAAAAATAATTTTAAAAAATTCAAAAAATATCAATAAAAATATTAAAGGTGGCGGATCCCCTTAAACGAAGTTGACATACGTTCTCTATTGTCTTCTGTTGCATTTTCCAAGTTGTCGATTGGGGATGAAAGTGTAGAAAAACCTGTTTTCGTCATTAACATAACATCGGGAGGGGCAGGAAGCGATAATTGGCTGTATGTAATTCGATATCTGCTTTTCGCAGTGCACCACGCGCATCATCTATTCACCCTTAGGTACATATACCCCCTCTCCCCCTCACACCAGCTTCCGCCACGCAATGACCGCTTTCCCGGTCCATTATACCGGACAGATACATTTGCAGTAGCAAATGTATCCGAATCGTGCGAGCATTTGCGTTAAAGAGGCCGACGAGCCGATTGCGACTCGTGTTTAGATATCGTTAAACCGCATTTTCAACGCCGTCATTATGTAAAGCACGTGGGTTCGGCTGATAAGTCAAACAATGACACGAAGTTCGTAAACTCCCGTCGAAAGAGAAAGAGAGACAGAGGTGTATCAAGAGAAAAAATTTTTTTACGAATTTTCTTTCATGCTTGGAAAATTCTTCAGTACTTCAAAATTGTTCAGCATGATAATAATAATAATAATAAACATGATAGTAAGGTGTGGATATTTTAAAAGGGTTGTTAAGTAATAAAGTTTCCGTGCTTTACTTTTTTCAATTATCTTTTGCCAGCTCCATACTTATCGTTTTGAAAGTTACGTCATTAAGGAAACGTGAACTTTGCAAGCCTCCGTTTACAAGAAATTAAATTTTTTCGTCGAGGTCGGGTCGGTGACATGAGACAACCTGTCCAAAAGTTTATGATTAAGGCGGGAATTATTAATGAGAATTAAAAAATAATGAATATTACATTATTGCTGTTTCTTCAATAAAACTTTCTATTTGTACAACTGTAACTTGAATGGTCCTTTTATTTACTTTGCTTGGAAAATAGTTTTCTGTGTTTTAAGTATTTTTTTTAAATATAAGATTATTACATTTTTTATGGAGAATACGTATCCGAATTTTAACGATGACCGAAAATTATTATTTCGAATTATTCATGTCGTAATAGCAAATAAATAATTAAGGAAATATATTTGAAATGAATATTGATCCGATTTATGATAAGGTATTTTATTATATTTTCATGATTCTATGAGTGTCAATTATTCTAGAAAGCTTATATATATTATTATAGATTGGTTCTGAATATTTAACTCTTATCATTTCCCTCAATTTAGATTATCTAATATCTAATACTAATTCAAAGTCCATAAAATTTAAATTCAAACATTTTGAAACAAAAATTATTTGTTTTTTATCATGAAATTTAACACAAATAATAAAATTTATTATATGAAACTTTGTTCTTAAAAATCTATTATTTGCATATCAACACAGATTTGAATTTTGATGATCATCAAATCATAATAATTTTTTCTCTAACAGAATTTTACTAGCTCGTGACTTTTCGTAAATTATCACATATAATAAAATCTCTAATTCAGAGTCATTTTTTCCAGCTGAACCCAAAAACATTCCAGCTTTCAATTCAGTTAACAAATTTCCCAACACCCACATTTGTCTGACTTGCAACCACTCCAAACATGACATGTCGACAAAAATACAAAAAACCTTTTAAAAGCTTCTTTTATTTTCCAGATCACCTAAAACCTCCTCTAATTTTCCGCCTTCAGTTATGACTCTTCAATCATAAAACCGACATAAAGGATAAAAAGATCTCACCGTCCTTTTTTCGCAGTTTCTTCACCGCGCAACGAATCATGCAAATGAACACATAACCCGCACTCTGCATATCAGTATCGACGGTTGCTTCGGACACGTGAACAAAAAAGCAAAGTAAAAAAGCTCTTGAAATATTAAACTCCATTCGATACAGTTCACCGCCTAGGTAGTAGCTACGTTAGGGCGTGTTCTATGAAAACGAACCTAAAGTTCGTATCTTTTCCTACTAAAAAATAAAAAAAAATAAAAAGCGGGCGAAAAAAGTGATCCCTTTCATTGAAACGGATAGAAGGCATAAAGAACTAAAACTGCGAACACACCCGCGTATGTATTCCATATAATATGTATATATATCAATATATATGTATATACATATGCACATATATATATATATATATATATATGCATACGTGTATGTCTATATTCGCAATATAAATTGTGGCAGAAGCAGCTAGGGTTGGGGGCGGGGGTGGTAGAACGGGTAAGTATAGTTACGATAAATCAGGCATATCGACGTCCGGCATAGAATTGCAAATGAGCGCGGCCATCTTTAAAATAAAAAGTTATACCCGCGGATACGTATAAGAGTGTAGATATATGTATATGTAAGCGCGTGTACGCTCGCTTATGTATGTGAGTATAGAACTATAGAACACACACACAATCTCCGGCAAGGAGAAAGAACTTAAAATGAATAATGTATCGTATATTTAATTCTATATGAGTGTTAGTGTGCAGACACACATAGTGAAAGAGTCGCATTTGTACGTGTATAAGGTTCCCCCCTCTAGCCCCCTTACTATCCCAGTGAGTCAATCCATCTCACTTTTTATTCCCGCTATCTCGCTCTTTCGCTATGTTTTTCCCCGAAGAGTGAGGTAGCATATTTTCTAGAAGGAGGTCGCAACGAATCGACTTTCTAACGCGGATTAAATAACCGGGAATATATAAATATTTCGAGACAATGTGTGGCTCCTTAGATTAATAAGAAGGGAATGTGATGGACAATATTTACAGAAATTGTTCAGACTCGAAGATTCATTCTGATTGTATTTTGTTAAGATTAGAATTATTAAAGGAGAGCAGAATTGATTGAATCACTTTTGAGTTCATTAAGTTTTAATGAATTATGTGCGTCAGACGTGAGAGCAATAACGGCTAAGATAAGCATGACGAATAATAGCGAGAAGCTTAAACTTTTCCAAGATGACAAAACATCTTTTAGTTAATTGCCACTAATGATATTATTTTAATATCGATTATTAACGTTCATTGTTCTGTTATTTATGAGTATCATGAAAATCGATCAGCGATAAGAGGCTTACGAGGTTAATCAGGCGTATTTCACCTTTCGTTGTAGTTTATAATTCAATCCAATGGTTGTTATTCAATTTTGCAAACCAAACTTCTATACTCAGAAAAATATTTGGTTAATCTAACGAACAAATTTTTGATTAGGCGGTTCATTAAAATTTAGGTTAATTAAACCAAAGAATTTATTTCGCACTGAGAAAAATGGATATTAGAAATGAATATCGTGATTCTTAACTACACCTAGAAAAAAGTTTCTTTGATTTAAACAAAATTTCTTTGAATCAAAGAAATTTGTGCATTGATATGCGGTCATAGAATAGTTTCTTTGATTTAAAGAAATTTCTTGATTTTTTTTTTTTTTTTTTTTTTAATTAAAAAAATTAATGTCTTCGCAGTCGCATAGTAGATACGTAATGTGATTCACAGAAATATTTTAATTAATTTAAAGAAAAACTTATATTGGTACAAAAATAATAACATTAAATATGAATTATTTTTTTATTTTTTGCTAGTACTGTATTTGAATTGAAAAAATTTGAATTGAAAAAATATTTTTTTAAATCAAATAAATAATAAATAATGTTGCAAAAATAATTTCTTTAATTTAAAAAAGGCTTAGAAAATGATTTTTTGAAATCAAAAAAATTTATATTTGTTCTAAAGGTGTTTTTACTTCGGATTGAAAGAATGAAGTTAAAAAACGATTTCTTAAGGGGATGTGATACTTGAGAGAAGCAGAAAGTTCATGTAAACAATTTGGTCCAGTTTATACATGTTTGTGTCCAAAATACATAAAATTTTGTTTTCCAAATTTGAGAAATGGCAGAGAAGATAGGAACGGACGTAGATAAACTACTTTTGGTTTTGACAATGAATAAAAATTTTCCAGTATATATTGCTAAAATTGAATTATTTTTCAATTTTGAAACCAAAAGTAGTCTATCTACGTCCGTTTTTATCTTAACTATCATTTCCTAAATTTTGAAAACAAACTTTCATGTATTTTGTACGCAAACATGTAGAAACCTAAAATCAATAAAATTTGCTAATCTCCTAAGTATCACATGCCCTTAAATTTAAATAAAACTTTTTTTCGTGGTTATGGGACAGCCATATTATATATTCAGTTGTAATATCTGGATCTTTAGTCGTAATAGGTAAAATATTTAATGCACATAAATAAATATCTTAGTTGGTACAATTAAGTGTCTAGATATTACAATTGAATACATGAGATGACTGTCCCATAGTTGAATATCTAGATAATAGTTTTTAGTATCCGCTTTTCTCCGCGTAAGCAATCAAAAATGAATTGTCTGACTACTCTCTAAATCTGAATCAGTCGAATTTTCACTGAGTGAATCATTAATTTGCCTTTTCACTGATTCATCAGTGCAAACATATTTTTCACTGACAAATCAGTTAATTTTCATTGATTGAATCAGTGAAAAAAGTATTTTTCACTGTTAAATCAGTTGATTTCCACTCAAGTAATCAGTGAAATTTGACTGATTTACAGTAACCTCTTTTTAGCTATTTGAATCAGTCAAATTTCACTGATAATCAGTAGATTTTGACTGATTTAGATTTAGAGAGTACACTGTAAAAAAAATTTCAGAAATTTTTCCGAAAATAGTCGGACAGCTTAAAATACAAATGGGTCGTAAATGTTTCCAAATATATAGTCGGAAATATTTCTGACATAGAACTGAAAATAGCTCCTACTGTTTGGTCGGAGAAATATCCAGTTTATTAGGAAAAACTCAAGTATTTCATAATTTAAGTGGAAAGAGATCTAAAAAAAGTGAACAAATTTCCGTTTTTGTGGAATAATTTCCAGTATTGACGGGAAAAATATCCTACAACTCAGGAGATTTGTGAAATGTTCTCACCTTTTTGTAATATTTCCTAATAGTTCGAAAATAACTCCGAAAATTCGGTCAATTTACCTCAAATCTATGAAATATTTCCATTTTCTGTAGGAAAATCTATGCTTCCTAAGGATTTAGAAAAAATTTCCTGATACATAGTAGGAAAATTTACCGATATTTTTTACAGTGTACAATTCGGTTCATAAAAACGAATATTCCAGTTGATTTAACGAAACTTTAGTTGAGTTAATTCAACATCTTGATTCATTCAACGAAATAGTTTAGTTAGATCAAATACATTTTTCCTGGATGTAATATAATTTTTAGTGGCATTATAACATGTTTGAACAACACGTTAAGTTTTTTTTTTAACAATAAAAGTCACCGCGAAATTTAAGACCAAGTTGCTATCACAAGTTTAACTCTGGGAAATAATGTTAAGTTGTCTGATTATTGGAGGCCTTCATTAATCTTTTGTCGATAAAATACTGAAAGTTAAGTAATAAAACCCACTAAAGGGGATATTACAAAGTTCTGCAAAATAAAATGAATTGGAGTGAAATAACAATGTTATAATATCTTAATGTCCAGAGAGATGGAAATTATTTTAGTTATTTGTCTCGACTGGTCATTTATAAATAAAATGTATTACTCGCATTTTCGATGTCACAGAATGAGAAATATTTATTGTGACTTTCTCTGACTAGACCGAAATTCGTGATTTATTTAAAACTCATATTTATTATTGTCGTATCAGGAACGGCACACGTTGAATATTAATATTTTATAATAGTTTTATGTAAGTTCCTAAAGTTCCACAAGCCTCGACGGAATTAAATATATAAATTATTCGCAATTATCTTGAATGCACGTTTCGCGCCGAGTGCCCGTCCCCTTGCAAAATCTGTAATTAGTTTTAGGCGGCCTCGGTAAATAAAATGTAATCACTTCTGCAATTACATAGCTAAATACATGTTTTCTCCAAACTGCCACTAACAAACTCTAGTCCTTTCAACAAATCATAAAATATGTAGTCGTGTATTTTTTCAAAATTTTTATCCCTAAATATTTTATTTTCATTAATTTGAGTAGAAACAATATTTTATTTTTTGTTCTCTTTCAAGAATCAGGAGTCACTATATATAATATCTACATCCAGAAACACCTTTTTCTACTAGCGGGTTAAAAAGTGCATTTTTTTGCCCACCTACGGGGCAAACAAATCCAAGTGGAAAAAAATCGTATGCAAGACTCTAAAAATAAAATTTGTTCTCCCTAGATGCATAATATACTTTTTTACATTCAAACACATTTTTTTAAACCAAACAAATTTGTACATTGATCGAAAAAATACAATGTGAAAAATTTTCGGAAATTTTTCCGAAAATAGTCGGACGGCATACAATACAAATGGGTCGTAAATTTTTCCAAAGATATAGTCGGAAATATTTCTGACATAGAACTGGAAATAGTTCCTACTGTTTGGTCGGAGAAATATCCAGATTATTAGGAAAAATTGATATATTTCATAATTTAAGTGAAAAAAGATCCAAACAAAGTGAACAAATTTCCGTTTTTGTGGAATAATTTCCGCTTTTCATGGGAAAAATGTCCTACATCTTAGGAGATTTGTGAAATGTTCTTATCTTTTTGATATATTTCCTAATAGTTTGGAAATAAGTTCGAAAATTCAGTCAATTTTCCTCAAATCTATGAAATATTTCCACTTTCTGTAGGAAAATCTATGCTTCCTAAGGATTCAGGAAAATTTTCCTAATACATAGTAGGAAAATTTACCGATATTTTTTACAGTCTACGTGCTAGATTGAAAATTCTTTAGTCAATTTTCCTTTTTTATAATCAAAGGAATTTTTTGTTTGGAAAAATTATATTTGAATTTAATAAATGAGCTCCAAAATCTTTAAAACATATATTCTTATAGAAAATTCAAGAGCGCAACTTTTTCCCGATTAAAAAAAGTTATACCTGATGTTATCTTTGAAAAAAAATCTATACAAAATTTTCTAAATAATTGTATATGCCCTTATGCTATCCAGTGGCTGAAATGATTTCTTTTATTGAAAAAGGCCATTTTTGTTGGAAAAATCACTTTAGTTAAATAAAATATATTTTTCTATAACGTAAACAAATTGTTATTCTGAATTAAAAAAAGGATAAACAGGTGAGTTTCGTAATTTAAATAGAAGTTTTCTCTGGGCATAGAAGACAGGAAAAATGCACTGAAGCAATAATAAATAATTAGTTAGCGTGTGCAGCGTGACTTTAAGATCATAAAAAAGAAGATGATCTCCTCACGGTCACGGCTAGAAAAAGTTATATGCTGTTGTCTTTAGGAGACATCTATATTGTTAATAATACAGCTTTGTGACAAGGTGTGTTGCGGAGAGCAGACTATAGTTCTCGCGATAAACCACTATACGTACTTTATTAATAATGCTGTACGGTTTGATGTTTTATGGTCGTATCATGAGCACTCAGTCATTTTCTTGCGCAATACTTTTATTTTCACAATAAAAATGTACCGTCGGTGGTGCTCATTTTGCGGATCTCTTCCTATCCAAGAATAAACAACTATTTGTTGCAATTATTTTTTCTGAAATACGCACTCACACTATGCATCCTGCAATTCAATTTTATAATGATGAAACACATATCTTGTGAATCAACCATTACCGAGTTTTACTTTAACTACAATAATTTCATTTTCAAATTAGGAATTCTAATTATAAAACATTTCCAGCAATTTTCTAAGTTTAAGGCCAAAGAACAACCGGATCACGTGACTAGATTTCTATCATACTGGCATTTTAGTTTGTGTAACCCCATTTCCATGCAAAATGAGATACCGAGTTGAAATTTATGGAATTAAATAAAATGCACTAAGTTGTCTGGTAATACATTTTTATAATTATAAAATTACTTCTTTCGATGAATTTTTTTTCTATAATTGATAAAGAGTAGAAATAGTCATTAAAATGAATGAGCAAATCATTTTTGAAGATTAAATAAAAATTAAAGACTTTAATAGAAAATAATTAAAGAATGAAGAAGAAACTGCCTCAGCTTGGATTCGAACCGGGATAATCAACTTTTGTTTTTGGAGGCCTTGGTGATGTTATCGGCAGCGTATTACTCATGTAAAGTTGGTGATCACGGTTCGAATCCGGGCTGGAACAGATTTTTTCTCGTTCTTCAGTTATTGTCTGAAAGAATCAAAAAAATCTTAAATTTTGTTTATTAAAACATTTTTCAGTGAATAGTAAACATGTTTTTTACAATTCAAGTTTAAATTTTTATTCCGTACGTGGTATTTTTTGTCGAAGCTTTGGATGGGTTAACCTATGTGACATAGTTCTTCGCGAAAAAATTAAAATCATTTAAAGTATTGAATATTGATATATTGTTGTAGATTATTGAGATCCTAGAGGCAATATTTTGCAACAATATACGAATATTTAAAAATCAAGGGTCAATCGAACTTGCACTTTCAATCATTTAAAACATCTGAAAAAAATGATAATTTAAATAACAATTTTCCACGAAGATTTATATGAATATATAAATATCTGCGAATGGTTTTTATGTTAAATCATCATATAATACTAATAATTGCAAGTCTTGCGAATTTATTTACGTATTATGAACATAAATATTTACATAAGTCAATGCAAAATTAAAAAAAGAGCTTATAAAACGCATATAATAAAAAAATTAAATTACATATAAAATATATAAACATAGAAAAAAACAAGGTGTTATATTTGCTGTGTCTATTTTTCTGAAGGTGTTAGTTGCATTGGTGTTAAAACTGCAAACTTCCACAAAATTGGTATAGTGATGTCAACAAGCAGTGTTCCTAACATAGTAGAAGACTAAAGTTAATAATCATTAATGGCAATTAAAATGTCCAATCCGTCTGATAGGTGGCACTGACCTTCAAATTAATTAAAATGTAATAAAAGAGTGAAAAATAATTATTTATTCATAAAATAACTAACTGTGAAATATAAAAAATTTTATGAAATAAATTTATTAAATACTTTTATGTGATTATAAAATGAATATTTACTGCAAAATAAATTATTCATTTATGGAACCTAAAGCCAATCAGCAAAAATTGTAAATATTAAGGTTATTATTAGGTTATTTTTAAATAATTTCACTAACCAAAATTGGACTGATTAGAACAAAAATCAATGTTTTATGATAAATCGCACTGTTAGAAATGTTTGGAAATTTACAACATTTTTAATTTACAAAGGAAATGTAAAATTTTAGGATATTTAAAATGTTTTTAAGTAAATGTATCTTAAAATTATAAAAAATGTACTGAAATTCAACACATTAAAACTGAAAATTAACCCTTTTCCACAGAAGGTCATCACTAAAATCTAATTATATTCAAACTCAAAAACTTTTACACTTTGACCGCCAAAGACTTCTTTTGCAGTACAAAATTTTTTTTGACAAAGGTAAATCAAATTCGTGTTTTTCAGCCCAAAATCATGCTAGAACCACAATTCTCATAACAAAATATCTCGTATTTCGATTCCAGTGGTTAAAGGGTTAAGAAATTGTTTGTTTGTAACTGAATAAAACTTCAGTCACGTGTTTCGGGAAATTACGGTAGAAACTTCTTAGAGTGTAATTATTTTCAGGTTATTTTAAAATATTTTTACTAAAGTTAACTAGAATTAAACTGATTTGAACAGAAATTAGTGTTTTATCATAAATCAATTGATACAAGTTTCCTTTAGGATAATTTTGAATAGTGTCGCGATACCCGAGTACAATTTAACTGATTTGAAGATAAATTAATGTTGTATGTCGAATTAATTATATTTAGGTTAGATTTAAATAATTTTAGTGAAAATGATTAAAATTGAACTGATTTATATAGAAATGAATGTCTTAACCGTGTTAAATTAAATAAATACGTATAAAGTTAATATATATAAAATTAACATGGCAACTAATGTAATTTGATTGGTGCACACTCTCTGAATCTGAATCAGTGATATTTACTGTGAGATAATACAAATACACTGATTAATAGTTATGAATATACCACCTGAAAGCATACTTATAATTATTAATCAGTGTATATGCACTATTTTACAGTGAATTTCACTGGTTCAGATTTAGAGAGTAACAGTATATCTATTTGATATAATATCAATTTAAATGCGAGTAAATAAACTTCAATTTAAGAAAAAAAATTTGTTATTAAGAATTAGTAAGCAGAAATTTAAAAGAAAATTTGTGTCTTATTTCACACGACTTATCGATTGAGTAATTTCAAGTTGAAGGAATAAAAATAATACAATAATCGCTACTTGAAAGCGGTTGAAACTGAAAATTTTTAGTCTTTTATCATTCAAAACGGATCAACTTTCAATTGAAACCCCATTAACAATGGGACGATTTACAGTAAAAAAAAAGTCTTAAATTTATCACGCCTAACTGGCGATTTTCATTCAAATTTAGCCACCCAATGTATAAGTGCACACGCAGAAAAAAGATCAGTAAAATTTACAGGAAGTTCGGTACTTATTTGGACAACATGACTTTTTAGTAAATTTTACAAGAAGTTGAGTTCAATCAACAGATTTTCTGTACAATTTACTTAGCGTACAGTACAATCAACTTAACTCGGATATTTTCGTATTCATTAGATTTTACTGGACGCTGAGTGAAACGTACAGAAAATCTGTTAATTGAACTCAACTTCTGGTAAAATTTACTGAAAAGTCATGTTGTCCAAATAAGTACCGAACTTCCTGTAAATTTTACTGATCTTTTCTCTGCGTGCATAAGTCTGCCCATTTCTAGAAGTTTAGTTCAAGTCACACCTTAAAATTAGCCGACTTTTAGACTTAAGGGCATGTGATACTTGAGAAAAGTAGTAAGTTCATGTGAACAATTTTGTTCAATTTCTACATGTTACCGTCAAAAATACATGAAATTATTTTTCCAAAAGTTGGGAAATGATAGAAAATATAGAAACGGACGTAGATGGACTACTCTTGATTGTAACAATAAATAAAACTAATACCTTCTCATTAATGAGGAGAATGTAAATAATTTCTGATAAATTTTGCTTAATAAATACTCTTTTGTATTTCTCAAACCAAAAATAGTTTATCTAATAGTATCTCCGTTTTCATCTTTTTTATCATTTCCCAAATTAAAAAAAAATTTCATGTATTTTGGACACAAACACCTAAAAAGCTAAGTTTCTAAGAACTTTTCTTCACAGTGTTTAAGTTACAACAAAGTTGCTCTCTAAATTTTAATCAGTCAAAATCTACTGATTATCAGTGAAATTTGACTGATTCAAATATCTAAAAAGAGGTTACTGTAAATCAGTCAAATTTCACTGATTATTTCAGTGAAAATTGACTGATTTGACAGTGAAAAATATGTTTTTCACTAGTGAATCAGTGAAAAAGCAAATCACTGATTCAATCAGTGATAATTTGACTGATTCAGATTTAGAGAGTGATAACAGCTAAAATATTTAGTTCTTTAAATAGAGATAAGCATCTTGATAGTAGCAGGTAGCATATCATTTTATCCGCGAAATCATAAGGAATCATTTTAAGCCACTTAAGGGTTTCTAAAGACACTTGAAGTCACTCAAAATTAATTAAAATCAAAGTCATTGTCATCGCTGAACACACTTAAAATAATTTTAAATCACACGAAATGATTTTGAGTCAACTGAAGACACGTAAATTCATTTGAAATCACTGACGTCACTAGAGGCACTTGAAATAATATAAAGTTACGTGTCATTATGAATAATTTGAAGTCACTATGCATATGAATGGTGCGTCGTTAACTTCCTCAATAAATGTAAGAGAAAAATAGGAAAAGTCCGAGAAAATGAAAAATAAAGACTGTGGAGTTAGTATTTGTCTACACTGAGAAAAAAATTTATCCAACAAAACTTTTTTTGTTATCCTGACAAAATATTTTGTTGTCCCAACAAAACATTTTGTTTAAGTAACAAAATTTGTTTGATATAGCAAAATGTTTTGTTGGCACAACAAAAGAATTTTGTTAGCTAAATACTAACCAAATATTTTTGTTGATTTGACAAAACTGTTTTCTCAGTGTAACATTAAATAAAAATAGCCGATGGATTGAAACGTAATAAGGAACTTATTTATTTTGCATTAAGTACAACAGTGAAGAGTCGAGCTGCGGCACGCGTCGTTTGGAGTTTGACTTGCCTAAGAACAGGTAGCGTATTAATTAATTCACGAAAACTGCAGTCGAAGGGCTGATTTAAGTTTTAATATTGTTGCCGATGAAAACGAGTGAAAACAATTATAAACAGAAAATATGAATAGGGGAGACCGAGGCAGAATGGGACGCCGGGGTAAGGCGGGACGGTAAATTTTCACGTAAATTATGTGGATTTTAAGATTATTTATAAAACTTGGTACGTTTGCATTGGCTTTGGGGTCCATAAATGAAGAAGTCTTTTTATTATATTATACTTTTTTTACATTTCTTGAGAATTACAAAATTATTTTTTGTACCCATTTGTAACAAGATGAATCTCAAAATCCAGATAATTTACGTGAAAATTTACAGACCCGTCTTACCCCGGTGTCCCATTCCGCCCCGATATATCCTATGACAACGTTGAATTTTGACCTGCACTGTAAAAAATATCGGTAAATTTTCCTACTGTGTATTAGGAAATTTTTCCTGAATCCTTAGAGGAAGCATAGATTTTCCTACAGAAAGTGGAAATATTTCATAGATTTGAGGAAAATTGACCGAATTTTCGGAGTTATTTCTAAACTATTAGGAAATATATCAAAAAGATAAGAACATTTCACAAATCTCCTAAGTTGTAGGAAATTTTTCCCATGAAAAGCGGAAATTATTCCACAAAAACGGAAATTTGTTCACTTTTTTTGGATCTTTTTCCACTTAAATTATGAAATATATCAATTTTTCCTAATAAACTGGATATTTCTCAGACCAAACAGTAGGAACTATTTCCAGTTTTATGTCAGAAATATTTCCGACTATATCTTTGGAAAAATTTACGACCCATTGCTTAATAACTATCAAGAATCGAAGGTACCCATGAAAAATCCTAAATATATAAAAACTATAAGTGAAAGTCTAAAATCTTCGGTAATCTTTCTATAAATAATTTTTTTATTTAGGTATAAAAATGGTAAGTTTGAAAATCGGCTTCGATTTCTCCACATAATATTACATTTATGATTTGAATAAAAATAATAGTTTTCAATTACATCAATGTGATTAGATATATAGCTGTAAAACTAAGAAAAAATACGTTAAACTTTAAAAATCTGCGACGCCATTTCGAAACAACAATTTTACATTCTATAATGTTTTTTTATTCTTTTGTGGGAGAAAAAACAGAATGTAAAAATTGTCGGAAAAGAATTGCCTAATCTCCTTAATTTATTAGGTCGCCACAAAGACAAACTTTTAAAAAATGGCCAAATTTAGAGACTCTGTATAATCTGGAATATTATTTAATGTGATAAATTACACTCAAAAATAAGATTTGATTGGATCAAAGAAAATTATTTGTTTGAAAGACTTTCTTTGATTAAGAAAAAATGATTTATTCGAATCAGATAAAATTTGTTCAAATCAAAGAAATTTCTACCTTAAATGAAACAAATTATATCTTTAATCATATACGAATGCAATAATTTGTTGGTTTTGAGGAAATATTTATTTGATTCAAATAAATATTTATTTGGCCAAAAAATATTTTGTTTGAATTAAAAAAAGCCTTTCATACAAATTATTTTATTTCATTCAATCAAATCTTTTTCTGAGTCTAATGCTATTAAAATCGTTAAAATATTACTCTTATAGGATAGTTTTCGAGAAAGAAAATTTGTTCAACGCTCATATGAATTATTTTCGAATTTTGTGTTGTGGTCCTGATATTGTATAGTGACTATATTGATATTAGAATGCTAAAAGCAAAAAGTACATGGCGAGTTCGGAAATATTTTTTTATTAACGGTAATTTGAAAAGAAAATTATAATTTTAAGTGTAGAACGTTATTGTGTTTATTTATTTTTTATATCGTATATTCAATTTTCCAAAGTGAATTTTTTAGAAAGAAAATGATTAATAATGTAATTTATTTTTAGATACAGAAGAATCGAATAGTTCTACAGACTACGAAAATGGTTTTGAAGATTATGCTGTTTTTATACTTTTAATTATACTGTTGCATCACTAATCTGAATTAATGAAATAAACTTTTTTGAACCAACTATTTATTGTTATTAAACGAAAAGCCTTTAAATTTTACTATTTTTAAAAATACAAAATTTGAAGGGGCCATATCTGGACCAGATCGGGCCCCCATTTTGCAAGCCCAGATCTGGGCCCGATCGGGTAGGGCGTTTCATTACTGGTCTGGCGCTAGACAGATTACCCTATCGGGGCCACATTTTTCCCGATCGGGGCCCGATCGGTGCCCCACCAAAATTTCTGCACGGGTATTTAAATAAAATGCAGAATATTGTGATACTCAATTGATGATTTCCTCAAAGAATTTGAAAAATAGTTGAATTTAAACTTATCAGGGATCTTATTTCTAACATTTGCTGCAACCAACTCTGCGTTTCTAGTCTTCATCACATAAAAGTGGATCTCATTCATTCATAAAAGCCTTCAAGAAGCATTAATATCTAAAAGCGAATTACTAACAAAGAAAACTCCAATGACCATCACTGACGTTTTATTTCATACAAAATAATACGTCTAGCGATCGAGTGATTTAAGTGATGATGCAACAATATAAATATGAGACCCATTAACAAATTCTATTTAATCTTATCACTTGCAATAAATATTGATACAAAAGTTAAATTGCCCTATCACTACTGACAGTATAATAATTGGTCATAATCTCAACTCGTAGTTTCTCGCCTAGAATATTTTATCTTAATAAAATAACTACGCAATTAGAGTCACAACGGCGTTAAATTGAAAGTTATTCTCACTAGTAAAGATATGCAAATTTCAGTATATAAAATTACCTCGCGCTCGAAATATAAGCAAGAGAGGGGCGGAGTTCTAAGCTCAAGTAACGCTTCAGGCCCAGAATAAATGGGGAGGGGACAAAAACTGACCAAGTTTTACAGCACGTTAGCCAATCACAGCTCGGCGTCCTTGATTTTAAGTGAGGCTTGAGTGCAATTTAAGGGGAGGATCTAGGTAAATTTTTAACAATGGGAGCAGACAATAATTTCTTCCATTTTCAAAATGTTTCTTTCCTTTTAAAAGAGAATTTAAGTAGAATCCTCATATGTTAATTTTCTATACTGAAACATTCCAAGAAGTAAGGAATCTTATTGTAGAATTGTATAACTTGTTTAGCAAGTACAATTTAATGCTTTACTTGGTCTCTGAAATATTACTCTCTAAATTTGAATCAGTGGTTCATTTCTGTCTAAACAGTCATTCATTACTGGAAATCAGTTAAAAATGGCTCATTTCATAACCAAAGAAGAGTTACTGATTTAAATTAAGTCAAATTTGTACTTATTCAGATTTAATTTCAATCTATAAACTGTAAAAAAAATTTGAACTCGCGAAAAGTTCATTGACATTTTTTAATTTTATCAAAATTAATAAATGTAGTTAAATTTTTATTAGTTCACCATCAAATTTAAAGGAAGTAACGCAAATTCCATTCATATGTAATTCAACGGGAAGCTTTTGTTTCCACAGAAAGATTAAAAATTCTTTAAAATTTGAAATTAAAAAATGTATTTGAAAACTTACAGATATTGTTCGGGACGCAATAAATACACGAATATTTTTAATTTCTCCAAAAATAAGTCTGGCAAATTTTTTTAATATTTTCAATAAACCATATATTCCTTAATTTGTTATGAAAATTTTCAATATACGCTATGAAAATATTTTTACTAAAAATGATCATTTTTTCTGAATGATGGGAAAAATTTCCAATTGTATGGCAAAATATGTTTTCCGATCCAAAATTGATAATTTATATCAAATTGTTGAGATAATTCCGTTTAGTTTTTACAGTGTAATAAGAGTCTGAAATTTTCCTAATTTATCTTATTTTCATAAAATATGTAACTGAATAAAATTTTCTACACAGTTTTGTAAAATTAAGGCCGTATGGTAGACTCTGACGTCACCAATTATATACGACCGCTTTATAATTAAAATAATAATTTTAAATATTTAAAGATATTTGAAAATCTTTTTCAAACTCAACTAATTAATTTGAAATAATTTGAAATAATTTTCCGGACAAGACAGTAATGCGTTATATTTTTCTGCATTACTGTCTTCCTCGGAAAATTTTATAAAATTAGTATTTTATTAATTAAGCGGTCGTATATAATTGGCAATGACAGACCTTACCACACGGCATTAAGGCAAATATTTCTAACAGCGTTCTACAAACGTGAAATATAAATTAAAAATCTACACTTTTAAAATTATTTTTAACTTTCCCATTGGTGTTGTAGATGAAGTTATTTATTTTGGCTGATAAAACTCCATTTCCAATATGACTAGTGATTTTCGAATTATCTGGAAAAAATGATCCTTTTTGAAATAAGTTTTTCTATAACGTGCGAAAATTTTTCCTATTATGTCAGTGAATGAGAACTTCACCCAAGACGTTAGAAAAATTAGCAAAGTTCGTAAACATTATGGGAAAATCCCCACAAAATGTATAAAATTTTATTTTTAAAGAACGTTAATAATAGATTTCATAATATAATAATGTGTAGAACATGATAAAAAAATAATAAACAATTTTGAAATTGAGTGTCCGACGCACCTAAAACGTTTTATTAAGTTACCCTTAACAGGAAGAATTCTAATATCGACTTCCTTTAATTTATAGAGTTAAGACGCACTGGAAGGGATCTTCAGTGTTAGAGGAAAGCCGGTGAAAATTTGAGCGCCACTGCATTAATAATATATGATACTCGTAATAGCATCAGGCGTATATGAAAAAAATATATATACACGTATATACATATATTGTATAATAACTTTCAAGGCCTCATAAACGTTTATTATTTACCGCGTAATGCAATGGCAGCTGGGCCGGTCTCGCTACTCCTACGACCGTTATTAAAAATAATATTATATCGCTGAGTTTAGTCTAACGAAGGAAATCACTGGCTGTTGAATTTTCAGGGAGTAAATAATTACGATCGGTTTCAACGATTGCGCCTTTTCACTTATGAGTGTATATGTTTCACGTTACATGAACGCACGAAACGCAGAAATCATTTGCCTTTCTTTAATCGCCATTGCCTTTATTTCCACTATAATAAATGCGTCAAGTTTACGATCGATAATACGAATATCGATACTCAAGAGCGCTTTTTTGTTTGATCAATAATTTTGAAATTTATACTTATGCATGCTTAAGCAATTATGTTTGTGTTTAAACAAGTTCGTAAAGGTTCCATGAAGTATACATTATTTTTATGATATTATTTTCGTTTTATTGATCGGTAGATCGATTTATAGAGGGTTTCCAAGAACGCGGATTAACTTGTTCGAGAAACGCATGCATCGTGGATATAAATAATGAGAGTTGCAAGTTGTAAGCATACATGAGGAAATCTTAAGAATCCAAATGATTAAATGAACTAAAATAAAGCAAATATAGAAGAAGCAAATTAAACAATATGGAAAACTGGGTCTTCTAAATAAAAATCTATTTGTTTATTATTCATTCAAAGCGACCTTATTCATTGGCTAGTAATGGAATATATGAAATGTCAGACCTCATTCAAGCAAAGCCCCATTTTAACACATTTTTATAATTCAGTTTAATTTATTATCATTTAAAAACAGCCTTGGCTTTCTAAACGTTTATTTCATTAACTAAAAATATCAACACGTATCGTATATATAATAATAATAATAATAATAATAATAATAATAAAACGTTCAAATTTATATTTCCACGTTGATAAATAATAATAGATACAACTTTTTTTTCATAGAGGGCAAAAGTTGCAATTTTGAACTTTCCGTGAGAATGTGTGTATTGGGGATTGAAATACTAGAAATATCAAGATTATGGGCCTTCCAAAAATAGTATAATCATTTCACTTACCATTTTTTAATGGGACGGTTTTATTGCTTTTACACTTAAAAAGCAGATTTCAAACAACTCGTTACCTTCTAATTTGTCAAAAAAATGTCGAGGAAAAAGCATTTTATTTGAATTTCAAATTCATTTTTAATTGATCTAAATGTTCTCTGAATTCAGTTAATTTTTTATTACACGAAGAAACTTTTTATATCAATTTTTATTATAGTATTTTTTAATTTAGGGAAAAACGTATCGCTATGAGAATTTTTGCCAGTAAAAATACGAAACTTTCTAATAATGATATGAAACTTCAGCATAGTTCATAGCAAATTTTACTATAGTTTATACTGAAGTTTCATATCATTCTTCTAAAGTTTAGTATTTTTACTGACAAAAATTCTCAAAGTGATACGCTTTCCCCTAAATGGAAAAATACTATAGTAAAAATTGATATAAAAAGTTTCTCCGTGTAGATTCTTCGAACATACATATTCTCTTGATTTGAATTAGTACTTTTTTACTAATTCCAATCAGTGACTGCATTGCTAAGCTAGAATAAGTTACTGATTGAGATTAGTAAAACAACGCACTCAGAAAAAATATTTAATTGAATCAAAGAAAATTATTTGTTTGGAAAACTTTCTTTGATTCAAAGAAATAATTTATTTGAATTAAATAAATTTTTTCGATTCAAACGATGTATCTTTGAACCAAATAAAAATTTGTTCAAATCAAAGAAATTTCTGTCCCAAATGAAACAAATTATATCTTTGACCACATACAAATGCAATAATTTGTATGTTTTTAAGAAAAATTTATTTGATTTAAACAAATGTTTATTTGACACAAAGATATTTTGTTTGAATAAACAAATGTTATTTTATTCAAATAAATCATTTCTTTAAATAAAAGAAAGTCTTTCAAACAAATAATTTTTTTGATTCAATTAAATCTCTTTTCTTAGTGCGGATTTGAATTAAGAGAGTATAAAAATTTTGAGTGCAATAGACTTTTCCATACAATTTGTATAAAAATGTAGATTTTAGTGTCAATAAACGAAAAGGAGTAAAAAATAATATCACTTCAAGGGTGAAAAGAAAGTGTAATAATTTGATAAATGTAATAACTTTATAATTCGAAAATTGCAAATTTAAGAAACATATTATATTTATTGCAGAAAAAAAGGAGATTTGAGCATTGAGGCTCAATTTTGCAGAAGAGGGTGAGTCTTACAAATGGTATCGGGTTAAAGGCGAATAATTTATCGAAGGTTGTCTCCTTTTACTCGTTCTAGTGTATAGCGACGCAAGGACCATTCAACATTCAGTGAGTCTCATCACTCATCGAGGGGAACTTTATTTTGGTATGAAGCATACATCCACGAGAGGAAAAGAATAAAAAAGGATGCGCTTGCAATATACCACGCCAGGATTGAAGACGACATGGTGGGAAGAAGGGGGAAGAGAAATGAATCCATATTTTATAACTCATTTCACTATATCTCCGAGAATGTATAAGAAAGCAGAGTTCTATATGCAAAAGTAGAATTACGACTGTTTGCACGAAAGTTGTTCTAATTTATTACCCTATTCGTTATTTACTCCAAATTACTTTATTTTATATTTGAATTATAATTCAAATCCAGGCAAACTTCTGTTGAATTTGAAGTTCTTAATAGTTCATTGCATGTTTGAAAGGTTTATTTTGCCCCAGATCTTGGGTTGGTTAACTTTACATGACATACAATTTTTAAGGTTTTAAACAACTAAATTACTTCAATTACACTAGACCTGAGTCTAGACAGTCTACTCTGGATTCAAACCAGCGCCATAAGACTTCCCCACATGCAAAACTTTCTGATCAGGTACTTCTAAGATTCTAGCCAACACCTAGAAAAAAGTTTTTTTGATTCAAACAAAATTTTCTTGAATCAAACAAATTTTTTCATTGCTATACGGACAAAGAAAAGTTTCTTTGATTTAAAGAAATTTCTTGATTGTTTTTTTTCATTGAATTAAAAAGATAAATGCCTGTGTAGTTGCATAGTGTATACGTAATGTGACTCACAGAAATGTTTTCTTTGATTTAAAGAAAAATTGTCTTCGTTCAAAGATATTCAATAAATTATTTGTTAAGTTTTTGCCAGTCATATATTTGAATAGGAGAAGAAATTCTTTGAATCAAACAAATTTGTATATTAAAACACGGTCAGAGAAAATTTTTTTTGATTTAGAGAAAAAATTGTCTTCGTTCAAAAATCACTCACAGAAAAGTTTTTTTTTTATTTAAAGAAAAATTGTTTTCGTTCCAAGATATTCAATAAATTATTTCTTAAGTTTTTGCCAGTGATGTATTTGAATCGAAAAAAAATTCTTTGAATCAAACAAATTTTTGCATTGCTATACGGTCAAAGAAAAGTTTCTTTGATTTAAAGAAATTTCTTGATTGTTTTTTTTCATTGAATTAAAAAGATAAATGCCTGTGTAGTCGCATAGTATATACGTAATGTGACTCACAGAAATGTTTTCTTTGATTTAAAGAAAAATTGTCTTCGTTCAAAGATATTCAATAAATTATTTCTTAAGTTTTTGCTAGTAATGTATTTGAATCGAAAAAAAATCTTTGAATCAAATAAATTTGTGTATTACTATACGGTCAGAGAAAAGTTTCTTTGATTTAGAGAAAAAATTGTCTTCGTTCAAAAATCACTTACAGAAAAGTTTTCTTTGATTTAAAGAAAAATTGTTTTCGTTCAAAGATATTCAATAAATTATTTCTTAAGTTTTTGCCAGTGATGTATTTGAATCGAAAAAAAATTCTTTGAATCAAACAAATTTTTGCATTGCTATACGGTCAAAGAAAAGTTTCTTTGATTTAAAGAAATTTCTTGATTGTTTTTTTTCATTGAATTAAAAAGATAAATGCCTGTGTAGTCGCATAGTATATACGTAATGTGACTCACAGAAATGTTTTTTTTTATTTAAAGAAAAAATTGGTGTCGTTCAAAAATAATAAACTTAAATAAATTATTTCTTAAGATTTTTCCAGTACTATATTTGTATTGAAAAAATATTATTTTAAATCAAATAAATAATTGTGTAATATCTAATTTGGCATGGGGTCAGTTCTGTCCCTAATTTTTTGTGTGATAAAACACATAAAAAAATTTAAAAAATAAAATTATTTGATATCAAGTCTAGTCAGTCTGGTCAGACGTTCTTTAAGTTCTGGCCAGTTTTCCACACCAAAAATTGTCAAATTAGAATCTCCAGCTCCTTTTGGAATCCTAGTACTAGACAAAAGCAATTCAGGGCTTAGACAGTATTTATTTAAGGATTCGATATTATTAACACAAAAGATAGTTGGAACCTGGACAGGAATAATTCAGAGCTATAAGTCTTTCACTGAGAATCAGTGAAATTCGACTGTCAAATCAGTGAAATAGATTCAACTCACTTATTGAATCAGTGAAATCTTCAGGTGGGAATAATAAAAGCAGCAATATATTTTAATGATCGATGAACAAGTTTATTTCAGGTTAAACAACACTAAAAATAAATTACGTAATTATTATTATATATTGTAATAATTGTGTACAATTATATTATGTATAATTAAAAATTAAAGATCGATCGTTATACTTTAAGCGTTTGCAGGGGACTTCACGAATTCAAAGGTTATGTTCACGTGCACTGAAAAAAGAAGTGTCTTACCTGGTATCTTACTGTAAAATATAAGATGGGAATTTGCCATCTTCTGTCTTGAAATAAGATGTCTCACGAAGTATCTTATTCAAAATTAAGACGACTTACGTATTTTGATACGAATAAAGATGTAATTTCCGTCTTACAAAATAAGATACTTGATTGAGTTAGATAATGTGTTTTAGTTTAAGATGTTTAGAATGTCATAAGATGGTTCTGGCATAAGATGTTTCTAAATTGTAAGATATAGCAGGTCAATAAGTTAGCAAAAACTAAGACGCGTAAAGTGTCAAAGAAGTAGTGGTCGAAAGATAGAATCTAGCTCTCATAGGGTTATAGTTACTGCTCATAACCTCAAGAAATGGAGCGTTTTGACTGTTCCATGTTTTTCTTCTGTGGTGTAATATCAACTCATTTAGAGGAATATATTGTTCATTTTTATCGACACGATTCTTTATTCAAACTTTACATATGACGGATGTGGAGCTACATGTAAAAAGTGTAAATCGTATCAGCAACACGTGACTCGATATCAGGTATACCTTTTGTTTTAACGTATTGGATACGTTTGCTAAGTCGCTTGTCTCCTTTTCCAATATAGATCATTTACTTGAATTAATTTTTTTAAGAAGTACGTACAGCCATGTAAGCCACCACATGTGTAGCAGACACCGGTATGCCGTAAGCTTTTTCTCACAGTGTAGAGGTTATAGGAACAATAAACTGTCGGTAACTTAAGTAATCTGTGTTACCGATGGCTCAACTTAAGATATTTTACGTGTATTCAAATAAGATGTTTTAAGCAACTTGAAAGTGACTACCGAAACATCTTAGATATGACTACACAAGTATCTTAAATTAAGACACTTCTTTTTGCAGTGTGGCGCGGTCACTGATTCCTCAGTGAAATCAAAGCAGGGCACTGATTCATCAGTTGATATATTTTCACTGATATAATCAGTGATTATTTCACTGATTCAGGTTTAGAGAGTATATATTGATTTTGCACATATTAGGAATT
This sequence comes from Diplolepis rosae, assembly GCA_030998225.1. NCBI lineage: Eukaryota > Metazoa > Arthropoda > Insecta > Hymenoptera > Diplolepididae > Diplolepis > Diplolepis rosae. Next base: position 11,047,302 of record JAPYXD010000701.1, read on the forward strand.
CAATTTCGTAGCGTTCAGTTTATTATATTAAACGAGATCAGTAATAGAAGCTATAAAAATGAAATATGCAAACTATATCTATACTTTCAGATAGCAATACCGTGATATTTATTTATTCAAATAGGGCCGTAAAATAGAACAGTTTGAATAAAATGTGTAGGAAAAAGCGTGAAACAATAATCCAAGGGGGTGTCTTCCACCCTCACGTATCCGGAGTGGCTTAAGGATCAAATTCAATGGGAGTCGAGGTTTCCCTTTCCTCCGAGATACATATGTGTGTATATATATATGTATATAATATACATATACATATCTATTTTTTACCCTTCCCGCACTTAGCCAGAAATAGAGTTGTTACGTGTGTGTGACAATAATACGGACCTTTATAGTGGCACTGTTTTCTACTTAAAGTACCCGTACACCATCATATCAACATAATCTCAGTCAGTATGAAATTTATTTGTGTCTACGTATACATCAGGTTGGTAACCTCATCTGCGTAAACTCGAGCGAGGGATTTTTGAACAAGAGAGCGACATTATTGCGCCGCTTAAAAGTTCGTTCATATTCTTTTTCTCTTTCCCTCTCTCGTCTCTCTTTTTTCCTTATCTCTTTACCTTTTTTTACACCCTCTCATTTCTTTTCAACGTGAATTTTTTACTTCACTTTAAATATACTGAGTGCAGTGGAATTTGAGGCGCAATTCAAATAAGAATGACTCTTTGCGGAAAAAATAAGACGAAGTGAATTTTTTCATAAGAAAAAAAGGGGAAACAAAAGATGATATCATAGAGTAAAGAATCTTGGGTTAATTTTCCTGTAATATATTTTGGATCAACAGTTTTCAACCCTGTTAGAATATGTTGTAATTAAAGATTGACTTGATTATAGGTTTTTACTTCCATTGGCACTTTTCTTGTAATATTCAATTTTCTTTTTCGCCTCGAATCCTTTCCTTCGTTTTAAGTCTCTACCTCTATAACTTAGGATAAGCTCGGGAATTCTGACATAAGAAAAGCCCATTCATCCGATGTCGGATTTTCTGAATAGTGCTGATAATACACGATCCACAGAGAATTATATATAGCTCATAAGCATGTTATTTTACACAATACAAGATCTCTAAATTCAAAAATATAATTTATGGATTAATTTTGCACATTCTTTAGAATACGGCTCGTGAATTGTAGCATAAATTTGTAATTTATTTTTATTGTACTACTCTCTAAATCTGAATCAGTCAAATTTTCACTGATTCATCAGTGAAAAAATATTTTTCACTGTCAAATCAGTCAATTTTCACTGAAATAATCAGTGAAATTTGACTGATTTACAGTAACCTCTTCTTAGCTACTTGAATCAGTCAAATTTCACTGATAATCAGTAGATTTTGACTTATTCAAATTTAGAGAGTATGTTTAAAATTACGGAAAGATGTGTTATATTGAGATTTTTTGGTAGCAAAAATATTAAACTTTCCGAAAGATTGTAGCAAAGATCGGTACAAGTTATTGTTGAAGTTTCATATTTCTTCTACCAAAAATCCTTAATATGACATATTTTTTCGTAAACGATAATTTTTTTTCGCTGTATACCGAAAGTTAGCTAAGTCGGTGTCGTTCTGCGTACAGAAAGTTGATTTTCTCGCACCAATGCGTGAAAATTTTAGGTTTGTTTTAATTTTCAGCACACTTAAAATTTTACCGCACTGGTGCGGGAAAATCAACTTTCCGCACGCAAAACGAAACCGACAAGACTACCTTTCGGTCTACAGCGAAGAAACAAATATTTTAGTTATTTAGTTTTGTAAAACCTTAATAAAGTAATTGCAATCATCGACGTCATGTGGTCCGGTTGGTCCATGGCCTTAAAAAAAGTTTTTTAATTCACATTTTATTCACAGCTTTCTCACCATTTCCCTAAATATGATTTTTTTATTGAATTCTAAACTTCCAGGCTTGGGGTCTTTTTGCATGTTAGGGAGATTTTAAGTAATGTCTTTTTTAAACTCGAATTATTTTATTACTTTTTTTATGTAATATACCAATCGGATTGGAGTTTTAGAAGCGTATTCAGCACAAATATGGCTATCGCCCTTTCATCAATCATGGCGAAAATGTTAATTTTTACCAAGGGTCAATTTATGTAGAAATAATAGTAACAGTAGAATACCCCCTTGAAAAAAAATAAAACTTCCTATAATAATTTTCTAAATCAGAATCCAAATAAAAGGCGTAAATATTTTTTTGTCCGCCGTACACCGAAAGTTAGCCTTGTCGGTATCGTTTTGCGTGCGAAAAGTTGGTTTTCCGCACGAGTGCGGTAAAATTTTAAATGTGCGGAAAAATTAACTTTTCGCACGCAAAAAGAAAATACGCCTTTCCACACTTGATTCGAAATATACTATTACAGTATAGGAATAAAGGTAGGAAAAAGATAAAAAATAACAGAAATATCAGGCTCTGATTAGTATTTATAAGTAATCCTTTACTAGTGAAAAATTAAAGTTAGAATTAGGCAGTCGCAATGGGAGATGCAAAGGTCGCTCAGCTGTGTGGGAAAATTTGGTGAGGTGCATGCAGGACGAGAGGTACAAGGCAGAGTGCAAACGGTACATAAAAAGGGGGAGGAATGCTGCGAGAGTAATCTGATTTGCAGCAACTTTATACGTCACGCTTGGATTAAAATCCAGCCACCGTGCAACACGGATATCGTTACTCGCTAGCCGACCCTCAACCCTTTTGTTTACCCCCTACTGAGCCAAATACCAACCCTTCTCCCTTAAATCTAAACCTCAGGCGCACTTATCATATAATGTTCTTTTGTTTGCTTTGGTAATTAAAAAATGATTTACTTTTTTAAATACAAAGTAATTTCCATTTAAAACCAAAAAAGAAATTTCTTTACTTTTTGACGAAAAAATTAAAATTTTTATTAAAATTATCAATTGTTTATTCTTAAGTTTAAAACGAGGTTTAAAAGTTTTTAAACTTTGATGCTTTTAGCTTCGTATATAATTACAGCTTCGAAAAATTTCAATTTCTTTTATTTTTAAATTAAGCTTGTTGAGCTTAGATTTAATTTTAATTGTGTTTTAATTGAAAAGTGATATTTAAGGCCATATTAAAAATTATATAATCTTTTATTGTAATTTAAATTTCAATAAAATTTTCACTAAATTTTGACAGATAAGAAATTATTTATTATCGCAATTTATGAATTTATGAGTTTTGTTTATGAATAATGAAATTAAGAAACAAACAAGAGGTTAAAATAGGAATTAATTACATATCTGCAATCAGGTATAAAAAAAATGATGCGCGTCACTTATAAATCGATTTGAAAAAAGGCTGAAGACGCACGAAAGTGGATTTTAAAACATCCTTTATTGATTAAAGAGCTTAGTTATTTTGAACATCACTATAAATATTAGATAAATCTTAATGAATTATTAGTTTGAAATGAAAATTGAACATCAATTTGCCCTAATTTATTGACAATATCAGTTATATTTAATGATTTTAATCAAACTAAAAATTACTAATACTCTATTATTATCTCTTATCAAGCTTTCATATTCAGATATTTAATTTTCTTCCAGTCGAATATGATATTTTTAAAGTTATTTAAAAAATTGTCGTATCATATTATTTAAATGAAATATCTTTTCGAAGCAGACACCTTATTTCGCAGTGCATTTATTATTACTTGCATAAATGAGTGAAAATGCATGATATGGATATGACAAGTAGGAGTGCGAGACACGGAATCAAATGCAAATAGTAAAAAAGAATAAGAAAAAAATGTACAATCTAGCGATACATTTTATTTGTTCCCCTGACGCGAAGAAATCTATAATTTACGCGAACGTTATATGTAGCAAGATACAGTTATTTGAAACGCATTGGAGCACTGCATTCTCCAGTTTTATCACTCGAATCATAAAATAAAATGTATTGTAGGAAACGCAAAGAGAGAATTCAACTTAAAAGTACCGGATGTCATATGGTCGTCAGTAGGGGGGTCGGGGACAGAGGCAGGGACAACAAGCACGTTCATACTACGTACAATATTAAAACGCAAATCACGTTGCGCAACGTGTACGCGCGCGGGCCGATTGGAATGTCTTGGCATTAATAAAATATCAAGTATATATTAATAAAGGTTATTATAAGGAGCAAATAGGAATTTAATGTTTATTCGTAAAATGGGCCGAAACAATTCCGGGTTAGAGTTCTGAAATTTTAAAGAATATACTCTCTAAATTTTATTCAGTCAAAATCTACTGATTATCAGTGAAATTTGACTGATTCAATAATCTAAAAAGAGGTTACTGTAAATCAGCCAAATTTCACTGATTATTTCAGTGAAAATTGACTGGTTTGACATTGAGAAATATTTTTTCACTGATGGATGAATCAGTGAAAAGGCAAATCAGTGATTCAATCAGTGAAAATTTGACTGATTCATATTTAGAGTAAGAGAGTATAAAAAGAACTTTAAGGAACTTTAAGAAAAATTTTATCGCAGTCTATTGTCTGATCTGGCCCAGGTCTGGCAATGTCCAGACCGGCAAGTCTGGAAGTTCTGGTCTGGTTCAGATCTGGTGCTGATTAGCATTCCATGACAAAAAGTTTGTATGTGGCGAACGACATTTTTTTTTTTACAAGTTTCGAAAAATTCATAAGTTAGTAACAAGTTTTTAGAAACATTTATTACGCGAACAGAAACAAGTATTTCTTTTTTGCAAATATTGCTACTACTCACTTTTTGATTCCGAAAATTGCGAAGGTTAGGTTCAATTAAAATGGTTTTTTAAGCACAACTTCATTAACTGACCATCAATTAGTGGCTAAGCAGCTGCAAATTAGTGGCTGGCTAGCCGCTGACTAGAATCTGACCAGCCACTGGCTTGAGGCTGAACAACCTATGGCCTGTGGCTAGCCAGCCGCTGACCAGCGGCTGGTCGTACGAGAACGTTACAGTTCTGGTCAGCCCCAGACCAGGCCTTATAGTCAGCGCCAGAACTGGAAACCAGCGAGTCTTGTCTGTCGCTGGCCAGCGCCATGAAACTATTCCACACGAGGAGACCACGTGAACGAATTCCTGTAAAAATTCGTGTAAAATAAGTTTTCTATTTCACAAAATATCTTCCCGAAAATTTGAAAAATATAACAGAAGAAGATAAAGAACGTCTGTTAACTTCGTTAGAATGAAAATTTAATAGATTTTTTTACAGTTTACTGTAATTGGCAATAAGTTTTCCAATTTTTTTCAAAATTCTTACTAAAGAGAAGTTAATGTAGTTCATCCACGAAAATTAGACCTGAGTTAAATATAGATAATTTTTCTTTTAAGAATAACAATATTATTATTGAAGGGCTAATTCGAAAGAGAAAAGACTATATTCCATGAAAAAAATTTGAAATGTAGAAAAATAATGTATTTAGCAAATTTTTATGTTTGGCAAACTTTTTTTCTAATCGCTTCATACCAAATTTTACAAAATGATGCGATTCTAATAAATCACGAATCCTTCTTTCAGGAAAAATAAATTTTTTAATGGCTAGAATTATTAAAAATCAATTTTCCAAAACAAAATTCTTATAAAAAACTTGCTGAATTTCGTAATAATTTATTCATTTTAGAAAATAGGAAACGGTTAAGTTGTAGGGAATCTCTTTTCTGAAAAAATGGTCCGAGATTTATTAGAATCTCATCATTTATTGAAATTTGGTATGAAGCGATAAGAGAAAAAGTTCGGGTAAAAATAAAAATTTTTAAATGCATTATTTTTTTGCATTTCAAATTTTTTTCATGGAAAATAATATTTTCTCTTTCAAATTAGCCCTTCAATAATAATATTTCTATTCTTGAAAGCAAAATTATTTATTTTTGCCTGAGAACTAATTTTTGTGGATGAACTACCTTATAAGAGACATACTCTATTGCTTGTTGTTACGTTTCCCATATTTCCATAGAGATTTTATGTAAATTAAGAAAGTTATCTTATATGAATGAATCAATGAATAATATAGTCACGTGGTCCGATTGATCCATGGCCTTAAGAATTTATTATTTAAAATTTCATCAATAAAGATTAATAATTTGTTTACAGCTGAAGAGCGGTTTACTTATTCAGACATTCTTATAAATAAAGAATGCACATAGAAATAGTATTAGATTAAAAATAAAATAATTTCAGAATTTCAGCACAAAAATTCACGTAGCTTTTTGATATATAAACTCGAGGAACTTTATTGTGGGATTTGTGTATGTTAAGACCATGAAGTACAATATTCAATTCCTACCTTACTGACATGTTCTTATTTTTTAAATTTTACATGGATATGAGTTTACAGACAAAAAAAATGTCGCTAAGGTAGGAATTTTGGTATTTATAACAATCAACCTGATTTGTCCATACTTATAATTTGTAAAATCTTCACATGCTTGATGTTAGTCATATTTCAAACTTTTCCTCATTGACTCATTTGAAAAAATGTTAATTCCTAATTTGTATTCATTTTTTGTTTTCTTGGCATAGCGTCAGTTTCTTTTTATTTCCTTCATTTAAAAATTATCAATGGTAGGTAGAATAAAACGTTAAAAAGAAAGGCAAACGTTTCGGCCACATATGAGGGCCCTCTTCAGTGCCATAAATTAAAAGATTAATTCAAAATTTCTGTAAAAGATTAAAATATAGGAAATAATTAAAACAACGAAAATCATGAAGCTCAAAAACTTATCTTATAACTTGCAAATTAAAATGAAGTAGTCGAGTATGCATATGACGAATTGAAAAGATATTGAGAGTCCACTGTATATAAAGAAAGATGATAACACAAACAAAACTTAGTAATTTGAAATTAAACCGGCCAGGAAAAATTTTGAAAAAATGTCCAAAAAGATTCTTAATAAACAAAAATATGAATCCTGAACCATTTTCAATTCTGAAAACTTTTCTTGAGAACTTTATTACCGGAGACTGTGACCAATCGAGATCTTTAGAAAGAAATAAGAAGAAACTGACCCTATGCCTAAACAATAAAAAAATGAATACAAAATTCTGTAATTTTAGAGTCAATATAATAGTAGATACGTTTTCAAATATGTCTGTTATGATATAAAAAATGGCACATGCAATACTTTTAGTATAAATTAGAATTTTTCATAGCTCTGACCATTTTTAGAACTAATGAAATTTAATAATATTTTATAAATGTGATACTTAATGTCACGAATAAAAAAATAAATTAAAAAAAAGCATATATAGATATGATAATAATTAATATTTCTGTAAAGTTATATCGTGACATGTTTCCGTACATGCTCCTTGTTACATTGACCCACAGTTATAATTCTGTAATATTAAACTAAGCTGACCCCAAGCCAAAATAAATATTACAGAATTTCTGTAAAGCTTTGCTTGAAAATTCAATATGAAATGGACTGCCCGAAAGATGATAAAAAAAAAAGTTCCTTCTAAAAATACACGCTTTCGTCCACTTGTAAGAATCACCATAAACGTCTCGAATTTCTTAACTAGATATAGAACAATAGTCTTCTTCAAGGAGGAAAATAACCTCTCAGGATAGCATTTTTAAAAAAATTGTCAGTCAGCAAAGCCACATGTCCCGGATAGGTTTTTAAACAGTTTCCATCTAGACGGAGAACTAAAGAGCTCGATCGGTAAGAAACTCCGGCAATAAAGTCCCCAAGAAAAATTTTCAAAATTAAAAATGGTTCGGGATCCATATTTTTTGTTATTAAGAATCATTTTAGACATTTTTTCAAAAATTTTCCCACCCGATTTAATTGCAAATTACTATAATTAATTAATCTTTTAATTTATGGCACTGAAGAGAGCCCCCATATGTGACCGAAAAGTTTGCCTTTCTTTTTTACTTTTTTTTTCTATCTACCATTAATAATTTTTAAATGAAGAAAATAAGAAGAAACTGACCCTATGCCAAAACAATAAAAAATGAATACAAATTCTGTAATTTTTAGGTCAATATAATAGTATACGTGTTTTCAAATATGTCACGTTATAATGTTAATTCCTAAATTTCCTATCGAAGAAATCCTAAGTTAGAAACTTCATTTTGTGTAGTTTTAGATTCACAATAAATCCCTGACGAGGGCTCAGAATATAGCCGAAACGTCTGATTGACAAACAGTGTTTCATTTATGATCCTAAAGCCAATCTAATACTGTATATGCAATAAAAAAAAATTTTAATAGAATAAAAAATAATGATTAAGAGATAAAAAATGAATGATTATTTTTACTTACAATACAAATAAAAGGGGTGCACACAAATTTCAGTATAAAGGTAGGTACTCACCTGAAACAGAAAGAAGAACGTAGAGTTAGAACAAGCTGTATTATTTAATTTTAAGGCAACAATTGTTTGATTAAAACGTGAGGATTATATAATTTATGATGCTACTTTTTTAAATTAAAATTACTTACTTAAATGTCAAACAAATAACTATATTTATTCAAAAATAAAATAAATAATTTAAGTTAATCTTGGTATAACAATGTCGAAAGTCTTTTTGTAATAATATGTAAAGTACGTATATCAATTAGGTTATTGATAAAATTAACTTTAAAAACGAGGTTTTTTTAAAATTTCACAATAACGATTAAATCAATAATTAAATTTAGTGAAATTTTAAAATACATTTTTTTGTATTATGGTAGGTTTAAACTTTATTTCAAAAATATAGTGAATTACAGATCGTATCTTACTGGTCGTGATTGAATATTTTGTTGAGCTGTGTCAACGAGACAGGCTCAAGAAGAAAAATAAATAAAATGCAAAATGGGGGAAAACAAATCATCGGAAAAAGTGGATCTCGTCAAACCTATCGAAGTGCGATTAAAATATAAAATGGTTTCGAGGATTCGACGGTTTTACGTGCCATTTCAATTATTGCCCCACGCCACGTACGATTTTTCACAACCAAGTTTTCTACTTTTTTGCCTATCTATACTTTTTTGTTGTTCCATTTGTCCCTCGCAGAAAGAGCGATACCATTTCATCGAGCGGATTAACAGCGTCGATACCGATTTTTATGATCGCCAGTCCAACTCAAAACCACATCTCGACTTGGCCTCTAGTTTATATCAATAAAAGAAAAACGCATTCCTGTCAAATATTAAACTCTCATAGAAATATTTCACTTGTAAATTTTCAATTATTAAGGAGTTAATTCTCCGATATGTCCAAATATTTATTTTTATCTTAACCAAATAATGTTTATTCACAATTTCACCAAACGTGATTTTACCATCACAATTTCCTAACTTCCAGGCATGGAGTCTTTTTACAAATTAGCAAGATTTTCAGTCAAATTTTTCTCAAACTTCGTTTTTTTATGAAAAATATTCTATATTGCTGATTTTTATAACTGTAAATCTCTGAAATAATAAAACTCTGGGATTATTTCAAATTACAAATTTTTTAATGCTTTAGAATTGTATTTAATTAATTTTTAAATAATTTGAAAATTCTTCTAACCAATTGAAATAATTTTATTGTAACAAAATTCAGGAAGGATTTAAAATGATTCAAAAAAGTCAAACAGAATTTAAAGAAAATGCAATTGAATTCGTTATTATAAATGCAACTAAAAACTTACTTCAGTTGTTTTGAATAAGATGTAATTACGTAAAAAAATGCAAGATAATTCAATTGACTTACATTAGAATTAAATTGATTTCTGATGTAATTCAATAGAATGAATGAAAAATGAATCTGCATTCAATTTATCTAAAGTTAAAGAATCGAATTTATTGACTTAATAGAATTTTGAATTTAATCTTACTTATCTGATATTGAAATCAATCAGAAATAATGAAATTTACAAATTCAACTACATTTACGTCAATTGTTTTTTAATTTAGTTTTAAAAAATATAAAAAATTGAATTCTTTATAATTTTCTTAAAAAATACTCCTTTTTGTGGAATTTAAACTTCAGATTGGATTTTCTACAGTTCCTTCCAAATTTACAATTTGGAACTTTTTGATTTGTTTTCTTGATTTCAATCGGTATTTTTCACTAATTTTAATCAGTTTCCGAATAAGCAACTCGGCTCGCTTGAGTTTGCAAGCATCCTCACAAAATACGAATTAGCGAAATTTCGCTAATTAATGAGCTATAAGTATACCACTGATTGCAATCAGCGAAACTTTCAAATCTGAATCAATTTAAATTTGTAATAATTTTAATCTCTGACTGCAATCTTGCTTTTTAATAAGTTAAAAATGATTGATTTTTACTTAATAATTGTTGAAAAAATTTCTGAAATGACTGAATGGGAAGCAAGAAGTCAGTCACTGATTCAAATTATCAAGAATTTTAACTGATTCAGATGGTATATATACACTGATAAATCAGTGATACTTCACCGATGCACAGCTCAGTTATCGATTGGAATTAATACAAAGAACTGGTCGAAATTATGAAGGAACAGTTTCTTAGTTCAGAGAAATATATAAAACAATAAAAAAAGAATTTTATGAAATTATTAATTAGATTTTTTGCAGAAAAAAATTAGTTTCTAGTGGATAGTGAGTGAGTGAAGAAAAAGCACTGATTCTCCAATTGAAGCTCACCCTCCATGCCTCTTACTTGTTTTTCATCTGCAATGTCTCTATGCCTGCGGCATGCAGAGTGTAGTATCCATAAGGGTGGAAAAAAGAGAGGAAAGGGTCGAGGGTAGAGGAGTTGGAGGATTTAAACCCATTTAAATATAACCAATACCAGTGACTTCCACCCTCAACCGTTATAGATGATTTTTATCGTTCATTTGAATAACCAGTAAGCTGCATAACCCCGCTAGAAAGTATGCTTTGATTGCAGAATATACGCGAATTCGTAAAATATATTTATAAGCTTTATACGGGTTGGATTATAATTGTTATACCAAAGTTTAAAAATGAGTTCAACCATCGTAAAAGTGATATTTTATGATCAATTTCAAAATGCTAAGAATAATTCGACAAAAATCGGAAATAATTGAATTTTTTTGAGTTAATTCAGGAGTAAAAATAATTAATAATATTATAAAATGATAAAACTGTAAGTTTAGTATCTGCACATTTTTATCATCATATAATCTATCTTTTTACTGTACTTTATTCAAATAATAATGTCACATAAAAAATCTCTTATACATATATATTTTAGAATATATATGTTAAAATAAAACCAGGATAGCTAATTCTGTAGATTCTGCTAATTCACTGTAAATTTAATAAGTGCAGTTATATAAATTATATAATATAATAATCTGCTTAATGATACTTTAAAAATGTATCAGGTAGATTAATAAACATTTAAAAATTCATTATTTAAAATAAGTGAAAAGGTTAAACCAATTTAATTTTTTTTTGGAAATGCATATAATAATAAATTATGTTTTTATAATATAGGATTAACATATTTTATTCCATAATGCACTTTAAATATTTTTTGATTTTATAAGCGGTATTTTTGAACAGTTAAAAATGTAACGGATACAATGGACTTACAGATTCGAACGTTATTTCTTAATTTTCTGGAAAAAAACTAATCATTTAGTTTTCAAAATAAAATATTTTCCATCGTTCAGTAAACGTTCAGAACTGTAAATACATAAAATTTTACTAACATTACACTTTACCGAAAATTGAAATTAATCCCTCGCACTTCTCTGATTCAGCACTGAGAAAACTGGAGTGTCAACCTAAACATTTGGAGGGTGAAGCAGACTATATTTGAGGTTAAACTATAGGACAGCCTTCTAGATAGTGTAACTTATTACCTGTAAATTGTGAAAATAAGATGGTCAACTTGAATACTTTAGAGGGAAAAGTTGATCATCGCAGAGAGAAAAATAGATTATCGAAGAGGGAAAAATATACTATAATCTACCTCTATGGCTAACCTCAAAACTATTACATTTAAGCTTTCACAATTATTATGTTATTATAGCAAGTGAAATAGGTACTCGCCAATTAGTTGGCAAAAATAACCCTCGTGACACTTTAACACTTAAAGGACGCGAAACCGGCAATGAGGTTAGAGTCCCACGCTGATGATATTGTAGGAAAAATAGGCGAACCCACGTGACTTTACAATTTTGGCGCGTATTTCGCCAATCGACACTCTTTATAGTGATTCTGACACTCTGGTAACAGTTAAGCAGAATATCAAATGAGTGTCTTCCTGACCAAAAATAAAAAATTTTGGAAAGAGTGTTATACTATCTAGAAGTTTAGACTGACTATCTACATTTTGACACTCAAAGTTTGACACTCCAGTTTTCTCAGTGAGGTTTCCAGAAAAAGTGGCAACCCTGAATACTGACATTTCCCTGATTCGCAGCTACTTTACCTGATCAAGTATAATATTATAGAATTGGAATTTATTTTAGAAAGTAAGAGTAGCAAAGTAATTTCTATAAAAAGAAAAATATTCATTTGGAAAATGTGGAATTTGTTTTCTTGAATTCGACCACCCACTATGAATGTGCTTACTTTCTTTGTGCAGACTGCAAAATGATCATATAAATTGTCAATGCGTGTTACTTATCTTACACTTTTTTAAATCCACACATAGGTATATTTATCCATTTTACACTTTTTTTAACCGGAAAGGGGCACGTTACTCCCCGTTGTCCATGATGTATGCGAAAATGGAAATTGCTGTTTTATGCCCTGTGCGGATACCGAAAGGTTCAAGAAAATTTATCGAAATGCGTCATTCCCCTATTCGAATCTAATCAGAAGTCGATTAAAAGCACTTAGCCACGCCTCAGAAAGAAAGAAATGCATTTTGAACAATTCTCTGGTAGAAATACGTTTTTACAGAAAAAAACAAAAAATGTTAATAAAAAACACATTGAAAAGGATTTAAAACAATTCAAATGATAAAACATTAAAATTCAAATTTATTATAGAGAGTTTAATACGATTTTGAAAATCTTTTAAGAGATCTAATCAATTAAAGGTAAAAAATGTAGTGTACCCCAGTCGAATTTTTTGAACCTAGTTATTTAGGGGAAATAAATTAATATTTTAGAATTTTCGATTGACTTAAACATTCTTTAGTTTAAATTTGAGAAATAAGTTATCTTTTAGTTTTTTCTTGATCACGTCTCATGCTTTGTTATTAGTGATTACTTTCAGAAATTTCTATTACAATTTTCTGACTATTTAGTTGTTTTTATAAATTTTTTTCAACAAAAATTATAATCACCTTTGGATATTAATTTGAAGACATTTTTTGAAATTGTATATTCCAATATTTTAAAATAAATTTCAAATTAACTGAATTTAAGAAAAAAAAGATTTTTCATCCAAGCAAGAATTTAAGTTTACCAAAAACACTGTTTTTCTATGCTCTAAGTTTTTTATTTTTGTTAATTATTACAAAACTTTTATAAAAACTTCTAGCTATAAATCAGTTAGTTTAAACAGACTTCTTGAATAATGTTACTTCGAACATTTAGAATTCAGTCACTAATTGAAATTAGTAAAAAACATATGATTGCTCTAAATATGAATTAGTAGAAAACTACAAATCTAAACAATAGAAACTTCTTACACAATTGTTAGGAATATTATTAAATTTCATGTATATTTGTATATAAAATTTAATATCTCTGCATATTATTTGTGAAACAATACACAAGTGTATTAGATTTAATATATTTAGGTATTATATTTAATATATTAAAATTCACAACTCGCATAGATTGATTTTACACACTTATAAAGTGATTTTTGCAATGAATCTTGGATGTAAATAATAAAGTAGATTATTTTATTTCAAATGGATAAAAATTCATTTTTAAATTATTTAAGATATCCAAGTATTTGACAAATTGATTTGCTTCACCTATAAGCATTCAAGGAGGCCAGAACAAAAAAATTAAGTAATATTGATTTTAAATATTATCAACTATTTTCAATCAATTACAAAATATCAAATAATCTAGAAAATATTTTGTCTTGTCGATACCTTGATGCATATCAAAATTCATAATTAAGTATATTAATTATAACGTGACACGTTTGGAAACATGTCTACTATTATATTGACCCAAAATTAAATAATTTTCATTGATTTCTTTTTGTTTTGGCATTGGGTCAGTTTCTTCTTATTTTCTTTATTTAAAATTATCAATGGTAGTTATAAAAAAAATGTAAAAAGGACGTAAAAATGAAAGGCAAACGTTTCGGCCACATATGATGGCCCTCTTCAGTGCCATAAATTAAAAGATTAATTCAAAATTTCTGTAAAAGATTAAAATAGAGGAAATAATACATAAATTTAAAGATTAATTCAAATTTCTGTAAAGATAAAAAACCAGAAAATATTAAAAGTTGTTCCCAAGTTCCGATCCGGGCCCGATCGGATTTTCCACATGTGGCCGCATGGGGGGCACATGGTGTGGCCAGGTCGGAACCACATCGGATTATGATAGACAAGATTATTTTCAAATTTTGTGTTGTGGTTGTGATATTGTAGTGACTACATTGAAATTAAAATGCCAAAAGCAAAAAGTACATGGCGAGTTCGGAAGCACAGAATCGTTGGTGAGATTTCTTATATCCGCATTATAGATCAAGCTAAGTTAATTTACTAGATTCATTACATAAATCCTAACTTAGTAATGAACTAGATTGTTACTTAAAATAATTTTTTATTAACGGTAATTTAAAAAGAAAGAAAATTATAATATTAAGTGTAGAACGTTATTCCAAATTAATTAGTTGAGTTTGAAATTTTTGTCACTGCCTACATTATCGGAGGATCACCAGTCGCATCAGATAGGATACGTTGTCGACAGGTGTCCTCGTAGACAATTTCAAACTCTTATATCGCAAATAATGCAAATAAATTCAATATTTAAAAGAATTTGAAAATCTTTCTGTGGAAAAAATGACGCTTTCGACTGCGCTGGGATTCGAGCCCAGGTCTTGCAATCGAAAGACCTGGGCTCGAATCCCAGCGCAGTCGAAAGCGTCATTTTTTCCACAGAAAGATTTTCAAATTCTTTAAATATTGAATTTATTTGCATTATTTGCGATATAAGAGTTTGAAATTGTCTACGAGGACACCTGTCGACAACGTATCCTATCTGATACGCGACTGGTGATCCTCCGATAATGTAGGCAGTGACAAAAATTTCAAACTCAACTAATTAATTTGAAATCATTTACAGCCGCAAGGCTGAGCCACTAGGCGATATAAGGAGATCTTCCTGTGGAGAAGGAGATGTCGGTAGCAGTTGTTTGTGAGTTGTAGAGCTGACGACCGGCAATCGAAAGACCTGGGCTCGAATCCCAGCGCAGTCGAAAGCGTCATTTTTTCCACAGAAAGATTTTCAAATTCTTTAAGTGTAGAACGTTATTGTGTTTAATTATTTTTTATATCGTATATTCAATTTTCCAAAGTAAATTTTTTAGAAAGAAAATTATTAATAATGTAATTTATTTTTAGATTCAGAAAAAACGAACAATTCTACAGAATACGAAGATAAGTTTGAAGATTATACTGTTTGTATACTTTTGATTACACTGTTGCATCACTAACCTGAATTTATAAAATAAATTTTTTTGAACCAACTATTTATTGTTATTAAACGAAAACCTTTTAAATTTTACTATTTTTAGTAATACAAAATTAGAAGGGGCCATATCTGGGCCAGATCGGGCCCCAATTTTACAGGCCCAGATCTGGCCCCGATCGGGTAGAGCGTTTCATTACTGGTCTGGCGTTAGACAGATTACCCTATCGGGGCCCGATCGGAGCCCCACAAAAATTTGTGCACGGGGGGCCCCCATATGTGGCCGAAACATTTGCCTTTCATTTTTACGTCCTTTTTACATTTTTTCCTTTTAACTACCATTGATAATTTTAAATAAAGAAAATAAGAAGAAACTGACCCAATGCCAAAACAAAAATAAATTAATACAAATTAAGTATATTAAATTTCATATATTGTTACTTTCATATTAAATGTAATAAAGAAAGGTTCAACATTGTACCCATAGCTTTACCAATCACATTTTCCATAATCAGTAACATTCTACTAATTCATAGTAAAATTCTACTAATTTAGTTAAAACGATTTCGCACTTCACCAATTAGTATTTTATTACTAATTCAGATTTAAAGAGATTGAAACAAAGAGAGTATAATTTTAAAATCATTAAAATGGTCTTAAAATTGCATAAGGATCAGCAATTAGTAAATGTACTAGTCGGTTATAAAGATCGAAACTGGAATCCAAATAACAGGTTGAGCTTATCTAAAAGTAGAAATTGTAGAGCATTATTTAACCCCTCCTGTAATTAGATGGCTTTTACTAAAGGGAAGAGTCTTGTGCAACAGAAATCGGTAGCGAAGGGGTTGTTGGGGATAGGGAAATTTCAATTCTAGTAACGAACGTGAAACTTAGTAGAAGGGGTAGTTAGCCGTGTATGTTAGCGTGGAGTAGAGTTCGATTGAACCGGACGCACATTTGCCTTTATGTCGAGTGGCTAGTTCGACCGAGCATATACCTACTTAATACGATAGGTATACGATGCTTCCAATGATCTCATCGTTCCAACGAGATGCAAGCAGGTGCAATGCAACCAGCAATCTCCTTCTACTCCATTCGCTAACTTCCCCTATGCAAATGTGAATTACGAAAAATTTCAAATTATTCATTACATTATTACATTATTACAAAATTTACTTTTAGTCTATAATATCATGGGCCAACAACGTTCATCAATAGTCTATCAATTAATCAAAGTACATAAATCCATATTACTAATGATTTTAGTATTAATTATCAGCAAAATTAATTATTAATACTAATTAGTTGGCAAAAGAACAAATATTAGTGGAAACATATTAGACCAAATTGGAAAGTTATTATCAGGACTACGATGGACCAAGATTGGCAGTTTAGAGTTTAGAAAATATTCCTGAGGTTTTATATAAAAAATGTCTGTTTCATGGAATCCTGGAGAGAAATTTTACTGTGACCTAATTTAGAGCGAGGTTAGTTAGACAATTCTTGTTCAGGATATATAATTCAAAATCAAAAATTTATCTCATCTAAATAAAAATAGTGAGATATTTATCCGGTTCCGATAATTAATTTAACAAAATAGAATTACAATCGGACCATGAGAATTCGCTTAGAAATAATCTACTCTTGGAAACATGACTAGTACCTGGATAGTCTTGTCACACGGAATAAATAAAATTGCACAAATTGCTATTCTTAAGACCGTATGGTAGTCTCTGATGTCACAAATTATATACGAGACCGCTTTATAATTAAAATAATATTTTTTTGTCAGCCGTACACTGAAAGTTAGCCTTGTCGGTGTCGTTTTGCGTGCGGAAAGTTAATATTCCCGCACTATTACTGCACTAGTGCGGGAAAATTAACTTTCCGCACGCAAAACAGCACCGAAAAGGCTAACTTTCAGTGTACAGTGAACAAAAAATATCGTTCGTATCACGTGCGGAACGTAAATACGTTCCGCAAGAACGTTAACGCAAGAACGAGTCGCGACTTGCTCTTGCGTTAAAATACGCTTTTCCGCACTTGATACGTAATATACTACTGACAAATTTTTCGGAGATGACACTAATGCGTTACATTTTTCTGCATTGCTCGCTTCTCCGGAAAATTAGTTAAAATTATTATTTTATTAATAAAGCGATCGTATATAATTAATAATGACAGACTTCACCACACGGCCTTAATTAACAAATGTATCATTTGTATTGAACTATTCAGTGTTTAATTATTTTTTCTAATGGGTCAATGTTGAAATTCCTAATGCCAATAGTGAAGCAAGCAATGCGAATAGTAAAATTTGCAATGTAAATAGTAAAATTTGAAATGTGTGCAAATTGTAATTTTTTCCATGAAGATTTTTCGGATTAGATCTAAAAGAAATTCGCATCATGGAAAGCTGACTAGTTTCTGCACACAGCTAAACCAACTTGACTTTTCAGTAGATTTTACAGAAAGTTCAGTTCAATCAACAGATAATTTATAAGTTTCACTTAGCATCCAGTAAAATCTGCGAAATGTGAAAAAATCCGAGTTTAGTAGATTTTACTAGACGCTAAGTGAAACGTACAGAAAATATTTTGATTGAATTGAACTTCTTGTAAAATCTACTAAAAAGTCATGTTCTAAAAATAAGTACCGAACTTTCTGTAAATTTTACGAATTTTTTTTCCTGCGTATAGGTCTTAAGAGGATGCTGAAGAATTTCTGATGATAAAGCACAATAAAGAGTATCGACTAAAGCCTTAGAGTGGTTCTCCTCTAGAATGGAAGGAGGAAAACAGTGATCTGGGCAAAATAGAGTGACGTGAAGTAGTTAGTAAGCGATAGGACGAGAAATTCTGTATTACTTCGGTTTCTGCTACCACAGTCAAGTATGAGTGGAACGCAAATATCACTTGGTCAGTAATGTCGGGTCAATTTTCTCCCTACGACCCTCGACGGACCCTTCGACGTATAACTTTCAATCCCGGATTTATCGACGCAGACTTACTCAAAATTCTAATCTTTAAAATCGACTATGCAAATTTTAATTTGACTTCATCAAAGCACTGGCCATTTTGCCTGTTCTATATAGGCGCTAGATAGTTAATTTTCAATTTAGGAAACTTTAGAGTAATTTGATGTAGGAATTTGATGGGATCGAGTTAAAAAACTCGATAAATCCTATACACACCCAGAAAACAGTTTCTCTGAATCAAAGAAACATTTTTTTGATATACAGTAAAAAAAAATTTCTTTGAATTAAAAAAAGTTTTGTTAATTCAAAAAAATTATTTACAATGTAAACAAATCTGTTTCTTTGGACCAAAGAAATTTTTTTAAATTAACAAAGCTTTCTTTAATTTAAAAAATTTGTTTTTTGACTGTATATCAAAGAAACTGTTTTCTCAGTGCAGGGCCCAAATTGGAACGTCAGAGAATCCAGAGTCGAGCTAATTCCGTTCTATCAATTTACATGCGAGAAATTTTGCTTATTTCAAGATAATTCTTATTTTGATAACATTAATTTTTTTGTCTCTGTTCCAAACCCCTGGAGGAAATTTTTGTTTTGTAACAAACTAAAATAATTTGAAATTTTCTAATATTGAGATAAATAAACCTCAAAAAAGAAGAAATTCTCTTTTCGAACGTTTTTCTTGTTTAGTGGAAAATATCTCCAAACGGAGAAAAAGAATTTTACGGTCATACGTTCCAATTTTCGTTTATTCAAGTAGTCAAGATGAAATAAACCGACGTTTCGGCACCTCCTTTGGGCCTTTTTCAATGTATAACAATATATTACATTCTATAAAAATATTCAAACAATGTTATACAAACGAGTGTCATTTAATAAAAAGGAAGTCATTAAAATATTTTTTCTACTAGCGGGCCATAAAGTGGACTTTATTGCCCCGTGCGGGGCAAACAAATCCACTTTCTGACCCGCTAGTAGAAAAAAATCGTGTGCAATACGGGAAAAACATTTATTTTACTCGTGTGGTTGCTACCCTCGCTTTGCTCGGGCATCAAACTTCACAGTCACAAATAAATTTTTTTTTTCCCTAGTTGCACAATGTACTAAAAATCTATTACCTTAAAAATCGTAGTTTTTAGGTCTACTCTCTAAATCTGAATCAGTCAAATTTTCACTGAAATGATCAGTGATTTTCCTTTTCACTGATTCATCAGTGAAACAATATTTTTGACTGTTAAATCAGTTAATTTTCACTGATTCATCAGTGAAAAAATATTTTTCACGGTCAAATCAGTCAATTTTCACTGAAATGATCAGTGAAATTTGACTGATTTACAGTAACCTCTTTTTAGCTATTTGAATCAGTAAAATTTCACTTATAATCAGTAGATTTTGACTGATTCAAATTTAGAGAGTAATTGTTGAAAAAATTCTCTTCTCCATTTGCAGATATTTTTCCACTAAACTAAAATAAATTGGAAAAACGCGAAAATTGCAATTTCTATGGAAATTTGTATTTAAATTTTCTATCTTGTTAAAATTTTTAAATTGTGACACTAGTTTGCTATTTTTAACTAAATTACATCAAACTTAAAAAACTTTTACTCATCTATAATTTTTCCAATTTCCGAAAGATGTTTTTTTTACTCGTTTACCCTAAAAAATAGGTCATTGATTAAAATTTAGTCACATTTTGACTGAATTAGAGAGTATGATTTTAAAAATTGTGCCGACTGACATTTTTTAAAATACCAAATATGTATATTCATTGCTAGATATTTTTTTAAATATATATTTATCCACAGTTGAATAAATAAATAATATAATGAATAAAATTTCTCAGAGATGAGGAAAGCGCAAAGACGGTACTTGAAAAGATCGGTGGACTTGGCGGATTAAGCATAGTGAAATAGTATGTCAAGTGTGTTTCCAGAGCTGATCTGTATAATTAGTTTCGCATTGTAATAAGACGTAGTAAAATGCAATCAATTTAAATAGCTATTTTTACCTCACGAGGACACATGTCATTATTTCCTCAAGTATTGACAAGCTACTGCAAGTGGAAATTAATCAAAAGTTTTTGCTCTTTACATATGTTTCATTACCTACGACTTTTGATTTATTTCTTAGTTTTATATATATAAATATAACTCTGCATCTGAGATAATGACTAATAGAATTCTGATTTCGATTGAAATTAATTTAATCTTGGTTTATTTACTCAGGCGTTAGTTTTTCAAGGCCACCTCTAAAATGCCGGAGGTTATGAACGATAATTCGAAATACCCATTGGTAGATATATAAACGCGAATAATGGCATTTTGATATTGGAAAGTGGTGAAATCCAGTTTCGACACTGTTCCCCACGCGACTGTCCATTGTAAACGTGGTGTACACCAGGATGATTACGCTTAATTAGCCAGGGAGTACGGATAATACCAATAATGCCATCGATCCCGTAACGCTAACATTTCCGCGGAGAAGACCTTTATTGCTCGCGCAATGATGATTGGTGGAGGGTGAGACTGTCATCAGAGGCAAGAAGGACCAGATCGTAATCGGAGGAAAGAAACTCGGCACTTTTCAACTCCCGAATAATCCTTTAATTAGATGCCAACCATCAACGACCTCCAATTCCCTCCAACGATTCACACTTAGTTGTACGACACTTGAGGAATTTTCAATTTTATAATTAAAAACTTGTTTCATTTGAACCTGAAACTTATTTAAAAAATATGAAAAATTCTGTGCTTAAAATTGCGTTTCAGTTTTTCGAGGTATTAAATCAATGAGAAATCAGTTAATAGAAAAGATTTCAAATTAATAAGTTGAGTTTGAAATTTCTGCAACTGGCTACATTATTGGCCGAAAACGTTTTTTTTTTCCACAGAAAGATTTCAAATTCTTTAAATTTGAATGGAAAAGATTATTTAATTCCTTTTTCAATTATTGTTATGTTCTTACAAAATGTTGTATTTATAAACAAAATCTGTTATTTTAACAAATAGTTTTTTGAGATGATTTCAAAGACTCAATTCCAGGAATTTAATTAATTGAATTTGACTTGTTTTTTTTTCAGTGACCACGATTATAAATTGATTTTTCTAAATCTGAATTAGTAAAACTTTAACTGAATCGTAATCAGTGATCCATTTTTCGCCATTCTCTAAATCTGAATCAGTCAAATTTCACTGATTATTTCAGTGAAAATTAACTGATTTAACAGTGAAAACTATTTTTAACTGATGTATCAGTGAAATGGTAATTCGCTGATTCCATTACTGAAAATTTCACTGATTCAGATTTAGAGAGTATGCAAGCAGCCATTTTTACTGATGATTAGTCCAAAATAACTGATTTCAAAGCCAAAATTGGGCCACTAATTTCACTGCAATCAAACTTTTATTCAGATTTAGAGAGCAATTTCACTCTGTTAATCTCAATCAGTAGTTTTAGTGAAAAAACGATTGATTGCATAGCCAGAAATAGACCACTGATTTCAATTTAGTCATATTTTGACTGACATAGATTTCGAGAGGAAAGAATGTACACCCAGAAAATAATATAAATGTTCTAAGCAGACCATTTTGTATAATGAACCAAGATTTTTAGTTCAACTGAAATTAAAATAATTGACCAAAAATATTTGTTTGATTCAACCACATCGTAGCAAAAATATCATGTTTGGATGAATTTAAAAAATTCTTCAATTGGTTCAACTAAGCATTCTGTTGACCGTATAAGAACAAAATTCTATAGTTAACATCAACAAAACTGTTGTTGATTCAACCAAATATTTCATTCTTGCACGGAGAAACTTTGTATAGCAATATATGTTTTTTTCATCAATGATAATTCTAAAAAATATTAGGAATCTAGGGAAAGTTGAGGTGTAATGGTAATTATTCCTATCGGACTAGAAATTTTTCGCAGTCAAAATACTAAAGATTAGAAAAATATGAAACTACACTGAGAAAAAAATGTATGCAACAAAACTTTTGTTGTTGTCCTGACAAAACATTTTGTTGTCCTAACGAAACATTTTGTTCAAGTAACCAAAATTTTATTGATATAGCAAAATGTTTTGTTCAGTATTTCACTTCGAAAACTTCTCACTATTAGACGTTTTTCCCTAAACTAAAACGTAGTTCAGTAAAAATTGTAAATTTGAGTTCCTCAGATCTCAGTGTGTTCTTCAAAATCTAAAATGAAATTAATTTTATGGAAATTTGAAATTTCATATTTTGAAAAAACAAGTAAGGCTAGAGATGTGAAATTCCTCGCAAAATTGACATAAAAATTAACAGTAATAAAAAAGAATTCAATGTTGAAATTGAAATATTATGTTTCTACAATTATAGTATTCATTGTGTCGAAAAAGCGCAAAGTCCGAGATTTGTCGACAGATGTTTTTCATATAATATGCGTAATTATTAGTATGCAATGTGTAATAATAAATAATAGCCTGTTTGACTGGTACCTCATTAGAAACTTCTTATATTCATCTTTTATGACTTGGTAACTTTGAGGAACGCATTTTTTCAAACTATAATATTTAAAGAAGCATCGAGTAAGAATTACTTTTATTTTTACATTCTCATCATGGATGAGAAGGTATTGGTTTTATGTGAAAAATGACTTTCGAAATTTTCATCAAATCTTTACGTTTTGAGACCCCCTGAGTCAGAAAAAATGGTTTTTACGAAAGTGTCTGTCTGTCTGTCTGTAGGTCGTGTGCGGCATAACTCTCGATAGAATTATCAGATTGAATTGAGCTTTGGTACACTTTATCGGAGCCGAAAAAGTAAGGACAAGTTCGTTAACCAGCCACATCCAATAAAAATTGAGGGATGGAGCACTACTTTTGTGTTTTTGAAAATAATTTTTTGAAAAAATCAAAAATTGCAATCCTGGTTTTTGATAGTGCTTATAAATCTCTACAAATTATCCTAATAACATTTTTTGATTAAATCAAAATTAGAAATGTTACAGCATATTCAAATTCGAAAAAAGTCAATATCAAAATTCCATTTTCCAGTTAAATTATACGAGATACGAAAAAACGTTATGATACAATATTATTTTCTACATAAAGACCTACAAATTTGAATTATAACATTTTTTCATAAGATGCATATTTTTCTTTATAATTAAAAAAAAAAAATTGAAAATCCAAAATTCAATTTTTTAACAATAATATTGGAAATACCAAAAAAACGTAAGAATACAAAGTTGTTCGTTTCAAAAGGATCTACAAATTTTGTCTGACACAGTTTCTGATAAAACATATATTTTTCGTTTCAATTCCAAAAAATACGAAAAAAATGAAAAAATTCCATTTTTTAGACAAAATATGTGAGATGCAAAAAAAACATTTAGATGGAAAATTGTTTGCCTAAATGAGGTCTACAAATTCTGATAAAGAAATTTCGGGACAGGATGTATATTTTATGTTTTGATTTTTAATATTGAAAAAATTCGATTTTTTTCACCAAAATATGTGAGATACGAAATAAGCGTTGTTCTGCAAAATCGTTTCCTTAAATAAAGTCTACGATTGTTTTTCCTTTTTAGATATGTGGAAGAAAGTAAATTCTTTTAATCATGTAATTTATTAAAAAGTTATACTGAAATGTATACAGAAAATCGAGCGCGAAGCGCGAGTGTCATGATGAGAATGTGTTCCTTAAGGCCGATAGAGCCTTAAGTAAATTGAATTTCCTGTTTCACTTAAATTCAAAAAGAAATTCAGTGACTTTGAGAAAATGTGTAATTCACATCATCTGTAATATTATTATAAAATTGGTTTGAGCTTCAGTATCAAAATATAAGAAATAAACTTAAATGTATGCGAAGAGCACAAGACCGAGCGCGAAGCGCGAGGTCCAGAAAGAACGGAGCGCGAAGCGCGACGATCGAATCGCGCGCCCTAGGCGCGCTCAAACTTGCGAGCGAAGCGAGCTGCGTGCGAAGCGCGCGATGAGAATGTGCCCGCGAAGCGGGCAGATTTTTTTTCTTTATATTCTTTGCCAGCGTTTGCAAAATATTTTATCTACTTTTATAAAATATAAGAAGCAATCATAAAGAAGTATATAATAAGCAACATTTTTAAATTTTCGGTAATCCATTCAAATCTGTAATCCTGATTAAAATAATCTCAATTCTAAAAGACCTAGAAGACTTGAACCCCAAAGAAATTATCTGACATGAGGATTAATTTATTTAGTACTCGAAGTAAAAATCATTATTAATTATTTAATTTTAAGAGTGGACAAGTATCTAACACCAGTAAACCTCTAGTGTAGGAGCATTCTGGGGATTATGTCTCGTGTGGAGAAGTACCGGACGTGAAACTGGCGACACGTCAGCCGCGGAATAATACAACAACTACAATTATGCATGAATCATTAATACAGTGTCACGTACAAAGGGCGCTTTTAACTATTCAAAGGACACTTCCGTACTCCCTTTATTCTCTCAGAGATCCAAGTCTGTTTTGCTTCTTCTCTCTATTATTCACGCAGTATTGACTTCAGCTCTAGAGGTGATTATTACACCAAAGGTAACAGCAGTACGTGTCTATCTGAGAACACAGTTCTATCCAATGTCACCCTTTCATTATACTAGACTTCGATAAATTATAATAAATACCTTATGGTTTGTAACTTCTGATTTCAGTTCGCTATTCCGAAACAGATAATGTCACTCTAAATCTGAATCAGTGAGGTTCTCACTGAATTGAAATCAGGTCTGTGAAGTTAGCACCCATGTATTTGAATAGGACATTCTTATCAATGGCATACGTTTGTCCAAGGTAGGCTCACATTTGTCCATCCATTAGTTTTTTGTCCAGCCTTTGTTCAATTTTTATTAGCAATTTTAAAAAAATTGTTGAGAACCACTGATTGGAAAAATTATCATTTTGAACAAATAAACATTCCAGATCGTTTGTCCAACGTTTGACCACGATTGTCAATACATTACTTTCGTTTGCCTACCCTACAAAATAGAAATATTAAAAAAAAACAATTTTCACCCAAACATAAAAAAAAAATTTTAACACTTTCTACGTAGATGATAGAAAGCAAAGTATGTTAATTAAAAATTACATCTAAATTCTGCAAAAACTATACTGACCAAAAGAGTTACGTTTAAATTTGTTTAAACAATAAGACTCTGCAAACACTTAAGGTAGTTGTTGCGCCAAAAATCAGTCTCTGGAAAAAGAAGTTTTTCTATGATTTCAAGACTGGTAATTATATCATCAGCCGTGTCATATGTAAGGAAAGATACTCTTTTTAATAAAAAAAAATTTTAAAATTATGAAAAATAATATTTTAATAATGTTTTTTGTAATAGTATATTTCCTTATTATCGCTCCATACCAAATTTTCAAAAATGGTGCGATTCTGATAAATCATGAATCATTTTTTTAGGAAAAGGATTCTCTACAACTTTACCGTTTCTGATTTCTGAAAATAAATTCTTTAATGGTTGAAATCATTAAAAAACAATTTTCCAAAACGAAATTTTTATAAAAAAATTGCTGAATTTGATAATAATTGATTCATTTTTAAAAATCGGAAACGGTAAAGTTGTAGAGAATCCTTTTCCTAAAAAAATGATTCATGATTTATCAAAATCGCACCATTTTTGAAAATTTGGTATGGAGCGATAATAAGGAAATATCCTATTACAAAAAACATTATTAAAATATTATTTTTCGTAATTTTTAAATTTTTTTTATTAAAAAGAGTGTCTTTCCTTACATATTACACGGCTGATGATATCATTACCAGTCTTGAAATCATAGAAAAACTTCTTTTCCAGAGACTGATTTTTGGCGCGACAACTACCTTAATACAAGACCAGACCATGCATTTTTTATTTTACATTGTTTTTTGAAGCAGGACAAATAAAACTAGTGGTTTGACAAAACTCTATGCAAAGTGGACAAACGATGTTGACCACTAGAGTTTCAATTTGACGATTTTTTTAAACCGGGCCGATATTTTCCATGTGTGGCCGCAGGGGGGCACATGGTGTGGCCCAGGTTGGAACCACATCGGATTATGATAGACAAGATTATTTTCAAATTTTGTGTTGTGATCGTGATATTGTAGTGACTATATTAATATTAAAATGCCAAAAGCAAAAAGTACATGGCGAGTTCGGAAGCACAGAATCGTTGGTGAGATTTCTTATATCCGCATTACATAAATCCTAACATTGTAATGAACTAGATTATTACTTGAAATATTTTTTTATTAACAGTAATTTGAAAAGAAAATTATAATTTTAAGTGTAGAACGTTATTATGTTTCATTATTTTTTATAACGTATATTCAATTTTGCAAAGTGAATTTTTTAGAAAGAAAATGATTAATAATGTAATTTATTTTTAGATTCAGAAGAATCGAATAGTTTTACAGACTACGAAGATGGGTTTAAAGATTATACTGTTATTAAACGAAAATCCTTTAAATTTTACTATTTATAGGAATACACAATTAGAAGGGACCATATCGCGAACAGGTCGGGCCCCCATTTTACAGGCCCAGATCTGGGCCCGATCGGGTAGGGCGTTTCATTAGTGGTCTGGCGCTAGACAAATTAACCTATCGGGGCCACATTTTTCCCGATCGGGGCCCGATCAGCGCCCCACCAAAATTTCTGCACGGGATATGACCCTTTTTGCATATACACCGAGACCATACAATTTATTTTTTACTTAACTTTGTTTTTTAAGCAGGACAAATAAATATTATTACGGCTAAGCAATCAGTGATTTTTCACTGAAAAACAATGAAAAGTCACTGATTGCTTAGCCGTAAATGGGTCACTGAAAAAAACCACTGTTTCGAATGTTATAAGCCTTCTACATAGAATCAGTGAAATTTAACTGATATCAGTAGAGAAATTCACTCGTTGACCAGCGGATTTAAATAAAGGCTAGTATATTTCTCTGATTAACTAGTGAGTTTCCCTGGTGGAATCAGGTAAATTCTACTGATTTCTATGTAGAAGACTTATATCATTCGAAACAGTGGTTTTTCACTCTCAATCGGTGAGTTTTTACTGATTCAGATTTAGAGTGAAATTAATTTAAACGAAATTAATTTTCATGAGTTACATCAAATAATTATAGATTCAATTTTCATTACCTTTAATCTCTGGATCTGAATTAATCAGATTTTGCTCGAATTCAAATGAGTGACTTATTTTTTATATGAACTTCATATCGGAAAATGGATCACTGATAATAATTCAGTCAAGTTTTGATTAATTCAGATATTGAGATAAATTAACAAAAATCCAGAAAGTTTTCTTAAAACTACAAGAAAGTAAGAGAATTTTCAGTTACCCGACACGTAAAATTTTGTCTCTTATAAGTTTAAAAATTTTCATATTTCTCAATTCTATGAGGCATGCAACTGATTAAAACTTCTCACATAATTCAGTTGAATAAAGGCAAAAATTCCTGAATGTAAATAAAATAACAAAAGGCGAATATTTTTAGGAATATTTTACTGAAAAAAAATCCATAAGAAAATGATCAAGAGAAAGATTAAACATAAAATTTCATCTTATAAAATTGATTTTAATTGCGATATCGGAAATTATGGAAAAATGTATATTTCTAGATGATGTCACTGTTGACGTTAAATAACGCTTCTATTTATAAGACTAGAAAGTTACGAGTTTAAAAAAATCAAGAAGCCCTGCTAGAAAATGTTCTTTATAATTTCTAAAGGGTGAATAAAGAGCTATTAAAAATGAAATTATTTTCAAAATAATATTAACTCCTTGTGTAAAACTGAATTCAACTTTTATGAAGTCCATTAAGTTAATTATTCCACTAACGAGCGACTATCAATTAATTACACACAATAGCTTTAATTGACACGATAAATTTACAACGTTTACAAAGTAAGTATGCGATGTACCAAAGTTACTGCTACTAATATTATCGAATATCTACAGTGATGGCATTGTTTACAATATTATATATTTCACTTACCATATTGCAATAAAAATATTTGATTCAAACAAAAACATTAAAAAAATATAAATCTTTGATTCATCTTTTAACAATTATCTATTCATTTATACTTTCGTGTCAAAAGATGTTATTTTACTTCTTTTGACGTTCGGGATTTCAATAAATTAAAATTTTGGAATCTTCCCATTCTGACGCACTTTACATGAGTAGCGAAATCAGTTAGCGTACTAATCATGTAAAATTGGTGGTCATCCCGGTTCGAATCCTGGCTCTAGCAAATTTTTTTTATTTGTCAATTACTTGTATTATTTGAAAGAGTTGCAAAAATTTGAAATTTTTATTAATTTATTCACATTCTATAGCAATATAATAGGAAAAAAAGGATTGTATTTAATCTAAAAGAGTAAAATATTGAGCTAATTCTAATTTATTCAGAGAAATTTGATCTGACTTATTTTAAGCCTATCTACCGTAAATCAGATACTTTAGATTTTCGAAATATATTAGAATGTTTAATCAGTATAATCGACTTTTAAATTAGTCAAGTGTTTAATCTGACTGTTTAAATGAATGAAAAAAAAAGCATTTTTAATCGCAATGAAGGTTATAAGAAGAATTTAAGTAATCAAAGAAGAGAAACAAACAAATATAATTTTATATCAAGGTCATATGGATCAACTCGACTACGCGACTAAATTATATATTCATTTATTCCTGTAAGATAGAATTTTTCATCCACAATATGTCTTTTCAAACATTTAGGAACACAATAACAAGATAATGGAAAACGTCCTTTAACTTATTTTTTGTACAAATTTTCAAAACAAGTTTTTCAGGGGAAATATTACCAGAAAAATTATCGAAAATTACAATTAATTGTAAAATTGTTCACTAAAACAAAGTTAACACGTTCTTCATTGTTTTCTGTTAAGTTTTCAAATTTTCGATAAGATATTTCGTAACTTAAAATAGTTATTTTAGAAGAATTTGTTCACGCAGTCCTGTTTATCCATAGGAATCTTAAATTCGCCTAAAATTCTTTGAAAAAATAATAATTCCATCTTTTACTTAATTAATCAATACAAAGATCTTAATAATTTTAAAATTAAATATACCACCTCAGCATTTGAAAACCATGGACCAGATGGATCACATGACCAAAGAAAAGTAATTCGCATTTCTGTAATTTACTTTGGAATTAATAATTATGTTTTTGCGAAAACTTTTGGACTTGATGAAGGAAATGTAAATGAAGACAGATTATTTTATTCGTGGAATTAGATAATTTAAACGGTTAACTACTATAATATTGACCAAATACAATATTATTTTATAAACAAAGTACAGAAATATAAAATACTATAAATCTGCATCTAAATTCCGTCAATATATAGAGGTATAGTCTGAAATGAATTTTGTGACAAAATATGATAAAGGGAGCAAATATATGTATCAATACTGGGGGTGTGAGGCAGAAATGTAGATTTCTAAACGAGCAAAATGCATTCTATAAATTCCAGGATTATATTGTCATGAAAACAATTTTGCTGGTGGTCATGCAATTGTCCCTTCCTACATGACCCTTTACTCTCACGTTACAGATCGATGTTCCTTTCTGATTTGATCGTGTGTTGATTGTGGGGTATCATTCTTTCGTATGTTTCTCGTTGACGACATCATTCGCCATCCAAAGCAAACTATTTCACAGTATCGCTCATAAAATCCAATCAAGCGTGATTCGCGGCCAATAACAGTCAATATGTTGATAAAAATTGTTCAAATCAATTATATCGCTAAAAAAAAATTAGACTTGAATTTTATATACACTACCGGTCAAAATTGTGGGACCACCTGTTTTTCAATGATTGCTTAAATTATCTTAAATTTTGAAGGAGGTATTGCAAATAATTTTTATTTTTTTCTTAAATTTTAAATAACTTTCGAAATAATCAAAATTTTTCAATGTTCTTGGGCTTATTTTAAAGATAATATTCTTCAAAAACGCATTAAATTGTCATCATAATTGCATAATTTTTTTCTTCCATAATGCAAAGAGTTAAAATTGTAATAAAAAAGAAGGGAAAATTCGAAAACATTTAATCTGTAGGAAAATCGTGATACAATTTATATAAATATATATTTTAAGAGAATTCTATAGAAAATTCATGATTATATGTTTTATATAACTTATAAAAAAAATTGTAGTTCTGATTGTCTATTGTTATGATTGTTTATATATTGTGAGTCAAAGTTTTCTCTGCACCCAGAAAACAGTTTCTTTGAATCAAAGAAACATTTATTTGATATACGGTCAAAGAAAACATTTCTTTGAATTAAAAATAAGTTTGTTGATTCAAAAACATTTTCATTAATGTAAACATATCTATTTCTTTAGATCAAAGAAATTTTTTTTAAATTAATAAAACTTTCTTTGACCGTATATCAAAAAAATGTTTCTTTGATTCAAAGAAACTGTTTTCTCAGTGTGCATATATTAATTAAAGTAAATTTGAGCTTATAATGTATTTAATTCAAGGGGGGAAATCCATGTAAAAATTTCAAAAAATCGATTTTTTTTGTAAACAGCAACAGATTGAAGAAGATCAGTTTTTTGAAGACTCAGGACGACTATTGTACACTCAGAAAAAATATTTGATTGAATCAAAAAAATTATTTGTTTGAAACACATTTTTTGATCTAAAGAAAAGTTTTGTTTTAATGAAACAAAATTTGTTTGAT
The DNA here is from genome assembly GCA_030998225.1 of Diplolepis rosae. Lineage (NCBI taxonomy): Eukaryota > Metazoa > Arthropoda > Insecta > Hymenoptera > Diplolepididae > Diplolepis > Diplolepis rosae. The sequence continues at coordinate 11,078,593 of JAPYXD010000701.1, forward strand.
TCAAACAAAATATCTTTGAACCAAATAAATATTTGTTCGAATCGAATAAATTTCTGCCTTAAATTAACCAAATAATATCTTTGACCATATATCAATGCATTAATTTCTTTGTTTTGAAGAAAAATTAATTTGATTCAAACAAATATTTATTTGGTTCAAAGATATTTTGTTTAAATCAAACAAATATAATTCCATTTGAACAAATCATTTCTTTAAATCAAAGAAAGTCGCTCAAAAAAATCATTTTCTTTGATTCAATCAAATCTTTTTTCTGAGTGTATGGACCTGAGATTGCAGATTAATCGGTAAGTAACTAAAACTGGTCGTTATACTGTACTAATTTTAGTGTTATAGGTTTATCCTTCCCGTTAATATGTTATAAAAATAAAGAAATTTAATTTTTTTGTTTCAGATCAATGGTTAACGTGTGATAAATAGAGCCTTTTTGGACCTCACGCCGAAGACGACAGACGAAAAATTATCCTAAGCCGCCATTTTGGAAGGAAAAAAAATTTTTTTTTATACTTTAGAAAGGTTAAATAAAATTATGTTAAAAATTTAAAACAATAAAATTATTTTATCACCTTCAGAAACATTTTTAAAATATGACTGATTTTGAGGCATTTACATGGACTTCCCCCCTTAAATCTAAGATACTTTATTCTGAATTTCAATTTCACAATATATTTGAACTTGAGAAAGTATAAGATCCTAAAAGTATATTAAAACTAAGAACACTTATAACAGTCTACCTAATTCTTTTGTTGACTAGAGTCAAACCGAAATTAGAAAATGTTATCAATGAATGGAGCAGAATATTGTGCAACTAGGGAAAAAAAAGTTTATATACTGTTCCATTCATTGATAACATTTCCTAATTTTGATTTTTTTCTACTGGGGGATCAAAAACGGATTTTTCTACAAGCAGGTCATAAAGTATGATTTATTTCCCCCTGGGGGACAAAAAAATTGTGTGCAACACGGGAAAAACACTTATTTCCCCTAATTGCACAACACACTATTTTTTTCCCCGCAGAGGGTAATAAAATCCACTTTATGACCCACTAGTAAAAAAAAATCAGATTTTTTCATCATCTTAGGAAACATGACCTTTTCCTAATAATTCTGATTTACTCTTTAAGATAGTACTACTTGCTATCGAATTTTTTTACGTCTAGTAAAACACTCTCCCACTTCAACATCTTATGTTTTTTTATATATTGAAATCATATCATTAAGTAAACTTTGTTTGAATAAACGAACCGAATATATTTTTATTATATAAATATATCTTTTATTATGTTTCCCAAATTTTCTGAAAGATATTTTGCAAACTGAAAAAATATTTTGCAGAAATGAGTTAAAGAATAATTTAGTCACGTTGGTTTATTTTTTCTTATGTAAATCTGATCATAAACTAATAAAATTGTTATTAATTTAAATACACTGAAAATATACAAGAAGTGCATTAAAAATAATACTTTTGTAAATTATACAGAAATAATATTTATGTCTCTTCTTGTCTGACTATGTTTAAACAAGTAAGCTAGGAACTATCCAGAACTGTAACGCTTTTGTCAAGTTCAACGCTAGACGTGCTGGTTTTTTAAAATAAAGGACAAAGTTTGTAAAGCTAAACTAGATATCGTTATGGTATTGTTGTATTGGCATTGGGTCATTTCCTTTCTATTAAAAATCAATAATGAAGGAAAAATATTCTAAGGATAAAAAGAGAGGAAACATATTATCGAGATAAAATATCGATAAATAAATATATATAAATATTATCAAGATAAAATATCTCGATAATATGTTTCCTGCCTTTTTATCCCTATAATATTTTTCCTTAATTATTGATTTTTAATAAAAAGGAACTGACCCAATGCCAATACAAAAATACCATAACGAATTAAATTTTGGGTCAATATAAAGACTAAAGACATGAATGCAAACATGTCACTAAATACCTAAACTAGAAAGTTCGATTAGCCTCGCGACGAAAAAGCACAGGGTTCGAAAAGTAAAACGGGAATATCGTCATCCCCACCAGATTATAATGAAAATTTCTATACAGGAAATGATTCAGTTGAATTAAATAAATGTTACATTATTAATAGTATGCCAGGTTCACAAATGACGGATTATAATTTTTTAAATAATTATTATTTATTTATTCAGAGTTATTACCGCGCAGTTCTGAGACGTAGGTACAGAGGCCACCTTAATTCAAAACAATGTTGTTGAAATTATTCTTAAAGAAAAATATTTGCAAAGACTTCCGAAATTATAAATTAAATTTAAATTAAATCATACCTGGCGATAAAGGTGTATTGTGTGTAGATTTCGCGTTATTTACTACCAAGCGATAACGCGGCGATTGTCTAGGATGATGGCGCAAATTATACCAGTCACACCTAATTGGTAGTGACTACAGGGTCGTGTATGAAACACTCGGGTATTATGTACGTGGGTAATATGCGCATTCAAAGAATAGGCGAGCCACGTCGAATCATTTGATCCGAGAAATCAAAAAGGTCTGGCTAATATTTGAAAAAAAATGCTTCAACAGCCATTAAACCTCTATTACAGAACGATTAGGACTCCCATAACCAATCATAAGAAATAAAATTCTCCTTCTTTCACTTTCAAATGTCAAAACATTTCCGGTTTTCGAATTAACAGAAATGTCAAATTCATAACGACATTCATTTCTAGGAGATACCAATTCTCGTATAATTCGGTAGTTAATTATTACATAATTTTTAAACTGTGAAATCGTATTGGATATATTTGAAATTTGCATATTACTGCTAAAATATGTTAATGTAGGAGAAAATTACGAAGTTTATTTTAATAAGTTCATTTAAAAGTTATTTAAATCAGACTTATTTTCTCAAATAATTATTATATTGGATTGTTTAGGTAATTTAGTTAGGGCGTGGCTAAATTTGTAAGATTAAATCATAAAGGCGCTAGATAGATTTATTACATAGTAGTTATGTAGAAACGGAGTAGAAATTTGTCAAAGTCTTCTTAGAGCAATTCAAATTTGATCGACTTTAATCAATTATGATGATAGTATTAAGTGATTTTGAAAATGTTTAAGGTTTTTTTAATTTGATTCAGGTTCCTGATTTTGCTTGGGATATCAAGTACAATATTAGATTTGTTGTAACAACATTTTTCATTAAAAGTGTTGTAAAAGTAATATTTGACATTCACAGATTTTAAAATTTTAAAGTTTTTAGTTAAAAAATTAATAAAAGATAAAATGACGAATATAATTTAACAAACAATAATTCTATTTTTAAATACAAGTATTAAAAAATAATATAAATTATATTTCTCCGAAATGCAAATAATTAGCATTTTATGTATAAAATCTATAAAAAATCAGAACACTTTAAAATTAAAATCCACTATTTTGCAAAAAAATGAATTTTTGAATGACAGCGCTAATGTTTAAATTTCTCAATGATGTTAATTTGCTTGTTCCGAAATTAAAACGGTTTGCATATCGTGTGTCCACCAGGAAATGAAATTATAAAAAAAAAATTTCCAGTTTAGCAACAGAAGTCGAAAAATAATATTAGATTTAAAAAAAAATGATTTATCCTATTTAGAAAATGTTTTTGGAAATTCTTAATTCTGCTTTGTTGCAACCCTCCATTTCAAGCGTGAATTTGAAAAGGTGGCGCATGAATATTCTCCAAATTCTATATTTCCTAAAATTGATTTTACCGAAATTCATGTAACCGAATTACCATTTTTTTCAATTTTTATAATTTTTGATTCATCACGAAAGCTAATGTTTATATTTCCAAATAAATATTTCTGGAATTATTGTTCAACATAATTTGTATACCACCAAATCATTATTCAACCTAATTTTTATTTTTCCGAATTACTATTTATCATAATTTTAATATTTCCGCATCACTATTTTACTTGAATCTCACTTCACCGAATTGACACGTTACAAACAAACCATTTGACTTAAGGTAGTTGATCCACAAAAATTAGACCTCAGGAAAAAATAGATAATTTTGCTTTCAAGAATAGCAATATTATTATTGAAGGGCTATTTTGGAAGAGAAAAGTTTAATTTCCATGAAAGAAATTTGAAATACAGAAAAATAATTTTATTAATAAATTTTACTTTTGCCTCAACTTTTTTTCTTATCGCTTCTTACCAAATTTTTAAAAATTATGCGATTTTAATAAATTACAAACCAGTTTTTCAAAAAAAAGATTCCCTACAACTTAACCATGTCCGATTTTCGAAAATGAATAAATTATTATCAAATTCAGCAATTTGTTTATAAAAATTTCGTTTTGGAAAATGTTTTTCTAATGGTTTCAGCCATTAAAGAATTTATTTTCAAAAATTAGAAACGGTGAAGTTGCACGGAAAAAATAAGTACTGGGAAATTTACTTGACAGTCCTCGACTTTTGGACAGGACAAATTTTTCCGAAGATCCTATATACTTTTTATTAAGAAGCTTAGAACTTCATCGAAAAAAAGAAATAATGTCCTAGATTAATTCAAGCACAGTCAATGAGTGAAATTCTTTCAAATTTTATTGTATAGTTTTTGAAAAAATTATAGAAAGGCAAATAATACTTCTTCTAAAGAGTGCTTCACGTTTTAAAAGAGTTTGGATAGAATAATTTGATTAGGAAGAGATGAATACCTGCTATACAAATCAAAGAAAAATTTTTGGACAGCGTTTGAAAGTCTTGTGAAATTTTTAGTGGTACGATTCGCAGTTGTCAATGTCAGTTTTTTAGATACGCAAAATTTTTATTACTTTGTAAATTGACATAAACTTCAGAAATTATGAAATTCTTATATTCGATATTTTAGAATTCAGTAACTAATTTATTAAAAGTCTCTTTATCTAAAAACTTTTCTTAGCCTTATATAAAATTGATGGCGAAACAAGGCGCAGCAATTTATTACACGGCCCTGCATTTTCAAAGGATAAAATGTACCCAACACTTTTGGAGAAGTATCGCAAGTGCTTCGGTAGCCGTGCGGTTTAATTTATAAGGTTAGACTGCGTTATACATGTAGGTTAGGTAAAAGTTAAGGTTCGAATCCTATCAGCGTAATATTAATTTCAACAGCGGTAATATAATTTGTAATAAAAATCAATAAAATAGTATATAAAAAAAAGACAGCTTGCGAAAATAATTTTTGTTTCTTATTGCCTTTGATAGTCCATAAAAATTTCACTGACTGGCTTTGAAGTTTTCATGCACGAGTGCTGTGCGAGCTCTATCTGCCTATATTCAGAATTTTATATTAATTCGTAAAAATATCCAATCTTTGAACTTTATTTTCTCAAATGATTCATAGACATTATACATTTTGCGTACTCAGAATTTTCACGGCCTTTCTACTGAATATACTTTTTAAAAGTTCTATACTTTTTCCAGGATTATTGATCTAATTGTACAAGAACGGTACTTCTAGTTTTAAGTAACTTTTGAACGTATCTGAAAGTCGAGCACTCTGTCATGTAAATTTCCCAGTACTTATTTTTTCCGTGTGTGAGAAATCTTTTCTCTGAAAAAATGATTCATGATTTATTAGAATCGCATAATTATTTAAAATTTGGTAAGAAGCGATAAGAAAGAAAGGTTGGGTCAAGAATAAAATTTATTAATAAAATTATTTTTCTGTCTTTTAAATTCTTTCCTGTAAAATAATCTTTTCTCTTTCAAAATAGCCCTTCAATAATAATATTGCTACTCTTGAAAGCAAAATTATCTATTTTTGTCCTAGGTCTAATTTTCGTGGATGAAAACTACCTTGAAAGACATACCGGTGAAAAATAACGGCGCCAAAGTCAAATCCACCCAATCAGAATTTATAATAATTTAAATCAAAAGTTTCATTTGGCTAAATTAAATTCTCCCGTCATTATTTTTTATCCAGATGTGGTTTAGGTACACGGAGAAACCCAAGTTTACAACTTTTGTTAAATTAGATTTCAATTTACGGAAAAACGTGTAATAGTGAGAATTTTTCGCAGTGAAATACTGAATTTTAGATGAACTATATTATAATTTTCTATAGATTGTATCAAATATTACTATAACCTATAGTAAAGTTTCATATATTGTAATTTTTCGAATCTTTAGTAATTTGACTGCGAAAAATTTCCATTCCCCTAGGAATAATTACCATCGCACCTCGATTTTCCCTAAATTCCTAATACTTTTTAGAATTATCATTATAACATAAAACATATCTTGCTATAAAAAGTTTCTCCCTGTAAAATTATTTTTCTGTAACATAACTATTCGATGAAATGGGAATCAGGAGAAATAGTAATTCGGAAATATAAAAACTAGAGAAATTAGTAATTCGTTTACATGAATCGGTAAAATATATTTTAAGAAATATAGAATTTCGGGAATATTCATGCACCTCTTTGAAAAGTACGAAAATATTCTAGGCCCAAGGACAACGATTCCATAAAAGCAGCAATTTCACCTTATCATTCAGCCCAATATTTAGAAATTTACACACAAGCCTGCCATCATCAAATCGATGGACTTTTATGAACGTTCTGTCAAGCTGACACATAAAAAGGGTGACAAAGAGGAAAGAAAATGAGAAAAGTCGGAAGAGCCCTTAGTTTACCGTGAAACAAGGCCAGAATCGATAACGCCCGGAGTCATTCGACAGTCATCGAGCCACATTTTAACTTTGCTATTCCTATCATCGTCATTTGTATCCATTCATATGCATATATATCACAAATCTATGATACGTAGGTGGTTAGAGAGGAGAGAGAAATAGAGGGCTATCTCATATACCCCTTCCCTCTTTTTTTCCTACGTCACCAGGATGCATGCACGGTCATGTATAACAATGACAAACCGTGAAACAATGCCGGGCGCCACTGGAAAAATTCCAAAAAACGCGAATAATAAAAATGAGAGCTTGCGTAGCTTCTGTCTCGTTGGTGGTGGTGCCAGTGGTGGCAGCGGCGAAACAAAAAAGAAAAAAATCCAGTGGGTCGGGGGTGGATCCCGAACGCAACGAAGGGGGTAAAAAGTGTAAAGGGGTGGGGGAAGGGTTGTGAAGGCAGGTTGGAAAAAAGTGTAAAGCCTCGGCGCGCGCGGCGCTTCGTTGAGGACAATACGCGGCAATGAATGCCTATTATATTTATCTGTAACAGGCGTTCCATAAAGCAAATAACACAGAAGTGTAACGAGAAAAAAATCGAGCTTTTTTTTGCGAACGCGACAGAGGCTTGTGGATTTCATCCTTCCCCTCCGCCATCACCGTACTCCTCGTCCATTTTTTTTTCACTGTCAAAATAAAAAGAGGAAAATTTTTTTTTTTTCAAATTCTCGATATTTTGTAAAGCGACAACTGTGAATTCTAAAAATATTGTTAGATATTTGATACAAGAGGCGTTTCCGAGTTTGATAAAAATTACATACACGTAAAATAGATTTTATAATACATTATACTTGTTATTTTGCAATTTTTTAAAGATGATGTTGATAAGGTAGAGAAAAATAAGATTTAATTAGATTGAGTATGATATTTAATAAAATAATTCTGCTATGTTTATGCTCGACTTTGTTTTTATTCTGTTTGTTAAAGATTAAGCGTGTAGGTAGTTCTTGCGTGATATATGCGTGACACGTATTACGCGTTGTAGGCACACGTAAACGTGCTTGCAGAATATCGCCCCCGCATTATTGATATACGTGCAACTTATCACAATCACAAATAATATTTAAATTAAAAGATAATCAAAATGTCGAATTTACATTATATTTTTGGCGGTTTTCTTTATTAAACTTCTATTACATGTATATTAAATTTTTAATAATTTTATCTTGAAAAATACTAATTTTTATTTGAATTTTAACCCTTACTTGCCACTTAGGGGTCCAGAGGACCCCAGGCCTTTTTCGAGAGTACAAGTACCTTTTAGGCTAGATAGGATTATGCTGGTTTTTTTTTACACGAAATTTCAGCTTTCATTTTTCAGAATAAATATACTTTCTTAAGAAGCCACTAAACTACTATTTTTTTCTTGTAGAGATACATCAGTAGAAGCCTCAACTAAAATTTTAGCCCCTAATATCGCGAAAAAAAAAAATTATGAGTTTTTTCGTAAAAACGGTCATTTTTTTTTTACTCATGCATTTTTTTTAGCATACTTAAATTTAATTTTTGGCTATGTAACCTACACGGTCCTTTAGAGTAAGTTTTTAAGAAGTTCTAAAAAAATTTTCAAGTCAAAATAATCAAGTTTTTTTTTTTATAACGACTTTTTTCGCTGGGGTCTTAAGGACCTCTGTCTGGCAAGGATGTGATTCCACAGTCACCCTTGTAATTTTCAAGAAATCGATTTTTTAGTTCTCACAGGGTAAACACATCATTTCATTAAAAGTAGTTTCAATAAGTAATTCCGAAAAATGACAAAAATACCACTGATGTTCCGCAGATTGTCGCTCTAAACTGCCAAGTTGATTGCCAAACTTTGAATATGATTTTCTCAAAATTCTGATTTTTGAAACGGTAACCTTCATTACTCGAACATGGCTATAACGATTTCGCTCAAAATATTCGTGGTAATATTTAAAAACATTATCTACGTCACAAAAAGAGAATTCGAAAATTTTTTAGTTTTTAAATCCAACTTCATTTTTTTTTAAAGATTTTTTGATAAACAGGTACAGTGAATACCAGTTACGAAAAAGGTCTTTTTTCTGAATTTAAGGTAACGAGACCATCAAATTAATAGAAAATATAGTTGATTTGACTAATTTCTTCCTTCATTTTACTAGTTTTTTAAAGCTAATTCTACTATAATTTAACTAATGAACCAAGTTTTTTTTCAGTGTAGTTTCGAAATTCGGATTTGATATAAATGATTGGCTTTTTCAAAACTTCCAATTGGGTTTTGATGATGAAGAATACAAAATGTAATTATTTCAACAATAGCGCAGAAATGTAATTATGAAATATTTTAACTTCACATTGTCAGGATACAAAATTCGGAAAATTTAAACTAGAATTTATCTAAATTCATAAATTGAATTTTAAATGCATATCTGTCATGAATCAATTAGAAAAAAGACCAGATTTATCAGATAATAAAAAATGATTATAGTAAATCCCACGGTATTGAATTTTAATCTATATTTTATGTTCGTTGGTGTATACACAAAAGGTAGTGATACATTCTGGAGTTTCAAAGTTACATGTGTTCCGTACTTAGAAGGGCGATTAAACTTTCATAAAACAAAGTAATCGATCCCGTGTAAACTGTCAAGAAGCTTTGAGCCATCGCTATTGATTGCACTCGCGTGCAAATCTAATTTAATCCTAGTCAGAACAAAATGTTAATGTGCAGAAAACGCATATCATATTTCATGTTAATTGAGGAAGAAGAGTGAGATATTATCAAGAGAAATGATTATTTTTTGCTTAATACGGTCGCGGAATTTCGCAATTACATGCGAATTAATTCCCCCTTTCCACGCCACGTGTCATTTCCGTCAGTGCAATATTTTCTGACGCATTCGAAACAGTTTCTCTAATCGAGCGCATATTTTACTTTCCCTGAGCGTCGAGTTAATTTTTCCTCTCGAAGACGCTGTTTATAACGAGGGCGTGAGTGCAAAAGAAACGAAAGAGGAAAGAAAAAAAATATCTCGGATTCGTGTGTTGGGGTTCAATGGAGTCGAGGGTGAGAGTTTCGTTTGAGCTCAAAGTGCTTTGGCTGCGATTTTGCGCCCTTTGGTCGCGGCATTTCGCGAGAATTCGCAATCGGATAAAGAGGAATGGGAAACGGGGGAAAATACTCTGGATGGAATGACAGAGCGAATAAAGAGCGTGAGGGAGATGAAGTGTTGCAGAAAACTTATTAGAGAGAGAGAGAAAGAAAGAGAGATAGAGAGAGGAAGAGAGAGGGCCGAATGAGGCAGAAGTGTGTGCCAAAAACTATAACCTGTTGCATACGGCCACAGAAACACCGAAAAACGCCCCTAGGTTTTCGAACGTACCCTTATTGACAGCCCGATGTCACGAAATGTTACCACTAGAAAGGATATATTTTTCTCAAGTGACACATTAACTGTTTCGTATTCTTTTCCTAAACAAATCAGAGTAGCATGTGAAAAATACAATCAGAGAACATTTTCTTTGACTTGAGAAAATTCTTTGAACAGAACTTTTTTTTTTTTATTTGGTGGCATTTTCTTTAATGTGAAGAAAAAAGTTTATTTCTATTAAGTAAAATTTTTCAAAAAACAAAAAGAAAATCAAATAAAATTTCTTAGAATAAAAATAAAGTTTTTTTCAATATAAAGAAATTCTTTTTTTAATTGAACTAGGAGTTTTTTAGATAAATAGAAATATTTGTATTTAATATCATTTCTCAAGATAAAAAAAAATATTTCTTATTCAAAGAATTTTTTGAGCGTATATGGGAAAAACATTTTCGATTTAAAGAAACTGATCTCTGATTGTATCTGAATGAACATTATAGTTAAACATGGTTTTTTAGTTTATAATGAATTATAGCTAAATAACTTGCAAGTAATTTGAAAAATTGGAGTAAGTTACGTTACAGTTATTGTAACTGCGATGAAGAACATTTTCTATAAAAAATGACACAAAAGGAAAATTACGTGTAACACAATTTTATCTTTTTAAACATTCCGAATATTTAGAAGGTGAAATACTATTAATTTGAAGTCTAGACACTAAGCAAATAAGTTGCTTAATCTTGAAAATAAAATTTAAATGTATGTTATTGAACCAAATGTTTTATTTATATTTATAAAAATAATCAACTTGACTGTAAGGTACATACGATTTCAATGAACTTTTTTTATTAGTTTTGTACAAATGATCAAGCTTGAATCAATTAAAAAAAGCTTTTTAAATGTCAAAATAGAAAAAAAAGTTGGTGGGTTTTAATTTTTGTAATATTCATTAAATCTGGCCCTCTTGGAGATTTTAATAATTTCAGTCAGTAATTGACTTTTTGCTTTACAATGATTCATTTCTAACTTTGATGATTCTAAATCATTTTTATCTGAAAATCACTGAATGGAATCATTAAAAATTCTAACTAATTTAAGTTTAGAGACTATCATCAAGAAAATAAAAAATAAATTATGTACAATTTTTCTTGATATTTCAATTTTTTATTATTTAGAAAGGTAAACACATTTAAAATATTTAAATATTTTAAATCGAGCCGGATTCGAACCTGGGTCACCAACTTATGTCTGATGAGGCCTCAGTGGCTTAATCGAAAGAGTACAAATTCATTTAAAGTTAGTGATTCCGGTTCGAATCCAAACTTAGGTACATTTTTTCTCGTTCTTCAATTTTATTATCTAGAAGACTTGAAAAAATTCGAAATTTGTATTTATTTGAATCCCGAACTTAAAAAAGAGCTCAATAACATCTTACAGCAATTATACCTATAAAATTTCAAGCTATAAACCATTGACTATAACACTTAAAATAAAAATTTACTTGATCTGACCAAACCATTTTGTTGAGTAAAACAAGATCTTCGTTTAACCCTTTCAGTCATATTTTCCGTACAGAGGACAGATTATAATGAAGTCCAATCATAGATTTCTACGAATAAAATAAAATAATATAAAATAAAATTACTTAATAAAAAATGAATCGAACATTCTAAATTTTTTTTCCATAAATTGTGACTGAAAGGGTTAAATCTAACAAAACCTGGTTAAATCAAGTAAAATATATTTTTGATTCAACCAAATAATTTCCAAATCGTATAATAAGAAGAATTTTGGTTCGAGTTGACCAAATTATAGTAAAGTTTGCTATAGCCTGTAAATATAGTTTTTCTGAAGTTCAGTATTATATTGCAAAAAAGTTTAACCGGTAAAAAAAAATTTAACTTGCCGACTTGGCAATGTGAACTGTCGCGATCATTTTCGCCAATTTTATTTGTCAATGACAGGTAGTTATCGCATTGAACTTAATATTTTAAATCCTAATCCTCAAACAAAATTGATTGTTGATAATAACGTGACATAATTATATTATCCTCTCAACTTTCTTTGACCTAAGAATAAAATCAGCATTATACCTTGTTTCAATGTCTATAATATTAAAACGAATTTCTAAATGTGTTCTGAATTTTCCGGCACAATAAAAAAATTGTATGTGTTTTTGTACCACAATTATTATGCTTCAAATACTCACCTCGTGGTTCGTAAAACAAATTGATATAAAAAAAATGATGCATCTTTTTTATTTTGGTCATATAAATAATAATATTAATGTTTTCACATGAGTTACTTATGAAATATTAATATACTAAACGCAAAAGGGAAACGTTTCGGCCCCAAATTACGGTCCTCTTTAGTACCATAGAATTTTAGTATAAAAATAATTATGACTAAAAACATGCAAAGAAGTAAGATAATTAGAGTTTTTTGTCCAAACAAAACTTCAAATATAATTATTTCAAATTATGAGAAACAGACTCATCTTCCAAGAATCTGCCATTGTTATTTTTTGTCGTAAAATCTTTTGGCACGAAAGAATTGCCGAAACATTTGCCTTTTTCATTTTGTATATCAATACATGTTTTAAGTTTTTTACTATAAGACAAAAAAACTGACACAATGCTGGGACAAGAATAAACCTATTAATTTTATTGTTAATCTTCCCACCAAGCCAAAGAAGAGCACGAGTAGTCAGGGAATAGAGAGAGAAAGAGCAACCTAACTTGAAGAAGCAAAAAAGGCAAAAAGAAAGTCATAAAGGGAGAAAGGAGTTAAGAATGAGACATTTGCTGCGAAACAATAAGCGTGCAGAGAGTAATGCCTCGATAACACGGAAGCGCAGAAAACAAAAAGAGTCGGACACTCATGCATCGAAGAAAAAAGGGAATTCCTCTCCTTTTTATATTCACCCCCAAGCCTCATATTCTACCACCCCATCAAAATATTTCCAAGTCTCGATTACACTTCACCTCCAGAATATATATACGAGTATATGACGTGATCTGAGAAAAGGAACCTTAGCGTCCAAAAATTATTTCTGGGATTTTTATCGTTTCAGATCAATTCAATGTTGCTCTTTAATATTATGAAATAAGAATAATTTTTTATGCAATATTTTTCGTTTAGTAAGACTTTTTCCACCAGCAGTTCAAAATACGTTCGAATCCTCTCTCTCTTCTCATACACGGAGAAACTTTTCATTGTAAAATCTAGTATTATTATATTTATTTTTACTAAAAGTCAATAGGAAGCGAGGATATAGTAACAAAACTAGTTTTATTTACCATAGCGGTAAGAGGAAATACATTTTCTGAACCAATTGTAAATATAGTGCAACTTTATAAATTACCATTGAGAGTTGCAAAGATTAATATCTTTGATGGAAAATTGAAACTAGAAATAAGTGATACCTATATAAATAAAAAGTAAAACTATCTATGCAAGAATTGGTCTTTTGAATAATATAAACTGCAAAATAGTTTAGAGAAATTACCATTGTCAATAGTAATGAACAATGTAGAGAGAAAGACTTGAATATTTTGCAATCGAATACATCATATATTGGAATAGTACGTTGTCAAAATTCCCATTGGAAATATTAAATGTACTGCCGAGTGACGTCAGATACGCCGAACGTTTCTGATATTACCCGAGAATCGCTTCATGCGCTCGTTATGATTATTTGTTGGTAGCCGATATAGTAATATATTTTTTTACATTTGAATATGGCACCTTTCTAACTTACGATTTTTTCTAGCAGAGGGACTGCCGAGCTTTTCCTCACAAATCGTAAAAGTTTCCACAGTTCAGTATATAATGAAGTTGCTACATTGTAATTGACAATATTGACATATCACTGCGATGCGTTTATGAATGTGTGCGTTGTGCAGTTAGGTTAAGTTGCGTTGAATTAGTATTTGAGCGTGCATTGGTATGTTTATTATTTATATTGATATTTATATACGTCTATGTGTATGTGAATATATAAATATGTTTATAAATCTCTAATTATGTAGCTCACAAAATTTAATAAGAACTATGGTAAAATTTACGAATGACTGATTTTTTTATATCATGGAGGTGCAATTATTTCCTATTTTCGATAAGAAAAGTTATAAATATGGTTCCACTATCTCCAAAAGACTATGGTAATTCGGTTAGACAGAAGATGTGACTTTACTATTGTCTTTTGTAAACTTAACATTCTTTTTTAGCATTTAATAAAACATTTATTGGGTTTACTTCAATATAATTCGTTCGATTTGTCGATTGCGATTTTACTATTTCAAGTAATAAAACTTGCTTTTGTTTTTAGGCATAAGTACAATTATATCACCATTTTCTCAAATATTATTAGTAACTCCATAGTTTAATATTCAAAATAGCAATTTCTAAAAAAGTGACGTTATATCCTCTTTTCCTATTGACTTTTAGTAAAAATAAATATAATAATACTAAATTTTGCAATGAAGAATTTCTCCGTGTAAAGCGCGTTTTCTCAAAACCATGTTTTTACACTTTGCGGGAAAGATAACTAAAAAATTTCTTAATCGATTTTCTTAAACCAAAGATTTTTTTATTCAGTATAAAAACTATGGATTTTAAGAAATTCCGATTTTTAATACCTTTTTTGTGAACAAATTACAAAAAAAAATTCACTTTTTTTTTTAAATCATATTTTTTTGGCTAAATTTCCGAATTTTAAAATTTCCGTAGTTCACATAGAACAAATAAGTCTAACGAAGAAAACAAAAGAAAAATTTTTGATTTCACACTGAGAAAACTGGAGTGTCAACCTAAACATTTGGAGGGTGAAGCAGACTATATTTGAGGTTAAACTATGGGACAGCCTTCTAGATAGTGTAACTTATTACCTGTGAATTGTGAAAATAAGATGGTCAACTTGAATACTTTAGAGGGTAAAGTTGATCATCGCAGAGAGAAAAATAGATTATCGAAGAGGGAAAAACAGACTATAATCTACCTCTATGGCTAACCTCAAAACTATAACATTTAAGCTTTGACAATTATTATGTTATTATAGCAAGTGAAATAGGTACTCAACAATTAGTTGGAAAAAATAACCCTCGTGACACTTTAACACGTAAAGGACGCGAAACCGGCAATGAGGTTAGAGTCCACGCTGGTGATATTGGAGCAAAATAGGCGAACCCATGTGACTTTACAATTTTGGCGCGTATTTCGCCAATCGACACTCTTTATAGTGATTCTGACACTCTGGTAACAGTTAAGCAGAATATCAAATGAGTGTCTCCCTGACCAAAAAGAAAAAATTTCGGAGAAAGTGTTATACTATCTAGAAGTTCAAACTGACTATCTACATTTTGACACTCAAAGTTTGACACTCCAGTTTTCTCAGTGCAGTTGAAAATAACGGCTGCTATAGTTCCCGCAGTATGACTCCGAGCGTGTCGAGACGCTGCCGCAAAACGTGGATTATACTCGGCCATTTGAAATTTTTCGGATGTAATTTTTTTTGTTAATAAAGTCTAAGATATGACTAAAACATATCTCAAAGTTCTTATGTCACCGATGTTTCTTTCTGTGAGAAAAAAATCAGGAAAAAACGCTTTTTTTCGGTCTCTTGAGGGGACTGTCCCCTTAAGGTCCCTTTTCTCCATAGAGATATTATAGATAGAGGAGACAAGCCATAGGCTGCTCTGTAAGTGGCAACGTCAGTCTGCAAACTCGGTGAGAGCGAAAGAGAGAGACGGTGGGCGATTATTCTGTCCTTGTTTACGCGTACCGCGTTAGCCTCGGCGTTAGCGAGAGACAGCCTAACCCACAATTCACTCTCTCTCTCGCCCGAGCTGACAGGTTTCAGGCTGGCTTGTCTCCTCTACCTATAATATCACTATGCTTTTCTCAGATCGCGTCACATATACAGGGTTTCCCAATAGGGGTGATATGATTTTGAATGTCCCTATCGGGCTCATTTGAACTGAAATTTTTTACGTCTGCTGTCAGTTGTCATCAGTAAGGTTTGCCATTTAATCATGAGTAGTTTCACGCTTCCACAACGTTTGGAAATTGTCCAATTATTTTATCAAAATTCGAGAAGTTTTGTCGGTGTTGAAAGAGCATATCGTGCAAAATATGGTCGTCATTCTGCTCCATCCGCGCTCTCAATTCGTCGAATAATCGATAAGTTGGAGAGTGAATTTACTCTATTGGATACTAAGCCTAAAAATCGTATGCGTACCGCACGTTCTACACAGAATATAGCCGCCGTACAGGCCAGTATCGAGGAAAACCGTGAATTGTCCGTGCCACGCCGATCTCAGGAATTGGGCCTGTCCAGGATCACTACCTGGCGTATTTTGCGATTGGATCTTGGCCTGCATCCCTATAAGATGATTCTGGCCCAAGAACTGAAGCCTAATGACCATCGTTTGCGTCGGGAGTTCGCGGATTGGGCTCTGGAATCAATTGAAAATCATCCCAATTTTCATCAAAAAATCATCTTTTCTGATGAGGCGCATTTTTGGCTCAACGGCTTTGACATTTGGCCGATATATTGTTTAAATCATAAATGGCATAGAATATCCAATATAATAAAAAAGATTTCGATCAATTCCGAATGAATATTCAGTGTTTTTTTTCAATTTCAAAACATATCACCCTTATTGGGAAACCCTTTATATATATAAAAGGTTTTCCAATTAGAGACTTTATTTTGATTTATAAGAAAAACGCGTGTTTTAGTGTGAAAAATCATTTGATTTTTATTTCATTCAATACACGGAAAAAAATTGTTTAGTAAAGTTCATAGAACTGTTTAAGAGTTGAGGATACAGGTATTTACGGAACAGAATTCCGCAAAATTTATAGAACTTTTCAATATAAAATGCAGAACATTCAGGAAAAATTATTGAAAGTTCCATATTAATTATGAAAAGCTCTAGAAATTTGGTAGAACTTTGTTCCATAAATGCTTGTATCTAAAACTCTTGAACAGTTCTATAAACTTTATTGAACTTTTTTTTCCGTGTAGCGGAAGGTTTGCAATTAATAATAAAAAAAAATTTCATTGATATGACCTCCACGGCTACGTTTGCAGGACCATGCACTTTTCATGAAATTTTTCATTACATTTTCGCACATTTGAGGCTCTATTTCGTCGATAACCGCACGAATCTTCTCTTTGAGTTCTTGAATTGACTGAGGAGCATCAGCATAAATCTTATCTTTCACGTAACCTCATAGAAAAAAGTCTAGAGGTGTTAAATCGCATGATCTTGGTGGTCAATTGTAATCGCCGTTTCGGAAATTACTCGACCTGGAAACTTTTCACGCAAAGGACAGATGGTTTTACCACTTGTGTGGCACGTAGCGCCGTTTTGTTGCAAATAAACATCGTCCACATCAGAATCAATATACGTTGCTGTTCTTGCACGACGGGTACGAGTTCGATTCTTCACATCACTAACTTGTCCCAACAGCTCGAATTTTTGCACCAATTTCACAATAGCAAAATTTTCACCATTTTCGTAGTGAATTTTAACAATTTCAATGCGTTGTTGAAGCGTGTATCGTTCCATTTTTATTAATGACATTGTTTTTAGTTGTCATCTGTCAAAAAATGACACCTCTTATTATGACAGCTGATAAAATAGCGTGCTATTCAAAATGAAACCTCTAATTGGAAAACCTTGTATATACACTAGGGAGTTGAATAAGTCCATAGGATGACAAAGTAAAAACAACTTTTTTGGCAAAACTCCTATTTATTTTTCAACATAATCTCCTTTCAGCTCGATACACTTAGTTCAACGATCTTTTAACATTTCGATGCCTCTCTTGTCATAAGATTTGTCAAGGCCTCAAAAATAGACATCAGTTTCCCATAAGACCTCTTCATTTGATGAAAATCTCTGTCCCTAAAGCCATTTCTTTAAGTTTGATAACAGATAAAAGTCCCTGGGGGCCAGATCTGGAGAATAAAATGGGTGGGGAAGCAATTCGAAGCGCAATTCATTGATTTTTGCGATCGGTTTTATCGATTTGTGAGCTGGTGCATTGTCTTGCAAAAAGATGCACAGTAATAGTCGCTGTTGATTGTTTTTCCTTTTTTTATATAGTCGATGAACAATATGCCACAGGAATCACAAGAAACAGAAGCCATAATCTTTTTAGCCGATTGTTGTGTCTTTGCTCGCTTTGGCGCAGTTCCACCGGGTCCTACCTACTGTTTTGCTTGTTGTTTCGAATCTGGTGTGTATAGTGGTGGATCCATGTTTCATCAATGGTCACTGATCGGCACAAAAATTCTCTTGGATTAAGGTTAAAAAGGTCCAAACAACTCTAAATCACAAACTCGTTGGCGTTTTTGATCGATTGTTAGCAAACGCGGCACCCATTTTGCTGTTAGCTTTCTCATGCCCAAATGCCCATGCAAAATTTTAACCACAGATCCAATTGATATCCCTGCGACCTCAGCTAACTCACGCACTTTCACTTTTAGATCATCTAATACGATTTCATGGATTTTTTCGATGATTTCCGGAGTAGTGACGTATTTTGGCCTTCCCGATCGTCCAGTATCATTTGTGTTCGTACGACCTCGTGTAATTCACCAATCCACTTCTGTACCATTTGCCTCGATGGAGAATATACATTTTTGTGATACAAATTAGGAATGGTAAACATTGAACTTGCTGTCATTACTTTTTTCAAATTTTTCATTAAAAAATTTTAGTCCTCTAGCTTCGAAAAAAATTCTACAGTAATAATACGGTTAAATTAATTTATAAATTATGTAATAATAATTACGTGAATAAATTATTTCAGTTAAAATTAATTAATTATTTAGTAATCATTCAAACGAATGAATTAATATTTATATCATACATTTTATCAATAATATACTCATCTTCTTTAATAACGTAATAATAATTGCGGCATATTTAGGACTAGATATAAAATATTCCAACACCGTAAACATAGAAATTTTTGAAAGATTTCCCGAGTCTGCTTTTACGAAGCCACTATCCACCTTAGGAGGCATTTTTAAATAAACAAACCAGTTTTCTAATTATTTAGAACTTTACTTGCACTTGGTTTGCATGCTGCCGATACGAAAACGCAACGATTTGACGTCGCAGTTTCAAAAACCAATCAGAAACGATTGACCACCAAAGCGATCCGTTTAAAAAGCTCATTATATTTGAATCCATCGCAAATCAACAATTGAGGAGTTATATTCAATAAGGCGACAGGCGTTCGAAAACCTGTAAAAGTATTGTCCGCCTCGTGATGTCATAGTCAAAAATTGAAAATCAAAATTCGAAAAAACCAAATACATGGTTTTATAGCTCGTGAAAAATGAATGTTAGTTTCCCCTTACAGTTTTTTTATAACGTTGCAAATTTTCGAGTAAATTAATAAAAAGTGTGTTGGTTTTAAAGCATAGAAACCATGTTTTATTTCAATCCACTCGCCTCAAAAAATTCATTAATTAACGGATTACGAAATTTTTTTTTGCGTTCTACTCGTGAATCTCTGGCAGAAGCGATAGTGCTTGCAAAAAATTATTTTGTTCATTGTTAAATGGTTTTTTTTTAATCCGAAGAAAAAACTATGTTTTTCGAGCTTCGGACCGAAAAAGTGAGCGAGGAAGTTTGAGCTACAGTAAACTTCCCGTGAACAAGTTGATCATTAATATATGGAGCAACTTTTTGGAAAATATCAACTCAATTGAACAATTACTTTCGAAAATACAACGAGTTGAACGCAAATGCGAATTAGGTTTTGACGCTCATTTTCATCGCATGCCACTCCTACTCTCTTTCTCTATCTTCCTTCGCTTCTACTCATCGGCGCGCCTGCATTGCTCGTAACAAAACCGGTAAAATCGCGTCAAAACCTAATTCGCATTTGCGTTCAACTCGTTGTATTTTCGAAAGTAATTGTTCAATTGAGTTGATATTTTCCAAAAAGTTGCTCCATATATTAATGATCAACTTGTTCACGGGAAGTTTACTGTAGCTCAAACTTCCTCGCTCACTTTTTCGGTCCGAAGCTCGATAAACATAGTTTTTTCTTCGGATTAAAAAAAAAACCATTTAACAATGAACAAAAAATTTTTTGCAAGCACTGTCACCTCCGACAGAGATTCACGAGTAGAACGCAAAAAAAATTTCGCAATTCGTTAATTAATGAATTTTTCGAGGCGAGTGGATTGAAATAAAACATGGTTTCTATGCTTTAAAACCAACACACTTTTTATTAATTTACTCGAAAATTTGCAACGTTATAAAAAAACTGTAAGGGGAAACTAACATTCATTTTTCACGAGCTATAAAACCATGTTTTTGGTTTTTTAGAATTTTGATTTTCAATTTTTGACTATGACATCACGAGTCGGACAATACTTTTACAGGTTTTCGAGCGCCTGTCGCCTTATTGAATATAACTCCTCAATTAATGAATAAAAAAAACGCCATTGTAATTATTTTTTATGTAATATAAACTTTGAATTGCATATATAAAATGGCATAATATTTTTGCATGCAAATTCCCAATTGGCTGCTCAATCTGCGAGGCTCGAATTTTACTTGGCATTCAGGGCCCGATTTCAATCCGAGAGTATCGTGCGGGTTCGTATCCGTCATCGGTGCTCTTTCCATTCTTCGTATATTTTTATGAAATCATTGTTTCACATAACAATACACTGGAATGAGCAGTGCACAATGACTCCATCGGTGGGTGGCCGGAGGGGAACATCGAGTGTAGAATAAGGGGGTGGCGAGAGGGGGGCCACGACGTTAAGGGCTCGTCGAAGGAGTAAGGGGTGAGTTTTGCTCATTCGCGTAGTCATTCGCTCTTTGTGATGACTGTCGATGAAACGATGACATATTTTTCTGGTCTTTTAATCGGGGGGTGCCCCGCGGCATTCTCTACTTTTCCACCCCTCTCCCCTTCCACCGTTCACGCGCCCGTCGCAATTCCATGACACCCCCCCCCCCCACTCCTCCCCCGAGTTACACAGCTAACCTATCCGCGAACTACTGCCAACTCATATCTTTTCACATGCGTGGGACGATCCTGGAAAGGAAATTGGGGGGGGGGGGGGATATCCTTCGAAGAGAATCACTCGTCGTTCTCACTCGTTTCCTATCGCTATCTATTATCAGACGATGTATGTCTGCATTTCTGTCTGTTTCCTCGTGTGGGGATGAGGATGAAAGATGAAGAAGGATACGTCACTATATTTATGGTACTCCTTCCTTTTTATGGGGTTTTGTACCTCTTGTTAGTGGGAAAATGATTACCTTCATTTGTTTCCTTCTGTGCTTTGCATTTGCTGGTATTGGTACCCAGAGGGTTGACGATGCTTTTGTAATAAATATGAGTGAATGGCAAAAAATCTGAGAGTTGAGGAAATAACTCTGGGGAATTTTGTTAAGAGATTCTTAAATTGGTAAATAGGTAGATTTTTCTCTATAAGGATAACCGATTTGCTTTCAAAAGCAATCCAGGTCTAGATTTTTGGAATTTGACTGGTAAATTTATTTTCACTAGTGAGATAAATGCTTTAGTTACTATTTTTCATAATTATGGTAAAATTAATGGGTTTTTATTTGGTTAAATAAATTGTAATTCTAGTAAGTTTAAATTTCACCGGTAGTCACTCATATTTATAATTTTATAAATTAACTGTTCTAGCATATTTGGAAATAAGGTATTCAAATGTAAAAACTTACGAAATCGAAGGATGTAATAAGATTAATAGAAGGCACTCACCTGAAACAAAAAGGAAGTAGATAATTAATCATACAGATCATTGTAATGTTAAGATAACGATAGGATTAAAAATATTCTAACATTTTCAACGAGGCATTGAAATATTGACATTCAAGAACTGCCTTATTGCTAAAATAATTCATAAGAGAAATCGTACCAAATTTATCATAAAGTTAGAAAAAATAACTTATGATGAAATATAATTTTTTTAAAGTCACTCTCTACATTTTCACTTAAAATTTTTTAGAAAGCAAAGATTAGTGAAAAAGTAGAAGAGTTTTTGCTTAAATTTATGTTATAGTGCATAATAATATTATTTTAAATAAACTGACATACTTGATGGGAATTTATGATTTTTGATAAATTAGTTAAGGTAGTTCATCCACCAAAAATTAGGCCTCAGGCAAAAATACATAATTTTGATTTAAAAAATAGCCATATTTTTATTGAAGGGATTATTCAAAAGAGAAATGATTATTTTCTATAAAAAATTTTGCAACACAGAAAAATAATGTATTTAACAAATTTTATTTTTAAGTGGTTTTTTTCAAATCGCTTCTTACCAAATTTTTAAAAATGGTGCGATTCTGATAAATCATGGATCATTTAAAAAAAAAGATTCTCTACAACTTGGCCGTTTCCAATTTTTCAAAATGAATTAATTATTATCAAATTTAGCAATTTGTTTATAAATATTTTGTTTTGAAAAACTTTTGTTATGGAAAATAATTTTTTCTTATTCAAATTAGCCCTTCAATAATAATATTGCTATTCTTGAAAGCAAAATTATCTACTTTTGCTTGAAGTCTAATTTACGTGGCTGCCCGAGTCGAAATATGGCGCGACTTTACCGCTCCAAGTAGAACTTTTACCTCTACTTTGCGACTCCTTGTTATACTATCTATTACTAGCTCCTACTTTACCGCTCTTCGAGATATTTTCGTTCTATTTTGATTCTACAAAGTAATAGCCCCTACAATAAAGCTCTTGCCCCTAATATTACGTTTGTGATTACCATCTCCTTTAAACCTCTATAAGTCCAATAACATATTTTGAGTCCTGTTTTAACGCTATGCAATCTTTATACTGTTTTTAATTTCTCTTGAAACGCTCCTTTAGTTCTGAATTGTACAATTTCACAACAAAACAATTTATTTTTAAAAAAATGAAAAAATAATTTTTTATTATTTTCAATTGCAATATAGTCGTACGCTTGTCACTTCCATATACATATAACATAATTTGATGTTTGAGGAATAATGTTATTCAAATATTGTTACCAGTTTATGGAAAATGTAAAAATTAATAATTATTTTCTCGCAATAAATGTACATTTTGGAAATAGTTTTTATTGTTTAAAAATGTACACAATATTACAAACGTTATTCAATTTCTTTATTATTAATAGGTATTGCTACATAAATTTCATCATTTAAGTTAATATAAATACAAGGTGTTATAAGTGCTGAAATAGGAACAGCTTTAAAATTATTTAAATTTTGGCATTTGTATAAAGTCAATCGTAATGTAGACACTTACATCTCCCATTCCGACAAATGCACTGTCACATTGAAGTGTTTTAATTATTGCATAGTGCTCGTTTTCGCAATCGCAAGGTTGTTGTATACAATTACAATGTGATACTTTTATAAAATAATTGATGCTACCAAGTTGCTTTACACCTTCATCGAAAAACGAAACTGTAGAAGATGAAGTTTTCGTTGCTCGGCCATACATTTCAGATATATATAATTTATTATATTTCAGCAATCGATGATAATTCCACATAGTTACATCATGTAAAGCAATACCTTTCTCAGCGAAAGCATTTCTGACGATACCTGGTATTTCTTCAAAAGTTTTATACACACCAACACTGTAACAATGAGGGTGCAATTGTTGTGTAATTTTTACTTGTTTTTTTCTTTTTAAACAAAATTCACGAATCTTTTCATCTTCTACAGTTTCGATTAATCCTATCATTTTCAGGAATTGATTGTGTGATCTAGAAATTTGTGTGTCTATACGACGAGTACCATGAATGAGTTTTAAGTATTGCCCATTCAAATTTTCATACTCATAACATGTGTAAGCCCATAATGGTCCTAAATTTTGTACACAATCTGCGTAATGTAAAAGCTGATGTACAAAGTAAATTGTCAATACCGTTTTGAATTACGCGCTAACTGCGACCAATGAGAACAGAACACGAACAGGAGGTGCTTCTGTAGTTGTGACTGTGTCGGTATCAGTTCTGAGCACACTTTCACCCAGCAATTCCGTGAATTTGTTCTCGCGGTTTTTTTCGAGACCACGCATACGTGCCTACGAAATTGTTTGAATATTATTACTAATAGTACGTACTAATAAATATACGGACAATTAGAATGAGTAAACGCGCGAAGAAATTTGCTCTCATTTGGTGGATGGATGACCGGAAGAAAGATGTAATTCCATTAAGTATGGTGCCAAAGAAAAGGCAAGAAGTGGATATTAGCCACATTAAAATGGAATGACGTGAAAAGCAAGAAAACTTTTCAATTAAAAGCAAAAGTGTTGGCAATTAGTGGTAAGTAAATCATTAAATCGAACTATTTTTCCAAAAAGCAGCATGAAGCCTTTCCTTCAAATCCATAACCTCAATTGAGTCTCATCGACCGGCATCGGCCGGCATCAACCTGCATGTTTTGATTCTTGACGGACACTACTCAGAATTTAAATTCTTTATTTGAGTAAAAATTCCTCTAAATGTACCGTACTTGACATGGAAATTGTTCATAAATCTTAACTGTTTGAGAATCAAAGAATTCACAAAAGTCGTCTTTTAAACAAATCTTTAAGGTAGTTCGTCCACGAAAATTAGACCTCAGGAAAAAATAGATAATTTTGCTTTCAAGAATAGCAATATTATTATTCAAGGGCTAATTTGAAAGAGAAAATATTATTTTATATAAAAAACATTTGAAATGCAGAAAAATAATGTATTTAACAAATTTTATTTTTGTTGAACTTCTTTCTTTATCACTTCATACCAAATTTTACAAAATTATGCGATTCTAACAAATCAGGAATAATTTTTTCAGGAAAAAGAATCTTCACAACTTCACCATTTCCAATTATTTAAAATAAATTCTTTAATGGCTGAAGCCATTATAAATCATTTTACCAAAACAAAAATTCGTTTAAAAAAAGTGCTAAACTTGGTAATAATTTATTCATTTTAGAAATTTGGAAACGGTTAAGTTGTAGAGAATCTTTTTCCTGTAAAAATGATCCGTGATATATTAGAATCACATCATTTTTCAAAATTTAGTATGATGCGACAAAAAAAAATTCGGGTAAAAATAAAATTTGTTAAATGAATTATTTTTTTATGTTTAAAATTTTTGGTTGGAAAACAATCTCTTTTTCTTTCAAATGATCTCTTCAATGAAAATATTGCTATTCTTGAAAGTAACATTATCTATTTTTGCCTGAGGTCTATTTTTCGCGGAAGAACTACCTTCAAGAATTTTTCTGGCAATATTGAACATTTCGCTTTAAAATAATAAATTAATTTTTTAAAACAATATAATTTGAAGTATTTAATTGATAAATTTATTTAGAACTATTAAATTTTTGATAACTTTAATTAAAATTTATTACATTCACAATATAATCCTTTCAATTTAAAATCATTACGAATTTTTAAATTCCCCAACCTTCCAAGTCGATATTATTTCATTTTAAGACCTTCTACTTTCAAGTGACACATTTTTCAATGTAAAGATTGAAATAGCGAATCATTGTGTCTGTCTCTAATGAGGTAAGCAATGTTCAAATTAATAAAAAGTTATGGCTGCCAATTTTACAGTTAAAAATATTTAGTGGTGTATATTTTATACAAAAATAATTTCAGGGTTTCGATGTACACTACTGTCCATTGCTATCGGGCCGCTGGTTTTTTCATCTGTTGCTGAAATCCTTTACTTTTTGTAATATAAAATGAAAATTTTTTTCCTGATGACAATATCAAAGTTAATAAAGTACTACGTTCAATAAGCCCAAGTTGAAGACAAAATGACAATTTTATAAAAACATATTGCAAAAGAACATGAAAATATTAATAAATATTAACAACTCTGAAGATATTGAACGTTTATAAAAGTTATTCAGCTTATTTGAAAGGTAAACTTCCAGAGCAATTCCATAAATTATTTATATACTATTGAAACTTTTTCCCAAGATGCAGCTAGACTGAAGTTGGAACAAAAAACTCAAGAAATTTTAAAAATGTGTACAACCAACAAGACATTTAAAAAAATCATTGTATATCATATTTTGATAAAAGTTAGTAATATTTGTGAAAATATTCATATTTTGAATGTTTTTCAATTATTGTGCAGAGTATCATTGTTTGGATCTTTGTTTGAAATTTCACGATCTTTGCTTGCGTCGGGGGAAAAACCTTCAAAAATATAAAAATAATTTATCGAAATGCTAAGAAAATGTACCTTTAATATGAGCTTAAGAGTTTCAAAAACGTTAATTATTTTTAAAGTTATTAATATTTTTCAAAAACATCAAAATTTCACATTTCTTGCAATTTTCTTTCATAAAATTGTCATTTTGCCTTTAACCTGGGCTTATCGAATGTAAAATTCTATTACCTTTCACACTATTAACGAGGAAAAAAATTTCAATTTTAGATCATAAAATACGTTAATTAAAGTTTTTGAAACTAATTATGCATATGTCATGCAAAGCGCTTGATTAGTTTCTTTTCACCTCGCGATTTCAAATACTAAAAATACAATGTTTATTTTTGTTTAATATAAATAGTGATATTTTGACTTATATAACCAACTATTATATTGAAATTAAGAAATCCTGAGAAAAATATTGAATAATCAAATTACTATTCTATAAATGAAATTAACTTTTGTCATTTTAATACTTTGTTTACCGAAGAGTTGATTAATTATTCAATCTTTTGCTCGGAATTGCTTAATTCAGATGTAATGGTTATTTATACAAGTAAAAATACCATTATTTATAATAAACAAGAAACACCTGATATTTTAAGGATTTTAAATGATGCGCTTAAAACAACCAATCAGGTGCCTTACGTGACGTCTGCGCAGCAATGTGCGGAGTCCGCGTTGGGAGAACGTGGAGTGGTAAAGTAGGGTTTATCATGGTTCACATGAGCCCCTACATAGCCTCTACTTCAGGAAGAATTGGAATTTTGTTCCTGTAAGAGTTGCTAAGGAGGGGCTAAAATTGCATTGAATCAGCTTCTACTTTCAAACCCGTAGCCCCTACAAATACGCGTGCGAAGAGCGTCAAAGTAGCGTCATATTTCGACTCGGGTGGGCTACCTTAATTTAATAGCTTTAACATTTCTTAATTAAATTTCATAAAATTAAACATAAAGAGAAAAACATCAGTTACTATTGGTTATGTATTACATTGGAATTATTGTCACTGAATTTTATACAATTTAATTTTTCATAATTTTAGAAACTTTACAAGACAAAGATATTTTAAATAAAATTAATTGATTTATTAAAATTTCTTCACTCAATGGTTTGATTAAAGGTAAGTGAAGTGAAATTTAAATATACAATTGTCGGGTTGGCTCTTATTAGATAGAGATAGATGCAGGAAAGACGAAAGATTCTGAAATATTAGAGTATTGATATAACTATCTAAATCTAAATCAGTCAAATTTTCACTGATTGAATCATTGTTCTGTCCCTTTACTGTTTAATCAGTTAATTTTCACTGCAATAATCAGTGAAATTTGACTGATTCACAGTAACCTCTTTCTAGCTATTTGAATCAGTCAAATGTCACTGATAATCAGTAGATTTTGACTGATTCAGATTCAGAGAGTAGTTTTTAGTGAAAAAGTCGATTTCTCGGACTGGTTTAGAATCCTGGTTTTTGTAATGACACAAGGAATGATCGAATTTATAGAAATGGATAAAAAAATGATTGATATGAAGATCGTGTTGAAGAGGTATCTAAGATTTTTGTCGTACGTCTAATAGAGCATTGTGACATAGTCAAAAACTGGTTGGCTGTCGTAGCCGGTAGTCTGTAATGATCCGTAACGGTACAATCCAGCTCGAGCATAAGTAAATATAATTTACCAGTGTCCCATGTCGATCCGCCTTTTCACCTTATTTTTCTAACAACACTCATACCTCGAAAGTAAACCGCATTAAGACAGTAATAATACACCGTTATTGCCAGGAATTGAAATAAAAATTGCCAAAGGAAATAAGGCGAAAATCAAATGAGTGAAAAAATACGCAGGATGAAAGAGCTGTACAAAAATAAGCGCCGAGTAAATTACAGTGTATAAATTGCGAAAAGGCGAAGGGTCTGAGTAATGTGAAAGTATAAGCTCACTAACGAAGTAATGTTACTGTTAGAAAAGTGAATAAGGAATTAGTAATGATAACATAAAAGCGATTGACGTTATGCGTAATTTCGTATCAACGTAAAACACAACGCACGTGTACTTTTTATGTGACTAAAAGAAATGGGTTAATTTTATTCTTCAGAAAAATTTTGCTTTCTAACTCTCCAATTTCACTTTCGAAAATTTATTCACAAGTTATGAACCTTTTCTATTCTTCAATTGACATTAGATTTGGAAAAATATTTTTTGAGTTAAATAAAATTCGGTTGAATCTGCCAATGAATTTAGATATTATAGAGATGAGAAAATTTCTGGTTGATTAAACCAAAGAACTTCGCAGGTGGAAATTTATTACTGGCGCGGTACCACACCAGTACTGTCGCCGTATTTCTGATACTGGCAGAGTACTGGTGCAATATTGGCATGGGTCCTGGCGTAGTACTGGCCAGACCCCTAATGATAACTGGTCTGGGAGTTGGCAGCCAGTACTGGTCTGGTACTTAAAATCAGTACTGGTCCAATGCTATTTGTCGGTACTGGATAGACCCCTAATTATAACTCAGTTGTGAGTTGGCAGCCAGTACTGTTCTAGTACTTGAAATCAGTACTGGTCCAGTGCTATCAGCCGGTACTGGCATAGTACTGGCTAGACCACTAATTATAACTCGACTGGGAGTTGACAGCCAGTACTGGTCTGGTACTTGAAATCAGTACTGGACCAATGTTATCAGTTGGTACTGCCTAGACCCCTAACTATAACTTGGCTGTGAGGTAGCAGTCAGTACTGGGCTCGTACTTTAAAGTACTGTCCCGAAGGTTGGCACACTTCCTTTGCCGATGTTTTGCCAGTAATAGTAATCAGTACTGCACCCCTAGTAAACCAGTAGAGTGCCAACTGCCATTGATATCCTTACGTCAGAATTTCACCAGTACTGCCAAAGAATACCGGGACAGTACTGCGCCATAAGTAAGCCAGTAACATGCCAATGTTTGGGACAATATTGACAGGCACTACTGGTATTACTCCTCGGTTACAACTGGCACAATACTGCCTCGGTTGTAAAAACTATCTGGCCTCCGACTTTTCCACCTGGGTTGTTTCATTCAAGTGAAGATGCTTCGTGTGGCGATTTAGTTATAGCAAACAAATATTTCAGTTGATTTAACCAAATTTGGTTTGAGATGAGAGAAATTCTTTGTTCAATTGAAAAAGTAGTTTAGTTAGAACATCTTAATATTTTCTCTGGGTGTGGTAACAAAATCAATTTGTTTAATGATGCAAAAGTATTAGTTGAGCCGTACAAAATTTGGTTGAATGAATTTAATAATTGTTTGGTTCAACCAAATTGTAATTCCTAAAAATTATCTTTGGTTGAATAAAATAAACTCTTTGACTGAATCTAGTAAAAATTTAAAAAAATACTAAGTTAATATAACCAAAACATAGTTGCATTAATCAAAGTATTTTTTCATTATGCAGCTCACTGTACACTGTTAAAAATTTTTGTGATTTCACAATACTTTAATGGAAGTTTATTACCGAAACGTAATGTAAAATTACAATCGATGTATTTTACAGGAAAATCACAATACTTAGAATGTAATTCTTCGGAATTACAATACAACTTTTGTAATATCGCTTTGGAGCGGCGCCACCATCGTTTGTAAATTTACAATATATCATGTATTGTAAAATTACATTGCGTTTTGGTAATAAACTTCCACTACACTATTGTAAAATCACAACAGAAATTTTTTACAGTGTATTTTTGGTTGATTCAACTAAATCATAATTCTAATTATTATCTTTGATTAAATAAAATGAATTTTTCGACTGAATCTACTAAAAATTCAAAAAAATATCAAGTTGATACAACCAAAACATAGTTGCATTAACCAAAGTAATTTTTTATTATGCAACTGCCCGTATTTTTGGTTGATTCGACCATAAAATTTGTGTAATGAATTGAAATATTTCTTTGATTCAACAAACCACCTCTAGTAGCACTGAACAATTTCTTTGGTTAAATCGACAAAATGTATGGTCAGCCGTATAATAACCAAAATCTTTAGTTGATCCATCTAAACTTTCTTGGAAAATTTTTCAAATATATTGAAAACTCCATCTAGTTTTGAATGACGTTAAGTTAATTCAAAATCATAGGTTGATAAGGTCGACATAGTAGAGTTACGTTATCACGGTGAGTGATACACTCTTCTAATGATCGACATAATCGACAGAAATAATTCAGAAAAAATGATTAATTAAATTTAGTTCGTTTGACTAATTACTTATCCAAATGCACAAAACACATTTCATTATCAAACTATGCACTAAAATAGTGATTTTATCAATTTCTCAACTACGTTAATAATAAACTTTCGTTAAAGAAAATAAAGGCGCATATTTCATCGGCTCGTGATATTTTTGACGCAAAATAATCAGTATAATATGAAAATATGCAAAATGATGTTTTACGTTAAACGAATAATACCACATTTTATGGTGGAAAAGTTTGTTTTTTACGTTTATATTTTTTCAACATATTCTCCGCAACATTTTTTTTCCATGCAGACGAACCGAACGAAATGACAATCTCATAAAGTCCGATCTATGAAATATCTATATGATGGTCAGGTGTTGTGTAAGTGAGGACACACATCCGTACAGATTTGCGTGTTGGATCCAGCAAACGTCCATATTGTATGCCGATTTTTTATCGTCCCATTTATTTGTACTGGCCTTTATTAAACGATGAAAACTTTATTGCTAATTGCTGAGGAGAAAAAGGTTTTATGGATGCTTGCAGCTACGTTTTCATTTCGATTCGAAGCCAGCGACGTCGATCCACGTCACGTAGGTGGCGTACCATTCTTTGTTGTTATTTACTCAATGTCTACATGCTTTTCCACCATTGCAATATACCTTAACAACATATACTTACAATTTATAACCGAAGCTTAATTATTTCAGCTCGTTTCTACCAATGTCTGAAAGGCAATCCATGAAATTACGTAATGAATCGATAGGAAAAGTGGAAATGGGGGGAAAGACGAACTTACACCAATAGAAGGGTGCTTCACGTAAACTATAATATTTTCATTGCAGTCTCCTAAAGCGGAAATTAAGAATATTTATGCACGTGCAACTAAAATATATCGTTCACCAACATTGAAAGAGGAAAAAGAGTGCTAAAATTATATGTTAAATTTAATAGCGAGTTCAGACATTTGAGTTGGCTAGAATTATAAAATTTTACCTGGGCACATTTATTAATTTGATGCCAAATTAATTTTCAGGTGTAATTCATTTTTTATTTGGAATTATTAAAATGCTAGAGTTTTTAACTAACTGAAATCGTAAGAAATTACTGATTGACTCTGATTTTACTAAATTACATTTACACTCTAAAAAATTTTCTTCGAAACTTCCAATAAAGTATTGGAAGTAATTCATCAATATAAATTTTGAAATTTTTATATGAATTTTGAAATTTTTATATAAAATCATGTTGGAAATACCCGTGCAGAAATTACCCAACTTGTTTCCAAGTTCCAATCCGGGCCCGATCGGATTTTCCACATGTGGCCGCAGGGGGGCACATGGTGTGGCCCGGGTTGGAACCACATCGGATTATGATAGACAAGATTATTTTCACATTTTGTATTGTGGTCATGATATTGTAGTGACTATATTGATATTAAAATGCCAAAAGCAAAAAGTACTAGATTCATTACATAAATCCTAACATTGTAATGAACTAGATTATTACTTGAAATATTTTTTTTAACGGTAATTTGGAAAGAAAACTATAATTTTAAGTGTAGAACGTTATTGTATTTCATTATTTTTTATATCGTATATTCGATTTTCCAAAGTGAATTTTGTAGAAAGAAAATTATAAATAATGTAATTTATTTTTAGATTCAGAAGAATCGAATAGTTCTACAGACTACGAAGATGGGTTTGAAGATTATACTGTTGCATCACTAATCTGAATTTATGAAATCAATTTTTTTGAACCAACTATTTATTGTTATTAAACGTAAAGCCTTTAAATTTTACTATTTGTAGAAATACAAAATTAAAAGGGGCCATATCTGGACCAGATCGGGCCCCCATATTATAGGCACAGATCTGGGCCCGATCGGGTAGGGCGTTTCATTACTGATCTGGCGCTATACAGATTACCCTATCGGGGTCACATTTTTCCCGATCGGGGCCCGATCAGCGCCCCACCAAAATTTTTGCACGGGTATTCAATGACGTGCCGAATATTGCGTGTCCCCGTGCAGAAATGTTGGTGGGGCGCCGATCGGGCCCCGATTGGGAAAAATGTGGCCCCGATAGGGTAATCTGTCTAGCGCCAGACCAGAAATGAAACGCCCTAACCGATCGGGTCCAGATCTGGGCTTGTAAAATGGGGGCCCGATCTGGTCCAGATATGGCCCCTTCTAATTTTGTATTTTTAAAAATAGTAAAATTTAAAGGCTTTTCGTTTAATAACAATAAATAATTGGTTCAAAAAAATTTATTTCATAAATTCAGATTAGTGATGCAACAGTATAATTAAAAGTATAAAAACAGTATAATTTTTAAACCCATTTTCGTAGTCTGTAGAACTATTCGATTCTTCTGAATCTAAAAATATATTACATTATTAATCATTTTCTTTCTAAAAAATTCACTTTGCAAAATTGAATATACGATATAAAAATAATGAAACACAATAACGTTCTACTCTTAAAATTATAATTTTCTTTTTAAATTACCGTTAATATTAAAAAATATTTCCGGACTCGCCATGTACTTTTTGCTTTTGGCATTTTAATATCAATATAGTCACTATACAATATCAGGACCACAACACAAAATTCGAAAATAATCTTGTCTATCATAATCCGATGTGGTTCCAACCCGGGCCACACCATGTGCCCTCCTGCGGCCACATGTGGAAAATCCGATCGGGCCCAGATCGGAACTTGGAAACAAATTGGGCAATTTCTGCACGGGTCTGACTAAAAAAATCCAATAGGGATTCGAATATTTTTTGTAAATTATTGATAATTTGATAGAAGATTATTTTTTCAATTATTATTGAAAAATTTCATCACCAATGTATTGGAAAATTACAATTTTTTTTTACAGTGTAAAATAAGTAAAAGTATACCTAACTTATTGACGATTAAAATTCGTATCAAGTGAAAATATTATTTATTTAATATTTTATCTTTAAAACGAAAAGAAGTCATTGAATTAACCTAAATTTTTCCTGAGAAACGTCGAAATAAAACATCTTGAAAGTGCTTGAAAACGAGTAAAAGAATTGTATTGGAAATTTTTGTTCATAAATGAGTTACAATTAATAGAATGAATTGGTCATTAAATATAAATAGATCAATTTTAAAATAACTAATTAACTGTATCTAAAAATTAAACGATTTTATTTTCTAAGAAAAACGCTTTTATCATTTACAGGTTTTTAAATATAAATTATTTACATTCGGAAGTTTTAAAGTCTATAAAATATTTTTTTTCGTTGTAAACTCTTATTTTACTGACCCTGACGATTATTTTTAAGAAAGAAAGATTATATCATTTTCTCTTTTCTTAATTCAAACATTTTTGCTTTTTTTTTTAATTTAATGGCTTTAAAATGTCTACTTAAACTAATAAAAAGTTATATTTGAATGAAAAAGCTTCCACATTTAAAGATTAATAAATATTTATATTTAAAAATTTTTATAGGCACCCGATTTTAATTTATCAGAATTAGAATTCGTATACAAATTAAGACTTTATTTTCGCATAAAACAGCCTACAAATTGACAAACTATCAAATTCCTCATTTTTAATTAATTTTTTTATTAGACCTTAAACTTTTATGATTTCTATATTCGTTTTTATTTCAAGGGCTTAACAATGAAATCTTCAATAAATTTTGCAACTCTCAAAGATTTCTTCATACTTTGTTTTAGAATTTTCTCTGAATAAAAATATCTAGGAATGAGCAATACAGGAAACTTGGATGACTTTTAATTCTAGACTCAGTAACGTAAAGTCGACAAAAATTGCTTTATTAAAAGTCAGTTACACTTTTTACGAATAAAACAACTTTGGAAATGGGAAATTTTGCGAAAGAGCGCTCCTTATCAGTAAATTTTTAATGTTCGGTCATCGCCGTTGAAAGGTAGGAACTTGGTCCATTCAAAGGATAACGACACGTCGTTCTTGGATTTACGATTTGAAACGCGCCAGAGATAAACACGAAAAATAATAACTGTAAAAACTCCCAGCCATGTATGAAAAGCGCGTAAAAAATGGCCCATATTTATCTTCTCGCTAGTGGCTCTATAACGTTGCCACTTCTGATATACACCTGATCCTTTTTCTTCCATTCTATATCCCCCCCACCCCGCTAAAAAAATCGCGAAGGTGAGTTTGTCAACAAAATTCTCTTCTACAATCCACCAGAGACGGTTTTTATCATCCCAAAAAAATATCAAAAATTGCTATTCTGAATCGAAAAATGTACCTTCGGAGAGCAAAATAATAAACAATGACTATTTACCATTTACCATAGTAAAATTCCTAATTCCGATGGTAATACTTGCAATACGAATGGCTAAAGTTTCAAGATAAATGGTAAAATTTGAAACCTGTGCGAATTGTTTGTTTTCGTGTGATGTGATGTCTCGAGATTTAATAAACATTTTTATTTTTAAAGAATTTGAAATCTTTCTGTGGAAAAAAGACGCACTCGACGGTGCTGGGATTCGAGCCCGGGTCTTTCGATAAAAATTAATTTTTATAGACGCCATTGTGAAAACTTTGAATAGTTGAAAATAATATTGCAAATCGGGGATAATAAATTTTTAACAAAACATCTAGTCGAATAAGGTTTAAACTGCATTTTTACTATTTCCACTTTCAGAGCTGATTTCAGCTTCGTCGTTTTTTGTACAAATTACGCAATTCGCACAAAGTACCTGATTGCGCGTACAAGCCTGTCACATTACTTGATAAATTTTCACATTGACATACGTGACTATCATTGAATTGATCGTTATATATTAATTCTTTATTTTTTTTATTTTAAAAGCATTCTATAGTCTCTTTTTATCAGGCATCAAGTCATTTAATGATCTTAGTTTCGTCAAGTTGATTAATTATTCAATCTTGATTATTTCTCTAGGGAACTAATTATTCTCTAATGATTCGAAGAAGACAATCTAGTTTTAGATTTTCATGAGAAATTTTCTTCCTTAAAATAAACTCTAAGATATTAATTAGTAAAACTCAAAAATCAATAATTTATTTTCAAAAATTGAGAACGGTTAAGTTGTGAGAATATTTTTTTTTTCCGGGAAAAATGAGTAGTGATTTATTAGGATCGCATCATTTTGTAAAATTTAGTATGAAACGATAAGGAAAAAATTTCGGCAAAAATAAAAATTTGTTAAATAATCTTTTCTAATTCGAATTAGCCCTTCAATAATAATATTGCTATTCTTGAACACGATTTCCCGAAAGTTGCCTTTTTTAAACTTGTGAAATGACTTCTACTAGAAATGTTTATAGAATTTGAACAATTTTTTAAGATATTCGGTCAACATGTCGCTATTGTTTCCCAAGTACGATTTTCAAATTTTTGTTTCGTTTCATTTTTACAGCCACTGATAGGTCAAAAAATAGGTCAAAATTCGATTTTTTTTTATAAAAAATTGCGTAATAAAATTGCGTATTTAATATATTTTTTTTTATTTCAGACAACTTAGATGGCCGAAGTCTTACCACAAAGTTGCCTATGACATTTCTGCAGCGACAAGGTCACGGACATTCCAAGGTCACAGGTGCGATTATTATTAATTTTCCTATAAACGCATTTTAGAAGACGAAGCATATATCAATAAAAGAAAAAAGAACTCTCAATGATCTTCAGTAGTTCTTTTGCAATTAATTCCCGAAAATAGGCTTGAATTTCCGGCTCGAAGGTGGACGACCCCTTTAATGAATGGTATATTGTGCAACTAGGGAAAAAAATGTATTTTGTGAATGTGAAGTTTGATGCCCAAGCAAAGCAAGGGTAACAACCACACGAGTAAAATGAATGTTTTTCTCGTGTCGCACACTTTTTTTTCTACTAGGGGGCCATATAATGGATTTGTTTGCCCCGCATGGGGCAATAAAATCCACTTTATGACCCGCTATAGAAAATATATTTTTCTCTATTCCAAACCTTTTGTTCTCAACAACCTTTTTACGTAAATTTAATACTTTCATAATTATTTTAATACTCTTGTAGAAATAACTCGAAATCAATTACCGAGGATACAATTTCATAGACGTGTATAAAGTTTCTAAACTTCTAGACTGACAAACGAACTAAATAAATAGGGAGAATAGTTGTGAGTGATTCAATCGTAAAAGGCACATTCATTAAAGGTGTGGAACTTCCGAGCAATTAGTAGTGATGCATTCGAAGTAGTCTTGTACATATTGGTTGATGTGTCGAGCGCTCCAATCAGAGGCTCAAACAAGTTTAGAACTATGAGGCTCCTTTAATCTCGTTGACTTTTACGTTTCATTGGCAATCGGTCTTTGAGAGTTCCGAAGGTGTCTCTTATAAAATTGCACATCACAGCAGCCAAAGTTCTTGCGTCTTTTTTGCAGTCGCAATTTCGTATCGGCTATTAGGCCGTCCCTCGTGTGGCTTGATGGAAATTTATGACAGCCACTTGATTGGGATCAACGTTCTCCATATTTCATCTTCACCCTCGCGCGCTTCCAAAGATTTTAAGTCGCGTTTCTTGGACGCCTTAACGATCTTTGTAAGATCAGATCGTAAGAAGGAGCACTTAAGCACTCAGAAAAATATTTGGTTCACTTAAATAAACTTTGTTTGAATCAAGCAAATTTGGTTATTATGTGTACAATCAAATATTATATTTGATTAGTTCTACTACTGCCTGGCTGATGAAATTTGTTAGAATGCAACAAATGTTTTGGTTTTTAACCAAACACTTACAATTGGTGATGTAGTATCCCACAAGAAAATTTGTCTTCTTCAACCAAATGTACCCAAAATTCGTTCAAAATATATAAATAAAAATTTGGTTTTCTTCACGGAAAACTTCAACTAAGCTATTAGCGAAAAATTGTTGCTTCAACCAATCGAAATTATTTTTTTTTACTAAATATTTAGTTAAATAAACTAATCAACCTTTCTATTGACCATAATATTTCTTTTATTTAAAAAACTGTAATAAAATAACAAATTTAGGCAAACTGAAATACATTTGATTCTCATATACCTTATTTTCTACTTTTTAAAGTTCATAATTTGTATCCATACAAATTTTTAGAATTTCTAGGTAAAAAAAATTCTAGTATTGTTCCACTGCACACCTTGCTGTTTGCGTACACAACTATTGGTAAAAAAAAAACAATCGTAACGGAATATATTTACTATTTAACATTAAACAGAGGTGAATTTATGGTATGGACATTGTTTGATAAAAAAAGTCTTTTGATGTACATCTGTTATCGTTAGTCTAATAAAAAGATTAAAATAATAAAAAGATTAATAAAAAGATTCCATTAAAGAAGTTTATTTTCCACAGAAATGAAATTCAAAATATCCGATGATAATCCAGTGTTAAAACAACCAAAGCCGGAGTTAAACCTTTTTTTCAAATTTTAGTCAGGCCCCATACACGCAGAAACCCAAGTTTACAATTTTTGCTAAACTACGTTTCAATTTAGGGAAAAAATGTCATATTGAGAATTTTTCGTAGAGAAATACTAAAATTTGAATGAACTATATGATAATTTACTATAGATTGTATGAAATTTTACTATAATCTATACTAAAGTTTCATATCATTTTTCGAATCTTTAGTATTTTGACTGCGAAAAATGTCTAGTCGGCTAGGAATAATTACTATTGCACCTCAATTTTCCCTAGATTCCTAATATTGTTTTGAATTATAATTATAAAATAAAACATTTATTGCTATAAAAAGTTTCTCCGCGTATAGGTATTCTACCCTATGTCAGTATTTTTTTAACTGATCCCTAATAACTAAGGTACCAAACGAGTTTTAACGTAATTGATCCACAAAAATTAGAACTCAGACAAAAATAGATAATTTTGCTTTCAAGAATAGCAATATTATTATCGAAGGGATATTTTGGAAGAGAAAAGATTAATTTCCATGAAAAAAATTTGAAATACAGAAAAATAATTTTTTTAATGAATTTTATTTTTGCCCCAACTTTTTTTCTTATCGCTTCTTACTAAATTTAAAAAAATTATGCGATTTTAATAAATTACAAATCACTTTTTCAAGAAAAAGATTCCCTACAACTTAACCATTTCCAATTTTCGTAAATAAATATATTATTATCAAATTCAGCAATTTGTTTATAAAAATTTCGTTTTAGAAAATGTTTTTTAATGTTTTTAGCCAGTAAAGAATTTATTTTTAAAAATCAGAAACGGTGAAGTTGCGGGAAATCTTTTCTCTGAAAAAATGATTTATGATTTATTAGAATCACATGATTTTTTAAAATTTGGTAAGAAGCGATAAGAAAAAAGTTTGGTCAAAAATAAAATTTATTAATAAAATTATTTTTCTGCGTTTCAAATTTTTTTCATGTTGCCCTTCAATAATAATATTGCTATTCTTGAAAGCAAAATTATCTATTTTTGCCTAAGGTCTAATTTTCGTGGATGAAAACTACCTTAATTTACAGATTTTATTGAGATTTTACAGGAGTATTTTAAATTTTACATCAGCTACACCCTTTTAATGTATTCGTCTGCCGTACACCGAAAGTTAGCCTTGTCGATGTCGTTTTGCGTGCGGAAAATTCATTTTACCGTTCTAGTGTGGGGAAAATCAACTTTCCGCACGCAAAACAACACCGACAAGGCTAACTATCGACATACAACGAACAAAAAATATCGTTCGTATCACGTGCGGAACGTATTTTAGCGCAAGAGCAAATCGTGACTCGCTCTCGCGTTAAAATACACCTTTTCCGCACTTGATACGAAATATACTATTTTGACATGCGATAAAAGAAACAATTTCCGTGATCTAAGAAGAGTTTTCTTGATTCTAAAAAATGTTCTTTTATATAAAGGAATATTTTTGCTCAAATTAAAAAAAAATGTTTGAATAAAAAATACATTCAAATTCAATGAAAATTTTTTTTAACCATATAATGTTTTTTCTCCAAAGAAACATTTTTATGAATGTATAATCGATTTGTTTTGATTTAATCAGTTTTCATTTAAATTTAAATAATTAATCTTGATAACACCAAGAGCATAGTTTGTTTGAATAAAAAAAACACATCTTTGATATACAGGCAAAGAAAATTGTTTTTTTTAATCAAAAAAACTTTGATTCAAATAAACTATTCTCTCAGTGTATCTAACTAGGGCCAACAATATATAGGCCAATATAGAATTCAGAAATATATTATCTTTTGAGATTTATTTATCTAAAACTTAGAAAATTTCAAATCAGACATATATTTTTAATTTACCGACATAGAATAATAAAAAATATTAAAAATAAAGCTAACAATACTTGGAATTTAATCTACAAAACGAAGATTGTAATACCAACACTTCAGATGAAAAGCTCTCTTTAAGCGTAACACAAAAGGCGTCTTATCCTTCCGACATCAATTGGGAACAAAAAAGCTATCCTTCGATTGTGCCGCGGTCCTTAAGCGGGCAGGCGTTTCACTTGCAATTTAAAGCATTGACGATAATGAAATTGGTAACTACGGGGTAGATGAAATCGATCGGGCGTTCTCGTAAAAGGGCGACAAGGAAGGGGGATGATAGGGGGCAGAGGGCTTGGAATATGAGGTATGAGATTCCAGAAAAGGGATGGGGGAGAGTGGAGAGTGGAGAGAGGTAGTGTCAGGAAATATCGTTATAATAGTCTGCAATACGCAATTTACGTGTGTGAGTAGGTGAATATTTATATAGAAATGGTAACCAGTGAACATATTGAAACGCGTCGTTGGGGGCAGATGCATCCGATGATATATTAACGCCAACTGTGCACTCGATATGCCTCGAATAAATTATAGAATTATTGTTTTATCGCGCGATTCACGGGCCCCCGCCAATTGTCGCGCCTCTATCCATGAGGCTATCAACCCCACCTCCCTTCACCACCCCCACACATATTAAACTAATTAACACAGGAAAGTAATTGAATTTTATCAATCATTTGAATTATTAAATAAATAAATATTTAAAGAAGTTTTAACTCATCTTGAAAAACTTACGAAACAATGTTGACCTGATGCTTGTATACATTTTTATCATCGTAAATTAGTATAATTATTTAAAAAAAAATAAAAACATAAAAGTACAGATAAACATGTAATAATAATAATCGATGCCGAATTTGAGTATTTTGAATTTTAAAATTAGAAAACAAGTTTCGTTGAATTCCATCTGCGCACTCCCCCCCCCACCCTCCAATCCTCAAAACCCCGTCATAATTCCGCGAATCTTTTATTTTATTCAAGAAATGCGACTTTAAACGAATTCCAACCAATTCATCTTAACGACGAGCTGTATCTTTTTTCCGGCGGTCCTAAGCAAATGTTTTCCAGATCTTTTTTTTTTCATATTTTGTTTTATTATGATCCGAAGAAGGGCTGACACGACCTTTTCCAGTGAGAAACGAAACGGAGCCTCTTATCTTCGCTTAAAGAAACATTTGCGCTGGGCCTCGGAATATATTTAAATAAGCTGGTATAAATATAATTTGTTGGCCGACCGACGTCCCCGGCAAGCTCGCTTCGACTACAGCCTCGTACCTCGTTAAAATATCTACATCACGCAGCCGCGAATATATTTTAATATTTCGGAATACATTAAAGTTTATCGTAGTCCCGCCGCCCCTGCCTCATCCCCTTGGCCCCATCGTTCCATCCTGTTCCTCCGTCTACGGTCTAGCATGACCTTTATACGACGTTACCTCGGAATAATTTCAAACCTGAATGTTTTTCAAGTACGAGCCTTTTTCCTCGGGGTCGTCGATCTTAATTTTTTTTCCGAACTCGTAATGCAATTTTACCCCCGCTTTGAGAACTTAATCCCCAACATTTCTTTTTTTTCAATCTTGTCTGGTTATGATGCAAATTTTCAGCAATCGTATTTTATACAAGGGATAAAAGAACCTGCAGAAGTAACTTTACTACAAAATTAATCATGGCTGG
The DNA here is from genome assembly GCA_030998225.1 of Diplolepis rosae. Classification (NCBI taxonomy): domain Eukaryota; kingdom Metazoa; phylum Arthropoda; class Insecta; order Hymenoptera; family Diplolepididae; genus Diplolepis; species Diplolepis rosae. The sequence continues at coordinate 11,120,080 of JAPYXD010000701.1, forward strand.
CTAGGGAAATAATTCAGCGTATGGTAAATAATTAAGTTTGTTCTTTTTATGGTGATTAGGGATTCTCGAAAACTCGACTTAACTCGCAAGTCTTCTTTTTTCTACTTTTTATGACTTTAATTTTATGCTCATTTTATTAATTATTATATTCGATTTACAATTATTTTATAATTTATATAAATATCAAATACTTATATTATTTATTTATATTCGCAGATGTAAAAAAAAGATCCGATATTGTCCGACTTTCACGAACAATTTTTGTCGAATATCAATGGACCAATATCAAATTTGAAAATGTCCAAATACTGGCGAAGTATCTGGGCTATTTAAATTTACCAGACTTCCACTAGAACTTGGCTTTGTAATGGACCACTTCTGGACCAGAAGTCACATTCTTCACAGCAATAATGAATGCAATTAGGGAAATCAAAATCTGGCCCTATAATGGTCCAGTACTGGAGTAAAGTTAATACCGAGCAAACCTTGCGCTGCACCTTATTTAGCAATAGGGTATATCATTTACTTATGCTGGAAAAACAACGAGAAAAAACTACCAGTTGCATCAGCTTCCTTAGATAAAAAACTACAAATATCAGTCGGGATTATTTACAAAGAATGCATAATTTCATTAACATATGCTCAAAGAGTAAATTAATTTCAATATTTCATTACAAAAAAAATGTATTATTTAAAAAAAAATAATAAACTAAAAAATCTTGGGATACAATATTCTTATGAGATTTAAGTAGACGAAATGATCACCGTCGAGCCTGCACGAAGAGAGCCGAGTATATAAATTTGCTGTGCAGTTTATGTTTGTCCCCATTTGTGGACATCGTGCTTTCGCGAAACAATAAATACAAAGCTTTGTTATTTTATGTATCCACCGTATACCGAAAGTTAGCCTTGTCGGTGTCGTTTTGCGTGTGGAAAGTTGATTTTCCCGCAATAGTGCGGTAAAATTTTAAGAGTGCGGAAAATTGAAACAAGTGCGGGAAAATCAAATTTCCGCACGCAAAACGACACCGATTCGGCTAACTTTCGGTATACACCGAACAAAAAATATCGTTCGTATCACGCGCGAACGTATTAACGCGTTAAAATACGCCTCTCGGCACTTGACACGAATGGTATACTATTTTTGTTACCTGCCTGCATATTATATATTTTTATATAGCGTGCATCATTACATGTATGAAAAAACTTTTTTGTCCGCTGTACACCGAAAGTTTGCCTTGTCGGTGTCGTTTTGCGAGCGGACAGTTGTTTTTCCCGCAATGGCGCGGTAAAATTTTAAGAGTGCGGAAAATTAAAACAAGTGCGGGAAAATCAAATTTCCGCACGCAAAACGACACCGATTCGGCTAACTTTCGGTATACACCGAACAAAAAATATCGTTCGTATCACGTGCGGAACGTATTAACGCGTTAAAATACGCCTCTCGGCATTTGACACGAATGGTATACTATTTTTGTTACCTGCCTGCATATTATATATTTTTATATAGCGTTCATTATTACATGTATGAAAAAAACTTTTTTGTCCGCTGTACACCGAAAGTTTGCCTTGTCGGTGTCGTTTTGCGAACGATTTAAAAATGTTTTACCAATGATATTGAATAAAATTTTTTTTTTTTATTTTGAGACCAAACTTAAGTTAATTTCATATTTCAGAAAGGCGCCGCCTCCAAAGTATTAAATAAAGGTTCCGGTTTCTATTACGATTTCCTAAATAAGAGAGAAAAAATTGCAAACACTAAAGCAAAAATGAAAGAAAAAAAATCTGTATCCTTTTACAAGATCTCTTTTTTGCTTAAGAACGTAGAAATTAATTTTACAAAGCGTCTTATTAAGTGTTGCACACTGGCATCTTGAGGATCGAAATCGTACTTGAGAAATACGATTTTCAGACAGATCGCCGAAACTGGAGACGGAAACAGGAGAGGATGGAAGCTGAGATGAAGAGATGTAGATAACGCTTAAGGAAGCGACTGTATGCGAGGAGGATAAAAAAGAAAGGTATAAAGAGAAAGATGAAAATATATAGAAAGAGCAAAGTAAGCCCGACCGAAAAGTTTGCCTAACGGTAAAGCGATGAGTTAACATTAATATATTCCGTCTGAAAGTTTTTATAATATTCCCGAGCATTGTCTGCCGTGGAACAATAAAACCGCTGTTCCCGTTTACGACGGACGATTTTTCAGCGAGTCGCAGAAACGAAGCGAAGCACTGCCGCCTCAGTACAACGAAAAGAGAAGAATGAAGGAAGGAGACAGAGAGAAATGCAAGGGAAATAAAAGTTAGAAAGGGTGGGAACGAATAGTGGAGAGAGTCGTTGAATTTAGTAAAAAGATTAATTTCTCGGAATTTCTACAGGGGAAAGCTGTGGAATTAGTGAATTAAAGTAAGAAGAGGGAACGAGAGAGAAAGATTGGGAAAGGCTAGTAAAAGAGAAGAAATGCCATTAGAGAAAAAAAAGTAAAAAAAGAAATGAGAATAAAAGAGCCAAAAGGGAGAAAAAAGGGGATTCAAATCCCAAACGAAATTTCCTTTTTTCCCATTATAATCTCGATGTCAACTAACCTCGCTCGATGTCAAACACATAAGAATTGAAAGAGGGGAAAGCAAATCTATATAAAAGAGAAAAATAAATCGCAGATGATAGAACACTGGGTACTGAGGGGTTAAGACGAGAAGGGGGTGGAAGAGATGAAGTGGGGAGAAGAGAGAGGAATTAAAAGTAAACACGCCGAGGGCCCTGGTCGGGGCCACGCGTTCTTCTGGTTAAAGTAATTACGTGCCACGCCAGCTGCCACAGACTTTAAATTATAGAAATTATGAAATGCGCATGGAGAAGCGTACCAACTCTTCTTCGTTTCGTTATTATCTTAACGAAAATTGTTTATTTATCAGGTATCGTGACAGGCTCAAGCAAATCAATAGTAAAAACATAAATATTAAAATTCCAATTTTCAAATTTAATTTCAATTTCCTACACTCATATACTATGACCATTTCAAATCTCCCACTATGACATAAAGCGCCGAACTCACGAACCATAACTATATATTACTATATTTTAAAAATATTCTTATGTCCGTCGTACACAGAAAGATAGTCTTGTCGGTGTCGCTTTGCATGCGGAAAGTTGACTTTCCCGCACTAGTGCGGTAAAATCAATGCGGAAAGTATATTTTCCCGCACCAGTACAGTAAAATCAACTTTCTGCACGCAAAACGACACCAACTCGGCTAACTTACGGTATACAGCGAACAAAAAGTATCGTTCGTATCAGGTGCGGAACGTATTTTAACACGGGAGCGAGTTCTTTAATACGCGTGCGGGAAAAAACTTACTTTTCTACTGTGGTGATGGGAAAGTGTGGAAATGTTTAAATTCCAACCTCAATTGTTAGTTTACTGTGCTCTGCGTAAGAGAAATTGCACGTACTTGTTAATGTCGTGGTTGCATCAAACGATCGCGGAAACGGTCACTTTTACTGTTTCGCGCCAAGCCCCGAAATCGCAATCCCCTTCGCGGTGCGTAAAGAATAGTACATTGTTAACCAGGTGGGAGATCTAGGAAATTCCCATCAAGCATGAAGTTGCCGCGCGATCGATTCATGCAACCACATCAACAAGTTCTCTGGTACGAATATTTTTGAACTTTCCCGCCACATGTGTGGGAAAGTAAGTTTCATCACACGGACTAATCATCGATAGTAGAATCAATCATTTTTGCTGTTTCGCGCCAAGGCCCCAAAACCGTATTTCCCGCGAGGGGTTTCAAAGAAAATAATATGTTAACCAAGTGGGGACCAGTCAATTCCCGACTAGCATTATTACCGCGTTCGCTTCACTCGCGCGGTCATAAAGTGAATTTTATTGTCCCCTGCGAGACAAACGAATCCAGTTTTCTACTAAGAGGTCAAAAAGTGGGTTTATTTGCCCTTAACTGGGCAATGAAATTCACTTTATGACCCGCTAGGAAAAAATCCATTTTTTGACTCCCTCGAAGAATAAAATCGTCTTAAAAACATATTTTATCCCTAGTTGCACATTATGCTATTTTCTACTAGGAAGTTAAAAAGTGCATTGGCAAACAAATCCATTTTTTGAACCCCAAGTAGAAAAAATCGTATACAACTTGGTAAAAAAAAGTTTTTTGGTCATGTAATATTATTTAAAATTAACGAGTTGAGTTTGAAATTTCTGCTACTGCCTACATTATCGGGGAATCACTAGTCGCGTATCAGATAGGATACATTGCCGACAGGTGTGCTTGCAGACAATTTCAAACTCTTATATCGCAAATAAATGCAATTTAATTCAATATTTAAAGAATTTCAAATCTTTCTGTGGAAAAAAAGACGCTTTCGACTGCGCTGGGATTCGAGCCCAGGTCATTCGAGAATTCCAGCGCAGTCGAAAGCGTCTTTTTTTCCACAGAAAGATTTCAAATTCTTTAAATTATTTAATCAATTTTTCTAAATCATTTCAGTCGATAGAGTTAGCAAGATTCTGTGAGAAAAGTTGTGGAACCTCCGTAGCTCAGATGACAGAGCATTCGACCGGCAATCGAAAGGACCTGGGCTCGATACCAAGCGGAGTGGAAGCGTTCCTTTTTTCACAGAAAATTTCTTCAAAAATTAAATGATTTAAAATTTTCAATTTGTTTGTAAAATTATCAACTGTAAATTTACTCCTTATAATGTTATCTATTTTCTAGTCTTATGAAGGAATAAGTTATTGGTCGTAACGTCGAAAAATTATTAATAACAATAATACAACACCGTTAATTTGAATTCATCAGGCAATAAAGTACTGTAATTAGGATGGTTGAGTATTTGAAATTTTTGTCACTTTCTACTTCATTGGGACACAAATCTCGGTATCAGTTAGGATTCACCCTGTGTAGCTTATTCGGTTAAATCAGTCGACCTGCAATCGAAAGACCCGGGCTCGAATCCCGGCACAGTCGAAAGCGTATCTTTTTCCACAGAAAGATTTTAAAACAATATAGTACGTCCGTTAACTTCTTTCTAGTAAAAATTTTAAAAAATTGGAAGACATCGATAATTAAAGTTGACTCCAAAAGTGTTTGCAAAATTTTCACTTAAACAACGGTGACAGACGTACTTTATCGTCTTCTGTTGTATTTTCCAAAATTTCAATAAGGTATTTTGTGAAATGAAAAAGTTATTTTACATAAACTTTTACAGGAATTTGTTCAAGTGGCCTGATTGATCCAGGGCCTTAAATTCTAATAGTGATAATTAATCAAGAATCTGCTTTATAAAGAATGAAAATTTTTGATAAGTTAAGAGCTTAGAACATGTAAATGCAACGGTTGTACGAAGATTAAGCAAATCATATTTGCCCAGGAGTATAATAAAGTTTTATTAGATATACATAAATAAAGCGTGCATTCATGCTAAATATATCTGAGTTCATGTCACTTTTATTTGAAGAAAATAAACTTTTTATTTTAGGCAGATAAAAAATTTATTCGCAACAAGTAAAATTTTATTATCCTTGGAGGCAAATAAAAGTTTTCTCGGGATGAAGGCGACATTGAAGAATAGCAACGAAGCATGCAAAAATCAAGGAGGCATCTTTTATTAAACACGAATAATAAAAATGTATAACTTTATATTTAAATTTTTTTAATTAATAAAATTTCAATATCCTTGAAAAGAATTATCCAGATACACCAACCATGAATGAAGATTCCGCGCTTTCAGTCATGGTTTTTACAATGTCGTTACCACTCGCCAGATTAGGATTTTGGAATTCGAAAAGACGAGTAACAAAAAAAGCTAAATCAAGATTTGTGTCATTCATCTTTGAGAGAAAAGTGCAAGAACGAATGGCACCTCTGTTATGGGACGAAAAAGACGAACGTTAATCTATTTCCACATGAATGCGCGAGGATATACAACAACAATAACAGTAACAACAAAAACAAGAACAACAACGGCAAAATACGCTCGAAGAATTTCTCAGCCCGCCACGGCTAATGCCTTTCGGCCCTCTTTGTCTCGTAGTGCCATCATTTTTCTCTGGTAATATATTTTATTGCTATCTCCGTCTCTCTTTCTTGTTTTCTCTCTCATCCTCTTTCGCCACTGCCACGTCCTCACCCCATCCAAGACTGCGACTCCCCCCACTACACCACAACGCAACAATTCCACCGTCTCTTCCTCCAACCCCCGCCACCGTCTTCATCAGACGAGAGACTTTATTATATCTTCCTTTCTCACTCTCTCGTCTTTTCGTTCATCTCCTGGTTCTTCGCGAGCGAGGAGGACGCAGAGAGAGGGAGAGAGATATCAGAAAGGGATGGAACTGGCCGTTAGCCCCGCGAGAGCGAGGAGGACGCCGATATAATTGTATCTAAATTATAATATACAAATAATAACAGCCATAACGGCAGACAGACGCCAGTACAGTCCAGAGAGAAAACACATGCGATTGTTCAGCCCTGGGGCATTTCATTTTGGGGTTTAGAGTATTTTTAGGCAAAATTACTCACATATAAGAACTTGAAAAACTTTATCAAAGAGACGTTGAAGGTGAACTTTGTCATTTTATAAGTTGAGAAAAATGATGAAAGAGTCAGAGCCATCTTACTAATGTAATTCACATACTGCAAAAAATAGTTGCTGTAATTAATACAGTTTGTAAAATATTAGATTGTTTTTTATTGATTTGAATAACGATTATTTTTATTTTACTGGAAAAATTTCATTTTTTAAATTCACTGGTTCTTTCTTGAAATATTTTACATCTTCCTTGACCATGAAATGTTTAGACGGAGTAAACCAGATTGAAATTCAAGTTTCTTGAAAAATTATTAACCTGTGGCAACCCTGATACTTAAACTTCTAAAATCAAAATAATATAATTATTATGCTCAACCCTGGTCCGAGTAAGTTAAATTCAGTGATTCTTTAGTATACCTGGCAAAAGTTTTGGATTGGAATTCAATCCGAGCGAATCAGAAATATTCCGGGCCATTCCGAAACCTGTATTCGAACGATTCCGAAAATCACTTTGGATCTCGTTTGATGTAAATCGACTAAAAATAAATCTGACTTAATCCTATACAATCCGAATAAATCCGGACCAAGTTTTCAATCCGAGCTCGAATTGATCGAAACCGAATTTCGAATCCGAATCAATACACAAATAATAAAAAGGCTTCAGATAAAATTAAATTTATTCGGATTGATTTTTAACCAATTTGCACGCAGAAAAAAGTTTCTTAGATTAAAAAAAACTTTCTTTGAATCAAACAAATTTATGCATTGCTATACAGGCCAAGAAAAGTTTCTTTAAGTTAGATAAATTTCTTGTTTCATTATTTTTTTTTTTAATTAAAGTAAATGTCTGCGCATTGGCATAGTCCATGCGCAATATGATTTACAGAAAAATTTTCTTTAATTAAAAAAAAAAATTTTCTTCGTTTAATGTAATAAAATCAAATAAATTATTTCTAGAGTTTTTGCCAGTACTGTATTTGAATCGAAAAGATATTTTTTTAAATCAAATAAATAATGTTGGAAGAATGATTTCTTTGATTCAAAAATGACTAAAAATGTGATTTCCTCAAAATCAAATAAATTTATATTTGTCCTAAAGGTGTTTTTACTTCGAATTGAAGAAATAAACTTTAAAAAACGATTTCTTTAATTAAAATAAAACTTTTTTCTGGGTACGCATAAAATGAAATTAAAAGGATAAAAATAACTGAACTTTTAGACGCATTGATAAGAAAAATTCTCAACATTCAATATAGAATTATTGTCAACTATTCAATAACAAATTCTTAAAGGGCCATGCACAAATTACATAGGACTTTATTTATTTTTCTGGGAGGGGGGTAGTCAGTAAATCTTACGCCAATGTTAAAATTGCATGCATTAAGTATAGAAAAAGCCTTACATAGAAGGGGAGCGTTTAAAATTTCCAAAAAACGCCTTACGCAATTTATGCATCGCCCCTTACAAGAATATAAGGGTGCACTTCCGGAAAGAACTTACCTCCGATAAATTTGCAACTCACTATACCCACATATTTTGAGGCGCTGATTACAAATAACATGATAAAAATACCCACAAATGTGATTTTCAAAGTCAAAATTAAAAAAAAATGTTTATAACAAGTTTTTTCATTTTATGTCGATAAATATCAATCTAGGAAAAAATATTTCCTACAAAAGTTGGAGCGGATGAAAAAATCTATCTTTAAAGTTTCACACATTTTTACCCTATATCATTATTTTTCGAAAAAAATGAGATTAAATGGAATCAAACAGATAGGGACACGATAGGGAGTTATTTTTTAAATTTGAACCATCCCCTATTAAATGGAATCAAACAGACAAATCGATATCAACAGTATCACTAATTTTCTCGAAAACTATAAATCGTAGAAAAAAATGCATGCAATAAAAAATGTGTATCTCGATGAGTTTTGCAAGTTATTTCCTGAACATTTTGCGAAATTTTGCATATTGGTTGAGATAAACGCAAAAAACCAAGATTTTTATGGTTTTTTTATGGTTTCACCATGAAAATCGATTTTCATGGAAATCGGAAGGTTCACCTTTTGGGAATTGCACCCTTCATGGGTTTTGGCAGATTTTTTAAATCTCATTTTTCTCGAAAAATAATAGTTTTTGGGCTAAAATTTGTGTAGCATTAAAGATAGATCATTTCATCCGCTACAACTTTTGTAGAAAATATTTCTCTCCTAGATCGATATTTATCGACATAAAATGAAAAAACTTGTTATAAACATTTTTTTTAGTTTTGACCTTGAAAATCACATTTGATAGTATTTTTATCATCTTATTCGTAATCAGCGCCTCAAAATATGTGGTAATAGTGAGTTTCAAATTAATCCGAGGTAAGTGCTTTTCGGAAATTTATCCATCTGTTCATTATTTGCTCAAGGTATTTTATTTTGAATCTGGCTCCCAATGGGCGCCGCATTAGTTTTTGTATGGGAATCTACTAAGAAAAAGTAGTTACTTAGAAGAAGGCAATTGGTGCACACGTCAAATGGATGTGTCACTCGCAATGTAAATGACAGAATGCTTTCTCATTCTCTGGTAAATGATTTGTTGAGAGGTGAAACACTCGTATTCACAGGCAAGGCCAATGTCACGATTAACGCGCAAAGTAGTTGTCTCTTAGATAAACACAATAAATTTGAAATGCAAAATTTCAGGAAGAATTTTTTCATTATATGTGATAATTACAATTTTTTATTCATTTATTCTCCTCATAGAACAATAATTTCTCTTTTAAGGCCATGGATCGACCAGACCACGTGACCAAATTCCTATAAAAGTCCATGTAAAATAATTTTTGAATCATAAAATATCTTCCTGAAAATTTGGAAAATAAAACTGAAGACGATAAAAAACGTTTGTTAACTACATTTTATTAAAAAAATTTGAAAAATGTTCACTAAAAATTAACAGACGTTTTTATGGTTTTTACAGAAGTTTTTCCACGTGGTCTGGCTTTAATTTGAATTGGTGAAATTGGACCAATGAATAGTATAATTTAATAGTTCAATAGAAAGAATACAGTTTCCTTAAAATTGAATATTTATTTCATTTAAGCATTACAATAAGTTTTAAAATGTACCTAATGAGTAGTAATTCATAAATCTAAATTGATCAAAAGCTACTGAATAAAATAGTATAAATTTTTTTACCTAACTAACAAATAAGTGAACTATTTTATTAGTAAGGAATTTTCTACAAATTTGTGTTGGTTTTGTCTTATCTATTCAACTGTCCAATATAACTATTCTATTAAGGATTTATATCGTAATAATAGTAGTTTTCTACAAATTGATAGTTAAATTAGACTCATTAACTGAAATGGTAACCAAATAAATAAGTAAAAATTAAACAACTAATAAAACAGTAGCAACTGTATATGATTCAGTATAATATTACTTTTTATTGGTGGTAATGATTATTCACGCAATTGGTAAACGATTTTGCTCCATTTTAAGTAGTTATTATCTCGTAATTCAGATTTAGAGAGAGGATTATGTTTCTGTATAGAAATTAGATTCCTGGTGCAGTTTTTGTTACAATATATCAATTTTAATGGATCCAGAAAATAAATTTATTTGATCTAACCAAACCAGTTTGTTGAATTCACCAAGAATTAGGTATATTATTATTGATATCGTTTTATAGAGAAATGATTATTCTTTTATCAAAAAATGTTGGCATACATAATTTTTTCAAAATCATGAGATTTCAATAAATTAGAGCTTATTTTTACGATAAAAAGATTCTTTACAACTTTACCGCATCCAATTTTCAAATACAATTGAATTATTGCCAAATAGTATTATTTGTTTAGATTTTTTATATTGAAAATTATTTTTTCCATGATTTAACACAATAAAAAATTAAATTTCGAAAAATATACGTGGTCAAGTTATGAAACTCTCATTTTTTCAAAGTTGGTGTTTATTTATATTAAAAAAAGTTCGCACTGCAAAAAGAAGTGTCTTAATATAAGATATTTGTGTAGTTATTTCTAAGATGTTTCGGTAGTCACATTCAAGTTGCCTAAAGCATATTAATTGGAGACACGTAAAATATCTTGAGTTGAACCATCGGTAACACAGGTTACTTAAGTTACCGACAGTTCATGTTCCTTATAACCTCTACACTGTGAGAAAAAGCTTACGGCACACCGGTATCTGTTACACATGTGGTGGTTTACATGGCTGTATGTACTTATTAAAAAAATTAATTCAAGAAAATGCTCTATTGGGAAAGGAGATAAGCGACTTAGCAAACGTATCCACTACGTTAAAACAGAAGGTATACCTGATATCGAGTTACGTGTTGCTGATACGATTTACACTTTTTACATGTAGCTCCACATCCGTCATATCTAAAGTTTGAATAAAGAATCGTGTCGATAAAAATGAACAATATATTCCTCTAAATGAGTTGATATTACACCACAGAAGAAAAACATGGAACAGTCAAAACGCTCCATTTCTTGAGGTTATGAATAGTAACTATAACCCTATGAGAGCTAGATTCTATCTTTCGACCACTACTTCTTTGACACTTTACGCGTCTTAGTTTTTGCTAACTTATTGACCTGCTATATCTTACAATTCAGAAACATCTTATGCCAGAACCATCTTATGACACCCTAAACATCTTAAACTAAGATACATTATCTAACTCAATCAAGTATCTTATTTTGTAAGACGGAAATTACATCTTTATTTGTACCAAGATACGTAAGTCGTCTTAATTTTGAATAAGACACTTCGTGAGACATCTTATTTTAAGACAGAAGATACCAAATTCCCATCTCATATCTTACAGTAAGATACCAGTTAAGACACTTCTTTTTGCAGTGCGGTCAGGAATAAAAGTTTTTAAATGAATAATATCTGTATTTTAAAATTTTCTCAAGAAAAAATAATCTTTCCCTTACAAAATGATAAAAAAAATAATGAGAATGCAATTTCTAGAAGTATAATTAAATATTTGTTCTCAGAGACCTGTTTTTACACTCGAAGTCTACATGGCATTAGATTGACGTAAATGGATTAATTTTAAATTTAATTAATATTTTTTAAGTGTTCCTTGAAGCTCAAAGTGATTAGATAAACATTTAGTAATATTGAAATTATTTTTAATCTTATTTCAAATGAATACAGAAAGAAGAATATCTAATGAGCAAAAGATATTAAAACCGTTCTAAAAAAGTTCCAGAAACGTTCTAGAAACAAAGTCTGTCACATGTCACAAAAATGGTTAAAATATTTTCTGCCGACTGGGTACTTAGATCTTTATAATTTGACATAAAACAGCATGTTAGACAAATAAATCCAAATACGAACATGACGTGTGACAACTACTTGAATAATAAATTGTAAATAACCTGCATATATATTATCTAACCATATAGACTTACAAATTTTCGTGAAATTGACGGTTTGACTTATAACTGCCATACCAATCCTTTTGTTAATATTTAAACATTTATTATATATATCGACTCTTAAACATACTACTTATCATTCTAAGGATTGTAAAAATAGCTAAAAGAATAAACCTCGCAATAAAATGGCCCCATTACGAGGTACTCAAGCAGATTTATAAGTATTGTGAGTTTGAATTTTTTAGTTTAAAAGATTTATCAAGTAATTTAACAGCAATGTTTAAAACGTGAAATGGGTATTTTTTTCTTAGAATGAATGTAAGAAGCAAAGACTTGCAATATATCACTGGCAATAAAAGATAATGATTTGCAGTGTAATTTCGAAGAAATTTTACAAGATATGTCTCAGTAATAGGCGCGTAATTTAAAGCCAACATCTTGAAAATTGCTACTTTTAGATTTTAGAATCCATTCATTCATATCAATGATCACATTTAATTGTTGCTTCTTCAAAATTAAAGTCTCAAAAAGTAATTAATCTTTTGAACTTAATAGATTATATTTTATAATTTGTGTTCCTGTTAAGAAGCAACTCAAATTTCTAGTACAAGTTTTCTTATGTTAGCAGCAAGTTTACTGATTTTTATCATTCTGAACCATATGTCCATTTATTTTCGGATTTTATTTACACAGTAAACCCCGCCAGAATTTACTACTTAAAGAATTCGCTCTGGGTGGGAAAACCGTTACGGAATAGTAATCTCACACCACTCAAAATTATTACCAATCGAACACGTTTCAATATTTTTTATTAATAAATATATTGCCTTTGAATCTGAATTTTTTTATTAAAATCAAAGTTTTTACTCACAATGTCTAAAGAAATTATCTGAGATTCCCATAACCTAATTAATGTATCAGATTTACCAGTGCAGAAATGAGTTCTAATTTTATCTACTGATCCATTTTTCCTGTTATATAGTCTTTTTTATTGATTATATTAAATGCAATAGAATAAGTATTTTTAAATAAAACTCAATGCCAAGATGATTCACGTATAAATTTATAATTAATTTTACACCGTTACAAATTTCTGTAATAAACTTCCATTATATGTAATGGAATTTTTTTTTAATAACGTATATTAAATTTAAAATACTTTAATCTTAAAAAATACAAATTTTAATTTTAATACACATGTGTATATATTTTTAAAATGTTTGTTAATTTTAATATATTTTGATTAAAAATTTATTAAATTTAATATGAATGTATATTAATTTTTCATAATATACAAATCTATTAATTTTAATTAACAACTTGTATATTAAAGTCTATTAAAATTTATAAGATTTTTAACAGTATATGGAATTAAATTTTCATTAAATTACATAGTATTATTTTCAATCATTGCTATTTTTATTCTAATAATAATAATAAAAATATAAATTATTGATCAGCGTTAAGATAATCTTCGAATCTATATCTTCATTATTATTCAAAGTTAAATTTGAATTAAATTTCAATAAAAAATATGTCAAAATTACATAATTTTAAATTAAATAGACCTAAAAGCTATCAAACTTGCATTATTTAAAAATCTCCGTTTTTTGATTTTTTTTTTTCTTTTCATTTTTCAAGTTTAAGGTTTTGAAAACAATTTTTCACAAATTATCAATTAGGGCTTCTCTCTGATATTAAATTTAAAAACTTTCATCTAGTACATTATAGTTTCGTAAATTTTATTTATATCTAGTGAAATTCTTCTAAGACAAAAATCTTGATTACATGAATTCAAATATTTTTAAAAGGATTTTCACTTAAAGAAAAGAGGAAAAAAATACAGACACAATATTGACATTTAATAAATAATAAATAATAATAAATAAACTACTACAAGGACTTGAAACATTTAAATCTTATAATTGATGATTTAATTTCACACATCGTATACAAACATTTTTTCATCAGCATTCTCATTGCAAGCATAATCAGAAACAATAATAACTCCATAAAAATGAATTTTTATTTTTCGATTTCAAACGACTATTTGAAAACTTCCATCGATTTAACAAATTAAACGAAAGAATAATAAAAATAAAATAAATTACGAAATTTTTAAAAACATTAAAAGACTCTTATCCACACATCAAATAAACAGAGTTCACAGAGTCGAATAAAAATTAGATAAATAAATAAAATTAGTTAAAAATTCTTTGAAAAAAATTCACCAATGTAACATTATTTATAAAGTATCTTAAACAGATTGTGAAAAACATGTGTTAAATAAACAAAAAGAATGCTCAGTATCAGACACGACGAACATAAGAATAATTTTAAAATGTTTACATTAGGGATCGCGCAGTAGTTCAGATGTTCAATTCCCAGGAAATCAGTGAATTTTTGTTTAAAAGGGGGGATATTTTCTTTTTTTTATTTCTTTTTATAATAAAATTTTTCGTAGAAGTAACACAATTTTTCAAATTCTTCTCACAACTAATATAATTAAACAAGAAAGAGCAAGTACAAATCTCATTTCCTGAATTCAGCCAAGAATAATCTTTTCTAAAATGAAATATATTTTCTCGTAAATTACAGTTGGAAACTTTGTTTGAAAAGGAAACGGGGGTAGACATATCCAAGTTTGAAAGTTTTGCGATCATCCAATACACCTTGCAAGCAACGCCATCTTATAAAAAGCTGTATATGCTGCCCATAACACATATGTATACCATATGTATATCCAACATATACGTATGTATATACATATATAAAAAGCATAACGACTTCAAAGATAAATTTCACCCGGCAAGATCTCTACCTGGAATTCGAGTTGGAGGAGAAGAAAAATAAGCTTGGAAAGAGTAATAATAAAGAAATATGTTTCTCTTCAGTCAGAGCCAACCCCTCGCGTCCCTGACCTAACATCCCTTCCCTTTTTTCCCCTCGAAAACCTCTACTATCACTCCCCCCTCCCCCACCCCATTTAACCAACTAACTTACTCTTCTACCACCTCCGCGGTTCTCCCTCACCCACCCCCTATTTCTACCTCGTTTAAGGTTCTCGTGTTATCTCACGTCGAAAGCAGCTGGCGCACGGGATGAAACCTAATCGTTGCTTCGTTCCTATATATTTCTGCTTGTATTCGTCTTTTCCATCATTCTTTCCTACTTTGTTTTGTTTTTTTTGCTTTTTTTCTTTCTTTATTCAAGGAGGCAAAAAGAGAGAATGAACGGAGCTAAACAATTTTACTTTTATAATCAGAGAATAATGTACTGAGATTGAAGAACAAACGGAGGTATGAAACCTGGGAATTGAAGATTCGGATTTCTGAGAGGGTCAGAGTTTCGATTCCTATGGGATTTTCAAAATAGAATTTCAGGTTTTTTTTTTCTTATTTGCTTAAGAAATTCGTCAAAGAGAAGTTGAAGTTTGATGAGGTTTTAAATTAAAGTTCCGAATGACTTTTCTCAGTGATTTCTGTATCAATATGCATTAGTGCATGTCAGCGATTAAAGTTTTATGCAATTTAACAGAATTTTTTGTAATAAGATAACTTTTTTAATCTACTAGACATTTTTCATAAAATTATGTGAATATAATAAAAAACATTCAAGAAGTCCGTTAAGTTCTTTTTGGTAAAAATTTCAGCAACTTTTTTCAGAGAATAAAACTGAAAGAGTTATCGATACTTACAGTTAACTGTAAAACTTTTTAGAAAAAGTTTACATTAGGAAGTTGACAGACGTTCTTTATTGTTTTTTCTAAATTTTCAGAAAAATATTTTATAAACTACAAAAGTTATCTGCAACCAGAAAACGAATTCACTTCATTTAACCAAACCATTTTGTTGAATGAACCCAGATCTTTGGTTGAGTCAAACAAAATTTGGCCAAATCAACTAAAATATAGTTGAATCAATTGAAATATTTGTTTTTCTAACCAAATTTTATTTAAAGACCATCTTTGCTCGCATAAAACAAATTCACTGGTTAAATCAAGCAAAAATTTGTTTAACCGTATAATAAGCAAATTCTTTGGTTGATTCAACTTAATTTTGGTTGGATTAGCCAAATATTTTTCTGGGATTGTAATTTCAAGCTTTTTATATAGCAAAAGTAAATGCTTGCGCAGTAAAAATACTCAGAACTGTCACATCTCAATTTTTCAATTTCTTTAATTAAGAACGTAAATCAGATTAAATTAAGATTCAAGTCATACTTTACGCACCTAATTCTCAAAGTAACTCTTAGACCATAACAAAAGCTGATTTTATTGTAGAAATTCCACAACCCTCTTTACTGTCCGACTTCTTATGTCAAAAGCTAGGAAAAATTAACTAATAAATCAATTTGAATTCAATCAGGAAAAAATTTGGTTAATTTAACTAAATGCTTAATTGTTTTAAAGCTATGTATTAACCAGACCACGTAACTAAATTATATGTTTATACTATATGTTTTTAGAGGAAATAAAACTCTTAGAATTATCGACAATGTTAACTGGTGGAAGTTTTTACAAAATTTATACTTGAACGAAGCTAGCAAATCAAATTTGTAGATTGAATAATTTGGTAGATTTAACCAAAAAATTCATTTGAATCAATCAACATTTAAATGAATTAATCTTTAAGTTGAGTTAATATTTTTGTATACCCAAGATAAAAGTTTGCTTGACTTAAACAATCTTCTTCCTGAATATTGATTTTGGGTTGAAAAAATGAATGGAATTCTAATGATAATACAATAACTGAAGAAATTTTAGATAATTACGACTAATCAGAGCAATTCTAAAAATAAACTCATTTTATCTTAATGAATAAAAATTAATTTACAAGTAATACTTTCCGAAAAAAAAATTTAATTGCAATTTCAAAAATGGCAATGTTGTCAGTGAAAATATCGTTTAGAAGAGAACAAATTTTTTCTATAAGGAAATCTTGACTGTACAAAAGATAGTAATTTAAAATTTTATTCCTGACTAAATCTTTTGTGTTATCAATAAATACCAATTAATAAAAAATAATGAGATTTTAATAAATGTGAGCTTATTCTCTCGAAAGAAAGATTCTCCAAGAATTAGGTGCACTCAATTATATTGCAAATTAATTTTTTAATTATGGAAAAATAATATTTAAAGAATTTGAAAATCTTTCTGTGGAAAAAATGACGCTTTCGACTCAACTAAAATTAATGGAAAAATAATTTAAAAAAATTAAAAATTGCTAAAAATTTCTACATTTGAAATGAATTTATTTATATTTAAAAAATGAATGCTGTCAACTTATGAAAAATCTTCTTCCTGGAATGATAAATTCTTATTTATTAAAATCCCATCAATTTTGAAATATTGACGTCTAGCAATATCAATTCAGTATTCCCCTATGATTAACTTTTCTTATAAAGAATCTTTTTTATTTAAAACGATATAATTTATAATAATATTGCCATTCCTGAAAGAATAATAAAAATCATTTCCCAGAGACTTGTTTTTTAGAGAGGCAACTATACCCTAACTATAAAACACTCATTTAAAATCAGGATAAACAATAGTAGCAAATAAATTCACGACTTATTTAATGCCCTTTTAAAAAGCAGAATTCCGTTTTTCACGAAAGGATAAAATTTGCTTTGTAATAGGAGCTTGAGCTAGAAATGCGATCAGAAAGCAATACGCTTGTCGAGAGTTAAACAAACATCGTCCTGAACAGTTTACATTTAACGCTAAATTGTAATTATCAAAGAAAAAGTTTCACTTTGAAATGTTCTCTTTCTTGCACACAGTCGATTATGAGTAAGACACGTCAAGAATAAGAAGTAGAAGAAGTTTACACGAGAGAAAGAGACGAGGTGTTTCGTGGTGCTTTACGTCCCTCGAGGCAAGTTTCGCATCGTTGGCTTGGGGTTGGCGGGAATGTAAAGAGTGAGTAGAAAAAGTTTCTAGGCAGGGGTGGCTGCGGCCGCTGGTGCACGATTAACGTCAACGTTACACCGCGAGCGTTTTCTTGCACGCCTGCAGTGTTGTAATGTTTGTTCGAGGAAATGCAATCCCACCGTCATATAAAATATAACGCGTTTCCTTCCCTCACCCAACACTCCCACTACTACCTTAACCATCAACACTCGGCAACATCTCATTTTTTTCTACCCCCCCCCCCCCCATGCCCCTACCAAAGAACGAATTAAAATTCTCTGGAAAAGTTTATCCATTAATCAAAATACATTATCATTTTATATGAAAATGTATTAGATTTGTGTAAAATTTGACATGGGGCCATCTATATAACACGTGGACAATTTTTAACCACTTTTTACACCCCCCCCCCCCCTCATTCGTGGACATATTTTATGAAAATATAGATATTTTAGTATATTTTCTGCAGATTTGGGGGAACGTCCCTAACTGTCCACGTGGTATATGTATATAACATATATAACAAATGTCCACATTTCATGGCTCCTGAATTCTGGAAACAAGGATGTTTTTAAATCGTGTCTGTCCGTCGCTCGTTGTCATCTGTTGACACGATAACTCGAAAGGATTATCAGATTTGAATGCGCTTTGGTATACTTTATTAGGAGCAAAAAAAAGGAAAAGTTCGTTAACTAACGATATCTGACAAAAATTTCAATAATTAGAACATTTTTGGTATTTTTGAAAACTGCTTGCTGATGAAGTCAAAAATTTTGATACTAATTTCTGATAGTACTCGAAAAGCTCTACAAATTGTCCTGGTGAAATTTTCTAATCAAGCAAAAATTAGGAAAGTTACAGTATTTTAAAATTTGACAAAATTAATAATTGAATTCCATTTTCCAATCAAAGTACATATACAAGATACGAAAAAACGTTCTGATGCAAAATCGGTAACTAGAAAAAAATCTACAAATTTCAATTTAACTTGGAAAATTTAATTGATTACCACTTTAAAAATTGTTCGAGCTGTTATTTGATAAATATTCTAAAAGAAAAATGTTCGAGCAATCCAGTTTTTCCAAACTTTGCTATTTAAAAATGATCTGACTTTAAGAGATGATGGATAATTTTCTTCACTTAAACATTCATAGAAAACTCCACCATCCTAGATTTTTCATTGATTTTTCATTTCCTAACTGCTAATTAGAAATGTTGATAAATTAGACAATTTTTATAAACAAATAGCTGTAGTTAGGAAATGAGAGATTAATTTAAGGCCGTGTGTATATGTTATGATTGTTATTATCAATTATATACGACCGCTTTATAATTAAAATAATAATCTAAACAAATTTTCCAAAGAAGACGGCAATCCATAAAAATGTAACGCATTACTGTCTTTTGTGGAAAATTTGTTAAAATCATTATTTTAATTATAAAGACGTCGTATATAATTAGTGACGTTAGAACCTACCATACGGCCTTAAGAAGTTAAGATGATCAAGTTTTCTGAATATATTTTTGACCGCCGTACACCGAAAGTTAGCCTTGTTGGTGTCATTTTGCGTGCAGAAAGATGATTTTTTCGCACTAGTGTGGTAAAATTTTAAATTCCCGGAAAATTAACTTTCCGTGAGCAAAACGACACCGACTCGACTAACTTTCGGTATATACAGCGAACACAAAATATCTTTCGTATCACGTGCGGAACGTATTCTAACATTGTGTATTGAATAACAGTACCAACATTTTTTCAAGCGGTATGATTTTCCTTTCAATTAAATAAAAAATAGCATTAATAAAAATCCTACTTTTTCCTATAAATCGCGAGTCCCAGTTCCTTCTGTTCGATTCACATCGGAAATATTAGAAAATGTACTTGAGCTATAGAAACAAATCATGAAGGAAAAACTTATAAGTGCTCGCGAACAAATCTACTTACAGTTCTGAACATTCATCGAACGATGAAAATTATTTTTTCGTTAAAAACAAAATTAATGATTATGTTTATATTTATGGTCCTACAAATATATAATCTATCATAAAATATACGCTAGTTTTTAATTTACTCAAGCAAAAACTAATCATTTAGTTTTAAAAAAAAAATATTTTCCATCGTTCAATGAACATTCAAAAAAGTAAGTACACCGCGAACAACACAAAACCAAGCGCGAAAAGCGACAAACGTATCGCGCGTCTTACTAATAAAGCATTTTTTTTATAAATGTTTAGAGAAAAAATTTAATTGAATTTAAAATAAATATTTTTTCTCATTCTAAAATTGAAATAAAAAACAGTAATTAATTCCAAGTGATTCATTAATTTATTCTGCCTCGTTTTCTTTATTTAAAGCAAAATTTGTGGCTGAGTTACCACTTTTATAATAAAAAGTTTTTATGATCAAAGTGTTGATTAAGTTAGGAATTCTTTTGGTTGAGAAAACACGGTAGAGAAGGCGCAAGACAGTTACTGACTAGATTTTAATTTTGAAAGGGCATTGAACTTTCTTTGCTTTGATGGTGAACATACTTTTTTGTGAGAAAAAATAAAAATTTAAATTAAGAACTTCTGTGCCTCGATGAAATTTCCCCTTTTAGAGTATAAGCATTTGATATAAAGTGAGTATTTCGAATTCTATAATTTGCTTTGGCAGATTCTCAACATAAAAACTTTTAGTTAATCATTATTTTAAAAGCGTACATATCATCATTAGGTATAAATTCTCTAGGAAAGTTTTTTTTACAATTTTAGACTGTTTACATAATTTTTAACATCAAATATATGAATTTTATTTAATTTTATTCTAGTTGATAAAAAAATAGATTGCTTAACTTTTATTTCAACAGTCAATTATTATTCTAATTTAAATAAAAATATGCAACTGCAACCTTTTTTATAGTTGTACCTTCATAACTCTTTCAGAACAATAATAATAAAATTAATGAATTCTTATTTGCCAAATTTAAATATATTATAATCTAGTATTTGAATTTGCCTTTAAAAAAATTGCAACATATGAAGGACAGATTTTTTAATTAAGTAAACTCATATATATGCATATCTGATGAATATAATAACTGACGTAGGCATAAAAAACTGAAAAAAAATTTGTTTTTGGCTGTACAATAATAATATATAAATGGCACCAAAAATCGTCATAAACGATTGAAAAAAGTACACATTTAAATTTTTGATCGAACTTAATGTATCTGTAGCTAAAATATTGGATTCAAAAACTCATCAAAAAGCGTGATAAATTATTTCCAGACCATTCAGACATTTATTGATATTGGACTAAAAAAATATTTCATCAAAAGACTCTAACGAACGATTTAAATATTAACGTGTTCAAAAGGTTGACAATATATTGTTTTCCCCCAGCAATTATTGTTTGTGGTTTTACATATTTGCAAATAAAAGGAGAAAAAATCATTTTTTAAAAAGCTGTCGTTCGCAACATAGTCATAAATAATAAAAAGATTTCATACGATTTTCTTGTTAATAATTGACTTTAGGGTCATGAAATAATAACTCAGAATATGTTACATACACATCGATAAAATGCCTAAAACTTCCTTAGGAATAATAATAAAATTCTAGAGCATAACTTTGAGATACCTAAACTAAAAAACTAGTATATATTTGTGTCTAAATCTTACTGAAGATAAAGATGCAAGTACATATATAGTATAATATTAAGAAGGATTATTTATGAAAAAATAACTAAAAATTGCTAATACGAATTCTAGTGTTCAAATATTTTTTAAAAAATAAAAACATCTGATAAAAAGTTTACTCCAAAATAGTGCTCATATGTGCAATATTTTATTTGTTTTAATATTTTAGAAATAAAGATCACTGATGGGGACTCCAATCAGAGTCGAAACGTTCAAAGGAAAAAAATGAAACTCTATCTTATATTATTTCTTGACCCTAAAGCCAATTATTAACAACAAAATCGTATAAAATTTATTATTCGAGGCTCGATACAACTCCTATTTTATGACTAAAAAAAATCTTTGCAAGAAAATATTATACACCCTCAACCAAATTTCACTTATTATAAACAGACATAATTTCGTTTTGCACATGAAATAATGTATTAAAAAAGAAACAATCTAGTCTAGATAGAAAAATAATAAAAAATAAATTTCCAAATGACCAGCACAAAATAAATTTTAAAAGCCTTTTCCAAATGTTTACGAGACATTACAAACAAATTGAAAATCAAGATTTGTCAAGATAAATGATTTTTTTTTAAATTTGGAATCTTTATTACATTTTGAGTTATTTATATTTTGATTTTAATCGGCAAAAATCAAGCTTAAAGAGGAAATTAAACGTGACGGGAAGAGTAAAATGCGTACTTGTCGCGAAGCGTAATAGACAGACACGTTTTGTCCTACAGTGAGCCAATAATTATTGTTTTTACCCGACAGCAGCGGGCTGCAATTAAAAACTGTTTATTTATTCAGACTGGGCTTTTTAGTATTCACCCTCACACTACTCGCATGTGCTCTATATGATACGCACCAACGCCTGCAATCGTATATATATCTGAGGAGAACACTCACACTCTGTATAAACGTAAACACAAGTGTGTATATAACTGCAGCAGTGAGTGCATCGCGCAAAAAGTATAAAACAGAATTTTTCGATTTGCTAGAGAATTTTTTCCCAGACGAGGCACACAGATCACAGAAATTTTTTATTAAAAATGAGTTCTCGCCTATCTAGTGAATTATTCATTTTGCTCTCCTCCATCATTATCATTTTATAATATTAATAAAAATTCATATCCTGGACTTGTATTGATCCTTAATTAATAATTGAATATATATGTTGATAGTTTTAGGGTCCAAGGTTAATAAGATTTTTTTTATAATTTCTCAAATTCTTTCTATCTCTAGTTTCAAAGTATTTTACTCTTGAGCTATTTCAAGTGTTTTATCAACTCCTGTTAAAAAAAAAACGAAAATTAAAAAATTCTGCATCAAAGGAAAATAAAGTTGGCAAAATTGTTTAATGTATTTTTTTGATTCAAAATAAATCAGTGATGAGGGCTCCGATCAGAGCCGAAACGTCTAATTATGTAAAATAAGTTTTTTATTAACCTTGGACCCTAAGGGGTTTAGTTAATCTTTAATTAATGCCCTAAGGCCTTTAATTAATCTTCAAATTATATAGTGTAAATAAAAAATACTAAGTGTCGACATAGTTTTGACAATCGCAACTAAACCAATGACGAAGTCGTGAAAATATAGTAATTTTGTGATAAGCGACCCCAGAAACATTTTTTTGGGGCATTTTTGGACATTTATATCTCTAATAAGTTTTAACGATCTCAATTTGATCCCTGTTATCCTATAAAGTTGTTTTGAAGAGATGAATATTAAATTTCAAAAGTGCTTTTACTTAAAAATTGATGATACAAAGATAAATTGCAAAATTTGCACTTTTTGAGAGCCTAAAAGGGGTGGCAGGGAGCAAATTAGAGACAAATAATCAAATGATTAAAAAGCTGTAATTTTCCCCTTGAAAGTAATACCTTGATAAACTAAATCAATTGAGTAGTTATTCTAGAATAAATTTTTCAGTTAAGGGCACACATACGAACCTACGTTCATAAAAGGGTTAAAAGCTGCATTAATTTTTATTCTTGAATATCTAATTTCAACTTTAAAAGTAAATTTAATTCAATAGAAGTTTTTACTCAGATTTTATAAGAAAATGCATTTGTTTGGTGAATTTCAGTTTTGTAAATCTAGAGGATTCAAAAACTTGTAATTAAGAGAATTTTTCAGGATTTCCAATACACTAAATATTTTCAAATAAATTAAAATCTTTCTGTGGGAAAAGAGATACTTTCGACGTGAATGACATAAACTGCTTTTTATCTTTCTGAATTAACTTCTAAATATTTCATAATTTAATCCTTAAAAAATTCGAAATTAAATTTTTTAAAGAATTTGAAAATCTTTCTGTGGAAAAAATGACGCTTTCGACTGCGCTGGGATTCGAGCCCAGATCTTTCGATTGACCTGGGCTCGAATCCCAGCGCAGTCGAAAGCGTCATTTTTTCCACAGAAAGATTTTCAAATTCTTTAAATATTGAATTTATTTGCATTATTTGCGATATAAGAGTTTGAAATTGTCTACGAGGACACCTGTCGACAACGTATCCTATCTGATACGCGACTAGTGATCCTCCGATAATGTAGGCAGTGACAAAAATTTCAAACTCAACTAATTAATTAAATTTTTTCATTGGTTTCAGGTTTCTTAGTGTTTATGTCCAAAACAAAGAAAATTTTTTTTCAACAATTTCGAAAATTTGTGAAAAACATTTTTTTCACCATCAAAACTAAAAATAGGTCTCAGCTTTTTCCAAATTATTATTTGATAATTTTTATTTCGTTTGAAATAAACACGTTATAAACTAAATTTTTGACTGTTTAAATAAATTGAGTATAAAACATGCCTTCAATTTCACTTTTAATTAATCTTTATACTATTCATAGTAATACTTCTCAAATATTTATCCCTCTGATATTACTTTCAAAATAATCTTTTTCATTTTGTAGAATTTTAATTTAGGTTTGAATTAAAAGACAAGATACGCAACTAAATAAATATATTATAATTAAGATTGACGGGAGAACAACGATTATAACAACATTATCATGAAACGAGGTTTATTATTTATTGGCGTAATGATATTTATTATTGTAACCCCGAGGTCTATAAAAACATCATGTTATCACTGTCGATGAATAAAGAAGCTGAAGATACCTTGCATGGCGAAACAACGCTAATTTGTTCAGATGGAACCAACTCGTACAAAAATCCTAACTGTGTACATTTCTTTACACAGTTTTGTTTTTCGTCAAAATCTGCAATGTGTACAAGAAGATTACCATCGAAAAATGAATGAAAGAATAAAATATCAAAACACGTGTATTTTTAGATCCGCGTGCGTAGTATTTGATATACATATATGCCTTTTAATCGGTTTTCAATTTCTCTGTAGATTAACCTTGACGTTTATGTGATTTCGAAGCTAATAATTCACAAAATACACATTTCAGTTTGCTTGAGACATTAATTGGGATTAAACAATGCTCTTATCACTAATACAAACGTATATTCTGTATACATATTAAAGTATTGAATTTCGGATTTTCCCAAAACATTCACGAATACTGTACAGAAATTTCGGTCAGAATTTTCCGAAACATGAATTTAATATCCATGAAGTTATACAATAACTATAATTAATTTTAGAAAATTTAGTTATTTTTTAGGAAATTGAAAAGACCATTTCTTAATTTTCAGTTAGAAATTACATATTTACATACAAAGAGAAAACAGATTTGTTGTATTAGCAAACGGATTGTTGATATACAACCTAAAAATTCTTTTTGCTGTCCTAATAAAATTTTAGTTCTACCAACAAAATTTTTGGTTGGTTCAACAAAAAGTTTTGTAGGGACAGCAAAAAAAAAATGTGTAGGTTATATATCAACAATCCGTTTGATAATACAGCAAATCTTTTTTCTCCGTATAAATACATATAAAATATATATATATATATTTCGTAAATTTCAGAACATTTCTAATAACGTGATCAAAGAATTTATTCAACTAAATATTATATTCACGTGCGAAAGGCGCCAATAAACTAGAACGTATGCAATATTTTAGTGAAAAGAAGTATATTCCTAAGATACAATAGCAACGAGAAATGAAGTATATTTACATCTAATTAGTCAAATTAACCTCATTAGATATTCTCTGCTACGGATCTTTGTTTTTATTTCTCTTTATTATCCGACATGTACTGACTCCTTGTAATCTTACTCATTACCGCAAGAGTTATACTAAAACCGGTAGAAAATTTAGGGAGAATTAAGTATTTTTATAGAGTGGAGTTATATGTATTAAGAAAACAAAGGTGCAAAGTACAAAGACAGAAGAGTTCATTGTCTTTTCAAAAATGGTAACTTGGAGCTTTTAAATGTAAATAATATATCTCTTGTTTATTCTTCTTCTATTATTTTGGATGATTAAAATTATTACCATAATTGTTTTTTGCAAGCAGATACAAAATAGAAAAATATAAAATACACGAAGGATTGAGCATTTCCGTTATAACTGATTTTAAGACTAGGATAAATCACATTATAAAATAGAAACAAACATGACTGAACGCGCGAGATAATTACATGGATGTGTGAATATTCGATTGAATTCTCATTTTGATTATGACTTCACGACTCACTGAAGTGCTGTAATCTATATAATTATATATTTCCTTTAAAAGTAAATTCTATTCGCAAACTCGCCCAATTCCCTCAGTTCACCCACAGCATCATTAAACTCTTCCATGTAATAATAATGTTTGCAGTCCTCAGCATCGCGAGCATTGTTACTCCACCGATAAATGCGCTTATGTTTACTAAAGAAAAAATATGAGAAGGACAATATGTGCAATAATGGTAGAAAAAAAGAAGGCGGGGTTCGATCGAAGCGACGCCACGGCGGTGGAGTATAATAACGACGTGGGCGGCATAGGGAGGACGGGAGGTTAGAATAAATAAAGCGATAAAATATAATATTACATCGTATTGCGACTGCCTGCGCCGTACATTCCAGGGTGCATTGGCCTCACAAATACTCGGCCTCCTGACAACGCACACAAACGACCATTATGCCAAATGCACTACTAATGCACCGTCCTCATCGCAAAGACGTCAACAGGACCGTTTTTCACTATACTTGTATCCTCAATCACTAATTAAATCTATCCACCCTCACCCACTTAAAAAAAAAGCAATCGATAGATTTTTTAAATATTATATAGAAATTAGTTCCTGTCTAGGACCTTGGCTAGGACTTCTAAACTGGATCTGGCTGTGTGTTCTGTTAAAAGCAAAAAATATGCCTATATAGGGCCCGCCTAGAAAACGTACTAGATCCAATTGAATAGGAGTTGTTTAATAAATGTTTAAGCAGAAAAAATAATAAAAAGCGGTATAAACTCATCTCATCGAGACGAAATTACTTGAAATGAAAAAAATGCAATTAAACTTTTGATGTTTATTTGATACCGATAAAAATGTTCTCTGGGTAGAGATATGATATCAGAATCAGAGCAATAAAATTTGAATTCAATTTATTACGGTTGGTATGATGAGCGCAATAAAGCGCAATCTGAAAAATTTTGTTATTACCTTTCTTATAATTCGATTCTATTATTTCAGTGTGGGTTCATAAAATTCTACATCATCGATCGAATTATACTCGATCATTCTTCAGACTTTTGTATAATGTCAGTATACAATATATATATGTTATTACATATGTATATATTTTTTTCCTATAGGCGTTTCTTATCACGTACTACTCTTATCGCTATATATTTTTCACTATCCTTCTGTTTATATTTGTACACACTTAGCTTATCCCCTTATCTTGTATGTGAAGTTTTTTCCAGAATTGCATTTGATTCAGGATAGTGTTATTTAACAATGTATAGAGTTCAAGATTCACTAGGACTATATTAAATCATTCTGATAATAAAATGAATGGAAAAGAAAATATTATTTTAATGCTTCAAATTAAGACCATGAATCAATCGAATCAGGTGACTCAATTATACATTAATTCGTTTAAGATAACTATTTTAATTTACGAAATATCTCTCTGGAAATTTGAAAAACATAACAAAAGACACAATAAAGCACGTCTGTTAACTTCTTTTTAGTGAAAAATTTTGAAAAAAAGTTCAATTTTTGTAAAATTTATGTAGAAATTTTATTTATTGGCCGAAGGAAAAGTAGTCTATCTATGTCCATTTTCATCTTCTCTACCATTTCCGAAATTTTTAAATTTTAAATTTTTACAAAATTTAATGTATTTTATACTCAAACATGTAGAAACTGGACCAAGTTGTTCACGTGAATTTGCTACTTTTCTCACACTGTAAAAAAAAAGATTTAATTCAAGTCTAAAAATCGGCTAACTTTAAGATGTAACAAAAACTAGACCATAAGAGAAGGACAGACTTATGCGCTTATACACAAGGTGGCTAAATTTAAGCCAAAATCTTCCGTTAGACGTAACTGTATTAACTTCCATTAGATGTAATGAAAGTTTTTTTCAGTAACGTATATTAATTCAAATTTAAAGAATTTAAAATCTTTCTGTAGAAAAAGAAACGCTTTCGACTGTGCCGGGATTCGAACCCGAGTCTTTCAAATGCAGACAGTGGCAAAAATTTCGAACTCAACGACTTAATTTGAACGAATATTAAAAATACTTTCATCTTAAAAAATACAAACTTTTATTTAAATTTGAATACAAATGTAGATATATTTTAATGTTTTTTAATTTTAATATATTTTGATTGAAAAGTTATTAAATTTAGTATGAATTTATATTAATTTTCCATAATATAAAAATCTAATAATTTTAATTTACCACTTGTATATTAAAGTCTATTAAAATTATTATATTTTTAACTTAAAGAATTTCAAACAAAATCTCAATGAAAATGGTCAATTCTATGGAAAGACATCAATTTTTTGCCTTTAATTTAGATAAAAATGTGTAAAAGAATTTTTTGCATCAAAAGTAATTGATTTTAAAAATACAATTGTATCTTTATCAGAGATTTTAGCAAACTTTACTACGAGGTAATAACATCAAAAAATCATTTTTTTCAAAATTGCACGAAAATATTTTTCTAACAAATCAACTGATGAACGAGTGAAGTATATTGATTAATTCAATGAAAAATAGGGAACTTTAAAAAATGTAAATAATCAGCAGTGGAAAATTTATTTACTCGAATAAAGCAATCTATTCGGCTGCGGTGTTTTTTCTGAGTGTGCATTTATTATTGCATAATTTGTAAAATAAAAAAAAATATAAAAAAATACAATCGCTCATCGATAAAACATCGCAGGCGGGTACAAATGTACACTGCAGGCATATTATGTTCTCGGAGAGGTTGGGGAATGACGTTAAGCGCGAGGGTGGGGGCGAAATAATAAAATAAAATAAATACACAGTACATAGCGGAGTTCTGTATGGTAGCAGGGAAAGGGGAACGATATAATGATATACAAATAAAATATCCTGCGCATTGGTCGCGCATGTGTGTATATAAGTAGAAACGACCGTTTGTCTACAGGGTGTTCAGTAACTGGGAGTCCAGTAATTGACTTAATCAACTTTAGAATGTATAGCATAGTTTCATGAACACAATTAAGAATGATTGCAAGATTTTCAGAACAAAAATATTAATTTTCCGAAATCCCATTTCTCAAGTTTATTACAATTTTTCTAGGTGAAATTTGTAATTTCCGAGAATTGGAAAAATAATTCCTTTCAACGGGTCAGTACCACATCTTCACTGAGAAAACAGTTTCTTTGATATATGTTCAAGGAAAAAATTTCTTTTAATTAAAGAAAGTTTTGTTAATTCAAAAAAACTTTCTATGCTCCAAAGAAATATATTTGTTTAAATTAAAGAACATTTTTTTGAATCAGCAAAACTTTCTTCAATTCAAAAAAATTTTTTCTTTGACCGTATATTAAAGAAACTGTTTTCTGGGGGTTTTTTTTTCAAAAAATCGATTTTATAAAAACTACAGATTCTTGTAGTAAATTTACGTAGAAATGCAATAGAAACTATTATTATTCAGGGTAAAAGGCATTATTTTTCAACAAATTTAAGAAATATTACATTTAAAGTAGTTCGTTCATGATAATTAGACCTCAGGCAGAAATAGATAATTTTGCTTTCAAGAATAGCAATATTATTATTGAAGGGCTAATTTGAAAGAGAAAAGAATATTTTTCATGAAAAAAATTTGAAACACAAAAAAATAATTTTATTGATAAATTTTATTTTCGCCCAAACTTATTTTCTTATCGCTTCGAGTCAAATTTTTAAAAATGATGCGATTCTAATAAATCACGGTTCATTTTGTCAGGAAAAAGATTCTCTACAACTTGACCGTTTCCTATTTTCGAAATTGAATTAATTATTATCAAATACAGCAATTTGTTTATAAAAATTTTGTTTTGAAAAATTGTTTCTTTATAATTATAAATAACTGGCTTATATCGACCCTCAATAATATTAATAGATAGATGATTTTTTTCTTTGGCTTTAGGGTCCAGAAATAATGTAAACTCAGGGTTTCATTTTTTCCTCAAACGTTTCGACTCAGATTGGAGTCCTCATCAGTGAGATTTATTTCTATAAAAATACAACGAAAGAAAAGAATAAAGAATTAAAGAATAGAAAATTGCACGTGTGACGGATAAACATTGTGTTGACAAACGATATAAATGAATATAATTTCAGCCATTAAAGAATTCATTTTCAAAAATTGAAAACAGTCAAGTTGTAGAAAATCTTTTTCTTAAAAAAATGAACCGTGATTTATTAGAATCGCATCATTTTTTAAAATTTGGCTCGAAGCGATAAGAAAATAAGTTTGGGAAAAAATAAAATGTATTAATAAAATTATTTTTTTGTGTTTCAAATTTTTTTCATAAAAAATAATCTATTCTCTTTCAAATTAGCCCTTCAATAATAATATTGCTATTCTTGAAAGCAAAATTATCTATTTTTGCCCAAGGTCTAATTTTTGTGAACGAACTACCTTAAAAAAAGAAGTAAATCGCGTTTTTCTTGAAACAACTTTTTTGACCTGGTTGACATTCTACGAAAAAAAAAAATTGTGTGTATTTCATCAAAACATTATCTTTTATGTATTAAAAGTTTGTAATCATGAAATAAATTTTGCTATGAAAAAAAAAATTCTTGAAAAAGGTCTTTGAGATGTGGTACTGACCCCTTAAACACAGAAAATATATTGAAAAGGTTTAATTTTTTTTTTGTACGGTGTTTCAAGTTTTTGTCTGCAGTGCAAATATTTCTGAATAAGATGCAATTTTTTACATGCTTTTATTCTTTGAAAAACTATTGACTCTCATGATAATTAATTACAAACTTTGTAAATCTTAATCAGTATAACCAGTCAGTGAATAATTTTTCTTGATTTCAATCAATTAAAATTGACTGAATTTCTGTTACTATCAATAATTCTTGAAGAAATTTGAATGATTGGAATTGCAAGTCGTTACTCAATAATAAGGTATTTCTACTTCATTAACAGCTAACTTCATCTCGTCAAACACTGAGGGAATTGCTTTCATTAAAAATGTTTGGGAAAGTATCTCATTTTTGAATTTCTGCATTGAAATATATAGAATTTTTCAAACTAAATAATAAAATTATTAAAATTAAAACTCTTTCAAATTTATTTTTGAGTTTAATTTCATTTCTGCAATAAAACATTTTCACCAGAATTTTTTTTTCAATAAATGCTTTTTATTGCAAAAATTAAAAAATAAGACTCCTTCCTGTACATTTCCAATGAAAATAATTCCCTCAGTATTCGACGAAATGAAGTTAACTGTTTACGCAAGTGAAAATGCCTAATTATGATTTGATTAATATAGATTTAAAAAGAAAACAAATTTCCACCAAAGGTAATTTTAAATAATACAATTCACCACTTTTTCATGTTTCCTAATCTTCCATTTTCCCAGATACCGAATTTTAAAAAAATAATTTTAGAAATCGAATAATTTTAAATTCTGAAAGTGGAAACGTAGCAAACATAATGAGGGAAATAATTTGGAAACCTGAATACTCAAGTTCTGGAAATTAGATAGTATGTAAATAAAAAATTTGAATTTTCGGAGCTTTAGTAATTTTGGAAATGACTGGACTTTATTTAACGATTGATAATTTCTGATAATTTTATATTTTTTTAACTTCTAGTCATCTAGTTTTTCAATTTCTCGAATAACTATAGAATAGAGAATCAATGCCTAAGGCCATGGATCAATCAGTATAGATGATTAAATCAATAAAATCAGTTAAATCATTTTCCCCAAAGATTTTTCAACAATAATGATTTTTTTTATTTTAGGACATAATAAAGGACACTAAATTTTTTTTAATTGTTAAAAACAAATTAAAGTTCACAGCCATCCGCTAATATGTCTTTTATTATGTCCTATAGTTTCAGCTTAAAAGATTTATTAATGTGGAAAAATCTTGGAGGAAACTGATTTCCTGTACGAATTATCTGTAAACTGTAAAAATAATCTTATTTCAAGTATTTCGAAAGACCTGGACTCGAATCCCAGCGCAGTCAAAAGCGTCTTTTTTTCCACAGAAAGATTTTAAAAATTCTTTAATATTATAAATAAAATAAAATTCTGTTATCGAGGTAATTAAAACATACCAGAAATTAATGAAAATAATTATAAGTGAAAATTTCTCAACAAATTAAATTTTGAAGGTTATTTAAATATTTAAAGGATTTCCAAAACACTGCATTCTCTCTCCTCATGAATGGGCTGAAATCAGTGCTACCACACCCGATGGACTCGCGTGCGACTGTTTCAGTTGACGTACCTCAAGTGCGTACAAATCGTTAAAATACTTCCCTTTAGTTAATAAGCGATTGTAAAAAAAAACACCCATAATATCACAAATTTCATGTCACGCGAGCGCCATGTTTTCAATAAGGCTGAAAAAACGCAAAACCTTTATAACTTCTCGGATAAAACTTTTATAGAAATTTTAATTATCTTTGATTGTTTATTTAGAAATAAAAAAGTTTGAATTAATTAAAAATTTGCGTGTATAGACTAATTGTGCCTAATATTATATTTTTGCAACACAACAAAAAGTAAATTACTCTATGTTGTTATTTATATCGTTCTCTACATCGACGCTCTACTTCAATTTAAAAATAGCCCTGAGTAGATCGTAGCCAGTAAATTAACGGTTTTAACGTAATGAGCCTCGCTAGTACTAGACAACAAGATAGTCATTCAAATGCCTTAAAAGCGTCTAGTCCAACTGGAAACGTCCCTACAGTTATCAAAACAAATTTCTGCACGAAAAGTGAAAGCATGTGATTTGGCTCTAGGATTCACTTTTTATAATAACAAAATCTCATTCTCTGCATTGAAAGAGGAGTGAATAAACCGTGAATCACCGGATGCAAGTCGTTCCCAGAATAATTGTGGGCTCAAGGAATCGCTAAAAAATAACTATTGAGTTTCAAAAAGCGTGAAAAAGTTATTTTACGTCCAGTTAATTTCACCAAGAATATAAAATAACAGAAGATAGAAATATTTTTTGAAATGTAAACTGAATAAGTTATTAATGGCAGGATAAGAGGCAGTGACAGCATCGAATAAAGAAAAAAAAAAGCAATTCGCGGTAAAGTACTGCAGAGTGCATTGTACGATGAACTGATTTCGTATTGTACTTAATTTTTAATTAACGATCATATTATTTTATCGCACCCCTCTTTAGTGATAAATGGATTATATGTTCTACAGCCAATTCGGTATTTATCTTCTGATAAAGCATAGAATGTAAATGATTCGCGATCGATCATGAAGAAAGAGAAAATACTTTTGCATTTTTATTATAGCACTAAATTTACTAGTTTCTTTGCTTATTTCAGTTACTTAATACAAAGAGCAGAAAATATTCGCTGTCCATGTAAGTATTTTGCAATGTTTGCAAAAATTTAACAAGAGTAATAACATTTTCAGCTTTTTTTCAGTATTATTGTAATTCTAAATTTCCATAATAAAGTGAATTAAAGATAATTCGATTGGGAAAAAAACCTTGCAAATCTCTTTGAGTCATGAAAAAATGAAAAATCAGAGATATTATCAATCGATATTTCAACAACAATAACTTTATCAGTTGCTATAATAAAATTACTATACACAGAAATATGATTAAAACATGTTGATTAAAATACAATGATGTAATACTAAAATATAGTTGAGTCACCTGATTAATTACATTTTAATTCATCGCACCTGTTTTGTGTAACCCTCATATACTATTTTTACGACATGATATTAATATATGCAAATAAAATATATTTGAATTATTACGAAACATTAAAATGTTATTGAATGGGGCCTCCAAAAGTTCACAATTTTCTTCTCGATACCGGTATCTAGAATCTTTTTTGTTATCTTGAGAAAGTAAATCTCTCCCGTCATTAAAAACAGGAATATTTTAAAATACCAAACTGGTTTCGAATATTTTTAAAATGATTTTTAATTATAATAATTATCAAAAAAAAACTGATATTCTTTTTATTTTCATTACATAAATGGTTATAAAATTAATGTTATCGAATCCAAAGAGATTGATGACTAAATTACATGTAAGTTAATTAATACTTGTACGACAATATTTAAAAAAATCTGTATCCATTTCTGTAACTTTCCAATAAATTATACAATTAAAATAATGTATTTTCATCTAAATATCTGAAAAAGAAAAAAATCGTAGACTTTATTTAAGCAAAGGATTTTGCATTTTAATGCTTTTATCGTATCTCATATATTTTAGTTAAAAAATTGAATTTTTTATTTTTGACAGTGTTTTTAAAATCAAAACATAATATATACATTTTGTCAAAAAATGTCCCAATAAGAATTTGTAGACTTCATTTAGGCAAATAATTTTGCATGTTACGTTTTTTTCGTACGTCATATATTTTGTTTAAATAATTTAAGTATGTCACATATTATTGATAAAAAATTGAATTTTGGAATTTCAATAGTATTTTTTCTGATTAAAAACAAAAGCGTACAAGTTATGAAAAAATTTTGCGATTCAAACTTGTAGATCTTTATGTTATAAACAATTTTGTATCATGATTTTTTTTCATATTTCGTTAAATTTAACTGAAAAATGGAATTTAGATATTGACTTTTTTCAAGTTTTAACATACTTTAACTTTCCTAATTTTGTTTTCATTAAAAAATGTTATTAGGATAATTATTAGAGATTGATGAGAACTATCAGAAACCAGTATTAAAAGTTTAGCTTTTTTCAAAAACACAAAAAATGCTCCTATTTTGACAATTTTTGTCGGATGTGGCTTGTCAACGAATTCCTCCTTACTTTTTCGAATTCGATAAATTATATCATAACTCAATTCTATCGAGTTATCGAGTATACGACCTACAGACAGACACTTTCGTAAAAACCGTTTTTTCTGACTCAGAAGCTCTCAAAACCTAAAGATTTGATGAAAATTTCAAAAGTCATTTTTCACATAAAACTAATACTCATCATTTATGATGAGAATCTAATAAAACACCTGCACAGAGAAAAATGGAGTGTCAAACTTTGAGTGTCAAAATTTAGGTATGTCAGTTTTATATTGCAGATAGTACCACGTACTATCTATCATTTTTTCTTGATAGTCAGGGAGACCATAATTTTATAGTCTGTTTGAATATCGACAAAATGTCAGGTTTACATTCTGAAATAGTTAACCTGTCAACAGTGTCAACACTTACACTCCGAGATAATCGAGCTAACGCTCCTGAGATACTCAGGTTTACATTCCAGGATTCTCATACACTCTGGGAAAGTCAAGCTGAACATCTAGTTTTTACACTTCACAGATAGTACTTTACACCATGTAGAATGTTATCCCATAGTTAAAACTCCAATATAATCAGTTTGACACTCCAGATGTTCAATTTGACACTTCATTTTTTTCCGTGTGTCTAAAAATTTCTAAAGTGCGAAAGAAGATAATAAGCAATATTTGTCACCCTTTTAGTCAAAATTAAAGAAAAGAACTTAAAAGTTTTGCCGAACAAAGTTGACCCATTCCTTATTATTTTCTATTAAATTTAATTTTGTCTCCCAAATTTTCATACTAATATTTAATATTTGTAAAAAGTTAGCTCACATGAATGAATTAACCTATAATTTAGTCACATGGCCCACTTAATATATCGCCTCAAGATAATAAGAATTGATGGAATCATAGAACGGGTTCGTCGACTCGAATTCGCCTTCGCCATAGTCAATATATCAAGTCATCGCTGGGTGCTCCCAGGTGTTCCATGATTCGTGTGGATTGTTATTATACAAACCAAAGTAACCAGCGGCCAGCTGGCAGTCGCGTCAGTCTGACTTTCGATAATATATAAATGACTACACGGGCTATAAATTTCAATAAAATAAAGCGTGGATATAGACCCGCGTGGTGGCGCGAGACACCGGCCGATCGCAAAAGTGGGGACAAAAGGTGGTCCAGAAGGGTGAATGCGAGTAAGAGAGAGAGAGAGAGAAAGTGAGAGGGGGGAGGGTACTCGCGACAACGGTCACATGAGAAGTACATAGAGGGGCAGGGGAGAGGGGGATTATGGTAGTAGTGGTTAAGACAAAGGGGAGAAAGGGGTTTCTTCGACACGATTCATATACGTTCATTACGAATGCATACCAGCAAGTTAGATTGTACGTTAGTGCCATGTAATAAAATATTGTAATGGTGGCCTACTTCTGCTCCGCACTATGCACACGGCATAATATCTCCCGCGGCATTCTTACTCTCCGCGTTTATTTATTCTTACGCCGAGTACAATGCCTGACGCGTCACTGCATACACGGGGTGTGTCGAATGAGAGACCCTCAAGCTTTGAAGCAGCGCGACAGCAAAGAATTCAATGCAGTATAGATTCTTTAACTGTCCGGAAGTTGGAAATGTGAGTTCCAACATGCGATTAAGAATTTTTTTTAATTCACGAGATACTTGGATGACTTAAATTCAATTCTTTTTAGTGTTTAAGGCCATCGAAGAGACGAAGATTCCTACCTTACCGGTATTTCAGTCCCTGTAACTCGATTCCAATGAAAAATGAAATATTGAGTTGAAAATTTGTGAGGTATTTTGGTGCATGTTTTACAATTTTACGAATTTTTATCTCGGTATCTCATTTTGTATGGGAATAGGGTTACGGGAACTGAAATCCCAGTAAGGTGGGAATTTGTGGGTGTTTCGTGGCCTTAAGGCCGTGAAACAATGGGATCACGCACATTTAAAAATCCAACCATGTAAGATAACTTTTTTTGTTTATAAAATATCCCCTTAATGACAATTACAGCTCTGTAACAAAATTTCCAAGGAGATTAAAATATCGTCTTGAAATTTTGGGAAATTAATCAAAAATTACTGAGACAAGTCTCTTATATCTTGAATGTTCATAAAAATATTTTAAAAATTTGATAAAAATAAGTAATTTTAGCAAATTTGCAGAGTACTCGCATATTACCGACGATGTTAGACCAATGCAGTAGAACTCAAGACACTGAGTTGGTATTAAAAATTTTACTTTTATTTTAATGTATTATACCTTCCCCTATTCCTTCCATATGTTATTAATTATCATTTCCAAAATTTTGACCGATTTTTTTTCATTTTAAATTTTATATGTGAAGAAAAAATCGATAGCCAGAGACTGAATTGGTCACGTGGACTTGCATGGCCCATGGCCCTTAAGGCCATGGATCAATCGGACCTCGTGATTAAATTATACATTTATACCTTCATTTAAGATAACTTTTTGAATTTAAAAAGTATCTTCCTGAAAATTTCGGAGACCTAACAAAAGACAATGAAGCACGTCTGTTAACTTCCTTTTAGTAAAAATGTTGAAAAAAACTCGAAAACTTAGCGAAAATTACAGTTAACTGTAAAATTTTCTGCAAAATTTTCACTGAAAGGAAGTTGACAGACGTTTTTTATAGTTTTCTGTTTTTTTTTTTTTTTTTAGAGGAATTTGGTCATGTGATCTGGTTAATCCATTGCCTTAACCTTAGAATTTTGTTATTTTACGGAAGAGAAAATGTTCAGTTGATCCAATACAATTTTTTGATTAAAAATGTTTGGTTGATTTTATCAAGTATTTTTCTTTAATCTACCTTCTTTGTTGTTTTGCTTACGCCTGTTTTGTACAAAAACTTTTTATAAATGATTGCTCTTTTAATAACAATTACTGTAGATTTTATGTATTTATTCCAAATCTAATCACTATGAATTATCAAATTTTAATCAATTGAGGCTCATTTTGTACATTAAGTAATGTTCTAAAAGTTTGAAACAAAGAATTATTTTCGGTATATTCTGATTATAATAATCCATATCAAAGAGCTGTCGATCGGCAATCGAAAAACCTGGGCTCAAATCCCAGCGCAATCGAAAGCGTCTTTTTTTTCCACAAAAAGATTTTCAAACTCTTTAAATATTACTCTTAATATCTACAACTTTCAATACTTTTATAAAAAAATAATTCTGCATCATAATTATTTATTTTACGATAGTTATTTGACGTTAAGTATTCTTCTTCAATTTCACCTAAAAATGATAAATTTTATCCGAAACGAATCACTTATAACTAATATCTTGACTCCTTAAAGATTTTCTATAATTATAATCGTTAAAGTTTTTATTGAAATTATATCAACAGAGAATGTTTTAACCAATAAAATTACAAAATAGTATAATTTTGACACGAAGTAGTTTTAAAATTATGATTTACAGCAAAAATGAAAGAAAAGCAAATTAATGGAATATAAATATTGTAAAATAAAGAATTATATTGAAAAGTGCTTCTTTCAAAGATAAGCACAGGTCTCTCTTTCAAAATTCATTCACTGTTTATTTTGAAGTTATATCAATCGGTTGAATCTCCTTCAGCCCACGTAGTATTTATTCAAATTATGTGATGTACATTATTTTTTCATTTTTAACTACGATTAACTTGATTATCATTTTCTTATTTTCTAAGGACGTTAGAGCTCTTGTTTATGATCACGTGAAGTCAGCAAATATTACATGTCTTTAATTACAACTAAGGAATCTTTTATAGCTTGAATTTTCTAAAATATATTTCATTATTTGCGCAATATAATGTATCATAAGATCTAAAAACAATGAAAAAGCTATAAATCAATTTACTTAAAAATAAGTTTCTAACAGTATTTTCATTTAATTAATGCGCATTAAGTATATGAAATGAATAAGTTTTACTCTTCATAAATAAAAAATTGTCAATTTTAATCTACAATTCACAAATTCAAATATACTTTATAGATATTATTTGTTTGTCTTTCCTCGGCAGCCTCAGAATTGATTTTTAAACTTTGCAAAGTAAGTTAACTCTTATAGAAATTGACTTTATCGATAAATGGAGTGATTTTCAACCAAATAAATACATCAACTGGCATTGTACGTTACTCTACAAAGACAAATTTAAGTACGCAGATAAATTTTTCTCCTCAATTTTAATCTTAAAAATATTATTCTATAGTTATTCTAGACAGACGAATATTATTTTAGATCTTAGCATAGCATAGTATATTAAGTGCCTAGGCGCACAATGAGGGTTATTGCGTGACGAGCGACAATGCTCGCAGGAGATCGAAGCCGAGGCGCGATCAGTCCTGCGAGCATTGTCGCGAGTCTCGTAATTTCCCGAATTGTGTGCATTGGCACGTATTCTATTTTATGTGACTTCGGTGCGAATACGAGTTTTTATACGTACACTCGAATCTAATCTAGTATTGTAGTTGTTTGCGGCGCTAGTCATTACACTTGATATGCCACGACTAGTCCCGGCCATTTTGATTTTATCGATCTTGTGTACTGTGTACTGGCTTTGCCAGTAAGGTGCTAACGCTGTACGAAGAAGAAGAAGAAGACTGTGCTCCGTTGCATGGCCATAGGCGCATGCGCAGTTCAATTTTTACATTTCACTCTTCTGTATCGCAATGTACTACATTGCGCTACTGTTAACTGTAGCGAAAAAACGAGTTTGCGCGCTGGTGGCACATAAAATATTTTATCTCTATTCATCTATTCGAAAAAAGGAAAGAATAAAAAGAAATATAAAAAGAGAGTTGCTTCTAAATTAGAAACTTTCCACTCTCGTCAACTTTTATTATAATAATAAATCGACTTTCTCTGATAAACTGATTGTAATGAGAGTTTTTTTTTCTCTAAGTATGTAAATAATAAGCTGTACATATGCCATACACCCGTCACATTTATCATTGAAAATAACGATAAAAGCGATTCCGATAATGGCACGTACTTCTGGTTTATCAGTGGTCATGTTCATTCATTGCAACTGATGCGATCAAAATACTATAAAATTCATATTTAACAACTCAATATAACGCAGCATGATCAGGTGGCTATTCTTTTCAATTAATTAACAAAATAAAAGAGTAAACAAATAGAGAAAAATCTAGAAAAAGTATTTTTAGGATAAACATCATACACTGTTAGAAATTTTTTAAGTCAATTGAACCTCCGTCGATCAAAAGGGGTTACGCACAATGTATTATAAAGGGCGCGTATCCCCTTTTGATCTTCGGACGTTTAATTCAGTAGAAAAGTATATGAAGTAATTTTCATAGACAGTGTATGTGAAATTAAATATATATATACGCACTTATTAGAATTAATAGACGTCAATCGATCGATAAAACAGAATGTCTTCTAGTTTCTTAATTAAATATATGATAATTGCATCGGCATGGAGTCAGTTACTTTTTTTTTTCCAAATATATAAAATTTCAAAGTGGCAAACGTTTCGGCCACAGATGTGGGCCCTCTTCAGTGCCAGATTTATTTAAAAGTGAAAACATTAAGATATCGAAGCCGCTTTAGAAAATAAACCTTAAAAATTAATCAAAACGTTTGCCACTTTGAAATTTTATATATTTGGAAAAAAAAAAGTAACTGACTCCATGCCGATGCAATTATCATATATTTATTACTGTGGGTCAATATAAAAAATCCAAAACATGTACAGGAACATGTCTTGCTATAATTTCTTAATTAACTCGTAAATCATTCAAACTTGGAAATAATATTTCAAAACAATTTAATGATCAATAATAGGGATTAAAGAAGTTTTTTGTTAATTACGTCATAGAAGACGACATACACGTGTAAACTTGAGTTAAAAATTCCATTAAATATGAAAAATTATAACCTGTATTAGTGCTTAAAGGTTAAGGTAATTAATTTTCCAAAAACTGAGGTATTATGATTAATAAAAAAATAGATTCATATTGATATAAAAGAAAATAACTTATTTACAGGCTAATTTCACTTCAAAAATTAGTTGTAAATTGGGTGAAAGCAAAGTGACTTAACGTATTAATTTTCGTATAAATAAATTCAATATACGAGTGTATTATTTTACAAATAATAAACAAGAGTTATTAAATTTAATAAACAATTCTATATAAAATTACCGAATATTTTTAACAATATAAGTCTCATTTAATATTAAATTTTCAATTTAATAATTTATTTAATATTTCATTTAATTTTTTATCCAATTCTGTTCTCACTGACCGGAAGTGTATTATTTTTATATCTGCGAAATAAATTTTTATTCTTGAGGAGAACAAACAGTAACCTCGTTAAGGCGTTTACTATCAAAATCCAAGAAGAAAATACAAAAAATTGATAAAAAATTCATGAACCTGATCTTCTAAAGAAAATAATGCTCTACAAGTTTTACACACTATACACGATACAGGAATTTCTTGGTTGACATCAAAGGTAAGTCAATTGATGTGCCGCGATCAATATCAAGGAAACGATTTTAATCCATCGATCGAACGACTGTCGGCATATATTCATTCATCTGGACGATCCGTATAAATAAAAGTTTATTTAAAGACGTTTGAAAAGCAAGTCGTGTGACCACAGAATATACACATACTGTGAGAGTTAATTGTGTATATGCGTGCTTCTGTATTAGTGAATGACGAGAGAGCGCGTGCGTAGCCGCGTCGAGTTTACATTAACTTTATAGTTTATGTTATAAATTATTATTATCGTATTTCATTCTAAGAATAAGATTTATTAAAACCCTATACATTACCACTCATACCAAGCAATATATTTCGCGCTGTGTACAGTGCTGGACAACAAGCTTCGCGGGTGCATACGAAAGCGCGTACGCGTAAGTGCAGACGCGTGTGTATACGTGTGGATACACCCACTCGTTAGCTGATAGCAACGTGTGTGATTTCAGCCGCTGCTGTCGGGATCCAGGAAGAATTTATTCGTTCTTAATTGTCGGTCACGAATTGCGGATAGATGTGACAGATCGTCCAGAGGATTATGTCCAAAGAGCAAATTTACGCTGTTAAAAATTTTCTTAAATTTCATATATAATTTTATATTAGAATCAAACTACTGCGATCGGCATTTAATTCAAGCGAATCGGACTTATTCCGAAATCCGTTTCCGGATTAAAGCAGAAAACTTTTTAAATCTTGCTTAATAAAAATTAGTTGACAATTAATTCGACTCAATCAGATCCAATCCGAATAAATCCGAACCAATTTTTTAGTTCGAATCAATCCGAGATCAGGTGTTAACTGATTTTTTAATCTGAATCATTCCGACCTTGGATTCGTTCGGATTGATTTACAACAGATTTATATCGAACGAAATTCAAAACGTTTTTTTGATTGGTTTGGAAACAAATTTCAGAATGGCTCTGATTTTTTCGGATTGAATTATTTAATAGATAATATTTTCGCAATCATTTCAGTCGAAAAGAGTTGAAAATAGTTCAAATATTTATCCGATTGAAATTTTTGATGGCTCATTTTATTCACAATAAAATTTTCCATACTTTTATCAAGATAAAATGATAAAAGATTATTCCAAACGAAAAAATAAAAAAAAATGGTCGCATTGACTAACTTGTTTTCCGACTGTCGTCTGTAAAATTCTTCTTTAAGAAGAAAATTAGGTAACATTAATCATTAAATTGATTTAGAATATTATTTTAAAGATTTTCACGCTGATCAATTTTCTTTCTTGATTTATAAGAAATTAATAGTGAAAAAATACGTCAATAATTCATGTAACTCAAAACATGAAGAAAATATTTGTTAAAATATTTTTAAAATTGCAATAGTGCCTGGACTTTATTTTCATTTTACTTTAGAGCTTTTATTAGAATTTCATCAAAAGACAGAAGAATAAGAAATGGACGTTAAAATACCTCATTTCCGTTTAAATAAATAAAAAAAAAAAACATATATTTTCCTCTAAATAGATTCTGACTATTCCAAGAAATATCCGATATTTTCTGCAACTCTAAGACAACCGGAATCGAAGATTGTAAATCACATTTATTAAGCTCTATAAGTAAATTACTGATAAATAAATATCAGCAACTTTATTGGTGATTGGCATTTTAAACATCGATTAACCGGTTTTTAATGCTAAAGATTTAAAAATATAAGATTGAAGATATAATATCATTACTTACAGAATTGAAACGGATCATATTAGAAGAGAATTTCTTGTATCCATGAAAATAAGACACTTACCTAAGACAGAAAAATAGGGAATACATTTTTAAAATGTGTCAAGTAATTTCAGAGATGACAAAGGAATTTGATTTATTTTTAAATTATAGAGGAAACACCCAGTTCGGGACAAAACCTCTAGATATTTTTTATTTCATTATACTTCATTTTAAGAACATTTTCCAAGATAATATACCTGTTTAATTTAAATATTTACCTTTCCCAATTTTATCTTGTGAAATTTTTGTAATTTACGGAAGACATAACTCACCACTCTTTGGTAGATAAAAGTGTTTGTTATTTTTATTTACTTAATATTTGTAAAGTTAAAACTTTTCCTCTCATTGTATTTTCTTACGCAACTATTATTTTAGTATATTTCCATTTTAGAGTCTTATATACAGATACTTTTATTATTATTATTATTATTATTATTATATATTTATTAAAGTGGGAATCAAATATATAAAATGTGGCTCAAGTTATAAATTATGATTTTAGAAATTGAATCAGTAGAATTTTACTGTGCATACAAAAAAAATGTCTTGTTAAGACAACCGAAATATTTTCAAATATGGCCTAACTGGAATTATGGTTATTTTAACTGTACTTTTTTGGGTGTGAATTAGCAGAAAACTATTAGT
Source organism: Diplolepis rosae (assembly GCA_030998225.1). NCBI lineage: Eukaryota > Metazoa > Arthropoda > Insecta > Hymenoptera > Diplolepididae > Diplolepis > Diplolepis rosae. Next base: position 11,163,884 of record JAPYXD010000701.1, read on the forward strand.
TATCACTATTAATGCTTACTAAAGAAATTGATAAACGATTTAAGGCCATGGATCAACCAGATCACGTAACCAAATTCCTGTAAAAGTTCGTGTAAGATAACTTTTTTATTTTACAAAATATCTTCCTGAAAATTTGGTAAATATTACAGAACACGATAGAGAACGTCTGTCAACTTCGTTTGAGTGAAAATTTTGCAAAAAACTTTACAGTTAACAGTAATTGTCGATAAGTTTTTGCATTTTTTTCAAAATTTTTACTAAAAACAAGTTAACAGACGTGCTTTATTGTTTTAATTAAGTTTTCCAAATTTTTAGAAAGATACTTTGTAAATTATAAAGAGTTATCTTACATACAAAAAGTCACAACTGTGTATGTGTGTCACACACAAAAAACAACCGGAATTCCGGTTAGGCCATATTTAATATTATTTGCTGGTTATTTCAAACAGATTTTCTAGTAATTCCTAAAACAAATCTGGTGAATTTCTAGTATTTTAACTAGAAAATAATGTTAAAAAAATTTTAACCTGACTTTTTTTCTATTGTTCATGAACGAATAAATGTATAATTTAGTCACGCAGTCTGATTAATCCATGGCCTTAAGCATTTTTTAATTAATGGTTTCCTAGAAATTCATATTAAGAGAGAGTAGAAATTAATATATACTGCAAGGTAAATAAAAATAGCCATATCTGCACTTCCAATAAGTTATCAATCAGGTTTCCCAATTCCAAGAAAAAATCATAAATTCATTCAGTATATAATACGATAAAGCCTATAAATATATATGGGGTGTCTGAAAAATCTAAGGGAAATCAAAGATCTCTTGCTTCTTACTTTTGCAAAAGTGAATACTGCACTGTTAGGAAAAACTCTAACTACTCTAGTTGACCATTGTCGTTGAATGAATCTTCAACCAAAAATAAATAAATTTTCAACCAATGTAAAAGAATTTTTAATTACAGTAAATGAAAAGTGGTTAAATTTTAAGAAATTTTTAACAGCATGTTTTAAAATTATTATTATACCCATAGGCTATAATTATCATTTTCATGATCACCTAAAGCCTCCTTTTTTATGTTTTAAAGATAATTGCGTTTTATTACGAAATTGCTTCAGCTCTACAGGTCTTTATCATCTGGAAACATTTCAGTCTCTTATGAATATAAGTCGTCCGCTCAGACCGGCCCCTGAACTATCCAAGTTTCTCATATAACCACATTATTTTAATATTTATCATAAACAGCCTCATTGCTTCGAGTTTTCTCAGTTTTCCTGCACCCCTCGACTTTTCTTGTATTTTAGGTTAATTTAGATCCACCGACAAGAAATTTGTTACATATGTACATATACATATGCATTATGCACGATAAAAAGAGCATTCGTTAAAACAGAACGCATTTGCCGAATTTTGGGCTGCTTAAAATTTCATTTATATAAAAAAGGAAAATATTTTTTGAATATCAGAAAAAACTTTCTAATTTGGGCGAAAGTTAAAAAAAAAGAAAAACGTTCTTTATAATCTGAACGAAACTTTCGGAAATACTGAAAAAAAATGTTCGTTTTTAACTTCCGTAATATGTAATTGTTGATTTCCGATATTGAGAAAATTATATCCGAAATATAGAAAAGTCGGTTTCTTATTTTCGGAATTTTGTCTTCAGATGCGACTAGAATACGTCTTTTGTAAATTCCGAAAATGATTTTCTGATTTTTGGAACGACTTATTCACCACATTTGAAAGTCACTTCCGAATTTTCGGAATTTCGTTTTCGGAGCAAAACAGAATGCGACTTACCGAAATTCAGATAAAGGTTTTCTGAATTTCAGAATGTCACATTCTAAACATTTGAAAATCATATTCTACTTCGTTAAATTATAATTTATGTAAAGAATATAAATTATTTATTTACTATCATTCAATGAAGATTTTAATTTTATTTATATAATATTCATTTAATAATTATTTTGCTTAATGATTATATTCATTGTCATTCGATATTTATTTAAGCTCTGATTTCTTCTGAATAAATAATTATTTTTAGAAAATGTAACATATATGTTATAATATATTGTTACATCATATTTTTTATATTATTATTTTAGTTGAATTTATTAATTATAATAGATAGAATTGATTTGAGTTAATTTAAGTCATTAACTTAATTTGATGACCTTGAGTTAATTTTAGTAAATTTAAATAAAATTAATGATTGAAAATGTAAAAAGTGCTTCCCTATAATAAATTCAAATAAATATATTAAAGAATAATTTTAGTAATAATAAAATATACATAATAATTTCAATAATAATTAATTCATTAAATAATGAAATTCATTTATAGTTTTAAAGAAGAATAAATTTATCAATCCGATCAGTTTTTGTAGATTTTATCTAAATGCTCGAGGTTTTTTCATATAAAAAAGAATTTTTTATTATTATTATCTTTGTAATGTTAGATAATTGGCTTTAGGGTCCATAAATGAAAAAAACAGTAGTTTCAATCAAACGTTTCGACTCTGATTGGAACCCTAAAGCCAATTATCTAACATTACAAATATTGTTATTGAGGGTCGATATAATTCCTGTTCTAAATTATTATCTTTATTGTAAATTTACTTTCTTAGCTCTTGAAAATGACTCAATACAAAATATTATTAAATTTAATATGATAGCGTATTAAATAAAATATAAGTGTGTTATTTTTAATACGTGTGTGTTAAGATTTTGATACATTAGTATATTAATTTCAGCTAATATACAGATTTACTAAAATTATAATAAATCTCTATTAAAATTAATTTGCCTCTGTATATTAAATTCAATAATATTTTTAAGAGTGTGATTTCTTCACTTTCGTGAAAACGATTAAAATCTTAAATAAATAATTGCTTCAAATTTTCGCCTGACCGTTTAGATCTTGTAAATATATTAGACCAATTCTTTAAAGAAGTCTCTACTAATTTCGTCAACGCCATTTTCATATTTTCTCTTGTCAAAAAAAAAAAAAACACAATTAGAAAGTATCAAGTTAAACTTTCGATATTTACTCAAAATTGTTAAGGCTATTAACTTCAATTGACGCAACTCTGAACATAATGTCCTATAAATTAAAAAAAAATTTCGTTCTTTACTAAAATGAGTCTATTTTATCAGTGATATAAATCTATTTATCAATATCTTTCGATAATTTGAGCAAGGCGCTTGAACAAGAACAAGACTCACTATACTCTTTATCCTTCTAACTGAACAGGAGAAAAGCATTAATATATCTATAGCACGTCTGTATATGTGCACTGTGTTCAATTCCATGCACATATTCGAACCACCAAGAAACGTAAGCGTTCATAGAGAAACATGAAAAACGCGCGAGTACAAAGCGGGCGTGGGGAAAGAACGAATGAGAGAAGAAGAGAATAAGAGAAGAAGGGAGAAAGAAGGATAGAATTAAAAGGGAGAAAGACGCGAGAAGCTGGTTGGTTGAAGAGGGACAGAGCCTACGTACATTAAAATATTATTCTCAGATGAAATACCGGGTGGGGCCCGCCGGCATAGCATAGTATATTTTTAGACCTTATATAAATACACGAATCATAATGAACGCGCTCCCTGTGTGCGCCTGCTGCCTGCGAGAGCCTCAACTCGCGGGTCTTTGTGTTTCCGTTCTACGTACTACGTACTTCGTGTACAAGACGAGGTCGACGCACGGAAGCTCGAGTACTCACGTGCACTTTCAAGATCTCGACAGCGTCTAAAAAGTTGTCAAGTGCTGATCAACTTCGCACTCTAGATGTCAAATTTATAAAATGAGAAAGGAGATAAGAGTTTTTATTCTGGCCCTAGTTTGGCCCCAGTTTGGCCCCAGTTTGACCCTAGTCGGGAAACCTAGTCAGACCTGTTCTTCAAACTGATCGTAGGTTTAAGCTAAAGTGTTTATAATCTCTTAATATATTCTTTACAAATCCTAAAATGACCGCTTAACCAAAGCCTCGTAAAAAAGGGTAGAAATACTATCTAGATTCTAGATAGCTGTAGAGTTGGGATTTAATCAGAAATCTTGTTGTTTCTGAGTCAAAAGCCGACTTTCCAATTTCGAAAATATGGATTTCAAAAGCTACAAAATGCATTTGTAATCAATGGATTGTTTCTACAAAGGCCCTTCATAAGGGAACTAGTCAGAGATAGACTCTAAACCAATAATCATACGTTTAAACTGAAGGCTTTGTCAATGCGAGCTTGATATACTTTCTTTACAAATCTTAGAATAGTTAACTAGTCAGAGCCTCAGTAAATGAGGATAATACTACTATCTAGGATTGAGATAGATGTGAAGTTGGGACTTGATCAGAAATATTGACCCTCTTAAGACCGCAGCCAGAGTCTCCAACTTTGGAAATATGTATCCATAGTACTTCAAAATGCATTTCTAATGGATAACATTATTTCTAAAAAGGCCCTTTATAAGCTAAATAGTCAGAACTAGACTCCAGCCTGATCGCACGTTCAAGATGAAACGCTTTTTAATGCGACTTTGATATACTTTTTTTACAAATCTTAAAATGGTCAACTATTTATATTCCGAAAATATGGATTTCAAATGTTACAAAATGCATTTCTAATTGATGCATTGTTTCTACAAAGGCCCTTCATAAGGAAACCAGCCAGAGATAGACTTCAAACTAATCATACGTTCAAACTGAAGGCTTTGTTAAGGGGATCCGCCACCGTTCATATTTTTACTTTTATTTTTTGGGTTTAGACCTTTCATACAATTTTTTCTATGTTTAGTACCTGTATTTAGAAAGGTTTTGGGGCTTTTTAAAAATACGAGCACCTTTATGTATTTTTAAACTAAAAATTTTGAGTTTTTTGGGCATTTTTTTAAACATTTTTTGACTTTGAATAACTTTTTTGTATTTTAACTAATTGTTATGTTTCCATTTTTTTATTTTGTTCCTTACAATGTGTAGCAACTTTTTCTGTATGGAAAATAAGGTAACATGACTGAAAAAAATGTCACAAATAAAATACAAACATATCCCTATATTTTATTTTATTTGTTATTTTTTTTGACTATGTTACCTTATTTCCCACACCCAAAAAATAAAAAAAGAATCATAACAATTAGTTAAAAAAAATGTTACTCAATGTCAAAAAATGTCAAAAAAAATGCCCAAAAAACTGAAAATTTTTAGTTTAAAAATACATAAAGATCCCGGAATTTAACAAAAAACTCAAAACCTTTCTAAATAAAGCTACTAAACATAAAATAAATTAAACTCAAAAATTGATTTACTTTCTTTTAAAATCTATAGAATAGTTAACTACACTGTTAGAAATGTTTGCAATTTTAGTATACAGGGGTATATTAAATTTCCTATATGTTTACTAAATTTACTACACTTGGTAATTTTAGTATACTCAGGTATACTAAATTTTTTAAGTGTACACTAAGTTTCTTTTACGTATATGAATTTCGTAGTTTCTATATACTAAAATTCATATATCTGTACACGAAATTCATCTGCGCAAGCGCGTTTCGAGTTACGCGGATCATGCAACATGCAGACTCGCATGCTGATGTATTTGTGGTTAACTACGTTGTTGGATCGACAAAAGTTCGGATTGTTTGGATCTGCGTTTTTCTTTTCAAAAGGTAGGTTTAATTTATTTACTCGTTTACAAATGTAAATTTACGTATCCCAGAATTTCGAAGCTTTATAAGTGAAATGTGAAAAAAATAAAATAAAAATTCCAGAAGTAGATAGACATTTTAGGTTACATTAACGCGCGAAAAAAAGTTGATCTTGCCCAAGTAACACAAGATCATCCATTAGAGGTCTAAAACATCTTTTTGGGTAAAACGGGAGAGTTCTAGAAGACGTTCCGATTTTCTGCTGAAAGTGCTATTACTATTTTTTTAGATCGCGTACTCATTAGAGTTCAAGATGTTATGGAAGAAATTCAAGTTGCTTTCGCATCGTACTACGTGTTTGGATATTCATACGTTGCGGAATTGCCAAAATCTTTAGAGTTCATTCAAAGATAATTATTTGATGATTCATTCAATATACATATAGTTTTTACGTGTCTTTCAAGTACATATTTACAAAATGAAATTATTTCTTCAGGTTCATATTTGACAATAACCCTCTGTCTCCAGGCGACAAAAGAGTGAAGGGCGCTAAAAGGATCATTATCTTTGATAATTATTAATAATTCTTAATAAAGTGATACTCTGTACTTCAACTGTATTTATTTTACAATATACCCTATTGAATAATAATTGTAAAACAAAACATTACAAATCGCAATATACTTTATTTTTAATGGTAACATTTATATCCTTTCAGACAAAGTTTAGAAAAAAAGATTTAACTTCAAATCGATAAGGAAAACAATTAAATACAAATTTTAATTTATATTAATTATTTTCCTTATACTTTGAGTTTTACTGGTTCTCTAGCATTAGTACACATATATTAAAATTAGTATACCCATCAGTAAAATTACTATATGTGTGTACTAAATTTCATGTACACGTATATTAAATTTAGTGCACGCCTATACTTAATTTCATATACATGTATACTAAATTCAGCATACGCATATACTAAATTTCATATACGCGTATAATAAATTTAGTACACGCATATACTAAATTTAGTATACGTCGGTAAACTAAATTTAATTTCATGTTGTGCATTCATGCTTCCATTACATGTATAATAAATATAGTACAGATTTTTCTCACAGTGTAGCCAGAGCTTCAGTGAATAAGGATAATAGTACTATCTAGGATTGAAAAAAATTTGAAGTTGGGTCTTGATCAGAATTTAACAGGGTCTCGCTTACTAAGTGTAACGATGCTGTCTGAATTCTGGGTATACTTCCATGTGATGTCTAACGATAAAATTGTAAATTAAGATAGGGCCTTGTTCAGGGCAGTTTCTAAATTCATATTCAGGCCTCCTAGAGTGAAATAAAACAAGAAAAAAGACGTTTCTTTGATGTGACTTAATAAAGACTTTTCATTTAATACCCACTAAAAATTTTAATCGTAAAATTATGTCGCATTTAATTGCTTGAATTTGATTTATAGCCATTTAACGACCCGATTTCTAAATAGTCTTGTGCTTGCCACAGGGGGGATATTAATTTTGCGTTGCGTAAATCATAAATATTTAACATGGCAGGGTTGTGCACGATCGAGACAAAGTTTTTGTCAAGAAAACTGAAATAATAATCGGAGAAAAGCATAAGAAATATACGCAGCATTACTGAAATTAGAAAAAATGACTCTTGCTCTTATTGTGCCATTATAAAAGACGTATTTAATTTTCATAACGAGGGACCAACGGCAACATACTCGTAAAAGTGCTTTAAGAATTTATAAATCATAAATTATTAAAACCCTTCTCTTTAATCATTTATAATCAGCTAAACTAACTCTTCCGCTCTCTTTTTTCCTTAATAAAATATCAAAGCTATAAACGTTAAAGTTTAAATTAATGCGAACCAGAAAATAAAAAAGAATTATAAATTATATATCGAAGAAATCAAGAAGTATAGTATAAGCTAAGGAATTATTTAGTAATTAATTTCAATGCTCGACCTAAAGTGAAACTGTAGGCGAGCTGAAGTGTTTAGACGAGAGGGTCGAAAATGAACCAAGGGATAGGCTCCAGTAAACTTGGGTTTCTGTATATTAAGTGGTCCGTGTTGCAGCTATAATTATTATTAATTACACGTGCCAAGGTGTGTACCCACATCGTTTCTCTACACTATATTTGCTAGAGTGATATTCGGTTCAATACTGAATCTTACTATAATATTGGTTACTTAATTATTAGTTGTATGTGCTGGCTCCCGTTGTTCTGCAGAAAGATGGAGCGAGAGAGATAGTATCAATATATTCTGCGCTTAGAATACAATGAAGATGAATGCCGTAAGTTGTATTAGTTCCATCGTTAAGAGCAATTTAAATGTCAGATAAAAGTAACTGTCTGTAAAGGTACAATCAAGCAAAAAGTGACGAAGCACTTCCCCCCGTACTTTATCTATGCTAAAATTGTATTATAATGTATTTTAATTAATTCATATACATTTTTTTTCTTCACTGTGTAATTAATAGTAATTAATAATTTTAATAGCTTTTTATCTTTTATTATTACACTCGGAAAAAAAATATCATTAAACAAAATCGTTTTGTTGGATTCACAAAGTATTTCATTAACTTGACCAAATTTTGCAGTTGAATTTAATACTTGAGATTTATTAGAAGTTACTAAAATTATTAAGTTGAGTTTGAAATTATATTTGGTTGGAAGAACCAAATTTTACTAAGTAAAAAATGTTGTTGAGTCGATGAAATAATTTTTTTGGATAAACGAAACATATTTCTGTCTGCATAGCAACAAAATACTATGGTTGAAGAAAAATTTTGTTGATTCAATCAAATGTTGTTCTGAGTGTAGAGACTGAAAGAATTATGTCTGAAAAAATTGTATATTACGACACCCAGAAAAATATTTGGTTAACCCAAGCAAAATTTAACCAAAGAATTTGCTTTTTATACGGTTGACCAAATTTTCTGATTGATTTAAACCAATAAACTGATTTATACAACCCAAGATGGTTTGTTGTTATCCAATTTGGTTAAATCAAACAAATATTTCAGTTGACTCAGCCGAAGATTCTAGTTCATTTAAGAAAATGATTTGATTGAATCAAGTCAATTTTTTTCTGGATGTGTACTGATGATACAAAAAAAAGTTGTCAATCTGGCTTATGGCGGCTTGATATTATCTGCGATATGTATATGAAGTATTCCCTCAAAAAAGTTTTTCATATTTAAACAAAATTTTTTTTAATAAAAGAAATTTCTCTATTGCTCTTGAGTCAGAAAAACATTTTTTGTTTTTGGAACAAATTTCTTGTTTAATCTTTTTTATTAGTGATACTAATATCAAATTAATTGAGAAAATAACTTTTATAGAATCGAAATAATGATTTTTAAATAAAATGAAATATTTTAACAGAGAACTGGTTCCAATCGAATTCGTCACTTTTTGAAGTTAGAAAGTTTTTTTCATAATAGTATTAAAAAAATTATTTTCAATCACACGGAGAAACTTTTTATATCAATTTTTACTATATTATTTTTCAATTTAGGGAAAAACGTATCACTTTGAGAATTTTTTTTAGTAAAAATACTAAACTTTATAATAATGATATGAAACTTCAGCATAGTTCATAGCAAATTTTACTATAGTTTATACTAAAGTTACATATCATTATTATAAAGTTTATTATTTTTACCAACAAAAATTCTCAAAGTGATTCGTTTTTCTCTAAATTGAAAAATACTATAGTAAAAATTGATATAAAAAGTTTCTCCGTGCACGAAATAGAGAGTAAACAAACTTTTAAAAACGAAAGATAGTTCGAAATTTCAAAAACTCAAGTTGTGTTTTGTCTAGAATGGATCAAAAAAATAAAAATAAATAAATTGTTTTGTTCATTCACAGTTGTCAGTTGAACTTTATTCAAGTAAAATGATGTCATCAGGAAATTGATATAGAATCGCAAATATATGACCTTATAGAAGGAATTTGGATCGAAATCGGTGAGACGTAACACGAGGTTAAATGTTGAAAAGGAAGAAAATTAATTTTACTAAATGCAACCCATTTCCGGTAGTTTTGCATTCATACAAAACCTTTTATGGAAGTACCAATAGATAATTAAAATAAATGTGACTTTTGTTCAGATAAAATGAAAATTTTAATCTGAAAGTTCTCAGAGAATTATTCCTTTCCTGGGAAAGTGTCATGCATTTATGAATACATAGCGATAAAAAATAGTGCTGGAAGGAAAGTATTTTTTGTTGAGATAATGAGATTTTAGCCAGTTTCGCTAGCATTTCTCTCCTTTTTCCATTACAGGGATGTTTGGTGGGCAAAGAAAAAGTTCAAGAGTTTGCCACCCTCTGGTGTTCTTTTTCCCGGGTACCAGCGAATTCATTTATTAACGATGCACGGACGCCGCAATAATTGCTTCGCTCTTAATAGTCGATTTGCGGTATTACATAATAAGGAATGTAAAAGTGAAATACGAAAGAGGAGAGAGATGGATAAATTAATAGAAGAAAGTCAGGATGGAAAGGAGAGCAAAAAATAATTTGTGCAAAATTAAGCGCACATTACCCACAAGGCAATATAACTTTTTTATAAAAAAAAAGAATAAAAACATTATTTAAAATAATTAATGTGATAAAAAATAAGAAAAAATAAATAAAAAAGAATTGAAGTATTTCTGTTCGCGGAGGAGCCTTGTTTTTCAATTAAGATGAAATCATTCAGAGCATGAGAATGTTAAACAATATGGCCACCAGAGCAATAAAGTTATTAATTAATTAATTGCGGAATTTCTGCGACGCGCATACTTCTTTCTGTCGACACTAACATGGGGACATATATATTCATTCAAGCATCTACATTTTCTACGTAACGCGGTTTATAGCGGCCATAGAAAAACACGCACACACAGATAATTACCTGTTAATAGCTCTTAATTTATGAAATAATTTATTATATAACATAGCGCAGTGTTCGTGGTGCGGGCGCTTCGGCGCGGAAATGCATTGGAGTTTCGCTTCAGGCCAGAGAGAGAAAGAGATAAGAGAGAGGGAAGATGACACTATGAAATAAATTAAGGGAGATGGCAACAACTGAATGAGATATTAAGCTTAACAGAAATTAATCTGAGAATAAATTAACTTTAATTTAACAAGTAATAGGCAAGAAATATCCGCACATAAAATTCGAATTCCAAATGTCATTTTTATTCAGAAGAATGAAATAAATATCATATTTATAATCAATTAAAACTAGTTTTGAAGAATAGGTAAAGATGTAAGAGAGGAAGAGACAATTGTTCAATTTAGATAATAGTATACTTAAAGTTAAAGGTTTTTTTTAGTAAAATCTTCATCTGAGATAAATTATTGTGGTAATTTTCAAGCAAGGTTAAGTGCACAATTCTACACATATACAAACGTATACAATCATATTAGGAACTTCCTACCAAAGCGAATAGTATAACCCAGATTTGCGCCAATAAGCTACATCCTACCTCGCGAAGTGTATATACACATATACGCAAATGACAACACAGATGAACCTGTTTGCACGCGTGCATGTATAGACAACGTGTTTCTGTACATATGTGAGGGACACATAGATGAGATAGAATATAAAGTAGAAATTATAAGCCACGGAGTAAATTCGACCCACTTAACACTACTTAGCGCTTGCGCTGAATCTGTTATGTTTTGTACAACATTATATTACGACTTTACTCTCAGTGTCTTCGCGAACGAAGAAAACTTATGAAAATCTTCTTCTTCCAAAAATTAATTATTAATAATTAAGTAAGGAAGCTTTGCTCTCCAATAACAATAAAGCGTTTGCTTTTCCAATCACTTTATATATGTTCGGGTTCAGTATTTTTTTCAGTCAGTAAAAAAATGTATGAATCGATGTTTTAAAATTTGTCGCTACAGCTTTTTAATATTTAATGACTTTTAATAAATACAATTTAAAATTGGAATTCTTAAACCGAGATTTATCTTTTGTTTGTAGAGTCAAGCCTATTTTTTAAGGATTCATTAAACGGATGAATTTTATGATGAGTATAATTTCAACAACTTTAAATTTAACGGTCTGAACTTAAAAAAAAAAGTGAAAAAAGGTTGAGAGCCTTTGAACTGACTAACTAAATATTATGACGGAATATAATTCGTTATTTAAATATTACTGATGTTTGCGAAAAGGAAATTTGAATAATTTATTATTCATGCGTCTGCTTTGATCAGAATTTTATGTTTCACTAATAAAACAGATACAAGGGCTTAATTTAAAAAAACTCTTATTTCAGCTTGATACAAAAAGCATTTTAAAAAATGCAATTTTTAAACATTTAATCAATTAATTTAATTGAGCATTTAATTAAAATATTTAATCAACAAACATTAAGAATATTGAGAAAAAATACCATGGATCTTTTTTTGTAAATCTGCACTAGTTCGGGTCCTAGATAAACTTTCCCAATAAGAAAAATTTTATACACTGAGAAAACAGTTTCTTTGAAATAAAGAAACATTTATATGCATATTTGTGTATGTATGCAATGGCCAATGCGCTCTGCTCAATCAAAAAGTTTATCCGATCTGTCCATATATTTTAAATTGGATTCAACGTTGACTCTTTTATTGACTCAAATCAATGGATCTTACAAGTTATGAAGCTTTTACGACTTTAGTATTTGTTTCTCCTGAAATCAGATTCTTTATATCCATAGAAAGTCAATTTTTATATCCAATCAAATTTTTTATTTGTCATTAAAAAAAAATTGTAACAGAATCGATTTGATATCTTGGAAAAGAAAAAGTAACCTATGAACGTATTTCAAGCTTAAAAACAAGATTCTATGAATTAGTTTTGAATGAGGCACGAGTTGGCTTTTACTACTTGTATTTAAAGACCAATTTATTGACATAACCTCAAATTATATAACCTTTTTTTAGAAATCGGAAAAAAAATTTTAAATAAAAAAAAACTAAATAATTCTATTAAAAATTACACACAGTACAAAATTTGTTTATTAAAAGAATAATTCTAGGGAAATTAAAAAAAATATATAAAATGTAAAAAAACATAATTTTTTCTAAAAAATGTGTTGTTTCTTTTTCAAAAGTACAGCGTAATCAATTTTAATCTTATTTTTCCTGCTTCTATAAACTGTTATTAAGTTTGACGTTATGTCAATTGATTGACTTTCCTTAGGCTTTTATAGGCAAACTATTTGATTAGAGCTGATCAATGGTTTCAATTTTGAAAATTCAAAATATCATCAATCAGAACGACGTCCCACTTTCAGCTTTCAAATTAAATTCTATTTTTTACCAACACCAAATAATTTATCAAATCACTGCTTATGTTTTATTATTGCCCAATTGATACTGTCTTTTAAAAAACAAATACTTCAATCTTGAAACAATATTTAATCATTTTTACTACCGTTGAGTGCTTTTTTTAATCACTGCTTTCGTAGCTACAAATTATTTTGTATTTTATTAATCTGTAAATTTGCTAAGCAATTTAAGAGCTTTAAATTGTCAATGAAATACACAGAAAACAATAATTTGTAACTAAGAGGAATAGGAATTTTGAAAAACCTTGCGAAGAAGAAAAAAGTATTTAAATAAGAGGATATTTTGAAATTATTTTTTTCTCGGTAAAACAGTTAAAAAATACGTGATACTTTATGAGCTTTTTTTAACCATTTCTCACTTCCAATTGCTATTAGACCGGAAAATTTATTATTCAAATGTATCGTATAATTATCACTAACAATTCCCAAAAGTATATTCACGTGTGAAGTAAACAAAATTTAGCAAATTTTTGAAAGTATACTTTTAGAAATACAAGTCCTTCTCTGATAAGGTAGGTAGTAAAAAAAAATTGACACTCATCTTCTCAGTCATTAATGAAAACACTATGTTGCCTATAAAATTGTCCGAAAAAGCAATATCTTAATTTTATTTTTACTTCATTAAGTACATAACAAAAATCCAAGTGTAAGGTACAAAAAACTGTAGTTAGATTTTCTCGATTTGCCTCTGCCAACGCCCAAATAGAAATACAAATAACTAGACAAAACCCTGACAAAACCTACATTTGTAAAATTTCCACAAGATATGGAAAATTTAATATCACATTTTAATTATTGACTTTTTTTTACAAACTAAAAGAAAAATTTGACAACATGTTTTTTAAAAGTTTTTAATGGTTAATAAACAATAATTAGGCCACCTCAAGGTAAACGAATAAAAACAACAAATTAAATTCCAAGGAAAAATATATATACCTTAATTTTAATGTTTTGTCAAGCCTGGAATTATGTTTTGTCTATTTTTTACGATATCTTCTTCAATTTTAGCCCAAATATTCCCGAAAAAATAGCTAATCATTAATCCATTCATAAAAAGGTTTCTCGCCTAGAAAATAATCTAAAAGTTTTTTTTATTAAATATGTTGAACCGCAAAAACTAAAAATTGAATTATCCAAAAAGTCCATTTCTCAAAAATATTCAGCAATAAAAATGTTTGGAATTTCAAAAAAATTATCTTCTTTAACTAAAAAGAGATGTTGGTTTTAAGGGGTAAATTAATCTTTAAGAATTTTATCGCTAATAATAAAGTTCCGGGAAACAGCATGACTTATTTATTGTAAAATGTTATCAGTCAATATAACGTTCCTCTTTTAAAAGAATTGTTTTCCCTGCAAATACAATTAATGCGACGAATTATTTCTCGGTCCTTCTTTTAAAGCAGATAAGATCTGTTGGCGACGAAATTTAATGATAAGAAGTGCACTGACGTCATAATTCCTGTAACAGGTGTTAAAAATACAAAATCTTGTTTTCCTCTACAAATAGTGTCGAAAATGACAAATAATTTAATGCTATTCTAAGAAAAACATTTTTATAAATAAACACCCTCCAAAGGCGCGTTATCTCTCAAGTCTTCTGTAAACATATTCCACTTTATATGATCCGAGCATTTAATGTCAACACTAGAAAAAAATTTGTTACAACTTTACAGCGAGTGTGCATTTATATATTCTTTGATTAAAAAAAATTTTCTTTGGATCAATCAAATTTGTGCATTGCTATGCGGTCAAAGAAAAGTTTCTTTGACTTAAAGAAATTTCTCAATTGTTTTTTTTTCTTCGAATTTAAGAAATGAATCTCTGTGCAGTCGCATAAATACATGTGTAATGTGATTAACAGAAATATTTTCTTTAATTTGAAGAAAAAATTGTCTTCGTCTTAATTTTTGGCCGGTATTGTATTTAAATAAAATAAATAATGCTAAAAGAATAATTTCTTTCATATAAGAAAGGTTAAGGAGGTGATTTCTTAAAATTAAATAAATTTATATTTAATCTAAAGGTGCTTTTAATTCGAATTAATGAAATTAAATTAAAAAAATGATTTTTTAAATTTAAATAAAACTTTTTTCTGGATGTAGTCTGCATTGACTCTGTACAGAGTCTAGTCAGTATTTCTTAGTTAAAATTTCCAAAAGCAATCTATATGGTCTGATAAGTTTGTACCAACAACTTTCCAAATCTCGACAAATTTTATGTCATTCTAGATAGTCTAAAGAACGTCTGTCTAGGAACAGACTACCTATCCATAATTTAAAAATTCCGGATATAAAATCTATAAAAGTCTGTTCAAAATTTATTAGGGAGTTTTCCATGTATGCGGTTTTAAAAAATCGAGTTTTTTTGCATATTTTGAATCTAGCAGTTATTAGAAATATGACATGTAAAGGATTTTGGGAAATACACTCTAGCCGATTGAATCGTAAGTTTCTCCGAACACGTTTTATTTCGTCATTCATGTAACCAACTGGTTAGTAAGACTTCAACTTGAACTATTTGAAGTATCTGATTAATTTTTTAAAAATTTTTCAACTGATATGTCACTGTGTTCAAACATGAGCTTTTTTAAAAATTTTGTTTTGTTCAATTTTCACAGCTTTTATCAGCTTAAAAAAATAGGCCAAATAAATTTTTTTTTTTTTAAAAGTCTGAAATTTTAAAAGATTTGAAAATAACAAAACCTTGTGTCCAAACATAGCCAAAGTAATGCAAATTAAAGACATATTTCACTTTTTATGTTTTAGGCAAGCTAGATGGCCAAAGTCTTACCACCCGATACGATTGACTGTGACGTTTTTGCAGAGGCATGGTCAAGGACGCCGCAAGGTCGTGGGTGTGAAAATTATTTTTTTACAAATACATATTTAAAAAGTCAAAGTATGTTTGAATAAAAGAAAGAAAACTGTTGCTAATTATCTTGTGTAGTTACTTCGCAATTAATTCCCAAAAACAGGCTCGAAATTTTGGCCCATACGTAGAAGACCCCCTTAATCAGCGTTCCATAATTTAAAAACATTCTATACACAACTATAATAATTACTTTCTCCTTTAAAACAAATTTGATAATAAATTATTCGAAAGTAAATAATAAAAAGTAATGCTTTAACAGATATAAAATTATTTTTCATAAAAATTTACATTTCATGACTTTTTTTACTAAAAATGATTATACCCTAGTCTGTATAATAATCAAACTTCATTTCATGCAAATATTTACAACTAAGTTAGTAGACATTTTTATTTTCTTTCAAATTTTTAAAAAATAATTCCTACCTGTTCTCAGAGAATTAAGGGCGAGTTTTATGTCACATTAAAAGTCCCCTCACATTTATATTATACATTTTTATCTTTAAAGTCTCTTGTTGAATTTCTAGAGTACTAAACAATTTTCAATAATTGTTTGCAAAAAACTGTAACTCATTATAATTTTGAAAGTATCTTTCTAAAGCCAGCCTCTAGTTCATCTACCTACGCTGAGAAAACTGGAGTGTCAAACTTTGAGTGTCAAAATGTAGATAGTCAGTTTGAACTTCTAGATAGTACAACACTTTCTCCGAAATTTTTTCTTTTTGGTCAGGGAGACACTTATTTGATATTCTGCTTATCTGTTACCAGAGGGTCAGAATCACTATAAAGAGTGTCGATTGGTGAAATACGCGCCAAAATTGTAAAGTCACGTGGGTTCGCCTATTTTTCCTCCAATATCACCAGCGTGGACTCTAACCTCATTGCCGGTTTCGCGTCCTTTACGTGTTAAAGTGTCACGAGGGTTATTTTTGCCAACTAATTGGTGAGTACCTATTTCACTTGCTATAATAACATAATAATTGTGAAAGCTTAAATGTAATAGTTTTGAGGTTAGCCATAGAGGTAGATTATAGTCTATTTTTCCCTCTTCGATAATCTATTTTTCTTTCTTTGATGATCAACTTTTCCCTCTAAAGTATTCAAGTTGACCATCTTATTTTCACAATTCACAGGTAATAAGTTAAACTATCTAGAAGGCTGTCCTATAGTTTAACCTCAAATATAGTCTGCTTCACTCTCCAAATGTTTAGGTTGACACTCCAGTTTTCTCAGTGTAGAATTTAGTCAGAGAACATATTTAATTTCTAGATATCAGCAAATTATTCTGCTTTAAAGGAGAAAGGTGGTATATAGACGAGCTATCCAAACACTAGCCAGTATCAAAAAATTTTGCCACACGTCTACACGGAAAAAAATATAATAGTTCAATAAAGTTAACAGAACTGTTAAAGAGTTAAGGATACAGGCATTTACGGAACAAAGTTCTACAAAATTTACAGAACTGTTCGGAATAAAATGCGTAAAATTCAGAAAAACTCATTGAAAGTTCTGCATTTTATTCTGAAAAGTTCTTTAAATATTGCAGAACTCTGTTCCGTAAATGCCTGTATCCCCAACTCTTGAATAGTTCTATAAACTTTACTGAACTTTTTGCTTCCCTGTATAAGAATAAAATTCATGAAATTAATAAACTGCTTGCTCAAAGCGACTTGAAGTACCCATTTTAAATTTCATCAGTCATTTTATTAGATACTTTATAACATTGAAACATTCAGTTTTCAAGAAGCTGCTATAAAAACCAGTTTTAAAAAAACATGAATCTCAAGAATCGTGGGGAATTTAGACCTCGCAACCTTTCTTCGTTGCTCTGTCCTTATTTCGACTCTAACTCCTAGAACAAAGTCTACGACGAAGCGTTTCACTCGAGCAAATAGTAAAACATAGGAGATAAACTTATTTACACGTGTGCATCAGGTACTTCGCTCAGAGCGAAAAGAGAGTAAGAGGAGGAGAGATGAAATGAGACATGAAGGGAGTGAGAATAGACTAATAGAGGCTGGGGGGATGCGTCTCGAAGATCTTAGGCGCTTTATATTTAATGGCGCGCATGCGTGCTTTTTAATGCAGCTTATGTCTTGTCAGGACAATTGTTGATACGATCATCGACATTTAAGGGGTAACACCACTATAAAAATTTAAAATAAAGCCTTTTTTGTAGATTTGGTGTTACCGGTATTATAATTTAGAGAAGAAAATAGGTGGCATTTCCGGTCATATTTTATGCAATCTACATTGTAACAGAAATTTTATCTGTATCTCTCTTTTCTTTAGATTTTTAGAAAATTGCTTATATAATATGATGTCTGTAACAAGTTGTTGATTGTATTCATTTCGTAGATAGTTGTAAAATCCTTGTGTATTCTGTATATTTAGATGTTGTAAAAGTTTTAGGCCAGATAATTAATTTGTAGATTTGGTGTTACCGATATTATAATTTAGAGAAGAAAATAGGTGGCCTTTCCGGTCAATGTCGTGCGATCTACATTGTAACAGAAATTTTCTCTGTATCTTTCTTTTCTTTACAGACATCAAATTATATAAGCAATTTACTAACAACCTAAAGAAAAGAGAGATACAGAGAAAATTTCTGTTACAATGTAGATCGCACAACATTGACCGGAAAGGCCATCTATTTTCTTCCCTATAAATTATAATACCGGTAACACGAAATCTACAAATTAATTATCTGGCCTAAAACCTTTACAACATCTAAATATACAGAATACACAAGGATTTTACAACTATCTACGAAATGAATACAAACAACAACTTGTTACAGACATTAAATTATATAAGCAATTTAGTAACAGGAGAACTAAGAGGGTAATATTATTCGAGGATGTTATCAGTCGTGTCTTTAATTGGCAAAAGAAAAATATTTATTAATAAATAGTACAAAATGGCGACGCTGGAGCCATTCTCGGGAGTCATGTTGAATTTGAGGCGCTTTGCGGCACGCAGTGTAACTGACGCAAATTTGAATTTGGAAGAAAAGAAAAAATTTCCTTTCAATCTACATGAGTGTAGCTGGAGAAATACGTGAGGGATTTTGAAAACCTTAATTTTTATGTTATTGGCAAGCATTTGAAGTAAAAAGTTTAATTTTTGACAAAGAAAAGGGGCAATCATTTGTCAATAAATAATGTCAAACTCAACTTATCGAAAATCCCATAGGTTTCTCTACTTCGGAACGTTATTTTAAAGATATGGTCAAAATTTTTAATGAATAGAATGGGAATTATTGGAATTAAGCTGCGTGCTGTTTTAAAAAACATGCCTCCCGAGAATAGCTCCTGCGTCGTCATTTTGTACCTACTATTTATGAATAAATTTTTTTTTCTTTTTAACAATTGAAGACATGGTTGATAACATCCATGAATATTATCATCCCCTTACTTTTCTTTCTATCAAAAAAAAAAAAAAAAAAATTAAAAAAAGCTTCATTTTTACCCCTTAATAATGACTGTTACTCCTAAATAATGACCAGTTCACTCAGGAGACAAAAGTATACGGAATAGAAAGAAAAGAAACAGTTGGTCGATGTATTAATCCTTTATTATTAGAAGCTGATTGGTAGAGAGTTGCTGGATGTGGATGATCTTTAACAATCAGCTTCTATTAAAAAAAATGCACGTATCATTTCGTAAAAGTGAGCCGTCCCACTACTACATATGGATATGTTGATGGATCCAACATAACGCATGTTATGATGATAATAATGACGAGAACGACAACAACGACGTCTGTAAGGTACTGGAGGAGGAGATTGGCGACAGGCACTTTAATGGATTTCATTATCGCCTATCTCACTTGGACATTGGGGTCGCCTGGGACCCCAACGGACGTCGCGGCGCCCGGCGTCCTCGCCTTTAATGACAGGCAGATGCTCGCTCAACGTGCGATTCTAATTATTATCGTTATCACGCTGTAAACTTTAACCCATTTAATAAGCCGCAATCTCATGAGCGATGCATTGTAAACTTCTGCACAGAAGAAAAAACGAGAGTTCAAAATAAACTGAATCAAGTTAAAAAAGAAGACATCTGGTTTGGTTTAAAATCTTAAAAAATAATTACTCTTATTCAAACTTTATTGAATTCCAAGTAGAATATATCTTTTTTTTATGTTTAGTAACTTTATTTAGAAAGATTTTGGATTTTTTTTTTTTAAATTCCAGCACCTTGTATTTTATTTATTTTTCGAAGAAAAAAGTTCAGATTGTCTTGAAAATTTAGAAACACTCAGAAAATTATAGATAATAAAAAAAACATCAATAAATAATTTTTTTTCCATGAGTTTCTCAATAAATTTTTTAATTCACGTTTTCTTATTCAATTTATTCAATTAAATTTAATTTAATCTGTAACAATATCGAGTTCTATTTCACATAATCATTATAAGATCTCTGAAACTAATTATTATTTATATAAAATAGTCGTTTCCAGGAATTTAATTTGATATTTGCATCAAGTTTATTATTTTTATATTATCATGTACAAATTCATTGGTTATTAATGCGAGAATATTCTCAGTTTATACCAAATCACAAAAGAAAAAATATATGTATATACCTGCTTTATTAAATATTTAAATGAATATTTTTTTCAGCCTGAAACCTGCTGTAATAAAATGACCATCCTAATTATGCATTAAAATTCTACAAAATTCAAATGAAAAATAGTTCCATTTTACCCAAGAAATATAATACTTTCACAGAGAAAAATGGATGTTTAGAATTAACATCTAGATGTTTAACTATGGGACAGCCATCTTATATGTTTAGTTGTAATATCTAGATATTCAGGAGTAATATCTAAGATGTTAAAATACGCAGAGATTAATATCTTGGATATTACAGTTGAACATCTAGATAATACAATTGAACATATAAGATGGCTGTCCCATAGTTGAACATCCATTTTTCTCCGTGTTTGAAAGTAAACGTATGAAGCCTTTCCCTTTTAATGATTATACCAATAATTAGAAACGTGATTTGATTACATAGCTGACTCATTTAACGTTTCTTATATAAAGATATAAAAAAAAATTTAGAATAATATATTTAATTTTGTGTAAAAAAAAATTGTTCTTACCTAATCAAGTATTGAAAGTTTTTGCAAAGTTTGAGTCATAAATTGTGTAAGCGTTACATGACATTAATTTTGAAATCTTGAAAAGATTGATATCGTTTTAATTGAATTATCACGTTTAATATCAACAATTATTATATATAATAATTTATATAATACTTTGCATATTATACTTAATTAGTTGATTTACACGCAGGCTAAAATTAGATCGCCATGCGAATTAAAAGTTAGTTTTAAATTAGAATATCGTTGAAATTAAAACTCATGAGCTTAAATCAAGTTCCCGTGAAAACTAAAAGAGGAAACAAAATCAAGTAATGTTTAACTTATTTTTATATTTTGCCTGAATTAAGCAAGCAGCTAAATTCAAGCATATCAAGTGCTTTAAGGCCATGGACCAACCTGGTCACGTGACGAGATTCCTACTTTACCGGCATTTCAGTTTGTGTAACCCCATTTCTATAAAAATTAACACAGGTAACTGTAAATTTGTAGAATTAAATAAAATAGATTATTATAGGTCTGTCTCGTCATAACTGTTCACAATTATGAAAAAACATTATGTGATGATTTTTTTTTTATAATTATAAACATTTATGACGAGGGAAATTTGTCTTAGTGCATTTTATTTACTCTCACAAATTTCCAAGTTTTTACTTCATTTTTTACAGAAATAGGGTTACACAAATTGAAAATGCAGATAAGGTAGGAATCTAATCACGTGATCCGCTTGATTCATGGCCTTAAAAGAAGCAGTAACTTATCCTAAATAGAAATTAAGAATTTATTGACTCAAAGAAAGTAAACACTGCCCCAACTTGCAGTTAAAATAATACTTCAATTTAAGGCAATCTACATTTTGCACTGAATTTAATCTAAATACAGTCTTATTTCTGCTACATCTTAAAATAAATCAAGGTTTCAACTTAAGGCCATGGATCAATCGGACCACGTGACTAAACTATATATTTATTTGTTCATGTAAGATACATTTTTCAATTTACAAACTATCTATCTGAAAATTTGGGAAACGTAACAAAAAAGAATAAAGCACGTCTGTTAACTGGTTTTTAGTAACAATTTTGAAAAAAAATTCAAAAACTCATCGACAATTACAGTTAACTGTAAAATTTTTTGCAGAATTTTCACTCAAATGAAGTTGGTAAACGTTTTCTATCGTGTTCTGTAGTATTTTTGAAATTTTCAGGAAGATATTTGGTAAAATAAAAGAATTATCTTACACGGACTTTTACAGTAATTTGGTCACGTGATCTGGTTGATCCGTGGCCTTAAGGGCATGCGATACATGAGGAAAGTAACAAGTTCATGCGAACAACTTGTTCCAGTTTCTACATGGTTACGTCCAAACTGAACATAATTTTATTTTCAAAATTTGGAAAATAATAGAGAAGATAAAAACGGATGTAAACCGACAACTTTTAGTTTTGATAATGAAAAATAATTTCCGATAGATTTTGTCAAAACTGAATTTTTTTCATTTTTAGAAGCAAAAGTTGTTTATCCACTTCCGTTTTTATCTCCTCTACCATTTACCAAATTTTGAAAACAAAAGTTTATGTATTTAGGACACAAACACATAGAAACTTAAAATCAATAAAATTTCCTAATTTCCCAAGTAACAAATGCCCTTAAATTAAATATTTGTTTTTACTGTGATGGATAAAATGGTTTTTCAGCATAAAATGTTCTAGTGGACTGAAAGTAAACTACATCAGCTTATCATTTTTAATAAAAAAAATTGAATAATTTATTTATATATATATAATTTAATATAATTTATAAAAAATTGTCCATAACAATTTAAGGCAATTTTCTAGGTTAAATTAGAGCGCAGACTTAATTTAAGTGAATGTCGAAAATAACCCAAAAGTAACAAATCCAGGCTTTCTTTTCACTGCGTAAATGTAAAAAATTTTATCCATAGATCGTGTAGAGTTGACACAAAGCAAGTGTCATCCTGAAATTCAAATAATTTACTGTCCCTGGGAGGTCGGCTGAGGCAGACTGAGGGTGAAAGAGATTGGGGTTACGGGAGCTTGGGTGGTATGCACGTATGCAACATAACGCAGACACCCACGTGACATCTCGCTGCGAGAGGTGGATTATTAATGAGCGACGAATAATTAAGTCATTATTATTTAAGGTTAGAGAGCGAACTAAGCGACCAGCATCAGCGATGGTTCCCTGACTTCGTGTTTTACGATTTTTTACAGTATCTCTCATTTTACATTCGTTTTCAACATGAATCCACTCTATTTGGACTAAGAGAATTTCGGTTTCCAGAGATTTAGGAAACTGCTGGAATGGAAAATAAAGTAATTTGTTGAAGGGTTCATTAATCCTCTGGCTAGCTGTAAGGTGAGTATATTAAGTACCGACGAGACGATGCGAAAACGTCGCTGGGATTCGAGGCAATTGGTCCCAAGGGTCTCCCAAAGTGTACATTCACTAAAACAACTTCCATTTGATCGTTTTTTCTCAATTTAAAAAAAAACTCATCACTCAGAAAAAGATCTACTGCATTTTAATGTACGATAAATTCGTTTGAAATTTCTCATTTTTAAAATTTTAATATAAAATAAGGCTTTATTTGAATGTTTTATTCTCGATTCGCTTGCACTTTGCGAGTGAGTTAAATATTGAAGCAATTGTAAATTTTAAATACATGCAGCGTATTAAAAATTAATGTCCTTGAAACTACGGAATTCCATTACATGACGTAATTCTCATACACAGAGGCGACACTTGCATTTTGTAAGCCCCTGGATAACGCTTGTGCGTTTTTTAAAACCGTAGATTGTTTGCCTTTCGTAACTGCCGTCATAAGAATTATAAGTTTAATAAAATTCACACCTTCTCGGAATTCAAGAAATATTAAATTATACTATATAAGTGCATAATAACTTTCCTGTGACAAAATCATTATTATAGTCATTGAAATTAAAAATCGCCTTAATCTCGAGATTACGAGTTAGCGCAATTCTTTATTATTTAGCATAATTATCAGTGTACTCCGCATTAACATTATTTATTCAGTATTCATTTATTACTCCTAGTGCTGCATTGGCAATGTATTATGCATTGTAATTATTATCATGTCACACGTAAATATCATTCGTTTATTACAGTGTGCATTAAAAACTAGGCTTGCACAAAAAACTTGTACGCTTTTATAATATTTTAATCCTCGCTATATTCCTGCATTTTCTCAACATTTGAGGTAGAGGATTAATTTTTGCATATTCAATAGAATATTAATTGGATTTTAAATTTATTTAATTACTTTGCAAGAATAATAATTCAATCATTTGATTAAAATCTTCGTTTCATAAATTATATATATACAAATATTGTCAGTTTTCTCTGGTCAACAGAAATTACAAAATAAGCAAAAATCGCGTCATTTGACGTAAAATTAAATAAAATTGCAACGCACATAAAAATCAAAGTTAGGTATATCCGTACAATGTGAAAAATATCTGTTATAAATTTAATACACATGTGAAACAGTGAAAATAAAAGTCTTATTTTAAGTTAAAATATCGAGATACTTTAAGATACAAAGTAAAGAAGACAAAAACTCCTAAGAGTCAGGATAGAATTGAAGTTATATAGAAATCTTAACACTTAACTGAAATTAAGTCGCAATTTTGTCTTAGATTCAGTCCCCAATAAAATAACAAAAATACTTTCATTTTTATAACTCTATAACAATCAAATCTGATCCAATGATTAAATTCGTTCTATAAATTGTTTAAGCATCAATATATGACTGAATTTAAGTCTATCAGTGCAAAAGTTTAATTATATATATTATTAATAGTCTTGATATTATATATGAAGATTAAAATCGTAAATTTCAGAACAATGTAGTAGATTTTAAATCTTCCAACAACGGCGAAAGGAATTCGAAATCCTTGGTTCAAATTGCGCCGGTGGAATTCAATCTTAACACCAAATAAAGAGTTTAAAAATAAACGTCTACGACCAAAATAATACATTTTAAAATAGATTTATAAATAAATCTTAGTTTAAAGTGCAATTTAAAAAGCGACAATTACTGAAAATCAGTTCATGATTAAAATTTTAAAGTAAGACATTTATCGAAATTAAATTGAGTCGATAATCAGACTTAAATTCAGACTTCCTAAAAATATATATAAAATAAAAAAATTTAATGTTTATTTAGCCTTAATGAAAGCTTGAAATAAAATGTATGGTGCAAGTAACTTTTAAAGCTAAAATTAAGCTTCATAACAGCCTTAGTTTCAGTTTCGGTCAAAGTTCACATTACTAAAACCTTTAAAACGACTGATTTTTTATGTATAATTAAAGATTTTTTATCAGCTTAATGAATCAATTAACCAACTCAGTAACACAAATATTTGAAGTTATGTTCGACTTGATTTCAGATTTTACTTATTTAAATTAAGTATACACGGAGAAACTTTTTATATCAATTTTGAACTATAGTATTTTTCAATTTAGGGGGAAACGTATCCTTTGAGAATTTTTGTTAGTAAAAATACTAAACTTTATAATAATGATATGAAACTCCAGTATAGTTCATAGCAAATTTTACTATAGTTTATATTAATGTTTCATATCATTATTATAAAGTTTAGTATTTTTATTAACAAAAATTCTTAAAGAGATACGTTTTTCCCTAAATTGAAAAGTACTATAGTAAAAATTAATATAAAAAGTTTCTCCGTGTAAAGAGTGCCTTAAAGAAAGCAGTAACTTATCCAAATAAAAAACAAGCATTTTTTGACTAGAAAAATTTTAATAAAGACTTAAATTTTAGGACATTCAATTCAAGTTCTAAATTTAAGTTTTACATACGTCTTCCTTTCAGTTAAGATAATAGTTTAATTCGAGGCAATTTGCAACTTGCACCCAAACAAAATTCCAGTAAAAACGAGCTGAATTCTGGTTAGGTCATATTTAACATTAATTTTTACTGGAATAACTATTAGTTCTCGTTGTTTTTACTGCATTGAAAAAAATAGTTCTATATGTCTATATATCTATATCTAAAATAGAGACTACTACTTCGACTTGTAAATTATGCTATTGCTACTTTATTAGTTAGCACAACTACTTTTCTAATTGATTTTACGACCTGAGTTATTTTTATAACAAAACAGATAGAAACATTAACCAAAAAAAGTAGTTGTGCCAAACAATATATATATATATTTATAACGTTAAGGGGATCCGCCACCTTTAATATATTTATTTCTATTTTTTTAGTTTAGACCTTCCATATAATTTTGTTCATGTTCAGTACCTTTATTTAGGAAGGTTTCGAAGGTTTTCCAAAATTTTAGCACCATTATGTATTGTTAAACTACAAATTTTGAGTTTTTTGGGCATTTTATTGACATTTTTTGACTTTGAATGACTTTCTTGTTTTTTAAAACCAATTGTAACATGACTGAAAAAAAGTTACAAATAAAATAAAATTTTGGGATATTTATTTGGTTTTTTTACTTTTTTTATTTTTAACTTTTTTTTTGGTCATGATAACTTATTTTTCATATTCAAAAAGTTGCTACACATTGTAAGGAACCAAATAAAGAAAGAATCATGACAATTGGTTTTAAAAAACAAGAAAGTTATTCAATGTCAAAAAATGTCAAAAAAATAGCCAAAAAACTCAAAATTTTTAGTTAAAGTTACACAAAGGTGCTGAAATTTAAAAAAACTCAAAAACGTTCTAAATTAATGCACTAAACATTTAAAAAATTATATGGAAGGTCTAAACTCAAAAAATAAAACTTATAAATGTGGCGGATCTTAGATCAACCAGATCACGTGACCAAATTCGTATAAAACTTCGAGTAAGACAACTTTTTTATTTTAGAAAATGTCATTCTGGAAATTTGGAAAATACAACAGAAAACGATAAAGAACGTCTGTCAACTTCGTTTGACTGAAATTTTCCAGAAAATGTTATAGTTAATTGTAATTGTTGATAAGTTTTCGAATTTTTAAAAAAATTTTAGCTAAAAAGAAGTTTATAGACGTGCTTTATTATTTTTTGTTACGTTTCGCAAATTTTCAGAAAGATAATTTGTAAATTAAAAAGATTCGAAAAATGATATGAAACTTTCATATAGGCTATAGTAAAGCTTGATACAATCTATAGTAAATTATCGTATAGTTCATCTAAAGTTCAGTATTTCGCTGAGAAAAATTCTCACTATTACACGTTTTTCCCTAAATTGAAACGTAGTTTAGCAAAAATTGTAAACTTGGGTTTCTCCGTTTAATTGGCTTGATTGAATCAAGTATTCCTTTTTATATTAATTAAATTAAACTTAAATTAAGTCAATTCTTTGTTAGATAGAATCATCTAATTACATTCATGAATAAAATAAACATTTCCCGTATACTTTTTCTAGTTTGGAGTTGTCAACTGAAATAATATACACCTTCCTACACAAACTTTTCAAGATGTATTATACATTAGCATAACAAGAAATGTTACGTTCTTAAAGTATATAGATATTGAAATGAATTTGATGTTCAAGATATATTAAATTGAATATACATGTGCGTATTAACGTAACAAAAATCTTTTACAGTGTTCATACAATACGGGAACATAATGAGATTTTTAACCGCGCAATCAAGCACTCGATTGCTGTATTATTTATTATGAATCAGCAGGTTGTGATTTATGCGTCGGTATCAAACAAGAGTGTAACACAACTTATGCATCGTGTACACATGTACTGTAGCCGTATAGTAGATTCAGTGAGAAAAATAAAGCCGCATGGGGTGAGGAGAAAAAAAAAGGAAGATTGAATGCATCGAAGGTTTCTGGTTTCGCCTAATTTGCCCCAAAGTTATATTATTTTTTGCTGAAAACCATTGGAATATGCAATTTATATTTTTATTTATCGAATTCTCCACCATCGCGTGACACTCTATTTCAATCTAATCGAAAGCGTCCATATTTTACTTTTTTCTTGTATAATAATTAACTGAAATTAAAAGATAAAATAAAAATAAGAATATTAAGATAAAAAATAAAAAGATAAAAAATTATGTGTGTCATATTGAGAAAGTTCGAATGGTATAGAGTTATAGACACTAGTAATATGAATAGAGAAGTGTAAAATGCGCTAATTCGTGACACATCCAGCAATGAGGACGCGCTTTACTAATGCCTCGAGCGATTCTTTCTTTTAACAAGAAAATATTCGCACAAACTGTCAGCAATTAAATAAAAAATATTCTATGACTCACTAAATTCTCTCCTGACTCAGACTTAAATTTCCTTATTCATCTTCAACAAGCAATTAAATCGATAAGTTTGTACTATTTGCTTCAATTATAATTACAATTTTTAAATTTCATTCGATTCTCTTAAGGTGAGACTAGATTAATGAGCTATTTGTCAAAAAGAGAATAATTACGGTTACTGTGAGAGGGTGAGGGATTGACTTACAATGCTTGACACCCCGTGTATGAAACCAAATGCTTCGTATGCGCGTTAACGCAATCGCACGACCTGTATGTATTTATGCTGTCACTCAATCGAATTATATATAGCTCGTATAGCTGACGTATCATATATTAAAAGTTGCTTATTCCACTAATCTATCATAATGTCCAATGCATATTTTCTCCTTTTAATTGCATAGCTGTAATCGCAAGGACCCTAAATCAAATCGCGATTGGTGATCGATATGTGCCGCAATTGTTCATTTACTTCCTTTGCGATACTTTGAGGAACAAAAGATACATTACCAGTGTCTTCAGTCTCTAATTTTCTTTTGAAATATATTCCATATATGTATGCAACTATGCACTGATAGAAAAGGTTCGGGAGTTAGGTCAGGTCGTACTCTCTAAATATGAATCAGACAATTTGCCTTTTCACTGATTTACCAGTGAAAAAATATTTTTCACTGTTAAATTAGTTAATTTTCACTGATTAAATCAGTTATAAAAATATATTTCACTGTTAAATCAGTTAATTTTCACTGAATTAATCAGTTAAATTTGACTGATTAACAGTAACCTCTTTTTAGCTATTTGAATCAGTTAAATTTCACTGATAATCAGTAGATTTTGACTGATTCAGATTTAGAGAGTAGGTTGAGAATTTATAATTTCATTGTTAAAAATCTTATTGACCGGCAATCGAAATACCTGGGCTCGAATCCCAGCACAGTCGAAAGCGTCTTTTTCCCACAGAAATATTTTCAAATTCTTTTATATTTGAATTTTATTAGACTTTAATATGCAAGCGGTAAATTAAAATTAACAGATTTGTATATTATGAAATATTAATATACGTTCATATTAAATCTGATAATTTTTCAATTAAAATATATTAAAATTAACAAAAATTATTAAAATATATACACATGTGACGCGCTCTGAGAAAAGGGACCTTAGGTTCGAATAACTTAAGGGTCATTTCCTTGTTAAAAGTAAACAAGAAATGACTCTTAAGTTATATGGACCAAAGGTGCCTTTTCTCAGAGCGCGCCACACAAGGGTATTAAAATTCAAATAAAAGTTTGTATTATTTAAGATTAAAGTAAATAAAATTTAATATACGTTACTGAAAAAAACTTCCATGACACATAGTATAATATAATATGATATAATATAATATGATATAATATAATATGTCTCTCTGAACAATACAGCATGTTAAACACAGCAATCGAAATATTGTAAGTGAAACTGATCGAATCAGAAATATACTCTCTAAACATGAATTAGTGAAAAAGTCACTGATTATATTAGTGAAAATATATCAACTGATGAATCAGTGTCCTGCTTTGATTTCAGTGAGAAATCAGCGAACGCGCTACGTGAACATAATTTTTGAATTCGAGTAAAATGATTAAAGTATAACGATGGATCTTTAATTTTTAATTATACCTAATATAATTATACACAGTAACAATTACAATATATAATAATAATTACGTAATTTTTTCTACTGATGTTTAACCTAAAATAGACGAGTTCATCGATCGTTAAAATATATTGCTGGTTTTATTATTCCAACTTGAATATTTTACTGATTCAATAAATGAGTTCAATCTATTTCACTGATTTATCAGTCGAATTTAACTGATTCTCAGTGAAAGACTTATAACTGCTGCCATCAGTGAATAGTCACTGCGAATCAGTGGCCGTTCACTGATTCATGTTTAGAGAGTAATAAAGGGAGGCGAACAATAAATATTGTTATAGCAACCAATAATGTTGCTGTATCTATTCCAGCAATAAGGTAAGGTTAAATTAATCATAAATATGGTTGTAACGGCCATTTCTTCCTATTAGTGTACGTGAACTTTAATATAAATAGAGTTTAATCAATTCTACATTCTAATAAGATAATTTTTCATTTACTTTTACATGGGACGTAACGTTTCAATTGATAATAAAGAGTACACGGAGTAGAACATAATAAAAATGTCCTGAAAAAGATGAACTACTCGCTGGTGCCTCAAGGCAAAGAGCGAGGAGGAGACTAACCTTGAAAGTAACATTGATGGATTTATCATTTCCATGTTGTATTTATTGTAATCAAAGAAAACTGCATCGCAAAAAAATGAATGATTGTTCCTCAAGAACTCATATCGGAAGCAAAACAGTCTTATTGATGAGATAATATTATTTCTTGAATAAAAAAAGCAATATGTGCTGTCAAAAAAATCTATACTTCATTTAATATAAATGTGGAAAAAGTATCATTAAGAAAACAAGTTATCTGAGTGCCTCATGTTGAATCAAACACATTTTTTATGCTTAAAATAAAATGATTTTTTTAAAATCACTTTTACGCATTAACATCTTTGTCTAATTATATATTACAAGCTGTAGATTTAAGTGAAAAAAATTTCTTTATAATGTATTTATCAACCAAATTAATCTCAAAATAGATTATAATTTATGAAAATTAATTTTTAAACAAAACTTGACAAATAAAATATGACATAAGCCATAAAAGTAAATACAAAAACAAATAAGGTATACAAAGTTAATTTAAAATTAAGTTTAAGAAAAAAACTGTCTTTTACACAAAATCATATCGTTAATTTCTCCAGTGACTATAACCCAAGTAAAACGAGAGTAAAATCTTGAAATAAAATTTGTGGATTATTATTAAATTCTTTACTTAATAATGTGCGTGTCAGAAATAAGGCGTATGACTGTTGCGTAAGCGAACTGCGGTACAAACATTGCTGGCATTACACACTGAAGAAAGTATTAAAAAAATTCTGGATATTACTTTGCTTTAATATGTAAAAAAATGATTATAGAGTCCGTTTTTCAGAAAATAAGTCGGCACATGGGTTCACGAATATCTAGAAGCCAGGTAAAGATCTTAAAACTGATTTTGACAAGTTGGCTAGTTATTTCTAATGTGAAAATCCCAATTGGGTAACTAAAAAATTATCAAAAGTTACTAGCTTTTCATGAGAATTTATATTTTAAAAAGCACAAATCTTAAATTTATATCATTTTAATATGTCAAAACAGAAGGAAAAAAATTGTGTGTATGATATAATGTTTATAATTTGAATATTCAACTTAATTTATTGAACCGAAATTTAGAAAATCACTGTATTTTACACTAAAAAGTGTTAAATTACTAAATTGTAAATTAAGATAGATTTTTTTTAAATTACTAATTTTTCGATAAATTCACTAAATATCACAAAACTTATAAATTCAGTATTAGTATTGATTAATTTCAAAAAATGACTTACACTCGAAAAAATTTTAACCTCAATCACTTAGATATTAGTAAAAATGAATAATTCTTGATTAAAATAAATTAGTCATTATAATGTGAATGTAAACATCACATTTAATATGTGACAATGTTTTGAAATAATAATTTTTTTCTTTAAAAATAATTCTCCTTTTAATTTTTCTATTTATAGTGCACTTATATTATACTTTTTAATTAACGTAATTTACTAAAATTTCAATTTAAAACTTAAAGAAACTCCAAAAAATTTGAATTATAGTTATATAAATCATAGTTATTTTTGTACGTTAATATAATTTTGGGTATGTAGTAAAATAAATTCGAATTCTGTTTTGAAATTTTATTATTCAAAAAAAATTATTGCAATTTAAATTGTATATTATTCAATTTATTTTTAACTTTATGATTCCAATCTGAATTTTAAATATTTAAAATCTAAACAAAATCTAAAAATTTCAATTAATATTAAGGAGTACGGATTCAAATCACGAGGGAAATATTTTATAACTCTGGGAAATCTTGTTACATGCACTATAGATTATATGTATATAATGTGATTAAGAATTTACATTCTACTGAATTTAATTACAATATTTTAATAATAAAAATACGCTGCATCGAATACAGACGCGCACAGCATCATAAGCATCGCATCTAACCTCCTTCCGCTCAGTGACATAACATCAGCTGTAACAAACGGCACGCTTAAAATTGGTCAAAATTGTCTCTTCATTTAAGGCCATGAACCAATCGGACTGCGTGTCTAAACTATATTATAATCATGTAAGATCAATTTTTTTCGTACACAAAATATCTTTCTGAAAATTTAGAAGATGAAATAAAATACAATAAAAAACGCTTACCTAGTTCTTTTTGGTAAGAATTTTACAAAAGATTCCACAGTATCTGTAATTGCCAATAAATTTTCAAATTATGATTTTTGAAAAAAGAATTTTTTGAAAAATATTTACTAAAATGAACCAGACACACGTTCCTCATTGTATTTCATAATATTTCTCAGATTTTCAGAAAGATATTCTGTAAAATAAAAAGTTTATTTTACAGAAATAAATTAACGAATAATTTTTCCACGTAATCTGTTTAGTCCATTGATTTAAGTGGATGATAGTTTAAGGCAATTTTATCGCACTGAAGTTCAGCCACAGTTCTTTCTACTCTGAGTTAAAGATGATCTCGCTCAAAACTTAGATGAAGTTTTAAGTCTATTTTAAGCTTGAATTGATTTGATTGCTCAATTGAAAACAAACTGAAAATATAAGACACGTATTAATTAAACACATTCTTTTTACAGTGTACAACACAGTCGTGTTATTCTTAAAACGGTTAATGATAATGACACACGTGATGTGACATAACAGATTTTATCTGGCTTGGCGCTTATTAGCATTTATTTTAATGTCATTTCATTCAGATTTATAATATACGACATAAAAATAAGTTTAAAACTAATTAAATTATTTACACATATGATATTTATTGTGAAAAATCATCCTGAAATAAAATATGTGATGAAAACTACACTGCTGTGTAGAAATTGCCATGTGAAAGATCGTCAAGCCTGGGCCTAATCTTGTCTAAATTTTTGCACGGATACCAACTAATACATACGATCATATTGCAATAGACTCGAAATTGATAGCGAGTAAAAATTGGTTCACTTTGCCGGGAGTCGATGCGTTGTTGTGCTTCGCGACCTAACTTCAAAGTTAATCACATGATCCTTTTACTGGCAGTGATGTAATTTAATTAGTTCCTCTTATTATTGTCAAAGTATTATTTCTCTACGTTATCCTGTTTGTTAATGCCTATTATTGTACATTATTCTATTAGAGAAACGTATTCGCAATGAATAGATAAAATACGTGAAATGTCTAAAAGCACTGTATGACTAGTAAACTAAATTTAATAGTCGGAATGAATTTGAACTACATTGTAACTATATATATATATTATACGTTTATATAAGATTCTAAAAAAAGGAAGAGAGACGCATAAACAAGTGAAATGCATTAAATTTAAAAGACGATTAAGGTAGTTTTCATCCACAAAAATTAGACCTCGGACAAAAATAGATAATTTTGCTTTCAAAAATAGCAATATTATTATTGAAGGGCTATTTTGAAAGAGAAAAGATTATTTTACAAGAAAAAAATTTGAAACACAGAAACATAATTTTATTGATAAATTTTATTTTTGACCGAACTTTTTTTCTTATTGCTTCTTACCAAATCTTAAAAAATTATGCGATTCTAATAAATCAGGAAACATTTTTTCAGAGAAAAGATTTCCCACAACTTCACCGTTTCTGATTTTAAAAAATAAATTCTTTAATGGTTGAAACCATTAAAAACATTTTCCAAAACGAAATTTTTATAAACAAATTGCTGAATTTGATAATAATTTATTCATTTTCGAAAATTGGAAATGGTTAAGTTGTAGGGAATCTTTTTCTTGAAAAAGTGATTTGTAATTTATTAAAATCGCATAATTTTTTAATAAAATTATTTTTGTGTATTTCAAATTTTCTTCATGCAAATTAATCTTTTCTCTTTCAAAATAGCCCTCCAATAATAATATTGCTATTCTTGAAAGCAAAATTATCTATTTTTGCCTGAGGTCTAATTTTCGTGGATCAACTACCTTAATCTAATCTTTCGATCTATCACAGTTGTCTATATTTGTTGTTAAATATTTGAATTCAGAAATAAACGTATTGGCGATAACTATATCAATTTTATTAGTCATTCCGACTTTCAAAATTGACGTATCCTTTGGTTATAATTTTTACTGGATGGGCATTCATAACTTATTTTTGCACAGGTGAGGCAGGTATATTCAATTATTTTTCAACGTTTGGTTTATATGCACCGAGTTAATGATTAACTGCGCTCTGAATTCTAATTCATAATCCACCCCTCTTTCTCGAATCCCATTTCCAATTGCTTAATGACCCGAGGCTATTTACACGCGGGATGATGGAGTTTGCCATAGATGTAACGGGTGTGTTATAAATTTATGTCATACTCGGTATAAATATTAGTTATCTCTATAATTAGTAATTTTGACTTTGTTTGCTATTTGTTAAAAAATTTCAAAAAATAAACATAAAATGCAAAATATTCCATACTCAGAAAAATATTTGGTTGAATCAATATAAATTTTGTTGGTTCAACCATGGTATTTTGTTTTTATAGGGAGAACAAAATATTTGGTTGATTCAAAAAAATTATTTCATCGACTCAAGAAAATTCTTTGTTTAGTAAAATTTGGTTGGTTTATCCAAATATGTTAGTTTAGATCAATCAAATACTTTGTAAAATTTTGTTATAAAATTTACCTTAATGTTGATTATTTATTAATGTTTGGTGTTGAGTGAATTTGTAAATTAGTACTAGTCTATGATAATGATACCGCAGTTTTATTCTAAAAATAAGCTATATCTTAAATTCTAACTTTTCTCTTTGAATGATGAATAAAATAATCTGGAAAATTGCCATCACTTTTGCTATATATGTTCTGATTCAATGATCGTCAAGAACGCAAAGGATGATACAAACGCATGCATCAATGCTAAATTTCATGCAATTTGAGCATAAATTATGGTCTTGCACATTTCAATTATTCGTAGCCTTGATGTTTACTTGTGCCCTTTTCTATGAATGTGAAAAATTAACTAGCTATTAAGTGAAGTATATATCTCACGTACTATTATCTTACAGTACAGTGCAAAGGGATATGTAAAGTAAAGATCATAATTTATTCAAAATTCATGAAATTTAATTGACATTAGCAAGTATATTTTTCAAACGAAAATTTTTTATTCATTTTTTTCACGTATAAATTTAATAAAAGATAACCTCGTTGTTAAGTCGCTCAAGTAGTTTGAATATTTACCAATTTATGCTGGTATATTAGTATAATATAAATTTTACAACTTTACTTATTTAAAAAGAATAATTGAATGTATATATACCTATTTCCTAATTTTACCTTGTCTTCATTTATACTCAGTATTGTAATCCTTAAAAGGACTTCTGAATCACGTTTCTTCACTAAACTTTAATATAGATCTTGAGTAAACGTTTATTGTCTACAAATTGTCAAAGAGAGTATGAATCCGTAATATAAAAAGATTCAAGAATTTCCATTCAAACCTTAGGTATAGCGTCAGACTCGAGTTTGTCCACAATTCGAGACCCGGATTAGGACAGCCACCTATTTATGGCATAGCTGCACTTATAAATTGCATTAGAGGCAATAACTGCAATGGAAGTTTCCCTTTGGAACCAGCCTTAGAAGCCAGCTACATCGGTAACCTTCGGCATAATTCGGATTGAACTACCACCTTCGCATACCCTTAACCAATTAGATTTAAGTATCAAATTTTGTAAAGCCGTCAGTTTTTACTTTTGTATTTTCATGAATCAGTTGTTATGCACTAGCCATACGATCCACTTCAAAATAAATTTAATTCTCATACAAGAAATATTTGTCATTTAATTAATTTACAAACTTCAGAAGCCGAGATGATACATTAGTTTGGAGCATCCCTTAACATAATGAGAAAGTCAATAAAGAATAATAATTATTGACTAATCTACAAAGTGTTAAATTCGACACTCGTATAATAAGCGATATTGAAAATTTCTTTGGGTCCTTCTTGTTTAAAATCGAATGAATTTTAATGATTAAAGTTGAAACAAACTATAGAAATTTTTTTGAATATTACCAATTTTTTCCATAAAAGGAATTTATTTTATGTTTTTAGCCTTTTCACGTTGAAGTAACAATTTCATATCAGAATATGTACCAAGAAGTATCTTAAAATTTCATAAATTTTCAATACATCAAACTGTAAACAATTTCTTCAAGGATTTCTCCCAATATTTTCAAGACATTCATTTTCACAAACTTTCATGAATTTTGCCCGAAAACGTTGTTGGAAAAGTTTTCAAAAACATTCTCTGCACTCTAAAATTTACAAAATATTTACATTTAAAAGGTATTAGAATCGAATAAAATTCCCTATACTTTTGAGTAAACGTATCTTAAATTTGCGCCAAATTGACTGAAACATTATTTAAAATTACAGGGAAAAAATTAGTTGTCGAAATTTTCTTTGACTGACACTTATAAAATTCTTCATTAACGTTTTTATAAATTTCGTGTATTTTTCAGTGAAGAATTGAGAAATATTTGTTAATGTTTTCTTTGAATAGTCATAATCAGCAATTTGCAAATAAATTCAAGAAATATAAAAATTACAATCGATCAAAAATTATGAAAATCATTAAAAAAATAGTAACTCTTTTCATAGCTTGCTAAAAAAATTGAAGTTTAGCAATAATATTCGATACATGTATAAATTGGCTTTAGGGTCCAGAAATAATGAAAACTCAGTTCTTACATTCTTTCAAACGTTTCGACTAAGGTTGGAGTCCTCATCAGTGAGAATTTATTTCTATAAAAAATACAAAGGAGGAATCTTAAAAATTGACCGTGTGACGGATAAACATTGTAGTAAAAAAGTGATATAAGAATTGTAAGTGTGAAAATAAAATTGGACTAAGTAACTAATTTTGCAAAACAGTAAAACTGTAACAAAACTGTACAAACAATTTTTTTTTTTTTCCTTAAAATTGCTAAAAAGAACCTTAAAGAAACATTGTAATAAATCTAAAAAATTGTGGGGAAATTTCCCGAAATTTTTTACAGTGTACTTTCTTCTAATCTATCTCTATCCTTGCATAAAATCCCCCAAAATTTGTCGAAAATCCACATATCATGTAACCACAATAAAACCATGTTTACAAGGAGCTTGCAACTAAGACTTTTCTATGACTCCAAAAAAAGTACAGTCTCATTCTTCAAGGAATTATTTTCCTCTTGTAATATTATAAATAAGCGAGGGCTTACATCAGAAAAAAAAGATAAACACAATAAATTCTGGGACTATATAAACGTTCCATGTTCTTTTAACTGAAGAATTTTCCTGATAAGATGTAATTTGTGATAAGTAAAGCTTAGCCCTATTTTTCATCGATGTTACACAAAGAGATTCATATATTTACGTGAGCATGAGTATGAGTATAAGTATAAGACATCTCTACATGCGCAAACGTACGCGGTTAAGTATTTACAATCGCCCCAGTAGGTGTGTAAGTATTTATGATGCTGTGTACACGTGAGAGAGTGTCAGTGAAGTTTGAATTGTATGCAGAAGATGATGTGAGTGTGTACGTTTGTACCTAGCACGAGACTGGGCGTTTGTAACAGGCTAAGCAAATGAGTACGTCTCTGCATTCTTTAGGGGGACAGGCGCTTCTCAAGAGCTCCACTCTATTCTTGAGAGACAGAGAAAAGAGGGAGGAAAAAGGAGAAGAACAAGCGAGATGAAACAACAGCCTCCCTCTGGTAGTAACGATAGAAAAGAAAACGTCGACTGCATCTTTCTCAAGGGCGCATCCATCCATCCCTAATCAAAAAGAGATCAGACAGCTGCGTTCGAAAGAAAACAAGATCAACCAATAAACTTTACTCTTTCGCTCTAAAATCGACGTCCTTCAACTTGGGATTTCCTTTAAAGAGCGATAGACTTAAGCCAATTTCTTCCCATTTTGTTCCCTACTTTCATAATCTCAATTCGAGCTTTTAAATCAATAAGTTATGAAAGCTCCTCTCAAAATAAAGACAAACTGCACTTCAAGTATTTCATCTCGTTATGTTATGTATTTAAAACCTTTTCTCTAAGATAATAATATTCTTTACTATCATAAATCATTCAAAATGTAATTACAAAATTAATTAATTTAACCCCGGGATTGAGATTTATTAATACTTTATTATGTGTCAGCAGATTCATTAAATTTAATGAATTTTCTCAGTTATTTGTTTACAGTGACGCCCACGCACATGTAAATTTTCATCAGGGATGACTAATTGTCTCTTTAGTAGCACGTACTCGTTTTTGCTGTTGGTACAACAGTGGAGGTTTTAAAAAATAAAGCTACATACATAGATAACTGGGTGTCTGTAAGGACTTTTATTACACCAGTCACTAATATAAGTCCCACAAGGTTCAAGCGTCAATTATATCTGCAGAATAACTTAACGGTCCCTTAGAAACTTGGTGAATGGTCTATTCAGACGTTCGTTCGAGCTTCTCGGGTGTTAAATATAATAAAAGAAGACTGTTCAGGCTGTGACGCAAATCCCTATGTTTATTCGATACCCACAATAAATGAATATGTAAAACGTTTATTCTAATACTTGTATCACTTTCTTAGACTAACTTTGCGTGACGAGGTTAACTTCTAATTCCAAATGCTAGCGTCACTTCTTCAATGGGACCACAATAAAGAGCGTTTAAATATGAATTCAGAATAATTCTAACGCAAAAATTAATTTAGCGAACATATAATAACCCTGATGAAAGTTTCCGGTCCAAATTCAATCCGAACGAATTAGAGAGATTCCGAAATCTATTTTTAAACTATTTCAAAAAATATTCATAAAATAGGAGTTGTATCGACCCTCAAATAATAAATTTCATACGATTTTGTTTTTAATAATTGGCTTTAGGGTCGAGAAGTAATAATTCAGAGGGTAAAATATTTTCAAACGTTTCGACTCTGATCGGAGTCCTCATCAGTGATCTTTATTTCTAAAATATCAAAACAACAAATAAAATTCGTTCCTAGGTGGAAATTTACAACCGGCTTGGTAGCGCGCCAGTACCGCAGAAGGATTTGCAGTACTGTCGCGGTACTGGCATAGTGCTGGCATAAGCACGGTCTACCACCGGCGCGGCTCCGAAAGGTAACTTGGCTGAAAATTGTTCAACGGTACTGGCTCAGGACTGGGGCTGTAATATGCCAGTAGCGCGCCAACCGACGGTCCGGTACTAACTGTCCGACTCAATCTGATTAAATTGGAATGAATTCGAAAAAAGTTTTTAATCCTAATTAATCCGGACTTCGGTTGATCTAAAGTGAATTTCCAATCCAGATCATCCCGACTTCGGTTTCATTTGGATATATACGTATGGAAAATTCAGTTTAGATCAACCTGAGATCGAATTCATTACAATTGAATTCGCAGGTTAATTTTCAATCAATTTTCATCGAGCGAGATTCAAAATGTTCCCTCGAAAATTTTTCGACTGGAATTTTCACTCTAATGGGAAATACCACTCTATTGGAGTGAAATTTCACTTTCTTGGAGTGAAAAGTGAGTCCAATAAAGAGTGGCTCACCCTAGTAATCGGAGCCTTATAGCTTCCTTATAAAAATCTTATGATTTTATACATTTTCCCTTATAAAAATCATATAAGGTCTACAAATCTTATGAGGTCATGACCTTACATATAAACCAAAATTTATAGCATCATGAGATTTTTATAAGGTAACCTTATAAGAAAACTATTCCTTAGAAGTTTTTTATAAGGTTTCTATAAGGAAAATATAAAGTTCCGATTACTAGGGCACTACTCACTTCTCAAGATTTTTTCGGATTGGTTCAAAAACATATTTCGGAATGGTTCTGATTCGTTCGAATTAAATTCCTTCCCGAAACTTCTGCCAGGATTAAATGGTATTAATTTTTAATTAGAAAAATAAATACCGGTGATACCTTGTCTTTAATCTTTAAAAAATGATTAATTCTCTTAAAAGCTCTGTTTGTTTTGGTTTTAGAGGAAAGACGTTTAGTTTAGGAATCTGGGTACGTAGTTGAAAGCGTAAGAGGAAGACGATGAGAGCGGGATGTATTTGAAAAGGGAGAGATAGACGAACTGACTTTGCGTGACGAGGTTAACCCCTAATTTCAAATGCCAGCGTCACTTCTTCAATGGGTCCACAATAATGAGCGTTTAAATACAAATTCAGAATAAATCTAAAGCAAAAAAAAATTTAGTAAATATATAATGACCCTTACGAAAGTTTTCGATTCACATTTAATCCGAACGAATCAGTGCCATTCCGAAATCTGTTTTTGAACTATTCCGAAAAATGTTTTGCATCTCGTTTGATGCAAATCAGTTGAAAATTAATCCGACTCAATTGAAATGAATTCGAATTATGTATTCAATCTTAATGAATCTGAACTTAGGTTGATCTAAAGCGGGTTTCCAATCCAAATCATTCCGACCTCGGATTGAAAACTTAATTCAAATTCATTACAATTGAATTCGCAGGTTGATTTTGAACCGATTTTCATCGAGCAAGATTCAAAATGTTCCCTCGAATATTTTTTGGACTGGAATTTTCACTCTGATGGAAAATACCACTCTATTGGAGTGAAATTTCACTTTCTTGGAGTGAAAAGTGATTCCAACAAAGAGTAGCTCATCCTAGTAATCGGAACTTTATAGCTTCCTTATAAAAATCTTATGATTATATAAATTTTCCCTTATAAAAATCTTATAAGGTCTACAAATCATATGAGGTTATGACCTTATATATAAAGTAAAATTGATATCATCATGAGGTTTTTATAAGGTTTTTATGAAGTAACATTATAAGAAAACTGTCCCTTATAAGTTTTTTATAAGATTTCTGTTTTACTTCTATTGGTTCAAAAACATATTTGGGAATGGCTCTAGTTGGTTCGAATTAAATTTCTTCCCATAACTTCTGCCATGAAAGGGTATTGATTTAATTAGAAAAATAAATACCGGTGATACCTTGTCTTTAATCTTTAAAAAATGATTAATTCTCTTAAAAGCTCTGTTTGTTTTGGTTTTAGAGGAAAGACGTTTAGTTTAGGAATCTGGGTACGTAGTTGAAAGCGTAAGAGGAAGATGATGAGAGCGGGATGCATTTGAAAAGGGAGAGATAGACGAAAGAAAGATAGAAAGGGCTGAAAAGAGAAAGACAGATGATCAATGTAGCATCTCGTTTCTTTCAAGAATTACACCAGCTTGGAATATGACGGTGGTGACGTCAGTCTGAATATTTCAAGGGGGCGAGACTTCAAAAGAACACGTGTTACGCTGCTAGGATGCCGTTTAAATAATGCAAAGTCAACTTACTCCTCTCCTCTTCCCGCAGTTTTCGCTCACATCTTTCTTTCTTGCCACCCTGACTTTCTCTTCGTCTCTCTTTAACTCTTTTCCTTCATTTTCTTCAAGTCCAAAGTTTCTAACGATCGATTTTCCCGAGAGCCGTATGTGTGACAAGTGCAATAAAACGTTAGGGCACTGAGAATATCTCTTTTGTGTCGGAAATTTTTAAAAATTTCCGCCATCAACCTAAGATTGGCCACGAGATTTGGCGCAACTTTCAAAATTAGAAAGTAAAATTTAAAAAAGTAATTTTTTTAATTATTTTTTTTCGACTCAATC
The DNA here is from genome assembly GCA_030998225.1 of Diplolepis rosae. Lineage (NCBI taxonomy): Eukaryota > Metazoa > Arthropoda > Insecta > Hymenoptera > Diplolepididae > Diplolepis > Diplolepis rosae. The sequence goes on from JAPYXD010000701.1 coordinate 11,206,002, forward strand.
AGTTTTTTGTTAATAAAGAAGCAGTTTAAAAAGAACAGATTAAATAATATTTTTCATTTTCTGTATGATTTATGTTATCTTTTATGAGTCACAAGTTTTTAAGCATACAAATGAACACCACACCTAATGCACGCATAAAGATAAATAAATGTGAATCACAGTTCACAAAAAATTAAAAATTTATGAGATGCAAATTAACGAACTAAAATTTAAAAAATAGATCTTAAAATATTTTCTTAAGTCCGGAAAATATCTTTAGAATTTATTATTTTAGTTTCAGATTTCTAATTAAAATTGATATTTAAAAAATATAAAAAGCAATATAATGCGGCCGCAAAAATTATTCATCAGTGGAATTTTATTGTGAATCAGTAAAATCTTACTAATCCGTCATCAGAAAATTGTATGGAAATTTCAGACACGCCAATATACGCAACAACTTTTTCATTTTATAAAATCAGTGATTCTCATCCATTCAACTTTATAGAGAGTAAAATGAGAACAAAATTGCAATATTTGTTAATAGTATTATAATTTGATAAGATAATTGATTCCGAATAATGAATAACTTACATAATAGATCTCAGAAAGCAGACAAAAAACACTCACCTGAAACAATAAAAAAAATAAATATTATTAGTGACTTCAAGGAAGATTTCCAATTCTTTAAAATTATTAGTGACATCTTTTATAAATTAAATTTTGCTTTTCAGGAAAAAAGAGGATTATTTAATTCCATCTCTGATATTTGTTACAGACAAAATTAATTATGCAATAATTTTTAATTACTAATAATTTATTACTATTCATTCGTCTTTTAACCAGATTTTAAATTCCTTTCTGTTGAAAATTTTTTCAAACAAATCAAGATAAAGAAATTTCTTATAAATTAGAAATATAACAGAACTTTCATTGTTTTCGCGTAAACCTGTCTTTAGACGTTTAAGTTTAAAACTCAACGCAACAAGGCGGTAGTATGTTCGGCCAATTGGGAAAAAACAGGCTAAAAACAGGAGATTTGGAACCCAGGGGTTGTTCCGCAATCCTGCGCTGTGCAGTGACGGGGTTGGGCCAATTGCGCGCGCCGGACTTTAAATACGTGAATTTCAGTACCCCGTTCCCCCGACCCTTGCAACAACTTGAATCACCCCCGTACCCCTGAATATCCAGCATTTATTGCACCTGCACGTGTATGGGCGGAACCGAGTCATATACCGGATGTGGACTTCGAAAATAACAAGCCCTTTCATCCATTCCCCTTGACTTCACCAGAAGTCAGAAATACATTAATTAAATTGAGAGAAAATTGAAATAAATGTAGATTATAAACTCAATATTTAAGTTATAATAATTGCCTCATGTTTTATTTTTATAATATTTGAAGGAAAAATTTAAATATACATTTGTATTGAATAAATAATATGGCTCCGTACATACTAATACTAATACATGTTATATAAATTTGATACAAATTTTTATTATTTATTTTCAACATAATGATTTTTAGGACTCAATAAACTTTTTATTTAATGCGCGTAATATTTAGATGAATAAAAGTTTACATAATATGATAATACCACAATAAAATACGTATATGATATAAATAAAATGTTTCTCCTAGTGAAATATTTCTTTTCTGCGCAGCAATTGAAATATTTAAGAAATTGATTTAAAATAACTTCAAGGAACAGTTCTTTTTCTTAAATTGGCCAAGGACTATCAGTAGGTAATTGACAATATACCCGAATGAGATGGGGGGTCATCTGGTTGTTTGAAACCTGTTCAAGATAAAGTAAAAAAAAAAAATTTCATAACGTAGACTCGAGGGAAGTTATTAAATTCATATTTTACCAATTTATTACCTATGGTAGTGTTGTATTCAGTCAAGGTAAGTAACTAACTATTTTTAACTAGTTACTTTTTTGGAGTAACTAGTTCCTCTTGCGAATAAGTAACGAATTGGTATCGAGTTACTCTTTTTTCAGTACCGATGGATATAAAATTCGTTACTTTTTTCGCTAGATCCAAAATATCGTGCAGGAATTTTTTCATTACGACATTCAATGTAATTTATTGCTCTTGCAACGATTTTCTTTATTTTTACTATTCGAATTGTGGCGATACTTTCAGCGACCAATCGCTAAGCAACGCTTGAGAATCTGCTTGGCGGTAAACAGAACCAACAAACAGACAGTAAGATAGGTTAGTATATTTTGTTTTTGAAATTAAAAAAAGAAAAGAGATAACAATGAGCGTTAATCATATTGCTAAATAAATATTTATCAAATTTCTAAAAGTAACTAAAAAAGTAGACGGAGAAAAATACTTGTCGAAAATTCCAAAACTATTTGTAAAGCATGATTAATTCTGAAGGTACGTTATTTTTTTTAATAATTTATTTTACCATTTAGAGGGGAATTTTTATTGGTAATTTAGTATGTTCTATAATATAAATCCCAATAAATGTTGAATTATTAGAAAAAGTATGTAACTTTAGAATTAATCACGCGTTTCCAAATAGTTTGATAATTTTCGACAAGTATTTTTCTCCGTGTAACAATAGTTACATTTATGTAACTAGTTACTTTTTTCGTCTTGTAATTTGGTCGCCAAATTAACACTTTTGAAATAATTGATGTTTTTCGACGTTCTTCGACTCATTTTAAAGGTAAATTTTAATATTCAAAAAAAGGATTTAAAAATACATAAAAGTGATAACCTACAACAAGGAATTAAATTTTATTGAAAAATTAAATATAATTATTTATAATTGATTTCAAATTAGGTGGTTGAATTCGAAATTTTTGACACTGTCTACATTATCGGAGGATCATTAGAAAGATTTCAAATTCTTTAATAATTATTTGGACTATTTTTAATGACTAAAATTGCAAGTTTGAATTTTCACGCATTTTCTGCTATAAGTTTAGACCGTTTCAAAATCTAGGGAAAAATTACTATAGTTTTATCAATGACTGGTTGTATAATTGATAAAATATCACCAAGATGTTAAATGCTAGCTTATAATTATTTGAAAAAATTAAAAGAGTCAAGTGGTGAATCTTTTGATTTTTCAAAAAGAAGAAAACTATGAAAATTGCTTTGGTGGAGAAAGCAAGAAGTAGAAACAGGTTAGAGAGGTGTTTTTGCGCGGAAGAACTTTTAATGCAATTACGGACAACTTCTAGTGTCTCAGTCTCTCTCAGAATCTCCGTTTTTTCTCTCTTTTACTTTCTCAACCCCAACCGACCTACTCCTACTACCCACCTCCAACCCTATTCGTTATAGAACCTACTTTAGTCATACTTTATCTTTATCTGTTTTTCGCTTCTCTCTTTCCCTCCTACCTGCGGCGCACGTCATTCTGTATTATTTTCATTTTATCGTCAGCAATCTTGGTTAATGCAATCCTTTCTCTCCCTCTCTTTCTCTCCCCGTCTCATTCTTCTCTCCATCCTTTACCCCGACCACCACGGTTCGAGGCCTTTTTATTTTATATTTGAATACTTTATCGGGCAAGGCGCCTCTGAGAAGCTGGGGGATTCATTTTTATAACAGAGTCTGGAGCTCGTTCTTTAAAAAAAAAACTACTGCTTTGCACTAACTTCTTGCATAACTTTGATAAAATATTCGACTTTAAAAAATTGTTCATTAAGTCCAGTCTTCCTTTTAACAAAAATGATTTATGCCAGTTATCAGTTTTTATAATTACATTTATTTTTTAATGTTTCATGGAAGACTTTTTCTCAATGTTATAACGATCCCAGATTTTACAAAATGAAATTATTCATCAATTATACATAATTTGAGGATCGATCCATTGACATAACCTCAAACTAAATAACAGTTTATAGAAGCAGGAACAATGAGATGTAAATTCATCGCAACGTACTTTGTGAACAACAATAACGCATTTTATAGGAAAAATTAGTTTGGGTCAAAATGATTTCTTTTGACAATTCAAATTTTTCCTTAAGCTCCTTATAACTAAACTTAATTTTTATTCAATCTAATCGGACAAAAGCTCATTTTAACCATTAAAATATTCTCTACAATTATAATGGTTAAATTCATTTCTAAATAATTTTTTGTGATTAGTATAATGAACAAATTTTATACAGCAATAAACACATAATTGTAACCAAAAATCATTTTCCAAAAGAAATGCATTGTATAGATTGAAATAATTTCCTTTTCTATTTCCTCTCGTTTCTAGAAAGCGATATTTATTTGAGATTATTTGAATGAATTTATCTTGACTTAAATTCAGCGTTTCCAGAAGCACATTGCATTTATTTCTAGATTGAAACCCCCACCCAGATAAGTATCAATTCCAGCTGATTAATAATCAACAAAAGTCCTTAGTAATATTTCCAAAATTTTAAATTAAAAAAATCTGCCCGCTTCGCGGGCACATTCCCATTGCGCGCTTCGCGCGCAGCTCGCTTCGCGCTCGGTCTTGTGCTCTTGGCATACGTTTAAGTTTATTTCTTATAATTTAATACTGAAGCTCAAACCAATTTAATGATATTAAAGATGATGTAAATTAGTCATTTTCTCAAAGTCACTCTATTTCTTTTTGAATTTAAGTGAAACAGGAAATTCAATTTACTTAAGGCTCTATCGGCCTTAAGGAACACATTCTCATCATGACACTCGCGCTTCGCGCTCGATTTTCTGTATGCATTTTTGTAACTTTTTAATAAATTACATGATTATTGATAAATTTATTTTCTTCCAAATATCTCAAAAAGGAAAAACAATCGTAGACTTTATTTAAGGAAACGATTTTGCAGAACAACGCTTATTTCGTATCTCACATATTTTGGTGAAAAAAATCGAATTTTTTCAATATTAAAAATCAAAAAATTAAAATATACATCCTGTCGAGAAATTTCTCGATAAGAATGTGTAGACCTCATTTAGGCAAATAATTTTTCATCTAAACTTTTTTTATGTATCTCATATATTTTGTCTAAGAAATGAAATTATTGAATTTTAATCGTATTTTTTGGAATTGAAACGAAAAATATATGTTTTTTCATAAACTGTGTAAGACAAAACTTGTAGATCTTTTTGAAACGAACAACTTTGTATTCTTACGTTTTTTTCGTATTTCACATATTATTGTTAAAAAATTGAATTTTGGATTTTCAATAGATTATTTTTGAATTAAAAAAAAAAATATGCATCTTATGAAAAAATGTTACAATTCAAATTTGTAGGTCTTTATTTATTCAATAATATTGTTTCATAACGTTTTTTCGTATCTCGTATAATTTAACTAGAAAATGGAATTTTGATATTGACTTTTTTCGAATTTGAATATGCTGTAACATTTTTAATTTTGATTTAATCAAAAAATGTTATCAAGATAATTTTTAGAGATTTATAAGCACTATCTAAAACCAGTATTGAAATTTTTGATTTTTTCAAAAAATTATTTTCAAAAACACAAAAGTAGTGCTCAACCCCTCAATTTTGATTGGATGTGGCTGGTTAACGAACTTGTCCTTACTTTTTCGGCTCCGATAAAGTGTACCAAAGCTCAATTCAATCTGATAATTCTATCGAGAGTTATGCCGCACACGACCTACTACAGACAGACAGACAGACAGACAGACACTTTCGTAAAAACCATTTTTTCTGACTCAGGGGGTCTCAAAACGTAAAGATTTGATGAAAATTTCGAAAGTCATTTTTCACATAAAACCAATACCTTCTCATCCACGATGAGAATGTAAAAATAGTTGAAGACTCTACTCTAATATATGTTTTATTTTATAATGATAATTCTAAAAAATATTATGAATCAAGGTAAAATTAAGGTGCAATGGTAATTATTCTTATCGGACTGGAAGTTTTTCACAGTCAAAATATTAAAGATTCCAAAAATTATATAAAACTTTAGGTTATAGTAAATTTTCGTACAATCTATAGTAAATTATATAGTTCATCTAAAGTTTAGTATTTCGCTGCGAAAAATTCTCACTATGACACTTTTTTCCCTAAATTAAAACGTAGTTTAGTAAAAATTCCAAACTTGGATTTTTCTGTATGTAATTAGTGTCTGGCGCAGTTTTGGGCACCTGCACCTGTCTACTAAAACTTTTTAAGTGCACATCGCACTTCTGGAGCAAAGTTCCGTCGATAAGCGGTTATCGATCGACGAACTCCGCCTCCACTTTCCTCTTTTTCTCCTTTCACGACGCTTAAACTCGCGCTTATCCCCATCCCGGCGATTTACTTCCCGCGAGTCTCGGTGTATACACCGAGGAAGACATTGCTCGTATCGATCGTCAGATTAATTTGTAGTCCAGACAATGGGCCGCCATCTCACGTCTCCACTGATACGCTGGACGTAATGTTACGTTGTTTCGACTTCCCGCGAATAAGTGCGATACTATAACGCTAGTACACTTTTCTAACAAATTCGCCTGTATAATTGTCAATAGGAGGGACACTCCGGAAGTTTTGTCAAAGTAATAGAAAGAAGAATTTATCAATGAGACAAACTGTTTTCTTGCTTATCAAAATAGTTGCCTTTGTATTGAAACTAATCAGTAATGCACTTATTTTGTGTGTGCCTTTGTGTTGCTGTGTCATGATGCGACGATTGTTGTTTTTTCTTAATTCAGCAATTATACCCAGAAAAAAGTATCTTTTAATCAAAAATGCACAAATTTGTGCATTGCTATATGGCCAAAGAAAAGTTTTTTTAATTTAAGACCATGGATCAATCGGACCACGTGACTAAATTATACATTTATTCGTTCATGTAAGATAACTTTTTTAATTTACAAAGTATCTTTCTGAAAATTTGAGAAACGTAAGAAAAGATAATAAATCACGTCTGTTAAAGACTTCTTTTTAGTGAAAATTTTTTTAAAAATTCGAAAACTTATCGACAATTACAGTTAATTATACAATGTTTTGAAAAATTTTCACTGAAGCAAAGTTGAGAGACGTTGTCAATCGTGTTCCGTAGTATTTTCCAAATTTTCAGGAAGATATTCCGTAAAATAAAAAAGTTATTAGTGCGTCCGAATTTCAATTCATTGAATCAGAGATAAATTGTTCTTTTCAATGGTGCTTCATCATCAAAAGCAGAAATAAGCCGTTGCGAACATTCTTCCACACTTAAATTAGATTTGAAATCATAAGAAATCATTGACGTAAAATATTTTCTTTCTCAATTCATTTTGTTTTACATACTCCATAAGTTTTAAATGATGCCTAAAAAAATTAATATTTTTACGTCCAGATTTTTGCCGTCGCCTATAAAAATATTCAAGTTTTGCAATACATATGTATAATCCATCTGGCATACCTAAAATATCACTATTGACAAAACTTTCGGTGTGATACCCGCAAAACAGACTTCATTTCTACACCGAGAAGAAAAAATTTGTTTTGTTCAACACTTTAAAAAAATTTGGTTAATTTAACAAAGAATTGATTGTATCAACTGAATAAATGCTTTAATATTCAGTGAAGCGACGTTTTTGTTGATTTAACTAAATATTTGTTTGTTTCAACCAAATTTTTTCTAAATTGAATATTTGTTTAACCAAGAAAAAGGGTTGTTTGAATTAAATAAATTTGTTTTTTGGAGTGAAGCAAACTTTGGTTAACTGTATATCGATGCATTTATTTGATTGATCCAATCAAATTTTTGTTGGTTCAACTAAACTTTTTTTAGGTGTACATGGACCTAAATGTTACCGTCGCAGAATTAAATCTAATCCATCAAGTTTATATTCAAAATATCTCGCTAATTGAATTATTAATTATTTTACATTTTAAAGTCTAACATTATAATTTTAGATTTCGGGTAACAGAATTTATTTTCCGAGTCATAAATGTTTTTTTTTTGCACGTCACAACAAAATTATGAGATTGTCAGTGCTGAGCGCATGTTCTGTAATCTCCGAAGCATAATGGAATATAGAATTTTTAATAACCAGCCAGACAATGGCTTTCTCGGGACCAATTCGCTTCATCTCACTCGTTCTTTTCTATACGAACTAATGTTGCCGTTAACATTCACGATATCGGGTTTTATCAAGACGTCCGCAAAGCCTAAACCCTGCTTTGTACAATTGAGAAAATTTCTCAATCTTCAATTCCTTTAACTTCCTCGGTCAATTTATGACAGTAAAAATATACAATTAATTTCAGCATTAAAAATGATAGAAAACACATTAGGTACTTTTCAAAATTAATAAACTTTTCTATTAAAGGATTTTATTTTTATAAAAATCTTTAATGAAGCTCTTTACTGAATAAAAAGTACATCATTATTTTACTTATTCTACACGATTTTTTAAAAGTTGTTAGTGTAAAAGCACGATTGCGACGCTAGGGGTTTTGTATATGACGGGGGAGAGGCGGGCAATAAAAGGGAGGTAATCGAATATCCTTGAATTTAATTTCTATCGGTCCGTCCGGTACATTCTACTTTCATATCGTCCACATTTTGCGACAGACGCCTAATCTAATTTATTTCATGACGCCCGTACAGCTGGTCAGGGTATTATGGTATGGTTATATTCAAGTAATATAATATCAAACCCACTTCAACATCAACGTTCAACATTTTTTTCACATTTAATTCTGCCACGAATATTCCCATTGTCTTTCAAATCCTATTACACTCCTTTTTCCTTGAAACAAAAAGATAATATCAGGTATTCTTACAGGCTTAAGGGTTATCCATAAACTATGTAACAGCTTTTAGAAGAGAGGGGGTTTGAAAAATGTCAATATATATATATGTATTTTGGGCCAAAAATCATATGGTCGGAAAATTGGTCATAAATTTTATACTTTTGAAGCAAGGCAACTACTTTCTTCAGCAAAAATGTAGTCCAAGAAATTATCTTTCCAACGGTATATAAAATTGTGCCATTGATCTTGTGTGCCCCATACATATATATGGGGGGATTCATATTTTTTGGAATTTCTATGAATTTTTTACAATGAAATTTGATTTTTAGTTTTATTTAGGGGAGATGTATGTGGGTTGAGACGGGTTTTGTTTTTTATGAACAATTTTTGGCACACAAGATCAATGGCACAGTTTTATATACCGTTGGAAAAATAATTTCTTGGGCTATATTTTGGCTGAAGAAAGTAGTAGCATTGCTTCAAAATTATAAAAGTTATGATCAATTTTCTGACCATATGATTTTTGGCCCAAAAAAATTTTGGTATGCAGTTGAGACACACATGGTAATTGAAAATCGGTTATAATTTTTCTTCAAAAAACGTCGGATTTCAAATTTTTATTGTTCTTAAATTTATCAAGAAGGCCTTGGCCGCAAAGAAGAGAATACAAAGTTTAAAAAAACAATATTTATAAATTTAACAAAAAATTGGAAAAAATTCAATAAACACTAAAAACAAACGTTCAATGACAATTCCGAATATAATCATTTTTTGATAAATTTCGATTTCTTAAGGTAGTTTTCATCCACGAAAATTAGACCTAGGGCAAAAATAGATAATTTTGCTTTCAAGAATAGCAATATTATTATTGAAGGGCTATTTTGAAAGAGAAAAGATTATCTTACAAGAAAAAAATTTGAAATACAGAAAAATAATTTTATTAATAATATTTATTTTTGACCCAACTTTTTTCTTATCGCTTCTTACCAAATTTTAAAAAATTATGCGATTTTAATAAATCATGAATCATTTTTTCAGAGAAAAGATTGTGATATTTATAATTATTTGATATTTTTAATTATTTGGCACGTTACTTATAAAATAAAAATTGCAAGTAAAGAAATCTTCGTTTGAAACGACTTCAAAAAGAACAAAAATAAGATAAGTTTTATGACTTTTTTAAAATCAAAAGTATGCAAGTTTAAAATATTCTAAATTAATAATTATAAAAATAACATGATTAATGTTCTTCATTTTTTCAATGCAATAAATAATGTCTGAACAGGATTATAAAACAGTATTTATAATTTCTCAAAGAAATAAATTTGCACGTAAAAGTGACATTTTTGACTTTTAATAAGATAAGTATGACGTAGAAAAATTAAGTGCTTCGAAAAAAATATATACAAGGAAGAGAAAAATATAAAAAATTATAACTTTATGCAAAATTTAAGTTCTATTCTTCCTATCCCTTTCATTTAAAAACCTGTCCATTCATTATTCACAAGTAACTCTATTATAATATTTTTCTTCATTGAATCTTAATTTCATCTTCGGATTTCTAAAAATCTCTATTCACAATCTATAATTTTTTTTCTTTTAGAAATATTCAAGTTTGTATTCTTAAATTGTGAGAAATTCTCATAACGCGACTGCTCGAAGTTTGAATTCCTTTTTATTCTCCTTGTTCATAAAATTGTGGATTTCTCATTTCATATTTATCGTAAGTAATTTCTAAAAAGACGAAACCAGAATAAATAGCATGTATGATTTAAAATTTGAAAAGTTTAAAGACAAATCGTTTCCACTTTACGAAACTTCAGAAACTTTTTGCAGCTCCAATTACATTTTTCTCTCGCTCGAGGGGGTGTAATTGGGAAATTCGACACTGCAGAATGAGTTCGTCTCAGCGAATACGAAAAAGTGACAGTTACGGATCACTAGAGTTGGGAAGGAGGTGGAGTACGAGATGGAATTAGTGGGCAAGAGAGAAAGAGAGTGACTTCCGAAACGACAGATAACGACGGGCGGTATAAATCTTCTTCCGGTCGGATCGGGAGCGAAGCAATCTGCGGAATGGTCCGGTCATCCGTCCATCAAGTCGGGCGTCATGCGTTGGTTCCGCGTATAATATCTAGTATGGCGCGGCGTGCATTGCACGCGGACAGCGGCAAGGGCTCAGTATTTATGCGAGTTTCGATGGGAAAAGGCAGGTACGCGAACGCGACAAGATAATTTCTGATTTACCGAGAGTGTCGCTACCCATCACAATCGGAGATCCGTCTGCCATTTCGGAAATGGAAAATTTTAAGCCGTACCGAGTTTGCGAATCATGAAACTGTCTCTTCTTGCTTTCCTTCCTCTCAGTCATTCACTCAACCATAACTACCTTTTAGTCTAACAAAAGCAATAGGTTATTTTAATTTTTGCCCGAAAAACCGTTCTCTAAATTTGAATCAGTGAAAATTTGCCTGAATTGAAATCAGTGACCCATTTTTTGCTATGCAGAGATTTTAGATGTTTGTGAGTAATAAAGAGAAAAAAGGAGGAAGAAGTTTTATAAGGATGCCTTTTTTCCCTCCTTTTTTGTTGGTTTCTTATAATCGTTTATGTTAAGAAATGTTTTTGGTCCAAATTTGGTCGTTTTTCTATATTTTGAGGGTTCGGAGATTTTCGAATTCTTGGAATTTTGAATCATACTTTTGTTTGGACGTTAAGATGAATTTAATTTTGAATTTTAGACTGATAATTACTCAAAAAGGCTAATTGTATAGAGACAAATGGGTCACTGATTACAATTCAGTAACATTTTGACTGATTGAAATTTAGAAAGTGAATCAGTGCCTCAGCCACATAAATTTTTTTTTTAATGTCTTCATCTAATCCTTCTAGAATAATTTTCGACATTTAAAATGTAGTCCAAGTCATATATTTTAATATTATTAACAAATATTTTGAATTGAATTTGATTTTGAGATTACACGGAGAAAAATGGATATTGACCCATAATATCTAGATATTGAGGCACAATGTCAGTAGCATTCAACTATGTGACAAAAATTTAGATATTCTACTTCAATGCCTGCAGATATTGAAAAAGAGATATTAACCACCAGTATCTCAGATATTGAACTTGATTATCTCAGAAATTAAGAATGAATATTCGAGATACTAAACTTCTGAATATCCTCGTTAGTAAACTTGAATGCCTGAGGTACTAGAGTTGACTATCTCAGATATTTAACATCAATATCAGGTATACTGGAAATGTAAGTTATAGATGTTACATCAGCTCAATATCTAAGATACTCAAAAAATTATTTTAAAGGTTATAAAATAACTACATATTCAGTTTTTAGAAAAAAGTCAAATTATATTTTATTATGTTCTTTTCTGTAAAAGTAATGTAGATGTTTGGACCAAATTTTCATTATCTGGCATGTCTAAAATTAATTTAATGTTCTTGTTAGAAACTTAAACTTAACACTAAGGTTAGATTTCATTTTCGGCTATAAACCACATATAGAGAAAATATATAACTTACATGTTTTACTTACTGCATCTCAAGTTAATGACCCGATCACTTTTATTCCATTAGAAACAATTATTAGAATTTAAGTAAACTTTAATAAACGTTTAAAATTTATCTTTCCGGAACGCTGCAAGCATGTCAATCTTAGATTCACTTAGATTTCGATGAGAGCGAAAAAGTGATCACATAACCTTTAATACGCGCGCACTTCATGCTTCAATATCTAAACTATTGAATCTGAATATCAAATGTTACTTCTCGGCAAAATCTTATATATTGAAAAAAAAAATTTTAATATTGCGTGTCAATATCTAGATATTATGGATGAATATTTCCTATTTGAATATCTACCTTTCAATATCCATTTTTCTCCGTGTACACTGTGAAACCAAGTATGAACTTTTTAAGAACCTTTCAATGGAGTTCACGACAGCCCATTCATTTATTAAAAATGAAAGTGTCAAACACGCAGTTGAAATAAATGAAAAAATTTAACACTTTATTCCAACCTCTAAAATGACAGATTCAAAGTCTAATCTACAAATTTGATTTAGTTACTATCGTTTTCATTGCTTACTCTTCTTGCTTTAATTATCGCGCGATGCCTCCGGACTCGTCCAGTGCTCTTTATTTTGGGCATTTTAATTAGCACGCACAGAAATTAAACACATACACTATCAAACATAATCATTAATATCTTTGGCATAATTTAAAGAACCCGGGTTTAAGATTGGAGGCGATCTAAAAACACAAGCACAGCCAAAGTAGGTGGCGCTGTAACCGCAACAACTACTGAACAAGGATCAAGGTTGGCTTTATGCCACATCCAAGACATTCGCCATGTTGTAGCCAAATAATAATTTTCCAAGTTGGGGCCAAACTTGTAATAGGGCAAAAATTTTGCAATTTCCACACGGGGGATATTAAATGTTCAAGTCTAGATTTAGGGACCTAATATCTCAATCAGTGAAAAAACAAAAGTTTCATATAATATTCAAAATCTTTTTAAAAAATTCTGCCTTTCAAGTCTAAATCAGTCAAAAAATAGAGTTAGTAGTAACTTTCCATAATTCAATCAGTCAATATTGACAGTTTTGTAATAATGAGGAATTGCTTATTGACATTGATTGATTGAATTATGAAAAGTAAGTTAAAAAACTCAAAATTTTATTTTCAAATTTAACATCATCGAATTGAAGTTTAAAATTATATTTCGAAAGTTAGGAACTCTCTATTTTCAAATGTCTGAAATTAGGAGCACATTATTTTGAAGATTTTACAACTTGAAAAAATGAAAGCCTTTAAATGAAAGCCTTTAAATGAAATTCATTCGAAATCATTACTTGCTTTTTTAAATTACAAGTTTCAGGACTTGTGTTTTTAAATTATAAGGTTTGAAAGTCCAATCTCTTCAATTTTTAAATGCACAGAATCTAAAAGTCTAAAAATGTTAGAGGCTTTAGAATTAGTCAATTTTTATTTATGAAAGCTCAATTCTCAAGCTTTTGAGCCTATATTTATATATATTTGAAAATTATTAATTTGTACTCCTTCGCAAGAGTTTTCTCTTAATTTAATTAATTTCAATAATAATAAAACAATTTTAAGCCTCGAAAGATCGTTATTTCATGTAACGAATATTCAGCAAAATCTGTTGCACATTTATTTAGAACAGTAAATTTAGAGAAATTTTCATTTACTATCAATTATAATTTGTCAACTCCAGAAAATATTTTACAAAGTTTTAAATTGATTCTTTTTGTGATTTTGCTTCCTTTCGATTCTACGAAAAAAAAATCGCTTTAAATGATTTATACTTTTTCGTATTGAAGAAATGTTTGTCAGAATATAAAACACTTTTCATTGTATCAAATACGTAATATTGTCGAATAATATCTGCTTTTTGTGAGAAATGTTTCTTGGAACCAAATCAAAGAACATTAAAAAAAAAAATTTCAAAATCCAAATCTTTTTTTCAATTGTAATTTTTTTTGATAATTAAAACAAATAACAGTGTCCTGTTAAAAGAGGATCTCTGCACTCAGAAAATAATTTTAATTTGTTGAACAAAATTATTTTCTTGACAGAATTTGGTTTTCAAAAAATATTTTGGTAGGATTAACTATATTTTTCTTCACCTGACAAAATTCCTCTGCTCAACTGAACCAAACCTTATAATTAAACAGTTTTGCTAACTTTACAAAATATTTCGTTGATCTTACCTAATTTTTTGCTTTCACTTTCCAAATAAATTTATTTTAATTCGATCAACAATATTATTTAACAACATTAAACAAATATGTGGAAGGATCAAAAAAAATATTCAGTAGAATCAATTATACACTTTTTACCCAAAAATTGTGTTGGACCAAATAAACATTTTTCATCCCTATAAAAAAACTCTGGACTTAAATTAACCAAAATTTAGTTGATTGATCTAAATTTTTTTTTGAGTGTGGGAAATAAGAGCCCTAGAAAAACTTCCCATCAGAGTTTCAGACGTACTGCTCGGAGGCAGAAACGAAAACGACGCGAATTTCGAGGATCACCAGAAGCTAACGAGGAGTTTGTTCGAGTTCCCGGACAAAATAACACAGGGGAGTAAGATCATCGCAAATAACATGTTTCAACGTCTTCTCCACACGGTATAGCTGTAATATCTATTCTATACATCTATATATCGACAGATAAGGATGACGCTCGTCTCGAATAAATATGTAACTCCAGAGAGAGATGAAAGGACCTAGATTCTTGCTAATGTGTAAATTGAGTTGTGATATTGGATATGTGAAAAAGAAAGAGAGGAAGGGAAAGTAGTGGATCTTGAAGGCGGAGGATGAAAGAAGATTGGGGGCTGTAAGGTGGAGGTAGAAGTTAAGCGGCCGCGCGCCTATGTGGTCCGGTTCGCGGTTACCCCAAGATTATATTCCAAGTATTGCCATTATATGGAGTTTCCTAGGAAGGCAATTTTCGAAATATTTAAAATACATGCCATTACGTGGCTAAGCCGACTCTTATTAAAATAGACTCGCGAGACGAGGCGTATAACTATAATACTCCACTAATCGAGACTGCAGACCGAGCCTAAAACCATTCCAACAACTTCTCTTAACTTTATAACAAAATATTTTCTAAGAATTGTATATACAATCAACAATAATTAGAATTAATAAAAGCAACGTTTCTAGCTCTATTTTTAAGATTAAACGTGGAAAAATGAAGGAACAAGTATTTCATAGAATGTTCTACTTTTTAAACATTTTACAAATTCATTATGATAAAGGGAATTATATCTAGAATAAACGAGCTTTCCAGCGGAAAGTTATGTTTGCTGAGAATGCATAATAAATTTTTATCTTTTTAAAGAAAGAAATATAGTTTGAACAGGTGTAAGTTAGAGTAAAATAATGTTAGGGCAATGTTTACTTCTGTCATGTGCTAGTTTCATAATCGTGCATAATGATACGTTGACACTGAGGTCAACAAACAGAATGAGGAAAAATAAGACTTCAATCTCTGAATTACCTTCAAGAAGAGGTGAAAAGCTATTTCCTGTATCCGCGTAAAGGTTACACGGTCGTTTACCGGACAGTTTTTCTTCGCTGATGTCACTTGGATCGATTAATGTGAAAAACTCTCACGGTGTCTCGATTCTTATCGATCTCCACATGCGGGAGGGAAAAAAGTAAGAAAATCATGAAATGGAAGGTAAATTAGATAGAAAATAACCAGAAATTAATGGAAAAAAATATGCAACAGGACTTTGAACAGAAAATAATAGTGAAGAAAGAAAAACGAAATAAGAAAAGTACTGGAAAATTTTAAGTAACTTTTGAGGCGAATGAAACTATATATATATTTTTTTTTACCTTGAAAAAATTTAATTTTGTTCATATCAAGTGTGAAATTATTAATAATAACTAATAATTGATTGGAGGATATTTAGCAACCGCAAATATTATTGAAATTAGTACCTACAGAAGTTGTTTTTTATTCAATAGCCATAAAGAAGTTAGAAGAAGCCGATTTTTCTCGAAATACCTGAAATCCAACATGTATAACAGGTACCGAATTTTTAATACTTTTTGAATGTTTATTATCAAATAACATAACACCAAATAAAGAAATAACCATTTCAAAATATTGTTAATGTAAACAGAGGCACATAAAAAAATATGTTAAATAAAACATAATAAAATTCAAGGTTCACGTGCAAAACTAAAGGAGATTTTCAAGGTGTGAAAAAATCAAGATGTCTACGTTTTTAAGGTTTTCCAGGTCGCTGGATACCCTTGTATACATTATTAAGAAATTTTAAGCTATTAGAATACAAGTTTCAAAATAGCTAAACATTTACTTTTCAATTCGCTCTGATAATTAATCTTTTAAAGTTTTCTGTTTGGAATATAGAAGAAAATACTTTTATATTAATTAGGAATCTCTAAATTATGTATTTAACTAACTTTTTTAAAAACTAGTTTTAATTTAAAGATACATGTAAATGTATGTCCGATTTATGGATATTCGAATCTCAAAAGATTTACCCTAAAATAAAGCTATATTAAAGAAATGTTGGAAAATAAAATAACACAAACAAAATTGGTAATCATTCCTAGCCGACTAGAAATTTTTCGCAGCCAAAGTACTAAAAATTCAAAAAATGATATGGTTATAGTATACTATAGGTTATAGTAAAGTTCGATACAATCTACAGTAAATTATTTTCCCTCAATTGAAACATAGTTTAGCAAAAAATGTAAACTTGAGTTTCTCAGTCTATTTTTGAAATCGGTGCCGATTTTGTACTAATTTATGAAGGAAGAAGGTAGGGGTGAATGATAGATAGAAAAAGTAAAAAGCGAAAAATAGATAAAAGACTGAGCAGAGCTTTCGCCCCCGAAAAAAGAGAATTCAAGTCGGAGCAGAAGTTCGAATTTTAATATATCAAACTTTTCAATTTGGGGTGGGCACCGCTGCGAACATACATACTCGAAACGATCTCCTGATATATCGCTTACGTGCCGTGCTACGTTAGCTTGATCAACGTAGAATCGATACGATATAACGTCCTGCACGGATCGAGCGATCTCACCAAATGTCCGCCTTCCCCGCCTTTTCTCTACCCGCCACCGGGACAGGTGAATCGCGCGACTCGTTCGTAGAGGTTATGTTGAAGGAACACATGATATATTTATATATACACATATATATACATATGTATATACATGTATATATGTGCTCTCAAGTATACTCGCAGGTAGTGGATGTTATACGTGAAAACACAATCAAGGCCGGACGCGGCAAAAACACTAATTTAAACGGAACGAAAGAAACATATAGTCACATCCGGTGTATCAGGATGAATGGCCCTTGGTTACTAAAATTCACGATTTACTGTTTCGCGTCTTTTTTCTGCACCCTCCATCGTCAGTTCAAACCATGAACTCATCTACGTTCAACCCTTCGTCCATGTCCAACACGAGAGCCTACATGGGGGCGAAACGAAGCGATCCGAGTAAACCTGTTATTGCCAAAAAAAAGATAATACGAGAGAAGATTAAATTTTTTTCAACGCACGTCCAAATGCTGAGCCCCTCTTCCAGATCGATCTACATCCTTTTTCGCGACGGGGGAAATAAATGTTGGAAAATTGAATGTCGCAGACAGAAGAAAATTGAGAAGATATAAGAGCACTATATATATTTGTTAAATTGCAGATTGTGTTAATCTGTAAGATTAGAGAGATAAGAGGTACGCAATCAAATTAGCTTACGACGAATCGCGGTTTTAGCCGCACCCGGAGAATGAGAACAACGATGGGTTAACGTAATGGAATTCTACGGAATGATATAACGATATACTCCGTTACTATTATATGCATGCAGTGCCAGTTGCGTCATGAACTTTAGGAGGTCGAAATATTCACGATCGACGCACATCTTTTTACTTTTTACAAAGTTTCTCAAAATGTATCTCATGAATGAAAAAATACCATGTAAGGCTATTTTACGTCAGTGACTAATACAATTAAATTTGATCATATAAATAGTTTTGACAAAAGATTATTTGTAGATAAAAATACTATCTATATAAAAAATTCTTTCTGAATATTGAGATTTAACATATCACAATACCACACTTGATAATTTAAAACGAAAAATAAGTATTTTTGAATCATTTAATAAAATAATACGTGCGTTTGTCCTGATTTAATGAATCATACTTGCTTTAAATACTTGATATTATCATGACTTGAAATAAAGTTGAAATAAAATTGTATTTAATCAAATTCACAAAGAAAACAAACGAATAGTGAGCATTTTACTACTGTTTCGTCATTATATGACCATATTTTAGTGATTTGATTAAGTTTCAAACAGCGGTGAATTTGCGGCTGACCAATTATGTTCCGTGGTTTGCGAGCTTATTGGTTAACCAGACTTAACTTTCATTTAAACTTAAGGATAATCCAAACGCACCGCCAACATTGAAGAGGGAATACAAATAAAAACTTAAAGTAGAGATTTAATTATTCAGAGATATCATCAATGATGAAGAGTGTATTTGGGCTTTTGAATAATTTTTTTTTTATATAAATGAAATATTTCCTTAACCTGTTTTACATGTTAAATGATAGTAAATATTTACCAATTTTATCTCTAATATTACAAAACCTGGGCATATCTATTTCAAGAAGTTCTAAAACTCCGCAGGAAATCAGCATTATCATCTATTCTCTGGCACCCGGAAATCTACATCAGGTGGAATTAACGAATAATCTTTTTTGATCAGTGCACTGATAAGTGTGAAGTATTTACGTTTCTTCATACAATTTAATCAAATGAATCATAGGTATATTTCTATCTTTAACATTGAGTTAGTAATAAATTGAAAATGTCGAAATCAATGCAGGAATTCCTTTTTATGTGTTGCTATCATCAGAGTAACGATTTAAAGTTACTTAGATCAGGGTCTGATAGTAGAGAAACTGATAGGAAAGAATCTGAACTAATTAAGAGGATTAGAGTATGAAAATCAATAGAATATCGATTTAATAAAATATATCACTTGGGAAATATTAATCAGTCTTATTACTCAATTGCAAAACATTTGAACTGTAATGATGACACATTGATATTTATCAAAATTCTCAAAATTGATATACAATTTAAATATATTATTCGTTACTTTCACGAGTGAAAAAAAGCCTGCAAGAGATTTTTTAATGATGCGTACAGACGCATAAGTAAACATAACGTGACAACAGCGAGAAATGGAGGTCACCATGTATTTGCACCAAGAAAAATTTCGTTGATTTAACAAAAAAAAATTCGAGTGGATTCGTTTATAAATCATAACTTTTATTGCATTAAATCGCATTTCACTTTATTTAGGAGCAAGATTTACTCAATCATATATGTATAAAATTAATTATATTTAATTAACAAAAAAGGTATAATAAAATTAATTTTATTCCTATAAATAAGTTAAATATTTGCATGCTATTTTTACCTTTTAAATAATTTTGTGCAACTGCAAAATTTTCCTAAAAAATTTAATCAATTCTTTTTTACTTTACTCCTGGAAGTATTGTACGTTTATAAAAAGCTCGGATTAAAAATAATCTGATAAATAATTGTCATAAAGTTCGTCATATTAGAATGAAGTTGAAGGTGGAATACCGTATCCGGAAAAACAGAAGGTCGTTAGTATGCTAATGAAAGAAACTTGTTTATAATCGGTTGCCCTAGGAGGGTCAATGTACACCAAATTATACATTCTTAGGATCAACGCCCACATTTTCACGTGCAGGTGGAATTGTCAAACGAGGAAATTTATTTTTATATAAATCCTTAGTAAATATTCTGATGGAAATTTTTGATTAAGCCACAAATTTCTAAGTTCATTTATACCTGAGATGAACGTTTTTGAGGCTAGAAGAATTGAACCCTTGATACACAAATATTTCCAATTTTTTATCTTCAAAAAAACTATTTGATAGCATTTAAAATCTATCTGCACTTCAAGTTCTACATGTACAGATAAACGGAAGTTTTTTTCAAGGGCATGTGATACTTGAAGGAAGTAACAAGTTCATGTGGACACAGTGAGAAAAAAGATTTAATTGAATCAAAGAAAATTATTTGTTTGTAAAACTTTCTTTGATTTATAGAAATAATTTATTTTTATTGAATAAAATTTTTTTGGTTCAAAGTATCTTCGAACGAAATAAAAATTTGTTCAAATCGAATAAATTTCTGCCATAAATCAAACAAATTATATCTTTGAACATACGTCAATGCATTAATTTCATTATTCTGAATAAAAATTCATTTGATTTAAACAAATATTTATTTGGCTTAAAGATATTTTGTTTCAATTATAAAAATGTTATTTAATTCAAACAAATCATTTCTATGAATCAAAGAAAGTCTTTTAAACAAATAATTTTCTTTGATTCAATCAAATCTTGTTTCTCAGTGTACGTCCAAAATAATCAAAATCTTCATATGAAAAAGTTGGGAATACATGAAAACTTTCGTAGACTAACACGTCCCAACTAATTTCTTTTAGTACATACTAAAAAAATCTGTTAGTTCAGCTAAGCTAGCATGGTTAGAATAACCAATTTGTTACACATGAATTAACGACACGATCTTAGTTAAACCATTCAAATTTTGAGTAGCTTTTACTAAAAGTAATTAATTGAAACGTATTAGTTTAAATTACCCTGACAATTTCTTTCCGATCAAACTAAAAGCCCTCCACCTACGTTCGTTTTTATCTTCTCTGCCACTTGACAAATTTTACGTATTTTTGAAAAACACAAGTCGAAACCTAAAATCAATAAAATTCACTAATTTTCTAAATATTACATGCCTTCAAGACTATGGGCCAAGCAGATCACATGACAAAAACTATATTTTAATCCAACCATGTAAGATAACTTTTTTGTTCATAAAATATTTTCCTCAAAATTTGGTAAATGCATCAGAAGATAATAAGTAACATCGGCTAACTTCGTTTCAGTGAACATTCTGAGTTCTGCAACTACATTTCCATGGAGAATGAAATATCGTCTCGAAATTTTGGGAAATGAATCTAAAATTACTGAGACAGGTCTGTTATGTCGTGAATATTCATAACGAAATAAACAAATTTTGATAAAATTAAGTAATTTTAGCAAATTTGGTGAGTATATTACTGACAGTGTTAGACCAGTGCAGCAGAACTCAAGACACTTAGTTGGTATTATTAATAAAATTAAGATAAAAATTCATTTTAATACACTATGCCTTCCTATTTCTTCCATATGCTGTTATCTATCATTTCCTAAATTTTTACCGATTTTTTATGATTAGAAATTATATATATATACAACATTCAATGTATTTTCGACACAAACATGTAGAAAGTGAACTAGGTTGTTCACATGAACTTTCCACTTTTCTCAAGTATCACATGCCCTTAAGATGTGCACGTCCCAAAAAAAGGTCCAGATTGTCATTACACTTGATATGAAAATTCGATCAAGTTCAAATCTTTTTTAAAAGTCTTAGGACATATTTTCATTTTGACGAATGCAAATATTGTTCTGACTTGATTTGATAAGAACAAGTGTTTTCAGGACTAAAGAATTTCATTCCACAAATAATCTTTACTTTGTCATAATCCTTTAAACGTTCAAAACTCGAGGTAGATTTGCGATCTTGTTCAAGAATTACACTAAACTAAAATCGTTCTAAAAGACCATAACTTTCCAGGATAACCAGAGATAAGCCACGAGCATTACTTAATTAAATTTAAGAAACCACAAGAAAAAACCAGAATCTTGACATCAACTAATTCTCTGATCCTCGACAGCACGTGACGTTCTCTGGTTAACCACTGTATCAAATAAATCCTTGGGGACTTACCCTTTCCTCCTCACGAATCATCTCCGCGATGCCAGGTTTGATCTCGAGGTCGTCCCCGGCGCCAGTCTGATTACCGGCGCCTTGTTGATGTTGCTGCTGCTGTTGTTGTTGTTGTTGTTGCTGTGCTTGCTGTTGTGCCTGATGTTGTGCTTGCTGAGCTTGCTGAATTGAAAGCTGCTGAGCAGTATGAGAACCAAGATGATTTACAGACACGTGCGGCCCGGAAGTCACGTGGCCGAGCACGTGGTGACCGACGACAGAGTGCGAGCTCTGGTTGGACGGTGGTGGCGGGGGAGGTGGCGGCAAGGATAAAGAAACCGGAAGCTCTTGTAGATTTATCTGAGGTGTAACAGAGATAGTAGGAGCATTAGGAGATCCAAGAGATCGTGGTGTTGAGGAGGAACCAAGCCCATGAGTATCACCTGAGGCAACACTTCCGGGTTCTTGATCCTCTGAATTATTTTGATCCGGACTGCTTCCGGATGGTGATCTCTCTCCAGAGCCTCTACGGCGTTTCTTCCGATGCAGCATCCCTAGAGCAGCCTCTTCCAAAGAGGGTCTTGAGATCAGTTCTTGCTCATTGTTGACATCAGCAAGTCCTCTAATCTTCAAGCTTTCTGCGACCTTCAATAGGGGTCCGATTTGTTCCTGAGACACATTTATTTCCCCCTTGTACATAAATTCAACCGCTGCTTTCAGTTCCGGCCACTTGATGTCCTTCATAATAACAATGGGATGTTGACAAGGATTATCAAAAAACAAGGCTTGAAAGTAGGGGCTGCATGCTGAAAGGACCATTTTATGGGCCTTGACTGAATGTCCATCGCAGGCAAGGGTCACATCCACAAAACTCTCACTCTGCAGCAGTTGATCAAAGACGTTTGTCAAATTTGTCTGATAATTGTTCCATCGCAGACAGAACTGCTGGGGAGACCCAGCTCCACTTTGTTGTGTCATTTTTGTGATTTTTTTCTATATTTATCTACAGATTCCACTATCTCAGTTTCTCCCTAGGGTTAGTTTCTTCAACTTCCCCGGCTCTAAATCCTTCCGGCCTCTCGAACTGCGGATCCCACACACATGGGGTGAAATCCTGAAGAGTCCAAAACGGCTCACTCGAATGGCGTAGTCATCTGGAACACGCAATGTGATACAAAATGGGGTAAGTTTTATTTTTTATCACCAAAAAAACTCAGAATGTCAAACTGGCAGACGCGGCTGCCATTTTACCGAACCGAAAACAGTCCGTCCTTTGCACAAAACTAGAAACACATCCTTGCAACTCAGAATCCCCTCATGCTCGACAAGTGCGGAAACTCAACTATTCCTAATCACAGGCTTTTATTCTATTACCTATTGTTTTAAAATTTCAATTATCTTCACCCCCATACACTATATCACCTTTTTAATACACTCTATCCTGCTTTTTAGGGAAACCTGGCCCTTGACCAGGAAGCACTCCCTACACGAAATAGACGTTGAGTAACGTCACGCGTGGTATTCCGAAACGAGAATCAAACAGATTCGCGGAGCGACGTACAGCAACGATGTGTACCGCGTGACGAGCGCGTCGCGACTGAGACCCCGCGCGCAGTTGATTATTATCCATGTATACGCGGGGCGATATCGTTCGGTGTTGGCGCGGGTGGTGGCGAGCGTGCACGAGTGATCCCCCACCCCCCTCACTCCCCACTGCCCCACCTGCCAAACGACCCCCACCCCATTACCCCTTTCAAGTGGCAACTACCTCACCCCACTATTTCTGATACCGCCACCAACGTCCCTTCTCCGCTACTCAGCACGCCACGACCCCCCTACGTGAGGCGCCCCTCTGCCCCATGAAAAGCTACGCGCGGTGCCCCACCATCCAAACTATTCTCTTCCCCCCCGCCTCAACCCCCTGAATACCCACAACCCTCGAGAACCATGCACCAAGCTCCGCCCCCCCTAAAGACCGCCCCCTACCGCCTCTTCAACTTCACCAAGTAGATGCAAGCAGAAATCGGATCTGAGATCGTACATTTTCTTGCAGGTTGAGACAATCAGCGGTGGATCTCCGGGATCATCGCGCGGTGACTATTCGATCTCTGGAGGATTAAGAGCCGACTTTTGATTTCTTGTAATGGAGATTTCAATTTTCAAGTGTTTACTTGAAACTTCACTTTTTTCAATTGGAACAACTGTTGCTAGTAAAGCGTCACATGGTTGTGGAGAATTCTCCGATTTTTGGAGATTTTTCAGAGAGTGGAATGTGGCTTTATGATGATAATAATTTGAATTTGGTAATAGGGAATATTATAAATTATTATGAAGAGTATAATAGTCTAGAAGAAATATTTTATTGGATCGTAAACTAGTATTTAAATGTGAAGAGCTAACAGCTTTATGTTTTTATACAATTATCTTGGAAATGATTTAATGAGGTTTTTATACGGTTTTTTGTGAGTCAATATGCAAATATTCCGGTTTTAAATGAAAATTTTTTGCAAGAGAGGACAAAATAATTATGGAATAAATCAGAGAGGTAAGAATATATGGAAAGAGAACGAGACTGTGATCTGATACACACGTCGGTGAAAGAAAAACAGATAAATTTGGAGCTAGTTTTCTGATTTGTTGAGAATAGCCCTAGCATCCTATCAGAGTGTGCCTTAACCAGTCAGAGAACTGGAAATAAATGTTTCCCTTCCTCTTGGCTAAATTATTCAAAGTGGGACTTTGTGCTTCCTCTATATTTTCTTGCCTCGATAAAATAAATATGTAAGTTATAATGATTGTCTTTTTTTATTCCGTTTTTTCTAAATCTACTATAAATATCATATCAAAAAAATAATATTAATTTGGGGTACGGTATTGACTAATAATAATTTCATTAATAATTAATTGATTTTGAAACATTTAGTAGAAAGTGTTTACTATTTTCGAACGTTATGTATTTTAAACTTTTGACAAATTAATAGCTGATTAATAAAAAATTTGATGTAATTTTGAATTTTGCAAAAGATTGTTGATCTATTTTGCCAACGAAAAACAACATGAGAACGCCAAAAATATAAAGACTTGTTTTCTCAGTCGTTCAACTCACTTTCAAATTTAAAGCGTTGAACTTGGAAGAATTTATTCTGAAGATGCGCGTAAAACAATATTTAGAATTATGATCCTAATTTGAAAATATTTTATTTAGGTAAAACTATCCGGGGCTTGGATAGTTTTTATTAACATTAAATGTATCAATAACCAATACCCAAGTCCAAAACATAAAAAATTTATAAAAAGCTTCGATTAGACAGCTACACACAGAAAAAAGATTTGTAAAATTTACAAAAAGTTTGGTAATTATTATTACAAACTGACTTTTTAGTAGATTTTACTAGACGTTCAGTTCAATCAACAGATCTTCTGTAGGCTTCATTTTACGTTCAGTAAAATCTACAGAATATGGAAAAACCCGAGCTTAATAGTTTTTACTGGTAAATAGGTGAAACCTACAGAACATTTATTGATTAAACTGAACTTCTATTAATCTCAACTAAAAAGTCAAGTTACAAAATCTAGTCACTAATGGAAATTAGAAAAAAAAAAGAAATCTAAATGGATTTTTTTATTCTATCTTTGGTGAACAAGTATGGGAAATTTTTTCGGAAAACTACTCTGTAACTGGCTAGACTTTTTCAACACTAAACAAAAATAATAAATAAAGAATTTCTGCTCCCTGAATCCAAAACTGTGAAGAACCACTATATCGAACTAGGGAAACTTACTGGTTGACTAGAAAATTTCACTGTTGACCAGTATATTTCACTGGTTAATCCTACAATTTCTCATATGGAATCGGGTAAATTCCACTGATTTCTATGTGGAAGTCTTATAAAATTCGAAACAGTGGCTTTTCACTGTGAATCAGTGAGTTTATACTGTTTCGTATTCAGGAAGTAATCTGTTTCAGTTATTGAATTTTATATTCTTTATGAAATTTAATGTTCAAAATTAAAATATAAAAAGTCGGACAAACTTGAAATTTATTTTTTAAATTTAATTAATCAATAAATCTGTTAAATGGTTTTAAGAGATAAAAAAAAATGTTTAACGTCTTTTTTAGAAAAATCCGTTTTGGAAATTGCATGAATTTAGGTTACAATTTTGTATTTATACCTAATATTTGTTGATTGTAATTCATAATATTTATAATTATTTTCCATTTTGATTCGTTTACATTTATTCTAGTAAGCTTCACGTTACGTATATGTTTTGGGTGAATGAACAAAAAACACTAAATAAATTGTCTTAAATTCCAGACTACTTCAATTATTAAATTATAAAATTATTAAATTATAAAAAACAAATATCAGGGTATTATGATGACTCCCTTCTCAAAATCTTCCCAAACTTCAAGCTAGCACCCAAATAAATCAGAGTGAGAAAACTAATAAGGCACTAGTTTGTTTTTCTAGTAACAGTCTTCATGAAAGTGGAGCAAAATAGTTAACGACCGACTTACACCCAAGTACAGTTTCTACCCAAGAGTTTTTTTCTGCCTCCTTAATTTAAAGACAAAATCTACTGTTCTAGTGAATGATGAAGAAGAAATTAAATTACTGTATGCCTAGATTGACTAGAACGTTGTCTTTGCTGGGTATACATAGTTTCCAAGCTTCACATGGACACAACCTGCGATACTTAGGCAGGCATGTTTCTCACTAACAAAGTTACGTTTCGAACGGAAAACGAAGATGGCCGTCGTAATTACATTTAAGGTACAAAGAGACGGAGTCCATCGGTTCTTCCTAGTCGCTCAGACTCCCCTAACCGGTTGTCAAAGTGAAATTCAGCTATAAAGTGACTCTATATAGGGTTTTTCAACATACCATAACTTCATATATGTTGTTGCAGAAAGTAAGTTATCGTTCTTTTCTTAGGAATTCATTTTCTTTCTAGAACAAAAATGATGAAATAGTTCCAAGACTCGATAAACAACATTTCGTTTTAACCTAAAGGCTTATTTCTTAAATTTAAGCGCAGCCGAGAGCAAACGTTTTGAGGTTTTATAAGTTATTTAATGCTTACAGGTTCTAAGAAGAAGTTCTTTTTAAAGTTTCAAATTGAAATTAATAATTTATATATAACTGGATATTTATTTCTACAAGTCATATGCGAATGAAAATAAAAAAGATTTAAGTATTTTTATATTTTTGCTATAATTTACATTTAACTGGGGCCAAAATCAGGGGTTTTATTTCGTTGTAAGGTTTGCTATATGTCAGGGTCTAATCTGAGATGCGATAAAAAAAATGTCAACGGTGTATTAAAAAAAAACCTCTGAAACTACTAATTATTAGTCATTTTTCTACTAAATACTTTTCAAAAAATGTATGAATTCTAATAAAAATAGTAGAAAATAACTAATTTTTAGTCCAAATTATCACTGACGTGAATTAGTGGCTCAAATTTTACTAATTAACACAAATTAGTATTTTCAACTCTGTTAATCTAAATTAGTCAATGTTAACTAATTTAGTAAAACTTTACATTAAATTAGCTGAATTTACTTTTTAATCAATTAAATGTTACTGAAAATAATTAAACTTTTTCACTACTAGGAGGTAAACGAATTCTCACTAATTCAAAATGTAGAGAAGATGATGAAAAGAAGGGTTAACAAACGATTTTTCAATTTGTATAGAAGTTTTTTCTGATTGTGCGACAAAATTTCCACATGCACGGAAGGTCTGTTAAATACAGAAAATCAATTTTAGTTATTGATTTTTGAATAACCATCCGGACTGTAATTGCAATTACCAACATCACGTGTCCCACTTGATTCATGGCCTCAAATGGAATACTGATCTTCAACGTCAATATTCGCATATTTCAGTTTTCAAAATCCGAGTTTTGATAGAAACATTAATTATCTAAATAGGAAGGAAATAATCTAAATCTTAATAGGCCTAATCAGGTAGTTTTTAATTTCTGCAATCAAAACTTCATTAGTTCAACATAATTTGAACTTTAACAGCATTTTTAAAAATTTGTGTATTAAATTTAGTATAAAAGTATATGAAGTAATTTGCATCTACAGTATATGAAATTTGATACACGCGATTATGAATTTTAATATGCATTAAAGTGTCGATAAAACAGAATATTTTCTAGATCCTTTGATAACTCGTTAATTATTAAAACTGGATTTTATAATATTTCAAATCAATTTAATCACCAATATTACCAAAATATCTTGTTGATTATGACGGAAACTCGAACCACATGAGTAGACTTGAGCTAAAAATGGCTCTAAATATGAAAATTAATGATGTATATAAGTTCTTATAGGTTAAGCTGATAATCTACTTTATTATTTCCATCATAGAATCACTGCAAGAATAACGTTATAATTGCGTGGAATTAAATTATGTGAATTGTTAATTTTAGTATAAATAGCATAAATTTCATATAGAAATGCACATAAGATTCAATAATATTTCTAACAGTGAGCGTTTTTCAAAGAGGTCGTTCGAGAATACTTCGACTTTACATAAATAGTTATATTTCCAAAATAAATTCTACATTACCAAAGTAACCTTCTGAGTTATTATTTCTGGACCCTAAAGCCAATTATTAACAACAAAATTGTATAAAATTTATTATTTGAGGGTCGATACAACTCCTATTTTATGAATATTACATCTAATATCTTTTAAATAAAAAAATATCAAAATTAAGAAACATTATCAAAATATATACACATGTGTATTGAAAATCCAAATGAAAGTTTGTATTTTTAAAGATGAAAGTACTTTAAATTTAATATGCGTTAATGAACAAAGCTTCCATTACATCTAATGGTAATTAAATACAGAAATTTCTAACAGTGTAGTTAGGAATTAACATTCTCGAAAATTTTTGGACTGCTAGATAATTGTGACTTTTAAATCTGTCATTACGACAAAGACATGAATTTAAACATAATGAAAGTTGAAAAGCATGAAATAGGAAAGCCTTAGGAGTAAAAATAAGCGTTAAAATTTGATTACATTTAAATCTGTAGGTCTGGACATCTTGATTTTCTTAGTAGTAATAAACAATATGATCGTTAGACTTTTCTAAGAAGAATGAATTGTTAAAAAGGATTTCAGAAGAAAATAAACAATTGAACTGAGTGAATATGTATAAGTCAACTGTGTGAAATAAGTGCGTCGGCATCATCAGGAAATACTGTAAAGAAAGTGAAATAGTGTCGTAAAAAGCAGGCCTCTGGTTTATCAACATTAAACTGTACATGCGTTTCAAGTTGCAAATGCACGTGCAAAATTTGATTTTTTCCAACAGTAGCATTCTTGTTTTCTCGCGGCACTAAACGTGATATTACAAGTGTAAAAGTATAATGGCACTGCGTCAACGATGATGGCAAACGGAGAACTAGTCATCTATGGTACATACCTACCAACCCACCTTGGTAACGACGCCCGCAGGGGTACTGATGAAAGAATATTGCTCACTTTTTATGGGCTATGCTGTATAAACACGAAGGTACACCCCGTTCATCGTACGGAAAATGTGTTTTTTCCACCGCGTTCTTTCCACGAATCCCGTCAATGAGGTTACCTACCTATCTGTCGTATATAAAGAGCTTGTCTGGCCTAGACATTTTCTTTTTATTTTAAGTGAATATAAGACTGATTCTATTTCACATCAGACAAAGATAAAAACGAAATGGCTTAGAACTGAAATATTTTCTTTTATACAGGGTGGGCCATCTAAAATTTGGAATTTGAATCGATTATAAAAACAAAACTTATGGATATTTTTTCAAAAGTATGGTTTTATTAGAAAGATTGAACCTTTCCATTTAAGGTAGTTTTTATCCACGAAAATTAGACCACAGGCAAAAATAGATTATTTTGCTTTCAAGAATAGCAATATTATTATTGAAGGGCTATTTTGAAAGAGAAAAGATTATCCGACAACCTGTGTGGAAATTGCCAAATTTTTGCCCTATTACAAGTTTGGCCCCAACTTGGAACATTATTATTTGGCTACAACTTGGCGAATGTCTTGGATGTGGCATGAAGCCAACCTTGATCCTTGTTCAATAGTTGTTGCGGTTACAGCGCCACCTACTTTGGCTGTGCTTGTGTTTTTAGGTCGCCTCCAGTCTTGAACCCGGGTTCTTTAAATTATGCCAAAGATATTAATGATTATGTTCGGTAGTGTATGCGTTTAATTTCTGTGCGTGCTAATTAAAATGCCCAAAATAAAGAGCACTGGACGAGTCCGGAGGCATCGCGCGATAATTAAAGCAAGAAGAGTAAGCAATGAAAACGATAGTAACTAAATCAAATTTGTAGATTAGACTTTGAATCTGTCATTTTAGAGGTTGGAATAAAGTGTTAAATTTTTTCATTTATTTCAACTGCGTGTTTGACACTTTCATTTTTAATAAATGAATGGGCTGTCGTGAACTCCATTGAAAGGTTCTTAAAAAGTTCATACTTGGTTTCACAGTGTACACGGAGAAAAATGGATATTGAAAGGTAGATATTCAAATAGGAAATATTTATCCATAATATCTAGATATTGACACGCAATATTAAAATTTTTTTTTTCAATATATAAGATTTTGCCGAGAAGTAACATTTGATATTCAGATTCAATAGTTTAGATATTGAAGCATGAAGTGCGCGCGCATATATATAAAGGTTATGTGATCACTTTTTCGCTCTCATCGAAATCTAAGTGAATCTAAGATTGACATGCTTGCAGCGTTCCGGAAAGATAAATTTTAAAAGTTTATTAAAGTTTACTTAAATTCTAATAAGTGTTTCTAATGGAATAAAAGTGATCGGGTCATTAACTTGAGATGTAGTAAGTAAAATATATAAGTTATATATTTTCTCTATATGTGGATTATAGCCGAAAATGAAATCTAACCTTAGTGTTAAGTTTAAGTTTCTAACAAGAACATTAAATTAGTTTTAGACATGCCAGATAATGAAAATTTGGTTCAAACATCTACATTATTTTTACAGAAAAGAACATAATAAAATACAATTTGACATTTTTCTAAAAACTGAATATGTAGTTATTTTATAACCTTTAATAGTATATTACATAACAAGGGCAGAAAGTTGAGATTCCTGCACTGCGCGCCATAATGCCCGAGGCGAAGCCGAGGGCATCATGGCACGCAGTTCAGGGCTCTCAAATTTCTGCCCTTGTTATGTAATATACTATTTTTCTTGCTACCCGGTCGAAAGTACGAAAACAATTGCATGTGTCCATTGGAATATATTGATGCCTGCCCCGACATTTGCGGCACGAGCGGAGCGAGTGCTGCTGGTCGAGGGGGCAGGCATCAAATACATCTATGAATTAAGGTTTAGATTTCTACTTCCTTGTTTCCATTTTTGGTAATTATCATAGACTAGCATGTATCTGTCAACGGACTTTTTGGGTAAGGTGTCAGTTTCTACTATTAATTGAGCTTCAGTTTCAAAGTTTTTATTAATGTCTTCTTCATCTGTCAATTCATCAGATGATATGTCATTCATTTTTTTACATTCTCATCATGGATGAGAAGGTATTGGTTTTATGTGAAAAATGACTTTCGAAATTTTCATCAAATCTTTACGTTTTGAGACCCCCTGAGTCAGAAAAAATGGTTTTTACGAAAGTGTCTGTCTGTCTGTCTGTCTGTCTGTAGTAGGTCGTGTGCGGCATAACTCTCGATAGAATTATCAGATTGAATTGAGCTTTGGTACACTTTATCGGAGCCGAAAAAGTAAGGACAAGTTCGTTAACCAGCCACATCCAATCGAAATTGAGGGATGGAGCACTACTTTTGTGTTTTTGAAAATAATTTTTTGAAAAAATCAAAAATTCCAATCCTGGTTTTTGATAGTGCTCATAAATCTCTACAAATTATTCTTATAACATTTTTTGATTAAATCAAAATTAGAAATGTTACAGCATATTCAAATTCGAAAAAAGTCAATATCAAAATTCCATTTTCCAGTTAAATTATACGAGATACGAAAAAACGTTATGATACAATATTATTGAATACATAAAGGCCTACAAATTTGAATTATAACATTTTTTCATAAGATGCATATTTTTCTTTATAATTAAAAAAAAACTATTGAAAATCCAAAATTCAATTTTTTAACAATAATATTGGAAATACCAAAAAAACGTAAGAATACAAAGTTGTTCGTTTAAAAAAGATCTACAAGTTTTGTATTGCGCAGTTTCTGAAAAACATATATTTTTCGTTTCAATTCCAAAAAATACGATAAAAATGAAAAAATTCCATTTTTTAGACAAAATATGTGAAATACGAAAAAAAGCGTAAGAATACAAAGTTGTTCGTTTCAAAAAGATCTACAAATTTTGTCTGACACAGTTTCTGAAAAAACATATATTTTTCGTTTCAATTCTAAAAAATACGATTAAAATTAAAAAATTCCATTTTTTAGACAAAATATGTGAGATAAAAAAAAACGTTTAGATGGAAAATTGTTTGCCTAAATGAGGTCTACAAATTCTGATAAAGAAATTTCGGAACAGGATGTATATTTTATGTTTTGATTTTTAATATTGAAAAAATTCGATTTTTTTCACCAAAATATGTGAGATACGAAATAAGCGTTGTTCTGCAAAATCGTTTCTTTAAATAAAGTCTACGATTGTTTTTCCTTTTTAGATATGTGGAAGAAAGTAAATTCTTTTAATCATGTAATTTATTAAAAAGTTATACTGAAATGTATACAGAAAATCGAGCGCGAAGCGCGAGTGTCATGATGAGAATGTGTTCCTTAAGGCCGATAGAGCCTTAAGTAAATTGAATTTCCTGTTTCACTTAAATTCAAAAAGAAATTCAGTGACTTTGAGAAAATGTGTAATTCACATCATCTGTAATATTATTATAAAATTGGTTTGAGCTTCAGTATAAAAATATAAGAAATAAACTTAAATGTATGCGAAGAGCACAAGACCGAGCGCGAAGCGCGACGATCGAATCGCGCGCCCTAGGCGCGCTCAAACTTGCGAGCGAAGCGAGCTGCGCGCCAAGCGCGCGATGAGAATGTGCCCGCGAAGCGGGCAGATTTTTTATTTTTATTTTTGTTACACTTCTGTCACTACTATTACATTCTAAATAATATTCACTCATTGCCACTAATAAACATTAGCAGAGAGCGGACAAATTTTGACGCTTGAGGTTATTTACGTTTTTACTCCCGCTATTATAGAGGGCGCGCATATAGCTTGACCAATGCATGAAAGTTAGACTTTCTGCCGTGAAATTGGTGCCGAAACCACGTACTTTCGACTAGGGTAGTAAGAAAAATAATTTTTTGAGTATCTTAGATATTGAGCTAATGTAACATCTATAACTTAAATTTCCAGTATACCTGATATTGATGTTAAATATCTGAGATAGTCAACTCTAGTACCTCAGGCATTCAAGTTTACTAACGAGGATATTCAGAAGTTTAGTATCTCGAATATTCATTCTTAATATCTGAAATAATCAAGTTCAATATCTGAGATACTGGTGGTTAATAATTTTTTGCAATATCTGCAGGCATTAAAGTAGAATATCTAAATTTTTGTCACATAGTTGAATGCTACTGACATTGTGCCTCAATATCTAGATATTATGGGTCAATATCCATTTTTCTCCGTGTAATCTCAAAATCAAATTCAATTTAAAATATTTGTTAATAATGTTAAAATATATGACTTTGACTATATTTTAAATCTCGAAAATTATTCTAGAAGGATTAGATGAAGACATTAAAAAAAAAATTTATGTGGCTGAGGCACTGATTCAATTTGACTGAGACTCACAAAATGAACGGTGCCAAGTTGGGACCAAACTGGGCCATGAGGTAGGCTTTGGTCGGGTTAGGCGTTTCATTTGCGGTTTGGTCCTGCCTCGATACCCAAGTTGGGGCCCGGTTTTTCCTGTTTGGGGCCTGGCTAGCGCCAGAACAAAATTTCCACACGGGAAGAAAAAAATTTGAAACACAGAAAAATAATTTTATTAATAAATTTTATTTTTGTCGCAACTTTTTTTCTTATCGCTTCTTACCAAATTTTAAAATTTATGCGATTCTAATAAATCATGAATCATTTTTTCAGAGAAAAGATTTCCCACAACTTCATCGTTTCTGATTTTAAAAAATTAATTCTTTAATGGCTGAAACCATTAAAAAAACATTTTTCAAAACATAATTTTTTATAAACAAATTGCTGAATTTGATAATAATTTATTCATTTTCGGAAATTGGAAGTGGTTAAGTTGTAGGGAATCTTTTTCTTGAAAAAGTGATTTGTAATTTATTAAAATCGCATAATTTTTCAAAATTTGGTAAGAAGCGATAAGATAAAAATTGGGTCAAAAATAAAATTTATTAATAAAATTATTTTTCTGTATTTCAAATTTTTTTCATGGGAATTAATCTTTTCTCTTCAAAATAGCCCTTCAATAATAATATTGCTATTCTTGAAAACAAAATTATCTATTTTTGTCTGAGGTCTTATTTTTGTGGATCAACTACCTTAAGAATGAAACAAAACATCATTGAAATGGTTGCCATGGCTGGCGTTACAATTCAATCAACCCAATTTTTCAGTACACGAAGAAAAATAGTTGAGGTAATTTTACTCAACTTCCGATCAAATTTGGGAAATAAGGACAAGTTAGAAGTTATTTAGTATCACTGTAGTTATTTGTGATATATTAAATGTTTGAAAATACATCACAGTTGAGTAAAATTCAGAAGTGTAGGGTGAAGTTTAAAAGCGTGCATTAAAATTTTCTAAATGTATATATTACTACTCGTAGTATAATTATAAAAAACCAGTCTTTTATTAAATCACCAAAATAGTAGAGCTTTTCCTTTATTCTGCTCTACGCTTTAATCGAGAGTTCAGTAAACCGTAAACCGCAAGATTTATTCCACCAGCTATATCCATTCACGTAGGAACGAATGAAAGTAATCTGCGCCTTGGGCACACATAAAAAAATTTTAATTTGAAAAACGTGTTGAATTTTCAGCATATTGATGTTCCAAGTTATTATAATTAATAATCAAAATCAATTAAGAACATACAAAATACAATTACAGTTTATTTTAGTACTCTCTATATCCAAAATAGTGGATTCCACTTATGAACTAGTGACTTTAAAAATTCATCGTACTGCAGTCGTGTTTAATCGTGTTTTGTCTGTTTGTCACGAAGCTTTCGTACATGCTCCGCAGTGTTAACCACTATTTGTTTTGATGATTGTCCACTAGTTTATATAATTTCTTTAAGAGTTTCGCATAATCTAGTTATATAAATTCTGTAAGTTTAATAAATTCGTGATAGAAAAATTTGTTCTTAATTAATTTATAATTACTTCTTTCTTTTTCACTTAAGTTTTTTAAATTAAATTCATTTAATGAAAATTCAAACAAAAAAAGTCTTGATAAGTGTATTGCATAAAGTTTGAAAAATCTACACAGGATTTAGATTTAACATTAATTTTTTAGGCACAATAATAATTTGGAATTCGCAATTGTAAAATCCATATTTTGAAAATGTAGAACACAGAAAATAAAAAAAACCTTCTTTTGAATGTTTTTACACAAGATACTTTTTGATAATAATGCAATTTTTTAATGAACATTTCAAATTTTAGTTTCATTAAACTTCATACGTAGTTATAATAAAAATGTATACTAAATAGTTATTGATAATTATATTATATATGGGTGATTTTATTCCAACAGTGATTGTTAATGTCTTATATTGTTTACTCTCACTGGTATGACTCGCGCGCCATCTACTTCAAGATTAATGAAACAACTAGTTAGACATATTAAAAGTACGTCATCTGAGTCATGTTTACAAACATTACGTTTATGGAATAGTGCAACGAGTTTCTGTCATTTTAAAAGTCAATTTTTAGAAAGGTATGTCATAAATTTACTGGTCAGTACCGTGGTTTTTGTAAACTCAGTTAACTTATGATTTTTTTTGTCTTGTTACGGTATTTTTATACTTATTACTAACCTAAATTATACGGTAATTGGATATTATCAAATTCATAACCAAATAATTATAGTTGCTATTTAAATTTAAAATGTCAGAACCGTGTAAAAAAAGTATGAATATATTTAATTATTAATAAAATTATTTTAAAAATCAATTATAATTTTTTTTCTCATTGAAGGTGGACCCAATACTGCGTAGAAAAAAATTACCTTAAAATATTGATAAAAAAAGTGCTAAAAATCAACACTTACCAAAGAAAAAAAATGTGAAGTCTAAAAACAAAGGTAATTCTGAAATGCAAAAACTTCGTTTAGAACAGAAACGTATTTTTAAAAAATTTTTAGTAAAAAAAGTAACAGTTAAAACAGAATCACCCATATGTCAATAATCATACAGGGTGCGCCATCTAGACCTTCGGTACTTCAACATTGAATAACTCTGTTGTTTTTCAGCCGATTTTGACAAATGAGCACGATTCTGAAACGTCATTCAGTACCATTTTAACCATGAGTCAATACACACAGAAAGAACGTGCTGTTTATAAAAACTCTTATACTCCTAAGAACTCGCGCATTACTTGGCCACCTTATTTTAAGTCAGAGCCCAGAAATCTCGCGTATTACTTGGCCACTTTATAAAAATTCTTATACTCCTAAGAATTCACGCATTACTTGGCCACCTTACTTAAAGTCAGAGTCCGGAAATCTCGCGTATTACTTGGCCACTTTATAAAAATTCTCATACTGCCAAGAACTCGCGCATTACTTGGCCACCTCACTTAAAGTCAGAGTCTGAAGTGCTCGCGCATCACTTTGCAACTTTTTATTAGTCTCAGAATCCGTAGTGCTACCGTATTAATTGATCTCTCTATTCAAATCAGAGTTTGAATAGCTCGCGTAATATTTTACCACTTTACAGCAGTCTTATAATCCGAAAAACTCGGACATCATACTTATAAACTTAATATTGTATTTTTCCGGGTTCCAGTTATTAAGAATCAGAGGTTTCGAAAAACCAGGAAATTAATTTTTCGTGAATTTCCATTTTACTTTCTATATCCACAAAAATGTGTTTAATTTTTACGATGCCGGGACCGTATTGAGTGCCTTTCCTTACAGAATTCTTCGAACACGTGGTAGGGGTTTGCTTTCCTTGGACGCTTGAGCACATAGAAATCTCAAGTGCCGGGGACATTAAAGTAAATTTTGACTGTGTATAACCCTTGGTGTTGGAACCTGACCTATCATGGAGAATGCTCTCCATATACGTCAAACTCTGAACACTTGTCTTCCTAAACACGAGTTATTCCCAAATCAGTTTTCTTCTAGCCATGTGGCAGAGTGGTGGACTTACATCCGTCTGTCATCTCTGTGGTTTTTGAGAAAATAAATAAATTTTTCTGTACCAATTGCAATGTTCTGATTGTTTTAACTTCAGTGTCCTTTACTTCTGGTGCTCGTGCATATGTGTGGTTTGCTGTGCGTGCTTTACCAAGGACCCACGTTATATTCTCCCGTGTGTTGTTTCTTTCTGGTTTGAAATAATTGTGTTTATATATGTGCCCTTGAGGGAGTGCGTTCCGCGGCCGCATTTTTCACGGTTCCTGTGGGAGAGGATTACTTGTTGGAGCAGTTTTTGGAACGGCCTGGTTCTTCACACCTAGAAACTCACTTACTCATAAGTTTTTCTGCATGTTTACTCTATTTTTAATTAATAAGCAAAAAGAAAAAAACAAAAAAACAAAAAATACCATATATTTCTTAATTGCATGTATTAGTTAATAAATATTTAAAGGTTACAATTAAGCTAATTGGCACTGAAGAGGGCCCCCATCTGTGGCCGAAACGTTTGCCTTCCTAATGTTTATGTCCTCGATGACATAAATAATTAGAAACTAAGCTGACCCCAAGCCAAAATAAATATTACAGAATGAAATCGTAACGTTTTACATTGAAAACAATCGTTCAATTGTGAAAACTGTGCGTGCTTATCGTAAAAATCCTCGTTCTCCGGATTTAACTGTACCTCACTTTTTTCTTTGGGGTTATTTAAAAAGCAAAGTTTATGCCAGCAAGCCAAAGACAATTAACGAACTTAAATGTAACATACGAGCCGAAATAGCTGCTATAACGCCCGAAATGCTGGCCAATGTTATGCAGAATGTGCGAAAAAGAGCTGCTTTTCGTGTATCGAATGGAGGTGGTCATTTAATCGACGTTGTGTTCTAAAACTGATTTTAAATAAATGGTAAAGTATATCCTAAACAAATCTTGTTCATTTGCCAAAAAAGGCTGAAAAGTGTCATAGTTATTCAATGTTGAAATACCGAAGGTCTAAATGGCGCACCCTGTAGTTATAATAATTGATTAATTATATTAATTTTTTAAAATACTTTAAGCGTATCCTACTATATATAAGTGTAGTTATTAGGTTTATTTATGTAAGGTTATATGTTTAAGTGTATTTGTGATTAAAAATATGATTGGCTACGACTGAATGGTGTGAATAGATTTGAATGCTGTTTATGTATGTATGTATGTATCGGATGACTAATGGCAGAGTAAAATTACCTCAACTATTTTTCTCCGTGTACATTTTGGTACGGTAGCATCATTGGGCCATTTTTCTTTGAAAATGAGCAAGGAGCCTTCATTACCATGCTCAACGAATTTTTGTTTCCAAAAATTGAAGAGGGTGACATGGACGACATTTGGTTTCAACAGGACGGGACCACTTGCCACCCAGTCAACGTAAAAATCGATCTTTTGAGCACCGTATTCGAATTACGAATAATCAGCCGAAATTCTGATGTCAATTGGTCGCCTCGGAAATGTGATTTGACCCCGTTGGACTATTTTTTGTTTTTTTTTTTTTTTTTTTTGGGGGGGGGGGGTTAAGGATAAGTGTATGTCAAAATCAACAAATTCAATCAATTTGATTTCACGCAACTTCAAACTAATTTAGTGAATATGGATTGTAAATAATATTTTGTTTTATCACTACCTTGCTATCATCAAGCTGATAATATTATGAAGTCCGTGAATGGGTGAATGAAATAAACCTTAACGTCCACTAGATAATTATTTATTTAATTAAATTAGAATTGAACATAATTACAAAAGGAGTAAGCTTAGGTCGCGTCGACCCCGCCGAAGGCAGTTAGCCAGTCTTCTCGAGAGGCGAGATTCGACCACGGTGCAAGTTCCAGCGAGAGTGACGAAAATCCCCCCAGCCAAAAAGCTCCCAAAAAGGAAAATCGCGGGGGAAAGGGTAAGTCCCTTCCCACGATTTCTCAAAGAGAAAGTAGCTGGGACCGAGGGTAATTTTGTCCGGGTACGAACGTGCGTTTTCTTGAAATAAGCGGATTCAGTTTTATTGCGATTGGCCATAAATAAAGGTCTGGCGCGACAAGAAAACTGAAGGCTTATTGAGTTTGAAGAACGTGGAAAACTTCTGCCAAACACGTGTAGAGAAAGCGCACGCCACATCACCCCCTTACCAGTGATAACGCAACATAAGAGAACAAAAATCAACCAATTTACAGCACTAGGAAAATATACATAATAAAAAATATATATAATCGCCAAATGTACAAGGAATTCATTCTAGTTATAACCGGCTTGAAAACGATCTGGAAAACGGACGTTTCGTCCAGAGCGAGTAGTAACGCAACTACGGTTTTCTGTGTTTACATTTGTTGAAGGTCCTGTTTGCTGTACCCTGATAGGTGCAGGCGCAGTTTGAATCGGAGGCGTAACATTTTCACGATTAAATTCTACAACAATATTATAATCTTCGTCATCGTCGTACAATTGCTTTTCTTCAGCGAATTTTTCTAAATCTTCTGACAAAATAAAAGCGGGTTTAAGTCTATCAATAGAAACGCGAACTTTTTTATCGTTGATTTCGATGACAAAAGATTTCTCGTTACGCTCAAGAACCTTATATGGACCGTCATACGGTGGGTCAGATGGACCGCGTACAGAGTCGCGACGTAGAAAAACATACAGTGAAGTCGCTAAGTCTTTAAATATAAAAGTTTTTTTATCGCCGTGTCGACGTACAAGAGACGGTTTTACATTATTAACACGTTTCTTCAAATTGTCTATAAAACTAGAAGTCGGTTTTTGGTCGTTAGTATTGAAAAATTCCGCAGGCAAACGTATGTTATCGCCATAAACTAGTTCGGCGGCCGTCGCTCCGAGATCTTCTTTGATGGCAGTACGAATGCCAAGTAAAACAATTGGCAAAATTGAAACCCAATCGCTGCCATCATGACATTTAATCGCAGCTTTAAGTTGCCTGTGAAATCTTTCCACTAAACCATTTGCTTGCGGATGATAGCCTGTCGTACGAATGCGTTTTGTACCTAGCAACCTACATAGTTCCGCAAAGAGCATTGATTCGAATTGGCGTCCTTGATCGGTCGTGATTCGCGAAGGAACGCCAAAACGAGCGATCCATGTAGAGAGCAAAGCAGTCGCAACAGTAGTAGCTTCCATATCTACAATCGGAATGACTTCGGGCCAACGAGAAAAGCGGTCGATGCACGTTAAGCAATATCTAAAACCTTGGCAATAACTCATGGTAATAATATCTATGTGAATGTGCTCGAATCGATTAGCTAATTTCTCAAATTGTTGAACGGGAGTTGAAACATGTCGAGTGACTTTGCATCGCTGGCACGAAGTACACGCGCGCGTCCATTCTTTACAATCTTTGTTTATTGCAGGCCAAACGAAACGCGAAGCGACGAGCTGCTGAGTAGCGCGCATTCCAGGATGTGACAAGCTGTGCAATGAATTAAATACCGCGCGACGCAAAGATGCAGGCACAAAAGGCCGTACGACGTCGCTTGTCATATCGCAATATAAATGCACATTTTGATCTGGGAAATAAACTTTTCGCAATTTAAGTACTGATTGATCGTTAGAAAGTAAGGCACGTAATTCAGCATCATCCTTTTGAGTAGAAGCAAGAGCATCGTGATCTACAGATAACGCGATTGCTTCGACGCGAGATAATGCATCGGCTACAACATTTTCAGATCCTTTAATATGCCTAATATCCGTAGTGAATTGAGAAATGTAGTCTAAATGTCGGAATTGACGCGGAGAACATTTATCTAAATTTTGGTTAAAGGCAAAAGTTATTGGTTTATGATCTGTAAATATTGTAAAATTTCTACCCTCTATCATATGACGAAAACGTTTAATAGCGCTGTAAATAGCGTAAAGTTCGCGGTCGTACGCGCTATATTTGCGTTCGGTTGTCGTTAAAGATTTCGTGTAGAAAGCTAGTGGTTGCCATGCATTAGACACGCATTGCTGTAATACGCCGCCAATTGCGAAATCAGAAGCATCTACGACTATGCTAATAGGCGCACCGGGAACGGGATGCGCGAGCAAAGTTGCTTTCGCTAGAGCTCTTTTCGACTTAGAAAAAGCTTCGCGAGCTTCTTCAGTCCAATTGACGGGTTCCTTTCCCTTTTTTGAACCGACTAAAAGTTCATTTAAAGGGTGTAAGATATTAGCCGCGTGAGGGACAAATCTACGATAGAAATTGAACATACCAAGATAACGGCGCAAGTCTCTAATCGTGGTAGGCAAAGAAAATTCAGAAATCGCATCAACGCGCTCTTGCATTGGAGAAATGCCATCAGCGTTTACTGTATAACCGAGAAAAGTTACTTCGCTTAAGCCAAATTCACATTTTCCGGGGTTAATTACAACGCCAAACGTCGATAAACGATCGAATAAAATTTTTAAATGTTTTAAATGTTGTTCCTCGGTTTCTGACGCGATCAAAAAATCGTCGATATATGCATAAACAAAATCAAGTCCGCGCAGGATTTCGTCGATAAAGCGTTGACAAGTTTGCGCTGAATTTCTCAAACCTAACATCATTTGGCAAGGCTCGAAAAGACCAAAAGGC
This sequence comes from Diplolepis rosae, assembly GCA_030998225.1. Lineage (NCBI taxonomy): Eukaryota > Metazoa > Arthropoda > Insecta > Hymenoptera > Diplolepididae > Diplolepis > Diplolepis rosae. The sequence continues at coordinate 11,248,098 of JAPYXD010000701.1, forward strand.
GTAACGATCGCAGCTTTTTCAATATCTTGCGGTGCGATTGGTATTTGATTAAAAGCGCGAACCAGATCAATTTTTGTAAATATTTTCTTACCATACAGATTCTGTGCGAAATCTTCTATGTGCGGCGGAGAGTACCTGTCGGGGATCGTGCGAGCGTTGAGAGCTCGATAGTCACCACAGGGTCGCGGGCTGCCATCTTTCTTGGGTACGATGTGTAGGGGCGTAGACCATGGGCTCTTCGAAGGTCGCATGATGCCTTGTTCCATCATCATGTCGAACTCAGCCTTAATTTGTTTAAGACGATCAGGTGCAAGACGGCGAAACTTGGCATGAACAGGAGGGCCGGGCGTCGTCTTGATGTAGTGCTGCACTCGATGTTTAATTGTCTCTTTTCGAAAAACGGGCGGTCGCGTCAAATCGGGGTAGTTGGCAAGTAACTTATGATAAACCGAAACACCGATCACTGTTTTGACGGCTGACAAAGAATTTATTTCTTCGCCAGCGGCGAATCCGCGCGTTGACAAGCCAGTCGTATTATCGATTAAAGACTTGTTTTTTGGATCGATTAGCAAACCGTAATGTGAAAGAAAATCAATGCCAATTATCGCAGAACTCACATCAGCAACAACGAAAGGCCACTTAAACTCGCGACGTAGCGATAAATTTAAGTTGAGCGGCACATTTCCGTAAGTTTCGATTCTCGATCCGTTTGCCGCGAAAAGTTCGTACTCGCACTTTTTAACATTTTCAGCAAGCCACTTACGCGGGTACACAGACAAATCGGCTCCAGTGTCTATAAGGAAAGATTTGCGCGAGTTCCCGTCCTTCACGTAAAATCGGCGATGTGCTAACCCGTCAATGCTTGCCGAATTCATTAACGGCGCATGTCGTTTCCCGACCAGGTGCAACCACTGCGGCACTTAGTTGCACGATCCTTAAATCGACGGTGGTAATAACACAAACGATCACTTGTCGAATCACTGCGGGCTGAGGCGGGCGTCGCGGCACGATTTTGAGATCCACGTCCTGGTGCTCCACGAGAGCGCGAACGGCTGCGATCTTGAGTCAACGCGTTTACTTGTAGGGTCAGCTTCTGGATCTGTTCCATAAGTCCTGCCAAATCTCCCACAGCGTTGACTTGCCTGCTGGGGCTTACCTCATGCACTGTATCAGCGAGTTTCAGGATCTTATCGACTGCTGTCTCACTGGAAGCTGCCATCACAGTTTGTATTTGCATCGGCAGACGCGTCTTCCACACTTCTAAAATAAATTCTTCCGAGGTGTTTGAAGTGGCGAGTGATTTAAGGCTGCGGAAAAATTCAGATGGTTTGCGATCGCCTATTTCTTCGCCTTCCATGAGTTTACGGACTCTCGAACTGTCAGATTCTGTGAACCTCTCGATCATTTTGGTCTTGAGGTGCGCGTACTTCTCGGTTTCCGGTGGCTGCACTAAAATGTCTTCCAGTTGACCGATAGCCTTCTCCGTAAGACTAGATATCGTGTTGCAATATTTGACATTATCGTCGGTGATTAGTGCTGCAACGAACTGCGCTTCGAGTAGCGTAAACCACAATTTAATTTTATGTTCTAAAAATGCGGGCGCGCGAAAATGTCGAGGCGTTTGTACGTTCACAATTGGCGCAGAAGCGCCGGCGTTAGCGTTGGTTCCAGGCATGCTGATATAACGCGAATAAACACTTGAAGCACGTCACAGATTTTACACACACCGCGTTCACCCTTGATCACGTCGGGGTCACCAATTTGAAGTCCGTGAATGGGTGAATGAAATAAACCTTAACGTCCACTAGATAATTATTTATTTAATTAAATTAGAATTGAACATAATTACAAAAGGAGTAAGCTTAGGTCGCGTCGACCCCGCCGAAGGCAGTTAGCCAGTCTTCTCGAGAGGCGAGATTCGACCACGGTGCAAGTTCCAGCGAGAGTGACGAAAATCCCCCCAGCCAAAAAGCTCCCAAAAAGGAAAATCGCGGGGGAAAGGGTAAGTCCCTTCCCACGATTTCTCAAAGAGAAAGTAGCTGGGACCGAGGGTAATTTTGTCCGGGTACGAACGTGCGTTTTCTTGAAATAAGCGGATTCAGTTTTATTGCGATTGGCCATAAATAAAGGTCTGGCGCGACAAGAAAACTGAAGGCTTATTGAGTTTGAAGAACGTGGAAAACTTCTGCCAAACACGTGTAGAGAAAGCGCACGCCACAATTATAAATTATTTTTTAAAGTATAATAAATTGTAATAGATTATTTTCTTTTAAAGTTGAAAAGTTTGATAAAAATTGGTTTGTACTTTCAAAACCCCATGTGGAAAAATTTCATGACATTATAATGTCAGATATGGTTTAGATCTGGATATTTCTAGACCGTCTAATCTAGCCCCCCATAACATAAAAATTCCTAAGTATCAATGACTCAAATTTTTTTCACAATTTTATAAAAACTGACAGAATGTTTGAAATAACCCAAAATAATAATAAACACTATTAGAAATTTTTACTGTAATTTACTTTTTAGTAAACTTAAGAAACAATTTCTTAGTTTTCAGTTACAAAGTGTTGAATATTTTGATACTTGTAACTGGAAATTCTGAAATTTGTAAAAGGAATAATTTTAGGTTTTGGGTAACTGAAGTTTTATGCAGTTATATTTAACTAAAACTTTTGTTACAGTTTCGTAAAAATAAAGAAGAATATAAGAAAAGATTGAATTACTTTGAGAGGTTAGGATTTTTACTCGAAATTGATAAATGTTCAATTAAAATATGGTTTTTCAACAAAAACTTTATTAACTGACCACCAATTAGTGGCTAACCAGCCGCGAATTAGTGGCTGACTAGCCGCTGGATTGTCGCTGACTAGCTGCTGTCTAGTGTCTGACCAGACGCTGACTTGAGGCTGAGCAACCTATGGCTTGTGACTGGCCAGCCGCTGACTAGCGGCTGATCGCACAAAAACGTTACAGTTCTAGCCAGTCCCAGACCAGGCCTTATAGCCAGCGCCAGAACTGGGAAACAGACAGTCTGGTCTGGCGCTGGCCAGCGCCATAAAAGTTTCCACACGGGATATACAGAAATATTAAATTTCATATAAAAATGTGTATGAAATTTAATAATATTTTTAGTAGTGTAGGGAACGGATTATTGCAACCTTCCCTGCCAGATATGCAACCTCCCAGGCCGGGCCCAGATCAACGGCGACGTTTTATCCAAAATCAGGATCAAATTGGGGAATTCCTGCACAGGTGATAATAGAGAAAGAGGATCTGAAAGTAATTTAAATCTATACTCGTTTTTACGAAATTCTTGACCACTATTATTTGAGTGTAGTTGCTTGATAGCCAAGAGCGGTCATATTTCCGAGGGTGACGAGAGGATTGGATGAACGGGAACGCAGAGGTCCGTAAAAGTCTGTGCGCAAGGGTGGTACACGGGTCATAACGTGCGTATTTCTCATATCGCGCGTTCGTTGATACTTTTTTCCCCGTGTTGCGAGTGGTTGGTAAGGGTGCGACGGCTATAAATTTTACTGCGTAATATTGTTTAACTGCAAACAGTATACTAACGCCCTTCACCCTCGCGAAGGAATGATTTAGACTGGTCACCCTGTGAGTTTCTACTTCCGAGCTTCAAAATCCTAGCATCTTCTTTCCTCTTTTCCCACAGCGAGTACATTCACTAACCACCAAGCCTAAGCAAGAGAGGCCTTGAAAGGTCGTCTCTTGAATTCCACGGGAGCTCCGATGCTTCATAGTCGGTGTGAAGCGAATGAGACATTACTTTCGCCGTTGAGCTACGAGAGGGGAGGTCAGTTATGAAAAAATACGGGATGAAAATGCGGATAAAGCTCTCTACCAAGCTGGTAGTCTATATTATAGGATATAAAATCGTCGGGCATATCAGAGACATGATTCGACGTATTAGATTTTTCATTCTGATTAGAAGTTAATTTTATGTATTTAGAAATATATGAACCGCGCATTTTTAAAGGGATTTCAGCCACTACTTTAGGGACTGAATTGCGTTTTGGCAAACTTTATCGGAGACGAAAAAGTAAGGACAAGTTCGTTAACCAGTCACATCCCACCAAAATTGTTAATATAAGAGCATTTTTTGTGTTTTTGAAAAAAAGTTTTTGAATAAGTACAAAATTGTATTAGTGATTTTTGATAGTAATCATAAATCTCTACTAATTACCATAATAACATTTTTCGATTAAACTCAAATTAGAAAAATTAGAGTATGTTAAAACTTGAAAAAAGTCAATATCTAAATTCCATATTCCAGTTAAATTATATGAGATACGAAGAAACGTTATCATACGAAATTACTTACTACAAAAAGATTTACAAATTCGAATCGCTACATTTTTTTTGTGCTGCATATTTGTCTTTTTAATTTAAAAAAATACTATTGAAAATCGAAAATTCAATTTTTTAACAATAATATGTGAAATACGAAAACAACGTAAATTTGCAAAATGCTTCGTGTCAATAAGATTTACAAATTTTTTCTGTCATAGTTTCCGATAAAACGTATATTTTTCATTTTTATTTCAAAAAATACGATTAAAATTTTAAAATTCCATTATTCAAACAAAATATGTGACATACGAAATAAACGTATACTAGCATTAATTCTATAAACGAATATGAATTTTTGAACACATAAATTATTGCAAAACTAAGTGGTCCGTAGTTGTTTTCAACTATGTGATAATTTCGTATCTACTAATTCCTGAAATAGAAAAAATTAGCGAATTCCTGCAGGGAACGATAACCTATTCGCTATGAATAATAACTAACTTTTGTGGTAAGATCTCCTTCACGGTAAAAAGAGACATAATAAAATAGATGAGTATATAAGATTAGTGGTAAGATAATTAAGGATGAGGTAAGAAATAGTAGTTTAACTCCAATTTTCATAGACGGGAATAGCATTACGAATGATAATGACGTTAAATATGGCTCTCCTATTTCGAAAACCATCCTCTTTAAAAGACATAGAATTTTTAGACGTCATTTTGAATTGATGAAAAGTGTAAACAAAATGCATTTAAAAAAAAGATTTTCCGGCCATAATGAATTTCGTCAGCGTCGAACCATCAAACGCTGTTGTTTTAACTAACATCAGTGCTGTGCATGAAATCATTAAAGTGAATCGACATGTAACAAAAAAATACCTTTATTTCTCAACGTAGTCTTCTTTTAGCTTGATACACTCTTCCCAGCGATGTTCCATAGCTTCGACACCCTGTTTATAGTGAGAACCGTCGAGCTCCTCGAAATAGCCATTAACCGCAGAATCCACCTCTTTATTTTTGGCAAATCTTTACCACCGAGTCATAGATTTTGGCCTTCGCGATAGCGGATGTGTGAACTGGAGCATTGTCTTGATGAAACAACACTTTCTTTTTCGCCAAATGCGGCCATTGTTTTAACTGTTCCTTCGTCTCAGGTGTGAAGTGATGGACCTGTGTTTCATCCATGGATAGTAATCGCCACCAAAAATCAGCTTTATTGCTGTGATATATTACCAAACACTCGATTGAAACGTCCTGATGTTTTTTTAGATTGTGAGCAAACGCGGCACACATCTTGCGCATTTTTAGTCGACGGTAATTCAATACTATTTTGCAAATTCTCTTCACCGGTTCTGTCGTGGTCACCTCAATACTTTATTGTTATAAACGCAGCAGCAGACTCGCTCAGAGCAGCGATGTACAGCACTCTTTCAAATGCCTACACAATGTTTGATAGCTCGCGCACTTTTAGTCGACGGTCATCCAATATCATTTTGCGAATTCTCTTCACCATTTCTGTCGTGGTCACCTCAATACTTTATTGTTGTAAACGCAGCAGCAGACTCCCTCAGAGCAGCGATGTACAGCACTCTTTCAAATGCCTACACAATGTTTGATAGCTCGCGCACTTTTAGTCGACGGTCATCCAATATCATTTTGCGAATTCTCTTCACCATTTCTGTCGTGGTCACCTCAATACTTTATTGTTGTAAACGCAGCAGCAGACTCCCTCAGAGCAGCGATGTACAGCACTCTTTCAAATGCCTACACAATGTTTGATAGCTCGCGCACTTTTAGTCGACGGTCATCCAATATCATTTTGCGAATTCTCTTCACCATTTCTGTCGTGGTCACTTCAATACTTTATTGTTGTAAACGCAGGAGCAAACTCCCTCAGAGCAGCGATGTACAGCACGTTTTGAAATGCCTACACAATGTTTGATAGCTCGCGCACTTTTAGTCGACGGTCATCCAATATCATTTTGCGAATTCTCTTCACTACTTCTGTCGTGGTCACTTCAATACTTTATTGTTGTAAACGCAGGAGCAAACTCCCTCAGAGCAGCGATGTACAGCACTTTTTGAAATGCCTACACAATGTTTGATAGCTCGCGCACTTTTAGTCGACGGTCATCCAATATCATTTTGCGAATTCTCTTCACCATTTCTGTCGTGGTCACCTCAATACTTTATTGTTGTAAACGAAGGAGCAGACTCCCCCAAAATAGAATATAGCTTGGCTTTGATATTGGCTGGGCTGAGACCTTTCAAATGGAAGAATTGTATCGCATAAGGATGACCAATTTCATGCATGTTTACAAATTCACTGAGAGCGTTCACCATCAATTAACCTTTTAGCTGCGGGGGTGGTCGATATATCGACCACTCAAGAGGCACAAAACATTTAATGTTTTTAGGCAAAATTTGATGTTTTGAATACGTCAAAAATAGTTATAAAATTCCTTGAAACACTGTTCGAAATTTCATTTCTAGTAGAAGCGAAGATTTCTGAATGTTTTCCTACGTAATTTGATGGACTAAATACGAAAAAATCACTGAGGTATCCTTGACCTTCAAAATATACTATCAAGGTCACATTTCATTTTTTGCATAAGCGAAAGTTGGAGATGGCTTTCCAGCGTCACTGATGCGCTAAAAATGGGAAAAACAGTGAAAAAAATCCTCAAAGCATCTTTGATCTTGAAAATGTCTATTTCGAGGCGAAATTTTAGTTTCCAGCACAAACAGAGTGAGCTTCAACCTCATATCTGAAGGTCACATAAAATAATGCGGCATTCATTCTCAGCATGATTTAAGATCAACGATGTGAACGCGAGATTTTTTTTTTGCTATTTCGTTCTGGGAGTTGGTACATCTTTGTGTTGTTTACGTTTTTACGCATTCAGCGCAGTAAACTACGTACGAAAACCTTCTCAAAACTCGGCTCATACTATAAATGAAATTTGACCTTGAAATAGAGATTTTCAAGGTCAAGGGTGTCTGCGGGAATTTTTAAAATATTTTTTACGTATTCAACGCGTGAAATTACATAGAAATACCCTCTGAAAAAAACCTTCATGACAAATGAGACTAATTTTTTACATTGCTGTCAAACAAATACTAAACAACGCAGCGTCTTCAAACTTCTAAATAAATCTGAAAACGAGACAGAAGATTCATTATATGCACTGAAAAAATAGTACAGCTAAGAGAACTATATTTTGGTCCTCAGAAACAGAAAATATTGCTATCAGACCAATGCTACGGTATGGTTCTCAGAACTATACGAGTATAGATGAGACAGCTATACAAGTTCGTTGATATGACAATACCATGTATAGCGATCGTAAACAAAATATTATGCCATCGTTATCGTTCTTGTGAATTTTCGCGTGTTATAAAACAATACGCGATACGCAAAAATGATCTTTCAAAGAAAGAAAAAATGCTCCAAACAAATTGACAAACGCTTTGAAAAAACGCCTTGCAAAAATGACTCTTCTTTCTCATTTCGAGGTTAGAGTCGCATGCATGCGAAGCAATGTATAGGTCGCGCGGCAAATCAGTATAGTTGTCTCACCTATACCGCATGGGTCGAGACACTATATACCGGTATAGGTCGAACAGCTATACTGTTTTTTTCCGTGTGGTCCTGGAATCTAAGATTCTGTCAGTTGAAAATAAAAATATTCAAAATTTTATATACTTATTAAAAATATCAATATTTAGTCCATAGACAAAGGAATTTTTATTTCGATAAATATTTTTTTTATAGCCAAAAAATGAGCGTTTTATTGAAGCAAAACTTAAACTTTGACTTTGCACATCCGCCGTTTTGTGAAAAATCAAGATTTTTCCTTAAGGAAATACGACATTAATCGTTGAATCATTCTTCATCATAACAACTCAAACTCACACACTGCGCGTCAAACAATTAAATATTTAAGACAGTCCAGATTTATCGCCAAATTATTCCTGAGTGCAATAAGTGCTTTACTGATTGGTTAAAACGAATAAAAAGTGTACAGAATAGAAAGGCGGATATTTTGAAAAACAATCAAGCAGTCTGATTGATTGTAAAATGTTTTTTTTATTGCTTAGATTAAACTTTTCGAGTGCCCCTCGTATAATGCTGTTTTGAGTATCAAAAACTTAATTTTGAAACGCTATAATTTTTTGTTGAATCGAGCAAAGTACTTGGTTATTATTTATACAGAAAAATGTTTATATGATTTAGTAAATATTATTCCTATTGGCGAGTCATAAAGTGCATTTTATCGCCCCCTGTGGAGCAAATAAATACATTTTTTGACCCACCAGTAGGAAAAAAATTGTATGCGACACGAATAAAAACATTTATTTTATTCGCGTGATTGTTACCCTTCCTTTGCTCGGGCATCAAACATCACACTTGCAAAATAAACTTTTTTCTCCTTAGTTGCACAATATACTATTGTTTGACAAAGTGTAACTGCAGCCAATATTGTAATTGGTCAATCAACAAAATTAATTTTGTCAAGTCAAATAAACATTTTTTTCGAATTGATTAAAAGTTTTTTGCAAATAACGAAATACTCTGGAAAAATTCATTGAATTTTTTCAATCATTTGAACACATTAAAAGGTTTTGGTTTGTTAAACTAAAATTTGTTTAATTCAAGCACTTTTTGAATGACCACATACAAACAGCTTATTATCTCCCCTTGTCATTTATGATCCATACTGACGCATTCCATTTTTCCGCCTAGGTATATGATTGCCATCTATCCGAGCGCTTAACTAGCTTTTAACGTGGTTTTCCGCTGTGAGCTTGTCCTAACATGCTTTTCAAACTATTAAGGATTCTAAAACATACTTATGATGGTTTTGAGTAAAGGTATCTTAAATTGTAAAAAATGTACTGAATTTTTTCTTAATATTATGAAACTCAACTAAATTTTCATAAAATGTATCTTAAAATTACCAAACTATAACAGAATTTTTATAAAATTTATTATAAAATTACGAAATTGTAATAAAAATTGCAGTCACACGTAACTGCATAAAACTCCAGTTACCCAAAATGTAAAATTAATCTTTTTATAAGTTTCAGAATTCCCAGATGTAAGTATATTTAAAACTTTGTAACTAAAAATTACGAAATTATTTCTTAAATTTACTTGAAAGTAACTGAATTTTCTGTTTTTCTATCTTAATTGTACAAAACTGAAACTAAATAAAACTCCAGTTATGTGTTTCGGGGAAAATAGTCGTTTGTGATAAAATAAGTAAGTAAAGTAAGTAATTTTTGGCGTAGAAACCGAATCCAGGCTCAGAATTGCTCCAGCACGTCAGGTTTTTGAGTAATCCTAACCTAAAAGTGCGGAAAACACGGTTTTTTGCTTTATTTGAGCACCCATAACTTCGCGAATTTGTATTATTTTTCAAATCTGAAAAAACCACTAAAAAAGCTACTTTTCAGCTTTCCATTTCACTAATTATATTTATGATTTAAACTTCTATAACCAGAAATATCGCCAATTGAAAAAAAAATTGCAGGTTTCGCAATGAGCGACATATGAAGGGACAAACTTATAGGATGTCAAATTTGTTATTTTATCAATTGGCGATATCTCTGTTATCAATGATAGATATAAAACGTGAAAAAGGTAAAAAAGAATGGCAAACGTTTCGGCCACATATAGGGGTCCTTTTCAGTGCCATAAATTATAAATTTCAAAATTTTTGAGAAAGATTAAAATATAGGAAATAATTAAAATAACGAACTCATGATTTTTATTATATTAATTATTCTATATATTGTAATCTTTCACAGAAATTTTGAATTAATTTTATAATTTATGCCACTGAAGAGGGCCCCATATATGTGTTCAAAATGTTTGCCATGCTTTTTTAGATTTTTTACGTTTTATTATATCTATCATTGATAATTTTTAAATTAAGAAAATAAAAAGAAACTCACCCTATGCCAAAACAACAAAAAATGAATACAAATTCTATTTTTTACAGTGTATCTTTATTAATTCCATTTTGATTCAATTCAATTTGTCTCGAAGTTGCACTTTACTCTTAGATTTCTGATTAAGGTTTTAATTTCGTAGTTATTACTATTTTAAATATTAATATCAAATGAAACAATTCTTCATATTTTATGTAAATAGCACATTTTGTAGCAAAATTTAGTTTCAGATCGAAACAAATCTTTATTCTCTCCAGATTTAAATCATTGAAACTCACAAAGAATCAGCGACTATTCGTAGATTATCAGTGAGTTTTACTGATGTAAATTAAAAGTTTATTTTTTCTGTAAAAAATTGTGTGCACAAATGAACTCGATTTATAAAAAAGAATATAAGAAAATTTTTCTGCGAATAATTTGAAAAAAAAAAAAATTTCAAGATAGTGAAGTTGTCTGAAGAAAAGGTTGAATAGAAAAGTCCCCGAGAGAACTTTAGCAGGTTAAATACAGGTCCATTCTGTTTGCTACAAGTTGAGTATTCAGGGGTTTTGGGGGTGATACCGGGGATGGGTTCTGGTCTAGCAGTACAGTGCGGCACGACGACGATAACGGCGGGAGAGTGGTTAATGATTCAAGGGTGGAATTTCGCAATGCTAAAATATTAAGCATATAAACCTTTCAGTCTATCTTTCTGGTTATCTTTGTCTCTCTTCACTGCCGACGGCCCTCTCTCACGCGTCGTTTCGCACGCGCACACGACGCTTAGCCCTCGCCGGTTCATCAATATTTCTCTTTGCTCATTGTTCTTGTACAATATAGGCAAGCCTATAGTAAGCCTTGACAAGAGAACACGACACGGCTGCGATCGCGGATGGGAAATGACATGGCTAATTTTCCAACATCCGACGGATGTCCTGCGAGAAGTCGCGTTGTGTCGCCCTCAACCTCGCACAAGAATTCAGATACAGAACTAAGCGTTAATTGATTTAAAGATAATCCAGCGGTCAGTCTCTATATTCAAAATAATTGTGGTAAATAAAGTTCATATAAAACCTAAAAGTTCAAAACAAGGTGCAACAAGTCCAAAATAAACCGGATTGAGTTTAAAAATTTAAAAATACGTTCTTTTTGACAAATTCATCCAGAACTTTAGTTTTTTCCGCATGATTATGAAATGAATAAAAATATTATAATAATAAGTTATACAAAATTATATTTATAATTCATATTAATTTCAAATTGAATTTGAACCCGTATCACTACAACCTTAAATTCCCCTCAATGTCCAAACAAAAGTACAATTCAAAATCTCAAGAATCCTAAACCGTTCGAATCCTCAAAATAAAGAAAGAAAAAAAAGGAAAGGGTTTTGGAAGGTCGCTTTCTTTTTTCTTTCCTTCTTTTTTGTTGGTTTTTCTTATGTTTGTTTATTTTGGGTAATATTTTTCGGTCCAAATTTGGTCGTTTTTTTTTGTATTTTGAGGATTCGAACGGTTTCGGATTCTTGTGATTTTGAATCATATTAATTTCTTATTGTTTTGGCATAGGGTCAATTTCTTCTTATTTTCTTCATTTGAAAATTATTATGAATTATTATTTTTAACATACGAACATTATCTATTTAAACAATTTTATTTTTAGATGATCATTTTGTGATATCAATCAACCCCGATTTTTTTTTGAAATTGCAAGGTTTCAATGAATAAGAGCTGTTTTTTCGAGAAAAATATTTTTAATTACATTAACATTAAGAATCTTATATTATTATATATATTTTAAAAAATAGACGCGGTAAAGTTGTCAAGAATCTTCTTTCCAAAACAATAAACTATCATTTATTGAAATCCTATTAATTTTTAAAAGTTGGTGAATAGCAATATCAATAAAAATTCATTCATAAATAAAAGTTTTCAAATAAATAATTTCTGTATGTTCTAATTTTGTTAACAAAAACTATTCTTCAAATACATCTAAATTTTATTAATTCAAAATAATTGACATTTGGCATAGGTTGACGTAAATAAAACTGAAAAATCGAGTCTAATGATGATAAAACACTACAGAATTGGATGAGAAAATTAACAGTATATTATGCAAGAAGGGAGAAAAAAGTTTATTTTGCGTGAGGGCAGCAGTCACACGAGTAAAATAAATGTTTCTCCCGTGTTGCACACGATTTTTTTTCTACTGGGGGGTCAAAAAATAGATTTTTTTTGACCCGTGCGGGGAAAAATAGATTTTTATGCTACAAGGGAGGAAGAGGATGATTCTGACGAGTGTGTAATTGTGCACCGCATTCTCATTCATGCACAGAAATGGCTACTTCTTTTGCCTAAAACGCGGAAAGAAAATCCCCTTTTTGCGGTAAACACGAAAAATGCCACTCAGAAGATTCGACAGAGACAATTTTGCACCAATTGTAGGTTTTCACAATGATGAAGTTGGCTGCAAAAAATGACCAAAAAATCACGGTGCTAACGCAAATCACGCAATTGTTCCCCCATATGCGGGAGGTATTGATAATTTCCACGGGAATTCTTAATAACTCCCGCATTTTTCCTGTGTACCTTAAAAAGGGGATTTTCTTCCCGCGTTTAAGGCAAAAAAAGTGGCCATTTCTGTGCATGCATAAGAAAAAATCCATTTTTTGACCGCCTGAGATAAACAAAATCGTGTGCGACAAGGAAAAAACATTATTTTTAATCGTACCGTTGTTACTTTGCTCGGGCATTAAAATTCACACTCGCAAAATAAATTTTTTTCCCCTAGTTGTACAATATACTATAACAAGGAATTGAATAACTTTAATTCCTCCCTCCCGTAAACCTGGGAAGCTGTTGAGTGAGGTTTTTTCTCTCTCGAGGAATCAAAACAATTCATTTTACACACAATCATCACTCATTCAACGCAATCAGCGAACGTCGACTGATTATTTTTCTTTCACCAATTACAGGTATAGCAATAAATTGAAAAATGTAAGTAAAAAAAATATTTTTTTTTTGGATATGAAAATGATGCAATCTAAAATTGACTTGCCTCTAAGCTGAACAATAATAAGTAATTGGTTAAATTGTGAAATGAGTAATCATTAACTAAATTAAATGATCAAACTTTAGAAAATGTAGTTTTATTCTAAGTCGAGAGTAACAGTACTAGTAGCTAATTTTCTCAGCGTGAAACTAAATCAATTTAAAATAGGGGGTGTACATTCAAGCCGATAAATCAAATGAAATCGAGGTGGCTGCTAATCAGAGCAAATAGAAGCGCCGACGCGCACAAATCAAATCAAATTGTCAAATCCAACTATTCTACTGGAAAATAGTTAACAAAAATCATTTTTTAAACATATCTTTTAATTCAATAAAAATCTCTTGGAATAAAAAAAGACTTAATTGCGGAAATTTTAAATAAGAATCCAAGAAAAATATAAAAAATGTATGTCCAAACATGTTTATACCTTTTCTACCCAATAAAATCGTTGTCATCAAACCGAATCAAATTTGGCTAGAATTTTAAAAACGTGATATATTTTTTAATGAATATTAAAATTAATCTAAAATTTACAATATTAAGATACAATCAAATATACTTTACTTAACCCTCGAGCTCTCGCATTATGAAAATCCTTCTCACGATTCAGGAATTTAAACTTCAATACTTCCAAAAACAAGAAAATTATAGATTAAAAAAGAGGTTTTAAGAAATCATAAAATAGAGTTCAAAGGTAATAAAGCACAATATTGTAATTAAAAAAATATTTCACATGTTATAAATAAAGCAAGTTTGAGGTTAGGAACAACGTCAGTCCTGGAGGGTTAAAGTTAAATAGCTACTTGAAATAATGTTATGAGTTTTGAGAAAAATGATCTTATGACCCAGCTTCGAAAAATATGCAATTGATCAAAGTGAAGATACTTGTTTTTTATCAACTCAAAGAACTGCTCCTTATTATTTATTCAAAATCCCTAAAACGAAGGCCATAGACCAACGTGATTACGTGACCAAATATATAGGTGAATATATTCCTGTGAGATTACTTTTTTGTGAACAAAATATCTTTTCAAAAAATTAGGAAATAGAATATAATACAATAAGGGACATCTGTCTGGTTCCTTTTTATAAACATTTTTCAAAAAAGTGTTTTCACAGAAAATAATACTAAAAAATCTGCCCGCTTTCCGAGAACATTCTCATTTCGTGTGAAAATGCGACAGGCGACAAAAAATATTCATATTTAATTTCTTCGGAAAATAATTTTTTCGCAATTTTTACCCAAATAAAGCAAATAAACGTAGTTTATTATTCTCTCTACCATTTCCTAAAGTTCAACTAGAATATGGCCTTAAAGCTCTATCAGCCTTAAGGAACACATTATTTTCATCCAAATATTTCAATAAGGAAAAACAATTCTAGTCTTTATTTAAGTAAACGATTTTGCATTTCAACGCTTATCTTGTATCTTACATATTTAGGTTAAAAAATTAAATTCTTAATTTTTAATAGTGTTTTTAAAATCAATACATAAAATATACATTCTGAAAAATCAGAAAATAGTTTTCGGTTTATCCGTAGCCATATGAGGCGTAAATAGATTCTGTGAGAAAAGTTCTGTGGAACCTCCGTAGCTCAGATGATAGAGCATTCGACTGGCAATCGAAATGTCCTGGGCTCGATACCCAGCGGAGTGGAGGCGTTCCTTTTTTCACAGAAAATTTCTTCAATTTATATTGAAAAATTCCATCTTGTTTTAAATAACGTTAAATTAATTCTAAATCATAGGTTGATAAGGTCGATATGGTAGAGTTCCGTTGTTACTGATAGTGATACACGCTTCTAATGATCGACATAATCGACTGAAATGATTTGGAAAAATCAGGAAATATACATTTTTTTAAAAAATGCCCTAATGAGAATTTGTAGACCTCATTTAAGCGAATAATTTTCTATCCTGACGTTTTTGTATCTGTGACAGACAAAAGGAGACCTTATTGAAGTGAACAATTTTGCAATCTTACGATTTTTTCATATTTTACATATTATGAATAACCTTGTTTCGTATCTCGTATAATTTAACTGGAAAATGCAATTTAGATATTGAATTTTTTCAAGCTTTAACATACTCTAACTTATCTAATTTTAGTTTAATCGAAAAATGTGATTGGAATAATTAGTAGAGATTTATGAGCACTATCAGAAACCAGTATTGGAATTTTGGATTTTTCTAAAGTTTTTTTCAAAAGCAAAGAATGCTTTTATTTAAACAATTTTGATCGGATGTGGCTGGTTAAAAAACTTGTCCTTACTTTTTCGGTTTCGATAATAAGTATGCCAAAGTTTAATTCAATCCTATAATTCTATCAAGAGTTATCGAGTATATGACCTACTACTACAGACAGACATTTCGTAAAAACCGTTTTTTCTGAATCAGGGAGTTTCAAAACGTAAAGATTTAATGACAATTCCGAAAGTGATTTTCCACATAAAACCAATACCTTCTCATACGATGAAAATGTAAAAAGTGTTTGTCAATAATAGTTAACTGTACAATTTTTTGAAAAGTTCTATTAAAACGTACCGGCCAAACGTTCCGCCTTGTATTACCATATCTTTCAAATTTTTAGAATGATACTTTGTGTAAGAAAAAAGTCATCTTGCATGAATATAGTGAATGAATATGAATAATAAATAATTTAATTACGTGGGCATGTTAGTTCATGGTCTTAAACGTATTCTCTTCCTACAGGTTTTGAAATCAAAACCTCCATGTCTGGCCATATTTGGACCTTTTCTACTTAAAGCAATTATTCTCTTCCAACGAAAAGAAAACTAAAGTTTCTTTTTTTCTACAATAATGACAAGATTAGAATTATTGAAATAATTATCAAGATTCGATTGAAATTAACATTTGTTTTAAAAATCTTTAATTATGTATACAAATATTTGAGATTCAGAAAAATCATTTTTCAATTTCTGCATCTTATTTAAGGTAGTCCGGTAGTGGGAAGGGTGGTTAAGTGCCCTTTTTTATTTCATATATCGATAGATTAGACTCCTCCCGATCGAAAAGTCCTTTACCATTTTGGGCCTTACCGTATTAAATTTTGAATTATCACGTCTCGAAATAACTAACTCTATTATTACAAAAGCTCCTAGTACTCGAATTTTATATTTTCTAGATGAAAATTTCCTCAATTATCTATAGTTTCAGTTTTATAAATCACTTATAAAATATTTTAATAAAAATAAGTTACAATTTTTTAATTACCAAGTTATTTGTAATCTTTTAATTTCGTAAAATAATAATTTACAGTTCATTTTTTCAAAATTTAGAACTTTACAACAATATTTGTCCGTGTGGAGAAAAATAAAATCTTCTGTTTATAAAACTTCTTTAATTCCTAAAGTTCTAATTTGTTAAAGAGGCTTGAAATTTTTTTGTTAAATCAACTATGCAGTACTTTATTTTTAGAAGGCTGAACTTAAAATATTTTTTCTCTGGCGTACACCGAAATTTAGCCTTGTCGGTGTCGTTTTGCGGGCAGAAAGTTCATTTTCCCGCACTAGTGCGAGAAAATTTCAAGTGTGCGGAAAATTAAAACAAACTTAAAATTTTACCGCACCAGTGCGGAAAAATCAGCTTTACTCACGTAAAACGACACCCACAAGGCTAATTTTGGGTGTACGGTGGACAAAATAGTATATTTCGTATCAAGTGCGAAAAGGCGTATTTTAAGGGGCACAACTAGTTTGAAATTTTCGATTTTTTTTTTGCATTTTTCAACAAGCCAGCAGGCGCTTTTTGGAGAAGAGGAAGGTGAATTGTATGGGCCTGGAATAGCAGATTAGCTCTAGGTATGATATTTAAAAATTTATAACAATGAAATCAGTACTCTTATCTTTAAACGCGTTTTTCTCAAAACTTCATTTTT
Source organism: Diplolepis rosae (assembly GCA_030998225.1). Taxonomy (NCBI): domain Eukaryota; kingdom Metazoa; phylum Arthropoda; class Insecta; order Hymenoptera; family Diplolepididae; genus Diplolepis; species Diplolepis rosae. Next base: position 11,265,298 of record JAPYXD010000701.1, read on the forward strand.
AAAATTTGCTGCAGCTGTAACTCGATAACAAATCATCCGATCGACTTGGGTCTTTTTTTAGCATATTGTGTATTTGTTTTTCCATACAATGACCCTCCAGTTTTATGATTGGATAAAAAATATAATTTTTTCAGGCCAAAAGCAATCAGATTTTTAAGCAAATTTTGATTTTTTTTTTCAAAAATCCGCCGTTTTGTTAGGTTTTAATTTTTTTACAATCGAGGGTCATTGTATAGAAAATATATTCTAGTTTAATAAAATACCGACAAGGCTAACTTTCGGTGTACGGCAGACAAAAAATATTTTTCAAGTCGCATTGATTGTAAAAATGTTAAAAATGATTTTAAACATTATTTCTTTTTTTTGTTCAACCTTTCAAGTACTTTTGTGTGAAGCTGAGTTGTAAGAAATTCTAGTCATCAAAGTATTTATAAATTCAAAAAGCATGGTACTCGTATCTCAAAATCAAGCTCTTGAATTAAAGATCTCTGATCCGGCACGTACGTAAACAAGTTGTATTTACGGTGAAGCAGGAGAGCAAGTACAGAAGGAGAAGCTGCCGAAAAGCTCCATAGTTTGCAATGTAGGGTTTGCTGCTATCGACAACCTTGTTGTCGTATACAGGTTGGTACACGAGTACTGTGCACTGAGGGACACGATATACACAGGAAGGTCGCCCTCTGCAAGTAGGTATTGTCGTCGGTTTCAAATCAAATACCCGATATCATTGTTCTCTACCCCCTCCCCTCACCCTACTCTTCCCTTCTCATGCTCTTGCCATTACTACAACGTTAACCCGAACCACCCAACGGCAACTTCAACTAATAACTATTGCCGCGTTATACATGCCAACTCACACACAATATCTACGAAACTGCTCTAGGTGCCTGACAATAGTATCACGTAGTTTATGCCTGTTTAGGGCACTTTAATTAGATAATATGCTATGCAGGAAAAGGCATCTATTTCATTAAATGAGAAAAAATTATTATGTATGGTAAATACAAAAAAAGAATTATTCATTTGAATGCTTTTCTTTTAATTTTCACTAATTTTTATAGATCGAGATCATTTATATTTATTCACAACTGTAAACAAGAAGATCGATATTAAAAAAATGACTTTCAATAAAACCTTCTGTTATATTCCTCTTTTTAAAATAAAATTAATAATCGGATTTTTCTTAAGGTAGTTGATCCACGAAAATTAGACCTCAGGCAAAAATAGATAATTTTGTTTTCAAGAATAGCAATATTATTATTGAAGGGTTTATTTTGGAAGAGAAAAGATTAATTCCCATGAAAAAAATTTTAAATACAGAAAGATAATTTTATTAATAAATTTTATTTTTGCCCCAACGGGAGCGTTTGGTCCTGCAATGATTATAGAGCGGGTAGGCCCTCGACAAACCCTCTTGGGTCAAAAATGACCCACATGGTAGTTCTAGTGTTAAAAATTAATGAAGCTATAATCTCTTTAAATGATAATGGGGTTAATAAGTTACAACTTAAGCATCGTAAAGTAGAGTCTTCTAATAATCTTTTTATACACTGATAGATTTTTCGTTAGGGTAAATCATAAAAATGAATTATATTTTAGTATGATATCGTTTCAAAATGAGGTAAACAGGGTTTATGTATCAGAAATTAATATAGTGGTTTTCAAGCGGCGAAATTAATATTTTCATTTGAATAAATTGAATATATATTCTACTAACTGTTATAAAACCTACGAGAATTTGAAATTTACTATATCAAAGTTGCGGAGCGAAACAAAGAATATGTGAATCTGAAAACCACTATATGAAAAATCACTCACTCCACCAAAAAGTTTGACCTTCAGAAGTGATGGCTTCGGAATAAGAATTCATAAGTCATTTTCTAACGCGTGCAAATCAAAAGAAAGATAGAGGGAAGAGCTTTGGCACTGAGAAGAGAGGAGGGTTTCAGTGGAAACACATACACAAATATTATTATCATACCTTATTTATGTTCACATATTTAAGTACACAATACTACACTATTTATAATCGCATACGCTTGAAAATAATTTTCAGAATCGCTTTTGGGTTCGAACCCTCTAATTCTACCTATATCTACATAACTAAACGCATTCCTAACGCCTAAAGCCTCTCGGCTATTCTCGCTTGCCATACTTCGAAATAAATGTCGCTTATAAGCCAGTACTGAGTTGGCCAGACTTGGATCGAGTCTACGAAGCTATTCGGATTACGTCGGAAGCACTCGGACGATATTCTGAAACGAATTATACGAAAAACCGAGAATGAATGTTTTGATTTTTGCTGCTCGTCGCAAGGTTTCTGGCAAGTTCATATTCATAATATGAATTTTTCAAATATGGTTTCCAGGTTATAATATTCATTGTTCGACTTATTAGATTTATTTTTAGAAAACTTAGTAATCATAATATCATTTTTTAGTACTCTTTATTTTTCGAATGGAGATTCATAATATTTGGTATTTAAAATACTAATTTTTCTTTTACACGTTTTAAAGACTGTTATGACTATATTGAATTTCGATGCCATAATATGAATAAATGTAATAAAATCTCGGCTTTCCCCATTTTGAAACAAAATTATACTTAACTTTTACTCAATTTTATCATTTACTCTAACGATAAGTCTCTCAGTGTACTTAAGTTAATTTTAATTTTACTTGTATTATTAGACTAGCACGTTTCAAACACCTCCCTGGTTTCGGTAATCAATATATGGATCATATGAGTATATGTGAAAGTCCAGTATCGATTGAATCAAACGAGCAACCGAGATACGATAAACGATCCCCCCCTCAGATGCGTGATATCGATATTGCGATAGAGCGCACAAATATTCAAATACGGAAAATTGACCAAGTCATTATGAATTTTTTTTATCCTGATAAGATTCTGATGTTTAATTAAAATGAAAAATTCAATTAAAAATTTATTTTTTAAATTCACGTTGTTGACTGAAAATAGAGGAAATAGAGGACCGGCTGTGATCCCTGTGAACATTGTAGGATTTTTTCGAAATTTTGATTTTTTTGGAAAATGGCGTCAACTTTAATAGAAAAAAACTGTTTTCGACGGAAAAATCGATCAAGAATCGATCATAAAATCGGTAAATTTAAATTTATCGAAAAAATCCTACGATGTTCACTTCGTTTTTATCTTCTCATCATATGAGAAGGTATTGGTTTTATGTGAAAAATCAATTTTAGAATTTTCATCATATCTTTACGTTTTGAGACCCTCTGAGCCAGAAAAAACGGTTTTTACAAAAGTGTCTGTCTGTCTGTTTGTAGTAGTAATAGTAATATGTGAAATACGAAAAAAACGTAAGTTTGCTAAATTATTCGTGTCAAAAAGATTTACAAATTTTGTCTGACATGGTTTCTGATAAATCGTATATTTTTCATTTTAATTTAAAAAAATACGATTAAAATTTAAAAATTCCATTGATTAAACAAAATATGTGACATACGAAAAAAACGTTAAGATGGAATATTATTTGCCTAAATGAGATCTACAAATTATCAATAGGACACTTTTTGACAAGATGTATATTTTATGTTTTGGTTTCAAAAAACACTATTGAAAATAAAAAATTCCATTTTTGAACCAAAATATGTGAGATACAAAATAAGCGTTAAAATAAAAAATCGTTTTTCATTAGTTCTAAAAATAGTCAGAACTATGAGAAATTCTAGTTTATACTGAAAATATTGAATATGCTATTTTTACATTATAACGTGACATATTTGAAAACATGTCTGCTATGATATTGACCCAAAAATTAAAGAATTTATATTCATTTTTTTTTTGGCATAGGGTCAGTTTCTTCTTATTTTCTTCATTCAAAAATTATCAATGGTAGATAGAATGATAGAAAAAGTGATAAAAAACTTTAGAATAGTTCATAGCAAATTTTACTATAATTTATACTAGAGTTTCATATTATTCTTCTAAAATTTAGTATTTTCATTGACAAAAATTCTCCGAGTGATACGTTTGTCCCCAAATTGAAAAATACTTTATTAAAAATTGATATAGAAAGTTTCTCTGTCTAATTCAGAACATTTTTAACAGAGTGCCAATATTTCTCTATATTTTTATTTTTATCATATATTCGACATTCTGAATACTATGCGCTTTTGATTTTACGAAAGAGAGAGTAATGAAGGAAGGTTAGAAGTTCAGTGCACGCAAGGCGGCCGCAACTCATGAACAAGAAAGTTACGTAGGAGAAAGAATTCGTTCGTCAATTCTAAAAGTACTTACCCTTACAATGTATGCAATCGAAAAGAGGTAGAATACACGAGTAAAATTGAATTATTGATTACTTCTCCCTAGATCACTAAGTCCGAAAGGGTTGACGGCAGTCGTAAAAATATCCCGATCTTGGTCTATTAATTATTCAAGGTCTGTAATCCACCGTTTATGTAATGCCATTCCAGAAAACGTTTCCCTAGAATTGTTAGATTAATGCCTTATACACTCTTCACTTATTAAGTATAATATAGATTGTTCTAAAAATGACATCCTTGGAAATGAAGTCCCTTTTGATTTCATTTGGAAAAATTACTAATGTATAATATTTACGTAATTATAATCCTGTTCGAATATCTTTAAAATTATAAAATCACTCTTTTAGATTCTTTTAAATTTATAGAAGTTGAAAATTTATAATAAATACAAAAAACATGTCAAAATGATTTATACCACACCGTTAGAAATTTCTGTTGGAATTTTCCAAAACGTGCAACTTCAGTTTTATGCAGCTACTATTTCATAAAATTGAAATAAATTTCAAGAAAATTCAGTAACTTATTAATGAATTTTAGAAAAAGCCTTTAAATTTTCAGTTACGAATTTCTGAATACTGCGATACGTGTATTTGAAAATTCTGAAACTTGTTATAGAAAAATGTTTACGTTTTGCAGTCAAAACAGATTTTGTTAAATTCACAAAGATTAGGTTAGTTTGGCCCTAGATTTATTTTATTATACAAATAACAAAATGATTTAACCGAAAGCATTATTTCCCTCGAACAAACAAATTTTATCAGATGAATAAAACTTTAGTTCATCCAACCAAAATATTTTTTTGAATCAACTAAATGTACACTCAGAAAAAAGATTTAATTGACTTGAATAAAATAATTTGTTTGAAAAGTTTTTTTTATTTAAACATAAGATTTATTTTAATTATATAACATTTGTTGAATTCAAAGAAAATACCTTAGTGCCAAATAAATGTTTGTTTGAATCAAATAAATTTTTCTTCAAAACAAATTATTGCATTCGTATGTGCTCAAAGATATAATTTTATTCAATTCAAATAAATCATTTTTTTGAAGCAAAGAAAGTCTTCCGAACAAATCATTTTCTTTGATTCAATCAAATCTTTTATCTGAGTGTAGTCAAAAAAACGATACTGTTTGACAACTAAAACTTTTTACTGGTTGTTGGTAACAGAGGTTTAATGCAGCTTTATGTGACTGAAAATTTTATGAAATAGTATATTGTGTAACTAGGGAAAAAAAGTTTATTTTGCGAGTGTGAAGTTTTTCCCGTGTTGCGCACGATTTTTTTTTCTACTGGAATGTCAAAAAACGGATTTGTTTTCCCCGCAGGGGGTAATAAAATTCACTTTCTGAACCGCTAGTAGAAAAACCCTATTACAGTTTCATAGTTTTCACACGTATTTTTAATAAATATATAGTTGAGTTTTCTAATCTTGTGAGAATTTGTATAGAAAATCCAGTAAGTTTTCCCCAATTTTAAATTGCATTTACTCAAAAGGGTCTTGCGTTACATAAAAGTTTACGTTACCTTCGCAACGTAAAAATTTCGTAGATTTCAGAACATTTCTAACAGTGCAGTGAGAATGACAACTGTCAAAAATAATAAAGTCATAATTCTTGAAAGAATGCTCATTAATAATGTTCTATCATGTCTTGCTTTAAGTGAGAAAACCTACTCTCGAAATCTGAAGTAGTGAAAAGTAAGTCACTAATTCACTTCAGTAAAATTTTCTTACGATTACCAGTCATTTTTTAGTAATTATTAAAGTAAAAAATGTATAACTACTAATAAAAGCAGTAAAAGTGACTAATGATCGATAGAAATTTTAATAAAAATAAATAATCAGAAAATTGAACAAATTTAAATTTAGGGAGTAATTTAAAATATTTTGTGCCAAATTATTTGCTGAGTATAAACTTTAACTTGAATTAGTGAGTGAAAATAGGCGTGTGAAGAGGGTCACGCGAATGATGATCGGTCTACGTGGTCGACCCTAGCGGATTTCGAGGACCTGGAGGGCTCGATATAAACTGTGATTGATATTTAGTCGCGCCACCCAACACTTAAGAGGATTAACGTCCACCCAGGACGAGAATCGTGCAGGACAACCTGTACCTGTTCCCTGATCCTGTTCATTCTCCTGGTGCGTCGACACTGGTCGTTCCAACTACCAAGGGTTCCTCCTATCCAGGACAAACACGCTACAATGCCCTACTCTGATTACAGTTAGTTCAGTCTGCTGGTCTAAACCCCCATAACCCAACGCGGTTACCAGTTACTAACCGTACGATCGGGCGTAACACCTACCTCGGGTTATACGTTCCTTCACACTCCATGGCTCAGTTTCGTCCAATCAAGAATACCCGCCAATGAATACGAGAAACAATTTCTCCACTCAATCTCTTTTCCTACTGCAAATTTTACTTCACCCTTCGAGGTAAACATTTTGTTTGACTAAGATTTCCCTCAATATTACATTTTCTCAAATACATGGTCTTTCTGTTCTTAACTATTCTCTTGATGGTATATATACAATTGCACTCTCTAAATCTGAATCAGTCAAATTTTCACTAATTGAATCAGTGATTTGCCTTTTCACTGATTCATCAGTGCAAAATTATTTTTCACTGACAAATCAGTTAATTTTCACTAATTGAATCAGTGAAAAAAGTATTTTTCACTGTTAAATCAGTTGATTTCCACTGAAGTAATCAGTGAAATTTGACTGATTTACAGTAACCTCTTCTTAGCTATTTGAATCAGTCAAATTTCACTGATAATCAGTAGATTTTGACTGATTCAAATTTAGAGAGCACGGAGAAAAAAATTGTTGTATTAATCAACCAGATTGTTAATATAGAACTGACAAAACTTTTTTGTTTGCCCAAAAATTTTCAGTTTTCCCAACAAACCTATTTGTTGTAACAACAATAGTACACGGAGAAAAATAGTTAAAGTAATTTTACTCAACTTCCGATCAAATTTGGGACATAAGGACAAGTTAGAAGTTATTTAGTATCATCACTGTATTTATTTGTGATATATTAAATGTTCGAAAATGAATCAAAGTTGAGTAAAATTCAGAAGTGTAGGGTGAAGTATGAAAGCGTGCATTAAAATTTTTTAAATATATATATTATTACTCGTAGTATAACTATAAAAATCCAATCTTTTATTAAATCACAAAAATAGTAGAGCTTTCCGTTCATTCTACTCTACGCTTCAATCGAGAGTTGAGTAAACCGTGAATCGCAAGATTTATTCCAACAGCTACATCTATTCACGCAGGAACGAATGAAAGTAATCTGCGCCTTGGGCACACAGGAAAAAATTTTAATTTCAAAAACGTAAATTCTTAAAATTAAATTGATCTTATGAAAATTTAAACAAAAAAAAATCGATAAGTGTATTACATAAAATATGAAATATCACATAAATTACTCAGGCAGAATAATAATTTGGAATTCGCAAATGTAAAATCCATATTTTGAAAATATAAAACACAGAAAATAAAAGAACTTTCTTTTAAATGTTTTTATACAAGATACTTCTTAATAATAATGCAATTTTTTAATGTACATTTGAAAACTTAGTTTCACTAAACTTCATCCGTTGTTATAATAAAAATGTATACTAAATGTAATTTAATAATTATATTATATATATCAATAATCATAGTTATAATAATTGTGTAATTATATTAATTTTTAAAAATATTTTATTAATCATTTATGAAAAAAGTTGATTTATTTTTACTTGAGTAAGGCTAAAAAATTTTATTGACGGCACTTACTCTCACAAGCTCTGAATAACTCATGCAGTCACTATATAAGAAAGTTCCATATTTTATATCTCAGCATTGTAAGCGAGCGTGTGCGTGATTCGACGAAAGCGTATCGTACTATATATAAGTGTTGTTATTAGGTTTATATATGTAAGGTTATATGTTTAAGTGTATTTGTAATTTGAAATATGATTGGCTGTAACTGTGGAGCGGGTTGAAACAGCAACTTTCAACCCTAGGGTTGAAAATCGTAGTTTCAACCCGCTCTACAGGTACCGAAAATCGGATTTTCAAAGGAGGCACTATGAAAAAGAGTTTGTTATTGCTTTTTGCTTGACAAAACTTTTTGTACGGAGAACTAAAATTTTGTTGAGACGGCAAAAAAAAGTTTGTCAGTTCTAAATTTTTCTCCGTGTGCCAACAATTATTGTAATAAATTATCCCAAAATGAAATCCTTTGTAAAGTCATAAGAAATTAATTCCATTTCACTACGATCAATAACTTTTCAAGTTAACATTTGTTTAGAAAATATAATTTTGGCTCTGATTGACTGACTCAGGTTTAACCCTCCGAATACCGGGTAGGGTCCCTGACAACTCCATGCTCTTGTCTTTCTAATGTAAAATGGTGTCAAATTTTTCACCCGGTATTCGGAAGGTTAAAAATCTTGAGATATTTTTCTTGATATGAACTTTAAAAAACATTCTGTTTCTGTTAAATCAACAAAAGCAAATGTTCAGTTTAGTATTGAAACCAAAATAAACAAATAATTTTTCTAAATACTTTTACAATTTTTAGGTTTTTTACTAATTAAAAAATCCGATTTTAACGAAGCTTAAGATCATATTTATAAATTTGAAAACATTTTAGAATTTGAGGGTTTATTATATTTTTCATTATATTTATCAGTCACGGTAAGTAACTAGTTATATTAAACTAGTTACTTTAACTTTTTATATTTTTTTGGTAACGGTAGTGGTAATTAGTTCTTGTGAACAAGTAACGAATTGGTAACTAGTTACGTTTGTTTTCAGTAGCGATAACTACAAAAATCGCTACTTTTTTCGCTGCTTTTAAGATAATGTGCAATCATTTTTTTATCACGACACTACTTAATTTAGTTTATTGCTTTTGCAATGATTTTTCATTTTCAATATTCAAAAAGTGACAGCACTTTCAACGACCAATCGCCAAAACCTATACAGTAAGATAGATTATTATATTTTGTTTTAAAAATTAAAATTATAATATAGATAACAATGAGCGTTTATCATATTTCTTAGTAAATATGTGTCATGATTATAAAAGTAACTACCCGTGCAGAAATCGCCCAGGTCGCGCGTTAAAATACGTTCCACACGTGATACAAACAATTTTGTTTGTTCGCTGTATATCGATAGTTAGCCTTGTCGGTGTCATTTTGCGCGCGGAAAGTTGATTTTCTCGCATTAGTGCGGTAAAATTTCAAGTTAGCTTTAATTTTCAACATACTAGAAATTTTACCGCAATGGTTCGGGAAAATCAACTTTCCGCATGCAAAACAACACCGACAAGACTAACTTTCGGTGTACGGCGGAAAAAAAATTACATTTTGAATCGGTAAGAGACAAATTACTTTTTACATTCTCATTATGGATGAGAAGGTATTGGTTTTGTGTGAAAAATGACTTTCGAAATTTTCATCAAATCTTTACGTTTTGAGACCCCCTGAGTCAGAAAAAATAGTTTTTACGAAAGTGTCTGTCTGTAGTAGGTCGTGTGTGGCATAACTCTCGATAGAATTATTAGATTGAATTGAGCTTTGGTACACTTTATCGGAGCCGAAAAAGTAAGGACAAGTTCGTTAACCAGCCACATCCAATCAAAATTGAGGGATTGAGCACTACTTTTGTGTTTTTGAAAATAATTTTTTGAAAAAATCAAAAATTTCAATACTGGTTTTACATAGTGCTCATAAATCTCTAAAAATTATCCTGATAACATTTTTTGATTAAATCAAAATTAGAAATATTACAGCATATTCAAATTCGAAAAAAGTCAATATCAAAATTCCATTTTCCAGTTAAATTATACGAGATACGAAAAAACGTTATGACACAATATTATTGAATAAATAAAGACCTACAAATTTGAATTGTAACATTTTTTCATAATATGCATATTTTTCTTTTTAATTAAAAAAAAAAACTATTGAAAATCCAAAATTCAATTTTTTAACAATAATATGTAAAATAAGAAAAAAACGTAAGAATACAAAGTTGTTAGTTTCAAAAAGATCTACAAGTTTTGTCTCACACAGTTTCTGATAAAACATATATTTTTCGTTTCAATTCCAAAAAATACGATTAAAATTCAAAAATTCCATTTTTTAGACAAAATATGTTAGATTCAAAAAAAAATTTGAGATGAAAATTGTTTGGCTAAATAAGGTCTACACATTCTTATCGAGAAATTTCTCGACAGGATGTATATTTTAATTTTTTTATTTTTAATATTGAAAAAATTCGATTTTTTTCACCAAAATATGTGAGATACGAAATAAGCGTTGTTCTGCAAAATCATTTCCTTAAATAAAGTCTACGATTGTTTTTCCTTTTTAAAAGATTTGGAAGAAAATAAATTTATCAATAATCATGTAATTTATCAAAAAGTTACAAAAATGCATACAGAAAATCGAGCGCGAAGCGCGAGTGTCATGATGAGAATGTGTTCCTTAAGGCCGATAGAGCCTTAAGTAAATTGAATTTCCTGTTTCACTTAATCTGAAAAAGAAACTTAGTGAATTTGAGAAAATGACTAATTTACATCATCTTTAATATCATTAAATTGGTTTGAGCTTCAGTATTAAATTATAAGAAATAAACTTAAACGTATGCGAAGAGCACAAGACCGAGCGCGAAGCGCGCAATGAGAATGTGCCCGCGAAGTGGGCAGATTTTTTTGTGTTGCAACGATAACGGTAACTAGTTCTTCTTAAAAATTAACTTACCTATGAATGGTATTTGTTATTTGTTATATATATTTTTATTTTTACTAGTATTTTTAAATTAATTAAAGAGAATATGCTGTTACAAATTCTGAAACTTGCAACAGAAAATTTTTTACGTTTTTGGTAATTGAAGTTTTATACAGTTACATATAACTGAAAATTCTGTTATAGTTTTACAATTTTGACATAAATTTCATGAAAATTTAGTTAAGTTTCGTAATTTAAACAATAATTTTAGTCAAATTTAAAAAATTTTAAAACACATTCAACTAAAAGTAATCGTAAATTCATATATTATTTTTAATTTCTTTTGTGACACAAAAATTAGTTTAAAATTCAGAAAATTTATAACAATCTAAACATATAAATACTGGTAAAATACCAAAATTGTAGCTTACATTATAACGTGAAAGTGTAAAGAAATCTACTTACTCTCTAAATCTGAATCATTCAAATTTTCACTGATTGAATCAGTGATTTTCCTTTTCACTGATTCATCAGTGAAAAAATATTTTTCACTGTCAAATCAGTCAATTCCACTGATTATTTCAGTGAAAATTGACTGATTTACAGTAACCTCTTTTTGGCTATTTGAATCAGTCAAATTTCACTGATAATCAGTAGATTTTGACTGATTTAAATTTAGAGAGTATTTTACATTATAGTTAAGAAAGTTTTAAAAAAGGCAATTAATTTAGATTAATATAGGGACTTCTATCCTTCTTGCTCTGTCCTGGATAATATATGACCTCACATGTTTCTGGTTCGATGCGTATCACAATACTGGGCAACCCGTTCTATCAACCAACTAGATGCTCGTCAACCATCCTATGTGAACGTGTGTTAGATAATAATGAGTGATTAGGTAATTAGTTGTCCAATATTCACCTCCCTCTATCCTCTGCCCTCTCTTGATGTAGCAACCCTCACCTCATCCCTCTATTCCTTCCCTTCCTGCTTTCCACTTTCTCTCCGTCTCTATGTTCCTCCACCGGAATTCTGCCTCTCCTCGCTGCACTTCATATCCAAAGTGGCTCCTCCACTTCACGTATAATTTACCTCACAAAAATTGGAGAGCTGGCTGGAATAACGTTGTTACTAGTATTTATGCACATTCGTCTACATCGGAGAAAAAAAACTGCACTTTTCCGGCATCCTTCAAGTCCTTTTTTTGATACGTTAGAATAATTACAAAAAATAACATTTTCTTTTCTTCAGAAACAAGATCGTAATGTACCAAATTTTAAATGATGGATATTCTATTACATGAACAAATTTTACCATGACACCGAGCGGAGCCCTAGAGGATATCACTTAGTTCGGAATAAAACACTGCGCCTGATCTGAGGAGAATGGATATATGTAACGCCCCATACCGGATTTTCAATCTCCCAGATCAGGCGCGGAGTTTTATTTCAAACCAGGATTAGATCGGAGAATTTCTGCGCGGGATAAGTATTATTATTTTATAATAATTTAAAATATTTCTATGGAAAAAGAGACGCTTTTAACTGTGCCGGGATTCGAGCCCGGTTCTTTCGATTGCCGGTCGACTGCTCTAACCAACTAAGCTACACAGGCGTCCGGCGTACCTTTCTCCACAGGAAGACCTCGTTATTTTGCGTTTCGGCATTTTAATAATTTTACAATTTTGAAGGTAGAGTTGAAATGTCACTGTCTACTTTATCAGGATAACAAGTCTCGGTATCAGATAGAATAGTTTCCTGACAGGTGTCCTCGCAGACAATTTCAACTCTTAAATCATGTGAAGCACTTAATTATTTTCAAATAATTAAAAATATTTCTGTGGAAAAAAAAACGCTTCAACTGTTTCGGAATACAAACCCCGAACGAGGTCTTCCTGTGGAGAAAGGAATGTTGGACGTCTGTGTAGCTCAGTTGGTTAGAGCAGTCGACTGGCAAGCAAGAGACTCGAGCTCGAATCCCGGCACAGTCGAAAGTGTCTCTTTTTCCACAAAACGATTTTAAATTATTTTAAAATTATTATTTGCTTTCCATGATTTGAGAGTTGAAATTGTCTGCAAGGACATCTGTCGGGAAAATATCCTATCTGATGCCGAGACTCGTGTCCTGATAAAGAAGACAGTGATATTTTTGTCATTGAATTTCTGCACATGCATTATAACAATTAAAGTATGTTATCAACTAGCAATAATTTTGAAGTGGCGATATTTCGTTCCTTTTAAGACTTTTTTCAATCGTCTGAATTTCACACTGGACCATTTCTTTTCTGTTGCAGTTCCATTGGACCCCAAAATCGATTCTACTTAACACTCTTGTTTTTCATTGAAGAATTTGTTGCATTAAAAAAAAAATTGTATTTAGCTATAATTTTGTTAAATCGATCCACGATTTCAGCTGATTCAACTAAATTTAGTTAAAATTGACCAAATGTCTTGTTTCCTTTAACAAAATGGATTAATCAGATCACGTTTTCTTTTCCTAGGTACACAAAAGAAATATATCAGGACCGACCATATTTTATGTTCTTATCACGTATGAGAAAGTACACTACAGACTCATAATAGGGGAACTAGGTTTAGGAACTTTCAAGAATTAGTTTGATGATGGCGCAGTGCGAGGGGTCGAAAGAGTGGCGACGTAAACAACTTGAAGTCGTTGAATTTCGTAAGAAAAAAAAGTGGAAGAGCCACTTTGTCGTGTTTGATTAAACTATCACCCATGATTAGAATAGTTCTTACGGCCCCGATTGTAACGATCTGAGGATTATCTAAGTTTAAGGAGGCAACACCCGAAATGGTCCCTATAACGAGTCTCCAGTGTAATACTTTTTTTCTTTCAAATGTGAATTTTAATTTTAAGATGCCAACTCTCTATATCTGAATCAGTGAAATTCCGCTGATTAACCAGCTATAAGTATACCACTGATTACGATTTTTTTTTTAATTTAAATTTTCACTATGTTCCCGACACTTAGGCAACTTCTAACTTATCAAAAACGTGTTCTCGAGACTTTTACTTTTAAAATATGCCTGGAAATATTTTGTTTCTCTTTGTTCTCTTATTCAAAACGGCGTCTAGACGTTTGATATTTTTTGAAATTGAGAATATTGACCCTATTTCGGATTTTCCAGGTTACTTCTTAGTGTAATCATACACATAAGTTATTACGAGTTTTGTCTCACCTATTGCGATTGGCGGAAGCAATATTAGCCCATAAAATTAAAATTCAAGATGGCGGCTGCCATGAAGCTAGTAGAAATACGTATATTTCGAGTTTTATTACAAACCAGGATGGTGTAAAATTTGCCAATTAGCAATCTCATAGGTTTTAGTCATCACTAAATTCGAGTCTTAGGTGAGTTTTTCGAAATTTAAAATGGCTGATCCAATATGGCGGACCCGTTATGTAAAATTTGATATTCCTGAAATAAAAAAAATACTGCCGTATTCTACGCAAAATTTACAATCAAAATTACTCTTGATGTTTTTTTTATTACAAGAGTTATTTTCGAGAAAAAAAATAGCGCTTTTTTGGGTATTTTTGGGAAAATAAAGGGTTTAGCGTCATTTTTTGAAAATTCTGACTGTGCCATTCGAAAGAGCGACACCAAAAACGATAGGATATGGAGTTTCCGATCCTTTTTCATTTTTTTTCTATAAATGGTACGACATTGTAGTCAACGTGAAAATTCTGCACATCTGGGCGTTAAAGGGTTAATCGAGGAAGCCAAATCGGTAATGAAAGACACGGCCCCGACCGAGGCCAGTTCTGTCAGCCCAGGAACATTGTATGATCTCGTCCGGGCCCGATAAACTAAGTGTTTGATATTAAACGATCTGGACCATCTTATGGCGATTCCTGCTTTAAAAATGTATCTTTATCAGAAGAAAATTGTATTTAAACAATACTTTTGAAATTTTGTATCCCATTCTGAACAACCTTACACTCTCAAGTGCAGATGTGAATTGAAAATATGACTTACATAGAAATCGCCAGTTCTGGATAACATAGATTGAATTACTATTAAGTTAAGAATTTTTTAAAGAAAACAAAAACGCTATTAAGAAGATCAAAATCGTGGGTAGTAAAGTTAATACACGAAAGCGGTGCAGCGAATTCAATTCGCGTAAGTTAACGCGTGACGAAATCGTTCCGTCTTTTACACGACGAGTAGGTCATAACTATTTAAATGTTCACGGCTGGATAAATTATTGTATTAGTCACGCTAGGTTTATACTAATATATAACGTCGTTGTGCCGTGCCGGAACTTTAATCTGCCGGCTTTTGGTCATTTGTATATCTACATATACTCCGACTCCTGATCCCATTTTTCCCTGAAAGATTTCTTCGCAAAGTTGAATAACGGAAGACGTTCGTATTATTCTAGACATAAGCGACAAAAACATGTGGAAAACTAATAACATAATTCGTAAATTTTGTTAACTATCTAGCTTTCCCAACAAAAGGATTGAGTGCAAAAGAAATATTTTAATTTTAATCTGAAATTGAATTAGTGGTAAGAAAATAACTCACATGTATGTTAGTTTTCTTCGCCCTCCGCCGACCACTCGCTTCCTGAAACGTAAACATTGGCTGCAGCGTGTAGGTTTCTCCACAAAAAGTCCATCGACGACTTCTGCAAACAGAAGGAAACAAACATGAAATAATAAATTAAATTTTTATTTTTATCCATTTTGTTTCATAGAAAAATCTCCAACTGATTGATGTTTTATTTTCTTTGCAAAAATTGCATTAATAAACAATACATGATAAGCTAGAGGCAAATATGAAAAACATTTATTTTATATTCATATTCGATTCCAAACTTGTTTGTTTTCTTGAAATCTATTTTCGAACTTAAAATCATATAAGAAAAGTGGAGGCAATTCTGAAACTTGTACTCACTACAATTTTAATGAATCGGTCTATTGAACTTCGCTTTTTTATTACATTTTTAAATATAGAAAAGTATTCTTAAATTACAGGCATCGTATTTATATTAATTATGAGATTTGTACATGGAAAAAAAATTGATTTTGCGAGTGTGAAGTTTGATGCCTGAGCAAAACGAGGGTAACAACCGATAAGCACACGACTTTTTTTCCAGGGGGTCAAAAAATCCACTTTGTGACCCGCCAGTAGAAAAATTGACTTGTTTGTTCCACAGGAAGCAATAAAATGCACTTTATGACCCGTTAGTAGGAAAAATCTGTTGTATTCACTGAGTCCATAAGGTAATATAGTGCCAGCTTAAATTTTTTGTAGACTTAACAGATATTTCAGTAGAATCTAACGCTATTTTTGTAAACATAAGAAAAATGTCGATAAATTTTACAGAAATATATAGAATTACAATTTTGAAGAAAAATTCTCATTCTGTAAACTTAACAGTCATTTCTGTAATATTTGTTGTCAAATTTGTTATGTTTACATAAAAGCAGAGAAATGTACTGAAATATCTGTTAAATTTATAGAAATTTTATGCTGTCACTATCTGAACATACGAACTCAGTAAGTGCAACAAATTTTTTTTCTACGTGTAATTTTATTTCAATCCAAAAATTATTTTTTTCATTTTTAAGGTAGTTGTGCCAAAAATCAGGTCTCTGGAAAAAAAGGTTTTCTATGGCTTGAAGACTTGAAGTGGTATTATCAGTCGTGTCTTATGAAAAAAGAAGCATAATTTTTTATGAAAAAATTTAAATCTTACGGAAGGTAATACTTTTAATAATGTGTTCTCTACAACTTTACTATTTCCAATTTCAAAATCAAAGTTTTCAGTAGTTGAAATCATTAAAAGAATTTTCAAAAAGAAACACTTTTGTGAAAGAATGACTATATTTGAAGATTTTTTACTTATTTTGAAAATTGGAAATAGTGAAGTTGTAGAGAATATTTTTCCCGTAAAAATAAACTATGATTTATAGAAATACAATTACTTTTAAAAAATTGATAAGAAGCGATTGTAAGAAAAATTTCTATTACAAAGAAACATGATTAAAAGTATTATTTTTCGTGAGTTTTAAATTTATTTCATGAAAAATAATGTTTTTTCTTTTATAAGACAGGACTTGAAAACTGTAGAGAGAGTGCATTAATAGTTTTTCTAAAAAATATGTTTTTTCATTTTTAACAGGAAGGAAAATGTTATGTTAATGTAAAACAAAAAATACATGTCTTTCCAAAAAATTTTTAAATGACAATGCTTAGATCTATTTTACGCAAACAATTTCGCTTCTTATTTTTTTCGTATCTTGCATATTTTGATGATAAAATAAATTTTTATTTTTTTTCAATCAAAAGGTGGTATACTATACACAGAGGGAAATCTACATAGCAATTGCAACTAATACTAATAATACTAATAATTTTAGTAGAGACTACTAAAAATTTGATTAGTTTAACTAAGATGGTGCGGTTAATTTATATATATAAGAAATTGGCTATTTTAGCCATACTATCTTAGTTAAACTAATCAAATTTTCAGTACCTTTTACTAAAAGCAATGAATTATAAATTAAGTAGAATTGATTAGGTTTATATATTGATCTATATTGTGTATTGCTATTGTACACTGTTAAACATATTTGTGATTTTAAAATGCTTTAATAGAATTTTAATACCAAAATGTAATGTAAAACTGCGGTCAAAGTAATTTAAAGCAAAATCACAATGCTTTTAAAATGCTTTAATAGAATTTTATTACCAAAATGTGATGTAAAACTACGGTCAAAGTAATTTAAAGCAAAATCACAGTAGGGTAATTGTGTACAAATTAGACTCTTTAGCATCAAACCACTGAATATTTTCTGATGTTCTGTAATTTATAGAAAATGAAAATGATAAGTGGTACTTTGACATTTATTCTACAATATCTAAAAATTAAAAATGATGTACGGAAAATTTAAATAGTATATTTGAATACTTTCTTTGTTATTGGAGGATTTTTATTTTATAAATTTCACGAAATAATGTGAAATATGAATTAAAATAGTTTTGGGTTATATTAAGGTTAAAGGTAAAATAAAATGTTTATTCTTGCCAAAATAAAAAATTGAAAAGATAGTTTTACAAAATGAATTTTTTTGCATTAAATAATTAAAAATTCGAATTTTCTTGAAATAGATATCATAGCCTCAAATTTGATTTCATCTGGTATGGCATCTTTGATCATCATAGTATTTATTTACTTCACGGAGAAAAATGTATTATAAAATTTAAAACCTAGATCCAGTGCCTAAATGGAATATTTAATAATGACATCAAGTGTTTTATTTTTCTTAAGATTGTAATTTATTATTTACAAGAATCTACTTTAAAATAATTTAAAGATATATGGAACAATATAAATTATTTGATAAAAATAGTACTTAATCTCATAAAAATAAATATAAACATACTTACAAATTTTGCTTTCTGACATTTGGTAGATTCAGCGAGAATAATTCTCCCGGAAGTATGCAGATGACGCGAAATTACTCTTGTTTGACCGTTTTATACACATAAGATTGTGAGATAATTTTAAATTATTATCAAGCTAAAGTGTAAGTTTAAAGTTTCAACTATGCTATACCAATAATAATGGCAAAATTAACACAATGTAAAGAATTTGATAACTTACTTCAATTTTGAAGTAACATTTTATAATGAAGTAGGTAAAAATTGAGGGTTGCTCCTTCTCCCCCCGAAGATCGGCTTCCCAAGAAAGGGAAGGGCGGCATATCGCCGTCCTATGCTGCGGCCACCAGAGGCCAGACCCCGAAAAAGGATGGGGAATGGCAGCTGGTGGAGAAGAAGAAGAAAAAAAAAAAAAGAAGAAGAAAGAGGTTCCTGTGCCCTCTGCGCAGGAACACAAAAAAAAGGGAAAGTTGCCGAGGCGCTCCCCGGCCGCGAGGTCGGGCGACGCCATCAAGGTGTCGGCGAAGGACGGCCAGTCCTACGCCGACATCTTGAGGGAAATGAAGGCGAAGGTCGACCCCCAGAAGGCAGGACTTGAGGTCCTGTCTATCCGGAGGACCAGGAAGGAAGAAGTCCTTTTGGTCCTCAAAAAGGGGGGAGACGTTTCGGCCTTCCGAAAGGAGCTCGACCTGGCGGTCGGGGAAAGGGCGCAAATTTCAGCCCTGGTCTCGACGAGGTCCCTCGAAATTAGGGACCTCGACGAGACCGTTGAAAAAGAAGAGGTTGTGTCTGCCCTCTGCTTGGCATTGGGCAGACCAGCTTTTGAGGGGTCCTGCAGGCTCTTCACCCGCTTTGGTGGGGTGAAGACTGCAGTGATCCGGCTAGCTGAGGCAGACGCCGCGCGTCTGCATCAGCTAGGTAAGTTGAGGATCGGGTGGGTAGAGTGCCGCATTCGCGAGCACCTGGAAGTCGCCCGCTGCTTCAGGTGCCTTGGGTACGGCCACGGGTCCCGGGGCTGCAGCAACCCCGACAGGAAAAACGCCTGTTGGAGATGCGGCGCCACGGGACACTTGGCCGGGACCTGTAAGGCGCCACCAAGGTGCCTATCATGCGCAGACAGGGGCGACAAAGATGTCGCCCATGTGTCGGGGAGCGGCTCCTGCCCGGTCTTCCGGGAAGAGCTTCGGAGGTTGAGAGGCAGGAATTGAAGTTCCTGCAGCTCAACCTCGGAAGGGGGAAGGATGCCCAGGACCTCCTGATGCAGACTGCCAGGGAGAGGGGGGCTGATGTGCTGCTCATTAGTGAGCAGTACAAGTGGTCCGATAACTCTGCTTGGTATCAGGATGCATCAAGGAGGGCCGGCATCCTTGTTTGTAACCCTGATTTGGGCGTCGGGGACTTCCTGGAGACCGACGCGGGGTTCGTCTGGGTGGAGGTGGCGGGTGTGCGTGTGTACAGCTGCTACTTCTCCCCCGGCGATCCCTTCGATGTCTTTGAGACCCAGATCCTCCTCCTTGAGGAAAGCCTCCGTGAGGCCATCGGGCGATCCCTCATAGGGGGGACTTCAACAGTAAGTCGCCCGAGTGGGGTGAAGCCCGCCTAGATAGGAGGGGAATCTTGGTTGGCGAGATGGTCGCTAGGAACGAACTGATCGTCTTGAATCAGGGCGGGGAATTTACGTTCAGACGAGGAGCGGGGGGTCAATAATTGATCTCACAATTGCCGCACCTCGCCTCGCTTCAAGGATAAGCGACTGGTCGGTCCTCGAGGTAATAACCTTGAGTGACCACCGGTGCATCGAATTCACACTAGAACAACGGTGTCAGGCGGTGGATAAGGGTAGGGGCGGCGAAGGAAGGAGCCCCTCCTGGAACACGAGACGACTCAGCAGGGAAAGACTTCGCAAACACCTCGAAAAAACCAGGCTCATCGATGAGCTTGGTTGGGTCTGCCCTGCTGGGTCGTTTGAAGCTGCTGTGCGCTCGGTGAGGCAGAAGGTGGTCGCGGCTTGCGACTACTCGATGCCTCGCCGTGAGCGCAGGCAAGCCAAGGGTTCAATGTACTGGTGGAACGACCAGTTGGCAGCCCTACGTCGAGAATGCCTCGCAGCGCGGCGAAAATTCACCCGTTCAAAGGGGGATGCTACGCTGCACGAGGCATGGAAAAGGGCAAAAACAGCTTTGAGGCGAGGCATAAAGAAAAGCCGACTTCAATGCTGGAAAGACTTGATCGGTGAGGTCGAGAAGGACCCATGGGGTCTCGCCTTCAAAATAGTCACCAAGAGATTGGTGGCTAGAAGAAAGACCCCGGGCCTGGATAATCCCGATCGAGTCCAGTACATTGTGTGTAGCTTGTTTCCACACGTGGAGCCGTTCCAAAGACAGGACCGAAGTTCCTGCGTGGTACTTCGCGAAGAACTGTTCACTCTCGAAGAACTAAAGAGAGCGGGTGGAAGGCTTAAGGCAAATACAGCGCCGGGTATCAACGGGGTGCCGAACGAGATCCTCAAAGAGGTGATCGGGGCGTACCCAGAGATCCTCCTAGAAGCCTTTAACTCCTGTCTTCGGGAGGGGAGGTTCTTCGCAGATTGGAAGAAGCAGAGGTTGGTCCTGCTGAGGAAGGGCAACAAACCTCTAGGGGTTGCCTCGTCGTATAGACCAATATGCCTATTGGATACAATGGGGAAGCTTCTGGAGGAGTTGATTCTACAACGGCTTCAGGCTCTCTTGGTCGGGGAGAACGGGCTCTCGGAAAACCAGTTCGGATTCAGGAAAGGCAGGTCCACTGTGGACGCCATCCAAGCTGTGGTTAACATCGCCACAAATGCAAGAAAAGGAACTGGTAAGCGTAAGGGATTCTGTGCGTTGATTAGCATTGACATACGCAATGCGTTCAATACCGCGAGATGGAACATCTGCATCGAGGCGATGGTGCGGAAGAAGGTTCCAGACTACCTGTTGCGAATGATAAATGACTATCTGAGCGACAGGTGGGTGATATATGAGGGCGACAAATGGTCTCTCAAGGAGGAGATGACATGTGGCGCCCCTCAAGGGTCGCGGGTGGGTCCACTCGTTTGGAACGTCATGTACGACGATTTCCTGCGCATGGACCTGCCTGCTGGAACGAGCATCGTCGGCTTCGCGGATGACGCACTTGTCGTGTGCGCCGCTGACGACGTCGGAATCCTAGAGCTGAGGATCAATGAAAGTCTGTGGCGAGCGAAGCGCTGGTTGGATGGCAGAGGTCTTAAAATGGCCCCTGAGAAAACCGAGGCTTTGCTCGTTACGGACAGGAGATCCTTCGAATACCCGAGGATCGTTCTCGGAGAGCATGAAGTCGAGTGGAAAACAAGCATTAAGTACCTGGGGGTGCAGCTGGATCGTAGGCTTAGCTTTGGCGAACACCTAAAGATCGCAGCCACCAAAGCCATCCAATGTGGAGCAAACTTGGCCCGGCTTATGCCAAACATTGGTGGACCCAGGGAAGCGAAAAGAAGATTGGTGGCGAGCGTGGTCCATTCGAAGCTGCTTTATGCAGCTCCGGTCTGGGCCAATGCCTTGCAAAACCATGCTATTCAGAAGAAGCTGTTCTCGGCGCAGAGACTTGTCGCGCTGAGAATAGTTTCGGCATATAGAACTATCTCGACGAGCGCTGTGCTGGTCCTGGCGAGCGTCCCGCCAATAGATTTATTGGCGGAGGAAAGGCAGGAAACCTTTCAGCTTCGCAAGGAGCTTACCTGCGCCGACCTGCAGGAAATCGCTCGCGCGAAGGAGGCCATCCGCAAGGATGGAAGGCGCAGACTCGTCGAGAAATGGCAGATGAGATGGCATGGTGAGCAGACAGGGAGATGGACCTACCGCCTGATCCCGGAGCTCGCAACCAGGCTGAACAGAAAGCACGGGGAAGTCGGCTTTTACTTGGCACAAGCGATCTCGGGCCATGGCTGTTTTAACGCGTACCTGAGGCGCTTTAAGAAGAGAGACGAGGAGACGTGTTGCTACTGCGATTCCCCGTTGGATAACGCAGAGCACGCACTCTCCGTCTGCGCAAAATGGGGTGTGGCTAGGGGGGTCCTCGGTCAGGCGGTGGGTTCCGAACTTACTTCTGACACGATGGTCCCCCTCATGCTCCAGTCTGAGCGGTTCTGGACGCTCATCGAGTCATTCGTCACACTTGTGATGAAGACGAGAGAACTTGATGGGCGTCGGGAGCGAAACAACGGGGAGGGCCAGTAGAAATCGCATCGGGGCCTGCACCCGCGGTCCTGCGTCTCGGGTAGACTTGACTGTCCGCGTCGTTCGGGGGAGGAATCAGTTTGTTTCTCCCCTGGGTGGCGCGGCTGGTCGGTTATCCTAGTGGGCGTGTGGCCGCGGGTGGAAGTTCCGAGTGAACGGATGACGGAAGAGTCGTACGCGACTTTAATGGAACCAACCACCCGTGAAGTTCAAAGCCGAAAGCAGCCGAAAGGCGGTTCCGCGGGTAGTGTATTGGTTCGAGAGAGGGGGTTTCATGGTTTTAACAGGTATGCCTAGACCCGTCCTAGGAGAGTCCTGTACAACGTCTATAAAAGATTTTGCCATTTTTCCTCCTCACCAAAAAAAAAAAAAAAAAAAAAAAAAAGTAGGTAAAAATTATAATTTCTATTTATTTTGTCAATTTACATATTCAATACTTCAAAAGAATTGCTATCGGTGTTCAGCAGGTTTAACAATAATTCTGTATTGAAACCTAATTAATTATTAACGATTAGCCGTTTTATCGAACTGTTCAGACACAGTTCTCCTACCCGTAAAGTAATTTTTCGAAATTACAATACAACTGTTGCGAATTTGCTGTGAAGCGGCGCCACCATCAGTTGTGAAATTACAATACATAATGTGTTCTAAAATTACAATACGTTTTGGTAATAAACTTTCATTAAAGTATTGTACAAATTTCAAAAGAAATTTTTCACAGTGTTATTACATATATCTTTTGTTATGTTGACGTTAAACGTTGTTTTTTTAGTCTGAAAATGTAAAGCTGGACACGCTGTAAAATATGGAATTGTCACCAACGATAGATATGAATCTAATAACTGCCTTTTATGACAGTCGTGAGAGTCGGAATGACTGGAGGTGGGAATAAAAACACCCATAACCGAGAAAACCTTCTGCCGAGATATTTTAAAAGTATTAAGGTGGAAAAGCTCTGCGCTGCTGCTAGCTAATATAATAGACTAGTAGATAAAGTACAAGGAAATAAGAGTGATTTATCGAACATCCCCTTGCAGAAATTTTTCCGTGGCTTTGATCGGGGCCCGATAGGGCATTTCTTAGTTTAGAATGGAACGCCGCGCCTGATCTGGGCCATATCTGGGAAACAGATAATTGCAACGCCCTTTACAGGATTCTTAATTTACCAGACCTGGCCCAGATCGGTTGCGGCGTTTTATTCCAGATCAAGGCCAGATGGGAAAATTTCTGCAAGGGCCCGGTCGTTCTCTAGTGACAGATCGACACTCTCTTGGGATTTCTAACTCAGGAAGAATTTACAATAAAAAGATTCTGAGGGTAGTTCGCTTATCGTGCTCCAATGAAAGGAGCTGAAAATGACGGAAGAGTAATCGACGAATTAAAAACGGAGAAAGCAAAGTGTACACTTCGTTACGATCAAAGAGTCTCAGTCCTTTGAGATAAGAAATAAAATGTTAATGAAAAAGGAGTCTGAATTATTCTCGATTATAATTTAAATCGGGGCATGCGGAAAATGTAATTGAAGTCATACCAGACTCGCTTGAATTAAATTAATTCTTTGCGACACTCTTCTCTTTTAACAAATTTTATTTCACTTTAACCTTCTTTCATTTTAATTTCAAATTCAGAGCAGATAGTAATTAATTTTGAAGGAAGATTCTAACCCAGGTTATATTTGAATTAAATATTTGCTTCAATTATCTAGAAGTATTTCTGAGCTTCTGCACAAACTAAAGTGAAATAGCGATTCCAAATTAACTAAATCTCAATTCAATTCTTTGAAGATTTTTGCCCTTATCAACATTTTCTTGTAATGTTTTTGATAATTCTAAGATTTTCACGTACTTACGTGTGTGGACACCATGCTATTCAACAATAAATTCTAGCGTTTTATTTAATTGACACATTGAGAAAACAGTTTCTTTGAATTGAAGAAAGTTTTGTTGATTCAAAAAAATTTTCTTTGATTCAAAGAAATAGATTTGTTTACATTTAAGAAATTTTTTTTGAATCAACAAAACTTTCTTTGATTCAAAGAAAATTTTTCTTTGACCGTAAATCAAAAAAAATGTTTCTTTAATTCAAAGAAATTGTTTTCTGGGTGCATATTTTAGAAATAGAATATTTCCAAAAAGAAACATCGGTTAAAGTAGTTCATCTACAAAAATTAGACCTCAGGCAAAAATAGATAATTTTGCTTCTTACCAAATTTTAATAAATTATGCGATTCTAATAAATCAAGATTCATTTTTTCAGGAAAAAGATTCTCTACTACATGTTCGCTCTACTCCCTAAATTTGAATCAGTAAAAATCTACTGATTATCAGTGAAATTTGACTGATTCAAATAGCTAAAAAGAGGTCAATGTAAATCAGTCAAATTTCACTGATTATTTCAGTGATAATTGACTGATTTGACAGTGAAAAATATGTTTTTCACTACTGAATCAGTGAAAATTAACTGATTTAACAGTGAAAAATATTTTGTCACTGGTGAATCAGTGAAAAGGCAAATCCCTGATTCAATCAGTGAAAATTTGACTGATTCAGATTTAGAGAGTACATGTTCGATAATAACATTTTCAAAAGGGTTATATCAAAATATACTATTTAGTTTGGATTCTTATTTTTTATTACAAAGCTTTAAAAATGTTAATATTTCGAGCTTAGTACTGCTTGTGTTAAATTAAAACAGATTTAAGGCAATGAATTATGAAATACAAATTTCAACTCTCTAAATCTGAATCAGTGAACGGCCACTGATTCGCAGTGACTATTCACTGATGGCAGCAGCTATAAGTCTTTCACGGAGAATCAGTGAAATTCAACTGATGAATCAGTGAAATAGATTGAACTCATTTATTGAATCAGTGAAAGCTTCAGGTGCAGGAGTAATAAAACCAGCAATATATTTTAACGATCGATGAACTCATTTATTTTAGGCTAAACAACACTAAAACGAAATTACGTAATTATTATTATTTTTAAGGGACGATAAATCAGTAAAGTGTAGATGAAAGTTTTGAATTCGCGAATTCAAAAGTTATGTTCACGTGACACGTTCACTGATTCCTCAGTGAAATCAAAGCAGGAGACTGATATAATCAGTTGATATATTTTCACTGATATAATCAGTGACTATTTCTCTGATTCAGGTTTAGAGAAAAGGTTGTTAAAGTATAACAGTATTTGTAACTTAAACCTTTTTTAGTTACCGAAAAGTCGTAATTAGTTATCGTTGAGGTAGATCATCCACAAAAATTAGAACTAAGGCAAAAATAGGTAATTTTGCTTTCAAGAATAGAAATATTATTATTGAAAGGTTAATTTGAAAGAGAAAAGATTATTTTCCATGAAAGAAATTTGAAATGCAGAAAAATAATGTATTTAACTAATTTGATTTTTACCCAAACTTTTTTTCTTATCGCTTCATACCAAATTTTACAAAATGATGCGATTCTAATAAATCACGATTCATTTTTTCGGGAAAAAGAGTCTTTACAACTTTAACGTTCCCAATTTTTGGAAGTAAATTCTTTAATGACTGAAAACATTAAAAATCAATTTTCCAAAACACAATTCTTATAAACAAATTGCTGAATTTGGTAATAACTGATTCACTTTAGAAAATTGGAAACGGTTAAGTTGTAGAGAATCTTTTTCCTGAGAAAATGATCCGTGATTTATTAGAATCACATCATTTTTTTAAATTTTGGTATGAAGTGATATGAAAAAAGTTCGGTTAAGAATAAAATTTGTTAAATGCATTATTTTTTTATGTTTCAAATTTTTTTCTTGGAAAATAATCTTTTCTTTTTCAAATTAGTCCTTCAATAATAATAACGCTATTCTTGAAATACTGTTACTTTAACAACCTTGAAATTTGTATTTTATCATTTCTAATTCATTACCTTAAATCTGTTTTTAATATTTCTTTTTTTTTCATCGGTCGATTAAAGACTAGATAATTTTATTATTCAACTAAATCCGTATCAATTTTGTATTTCAGATGATCCAGACTAGCGGAAAATTTGTCTCCGCAAACCATATTTTAGAAGAGGAATCCTACGCTATGGCCTTGTCTTTACAAAATAATTAATTTTTTTTATTGAAAATTTACTAAAAGTATGTTGAGAGTATGCACTTTAATATAATAAATAGTTGCCATAAAAAATTAAAATGATTTTCTTGCAAAAAATTCTTTAAAAGAACCAATTTTTCGCGGTGCAACTAAAGGTAACCTCTTAACACAAGCAGTACTGAATTCGAAGTATCAACTTTTTTGAAGCTTTGTAATAACAAATAAGGATCCAAGCTAAATAGCGTATTTTGATATAACCCTTTTGAAAATTTTATTATCAAACATATAGTGTAAACTCTTTTTCCTGAAAAAATTATTCATGATTTATTACAATCGCATCATTTTGTAAATTTGGTATGAAACGGTAAAAAAAAAAGTTCGGGTTAAAATAAAATTTGTTAAATGCATTATTTTTCTGCATTTCAAATTTTTTTCATGGAAAATAATCTTTTCTCATTCAAATTAACCTTTCAATAATAATATTGCTATTTTGTAAGAAAAATTATCTATTTTTGCCTGAAATCTAATTTTCGTAGATGAACTACCTTAACGATAACTAATTACGACTATTCGGTAACTAAAAAAGGTTTAAGTTAAAAATAATTTTTCTTTAACAATCTTGAAATTTGTATTTCATAATTCATTGCCTTAAATCTGTTTTAATTTAACACAAGCAGTACGCTCGCAAATTTGAGCGCGCCTAGGGCGCGCAATTCGAACGTCGCGCTTCGCGCTCGATCTCGTGCTCTTCGCATACATATAAGTTTATTTCTTGTAATTTTATACTGAAGCTCAAACGAATTTTATAATAATATTACAGATGATGTGAATTACACATTTTCTCAAAGTCACTCTATTTCTTTTTGAATTTAAGTGAAACAGGAGATTCAATTTACTTAAGTCTCTATCAGCCTTAAGGAACACATTCTCATCACGGCGCTCGCGCTTCGCGCTCGATTTTCTGTATACATTTCAGTAACTTTTCAATAAATTACATGATTAAAATAATTTATTTTCTTCCAAATTTCTCAAAAAGAAAAAGCAATCGTAGACTTTATTTAAGGAAACGATTTTGCAGAACAACGCTTATTTCGTATCTCACATATTTTGGTGAAAAAAATCGAATTTTTTTAATATTAAAAATCAAAACATAAAATATACATCCTGTCCTGAAATGTCTTAATGAGAATTTGTAAACCTCATTTAGGCAAACAATTTTCCATATAAACGTCTTTTTTGTATCTCACATATTTTGTCTAAAAAGTGGAATTTTTTCATTTTAATCGTATTTTTTGGAATTGAAACGAAAAATATATGTTTTATCGGAAACTGTGTCAGACAAAATTTGTAGATCTTTTTGAAACGAACAACTTTGTATTCTTACGTTTTTTTGGTATTTCCAATATTATTGTTAAAAAATTGAATTTTGGATTTTCAATAGTTTTTTTTTTAATTAAAAAGAAAAATATGCATCTTATGAAAAAATGTTATAATTCAAATTTGTAGGTCTTTATGTATTCAATAATATTGTATCATAACGTTTTTTCGTATCTCGTATAATTTAACTGGAAAATGGAATTTTGATATTGACTTTTTTCGAATTTGAATATGCTGTAACATTTCTAATTTTGATTTAATCAAAAAATGTTATCAGGATAATTTGTAGAGATTTATGAGCACTATCAAAAACCAGTATTGAAATTTTTGATTTTTTCAAAAACACAAAAGTAGTGCTCAATCCCTCAATTTTGATTGGATGTGGCTGCACTCTAAAAACAAGTGTGTTACTTCTACACGTGAAATACGATAGTAACTTTTTAAGCATTTGAAGTGTGTATTTTTAATACACATTACAAACGTAACGTTTAATTTTCAAACACTTTAATGTTTTGTACCCAAAATGTGTGTTAGAAATACACACTTCAAATGCCTAAAAAGTTACTATCGTGATTCACGTGTAAAAGTAACACACTTGTTTTTAGAGTGTGGTTAACGAACTTGTCCTTACTTTTTCGGCTCCGATAAAGTGTACCAAAGCTCAATTCAATCTGATAATTCTATCGAGAGTTATGCCGCACACGACCTACTACAGACAGACAGACACTTTCGTAAAAACCCTTTTTTATGACTCAGGGGGTCTCAAAACGTAAAGATTTGATGAAAATTTCGAAAGTGATTTTTCACATAAAACCAATACCTTCTCATCCATGATGAGAATGTAATAAGAATCCACACTGATAGAAAGGAATGGCTGTTACAGCGATATTTATGATTAATTTAACCTTACCTTATTGCTGGCATAGATACAGCAATATGAGATTTGTATTTTAACCATCCGATTATAACTGAATAAATATGAACGAATCAACCATATTATTGGTTGCTATGGAAAAATGTATTGTTCGCCTTCCCATATTATATTTCTGATTCGACCAGTTTCACTTACAATATTTTGATTTCTGTATTCAACATCCTGCGTTGTTCAGAGAGACATATTATTTTATAAATACAATTATAAATTCTCAACCTACAACCGAATGGCTAAAACTCCCGAACCATTTCTATCAGTGCAAACTAAATAGTGTATTTTGATATAAACCTTTTGAAAATGTTATTATCAAACATATAGTGCGACCTAAAATATGAAGAAATAAAAAATTAAAGAAAGAGAAAAGTAACGGTAAGAATAACTGGTTACTCTAAAACAGTGATGCGCCAAACACTGTTTCGAATAAACAGAGACTTTATAGGGAGACAGTTTTAAGATCAATTACAGTGTAAGATGTGAAAACAATCCTAGGTTAGAAGCAATTTCAAATAATGCGATACGCATTTAAAAACAAGAAGATATGAATATTTAGTACAAAAAAAGAGAATGATGAACATGAAGCGGAGGTAGCAGTGGTTACAGAAGAATAAACCTCTCAATAATGAGTAGCGAGAGAGAATTCCCCCAGTGAAGGACCGAGATAATAAAACAGTGTTGCGTTCTCGGCGCTATATGCAAAGGAAGAAGTCAAAGTAATAGTAAGGAGGCAATAAAATATAATGAAATAACATCCAATCCAAGAGAGATATTGTGAAAATATTATTACTAACTTATTACTTGTACAGCGTACAGGGTACTGTGTTCTTTGAGAAGAAAACAGCTTGGAAGTAAATATTCGGCTTGCTTAGTAAAGGACAGTCAACTGATGGCGAAGTGTCACTTTTTGCAATTTCGGGACTGAGTAGACCTGTAAAATTTATGGTTGAAGCCAAAGGCTTGAGGGCCATTAAAAAAATATGTACGACTTTAGGGGATGGGGGAGTTAGGCTAATTATACTCAAGAAATTTTTTAAATTATGAACATTTATTTAGAAAACTTATTTTTATTAGAAAGGGAATTGTGTCTAAAATGGACACTTTGATACTAAAGCATTTACTGCTTTCAGATGTTCTATAATTTCTTAAAAATGAGTGTGTTAAATGATACTTTGATATTTATTCTACAATATCTACACGGAGAAAAATGGATGTTCAACTATGGGACAGCCATCTTATATGTTCAATTGTAATATCTAGATGTTCAACTGTAATATCCAAGATAGTAATCTCTGCATAATTTAACATCTTGGATATTACAGCTGAACATCTAGATATTACAACTAAACATATAAGATGGCTGTCCCATAGTTAAGCATCTAGATGTTAATTCTAAACATCCATTTTTCTCTGTGTAAGGATTAAAGGTGAATTACGGAACATTTAAATAGAGGAAAAATTGCAAAATACAAAGGTCTGCATTTTGGCTGTTCTATTGAGGCGCTCGGATAAAATGGCGAGTCCTAAGGAAATATCTCAAAGATTTGAATTTATTTACTAATTTTTTGACAAAATATGTTAAATGGTATATTTGAATATCTTCTTTATTATCGAAGCATTTTTATTTGATAAATTTCACGAAATAATGTAAAAGATGAGTTGAAATAGTGTTGAGTAAAAATATAAAATTAAATAAAAATATTTATTCATAAACAAATTATTCTTTTCAAAATAAGAAATTAAAAAGACAGTTTCACAAAATGAATTTGTATGGCATCCTCGATCATTATAATATTTATTAACTACACGAAGAAAAATGTACTATAAAATTTAATACCCAGATTAAGTGACTGAATTGCATATTTAAAAATGACTGTCAAGTGTTTTATTTTTCTTAAAATTTGAATTTATTATTTTCAAGAATCCACTTTAAAATTATTTTAACGTACATGGATCAATTTAAATTATTTGATAAAAATAATCCTTACTCCCTAAATCCGAAACAGTACAACTACTGATTCACAGTGAAAAACCAATGTTTCGAATGTTATAAGTCTTCCATATAGAAATCAGTGAAATATATTGGTCAACAGTGACATTTTTTGGTCAACCACTGAGTTTTCCCAGTGATATCAGTTGAATTTTACTGATTATATGTAGACGACTTATAACATTCGAAACAATGGTTTTTCACTGTTTCGGATTTAGGGAGTAATTTCATGAAAATGTATATAACCTACTTACATATTTTCCTTTCTGCCATTTCGTAGAAACCACGAGAATAATTCTCCCGGAAGTATGCAGATGGCGCAAAATTACAATTGCTTGACCGTTTTATACACATAAGATTGTGACCTTATTATGCGAGTCAGTATGTTAATATATTTATTTTATTTTCAAGTAATTAGGATCTAATTTTAAATTGTTATCAAGCTAAAATGTAAGTTTAAAATTTGAACTATACTATAGCAATAATAGTGGCAAAATTAGCACAATGTAAAGAATTTAATAATGTACTTCAATTTTGAAGTAACATTTTATAATCAAGTAGGTAAAAATTATTATCACTATTTATTTTGCCAATTTACATATTCAATACTTTAAAAGACTTGCTATAGGTGTTCAACGGATTTAACAGTAATTCTATATTAAAACCTGACGTTTATTTACGTTACCTAATTAATTATTAACGAGTGACCGTTTTATCGAAGTGCCCGTTTTAGACAGCTTCCCTATTCTATTCTCCTTTATTAAATCTATGAAATATGTTTACTAAACAAACCGTACCATAATTTCCTATGTCTGAAAATTAATATTTCCTCTGTTTGAAAATTACACTGAGAGACTTTTCGTTAGAGTAAATGATAAAGATGAATCAAAATTTAGTATAATATCGTTTCAAAATGGGGAAAGCCGAGGCTTTATTATACTTATTCATATTATGACATCGAAGTTTGATATAGTCATAACGGTCTTTAATATACGAAGAAGATAAAGTAGTATTTTAAATACTAAATATTATGAATCTCTATTCGAGAAATTGAAAGTACGAGAAAATGATATTATGATTACTAAGTTGTCTAAAAATAATTTGAATAAAATAAATAATGAATATCACATTTTGGAAAGCATGTTTGAGAAATTCATATTATGAATATGAACTTGCCAGAAACCTCACGACGCGCAGCAAAAATCAAAACATTCATTCTCGGTTTTTCATATAATTTGTTTGAGAATGTCGTCCGAGTACTTCCGACGTTATCCGAATAGCTTCGTAGACTCGAATCCAAGTCTGCCCAACCCCCAACTCAGTAGTAGCTTATAAGCGACATTTATTTCGGATATATGGCAAGCGAGAATAGCCGAGAGGCTTTAGGTGTTAGGAATGCGTTTAGTTAATGTAGATATAGGTAGAGTTAGGGGGTTCGAACCCAAAGGCGATTCTGAAATTTAATTTCAAGCGTATGCGAATATAAATAGTGTAGCATTGTGTACTTAAATATATGAACATAACTAAGGTATGATAATAATATTTGTGTGTGTTTCCACTGAAACCTCTCCCCTCTTCTGAGTGCCCAAAGCTCTCCCCTCTATCTTCCTCTTGCTTCGCACGCGTTAGAAAAAGACACCACAATCCATAACTCGGAGAAGAGTCCCTTCTGAAGGTCAAACTTTTTGGTGGAGTGAGTGATTTTTCATATAGTGGTTTTCAGATTCACATATTCTTTGTTTCGCTTCGAAACTTTGATATAGTAAATTTCAAATTCTCGTAGGTTTTATAGCAGTTAGTAAAACATATATTCCATTTATTCGAACGAAAATATTAATTTCGCCGCTTGAAAACCACTATATTAATTTCTGATACGTAAACCCTGTTTGCCTCATTTTGAAACGATATTATACTAAAATATGATTCACTTTTACGATTTATTCTAACGAAAAGTCTCTCAGTGTAACATTTCCTCATACATGCATTGAGAAAACGATTTGGTAAGACAAAAAAAAATTTGGTGTAATTTTTGAGCTGCTCCTCAAAAACTTCCCTCACGACAAAAATATTAGTATTGATAAGAAAATGGGATAAGTTCGAGATTAACATTCTGTTTGGATGGCTCATGACAGTTGACTGACATCCCTTTAAATTCTTTCTTTAAAATATTCTTGCTGACAAGAGTGAATATTTAAAATATTACTTCTTTAATTTCAATCAATAGTTTCTTTTTAACTATTGCCAATCAATGACCCATTCCTAGCTACACAATCAGTTGTTGTTAGTCATTTTCTATGCCATTTAAAATTACAAATAAGTTTATTTCAACCGATTTGTAAAATTGTAAAATTTAGGCACTGATTGAAATTAGTACTAACAACTGCGAATTCAAATCGAGAGCGTATGTTTTATTAATGTTAGTTACCTTTAGTTTTTCGTAATATAAATATACACGGAGAAACTTTTTCTATCAATTTTTACTATAGTATTTTTCAATCTAGGGAAAAACGTATCACTTTGAGAATTTTTGTTAATAAAAACACTAAAATTCATAATAATGATATGAAACTTCAGCATATAGTTCATAGCAAATTTTACTATAGTTTACACTAAAGTTTCATATCATTATTATAAAGTTTATTATTTTTACTAACAAAAATTATCAAAGTGGTACGTTTTTCCCTAGATTGAAAAATACTATAGTGAAAAATTGATATAAAAAGTTTCTCTGTGCAATATTAATGTAAATTTGATAGTAAATTTTATTCTAGCTCTCAAATAAGTTATGTTATAACAAAAAGTCTAGCAAATTGGGATAAAGGAACAAAAATAACACTGTTATAATTATGCAACGATGAACATTTTTTACACCCATTTTCAAAATATCCTGACATTATTCGACCCCAGGAGTCGGAATATGTTGTATTTGAAAAATGTCTATGCGTGTGTGTATCTAGATTACTTTCCTTGTTATAACTAACAAATGACTTGAGCTAGGGCCACAAAATGTGGAGAAATTGTGGTCCTTGACGAAATGCAAAATTTATTAGGCTCAGAGCCTGATCAAATTAATAAAATTTTTGTTTTCAAGATTTTACAAAATTTTGAAGAGTTGTTTTCGGTACAAACTTTGTACATTTATCAATATAATTAAGAAAATTTGCTCGGAATTCGCACATTTTAATAAATTAGATATTAGAATTTTTATAATTTCCTAAAAACAACTGAAGTCCACAACTCTCCGTTAAAAAGTAGTTCAACCACGAAAAATTAGGCCTCGGGCTAAAATACACAATTTTGCTTTCAAGAAAAGCAATATTATTATTGAAGGGATCATTTAAAAGAAAAAATATTATTTTATATAAAGAAATTTGAAACATAGAAAAATAATGTATTTAACAAATTTTATTTTTAAGTGACTTTTTTCAAATTGCTTTTTACTAAATTTTCAAAAATGGTGCGATTCCAATAAATCGTCGATCATTTTTTAAGGGAAAAGATTCTCTATAACTTGACCGTTTCCAATTTTTTAAAATAAATTCTTTAATGGCTGAAACTATTAAAAAACAATTTTTCTAAACAAATTGCTAAATTTTATAATAATTGTTTCATTTTCAGAAATTTGAAACGGTCAAGTTGTAGAAAATCTTTTCCCTGAAAAAATGATCCATGATTCATCAGAATCGCACCATTTTTTAAAATTTAGTAAAAAGCGATATGAATAAAAAAAACACTTGAAAATAGTCTTTTGAATAATCCCTTCAATAACGAAATTGCCATTCTTGAAAGCAAAATTATCTATTTTCGCCTGAGGCTTAATTTTTCGTGGCTGAACTATAACCTTAATATGTTTTCTATTATATTCCACCGTGTTAGCTAAAAATATTTATTATTATAGGAAAATTTTGGGGAAAACTAGAATTCTTTTCTTGATAAGGTATAAAATTATTAACTTGAACAGATTTTCCAATAGCCTTAGATACTGTAATTGCAATTACTGATGTCACGTGGTCTGATTAATCCATGGTCATAAGAATTCAAGTTTTCACTCATTCACAAATTGATCTACTGGATTTTCTCTATAGTTTTATTTTATTGAATATTCAAGGATCAGAGAATAAATAAAAAAAGGAAGGATATGATTAACGTAATGTTTTGCCACTGCATTCAGCTTCATATAATTTGTTTTCCTTGGTAGGATCAGACAGTATTCAATTAGTCACTGTAGGATTGGGCCCCAGTGAAGCTTGCGAGTGCAGAATTAACTGTTTACAATCAGGCAATATGGGATTAGATTCTATAGCACCGAGGGCTTCATTAAAATAATTCTACTGGTGAAAATAAATAACAATTGTCAAAATGATTGATAGTAGCAATAACAGTGAATTATAGTTCAAATTTATAACGTTAAAAATATTTTTGTAGTAAGATTAGGATGAAATATTTCGCTTTGAAAACGTAATAAAATGTTTGAAAAAAAAAAATTAACTAATTCCAAGGTATCTGCAAAATATTATTTTCAATATTCTCTGACTTCTCTCTCACCCGAATGTCTTAGATCACAATTGTAAATTTTATTTTGATGTTAATATAGCGGACCAAGTTAATGGAAGTTGATGTGATTGAATATGATTTGCTTTATTTTTACGAATCTTGATGAACTTTTCGTGAAAGTCATTTTTCAGAAGTTTTAGATGTCATTTAATTTAGATCTAAACTTAACATTTGTAAATCCTTTAATCACAAATGGCAGATTTAATATGGCAAATAACAGTTTCATAATGTCTTAGAGTTACTGAATTCAAGTCTGAACTCAAAATTTTGATCGCTTCACTTTTTGTAATATTCGCCTAATCCGACAGTTTGAATTCGTTATTTTAAATTGAATTTTACTGAGACCAGACCTTTTATGTCTTTCCTTGACAAAAAGCCCCCACTTCGAAAAGGTTAAGAAATTTTGAGAAAAATTTAAATGACTATATCTTGAAGGATTTTGAAGAATTTTTAAAATATTTGAATTGTTCTGAAAATGAGCTAGAAAATTTTTTAAAAAATTTGCAAAAGCTTGAAACTTTTAGAAAAAATTGAAAATATTAATTTATAATTAGTAAGAAGGGGAAATAATGTAGGTTTCTAATTTCACTAATTTAGAATTTCCTTAGAGTCGTCTTCTTATTCTAAAACTGAAAATTATTTTGAAAATGCATAAAATTAAAATATAAAATGTAAAATTAGAAAGCTAGAACTCTTAAGATGTCGGAATATATAATTCCACAAGGACAAAGAACCTTAAAAATTTTTAACATATGAATAAATTAATGATACATTTCTTAACAATATTCGATTATTAAAATTAGATTTAAAATCAGAAACTTCATCACAAAAAATAAAAAATTTACAACAAACTTTCCAGAATCTACAAATTTTTTCTGCATTGTATTCACCCTGAATTTTAAAATAAATTGATTAATGATTTAAATCCTTAAAATGAGTTTCATTATATATTTCTGAGAAATAAATACTTGAATGAGACGAAAGAATTTAATACAAGGGTAGTTAAGGGATACAAAGAGATTCTCAGTAATTCTTGATCGTGCTCGATCGATCAAAGCGCAACTCGTGGATTTGAAATGTAAATGTGCCGAGCACATTATCATTGAGAAAAAAAAATGATTACATAGTGGAGGGAAATCGTACAGCGGGGTATATAATGACGAAGACGTTACATAAAAGGAGAGTTAAATCAAGGGCTGGAGAGGGGATGTAGATGTAAATTTACAAGAAGGGGAAATGTTCTCATGATATACATGAGGGGAGCAGGGGGAGACAAAGGCGAGGTGTGTAACAATCCTATCAGCATGTTTAAATCTCGTCTCGTAACGAAGCGGCTAATCGAAACTAAACGGTAGTCCATGAATGGAAAATCAGAAAATAGCGTTACGAGTCGGTCTCTAACTTCCGGTAGTAGCAACGAGGAAGAAGTCTCGTGCTTAGTGTCAATCTGACGTTTCTTTTCTTCGTAAAATTCGGAATTTAAACTCTTTCCGAGATTGATATACTGATTCAGGATGTTTACAAGACATTTCTGGAAAGAGAGGGATGTTTCTGAAAGATAAGGACGTGTCTGATATATTGTACATGTGTTGTAGAAGCGATTTTTGTAAGGAATTCTAAGAACTAGATGTCTGATAGGGCTTGAGACAAACTTCATTTGTGATATTTGAAAAAGAATTCTAATTAGTGCAAACAGATTTTTTGTTGTTTCTAATTGAATATATGTATAAAAATCCCAATTGCAACAAAAATTAAACTGATTTTCCTAGTCAATATGAAGTTCAAATACGAAATTTGAATTCTTTTACAAATGTTATCATAATCAATTTTAAGTGTATTTATTTTGAATGGATTTTTTAATATTATTATATATATATATATATACACTTAGAAAAAATGCTATTGAATCAAAAGCGTTTCTTTCCAAAAGCATGTATACTATGAATTCATAAAAATATACTACAAGAACCAATAAATATGTTATTAATTATACACTTAGAGAAATCGACTTTGGTTCCTGTGCACATAGCACATAAATTTTTTGTACAGTAGTTGCCTTGACCAAAAAAGTTGAGAGAAGCTACTACTTTTATAGTTATCATGACAGTAATTTGGACTTTTTTGTGTATTCGGTTGTTGTGACCAAAGTTGATGATTAGAATGAGCTTTATACGTACCCCAACGGTTAGTACACATACATTTTCTTTATATGTACTGGCAAGCTCCTTTGGTTACTACAACCGCAGCGTTCGCTGTTGCGCTAGACAAATCAAGTATAACTTTCATTTTTTACAACGAGGTAAGCCTGTCGTGACAACTATTAAATCTTGTAATAGTCACACAATTTAACTTGCACTGCACTGGAGATAAGTAGTTACTTCCAAAATAATCTATAATCAGTCAAAAAAAGTTTGTGGTGATGAAAAAAGTGACAATTTTTTAACTTAATCGACGAAAGTTATCATGAATATCATTATACCGGATTATTTTTGTAGATCTTTACGGTGATTTATTTTTTCTAATCAAATTGAATTCGTATTGCGCACAAATCTAGGTGTTCTTCTTCTCCCTAAATCTGGATGAGTAAATCCAGTGGATTAATAATCAACTGAACAATTATAATTATTAAAATTATTATAAATAAATAATTAATATAAATAATTAATACATTTAATTATTATTAAGTTAATAAATAATATCACATTAATTATTTTAATCCAGTGGAAGCCTTATCACTGGTAATCAGTGTATATGCATTGTTTTGCAGTGAATTTTACTGATTCAGATTTAGGTAGTGATTTTTCGGATGTACCTGTCCCTCAGAAATTCAATATTTAATTAAATATTAGTTACTATTATGCAAGGGGTAGGCAGAGAAAAATTAATTTTCAGAATTTAGATATTAGCTCTCAATATCTTGGATATTAATAAAAGTACTAGATGTTCAGGTTTTACACCTAGGAATTTTATAGCGTGATATGGAGATGTTACGGTTTAAAATCTAGACAGCTGGTCCTAAACGTATTTCAAAATTGTAAAAAATTTACCGATTTTTTCTCAAATTTGTCTTAAAATTACAAAACTGTAATAAACTTTTCAGTCTTATGTAACTTTACAAAACTTTAGCCACCCAAAACGTACAATTTTTCCTATTGCAAGTTTCAGAATTTTTAGACACACCTAACGAAATATTCATCAAATCCTAGATGAAAATTAGGATTTTCGTTTATATTTATTAGAAAGTACACGGAAAAAAATAGTTTAATAAAGTCTATGGAACTGTTCAAGAGTTGGAGATATAGGCATTTACGGAACCGAGATCTAGAAAATTTGAAGAACTTTTCAGAATAAAATGCATAACTTTCAATGATTTTTCCTGATTGTTACGCATTTTATTCTGAAAATTTCTGAAAATTTTCCAGAACTCTGTTCCGTAAATGCCTGTATCCCCAACTATTAAACAGATTTATAAACTTTACTGAACTATTTTTCTCAGTGTAACTGACTTTTTAAAATTTTATTTTAATTTTACACAAATAAATTTCTAACATTTTTGTATCTTAGGTATTACAGCTGAATATTTAGATATTAGGGTAAACGGTAAAGTTGTTGCCAGTTATGTAAATATGCACTGCCTCTACTGAAATTAAACACACATTGGTATATTAAATTTAATATACATTTCGAAAAAACAGCTTTCATGAAAACTCAAAGTGCTTTGTATTTTTAAAATTTTGGAAAATATCTCACACTGAAATAATAATTTAGAATTCGTCGGCTCAATTATTATTTATGAGATGCTTTCCATCTCAATTCAGCTGGTCCATTCGGGACACGAATTTATTTTTTAACGAAACTCAAATATGTTGCTCTTTGATCAAAATAATGAGATACGTATTTTTTTTTTGGGCCGAAAAAAAATTTTTCTGAGATTTATCGGCAATCTCGTTTTTGGGGTCAAAATCTATTTTTTCAATTATTCGCGAGAACTTTTTCTCCAATTGTCTATAACTTCGTCAAAAATTGACCGATTTTAACAATTTTCACTTTTAAATGTTTGTCATGTGGTCACTTTTTCGCGTTCATCAAAATCTAAATAAGTCTAAGATAGACATTCTCGCAGTACGCCGAGAAGATTCATTTTAAAATTTTAATTAAAGATTCCTTACATTCTAATAAAATCTTCTTATATACATAATTAAATACATATTAGCGGATGTCTCTAGACTTGAATTAGTTGTAAAAAAAAAATAATAATAATTCCTGTTATACCGACAATCAAATTTTTTTAATCGTTAAAAACTGATTAAAGTCTACAGCCATCCGCATATATGTCCTTTATTATGTCTTAAAGTTTCAGCTAAAAAAAATCATTATTTTGGAAAAATCTTGTAAAAAACTGATTTTATTGATTTAATCAGTTTTACTGGTTGATCCATGGCCTTATGGGTCAATTTCCATTTTTTCCCGTGCGAATTAGTTGATTTTCACTAATCGGAGTGTTAACGAATTCTCAATAAATCAAAATTTAGAAAGTATTTCAATATCTTAGACATTACAATTGAATATCTAGATCTTGCAACTGAATATATCAGATAATTTTCCCATAATTTAATATCCATTTTTCTCCTTCTACGATTATCCTTATTCATTAAGGATGCAAAACTATTTAAAGAAACAATTGAAGGAGTGAGACATTGATAAAGTTATACTTGACTTAAATGTGACGTACAGCAAAGAAATAGACACGTAATACTGTTAATTCCCACGTGTCGAGAAACGTGGATGAATGTCTATCTGCATCTCCGTCACTCATATAATGCCACCAGAGAAATACCGGGTGTTTAAATTGTAAGTATATCGTTATACTCTCTTGCGCGTGATTTCATAACCTGTTCATATAATTACACTTGATGCGACATTAAAATCCCTTGTAAATCAATACTCTATTACATTTTGATTTGAAAAACTTCACCTCTCTATTAAAAATAACAGGCATCCTTAGTTCTCCTTAATTAAACCTGAAGTTCAGAATTTTACCTATAAGAAAAAGTATTATACATATTTAAAAGATGCATTAAACTGATTCTACCCTTGGAAGAGCTAATAAATTCACACAGAAAATTGTAAGATAATATGAATAATAGGCAGTGTAAGATAATAGGCACAATAGAACAGATATAATGTATGCAAGGATGAAACTTTCAGTATTATTATTGAATAAACGTTTTACGATCAAAAGTAACAGCCCATCAACAATTCATAAAGAGTAATTTCGTCATCATTTGCAAAAACTAGAAAACATTATACATTGAAAAATAAGTATTTGTGCCATAACTGCTTTATCAGTAGAAACATTTCCTACACATTTTTAGTAGTTGGCTCAAGAATTTAATTGCTTGAAGTAACTATTTAATTATTTAAAACGACAGTTCAATCCAGACAACTGTACTGAAAAATGGAAATCAGAAGAATATGGACGATTAACAGAAATCAGGAATAATTACTAAGGAAGAGAGTATTTGACAGCATAGTACACGGAGAAAAAAAAACTGTTGAATCAACAGATGTCATCTGCTGGAATAGGGACAGCAGATTTTTTTTGTAATATTTACAGATTTTTCTGTTGGATTCACAGATTTTTCTGTTGAATTCACAGATTGTTTGTAAACTCAACAGATGAACCTGTAAAATCTACAGAAATGTCTGTTAGAATTACGGATTTCTCTTTTTTCTTGAAATCCGCAATTCTAACAGACATGTCTGTAGATTTTACAGGTTCATCTGTTGAGTTTACATACATTCTGTGAATCCAACAGAAAAATCTGTAAATATTACAAAAAAAATTTGCTGTCCCTATTCCAGCAGATGACATCTGTTGATTCAATAGTTTTTTTTTCTCCGTGTACTCATTCGCAAACTGCGTGACATTCTCTGCTGTTATCTAGTAACTATTATTGGGCTGAAGTTTGTGACGTTTCGTGTGACGAATTTTTTTCTTTTTTTTCGTCGTATGATCTTTAAAACAATTGAAAATATGCAGAATAGTGATTTTTGACAAAAAGAACATTTTTTAGTGCTAAATAAACATTTTTAAGTTTGACCAAAGCAAGCCATTTATAGACGAACTCGTCAAATTATCTCGTAAACTAAAAAAGAGACATATATACGGACTTTGGTTTTTAATTGCAGTTAAACAGTGTTACAATAAAAAAAATCTGCCCGCTTCGCGGGGCATATTCTCATCGCGCGCAGCTCGCTTCGCTCGCAAGTTTGAGCGCGCCTAGGGCGCGCGATTTGATCGTCGCGCTGCGCGCTCCGTTCTTTCTGGACCTCGCGCTTCGCGCTCGGTCTTGTGCTCTTCACATACATTCAAGTTTATTTATTATAATTTGATAATGAAGCTCAAACCAATTTTATAATAATATTACAGATGATGTGAATTACACATTTCCTCAAAGTCACTCAATTTCTTTTTGAAATTAAGTGAAACAGGAAATTCAATTTAATTAAGGCTCTATCAGCCTTAAGGAACACATTCTCATCATGGCGCTCGCGCTTCGCGCTCGATTTTCTGTATACATTTCAGTAACTTTTTAATAAATCACATGATTAAAATAATTTATTTTCTTCCAAATCTCTCAAAAAGGAAAAACAATCGTAGACTTTATTTAAGGAAACCATTTTGCAGAACAACGCTTATTTCGTATCTCACATATTTTGGTGAAAAAAATCGAATTTATTTAATATTAAAAATCAAAACATAAAATATACATCCTGTCCCGAAATGTCTTAATGAGAATTTGTAGACCTCATATAGGCAAACAATTTTCCATCTAAACGTTTTTTTTGTATCTCTCATATTTTGTCTAAAAAATGGAATTTTTTAATTTTAATCGTATATGCATCTTATGAAAAAATGTTACAGTTCAAATTTGTAGGTCTTTATGTAAAAAATAATATTATATCATAACGTTTTTTCGTATCTCGTATAATTTAACTTGAAAATGGAATTTTGATATTGACTTTTTTCGAATTTGAATATGCTGTAACATTTCTAATTTTGATTTAATCAAAAAATGTTATCAGGATAATTTGTAGAGATTTATGAGCACTATCAAAAACCAGTATTGAAATTTTTGATTTTTTCAAAAAATGATTTTCAAAAACACAAAAGTAGTGCTCAATCCCTCAATTTTGATTGGATGTGGCTGGTTAACGAACTTGTCCTTACTTTTTCGGCTCCGATAAAGTGTACCAAAGCTCAATTCAATCTGATAACTCTGTCGAGAGTTATGCCGCACACGACCTACAGACAGACAGACAGACAGACAGACAGACAGACCGACAGACAGACAGACCGACAGACAGACAGACAGACACTTTCGTGAAAACCCTTCTTTCTGACTCAGGGGGTCTCAAAACTTAAAGATTTGATGAAAATTTCGAAAGTCATTTTTCACATAAAACCAATTCCCTTCTCATCCATGATGAGAATGTAAAAATTCGTCACACGAGACGTAACAAACTTCAGCCCAATGTAATTATTTAATTTTTTTTAGTAACCAATCCTCTTTTTCAGTAATCATTCATATTCGACCTGGATATTTAATTTTATGATCCTGTTTACCTCAGTGTACTAATATTTGTAGAAATATATGCAACAAAACTGTTTAATTAAATCAAATATACTTTTATTCTGGGTGTGGCACAATTACAAATTTTTTCAGTGTTACTTTCAATTTGTAATATATTTTATAATTAAAAATTAATCTTGTGAGAGGGAATATATTAAATAAAATAAATTCAAAAGGGAAAGAGTTATGTGTTCGAAAATAATGTGGCAGACTGTACGCGTGCGCTTGTTCGTGCGTGAGGCTCGCGTATGAATAAAATAGGTTTCTATCTGAGCATTTTGCCGAGTCGACTCAAGTCGGTATTATCTGTCGCATTTGCATCCGCATTACGAGCGTCCTGAGCTTGCGTAATATTATAATCAGCTGCAAGAAAATAAATAACTATGGCGTCTCCATATCCCCTCAGTGCCTTCTCTCCTTCTTAACTCCGACTGTCTTCTTCTTCTCTCTCAGTCTGTTGAGCAGATACGTATCTTTCAGTTTCCTGTCGGCGATGAGGTAAATAGACGTAGGTAGTCGCCTCTATACCAACCTACTTACCACACTTAACTATACTATAGAAATACAGATGCTCGCACGCGTCCATGCCCCCTAACTTTTCTGCACGCTGCTCAAAATCTCAAGCATTTCATTCATATTGTTATAATTTTACTTTTATTGGTATTAGGTCAGTTTTTTACATTCTCGTCATATGGGGAGATATTGGTTTTATGTGAAAAATTACTTTCGGAATTTTTATCAAATCTTTAAGGGGTCATTCTATTATCTTGCGTTTGATAAATTAATTTTTTTTGTTGCATTTTTGATAGGTTATGTATTCATTTGATCAAGCAAAGGAGTATTATATGGATCAGGGATCGCTGATCCTTGGAAAAACTTTAAAGCCCATTTTATGAAAACCATGCTTTCTGAAATTCCGTGTATGATTACAAAAAAACTATAAAAGCTATGTATACAAGTAAAACACTGTTTTTTAGATAATTTAATTGTGCACAGACTGAATTAAAAAAATGTATTGAAAAATCTCTT
The DNA here is from genome assembly GCA_030998225.1 of Diplolepis rosae. Lineage (NCBI taxonomy): Eukaryota > Metazoa > Arthropoda > Insecta > Hymenoptera > Diplolepididae > Diplolepis > Diplolepis rosae. The sequence goes on from JAPYXD010000701.1 coordinate 11,309,600, forward strand.
TTTACAATGTTATTAACGCACTTACTGCTAAAAAAAGGCCGAAAAATCGAGTACTTTATTAAAAAATGACTAAAATATTTAAATTTCAACTTTCAATCGCCATAATAGACTATACTGTGCAGAAAAGCCTTCCGAATAAGGAAGTATTTTAATTTTTTGTTTCAGGTAAAAATTACGGGCTGAATTTTTTACGGAGCTTGAATTGCCCGCGGCGAGCTGCAGCGCGAGATTGTTTATAAATCCGCCATTTTTATTTATTTTGACATTCAAAAAACTTTTTATTGTTGAATAAATATATGTTCAAAGATACGCAAAAGATCATTTTGTTTCTCTTGCTGTTTTCATGTTTTAAAAAAATCCTAAAAAACCACCTTTTTTATGAGCCACTGATGAGGAGACCCCCTTAAGTGTGAGTAACTTTGTTTTTACAATTTTTATGTTCCGAAATGTTTTTAACCGATTACTTTCAAATTTTCTACGCTTATTCTAAACATAAATATCTATGGAGTGAAAAACGGTTTTTAGAATTTTTAATTTCAACATAGTAAAAGTAGCAAAAAAAGTCGATTTTTGAACATTTTTTTTAGGCTGCCGCCATTTTGTTATTTTGCAAAATAAAAAAAATCCGCTTTGTCACTTCAGAGCTATCACAGTAAACCTTAACAGATCAAACTGACTACCAATTTAGGATCAAAATGATCCACTTTTGAAAGTCAAAAAATAAATATGTGTACAAGTTCACTCGTATCTGTCGAGCGGCAATTGTTACTTTTTTATTTAATGAAATGCATTTTTCAAAGGCAGGCTTCACGGTGCATGAAGATGGTCATGACTAACCTTATACCTGCACTACGATCATTTATGTCATTTTTGAAGTTTGGTAACAGGCGATTGATTCCGATGATAGGATCATTTTGATTCGCAATTTCGAACCAAAAAAACAACCTGAAATGTGTATCAAAGTGTTGCAGATCATTTTGATCCAAATTTGGGATTAAATGGATCAACTAGGATTTACTCTGATGGTCGCACTAATATAAAAAATTTTTTATTCATTTGCTTCAGATAATGTTGACTAAGGATATCGTGCGCGTCATGGACATGCCTTTTTTTTAAACACTCTCTTCATTGTTAAACATTACCTGAACTAAACAATAATTTTATGTAGAAAAAGTTTTTTTCTAAACTTTGAGACTGCATAGACACTGAAAATTTTATTTAATTATATAAAATAGTTAATGAGAACAAAATTCTTGAAAATCACCTTTTTTTGCCAAAATAGTAGAATGACGCCTTAAGGCCATGGGCCAAGCAGGTCACGTGACAAAAATTATATTTTAATCTAACTATGTAAGATAACTTTTTTGTTCATAAAATATCTTCCTCAAAATTTGGTAAATGCATCAGAAGATAATAAGGAAGGTCTGTTAACTTCGTTTTAGTGAAAATTCTGACCTTTTTTTTATTCTAAAATATAAAACTGAAATGTTATCGACAATTACAGTTCTGTAACTACATTTCCACGGAGAATGAAATATCGTCTTGAAATTTTGGAGAATGAATTTAAAATTACTGAGACAAGTCTCTTATATCTCGAATATTCATAATGATAGGAACATTTTTTGATAAAATAAGTAATTTTAGGAAGTTTGCAGAGTATATTACCGACAGTGTTAGACCACTACAGCAGAACTCAAGGCACAGAGTTGGTATTATTGACAACATTTTTTAAAAAATTTCACTCTTATACACTATGCCTTCCCCTATTACTTTCATATGCTATTATTGATCATTTCCTAAATTTTGATCGATTTATTTTGATTCAAAATTGTAAATATGGAGAAAAAAATCGATAGCCAGTGACTGAATTGGTCACGTGACCTGCATGACCCATGGCCTTAAGTTTTGAGACCCCCTGAGTCAGAAAAAACGTTATCATATAAAATTGTTTACTACAAAAAGATCTATAAATTTGAATCGCTACATTTTTTATGAGATGTATATTTTTCTTCGTAATTTAAAAAAATACTATTGAAAATTGAAAATTCAAGTTTTAACCACATGTGAAATACGAAAGTAACATGAGAATGCAAAATTGTTCACTTCAATAAGGTCTACAAATTTTGTCTGACTAAGTTTCTGATAAAATGTATATTTTTCGTTTCAATTTCAAAAAGTACGATCAAAATTCAAAAATTCCATTTTTTAAACAAAATATGTAAGATACGAAAAAAACACTAAGATGGAAAATTATTTGCCTAAATGAGGTCTACAAATTTTCATTGGCACATTTTTTGACAAGATGCATATTTTATGTTTTAATTTCAAAAAACACTATTGTATATTAGAAATTCCATTTTTAACCAAAATATGTGATATGAAATAAACATTGAAAAGAAAAATCGTTTGCTTAAATAAAGTCTACGATTTTTTCACCTTTTAGAGTTACTTGGAAGTAAATAAATTATTTTAGTCATGTAATTTATTAGAAAGTTATAAAAATGTATACAGAAAATCGAGTGCGAGTGTCATAATGAGAATGATTTCCTTACAGCTGATAGAGCCTTATGTGAATTGAATTTACTTTTTAATTTGAAATCAAAAACAAATTTAGTAACTTTGAGAACATGTAATTCACATTTATGTAAACTTGCGAGCGACGAGAATGTGCCCGCGAAGCGGGGAGATTTTTTAATAACGCAATCATATTCACAAAGTAAAGGCAAACATTTTGACCACAAACGAGGGCCCTTGTTAGTGCCAACTAATTAAATATCATTAATGACTAAGCTGAAAAATTGTTCAAAAAATTTATTTACTCATACTAATTTTGGTTTTTTTGCTCTTTTTTCCCTCAGAATGATGTTTTATGAAATAAACGTACAAAAGAGTTATGTTATAGTAATTTTTTTTCCCCATTAAATAATCATGTTATTGATTATTTAAAGAAGAAAAAACAAAAATTAGTATGAGTAGCCTAACTCTTTTGCACGTTTTTTCAGCTTAGTCATTAATGATATTAAATTATTTAGCACTGAAGAGGGAGGGCCCCCATTTCTGGCCGAAATGTTTGCTTTTACTTTTTTAATATGAGTTTTTAATTATTACATTTTTTTTAAACTGACCTAATTCCAATATAAGTGAAATTATAACAATTTCGAGCAATTCTAAATTATGTGAAACTTCTAGAAAATAAACGGATTATTAATATATTGAGGGCATGTAATACTTAGAAAATTAGCAAATTTAATTGATTTTACATTTCTAAATGTTTGCGTTTAAAATACGTTTTCCAAATTTTGAAAACAAAATGTTATGTATTTTGGACACAAACATGTAGAAACTAGACCAAGTTGTTCACATGAACTTGCTACTTTCTTCAAGTGCCATATGCCCTTAAGGAGGTCACTGAATAGCGCAAAAATAAGGTTTTAAAATATGCCAAATGAGCCATTTTTTCAAAAACTACTCCATTAATTTTAACTTAATTTTCTAGTTTCTTGTTTGTGAGGTTTTGAATTTAGTGAAATTTTTTACTATTTGGAAAAATTAAAAGTAAGAAATTGAAAAATTGAAAATTCCCTATTCAGAAGTTTCTTTTATTTGTGCTGAACAAAAAAAAGAAAATAATACTCGACCTCATACTGTTTTCGAGAAAATGGGTTTTTTGTTTAAAGATATACAACTCTTCAGGAAAAGCGTTGAGCCCAAAAAACTCATGGCCTTAATGTTTTTCCCTTTCTACTAAGTTATTTGTTGCGGATATTCTACAAAATACATATGAAGATAATAATATTATAAGTGACAAAATTAAAAAACATTGCAAATGATTATAAAATACTTGTGACTTCACGAACAGTGCTTATCTCACATAAAAATCTCAAAGATAAATATCCTGTAATCAATCTTTTTTGTTATAATTATATTTGTTATGAAGCAATTACTTCATTGCGAAGTCGATTTAACGTATTAATCTAATAAATCTTTTGCATTATGAATATGTTTCCAACAATAATTACCTTCTGACGCAAAGTCAGAACTACATCACCACAACATTTATTTTATTTTGAAATAACTTTTTCATATAAAGCTAAATATAAAGAGTTTGAACAGGTTCTGAGCAGGAAAATCATGAACATTGATATTTTATTAAATTTCCTTCTATGAGCTGTAATTTAATATGTTAAATCAAATGTATTTTACGTAAGTTATAATTTATTTTATTACTGCTTTTTGATCTGTTATATAATAGTTAATTTTGTTTTCAGTAATTTAATACATCTATAAAGGGATTATATGATGTAAAAATATTCGAACGTTTGTATAATTTTATAATATCAGTTATATAAGGTAAATTTAAACTGGTTGCAATCGTATTCCCTATTAATCGCTCTTCAATTTGCTTTATTAAACATTACCCAGATGGACGTTTCCATGAAGTGTTTTAAATTACTAAAGTTACACCCAATGCGAGTCGATTTAATCGATAAATAAAATAAAGATTCTCCAGAGTGATGGCTAACTAACTCATTCCCACGAAATTAAATACATACAATAATATCGAATTGGATATCACATGTAAATATTACACTGATATGAAGGTACAAAACAATAAGTATTACGGGAAAAAAATTGTTTACCTCGAAAAGGAAAAATATTTCTTGGGATGGAAAAAGTACACTGAGAAAAATGTATATTCAGAATATAACGTGAAATATTTGAAAATATGTCTGCTATTATACACTACCTTTCAAAAGTTAAAGTTCACCTGTTGTTTAAGCCATTGTTGAAGTGTCAATTTTTATAAAAACAAGTTAAAATTTTTCTTTTGATAATAACATGAATGTTAATGAAATTTTGCATCTGATGACCCCAAGCTAAAGGCAAAATGTTAATTTTATAAAAATATATTACAAAAAATGTCAAATTTCGATCTGTTTGGAAAATGTTAATAACTTTAAAAATGACTAACATTTTAAAAAGATTTTGGTCTCGTTTTAAAGGTAAGTCTTCATCGTAAATTGCTAACTAATCAAGATATTCTTAGAATTTTTTCTTGGATTCTAACCCGGGGTCAAACATGGTACAAAAACGTCATTACATTTCAAATAAAGACTTTACTCTATACATTATATAAATAAATACAAAATTATAAATATTCCGAAATTCTATTAAAACATTATATACATTGAATTATAAAAAATTCTTATGAGAAGCTACACATTTTTTAAATTTTACGACTATTTTGTATCATGATTGACCCCAGGGTAAGATCCAGGAAAAAGTTCTGAAAATATCTGGAACAGTAAACAAATTTTTATTAAGATTCATGCCATTATCGAAAAAAAAAATGTTTAACTTGTTTTTATAAAAATTAAGACACTTCGACTATGGCTTTAGGTAGTTTTCATCCACGAAAATTAGACCTCAGGCAAAAATAGATAATTTTGTTTTCAAGAAAAGCAATATTATTATTGAAGGGCTATTTTGAAAGAAAAAAGATTATTTTACAAGAAAAAAATTTGAAACAAAGAAAAATAATTTTATTAATAAATTTTATTTTTGCCTAAACTTATTATCTTATCGTTTCGAGCCAAATTTAAAAAAAATGATGCGATTCTAATAAATCACGGTTCGCTTTTTTAAGAAAAAGATTCTCTACAACATGACCGTTTCCTATTTTTGAAATTGAATTAATTATTATCAAATACAGCAATTTGTTTATAAAAATAATATTGCTTTTTTTGAAAGCAAAATTATCTATTTTTTCCTGAGGTCTAATTTTCGTGGATCAACTACCTTAAACAACAGGCGAACTTAAACGTTTGCAAGGTGGTGTATTGACCCAAAAATTACAGAATTTGTATTCGTTTCTTGTTGTTTTGGCCCTCTTCAGTGCCATAAATTGAAATATTAATTGAAAATTTCTGTAAAAGATCAAAATATAGAAAATAATTTCTTTGAGGCAACGAAACATTTCTTCAATATACGGTCAAGGAAAAGATTTCTTTGAATCAAAGAAAGTTTTGTTAATTTAAAAAATTTTTCTTTGATCCAAAGAGATGGATTTGTTTAAATTAAAGAAGATTTTTTTTAAATCAACAAAACTTTCTTTAATTCAAAGAAACTGTTTTCTGGATGTAAAATAACGAAAATTATCACGTATTTAAAAAATATGTATAGAGTCCACTGTATATAAACAAAGAAAATTACACAAACATTACTTAATATTTAAACCGGACGGAAATTTTTTAAAAATGATTTCCAAAATGATTCTCAAGAACTAAAAATATGAATCCCAAACCATTTTTAATTTTCAAAACTTTTCTTGAGGACTTCATTACCGGAGTCTGTCACGGATCGAACTCTTTAGTTCTCCGTCTATATGGAAATTGTTTAAAAACCTACCCGGGACATGTGATTTTGCTGACTGACAAATTTTTTTTCTTTTTTTAAAAAGTTCAGAAATTCGAGACGGTTCTGGTCATTCTTACAAATGGACAAAAGCGTGTATTTTTAAAAAGAAATTTTTTTTTATATTATCTCACGGACAGTCCATTTTATATTGAATTTGCAAGTAAAGCTTTACAGAAATATAAGTTGTTATCATATCTATATATGCTATTTTCAAAAATTTCTTTTTTTTTCGTGACATTAAGTCGAGCATTAAGTATCACACTCAGAAAAAAAATTGGATTGAATCAAAGAAAATGATTTGTTAGAACGACTTTCTTTGATTTAAAAAAAAGATTTGTTTAGATGAAATAAAATTAGTTTAATTCAAACAAAATATCTTTCAACCAAATAAATATTTGTTTGAACCAAATTAATTTTTCTTTAAAACAAAAAAATTAATGCATTGATATATGATCAAAGTTCAAATTTGTTTGATTTAAGAAAGAAATTTATTGGATTCGAACAAATATTTATTTGGTCTAAAGATATTTTGTTTGAATCAAACAAAGTTTGTTTCATTATAACAAAACATTTCTTTACATCAAAGAAAGTGTTTCAAACAAATAATTTCTTTGATTCAATCAAATATTTTTTCTGAGTGCACATTAAGAAAATATTATTAAATTTCATTAGTTCTAAAAATAGTCAGAACTATGAGAAATTCTACTTTATACTGACATTATAATGTGAAAAATGGCACATTCAATACTTTCAAGACAAAATTAAAGGAATAATTTATGATTGTATTTATAATATAATATGTTTCTCTGAACAATGCAGCATGTTAAACACAGCAATCGAAATATTGTAAGTGAAACTGGTCGAATAAACAATATAAAATGGGAAGGCGAACAATAAATATTGCTATAGCAATCAATAATATAGTTTTCTTCCATACTTATTCAGTTATAATCGGATGTTCAAAATACACATCTCATATTTCTGCATCAACGTCCATTCTTTTCTATCAGTGCATATAATTAACTTTTCCCCTATACTGAAAAAAACGTATTACTAGTGCCATTCTAGTAAAATTAACTCAAAAAACTAGTAAAATTGACTATATCTTCAGTTGATTCAACAACGAAAAACTCGTAACTCTCTTTAGCCAAGCAGTTTTCTTTCAGTCTAAGAAATTTGCCGATATTTCAGATGTTTTGTTCGTATTGGTCAAAATCTGTAATTCTCCGTGGAGTGAGTTCGATTACCGTTAGGGAATCGCGACAGAATTAATGTAGCCGACCTGTAAGTAGACGATATGCGCGGTGCTCAGGCTCGGTATACGAATGCATAAGCGACAAAACACGTATTACGCGTAACTGGAGTCCGCGCTGGAGATCAATACACATAATAGAGGGTATCTATAGCGCGCACAACCCGTGCTCATTTACTTAATTGTGTTCTATACCGTATAGACGAGGACGAGGGAACGGTGTTCGTGCCTAGGGTATCTCTGTGTGCGTAATATTCAGACGCACAGTGGCCGGAGCCATGTACATAGGTATATTGGCATCAATTTATGGGGCGGGAGGGTGCGTTGCTGTACTCGAACTGATAGGACTGAATATCTCCTGTTTTGCGGTGGCATCGAAAAGACTGGCCTCGTTCGTCTCTTTTGTCTCTCGCCTTCATTGCCAATCGTAACATAACATATACTCATTCACAGAAAACCACTGAGAGTCACTTTTGTTACACATTAAAATTATACGACATTCAAAATTACAATGAAACGTACTTAAACCTGTTATCAAATAAAAAGTAACATAGCTCTATTACTATAAAATAAAAATTTCAATTCAAGTCGAAAAATCGGCTAACGTTAAGATGTAACAAAAAGTAGACCATTAGAAAAGGGCAAACTTGTGCCCTTATGTATAGAAATTTTAGTGTGGCACCTTTCTGGCCTTAATGGGGTGAAATGAGACGCTGATCAGGCCATCCCGCTAGCATTTGATGAGAAATGAAACGCCTAACCTGATGAAAACAACAAAGTTATACCCCTACTGTGGTCCTACACGGAGAAAAATGGATATTGACCCATAATATCTAGATATTGAAGCACAATGTCAGTAGCATTCAACTATGTGACAAACATTTAGACATTCTACTTCAATGCCTGCAGATATTGAAAAAAAGATATTAACCACCAGTATCTCAGATATTGAGCTTGATTATCTCAGATATTAAAAATGAATATTCAAGATACTAAACTTCTGAATATCCTCGTTAGTAAACTTGAATGTCTGAGGTACTAAAGTTGAATATCTCAGATATTTAACTTCAATATCAGGTATACTGAAAAGGTAAGTTATAGATATTACAGCTCAATGTCTAAGATACTCAAAAAATTATTTTAAAGGTTATAAAATAACTAAATATTCAGTTTTTAGAAAAAAATCAAATAATATTTTATTATGTACATAAGTATGTAATAGATTTATATACATTGCTCTCATTTTCATTATATGGCATGTCTAAAATAATTAAATGTTCTTGTTAGAAACTTAACCTTAACACTAAGGTTAGATTTCATTCTCGGCTATAAACTACATATAGAGAAAATATATAGCTTATATGTTTTACTTACTGCATCTCAAGTTAAAGTCCCGATCAATTTTATTCCATTAGAAACACTTATTAGAATCTAAGAAAACTTTAATAAACCTTCAAAATTTATCTTTCCGGCACGCTGCAAGCATGTCAATCTTTGAATCACTTAGATTTCGATGAGCGCGAAAAAGTGATCACATGACCTTTATATATATGCGCGCGCACTTCATGCTTCAATATCTAAACTATTGAATCTGAATATCAAATGTTACTTCTCTGGAAAATCTAAAATATTGAAAAAAAATATTTTAATATTGCGTGTCAATATCTAGATATTATGGATGAATATCTCCTATTTGAATATCTACTTTTCAATATCCATTTTTCTCCGTGTAACGTGGACCATATAAGGCCTCGTTTAATTTTCATATCTATTATATTCTTATTTCTTTTGACATATTTTGTTTTAAATAAACAATACAATCAGACGTAGACAATCTGTTGAAAAATACTTATTGCAAGATAAGTAGTATATATATAGCTTATGTAAATGTATCTTTTGGACTTCCCTGCATAAATAAGAAATGGTAACAATGTTCATCGTCTCGGGAAACTTTTGCCGAGAAAGATGGTAAATATCGAGAATCCGATTGCCAAACTATACCATCATCTTGGGACTTTCTCACAAGTTTTCCTAATAATTCTGGTTTACTCTTTAAGATGGTTCTATTTGATACAAAATTCTCTCCGTGCAGTAAAGTATATTAAATTTAGAATACTTCTATCTTAAAACAATTCATACTTTTATTCAAGTTATAATACACATGTGTGTTTATTTTAATAATGTTTATTTATTTTAATATATTGTTATTAAAATTGAATTAACTTCAAGATGCATGCATACTAATTTTTTATATTTCACCAAAATATTAATTTCAATTTACTTTTTGTATATTAAAGTGTATTCAAATTAATAAAATTTTTAAAAGTGTATAGCAAGTTGGTTGTGTTGCAAAAGAAATTTTCTTCAATTTATCTGTCCAATATAGATAAATTGTTAAAAATGTTCTAGAATCCATGATATTTTCAAGTTGAAATATCAACGTAAAATTATATGAAATTTATGAGACTATTAGGTAAACGTATCTTGAAATTAAGGAAAATTAAATTAAATTTCTGAAAGTGTTCTTAAAATTACTCAACTGAACTAAATTGTCATAAAATTTATCTTAAAATTACGAAAATGTAACGGAAATTGATTTAAAGACATGTGATACTTTACCATAAGAGCAATTTAGTTTCCCACGGGTTTTAGTTATTAAGGGGATCCGCCACCTTTAATATTTTTATTTTTTGAGTCTAGACTTTCGATATGATTTTTTTATGTTTAGTACCATTATTTAGAAAGTTTTTAGGGGTTTTTCAAAATTCTAGCACCTTCACGTATTTTAAAACTAAAAATGTTGAGTTTTTTGGGCATCTTTTTGATATTTTTTGACTTTGAATAACTATTTTGTTTTTTAACCGATTGTCATGATTCTTTTTTTTAATTTGCTCCTTACAGTGTGTAGCAACTTTTTGGGTATGGAAAGCACTCTAACTAATAAAAATAACTACAAACAATTTTATTTTTTATTTTAATGGGATATTTTATTTTATTTATTTTATTTGTAACTTCTCTTTCAGTCATGTTACCTTATTTTCCATACCCAAAAAGTTGCAACACATTGTAAGGATTAGAATAAAAAAAAAGAATCATGACAAGTGGTTAAAAAACAAAAAATTTATTCAAAGTTAAAAAATGTCCAAAAATGCCTAAAAAACTCAAAATTTTTAGTTAAAAATACGTAAAGGTGCTAGAATTTTGAAAACCTCCTAAAACCTTACTAAATAATGGTAATAAACATAAGAAAATCATATCGAAAGTCTAGACTCAAAAAATAAAAATGGTTGTTGTGAAGATAATTATAGAACTATTTACATTGCACATGTATATACGTTTACGTTTACATATTATTAAACTATTGTTATTCATTTCTTAAATAAGATTTGCTGAATCACGCTAAATTACGACAAAAGTACTAAACGATAATACTACCTTATTTTTTGAGTTTTACAAGGATTGGTTGGACATAACTAAACTTGTATTTTGAATTCTGATATGACTTCTATTTCAACATTTTTTATCAAAATTAATTGGAACACTCCTTGAATTTTGTTGAAACCTTCTTTGATTCCCAGCGGAAATTTTGAGAGCAGTTTTCGTTGACTGATATTATTAAAATAATTTTATAAAAAGAAACATTTTTTTATGAGATAACTATATTTAAAGATTATTTACTTATTTTTAAAATCCGAAATGGCGGAGTCGTAAAGAATATTTTTTCCGAGAAAATAAATACTGATTTATCGAAATCAAATCCCTTCTTAAAAATTGGTAAAGAGCGATAGTAAGGAAAAGTTCTATTACAAAAAAAATCATTAAAAGTATATAAAGTATAAAATTTTTTTAATAAAAAATAATATTTTTCCTTTCATAAAACGCGACTGATAATATCATTTTATGTCTTAAAATCATAGAAAAATATGTTTTCCCAGAGACATGTTTTTTTGCACAACAACTACCTTAACATCTGCGATTTGTCATATTAAATAAAGAAATAAACGGTTCTTCCAGTAGAGAAGATAAAATCGATCGTGAAAAGACTATTTTTGGTTTTGGCAATTAAAGAAGTTTAATTTTAGCAAAATCTTTCATTAAAATTGTTTTATTATCAAAACTAAAAATAGACTATCTACGTCCGCTTTGTATAATTTAGCTTCTCATAATTTATTTATTCTATGATAATTTTGATTATTTTTTATCCATACATGTAGAATCTCAACTAAATTGCTTACATAAATTTGCTAATTTTTCAAGTATCATATACCTTTAAGTTAAAATACTCAATGAATAAACCATGAAAACAATTTTAAAGATCCAATAGAGCACGAGGTTAGGTAGGTGTCGTCGAATGACGAACAACAAAATGTCGACCGCAATTATGCTGTAATTAACTTGGAAACATACATCCACGCGGCGCTCACAGGTGGTTGGGGATTTTTGTATTTAGCGGTTGGCACCGCTGTGCACCTGACGTTTACAGGGTTACACGCGCCGCGTGGCTGTATTATGCATGTTTGCGGTGACGGAAGAGAATTTAAACCAACCCCCTCGGTGCCCATCCTGCCGCCACCACCCACTCCAGCCAGGAATTATTTACGGGGGATGGAAGTGGTGACGATTTCTCTCGCATTCCCGGTACAGAGAATCTACCAGATTCTTTCTCCGAAACGCGTTTTTACAAATTCCACAGTTACTAACGATTATCTATTCCAATGACATAGTAATTAAAAATATTTCAAAAATTCCAGATACTTTTTCAGTTTTGATATTGATAAGCAAAGTATTTAATATATTATGAAATTTATATTGGATTGGATTGAAAAGTACTCATGCTTCAAAAGCGTGATTGATTATTTATGCAAATGGCTCATCCCAGGTGCGAATTGAACGTCGGCCCACGGTTAGGCCAACCTTGTTAAAGTTGGTCCAACCTAGTTGGCCAGAGGTTGGGCCAACTAGTGAAATGAAAACGCTATCCGTCCATTGACGTGAACAGTTGGCCCGACGCCGGGTGCCGGAGATGGGCCGTTTTAGGCACAATATGCTTGTATAATCTAGTTAATAATATGTTGACAATTGGTTCAACCATGGCCCAGAGGTGGGCCGACCGAAATATCAGGGTCATCTAAGGTAATTCGCCATGGTTGGCCCGACAATCGGTTCGAGTCTGGGCCATAGTTGGGTCGACAGTTGGTCATGCAATGTCAACGGAATCTAGTTAATAATATGTCGACGATTGGTTCAAACGTGGCCCAGAGGTGGGCCAACTGAACTGCCACGGTCATCTAAAGCAATTCACCAAAGTTGGCCCGACAGTCGGTTAGAGTCTGGGCCATAGTTGAGCCGACGGTCAGGCACATCTTTGGTTGCCGGTGTTGGCTGCCAAAGTTGGTAAATCCGAAACTACCACAGTTGGCCCAACTATTGTCACCAAACCTTGGTCGCCAGAGTAGGGCCAACCGTGGCCCGATGGTCCAACTCTGTCAGCCGACCGAAATTCACACCTGGGATTACAGTACAGACTACTTTTGTTTGCTGAAATTATTTAAACTAATATTTCAAATTACATCGGATTCGGAATAAATTATTACATATTTGGTATTGGATTCTTGAACTATTATGGATATACAGAATTCCATTCAATCATATGCTGCCTCTAAATTTATTTCAAATCAGATTAATTTTATTTGGAATTGTATTAAATCTCTTCTATATTTGTATTTTGTTAGTGGGAATAATTATTTTGGGGTAAATAATTTGAACAAAATGCAAGATAGCGAATTTAGGAAGATATTTAAACAAAACTGTTATCTTTAAAATTTCTTGGAGTGCAATTTTCACTCCAAAGGAAAATATCACTTTAATGCAGTGGAATTTCACTTTTTGTAGTGAAGAATGAGCCTCTCCAATACAAAATGGCTCACTTTTCATTCTTAGAAGAGAAATTTTTAGTCGAAAAATTTAGAGAGTTGCATATTAAAATCTTCAATACTGTTAAAACGATTTAAAAGTTGCAAGTTAATTTTCTATACATATAGAAATATTTCAATTTGAATTATTTTAATCCATTAAGTATTGAATAAAAAAATAATGGTTTCCAACAATGGTAATAAATTAAAAATAAAACAGACAATGAGATTAAAATCAGGAATTAAATATTTTGCAATAAATATTAAAATACAAAAACACCTTCCGGCACTTTCTAAATGAACAAATACAAAAAGGGGCCATCCACCAATCTCATGACGCCAAAAATGGTCACAATCCCCCCCCCCCATTACTATTGGAAAGGGAAAATACCACACGGTTTTTCAAATATAATTGTACAAACATGTTTATTCAATTTTTTACTTACAATGGTAATCTTAATGCAGGCGACCATAATCGCAGAAACACAACCAGGAAGAAAAATGTGTATAATATTTTAATGGAAAAAAATGTTTGAAAAAAGTCTTTTTTTCAATTATTTATTGTACTTGATATACTGAGCTGACTAAAAATGTAACTACAAGCAATTCCAGTTGATTTACTTTGTCACGTGACCTTTTGACACCCCTCCCCCCCTCCCCCCTCTCGCATCACAAGATTTGTGGACGGACCCAAAATTATAAAATCGCTGCAAAATATTTATGGATTAGAAAAATATGTAGACATAAAAACTCTCGGTAATTATCTCACTAATTTCAATTAGCAGCTATGGCTTGTTATACAATCAGTAAAAAATAAATAGTTACAATCGAGTTATTAATTAAAATTAATAAAAAAAACTCTGTTTAGTATCAAAAGAGCGAGATAAAAAAATGTTAGGGCAAAAATTCAGTTTTTTACAATCAGCTTCTAAAACGTATAAAATATCAGAAGAAAATGTTATATTTAAATTTATCAGTAGTTCAAAATCAATTTCTTTATGCACCAAAAAGTATTAAAAGAAATAGATGCAATGAATCCACAAAAAAGTTATAATTATAACTAGTTTATTGTATAGTTTATAAATGATTAAAAAAGATTTTCTACCAATGTCATGAATACCATTCTATATTCAAATATCCAAACAGTAAGAACATATGAGAAGAGAAAGCAACCAGACATTCGATGACCCTGATATGGAGGTAAACGACTCCCCTAATTTCAATTCGCAGTTTCTTTTCATTAATTTCATTAAGTGACTTATTTCCAACTAATTGATCAGTTTATTAAGGGAAATTCACTCGCAAATCAGTTTAAAACGACTGTTTAAATGCTTCTAACCAAGTTACTGAATAAAATTATGAAAACAAAACTAGTGATGAAAATTAAGAGAGGAGGGTCCTGAAACTGGTTTGTTAGAATTTTCGGGCTCTCGCGCTGCTATCCCGGATGAACGTCGAATCAAAATGCACAATCCTAGCAAATCATTTCGAATATTTCATAATGGGTGCGAAATATCGTTACATTCCACCGTGCTTGAAGCGCATCAGTGACATTGTACATCATAGGTGTGAGCCTGCAGAGAGAGTGAAACGATAAACGAAAATGATAGACAGAGAGGAGAATGCCGAGCGAACACGGAACAGGAATAAAGTGACAGGGATAGAGTCGAGGATGAAGAGGAAGAGACGAAACCCTGGATGCGAGTCATGACCCACGCACACTGCATCCTGACGCAAGGGTACGCAACCGGGACTAAATTACGTTTCCCGTAACACGTTTAGCCGCGAATCACATTTCGAGCGATCCGTATAACTCGAATAAAATGTACCAATAATTTCCTCTCTTCCCGGGATTCATCCAGATTTGTTAAATTTTTGTTTGTCTGGTCAAATTAAATATCAGATTATTAGAGTTTGATCTGTTTTCATACCTTAAATACCACATGGAGAGGAAACTATACAACCAGTACTAGAAAAATGCTGATTCCGATTTAAAGAATAAAATATTGTACAGGTTATTACCCAATCAGACTTTAGCCGGATAATGGCGCGGTACTGGCATAATACGGAGATGATAACGCTTTTTCGGTACTGGCTGAGTACTGTCTGCCAGTAGCGGCCAGTACTGTAATTATACGGGCATGCCATTACTGGCTAACCAATACTTTAACCGTACTGGTATAGTACTGATCACTATAACTCGGGATTGTATGAATAATAAATGACAAATAATCAAAATATTTAACTTAATATATCAATTCTTTTTCCCATTCAATTTTTCGTTGAATTTCTTTTATAAAAATTGTCTTGTCTACGAGATTCGAACCTACAACGTACCTAAAGACGCACCTAACGACCTACAACTAACGCAGGTTAACCGCTCGACCACGCCTATTTCTATCAATTGATTTCTTCTAAATCTGTTACCTATTTCAACCGGACTGAGTACTTCAATCAAGTTTAGAAAAATAATTACTTAAAGATGATAAAATCGAATGAAGTAGAAAATGTATAATTCAATACTGTTATTGATTATTGATTCAGAATATTGAATATTAAATATTATTATTATTGTATATTAATAAAATTGTTAAATTAATTTTTAAATTTAAATTATACTTAATATTTTGAAATTAAATATTTATTATATTTTATGTAAAAATATTAAATATATATAGATTATAGTATCAGGATACGGTACAGACAGGTGTCCTCGTAGACGATTTCAATTTCTTATATCGCAATAAATGCAAATTAAATTCAAATTTCAAAGGATTTGAAAATCTTTCTGGGGAAAAAAAAGACGCTTTCGACTGCGCTAGGATTGGAGCCCGGGTCTTTCGACTGTCGGTCGACTGCGTCGAACGCCTGTGTAGCTCAGTTGGTTAGAGAAGTCGACCAGCATTCGAAAGACCTGGGTTCGAATCCCAGAGCAGTCGAAAGCGTCTTTTTTCCCAAGAAAGACTTTCAAATTCTTTAAAATTAAATGTTATTTTATTAATAAATCATGGGTTCTTCTTCATGTGTGGCACGCTACAGACGTTTCTATATCTGTAAACTGTCCAAGTTACCAATGATCTTTAGAGTTTTCGTTCTTCAATGTGTTTTATTGGTTCGTATACATGGTGTTGAGCAAAATGTCACCAAGCAACACACGCCGAAAATTGTTTAATATTAATGATAAGACGTTGCGTTCACATTTTGTTGAGGCAAAACTTTCCCGTCACCACAGTAGAAAAGTAAGTTTTACCACACAAACTCATCATCGATAGTCGAATTGATCATTTTTGTTGATTCACGCCAGGGCCCCAAAATCGCATTTCCCGCACAAGTGTCAAAGAAACAATTTTTTGTCCGCCGTACACCGAAAGTTAGTCTTGTCGGTGTCGTTTTCCACGCGGAAAGTTGATTTTACCACACTACTGCGGTAAAGTTTTATTTGTGTTAGAGAGTCAGTCAGACCTTCTAGATATTCAGACGGTCCTTCTTTAATTTTCTCGACATGGTCAGGAAGACTTTCATTTTATCTTCAGCTTGACTGTCCGCAGAAGGTCAGACTGACTATTAAGATAATGAAGTTACTTCTCCAGGATGGTCAAGTTGAACATCATGTTTTGACTTATATGTCGACATTGGGGGATGATCAGATCGACCCCCTGTGATGATCATATCGAACAAAACGAAAAAATGCATGCAAAAAATCAATTTTCCGGCAAAAGACCGCCATTTTGTAAATTTTTAGAATTTTGTAAAACCCCTACGTCAATAACTGGATGACTTAACTACAAATAATGCAATTTTTGGCATTTTTGTTTCAGACAACTGGTCCATGCACAATTGTTTATAAACATTCAGATTGCTATATTTTATCAAATATTATCAAAGATTTTTTTGTTCATTTCTTTTTATTTTGGCATAGGGCCAGTTTCTTTTTATTTTCTTCGATTAAAATTATCACTATTAGATATAAAAATATGCAAAAAAGAAAGAAAGGCAAATGTTTCGGCCACATATGGGGCCCTCTTCTGTGCCATAAATTCAAAGATTAATTCTAAATTTTTATTTTTTTATTTTTTATTTCTGAACATACTCAAATAATATTGAGTAAAATTACATGTATAGATATTATAATAATTTATGTTTCTGTAATGCCTTGCTTGCAAATTCAATGTTAAAAGGATTGTCCGTGAAACTGATATACAATATCGTTTTCTTGAAAAATATACGTCTTCGTCCACTCGTGAAAATCACCATAAACGTCTCTAATAAACCTCTCAGGATTACTTTAAAAAAAAAAAAAATTGTCTGTCAGCAAAGCCACATGTCCCGAGTCGGTTTTAAAACAGTTCACTAGACTACTTCATTTTGAATTGCAAGCTATGAGATAAGTTTCTGATTTCTATGATAATCCTTATTTTAATTATCTCCTATATTCTAATCTTTTACAGAAGCTCTGGACATTTTTGAACGAAAAAAGTGTAGTTCCTCCCAATGTGAAACGTAAAAAATTTAAGACTTTTTTTTTGCTGCAAAGAAATGGTCAGCCTGGCCACAGAGAAGGTCGTCCTATAGTTAACCCTCAAATATCAGCCTGACATTTTAGATAACCAGATTGATCTTTCATTTTTCTTCTTGTAAGTGAATGATAAAATTCCTAATGCCAATGGTAAAATCTGCGATGCAAATAGAAAACTTTGCACTGTGAATAGTGAAATTAGAAATCTGTGCAAATTGCCTTTTTCCTGTGTGTAGTGTTATTACACCAACAGGGAGAGAAAAATATGGTACCGAAGAATTAAAATGCTGGTTCCTATTTGAAGCATAAAATATTGTACGGGCTACCATCTGTATAGTAGTGGATACAATACAAATAGTATTCCTTACAATATTTACGTACGAGTTCCTATCTTTACTATACTAGCTACAATGCAAATGGTAACTTTTATATTTTATATATTAAATAAAGACAAGTACCTTGTTAGTAAATTAGTAACATATTTTTCACTTTGTAAAGTAAACAAAAATCAACTCTGTAACTCGGATCCTAATGAAGTGCAAATAATTTACTCCAGAAATGTTCAACAGTGTGGATAGTAATTTCGGTTAGTAAACCATCAATAAGAATAAGTACTGACTCCAACTAGCATTCGTCAACAACTGCAGTAAATGAAACGCCACAACCACATTTAACGCCCATAAAATCAGTGATCAAGCCATAGGCATTTTGAAATTATGCTCCATGAACAGACAGGATGTAATTTAACATTATTTACGTTCCTGAGAACTACTTTATTCTGTGAAAACAAAGAAAAATCTCAAAACAAGCAGCAATAAAATTAGATTCAAAAAACGAAAGAGTCAAGAAAAAAAAGTAGAATAATAATCCCACCGTTCTGATTTAATGTTTCCACTCTAAAGTTAATCTTTAATTAAACAGTAGGAACATGTTTGAAGACGAAAGAAGGAGGAAGAAATCCAATCAACGTTGGAGAGATCAGGAGTATGTACCTCCCCTTCTGTGTAAATCTTTGGAATACGCAGATTCCACTTCCGGGTCTCTCTGCGTTTCCCCAACCCTAGGTAGGATTGTTAATGCCGTTGGTTGGCGGTAAAGGTTGGCTTAAATCAATGCATGCACATCGAACTATACAGCAACTGCCTAGTGGGCAACCCTAGTAGTTGCATACCTACCTACAGCCTACAACGACCTCGGTTCGCTCTTCCTACAAACGCTCAGCATCATCGTCGTTGAAATTACCACTACAAGTGTCGTCAGTAGCGTCGTCACAGTACTAGTATTGGCAGTGGTACAGGTACCAGTGCATACTATTCTGAAATCGCATCGTGCGGCCACTCCAGTTGCATTGCGGCCAACACTGATCTACAGTCTACACTGAACTGGCCTACGTACACAAACGAGAGGAGATGCGCTCATGCACACATCGATCTACTCTTACAGAGAACATAGAACGTAGAGGGAAACCCATCGGCCTAGCCGTCGCTCTCTGCCTCCGGCCAGAGATATCGTTAGCATGCCTTGCTAATCACGGACTCGATAATAATACCGTGATTGATAGGACGAACCTTACCCTTCCTCGTCCTCTTATCCTCACCCGACGCCCTCTCGAACGGGTAACGTTCCACCCTTCGAGGGCAATTCCTCTCCGTCTCTATCTTTCTCCTCTAAGAGATGCAAGCTAGCCATCTTCATACTGCTCCCTGACCTATCCTGATCACCGAGCTGTTTACCTTTATCCTTGTTGATTCTCGTGGAATTGATGCTGACAGTGATGGTTTCATTTAATTTCGAATCACGTAAATATACATTCGAACATTAAGGAGATCCGACACCTTTAATTGGTATATTTTTGATTTCTTTGACATTTTCCAAAAATGTTATTTTTTTATTCTCTATACTTTTCTGAGTATGTGTGTACATTTTCAGGGCAGTCTGATTTTTTTTTCTTGGATAAATAAATGAAATTAAAAGTTACTATGATTTACGAATAATGCGTTTTTAGCGAAAATTAGCTTTTTGCACAAATAGTTTGTTTATTTATTTACTAATATTTGTGAATTATATGGAAAACAGTGTATAGAAGGTATACCTATAAAAACAATATATGGGTTATTACATATCAGATTTACAATCAAAATTTTGATTCACCTGAAAATTTTTTTCCTCGTTCTAGAAAGGAAAAAAAATGACACGTATTTTTTTTTCCAATATGATATGTAAATTTTTCAAGTTATTGATTTTTTTATTTCCAAAGTGCAAAAAATGTTTTTTTCAATACTGCTTCTAATATTCAACGAAGAGTATAGAATACATAAATGAAATATGCCATGGGGTCTACTATTAAGTCCATGCTTTGATGAAAACTCAGAAACGGTATTTAGTACTTTCTATGCAACAATTAAGTAAACAAATGGAATTATCTCAAAAGGGACATGTCTGAATTGAATCATTTTTTGTGTAATTTGTTCGTTAAGTACACAGAACTTTGTGTCAAAATTCGGTAGTGGACCGTTTGATACTTTTCGAGAAAAAAAATTTTTTGTGTGACCGCGCGCTTGGAGCGCGCAACGCGAAGTATAGAGTCGATAGTCCAAGCAACAGGGCATTTATTATGAATGATTTATGACATTATTTATTTCAGAAAACGGACTGCGCCATCAGAAGAAAGGTTGGTCATAGAATAATTGTGTCATGTTTTGGATAACGAAATATGATTTATAAATTTTTTATCAACATTTAAGACCAAAAAATCGCACTTTTTTTAGTTTTTTGTTTATAACATTAAAGGTAATTATCCAATCTTGACATCAATTGATAAGTTGTAGACAATTGAATTGCCAACAAAATGAGCTGTCGCTTGATCTGATTGGATAATTAGAAGCGGAGAAATTTCGGAAAAACCGGTAAATTTAGCTTTTGTTAAACAAATTAATATCTCAGTTAATTTTTAACTTTTTAGGGTTAAGGTTTGGTGGAAAAGTAGCAGACTTTATGCTCTTCAAATGCATAAAAAACGGACACTTTGAGATAATACGTTTTCCCGCTATTGACACTTTCATTTATTTAATCCGTTAATTGTAAAATGTCTGCTTGCCGCAGAGGTGGTCCGATTTTTATTTTGAAAACGGCTTTTAAAAATATAAATCAAGCACAAAATAACGTCAATCTTGGTTTTTCGCTAAAATGTTGCACATTAAAAAAAGGCCCAAACATGACTTCAAACTCCTGAAAGACAAGCACGAAAAGCTAGTCTTCAAAGGTCTGTGTATGATCAAATAACGACACCATTACAAACATTACAAACTGACAACAATTGAATTTTCATTTATTTGAAAGTATTGGATGTAAAAGTGCATTGTTAATAAATTACATGACTGCTTTCGAATTAAACAGTGTTTCTTTCTCAAAAGACTTTTTATTATTTACCGACTTTTATTTGTGAGAACTTCATAAAATCCTCATCGGAATATGGTAGACTCACTTACAAATGTTTGAGTGCGCTCGACTCTATACTTCGCGTTGCGCGCTCCAAGCGCGCGGTCACACAAAAATTTGTTTTTCTCGAAAAGTATCAAACGGTCCACTACCAAATTTTGACACAAAGTTCTGTGTACTTAACGAACAAATTACACAAAAAATGATTCAATTCAGACATGTCCCTTTTGAGATAATTCCATTTGTTTACTTAATTGTTGCATAGAAAGTACTAAATACCGTTTCTGAGTTTTCATCAAAGCATGGACTTAATAGTAGACCCCATGGCATATTTCATTTATGTATTCTATACTCTTCGTTGAATATTAGAAGCAGTATTGAAAAAAACATTTTTTGCACTTTGAAAATAAAAAAATCAATAACTTGAAAAATTTACATATCATGTTGAAAAAAAAAATACGTGTCATTTTTTTTCCTTTCTAGAACGAGGAAAAAATTTTTCAGGTGAATCAAAATTTTGATTTTGATTTTCCGTGTTTGTTGCAACATATGTTTGAATAAAATCTGAAGTATTAAGGTAGTTTGTTCACGAAAATTAGACCTCAGGCAAGAATAGATAATTTTGCTTTCAAGAATAGCAATATTATTATTGTAGTGCTAATTTGAAAGAGAAAAGATTATTTTTCATGAAAAAAATTTAAAATACAAAAAATAATTTTATTAATAAATTTTATTTTTTCCCAAACTTATTTTCTTATCACTTCAAGCCAAATTTTTAAAAATGATGCGATTCTAATAAATCACGGTTCATTTTTTTAGGAAAAATATTCTCTACAACTTTACCGTTTCCAATTTTTGAAAATGAATTCTTTAATGGCTGAAATTAAAAGAAAACAATTTTTGAAAACAAAATTTTTATAAAAAAATGGCTGTATTTGATAATAATTAATTCAATTTCAACAATAGGAAACGGTCATGTTGTAGAGAATCTTTTTCCTAAAAAAACGAACCATGATTTATTAGAATCGCATCATTTTTAAAAATATGGCTCGAAGTGATAAGAAAATAAGTTTGGGCAAAAATAAAATTTATTAATAAAATTATTTTTTAGTGTTTCAAATTTTTTTCATGAAAAATAATCTTTTCTCTTTCAAATTAGCCCTTTAATAATAATATTGCTATGCTTAAAAGCAAAATTATCTATTTTTGCCTGAGATCTAATTTTGGTGAACGAACTACCTTAAACACAGGCTTTTGGATTTTTCCCACTTATTCTTTGTTATATTATCAATATTCTTAGGTATGGAAAGCACTCTAACTAAAAAAATAACTATGAACAATTTTTAAAAATATTTTAGGATATTTTTATTTATTTATTTTATTTTCAACTTTCTTTTTAGTCATGTTACCTTATTTTCCATGCCCAAAAAATTTTCCACACATTGTAAGGAATAAAATAAAAAATAATCATGACAAGTGGTTAAAAAACAAAAAATTTATTCAAAGTTAAAAAATGTCCAGAAATGCCTAAAAAACTCAAAATTTTTAGTTAAAAATACGTAAAGGTGCTAGAATTTTTTTAAAAACCCGAAAATCTTTCTAAATAAAGGTACTAAACATAAAAAAAATTATACACAGAGAGAAATTTTAGGTTTCACTGACCAAAGTTTTTTTGTTAAAATCGTCTTTACAAAAATGTTAAAGTTCTCATGACAATCATGGTAGTGGCTGTCATACATTGGAAAAGTGTTTACTTCAACTGCAAGGAACGTTACTGAGACCACGATTCTGGTACTTGAAATACCATAGCGCTGCGGTTATAGGAACCAAAGTCCATCGTAAAGCCGCGCATAGAGTTTAGTTAAAATGACTAAGTCTACGGACAGTAAATACCCAGCCAAAATTATTTTTGAGGTTATAGATATGGTTCTCTTAGTTATCAAAATACAAATTCAATTTGATTAGAAAAAATAAAGTTTCACCGAAAAGATCTAAGAAAAATAATCCGGTATAATGATATTTATGATAACTTTCGTCGATTAAGTTAAAAAATTGTCACTTTTTTCATCACCATAAACTTTTTTTGACTGACTATAGTTTTGACAAAATACGACGAGACAGCAAAATTGGAACGCATTGCATTGTCCCCGAACAAAATCGATTATCATTTAGAAAGAATTGTCAAACTATATTTATAATAGAATTATTTACCTGATAATGCTTGGCACGGTGAAATACAGTCCAGGAATCGAGAACGAGAATTGGCAGGATTCAACTTAGACTGCATATCTTTTTGGAAGTAACTACTCATCTCCAGTACAGTGCAAGTTGAATTGTGTGACTATTACAAGATTTAATAGTTGTCACGACAGGCTTACCTCGTTGTAAAAAATGAAAGTTATACTTGATTAGTTTAGCGCAACAGCGAACGCTGCGGTTGTAGTAACCAAAGGAGCTTGGCAGTACACATAAAGAAAATGTACGTGTACTAACCGTTGGGGTACGTATAAAGCTCATTCTAATCATCAACTTTGGTCACAACAACCGAATACACAAAAAAGTCCAAATTACTGTCATGATAACTATAAAAGTAGTAGCTTCTCTCAACTTTTTTGGTAAAGGCAACTACTGTACAAAAAATTTATGTGCTATGTGCACAGGAACCAAAGCCGATTTCTCTCAGTGTATGGAAGATCTCAACTCAAAAAATAAAGATATTAATCCCCCTTAAGGGGACTTTTTTTCTTCTACACTGGAAAAATCCTAGGCGTATTGAGGCACTGCTGAGACGTTTTTACCCAGGTCAAGTAATCAGATCCTATAATTCTGTTCATTCCTGCTATATTTCTGTCTTTATAATTTTTACCAGGCAAAAGTAGCAAGAACTTTGCATGTTTATAACTTGAATTTGTCACAATTTAAACTATAAAAGTAGAAAAATGAAGGAATAATTATCAATGCAAACAATTTACGAGGATTTTGAAGCTGTTTCAATTGCATTTTTATCTATCCAATGGATCGAATTTCTTTTGTTTATTTTGAGGTTGGAATATGTGTTTAATTTGAAATATTGACTTATATTTTCATTTCTATATGATAATATTGTGATAAATGTAATAATAATGATTCCTTCAATTGAAACGTCTTCTATACATATATAATATAAATTTCATTCAAAAATATGTGTATTTCCAAAAGCGTACACTGTAAAAAAATATTTCTGTACAATTACAAAAAGCAATTATAAATGTATAAAGCGATTGTAAAAGTACTACTTGCATGATGTAAAATTATTTATATTCTATGAAATTACAATCAAATTTTAATTATGCTACGTGATACGTTTAAATTCAAGGCAAAATGTAATAATGCAACGTTACTCGCCGTAGAATTATAAAAGATCGTAAAATTACTACGTATCACGTGAAGCGACTTAATTTTATAATTTTATATCCTATTGTAATTCTGCCAAAGATATTTAATTCTACGACGTGTAACGTTGCAGTATTACTTTTCCTCTTGTGAAAAAACAACGTGTCACGTAGCATAATTACTATTCAATTGTAATTTCACACAATATAAATAATTTTACAACGCATTTTTGATTTTCAATAGTGCTTTTTTAAAACCAAAACATAAAATATACACCTTGTCAAAAAATGTCCTACTAAGAATTTGTAAACCTCATCTAGGCAAATAATTTTCCATCTCAACGTTTTTTACGTATGTCACATATTTTGTATTAAATAATGGAATTGAAACGAACAATTTTGCAAATTTACATTTCTTTCGTATTTCACATATTATTATTAAAAAATTGAATTTTGGATTTTCAATATTACTTTTTTGAATCACAAAGAAAAATATACATTTTATGAAAAAATGTTGCAATTCAAACTTATAGATCATTATGTGGTAAACCATTTTGTACCATAAATTCTTTTCTTATTTCGTATAATTTAACTGAATAGTGGAATTTAGATATTGACTTTTTTCAAGTTTTAACATACTGCTAAAAAAATTTACCTTAACTCTAATAAGATCTGAACTAGAATACTTTATGTAAACTGGTATCAAATTTAATATATTATATTTACATATACATGTACATGGCCTATTATCTCAACTTACAAGGGAACGTTCCCAAGTGTCCGCTTCCGATTTTGCTCTTTTTGTGATATGTTGTAGTACATCACAAGTCATTCAGCTTCCACTTGTTCTTTCGGTCTGAATTGCAAAACTAAGGGGTGAAAGCCACCCCTAAAGGTTGCCCCTGAAAACGATTTTTCCCGAAATTTGAACCTAAAATCCTAATTTTTTTTAGTAGAATCACTTGCATGTTATTAGGCCATCAAAAGGGGTTCATACTATGACATTGCCTCAATAAGGGGTTGCTTCTTAATTTTTTTATAAGGGTAGAAACGTCTTTTTTTATCATTTTTTCAGTATAAAAATTCATATATTCATTCTATTTATTTGAAATAATATTTTTTTTTAACGAAATATAGAATTGAATAGATATGTTTTGCTATTTTAGATGAAACCAATAACACAATAAAAAAGTTATGATATTCAGGTTCATGCTAATTTATTTTTTTGCACAATAATTTCAGATTTTCCATTTTTCGTTTGTCATTTTTAGTTTCAAAAATAAAAATTTCCCTTGAAAAATGTGTGCTTCATCATTAAGTTTAAGAATAGTTAACCCCTTGTAAATTTTTTTCATCTAAAATACCAAAACATATCTATTCAATTCTATATTTCGTTAAAAAAAAATATTATTTCAAATAAATAGAATGAATATACGAATTTTTATACTGAAAAAATGATGAAAAAACACGTTTCTACCCTTATAAGAAAATTAAAAAGCAACCCTTTATTGAGGCAATGTCATAATATGGACCCCCTTCGATGGTCTAATAACATGCAAGTGATTCTACTAAAAAAAATTAGGATTTTAGGCTCAAATTTCGGGAAAAATCGTTTTCGGGGGCAACCTTTAGGGGTGGCTTTCACCCCTTAGTTTTGCAATTCAGACCGAAAGAACAAGTGGCTGCTGAATGCCTTGTGATGTACTATAACACATCACAAAAAGAGCAAAATCGGAAGCGGACACATGGGAACGTTCCCTTGTTAGTTGCCATAATTTAGAACTTTGCCTTTAAAAAATCCGTGAATAACAGTCGGTCTTGAAAAAGCATCGACTTATTTTCAATGTCAGTAATGTCATTATTAGCGACGGTTTCCTCGCGTTCAGAAATTGCTTTTCTAAACGTTAGTAAGCCTCTTATTAAATTTCAGAAAGTAAATTTTCTCGACCGAGGTACTACAACCTAGAACTTGAACTTCTAAAATTTATCGAATGACAACAAGTACTACTCTTGAAAAAGCTATTGACTCACGTTCGGATCGTTAAGTTATAAATTGTAGAATCGTCGTCGTGGGCGACGATTTTCTCACACTTGTTTTTCTAAGCGGCAGTGAGTCTTAATACGAAAAAAAGTTATGATACAAAATTGTTTACTACACGGAGAAAAAAGAACTGTTGAATCAACAGATGTCATCTGCTGGAATAGGGACAGCAGATTTTTTTTGTAATATTTACAGATTTTTCTGTTGGATTCACAGATTGTTTGTAAACTCAACAGATAAACCTGTAAAATCTACAGACATGTCTGTTAAAATTGCGGATTTCAAGAAAAAAGAGAAATCCGTAATTCTATCAGACATTTCTGTAGATTTTACAGGTTCATCTGTTGAGTTTACAAACAATCTGTGAATCCAACAGAAAAATGTGTAAATATTACAAAAAAAATCTGCTGTCCCTATTCCAGCAGATGACATCTGTTGATTCAACAGTTTTTTTTTCTCTGTGTACATAAAGATCTACAAGTTTGAATCGCAATATTTGTTCAGAAGCACGAAGCTTGAGTGTCATAATGAAAATGTATTTTTCTCAGTGAAAGTAACTTTGAGTTTAATAAATTCACGTTTGAAATATTAGAAAATTTACTTCAGTTGTAGTATTAAATGTCCCTAAAGTGTGTCAAGCTGATTATTTGGTTTATGTCTGTGCCCCATTAAGGCTATTTCATGGACATGACTTCATCCAATACTTTTCGCTCTTCTCATTCTTAAACTAATAACTCAAATGGATTTTTCATAGCAGATAAACATATCTTAATCTTCCTTTTACACGATGTATATTCATTATTGTAGGAAAATTTTGGGAAAAACTGAGAATCTTTTTTAACCATGTGACTTAATTGCTAGATGCCCTTAAAGAATATAAATATTCTTTACATATTTAAATTCACGGTTTCGAATGAATTAAAAAATTATAGAATTCAATTGAAAAGAATACATGTGAAGTAAAAACCAGCTTTTTGGCTCAATTGAATTCCCGGCTCGTATGAGGCAACATAATTTTATTCTGAACATTTGCCAGCCTACGCGCTTCTTATTCCAGGTATCCGAATCAATTGAATAAAATTATATCGTCTCATAAGATCGAGAAGTTTAATTTAACCACTGAATCGAATAAAGGGATATAATATTTTGCCGACAGTTTTACGTGAATCCTAAAATGTGCAGACACAAAGTTTTGTAAATAATTTTATGTCGATTGAACTGCTTGAAGATAAACTTAGAAAGCAGTTGAATGAAATAAGAAAATAAATTTGATTTTTATATATATTTGTCAAAAGCTTTCTCTTGACTGCATTATTTGTTAGTTTTATATAATTCTATTTATATTTGCATATGACGAATATAATATTGTACGCAATATCATGAATATTGTCACGGAAAGAAATTTATTAATTCAATTAATATCATAGATGTTGGTTATTAAATTGTAATATCTTGAAAATTGATTCGTGATACCTTAGATATCATATATTAAGATACTAAATAACAAATTTTAATATTTAAGGCGATGAATCAACCGGTTCACATCACCAAATTTATTGGTTAATCGAACCATGTAAGATGGTTTTTTTTGTTTCTAATATGGTATATCTACTTAAAAATATAAAGCACGTAATAAAAGGCGGTAAGGATCGTCTGTTACCTTTGTTTTGGTAAAAATTTCATAAAAAGTTTATTTTTGAGGAAATAAAACTGGAAGTTATTGGCAATTACAGCTCTGTAACGTCATTTCCACAAGTGATGGAATATCGCTTTGAAATTTCGGAACATTGATAAAATAGCACCAAGACAGGTTTGTTGGGTGCCGAATATCGAAATAAACATAAAAATTATTTTTTGTCCGCCGTACACCGAAAGTTACTTGAAGGTGTCGTTTTTCGTGCGGAAAGTTGATTTTCCCACGCTAATGCAGTAAAGTTTTAAGTGTGCAAAAAATTATAACAAAACTTCAAATTTTACCGCATTATTGCGGGAAATCAACTTTCCACACGCAAAACGACACCGACTCAGCTAACTATCGGTAAAAAGCGAACAAAAAATATCGTTAGTATCACGAGTGGAACGTATTTTAATACGCGAGCGATCCGCGACTCGCTCTTGCGTTACACTGATAGAAATGGTTCGGGAGTTTTAGCCATTCGGTTGTAGGTTGGGAATTTATAATTGTATTTATAAAATAATATGTCTCTCTAAACAACGCAGAACGTTTAATACAGAAATCAAAATATTGTAAGTGAAACTGGTTGAATCAGAAATATAATATGGGAAGGCGAACAATACATTTTTCCATAGCAACCAATAATATGGTTGATTCGTTCATATTTATTCAGTTATAATCGGATGGTTAAAATACAAATCTCATATTGCTATATCTATGCCAGCAATAAGGTAAGGTTAAATTAACCATAAATATCGTTGTAACAGCCATTCCTTTCTATCAGTGTAAAATACGCCTTTCCGCACTTTGTACGAAATATACTATTATCATATTAATAACATTACAACAAAAAAGACAGAATTTTTGGAAGCACTGTCTATGCGCAGTGTCACACTGCAGGTACTAAACTATATTGACAGGTGATGTACGAGGTTATGTGTGTCAGTATTTCTGTGGGAATTATGAAACTTTTTTTCTTTGTACACTCAAAACTTTTGTTATAACTTTTTATTCCTACTTTATAATCATTTTCCAAAATTTCCCCGCTTTATTTTAACTTAAAATTTTAAATGTGGGGAAAATATTGATACACATGGGACTCAATTCAGCAGCTGATATGGTTGATCTATGGCTTTAATTTGAGATCTTTCTCTGGAAAAAGAGACGCTTTCGACTGTGCTAGGATTCGAGCCTGGGTCTTTCGATCTCTAATCCAACCATCTAATTTATGTATTAACACGTTGACTGCCAAGGGGGTCACCGGTGACCGGCATTCGAACCACGTAAGATGCGCGCGGCAGCTTGGGAATTGCCAGTTGGAATTTCTTTTTAATATCTACACGGTAAAAACTGTTTTGGCTATGACAACAGCAAAAAAAGTTCATTTTAAGGGGATGTCATTGACATGACTTTATCCAATACTTTTCGTGCTTCCCGTTCTTAAATTATTAACTCAAATGGATTTTTTATAATATATAAACACAAAAGAAAGATCAAGGTACGTTTATATGCTATGGAAAATCCATTTGAGTTAATTATTTAAGAATGAGAAGCAGGACAAGTATTGGATGAAGTCACGTCAATGACATGCCCTTAAGCTAACTACTTATATTAGTTGTCTTAGCCACATACTTATAATTGTCTCAACCATAGGTATAATTAATAATTTGAAGTAAGTATTCAGTTTATGACTTAAACAAAATGAATATTTGCAATTAATAACTGTATAGTTAAGGCAATGATTATATGTCATTTAATATGAGTAATTGGCCCAAATTCGACTACATTGATAGTTGTCATAACCATACAGTCTACAGCGTCTACGAAGATTAAATTTATTATATTTAAATAAATGTAGTACTATATTTTTGAAAATTATTAAAATATATATCGTAAAATATATCATTCTCATAATATAATTTCCACAATATCCTATTCCTCTTATAAAAATTAGGCTGATGATATAGACTGTTGAAAACGTTTGTGATCTTACAATATTTCAATGGAATTTAGTTACCAAAATGAAATGTAAAATTACAAGAGAAAATTTTTAAAGTAAACCAGGTATGAAATTTTCATCGCCACAAATGTATAAATTAAAATGTAAATTTATAACCTTTTAATTGGATTGCAATTGATCTTTTTATTTATTTTTAGAAAGAAAAACTAATAACTAAATTGTTTACCAAATTCAATTGCTAATTATAATCAAATAATAAATTACTAAATCGTAAATAAATACACGAAGAGAAAAATATGCTACCAGATACTATCAAGATGCTTATCCCTATTCTAAGAATAAACATTGTACGGGTAAACCCATCTGTATTGTATAGCGTACAATACAGATGGTAATCCTTACAATATTTCGATATGATTCATTATCAGTATTGTACTTGGTACAATATATATGTTAAATCGTGCAATATTTTATCCTAAGAATAAGGATAAGCATCTTGATAGTATCGGATAGCATATTTTTGTCTTCGTGAATCATTTCCCATTCGTTCAATTCTTCTTTACACTCAATCAAACACACATTCACAATATATATCTGAATCCAGTGCAAAATATATTCCACATCCACGTGATTTTCTACACGCTTACCACGAGTCAATGTAACTCATCAACCTTCAATTCTTTGTTCAGTACCAATTGTATCACACTAACAGGTCACTGTTGGAGTAATTTATCAGAAAGAAAAACGGTGATTTGGACCAAGAAAATGTAACCAGTGAGAAATACTATGATAAAAATTGAAAAAAACTCAGCATCATTAAAAATTCTGAATTTTACTATAACATATGTAGAAACAGAGATATAATTATTTTCCTGAAACATCATCAGAAGGGTCAGCGAAATTGGAAACGTAGGTGTGGCATGAAGTATACGATGCTCCAGACTAGACTGTTCACCCATTGAAACATTGAGTCAAATGTCGACTAGTGTGAGTGTTTGTACATGCAGAGGAACCAAGAATCAAGATAACAAGTGGTTGACTGCATGTGTTTTATACAGACAAACGGATCTCCGCCCATTCTCTCTCCCTTTCTCTCCTGACCTCTTGCTCGCACTCTCTTTCTCTTGCAAACATTCGCATAGGCACACATATACACACACACACACTGATTTTCCAAGTTAATGTGCGTGCAACCAGGGCGAGCTATGCTGGCTATGATACCATTAGCATCAGTGATTAATGTATGCTGTGGTCTGTTCTATGGCGGTGTGCGCGTTTCACGTATACCCGGTGATTGACTCGATATACCGGCCTCGAGAAACCTTATATCGAAGTGCGATGTACGCTTGATGTACTTCTGCAATTAATCGTAATACCTGTGCTTTCTATTCACTAAAAACTTTTATATTCACTACGTGATATATGTTCATTCAAATGGATTTCATTACAGAAATTGAAACAGAACACGCAGAAAAATAATTCGTAAAACTTACAGAAAGCTCGGTGCTCACTTGAAAACATGACTTTTTATTATACTTCACGAGAAGTTCCGTTTAATCAATAGATTTTCTGTACGTTTTTTTTTTGAGTTTAGACCTTCCATATAATTTTTTTCAAGTTTAGTACTTTCATTCAGAAAGGTTCGAGTTTATTTTTTAATTCCAGCACCTTTATGTATTTTTAAACTAAAAATTTTGAGATTTTTGGGCATTTCTTTGACATTTTTTGACTTTGAATAACTTTTTTGTTTCTAACCAATTGTCATGATTCTTTCTTTATTTGGTTCCTTACAATATGTAGCAAATTTTTGGGTATGGAAAATAAGTTAACATGACTGAAAAAAAGTTACAAATAAAATCAAAAAATAAATAAAAATATCTCAAAATGTAAAAAAAAATGTTTGTAGTTATTTTTTTAGCTAGAGTGCCTTCCATAGCCAAAAAGTTGCTAAACATTGTAAGGAACCAAATAAAAAAAGAATCATGACAATTGGTTAGAAACAAAAAAGTTATTCAAAGTCAAAATAAGTCAAAGAAATGCCCAAAAATCTCAAAATTTTTAATTTAAAAATACATAAAGGTGCTGGAATTAGAAAAAAACCAAAAGCTTTCTGAATGAAACTGAAAAATGAACTAAAAAATAAAAATATTAATTTTGCGGATCCCCTTCTGGCGCTAGCTTTGCATGAAACGCCTAATCCGGCCCAAGCTAAGTTTAACTGCTTAGGGAAATACAAGTACAAAGATAATTTTCATGCAATAAAATCTTCATGAAACGAAACAGTTTTCATACTTTCAATCCCTCCTGTGCAGAAATCGCTTTATCATAGCCCAGATCGGTAATAAAATACACAGCCGGGCCTAGATCGAATCATACCACGTGACTAGGCTGTCAGATCTGGGCCTGGTCGAGCCATGTAATTTAATAAAAATTTGGGTTACCACCCGACCAGGGCCACAGCACATTTCTACTTGCAGGGTGAGATAATTATAACAATTCTATAAATAATGATAAATCACAAGTAATCGTGATTTTAAATGTTTAAGGGCATGTGATGTTTCCAAAATTAGGACATTCTATTGATTTTAGGTTTCTACATGTTTCAGTCTAAGATACATAAAATTTTGTCTTAAAAAATTTGGGAAATTGTAGAAAAGTTAAAAACGGACGTAGATAGACTACATTTGATTTCAAAAATGAAAACAAGTTCAATTTCACAAAATTTTCTGGAAATTTTTTTTCCATTGTCAAAACCAAAAGTAGTCTATCTACGTCCGTTTTTAAGTTTTCAACAGTTTCCGAAATTTTGAAAACAAAATTTTATGTATCTTAGACTGAAACATGTAGAAACTAGACCAAAATGTTCACATGAACTTGCTACTTTTCTCAAATACCACATGCCCTTAAATGTGCTTAATTTCTGTTAACTCAGTGATAATGAATTAGATTGAAGTATTCAGAAACACCCGATAGATCTAACTTCTGTTCAGAATTATATTTGTATCCCGTCTCTTGGAGGTTGTACGCGTTACAGCTAGAACCCTGTAGAGACGCTCTTGTCTGAATTTCACAAGGGTGGGTAGTTGGAAATTCTCCAATACTGTTGTTGAATGCCTTCAGAGTCAATTGGAATCACAAAAAGCATCTGCCACGTTTTCGTGGCCCACTATGGACTCTTGGCTATCAATCGAAGAGCAACACATCTTCCAAGATGATCAATGGAGCCCATGGTGAGTTGCCAGTCTTGCAAATTAAGCCTCCCTTAATTACCATTTTTTGTATTCAAGAATACAATCCTGTTTCGGAGAACTGACTATCAAATAAATACTGCAGGTTCATCTCCAGGATTAATATAAAACTACAATCACGATTATAAATTAATAATAAAGATCTTGAAGATATTATTACATTTTTCTGTAAAGTCTACTTACCATCAATTTGTAATACGAAGAACAATATTTAAATACATATCACTTATGTCAAAAAAAGAAAAAATTGAGGCTAAAGTACAAAAGCTCAGAAAAGTTCTTGAACGAACAACATAAATTTAATAGGTATTATAGCGTACTTCCTTATCCTGTAAATTTAACAGTCCTTTCAGTTATATTTATCGATTAATCTGTCATATTTACAAAACAAACGGTGGATCGTACTGAAATATCTGATAAATTTTCAGAAATTTTATGCTGTTACTATTATAACTTATGGATTTAGTAAATATAACAGATTTTTCTACGTGTCGCGAGAAGTGATATATTTGGAGGACCCTGGACATACGTACAATAAAAAATTTTATTTTGAAAAAAAATTACATTTCCTCGTTTAATGAACGTTCAGAACTGTAAGTAAATGTTACAGAGGATGATCAAATTATTATGATTACACTCAGAAAAAAGATTTGATTAAATGAAAGTAAATGATTTGTTTAAAAAGCTTTTTTTTATTCAAACGAAAGATTCAGTTAAATTAACTAACATATGTTTAGTTTAAAAAAAATATTGTTGGGCCAAATAAATTTTTGTTTAAATAAAATAATTTCTTCTTCAAAACAAACAAATTATTGCATTCGTATATAGTTAAAGATACAGTTTGTTTGATTCAAGGCAGAAATTTATTTGATTTAAACAAATTTTTATTTGATTCAATCAAATATTGTTTCTACCCGTGTAGAAATATCCCCACCTTTCCTTATTTCAAGTTGGGTTCTAGTGGGGCCCGGACTAGAATTTCCTAATATAGAAAAGACTAATAGGGGCTCTGTCAGGTGCCAGTGAGGAATTCCTTGTTTCGCTTAAGTAAGGAAAATCTATTTGTATCTGGCGGGGCCCCGACTAGAGAATCCCTACTTGTAATATTTATGGTTAAGGTTAGGTCCATTAGATACAACATAACCTTTATTCTTTATTCCCATTAAAATTTGATTTTATCTGAGAAAAATGGAGATTTTCTGAACACGGTCTTGGATAAAATCAATACTTAAGAGGAATCAAGCACTTTTAAGAAAACTTTTTATACTTTTGACTCGAATTCGCATGTAATCATAATAATCATATGCGACCACGTGTGTGTATGTGTGTGTATCTGATTGTGTCGGGGTAGTAACAATAACTAAACATGGGGTGAATAGTAAAATCAATTGAAGCTTTCATAGTAAACGTAAGCAGTAGAAATTATTACATAAGAGTAGTTAGAAAAACAAACTGATGATAAGTAAATAAGTGTACTATTTTTTTTAATAGTACTTCATTAGTTGGAATTACTTATTGTGATAACTTGAATGCATAATTTCGTTATGAGATTATTTTCTTGATTCAAAAGTTTCACCATATTTTTGGAATTGAAAAAACTCAACTTTTTTAGATTCTGAACATACGTTGATTTTACTGTTGAAAACAAAAATTAAAGGAATCATAACCTGTATAAAGTATCACTAATATACAATAATGAAAATTAATATTTCTAAAATGTATATAAATCTTTTTATTATGTAATGTTATTTAATTCCAAAATTTAATCAGTTTCTTTTAAAAATATTTTATTCGATTGCAAATCGATTTAATAATTAAAAATCTTAAAAAACAAATTTTCAAAAGAGGTGCTATGAAAAACACAATGTTCCACATAGTGATTTTATGCATTTGATTTTAGGAATTTTATTTTACACAACTTTATATTTAACTTTGAAGTGACATGCTTGATAACATGTCTAGTATTATATCGACCCAAATTCATAGAATTTTTGTTAATTTCTTGTTATTTTGGCATAGGGCCAGTTTCATCTTATTTTATTTGATTAAAAATGTCACTATTAGATGTAAAAATGCGCAAAAAGAAAGAAAGGCAAACGTTTCGGCCACATATGGGGGCCCTCTTCAGTGCCATAAATTGAAAGGTTAATTCAAAATTTCTGTAGAACATTAGAATATAAGAAATAATTAAATTAAGGATTATCATAGAATTCAAAAACTGATCTCATAGCTTGCAATTCAAAATGAAGTAGTCCAGTATGCAGCATCACGAATCGAAAAAATATTTAGAGTTCACTGTGAATAAAAAACCGGATAAATGAAAAAACATAAAAAATTTGGCACACGAACCGACCGCAATTTTTTAGAAAATTTTATTATTAAAGAAGGATGCCAAATTGGTTATCAATGGCAAAACGCGAACAAGGTTTACATTTTTGAAAACTTTGCGGTGAAGACTTATTTAAATATAGTGACTGTGACAACTTTACATAGTCGCTGTGACTACATTACTTAGTTACGGCGACCACTTTTAGTAGCTACATTGACGGATCAACCATTGCTTGAATTCAACCACAAAAAGTAGTTAAGGACATTTTCAACTACATCTATCACGTCAATATGGCCAGGATTTTTTCTCAGTGTAAATAAATTTTTGAAATGTACTAAGAATATTCATCGATTCAACTACTGCTCTAATTTGATTTACCTATGTTCCTGGAGTTCACTCAACTTCAAAAATGACACTGGTAAGTTAAAAAGTAGTCAAACCTATTGAGATTTTTTTTCGGTGTACGTGTAACGAAAAAGTACTGTCAATTTACTCAGAAAAAATTTCCTAGTTTGAAAACAGATTTTTTACTGTGAAAACAGTAAACTTAACCTTTCAAGCGGATATCCCTCCGTTGCCGTTAAAAACGGTAAATATTAGAGTCTTAACTCGAATTTTCCCTGTACTTTTTCTCTCAGTGTGGAAAATCCTCTTTATTTAGTATTTTTTCAGTGAGATACATGAACAAAATTGGTCACGTGACTCTGCTGATATATGCCCTTAAATACAATGCGGAGGTCTAATAGGGCCCTAATGGTGTTCTTTTTTGTAGGTGGGGTAATGTAAGGGCTGACCTCACTAAACCCCTACTAGAAAGTCTAGTTGGGCCCACCTTGACAAAAGCGTTACGGTACCGACGGGGCCATGACTAGTTTTCCACGATCTATTCCGACTAGAAATAGGGCAAAATTGTCAGTGCTCGACTAGGCCCCTATCGAAATTTCTATACGGGTAAATTCACTTACAATATTCAAAGTAATTGATTTATCTCATCTATATTTCACGTAAGGCAATATGTTCCGAATTTAGTAAAATAACTTTTTGTACACGCAGAAAAAAAGACTGTAGAATCAATAGATGTCATCTGCTGGAATAGGGACAGCAGATTTTTTTTGTAATATTTACAGATTTCTCTGTTGGATTTACAGATTGTTTGTAAACTCAACAGATGAAGAACTTGTAAAATCTACAGAAATGTCTGTTAGAATTACGGATTTCTCTTTTTTCTTGAAATCCGTAATTCTAACAGACATTTCTGTAGATTTTACAGGTTCTTCATCTGTTGAGTTTACAAACAATCTGTCAATCCAACAGAAAAATCTGTAAATATTACAAAAAAAATCTGCTGTCCCTATTCCAGCAGATGACATCTGTTGATTCAACAGTTTTTTCTTCTCCGTGTAAATATGTAAAAATCACTTAGGAACGTTCATCTGCTTCTAAAATTGGACAATTATAAACAAATTTATTTTAAAAAACATTTTTTATCATAATTTGAAAATTTAGGACCAGATAAACGTACTTTACTGCTTTTTACTTAATAACTCAAAGTTTCAATTCGATATCTCAATTAATGTGAAAATTCGAAGGACGAAAAGAAAGTGTCAGTAAGGTAGAAATCAGATAAGTCATACATGGTCTTGAAAAATCATATCAACCTGTTACAATCAATTTTTCATGAAGTTGGTGTGGTTACGTGTTTTACTAGGTTAGGTTAGTTAGTTTGTTATTAATTAAACGACGAAAGCGTGCAGTTCTCCAAGCCGAGAGCTACGATCCATAAAAATGTCGGGACTTCTGACTGACGGCCGGAAGCCGAGAGATGGACAAGGCCAATTGTTTATATTACCCCAAACAACAATGGACAATTCAGCGGCGTGTGTAAATATATATACCTAACCGGCTAATGCCAACGAACCGTCGTGTATACTCTTCCCAAGAATTCGACCATACCAGCTGATATGATAATGTCGACGCTTTTTCATTCACGCTAGCTTACCTCTTACAATTAGTGGGAAGTTTACCATTAGGCCTATTATACATATTTAGCCAATGTTGAAAGTCAATACGGCAATTAACCGAATGATATTAAAAAGTAGTATTAAGTGAAAACTTAAAATCAGAGAAAGTAATGATCTATTACTGGGCGCAGACTGACAGTCGATGTTTCATTAAAACGTAGACCAAGTCCGAAAATTAAGGGGGGCGCCCTATCCAGCACGTCAAAAAGTGGTCATTTTTTGGGATTTTTTTTCACTCGGAAAATAAAAACACACACGAATAATTTTTTGCATATATTTAAAGATATGTTTGAACTACAAAAAAAAGCATTTTTTCAAGAACTAAAATAAAAAAATGGCGGACTTATTGATGATCGCGTGTGGCGTGTCGCGGCGGACGGATTTTTCGCGGTACATCATGGAGCCCAAAGTTTTTATCTGAAACATGCAACCCAATTTTTTTATTATTCAGCAGGCTTCCCCCGAGTGCATGAATGTCAGCAACTCCAAAAAATTTGATTTCAAAATATTGAAATCACGTCATGAAAAAAAAGTGCTTTTTTTCGTCATTTTTGGCTGCTAAATGTGGCTAAAAAGTGTATAAAAAAACTTTTTTTTTTATAATTTCAGACATTCATGCACTCGTTTATTTAATAATTTACAAAAAACTTTTTAGAAATCGAAAATCGGTTTAGTAGTTTTTTCACAATCGTGTACCGCAATTTGGAAAACATAGTTTTGAGAAAAATCGATTTAAAGTTTCGAGTTTCGAGCTGTGACCCACAGCGGCCACAGCGCGCCCGAACTGTGGGTGTCACAATATTCAGAGTTGAGTCATAATATTTTGAGAATATACTTTCAAGACATGACCCAATCGATTAATGAAAAAAAAAAAAGAAACTCAGTCGAGAAGTTTTTGTTTCGAATTTTTCTCCGTGTAAAGTTGCATACCAAGACGCCAGTTCCTTGTTTCTTGTCATACTTCACTAGATTAGTAAGAACGTATTTTGAGCGAGCCTATAAAATGTCATTTGTTTACTCGCTTTTTCTCCTTTTTGCTCACGAGTAAAATTCTCGTTCCTTAGAGGTCAGTATAATAATAATTTATAATAATTTTAGCGAAGTATTGTAATACTTTGTGACATACCAAATGCTAAATAATGTTTCACAGTTCGGTAAACTTTAAAAATGTAAAAAAATTTCAGCCCTGATAAGAGTGTAAGAATGACAAAAATGTTACATACTATAACATACTTCCTATTTAATTCTAACAACACATTTGGGTAATTTTTCCCAATGAAATCAAAAAATCTGAAAAAATTGTGATTAAATTAATTTCATCGTTTTTTTTTGTATTAAGTTTTTTTATTCCGTACACTCTTACTTCTGCAACATAGGGAAATATTGAAGAATGAGATCAAGGGGAGAATAGTCAGGGGGATGAAGTACGAGCATTAAAGTGTGCATCTGGTAAGCCACTGGTCTCGTTTTGCAAAAAAATAAATCCACAGAAAAAAGTACCTAAATACAACGTTGTTTGCGATTGATTTGTCGGAAGCACCCTTCTATTTTCCACTCTACTTTTGGTCCTTGGGGTGGCGTTTACTAGGGAAGCAAATTTGAATGCTATTTCAGGGATGTCCTCAACAATAGTTGCTTTTTGTATTGTCAATGGTCTACAGCGGTTCGCTATTTGTTACCCAATATTGCAACGATTGTAAACTTGAAAAAGTACCTAGTGGACAGTTTTTATAGGCCCATCTAATTTATATTTTGTTATAACGAGCAGAAAGTCATATTTCCAATCAAAAAGCACTGAATGTGTACATTTAACAAGAACTATTATTTTTCTTTGTTTTTATATTCTAAAAATATTTTTTTCATCAATATTAAAGTTTTCCATCGGCACCTTAAACTTTTATTTTATACGTATAACGTAAACGTAAGAATATAAATTCAATCGTATTACTGGGGTAATAATATTTATCGCATTATTCTATGGATTCTACCATTACGTCAAAAAATTATAATAATTATTTGTCTTCCTCGTAGAAATAATTAATTCCATGAAACAAACAAACCAGATCTATAATTCAGGATACAAAATATATGTATGTAGATGTATACATATATGGAATATTTCGTACACAAAGTATAATGTAGTTTGAATCACATTGGGCTAATCAAACCACAGTAACAGTATGGCAGCAACTAGCTTGTTTGTTTAGATAGAATTTCAATATTATGGTTGATTTTAATTAATATCACTATGGGAAATACTACAATATCATTTAATATCAGGATTATGATTTAAATCTGAAGAGAATATCTGCCACAATTCACTGCAAGCTAAGATGAAACGGAAAAAGTATAATAAATCGATTATAATACACATAATTAATACAAGATTGTAAAATTGAAAAAGGTTTAAGAACATTCAAATTTAAGTGTTCTATAAATTTGAAACATTATTAATAATTTGAATATTCAGAATCACAAAAAATTATAATCCGAATTTTTCAACTTGAAAATCTTCACTTTTCTGAAGGTTAAATTTTCAAAATTTAAAACTTACTAATCTTTTACAAGTCAAAAAAGTTTTTTATATTCAATATAATAATATACGAGTTATTTCTACATCCAGAAAAAAGTTTTATTTTAATCTGAGAAATCGTTTTTTGACTTAATTTCTTCACTTCGAAGTAAAAACACCTTCAGAACAAATATAAATTTATTTGATTTTAATAAATCACGTTTTTAGCCTTTTTTAAATAAAAGCAATTTTTATTAACATTATTTATTTAATTTAAAAAAATATTTTTTTCATTCAAATCCAGCACTGGCAAAAACTCAAGAAATAATTTAATTTAAACAATTGAATTTTTTTTTAATTTGGAACTAATTTTTTCCGATTTTTTTGTTTCTAAACTTTTGTTGAAGTTTTTTCAGTATGCAGGCAAAATTTTGAAATGGAGAAATGAAAACTGTAGGTGTAATTAATTTTTAAAATCTGTCCCGCGCGTTGCAACGAGCGAGCTCGCACGCTGCAACTACGCTTAAGCTTGTTTAGGAATGCTCGGACTCGAAGCACGTGTGGCAATGAACCGCTGCAATGGGCGGGACAGATTTTATAAATTAATTACACCTACAGTTTTCATTTTTCCATTCCAAAATTTTGCCTGCACATTGAAAAAATTTCAACAAAAATTTAGAAAAACATAAATCGGAAAAAAATTAGTTCAAAATTTAAAAAAAATTCAATTGTTTATAAAAATGTACTATATTGTTATTACAAAAAAAAACAACGAAATGTGTGCTATAACTTTTTTGAAAGTTTGTACTCTTTCACGCATTTCAAGTGCAAGGGTTACATCTTGTATTAAAAACTGCTTTTACAGTGAGCTGGTAGAAAAAAAAAAATTTTCCCGAGTGCCAAACTTAAAAAAATTATATCTCGAAATTTTGAAGTATCACATTGAATAAAAAAAACGTGTCGATTATTTTCAAAGTAAGAAGGCAAAAAAAATATTAATTTCCTATGAAATGACCCATATATACTATGCGACTGCGTATATATTCATTTCGTTAATTCAAAGAAAAAACAAAATAGTCAGGAAATTTCTTTAAATCAAAATTTGATTCAAAGAATTTTTTTTTAAAAATTAAGGTCATGGATCAATCGGTTCACGTGACTAAAGTATACATTCATTCGTTCATGTAAAATAATTTTTTCAATTTACAAAGTATCTTTCTGAAAATTTGTGAAACGTAACGAAAGACATTAAAGCACGTCTGTTAACTTACTTTTAGTAAAAATTTTGAAAAAATTCGGAAACTTATCGACAATTAATGTTAACTGTAAAATTTTTTGCAAAATTTTCACTCAAACGAAGTTGACAGACGTTCTCTATCGTGTTCTGTAGTATTTTCCAAATTTTTAGGAAGGTATTTTGTAAAATAAAAAAGTTATCTTACACAAACTTTTACAGGAATTTGGTCACGTGATCTGGTTGATCCATGGCATTAAGGCCAAGAGCCAAGCTGGTCACGTGACAAAAATTATATGTTAATTCAACCTTGTAAGATAACTTTTTTGTTTATAAAATATCTTGCTCAAAATTTGGTAAATGTATCAGAAGATAATAAAGAACGCCTGTTAACTCCGTTCTAGTAAAGATTCTGTAATTTTTTCATTTTAAATTATAAAACTAATGTATTATCGGCAATTAAAGTTCTGTAACTACATTTTTACAGAGAATGAAATATCGTCTTGAAATTTTGGGAAATTAATCAAAAATTATTGAGATAGGTCTGTTATGTATTGAATATTCATAATGATGTAAAAAATTTTTACAAAAATAAGTAATTTTAGAAAACTTGCAGCGTATTATTAATGAAAAATAAAAAAAATAATTTATTTAATGCACCACGTCTTCCCCTATTCTTTCCATGTGTTTATAGTTATCAATCCTTAAATTTTTACCGATTTATTTTGATTAAAAATTTTATATACAGAGAAAAAAAATCGATAGCCAGTGACTGAATTGTTCACATGACCTGCCTCGCCTATGGCCTTAAAGAAACGTTTTTTTGGATGTAGACGCTCCTTCAAAAACTGAAGATATTACTCAGCCATACATTTTTAAAATTATTTAATTTATTACGATACATAGAAGAAATGTTTAAATATCACGATTAAATTTTTTACAAGAAATTTAATAAATTATGCCTATAATAATCATAATTTTA
Organism: Diplolepis rosae; assembly: GCA_030998225.1. Taxonomy (NCBI): domain Eukaryota; kingdom Metazoa; phylum Arthropoda; class Insecta; order Hymenoptera; family Diplolepididae; genus Diplolepis; species Diplolepis rosae. The sequence continues at coordinate 11,352,508 of JAPYXD010000701.1, forward strand.
AATATCTTTTTATTTTTAGTTGTTGGCGAATGTACCTAAAGTGGAATAAGGGAAAGAATCTCTGGGTCTGGAGCACATCGAAGTGCTCGGTTAATAATTTCTGATATAATACGATTTAAAATTACCAAGTTTAATATTAAATAATTAATTTTAATACTGGCGTCCCGACCCGCTGCAGAAGACTCGAGTACTATTCGAGTGGAAGACGGTATGAGGATAGGGGGGGGGGGGGGAGATGCGTTACGGGGGCAGCAGCAGGCCCGCACCCAGGAGGCACCTATAAATTTATAAAGTTAATAAATACATAATGGGCAGTGCTGCTTTGTAGCCGCCTCTGCATAGGTACTATAGACTACTTTACTGTAAAGGCAAAAGACTCCCAACCCCTTTCACCCTCTCATGGTCGTGCTCCTTCTCACTCTCTCTCTCTTTCTCTCTGTAGTCACCCATGCTTCTTCATACACGCTGGTTCGATTCGTGAAATTTTTACGAATGAAATTTCGAGTATATAAGCTCAACGCGTTTCCGTTATTTTAATGAATAATTTACGACACACCGAGTTGATGGAGTGAAACTATTCTTTGTTGTTTCTCCCGTCTCCGTCGAAATTCAAAGGCAATGTAGAATTGGCAATATCCAATTTGAAAATTACTTGGGGAAATTTTATTTCATGTAATATAGGTTAGCATTTAGTTTTCAAAAATGTGGTAGTTTTTACTATATCTATATCTGCCCGGAAGCTAATTAGCTTTCCAAGAGTGAGACAAATTTGATTTTGGGTATTTGATGAAAATTCTGTTTGAGGTCTGATTAGGAAGTCTAGAATGAGTCACACGGCGTTGGATATGAAATTCTGTTCTTACACTGTTGGAAATGTTCGGAAATTCCTAAAATTTTTATGTTACAAAGGTAACGTGAAATTTGACGATATTAAGGTAGTTTTCATCCACGAAAATTAGATCTCAGGCAAAAATAGATAATTTTGCTTTCAAGAATAGCAATATTATTATTGAAGGGCTATTTTGAAAGAGAAAAGATTATTTTACATGAAAAAAATTTGAAACACAGAAAAATAATTTTATTAATAAATTTTGTTTTTGACCCAACTTTTTTTCTTATTGCTTCTTACCAAATTTTAAAAAATTATGCTATTCTAATAAATCATGAATCATTTTTTCAGAGAAAAGATTAAAAAAATTCTTTAATGGCTGAAACCATTAAAAAACATTTTCCAAAACGAAATTTTTATAAACAAATTGCTGAATTTGATAATAATTTATTCATTTTCGAAAATTGGAAATGGTTAAGTTGTAGGGAATCTTTTTTTTGAAAAAGTGATTCGTAATTTATTAAAATCGCATAATTTTATAAAATTTGCTAAGAAGCGATAAGGAAAAAAGTTGGGGCAAAAATAAAATTTATTAATATAATTTTGCCTGAGGTCTAATTTTCATGGATCAACTACCTTAAAAATGTTTTTGAGTAAAGGTATCTTAAAATTGTGAAAAATGTACAGGATTTTTTCTTAATATTATGGAACTCAACTGAATTTCCATAAAATGTATCTTAAAACCACCAAATTGTGACAGAATTTTTATAAAATTTATCATAAAATTACGAAACTGTAACAAAATTTTCAGTTACATTCAAATGCATAAAACCGTTAAAGTAATATTTACAATTTGTCTACAGTACCTCAGATTTCCCTTAGCCTAGGGAAAAAAGTATGTAATTTTGCAAAACTTGAGGTTTCAAGGCTTTATTTTTGCACGAAAAAGCTAATATCTTTCGGTATTTTGAGTTGCTGAATTCATATCTGACATAAGAATTTTTCCACAGTACCTCAGAATTCCTCTAGCCTAGAGGAAAAGGTGTATAACTTATCAAAACTTGAGGTTTCACGGAGGTCAGATCCGTGCAAAAATAAAACCTCCGTGAAACCTCAAGTTTTTCTGAGTTATACACTTTTCCCCTAGACTAGGGGAAGTCTGAGGTATTGTAGAAAAATTGTTCTGTTGGATTCGAACTTAGTGACTCGAAATACGTAGAAACCACATTGTTTCACTCTAAAAACGGAATATTGACTGTCGAACAATTCCGTTCACAATGAATGGATTTTCTACTCAAAATTGGCATAAGAGGAAATCCTCTAACAGTTGAAGTATTTTCGTTTCAAGTGCTATCATTTTATTGCCAAAGTTTTTCCTTTGGTCTGGAAATAAAATCCTTTGTCATGTGAGGGAAGTATAATTTCGATGTTAAAATAAAACAAATTCTATGATATAACCTATAAGAAATATACACAAGCCAAACTTTGACAAATCCCAATATTCAATCGATCATTTTCAATAATATAATAACGACCCGTCTTAGATTTCAGCATAAAGAAATTTTAAGATATAACTTTGCTTACATTACAAATTTTCCAATACGTGTAAAATTGAAAGTCCATAATCTATTAAATATATAATGTTGGAAAAGTGTTACAAAATTATTTGTACACTTTGTTGCATTTTAAATTTCACAATAAATTCTATAGTAAACATTTTACTAATAATTTCGAATCAAAATATTTTTTTACAAATAAAAAAAATATATTCTTCGTAGTTGGCACCGTACTGACAAAATATCTGTGAACAGATTAGCACCAGACGATGTACACTCACTAATGCGCAGGCGCACTTCATCTCCTAGTCTAGAAATGCAATCCTTACATAATTAGAGGATTTCTTTTCAGAGTCAAAAAAAATCGTTCATTGCTAAAAATATTTTCTTTTTGCATCTCAGAGATGAGTTTTGTAACAGGAAAAGGATTTTGTTGGTAGACAAAAGGAATATGCTTAATTTCAATGGATGCTTTCTGAAAAGAACGTAATTTCACTATGGATAGACTTTTTTTAGAGTGCTTATAAACATTCCCGTGGATAAATATTACTTTAACGGAGCTTGAAACTTCCAAGATTTCACACATTTTCCCTAGGTTAGGGGAAAATTGTGGGGTTTAGGGGAAATTCTGAGACCAGATTTGGATTTTCAGATAAAAATATCAGAATATTCAAAACTTTGTAACAGAAAATTAAAAAATTGTTTCTTAAATTTACTAAAAATTAACTGAATTTTCTGAAATTCTATCTTAATTTTACGAAACTGTAACTAAATAAAACTCCAGTCACGTGTTTCGGGAAATTACGGTAGAAATTTCTAGCAGTGTATAATATTGATGAATTTTAAACGTAAGAAATGAGTTGCAATCTTAGTTTTCTTTGCCTTGTTATTTTACTCGAAATAAAATAATTATTGGTACTGTAAAGATGAAAAAATTGAAGTTAATTCAACAATTATTTATTTATTAAAAATTTTAAACTTTTCAAATTTTTAATTTCAAATAAGCATGTTAAAAATAGCTGGTAGGACGCATGCGTAATAGCGGGAGGCAGCATTGGAATTAATTATTGTTGTGCATCAGTATAGTAACCTGTATGTTATATTCTGTAGAATAATTACCTAAACAAATGAAAACATACGTAAGCGACGTAACATTCTCGAAAATCGACCTCACTGAAGAATATTTGGTTGATTAAACTAAAATTGAGTTTGATCAAAAAACGAATCTACTCTTTATGCGGTTTACCAAATTTTTGGTTGATACAATTCAAAAATCTTTTTCATGCAATTGAAGATGGTTTGTTTGGATACAGTTAAGTTAAAGGAACCGAGTATATTAAATTGACAAAATGTCACTATTTTTTTGTTTGCATTTTCATGAAAATCGGCTATCCATCAACAAAATAAGACCTTTCATTAAAATAACTGCCATGTGTGCCATTTTGAATATTTATTGATGAAAAATGCTCACGTGTACCTGAATATAAGTGAAGTCATATAAAAATATTGTTGGTATAAATGCAACAGAATTACAAAAAGAAAGAAAAACCAAAAATTGGCATTTTTTCCGCTCATTGATTTTTTTTTCTTAATTTTTAATTATTCATCAAAGAAATTTTGACGGAGCATTAATAAAATTATATAATTTCGGATGCTAAAATAATTCAAACAATATATGCATATAGCAAAGAGAAAAAAATTCTCAAAAAATACGCTTTTCTTCCTCCTCTGACTGGGACTAACCCCTTAAGGCCATGTGCTAGGTGGGCCAAGTGACCGAGTTAGTCCTTTTGGATCGATATTTTTTTTACCACAGTTAAAATTAAAAGTTAAAAGAAAGCGAAAAAACATGGGGAAACGTTAATATATTAGAAATGAAAGTGTGAGTGAAAGCGCACATTTAGGGGAACAAAAAAAGTTTGTTATAAAATAATCAACGAAGCAATCTGCATTACCATATTTATAAATATTTAAGACCAGATAAACCTTCTTTATTGTCTTTTTTTTCAATTTCCCTAAGTTTCAAATTAATATCTCTTTTCGTGTAGAAATGCGACAGGCGACAAAAATTATCCATATGTAATTTCCTCGAAATAATTTTTTTCGGAATTTTTACCCAAATGAAGCAGATAAACGTAGTTTATTATTCTCTCTTCCATTTTCCAAAGTTTTAGAATGGTATTTTCATTACAAAAAAAGTTATATGGGCCAAACAAAAATTGAAACGAATATTCTAGTTCATTCAACTAAATTTTGTTCGACTTAGCCAAAGATCTTGGTTCATTAGACAATATGATTTAGCTAGATAAAGTAAATTTTTCATTTCGTTAGAAAATGTAGACAAAAGCTAACACTATCCAACAGTGAAGTCCAATTTTTTATACAATTTCGAGAAAAAGTTATAAAAATCCAAGTGTTTAAAGTGTTACCAACTAACCCCGATCTCTCCTGAATTAAGGACAAAAGTAGATTAAAAATCTTCAATTCTTGCATGAAATATGTGAAATTCTTCCTAAGCGATCCCAATAAACAGAAAACAACATTTTAAAGACAGATAAAAAAAATATAAAATAAAGTTGAGGGTGAAAATTCAATAGGATTTCTAGTTTGGATTCAAGTATTTCAGGGTCACTATGGGAAGATTGGCCAATTGAATATTGGCAAAGCCTCCTAGCCTACTCCCTCACACGACACGTGACTCATTATACGCATTCATGCTCCTATGAACATAATTCGTCCATGTTTGCGAGGGCAGGACTGTCATCATCGTGCACCTATTCCATGTTATGGAAGAGTTGAAAAACTTGATGTAATCTACAAACGTGGCTATTTTACGCAACCTCATCTATAGCATATGTTTACACGAGGGCTGCATCCTCTCTCTTTGTTTACTCTTATCTTCTACCGTTCCACCTGATCTTTTCCAACATCCCCTTTGCTTTAGGATTTTGGTTTGATGCGATATTACGCACAGCAGGCACTGCCTTCATGTTTACTTCTGTATTTTTATACCTAAAAAACTCCAATATTATCAGCTATAATGAAAAATAGCAGATAACATAAAAATTCATTCATAGCTCAGGATCCCACCAAATTATGTTCAACACTTGAACCCAGAAAAAAAAGTTAGTTGGGTGAACAAAATTTTTTTGTTGACTGTATTTGGTTATTTGAAAAAATCTTTAATTGATAATTAGGACAATTTTAATTAGGAATTAAATCTTAATTCTTAACTATATAGAAACATTTCAATTGATGCTTGAACTTTAATTAATTAATTTTCAATGGTCTAATTACTATTTCTGCAACCCTGTGTCGAAATAATATTCATTCATTTTTTTTCAAATCAAATGAATATTTCAATTTTTTGCACACGTATTTTTTCACTAAGGGTAGTTTATAACATAAATAAGGGTGGTTGGTGGCAAAGAAGTTATCAATTTATCAATTTTTTACTTAAAATTAATGTATTGCAGGCTTGTGTAGTTAAATAGAATGAAAAAATATGGTTCTAGTCAGAAATATTTTTGTTTTCCGTAAAAGCTGGAAGGGGTAGTTTTACCCCTTAAATATGAGAAAAGGCCGATATAAAATAACACGTATTACTTATTTTTTTGTTCTGAACAAAAATACCAATAAAAAAAAGAAATCGGAGCCGGACATCTGGGAAATATTCCTTGTTAGAAAAATATTTGGTCAATCCAATCAAAAAGTAGATGAATCAAGCAGAATGTTTTTCTTAATTCAACCAAATTATATTTGACTCAACTAATGATCTTCGTTTATTCAAGAAAATGGTTTGGTTAGATCAAATGTTTTTTCTGGGTGTATATATGAAAAGAAAAAATCCTAAAACAGAGGGTAAGAAAATATGAAAATCAGTTTTATGACTAAAAATGATAGCAAGACAATAATATAAAAAAAATCAATAAACAACATCAAAATCTACAAAATATATAGCTAATTTGCGCTCTACAGTCAGAGGGTGTCATTATACCAACAATGAGTTGCTTTTGAGGCTTTAAGTTAATTTTTATTACTTTTTTTGAATTTTTAACAGGAATATTGAAAATTAGAATCTATACAGAATCACTCGTTGTAGATTTTTGGATTCATACCTTCAACTGCAATGAGGAACATTTCACTCGGATATCATAACCTTATAAATTTTATTTTTTGATTCAGCAGATCGAAATTTATAAGAATTCATGGTTTATTAGGTTCTGGTTAAGGAGCAAAACTCACAAATTTATTCAATTTTAAAAAGTATTTCAAAAGTTCCCATACCGACTAGAAGCGAAAATCATAATAAAAAACCTAAATCTAGGAAATGAGTCGTGCCAGTGATTTGATTTGCTCGAGCAGACGTTCTGTCAGACAATTGTCATGAATTAGATTATAATGAAGGCAATCCGAAAAAGGAACTTTATTAGGTGGTCCCGCTTTCGAAACATGACACGTCGCCTCGATATTAACCCAGTAGAGGTCAAGGCTGTGGCTTGCGCAAGTAACAATAAATACACTATTGTTAATCGTAAATTCTAATATGAATAGGAAAGGATATTGCTCAGCAGTTCGTATAATGGAACTTTTCTAAATAATCGCTGACCTCTCTCATGGGGTTGCGGCCTTTTCTCTCGACATTCGCGGCATTACTGCAAGCAAACGGACATTTAATAATTTATATTGAGAACACCAATTGCAATTTCCAGGCTTACCAAAGGCAATATCTAAGTCCATAATTAAATATTATCGATCTAGTTTCGACGCAAGCAATTTTTATATCGATTGTTTTTTCCCCTTCAAAACTGACCTCAATTCTATGTCCATTCCTCTAATTTCTGATTAACGAGCAGCCGTACTTGAACTTGAAAAAATATTTGGTCATCCTAAGTAAAATTTCGATAGATCAAGCAAAGAATTTGCTTATTATACGATTTTATTAAAAAAAGTACCGAAAATTAGAAATTTTTTTTTCAAATGGATGAAGCATACTCTCTAAATCTGAATCAGTCAACTTTTCACTGATTGAATCAGTGATTTGCCTTTTCACTGATTCATCAGTGAAATCATATTTTTCACTGTTAAATCAGTCAATTTTCACTGAAATAATCAGAAATCAGTCAATTTTCACTGAAATAATCAGTGAAATTTGACTAATTTACAGTAACCTTTTTTAGCTACTTGAATCAGTCAAATTTCACTGATTGTCAGAAGATTTTGACTGATTCAAATTTAGAGAGTATTGATCTTTTTCAAACTATGGACAAAGGTGGACAAAATAGTTGTAGTTTATGAAAATATATATATATATATATATATATGATCTATTTTAGAGTGAATGAGTGGATCGAATCAATATGATCTATTTTAGAAAATCAGAAAAATTCTTATTTTGATCGTAATAAATATCAATTTATTTGGTTAAAAAATTATATACTTTTTTTTTGTCCCATCAGTCATACCAGTAGTGGAATTTTGAAGCGTGAATCTTCTGTATGAGATTGAATTCGTTAAGTAGATCAAATAATCACTTTTGACTATTACGTTATGAAAACTAAGCCAAGTAGAAGTCGAATAACTTCATTTAGCCACATACATCAAGGGTTCGAGAATATGCGAAGGTGAAATATAAATTCAGAACTTTACGAATTTTTTCCGCTGAATTAGCGATCTCAATCAAAAAATGTCTAGAGACATTTTTGATCACATATTTTACATAAAATGCAAAAATATTTTTTTCATTAGCATATTATTAAATCTTCAATATTCGGACCGCCATATTGGATCCGCCATTTTGAATTTTCTAACACTGTCACCGGATTTTCATATAATCTTGAAAAAACTCGGTATTTCACAAGTTCTCTAAGCGCCATATTGAATCCGCCATTAATCAGGTCATTACATATACTAGAAGAGGTCTGTACATAATTAATCTATCAAACTTTGAAAGTTTGATCAATAAAATTCCGTGTATTATCCAATTATCTTAGAAATGTCATGAAAAAACGTGTATTTTTACAAATTTCCATAATTTTCCGCCATTTTGGAAAAGATAAAACATAATGAGCTGGACCAAAAAATATTTTTCATAAACAACAACTATTTTGTCCACCTTTGTCCATAGTTTGAAATAGATATAGCAGATTTTTTTTGTAACATTTACAGATTTTTCTGTTGGATTCACAGATTGTTTGTAAACTCAACAGATGAACCTGTTGATTCAACAGTTTTTTTTTCTCCGTGTACAATTGAGATGATAGCATTTTTTCAACTATGATTATTATTTTTAAAAAAACTTTAAAAAATTGTGAAAATTGAGACCTTTTCTTTAAACACTCCAAAAAAATTAAATTTTCAATTTTTTTGGCCGCAAGTAGGTTCATATTCTTAAAAAAAACCTTAATAATGTAGAGAAATTGTTGGATTGATTTCAGATAAAAAAACCAATCTCTAGAGTTCTTGCAAATTGCTAACTTGGAAGAAGACCTGTCATGGGGAACAGCTAATAACTTGGTAATTTGTGACTAAACACATTTGAAAAAATTACCACATGTACTTCAAAACATGAATAAAAGATGCTTAAAGTCTAAAAAATGTTCATTGTGTTCTTGCCCGTAAAAAAATTCCGAAAAACACTCTATATTTAGCCTCCAAATGTGATTTCCCCCCTCAACAAAATGGTTTGATTAGACCAAGTAGCTTTTTTTTAAGATGTGTTAAATTGAGAGGAGTCGCAATCATCCACCGAAAATCATATTGTTATGTCTATGAATCAATGAAATTCTGGAAGAAACTATTATTATTCCCATGCGCGTTTGCTCTACAACAACTCTCTAATATTAAGGTAAAAATCCTTGAACGGCTGGTTATTAAAATGATACCAATGCATTTGTATAACGATGTAACAATAATACGGTGTCCACGATGCTTATGTAAATTCCAAGGCACGCTCGGATAAAAATTTATGCCTGCCAGTCAAGGTCTCGTTTCTTCTTCCGGTGACTCGGGAGAGCCAGAAGTTTTTATTTTTCTCAATAAATTAGATTCACAGAAAGCATTTACATTGCTATTCAAAAGATTTTAATTATAATTAAAAATTTTGACCTCCAATAGCAGAAGATGCAGAAGCAAAGTTTGTCATAACTATAACTACCAGAATTCATGAAAATATCACAACAATGTAAATATATTACAAGTGGAAAAAAGTCTACGAACGGAAAAGTCTTTTTAAATATCTTGAGAATTGTGTAGTATTAGGTTGAGTTTACTATAAAATTATTTGTGGCTATTTAGAATTCTATTGTAGAGTCGTCGTAGGACATTTGAATTGGACCCATAAAGTCGAATAACGCTGAACGGGTAATGAGTTTCCGGCGGTGGAAAAATAGGATGAAAGAGAGGGAAACAGAAACGCGTCCAGGGAGAGAAGGAAAGTACGAGAAAAAGATAAAAAGCGAAAAGGAAGAGCAGCGGTGGACCACACACACATTGAGCGAACGTGACCGAGGCAGTCCAAGTTCGTATTGTAATGCAGAGATATACCTCTGCAGTATTACCGTACAGTCACTTCAGCAACCGGGAACTTGATTCGTCGCAAACTTTTATCCTCACATTTCTTAACGTTTGTATTTTTTAAATTAACATGTATCTTTATTAAATCATAAATATTTAAAAATAGAAGTAAGAACAACATACACGGAAAAAAATGAAATGTCTGCTACTGCTAACTGCAGTTAGCTGTCGACTAGTTAATTTTGATTGATAAAAAGTTTGCTGAGAGAGTTAACAGTTTGCTGGGACAGTTAAAAAATGTTAGCTGCAATCGAAGTTGAAAATTTGCATTGGACTCCTTAGCGTATTAAGAGTTGTAGCTAATCATTTGGTTGTTGCTGCTAAAACAGTTTACTCTCCTAGAAAATCTCAAAATTCGTACTCGTAGCTTTTAAAATTTTGCACTGATATGTAAGAAGTTAGCAGCGGTTGCTAACGGCTGATTAGACATCCCGCGTTTTCTGTGCTGCTCATGCGCACAAAGCGCGACTAGTCAGATATTGTGCTGTAAATAGTAAGTTGTACACCTGTCGCGTTGTTTTAAATTTAATTTATAAATAATTCGACGATTCGTGTTAATTTATAATGCAAATGACTGATTTGTAACTGATCTCTGAAGATTGTATTGTAGGTTTTGTAATAGGTTCTTTATTGTGCTATTTATTATCTTCTTACTGAGGTTATCTTAATTCTAAGTGTTGTATACTTGTATAATTGAGATGATTGATTAAAGTTAGAACTGAATCAGTTTTTTTTCGTTTTTAATTTTGCAGGTTACGATATGTCGCAAGAAATTAGTTGTTTTGATATAACTTGCCAGCAGACTTTTATGAGTATAGAAGGGTTACGAGATCATTTTTTTCTTAAGCACCCAGGTGTAACTGTATTTAAATGTAGGTTTGGAAGTTCAAAATCAATAATTTTGAGTGCTACCTCTATTTGCAGCAATTGCTAATAAAATTAACTAGTACTTCAAACGCTGTTAGAACAGGAAGATAACACGACCGATAGGCTACTGCTCACAATCGTTGTTACCAGTGCTAACGTAAATTAGCTGGCATCGCTAAAGTACTGTAGCGAATAGACGTTAGTATTAGCAGGTAAGACATTCGCTGTCCGTATATCAAGTAACTTTCTTAGCTGTGGTAGCGAATATTTAGCTAATGCAGCTAATTATTTTTTTCCGTGCAAGCATGTATTTGATTCTGCCAAATAATTTTGTATATCCAACAAAAACATATTTATTTGGTAAATTCGACAAAAAAATTTTGTAAGATTAACAAAATTTTGTTCATCCATCCAAATATTATTTTTCATGAACCAAATGCCGTTAACAAAACAAATTTGTTCAACCACCTAACATTTTTTCTGGATGTGAGATCACATTCTGAAACGAATTTTGTATCTTTTGAGTTTAGACCTTCCATATAATTTGTTTAATGTTTAGTACCTTTATTTAGAAAATTTTTGGGAGTTTTTAAAAATTCAAGCACCTTTATAAATTTTAAAATTAAAAATTTTGACTTTTTTGGGCATTTTTAAGTTTGAATAACTTTTTTGTTCTTTAACCACTTTTCAAGATTCTTTTTTTATTTGAATCCTTATCATGTGTAGCAACTTTTTGGGTATGGGAAATAAGGTAATATGAATGAAAACAAAGTTACAAATAAAATTAAAAAAAAAAAATAGATAAAAATATTCCAAAATATAAAAAAAGAATTTTGTGGTTATTTTTTTAGCTAGAGTGCTTTCTATATCCAAAAGTATTGATAATATAACAAAGAATAAGTGGTAAAAATTCTAAAGGCCTGTGTCTAATAATTTAGATTTTATTCAAAGATATGTAAATAAATAAACAAACTATTTTGTGTAAAAAGCTAATTTTTGATAAAAACGTGTTATTCGTAAATCGTAGTAACTTTTAATTTTATTTATTTTTCCAAGAAAAAAATCAAATTGACCTGAAAATCCTGATCCAACAAAAACAAATTTATTTGGTAAATTCGCCAGACTAATTTTGTAACATTAACATAATTTAGTTCATCCATCCAAAATATTATTTTTAATGAACCAAATACATTCAACAAAACGATTTTGTTCAACCACGTAACATTTTCTTCTGGATGTAAGATCACACTCTAAAACTAATTCTTTTGATGCAGGAAGAATGTCATCTTAAGAGTATTTATCACTAGTGTCACGTGACAAATAAAACACATCTCAATTGCTCTAACTTTAGACAAAAAATTATATATATATATATATATATATATATATATCACACTAAAACATTTATAAATTTTTATTAATTGATGTTGACTAATTTTCCAATAAATTTGACCTTATAAAGTGATCGAGTAGTTACACTCGGAAAAGATTTGGTTGAATCAACAAAAATGTTGTATTATTAACGATAAAATTTCATTGCTATACACTGAGAGAAAAAATAATGTCACCGCAACAAAATAGTTGATTTGATTGAAATAAAGAAATATTTTTGTTGACTCAAACAAAATTTATTTGATGCAACCAAAAATCGCTCATTGGGAAAAATAGTTTATTTATATCAACTATATTTTTTGGGGTGTAGAAATAATCTACTGAAAAAAATTAGTAAATAAACTACTATTGAAAAATGAGAGATTGTATGAATAAAAAAAATCTTATTGTAAAGCCGACGGTGTCGACAACATAAAATTTTGTAGTCACCGAAAATATGCTTTTTATCATTTGTTCAAGTTTGAGCGTAGAAGATTAATCATTTTATAAATTAAGTCGAGAAACTGAAATGTATTATGCCATGTTACGTAGATGAAGTCATAGCCTAAAATAAGAAATGAAAAAAACGTACTTATGTAAAATTATCATCTTTGCTTGTAATTTGTAATTGTATTAAAGGAGTATAAATTTTTTTAATGAAAATGTACACAAATGAAACATTTATCTCAAGTTCTGTTTATCAATTAGATTTATAGTAATATTCATTCAAAATACTTCCCAGCTTGAATGAAATTCACACCAACAGGTTAAAATGTTATTTTCATAAAGAAAGAAATAGTTCGCATGCGTTATTTTATAAAATAAAAAGAGATTGCAAAACATAATCATTTGGTGGAAAAGAATTTTCTGATTCATTGTCAGTAAATTTCATGAAATTACCGTTTAACTGTTATTACTCTGAACTTTATAGCAATCGACTTGAAAATGTCACTACTTCTTCCCTAGTACGGAAATACGCGACGATAACTACGTAAAGCCACGAGAACGGAAAGTAATGTCGTCGAGTTCCGACGCGATTTACTTCGATGTACTCGTAATTCTCTTCGGTTACGAGAGGAAAGCCGATATGCTCAACCGACAATGGCTCAGTAACTACCCTTCTCCGAAAGTGCTTTGTGTATTTACGCATTCTTATTGACTTTTGAATGTAAATTGCATCCAGGGTTTGAAGTTTAACGCAAAACCAAAATATACATATCAATATTTATTCATTTCTATCTCAGCTACGATCAGAAAAGTCTTCTTATTAATTTAAAACAACAATAAATATTTTGAATATTTTTGTTTTTTTCCCTTAATAAAATTGTTTTAAATTTGAATTTGCATGTCCGTGAAATTAGAAGTTTCTTAATCCATAATTTTTGAAAACGTCAAGCTTCTAAAATTGAATGCATAGAAGTTCAGAACCTGCAAATTTATATTCATTAGGATTTGAAAATTATTTTTTTAATTTCTCATACGTTTAATATTTCCAAAACCATTACATATTAATAAACTATCCAATTTGAATAAATTTAGTTTTAGATTTTATTTTAATTCAATAAATATTGCAAAACTGCTTTATATATTGAAAAACAAAAGTTAATTGTTGTTTCTTTTTTGATATTATGACTTTGCAATTCTAATTTTTTTAAATATAGATTTTAGATTCAAATTCCCGAACAAAGCCTTTAATTTGAGGCGGGCACTGATAAAAATTTGCTAAGTAAAGGGCTTAATAAATGTTCATCTATTTAGAGTAAAAATAAGTTAATTTAAATCGAAAAATAATTTTTCAAACACGACTAATGAAAACTGAACTTCTGCCGTTTGTTTTGAAATGGGAAAATGGCTGGTTTCACAACTCTTGCTATTTTCCCTACTCGTGGGGAAAATAGACATTTTCTCGTTCCAAAACAGACGGTGTACAATTGTCCCTACACGTGTCGGGAAAAGTAACATGTTTCACTCGTGGGGAACAAATTATTGTCAATTGCTCGTTTTCTCCACTAATGAAAAAATGGCTATTTCACTCTTAATTATAACTCAGTCGGATCAATCCGTATTATAACGACGTTCACAAAAAATTCAGTACTGCGCCAGTACTGGTTAAGCCGCTACAGACTTGCCGTTACTGGCGCAGTAATGGCTATCATGAATATTTAGTACTGTGCCAGTACTGGTTAGCCAGTAATGACAAGCCAGTAATGGCTAACCAGTACTGGTGCAAAACTGGCAGACAGTACTCAGCTAATACTGACAAGTCAGTACTGGTAAAGCGTTATCATCTCCGTGTTATCCCAGTATAGGGACCAGTACCAGAATGACTTGTTCAATCTGTCGCATGCGAAAGTGGAAGTCGGCGGCGAAACTACAGAGACAAAAATAAGTTGTCGAGATTTTCTTAGATTGTCACCAATTTTGGATAGGCCTGAACCCAATCAGACTTTAACAACGGGCGCAGTACTGTGCTCGTTCTGCCGGATACAGGCGCGGTACTGGCAATCAGTACGGGCGCTGTAATAGTGCCCGTACTGGATGATAACGCTTCACTAGGATTGGCTTGCCAGCACTGGCTGAGTACTGCCTGCCAGTACTGGCGCAGTACTATCTTCCGAGTACTGGTGCAGTACTATATATTCATGATAGCCATTACTGCGCCAGTAATTGCAAGTCAGTAGCGGCTAACCCGTACAGGCGCAGTACGGAATTTTTTGTGAACGTCGCCACAATACAGATTGGTCCGACTGGGAAGTTGTAAACTTTTTCATTGACGTTTTTATGAGTCTCATATACTATTCACTGAAGAATTGAAAAATATTTGTCAATATTTTCGTTAACTACACTGAAAAAAAAATTCAACGATACAGACATAATTGTGGTTCCTTGACCTATATTATATTGGAGATTTACCGAAAACCAAGGTTTTCTTGTATTAGTTCAGCCTGTATGTGTATTCCAAACATATGAATTACTATTGCAGCAATATTTTTGGTTAGCTGTCAAATATTTTTTGTTGAATTACTTAAAAACAATCAGCTATATTCATATGGCTGATAAATCCCAAGCATTTCTTTCAGTGTAGTCATATGTTTCGCAATAATTGCAAATTTGAAAAATTTTCCGGAAAGATGTGCACATATTTAGCAAACAGTGAATCTATTGGCTAATAAATTTCGAACTTATTTAAAATTTTCATTTTATTGATTGTTTCCGACCATCTCTCCAAAAAGTTTGTTTTTTAAGCTATGGACAGAAAATTTAAGACTCTGTAGTTTAGACTCATATTCTAATCATTCATTGTTTTTCATCTGGAGAAAATTCTATCGTATAAATCTGAATTAGTCAAAACTTGACGTAGAGCACAAAGGGGAATAACTGATTTGAAACTAGTAGAATTTTAACTGATTTAGATTCAGTGAGGACTGTATAAAAAATAGTGAAATTTTCATAATTCTTTATTAAAAGTAAGTCTTAATTAAACAAAATATTTAGGTAACAGTTCTGCGCAATAATTTCCGAACGAAATCGTGTCCTTTTTATTTTGTCTATTTATAGGTTATGTGTAATAATTGACTGACTAAACAGTAAGACAGAAGTTAATGAAAAATAAGAAATTCACTATTGCTAAATAAATTTTTAATTTACAGCCAGATTCTCCTCATTATTTCCATCCATAATAAAAGTAAAATAATTAATCTTTTAGTTAAAGTCCTTATAATTAACCTACCCTTGTAAAAGAAAATAATGGGACCCGATTAGCCCCATTTCAAAAACATCATTGAATCCGATTTATCAAACGGATTCAAAATGGTCTCACCTGATTGAATCCGATTGATAAATCTGTTTCAATGATGTTTTTGAAATGGGGCCAATCGGATCAATCTGTCCCAATCGGGTCCAATTATTTCTTCTACAAGGATAATTATGTAATAAAATATGCAATGAATAAAATCTAAGTATACATCAGACGCTGTAAATAAATACATGTGTATTTTTCATCAACGTAATTTCAATTAGTCGTGGATAAAAAAAGTGATTATATGTTAAAATAAGTCAACGATCTGTGTGGTCGTATGAAGAGATTACAAATACAATGAATTCAAGGGAGTGAATCGCAAAGATGACTGTACCAAGAGAAACGAATCACGTATTATTATAATGGCCAGTTGCTAAATGGTTTTTTCAATCTGTCCGTCTCCATCTCCTTCATTGGACGTCGTTCCTTCCCCCCACCAGACCCTTACCCCATCACTGGACCCCCGTCGCGGTATACCTCGCCGCTAATATTTCATTATAACCGCGTACATGATAATAATAAGGAATTTATCTGCGACGTACTGCGTGTCCAGCTTCACTGCAACGTGCACCTATCTTAAAGCGCAAATAATTTTACTTATTGCTAAAACATATATGCGTGTAACGCACATGCTAATTTTTATCATTCAATACTCAAAAAGATCTTAAGGGGATCCGCCACCTTTAATTATTATATTTTTGATTTATTTGAAATTTTTCAAAAATTTAATTTTTTTATTCTCTATACTTTTCTGAGTATGTGTGTGAATTTTCAGGGAAATTTGATAGTGAGTATATTAAGACTTCACTACAAGAATTTACTTCAAACTCCGTTTTCCGCAAGTTGTGATTTTCCGTGTTTGTCGCAACATATGTTTGAATAAAATCTAAACTATTAGACACAGGTCTTTGAAATTTTTACCACTTATTCTTTGTTATATTATCAATACTTTTGGATATAGAAAGCACTCTAGCTAAAAAAATAACTACAAAATTCTTTTTTTATATTTTGGAATATTTTGTTTATTTGTATATTTTATTTGCAACTTTTTTTCCAGTCATGTTAGATTATTTGCCATACCAAAAAAGTTGCTACACATTGTAAGGAAAAAATAAAAAAAGTATCATAACAATTAGTTAAAAAGCAAAAAAGTTATTCAAAGTCAAAAAATGCCCATAAAACTTAACATTTTTAGTTTAAAAATACATAAAGGTGCTGGAATTTAAAAAAAGCCAAAAACTTTCTAAATAAAGATACTAAACATAAAAAAAAATGTTATAGAAGGTCTAAACTCAAAAAATAAAAATATCAAAGGTGGCGGATTGCCTTAAGTCAAAAATTAATCTTGCTCTTAGCTTACATTGCACGTAAGTAACTTTATTTGCTGCAAGTCACATTGAAAGTTAAAGGTGGCATGTGACAATATTTGAGTATCTCATCAACGTAGACATGACTAAGCTATGTTTTATCAGGTTTGAGATAATTTATTTCTCAATCTGAAGACAGTCTAACGCTTTTATTTGTATTGCTAAATTATACTTCTACACTGCATCGCAGATTTATAATGTACAAAGCAAACTTGCAGAATTATAATTCATTCACTTGAATTTATATTGCATTTCTTCCTAGAAAAGTTAATTATCTTCATTCAACAATAAATCAATGTGCGTCTATTTTATAAATATTCCCTAAAAAATGTTCATTCTACTATAGATACCAACACATAGAATAAAAATTCTATTCATTAAACAAATCGTTTTGTTCAATTCACAAAATATTTTATTGATTTTACCAAATTTTTTTCTCAAATCTGGTAAATAATTGAAATTTACTCAAAGTGACTAAAATATTTAGTTGGAACAATCAGATTTTACAGACCATAGAATTTTCTTGAGTCAAAGAAATACTTTTGTTGGATTTAATGAAACCAATCAGGATAAGACAGAGAACGTAAGCTTGAAAAAAAACATAAAATTAATAAAATATAAAAATCGTTTTTTCTTTAAAGGAAAGCTTCCCACATTAGAGATTCATGTAACGTATTTTAGAATTTGTATTTAAGATTTATTCTTATTTTCATAACGTGACTACTTGTAAGTCTGGAGAGACAATCGCAAGTAGTCACGGGAATCAAAAGTCAGACGACCGATTGGCGATCGACGGCCTCGGGATGTTAGCGAGAGAATAACGTCCGGCAAGACGAGCCAAAAAAACGAAGCATTTTCATTAGCATAAGATTCTTTTTAGAAGATCCGCGCATAATGCTCCACCACCCTGGTCCCCCTGTACGTTGCCACCCATCCCCCTTCCAGCCCCCCTCTATCCAGACCATCTCCAGCCCAAGACTGCCAGGAGTAGCAGGCCCGAGCCTATCATTATAGAGAAGGAATCATTGGATGATCTTAATCATGCGAACCTCTCTTCGTGCCTGGGCGCTGACCAATCGCATACGTCGATTTCAATAATGGTTTCCATCGTGGCTCAAACTCGGAAATATCATCCGGTCAGCTACTATGATAAACGTGCCATTGGCCGACCACCTACTCGGATTTAATGATAATAGAAAAATCATAATGACAAAAGATACCCATCACTGCGGCTCAGAGATAATCAGACGTTTAATGACCAAGTAATTGGACCTCAAATCGAGGATAAACTACCTACGTAGACTGTCATTAATTTACTCATTTTTTACTCAAAGGTATTTTTACTTTTTGAAAATGTCCGTTTTCCTGTTTCTGATGAAGACATTTTCAACGGCTTTAATGTCTATTATTTTCACACTTTTAAGCGTTTTTGTCGTCATTTTCAATGACACGTTGAATAATAAAAGATAAAATTGAGGCAATTTAAGTAGTTTGTAACTGGAAATTACGAAACTTTTTTCAAGAAACTTGTGTCTTAGTTTCTAGATCTAAATTATTAGGAAACTGTCGATTAAAATTAAATTTAAAAATCGATATAAATTAAATTCACGCTCGTATCTGAAGTTTTATTCAGTAACATTTTCGTTAAATTAAGATAGAATTTCAGAAAATTCAGCTATTTTTCAGGAAATTTTAGGAAACAATTTCTTAATTTTCAGTTAGAAAGTGTTGAATATTCCGATAATTGTATATCTGAAAATTCTGAAACATCCAACGGGAAAAATTGTACGTTTTAGTAGTTTTAAGATAAGTTTTATGAAAATGCAGTTAAGTTTCGTAATATTAAGAAAAATTTCAGAAAATACAGTACAATTTTCGTGATTTTAAGATACCTTTACTCAAAAACATTACAAATCTCGTAAAATTTGACATTACCTTTGTAACATGAAAATGTTGTAAATTTCCGAAACTTTCTAATAGTGTAACTAAACTATTTTTGAAATGAACCAAGATATTTGTTCAAGTCAAACAAAATTTAGTTAAACCAACTCGAATATTTGTTTAATTCAAGCCAATAATAACTACACAAATCATTCTGACTGAAAAAAATAAATTCTTTGGTTAGATCAACCAAAAATTTGATCAAGCGTATAATAAAAAAATTTGTTGGTTAATCTTATCAAATTTCGGTTGAATTGAAAAAATATTTTACTGAATGTAAAGTTATCTACAGTTTTTGTTAATTCACTTAATCTTTGTTGCAGCCAAATTTTTGCAGATGTAATTATTGGGCGCATTTAACACAAAAATTCCGTTGAATCAACCAAAATTTGATTGGATTTATTTAATATTTCTGTAAATCCAAGAAAATCTGCTTGAATTATTGTAATTTTTGGTCTAATTAATGTTTTTGGTACTCTTATACCTAATTGAAGTTTTAATTGGATCTGAATTCGAAAAGTACAAAGTATAAGCAAATCTTTTCTAGATTGAATGTTGAATAGACTTATCAAAAGAATTAGATATAATTTAATTAACATAAATATATACTGTTAAAAATTTGCACTAAAAAAAAAGTTTGTTGAATAACGTAAACTTTTATCTTGGATTTACAAAAATAAAATATTAAAACACATTAAGGAAAACCACTAAAAATTTCCCTGAATTTAAAAACCCAAAACATTTTCCACCCCACTTGAAAATCATGAAATACTACTTGCTCGTGTGACGAATTTTTTTTCCCTCGTATAATCTTCAAAATAATTAGAAATATGCAGAATAGTGATTTTCGACAAAAACAACATTTTTTATTGCAAAAAAAAAACATTTTGAAATTTGACCCAAGCAAGCCATTTATCGACGAAGTCGTCAAATTATCTCGTAAACTGAGTGAGAGACATATATATGGACTTCAGTTTTTGATTGCAGTCACATAGTGATACATTAAAAAAATCTGTTCGCTTCGCGGGCACATTCTCATCGCGCGCCTCGCGCGCAGCTCGCAAATGTCAAGAAATGTCTTAATGAGAATTTGTAGACCTCATTTAGGCAAATAATTTTCCATCTAAACGTTTTTTTTTATAACTCACATATTTTGTCTGAAAAATGGAATTTTTGAATTTTTATCGTATTTTTGGAATTAAAACGAAAAATATATGTTTTATCAGAAACTGTGTGAGACAAAAATTGTAGATTTTTTTGAAACGAACAACTTTGCAATCTTACGTTTTTTTCGTATTTTACATATTCTTGTTAAAAAAAATTGAATTTTGGATTTTCAATATTATTTTTTTAAATCACAAAGAAAAATATACATTATATGAAACAAAGTTGCGATTTGAACTTGTAGATCTTAATGTAGAAAATAATTTTGTATGATAACTTTTTTTCATATCTCGTATAATTTAACTGGAAAATGGAATTTTGATATTGAATTTTTTCAAGTTTTAACATGCTGTAACATTTTTAATTATGTTTTAATCAAAGAATGTTATGAAGATAATTTATAGAAATTTATGAGCACTATCAAAAACCAGTATTAAAATTTTTTATTTTTTCAAAAACACAAAAAATGGTCTAGTTTTCTCAATTTTAGTTGGATATGGCTGATTAACAAACTTGTCCTTACTTTTTCGGCTCCGATAAACTGTGCCCAAGCTCAATTCAATCTGATAATTCTATCGAGAGTTATCGAGTATACGACCTACTACAGACAGACAGACAGACAGACACTTTCGTAAAAACCACTTTTTCTGACTCACGGGGTCTCAAATTGTAAAGATTTGATGAAAATTTCGACAGTCATTTTTCACATAAAACTGATACCTTCTCATCCACGATGAGAATGTAAAAACAAAAAACATTTAAAAATTGAGTTTGAGGAGCGAATTCAAAATTAGCAAAGCTTGACCCAGGCAAGCCATTTATGGACGAACTCGTCAAATTATCTCGTAAACTAAAAAAGAAACATACATATGGACTCCGGTTTTTGATTGCAGTCACATAGTGCAACATTAAAAAAATCTGCCCACTTAGCGGGCACATCCTCATCGCGCGCTTCGGGCGCAGCTCGCTTCGCTCGCAAACTTGAGCGCGCCTAGGGCGCGCGATTTGATCGTCGCGCTTCGCGCTCCGATCTTTCTGGACCTCGCGCTTCGCGCTCGATCTTGTGCTCTTCGCATACATTTAAGTTTATTTCTTATAATTTAATACTGAAGCTCAAACCAATTTTATAATATTAAAGATGATGTGAATTACTCATTTTCTCAAATTCACTAAATTTCTTTTTCAGTTTAAGTGAAACAGGAAATTCAATTTACTTAAGGCTCTATCGGCCTTAAGGAACACATTCTCATCATGACACTCGCGCTTCGCGCTCGATTTTCTTTATACATTTCAGTAACTTTTTAATAAATTACATGATTAAAATAATTTATTTTCTTCCAAATCTCTCAAAAAGAAAAAATAATCGTAGACTTTATTTAAGGTAGTACGATCACGAAAATTAGACCTCAGGCTAAAATAGATAATTTTGCTTTCAAGAATAGCAATATTATTATTGAAGGGCTAATTTGAAAGAGAAAAGATTATTTTTCATGAAAAAAATTTGAAACACAAAAAAATAATGTTATTAATAAATTTCATTTTTGCCCAAACTTATTTTCTTATCGCTTCGAGCCAAATTTTTAAAAATGATGCGATTATAATAAATCACGGTTCATTTTTTTAGGAAAAAGATTCTCTACAACTTGACCGTTTCCGATTGTTGAAAATGAATTCTTTAATGGCTGAAATTATAAAAAAACAATTTTTCAAAACAAAATTTTTATAAACAAATTGCTGTATTTGATAGTAATTAATTCAATTTCAAAAAATAGGAAACGGTCAAGTTGTAG
Source organism: Diplolepis rosae (assembly GCA_030998225.1). NCBI lineage: Eukaryota > Metazoa > Arthropoda > Insecta > Hymenoptera > Diplolepididae > Diplolepis > Diplolepis rosae. The sequence goes on from JAPYXD010000701.1 coordinate 11,374,767, forward strand.
AGAATCTTTTTTCTAAAAAAATGAACCATAATTTATTAGAATCGCATCATTTTCAAAAATTTGACTCGAAGCGATAAGAAAATAAGTTTGGGCAAAAATAAAATTGATTAATAACATTATTTTTTTGTGTTTCAAATTTTTTTCATGAAAAATAATCTTTTCTCATTCCAATTGGCCTTTCAATAATAATGTTGCTATTCTTGAAAGCAAAATTATCTATTTTTGTCTGAGGTCTAATTTTCGTGATCGTACTATCTTAAGGAAACGATTTTGCAGAACAACGCTTATTTCGTATCTCACATATTTTGGTGAAAAAAATCGAATTTTTTTAATATTAAAAATCAAAACATAAAATATACATCCTGTCGAGAAATTTCTTAATAAGAATGTGTAGACCTCATTTAGGCAAATAATTTTTCATCTAAACTTTTTTTATGTATCTCATATATTTTGTCTAAAAAATGGAATTATTGAATTTTAATCGTATTTTTTGGAATTGAAACGAAAAATATATGTTTTTTCATAAACTGTGTAAGAAAAAACTTGTAGATCTTTTTGAAACGAACAACTTTGTATTCTTACGTTTTTTTCGTATTTCACATATTATTGTTAAAAAATTGAATTTTGGATTTTCAATAGATTATTTTTGAATTAAAAAAAAAATAAGCATCTTATGAAAAAATGTTACAATTCAAATTTGTAGCTCTTTATGTAGAAAATAATATTGTATCATAACGTTTTTTCGTATCTCGTATAATTTAACTGGAAAATGGAATTTTAATATTGACTTTTTTCGAATTTGAATATGCTGTAACATTTCTAATTTTGATTTAATCAAAAAATGTTATCAGGATAATTTTTAGAGATTTATGAGCACTATCTAAAACCAGTATTAAAATTTTTGATTTTTTCAAAAAATTATTTTCAAAAACACAAAAGTAGTGCTCAATCCCTCAATTTTGATTGGATGTGGCTGGTTAACGAACTTGTCCTTACTTTTTCGGCTCCGATAAAGTGTGTCAAAGCACAATTCACGACCGACAGACAGACAGACAGACAGACAGACTCTTTCGTAAAAACCCCTTTTTCGGACTCAGGGGGTCTCAAAACGTAAAGATTTGATGAAATTTTCGAAAGTCATTTTTCACATAAAACCAATACCTTCTCATCCATGATGAGAATGTAAAAAATATAAATTAAAAATCGAGTTTGCGGAACGAAACCAAAATTTAACATTTTTTGACAAAAAAAAGCACAAATAAACGATCTTATAGATATGTAAAATATTCTTAAAAATCTGAATTACAGAATTTCATGTTTTGTATAGTGAAGAATGTATAGATACAATCAAATAAATGCAGAAGTTGTTCTCCCAAGACTGGGAATTTTCACCTGAATTTTGTATCGATGTTATGGCCGCAGGTGAGAGACTGATGATTATATCGATCGAATCTTAAAGCCAAAAAAGGGGTAATTTTGATATCGAGTGCGTCGGTACCCGGTAGCATGATCGTATACATTTAACCCGGTGTCTGTAAAGCTTGCCCGCCGGGCTCTACTATTACCTACCCCCTTGATCACTGCCATTGAAAATCGCAAGAGCATTTATTCGAAAAAGATTCGACATTTTTTGTGTCTAGTCAGTAGTAAGTGCAGGGAGTGTCCTAAATCGGAGATTGTGGGGGTGAGAAAGAGGGGCAGAGCAAAAAAAAAATATTTAAAAGCGAAATCCACCTGTTAGTTCGAAATTCAGTAGGCTACAAAAAGTGCCGAAAAAGTTGAAAATTGCACCTCTTCCATGCAAATGGACCGGGAATTTTGCTTATAATAGGATCTTGGCCGACCTTTATTTCCTCCTTTTATTAACCCAACAGAAATATGGATTCTAAATTATAACTTTGAGGATATGCATGCACATTCAACGATGAAACGTTGGAAGTATCTATTTAAAATTTTGTATTATTTTTAAAGCAAAATTTTTGAATTCGTTTTACCTTAAAGACAATTACTTATTCTGCAAAATTTTTAATTGCTTGCTATATAATCACAGGAATCACAGTAACTCGAAAGTTCATCTTCGTGAGGAGTAAGATAATTTTTGATCAAAGGAGAAGGCATTTTATAAAAAAGAGGAAATTTAAATATTTATAATTACTCATAATTAATTTATTATTTAATGAATTATAGACAAGAATATTATTCATTTATAATAGACAGACTATTCTTGAAAAGACATTATGAAAAATACTTGAAATTTGTAATAGTATGTAGGAGAAACGACCCAGGTATAAATAAAAACAAATAATATTGCATGAAAAAATAATAAAAATACCTAAAAAATCGGACTCTATAAACAGACATCTCCCCTTAAACAATTGTTAGATGTTTTTTTGCAGGAATAATTAAATTTCGTAAGCCACTCTTTAGTCAGAATAGGAAAGAAATATTTATTTACTGCTTTTGTGATTTATAATTCTTCCGTCCAAAGTAAAAGAACCCTTAACTGGCATTTTTGACGAAAATGAGTTTTTCATGTCATCATAAATCTGGAAGAAATTCTGCATGTAACTGTGCTTGAAATTTTGAAAAAAACGCATTAGTTTTTTTTATTACAGCAATTCAAAGAACGAAAAGATCAACTGAATTAAAAATCATATTCGAGAAAAAAACGTTAATTAACAAAAATTTTGAAAACGCTTATTTTGGTACGTAAATAAATTTTATTTTTGCCCAAACTTATTTTCTTATCGCTTCGAGCCAAATTTTTAAAAATGATGCGATTCTAATAAATCACGGTTTATTTTTTTAGGAAAAAGATTCTCTACAACTTAACCGTTTCCTATTTTTGAAATTGAATTAATTATTATCAAATACAGCAATTTGTTTATAAAAATTTTGTTTTGAAAATTTTTTTTTTTTAAATTTCAGCCATTAAAGAATTCATTTTTAAAAATTTGAAACGGTCAAGTTGTAGAGAATCTCTTCCCTAAAAAAATGAACCGTGATTTATTAGAATCGCATCATTTTTAAAAATTTGGCTCGAAGCGATAAGAAAATAAATTTGGGCAAAAATAAAATTTATTAATAAAATTTTTGTTTGTGCTGCAAATTTTTTTCATGGAAAATAATCTTTTCTCTTTCAAACTAGCCCTTCAATAATAATATTGCTATTCTTGAAAGCAAAATTATCTATTTTTGCCAGAGGTCTAATTTTCGTGAACGAACTACATTAATATATCAAAAGAAAAAAAGAAAAACAAACCAAAAAACAAAAAAAGAGTATTACTCTTAGCTAAATGAACTATTTAAAAATCTGCACGCATTTTAGCTTTTAATTATTATTTTCAAGTTATTCTTGACACTTTAAACTTCAATAAATCTGTCACTGAAGAAGGCCCACATTTGTGGTCAAGAAGTTTGCCCTTTGCAATTTTTATGTTTCCCACCACCTAAAAAATGGAAAAAAGAGGCTAACCCCATGCCAATTTAATTATCATAAATTTATTAATGTGGATTAATAAAACAAATAATATCTATCGAAACATGTCTTCTAATAACTTTATGGAATCTCCATAAAAAAATAATGGCCTGAATGTGAGAAAGAGAAAAAACTGCGAAATTGAAACAGGGTATAATAAATTATATTTTTTTCTTTATATGAAGAAAGAATTCTTCGAGTATCCTTTTAACTTAAAGTTGCTGCATTTTTGTAAAGAATTGTGTAAATTCTAGGTAATCCTAAAGAATAAAGATGGCACAAAAAAGTACTTATTTTCTTTGAAAAAAAAAAAACATCTCTCGAAGAGCAAGGACCCTTTGACGCCATCAGGAAGAAGTTTCCTTTCGAAGAATAATAAAAAATGAAGAGAAAAGGTCGAGACGTCGTCACCCCTCTGCGGGAGTTGACGACGATAGTATTTAAGTAAAACTCTGAACGGGTAGAAACACGTATACTTCTGTGTATTAGATAGATACGTATATATTCGCTCAATCGAGCTGCAGGGTAACGCAACAAGTGGCGGTTTTCACGGGTTTTCCCGGAGTTTAAACGTAGTACCGCCGCAACCCCATCCCACACAACTACAATCCCCGACCCTACATGTCTCGCCTTCCACCCCTTAGTGGCTACAAAGCTCCTGTCCGGAATTTAAGGGTAGAAACCCTTATCTGGCACGTTCCTCGCTATAGTACGGATTGAGATAGGTCGAGCCACGGTCAAGGCTCTCGACCTCCCTACGATTAGAAAGAGACCGCCATAGAGGGAGGAAAAGGGGACAAGTGTCTCGTTCTATTCCTAGTTGAACGCCATGCCATTTAGTTACGGGACCACTTTACGATCCCAATTCAAGGCTAAATTTATTCAAATATTTCCATTTTTTATTTCATAACTCTTTTTCATATGAATTAAAAATTAGGGTGCAATAATAATCTTGAATTATACTTATCTTCTTTTTCAATATATTAATTTGCTTTTCAAAAAAAAAAAAATTATTTTGCAAATGCGTATACTTTTGGGGAGAGAACAAATTCACAGTCAGAATTAAATGTACTCTCTAAATATGAATCAGTCAAATTTTCACTGTTTGAATCAGTGATTTGCCTTTTCAATGATTCATCAGTGAAAAAATATTTTTCACTGTTAAATCAGTTAATTTTCACTGATTCATCGGTGAAAAAAATATTTTTCACTGTCAAATCAGTCAATTTTCACTGAAATAATCAGTGAAATTTGACTGATTTACAGTAACCTCTTTTTAGCTATTTGAATCAGTCAAATTTCACTGATAATCAGTAGATTTTGACTGATTCAAATTTAGAGAGTACATTCAACTAATTTCCAACGATTTTTAGACACTAGTCCTCCATCTCATTGGGCATTTATAGAAAAAATTTATGATATAAGTTTTGAATTTTGAAAATGTCTCAATCTCTTAGACCTGTTGAAAATTTTCTCACATTTTATAAACGATTGTATATATATATATATATATATATATATATATATTGTATAAATTATTTATGAAACAATACAAAGGTGTATTAGATTCTATATACAGTGCTAAAAATGTTCTAAAATGTACGACAATTTCTAAATAACAAATATAACGTAAAATTATGGAACATAATTATTTTATGTACTTACAGTTTTGAACGTTCATTTAACGATGGAAAATATATTTTTTTTTAACTAAATGATTGGTTTTTTCCTCATTAAATTTAAACTAGAGTACAATCAATAACAGATTGTATATTTGAAAGCCTTTGAATACATTAGACATAATAATTAATTTTCTTTTGAATCAATAAATGTTGTCATCGTTCAATGAACGTTCAAAGCTGTAAGTACATATTATTTTAATTTATTTACATTTTCTGAATTTTTTCTTATAATCACGGAACTCTACTAAATTTAAAAATAAATTCATCTTAATTTACGAAATTGTAATAGAATTTTCAGTCACACTCAAGGAGTTCCATCACCTTTACATCTTCAAAAAATAATTTTTTTTTATTGCATAAAAAGGTCCCTTAGGGTCCTAATAATGATGCCCAATAGGATGGATTTATGGACCAGGCATGGCAGATTGGAGGTATATCAAAATTATAGTACATTTTTTTTTTAATAATCTTGAGTACTTCACTGGGCAATCTTATAAGCATTAGAAAAAAATTTGTTTATTTGCTCCAGGTGCGCATTTCAATTTTTAGAATTTCTTGCCGCGGACGACCTCCGAAAAAGAATTTTTTTTGGACATGGCAATACTCAGCCGTCATTTTGTATTTCTAAAGAAAAATTTTTTTTTTATAAAATGAATTTCAAAAATTACTTTCTAAATGTAATTTTATTATTTTTGATGAAAAAAAATTCTTTAATCAAGTGAAATTGAAATAAACTAAATTGTTTCTAATTCAAAATAAATTTTAATTTAATTAAAAAATGTATTATTGAGTAACTCTACAAATACTCAATTAAAAATGATATGCCTTCTGAAGGAACCACAAATTTGTAATAACGTGACATGATTTCCGCCATACATACATTTTTGATATTGAAATGATTTCATGATAAAATTGTATGGCAGTATTTTTGCTGTTTCAGTTTTGATGGAGGTATTAATTTTACTACGATCTTAATTTAGTAAAATTTATAGAACTCTTTAAGAGCTGGGGATACAGGTATTTACGGAACACAGTTCTAGAATGCTTACAGAACTTTTCAGAATAAAATGCAGATTCAGGAAAAATTGTTAAAAGTTCTGCATTTTATTCTGAAAAGTTATGTGAATGTTCCAGAACTGTGTTCCGTAAATGCCTGTATCCCCAACTTTTGAAGAGTTCTATAAACTTTACTGAACTAATTTTTCCGTGTACAGCTGAGCCGTTTTCAGTTACAAATTCTATCTGTATATAAGAACAAAATCGCTTATTTTTCGCAATTCAGACTTCTAAAATTGAATTTTAAATGTAAACCAGCAACTTCATGTGACTTTTGTTGTTACATTTAAATCAGTTACATTCGGTGAAGCTGAAACAACTACGTTCATTTAATTCCGTGTGATAACTAGAAAATGAGCAAATTCTATTGATTTTAGATTCCTACATGTTTGTGTCTAAAGTACATAAAATTTTTATTTCAAAATTTAGGAAATGGTAAAGAAGATAAAAACGGACGTAGATACAGTTTCGGCTAAATTTGTATCTTCTCTATAATTCCCCAAATTTTAAAAACAATATTTTATTCATTTTGGGGACAAACGTGTAAAAACTGTACCGAATTTTTCACATGAACTTGCTACTTTTCTCAAGTATCACAGGGCCTTAATTTTAAATCTTACTCTTTTAAAAACTATGTTAAAAAACTGTAGTTTTACTAAAAAAATTTCCTCACGTACGATATGACATTTTAAACTGAATTGTAGAATTTAGACGGTTTTCATGATTTCGATTTTCCTTTCTTGAAATTTTCTATATAGGTAAACAATAACAATAGAAAAAAAAGCAATGCGATGTAAAATACGTATAAAATTTCAAGTGGCAATAAGAAGAAGAAAAACTGGCATATTGTTTCGTGACATTGATCGAATTATGAAAGTCAATCGAGTTGTACGAGCCAAATCGAAACACTCAGCTTGATTTTACCTGATTCGCACATAAAAAACTCGACTCACACGACTCGAGGTTTTCGCTTATTCCTAGTAGAAATTTAAAAAAAAACACGGAAAAAAATTTGACAAGGCGACCGAGCGAATCAAGAATTTAATGACTAAAACAGGATTTGTCAAAAAAATTTTAAATATGAAAAATTATTTTTTTCGCTAAATTGACTAGTTTTTATACCTTAAAATTAACGAAAAATTCAGATGGAATGGAAATAAAAATTCTTATTGTAGTCACTTGTTCGTCAGGTACCATGAAAGTGAATATCGCTGTTCTAACAAAATTAAATTTAGAAACAGATTTGTTGCTTATCTACTATTTATCATTATATGAACTAAGATATATATTTGCACGAACTATTTCCAATTTATTGTTAGATAAACACAGTATTACATTAAATGTTGACATGAATGCGCATATTATTTAGTACAATACTTTAAAAGTGTTTAAAAGTCTAAATTAACCTCAAACTGTGATTTGACGTCACTTTCGCCATATTTGTTATCAGGTGGCAGTGATTTCTTATATCTATATTCCAGATATAGTAACATATAATGTCTGGATCGAACACATGATATCGATGAAACTGTTAAGTTGGTCAAAGATATTAACTTTAGCAGATTTAAAGATCTTCTTACATTTACTTGTTCGTTTCCAGCTAAATGTTTAGCTGTAACAAGGGTTAGCTTCCCTTTTACAGCTGCACGGATAGAAATTTGATGGTTGAAAATACCATTTTTGACGGTAAACCAGAATCATTAAGAATTTCTGTCAGTTAGTCCCAAAAATATGCTACTGAATAGTTTCGGGAAATATCACCAAGAATGATGGTAAAAATTGAAAATTCATATGCCAACTATTTTTTGGACAAAATATACTTTTAAAGATGTGTATGCATACACCCAATAAACAGTTTCTTTGATTCAAAGAAACATTTCTTTGATTCAAAGAAACATTTCTTTGAATGAAAGAAAGTTTTATTGATTCAAAAAAATTGTCTTCAATTTAATCAAATCTATTTCTTTGGATCAAAGAAAAGATTTTTGAATCGGCAACATTTTTTTTTAATTCAAAGAAATTTTTTCTTTAACCGTATATCAAAGAAATGTTTCTTTGATTCAAAGAAATGTTTCTTTGATTCAAAGAAACTGTTTTCTCGGTATGTCTTTCGCGTTTACATTATCAGCGATCAGCAGACTTCTAATACAAGTTCCAAAATTTGCCTCAATGTTTCCATTTTCAAACACACGCGCTGATTCCAAAACTCTGCTCTATACGATGACGTATATTTACATCAAAAGATTCAATAAAATGATATGAATGCTGCTATTATGTCTGATTATGAGACTCGAATTTCAGACAGACAGCAAGTAATAATTGACATAATAAACTTTACCATTATGATGGGACTTTTTCACAACTTTTTCCAATAGTTCTTGTTTACTCTCTAAAATGGTACTTCTTCTCACGAAACGTAATACATTTAGCCATCCAATTTCTTTCTGTGTGCACTTTTTTTCCGTGTATAACAGACATTATACAGGGTAGGCCATCTAACATTTGGAATTTGAATCGGCTATAAAAAAAGAACTTATGGATATCTTTTCAAAAGTATGGTTTTATTAGAAATATTGAATCTTTCTATTTAAGAATGAAACACATCATTCAAATGACTGCCACGGCTGGCCTTACAGTACTCCATTTGATCAACTCAATTTTTCAGTACATTTTCGATTGTTTGGGCTTCAATTCCCTGAATGGCAACTTGGATTTCATGTTTCAAGGTCTCAATCGTCTCTGAATGGTTAGCGTAACACTTATCCTTAACCCTCCGTTACCAAAAATATGAGGGATTCCCTCAGTGGGGTCAGTTTTTTCGAAATAACTTCTAATTTACGCTTCACACAGTCTGGTCCGTTTGAATACCTTTCCACGAATTATTCCTGAAGCTTTTTGTAGCAATAAAAATGTTCAAGTAGAATACTTATTTAATAATCACTTTTCAAAACCAAAGGTGACGTGAATTCTGAGGGAATCCCTCCATAGTTTGGCTTTCGTGCAATGGAAATAGCTTGAGTTCTTGAGTGCGGTGTTGCCACATTTTGATGTTAAATGTTCAACCAAGTAGTAGTAACATTTGGCAACACTGCAGATGTTTTAACACGCAGAGGGAAATCCTCTAGGATTTGGTAACCGTGTAAGAATTTTTAAGTTTGGTAACGGAGGGTTAACGGCTCCCCACAAACAATAGTCCAACGGGGTCAAATCACAGCTCTGAGGCGGACAATTGACATCAGAATTTCGGCTGATTATTCGATTTTCGAAAACGGTGCGCAACAGATCGATTTTCACGTTGGCTGTCTGGCTCCGTCCTGTTGAAACCAATGTCGTCTATGTCATCCTCTTCAATTTTTGGAAACAAAAATTCGTGGAGCATGGCACGGTAACGCTCGCCATTGACCGTAACGGCGGCTCTTTGCTCATTTTCGAAGAAAAATGGCCCAATGGTGCTACCGTACCAAAATCCGCACCAAACAGTCACTCGTTGTGGGTGCATCGGTCTCTCAATAATGACGTTTGGATTTTCTGAGCCCCAAATGCGACAATTTTGCTTATTGACCTTACTGACCTTTTGCCCAAACAATCGAAAATGTACTGCAAAATTGGGTTGATCGAATGGGGCACTGTAAGGCCAGCCGTGGCAGTCATTTGAATGATGTTGTCTTTCATTCTTAAATGGAAAGGATCAATCTTTCTAATAAAACCATACTTTTGAAAAAATATCCATAAGCTTTTTTTATAGCCGATTCAAATTCCAAATGTTAGATGGCCCACCCTGTAGAATAAAATGTCATTTTCTAACATTTAAATAACTGGGTAATCATCTAGTTGTCTACAATTTCAGCGAATGACTACAGGGCTAAATATCAAGAATAAAGACTGGATCCAAACTCTTCTGTGGTCTCAAGGAAAAGACGGTAATGCACGGCCGTGCCAAGCCGCAGTTGAAACGTGTGTTTATGCCATCTCGCGAGAACCACTTAAGCGTGATTTATCGTAAGAAATTATCCGAATGCTAGAAATGCCGTATCATTATCTTGTCTGCTCTACTCGCGAAGCGCGCTTGTACGCGCGAGGTAGATCTGGGCAATTAATGAATGCAACCCCTCGTTTAGGGTTCATCCATGATTTTTCATTCCTCTAAAACGAACAAAGAAAAATATTTAAACGATCCCCGTACTTTCACAACTGTTGGGAACATTTATAATATACTTAAGGTTTCATAACTTAATGAGCGATATTGAGGGATTGCAATTGAGACACAATTGAAGAATCGAGCCCACGGGAAGAACTCGCTAAGCGCTCCAAAAAGGGGAAAAGTATTGTCCACTTTCTAAAATTGAAGTAAAAAAAAAAAAACTTAAAATAAAAAAATATAAGCTGATAGAGCTTGTCAAAATACAACTTTTATTCCTCAAGTATTTTTTAGTCCAACATGATTATTACGAAAAAAGAAATATAAAAGGTATTTTTTTAATAACCTAAAATCAATGTTTCAAAAAACATAAATTGCGATTTCTCGGTAAGTACTGCACGCAATGGATTAAATTTTGCGTATTTTCATTCAGTAATCATTGCTGATGACGAATAGTCATTTAAAAACAATAAATACCATCAAACTTTGATAATATTCAATAACAAATTAATACCTGTCAATTCTTTGTTTTTCGCGATTCGGAGTGAAAAGGTGACGAATAAATTGTATGTTTCGAAAAATATGAAGTGACAAAGTTATTTATTTGTATTTAAGGAAGTTTTTCGGTAAATTTTAAATTATTCGAACTAAAAATAAAGAATTGAGAGGGTTGTTAATAAAAAACGCGTGACGCACGAAGCGCTAAAGTTGAATTATTCAACAGACTTCCGCGGTTTTCTTAGTTTATTTGGATATTCGTTTAAATATTTGCCACTGAAAATCATTAAAATTCATAATATGTAACAATAAAATAAAATTATTCAAGTTGAAACTTCTCCAACCTCCAAAACCTTATATATATGATGAATTGTGCGAAACACCTCAGGACGATTCCATTGGAATAAGCGCGGAAAAAATTAAAGATGTTCGAGCCTTATTAAGATATTTGAGTCCAGATGGAAAAAAATATTACGAAGATATATTCATGATAGTCCCAGTTAAGAAATCCCAATGAAATAGTTTTTTAAGATACAAGATTAAGGTATTATTATTGAGGTAGTATAGAATGATGTTTTAAAAGATATATTGTGTACAATTGTAAATTATTTTCATTTTCATAATAATAAAATTTGTATAAAAAATACAAAACGTCAAATTTACTCTCTAAACCTGAATCAGTGAAATAGTCACTGATTATATCAGTGAAAATATATCAACTGATGAATCAGTGTTCTGGTTTGATTTCACTGAGGAATCAGTGAACGCGCCATGTGAACATAACTTTTGAATTCGCGAATTCAAAAGTCAGTGAATAGTCACTGCGAATCAGTGGCCGTTCACTGATTCAGGTTTAGAGAGTAATTTCACGATTAATTTTTTACGAAAAAATTATGTACAATCACATGATTTTCAGTAGCAAATTCACAAATAAACTAAGAAAACCGCGGAATTCTGTTGAATAATTCAACTTTAGCGCTTCATGCGTCGCGGGCTTTTCATTAACAACCCTCTCAATTCTTTATTTTTAGTAGGAATAATTTGAAATTTTCCAAAAAACTTTCTTAAATGCAAATAAATAACATTGTCACTTCATATTTTTCGAAACATACAATTTATTCGTCAGTTTTTCACTCCGAATCGCGAAAAACAAAGAATTGACAGGTATTGATTTGTTATTGAATATTATCAAATGTTGATGGTATTTATTGATTTTAAATGACCATTCGGAATCAACAATGAATACTGAATGAAAATACGCAAAATTTAATCCATTGCGTGCAGTACTTACCGAGAAATCGTAATTTATGTTTTTTGAAACATTGATTTTAGGTTATTAAAAAAATACCTTTTATATTTTTTTTTCGTAATAATTATGTTGGACTAAAAAATACTTGAGGAATAAAAGTTGTATTTTGACAAGCTCTATCAGCTTATATTTTTTTATTTTTAGTTTTTCAACTTTTTTTTTTTACTTCAATTTTAGAAAGTGGACAATACTTTTTCCCTTTTTCGAGCGCTCGGCGAGTTCTCCTTCCCGTGGGCTCAATTTGTGATTTAGAATATATGAAACATGTGCAATGCGTATGACTTGAACTACGTAATTAATTTTCGTGAATTTTTATTCATTAAAATCGAAGCAATTGGAAAAATATCACTCCACATTTCAATTGAAGTAGATTTTTTCCACATTCTTGATTTTAATTAGTATTTTTTTTACACCGAGAGAAAAATTTACTAGATTTAACCAAACCATTTTGTTAAATAAACCATGAACGGCCGTGGATCAATCGGACCACGTGACTAAAGTATAAATTAATTCGTTCATGTAAGAGAACTTTTTTATATCACAAAATATCTTTCTCGAAATTTGGAAAGAACAACAGAAGACGATAAAGGTCGTCTGTTAACTTTTTTTTTTGTGAAAATTTAAAAAAAATTGGAAAACTTATCGATAATTCCAGTTAACTGTAAAAAATTTTGCAATATTTTCACTTAAAGGAAGTTGACAGACGATCTTTATCGTCATCTGTTGTATTTTCCAAATTTACAGGAAGATATTTTTTGGAATAAAAAATTTATCTTACATATACTTTTACAGGGATTTTTCCACGTGATCTGGTTGATCCATGGCCTTAAAGAAATGCCAGTTATATTATTGCTGGTATGTCTTTTATTTCATCAGAGGGTGGCTGCTCGAACACGGAGAAAAATGAATATTCAACTATGTGACAAGAATCTTATATGTTCAATTCTAATACCTAGATATTGAACTGTAATATCTGAATATTCAGCTTCACTATCTCAAATATTAAAATAGGTTAATATTAATATCTCTGATATTACAGCTGAATATTTACTCCCTCAATCTGAATTAGCCAAATTCAACTGATTCATTAGCGCATATACGCTGATTATAATCAATAGCATACTCATAGCTGATAATCAGTGGAATTTCGCTGATCATCAGCTATAAGTACACTGATAGAAATGGTTCGGGAGTTTTAGCCATTCGGTTGCGGGTTGGGAATTTATAATTGTATTTATGAAATAATATGTCTCTCTGAACAACGCAGGATGATGAATACAGAAATCAAAATATTGTAAGTGAAACTGGTCGAATCAGAAATATAATATGGGAAGGCGAACAATACATTTTTCCATAGCAACCAATAATATGGTTGATTCGTTCATATTTATTCACCTATAATCGGATGGTTAAAATACAAATCTCATATTGCTGTATTAACGCCAGCAATAAGGTAAGGTTAAATTAATCATAAATATCATTGTAACAGCCATTCCTTTCTATCAGTGTATACTACTGATTATAATCAGCGTATATACGCTAATGAATCAGTGAAATTCAACTGAGTTACCAGCATATATATATATGCTGATTGTAATCAGTGATATACTTATCGCTGATTCATATTTAGAGTGTAGATATTTCAATTGAATATATGAGATGCTTGTCACATAGTTAAATATCTAATTGATTATAAATATCCACTTTTCCCCGTGCATAATGAATAATTGATAGCATTTATGTTCAAAGATTAATTTCATTTTTAATTGATTTTTTCAAGCTCGAAATTTCACGCCAAGCAAACTTTTGGTCCTAGCGGAATCGATGGAAACTCGGACCGTACACGGAAAACGAACTCGGCAGTTTGCTCGCTACCGACTGTGGCGTCACACTCCCAGAGTGTGCGTACATCTAACTGCCAGACTTTGGGCGCGCGATCGCCAAAGTCTGGCAATTAGATGTACGCACACTCTGGGAGTGTGACGCCACAGTCGGGAGCGAGCAAACTGCCGAGTTCGTTTTCCGTATAAGTTTTCAGAATCTAGACGTCTTATGTTTTATTTTTTTAAGAGGTCCAAGACACCTATTAAACCATACTTTTGTTAGGTTTTTGTAAGACATTGCAAGAAAGATCCAAACGATCTGATTCGAAATTTGAAAATTAAGAAAATTCTATAATTACATTAAGAATTAATATTTTCAATAAATGCTTTCAATCATTCGATTCGGCGTTTAAAAACCAATCAAAAATATCTAGGTCAAAAAATGTTCACCCCATAAGAAAGTTGTTACAGGGATTCGAAATACTGTCTATTTTCACGAAACTTAAATTACTACACCCCGGTCCTGCATTGGCTTCCTCGGAAACCGATCAGGGGGCCCTAGAACAGGCCACCGGGCGCGTCCTCAGGTTGCGGATAGAGATACCCTGTACCGAGGGTTACTGCTGAATACGGACACAAAACTAAATAAGCAGTCGCGGACAATGTTCCAGGGATGGTCCCGAAGGAATAACCCCCAAGCCAAGGTGTTAACTACCGTCCCGAGGGCTGCATGGCACCAGGGATTGGTGTCTCACACGGTGTCTCTAGGAAACCAGGCCACCTCCTAGAGTATTGAGGCCTTACCCCTGCATGCGGGGCTCTGCAGGGGCGGGCCGAATACTTCCCTAGCAAACGTGGGAACAATCATGGAGAATTGCAATTTAAATAAAACGATGTGTGAGGAGTTGTTTGGAGGCGAGTTGGACGTGACGGAGGAGACGGTGGATGCGTTCGAGACCGATAAGTCCCAGGTACGTCAGTACCGGAACTGGCTTCACGAGCGGAACGAGAAGCAGTTGGAGATCCTGAAGGAGGTGAAATCGGCCCTGGAGAAGATGGAGAGCTTCTCCAGGACCAAGAAGAATATGCACCACCCTATCAGGGACGGCATACAGTAGGCGAAGAAGGAGCTCGGGGCGCTGCGGTATGATATAGAGGATACCGTCTGCTACCTCGACTCCTTCGAGTACCTAATGAGAGGTCCGATGGTACAAAAAATGAAGGAGGTAAGACCATCAAAAAGTAAGGAAGTTGCAGATGAGGGTAGCCAAACCCTCCCACAGCCGGCTGCGAGGTCCACACCGGACACCCGCAAACGGCCGAGAGAGTCGACAGCGAGTCCAGAGGTGTCTGCGGCGAAGAAGCCGGCAGAGAAGAGGCCGAAAGCCTCCAACAAAGAAAAGGAGTGGATGGAGGTCCCTGGCAGGAAGGACCTCCGAAAGAAGAAGCAAGGAAAGAAGCTCTCCAGAACGCAGGAGAAATCTCGCCGCGCGCGCCCAGAAGCGGTGCTCATTAAACCAGCGGAGGGAATGAGCTACGCTTCAATCCTGCGCGGGCTCAAAAAGCGCGTCAACCCTGACGAAATGGGCGCCACAGTTCAGGGAATCAGGGAGACGCGATCCAAGGAGTTAATAGTAGAACTGAAATGTTCTAAAAAAGACAGAGAGCGGCTGGACACCGCCTTCAAGGAGCCAGTTGGAGCTAGTGGGACAGTGCGTCATCTTATTCCCCGGATTGAGGTCGAGATCGCCGATCTAGACCCAAGCATTGAAGCCGGAGACGTCGAAGAGGCTGTACGAGGTTTCTTCGAGCAAGATTCAGAGATGGAGTTTAGGGTCTCCCTAACAAAGACACCCTATAGAGGGAAAAAAAAGCATACGTGCTATTGGTGAAAGCAAGAGCCTTGAAACTTCTCAGGGCGGCCCACATCAGGATTGGGTGGGTATCTTGCAGGGTGCGCAGGAGAAAGGAGCTCAACCGGTGCTACCGCTGCCTTGGCTTTGGCCATATGGCAGCGGACTGCCGCGGACCAGACCGCAGCAGGTGCTGCTGGAGATGCGGTGAGGAGGGACATACCGCGGGATCCTGCACCAGGCAACCGCGATGCTACCTCTGCACCGCAAGAGAGGAAAATCCCCGGGTCGATCACGTCCCGGGGACAATGCGTTGCGCGGCTTTTCGGACGGCAGCCCCCAAAAGGAGGCCGTAAAAAGCCGCAAGAGCTGAGCTGGAAGATGGACTACAGGAAACAGGTGAAGAAGAAGAAGCGAAGAGAAGAGGACAACATCGCTTCAAAATGGCCCCCACCCTGAAGTAATGCCTAACGGCGGTTCCGGGTTGGGATTCCATGGCCTCGAGACAGGGAGGGAGTTTTAGTGGCTAGGGCTGTCCACACACCAGGGGGGCACGGAGTCCCCTTGACGGTGCATAAAGCATTTCTCCCTTCCTCAAAAAAAAAAAAAAAAATACTACACGGAGAAACTTTTTATATTAATTTTTACTATAGTATTTTTCAATTTAGGGAAAAACGTATCACTGAGAATTTTTGTTAGTAAAAATACTAAACTTTATAATAATGATATGAAACTTCAGTATAAACCATAGTAAAATTTGCTATGAACTATGCTGAAGTTTCATATCATTATTATAAATTTTAGTATTTTTACTAACAAAAATTCTCAAGGTGGTACGTTTTTCCCTAAATTGAAAAATACTATAGTAAAAATTGATATAAAAAGTTTCTCCGTCTACTTCTCTATATTTTCCAATTTACATTCAATCGGAAAGATTATCAGGAGCTAAAGTACCAGCTAATGTAACAACATTTTACTTCAGTTTCAAATGCATCGGAAAACTACACATTTTTGGATAGGGTCATTTAAGAAACTATGCTCCTTATAACTTCCCTTTATTTAAAGTATGATGACCAATCAGCTCTTTCAATTTTGATCAATAGCTTCTTTACTAATTTCATTCAGTAACTTATTGGAAACTTTTTAATTAGTTACTCTTCACTTCTTTTTCAGTGAATCACTGATTAATATTGAGGAAATTTGACTGTGACGAAGCTCTTAAAAAAAATTAAAAAAATAACAGTTTAAAAACTGCTTGAGCTGTTATTAATTAGATATTCTATGAGCAAAATGTTTATTTCATCAGAAAAAAAAACCAAAACGATAAAAAATGTCTTATTTATAAAAAGAACTGTAGGCTAAAGTTAAATGCAATTTTTTTCCAGTTTACTCTTTAAAAATTATTGGCTTTTAAGGAATGATGGTCCATTTTCTTCTTTAAACAATTTTAAAAGTCTAACTTTTGAAATTAATCCCTCATTATCTAAATAAAGCTATTTGATTACAAAACTTATTCAATTTTTCAACATTTCTGATTAGTAGTCAGATAAGAAGAGATTAATTAAAAAATCTAAGATGTTGGAGTTTTCTAAAAATGTTAAAAGAAGAAAATGAATATAAAATATTTTTATTTTTTGAGTTTAGAACTTCTATATAATTTTTTGTATGTTTAGTACCTTTATTTGTAGTGAAGTCTTAAGGGGGTCGTCTGCCTTCGAGCCGAGAATTTTAGCCTATTTTTGGGAATGAATTGCAAAAACACTACTAAAGATATTTACGCCAGTTAAAATTTCTTTTATTATTACATGTTTTTTCTCCGAAAAAATCTATTTTTCACTTGATAATAAATGCATCCGCGACCTTGGAACGTCCTTGACCTCAACGCTGGAGAAATGTCATTAAGAACTTTGTGGTAAGACTTTAGCCATTTAAATTGTCTGAAACCAATAAAATGAAATATGTCTGTAATCTGTGTTACATTGGCTATGTTTTCCCAGAGCCGATTTTTTCTATTGTAAAATGTGTTTATATTACGCAATTGTTCTTGAAAAAATTCGATTTTTGACCTGTTTTTTGACCTATTAGAGCCTGTTAAAATTCAACAAAGTAAAAATTTGAAAATCGCCTCTAGGAAAACATAGCTATATGTTTATTGAATAACTGAAAAAAAATTTGATCAAATTCTATCAATATTTCTAGAAGAAGTCATACCACAAAGTTTAAAAAATGCAACTTTTGGAAAATCATGTTTCAAGATAAATGACAGTGTAAAACATGATTTGAGAAACTTACGATTTAATCGGCAATACACGGAGAAACTTTTTATATTAATTTTTACTATAGTATTTTTCAATTTAGGGAAAAACGTATCACTGAGAATTTTTGTTAGTAAAAATACTAAACTTTATAATAATGATATGAAACTTCAGCATAGTTCATAGCAAATTTTACTATAGTTTATACTAAAGTTTCATATCATTCTTCTAAAGTTTAGTATTTTTACTAACAAAAATTCTCAAAGTGATACGTTTTCCCCTAAATTGAAAAGTACTACAGTAAAAATTGATATAAAAAGTTTCTCCGTGTACCTACGTAAGAAAGCGTATTTCAAAAAATCCCTCATATGGCGTGTTCCTTATAACATCTACATTCAAAATATGCAAAAAAAAACG
The DNA here is from genome assembly GCA_030998225.1 of Diplolepis rosae. Taxonomy (NCBI): domain Eukaryota; kingdom Metazoa; phylum Arthropoda; class Insecta; order Hymenoptera; family Diplolepididae; genus Diplolepis; species Diplolepis rosae. Next base: position 11,393,276 of record JAPYXD010000701.1, read on the forward strand.
ATTTTTCCAAACCGCGAAGGTATACGACCCCCTTAATACTCACTATAAAAACTATCATATATGTATATACATAAAGGCAATATATATATTCTGTTTTTATAGGGATACATTTTATATACTATTTTCCATGTAATTCAGAAATATTAGTAAATAAATAAACAAACTATTTTGTATAAAAACCTCATTTTCGCTTAAAACGCGTTATTCGTAAATCATAGTAACTTTTAATTTGATTTATTCTTCCAAAGAAAAAAAATCAGATTGCCCTGAAAATTTACACACAAACTCAGAGAATTATATAGAATAAAAAAATAACATTTTTGGAAAATGTCAAAAAAATAAAAAATATACCAATTAAAGGTGGCGGATCCCCTTAGCATTGGCCTACAATAATTGTTATAAAAAAGATATTTTTTATATTTAACGCTTTTTTCTAATATTATGTACTGAACAACGACATACAAATTGTTTTAAAGTGGTAATCAATTAAGTTTTCCAAAGGCTTCCCAGACACTGTCGAATCTCCTAAAGAGAAAATATACAGATTCTCTTCAGAGATATACACATTACACAGCAAGCGGTTGAAGCAAAAAAACACATTTATGAAGAAAAATTCAGTTTCATTAGAAAATATAATTATGAAAAATATTTTATTTTTATGTTAATTTTTTATTAATTTTGTAACTAAAATGCAATTTATATTAAAAGGAAGTTTCCTGAGTGCATACCGAGTAGGGAAGACCACAGCATGTATGTATGTGGACATATCCTAACGTGGTAGTTAAATCAAATCCTCCCCCGCCTCCACCCCCGCTATCCTGTCCACGGAGACACAAAGCAAAGGTTGACCGAGCGGATGGGTCGCCCTAGGCGACTATCTAGCAAATTCTGGTATCTAAGTGCTCGTTGACCGAGACCTGCCTCGGCATTTCAAATTTCAAATATATTGATTCGATTTGCACTTTAATTGATTGTGCAATCAAGGAACAAATGAAAAGCGATTTGCGGCTTAAAGAATTTAAAGTATAATTGAGTACTTAGGTTTAATGTAAAAACTCAAAATCCGAAAAGAATTCATGAATTTATATTTTATAATCACTTATAAATTGAATTATTTCACTGATTTGCCTGTTAAATAGTTTTTTTTTTTTAATTAAAAAGAAAAATATGCATCTTATGAAAAAATGTTATAATTCAAATTTGTAGGTCTTTATGTATTCAATAATATTGTATGATAACGTTTTTTCGTATCTCGTATAATTTAACTGGAAAATGGAATTTTGATATTGACTTTTTTCGAATTTGAATATGCTGTAACATTTCTAATTTTGATTTAATCAAAAAATGTTATTAGGATAATTTGTAGAGATTTATGAGCACTATCAAAAACCAGGATTGGAATTTTTGTTTTTTTCAAAAAATTATTTTCAAAAACACAAAAGTAGTGCTCCATCCCTCAATTTTGATTGGATGTGGCTGGTTAACGAACTTGTCCTTACTTTTTCGGCTCCGATAAAGTGTACCAAAGCTCAATTCAATCTGATAATTCTATCGAGAGTTATGCCGCACACGACCTACAGACAGACAGACAGACAGACAGACAGACAGACAGACAGACAGACAGACACTTTCGTAAAAACCATTTTTTCTGACTCAGGGGGTCTCAAAACGTAAAGATTTGATGAAAATTTCGAAAGTCATTTTTCACATAAAACCAATACCTTCTCATCCATGATGAGAATGTAAAAAGCGAACCAAATATTCGGAAATATAATATGAAAAGTTTAGCGACATATTTAATTTCGTGATTCAAACAAATTAGGCGACAGTGTCGATTTCTCATCTCATGTAATAGATTGTAACATTTTCCTGAACCCATAGAAATTATAAAGGGTTTTCCAATAGGGACATAACAATTTCGTATCTTTATATGATCGCACCCTTAAACTTTTTTCATGAACTGTCAATGTCAAAACGGTAGTTAAAGTCAACATTTTCATCATGGTAAAGTTCACGAACCAGCAACGTTTGGAAATTATTAAAAATTACTAACGAAATTCTGAGTCGGTGGTCGCAACTTTAAGAGCGCTTACTCCAATTTTCGGCCGTAATAATCGTCCCACCCGACAGGCTGTGCGTGCTATAGTGGATAAATTCGAGACCAAATTTACACTATTGGACGTTCCGGTGCCAAAAAGACATCGTATTGCTCGAGGCGAAGAAATAATCGCAGCCGTAAGTGCATCGATTCAAAATGAGCCAAATCAGTCGATTCCACGTCGTTCTAAAGAATTGGGCATCGCTCAAACGACACTGTGGCGTATTATGCGAAAAGATCTTGGCCTACATGCTTTCAAGATTAAATTGATTCAAGAATTAAAGCCACTTGATCATTTGAAACGCCGAAACTTCTCCAATTGGGCTCTGGCAAAGCTTAAAGAAAATGAAGAATTTAATCGAAAAATCATCTTCAGCGATGAAGCTCATTTCTGGCTCAATGGCTTTGTTAATAAGCAAAATATGCGTTATTGGTCAGCAAGAAACCCAAATGTGCTTCTTGAGACACCGTTGCGTCCGCAAAAAGTGACTGTTTGGTGCGGTTTTCATGCCGGAGGTGTGATTGGGCCGTATCAACAATTTCAACAAGATGGTGCCACTAGCTACACAGCACGCGTCACAATCGATTTATTGAATGGCAAATTTGGTGAACGTGTTATCTCGAGAAATGGTCCGGTCGAATGGTCGCCTCGTTCATGCGATCTAACGCCATTGGATTTCTTTTTATGGGGCCATATCAAGTCACTGGTCTATGCCAACAAGCCAGCAACTTTAGACAACCTCAAAGACAACATCCAATACGAAATTGCCAACGTTCCGGTCGAAATGTGTACCAGAGTGGTGGAAAATTGGGTCCAAAGAATCGACCGCTGTAAACGGGCTTGTGGTGGTCATATGACCGATATCGAATTTCATTCATAAAATGTAATGCTTGCACTACACCCACAATAAATTTGAACTCACTATCTCAAATATTTCTGTGTTTTATTCATATAGATAAAATTGTTATGTCCCTATTGGAAAACCCTTCATATATGTATATTATTATAGTAACAGGGCACTTTTGTGTCGAAAGGATATATTATTAAAACTATTGGTAGATATGTTATAACACTCGGTAAAGGTCTTTATTTTAGTCCCTTATGATGTATCTCTAAGTAAAAATTAAATTTGTTGATCTTAAGTCAGAATAAAATAACATTATATAGCCAAAAAATGGCTTTGGAGCATGTCCACATATACCGAATGTATATTTTAGTCAAATATAAAATATATAGAGCTTTGTTTTGAAATTCATGCTTAATAGTACAATTTACAAAAATAATACAGGGTTTCCCAATAGGGGTGATATGATTTTGAATGTCCCTATCGGGCTCATTTGAACTGAAATTTTTTACGTCTGCTGTCAGTTGTCATCAGTAAGGTTTGCCATTTAATCATGAGTAGTTTCACGCTTCCACAACGTTTGGAAATTGTCCAATTATTTTATCAAAATTCGAGAAGTTTTGTCGGTGTTGAAAGAGCATATCGTGCAAAATATGGTCGTCATTCTGCTCCATCCGCGCTCTCAATTCGTCGAATAATCGATAAGTTGGAGAGTGAATTTACTCTATTGGATACTAAGCCTAAAAATCGTATGCGTACCGCACGTTCTACACAGAATATAGCCGCCGTACCGTGAATTGTCCGTGCCACGCCGATCTCAGGAATTGGGCCTGTCCAGGATGACTACCTGGCGTATTTTGCGATTGGATCTTGGCCTGCATCCCTATAAGATGATTCTGGCCCAAGAACTGAAGCCTAATGACCATCGTTTGCGTCGGGAGTTCGCGGATTGGGCTCTGGAATCAATTGAAAATGATCCCAATTTTCATCAAAAAATCATCTTTTCTGATGAGGCGCATTTTTGGCTCAAGTCTCGGGGGACATTTGGCCGATATATTGTTTAAATCATAAATGGCATAGAATATCCAATATAATAAAAAAGATTTCGATCAATTCCGAATGAATATTCAGTGTTTTTTTTCAATTTCAAAACATATCACCCTTATTGGGAAACCCTTTATTTGAATCCAACTGAAATGTACATGGGACATTCTTTTGCAAATCTTACACTTATTTTGAGTTCAGAATTTAGATTTGCATACAAATTTTTTTATAGCTTCTTTTTAATAAATCAATCAACACGTATATCGGGATTTAAAAAAAAAAATTTTTTTGAGAGATATATTGATTTTAACTTTTGATAAAATTGGAAAAAATGCTAAATTCTCTTATGCTTAAAATTCATTATCTCCGGTTGAAATAATCAAATCGATCTCGAGTCTGTTTAATTTTTTAGCTTATTACGTTAGGTTTTCAGATCAATATTTTCATAATTATAAAAAACCAATATTTTATTAAATCACAAAAACAGTAGAGCTTTCCGTTCATTCTACTCTACGCTTTAATCGAGAGTTGAGTAAACCGTGAATCGCAAGATTTACTCCACTAGCTATATCTATTCACACAGGAACGAATGAAAGCAATCTGCGCCTTGGCTACACATAACAAATTTTTAATTTCAAAAACGTGTTAAATTTTCAGAATACTGATGTTCCACATTATTATATTTAATAATTAAAATCAATTAAAAACATACAAAATACAATTACAGTTTATTTTAGTACTCTCTAAATCCAAAATAGTGGAATAGACACTATTTTATCTGGCGCGCAATGAACCACTTACTCAATAGTGGATTCTACATACTTATAAACTAGTGATTTTAAAAATTCATCGTACTGCAGTCGTGTTTGATCGTGTTTTGTCTGTTCGTCACGAAGCTTTTGTACATGCTCCGCAGTGTTAACCACTATTTGTTTCAATGATTATCCACTAGTTTATATAATTTATTTAAAAGTTTCACATAATCTAGTTATATAGATTCTTTAAGTTTAATAAATTCTTGATTCATAATTTTTTCTCAATTCATTTATAATTACTTTCTTTCTTTTTCACTTAAGTTTATTAAACTAAATTGATTTCATGAAAATTTAAACATCAAAAGTCAATACAACACCGAAAATAAAAGAACCTTCTTTTAAATGTTTTTACATAAGATACTTTTTGATAATAATGCAGTTTTTTAATATAAATTTGGAAATTTAGTTTCATTAAACTTCATACGTAATTATAATAAAAATGTAGACTGAATATAATTTAATAATTATATTATACATATTAAGAAACATAATTATAATAATCAATAAATAAATTATATTCATTTAAAAAAATATTTTATGAACAATTTATAAAAAAAGTTGATTTATTTTTACTTGAGTAAGGCTCAAAAACTTTATTGACGACACACGGAGAAAAATAGTTGAAGTAATTTTACTCAACTCTGTCGATTAAACTTGGGACATAAGGACATTTGAACATCTATTAAATCCTAGTCGGGTAAAATGATATTTGATATATACCTAATTCACCCAACGTGAATAACAATAAGCGTTACATAGGAAATAGTAAGCAGTTGAGTAAAACCTCATCGACGACAGGGCATCAACATCCGTCGGTGTATTAACATGAAATGTATTAGTATATCACCGACGCTTGAGGAGTTTCAAACTGTAGTTGAGTAAAATGAGCACCGGGCGTATTATTTCAACTGGCAATGGTATGGTTCTCTTAAATAAAAAAATATTCTTACCTCGAGCCTGCCATTAGTCATCCGATGCATACATACATACATACACACAATTCAGTCGTTGCCAATCATATTTTAAATCACAAATAATAAACTTAAACATATAACCTTACATATATAAACCTAATAACTATACTTATATATAGTACGATACGCTTTCGTCGAATCACGCACACGCTTGCTTACAATGCTGAGATATAAAACTTGGAACTTTCTTATATAGTGACTGCATGAGTTATTCAGAGCTTGTGAGAGTAAGTGCCGTCAATAAAATCTTTGAGCCTTACTCAAGTAAAAATAAATTCATTTTTGAACATTTAATATACAACAATTAAATACAATGATACTAAATAACTTCTAACTTGTCCTTATGTCCCAAATTTGATCGGAAGTTGAGTAAAATTACTTTAACTATTTTTCTCCGTGTACCATTGAGAGTTGCAAAAATTAATATCTTTGATGGCAAATTGAAACTAGAAATAAATGATACCTATATAAATAAAAAGTAAAACTATCATTGCAGGAATTGGTCTTTTGAATAACATAAATTGCAGAATAGTTTAAGAAAATTACTATTGTCAATAGAAATGAACAATGAAGAGAGAAAGACTTAAATATTTTGCAATCGAATACTTCATACATTGGAATAGTACGTTGCAAAAATTCCCATTGGAAATAGTAAATGTACTGCCGAGTGACATTTGATACGTCGAACGTTTCCAATATTACCCAAGAATCGCTCCACGTGATCGTTATGATTACAAAGGCTCACAAATAAAAAAAATTTCTTCGCGAAGAATGCCACTTTGATATTCCCATGTATTTCTTCCCGCTGAAACCGAATCCGTAACCCGTTTCACTTCAGCACGTCAAGATTTCTTCCTAACCTCAAAAAACACTTCAAAAAATCATTAAATTCAATGTATCTATAACCAAATAAGCCCTAAAACATATAATGCCTTACCCAATACCCCTCAACACTATGACCCCATAATCTCTCAATCGCATAACCCCAATAATCCTGTACATCGGAAAGGTCATGTTCTAGAAAATCGAAAAATCTCGTGTATGTTTCTCTTGTGACTTACAGCGATGAGTGAACTTCATATAATAAAATCGAACACCCATTAACATGTAACCCCTTAACCTCTTTGATATACAGTCAAAGAAAAAATTTCTTTGAATTAAAGAAAGTTTTGTTAATTCCAAAAAATGTTCTTTGATCCACAGAAATAGATTTGTTTAAATTAAAGAAAATTTGTTTGAATCAACAAAACTTTCTTCATTCAAAGAAATTTGTTCTTTGACTGTATATCAAAGAAATTGTTTTCTGGGTGTATGGATGTATCGGGTTATGGAGTTAAGGAGTTACAGGTTGATGGGTCTTTGAGTTTATTATATGAAATTCACTAATCACTGTGTCACAAAAGAAACATACACAAGATTTTTCGATTTTGCAGTACATGACCTTTTTGATATACAGGATTGTGGGGTTATGGGATTGGAAGATTATGTGGTCAGAGTATTGAGGGGTTATGGGGTTAAGTCATTACATGTTTTAGGGCTTATTTGGTTATGCATTTCTACACTGTAAAAAAAAAGTTTTAATTCAAGTCTAAAAATCGGCTTACTTTAAGATGTAACAAAAACTAGACCATTAGAGAAGGACAGACTTATGCGCTTATACACAAGGTGGCTAAATTTAAGCCAAAATCTTCTGTTAGACGTAACAAATTTAAGACTTTTTTTCTGTGTAGGTATATTGAATTTAGTGATTTTTTGCAGTGTTTTTGAGGTTAGGACAAAATCCTGACATGCTGGAGTCAAACGGGTTCGGATTCGGTTTCAGTGGGAAAAAATACATGGGAATATCATAGTAGCATTCTTTGCGAAGAAAATTTTTTTATTTGTGGGCCTGTGTTATTTGTCGGTACCCGATATAGTAATATATTTTTTTACATTTGAATGTGGCGGCTTTCTAACTTACGATTTTTGCTAGCAGAGGGACTATCGAGCTTCTTCTCACAAATCGCAAAAGTTTCCACAGTTCAGTATATAATGAAGTTGCGTTAAATTAGTATTTGAACATGTATTGGTATGTTTACTATCTATATTGATACATTTAAACGTATATGTAAGAATGTAACTGTGTTTATAAATATTCTCTCTATGTAGCTCACAAAATCTAATAAGAACTATGGTAAAATTTACGAATAACTGAATTTTTTTATCATGAAGGTGCAATTATTCCCTATTTTCGATAGGAAAAGTTATAAATATGGTTCCACTATCTCCAAAAGACTATGGTAATTCGGTTAGACAGAAGATGTGACTTTACTATTGTCTTTTGTAAACTTAACATACTGTTTTAGGAATTAATGAAACATTTATTGGGTTTACTTCATTATAATTGGTTCAATGTATCGATCACGATATTGCAACATATTACAACGATATTGCAATACTAAAAAAGTGTAAAAGAACAACTGTTAAGTAATATAATAAAAAAATAGATGACATTATAAAGACAAAAATCAATATATATAAATTAGAAAGTAGAATCATTTTGCACCAGTTTCTTCCGGACACCAAGTCCTCGATTCTTTAGAGCACTCGAGAGAACTCTTGCGCAGGAACGGTTGCATTACGTGGCGAGAGCTTTCCATGGCATTCAACTAATTTCAGGCTCGAAACGTTCCATTAAAGATTCAGCATGTAATTGCGGATGATCGTAGGTCCCCTTGCCCCCCTTACCGCCAAACTCCTCTCTTCATGTGCCATTCCCTTCTACGTTCCCCCCTTTATTCATACGACTCTCATTCGGTCGGTCCATGAGGTCCGTCGCTGCCGACACTTATGAAAATATGACGATCAGGTCTCCCATTGGATTTTACTTGTGTACGTGAGGCAATCGGAGGTGCGTCCACCGGAAAATCTGTCTTAATGATCTCCTTCTGTCTTACTATGATATATTTTAATGTCCGTCATTATCCACAGTTTATATTCGAGAAGCAAAATGTAATTTAAAAATTCAAGGGCATTATGTCCAAGATTTAACTGTAAGATTTCTGAATTGTTGGGTTGATTTTAATTTTATGATGCGAAAATATTTCTCGTACTCACAACATCGTTGAGGCCATGGATCAATCGGATCACGTGACTAAATTATACATTAAATCGTTCATGTAGGATAAGTTTCTTAATTTGAAAATCATCTTTTTAAAAATTTGAGAAACGTAACAATACACAACAAAGCACGTCTGTTAACTTTTGTTTATTAAAAATATTGAAAAAAGTTGGAAAACTTATTGATAAGAGACGTTCTTAATTGCCTTCTCTTGTATTTCCTAAATTTTTAAGAATATATTTATATATTATAATATAGCCTTAAGGGGATCCACCACCTTTAATATTTTTATTTTTCAAGTTTAAACCTTCCATATCATTTTTTTATGTTTAGTACCTTTATTTAGAGAGGTTTCAAGAAATTTAGAAATCCCAGTATCTTTATGTATTTTTGAACTAAAAATTTTGAGTTTTTTGAGCATTTTATGAACATTTTTTTACTTTGAATAACTTTTTTGTTTTTTTGACCAATTCCCATGATTCTTTTTTCATTTTGTTTCTTACAATGGGTAGCAACTTTTTGGTTATGTAAAATAAGGAAACATGACTGAAAAAAGTAACAAATAAAATAAATAAAAATATCCCAAAATATAAAAAAAGTTTTTTTATAGTTTTTTTTAGCTAGAGTGCTTTCTATACCCAAAAACATTGATATTATAACAAAGAATAAGTGGTAAAAATTTCAAAGGCCTGTGTCTAATACTTTAGATTCCATTCAAACATATGTTACAACAAACATGAAAAATTACAACTTACGAAAACGGAGTTTGAAGTAAAGTCTTGTAGTGAAGCTTCAATACTCACTATTTACAACAAATTGCTTTCTAAAAGTTTGATACAACAATATTTCAATGCTCCTTTGGGTAGATTATTGAACAAAATATTTTTGACAAAAAATGAAAAATATTGCTGAAAGAATAATTTATATGGTTTAAATACCAATGTAATGTTATTTTTGGAAATTAAATTAATATTTCTTAACTATTTTTTCATCTTTTCCCATAAGATAAATCAATTTTGTAAGAGAAATAATATTATAAAAAAATATTTGCAAAATTCACACTTTTTACATTTCTTAAGAATTGCAAGATCATTTTTCCTACCCATTTCTAAAAAGATAAATCTTAAAATACAGATAATTTACGTGAAAATTTAACGCCCCGTCTTACCCCGGTGTCTCATTCCGATCCCGGTCTACCCTAGGCTACTTTTTGATTTACAAGTGCAAAACCCAATCGTTTCGTTTTAAAAAATATTATATTTCATATCAAGTGCGGAAAGGCATATTTTAACGGAAGAGTGAGTTCCGCACGTGATACAAACGATATTTTTTGTTCGCTGTATACCGAAATTTAGCCAAGTCGGTGTCGTTTTGCGTGCGGAAAGTTGATTTTCCCGTACTAGTGCGGTAAAATTTTAGGTTTGTTTTAATTATCCGCCCACTTAAAATTTTACCGCACTAGTGTGGGAAAATCAACTTTTCGCACGCAAAACGATAAAGGCAAGGATAACTTCCGGTGTATGGCAGACAAAAAAGTATTCTTCATTGTTCAATCAACGTTCAGAACTGTAAGTACATTTTTTTTCTAAATAGAAAATTTAATTTTTGAAAACGTTTTATGTATTTTCTGAACAATTATAATATCCCTTTAGTACTTATTATTATTTGTTCTAGTGTAAATTCGTCTTTAATTACTATGTAATCAATGGATACATAAAAAAAAATTCTTAAATATGTTATGCCTAACAGACAATTTCGAGCTAAATTAAGCCGCCCAGTGGATAAGTGCATCCTTTTCTAATGGTCTAGTTTATGTAACATCTTAAAGTTATCCGATTTTTAAACTGAAATTAAAATTTTTTTTATAGTGTATATGTTATGCATTGCGGTTAAGTTTTGAATATTTGGAGTCACAAGCAAAAATTTGGTAGAGAGCTATTGAGGTAGAAAAAGCATGCAAATGTGAACGATTCGATGGTTCTCACGACGACAAGGGAGTCTTAAAGAGTCTTTATTATTCTTGGATTATTCACAAGATCGGAATGTGGGTACAGTTACCATCGGGTACACTGTACTTGGAGCACAATGCGTCTACGTCCCCTCGTCCACTGTATTCCATTATGTTACTTATAGCTTCTCTTTACCTTTATTTTACATCCATCTCATATATATGTTTTGAGCCGCGTGTTACGCGTGAAGGCCTCATTGTCGAGCTCTTTGCTGTCCATGCAACAATCACGATCAATAATGTCGTCACGATCGCAAAGACACGTATGTCTCTGTCCCCTTATGTTAATTACCTCTTAATATTCTAGCGATCACCTCACGCCCCATCTTTTTCCCTATCTCGATAAATTCATCGGTACTTATCGTTGTCGAATTTTGCGATCGAGTTCTTGTAATGGTCGTTTGTCATCCACGAATTTACATCACAGAGAAAAGCCACTCAATGCTTTATTTCAAGGACATATGATTCTTATACACTTTGCGTATGAATGCTTTTACAGAAATAACGTATATTGATGAAAATTAATAATATGATTATGAGTCCTAAAATAACAGTGTATTTGAGCAATCGAAATTATCACCGGAATCATAATATATTCAGTTCTTCTCCATTGTCGTGCATTATCAAATGAAAATTCAGCAAGTTGCGCCATTTATCGTATATTTTGCAAATCCGCATGGATCGCCTTCTGGTGGAGTAATTCTAATTATTCACAGTATTGTTCCAATATTCCCTACAATTAATCATGATGATATTCACACACGTTCATTCTACTGAAAAGAAAACTAATTTGACACTGAATAGTTATTTAAATTAATCTGTTAAAAATATATTATTGCAAACTGCGATTTCTGCATTCAGATTTAATAATAAATTATAGTAGCATTGCATATAAAGCGTGAGGATAATTTTTATTTGAATGATAAATATAATAAAAAGCTATCCATATTAATTGCGTTGAGCTTTTTTCCCTAATACACATACCAACAATAATTTTAAAATATCTACAGCAAGTTTTCTTCTTCCAAAAAGCTTTGTATAATTAATTAATGAGTCCTAAATATGAGGATACAGATCTGCTAAATGATTCTCAAATTATTGTAACAAAAAACCCGCTAAATTTTCAGAGCTTATTCAGATTTAACTATCAGAACCCTAGACTGAGAGAAAATCTGCGTAATATTAACTGAAGCAGTTCAGTAAATTTTAACGATAAAATAAAAGTTTGGTTACGACAACTGAAAAGATGTTTTCACAAAATTTCAGTCAGTTTAACTGAAAATTATTTCTGAAATTAATTATGAATGCCGATTATAGTAGTATATAATAAGAATTATAAATTAATTTTCTGCATTTGAAAAATTTATAAAGTAAGAAAAATAGTTATTGCTGATTTTCTCCAAATATTGCGTTAAAGATCCTTTATCAAAATTGACATATGATGTTCTTAACAAATAAACTCTTTCATTACTATATCTCAAGTCAATTAAAATTAATAATTTCTCCATTTGAAGGAAAAATTCAAATATAATTAATTTTAAGTTTTATAATTAATTATGTGCTGGCAGTTAACTGTTATTCCTAAGAAAGTTATAGGTATTTTATCGATGTTTTTCTGTATAATTTTATATACATTTTCTCACGGTTTTTGACACTTTTTTACATTATCAAAGTTTACTCCAAAATAGGAGTGCAATATTTACTAATTACTTTTTTTCATATTTTGGAAATAAAGATCACTGATGAGGACTTCAATCAGAGTCGAAACGTTTGATTAGAACTACGGTTTTTATTATTTATGGACCCTAAAACCAATCAGCCAACATTGCAAATAATAATCAATTTTGTTTTGAAAGAAAAAATTTTGTCATTATTCAATTAACCTACAAAACTATGAATTCATATAGCCTCATTCGAAAACTCCAATTTAAGCCCATACAAAGCACCAACACAATATTTCTCCCACTAGCTAATCTTTCAAGTATTGAAATGTCTGAAAAGGATAAAATTATGTATTTTGATGGCAGACCACAAATATCCTGAAATCTTCGTGACTATATCTATTAATTAATTCGGCTTTTTTAAAAATGGGAATCCAGTTGGGCACTAGTTAATGAGCAGCAACAAATTGAAATTGGTCAAATTTAGACACGGACTATAGCGAAAGAACACGAAAAAGTTGAGTTTAAGGGGGGAAGTACCTTTAGACACTTCAAAAAATCGATTTTTTTTATTGTTTTAATCGATAGATATATCGCCTAAGAATATAATGTCAAAGTTTAGAAAGCTAATTCTCAAAATTGTGGAAGAGATGCACCCCGGAAGTGCCTGGCGCCGAGCCCGCATAGCTCGTCGAACGTCAACGCCGCGAGAATCCGCTAGATAACGAATTCCTCAAATTGAGCGTGATAAGTACGACTTCTTCGATGACTGTGCATGTTATTCAAAATGAGTATTTTGAGGAAGTAGAGGGTTCACTCTACAAACCTGGTGATGCTGATTGAACATCTCCCTTTAGTAAGCTCTTTTTCTCTTGACCACAAACTTTAAACGGCTTTTTCTCGAAACCATGTTTTTTAAAATTGCGTAAGTGATAATAAAAAAACTAGTGAATCGATTTTCATCATTTAACATTCATTTTAAAGAGCATAAAAAACTGTTCTATATAGACTAAAGATTAAAAAAACAAATTATTTTGGGACCATTTTTGACTGGAAGTACAACGAAATTTTTCGTCAAAATCGTTTTTTTTTTTTGAGCCTGTTTTGAAGGGTTAATTTTCGAATTTCGCAAATATTTTAGTCTGTCTATTAAAAAAAACCCTCTCGAGAAAAAGGTTTGGTTTGTTGATTTCAGATGAAAATTTCAGCCAGCATCGCTTACGCAATTTACGACGTCAGCGACGTCATGGCTTTCAAGATCCTTGAAAAATTTGTTAATTTTCAACTTTTACTTTTGTAGAATATGTTTTTTTTCAACCTCAAACATAGCCTAAAATAAATATTATACTGATTTAAAAAGAACTGTCTTCATTTCCCTACAAATCAGTTGCAAAAAAGACCTTTTTATTCGGTCTCTAAAGGTAATTCCCCCCTTACTCTGCTAAAACGAAATGTACCTATTAATGTTAATATAAAAACTCAATATTTACATCTGAATTAGAGAAGAAGAAACCAGAGGGATAGAGAAAGGTTGATAACCTTTGCTTAACATATCTATGTAGAATACAAGTGTTTACGCAGGAGAGAAGCAGCCAAGTTGCCTGAGACAAGAGAAAGAGGAAAGGGGAAAGAAAGAACCTTGTCGATCGAGTGTTCTGGATCTTGGCGCGTTTAAGTGTAAGGGCTTCGATATCATTAATAATAATTATACAATTATATATAGGTACGTATCGGACGTATAGTTTAGAGCCATGTTATTATCCCGCTCCGAGTCGAAGGAAGAACCACTATATAGATATATGTTATTACTTATAATATTTCATCTCCGGAATTGGCGGTTGCGCTTTGTTTATGCCATGGGAACGTCACGGGGTTATAACTAAGGGTAGAACAAGCCGATATGGTGGATATACAACCGCGCATAACCATTCCAGGGTTAAAAGAAAAATATTGAAAGTCACACCGCACTTCGGAGACAAGATACAAGATAAGCAAAAAAAGCAAGCAAAACTGTCTCTTCGTCTTGGAAAGACAAAGTGCATTACTTATCAAAGACGCACATTTGGCGAATGTTATTATTCAAATGCACACCCAATGTGTATGTTATTATTTATAATATTTCATCTTTACAATTGACGACTACTCTGTGTTTATGACTTAAAACGTCACGAGGTTATGACCAGGTCGAAACAACGAGACGGATATACAACGCTCATAATCTTTCCTATACTTCTGGAAATAAAAACGTTATTTCACTTTTTGTGAAACCTGCTTCTACCTGTTAACATTTAAGTGCTACTTCTCTCTGTAAATAAATATATACAAGCGAAGTTCGTCATATATATTTAAGTATTTTCTTTGACTTTTATGAAGACATTTATTCACGTACATTTTGCCTAAATTATTTATTAATTGGTTAAGAGCTTGAGTTGAAAGAATTTTTTTATTGAGTTATCTGAGTGCAGACACATTTGTCTTTTCTTCTTTACTGAGTATCGTGTAAAATGTAAATGGATGAGTGAAAATAACTCACCATATCGATTAGCAAATCGACCCTCCCTAGTTACCAAGACACTGAAAACAAACTCAAATGAGAATAAAAAAAATCCATTTTATGGGATTTCGAAAAATGTAATTCTTTCCAAAAAAAATAATAATAAATAATAAGATAAACTAAGTTTTCCCAGAGAGTAAAAACATAATAGATTAACGATAAGAGTGTAACTAGAAAAAAATAAAAATTTCAAACCATGTAATGAGCATTGAAGAGAATTTTCGCTCAAGATGTAAAATACAAAAAAATCGCCATTAGGAATAATATTTCCCCAGTATCGCTTTTTAATATCGTGAAATATCGATAGCAATATCGACTGTTGCATATATAGGTACTAGAGACTCTTTAATAGGTTTCAGAAGTACTTATACCGACGTCAACTAATTACCTGCCACTTTATTTGCGTTATGTGCTACTTTTAATTATATCAGATAAGGCTTTTTCTAAACTGAAATATGTTTCAGTACTACAATTTCAGATAGTGAGAGATTTTTAGTATTTTCGCATTGATACATGAATATTTAAGTATTCTATTTTAAATAACAAGAGAAAGTTAAAATTTTTACTCAATTAACTATTAATTGATCTTAGAATACTGTATTTTACTGAAATTTTCTTATTTTTTCAGAAATGAGCCGCAAATACTTATTAAGAACTTGATCATAACCAGAAAGAGCCAACCAAGAGTTCTGAATTAATATTGCAATATTCTCCACATACTATAATATTATAAAGTTAAAAGTGTCATTTCTGAATTATTAGTTCCTCCTAATCATAAACATATCTTGGAATTCTCCTATAATCACTAACGAAGAAATCAACGGTGTTTTGCCCTGAATTCAAAGTGCGGATATTAAACAGCCAGTATATACTTGCTTATAAGAAACGTAATTGCATTTTTTCTTAAAACCAAGCGGAGTATTTTCCACGCAGCTGGCTGCCAAGCTGTGATAATGATAAACATTAGCAGATAAACCTATCATTCATTTGAGTAATGCTTAAGCAGCATGATTTAAATTCTGAATTTGAATTGGGATTTGATAAAAATCAGATTACATTACTCTCCGAACAAAACTTGAGCTTATTTAAATTTTTTTTTTAATTTAGCTTAATTCAAGATAAATTAACTCGACAAATTTCGGATGAAATTTAAGACAATGAAGCTAAATTTAAGATAAATATATTATTTCAGAGTGGATGCAAATTAAATAATATAATTTGTCCCTTAACCAAATCAAATAAAAGAATTTGATCTATTTAGCGAAAACTTAATTTCATTCAAGCAAAAGGTTTTGTAAAATTTACCCTATTAATAACATAATTATATATAATTAATGATAATAATGATAGATCATATATTTGCTATTAAAAGCCGTTTTTCATAAAAAATTCGTATAAGCAAATAAATTCAGATTCTAGTTTGTCTTTTTCCTCATTATTTAAAATTGATTTAAGGATGTTCAGGTTGTACATTCAACCTCAAAATTAATCAAATCTTTATATCAAATTTTCAAATAAAATAAATCTTTTACATGAAAATTCACAGTTAATTTTTATAAAAAAAGAACTGGATAGACGCCCGTTATTGTATTTTTTCATATTTCCCAAATTATCAAAAATATATTTTGTTGAAAAAAGAATTATCTTACAGGAATATATGGGTCATTCCATATTAGATTGACAGTCGATGTCACAGATTTGAACAAGATAATTTTTTTTCGGTTCTTTATCAACAATAAATAGACACGTATTTTTTTGTTTGGCCAAAAAAATTTTTTCCCGAGTATACGATTTTTCGAATTTTCTAAGAAATGATATTTTCGATATAGCAAGCGCACTTTCAAGCCTGTTTATCTTGAAAACAATTGTTCGCACAAAAAATTGTCCAAATTACGAAAATTAGGGTTTTGACTCTTCTTTACGGAGATTGTTGCAAAAAAATTGTTTAAACATTTTTTAACATACAAAAGTAAAGAAATAAACGCAAAATCGTTTTTTTTTTTCAAATTTGGCCCCTTTTGAAATTTTTTTTTTCGTGGATTTAGATTCTTTAAAGTCTGTTATAAAATATGACGATTGAATAAAAATGGCTGGATCATTGATTCGGAAGTTATGGAATTTTGAAGAGCCTCGCACGGCCTCGCGCGCAATCCGGGCACTTCCAAACGCGGCGAGCGTTTTACCGGGCGTAAGTTATCAGCGCTAAAAGTAAAGGTAAACGCTCGCTGCGTGTGAAAGCGCCCGGATTGCGCGCGAGGCTCTTCAAAATTCCATAACTTCCGAATCAATGATCCAGCCATTTTGATTCGATTGTCATATGTTATAGCAAACTTCAAAGAATCTAAATCCACGAAAAAAAAATTTCGAAAGGGGCTAAATTTGGAAAAAAAACGATTTTGCGTTTATTTCTTTACTTTTGTATGTTAAAAAATGTTTAAACAATTTTTTCGCAACAATCTCTGTAAAGAAGAGTCAAAACCCTAATTTTCGTAATTTGGGCAATTTTTTGTGCGAACAATTGTTTTCAAGATAAGCAGGCTTGAAAGTGCGCTTGCTATATCGAAAATATCATTTTTCTACTAGCGGGCCATAAAGTGGACTTTATTGCCCCGTGCGGGGCAAACAAATCCACTTTCTGGCCCGCTAGTAGAAAAAAAATCGTGTGCAACACGGGAAAAACATTTATTTTACTCGTGTGGTTGTTACCCTCGCTTTGCTCGGGCATCAAACTTCACACTCGTAAAATAAATTTTTTTTTCCCTAGTTTTCCCTACATCGACTGTCAATCTAATATGGAATGACCCATATATATATATACTGAATATATTCTCTAAATACATTCATCTATATATTGGGTCAAATGGTCTGGTTATCTCATGGCCTTAATAGTAACTAATTTTGGATGAATAAAATACAGTATTGGAAATTTCTGCCGGAATATATCAAAACATAAACTTAAGTTTTACAGTTACAGTTTCATAAAATTTAGATAAATTCAAAATGATTCAGGTCTCCAAAAATTTCTTTTACCCAAGATTAGTAACACAGGTCTACATGGTTTTGTTATGGAGTAGCTGAGGTACATTTCCGAAGTAATTTTGGGCGCAGAAACCGAATCTGGGCTAAGAATTGCTCTATCACGTCAGGATTTCGAGTAATCTTAACCTAAAAGTGCGAAAAACACGGCTTTTCGCTATATTTGAGCATCGACAACTCCGCGAATTTTTATTATTTTTTAAATATGAGAAAATTTAACGTCCTATCATTTTTCCCGCCATATGTCGGTCATTGCGAAACCTGCAATTTTTTTTTCAATCGGCGATATCTTCGGTTAGAAAAATTAAAATAATAAATGTAAATAGTGAAATGAAAGCTGAAAAGTGGCTCTTTTTGATGGTTTCCTCATATTTGAAAAATAATAAAAATTCGCGAAGTTATCGATGCTCAAATATAGCGAAAAAACCGTGATTTTCGCACTTTTAGGTTAGGATTACTCGAAAACCTGACGTGATAGAGCAATTCTGAGCCCGGATTCGGTTTCTACGCCAAAAATTACTTCGGAAATGACTATCGGTATTTCTATAAAAATCACAACCTCATATTTTGTAGACCTGTGTAATCAGCGTTACAAAATCAATCGGAAATGGCTATAGACATGCCGTGGAAATTTTGGTGTCGGCCAGTCTAATGATTTGTTCTAACCAAACAATACTTTCTTAATCAACAATCTATTCCTGAACCCATAATAAATTCAATCATACATATATATAATTTTCTTCAATAAATGAATATTGAATGAAGAAAGTTTTGTTTCTATTTTGATAACAGTTTTTTTACATCCTTCAAGCAAATTATGATTTCTGTCGGCTAAAATAAGGTATTTTTCTGAGTGTAAGCTTTGGAGGGTTGAATTGGCTCAGAAAGAGGGAGGGGTTGTAAAATAGGGGCAAAGGTTCTTTGCGGAGAACATCATCGGATAATACGCTGTTTGTCCGCCCGCGAGCCGTCAGTAATTCTGGTAATTCTGGGTTTTGGAAGAGCCTGAAGAACGGCGGCTCAGTCTGCTACCAGTCTTTATCGCACTCGCCTTTCGCGACTAAACTTTGTTATTCTTACAATACGATATATCGTTATACACACGTATTTATAACGTATACGTGTTGAATATACACTTGGGGATGGACTGCAGTCATGAGTTTTTGCCAAGGTGTATAGTGTAAATGATAATATGTGTGTATAAGTATGAAAGCCGTGCACTATCATTCACCAGACCCTTGCCCCATTATCCCTCGACACCACCATAACCTATAACCATTGCCGCCAGCTTTCCAACCCCCTTCGCATCTCCCCCTTCGTCAACAGCAAACCACTGTCTATTTTCTCGGCATCCCCGCATTCGTCGAGATGGAAATTTAGCGGAATCAGTTGCGATTTATGACGTGGGGTATAAACAGATGAAAAGTACTTTACTTTTTCTTCTTTATACGCAAATATTCACACGATTCGCGGTCTATCTTTTTCTATTCTGTAATGAAAACTAGATTTATAGTTGTTTCTTCTATTTTTACATTTTCATTTTATATAATAAGGTATTGGTTTTTTTCATAAAATGTCCACGTTTCATGACCCTCTGAAACAGCAAAAGGGGTTTTTTTCTACTAGCGGGTCATAATGTACATTTTATTTCCCACTGCAGGGAAAAGAAATCCATTTTTTGACCACCAAGTAGATAAAAAATCGTTATTTTTCTAAACATGTATAGTCTGTTTTGAGGTGGGAAAATGGCTATTATCCCCATTCGTGGGGGAAATACCATCAGTTGTGAAATCAGCTATTTTACCTCCAGAAAACAGAGGGTGAAAGTTCAATTTTCACTAGACGTGTTGGGAAATACAATCAGTTTACTCGTATGATTGTTGCCCTCGCTTTGCTTCACACTCGCAAAATGAATTTTTTCCCCTAGTTGCACAATATACTATTTTTAAATTTTTTCTGTCCGTCCGTCATCGCTGTTAGTGGGCACGATAACTTTCGAAAAAATTATAGAATTGGATTGCCCTTTGCCTAATTTTTAAACACATTAAAAGAAAAGGACGAGTTCGTTAACCAGACATGTTCGAACAAAACTCGAAAAATTAGAGCTATTTTAAACTTTATGAAAACAATTTTTTGAGTGAAATAAATATATTTACAAGAAGATATCGAAAAATCTGCTCACTAAAGTTACGTACATTCTTATCAAATATCTACTTCAACGTGCATACATATTTCTCAGGAAGCCTCAACTAACAAATCCTTCACTGAGAAAAAAATTTATCCAACAAAACTTTTTTTGTTATCCTGACAAAATATTTTGTTGTCCCAACAAAACATTTTGTTTAACCAACAAAATTTGTTTGATATAGCAAAATGTTTTGTTGGCACAACAAAAGATTTTTGTTAGCTAAATACTAACCAAATATTTTTGTTGATTTGACAAAACTGTTTTCTCAGTGTTGATTTTAAATATTCATTCGATCTATTTTTGTGTTTAAATCTTAAATTTTTATTTTCAAAAATTACAATATTGCACTTTCATTGGATAAAAAAAAATGGCGGAAAATCCTTGACACTTTGGCAACATCTAAATTGCTGTGATTAGATTTATTAGAAAATTTTAGAAATGCATGGAGAACATTGAACGCGAAGCGCGAGTATCGTGATGAGAACGCTACTACACGGCTTAAGGTCGATAGAGCCTTTAGTAAGTTAATTGCCCTTTGAAATTGAAACCAAAAACAATTTAATCACCTTTCAAAAGCCCTGAGCGCTTTGGGAATGTCAAAATTGATTCAATCCTTAAAGGATAAATAAAATGCTAATGAGTCACAAACATAATCGAGAGCCGTAGGCGCGCTATAACTTATTTTAGTAAGAAAGAAATGCAAGTATAATTCTGAAATTTCGGTGAATAATAAAGAATATATTAAAGCATCGATGTCTGGTGCGTTGCAGTTTTTATTCAGAGAAAAACATTTCAAAATAAAAAAATAAAACATCCACAAGAGCTTGAAGCCTCAATATATTCTTTATTATTTACCCTAATTTTTATAATCTATTTTCCAGTGTTTCTTAAGACAATGTATGAACTGAACCGCGTGACCTAATTACATGTTAGTTCATTCCTGTAAGATAACTTTGAAACGATGTTGATAAATGTTCTTTATTTTCTTCTATTATAAGATAGATGTCCCAGTAATTGTCGGAACTCCAGAAATAGTCATTTTACCCTTGAAATTAGGAAAAATGCTAAAAAAAATGTTATTTCAAGTATTTTTAAAGAAGTTGAAATCTTTCTGTGGAAAAAAGACATTTTCGACTGCGCTGGGATTCGAGCCCAGGTCTTCCGATTGCCGGTCGACTGCCATGTCATCTTGAAATGATTATGTTATTAATTTTTGAATAAACTTACATACGATAATTAAAATTACCGACGTCACGTGGTCTGTTTCGCTCATAGCCTTAAGGCAAAAAGAGAGCAGGAAAAACATTTTCGCAACGTTTTTAATATATAAATATCAATTGCGTATTGAGGTTTATAACAAATAATGATGCTAGATGTATGGAAGTTATAGCTGTGAGAACCGTTTAACATTCATTCACGCAAGCTATTGTTTATTACAAACAAATATCAGGTTGCATCATACAAATAAAGCACTTTGCATTCGAAAAATCAATCGACACTCTATCGCACATCCGGATACTATGATGTACTTACTGTTCTGAACGTCCATTGAACGATGACAAATTTTTTTAAAACAAAATTAATGATTATGTCTATATTTCGTTTATATTTCGTCTATATTTTTAATTACAGGACGCTTGTGAGTGTAGATAACCTTTTCTTCTAGTTAAAGCTTATAACCCAATGTACTGATCACAATGTAAATTTAATGTCATGCAGTTCGCAAAATATAGTACTAGTTAAATATTTAACTTTCCCTAAATGTACGATTTATTTCATTTATGTGCATGAACACTGGTGTGAGTGCAATAAGTATTATCGAGGGGGTTCATAACATTTTATTCATACTAAATATGTATTTGGAACAAATAATTTATCGAACTTGTATTCAAATTAAGCTTCGGAGATTGGAATATATTGTAATAGGTACCTATATTAAATTGATATTGGATGAATAATGAAATTACATTCATTTAAATTCGTATAAAAATGTGGGCGCCATTTCCAAATCCGTTTCCGGAATTTAATTAATTAATATGAGTTACTAACACGACTTTTCCGTTGTAATAATATAATTAATTTAATATTTTGTCATTGTCATGGAATCAGATAATTACGAGTATATAATAAATTGTTAATAACTCAGTTTAAATATTTCTTAAGAGGCATAATGTCTTTTAATCAAATTTTAAAAGGAGCTCCGTCGTCAATTGCGAAATAATTTATCGTTAATTTTTTAAAAGAATTTAAATATATTTGAAGTTATCTATCGGGTTTCGCGTCTTGCTTGGATAAAAATAAGCAAGGTAGACTATATTTACACTTACTGGAGTATTTTATTACTTTCTAGTCATGCATACGCGAAACACAAACACAACGGTAAATTACTCGTATCACCGGTGACTATTAAATTTAATTTACATCCGTATTTATATATGACATTATATTTCTCATTAACAGGATAAACTGACCTAATTCTCTCCCGCAGGTAAGAACAACGAGTATACCCGGCTCTATACTATATACCTAACTTATTGTAGCTATTGTCGCGACGGAAAAGGCTATGACCACATGAAACAGGATAAGAGAAATCTTGTATCTATTCCAACGCTGCAAAAACTTCGATGAGAAATTTTTTATATCAATTTTTACTAGGGTATTTTTCAATTCCGAGACAAACGTATCACTCTGAGAATTATTGTCAGTAAAAATACTACATTTTAGAAGAATTATATGAAACTTTAGTATAAATTATAGTAAAATTTGCTATGAACTATGCTAAATTTTCATATCATTTTTCTAAAGTTTAGTATTTTTACTAGAAAAAATTCTCAGAGTGTTACATTTTCCCTAAAATGCAAAACACTTTAGTAAAAACTCAAATAAAAAGTTCCTCTGTGTATATCACTATCAAAAACTTCGTAAAAATAATGCCTATCGGATTTCGTAAATAATTTATCTTTTATTCATGGGAAATTAAGAACAAGAGCAGAAAAAACTATGAAACCTCATTAGGGATATTTTTATTAATGACAAACATTTTCCCTTGCAAACAAATTTTCTAACCCGAGAGAGAATTTAGTAATCTCTTTTTTAGAACCGAACACATGGCGCTGTAGTCAAGAAATGACGGCGACAAACGGGGTTCAACCTAACCTCAAAGTGGTTTTACATTAGTTTTTTCTATCAAAAACTCTTTTATATGATGCATATTTATAAAGAAATGAAACATTTCTTAAAAATTCTCAACTACTCGGTTTGAGGGATCATGCTACTCTAGGCCCCCCCAAAAAAGACTACTTTTAAGAATTTTTTTAGAGGTTGCTAACATAAATATTGATATAAAACTTGTTGAGCTTGATGAATACTCTTAAAATACATGAAAAACATTTTTTAAATTGATTTTACACAGTTTTTGTATAAAAAAATGTCAGGCAAACACAATTCTTCTGGTTGTTGGGGGGTCGTAGACATGGCAAACGACTTTGTGGTTATTGGAACGGAGTGTGGTCCCACCCGGTTTTGGGGGCATCGCTCTGGGACTTACAGGCCGTGGGGTGCGATGGGTCTACTGCAGAATAACGGGGGAAAAATACTCTCCCCTCGCTGCCCCTCAAGGTTCACCACCCTTTGCCCTCCGCGACATGCGACTCTGCCAGACTGTAAAGCCTCGCATGAGCCTGTGACGCGATTTGGCGAAGTGGGCGGGAAGACCGTTGGCCGCGCCGTACCCACGACAGTGGCAATTGTTCCTCTGTCACTTGGGATGGGGGTTCCGGGATGGGATGTAGAAAACAGCCACGCCAAAAACCATTTGCTGCAGTTCTGCGACTCCAGCCTGACCGGAAGACTCCGACATTGGGAAGGGTCCCGCGCAGATGGGAAAACGGGAGGGTGCCTCATCACCCTGCCGCCCATTATCTGTCGTCCCTGGGGATGCCCCCTTTTTTCCTCTCCTTAGACTGACACCTTGACTAAGTCCTCCTCTTGGTTATGCCAAAAAAGGACGGGTGGGAGGCTTAGCACACGGCCTTCGGGCCATGGAGGTTGTAGTGTGCCGATGAGTCGGTGAAAAAATGCAAGGGGCTCTATAAAAGGGCATCTTCCCGGTTACATAAGAAGTGCCCTATAAAAGAGTTTATTCCAAGCTGAAAGAGGGATACGGTATAGACGCATTTATCTCCATGAATGAAGAAGTATGTATGTACCAGGCAGCAGCGCTGGGGATGAGTCTGCGACTGTCTGAGAGGAGTAAATGGATTGAATGTTGACGGATGAATGACAACGCCGAGTGGCTGTGATAAATGTCCTCTGAACGCGAGAGAAGACCCTATAAACGGGCTCTTTCCTGAATGGAGAGAAGAGTAAGCGGGTGAATGGAATCTCCTTGGAGGACACTGCAAAGCCTCCGCAGTCTGAGACTAAGAACAGTCTAACTGATTGTTCCCGTATGGCCCCCTACTGGAAGCGCCCCGCCGCAGAATGGTGTCTTTTCTGACCCATGAGTAAGCGAAGCTGATGTAAGCTTAGCTCTGCCGAGGTGGTGTGCCATGCGAGAACAGGAGTCAGCCCCTTCGGGACCTTGATTAGGAAGTGCGTATTGAACGCAAACGTCGGAGTCTGTTCCGGGACCGGCTAAGCGGAGGTCGGGTCTCAAAGAATTGGAGTAGGACTGCGGTCCAAGGATGTAATCCGACACGCTGCTCTACGCACAATGCACTGATAAAATGATTTATGGATAGTTCAAAAAAGAAATTTTTAGGAAGCCGAAAGGTGGTCCCGCGAGCGGCAATATGTTTCAAGAGAGGGGGACTTTGGTTTTAAAATGTATGCCTAGACCCGTCCTAGGAGAGTCCTGTAGTATGTCTATAAAATATTTCGCCATTTTACCTCCTCACAAAAAGAGCTTCAGATGTAGTACGACAGTAGCTAAAGGGTTTCCCAATAAGGGTGATATGTTTTGAAATTGAAAAAAAACACTGAATATTCATTCGGAATTGATCGAAATCTTTTTTATTATATTGGATATTCTATGCCATTTATGATTTAAACAATATATCGGCCAAATGTCCCCCGAGACTCTTCTTGCAAACCCGAATGCGTTCAAGCCAATTTTCGATGACTTTGTGGAGCATTTCTGGTGGTATGGCTGCTATAGCGGCTCGGATATTGGTTTCAAGCTCTCCAATTGTCTTTGGTTTATTGGCATAAACCTTAGATTTAACGTATCCCCAAAGGAAATAATCCAGAGGCCAAGATCCAATCGCAAAAGACGCCAGGTAGTCATCCTGGACAGGCCCAATTCCTGAGATCGGCGTGGCACGGACAATTCACGGTTTTCCTCGATACTGGCCTGTACGGCGGCTATATTCTGTGTAGAACGTGCGGTACGCATACGATTTTTAGGCTTAGTATCCAATAGAGTAAATTCACCCTCCAACTTTTCGATTATTCGACGAATTGAGAGCGCGGATGGAGCAGAATGACGACCATATTTTGCACGATATGCTCTTTGAACACCGACAAAACTTCTCGAATTTTGATAAAATAATTGGACAATTTCCAAACGTTGTGGAAGCGTGAAACTACTCATGATTAAATGGCAAACCTTACTGATCACAACTGACAGCAGACGTCAAAAATTTCAGTTCAAATGAGCCCGATAGGGACATTCAAAATCATATCACCCCTATTGGGAAACCCTGTATATCCTAGACCTCAACCAAGTTAAAATTTTATTCTTTACTATTTTTTTTGTTGCAAAAAACAGTGAAAAATAATTTTTTCTTCGGAAAATTTACGCCGTTTTCAATTTTTGTATGCATTTTATTGGTTCAGGTTCAGAACATAACTACTATCGTACTAAATCTGTAACTCTTCGCTTGATCTGTTTCAGATGTTCCTTCATGGAGAAATCATCTGCGCAAGCGACCTACCTACTTTTCAAAGAGTTGTGTTTGTCTGATATTTTAGTATACAATTACTATGTGTAATCAGTAATAAAAGGAGGAGGGTCACAATAAGGGCGGTTTTTGGGCCCACCACCGATTGGTCGCGAACTGTGCCATGTGGTTCGTCTAACCAGACCTCATAACAGCCTGAAAGAATTTTCTTTACAAGTTATTTGATTCTGAGATATAGGCATTTTCAAGTTCCCATTTTACATGGGTTTTCATACTTGTGGTAAAATCATGTTGGGTTTCATAGTGTTACTATTGCTCACGCAAGATCATACTTTCCTAAAAACTGCGCACATATATGCACTACAACATATCACAGAGCCATTATTTTTCTTAAGGTACTTGACCTTAAAAATACGGCTTATATTTACACTTAATTACGCTTGCGCCCATAAAAGAAGTACAAATGCTATACTTTATGAGATTTGACATCAACAATGCTTGCAAAGTGAAGAAAGCAATCTCAAAGATGTATGTTCTAATGAAAGAGCATCATATTAGACCAGGATCAGTCAGAGCTGACGGTCAATCAGAGGATAGTTCACTTAGAAAATGATCGCTTCAGACATGTAAATTTAATTAATCAGTACTGAACTTATCATCCGAAGAAGATGCCTATTCTTTTTCCGACCAGCATGAGGCATCATTGAGGTCAGTTGCGAATTCGCATGCAGGTCTAGGAGATTCTTGGTGATATCTGGAGCAACCTAGATACCACAAAACACTAGTAATGTGAGCGCAGCAGCCAACCACTCTTGCACCACTTTTGCATTGGCAATACCAACCACTTATCGGATTCGGCCCAGCATTAGTTTCTATCCATAAGTTGTATACTTTGGAAGATGTATGACGAGATTTAATTAGTACCTTCAAAATGTTTCTCTCTTGTTTGTGGACCAGAAAAGAGTACATTCCATTATCCGATAAGTTTTCTTCGGTATATGATTTGGCTTGCTTCAACTGGTACACTCCAAGTGTGATGTATCGCAACTCATCAAGAGTCAACCTTATTGACCCTCCTTCTTTGTTCACGTATTTTACGAGTTTATTTATTAAGCCTAACAAGTTTTATATCAATATTTATATTAACAACCTCTAAAAAAAATTCTTAAAAATAGCCTTTTTCGGGGGGGTCCTAGATTGGTATGATCCCTTAAGCTACTATTAAGCCTTTTTTATTCAATAAGCTTGAGTCGCAAGTCAATAGATACTAGGACCCTAAGGCAAGGAGAAAGAGGTGATAAAAATATCATAATGATTTTTCAATTTTCTCTTTATAGAAGCCGCAATACATATAAATAGATACAAAATTAAATATGACATTCAGCTTCTGTAGTAACAAGATTATTCTCTTAATTTCCCAGAGCAAAATTCTTATTTCTTTGTCACCTTTTATCCAATCTATCTTATTAATATCTAAATAAAACGAATTAATTAATTGATCAGCTATTATTATCGAGTTACTAATATTTTATTTGCTTGTTATTTATACAATTGCGACCGATTTTTATCGTACGATTTATTTATACTGACCCTCAGAAATGAATTCCTTGAATGCTTAACAAACCGTCAATTTTAATAAGCGAGAGTAAACGTGCCCATGTTGTTATAGACTTCTACAGAATAGGGATACATAATTTAGTAAATCGCAAATGGAAAGCTTTGCGAATCAAACAAGACAAAGAAGGAAGAAAAATTGAGTGATTGGTATCGAAGAATTGGAAATTATACAGTAGAGGAACACACGAAGTTAAGTTGATCTCCAATTTCTTTGCAGGGAAAGATTAACGAGAACATTTCAAAGCATTTTTAAATTAATTTCCCTCGTAAAAGAGAAATAATTTGTATTTAACGATTTTTATAAAACGAGGCTCTAATTATATGCATTAACACCGTGTGGTAGGGTCTGTCGACATTGATTACATACAACCACTTTATTAATAAAATAATTATTTTAACGAAATATCCCGAGAAGACATCAATCCAGAAAAATGTAACGCATTACTGTCTTCTCCGAAAACTTTGTTAAAATTATTATTTTATTAATAAAGTGTCCGTATCTAATTAGTGACATCAGATCTTACAATACGGCCTAAATTATTTGTAAAAATTTAATTCCTTTCATTTATTTGATAATCATAGGTAAATTATAATCACTGGAAGACTGGCCCTAGAGTAATGTAGGAAATACCCCCCCCCCCAAATTTGGAAAAATTGGTGTTTTTTTTTGCTACCTGCCTGCGCCTTTATATACCCAGCCCACCACTGATTATAATTGTAATCTGTAAACAGATTCGAAACACTGACAAGAGATACAGTTTCTCTTGAAAATGAGTGGCACGCCGTTATTCACTTCTCGCTTTTCTCTCTATGTACAAGTCGCACGTTCCTCCCTTCTCCGTCCCAGGAGAATTTCAGTATGAGAACGATAAGAGAAAACAGTCGTTCCAGAATGGAGATTTCGTTCGTTTACTGCCAGGGTGGCGATAAATTTTCGAGACATCTCCATCGAGGGTTATGCACGGCGAGTGGCTGAAGAATGAGTAGAGGGTGGAGGGGAGAAGTTAGGAGAAGGCGAGGGAAAAATAGAGAGAGAAAGGGGAAATAAATTCGTGTTCACATACTTATACTTATATTCAGGAGAGTCTTGCAATAGTGAGTCGGGCACGAATATCTAATCAATAATTATTACCTAGTTCTCTCTATTTTTACTGCCCTCTCCCTTGGTACCCCTAGGTCCCCCCACAATATCCAGATCCCACCTCCTCATCTTTCTTCTCTTTCTATTCTACCTCCTCCTACTCATTTCCTTCCCCTCACACTTCTTTACCGGCAAGCCGCCATATTTGCATATTTATAAGGGAATGTAATCGCAGACTCGGTTTTCGCCGCTCGTCGCTCGGTAAAGAAAAAATCCGGCAAGATGGCGGACAGATTTCAGGCAGACATGCGATCCGATTTCTCGTAGAGAATCGGTTTGACCTAGGGTCTAGAAGAAATTTTCAAGAAGGTCTTTATATATTTAGGTAATCTTCCTTAAAAGTGCTGGTGTTCGAAATTGTTTAATTCAAGAACTTCTCTTTTGGAATTCCTATGCATACTTCATTATCAGCAAAATATTCATGAGCTTTTGATATTGAAATATAATAATAATATATGACTTATTATTATGAAGGGGTGGAATAGAATATTGCTGAGGAAATATATTAAGGAAAAGGACTGAAAGTATTTTTAGGAAAATGTAATAGCAGAATTATATTTTATATATTATTTTTTAAGAGTATTCTTTTATCTTTTAATAAAACTCAAGCTATCCTACACTTTTTATCAGCATCTTAATTTTCTTTTTTAATTATATCAAAATGATAGTTCAATAGGTTTTCACGCTCTTAAATCTATCTCATCAGCTCTACAATCTGCACGAAGAAAAAATTTTGGTTGATCTACCCAACATTTATTTGGATTAACCAAAAATTTGTTCCATACAAATATGGTTTCTTTAGATACGATTTGATTAAATCAAACAAATAATTTGGGTGATTCAACCAAATTTTGTTTTACTCAACCATTTATCTTGGTTCGTTTTAAAAAATCAAGTAAGTGTTTTTCTGTATGTGTTAACTTTTAATATTTAAGTTCGATTGAAAGAAAAAAATAAATCCGCATCTATAGAAAGTGCATTTTGTCAGTCTACACTGAGATAACAATTTGTTTGAGTCAATAACAAAAATATGGTTGATATCGGCCAAACAAATTTTCTTTAATTCAAACAAATTGTTTCATAGTTTTCCGCAGTAAAGTACTGAAATTTATAGAAAAACTTTACAATAATTTACTGAGGGTTGTGAAAAACTTAATTTTATTATATAGTAAAGTTTCATATAACTTTTATGGATTTTAGTATTTTGACTGCAACCATTTTTCAGCCCATTAGAAATAATTATCATTGCACTCCATTTTTCTCAAATTCCTTATATTTTTAGTAATTATAACCGTAAAAAACATATATTCCTATAAAAAGTTAATTCTCCGTGTACCTTATATTGTATTTGTACGCAAAAAATTGTGCTGGACATAAATATTTAATAAAAAAAAATGAGTATGAGCCTGATAGGGTCCAAACTAGAAACGTGACCCAGCAATTGAGCTCACTAATAAATTAATTTTTTTGAACTTGATAACAAATTTTATCTTTCAAGCGAAAACTAGTTAATCCTTGATTCACCAAAATAAATAAGTCATAAATATATATAAAATTAATTAGTTGAGTTTGAAATTTATGCCACTGCCTACATTATCGGAGAATCACTAGTCGCGTATCAGATAGGATACGTTGCCGACAGGTGTCCTCGTAGACAATTTCAAACTCTTATATCGCAAATAAATGCAACTTAAATTCAAATTTAAAGAATTTTAAATCTGATAAATTTGATGAATTGAAATTTTCTATATTATTTTATATATATTAAAATTAATACACTTGTGTTAAATTTAATACACCGTTTATACAAATGATTTCATATAATACATAAGAAGATTTTTTTATCAGTGTGGAACATTTCGTGGACACGCGGAAAAAACAGTATAGCTGTTCGACCTATACCGGTATATAGTGTCTCGACCCATGCGGTATAGATGAGACAACCTTCGCATGCACGCGACTCTAACCTCGAAATGAGAAAGAAATGTCATTTTTTCGAGGTGTTTTTTCGAAGCGTTTGTCGATTTGTTTGGAGCATTTTTTCTTTCTTTGAAAGATCATTTTTGCGTATCGCGTATTGTTTTATCACACGCGAAAATTCACAAGAGCGATAACGATGGCATAATATTTTGTTTACGATCGCTATACATGGTATTGTCATATCAACGAACTTGTATAGTTTCTACGCCTATACTAGTATAGTTCTGAGGACCATAGCATAGCATTGGTCTGATAGCAATATTTTCTGGCTCTGAGGATCAAAATATAGTTCTCTTAGCTATACTGTAATTTCAGTGCATTTTTTAAATGCATTAACTTTTTCTGGTTTTCCTACCCTGAATATAAAACATAATTACATAGTCTCTAAAGCATTCCTCCCTTTTCAATTTTCTTTCAATTTATACACTGTGTTCCCAACCAATCACAAAATAATGTCTTGCGGGGACATTTTACAATGTCTACAGTATTTTGAACGGTTGGTTTCTCAGCATAGATTACACTATATATGTAATCTAGTCGGTGATCGTTTAACCGATTTAGAGTTGAACGTAGGGATAAGTGGCATCAAAGTGGTAGCTCCCTATGCGGGCCAATGAGAACGTAGCTCGCTCGGGTAACAACTCGCGAATAAGCTACTGTACAAAGCTGCGAGTCACGATCGGCTTGTTACCGCGATCCTCGATCGTGAATCATAAAATCATCTTCCTTCGCGGTTAGGTATCCCCGTTAGATCGCCGTGGATGCGATGATACTGCTTAGCAGGCGCATTCGGCATAATGCTTATTCCATGCCCTTTGGTGTATGTGCCAGGTACCTACATTACGTACTCAGGTATTTCGCTGTATCTCCACACCCTCCAGGGGTCAAAGGATGGGGGACGATCGCCAAGGCGAAGCTCACGATAGTTCGTATTCGAGTAAACTAGCCGCTGCTACCGTATTATTAACAATAATGGATCTCGTTAGAATAAAATTTTACAATTTCTGTAAATTCTCAAGTGTACATTATATTGGAGAATATTGTGAAAAATACCGGAAATTATTTTGTGACATCTTTGAAATAATATGTCCTTTTTCTCATTGAAAAAAAAAAGTTGATATACATATATAAAGTTTTATTATATTGAGATAGGGTTTAGTTTCTTTAAATATATCATATATATAGTTTATATATATATATATATTATATATATATATATATACCAGGTGTACAAGTATGAAACCGGTAATTTTTTTGAGAAAATACACGTTTATTTAATAAAAATGGTTATACATTCAATCTTCAAAGTAATGGCCATTGCTAGCCACACGTTTTTCCCATCTCTCTGGCAATTTGTGTATGCCTTGCCAAAAAAATTGTTCGTTTTTTGAGTCAAACCAGTCATCGAGACATTTTTTCACATTTTCGTACGAATCGAAGCGCTGTTCAGCAAGTGCGTGTCCCATTGATGAAAATAAGTGGTAGTCAGATGGAGCCAAGTCTGGTGAATAAGCCGCATGGGGGAGGGCTTCCCAGCTGTACGAATTTACCAATTCCCGAGTCTTTTTTGTTCGATGTTCTGGTGCATTGTCATCAAGAAAAATCACTTTGTGTTGCCTAGATTGATATTCTGGACGTTTTTGGCGCAAAGTACGATTCAAATCGGCCAATTGTTGTTGGTAGCGTTGACTAGTAACTGTTTCACCTGGTTTCAGAAGGTCAAACCAGATAACACCCTTCTGATCCCAATCTTCGAACTTTTTTGGTGGTTTTCCACGATCTTCGTTTCTCACATCAAAATTACCACTTTTGAATTTTTTAAACCACTCGAAACACTGTGTTTTGCCTAGAGCATGCTGGCTGTAAGCTTCCACAAGCATTCGATGGGCTTCCAAAGCAGATTTCTTCAATTGGTAACAGAAAATCAATGATGTCCGCAAATCGTAGTTTGAAGGCACAAAAATTGACATTTTTACTAGCGAAAAAAAATTAGTTGTTGTATGAAACTTGATTGTTTATGAACTGAATATTGTTGACAGAACTCAATGCGAAGAAATGGCGTCAATGATTTGGATTGACAGAGCGTATAGTTTTACCTAGCGACACATAGATGTCATTACCGGTTTCATACTTGTACACCTGGTATATATATATTTTTTCTTTCTTTAAATATATATATATTTCTTTAAAATATCCAAAACGTATATTTAAATACTTAAAGAGCATTAGAAAATGTATATATTTGTTAGTTCAAAAATCGCAAACCTTTCGGCCATTAATAGGGCTTTTTTCATTGTCACTTTATTTTATATTTAGTATTTTAAATTTTAATAAAGCTCAACTGATAAACGTAAGAAGTGATGAAATAACTTATAGATGATTTTGTTTTTTCTATTGTTTTTTATGTTAAGGCCATGGATCAACCAGGCCACGTGACCATTTTCCTTTGAAAGTTCATGTAAAATAACTTTTTTATTTTACATAATATCTTTCTGAAAATTTGGGAAATACAAAAGAAGTCGATAAGGAACGTCTGTCAACTTCGTTTAAGTAAAAATTTTGCAAAACTTTTTACAGTTTTTGTTACGTTTCCCAAATGTTCAGAAAGACATTTTGTAAATTAAAAAAGTTAACTTACATAAACAAATTATATATTTTTTGGTCACGTGATCCGATTGCTCCATAGCCTTAATAAAAAGAGGGAATCCTTTTTTTAGCTGAAATGTTTACCATTTTTGAGCACTCAAATATGTATTTTTTTATTTCTTTCAAGTTTTTAATACATATGATTGTTCAAAGTATTAAGCATATTTACTTCTTCATAATATTTTTCATTATCATGAACTTAGAATCCAATAGTGTTTTTTGTAATAGAAGCCTACAATTATTCGGGGATTAAATTCTGATTGGCAAGAGGGTTGCGTCACTGTAGAGGGAAATCTACCCTGCAATTTTACAATATTCGTCCAAGGACGATTCTGCCCTTTTTCAAGAGGAGAAAAGCCGGAAGTCACGATGACATTTGTCATCATGTCGTGGTCACCGGCACAACATGCCTGTTCGCGTCCCCAGATGATTAATTCGAGAACAATCCTCTTTGTTCGAAAGGAATATAAAAATCGGTTGCACGACATTATGTCTTCGTGGATTACTTGATCTTCAAGAATTATTGTCATACCTAACTTGACCACATAAATGAAAATAAGATGTTTGTGTTTTTAATTCATTTAAGCATTACATTTTTTAATTCAGATTTAAGTTTGTACTTTTCACCTTTCTTACTACAAATAATAGCAATATCATATTATACTATCTCCATTAAAAATATAAAGCTTATTACAATACTAACTATAATTCGTTTACTCTCAATTAATAAGAAATTTCTACTAAAAATTAATCAAAATTTTACTCTGAATTAGTTGATTGAACTTATATTAATTAGTTAAATGTTACTAAATATTAGTAAATTTGTTCACCAATTACGGAATCAACAAATTCAAAATTTAAAGAGAATTTATTAAAAAATAAATAAAATTCAATACCAAGTCTATAAAAATGAAATTGAATTTAGAGACGACCCGTTGATAATAATTTCCTCACAAATGATTAAGCCTGCTCGTCAATTTCGACCAACCAAGGCGTAAAACCAAGAAACCTAACCACAAAGCTCGAATTAAATTTATTTTGAATTTAGACAATCATTTCGGTTTCAGGGGTGGATCGAGGATGACCAAAGAGGGTGAAAGAGGTGGTTGAGATTAAGGGCAAAGGAGAAAAGCACACTGTCAACAAATTGCGAGCACTCGGTTCGACAGATGCAAGAGTGCCCTCGACTCAAATCCCAATTCCCGACCACCCCTTGGGACTTCCCCGTTTATATATATACATATTTCCTATTGGTTATTAGATCGGGGATAGATATTGTAATCACGTTCTTAACCGAGTAACTGCAGTCCCTTTCTGGTAGTGAATCTTTTACTATTTGTAGGGCACCCCCTGCAGGGTACCACAACCCTGGGTGTCGAGAGGAAAGGGCCACCAAATGAAACTGGATAACCTGCTGAGTTTTTGTGACAAGGCATTTAAGTATTAGCTCCTGAAAGCCCAAATTTGAATAAAAATGTATATTAAGCTAATCGCTCTTAAAATATATACATCTGGATATCATTTTGATAAAAATAAAGTCGTACAGGGAGATAAAGTTTGAGTTCATTTTGTATTACAATACTTGGACAAGTGACCAATAATCTGAAATTTATCTGACGTTATGAGTTATTTTCCACATGCCATATTTACTAATTTGCTTAATAGGTTCTGAATTATTCGCGCTGCATTAAACAGTGTCAAATGTCATGCAAGAAATAGAAAATAACGTTTTAAAATATCTAATACATGAATAAACTCAACTTAATTAATGCAAAATCAGAAATAAACAATACTGCATACAAGAACAAATCAATTTTAAAAATGCTAAAATTGCAGATTTTGAAGAAATTTTAGAATAAAATTATAAATGGAAATGAATAAAATTCAAATATTTCGATTAGCTTTGATAAGAACCACACGCGGAAAATAAATTTGTAACATTTACAAACAGTTGATAACTATAGTAAAAAGTCAAATTGTAATAATAAGTACCAAATTTTCTGTAAATAATTTAACAAATATTTTGTTTTGGTTGCAAGCTTTGCTTTGCTTTGCTAATTGATTGAACTAAATTATCTAATCATAAGTTGAAACATTTTTTGCTAAGTTAAATATTCTCTAAAAGTCAAACAGTCAAAATTTGATTAAAATTGAATCAGTGGTCCATGTTTGACTATGTAGATAGTCATTTAGGGAAAAACGGATCACTGATTTCAATCAAGTCGAATTTTAACAGATTTAGATCAAGAGACCATACTTCCCGAATAAAAATTAGTTAATAAGCACTTCGATCTTCTGCATTTTAATCAGTAAGTACACAATTAATATTTGTACTCATATTATATCCTCCCTTACAAACTCTTTTGAATTCAATCAGTTCTTTTTCCACTAATTTTAATCAGTAACTAAACTATAACTAATTAGTTGTTTTTAATTAACTTATCAGTTAATGTGATTCAAAAAAGGATTGTATAGCTAGATTTAAGTCACTGAATAAAATTAGTAAAAAAAAGTGATTAAAATTAAAGTAGAATCATTGATTGACTTCAGATTATAAAAATGAGTCTCCTTAGTTAGAAGGTAAATTATGTAGGTAAGAAAGTACAGATGTTAATATGATTTATGAAATTGATATTAGAATTTGGATGTGAAGAAAATTTGTATTAAGTCGAAGAAAATTAGAAGAAATCAAAATGTTCCAAAAAGCAATGTTAATGTACATTACAATCTTTAAACAAAAAAATGTTACTATTAAGGAAACGTGGGTGAAATATACGTGGCTTAAATGCTTCAAAGATTGCCAAAGCAGCAATAATAATATAACCATTGCTACGTATCACCTTGTCAAGATTTATAGCCTCAGCAGTAATAATTATTGCAAAACGGACACTAATAATTCCCGAGCAGGGTAATAATTATTGTCCAAGCGCCTAGTGAATTGCTTCACTCTACCACATAGGTTCAAATTCAAAGCCTTACAGAAGGCCCAACTATACACCAAATTTTAATATCAAATGTTTAATTCTGATATACGTTTTCCAATACAACATTAACATATTTTTTTATTGTATATAATTTACTCCATCAGTCTTTATTAGTATTTTAATATTTCAATTCTTTCAGAAAAAATGTGTTAAAAATAAAAAGTTTGAATGGTATAATGACATATTTATTGGATTTTAGGAAAAAAGTGATAATTAATGAGAATGTCAGAAGATCAACAATTAATCAGCAATATATTGAGCTTCCACATTCGTCAGTTAGTCTGTTGAAACGAGGCGCAGAGTGGCGGTTGACAAAGCCGATACAACAAAATGAAAGCTATCAGAGGTGACAATCCGCGGGCAACAAATCAGCGTGTATATTTAATGCCCATAGTGCATCACGCTCCCTCTCGATGTCCTGAAATCCATCGTGAACAACTGCACATATCTTCACCTGCAACAGCACCTGCATCCCTCACTCTCTCCGCACATAACATTATCCTCAAATTACTTCCCCATTATTTCCGCATTAATATCTTGTTATACCAGAATTTCATGGTGTTCAAAACACAAAAGAGATCATTTTTAAATTAAAAAATAACTTCAAAATGGTTTCGGTATGTTAACTAAATACACTCATTGTCAGAAAAAGTCTTAATAATGTTAAATATATTTTTTATTAAAATAAATAAATTTAATACTTTATTCCTGGTTGGATTTTCCTTTTGCAATAAAATATTGATAAAATACTTGAAACTAAATAAATGCAACGATTGTAATTGTAAAAATTGCTGAATGATTGTTAAATTTTGTGACACCACAAATCCACACAAAATTGTAGTTACTTGTACATATTATTGTAACTTTTATAACTCATGAATAATTTTAAAAAAATATTTATACCTTATAAACATTTGAAAAAAATTGATTCAAGCAAACTTAAGGGGCTAGACTAGTTTCTCACTTTCAAAAAATCGATATTTTTTTTACATTTTTCGATAGTTTAACATTTAAAGAATAAGTCCAGATTAATTCACTTTCGATCTAAATAAAAATAAATCTACTCCGGAATCCAGATCCTACACTTAAAAAAATATTTTATCAACAAATTTTTATTCAACAAAAAAAGAAAAGAAGAAAAATAATCAACAAAAAGAATCAACAAAATTTTTATTGGTCGGACCATAGTATTTTGTACTTATAATAAATGGACAACAAAATATTTTGTTGATCCATCAAAATTATTTAATTGATTCAATAACATTCTTTGCTTAGTAAAATTTGGTTGATCCAACTTAATAATTTAGCTGCTTCAATAAATTTTAAGAATTCATTAAACGCATCCAAAAATTTGGTTTAATTAAAAAAAACCTTTTGAGTGTAGCAAATCGGTTTTGTTTTATGAACAAAATTTTTTTCTTTTAGTGGAAAAAAGTCCAAACTATTTACTTCACAAATTTTCGACAGTAGTAGAAAATATCAACGAAAATTTCACAAAGAAACTATGAACTTCGTGTTATTAATTTTTCTTTTCCAAATTAAGTAACAAATTATAAATGCACAGTAAAAACATTAATGCTTTTCTTCGATTTGAAGTTAATCTCCGAAAGAACCACGAGTTCCTATATAAATTACATGACTGTAATCCAAAACAAATGATTATTTATGTAAGTAGAACATCGTTTGTTCGAAGCCTAACTTCAATCGAGAGAGAAGGCATTAAATGGTTTTACTGTACATAATTGTATAGTATTTCAGGAAACGCAATAATTATCAACTTCACACGGAGAAAAATAGATATTGAAAAGTAGATATTAAACGAACAGATATTATCCCATAATATTTGAACATTAACAGTAATATGCTATATATTTTTTGTAATATACAAGGTATTACAAGGTAATAAGATTTTATATTAACCTTTTATGCACTCAGATATAAACTTTAATATCTCAGATATTAAATTTAAATTTACCGACATTAGATAAATAAACTCTTATATTTCAGATATTGTATTTTATTACCTGTTCAGAAATTACCAGTTAGCATTGTTTTTTAATATTTAAACATCAGAAGTTTCAATATTTACACTGTTACAAATTTGTGAAGTAAACGACGACTTCAAATTTTATAGGATCCGGGATCTATGGAGTTAATTTGTTTCTACTTGATGTAAAAATAAACTTTAGAACTTTAGTAAAAATTGTAAACTTGGGTCTCTCCGTGACAATATCCATTTTTCTATCTATTCAAAGTAACATCAACTTTATTTTTTGATAATAAATACAAAACAAACTCATGCAATAAATAAAGGGAAGTAATTTTTAGTTTCAATGAATATGCAACAAAAAGCAACTTTTCAAGTATCAAAAGGAATCTAATTCAAAATCGTGTATAAAAGAACTAGATTTTTCCCCTGTAGTTAACAGTCAAATATCTTCAACCTTAATATTTAAATATTATACTCAGAAAAAAATTTGTTGAAAAAATCACTTTAGTTGAATTGATATGATATATTTTTAAATCAAAGGAATCATTTAAATAAAAAAATAGATCTATGCGAATTTGTTATTTTCTAAAATTGAAAATATTTATTGTAAAATAAATGAATTTTTATTTTGAATTTAAAAAAAACTTAAATAAACAATTTATCAATTCGAATAGAATTAGTTCCTAAGTATACTATTATATATCCATTTCCCCAGAAATTATTTAAAACAACTTCAAATTAATTAGTTGAGTTTGAAATTTGTGCAATTTCAAACTCTTAGATCGCAAATAAATGCAAATTAAATTCAAATTTAAAGAATTTGAAATCTTTCTGTGGAAAAAAAGACGTATTCGACTGCGCTGGGATTCGAGCACAGGTCTTTCGATTACCGGTAAAAAGATTTCAAATTTTTAAATTTAAAACAACATATCCATCTTCTCCAAGACAGACAGAAAATATTAAACTATCAGCATCATATTTTACTATTCAATAAGGACATTTTATTCTCATTTTATAACACTATTAAAGTGCACTAAGATATTTGTTCAAGATTGAGTTATGTTGAATTGCATAAATTTTCCGAAAAATGTTACTTCAGATTTGGAAGTGCCAGAAATTTTTACTAGAAAAAGATAAAACTCAACTAACTAATAAAAAATTTATAAGCTTTGCTTTTGTGGAATCTTTTGATCTCACATAAAAAGCTAATCATAATAAAACAAAGGTTATTTTTTATT
Source organism: Diplolepis rosae (assembly GCA_030998225.1). NCBI lineage: Eukaryota > Metazoa > Arthropoda > Insecta > Hymenoptera > Diplolepididae > Diplolepis > Diplolepis rosae. The sequence continues at coordinate 11,433,098 of JAPYXD010000701.1, forward strand.
TTTCTTTACAAAGAAAATATTTAGGTTAAAGCTTCTATGGAAAGTATAATATACGCCCTTCTTCTTCCGAGTGTTTCTGCAATAAATTCCTAACGGGCTAATAATAATAATTGTTTCTCATCGCGATATTTGTTCTCGTTCATCGTATAATTGCATGAGTCGCCACCCCTCCCACGCTGCAATGACATATTTGATCAACAATGCTGGCATAACAATGATTTTTAAAAATATATGTACTCGGGATTGTTAATTTGTTGAATCAAGAAAGAATTCCACTCATTGTCCAACGGCAAGAGCGTCGTGGTAGTTTTCTAATAATTAATGCAATAAGAGGAAATTTAAATTATCTGGTTAATGCTTGTACTGAGAAATGCGTGTTCTTTTATTTTTTAAATTTAAATCTTATTAATCGTGTGAGAGTGCATGATGTAAATAAGTCAGGCTAACGAGAGATCTTTAAGATTTTATTGAAATCCTTTTGTCGCCAATGCGTCAACGTACAGCAAACAAAGAAACAGCGCAGTATATTATTATTGTCCATATGTATATCGCATGAATCGCTATCTAATCAGTTAGCGATGATATTTTAAATTTTCAGAATGAAATAGATAAATACGGTGAGACCTGTTTATAGCTTTTTAATCAGATAACGTATTTTTACTCTCTTGTTTAAAAACCGAGGTCAGGAAAATCACTCCGAAATGCATCTCACTGCAAATACAACTGCAATGAGATTTTCGTTCTGAGAGTTTATGTCAAATTTGTATTAGTGCTTTCTTTCACCAAGTTTTATCAGTAACTGAACAAAGAGGAAATATTTAAAAATCCACAGGAAGTTCGGTACTTATTTTTACAACTTGACTTCTTAGTTGAATTTGCATGAAGTCTAGTTAACTCCATGGATTTTCTGTACGTTTTACCTATTTTGCAGAAAAATCTACTAAACTCGGATTTTTCTCGTATTTTGTAGATTTTACTGTATGCTATTGGGATGTCCCAGAAGTAATTGCCGATTTTTTCATACTAATTAATAGATATTTATACTACAAGAGAGGAAGAGGATGATTCTGATGAGTGTGAAGTTGCGCATGAGCGAAGCGAGAGCGCAAAAACACGAGTGAGAATCATCTTGTTCCTCCCATGTAGCATACTTTATTTTTTCTCATGCATAGAGAGAAATGGCCACTTTTTTCCCTGAACCGTGGGAAGAAAATCCCCTTTTTGGGGTACACACGAAAAATGCGGGAGTTATTTACGAACTTTTTTCATCAGTCACAAGATTCGACAGAGACAATTTTGTACCAAATGTAGGTTTTCACAACGATGAAGTTGGCTGCCCATACTTTTAAGTTTTCGCAACGAACTTACCTTTTGGTGCGTTAGATGGAGACACTTGATGGTGCAAAAAATGACAAACAAATCACGGTGCTAACGCAAATCACGCAATTTTTTCCCCATATGCGGGAGATAGTGATAATTCCCACGAGAATTATAGATAACTCCCGCATTTTTCGAGTGTATCCCAAAAAGGGGATTTTATTCCCGCGTTTTAGACAAAAAAAGTAGTTATTTCTGTTCAAGCATGAGAAAAACACATTTTTTCAAATATAAGGAATGAACTTTAATCAATGATATATTTTCCATTTTGTTCAATGACCTTTTACCATCTTTCTCGAAACTTCATGATACCACACTCATAGAACTTCTGGTCTTTATCGTCAAAAAACTGAACCACACGAAGAAACTTTTTATATCAATTTTTACTATAGTATTTTTCAATTTAGGGAAAAACGTATCACTTTGAGAATTTTTGTTAGTAAAAATACTAAACTTTCTAATAATCATATGAAATTTCAGCATAGTTCATAGCAAATTTTACTATAGTTTATACTAAAGTTTCATATCATTATTATAAAGTTTACACGGAGAAACTTTTTATATCAATTTTTACTATAGTATTTTTCAATTTAGGGAAAAACGTATCACTTTGAGAATTTTTGCTAGTAAAAATACTAAACTTTATAATAATGATATAAAACTTCAGCATAGTTCATAGAAAATTTTACTATAGCTTATACTAAAGTTTCATATCATTCTTCTAAAGTTTAGTATTTTTACTAACAAAAATTCTCAAAGTGATACGTTTTTCCCTACACGGAGAAAAATGGAGTGTCAAACTTTGAGTGTCAAAATTTAGGTATGTCACTTTTATATTGCAGATAGTACCACGCACTATCTATCATTTTTTCTTGATAGTCAGGGAGACCATAATTTTATAGTCTGTTTGAATATCGACACAATGTCAGGTTTACATTCTGAAATAGTTAACCTGTCAACAGTGTCAACACTTACACTCCGAGATAATCTAGCTAACGCTCCTGAGATACTCAGGTTTTCATTCCAGGATTCTCATACACTCTGGGAAAGTCAAGCTGAACATCTAGTTTTTACACTTCACATATAGTACTTTACACCATGTAGAATGTTATCCCATAGTTAAAACTCCAATATAATCAGTTTGACACTCCAGATGTTCAATTTGACAGTTCATTTTTTTCCGTGTAAATTGAAAAGTACTATAGTAAAAATCGATATAAAAAGTTTCTCCGTGTAGTATTTTTACTAACAAAAATTCTCAAAATGATACGTTTTTCCCTAAGTTGAAAAATACTATAGGAAAAATTGATATAAAAAGTTTCTCCGTGCAAGTGCGATTTCACAGCTTCATCATCATTGAAAGTTTTACCATTCAAGGAGTTCTTCAAAGGTTGAAATAAATAGTAATTTGATGGTGCAAGGTCAGGGCTATATGGTGGATGTAACATCACTTCCCAACCAAGCCTTAATAATTTTTGGCGAGTGGCTAAAGATGTGTGTGGTGTACTCGGAGAAAAATAGATATTAAAAATGAGATACTAGAATGTTGGATATTACCTTATATCATCTAGATTATACTACATAATATCTAATATATTCTCTTAAATATACAAGATATTAATGACCAATAACAGTTTATATTCAAAATTTACAATATTAGATATTAAACTTTAATATCTAAGATATTATTGACAGTAGCGTGCATGTGCCTGAGGAAAAGTCACGTGATCAGAGTCTTTGAATTTCATATAAAATTTGTCTATCGCGCTCGCCCATAGTTTTGCCGGTCGCGTGGTTTTTGGTTTCGACACTGAATTAATAATGTTGTGTCTATATGAAGTTTTGAAGTGTCATTTTTGAAAAAAATTTATATTACCAATACTGAAATCAGTAAGTATCTATCTATATAAGTATGTCATTTTTATACCTTCAATCTTTGAAATGAATTTTCTAACCTCTCAATAACTCGTTCTTAATGTAGTCGTTTTTAAATTCAACATCGAATCGGAATTTACTTACTGGAATTCGTAATAGATTCCAAATCTTTACAATTATGTTGAACGCTTTTATAATCTCCATTTATCAACAGGTTGCCTTGATTTTGAGAATAATAATCAACCAAATATATGGACTTGCGAAAACTCTTAGATCGAGGAATTTGAGAAAAAAAGGAGATTATAAGAAAATTTTAATTCCTTAATCAACCATTATTTATATCATGTTATATTTTCTTGATTTCATTTTTTCTTTTAATTTTTCAATCAGCATTTTTACATAATTATTAGAAAATTTCATGCAATGACATAAATTTTGAATTTAATTATCTAAGATATTACAGTTTAATATCTCGAATATTATGACCTGATATCTAATGTATTTCAGTTTAACATCTAAGATATTTCAAATTAACATATTGGATTCTTTACTTCAATATCTTAGATATTGCGAAATAATATATTTTTTAAAATATCTACAGATACTTTGTTTCAATATCTAGATGGCTGTCCCATAGTTAAATCGCAAATATATTATCTGCTAATATCAAGATATTGCGATTTACTATCTATTTTTCTCCGTGTAGCGTTGTCAAAGTGAAAAATTCAATGCATAAAAATTCGAAATAAAAAATATGTGATTGCTCTTCACGTCGAGGTGCATCTTTTTCTTATTTGAAATTTTTTCATTCGACAAGTAGTTTTCGAGATAAAAATTAAAAAACGTCGTTTTTGCATAGATCAAAAATCAATGTTTTTTAAAATATAACTCGCGATTACTCGCTCAATTCACAATGAAATGATTCGAAATATTCGCCATTTTATTTCGCTGAATCTAGCGGAGCCGTCGAGTTTTAAAAAACAATAAAAATTACTATTGTTTATAAAATATTTAATAACAAACTCAGGGCCTCCGAAACGTATGCGTTGCGACGTTCTCGTGAAGAAAGAGTCAAGGAAATTTCAAGAATCAGAAAACTTCCAGCGAGGCGATTGTTCCTTAGGGTTCAAGAAAGTTTTATGTAAAATTTCAAGCAATTATATTCATAAACAAAGAAACAGTGCCGAGTTAAAAAAACTGTCGCGCGATCACGTGGAGCGCTTTGAGCACGAGCGCTAGCAAGTTTCAACCTGTTGAGTATTCTCGAAGGTTTTTTTCTGTTTTCACCTACTTTTTCGGAGATTGTTTCAAATTTTATTGTTAAAATATAAAAATGAATTTATTCACACAAATCTGACTTGTATTTCGTATAATAATCTATACATAATTTACATGAATGTAGTATCCAAAACGTTGTATATGATGGTCGATTGTTGATTTTGGTATTTTTAACATTTCTTCAATCTCTCAAACAGTTACATAACGATCCGATTCAATCATGGCTTTGATTTGGTCATCATCGACTTCATTTGGCTGACCTGAGGTTGCTCATCTTTGAGTGAAAAATCCCCAGAACGAAATTTATCAAACCAATTTCGACACTGTCTGTCTTTTAAGGCTCCCTCGCCATACGCGTCACGTAACTTTTTAGCAGCCTGTGCTGCATTCTTTCCTTTACGGAAATAAAAAAGCAAAAAATGATGAAAATGTTCGTTTTTACGCTCCATCTTAAAGTTGATGCCAAACTAACAACTGAAAACGAAATTAGGCCTAATTTGTTTGTAAAGCAAGCTAAGAGTGACAGCTAACAAATGCCAGAAGGAAAAAATCATGACATTGACAGAAGTCATTCAAAAAGATGGTCAAAGACATCTATATGTCAAATCGGCAATTACTTCTGGGACAACCCAATAAGTGAAACATACAGAAAATCTGTTGATTGATCTACTAAAAAGTCAAGTATCAAAAATAAGTACTAAACTTCCAGTAAATTTTACGAATCTTTTTTCTGTGTGTGAATTGAAGCTCTAGAATCAGTTGTTTCAAATAGTATTAACTGATAAATCAGTTGAAGACAACTGGATGTGTAGCTCGACTACTGATTTAAATAAAAAATATAAATCTAAATGACATTTTTATAAAAAGAGAGTTTTTGTATTTGAACCATTGTGTTCTATGATAAAATTCCTTCATTGGCTATAAAGTGTGTTTATCCACTCTCTTAATTTCAATCAATTTAAATGTGGCATATTTGAAATCCATAGGGGACTTCTTGCTTTGCAATCAATTCTCAATGACTGATTGTCTGACAAATTAATCAAAAATAACTGCAGTTATGATGACTGCAAAGCAATTTTGATCCATATTAACTCATAAATTAATTTATTTTCAACTAGAATTGAGTAACTGAATCAAATTAATAAAACAACTACTGATTTTAATTAAAGAGGTTCGCCCATGGCTGGGAAGTCCTTGGAAAACTTATTTAATCACCACTTCAAGAAACGTTAATGCTGTTATTTAATTCATAATATCAGAGAAAAATGTTCGCTTTACCGGGAAAAAATGTTAAAATACAAAAAATATCTTTTTTGGTAAAAATTACTGTAAGTCAAAGTTCAATGCAGTTTTTTCCAAGTTTACTTTTTTGAAAATTATCAGATTTTAATAAATAATGGCTCATTTTCTTATTTAAACAATTTTAAGACTCCACCGTCTTAACTTATTAAATTATTCTTTTACTTTCCAACTACAGTTATTTGTTTATAAAACTTATTCAATTTTTCAACATTTCTGATTAGCAGTTGGAAAATGAGAGACTAATTAAAAAATCTAAGATAGTGGAATCTTTTAAAATTGTTTAACGAAGGAAAAGAGCCATCGTACCTTAAAATCTGACCAGAATTGAAAAGTAAACTTGGAAAAAACTGCATTTAACTTTTACCTACAGTAATTGTTATTGAAAAAGACATTTTTTATGTTTTTAATTTTTTCCTTGATGAAATGAAAATTTTTCTCTTAGAATATGTATTAAATAACAGCTGAAGCGTTTACAAGTGGTAATTAATTAAGTTTTTCAATGGCTTTATAGTCTCGGCTCTTATTACTTTTAATTTATATTTATAAAATATCTGCTATCGCATCAGTATATTAAAATTTCTTTTATTTTCTATTAGAGGTTTTAACAACTTGTTTTCAAATAAAATTTATATATACGATAATTAGGTTTATGCTTTTAAAATCTGACTGCATGAAATTAATATAACGTATACGACTTTATTTGAAACAAAAGGAAAATTGTTTTCGTTTCGTAGAACAATATTATCCTGAATGAAATAAAATTAATCTATTTTATTGACGAAAATGGACTCATCAAATTATCTTGAAGATTCCGGTCAAGTATAAAGTGTCTACCTCGCTTAAGACGGTAATTGCAATAATATTAAACCGGATAGAGACGCGCAAGGAGGAGGCTGGGTGCCGCTTAGGGCTTAGGCGATAAACGGTTTATTGTTTTGACATTGTATACTCTAGATAGCTTGGAATGTGAACTTAATTATTTTTCTTCTTACTCTTACGCGACAATAGAACATGAAAGGCGCGCGCGTGCTATTATTATTTAACGGTGGTCATCGACTATAATCTTACTGTCGTAACAAGAAAGTATCCTGGCAACGAAACGAAATCGTAAAGAAAATATTGAATTCATCACTTATTTAATTTTCCTCGCTAAAATTATTGCACACTAAAAATACAGTTAGAAATTCTTAAGAGAAATGTCGAGACTAAAAATTAAATATCTTTTCTGAACCATTGAATTACAGGAATTAAATTTGATATAGATTACAGAGATTGTTCTTCGCGTGAGAAATCTAAATATCCTATGATAATCTGTATGGTTTTCGGATATTTGGTACTTATTTTTTGACGTTGTAGAGAAATAAATTATCCATGCGACGTATGTGTAGCATTCTTAATAAAAGGATACAGTTCATTAATTTAAATATTTTTTTATTAATAAGTAATCTGCAGCTTTCGATATATTGGTTATTATTTTTTTATACAGATTTCAAAATCGATATTCATTTCACATTTAGAACAAAGATTGATGTCTTAGAAATTGTTATAAAAATTTTATTTTTTATAAAAATAACAGATTTGTCGAGAAATATTACAGAAATGACTGTGGAATTAACATTTAGAATCAAATTTCTTATTCTGTAAATTTGACAAGTATTTCTGTCATATTTAGTGGCACATCTGAACAAAAAAGATTGGAATTCAAAACGAACTGCAACAAGCTTCACACAGAAGACGGTTTCTTTGATATACAGTGAAGGAAAAAATGTGTTTGAAAAACGAGAAAAAAAGCGAAAAAAAATGTTGTTCCATTGATAAAGGGTTTTGTGACTAGAGGTTAAATTTGTTGAATTTAAATTTGAGCTCAGATTTTAAAAACTGAAGATAGCGGATACAATATGGCGAACCAAATTTCAAGAAATACTTGATATATTCAAAAAAGTAGGAAGTTTATGTGAACAACTCGGTCCAGTTTCTACAAATTTACGTCCAAAATAAATAGAATTTTGTTTTTAAAAACTGGAAAATAGAAAAGATGAAAACGAACGTACATACATTACTTTTAGTTTTGATAATGAAAAAAAATTCTAATAAATTTTGCTAAAATTGAAGTTTTTTTGATTTTTCAAACCAAAAATACTCTATCTACGTCCGTTTTTATCTTCGCTATACCATTTCTTAAATTATAAAAACAAATTTTTATTTATTTTGAACGTAACAATTAAAAGCCAAAATCAATCAAATTTACGAGTTCCCTAAGTATCACATGCCCTTAAGGTTAATGTGCCATATCTCGGAGGAAAGACTCGGTTCGGGATAATCCAAAATGTAAATGAAAGTAAAAAAGCATTGCTAAACGATGATATAAGCATATTTTGGAAAAATAATTTACTGACGTTGAAAATCTAAATAATGAAAACAATGATATATTCTTAAAGTATTTAGTGATACAAAAAAACAATTTGAACGATTTTGGAAAATTCCTTCTTTTTTTAAAATGAATATTTGGGCGTTTTTTTTGTGCAAAATTCATAACTCAAATTCAGTCTATGATAATTCAGTGAAATTTTCATGGATAATTGATAAATATCTTACGTGTCAAATAAACCAGACAAAAGTTAATTAGTATGTTAAAAAACTTATTTTTAATAACAATTTAATAAACAATTGTAAATTATGATCTGTTCACAATACGCGACCTGACTAAAACTTCACACGTATTTACAATGAACCTTTAGCTTCGAATTTCCGAAGAAATTGTCGGCCTGATCTCTTAATCTGAATCAGTATCCTATCTCACTGAATTGAAATTAGTGACCCATTTTTGACTGGACAATCAGTGATTTTTCACTGGTTTTCAGTAAAAAATCATTGATTTCCCAGTCAAAAATGGGTCACTGATTTCAATTCAGTGAGAATCTCATTGATTCAGATTTATAGAGTGTGGCATGCTTTATTCTATGCACAATTTTACACAAAATAAGAATTTGATCCAGTTTCCAATTCCATGTCACCTGCAAAAGCATAAGTATTCCCAGTGTTCTTAAAAAGTCACGAAATTCGTAACAGGATGTAACATAAAATGTAAAATAAATAAAATTCAAATAGGGTAATTTTTCAAGAAGAAATTCAGAAGGAAACTAAACTCATGCTACCGGAAGCAACGTCCGTGGGTCTTTACGAGATATCTCGTCGCGGTTGCTTTCTCGTTATAATTTTCTCAAAAAGCCACTGTACCATGAACCCTGAGGGGCCAGTGTAGAATGGAGTCTTCGCAAAAAATGAACTCACATCCAGTTCGTATGTAGTTTGCTTAGAGTTAAAGACCAAGTGACATGATATGTGGTGGGGATTCTCAGCAAAAGGTGCCGTGGAGAGAGACTAAGACAAGTTTTAAATATTTGATATACTATACGTCCAAAAATTCGTAGTCAAGACGAGTTATGGGGATGATGGCAAAGAGAGTAAAAGGGGTCAGAGAAAAAAGAGAGTGAAGAAAAAAACGGGAGAGGGGGATACAGCAGCGCAAATCGATTGTGCCAACATTAACGTAGAGGAACAAAAAAAAACAGTAATTTACTTAGTAAAACATAAAGCCGCGGCGACTAGCGAAGGAAGGCAAACACATTAAACATTTAGAGGGCATAATAACCCGTAGCATACGTAATACTGCCGGCGCCCTTTTCAACGATGCCAATGAATAATATACGTATACGAAGGTATGACGTAGGCTTCGTCTTGTGTATTTTTACGGTAGGGTGGTTTACACAAAAACGACAAAGTATTTCCAATAACTGGTCAACCGTTGGTCAATCTCAACTGCAAAGATCACGTTAGTCGCTATACAAAATTTCAACTTTTTTAACGATTTCTAACCAACTTTATCCTGCTCGAGTATCTAAACCCATGTCTAACGTTACTTCAGAAACTTTCGAAAGAATCACAGTTTTTAGCAAATAACTTACCTGTAACAAGTTCGTTATTGTAAAAATTTTTATAAGAAAACTTAAAAAACTTTTCTTGATCACGTGATACACTTATGACACATGACCTTAATTAAAATTTACTACCAAATAATCAAATATTTCAATAAAAGATTTACTTTTTCTTCTAGCGGGACACAAAGGGCATTTTACCCCCCCCCCCCCCCCCACCTTCAGGGCAAACAATATATTGTCAGACTAGGGAAATAAATGTTATTCCCGTGTTGCACACGATTATTTTCAACTGGGGGGTCAAAAAATAGATTTGTTTGCCCTACAGGGAGCATTAAAATGCACTTTATGACTCGCTAGTATAAAAGTCCAGTTTTTGACCACCTAGTGTAAAAAAATCGTATGAAACAAGGGAAAGACATTTATTTTACCTAGTTGCACAATATACTATTTTCTACTAGCGGATTATATAAAGTGCATTTTATTGCCCCCTGCGGGGCAAACAATAGTGTATTGTGCAAGGAGGGAAATAAATATTTTTCCCGTGTTGCACACCATTTTTTTCTACCAAGGGGTGTGTATGTGTGTGTGTGTCAAAAACTGGATTTGTTTGCCCTGCTTGAGGCAATAAAATGCACTTTTCGACCAGCTAGTAGAAAAATCCATTTTTCAACCCCCCAGTGGAAAAAAAAGTATGCAACACGGGAAACACATGTATTTTCACAAGTAAAAACGAAACCAATTTTTTCATAATTTTGGTCAGTAGTTTTCACTCACTCTAATAAGTGACTGCTTTCTAGATATACTATTAGAAATTGCTATGGAATTTTCTGAAATAGAAAATAAGTTTTACACAATTACTATTTAGTAAAATTAAGCTAAAATTTTTGAAAAAACCCAATTACTTTTTAGTCAATTTAAGAGAAAATTCTTTTATTTTGATTTTCCAATCAACCCTGATTTTTCTGATTTCTTTTTTTTATTTTTCAATTACTAGAAATCCTGTTAAAGATGATATATCTCCTTCATTTCAAAATCCAAATATCTTAAGGAGTTAGGGTCAATTAGAAATTTCAAAAAATCGATTCTGCAGAGGCTGCTAATGAGGCAGAAGGTTCATTATATGGTCCTGGAATCTATAAATCTATAACTCTATGTCAGCTGAAGCAACAAATTTTTGTTTACTTGTAAACAATACTCAAATATAAAATATCAATATTTAGTGCATGGAGGAAGGGATTTTTATTCCGATATCTTTTTTATAGCCAAAAACGGAGTCAAAGAAAAAATTTCTTTGAATTGAAGAAAGTTTTATTGATTCAAAAAATTTTTCTTTAATGTAAACAAATCTATTTCTTTGAATCAAAGAAAATTTTTGAAAATTAACAAAACTTTCTTCAATTCAAAGACATTTTTTCTTTAACCGTATATCAAAGAAATGTTTTTTTGATTCAAAGAAACAAATTGCGTATAACTCAGATATAAATTGTTTGCAATGAAATAGTATATTATGAAACTAAGGAGAAAAAGTTTATTTTGCGAGTGTGATGTTTCATGCTCGAGCAAAGCGAGGGCAACAATCACACGAGTAGAATGAATGTTTTTCCCGTGTTGCACACGATTTTTCTTCCACTGAAAAAATGGAATTGTTTGCCCCGCAGGGGGAAAAATAGTGCACTTTTTGACCCCCTAGAAGAAAAAAATTTTGAAGCCTCTTGAAACATGTATTATTTGATTGAATAAACATTAGTAAAAAATAGATAAATCAGTCTACAAAAAAGGTCGTAAAAAACCTTATTTGACCTTCTCATTGACCCCAACCCCTTTGAATGCAGAAAATATATTGCCAAATGTAAACGATAAACTGGAAAAGAACTTGGATATTGTGCTAAAGCGTGTATCTTAAATTTCAGAAAGAATTATTATTTGAAAACATCACCAAAGTGACAATAAGATGCCTGATTAGTTTTCTATGCACGTAAATATGTTCGACATTCATTATTCAAATTATCCATTCCTCCTGATTTAAAGTAAAACATTGACTTCGTTTTATTCATACAGACCAAAGGTCACTTTGATTTGATATTTATTCATTTGTCAAAAGCAAAGTAAATGCGATGGAAAAGATTCTTATTATAAAAGTGGAACGTATAATTGTATAAAATGGTCTGCTTTTACGCGTTGTCTTAGAAAGAGACCACAATAAAAGGAAATACAACAGAAATCTACATACTTTTCTTAAGCAGTTTCGTGTCAACTTTTATGCATCTTGGAACTGTAGGTTCAAAAGTAACAGTAAAAAATAAAGTTTTTAATAAAATTTTCACAACCATCCGATATTTCACGCTTTTCCCTTTATAGATTCAGTCAAGACCAAGCTGTGAGTCCCGAGAAAAATAAACAGAAATTGAATTATAAAATACGGTTGAAACTGACTATACACTTTATTGCTACCGTTTTCTTATAGCCTTGGCGCGCTCGTAAAAAAAAGAAAAACTTTGACGGCTTCAGAGGAATAAGGTGGAGTGAGAGGGGTAGGTAGGGAGGTGCGTTATTTACAAAATTAATATCTAGGAATTTCCTTTTTCCTACGAGGCGGATCCGTTAAACCACGAATGCTAAAACGTCGCAAGTCAAAGCCAAACTGAGCGAAACTTCAAAATTTACTGCCCGACATATTGGCTGTGAAAGCGCTCGAAATTAAGGCTAGTAAAACATTCTCCGAACAGGCGCCCCTACATCCTTTCATCCCTCCCTTGTACATACCAGCATACAAGACCTCAACTCGCAAAAAACAAAATATCTACTCGATTCTGGGCTATCGGAGTTAGAAAGCTTCTGTTTTTTGCAAGGAAACAAGATAGAGACTATTCATTTCAATCTGTAGAAATGAATTGTCTGATGAAAATTTCGTAAATGTGAACGGAGAAAAAAAATTGTTGTCTTAGCAAACCAAAACAAAATTTTATTGCTGTTCCAACAAATTTTTAGTTTTTCCAATAAACCTATTTATTGAACAAACAAAAGAGTTTGTTATTGTTTTTTGCTTGACAAAACTTTTTGTAAGGAGAACTAAACTATTCATTTCAAACTGTTGAAATGAATTGTCTGATGAAATTTTAGTAAATGTAGACGGAGAAAAAAAATTGTTGTATTAGCGAACCAAATTTTTGATATAGAACTAAAAAAATCTTTTGCTGTTCCAACAAATTTTTAGTTTTTTCAATAAATCTATTTATTGAACAAACAAAAGAGTTTGTTATTGTTTTTTGCTTGACAAAACTTTTTGTAAGGAGAACTAAACTATTCATTTCAAACTGTTGAAATGAATTGTCTGATGAAATTTTAGTAAATGTAGACGGAGAAAAAAATTGTTGTATTAGCGAACCAAATTTTTGATATAGAACTAAAAAAATCTTTTGCTGTTCCAACAAATTTTTAGTTTTTTCAATAAATCTATTTATTGAACAAACAAAAGAGTTTGTTATTGTTTTTTGCTTGACAAAACTTTTTGTAAGGAGAACTAAACTATTCATTTCAAACTGTTGAAATGAATTGTCTAATGAAATTTTTGTAAATGTACACGGAAAAAAATTGTTGTTTTAGCGAACCAAATTATTGATATAGAACTAACAAAATTTTTTTGCTGTTTAAACAAATTTTTAGTTTTTCCAATAAACGTATTTGTTGGACAAACAAAAAAGTTTGTTATTGTTTTTTGCCTGACAAAACTTTTTACAAGGACAACTAAAATTTTGTTTGGACAGCAAAAAAAAAGTTTCTCGGTTCTATATTTTTCTTTTTGTAAGAGAGATTCAAAATGGGAAAATGCTTTACATATTTTGTATTGATGCACTAGAAAAATTAGCTACTGTATCAACTACTTCATAAATTAGCATTCCTTACAAATTTTGTTAACAATTTGTTTACTCAATGTAAATATTTGTATAATTTTATTAATTGATTTTATATAATAATAGGAAAAAGATTTTTACCAATCACGAAATTTTAAAGTTGGGAAATATTTGATGTTAAAAGATAAAAAATCAGTGTTTCAATAATTCAAAATATTTCTTTCCTCGAGATTTTATTTTATAATTTTCAAACTTATATGAACAAGTTTAAAGTTTCATCTTATTACGCATTCCAAGTCTTCGAAAATAAAATATTTTTTTATTCATGTCCCTTAAAATTTAGATGCTTAAAAGAATTAGATATTTTTAATTTCAATCCTCGAAAATCTAATCACTTTTGAAGTGCAATATTTTCAATTTTAAAACGCTTAAAAATATATCTTTTCAAAAATATAATGCTCCCAAAAATGAATCATGGAACTTTCAAAATTAAGGAAAAAGAAGGTGGAATATTAACCAAACAAAATTTTGGGAATGATTAATTAGAAAGAGAATCAGAATAATTATCGATTATAACAGAAAATTTTAAACTTGTAAAAATTTAATAACTTATTAACTTTTATTCCATTAAAGAATACTATTTTACAAAATTTTTAGTAATGATTCTCTAAAATTTTGAGTTGAAACATTGCAAAGCAGAGCAGATTATCGTGAAAGTATTTTTTTAAAAAGAAAAATCTAGATACCAGAAACGTTACTGGTACTGCCATCTCTTATTATTTCCACGTACTAAATACTAAATGCGGGATAAATGAGACAAAATTAAAAACTTTGATAAAAGCTATATCTGAATGTTGTAAGAAATCAAAATAAATATTATAAAAAACGATTAGCATCAAATACTTAGATGAATAAAATAGGCAAAGAAAATAATAAATAAAATAACGGACTCACCAAACGATGAAAAGAAGAATATTAACTCAAAGGGTAATGATATCCTGAAAAGAAATAACAGCATATAAATTAAAAAACAAATAATACAAATCAAACAAAAATATAAACTTACGTAAAATTAAGAGTACAAATGAAAACTTAGAAATCAAAAAACAATATAAAGTTTTCTTTTTGTTCCTGAAATCTAAAGTTCATCACCAAGAAAACAAAACTAATAGCGACTAAAACATATTTTATTCCAGTTGAATAAAAACAGTGCTTCAATTATATTAATTCACATCATATCAATTTAACAAAATTGCTTTCTCTAAAAACGTATTGTAATTATCATAGGTTATGAAATAATTTTAAATTGTATGACCCTAAGAAAGTAATAAACAAGAAGCAATTTAACAGACTTGTTTCTTACTTAAAAAAAAAAAAATGATTTGTCTCAACTGAAAATAAATCAAATTCTTCAAATCAAATCTTATTTCAATTCATAGAGTTTTAAATAAATGAAAGACGAAACATAATAATCAATACGAAGGCGAGATGTCACTGACTTTTTCTTAGAAAAAAGTCGCTAATTCATTTGATAGTTAAATAAATATCTTCAATGAAACATCAAGTAAAAATAATAAGAGTGACCTGGGATGGCTATCAAGAACGATGTTATTTTTATATTTTTTGTGCGTTTTACCCGACGCATGAAGGAATGAGACAATTCACAGTACCAGAACCACTTGTGGATTCGCGTAGAGAAACAGGTTTCTGTTATCGACTAAAATTTTATTTTTGTGAACACTAGAGGATTGTCAATCGTCTTATAAAACTGTGATTAAGTCCAGAATTTATTTTTGCCGGAAAATGATTCAACAATACTGCACTAGCCCTTTTAATAAATTATTTACGACAGGACCTCACGCCGCAACGTAAACGCCATGTACAAATTATTTCCCAAACACGGAAAATAAAGGAAAGATCGGGGTCTTACCGAATGGGAGTGAACAAGGGTGTTCCGGGATCAGGAATATCAAATCCAAACACAAAATTCACTAATAAAAACAGCAATAATATCACTCAAGTAATCAAGATATTTCGGCGAGATGTGTGCAGACAACTGCATGTACACACGGTGACCGTGCTGCCGTCCAAAACGTCGCGGCAATTTCCTGAATTTTGCGGGAACGTTTCAAAATTTCAATACTGTGATTTTTCAACCAATATGAATATGATTAAATATTTTGTTCACCTACAAATTTCATATAAAAATAATTGTGAACCTCAAATTTTACTGGTCTCTTCTCAAGCGATAGACTAAGCTTTGAGGTTATGTAACCTTTAGTTAATTTTTGAACACTTTTTTTCAAATGAGCAAAAATGAGATAATAATATAAACACTCAAGATGACATATTTAATTCAAAACTCATTGAAGCAAATAGAATAATAGAATTCTTACCATAAGCAGGAGAATTTCACCTCAATCGTGTTGCAAAAGTCATACTCAAAAAACACTACAAAAACTTTTATAGACACTCACACTCGATTTCCCGATTACCGCGATTGATTAATTATTACTTTAAATTCAATAGATACACACTCAAAACAACATAAACAACTTTTTAAATTAAAAACACAGCAGTTACAAAAAAGCGATCGCCATCGAACATATCCGAGCACGTACTGATTTTCAAAATGATGCCGACATTCAAATTTATTGGGAAATTCGTTGCGTTAAATACGAAATCCCCAAAATTTAAATAGGCCTCTTCTTAAACAAATGTTATATTAGGATTAAACTACATATAAATTTCAAGTTATTCTTGAAAACCCTCGAAACATTTCAAGTTCTAATTTAGAAAAGACTAGAATAAAAAAGTTTTTGCAAGGAACTGAGAACATTTCCTGGAATAAAACGAATTCTACGAATCCTGGTCGAAAATGAACAATCGATTTAACAAAATAGTAACGGTTGCTGAATAGATTCATATATTATTGTTGAAAGTAGAATTCGATTTGGGAATTGTCGTAACTAACTTTATCAATAGTATAAATTTTCTAGAACAATAAACTATGAACCAGCTATGTAATAACAAATAATGTTTTGAAATTATTATAATTGAATCTAACATTTATGCACCACGCACGATGCTCGATTTATCTAAGATGAGAAAACGAATCTGAAACGAACGTTGTCGAAGTAGTTAAAACGATTGTTATCGATGATTACCGAACGCTCCCGAATACGCACTCACGCAGTAGTTGTTTTTCAATATGGCGTCGATGCCGAGTTTGCGACGCCGCGTCTGACAGTTCAATGTTTAAAAAAATGACAGTTGCCAAGAAAAAAATTATTTGTGTTGACTAAGTACATTTTTGCGAGAATTGGCCTCAGATTTTCAGGAGGTTATCTTCTGATCACTGGCATTTAGTAAAGTCATTAGAATTCTTCAAGAATTTTGTAGGATGTTATTCTACCCCTGTGTCGAGTGACACATGCTTACGTAACGAATTATTTTCGCAATGATAGTGATAATCGTTGATGGTAAACTGAGACTTGAGCACAAGACGTGCAATTTTGCTAGGTTATTAACGGCGCTGGGTGCGGGCCAGCTAGAAATACACCGTGTTCTGGTGCAGTGACCCGATTTTTCCTGGTGAGCCACCCTCTAGAAACAATATTTCTACTATATTTCCCTTGCAGAAGACGTCCCAATTTCTGTAAAGAAATTAAAGTATGACCGCATCGCTCATCATGGACACCGTCAACTGGGATCCTTGTGAGTTTATTTTATTTAATAAAAAAAGCTCTATTCTTATTTTTCCAAATATTTGCCTAGTTCAGTATTAAAGTAGCGAAATTTTAATTTCTTTATTTAATGCAGAGAAGACGCTTGCTGAGTTTATTTTTATCCTAGTGCCGCGCGTCTTACCGAAAGAAGAAATTACTTTATTGATTGCATGTAGAAACTTTGCCTAATTGGGATTAATTAGCTTCTTTCAACATTTCTGCCTAAATATTTATCTAATTTCTGAGATGCAAAAATTCAATCTCTTATCATAACTTAGAAACACTCAAAATATTGAATGTAAACTTTTTGAAGCATATTTGAATTACTATATTACTTTTATTCAAGAATTCCTTAATATTATTTTAACTGATTTAAAAATGTTTATTTTCTGTCCCAAATTAAGAAACTAATGGTAAAATATGTGAAAGGTAAAAAATTATAAATATTTTTATTCACAGAAGAAACCGTTCAAACTAAAATTTTTGGAAATAATTTGTAAATATTATTACAGCTTTGTCCAAATTGCTGAACTCACTTGTCGAAAATAAGTCAGATATTCCAAATTGTACAGATGAAGAATTTGGATTTCTTAGTGAGCTTTTACAATCAAAGGAACTGAATGCTTTAGTGAAAGTTCACAACAAGGTACTACAAAATATAAAAGATGATAAATTTTTCCCCATGCTCTCAAATGCGATGGACATCGACGTCGATGTCTTGGAGATGCTTTCTACAAAAACACATATCTCTGAAGACTGCAAAGAGCTGTTTCACCTTCTGCAAAAACCACACATACAGGTATAAAGTAATGTATGGTTTCATAAAAATTTTGCAAATTTTCTCAGAAATTTTATAGAATATTTTATTTAAAGCAGCCATTAAAGTAATTAAAATATGACAGGGACTACTTTGCGCACACGATGCTGTTGCACAAAAAGATTACTATCCTAGGCTACCAGAAATACCCTTGGAAGTTGACGAGGATGAGGAAACGGTCAAGATTGTGCAGCTAGTCAAGTCGAATGAACCCCTGGTACGTGAATTTCTTCAATCGATGCTTAGGAGAGTGTTTTGTGCTGTTTCTTTCGACAGGCGAGCTTATATGTTATCTGAGATTAACGAACGATTAGACTGTATGGAGTGGTACTTGCGGTATAGAAATTTTTTTTATTTTATTGTCTCTATAATTTAAATATGCATGCAATATCAAGTCATCCTTAGTTCCATTTGGTGATGTAGACACGTCGAGTGTAATCCATCCACTAAAAGATTTTCCCATCCACTCCAGAGCTTGAATGGAGTAAAAAAAGTTTTAAAAATCAATAAAAATTAGTTATACATTTGAAGTCATGAAATACTTCTACTTTATAAAAACGTTTTTGATTGATTTTAACTAAAATATTTATAAATGTTTGCTCCTAAAATTCTTGAAAAACGTTTTCCTTTTGAATGAAAGAAAAAATAAATATGCTTCGAGATATGTTCTTGATTGTATTTTTGCTTCGTAACACGTTCAAAGTAATCACATATTTTTTCATCGTTCAAATTGCTCCGAAGAGTGGTGATGGCGTTGAACCGATTCTGGTAAGTTTTCTACAAACCCTTAGGTTGTACAAAGTTTTTCCGCACTAAAAGCTAACTTCCTTATTCAGCGATCAAATGCGATCAATGTTGTCGATTGAGCTCTCCTTTTTAAATTGTAATTATCCAGTATCTCTGCACTGCGATCTAGTTATAGTAGCGTAATTATGTGCTATATAAATTGTAAATATTATGTTGTTTTGTTTGGTATCTTTTATTTATACACTGTACATGCTACGCAGTACAAAAACACATAATTTCAATTGTACATAGTACTTAATTGTTATTTTATTCAAATTTTATTTATTGTTTCATATATTATTTATTTAGTCGTTAATTTAATTGCTGTCACGATTGCATGATTTCTTGTGTTGTGTTTCCTATTTCAAATTTGTAAATAAACACATTTTATAGACTATTCCATTTTGTTATTGTCCCGCATGACGTGTAGTAATATTTATCGGGAGCTGAAAAAAATAATCTGAAAATCTGGGGTTTTTCCATGAAAAGTATTTAATTATAAAAGGTATAGTGAACAAGGTGTCCACTGGAACAGGAAATGACAGGGAATTATCTTGTCCGTGATTTTGGAAATAACTCTCAATAACCGAGAACGGATCAAATATTTTTTGATGTTTTGTGTAGCCACCCAAAGTAGTCAAGGACAAACTAGATAATGTCTAGAATTATTTTATTTTATTAGTTATTGTCATTCGATAAAAGTTAATTCGCATGATATTAAGGAAAAATGAATGTAAAAATATATTTATACCCAAATTAGTCTAAATTTTAAGTTAAAACTTTTGCATTATATTCAATATTGTTGTTAATTTGAAAGGAAAAAGAGCGTTCAATGAATATAAGCTGCAATGTTTTAATATTTAATATGCCTTGACACGTTGAAAATAGGGTGCAACTATAAAGACTGACGAGGTCACTGGGAAAATTGTAATAGCGCGAATAATGCACGGAGGTGCAGCTGATAGATCTGGTTTAATTCACGTCGGAGATGAAGTCTGTGAAGTCAATGGAATTAGCGTCGAAGGCAAAACACCAAATTGTGTTCTCAAAATTCTGGTACGTTGAAGCTGATCAATTACTTCTGAAGAAAATAGATTTACAGACAAAATTTCTAGAAATAATAACAAATAATAAAATAATTTTCTTGCAGCAAAACTCGGAAGGCACTATTACTTTCAAGATTGTTCCAGCAGACAGTAAAGGTGGAATAAGAGAAAGCAAGGTACTAAGTTAAGAATTATTCTTAAACATATGATCTGCAATATACCTAAATAATATTTGTAATTGTCTCTGGAATAGGTACGAGTAAGAGCGCATTTTTCCTACAAAGCATCCGATGACCCCCACACACCGTGCAAGGAAGCAGGTCTTGATTTCCAAAAAGGAGATGTTCTCCATATTGTGAGCCAGGATGATATCTACTGGTGTGTTGCTCATCATATTTGAATGCTCGTTTTCAAATTTTTATTAAATTTACACTTTTCTTTTGTTTGCATTTTTCTCTGCTTAATCATACTATAAATCTAGAGAGTTGAGATGTTATTTAATTTTATTCGTAGACTGAAACTTCAAGTTCCTAGATGTGTATTTTCCAGATTTTTTAAGTTTTGCAAATACAAGTTCTTAAATTAATATAACTTAATAGTCATTTGATATTTCAATTAATTGCAAAGAAATGTTGACAATTTCTGTAGAAGATCCATTAAACTTTTGTGTTATAAATCTATAATTTTTGTGGATCTTGTCATAGGATTTTCTAATCCTTTAGAAAATAATTCTAAGACTTGAATAAAACCTTGCTAAAACTTTGCGCTCTATATAATTTTGTGCAATTTTACAACGTGACTTCAGATATCTAAGTTACTAAGTTAAAATATTATGAAGTTTATCCCCATTTTTCATCTTGTTCACATATAATTTATGAAACTCGAAATAGGTGGCAGGCGAGAAGAGAAGGAGATCGCAACATGCGAGCAGGATTAATTCCAAGTAGAGCCCTCCAGGAACGCAGAATCATCGTTGAAAGACAGCAGAAAGAAAAGACTGACGAGGATACGATAAGTAAGCCCCTGGCTTTGACAATCATGACTTGTATGTGTGGATGATTTTTATTTTCCTATTATTATTAATATTTTCTACAAGAATATCGTTGATATTCGTAATAGGTTAAAATGTGCCTGTACAGGGTGGTTTTTCTTGAAGCATATTTCAAAATTCATTTATAAATAATTCTTCATGTATTTCAATGATTATGTAAATAGTTTTTGAACTTTTATTTTTAGTTTACCTAATCTAAGTTATAATTTCACGGAGAGAAGCAATCGAATCTATTTTTTTACAAATGGCCATTAAAAGTCGTTGCCAAAAGTTATCTACCTTGTGTCTCAACAGTTTTATGCATTTTCATAATTTATATTTTATGTTAATGTATTTCAAATCTTACTACCTATTGGCAACCATCAATAAAACAATCAAGAAAATGAAAAAAATTATTGTATTAACTGTTATTTGTCAAAAATTGTTTCTTTAATGAAAATTTCTTTAATGAGTAATCTTAGATGACCGCAAATTACTAAAAATGTTGGTGTCTAGAGTGACCACCCTGTTATATCAGCTTAACATTTATATAATAATTTGACTAATATCTGTAATAAGTTAATAAGCTCTTCATTGATGAAGGTGGAACTAGGCAATGCTTTTTAACGCCGATGACGGAGTTTGGGTAAAGCTTATTGCAATAACTGGAGTTAAATAGCTGGATTCCTGCTTAGCTAACGTGAAACCTATCCTAACCGTCGGTTAGGCTTGTGTTCTGTTCCAGTGCCTTTGCCCGCCTTGTGCCCCCGTCCCAGTAACTCTTTGCACGACTCACCTACAAAGTGCAACTTACAAGGAACTAAAACTAAAAAAATCATGTATGACGCTGCAGAAAACGACGACTTTGACCGCGAAGAGATACCGACCTATGAAGAAGTTGCGAAACTCTACCCAAGGCCTGGTTTCTATCGACCGGTGGTTCTCATTGGACCACCAGGTGTCGGCAGGAACGAGCTCAAGAGGAGGGTCATTGCAAGTGATCCTGAAAAGTACAAAACGCCCGTACCATGTAAGTTTCACAATTGATTTAAAGGAGAAAGATTTTTTTTCAATTTTAATTTTCTTGTTCTTTAAAAATATTCTCTATTTTCCAGATACTTCTAGACCACCGAGACCTGGAGAGATAAACGGGAAGGAGTATCACTTCACTACTAGGGAAAATATGGAAGAGGATATCGATGCTGGGAAATTTATTGAATATGGAGAATACAAAGGAAATTTGTATGGTACAAATGCTGAGAGTGTCAGTTCGTTAGTGAACGCTGGATATGTTTGCTTACTGAATCCTCACTACCAAGCGCTCAAAATGTTGAGGACGCCTCGATTAAAGCCTTATGTAATTTACATCAAGCCGCCCAGATTCGAAATTCTGAAAGAGACGAGAAATGAAGCGAGAGCAAGATCGACATTCGACGAAACCAACTCTCGGGGTTTCACGGTAAACTTATCAAGTTATTTTCTTTATTCCTTTTAATTATACATTTAAAAATTTAATTAAATTGGTTGAATCTGTTCATATTTGCAGGATGATGAGTTCAATGAGATTTTACACAGTGCAGCTAGAATAGAGTTTCTTTACTCGCATCTCTTCGACGCAGAGATTGTTAATGCCGACTTGTCCATGGCCTTTGAACAACTTCTGAACGAAATCCAAAGAGTTGAGACTGAACCTCTCTGGGTTCCAGCATCGTGGGTGCAGTAAAGTGAGAAACTTTTTCTACTAAGAGGGAGAGATTCAATTCGACTGCAAACACTTTTTACTTCAAGAATTCCATTGAAGCATAAGGATTTGAGATTTAAATACAGCATCAACCTTTTTCACAACCTTAGTATGCAGATCTTTACTTTCATATCCTTGTTCGTTTTTTAATACTTTTCCGATCTACTTTCTTCTTTAAAAATGACAATTGTTAATCTTTGTTTTAATAGAATAGAAGGATTAAACACGCTTGACGTTTTTACAAGCAAAGAAGTTTCTGCAGATTAAGTAGTAAATTCAAAATCGAGCTGGTGTGGTATTGTTTTTGAAAGTACTGCTTTTGAAATTTGAGAGAAAATTTGATAAATTGAAAAGTGAAGCTTTGAAAGTCATGTTCATAGCAAAGGAAATTAGAGAACCTTTTGCTCCTTTCCTGTGTTTAGAATGTGTAGAGTATCATCACTGCCAAATTTTATCGTTCGTTAAAGAGGTCCTGGCCGATTCGCGTTGTAAGTTTGCGATCGTCAATTGCTGTATTGTTATGGTACATATTACACTATGAAGAATTACATTTAATTCCAATTGTTGTTAATTGTTGCCAAATAAATTAACATAAACTATATTATATGATAATAGAGAGAACTATGTCCCACATTGTATTTTCCACTCTGCGAATATTGTAATACGCTGTTTTACATATTACAAATCGACATTGCAGTAAACTGTAGCTCATCCTTGATGTACACGCTGTATTTTATCGAAATATAGGATTACAGGCAAATGAATTGTGGTTTCAAGTACTTGACCTTTAGCATGAATTGAGTTTCATAAAAAAAATAGGTTTACCGAAGGCAAAGAACAATTTTGTTCAAATAATAATTTTCAGCAGTAGATTAGCTTTTGTTATCGCAATTTTTCATCGTTGTATAAAACAGTTGTAAATCAATAACGCAACATTTATTTTCATAGATCCAAGTAACAGGAGATGGACAAGCTGAATTCAAGCTTATAAACGATTGCAAAAGTACGAGCAAGTGATTTCCTCCAGTGCCAACGGTCGGTGTAAATTAGTATCAATTGCCCAACAGAAATAGAATGTTTAAATTGAGAACCAAATAAAGAGAGAAGAATCTGACGAAGGCTACTAATACGTTCCTAACTTGGCAATTAAACTATACATGTAATTAGAAAGATCAGAATTTTTCTCCTAATCTAGTTCACAGTCAAAAAAAATACTATGACTTGAAATATTTTATTACAAGAATCAAAATGCGTTCAACGTGGAATTTTTACTCAAGAAAATTTTCAAAGTTATGAAAGTTATAAAAACGTCAGAGGTAACTAGAGATAGTTGGAGATTTTAAATTTGAATTTGATTGATTATTTAATCAATCTTCAAAATGAGTATTCAGACATTTTCAGTCGGAAAGAACGTGATTTTGATTTAAAATTTAAATGAGACTTTGTTTGCATACTAATTTTTAGGTCACGTGTCTACAAGACCCACCTCAATCTCAAAGGGGTAATTAAAAATGGATTAGATTATACTCATCTTCATCGTGTTGTAAAATAATTGTGTCAAGAGTAAATTTTAGTTTGATAAAAAACAAACTATTTAATATTTTAGTGTCATTTATAATTCGAGCCTTTAAATATTTAAAGATAAGAACATTAATATTTTCGACTCGAGGTTCCAAACGACGCTAGGCGTCCCGACGCGGACGTTCGTTTTTCTAGTCGATTGCGCGACGTTCAGATAGCCACGTCTTGTTTTCTTAACCGTGCTCGTATTATTGTCCAAAGAATGACGTTTGTATTTCCAAAATATAAATTTTATATTTCTCAAATTCTCATAGTGCATTCAATGTATTTAATATATCAATCTATTTAAAATCAAAAAGTTTTACATTCCAGAAAGTTTTAGAATTTAAATGATTTTTGTTTACAATAAAATGATTATTTTATAAAAATGTCAAAGATTTTATTTAGTTTTATATGAAATTGCATTTAGTATAGTGAAATGAAAGAAATTAGAGAAAATTGAAGTGCGAAGTGCTATCGATCTAATGAAGATAAGAAGGATCGACAGAAATGATGGCTAAATATAAAATCACTGAGGACAGTAACGTGCTGAGTTTCGAAGAGTATTTTTGGATTATTTTCTAGGAACGAAATCGCGCTAAAGTGAGTGTTTATTTTTTTAGACTGTTTTCCATTTGATTTTAATTCAACAAATTTAATATTCAATATTTTTCGAAGGTTATCGAAAAAATTTGCCGAAGAATTAAAAATACGACAGGAATTAGTGTTTTCAACTTCTTTGCTTTTAAAATGCTTGTAAATAATCAAAATATGTTCATAAACAATCTATATTCCTAAATTCATATATTCATACAAAATAACACACATCACCTTAAAATTGTATAACTCTTACTATTTCATGGTTTTATAAGAATAAATATTTATCTTTAAAAAGTAATTAACTACAAGAAATAATAGCGAAAATTTTTTTAAAACTTATAATCTTTAAAAAGTTAGCAATATACTTATAACAATATAAAAATATCTATGAAAGACTTTATATGCTGTAAGAAATGCCATAATGTATAAATTATAAAGAGTCACATTCTAATTTTGTTACAGATTTGATTGGGAATCACAATATAATTTACGTGAATCTATTAACAAGGAAATGAAACTAAAACTCGATTTGTAAACAAAAATTAAACCTTCATAGAAGCCTGGTATAAAAAGTGAAATAAATAATTGTAATAAATAGAAATTTAGTTATATTTTAGTGGAATAAATATTATATAAATAACTTCTGCTTCATCGGATTTTTCTGATCGTCAGTTTCAATTCCGCTAATAATTTTCAACTGTCTTCACCCACTTTTGTCGACGGCTGATTATTTCTGAAAACTTTGAAAGTTTTAGTCAGATGTTTTATCGATAATGAGAAACTTTGTAATCATCTCACGTCGAAGAAGTCAGTGTGTGTTCCACACCTGAAATAACGGAATTACGTAACTAATTTCTTTTCGGGCATTACTTTACTTAAAATCAATCAAAGGATTTAGAAAGAGTTTTTTTCACAAATATATTTCAGTAAAAGCGATTCATTTAAAGTAGTTGTGGTGCCAAAAAACAGGTCTCTGGATAAAAAAGTTTTCCTATGATTTTGAGACTTGAAATAATATTATCGGTCGTTTCTTATGAAAGAAAAAAGATGTTTTATGAGAAAAATTTTAAATTCATGAAAAATATTACTTTTAATGTTTTTTGAAATAAAATTATTCCTTACCGCCTCTTACCAATTTTTTAAAATTGAATTTTCATAAAGTATGGCTTATTTTTTTGGGGAAAATATTCTCTATAATCCAATTTTAAAAATAAGTAAATAATCTTCAGATATTGTTATTTTTTTATAAAAAAAATGAAAATAATTAATACTGAAGACACAAACTAAAAAAATTAATAACGCCAAAGGTCTGCAGAAGTTTTCAGGAAATTTTATTATATGGAAAAATATTTCCGAAACATTAAAAAATTTTTAGTATTTATTTCAGTGAGATATTATAAAATTTTATTCAAATTTTTGAAATGTTCCGAGATAGTTGGAATTTGCATATTTAAAATGTGTAAGATAATTCAGAACGCAGAAAAAATTTTATGGAACGTTCTCGAAGCTAAATCTACAATATTTTTGAGTGTGAGTCAAATTTTTTTTCAGATTCCAGAATCATGACATGAGCTATACTCATATAAATTTAAACTTATCAAATTGTCTGGAGTAGTCTAAAAAGTTTTGGAATATTCTGGAAATTTGTAGGATATGCCGAATAATCTAAGTTACATTGGAAAATAATGCATTACTTTTTCCTCTTCTTCTGAATCCAGAAATTTGATGCAATTTTAATAACTTGCTAGTTTCATTGCTAAACATCCTTGAAATTTAAAAACCAAGAAGTGCTCTGAAATATAATTTTTAATTCTTTGAAGCTAGAAAGCTTTGTGATTTGAAATTCGTGAAACAGTAATAAAAAGTCATAAAATTTGGATCCATTACATTTTTAGTCTCCAAATTTATTTTTTCCGGATTTTGCAACTTCGGTTTTCCAAATTTAAAACTTTGAATTCCAGTTTTTCGGGAAATTCCTTACGAATGAAAATTCTTTTGAAAGCTTTTGCAATAAGCATTGGTCTTCATTTACTTAGAATATTGAGTTCTTTTCATACATATATGTGTATTATGTGAAAAAAAATTCAGGTATGATTGACACTATTAGCAGTTTTTGCATGATTTTTTATTTCAATTTAAAAATCAGATATTGCTGAAAATAAAATGATCATTAATACTCGCTTAACAAGTTTTTTTGAAAAAAGTTTTCTCAAATTAGAATGAATCAATTTTTGTCTTCTCACATGTTAAAAATATGAAGAAAATTATAAATACCAAAATCAAAAAACATTTTAAGGTTTTATTTCCACTACATTTTAAATAATGCAATATTTAAGAATTCCTTTGAAATAAAAAAGATCAATTAATTAAAGAATTAATTATAACATATATATTTCAAAACTTATGACTGAAATATACATATCAACAAAAAACGATTATTTGATTTATTCATTATATATATATATATATTCAATAATCAATTCAATGCAATTCAGTAATGTAATTACCATTTCAAAAATTATTATTCTTTTTCGAATAACGACTAACTTTACACAACATGGAAGAATCTAGAAAAAAATGTGGAACGTGTTGACAATTTGACAGATTTTGGGCATTGTTCGCCTGTTATAGCAAAAATGTAATAATATCGACATTTTTTTAGCACATGTTTTCGTCAATTTTTTGATTGCTGATTTGATAATAACCACATATAGTATTGCTTATTTGAATGTATGGAAAACGTAAAAAAACACTGTTAGAAATTTTCAGAAATTTACAAAATTTTTATGTTACAAAAGTAACGTAGACGATATTTATGTTTTGAGTGAAGGTGTGTCTTAAAATTGCGAAAAATGTACTGAATTTTCTGAAATTTTTCTTAATATTATGAAATTCACCTGTTTTGGAAAATTATGGTAGAAACTTCTAACAGAATCAATGCATATTTATAATTACTGAATTTTGCAAACTTTATCATTAAAAGTAATCTTAATTTTCCTGTTCAGGTATATCGGCATCTAGCGCCTGGCCAGGTTACGCGCCTGCGTCACTACAAAAGTGTTACAGTAACCCTCGTGACTTTCCTGACGAAGGTATAATTTAAACTTTGGCCTAGTAGACAATCATCCCCTTCGCGAACGATTTCACGACTCGAAACTCACACTCAAACCGATCATTAAATTAACCACGTGAACAGAAAAACTTATTCAACTCTCATTCAACACGTGCACTCTTCTTCAAAAGTACTTTTACCTACTATTTTAATGAATTAAACAAGTATATTATATATATTACATAATAATATACGCATTAAATGTTTATACATTAGGGGTAACACTTTTTCTTTTGAAAAAAAACTCTTGAGAAATTTTATTCAACATTTATAAATCTACATATAAAAATAAAATTAAAGCATTAAAAAAAGTTAGTTGTTTGTGATGAAAGTATGAATTCCGTAAAATATTTTGTGAAATCCTTAGTTAATTTATTTGAAATGCAATTATATAACTTTAGAGAGAACAAGAACTTTATGTAACACAGAGATTACATTGATCATTTTGGTCCATCTCACATTGTATATTTTTTCAAGAATATATTTTATTTTCGCAACGCAACTACTTTTATCGATTTGTGTTCTAATTTTCTGTTCAAACTTTATCTGTAAGTTTGAATGGGAAGTTAAAAGATATAAGTCAAGGCAAAAGTCTGTCAAAATATTTGCTAATTTTCTCTTCGATTATTTTCTTTGGTCAATTTCATTCTAAATTAAATTACGCTTTAATTTTCGCATATCCCAAATTCGAGTACTTCGCGCCCATCTCTTTAAAAGTTTCTTGCTAAAACTTTATACATGCAAATAATAAAATGATATTTATCAACTATATTGTGAAAAATGAAATGTTTGGTTTAAAATTTTGTTTTGAACTATTTTCAATTAATTTATATAGTAGATGGGTCATTCCATATCAGATTTAGAACAGAAATTTTACTTTTCTACCATTCTCTAGAGCAAAATAATCGCCACGTATTTTTTATTTTGAAAAAAAATGTTTCACAAGATAGGATTTTTTGGAATTTTGAATTTGGAAAAAACGGACAATTTTCAATCACAGATCATTCAAAAAGTATTCGACGTCGCAAAAAAATGCATGATATTAAAAGATTGTTAATTGTATGAACTTTTCATAAAAATATGAACAAAAAATTGTTCTTGTTATTTAAGCTGCAAATTTTGCAAATATTATAAACAAATACGATTTTTTAAGAGTCGGACTATATGGTTTTTCGATTGTTTGGACTAAAAATGTTTATAATTATGTGAGGAAGGTTGGGTGAAGTATTTGGTGTGGGCCAATACATAGTTTCCGAAATATTCAAATTTATACAGAGCGCTGACTATACTTTTGTAATTATTTATTATACCGAGATAGAAAGACCCAAAAAAGGAATATTTTGGAAACTATCTATCAGTCCACTCCAAAACTTTTACATAACCTTCCTCCCACAATAATAATAATTTTTAGTCCGAAAATTCAAAAAAACCATAAGGTCCGACTTTTAAACTATCGTATTTGTTTATAAAATTTGCAAAATTTGCAGCTTAAATAACAAGAACAATTTTTGTTCATATTTTTATGAAAAATTCATATGATTAACAACCTTTTATTATTAGAAACTTTTTTTCGACGTCGAATTTTTTGAATAATCAGTGATTGAAAATTGTTCGTTTTTTGCAAATTCAAAATTACAAAAAATCATATATTGCAAAAAAAATTAATTTTTTTCGAAATAAAAAAAATACGTGTCGATTATTTCACTCTAGAGAATGCTAGAAGACTTATATGGATTTGATGTGGAATGACCCATATATTTCATAAACCATACTTCAATAAAAAGAAGTTTTTTTTAGATCAAATACTATTTTTTCATTCTTGGTAGAAATGATTGGGGTGAAAACTAATCATTAGATGGTAAGATTTTTTTGTTCATTGCCCTTGAATGAAGCTAAGGAAATGCATATTATCAGAGTCAGAATCATTTGGCACGTTTCCTTTCCAAAGAACCGTGATCCAGACCGTGACCCTGTAGAGTGCACCACCAGAATTAGTTAAGCATGGTGAGAGCTTTATTGGAAACTTCATTTAATTTTATGCTCTCTTCACACGAACAGTTTACTTTTCGTCGATTTTTTCTTTCACATTTTTGTAATTAAGTGAGAACTGAATTCGCTTGGCGAAATTTAGGGTAAAATCGATTCTACAGAAATATAACTATTGCAAAATTAATTCTATGGAAGAAAACTCTACATAAGCTAAATCAGCAATTTATATTTAAAAAACATTCTAAAAAATTTAAATAAAATGTTCAAAAACATCTAGTAATTTAATATTTTTCTTAATTTACTAAAATTGAGAAAATTAAATAATTTTTACGTTATTTTATGACTTTTCTCAAGCTTTTGTATTTTTCGTAAAATTTTGAAATATTTCCTAAAGCTTGAAATTTCTGTATACTTTCCTCAAAAAATATTATGAAAAATTAAAAATATTTGTAGAAATACTTTGCAAAATATTTAGGGAATTTTCCCTACAAAATTTTAAGAAAAATACAAAAAAGTTTGGAAATTAACCTTTTAACAATTTATTTCAGGAAAAGTTTCCCAAAAAGAAATTGAGAAAGAATTTTAGGTTTTGAGTTCTCTTGTATATATTTGTTTATTAGAGTTACTCGAACTTAAATGATAATCTATACTTAATGTCATAAATAGGTAAACTTTGTTAGCCCGAGGTAATCTCTGAAACTACTAGTCCGATTTCAAAAATTCTTTTTTTTCAAGAAACCTTGTTGTTGCATTAAAGATTTACGCCTGGACAACACCGAATCCCAAAAAGTAGTAAATTATAAAATTGGCATGGTTACATTATTTTCCAATATGAAATTTAATATTGCGTAGATTCGAGATGATTTCTACAAAAGAAACCAAATTTTTACATTTCATAGAGTTTACGGTATAGATTTATTAATTTAGTAATATATTCTAAATATTTTACTTCAATTGCATGTCGATTTTTTCGATTATAAGTGATTCAATCAGCTTGTATAAAGTTTTCTTCTATAGAATCTAATTTCTCAAAGCTAATATAGATTTACTGTATAGAGTTTATTTCTGTAGAATCGAAATATTTTTGATGGTATACGAATTTTAATCGTTTACTTCTAATTGATATTACATTTTCTGACGATGAGATTTCATAAAATATATTGATTTTTCTTTTTCTTGAATAAAATTATCAAATAGAAAAAATAAATAAATAAACTCGAAAATAAATTATATTCAATATGAATTCACACATGGGTTAATTTATTGTTAATTGAAGGTAATGAATCAACCGAACCACCTTTTAGTTTTATATTCTGGAAATTTTTTTGCAAAATGTTTAACGAAACGAATAAGACAGACGTTTTTCATTATATTCTATCATATTTTCCAGATTCAATAAAAATAAATATTTTTTGTACAAAAAAGTTATTTTACTGAAATTTATTCTGCTGTATACCTGGTCACGTGGTTTGCTTGATTCATGACCTTAATCAACTGTCAATTAATTAGAACCAATTATACATAGGAAGTTAATTTTAGAAGATTTTTTCAAAGGCTTATTATTATTTTTTTCAGTGGCTTTTAAAGTGAAATTCTTGTATGAAATATGGTTTTGACAGGAACAGCTGTCCAATCAGAATACCCATCACTGTCATACAAGATCAAGATAAAGCAGGTTAGTATGTTTATGATCATGTGCATAAAGTACATACATATAAGAAAAAATTGATTTTCAATGTCGAGAAGTATATCCACCCATTCAAGATGACTCATATTTGAGTTAATAAGTAGAATGTCAAAACTCTATTAATCGCGAAAAGTTAAAATAATAAATAAATAAATTTAATTAATTTTTTCGCTATTAAATAAAAGCGAAAAGTCATTAATGATTATTAAAACTTTTGTCCTTGATAGCGGTTAAGAATTTTAATAGCTTAACTAGTTGACGTCTTATGCATATTAAAGCTACGAGCATAGTATTTCCATTACAAATTGTTCTCCTTGTTGTCATTTGCAATTTATAATTCTGCGATACGCGAAGTCATTAATTACGTAAGACGCAAAAGGGGTTGTTCTAAAAAATATTACAAAGATTCATATTATGGAAGAAGAATTTGGAGACTTTTTTATATAAAATCTTGTACTTTTGGAGGATTTAAAAAAATATATAATCTTGCATTTCTTTAAGGAGATTTTGTCGAATTTTCAACCCGATAACAGCCATATTGGATACGTAATGGCGGATTTGTCAATTTTCGTTTTTTGCCATTTTTAGGTAAACAGTTTATTTTAAAAATCTGAAAAATTGCATTGTACTAATTTCTATCATGAGACACTTGTCTCGTTTAAATGTCAATTTTTTACCATAAATGCAACATCTCAAGATACATATTGTAGAATTTTTCAGATTTTTGAAGAATGTGGACAATACTTTTAAAGAACTGAATTTTGGAAACTTTCCATTTTTCATGGTAAAACAATAGCAATCAACGTGAGTCATTTATTTAAAAATTTTTCAGCCGTTAAGAATACAATGTATGAGTGCATAAATGTATTATTTCATTCGATTGATGGAGATGTTTAAAAATTGAAATTCCATGAATATTGCCGAATAATCATATATAAACATCATTTTACATTCCAATGTTCTTCATGTTTTAATAACTCGCACTTTGAGTTGAGTTTTTCAAGTTGGAACGCTCACTGTTAAAAATGTTCGGGAATTTACAAAATTTTTATGTTACACAAGTAACGTAAAATTTGACGATATTTATGATTTTTTTGAGTAAAGGTATCTTAAAATTGCGAAAAATGTACTGAATTTTCTGAAATTTTTCTTAATATTATGAAACTCAACTGAATTTTCATAAAATGTATGTTAAAACTACCAAACTGTAACAGAATTTTTATAAAATTTATCATAAAATGATGAAACTGTAACAAAATTTTCAATTACATGTAACTGCATAAAACTTCAGTTACCCAAAACATAAAATTATTCTTGTTACAAGTTTCAGAATTTCCAGATATTTACAA
Source organism: Diplolepis rosae (assembly GCA_030998225.1). Classification (NCBI taxonomy): domain Eukaryota; kingdom Metazoa; phylum Arthropoda; class Insecta; order Hymenoptera; family Diplolepididae; genus Diplolepis; species Diplolepis rosae. Next base: position 11,466,164 of record JAPYXD010000701.1, read on the forward strand.
GTGTCAGAATATTCAACACTTTGTAACTGAAAATTAAGAAATTGTTTCTTAAATTTAGTAAAAAGTAACTGAATTTTTGGAAATTCTATCATAATTTTACGAAACTGTAACTGAATAAAACTCCAGTCACGTGTTTCAGAAAATTCTAACAGTGTTTAAAAGTGGTAAAAAATCATTTAAAAAAGTATCAACGTTTTATACATGAAAAAGGAATAAAAAAGTTTGCCTTATAAAACTTTGTATTATATTTGCGACTTCCTTCAGAAGTCCTATATACAGTTTTTATGTAAAATGATCCAGAGTTTTCATTCAAATGATAAGTCTGAAAAAAATCAAATGGTACGAAGTGAGTCGAGCGATCAATTTATACGTGTGATAAAAAATTCAAAAGTTAGAAAAATGTATAAATAATGAAAGACTAATGAAAAATCCCCACAGTTAAGGAGTCATTAAAAAGTGATTGTATTTGAAGAGTGAAAAATATGAAGTAAGTGTTAAGTACTTTTTAATGATATCCAAAGTGGGTATTTACAGGAAAAATTCAAATTAAAATATCGACTTTCAAAGTTTTTTTCAAGCAGAAAAATGATACTTCATAGTAAAGCCTGCATAAGCAATTTGCAAAAGCAAGCAGATAACAGGTTAATTTTAAGAATTTTTGCAATTTAAAAGTGCGAGTTATTGAAAAATGCAAAAAAGTGGAATATAAGATGCTGTTAATATATGATTATTCGGCTTTATTTATGAAATATTTAATATTTTTGCCCTTTCCTTATATAGAAAAAGTTCACAAAATTTTGGAAAACTTTTTATTTTCATATCCGTGTACTCAAAGGTGTTTTCTTTGTTATTGAGTTTTTTTGGTTTAATACCAGCATTAATGCTAGTCTCATTTTCAGTAGTTTGTTTTAGAGAATTTTAAATTTGATTTAAACAATTTTCCCGAAATAAAATTCTTTAAGTTTCGTTCTTCATGAACAAAAATTAAAACGGACAGTTTTTTGCAGTTAGTTTTAACTGTCTTCTTTAAAATGAAAATTTGAATAAATTCATCAATGTTAAAGACACACTCGGAGAAAAATTGTGTTCAAATTTTGAAAAATCGTTTGTTTACTCTCCTTTTTCCAATGCAAGTTTGAAATTTATTTATATTGCCAGACAAATATCAAAAATCACTTTTTTAAATAGGTACCCTAAATATTCCTTTGATTCAATAAAAGAACGTGAACTAAGAAATTTGCTTTAGTCGAGAAATGTTTTACTCAATAGCAATGCACATATTTGATTTATTAAAAAAAAAATTTAGTGCATATAATAAAAAATTTATATTTTTTGTCTTTAGTGACGCTAAAGGCTTCTATCCTTAAGACAGAAAAGGTACTTCTCACTTTCAACTCTTGCGTGCCAAACTATACACTATGTCAATTTTATCAACCCTCTTATCAGCCTCTTATCGTGCCGCACTTTCAGCTTTCTTTCTTCATAAACCGATTTCTGAGCATTCTTCGTGAACGCCGCTTTGAAAATCAATTTATTTGTCAAGCAAAAGCCCCGAGATCGTATCGAAAACTTGTACATTATTTTATAGTACTGCAAAAATTGTAATAGAATAATAATACATCAATATTACATTATTTTAAGCTTTTATTAATGAAAAAAATGTTGATTGATGCAAAGAAATTTTTTTCTTGAATCTAAAATTGAACAAATTTCAAATTTGTTCAATTTTAGAAATTATGGTTGATCAAACCAAATTTTTCGTTTACAATTTTTTTAATGGATAAGATAAATGTCAAAAAAATGCAGAGGTAATTGGCGGGCTTGTTTTTTTGTTGCTTGTTCATAAAAAGTATGATGAGCAACAAACCTTGAAAATAAATTTTAACGAAAAAGAGATATGCTGTATTGTGCTTTCGAAATTTTTAAAATTATTGTTTCTATGGTAAATTAATGAATTTGATTTTTAAAAAAAGAATTAAGATTTTAGTATCAATTTTTAAGATTCTTTTTGAAAAATATAAGATTAAAAAATATTTTTGAATGTGATCAAGATTTTACTACTAATGAAACAAATTTAAAAAATGATTCCTGAATTCTTTTTTTTTAAAGAGAATTATAAAATGAAAATTTACACCTTAATAGTGACAGGTGCAATACGAAAACGATGTTTCCGCACTATTCTGACATTCGTGAAACTAATTGCCAGGCAGCACAAGGTAAATTAAAATATGTAATCTTTCTGATTATAGTTTAAAAGTTGCGCAATTGATACAATCGTATCGCAGGAAATAATGAAAATGAATAAAAATAAACATAGTGAAAATGTTTCTTTATTATGCAGTGGATTACATTATTTGTTAATCTAACAAAAGAAATTGTATTATTTAACCAAATATGCATTTTTACATTCTGAAAAATATTTGGTTAATTCAATCAAAATTTAGATGACTCGACCAAAGAATTTATTTATTATACGGTCGACCAAATATTTAGTAGAATCAACCATAGATTTAGTTTCATGCAACTAAAAATGTATTGCACGGATACTATTTGGTAAAATCAAACAAATATTTCAGTTAATTTAACCAAGTTTGGTTTGAATCAACCAAAGATCTTGGTCAATTCAACAAAATGGTTTTAGTTAGATGAAGTAAATTTTTTTTCAAAATACGTATTTTAAATTTTAACCTGAAAGTTTTTGAAATTTTATGCAGTCCAAATTTCAAAAAATTAGGATAAAATTTATGAAAATTTAGTTAATTTTCAGTGAGCTTAAGAGGCATTTTTTTATTTTGTGTTAAAAATTACTGAGTACTTGGATATATTGTAATATTACATTACCTTGGAAAGTAAAAATTTCGGAAGTTTTAAAACATTTCTGGATAGTATGATTTTTCTAGTTACGATTTATTTCTATATAAAATGAGAATTTCAGTTAATAACCCTTATTTTGTTTGATTCATGGAAATTTTTTCTGTCTATAAAGAAAACCTGATTCAGTTAACAAATTATTTAGTTACAATAGATCAAATACTTTTCTGAGTACGCATATCCAACACTCAGAAAGAAGTTTTGTTGTTTTAACAAAAATTTGGTTGCATTAACCAAATATATGCATTGATTCACAGCAAACCAAAGTTCCAGTTTATTAAATTAAATCTGTATTTTTAAAATCAAATATCTTCACAGATCGAACAATTTAGTATATTTAAATGAAAATTTCGTTGAAGTGGTCAACTATTCGTTGAAGCAACCAAAATTTATTTGATCCAGATTCAGATTTAGAGACTGTATGAAAAATAATATGAATTCATCTATATCCAGAATGTTCAATTTTAAGCAAACAATGATTGAAAAAGTAATCTGAACTTTTAAGTGTTGAAATTGAGCTTGATAGTCATAACAGCTTGATTATTGAGAAAATATTGTACGAGGATATGCGAGGAATGCTTTGAAGATCGATCAAGTTGTAAATCTGAAAAACGGTGATTTCGTTTTCTAAACGAGTTCTCATACCCAGGTCAATCAATGTCAGAAAACATGCACACGTGATTGCTAATTAACAAGAGCTTCCGAGTGGAGTTGCTCCAAAGTCGTCTGCAGGTGCAATCGAATTACAACTGAATTAAAAGCTTTAAACGACTTTCCTTATAATTCTAATAAACTCAGGATCGATTTTCATGTCTAGAAACATTAACTCCCTTCATGTTTTCTGGATATCTCTGACTCGTATGATTTCATGCTCTCACGCCTCAATGTCAGTCAATTAATTCGAGAAATTCGAATTTCTACATGGCCGACCCAATATCGTCAAATTATTTTACACTTTTTGACTTCGAAATCGAAAACCCTTTCTTAGACATTGGATGGTATTTACATTTTTTACTAATCCCACTTCCCCATATTGGATCCGCCATCTTGAATTAAAATTTGAGTATCAGATTCATATCCAGCGATCCAAAAAACTCCTAAACACAAGATTTTGTATAATTTACTTTTTCAGCAACTCCCTGTCTTAAAAAATTAAGAACAAATACGACATAAATTTTTCTACTGGCGGGGCAACAATACACTATTTCATAGCGTCCCCTTTGAAAATCCGATTTTCGGCACCTGTAGAGCGGGTTGAAACAGCGACTTTCAACCGTAGGGTTGAAAATCGTAGTTTCAACCCGCTCCACAGTTACAGCCAATCAGATTCTCAAAAGAGTTGCTATGAAAAATAGTATACATTACTCGAAACAAAACACAGCGAAAGCATTTCATGTGATTGCAGCCCTCGTTTCACTCGGGCAGCAAACTTCACACTCATGCAATCGCTCTGTTTCGCCCCTTGTAATGTAATATACTATTGTTTGTCCCGCGGGGGACAATAAAATTCACTTTATTACCCGATAGTGGAAAAATCCATTTTTTCTACTAGTGGGTTATAAAGTGGATTTTATTGCCCCGTGCGAGGCAAGCAAATTCATTTTCTAACCCCCTAGTAAAAAAAAAATTGTATGCGACACGGGAAAAACATTGATTTTACTTGTGTCGTTGTTACCCTCGCTTTACTCGGGCATCAAACTTCACACTCGCAAAATAAATTTTTTTTCCCTAGTTGCACAATATACGATTCTGATTCCCAAATGGAAAGATTATCGTGTGCAACACGGGAAAAACATTTATTTTCCCTAGTTGCATAATCTACATGGAGAAACTCTTCATTGTAAAATTTAGTATTATTATATTTATTTTTAATAAAAGTCAATAGGAAACGAGGATATAGCGTCACTTTTTTAGAAATTACTATTTTGAATATTGAACTATGGAGTTACTAATAATATTGGAGAAAATGGTGATATAATTATACTTATGCCTGAAAACAAAAGCAAGTTTTATTTCTTGAAAAAGTAAAATCGTAATCGACACATCGAACGAATTATATTGAAGCATACCCAATACCAGGGTGTTAGTTGAAGTTTCCGGTTTTTTCAATAAAGAAAACACTTAATTCTCAAGGAAATCGCAAAAAAATTTTATTCAAAGTATTGATCATTGGATTCTACACATTTTGCCCATCTTTCAGGTAAATAATGGATACCATTCCAAAAAAACTTTTTCTCTTTCAAGGCAAACCATTCGACGAGCCATTTTTCGACTTCTGCAAAATTGGCTAAGCGCTGCTCTGCGAGTGAGTGTCCCATCGATGCGAAAAAGTGATAGTCGGACGGGGCGAGGTTTGGAGAGAACGGCGGGTGCGATAATATTTCCCAATTGAATGCTTTTAATGTGTTCTTCACCACTTTAGCGGTATGAGACGGTGCGTTGTCATGTTGTAGGATAACTTTGCCATGTCTTCGGGCCCATTTCGGCCGTTTTTCGATCAACGCATGATTCAAATTGATAATTTGTTGTCGATAGCGATCCGCATTCACCGTCTCACCAGGTTTTAATAACTCGAAGTACACCACACCACACTGGTCCCACCAAACACAGAGCATTGTCTTAAGGTCAAAGCGATTTGGCCTTGGAGTCAATGGGCCGACCTCACCAGGTGAAAGCCATGATTTTTTCCGCTTCGGGTTCTCGAAATAAATCCATTTTTCGTCCACCGTGAAATTAGATGCAGAAAAGATTTCCTTTCGAACCGTTGAAGCAGCATTTCACAAATGGTTTTTCGATTTTCCATTTGTCTATCGTTCAGTTGGTGTGGTACACATTTTCCATACTTTTGGATTTTTTCCATGGCTTTTAAACGTTGGCAAATTGCTCCTCGGGTCACCTTTAGTGTTTGTGCCAATTGTTGTTGCGATTGGGTCGGGTCTTCATCCAATAACGCCTGCAATTACTCGTCTTCGAACTTTTTCGCTGCACCAGGATGTTCATTGTCTGTTAAATCGAAATCTCCACTTTTAAATTGACGAAACCATGTCTCTCATGTTCTAATCACTGGAGCATGTTCACCATAAGTTTCTACCAGCAATCGATGAGCTTGAACTGCTTTTTTCTTTTGATGAAATAAGAAAAGCAACGAATGCCGCAAATTCGATTTACTTGGAACGAAACTCGACATATTCACTGAGGTAAACAACTATGATGCTATTATTTTAGCAGAATATAATTGTGTTTTTTTGAAGGTTATTGTCCATAGAAAAATATGACATAGATGCCAAATCATAGAAATGTATACATATCTCTAGCGACATCTATGAGTAAAACCGGCAAATTTCAACTAACACCCCTGGTAAATGTTTCATTCATTGCTAAAAAAGAATGTTAAGTTTACAAAAGACTATAGTAAAGTCACATCTTCTGTCTAACTGAATTACCATAGTCTTTTGGAGATAGTGGAACCATATTTATAATTTTTCCCATCGAAAATAGGAAATAATTGCACCTCTATGATATAAAATAACCAGTCATTCGTAAATTTTACCATAGTTCTTATTAGATTTCGTAAGCTACATAGAGAGAGTATTTATAAACATAGTTACATATTAACATACACATACACGTATATGCATATCAATATAAATAATAAACATACCAATGCACGCTCATATACTAATTCAATGCAACTTAGCCTAACTGCACAACGCACACATTCATAAACACATCGCAGTGATATGTCAATTACAATGTAGCAACTTCATTATATACTGAACTGTGGAAACTTTTACGATTTGTGAGGACAAGCTCGGTAGTCCCTCTGCTAGAAAAAATCGTAAGTTAGAAAGGTGCCATATTCAAATGTAAAAAAATACATTACTATATCGGGTACCGACAAATAATAATAACGAGCACATGGAGCGATTCTCGGGTAATATCAGAAACGTTCGGCGTATCTGACGTTACTCGGCAGTACATTTAATATTTACAACCGGAATTTTGGCAACGTACTATTCCAATATATGATGTATTCGATTGCAAAATATTCAAGTCTTTCTCTCTTCAATGTTCATTACTATTGAGAATGGTAGTTTCTCTAAACTATTTTGCAATTTATATTATTCAAAAGACCAATTGAGGAGTTATATTCAATAAGTCGACAGGCGCTCGAAAACCTGTAAAAGTATTGTCCGCCTCGTGATGTCATAGTCAAAAATTGAAAATAGAAATTCGAAAAAACCAAAAACATGGTTTTATAGCTCGTGAAAAATGAATGTTAGTTTCCTCTTACAGTTTTTTTATAACGCTGCAAATTTTCGAGTAAATTAATAAAAAGTGTGTTGGTTTTAAAGCATAGAAACCATGTTTTATTTCAATCCACTCGCCTCGAAAAATTCATTAATTAACGGATTGCGAAATTTTTTTTTGCGTTCTACTCGTGAATCTCTGTCAGAGGCGACAGTGCTTGCAAAAAATTGTTTTGTTCATTGTTAAATGGTTTTTTTTTAATCCGAAGAAAAAACTATGTTTTTCGAGCTTCGGACCGAAAAGTGAGCGAGGAAGTTTGAGCTACAGTAAACTTCCCGTGAACAAGTTGATCATTAGTATATGGAGCAACTTTTTGGAAAATATCAACTCAATTGAACAATTACTAATGATCAACTTGTTCACGGGAAGTTTACTGTAGCTCAAACTTCCTCGCTCACTTTTTCGGTCCGAAGCTCGAAAAACATAGTTTTTTCTTCGGATTAAAAAAAAACCATTTAACAATGAACAAAAAATTTTTTTGCAAGCACTGTCGCCTCCGCCAGAGATTCACGAGTAGAACGCAAAAAAAAATTTCGCAATCCGTTAATTAATGAATTTTTCGAGGCGAGTGGATTGAAATAAAACATGGTTTCTATGCTTTAAAACCAACACACTTTTTATTAATTTACTCGAAAATTTGCAGCGTTATAAAAAAACTGTAAGAGGAAACTAACATTCATTTTTCACGAGCTATAAAACCATGTTTTTGGTTTTTTCGAATTTCGATTTTCAATTTTTGACTATGACATCACGAGGCGGACAATACTTTTACAGGTTTTCGAGCGCCTGTCGCCTTATTGAATATAACTTCTCAATTCTTGCTTTGGTAGTTTTACATTGTATTCATATAGGTATCACTTAATTCTAGTTTTCAATTTGCCATCAAAGATATTAATCTTTGCAACTCTCAATGGTAATTTATAAAGTTCCGGCCACTTTGATGTTCTCGATCTTGTGTAGTAGTAGCGTATTGTAATAGACGCATGTGCAGTTCAAATGTACAAGGCTTTATCAGTACGGTGCCAACGCTGTACGAAGAAGAAGAAGAATAAGAAGAAGATTACGCTCCGCTGTATCGTAATAGGCGCATGCGTAGTTCAATTTTCACATTACATTCCTCTGTATAGTAATACACAACATTATGCTACTCTCAACTGTAGCGTAAATACGAGTTTACGCGCCGGAGGCACATTAATTTAATAATACTAGATTTTACAATGAAGAGTTTCTCCGTGTACTATTATTTTACTCGTCATACTCGTAAAATATACTTTTTTCTCCCTAGTTGCATAATATACTATTTCATAACACTTTTTCGCAAAAACGGAATTTGAATATTAAAAAAACCCTGTGCAAGTTTTGGATAGGATTTCATTCTGCACTATTCCAACCTAACCGCGCTTATCCGAGCCATTCCGAACCAATTCGATCGAGTCGGCAATCTCGGTCGAGGCAAACCGCTTGGAAATCAATCAGAACCAATCCGAATTCAGGCTGAAAGTTTTGGATTGACTGGGATGTTAAACTTTGTTCCGATTCAATTATATTGGAAGTCTTGGATCGACTGAGATTGAAATCTTAGTTCGGATTAATTCGAGTTAGAAGTCTCAAACTGCGTCGGATTGATTTTCAACCGATTCGCAATAGAACGAGATTGAAAACTCTTTTGGATTGGTGCGAAGTATGACGAAATAGTGCTGAATAAAATCCTATCTGAAATTTTGATCAGGAAAGCTTTCTGTCAACCCACAGATAAAGTACAAATTGAGAGCAAAACATTGCAAATGTACTGAGGAAAAAGGTTGGTTCTCCCATTCAATTCATTGGACTTTGAGGCTCCATCCAATTTATTGGCTGGCACAACCACAAGTTGGTTAGTATACCTTAAGTAGTAACACTAGCCAACTCGTGGTTGAGCCAACCAAAAATTAGTTGTGCCAACCAATAAATTGGATGGAGCCTCAGAATCCTACCAATTACGGATGCGACAACTAACATTTTTTTCAGTGTAAAAAACTGAACTCAGTGAACGAAAATTCAATTAGCCTCTTATAATTTCATAGAGCCTCATATATCTTAGCTACCTTTTGCAAAATCTTAAATTCTTACCTCTTTTAATTAATGAGGAAATATTGCCATGCATAAAAAATAGTACAAAGGAATGATATATGTACCATCTCTTCTACTTTCTTTGTTTCGCTTAGATGCATTCATCCCGTTTCCATGATTAGTAATTCTTTCACTTTTTGAGATGGATTAACTGCTGTGACAAAACACAAAATATTGGCAACTTGCCAGACGTTTAGTTGACAGGCAACCTGGTCCCTGCCTTCTTTTTACTTAAAGTTAAACCGAAATAGCACCTTACTTACAGAAATACGCGAACAGAGGCTTACAACGTTTATCGCTTATTTCATCTGCGGTGGATTTACGTATACGTCTGTCCAATGACGTTAGCGCGTTTGTAAAATTTATTTCAGAGCTTCTTGGAAAAGAATGATTTCAAAATTTAAAAGGGATGCTTTACAGATAAAATATTAATAAATTTGATTTCTAAGCATACGTAACGTTACCTGAAAATTGAGGTATACAAGGGTGTTTGATATTGACGTGATAAAATGAACAAGAATTTATTTTTTCGGAAAAAATCGGTTTTATTTCTGAATGTACTCTCCTTTTAGCTCGATGCAAAGAGTCCAACGATCTTTCAACTTTTCTATGCCTTCCAAATAATACGATTTGTCAAACCCTCCAAAATACACTTCCCCGTGCAGAAATTGCCTAATTTGGTACCGATTGTCGGTCCCGATCAGGACCATAGAGGGTTAGTTTTAAAATCAATCGCTTCGATGTTATTATGGCGTCTAGTTCCAAATTGGGGGTTTGGTAAAGTAAAGTGAAGTGAAGTACTATAAAATTTATACATATTTATAAACAAATGCCAAAATCTTAGAGTACTTTACATGTTCGAAAACACAGTTACATTGTTATCACTCCTTATTTATACAATGAAGTCCAAAAGTATTTAAAACAAAAATATGATTAAAGAAGTAAGAATACAATACACATGAAAATGAAACGGGGCCTTAAATGGTGCACGTTAGGGCCACAGTAGGGGCATAACTTTGTGGCTCTTATCAGGTTAGGCGTTTCATTTCTCATCGGGCGCTAGCGGGATCGCCTCACCAGGGCCTCTTTCCAGCCCATTAGGGCCAGAAGGGCGCCACACTAAAATTTCTCTAAGGGTCTGTTTTCCATTCAACTTCTTTGTTCGACTCAAAACGCCTACCACACAGCCATCTCTTGAGGTTTGGGAACAGATAATAGTCGCTGGGGACTAGGTGTAGAGAAAACGGTGGGTGCGGAAGCGATTTGAAACCCAATTCATACTATTTTGCATGTGCAATATTCGATGTGTGAGATGGTGCATTGTCATCATGTAAAAGGATTTTTTTCTTCTTCAAATGTGACCATTTCTTCCTGATCACGTCAACCAATCGATCCAATAATGCAGCATAATATGCTCCAGTAATCGTGCTTCTTCTCTCAAGGTAGTCGAAGATTATTCCATGTGTATCCCAAAAAACACTAGCCACAACTTTCCCAGCCGATTGTTGCGTTTTTGGACGCTTTGGTGCACTTTCACCAGGTTTAACCCACTGTTTTGAACTTTCACGCGATTCCGGAATACGAGGTCTGTTCAAAAAATAAGGTGAATTTCCAATTTTCGCGGGCTATGTACATTCGATTTTCGATTATTTTTTTCATATGTTGGCACACTTGTCCCGAATGTATGTTCACAGTTTCAGAAATATAGCATTTTTTGTTTGTTTGTGAGAGCCATAAAGGTTAGAAGTGTTTTGCGTGTGTTGGCGATTTTCTGCTGTCGAAAAAATTGATCAAAGAATATGCATCAAATTTTGTGTAAAAAATGGAATTAAGTGCTCAAAAACACTTGAAATGTTGAAAGTGGCATACGGTGAGTGTACTGTAAGTCGAAAAAGTGTTTACAAGTGGTACAAGCTCTTCACAGAAGGTCAAGAAGAGGTGAGTGACGACGCTCGCCCTGGACGGCCCAGCATGTCAACAACCAATGAAAACACTGAAGCAGTGAAGAAAATTGTTATGGAGAATCGTCGAATCACTATTAGAGGAGTTGCTGAGGATGTCGGTATATCGGTTGGCTCATGCCATGCAATTTTCTAGGATATTTTGGGTCTGAAGCGTGTGGCAGCGAAGTTCGTTCCAAAATGCTGAATTTTGACTTGCTCACTCGTCATTGCTTGTTCGTAATTTTTTAGCCAAAAACAACACCGTAATCATGCCTCAGCCACCGTATTCACCAGATTTAGCCCTCTGTGACTTTTTCCTGTTCCCAAGATTGAAGAGACCCATGAAAGGACGGCGTTTTGCCACGATTGAGGAGATAAAAACCGAATCGCTAAGAGAGCTTAAGGACATACTAAAAAGTGCATATCAGAAGTGCTTCGAGGATTGGAAAAAACGCTGGCACAAGTGTATTATATCTGAAGGGGGTGACTTTGAAGGGGGCAATATAGAAATTCATCAATAAATTAATATTTTTCGAAAAAATGAAAATTAACCTGATTTTTTGAACAGGCCTTGTATAGTGGTCACTGTAAAAAAAAAGTTTTAATTCAAGACTAAAAATCGGCTAACTTTAAGATGTAACAAAAACTAGACCATTAGAGAAGGACAGACTTATGCGCTTATACACAAGGTGGCTAAATTTAAGCCAAAATCTTCTGTTAGACGTAACAAATTTAAGACTTTTTTTTTTCTGTGGTGGATCCATATGTTTCATCCAACGTCACAAATCGACGCTAAAACTTTCGGATTATGGTTAAAATAGATCAAATTTTTCTCTGAAGTGGTCACACGAATGTGTTTTTGGTTAATTGTGAGCAATCGCGGCAACTATCTCGCACAGAGCTTTCTCATGCACGAATATGTATGCAAAATATTGACCTAACGCTCAGTTGAGATGGACACGATCTCAGCTATCTGACGTACTTTCACTTTCGGATTATTCAAAACAATATCATGGATTTTATTCATCATTTCTGGTGTAGTGTCCTCATTTGGACGACCTGGACTTGGTATGGTTTCTGTCCCTAGCAATTCGGTTGACAAAAATATAATGCCTATATTTTAAAATTCTTTAACAAGGTCCACCAATAAAGCAAGAACACCAAAATATTTCAGAAAAATTGAGTTTTCGACAAAACATTTTAACCTTTTGACTCCCGTTGACACAACTATGGGTCAGGGCCCATAATTCTTGAACCAGCCAACCGTTTCTATTTAAACAAATCTTGAAATATGTGTATTTTCAAGATCTATTGAGTGATTTGTGTTACAGTCCTTTATATGTTGCGATCACAAACCTTCTGCTACCGGAAATTCTGATCCATTCAGATCTGCTCTAAACTATTATTCTTTTTATTGATGATTATTTGAAAAAATGCAAGAAATTAACTTTTTTTTCGACATTTTTTCTACATTTTTTTAATACTATTTTTGTAATCCTCGCCAAGAAAAGGTATAAAGCTCATATTTAGATAAAAAAATTATTGGGCGAGTGTCAAAGGGTTAAACTTTTAAGGACCGCACTTATTTCCGAATAAAAAAATTCATTTTTCCAAATAGCACATGTTTTTCAACAAGCATAGTTTTTAACAATGTCATTTTTGAAAAATTTAGTTTCTCAATTTTGTCATCAAATCTTTACCTTTTGAGACCTGAGTCGGAAGAAACGGTTTTTACAAAAGTGTCTGTTTGTCTGTAGGTCGTATACTCGATAACTCTCAATAGAATTATCGGATTGAATTAAGCTTTGGCATACTTTATCGTAGGCGAAAAAGTAAGGACAAGTTCGTTAACTAGCCACATCCGACGAAAATTGTTAAAATAGGAACATTTTTTGTATTTTTGAAAAAAACTTTAGGGAAAAATTCCAATACTGGTTTCTGATGATGCTCATAAATCTCTACTAATTATCTCAATAACATTTTTCGATTAAACTAAAATTAGAAAAGTTACAGTATGTTAAAATTTGAAAAAAGTCAATATCTAAATTCCACTATTCAGTTAAATTATACTAAATACGAAAAAAATGTATGGTACAAAATTGTTTACCACATAAAGATCTGCAAGTTTGAATTGCAACTTTTTTAAATAAAATGTATATTTTTCTCTTTGATTTAAAAAAATACCATTGAAAATCCAAAATTCAATTTTTCAACAATAATATGAGAAATACGAAAAAAACGTAAGTTTGCATAATTGTTCGTTTCAATAACATCTACAAATATTGTCTGACATAGTTTCTGATAAAACGTATATTATTCATTTTTATTTTAAAAAATACGTTTAAAACTCAAAAATTCCATTATTTTAAAAAAATATTTTACTTACTATTTACTACTTAGTCTAGTCTACTTACTACAGCTTAAAAACATTCTGCGGATTTTTTTCCTTTTTTAAATATTTGGAAGAAAAAAATAAATTATTTGATCATGTAAATTATTGGAATATTACAGAAATGTATACAGAAAATCGAGCGTGAAGCGCAAGTATCATGATGAGAAAGTATTCCTTAAAGCTGATAGAGCCTTAAATAAATTGAATTTCCTTTTTCATTAGAAATAAAAAATAAATATAGTAACTTTGAAAAAATGCAATTCTTATCTGCAATATTATATAAAATTGACTTGAGCTTCAGTACCAAATTACAAGAAATAAACTTAAATTTATGCGAAAAATATAAGACCAAGCGCGAAGCGCGCTATGACAATGTGCCCGTGAAGCAGGCAGATTTTATTTCATAATAAGGACTCTTATGGCCATTGATCAACTGGAGTCAATATTAAAATTCCATTTTCCAGTTAATTTATACGAGATATAAAAAAAAGTAATCATACAAAATTAGTTTCTATATAAAGATCTACAAATTTGAATTGCAACATTTTTTCATAAGATGTATATTTTTCTTTTTAATTTAAAAAAATAAAATTGAAAATCCAAAATCAATTTTTTTTTAAAATAATTGTTCTTCCTTTTAGAGATATTTGGAAGAAAATAAAGTTATTAATAGTCTAGTAAATTATTAAAAAGTTATAGAAATGCATACAGAAAATCGAGCGCGAAGCGCGAATCTCATGATGAGAATTTGTTCCCTAAGGCCGATAGAACTTTAAGCAAATTGAATTTTCTGTTTCACTTAAACTCAAAAATAAATTTAGTATGAAAAAATGTATAATTCACATCATCTGCAATATTATAAAATTGGTTTGAGCTTCAGTATCAGATTAGAAATAAACAAAAATTCTATGAATTTTGGGTCAATATAATAACAGACATGTTATCAAACATGTCACTTTAAAATTTAAAAATGGCACATTGAGTATAAAGGTGGAATATCTCATAGTCCTGACCATTTTCAGAACTAATTATATTTAATAATACTTTTTAAATGTGATACTCAATATCGCGAATACTAAAATTGTATTTTTATTATTTTTTAAAGATAAATTTATTATTTTTCCAAAACACCTCAGAATAAATCTGAACGGAGAAATAAACAACTTAAAATTTTTTTTTATTAATTTCTGAACATACTCAAATAATATTGAGTAAAATTACATTTATAGATATTATAATAATTTATGTTTCTTTAATGCCTTGCTTGCGAATTCAATGTTAAATCGATTGTCCGTATATCTGATATACAAAATCTTCAAGGAGGAAGAGAACCCCTCAGGATTGCTCATAAAAAAAAAATTGTCAGTCAGCAAAGCCACATGTCCCAAGTCGGTTTTTAAAACACTTCACATCATTCTGTGAGATTTTCCGGTAACAAAGTCCTCAAGAAAAGTTTTCAAAAATTTAAACCTTATTCGCGTTTTGTCATTTATAACCAATTGGACATCCTTCTTTAATAATAAAATTTAAAAAAATTTCCGGTCGGTTCGTATGCAAAAATGTTTATGTTTTTTCATTTTAACCGGTTTTTTTATTCACAGTGAACTCTAAATATTTTTTCAATTCGTGATGCTACATACTGGACTCCTTCATTTTGAATTGCAAGCTATGAAATAAGTTTTTGATTTCTATGATAATCCTTATTTTAATTATCTCCTATATTCTAATCTTTTATAGAAATTTTGAATTAATCTTTGAATTTATGGCACTGAAGAGGGCCCCCATATGTGGCCGAAACGTTTGCCTTTCTTTCTTTTTTTGCGTATTTTTATATCTAATAGTGATAATTTTAATCGAAGGAAATAAAAAGAAACTGACCCTATGCCAAAATAATGAGAAATGAACAAAAATTATAAGAAATAAACTTAAATGTATGCGAAGAGCATAAGACCAAGCGCTAAGCGCGAGGTCCAAAAAAGACGGAGCGCGAAGCGCGCGATGAGAATATGCCCGCGAATCGGGCAGATTTTTAAAATTATAATTAAATTAAATTGCAAATGTTCAAGTACGTAAATGATTGATGTAGCCACAGCCGAGGAAATTTGGCAACTATAAAAGTTTTCATATGCCGGAAATAACTCGAATATGTACTGCGAATTTTGAACTCCTATGAATATATGCCAAACTAATTTATAATGCATTTTTGAAAACTGTAAAAATACAGTACTGCTTCAATTATAGAAATGATACAAGTGTTACTTATACATATTTAAAGGATTGTATTTTAAAATTCTAAATTTTTACTTAACAATTAAATTCACTATTTGTTTCATAATTAGTATGTTTTTAATAATAATTTCTGAGCAGCTTGAGGAGAATTGATGAAATTCTGGTTTTGGGGGCATACTAATTGCCATAATTTTCAATTACTCTTCACTTCTATGTGCAGCCTCTAATGGATCCTGGACCAGGATTAGTATCGATGTCCCGGAATCGGAGGGTAGAACTTCCCAGTCCCAGTGGACCCAATATTTCGAACGCGACTAACTGCATCAGCAGCACCAGTGGTACCACCTTTACTACAGGCTTGAACACTGCGACCTCCACTGTCCAACCAACCGCTCACCAAGTAAGTTGTGATTGTGCCTTTGTCCACAATTTCGTCCCATTTTCAAGTGATAATAGTGATATCATATAGGTAAACAATTTTTCAATTTTACTTCACTAATTCTGAAGTTTAAATAAAATATAGGAAAGTGCTAGTGACCTAAATTCTATTAAAAAGTCAGTTAATAACAATAAATTAGCCAATAAACATAATTGAAAATCGTGAATTATCCCTCAAATTTATGGGAAATTTTGTAAAAACTATTATCCTAATTTATTATTTGATGGGTTTTAATAATGTCTATAATCTTTAACTAGTAATATTTACTTTAAAAATTAGTAAGTTTATAAAAAAGCATTTAAAGACACTAAAACATTTTTAAAAAATTTTTTTTGTGTTCTTAGGTGCGTTATTCTAATAATATGTTCATTTTTTTCTTAAAGTGAAAGTGACGCATCTGGATAGAATTGCGTAAAAATGTCTTAGAAAATCATTAATTGTGTATTAAGACAGCTGTGGAAATGTTTGATATATAATTGCCTTTGATAAAATACATACAAGTATAATAAAACATACGTCAAATGAGTATTTTGAAAAAGTGATGTGTTTCTCAGAAGTTATTTATCGTGAGAGTAAATCTAATATTAAATGCTCTCAAATTATCCTGTTTTCAACCAAACTAACGTGACAGATATACAAACATCTGAAAAATTATTTTAAAATATAGGTATCTCTAGTGTGTATATATAACAAATTATCAAACAATAAAACTGAATAAAAAAAACTATAACAGAAAAGGAGTAAATGCATTATCAATCAAAACAATATATAGTTATAAATTATGATAAGATGCATGAAATTAATAATCTAATTAGGAATGATGAGAGAGAGTTAAAGTCATAGCAAAACAGACCACAGCATAAAATAGTAAACCAGGATTAACCAAAATGACATTATAAAGCAAAATAAATACTAAATATACAAACAATAAAATATACTTTCTAAACCAAAATCAGTGAACGGCCACTGATTCGCAGTGACTATTCACTGATGGCATCAGCTATAAGTCTTTCACTGAGAATCAGTGAAATAGATTAAGCTCACTTTTTGAATCAGTAAAATCTTTAGGTGGGAATAATAAAACCAGCAATATATTTTAACGATTGATGAACTCCTTTATTATATGTTAAACATTACTAATAATAATTACGTAATTATTATTGCGTATAATTACATTATGTAATGAAATTTTTGCATTCGCGAATTCAAAAGTTATGTTCACGTGAAGCGTTCATTGATTCCTTAGTGAAATCAAAACAAGGCACTGATTCATCAGTTGATATATTTTCACTGATTCAGGTTTAGAAAGTAGTTTCAAACTATATTTATTTTTTATAAAATTAGTAGTCAAGTAAGGAATAATAACAGCAATTCAATGTTATAAAAAATAATGCAACCACATTTTGCTTTTTCGGAAAAACGAAACTGCAATTGCCAATATAATCATTCCATAGAGAAAAAGATGTCAATTAATAGGTTCCAAGCAGTGGGAGGGGGAGGATGGTATACGACATAAGAGATACAAGATCGTATATATGCTGACGTATATACTTTAATATCACATGAAGTGAACTAGTAAACCGACATATAAATAGCAAATTCAACAAGAAATATACTAGAGTGAATATTAGTCTAGACTCTAAACCAGGAAGGGATCGTCACTCCACGGTTGACCACTTCTGGTCTCTGTCCTAAATCTTGTTAGCCAAAAAGTATTTTCTAAAATTCGTGGATTGAAAATATTACTTTGAAATTTTTAACGTCCAAATCACAATTTCTAACATTCATAGTGTGGCCAAGCGAATAAAGTGTTTTTGATGAAAATTTATAAATTCAAAATATACCATCAAATATGGTGAATAAAAGCCATTACCCATATAGAAAAAGTATTAAATGAAGTTATATACGATGTTGTTGTTAAGGGGTTAAACCACTGTCAAAATTTCTTTGAATTGAAGAAAGTTTTGTTGATTCAAAAAATTTTTCTTCAATGTAAACAAATCTATTTCTTTGGATCGAAGAATATTTTTTTGAATTGATAAAACTTTCTTCAATTCAAAGAAATATTTTTTTTTGACCTTATATCAAATAAATGTTTCTTTGATTCAAAGAAACAGTTTTCACAGTGTGAATTTTTTTGGCGCAATAAAGAGATCAATCGAAATTCTGTAAAATAGGATTTATAATACTAGTAATGAAGTACAGAAAATATTTTTTTCAAGTTCGTTCATGAAAAAATAGCGGCTGCGCAGCATTTCTCATTTCGCAGAATAAAACATTGAATTGTAGCACATAAACTTGAAATGTGAACGTAAAATATAAATGAATTGTTCATAACAATGCCAGTCTTCAAATATTAATTGTATGGAAAGAACATGCGTTCTAACAATGGGATTTCTAAATTTTCCAATCTTATCAAAATTTAGAATTTTAAATAAAATGAATTAACCTTATGTAACGCAGTATGATAATGTTAGTTTAGATATCTTATCGATGTTTCCTGTACAATTTTATGTAAATTTTCTCACGGTTTTTTACGTTTTGTCACATTACCAAAGTTTACTCCAAAATAGGACCTATTTGTGCAATATTTTTATATTCTCATCATATGACAAAGGTGTCTGAGCTGAAAAAGTAAGGACAAGTTCGTTAACCATTAAAATAGGAGCATTTTTTGTTTTTTTGAAAAAAACTTTATGGGAAAGTCAAGAATTCCGATACTAGTTTCTGATAGTGCTCATAAATTTCAGCTAATTATCATAATAACATTTTTTGATCAAACTAAAATTAGGAAAGTTACAGTATGTTAAAACTTGAAAAAAGTCAATATTTAAATTTCATTTTTCAGCTAAATTTTAAGAAATACGAAAAAAAAAGTTATACAAAATTGTTTACTACATAAATATCTGCAAGTTTGAATTGCAACTTTTTTTCATAAAATGTATATTTTTCTTTCTGATTTAAAAAAATACTATTGAAAATCCAAAATTCAATTTTTCAACAATAATATGTGAAATACGAAAAAACGTAACTTTGAAAAATTGTTCACTTCAATAAGATCTACAAATTTTGTCTGACATAGTTTCTGATAAAACGTATATTTTTAATTTTAATTTATAAAAATACGATTAAAATTCAAAAATTCCATTATTCAAACAAAATATGTGACGTACGAAAAAACAGGTTGAGATAGAAAATTATTTGCGTAAATGAGGTCTAAAGTTCTCAGTAGGACATTTTTGACTAAATGTTTATTTTATGTTTTTATTTTAAAAAAACACGATTGAAGATCAAAAATTCCATTTTTTAACCAAAATATGTGAGATACAAAATAAGAGTTAAAATAAAAAATCGTTTGATTAAAAACAGTCTACGAATTTTTTTCCTTTTTCAGATTTTTATGGAAGAAGATAAATTTTTTTTTAATCGTGTAAATTATTAGAAAGTTACAGAAATGTATACAGAAAATCGAGCGCGAAGCGCGAGTGTCGTGATAAGAATGTGTTCATTAAGGCTGATAGAGCCTTAAGGTATAGTTCATCCACGAAAATTAGACCTCAGGAAAAAATAGACAATTTTGCATTCAAGAATAGCAATATTATTATTGAACAACTAATTTGAAAGAGGAAATATTATTTTACATGAAAAAAATTTGTAACGCAGAAAAACAATGCATTTAACAAATTATATTTTTACCCGAACTTTTTTTCTTATCGCTTCATACCAAATTTTGAAAAATGGCGTGATTCTACAAAATCACGGATCATTTTTTCAGGAAAAAGAATTTTCACAACTTTACCGTTCCCAATTTCTGTAAATAAATTCTTTAATGGCTGAAACCATTAAAAACAATTTTCCAAAACAAAATTCTTATAAACAAATTTTTTTAAGAAACACATTATTCATAATATCTGAATAATAATACAAATTCTATTATTTGATGCATGATATAAATTAGTAAATCATTTCTAGTTACATTGAAGTTATTATATCTCGGATGAAGGTATTAAAAAAAGCCTTCCTAAAAGTATATTCTCTTTGACTTATGTTATTCTTCGTATATGATTGAGATGCAATAAATTGAATCTAGCTCCAGATTTTTATTTTTTTCAAATTAGGAAAAGTTTTTAGAGCTTTATAAGGGCCCATTTTTTAATGGACTATCCGTTTTTTATGAATTGGATATTTAGTGGAACATAATACAAAACTTTCACACTATTAACTTGACAGATTCTCACAAAATGCTTGCAAATTTGTGCACTTATACGCAGATGTGAATGAAAATCGAGTTACTAGTAATTGAAAATCAGTTACAGAAGCACATAAATTTAAATTTCTTCATAAAAATATTTTCCCACCTTTTAACAAAATTTAAATAACATTATATCTTGAATTTGTTTCATAAAAGATATTATACGTTGATTGAATATCATATTATGAAATTTATCGTGACTTCTACACGGAGAAAAATGGATATTCAACTATGTGACAAGCATCTTATATATTCAGTTTTAATATCTAGATATTGAACTGTAATATCAGAATATTCAGCTTCACTATCTAAGATATTGAAATAGGTTAATATGAATATCTCCGATATTACAGCTGAATATTTAGATATTTCAATTGAATATATGAGATGGTTGTCACATAGTTGAATATCTAGATATTGACCCTGAATATCCATTTTTCTCTGTGTAAAAAAATAAAAAAATGTTCTGAATATACACGGGAAATATACATTTTATTTACATCTTATTTCTGCAAATATTACCATTTTCGTTACACTATTTATCACTTCGTTCCATTTTTCGATAGACGAATAGTAAAATTAGCAAAAATAATTTATTATTTTGTCCATAGAGATCGAGCTGGCTATTAAAAATAACAGTTTTTGCTACTTTCTTCTTTCTGTGTATTTTGTTAAATGCTCACTCGTAACAAAGTTTTGTTCACTGAACAAAATTGTTTTGATTCATAAAATATTTTATTGATCACAATTTTCCATTAAAAAATTCTTATAAACAAATTGCTGAATTTGGTCATAATTTATTCATTTTAGAAAATTGCAAACCGTTAAGTTACAGAGAGTCTTTTTCCTGAAAAAATGATCCATGATTTATTAGAATCACATCATTTTTTTAAATTTGGTATGAACAAATAAGAAAAAAAGTTCACGTAAAAATACAGAGTGTTTTTTACAGAGCATACAAAGATTTAGTTTAATCAGAAATCAAAATTCGGAAGACATTTTTCGATTTTGGTTTCAAATTAAAAGTAATCTTTATATAAACTGTAGAAAAAATTTAGCGTATAAATGAAACCAACTCAAAATAAAATTTGTTAAATGCATTATTTTTGTTTCAAATTTTTTCCTTGGAAAATAATCTCTTTTCTTTCAAATGAACTTTTCAATAATAATATTGCTATTCTTGAAAGCAAAATTATCTATTTTTGCCTTAGGTCTAATTTTCGTAGATTAACTACCTTAAGTAAATTGAATTTCCTTTTTCATTTGAAATCAATAACAAATTTAGTAATTTTGAGAAAATGTGATAAACATCTACAATGTTAAAAAAATTGACTTGAGCTTCAGTATCAAATTACGAGAAATAAACTTTTATGTATGCGAAGAATATAAGACCGAGCGCGAAGCACGCGACGAGAATGTGCCCGCGAAGGGGGCAGATTTTGTTGTTGTTGATATTTTAGAAGTAAAGATCACTGATGAGGACTTCGATCAGAGTCGAAACGTTTGAAAGTATGTAACCTTCTGAGTTATTATTTCTGGTCCCTAAAGCCAATTATTAACAACAACAGCGTATGAAATTCATTATTCGAGGGTTGATACATGCCCTATTTTATGAATATTAAATGAAGTATAATAATGATTAGGACTTGTAATTGGAAAAAATTATTGGCTAAATTAAAAAAAAAATAAAGGGTAAAAGCAATACTAATCTCTAATTGAAAGTGTTTTATCTGTCAATACATGCTCCAATACCTCATACAATACTTTTTTATGAAAGCGACTCTTATAGGAAAAAAAAATTAGTAAGTATTGGATCCAATTATTTTCCACGAGTTAAGTATTGAATTTCACGAATAAAGTGTTGATTTTGATGATTCCCAATACTTTTTTTTGTAAAGAGTTTTTTGTTAATTTGTATGAAGATATTTTTTCTTTCTTATATGATTTTTACTTATTCGAATAGCTCACTTTTCAATCCAAAGTTCTTTCGCAAAGAGTGCAATTTTTTTCTATTTCATTGAATTTTTAATCTCATTTAATTTCAATCAGTTTTTTTGTTGTTACTAACCTCAATCGGTGACTGTATTACAGTTAATTAATCAGTTGCTTTGAGTTATATTAACTGATAAATAGGTTGCAAAGAATTGCACTCAGAAAAAAGATTTGATTGAATCAAAGAAAATGATTTATTTGAACGACTTTCTTTGATTTAAAAAAATGATTTGTTTAAATGAAATAAAACTTGTTTGATTCAAACAAAATATCTTTGAACCAAACAAATATTTGGTTGAATCAAATTAATTTTTCTTCAAAACAAAGAAATTAATGCATTGATATATGGTCAAAGATATAATTTGTTTGATTTAAGGCAGAAATTTATTTGTTTCAAACAAATAATTTTTTTGATTCAATCAAATATTTTTTCTGAGTGTGATTGTATAGCTAGAATTCACTTATTGATTGAAATTAGTAGAGAAAACAATTGTATTAAATCAAGAGAGCATGGAATTTACGATAATTTTTTATAAAAGTCGATCTTTATTAATTGTTTACCAGAAAACCATTACCAGATTACCAGAAAAAAATGTGTAGTATTGACCGAGTCTATACACTGAGGGGAATCTATATATTAATAGTAACTAATACGTCCCAACTAATTTCTTTTAGTAAAATCTACTATAAATTTGATTAGTATAACTAAGATAGTGTGTTTAATTTATATATATAACAAATTCGTTATTTCTACGATTTTTTATATATATATATATAAATTAACCACATCATCTTAGTTAAACTAATTTAATTTCTAGTAGCTTTTACTAAAAGCAATTAGTTAGGACGTATTAGTCAGAATTCTCCTAGAAATATCTCTCAGTGTAAAATTAAATAGTGACAACATAAGATTTCTGTACAAATACTCCAGTACAATGAATCGCTTTTTTGTTAACATAACATATATGTTGATAAATTTAGAGAATAAGACATTTTTTTTTAAATTTTAATTCAACAGGCATTTCTGTAATATTTAACGACATATCGCTTATTTTTACAAAAAATTGGTGAATTTTACTGAAATATCTCTGAAATTTACAAAAATGCTGTACAGTGACTATTCTGGACTTTATGTAACTTTATGTAAATGCACAACATTTAATCAAATCAACACTTTTTTGCGAAATTTAATACTTAATCCTCGAAAATATTGCCAATACTTATTTTTTATAAGAGAGAATCATATTTTTAACTTTTTTTTAGTAAATTACACTGTTAGAAAGTTCTTCAATTCCCAAGCAATTTTAATTGACAGTTTTAACTGAAATTTAAATTTTGGGTAATTTGAATGGAATTAATTTTCATATGACTAAATTTTCCAGTATTCCCGTGTGGAAAAATTTCATGGCGCTGTCCAGCGCCAGACCAGACTTTCTGGTTTCCAGTTCTGGCGCTGAATATAAGGCCTGGTCTGGTGCTGGCCAGAACTGTAACGTTTTTGTACGACCAGCCGCTAATCAGCGGCTGGTCAGCCA
Organism: Diplolepis rosae; assembly: GCA_030998225.1. NCBI lineage: Eukaryota > Metazoa > Arthropoda > Insecta > Hymenoptera > Diplolepididae > Diplolepis > Diplolepis rosae. Next base: position 11,490,237 of record JAPYXD010000701.1, read on the forward strand.
CTAATTCGTAGTCAGTTGATAAAGTTTTGTTTGAAAAAGCATTTTAATTAAACATTTTTCGATTTCAATTAAAAATCCTAACCTTTCAAAAAAATTTTCGTTCGCCACATACAAACGTTTTTGTCATGGAATGCAGGCCAGCGCCAGATCTGAGTCAGACCAGAACTTCTTAGTCTAGCCGGTCTGGATATTGCCGGACCCGGGCCAGATCAGACAATAGACTGCCATGAAATTTAACCACACGGGTTTGTGCATGAAAAGTGAAATTAATTTAGTTGATGTATCTGACTGGAAGTTTTTTTCACTCGTGATACTGAAAATTAATGCACGCGTAAATAAAATTTAGGGTACATATGACTGAGTTTTCAAGTAAAAATACGGGAAATTAAATTATCGTGAGTAGAAAAAACTCCCAATACATGTAAATTAAAATTCAGTCAGATTTTTCTAACAGTGTATGAAGTATTGCCAAAAGTATAAGAGCAAGTCTTGGTTGACCCAATGCTTGCATCACGAAATTAGTATTAAATATTCTTTTTAATTAATTAGTTGAGTTTGAAATTTTTGTCACTGCCTACATTATCGGAGGATCACTAGTCGCGCATCAGATAGGATACGTTGTCGACAGGTGTCCTCGTAGACAATTTCAAACTCTTATATCGCAAATAATGCAAATAAATTCAATATTTAAAGAATTTGAAAATCTTTCTGTGGAAAAAATGACGCTTTCGACTGCGCTGGGATTCGAGCCCAGGTCTTTCGATTGCCGGTCGACTGCTCTGACCACTGAGCTACACAGGCGTCCGACATCTCCTTCTCCACAGGAAGATCTCCTTATATCGCCTAGTGGCTCAGCCTTGCTTTTCCACAGAAAGATTTTCAAATTCTTTAAATATTGAATTTATTTGCATTATTTGCGATATAAGAGTTTGAAATTGTCTACGAGGACACCTGTCGACAACGTATCCTATCTGATGCGCGACTAGTGATCCTCCGATAATGTAGGCAGTGACAAAAATTTCAAACTCAACTAATTAATTTGAAATCATTTACAGCCGCAAGGCTGAGCCACTAGGCGATATAAGGAGATCTTCCTGTGGAGAAGGAGATGTCGGACGCCTGTGTAGCTCAGTGGTCAGAGCAGTCGACCGGCAATCGAAAGACCTGGGCTCGAATCCCAGCGCAGTCGAAAGCGTCATTTTTTCCACAGAAAGATTTTCAAATTCTTTAAATATTCTTTTTAATACTTACCAATATTATTTTTAATACTTTATCCAATATTTCATCCATCTACTTTTTTCTTAAGAGTTTTGACTATTTTTTACATTTTGCTTGAATAATCAGCAATTGAATATGAAAATTCCACTCCTATTTGGTGACATACTCTATCCTGCAAAAGTTTAAGTTCACCTGTTGTTTAAGCCATTTTCGAAGCGTCTTAATTTTTATAAAAACAAGCTAAACATATTTTTTCGATGAAGGCATGAATGTTAATAAAATTTGTTATCTGATCATCCAAAATTGAAGGCAAAATATTAATTTTATAAGAATATATTACAAAAACGTCAAATTTCGATCTTTTTGGAAAATGATAATAGTTCAGAAAATAATTAACATTTTTAAAAGTTTTTAGTCTCCCTTTAAAGGTAAGTTTTCGTAGTAATTTTCTAATTCTTCAAGATATTTTCTGAACTTTTTCCTGGATTTTGCCCTGGGGTCAAACATGATACAAAATAGTCGTAAAATTTTAAAAATATGTAGCTTTTCATAAGAATTTTTTATATTTCAATGTATATCATATTTTAATAGAATTTATGAAAATATTGATATTTTGTATTTATTTATATAATTTATAGAGTACATTTTCCAAAAGCATCAAAATTTGATGTTTTTTGTAATATATTCTTATAAGATTAACATTTTGCCTTCAAATTCGGATGACTAGATAAAAAATTTATCAACATTCATGGCATTATCGAAAAAAAATGTTTAACTTGTTTTTATAAAAATTAAGACACTTTGATAATGGCTTAAACAATAGGTGAACTTAAACTTTTGTAGAGTAGTGTATATGGGTCATTCCATATTAGATTGACAGTTGATGTCGCAGATTTGAACGAGTTAATTTTTTTCGGTTCTTTATCAACAATAAATAGACACGTATTTTTTTGTTTGGCCAAAAAAATTTTTTTTACAAGTATACAATTTTTTGAATTTTCTAAGAAATGATATTTTCGTCATAGCAAGCGCACTTTCAAGCCTATTTATCTTGAAAACAATTGTTCGCAGGAAAATTTTTCCAAATTACGAAAATTAGGGTTTTGACTCTTCTTTACAGAAATTGTTGCACTTTCGCTTAGTGTGAATATTAGGGTCAAATCAGACCCACTTTGTTTTTTCGTTTACAGAGTTAAAAAAAGTTACTTTTATGACTGTCACTGGAATTAGTTTAATTTTTTCTTATATGAGTTTATTTTCACCCGGGAAACGATTTTATTTATAGGCATAGGCTTGGTACAAAATAGATAAATACACAATTTGTAAGAAAAATTAGAGATGATATGGCCTAGAATGACAGAGAAGATTACCTCTAATTCGAATAAATAGAAAACGATAAAAAACGCTGCATGCAGGCTAATGTTTGTTGTGAAATCACATCTTTTATCAAAATAGACTCTTTTTGTCCTTAAAAAACTGAAATTTGACTTTCGTCATAATGTAACTCAAGGGGAAAAAATATTTTGAAGTTTGCTTTTGACTAATTTTTATAGGTGTCTATTTAGGCTTAAACCGAATATGTGGCCTTAAAAATATCGGTTTTTGAATTTATACAAAGAAGATGTAAAAGTTTAGTCAAAATTGAACTCTTGGCGTTTAAAGAATTGAATTTTTTCTGAAAAATCGTAGAAAAATGTTGTCTTATTTACCTTCATAAGACTTGAATTATACTGAAAATATTTCTAGCTAGAAAAGAATTTTATTGGGTGATTTATCCAACACGCGATATTAGTATTAACAAATAAAAATTTAAATTAGTAGAAGCCATTTTCCAAGATTACAAGGTGACTTTTCTTTTATCTTAATTAGTGTAAAATGTTTAATTCTTAAAATAATCCACTTTCAGGAATATTTGGTTTGATCCAGTTTTTATACTGTTTTTATTTTCAGCACAGACGATTTCTTTTTTGCTTAATTTCACGTAAACTATATAAGATATCGATTGCGCACTTCTAGTATCTTTCGGGGGAACTTTCCTTTATATATAACTCAATAGCCGTTGTATATTTAACCAGAGAAAAACTGAAGTTATTACACCTTAAAGTGGAAGATCCATGGTGGCAAAATTTCATAGGATTAGGTAGAAAAAGTTGCATTCAAAGTAAAATCTTATTTACACGAATTAAACATATTTTTTTCAATATTATTATTTTTAGTTGATTTCAATAAAAATTTACCATTCTCTCTAAATTTGAATCAGTCAAAATCTACTGATTATCAGTGAAATTTGACTGATTTAAATAGCTAAAAAGAGGTTACTGTAAATCAGTCAAATTTCACTGATTATTTCAGTGAAAATTGACTGATTTGACAGTGAAAATTTGACTGATTCAGATTTAGAGAGTTTGTTTATTATAATAAGCGTGATAAGCAATAAAGTTTGATTTAAATTATAAATGGGAATTCCCTAAACTTTTATAAAAAGACTATTACAGCGTTCTACTATTTCAATGTGAGTTTTCAGTAGATATCCTGTCTAGTTTTATCAAAAATATTATTTTTCAGTCTTATCAATAATGACATTTTAAATGTCGATCTATTCCTACATGGAGAAAAATGGATATTTAACTACATGACAAGCATCTCATAAGGTAGACATCCCAATTTCGGATAATTTAAGTTTACGAGCTCCAGTTTTTGTGTTATATAAAATTTACTAATAAAGTTAAATAGAAGAGTTTCTATAAAAAATTCTGAATGTCCCAATCCCCGACCACCTAAATTTTAACCAAACATAATCTTTTAAATTTCGCTTTGAAATAATAAATAAGTAATGACTGTCAAATTCAAAAATTCATGTGATCAGGAATTGCGACATCTACCTTATATTCAGCTGTAATATAAAATATATAAAAATAGGATAACATTAATATTTCAGATATTACAACCGATTATGTATAAGATACTTGTCGCATATACACGGAGAAACTTTTCATAGCAAAATATGTTTTATTTTATAATGATGGTTCTAAAAAATATTAGGAATCTGGGGGAAATCGAGGAACACAACAATCTCCTCGTATATTTGATTGTAATATATAGATTTTCATCTGCAATACTTAAGATAATAATTCCATCCTATTTTAATATATTAGATATTACAACTGAATAAACTAGTTTACAAAATTAAACAATTTTTCTGTCTAGCACATTTTAATATGACTTTTTCATGTATTTTGGCTCACTAAACACGAAAGTCATACTCAAAAATTTTTTTATGGAGGCGTTTTCTAGATATTAAGGTTCGAAAATTTTTTTTTCAATTTTCAGAGCTGTTCCGAAGTTTTTTATATACATTTCCAACTTATTAAAATCGCTGGCATCTGAACTACTTGGCGGATCTCAAAACTTTACAGTAGAAACTTGTAGAAGATTCCGTTTCCTTCAATTTGAGTTCTTGTTTAGGCAAATCGGGCAATTAGAACTCGATATATACTCAAAAACGTCGGAATAATTCTGAAAATTGAAAAAAAAAATTCGAACTTCACTCAGAAAAAATATTTGATTAAATCAAAGAAAATGATTTGTTTGAACGACTTTCTTTGATTCATAGAAATGATTTGTTTAAATGAAATAAAACTTGTTTGATTCAAACAAAATATCTTTAAACCAAATAAATATTTGTTTGAATAAAATTAATTTTTCTTCAAAACAAAGAAATTAATGCATTGATATATGGTTAAAGATATAATTTGTTTGATTTAATGCAGAAATTTATTTGATTCGAACAAATATTTATGTAGTCCAAAGATATTTTCTTTGAATCAAACAAATTTTGTTTCATTTAAACAAAACATTTCTTTACATCAAACAAAGTGTTTCAAACAAATAATTTTTTTGATTCAATCAAATATTTTTTCTGAGTGTTTGATATCTCGAAAACGATTCTAGAAAAAAATTGTTGAGTGTGACTTTCGTGTTTAGTGAACCAAAATACTTTAAAAAATCGTACTAAGATGTGGTGAGCTAAACAAATTTTTAATTTTGAAAACTAGTGATGTATAAGATGATTGTTTTATTGTTGAATATTCATTTTTCTACACTGAGAAAACAGTTTCTTTGAATAAAAGAAACATTTCTTTGATATACGGTTAAAGAAAAAATTTATTAAATTAAAGAAAGTTTTGTTAATTCAAAAAAAATTTCTTTGATCCAAAGAAATAGATTTGTTTAGATTAAAGAAAATTTTTTTGAATCAACAAAACTTTCTTTAATTCAAAGAAATTTTTTCTTTGACCGTATATAAAATCAATATTTCTTTGATTCAAAGAAACTGTTTTCTGGGTATACGTGTTTTGATATAAATTGATATCCATTACTGCATATACATGAAGAAAAATGGATATTCAACTATGGAACAAATATTATCATATACAGGGTGTTTTTTATCTGGACACACAAAAAATCTCAAGAAATATGCATCATACGAGAAAAATGTTCGCACTGAGAAAATAGTTTCTTTGGTATACGGCCAAGGAAAAAATTTCTTTGAATTAAAGAAAGTTTTGTTAATTCAAAAAAATTTTCTTTGATCCAAAGAAATAGATTCGTTTACATTAAAGAATATTTTTTTGAAATAACAATACTTTCTTCAATTCAAAAACATTTTTTCTTTGACCGTAAATCAAAGAAACTGTTTTCAAGGTGCACAATAAAGCTCTTTATTTCCGAAAAGGAACTACAACTGTCCAAAAATTTACCCTACACTCTACACATGAAATAGTATATTATACAACTAGAGAGAAAAAAGTTCATTTTGTGAGTGTGAATAAGTTTGATCCCCGAGAAAAATGAAGGTTACAACCAGTTGACTAATATTAATGTTTTCCTCGCGTTGCATACGATTTTTTAAAATTTGGGGTCAGAAAATGGATTTTTTTACTAGTGGGTAATAAAGTGAATTTTATTTTCCCCTGCGGGAAAAACAATAGCATATTGTGCAACTAGGGAAAAAAAATTGTTTGTGCAAGTGTGAAGTTTGATGCCTGAGTAAAGCGAGGGCAACAATCACACGAGTAAAATTAATGTTTTTCCCGTGTTACACACGATTCTTTCTCTACTAGGGGGTCAAAAAGTGGATTGTTTACCCCGCAGGGGGCAATAAAATGCACTTTAAGACCCGTTAGCAGAAAAATCAATTTTTCACCCCCCAGTAAAAAAAAATCGTGTGCAACACGGGAAAAACATTTATTTTTCCCTATTTGCACAATATACTATTGTTTGCCCTACAGGGGGCAAAAAATGTACATTTTGACCTGCTGGAAGAAAAAGGTTTTATTGCAGACTTTTTTTCCACACGGTGTGTATTTCTTGAGATATTTCGATGTCTCAAGATAAAAAACTCTATTTTTAGAATTGTATCTTGACATGTTTCTGCACATGTCCTTTGTTATATTAACCCACAGTGATATATCTGTGATATTTAATTTGGCATAGGGTCGGTTTAGTTACAAATTGTTTATCATTTTGAGTGTGCATACTCTTTGAGGTTGTAACTTGACTCCTCATAACAAGTTTTCTCGTATACAGAAAATTCTCAATATTTTCTAAATCAGTTTTCTCTCTGTCTTGTAGCGGAATGGCAGTCTACCATACTGACTGTCGACTCCGTGATCGAAAAGAGAAAAAAATTTATTTTTTCTTTCCAAATTCAAATTTACCGGTTTTCGACTCACCCTTAACTTCTCGGGTTCGTGTGTGTATGTGTGTTTTGCTGTGCGTTCTTCATCGAGGGCTCACGATTGGATTTATGACCTGTGTTTTTTATGGAATTAATTGTGGTTGTGTGCCTTTGAGGTCCCGAGTCGAAATTTCGAGGGCCTCATATGAGCCTCTTGGTGATGTTGCACTGAGAAAACTGGAGTGTCAAACTTTGAGTGTCAAAATGTAGATAGTCAGTTTGAACTTCTAGATAGTACAACACTTTCTCCGAAATTTTTTCTTTTTGGTCAGGGAGACACTCATTTGATATTCTGCTCAACTGTTACCAGAGGGTCAGAATCACTATAAAGAGTGTCGATTGGTGAAATACGCGCCAAAATTGTAAAGTCACGTGAGTTCGCCTATTTTTCCTCCAATATCACCAGCGTGGACTCTAACCTCATTGCCAGTTTCGCGTCCTTTACGTGTTAAAGTGTTACGAGGGTTATTTTTGCCAACTAATTGTTGAGTACCTATTTCACTTGCTATAATAACATAATAATTGTGAAAGCTTAAATGTAATAGTTTTGAGGTTAGCCATAGAAGTAGATTATAGTCTGTTTTTCCCTCTTCGATAATCTATTTTTCTCTCTGCGATGATCAACTTTTCCCTCTAAAGTATTCAAGTTGACCATCTTATTTTCACAATTCACAGGTAATAAGTTACACTATCTAGAAGGCTGTCCTATAGTTTAACCTCAAATATAGTCTGCTTCACCCTCCAAATGTTTAGGTTGACACTCCAGTTTTCTCAGTGTGAAGCTCATTTGAAACATTTTAAGCCTCCACAACCTCTTTAAAGCCTATTGATAATCGTTAAGTCATCATTTAACCCTCTTTAGCCTCTGTATTTTATTTTTCAACCTCTTTTAACGCTCAGGAACCTCTTCGATCGAGAAGAGCAGGAACTTTTCCTGTCGTAATGTATGACCTCCTTTGAACCTCTTGAGCCTAAAGCGGACGTAAGTAAAGTCTGGAGGCTTAAAAGAGGTTCAAAAATACGAACAAGAACCTCTTTTACCCCTCTTCAGCCTCAAAATTATGTCGCAGAGGCTCAAATGAGGCCTTCGATTTTTCGTCTCGGGGTGGCGCGTTCCGCAGTTCACATCTTCCACGAATCTGACACGAGAGGACTTCTGTGTGAGGACGATACTTGAAGGTCTATTCGCATGCTCTAATTCTACTTTTATAAATAAATTTATTATAAGGAAAAAACAAAAAAAAACCAAAAAAAGAAAATAAATATTAAGTTGCATACCCGAGTCGAAAAATCGAAGGCCTCATTTGAGCCTCTGCGACATAATTTTGAGGCTGAAGAGGGGTAAAACAGGCTCTTGTTCGTATTTTTGAACCTCTTTTAAGCCTCCAGACTTGACTTACGTCCGTTTTAGGCTCAAGAGGTTCAAAGGAGGCCATACATTACGACGGTGTGAGGCTCTTCTCGATCGAAGAGGTTCCTGAGCGTTAAAGGAGGTTGAAAAATAAAATACAAAGGCTAAAGAGGGTTAAATGATGACTTAACGATTATCAATAGGCTTTAAAGAGGTTGTGGAGGCTTAAAATGTTTCAAATGAGCTTCAACATCACCAAGAGGCTCATATGAGGCCCTCGAAATTTCGACTCGGGTAAGTTTTGCTTGTTTAGTTTATAATTATTATTTTTAATGCAAATTAAAATTGTTGGCACTGAAGAGGGCCCCCATTTGTGGCCGAAACGTTTGCCTTTCTGATGTTTATGTTTTTTACGACATAAACAATTTGTAACTAAACTGACCCCATGCCAAATTAAATATCACAGATATAAAAAACTCTCTCTGTATATTCGGTTTCAATATCTAGAAATTCAGTTGCAATATTTAAGATATTTATTTCTTCATATTTTCATATTTTCATATTTTAGATATTACAACTGAATACCTAAATATTCAAACTTAACATATAAGATGCTAGTCATATAGGTGAATATCTATTTTTCTCCGTGTATTGTATATAATTTCTTAAAACAAAAATGATAAAGCGTATCAAAGGATAAGATGCAAAATGATGACAAGTACACGATAACTATTTATAATAAACATACGTTAAAAATTACTAAATATTAGTCAAGATGTCACACTTGCCTAAAGAAACTCATTTGAAACTGCGGCTTTTTGTTATTTTACTATCTGATGATTTATAAGTTGGCGTCAATGTAAAAACAGCTGAGTTTTCTGGCAATCTAGTGTTCTTCATTTTGCGTAGATGTGGCATAAGTGAAATATATGATGCCAGTCAAAAGGTTTAGCTTCGATAAGGACGTAGGTACACTGTTAAAAATCTTGTTAATTTTAATAGACTTCAATATACAAGTAGTAAATCAAAATTAAATGATTTGTATATTATGAAAAATTAATATACATTCATAGTAAATTTAATAAATTTTCAATCAAAATATATTAAAATTAACAAACATTAAAATATATACACATGTGTATTAAAATTCAAATAAAAGTTTGTATTTTTTAAGATGAAAGTATTTTAAATTTAATATACGTTACTGACAAAAACTCCCATTACATGTAATGTAAGCTTAATACAGAAATTTCTAACAGTTAAATAAATAAAATAAGTATCAAATTGTTTAATAAATCATTCAATTATATATAAATCCTTATCTTACATAGATCCTGTCGGTAATTATTATTATTCGACTAATTACAGTCACTAAGGTATCCCTGCTCAATCTATTTGGAGATAATAAAAAAAATGTCACATTTGAAAATCACTTTTCTTTTTTTTAGTCAAAACAACCAAGGTCTTATAAATTCTGGATAATTGCAAATTGCACTACAAATACTTGATTCAATTTAAATATTTATAGAAACGTTTGGAACGTTTCGAATTAATAAATATTAAGTATAATTAAAGATTCATGCAGTAAATATATATTGAAAATATAGAACGATAAACAAAATTTGCCACTTTTTATATACAATATACACTCGATCGAATTTTGATAAATTTTAATTAGTGGCCGACTTTTCATCAATTCAGATTCAGAGAGCACATTTGAGGAAAAGTTAAAAGACATTTAAATGTGTGTTCATAATCTGATTAACAGAAAATTCGAAGAAATCAAGAAGATCAGCAATTAAGATGGCAAGATCGTGGTGAGAAGCCTCTAAAAACTTCTTTGGGTCATCCATACGTCGTCAATAACTATAGCATAGTTGCATCTCGTGGTGAGCTCGCTCGAAATAGCTTTTGTGAACCAACGACGAAGAAGAAAGCTTTTCTTTCCAATGGAAAAGTCCTGAGTGGAGAAAATAGAAGACAGTCTCCTGTTCAAGGTCGACGAGGAAGTCGAGAAACTGAGAAAGACGTCATCAGGTCCAGAAACACAAAAAATAAACAAGATACGATTAAAAAATCTGCATCTGTTCCAGCGAATCTCAAAGGTATGAGTGCGTTTTGTATTAATGATAAAATATATACCATTTCTTGATATTTTTTTAACAATAGAGAATTGATCGTTGGAAATTGATCATTTTGCACTTACTTAGAAGACGTTGAAAATAGCATTTTCCCAACACGTCTAGTGAAAATTGTACTTTTAACGTCTGTTTTAAGACGGGAAAATGGCTGATTTCGCAACTGTTGCTATTTTCCCCACTCGTGGTGAAAATAGCCATTTTCTCCTCTCAAAATAGACGGTGAAAGTTCAATTGTCACTAGATATGTTGGGAAAAATAACGTGTTTCGCTCGTGGGGAACAAGCGATTGTCAATTCGAGTGTTGCAAACTTCACACTCATTGGAAATTGCTCATTTTCCCCACTAGTAAAACAAATAGCTATTCTTACGCACGTATAAAAAAATAATTTTTCATTTGACTGATCTCTTCTCTATTTGCCTAAACAGTTTATGAATTCATAAAACTTACAAAAGAAGTAATTTTACCCCATGAAGATTTTTTAGTAATTTTTGATGTGCTTATAATTTTAAAAAATATTTATGATTCTCATGATATAAAATAGAAAGTGTATTGGATTAAATAATTTTGACGATAACGATAATTTTATTTTTAGTTATTTACAAGCATATTTGCAAATAGTTGATCGTGAAAAAGGGAGATTTAAGAAATAGATGTGCAACTAAAGTTATTTTTTAACATAAATAAACAAAAGCGATTAGTTTGCAATGCAATAGAACATGAAATATTACCAAAAACATATAACATACAAGAAATTGTCAAGTCCAGAAAAAAGTTCAGTTGTTACATTACCTGAAATCACAAAAGTTTTCTTTCTTATTCGCATTTCAAAAAGACGTACTTTTTTGCTCGGTAAACTTTTATGGTCTCGCGAATTGAATAAGATGAACATTTTTTGAAGCTCCACAAGTTTTTACTTTATATTCAATCAGGTGGAAAAATATGATACAATGCACGTGATAATTTCTTCTTGGTACTTTATTTGTTCAAAAAATAAGAGTTGAACAATTTTAATCTGCAATGGATTCCAGAAAAACTAATATTACTATTCAATTCTTAAGTAAAAAAGAAGGTTGACTAATGTAAATTTCACGAATTCTGAAACATTTTAAATACAGTAGCAGATGTTTTATTGGTGAAGGTATTGGTAGACCCAATACTAATTTTACGCCGCAAGTATTGGGTCATAATCATACATCCAAAAATTATTAAGAATTTAGGGAAAATCAATGTATCAATGCATAATCAAGTCTATAATGAACAGTATTTCCAAAATTTAGTATTTTACTACTAAAGATTCTCATTACCATGACATTTTTTTCCCTCAATCGAAAAAATTTCCGTTTTGTTTTAGAAACTCATTCCTTTTGAAAACAATTAAATTTTAAGGATTTCATATAAATATATATGTTAAATTTTACAATTTTTTTTAGAAAAAGCCTAAAACTTCTCAAAACTCTAAAAAAATACAAGAAAAAAAAGTGAACATTGTAGGTAATGGAGAAAAACTATTCTCTGTCAATTCATAGGACTCGGTTGAAATATCATAATTTTGTTGGATAATTTTACAATTAATTATTTTGTGAAATTTCACACCAAATTTTTTACAGTGCACATCAATTTCAATAATTTGATAAGATATCTGAATATTTCTTTGAAGTAAAATCATTATTTTAAAATAATATATTAATTTTCAATTCTTGTGTACTTGGAAAAAAATGGGTATTCAGGATTAATATTTAGATATTCAGCTGTAATATCTAAAATATTAATCATATTATCCTTCTATATTGAAATTTAATATCTACACTGTTAAAAATTTTTATCGGAATTTTCCGAAACTCGTAACCGAAATTTTATGCAGTTATGTATAAATTCTATCATAGCTTCGTAATTTGTAGGCAGATTTTATTAAATTTCTTTTAAAGTTTTAAAATTACAAAATCAGTTTTGTGAAAATTAACTTGAGCTTCGTGATAATAAGAAAAATTTCAAATTTAATTTTTGCGCAATTTTAAGATACGCTCAATGTTAAAAATATCATTAAATTTCATGTATATTTGAATATGAAATTTAATATCACTGTATATTATTTGTGAAACAATACACTGATGTATAAGATTTAATATGCTGAGGTATTAAATTTAATATACCAAGATCAAGTTCTCACATTGTTAGAAATGTTATTAATTTTAATAGACTTTAATATGCAAGTGGTAAATTAAAATTAATAGATTCGTATATTATGAAAAATTATAATAATTAATTATCCCAGCGCAGTCGAAAGCGTCTTTTTTCCACAGAAAGATTTTCAAATTCTTTAAATATTGAATTATAATAATATACATTCATATTAAATCTGATAACTTTTAATCATAATATATCAAAATTAATAAACATTATTAAAATATATACACATGTGTATTTAAATTGGAAAAAATGTTTCTAGTTTTTAAGATGAGAGTATTTTAAATTTAATATACGTTACTGAAAAAAACTTCCATTACATGTCATGGAAATTTAATACAGAAATTTCTAACAGTACATATAATTTGATTTTACGAAATTATAAAGTTATTTTTGCAGTGAATATCGGATGTAAATAATACAGTAAATTTTTTCCTTTTATATATTAAGTATAGATTCATTTTTAAATTATTCAATTCATGAATTCTCGTATTAACAAAAGAATTAAGTAATATTGGTAATTAAATTGATTTGAATTATTAAGTATTTTTAATAAATTTCAAGTTAACAAGAAGTCTAGAAAAGATTCTGTTTTATCGAGACTTTGATGAATATTAAAATTCATAATTGTGTATTTTAAATTTCATGTACGCTGTATATGTAAAATACTCCATGTACTTTTATGTAAAAGTTAATACACGGAGAAACTTTTTATATCAATTTTTACTATAGTATTTTTCAATTTAGGGAAAAACGTATCACTTTGAGAATTTTTGTTAGTAAAAATACTAAACTTTGTAATAATGATATGAAACTTTAGTATGAACTATAGTAAAATTTGATATGGACTATGCTGAAGTTTCATATCATTATTATAAAGTTTAGTATTTTTACTAACAAAAATTCTCAAAGTGATACGTTTTTCCCTAAATTGAAAAATACTATAGTAAAAATTGATATAAAAAGTTTCTCCGTGTACAAAATTTTTCAAAAGTGTTTACTCAAAAGTATTGTAAATATCTTATAAGTTTACGCTGCCTTAGCAACACAAAAATTTCATACACGGCGAATTCAAAGTTTAGAATTTTTGCTGAACTACGTTTAAATTTCGGGAAAAACGTGTCACAGTGAGAATTTTTCGCAGTATTTTTCGTGCAATTTTTAGTATTCGGACTGCGAAAAATTTCCAGTCCTCTAGGAATAATTACCATTGCACCTCAATTTTCCCTGAATTCCTATTATTTTTTGCAATTATCATTATGAAATAAAACATATATTCACTGTAAGAAAAAGGAATAATTTAACGTTTTGGCTAACTAAAGTATTGAATATTCTGATCCCTGTATCTGGAAATTCTGAAACTTGTAACAGGAATAATTTGACGTTTTGGGTAACTGAAGTTTTATGCATTTATATGTAACCGAACATTTTGTTACAGTTTCATAATTTTATGATAAATTTTATGAAAATTCTGTTACAGTTTGGTAGTTTTAAGATACATTTTATAAAAATTCAGATGAGTTTCTTAATATTAAGAAAAATGTTAGAAAATCCAGATCATTTTTAGCAATTTTAAGATACTTCTACTCAAAACATCATAAATACTGTCAAATTTTACGTTACACGTGATTATGCAACTGAAAATTCAGTTTGAGATGCAATAAATGAAAAGCAGGTGTAAATTAAAATGCAATTAAGATTTTTATAGGGTTCCATTGTTTTGGCTTTCATTTAAATATTTGATGAAATTGTTCAAATGAGACAATTTTCCTAAGGTGTGATTTTAACCAATTTTCTCGATTTTCTGGATAAATATCAGGAATGTAAATCATTAATAGCAACCATTAATATCAGTTGAAATGAAGGATAGGAAGCCCAACGTTAGACATTATTTAGAAAAATGGTTGTTTAGCAATAGGAAAAAAGTTTAGTTAAAAATAAGTCACTTTTACATGTTCATGTTAATAATAATACTGGAACCTTTAAATATACAATTAAATATGTTTTCCCAAAACCTGTTTCCTCGAAGGGAAACTACCTTAAAAAATTAAATCATTGCTACATTAAAAATTGAAGAAGTAAAAAGACTGAATATTTCAAATGGAATTTTCACAAAAATTCTTTAAAAATTTTAAATGCTATTTTTTCATGAAAATTTACATCACTATATGATCTTTTGAGATTTTATCTCAAAGCCATGGATCAACCGGAACAGTGACCAAATTCCTTTAAAAGTCACTGCAAAATAACTTTTTATAATTAAAAAATATCTCTTTGAAAATTTATAAAATGCAAGAGAAGACAGTAAAAGACGTCTGTCAATTCCGTTGAATTGAAAATTTTGCAAAAGGTTACACAATTAATCGCAATTGGAAAATGTCTTTCAGTTATATTTTCTCTGAAAGAATTATTTTCAAAATGTTCAACAAAAGCAAATTAATAGACTTCTTTACCGTCTTTTACACTGAAAAAAATACTTGTCAAAAATTACCAAACTATTTAGAAACGCATGATGAATTCTGAAGCTACGTACTTTTTTCTAATAATTCAATTTATTTTACCATCTAGATGGGAATTTTTATCAGTAATTTAACGTATTCTATAATAGAAATCCTAACAAATGTTGAATTTTTCGCAATTTTAAAATACATTTACTCAATAACATCATAAATATCGTCAAATTTTACGTTACCTTTTCAACATAAAAATTTTGTAAATTTTCGAAAATTTCTAACAGTGTTGCTATAAAAACTTTCTTCCTATAGAATTCAGAAAATGTGTAATAGTGTAAGTTTAGAAAAGCTTAATATATAAAATGTTACTATCTAGTAATACACTACCGGTCAAAAGTTTAAGTTCACCTGCTGTTTCAGTCATTGTCGAAGTGTCTTAATTTTCGTAAAAATAAATTAACATTTTTTTCGATAATAACATGAATGTTGATACAATTTTGCATCTAATCATCCCAAACTGAAGGCAAAGTGTTAATTTTACAAAAATATATTTCAAAAAACGTAAAATTTCGATCTTTTTGGAAAATGTTAATAACTCTAAAAAAACTAACATTTTAAAAAGATTTTGGTCCCGTTTTAAAGGTAAGTCTTCATCGTAATTTACCAACTAATGAAGATCAAAAAATCAATATTCCTAAATTATATTAAAATATGATATACATTGAATTATAAAAAATTCTTATAAGAAGCAACACATGTTTTAAATTTTACAAATATATTTGTAACATTTTTGACCCCAGGGTAAACTCTAGGAAAAAGTTATAAAAATATCTTCAACAATTTTCAAATTACTATGAAAACTTCTTTTTAAAACGAGAGCAAAAACTTTTTAAAATGTTAATTATTTTTAGAGTTATTAACATTTTCCAAAAAGATCAAAATTTGACCTTTCTTGTAATATATTCTAATAAAATTAATATTTTGCCTTGAATTTGGCATCATTAGAGAAAAAAATGGATTAACATTCATGCCATCATCGAAAAAAAATGTTTAATTTGTTTTTATTAAAATTGAGAAACTTCGGCAATGGCTTAAACAACAGGTGAACTTAAACTTTTGACCGGTAGTCTATTTATCTACACGGAGAATAAAAAACTGTTGAATCAACAGATGTCATCTGCTGGAATAGGGACAGCAGATTTTTTTTGTAATATTTACAGATTTTTCTGTTGGATTCACAGATTATTTGTAAACTCAACAGATGAACCTGTAAAATCTACAGACATGTCTGTTAGAATTACGGATTTCTCTTTTTTCTTGAAATCCGCAATTCTAACAGACATGTCTGTAGATTTTACAGGTTCATCTGTTGAGTTTACAAATAATCTGTGAATCCAACAGAAAAATCTGTAAATATTACAAAAAAAATCTGCTGTCCCTATTCCAGCAGATGACATCTGTTGATTCAACAGTTTTTTTTTCTCCGTGTATAGTATATGTTAATTTCCAAAGATTGTGCTGATAATACTGATCCGTTTGATATCTGTTTTGCAATAACTTTTTTTCTCTGTGTTATAAGCACAGAGAATTGTGAGTGCATAACCCTTCCCCCAGTGCCGCGTATATTTAGGATCGTAACCTAGAGTAGGTATGCAAATTAAGCCTAGCATCCTCTCCCATGTCTCTCATTCTTTCACAGGCCTCTCCGGGCGAGAGAAGCTTCCGTGTCGAGTTCCTGAAGAGGGCATCATCAAAAGGTCCTCTTCCTTCCTAGCAAATCTCACTTCTGGAAAATCTTCCTCTAACCGGAAGTACGCTACTGAACTGCAGAACGGCGCGACTCTGCAGTCCGCGAAAGTGCAGAACTCCACTGGATTTCGAGAAGACGAGAAACATCTATCCTCGGCCTTAAAACGATATTCATTTTCCCTTCCCACTCGTAGAAATAGTCCCAGTACTAGAAGCCTCTCCAAGGAGTTGATCAAGACTTCCGGTTCTACGAAGAAATCTGTTTCCTTCAGGTCAGACACTGCTTTTGAAGAAAAGAAGAGCAACTACCAGAGGACGGCCATTCACGAAGCCAAAGTTTACAAAAAAGGAGTTCTGCAAGGTGAGTTGATGAAAACTTTTAAATAACTTTTATCCAAGTTCGGTCTTATGGTGATCGATACTCAACTTCGAGTTTTATCTGCCTCGGGTATCCAAGTTTAGTGAACTCTTTTGAGATAAATAAAAGTGACTGTCGACTCGAAAGTTGGGGAATAGTTTCTGTTGTTGGTTTAATTGTGATTAGTTTTCTTAACGCATTCTATATTTACTTTTCTAGATGTAACAGAATTTCATTTTTTATTAGGATTCGGGATATATTATTTATTTATTGACTCGTGCAGGAGTTTAGATCTGGACCTAACGTGACGCTCGATAGTTTTCCTTTTTTGATTTAAGGCTCTTAAGGTAGTTTTCATCCACGACATTTTATTTTGACCCAACTTTTTTTCTTATTGCTTCTTACCAAATTTTAAAAAATTATGCGATTCTAATAAATCATGAATCATTTTTTCAGAAAAAAGATTTCCCACAACTTCACCGTTTCTGATTTTCAAAAATAAATTCTTTAATGACTGAAACCATTAAAAAAACATTTTCCTAAACGAAATTTTTATAAACAAATTGCTGAATTTGATAATAGTTTAATCATTTTCAAAAATTGAAAATGAGTAAGTTGTAGGGAATCTTCTTCTTGAAAAAGTGATTTTTAATTTATTAAAATCGCATATTTTTTTAAAATTTGGTAAGAAGCGATAAGAAAAAAAGTTGGGGCAAAAATAAAATTTATTAATAAAATTATTTTTCTGTATTTCACATTTTTTTCATGGAAATTAATCTTTTCTCTTCCAAAATAGCCCTTCAATAATAATATTGCTATTCTTGAAAGCAAAATTATCTTTTTTTTCCTGAGGTCTAATTTTTGTAGATCAACTACCTTAAGGAAGTACGTCCGCGATAATTAGACCTCAGGTAAAAATAAATAATTTTGCTATCAAGAATAGCAATATTATTATTGAAGGGATCATTTGAAAGAAAAGAGATTATTTTCCAAGGAAAAAATTTGAAACAAAAAATAATGCATTTGACAAATTTTATTTTGAGTTGGTTTCATTTATACACCAAATTTTTTTTACAGAAAGTGTTTTTTACAGTTTACATAAAGATTGCTTTTAATTAGAAACCAAAATCGAAAAATATCTTCCAAATTTTGGTTCCCGACTAAACTAAATCTTTGTATTTTCTGTAGAAAAAATTGTGTGTGTAAATGAAACTGACTCTTTATTTATACCCGAACTTTTTTCTCATCGCTTTATACCAAATTTTAGGAATTGATGCGATTCTAATAAATGACAAATCATTTTTTCAGGAAAAAGAATCTTCACAACTTTGCCTTTCCCAATTTTCGGAAATAAATTTTTTAATGGCTGAAACCATTAAGAAACAATTTTCCAAAACAAAATTCTTATAAACGAATTGCTGAATTTGGTCATAATTTATTCATTTCAGAAAATTGCAAACGGTTAAGATACAGAGAGTCTTTTTCCTGAAAAAATGATCCGTGATTTATTAGAATCACATCATTTTTTTAAATTTGGTATGAACCGATAAGAAAAAAAATTCACGTGAAAATAAAATTTATTAAATGCATTATTTTTATGTTTCAAATTTTTTTCTTGGAAAATAATCTCTTTTCTTTAAAATGAACTTTTCAATAATAATATTACTATTCTTGATAGCAAAATTATGTATTTTTATCTAAGGTCTAATTTTCGCGGACGAACTACTTTAAAAGAGGAATTGGGAAGGGCCTGACCAGTTCAGAGTAAAAAATGGTCAGTAATTTTTTCAAGAAGCACATTATTCATAATATCTGAATAATACCAATTCTAGTATTTGATGCAAAATATAAATTAGTAAATCATTTCTAGTTACAATCAAGTTATTCTATCTCAGATAAAAGTTTTGAAAAAAGCCTTCTTAAAAGTATATTCTCTTTGACTTATGTTATTCTTTGTATATTATTGAGATGCAATAAATTGAATCTAGCTCCAGATTTTTATTTTTTTCAAATTAGGAAAAGTTTTTAGAGCTTTATAAGGGCCCATTTTTTAATGGACTATCCGTTTTTTATGAATTGGATATTTAGTGGAACATAATACAAAACTTTCACACTATTAACTTGACAGATTCTCACAAAATGCTTGCAAATTTGTGCACTTATACGCAGATGTGAATGAAAATCGAGTTACTAGTAATTGAAAATCAGTTACAGAAGCACATAAATTTAAATTTCTTCATAAAAATATTTTTCCACCTTTTAACAAAATTTAAATAACATTATATCTTGAACTTGTTTCACAAAAGATATTATACGTTGATTGAATATCATATTATGAAATTTATCGAAACTTCTAAAAACATAAAAAAATGTTTTGAATATACACAGGAAATATACATTTTATTTACATCTTATTTCTGCAAATATTACCATTTTCATCACACTATTTATCACTTCGTTCCATTTTTCGATAAACGAATAGTAAAATTAGCAAAAATAATGTATTATTTTGTCCATAGAGATCGAGCTCGCTATTAAAAATGACAGTTTTTGCTATTTTCTTCTTTCTGTGTATTTTGTTAAATGCACACTCGTAACAAAGTTTTGTTCATTGAACAAAATAGTTTTGCTGAATTCATAAAATATTTTATTGATCACCAAATTTTTTGACTAAATCTAACAAATATTTGATAATTATTGAATATGACTAAAATATTTAGCTGAATCAACCAAATTCTTCGATTAATCTAACCATATTTTATTAACCACGGATTTTGTTAAGATAATGAAATCATTTTATTAAATCAATGAAATATTTTTTTAGAGCAAACAAATATTTGGCTAAACGCATAACAAAAAATCTGCCCGCTTCGCGGGCACATTCTCATCGCGCGCTTCGCTCGCAAGTTTGAGCGCGCCTAGGGCGCGCGATTCGATCGTCGCGCTTCGCGCTCCGTAATACTCGATCGTCGCGCTGCGCGCTCCGGAATTTTTGAACGTCGCGCTTCGCGCTCCGTTCTTTCTGGACTTCGCGCTTCGCGCTCGGTCTTGTGCTCTCCGCATACATTTAAGTTTATTTCTTATAATTTGATACTGAAGCTCAAACTAATTTTATAATTATGTTACAGATGATGTAAATTACACATTTTCTCAAGGTCACTCTATTTCTTTTTGAATTTAAGTGAAACAGGAAATTCAATTTACTTAAGGCTCTATCAGCCTTAAGGAACACATTCTCATCATGACGCTCGCGCTTCGCACTCGATTTTCTGTATACATTTCAGTATAACTTTTTAATAAATTACATGATTAAAAGAATTTACTTTCTTCCACATATCTAAAAAGGAAAAACAATCGTAGACTTTATTTAAGGAAACGATTTTGTAGAACAACGCTTATTTCGTATCTCACATATTTTGGTGAAAAAAATCGAATTTTTTCAATATTAAAAATCAAAACATAAAATATACATCCTGTCCCGAAATTTCTTTATCAGAATTTGTAGACCTCATTTAGGCAAACAATTTTCCATCTAAATGTTTTTTTTGTATCTCACATATTTTGTCTAAAAAATGGAATTTTTTCATTTTAATCGTATTTTTTGGAATTGAAACGAAAAATATATGTTTTATCAGAAACTGTGTCAGATAAAACTTGTAGATCTTTTTGAAACTAACAACTTTGTATTCTTACGTTTTTTTTCTTATTTTACATATTATTGTTAAAAAATTGAATTTTGGATTTTCAATAGTTTTTTTTCTAAATAAAAAGAAAAATATGCATCTTATGAAAAAATGTTCCAATTCAAATTTGTAGGTCTTTATTTATTCAATAATATTGTGTCATAACGTTTTTTCGTATCTCGTATAATTTAACTGGAAAATGGAATTTTGATATTGACTTTTTTCGAATTTGAATATGCTGTAACATTTCTAATTTTGATTTAATCAAAAAATGTTATTAGGATAATTTGTAGAGATTTATGAGCAATATCAAAAACCAGGATTGGAATTTTTGATTTTTTCAAAAAATTATTTTCAAAAACACAAAAGTAGTGCTCCATCCCTCAATTTTGATTAGATGTGGCTGGTTAACGAACTTGTCCTTACTTTTTCGGCTCCGATAAAGTGTACCAAAGCTCAATTCAATCTGATAATTCTATCGAGAGTTATGCCGCACACGACCTACTACAGACAGACAGACAGACAGACACTTTCGTAAAAACCATTTTTTCTGACTCAGGGGGTCTCAAAACGTAATGATTTGATGAAAATTTCGAAAGTCATTTTTCACATAAAACCAATACCTTCTCATCCATGATGAGAATATAAAAATACTATCGTTAAACCAACAATTATTCAATGAAATCTTTTTTTGAGTGGATTAGCAAATTTTAGCAAAATTTCCATCACGTGTTTCTTATAATTAAATGAGATTTTGATAACAGTACATTATTTTCGAGTAAACTCAAACAATCCGCAACATTTATGGTATCCGAGGATGCAACGTGCAAAATAGCTTGAATAATGTACTTTATAATAGAAGCACGTTTACGTGTCGGTGTTTGTGGATTAAAATTTCCTATCTCATGAACTAAATATTTGGAACCTCGCAATGATCTTGACATTTCTATTTTTCTATTATCATTTCATTTCTATATATCAAAATTTAATTTGCTTTAGGAACATAAATAATACAAAGAGAAGAAGCGACCTGTGTGGAAAAATGTCATGGCGCTGGCCAGCGCCAGGCCAGACTGATTTCCAGTTCTGGCGCTGACTATAAGGCCAGGTCTGGGGCTGGCCAGAACTGTAACGCTTTTTGTACGCCAGCCACAAGCCAGCGTAATGGAATGCTGACCAGCGCCAGATTTAAGCCAGACCAGAGCTTCCAGACAAGCCGGTCTGGACGTTGCCAGACTTGGGCCGGATTAGACAATAGACTGCCATGGAATTCTTCCACACGGGGATTAATATTTTAATTCTTTATTCGCACAAGCGGTAATTGTGTGAAATTATTTGCAATAAAAATATTATACAAATTGATGAATACCTATTAAATTTAGTTTGCTTTTGAATTTGGCGTTATAGTTATTATTTTCATACATTCACGTTTATCAGGAGAATAGAGATGCATCGATATTTCGTTTAATGTCCTCATAAATTTAAGAAATTTCTCGTAATGGTAAACCTCCACATGCGGTGGAATTTTTTATTACACAATTATTTTGCTCCAAACTTTATCACTATCTGCAAAAACTTTTGATTGTGACAAATTTCATGCAACTTTAATGATACAGAATAAAATGTTTTATTGAAGGACTAGAAATGCTCTCATTTGACACGAGACGGTAAAAAGTCTTTGGTAGAACACAGCAGTTCTATTTAGGCTCTATATACATTTCTATTTCAGAATCTAGACAAGAAAAGGATGTTCAGATTAGTCCAATTACAAACTACCAACCAAGATATTATTTATTACATTGTAAAAAATTCCTCGGGAAATTTCTTACCAGATTTTTAGGTTGTTGGTTTCCATAAAATTTCCTTAAATTTCCCTCAAATTTGTCAAGGGAAATTCCTTAAAGATTTTCTCAAAGTTTCTTTATAGAGAAAAGTTCCTTGAAGTACCCAAATTTTAGTGGATATTGCTAAATTTCTCATATAATTGCCGAGAGTAGAGGGGAAATTTAAAATTATAGGCAGTGTTGATTTTCTCAATGTTAAAAAATCCTCACGAAAGCAAATTACTAGACATTTTAAAAAAGTTTTCTAGAAAATTGGTGGAGGTACATTTTTAAAACAAATTCCAGAGACATTTTTGCAGTATGTGAAGAAATAGTATATTATATAACTAGGGAGAAAAAAGTTTATTATGCGGGTGTGAAGTTTGATGCCCGAACAAAGCGAGGGCAACAATCACACGAGTAAAATAATTTATTTTTTTTGTATTAGCGGGTTATAAAGTGGATTTTATTGCCCCGTGCGTGGCAAACAAATCCATTTTTTGACCTCCTAGTAGAAAAAAAAGATTTATTTTACTCGTGTGGTTGTTATCCTCTCTAAATAAATTTTGTTTTTCCCTAGTTGCGCAATATACTATTCCGTGTTCCACATGATTCTTTTTCTATTGTGGCGTCAAAAAATAGATTCATTTGCTCCCCAAGCGGCAATAAAATTCACTTTATGACCTGCTCGTAAAAAAAACATTTATTTTACTCCCTAGTTGCATACGATTTTTTTCCACTTGGGCGTCAAAAAATGAATTTGTTTGCCCCTCAGGGGGCAAAAGAATGCACTTTTTGTTCCGGTAGACTAAAAAAAGTCCTGTTAAAACAGTCGGAATTCCAGTTAGGCTATATTTAACATTATTTTCTGGTTAAAATAACTAGAAATTCAGGTTATTTTTACCGGATTTTTCTTAGGAATTACTAGAAAATCTGTTTGAAATAAACAGAAAATAATGATAAATATGGCCTAACCCGACATCCGGTTGTTTCAACTGGACTTTTTTTGTGTGTAGTAGAAAAAGAAATTTATTTGAAAAATTTGTTACATCAAACTGTATTTTTACATTAACAGATTGTTTTTGGAGTTTTTTCGATTACTAAATATTATAGTATTTTTTGCAGACCGCTTTCCGGACGAAGAAAGTGCAAAAACAGTGACTCCATTGGGGGAAGCGCCTCCGAGGGGGCCTCAGGCCCTCCTCAGGGCGGCTCGGGAGGCCGACGATGAAGACCTCAGAAAAATCGTTATGCGAGTAGAAAAGTTTGGATTGGGTGATATAGATGTTAATTCCACAGATAGCAGCGGCAGGGTGAGTAAGAACATCAAATCTAAATTACTCTCTCAATTTGAATTTGTGTAAAGTGAGCCACTATTTAAATTTAGTCAAAATTTCTACTAATTTTTAGTCATTTTTCTACTAATTACTTTTCAAAAACCTTACAAATACTGATAAAAATAGTAGAAAATAAATAATATTCAGTCAAAATTGTCACTAAAATAAATTAGTAGCTCACTTTTCACTAATTCATATTTAGAGTAAAATTATTGGTTCTTTCTAGTTTTTCATTTTAAAATTGCCAAATTAATTCTGACCTGATCTTCAAACTATTCTATTTTTTTAAACGTACATTTCTTTTCGAAGCAAATAAATTTATAAATAAATATAAAAAATAAATATATAAATTTTGCTTGGTCGTAACAATTGCAAATTTTACTAAAGAAAAAAAGTGATTAAATTAAGAAATAAAACTCGGGAAATTAATATTATTATTTTATTGAAAAAGTGAGAATTTTCCCAAGAAGTTAGTTATTCCTATTTTAAATGTGATTGATAGATTTCAATATTTCAAAGGCTTTAAGAGGTGGAAAAAGATATACAAATATTCCTGAAGCTTTTAAAATAATTCAAGAGGTTTAAAACGATTTCATAAAATATTTCAAGTGGTTTCAATTGATTTTGAATTATTTTAAAAGATTTAATTCTACATATATATTTGTAAATTCTATTTTCATACGACGAAAATTGACTGACTAGAAGTCATAAAATCATCTCTCGATATTTTTTCCATCCTTATCAAGAAAATTATTGATTATCACAATTCTTCCATTTTTTAAAAATAATGAGTATGGAAAAGTCATGCCATGGAAATGTCATTCCGTGGAAAAAAATAAATCGATTTCATACGCAATATGACATGATAAAAATTTTATTAGTCACTCCCCTGAGGAATAAATTATTATTTATGATTATGGTTTCACGACGTCTATTTTTGCGAAGAGCACCGTTATAATGGTGTTAAGCTTGACTCCATCCATATCTTTTCCACTTTTATTATCAGTTGATTAAAACTTCTTTTAAAATTAAAAAATTACAATTTTTAGCCATAGTTATAAAAATTGTACTTCTAGCTGAGGAGATTCTTCGTCTCGAGCTTTATTTCCCTTTCTACATTCCTCCAAATGTTTTGCTTTCATGGGGTCAATGAAGATTCTCCTTTATGACTCATAAAATAAAGAATGGGGTCAGTAAGAAAGACTCTTATTTTTAATTTTTTCCGCGAATATGTAGGTTAAAAAAATATTTTTCCGCAATGAGTTCTGTTATTTTTTCAATCCTAAACCTGTGTAAAATTAACTGCTGCTACGAAAATGAGTATTTTATCACAAGTTTTGTTTTTTAGAGAACGGCTGACTGAATTAATGATTTTACTAACCGTACATTTTGTAGACGTGATTAGTCAAAAATGTTTTTTTAAAAGAAAAATTTATATCGCTCAATTTATCTATTTGTATTATTAAATTCGATTATACATTTTTAAAGAAAAATGAAATCAGGTACATAATATTTGACTATCTCATGTTACACGCAGTTTACAAAACTCTTGTTGAAGGTAGAAAATAAGTAATTAATTAAGTAAACAAAAGTTAATTCAATGAGGTACCTATCGAGTGAGGGGACATTTTGATGGATAAATTGACTTCTACTTCTGATAAGATGCAAAAAATTACAAATTTTCGCACTTTTATAATTCTTTTATGTACATTTATTATACTTTATATGCAAAATATATATATATATATATATATATATATTATTATTTTGCGATAAGACTGGACAATGAGGTTTTTGTACACAGGTATTATAATTTTGCAACACTGTACGGCAAGTTCGCACTTTCCGCACCAAAAAATGTTCGCAAAATGGCATATTCTTAATTACCTAAAAATGTGCGAGAATCATGACATTCTCGCATACTTTTCAGATTCCCGCACACTTAAGTATGCGGGAATGTTGATTTCTGCACACTATCTTTTGCGCACATTTTCCGGTGCGCTAAGTGTGAACTCCTCGTACAGTGTTGCAAAAAATAGTATATAGTACACGTGTGGGTTGGTGGTTCCCCATTTGTGTAAGTTACAGCACGAACGGAAGTCAAGTGCTGCAAAGTTCACACTTTTCGGAAATTACGAACTTTCCGCACTAGTATCATAATGTACTATTTTCGGAGAATCCAAATTTGAAAACAGACAAAATCTTCTCGGACTTCTTTGGAGCTGCAGGCACATTCCCATCGCGCGATTTGGCTGATGCGCTTTGCGTTCGGTATTTTAAATTTGTGAAATTAAACAAAAATTAATAAAATGAAAACTACTTCTTACTTTGCAATTTTTAAATCATTTTTCACTATATCGAAATAAAAACTACGCATGTTTTAAAAAAAAATTTGAAACAAACTTCTACTCTTTAAGACGAATAATTGTAATATTCAATTTTGTTCGTGCACTGTAAATTTTGCTGGGTAATAAGATTTTTAGTTTCCCCAATGGTTTTTTTTTCAATTGGAACGTAAAATATACATTTTATTAGTAAATGTTTTTATCAAAATTTTCCGATCTTTTTTAAATAAACAATTTTTTTTCTCAACTTTTTTTCGTATCCTACATAGTTTAACTAGAAAATGGAATTTGGTTGTTGATTTTTTTCAAGTTTGAAAATACTGTAAGTTTCCTAATTTTGGTTTGATTGAAAATTTTCACCAGGATAATTTGTAGAGTTTTTCGAATTTCAAGAATTTCCCGAAATTGATCTAATTTTTGAAATTTTTGTCGGATATTATATCCTTTTTTGTGAGAAAATCATCGTCAAAAGGTCAGAAAATTAATGAAAGTTCGTGGATGCCAGAGGGGTAATTCGATCTTTTTAATTTAATAATTATCAAACTACGTCCTTTTCCTTTTAAATGACTGCATTGAAAAAAATCGCTCCAGTAGTTTTCCTCAAAATAACCAGTTTTTCGAAATCCAGCGCTGATAAAAAAATCTGAAGTCATATTAATTTTTTTCGACCGAAAATTATTCAAATTATAAACTATTTGAAAAATGAACACAAATGAAAAGCATTTTTTTTGTCTCCTGTAAATTATATTGAATTTAAAATATACGTATTTCTATATTATAATTTTCTTCAATAGGTGTATATAAAGTAATTTACTTATAAAATCAATCAAAATTTGAAAAAATTTGCAAATTCCATATTTAAGCGATCAAGAAAATAATTTGAAAAAATTAAAACTGTTGAGATAATAGAAACTATTTTGAAAAGTCGTACTTTTTTCAAAACTATTCAAGGGCAAATAACTATAAAAAATAGTGACCTCTGCTGTCCGGTCTGCGTCTAATTTCGTCAAGTACGCAACGTATTGATGACTTACTAGAATAGAGTGAACCGTGACTATTTTCTAAGCAAAGGAAAGCAAAATGCGTGATTTACATAATCTTCACGTTCAGTAAATTAAATGTTCTATGTCTAGTTTGTAATGCAGGCATATTTTGTTTTATAAATAATTATGTATCTCAACTTCAAGCATAGCGATCTATGATTTGAGATGATCATTATATCATTAAATAGCTTTTGAAAAATAAAATCTCTTTTCCAAACACCATTTTTGTGAGAAATTATTATTTAAAAAATAAA
Organism: Diplolepis rosae; assembly: GCA_030998225.1. Lineage (NCBI taxonomy): Eukaryota > Metazoa > Arthropoda > Insecta > Hymenoptera > Diplolepididae > Diplolepis > Diplolepis rosae. Next base: position 11,517,917 of record JAPYXD010000701.1, read on the forward strand.
GAGGAATGAATTGATAAGCGAAGTATAATACAAAAACGGGATATTAAATAAAAAGCTATTGGGAAACAAATAATCATTCTACGTCATATAAAAATGGTAAAGTAATGGAACATACAATAGGAGTTGAAAAAAATAGCCTAGGAAAGAAAATTTAACCATTTATTTATTATTAACTATCAAAATATTTTCATGTGAGTTACTCATAATTTGAAAAGCTTATATAATTATTTTTCTTAAATATACAAGAAAATCAATAATTTAATTTATAAAAACATATTATTAATAGGAATCGACAATTTTCGGAAAGTGTATTTTTACGAGTAGATAAAATATAAATTTGCTGTCACACGACGAGTATAATTCCAAGATGAATTATAATATAGTTAGTTACTTTAGACAAGAAAGAAAAGTGGCACGAATCTGTAAAATACTCGTTAGTGATCATTATCGTCAATTCGGAGGAAATTTTCCAGAAGAATGTTAACGGATGAGGTTCGATGACCAATTTCCAAAACATATGAATGGTTCACACACTAATCATTATGAAACTTGTTACAAGAGCATAATTAGTTGATTATTTAAGGTAGTTTATCCACGAAAATTAGATCTCAGGCAAAAATAAATAATTTTGCTCTCAAGAATAGCAATATCATTATTAAAGGGCTATTTTGAAAGAGAAAAGTTTATTTTACATGAAAAAAATTTGAAACACAGAAAAATAATATTATTAGTAAATTTTATTTTTGCCCCAACTTTTTTTCTTATCGCTTCTTACCAAATTTTAAAAAATTATGCGATTTTAATAAATTACAAATCACTTTTTCAAGAAAAAAATTCCCTACAACTTAACCATTTCCAATTTTCGAAAATGAATAAATTATTATCAAATTCAGCAATTTGTTTATAAAACTTTCGTTTTGGAAAATGTTTTTTTAATGGTTTCAGCCATCAAAGAATTTATTTTTGAAAATCAGAAACAGTGAAGTTGTGGGAAATCTTTTCTCTGAAAAAATGATTCATGATTTTTTAGAATCGCATAATTTTTTTAAAATTTGGTAAGAAACGATAAGAAAAAAAGTTGGGTCAAAAATAAAATTTACTAATAATATTATTTTTCTGTGTTTCAAATTTTTTTCATGTAAAATAAACTTTTCTCTTTCAAAATAGCCCTTTAATAATGATATTGCTATTCTTGAAAGCAAAATTATCTATTTTTGCCTGAGGTCTAATTTTAGTGGATGAAAACTACCTTAACAAGTAAATTTACTAAAATTAATTAAAATTTATTTATATATCCTTTTCAGATCATGTAATTTTTTGGCCTAAAATGTAAAAAATATTATTAAATGATTCTTATGGCCTTGAAAGTCTGCAATAAATTGTTATCATTCTTATTGAAATATTTAAAACTATAAACACAAAAAACCATCATGAAAGATCAAAGTTGAAAATTGTTTCACAATCTGTAAACAGTAAAAATTCTCACCTAGGTTTTAATGTCTGTAGTCAATTTTTTGTAAATAGACATTCGTTTAGCTTTTTATGAAATTAGTGGATGTGTAAACAGAATATTTAAACTGGCATTAACTTTTGATAATGTCTAATGCACTTATCAAAGTCAAAGTTAGGATGCAAATAAGTATGGTCCAAGAGTGTTTCTAGCAAAATAAGAGTCTGCTTTTGAAGCCATTCATCGCTAAATTTTTCTTTTTTTGAACAAGGTATTTAAATTATAAACTATTTTTAGTAACACATACCCAGAAAAAAATTGTCTTGACTTAACCAAAGCATTTTGTTAAGGAACCAAGATCTTTGGTCAGGTCAAACAAAATTTGGTTAAATTAACTAAAATTTGGTTTAATCAACTGAAATATTTGTTTCATTCTACTAAACCGAATCCAAATCGACTAAAATTTTGATTCACCTTATCATATTTGAGTTCTATGTTTGATCCAACTAATTCTGATTGAATTAATCAAATATTTCTTCGTGTGTTTTTATAAACAGAAATAAAATATAATTTTGAATAATTCTGATTGATATCTTCGATTTTATAAAGTTGGAAAAGTTTAAACCAGAATTTTGTTCTTCGAAAGAAAACCTGTATAATATTAAATCGAATTTGAATTAAAGTTATCTAAAATATTTAAAAATTTATTTATTTATTCTTTTAAAATTATTTTAAAAATATTATTGAATTATACTCTCAGAAAAAATATTTGATTGAATGAAATAAAATAATTTGATTGCAATGCTTTTTTTTATTCAAACAGAAGATTTATTTGAATTAAATAACATTTGTTTAATTCAAAAATATATCTTTGGACCAAATAAATATTTGTTTTCATCAAATAAATCTTTCTTCAAAACAAACAAATTATTCCATTCGTATATGGTCAAAAATACAATTTGTTTGAAGTTTATTTGATTTGAAAAAATGTTTATTTGGTTCAAAGATACTCTGTTTAAATTAAAAAAATTTTATTTATTTGAAATGAACCATTTTTTTAAATCAAAAAAAGTCTTTCAAACAAATAATTTTCTTTAATTCAATCAAATCTTTTTTCTGAGTGTATTCTTTCAGATGTGAGTGTCTTAAAAACTAACTAAAGTTTATAATTTTGGAAACCTTCTGATTAAAAATTTTTTATTCCAGCATGTATTCAATTTTTATAAATTTTCAAATTGTAGATCCTTATATTTTTAAAGATAATAAAAATAAATATATTTATAATACAATACTTTAAAGTTTTAAAATTTTTAAGTCCAGTCATTTTCCGACTAGTAATTTCTTTGTAAGCCTCGCCAGGTCCTGACCGGGCAACCCAAATCGGTAATAAAATACACGGCCCGACCAGGCCCAAAACTGGTAACCTATCCACGTGGTATGATACGGTCCATACCTCGTTGGTCTGTACATATCCTTCTATAGTTAATTAATTTAGTGGCATTTAAAGTTTATCCGCAGTAAACTTAAATTAAATTAAATTAAAGCAGTGTAGAAAAACCTGGAATTTGGAGAAATATCAACCTTTTATAAAGTACACCTTGCTGCAAATTATAAGCGCTTCCTATATAAATCATTCGTTTTTGGAAACAATAATTTAAAATTCGAAGTAATTTAGCTCGAAATGTTGTTTCTACATTTTAATCAATTATTCACGTATGAGTGTAAACAATAATTCTAGGTATATAAAATTGATATCAAATTCTCTTCATGAATATTTTAGAATTGATTCGAATTTTCTGCACTTGGAGAAATATTTGATTAATCCAACCAAATTTGATTAGAGTTACCAAAAAATTTCCTTATCATATTGTTGACCAAGTTTTTAGTTCGTTCAAGTTATGAATTTGTTCTATTTAACCAAAGATGTTTTGTTGGGCTACGATTTGGTTAAATCAAACAATTGTTTCAGTTGATTAAAATAAAATTATTTTTTTTTTCAACCAATAATCTTGGTTTATTTAAAAAAATGGTTTAGTTAGATCAAGTATATTTTTTTAGGTATGTTTTCTTCTTTTTTTCAAAAGAATTTGCGATCCAGGTCATTGCATTAGTCAACTACAAGTTTATTTATCCAGTGAAACTCGTAATTTATCGATAGCGAAGTATATGCGCAAGGCCCCGATGTCGTAATTTTGCATGCTCTCGTCAGAAAAGAATTGGCTAAACGTCAATTTATCTGCAACTAAAAAAAATCGTCTTAAGTATTCAGGGAAATTCTTCAAAGGTATCGACACAATTGAATGACTAGATTGTATTTTAGATCCGAAGGTTTTTACGATGCTCAAGGTAATAAATAATGCATATTAGTAATAGATCAAAGGCATAGGGTTTTTTTTCAATAGAATTCGGTTTTAAAAAAAAGTTTTATTAAACATAAACAATAATTTTTAGAATTTATTATAACATCTTGTGGTCTTATATTAATTTTGTAAATCTTTTATTTGGGAATGGAATCTACAAAATTTTCCAAACATTACAGATTTCTTACTTCACAATTAGTCATTTCTGACTGATAATCAATTACAGGGGCGTAGCTAGATATTTTGGAAACCGGGCAAACAATGTAGGGGTCCCTTTCTTCTTAAATCTTTTATTAATACTTCTCTATTTGAACAAGTCACAAAATTTCTGTTTCGGTGTTTACATCACAAATTCACAACATTTGTTTTTTCGCTTTTATGGCACTGAATTCATTTTTTTTTCACCGCATTCAAGAGGATCCATGCGGCATCCGGGGGGATAGCCCCCCCCCCCCCCCCCCAAGCTGCGCCACTGATCAATTATTATTAACTGAGAATGAATCACTTTTGATTGATTGAAAAGCAAGAAGTTAATCACTGATTGAAACCGTTAAAAATTCTGACTAATTGATAATTGAAGAGTATGTATGACTTTTTTGTAACCGTTTGCATTTTTACGAAAAGGCCTTCAGTAACCACTAATGTAATCTTGAATAGACACAGAAGCTGATATTGGTCACCTTTACTTTAAAACCACTCCAGATTTTATTGGCCTATTTTCGGATCGCGAACACGTCGCTTTTATTATTTAAACCTGCATTTTATCGGGAAATAAAGAATAAAGGAATCAGCGTGTTTACATTCTTACATAAAAAAATAAATTTTAAACTTTTTTTATTTTTCTGGTCTTCTCAAAGTATTTTATAACTTTTTCAAAATTTTAAACATTTGCGAACTATTTTATTTTCAAGTTTCCAATATTCAAATCATAAATATTTCAAAAATTTCACATATTCTAATGCGTGCAGAAAGTCTTTGAAGTGGCCCTGACCTGGCATGGGAATTATCGAATGTTTTAGAAATAAAATTTAAAAGGATTTCAAAGTCAGTTAGCAATTTTTTGTATATTTTGTAAAAGGGATTCTATAAAAATAGAAGTAACATAGATTACATAATAGCAACATTGACATGCCAGGATTCAAACGCGGCTGAAGACCTAAGTCACTCAGTGCGCGAGGTCAGTATCAAATGAGACTATAGTGTCTATTTCCCCTTCCACCCTTGAATTGAGATTTACTGATGACCTCTAATACCAGTATAAAGAAAATTATTGATTTCAATCTTCATTCCCCTATCCTTGAATATACCAACAAGAAGTAATCGTTACTGTCTTTTAGTAAGAACCGCAAAAGTAAAATGAAGAGCTTTCCAATTGATGTTTGCTTCTTTATTATGCAACTAGAATAACAAAGAAAATAATAAATCTATGCATACCAACTTCAATTTTTGTTTATTGTAATTTACATAAGATTTTCGACGTGAAGGAAATTAGAAATAAACCTTTACACTTTGGAATCAGTTTAAATTGAAGTATATGACTTTACAGAAATGTTGTCATGGCCCTGACTATGCAGAGCCCTGGCAAGAGCAAGCCTTTTATAAAACGCCAAGTCGGGGCAGAATCCTGCCTTGCGAGTGGATTCCCAATCAGAATTTAACAACGGATACAGGCTCGATACTGGCAATAAGTACTGCGTTTGTACTGGCGGAAAACGGGGATGATAATTGTTCGCCAGTACTGACTTACCAGCACTGTACAAGTACTGCCTGCCAGTAACAATCAGTACTGGGCTTATACGGGCATGTCATTACTGGCTAATCAATACTTGAACCGTACTGGCAACAAGTACTGGTACAGTACTGATCACCATAACTTGGGATTGTATAAATAATAAATGAAAAGAAATCAAAATATTTAACTGATTTATATCAATTCCTTTTTCCACTCAGGTTTTCGTGGAATTTCTTTTATGAAAATTGTCCTGCCTACGAGATTCGAACCTACAACCTACCCAACGACGAAGCCTACGACCTAGAACTAACGCACGCTAACCGCTTTACCACGCCTATTTCTACCAAATGATTCCTTTGCAATCTGTTACCTATTTCAACCAAATTGAGTTCTTTAATTAAATTTCGATAATTCTTCGAAATTTCTTCAAGTATTTCAATCAAATTTCGAAAAAAAGTACTTGAAGATTATAAAATCGAATGAAGTAGAAAATATAATAAATATTTATTATATTATGATTATAAAAGCGTCTTTTTTCCACAGAAAGATTTCAAATTCTTTAAATTTGAATTTAATTAGCATTTATTTGCGATATAAGAGTTTGAAATTGTCTACGAGGACACCTGTCGGCAACGTATCCTATCTGATACGTGACTAGTGATTCTCCGATAATGTAGGCAGTGGCAGAAATTTCAAACTCAACTAATTAATTTGAAGTTAAATATTATTTTATTAATAAATCATGGAAATAATTAATTTTTTTTTTGATTAGATGCAATAATTAATATTTTAAAAACTGTGCTTTTTTAATAAAATTTTAGTTTGAATTCTATTTTCAGTATAAAATAATACTTTAGTACTGCGCCAGAACTGCGCCAGTAATGGCACGTCAGTAGAAGCTAACCAGTACTGGCACAGTAGTGTCGCTCAGTACTCATACAGTACTGTCTTCCCAGTACAGGCGCAGTACTAAATATTCATGATATTCATTACTGCACCAGTATTGGCAAGTTAGTAGCGGCCAACTAGTACTGGCGCAGTATTGTCGTCCGGTACTGGAGCAGTACTAAATATTCATGATACCCATTACTGCACCAGTATTGGAAAGTCAGTAGCGGCAAACCAGTACTGGCGCAGTACTGTCGTCCAGTACTGACACAGTACTGCCTTATCAGTACTGGAGCAGTACCAACTATTCATGATATCCATTACTGTACCAGTAATGGCAAGTTAGTAGCGGTTAACCAGTACTAGTGCAGTACTATTGCCCAGTACTGACACAGTAGTGCCTTCTCAGTACTGGCGCAGTATTAAATATTCATAATAGCCATTACTGCACTAGTAATGGTAAGTAAGTAGCGGCTAACCAGTACTGACGCAGTACTGAATTTTTTGTGAACATCGTCATAATACGGATTAGTCCGACTGGGTTATTGCAATGATGTTTTATGATATCGGAAAAGTAGTAACATAATAATTTGTTGGATATACTAGATTTGGCTTTCTATGCCGAGTTAGCGTTTGCCAGTCCTGTGCATCTTTTGGATTTCTCGTACAGAAATGTATTGACCTAGCCCGGAACAAAATGCCAAATCTTTATGATAGTGATATAGTAATCCTTCCATTATGCCGTGCTCAGTCCCAGCTTAGTGTTACATGCGTAGCAAGGGCTTGCCAGATATCAGCCAAGTCTGGAAAAATAGGAGATTTTTAGCATGGGTTTTAATTTATCCAACTTTGGCCAAGTCGGTTTCCGTTTTCCATTCCACAGGCAAAAATTCAAAACTGGCTTGGTACCGCGCCAGTAATGTACAAGGAAACTTTGCTGTGGCCCTGACTGCGTCCTGATAAAGGAACCCAAATAGGGCGCGCGATTTGGTCGTCGCGCTTCGCGCTCCGTTCTTTCTGGACCTCGCGCTTCGCGCTCGGTCTTGTGCTCTTCGCATACATTTAAGTTTATTTCTTATATTTTGATACTGAAGGTCAAACCAATTTTATAATAATATTACAGATGATGTGAATTACATATTTTCTCAGAATCACTGAATTTCTTTTTGAATTTAAGTGAAACAGGAAATTCAATTTACTTAAGGCTCTATCAGCCTTAAGGAACACATTCTCATTATGACGCTCGCGCTTCCCGCTCGATTTTCTGTATACATTTCAGTAATTTTTTAATAAATTACATGGTTAAAATAATTTATTTTCTTCCAAATCTCAATTTTCATTTTAAAGGTTTTTTTTGTATCTCACATATTTTGTCTAAAAAATGGAATTTTTGAATTTTAATCGTATTTTTTGGAATTGAAACGAAAAATATATGTTTTATCAAAAATCGTGTAAGACAAAATTTGTAGATCTTTTTGAAACGAACAACTTTGTATTCTTACATTTTTTTCGTATTTCATATATTATTGTTAAAAAATTGAATTTTGGATTTTCAATAGTTTTTTTTTAAATTAAAAAGAAAAATATACATCTTATGAAAAAATGTTGCAATTCAAATTTGTAGGTCTTTATGTAGAAAACAATATTGTATCATAACGTTTTTTCGTATCTCGTATAATTTAACTGGAAAATGGAATTTTGATATTGACTTTTTTCGAATTTGAATATTCTGTAACATTTCTAATTTTGATTTAATCAAAAAATATTATCAGGATAATTTGTAGAGATTGGAATTTTTTGATTGAAAAAATTGAAACCAGTATTGGAATTTTTGATTTTTTCAAAAAGTTATTTTTAAAAACACAAAAGTAGTGCTCAATCCCTCAATTTTGATTGGATGTGGCTGGTTAACGAACTTGTCCTTACTTTTTTGGCTCTGATAAAGTGTACCTAAGCTCAATTCAATCTGACAATTCTATCGAGAGTTATACCGCACACGACCTACTACAGACAGACAGACAGATACTTTCGTAAAAACCGTTTTTTCTGACTCAGGGGGTCTCAAAACGTAAAGATTTGATGAAAATTTCGAAAGTCATTTTTCACATAAAACCAATACTTTCTCATCCATGATGAGAATGTAAAAAAATGTTGTTAATAAATCTTAAAAATGTTTTCCATTATATGGTATAAAAAGCGATGAACATTATCCTTGTAACAATATTACAAATTTTAAGGAGGGTAAAGAGCACTTTAATCGAGCACGCGTTTTGCTCAAACTAAAGTGTATGACGCACACAAAGTAATAAGGTTTGTACCATCACGTCAACAAAAACAACTGACCATTTAATAAATTGATTCCCGATAGATTTTCTCTATCGAGAAATGCTCTAGAGAGATGTTCTTTATTTACGAGCGAGCTGTTCGGAAATTTCCACTTCGATGGGTGTATATCACATTATAACAAATTAATGAAAATCCTTTAATAAAAATAGTTCTAATAAGATTTATTATGAAATTCTTTTACTCTAAGTCGATTTCTAGCCAATATTAGCCCAATATTGTCCAAGTTTTTAAATTGGTATTGTCTTGTTGGTACGCATAGGCGTTTCTAAAATTAATAAACTACTGAATATTTATATTTATTAAAAATTTGGTCAATATTAGAAGTTAAGATAAATTAATCTTTAGTAATCTATTTGTTTCTGATGATTTAATGGTTTCTGTCTGTAATTAGACATTCAATATTGGCCCAAAGCTGGTACTTCAGTCCTGGTCCCTTCTTCCTTGATTTTTAGAATTGGCATTCTTCCATTAAAATAAGTTCAGTTACGTAAAATATTTTAAACCTCATAAAAATCTTTAAAATGCTTCAAAACAATACACATCTAAAATTTTAAATATAAATCTTAAGAGTATTTCATAGAAATTTAAAGTATTTTTAAATTTAAATTTAAATTTAAGTTAATATAAGGGGCCGTTCACATAATACGTCACACAGTTTATGGGAGGGGGAGGGTCTGCAAATTGTGACGTGGTGTGACATGTTGGAAGGGGAGTCTGCCCTCTGCGTTACGTGACACATTAAATGTGTACCCATGAAATTTGAAAAAAAGTTCTGAAAAGATTATCTACAATAATAATTAATAGCTTCTTTTTTTACTGGATTTTGTACGCGTAAACGAAAAATGTTTTATAAAATTAAGAGGTGTGACGTGACATCGAAAGGGGACGGGGGGCTGAGGTTTGCGACCATGTGTGACATGGGGGGGGGGGAATAGCTAAAAATCGCGTGACGTATTATGTGAACGGCCTCTAATATAATAATTTATTATATATTATTTATTATTTAAATTTGTTATATAATAATTTAAATTTAAAGTATTTTTATTTAAACTGAATTTTTACATTCTCATCATATGAGAAGGTATTGGTTTTATGTGAAAAATCACTTTCGGAATTTTCATTGAATCATTACGTTTTGAGACCCCCTGAGTCAGAAAAAAACGGTTTTTACAAAAGTCTCGGTCTCTATCTGTACTCTCTAAATCTGAATCAGTCAAAATCTACTGATTATCAGTGAAATTTGACTGATTCAAATAGCTAAAAAGAGGTTACTGTAAATCAGTCAAATTTCACTGATTACTTCAGTAGAAATCAACTGATTCAACAGTGAAAAATACTTTTTCACTGCACTGTAAACAATTTTTTGGGAAAAATTCCCCAAAATGTTAGTAACGCAAATTACACCAAAATTAGTGAATTTTCCCCAATATATTTTGGGGAATATTTCCCCCCAAAATTTAGGGAATATTTTCCCCAAATATTTTGGGGAATATTTTCCCCAAACATTTTAGGGAATATTTCCTAAAAATTGGGAATTTTTTAAAACTATTGTGGAAACTTCTTCCACATATTTTTGGTGAATATTCCCCAAAAATCAGGAATTTTCCTAAATATTTGGGGAATATTTCCTAAAAGTTGGGAATTTTCCAGAACTATTGTGGAAACTTCCTCCACATATTTTTGGGGAATATTCCCCAAAAATTAGGAATTTTCCTAAATATTTGGGGAATATTTCCTAAAAATTGAAAAATTCCCAAAATATTTGGGAAATATTTCTTAAAAATTCGGAATTTTCAAAAACTATTGTGAAACTTCCTTAATATATTTTGGGAAATATTTTACATAAACTTAGGAAATTTCCCAAATATCTTTAAGAAAATATCCTCTATAATTTAAGTGGAAAATAAAAATACAGATTTAATGAATTTTTTTATAAATTACAAAGTTTATTTTGTTTACTTATACATCTTATTTCAAATTAAAGTCGAAAGCATTTTTTTTCCACAGAAGGATTTTCAAATTATTTAAATATACATATTATTATGATTGAAAATAAAAATCAAATTATAAATTGTTGCTGAAGCCTACAACATTTTTTATTAATTTCCCTGCCTTGGCATCTCTGGCTAATTTTTGGTACTTTCCACTTCTTTTGTGTCCTTGGATGGGATTGATGTCTAAGGGCATACTGCAAAACAGAAGAGAAAGATTAATTAACGCTTTAAATTGAAAAATTTAAGAATAAATAAAAATTCCAATATCATTTATATTTATATATCAATTTTAAAAAATATTTAAAACTTACCTTTTACGTTAACTCTGGAACTCTGGAATTCTGTGTTCGTTCACTCGTTTCAGATACACTTATGGATACACTTTTTGTGAGGGTTGAAACTAAAATGATAGAAAATAAAGGTAATGCTGGAAGAAAATTTGCTTGGGAAATTCCAGTTGTAAAACTATTGGCACATAATGCTGATGGGTACAATCTGCAGTGCGGGATTCATGGGAGAGTTGAAGGGGCTCCGAAATATACTGACGCATTCTGCATGTAAAGCTTAGGACAGGTTACAAAAATATTTTTGTTTTAATAGTTTTCAAAAATTCTGTTCAGAATTCTAGATTCTTTGAAAATAGGTCTAATAATAAGTCCCAACACATTTTGTTCTAAAATCAAAATTCGAAAAACTATGGCACTTCATAGTTTTTAAATTTTTTTCGAAAATCTCATTTTTGGAAGTTTTAAAAATTATGTTTTGAATCCTAGATTCTTTAAAAATAGGTCTAATAATAAGTCCCAACACATTTTGTTCTTAAATCAAAATTCTAAAAACTATGGCACTTCAAAGTTTTTAAATTTTTTTCGAAAATTTCATGTTTAAGGGTTTTAAGAATTCTGTTTAGAGTTATAGATTCTTTTAAAATATTTCTACAAATAAATCCAAACACATTTTGTTCTAAAATCAAAATTCCAAAAACTATGGCAATCAAGAGTTTTTAAATTTTTTTCGAAAATCTCATTTTTGGGAGTTTTAAAAATTATGTTCAGAATTCTAGATTCTTTGAAAATAGGTCTAATAATAAGTCCCAACACATTTTGTTCTTAAATCAAAATTCTAAAAACTATGGCACTTCAAAGTTTTTAAATTTTTTTCGAAAATTTCATGTTTAAGGGTTTTAAGAATTCTGTTTAGAGTTATAGATTCTTTTAAAATATTTCTACAAATAAATCCAAACACATTTTGTTCTAAAATCAAAATTCAAAAAACTATGGCACTTCAAAGTTTTTAAATTTGTTTCGAAAATCCCATTTTTGGAAGTTTCAAGAGTTCTGTTCCGAGTTCTGGATTCTTCTCAAATAGTTCTACAAATAAGTCCAAACACATTTTGTTCCTAAATCAAAATTCGAAAAACTATGGCTCTTCAAAGTTTTAAAATTTTTTTTCGAAAATCTCATTTTTGGGAGTTCTCTTTAGAGTTGTAGGTTCTTCTCGAATAGTTCTACAAATAATTCCAAATACATTTCCTTCTTAAATCAAAATTCGAAATACGATAGCACTTCAAAATTTGTAAAATTTATTCGAAAATTTCATGTTTGAGGGTTTCAAGAATTATGTTTAGAATTCTAGATTATTTTCAAATAGTTCTACAAATAAGTCTCAATATATTTTCTTCTAAAATCAAAATTCAAAAAACTGTTGCACTTCGAAGTTTTTTAATATTTTATATTTCTAATTACAAATTTAAAATCAGAGACGCCAGAAATTTTTAAGTGACAAGAGTCTATAGGGTCCCTGAACAATACAATTCAATATTTAGAGCATTCAAAATTAATTTCAGGTAAACCAAAGCATACATAGGAGATTAGACCAACTCAATGAATAGGCACAGTACCGTATTTAGACTAAAAGGCAAAAAGGCAATAATTTATTTTTCATAGAAAATATCTCCTTTGAATGATATTTTTCGCATTTATGAAAAAAATCCTTAAATGAATTTGCAGAAATTCCCCAAATCACATGAAGTTTACTTAATTCCCTAATTTTTAAAGAATTTTTTTTTTTTAATTTATCGTAAATTTTTTTAATTTTTCCGTAAAAACACAACACAATTAGGGTAAATTCCCCAAAATATAAGTGATTTACTTATTCACTAAATTTTTGGGGAATATTCCCTACTTTTTCTGGATTTTATCCAATTTTTTGGGGAAAATTCCCCAATTTCTTGGGGAAAAGTATGTGTACCCTAAAATGTGGAATTTTCCCCAATAATTGATGGGGAAAATTCCACAAAATATTAGTGATTTACTTATTCACTAAATTTTTGGGGAATATTCCCTACTTTTTCTGGAATTTATCCAATTTTTGGGGGAAAATTCCCCAATTTATTGGGGAAATGTATTTTCACCCTAAAATGTGGAATTTTCCCCAATAATTGGTGGGGAAAATTCCCCAAATTTTTTACAGTGTGATGCAATCAGTGAAAATTAACTGATTTGTCAGTGGAAAATATTTTTTCATTGATTCATCAGTGAAAAAACAAATTAATGATTCAATCGGTGAAAATTCGACTGATTGAGATTTAGAGAGTAGGTCGTATACTCGATAACTCGATAGATTTATCGGAATGAATTGAGCTTTGTCATACTTTATCGTAGTTGAAAAAGTAAGGACAAGTTCGTTAATCAGCTACATCCGACCAAAATTGTTAAAACAGGAGCATTTTTTGTGTTTTTGAAAAAACTTTATGAAAAAATCCAGCAATCCAAAACTGGTTTCTGATAGGGCTCAAAAATCTCTACTAATTATCCTTATAACATTTTTCGCTTAAATTAAAATCAGGAAAGTTGCATTATGTTAAAACTTGAAAAAAGTCAATAACTAAATCGGTTGCTTAAAAACAGTCTACGAATTTTTTTCCTTTCTGAAATATTTGGAAAAAGATAAATTTTGTTTAAACATGTAAATTATTTGAAACTTACAGAAATATATACAGAAAATCAAGCGCGAAGCGCGAGTGTCATGATGAGAATGTGTTCCTTAAGCCTGATAAAGCCTTAAGTAAATTTAATTACCTTTTTAATTCAAAATCAAAAAGAAATTTAATAATTTTGAGAAAATGTAATTTACATCTATAATATTATAAAATTGGCTTGAGCTTTAGTATCAAATCAAAAGAAATAAACTTATATATACGCGAAGAATATAATACTATAAATCTCATAAAAATCTTTAAAATGCTTTTAAAAAATACATATGGGTGAGTCCACGTCAAATTTATAACCAAATTTTTAATTGCGCTGAATTTTTTTTCCCTCGTTCTATAGATGATAAAAAAAAACACGTATTTTTTTATTTTCAATATGATATTTATATTTTTCGAGATATCGATTTTTGAATTTTTCGGTCCCAAAAAAACCGTTTTTCTTTAAATGCTTCGCAAATTGACCATTTTTCGTACAACGGTTTGGCATTTTAGGGCGAAATTTGCAATAGGGTTCACTTCAAAGTGCACGTTTGAACCGTCAAAAATTTATTTGTTGAGTAATTTTTATAAAGCAATTTTTTAAACAATTTGAAATATTTCGAAAAAGACTTCTCCGATTTGAATAATATTTTCTGTACATTGTTATTATAGTAAGTAGAATATTGTCTCAAATTTTAAAAGTGGAAGGTTGAATACTTTATTAAATATGATTTATAATATTCTATCTCGCGCGCAGGCGAGCTGGGTGGCGCGCGAGCCGAGCGGCGCGGACGCATAATGGATCTGAGCATGTTTTGTTTTCAAAATGTTACAGTCTGCCTACAATCCTTTAATTGAAATAATAATAGATTCCAACAAAACTTTGTTTAATTCAAAAATAGGCAATTGCATCACAATCATTATTAATATATCAATATATTTGTATATAATATTTTTAATAATGATTGTGACGCAATTGCTTATTTTTGAATTAAAGAAAGTTTTGTTGGAATCCATTATTATTTCCTCGACCTTGATTCATATAAACTCTGTAAAAAACCTATCAAAGGATTGTAGGCAGACTGTAACATGTTCAAAACAACAAGGATTCTGCCAGCAGTAGGGCTGTCGCCGTCAGGATGGCCGCCAAGGGAGCCTCATAGACAGGCTTTTCCCTAGTGATGGGCCTGCCGGGCGCATGTGCCACGACGGTTGTTCTGCGACTTTCAAGCGCGTGAGGACGCGGTGTGGAGCGAAAGCATCGGGGAACCTTGAACAGGTCTCTTGATGCCGAATGAACGAGCACGGAGTGAATGCGGGGGGCCACTTAATCGGGGTATCGCCCCAAATGCGTATGCGGCGATGACGCTGAACTTCCCGCGTGCGCTCTTGCGGTCACACCACAATCACATGCACGACACCGACACCCACACACACCAGAATGAATGGGATGCTGAGTGAATGGGGCTGCGGCCGGCGCCTGGTGGATATTCCCGATAGACTAGCCAAGGGAGGAGTAGTAGCCTCTCGACCAGGGTAGGACGCGATGTCAGTAACTCACCTCTGTGGAAGTAATATGGATAAATGTAAGTCCCTCCGGTGCTCAGCCGCGAAGGGCAAAGATCTCGTGAAACCACATGTTAAATTGGGAAAACCGCTCACGTTTCTGCTGTCTGGAGCCAATTTCGGGGTTGAAATCATGGACGTCCGGGCGCAGGAATGAAGGATTACCTGGTCAGTATTTCCTTATATCCGACGCTGCGTAGGATAAATCGCACACCGTCTAGCCCGAAGTCCGGGTCAGGTGTCGGGGCGGACCCGGCACCGCTCGCTCGATAGGGGTGACGTTAAACCTTTTGCATCATTATGGCGCGGGCCTATCCCGTAACCTTTTTCTAGCCTCATTTAAATGTGCTGATAGGTCGACCATCCGATAAGCCGCTTCTCGGTTTCGGCGCACATAACTAGGGATCTATACAGGCGGGGATAGTAGCCCTACTGCGGTAGGGCTCCCATGATGGGCGAACCGTCTTAAGGCACGACGGTATTAGATATGAATTCAAAAAAAAATGAAAGAGATAAAGAGGTGAAGGCGCTAGATGCGCACTCACACACTCCTCCAGGGGCTGAGGGATGGCAAGACGTCCTTCAGCTCCTGAAGGAGCAAAATGACAAAATGGAGAAACTAGCCAGGGCCCTCAACGTTATCCAGCAGGGTATACTGAGGAATAACCCTGGCTTCGTTAAAGACTCGTTGAACGAGGCAACTGAGGTGTTGAGCGGTATGCTCAACACCCACAAAGTGCCTCCTGGAGAGCGGGGTGAAAATCCAGAAGAAAATGGAATCTCACCCCGCTATGAGGAAATTGGGGATCTTTCAGAGACCACGTTCGGCGTCTCTGGGAGATACCCCAAAAAATCAGGTGATGGGGCAAAAGAGATCTGCACCCTCCCCCCTCTGGAAAAAACTCCTAAGAGGGGAAAGGGTGCCTCTTCGCCCTCTTATGCCCAGGTGGCCACAAGCCAACCCCCAAATAAAGAAGGGGACTGGCATGTGGCGACGCCATCAAGGTGTCGGCGAAGGACGGCCAGTCCTACGCCGACATCTTGAAGGAAATGAAGGCGAAGGTCGACCCCCGGAAGGCAGGACTTGAGGTCCTATCTATCCGGAGGACCAGGAAGGAAGAAGTCCTTCTGGTCCTTAAAAAGGGGGGAGACGTTTCGGCCTTCCGAAAGGAGCTCGACCTGGCGGTCGGGGAAAGGGCGCAAATTTCAGCCCTGGTCTCGACGAGGTCCCTCGAAATTAGGGACCTCGACGAGACTGTTGAAAAAGAGGAGGTTGTGTCTGCCCTGTGCTTGGCACTGGGCAGACCGGCTTTTGAGGGGTCCTGCAGGCTCTTCACCCGCTTTGGTGGGGTGAAGACTGCAGTGATCCGCCTGGCTGAGGCAGACGCCGCGCGTCTGCTTCAGCTAGGTAAGCTGAGGATCGGGTGGGTCGCGTGCCGCATTCGCGGGCACGTGGAAGTCGCCCGCTGCTTCAGGTGCCTTGGGTACGGCCACGGGTCCCGGGGCTGCAGCAACCCCGACAGAAAAAACGTCTGTTGGAGATGCGGCGCAACGGGACACTTGGCCAGGAGTTGTAAGGCGCCACCAAGGTGCCTGACATGCATAGACAGGGGCGACAAAGATGTCGCCCATGCGTCAGGGAGCGGCTCCTGCCCGGTCTTCCGGGAAGAGCTTCTGAGGTTGAGAGGCAGGAATTGAAGTTCCTGCAGCTCAACCTCGGAAGAGGGAGGGATGCCCAGGACCTCCTGATGCAGACTGCCAGGGAGAGGGGGGCCGATGTGCTGCTCATTAGTGAGCAGTACAAGTGGTCCGAAAACTCTGCTTGGTATCAGGATGCATCAAGGAGGGCCGGCATTCTTGTTTTTAACCCTGATTTGGGCGTCGGGGACTTCCTGGAGACCGACGCGGGGTTCGTTTGGGTGGAGGTGGCGGGTGTGCGTGTGTACAGCTGCTACTTCTCCCCCGGCGATCCCTTCGATGTCTTTGAGACCCAGATCCTCCTCCTTGAGGAAAGCCTCAGTGAGGCCATCGGGCGATCCCTCATAGGGGGTGACTTCAACAGTAAGTCGCCCGAGTGGGGTGAGACCCGCCTAGATAGGAGGGGAATCTTGGTTGGCGAGATGGTCGCTAGGAACGACCTGATCGTCCTGAATCAGGGCGGGAATTTCACGTTCAGACGAGGAGCGGGAGGGTCAATAATTGACCTCACGATCGCCGCACCTCGCCTCGCTTCAAGGATAAGCGACTGGTCGGTCCTCGAGGTAATAACCTTAAGTGACCACCGGTGCATCGAATTTAGTCTAGAACAAGGGTGCCAAGCGGCGGAAAAGGGTAGGGGCGGCGAAAGAAGGAGCCCCTCCTGGAACACGAGACGACTCAGCAGGGAAAGACTTCGCGAACACCTCGAAGAAACCAGGCTCATGGATGAGCTTGGTTGGGTCTGCCCTGCTGGGTCGTACGAAGCTGCTGTGCGCTCGGTGAGGCAGAAGGTGGTCGCGGCTTGTGACTACTCGATGCCTCGCCGTAAGCGCAGGCAAGCCAAGGGTTCGATGTACTGGTGGAACGACCAGTTAGCAGCCCTACGTCGAGAATGCCTCGCAGCGCGGCGAAAATTCACCCGTTAAAAGGGGGATGCTACGCTGCACGAGGCATGGAAAGGGGCAAAAACAGCTTTGAGGCGAGGCATAAAGAAAAGCCGACTTCAATGCTGGAAAGACTTGATCGGTGAGGTCGAGAAGGATCCATGGGGTCTCGCCTTCAAAATAGTCACCAAGAGATTGGTGACTAGAAGAAAGACCCCGGGCCTGGATAATCCCGATCGAGTCAAGTACATTGTGCGAAGCTTGTTTCCACACGTGGAGCCGTTCCAAAGACAGGACCGAAGTTCCTGCGTGGTCCGGTGCGAAGAACTCTTCACTCTCGAAGAACTAAAGAGAGGGGAAGAAGCAGAGGTTGGTCCTGCTGAGGAAGGGCAACAAACCTCTAGGGGTTGCCTCGTCGTATAGACCAATATGCTTATTGGATACGATGGGGAAGCTTCTGGAGGAGTTGATTCTACAACGGCTTCAGGCTCTCTTGGTCGGGGAGAACGGGCTCTCGGAAAGTCAGTTCGGATTCAGGAAAGGCAGATCCACTGTGGACGCCATCCAAGCTGTGGTTAACATCGCCACAAATGCAAGAAAAGGAACTGGTAAGCGTAAGGGATTCTGTGCGTTGATTAGCATTGACATACGCAATGCGTTCAACACCGCGAGATGGGACATCTGCATCGAGGCGATGATGCGGAAAAGGGTTCCAGACTACCTGTTGCGAATGATGGATGACTATCTGAGCGACAGGTGGGTGATATACGAGGGCGACAAATGGTCTCTCAAAGAAGAGATGACATGTGGCGCTCCTCAAGGGTCGCG
Organism: Diplolepis rosae; assembly: GCA_030998225.1. Taxonomy (NCBI): domain Eukaryota; kingdom Metazoa; phylum Arthropoda; class Insecta; order Hymenoptera; family Diplolepididae; genus Diplolepis; species Diplolepis rosae. Next base: position 11,536,634 of record JAPYXD010000701.1, read on the forward strand.
GGTGGGTCCACTCGTTTGGAACATCATGTATGATGACTTCCTGCGCATGGACCTGCCTGCTGGAACGAGCATCGTCGGCTTCGCGGATGACGCACTTGTCGTGTGCGCCGCTGACGACGTCGGAATCCTAGAGCTGAGGATCAATGAAAGTCTGTGGCGAGCAAAGCGTTGGCTGGATGGCAGAGGCCTTAAAATGGCCCCTAAGAAAACCGAGGCTTTGCTCGTTACGGACAGGAGATCCTTCCAATATCCGAGGATCGTTCTCGGAGAGCATGAAGTCGAGTGGAAAACAAGCATTAAGTACCTGGGGGTGCAGCTGGATCGTAGGCTTAGCTTTGGCGAACACCTAAAGATCGCAGCTGCCAAAGCCATCCAGTGTGGAGCGATCTTGACCCGGCTTATGCCAAACATTGGTGGACCCAGGGAAGCGAAAAGAAGATTGGTGGCCAGCGTGGTCCATTCGAAGCTGCTTTATGCAGCTCCGGTCTGGGCCAATGCATTGCAAAACCATGCCATCCAGAAGAAGCTGTTCTCGGCGCAGAGACTTGTCGCGCTGAGAATAGTTTCGGCATATAGAACTATCTCGACGAGCGCTGTGCTGGTCCTGGCGAGCGTCCCGCCAATAGATTTATTGGCGGAGGAAAGGCAGGAAACCTTTCAGCTTCGCAAGGAGCTTACCTGCGCCGACCTGCAGGAAATCGCTCGCGCGAAGGAGGCCATCCGCAAGGATGGAAGGCGCAGACTCATCGAGAAATGGCAGATGAGATGGCATGGTGAGCAGACAGGGAGATGGACGTACCGCCTGATCCCGGAGCTCGCCACCTGGCTGAACAGAAAGCACGGGGAAGTCGGCTTTTACTTGGCACAAGCGCTCTCGGGCCATGGCTGTTTTAACGCGTACCTGAGGCGCTTTAAGAAGAGAGACGAGGAGACGTGTTGCTACTGCGATTCCCCGGTGGATAACGCAGAGCACGCACTCTTCGTCTGCGCAAAATGGGGTGTGGCTAGGGAGGTCCTCGGTCAGGCGGTGGGTTCCGAAATTACTCCTGACACGATGGTCCCCCTCATGCTCCAGTCTGAACAGGTCTGGACGCTCATCGAGTCATTCGTCACACTTGTGATGAAGACGAGAGAACTTGATGGGCGTCGAGAGCGAAACAACGGGGAGGGCCAGTAGAAATCGCATCGGGGCCGGCACCCGCGGTCCTGCGTCTCGGGTAGACTTGACTGTCCGCGTCGTTCGGGGGAGGAATCTGTTCGTTTCTCCCCTGGGTGGCGCGGCTAGTCGGTTATCCTAGTGGGCGTGTGGCCGCGGGTGGAAGTTCCGAGCGAACGGATGACGGAAGAGTCGTACGCGACTTTAATGGAACCAACCACCCGTGAAGTTTAAAGCCGAAAGGCGGTTCCGCGGGTGGTGTATTGGTTCGAGAGAGGGGGTTTTTTGGTTTTAACAGGTATGCCTAGACCCGTCCTAGGAGAGTCCTGTACAACGTCTATAAAAGATTTTGCCATTTTTCCTCCTCACCAAAAAAAAAAAAAAAAAAAAACATGTTCAAAACAAAACATGCTCAGATCCGTTATTCGCCCGCGCCCCTCGGCTCGCGCTCCGCCTAGCTTGCCTGCGTGCGAGATAGAATATTATAAATCATATTTAATAAAGTATTCAACCATCCACTTTTAAAATTTGAGACAATATCTTACATACTATAATAACAAATTACAGAAAATATTATTTAAATCGCAGAGGGCTTTTTCGAAATATTTCAAATTGTTTAAAAAATTGCTTTATAAAAATTACTCAACAAATAAATTTTTGACGGTTCAAACGTGCACTTTGAAGTGGACCATATTGCACATTTCGTCCTAAAATGCCAAACCGTTGTACAAAAAATGGGCAATTTGCGAAGCATTTAAAGAAAAACTGTTTTTTTGGGACCGAAAAATTCAAAAATCGATATCTCGAAAACTATAAATATCATATTGAAAATAAAAAATATGTGTCCTTTTTTATCGTCCATAGAACGAGGAAAAAATTTTTCAGCATGGCAAAAAATTATTAGATCTAATCCGATTGAATGAATTGGCTCCAATGGTGTTTCTGAATCGAATTAATCGGACTTAATGGGATCTAAGAATTTTTTTACAGAAGAAATTTAACAAAAATGGAATTAAATTTTAATAGTTGTTTCTGAACTAGTTATTGGCCCATCATTGACTCGATTATCAAGATTGACATTGTACTAATTGAAATGAGTTTTATTACATAAAATGCTTTAAACCTCACAAAAAAATTTGAAAAGTTTTTTGGAAAATATGTATTGGTATTGTTGTTGTAGATTTTGGGTGGGTTGCTTCCAAAACTGTAATTTTTAAAAAATTTTTGACCTGAATCGATGTTCTGATTGAACAAAATAGTTTTAATAGTGTTTTTTATTCGTTTTAACAGAGCTTAACGGTTCCATTAATTTTTTCAAGAAGGATATAACAAAATTCAAACGGTTGCCCTTAAAATAGATCATTCAAAGAATTATAACGTCTCCCTTATAGACTCTTATGAGTTTTTTCGGACTACAAGAAGTGTATCACGTTAAATAAACTCTAAAGATATATGTTTATTGTTGATACAGACGGCTATAAGCTATATGGCTGGAAATGGCGCTGCCACGTTTCTGGAGGCGGCCTTGTCTTTTCCTGGCATTGACCCTAACATGTCAGACAACGAGGGTAACACACCCTTGCATTTTGCAGCACAAGCTGGTAATTATCCTAATTTCATTCCATATTTACATTATAAACTTTACTTTTACATGATCTCCAAACAGTCTGAAAACGGTCAAATATCACAAAAGCAATGGACTTGAAGAAGAATTGAAAAAATAATCAGAATAAAAGTTACTCGAAGTTTCCTCAGTTTATTTCGTTTTAAATATATTTTTACCGGTTTTTTTTTTGGTGAAAGTGTGAATAATTTTATTTCGAATAGAATGAGCCATGAAAAGTTTCAATCAGATGAAAATAATAAATTTTTTATTGTCGGAATCGATAGGCAAATTTTAGTTGTTTTTAACTGTTGTTTGATGATATAATCACACAGTAAAAAATATATTATTTTTATCTGATTGAAACTATTAATGAGCTATTTTATTTGCGATGAAATTTTACACACTTTCACTAAAAAAAAAAACTTCATAAAAGAAAATCATAAATGAAAAATTTAAGGAAATTATCGGTTTGACTAACTTCTTTTCCGACTGTCCATTCAATTCTTCCTTAATGAAAAAAAGTTTTATACAAAAGTTGTAAGTTTTTAGTTGCATTGTAGGCCTATTTTGTGCCTCATCAAGTCCAAGATAATTATTTAAAAAGATAGAGCCCTATTTTTATTTCATTGATATTATAAAATTTTGACTTTGAATTCACTAAATGAATTTGTTTTCCTTGAATCAACAAAATTATTCCACAGCCTCGGAAATATCTTTGGTAAAATGAAGAAAAATATCTAAAAAGTGAAAAAATAAATAACTGATATATAATAGTCATTATGAAAAAATCATCTTAGGATTGATAAGGAATAAGCTATATCCCAGGCCCACAAATATATTTTGGAGATCCTGTACGTAAAATACTATCTTTTTTGTAATTCGGGTTAAATTCAGAATACAATTATTGTTTATATTAATTTTAGACTATGTTGTTTTGTTTCTTCAACGGTAGAAAAAGATAATAGGGTTAATGAATTTTCACTGTGTATCATAAATTTCATTATTCGGTGGTAAATCTGTTTCGTAATTAATTTAATAATACTGTGATTCCGTTTTAATCGATCAAATCTCTTTGCCTTTAAACCATTTATTTTAACAGAATAACTTCGTTTTAATATTTTGAAAATATTATTTTTGTATCATAATTGAGCTTTGTTTTAAGCAAGGGCTTAATCACTTGAATTTAAAAGCAAAAAATTTTTAATCTTTTCAAAAATTTGAATTATTTTATAAAATTTTGAATATTTTGGCAGATTTAAGGAGGTTTGACCTTGTCTAGGAATCCCTTGGAAAATTTAACTAATTACTACTTTAAAAATGTTTGTGCTCTTATTGAATAAATAATATCAAAGAAAAATGTTCGTATTGTCGAGAAAAAAATATAAAAAACTGTCTTTCTTATAAAAATTACTGTAGGTCAAAGTTCAATGCAGTTCTTTCCAAGTTTACACTTTAAAAATGATGGAATTGTAAGGCATGATGGCTCATTTTCTTTTTTTAACATTTTTAGAAAATTTTACCATCTTAGATTTTTTAATTAGTCTCTCATTTTCCAAGTGCTAATCAGAAATTTTGAGAAATTGAATAAGTTTTATAAACAAATAGCTGTAGTTAGAAAATGAGAGGTTAATTTATAAAGTTAAAATGGTGGAGTCTTTTAAAATTGTTTAAAGAAGAAAATGAGTCATTATTTCTTAAAATCCGATCATTTTTAAAGAGTAAACTTAGAAAAACTATATTGAACTTTGCCCACAGTAATTGTTATAAAAAAGACATTTTTTATATTTTTAATCTTTTTCTCGACAAAATGGACATTTTCCTCTTAGAATATGTAATTTATAACAGCTCAAAGAGTTTTTAAAATATTAATTAATTAAGTTCTCCAAGGGTTTCCTAGCCACGGTCGAACCTCTTTGAAGAGATTAAATAATAATTATTTTTTAGTGCAAGCATAACGTTTTGAAATCGTAAGATTAAACACTAGTTTGATTTGTTTTATATATTATTAATCGTTTGGAATTTTGCTGGATTTTTCCTGTTGGTCACAATTTACTAATTGCATTAGAATCTTTGGATTTTTTATATATCTCATAGAAAAAAATCTCTGGTTCCACAAATAAGGAGGAAGCAAGAAAACGCAATTTTCTGAAATTATGTATGACGTTGAAACCGGCACCCACGTTTCTAACAAGCTTTTATAAACAAATGGCAAGCGAGGAAGCTCGGCCGTAATAACGTCGAAGTTTTGGCATTGCTAAATTTTAAACCTGGCTTTTGGTTCAGAAATAGAACTTGTAGAAAATTTGGAATAGATGCCATTTGTTAAAAATCTAGGAACCACGCATCTAGTAAATTGAGCCAGTAATTAGCTTCTAGAAAAGTAGGCCATTGCTAATTTTACATTTTTATACTTCTAAAAAAAATCCCTTAACTCTGACAACTTAGAAAATTATTTTTATTATTACATACAAAAATTAACGCACTCTGGATTTTCTAAAGTAGATTTCCCTTAATATGCACATTCATTAATATTTTCAGTTTTTTAGCCCCTCTTCCTTGAAAAAATGCAAAAACCTGTAATAAATTAAAATAAATAAATTATTCTTCCTAATAAAAATTAATCTAATGAATATAAAAAATATTAAAATTAAATGTTCTTGTAGTTTTGATTTATTTGTTTATTTTATACTTTAAAGTTATGATAATTATAAAATAATTTTTTTAGGTCAAATAGACTGTTTGAATATTCTTCTGCAAAGGTGCCCAGGAATTGAAGTCGATGTTCGAAATAATCTCGGTTTTACACCTTTAATGAAAGCAGCGCTTCAAGGACGCACAAAATGTGCAAAAGTTTTATTATTTGCTGGTACGTCAATTTCTTTTAAATTTGAGTTCAATAATTAATTAAGTTTATTCATGTATTTAAAGAACTTATTCCTAACTGGTTTCAGGAAAAAAATAAAAGCGCTTCGGTGATCTCTTCCTCCCTTTCTTTCTTTAGTTCTCAAAATAAACTAAAAAAAGATATAGATTTAAAATAAAATTCAAGTTAGTTGTACATTACTTCGAATAAGAAGAATAGTAAAATTTAAAATAAAGTTTCAATATATTATCTCGGAAGAAAAAATCTGCTACATTTAGTGAATCAATAATTTAAAATAGTGATAGCAAAACTTTCTGTAAAGGTAACAGATATTTCAGTAAATTTCACCGCTTTTTTGTAAATATAATAGCTCTGTCGATAAATACGACAGGAATATCTGTTGAATTAACAGATAGATTAGAACAGATATTGCAGTGAATTTCACTGCTTTTTTTCTGAACAAAACATATTTGTCGATAAGTATGACAGAAATATCTGTTAAATTAACATTTTGAAGAAAAAAGCAGTGAGATTTACTGCAATATCTGTTCTATTCTATCTGTTAATTCAACAGATATTCCTGCCATATTTATCGATAAATCTGTTATATTTACAAAAAAGCGGTGAAATTTACTGAAATATCTGTTAAATTTACGAAAATCTTATGCCTTTTGGACTTGATAAAAGTAACAGATTTTTTTCTCCGTGATAAAGGGAAGAAATATTTTTTGGTACCTATGCATTTTTTCTCTAACAATAAAAGAAATTTATACATATATTTTTGAGTTTTTTTTTCAAAATTAGATAGCAAAGTTTCTTAAATTAAGAATGCTTATGTCAATTTTCAAAACAATTACTAGTATATTTAAAAAAAATTAAATCTGATATATTAATGGAGTTTGATAAATGATTACTGATTTTTGAAGATTACTGTAATTTAAAAATTATTATTACAGGTGCCAACCCTACTTTGAGAGATTATGGTCGAGGTCTTAGAGCAGAACAATGGGCGAGGTTTTGCGGAAGATATGTCTGCGCGGAAGTGATCGAAAGGTTTGCGAGGCATCGCCTTATGGAAAAGACAACTTCCTGTCGATGGGGAAGTGAACCCGAATTAGCAGTTAGAGTCTTGCAGGGAAAGGTAAAGTTTATATCTAACTTCAATGTAGTTTATTTATATTGGCATTGGGTCATAATTTTTCATTAAAAAACAATGTTCAAGCAAACATATCAAAAATTCGTTTAAAGGGGCAGAAAATAAATTTAGGGATGAAAAAGGCAAACGTTTCGGCCACAAATAGGGGCCCTCTTCAGTGCCAAATTTAATGTACTTAGTGTCTAAGCTGTAAACGTGCAAGAAAAGTTATTAGCACTAACATTAGATTTTTTTGTTTTTGTTTTTTTGGTATTTTCTAATGATATTTTATAAAACATGCAAAACTTATGTGAGAAAGCAAGATGGTAAGCTCCAAGGCATCCAGGTACCTTTGAGGAGGGGCAGTTTGCGGATTCACTCTTCGCGGATCTGCAAGATAGCAGTTCTCACACTTTTTAAGGCTGTGTTTTGGAGCGGTCTCGTTCCTAGATGCCTTGGAGCTTACCATCTTGCTTTCTCACATAAGTTTTGCATGTTTTATAAAATATCATTAAAAAAGACCAAAAAAACAAAAACAAAAAAATCTAATGTTAGTGCTAATAACTTTTCTTGCACGTTTACAGCTTAGACACTAAGTACATTAAATTTGGCACTGAAGAGGGCCCCTATTTGTGGCCGAAACGTTTGCCTTTTTCATCCCTAAATTTATTTTCTGCCCCTTTAAACGAATTTTTGATATGTTTGCTTGAACATTGTTTTTTAATGAAAAATTATGACCCAATGCCAATATAAATAAACTACATTGAATTTATTTTTGGGTCAAGACAAAAACTGAAGACATTAATACAAACATGTCTCGAAATTTTTATATCTAACATTACTTCCATGTAATCAAAATTCACTAAAAATACAATGAAAAGTGTATCTTGAAAAAACTGTTGGATTAGATTGATACCGATTTTAATCGAATTCAATGGTAGAGTACCAATTGAATCCGATTTAATGAATTGGTTCCAATGGTGTTTCTGAATCGGATTAATCGGGCTTTATCGAAATCAATGACTTTTTCTAAATAACTTTTTAAAACAATTTATATGTCAACAGGTAACTCCAATTCCAACGAATCCACTTCCACAGCAATCAATGGGTCTTCGTTCAAGAATAAAACGTGTCTTTCGTACCACTTCCGGTCCCGATCGGAGCTTTTCACTGGTAACTCAATTAACAAGTGCAGCGCTTTGCGCTAGCAGTCCAGTTTTGCCAAAGCCAGGCGATGTTCCTCCCGTAGTTAAAAGTCTTCTTCGTCCTCTGAGTGTGCCACAGTTGAGGTGAAAAAAAATTATACTTTTTATTTTGTAATTGATAAATTAATTATAATTATCAAACAGCTAAAAAAATTACCATTTTTTATTGGAGCCTTTATAGCAATGCATATTTTCAGAGGAAAAGAATTATATATTTTGAATTTATCAAATCGATTTCTTTGCAATTTACGTATTCAATAAATCAAGTCTATTTGTATAATGAAATAAAAAACAAAATAGTGTAATTTCAAAATTATGGTTTTTGTTAATATGAAATCCTGCAAATTTTTATTCTAATTAAATTGAGGAACATAAATTCTTAAAGATAATCGAATTTTCAAGAATTCTTTTCAGAAAGTGGTTAATTTTAAGAATTTGAATATTTCAAAGTAGGCAGATTTCAAGATCATCGATTTTTAAAACTTTTGAATTCTGGAGTATTAAAATTTGAAAGGGTATATGTAGCATAAAAAGTATTGAAATTGCAAAGCCTTAAAATGATATATTTAATATACAACAGCATAACTTTGAGAACTTTTACAAAATTTTAATGAAGATTTGATGTTTAAAGATATCATTTTTTGTATAAATTCTATTTTTTAGGATAACGCTGGTCGCTCCCCCTGAGGTACTCGACAGAACCACTGACAAGTGCGTTACTAATTTCTCCGAGAAGATAGAGAACACGATAGTGAAACCTCCGAGGGCGAAGAAAAAAAGCAAATAGTACTGCTTACAAAGACACATTTTCACGCTATGTTTTAAAAGACATTTCAAAATTTTATTCAGATTCAAGTCGAAGCGATCGCATTGTTATCGAGAATGAAAAGAAAGCGTCGAATTTTTAAGAGACAGTTTTAATTCTTTGAATTTAAAGACTAAATTCTTTCACGCTGGATAATTTGCTTTGTAATTGTAATATTAAGTTTAGGTTTAAATCATAGATATTTAGATGCAGAAGAAATATTTTTCAAAGCAAACTAATTATAAATAGATATTAAGCTTTAATTTGAATTATTAAACTCGAAGGCCTGAAATTAATTTTTGGTACGTATAAATCTTTTCTTTACCAATGAAGAAAGTACGGAGGATATAAAGAATATTGCAATTTTTACGATTGTGTTTCTCGAAGATTAGTGCTAGCGATTGTGGCATTATAGAGATTTAAAAAACAAATCTGCGATGTTCGAATACTTCTGAAGTTATTTTGTTTGGAGTATAAATCACGTGTCCGCCTCGCTTTTAAGTTCCGACCGATTCGCGGTCAACAAATTATTTCCGATTTAAAGCAGCCACCAAGAAACGTAAACGTTTACGAAAAGCAGATCGTATTTTTAGTTTTGCTTTTTAATGAATCGTTCAGAGCAGAGAGGCACAAGCTGGTTCTAAAACTGTGACGAGCATTAAAATCTGAGTACTGTAGATCGATGAGCGGACTTGAACAAATCCTTTTGGTTCTCTTCGAAGAACTAGAAACCAATTGCTGACAATATTTTTGACTACTTTCATTCTAGATTTCTCGACAAATATTGAGAGTTCATTAGAAGCGAACCACATTTTAGCCTCAGTTGAAACAATTTGTTTGAAAATTTCTAAGGATATTTTGTAAACACAGCTAATACATCAAACGAAGTAGGTTGTTAAAATGTCTCGTAATTTTCCACAGATTTTGCAGGAAGCATGAAGAAAATTGTTGAAAGTAAGGACGAAAAAAAACATAAAAATCTTTATAAGACACAATTTTCGATAGTTAAGCATGAATGATTATACAGTTATATTGTAGCATTTTTGTATGGATATATTATCGTAAAGTATCTTTTAAATATACATTCGTTATTAATAAAGTCGTTTTTTTGGTCGATACGACCTAGTTTCTTAAGATATAATTTTGTAACAAGAAAAAAGTATTAAAAAGCATCACTTATAATTGGTCCCATTAAAAATGGATAATTCACTTTTTCAGTCGTGCTTCATAATACTTTTTTTTTTTCATCGGTAACATATAATTTCTTCACTTCATTTGTCTTATAAATCTAAAGCTCGCTTATAATAAAATATATCAAGAAGTGAAGAAACAAGTCCTAATTTCATAGAAAACTTATAACAAATCGATTCGCTATCTTCACAAAGTTTTCAGAGGAATGTAGTTTTAAACAGAAGATTTTCTGTTTCTTCTTTGCCTACGATTTTTGGCGCTCGAGAGTATTTCGTACGCTTGTTGAATTTCCATGAATTTTTCTTGGGCCTTACGACGTTCCTCTTCGCTACCTTTAATTTTGTCTGGGTGGTTTTCTCTCGAGAGTGTCCTCCACCTAGAAGTCACCTCACTCTGGGAAGCAGTCTGAGATAAACCCAGGACCTGAAATAATCATAAGTCAATTATTAATAAAATATATAAAATACAAATATATACAAAAAGATGATTAGAACTTACTTTGTAGGCATTTATTTCACCTCTTGGATCAGACAATTCTACTATCTGTTTCCAAGTAGCCCAAAATCCTTGACTTCGTGCTTGTTGCCACGTTGCTTCTAAACTCGCCTGAAAAAACGTAACATTTATAATAATACGAGAAACAGAAGAAACTAAATAAAAATTTTTTAAATAAAATTGGACAAACCTTGAGATCTACCCAGATTGGGGAAGTGAGGAAATGCTTGACTGCGTCAGAAAGTTTAATTTCATCTCCATCAACGTCAGTAACTGTCGCATTGAAATAAAAGTAACTGCTCCATAGGGACGCGTAAAGCATAACAGCAAATGATAAAGTTAAAAGTCTCTGACGGAAAAGCTTTTTTCTTTTAGGCTTCAAACGCCACTCCTTAGAAAACGTATCGAAGCTGAAATATGATGCTAGGACCATAAGAAACACCCAGCTGTTGTCATCTCCTATATAATATAATGTAGGGTAGCACAAATATGATACGATTAGAGGAATCCACAACGATCCTCTTTCTCTTCCAACGTTTCCAACGATCCAAGTACCTAAAAATAAATTGTATAAATTATATAGATGAAACTATCTCTACCAAACATGATAATATTTTATCTAAATTTTAGTTAAACAAACACTTTTTTAATTTTCCTTAGTGGAAATATGCTTTTACGATAAAATACAATAAATTATAAAAAGATACAATAATATAACAATGGCAAAGTCTTGCAAATGAATTTGTAATTACTTGCGAAATTTTTTTTAAATGCTCCAATTTTAGCAGGAAATTATAATTTCTTGCACTTGTTTGTAAAAAAATTATTATAAGTTGTAGAAAAAATATATATAACGTGTATTTTACATCTGATGTTAAAAAAAAGTAATCTTATTACAACAAATTCAAATAAATGAAATCAATTGTAATTTTTATGAAAAGCAGTAGTTTCTTATGAACAACTTAAAATATCGTTATAATATCATTATATATTGAATTGAATTTGAAATGAATTTATATTTTCCTACTACACATCCTAAAATACAAAATACCAGAAAGGCCACCTTCTCTTATACTTATAAAATTTACTGGTAACAACATATATACATATCGTTTAATAATATCATTATAACTTACAATCCTCAAAAAATGTGATAGATATACAAATTATTTGATTAATCAGGTTTCTTGTAAGATGTTATTCAACTTTTTTTAACGACCGGGATTTTAAAGAATTAAAATTTTGAATTTTTTTACTTTTCCAGACAACATTATTGATCAAGATAAAGATGAAATGAATAACTACATATAATAAAAAAAAATAAATTGAGTTTAAGAAATTATTATTCGTAACAATTGTAACATTCACATATCATATGAATTACAAATGACCTTGCAGCACATATTGTTATCTTGAATACCGGCGATTGCATTATCTTTGAATAGTAAAATATGGTGTTTTGCTATTTCAGTTGGCATATCGACACGAAATTATATGCAGAATATTTTGAGACTTCCAGATAATTATTTTTTAAATTTTAATTAGATTGATTATTATACCCAATGCAATAGCGCCTGGTACCAAAATAATGAGAGGTCTGAAGTTAATTCCATTAATTTCTTCCTCTGGTATTGCTATGTAGACTAATCCTCCCCATAAATAGGAAACGCAACAGGATCCCAAAAATCGGGCTGTTGAAAATGGAGGCTGCAAATATATTAAAAATCAAATAATCAATTATTTTTCCAATAAAAAGCATGCAATTCACTTAAAATTCTATTAACTAAATTATTAACTCAAGTTTTAAATTACAAACAATCCTACCAACATTAAACTTTTTAGACTGTAATTATTATTTCCATTTAACTAGCTTATACCATCAATCTCGAATAATTATCCATAAGAGATTATTTTTAAATAAATTTATAATTAACTTGCATGATCAGCAGAGGCCTAATTCACTTAAATTATACGAATAAAGTTTTTCCTTAATTTAATAAAAGTTGGCAAACAACATTCCCTATGTCATTTGAAAGAAGTGTATAGCGGGTAATTTAAATTTAAAATTACATCTTTCAATTTTCAAAATAAAATTTTACAACGAATTCAATTTGACTTCAAAAATAACTAATGAAAAATTATTAATCTTACCTTTTTGTTGGCCCTGACTTGGTGTTTGAACCACTCGAGGTATTCAGGATCATTATTTGCATCAGCTACATATGTGGGGATTTTGATCAAATCCCGAAGCCATCCCATTCCAAAATATCCACCCAGGGTGCAAAAATAAATAAAAGCATGATCATCTCTCCCTAGGTATAGATGATGAGTCCCCAAAAATCCTCCAAACAGCCACCAAAAATAGGCCCAAAACTTCGACTTTCTGTGGAAATTTCGCGACTCTACGCCGTTTGCCTTGGACTGAACAATTTTATCACCACTTTTTCCGTTTTGCATTTTGCTCATATTGTATATATTATCACGTTATGAATTCTTGATCACAAAAGTACACATGCCCTCACCGCAGAGCACAGCTGTTTCTTATTTTCTTAAATAAATAAAAGAATAGTCATTTTATACTCATGGCTGCTAAGGAATTTGAAAATTATATTGGTAACACAAATTAAATTTCTGTAAATTAATAACTAAAATTAACTTTTTGTGAAAGACGGACGTTCGTTTTGCGTTTCGTTTTACGGGAATCCTAGTTTAGTTTCTAGTTTATAAATTAGGTCGTCTAATATAATTGGTGACGTGACCATTACCTGTCCAGAAAAAATATATATATACCCGTTCATTTAATTTCTAAGATAATAAAGGCATCACAATTTAAAAAATAATAAAGTATAAACAAATATTTTCATTATTTTGAAAATGAAATAGTGGGAATGTAATTTTTTTCTCGGCCGGTAGTTTGTGACATCAGGTTGAGTTACCTGCATCACTTGCGAAGCAAAACATAATATTCAAGATCACGACCACTTCTCGACATTGAAATATTGAACGTATATTTTTACTCACAATCAATCACTAAAGTTAGAATGACACCCAATAAAAATTACACTTCTTTAAAAAAAATCCTACATTTTAAATTTTATTTGGAAGAAATGAAAACGGACTCAAAAAACATCTTGTCGAAAGCTAACGTGGTGCCACGACATAGGTCCACTGGTTCATCGCTCTAACGCTTCAAGGTAACAGCGGAAACGGGGGTAACGGTACCTGGGAATGAAAAGGGAATAGAGGGGAGAAGTAAAAACCATTGAAGATAGTATGAAGGAAGGAGGAAACCATATACCGTAGACAAAACTCTATTTTGGATTTCAACGGTGAAAAATGACACAGTTGAGTTACTTTGAAAATAAAAAACTTATACTTATTAATGTGATAATAATCAAAACTGAAGAGTTATTATCTGTCTAAAAAAAGTTTGTGTTTTTTTTTTAAACTTTTTCAAATTTGTGAAAGAACTTAGTAAAATCCAACATTTGAAAATAACAATTTTTGTTTTTAAAATAACTGCTAGATGGTATATTCATGTTTTGAGCAGTATTTGAATAATTTAAAAATGCAATTGCTGTAATATCGACCGAAGGTAATTATTTTAATTAATTTTTCTTAATACTATGTAAAAATTTAAGTCCATATCTGTAATAATTTAAAAATATAACCACAGATTCTAATCTCGGTATAATTGTGATGTCTAGTGCATAGGTAATTAATTATCGATCATTGCCGACTGAACATACCCCTCCAACTTCAGATGGCGTATTTTGTTTTTTCCTTGGTTCATTGTGGCATAAAGATAAAGCAGGGACAGGCAGAGAATCAGAGATAAAGATACAGTTCCATTGTCCATTCCAGTTTCTCTTTCTCGTTTCTTCCAGTGTCTTCATTTGTTAATACTAGCAAATAGTAGAAATACGATGTAAAGTTAGCTTTTTAACAACAAGTAAATTTTGTATGATTAAATAGTTTTATTGTGAATAAATGAAAACACTAGTGGTAAAAAGTGTTTATAAAAAAGTGTGAAATTGACACCGAATATGGCGTTATTATATCAAAAAGCACGTGTCCGGTACGAATCCTTTGAGTCCCGTGTGAAAAAGAATTATCAGTGTGGAAAATATTGTGCATTAATGCTCATTTTGAGAAGTTCGGGTGTGGGCAGAATGTTTGGTAATGGATATTAGTGCCGAAAAACGTCTAAGTCATAAAGAATGGAGGCGACAAGCAAAAAGAGAACGACGAAGACGTCTTCGACGTAAAGCCGCTCAGGAACGCGACGCCGACGCTGAACATTTAAAGAAGAAACTTCAAAACACTACTGAATATTTAACTTGGGTTAAAGAACAAGAAGATAAAGAAAAACATCAACAAAGTATTCAAGAACAAGAGCACGTTGAAAGGGAACAAAAGTGGCTGAAAGATGAGGCAAGTTTTATTTTATAGGTTATGTTCGTAATAACAATTTTATATTATAGATAAAACGCATAAAAAAATTCCTTTTCAAAATTTTAAATGTTAAATTTATTCAACAATTATTTTAATTCTATAGATATGCTTTTTTAAGTTTTGTTGAGATATTCCCTTCAAACAATGTCTGTAAAAACTTTAACTTGTAATGTGATTTCAGAGAAACAGTAACATTTGAGAATATTAAAATTTTAAGTTCTATTTCAAAATTTTTGTTCCACCTATAAATAAATAGCAATAATACATTTTTTAAACAAGAGGATTTCCTTAAAACTTCAAATACATTACTTGTTTCTGCAATTGTATATTTTCTGTACTACCTTCCAATCACAAGGTAATAAAAAATTTAAAGGTGGTAGAGGGAATTGACCTATAGGTTGCAACCTATGGCACCTTCTCACAATAATTAAATTCTATGTAGACTATAGAAATGGGTATAAGAAAACAGTTTATATGCTATTTTATTGATTATAACAACGCTATTCCCTCGACAACCGTCTCTCTGGGTTTCATTGAAGTTTTGACTTTTAACAACTAAGTTGGAAGAGCTTTAACGTAACTCTTGAAAACATAGAAATTCTGTTTATAAACTATATTTTATAGTCACAACAACTCAAGTTTTTAATCAAAGAACAATTTTCAAATTGAATTAAGCATGGTTCGAAGATAAGTTAATATAAATAAGCATCATTTGTTTTAATATTTTCATTAGGGTTTACTCATTTGTTTTTCAAGGAAAAAACACAACTTATATATATATATATATATATATATATATATATATATATATAAAGTGTGACTTACAAACGTTTAGTTTATAATGTCAAAAAGTGATACCGTATGGGAGCAGAAACCTTCGGATTATTTCATCGTAAGTTGATTATGTAAATGTCACTTAGAATTAAAATTTTTTTTGAAAACCATCAACTTGCAGTGACGTGATTATTTTAGTTTGTTAATCGTTATCCGACATAACCCTTCTGTCGAGTGTTATATTCTGCTATATTCAAAAAAAAATTAATGAAAATTGTTTATAGTGATTTTTTTTAATTATGCTGTACCTTGGTCCAATTTTAATGAAATATTATTACTTAGAAATAATTATTGCAATAATATTAATGTAAAAACTATCTTTTCTAAAACTTATTTTTTTATAGCACTGAACTTCATTTAAGATATAATGTACTGTTGTACATTTGACTTCAATCGATTAAATTCAAATGATTTACAAAGAAGCTTCAGTACTATATGCTAAGCTATGTCGTCGGTTTATAAATTCACCAAATTGTCAAGTAATTTCTGGACAATTTTTAGTAGTTATAAACAAAATGATTGCATTCTTTTCATTCAATTAAAAACGAGTTATTGTTGCCAATGATATATAAATAATTTTCTGATAACAGCTGAGGGCTCAAGAAGAATGGAAAGCTCTTCAAGAACGAAGAGAAAAGGCTCGTCAGGCTCAATTAGAACAGGAAGAAATGATTAGAAAGGAGTACGAGGAGAAGCAGGAAGCTTTACGCAAAAAGCACGAAGAGGAAAAGCGTCAAATAGAAGAACAATTGAAAAAACAAGAAGAAATGCACAAGGAAATCGACGATTATATCGACAATGGAGCGAAGACTCCAGAAGCTTTACGAGTTGTTACAGAAACTCAACCCGGAAAGGAGATTTGCCAGTTCTATGCAAAAACTGGAGCCTGCAGGTGAAAAGTTATTTATAAATCAAATTATCGTAAAATGGTTAATATATTGAATTTTTATGTAGTTTAAGCTAAAAAAATTTTAATTTTAGGTACGGTGATATGTGCTCGCGGAATCATCAGAAGTTGAGTCTCAGCAAAGTTATTCTGATGCCAGGATTTTATACGCATTTTTCTCTAGAGAAAAACTCAAATGAATATGATACGGACGTTAGCCTTGAGTATGAAAATTCAGAAAGGCGGCAACACTTTGAAGAATTTTACAAGGACGTAGTACCTGAGCTTGAAAGTTTCGGCGAAATAAAGACCTTAAAATATTGCTACAATACTGAAGTTCATCTTCGCGGAAACCTTTACGTAGAATATTATTCTGAAAGAGATGCTGCCAGGTATTTAGGAAATGCAATTCTGTTTGAAGTTTTATAAAAAGGATGTGGTAAAAAGTAATTATTTAAATTCCAGGGCGCTGAGGAAGTTAAAAGGTCGGTGGTTTGCTCGAAGACAGATCAACTGCGAGTTTACGTGCATAAAATCATGGAGAACGGCCATTTGTGGAATGTCTAAATGTCCAAAGGGAAGAGCTTGTAATTTTCTACACGTGTTTAAAAATCCTAAAAATGAATACGATGTTAAGAGTCCGCCGAGGTGGGCTAAAAGACAAGATGGACAAGAATCTAGCAAGAGAGAAAGCAGTCGGAGAAGCGAAAACAAGTTTGTTACTAAATTATTTATATTGTTTATTCAATGATTAAAAATTACTTAATTATTGGATTTATTTTATTTTTTCAGGCACAAATTTAATTGGGATGATTCGGAAAGAGGAAATGTAGACAATAATAGAAGAAGCTGGGGCTGGAATTCCCCGGATTCAGATCCTGACAATCGAATGAACGAATCTACTCGTCGAAGGTACCCTGAAGATCGCCATAGTTCCAAACGGAGTGTTTATGTTTCTTCCAGCCGATCTCGAAATCACGACGAAAGCAGAACCAATCGAGATTTCGATGACTCTTCTGACGAAGAATATCATTTTAGACATAGAGATTCTAGAGTTCGTTCCAGAAAATATGGGGATGAATACAAAAATGGAGACGAGTCAAGACATAGAAGGTCGAGTTACCACGGTAGATATTCAAACAGAAGCGGATATCACAGTTATTACTCTAGAAGTGATAGAGATAGACACAGAAAGAGGAGCCATGAAAGGGTCAGTCGTCATAATTTCCATAACAGAGAAAAAGGTTCCAAAGCCTTACAAACAAGCGATAGAGAAAATTCAAAAAGTCCGAAACGAAAGGGTGTAGGAAAGGTAAAATCGAAATGGGATGAAGATAATTATAGTCCTAAAGCAAAGTCGAATTCGTCTTCTAGTTCCTCTAGTTCGTCTGCCTGTTCTACTTCCTCGAGTTCGGATAGCTCATCCAACGAAGAAGAAACAGAGCCTAACGTAAAGTTACCATCAACGGAACCAGAACCAAAGCGACAAAAAGTTACTGTTTCCGAATACTACGAGTGGGATACGACCGAATCTGAAGATGAAGACAAAAGTAAAAATAATCGTGTTTGAAATGAATCCAAAGATTCGTGTTGCACTAGTTTCAGTGAACGACATAGTTGTGTCTTGTGCATATAAAGTGAATTTTTCAAACACCGTTACTCTAAAATATACTCTCTTTTTAAGCTGTACAGTTATTGAAATATAAATTTATCTTAAGGTTGGTTATAATTCAAAGAGTAATTTTTAATTATAGAAAAGATATATATCTATATATATTTCTTGAATACACTTATACCAAAAACATATCGTACAAATTCGCACACCGATTGTTGAACTTAAAGGTGCTTATAAGAGAAAGAAAAGTAGCTACAATGGTGTATCTTAATATTAGTGATCCTTTCCCGTGTATCAGATCAGCTCCTTAAAGAATAATCTTAAACTATCATTTCTTATCGAGAACAGGCTTTTTCATAACACTCCTGAGAATCGGAACTCTAGAGATCAGAAAATCGTAAATCAATCCACTTCTAATTTCCTGAAGGAACCAGTGATTCCATGCATCGTTGAGTCTCCGGATCCAACAGTAGAGCAATTCAAACCTTGTTTTAGGGCTGAGACTGCCCCTTCTCGTGCCTTCTCTGGGTACAGTTCCTCGCGGACTTTCATGTTGTCGTTTTTCATGAGAGTTGGTCGAATTTCGAGCAATTCCTTTCGCCAAAGATCTAGAAAATTATATCTATTTATTAACATTGGGTCCAAAACAGTTTTATGAAAATTATAGTAAGATGTCTTGCCAATTTCATATTTTAATCTTTAAGGAGGATTTAGTGCTACTGGGGGATGGTAAAACAACAATAAATTACCATTTCACAAAATATTAGTTGTGTTTCTCAATAGAATTTCTGTAGGTCAGAGTTTTTTCCAAATAAACTAATTTCGTGTTATGAAAATATAGCTATTTATTTATAAAGTTTATCTGGATTTACGTTTGCAAGTGGTGATTAATAAATTAGAAATTAATTTCAAATTAATTAGGTGAGTTTGAAATTTTTGTCACTGCCTACATTATCGGAGGTTCACTAGTCGCGTATCAGATAGGATACGTTGTCGACAGGTGTCCTTATAGACAATTTTAAACTCTTATATCGCAAATAATGCAATTGAATTCAAATATTTAAAGAATTTGAAAACCTTTCTGTGGACAAAAAGACACTTTTGACTGCGCTGGGATTCGAAAAGACCTGGGCTCGAATCCCAGCGCAGTCGAAAGCGTTTTTTTCCACAGAAAGATTTTCAAATTCTTTAAACATTAGAAATTAATTTTGAAATACAAAATGGTAAAGTATTTTAAAATTGTACAGTACTAACATTTTTGAAGTGGTGATTTATTATGTTTCTCCTACGAGTGAGGTTTTAAAAAGAATATTTCATAGCTAATTTGCTTAAATTATCTTACCAATCATTTCTTCCATGGGTGTGGTACCACCATATTCTTTTGGTAGCATGCTAGTATCCATTTTATTGTTTATCGCATCTTCGAGACTGGTGTAAATTTTAACTCTACTTTTTATTTTGTCAGAAATTAGAGACATGCCAAAGTCCAAGGCAAACTTGAGCGAAGGATGGACATTGATTGCATGAACTTCTTTATGCCTCATTGGTACGGTTCGCTAAAAAAGATAGAATACTAGATTATAAAAATGTCCCACAACTGTATTGCAAAAAACGAATCATCGATTGTAAGAGTAGGTAAGAGGTCTAATTTAAAATACATGGATGATGAACGACAACCAATTTCGATTTTTCGCCGCTCAGAGAAATGTTATGAAATTTTATTATATAAGTGGCCTTGGATGGTGAACTCGTTTAATCGGTCAAAACCGTTCTTAGTTTAATGGAAACAATCGTAATACATGAAAATCTATGGAGTTAAGAAAAGTCATTGATTGGAAACTGAGATTCAAAGAAATCGGTCATTAATACTAATTATGGGAGTCAACATCATTAATATTAATGCAGTATGTAAATGTACTATTTACCGAGAAAATATGTGTCGTGCTAATATTATTAGTTCGTTGAGTCTATTTAATGACATTATTTACGAGGGAAAATTAAATGGCTGCTAATGAACTAATATTAAAATGCGTGAAATTAAGAAAACTTAGCTTGAGAAAATAGATATGAAGTCGATTTTCATTAAAGTTATCTCATAATTAAAAATATTTAGTAATTTTTGTTATTGATTTTGATATTATTTCTAGTTGTTATTTATCTTGATATATTTAATATTTTTTTCTTCTGAATATAGAATTTCTTACTTCACCGTTTTTAACGATTCGAACTGCTTCTTTTGGAGTGAAGAGGGTTAAATGAGGAAAACTGACACCTGCACCATCTGCGAAATGAACGAAGCCTCGGACCTGACTTTCTTCGTCTTCCATCAAGGATTCATACGTAATTGCGTGGATTTTGCACATGTCGGCATTTGTATATTTGTATGGATCAAAAACTCCTAAGGCAAAATGGTAAGCTTTGCAAATAGATCTTATCTATAGACTTTAAAGAAATGAGCGAAAAAATGTCTTATCTAATTAATAAAATTGATTACAGAGATATCAAGTTATTTTTTCGCTCATTTCTTCACTATTTAGTTATTCGTATATTGTAGCAGGTTTTTAGATTAAGATATTTTTTATTATTTGAATAATTTTCAATTATAATGCCGATCTTTTACCGGGTCTTGCGACTATCACACGCCGACCCTGAACATCTCGACCAGGAACCGCGAAAAGGTATCTGAAGAATTAAGAAATAATTAGCCATTGCATAAAATTCTTTTAAATAATTTTGCATTTGCAGGGTGGTCACAAAACATTGTCTCCTATACTTACAGTTTGATTTTTCATAACTTTCTCTTGAGAAATTTTATATTTAATTAAATCCTGTTGCGAATTCTACGAAGTTTTGTGAAAGCCATTTAGGTTTAGTTGGAAATTAACTGAGTTAACTTTCAGTTCAATTACATTAATTTTGAATGTAATGGGATTTATTTGAATTATAATAACTTATCTCACTTTCTGGGATATCTAAACTTGTGGCCACCCTGGTTTATACTTTTACTGTTTTAAATTTTACCCTAGAGAAAGTAGTTCTTCCATTGTGGTTTCAGAAATGTCCAAATTATGAAATGCTGGATGATAAACTTGGCGCAAAAGAAGATACCTTTCAATTGCCTCTTGAGCCATGGGTACGTTGAATTTCTTGCATCGCAAAAATCTCAGCAAAAATCGACCATCTGAAATTACAATGGTTTTAATCTCATTTTCTTAAAGTATAATTTCAGTATCATATTAAAAAAAAGTCGAATAATAATCTACTCAATCATTTTGTACATTTCGTACATTTTGTATTTTTAACTGTTAATTTAAGCAATATAGCTTCCTGTTCCAAGATTATTTATGATAAAGTTTCTATGTAAATCAAAAGCAAAAAGTTAATTGAGGTATGATAATTAATTCAATATTTAGATTATTTAATACTTATTATCTTCAAGAAAGTAGATACTACTTTTAAAAAGCAAAAAATTAATATTACATTTAATACTAATTGAATGATTCTTAAGTAACATAAAAAGAATCATTCTTTATGAAATCTTAAAATCAGAATTTTTCATAAAATCTATGGTATTTCAAATCTTTGTATTTTCTCGAATGCCACATCCTCAGATATTGTAATCTCTTTCAATAGTTCTGATGAAATATGTATTCGATATACTATTATATTGATACAATTTTGTGATAAAAACTTTCATGGAGTCATAAACTCTTCTATGATTGGGATTTTTCAAATTCAAATTATTAATTAATTCAAAAATCATCTTTAAAGTTCAGAGTTAATAGTGGCTATTCTTAGTGTCCATGAAAGTAAACTTCATATAAATTCTAGAAAAGTCAACAAGTGGGTCTCTTAGCAGATGAGACCGGTTTTCTGACTAGACATTCGATTAAAAACGACCTTGAAAATTATAATTATGAAAGGGCAATGTTCCAAGTCCTTCAGACAACTATTTTTCACTCTCCTTAAAACACTTTATGCGTAGCATATTTCTAAATTTGAACTATTTGATGCAGATTCACAAAGACCTTCAAACATTTCTTACAACTTTTGAACCAAAATATTCATACCTGGTGAATCTCATTATTATAGTGAAAATAATTGCAGTTTGGTTACTTTTTTAGATTTAAATCAAATATCTAATGATTACTTCACACATTGTGCTTTACAAAACGATTTAATAAGTCAAATGATTTTTGTTAATCTTAATTGAAGTATAAACCATAGGAGATCATAATTCTTTTGAGATCATGACTAAAACAAACGATTGCAAGTCAGATTATGATCTCAAAAGAATACAAATTACTCCAAAAATGATTTTGAAAAAAATAATCTTAGAAACAATTAATTACATGTTTCATACAGAAAAATGTTAAGTGTAAATATTTCTTTTACATATTATTATTATATTATTATTCAAATCCTTTTTAAATCACTGATCTAATGAAAAAAATGTTATTTTTTTATTCATCATAAAATTGATCACATTAGGGACAAGTGATACCTAGGAAAACAGCAAATTCCATTGATCTTAGATTCCTACATTTTAGTGTACAAATAAAATAAAATTTTATTACAAAATTTCGGAAATAGTAGGGAAGGTAAAAACGGACGTAGATGGATAACTTTTGGTTTGGAAAATGAAAAGAAGTTCAATTTTAGCGAAATCTATCGGAAGAATGTTTTTCATGATTAAAATCATATTATTAATCAGGTATCCTATTATCAAAATCAAAAGTAGTTTATCTATGTTCGTTTCTATCTTTTTTACCATTTTCCAAATTTTGAAAATTAAAGTTTATGTACTTTGGATACAAAAATGTAGAAATTGGATCAAGTTGTTCACACGAATTTGCTACAATTATCAAGTATTACATGCCCTTAATATTAGCTTCCCTTTTTTTGGTAAAAAATATATTTTAATCGCTCTAATTCTTAAAAAATGTTTTTTCCAATTTAATACTCAGAAATCAGGCAAACTAATATAACTTGGTTTTTGTTGTCTGAAAGCATTTTCTTTTCCAACATTTAGTGTTTAAATTTATATACATAAAGAAATAAACTTCTTTAGGTTTAATAAATATTCTAAATTTCAAAAAAGGAAAAAATTACTAATTTAAAAATTAATTTTACTCGAAGTCGGAACAAATAATTATTAAATAAGTGACTTTATTTAATTCAAAAATGAGGTTCTTGTGAAGAAAAATTTTCTTTGTCTGATTTGACTGTAATAATTTTGTAAGTGTTGAAATTACTAAATTGCTTATAGCTTATGACGGGTTGTCAGGGTTCGTTGTTATTTTTTGCCTTATTATGTAAACTAATATATGCAGTTATCCAACTGCTCGTTTGTAAAAGCTCACCCATTCTTGAATTCTCGATCCGTGGATTAAGTTTAATCCAATTTCTGATTTGCTCCAGTGCTTGATCTCTGGTGTTCTTATCCTCCCTCAGCTCATCCTTGGCTATTTTTTGTGTTTCCTCCGACAAAGGACACTTGTATTTGTCCTCCTCGGTAACCCATTCCACAGCACCCATTTTAAATTTGACTTTTTAAAGTAAATCTGTCGATTGACTTATCAATTTAGTTCTGAAACAGATAAGACTTTGCTGGTTCGTCTCGAGTAATCAAATTCAGATTGGGGAAAAACTGAAATTTGACAAATTTCAAATTATTAAAAAGAAAAGAAGTTTGAAATATTAAAAAAAATTCTTGTGGAAATGGGAATTTATTAGCAAAATAACGTATTATATTCAAATATCACCCAGCTTGAGTTATTGAAACATGACTTAATTCGAGTGAATTAGTAATCAAGTACTTTATAAAAGTGAGTTCCAGAAGAAAGAAACGAGTAATTTCACTTTCGTTTTCAGGGAAGCTGTCGATGACCGACCTGGTGACCTCGTTTCTACAGTCAGCCACGTTCCAGATAATAATATCAGAAATGTTGCTCGCATTTCTAGTGATCATTTCAGAATGTTACAACATTACTTGCTGCGAAGCCGTTAAATTGCATCATATACTAATATGTATGAGCAATGGACCAGAGCAAATGTGCCTGCGATGATATAACGAATAACACGTATTCAAGGTATACGTAGCTTATATTCATTGGTGTGTGAACAACCGGATACTTGTATGGGTATTTCATAACAACTTTCTCCAATTGCATAAGGAGCAAGTAGGTTGTTAACCCATCTTTGTTCCTTCTCTACCTCAAAGATCCAACAATGGAATTAATGATCGCACGCACCTGACCCCCAAAACTTGTTTAATTAGGACACCAGTTGGACACCCCCTCCCCCTATCATGGAATCTTATAAACTAATTCATCGATTTCCAATTTTTAGAAGTAGAGATAGTTTATGGAGATTGGCAATTTTTGTATGAAAAATTAGTTGCGCCAAAAGAGAGTAGGTACCAATTATCGAGGAAGAACCAATTGTACTCGAAATCGACAATAGGCCTCTCATCGGCAATGGGTGGTGCCTTCACCCTAGTTACTTGTTCTTTTGATTTGAATAACTATTTCAAACCGGTTTTACCAATAAGTAGTTTTTTCTCAAGGAGATACTTTTCTGTTCCATCTAAAAATAGTTGAAGTCAATTCGCAGAATTTGGTTTTCTTAAATCTGTTTTGATTATATCACCATTTTTATTGTCAAACATGTTTCCAAGGCTTAGAAGAATAAAATATATTAAATGTAAATGAATTTTATGAGTTGAGAAAAAATTTAAAGAGAAATATATTCGTCCTGTGTAAATGATTTGAAGAAAACGTAAAATTTTTGGGCAAGATGAATTATTTAAATGCGTAGGCTATTACCACTTCTATTATTTGTGTAGTATTCATTTTTTGACAGCCTATGAAAAAGTCATGTTTTTCACTCCTTATTTTGAATTATCAAGATTATTAGTTATTAGTCTTCTTCGACTCGAAGTTTATTCTAAGTTCATTACCATATTCTTTCAGGAAAGATTTTCGGATAAAAAATTATAAGCTACTTAACAACTGCCTTCTTAAATTGTCTAATGCAAATGTTTACGATTTGAATAGTTTCATCTGCCTTGACATTTCGTTATTAGAATTCTAAATCTTGTTGATTGGTTCTATGATAAAATCCTGCTTTACTTCTGACCCTGATGGAATGCTTGGGCGTCGAATAATAATCATTGATTGTAAACCACATTATCTCTGAGTGGGCTTTTGGGTTAATAGAAGTACGATTCTTCCGCATAGAAAGCAATAGTTTTCGCGTTGCTGTGTTTGAGACCTCGATTGCAATGAAGTATCGTTATATTATGTCATCTTGCGTAAGACTTATACAGTGTTTGGTATAACTGTAATTATAGTACGGCTAAGTGTGGAGTCATTTTCGATTATGGTTTGAAATTCGTTTTATCCCCTTGTAAAAAGACATCCCATATTATGCAAGACTTAACATACCCTCACAAAAAGTACATTATTTCATAATCTTGAAAATTATAAACTCTACTATTTTCCAGATTCAATTCGAGTATTTTGATTTAATTTCTTAATTGTTTATAAATTCTTTATTATAGTAGCTTTATTTGCTTTCCAGAGCTTCATCTTGTGGCCGTTTAAACTTGACCTACAATGAATCGCGAGACGAATTTTAACAATTTTATTGTCATTGAAGTGAGACAGCCTCGTCATACACATATCTGATGTCCGTAATATGAGAAGTTTCAGTGTTCACAATTAGAATATTAATATTCGATCTTGACTTAATTATCTAACTTTTTCTACAGTCGGAAAGACCAAGGAAATGTCCTTACAGGTTCGCTTAAAGAATAAAAGTAAAAAAAAAAGTTTGTGAAGCAATTTAGTTTTATCTCGGATCATCTGTCTCCAAATCAAATACTTACAATATTAAAAGTCAGGAAAAATGTCTGGATTCAAAATAATTGAAGTTTAAACGTAAAGGTAAATATAAAGTATGAAAACTGAATTTTGTAAATACTTTAAAAAGGGGAAATTGAATTGTTATAAAAAGGCAAGATTCTAGTCTCCAAAAGCATTTAAACTAAACGTACAAGTTAATATAAACCGATATTTTATTTCACTGACAAATTTTTTATGAACTTTATCTCTTTTAACTTTATAAAGATGATTACTTTGCCCTGCAAACCTATGCAAAGGCAGGTCCTTTCACTTTCTCCTTTCGTCTGATATCCAGACAAAGAATTCGTTTTAATATAGAACAAAGAGAACCAAACACAGTCCTCTTTAAAGTTTTATCTCCAATCCACGACTCAATGATGACAACACACTTTTTAAAATTTTAACACATTCCAAAATTCATATTGAAATTTTTAATTAAATTTTAACGTCGTCATGAGACGTACCCCTAAAGCGTAGTCTTCTTGCGGGACACTAAGGAACGACTGCCCCTTTACAGGTGCTGGGCCCACTTTTATAATTTCCGTTCAGCAGTGAGTATCTTTCTCCACTCTCTTAAGCCTTCTTGGCCTGTAAGATGTCTCGTGTTTCGATAAGCTGGTTCCTGACTCATTGACAGTACACGCGTTTCAATTATATGGGGATTCCTGTTGGTCCACATGAAGGTCTATGCGTTCAAGGAATCATCAAGAGTAGAGGTTTCGATTTGAGATTGAAGGACACTTCTATTTAGGACTATACTTTTTTATCACCTTTTACATAAGATCTATCAAACTTGTAGCGAATGATTTTTGAATTGGATGATGGGAGAGGAAGTGGTATAATTTTAAATGTATTCAAACTTCTAAATAAAGTTGTCAGGATATCTATTAGGGAAGTTTGAGAATTTGTCCAAACGTCAGGGGAGTTAAATAGAAAATTAATGAGTCTGAAGCAAGTTCAACCGGGTTTAATTAATATTTACTACAAAAAAAAATTAAAAGATTTCAAATTTTTATTCATTTTTAGCTTTTTAAATTCCAACCTAATGTAGTGTTTGGAAACTTCAAATTCGCAAAAAAGTTTATAAACATTAAAGTTTAAAAATAATGACTTTTTAAAAAGTTCGAAATCAGAAGAGCACTCACTTTTAGTAAAATCCGAAGTTATAAGATTCTACAGAAAATGTGAACATACATAACAAGAAACATAACATTTTAAAAACTCTAAATCGATGAGAATTAAATTTGGGAAGTTTTCTAAAGTGATTACGTATTTTCAAACTTTTTACCAACTTTTGCTGGAATGAATTTCAATTTTAACAATGTCAAGTCTTTTTAAGTAATTTTATCAATAAAATTGTTTGTGAAACTTGATTGTGTATGATTCATGTGAAACCGATAAATTTTTGAAATATAACGATTTTTATAAAATATAAACGTTTGTTAAATTTTAAGATTAAAATTAGATATAAAAGTATACTTACGAAGAAGCGGTTTTTAATGCACATATATACCGATGTAAGATTAATCTAAAAATATCGTGTAAAAATGTTATTTATTTTTTCTGGTTCCCATTAATCACGAGTTTCACAGTTCAATTAATCTTGTTCCACGTGCTCATCAAAAATGTATAAAGGTTTGAAAATTCATTATATTATTTTCTTTCCGTATTAATGAAATTTTAATTTCATTTAGTCCTTTGACTTCTTTTGATATAAAACTTATTTGGATTTCTTAATGTTTTTAATCAATAATGACATGCATGTGAGGAATGTATCTTTGACGATCTTATAAAAAATGATCCAAAGTTTAATTAAGAAACAAAGAATAACTTCATATTAATACATAATTGGAATAGAGGGTTCACACGTATGTAAAGTTTCCATAAAAAATTATATCGTTCATCTAATTCTTTTGCAATAAAATTCGGTTTTTTAATAAAGCTCCTGATGAAGATACCAGTTAGGCATTAAAACGTTGAGTTAAAAACTTATAAATTGTTGATTTATCCTAAATAGTCGTCATATTTGACATTGATTATTACTTTCTCGGATGTTAAATTATATTGAGAAATTTATCAATCATAACTCATAAGGGAAAGGGTTCAACATAAAAATATTTCAATTGGAAAAATGTATTTATTGAAACAAATTTTCACATAATTATCTTTTCAAAAAATTAATGTTTAAAAACAAATTTAGCCAATCATAAATCTGTTTATTTATAACGTAAAAGCTATTATAATTGTTAAGAACTTTAATATTCAAAAATTTTTACAGCCCAAAAAATTCACCTTATACTTAATTTATAGGAATGTATTGATTGAAAAACATTTTTATCACCAAATTTCAAGGTGTGTTTATGTTTAATGATAACAATACATTTTTTCGCAAAGATTGATATTTAAGTATGACGATTCTTTAACATTACATTGTTTGCAATAAATAGAGAAAATAAACTCATATGATAATCAAAATTTCTTGTTTACTGGACTTTGTCTATATAAAATTTTATTTAACGTAGTTTATACGTAACAGGAGAAACGAGAATGACTCAAATGCACGCATAGAAGACTATTGTTAAATTTACGAATAATAAAAACTTCTTATTACTTATGAAAAGGCACGATAAAAAAAGGGAAGACTGTAAAAGCGGCATGTAAGTACTGACATAAGAAGCACAGAGAGAAAGGCACCAAAATCCTTTTGTATTGTTGCGTCAATCAGAATTTCAGGCCTCGAATTTATTTTCAAACTTGTAAGACAATGTTTGAAAGCCCTTTGAATCAGTAATTTACTTACTGCTTGAAGAAAATAAAATAATGCTTAAATTATGTGTAATTAAACATTTTACGAAATCAATTACAATACCTACAAAAGAAAACTATATTCAAAATACGTTTTTCTTGTTAACTTTTTACATGAGTAGGTTTTAGAAAATTCTAAGCATTCTATTTAGAAACTAGACTTGTTTTTAGATATTTTCTTTTTCATTTTATAATAATGCAAATATTGAAAATTGTAGAAGTCATTTTTTAAATTTTTTATTTTTTTTCTTCGCCAAATAGAAGTTGTTATAGTAAATGCAGAGAATCGTATTCACAAACAATGAAAATGAAGCGTAAGAAAAGACTAATTTTAGTCAATGTTCAGAAAATTTAGCAAGTTCTTTTATATCCTTTGCGATCTCTAAACTTTTGAATATTTTAAACAATTCTTTGAATATATTTCAGGACATTCTTATTTAGTGAAGAGGTACAAATAAATAGTAAGAAACGAATGACTTCTACGATTTCCATTATTCAAATTCGGCAATCGTTTTGCACAGTTTTTGTAGAATTGCATACAATGTCTCGTATGGATTTTACGATATTCTTATTTGGTGACGAAATAAAAGTAAATAATGGTGAAAAAAGTAAAAAAAAAATTCTATTTAGAGTATAATTTTAGACGGAATATTATACTAAAAAAGGTCACAAAACTTCGTATCATGAGTTGAATGAGTTACTATGACAAGTTTGTATTCGATAAAAATTTTAGAATCGAAGAATTTGTAATGATGAACAGTTCAAGTCTTGAACAATTTCGTTGCTAAAGCTGGATTATATTCAGGCAAGAATAATTTCTGAAAAGGATATAATCTTCTATCTGAATGCGACATTTTTCTTCATGGTCGTTATTCCCTGGTGGAAATATATTTAAAAAATAAAATACAGGATACTAAAATAATCCACAATAATATACAATTGTAATTTTTGTAGCAAATGTTTTATGATAAATTGTCATAAGTTGTATAAAAGTACAGGTAAGTTTACAATTATTAAAATTTTCTGTTAGAATTATAACAGTTTTACAAAATATAACAAGTTATAAAAAGTTTCTACAAAAAATCAAAATTTCCAGAATACTGTAGTTTATTGTAAAAACACATTTCTACCAGGGTTCATTGCGTTATGTTAATGTGTGAGTGTGTAGCCACGCAATAACTAAGAATTGAGAAATTTCTTTTGCTTAAGATCATTGATCTGGACCCTTTTGTAAATGAATCCGTAATAAATTTATTCATAGATAATAAATTTCTAATAATCGTTTTTATATTATTTCTTAGAATATTTATGTAAGCTCTCAAATTTTCAATCAAAGTACTTAATAGAGAAGATTTAGATTTGAAAAAAACTGATATTCTTAAGCCTTTATGATTGATGAATTTTTATTTCGGAACCCTAAATTCTAAAGATTTGAACTTTTCAACCTTCAACTTAAATATAAATATTACAGGCTTTCAATATTTCAAGTTTGAAGGTTTACAAATTCCTTAACCATTTAAATTTAAGAGCGACCATATTTTAGAGAATAAAATTGAAAATGTTATAAATGTTAAATATTACTAAGGTATTAAAATATTACCCTCAAATTTGAAAGATACTTATTTGAAAATTTCTAAGAATAATTTTTGCTATGTGGCAAGACATATTTGCATAATTATTTCGAAAGTGCTTTCAGAAATAAACTCACTAGAAAAAAAACAATTATTTTGCTATAAATTGTTTTCTTATTAAACATTAATGGAATAATTTTTTTTTTTAATTTCACCATGATTCTAAATCTTATATGTATTACGTTAGATTACTGACTGTTACTTAATGATTGTGAAATTCATCGATGTAAAAATGATATTGTACGAATTTCGTTGCATAACTAATTGTGTGCGATATTAACTTTTATGTAAGAATTTTTATCCTATTACACTGAGCATAAGAAATTCGTTCTTTGCATAAATCAGTTACTACAAATCAACTTTTTTATTTCCAAAAATTAAATATAAAGCTTTCTCTATGAGGAAGCAAAACTAATATAATTTGTAAGATTTCAAAAATGTTTTATTTGGCCTAAGAGTTTTAATCATTTCTGATATAACACGTTCTGTATTAACGAATATAATCAAATTTAAATGGCGAGGGTCCAGCTGTTAAAACCATACCAAGTTGAAAGTTTGAGCGAGATTTGACACAGAACTAGGAGAGAGTATCTACTTGCGTGGAGCTATTCTTCTGGGTTCTTTTGACTTTGCATAATAAACGTAATATCGTAACGCAACAGTTCCTTAGTTTCAAATTTGTTACGAAGTTTGACACGCAATGTTGCATCGGGAGTTCCTCGCTAGGTCATAATAAGAAAGTGAAATGCGATTAAACCATAGAAGTAACAGTAGCGCAGACATAATTAAAACGCAAGCAGTTTGTTTAAATCATGTAATCAAGGTAGAACCGAGACGACGTGACGACCAGTAATAATAAAAGTATATGTTTCATGAATTAACCAGATAACGACATGTTCTTCTTCCAGCCTTTTAGAGTCACATTTGGTGAAGTAATACTTTTGTCTTAAAAAATGCGTAAAAGGAACATTGCAAAACTGTTATTTTAGAAATATTTTTTTTTCTTAAAACTTAAAAAAATTGTATTTACTCATGTAAAAATGATAATTAACGAGATCATTAGTCTTCCTGTAGCAGGAACTTTTACATGACATTTATTGTGAAAAAATGCAGCAGTAAACAACCCTGTTGATAGAACGAATCAGACTAAAATTTTCTAATTGAAACTTATTAGACTATTAAACTTAAAAATTAAAAAATTTTATGTTAACTTGTATCACGTTTTCAACTTATCATTTGTTATTTTTTAAATTTAGAAACGTACTACGCCACGACGTGTACAATGAGCAAAATTTCATTGCCTACTCTAAAATCGGTGGTACTCAGAAAGATTTTGTACTCTGTTTCTTGACAAATCCGCAAGATTTTATAGTGGTTTTCTTTTCAATCACTTTGAAATAATTTACGGTACATGTTCAGATTAATTTGGGATTTTGCCAAGGAGCTGAACTTTAGAGTAAGCCCCCTTGCAACCGCTATTTGCGGTATATAGACTTTGTCTAACTTGAATAATGTCCTCTTCTGAAAGCTTTAAATGTGAATCCTTTATTGCTTCCATTATGCATTTCATTATAGATTCCTCGCTTAAAGGCTCAAAGCCGACAGCTTTTACCTCAATTCCTTCCTTCCTAAAGCCATCCTCTATATTTTTCACGCTTCCTTCCAAATCTATGCTGTGTCTAAGATTATTATCTGTGACTTGTGTGTTAAATAGAGCAAGGATGAAAACACAGAGATCTGTAGCTCGATTTTTTAGAGCTTGTGAGAAAAAAGCTGCATCCGAAATGTCTTCAGTTCCTAAATTTTCCAGAATTAATAAGTTGCACTGACAAGTGGAAAGTTCAGAGTAAACTTGGCGTATTTTGTTGTAAAGGGGTGGAAAGTACTCAAAAGAATAGTAATTTTCAGGCAAAGAACTTTTAATAACGTTTGCAACGTGTGTTTTTCCCACTCCAGTCCCACCAACTAATGCAAAGATTTTAAAATTTTCGACGCTGGTTTCAAAGAAATTGGTAATATCTGCGACGCCTCGATTTTGTCCATAAACTAGTTTTTTGAGCTGCTTTGTAACGTTTGTAAAGTTGAAACTAGGATCGCAAAATTTTGAAGCTATTTGCTGCTGACTGAGAATAGTTGAGATTAAAACAACTGCTATAGGAAGAAGTAAAAAGAAAATAATTTGCCAGCAGGAACAACTGTATATTGGCTTTTTTTTTGTGTTGTCTACTGGCATTAGATGGCGCAGCTTCTTCTTTCCCTCATTGATTTCTTGTTTGATATTAGTATTTTCCTTTACAGTGGAATCTTGGCGCGAAGTTTTTGGCATTTTTACACACAACTCTTCCTTAGAATCAGTCAATGGATGCTGATTGAATGTAAATTGTCCAAATGACTTACTTACGCTAAAGATGTTTTTCTTGTCAGTTTCGTCAGGACGAACAAGGTCTGATACATCGGAACGACTTGATCTGTAAAGATTAGATCCAAAGGGGTTAGAAGATGTTTGAAGTGGCAACGGAGTTGAAGGTGCTGATTGGATGGAGAAGAAAGAAGGAAATGATTTCCTAGGAAATGGAGTAGCAGGCAGCGGTTTATTAGAATGGTCCTCTTCCACTTCCATGTACTCTGTCTGCTTTTCTTCTTTCGGATGCATATTCTCGAATGAAGTTTTTGAATCTTTGTGTGGATCAATTTTTACTTTTGGTATCGAGATTGTAATTGTTTTCTTCCACAAATTTTGTTGCTCATCATTACCAAACTTCACGACTTGAAAAGCTTTTACCTGTCTGGATAAACTTATTTTTAGAATAATGAACCAAGAATTATATTCCTAATTTAAAATTTAAAATCAAAAGACAGATTGATTAATTGTATAAATCTTTAAATTAGAACTCAAATGCTTGATTACTTTTAGATAAAAATGTTACAAACCATAAAATAAAAAAATTTATTGAATTAATTATTTTGCAATTACAAGTAGACGGAAATGTGCTAATTTTAAAACATTACTTCTCTTAGTTACACTTTTGAAAAGCGTTATTTTTGTAAATAAATTATCTAATACATATATAGATTGAAAATAACAAACCTTATATTTGGATTCGTATCGAAGATTTCCTCCCACGAGGATTTCTTAACAAGGCTTTCGCAGCTTCCAGGCTGATAAGCCTTTTTTGCCAAGAATGTATGTGATTTATAAGTCTGTAACTCTGAAAAACTCGTTGCTCTAGTCAATTTGCATTCAGAATCACAATCCGGTATCCTTAAGGCCGCAAAATGTTTATCCATAACATCCAAAAGCACCTCAAATGTCTCCTGCAAAGAATAGTATTGAACATAACCTCTAAAATAGCAAGCTGTCACCTCTTACTTCTGACATTTGGGGATTAAAATCGACGCCATTCATTTAAAAAGGGAATATGTAAAATTCGGTACTTTTTTACCTTTGCAGTTTTGCTTTTGCATTAGTAACCAGAGGATGAAATGTCCACAGACCGCAAAACAAAAAAGTTACGCGTGTCCAGATGACCGCTCCGAGTCATAACACTGCGAAATTTTACGATATGTATTTCGGTCGTTTTCTTGTTTAAATGAGCAATCGAAGTCAAACAATAAATGTTTCAAATTATAGCACATGCAATTAAACACTTCTTATTTTCTGAATCTGTTTAATCGCCGAAAATCCTTCCGTTTTAAAATATTTGAATAAAAACTGGATTTTAAATATTTGGAATTATCCGCCACCTGCTAGTAAACGAAAGAATCAATCTGCTTGTCGTGTGCTAGTTTCCAAGCGTCGGTAATAAAACTCAATCGATAAGACAGTACACTTATAGGTTAAGTCATTGAAAACTTTAACCAATTTTATTAATATTTTTCTTCTCCGTTCCTGTAAATGTTAACAAAAAAAGTTAAAAATATAATAATTTGGAGGCTGGAATATACAAAAATGGAATGAAATTGCCTATTAGTTTAATTCATGATATGTAATCCTTTTTTCCTTCGGTTTCCGATTTCTCGCTCCGCTGTTTAAATTCAGTGCTAATCGTCGTATCGTGGCGCCAGTCATATCACACCACAATAATCGTGGCGTATCGATCACCACATTTCTGTAGTATCGAATATCGACTGCATCGACGACAGACCACGACAGACCACGACAGACGCAAAACGCAGAACTGGCAGAACACATCATCTTCAGAAAGAAGGGCAGGAGGCGAGGCTGTTTAACGTGGTTATTATAGTGTGCACGAGTAGTTCGCGTAATGTGAAATTATATCAATTTAAAAATCATTTTAGAAAAGATGACAAAAAATCTCGTGCTCTTTTGGTGCTTCTGGGCCCTCTTATCGTTGGGCTTCGTCACTGCAAGAATTCACAAATTAGACATAAGGGTCAGTTTCTTAAATGGTTTGCATGACTCGCAACAATAAAGTATAGGAAAAATACTCTCCCTTTTTATTTGAATATTCACATCAGTGATTTTTAGTAAAGTGTGTGCCATGTCTCAAAATTAATGCAATCAGCTGATTGTTCTAAGAAAATGTGTTGAGAATTTAAAATGATTCACCGGCTATGTGGTGGAATTTTTTTTGCCAAGACGTCATTATTTACCGGGTTTTTATATAATGTAACTTTTTCGATTTTCAGAATGACAATCGTCGCTATATTTCTTTGACCACATTTGGGTTCTACAAGGGAGGCATTTTGAGCGTGAATTTAACGAATTTCAAGGCCAATCCTTTCAATGAAAATCAAGTGGTAAGTTGATGTCTAATTTAACGCCTCTGTGCCATTTCACTTTCATTTCTGTTATTTTATAATTACTTTCGTGTGTGTGTTTTGAATGCAGGTGTACAATTTGATATAAATATCGATTTTTGTTATATTTTAGTATAGTTGCTCCAAAGTGAATAATTCGAATGAATTATCAAGCGTTTAAGAAAATTGTATAGTCATACATAATGAGAATGTAAATTAATAAAATGAAAATTCAGTATTAATTTTTTCATTCAGACTTGACAATTATATCACAATATATAGAGCTAGTCGTAAGTCACTATCAGATTCGTAAAACGTAGGAAATGAGCAATTGTTCACAAACCATAATGTTGTCACAGAATTTTTCAAGCAATAATAAGTACAAGATTTCTGGAATCACCGGAAATTTATGAATTATTTGAAATTTCGAAAACATTAAATTATTTTTATTTTATTGTTTGTTCTGATACTAGTTTATTGTGATTTGTCTCATTTAAAAATAATATAACTACACAAAAGTTGAACGTTTGATGTTAGACTCCACTGTATAAAAATAAATGTAATTTTTGCTTTATCATTTCGCCATTGTATGTACATATATTTATGTATCAATTAATTCTCGTTAGAATTCTTTCTTACACATCTAAACCGCATTTTACATTATTTTTAGTTTGGATTTACTCTGGACCGGACAATGAGTGATGCTATGAATCCATATCTAGACAGTCATCAAGATAAATGTTTACTACAGGGATCTTCAAATCCAAAATCAGATTTGGATCAAAGGGATGAGAGCGCAGTCATATATTTCACGATGGACTTAAAAAATAGAATGTAAGTAGAATTATTTCCACATCGCATATATTATTGAAGTTCATGAAATAGAATTAATATAATAATGTTGCTTTGGCTTTGAGCCACTGGTTTTCATTTAGTTTCGTTCCTTATTCTTGTAAATATTTTTTTTCAGAATGAAAATCAATTGCAGTCGTTCTGTTCATTCAGTTCATATCTACAAAGATTTAAATATGATTCCAGTCCTTCGAGCCAAAAGAGGCTCTATGCCCTTTGGATTCAGTGATACTGCACTTATTTCCCGACGTAAACGAGAAACTTCAGATCATGGTAATTGAATTTCACATTTTTTTTTTAGTTATGTTTAATCTTTCTTCAAACAATTTGGTAACAATTTAAAAAAATTATTTATGCATCTATGTCCTAAATATTGCATCTTAATTGAATAGTTTTTTTTTATTTACTTGATGTTCTTAAGAACAATTACAAATCATATACTCACTCAAGTATAATATTTGCTCGAAATGATGCTTTATGCGAACTCAAAGCTGTTACTATATTTTATGCTTTTAAACTGAACATATTTCAAGCAGAGGGGCACGCGTAGTTTTGGCAGAATTCCAATAGGATACTTTGCACGAGCTGTGACGAGAAGAATTTTCGGTTACATTGTCTTGTGTTACTTCTCAGATTGCTACACGGCAATTGGCACAATCACAATCTCGTTAAGATAGATATATCTACGAGAGATCATTGCTCTTTCATTCGGTAATATCTGTCCAATGTTTACTGTCAACAGTTTAACGACAGCTCTCAAAATATAATCTTTCTGTACTCGCATATTATTCTCAGCGTATTCAGACGCTAATATTAGATTCATAGAGTCATTGCAAGCCAACAGGTGGATGTTCGTATTTTGGTATGCGGAATTCTCAAAGGCGTGAGATACAATATACCAGGGGTATGTTAGGTGGCCATAGCGCGGTACTCGCAGGTGGTCCAAAAGTAATTATTCTATTTCATTTCTTGCTACAAAGTTATTAGTAAACTAAAACTGATCAATGTCCAAAAATAAGTGGATCTTTCAAATATTATTTCTTGAAATGTGGCTTCCAAAGGTAGTGTAGCTGGTTACCTGAGCAGTATACAATCCATAAATGAGATCTAAGACATATCAAAGATACAACAGAAAAATTGTTCTCTTTTCATCATCGAAATTCTGCCTTTCAATTCTAAAATTAAAAGAATATTTTCGTCTTTTAAGTGATAAAGCCTGTTCCGCTTAAATAGAGTTTGTTTTTAATTCTAACTAGAGTTTTATGTTTTGAAAAATAAATGATCTACGCTATCGATAGCCGCTTCCTTGTGTTCAGATTTTTAGTGACAAGATCAATCTGTCCGCGAGAAGTTTAGTCGGTCGTTGCTAAAAATACTGCGCTTCGTCCTCTATCTTAAAAATAACCCAAAACGCAGGCGCGTTGGCGTTCTTTATTTGTCTTTAAAAAATTCTTCAAATATTCTAAGTATTATCCCGAATTTAAGAATTAAAAATCTTTCTGTGGAAAGACGCTTTCGACTGTAATGAGAAAAGTGTATAAAGTACTTTAAAACATGTTTTTGAACACAAAACCCTGTTATAGAACATAAGGAAGAAATACATTTATAGGGAAAACATTTTGCTGATACTATCCATCAACTTAAAAAACTTTATGTGTCGATCATTGCCGATAACTCATATTCATGAAACAAAGTTGTTATTTATGTCATTTACTATACTATTTAATAATCTATTCGACTAAATATGACTGACTTGTACTTCAAACTTTTAACATAATTGCTCTGATGATGCCTTCAGAGAGGAGGCGAAACGTTGGCCTATGATTTTAAATAAAACCAGTTGAGTTTGAATAGATCCGTATTATTTTTCTCAAGTCATTTACTTGAAATTACTATAAGTATAAAACTAAATTTTATGGGTTTTTATTATAAAATGACAACCGTGTCTATTCCTTATGAAAAGTGTTCGAAAATTCTGAACATCAGCATTACAATTCTCCTAAATGAAAAGATCTACTTAAAAGCTGTAATTAAAAACTGATAATTTAATTAACAGAAATCAATGGAATTAATTTATTTAATATTTTTCATTTAAATTTTTTTTAGTAAAGTCTTGTTTTTCAAATTCATGTTTCTCGAGATTCAAAGATGCGATGCAAGACGTGAAGATTCATTCACTAAAATAACTTTAGTTCCCTCAAGTCACAAGTTTGCTAAATAATGTTAATTGCAGCCTGGCCGAACAATTCGTGTGTCCAATTTTGCGATCTATTTTCGTACTTGCAACTA
This sequence comes from Diplolepis rosae, assembly GCA_030998225.1. Taxonomy (NCBI): domain Eukaryota; kingdom Metazoa; phylum Arthropoda; class Insecta; order Hymenoptera; family Diplolepididae; genus Diplolepis; species Diplolepis rosae. Next base: position 11,575,125 of record JAPYXD010000701.1, read on the forward strand.
AATCGATTAAGATTGACCTAATTTGATCTTAACATCGATTTCTACTGAGTTTGAGAAGATTATATGTCATTAAACATTTTTCTGAAATAAGATTATTTTTTCTGATCTATTGCAGAAGCTGTGAATTTTATGGACCAGGGTCCGCTTATAGAGAAAAAAGTTTGTTCCCAACTGAAATTACCGTTAACAGTGGAGACAGTGAAAGATAAAAAGTATTACAATGCTAGTTTCGTCATGTACGTTGCTAGCGAGGAAGAGGAAGGGCTTTACAATCTTTACTTCCATAATTGTCCCAATTATAAGGACGAGGGAGTCTTTGTAGATTTTACTGTAAGAAAAATAAGATAACACAAAGATATAAATACAAAACAATCGTTAACAAAATTGAAAATAAAAATGATTAATTGATTATTTTTTTAAAAAGCAAACTTGAAAATGTAAACCGCAAAAGATTTCAACGTTTAGAGAGTTTACTAATATTTGGTAATTTATTTTAATTATTAGATGCAGATTGAGGAAAATAACAATGGTAACTTTCTAAGCGCTGGGGAAATGCCACTACCAGCCTTGTATTTTATGATGGCACTTCTCTTTTTTTTATCTGGATGCTTTTGGGTCTTTATCTTGAAGAAGAGCAAGTAAGTATATCTATATGGAATGTTTGAATTATGAAAGAATTTTTGTAGATATTTTTCAGAATCCATATAGAATTGTCTCCATGCAATATTTTTACGAGATTAATGACTTGTAAGCTCTTCAGTTAAAAGTTTATGAATTTAGTTTCGAATTCATGTTGTATTCAAATTGGTCAATGTTTAAATAAAAATTCTAAACGTTTCTCATTATTTATTATTTAGAGATTTTCTAAGTAGTTAAAATTTTGTGAGAAACTCTTTTTATTTCGTACAAGAAATATTTATTTTCTTTCATCTTTTATTTGAGAGAAACCATGAAGCAAGGATGAAGCATTTTCATTGCATTTAATAATCTTATGTTTAGGCACCCTGTCTTCAAAATCCATTACCTTATGGCAGTTTTGGTGTACCTAAAATCACTGTCACTTCTCTTTCATGGGATCAACTACCACTTTATTCAAACTAAGGGAGAACATGTCGCAGCGTGGGCTATTCTGTATTACATTGCTCACTTGCTGAAAGGGGCGGTTCTATTCATAACCATCGTACTCATTGGGACTGGATGGACTTTTATCAAACATATCTTGTCCGACAAGGATAAGAAATTATTTATGATCGTCATTCCCCTCCAGGTAAGGTTTATTACATATAAATTGATTTTCAAAGATGTAGTATTGCTTTTGCGACATTAACTGAAATGCTAATATAAATAATAATTCATCTTCTAAAATTCTTACTCTAATGCAAAAGTTTAATTAAATTGTAATTGTTTGCAGAAATTGTTAATTATTTGTTGGTTTTTTGATAACTTATCAACTTAACAAACTTAACAACTGATAACTTAACAAAAAAAGTGAATTCTTTGTAAAATATTGCTGTAAGTTGTAAAAGATTACAAGACTCTTATTTTTTTCTAAAATTCGAATAGTTTATTAAAGTTTAAAAAGTAATAAACAATTCCTACAATTGAACATTTCAGATCATTGTATTTTATTATATAAACAGATTTCCATTTAGCCATATCAAACTGTAAAATTTCACGAAGTAAATTTTTTCTAGTTATTTTGTATTGTAATTTGAAAATATACCTTTTGTGCAGGTATTAGCAAATGTAGCTGAAATTATAATCGAAGAAAGTGAAGAAGGTGATATAGAGCATAAAACGTGGAGAGACGTCTTTATATTGGTCGATTTGCTCTGTTGTGGAGCAATCATGTTCCCTGTGGTTTGGAGCATCAGGCATCTTCAAGAAGCCGCACACACTGATGGCAAAGCTGTCGTTAATTTGCGAAAGCTCAAACTCTTTAGGCACTTTTATATTATTATAGTGTGCTACATTTATATAACTAGGATTATAGTTTACTTAATGAAGGTGTGTGAAGTGTTTAATTCCGTTTAGGGTCTTTACTGTTAATTTATTCTTATTTATTTTGAGATTTTGATAAATGGGATGCTATTCCTTTTCAGATTACTGTGCCATTCCAGTACGAGTGGCTGGATGAAATGTTCAGGGAGATGGCGACTTATGTCTTTTTCGTCTTGACGGGATATAAATTCCGACCTGCTTCTGCGAATCCTTATTTTACTTTAAATGAAGAACTTGCACAAGGAGAGGATGATGACGAAATGGATGTGGTGTGAGTATGGCAAAACGTATTCCAAGTTTTCAAATAAATCCAAACTATAGACTCGAATGGAAATGGAACTTTTAATTTCACAATTACGATTTAAGAATTAAATTTCTTATAAAAGCGAAGTTATCAATGACCAGGGTGGCCACTTAAATTGACAAAAAGAATCAAATGCTTTCACAATAAACATTCCTATTTCAGAAATAAAACAAGATAGTTAGAAACGTTTCTCATTAAAAATTTTAGATTTACAAACAACGAAAAAATTCTTTTTCATATTTCGTGGTTGTTTTCCGGTCTCAAAAAGTTCCCGACTTTTTTGGTTCTTAGGCCCAATGGCCACCCTAATTAAAATTAAGTTCCTGGAAGTATGAATTTCCATTTAGAAGTTGGATTGAAATTGTCGAATCAAAGTATTTTTATTAATTTCAAACTTCACAGCAAGTCCTCCAAAGATCGTCAAAGTTTTCTATTTTTTGCCGATTTGTCGTAGCTATTTTTAAATTCTCGCTAGTTCATCTTTGACGAATAGATTTGGGATGAGATGTATGTTATTATATAGGTTTCAAAAACTGATGAAATATGTTTAGAAACCTGCTTTGATTACTGTGTTTTTAGCAAAAAAAGGGTGGATTTATACTTGCTTCATATTTGGTTGACCTTTAGTTTCTTAGGTGACTTATGTTTTTAAGTTGAAAACACTGACCTCATTTTCTTATAGCATTCCATATTAAATGTGGATTGTTAGTGACAATTTTATAAAAGCAGGTAACTGTAGATTCGTACTAGATGTTCATTATTTCAGATTTGCAGTAGTATATTATTAAAATTTCTCCCATCTCTACATAATTCTTTGCACAATGTTTTGATTATTTCTTGAACACGATGCTGTGAAGCCATTACGAAATTTTATGTTCGAGAATATCTAATATTATCAGTGTAGTCTCTTTTCCAGTATCTCTGGTGGAACTGGATTGACTGAAGGTCTCAGCAAAGTGAGCAAAGTCATGAGGCCTACAATTTCTGAAGTACCATCTACTCAAGAGGAAAGGGACAGTCTCGTTAATAGGTTGGAATCTTCGCATGAATATGACTGAGTATCGATTTCAGCTCCCTAATTTAGACAGTCTTGTCTTGTGATGAAACGCAACGACTTTGAATGGAAAGGGCATTGTGAAACGAAACAGCTGATGAACATAAAGATCAATGATTAACTTAAGATAGTTCCTTTAGAACTAGAAGTGTTTCGTTTGAACGATCGAGTTAACCTTTGCAATGTAGCAGAGACAACATAATTTGCTACTAAGCAAGGCACTCAAGACATTCCATCAGAGCTGGTGTAGAAGTTTCAGAGTGACTTTTGAAAAACTTTTCTTTCATAGACAATATTTTATCTACGAGAAGTGAACTTTCACTTTTTCTTTTTGATATAAATTTTTGCTTCAGAAAATATTGAGGTTGCTACCGCGACATTCTTTCCATTCCACATATTTATATTTATATATCAAACGCTGCATTAATTTGCAATGTATTTTCTCATCTACGTCGCGGTAATGATCTGATTCAAATTTCAATTCGAAAAAGTTCTGTCATGATGATATTAAAATAGCGGTAGTTTTTGTAGAATAGATCTTATACTATTTATAAATGTTTTCTTAGAAATATAATATAAACTTCTAATAGATTTTAAGTGGAATTTAGAATTTTTAAAAAACTACTGTAATTACTGCATTTTTCTAATATCTACCAATGGCAAAAGAACCGGATTATACAAAAATTTTGTGTGTGAGTGGAAACTTTATCCGGACATTTGTGAGTTTATGGCGTAATTTAAATTTATCATACACAATGATGTCCTAGTGAAGCTTATGTAGGCATTCAGAAAAATGTACATTTCCATTTGCTTTCCTCATGAGGCACGTAAGGAGGATGGTTCGGTAATTTGAAGTGATAACACCATTGGAATTAAAATAAGAATTCACTATAAATATTAATAACAAATTTTTCTAGCCCTAACTTAACTTTAAAAGGTATAACATTTATTTAAATGATTGTTTTTTCGAAAGTAGGTGATCAGAAATTTTTGTTTTTTGCATAATTACGTACAATTAGTAGAAGTTCAATAATTTTTGAAAGCATTAAAAGATTTTTTAAATAATTTACGGTACCAACCTTCTTAGATTTATTGAATCTGAGCACTTACACGTGCGAGATGCAATTTGTGATAGACGATACTCTAAATACTGTTTCTTTCTGTTCAATTATGCTTTAAAAAATGTAGTAGTCACAAATTCAAAATGCATCTATGTAAAATTTGGAAAAATCTTGTAATATTTATGGTGTGGAAATCTTAGTTCAGATGCAGGGATTTTGATTTTGATCAGAGCTGATAAGAAAGTTCTATAATTTAGAAAATTTTAATTATTTGAAGTTTTCAGATTCAATTTTCGGAAATTAATTGAGTTTCAAGACTTTCACACTTCGAATTAAAATAGAATGAATTCAAGTTTAATGAAAATTTAAATTAGAATCCTTTCTAATCTCAAAATGCAAAAGGTGATTTACAGGAATAAAGTTGAAATACAATTTTTTCTTGAAAGGATTTCAATGTTTCATTTGAGTATAAATGTAAAATATAATGTAAAATATTAATTTGTTATAATAGATAATAATAACCATAGTATTAAGTTGAATACATAATGATTAGTTAGTTTCTCAGTTGATTTTAACAAAATTTGAACTTTTTTTAGCTTTAAGTTGAAAGAAACAAAACAGTCATTTTTTAAATTCAAAAGCAAGTAAATAAATCAAAGCTTAAAATTTTTGAATTTGCAAAGTGTTTCAACTATAAATAATTCTATGGTTGAAAATAAAATTTTTAATGTTATTGTGATTTAACTGTGACAATTTAAAGAGAATTTTCTTATTAGAACTCCAAAACTACCTGTTAAAAGGAATTGAAAATTAGGACTTAAAGGAAATTGTAAATAGATCGTGAGAGTGTGAAACTACATTTTTTACGAGAAAGGTTGTATAAATCTAACTACTATTCTCGTCATGCGATACCAAAAGAAAAGATATTGTACTCGTTTTATAGTCTTAAATCAAATATCTCCTGAGTACCTAGAAATATAAAGTGTCACGCAATTAATGTTAATATTAATACTGTATCTCTGAATATTTTATATATTTATTGATATTAATTCATTTTAATTATTAAGTAAATGTGCCTCTTTTCGCTTTGCGTTATATGCAGCTTTGTACGCAGAGAGAAACTGGTGAATAAAAATCATATTTTTATGAAATCCGACTTATTTATAAGTGAACTTCGCGTTCATTATTACGTCAGGGTATTTTTAGTAACTAGGGAATTTTTGAGTCATTTTTTTTTAGGAAAATAGCGAAATTAAGTGAAATTGAGCTTTCATTCCGAATATTTTAATTTCAATTACGATTATTTCTTTAACTGAATGTTTTCGCTTAACCCATTATTACCCAAGCAACATCCAGGCTAGATAGCACCAAACTAACTATTGGATCACTGTCCAAATGAAAATAAAATTGACCCGTATTTTTTTTTGCGTTTCCAATTGTTTATGCGAAGTTATTTAAACAAATTAACAAAAATTTTGCAATTTCAAAAAACTGATAATGCCAATCGATTCTACGGGAAAAAACAAGTCGAAAACCTCCATACCATCTTTTTGTCAGAATCTATTTTGTTAGTGTATTATCGTTATAAACAATGTATAGAGGTTGTCGACTTGTTTTCTCCCGTAGAATCGATTGGCATTATCAGTTTTTTGAAATTGAAAATTTATTGTTAATTTGTTTAAATAATTTCGCATAAACAATTGAAATCGCAAAAAGAAAAAACACGGGTAAATTTTATTTTCATTTGGACAGTGATCCAATAGTTAGTTTGGTGCTATCTAGTCTGGATTTCGCTTTGGTAATAATGAGTTGATAAATACACTGATTTGTTAGAAGCACTATCGTTAGATAATTCGTTTTTAATCAGCGGAATCTGAAATTTTCTGTTTACTTTCTGTTGACAATTTTTCATGAAAAACTTATTGAATGGCTTCTAATGCTTTTTCGTACCTTTCATCATTTTTTGTCGCGTTCTAACATCCCTTCTATCCGTCTAACGCTGGACGTGAGGAAAATTTCAAGGGGTTTGTGAACCTGACAAAGAAAATCCTTTCACGTGCCGCGGAAGCGTAATGCACGATACAAGAATCTTCACATTACTGAATTTTTCCCCTCTTCTTAAAAGCAACCAGAAAGAAAATCGTAGTTATTACTTCTTTAAATTCCGCATCTATTGCACGATAAATCGCAACTAATACTTCACCTTTAAAGCAAAAAAGAAATTACCTATTCTGTATTTTAATGCTTTCTGAGTTTTATCTTCTAAATTATTTGTTATCCCCAGACCCATGGGGATTCCGCCTTCTTAATATGCCCCCGGCATTTACACTGGACCCTATCACTTTCTTCCAACGTTTATTGACCCTCACAATTTTTTGTACGAGGCAATTTAACTTGGGCATTGATTATGAACAGAGAAACCATAAAATTGTGGGAGTAACAGAAAAAAGCTGGACATTTGAAGGATTTGAACATTTTGAACCTAAAGAGTTTTGAAAACTTTTTTCTTAAAGTTCAATTTGTTAGTGTAAAATCTTCATGAACGATTGCATCATGGGAAGTGACATTGACCCCTCGAATACCCAAGCCAAATCTATTCCAGATAGCATCAAAGTAACTATTGGATTGAAGGTATAACCGAAAAAAACCGTGCTTTTTCTTTTCAAATTTGTAATTATTTAAAGAAATTGTTTGAAAATTTGTTATTTCGAAAAAATAATAGCGGCAATCGATTCTACGGAAAATAATAAATAATAATAATTATACAATATATAATATAAATAATAAGTGTGTGGGATTGTAGGTAGAAATAAATAGGACGCGAATTACGTGTAAAGCAACTCTTAATTTATTTTGGTGTGACGGGTCTGTAGAGTGCTGACCGAAGTGTCGAGGACGCGTTTCTGTTACCTACTGACGCCCGTTCCTTTCACACTCCCAGCTGCGACGTGGAGGGGGGAAGGAATCAGGCCCAGCTGTGTTGCCGCTTCGCTGTTTCTCCCATGCCACGTGAAGGCAGGGGGAATGCGGCAACGCTGGAAATGATCCTCGGTCGCCCGTTGACCGTAGCTGGGCTGGAAAGAGGAAAAACCTAATCTCTAAATTTATGATGGAAATTATGTTCGGCGAACCGTTACAGGGAAAGACAAAGGAACAAATTCTAAAGTACAATTTAGAGGAAAAACCCATAGGGATAAAATATTGCTTAGAATGAAAAGATTCTTAAGAGTAATAAGAGAAAGCTTACTTAATAACGGTCGGGCAGCACTCTAAAATAAACTGGTAAGTACAAAAATATCAGAATTGAATTTGAATATACCTGGAGAAAAAGCTAACAAAAGTTATTCTTGTACCAGGTCACAATGTAGAAATGTAGTGATCGCTACACATACCCTCCTGCCAGTGATTTACTTGACGTTAGAAGCAGGGAAATCACGATAGTTGAATTTACAAATTACACAGGATTGAGAATGAACAATAGATAAATGAAAATAAAATAGAAGTTTGGAGTGTTAAGGAATCAGCCGAAACCTCCTTGCAGGCGATCTGGAAATCTGACTCGTCTACCTGTGCGAGTTTGATTGCTTGAAGATGGAGTTTCATCGCTGTCTTTATCCCGATCGTGAACGGACGTTTTACTTTCAGGATGCTGATTCGTGTCTTCTTGAGTGGTTGAGTTGTCGTCGATAACGTAGGCAGGCTTGAGTCTATCTATCGAGACTGTGATGCTCTTGCCTTTGACGGATATATCAAATGTCTTCCCTTTGCGACATATGACACGGTAGGGTCCGTCATAGGTCATTTGTAATGAGGCGAGTGGTGGTGGGTGTCTGAGAAATACGTGACTCGTTGTGTTCAAGTCCTTGGATACAAAGGTTCTCCTGCCGCCGTGACGAGTACCTTGGACTGGTTTCAATGAGTGAAAGTGGTCCTTGAGATCTTTCACAAATTGCGAATTAGTCCTGGTGTCGGATGCTTCAGGTGCGAGGAATTCTCCAGGTAGGCGAAGTGATTCTCCATATACCATTTCTGCGGCTGTAGCTCCAAGATCCTCGCGCCATGCTGCTCTCATGCCCAAGAGGACGATGGGTAGGCACTCGGACCAGCGATCTGTCGCGTGACATTTTATCGCGGATTTTAACTGGCGGTGCATTCGTTCGACGAGTCCATTTGCGGCTGGATGGTAGGCAGTGGTACGGAAGTGTCGTGTGCCAAGAAGAATGTTCAGTTGTTGGAAGAGTGTCGACTCGAATTGTCGACCTTGATCTGTAGTTACTCGGAGTGGAACTCCGAACCTTGCTACCCATGTGGAGAGAAAAATTCTGGCGACAGTTGCGGCGTCGATATCTTCTAGTGGAAATGCTTCTGGCCATCTGGTGAATCGATCGACACACGTGAGACAGTATTTAAAACCTCTCGAAGATGGAAGTGGGCCGACGAGGTCGATGTGCACGTGCTCGAATCGGTTTGAAGGCGCGACGAATGATTCTACTGGTGCGGATGTATGCCTAGAAACTTTTGAACGCTGGCAGGGTATGCATGCTTGAGCCCATCTTCTGCAATCTCTCTTCACTGATGGCCAGACGTAACGCTCGGTGATGAGTTTTACGGTTGCTTTGATTCCAGGGTGCGAAAGTTGGTGAATAGACTCGAAGACGGCCCGACGAAAATTCTCGGTCACGAAAGGTCGGACTCTAGGAGATGAGACGTCACAATATAAGTCGACATTCGAGTCGGGCACACGCACCTTCTTTAGTCGTAATCCATGTTCTGAATGAAGATAGTGTTGAAGCTCGTTGTTCTTCAGCTGCGATTGAGCTAGAGCTGTGAAGTCGATTGTGGTCGCCAGTTCTTCGATTCTTGAGAGAGCGTCGGCGACTGTGTTCTCGCTTCCTGAGACGTGTGCGATATCCGTAGATCCGTTCTGCTGGAAGGCGTAGATCAAAGGTTTATGATCCGTGTAGATGGTAAAGGTCCTGCCTTCAACCATGTGCCTAAAATGCTTGACGGACTTGTACATGGCGAGCAATTCTCGGTCGTAGGCACCGTATTTAACTTCAGCGGTGCTTAGCTTCTTCGAGAAGAATCCTAAAGGCTGCCAATCACCACGGATCATCTGCTGCAGGACCGCTCCTATTGCGACGTCGGATGCATCCGTGAAAATCGCGAGCGGCGCGTCAGGTGCTGGGAAAACCAGCAAAGTTGTTTCTGTCAAGCTGTTCTTGCATTCCTCGAATGCGGCGAGAGAGGAATCGTTCCAAGATATCGGTTCCTTACCTTTGATGTTGCCTTTTAAGAGTTCGTTTAGCAAGGCTTGCTTTGTTGCTGCGTTTGGGATGGTTCGACGGTAAAAGTTGATCGTTCCGAGGAATCGACGAAGCTCTTTCGCGGTCTTAGGCAGTGGAAAGTTCTGGATGGATTCAATCTTCTCTGAAGGCGGTTGTACACCATGTTGCGAAATTTCATATCCAAGAAATTTGACCGCACTCTGTCCCCACACGCACTTGGAAGGATTGATGAGGACGCCAAACTCATTCAGTCGTTCGAAAAGCAGGCGGAGATGTGTCTGATGATCCTCGGCTGAAGAAGATGCGATGAGGATGTCGTCTATATAAACGTACAAAAAATCCAATCCACGTAGCACTTCATTGATGAATCTCTGGAAAGTCTGTGCCGCGTTACGTAGCCCGAAGTTCATGAACGGGAACTCGAAGAGTCCAAACGGCGTTGTGATAGCCGTTTTTGGGATATCTTCTTCGGCAACCGGGATCTGGTTATAGGCGCGAATAAGGTCGACGGTTGAGAAAATAGTTTTCCCGTGCAGGTGTTGCGCGAAGTCCTCAATGTGCGGAATCGGGTATCTATCCGGTATGGTCCTGGAGTTCAATTTCTCGTACGATCCGCATGGTCGCCACTCGTTCGCTGCCTTCTTAGGCACCATGTGAAGTGGGTTTGCCCATGGGCTTTTTGAAGGTCTCGCGATGCCGAGGTGCAGCATAACCTCGAATTCCTTTTTGGCTTGTCTCAGGCGGTCGGGAGCGAGTCGACGAGGAGGTAGAAAAACTGGTGGTCCGGGCGTTGTATGGATGTGATGCTTGGTTGTGTGTTTTGGAGTAAGAAAAGCACCTGGAGGTTTCGTGATGTCTGGGTATTCTCGCAGGATACTCAGCCAAACGGAAGATCCTTTGATGACGTGTATTCCCAGGAGGTCGCTGCTGCACTCTGTTATCTGTCCTACAATTTTCACAGATGTCAGGTCGTCGGTGAGGCGTCGGTTCCTGACATCCACGAGGAATCCGTAGTGATGTAGAAAATCCACTCCCAGTATCGGCTTTGAAACGTCAGCCACAGTGAAACGCCAGGTAAAGGCTCGTCGAAGGCCTAAGTCCAGGGTCAAAGTTTCCAGTCCATAGGTGTGGATGATGGAGTTGTTGGCGGCGAATAGTTCGAAGTCCGTCTTCGGTCGTCTTCCACTAGTCAGGGTGCGAGGGAAGACGCAGAGATCTGCACCGGTGTCAACCAGGAACTGAACTTTAGAGTTCCTGTCGAGGACGAAGAGGCGGTGCGACGTCGGGCAAGGAGCGTTGGCTTCCATCAACGCCGGCCCGTGTCGTTTCCCGTGCCGTAGTTGCACGGCTGAGTACATTTTTGCGCCTCGCTTCCGAATTTGCTGTGGTACCAGCAAATATCTGGACGGTTGCGGCTGCGACTGGCGGAGCGATGGCGAGAGTGACTTCGGCGAAACCTGTTTCCTTGTGGACGCCTGAGTTCGGAGATTTCCTTCTGCATTGACGCCTTTAACTCTGCTATTTCCGACTGCATGACGCTGAGCTGCCTGAAAAGTAGATGTAGGGGTGTATCTGCTGACGTCTCGGCAACCTGGGCACGCGGGCTGGCTTCAGCGATTGAGTCAGCAAGGTCGGCTAGTTCGTCCAGAGATTTCGATCCCTGGGAGGCCAAGATAGCTTGAGTGAAGGCCGGCAAGCGAGCAAGCCATAAGGGTCGTAAGACGTCGTCTGGAATGACGTTACCGGCGAGTCCGCGGAGGTGGCGTAAAAATTGAGACGGCTTCCTATCTCCAATTTCCTCGTGCTCGAGGAGACGGCGGGTCTTTTGGTCCTGGGAGGCACTAAGGCGGCGTATCAATTCAAATTTGAGTTTCTCGTACCTTCCGGATGACGGCGGGTTCCGCAGGATATCCTGTACCTCAGCCCAATATTTTGGGTCCAAATTAGCCACGACGTAGTTATACTTCGTCTCGTCAGTAATAATGTTTGCTAGCGCGAACTGGGCCTCGACATTCACGAACCACGTCGCTGGGTCAGCTTCCCAGAATGGTGGGAGCTTCACGGACACTCTGTTTATCTCGACACTGCTCACTTGACTCGCAGAAGCACTATTTACAGTAGCGGCGTTGTTGCTGATCATTTTTGCGGGAAAATCTCACTTTAACAACACGAGTCACGTTTGCGAAAGAATGTCACTAAGAGGACGAGTTACGTTTGCGGGAAAATGTCGCTGAGAACACGAGTAACGCGAACTATCCACTGTAACACTGCACTGCACTGTTGAAAAAGTTTGAAAAGTTTAATTGCTCGAGAAAAAGTAAAGGTGCGCGGAGTCGGGGTCACCAATTTGTGGGATTGTAGGTAGAAATAAATAGGACGCGAATTACGTGTAAAGCAACTCTTAATTTATTTTGGTGTGACGGGTCTGTAGAGTGCTGACCGAAGTGTCGAGGACGCGTTTCTGTTACCTACTGACGCTCGTTCCTTCCACACTCCCAGCTGCGACGTGGAGGGGGGAAGGAATCAGGCCCAGCTATGTTGCCGCTTCGCTGTTTCTCCCATGCCACGTGAAGGCAGGGGGAATGCGGCAACGCTGGAAATGATCCTCGGTCGCCCGTTGACCGTAGCTGGGCTGGAAAGAGGAAAAACCTAATCTCTAAATTTATGATGGAAATTATGTTCGGCGAACCGTTACAGGGAAAAACAAAGGAAAAAATTCTAAAGTACAATTTAGAGGAAAAACCCATAGGGATAAAATATTGCTTAGAATGAAAAGATTCTTACGAGTAATAAGAGAAAACTTACTTAATAACGGTCGGGCAGCACTCTAAAATAAACTGGTAAGTACAAAAATATCAGAATTGAATTTGAATATACCTGGAGAAAAAGCTAACAAAAGTTATTCTTGTACCAGGTCACAATGTAGAAATGTAGTGATCGCTACAAAGTGCCACTTTTTCAAACCACGTATTATTGGATTAAAACTTCTTTAAAATTACCGCACAATGTGGTGAAAGGATACGTCCAAATTCAAACTGGAAGTTGGTAATGTAAAATTGTGATATTTCATACTCGTTTAAGTGCCACTGGTGTACCTATTATTATTCTTATTATTGAATTATTCAGATTATTCAGTACACATATTTAAATTGATTTAATTATTTTAGAAAATAAATACAAGAAAAAACAATTCAATGTCACTTATACAATTGAGCACTTGGATCATAAAAGGGCCTCTCCGCGCGAAACCCGGTAAAAGTATTGTCCAATGTGAAAATCGAAGGATGAAAATTAATTTTCGTGAAATCGTAAAAAAAATAATACCGTTATTTGCAGCTCGGTTAGGCGCGTCTTTTTTGTTGCATAAACTTTTTTATCCGATGATTTGTTTATCCGTTAAAAAAAAAATATGCGTTTTTGCATACCTGCCAAATTCAATGCCGTTCGGAACATAAATTGCCGAAACTCAGTCACTATTCACCCGATTGCTTTGAAATTTAGCATGGTACATCTCTGGACACTATACTCGGCACCAAAGTTGTCGAAAGTTCGATATGTATTGTATTTTTAACAATATTAATTTGTTTATACGAAGCGGTTTGGAATGATGCAATATTTTTTCGACATGCGAGAAAGTTTTTTCCTATTGAAGATACGAAAAACTTCCAGCGGATGATTTGGTCAAGACTGTTTGAAGAAGTTTTTGACAAAAAATTATGTCAATTGGTGCAATAGTTTATTAGTTATCGGCGTTTTATTGAAAGCGCGCAACGCGTTTTGACGCGCGCCATGAACAAAGTCGCGAGCGCGCGTATCGCATTTATTCCATGTTCGTGTCCGAACGAAAGCATTTATTTATTAAGTAATTTTTGTTTATAAAAAGTAAGGAACATTTCGAATGAGTTCGAGGCACAAAATTATTAAAACTCAAATAAATTCACACAAGAGTAATTTTTGTGACCTTTGGCATGTAAACAACAGGTTATAAATATTGTTGTCAGATGTTCGCGCACATCAATGCATGAAACTGTATTAGATTAAACAAAAGAACATCGCTTTTCCAACGAAACCCACACGGGAAAAATTAAAAAGTTTGAATTTCATGTCTTCAATACACATACATCTAATAAGATAATGGATATGGATATAACCGCTTCGTATAAACAAATTAATATTGTTAAAAATACAATACATATCGAACTTTCGACAACTTTGGTGCCGAGTATAGTGTCCAGAGATGTACCATGCTAAATTTCAAAGCAATCGGGTGAATAGTGACTGAGTTTCGGCAATTTATGTTCCGAACGGCATTGAATTTGGCAGGTATGCAAAAACGCATATTTTTTTTTTAACGGATAAACGAATCATCGGATAAAAAAGTTTATGCAACAAAAAAGACGCGCCTAACCGAGCTGCAAATAACGGTATTATTTTTTTTACGATTTCACGAAAATTAATTTTCATCCTTCGATTTTCACATTGGACAATACTTTTACCGGGTTTCGCGCGGAGAGGCCCTTTTATGATCCAAGTGCTCAATTATGACCGCAAACGATTTTTGTCGATGTTTTTCTCGAAAAGTATTAACCTTTTCCAACTTTTTTCTTTATGAACCAATAGATCTCCATCATCTCCCGAAAGTACTTTCCCAATTTTTACATTCTCATCATGGATGAGAAGGTATTGGTTTTATGTGAAAAATGACTTTCGAAATTTTCATCAAATCTTTACGTTTTGGGACCCCCTGAGTCAGAAAAAATGGTTTTTACGAAAGTGTCTGTCTGTCTGTCTGTAGTAGGTCGTGTGCGGCATAACTCTCGATAGAATTATCAGATTGAATTGAGCTTTGGTACACTTTATCGGAGCCGAAAAAGTAAGGACAAGTTCGTTAACCAGCCACATCCAATCAAAATTGAGGGATTGAGCACTACTTTTGTGTTTTTGAAAATAACTTTTTGAAAAAGTCAAAAATTTCAATACTGGTTTTTGATAGTGCTCATAAATCTCTACAAATTATCCAGATAACATTTTTTGATTAAATCAAAATTAGAGATGTTACAGCATATTCAAATTCAAATTGTTATGATACAATATTATTTTCTACATAAAGGCCTACAAATTTGAATCGTAACATTTTTTCATAAGATGCATATTTTCCTTTTTAATTAAAAAAAAAACTATCTAAAATACAAAATTCAATTTTTTAACAATAATATGTAAAATACGAAAAAAACTTAAGAATACAAAGTTGTTCGTTTCAAAATATCTACAAATTTTGTCTGACGCAGTTTTTGATAAAACATATATTTTTCGTTTCAATTCCAAAAAATACGATTAAAATTAAAAAATTCCATTTTTTAGACAAAATATGTGAGATACAAAAAAACGTTTAAATGGAAAATTGTTTGCCTAAATGAGGTTTACAAATTCTCATTAAGACATTTCGGGACAAGATGTATATTTTATGTTTTGATTTTTAATATTAAAAAAATTCGATTTTTTTCACCAAAATATGTGAGATACGAAATAAGCGTTGTTCTGCAAAATCGTTTCCTTAAATAAAGTCTACGATTGTTTTTTTTTTTTTTTGAGAGATTTGGAAGAAAATAAATTATTTTAATCATGTAATTTATTAAAAAGTTACTAAAATGTATACAGAAAATCGAGCGCGAAGCGCGAGCGTCATGATGAGAATGTGTTCCTTAAGGCTGATAGAGCCTTAAGTAAATTAAATCTCCTGTTTCACTTAAATTCCAAAAGAAATAGAGTGACTTTGAGAAAATGTGTAATTCACATCATCTGTAATATTAATATAAAATTGGTTTGAGCTTCAGTATCAAATTATAAGAAATAAACTTAAATGTATGCGAAGAGCACAAGACCGAGCTGAATATTTTTCTACTGATCTAAAGTGAATCTTGGTAAAAAATTCGGGCAGAAAGCTTATGGGCGCGCGGAAATAGTGACTTTCTATTGGCCAATTGCAATGCTCAATAGTTTAAAAACTATTGATGGCACAACATTTTGGCAATATGATTTCTTGTTTGGTTTTTAACAAAGAATTTGACATTCAAAACTTTATGACTATTGGCGGAACACCCTGTATACAGGAAGTCTACTCTACGAGGGTATGTCATAGAATTTATTTTAAGAGTTGTTTTATCACCCCTTAAACACTGAGGCAGAGAAATCGCCATTTCCTGTGAGTTAAAAAGACGGGAGATTTGCGGAATGAGCTATGGGCGTTATATATCTTTTTAGAATATTTATCTATGTACACTATGACAGCCTATAAGGAGTTTTTAAATTCAATTTCTTGATTTTTAGTACGGGTGTATTATATATTATATATACAGGGTGAGGCACATAAAGGGTTACAGAGCGATAGCATTCAAACTATTGATCATATCCAAAAATGTTTCAGACAAAAGTTTCAGTGTTCGAGAAGGCCGTCATACTGGACGACCCTATTTTTTTATCGGTGTAGGCGCTGAAGCTACGTCAAGGTCAACTCCACTTTTTTAAATGGAACCATGTATTTTTTTTCGATGACATTATTACTGACTTTAAGACGAATTCAGCTACCCACAACACAAGGTCATTCTAGTCCCGAAAAGTATGAAAATAGACGAAAAATCGAAACATATCGGAATAATCACTTTCAAAGGATCCATTAACCTTGGTTTGGGTCTACCTACAGAAGATGCTCGAAGTGATGACCCTCGACTTGTAAGCACTTGTTAATTCGCTGATGAAAAGACCGTCTAACTTCAGCCAACATTTGTGGTGTAATTTCGGTACATGCTCGGCGTATTCATTCTTTCATGTCGTCAGGCGTGGTAGGTGCTACTGCCATTAGGCGTTCTTTGACAAAACCCCATAAAAAGTAATCTGATGATGTTAGGTCTGGCGAATGAGGTGTACAAGCTACAGGGCCGCCTCGTCCTATCTACTTTTCGTCAAAAATCTCATTCATCACTTGTCATGAACACAGAGCATAATGGGGAGGTGCACCGTCGTCTTGCATCCACACGTTCATGCGAACATGTAAGGGCACGTCTTCCATTAATTGAGGCAGCACGTTTTGCAGAAAGTTTGCGTAAACTTGCCGAGTCAAGCGACCTTCAAAAAAATATGGACCAATGACGTGATCGCCGACAATGACGCACTAACAATTAACGGACCACGGATGTTGAAATGGTACAGTTCTCATCCATCGATAATTCTCATTTCCCCAATAATGCATATTATGCCTATTCATATTTCCCGTATTTTCGAAGTTAGCTTCATCAGAAAAAAGCACATGACTCAAATATGAGACATCTGTGCGCATTTTTCTACAAATGCAATTACAGAAATTGACGCGTTTCAGGAAATCATTGTACAAATCCTGATGTAATGATATACGATACGGATGGAACTTGTGTTGATGTAAGATTCTTAATACAGATCGCTGACTAATTCCACTCTTTTTTCCATTTGCCTGCTGCTCGCATGTGGATTTAGTGCAGCAAAAGCTAAGATAGCAGCCGCATTATTTTCATTAACAATTGGTCGACGTTTGACTCGTGTTTGTTTCACTGTACCGAAGCTACAGAAACGGTCAGCTAATCGCTTAAAAGCCATGTGCGATTTTTGTTGCCTATCGGATAACGAGCCGCATATACAAATCTTAGGCGTTTCTGTAATGTTTACGGCATTCCCCCAGCACCATCAACATATCAAAATATTCTTGAAAATCGTTTATTTTCGCGTTCCGATGTACTCACATTAGAAGGTAATGCGCCTCAAGGTAAAAACGTCTCACCTTGTATGTTAAAAACAATGTAGTTAATATTTATTTTTCTATAATATATTTATTGTTTATTATTTTTTTATTATACTTTTATTATACTTTGAAATAGATTTAATTCGACTCTAAATGGGCTTGAACACTCCTCTGATAAAAGCTTACATTGCTAATCGCAATTTGCATATTATTGGCTGTGAAGAATCAGCATCTTCCATGCCTAACGTAATTAAACTTCATGCTACAAATCAAGAAATCAAATACCCTCGTGAAATACACTTCCTGAAAATATATAGAACTAATTTTCAAGCCCAAATGTATAATCAGAAAATTTTTCGTGAATTTAATTGTTCAGTAATGGTGATTTCTCAACCTCAGCCTATAACAGATAATAAAACAATACTCAGACTGAATTGAAAGGCATACCCTTGTAGCGCACACTATCTGTACATGTGATGAAGTGATATCCTACCTGAAATGTTTAATCCAGAAATCGATCATGACATTCTTTATTATGAAATGTCGATTTCACTGCTCTATTCTTTAAGGGATGATAAAGCCACCCTTAAAATATATTCAAAGGTATATCCTCGTAGCGAATACATCGTGCACATGTTTTGCAGTGATTCTTAACCCTAATATTTTAACAGGGAATCTTTCGTGAATGGCGATTTTCATACTTTTTATGTTTTGGGCGTGGCAGGACATCCCCCTAAACATCCTGCACACCCAAAATCGTAAATATTTCAACCACATTTTTCTTATTATTTTTTTTGATTTTTCATTTGCAAGTTTGAAATTACAAAAAAAATTTGAATGAAAATTTTGATTGTAAGTAATTTTCTGTACATTTGCTGTGGGGTCCTTTCTTAGATTTTTTATAACCGAATGTATATTTCTTAACCCATAGATATAGAAGCTCTTGAAAAATTGCATAATTTTCAAGTAGAAAAAGAACTAAAATTGTATTTACGTGCAAAAATTAGTGATTTTTTCAGCACAAAATTTTTGAATTTAATAACTAGTTACACTATAATTTTCATAGGTTCATGAACATAGGTGCATTCCAAAAGAGATAGAAAAGGATTTAAATGATTAGACAAAAGATAGGGACTGGTAAGGATGGGTGCAGTAGTATATTACATGAGACATAAGACGATTGAAATGATTAGACGAATGACGATACATTAAGGTAGAGCAGGGTTATATATTCCTATAATTATTCTTATTTCATTCCAATTATGTTTATATGTCAGAAGAGAGAGAAATATCGTTCAAATTTATGATGTATCAAGGCAGGTTTTTTATCTTGAATATAAGTATTTTTGTTTGTTTGTCGTTAACAAGCGTTATTGAATTGGAGACGCAAAAGCATAATCTCAGTACGTATTTGACATCTCGTTTACGTGGAAAATTGACGGTGGAACGAACAGTGCTGCATTTGCCATTGAAACGTGGGGATGGGCTTTCTCGGAAGCAAATGCAAGAGGTAGCATCCCACATTGAAATTAACGGCGAAATGTCGGACACAATGCAGCAAGCGACTTCTCATATACCTGTGTACATTCGCAAGTCGAATTATGTACCGTACGGCCAGTACCGGCCTTTGGGGGGTGGCTAAATTGTGTACCACACGAGAGCGCCAAACGAGTAGGAGCGCCAAAGGTACCTTATTTTTTATACTAGTTTTGTATATGAAGTATGGAAGTTCAAAAGTTGATGAGCGATCAAACAATCGGACGCCAACATGGGATAATTATTGCCAATTTTTTTATCACGATCTAATGTACAAAAAATAATGGTCTATTTCGCACTTTTGATAACTTCACTGGTATCGGAAGTTCGAAACATGAAAAGAACCTATTTATATACTTTTTTGATATAGAATAAGATACACATTATATTATCTTTGAAAGTTATTATATATTCAAAATAGGTTCCATTAGACTCAATATAACGTTCACGGAGAAAAATGGATGTTCAACTATGGGATAGCCATCTTATATGTTCAATTGTATTATCTAGATCTTCACCTGTAATATCCAAAATATTAATCTCTGCATATTTTAACATCTTATATATTACAGCTGAATATCTAGATATTACAACTAAATATATAAGATGGCTGTCCCATACTTAAACATCTAGATGGTAATTCTAAACATCCACTTTTCTCTGTGTTTGGAATGATCGACCAGCGCATGCATAGATTTTTTTATGTCATTTATAGGAATGTTCCTCAGCACCTTGGTTACGGCTGCTTGAATGGCTGGGATATCATCATAAAATGCTCCTTTCATCTTGGTTTTCAGTTTTGGAAATATAAAATAGTCACACGGTGATAGATCTTGCGAATACGGAGGGTGGTTGATGAGAGAAATCCGTTTTTTCATCAAAAAATCGTTCACTTTTTTGGTCTTGTGAGGTGGTGCATTTAACTGATGTGGAACAAAACGTGCACAGACCTTTCTTTTACCCAAATCTTCAGTTAAAATTCTCCAAATAGTGTTTTTACTCGTATTTAATTCCTCAGCCAACATTCTCGTAGTAAAATTTCCATCGATACCAATGATTTCACGGACTTTTTCCACCAATTCAGCACGATTACTAACTTCTGGACGACCTGGCCCTAGGTCGTCATTTAAATCCTCACGGCCACTTTTAAATCGTGTAAACCACGTATAAACTTGAGTACGACTCATACAATCATCACCATAAACTTTTTTCATCAATTCGTATGTCTCAGCGAATTTGTTTTCAAGTTGAACACAAAATTTTATATTTGCTCTTTGTTCCATTTTTGTTTTGTAACATTAGCACACTTTTTCTTTTATTAAAGTGGCTGTAACTTTCACATCTGTCATCCGATTTACATGAATTTATGTGCGTTTGAAAGAGGATGAATGTATCTTTTTAATGCTGCAAATTTTCAATAGATGGCGCTGCATGTTGTATGATTTAAATATAAAGTTCGGTTATTTTTGGGACACACTGTGTAATCCTTATAACAGCGAAGCAATGGTAAATGTAAAAAAATTACGCCAAGACGCACGGCGAGGTCGATTATTCTGGAATCTGATGTATCAAAAATTTCATAAAGCAATAATTAACTACACACCAGGAGTTATAATCGAACACATAGCAGAGAAATAATTGATCGCCGCTTGGAGATATTAAGTTTTGAACTGCCAACACCTGTGGAGTTACCATTGGAAATATCTTAATCGCGTATATCTTCATAACAACAACACATACATGCCTAAAACTTTAAGACAGCATGAACATGATCGATTACTACTTATTCTATGAATTGATTGACATTTATAATGATAAAAACCAAAATGCGAACGTTTTTCGCGCTCCCGTAAAATTTCAAAATTAGTGTCTACCAACTTTTGACCTACCTACCATACTGGGTCATGAAGTATGAAGTTTCTTATGTAAGAATTTTGAAATTTAATTTCGTTGACATTTTGCATTGGCATTTGTAAAATTAATAGAGAGTTTAGAGAAGGTTCAACTAATAGTACAGTATCGTTTTGGTTTGCGAAATTTCGTTCTCGGATTTCAGCCTTGAAAATGAACCACGTGGAAAATCCTAACCCAAAGTAAATAATAATGAACTGAAAGCTATTGAAGAGAATGACACATCTTAAACTAATTGTGAGTTATAGCATCGAAATTTGGTGTTTCTATTCCAACAATATTGGATCATTTGCGTCAAATCAACAAAGTTGAAAAGCTTGACAGATGGGTTTTGATGCTTGCGTTTCTTTGCTTTTGCGGAATAAAGGAGTCTTTTCTACATCGTATGGTTACTTGGGATGGAAAAAGGATCCTCTATGATAATCATAAACGTTCATCAAAAGAAGATCATGGTTACTGTTTAGTGGAATAGCCACGGTTTGATTCATTATAGCTTCATACAACCTGGTCAATTGATCATAGCGGAGACCCATTGTAACTAATTGGAAAACATGACACACTGCCAACACACCAACTGATTATTATTTGTTTCAAAATTTGGATAACTTCTTACAAGGAAAAATATTCAATTCCCAACAAACTATTGAAAATTCCTTCCGCGCTTTCATTAGTTCTCGCTCTCCAGGCTTTTACGCAAAAGGCATGAATGAATTACCGTTGAAATGGCAAAAGTGTATCGATGCCACAGAAGCATACTTTGAATAATTGAAATGTTATTTTTTTCGAAGAAGAATAAAGCAAACTTTTGAATCCGTACTTCAAACTTTATTTATTATTTATATTTAAACATTTTGCGATTTAAAAGGAGTGCGCTGCGTGCCAATCTGCGCGTTGTTCATGACTAGTTGTGAATTTTTGTTCTTAAAAAAGGCGCCATAAAATTTTTTGCACGAGGGTGCCACAGGGGTTAAGACCGGCACTGCGTGCGCCATATGGTATTCTACACCGCTTCATTAGGAAACGAGCTGTATCTCTCACGTGCCAAACACCGATAGATTGTCGTTTCTCATACTCTACGCGATTCCACTACAAAATATATTGTTATACTCAACGATGCAAATTATGTTTTCGATTTTCAGAGACTCGCAATTGCTTCAAACCTTCAAAGTAGTAACTCTGGTTCAAGTTTCGGTTTGAGAAAATTCTGATCGTTCTATTTCGCCTTGTTCCGAAATGTTTTCCGTGCAAATTCGATCTATTCGAAATCTAATTTGGAATAAAAGACCTCGGATTGACTTTTAGAAAGGCGCACGGCTTAAGGACATAGATCAACCGTACTGTTTCTAATCCCATTGCTATGAGGGAATAAAGAACATCTTTTAACGTCTTTTTAGTGGAAATGTTGAAGAATTTTTTGAGACAAAATTATACTGGAAGAGTTATTGACAATTAGAGTCAACTGTCATATTTTTTGCAAAATTTTTATTGAAAACTAATTAACAGGCGTTCTTTATTGTCTTCAATTAGATTTGATAAACTTTTAGAAACTGGGATTAATAGTTGAATTTTAGGAAAATGAATTTAAAATGTAGTAAAATCAACGAAGAAACTGGTGAAATCAACTAGATATTTGCTATCAAATCTACTGGTTAATGTTACTCCTTTTTTTTCTGTGCAGTTATCATAGAAGATGTGCAAGATGAAATTCTGCATTGGATGAACAAAAGAAAGAATTTTCTATTTCAAATATTTTCTGAGATACAGTATTTCAAAGAAACTCTAAATATCTTGATTTATCTTTAAAAAAAAAACTATTATCATAATTGTTGGGGTGACATTATTCCATTGGTTTGTGTATAAACACTAGAAAACATCACTTCAACTAAATATCGGACCAAAAACTTCCCACTCAGTATCTAATGTGACGATTCCTGTTCGAATGCCGGCTAAGGTAGATTTTTCTGGTTATTCAATTATGATCTGGAAGAAACGCAATATTCAATACTAAACAGTACTTTAAGAAAAATAGACTTTGAGGCACCATAGCGTCCATTTTTTTAGACTTAAAATACTGTTTACTTTTTACGAGGTTTTTACATTTTTTTAAAATAAAGCAGGGCACCGGAGAATAAATCCGAGCCTCGGGAAAGTAATTTACGGCCTCCAATTTCAGATAGGTTTATTATATAAATTACATTATTTTATACATTATTCTGAGATTATATAGTATATTGTATTGCTAGGAGCTGATGCACGCGTTTTGGGGCGAAGACTGAATACATCGGCCGAGTTCCAAAATAATCGAGCCCCGTAGCACATGCGATATTTTTTGCAAAATACGTCCTAAAAGTATCGTGTGGTAGAGTTTTAACAAGTTCGTAGGAGCTGCCAAAACGAACATCCCAGTGGTCGACCAAATGAGTTGACCACGACAGAAATGGTGATGAAAATTAACAAAATGGTATTGAATGACTGTTGAATAAAAATGCGTGAACTAAAAGACATGGTAGGCATTTCAAAAAGTGCTACACATCGCATATTGACTGAAAATTTGAATATGAGAAAGCTATATGCCCCAGATGGGTGCCACGTTTGCTCACAATCGAACAAAACAGCGTCGTGAGGATATTTCAATCGAGTGTTTGGCGATCTTTTTCAGCAATAAAGCCGATCTTCATAACCATGGATAAAACATGGGTCCATAACTTCGCATCTGAGACGGAGGAACAGCCAAAACAATGGACTGAAAGGGGAGAATCGGCTCCAAAGAAAACGAAGACAAATCCATTTGCTGGCAAGGTCATGGCATCAGTTTTTTGGGATGCACGTGGGACAATTGACATTGATTATCCTCAAAAGGAAAAAGCAATCAACGGCAAGTATTATGCGAACTTATTCCATCGTTTGAGTGATGAAATCAAGACAAAACGGCCGCATTTGTTGAAACAAAAAGTGTTGTTTCATCAGGACAATGCACCAGTTCATACATCCGTTATCGTGATGGCCAAACTCAATAAGTCCAAGTTCACATTGCTTCCTCACGCACCATATTCGCTAGATTTAGCCCCCCTGGATTTCGTTCTTTTTCCAATCTTGAAAAAATGGTTAGGTTGTCAAAGATTTGCCAACAATGAAGAGGTGGAGTCTGCGGTTATTAGCTATATCGAGGAGTTCCACAGTTCTCACTATAACAGGGTATAGGAACTATTCAGGCCGTGCAAACCTAATGGAAAGGTGGTGGACCGCTAGCAACTAGCACCACGTACAGTACTGCACATGAACTACCATTATGTGTGCACGTGTTAGTGCATATATATGCATATGTAGGTTCTTTAAATGTGTTACAGAGAATATATTCAAATATAATTAAATGGAAATTGAAGATTTAAGGAAATATTGTGAAAATGTAATTCAAGAGTGAGAAGTTAATATCAACTCACTCTTGAATCACATTTTCACAATTTTTCCTTAAATCTTCAATTTCCTTTTAGTTATATTTGAATATAGTCTCTGTAGCACATTTAAAGAACCTACATATGCATGTATATGCGTTATTTTAGCAAAGTTTAAAATTTTTCCTATCACTTCCCTAAAGTATGCAGGCAGCTGAAGTTTAAAAGTGAAAATTTGTCAAAATCGGAAATTACGTCGCCCTTTCTCACACGCTATCTCGGCTTCTAGCTAATGAAAATACATCAAATAGAGCTTATTCAACGCAAAATTTTATAATCTTTCAAACGCCTTTTTGAAAATATTTCTAACTTAATTTTTCACGGAGATAGCCGCTTTCAAAGACGAGCATGTTTTTAATACAATTTTTGTAGGTGGTCCCACAATTTTGACCGGTAGTGTAGACCTAATCTATAAGGTACCGTAAGTTCTATCCCTGTTTTTTTCTCTTCATATTTTTTCTACTAGCCTATGCCACTATTTTGCAAACGTTTCAATTTGTTTACAAAATTAAGTAACTTGTTTAAGTAAATTAAATTTGTATAACCTCATAATCATTGTATCTTTCATTAAGCGAACGTGACAAATTTGTAATCTTATCAGATTCGTTAAGTGCAATGTTAAGTTTAAAATCCGTCAATACATGTATAAAATCTAACTTTTATATTCTCGAAATTAAAAAGAGTTACAACGAGATAATTGCTAGGTATCCAGATAAATCTATAATATTTACCTGGATACCTTCCCACATTGGCATTGAGCACAATGAAGCTGTCGACTCTTTAGCAAATACTTACACTAATGGTCCTATACTTAAACCCTCTATTATTCCGTTTACAGACTATCATAAAGAATTCAAAAAATATTCTTTCCTTCAAACAAACTTATTCATGATAAATTAGGGCAATTTTAAAGGTAATAATTATTTCAAACTCTACTATAAAGACTCAACAAAAACTTGGTTTTCACAAAAAAATTACTCCCGGAACTACATAGTCACTGTAAATAGATGTAGAGCTGATCATTACAACTTGGCAGCTCCATTGGCTCGAGTCAATATAGTTAATAACCCTACATGCTTGTGTAACGAATACGATGAAGATATCAATCATGTTACATGGCAGTGCTCTCTTTACAACAGGTAAAGAACGTTACTAATCAAAAATCTTCTTGGGTTGAAACTTCAACTTCCTCTTCAAATTGAATCTATTTTACATTATCCTAACTCTTTAGCATGTAAACACATTGTAGAATTCTTTAACAAATGTAACATATCGCTGTAAATAGTATATTACATAACAAGGGCAGAAAGTTGAGATTCCTGCACTGCGCGCCATAATGCCCGAGGCGAAGCCGAGGGCATCATGGCACGCAGTTCAGGGCTCTCAAATTTCTGCCCATGTAGTGTATACTATTTTTCTTGCTACCCGGTCGAAAGTACGAAAACAATTGCATGTGTCCATTGGAATATATTGATGCCTGCCCCGACATTTGCGGCACGGGCGGAGCGAGTGCTGCTGGTCGGGGGGGGGGGGGGGGCAGGCATCAAATACATCTATGAATTAATGTTTAGATTTCTACTTCCTTGTTTCCATCTTTGGTAATTATCATAGACTAGCATGTATCTGTCAACGGACTTTTTGGGTAAGGTGTCAGTTTCTACTATTAATTGAGATTCAGTTTCAAAGTTTTTATTAATGTCTTCTTCATCTGTCGATTCATCAGATGATATGTCATTCATTTTTTTATTTTTATTTTTGTTACACTTCTGTCACTACTATTACATTCTAAATAATATTCACTCATTGCCACTAATAAACATTAGCAGAGAGCGGACAAATTTTGACGCTTGAGGTTATTTACGTTTTTACTCCCGCTATTATAGAGGGCGCGCATATAGCTTGACCAATGCATGAAAGTTAGACTTTCTGCCGTGAAATTGGTGCCGAAACCACGTACTTTCGACTAGGGTAGTAAGAAAAATCTATTGTACATGTGCATTCATTAAAATGCTTCAATAAAAGAAAAAAAAATTTGTATCTTTCATTGACTTATCCTAATCCCTAAGCGAGGAACGTTTGTTCCTGACTTAAAACGATGATCCTTTGAATGAAGTAAGCATTTACGTGATCATGACGTAACACTTTTTTCAGAAAATCAAGTTTCTCATGGAGGTGCTAGCTCTCCTCTATCTCAAAACCGTATTGAAATATGAATTTGAAATTTGAAAAACAAAGACACGCTGTATTTTTGGGCTTCTTTTGGACTCTTCGAAAAGGTTTTTATCAATTTTTGGACTCCAACCCTGAACATCAAAATGCACCCTTGTGTGACATCACAACTACGTAAATACTCAGTTTAATCGAAGGTTCCTCATTTCAAGTTAGGATCAAATGATCCTCGGCTAGGGGTGCGGATAAGTAAAAGACTCAATGATTAGTAAAGTAAAACAAATTGAATTTATATAAATATTAGATTTGATATAAACATATGAAATTTAAGTCCAATACATTGATTAACAATATAATTAATAAATATGGTATAGGAAATTGATAAAATGAAGAGAACAGAGCAAGGGGGAAAGAAGTTTCGTACGTTTTGTAAATTCTTAAATTGGTTTCATGAGATGGTCCACACAGGTGTGAGTGAGTTGTTGTAAGAATCCCCACGGGTGTCACTGCGATGGAATTCAATAATCCCACACACAATCTCAGGGCAGTCGGTTGATGGCCATGCACCGCCTGTCCCGTTATCGGGTCTTTGGGAAGCCCTAAAGGATTTTCACTTTGCTTGACGAAAGAAGATATTTGTATTAAAATTGAATGTGTTGGGAAGAAGCTAGGGCTTGGTAGAAGTCAATATTAATATCTCATCTTTTTATCACAAAAGCCAATGAAATTCAAGGATTTCTTTCAATCAATACATATTTTGGTCGAATAAAATTTAGTAATATTTACAAAAATATTGATTAAGTTTTTTGAATAATGTGTGGAATCCTCACTTTTATTTTGAATTGTACGATTTTATTTACCAAGTTGACTCCAGGGTAGGATCTAAAGATGAATTTCTAAAATCGTTTCTTGTCTCTTTTAAAAAATTTTGAATTTTAGAGGTTATGTTTAAAAAAAATAAAATGTCCTTCAAATGACCTTGAATCAGGACTTTTCTTTAAATTCTTAAGTATGTGGTTTTTTCATGGCGAGACAAAATATGGAAAATGCAAATAATCGCCTCTGTTCACTACGTATCGTGTTTCGCGCCAGGATTACGTGGATTAAAGAAAGTGCGGTAATAAAACAGATTTACAATAGCTATTGCACCAGGCGCTCTGGCAACGGACTTCATTTATATAGTGACTGTAAATCAGCGACTTTACATTGAAACTTGTCGTGCTGGTAGGCATTGGCATTGTCTTCTTGTAACGTATAACGAGTAACGAGAATATAAGTGAATTTAGAAGCTACGATATTCAGTGTATGTTACAGGAGGATCATAAAAATCAATTCTATTTTATTTCTCTCCCTTACCTTTTCGTATAATAATATTTCGATTTTATTCCAATGTCAGAGGTTTCAAAACGATATAGAAATATGATTTCGTAAAAATTGGAAAACTATACTGAATAACGTATGCATGTGCTATCCTTTCAGCTTTTTCAAATATATGAAAACTGAATCCAGATTTTATTGGCTTTCATTTTTTTTTATAATTTAAGTATATTTTCAAGAAGCTACCTGATCCATACCTGACTGATTATCAGAAATCCAGAAACGTTTAGTCTGATGATTTAGCTTACGAGCGGATAAAAACATGTGCATTTTGAAGTTGACGTTTGATTTTTCCTAACGATGTGTTAAATAATAAGTGTGGAGCAGCAATTTTTAGATAAACATGTTTTTATTGTTTATTAACAAAAATACTCTTTAAGGCCAAAATCCACACTTTTTTGGAGCGTTTTCAGACCTAATATATTCAAAAATTTTCTTTCAGAAAGTTAGGTTTATTTTAATAACTTTTGATAAAATCTTTATCAATGTTTTGACATTGTATAGAAGTTTTTGAATGTCTGATAATATTAGTATTATTTTAAGAATCTAAAAAAACAGACATATTTTGAAGCGGAAGACTCTATTGTCCTTTCCATGATAAGTACATGGTTACAAAATTAGTTTAAGCAATAAGATCAGAAAACATTTCCGGTTTTCTCATCAGGAGCTTTATTAAATTGAAAAATTATCAACAATTTTCTCTTTTATTATAAAAAAAAGGTTTTGAGTATAAAAATTGTTTGCTTTTTTCCGCTAGATGACTTTAGTAGTCCGAAAAATCATTAACAGAACGCCAGTGCCAGAATTGGTTTGCTCGTTTTCGTTCAGGAGATTTTGACCCCAAAGATACACCACGCCCTGGACGTCTAATTGAAGTTAACGATGACAAAATAAAAGCAATGATAGAAAATAACCGGCGTAGTATGACACGAGAGATCACAGAGAAGCGTAATATATCACATACATGCGTTGAAAGACATTTATAACAACTTTGTTACGTTAATAAACTCGATATTTGGGTTCTTCACAAATTGAACGAAATTCAACTCACCAAACGAATTTCCATTTGTGATTCACTGCTAAAACGTAACGAAACCGTTCCATTTTTAAAGCGAATCATAACGGGCGATGAAAACTGGGTTGTTTACGATAACTTCGTGCGAAAAAGATCATGGAGCAAGCGAGATGAGTCTGCACGATCGACATGATAAGCCGATATTCATCAAAAGAAGGTTATGCTGAGAGTTTGGTGGGATTTCAAAGGTATTGTTTATTTAGAGCTGCTTGCAAGGAAAAAAACTATAGATTCGAAAGTCTACTGTCGCCAGCTAATGAAATTGGGCAAAAAAATCAAGGAAAAGCGTCAATAACTGGCAACTCGTAAAGGCGTCATCTTCCATCAAGATAACGCCAGACCACCTAATCTTTGGTCACTTGAAAAACATTATTGGAGTCAGGCTGGGAAGTGATGCTTCATCCACTGTATAGTTTGACCTTGCACCATCCGATTATCATTTATCCCGTTCACTTCAAAACCATTTGAATGAAAAAACATTCGATTCAAATGAGTCTGTCAAAAATGAGTGCATTTAGTTATTTTCCTCTAAGAACCAAAATTTCTGCGGAAGTGGAATTATGAAGCTGACTGAACGGTGGCAAAAGGTCATCGAACATAATGGTCATTACATAATTGATTAATGTTTGTTATTTGTATTAATAATCTTGCTTTGAAAATCATGTATAAAAACATAATGACTTTGTTGCCAACCCAATACATTGAAGTTGCCGAATCTAATGTATTGCAATACATTGTCAAACCAACTTGGCCATACCGAGAGAGTACGGGTGCCGTGCGTTTTTCGCAAGCAGAGTGGTGTGCTTTCTTCATATTCTTTTATAACAATATCGCATAAAAAGTCGTTTACGAAAATTGTAACGGCAATGTAAAATAATTGTAAATGCGTAAAAGATTTTTTTCGGTGTACGTAAAGAAATTCAAAGATGTCCATTTTTAATCACACACAGACGAAAAAATATGCTACAAATTCTAAAGCATATTGATTTGAATTAATAATATACATAGTTTCGGCAAAAATGCTATAGATTCGCTAGCATTTTTTTCTTATTGTAATATATATTTATACTAACTTATTTTTGTTTTATAATTAACAAGACAAAAATTGAAAAATCCATTTAAAAAAAGTAAAGAACATAATGTAACGTTGTTTCATTCTATTCCAACAAAATCGATAGTCTGAAGTGGTCGTCTTACCTGAATTTACTTCGATCTTAGACGTTAATAGTATATTGCTTGCCAAGAGGAGAAAGGAAACGATCCCACCAATCTCACATTCGTTGGAATCGTTGCATTTCTCCCCTTGTCAGTCATACAGTTTTCCACAACATTTATATTGAAAATCCGACTTTATGATGATTATAGAGGATATGCGTTTCATAAAAATTGTTATATTATTGTAGAAATTTGATAATCAATTCGTGAATCGTGATGATGTATTGCAGTTTCCGTAAGCTGTTTCTTTACTTTTCTATTGACAAGATAGTTATTCTCCTATAGAGAAAAGATTTTCAGTTAAATGTAATAACACATCACTCAATAAATTCGTAGGATGATTAATAAAACAACATCTTTTAGGTCAAATTCGACTTCATTCATCAATATACTACTGTGGGCAAAAACTAAGGTGAATTTTTAATTTAAACTTCGCGGGCTAACCGATTCGGGCAAACTCTTTTATTTTTATGCTGGCCCTACTGTTACTCACATCTGTGCCAAATTTCATGTCAATGTCATCATTTGTTACATAGTTACGCTTGTGTTTTCTAAACGACTGAAAGTGATTTTTTCGATTTTTACAATGTCTGAATTTGTTGAGCAAAGAAGTGCCATTAAATTTTGTTTGCGGAATGAAATTTCAGTTGCGGAAACGTTCAGAATGTGATATCGGGAGGGAATTACTTTGAAGGGGATAAAATTGATTTGGATAAATAAAAATTTTTCATTTTATAACAAAATTCACCTTAGTTTTTGCCCACAGTAGTATTCTCTTTCAAGAGTGATATATATTCATTCTAACGCTTCTCTAACATTTCGATGCATTTTTTGTAGAACGATTTATCTTTGACCTCAAAATACGCTTCAGTTTCGGCAATCACTTCTTCATTGGAGCCGAATCTCTTTCCCTGGAGATATCTTTTTATGTCCGCAAACAGGTAGTAGTCGCTGGGAGCCAGATCCACAGAATATGGTCTATGGGGAAGCAATTCAAAGTGCAATTCGTACCATTTTGCCATCGTTGCGATCGACTTGTGACACGGTGCATTGAATATTGATGTTTCTTTCGTTCTCAAGGCAATTGATACCAGGTCTAGAAGTATGAAACCGGAATTTACCTATTGATGGTGCTTGCCATCAGTTTAGGGACCGTACAACCGCTTCTGCAGCGCCATCTTCTCCCTCTAGCAGCTGAGAAAGATTTTCAGTAGACAACAACCCAAGTTCGATATACCAGTGTATTTACTACAAGCATCAACATGTCGAGTTTTGTGCCTACGAACTACGATTTGCGGACAGCACTGGTTTTTTGTTATCACTTGAAGAAAACTGCTGCAGAATCGCATCGAATGCTTGTCGAAGCTTACGGTGAATATGCTCTTGGCAAAAAACAGTGTTTCGAGTGGTTTAAAAAATTCGAAAGTGGTAATTTTTATGTGAGAAACGAAGATCGTGGAAAACCACCGAAAAAGTGCGTTTGGTGGGATCAGAAGGGTGTTATCTATTATGAGCTGCTAAAACCTGGTGAAACTATCAACACGAATCGCTACCAACAGCAAATGATCGATTTAAATCGAGCATTACAAGAAAAAAGACCGGATTATCGAAGAAGGCAACACAAAGTCATTTTTCTTCACGATAATGCCCCATCACACACAGCGAAACGCGTCAAGGAAACGATCGAGACGTTCAGTTGGGAAATACTGGCGCATGCCGCTTATTCTCCAGACTTGGCTTCGTCGGATTACTATCTGTTCGCACCACTGAGCCACGCTCTCGCTGAACAACGCTTCACTTCGTACGAAAATGTACGAGAATGGCTGGATAACTGGTTTGATTTAAAAGACGAACAGTTTTATTGGCGTGGCATTCATCACCTTCCGGAGAGGTGGGAAAATGTGTAAATAGCAATGGAGATTACTTTGAATAAAATATTTTTCATCATTTTCATGCAACAGACGTATAACTTTTGCAAAAAATTTCCGGTTTCATACTTCTAGACCTGGTAAATAAAATACCATGCGCATCCCAAAATACGGAGGCCAAAACCTTACCAGCTGACATTTGCGTTTTTGATCGCTTTAGACGATTTTCACCCTTTGCTGTCCACACTGCTGACGGCCGATTTGACTCTCGAGTGTAGTGATGGATCCATGTTTCATCCGTTGTCACATACCGCTTGAAAGAATCTTTTTGATTGTACTGAAACAGCTCTAAACAGCTCTCTGAATCGTCGACGCGTTGTTGTTTTTGATCGACTGTGAGCAAACGCAGTACTCATTTCGAACAGAGTTTCCTCATGCTTAAATGTTCATGCAAAATGGTGAATATACCGTCTTCTGATATCTTTTAGGTGCCAGCTATCTCACGCAACTTCAATTTACGATCGGCCAAAACCATTCTATCAGATTGGGATGAAATTTTGACACGTATCGTTTTAAGGTTAGTACTTCCTAAAAATCATATGGATTTGTCAATGGTGGCGCCATCTATAGGTCATCCTACGAACTTATTGAGTGATGTGTTTTGAATAAATTAATACGCTGAAAATTGATGAGAAAAGAGGTAGTTTTTAAATTCTCATTGGTACTATATATCAGTAATAAATAAAGTGCCATTTGTTGAGTTGATTCTATGTCTATTATTTCTGAAAATGGAATTACTAGAAAAAATGTTTGAAGGGGAGCTTCGTAGTTTACTTTGATTGAAACTTGAATTCTGCTGCTTGAAACTTCATTAATTTAGAAATTAGTAAACAAGGGATGAACAACAAAAGAAAAAATTCTTTGTAATCAAGTGAAGCAATTTTTCTTAAAAATAATTAAGAAATTTAATTTTTATAAAAAACGATCTTTTCAGAATGATTGGGAGAGTTTTTTATTTCTAGGATCCATTCTAAATTATATTTCAATGTTTGATTATTGATTTTTATTTTTTATTTACTATATCATCAATATACAGCAGTGTAGTCGTTTTGGGGAAAGTTTCTGAAGATTAATGTGCGCTAACCCGCACTCTAACACGAAATGAAGTTTAGAAACAAAACTTTTACTACTTTATTTTACTATAAATTTATGATCCGGCCCTAGCCTGTAACAAGACGTTCAATCAGATCTAGCTCCAGTAAAATTTATTGAAAATCCGGAAGTTGGTTTTGCAGTAAGACGTCTATTAGACTGGGCTTAGGCTTGGCATTGCTTATCAAGCCAGGGTGCGCCAAGCATAGGCCTGGTCTGGGCTACGGCAAAAATTGTGTATGGATATCTAAATATTGTGGAAATTAGCTTCAATTATTAAGGAATAGGTCAAAAATAATACAAAACAAAATAGGTAAAAAACGTTTTTAATAAAGAATAAAAAGAGTCGTTAAAAGTGGAACGTAGTGTTTGTGTAATAATCGATTGGAAGAGCAGCGTTGTAACATTGTTATCTTAATCAAGGGTTTCGTTACCGTATTATTTTCTTCAATCGTGATAAACATGCATTAGAGCAAAAAATAAAAAATGTTATACTAGAGACGACAGACATAGTTTTGAAAGTATTGTTTTCATAATGTTTACTAATTTATTGTTGAATAAGATCTCTTGTAATTAGGAATTTTAGCTATCGTTATGTTTTTAAATCTGAGGATTTTAGTGTAGGATTTATGTTTTCCATAAGGTTTTAAGTAAATGTAACACCACACTCCGGGTGAACTCAACATCTGGTTTTTTCTGTAAACAGACTAAGGGGTTTTTTAAACTTAGTACTGGAGAGCTTTTTGAGATAAAAATTTGTGTTCATGAATATAAATTGTATTTGAAATGTAGGCATATATTGATTTAAGAAAAGTTTTAAATAAAATGAGTCAGTTTTGGCTTCAAATTTGTATAGATCGATCAAAAAATCGCATAACTCCGAATTTTATGTTGGCATATGAAATCCGCATCTTTAAATTTTCAAATTTTAAATTTTAAATTTTAGTATATTTAAAAAAAAACTTTCGATTCTTCACAAAAATTCCACACTGAAAAACTCGGATAACTAGTTGAATTCTAGTAAAATAAAGTAAAAAAACTAGTAAGAACTATCTCTGCACAGATATAGGCAGTGACCACAATCCACTTATCATAAAATGTAGCCTTAAGTTTAAGACAAATAGGAAGATGAAAAGAACAGATAAATTTAATACTGGGAAACTGCAGGACAAAGTGACAAGAAAACTTTTTCTGAAAGCAGTAGGGAGTGAACTTGTTAACCCAGGAGATAGTGGAGTAGGTTGTATCAACGACAGATGGACAAATACTAAACACAGTGTTCTAAAACCTGCAGAAGAGGTGATGAAAGGATGAAAGAAAAAGATACAAAAATGCAAGAGACGAGAAAGGAAAAACCCAATATAAGAGATTAAGGAACGAATCGCTGAGAAGATGCAGAAAGGGCGAAATAACTGGATAAATGGAAAATGTAAAAGAGGATCGTTATTCAAGAAAGGAAAATCAACGCAACTCACAGGAAAATTAGAGAAAATTTTAGGAAAATTCGAATTAATGCAAACATAGTCAGGGACGAAAATGGAAAAGCGTTATGTAACTGTCGTTTGCAACGTTTATAGCCAAAAAGATAAAATTTGTTTTCACTTATGATTTTTTGATTATAAAATGATTGACTGATTAATACTTTTATTGGCTTTTTGAATATTTGTACATGAAAATATACACTGTTCGTAAATTATTTATAATTTTATTTGTAGATGATGGAATTTTGGTTTTGTATTTTCGTTTATAAACGTTGCAAACGGCAGTTACATAAAGCGTTAACAGAAAACAGAGATAAAGTTACTAGGTGGGTAGAATACACAGAGAGCCTATACAAGGATAACGTTGTAGCCGAGCCATAAAAAACGAAAATGAGCTGCAAAATGATGATAAGGGGGATTTGATTTTAAAGGAGGAATTTGAGAAAGCATTGAGGGGCCTAAAAGTAAATGAAGCTCCAGGAGTAGATTTAACAGCATCATAGCTCTTATAGAGCTTAGGGTAAGCAGAGAAGAACAAATCATTTTAATTAGTTTGGAATGTGTACAAAATTACAATTGATTTAGAACGGTAGACTACAAGTAGGGAAACTAATTTTTATATTTATATATAGGCTTAAAAGTTCAGAGGAAAACGATATAATGTTACGTTTTGCGGATGATATTTCTCTGCTAGCGAATGCCCGTGTGGAAAAATTTCATGGCGCTGGCCAGCGTCAGACCAGACTGTCTGGTTTCCAGTTCTGGCGCTGTCTATAAGGTATGGTTTGGGGCTGGCCAAAACTGTAACGTTTTTGTACGATCAGCCGCTAGTCAACGGCTGGCCAGCCACAAGCCATAGGTTGCTCAGCCTCAAGCTAGCGGCCGGTCAGACACTAATACGCGGCTGGTTAGTGACTAATTAGTGGACAGTTAATAAAGTTTTGGTTGAAAAACCATTTTCCGGTCGCGTAATAAATCTTTCTAAAAACTTGTTACTAACCTATGAATTTTTCGAAACTTGTAAAAAAAAATTTCGTTCGCCACCTACAAACTTTTTTGTCATGGAATTCTGACCAGCGCCAGATCTGAGCCAGACCAGAACTTTCAGACTAGCCGGTCTGGGCATTGCCAGACCTGGGCCAGATCAGACAATAGACTGCCATGAAATTTCTCTACATGGGCACCGAAAGAAAATTAGAGGTGTTGAATCTACTACATAAATAGTGATTTCAAAAAAAAAATGTGTCATAAAAGAATTGTTTATCCCCACTTATTTTCGATAACCCTAAGTTAGCCTGACCCCTCTATAAGATAGCAAAATGCCATAAAG
Source organism: Diplolepis rosae (assembly GCA_030998225.1). Classification (NCBI taxonomy): domain Eukaryota; kingdom Metazoa; phylum Arthropoda; class Insecta; order Hymenoptera; family Diplolepididae; genus Diplolepis; species Diplolepis rosae. The sequence continues at coordinate 11,611,167 of JAPYXD010000701.1, forward strand.
ATAAATATTTCGAAGTCTCAATTATTTTCAAAATGATTAGCATAATAAAAATAGAAATTTCACCTTTTCTCTAAAATAATTTATAATATCGACATTTTGCTTTCAGCTTAGGCTTATAAGATGCAGAATTTTATTAGTTTTCGTGTTATATTAAGAAAAAAGTTATGGCCAAATATTATAAGAATTAAGACACTTTGAAAACTGTTGAAGGAACTGGGGCTTTCATAATTTTCGACGGTTCTCTACATTGGATTGGAAATTCTGAAATGTTCTCTAGTATGCTTTTAATTTGTTTGACTCATTATTAGCTTTTATGAATTTCATTTTGAACCATTGATTTCTTATAAATGTGTAAGGTTTGTCTAATATGAAGCTCACGATAACATTAATGTTGTGATCTGTACGCAGAGGCACGTGCAGGATACCTTGAATAAATCCCTGAGGTATTTTCCAGAGGTTCTACGACAGGTTGGGTGGTCAGGGCCACTGAACCGTAGCTACAGGTAACTACCCTTTTGCGTTAAGATAAGGCTTTTTGAAGCATAATTCGAAGTCAAGCATACCAAGATCGTATACTACTGTTAAAGTCTACTATGAAAATTTGCATCTTCTCTTTACCAGATCCGATCTAGGGCATAGAATTTAATTGGCGACTTGAAATCTTGGATATGTAGCGATGATCTCACTTTGAAAAAGGTCATTTTCCATGACCGACTCTGCGAGATTTGTCTCGGGAGTTTAATTTTCTTCCCTCATTTGCAATTCGTAATCGAGAGTGCAGAATATAGCAGAGTGGAAAATTATGTTGAAAAACGCATTGTCGAAGTAAGTTTAGTTCGGTCTGATTCTCCACTTTCATAATCATTTAGACAATGTTTCTCTTATTGAGACAGTTTATTCTAGTAGTTTCAATTTTTAAAGTTTTTCATTTTGGAAGTAGATCAATTTTATGATTGCCTGCACAGGAAGAAAATTCAGTGAACGCAATGTGATTATAAATCGAGTGTACGTAATTGCAAGTGAAATATTCCTAAACCTTTCAAGAACTTTCATGATCTGCAAAATCTCTAACTTTATTTTGGAATTGAAAAAATCATAGATTGCCTTATTAATTAAATAAAATAATATAAATTTTCTAAATTATAGCATTGCACCCAGAAAAAATTCTAGTCGATTGAACAAAATCTTTTTGTTGATTGTGTTCGATTGATTTAAAAAAATATTTTGGTTGGATGAACTGTACTTTTTTTATCTGCCTTACTCTCTAAATTTTGAAATAGAGTTAATTTTTTCACTCCCCAATTAGTGTAAAATTTACTAACTTTTAGTAACATTTAAGTAATTAAAAAGTGAATTCAACTAATTCAGAGTAAAATTTTAACTAATTTTTAGTGAACATTTCTCACTAATCGACAGTGAACGGAAGCACGCTAATTCATTAGTAATTTTCACTCTGGATTAGTTTATATTGACTAATTCAGGTTAAGAGAGTAACTCGCCTGTTCGAGTGAACCAAAGCTTTTAGCTGAACAGTATTGGTAACTACAAAATATTTTGTTGTTATAATATTTTTGATCGAATTCTGTTTCAGTTGGATTAAACAAATTATTTGACAGTATGAAACAAATGTTTGGTAGGGACAAGAAAAATATTTGCTAGAACCAACCAAAAATCTTTAACTAAAAAATTGTGATGGGTAAACTAAATATTTTCTTTGTATAACAATGGAACTAATATGAGCTATTATTAAAATAAATAATTAATTCATAATAAAAGTAACTACATTTTCTTCGATTTATCTCAATTTTTTCAAATTGTAACTGCATGATACTTCAATTACGCGTTTTGGAAAATTCCAACAAAATTTTTTAACAGTTTAATCTGCAATTTTTCCGAAACATCTAAGATATGGCGTGAAAATAATTTTTACAAGAATGTCCTTTAATAGTTAGTTTTTAAACACATGCACAATCTAATGCCGTTACCAGTAGAGAAGATTGAAATTTATGGCTCACAGCCGCCCACGTAAAGCCTTCTATGAAGAGACTATCATACACTCGTTTATACCTTGAATTTCCCTAGTACCAGCGGAAACGATAGATAATTTTACCCATTACCATGAACCTTCTGAGCATTTTCATGCTAAAAACGGTTCTAATCGTTCGCCCTCTAAAGAATTATTACTTCTAGAAAGACATAGAAGAACTAAACCTTTTCGAAGAAAATCTTTTTCTCAAAAGTTCTAAATTTTAACCAATCGAAAGTTTACTATCAGACCAATATTAAACCAGTTTAGGTTCAACCTCTACTCAATATTTAGCCCTGCAACAGTCTTAGAAATTTCTCTTTAGGGAACATTTTTTAAAATACATTAAAATTTACTTGATTTCGAATTGAAGACAATACAACATTAGGTAGCTTGAAAAGTTTTAGGCCTGACGACCATATGGCGTCACTAATATAAAATCTTTATCATTTTTGTGCAGTGCCAATCTCAAAAACACTGAATCCGAAGTTTCATTGCAATCTGTAAAGTAGTTTGTGTTTTCGAGTAATTGTCGCGTCATTATCTCAGTGATATTTCTAAGATGGTAAACATCTCAACTAAACCTGTGCACAACATTCTGTATTTTTCTCAGGAGGAAAAAATGGCAAAATCTTTTATGGACGTAGTACAGGACTTTCCTAGGACGGATCTAGACATCCCTGTTAAACCAAAACCCCCTCTCTCGGACCATATTACTGCTCGTGGAACCTCCTTTCGGCTTTGAACTTCACGAGCAGTTGGTCCCGGCTTTACGTCGCTGTGCGACTCTTCCACCATCCGTTCACGCGAAACCCACCCTCCTGGTTGCACGCCCGCAGGCGGCGGACCGGTGCACCGTGCCAAGCGGAAGAGGGCATGCTCTTCCCTCCGACACAGCAACCCATTACGCCGCCCCCTGGCGCGTGATCGAGAGTGCAAGCCTCAAGGATGGTTTTCTTGCTGGTCTGCCTCGTTGCTGCTACTCCTTACGCCTATCGAGATCCTTAGTCCTCATCACTTGTGTGATGAAGGATTCGATGTGTTTCCTGGACTTTTCAGACTGGAGGATAAATGGGACCATGGTGTCGGACGCGAGTTAAGTGGCTACCCCCTGACAGACAGCCACCCTTGCCCCACCCCACCTGTTGTAGACAAAGAGTGTGTGCTTCGTATCGTCCACAAGAAAACCGCAGTAGCGAAACGTCTCTTCGTCTTTTTTCTTGAAGAGCTTCAGGTATGCGTTAAAACAGTCATGTCCTGAAAGCGCTTGCGTCAGGTAAAAGCCGACCTTACTGTGCTCTTTCTCCAGTCAGGTGGCAAGCTCCGGGATCAGACGGTGTGTCCATCTCCTGGTCTGCTCGCCATGCCACCTCTCGACGAGTCTGCGTCCAGGGGGTTCCAACTCCGGTGAAATCATGCTAGAGTTTCTTCTCCCCGCTTCTCTCTACCTTTCCCGCACGCCCCTCTCTTTTCAACGTATTCCTTTCGGTATTTTGCTCCCACCACTCGGATAAGGTTCAGGTGCAGTGCGGTGGTGGGACGGTGGAGTAAGGTGGAGCAGCTAGTTCATCGGGAGGGCGCCACTAAAATTTCATGTTACACGGAGTCTTATGAGACTTGGAACCCCCTGGTCTGTGTCTAGCATCCTTACGGATGGCTTCCTTCATGCGAGCAATTTCCTGTTCATTGTTGAAACAGGTAAGCTCCTTGCGGGGCAGAAATGCCTCCTGCCTTTCCTTCACCAATACGCCTATTGGCGGAACGCTCGCCAGGACCAGCACAGAACTCGTCGGCACAGTTTGGTATGCTGAGATAATCCTCGTCGCTACATCTCTCTGTGCCGAGAACAGTCTTTTCTGTATAGCATGTTTGTCTTTTTACTTCTTTGGGACCACCAAAGTTGGGCATGTGCCGAGCTAAGGTAGCTCCACATTGGATGGATTTGGACACGTTCAAGCGTAATCCAAAGGAGTTCTAGCGTCGTTTTGTAACCGATAATACACCAAAGACCAAGGAACAGTCGGAACAATAGCTGCTGTAAGTGCACTGAAGCGACCGAAAACGCAACAATCGGCTAGCAAGGTTATGGCGACTGTTTTTTGGCATATGCATGGCATGATTCGTATTGGCTACATGGAGAATGGAAAAGCTTTCACTGCTCAATATTACAGTGGATTATTGGATCGATTCGATGCTGCAATTCAGACTAAACGACCATATTTGGCACGTGAAAAAATTTTCTTTTATCAAGACAATGCAGCGGCACACAAAGCATTTGAAACGATGACCAAATTGACTGAATTGATGTGCGAATTGCTTTCCCAGTCCCCGTATTCTCCAGATTTGGCACCCTGCGATCAGTATCTGTTCCCAAACTTAAAGAGATGGCTGGCTGATAAAAAGATTTTACTCAAATAAAGAGGTTATTGCTGAAACAAACGCGTATTTTGAGTAGTTGTGCCCCGATTACTATAAAAACTGCAGCAAGCTATTAGAAACTCGTTGGAATAAGTGTATCAAGTTGGAAAGGAGCTATGTTGAAAAATGAATGTAAATTTTCTCAAAAGAATGTTGTTTTATTATTTAGGCCCGGGACTTTTCAAACAACCTAATATGTCTCCGAGATTTCTTCATATTGTAGATGTAAATTTAATTTCATTAAAATTAATTCGACTTTGAAGAATACAGTCTCATTGCACTTTAAAGAAAAGTGCGGAGAGAATAATAAAAATTTCCACTTTCGCAGCAAAATACATTATACTAGAAGAAAAGCAAATTATTAGAATTTTTTGCGACAAAAAGTTCTACAAAATTTATTTCTATGATTGTCATTTTGCTATTTTTCTTATTGCTTGCAAATAAACTTAAATTTTGCATTTCTAAAATATAAAAAATAATAAGAATAAAATAAAACTATCTTGTTTTGCATTTTACTTTGTAGAAATTTGTAAATCTCTTCATGAAAAATATTTTCATTCCTCAATTTTTTTTCGTGGAGCGCATATTAAGGACTAAAAATATTGTAAGGATTAGTATCTGTATTGTATCCACTACAATTTTACTTTTTAACTATTTTTCGTAATTTGCATAGTTTGACTGGAAGATGGATTTTGATTATTGGTTTGTTTCAAGTTTTGAGATACTGTTACTTTATTAAATTTGGTCTGATAAATTATGTCTTAAGTCATAAGTATAACTTGTAGAGTCTTTTTAGTTCTACGAGTGTTAGGATTCAAAATTGAATGTTCTGAATTAAAAAAGAATTATTTTTCTCAAATTTCGGAAATGATCTGGTTTTCTGAATTTTCGTCGGATATGTCAGGATAACGAACTCTTCCTTCCTTTCCGGGCTCTGGTAACGTGTGAAAAAGCACAGTTCAATCTGAGAATTCTTTTGAAAGTTATCGTTTTCATAGATGACGACAATGATGATGACAGGAAGAAAGAATTGGAAAAACACTTTTTTTGAATTTAGGGGATCATGAAACGTGGACATTTTCTGAAAAAAGTAGATGTAAAATTTCACATAAATGTGAGAATGTAAAAATAGTAACCTGTTTAATAATATTATATCTTAACTTTGTAATGGGTTTGAGAAAGGTTACTACTGTCGCAGCAGCAGTTAAAGGAAGGAGGACCTAACGCTGATTACGTGAATTCTAGGACGAGGTGGATTTTATTGCACGTTAAGCTCGATCGTGTTAACCCGAGGGAGAGGATTCCAGGACGATGAAATCGTGACGACGACAGCCTACAGGACTCACAATCAAATCTTAGTACCCAACCCACATGGTTAAGTCAAAACGATATGTCGTGCTCGATAAACTTGCTTTCTTGTCCTTGATATCATAATTGCTCTATCCAATTACTTTAACAATCAAGTAATCCAATTAAGTAATTTAGGATCATCTAGATTTGCAGATTTTTCTGTTAGAAACAAAAGTGAAAAATGTTTCAGATGGAAATAAAAATATAGAAATTTTTGGTTAGGAATGGATAGAGATTTTCTATCCCTACTTGGTATACACTTAACATTCTTCAAGCGCTATATTTTTTCTTAGGTGAGTTTATTAACTATATTCAGGAATGCTTAAATCTTTCTATCCCTGAAATTATCTTCTAGCTCTAATGGTATCTATCTTTCAAAATCCTTGAGTCAATTCTATTCCTTTGCAATGCCATGCCTGCTCTATATTTTTCGGTCCTTATATTTCTATTCAAATTCATTCTTCATCTATGCATTTCGATCAATAGAAAGATAGGAATTGAAAAAGAGAGACGCGGTAGTAGATTGTAGAATAGATAAAAAGGATTGAACTTCTTCGTTTGCAGTCATTTCTAGATTCAACATTTGACCAATCAAAACATCTTAATTAGAATATTTTTCTATTGAAAATTATTTTTTAATCATCAAAACTCGTAAACTATCTCAATTTTCTTTATGAAAAAACTTTTAATGCAAAATTTAATTTAAGGGGGTCCACCTGTGTGAGGGCGGTATTTCGAACGCTTTTTCGGGAATGTTTGTTAGGAGAACTAATTCGAAAATGAGAATAAGTTTAACGTTATTTTGAAGGTTTGTGGTTTTATTATAATAGTACATTTTTCCAATAGTGTAATCCAAAGGCTTGTATTCATTAAGGGCATTCAAAGTGACCCCTTCAAAATGGAATACCGAAATTGTGGACAAGATTCCGCTCGAACCAGTTATCTAAAACACAAAAAGTAAAAAAAATATTATTTCTGTTTATGTTGTCGAGCTACTGACGTACCATTTTGACGAAATTTTAAAAATTGAAGAAATGGCAGTAATTTCATAAAAATTAATCATTTTCATGCTTTTTTCGATATAATATATGCTGTAAAATTAAAAAAAAAAAAGATTTCAAAAAACCGCTACGTGGGTACCTTCAGTTATCTCTATAAATGAGTCAGTTAAAATTTCAAGTCAATCTGTTAAGTAGATTTTTTTCAATCCTGCCCACAAATTTCAAAAACATGGTTTCTAGAAAAACGCGTTTAAAGTTTGGAAACACAACAGAACTTTGTACATTTGGCACCCTGTCACACTTTAATTAGGTTGAATTCATGAAAATTGCTTAAGGACATCATTAGTCATATCTTAAAGATGCAAAAAATGTCCAAAAAAAATCGATTTTTCGACAATTTTAAGTAAAGTTGCTTTTATTTTGGGGGTACATTTCTATCACGATAATCGCGCTCAATGTCAATTCAAGTGTCTAATTTTGTTATTCCATCACAAAAAATTATTTTGACAAATTTGTCATGTTTTGTCTAACGAGTCCGAAAACGAAGAAACATATGAGAGAAGGAAAGGGGAATTCTGTTTTGGGAATCATTTTTTTTTATTCTTTTTTGAGCTACATATCTTGTTATTTTTTAATGACTGCTTTTTCACCGTTTTTTTATATTTTTGAAATTTTAATCAGTTCAGTTAGTTCGTGAGTAACTTTTCGCTGACTGATTTGATTAATTCAGATTTAGAAAATAGCTATTGCACGGAAAAACTTTGTATAGCAATATATATTTTTGTATCAATGATAATTCTAAAAAAAGTTAGGAATCTAGGGAAAATTAAGGTAATCTATAGTAAATTATAATATATTTCTTCTAAAATTCAGTATTTCACTGCGAAAATTTCTCACCATGATACGTTTTTCCCTAAATTGAAAAATAGTTTAGCAAAAATTGTAAACTTGAGTTTCTCAGTATATATATATATTGCATAAAAAAAATTAATAAATTTAAAAATGGACCCAGAGTTAAGTACCATTTAAATTGAAATTGTTTGTCTTTGAGAAGGGTTTATTCCTGAAAGCGAGTGATTTTCCAAGAAGCTTGATACTTAGTCTTCTTTTTATTTCTTGTCGCCGCTGCAATGAAGTTATGTGCTTGCAAACTTCATTTAGAGAGAGGTATTTCAGCATGAGCATGTTGTTTAGCAATTCTAGTAGTTACGGAAATCATGGAAATTGTTTAATTTTTCTCAATTTCAAAATAGGAAGTATTAAACCGAGTAAATATAATATATAGTTACAATTTGCAATATTGAGCTTGAAAAGAACGCCAATGAAACAAAGATTCTAAAAAAATCCATGAAATCTAGAAAGTTTCACTCATTAAGATTTAAAACATTTCGGTAGAATAACTTAATTTGCAAAAATAATTTTTTAAAATAGAGTTGAATTCTATTTTTCCATCCACAATATTCGAAATTTATTTATAAATTACATAACGTTATTGCTGTCAAATTCAAAATGACGAATCAAAATGATGGACTCAAAAGTAGTAAATAAATTATAAAATACTCTTATCGTAAATGTAAATTGTTTATTTAACGATTTTCACTCAATATTAATGCTTTTCCTTCCACTTTAGATAAAATTTACAATTTTTATTCATTCGAACAATTTTAATCTAATTTTTTTTTCAAAGTTGGTTTTGAGTTCTCTTATAAAATTAGTAAGAGTATTTTCTTGTAATTAACAAAATTTTAGTTATTTCAACAGAAAGTGTTTTTAATCTATCACAATGTTTTTTGGAACAAAAAAATTTGCTCACACAAATTTTTTTCCCAGCACAATTATGTGTGGTAATTATCAGTGATTATTTTTCGAGGTTTTTTTTATCTTGAAGCGTATTTCATTTACTTTTGTCTTTCGGCGAGTGTGTTAGGGCTTTCCTCATTATGTCATCTAATTAGCGGTAATCTTTCCAGGTGCATGCGCGTCAGAGACTGACGTCTGCCGGCAAACCACATTTGTTACAGACTCCAGCTAGTTCTTCAGTAGCCACCGTGTCGCGACGCGCAAAGGTCCTTAAAACGTAGTGACATTTTTGTGAGCAATTTATTTTGATTGTGATGTAGACTAGGGAATTGCTAAAAATTCTTTCCTAAGGTGATCCAGTGATTAATCTTCAGTTTCTTCTGGAGACGATTTTATTTAAAAATCAATTTTTGCAGGTGCCAAATTATATGCTTGGGCTTTAAATATATATATATATTAATAATCTTTGAATTTAAATGAAAGCTATTTGAAAATATTGCTGAATTATTGCTTGAAAATTCATCTTAAAAATGTATTACTCATGGCTCCTTTTACAATTTTAATCAGTAACTAAGTTGCAAATATAAATTAGTTGATTCCAACTGATTTCTCAGTCAATGTGACATGAAACAATAGATTGTGCAGTCAAAATTCAGTTATAGATTACAATCAGTAAAAAAAATTGATTGAAATTAGGAGGGTATATTAATTATAGTACAATTAATTACTGTTTGATTATAATTGTAATAAGTGCTTGCTATATCGAAAAGTGAAAGATAAAACATTTTTAATACACTTTTGAAACGTAATGGCAGCTTTCAATGTGTCACAAGAACAGATCAGCTTCAAATGAACTTTAAATTAAACATAAAATTACCTGTCTTGAAAAAGAATTGGACGGATGAAAAAAAAGTTCATTTAACCAACTATTTTCTTAGTTTTTTATAATTTTCTTTTATCGAGTGTTTTTTTAGTGAAAGTGTGAAAAATTTTATCTCGGAAAAAATGAGTAATCAAAAGTTTGAATCAGATAAAAATTATAGTTTTTCTGTTGGAGGAATCATAATATCCAAAAAGCTAAAAACAACTGAAATCGGTCTACCGATTCCGAGCATAAAAAGTCTATAATTTTTATCCGATTGAAAATTTTCATGACTCATTTTATTCTAGATAACATTTTCCACGCTTTCACTAAAAAGCTCAATAAAAAATATTCTAAATGGAAAACTTAGGAAATAGTCATTTTTACTAACTTTTTTCCGATTATCTGTCTAATTCTTAATTTACAAAAAAAGAAGATTCTGAGAATTGTAGAGAAAGTTAAAATAGTTATCGTGAATAAAAATATTGTAGTTCAACCCCGAATAAAAAAAATATGAATCTAAAATTCGTATATGGAAAAAAATATTTCCTTGGCGTACAAAGGCATTTATCATGTTGGAGCCAAGACAAAATATAAACGAGAAAATAGAACTAAAGTAGTAGGAATAAGAAAAATGAGCTATATTTCCAGAAACTTAAAAGATCATTTATTTTCACTAACCCGCAAATTAATAATTTCTTCTTTAAGCCGCGTTTGAATAAAGTATTTAATTTAAAATTAAAGCTTATAATTTTCTTAATTTTATTTCACCATTTGAATTTTACTACTTGCTGTAATTAACCCATTATTTAGATAGCGACCAAAAAACTTGTGAACGATGTTTGTGAAGGATATGTAAGAAATGGAGACAAAATAGTGGGGAAAACTTGAAATTCATGGTTCGCATTTGAAAACGGAAGTTCTCTCTCTTTTTCCCATGTTTTTTTCGAAGTGTCTTGCATACGGGTCGAGAGCATGAAACGTTTTTAACAGTTGGTGGCTTTCTACAGCATAGCATGACACTGATTAAATTGACGCCGTTTTATAAGTCCCATGGAGCACGTTTTAACGATAAAAGCGCGTTAACGAGCGCTCGCTCCACTTTATTAGCTTATCGGTCGACGAAATTATGTCACGTGGACAAGACTACCTTTTCGATGTAAATAACAGCCCTTACACAATTTGGAAAACATTTCAATCATTTTGCGATTCGCAATTAATATTTTATTTTCTTCAAGAAATTAATACCTGGACAACTCAATTACCTCAGCAAAAAGAGTTCCACTCATTTGACTTTTTAAGAGAGTAGAGCTCTATTTGCAATTTATTATCAGAAACATTTTTTATTAATTGAACAAAATCGTCTTATTGACTTCACAAAGTATTTTATTAACTTGACCAAATTTTATAGTTGAATTTAATAAATATTTGAAATTTATTAAAAGTAACTAAAATATTTGGTAGGATTAACCAAATTTGTGGTTCAATTAAAAACATTTTAATAACGAACGAATTTTCTTAAGTTAATGAGATAATTTCATTGGATTAACCAAACATGTTTGTCCTTATACTTGGAAAAATATTTTGGTAATGCAACCAAAATTTAGTTAGATCCACTAAAGAATTTGCTTATTATACATTTGATCAAATTTTTGGTTGATTCAACCAAAGGATTTTTTTTATGTAACCAAAGGTGGTTAATTTTGATAAGGTTTGGTTAAATCAAACATACTATAGTTAAACCAAAAAAAAAGTTGATCGATTCAACCAAATATCTTTTTATGTGTATACTGGAAATGGCTCCAAGTGTTTTTCAGAAAGTTTCTAGAAGTAGATTGCAATAAACGTTTAAATTTCACATTTACTTTGTTTAAATTATTGTTATCTTCTTATACTGGTTGCAAAAATTTTAAATAAAATTTAATAACAATTTTGCTCATTTCTTGAAGAAAATGACTGAAAAATTAGACAAGCTACTCAAAATGTTGCAGAAAACTTGAAAATTTTCTTTTTCAAATTTGAAAATATAGTAACTGGTTTCTCTACTTATAATTAAAAATGCTTGAGGAAAGATATTTTGAAATTCTTTGAAATCAATGTTGAACTGATTGAATCTAATAAAAGTAATCAGATTGTACAGTCAAAGTTAGATTTGTGCACTTGCAGAAAAATGATTAAAATTGAAACTTTGGGAATTTGCTATATTTTTCTGGTTTATTCTAATCCTCAGAATTGTTTTTCAAATTATTTTATCAGTTTTATGATTCTCTGACTTATTTAGCATTAAATAAATAACGAGCATCTTATTAAAATATTATATATAATATTTAATTAACTTTATATAAGAGATGAAAATGGAAATTTCTGTTAGTAAAGTATTTTCCGTTAGTTGGTAATTAAATATTACTTGTTGTTTTCTATAAACAAGATATTTTTTATTAATTATAAAAAACATTATTAAAACAGAAAATACATATTTTTCCCATCTTTATTCTTGAAGACTTTTATTATGAAACTAACTTCTAGTTTCGGTAGTATTTGGAATTGCAAATTCACTTCTGACATTCAAAAAGTATCTCAAGAATAAGAAAATATGTATCAAATGTAACGGTTTTATGGCTCATAAAAGCTTCTCGAGAAGAAATGTAACTTTTGACATGAAACATTTAACTTAAACTATCATTATATCCTTCAGTTTCGAATCTCTATTATTGTTAGTTTAATATCAAGTGTCCTTTTTTGATTTACTTTTCACAAGAGTGACATTTCAAAAATATTTTCTATAATTCTTTTATATCAAGCATTTGATTCGTGGTTCTTGTTTATTCTAAAATATGAAATAAAAAGATTTCATTTAAACTTATAATTTTATTCTATTTGCAGAGATCAGAAGTATAAGAATTATTTATATAAAAACAAACGATTTCAAATTATTAAGAAAGACTTTCTTATTCCATCAGGGATGTTTTACATTCGTGATTATATATCTAAGTTTATCAAAAGCTTTTTTTCAGGACCCAAAAATATAAAGCAGTTTCAGAATCCCAAGAGATTCAAATAGATTTTGATTGGATAAAAATAATTTGAAAAATTTCAAAAGAAATTTAACGTGTTTTGTCGAATTTTTAAAATATTTCAAGAGATGAAATTATTACATTCTCATCATGGATGAGAAGGTATTAGTTTTATGTGAAAAATGACTTTCGAAATTTTCATGAAATCTTTACGTTTTGAGACCCCCTGAGTGAGAAAAAACGGTTTTTACGAAAGTGTCTGTCTGTCTGTCTGTAGGTCGTGTGCGGCATAACTCTCGATAGAATTATCAGATTGAATTGAGCTCTACTAATTATCCCAATAACATTTTTCAATTAAACTATAATTAGAAATGCTACAGCATGTTGAAACTTGAAAAAAGTCAATATCAAAATTCCATTTTCCAGTTAAATTATACGAGATATGAAAAAAAGTTATGATACAAAATTATTTTCTACATGAAGATCTACAAATTTGAATTGCAAGATTTTTTCATAAGATGTATATTTTTCTTTTTAATTTAAAAAATACTATTGAAAATCCAAAATTCAATTTTTTTTGACAATAATATGTGAAATACGAAACAAACGTAAGAATGCAAAGCTGTTCGTTTTAAAAAGGTTTGCAATTTTAATCTCACACACTTTCGGTTAAAGCATATATTTTTTGCTTCAATTCCAAAAAATACGATTAAAATTCGAAAATTTAGACAAAATATGTGAGATACAAAAAAAACGTTTATATGGAAAATTATTTGACTGAATGAGGTCTACAAATTCTCATTGAGACATTTCTCGACAGGATTTATATTTTATGTTTTGATTTTAAATATTGAAAAAGTTCCATTTTTTAACTTAAATATGTGATATGTTTATTAAAGAGTTACTGAAATGAATACAGAAAATCGAGCGCGAAGCACGAGTGTCATGATGAGAATGTGTTCCTTAAGGCTGATAGAGCCTTAAGTAAATTGAATTTTCTGTTTCCCTTAAACTCAAAAACAAATTTACTGACTTTGAGAAAATGTATAATTCACATCATCTGTAATATTATAAAATTTATTTGAGCTTCAGTATAAAATTATAAGAATCAAACTTAAATGTATGCGAAGAGCATAAGACCGAGCGTTAAGCGCGATGTCCAAAAAGAATGGAGCGCGAAGCGCGACGATCATATCGCGCGCCCCAGGCGCGCTCAAACTTGCGAGCGAAGCGAGGTGCGCGCGATGAGAATGTGCCCGCTAAGCGGGCAGATTTTTACATTCTCATCATGGATGAGAAGGTATTGGTTTTATGTGAAAAATGACTTTCGAAATTTTCATCAAATCTTTACGTTTTGAGACCCCCTGAGTCAGAAAAAAGGGTTTTTACGAAAGTGTCTGTCTGTCTGTAGTAGGTCGTGTGCGGCATAACTCTCGATAGAATTATCAGATTGAATTGAGCTTTGGTACACTTTATCGGAGCCGAAAAAGTAAGGACAAGTTCGTTAACCAGCCACATCCAAACAAAATTGAGGGATGGAGCACTACTTTTGTGTTTTTGAAAATAATTTTTTGAAAAAATCAAAAATTCCAATCCTGGTTTTTGATAGTGCTCATAAATCTCTACAAATTATCCTTATAACATTTTATGATTAAATCAAAATTAGAAATGTTACAGCATATTCAAATTCGAAAAAAGTCAATATCAAAATTCCATTTTCAAGTTAAATTATACGAGATACGAAAAAACGTTATGATACAATATTATTGAATACATAAAGGCCTACAAATTTGTATTATAACATTTTTTCATAAGATGCATATTTTTCTTTTTAATTAAAAAAAAAACTATTGAAAATCCAAAATTCAATTTTTTAACAATAATATTGGAAATACCAAAAAAAACGTAAGAATACAAAGTTGTTCGTTTCAAAAAGATCTACAAATTTTGTCTGGCGCAGTTTCTGAAAAAACATATATTTTTCGTTTCAATTCCAAAAAATACGATAAAAATGAAAAAATTCCATTTTTTAGACAAAATCTGTGAAATACAACAAAAACGTTTAAATGGAAAATTGTTTACCTAAATGAGGTCTACAAATTCTGATAAAGAAATTTGGGGACAGGATGTATATTTTATGTTTTGATTTTTAATATTGAAAAAATTCGATTTTTTTCACCAAAATATGTGAGATACGAAATAAGCGTTGTTCTGCAAAATCGTTTCCTTAAATAAAGTCTACGATTGTTTTTCCTTTTTAGATATGTGGAAGAAAGTAAATTCTTTTAATTATGTAATTTATTAAAAAGTTATACTGAAATGTATACAGAAAATCGAGCGCGAAGCGCGAGTGTCATGATGAGAATGTGTTCCTTAAGGCTGATAGAGCCTTAAGTAATTTGAATTTCCTGTTTCACTTAAATTCAAAAAGAAATTCAGTGACTTTGAGAAAATGTGTAATTCACATCATCTGTAATATTATTATAAAATTGGTTTGACCTTCAGTATCAAAATATAAGAAATAAACTTAAATGTATGCGAAGAGCACAAGACCGAGCGCGAAGCGCGAGGTCCAGAAAGAACGGAGCGCGAAGCGCGACGATCGAATCGCGCGCCCTAGGCGCGCTCAAACTTGCGAGCGAAGCGAGCTGCGCGCGATGAGAATGTGCCCGCGAAGCGGGCAGATTTTTTTATATACAATCGTTTGAAAGTTTTAGTCTTCAAAAGCCAGTTCAATTATTGGAGACTTGTGAGATCTTTTTTTGAAATCGTAATAAAAATGTATACAGATATATGTATATTTTAATTTTTGCCAAATAGATGACTTTTGATAATATTCATTGTTCTTTCACTTGAAAATGCAACGTATTGGCAATACTTTATTTTTTATCGGGAGCTATTGAAATTTTAATATTTATTCCTGGTTGAATATGAGAAGCCTTATTGATTCTCTCAAAACTTCTTACATTTTTTTAATCAAACTTGTTTGGCCTCCACCCATTAATAGTTCAGATCGCTAGCAAACTTAAAAAAAGAGTTTAGTTGATTGAATAACATTTTTTTGTTGACTGTATTTAGATTCACCAAATAAATTGGTTTTTGTTGGATCAACAAATTTATTTGGTTTGAATTTGAACACAAAAATTGTATTGGATCAACTAAAAATTTTTTTATTCGTATACCAAAAGAATTCTGGGGTTAAAACAACCAAAATTTTATTGATTTATCCAAATATTATTTTAAGTACATATTTTTTTAATCTATGAAAATTGTTATTTTCATTTCAAGAGCAAGTGATACATGGGAAATTAGAAAATTTTATTGTGTTTAAGTTTCTACATGTTTGTGTCCAAAATACATACACGGAGAAATTTTTTATAGCAATATGTGTTTTATTTTATATTGAAAATTAAAAAAAATATTAGGAATCAAGAGAAAATCCAGATGCAATAGAGTAGTTGATCCTATCGGGCTGGGAATTTTTAGCAGGCAAAATACTAGAGATTCGAAAAATGATATGAAACTTCAGTATAGTTTACAGTACAGTTTCATACAATCTATACTAAATTATTATGTAGTTCATCTAAAGTTCAGTATTTCGCTTCGAAAAATTCTCACTATTACACGCTTTTTCCTAAATTGAAACGTACTTTAGCAAAAATTGTAAATTTGGTTTCTCCGTGTAGAATTCTGGTTTCAAAATTTGAGAAATGGCAGAGAAGATAATAATGGGCCTAGATAGACGACTTTCGAATTAAAAAAAAAAAGTTCAATTTTAGAAAAATGTATGGAGAACATTTTTTTATTATCAAAACCAAAAGTAGTCTATCTACATCCGTTTTCATCTTCTCTATCATTCCCCATAAATTGAAAACAAAATGTAATGTATTTTGCATACAAACATGTAGAAACTGGACCAAATTGTTACATAAACTTGCTACTTTTTTCAAGTATCACATGCCCTTAAGGCCATGGACCAACCGGATCACGTGACTAGGTTTCTACCTTACCAGCATTTTCAATTCGTATAACCCGATTTTTGTAAAAATAAGATAACAAGTTGAAAATTTGTGAAAGTGAATGAAATGCACTAAGTCAAGTCTGTCTCGTCATAAATGTTGATAATTGTAAAGAAAACGTAGGAATCTAGTCACGCGGCCAGGTTAGTCCATAACCTTAAGGGAGATTTTTTTGCTTTCCTGTAAGATTGCAAATTTGTGTTTTAGCCTTTTTTGCCACGTCCATTCAAAAACCTAAAGCAGTTAATTAACATTAAGGTTTTTTTGATTTCGAAAGATAAAGTTACTTATAAAAACTTTTAGTCAAAATAACATGAATCTACTCAATGTAAAATTAATTTATCAATGACGACCTGGAAAGAATTCTCCTTCTCTTTGACGTATCCTATAGGGTCACGGCTTGTCGTTATTCCCCTGAGTAATTGCTATTTCAAAGCGGTTTCTTTTATGCTTCTGCTTTCTTATTTAGAATCATTAAATTCCAAGTACTTTCATTCACTTGAAATAATATAGAAAAGGTGGAAATGGAAATTAGTTTTCTAATTGTGTGAATATGTTTTCTTTGCCGATATATACCCTATATAAATCGGGAAAGCATGTGGTCAGTATTGTGAAAAATAATCGTAGAATTCCACGCGTCTTCGTCATGGGACATTAATTTTTGTAGAAGCAGGAAGGGCAGTTTAGGCAAAAGGGTGCATTCCGAAAGCCACAGCAAAGACGTAGAGAAACTTTAATTCATTGTCGTACCGTTTCCGTAAAAAGGAAAAGTAATCATAACGTAACAAAGAAGGAAACGTATAAAAATTTCATTTCAAGGCAGGGGCCTGCTTCAGAAGGCCGAAATTCACCGGTTTTTGCGAAGCGTTTTTGGAAGGGAAATAAATAACTTAACCAAACACAGTTTTGAAGATATTTTCATATATATTTGAAGTTTGAAGAAAAATTTGTGTGACATGCAGTAACGCATTATAAGCCGAGTTATAGGGAATCTCGTAGAGCGCCCCGCCGTTAAAGTACCTCATCTGCGTGCAAGATAGCGTTCGCAATTTTTATCTGAAACAAAAAATATTGCAGAAAGTTATTTTTCGTATAGAGTTTTCTTCTACTTGAACCAACAAAATCCGAAAAAATGAAAAATTCGAAATTTTTGAAAGTTTCAACAAAAAAAGTTATTTTTGAGGCAAAAAATTGTTTCAACTACCTGCCAAACACGTTTAAACATTTTTTTGCTCCATCCCTTTTGGTTCACGGACAAGAGAATGCAAACTTGAAGAGAATGCCGTTGGAATGGAGTCGCTATCTCATTTAGTTTTTTTTTATCTTGCACGCAACATTTAAAAAATCGTAAAAATAGAAAACCGAGAAAAAGCACTTTAAAGTTTTTGATAGGAATAAGTAATAATTTTCAATAACTTACGCTGGTACTCTGCTACTCGGCTATATTTTGGACCCTATAAGGCAGGCATCATCGAACCTATTTTTGCCGCGAACTAATGTGCCCTTTGTGGATAATTTGCTTCCCCGTGATTTCTCCTTAATTGTAGTATCTAAAGCACTAGGACACTCTTATAATTTACACAGCATAATAGACTTTGCGAATTTCATTTACTTTATGATATTAACTATGAATATGGAAGAGCACTTTCTTAATTTTAACCAGTGTTTATAACTAATTTTGATCAGTGACTCAATTCTAGATATTTGATCGAATTTATAGTCACTCTCAAACAAGAAATCAGTCAAAATCAACTTAGTAAATAGCTGTAATTGAGTCACTGATTAAAATCAGTAAAACAACACTAATTACAATTGAGGAAGCATAATAAGTTTTAGAAATGTATTCTTTAATAATTTAATCTGTAGTAGTTTAATTCGTACTGATACAATCAGTAATAATGTGGTAACCACGTGAATCAGTAAAAATTAAAGAACCAAATTGAAGTGTTCGATTTTTTCTATAAATTACTTTCTAAGTTGAAAACAGCGAGAAATGGAAAATCACCGAGATTTTACTAACTAAAATTTAGTAACCGAATAATTTTACCAGTAAAATTAAAAAAACCATCGGTCAATCAATGCAATTTACTGAATAATCTGTTAACTTAAATGACTAAACAGTGAAGATGGTTATTGATTTGTTTCAGTGACGCATTTTTCTTGGATTTAAACCCAAAGAGTAGTATTAAACTACTATTCATAAATAGAAATACTTTTTGTTTGCGAATATCAGATTTGCTAAAGATATTCGCGTTTCAATTTCCTGCGCGAACGACTTTTCGCATCCCGATAGATGCCGATAAAATTTCCACGTGAGACAAATAAGATCCTGGAAGTGGTACGTCTAGGTATGAAAATTGGAATTCGAATCCAGGAAAGAGCTGGTGAACATCTCGATTTACAAGATGCTTTGAAATCGAGTTTCGTTTGCTGTCCAAAGTAATGGACTTCTTTCTCTAAAATTTCTTGTCCATTTCTTTCTCTCCTTTCCCCTCAGCCCTTATCCATGATTTACTGAGCAGAGGAATTTTGCACATATTTTTGAAGCTAACTCTTAATGACTTTTGGAGTACTCAACTATTTTCTTCTACTTTTCACAGATCATTATCTGTCGCTCATATTATGATCTGAGGGACTCGTTGCTTATCAAAAACAATCATAACATTTAAGAAACACTGCGCTTCATATGTCTTGTGTTAGGTAACATTTTGTGTTTGGGGGAGAAAGTGAAGTTTTACAATAAATAAGGGTTCGCTTCGATGGGGTGGCAAGTACGTAAACTTAGTTCCGACTTTCGATGAGCAGGGAATTATTCGGGAATGCAGATAATCCTAAACGAAGTTTATCAGAAAATTTGGAATAGTTAAGGTCAGGGACGAGAATACTATCAAGTTTACGTGCCAAGAATGCCAAGAAAAAAAAGATAATTAACTTTTTTTGGTAGATAACATTAGTTGCCTTAAGTTGAAACTTTGATGGCATTAAGAGGTATACATATAGATTGAAAACTGGGAAAGAATGTTGTTTACTGCACTGAAAAAATGTTGACTTTTATGTTCCTTAATTTGTATAAAAACAATAATTGAAATAATCGGGGAAAAAAACTCTTTTATTCCTATAGAAGGGTTTTATTTTTAAGCATTAAATTAATTGTTTATTTAACTTTTTTCTAAGTCTTTTTACAGTTGTGAGTGAGGACAAATTCTTATTATTATGAAGATTTTTAGGATTTTATATTAATATACAAGGGCTGTTCGACAAATAAGGTAAAAAGGAGAGTAAAAAAGCTGTATTTAAAAAAACGCATTTATTTTTGAACATACGAGGGTGGTTCAATAAGTCCTTAGAAAAAGATAGAAAAACAAATTATTTTGTGTAGATTTTTTTTTATTTTTCAACATAATCTCCTTTTAACTCTATACACTTTTTCAAACGTTTCTCCAACTTTTTGAAGCCGTCCAAAAAGTAGGATTTCGGAAGGTCCTCAAAATAGGCATCTGTTTGGGCGATGACCTCGTTCGACGTGAACCGTTGTTCGTCAAACCATTTTTTTTAAGTTTGTAAATAAAAAAATCTGTCCGCTTCGCGGGCACATTCTCATCGCGCGCAGCTCGCAAGTTTGAGCGCGCCTAGGGCGCGCGATTTGATCGTCGCGCTTCGCGCTCCGTTCTTTCTGAACCTCGCGCTTCCCGCTCGTTCTTTCTAGACCTTGCGCATAACGTTTTTTCGTATCTCGTATAATTTAACTGGAAAATGGAATTTTGATATTGACTTTTTTCGAATTTGAATATGCTGTAACATTTCTAATTTTGATTTAATCAAAAAATGTTATTAGGATAATTTGTAGAGATTTATGAGCACTATCAAAAACCAGGATTGGAATTTTTGATTTTTTCAAAAAATTATTTTCAAAAACACAAAAGTAGTGCTCCATCCCTCAATTTTGATTGGATGTGGCTGGTTAACGAACTTCTCCTTACTTTTTCGGCTCCGATAAAGTGTACCAAAGCTCAATTCAATCTGATAATTCTATCGAGAGTTATGCCGCACACGACCTACTACAGACAGACAGACACTTTCGTAAAAACCGTTTTTTCTGACTCAGGGGGTCTCAAAACGTAAAGATTTGATGAAAATTTCGAAAGTCATTTTTCACATAAAACCATTACCTTCTCATCGATGATGAGAATGTAAAAAAGTCACTGGACGCCAAATCCGATGATTACGGTGGTTGTTGTAATAATTTGAATTTTAATTCCATAATTTTGGTGGTTGAAACTGCGTAGGTCTGTACCTGTGCACTGTCTTGATGGAAGATGATCTTTTCCTTTTCCACATGAGGACGTTGTTTCTTGATTTCTTCGCTCAACTGGTACAATGATGATGCATAATACGCTCCAGTTATCGTTTGTCTTTTTTCCAAGTAATCGGTGTAGATGATTCCGCAGCTTCGCCTTCTTCGGACCTCGTTCGCCTTCAAAAACCCACTGATTTGACTGTTCCTTTGTCTCTGGAGTGTAGTGGTGTATCCATGTTTCGTCCACAGTTATGTAGCGACGCAGAAACTCGACAGGATTGCGATGGAAAAGCGCAAAAATAGCCTCAGAGTCGACCACACGATTGCGTTTATTCTACTCTGAGAACAAAAGCGTTAGCCATCTTACCGAGATTTTTTTCACAGCCAATTTTTTGTGCGAAATTGAAAACACTGTACCTTGCTATATACTTGTGGACTCAACTATTTCGCGCACTTTGATTCGTCGTTCACTCAAAACTATGTAGTGCTTTCTATCATTTCGGAGGGGAGTCACTTCCACTGGACGTCCCGAACGATGTCCGTATTTTGTGGATGTACGGCCATATTTAAACTCATTTACCCAATTGTAATCAGTTGCAAACACAGGGGCAGATGTGCCATGAACTTCATCGTACTCAGCTTTGATCTCTTTCGGTGTTTAGCCTTTTAAATATAAATGTTTAATCATCGCTCGAAACTCACTTTTTTGCATTTTTTTAAATACACAAGTTTTTTGCTTCAATCGACAATAAAAATGAAACCATGTGATGGATATAACTGAGACTTTGACAGCTGTCTAGTAAGTAATGATGCTTACTAAAACCAAACCATTTTCGATACTAGGAGCGCAATCTCGTGCATTTTCTAAGGACTTACTGAACAACCCTCGTAACTTCCTTGGAGCTCCACACAATGGTCCAGCGATGTTCCAATTTGTTGATCACCTCAGAAAAGTAAGAAGTTTTGAGGGCTACAAAATACTCACCTATGGCGACGATGGCTTCCTTTTTTGAGTAAAATCTCTTTTCTCGAGCCAGATCTTGAGGTTTGAAAATTGCAAGAAGTCACAAGGAGTCAAATCAGAAGGATAGGGTGGAGGACTGGAAATTCGAACCCTCATTTGTGCAATTTTGCCATTGTAACTGCCGAAGTGTAAGACAGTTTGTTGACATGGTGAAAGATGACTTTATTTCACTCTAATTTTGGTCGTTTTGTTCACAGCTCTTTGTTCAAACGGATCAGAAGTCTTGCATAATATGCACCTGTGATTGCTTGATCCTTTTGTGAATAGTCAATGGAGATGATTCCTTGAGAATCCCTGAAAGCTTAGAAAACTGTGGTCTTCCCAACTGTGTCCAACTGCTCACTTTATTGAATAAAAATGTTTGATCAATGCATGGAACTCTTCTTTATCCATTTTTACAACAACAGTGTGTGCCATATATTTGAGACCTATTTATTTATTTAATCAAATGAAAATGCGTAATTTTGTTTACTTCTTTAGTCAATGTAAATTTTATTCAGTTCATGGAAATTGCTAGAAGGTCAGTATTTTACGAATTTCTCGGCAAATGTTGGTTTTGAGAGCACGAAGAGACTGTGGCTTGTTGATATACACTTTAGCCTTAAGTTGTCTCCATAAAAAAGTCTGGTGGCGTTAAATCGGGAAAACGCGGGGGCCTATTAAAATTGACATTTTTTCATATGATTTGATTATCGATAAATACATATCCATCCATACATACCCAAATTATCGTGATTAATGTGACGAAGAGTGGTGTGAGCGGTATTTAATTACGCAGACCGATGTCTGGGCGAGGTTGTCGGGTTTTCTTCAATTGAACGCTTTACACGTTTAATGTTGTCATCAGAGCGCTTTGGTTTTGGTTAATTTGGTTTCTTATTGTTTTCCAAATATGCCATCGATGAAAATTGTTCACAAATTTTCTTTACAGTGTTCTTAGCAAGTACCGATCTTGACTCTCTATTGAGTAATTATTTTTAATATAAATATATATATATAATATAATATAATATAAATATATAAAATATATAATATAAATATATAATATAAAATTCACATCGACTACTGTTTCATTTGAGGCATATAATAAGTCTATCTGCCAGTAAATCTCAAAATGAAAGAGTAATTCAATGGGTCACAAATAGATGGCACACTCTGTACTCACACGCTCACTTCAAACGTATGCCAAATGTAAACCAAGTGTCGGTTTTGGCTGAATCTTGGTATAGGCTGGTTTGAAGAGTGCTAATTTCTGACCATATACCACAAAGTTCAATGTGGAGCCGTCCACTGGGAAATTTACCTTACTTATCGAACGACCCTCGTATATATTAGTATTGTTTCATGAAATGTAAAGCAGCTTTAAAATTACAAAATATTTAATTAGGTTTATTAATAAGTTGATGTTTTCAAAGGCTTTTAAGAGATTTGAAATTTTTTTCGAAAATTCAAAAATATATCAAGCGATTAGAAACGAAACATTTAAAAAAATATTCACATTTTCCAGAAAATTTAGAACATAAATATTGAATATAATAATCTACTGCATTTTATCAAAAACAACTGTTCTTTTTGTAGCATTTTCCGTAGAAAATTTCTCATAGAGCTTTCTATGAACTTATGACAATTTTAAATTTCACAAATTTTTCTGGATTTTTATAAAATTTGGTATTATTAGAATTTTTTTCGAATTCAACCACTTTTCATTTGCGCTTTTGACAATCCATCTGCTTTTTGGTTGAAAATTCGTACATTTGGTTCATAATTTATTTATTTTGGTTGAAAAATTATTCAGTCACGATAGTTGTATAAACTTTTAACTAAATCAGAAATTTTCTTATAGTGTAAAAAAAATTGCCCAAACACTCTTGTGGAGTATTTTTTAAAATATTTTGAACTTCTGTAAGATTTGATGTGTGTTTTAATTGTAAACAAGACCACCAAGCTATTAATTTGTTTAATTAACGCGGCGATTACCTACATGACAGTCTCCAATAGGAAAAGCTCTCATTCCGCAGGTTCGAAACGAAATAGATTCTCATTGTTCGTTCCACAAACCACTTCTACTTGTATTGTTCGTCGATGGGATCTTCGATGGTTTTTCTCCGTGAACGCTTTCATTACAGGTTGTACTGCTTCATTAAACGCACTTTACTTTTAAATAAACCTCGCTCATATTCCTTGTGAAAAAAAATTCTTCTATAGTTAGAAACAAAGTTTATTTACGTATTTATGAAGCTATTTGCATGAATATGTAACCCAGAGGAAACATTAATCTAAGACAATGAATTTTAATCGAAAAAAATAATTTTAATTCAACAAGTATTTCGATAATTTGGAATTTTTTTATTCTGACCAAGTATTATTGAATTTACCTGCACTTTTCAACTTATCAGAGAAATTTACATGCACACTAGAGATATTCCCTTTAAATACGATAATTTTTCCCAAATAATCTAAAAATAAGCTTCCCTACCGAAAATATAAAATTTTACCCAAAAAATTGTTGGAAAGATCCTGGATAGTTTTTACATTGTATATTTGATATTTAATTTTAATTAAATCCTAGAGTGGATTGACAAAAAAGTGCAATTTTTTATTTTTATACGTGAGTGAATTATTTTTTCTTAATGGTAACAATAGTAAACAACATTAAATCTTAAAATTGCGCACACATTAAATACTTTTAAAAAACAGATATGATCAAAATTGTGAGTAATTGCTTAGAAAATTGTTTTTCCGGTATTGAGAGACAATTTAGCAGTAAATCATGGTTAAAGACTTTTAAAATCTACACATTTTTTATTAATTACATTTTATATTTTAAAAATGATTTATATTTCCCTAGTTTATCACAAAAGATTACAAGAACAAAATTGTAAAATTTTCTTTTGCTCCTTGAAGGGTTCGCGGTGTAAACTCGTTAAACAACTCTTCGTAAATTCCATTTTTTGTTAGTTTTTCTTAAAGCAAAAGGAAAGTAAATATTGTTGTCATAGAAAAGTGAAACATAAAAACGGTTGGAGCAAAAGGAAGAGAAATCTTCTTCAGCGGTAAAATGAAACAAAATAAAGTTGGAGAAAAAGAGAGACAAATCTTTTTTAGCAGTAAAGCGAAACAAAATAAAGTTGGAGGAAATGAGTGACTCGGTTGTCTCGCTTTTGCTCCAACATTAAAGCAGGACAACCCAGTCGCTCTTTTCCTCCAACTTTATCTTGTTACGCTCTACCGCTGAAAAATATTTATCTCTCTTTTACTCCAACTTTACTTTGTTTCGCTTTACCGCTGAAGAAGATTTGTCTTCTTTTTGCTCCAACCGTTTTTATATTTCACTTTTCTTTGACAATAGAGAAACATAAGTTTGCAATTGTCATATCTCTTTACAGAGACACATAGAAGCGCAAGATTCGAGGAAACTTAGCAGATAACAGGTATAATCCGCGGAGCCCTCTACAGTTAACATCCTTACAACTTTGAGTTGACCTATATTATACAATTTTCATTCAAATGATCTGAAATTTACGTATATCGTTGATCATTAGAAAATAAAAAAAAACATCTTACTGACTAGAAAAATATAAAAAATTGGAAAAATGCTAACGTTTCTCTCGGCCCTCCTGGATTGCTTTGTACCCCTCGAAAGTTCGTGTTTTTGACGAAATGATCCACCATAAGCCTTTTCTAATATTTCAAGCGAGTCGGCACGCGAAATTCTATTCACAACACGGAATTTAAGGATGTAGTCTCGTGTTCAGGCCCGTTTCGGGGACTTATTTCAGGATTTCTTTTTTTATAACAAAATAAAATACAATCATTTCAATTTTTTAACATGTTATTGACATCGTAAATTATAGAAAAAAGTTTTTACTTACTCAATTTTACAAAATTTTATAATTGTTCTTTTAAGCTGAAGTAGACACCCATAAAAGGAGATAAGTGGGTGGTACGGTTGATTACGGCACTTGAAGTCATCTCAAACAAAAAAATCAAATTAATTATTGTCCTGAATGCTTGTGACTCTGTTCCGAATTAGATATATACATTTTTATTAATAAATAACAAAATAGAGGACTTATAAAAAACGACGGAGCCATTGCTGTGTAGAATAACATGTGCAAAAATAAAAGCAATCGCTTGGATAGAATTTTTTTAATCACCCGCGCCGCATTCAAAAATTTTGTTTCGAGAAAAATACGTTTAAAGTTTTGATTTCAGATTTCTTATAAAAAATGTATACTTACATTAATCTGCTATGCTTGGTACATAGAGTAAACCTTCTGTTTCTTCATAGGCATCGTTTTCAGCTAATTTTTCTGCTCCGTGATATGACCTGGCCATTTTTTGAGCGTCAGACGTTCATAATAAGGGTAACGTGACAATATTAGAGAGGTAAGACCGTTGCAGTTGCCGCGCCGTTCACAGCGTGCGGTCCCCGCATGCTCTCGATTATGTGCTATAGCTTCGTAAATATTTCATGTTTCGGTCTAAAATTTTTACAGTATACTCTCAATATATTATACTTTCGAAAAATGTGAAAAAAATCGATTTTTCGAAGCCCGAACACGAGACTACATTCTTAAGTTGAACTCTTTGTTCAACAGTTTCGTTTATAGTAAAATTCGTGATACACTTATAAGTGATCCCAGAACGTGGGAGCTGGCGGCCCCCACCACGCTTCCATGTGGGAGCACACTCAATCAAGCGCGCCGTGTCGGTGTGTCCCCACTTCCTCGCTTCGATTTCACGCTGTCGGCTGTTGAGCCAAGATCGAAAATTATGTTTCTGTCGACTTGGTGTCAAAGTGGCGCGAAGCAGACGACAAATTTAAAATCACGAAATATATCATTTAAGATATTAGCTTTCTTTCTTAGATATTTAAAAAAAAATTCACCTAAAATGAATATATAAAGTGGGGACACACCGACACGGCACGCTTGATTGTGTATGCTCCCACGTGGGAGCGTGGTGGGGGCCGCCAGCTCTCACGTTTTGGGATCAGTGTATTACACTACTGAAGTGGACTGATTCAACCAGCTACTGTAAACAAACTGGTTGACATATCGTGCTTATTGGTGGCATAGTAATCAAGTACAGTACTGCCAACTTATGGATAATTTTTTTTTTAATCCCTGGCGCGGGTCTTTTAAATAACAAATTTCTGATACGTTTTTGACACAATGTAGTTCGCGGACCTTTTGACTTGTATAAAGTTTGCAATTAAATCTGTTGATTTATTGGTTTTTTTGGATGCAAATAATTGAGGAAACTGAAATGAGTGTTATCATTGTTGAAGATGTTATTCGACGTATTTAATGACTGGAATTTTGAATAAATTCAATATCAAATTCCCACGTTTCTTACAGATAAATAAGTGTTTTGTTTGTTAAACACAAATAAAATCTTGAATTATTTGCTTACTGAAGGGAGAAGTATAGATCAAGGGAATCAAGTGATAAAGCGTTGATAACCCGAAGTCAATTTCTATCTCTAGATTGTAATTAGCTTGATCACCTCTATTGCTTGCTGTTGCATTGGCTACACAGGACTTATGTGCGTTAATTAATTTTAACGACTTCTACGTAGGGAAACGGAGTGTAATTTGTTGCCAAGTTTGCTGTGTACTGCGCACCACAGTTGACGAACTGCCTTGAAACTTCCAACTCTTTGACGCGCCAACGTTGCATTGCTATGTCTACTATTGGTGGTAAAACACAGTTTATAACACAGTGAAAGATGCTTGGCACCAACTTTTATCCCCATAACTTCCGATTCCTTCCAAGGAAGAAAGTTATTATCTTTCACTTTATAGTCAATTTCAGGTCCAACCATTCCGAGAATATAAAAGCTAAACATAGTCATTTAATTTTATCTAAAAAATATAAAAAATTATGAACTAGAAGGGAACTTTGCGAGCAGAATAGCTTTTGGAAATTTTTAAAATTGAGGCGTACACGCGGAGAGATTCAAATTCAACTTTTTTATCAAACTAAGTTTAAATTTAAGGGGGAACACTACAGTAACTGTAGGAAAATGAGGCTCGACTTTGAATTTTTATTTTAGAAAGAAAAAATAAGTTACAACATTTTGGTTTTTTTTCTTTGTTTATTCATTAATAACAAGTAAAAAAGTGGTTTTTGGTAGAAATATTTTTCCAAAAATGACGATGCAGCAGCATTTTTCCATTTCATGTTTTTTGTGGAGGGATCCTACTGCTGGAAGCTTTTCTCGGAAAATCTGTAACATAAAGCTTTTATATATATTTTTTCTTTTTTGTTAACTAATTGTCTAGGGAACATCGTAGGATTTTCGCTATATCACTTTTTTTATTAAAATGACGCATTTTTAATTAAAAATCAATATTTTCGGCCGTAAATAGACTGTTATTTTTGTTTATAACAAACTAATTTTTTAAGATACAAATAAAAGGCTACGATGTTCCCTAGAAATACATCCAAGCAATATTGAGTAAAATTTTTATGAAAATCGGTCGAGTAGTTTGTGAGTAATCCTTCCAGTAAGGTAGTAAAAAGTGGTTTCGAGAAAAACGCGTTTAAAGTTTCCGACGAAAATATTTTACTTGTAACTAAGCGATTCGTCGATTTACCTTTACTCAGCCATACCAGCGCCATACTGTGGCCCTTCTGCTATTAAATTTGCGTCATCTTGCTCTTTACGATTCGATAAAGATGTTTTTCGTGCATTTTTGGCGGCGTCGGTCATCGAGCGTTCGGCTGCAGCTACGCGTTGAGCGTCGGCTTTGTCACAAAAAGAGAAACAATGTGGTCCTATTGTTAGTTCCAGCCTATTCATTATGTGCATGACATTGCTGAATCCATCGTTGACTCGCGCATGATTTCCTTTTAGTTTTCATTTTCTGAAATGAAAATCTGAATTCTAATGAAAATGTAAACTGAGTGAACAGTGGAACGTCTGAGGCACAACTGAAATCAGAATGCGACTGCAGCAGCAAATAAAGATGAAAAGTTTAAAAGAGGGATTTGTTTTTTATAAAAGATAGTGAAAAAATGCCTTTCCATCCAAAATCCAGAAGTTTATCTGCTAAGTTGACAAGAATCCTAGATAAAATGCCTTTGATTTATGTTTAAAAATTTTCCGCTCCTTAGAATATGCCTAGTAAGAAAGTGGGCATTGAATGGTATTGAAATGTCAAAATCTGAAAAGAAACGGAATCGAGAATGAAACTTTTGAATGCATTTTAATTCCTAAGCATTAAAAGGCATTCAAAAGTTTCATTCTCGATTCCGTTTCTTTTCTTCAGATTTTGACATTTCAATACCATTCAATGCCCATCTTCTTACTGGCATCGGGATGCGGGGTACGGAGGTTTCGTTTACTATCATAACTTGGCGGCGTTGATGTTCATTTTCACTTTTTTAAGTGGCCTCCTAAAATGTATGGTAGTAGACGTACTGTGAGTAAGCATCATTACTCACTAGATAGCTGTCGAAGTCTCAGTTATATCCATAGCTCGATTGAAGCAAAAAACTTGCGTATTTAGAAAAATAGAAAAAAGTGAGTTTCAAGCGATGAATAAACACTTATATTTAATAGACTCAACACTGAAAGAGATCAAAGCTGAGTACAATGAAGTTCATGGCACATCTGCTCCTGTGTTTGCTTCTTCTTCTTCTTCACTTAATGGCTTCTTGTTCGGTGAACAAATGGCCAGAACATCCTCCTGTGTTTGCAACTGTTTAGAATTGGGTGAATGAGTTTAAACGTGTCCGTACGCCCACAAAAGATGAACATCGTTCGGGACGTCCAGTGGAAGTGACTCCTCCCGAAATGATAGACAGAATTCACGATATGGTTTTGAGTGAACGACGAATCAAAGTGCGCGAAATAGTTGAGTTCGCAGGTATATCGCAAGGTGCAGTATTCTTAATATTGCACGAAAAATTGGCTGTGAAAAGAATCCCTGCAAAATGGTTGCAAAATGGTCGAACGAGGAGGTCATCGCCCAAACAGATGCCTATTTTGAGGACCGTCCGAAATCCTACTTTTTGGATGGATTATAAAAGCTGGAGAAACGCTTAGAAAAGTAAATAGACTTAACAGGAGATTATGTTGAAAAATAAAAAAAAAAATTACACCAAATAATTTGTTTTTCTATCTTTTTCTAAGGACTTATTGAACGGCCCTCGTAAAATAAAACATTCATACCCAGAAAATGTATCTTCTTGTATCAAGATTTTGATTAGATGATATTTTTGAAATAGTTTTACTGGTTTATTCACAATTGCAATATTTTTGTTCATTTTTTAGGATCTGATTTTTGTAAAAGAAATTCAAAATTTTTAAGTTTTTTATGTAGAAATGATTTGAATCTAGTAAACGATCTTGAATTTTCTCAAGAATGTATTTCAAGAACTTAAATTTCAAACATGGTAAATATGAATAATATGCGCAACTAAGTTCCGCCTGTTTTTTTAATGAAAATTTAACTTAATTGTGAAAAAATGGTTACAAATGAATCATTTAAAGTATTGTCCATTGTTAGCTACAAGTTTTGCCCATCTTTCTGGTAGAGCTCGAATACCGTTACAGTAAAAGTGTTCATCTTTTGAGGCTATCCATGAATCAAGCCATTTTTCGATGTCTTCATATGAGCGGAACTGCTGATCAGCCAGACCATGCGCCATCAACCGGAACAAGTAATAATCGGACGGTGCAATATCTGGGGAATACGGCGGGTGGGGTAGGTTTTCCCATT
Source organism: Diplolepis rosae (assembly GCA_030998225.1). Lineage (NCBI taxonomy): Eukaryota > Metazoa > Arthropoda > Insecta > Hymenoptera > Diplolepididae > Diplolepis > Diplolepis rosae. The sequence continues at coordinate 11,641,712 of JAPYXD010000701.1, forward strand.
TGAGTGTTTCCAGGTAGTTTCAACGGGTTTGGCAACGCGAGTCCGAGCGTTGTCATGCTGTAGAATCACTTTAATGTGCCACCGGCGCGCAAACTCGTTTTTTCGCTACAGTTAACAGTAGCGCAATGTAGTACATTTCGCCAGAAAGGAATGAAATGTAAAAATTGAACTGCGCATGCGCCCATAGCCATGAAACGAAGCTCAATCCTTCTTATTCTTCTTCGTACAGCGTTAGCATCTTACTGGCAAAGCCTTGTACATTTGAACTGCGCATGCGTCTACTAAAATCCATTACTACTACACAAGATCGATAAAATCAAAATGGCCGGGACTAGTCGTGACATATCAAGTGTAATGACTAGCGCCGCAAACAACTACAATACTAGTTTAGATTCCAGTGTACGCATAAAAACTCGTATACGCACCGAAGTCACATAAAATAGAAGAACGAGCGACAATGCTCGCAGGAGATCGAAGCTAAGGCGTAGTATTGTGGCCGTTTTAGGCTCAATTCTCGCCTCAAACGCATCAATTGCGTTTGATACCATTCCCCAGTGATGGTTTTGTTCGGTTTCAACAGCTTATAATAAATAACATCACCGTCTTCGAAAGTTTTTGGCCTTCCTTCACGCGGACGGTCGTCAACATCGAAATCACCGTCTTTGAAGCGACGGAACCAATCACGGCACGTTGTTTCACTTAGAGCAGCATCTTCGAAAACTTTTTGGAGCTCTCGATGCACTTCAGCCGCCGTTTTCTTCGAATGAAAGAAGAAAATCAACACTTCCTCCAGATGACGATTATTTGGCACAAAATCAGACATTTTCACACAACCAAAAGTATATGGCGCCAAAACAAAATCACTAATGTGTCAAAACGGTTTGTTTACCATATGTCTAAGCAGCGGGAACATAGTTGCGCACCTAATAAATATAATATAAATATAAAATAATTATCATCTTAAATATTGACTGATGATCCCAGACAACTTTGGATTAGTCACGGTAGAAAAAATATTTTTTTTTTGTAATTGAATTAATCTTAAACTTTCTTAAGATTTTAAAACTAATGTTTAAAGGTAGCAAATGTTTTGATTCTCTAAAAGCCGTTTATTTGCCGTTGTTTTTGAATAAAAATTAAGTTAGGTTTATGAATAAAAATTATGTTAGGTTTATGAATTTTGTTGCCTCTAGCAGGTATAAACTTTCGGATGTAATTTGTACAATCGTCGGATGGACGACTTACAATCAGCAAAATAACATACATATTAATTTAATTTGCGGACGAGTGGCAATAGAGAGTTAAATTGTCTGTCGTCCACACAGACCATTTTTATAAGAAGTAAATGCCAGAACTGTAATAGAAATTCACTGACGTAGAAAAATACCTTTTTTCTGCAAGTAATTCTTCCTGTAATGAAATAACGAAAGTGACCTTCGAAGATTAATTGCCTTTATGTATTGCACAATTTTATAAATGGACTCTGCTATCTTTATTGCTTCTCCACAGAGATAGCATTGTATTCGTGAAAATTTTCAGACTAAATTGTTTTTACATATCTTGATTTTTACGCTTAAATATCCTAGTTTCAAAATGTGTTTAATGATTTTATTTTCCCCAAGATAACTCTAAAACACTTGCATATTTTTCCTTCGAACTTGACAGAATTATGTCCACTCAATTCTAAGGAATTCATTTTTTTGAATCAAAATCGACTGATATTTTTCAAATATATATAATCACACAAAATTTAGGAAATTTTACATTATATGCGATTTCAAACTTGCGGAAATGATTTTGATACTCAAAATTCATATACCAAGAATAATTAAAATTATAAAACACTAGATTATTTTTTATTGCGTAAAATTTTGCTTGGAATTATAAAAAAGGATTAATAAAAATAATTAATTTTGAAATATTCTTGTTAAAAAAAAAGAGAAAAATACACCCTTAAAAAGACTTACTTTATCTAACCAAACAATTTTGTCAATTGATCAAAATCTTTGGTTAAATCAAACAACATTTAAATATGTCAACCAATATTCAGTCAAATCAATCTAAATATTTGTTTGATTTAACCAAATCGTATTCAGTTGAATCAACGGAATAATTTGCTTATTATGCGCTTAAACAAATGTTTGGTTGATTCAAACAAAAATTCGTTTTATACAACAAAAGATGGTTTTGTTTAGATCGAATAAATTTTTTTCTACGTGTGATCCAACTAAATTTTGGTTAGATTAACCAAATATTATTCAAAGTTGGATTTTTATTGAATATCCAATAACTTTCCCATTTTTAACAAAATATTTTTGTTTTGCGGCTGAAATTTGTGCCTTTTACTAAAATACATATGATTTTCTACCAATTTTTTGTTGCAGCAAGACATCATAAACATTTATTTTTAAGACAATCGTTCACAATACAAGAAAACATTGTTTTCACTTGTCTACAACATTCATAAAAAATTTACTCGATCTAATCGTACCATTTTATTAAATAAATCAAGATCTTTACTTAAATCAAGCAAAATTTTGTTTAATCAAATCGGATATTTGTTTGATTCAACTATATTGCATCAAACAAACCATCTTCGGTTAAATTAACCAAAAATCTGGTCAACTGTATAGTAAGCGAATTATTTTGTTGATCCAACTAAATTTTTGTTGGATTTGCCAAATATTTTTCCGGCAATGCTTTCAAATAGATAGAAAAACAAATTTCTCCTTTTTTTACTTAAATCTGAAAAATAACAGACTACTTTCAGGAAATTTCCAAAAGTAAATTTTTTTTTCACTTAATAAGATACATTGACTGCTCAGCAAAATTTACACGTTTTGCAGTCGCTTTCCGCGAGCTTCTCGAATCTGGCGTAAAATGGGATCTGGTGAAGGAAGAAAAAAAGTATTTGAAAGTTTCTTTGAGAGTCGAAACAGATCGCGATTTATCTTGAAAGGCAAGAAGGATGGAAAAAGCTACTAGAAAGCTATGATCCCGTTGGGACTAGGCGACGCCGCGCCGGCAAAGACGATAACCGCTGGCAGTGCGAGTTATGCTAATTCCCTCTGGCTTTTCAGCCGGATGTAAGCGGAAAATCAGTCTGTGTACATATATACCGGTAGGAAATTCAAATGTATAATATCGTCGAAAGCTTGCGAGTTTCTTGCAAGTAGCGTTATTAAGTCGCAGCTGGTCTCCAAACTTGGCGAGTTACTCACAAAGTAACACGCGTGGTTTACGAAATTACAAACTTTTACTACTCATGTTATTCATGTGATACAAGCGAAAGTGAACTTGGCAAATTTACTCTACTCTCAACCTGATTCTACAAAATATTTGCCCTGCAAATAAGAGTAGCGATGAAAATCGAATTCACAATTTAATTTACAACGTTTTTTATTTTCTTCTAATATTTCGTGTAGATATTGAAGTAAGGTGGTAGTCGGGCCCGAACTAGTTTTCTTCCATTTGTACTGCTGTGCTAATTACAAAAATAATTTAGCAACTTACTAGTATAAGTATATAAATAAATTTACATTGGATTCTGTCATTGACTAGACAGTTATTATAATTATTTCATATATTTTATGCTACTGAAAGACAGATATTCAATCGACGTTTTATAATTCACAATTGTGAATGAGCACAGTTTCAATGTGATTCGTTTCTGAAACAAAAACACTCCACAGTTTGCCAAAGTAATAAATCAATGGCAGCTCATATCGATATTTGTAGCTAATAGGATGGCTACCATACGTCTGCGTAGTTGAATATAAAATTTATAGTTTCCCAGTTCTTGTAATAATGTTATCATTCAATAATATTTACGAGAAAGAGATATTTAAAAAATGATTGGTAATGTTTTGATATTTAATTTAAAACTTTGTAACAAATTTTCCTTACTTTGAGCTTCTGTATGACTTTTATGTAAATTGCATTCCAAGACACATTAAGGGGATCGGCCACCTTTAATATTTTTATTTTTTGAGTTTAGATCTTCCATATATTTTATTTTTTATATTTAGTATCTTTATTTAGAAAAGTTTTGGTTTTTTTTAAATTTCAGCAACTTTATGTATTTTTAAATAAAAATTTTTGAGCTTTTTGGAGATTTCTTGACTTTGAATAACTGTTTTGTTTTATAACCAATTGTCATGATTCTTTTTTTATTCTGTTCCTCACAATGTGTAGCAACTTTTTGGATATGAAAAATAAGATAATATGACTGAACAAAAGTTACAAATGAAATAAAATAAAAAAATTAATAAAACAATATAGTTATTCAATGTTAAAAAAAGCCCAATAAACTCAAAATTTTTAGTTTAAAAATAAATAAATGTGCTGGAATTTAAAAAAAAAACCAAAACTTTTCTAAATAAAGGTACAAAACACAAAAAAAATTATATGGAAGGTTCAAACTCAAAAAATAAAAATATTAAAGGTAGCAGTTCCCCTTCAGGTACAATTGTTTCGTGCAATAATAAAAAAAAACTAATTCCCCTCTTAGGCTTGCAAAGTAAATTAATTATTACTATGTTGCAGATTAAAAATACTTATGTATTTAATTGAGAGGTTGCTCTAGTGCGACGATTTCAAAAATATCGATTTTTTTTACATTTTCTTCCAGTATAACAGCTTTAAATAATAATTATAAACTATGACATTTATGTAAATGGTGGACATTATCTCTCAAAAATTAATCATCTGAATGACTTTAAACTCATTTAATATAATTTTATTTATAATTTGAATTATTACTAAGTTAATATTCACAAAATTCGTTTTATCACAACTTGAAAAACAAGCAGGGTTGCAAAAATCAATATGTTATTGCATCAATTTATTTTTATATGTTTAAGTATTTTTTAATTTTAGTTCATTCGATAGCAAAATTATCCGAAGATGGAGTTAAGATATGATAAAGCACATTGTTGTAATAAAATAAATTCTTCTCACGTTATAAATGTGTTAAGTTTGGGGTGAGAATCAACGCGAATCCTGGAGGGTCAAATTATTATTTTATAACGGAAAAATTTCCACATTCTCATTAAAAACATGCAAGTAAAGCTATACAGTTTGAAATAGTTACGTTGATTAGATTTCTCTGAAATAATTGCCGAAAATTGCCTTATTTTCTTAGTGTTTAGTTAAAATATAGAATATTTATCTTCTCAAATATAAAATTGGAGCTTGATTTTTATTCAGTTCTTTTTTTCACCACGTGTTATCATTAAGCAATATATCTCACGATATTTTTACCTGAAAGCCTATTCGCCTTCTCCAGAAAAAATTATATCCCCCGTCTTATTATTTAGTACGTAATACAATTTTGTAACCCTCATATTTAAATCGATCCCGTCAGTACTTAAATTGCTTCCTCGTCATGGAAAATACATGTCGTCTTGTCTGAAGGGTTCAGAGAACTCGCTCTCATGATATTTTATAAGTAGAAATTAACCATTTCCATGAAAATCTATGTCGGACAAACTTTTGCGTCAAAAATGGACAATTAATGAAAGTTTCCACCATTCAATGAGAATGTGATCAACAAACCAGAAAGTCGTATTTCTATTTCAGCTTATAATTAAATTGAATCAATTATTTAAAACTGTATTTATAAAATGAAGAAATACTTTGGTAAGATTAACAGAAACCTTTTCGTTTAAACAAAACAATTTTGTTGTTATTTGTGCAACAAAATTGTTTTTTTAGTCCAAAAAAATATTTTTGTTGGATTCTTTTATTGGTGAAATACAATTTGTTTACTATCGAAACAAAATTCTTATGTTAGCTTAACAATATTGTTTTTTCAGACTAATAAAATCAGACCTCAAAACCTAACCTAACCTAACCGTTTTGAGTAGAAAAATCTAGTTTAGGAAAACAGAATAAATTTTTGAGTTTATTGTGGAACATAGTTTGAGGTAAGTGACGCTATAACCCTAAAATCCCCTTACACCATAACCTCAAAATCCCGTTACTCCGTAACCCTATATATTATAACCTCTCAACTCCATCATCCTTTTCTGTGGAGAAGTTTGGTTCTTGAAATCATAAGAGTTTTGTGAGTATTTCTTGTAGGATCCGTCCGGGTATATATATCCCTAAGCCTCAGAAAACCACAGAATTCTTTATTGTATTTGTTTATTGTTGAGTTTTTCAAATTAGTCTAAACGCGTGCTGGCCGGTTAAAACATATTAACGTTTTTATTGACTCTTCCGAGCCCTCTTGTCTTCGAAAGATCTGTGCAGCGGGTTCCGTCTCCGCTTCTTGCCACTGTCAACACTGTCTTTTAAGCATCCAACAGAAGTCTGCCATCATATTCGTATTCCATCTACCTTGGTAACGTCTTTATTTATTCTGTTTTCATAGACTAGATTCTTCTAATTAAAGAGGTTACGTTTTGAGGTTATGCAGTAATGGTATTTCGAGGTTAGGGGATTATGGGGCTACGAAATTACTAATTCGGAGAAAGGGGGTTGAAAATAGCATAAAGTAGATGATTTTATTGCTTTCAGTGAATTTTTTGGTGTTTTATGAGGTTATGTCAAAATCCTGACGTGTAGGGGTTCAACGGGTTGCGGATTCGGTTTCGGCGGGAAAAAATACATAGAAATATCATACTGGAATCCACGGCTCAGAAAAAAAGTTTTTTTTGTGGGCCTGTGTAATGTACTATTTCTACCTTATAAAATTAATTTTCATCTTCAAAATTATTTTGTGAGGCTAAAGAGCTTTGTTGATCGGAAAAACTCTTTCCATTTCTCAAAAATTGTTCTTGCTGCATTGTTAGCCATCTGCGCAGACGAAATATTGTCATATTGGCAATATTAGACAACAAAACAAGACTCAATAAAATCATTTTATGTCAATAACAAAAGTTTTGTAACGAGAACAAAAATTGCTCATAAAAATCATTTTTTTGTAATTATTAACATTTTTCTCAGTGTAATCCCAAATTGAATTATCAGGGGAGTCATTTTTGATTCATTAGTCCAGTTTTACTGATCCTTCAGTTTCATGTCATATCTTAACAAACTTTCCCAATTTACTGGCTACCTGGCCAAAATTTTTCGTCATCATATACTCATCCAAGGGTTTTACTGAAGAGAGTTGCCGTTTGCGCTCGTATGCCTCGACGACGACATCGCTCATTATCTATCTTAAAGGTCTCCTGGATAACCTGGTCGAGTGATCGATAGCCTTTCGACTGTAATGACCTCGTCTTATCCCGTTGATGTCCTTCTTTTTCATTCTTTTTCCTACATCAGTTCCTTACTATAATCTAGGGTTGTTTCCTTTCGTCTTTACTACGGTAATCTGCAGATTCAAAAAAAGATTTGGTTGAATAAGAACAATTTTAATTTGTTTAACGTTAGAAATTTGTTATTATACGGACAACAAAACTTTCAGTTAACCCAAGAAAATATTTTGCTTGAAAATGTTTGGTTGATTACACCAAACATTTTTCTCAATCCGATCAAACATGTGTTTGGTGCTGATCCAACACAAAAAAATTTATTTGTTTAATTCAAGGAGAAAAATTTGTTAAAGTAACAGAATATTTTGTAAAGTTAAGGAAACTTTTCAATCAAACGCTTTGCTTCTCTCGAGCAATCGAATTTAATCAGATAAACAAAAATTTAGTTCATTAACCAAAATATTTTCCGAAATCAACCAAATGCAGTTAATAAAATGATTCTGTTCAAGGAACTAAATTTTTTATGGGTGCAAGATCAAGTGCAAATGTAGGTAATTTTTCTTGATTTAGTGATTTTTTGACGTTTATTATTTTCGTCTTAATCTAAAACGTAGTAGGACAGTCCGAACAGGTTAAAAAAATATTAAGGTAGTTTTCATCCACGAAAATTAGACCTCAGGCAAAAATAGATAATTTTGCTTTCAAGAATAGCAATATAATTATTAAAGGGATATTTTGAAAGAGAAAAGATTATTTTACAAGAAAAAAATTTAAAACACAGAAAAATAATTTTATTAATAAATTTTATTTTTGACCCAACTTTTTTTCATATCGCTTCTTATCAAATTTTAAAAAATTATGCGATTTCAATAAATCATGACTCATTTTTCCAGAGAAAAGATTTCCCACAACTTCACCGTTTCTGATTTTTAAAAATAAATTCTTTAATGGCTGAAACCATTAAAAAAAATATTCCAAAATGAAATATTTATAAACAAATTACTGAATTTGATAATAATTTATTCATTTTCGAAAATTGGAAATGGCCAAGTTGTAGGGAATCTTTTTCTTAAAAAAGTGATTTGTTATTTATTAAAATCGCTTAAATTTGTAAAATTTGGTAAGAAGCGATAAGAAAAAAAGTTGGGGCAAAAATAAAATTTATTAATAAAATTATTTTTATGTATTTCAAATTTTTTTTATGGAAAGTAATCTTTCCTATTCCAAAATAGCTCTTCAGTAATAATATTGCTATTCTCGAAAGCAAAATTATCTATTTTTGCCTGAGGTCTAATTTTCGTGGATCAACTACCTTAAAGAGCATTCAATTATCATTAAACATTAAACAAAAAGAATCCAATATAATTCTTGGATGAGAGTTCGAGAATCTAAAATTTTCCGAAACGTACAGTAAATGATGTTGAACTATTTAGAAGCAATAACATTTTTTACCGTAATTTCCTATAACTTTACGATTTCCAAGTTCCGTCCAAAAGTGTCAAACGGATCAAGAAATTTAAATGAATTATTCCTTGCTGAATGTAAAATAACTGCAAAAATTGATATCTTGAAGCAGAATATTTTAAGTGGCTTCTCATATTTCCAATATATATTATTAAAGTTTAAAAAAAGATTTTATTATTTTAGATTTAAAATTGTATTTTTATTTTACAAAGTATGACTCACACACTCTTCCTTTTTTTAGTGAACTATAAATCAATATTTTAAATGAATATTAAATAGTACTCACCAATATAAATAACTAAGAAAATATAAATTTCAGCACTTTTCGTAAAATTTACTTAGTTTTGATTTTTCTTTGGGTAGCCAAGTCTTTCAGCTTCTGAGAAAAGACCAACTAAAGAGTCCACAATTTCTTCTCCGTTAGGAATTATTTCTTTGCTTGGGAGTTGATACCCAGAACTGTGAGGACGCATTATATATTTAAGTACAACTGGAAGTCTTAAAACAGCTTTAACCCAGTCAATTGCGGTTCCACTCTCGCCACCTGATTAATAATTGACACAAGATTTATTTTCAATATTCTAAAAATTTTGATATACTGCGGGGTTGTACTTACCTGTGATTTCATAAGCGCTTCCGGTGTTATACTTCGTTTTGTACCTGATATATAATTTTCTTATTGCTTTATTAGCAATTTCAAGCTAAAAAATTTAATTTTCAACTTCAAAACTGTAATTTTTCTCGTTTTGATACACTACCGGTCAGAATTGTGGGACCAGCTGTTTTTCGATGATTTCTTAAATTATCTTAATTTCAATTCTGTGAGTGATGAAATTTGTACTCTTAATAATGTGAAAGCCATCAAAATTATCTTTGAAATTAGTCTGGAATGAAGTCGTTTCGTTAAATTTTGAAGAAGTTATTGCAAAAAAAGTTCAAATTTCAATGTTTTCTTAAATTTTAAATAACTTTCGAAACAATCAACATTTTTTAATGTTCTTAGGCTCATTTTAAAGCCAAGATTATACCGAATCGCCGTAAATTGACATTATAAATCTATAATTTTTTTCTTGCATAATACAAAGAGTTGAAATTGTAACAAAAAAGTAGGAAAATTTCGAAAACATTTCATCTGTAGGTAAATCATAATAAAGATCATATGAATATATATTTTAAGGGAATTCAATACAAAATTCATGATTATATGTTTTACATATCTTATAAAAATTTTTTTCTCAGCAAAAGCAATATTGGAATTTTTCCAACTTTTTTATTTGAACTTTAACTTCGAGCAGTATGTAAGAAAAAAAGTATACATTAAAAGCATTGAAATCTTGATTATTTCTGCAATAACTTCTTTAAAATTTAACAAAACGTATTCATGCTGGGCTCATTTTATAAAGAATTTTGATAGCTTTGAATTCAATCAAAAGAACAAATTCTTTTATTTACATAATTCAAATTAGGATAATTTAAGCAATTATCGAAAAACAGGTGGTCCCACAATTCTGACCGGTACTGTATGTATCTTAATTTTGTTTTGATATTACATTCTCATCATATGAGAAAGTATTGGTTTTGGATAATCTTTCATAAACACTTGCCTCCGATTAATATGAAACTCACTATACCCACGTATTTTGAGGCACTGATTACGAATATGATGATGAAATTACCCGCAAATTTGATTTTTAAGCTCAAAACGAAAAAAAATGTTTTTAACAAGTTTTTTCATTTCATATCGATAAATATTAATCTAGGAAAAAGAATTTTGCATAAAAGTTGTAGCGGATGAAAAAGATCTATCTTTAATGTTCTACACATTTTTGCCCTAAAACTATTATTTTCCAAGAAAAATGAAATTAAATGGGATCAAACGGACAGGAACACGATGGGGAGTTTTTTTCAATTCAAATCATCCTCTTTTAAATAGAATCAAACAAACAATGTATTTTTTTAAGCCCATAAAGTGGAAATTTTGGGACCCACATTATGTGAAATTTGGGCCTGGTAGATAAGTTATGAAGAGGAGTTAAAAAATGAAGAGTTAAAAGTCCATGAAGTGCAGGATTGCAGGGCGAAAAAGGGGTAAAAGAATAACAAGACACATGAGATAGGAGAATAAATTACATAAAATACATTACAATTGTTTCAATTCAACAATAATTCAACAATTCAACAATACAATACAATTGTACATGATGTGTAGCTTGTATTATTTTTGGGTATTTAAATTCGATATCAAATATATCACTAATTTTCTCGAAAACAATCAATCGTAGAAATAATTGTATGTGACAAAAAATGTGTATCTCGATGAGGTCTACATGTTACATTCACAAAATTTTGCGAAATTTTGCATATTGGTTGAGATAAACGCAAACAACCATAATTTTTTTGGTTTTTTTTCTTCACTATTATATTTGTAATCAGCGCCTCAAAATACGTGGGTATAGTGAGTTTATAATTAATCGGAGGTAAGTGCTTTTCGAAAGTGCACCCTTGGTTTTATTTAACTTATTTTTGAGCTCACCACATCCCAGTAATTTTCAATGTCGTCAAATTCATTGTAGTGTCCATAAGGAATCACTAAATGCTGCCCATAATTTTGAAACGAGATGTATGCAAAAAGCTTGTGGGCAACTGCTTTTAGAAATCTTGCTAAAGAACGAGTTTCAATTTCGCTAAACGGTGTATTTCCAGGATAAACCCTACTACAAGCAAACGCGCTTGTTCCCATTCCTTGCAAAAAATTATAATTAAAATTAAAAAATTAAAATTATAATCTGAAGTAATCATAATATGCAAAGCAGATCTGAGAAAAGCACATTAAAAAAAATAAAACAAAAAAGTATTTTATTACTCACCATTCCACTTGATGCCAAAATTCCTGTCAGGATTGACACCTTTACACATCCCTAACCAGTGTTTTGATCTAGTTTTTGACCAATAACGATCCTGAGAATATAGATCTATATATTATATACACTCGTGTAGTTAAAATTTTGAACGCTCTTCTCTCATTCACTAACAAGTAAAGCTACAGAAGTGTCACTCGCCGCACGGAAAAAATGGAGTGTCAAACTTTGAGTAACAAAATTTAGGTATGTCAGTTTTATATTGCAGATAGTAGCACGTACTATTTATCATTTTTTCTTGATAGTCAGAGAGACCATAATTTTATAGTCTGTTTGAATATCGACAGAATGTCAGGTTTACATTCTGAAATAGTAAACCTGTCAACACTTACACTCCGAGATAATCGAGCTAACGCTCCTGAGATACTCAGGTTTACATTCCAGGATTCTCATACACTCTGGGAAAGTCAAGATGAACATCTAGTTTTTACACTTCACAGATAGTACTTTACACCATGTAGAATATTATCCCATAGTTAAAACTCCAATATAAACAGTTTGACACCCCAGATGTTCAAGTTGACAGTTCATTTTTTTCCGTGCGATTCGAATTAAACTTTGCAAATTTGTAGAGAACGGAAAAATAATCGACATGTATTTTTTTATATTAGTGAAGGTTCAAGTTTAAGGGCGGAAACAACCCTTCGCCCTTAAGGGGTTGTTTTCACATTTAAATTGGAATCAATTGAAGGATTTAAAAGTTGAAATGCGTTTTAGGGATTTTCGATGTCGCTGAATCTAAATTTGCGATCAAAATTACAAAATTCAAGATGGCGGATAAAAAATAGCGCCCACACTTAAGGGGCACAACTAGTTTGAAATTTTGAAAATTTCGATTTTTTTTTGTTGCATTTTTCAACAGCCCAGCAGGCGCTTTTTGAAGAAGGGGAAGTTGAATTGTATGAGCCTGGAATAGTAGATTAGCTCTAGATATGATATTTAAAAATTTATAACAATGACATCAGTACTCTTATCTTTAAACGCGTTTTTCTCAAAACTGCATTTTTCAAATTTGATGCAGCTGTAACTCAATAACAAATCATCCGATCGACTTGCGTCTTTTTTTAGCATATTATGTATTTGTTTTTCCATACAGTGACCCTTCAGTTTTATGATTGGATGAAAAATATAATTTTGTCAGGCTAAAAACCATCAGATTTTGGAGCAAATTTTAATTTTTTCTTACAATCGAGGGTCATTGTATAGGAAATATAATTCTAGTTTAATAAAAATTTTGGTTTTTTTGATTTGAGGCACTGTGAAGGCTACAATCACTGCAGTAGTGGGAGAACTTATTTTTTTAAAGACTCAGGAAATGGTGGATAACTTGCTGAAAATCGAATATTTTCATTTGAAAACATTACTTTGTATTCATTATTTATGCACAAATATATCTTTCTAGGCGGTCAAACTAGTTGTGCCCCTTAATGCGTGAAGATTAGTTTTTACGTTTGTACTGGAATAAATCGAGTGATTGGAAAGCTAAGAAGCTTCTAGGGGGTTTTCGATGTCGCCGGATCCAAATTTGAGGTAAAAATTATAAAGTTCAAAATGTCACAAATGTCATATATCACTAATCCTTAACAACAATTATCAGTTGAGAGTTATCGGTGTCAATAATATTGCACCTCGCTCTTCACCGAACCCAGGAATTACCAACAAGAAGATGGCAAGTATTTATGCCCACTTTTTTGTGATTATTGTTGTTTTAAATATTTTTTTCTTTTTTATTGACTTTTGTGTAGTTTTCAAAATATTTTCTATTTTTTGCAATCTCTCATTCGTTATATTGACTGAAAAACTGGTAATCAGTGAAGGACTGTTTCATGCACAAAGATATCGTGCAACGTAAGATACACAGGAGGCGCTATTTTGGATCCGCTATTTTGAATTTTGTATTTTTTACCTCAAATTTGGATCCGGCGACATCAAAACCCCCTTAGAAGCTTTTTGGATTTCCAATCACTCCATTGACTCCAGTACAAATGTATAAACTACCCTTCACACATCGAGTGTGGGCGCCATTTTTTATCCGCCATCTTGAATTTTCTAATTTTGACCTCTAATTTGGATTCAGCGACATCGACAATCCCTAAAAAGTATTTCAACTTTAAAATTCTTCACCTGATTCCAATTCAAATGTGAAAACCACCCCTCAAGTGCGAAGGGTATTTTCCGCCCCTAAACTTAAACCTTCGCCGATATAAAAAAAAATTCATGTCGATTATTTTTCCGAACTCTACAAATTTGCAAAGTTTCATTCCAATCGGCAAGTGATACTTTCGTAGCTTTACTTGTAAGCCTCACAAGATGTTTTGATAGATCTAAATACTTTATACAGTTTCAGATTGCAAGAAGAGTTTTAAATTCTTCAAATTCTTGATTCAGTAAAAAAATTTGATTGATCTAACTGAACTGTTTTGTTGAATTAACCAAGATCTTTCTTTAAGGTGAAAATTATGCCTCAGGCACAAATAGATAATTTTGCTTTCAAGAATAGCATTAATATTATTGATGTGCTAATTTGAAAGAGAAAAGATTTGTTCCATAAAAAAATTGGAAATGTAGAAAAATAATGAATTTAACAAATTTTATTTTTACTCGAACTTTTTTCTTATCGCTTCATACCAAATTATAAAAAATGATATGATTCTAATAAATCACGGATAATTTTCTCAAGAAAAAGATTGTCTATAACTTAACCATTTCCAATTATCTAAAATGAATAAATTATTACAGAATTCAGCAATTTGTTCATAAGAATTTTGTTTTGGAAAATAGATTTGTAATGGTTTCAGTCATTAAAGAATTTGTTTCCAAAAATTGGGAATTATTATCCAACGAAAAATTATTGTCATCGGATTTATAAAAATTCTTAATCGCTATCCAATATGGCGACCGCAATTATGAAAAATTGACAATTTTTTCAATTTACATTGATTAACTTTTCTAAAAAAGAATAGTTCTTTGTATTTAAGTTATTTTGTATGCTATCCAATATAAAGGCTCTATTTGATAGATGAAATGCAATATGGCGAATACAATATGGCGGAATAACTATGAAAAATACCTTTTTCTCAATGTATAAGGGGCTGTTCAAATAATACGTAACTCTACTTTTCTTTTGTTTATGTAGCTTTTTCGTTGTCAACTTCACGACAATTTTATTCTTATCTCTTTTTAAACAAATGAAAAAGGCGTGACGTATTATGTGAACGGCCCCTACGCAATTATCTCTAAATAAATGTTTATCTGTATTATAGTTAGCCTGTATGTTATTCATTACAAAAGTTCTGCTTTATACTTGTAATTCAATATGGCGGCTACAATAATGAAAAAATGACAGTTTCTTTGTATAACTTCCAACGATGAGGTTCATATTTTTTCTAGAACATGTATTTTTTGCTGTTCAACCTCAGTGCGATTTGATTCTCAAAATTCAATATAACGCATCTAATGTGGCGAGAACAATAATTTTGAAGAAAAACACTGTTTCTTCTAAAAATTTTAGATTGAACATACGATAATTTTCTAGTACAACCGTTCTGAAAGTCACCATACTGTAATAACTAGTGACCAACATTTATTGGTTTGGTTTCAAAATCTACGAAGGTAAAGAGACGGTGGCAAGAAAATCCTTCTTCTAATAACATTTCAAAACGACGATCAAATCACAATTTTGAAAAATATAGTTACACATAAAAAGATTAGTGGAAAAAAAACAGAAAAAAAAACCAAAAAAAAAACAAAAAACTAAAAAAAACGGAAAAAAGGAACGAAATTCTGCCACCGCCGGTCCCAAGCCCGTGTATCAAAAGAGGAGGGTGTTTCATAATATGTTTGGTACATATCATTTGAAATAAGATATGTTTTTTGTTAAAATTCAATAAATATAAAAACCATACACATTTGAGCAAATTCAAAATTTTTCGTCCGCGATATAGGATCTGCCATTTTGAATTTGCAAAATCTGACCTCATATTCGTAAACAGGGACCCCAAAAACCTATAAAAAGAATTTTCAGTACACATTTAACCAAATTAAAAATTTTATGTCCGCCATATTGGATCCGCCATTTTGAATTTGTAAAATCTGACTTCATATTCGTTATCAGCGACCTCAAAAACTTATGAAAATAGTTTTTAGTACACATTTAACGCAATTAAAAAAAGTTTGACCGCCATGTTGGAAGCGCCATTTTGAATTTTTAAAATCTGATTTCATATTCGTAATCAGCAACCCGAAAAACCATAGTGTAGTATATTAATTTAAAAATTAAACTATCGTGTTAATTGCATGACTGAAAGGGTTAAGAAATGTTGAATCTTTTTTGAAATATTGGAAAATTCTACGAAATTTTCCTGTTGTTATTTATTAATTATTCGAAGAAATATTTCTCTAATAACGTTATGGACTTAATCTTTTTGTAAATCGCTAAAATTTAAGTTGCATCTAATATATACTTACAAATTTATGAGAGTACCTATAACCATCAGGGTTGATAATAGGGGCGAAATACCAATCATATTTTTTTGCTAGAGAGCTTACATTTTGATCCTTGGTGGTCAAGAATTCATTCAAGATGTAAGTCACTGTTGATGGAGATATCCACTGATTAGCATGCATACCACCTTCAAGAAATACACCTGGTTTGCCTTTGGAAAATGTCAACTTAACGCCAATAATTTTCCGGTTTTCGTGGCTTTTTCCAATACAAAATGGTTTTATATTATTGGGGAATGTCTTGGTGAGATATTGGAACCAATTTTCAATCGTTTCATATGTCTGGTATTTTCTCCAATTAATATTGTTGTTATGAATGTTCATTATTTCATTAACTAGTGATGATTCTATATTTTCGACAGTGATGTTGAACTCTATGAAATTTGAATTCATTAGATGACGAAAAATCTTATCTTGTTCTGGTGGAACTAACATGTGAACAGTTTTGTTAACATGTCCTGGATGTTTCCAAATATCAATCTGCCAAATATTAGAAATGAAAAATATCTTAAATTTAAAGAATAAAAGTAAAATTTCCTTACATCTTTATATTTTTTGTCCATGTCTTTCAAAAATTCAACTTGTTCATGTGTCGATGGAATAACCTCGTAGAGTTTGTAATTTTTGAAAGAAGATTTGGGTTCCAATTTTGCAACAACTACGAGACATAAAATGAGAAAGAGTTGCATTATCTTATTCTGTTAAATATGATTCGCTGGACGTGTTCCAATGTATAGTTTATCACTGTCTAAAATTAATATTATCTGCACCTTTTCTCAAAATATATTTCCCATTTAAAATTGTTAAAACTTTCAATAAACTCACTATGTTTAGCAATATTTTGAGATTTTCAAACATTCTGGAAATGGTATCCGATGTTGTGATTAAAGTAGAAGATTAAGGACTGGCATTGATTTTTGTTTCATTAATAAATTTTCAAATTGAGAAACCCATTAATGTCTGAGATAAAAGTGTAATAAACGAGGATTAATTTATAGATCGGTGCATGTGTATGAAGTCTCAAACAAGCTTTTCTGTTGGTTAAAGTTTTGAAGATTTTTTAAAATGTACTTATAACAAGTAATTATAGTATTTTTTGGGAAATTTCGTTGTTTTTAAAACTTAAGAAGTTTTTCTGTTTAGAAACTATTTTTATCCAATCAATTGTGTTATTATGTTAAACGTATTTTCGTCATGTATCATATTTTGATATCAACGTAGGCATATCCATTTAATTTTATAAAAATAGTATTTGAATTCAGCGATCTTCAAAACTCCTGTATGTCAAATTTCATGAAAATCGGAGAGATAGTTATTTAAATATAAGGAGAGGTCATGGCCCATATTAAGGTAGATGTGCGAAACAACAGGTCTTTGTAAATAAAAAGATTTCTTATGCTTTTAAAAGTTGAAATGATATAATAAGGCGTGTTTTGTAAAAGAAAAAACATTACTTTTTATGATAAAAATTTAAAACTTACAAAAAATAATACTTTTAATAATGTTTTTTTGTAATAGAATCTTTCTTTACTGCCGTTTCTTAACAATTTTTAAAAATTGATTGGGTTTTCATAAATCATGACTTATTTTTTCTAGAAAAATATTCTCTTCAACTCTAATACTCCCAATTTTGAAAATTTGTGAATAATCTTCAAATATAGTTATTTTATAAAAAATGTTTCTTTTCAAAAAATTGATTTGATGATTTCAGCCATTGGAAACTTTACTTTCAAAATTAGAAATGGTAGATTTGTAGAGGATATTTTCTCCGAAAAAATATGCCATGATTTATGAAAATCCAATCATTTTTTGAAAATTGGTAAGAAAAATGTATCTATGGAAAAATTCTATTACAAAAAACATCATTAAAGGTATTATTTTTCATAAGTTTTAAATTTTTTTCATGAAAAATAATGTTTTTTCTTTTACAAAACGCGCCTAATTATACTATTTCAACTCTTGAAATTATAGAAAAACTTTTTTTTCCAAAGACTTGTTTTTTTCCACGACAACTGCCTTTAGACTATCCGCCCTGGGAGGATATAAGTGATTCTCTGAAAAAGAGGCACTTCACGATATGAATACTTTTTTAGAAAAATATTTTTAAAATGCCTGTTTTTACTTGAATCTGAAATTTTTGTCACTCTGAAATATAAACCCATGATTTTATGGGATTCTATAGAAACCTCGTTATTTTCTTCGATTAATAGGGCCGTAATGAGGGTTAGTTTTTTTGAATCAAATGTCTCAAATTTTTTATTTTCCGAAAAATTTTTTGCAATCGTGAAAGGAATAATTTTTCGGAATTCATTTTATTGCTGTCTTCAACTAATCAATTGATCAACTAACACAGAGAAAAGTAAATTTTCTCACATTTCTCGAACTGAAAATTCAATACCTATTTCGTCAGTAAACTTATTTAAATAATTTAAAAAAGAACGCTCACCGAACGTAAATAATCCAAATTACTCACATTTGCCAGAAAAAAACTGCAAATTCGACAAAACTGTTGTTGAATTGCATTTGAAAACGCCGTGAAATATGTAATCAACTGACAGTCGACGGTAATAGAAGTTACGGTAATGGAAAACAAGACAAAATTGGCCATTAATCTCATAATATTGCGTTGTTTTTTAAATCGTTGAAAACAGTTCTTTAGAATGTTGCAATCTTTCATTTTATTGATAAAAATCGTTTCGAACTCACGATTATGCCAAATTATCCGCACTTACTTTAATGGATGCAAAAAAATACGGCACGTTTTGAGACATACTTTTTCCAATTGTAAAAAAAATACACCACATTTCTTCTCGAATACTGGAATCAATCGAATCTACTCGGAAAGTTTTAACGATCTACTTTTTGAGCTTAGTTTCCTAGAACTTGATTGCTCAACTGTAAAAATTGGGTAGTTGGCTCACAATATTAATAAAAAACAGCGGTTCACATATTTGGACATGCAAAAATGATGATTTAGTGGAATAATAAAAACATAAAAAGTAGTTCATAAAAACGTATATTATGTAAGACAATATTTGAATATCCTTTTACCGTATCACAGAGACATGAAAATGCCCCTTTTCTAAAGAATCACCCATATATAAAAATAGTATATTGTGCAACTAGGGAAAAAAAAATTTATCTTGCGAGTGTGACGTTTGATGCCCGAGCAAAGCGAGAGCAACAATTAAACTCGTAAAATAAATGTTTTCCCGTGTTGAATACAATTTTTTTCTATTGGGAGGTCAGAGAACGGACTTGTTTGCCCCGCAGGGGGCAATAAAGTGCACTTTATAATCCGCTATTAGAAAAAATGAATTTAAAACGATTGAAACCTTATCCGTTTAAATTTTCCAACTATCAAGATTTCTAAGTTTTAATATTTCTTTTATTCTACCTAATCCTTTTGTGTGTATAGGTATTTTATACGTCTATACTTCTCAATCATTATCTTAAGAAATATATTTTCATAGCGCCTCCTTTGAAAATCCGATTTTCGGTACCTGTAGAGCGGGTTGAAACTACGATTTTCAACCGTAGGGTTGAAAGTCGCTGTTTCAACCCGCTCCACAGTTACAGCCAATCAGATTCTCAAAAGAGTTGCTATGAAAAATAGTATACATTACTCGAAACAAAACACAGCGAAAGCATTTCGTGTGATTGCAGCCCTCGTTTCACTCGGGCAGCAAACTTCACACTCATGCAATCGCTCTGTTTCGCCCCTTGTAATGTAATATACTATTGCGTCCAACAAGCTGAATTCTAAGCTGGTGAATAATGGTAGAATTAAAAAAAGATTAAAGTGGAAAAATGATGCATTGACCTGGATAGAAAAAGTGAGATTAAAAAATACGATATATTGATAGTATATTACGTGCCTAGGCGCACAATGAGGGTTATTGCGTGACGAGCGGCAATGCTCGCAGGAGATCGAAGCCAAGGCGTAGTCGAGGCGTAGGTGAGGCAAAGCCGAGACAAAGCCGAGATGAATCCGAGGCGCGATCAGTCCTGCGAGCATTGTCGCGAGTCTCGTAATTTCCCGAATTGTGTGCATTCGCACGTATTATATTTTATGTGACTTCGGTGCGGATACGAGTTTTTATGCGTACACTCGAATCTAATCTAGTATTGTAGTTGTTTGCAGCGCTAGTCATTACACTTGATATTTCGCGACTAGTCCCAGCCATTTTGATTTTATCGATTTTGTGTGTTAGTAATGGATTTCAATAGACGCATGCGCAGTTCAAATGTACAAGGCTTTGTCAGTAGGGTGCTAACGCTGTACGAAGAAGAAGAAGAAGAATAAGTAGAAAATTCTGCTCCGCTACAAGACTATATGCGCATGCGCAGTTCAATTTTTACATTATATTCCTCTGTAACGGAATACATAACATTCCGTTACTCTCAGCTGTAACGGAAAAACGAGTTTCCGCGCAGGAGGCACACAATGAGGGTGCTTTCGTGACGAGCGACAAGGTTCGCAGGAGATCGAAGCCAATGCGTAGCCAATGCGTAGTCGAGACAAAGCCGAGACGAATCCGAGGCGCGATCAGTCCTGCCAGCATTGTCGCGAGTCTCGCAATGTCCCGAATTGTGTGCATTGGCACATATTCTATTTTATGTGACTGTGGTGCGGATACGAGTTTTTATGCGTACATTGGAATCTAATCTAGTACTTATTGTAGTTGTTTGCTGCGCTAGTTGTACGAAGCGGGCGCAAATTGGCGACTAGTCCCGGCCATTTTGATTTTATCGGTCTTGTGTAGTAGTCAGTGCTCACGCTGTACGAAGAAGAAGTGAGAAGAAATAGATTGCGTTCCGCTGTACGAAGAAGAAGTGAGAAGAAGAAGAATAAGAAATAGATTGCGTTCCGCTGTAAGACTATAATGCACATGCGCAGTTCAATTTCTACATTGTATTCCTCTGTAACGGAATATACAACATTGCTTTACTCTCAGCTGTAACGGAAAAACGAGTTTCCGCGGCTGAGGCACATAAAATATTTTAATATAAAGGCGACGTATAGACTTAAATAATAAAGTGTATTGAAATTGATTAAATCAGAATGGTGACCAATAGGTTTGGATAGAAAAAGGTTTGATGTAAAGAATTTTATGTGCTTCCGGCGCGTGAACTCATTTTTCGCTACAGTTGAGAGTAGCGTAATGTTGTGTGTTACGCTACAGAGGAATGTAATGTAAAAATTGAACTGCGCATGCGCCTATTACGATACGGTGGAGCGTAATCTTCTTCCCATTCTTCTTCTTCTTCGTACAGCGTTGGCACTGTACTGACAAAGCCTTGTTCATTTGAACAAATGTACCCTCGGAGGGTAAAAAGATGAATAGTACATTTCACTTTCGTAAAATTTACCATTCATCTATTACAACAAAAAAGGAAAATAGTGCAATGCGAATGGTAAAAATTTCAGCAATAAAATGTGTTATTTATTATTCTGCTTTCCAAAGGTACCTTTGTTTATTTAGGCCAGCAATTTGTGCTATTTCTTCCCCTAAAGAAATAAATCATGATCGCTAATGTCAACTTGGTTTTCCAATTTTTGCTTTCAGTAGAGATATTTTCATGTGAGATTGTAATTTTCACGCTTATTCCTTCCTTCCGCAAAGTAAGACATTTTGCTCTTCCGATTCGTCCTTTATTTTGAAATTGAACCATTTTCTGCAGTCAGGCATCAGCGGAAGTCAGAAAGACGCGGGCATTTCTGATGCCGGTGCTGCCTTGAATATCAACATAAGATCTGCGAGTCTTTTCATCTCTATATTCAAGTCTTGGTTCTATTTCTAGGCACGTTATCCTTTCACCACGTGACCTCAGTTTTCGGAAATAGGAAATTTCTGCTTTGGACATTGGTGATGGTTTTTTTTTGTAATATCGAAACACCTGTTTCTGGGAGATATTTGCCTTCTTATGAAAGTTCTTTGAGGATTGGTTATTTTTCATGATGAGGTTTTACACTTTTTCAAACTGCATATTTATTTTAAAATAATAATAATAATTTAAAGAATACACATTTGAAGTATTCTCTTTTATACTTATACATGATGTTGAAAATCTTTCATGTAGAATTAGGCAATAACATATAATATATAATGTTCATACTATTTTGAAATCAGATTGTATTTCGCAACTCATAAATATTATATGAAGTCGTAAGCTAAAAAATTCATGGTATTCTAAAAAAACTTCAATTCCACTTTTTTCCTATAACAAAGTGATGCTTATTTTGAAACAAACATGCCAGACACGAACCAAATAACCCAGGATTCGTAAATCATTCTGTTGAAATTAATCTTTCAGGTGATCTTTTTAGTAATTCGGAATAAAAAATCTTCTATAGGCAGTCGTATCAGTTTCTTTTGTGTTTTTTAAATAAGTTTTTCCTTTTATTAGAGAAAAATAGCTAATTCAAAGGAGAAATTTTGTTATCGGGTTATGTAGAAAAAGCCCAAGACGAAGAAGTTCTGAAATTTTTGAGTCATAATGACAAAATAATAATAAAAATAACTCTATTATCCCTCAATACCTTATGGCCTTTGTAAGGAGATATAAAACGAATGTAACATTCGCTTGACTGAATTTCAGTAATTTCTGAAACTTTCAAGACTAATTGCGTGTGTCAAAATATTTTATTATTTTACTTAAGGGGATCTGCCAGCTTTAATATTTTTATTTTTTGAGTTTAGACCTTCTATATAATTTTTTTTTCTTCAGTAACTTTATTTAGGAAGGTTTTGGGGTTTTTGAAAATTTCAGCACCTTTATGTATTTTTAAACTAACAATTTTGAGTTTTTTGGGCATTTTTTTGACATTATTTGACTTTGAATAACTTTTTTGTTTTATAACTAATTGCCATGATTCATTTTTATTTTTTTCCTCACAATGTGTAGCAACTTTTTAGTTATGCAAAATAAGGTTACATGACTGAAAAAAAGTTACAAATAAAATAAAATAAATAAAAATATCCCAAAATAAAAAAATAAAAAATTTTGTAGTTATTTTCTTAACTAGAGTGCTTTCCATATACAAAGATATTGATAATATAACAAAGAATAAGTGGTAAAAATTTCAAAGGGTTGTGCCTAATACTTTAGATTTTATTCAAACAAATGTTGCAACAAACACGGCAAATCGCAACTTGCGGAAAACGGAGTTTAAAGTGAAGCCTTAATACTCACTATCAAAACTTCCTTGCTCCATACATGGTTCTTTCTTCAGCAATTTTGTTCTCTTCCTCTGCAAGCTGGGCAGACTTTACTCTTTTCCATATAATTAAAAAATATTAGTCAATCAATAAACAAACTATTTTATTTTGTTTTCCAAGAAAAAAAAAGAAATTTCCCTGAAAATTTACACACATTCTCAGAAAAGTATAGAGAATAAAAAATTAATATTTTTGGAAAATGTCAAAAAAATCAAAAATATACCTATTAAAGGTGGCGGATCCCCTTAACGCACTATTATCAAAGTTTAAAAGCATAAATGTGTGACATCAACAAATTAAATAAGCACTTTTTCACAATTTCTTTTAATAGAGATAAATATAAATTCACACAAATTTTAAAGTATTTTACGAATTTCGGAATACACTTGCAAGTTTTCAAGAACGAAAACTAATTTCAATATGTTCGTTAGATTTTTAAATTTACTCTGAAAGATTTACATACTTAATGTATGGCCTCGAAGATGAATTTCCCTCAATTTCTAAAAATTAAAAACTGATCCAATTGAGTACAAAAGATAATTTAGTTGAATTTATGTTTTCAGATTGGAAGGAGGAAAAAGCTGTAAATGGAAATATCATTATATATGTAATGACATGCTAATAATGCCCGTCTCTAAGGAACAATTCGTGGTTAGACGAGATGAAATTTATAGCTGGATGTTTATTAAAAGTGCCCCGCGTTCGACAAATGCTTGATACGACGAACGTGCATCGATTTCTAAATTCGCAACCCATGGAAGTCGCAAAGAACTCGAAAAATGGAACTTTATATTTGCATGAGGTGTGAAATTAGTTTTTTTCTTTACTTTTCATGTTTTCAATAAGAGTGATGTGGAAACTAAATTTGCATAAAAATTTGCTTTACATTTTCAAACTCCAATTTTTAATTAGAATTGCATTCTTATTTAAACCTTATTTCTAGTGAAAACACTCCATTTTTCTTCCAATTTTAGGGCTATTGGTACGTACCGTATAAGAAAATATTTTGATTATTTCACTCTTTCTTGTTTGCTCCTTTTAGTCTATTCTCCCTTCTTCACTTGAAGCTTATGTTGAATTTCGTACATGTTATTAAGGAGAACGTAATTTCAGCAGAGGAAACAAAATTGGCTTCTTAAGCCTATTGAAATCAGTTTGACAAATAATTTAATAATGGTAACACTAATGCATTCCTAATTAAAATACTAATTAGTATGGTTGATGAATATTATGAATATAATTTACATTATTTATATTTATATATATATATATTTAATTTATATTATATCTTTATATATAATTTATGAATATAATTTCAATTGGTGATATTTTTAAGTCTACAAGGAGATGCCCTTTTAAATTTTTCTTTCTAATCCATATCTAATCATTTATTGGCGATGTAGATTTTATTTTATTAAAAATTTTATCTTTTGTTATTCACGCTTTTCTGCTTGATTTTTCTTCCTCCGTTCTTGCAATAACAATGCGGATGGTAACATCAACAAAAAAGTAATCATCCCAACCAATAAAATAGCAAGAACATGTTTTACAAATCAAAGTATTTCAGTCAATTGAACATTTTTATCAGTGTACTTCCTTCATTTCAATCAGTAGTTTTTTTCACTAATTTTTACCAGTGATTGGTTTATAGCTGTAAATCCGTTTATTTGAACTGATTTTTTAGTTAAAGTAACTGAAAACAACTTATTGTATACCTAGAAATTGGTCACTGATTGAACATAACCCTTTGAAGCATAGTGGTAACCCACGTTACCACCTCAATTTTTTTTTATTTTTGCTATTCGAATATTTTTTAATGTATTCAGATCTGGTTTTTTGCTATTTTCAGATACTTAAGTGAAGAAATAGCATAAATATACATTAAAATTAGCAGAGTTGCTAATAATATTAGATTTATAAATAAACAAACTGAAAAAAATGGTACTTTTTTCGAAAAAATTAATTTTTAAAGAATCTATCCAAGATAATAATTTGAAATTTGGCAAGAGTAAGCTTTTAGGATCGCTGGTTACGAATTCGACGTTATATTTTCAAAATCCAAGATGGCGGATCCAAAATGGCGCACATTGGAATGTTATTTTTCAATAATATTAATGAAAAGTAACACTTCGGTGGCCGCCATATTGGATCTGACATCTCAAATTATGAAAATTTTGAAAATCTGACATCGGATTTGTAATCAGCGACCCAAAAAACCTCTTAGTAAATATTTTCATCAATTTTCTTGAAAATTTACTTTCGGCATTCGCCATATTGGATCCGCCATCTTGAATTTTGAAAATCTGAGATCAGATTCGTAATCAGCGACCTCGGAAACCCCCGAGTACACATTTTCACGATCATTGGACAATTACAAAAATGTATGCTTCAAAGGGTTAATAAAAAACAATTGATTGCAACCTTCTCTCCCAACTACAGAATTAAAAAGTGCAAAACTGTTTAATTCTTGCTTCAGTAAGTATTTCCACCAATAAATCGTAGTTTTCTACCAAGAAATAATCAAATTCTACTAACTAAATTAGTAGTATTTCAATTATTACTAATTCATTTAGTGATTAAATAGTAACCAAATGTATTTGTAGAAATAAAGTGATAATTTGACTATATAAATTAATAGAAAATCATTATTCATTAGTAAAAATTCCTGGTAAAGAAAGATTTATACAATTTCGCATTATTTCATTCAGTAGTTTTCCATTAATTTAGCCTTAGAGAGCTTCTATTTCCGGTAATATAATACAATCATTTGTTTAATCAGAAATTATCTTTTAGATTAAATCCGGCAATAAATTCAAGAGCATTATAGAATGTTTCAAAATAATAGGAACAGATAGAAGTTTTATTATTATTTTTTCAGATGTAAGATTTTGAAATGTTCAAATGAGTCTGTTAGTACTTTAAATTCGAGTATTCGAAAACTGCCGATTTATCTTTATATATCTTTCTTCGTCAAGATGTATGTATTAAAAATTGGAGTTGTAATTAAAGAAATTTTGTTACATATGTAAGAATAGATTTTAAGATTAACTGTCTTTGAATAGGACAAGAGAGAAAGTGGATCGATATGGTCTGAGCGAAAAATCTTGTAAAATGTCCGGAGGTTGAGGCTAATATAATGATGGACCGACCATGGTGTGGCGAAGGGTTACTAGTGATAGGGCAGTAAACTAATCAAGATGACCAACGTCTCGAATACCAGTGAATCCGAAATACGTATTTGCCAAATTCCGGACGATTTTGAGCTGCTTGAGGATCCAAGAACTGCGCTCTTGAGAAGAATCAGTTATGGCATTATTTTGCCATTTATATGCTGTTTGGGCATTATTGGAAATATTCTGAATCTCATCGTACTTACCAGACGTAACATGAGAGGCACTGCTTACATCTATATGAGGGGTGAGTCAAATTTTTTTTAAATGATCAATTATCACTTCTCACTAAAGGTAGAAATCAAGGTAGTCACGAGACTAATAGCTCAAGTAAGTTTCCGTTACTGAGCGAAAATTAACCCATTGATCTTTATTCAGGGTGGCCACTAAAAACTGAATGGTATAAAACAAAAATAACTTTTACAAACACATGTTTTTAAAATTTGTTATCATTTTATTTGAAAATGTAATTAATAGATTTTTTTTCAGTATTATTTGTAAAAAACAACATCCCTCAAATGGCCACCATTTTTCTGCTCACTAATACGGGCTCTTTGCACAGCATTGTCCATGGCTGTACGCAAGGTTTGAGGTCCTAAAGGTTAGATTTCGACCCGAATGTTCTTCTTAAGTTTTTGAGATGTTCAAGATTTATTTGCGTAAATCCGTTCTCTCAAGTAGCCCCACAAAAAAAGTCTGGAGCAGTCAAATCAGGTGAACGTGAGGGCGAAAAAATTTAAAAACTCAATAGAAAAATAGATAAAAAATAGATAAACCTATAATGAGTTTTACTTTTTTTTTTTTTTTTTTTTTTTTTTGGGTGAGGAGGGAAAATTGCGAAATCTTTTATAGACGTTGTACAGAACTCTCTTAGGACGAGGCTAGGCATACGTGTTAAAACCAAAAAAAACCCTTTCTCGATCCAATACAACGCCCGCGGAACCACCTTTCGGCTTTGAACTTCACGGGCGATTGGTTCCGGCTTATAGTTAACTTTTTGGGTAAGAGCATTTTATTCCTATCCACTTCTCATGGGGCTTTTCTCTTCTTAGAAACTAAGAAAACTGTTAACATGTAATTTATTTATTTCATTTGCTCTTTAGCTATATAATCATATTTCTTTATATGTATTACAAAAATATTTTAATCTGCTTGTTTTTTAAAATTCAAAATTTTGCGTAAAAAACCAGTCGGTTGAATAGTTTAAAAAAAACATACTCACTATGTAGAATACGCATTTAAAGTTTTTTAAATAAAAAATTGTCAAAAAAAAGCTTTTTGCTTTTTCAAACATAATTTACTTTTATCTGTATTTTTAGCTTCTCTTCTGACTGATCGATTTTTTGAAGGTGTCAAAGTGGTATTATGCCTCAAATTAGGAAATAGCTACTCAAGCCATTACGTCCTGAGTGAATTTTGTGTCTCAGGTTTTTTTTAACTCCACACACACGAAGTAGTAGTTAATAAGCAGAAGCGTAATAGTAAACTTTTCTGATTTGGATTACTTTTTCGAGACCGAAAGTTAGAATGAAATCCTAATGTCATAGTTACTGCGCATATATTTTTCTTTCTTGTGTTGAAGCCTTTGTGTAAAAGTCAAGTTTTGGAAGTTTTGGAAATCACTGAATTCGAATTTAATCTTAATATATGAAAAGTCTTCGAGTCAGAATGCCGGATGTAATATGGTGGATCATAATTTTAAAAAAATCCTTCGATTTACCTAAAACTCAGTTCCGTAGAGTTTTTGGGATTATTGAATTCTAATCTTATCTCAAAATTATTATAATCCGTCATCTTGAATCACAAAAGTTTTGAATTCAGTTGTCTCAAAAGGGTTAAATCATTTTGCAAGTAAGAGAAAAAGAAGCTACATATGTTCAACAGCGATGAAAATGAGTTTTTTTTCAACTTTCGGTCCTCCTGCTGGCAATAAAGAGATAGAAGTCTTATAATTTTTAATCAGTTTCTATATTTTAGATAGAATGAGGTAAAGAAAATCTATCTGAGTTTACCTCCCATCTATTCACATGTATCACTCTCTATCCCTTCTCTATTCACCTCTATCTCTTTGTTAGTCGAAATACACGCCTATCTCTTTCAATCCCGTTTACTTTATCTCAGTCTATCCTTTGTATATCCACCTGCACCTGTTTCTATCTCTTGTCTAACCCTCTCTATTTGTTTTAAATCTCTTTGTCAATCCAGATTGACGCCTATCTCTTCCAACCTTATTTTCTTTATATTTCTTTTAATCCTTTTTTATTTATCTCAACCTATTCTTCATATACTCATATGTTACACAATCTGTCTTTTTATCTCCGAACCTATATCCACCATGCCAAGGAAAATGTATCTATATTTCTATCCCTCCGTCTATCACACGCATCGTTTTGTTGCCGTGCGCCTATTCTGGTGAGCTAAGGTAGAAGATGTGATAACTGTGAAAAAACTCGACGTTACTCATGAGATACATTTCGATATCCATATCTATCCCTCGACTATCCCGACCTAACTTTTTCTATCCCTTCGTCAATTCAGACGCACGCCAATTTTCGAATGCCCTTTTCCCTATTTCGATCTATCCCTTGTATATTTACGGTATCATTTTCTATCTCCTTTCTACCCAATAAGTAAAAGTAATTATTTGTAATTAATGCTACAGTATGTACAAGATTAGAAGATCTAACCACGAGGACAGACAGGGAAGGAAAGAGATGAACGTGAAACTGTATTAATGAAAAGATATATATGTACATAGAGATATATGATTGACAAAGAAATAGATAGAATGTGATAGACGTAAATAGATGAGGAATAGCTTCAGAAAAGAGAAGAGGATTGAAAGACATACCCGTCAATATAGATTGACAAAGGGATAGAAAGAGATACAGATCAATATACGAAGGATAGGCTGAGAGAAAGAAAACGGGATTGGAAGATACAGGCGAGAATTCGGATTTACAATGAGATAGAAAGAATTAGAGGTGGATAGATACGTGATAGAAAGTGACAGATGTGAATAGGTAAAGGGATAGCTTCAGATAAAAGTAAGATCATTGAAAGATATAGCCGTGAATTTAGATTGGAAAAGAGATAGAAAGAGATACAGCTCAATATACGATGAGTAGGCTGAGATAAAGAAAACGAGATTGAAAGAGACAGGCGAGAATTCGGATTGACAAAGAGATAGAAAGAAATAGAGGTGGATAGACAAGTGATAGAAAGTGATAGAGGTGATTGGAAAAGAGATAGAAAGAGATAGAGGTGAATAGGGGAGGGATAGCCTCAGATAAAGAGAAAATCA
This sequence comes from Diplolepis rosae, assembly GCA_030998225.1. Taxonomy (NCBI): domain Eukaryota; kingdom Metazoa; phylum Arthropoda; class Insecta; order Hymenoptera; family Diplolepididae; genus Diplolepis; species Diplolepis rosae. Next base: position 11,671,499 of record JAPYXD010000701.1, read on the forward strand.
TTGAAAGATATAGCCGTGAATTTGTATCGGAAAAGAGATAGAAAGAGATACAGCTCAATATACGAAGAGTAGGCTGAGATAAAGAAAACGAGATTGAAAGAGACAGGCGAGAATTCGGATTGACAAAGAGATAGAAAGAAATAGAGGTGGATAGACAAGTGATAGAAAGTGATAGAGGTGATTGGAAAAGAGATAGAAAGAGATAGAGGTGAATATGGGAGGGATAGCCTCAGATAAAGAGAAAATCATTAAAAGATATAGCCGTGAATTTGGATCGGAAAAGAGATAGAAAGAGATACAGCTCAATATACGAAGAGTAGGCTGAGATAAAGAAAACGAGATTGAAAGAGACAGGCGAGAATTCGGATCGAGAAAGAGATAGAAAGAAATAGAGGTGGATAGACAAGTGATAGAAAGTGATAGAGGTGATTGGAAAAGAGATAGAAAGAGATAGAGGTGAATAGGGGAGGGATAGCCTCAGATAAAGAGAAAATCATTGAAAGATATAGCCGTGAATTTGGATTGGAAAAGAGATAGAAAAAGATACAGCTCCGCATACGAAGAGTAGGCTGAGATAAAGAAAACGAGATTGAAAGAGACAGGCGAGAATTCGGATTGACAAAGAGATAGAAAGAAATAGAGGTGAATAGACAAGGGATAAAAAGTTAGAGACATTAACGGACCCAGGGATAGAATGGAGATAGGAAGAGATATATATTCCAGAACAAGCGATAGACTGAGGAATAGGAAAGAGATACATATTCCTTGGCATGGTGGACATGGGTTCGGAGATAGAAAGACATAGCGTTTTGGAGATGCAAATCGGCTATTTGAAAGAGATAGAAAAAGTTCCATCTCTTTATATCTTTTTACTTACAGCAAGACCAAAAAAGAAGCCGAAATCAGTATATTGAGATCACTTTCCTATCATTTCATGATTGCACGTCAGTAGGTCAAAATTGGCACGAACGAAACTGAAGGGTCTGAGATTTCTCGCTGTAAGTGTAAATAAGGAGACAAAACACTGCGGCACGCAATTGGTTGATGATATATCGACGTAGAGCGCAAATTCGAAACCGTGCCAAATGAAAGCCTATGGACTTAACGGGTAAAATTTCTCTTATAGTTTGCTGCAAATGCAACATCCTCTTCCGAACTTATGAGGGATGAAAATTCACAACCCTCATAATTGCAATAAAAACTTTTCAATGAGCTGTTCGTATTAAAATGTTAAGTGGTTTTTCAAGGATACTCTGTAAAAAAAAATCGTAATTTTCCAATACATAGGTGATGAAATTTCTCAATAATAATTGAAAAAATAATCTTCTATCGAATTATTTCAATAATTTAGAAGAAATATTCGAATCCCATTGCATTTTTTTTACAGTATTGAAATTTTTCAAGTGCAGTCTTAGAATTTTTCAAAGTCAGACATGCAATATTCGTCACGTCATTGAATATTTCCAATATGATTTTATATCAAAATTTCAAAATTTATATCAAAATTTTAAAACCTATGTTGGTTAATTACTTCCAAAAAAAATTTTTAGAGTGTACGCCTTCGTTTTTTCCGAAGAAAACTTTTTTTCCAGAACTCCAGTCATTAATTATTGAAAATGATTTTACTACTGGTGGATACAAATTCTATTATCATTTTGGATTGTCTCTACTTTTAGATTCTAGATAAGTTATGTTTTCATAGATATTCTGCAATAATAAGATATTGAATTCTTTTAATAGTCAAGCTATTGTTCGAATTAAAAAAAACATATATTTTGAAATTACATCAAATTTTTTTTACTGAAATCCTTTAAATAAACAAATTATTAGTTCAGTCTAAGAATACTTTGCAGAGATGAGAGCCAAATTGTATAATGTTTTTGATCCAACTGAATAGTTGATTCACCCAAATACTTTTCTACTTGCTTGGGAAATTTTTGGAAAGTGCATAAGATAACCCCATACATAAGTAAAAATATTATATTATGCAACAAGTACGGAAAGCGGGCGATTCCGTACGAGTGTGAATTTCGCAATACGAGCCAGGGGCGTGTGCTGCAAACTTAACACGAATCAGAATTGCCTGCTTTTCGCATGTGATGCACACGATAATTTTGGTAACATATGTACGAAATGTGTCACTTACCGTGCATGTAGAGCAGGCGAAAAAGAGTTTAGATCAACTGAAGGGCTGAAAGTCTATAAAAGGCAAGCGACATTTTTTCCGTAAATAAATTATTAATTTAGAGAAGAAAATAGGTGGCCTTTCCGGTCTTTTTTCTTTTTTATTCTCTAAATTATAATACCGGTAACACCAAAACTACAAATAAATTATTAATAGTTTTGAGTATTCTTAGTAAAATTAATAATTAATATAATTAATATAGTTAAAAACTCATAAAAAATGTTTCTTTTTATAAAATTCTTTTAACGATTTTAGCCACTGAAAACTTTACTTTTAGAATTGGAAACTCTAGAGTTGTAGAGAATATTTTCCCAGATAAAATAAACCATGATTTATGAAAATCTAATCATTTTTGAAAAATTAGTAGAAAGCGATAGTATAGTTTTTCGTAAGTTTTGAATTCTTTCTATGAAAAATAATTTTTTTTTCTTTCATATGACACGATTGATAATATTATTTTAAGTCTTAAAATTATAGAAAAACTTTTTTTCCAGAGACCTCATTTTTGGCACACACTACCGAGACAAAATCTCGATATGATAATAAGCTCCACTAAAATGACGTCAAAAAAAAATTAATGTCAGTGTCTAACGCACATTTTAAAAATGCGAACATTTTTCCATCGTCGTAAAAGATTTCAGAAATGGCGCTCAGTTCTTATAAACTTTTCACACTCTCCAGTATCAACTAAGCTGTTAAGTGAACAGAATCTATTAGATAATCGATAATCCAGCCTACTCTTCGTATATTGACCTGTATCTTTTTCTACCTCTTTTCGAATCCAAATTCACGGCTACATCTTTCAATGATTTTCTCTTTATCTGAGGCTATCCCTCCCCTATTCACCTCTATCACTTTTCTATCCACTTCTATTTCTTTCTATCACAATGACAATCCCAATTCTCGGCTGTCTCTATCAATCCCGTTTCCTTTCTCTCAGCCTATCCTTCGTATATTGATCTGTATCTCTTTCTATCTCTTTGCCAATCCAAATTCACGGCAATATCTTTCAATGCTTTTCTCTTTATTTCAGGCTATCCCTCCCCTATTCACCTCTATCACTATCTATCACTTATCTATCCAACTCTATTTTTTCTATCTCTTTCTAAATCCGAATTCTCGCCTGTATCTTTCAATTTCGTTTTCATTATTTCAGCCTACTCTTCATATATTGACCTGTATCTCTTTCTATCTCTTTGCCAATCCAAATTCACGGTTGTATCTTTCAATGCTTTTCTCTTTATCTGAGGCTATCCCTCCCCTATTCACCTCTATTTTTTCTATCTCTTTCTAAATCCGTATTCTCGCCTGTATCTTTCAATTTCGTTTTCATTATTTCAGCCTACTCTTCATACATTAACCTGTATCTCTTTCTATCTCTTTGCCAATCCAAATTCATGGCTGTATCTTTCAATGCTTTTCTCTTTATCTGAGGCTATCCCTCCCCTATTCACCTCTATCACTTTCTATCACTTATCTACGCACCTCTATTTCTTTCTATCTCTTTCTCAATCCGAATTCGCGCCTGTCTCTTTCAATCTCGTTTTCTTTATCTCAGCCTACTCTTCGTATATTGAGCTGTATCTCTTTCTACCTTTTTGGCAATCTAAATTCACGGATATATCTTTCAATGATATTCTTTTTATCTGAGGCTATCCTTTCCCTATTCACCTCTATCTTTTTCTATCTCTTTGCCAATCCAAATTCACGGCTGTATCTTTCAATGATTTTCTCTTTATCTGAGGTTATCCCTCCCCTATTCACTTCTATCACTTTCTATCACTTATATATCCACCTCTATTTCTTTCTATCTCTTTGTCAATCCGAATTCTCGCCTGTCTCTTTCAATTCCGTTTTTTTTCTCTCAGCCTATCCTTCGTATATTGATCTGTATCTCTTTCTATCTCTTTGCAAGTCTAAATTCACGGCTATATCTTCCTATCTCTTCTTTATTCAGATATCTACACATATCTCCTTCAGTCTCCTTTCCCTAGTCTCAGCTTATCCTTCGTATATTGACCTGTATCTCTTTCTATCTCTTTGCCAATACAAAGTCACGGTTGTATCTTTAAATGCTTTTCTCTTTATCTGAGGCTATCCCTCCCCTATTCACCTCTATCACTTTCTATCACTTATCTATGCACCTCTATTTCTTTCAATCTCTTTCTCAATCTGAATTCTCGCCTGTCTCTTTCAATCTCGTTTTTTTTATCTCAGCCTACTCTTCGTATATTGAGCTGTATCTCTTTCTATCTTTTTGCCAATCTATATTCACGGCTATATCTTTCAATACTCTTCTTTTTATCTGAGGCTATCCCTAACCTATTCACCTATGTCACTTTCTATCACTTGTCTATCCACCACTATTTCTTTATATCTCTTTGTAAATCCAGATGGATGCTTATTTATTTCAATCCCATTTCCTTCATCTCATGTGTATCCACCTGTATCTTTTTCTATACTTTGTTTATTCGCGGAAATATCTTCCTATCTCTTCTTTATCCAGATGAATACACATTTTTTTTCAATCCCCTTTCTCTAATCTCAGCTTGCTCTTCGTATAATGTCCTGTATCTTTTTCTATCTCTTTGCCAATTCAAATTCAAGTCTATATCTTCCGACGCTTTCCTCTTTGTCTCAGTCTATCCTTCATCTATTTACCTCTATCACTTGTTGTCTCTTGTCTATCTACCTCTATTTATTTATATCTCTTTGTAAATCCAGGTTCACGCTTATCTCATTCCATCCCTGTCTATCCTCGTAGTCAGATCTACTAATCTTGTGCATACTGCATCATTAATTACAAATAATTACTTTTATTTATTGGGTAGAAAGGAGATAGAAGATGATACCGTAAATATACAAGGAATAGGCCGAAATAGAGAATAGGGCATTAAAATATTGGCGTGAGTCTGGATTGACGAAGGGATAGAAAAAGTTAGGTCGGGAAGATACAGATATTATCGGAGGCAGGGATAAACTGGAGTTCAGAAGAGATAAATATTCCAGAACAAGAGATAGACTAAGGGATAGGAATGGATACATATTCCTTGGCATCGGGGATATAGGTTCAGAGATGGAAAGACATAGTGTTTTGGAGGTGGAAATCGGCTACTTGGAAATGGTAGAAAAGGTTCTATTATTTTCTATTCCCCTGTTTCTATCTCTTTATACTCTCTAAACCTGAATCAGTGAACGGCCACTGATTCACAGTGACTATTCACTGATGGCAGCAGCTATAATTCTTTCACTGAGAATCAGTGAAATTCGACTGATGAATCAGTGAAATAGATTGAACTCACTTATTGAATCAGTGAAAGCTTCAGGTGGGAGTAATAAAACCAGCAATATATTTTAAGGATCGATGAACTCGTTTATTTTAGGCTAAACAACACTAATACGAAATTACGTAATTATTATTATTTTTAAGGGACGATAAATCAGTAAAGTGTAGATGAAAGCTTTGAATTCACGAATTCAAAAGTTATGTTCACGTGACGCATTCACTGATTCCTCAGTGAAATCAATGCAGGGCACTGATTCATCAGTTGATATATTTTCACTGATATAATCAGTGACTATTTCACTGATTCAGGTTTAGAGAGTATCTTTTTACTTTCAATAGGGATGTGCTAAGAGTGGCGCATTTTGTAAATGTATTACAAAAAATCTGACCGCTTCGCTCGCAAGTTTGAGCGCGCCTAGGGCGCGCGATTTGATCGTCGGGCTTCGCGCTCGGTCTTGTGCTCTTCGCATACATTTAAGTTTATTTCTTATAATTTGATACTGAAGCTCAAACCAATTTTATAATAATATTACAGATGATGTGAATTACACATTTTCTCAAAGTCACTGAATTTCTTTTTGAATTTAAGTGAAACAGGAAATTCAATTTACTTAAGGCTCTATCAGCCTTAAGGAACACATTCTCATCATGACGCTCGCGCTTCGCGGTCGATGTTGTTTATAAAATTGAGTAACTTTTTTATAAATTACATGGTTAAAATAATTTATTTTCTTCCAAATCTCTCAAAAATAAAAAACAATCGTAGACTTTATTTAAGGAAACGATTTTGCAGAACAACGCTTATTTCGTATCTCACATATTTTGGTGAAAAAAATCGAATTTTTTTAATATTAAAAATCAAAACATAAAATATACATCCTGTCCCGAAATGTCTTAATGAGAATTTATAGACCTCATTTAAGCAAACAATTTTTGAGATAAACGTTTTTTTGTATCTCACATATTTTGTCTAAAAAATTGAATTTTTGAATTTTAATCGCATTTTTGGGAATCGAAACGAAAAATATATGTTTTATCAAAAACTGTGTGAGACAAAATTTGTAGATCTTTTTGAAACGAACAACTTTGTATTCTTACGTTTTTTTCGTATTTCACATATTATTGTTAAAAAATTGAATTTTGGATTTTCAATAGTTTTTTTTTAAATTAAAAAGAAAAATATGCATCTTATGAAAAAATGTTTCAATTCAAATTTGTAAGTATTTATTTATTTAATAATGTTGTATCATAACATTTTTTCGTATCTCGTATAATTTAACTGGAAAATGGAATTTTGATATTGACTTTTTTCGAATTTGAATATGCTATAACATTTCTAATTTTGATTTAGTCAAAAAATGTTATCAGGATAATTTGTAGAGATTTATAAGCACTATCAAAAACCAGTATTGAATTTTTTGATTTTTCCAAAAAGTTATTTTCAAAAACAGAAAAGTAGTGCTCAATCCCTCAATTTTGATTGGATGTGGCTGGTTAACGAACTTGTCCTTACTTTTTCGGCTCCGATAAAGTGTACCAAAGCTCAATTCAATCTGATAATTCTATCGAGAGTTATGCCGCACACAACCTACTACAGACAGACAGACAGACACTTTCGTAAAAACCGTTTTTTCTGACTCAGGGGGTCTCAAAACGTAAAGATTTGATGAAAATTTCGAAAGTCATTTTTCACATAAAACCAATACCTTCTCATCCATGATGAGAATGTAAAAATTATTTTTGCGAATTACCTTCACTTTAGTTTGTAATTGAGAATGTGATTAACTTTTTAGCTGTACAAAAATAAGTGATAAAAGATTATTATGTCAGATTGAGATTTTTATTAGCCTCTTAGGGCATCAGCTATATTAGCGTCTTAGTCGTCACATGCTACGGAGCAAAATTTAGCTCTCCTCCTTCTTTTGGGAAGATACACTGCTGATATTTTTCTCTGGGTACAATAGAGTCTGGTGCACACTTTGAGCGTGATGGTTACAAGTATCGTGTTCTTTCGAGCGAAATTGGGATGAGGGGATGATGTGAAAGAAGAAAAAGTATAGCTGGGTAGGAAGAGAAAGTAGGATCAGTTGAAAGGGTTGGAATGAAAGACAGAGAAAAAGAGTGCGTGCATAGATGGATTTTTCCTTTTTCCAATAAAGTTATTCCATGTTTACGTAATGACGTAAGAGAATTACGAATGGTAATCCCCTGGCTTCTGCGCATAGCGAAAGCATGTTTATACTCTTATTATTTCTTTGGACCAATCGTTAAACTTGTAATAATGCAATCCATAACGGTGAGTGAATTTCTACAGGCATAATTTGATGTTTATAAAAATTTCGGTTTTTATATTTTCATCATATGAGAAGGTATTGATTTTATGTGGAATATCATTTTCAAAATTTTTATCAAATTTTCACGTTTTTTGACCCCTTGAGTCAGAAAAAAGAGTTTTTACAAAAGTGTCCGGCGTCCCGAGTCTGTGGACACGATAACTTTTGATAGAGTTATCGGATTGAATTGGAATTCGGTACACCTTTTGAAGGCTTAAAAATGAAGGAAAGATTCGTTAACGAGCCATTTTTTACCAATGGTTCTGGTGTTATTCATAAAAAACGTTTACGTAAAAATCAGAAATTCCATTTTTCCGCCAAAATATACGAGATACGGCAAAAATGTTAAGGAACAAAATTTTTTTTTTCAAGGAGGTCTACAAATTTCCTGCTGACCATTTTCTCATAGGAGATATATTTTTTGTTTAATAACGAAAAATGTTATTAAAGATAAAATCCTTTGTTTTCCAAAAAAATGTACCAGATATGAAAAGAAATTTCCAGAAAATTTTTTTTATCTCAAGAAGATATACAAATTAACTTCAGAGAATTTTCAGGTCGGATGCGTAGTTATCGTTTTAATTGTATAAAACGTTATCTAAAAAGAAAAATTCTAGTTTGCACCAATTTTATGCGAGATAGGAAAAATATGTCAGGAAAGTAAATTGTTCGTTTCAAAAAGATCTGCAAATTAGCTTCTGACGGGAAAATATAATGAACAATTTTTCAATGATTAGAAAATAATTTAAAATTACTCATTTAGTATGTATTTTTTTCATCTATGTTTTTTCGAATTCTTGTATCTCACCTTGAAAAAATGTTGTTCGGATGTAAAAAACTTTTTTCTGAGTGTGATTTGAAGAATTCAGAAACACAAATATTGTATATAAATGATAAATTTTGGAATCCATTGATATCAAGATTAAGAAGCTCAAAATCATGTTATATACTCTCTTACAATTTGAATCAGTTTTTTAAAACCAATTTTAATTAGTGACTGGATTCTAGCAATACAAATAGTTGTTTTAAATAACAGTAACTGAAAAATCAGTTGAAATCAACTAATTCATAACTAGAATCCAGTCTGGTTAAAATCTAAAAAATACTGAGTTCAAATGTTCAATAACAGTATTTTTATAAAAATATTAATGTTATTCTCCTTTATGAAAAACCGATTCAGGAAAGGCTCTTTTATATGTATTATTTTTGTTACGTACACCTTTAAGGTAGTACGATCACGAAAATTAGACCTCAGGCAAAAATAGATAATTTTGCTTTCAAGAATAGCAATATTATTATTGAAGGGCTAATTTGAAAGAGAAAAGATTATTTTTTATGAAAAAAATTTGAAACACAAAAAAATAATGTTATTGATAAATTTTATTTTTGCCCAAACTTATTTTATTATCGCTTCGAGCCAAATTTTTAAAAATGATGAGAGTCTAATAAATCACGGTTCATTTTTTCAGAAAAAAGATTCTCTACAACTTGACCGTTTCCTATTTTTGAAATTGAATTAATTATTATCAAATACAGCAATTTGTTTATAAAAATTTTGTTTTGAAAAATTGTTTTTTTATAATTTCAGCCATTAAAGAATTCATTTTCAAAAATCGGAAACGGTCAAGTTGTAGAGAATCTTTTTCCTAAAAAAATGAACCGTGATTTATTAGAATCGCATCATTTTTAAAAATTTGGCTCGAAGCGATAAGAAAATAAGTTTGGGCAAAAATAAAATTTATTAATAACATTATTTTTTGTGTTTCAAATTTTTTTCATGAAAAATAATCTTTTCTCTTTCAAATTAGCCCTTAAATGATAATATTGCTATTCTTGAAAGCAAAATTATCTATTTTTGCCTTTGGTCTAATTTTCGTGATTGTACTACCTTCATATCTTTTCAATGGAAAAACTGATTGTCCTGATCTACTTGATATTTTTTTCCAATTTTTGCTAAAAACATTGTGATACTTTTCATTTGATTATACATTTCTGATATATTCCTTTAGAGTTTAAAAACTTAAAATTCGGCTCTGCTCTATTTGATTGCTCGTAAAGTAATTTTAATTAAAAATAATTATGAATACAAGAATGGTTTTAGTAGTTTGTAAAGTTTCGAAACGTGTCGCATTTGTGGTGGCATAGTCATCGCCATGGTGTAATTTAAAAGTTTATATTCGAGTTAAATTACCGCCGTAATGATTTAATTTGAGTGGAAGGTGGATATGAAGCAAGGGCAGCACGCTTGGTCGCGTGGACGTGGCAGTTAACAAAAGTTCACAGTGGGTGTTTAGACGGGAGCTTAAAACAAATAACCGTTTGCTCTGGGCTAGGATAATAGAGTTATCGTTTCACGGCTAACTCATTTACTCTTTGTTATCGTCCGGGGCTGGAAAAGCCACACTGCCACAGTGGCTTAGGTATGGCAAAGAGGATGAGAGACGAATTTTGACGAGATCCTCACCTCTTCGCCTCCTCTTTGAGGTGAGAGTCTCTGTTAGCGAAGCACCGTGCAATACATAATGGATGCTGTAGTCTGCCCGATCCCCGCTGCACCCAATTAGATGGAATTTCAAATCTTCCTTACCCCAGGGATCTCCTGTTCACTGAAAGACCCTGCTTGAGGATTGAACCTCGTTTCACTTCTTCACGAGCTCACCCTTCAATTGCCCGATTTTTCACATTTTCTCCCTTTTTTATACTCAAATAATAACACTTTGAGTTTTTTATTTGTTAACTATTACTATTTACTTAAGGTAGTTTTTATCCACGAAAATTAGACCTCAGGCAAAAATAGATAATTTTGCTTCCAAAAATAGCAATATTATTATTGAAGGGCTATTTTGAGAAAGAAAAGATTAGTTTAAATGAAAAAAATTTGAAACACAGAAAAATAATTTTATTAATAAATTTTATTTTTGATCCAACTTTTTTTCTTACTGCTTCTTACCAAATTTAAAAAAATTATGTGATTCTAATAAACTATGAATAATTTTTTAAGAGAAAAGATTTCTCACAACTTCACCCTTTTAAGATTTTTAAAAATAAATTCTTTAATGGCTGAAACCATTAAAAAAGAAAAATTTCAAAACGAAATTTTTATAAACAAATTGCTGAATTCAATAATAATTTATTCAGTTTCGAAAATTGGAAATGGTTAAGTTGCAGGGAATCTTCTTCTTAAAAAAGTTATTTGTAATTTATTGAAATCGCATGATTTTTTTAAATTTGCTAGGAAGCGATAAGAAAAAAAGTTGGGTCAAAAATAAAATTTATTAATAAAATTATTTTTCGGTGTTTCAATTTTTTTTCATGTAAAATAATCTTTTCTCTCTCAAAATAGCTCTTCAATAATAATATTGCTATTCTTGAAAGCAAAATTATCTATTTTTGCCTGAGGTCTAATTTTCGTGGATTAACTACCTTAATCAATTTCGCTTTTAGGAAAGGGTATATTTTACATGCACCTGCACTTTTAGAAATTTTATTTTATTTAATATTTCGTGTTTATTACTTATGAAGAAACATGCATGTGTATTGAATTTAATATACTGAAATTATCAAATTTATATAATTCAAAATTAAAAAATCTGCCAGCTTTGCGGGCACACTCTCATCCTGCGTTTCGCGCTCCGTTCTGTTTGGATCTCGCGCTTCGCTCTCGATCTTATATATCGCATACATATAAGTTTATTTCTTGTAATTTGATACCGATGCTCAAGTCAATTTTATAATATTGTAGATGTGAACTACATTTTCACGAAGTTACTTAATTTGTTTCTGATTAGAAATTAAATATTTCAAAAAGGAAAAAAATTAGTAGACTGTTTTTAAGCAAAAGATTTTTTATTTTAAGGCTTATTTTGTATCTCGCATATTTGGGTTAAAAAATTGAATTTAGGGTTTTCAATAGTACTTTTTTGAAATTAAAAAGAAAAATATACATTTTATGAAAAAATATTGCGGTTTAAACTTGTAGATTTTTATGTAGTGAACAATTTTTTGTCATAACTTTTTTTCAGTATTTCGTATAATTTAACTGGAAAATGGAATTTAGATATTGACTTTTTTCAAATTTTAACATACTGTAATAAAAAAGTTTCATTATTTCTTTCTTATAGTAGGATCACTTACTTTTATAAATTTTTTACATCAAAATTGTAGTTATGGAGATTTTTATGAAAAATGCTTGAAAAAATAATCCTGATGATTCAGAAATTTCAAGTTACACAACAATATTTTCTGCAGATTCCAAATTGAATATGAGCAAATGAACATCATTTTTTTGATAATTTTAAGGTTCATTAATGCACTAAAACTAAAACATCAGCGTAAAAATTTAAATGTGTCTTGTTATTGAATAATTTTTGTACTCGAGTGGAAGGCAAAAACAGAAATAATATAAGTAACTCAATCAAAATACCTCAGCACGTTGAAATTTGTTTTGAAATTAACATTTCGTATGCACATTTGTGAAATATTAAAAATTCTACCAAGAAGGAATTTTGCCATCAGGTTTTAATTAAAAAATTATAATATAAGTTAAATTTGTCATAGTGTGAAAAATCTGTATTTCTTATCTTCACAAAATAATGAAGTCAGCTGAATTAGAAAATTATTATTCCAATAAATCCTAGTAAAAATCGCCTCTTGTAGTAAGACAGTAAATTACAATTTGTACATAAATATACTTACCTACGAAATAATTTTTCTGCTTTATCTACAAAATTCTGACAGGATGATGAAATTCCTTATAATCTGCCCAAGGAGATAAGATATGCTGGATGAAACATATTTTATGATGGAATTTCTGTGTTTTTTTCATTTTAAGGGGTTAAAATACTCTACTCTGACAAAATGAACTTAATTCTATAAAATGTATAAAATATTTCTCTTGTTTATTAGCTAATTAATTGAAAGATACGAATATAATATATCATATCAATTATCTCTGAATATTGTTAACAGCTAACGCTAACATTAAAATTAAAATTAAAAATTGAAAATTTTCGGAGTAGGCCCAATATTCGGTTTAAAGAAATGGTGAACATAATTATTGAAATATCTTTTAAGGTATGCCATGATGCCTTACTGCGATAGTTTGTTTCTACTTAAGGGGTTAGGTCACTCTAGAGACAGACAAAAATAGGCATATTTTGTAAGTTTTTCCAGCAAAAGCAAGAAATAAATCAAGATTAGAAAATAGGGTTTTTATCATACATCTAATTGACCGTACAAAATAATTTTTTTAAAGCGATAGATCTCAAAATGGCGACTATGCAGCATTTTTCCGATGACGCCTTTATTTCTGGAAGGTCCATGGCTGGACAAACAGCTCCAATAATTTTTGAGGTATGAAAAGTATATGAAAATGTATATAATACAATAAATAATATATACATAAATAAGTATGTATATATATATAAAGTATATGAAAAGTATAAAATTCCATAAAAAATCGTCAGAAAATTTTTAATAAAAAAAGAAACTATGCAATATGATAAAAACATCTTACGCACTTTTCTAGATATTCTTATGTCTAATTGAAAAAACTTCAGTGACTCATCATAAGTCAAAAATTACAGGAGCTGTTTGTCCGGCCGTGAACTTTCCAGAAATAATGACGTCATCGGAAAAATGCTGCATAGTCGCCATTTTGAGATCTATCGCTTTAAAATAATTATTTTGTACAGTTAATTACATGTATAATAAAAACCCTATTTTGTAATCTTGATTTATTTTATGGTTTTGCTGGAAAAAATCACAAAATATGCCTATTTTTGTCTGTCTCTAGAGTGACCTAACCCCTTAAGTAGAAACGGACTATCGCAGTAAGGCATAATGGCATTTCTTAAGCTAGTGTATCCACGAAAATTAGACTTGAGGTATAAATAGATAATTTTGTTTCCAAGAATGGCAATATTATTACTGAAGGGCTAATTTGAAGAAGAAAAGATTATTTTCCATGAAAAATATTTGAAATACAAAAAAAAAATTTTATTAATTAATTTTATTTTAGCCCTAACTTTTTTTCTTATTGCTTCTTACCAATTTTAAAAAAATTATGCGATTCTAATTAATTACGAATCACTGTATCAAGGAAAAGATTCTCTACAACTTAACCATTTCCAATTATTGAAAATTAAGCAATTTGTTTATAAAAATTTCGTTTTGAAAACATTTTTTTAATCGTTTCAGCTATTCTCTGAAAAAATGGTTTGTGATTTATTAGAATCGTATAATTATTTAAAATTTGGTAAGAAGCAATAAGAAAAAAAGTTGGGTCAAAAATAAAATTTATTAATAAAAATATTTTTCTGTGTTTCAAATTTTATTTATTGAAAATAATCTTTTCTCTTTCAAATTAGCCCTTCAATAGTAATATTGCTATTCTTGAAAGCAAAATTATCTATGTTTGCCTGAAGTCTAATTTTCGTAAATCAACTACTTTAAAAGATATTTCAATAATTATCTTTACTATTTATTTAAACCGAATAGTGGGTCTACACCGAAAATTTTCAATTTTTAATTTTACTTTTAATCTTAACGTTAGCTGTTAACAATATTCAGAGATAATTGATATGATATATCTTTCAATGAATTACCTAATAAACAAGAGAAATATTTCATACTTTTTATAGAATTGAGTTCATTTTGTCAGAATAGGATCTCTATATCCCTACCTTCCTACAAAGTTGGTGGTTTTGTCGAACTTTGAATGTCTCCCCTCGTTTCCGGTTCTCGGTCGGGCAACCAAAACCTTGTGCATTAGGGGGAAATTACTCGATAATTCGATTTCGCATTTTCGTCGATCTCAGGACCAGGAAGTAAATTCCTGGGATTCGAGGATATGTCGAAAGCTTTCTATCATGGTAATCAAGAAATATGAATGAGTCATCACGTAAAAAATAATGTGAACTGTGAATACAAATTCTCTTACGCATTTATATCAAAATTATATTAATTACATAAAATTCCAATCTTTAAATTAGTTAAAATTATTTTTAAGAAAATCATTTATAAGTGAAGAATTGTGTAATCAATTATTTCTTATTATTGATTAATATTATCGTATATTTAAAATGAGATAGTTGAGTTTGAAATGTTTGTCACTGTTTAAATTTTATATTTAATCGTGTTACCATAAGATCTTTTTCTGTTTGACTTTTCACACTTGATCCCGTTTAATCCTTCTTCATAAATGCAACTTCTCGTTCAAGCTTTGTAGGAACCTGCGTACAAATCCGTTGGATCGGCAAATCCGAATATTTATGTGGTGAAATCTCTTTTCCAACAAACTTTTCTGCATTTGAATATCACTCTTCGATTCGAAGATGGACGAGCACATTCTCCGTCTAAATTTACAGCTTCCTTGAAATTTGACTTTTTAAGTACCGTTTCGTTAGGGTAAATGAAAAATATTTTGAAATCTCTGTCGAACGGCTTTCTATATTCAACTTTAAAATCACCTTAGGTTCTACACAAATTTTATGTAAAATAAACACGTAGGAAAAAGATTAGTGAGACTCACAGAAAATTCGGTACTTATTGTTACAGGACTTTTTAGTAGATTTTACAAGAAGCTCAGTAAAATCAATGGATTTCTTGTACTTTCATTTAGCTTCCAGTATTTTTCATAAATAAATTGAAAAAGATCCTATTCTTACAATAATTTTCTAATTCTATAATTATTTTTTTCAAATTATGATAATGTTTGAGATATTATAAATTGAAGTTAAATAGTTATCGTTGTCAATATAAAAATAGAGTTGTAACGCGTTAACGTCGCTATTACTGAAAAAAGTTATGTACCTTGTAATATCCTGAAGTATCTTGGATGTCTTAAATATCCTCGTGTACATCAAAATAATATGGAGTACCTTAATAGTATATTTTGTATCAAGTGCGGAAAGGCGTATTTTATCGCAAGAACAAGTTACGACTCACTCACGCGTTAAAATACGTTCCGCACGTGATACGAATGATATTTTTTGTTCGCTGTATACCAAAAGTTGGCGAAGTCGCTGTCGTTTTGCGTGCGGAAAGTTTATTTTCCACACGCTTAAAATTTTACCGCACTAGTGCGGAAAATCAACTTTCCGCACGAAAAACGACACCGCCAAGGTTAATTTCCGGTGTACGGCGGACAAAAAATATATTAAAATATCTTGAAATTTACCTAAGTTACTAAAATATCCTAAATTAACTAAAATATTTTCAAGTCACTAAAATAGTTTCAAGTACCTTGAAGTATCTCAAAACATACAAAAGTAACTGAAAGTAACTGATTTGAATTGGATTTTTCAATTGAAAAGGGATTTTTTGCATAAAATTTGTTAGTTGAAATATTTATAAAAATATTTAATAATGTATTGAAAACCAGGTTTTTTGTTACGTGAAACTGTCTTAATTTAAAATGAGTTTATCTCAATTGTTTATAAACATTCAGAATGTTACATTTCACCAAATATTATCAAAGATATATTATTTTCAAGAATATCTGTACCTATTCTAGCGATCAAGCGAAAGTTAAATTTGATAAAACCTTAAATTTAAATATTTTGTCACAAGAATTGTTTATAACAATGGTTATTGTTAACTTTTCAAATATTTTTGTGACCAGCAGTGATTCATCCAATAATTTAAAACATTTTCAGTGCAACAATATTTTTTCTTGGCGCGAAAGGGCAAAAATTTTGAATTTGTTTATGTAATTAGTTTATAAATATTTTAATTGGTAAATTTTACCAAATATTATTAAATATTTATTATTTTAAGAAATACCTAAAGTCTTTTTGGCGATTGAAGGAAATTATAATTTGAAAAAACCTCAAATTTAAATATTTTTTCCCAAGAATTGTTTATAACAATGTTTATTGTTACCTTTCAAATTATTTTTGTGAATAAATGTCATTCCTACATCAATAATTTTATTCTGTGAGGACCCGAACATTCATTTAAGACATATTTAAAAAAAAATCAAAAATCGGACCAAAATTGAAGGCTCTGGACATTTTTGAACAAAAAAAGTCCATTGCCTCCCAGTGTGCGTCGCCTTAGACACAAATCTCAGCCCCAAAAATTAGAAATCACTATAATTCATTTTCATAATTCAATATTATTATATATAATTTAATATTATGATAAAGTGGTAAAAAATTACTAGAATAGCATAAAATATTTTAATTCAGCTTTTGAACTTAGGATATATATTGTCGTTGAAAATTATAATTTCCTACAAAATATTTTCGAATGAACAAAATTACTAAGGCATGAAAAAAGTAATTTTCTTTCCGTATGAAGGTAATTCTTGGAAATTGCAATTATATCCAAGTGTAGCTTATGAGAACAAGAGCGACATAAGCGCAGTTACTAATAAAATCTATTTTTCTGACATATCATTCTCTGTCACTGTTGGGACGGAATAAAAATAAGAATGTCGGTAATTTTTTTTTTTTAAATTCGGTAAATTTTTTCAATAAGGTGAATTCCCATCTTCTCTAACTTATCATGATATTTTTTTATATTCTGTACAAATATTCCCTTAAAAAACGATCATTTTTCTCAATTAAGATAGTTCGTTCACGAAAATTAGACCTCAGGCAAAAATAGATAATTTTGCTTTCAAGAATAGCAATATTATTATTGAAGGGCTAATTCGAAAGAGAAAATATTACTTTTCATGAAAAAAATTTGAAACACAAAAAAATAATTTTATTAATAAATTTTATTTTTGCCCAAACTTATTTTCTTATCGCTTCGAGACAAATTTTTAAAAATTATGCGATTCTAATAAATCACGGTTCATTTTTTTAGGAAAAAGATTCTCTACAACATGACCATTTCCTATTTTTGAAATTGAATTAATTATTATCAAATACAGCAATTTGTTTATAAAAATTTTGTTTTAAAAAATTGGAAACAGTCAAGTTGTAGAGAATCTTTTTCCTAAAAAAATAAACCGTGATTTATTAGAATCGCATCATTTTTTAAAATTTGACTCGAAGCGATAAGAAAATAAGTTTGGGCAAAAATAAAATTTATTAATAAAATTATTTTTTTGTGTTTCAAATTTTTTTCATGAAAAGTAATATTTTCTCTTTCGAATTAGCCCTTCAATAATAATATTGCTATTCTTGAAAGCAAAATTATCTATTTTTGCCTGAGGTCTAATTTTCGTGAACGAACTATCTTAAAGTAAACATTTCCAGTTATATTGAAAAATAGGTTTTCTTACTTACACGACTTATATGCTGTAATTTATATTAGATAACTTCTTCTTACAATCTCCATTATAAATTTCAGTTCGTTTTACCCGGGATAAATTACAAAAAAGTTTGAGAGTTACTATAAATTAACTTGATCCCATCCAAGGAAAGTTTTCAAGAATCGAGGTGACTTTAATGTAGTCATTTATATTATTTGTTTTCTTTACAGTTCTGCTTTTAAATTTTAGTCTGAATTACTTGAAGAATAGTAGTATGCTATTATAATTATTTCTTATAAATAACTTTTTTGCAAAAAGTACAGCAAAATTGTTTCTTTACGATCCTTTTCTGTATTTACAAATTATCACGTGACTTAAGAGTGAAGAAACTTTTGCTTGAATTTGTTTTTTCTCTTTAATAGGGCGTATAGTTGGAAAGGATGCAAGTTTGAGATTTAAATTTTTTTCAGGATTAGTTCCAGCCTTTCTTCTTGAAACCTTCGCTAGTACCTAAAGGGTTAAAAAACAAATTTTCAATAAGATTTGGTTTAATTTACATAATATGCTTGTTTGAATGTGTTTTTAAATATACTAGAATTTTTTGAAAGATAATAAAATATGCTTTTTGAGTCTTGCTTAATTAAAAAATTTAAATTAGGAAATTTTGTTAAATTTTGTAAAAATATGTATCAGAAAAGAGAAAAATTTGCAATGATATGATGTTATTACATTTACATATCCTTATCAAAACCAATTTTCTTCTGCCATTTTCCTCAATGCTTATGTCGTGGTAATGGAATCTGAAAGTCATGAAGATCTAATCCTTTACACTATGGGAATACGTGTCTATGGAGTACATCGACACATTGAGATTCCACGTATAGAAGGGCTGGACGAGACGTCAAGTTTATTTACATGTTATGCCTCTTTTTAGCTTTGAGTAGGGAAATATTTTCAATCACTACGCATTGGAGAGAAGAATTTGTACGTAAGAAAATGTAATTTGAAACGTGCGCGTGAGAGGCAATGCAGAACGATCTGAATAGTTATGCCATCGTTTTGCAATCTATACAAGTAACGAGAAAAAGTGAGGGAAAAAAATTGAAAAACATCTTTTTTACATTCTCATCATATGAGAAGGTACTGGTTTTATGTGAAAAATCACTTTCGGAATTTTCATCAAATCTTTACGTTTTGAGACCCCCTGAGTCGGAGAAAATGGTTTTTACAAAAGTGTCTATCTGTAGTAGTACTAGGTCGTATATTCGATAACTCTCGATAGAAATATCGAATTGAATTGAGTTTTGATATACTTTATAGGAGCCGAAAAAGTAAGGAAAAGTTCTTTTAACCAGCCACATCCGACCAAAATTGTTAAAATAGGAGCATTTTGTGTGTTTTTTAAAAAAACTTTTTAAAAAAATCCGAAATTTCAATACTGGTTTCTGAATGTTCTCATGAATCTCTACTAATTATCCTTCTAACATTTTTCGATTGAACTAAAATTATAAAAGTTACAGTATGTTAAAACTTGAAAAAAGTCAATATCTAAATTCCAATTTGCAGTTAAATTATTCGAAATACGAAAAAAAATTATGATAAAATATTGGTTCCTACATAAAGATCTACAAGTTTGAATCGCAATATTTTTTCATAAGATATATATTTTTCTTCTTAATTTAAAAAAATACTGTTGAAAATACAAAATTCAATTTTTTAACAATAATATGTGAAAAACGAGAAAAAAACGTGAGTTTTTAAAATGGTTCGTTTTGATAAGATCTACAAATTTTGTCTGATATAGTTTCTGATAAAACATATATTTTTTATTTTAATTTGAAAAAATACGATTATATTCAAAAATTCCATTATTTAAACATATTATATGACATACGAGAAAAACGTCAAGATGGAAAATTATTTGCCTGAATGAGATCTACAAATTCTCAGTAGGATATTTTTTGACAACTTGCATATTTTATGTTTTTGTTTTAGAAAAACATTATTGAAAATAAAAAAATCCATTTTTTAACCAAAATATGTGGGATACAAAATAAGCGTTAAAATAAAAAATAGTTTGCTTAAAAACAGTCTACGAATTTGTTTCCTTTTTGAGATATTTGGAAGAAGATACATTTTTTTTAATCATGTAAATTATTAGAAAGTTACAAAAATGTATACATAGAAAATCGAGCGCGAGTGTTATAATAAGAATGTGTTCTTTAAGAGGTTATATACCTTTTTCTTTAGGGAAATACAGGGGTTTTATTTATTTTTTAATCATGTTACCATAGTTTTATTCAAATGCGATAAAAAGTTTCAAAAAGTACATCTCTTATTGTGTTTTTGTATAAAATTTCGAGTGAAAATTCGGAAAATTAGGGAAGGTACACTCCTTGCCGCAGAACTCCTTTTGTTTGTAATGGCTTACTCTGAGCATGAAATAACGGTAACGGCTCACCTGAAAAAAAAAAGAAAAAAAAAACTACGTTAGTATATAGTGTGACCTTGTTCCTGAACGAAGGATTTTACAAGAAAATTTTTTTTACAGTTACAGTGATATTTTTTTCAAAAAAGTCGATTTTTTAAGGTCGAAAAATTGAGTTTTCTGCCAAAAAAAAAAAAACAGAAGGATTTGTCTGAAAAAAATTCCTTCGTTCACGAACTAGCTATTATAAATACAAACAACCCCTCCAAATTTCAAATTGATCGATGTAGTGGTTAGCGAGATATCGTGCTCACCGCGATGGCATTTTTTCAAAAATACGATTCCGAGATAATCGCGTTTAAAGTTTTAGGTGGAAATTAAGTAGTTCCAGAAACTGCGCGCTATGAACGGACGTATCTTAGGTTCTAGTGCCCTGATTTCGATGAAATTTTGCAGAAATATTGTTAAAAGTATGTACTTTAAAAATAAGCAATACACATTTTTTTGATTTTTTGAGCCAGAAAAAGGTATATAACCCCTTAAGGCTGATAGAGCCTTAAGTAAATTGAATTTTCTTTTTCATTTGAAATCAAAAAGTTTGGTAACTTTGTGAACATGTAATTCACATCTACAATACTATAAAATTGACTTGAGCTTCAGTATCAAATTAAAAGAAATAAACTTATATGTATGCTAAGAATATAAGAATATTTAGAACCTATTCGTGCAATTAAAAGTGTTCAGAATTGCTAACCTTGATAATGTATCATATTTTGTTTTCTATAATCAATTAAATATAAGTTCATCACAAGCCTTCCGACTGATAGTAAAATCAATAGCTTTCAAAAATTGGTGCTCGGTGGCGAAGTTACTAATTATATTAGTCATTTTTTGAAAGTTAAAATTGCATATATTATGGAAAGTTTACTTATCAAGTTGTAGATGTTCAAAAGCCGATTGATTTGAATTCTGAAAAGAGGCTGGTGAAAAAATGTATTAATTTATTCATGCAATAATTTATCAAAGGTTAGGTTTTGCACTCTCATTTAACAGTTTTTATTAATGTCACGTCCTGTGACCATCGCTATTTATTTATTTATAATATTAAAATATGTAAAACTAATAAAAGATTTCAACATAAAACATGCATAAGCAACAGCTTTTAAAAAGTATTGATTAGACGAAAATTGAATGTACGGAAGTAAAATTGTAATAAGGAGAGAGATAATATTGAATTTATAAATAGAAAACATCGTAAACCCGTAACTACGTGTGAACGAGGGAACCCCATCGGAATGTCCTAAGTACACAAGAATATCGACCGGCGCAGCAAAGAATAGAAATTTAAAAATGAATCGACTCAAGAAAAAGGAACGTCGGGGGAACCAGAATAAGAAAACTAAGTTTCTCGTTGTTCTCAATACACAAAATTGTCGACTAAAGGAAAAGAGACCAGCTCAGCCACGTGCCAAGGTCAGGGCAACATCAGAGGAATATTAGCGGAATCCCAGGGCAAATTAAACTTGGGGCAGTATCGACTCAAAATAAAACCCATTAGTCAGCACCTAGAAGTTCCATGTCAGTATCGATCGAAAAATGGCGAGCATAGCCATTATCGAACGAAAAATGTCCATAAAAGCACTTGCGAATCCGCGAATCTTCAGTTACCGTCGGACTATCTTCAACGCAGGAACTCTCCTAAAAAAGAAACAGAGTTATCGTCAGACCATCTTGAACTTGAGAACTCTCCTTTGAAGTTACCCCGGTTAACTCATTCCATCTTTGTCAGTGTTTTCCTCATTAAATTAAAATTACATTGGAATTGAAGTTAGTGCAACATTTGTTATGTGTTGAAAAGTGGAACCTGTCAACGGTTCTTATATTGAACTACTGAAACCACATCCCGTATATTGAAATCAGTATCAGTAGTTCCAGCCCGGAATCTATTTTTGGATTTTGGTGCCTACCTGTCGGAGATTCTACATGTTGTGAAGTGAATTGGAAGGTGTGTACCCCTTCGGATTATCAGTGGTTCCAGCCTGGATTTAAGTAAGTTGAATTTAATATACTACTGTGGGCAAAAACTAAGGTGAATTTTGTTATAAAATGGAAAATCTTTATTTATTTATGCAAATCAATTGCATCCCCTTCAAAGTAATCCCCTCTTGATATAATGCACTTATGCCAACGTTTTTTCCAATCGTCGAAACACTTGTTAAATTCGATTTCCGGAATTTTGAGTTTTGGGAATAGCCAGAAGTCACACGGAGCCAAATCAGGCGATTATGGTGGTTGCGGAACGATATGCGTTGAGTTTTTGGCGAAATGGTCACGAAGAACGAGTGCAGTGTGAGACCGCGCATTATCGTGATGCAGAAACCACGAGTTGTTTGCCCAAAATATCTTTGGAAACGGTGTTGAGTGATCCTCTTGAAATGCCAATAGTGTCAGCAAGGTCTCTAATTGTCAATCGACGATTTTTGTCCACTAATTCTTTGATTTGATTGACGTGTTGCTCGTCAGTTGATGTTGATGGTCGTCCGGGGCGTTCCAAGTCATCAACACGTTCTCTGCTTTCTTTGAAGTCTTTGTACCACTTATAAACATTTTTCTGCGACATGGACAAGTCACCGAAGGCCTTCTGCAACATTCTGAATGTTTCCGCAACTGAAATTTCATTCCGCGAATAAAATTTAATGGCACTTCTTTGCTCAATAAATTCAGACATTGTAAAAATCGAAAAAATCACTTTTAGTCGTTTAAAAAACACAAGCGTAACTATGTAACAATTGATGACATCGACATGAAATTTGGCACAGATATCAGTAACAGTAGGACCAACATAAAAATAAAAGAGTTTGCCCGAATAGGTTAACCCGCGAAGTTTAAATTAAAAATTCACCTTAGTTTTTGCTCACAGTAGTGTAATTCCAGAAGGAAATTTTAATATTTATTTATCTCTCTCTGTATCTCTCTTTCCTACTTGTAAACATTGAAAATAAAGGTTAATAATTTTATGTGCCTCCGGTGCGTAAACTCGTTTTTACGCTACAGTTGAGAGTAGCGTAATGTACTGTATTGCGCTATGGAGGGATGTAACGTTAAAATTGAACTATGCTTGCGCCTATAACCATACAGCGGAGCGTATTCGAGAAAATCAAAATGGCCGGAACTAGTCGCGAAATATCAAGTGCAATGGACGAGAATCATGATGAATACTAGATTAGATTCGAGTGTACACATAAAAACTCGTATACGCACCGAAGTCACATAAAATAGAATATGTGCCAATGCACACAATTCGGGTCATTACGAGACGCGCTTAAAATGCTCGCAGGACTTATCGCGCCTCAGCTTCGATCTCCTGACAGCATTGTCGCTCGTCGCGTAATAACCCTCATTATGCGCCTAGGCACGTAATATACTAGTAAATTTAGTATATTTCGAGTTTTATTGATGTTAGCTACCCTCATCCCAGTTTCGGTTAGAAATTCTCTGGATTTCTCCACCAACCTAAAACGAGGGAAAATGAAATATAATATTAGAGATAAGGTAAGTGACAGGACGTCACATTAAGGTGAATAATTTTTCTCAAATTCATTCAGTTGTTTATTTCACTAATTTCAAACCGTGACTAAATTCTAGCTATACAATCAGTTGTATTCAGTCATTTTAACTACGAAATCACATAAAGTCAATTGATATATATATTAATTAATATTAATATATATTAATAATAATTAAAATTTAGTTGCTAATTAAAATCACTAGAAAAGTTACTGATTTAAATTAAAAGAGTTAGATGTGAGCTAAAACTTAATGAAAAATGTGTGCATGGTCAATTAAGTTTTATTTTGGAATAGAAAATTTTAGTTACGTTGCAGAAAGGTATGCAGCGTATAGTGTTATATCAGTCATACAGAAATTTAAAATTCCAAGAAAATTTTCCACAGCATGACTGCCTTCAATTTCTGAAAATGAATTTTCAGTGCCTAAAATCATGAAAAAGTAATTTTTTCCCAGATAAAAAATTTGAAACAAATATCTACATTTGTTTTTTGAGAAATATCATTAATAATAATATAGCCATTCTTAAAAGGATAATTAATTCTTTTTCTCGGAGATCTGTTTTTTCCGCGAGAGAATAACCCTAATTATTTTTTCAGTCAAACTTCGAAAAATAAATGATCTTTCCGTTTAACATTGTTGTATTAACTGAACGAGTTAAATCATAACTAACAATAATTCAGATTAAGAGAGTGTAAAATTTTCTCCGTGTATGACAATAAAGGCTTGAACCATTTAAATAATCAAATCTGAACGAAAAAGGGTATAAAGTACGATTTACACGAATCCGATAAGTTCGTTAGCAACCTGTCCTATTGTAAAATTATTCTTTTCGTTGATAGAGATTCATAGCTTAATATTCCTGTTGGAGCCTCAACGCTCTGATGGCAGAGAGATGCTTCGTTTAGTCAGATTATTCTATTTGCCTTTGTCCTGTTAGAGCAAAGGGATCAAACGACGTGTCATCAAGAACTGAAACTTCCGAATTCAATTTCATTTCAGAATTGCAAATCTGCCAAAGTAAAATGTTCATTAAGACTTGTCACGTCACTAGCTTCTAATCAACTATGACATTTTTGTTATATTATTACAATTGGGTAACCGCTTTAAAATGTTCGTTCATGGATCTGAGATTTCTCTCTCATATGTATATATATTTGAATCAAACTTATGGAATCGTTTTTATAAATTATTTTATAACTATTATCATTTTAGTTTGAAAATTTTTGAATTGTAGGTTTATAATTATGAACAAAAATTTGAAAGCCATACTAATTTTAATATAAAGAAGGGAAAATTCAAGACTTTTTCATTTCTTTCACTAATTAAAGTCACTCAAGTAGTGTACAAATATATCTCAAACTCTTTTTGGATTTTTTAAATAATTTTGTTCACTGCTCCGAAAGATCGCCTCAAAAAAATTGTGCCGACTGGACGGCATTTCCTCTCCTCTCCAAATTTTCTGAAACAAAAAAATTATTCAGATTATTATTAATCAGTATGAATTTTCCGAGGACGCATTGAGGCATTTTTTGTTCCGGTGAAAATTTACACAATGGCGACCATTTAAAAATTTAATGTAAAATTCCACTACGTTTCTCGGAAGTTGTTTGTTAAAAAAAAAAAATTCTTAAGACCGTATGGTAGATTTTGACGTCACCAATAATATACGACATGTATTACATGTTTACAAAACGCATGCGCGGCGCTGAATTCAAATTAATATATCTTCAAAAAATACTTCAAAGTTTAGTATTTTTTATAAATAAAATGCTAATAACATTTTTTTAATAAATATAATAATATTATGTTTTAATAAAACTATTTTAATAATAATTATAACACAGTTTCTACTTTTTCAAGTCTTTGTATTTTGTAATATTTAGTTAAAGTAACTCATATTAAAGAACATTTTTTTTTATAAAACATCTTATAATCTATAAAAAGCAAGTATAATATGTAATTGTCTCTGGAATGTCTTCAGATAAATCACATGAAAATTAACTCTACTCAGCCTTCATTTAAACAAATGATTGATTGGTCAAACACGCTTCATATAGGGCAAAAACAATTCTCATTGGATAATGGCTATTTTGCTTTTGTCTTCATTTCATTTCAGTTAAATGAAAAATAAAAGTATTTTCAAATTATGATACATTTAAGAGGTATAGTACACGAGGGATGGTACATGGTACAAGAGGCAAAATTATGGTACGATTATATAATTGTGGTACGGTCTGGCAACGCTGAACCTTACCAAACGGCCTTAAAATAAAAAAAAAGCTTTAAAGCGCCATCCATAATGGAATGACATAGAGAAATTCGAGTCTGATAACTTGATAACTTTTCCTTTTAAAGTGTCTTCCCTTTTGAAAAAACGTGTTCCGAGAAAAACGCGTTTTGAATACGAGATTTTGTCATGAAATATATACTTACGCTAATCGACGATGCCAGCTCCATACAAAATATTTTCAAAGGTCCATATTTTCTGAAAATGTAACAAATAAATCGATTTTCAAAAATGTTTACACCCGAATCTGAATTATAAATTAGTTGTTAATTCAATTAATAATTACACTTGAGGGAAAGTAAATATATATTTTATTTCAAGAAAAAATAAAAAATCCAGTGCACAATGAACGAAGATAAAATAGTATTTTATTTTTATTCAAATGAGCCGTTGAATTTTGCAGAGTCAGTATTCTCAAGCGTATACTTTTGAGCGTTGACAGCAAAGGGACTGTAAAATACAAGAATTCAGGAGAATCTCAATGAAGAGGTACAGTTTTCGAATATTCAGCCAGGAAAGAAAACTTTTCTTATAATCAGAGTCGTGATGGCTGGGGTAGCAGATCTTGCAATTTATATGCGGATGTCAACGTCTATAGCTCATGACTGAGACAGTCTCAGTCACGTATGACGAGATGTTTGACTATGAGTAACGTGACGTGATAGGACTGATCTGCTCTAAGAGAATCTTCATTTCGAACACTCTTCACCATTCTGTTTGCTTAGGAGTGAGCTCCTAAAGTTTGTCTTTTTTTTCCTTTACATATCATCAGCTTTTTCTCGTCTCCTCTTTTTTCTTTCTCTTTTTTTGTTTTTTCTTTATTCTCATTGTTTTAACCCCTATACCTCGTTTATCAAAGTAATATAACTTTTTAGACCATCTAATTGGTTTTTATTAAATTTATTTTTCAATTAATCGCACGTATGGTAGAATTAGCCATTTAAATTTGGAATTTGAATTGCACATTGCTTTTAAATAAAAATATTATGTTTTACTGAAATTTAAGGCACTAAATATTTAGTTGTTTCAAATTTTCAAATTGAACAGTTTGTGGTTGAAATACCCGAAATCAAACAGTTGCAAATATTAAGGGCTTGAAATTTAATATTTTAAAAGCCGTGTACAAAATTAAAAACTTTAAAATGAAATTTTTTTGAAATTCTATTGTTAAAAATTAATTTCAAATTAATTAGTTGAGTTTGTAATTTTTGTCACTGCCTACATTATCGGAGGATCACAGTCGAAAGCGTCTTTTTTTCCACAGAAAGTTTTTCAAATTCTTTAATATGTTAAAAATTAATAATAATGTAGTATGGTTTGGTTTAGTTAATGGATTTTTTAAAGCTTC
This sequence comes from Diplolepis rosae, assembly GCA_030998225.1. NCBI lineage: Eukaryota > Metazoa > Arthropoda > Insecta > Hymenoptera > Diplolepididae > Diplolepis > Diplolepis rosae. Next base: position 11,699,143 of record JAPYXD010000701.1, read on the forward strand.
CTCATCTGTATAAGAAGATTAAAAGAGTAGGGATTAAATTTTATTACTCCATACAGTTATTTTTCAAACTCAATTAGACTATTTTTATATTCCTTAAAATTTCAGTAGTACCTTTTTTACAATTTTTTAATTTTTCTATTTTACAGGTGTTCAATTTTGAAGATTCTTTCAAGATTGTTAAAGTCAAATTTTTGAAAATATTCTGCAGCATCCCAAAATGTCTTACAATATTCGGAGATATTTTAGAAAGTCTTAACTTTTTTCAAAATCCATTGAATACTCCAAAATGTTCCCAAGAATCTTTAATTTCTGAACATTTCTTAATGACTTTTGAGGTTTTTCAAATCTTGCACCGAGGGAAAAGATTTGATTGAATGAAAGAAAATGATTTGTTTGAAAGGCTTTCTTGGATTCGAACAAAAAATTTATTTGAATTAAATAACATTTGTTTCATCCAATCAAAGTATCTTTGGGCCAAATAAATATTTGTTTAAATCAAATTAATTTCTCTTCAAAACAAAGAAATTAATGCATTGATATATGGTCAAAGATATAATTTGTTTAATTCAAGGCAGAAATTTATTTGATTTGAACAACTCTTTATTTGGTTCAAAGATACTTTGTTTGAATCAAAAAAAATTTATTCAATTCAAATAAATCATTTGTTCAAATCCAAGAAAGCCTTTCAAACAAATAATTTTCTCTGATTCAATCAAATCTTTCTTCTGAGTGTGGAAAATTTTGTACCATTTCGTAATATGTTATTTGGAAGAACAAGGAAAGTTTTTTTTCAATCAGAGAAATAAAATTTTGATCTTTGAATAATCACACCCAGAAAACTGTTTATTTGAATCAAAGAAACATTTCTTTGATATATGGTCAAAGAAAAAATTTCGTTGAATTGAAGAAAGTTTTGTTGATTCAAAAAAAATTTCTTTAATATAAACAAATCTATTTCTTTGGATCAAAGAAATTCTGTATAGGCCAAGAGAATTTTAACATTACAAAAAGTGTATGCATACCTGATGGCAGTACAACAACCTTATTTTCGAGAGGTTAGAGTCTTCGACTACAATAATAAGGGTCGTCTGAGCTTTTATGGGAGACGCAAAAGCGAGATTTCAAGTCAGTATTAGGAAAGGTCGACCCTGGGGGTATATTCGATAATGTATGGGCTGTAACATAGCTTCTTCCCATTTTCTTCTTTTCGGACATTTGACCAGCTTGCGTTTTCACAAGTGAAACGTTCGGAATGAGATTAAATGCAATGAAAAACAAGCCATTTGGATTTCGATTGGTCTTAGCTTTAAAATTTACTTGCATTCTCGGCAATGATTATAAGGAAGTTTAAAAAGAATTTAATCACACCCAGAAAAAAGTTTCTTTGATTCAAAAAAAATTTCTTTGAATCAAACAAATTTGTGAATTCCTATACTGTCAAAGAAAAGTTTCTTTGATTTAAAGAAATTTCTTAATTGCCTTTTTGTTTCTTTGAATTTAAGAAATAAATATCTGTGCAGTCGCACAAGTACACGGAGAAACCCAAATTTACATTTTTTGCAAAACTGCGTTTTAATTTAGAGAAAAATGTGTCATAGTGAGAATTTTTCGCAGCGATACACCGAACTTTAAATAAATTATATTATAATTTACTATAGATTGCATCAAACTTTACTATAGTCTATACTAAAGTTTTATATCATTTTTCGAATCTTTAGTATTTTGACGGTGAGAAATTTCCAGTCCACTAGCAATAATTATCATTGCACCTCGATTTTCCTTAAATTCCTAATATTTTTTAGAATTATCATTATAAAATAAAACATATATTGCCATACAAAGTTTCTCCATGTACATGTGTAATGTGATTAATAATTTCATTCATTTAAAAAAGGATAAAAAGGTGATTTATCAAAATCAAATAAATTTATATTTGTTCTAAAGATGTTTTTACTTCGAATTAAAAAAATGAAATTGAAAAAACGATTTCTTAAATTTAAATAAAACTTTTTCTGGGTGCACATTAAAATCGTTTTTGATAAACATCTATGCAATATGCGACTCATTATGCACTCACATGTGCGAATTGTCTAGCACGTTGTGCGTTTATTTTAACATTTTCAATAATTTCATAATTGCAATATAATCTTTTATCAATCCATTCTCTTAATATCTTATAATTTATTATCTCGAGCTGAATTTCTCATGGATATTTGAATACGTTACGTATTGAAAGGAAATAATAATATTTTATTAACTTAACTATGAACTGCAAACTCCTTTTATGGAATACTTGCACACTGTGCATCGCATACGTGTTGGCACAATTAATAGCTGAGTAAATTTTGGAATACTTTGAAATATCTCACAGTTAGAAGCAATCAAACTTGCTGGAAATTCTATTAATTTTTCTTATCTCCACAAATATAATCTTTTAAATTGAAGATTCTAACTAATTGATGAATCTGCTCTAGTAAGGAAAATCCTATTGCATCAAAGTTTGCAAGAGAGAGAATTTTATGATTCGACTTTTAATTCTGCAGTTTTTCCTTAATTTATTTCCTTTGTTCTTCTCCAATTTTCGATTATATTCGACGAGAGTATCGAAGGAAGTATAAAGAAGAACATTTTTGAAACTTCCGGACTTTTTAGGTCAATCATACTTTTTTCTCGATTCATAACTTTTATTTCTCCGAGCCGGTGATTCTATAAAAATAAGAACTCGAACTCTTACGTCGAGAATCGCAAACTCACAATATTTATTTTAGTTTTTCTCAAATGGAAACTTTAACTAGTTACGATATGATCTGTGGAGTTAATGGTAAAAGCCACATTCTCAATAAAAATTTTCAATGTTTCCTCTTTCAGTACTTAAAACTTTTTCTTATTTTTCAATTGAGATGCTGTGAAATCAATCAACCGTGATGTAAATTCTGTCATAATCGTAACGGGAATTGAGTCGGTAAACGAATGGTGTTTATCGTCCGCGTTCAGAAGTCTAGTGTAAATTCGAATAAAAAAGGAGACTTCTTACCAGAACTCTTTTCCGATTTAGTACGCAGTTACATCGATACTTTAATCCAAATCGATGGACTGCCGACTAGTATCCAAAAGAGTCCGAGCACTTTATTTAATTGCACTGGATGTATTTATCTTTGAATCTCCACCTTTCCTAGTACGATTTGCATGATTCGATGACTAAATAATGGAGACTGTAGTTGTCAAACTTTCAACCTTAAGGCCATGTAATATAGTCTGACGTCAACAATTTTCCGGGGAAGACAGTAATGCATTACACTTTTCTGCATTGCTGTCTTCTCCGGAAAATATATTTAAATTATTATTTCATTTATAAAGAAGTCGTATGTAATTGGTGAAGTCAAATGCTGCCACACGGCCTTCATTTTTTTACAAACAAGAATAACTTATGGAAAATATGTTAAAAATGTTATAGGGGAGAAGCGGCGAAATTGGCGCGTCGTCTAAATTGGCGCACCCTATTTTTCAGAAAATGATAACATAACAAAAAATAAAAATAGTTCTATCGTGTGCATTCTTGTATGATATGTATTTTATAGAAAACATTATAAAAATCGAATTGCTTAATACAGTTTTATTGCGATTAATCGTTTTCTGGCATAATGGTTATGTTCGAAGCCATTGAGTTAAATCGTTAAATAATAGTAATTCAAGGTGAATTAGATTAATGCAACGATTTTATAATCTTTGATATTTAATCTTACGATTAGGCTAGAATATTTGTATGAAAAAATAAGCATTTTACGTAAAAAGTATTTAATTAATGAACGATACACTTGCGGCAAAATTGGCGCATACGAGATTCAAATCAGAGGCGAAGTTGGCACACGTGTTGTGTTTCTGGAAACCGGTGACCGAAGTCAAGTGCTCGGATGTTTATGATTGAAAATATAAAGAAGATAGTAAGTACACAATTATTAATATATAGATATATACATTTGAATGTTGCTGGACTTTTCTGCTAATCTTTTTCTTACGATTTTTTGTGACATGGGAGGTAATGTGGTTCGCAAAACTGATGTAACGACTTTGTAAGGTTATATTCATTTGAACAATCAGTCGTTAAATTTTTTTTTTAAGTTTGAGGTATTAAGGCATTTTAAAAGCGATTTTTAATAATTAATTTGCAGTCTGACAGTGTTTTGAAAGTTTTCTCGATTTTAAGATGTGAAAGCAATGTAAGTGAAAAATTTGTATTTTTGATTGATTGTTTCTATTATTTATAAGTCTTCTAAAGTTAATAATTGTATATACTTCTGATTACAAATTCAAATAATTCTCTATAAAAATGATTTCAATTTGAATATTCACTTAAATATCCACAATTGCCAGTATTTTATTGTACAAATATAAAATATATGTTAACTTTGGCTGGTTTATGTGAATAAAGGTATAAAAAACTTCACATATCTTGATATACTATCTCAAATTTAGTTTCAAATTATAACTACCTCTTTTCATCAACCTTTGCTACTGAAATGTAATTCTAAATCTATGAAAATATAACTAATACGTGGCAAGAGAAGATTATAATATTAGTACGTCAATTTACCCGACATGGCGGGTAAATTGACGCAGGTGCAGTCCTTTGGAAATCTGAATAAAAACCTGCTTTAATAATTTTCAATGCAATCTTTATCCATTGGAAAGTATAGAAAAGATATCCAGCTATTAAATAAATATTTTTTCATAATTTTTAGTCATATACTTTCTTTTTAAACTCATACTTTCTATTAGGTGCGCCAATTTCGCCGCTTCTCCCCTAAACTCATGAAAACTAGTTTAAATTTATTTATTTTTTTAGACATAGGAAGATAACATAACCAAGAAAGGTTATGTAGAATACGATTCAATAATTGAAGTGCAATATTAGAAAATACTATTATTTTTATATTATCCTAAAAATACATGTGCAGTCAGTAACTGAGTAACTATAATTGAAGTGATTATGAATTGTATTAATAACCTTTAATCTTCTTCAAATTTTATATAAATAAATACTCATTTCCACCTCACCCAGAAGGTTACTTTTATAACTATTGGATCTATAACTTAATTCGTGCGATTTTTTTTCAAAATTTGAATGTTTATTTAAGAAAAACATGTACAATAGTATTATTCAAAGTATTGCCATTTTTGCCAAGTATTGCCAAGTATTTTCCATTTTTCTGGTAATTTGTGGATTCCATCCCAAAAGAACTGCGCCGGCTTGGCGGCCAAGAATGAATCAAGCCAATTTTTGATACCCTGTTCTGATGTGAACCGTATTCCAGTGAGGGCGTTCTGCATCGACCGGAACAAATGGTAGTCAGAAGGGGCAAGGTCTGGGCTTTAAGGCGGAATAGCGGAATAGCAACATGGGGCCGAGCGTTGTCATGATGGAAAATTATTGCCTCGTGTCTGTGTCGCATATTCCGGGCGTTTTTCGGCTATTGCTCTTTTCAAACGAATTAATTGTGTTCGATAGCGTTCTCCATTGATGGTTTCACCCGGTTTTAGCAGCTCATAATATAGCACACCCTTCTGATCCCACCAAATACAGAGAATTACCTTCGCGCCATGGATATTTGGCTTTGCCGTTGATTTGGCTGGTTGGCCGGGTTTCACATATGATTTTTTGCGCTTGGGTTTGTCGTAATGGATCCATTTTTCATCACCAGTAACAATCCGATGCAAAAATGACTTCTTTTTGTGGCGTTCCAGCAGCATTTTGGACATGCGAATCCGCCTTTCAACGTCTCTCGGCTTGAGTTCATGTGGAACCCAATTTCCTTGCTTTCGAATGTATCCGGCTGTTTTTAAACGTTTTGAAATGACTGTTTGAGTGACTCCCAAAGATTCTGCGATCTCTTCTTGTGTTTGGCAACAATCTTGATCGAGTAATGCTTCCAGTTCTTCATCTTCAAACTTTTTTGGCTGTCCAGGACGTTCTTTGTCTTCCAAGCCAAAATCACCACTTTTAAATCGTGTAAACCACTTTTGGCACGTTCGCTCAGCTAGAGCATGTTCACCATAAACTTCCACCAAAATACGATGACTTTCGGCGGCAGTTTTCTTCATATTAACCCGTTTCCACCGAAAACGCCACTTGCGGTACATCGGTCTTCGGGAGCTCATAACTAATGTTGTAGGCTTCAAAAAAATTCAGAGAGACATATTTTTAAATTTTAAGACCTGCCCTTCTCCATAGCGAACTCAAAATTGCTTCGACATATCATTAATTATGAAAAAATTTTGTTTAAACAAAAAAAGCATGATTTTTCCACTCTCTCTTTTTCAAACACTGAGTTTTGAAGAGCTTTCCTGTCAGCAATCAACCTGGAACCTTTTCAATCAGTGGAATGAATGTCTGAACTTCATGAATCTATGGTTCAAAGTTCGATTTTAGGCCTTGGTATTTTCAAAATGGCGCCCTAGCCGCAAAATTTTTCCAAATACATTCATGATTTTTTAAATTGAAAACTATGAACTTTCGGGGAAAACACCAAGAGTGAAAAAGTTCTTACAATTAGTCAAAGAATGCACTGAAATTTTTCCAACTGCTGTCAAGGAAATTTTCAATTTTTTGTATATGGTTAATTTTTGCAAAATCAAAAAATTATTCAAAACGCTTCTAAAAAATTATCTTGGATTCCTTGGCTAATTCGTAAAACATTTTATGCTTCCCAGTTTTCGATTTAAGTTTATTGCTGTCAAAAAAAATTCCAAATTTCAAAATACTATTATCAAAATGCTGCTATCGTCTGTCTGTCGTAAACAAAGTTTATGTTGCCCAACTATCACCATTGTGAAGGTCGACGAATATAGATAGTCTTTTTCGTTTTTTTCTTTAGAATTTAGTAATTTTCTGTTTTTTATTTTTTTTTTTTTTTAAAGCGTCTTGAACAATTTTTTGATTTTGCAAAAATTAACCATATACAAAAAATTAAAAATTTTCTCGACAGCAGTTGGAAAAATTTAAGTGCATTCTTTGATTAATTTTAAGAACTTTTTCACTCATGGTGTTTACTCCGAAAGTTCATAGTTTTCGATTAAAAAAATCATGGATGTATTTGCGAAAATTTTGCGGTCAGGGCGCCATTTTGAAAATACAAAGGCCTACAATCGAACTTTGAACCATGAATTCTTGAAGTTCAGACATTTATTTCACCGATTGAAAAGGTTCCAGATTGATTGCCGACAGGAAAGCTCTTGAAAACTCAGTTTTTGAAAAAAAGAGAGTGGAAAAATCATGCTTTTTTTGTTTAAACAACATTTTTTCATAATTAATGATATGTCGAAGCAATTTTGAGTTCTCTATGGAGAAGGGCAGGTCTTAAACTTTAAAAATATGTCTCTCTGAATTTTGTTTGAAGCCTACAGCATTGGTTATGAGCTCCCGAAGACCGAAGTACCGCGAGTGGCGTTTTCGGCGGAAACGGGTTAAAGTAATGAAGAAGAACTCTCCGCAAAAACACTTTTTCAGGCACAAAGTTCGACATATTTGAGTGATAAAATATTATTGTTGTTTACGCTTCAAATGAATGACATATACTGAAAAAGACGCACAATGGCACAAGCTTTCCAACGCATGTTCGGAATATTGGAACGATGGAATAATAATCAAGTTGCGCCATCTCTTAGCAAACCGCACGAATTCAGTTATAGATCCAATAATATTCAATAAATAAGGGTATTTTCTAAGATTGTACTTAAATTATTGTGATTATTATTATTATTAATGTAAAAAATTCATAAAAACAAATAATTTCCCAAGTGCGAAGTTCAATACGGCCCAACACTGGCCTAGCATCGCCAAAAATTTGCCGAAGATCGGTTTATTTATTTTTTGAACAATGTTTTTCTAATCAAATAATACATGTTTCAAGAAGTTACAATAATTGCTCCATCGCAAAATATTAATTTATATCCGAATTATACGCAATTTTGTCAAGGGTAAAAAAAGAAGTTGTGAAATTCCCACTGCTGCTCAAGACTGGATTATCTCCAATCAAACATTCCAACGGAATTCATTAGTAAATTGTATTAGTTACTGCGTGGACAAAGGGTTTTAAGAATTTTTTATTTTTTGCTAAATAGTGGATGTGTAAAGTCAAAGTTCATTTTTCTATTTGAAAAACCTTCATTTTTTAGCTATAAAATAAATTATTTATTGGACTAAAAATTCTTTAGTCCATGCATTAAATATTGATATTTTAAATAAGTGATTAACATTTGGAAGCGATTGGTTAAGTCGTTTCAAAGATATCGTGGGAGCTGACTTTAAAAAAGGTTATGAGAAAACGCGTGTAAAGTTTTAAATATTGTTTACATGTAAACAAAATATTTTTTTGTCCGTCGTACACCGAAAGTTAGCCTTGTCGGTGTCGTTTTGCTTGCAGAAAGCTGATTTTCCCGCACTAGTGCTTTAAAGTTTTAAGTGTGCTGAAAATTAAAACAAACTTAAAATTTCACCGCAGTCGTGTGGGAAAATCAACTTTCCACACGCAAAACGACATAGACTCGGCTAACTTTCGGTGTACAGTGAACAAAAGAGTAAAGTACCGGTCAGAATTGTGGGACCGCCTGTTTTTCGATAATTACTTAAATTTTCCTAATTTGAATTATGCAAGTGAAAAAAATTGTTCTCTTAATTAAATTCAAAGCTATCAAAATTCTTCATAAAGAATTGAATTTGAATATGAATACAATTTGAATTGAATAATTGAATTGAATTGAAGAAAATGTTCTTGGACCAATTTTAAAGCTAAATTTCTACAAAATCGAACCAAATTCTTAGGATTAATGTGTAAGTTTTTTCTTACATACTGCTCAAGGTTAAAGTTCAAATAAAAAAGTTTGAAAAATTCCAATATTGCTTTTGCTGAGAAAAACATTTTTATAATCATGAATTTTTTATTGAATTCCATTAAAAAATATATTCATATGATCTTTATTATGATTTATCTACAGATGAAATTTTTTCGAAATTTCCCTACTTTATACAAATTTTTCTAAATCATTTCAGTCGATTATGTCGATAATTAGAAGAGTGTATCATTCACCATGATAACCGAACTCTACCATATTGACCCTATTAACCTGTGATTTAGAATTAACGTCCTAGGCTCGATACCCAACGGAGTGGAAGCGTTCCTTTTTTCACAGAAAAATTGTTTTCCCTACTTTTTTGTTACAATTTCAACTCTTTGCATTATGCAAGGACAAAAATATATATTTATAATGACAAATTACTGCGATTCTGTAGAATCTTAGCTTTAAAATGAGCCTAAGAACATTAAAAAATGTTGTTTGTTTCAAAAGTTATTTAAAATTTAAGAAAACATTGAAATTTTGACTTTTTTTGCAATAATTTCTTCAAAATTTAACGAAACGACTTCATTTCAGACTAATTTTAAAGATAACTTTGATGGCTTTCACATTATTAAGAGTACAAATTCTATCACTCAAAGAATTGAAATTAAGATAATTTAAGCAATCACCGAAAAACAGGTCAATTCTGACCGGTAGTGTATATTTCGTATCAAGTGCGGAAAGGCGTATTTTAACTTGATACGAAATATACTATTTTAACATTATGTCATGAAATATTATAACGGCAAATAAGATGTTGAATTTTAAAAAACCGACAAAATATTGTCTATTTACATTAAAGTTTGAACCTTGAAATCATGTTTTTAAAGTAGCGATCAGATATATTTTGCATGCAAAATATGTATTGTTTGTTTGAGAATCACATCCTCAGAGAACCTTTATATTGTCTGAAGTGGGCACAGCTATCGTATTGACAGAAGACTCGTTTCCTCCAATTCAGAAGTTGCTGTGAATGGAGAAGCTTTACAGTTCCTCCTGTCTTCCTAATCGGACCGCTCGTTTCCGGCAACGAGCACTCGGTATCGTTCCGAGCGTTTTGTTGAAGTCCTTAGAACATTCGAAACACCCGTTACACACGTTTACTCTGAATCTAGAGCAAACGAGATAGCTGGCAACTAACTGGTGAATAACTTAAGTAACGTGTGTTTACTGTTTGAAACGCGCCAGGGCACTCACTAGTTGCCATTTAAACTTTCCATCCAGTTACCAAGATCTCCCGAGAATTCCCCACAAGTTTCTAAATCTTTACGTATCGAATTTATACTCAAGAAAGTTCAAAGATAAACGTTGATAAACCTCTTGAATCTCTTTTTTACCACATTACTTATACGTTTATAACTAATATTCACAAAATTGCTTGTAATTCTGAGTTCATTGGTGCTTTTCATCAAACTATCCTGAAATAAGAGGTTCTACTTTCTAGTTTAACGAGTTTTTAATTTTCTTGATATTTCAGTCAATTTTGAAAATTTTATTATTTCATTTTCTAAAATGTACAAGATTTTAAAGGTAGTTGATCCACGAAAATTAGACCTCAGGCAAAAATAGATAATTTTGCTTTCAAGAATAGCAATATTATTATTGAAGGGATATTTTGAAAGAGAAAAGATTAATTTCCAAGAAAAAAATTTGTAATACAAAAAAATAATTTTATTAATAAATTTTATTTTTGCTCCAACTTTTTTTCTTATCGCTTCGAGCCAAATTTTTAAAAATTATGCGATTTCAATAAATAACAAATCACTTTTTCAAGAAAAAGATCCCCTACAACTTAACCATTTTCCATTTTCGAAAATGAATAAATTATTATCAAATTCGGCAATCTGTTTATAAAAATTTTGTTTTGAATAATTTTTTTTAATGATTTCAGCCATTAAAGAATTTATTTAGAAAAATCAGAAACGGTGAAGTTGTGGGAAATCTTTTCTCTGAAAAAATGGTTCATGATTTATTAGAATCGCATAATTTTTTTAAATTTGGTAAGAAGTGATAAGAAAAAAAGTTGGGTCAAAAATAAAATTTATTAATAAAATTAATTTTCTGGGTTTCACATTTTTTTCTTGTAAAATAATCTTTTCTCTTTGAAAATATCCCTTCAATAATAATATTGCTATTCTTGAAAGCAAAATTATCTATTTTTGCCTGAGGTCTAATTTTAGTGGATGAAAACTACCTTAAGCAAAAGTTTCTTTGATTCAAAGCAATTTCTTGATTTTTTTTTCCTTTGAAATTAAGAAATGAACATCTGTGCAAATGCATAAGTACATCTGTACTCTGATTAATGGAAATGTTTTCATTAATTTCAAGAAAAAATTGTCTTTGTTCAAAGTAATAAAATTGAATAAATTATTTCATAAATTTTTGCCGTTTTTGTATTTGAGTCAAATAAGTATTTTTTTAAATCAAATAAATAATGTTAAAAAAATAATTTCTTTCATTTAGAAAAAGATAAAAAGGTGATTTATGAAAATGAAATAAATTTTACATTTGTTCTAAAGGTGTTTTTACTTTAAATTGAAGAAATGAAATTGAAAAAAAGATTTCTTTAATTTAAATAAAACTTTTTTCTGGGTGCACATTAAAATCATTTTTGATTAACATGTATGGAATTTGCGACTCATTATGCACTCACATGTACGAATTGTTTAGCACGGTGTGCGTTTGTTTTAACATTTTAAACAATTTCATAATTGCAATATAATCTTCTATCAATATATTCTCTTGATATCTTATAATTTATTATTATCTCGAATTGAATTTCTTATGGCTATTTGAATTTGAATCTCTTTTTTACTAAATTCGAAGTAGATTCGACAATTTCGATTTAAGGGGTATTGGCATCTAGAAGGCCAATTTTCTACGTTTTGTAAGCATTATATTTGAAATAATAAAAATATAATTATAATAAAAAGTGCCCTTCAGGTACCCACAACATAAATTATTAAAAAATGAAAAAAAATCAAATTTTTTTAGTAGTACTGTAACAGAGTTGCCACTATTTCTGGAAACATGGGGAATAAGGAAAAGTCAGGGAATTCAATTTTACATGGGAAAATCAGGAAAATGGCAGGAATCAACTTTAATTTATTAAAAATATAACGTTAGTACATTATGGAATATATATTAATATATTAAAATATATTAATGTATATATTTATGTTTATTGTTCTACATTGTAAAGTTTTAAATTTTGATTGAGATGATTATTATATTATAATTGGATTTTTCGACAAAAATAAATGTATTTAATAAATGTTGCAAATTTTATTAGCCATTTATTTATATAGAATATCCTCTAAATAACTGGAAATCTTGGAAAAGTCAAAGAATCTTTTTATCTGAAAATTGCGGCAATTCTGGGTAATATATTTTGATATTTGTATTTTTATTTATACTTGGTTTTTATTAAAAGACGTTTTCACTTTAAAAGTCTGCTATTAATGGTATTACTAAAGAAACTCTTTCTGCTCCCATCGGTCACATGAAGAAAGTGAAAAAGAACTCTATAAGATACCATAAAAAACTGAGGGGCAGAAAGTAAGTTAAGGACATCCTTCTCATAACTTTTTGAGTGTTATGGCACAAGGCACTTCCTTAAGGCCGTGTAGTAGGATCTGACGTCACCAATTACATTCGACCACTTTATTAATGGAATAATAATTTTAACAAATTTTAATAAATTAATTTCAGCAAATTTATTAAAATAATAATGATAAAAAATTTTTCAGAAAAGACAGCAATGCGGAAAAATGCAAAGCATTGCTCTCTTTTCTGAAAAATTTGTGAAATATTTAGTGAAATTTTGCTTCATGATGTTTGGAGAGACTATAACGAAATAGTAATTTTCGACTGAATCAAATCTAATGTAGTACTTTTCTCTGAAAACATAAAATACAATTTTTCCCGAAGTAGACGCAAGATATAAAAATAATTAGAATGATTCTGGATAGAATACTCCATCCTCTTGAATATTTTTTATTTAAGGACATTAAGATGAACGATACTTCTCTAAAGTTATTTAGAAGTTTTAATGACGTATTTTCTAACTTAACCAGTTTTTCAGTCCTTATGAGCAAAAACTTATGGTCGGGTCAACTATTTAGTTTATAAAGTATGATACTAATATTTTATTGTTCGAGATTGAAACATTATTTTTATTACGTATTACTCTGTTGTATTACTGTGTCACTTGAAGAATTAAAATTTTGACATCAAATTAAGAGATATTTAAAAATTACGTGACGTAGGTGAAGCGTGGGGAGGGAAAGCGTTACGGTTAGTTACGCGAAGGGGGGAAGGAGTTACAGACTTTCGTTATATAATGCTTTGAACCTTTTTTTCACCTCTAATTGCTATGCTCTTATAACTTTTCATTATTTCTAATTTTAAAGTTATCTCATCTGCAAAAATTCTAGCTTTTAAAATAAAAGTAAAAAATTGGGTAATTTACTAAAAATTTTATTTCTCAGTTTCTGAATTTTTAAATTTTCAAAATTTATGTTCCTGAAATCATAACCTCTGTAATTTAGATCCTTTTGAGCTTATGATTTTTGAAGCTTTATAATTTTATAATTTTAGAGGTTTTGATGTTTAGAACTTACCAGGGGTGTTAGTTGAAATTTGCCGGTTTTACTGATAGATGTCGCTAGTGATATGTATACATTTCTATGATTTGGCATCTATGTCATATTTTTCTATGGACAATAACCTTCAAAAATACACAATTACATTCTGCCAAAATAATAGCATCATAGTTGTTTACCTCAGTGAATATGTCGAGTTTCGTTCCAAGTAAATCGCATTTGCGGCATTCGTTGCTTTTCTTATTTCATCAAAAGAAAAAAGCAGTTGAAGCTCATCGATTGCTGGTAGAAACTTATGGTGAACATGCTCCAGTGATTAGAACATGTGAGACATGGTTTCGTCAATTTAAAAGTGGAGATTTCGATTTACCATAACAGACAATGAACATCCTGGTGCAGCGAAAAAGTTCGAAGACGAGGAATTGCAGGTGTTATTGGATGAAGGCCCAACCCAATCGCAACAACAATTGGCACAAACACTAAATGTGATCCGAGGAGCAATTTGCCAACGTTTAAAAGCCATGGGAAAAATCCAAAAGTATGGAAAATGGGTACCACACCAACTGAACGATAGACAAATGGAAAATCGAAAAAACATTTGTGAAATGCTGCTTCAACGGTTCGAAAGGAAATCTTTTCTGCATCGAATTGTCACGGGGGACGAAAAATGGATTTATTTTGAGAACCCGAAGTGGAAAAAATCATGGCTTTCACCTGGTGAGGTCGGCCCATCGACTCTAACGCCAAATCGCTTTGGCCGTAAGACAATGCTCTATGTTTTGTGGGACCAGTGTGGTGTGGTGTACTTCGAGTTATTAAAACCTGGTGAGACGCTGAATACGGATCGCTAACGACAACAAATTATCAATTTGAATCATGCGTTGATCGAAAAACGGCCGGAATGGGCCCGAATACATGGCAAAGTTATCCTACAACATGACAACGCACCGTCTCATACCGCTAAAGTGGTGAAGAACACATTAAAAGCATTGAATTGGGAAATATTATCGCACACGCCGTACTCTCCAGACTTCGCCCCGTCCGACTATCACCTTTTCGCATCGATGGGACACTCACTCGCAGAGCAGCGCTTCGCCAATTTTGAAGAAGTCGAAAAATGGCTCGTCGAATGGTTTGCCTTGAAAGAGAAAAAGTTTTTTTGGAATGGTATCCATGATTTGCCTGAAAGATGGGCAAAATGTGTAGAATCCAATGGTCAATACTTTGAATAAAAAATTTATAAGATTCCCTTTAGAATTAAGTGTTTTCTTTATTGAAAAAACCGGCAAACTTCAACTAACACCCCTGGTATAGAGATAAAAATTTAAAAAATTTTAAAAACTGGAATGCTAGAGCTTTTGAGTATTTTAATATATAAAACGGTTTCCCAATAGGGGTGATATGATTTTGAATGTCCCTATCGGGCTCATTTGAACTGAAATTTTTGACGTCTGCTGTCAGTTGTCATCAGTAAGGTTTGCCATTTAATCATGAGTAGTTTCACGCTTCCAGAACGTTTGGAAATTGTCCAATTATTTTATCAAAATTCGAGAAGTTTTGTCGGTGTTCAAAGAGCATATCGTGCAAAATATGGTCGTCATTCTGCTCCATCCGCGCTCTCAATTCGTCGAATAATCGATAAGTTGGAGAGTGAATTTACTCTATTAGATACTAAGCCTAAAAATCGTATGCGTACCGCACGTTCTACACAAAATATAGCCGCCGTACAGGCCAGTATCGAGGAAAATCGTGAATTGTCCGTGCCACGCCGATCTCAGGAATTGGGCCTGTCCAGGATGACTACCTGGCGTATTTTGCGATTGGATCTTGGCCTGCATCCCTATAAGATGATTCTGGCCCAAGAACTGAAGCCTAATGACCATCGTTTGCGTCGGGAGTTCGCGGATTGGGCTCTGGAATCAATTGAAAATGATCCCAATTTTCATCAAAAAATCATCTTTTCTGATGAGCCGCATTTTTGGCTCAAGTCTCGGGGGACATTTGGCCGATATATTGTTTAAATCATAAATGGTATAGAATATCCAATATAATAAAAAAGATTTCGATCAATTCCGAATGAATATTCAGTGTTTTTTTTTCAATTTCAAAACATATCACCCTTATTGGGAAACCCTTTAGATATCTATAAGGATTTTGATATTTCCAAAAGAGTTGAAAACTTCAAATTTTAAAAATTTGTTAAGTTTAAATTCTATAGATTTATAATGTCGAAACAAACTTTCCAGTTTTGAATTTCTTATACTCAAATCTTTTAGATTTTCGAATTTTATATTTCAATAAAAATTATATTATCTTAAAAAAATGTGAAAAAGAGATAAGTTATACACAAAATGTTTAATTTATTTACTGTGCAATGAAAAAATGTACGTATCAGCTGATGGAGGGTAGAGGCGGTAAAAAAAGGGAACTTATTTTAATTTAATTTTTAATTTAAAAAAATACTTTTGAAAATCCAAAGTTCAATTTTTTAACAATAATATTTGAAATACGAGAAAAACGTAAATTTGCAAAATGGTTCGTTTAAATAAGATCTACAAATTTTGTCTGGCATAGTTTCTGATAAAACGTATATTTTTCATTTTGATATTAAAAAAGACGATTAAAATTTAAAAAATTCCACTATTCAAACAAAATAAAAGTTAAAGTGGAGAATGAAGGAACTCTGAAATAAAAAATTATTATTTAACGTTTAAGAAATGTTATGCAAAGTTATGATGTAACATTGTGGGATATTACTTTCTTTAATTAACTGAGACTTAAAATATTTGTGTGGAAATGTTCTCTATATAGTTATATTAGTTTCTTTAATTGCAAGCCAGAGTCACTTACTGATTAAAAACAATTAAAATGATTTTCTAATGCTCTTGGGTCGTATTAAGGTTCTATTAGATCTTTGTCATTTTACGAAGAATAAGGATAAGAATACAAGTTTTTGGGCTTTACTCAAAAAACTGTTTACAAACTTTAAATCTTGCCATATATTTATCGTTATGTTATAATTATTTTTATAATGTAATCAAAAGTATTTAGTGCCCCCTGTCATTTACAGATTATTTGAGGTAAAAAATTATGCAGAAAATTAAAATGCTTTAAATTTAGAGAAAAAAATCTGTCTGCTTCGCGCACCTAGGACGCGTGATATGATCGTCACACTTCGCGCTCCGTTCTTTTTGGACCTCGCGCTTAGCGCTCGTTCTTATGCTCTTCGCATACATTTAAGATTATTTCTTACAATTTGATACTGAAGCTCAAAACAATTTTATAATATTACAGATGATGTGAATTACACATTTTCTCACACTAAATTTGTTTTTGAGTTTAAGTGAAATAGGACATTCAATTTACTTAAGGCTCTATCAGCCTTAAGGAACACGTTCTCATCATGACACTCACGCTTCGCGCTCGATTTTCTATATATACATTTTTGTAACTCTAATAATTTACATGATTAAAGAAAATGTATCTACTTCCAAATATCTCAAAAAGGAAAAAAATTCGTAGATTGTTTTTAAGAAAACGATTTTTTATTTTAACTCCTATTTTGTATCTCACATATTTTGGTTTAAAAATAGAATTTTTGATTTTCAATATTTAAAATCAAAACATAAAATATACATCTTTTCAAAAAATGTTCTGTTGTGAATTTATAGACCTCATTTAGGCAAATAATTTTCCATCTTGACGTTTTTTTCGTATTTCACATATTTTGTTTGAATAATGGAATTTTGGAATTTTAATCGTATTTTTTTAAATTAAAATGAAAAATATACGTTTTATCAGAAACTATATCAGATAAAATTTGTAGACGATTTGTAGATAACGAACAATTTTGCAAACTTACGTTTTTTTCGTATTTCACATATTATTGTTAAAAAATTGAATTTTGGATGTCCAATTGTATTTTTTTAAATTAAAAAGAAAAATATACATCTTATGAAAAAATCTTGTGGTTCAAACTTATAGATCTTTATGTAGTAAACAATTTTGTATCATAACTTTTTTTTCGTATTTCGTATAATTTAACTGGAAACTGGAATTTAGGTGACTTTTTAACAGTTTTAACATACTGTAACTTTCCTAATTTAAGTTCAATGGAAAAATGTTATGAGGATAATTAGTAGATATTTATGAGCACTATCAAAAAATATCGGAAATTTCGGATTTTTCCATAAAGTTTGTTTCAAAAACACAAAAGATGCTTCTTTTCTTACAATTTTGGTCGGATGTGGCTGGCTAACGAACTCTTCCTTACTTAAAACTAATACCTTCTCATCTATGATTAGAATGTTTAGAAAATTTAAATAGTATATTGTGCAACTAGGGAAAATTAAACGTTACACTCACAAAATAAATGTTTTTGTCGTGTTGCACACGATTTTTTTCTACTATGAGATCAAAAAATGGATATTCCTACTAGTGGGTCATAAAGTGGATTATATTTCTTCGTGCGCGGCAAACAAATCCATTTTTTGACCCTCTTGTAGAAAAAAAATCGTGTGCGACACGAGGAAAACATACTTTTGTTTGTTTGTAAAAAAAATGCACTTTATAACCTGCTAGTAGAAAAAACCTTTTATGGCATTAAAGTTTAACGCAAAACAACATAGAGTGTGACGTAACAGATGAGTAGTATATATTGATATTTGGTCGGACTTAACTTATTTTTCTTACTTTAGGATCAAAGATTTTTTATTTTCTCAGTTTTTGAGGTAATTTTGCAAAGTTTTTGAAACACGATGATTCAATCTGAATCTGACATAGTTTATTGGGGTGTCTTCCCGTTATTACAAGAACGCGATTTCCCAGGAAAGCAGAATAGGTTTAGAGGGTGCGGGGTTACATTTAGGGGAAGGTCGTAGCTGAGCGTGTCGAGCATTACGAATCACCATTAACTCTTTGAAAGGATCGTATATTAGGGTAGAGTGAAAATTCTAAAATTGATCTAACCTTTTGAACCGAGTAATAAAACGTTGTCTAATAGCTTCCAAAAAAGTTAGAAAAAAGTTGAAAAATGGTTTTTGTATTAAAAAATGTTAATTTTTAAAAATCTCCAAAGAATCGAACTGAAAATTTCCAAAAATTTTCCTCTAATGTTAAGAAACAAATGTCTCATTAAAAGTTGTTTCAACTCCAAATTTTTCTCGATACTTTTTGTCGGCGAAACTAGAAAAACGTGATTACCAAACAACCTTAGTTAAAAATGAAATATTATTAAACAAAATATCATATACAACTTTTTGAAATTATTTTTTTGGCATCTCAGAGTATGTTGTGTATGGGTGTCAAATTTCAAACAGTCTCGATAATATTTGGCCAAGAAATAACAATTTATGTTTTAAAAACTTATGGATTATGTTATAAGGTGAACATTTCTTCGGCCAGACAGGCGCTTTTGTAAAAACTGTTTTTTCTGACTCAGGGGATCTTAAAACGTAAAGATTTGATGAAAATTCCAAATGTCATTTTTCTTATTAAATCGAAAATTTCTCATTCATGATGAAAATGTAAAAATAGACTGAAAATAATAGTTTTTCTCAAAATTTGAATTTTTCACGGAGAAAAATGGATATTCAGGATCAATATCTAGATATTCAACTATGTGACAACCATCTCATATATTCAATTGAAATATCTAAATATTCAGCTGTAATATCAGAGATATTCATATTAACCTATTTCAATATCTTAGATAGTGAAGCTAAATATTCAGATATTACAGTTCAATATCTAGATATTAAAACTGAATATATAAGAAGCTTGTCACATAGTTGAATATCCATTTTTCTCCGCGTTGAAAATATGGAAATACATGCTTTTTAAATATAACTGTTTGCACTTTTTGAAAATTTTCATGCATGCATTATCAAGTTATTTCATCAAAACCAGTAAGACTGGTGAGTTTTATTTTATTAGAACCGAGTTTACTCAATTCAACTTTCTAAATCTGAATCAGTCAAAATCTACTGATTATCAGTTAAATTTGACTAATTCAAATAGCTACTTGAGTGAAAATTAACTGATTTAACAGTAAAAAATATTTTTTCCTGGCAAATCAGTGAAAATTAACTGATTTAACAGTGAAAAAGAAAATCACTGATTCGATCAGTGAAAATTTGAATGATTCAGATTTAGAGAGTAAAAACAATAATAATTCAAATACAATCATTGAGTTTCACTCAAGTTCTTTAGTTTTGACCTTTATGCCAACGACAATTTCGTCGTCAACGTTAATTTGTCAAATTTGATAAGTAATAATAAATTATTTGTTGATGTAATTTTACTCAACTTCCGATCAAATTTGGGACATAAGGACAAGTTAGAAGTTATTTAGTAACACTGTAATTATTTGTGACATATTAAATGTTCAAAAATGAATCAAAGTTGAGTAAAATTCAGAAGTGTAGGGAGAAGTTTGAAAGCATGCATTAAAAGTTTCTAAATGTATGGGTCATTTCATGGGAGATTTACAGTCAAAATTTTTTTTTCGACGAAACATTTTTTTGCCTTTTTACTTCGAAAATAATCGACACGTATTTTTTTTTCAGTGTGATACTTGAAAATTTCGGGATATAATTTTTTTAAATTTGGCACTCGGGAAATTTTTTTTTTTTCTGACAGCTCACTGTAAAAGCAGTTTTGAATATAAAATGTAACCCTTGCACTTGAAATACGCGAAAGAGTACAAGCTTTTAAAAAAGTTATAGCACACATTTCGTTGTTTTTTTTGTAATAACAATATAGTACATTTTTATAAACAATTGAAATTTCTTTTAATTTGGAACTAATTTTTTTTCGATTTTTTTGTTTCTAAATTTTTGTTGAAGTTTTTTCAATATGCAGGCAAAATTTTGGAATGGAGAAATGAAAACTGTAGGTGTAATTAATTTATCAAATCTGTCCCGCGCGTTGCAACGAGCGAGCTCGCACGCTGCAACTACGCTTAAGCTTGTTTAGGCATGCTCGGACTCGAAGCACGTGTGGCAGTGAATGCAGTGACCGCTGTTTTAGTTTTCTGTAAATGTTCCTCAAGTGTTCACCTATTTCAAATTAATACAGAAATGCCAAGCTCTCGATTTAAACATGTCTGCTGTAATCCGTTTAATAAAAAAAATCAATTAATGAAGAAAAGCAATAAATAAATATATTGCTAATATTTCCATTATTATCGATATTGGTAAAGAAATATTAATAAAGAAATAATTTTACTCTAATTATTCGTGATATAAGGATCCTATATGCAAGGCAATTTATTTCTTGTATTTTTGCGATTAATTTTCTAGTGTTATAACTATTTTATGTTTCAAGTTCTGATTATATGCTTATTCGCGGAAAAAGTATTGGATCCAATATTTACCAATACTTCTTTTTCATAAGGGATTCCACCTATTTCGGAAATTTGTCACATTTTTCATCTTTTGTTCAGTTGAAAAAGTAAAATTGTATTGGAAATTGCAATTTACAATCCCTTAGAATCAATTCGTATTTGATGACTAGTCTACTGCCGCATTTGAATATTGTGCGCTTTGTGACTGAAATTTATTAATTTACTAGAAATACTGGAAATATTTACTGGACATCTTTTGAAATATCTGGAATCTTTCTAAATCTCTTGAAATTCCTTCTCATGGTCTGAAATATTTTTTAAACCAAATTTTTGTTAATCTCTTTCAATATATTTTGAAAAAAAATTTCTGTGAAAAAAGGAACGCTTCCACTCCGCTGGGTATCGAGCCCAGAACCTTTCGATTGCTAGTCGATTTCAATCTTGTACATTTTTTTAAACCTTAGTTCCTCTAACATAACTTGTAATTTTCAGAAATACTTTGAAGTTATATAAAACCTTTTAAGACGTCGCAGAATATCTTGAAATCTCTTTGAATCTGTCAAAATGATTCTAAATATTTTGAAAGCTAAAAAAATATGTAAAATTCATCAATTCCTTATTATCTTTCTATTTTAAAACTCGTCTACTTTGAAATGTTATTTTATTTGCTGACTTTTTTTCGGTGTAAAGAAATTTAAAAACCAAATGTCGCTTATGAAAGAAAATTAAAATTAAAAAACAATTGTACTATTATTGCAACTGATACAATATCCATTTGCATTGTAAAAAAGGTTTAGTTAGTTTATCTCAAGTTTTGTTTTATCGTCACTTTTTGTCACCTATTTTTGAAAAATAATTCACCTTTTCACCAATTTGGGCTGAAACGTGGAATCGAGAATCGATTCTCAGCGAAAAATTCCGATCCCTATAAGATGTATCATTTCCAGAGTAGTTTTCTGTGCTGAATCTAAATCTGACCTCTGTTTTTTTCCAGCACGTCAGGTGTTTGAGATTTTTTGAGTTAACATTTTGTTCGAAAAATCACAAATCGTATAATAAAAGGGTGTAAAAAATTTTTTAAACGGAATGCAATACACGATTTCGATGAGTTCTTTAACGCAGAATCCACTGATTGTTTTTTCAATATCTAATAATAATCTTAGGATCTGTATTAGATATCAAAAAAACAAAACAATCAGTGGATTTTACGTTAAAAAACTCATCGAAATCATGTATTATTTTCCGTTTAAAAAAATGTTTACACCCTTTTATCATACAATTTGTGATTTTTTGAAAAAAAATTTAATTCAAAAAATCTCAATAACCTGACGTGCTGGGAAAAAAACAGAAGAAAAACACATAGGTCATATTTTTTTGACCAGTGATATCAGTCTGCTGTAATTTTGCTACCATTTATTCCAGATCTCAATGTTCGATCTTTGTAAGGTATGAAAATTACTCTAAAAATGCAACACTTCTCGATTTGAAACAACTTTAAAAAGCATGAAAATTTTTTTTCGAAAATAAAAAACATGACATGTTTTTTACGCATTTAACAAAATCATAATTTGACTACAAAATGTTTTTTGATTTCAAGCTTCGCTGTTTCGACTTTGCAATATTGACGATTTTGAAAACATTTTTCATTGCCATAAGCTACTCTTATTAGAAATTTATCACAATTTTTCGACCCAAAGAGAAAACTTTTTATACTTTCTAAACTTTTAAAATGTTCAACTTTTAAATCAATAAATCAAATAAAAGGTATTACCTGTTTTCTGGATTTGTTTTTTACATTTTATCGTATGCCAACCCCTAATTTTTTGTCGCTCGGCTATAAAGATTAGATCAATTTGAACATTTCTACTCCACCCTAATACGTACGTCAGTGAAAGAAGAGAAGACCTGTTGAAAGAATGGAGCAGAGGTCAAAGGTGGAGGTGGGGATGAGAGAGAAGATACAAAGGAGAAATGATAGTGACGACCCGGCGCGAAAACTCATAACGACTCAAAAGGGTTGAAGGGGGGAAACACGAGGTGGCTGACGCGAGATGGGAGGATGGCTAGTCGGCTATGACTCGGTACCGCAATATTGCAGACGTAGTAATAAACCATTCCATGGTAATATCCTCCGAGGATACAGAAAAGACAGCGAGAGGATATCATCGTTGAATTTTATCACCTTTTGTGCTTTCTGTCGAAACTCTTTCAGTGCCTAACAGTGAGAATAATAATGTTTTTATTTGTCTTGAAAGAGAGTTTAATACACTTTAAAATACTCTTTCAGTCGGGGAATGAACTTAATGGAAAAATATTAAAAGATAGGAGAAAAGCTTAATCCCTTAATTGTACACTGACGTGTCGAATAAAACTAAAAATATTTTTTGTGTAGGTCTCACCCTCTTATTTTCTTTCATTACATGAAGAATGAATTGTCAAGTTTTTTTAGATTAAAAAAAATCTTTAGGCGTGGTCTTGAGCTCTCAAACTACCCTAAATCGTGAAAAATGGAATAAGAACTGTTTAAGAAAAAAATTACCTTCAAGAATGAAGATATGTCTCATAAAAAATTGAAAAATTTATTTTCCTTTCAACTTTGTAAAATATTTTTTTTCTAAAGAATTCAAGTTTCTTGTAAAAGATTTTTAATAATATTTATTTATGAAGAAATATTCTCAAAAATTGTGAAGTGGACATAAAAGATTTTAATTTTTTGAGGGTATTTTAATTCATTTTTAAGGGTGAATTTTCATCAAGAAATAACTTATTAAATATTTCACGTCTTTCAAGTCATTTGCTGATATAATTGTAGAATCAATTGTAATATATTGGCAAATAGACAAAATATAATTTTTACAGCTTTGTAAAGAGCTCTTTTTCAATTTTTAGGGTTTTTTCCTTTCCAAATGCGAGGGTAGTATTTTCTATGTTTAGTGAAGTTGTTTCGAGTCTTCTACGTGAAGCATTGATATTTTTCACTTACAAAAATGAAGATTATTGTTTTTCACGATTTAGGGTAGTTTGAGGACCCAGCACTGCGATTAAAGATTTATTTTTTAATATGAAGAAATTGGAAAATTCATTTTTCATCTGAAGAAAGAAAAAATTATCTGCCACACCCCATTGTAACATATGTGTCATTGAAAATAAATTTAATAAATCAGAGGTTTTCTTCAAAATTTAATACAAAAAAGTATTTAGGCTCGTTGGAATCTAGTTTGGGGTTCAAATTGAAAATTCATAAATTACAGATCTAACATGTTTTGTTTTTTTAAATCTTGTAGATCTTTCAAACTTTTGAATAAGAAAGATTTGAGATGAATGAGTTTACATTTTTTTTTTTTAATGTTAATTTGTCGGATATTGAATAAAAAATTGACTGAATTCAATAACTCATTTTTATTGATTAATTTAATTTCAAATGTAAAGAAATCTGTAAACGTCAGCAAATATGTATCTGATGTTACGTGTAACTCATTTTTTTCTGTTTTTACATTCTCATCATATGAGAACGTATTCGTTTTATGTGAAAAATCGCTTTCGGAATTGTTTATTACAAAAAGATCTACAAATTTGAATAGCTCCATTCATTTTACAAGATCTATATTTTTCTATTTAATTTAAAAAATACTATTTAAAATCTAAAATTCAATTTTTTAACAATAATATGTGAAATACGAAAAAAACGTAAGAATATAAAGTTGTTCGTTTCAAAAAGATCTACAAATTTTGTCTAACACAGTTTCTGATAAAATCGGTATTTATCATTTTAATTTCAAAAAATACAATTAAAATTCAATTTTTAAACAAAAAATGTGAAATACGAAAAAAAACGTTAAGATGGAAAATTATTTGCCTAAATGAGGTCTTCAAATTCTCATTAGGAAATTTTTTTGATAGGATATATATTTTACGTTTTGGTTTTAAAACACTATTGAAAATCAAGAATTCCATTTTTTAACCAAAATATGTGAATAGTATGAACATAAGACCGAGCGCGAAGCGTGCGACCGAATCGCGCGTCCTAGACGCGATCAAACTTTCGATCTGTGCGCGAAGCGGGTAGATTTTTTTTCATAATTTTAAAGCATTTTAATTTTCTACATAATATTCAACCTCAAATAATCTATAAATGAAAGGGGGCACTAAATAAAGGTACGGAAGTGCAAAGAGGAACTGTAGAACCCAATAATAAAACAGCTCGGAAATGAAATTGTTGAGTTTAGAGTGTATTTGAACTGTAAACACATATTTCATTTTATAGCTTTATAAAGGTGACTTGATAGGGTCTTCAAAATTTTCATTTAATTTATCAAAGTTTTTTCATTTTTAGCTTCCTCTGTAAAATAAGAAAGAAGCTCTAAAAATAATATATAAAATTTGTATATAAAATAATACAAGCTGAGAGATTTTCATTA
Organism: Diplolepis rosae; assembly: GCA_030998225.1. NCBI lineage: Eukaryota > Metazoa > Arthropoda > Insecta > Hymenoptera > Diplolepididae > Diplolepis > Diplolepis rosae. The sequence continues at coordinate 11,724,402 of JAPYXD010000701.1, forward strand.
TTTTAGTTTTTTTGGAAATTAAATTTATTTTGATATTTACTGGTTTTAATGTTTTCAAAGTTTATTTATTTAAGCTGCATGTTTTTTTCCTGAACCAACATATTGTGCTATTTTGTTCATATCTTAATTTCCTCTTTCCCCAATTCATCAAAATCCTTGAGTTCTTCAACTTTTACATTGAAGGCTAATTTAGAAAAGAAAACCCGTTAAAACTTTCACAAGAGTGATGTAAAGCTTTTAATCTGAACTTTTAAATGATGTATTGTACTGGAGCGATAAATTAAGATCATTCTCTCACATTTTTCACTCCTACTCATAAGGTTAGTTTTCTACATTTTCGTGCGACCTTCTCACCTTACGATCATCCGTTGAGTTTGTTTTCAGAATAAGGAGCGCAATTATGGATTTCTTTTATTACTGTCTCTCATTTGATTCAATTCTTGCTTTTCAGGGGACTTTATTTCTAGAGTACTCGAGAAATAATTGATAAACTAATTTTAATTTATTTTTTATTTTTTATACAGTTATATAATGCATTATAAATACTAAAGTTTCTAATTATATATTTCCTTCACAAGTAGTATTTTCAATTATTCATATTTAAAATGGTTCTAAGATTTAACTAATTGAAAGAAGAGAAAAAAGTTATGGAATTCGATATGCAAAAAACTAGAAAACATAAAACTTGAGAACTACTCAATTTATGACGACGTTGATAAACCTGTAAAATTAGAGGCATGTATAAAGGTCACGTGACCAATTACAGTCCACGTTTTTATTTGTAAAATAAAAACTCAAATGAATTTTACGAATGGAACTAAATTATAATTGGTCACGTAACCCATCCATGTTCTATACTCCCTCAAAACTTAAGAAATCAAAACATTTCAAAGTTTAGAGCTCTATGAAATTATAATTTTTATAAAAATATATTTTTAAATATCTAAATATTGCAATTTATAAGCATTAAATTAAATATAAATTATTACAAAAACCAGTTATTATTTTAATTAAAATGGATAAATTGTATAGAAGTTAAATATATTACAAATCAAGAAGTTAAAAGTTTGAAAATTAAGATATTTGAAAATTTTAATATTATGGTTTATAAAAAATGACTGAGTGGATGGCAATCAATGGAAAAAAAATAGTTTGAAGAGTTACCTAACAAAGCGTTGTGTAATTTTTAAGGGTCCCTTCAAAGATTAACTTTAAAATAATAAAAATATTATAACAAATTTTAATCAAAATGTATTAAAATTAACAAAAATTATTAAAATATATACACATGTGTATTGAAATTCAAATAAAAGTTTGTATTTTTGAAGATGAAAGTATTTTGAATTTAATATACGATACTGAAAAAAACTTCCATTACATGTAATGGAAGTTTAAAACGGAAATTTCTTACAGTGTAAACAATATTTTATCTAAATAGTTGCATCTCTTAATTTCACTATAATTCTCTTAATATTTATCAACAAAAAGTAAAAGACATCAAATATGTATCGTCAAATTATTGAAATCATTTCATGAATAACCATTAATTTTCCAAATAAAATTATTAGGTGACGTAGCAAACGATTTGTCTTTCCTTATGACAGTTCTGATCCCTCTTTTACCTTTTTTTATGCCTTCTTCTATTTGTAAATTGACAAATTTCAGTGATAAACGATGACAGGTATTTATTCTGAAGCAAGCTTTCTTTTTATAATATTTATTTGGAATGTTAATTTTTGAAACCCCGTTTCTTATTAGATCTCCCCATATAAATTTTCTAATTGCCTGATTTTCTAATAAATGATACTTGAGATTTGTAAAACTTCAAAACGCAAGTAGTTATTAAAAGGGTTTCCATAAAATACTTAGGGGACGTGCATATATTACGTCACGCGATTTTTGGTCTTTTTAGAGAGACCTCCCCCCCCCCCCCTCTCGCCCAGAACTATAGTAGAATAGAACTATAGTGTTATCGTCAGCTGAGCGGAAATATGGACTCCACTTCCTTTTTATACTTAAAATTTAAAAGGTTTAACGTCCGAACGAAATTCTTCATTAGAAAAAGGGAAATGACCAACCTCGGACTATGTAGATATTGTACTCCAATTTATTATTCCTGACAACGTTTCGAAGACAATATGGCAACCTCTTCAGATCATTCATAATATTTCATTTGAAAATTATTTGACTCTGTCGTTACAAAATAACATTCACAAAACAAACTTCACAAAAAAAGTCGAAGATGTCAAACAAAAATTTGGTCAGAACAACTTTCCATAGTGTTTCGAAATTTGTACTAAGAAACATTACTGGAAATTATGTCACAATTATTAATATTAACAACAAATTGTAGTCAAATTTTTAATTTCTAATTGACATTGATAGTTTGAAAGTTTTATTTTTAAAGAAAAATTAATATGCTTATGAAATTTCCCAACGGTTCCATAGTTTTCCGCAGCGTCGCCACCAGAAAATTTGTCGAAAATTTGAGATATTATGAGCCCGCGAAATGACTTTCCATAAGAGCCCATGTTAAAATTCCATATTTCGAGACGTGATAATTCAAAATTTAATACGGTAACGCCCAAAATTGCAGAGTACTTTTTGATCGGGAGGAGTCTAATCTATCGATATATGAAATAAAAAAGGGCACTTAACCACTCCCCTTCCCACTACCGGACTACCTTAAATATAATATATTTAGTACATAGTATCCAACTGAAACAGTGCTACCAATCACAGAATGAGTGCCCGCCAAATTTGAAAATAGTTTTTGTCGCTGATTACGCAAAACACGCGAAAAAAACGTTACGTAACTTAAGTGTACAAGCTGTGGACACCCCCCCCCCTTTCCCCCTATAGCTCGTTACGTAATATGCGCACGTCCCCTTAGCCCAATTTTGGCGACTTTTTGACCCCCCCCCCCCCCCATGTAGATAAACATGGCTTTTAATCGACGACGATTTCTTTTTTTTTTTAATAATAAACATTATTAAAGTAGGAGTAGTTTTGTATATTTAAAAATAAGTAGTTAAAAATAAGTTTCAGAAATGTTTTTCAATATAAATTTTTCATATAATAAATGCAAAATTGCTCGATGTGACGAAATTTTGTTGCACAATAAATGGAAAAATCTCTTTGAAGATGAAAAGAGGTTATGTGATAAATTCTTAGAAATTGCATAAATTGATTAAATAATGCTGTGCGATAAGTGGGAAAAGCTCGAAAATAAAAGAGTTAAATTGATCTTACGTTTGTTGACAAACGATGGCTGTTTCTGTGGAAAATAAACTCGAGGCGATCGTGGAACTTGCATGGGGTAGAGAATAGAGATGGGGTGCGGGTTCAATAAATAAATGAAACATTCCCACTGTGATTTGTTAAGCTGTCTGGGTCGCGATGTACAATACTATTGACCTGCAATAACTTGAAAGCTGATTAACTTATTGCTGATTTAATACTGAATTAGTTTTGCAAAATTTTATAAAACTTGTCCATCTGTTTAAAAAAAGTTACCCTTTTTCACTGAATTAATTTTTCTATTTGCTGTAAGTGTAAAACATATTAAACTATGTTTAGAAATAAATTTCATTCAATCTAATTAATCAAATTTAAACAAAGGTCAATAAAACATTTCTTGAACTAATCATATAATGAAGGAAGAAGGATAGAAAACCAAGGTGATAAATATTTTTATTAAAATTGTTATTTCTGATTCAATCTATTCGTAGTCATATAGATTTATTGCATTCTGATGCAGATTGTGAATATACAAGTAACTTCAATCGTCCAATCCAAACTTTTCTGGAACATTCTTAAATCTGTTTATCTAAAAAGTAAGGGGCCATCCATATAGCACGTGGACAATTTTTCATCACTTTTTGACCCTCCCTTCACCCTTCGTGGACATCCGTGGAATTTTGACACCCCCCCCCCCCCCTTGTCCACGTGAACATATTTTATGAAAATATAGATATTTTTGGTCTTCAAAAGCAAGGAGGCGAAAAGGAGCGATGAATTGGTTGAAAATTCGGATTTATACTTGAGAATGGGAGCTTAAATAAGGTTTGAAGTCCAAACAAAAAGTCGTGAAATATATTTTTTGATGATTTAGGGGAATGTATGTCCACGTGGATTCTAGCCCGGCCTCCTCGGTCCCCCCCATGGAAAAGCGTGGAATTCCCCCTCCCCCCCTGGCCATATGGTATCTGGATGGCCCCTAAAGCTATTCAAAAAATTAGATCTGAATGAATCCAAACTTTTGAATCTACTCTGTGTTATTTTTTATCCATCTTAATCCGAGTGTCAAATATTATTCCATATAAGCATTTGACACCAATCCGAGACAAATTTTTAATATCTTTCAATCCGAACATCTAATTTGACTGAATCTGAAGCCGTTTGCAATCCTTCTCAATCTGTGCATCGAATCGAAATAAATCCGAAAATGATTCGAAAAATAATTTTCATTTATCTCAATACAAGTGTCAGATTCGAAAGAAAGCAAACCCAATCCTGGCGGATGAATTTTCATTTGTGATGAGTTCTTTCTTGTTTAAAAATCCGCATCGCGGGTCTTCGTTTGTCTAGTCTAAATTTTTTCGTTACTTTATCCTCAGTCAAGATTTATTTATATTGTTCTCGGGAATAAAGAAGGATGAAGAAAAAGAAGGAAAAGAAAAAAGAAATTATAGTGATCCTTCTTCTTCTATTTCATAAATTTCTATTGAGTAATATTCTGCTTTTGTTCATTTTTGTTCCTTACACCTTTCTCAGTGATGATTTATTAATTTTTTTTCAGGAATAGGGGAGGATGAAGTGAATAATAAAAGAATTTTCGTAGCCACCTTCTCCTCTTTTATTCTTCCTTATTTATAAATTTATATCATTAAATCTTTTTGTTTACATTTGCCCAAATTTGGTTGATTAGATTAAACAAAACGTAATTTGTAAAGCCAAAAACTAATGATATATTATTGTTGAATAATGATTTCTTAGATCAGGTAATAGAGCTTTTTTCAATGTCAAATAATATCACACTTCTTACTCTCTAAATCGGAATCAGTCAAATTTTCACTGATTCATCAGTAAAAAAAATATTTTTCACTGTCAAATCAGCCAATTTTCACTGAAACAATCAGTGAAATTTGCCTGATTTACAGTAATCTCTTTTTAGATATTTAAATCAGTCAAATTTCACTGATAATCAGTAGATTTTGACTGATTCAAATTTAGAGAGTATAGTTGGATCATTATATAGTTCACAAAAAGCTTACTTAAACATTGTTTACTATTTTCTAATTAATGTTTAAATTTTAATTTTACATATGATTTTGATTCAATGATTGGACTTAGGTCAATCCATTTATAATTACGAAACATACTGATTTGGGCTTCAAATTATCTATTCAATAGATATTCACCCAGAAAAAAATTTTTGGTAAAGTCAAACAAAACTTGATTGATTCAAGTGAAATATTCGATTGATTTAACCAAACTGTATTAAAAAAAATCATCTTTGGTTACATAAAACAACTTCTTTGATTAAATCAACCATAACTTTAGTCACCTGTATATATAATAAGCAAATACTTTGGTTGATCCAACTAAAGTTTGGTTCGATTAACCAAATATCTTTTAGAGTATTTGTTCCAATATTGCGAAACAATCCTATTCAGATATCGTGGATTCTGCCCGTTAGCTGAAAGATAATGTGAGTTCTATGAATTAGAGAAGGGAATTATGAAAATTCGTTTAAAATCTCGTAATTCAAATGCTTTTGCCAAGTGCAATTTGAACTTTAATGGAGAAAGCTGAGAGACGAGTCATTAAAGTTTTATGAGTTTAGTATAACTTCGGTTTGTTGCATGATTTCCTCACTTTCACAACGCCTGTCGAATACTCTAACAGTGGAAAAAATAAAACGTTCAATGCAAAAGAGGATTTAAGTTTACCCTTCTTAGATTGTGAGATAACAATGGAGCTCAAATTTAGGGGAGCACTTTTATCGTTTTGTGTAAAAAATAATTATCTACGAGCAACCCCTACACACAGAGTGAATTTTTTATCTTAAGAAATCGAAATTGTCATGTGACGAATTACCCCCCCCCCCCCCCACCCACCATTATTATTGGAAAGGGAAAACACGACACAGCTTTTAAAATATAATTGTACAAACATGTTTATTCAGTTTTTTACTCACATCAGCTTCTTCGTACCTTATTTAATTGACCAGTATGAACTGAGCGCTTGTAAAAAAATAAAAAAGTAGAGCGCCAATTAAAAAAAAAATTAATATCCAAAATGCATCTGATTTATTGAAAATTAGAAAAACTATAAACACATCGTTGAATTATGTAATGTGCTACGCTGTTTCTCTTAAGAACAATTTGCATAAATTCAATCACACACATAGATGAAAAATATGTATAATATTATTGAAATAAAACAATTGCTTGAAAAAAATTATTTTTTCTATTATTTTTTGTACTTGATATACTGAGATGACTAAAAATTTAATAAATAAGCAATTCCATTCGATTTACTTTGTCACGTGACGTTTTGGAAAACCCTCTCCCCTCGGACGTGACAAATCGTGACGACCTTCCCCCCCCCCCCCCCCCGGCGTAAAGAGATTTATGGATGGCTCGTACGGAAAAAATTCTGCAACAAGAACGTTTTATTTTTAAATTTACCTCACACACCAACCTGGAATGCGGGGGGGGGGGGGGTGTGATGAAATTTCAACTCCTGCCGCGAATCGAAAAAAACATTTCTCAAGATAAAAAATTCACCCTGTACATATGAATTACTGCAATCTATGTTTTCATATTAGATTGGACATAAGTCCCTTCTTGCATATGATGTAGATGACTAGACATATGTTCAGGAAGGTGGCCAAAACTTCGAATGAAAATGATTTAATTACTTTTAAAAAGCAATTTCCCCAATTTTAATAAACTTACTTTTAATGTGTGTTATAAATATATAAGAAATATATCTTTCAAGACTGATTTCTTACTTGTAATATACGATATTTTTCTTTTCATGGAAGGAGGGACCTAAGTCTAATGACATTCTTGAATTTTTTGAAAATAAATATAGATTATACAGCCAAGAACAATACAGTTTTTATTACTTGCTATTGATAAGAATATTTACAAATTGTATGCTTCAGAAATTTCAAATTCAAATTTCAAAACAGATTTATTTATTTTTCTTAAAATGTACAGTACCAGTCAGAATTGTGGGACCACCTGTTTTTCGATAATTGCTTAAATTATCCTAATTTGAATTATGTGAGTGAAAAAATTTGTTCTCTTAATTAAATTCAAACTCTCTAAACCTGAATCAGTAAACGGCCACTGAGTGGCAGTGACTATTCACTGTAGGCAGCTGCTATAAGTCTTTCACTGAAAATCAGTGAAATTTGACTGACAAGTCAGTGGAATATTCAGGTGGAAATAATAAAAGCAGTAATATATTTTAATGATCGATGAACACGTTTATTTTAGGTTAAACAACACCAAAAAGAAATTACGTAATTATTATTATATATTGTAATTATTATTGTGTATAATTATATTATGTGTAATTAAAAATTAAAGATCAATGGTTATACTTTAATCGTTCGCAGGAACTTCGCGAATTTAAAGATTATGTTCACGTGGCGCGTTCACTGATTCCTCAGTGAAATCAAAGCAGGGCACTGATTCATCAGTTGATATATTTTCACTGATATAATCAGTGACTATATTACTGATTCTGATTTAGAGAGAAGCTATCAAAATTCTTCATAAAATGAGCCCAGCATGAATTCGTTTTGTTAATTTGTGAAGAAGTTATTGCAGAAAAAGTCAAAATTTCAATGCTTTTTAAAATTTTAAATAACTTTCGAAATAATTAACATTTTTTAATATTCTTGGACTGATTTAAGGCTAAATTTTTACAAAATCTAAAAAAATTCTTGGAATTGATGTGTAATTTTTTTCTTACTTACTGCTCAAGGTTAAAGTTCAAATAAAAAATTTTGAAAAATTCCAATATGGCTTTTGCTGAGAAAATTTTTTTTATAAGATATATAAAACATATAATCATGAATTTCGTATTGATTCCCCTTAAAATATATATTCATATGATCTTTATTATGATTTACCTACAGATGAAATGTTTTCGAAATTTCCCTACTTTTTTGTTACAATTTCAACTCTTTGCATTATGCAAGAAAAAAATTATAGATTTATAATGACAATTTACTGCGATTTTGTAGAATCGGAAATTTAAGATGAGCCAAAGAACATTAAAAAATGTTGATTGTTTTGAAAGCTATTTAAAATTTAAGAAAACATTGAAATTTGGACTTTTTTCGCAATAACTTCTTCAAAATTTAACGAAACGACTATATTCCAGACTAATTTTAAAGATAATTTTGATGACTTTCACATTATTAAGAGCACAAATTTTATCACTCACAGAATTGCAATTAAGATAATTTAAGCAATCATCGAAAAACAGCTGGTCCCACAATTCTGACCGGTAGTGTACTTTAGTGGAGTTAGTCGTCTTCTTGCATAAAACTATTGAAAGTAACTAAGCCCTGAGACAAGATTGTTAGAATTTTATTTTATTATTATTATTTGCATTCATTTTTCCAAATCATGGAATGCATACTTAATTTAACAAGATGAAAATATTAATTTGAAGATTAAATTATTATTGGCATATTATCGTCTGAGTTTCATTGATTTTAGAGCTCGTGGATAATATCAAAATCTGCAATACCGGCAGCTTTGGAGCTTTTACCCGCTATAGGAAATTTCTTGAGCTTCTGAAATACTAAAACAATTTAAAGCTCCGTGGTCGGTAAAGAAATTTGGTTCTCAACTGGGTATAAACTCAAAAGCTCTCCGCCTGATGGCCGAGGGACAAACAGTTTGCTTCGAGCCCCTGAAGAATTAATTTTTGATAATACGTATAGTTTATTGAAGTGAAAAACAACTTCTTAGTAATTATTATATCTTCACAAAGGGGATCGTTCAATCTAGGCTGGTCACAATTTTCTGAATGTTTTTGCTATGACTCTTAGTTGAGAAAAAAATAGCTGACCTATAATTATAATACTTCCTAAGTCATAATGACTAAATCACTAATTAAGATGACTATCATTCTGCATTAGGCTTACAAGGATTCTAAGGAATATGAATAAAAATTGCTATTATCTTTCAATTCTTTTATTTTTAATATACTTAATATACTTTTAAAACATAAAATATTAATATTCATGATATTCTTAGAAAAATATTTATTATTATTAATTAATTTTAAATTAATATTGATATTAAAAAGAATATTAATTTACAATTATTAAAAAGATTCATTTTTTTAAATCTATCTTCATACAAATATTTAAGTAATTTTTAGGTTTGATTTATTTATTGAAGAAATGCGAAGAATAAAAATGATTAAACCTAAATTTAATTAAGTCAGAAAATTAGTTTATTTGAATGATATCTTAATATATATGACGTGTTACTAAACTTGATAACGCTATTCTAAAGATCAATCAACTCGTGGGGTGAATAAAAGCACAACTGTAATTTATGTCTAACATAGTTCAACCAGTTCAAGTGTTCCCTTTAAGATTATGTTTAGATATATAACTATCAGATTTAATAATGCGCTATAGGGCTTTCTCTGTTTTTAATTAATGCAAATGTAGTCAATTGTTCTCTATGGTCACAATTTAATGAGACCTGAAATTTAATATTCAAATGAAACTGGAATTAGTCATTTATAATAATTATTACATACAATAATCAATATAAAAATTTCATTTAATAATAAATAAGATTTCTATTATTTGCATAAATTAATTATGTAAATCACAAATTTATTTATCGTTTCATAAAAAAAATATCTATTTAATTTCTGATGATAATTTTCTAAAATTCTTTATTTGTCAGTTACTTGGAAGACTTAAAATTGATTAAACTTATTTTGAGATTTAGAAATAAAAAATGACAAAAATGTATAGCTTTTGAGCTTTCAGAAGTTTAGAATTGAGATAAAAGCAAGTTAAATGATCACAAATATTTTCAAAACCAGGTGATTTACAAGAATATGTATCGTGCGTTAAAATCTATGAGGTCGTTTTCTGAAGGGTGACCCAAGGATAAAATCTTGCTGATAGGGGCAAATGCCCCCAGATTCGCGTGATCGGTGACCGGATATTTTCGTATTGCCTTATCGCTCACAATAATTCTACTAGAACGATTTTTTCTTCGTGACAACGATGGTACAAAAAACGAGTGAGGGTTTCGAATTCCTTTATCTCTTTAGTGATATCACGATTGCTTTCTCTTAATAGCTCAAGCAACTTTTCCCCTTTTTACCCTCGACCTTTTTTTTATTTTATTCTTTCTGGTCTTTCCGCACTCAGGTCTATTTAACCCAACGCTATCTACATTTTACTCTTTTCAAACTCAACCTTTTATCCACCCTTTACTAATTCAATTATTAGTTCTCATCCTATCGTAGAATTTATATAATTATCAAGTATTTTCGAAAAAAGTAACCTATATTGAGAAAGAAGGTTTTGTTAATCAAATAAATAATTCCTTTAGCATCCTTATGTTTGGTTTTATTTTTAAAAATTAAATAAAGAGAAATTTGTTAAATTTTTTAACATGAAGGAATATTCTTTTGAGACAACAAAATTGACACATAGAGAAAAGTAATTTTAAATTTTTTTAAATTTCGTAGTGAACAAACTTGTTGCAAAGAAACAGTTTAGATTAACAAAAACATTTCTTTGATATAAATGAATCATTTTCTTAATTCAAAATAGTGTAGCAAAATATATTATTTCCTCTAATTTGTTTCAGAGATTTCTTTGATCTTTTTTCTGAGTGACTAATAGAAAAGTTTTTTTCAACAAAACAAAAAAAGGAAGCAAAATATTTCTGCAAATCGAAGAAATATTTCTTTGACTAAGAATCAATAAAAAAAATTTTGAACCAAAATATTTCATTATATCGAAGTAAAAATTATTTGACTTTCAGTCAATGTATATTTTTATTTCTTCATAGAATTTGTTCTTAAGTGGAAGAAAATTTTTCTTGAGTATAGTATATGAATATCATGATTAGAGAATTATTTGCTTATAGTTAAGGAATGTAGAGTATGTTGTAATGTAAATATTTAAATAATCTAGATGGCAGCTCACAAGCTTGAGTTTAACATTAAAATGATGTTTTGTAGGTTGAGAGAATAATTTCGGGCTGTTTGCTATTGCAAGTGCTACTTACAAATTATTAACTATGTATTATTACGGTTATGACACACTTTTCAGTTTTAAGCTCATGACTACCAACAAGCTGTGGTATTATTTTCTTTGGACTGCATAAAGAATTATAATTGAAAGGATTGTTGACCATGAGATATACATCAGTCACGACATAAAGTTTTATCGAATGACCTTATAAATTTCCTGCAAACCGTATTTCATAAGAATATTATACTTATGAACAATATTATTATAATATTTCACAACACTGTCCATAATTCTGACCACTTTCTACTACTTTCTGGTAGTTGATTAATCAATGCTAATAAAATTAATTATTCAAGCGATAAAGTGTAATATATAAGTATCAAAATTGCACAGAGGTTAACAAAATCTCGCGTAAAATCAACGCATGACTAATACTATACTATACTTCTACAGAAACTTCATAATTTCTTGCTTTATAAATTCCATGAAAATATTTTTCAAACCTTATTTTAGTAAAAGTTCAAACTCTTGCAACAAGCGAACAAAATAAACATTTATATTTATAAGTTATCATGATGAAATAAACATTTTCTATTTTCACATTGGGAATTTGTTTAATTTAAATTAATAAAGTTTTTTCAAAATGATTTGTTCAATTTTAAAATATGTTATTTTGGTCCAATCAAAGTCTTTTTTAAAAGAATAATTTCAAAGAAGCAAAAACAGGTCGATCAAAATATGTTATTCCTTTGCAATGCATACAATTTTTGATTTTCGAAATTCACTTTGACTGTTATCGATTTTTGAATTCTCTTTGATATTTTTATTAGACACAATTATGTTTCCGTGAATATTACGAAAATAGTTTTTGAAATATTTGGTGACAGGAAAATTTTTTAGTCAGAGAACATTTTGACAACCAGTTTAGAACTTTTTATTGAAAAGTACACGAGACCTTTCAAAACGTCAATGGAAAGTTTTAAAACTTATCCATAAGTCGGTAACAGTGAGAGTAAATTTCGGCACCTAATTTTTTCCATGTGATTGCATTATTATACTCGTAGTATAATCTGTGTGACCTAGAAATCGAGAGTTTAGTGTAAACCCATATGAAGGGGAAATCCATACACAAAGTACTTCTGATAATGTGAATAGAAATCACATACTGTACATGAGATCCACTTTAATGACAAATACGGGTACTAATTGATGTCAACAAATCCGCAAAGCGTCACTTTCGAAAAGTCAGAAAAATATAGTGCTTGTACATAGCTCGCTTATATGTTCGTTATTTGCACAAATAGTAATTTGTTTCAAAAAACGAAGTCAAACTATTTACATAAAATTATGCCCATTGACCAAATTTTTGTTTAATTTAACCAAAGAATTTGGTGTATTGATCAACTTCAGTTAGAACTCTATTTACTAAGATTCCATCTGATTTCTTGATTCTTCAGATTCTCTCAGACTCACTAGTCATTGCTCTTGAGAATATGCACAGCATGTTAATCACTCAAAAAAAGATTTGATTGAATCAAAAAAAAATTATTTGTTTGATAGACTTTCTATGATTAAAAAAAATAATTTACTTGAAATAAATAAAATTTGTTTGATTAAAACAAAGTGTCTTTGAAGCAAATAAATTTTTTTTCAAATCAAATAAATTTCTGCCTTAAATCAAACTAATTATATCTTTGACCATATACGAGTGCAATAATTTTTTTTTTTTTTGAGGAAACATTTATTTGATTGAAACAAATATTTATTTGGACTTCAGATATTTTGTTTGAATTATACAAATGTTATTTAATTCAAATAAATCTTTTCTTTCAATCAAAGAAAGTATTTGAAACAAATTATTATCTTTCATTCAATCAAATCTTTTTTCTGAGTGACATTTATAGAATATTTATGAGCATCCAAAGCATGTATTATAAAAGAAATTTATTTATTCACTTTTATATACTATTTAAATTTGAATTTAGCGCCTTTTATACTTCTAGGCTATCTTTTTTCGCGCGAAATTCGAATAATGTTTTGATTGTTTGAGTGAGTTTCAATAAAACAATTTTAATTTAAAATGCCTATAAATGTTCAGTAAATGCTCGTTTTTAAATTTTATTTTTAATGTATTTTCAGAGTAAAAGATAATGTCATTTTAAAATTCACGCTCCTAAAATAGAGAAAGTAGGTAAGGTGAGAATTTTCGAACTTTTCATACTTTTCATGAAAGGTTTCAAGAATTTTAAGAAGTTTTAAGTTTTCATTTCACAAAAATAAATTTCATGAAAAGTGATATCCCTATTTTCACAAGGCACAACTGCTCTAAAAGCAGGAAACTTAGTACTTTTTCCCTGCTTAAAATATAAGAATTTTTCGCCAGGATAGCAAAAACGAAACCTGCTTCAAAAACATGACAAGTGTTCTTGCTATTGTAGTCAAATTTTTTTCTCCGTGCGGATAGATACAATTTTGAGTAACTTTATTTAATTTTCTTGCGATTTATCTGTATTAACAATTAATCTGAAATATTTTCTTTTCTTAATAGGTTATTCTGCTGCTGCCCTGCTAGCAATTTTTTTTTGCATCTCCTTCGCTCTGAGGGTTCTGATTCACAAGGAGACAGGACGATGGAGTAATTGGTCACAAGCTTTCTATTATACACACCTGGAATTGTATTCAGGCAACGCTTGTCTGGGTATGATAATTAATTCCCTTTTCTGAGTAAATCGTAGTAATTATTAATTTGTTCTGGTGGTGATATAAATATCATTTATACCATATTCTCTTTTCACTATTCAGATTATATCACTCACTCTCTAAATTTTTCATTAATAAGAATTCACTCATCCTTGATTAGTAACAACATTAATTACATTCCAGCAACATTTAACTAATTTATAAGTGCATTTTTCTAATCCATAGTGAAATTTGTCTAATTATGGGTCAACTTTTAATTTATTTATAGTAAAAAGAAACATTTCTTCGATACACATCATGCAGCCAAAGAAAATAATGTATTCGAGTTAAGAAAAGTTTTGATGTTGCAAAAAATTTTTCTTCATTTTGAAGAAATAGATTGTTTACATCAAAGAAAATTTTTTCGAATCAAAAAAAATTTTCTTCAATTAGAGAGATAATAAGATAATAAGATAATTCAGAAAATTATCACCTTGCTTTATCTTTTTAACAGGATAATTTGCACATTGCGATCATTCGCATTGTTAATTCAAATTAAACTTCTGAAAGCAATTTCCAACATACAGCTTTATTCGCTTTCGATACAATCACTTACATTTTTACGATCGCATTTCCAGAATATACCACAGTGGCGATACTATAAAATCTGGAAAATACTTCTTTGAGTGAAGAAGTGCACTTGCAATGCTCTTTAAAAGCTCTATATAAAGCGAATAAAGAGGCTTATCTTCTCCAGGAAATACCCCTGGTAGTTGTCTCGTTTTCTTAATATAAATGTCACTTCTTTGTCCGACTTACTCGTTTCTTCTCTCGTAATCCATGTTTCGAAGTTCGACATGTGAACACGGTTTCTCAAAGAGAAATCCTTATCTTGTATGATACAAAGTTTTTAAACAGAGAGAAAAGAAATGAACGTAAAAAATATCCGGCATTTTAATTGACCAGAGGGCTTCAAATATAATTTTAATTTCGGAAATTTTTTCAATGTTTAGGCTAAAGCTAGTATCGGATTATAAAGTTTTTGAATATCATAGATATAGCATACTCTAAAGAATACTATTTTTCGAAAAATAATAATAATAATGTACGACTTCACTCACTTGAGTTTTCTTTGTTTCTCAATTTCTTTAGAAACGGTTTGAGAAATTGAAGGATTTTAGTAGAATTGCTCTAGACCCTTTTTTGAAGGAGACCTTCTCTTTTTTAGCATCCATTTTTATTATTTTTTTACACAAATTTATCAACGAGGCTACTGCGATTTTGTCTACTTTAGAAAATTTATAAAGCATAAGACTAAAAAATGTCTGGGATCAATGATAAAAATTTTACGAAATTTCAAGGAAAAAAAAATTATACAGTTTCTTAGAAGCTTCTCTTTAAGAGGGATCGGATGCTGTATTTAAATTTTATAGGACAATATATTTAGATACACAGTCTGGGCGAATAAAGTGATTGAATGGCATGGAGAAAATCGACGTTAGTTGAAAAAATTCGTGATTCACTATCTTTGTAAAAACCAGCCTTGAAAAGGGTTGAAATATTTCACGTCATTTTTAATGTTCAAATTCCTCTAAGAGCGATTTTTGTAGAGTTAGTATAGGTATATTTTTCTTTTTGTTTTTGTATCAGGACATTAAGAAATAATACCCTTTACAAAAGTTCTATTTTGTTGTTCTTTTGATTATACTAACACACATATCTTTTTTTATAACTTTGTAAATAATTTTTATGTTTTGTTTCAAGGGCAAGCATAAAGTAAGTCACGTTTTCAAAAAAGTATTTTAGTTTCCCCTAAGATCATTTTAAAATCATTTTAAAAAATTAGAAAATATGCAGATCGATAGAAAAGAAATTAATTTTATGTTAAATCATGTTCGAAAACTTAAAACGAAATATATATCATTTTGGCGAAATCTTGAGCGAAACTAAACTACCTTTCTTTATCACATTATTTGCTTGAAAGATGCCCTAAGGTCACGGACCAATCGGATCACGTGGCTAAATTATAGTTTACATTCATGTAAGATAAATTTTCCATTTCTTCAGTCACGTGGTCGTGTTGGTTCATGGCCGTAAATTATCTCTAGTTTTTGGGTGAAAGTTTATTTGGTCATTTTTATAAAACTTGGTGGTGTTTTCTTCACTTTTCACAGTGCATATGGAATATAAAAGAAACAATAGAAGTTACTACTGTGTTCACAGGCGTAGGGGTAATGATGCTTCTAGCTTTGACTGTAGAAAGGTATGTCAGTGTATGCCATCCTGGGCAATATACGAGACCAATTTGTGGACCACCTCACCTCACCGTAGCTCTAATACCAATTGCTACGTTTCTGGTTTACCTACCTAGTGTGTTTCGAGGTGAAATTACGTCCTGTCTCCTTACCAAAGATGGTCCTCTCATCTATCAGAAGAGGGACAACATCACTTTCTTAAATTCAGTATATTATCAGGTAAAACTACCAAGTTCAATTTAAGTAAAACTTTATCTTTATTACACTAATTGTTATCTTAAGCATCAATTTTTTAACAATTGTAATTTTCTAGATAAATTAAAAATTGCAATAAATTAAAATTATTACATTTTGAAGCTAGAATTTATATTTTGAATTAATTTTTATTTTACACTATCAATTTTTTCTACGGAAAAAAATATTTGTCAAAAATTACTTAACCATTTTCTATAATATTTTTTTTCTATAAAATTTTTCATTTTCTATAATAGAAATCCTAATGAATATTAGTCGAAAATGTTCGTGGCATTTTCCGACAGATGGAGTTAAAAGCAAATAGAACTCAGTAATCACCAGTCGCATTAAGAACACTAGACGGGCATTTGAAAGGTAACACTTAAAGCTTGGTTTCGCGCAAAATTTTATTGAAACCGGTGTAGAGTATCAAAAGTTATTCAAATTCAAAAATGGACAAGAATGAAGAGCAAATTCGCTATATTTTATGGGTTGGCAACAAAGTCATTTCGTTTTTTTATGATTTTCAAAGAAAGTTTATGAATACAAAAAACAAACATTAATTAATCATGTATTGACCATTTTGTTCGATGACCTTTTGCCATCTTTCAGTCAGCTTCATAATTCTGCTTTCGTAGAGAGTTTGGTTCTTAGAGGCAAATAACTGAATGCACTCATATTTGACAGCCTCATTTGAATCGAATGTTTTTCCATTCAAATGGTTTTGAAGTGAACGGGATAAATGATAATCGGATGGTGCAAGGTCAGGACTATGCGGTGGATGAGTCATCACTTCCCAGCCTAACTCCGATAATTTTCTGCGAGTAACCAAAGATGTACAACTGTGGTCTGGCGTTATCTTGATGGAAGATGACCCCTTTACGAGTTGCCAGTTCTGGCGGCTTTCCCTTGATTTCTTTGTCCAATTTCATTAGATGGCGACAGCAAACATTCGAATTGATAGCTTGGTTCCTTGGGGGCAGCTTAAAATAAACAACACCTCACTGAAAAAAAAATTCGACGATACAAACATAATTATGGTTCCTTGACCTATATTATATTGAAGATTTACCGAAAACCAAGGTTTGCTTGTATCAGTTCAGCCTGTATGTGTATTCCAACCATATGAATTACTATTGCAGCAATATTTTTGGTTAATTGTCAAATATATTTTGTTGAATTACTTAAAAACATTCAGCTATATTCATATGGCTGATAAATCCGAAGCATTTTTTTCAGTGCTTTGAAATCCAACCAAATACTCAGCATAACCTTCTTTTGATGAATATCGGCTTTTGATATCGATTGTACAGGCTCATCTAGCTTGCACCATGAACTTTTTTGCACGACGTTATCGTAAACAACCCATTTTTCATCGCCCGTTACGATTCGCTTTAAAAATGGATCGGTTTCGTTACGTTTCAGCAGTGAATCGCAAATGGAAATTCATTTCGTGAGTTGAAATTCGTTCAATTTGTGAGTAAACCAAATATCAAGCTTATTAACGTAACCAAGTTGTTTTAAATGTCTTTCAACGCATGTATGTGATATGTTAAGCTTCCCTGCGATCTCTTGTGTCGTACTACGCCGGTTATTTTCTATCATTGCTTTTATTTTGTCGTCGTCAGCTTCAGTTGGGCGTCCAGAGCGTGGTACTACTTTAAGGTCAAAATCTTCGGAACGAAAAACGAACAAACCAATTCTGGCATTGGCGTTCTGTTAATGATTTTTCACCATAAACATCATACAACTTTTTCCGAGCTTGCACTGTGTTTTTATTTTTTCGGAAGTAATGAAGTAAAATGAAGTTTGAAATGGAGAAGAACGACTTCGAACGACTAAAGTTATCCAGCGGAAAAAAGCGAAATGACTTTGTTGCCAACCCAATGCAATAGCACCTCGACAAAGGCGACAACGTATCGCAGGATTGTGAAATTTGTGACGTTTATGGTGAAGGTGTTGTTTTAAATTCAGCAACACGTAAATAGTTTGCTTGCTTTGGTTTTGGAAATTTCGATGCCAAACATAAGGTCCGTTCTGTTCGGCTAATTACTGAAAAAATTGAGCAAGACTTGCTGGGTTAAAAAAAAAACTCGTTGTCTGGGTGCCTCATGAATTGAGTGTGAAAAACACAATGGACCGATACATACAAACATCTTTGATAACTCACCAAAAATTAAGAAAGCTTGGCTGGAAAATTTTGATGCATCCACCGTATAGAGTTTTATACTGATGGAATCACGGCTTCGCCGAAGAAATGGCGAAACATTGCCGGTAATAAAAGAGAATATCTGATTTGAATAAATTGATCTTAACACTTTGATTGAAGTGTCTCTATTTCACTTAAAAAAGCCACGAGCTTTTTTGACTAATCAATAGTTTGGTCATTTTTATCTGTGTAAATACGTTTTCCGATACTTTTCCAAGATTTCATCCACATTATATTTTGAATAATAGTCAATCTTCCTTAACATGTTTAAAGTTATTCTTCCCTCTTATCTTATCTTACGTACTGCGTGTACTATTACAAGAAGTATTAGAGCAAGCATTGGCAGATTTAAAGGGATCCTCTACTCTCGAGGCTTGAAATTGAGCGGTTTTTTGGGGAATAAATTGCGCAGGATCTACTGAATAGATTTTGAAATTATTTTTTATTTCGAAGATACATGTTTTGTCTTTTCAATTTTACTTTTGAAGACGAAACAAAATAAATCTCGCGACCTTGAAACGTCATTGATGACATTGATGTTAAAACTGCATGGGTCCCGCTTAAGCAAAGTTGTGGCCAATTGGGTATTCTGTAATCAGAAAATTGATATTATTTATAATCATAGTTACGTTGACTATGTTTCCCCGAGACAGATTCTTTTTATTTTCCAATTTGTAAAAGTTATGCAACTATTTGTAAACATTTCTAATTTTTACGCCATTTTTTGACCTATTAGAGGTTATAAAAATGGAACAAAATAAAATTTAGCAAATGGTATTCGGGAAAACATAGCAGTATGTTTTCTGAATAATTGAAAAAAAAATTATTGAAATCGGACCAATACTTTTATGAAGTCTTACTCGGCAGCTAAAAAAACATTACTTTCGGGAAAACGCGTTTGATGATGAATTACGGTGTATAACTTGATTGTAGTAACTTACGAGTTAAGGAGGTTGGGTAGATCACTTGCGGGGCAGGCGGTGAGAGGGGTATGCCTATGCCTATACACGGGCGTTCGGTAGTGTGACCAACCTTAAATAAAAAAATTATATGATTTTTTTTACGCTATTTACGTATCGATGTGCAATAAAGTGTAGTGTAAATATCTTGTTTTAGTATTAAATACCAGCAAATTCATGTTTTATGTGAAATAAAATTAATTTTTATCAACTTGAAGTTCTTTGAAATAACGAAAGACACAACGGTGTGTTGTTTGAACTGGTTTTTTGTATGCATATAAATAATTATTCTATTTAAATATCAGCTCCTTTTATAAAAAATTCTACCAGAGATCGATTTTTTTACATACAACCTTAAACACTATAATTAACCGAACATTGATTAGTCTGTAAGTATTGAAAAAATGTTCTTTAGTTTATAATAAGTTATTTTTGATATTTTTTATAATGAAATTGTTTGTACAGCGTTCTAATAAATAAAAGTGATTAAGCATGTAATGTTCCATAAGTAAGTTGTTTATTTACAATGAATCCTGTTAATCTGTATTACTATTATAATATAGCAGATGCCGCAGCGTTGCCACACTTCTTGATGACGGCTGACCGTTTGCCCCAAAATAACGAATATATTTTCTTCAAGTTCAATTATCTAAATAACTATATTGTAAGTGCATATTTTTTTTTGTTTCAAAATATTCAGAAATATTCAAAGTTCATATTGCAACTGAGCTTCCAATGACTTCAGTTTTCTCCCATAAGAGCCCATGTATAAGAGGACTATTTTGACATTGATTTTCTCAAAAACTGCACTGTCAATCCCTTTAAAATTTTTACGTGATTTTCCTTTAATATTAAACAGTAGATTGTGAAAGTTTGAAAAGTTTTTAATCATTTTCATTCTACTACCCAACCTCCTTAATCTGCTATACCGGGGTTGTAGAGTTCTCCTTCCTTATCACGATGATGTTCTTGGTTGTGATTCTCAGATCCATGTAGATCGAAATCGAAAAAAAAAATCGATTTTATGAAACCGCGAGAGTAGAGAACCCCCTTAATATTTCTATCATGAATAAAATGTTGAATACAATAATTTTTCAACGAATTACCTATTGAGTCCACGAAAAAAATATTGAATAGAATATTTTCAAATACTTTTTCCGATACTTTTTCCGATACTTTTTCTTCACCGAGAAAAAATGCTATTAAATCAATTGCATTTTGCCAAAAGTGTGAGGTAGACGACTGAGAGCAAAAATAATAAATATCTGTTTGAACTAATAGAGTTTATTAAAACAAAGGTTAGTGGTGTGCTACCTGATGCTACTCTAACGATACTGTTGGATAGGTTATCTTGAGACGTAGTAGGACTGAGCGAAGTTAGATGGCCACAAGCAAATGATCTTGTCAGGGCATTCTGGCTCATTAAGTCAGCGCCGAAGGTAGGGCAATGGGGATTTGAAATCATTATGCGAAAAGGAATAAAGGTCAAGGACTAGCAACAGTGTAGTGATAGGATTATTTGGGTAAGAATTAAAACAAAGCCAGTAGAAACACTTATTATTCAAGTCTACATGTCAACGTCAACTTACGAGGACGACAGAGTAGAGCGCGTTTATAGAGATAGAGGAGCACGAGCTCAGATCTTTCATTGAAATTGAAGAATGGGTTTACTGACCCATCGAATTTTCGAGAAGTAATCCATGCTTTTTCTTTGATTTTACAAGAAATTTTTATCATATACGGCTGACAAAATGGAATCCGCTGCTCTACCTGTGCTTGCAATAGTTAAAACAGTTGCAACGATCGAAATCCGAAAACTAAAACCAGCAGAGTTGTTCATGATTTCATCAATTTTGAACATTAACAATTCATGGAAAAAATTAATGGCCATTATACTCAAGGAGGGCTCTGAAAATGAGTTTCATGTCGACCACATTGAACAGGCCTCTCGTGATCAGGGAAGGAACTGTGCTGTAATACTGCTGGACGAATGGGGCACGATGGGGAGAAAGAGGCCAACTGTTAAAATCCTGCTGGATCTTCTATTGAAGGAAGAACTACGTAGAGCAGTGGATTACGTAAATCACATGCAAATTAACTCTACTCAGCCTGACTCAGCCTTCATTTAAAAAAATTATTGGTTGGCTAAACATGTTTCATATAGGTTATAGGGCAGAAAACGATTCTCATTGAATAATGGCTATTCTGCTTTTGTCTTCATTTCATTTTGGTAAAATGAAAAATAGAAATATTTTTAGATTATAGTACATTTAAGAGGTATGGTACACGAGGGATAGTACATGGTACAAGAGTCAAAATTATGGTACGGTCTGGCAACGCTTTGCTGGAGCCTTCTATTGACAAACAACGGGAACTTAGTTGCGCACCTAATACTTTGCGATATGGATGAAACGGGTGACATACCAAACGACTACAAACTCAAAAAACTGTACTATAGCGAAAAAAGTAGGTGCAGAAAAATGCGAGAACTAGAGTACTATTAGCCTAACGACACATGCATCTAAAATTCCAAATACAATAATTTACAGAAAAATAGAAGAGACAATAGAAAGATCACTGGACGAAGATCATTTTGGTTTTAGGAAAGAAAGAAGGACTAGAGAAGCATTATTGTCATTACGATTGATTCATAACGATAGATTACAACTAGGGAAACCAACTTTTATTGCATTTGGCGACTTAGAAAAAGCATTTGACAAGGTTAGCTGGCCTAAATTTTTCGACATATTAAACAACAAAGGGATAAGGCACAAAGACAGAATGATTATTAGTTCTCTATACTAAGACCAAAAGGCAATGGTAGAAATGCAAGGGAGCAAGGAGAAGCAAGCATCAGGAAAGGGGTATGACAAGGCTGCTCGTTATCACCACCTTTGTTTAATTTATAGACAGAGGAAGCTATTAATGGAATTAAAGAAACTAAAAATATAGGCATGAAAGTTCAGGGGAAAACAATCAAAATGTTACGTTTTGCAGATAATATTGCTCTGCTAGCGCATACCGAAAGAGAACTAGATGAGGCGTTGAATATAATGGAGATATTTTTTAAACTTTGTAACATAAAAACAAAAAACATAAAAAAAACTAAAGTGATCGCGTGTAGAACAAGATCAGGAAAGAAGCGCTTGAACATTAAAATACGCAATGAAGAGATAGGGTGATTAGCGCATTTTGTTACTTAGAGAGTACAATAACAAGGGATAGCCGTTATAATACAGATATTCGTTCTAGAATAAGGCAAGCTAAAAAAGCCTTTCCGAAAATTCCACAATTATTAGTTTCAAATATAGATCTAGAAATCAGGAAGAAACTGCTCAAAACATACGTATGGAGCATGGAACTCTATGGTTGTGAAGCATGGACTATAGGTAAAGGAGAAAGATGAAGATTAGGGACTTTTGAAATGTGGTGCTATAGGAAACATTAAAAAGAAGTTGGGTAGATATGGTGACAAATGAGGAAGTTTCAAACTAAGTGATTGAAAAGAGAAGTTTATATGCTAGTATGAAGAGACCCCCGCAACAGATTGATAAAACACACACTTAGGCATGAGGAATAGACAGGAATAGACAGGAACAATTCTAGAAGGTACAGTACAGGGACGCAAATGGAAAGAGAGACAAAAATTAGAATATGTGAAATAAACTATAGAGGACGCAGGCTGTAGCGGATACTGCAAAATTAAAAGACTCGCTCAGGATAGGAATGGATAAGCAGCTGCATCAAACCATTCTCAGGACTTCTGACCATAACAACAACAGTATATGAGGTCTGTTCGGAAAGTATAGGCCCTACCTTTATATCTCCGCGCTGCCGTCATTCTTCATCATCGGACGGGTGGCATCCTTCAAAGTAATCCTCACTTGATTAAATAACACGGTTTCGGCGATCTTTCCACTTCTCGAAACAGTCCTGGAACTCACCTTTAGGGATGGCCTTGAGTACGCTCATCGCTTTATTTTCAAACGTCGTTTTGTCATCGAATCGCTGTCCTTTGAGTGGTTTTTCGAGTTTTGGAAACAGCCAAAAGTCACAGGGGGATATGTCGGGACTGTATGGAGGTTATCGAAGCAATGCGATATTGTGTTTACTAGTGATTCACGTCGATACGAGAAATTCCAATGTTTCGCTTGAAGTCGTTCGTTATCGGCTCCTTTTTTCGAACGATCATATCGGGTATTCTTTTGTTAAATTTCGAATCGTATCGTCTAATTTTTCGAACGAGATCGAACGAGATCCTCGAATAACGTCACTTGTGACAGTTCTCACATGATAGCTCTACTCCTGGTAACTAAGACAACGCAATCAGAACGCAAACATGCCGGGAGAAGTGAACACGGGCAAAAGAAAATCTTCGATGTGAATAATAAATTTGAGTTTTGTTTTATTGTTTAAACTTATACAAAAATAATTTTTATTTCTAAATCTGTTTATTTTTTCTTTTACCATTACCTTTTAAGGGTATGTGATACTTCACCATAGTAGCAATTTTGTAGATAAAATAAATTCTAGAAAATATAAAAACTTCGAATTATTTTTAAATTTTCTTAATTTCAAACATAAAGTTGTTACTATACTTAAAATAAGGCTTTTCTACATTTTTTACATTCTCATAATGGATGAGAAGGTATTGGTTTTATGTTTTTACATTATTTTTAGCTATAAAAATATTTTTAATTTTGAAAACGAGCTTCTCGGTTGCTCTTTCTGATCGATCGATTCGACGAGAAGTTCGTTTCAATGAGACGAACCGAGATGACAGCTCGGTTGTTAAGACGATAAACAAAAATATTTCGATCGTTTCTTG
The DNA here is from genome assembly GCA_030998225.1 of Diplolepis rosae. Lineage (NCBI taxonomy): Eukaryota > Metazoa > Arthropoda > Insecta > Hymenoptera > Diplolepididae > Diplolepis > Diplolepis rosae. The sequence goes on from JAPYXD010000701.1 coordinate 11,748,838, forward strand.
GATCGTGTCGCTCGAATGAATCACTAGTGTTTACTCAGAAACTGCTGCACAAGATTCAATGAATGCGCTGGCAAGTTATCGTGGTGAAGAAGCCAGTCACCGCACACACGTGAATCATTCCTAAAATCTTGTTCAAAATTTCCCAAACAGTAGTTTTCGGTATTCCGTGATCATTTTCTAGTTCACGAACAGTTAATCGACGATCACCTTGAATCGCAAGTCACAGCTGCTCAATATTATCCAATGTTTTTGTCGTCGAAGGTCGGCCAGAACGAGAATCACTATCAATAGAAGTGGGGCCTCCTTTGAAACGATTATAACACTCTTTTATTCGAGTTTTTCTCATACACTCATTCCCAAAGGCCTTCTGCATCATCTGAATAGTTTCCGAACTCGTTTTTTCGAGTTGAAAACAAAATTTGATGCAAATTCGTTGATCTTGTTTTTCAGTCATTTTTAACAATCACAGAATCTGCCGAACTCAAAAATAGCTTTGTAAACAAAGACACGCTGCGCATGAACTATACGTCCGGCAGATGTCAGCTAGCAACCGATAGGTTCGTGAGGCTTTACTGTTGACGTTCATGCACCGCAGAGGTCGCTCAAACACTATGGCGCGGAGATATAAAGGTAGGCCCGATACTTTCCGGACAGACCTCGTATTTTCATGAATTAATATGATAGTAAACATGCTTTCAGCAGAAACGTTACAGATTCAATAGCATTTTCTTCTCAGTGTAAGACTTTATACAATATTTTAAAATAATAGTCCATATTTTGTTTTTGCCTAGCTGACCCACTTGAAGCTTTTCTCTGATCTCGCATTATTATGGCTAAGAACGGTAAAAAAACATTTGAAGTTAATTCTGAACCACTGCACTGCCTTCAATGACAGTTATAGGATTTTTTTCTAGTACTAATCGCTGAAAAATAAAATTATTGTATTCATTCATGCACCTTCTAATTCAAATTTCGACATAGAATCATAATTGCAATGCTTTAAATATTTTTTTTACTATTCTCATTAATAATAATACGACATCAGAGAATGGTCAGAAAACGGTCACAGTATTCTCTGACAGTTTTTTCAACCAGGTCCGCTAGGGTTGTTTAAAGTTATCCTCATCTTGCAAATATTTTCTGTAAGTTTTTTCAATTATTGCGCGTAATATTAGAGAAAGTATTGAGGCAAGCATTGACGGACCCGATGCATCCTTCACAGGAAAAGTATTGTATATGATACTTTTTCACCAAATAATTATTGGGTAAATATTGAGTTTCACTAAAAGTATTGGGATCCAATACTTTGGAATATTTTTTTTAAGAGTCGCGGTGTAGAATTACTATTGGGTCTGCGAATATTTTATCCGATGCTTTCTTCAATACTTCACCTAATTCTGTTATTTATAAGAGTAATACAACCAGAGAATTTTTCGAATGTTGTTATAAATTGATATTTTGATGTAAGAGGTGTGAGATTTGTGTAAATATTATATTATATGTTAACGACCAGGTGTACAAGGTGGTACTAGAGGTGGTGTTCAAGGTAGCTCCTACGATTCTGCTAGCAGGATTCAACCTACGTATAATGATAGTCTATAGGAGATCCTGCGAACGTCGTCGAAGGATGACGCTCTCAAGGACAATTAGCAACGAAGAGGATTCCAGGACTTTTGCAGAAGAGAGAAGGCTGGTCCTTCTCTTAAGCAGTACTAGTATCCTCTTTCTCGTTTGCGTCAGCCCCATGGTCATTTTAAACGTGACACTCAGCGAAGGCAATCTGAGCCTGTATCCTTATCAGGTGGGGTTCACCACTTCTAAGCTATGTATATATCATAAATGGATGCTATTAGAAACCCTTTGTTTCCAGACCCTATTACCGTCCACGAAAACCAACTAGTAATGTACGCCCTTTACTTGCAGCTCTTTGAACATGCTATAAATGGTAAAAAATATGAAGAGTGTGTAACCGATATATACTCATTTATAGACAAAATAATAATATGATTACCTTCGGAAGATAAAAATTCAACAAATTAATTACACAGGTAAACGACCAAAAAACTGCCTCCAGTTTTGCAACTGATTCCTATAGATTTTGGGGCGCTGAATCCAGGAAAAATAGCCAAAATGTTCCATCACGTCACGTTTTCTTACAAAATTTTATTTCATACCCATATAAGGAATGTTCAGATAGTTTCTTTTTAGCCGACGGCAGTTTATTTTCTTGGCCCAAAATAGAGGTTATAATGGTTAACTAACTAGAACACCAATATGATGGTAGATTTCTGCTGGTTGCTGCTGCGGGAAACCCCTGATGAAAAATACGCCAAGCAATGCACCAAGAGAAGCATTCAGGTGAAGAAGAAATGGGCCCACCAGGAGATCCATTCACCCAAGAGAGACTTTACATGTAAACTGTGTTGGCCAATTTCATTTTTTTTTTCATTTACTAAATTTTGAAATAAAACTTGGCTGGTTATTACCACAGTGAAATGAACCTTATTTTTAACCTGGAGACTAAGGATAACCCAATGTAGCAAAAAATCTGTACGTGATGGAGCAAATTAGTTACTATATTTGGATTCAGCGCACCAAAAAACATAAAAATCAGTCAAAACATCCGAGGCAGTTTAAAAAATATATTTTTTCGTGTACCTGTGTTATTTGTTTGGCCGACAGACTCATCACACGGGAAAAAAGATTTGTTGATATAAAATTGACAAACTTATTTTTACTGTCCCAAAAAACTTAGTTTTCCCAATAAAAATTATTTTCAAACAAAAAACAATAACAAACTCTTTTGTTGGTTTAAGGTTTTTTCTGAGTCACACGCTCGTATAAATATGAGAGTTTCCCAGGGCGCCTGTAGAGCCATGCTGTATTGAAAAAATTTCATGCCCCGCATGTGGAAAATTTTAGTTTGCTCCTGACTTAGAATTCGTAGTAATCGGAATACAGAATTTACTATTCAAATGATTGAAGATTTTTTGAATTTTAACTTATTTCGAAATATGTATAGACCTTTTATGATCATAGGCATGTACACGGAAAAAAATGAACTGTCAACTTGAACATCTGGAGTGTCAAACTGTTTATATTGGAGTTTTAACTATAGGATAACATTCTACATGGTGTAAAGTACTATCTGTGAAGTGTAAAAACTAGATGTTCAGTTTGACTTTCTCAGAGTGTATGACAATCCTGGAGTGTAAACCTGAGTATCTCAGGAGCGTTAGCTCGCTTATCTCAGAGTGTAAGTGTTGACAGGTTAACTATTTCAGAATGTAAACCTGAAATTCTGTCGATATTCAAACAGACTATAAAATTATGGTCTACCTGACTATCAAGAAAAAATGATAGATAGTACGTGGTTTTATCTGCAGTATAAAACTGACATACCTAAATTTTGACACTCAAAGTTTGACACTCCATTTTTCTCCGTGTAGGTATGCCCTCAACTGAAAAAAAATTTCAGGTAAAACTACTTGACTGATTTTTTTCAATGAAGTATTATTCAAAAGAGGAAGTACACCGATTCATAATCAGTTATTTAACTAAATTCTCTATGACAATTAACTTTCAATTGGCTTCTGGTATTAAAACTTCATGTTTATCTCTTAAAAGTATCTAATATACATTCTTAAAATATTTTTCATATCATTTTCTATTGAAATATTTATCCTATTTTTGAGGTTGCTGACCACGAGAATGATAATAATTTATTTTTTAATAAGTTATGGATTAAATATAATCATAAATAGCTGGCTCATATCGACCCTCAACAATATTAATAATGGTTGGTTTTTCATTTTGGCTTTAGGGTCCAAAAATAATGTGACTCAGAGTTTAATTTTTTTCCTTCAATCGCTTCGACGACTCTGATCGGAGTCCTCATCAGTGATCTTTATTTCTCAAATATCAAAAAAAGTTGCTAAAATATTACACATATGAGCCCTGTTTTGGTGTAAACTTTGGTAATGCACAAAAAACAAAAGAATGAAGCACTTTTGCATAAAATTATATCTAAACCTTACATAAACAACATGAAAGTTCCTATAAATAACAATTGAATTTTAGCAGCATAAACTTTGAAAACCCTAAACTAAAAATAAAATATGTTTGCGTAAAGTATATGGATTTTTTTGATCAAGGAGTGCGAAAAAGGAAGAAAGTAGTAAAATAAAAAATATTTCACACAAGTATATCGACTGAAATTTTCAATTCACTGTAGTACTGTTTTGTTTTCGAAATACTCTGAAAAGTATAACAAAATTGCTTTGAATTTAATTTGTTGTGAATAAAAAAGCAAGTTAGCAAAAATTAATAAAATATTCTGCTAAATTAATTACCTGAAAAACAAAACTATAGCCTAATTTGGCACCGAGGACACCGTTTTGACACGATTGAAGAGATACAAGCCGAATCGGCTTTGAAGGCATTTCCGGAAATCGAATTTAACAAGTGTTTCGACAATTGGAAAAAACGTTTGCATAAGTGCATTATATCGGGACGGAATTACTTTGAAGGAGATGAAATTTATTTGGATAAATAAATAAAGATTTTTCATTTTACAACAAAATTCACCTTAGTTTTTGCCCCCAGTAGTACATATTTACAAAGTAAATGTATAAATGTATGTAATAAATGTATAAATGCAATGTATAAAAATTTGATTGATTTGATGCTGAGAATTGATCTTTTTAAATTTCAGGTATTCAGAGCGTTAGCAAATCTGTTGGAGGTAATAAATTACTCAATGACCTTCTACATCTACTGCCTCTTTTCGGAGGACTTTCGGAATACCTTGATCCGCACTCTACAATGGCCTTGGGGAAAAGGGATTGGGGGACGAAGGGGTGTCCCCATCAAGCGTTCTCCGATACCAAGACCGACGACCACGACGACACCCCCAACGACCGCTTTAGCCACCCCCGGTCATGCTGCTCGTGCCAGTGTCTAGCAGTTTTACTGGCAAAGAGACAGACAGATAAAGAGAAAATCGGAGGAAATAAAGGAAGCCTCGTTGAAAGTACACGTATCTACCATCGTGTTCACTAGATTTTCTAATGAAACAGCTTTGACGATATTCACAGACGTTTTATGCCTTGCAATAAATTACAAACTCGGACACGAGAACGCGAGTGATAGATTTGGGTCAACTTTCTGTACCTCTGTCAACTATATTTTTTGTGCTATTTACAACGCAATGAGAAATCAACATTTCGATAATTATTTTTTACGAGTTCGCACTATTTTTGAACAGAGAAGTTTTTTCGGATCTCTCGCTCTAGATTAATAGGAAAAATTGCTATGATATAGTAAAGCTTTGTATTTTTTAGGGCTTCATGGAAATGACTGGCTAGTTTCCCTCAACGAAGTATTCCCAAATTCCTTTCTTTTTCCTAAATTCCATTTCATAGATAACTGCTAATGTCAAACTCAATTTAATTCATAAACTAAAACCGAGTGAATATATCAAAGGACTTGAGAGATTAGGCAAAAATTAATTTGTCTTTATTTTTCAGTGAAACTTTTTTGTAGTTAGGAGAATGATTAAAAACATATTTTCACTTAGAGTTTAAATTTTATCGATGATTCAGATAAATGGTCAATATGAAATTGTAATTCAGATTTTTAAATTAAAGATATCATCGCATTTCAGAAACAAAGGGAAAAAACTGAATTATGTATGTAAATTTTTATCTATTAAGTAATTACAGTTAAGTACTTTTTTCATTTTTAATATAACATAAGAACTTTTTAATTTAAGGATAATTAATTTATTATTTCCCCGTTATATGAACACTGTTAAAAATATTTTGAATTTTACCACATTTTTATAATACGAATTTAATGCAAAATTGCATTCGCGGTAATGTGAAGCTAAATTGCAATACATTTATTATAATTTTACAATACATGTATTGCAATTCTCTACAAGATTTTCATTCAAATATAGTTTATAAATTTTATGAAACAATGCCTGAGTGACTTTGATGATGAAATCATGAAAGACTATTTTCTTAATATGTCGATTGTAACAAGAATTATTATCAATTTGGGAGTCATCATAAAATCGAAGAATCACAAACTCAACTTAAAAGTAGTTTCTTATGTATGAAATTTTCGCCTTTAGAATACGTTTTTCGGGTTATTGTTCACCAATACTAGTTTCTTTAATTTTCAATAAGTATTTAAGATGGAATATATTCGTAGGAAACGTCAATTTTTCTCGTAATCCAGTGTACAATATATGTATTGTAACGCTACATTACGATTCGGAAATTTACTTCCAATACATTTATTGTAAAGTTACAACAGAAATTTTTAACAGTTTAATTATTTGCCTGAACAATTTTCTACAACTGTGGAGTAGTTTGTATTATAAAAGAACTATTGAAGAGTTCTCTACAACAGGAAGTTTCGAAAACTAAAATTAGACAATAATTCTGAACTTCTTACCTTTATTTCAAGACTATTAATTGTTTTTGCCTTTACTTATTACTGCAAATTGCCTTCAGGATATTCAATGTACATTTTATTTGATAATTTTTCCTGTTTATTTATTTTTTGCTTTATTAACTACATGAAAGAAAGGGTCACAAAAGCAATGAGTTAAGGTTTTTTGAAATCTATTTAATATTTGTATATTTGATTAGACTTGAAAAATAGAATGACGTTTTAATTGTCACTGGAAATTATAATTCACATCGCCTCGGTTAGTTTTTCTGCAAATATTTGTACTAATTTTTGAAGGCCAAAAAGATCATTGAAGTTCTCTGTTTGTATTTTAAAAATGTTGAGAGGACTCTTGATATCCGCTTCGGCAATGAAGTATTTCCATTCCGTAGGTATCATAACTTTTGACGCCATTCTCTTTCATTCTATTAGTGAAAAATCTCGATCACAAGGAAGATGTGAGTTCACCTGTTGTGAGAAACTTCTGATGAACTTCAGTGAAGTATCCCCATAGAACTAGACATCGATGTAGATCATTTTTGCTTGATTTTGTTCAGTGTTATTAATGAGGTTCCACTGTATCTGAAAAACTTTTGCAAAACTGAATTAGTTACCACTTCAAAAAACTTTAATGCTGTTAATAAATAAATAATATTAGAGGGAAATTTTTGCTTTACCAGGAAAAAATTTTTAAAATATAAGAAATGTCTTTTCTAGTAACAATTACTATAGGTCAAAGTACAATGCAGTTTTTTCTCCAAGTTTACTTTTTAAAAATGATCGGATTTTAGGGAATAACGATTCATTTTCTTATTTAAAAATTTTTGAAGTATAAACTTGAAAAGAACTGCGTTTAACTTTGACCTACAGTAATTGTTATAAAAATGACATTTCTCATATTTTTTTTCCCCGATGAAATGAATATTTTTCTCTCAGAATATGTAATTATAGAGCATGAACATTTTTTAAAGTGGGAATTAATTTTGTAACGGGTTTCCTAGCCACGGTCAAACCTCTTTAACCGTTAACAGCTTTTTCGTGATGCTCTATGATCTCTACTGGATCTGAAGAGATAGAAATCATGTCACTTTTGATCGCTTTCTATCTGTTAGATAGAATGAGATAAAATAGTTTATCACAGCCAATCCGTCGTCTATTCACTGTATCTCCTGCTATCCCTTGTCTATTCACCTTTATCTCTTCCCATCCTTGCATATCTGTATTTGTTTCTATCTCTTGTCTATCCACCTCTATTTATTTCTATCTCTTTGGCAATTCAGATTCACGGCTATCGCTTTTAATCCCCTCCTTTTTATCTCAGCCTATCCCTCTTCTATCCACCTTTATCTATTCCTATCTCTTGTCTATTCATCACTATACCTTGCTATCTCTTGTTTATCCAGAATTACACATATCTCTTTCAATCTCGTTTCTCTAATCTCAGCCTATCCTTCTATTATCCTTTATCTATTTATATCTCTTTGTCAATCCAGTTCGCGCTTATCTCTTTCCATTTCTGTCTATCCTCGTAGTTAGATCTTCTAATCTTGTACATACTGCATTATTAATAACAAATGATTACTTTTATTTATCGGATAGAAAGGAGATAGAAAATGATACCGCAAATGTGCAAGGAATAGCGAAAAATATCTTCTGAGTGACATCTAGTTTTTTCACAGTTTTTCACAGTTATCACATGTTTTACCTTATCTCAGTCGACTTAGTGTTTGGCAATAAAACGGTGCGTGCGTGGTTAGGGTTCGGATTTTTCTGTTTTATACGTATTAGCGATAAATTTAGAATATTTTCTATGTGCAAAGTAATTTATTTATAATATTATTAAGTATATGTTAGAGGTATAAAAATAAATAAGTTTGAAAAAAAGATCATGAAAAGTGATCCAATTTTTTTTAACGAGATAGAAAGAATTATATATCATCGGATGCAGGAGTAGACGAAAGGATAGGAAGATTCAGATTTTAACGGAAGCAGGGATAGACTAGAAATGAGAAGAGATGGATATTTCAGAAGAAGCGACAGACTAAGGGATAGAAAGAGATACATATTCCTTGGCATGGTGGAGATAGAATATAGAATATAGAGATAGAATGACATAGCGTTTTGAGTATGAAAATCGGCTACTTGAAAGAGATAGAAAGAGTTCTATTTCTTTCTATCCCCCTCTTTATATCTCATTCTATCTTTTTATTTCCCAGGGAGCTTTTGGTTTCAAGTGCCATCTTATCTTCTTCTGTCCCTGCAGCTATCATTTTCACATACATCACATCGCATGTTCTGCATGTATCCAATCTAGGAGCACCAAATTCCAGCTCGAAGTTGATAAAATAAACGTTGATAAACTGAAAGACTCACTATTTTTTGGTGGATTATTTTAATTAAAAAGACGATGCTTCTTTGGCAAAGTGAGATTTGAGCTCAAATATTCTTAGCCAGACTTCTTCTTGATGTAATAACTGAGTTCTTTAGGGGAAGAGTTTATGTGCTCTATCATCAAATTTATAATTTCGGAACTCAGTTTCCTATATTCTCGTGCTTTCCACGCTCGTCTTTAGGTGCCAAAATTTATACTTTCATCTTCTGCTGAAGAGCCAGAAGACGTTGTTAAGAGATGGCAAATTGTTCAGTAAAGTTTTCTGACATATTTTACGACCTGCGATATTGTATTTGACATTGCACATTCTGCGCAATGCTGCATCTTGTTTATTTTTTTGTCGTCTGAGAGTATTCATCATATTCATCCATTGAAATAATGATGCCGACTGCCGATCGTACGTTAATTTATGGTAATCATAATACAAATTCAATTTTTCTTTCAGTGTAAAAATTTAAAACTCAGCTTTGTGACAATTTTCAGGATTGTATATGCATCCCTAGAATGGAATCAATTTTTTTCGATTGTTGAAAAGAATATTAGAAGTGTCCCACAAAACTTCAAATTCAAGTGAAACTTAGTTGAAAATCGATAAAAAAAATTTCAATTTTACTTCATTTTTGTCAACTCGTTTTCACAAACGAGTAATGTATGATATAATTTATTTAATTTTGTTCTTTATTTAAACTGTTGTAGAATAATCTTATTGTTTATATAGAAAGTAGTTTGAATATGCAAACAAAATCAAACTAAGCAAAGTTGGTGGCTTTTTCGCCTGCATGACTCGATTTTTTGAAAAGACATTATGATTTTCAGCATTTCTTAAAGCCTTCCTCTTATTTTTTTTCCACTCGCTCTCATTTTTTTTTATCTTTTTCGACTCATCCCAAGCAGAAGTCGCCAAACATGACCGTGTGTTTCATTCCCAATTTGGGATTCCTGATCTGGCCCTGAGCGGGGCCATGACAAAATTTCTGCCCGGAATGGCAGTACATTTATCAAAATTTTTTGGGCTTCTGCATTTGAGTATGTCAAGTACACTCGAGATTCCCTGTAACGAGAAGCTCGAGCATCGGAGACCTCTCTGTAACGAGCGCGAGAGGGATCCCCTCCATATCCTACTTGTTGCTAGGCGCTGTTATGCGCATTATATAATGCGCGCAGTCAGTCTGTCAGTGAGGCTATGTGAATAATTTATTTACATAGTTAAAAGCGTGTAAAAAAGATGTCTGTGAGTATTGAACATGGAATTAACTTATTTGACGGTATGTACTCAAAATACTAAAAATTTGTGATTAATTCATTAATTTGTGATAAAAGCCATCAAACTCATTGATTACTTTTTCAAATTCGAGCGCGCTTCATTCCGTAGTAGTGGGGGAAGAGGGGTCGATCGTCTGCTCGTTATAGGGAGGCGTGACGCGCTCGTTAAAGAGAGGTTTCGTTACAGGGAATCTCGTTATAAAGAATCTCGAGTGTAATAGAAAATGAATTTTCTCATGGCGTTCCTATATTGTTTTACATTCAAGCATTGTAAAGCAATGCATAACCATAATGCGATTCTAAATGATGTAGGAACATGCCTAAAGCACTGTTGCTAACTAATTTTCGAAAAAATTGGCGTATAACGCACTGTTGTAGAGCACGTTTCGATTCTTCATAAATTCCACCTTATGTTCGTTTTCCACCGAAAATTTTTTTTTTCCGAGAGTCAACTATCACCCATAGTTAAGTCTAACCTAGTTGAAATAACACGGATTCCTGTTTAAGAGAATCACGTACATACAGTTAAACATACCAATATAAACCTTGTTACAGAGAAATAAATAATTCTAGTTATATTAACAATTAAATTCAATTAATATTGCTATGCTGTTATTACAAAACTCCGCTGTAAAAAGAATATCTTCTGTATTTATTACTTTTTCACTGTGTAAACAAAAATTTATTTTTGTCAATATTTCTTTAAGACCCACTTTTATCAAAATAAATTTTGCTCTAGTAGATCATAAACGTAAAGTTGTTTTTTGGTTATGTTCAATACATGCGCCTGAAAGAATCTGTCCGTCAAATCAACTTGCTTTCTTTGTTTTTCTTACTAAACTTGAACTTTGTCATTTCAACTAGGATTGCAAAGTTGACGCCTGTCCTAACTAGGCAAACTAGTTGATTCCTTGTACACGGGTACAAGAAATTTTTTTCGGTGTGAAAAGGAAGTAAGCAAGGAGCAAAAGCCATTAGCAATACTTCAAGCAAGGATTCTGAGAACCCTTACTCGGAACACTCATAAAGCGAAATATTTTTCCTTAAGCACTTTGTACCTGGAACGTTTTGAATGCTAGAAGAGAATATATTTCTGCAGAAATTGCCTTTTTAAATTCCTCGTTCCTCAGGCGATAATTCATTATGGTTAGGGCAGTCTAACCATGTTTCCCTGTAAGATATTTTCGAAATCTTTTTTAAATATATGAGAGTTCTCTTAACACCCAACAAGGATTACTAAAATTGATTTCTTAGTTATAACTGCAAAAAAATACTGTAATTACTTTGTCACGAGTAATCCTTTGCCCGTCGATGTACAGATGTGATGTGTAATATACATACAGATATAGATATAATGATGAATATAAATATATATTTCTTTGTGGAGTAGATAAGTATTTAATAATAAAACACAATATTCGCGAAGTCTAGTGTTCCCGCCTGCTGTCCCAGTGACCCATTTCTATGTCCACCGGGCTCAAGATCGTTAAACTAAGCATTAAGCATTGTGTTCGTGTTGAATCTCATTTTTTACACCATGTTGCTCTTTTATCGTTGAGACTTGATGGGGAAAATAGCTCGCATGCAATAACGTGTGATAATTAACAGGAATTAATTGACACAATGATTTATTGCATTAAACTCTATTTCAAGAAAATAGTATCTATTGCATCTAAAAAATTATAGCAATTAGAGCAGTTAAACTCCAAATGCATGGATAAGTTTATTCATGGATTATTGATTATAAAATTTATTGTTATTCAGCTATTTTCATTTTCAAAAACATTGGAGTTATGGAGAAAAGTTTTAAATAAAAATCAAAGCCACGAATTTCTCGTTTTTCTTCGGAAATTCAAAATATAGAAAGTTTACCTTTTTAGGGTATGTAATTTAATTTGCACCTTTTTATACAAATAGGATCTTTTAATTAGAAATGCACCTAAAGTTTTTAATTATGTCAAATAAAGAATTTTATAATTTTGAATCTTCGTTAATTTCTGAAATTTTTGTCAGATAGTGTCGTAACATATGGAAAATTCATCAGACAATTTTGCCTTTGAATTCGATACATGTTTAAATCAAAGAAGAAACTTTATTTATTTAACAAAATGTACTTTAAGATATTTTTTTGGTTTGGTGTAAGAATGCTTAATTTTTTAACTTGCATAGAACTTTTATTTGATATTTATTCAAGAATTTACTGTCATATGTTGATTTGTTTATTTAAAATTTTCAAATTGGTTGCGATAAAAAGATTATTGGGTTTCTTACGTATAGTTTTTTCATTAAGAGTGAAGTCAATTACTTTATATCAATGCCAATCTTTTCGCAATGTTGGCGTGAGCAACAGTCTACTTTCGTTATTAAAAGAGCCACTTAAGGCGGATGATAAAATAACCCAAGGTTTGTTGATATTTCATTATCAGTGATGTTTTAAAATCGAAGGAAAAGATATTGTGCGGAATCATATTGTATACTAATGAACATAAAAAGCTCTGTTTGGATTTGAAGTTAGGTTTAAAAAAATGACAACAGTTCATGAATATTAATTTGTTTAATTTTATAATGAATAAAAATATAATTTTTCAAAAACCATATGTATAAATTATTACATCTACGAAGATAAATTTAATTAAAAAAAATTCAATTGATTTTTGAGTTAATAATTGAAATGTATGAAACAATTTTTGTTTGTTTGATTTTCAGCTTTTCTACTAACGGCATGCATTACTCTAATAAAATTCAAAATCTGACCATTTGTATTTATGCTTTTCTTTAAATCTGAATCAGTGATAAGAATACTACTGATTATAAGCAGCGCATATATACTGATAAATCAGTGAAAAATTACTGCATATCAGTTAAGTTTTATTGATTTATTAGTCTATTCACTAATTCTAACCAGTGGCATACTTATAACTAATACATCAGTGAAATTTTAATGAGTGAGATTTAGTTTGAAAGTGTAATCGTGCGAAAGAATAGAATTTTAATATTATATTTTTCAAAAAAAGTCTAATATAGAATTTTATTGTTCTTTTTTCCACAATTGTAAATATTTCGAAAAATGTTTCTCTAAATCATTTTTCAGGGTGTAGATAAATCTGTTATTTCTTTTTTATTTTAAAAACTTTGTATACATATCTAGATAGTAATATTGGATGAATAATAAAAGATATCATCGACCGACAGTATTTAATTTGTTTAATTCTGCCTTTCAAGACGGAAACGTTGCATTTTATTTTCTTTCAAGATTAAATTTAAAATTTCTAATACTACGGTTAAATAAATTTCATTATATGTGCAGTAAATTCAGACCAGAAATAATATTAGGTTTTATTGCTTAAAATAAGAATGATATTTACATATATAATTCTGAAAACGAATTTAAAATTTATATCCTCGAAAATAGTTTTATTCAATTGCATCAAAGCTTTATTTCAAAGAACTATTTCAAATTCAATAGCTGTAAAAAGTTATTACTATCTGTTTCCGACTTCGTCTTTTTGCAAATAATCAAAAATAATTTATTATTAAATTTGAGGATAAATATTTAAAACGTCAATACTACGACTGAATAAACTTAGCATTCGTGCAATATTTAACTACTCGTATAATACGAAGCAAATTTTAATTTTGTATGCTCATAAATTGTAAGTAACATTTTGACTGATATATTTTAAAATCAGAGAATAGTATATTAAGTATCAAGTGCGGAAAGGCGTATTTTAACGCAACGTGATACGAACGATATTTTTTGCCCACCATCATACACCGAAAATTAGCTTTGTCGGTGTCGTTTTGCGTGCGGAAGGTTGATTTTCCGCACACTTAAAATTGTACTGCACTAGAGTTCTTTGATAGGATTCAAAAAAAAATTATTATATCTTGAAATAAATAAAAGAATAGTCAAATAAAATGAGAGTAGCCATATATGTACAGTCTGGGAATAAATAAGTACAAGAATTTAGAAAAAATAGTGTCCTTTTATCAAAAAGAATGTTTTGAGCTAGTTTTCCTGAAATTTGTCTTTTCTTAGGAATTTCATGGAGTTTCCACAATATATAAAGGAGATTGTTATGCAACGACTTTGGAATTTCTTACTCGCTTTTGGCTCTGTGAAGGTAAATAATGTTAATTTAAAACTATTCGAATTGTGGCTTTACTTTCAGCGACCAATCACTGACCAAGGGTCGAAAAGCTGATTGAAAAGCTGATGTAATTGGTGGCGTTAGACACAGGACCTTAAGGAACACATTCCTATCATAATACTGGCGCTTCACGCTCGATTTGCTGCATACATTTCTGTAACTTTATAATAAATCATATAATTGAAATTACTTATTTTCTTCCAAATATCTCACGAAGGAAAAAAATCGTAACCTTCATTTAAGCAAAAGATTTCAAGTTTTAACCCTGTTTTATATGAAGTTTTGATTTTCAATAGTGTTTTTAAAATCAAAATATAAAATATAGATATTTCCAAAGTAGGTCCTAATGAATTATAAAAGAATGTTGTCATTGAAATTTGTAGATCATTTTGTAGTAAACAGTTTTGTATAATAACGTTTTTTTTTTGTTTTGCATACACTCAGAAAAAATATTTGATTGAATCAAAAAAATTATTTGTTTGAAACACTTTCTTTGATGTAAAGAAATGTTTTGTTTTAATGAAACCAAATTTATTCGATTCAAACAAAATATCTTTGGACCAAATAAATATTTTTTCGAATCAAATAAATTTTTGCCTTAAATCAAACAAATTTTAACTTTGACCATATATCAATGCATTAATTAATTCTATTGAAAACAGTTGAATAGCACAAAAATTACCTTAACTTTGAATTTTGACCAATCGTTATCACATGAATTCTGCTTTAAAGGGATAGGCCATTAAATCACAATGGGTAATTTGCCATGTGGGTAAAATAAAGATTAAATTGAAGATTGAAAGGATTTATGGTTAATGGGAATTAAAAAAATCTTTCTCCGGATTTCAAGGCAATACAATAGATTCAGGTGGTTCTAAATGCTGCAAGTACTACTTGCTCTGACTTTACGCTGACTAGCCCTACTTATATACATCTAACATCCCAAATGGTACAGCAGTAAAGAAGACTTTAAATCTTCTATACTTCTGTTGGTCTTACTTGTGGCGTCTAATGTACGTACCAGGCACTAAAAATCTTTAAAGCCTTCTAGAGTCTGCTTCACAATGACTTTTACAAAAATTTATACAATCACTTACATTATCCGAGGAGCAAACAAACAAGATAGTAAAAATGAATTTCTGTTGATTTCTCATAATGCAAATTTTTTCTCAGTGTAGTGTTTTGCAGGTCACAAATTGTGATTCTGACATTAAAATTAAAAAATTCTGTAAACCACTCTCTAAATCTTAATCAGTCAAAATCTACTGATTATCAATGAAATTTGACTGATTTGTAACGTCCAGCGAAACTGACCCTTAAACTGTAACAACTTTCTCTTACCTCATGTCTTAAAGTCTATGTAAATATTTTTAACATTTTAGAGTAAGATCAAGTCCAAATATCGCCTTTTAAATAAGATTTATGAATGTACTTTGAAACTCCCACATATCTTTATTTACCTTAGACTTACTATTATGAACAGCGACAGATACTATAATCTAAAGGGCTAGAGTACATTAAGATTTTTGAACGATAAAAGGATGAAATGAAAAAAATATGTATTCACGAGAATCTTTCTCATGAAATCGATGAATCACTCTAAACTTTGATCGAACTGTTAATCTAAGGGCGTTTCTATTCACACATATCTCCAACGAATAGAAAAAAAATAGGCACTCCCGACCTTACCAAAAACAAGAATGGAAAGGGAAGGAAATGCATCTTATAAAAACTCACTGCACATAAAAAAGTTCAGTTCAGCTCAGACGAAAACTTTAATTTTTAGAGAAACAGTTCAGTTCAGATCAGTTAATAAAAAAATATATTCCAAAAAAAGGGTCGTTAGTAATTCGGCAAAGGTCAAAAAGAAAAATAAAATTCAACAACTTTCAAAGCGAGGTGCTTCATCGATTTTACTCAAAGATTTGGTACACTACAAATAAAAAGTAAGTTAAATAAAAATTATTTTTCAACAAATTCTAATTTCTTGTCCTCTTTTTCTTCTCCTATCTATTATTTTTTTTCTTTAATATTAATTTAAATAAGTCACTGGGTGCCAGTAACCATCCTGGTATCGTGAATTATATTTTTGATTGAAATGTTTGAAATAAACTCTATCCTTTCCAACAAATCCTGAGGTAAAGACATCTGACGTGCTCCTTTTTAAAGTGATTTTCGATTTGTCTGAACCTCATCCCACAAAATTTCCAACATGTGTTAGAATTTAAGTCATAATCATAATAAAAGGATTGACAAATTTTTCCCGAGCTATTAGGATTAATTTCCTAGGTTCAAATAAGTTCAAAAAACATCCTAGACGTTACACACAAATAATTTTTGGAGGCCCCGGAGGGACTCATTTTGTCAGTCCTTTTTACATGGAAATTTTCCGAAATTGAAAAACATCCAATTTTTACTTAATTTTGTTTTTTCTCTGATCCTTATATAAAGCCATAATATTCAAAATTCAAAAAAATATTTCAGAAATTTTCTTACAATCTTCTATTTCTTTCTTTCTTTCTTTCTTTCTTTCTTTCTTTCTTTCTTTCTTTCTTGTATAAGGAAAATCTCAATAAAAAAAGTGGAAATCATAATTAAAAAAAAAAAACAACAAAAGAAGCATTCAATTTTTATGATATTCTCATTTTGGAATTCAGAAGATGCTGATCAAAGTTTTTTCTCTTTTTGCTGAAATTTAATTTCAAATTACACATAGTTTCAGCTACAAAATTTCAATCCAAAAGGAATAAATGCTTCATTCTACTTTATTATAGACCAAAAATTGTAAATAACCACTAATAATAAAATTGGTGTAACTAAAACAAAACTTTACGAATTTCACAAATTTTCTAAATTAATCAAAATTCTTCAATTTTCACAAATCAAACAAGATTTCATACATTTTTCTAACATTATAACCTTCAAAAATTTTCCAAATCAAACTAAATTTTACCAAACATTTCAAATCTTACAAGCTTTACGAAATTATCCAAAATTTCCAAATTTTACCAAATTCAAAAGGATAAAAAATATATCCAAACTTTAGAAAATTCAAAAAGATAAAGAATATTCAAACTTTCAAATTATAAAATTCAAAAAGATAAAGAATATTCAAACTTTCAAAATTATAAAATTCAAAAAGATAAAGAATATCCAAACTTTCCAAATTATAAAATTCAAAACGATAAAGAATATCCAAAATTTCCAAATTATACTAAATTCAAAGGATAAAAAAATATATCCAAACTTTATAAAATTACAAAGGATAAAGAATATCCAAACTTTCAAAATTTTACTGAATTCGACAGAATAAGAAAAATATATCTAAACTTTATTAATACCAAAGGCTAAAAATATAAAGAAAAATCCAAAATTTCTAAATTTTACCAAATTTAAAAGGATAAAAAAATATATATCCAAACTTTCCAAAATATTACTAAATTCAAAAGGAATTATAGAATGTCCAAACTTTCTTAAAGGATAACAAAATCCAAACTTTATAAATGATACTAAATTCGAAAAAAATATATTCAAACTTTATTAATGAAAACTCAATAAAACATTATCAAAGGATAAAAAAAAAAAACAAAATATCCAATTTCTACCAAATTCAAAAGATTGAAGAAATATCAAAATTCTCTTAAAATTCGAAATTCAAGAAAAAAATTATCCAAACTCCCTAAACGTTACTAAATTCGAAAGGATGAAAATACATACAAACTTCCTAACTTCAAATTACTAAACATCTATTTCCTTGAAATTTAATGAGATTATTCAAATCCTTCAATTTACAAAATTTTAATATTAAAAAAAAGTACTAAAATTATATTTAAATAAATTTTTTTTTCTTTAAAAACAAAAAAAAAATCTCTTTTTTCAAAAGTTAAGTGCAAAAATTGAAAAAAATCTTAAACCTTATCAATTCTAATGTACCTAATTGAAACTTCCAATTTCTTAAATATTCATTAAATGTACTAAATTTCATAAAAATTCTAAAATTGTATAGTCTACTAAAATTTAAATTGATTCAAGTTCAAATAATGCTAAGTATCCTAGAAGCATCAGGAACAGAAGCTGTAATTTTTGAAAACCTTGAACAAGCATCGGAACGAATAAATAATTTAGAGGATTTAGATAAAGATCGATGGGCTACTGTCGCCTATCTTTGTGATAAAGTAAAATCTTTAGAACTGAGAATCAAAAAGGTAGAAAGAGAAAACGAAGATCTTCTTCAATTGAATAATAAATTGACTAATCAAAATAATAAATTGAGCGATAAATTTGTGCAGATTTCAGAAATGCAAAATGAAATAATCAGATTAATGAAACCTCAAGATTTGAAATTATGATTTCCAAATTCTAATTATTCTTGCATGTGATACACCTGATAAAAAAAATCGAGTGATTGAGTTGCGTAACCTTCAAATATTAACTTTGAAATCTTGAGATTCAAATAATTTTATTATCAATACAGAATCTTATTAGGTCGCAGTTTTCAATTTTCCAAATATTCCTTTTATACTGAGAAAATTTCTTCTTTCCCTATAGTGTACGGAGAAGCATACGGTTATCTTAGTCATAGGCGGAATAGACCAACTAAAAGGCAAAGGCAAAGAAGGAAAATTAAAGAGGCTAAACGAAAGAAAATTTTAGAAGTTGAGCAAGAACAAAAAATTGAAAATCTTCCACCTGCCATCAACTCCCTTGCGAATCTTGATCAACCAGTTCTCGAAAAAAGATATCTTTAGAAGAAAAAATAAAACTGTTTAGAAATAGTTTTTGTGACACATGTCTTGTTCATGGTGTTAGACTTAGTTGTTTTAAATGTTTTGCAAAAATAATCGTAATTATAAGATACCAAAAAAATCATAAGTTACAAATTATAATTAGATATATGTGAAATCAGTTAATAAAATTGGATAAAATTAGTATGGAAGAAATTTTATGACCCTACAGTTTCTTTTAAGATTATTTTTTTTTTCTGTATTAAAAATTATTTACTGTATGAATAAACCAATATATGTATTTAATATTTCGATTTTTTGTGTATATTTAAGTGTATGTCGGGAAAAAGAATAACGCGTACCCAAGCTGAGCGCAAATCAGATTTAAAAAGAGAAATAGAAGAATTTAATCCTTTCGTGCCAAAAAAAGAATTATCACGTGGCGAAGACGATCATTCTTTTAATATTTCAGCATTTTCGGATGATATAGAAGTTTGAGACGTCTCAAACCCAAACTTGTGACGAATTGTGAGACGGGAAATTAAGAAAGAAATTCTCATAGTGACGGAAATTTATCCCTAGATCAGGTAACGAAAAAATACAATAAGAGCAATAAACAATACCTCTATATATCAAAAGACTTTGATACCTAACTTCGGGATAACACTTACACGCGTGCAACCCTTGGGACACGCGACAATATATTAACTTCGAGTTAAAAAAAAATGACCGCAAAAAACACACCTTATATTTTAACCCTACATGTGCGAAGTCCGCGAAGATTGCATATGTGCATATGTGCTATAGGACGAATCGTCTCCCAACTTCTGTCGGCCGCTTGAAGTCGAACTCAAAGCAGGTAGTAGATCATGACAATGGAAGCAATAAACTGTACGCGTGGCGTACTCCTAATTGAAAATTAATATTATCCCTCATTAGCCCATGAGATTGAAAATCGTTAAGTTTTCTTACAAAACACATAATATGAGTGTCATGCATGAAATCATAAATATTTGAGAAAATCATGCGTCACTTGCATTCAGAAATATGGTTTTTCCATTAGAATTTCCGAATATGCATTACTCGATTATTCGAAATACTTCTAAACGAGTAACTTTTTGAGATTGAGTTACTTTTCCGAAAAGAGTAACATTTCAAACTTATTCAACTAGGTAAGGAATGGGGCAAGCCATCAGTGGTTTGCGAAGGGAACAAGTGTTGGAGCAAACACTAGTGGCATAAAACTGACTGCCGATATGATACGAGACATTTCCAAAACTCATTCAATAAATTGACTTCGTAGACGGTCGAAAAAAACAATGACGTCCTCCTCTTCTTTAAAGTTTTAAATCTCTAGCTGATAGAAAAAACCTTTACGAAGCGAAAGAATCGTATTAAAAAGTTCGCGTCGAATGGGAAGTTGGTTTTTTATTAAAAAAAAATATATAATTTTCTGGAATTTGGGGTCTATTTGAACACTCAATTGCTCCGAGCTAAACGGCATTTCTGATTCGTACTCTAGCAGGGATGATAAAGCAAAGTTTCAACTTCATATTGCAGAAAAGTATGTCATATTTGCATAGAACTTGAGATTTTGCTCTTTTTGCAGTTGCATAAATTCGTCTAACTTGCCAGAAATCAAATTTTCTGAATGCCAGATATGAGACGAAAATCGTCTCACAACTTCTGTCGGACCGCTTGAAGTCGAACTCAAAAGCAGGTAGCAGAACATGACAATGGAAGCAATAAACTGTACGCGTGGCGTACTCCTAATTGAAAATTAATATTATCCCTCATTAGCCCATGAGATTGAAAATTGTTAAGTTTTCTTGCAAAACACATAATATGAGTGTCATGCATGAAATCATAAATATTTGAGAAAATCATGCGTCACTTGCATTCAGAAATATGGTTTTTCCATTAGAATTTCCGAATATGCATTACTCGATTATTCGAAATACTTCCAAACGAGTAACTTTTTGAGATTGAGTTACTTTTCCGAAAAGAGTAATATTTCAAACTTATTCAACTAGGTAAGGAATGGGGCAAGCCATCAGTGGTTTGCGAAGGGAACAAGTGTTGGAGCAAACACTAGTGGCATAAAACTGACTGCCGATATGGTACGAGACATTTCCAAAACTCATGTAATGAATTGACTTCGTAGACGGTCGAAGAAAACTATGACGTCCTCCTATTCTTTAAAGTTTTAAATCTCCAGCTGATAGAGAAAACCTTTACGAAGCGAAAGAATCGTATTAAAAAGTTCGCGTCGAATGGGAAGTTGGTTTTTTTAAAAAAAAAATACATAATTTTCTGGAATTTGGGGTCTATTTGAACACTCAATTGCTCCGAGCTAAACGGCATTTCTGATTCGTACTTTAGCAGGGATGATAAAGCAAAGTTTCAACTTCATATTGCAGAAAAGTATGTCATGTAAATGTGCATAGAACTTGAGATTTTGCTCTTTTTGCAGTTGCATAAATTCGTCTAACTTGCCAGAAAATCAAATTTTCTGAATGCCAGATATGAGACGAAAATCGTCTCACAACTTCTGTCGGACCGCTTGAAGTCGAACTCAAAAGCAGGTAGCAGAACATGACAATGGAAGCAATAAACTGTACGCGTGGCGTACTCCTAATTGAAAATTAATATTATCCCTCATTAGCCCATGAGATTGAAAATCGTTAAGTTTTCTTGCAAAACACATAATATGAGTGTCATGCATGAAATCATAAATATTTGAGAAAATCATGCGTCACTTGCATTCAGAAATATGGTTTTTCCATTAGAATTTCCGAATATGCATTACTCGATTATTCGAAATACTTCCAAACGAGTAACTTTTTGAGATTGAGTTACTTTTCCGAAAAGAGTAACATTTCAAACTTATTCAACTAGGTAAGGAATGGGGCAAGCCATCAGTGGTTTGCGAAGGGAACAAGAACGATTCTTTCGCTTCGTAAAGGTTTTCTCTATCAGCTGGAGATTTAAAACTTTAAAGAATAGGAGGACGTCATAGTTTTTTTCGACCGTCTACGAAGTCAATTTATTACATGAGTTTTGGAAATGTCTCGTACCATATCGGCAGTCAGTTTTATGCCACTAGTGTTTGCTCCAACACTTGTTCCCTTCGCAAACCACTGATGGCTTGCCCCATTCCTTACCTAGTTGAATAAGTTTGAAATGTTACTCTTTTCGGAAAAGTAACTCAATCTCAAAAAGTTACTCGTTTGGAAGTATTTCGAATAATCGAGTAATGCATATTCGGAAATTCTAATGGAAAAACCATATTTCTGATAGCAAGTGACGCATGATTTTCTCAAATATTTATGATTTCATGCATGACACTCATATTATGTGTTTTGCAAGAAAACTTAACGATTTTCAATCTTATGGGCTAATGAGGGATAATATTAATTTTCAATTAGGAGTACGCCACGCGTACAGTTTATTGCTTCCATTGTCATGTTCTGCTACCTGCTTTTGAGTTCGACTTCAAGCGGTCCGACAGAAGTTGTGAGACGATTTTCGTCTCATATCTGGCATTCAGAAAATTTGATTTCTGGCAAGTTAGACGAATTTATGCAACTGCAAAAAGAGCAAAATCTCAAGTTCTATGCACATTTACATGACATACTTTTCTGCAATATGAAGTTGAAACTTTGCTTTATCATCCCTGCTAAAGTACGAATCAGAAATGCCGTTTAGCTCGGAGCAATTGAGTGTTCAAATAGACCCCAAATTCCAGAAAATTATATTTTTTTTTTAAATAAAAAACCAACTTCCCATTCGACGCGAACTTTTTAATACGATTCTTTCGCTTCGTAAAGGTTTTCTCTATCAGCTGGAGATTTAAAACTTTAAAGAATAGGAGGACGTCATAGTTTTTTTCGACCGTCTACGAAGATAATTTATTACATGAGTTTTGGAAATGTCTCGTACCATATCGGCAGTCAGTTTTATGCCACTAGTGTTTGCTCCAACACTTGTTCCCTTCGCAAACCACTGATGGCTTGCCCCATTCCTTACCTAGTTGAATAAGTTTGAAATGTTACTCTTTTCGGAAAAGTAACTCAATCTCAAAAAGTTACTCGTTTGGAAGTATTTCGAATAATCGAGTAATGCATATTCGGAAATTCTAATGGAAAAACCATATTTCTGAATGCAAGTGACGCATGATTTCCTCAAATATTTATGATTTCATGCATGACACTCATATTATGTGTTTTGCAAGAAAACTTAACGATTTTCAATCTCATGGGCTAATGAGGGATAATATTAATTTTCAATTAGGAGTACGCCACGCGTACAGTTTATTGCTTCCATTGTCATGTTCTGCTACCTGCTTTTGAGTTCGACTTCAAGCGGTCCGACAGAAGTTGTGAGACGATTTTCGTCTCATATCTGGCATTCAGAAAATTTGATTTCTTGCAAGTTAGACGAATTTATGCAACTGCAAAAAGAGCAAAATCTCAAGTTCTATGCACATTTACATGACATACTTTTCTGCAATATGAAGTTGAAACTTTGCTTTATCATCCCTGCTAGAGTACGAATCAGAAATGCCGTTTAGCTCGGAGCAATTGAGTGTTCAAATAGACCCCAAATTCCAGAAAATTATATATTTTTTTTTTAATAAAAAACCAACTTCCCATTCGACGCGAACTTTTTAATACGATTCTTTCGCTTCGTAAAGGTTTTCTCTATCAGCTGGAGATTTAAAACTTTAAAGAATAGGAGGACGTCATAGTTTTCTTCGACCGTCTACGAAGTCAATTTATTACATGAGTTTTGGAAATGTCTCGTACCATATCGGCAGTCAGTTTTATGCCACTAGTGTTTGCTCCAACACTTGTTCCCTTCGCAAACCACTGATGGCTTGCCCCATTCCTTACCTAGTTGAATAAGTTTGAAATGTTACTCTTTTCGGAAGAGTAACTCAATCTCAAAAAGTTACTCGTTTGGAAGTATTTCGAATAATCGAGTAATGCATATTCGGAAATTCTAATGGAAAAACCATATTTCTGATAGCAAGTGACGCATGATTTTCTCAAATATTTATGATTTCATGCATGACACTCATATTATGTGTTTTGCAAGAAAACTTAACGATTTTCAATCTTATGGGCTAATGAGGGATAATATTAATTTTCAATTAGGAGTACGCCACGCGTACAGTTTATTGCTTCCATTGTCATGTTCTGCTACCTGCTTTTGAGTTCGACTTCAAGCGGTCCGACAGAAGTTGTGAGACGATTTTCGTCTCATATCTGGCATTCAGAAAATTTGATTTCTGGCAAGTTAGACGAATTTATGCAACTGCAAAAAGAGCAAAATCTCAAGTTCTATGCACATTTACATGACATACTTTTCTGCAATATGAAGTTGAAACTTTGCTTTATCATCCCTGCTAAAGTACGAATCAGAAATGCCGTTTAGCTCGGAGCAATTGAGTGTTCAAATAGACCCCAAATTCCAGAAAATTATATATTTTTTTTTTAAATAAAAAACCAACTTCCCATTCGACGCGAACTTTTTAATACGATTCTTTCGCTTCGTAAAGGTTTTCTCTATCAGCTGGAGATTTAAAACTTTAAAGAATAGGAGGACGTCATAGTTTTTTTCGACCGTCTACGAAGTCAATTTATTACATGAGTTTTGGAAATGTCTCGTACCATATCGGCAGTCAGTTTTATGCCACTAGTGTTTGCTCCAACACTTGTTCCCTTCGCAAAACACTGATGGCTTGCCCCATGTCTTCCGTAGTCACGTGAGCTTGAAATGTTACTCTTTTACAAAGAGTAACGCAATCTCAAAAAGTTACTTGTTTGATAAATAATTTGAATAATCCAGAAATGCATATACAGAAATTGTAATGGAAAAACCATACTTCCTGAATGCAAGTGACGCATGATTTTCTCAAATATTTATGATTTGATGCATGACACTCATTTTATGTGTTTTGCAAAAAAACTTAACGATTTTCAATCTCATGGGCTAATGAGGGATAATATTAATTTTCAATTAGGAATACGCCACGCGTACAGTTTATTGCTTCCATTGTTATGATCTACTACCTGCTTTTGAGTTCGACTTCAAGCGGGCCGACAGAAGTTGTGAGACGATTCGTCCTATAGCATATATGCACATATGCAATCTTCGCGGACTTCGCACATGTAGGGTTAAAATATAAGGAGTGTTTTTTGCGGTAATTTTTATTTAACTCGAAGTCGAAATATTGTCGCGTGTCCCAAGGGTTGTACGCGTGTAAGTGTCATCCCGAAGTTAGGTATGAAAGTCTTTTGATTTATAGAGGTATTGTTCATTGCTTCTATTGTATTTTTTCGCTACCTGATCTAGGGATAAATTTCCGTCTCTTATGAGAATCTTTCTTTATTTTTCGTCTCAAATTCGTCACAAGTTTGGGTTTGAGACGTCTCTAACTTCTATATCATATTTTCTGGTACGTCCACGGAACCATTAAACAATTCACGTAATCTTAGTCAAGGAAACTTCGCCGATAGTAACCTCATTGATCTTTCAGTGTTATCTAATAACACTACGAAAATTTTGATAGACTTGGACAATTCCTATTTAAATAATACTTTAGGAAATAAAATGGCCTCACCAAATGAAGAACGTCCCCAACCTCAAGTACCTCAAGTAACTCAAGTAGTTTCTCTCCGAGATGCTATCATGGTGATACCTGAATTTACGGGCAAAAATATCCCGCTAGGCCAGTTCCTAGAAGGATGTAACGAAGCTAAAGAAATGGTATAACCTGCTTTTGAGGCTAACTTAGTAAAACTAATTAGAAGTAAAGTACTGGGCGAAACACGTCAAGCAATATTAGGACATTCTTTCGCTACGGTGAAAGAGATCAAAGATTTTATGAAAAATATTTATGCTCCGGAAAAAACAACTACCCAACTGTTAGGTGAACTGGGAAATGAATTCCAGCACGATGACGAGAATGTAATATCTTTTGCCAACAGTATCAGGGATATAGGTAGTAAAATTTTGGATGCAAAAAGAATTAGTAATAATGGTCAAATACCTGTAGCTTACAGAAATTCAATCGAGACTACACTTGTAGATTGTTTTAAAAGAGGATTAAAATTAGAAATAGGGCAAAGACTCCTTACTGGAGAAGATGAAAATAATGATGTCAATGATATTGTCAAAAATGCGATAGCTATTGAAAGACAATTAGCGGCGAGAAGAGATCTTAGAAAAATAGACCAGCCTAAATTCGACGGAAACCAACTCAAAAATAGAAGGATATCTTCTTGCACAATATGCAGTAAAGTTGGACACGAGGCAGAAAATTGTAGAAATAAATTATGGTGTCAGCATTGTAAAATTACTGGACATACTACTGAGTCTTGTTTTAAAGTTTCTCAAAATTACACTCAGAATAATACTCCTTGCCAGTTATGTAATAAAAATGGTCATACAGCTAATCAGTGTCACTCTTTTCAAGAGTGTCAAATTTGCAAAAGGAAAGGGCATTCAGCTAAAAATTGCTTTAAAATCAAAGATAATAATCAGTGCACAATTATATGTCAATATTGTGATAAACCAGGACACACAGCTGATAACTGTTTTCTTTTGAAACCTAAAATATAATCAGCTAATAAAATTGAAGTACAACTAACATGCCAATTATGCCAAAGAAATGGTCACACTGCAAATTCTTGTGGAAAAAGGTCAACTGAAGTTAAGGAATGTAGATATTGTAAAACTAAGGGACACATAATTGAAGAATGTAGGAATAGAATCTATAATGAAGAGAAACGAGCGGGAACCGAACAGAATCTTCCAGGATCAAGCGCAGCCAGGGAGATAGCAACACGACATCAGCGCTCCATAATTCAGAAACCGATGACCAATTTGTTAGAGGAATTATTTCCATCAGTTTAGAAAAGAATAATTATTTATTACCCTATATCGAATTTGAACATCCACACAAAAGTAGTAAAATCAACCTTTTATTAGACTCAGGATTAGAAATAAATTTATTGAAAATCGGAACAATTCCAATAGGAAATCCAATCGATACTGATAATATAATTTGGATCAAAGGTATTGACAATTCTATAATCCCTTCAATAGGAACAATTGAGCTGAAATTTCTAAACGAAATTATAACGTTTCATGTGGTTCCTAATAATTTTTACTTATCGTTTGACGGGATTTTAGGGTCATAATACTTTTCTGATAACGGTGCAAAAATAAACTTTAAAACGAACAGCCTTCTCGTGAGGGATAAAAAACTTAAATTCAAGCAAAGATTTAGTTCAAAATACAGATTTACGCTAGGAGAAATAACGAATTGGAATCCAAAGCTTCCCTTAGGTGTTCTACCATTCGTAGACATCTTTAACCCACCATCTAATAGTACAGGAAGATTCATGGTAGATAGTGGATCAGAAGCTAACATTATTAAGTCAAATCTTTTACCTCTTGAGATTGATATAGATAAATATAAAACTATTTTATTAAAAGGAGTTTGTCAAGAATTTCATACAACAATCGGTACTATAGAAATAGCAATTTTTGGAAAAACAACTACTTTTCATGTAGTTCCCGAGGACTTTGATATCCCCTGCGAAGGAATTTTAGGAGCAACTTACTTGACTCAAACACAAGCAATAATTGATTACGAAAATAAAATTCTGCAAATAGATGATATCCAAGCAACTCTAAAATTCAATGAAATAAAAAGCCACGAAGAAAAGCATTTCACAGGACAATATCAAATAACAGGTACAAATCAAAACATGGAGCCACAATCACAAATCTATGGAAGCAAAATTATTCAGGTAATGAATACAGATTCAACTTGGAGTTTAGAGGTTAACCATTTATCTGAAAATGAAAATGAAAAGAACAAGAATGACAAATTATTGAAACCAATTCGAATAAAATCTGATGAAGACCCGCTTAGTTTAAATGTTGAAAAATGTTCTTCAATTCCTTGGACTCAAAAAGAATTTATTTTTGGATATTCTTTCAAAGAAACAATCAATGATGTAATTGAAATTCTCAACATTGAACCCCATACAAATTGGGAAATAAAAAGAATTTACGAAATTTTTCATCCACAAATTCCAAAAGATTCAAAAAAATATATATTTTCAATAAACAATCAAGCAATAAATATTGAGAACAATCCAATTATCCAGCGTTTAAGAATAGATTATTTAAATGAATCCGAAAAGGCAAGTATAATAAACCTTGCTCTCACAAATATGGACAGATTTTTACTAAACGAACAAAGATTAGAAGCAGCAAGTACTGTGATGCACAGAATCATTACCGCTGATGATATACCTGTAAATGTAAAGCAGTATAAAATTCCAATTTCACTTACAGATGAGTTAAATAAACAAGTCCAGGAAATGCTAGATTCAGGAATTATTAATCCTTCATCGTCACCATACAATTCTCCCTTATGGATTGTACCCAAGAAGGTAGATGCTTCAGGCAAAAAGAAATGGAGAATAGTCTCGGATTTTAGACTATTAAATGAAAAAACAATTAGCGATGGGTATCCATTACCGGATATCACCCAAATTATTGATTTAATAGGAGGCCATAAATACTATACAACTTTAGATCTGGCAAAAGGATTTCAGCAAATCCTAATGGACCCAAGAGATTCTCATAAAACCGCTTTTAGCACACCCTTTGGTCATTATGAATATGTACGAATGACGTTTGGTTTAAAAAATGCACCCACTACATTCCAACGTTTTATTGACGAAACATTCAAAGGTTTGCAAGGAAAGATCATGTTCAGTTTCACTGATGATATTGTAGTATTTACTGATTCTCTTGAAGAACATGAAGATAAAATGAAATTGATAATGGAAAGACTTAAAGAAGCCAATCTTCAACTGAATATCGACAAATGTGAATTCTTACGCGACAAAGTCTGTTATTTGGGACACATGCTTAGTAAAAATGGCATCAGCCCTGACCCAAGAAAACTCGAGGCAGTTAAAGATTTTCCACGACCCAAAGGTGTTAAAAACGTTAGACAATTTTTAGGTTTAGCTGGGTATTATAGAAGATTTATCCAAAATTTTGCTCAAATTGCTAAACCCTTAACTAAACTCTTACAAAAAGATGTTGATTTCGTTTGGGATGATAAATCTGAACAGGCTTTTTCCACACTCAAAGAGCTTCTATGTATCCCTCCACTTTTACAATACCCAGACTTTTCGAAAGCATTTAATATAACAACTGATGCATCCGGATATGCTATTGGAGGAATACTTTCTCAAGGTGAAATTGGTAGAGATCGACCTATAGCCTATACATCAAGGGTTTTGAGAGGACCTGAATTGAAGTATGAGGTATACGAAAAGGAAGCAGCAGCTATAGTTCATTCCGTTCGAATTTTTAGGTCCTATATCTATGGAAAGAAAATAAATATAATAACAGATCACCAACCTTTAGTTTGGTTTAAAACAGCTGACGTAAATACACGTGTGCAAAAATGGCGTTTTAAATTATCAGAATTTGATTATGATATAATCTACAAACCTGGAAAACTTAATTTAAATGCAGATGCTCTTTCCAGAAATCCTGTAGAGTCCGATATACTCCTACAATGTAATGTAGTAACAAGACTTCAGAAAAAAGTAGAAAATTTAAGCTGTCCAACCTCTGTAAAAACTAGAAATTTAGATGCCATACCACAAACTGATATCATCAAAAAAATTGAAAGATGCCAGTTGTCTACTAAACGATACACAAGAAACCCCAAGCCAAATTATGTAGAAAGTGAAGACGAAGACTCAAGTAATTTCGAGATCAGAACTATTTCAAAACATAACAAGGAATCTTTTAAATTGAACTCACTAGATAATGAGAGTCTGGAAGATACTATCTTAATGGACCAAACTGAATCCACGGAAAATGCACTCAGAAAAACAAGTTTGCATTCTACAAAGTCTAACCATTCAAGCTCAAATTCAAGTTTTTCAAATCAAGAAACACAAATTTTGGATCCGAATTTAAAATGTCAAATAATAGAAACAAGAGATTTAAAACAAGTTCGACGAGACAATATAGTATACTTTGTCTCTAGTAATGGAAGTCCATGTGACGTAGGAGCTGCTAAATTAATCGAGTTCAACAAAATCGAAAATCAACAAACTTTAAAACATTTGGAGATTAAACATACAAAGAGGAATAAATCCAATCAATTTGTTGTTTGTATCAGAGGAGAAAATTCTGAATCAATATCTACTGTTAAGGATAACTTGTATACTCTTCTAAAACATTTAAAGGACCTTTTAATTGAATTAAAATCAAACGAAATAAGTATAGCAAGAAGTGACCACATTGAAAAATTGCCGTGGTCGGATATAGTCATTCTACTAAAAATAGTATTTCAAGATGTCCCAATAAAAATTATTGTCTGCAAGGGGACTTTGAAATATGTTCCTAAGGAAAAAAGAGATGAAATCTTCGAAGAACTTCATCTTTCACCAATTGGAGGTCATCGTGGTGTTTCAAAAACCTATAAAGAATAAAACAAAATTACTACTGGGAAAATCTAAAAGAAGACATTCAACGACGAATCCAACAATGTTTGAAATGTCAGTTAAATAAATTAGTCAGGTTAAAAACTAAGCAACCTATGGTAATCACTGATACTCCAGGTACGGTTTTCGATAAACTAGCTCTGGATGTAGTAGGTCCACTACCCAAAACTAAAAATGGTCACGAATATATTCTTAAAATGCAAGACCAACTATCTAAATATTGTATTGCAGTTCCTTTGAAACATACGCTCGCTACCACAATAGCAGATTCTTTTGTAAAACGTTTCATATGCACCTTTGGAACGCCTCGCGTAATAATTACGGATCAAGGTCAAAATTTTTTGAGTAAATTAATGACGAGAGTATCCAAACGTTTTAAAATCAAAAAAATCCGCACTATCGCGTTCCATCCACAGTCAAATGGCTCATTAGAGCGATCACATCATGCATTAGGAGAATTTTTAAAACAATATGCTACGGTTGATCAAGAATGGGATGAATGGATAGAAGTTGCAATGTTGAACTATAATACTTGTGTTTCAGAAAGTACAAAACATACCCCGTACGAAGTAGTTTTTGGAAAATTAGCTAGGTTACCCTCTAGTGACCCATTAAGGGAAACTGATCTCCTTCCTACTTATAAAGGTTATTTAATAGATTTAGTTACCAGATTAAGTGGTATCCGTACATTAGTTTATGATAATCTAATAGATTCTAAATTTGGGTCAAAAAAATATTATGATAGGAGAATTAAACCAAAAAATTTTAAAGTAGGAGACTATGTCTTTCTATTGAAAGGCCCTAAACTAAAAAAATTTGGAAATCATTATACTGGACCTCATAAGATTCTGGAGATAATTAGTAAAACTAATGTTAGAATTTCAATGCAAAAATCTAGTAAAGTAGTCCATGCAAATAGACTTAGGGTCTCACATATCAATCACGAAGTTAAAGAAAAGAAAAGAAAAAGGAGCATTAGTTTCTAATAATTCTAGGGTGTAAATGAAAATAAAAACTGAAGAAAACCGGAAATGGGGGGAAGAAAAACCTGATAATTAATACTTTTTATGTGATTACAGATGATCAACAAAATTTTTATTATTTTATTCCTCTTCGACACTACAACAGGTTTTATTGGATATGATTGTAGATCAAGGCAATTGAACGTCACAACTCTCTCATTACGAGAAGTGGAAGAATGTGACATACCTACAACAACAGTAAATAATACAAGACAATATTTGCAGTTGTTACAAATAAATGAATATACAGATACGAAAGTTATTCAATGTAAAATAGAAATCCATCGCACGATTTTTTATTGCGGAATGCATTCGCATGTATCAATTGTCCTTAATGGAGAAAACGAATATACTATTGACGTTAATAGAGAAACTTGTATTGATGCGCACAAGACGGGTATTCTTAAGATAAGTGATACACACGTTGTACATCGTATAAAAATAAATCAAACAATCACTCAGGGATTGCTTTTGGCAGGACAAGTCAGCGGAGACGGAACTTGTGAAGGAACCGGGTATTCCGATCCCTTTGGAACTTGGAAAAATGTATTAGTCCAAGGTACAATTAAAATTACTTTAACAGAGCAAGTAGCTCGAATCAAATTAGAAGCTGATACGATTCATTTGAATTTTGGTACAGTATGTTCCCTCTCCGAAGGCACCTGTATAGATCAAGAAGGTGGTCACACCTTTTGGAACACTATACCCATAGATAGTTGTAAATTCCAACATTATAGTGTACTATATGAGGGTTTTGCTAACAAAATGACAGATCAAGACTTTAATCATAAACAAATAATATATTCTCTTTCGACTGATGATGTAACCTTTGCATTAGCTGCAAAAGGAAGTGAATCAGTATGTGGCTATATAGTAATTAAGACTGAACATCCCAAACTTGTAATTTTCGAAACCACAAAAGTAGAAAATTTTGCACCACACAGAAAAATGTCTGTTTCTAATTTAGATATATTTGCATATGTAAACTCAAAATTCATTTATGTAGAAAAACACATACGAACCCAAATGAAATTGTTATATATAGATGTTATTACGCAAAAATGTAACCTAGAAAAACAAACACTCAAAAATTCCCTATCAATAGCAACTCAAGCACCAGACGAATTCGCGTTCGATTTAATGAAGGGACCGGGATACATGGCTGTTGTTGCTGGTGAGGTGGCTCACATTGTCAAGTGTGTACCTGTTGATGTAAAAATTGAACATGGAGACTCCTGTTACGCAGAGCTTCAAGTGACTAGGAATAACAAAACCTATTTTCTCAATCCAAGAACTCACATTCTGAAATCTCAAGGTACGCAAATACCCTGCAGCAGATTGCTTCCTTCTCATTACTTTATTGCGGGAAAATGGAACAAAATTCTACAACTCCCAACAGAAGCTGAACAACCTACCATTATTAAACCAATGACGAAACCAACATGGGAATATATCAACCCCGCAGAATTGGCAACTAATGGCATCTACACCGAACATTAACTAGAACAACTCAGGGAACGGATTATGTTTCCTGTAGAAAAACCTGCTCTTCTAAATGACCTAGCAAGAGAAATGAGAGGACACCCAATACTCAACAATGAAGGAGCCCTACTCAAATTTTTAAATAATGATGCTATTGAAAAAATTATCGAAAGTACATGAAGCAAGATGTGGACTCGATTCATAACTTTTGGAACCTTCAGTGCTGGAATCATAGCTATTATAATGCTTATCCAATTTTTCAAAATTTTAATCGATATAATTATCCAAGGCTATGCTCTACATTCAGTATATGGATGGTCCATACACTTACTTGGAGCTATATGGAGTTCAGTTACGAATTTATTACTTCATTTAAAAAAAAAACCTTATCAACCTGTTGATTTGGAAGTTGGAGAAGTCAACCCTATAGAAACTTCACCACAGGATGAAGGTACCAACGAATCATCAAGAACTTTCTTCAAACTCTAACATTCAACATAAATGGTACATCAATAATGAAACTTGGTATGTCTACCTCTTCTCTAGTGACAACACACATGCACTAAGTCCTGAATAGTTATTTGGTACATTTCCCTACTTTATATTTCAATCCTTTATTTCATACGATGCATATTTTTGGATACTATAACTAGGAATTATTAAGAAAATTTTTTTTTTAGATAAGTACACAGGGAGACGCTTGCTATTCAATTTACACATTGCTAGCAACCGTTTTACGGTGGGGGTGTAACGTCCAGCGAAACTGACCCTTGAACTGTAACAATTTTCTCTTACCTCATGTCTTAAAGTATATGTAAATATTTTTAACATTTTAGAGTAAGATCAAGTCCAAATATCGGCTTTTAAATAAGATTTATAAATGTACTTTGAAACTCCCACATATCTTTATTTACCTTAGACTTACTATTAGGAACAGCGACAGATACTATAATCTAAAGGGCTAGAGTACATTAAGATTTTTGAACGATAAAAGGATGAAATGAAAAAAATATGTATTCACGAGAATCTTTCTCATGAAATCGATGAATCACTCTGAACTTTGATCGAACTTTTAATCTAAGGGCGTTTCTATTCACACATATCTCCAACGAATAGAAAAAAATAGGCACTCCCGACCTTACCAAAAACAAGAATGGAAAGGGAAGGAAATGCATCTTATAAAAACTCACTGCACATAAAAAAGTTCAGTTCAGCTTAGACGAAAACTTTAATTTTTAGAGAAACAGTTCAGTTCAGATCAGTTAATAAAAAAATATATTCCAAAAAAAGGGTCGTTAGTAATTCGGCAAAGGTCAAAAAGAAAAATAAAATTCAACAACTTTCAAAGCGAGGTGCTTCATCGATTTTACTCAAAGATTTGGTACACTACAAATAAAAAAGTAAGTTAAATAAAAATTATTTTTCAACAAATTCTAATTTCTTGTCCTCTTTTTTCTTCTCCTATCTATTATTTTTTTTCTTTAATATTAATTTAAATAAGTCACTGGATGCCAGTAACCATCCTGGTATCGTGAATTATATTTTTGATTGAAATGTTTGAAATAAACTCTATCCTTTCCAACAAATCCTGAGGTAAAGACATCTGACGTGCTCCTTTTTAAAGTGATGTTCGATTTGTCTGAACCTCACCCCACAAAATTTCCAACATGTGTTAGAATTTAAGTCCTAATCATAATAAAAGGATTGACAAACTTTTCCCGAGCTATTAGGATTAATTTCCTAGGCTCAAATAAGTCCAAAAACGTCCTAGACGTTACAGATTCAAAGAGCTAAAAAAATTTACGATAAATCAGTCAAATTTCACTAATTACTTTAGTGAAAATCAACTGATTTAACAGTGAAAAATAATTTGCCACTGATGAATTAGTGGAAAGACAAATCACTGATTCAATCAGTGTAAATTTGACTGATTCAGATTTAGAGAGAAGGGTAACGGACCCAATATGACCGATGCTGAAACGTTAAAAATGCAAATACCATTCAATATCGAGAAAACTCATATTATAAAGAGTTTTTCGAAAGTGCTCTTTTTGATTTTG
This sequence comes from Diplolepis rosae, assembly GCA_030998225.1. Lineage (NCBI taxonomy): Eukaryota > Metazoa > Arthropoda > Insecta > Hymenoptera > Diplolepididae > Diplolepis > Diplolepis rosae. The sequence continues at coordinate 11,783,955 of JAPYXD010000701.1, forward strand.
AAATAAAAAAATGGGAATTTAAAATGTGATTTATGGAAATTCAGTGATATTTGCATTATAGTATTCGACCTTTCAGATATTGACTATCTTCAGTCAGCTATCTTGATTTCAAAATTTGTAACATTAGCATTGAAAAGAACACTTTCGAAAATCCCTGTAAGATAAGCTTAATCAATATTCAATAATATTTGCATTTTTTGACCATTTTGAAGTCGACCATATCGGTTCAGCAATCTTGAATTTTGAATTTGCGATCTCAGATTCTAAAAGTATACCACTAAATTCTCTGTTTATCAGATTCAACGAAAATCTGCTCTCCGACGTCGAAGGGTCGAAACCTTTAATTTAAAAACTTTATTAACTTCATGATTTAATAAAATGTATACACATAAATAATTTATGAAAGATCAGAATATATTTGAAATTTGTTGAAAAGTGGATATAAAATAATTTCAAAGCTATGAACCAACCCGACCACAAGATTAGATTCCTTCTTTAACGGCATTTCAGATTATGTATCCACATTACCATACCAATTTAAAAATTTTCGAAATTTAATCAAATTCACTAATTGCATTTTATTCTTAATGCATTTTATTTAATGTCACAAACTTTCAACTGCGTATAGAAATGGGATTACACAATCTGAAATACCGGTGAGGGAGGAATCTAGTTACATGTTTCGCTTGGTCCATGGCCATGAACCAGTGGAGGATGAGTCACTAAACAAATTTACGGATTATTCAATTGATGAATTCTATTAATTATCCAGCGGATAGCCACTTATTGACCAGTAAAAGTCGTTGCTGATTTATCTCAGTGACCAATTTCTTACTGATTTTTCAGAAAGTACACAAATTGAAAACCTTCTTGCATGATAAAAATGAAAAAACCTAATTTGCCAAAAAAGAGAATATATATACATATATATATACATGTAGTTGGAAGATGCTGGGTTAGCTACGAATAGTGGGTCACTCTTTGGTGGTCGTCGCTCGGTCGATACAGGGTGGCTTTTCCAACGTTGGCAAGGTCTTGCCCTCAGGGGTGGGTCTCGAATTGGATTTTGAATGAGTGCGCTCTACATAATTACATTTAGAGCCATTTGGATTACATACCACTCTCTTCACATCTTTTATTCCTTCTATTGTTTTGATATCTCTCTAACTTATGAAGGAATTATTCCATGGCGCAGACCAGGTTCAGCCTAGGCAATCCCCGACTTGGCATGCAACTCTGAACCGGGCCTGGACCCGAATAACAAATAGTTTATTGCAACTTCATTAATAATACATATATAATATATATATATATACACTACCGGCTATTCTTAAATTGTCTTAATTTTTATAATAACAAGTTGAAGTTTCTTTTCCCATGATAGCATGGAAGTTAATAAAATTTTACATCTAATGAGCCCAAGTTGAAGGCAGAATGATAATTTTATAAGAATATATGGCAAAAAAACGTCAAGATATTTTTAGAATTTTTCTTTTGGATTCTACCCTGGGGTCAAAAAATATTACCATTTTCATAAATATTCTTAAATTTTATTAAAATATGATAGGCATTGGTTTTTAAAAATTTTTTGTAAGTAGCTACACATTTTTAAATATATATTATATCATATCAATATATATATATATATATATGTATATAATCTGAAAGACAGCGTTTTAATGATCCAGCTGCTGAGCAGGCGCCAGGTCCCATTTGTAGTGCCATGCTATGCCAGGAATTGCCAGCTCTTAGCCAGCTCTTTGACAGGACTAAATTTCTGCATGGGTAAAGAAAAGAACTCTCATTTTAACATTCCAAAAATAATTCCAAATCCGTACCCATGGAGAAATTTCTCAACCTGGGGCTGGCCTGACAAGGAAACGCTGAACCAGACCTTGTCCTTGTCAGGACCATTTACAATGTAGAAGATGCCGCATACTGGAAAGAAACACACTTTTTTCGTTTAAAAATGTCCATAGCCTTCAACTTTGATCCGATTTTTAATTTAAAAAAAGAAATTAAAGTGCATTCAAGTCTGAAAAGCTTTGCGGTCAGAACTTTTGTCTCCTCTATTTTTGTATTAATAATTATTTTAGTCAATATACGGAAAAACTGAAATTTTTTACATAACAATTTTTCACGCTTTAATAGCTGGTTAGGTAAACTGTATATTGTCTTAAATGAATGTTTGGAGACTCACAAAATACAAATAACTTGTTTATTATTTCATTTAATTGTTATATACAAATTTTATGAAAATATTGGTAAATAGTCTTATTATCGGTAACAATACTTTTATTTTCAATAAAAGTGCTTCGCATTAATGTAGGAATGACATTTAATCACAAAAAAAATTGAAAATTTGCGTAAAAAAAAATTTTGTTGCACTGAAAATGTTTAAAACTATTGGACAAATGACTGCATGAACTTTTTTTAGTAAAAAACATTTATAAAAATATTTTTGTAACTAGCAGTCATTAGTCCAATAGTTTGAAATATTTCCAGTGCAACAAAATTTTTTTTCTACACGGAAGGGACAAAATTTTGAATTTGTTTATAAAAATTTTAATTGTTATATTGTAACAAGTATTATTAAAGATTTATGATTCTAAGGAATACCTGAAGTCGTTCTGGCGATTAAAGGATGTTATAATTTGGAAAAACCTCAAATTTAAATATTTTGCCGCAAGAATTGTTTATAATAATAGTTATTGTTACCTTTTCAATTATTTTTGTGATTGAATGTCATTCATACATTATTACGAAGCACTTTTTTTTTTTTTTTTTTATCGATAATAAGACTATTTGCCAATTTATTCATAAAGCTTTTTTTATAACAATTAAATGGAATAATAAACAAGTTATTTGTATTCTGTGAGCCCCAAAACATTCATTTAAGACAATATACAGTTTACCTAAGCAGTTATTAAAGCGTGAAAAATTGTTACCTAAAAAATTTCAGTTTTTCCATATATTGAGTAAAAAATTATTAATACAAAAATAGAGGAGACAAAAGTACTGAATGCGAAGGTCTTCATAATTTAATGCACTTTAATGTTAAAAAAAAAAATTAAAAATCGTACCAAAATTTAAGGCTCTTGATATTTTTGAACCCAAAAAATGTATTTCTTTCCAGTATGTGCCGTTGCAATGATCCAGCTGCTAATTAGAGGCCAGACCCATTTCGACGTTTCATGTTACGTCAGGGATTGTCAGGTCTGGGCCAGGTTTGTCTCACGACAGAATTCCTGCATGTTTATATAGACCTAATTATATGTTTGGAAAATTAGGTAAAAATTATATTGGGTTTGTTTTTCAGATTACTCATACAAAAAAAAAATATTAAATTGAAAAAAATCTATAAGAATTTATCAGAAAAGCTAGATTTTCTATATTTAAAATAACTATACATATACAATTATGAAAATAAACAGAGCTTTAGTAGATTCCGTTTTAATAGAAATTGCAGTACAGATTTGTCTTTATCGCGACTGAGCGTAATAAAAGTAGAGTAATTTTAAGTCAACGCTCAGCTTGCCCAGATAAGAGAAAAGTATACACATTTGAGTCTATAAAGTCTGATTATAGACCTATAATAACTTTTCAAACCTCTGAGAATCGATATAATAGCAGACTACTAAGCTATTCTCCATAGAAAGACTTTCCACTTTATATGTATCAACCTAAAGTTAAGAAAAGTGAAAATCGATTGGACACATTGCATGAGAATATCTGAATCCATCTTTTCGAATTAAAAAATAATTTCGGTTCTGCTTTCTACAAATTTATTATAGGGGGAAAAAAACACTATATTATAAAACTGAATTACACTATCAGAAAAAAGCTTGAAATATAAAAAGAATAATTAGTTATATAAAGCAACCTAGTGATAAATATTTAAATTTTAGAAAAAAGTTTTGAGTCTTACCATCTGATCCTTGATAATCCGATTATCTAATACAAATACTGCTTTGTAGCTTAACGAATCAGGTCATTAGTATGAAGAGGGTGTGCGAATAGTGGAAAATTAAATGTACGTTAAAACACACCTGAACGGGTAGAAGCAGCATTTCCGGTCGGCAGGCGACAGACTGTTTTAACTACTACAAACCCGTTAGTTGTACTGAAAATAGCTTTTGGTGAAATACGGTAATTCAGTCACTTGCCATATTTTTGTAAATGATTTGAAAGCTCTTCAGAACTCAAATAACACAGGTCTGCAAAATATGAGGTTGTGATTGTTATAGAAATACCGATAGTCATTTCCGAAGTAATTTTTGGCGTAGAAACCGAATCCGGGCTCAGAATCGCTCCATCACGTCAGGTTTTCGAGTAATCCTAACCTAGAAGTGCGAAAAACACGGTTTTTCGCTATATTTAAACATCGATAACTTCGCGAATTTTTATTATTTTTTAAATATGAGAAAACCATCAAAAAGAGCCACTTTTCAGATTTCCATTTCACTATTTAAATGTATTATTTTAATTTTTCCAACCGGAGATAAAAAATGATAAGATCCTATCATTTTTCCCGCCATATATCGGTCATTGCGAAACCTGCATTTTTTTTTTCAATCGTCGACATCTCCGGTTAGAAAAATTAAAATAATACATATAAATAGTGAAATGGAAAGCTGAAAAGTGGCTCTTTTTGATCATTTTCTCATATTTGAAAAATAGTAAAAATTGACGAAGTTATCTATGCTTAAATATAGCGAAAAACCGTGCTTTTTGTACTTTTAGGTTAGGATTACTCGAAAACCTGACGTGATGGAGCAATTCTGAGCCCGGATTCGGTTTCTACGCCAAAAATTATTTCGGAAATGTACCTCAGCTACTCCATAACAAAAAACATGTAGACCTGTGTAATCTTTAAGATTTACATAATTTACACATTCTTGAAAATTTAATTCATATTGCAGGACATAAATCCATCTTGGTTTTCAAATACCTCTTACTTTTGCCGTAAAAGGTTCTCGCTTCCATTCCGAAAGTAACTTTTGTGTGTTTTTATCCTCGACCAGTAAAAAAAAGTTGAAAGAAAGGATTGAGTTAGATCATGAAAAGCAAAAAGGCTCTTAAGTAAGTAGTCGGACCTGACGTCGCGACGTTGATTTTGTTATCCAGCTCGAGTGAATTCAGGGAATGAAAAAGATATGTCAGCTCTTGGAAAACTTTACTTACCACTCCTTACCGTTGTCAAATAGTTATAAATTTTGTCAATTCTGAATTCAATGAATTAGAAAATTAAGTATATACATGATCTCAAGTAACTTTGCTAATTAGAATTAAAGGGCTATTCTACTTTGACAATTTCGAAAAATCAATTTTTTTGCACTTTACGAAAGTATATGTATAAAAAATTAATAAGGAGGTAATTCATATGGTGCAGGTATCGCAGATTAACTTTAGGTAAGATTTTTTCATGATTTTTCATTAAAAAATACTTTAAACGCGTTTTTCTCGAAACAAAGTTTTCTCGTACGGTGTAGGTGATTTCTCCCAAACCACTGAACCGATGTTTTTTATTGATAAATATTGATAACACAGGTCTGCAAAAAAAAATGTTGAATTTGTTCTAGAAAAGATAGGAATCATTTCCAAAGTAGTTTTTCCCGTAGATTCCAAATCCGGCCTCAGAACTGCTCCAGCACGTCAGGTTTTTGAGTAATCCTAACCTAAAAGTGTTGAAAACACGGTTTTTCGCTTTATTTGAGCACCCATGACTTCGCGAATTTTTATTATTTTTCAAATCTAAACAACCACCAAAAAGAGCCACTCTTCAGCTTTCCATTTCACTAATTATATGTATGATTTGAACTTTTATAACCAGAGATATCGCCAATTGAAAAACAAATTTTGATGTCCTATAAGTTTGTCCCTTCATATATCGCTCATTGCAAAACCTGCAATTTTTTTTTCAATTGGCGATATCTCTGGTTATAAAAGTTCAAATCATACATATAATTAGTGAAATGAAAAGCTGAAAAGTGGCTCTTTTTGGTGGTTTTCTCAGATCTGATAAATAATAAAGATTCGTGAAGTTATGGGTGCTCAAATAAAGCGAATGATCTTCAGCTATTCCAAAACAAAACCACGCAGACCTGCGTAATCATAGAAAGTATGATAGCCAATGCTATACGGAATCTAAAGCTATTTGATTTTCTTGTTTCAGATGAGCCGTTATCAAGATATCACCTACACCATCGACCTACCTTCTTTTCAAGGTTTTACGTTCAGCTACCGTTCTTTTACGCAAAAATTAAACAAAATAAATAAAAAAAAAATTTTCGTGTATTTCAAGACTTCATTAATCACACCTAACAAGTTTTATATCAATATCTTTCAGAGGATGCTCAGAAAAAATTCCCGCAAATAGCCTTTTTTTGACGTTTAAAGTAAAATAGCCTCTTATGAAAGGCGAAAAAGTCGGACTTATGCCAGATCTTACGAACGGCATAGTACCGCGCCAGTTGTAAATGAGGAGCAATGCCAGTACTGATCATTAGTACAGCGCCGAGCGTTGGCGCGGTACTGGTTTAGTACCGCTCCAGTATAGAATCCAAATGCTGGCTAGAATCTGAATTGGGAGTTTTTCAGGGCGTTGGCGTGGTACTGGTTTAGTACTGCCCCAGTATGGAGTCCAAATGCTGGCTAGAATCTGAATTGGGAGTTTTTCAGGGCGTTGACGTGGTACTGGTCTAAACCAGTACTAATACTGCCCTAGAATGGAGTCCAAATGCTGGCTAGAAGCCGACTTAGGGATTTATGCCGAGCGTTGGCGCGGTACTGGTTTAGTACTGCCCCAGTATGGAGTCCAAATGCTGGCTAGAATCTGAATTGGGAGTTTTTCAGGGCCTTAGCGTGGTACTGGTTTAGTACTGTCCCAGTATGGAGTCCAAATGCTGACTATAAGCCAACTTAAGGATTTATGCCGAGCGTTGGCGCGGTACTGGTTTAGTACTGTCCCAGTATGGAGTCCAAATGCTGGCTAGAATCTGAATTGGGAGTTTTTCAGGGCCTTAGCGTGGTACTGGTTTAGCACTGCCCCAGAATGGAGTCCAAATGCTGACTATAAGCCAACTTAAGGATTTATGCCGAGCGTTGGCGCGGTACTGGTTTAGTACCGCCCCAGTATGGAGTCCAAATGCTGGCTAGAATCTGAATTGGGAGTTTTTCAGGGCGTTGGCGTGATACTGGTTTAGTACTGCCCCAGTATGGAGTCCAAATGCTGGCTAGAAGCCGACTTAGGGATTTATGCCGAGCGTTGGCGCGGTACTGGTTTAGTACTGCCCCAGAATGGAGTCCAAATGCTGGCTAGAATCTGAATTGGGAGTTTTTCAGGGCGTTGGCGCGGTACTGGTTTAGTACTGCCCCAGAATTGAGTCCAAATGCTGGCTAGAAGCCGACTTAGGGATTTATGCCGAGCGTTGGCGCGGTACTGGTTTAGTACTGCCCCAGTATGGAGTCCAAATGCTGGCTAGAATCTGAATTGGGAGTTTTTCAGGGCCTTAGCGTGGTACTGGTTTAGTACTGCCCCAGAATGGAGTCCAAATGCTGGCTAGAAGCCGACTTAGGGATTTATGCCGAGCGTTGGCGCGGTACTGGTTTAGTACCGCCCCAGTATGGAGTCCAAATGCTGGCTAGAATCTGAATTGGGAGTTTTTTAGGGCGTTGACGTGGTACTGGTCTAAACCAGTACTAATACTGCCCTAGAATGGAGTCCAAATGCTGGCTAGAAGCCGACTTAGGGATTTATGCCGAGCGTTGGCGCGGTACTGGTTTAGTACTGCCCCAGTATGGAGTCCAAATGCTGGCTAGAATCTGAATTGGGAGTTTTTCAGGGCGTTGGCGTGGTACTGGTTTAGTACTGCCCCAGAATGGAGTCCAAATGCTGGCTAGAAGCCGACTTAGGGATTTATGCCGAGCGTTGGCGCGGTACTGGTTTTAGTACTGCCCCAGTATGGAGTCCAAATGCTGGCTAGAATCTGAATTGGAGGTTTTTCAGGGCGTTGGCGCGGTTCTGGTTTAGTACTGCCCCAGTACAGATACAGATAATTTAATCTATCACACAATAATGAATTGTTTAATATATTTGACTAATTTGGAATTCGCAATTGTAAAATCCATATTTTGGAAATATACAACACAAAAAATAAAAGAACTTTGTTTTAAATGTTTTTACACAAAATACTTTTTGATAATAATGCAATTTTTTAATATACATTTGAAAATTTAGTTTCATTAAACTTCATACGTAGTTATAATAAAAATGTATACTAAATATAATTTAATAATTATATTATATATATCAATAATCATAGTTATAATAATTGATTAATTATATTAATTTTTAAAAATATTTTATGAATAATTTATGTAAAAAGTTGATTTATTTTTACTTGAGTGAGGCTCAAGAACTCTAGTCACGACACTGGTCCACAAGCTCTACATAAATCTTGCAGTCACTATATAAGAAAGTTCCAAATTTCATGTCTCAGGATTGTAAGCAAGCGTGTGCGTGATTCGACGAAAGCGTATCGTCGTATATATAAGTTTTAGTTTATTAGGTTTATATTTGAAAAGTTGTGTGTATTTGTATGCTGTTTATGTATGTAAGAATTTTTTTGTTATTTAAGAGAACCATCACGTTTTACTCAACTCCTCACTATTTCCTATGGAACGCTTTTGTTATTCAATTTGAGTGAATTAGGTATTTATAAAATTGATTTTAGTCGACTAGGATTTAATAGATGTTCAAATGCCCTTATGTCCCACGTTTAATCGACAGAGTTGAATAAAGTTACTTCAACTATTTTTCTCCGTGTAGTATAAGCAAGTTTCCTTTGGTACCAAATCCAGTACTGCGCCAGTACAAACTTTCGGTACATGCACAATACCATTTTCAGTAACGCCCCAGTACTGACAGACAACTCCCAGCCGAGTAACATTTTGTACTAATTCCAGTACCACGCCAGTACAGACCTTCGGTACAGGAGCAGTACCATTTTTAGTACCGCGCCAGTACCGTCAAACAACTCCAGCCGAGTGACATTTCGGACGAATACCAGTACCCAGCCGTTTTCCATCCGGTATTATGCCAGTACGACGCCAGTATCAACTTCCGCCTGGCGGTACTGGCACGGTACCAAGCCAGTTGTAAATTTCCAACTGAGTAATACAAAAGATAATTTTTTGACTTTATTTTTTGAATCTGAATTCAAAAAGATTAAATATTGCAATAGCCAAAAATTCTTAACTAATTGCTTCAGTGAGAATTTCTCCTACTTTATGGTCGAATTCTAAAAGTTCCATTAGTAGTAGTTGAATTTCTATTGAATTCGATTATGGATTAGAAGAAAACTAGGAATTATTAGTAGCCATGCTTACTCTCTTAATTTTTGTTCGTGATTTTTACAATAATTTCTATAAAAGATGATTTTTAATTATTTAGCCAGTTGAAATTAACTGATTTCTCATTCAACTTCGCTTTCAAATAATAGATTTTATAGCCAGAAAAAGTGTCGCTCTATAAATTTATTACTTTTCTAATTTTAGTTTGCTTGAAAAATTTCTCCAGGAAAATTTTTAGAGTTTTTTTAGTGCATCCAAACCTGATAATTCTTGCTAGAGTTATATTTGAATATGAATTAGTAGATAAATACTATCTATCATTTAAAATGCTTACTTTTAAAATTTTTCTTGGTATTCTTTTATAACTTTCAATTGGTAACTTGTATAAAGTTATTTGAGCAGCTTATTTAGACTGATTTCTAACAAGTAAAGCTACGGAAGTGTCACTCGCCGATTCGAATGAAACTTTGCAAATTTGTAGAGTTTGGAAAAATAATTAACAAATATTTTTTTATATCAGCGAAGGTTCAAGTTTAGGGGCGAAAACTACCCTTCGCATTTGAGGGGTGGTTTTCACGTTTGAATTGGAATCAGTTGAAGGATTTAAAAGCTGAAATACTTTTTAGGGGTTTTCGATGTCGCTGAATCCAAATTTGAGGTCAAAATTACGAAATTCAAGATGGCGGATCAAAAATGGCGGTCACACTCGATGTGTGAAGGGTGGTTTTTACATTTGTCATTTTTGATCCGCCATCTTGAATTTTGTAATTTTGATTCAGCGAAATCCAAAATCTCTAAAAAGCATTTTCAACTTTTAATTCCTTAAACTAATTTCAGTTCAAACGAAAAAAAAACAAATCTCCAAAGTTTTATTCGAATCGACGAGTGACATTTCGTAGCCTTACTTGTAAGTGAAAATGGCTGAAAATAATAGATTGTATAGCTAGAAATACATCACTGAATAAAATCAGTAAAACATATTAGTGATGACTAAAGCAGCTAGGAAACGAATTCGCACTGTTGTAATAAGTCATTTTCTATAAATTCAGATCTATAGAGTAAGATAATTCAAATCTAGTGAGTAATTCGATATCATTTAATTCTATTATATTCGGAAAAAAGTAGACTCAATAAAGGGCATAGCCGGGTTTACATGTGAAATCGGCCTTAAAACGAAATCAAATTTCGCATCAACCATATGGAAGGGGTTGGACAAGAGATTATTTTGCCAAATTTTTAGATCATTGTCTGCCATTTCAAAAGAGTGCAATTTTGTTTATGTTAAAATTGCGCGACCACTCTTTAGAATTATTCTATTCATTAGTTACCTATCCATGATTAAAACAGAATTTTTGCAGATTTTTGCAAGGTGTGGACGGGGGTAAAAAAAAAATAAAAACCGTCAAAATACGCATTCTTCCAACGTCTTACCATTAAAGCACATTTCATAATAACAATAGACAAATGAAAAAAAAAATTTTATTTGGTAATCTATCTCTAACACGGTTTACTGTTGAAATTTTTGCCAAAATTTTGTAAAATATTTTGCGAATTTTTTTTTGTTGCGAAAAATTGAAATTTTTACATGCATTGTGAACAAATGGTTGATTGTCGTTATTCGCAAGTCGAAAGAGTGTTGCGAAAATTATCTATTTATATTCTTGAATATTTTTCGAAAGGTTTTGCCCGTTGAAAATTTAGTCCGTTCAAAAAATTTCCGTTTTATATAAAACTGGTATACAAAAAGTAAAATTTGAACTGTTAGAAATACACAGAAAATTTGTGACCTCAGATTGTCGTAAAAAACTAGTGGAGTCGTTCACTAACCGGAAGTGCTGCTAACTATGTAGCAGGTCACGCAAGCGATTTACATTTGATAACTCAGTTCAACTAATTCAGTAATGTACTGCACGTGTAACAGTGAGAAGAGTGTCTTCTGCATAATTCAAAGAAAGGGCTTTCGGTGGAACCGAAAGGAGGGTGCTAAATTCATCCCTATTCGAACTTTTTGATGAGTAAAAGCGTCAAGAGACGTTACTAGCTTCCCTTTATAACTCTTTCGTACAAAAGAAAGCTCTATGTAAAACCGTCGATACTTTTAGCATACAAATCGAAGTCTATGCTTTGCATTTCTAGCCTGTTCAATAGAACTATAGCTCATCTGATCTCTCATGACATAAAGGGTAAAAGTTGGTTCTCGACTGTAGGCATCTCTTAGTTTGAAAAATATCAACTTCCGGGGCATCTCTGGGGAATGGATTTTTTTATAGGGTAATTAGTATTTACATAATGCTTTTTAATGATAGGGTAAATGCGAAATTTTTAAAAAATATACATGAGGAAGAAAGGCTTGGAGTTGTGTTTGTAATAATCAATAAATTTTTACTTAGTTTGTATACTTCTCTCTAAATCTAAATCAGCCGAAATTTTTCGAATTGAAAGGGGCAAGCTATTCTTAGCTATATAGTAGTCATTTTTAAATAAAAATCAGAAAAACTTGACTGATTTCATACCTTTTTTGAAACTTTGATTGATTCAGATTTATTGAGTTGGAATTTTAGGTTTATGAATTCTAATGACAGAGAAAAATAAAGAAATGACAGAAGATTCGAAAAGATTTCTGGAAGAAATATTAGACTTTGCTCTCTAAATCTGAATCAGTCAAAACTTTTCTGATTTAGACTTTCAGAGTAAGAATGTTGCAGAGGGTTTTATACTACTTCAGAATTTTAATGTGCTCAAGGAAATGTTATAACAAAACATATTTCGAGACTTTGTTTATTGAGGGAGATTTGGAAGGAAAGGCTTTAAAATATTTTCGGGGATTTTAGAAATTTCCAATTTCGTAAAGAATTTAGATATATTAATAGTTCAGAGCAATTTTAAAATGGTTCGAAAAATTTGAAATAAATTTCAACGAATCTCTAAGTATTGTTTTAGTTCTCAGGCTTGATAAACTTTATCTTTTCTAGTAAGCAGTTTGATCAAGTTAATAAAAAGAAAAAATTAAACTGTTCAAAATTAAATTTTATAGAATTTTATTACAGCAGAAGTTCTAGAGATCATCAAGATCTATTTAAAAAACGGATTTCTTTTTTAAAAATTACAAGTAGGGAAGTTATCACACGTTCAGACACAGAAAATAATGCACGTATAGTTCAGTAGATAGGGTATTTTATGGTCAGCCTTTACTAAAGAGTCCTTGCGTAGAATGAATTTAATTTAATTTTAAATATACAGTATCTTATTGCAAAAACTAATTCAAAGTTAGTAAGGTACTTATTTGTTTTCTCTTTCATAATTCACAAGTAGTGTATCACAAACGTTATATTTGTCTCTAGTCTTAGTCATAATTTCATATTTTCTCGAGCTCTTATTACGACTCTCAGAAATGAGTTGCAAACACGTTCAGAGGGGAAAGAAGAAACTTCAGAAGAAAACTCCCTCGTCTAACGTTTTGCACACTGCTTGTCTAAAACATACTTTGTCAGGAACATAAATTATAAATTTTCCAGTTACTAAGAAAATGTCCAACATTAGAGAAATTATTTACATTGAATAACTTACTTGCTTGTTTGCAAACAAATTATATGAAATTGTGGGATACACATAGTTAGAGTAATTATACTCGTGCATAAAAATTATATATTAAAAAAAATACATATTATCTAGAGATTTAAAATATTTTATTGTTCATATTATTTGAAAGTTAAAGAATTTTGAAATATTTCTGTGATAAATTTCGAATTCAACCACTTCATTTGAAATTATTTGAAATATTGTAGACTTTTTTTTACTCCCTGAATCCAAAACTGTGAAAAACCACTGTTTCGAATGTTATGAGTCTTCCACATAGAATCAATGAAATTTAAGTGATATCACTAGGAAAACTCACTGGTTGACCAGCGAATTTCACTGTTGACCAGTATATTTCAGTGATTAACCAGTGAGTTTCTCGAGTAGAATCAGGTAAATTACACAGATTTCAATGTGGAAGACTTATAACATTCGAAACAGTGGTTTTCACTGAGAATCAGTGAGTTTTGACTGTTTCGGATTTAGGAAGTATAAAAGATTAAAAATACTTGTTTATATTTTTAAGAAATTTGTAGTGAAGAAATGCTGTTTTTCAAGCTGAATTTGTGAACGTTGACAATGGAAACTAAATAGATACAAAGGTCAAAGAATCTCGTTGAAATGTGAATGAAGATATTTGGTCGGCTGGAAGTCGCTGCCTTTGAAAACCAGTCCGTCGAGTTTCGTTACTCGTTCATGTTATCATTCTGATTTCCTTTGCATTGAACGATATCATACTCAATTTTTCAAAGGTTTGTATTCTCGTATAAAACGTTGAGATAACGTTATCAAATTATGTCTGGAACCACAGAAACGGATTGAAGTTTTTTGTTCTCTAATTTTTTGACAGGAACCAATATTTTATTAATTAAAACCATCCAGTTCAAAAAACTGCTCACATCACTTTTGAGGAATAAAAAATATAAATAATATCACTTCCGATGTCATGCCATTTTCATATACTCTAGTTAAAAATTCAATTACTGTGTTTCAAGATTCATTCAATTTTTGGCTGAAAATTGATTTATTTTGGTTCGAAATTCACAAAATGGAGCATTTTTGAGAATGATTTTTAAAATAAAGAACAATTTTCTTCTCGTTAATTATTATTAATTTTACATAGAAGGAAACTCAAAAAGAACTTCATAGGTAGTATTTAAAACTATAGACTTTTATTAAGGTAGTTCGTTCACGAAAATTAGACCTCAGGCAAAAGTAGATAATTTTGCTTTCAAGAATAGCAATATTATTATTGAAGGGCTAATTTGAAAGAGAAAAGATTATTTTTCATGAAAAAAATTTGAAACACGAAAAAATAATTTTATTAATAAATTTTATATTTGCCCAAACTTATTTTCTTATCGCGTCGAGCCAAATTTTTAAAAATGATGAGATTCTAATAAATCACGGTTAATTTTTTTAGGAAAAAGATTCTCTACAACTTAACCGTTTCCAATTTTTGGAAATGAATTCTTTAATGGCTGAAATGATAAAAAAACAATTTTTCAAAACAAATTTTTTATAAACAAATTGCTGTATTTGATAATACTTAATTCAATTTCCAAAATAGGAAAAGGTCATGTTGTACAGAATCTTTTTCCTAAAAAAATGAAGCGTGATTTATTAGAATCGCATCATTTTAAAAAATTGCTTTGAAGCGATAAGAAAATAAGTTTGGACAAAAATAAAATTTATTAATAAAATTATTTTTTGTGTTTCAAATTTTTTCATGAAAAATAATCTTTTCTCTTCCAAATTGGTCCTTCAATAATAATATTGCTATTCTTGAAAGCAAAATTATCTACTTTTGCCTGAGGTCTAATTTTCGTGAACGAACTACCTTAAAGAAAATTTATTTGGGGAATTGTGTTTTTGTTTTATTTTTAACAAAATTGAAACATTTTCAACCAAAAATCAAATGAATCATCAACTCCAGTAAATAAAAATGGTTGAATTTAAATAAATTCCGAACAGTGAAAGACTAAAATAAAAAAACAAAACTGTAAATTATACTGTCAACTAAATAATTTTAGAAAGAAATATTTTTTTGAATTTTATTTTTAGTTCTCTTTCATAATTAGATACATTTAATAATGAAAAAATATTCTTCAATTTGATTAATTATTATTGAAATTGCTTGATTTTGAGGTAAAGATAAATTATAAACACTTTTGAATTATCTGCAATTACTTTTAGTCCTGCTGTTATCACTAAAATTGCTTCATGATCAATTACGTTGAAATATCTCTATTCCTTTACCAGTTTTTTTGGAATTAGTTTCCAATTTTTTTTCTTTTTCTTTAGATCTTAAATTATCTCACGCTTGATCTTCTTAATATCTAAAATAATCTTAATTTTTTCATTCACAGACAATTATCATCCTTTATCTTGATTTCATTCAGTATCTTTTTTTACTAATTTCATCCAATGACTTATTTTTACTTATTCAATGAGTGGCACTAGGAAAGCAATTAATCCAACCAAGTTTTTGTTGTTGCTCCAACAAAAATTTATTCATTGAAATAAACTAATTTTTGTTAGGGATAAAAAAAATGGTTTTAAAAATACCAATGAAATTTTTTACTTGATGTAACCAAACAGTTTTTTCAGTGTGATATTAACTGATTTATAAGTGATTTTGACTCGAAATGCTGTGCGAATAGTTACAAATGAGTCATTGAAAGAAAAATGAGTCAAAAAGAACTACTGATTAAAATTAATAGAGAAGATACATGTATCTTGAAGACGCTAGCATTTCGGTTTCAGAAGCGGGCCGTTGGTCTTGCTCTTGGAAACGCTTGCGCAGCACCCAGGAACATCTTCGGTCGAGCTCCAACGTCGAGTTCTATCAAGAACCAGTCCGACGCCCAGCGCCGCGATGCTATGATGTCACTTAGTCGCGTGTTCTCTCTAGCTGGAAATTATACACGTCGTGGCGGTGTTTCATGAATGAAAATTTGTGAATTTCACGCGACCGGTAATTCATCAATTTTTTATGATTTCCACTTTTTCTTTCTCCAAATAAAATTGGTTAAAAAAAATGATAATAAGAAAGAATTAAAATTTTCCAATTTTTTAATCTTGTGCAAAATCAACATGAATTGGCCTGACAACTATGCGTTATATTTTGAATTCGCACTAAAAAATTAAGAAGGAAATTCTATAATAAAAATATTTCTGCACGCAGAAAAAAGATCAGTAAAATTTACAGGAAGTTCGGTACTTATTTGGACAACATGACTTTTTAGTAAATTTTACAAGAAGTTGAGTTCAATCAACAGATTTTCTGTACACTTTACTTAGCGTACAGTACAATCAACTTAACTCGGATTTTTTCGTATTCAGTAGATTTTACTGGACGCTGAGTGAAACGTACAGAAAATCTGTTAATTGAACTCAACTTCTGGTAAAATTTACTTAAAAGTCATGTTGTCCAAATAAGTACCGAACTTCCTGTAAATTTTACTGATCTTTTCTCTGTGTGTGAAGTTCAATGTCTAATTTTAATTTTAAAAATTTTTTGCTCGAAACTTAAACAATAGATTTTTAAAAAATACACTTTAGACTTCAATTTTTTTGAATATTTGTTTTGCGACTTTCGAGATATACTGACAGACTTAACATCAAAACACGTTCGTGTTTATCCTCAATATTCTCGCAGACGTCAAAGTGCAAATTTATCGTGGACACATTATTCACGATTATCTTCATCGAACTTTCTGCCATGCGCTCAGACCATGTAAATAATAACTTAAACGTAATTTCAATTCCCTTCTATTCGTGTTATACCTTCTTTATGCGAAGGGAATAATAATGCATTCCAATTGTTTTTTTTTTCTTTTAAATCAAATTTTCAACACTTTACTTCAGGACCTAAGTTTCTGAGTCTCGACAACAAAACTATTTTTTGTGAAGGAATTTAAGGACTTTTGTTCTGTGGTCAATTAATTTCCATAGGAAACAACTTTTATCAAATTCTGATTGCTATTCGGAAAATTTTTGGAGAGAGGATATCATTTTGGTTACAAGATAGTTAAAAATTTTCAGTACTAAAATATTGCATACAAACCACACGAAATTGATTAGTAAATATAAAATTACCTCAAGGAATAAAGTCGGAAGCCAGACCCTAGACTTCTTCAGTTACTCAATTATTCATCCATTGAAACTGTTTGCTGAGACGAATTTCATATCAAGAATGTTGTGCTGATATCAGTTAAATCGATTGAAAGCGAATCAACTGCACAAATGCATTTTTATTTAAGTCTTAAAGAAGTAATTTATTTTCCAAATATAATTTGCAGTATCATTTTTATCATGTAGGAAAGTAGTCTTCCTTTTTTGCCAGCAAGAATAAAACTATTGTTCTTGAAAAGGTGGGTTGAAAGTTCATTTTTGGGGTCAAGAAAGTGCATTCTTCTTGGGAAATGTAATGGTGGTATCATCGAAGTATGTTACGAGACCGCAGGGATAAATTTTCCCGATTTCCTGAATTGTTCAGACGGATTCCAGAAATAGAATATCGTTTAATGAACGATCGCAAATTCTCATCCTATACCCAGAGAATACTTATGAATAAAATGATTGAAGCTAAGTGAAGTAGACTGAATAAATTGAATGATAATTCATAAATAATTTCTCGTGATAGAGTTCTAACTTGGCTCTACCTAGGCTCCAGATGTAGAAATATTTATAGAACAGAACTCAGGAAAATATTTATTTGAATGAACCAAAATTTATTTTAATCAATCAAAAAATTTGCTTATTATACAGTTTGTATATTTTTTGGATATGATTTGGCTGAAATAAACAAATATTCAAGTTGATTCAACTAAATCTTGTTTGACTTAACCAAAAATAATGTTCATTTAACACTAAAAATTTGGTTTAATGAAATAATTTTTTTGCGGATTTGACTAAAATGGGAATTAATCAAGATGGTTGTATTACCGCTTCAATAAACTAAAACATATTGTGGAAAGTAGTATATACAAGAAATAGACTGTGAATACATTTTTTATAACCAGACGTGGCTTTCTTTTTTTCCTTCCGCGCATAAACTTCCATTCTTACAGTCTCATACGAGTTATAATCAATTTTATGGCAGAAAGCTTGGAATTGTTCCACAAGTCGTTTGATACTCAACAGTTTAATAAATTTCAGCACAGGGCAAAGATATGTATTTTTAATTGCAGTTATTGCTTTTAAGAGAAATCTTAAAGTATAATTTCAAACATATGTATACATAAGATATTTTATCAAATTATAATAATCTGTAACCACTCGGAATAACTATGAAATCACTTAAAATTTCTTTCAGTCAATTATTATTTATTTACTATCATCAGGGCTAGATCAAGGAATATCTGCACAGACTGAACTAAAATTTCAAATACTAAAATTTGTCTAAAAGCATCTGTAATTACATTTATTTTTACTACCCTCTTTCAAAAATATTTTGCAATTTTCAATTATTTTCATATATTTAACCATGCAGAAAATATGTTATCTGGCTCAGGGCTGGCATGAAATGCGGAAACCTGTAAAAGAGTTGCGTTATAAAACACTTTTCAACTTTGAAATAATTGACAATTCAGGTATGGCGCAAGATTAAATAAGCTTTTATTTCCTTGAATAGTTATGTAATTTCAAGGACCAACCTTACTGGAAGTAAAAAAATAGAAATCCTATCAAATTCTATCCCAGTCTATCCTTCGTTAATTCACCTGTATATCCCTTGTCTATTCACCTCTATCTCTTTCTATCTCTTTGTCAATCCGAATTCACGCCTATCTTTTCCAATCCCGTTTTCTTTACCTTAATCTATCCTTTGTATATGCACCTGCATCTGTCTCTATCTCTTGTATATCCACCGCTATTTCTTTATATCTCTTTGTAAATCCAGATTGACTCTTTCAACCCCATTTTCTTCATCTCAGTTTATCCCTTGTATATCCACCTGTATCTTTTTCTATACTTTGTTTCTTCACCATATCTTCCTATCCATTCATGCTGATATACACATATCTACTTCATCCCCTTTTCCTAATCTCACCCTATCCTTCGTATATTGACCTGTATCTCTTTCTATCTCTTTGCCAATCTAAATTCACTGCTTTATCTTTCAATGACCTTCTCTTCAGTTGAAGCTATTCCTCATCTATTTACCTCTATCACTTTCTATCACTTGTCTATCCACCTCTATTTCTTTACATCTCTTTATAAATCTAGGTTCACGCTTATCTCTTTCCATCCCTGTCTATCCTTGCAGTTAGATCTTCTAATCTAGTACATACTGCATCATCAGTAACAAATAATTACTCTTATTTATTGGATAGAAAGGAGATAGAAAATGATATACCGCAAATGTACAAGGGACAGACCGAAATAGAAAAAACGGCATTTGAAGATTGGGGTGAGTCTGAATTGCTGAAGAGATAGAAAAAGTTTAATGTGATAGGAGTATATATATATTCCTTGGCATCCTTCCTGGAAGTAATAAGATAGACTATCGCTATCCAACTTTTTCTATCCCTTTGTCAATCCAAAATCAATCTATTCTTCGAATACCCTTTTCTCTATTCCGGTCCATACTTTGTATATATATATATCTATACCTTTGTATATGCAAGAGATTGAAAGTGATAGAGGCAAATAGACGAGGGATATATTGAAATAAAGAGAAGGACATTGAAAGATATAGCCGTGAATTTGGATTGGTAAAAAGATAGAAAAAGATATTGGTCAATATACGAGAGATAGGCTGTGATTAGAAGAAGAGGATTGAATAAGATATATATAAATTGGGATAAAAAATAGATAGAAAGATATAGTAGTGAATAGAAATGAGATAAAAATAGATACAGGTGGATAGATGAGGATTAGGCTGAGGTACAAAAAATGAGGTTGAAAGAGATAGGCATCAATTTAAATTGACAAAGAGGTATAAAGATATATAAAAAGTATAGACAAGAATAAAAAGGGGGATTAAAAGAGATAGGCGTGAATTTGGATTGACAAAGAGATAGAAAGAGATAGAGGTAAATAGACAAGGGATAAAAAGAGACGCAGGTAAATAGAGGAGGGATACATTTTCCTTATCTTTTTCTATCTAAGAGATAGAAGGCAATTAAGGGGGAATATACACCTGGAAGCGCAAAAAAGACGATTTTCGTGAATTTTCTTCAGGAAGCCTATAGGAATAATTGAATTAATTTTTTTCTAAATAAAAGTACTCACTTTCGAGAACATGTTTAATTTTTTTTTTTTCATTTGATTTACAATATTAGCTGAGTATACGCGTCCTCTTTCAATTGCCGCAAAAAAGAAGTCCTTCGCGGTGACCATTCTCATTTTATCTGTAATCATCAGAATGAAAAAAACCAAAAAGATTATTGAAATCGAGACTATAATCTAGTCTTTGTCGTATGGGTTTTCAAAAATATCTTTATTTGAAAAAATGGCGGGTGCTCGAACTCAAAGTAGCCATTTTTAGGCAAAAATTCGTTCTTATTTTGTCGATAAAACAAAATCTAGGCTACTAAAAAAAAGTCCTACAAAAAAGACTAGATAATTATGTATATAATGAACACAAAAAATTTCAAGTTGATTGGTACAGTGGTTGTCGAGTTATTGTGGTCACCGATTTGGAAAACACGGTTTCGAGAAAAACGTCATTTTTCCTTGAAATTTTTTCCAGACATTCCTAAGATCACGAGCGTCAAGAAAACACAAAAATCAAAAAATCGATTTTTTTTACGATTTTAGGTATATAAGTATTCCCCCTTAAAAGTGATAAGATTTCTATCCTTTTATTTCCAGCAGGGATCGTGGGTATAGGCTCGGATAAAGAAAGACAGTGTTTTGGGGATGCAAATCGACTACTGGGAAGCGGTGGGAAAGGTTCTATTATTTTCTATCCCTGTTTCTATCTCTTTAAATCTTTTTATTTCCTGCAGGGAATTTAGTTCCAAGTTAATAAATGTATTTAGTTGTCTTATTTATGCTACAATTCATAGTTTTGTCATACATTTCTCATCTCTCTCATATTACTACATTTAAGTAGATTAGCAACGGGCATGATTAAAACTATTGGCGACGAGTTAGATTGTAATGAAACTTGAACTGCAAATTGCGGTTTTACTTGACTTAGTGACAATACACAGTGTGAAATGATTTTGCATAATTGTTATGTGCTTCACAGCTGAAATTTGGTAATAAACTCTGATCCTGTACAAATGTCTTCATAAGTTTCACCAGCAACTTTTAATGAGAAACTTACACTTGCAATGGTCTCGTGAAACATTATTCCACTTTAATTTCTTAGCGAAATGTAGTCTTTAGAATCTTTTACTTCACAGGTTTTCAAAGCATGAAGAGCAAATTGAATTAAATAATTATTGTAAAGAAGTGTATAACTTTTGATAAGACTCAAAATTTTAAACGCTCATTAATTAATTGATAAGAAATGTATGGCAATGTGAAACTTTTAAAGAAATGTATAAAAATTCTAATGATGGGAATTGAATTTTCCAAAGTGCGTTGTGTTCGTAATACTTTCCTCTCTGGCCTGAATCTGTTGAAATAAACAAAAATCTAAAACTTTTCAAAAAATTTAAGAAAAATTTTAAAAAGTGAAAATTGTTCACAAAAAATTCATGTTTACGAATTTTTTTCTCAAAATCAGAAATTTTTACAGCTTAATGTGGAGGTTCAGCCCGTAAAGGAACATGTTCTGCGGAAGCAAAAACAATTTTCAAACCGATCTGAACCTCCATTTTTTTGCAATCACTGCAAAACGGAACAATAATAAGATTTCGAGAAAAACGAGTCTAAAGTTTTGAAAAACATTTTCATTGCTCAGCCTTTTTGTCTCTCATTTTTTCATTTTTCATCCAAACGATTTATAACTTTGGCATTTACCTTTTGAATAGTAATGCTATTGAAAAATGCAATTAAAAAATTCGATTTTTTGACTTTCTAGTCCCCTTAAGGCTCTATCGGCCTTAACCCTTGCTTACCACACTTAAGTAGAATTACACGCTTACCACACATGGGTCTAAAAGACCCGAAAGACAAAAATCGTTATAAAAAAGAAACTATTCAATAATTTGACTTGAAAATTTGTTTTGGAACTTCTCTAAAACTTATTTTAAAAGATAACGTAGGTTTCATGGTCAAAAAAAATTTTTAATATGCAAAAAAACGTGTTAAAGTCAAAAAGTGTAAAAACTGACCATTACCACTGAAAAATTCATAACTTTTTAAATATTTAATATAATAGGCTAAAAATTTAGTCACACATAGTCAAAATATATCTCTGAAAGTACCTACAAATGTTTTTTATGTCCAGTAAAAAAAGTATATTTATATACTGAAAATATCGATGGATTATGAAATTAATACAAAGTAAATATGAAATAAAAACAAAATATGCATAAAATAACCAATTATATTTTATAAGACAGCGCAATCGATATCGATAATATAACCTCGAAAAATAAATCAATACTACACATTAATTTACACACAAGTGGATTAGTAAAATGCTGAACACACACTAATGGTCAAAGCCTAATACAGACGTGTACTGGCGAAGCCTCGGGATTTTGACTCTCGAGGGGCAGTCTTCACCGCGCCACCTTCCATAGAGTTTCCACTGCTCAATGGAAAGGTGACGCGGTGGGGGCTGCCCCTCGAGAGTCAAAATCCCGACTTTAGCTAGTACACGTCTTTTCCGATACACACGAAAAATACTCCGATTTTGAGTCTATTTCGGAGCAGAAGATCGTTTACTGTTTTTTTAAAACGTTATGTGTCTTTTAAAAAAATTACACGTTTTAAACATACTTTATAGTTTTAAAGTGACATGTTTGATAACATGTCTGCTATTATATTGACCCATAATTCATAGAATTTTTTGTTCATTTCTCGTTATTTTGGCATAGGGTCAGATTCTTTTTATTTCCTTCGAATAAAATTTTCACTATTACATATAAAAATACTCAAAAAGAAAGCAAGGCAAACGTTTCGGCCACATATGGGGGCCCTCTTCAGTGCCATAAATTCAAAGATTAATTCAAAATTTCTGTAAAACATTAGAATATAGGAGATAATGAAATTAAGGATTATCATAGAATTCAAAAACTCATCTCAAAGCTTGCAATTCAAAATGAAGTAGTCCAGTATGCAGCATCACGATTCGAAAAAATATTTAGAGTTCACTGTGAATAAAAAACCGGATAAAAAATAAACCGGGAAACATAAAAAAAATTTCCACACGAACCGACCGCAATTTAAAAGAATTTCTTATTAAATGATGAGCAATTTGGCATTCTTTTTTTAATAAAAATTTTTTTAAATTGCGGTCGGTTCGAAGTGAAAATTTTTTTTTTATGTTTCCCGGTTTATTTGTTATCCGGTTTTGTTCGCGTTCTGCCATTGATAAGCAATTTGGCATCCTTTTTTAATAAGAAATTTTTTTAAATTGCGGTCGGTTCGTGTGGAAATTTTTTTTATGTTTCCCGGTTTATTTTTTATCCGGTTTTTTATTCACAGTGAACTCTAAATATTTTTTCGAATCGTGATGCTGCATACTGGACTACTTCATTTTGAATTGCAAGCTTTGAGATAAGTTTTTGAATTCTATGATAATCCTTAATTTCATTATCTCCTATATTCTAATGTTTTACAGAAATTTTGAATTAATCTTTGAATTTATGGCACTGAAGAGGGCCCCCATATGTGGCCGAAACGTTTGCCTTGCTTTCTTTTTGAGTATTTTTATATGTAATAGTGAAAATTTTATTCGAAGGAAATAAAAAGAATCTGACCCTATGCCAAAATAACTAGAAATGAACAAAAAAATTCTATGAATTATGGGTCAATATAATAGCAGACATGTTATCAAACATGTCACTTTAAAATTTTAAAATGGCACATTTAGTATAAAGGTTGAATATCTCATAGTTCTGACCATTTTCAGAACAAACTAAATCTATTAATACTTCCTAAAATGTGATACTTGATATCACGAATACTAAAATTGCATTTTTGTTATTTTTTAAAGATAAATGTAGTATTTTTCAAAACATCTCAGAATAAATCTGAATGCAGTAATAAACAACATTCAATTTTTTTTTATTTATTGCTTAACATACTCAAATAGTATTGAGTAAAAGTACATGTCTAGATATTATAATAATTTATGTTTCTGTAATGCCTTGCTTGCAAATTCAATGTTAAATGGATTGTCCGTGAAGCTGATATAAAAAAAAATCGTTTCTTAAAAAATACACGCCTTCGTCCACTCGTGAAAATCACCATAAACGTTTCGAATTTCTTTACTAGGTATAGGACAATAGTCTTCTTCAAGGAGCAAAAGAACCTCTCAAGATTTCTTATATAAAAAAATTTTCGGTCAGCAAAGCCACATGTCTTGAGTCGGTTTTTAAAACAGTTCAGATCATTCTGTGAGAGACTCCGGTAACAAAGTCTTCACGAAAAGTTTAAAAATGTAAACCTTGTTCGCGTTCTGCCATTGATGAGCGATTTGGCATCCTTTTTTAATAAAAATTTTTTTAAATTGCGGTCGGTTCGTGTGGAGAAAATTTTTTTATGTTTCCCGGTTTATTTGTTATCCGGTTTTGTTCGCGTTCTGCCATTGATGAGCAATTTGGCATTCTTTTTTTAATAAAAATTTTTTTAAATTGCGGTCGGTTCGTGTGAAAATTTTTTTTTTTTATGTTTCCCGGTTTATTTGTTATCCGGTTTTGTTCGCGTTCTGCCATTGATAAGCAATTTGGCATCCTTTTTTAATAAGAAATTTTTTTTAAATTGCGGTCGGTTCGTGTGGAAATTTTTTTATGTTTCCCGGTTTATTTTTTATCCGGTTTTTTATTCACAGTGAACTCTAAATATTTTTTCGAATCGTGATGCTGCATACTGGACTACTTCATTTTGAATTGCAAGCTTTGAGATAAGTTTTTGAATTCTATGATAATCCTTAATTTCATTATCTCCTATATTCTAATGTTTTACAGAAATTTTGAATTAATCTTTGAATTTATGGCACTGAAGAGGGCCCCCATATGTGGCCGAAACGTTTGCCTTGCTTTCTTTTTGAGTATTTTTATATGTAATAGTGAAAATTTTATTCGAAGGAAATAAAAAGAATCTGACCCTATGCCAAAATAACGAGAAATGAACAAAAAATTCTATACTTTATAGTCTTTATTCTTTGATCTGAAGTCAATATTCACTAAAAAAAGATTGTCTTCAAAAAATCATTTTCGAACGTACTTACCACACTTGGGTCTTTTATACCCAGGCCTATTTTTGAATAGCTGCCAAAATTAAACTAATGGTCACAACGTCATGCTAAACATTCTGAAAGGTAGCTTAACTATTCAACTATCGACCAATATTGCTACAGACTCGCTCCCTTTGCGTTTAGGTACATAAAACTTAACTACAAAGAGGGCTTGGGTCTCGAAGACCCATGTGTAGTAAGCAAGGGTTAAGGAACACATTCTTATTATGACACTCGCGCTTCGCGTTCGATTTTATGTATACATTTCAGTAATTTTTTAATGAATTACATGATTAAAATAATTTATTATTTTCCAAATATCTTAAAAAGGAAAAACAATCGTAGACTTTATTTAAGGAAACGATTTTGCAGAACAACGCTTATTTCGTATCTCACATATTTTGGTGAAAAAAATGGAATTTTTTCAAATGTGTTTCTTATAATCAAAACATAAAATATACATCCTGTCGAAGAGCGTCTTAATGAGAATTTGTAGACCTCATTTAGGC
Source organism: Diplolepis rosae (assembly GCA_030998225.1). Lineage (NCBI taxonomy): Eukaryota > Metazoa > Arthropoda > Insecta > Hymenoptera > Diplolepididae > Diplolepis > Diplolepis rosae. The sequence continues at coordinate 11,809,704 of JAPYXD010000701.1, forward strand.
AAATAATTTTCCATATAAACGTTTTTTTTACCCCATATTATTTCTATAAAATGGGATTTATGAATTCTAATCGTATTTTTTGAAAATGAAACGAAAAATATACGTTTTATCAGAAACTCTGTGAGACAAAATTTGTAGATCTTATTGAAACGAACAACTTTGCATTCTTGACGTTTTTTTCGTATTTTACATATTATTGTTAATGAAAATTGAAGTTTGGATTTTGAATAGTATTTTTTTAAATTAAAAAGAAAAATATACATCTTATGGAAAAATGTAGCAATTCAAATTTGTAGATCTTCATATAGAAAATAATTTTGTATGATAACTTTCTTTCATATCTCGTATAATTTAACTGGAAAATGGAATTTTGATATTGACTTTTTTCAAGTTTTAACATGCTGTAACATTTATAATTTTGGTTTAATTGACAAATGTTATTGAGATAATTAGCAGAGATTTATGAGTACTATCAAAAACCAGTATTGGAATTTTCATTTTTTCAAAAACACAAAAAATGGTCTAGTTTTCTCAATTTTGGTTCGATGTGTCTGGTTAACGAATTTGTCTTTACTTTTTTGGCTCCGATGAAATGTGCCCAAGTTTATTTCAATCCGATAATTCTATCGAGATTTTTTGAGTATACGACCTATAGACAGACAGACACTTTCGTAAAAACCGTTTTTTCTGACTCAGGGGGTCTCATCCATGATGAGAATATAAAAATGTCATACCTTACAAAAAGATCCGTGAAACCTAGAAGGATGAGGCTAAAAAAATCAACATTTTGCAGCAATTCAAAGATGATATAATTGAGCCAGCATCAAAGTTTTCTAATGCTCACTCTAGAGGATGGCAAATTTTGAAATTCGTCGCGAATTTACCTTGATTTTTGATAGAAGCTTAATTTAAATAAATAAATAAATTGTATTATTGGTTAAAAACTGGAAAAGAATTCATCTTAGATGAAGAATTTTATTTAAATTTGTCAATTTCTTATGTTGCGACGATAAAGATTATCGTGGCTTTCTAGCTTGAAGGGATAATCGAGGAGAGCAAAGTTTAATTTTACCTTCTTCCCCTGCTTTAATGAAGTAGAAATATAACTACTGCTATTCCACTTTCAAACTTGAAAACAGAGAAAGGAAAGCTCTCATAGAACCATGTTCTCAATTTGACAATTTCTAAGTAGATTCAAGTCGTGTAACTTTCGCATCAAGGACGTAGATGGCACTTTGAAACTTCAACACTGATCCTTCAGTTTCAATGTTTTTCTAAGGACAAGCGTTGTTTTCAGAATAAAATCCCAAATTTTTCAGATTCAATGCCATTGATCAACAGGATAACGTTTTCTTCATGATATAATTTTTAAAATATGGCACTTGATTATAGTTTTATAAATCCTGGCAGAATAAAGACTCGAATCCAAAACCTTTTGCAAATGATATTTTGTCTATTTTTATCATAATATTATGAAAGAGGACAAAACGATATTCCAGATAAGTTTCTGCGTTCGAGTCTGACACATGAATCAAGCCATGTCAACTGTAACACAAAATTTTTGGTGAAAATCTAAATAATGAAAACAATGATATATTCTTAAAGTATTTAGTGAGAACAGATAATAATTTGCAATAGTTTATTAAATTTTTATTAAAAGTAAGTTTTTAAAAATAATTATTAACATTTATCTGATTTATTTGACAAAAAAATGTTCGCGGTATAGTCGCCCTAGAAAGTGACTTTGTCGGAAAGTTGGAGCCAAAATGTGACCATGTCAACTGAAACAAAAAAGCGAAACACAGTTTTAATCAGTAGTGTGCTGGTTTTCGTTCGGGATATACGTCTTCAAAATTTTGAAATGAAGCGAAATGGTACCTATTTGTAAAAAAAAATGAATTCTTTGACCTATTTTCGATAGTTCATTTGTTATAAAAGTGCAAAAAATAAAATAAATCTAGCATCCTGAACGGAAGAGGCACGTTCAATAAATATTCAGTTCATAAATCAGCTTGATTCACCAAATACTTTTCTTGTAATCGTGGTCACAGTTTGAAAAAAAATAGATTTGAGAAAAACGTAATAAGTAGAATTGGCAGGCCTGATGGCCAAATCTATGAATTTAAAAATTTTATTTTTTATTTTTCGACACATTGAATATTTAGCGGATCTTGCCAAGTAATTTTACTTCTAGGGATATTTTATTTTGAATTTTCTTTGGCATATACCTTTGGTTTCATCTGACTTAGAAATAAAATGAAATTTTCTATCAAAGAAAAGTCAGGTTAAGTTGATATTTTGCATTTATGTCACATATTCTATACTTGACAAGTAATTTATTGGTTTTCTACAGTCTTCACCTAAATTACGTCATCTGTGTAATTTAGCTAGCAAATTTCTTGTGACGCGTTATTACCCATCTCTGCTTGATGGTTCAATTGATTTAAAAATTTATTGTTTTTAAAACAGAATCTAAGAAATGGAAAAATTTAATACATTTATAGTGTGTGGGCACATTATTATACTCACTTTCTTTTTGTTGATCGCACCAAATCTATTATTGACAATACACATATTAACATTTTCCTACAAAGATAAAATGAAAGAATTCAGAATTATGCATTAAACAAGCTTAAGATGAACTGTTTTTGTCAATTCTTGAGGAAGATATTGTGAAAATGTCCAAATTTTAAACTTTTCCTTAAATTATGAATAAATTTTGAAATAACTAAGGCGTGTATATTAAAAAAATTCTAATACACAAAAAAAGAATTTTCAAAATACATAAAAGTGATAACCTACAAGGAATTAAATTTTCTTGAAAAATTAAATATAATTATTTGTACTATTTTTCATGAAGAAATTTGCAATTTTGAATTTTTACGCATTCTTTGTTTCAATATTAGACCGTTTCAGAATCTAGGGAAAAATTAGTATTATTGATGGTGCGTTTTTTACATTTCACATAAATTTACCTTTAAAATAAGTCGAAGAAAATCAAAGAACAAATTATTTAAAAAGTTATTCATAATTTAAGGAAAAGTTTGAAATTTGAACATTTTTCACAATACCTTCCTCAAAAATTCACAAAAACAGTTCGTCTTGAGGTTGTTTGGTACATAATTTTGAATTCTTTCATTTTATCTTTAGGGGAAAATTTTAATATGTGTATTGTCAATAATAGATTTGGTGCGATCAACAAAAAGAAAGTGAGTCTAATAATTTGGTCACCCTCTCTATACGAAAATAAAAAACTTCAGAATTATTTTGAGTAATTAAAATGAGGACAAAAAACATCTTTATTGATTTTTAGAATTTAGAGAAGAAAATAGGTGACCTTTCCGGTCTTGTACAGTTGTTTATTATACCGTCAACGTTTCGACCAAAGTTTTGGTCCTTATCAAGACTATAAAGGAAATATACAACATGAGTATAAAAATGAAATTAACAAATATCAGTATAAATAATATGTTAATAATATAAATATTAGATGATAAGTTTAAAAATCAATAAATAAGAAAAGAGAGAAAGACATAACGTGGATAAATTTCCAAGATAATTTCCTTACATCAGACAAATTTGACAAGTTGATGTAGTCATAATTTTGTAGTTATTAAATTTAAATATATGATATAAAAACTTTATATCATTACATGGATTTTTAAAAACAAATTTAATAACTACAAAATTATGACTACATCAACTTGTTAAATTTGTCTGATGTAAGGAAATTATCTTGGAAATTTATCCACGCTATGACTTCCTCTCTTTTCTTATTTATTATTTTTTACACTTATCATCTAATATATATATTATTAACATATTATTTATACTGATATTTGTTAATTTCATTTTTATACTCATGTTGTATATTTCCTTTATAGTCTTGATAAGGATCAAAACTTTGGTCGAAACGTTGACGCTATTATAAAAAACTCTACAAGACCGGAAAGGCCACCTATTTTCTTCTCTAAATTATATTACCGGTAACACCAAAATTACAAATTTATTGGTTTTGCACAAGGATTTCGTGTCCTAGAAAGGAATATATTTTCAAAATTATTTTCATACTGCCGTATCATTTTTTTATCATACACGTGTATGTGCCTTGAGTTTTTGTTCAACGCTGATATTTCGCATTTCTAGTATTACGCGCAGAAATGTGTTGTAAAGACATTTTACAATTAATCCAATCGATTAAAAAGTGGTGAACAGTTATTGGTGGTTCGAAACGTTTGGGAGAATTCTCATCGCTCTTTTGAAGGTGCGCAGTGTGATAGGATGTGTCTCAACTGAGCAAAAAAAGTAAAATTATATAAAGTGAGAAAAGAGTGATCGGATGAAAATATAAGAGCGTGGATCGTGCTTTAAGCTCTGCGAAGAACTTCCTCTTCAGCATTTTGCTCGAGGATATCCTCGGTTTTGAGAAATGTTTGGTGAACGGTGAAGTCCATAGGGAATAACTGGATTCGGAAGAATTAACACCTCGGCTGGAAGAAGGGGGTGAGTGAGAAGTTAGGAGCGAAAAACGGAAAAAGGGTAGGAGTTGAAATTTCAAAAATGGGCAAAAAGATCAGCAAACTAAAGCAAGACACTATTGATCGACTTACCACCGACACGTATTGTAAGTGTTACTTCTTAAAGTCTATGCTAAATATATGTAGGTATAAGTACCGATTTGTCTAAGTTTATACTTGCTAAGGGTGAAAAAGTGTCAAGAAAGTTCAAAACAAAGTTGAAAATAGGACAGAAAGAAAAATATTTATAAAAATTCAACTTCACCTGGTACGTTGAGTTTGCATAAGTTATTAAGAAATGATAGATTTTATGTTGAGAGGACCTGCACTGAAAAAAATGGATACGAAAAATTCAATTAAGAACCCATAGTAAAGTAAAAAGTAGTAAATTTAACTACTTTCTTAATTGAATCAACCATTTTTCCTTAGTAAATAATATTATTTTTTACACTGTTGGAAATTTCTAGCGTAATTTTCCGAAATATGTGACTGCAGTTTTATTCAGTTACAATTTCGTACAATTAAGATAAAATTTCAGAAAATTCAGTTAATTTTTAGTAAATTTAAGAAACAATTTCTTAATTTTTAGTTACAAAGTAAAAAAAATTTTCTGAAACTTGTATCTGAAAATTTTTTTAAGAGCTTAGTATTTTTAATCAAAATTGATAAATGTTTAATTAAAATGGTTTTTCGACCAACACTTTATTAACTGAACACCAATTAGTGGCTAACTAGCCGCTGGCTTGCGGCTGACCAGGCACTGGCTTGTGGCTGACCAGGCGCTGACTAGCAGCTGATCGTACGAAAACGTTACATTTCTGGCAAGCCCCAGACCAGGCCTTATAGTCAGCGCCAGAACTGGAAACCAGACAGTCTGGTCTGGCGCTGGCCAGCGCCAAGAAATCTTTCCACACCGGTACATGTAACTCAAAATTTTGTTACAGTTTCTTAATTTTATGATAAATTCGATAACAATTCTTTTACAGTTTGGCAGTTTTAAGATCCATTTTATGAAAATTTAATTGAGTTTCATAATATTTAGAAAAATTTCATAAAACTCACTTAATTTTTCGCAATTTTAAGGTACTTTTACTGAAAAACTCATAAATATTGACAAATTTTACGTTTCCTTTGTAACATAAAAATGTTGTAAATTTCTAAATATTTCTAACAGTTTATAGTTAAAAATAAACAGTTAAAATTACTGTTATGCGTGGTTGAATCGATAACAACTGTCGTCCAAATGAAAATATAATTGAAATTTTTATTAAAATTGAGTTAAGTTCGTCAGTATAAATATGAAACTTCCCTTGACTTATATTCAAAAGGATGCATTGAAATCCGAACGGAAAAGTATTTAACTATCAGGAAATTGTTAACCTGTATGTAAAACCATGGCTGTTACAAATTATTTCATGAGTTGTGAAAATTTCGTTCGTTTTAAAAATTTTATTGCTTACTATTCAGTTCTAGGTAATAATTATATACTTACAAAGTCTAGTCTATTATTTTGAACAAAATAAAAATGTTCAGTGTTACGTATGCACTTTCTGATCAAAAATGTGATTATGAAGCTCAAATGCTACAAATGTCCTACGCGATAAAAGCGTGATAATAAAACTAAAAAGTATTATAGGTTTAATTCGTCCAACCTATAATTATTCCTACGTTCAAATAATACAAGTAATTGTATCTTAAGGCATTTATAATAATAATTAAAATGTTCCTTGTCAACAATTTGTTAAAAGACATTCAAATTAAATGTTGAACGTTGCTTTTTATCCTAAAACCACTCTTTGATTAATTATTATAAGATATTATCTCAAAAAAGTTACGTTGGATTAATAATTTTTCTGCGCGCAATTCATTACAATATTTTGATCTTTAAAATTCTGAAATTGAATTATAATCTATTTAAAAATGAATTTCTATTATTTTTGATGAAATCAACTACTTTTTAAGTGTTTTTATGTTCAGAATAATTTATTTTATTTACTTATTCATTGCTTTTAGTAGATACGGTTTTCACTGTATTAATTTTTGAAATGTCTAAAAGGAATAAATAAACAAAAAAATTCTTTAATTGTCCCAAAATTTAAAAATTGGACGTTTTTCAGGTTGACATGCTAATTTCATTTGGAGGGCAGAGCAGTTTAGTAGTAGATCTGATTGTGTCGATGTTTGTAACAATAAATAAATATGTAGTTTAATTAACATGGCGTGAATAGTAAAATCAATTGTAACTCTGATAGTACACTGTTAGAAATTTCAACCGTAATTTCCCGAAACACGTGACTGGAGTTTTATTCAGTTACAGTTTCGTAAAATTTAGATAAAATTTCATAAAATTCAATTGCTTTTTAGTAAATTTAAGAAACGATTTCTTAATTTTCAATTACAAAGTTTTGAATATTCTGAAACTTGTATCTGAAAATTCTGAAGCTTGTAACAGGAATAATTTAATGTTTTGGGCAACTGAAGTTTTATGCAGTTACATGTAACTGAAAATTTTATTACAGTTTTTTAATTTTATGATAAATTTTATAAAAATTCTCTTACAATTTGGTCGTTTTAAGATACACTTTATGAAAATTCAGTTAATTTTTATAATATTCAGGTAGTTCATCCACAAAAATTAGACCTCAGGAAAAAATAGATAATTTTGTTTTTAAGAATATTAATATTATTATTGAAGGGCTAACTTTAAAGAGAAAAGACTATTTTCTATTAAAAAAATTTGAATTGATAAAAAATAATGTATTAAACAAATTTTTATTTTTGCCGAACTTTTTCCCTTACCGCTGCATATCAAATTTTAAAAAATTTTGCCATTCTAATAAATCATGAATCATTTTTTCAGGAAAAAGAATCTTCAAAACTTTACCGTTCCCAATTTTTGGAAATAAATTCCTTAATGGCTGAAACCATTAAAAAACATTTTCCAAAAGCAAATTCTTATAAACAAATTGCTGAATTTTGTAATAATTTATTCATTTTAGAAAATTTAAAACGGTTAAGTTGTAGAGAATCTTTCTCCTGAAACAATGATCCATGATTTATTAGAATCACATTATTTTTTAAAATTTGGTATGAAGCGATAAGAAAAAAAGTTTGGGTAAAAATAAAATTGTTGAATGCATTATTTTTCTGCATCTCAAATTTTTTTAATGGGAAATAATCTTTTCTCTTTCAAATTAGCTCTTCAATAATATTAAGATATCTTTACTCAAAAACATCATAAATATTGTCAAATTTTACGTTACCTTTGCAACATAAAAATTTCTGAACATTTCTAATAGCGAATACATAAGCAGTAAAAGTTACTACATAAGAGTAGTTAGAAAAAAACTGATGATTAGTAAAGTACACTATTTTTATTTTAAATGGTACTGCCTTAGTTAAGATTACTTTTTGTTTAGTTGTAACAATTACCTAAATTCGGCTTGTTACAACTATTACTTACTTCAAGCAAATCAACTTAAAGACTTAGTTAAAACAACAGTTTTTCTTAGCTAATTGTATTGCATGTTCTGTGGTTCATTCGGCTAGAAAAGTGACTTTGGGGCCTTTACGAACTACGGAAAGTAGTTTAAAAGTATTCAAATCTACTAAGAATTTTTTTCGCTGTAAAATCCAGCACTCCGAAAAAATTTTTATATCGAAACAAATTTTTCTCAAATCAAACGAATTTGTGCATTTCTATGGAGTCAAAGGAATCTTTTTCTAATTGAAACAAGTGTCTTATTTGGCTTTCATTTTCAAAATTAAAAGAATCTTTACTGTGTTTAAAAATATCAGTTTTAAATTCAAAAAACAATTTTTTGATTTTTATGAAACCATTTATGTTGGGAAAATCACGTAGGTTAAGTCAAGATAATGTATTTTTAAATTGAGCAAAGAATTTCTTTATTATATCTCATATTGAGGAGGAATTTTTTTATTTTTATAATTCATATAATTTTCTGCATATAAATTATTTACATAATTTATAAATCATAAATAACAGTTTGCCAATAGAGGTCTTCATACGCTCAGTAAATAAGAGTAATAGATAAATAATAGAATAACTTATTATGTATACTGAAAAAACAATTCAGATCACTAATTAATGTCCAGTAAAATTAAATGCAAAAACTAGTAAAATAAACTGAGAAAGTAGTAAAATACTTGCATTTAAAAAGCTCAAACTTGTAACAGAAAAAATTTATATTTCGCGTAACTGAAATTTTATGCAAGTTGTATGTTACTGGAAATTTTGACACGTTTTAGGGAAAGTGCAGAAAATTTTATCTAGAGTAAAATGAGTCATTGGAAGTTTAAATCCGATAAAATATATAAACTTTTACTATTCGGAATCATTCCAACTAAAAACAACAGAAATTTGCTTATCGATCCCAATAAAAAAAGTCTATAATTTTAATGTGATTGAAACTTTTAATGTCTATTTTATTTGACATGGAATTTTCGCTTTAACTAATTTTTTTTCGACTGACGTCTGTTCAATTCTTCTTAAATACAAATTTTTCAAAAATTCAATATAAGTGTATTAAGGGGGTATTCTACCCGAGTCGGTCCGAAATATTGATGTTTTTAAATCGTTGTGAAAAAAAACTCTTCAATATTTTTATTCGCAATTTCTCGTAAGTTATTCTACAGGATATGGACAATGAAATTTTTTTTATTCTTGAAAAAATCTTTTAAAATATAGTTTTTTCGACGCCGAAAAAAGTTGCTCCCTTGCAAACACGATATCTTCCGTTCAAAGATTCTGAATCACAAATTTTAACCCATTTTATAGCAATTACACTTCCCGCTATCGCTTGAACTAGGGAATAATAAAAATAAAAAAATTTCAATTTTTTTTCCACTTGATTGATGATGATTTTTTGCCCTGTTTTTGTTTGTATTTTGCATTAAAAACAATATTTAAACAAATGCTTGATGCATAATCCTAGTTTCGGCCAAAACTATACATTTGATAAGTAACCTCAAAAAATTTCAAGTCAATTGGATCAATAGTTTTTGAGTTATCGTGTCTGCAGTTTCGAAAAAAATGGTTTAGAGAAAAACGAATTTAAAGATTTACAATCACGGTACATACAAATGATATAACTCACGGTCAATCAGCGATTCCAGGACCATACATTGCCCCCTCTTCTTTCTCGTAAAACTCGTTGTCTACGTCATAAATATTAAAAAAAAACAAATTCGATTTTTCGGACCATCTCGGGTAAAATACCCCTTTAATTTTGATAAAAATGTCTAATGATTTCGAATTTTTGTATATTAATATCAGTAAACATATAGATTATTAGAATCAGGATATGTCTAGATCTGAATTAATGTCCCTCTGTATATTAAATAGTTATACATATTATATAGTTGACGTAATACTAAGAAGTCTTTTATCTGTATCACATGACATTCACTTCACTAATCATAAACTGTGATACAATAGAATTTCCGCCTGTCTAAACCAGGTCGCCCAACGGACGTCGCATAATCACATCTACAAATCTGTCCTTTTGACACTAATCTGATGCTTTTGCACAAGAAATGATGTATAGGTTTATCGAACACTTGAAATTAATATTCCAGTTTTATCTTTATGCACGTTGTTCACTTTCAATATCGAGAAATGCGAATTTCAATTAACAGAATCTCCACTAGTAGGGAAAGTTTCCTTAATGAGACTTCATCACATGGCACGAGTAGCTTAAAGTTCCATTCATCGCAAAAGTTTTCTTTAAATTTTAATTGAGTTTAAAAAGTGCACCTGAATATTTTCAACTTTAAAGATCATAAAAAGTTTAGCATTTTGATCAGTGAGTTGAAAAAATTCGGTCTGTGAAAAAGTTCCTACAAATCAATATATATATAATTGTAACAAATTAAATTTTGTAAAAGCAGTTAAGGGGACTAGGAAGTCATACTAATCCTATTTTCAAAGTCTAATTAAAAAGTAAATATCAAGATATAAATAATTTTTTTTTCATGGGTTATTTATAACAATTGAATAGAATACAACAAATATTTGTTTATTGAAAAATTCCAATATACAATTATATAATTAAATAAACAATTTAACAAAAAAAAACTTTTTACAGTAATATCTTCTGTTCCAATAATGGGAATTGAATTTTCCAAACTGCGTTGTGTTCGTAATACTTTTCTCTCTGGGTTGAACCTTTTTAAATGAAAAAAATCGGAAATTTATCAAAAAATTCAAGAAAATTTTTCACAAAAAATTCATGTTTACGAATGTTTTTCTCAAAATCAGAAATTTTTACAGCTTAATACGGTGGTTCAGCCTGTAAAGGAACATGACATACGAAAGCGAAAAATTTTTCAAATCGATCTGAACCTCCGTTTTTTTACAATCACTGCAAAACGGAATAAAAATAAAATAAACTTCTATTTCCTGCGGCTCGTCAATTTTTGCGAAAGGTGCTCAGCCTTTTTGTCTTTCATTTTTTCATCCAAACGATTTAGAACTTTGGCATTTACATTTTGAATAGTAATGCTATTGAAAAATGCAATAACTATAAGATCGATTTTTTGAATTCCTAGTCCCCTTAAGGTAGTTTTCATCCACGAAAATTAGACCTCAGGCATAAATAGATAATTTTGCTTTCAAGAATAGCAATATTATTATTGAATAGCTATTTAGAAAGAAAAAAGATTATTTTACATGAAAAAAATTTGAAACACAAAAACATAATTTTATTAATAAATTTTATTTTTGTCAAAACTTATTTTCTTATCGCTTCAAAGAAATTTTTTTAAAATTATGCGATTCTAAAAAATTATGAATCATTTTTCCAGAGAAGAAATTTCCACAACTTCACCGTTTCTGATTTTTAAAAATAAATTCTTTAATGGCTGAAGCCATTAGAAAAACATTTTCCAAAATGAAATTTTTATAAACAAATTGCTGAATTTGATAATAATTTATTCATTTTAGAAAATTGGAAATGGTCAAGTTGTAGGGAATCTTTTTCTTGAAAAAGTGATTTGTAATTTATTAAAATCGCATACATATTTAAAATTTGGTAAGAACCGATAAGAAAAAAAGTTGGGGAAAAAATAAAATTTATTAATAAATTTCAAATTAATTAGGTGTGTTTGGCAATCGAAAGACCTAGGCTCGAATCCCAGTGCAGTCGAAAGCGTCTTTTTTTCCACAGAAAGATTTTCAAATTCTTTAAATATTTATAAATAAAATTATTTTTCTCTATTTCAAAGTTTTTTCATGGAAATTAATCTTTTCCCTTCCAAAATAGCCCTTCAATAATAATATTGCAATTCTTGAAAGCAAAAATATCTATTTTTGCCTGAGGTCTAATTTTCGTGGATCAACTACCTTAATTGAGATATAGTTTTACGAGAATTAAAAAAATACTCATATTTTTATCGGACATTTCATACGCAGATTATTTTTGCAGAATTGAAAAATGAATTATAAACGAGCAGTTATAGAAATCGTGACTGTTATAAATAAAATAGAGTATAGATCCGTAAAATAAACTTTTTTTATCGCAAAAATAGTCAACGTTCTACATTACTTCTGCATGCAGGTGTATACTTATTCAGGGGAAAAAAAATGATGACTCCGTTTCATCGTATACGAATGTAGTAGTTTGAATGTCCTTTTACGAAGAAAATGTATTACATTATAAATTACATTTACCATTCATAAAAATTGTTACGAGAATTATGAATAACTTATGACGTATTATAAAATTTAGTAAATTGAAATTAATGTATAATTTTTTTTGATTAAATATAAAACTATTTAAATATACGAAATGAGCTTATGAATAGCCTAAGGGCTATACATAAATTACGTAACAGCTTTTAGAAGCAGAGGGGGTTACGTAATTCTCTTTTTAACATTTACAAATGGTTTAAGGGGCTCGTCTGGTGTAAAGGGCTAAAAATGAGAGAGATTTTGTAGAATAATTTTAAAGACAAGGCATTATCGACATTTTCAGAATTTATTTGTCCACTTATATTATACACAGAAAATTTTTTGCAGACGTACAGAGTAAAAAAGATTGGTGTTATAAAGGCAGGTGTCCAATCATCTCCGTTTCAAGAAGTAAAACGGCGGGCTTGATAATTTTCGAAAAAGTGGTCTGAAACCAAAAAACCAAAAATATTTTTGAAGATTACCCTCTAAATCTCAATTATTCAAAATCTACTGATTATCAGTGAAATTTAACTGATTGAAATAGCTAAAAAGAGATTACTGTGATTCAGTCAAATTTCATTGAGTTCTTCAGTGAAAATTAACTGATTCAACAGTGAAAAATATTTTTTCAACTGATGAAGCAGTTAAAATCAACTGATTTAACAGTTAAAAATATCCTTTCCATTGGTGTATCAGTGAAAATGCAAATCACTGATTCAATCAGTGAAAATTTGACTAATTCAGATTTAGAGAGGTTAGTAGTAGTTAAACTAGTGGTTTACTCAAAACTGGAAAATTTCTTTTCATAGCGCCTCTTTTGAAAATCCGATTTTCGGTACCTGTAGAGCGGGTTGAAACTACGATTTTCAACCCTAGGATTGAAAGTCGCTGTTTCAACCCGCTCCACAGTTACATCCAATCAGATTCTCAAAAGAGTTGCTATGAAAAATAGTATACATTACTCGAAACAAAACACAGCGAAAGCATTTCGTGTGATTGCAGGCCTCGTTTCACTCGGGCAGAGCAAACTTCACACTCATGCAATCGCTCTGTTTCGCCCCTTGTAATGTAATATACTATTTTTACTATTTTGTTTAAACAAAAAGAGCGAATTTTAGGGCCGAAAATGACATTTTCCGCTTTTTGTCTTTGATTTTTAAAGATGGCAATTTTGTTTCAATTTTCGATGGTTCACCCAGTAAGTACTAGTATAATCTTTGAAAATATTTTTGGTTTTTTTGGTTTCAGACCATTTTTTTGTTGAAAATTATCATGCCTGCCGCTTTGCTTCTCGAAGCGGAGATGGTTGGACATCTGTCCTTATAACGCCAATCTTTGTTACTCTGTGGGTCTGCAAACATTTTTTTGAGTACTATATAAGTGGACAAATGAATCTTTGAAGTTTCAATAAGATCCATTGTTGCCTTGTCTTTAAAATTATCCTACAAAATCACTCTCATTTTCATCCCTCAACACCAGACGACCCCCTTAAACTATTAATTACGTTTTGTTACATGTGTGAAGGGAGGAGTTCAGAATTGGTAAACAATATTTTGCATAATTTGTTAACTGGTGTAACTGAGAGGAACTTCAAATGCCTTACAGGTTACAAAGAAGACTGTTCAATATAATTTGTCTAAAAATTTTAGTTCTTTTCCACGATTTTCACATTGGAAAATATACGTTAATGCCGTTACTAAAAAGCAATTGGAAATGCATAACACCACGGAACGTATTTTTTGCTATAAATCTCAAATGGGATTGATAGTTAATGCCACGTTGATTCTTGGAGTATGAAAAGCAGAGCACCATGATAAAGAGCTTTTGACTGAGTAAAAAAGCAAACGTGTCGTTATTATTTTGTGACGAACCGGAAAGTTTTTACAAATGTGTAACATACATGCGTTTTTGCGTACAAGAACCAACATTTAGAAAAATCCTTTCATAGTATAAAAGCTATCGACGAGGAAATGAAACGCTTTGTTTTCATGAACAACAAACAACGCTTTGGTGATGCCTTCTAACATAAATTATTTATCCATTCCATTCAATTTACTCAGAAGTCTAAACTTATTTTTCAAATGTGGGGGTTCAAAAGAATAACATTTTTATCTAAAAAGTCTCATATTTTGTGACTAGAAAATAAAGAGAAATGTGTTTTAAATAATGATTTTGAAGAAAATCATTAATAACAAAGTTTGTAAAGATTAAAAATTTTGTTTTCTACTACACTCTAAAAACAGACAAATAACTGTCGAACGATTCCATTCACTACACCCGAAAAACCGTTTCTTTTAATTGAAGAAAGTTTTGTTGATTCAAAAAAATTTTCTTTAATGTAAAAAATCTATTTCTTTGAATCAAAGAAATTTTTTTTGAATTATCAAAACATTCTTTAATTCAAAGAAATTTTTTCTTTGACCGTATATCAAAGAAATTGTATGATATAATCTATAAGAAATGTACACAAGCCCAACTTTGACAAATGCCAATATTGAATCGATTATTATCAATACTATAATAACGATCCGTCTTAGATTTCAGCTTAAAGAAATTTTAAGATACAACTTTGCTTGCATTTCAAATTTTGCAATACGTGTTGAAAAAATGTTATCAAAATAATGTTTAAACTTTGTTGCATTTTAAATTTCACAATGAATTCAATAGTATAAATTTTACTAATAATTTTGAATCCAGATATTTTTTTGCAAATAAAAAACAACTCTTTATTTCATGAAATGAATAATTCTATAAAAATATACGTACGAAATTGTGTGTGTGGGATTATAGTTTAAATAAGCATTGAAAATAAAATTATAAAATGATATTGAAAACTTTGAATATACGATATAAATATAACTACAATATTTACTTATAATGATATTATATAGAAAAATATGCAAAAAATATGAACATCTTTGTTTGTATAATGTAATGTTAAGTAAGTGCTTTCAAAATTCATTCAAAAATATGTTTATTAAATTTTATCAATCATATTAGTATGAATTTCCATATGAACAAGATTCTAGGAAATATTTAGGAAAGCTTGAAAAAGTAGTCTTAGTCGTTTTGAGCAAAATTCACCATGGAATTTTTTACAGTGTGATTTCATTCCATTACGTTTGAATCCAAAATAGGTATAACTTTGGTATGATCTGTAATCAAATTGAAGCAAATTTTAAAACAAAATACTTACGAAATCAATGCATAAGAAACAGTTTTAAATAATTTGAAATTTCTAATGCTGAACATTTTTTCCTTATTATTTTAGAATCAATATAAATTTAAATTTATATTTCTCTTTCTATAAAATCATTGGTTAAATCAACATCCGAAGGGAAAACCGTACTGTACATGTTCTATATACCTTTTGAAAACATTTTCAAAATGATATATGTCAATTAAGAATAAGAAACAAAAAGTTGAAAAGTAGTTGAAAAGCGATCACAGCTCTTTTTACCTTCGTCAGTGTGCTTTTCAAAGTCAGGCAGTTATTCTGTTAAATTGAACGTTCAGTGAGAGAAGTAACGAGACGAGTAAAATAACGCAATGAAGCGAAATTGTCCTCAAATAAAATGTCAGAGAGAAATCCAGATGCCCAGTTGCAAATGATCCGCTGATCTTCAATTAACTACACCAACAAGTAAACATTTTACAGGTGTTAGCAGTTTTCCATCTCCATATCGACCTCACATGTAAAAAAACACCAATATACTTCAAATTTTCCTAATTTAAAATTATAATATAAAAGTAATTTACGATTACTAAATGTGAGAATAAGTTTTTCATCATGCTTCCTACCTCTTAACGACCCTTTTGCATGAAGAATTAGCCCATGTGAATGAAGAATTAATATATTATAAAAATGCACAGGAAGTTTGACCTTTGCGTACCAAAAAATATGCACAAAATGGCAGATTCCTGAAGACCTTATAAAATATGCGAGAACGGATAAAAGTGCACAAGAATAAACAGATTCTTGCACACTTTTTAGTCATCAAAAATCTGCCATTGAGCGCCCATTATTTGATGCTACAATGTAAAAAATATTGGTATATTTTCCTACTATATATTAGGAAATTTTTCCTAAATCCTTAGGAAGCATAGATTTTCCTACAGAAAGTGGGAATATTTCATGGATTTGAGGAAAATTGACCGAATTTTCGGACTCATTTCCGAACTATTAGGAAATATATCAAAAAGGTGAGAACATTTCACAAATCTCCTAAGTTGTAGGAAATTTTTCCATGAAAAGCGGAAATTACTCCACAAAAACGGAAATTTGTTCACTTTTTTTGGATTTTTTCCACTTAAATTATGATTTATATCAATTTTTCCTAATAAACTGGATATTTCTCCGACAAAACAGTAGGAACTATTTCCAGTTCTATGTTGGAAATATTTCCGACTATATCTTTGGAAAAATTTACGACCCACTTGTATTTTAAGCTATCCGACTATTTTCGGAAAAATTTTGTACAGTGTATATTTTCAATTTTTTCATACATAGCTAGATAGGAACAACATCTTCGGACAATCAATGAGAACAATTTGGTCACAAAATGAAATGAAATGAAATATAATTTTATTCTTTTTTCTCAACGTTACATAAAAATGTAGATAAATATAAATAAAAATAACTCGGAATGACATAAAAAAAGATAGCACTAACAAATTCTGATAGGATAATAATAATCATGAATAATTATTATGACAGCAACACAAGTATTTAAAGGAGGATTTTTTGGGAAAACTACTCTTGATATGTCTAAAAGTACCAAGTTTTGAGCAAATGAACACATAAAATGAATTAAACTGTTGAATTTACAGTGTAAACAATAAACAGCTTTTTCGTACGCATGTTTTGTTAGGATATAGTAAATTCAACAGTGTTACACAGTAACGTTCAGTTTCCACGAATAATTTATTTCAAATCTAGTTCACTATTATCACTTTTTACAATACAAATTTGACTCCATATTCGTAATCAGTGATCGAGGAAACCATTGGTTACTAAGCCTTGAGGTGGTTATATCATGACTCAGTGAGTCATAACACGTGCATCAATAAGTCCCGAGACTAACTAGGAAAAACACATTTTTTGGCAAAACTCGACTTTATTCATCAACATAGTCTCCTTCAAAAGCAACACAATCAGTCCAGCGCTTCTCTAACATTTCAATACCTTTCTTGTAGAACGATTTATCTTTGGCCTCGAAATAAGCGTTCGTTTCGGTGATGACTTCCTCGTTGGAGTAGAATCTCTTTCCTTGGAGCATTTTTTTGAGGTTTGCAAACAGGTAGTAGTCGCTGGGGGCCAGATCCGGTAAATATGGTGGGTGCGGAAGCAATTCGAAGCTCAATTCATTCAATTTCGCCATGGTAGCGAGCAACTTGTGACACGGCGCATTGTCTTGGTGAAAGAGCACTTTTTTCTTCTTCATTTGGAGCCGTTTCTCACCGATTTCGTTCTTCAAACGCATCAGTTGGCCAATGTAACGTTTGCTATTGATCGTCTTACCTTTTTCAAGGTAGTAGATGAACAAAACTCCATGAGCATCCCAAAATACTGAGGCCATAACCTTACCGGCCCACATTTGCGTTTTTGGCCGCTTCTCACCGACTGCAGTCCACTCGGCTGACGACAGCTTTGATTCCGGAGTGTAGTGCTGGATCCAGGGTTCGACCATTGTCACATACCGACGCAAAAAATTCGGTTTATTTCGGCGAAACAACTCCAAACAGCGCTCGGAATCAACGACACGTTGTCGTTTTTGATACACCTTGAGCAAATGCAGCACCCACTTTGACAAAAGCTTCCTCATAGACAAATGTTCATGCAGAATAGCGTACACACTGCCGCATGATATCTTTAAGGTGTTAGCTATCTCACGCAATTTTAATTTACGGTTTTCGAAAACGATTTGGTGGACTTTTTTTATGGTTTCCGGTGTAGATACCTCATTTGGCCGGCCGTAGCATTCAGCATCTTCAGTGTCTTTACGACCATGTTTAAACTCAGCATCCCACCGGCAAATGGTTGTTTTTAATGGAGCAGAGTCCCCGTAGCAGTTTTCAAGCCATTGCTGAGCTTGCACTTTGTTTTTTTCATCAAAAAGCAATGGTAAATCAACACTCGAAATTGTTTCGAATCCATTGTTTTGAGAATATCAAGACTAGCGTCACTTAAATCACTGTAACTCGTGGATCAAACATCAGAATGTCATGAAATTTTGACAGGTATCTTTTGAAAGTTGGTATTCATGAAAAATCATACAGAACTTTTGTTGGAAACGCCATCTATGTGTCAGTCCCGGGACTTATTGATCCACGTGTTATAAGAGCGTAAAAAATATTCTTGATTTACATTGATTAATTAAGATTGACATTTGTGACCGTTCCGCGATGTAAATGAGAATAATAAATAAATTAATAAAAATATATCTCTTAACGGTTTGCGTATTCACGACCATATGACTTTCGAAAGAAGCAATGTGACAACGTCGCACTCTCTCCACTCCTCTAATCCGCCATGTTCAAGTGCACATGTATAGAAATCTAACCTACTTTACGGTTGTTGTTGTTGTTTGATTAGTTTGTAAAAATGTCTGATGAGGTGAGACACAAAGGTAGATTCATAAAGAAAAAAGAATTAACAAGGAGAGAAAATGTGCGGAAAGCAAATATTGAGCGAAGTAAGCAAAAGCGTGACAAGATTTTTGACAAAAATCGCGCTGAAGCGAGTGCGAGAGCCACGGCCCATCCTACTGGAAACCGCATAGTAAACTAAAACCTAAAATATCGCCTTACAAATGAATTATTGATGTAAAAAGTAGCATTCACTCTAGTGTAATATATCATCTATTGAGTTATGAAAATAAAATAAAATAAAATTTACAGCAAATATTAGTGTTTTTTGATTTCTCGAACATTACATAACTTATTTCTAATTCTCTTGTGTATACGACGCATACCTACTCCTAACTGACTACGAATACGTGTACGCTCGAGCTTGCGTTGCGACGTTGCCACGTGCTCACTGCTGTCTTCTTCAAATTTAAGCTAGGCGTGGCCTCATAGTTCTGGAGGAAACCACTAGCTATACGAACCTCGCAATTCTACTTTGAAATTAATCGCGTTTCGGGAGTTGAGAAGAGACTGGAAGAAATTTTATTATTATTTATTCAAAGATTCTTTGTTTATGGCTGCTAATGATGATCTGAATTAAACTGATGATATTATTAGGTGAGCAACTAAGTTCCCGCTGTTTTTTTGACGAAAATGCAACTTTATTCTGAAAAAATTGTTACAAATGAATCATGCAAAGTATTGCCCATCGTTAGCTACAACTTTTGCCCATCTCTCTGGTAGAGCTCGAATACCGTTACAGTAAAAGTGTTCATCTTTTGAGGCTATCCACGAATTAAGCCATTTTTTGATGTCTTCATATGAGCGGAACTGCTGATCAGACCGCTCATGTGCCATCGACCGGAACAAGTAATAATCGGACGGTAACATGATAAGTATTGTATACTATGAGTGGTTGACTGATACAAGGACAGTCCCAGAAGTACCCGACCTGACTTAATGATGACGGTTGTTGTTTGAAAAAAATTACTATGGTTGAAAGTACCAATCTTATAAAGCTTAAGTTAGGAGTTTGAAGACGCTACGTTGTTTAGTAATCGTTAGACAGCTATCAATAGTGAACGCTTTCAGTGAATTTTTAAACATGGAAAAAATTGATCATCGTTATGCGAAACAATACTTTCATTTGAAAGGTCTCAGTCCAACCAATATCAAAGCTGAGCTAGATTCTACTCTGGGGGAGTCTGGTGCTTCGTTTAAACTCTACCACCCAATACTTTATTGTTGTCGTACCAGCTGCCCCAACGAACATCGCAGTGCTCGACCAAATGAGGCACAGTACGTCTACTAACATGTATTTTATGAGAGTATTGAAAAAAGTGAAAATGAAAATCAGCGCCGCCAAGTTATGATAGCAAGAACTAATAATAATAATTCTTGCTACCGATGTTCTTTTTAACCTGTTGTTTGATATTCTATTATATATTTTAACCACAGTTTGATATTCTTTTGATAATATCTGATGGTATACATCATTGATTTATGTTAAAAAAATTTCCGCTCTTTAGACTATACCTAGTAAGGAAATAAGGTGACCACGAAAGAAATAGTGATGAAAATCCACAAAATGGTATATGAAGACCGTCGACTAAAAGTTCGCGAGCTGGCAGACATGGTAGGGATTTCAAAAAGTACTATACATCGCATATTAACTGAAAATTTGGACATGAGAAAGTTATGCCAAAGATGGGTGCCGCGTTTTCTCACAATGGAACAAAACAGCGTCATAAAGATGTTTCAATCGAGTTTTTGGCGATCTTTTACAGCAATAAAGCCGATTTTTTGCGTCAGTTTATAACTATGGATAAAACATGAATCCATAACTACGCACCTGAGACGGAGAAACAGACAAAGCAATAGACTGAAAGGCCCTTGTAGAAATAAATAATTGGACCCGATTGGGACCGGTTGATCCGATTGACCCTATTTCAAAAACATCATTGAAATCTATTTAATAATCGGATTCAATCAGGCGATACCATTTTGAATCTGATTAATAAATCGATTTCAATGATGTTTTTGAAATGAGGTCAATCGGATCAATCGGTCCCAATCGGGTCCAATTATTTTTTTCTACAAGAGGGGGAGAATCGGCTCCAAAGAAGGCGAAGACAGTTCCATCTGCTAGCAAGGTCATGGCATCAGTTTCTTTGGGATGCACATGGAATAATTTTCATTAGTTATCTTTAAAAAGGAAAAACAATCAACGGCGAGTATTATGCGAACTTATTGCAGCGTTTGAGTGATGAAATCAAAAGAAAAAACCTTCGCATTTGACGAAAAAAGAGTGTTGTTTCATCAAGACAATGCACCAGTTCACACATCCGTTATCGCGATGGCCAAAATCAATAAGTTAAAGTTTAAATTGCTTCCTCACGAGCCCTATTCGCCAGATTTAGCCCACTCGGATTTTGTTCTCTTTCCAAACTTGAAAAAATGGCTCGGTGGTCAAATATTTGCCAACAATGAAGAGATGGAGTCTGCAGTTAAGCTAAAAGGAAACTAAGGTAAATTGTTTGGGTTTTCTTTGTTAGGTCGGGTACTTCTGGGACTACCCTCGTAGATTCTTCAAAATGTTTTTAAAAACTTAGAAACTATTCAAAGACTCTCGTTAAATTAGCACACGTCAAAACCAATCGAAATTTTGAAATATTTCATACTTCAGAAAGATATGTCTTCTGAATCAAACAACAGTTGACATAATTATAAATCAATGTAGTGTTTTTAAAATTCGTAAGCAATAAATAAGAGAGTTGAATCAAAAGAGGAGTTGTTGGTTTTAATAGACACTTTCATTTTATAAAAATGCTAGAGTACATGTTAGGGAATAAATAAACATTTGTTTCCGTTCTTAAGAGACCACAACACTATGAAATTTGTTTTCAGAATTTTTGAAATTAAATATTTACAAAAGTTGTCAACAGGTTTAAGTCTTTTTTCTTGATTTATTGGGAGAAATATTTTCTAAAAGTTTTGCATGAAATTTTTTTCAATAAAATTAAAATTGTTGACGTAGTTAAAAAAAAAAACTTTTGCGTTTTTTTGGACTGTGACAGATACAGGTCGCTGTAATCATCTAAAAAAATAGTCTAACAAGATTAATAAACACGAATAGACTGACTATCGTCGTACATGGGAATATTTATTTTATTTTTATTTTGACAAATCAAAATTTACTATTGAAAATAATGTTCTGGCAGTAATTCTTTACGGATTCCAATACTTTTGTTCAAAAATACTAAGCAATAAATTTGGAAGAAAGTTATCAAGTCCGAAATATGAATTTGATAATGTTTACAATTTTACATACACAAATTAAAAGGAAAAATGAGAAATTTCCACAATTGCATCATTTTTGTGAAATCTAGATACATATTTCAAATAGCTAACGATCATAATCAATAAAGATACTCTTGCAAAAGATAAATAAATCATTGATGATAATAATTTACTGTTTATAACAATTTCTAAATAATGTATCTACCATCACCATTATTTTCAGTGGAAACGTATAAAAGAAATTTAATTTTCATAATTGATTAGTGGAATGATCGATGATGATAAATTCTCTCAAAATACCAACAAATAATATTGTTTATAAACAATTTTATTGCCAAATAAAAGCCGATAGAGCCTTAGGTAAATTAAATTTCCTTTTTAATTTCTAATCAGAAACAAATCAAGCAACTTTGAGAAAATTTAATTTACATTCACAATATTATAAAATTCACTAAAGTTTCAGTATCGAAGTACAAGGAAAAAACTTCAATGTATGCAAAGAACGTAAGACCGAGCGCTACAATCGAATCACGCGCTCTAGGCGCGCTCAAATTTGCCATCTGCTCAGAAAGCGTGCTATGAGACGCGGACAGATTTGTCTCGCTGTCTTTGTGGTAATTTCATTTTTTTGATCATATTAGACATTTTCTCCAGATCTATAAAAATGGTAGGTCCATCTTTTTCGTCTGGCGCAATAGAAAGAAGTCCTATAGCTACTTCAGCCTGGATTAGCGGTGCTCCAATATCTTCCTAAAATCAATTAAAAAATTTTCAAACTTATTTTTTATAATATTTCAAATTCGTATAATAAAAAATGTATTAAATATGAAACACCAAATAAATCCTCACCGGACTCAACATAGCTGATGTTCGGGTGATAAATGCACAAATAATTGGTTGCATTTTACGTTTGTAACACAAATTATTCTCTTCTATCGTAACTTCAGTTTTTTTTATTACGAATGGTTCCGGATCACTAGTATATAGTCTATTAGACGTTAACAATCCTACCACTTCACCCTTTGTATTCTTATTTGGACTTTGTTTTGAAAGTTGAATCCAATCTATACGTTCTGACCTACTAACTGGAGTTTGCAGCTAAAAATTTTATTTCAAAAGTTTAGGATTATTGAAAATATAGTCATAAATATGAATTATTTATATATAAAAGATAAAATATAAAATATTTATAAAATTATTATTATTATTATTTATAAATATTTATAAAATATAAAAATATTGTCATGAATGTGCTCAATAAAAATGCACCTTGACTTTAATTTTTTTTGAAAATACACTGACTCTTATAAACAAAAATTCTGATTCACAAAAATTTGTGACACCTGCTGCGGTTGTGGAATTAAAATAAAAATAAAATTGCATTGATATACGAAAAAATAATGTTCTAATCGGATCTGTTTAGATAGGAGGATTATCGTGCATTCTCATGAATTTATTTCGCATTATTTTTTGTCTTTTTTCACTTTTGTTTAGCCCATTATTACCCAAGCGAAATCCAGGCTAGATAGCACCAAACTAACTATTGGATCACTGTCCAAATGAAAAAAAAATTTACCCCTGTTTTTTCCCGTAGAATAGATTGGCATTATTAATTTTTTTAAATTGCAAAATATTTTTTAATTTATTTGAATAATTTCGCAAAAACAATTGGAATCGCCAAAAAGAAAAAACACGGGTAAATTCTCTTTTCACCTGAACAGTGTTCCAATAGTTAGTTTGGTACTATCTAGCCTGGATTTCGCTTGGGTAATAATGGGTTAATGAATGAATTGTGTTGTTTAATGAATCTCAATGAAACACAATGGCTTAATATTTCAAATATGATTTATACCGTTATACACCCAATATCGTAAGAAGTATTTTTCTCGGGACGTTTATGATTATATGACTTATGACGTTCTACGCGTTTAATTTTATGAAAACGATATCCAAGTATAATGGAATATTCAGAAAATGAAACATTCTCGCGTAAGAAGATTTCTTTTAGGCATTTTGCAGCTGTTAAAAGATGACGTTCCGAGATCAAAAATGCAGTACAAATATGCATCCCAATGTGTCTAAAAGACGCTATGTATTTCTTATGTCCAGATGAAATTGGTAGTCCACCTTCTATTTTTCCCTCCAGTGGTAATGAATGATCAAATCCTGTGGAAACAAGAATAACATTTTATGTATATTCATCTCAACAAAAGTTAAAAACATGAAATTTTGATAATCTTTGCAAGTGCTTCTGGGGGTTATTTACAGCACAGAATTCAACCGACTTTTGAATATGTCTGGAATGAAGCGGGAATAGCAAAATTTAGCAATGGTGAAAAATCTCGCGAATTTTAAATGAAATCGGTTAAGATTAAAAACCTCTCTCCAGCCTTTAAATATTTCTTATTTAAACACTGGAATTTTGAAAATTATTAATGATTTCAGAAATGTAACAATTATTAAAGAAAAAATCGAAATGAAACTTTTTATGCTAATTTACATAATTATTGAAGAAAAAGTTAATAAATATTGGTGATATTTATGTTTATTATGAAGAAAAATTTGTCTGGAAAATTTGAGGATTGTTTAAAAACATAAAAACAGATGCAGATAGAATATTTGGGGTTGATATATTGAATTGAAGCGAACGTCTGGTTGCGCATATTAAACTTTGTACGCGTTTTCTCATAACCACGTTTTCGAATTCGGTTCCCACAATATCTCCGGAACGACTCAACCGATCGCTTTTAAATTTTTATTATTTCTGAGCGTTTTTTCAAAGCAAAAAATGAAATTTGACTTGACACATCCACCAGATCTACTTTAGATCTGATCAGATCAACTTTAGATCTGATTAGATCTGGTCAGATCTCGACAAAATCAAGATCTGGTTAGATCTGGGAATTTGATCTAACCAGATCTAACAAGATCAACTTTTTTTCGCGGGTTCCTCGTGACGGTACAGGATATCATTCCTCCCCGGTCTCGAGTAGGTTTAGGGTGTCTGAAACTAGGTGTACGGACTGCGTTGCCCCCTCATTGTTTTTGATACACGAAATTGACTAGCAATCCTCAAAAGATGGGTATCTTGACATGACGCTCTTTCGACAGAAGACCGATAACCTATCTCGAGTCTCATCAAAGTCGTCCAGTGACCCCTCACGCTGTGCCTTCGACATGGGACCTCCCCCATCGGTTACTAGACTCTTTTAACGAGACCTACGGCTTACGTGGTTTGAGCGGAATCGTCTGTTTCGTTGATCAAATAATGAATATAACATTCTTATGTGCTCTTTTAAGAAACTTGAGAATTTCACAAATCATTTCGCTTTACTTGATATAATAATTCATAAAAATACATGGGAAGATTTGAACGCTACTATCAAATTTGAATGAATTTCTGTGTTTTGTTTTTGAAATATGGGGCTTTTAAGTTCAGAAAGATTTTCAAATCAAAGGATTCGGTTTAACAGCACGGTAACGTCGCGTCACGCGTCGGCTGCTCGGTCGTGATCGTAGTGAAATCTCTGGTAAAAAAAACAAAGATCCTCAAGGTGGAATTCGAACCACCAGAATCTTGGTAAATGTACTTAGAAAAATTTGCATTAGCACCGACTCAGGAACCGAACCCCGAATCTCTTACTAAGAAGCCTAAAGTGCTACGACCTGAGCCACATATGCTCTCATGGTAACCGATACAATACTACTGTGTCCAAATGAAACCAGGAATCGTGTTATAACTTTTAAAATCTTTATTTAGTCTTCCAAATTTTTTTCGTCGCCTTCAAAGTAATCTCTATCCGGCAAAATACACTTATGCCAACGTTTTTTCCAACCCTTGAAATAGTTGTTGAAGTCAATTTTCGGAATGGCCTTCAATACCTTCTTCGATTCGGTTTTTATCTCCTCAATCGAGTCAAAACGGTGTCTGCGGAGCGGTCTTTTGAGTTTACTGAATAGCCAGAAGTCACATGGTGCTAAGTCATGTGAATATGGCGGTTGTGGAACGATATGCGTTGAGTTTTTGACGAAATGGTCACGAAGAACGAGTGCAATGTGAGCCGGTGCATTATCGTGATGAAAAAACCACGAGTTGTTTGCCCATAAAACCTTTTAAAACGGTGTTGACTGATCCACGTGCAATGTCAGTAGTATCAGCATGCAGAGCTCCCAAACTTGAAACGCCGCTGGCGGGGAACCGTCCCCACGCATCGGCCGCCCGCCGTTGCCCCTCAGCTACCTTCCCCTTAAACTCGATACCCCGCCAGCCTCGTCTTTCTATTTGAATGGGAAGGTAGCTGAGGGGCAACGGCGGGCGGCCGATGCGTGGGGATGGTTCCCCACCAGCGGCTCGCCAGTGGCGTTTCAAGTTTGGGAGCTCTGTCAGCAAGGTCTCTAATTGAGGGTGCACATGCAATAACCGCCTAGGCGCTCGGCCAATAGGCCGAGCGAAGGGGAGACGCGACCTCTGATTAGCTGAAATCTCGTTTCGGAAAAATTCGGCTTATCAGAGGTCGTGTTCCCCCTTCGTTCGACCTTCTGGCTGAGCGCCTAGGCGGTTGTTGCATGCACATCCTCAACTGTCAATCGACGATTTTTAAGCACCAAATCTTAGATTTCCACACTGAGAAAAAAAATATGACTCAGTAGCGTCCGGAACGGAGTGGTTCATTTCCGAAGACGAAAATTGAAAATAGACATCACTGTGTCCTCGCTAGACATGAACCACTCATGTCCAGAGCGTACACACTATTGTCTTAGGCATTAATAACGCGCACAGGACTCAACCCTGTCTAGACAGTAGTCAGCCATGGCCAGCACCGGAACGACAACGCGCTAAACATTACTGTATATTGTGTCAGTGTTTGAATGTGGAAAGTTTCGTCGATTGTGTCTATTGATGATAAGCAGCAAAAATTTTCAAATATAAAGTGAAAAAGTACACTAAATTTAGTGCCACGTTTTTTTCATGATTATTGAGTTTCGAGAGCACAATTCCAATCATGGAAACGAGAGGTAAGTTCGAAATTCCTCCCATAATCTCACTTTTAAGACATATGCGAATTCTGCTTTGTTTATAAATTGTTATTTATTATTTTGTAGAAGTGTCCGTCCTCGCCGAATATTCCAATGATTCTGTCATTAACGAGAACATTATAATTCCCTCTCAAATTTGCGGCATACTTTGTTCTCAATGTAGCAGTGCTGTTATTTTACAAAACGATTCTCAGCGACAGAATTAAAAAAAATTTCTCTCTTGTTTTGATGGAAGAAGAATTTTGAGCCACTATGAACACAATAAAAAATTATCTGAGAATGCACTAGCAACGTTACTCATTTAATCATTAATAGAGAATGTAATATTCTCTTAAATGAAAAAAACACCACTTTGGAAAATCCTCTTTAAAAACTAGTGTAAGCATCTATACACATTTACGATAAATCTTATTGCGAAAAATATTAGTATTTGATGGCAAGCTGTTGCAAGTTTTTGCAAAGTTAAAAAGTTATGCTGTATTCGAGCATCATTTTGGATTCTATCTGTGTAGTATTTATCAATTAATTTTTAAAACTCATCTGTATTCAATGAATAAATAGCTCCTGCACCAGTCAAGTCCAATCTTTTCGTCACAATCGGTCAAGTTCAGATTTTGTACTTTTATATATTTCTTACGTTGAATTTATTGAATATATTATATTTCTTATATATATTACAATGAATTATATATTTTATTTTTTCTATAATTCAAATTCAGTAAAAATTTTCACGCATTATATAATTCTTTTTTGTTGTAAAAATAAAAGTTGTAAACATTTACAAAAATAAAATTATAAAATAAATATATAATAAAAAATGTTTAAAAATAATAATAAGAGAACATATGTTGTATTTAACAAGGGCAAATCGATCGAAATATTTTTTTTCAATCGATGAAAAGTTTATTTCATATACTATCGATCCTTTAATTAGATTCTCTTCAAGTGAAATGAAAATAATCTATAATCGTATCTCAATAATATATAAAGAATTTATCTTGAACGGTCATAATCTTTGATATGTTATGAAGTCGTAGACCAATGATCTTTGTCATAATCATAATAAGTGTAAAAATAAATCGTCGTCAATATTGAGTCGCCCTAACTAACGTTTTTTTAAAACCTGATCTGCTAAGGTCCGCGACTCGTTGTCGTTCCGGTGCTGGACCAGTGTGCTCAGATTGCAAACCGGGGTACCTACAAACTCGATTGCACGCCGTATCCGTGTGAAGCGAGTAGGGAGAGATGACACGGCGCGCTGCTTTTGTTCTTTCCTTGTCGCTCTCGCACGCGAGAACGATTGCTATTACTTCTCCTCATTCTCCTCGTCCCGTCGTCTCGCCCTACTCGCTTCACACGGATATGGCGTGCAATCGTGTTGTAGGTACCCCAGTTTGCAATCTGAGCACACTGTGCTGGACATGACTGACTACTGTCTAGACAGGGCTGAGTCCTGTGCGCGTTATTAATGCCTAAGACATTAGTGTGTAAGCTCTGGACATGAGTGGTTCATGTCTAGCGAGGACACAGTGATGTCTATTTTCAATTTTTTCGTCTTCGAACCTGAACCGCTCCTTTCCGGACGCTACTGAGTCATATTTTTTTCTCAGTGCATGACATGTTTATTAGTTGATGCTTTTTCTCCTCCGGGGCGCTCTTTGTCTTCAACGCGTTCTCTGTCTTCTCTGAACATTTTATGCCACTCGAATGTTCTTGTTTTCGATAGAGCCTGGTCACCGAAGGCCTTTTGCAACATCCTCAACGTTTCTGCAGCAGAAATTCCATTTCACACACAAAATTTAATGCAACTTCTTTGCTCAACAAAATCAGACATTGTAAAAATCGAAATAAACACTTTGTTGTTCACAAAAACCAGCGTCACTATTAAACCAATGACGATAATGACATGAAATTTGACACAGATGTCTGTCACAGTGCTACCAACTTCGAAAAAAATATTCTTAAGATTTGATATAGCCGCGCAATTTAAATTTGAAATTCCCAGTTTCATTTGCACATAGTAGTATTTTATTTATCTAATAGAGATAAAAATCTTATCGGTCAATTAGTAGCACATTTTTCGTTTGGCTTTTTCGAACTCTTTATTGTGAATTATACAAGATAAATAAAAATACCAATATAAAGTTTTAAAACTGCAGACATATCCAAACATTTATACCGGACAAAGAAAATTTTGGTAAACACTTGTTTGCTTGTGGAAAATTCTGAAATATTTTTCTTAAAAGGCAAAGTTGTTAAAATATACGGAGAAAGTGGATATTCAACTATATGGGACAATCATTTTACATATTTAGTTATAATATCTAGATTAATAAAAGAGGACGATATCAATGTCTCAGAAATTACAGCTTAATACTAAATATTAAAATTATTTTATCAAAGCAGGCATAAATTCGGCTCTTTTTCATACTTGTAAAATGGCGCAAAAGTCGCATTTTTTCGCCCATTTTGAACTAGCGGGACTGAAAACGTCCCTAGGGAGTAAAAGTAATGAGTGCAATATAAGTTATACTTCTGCCATTATTTTCATTTCCTAGGAACTGTGCTTACTCCTTATTCCTCACTTTATGCGTAGTTTTGGCGCTTCTTACCAGCATGAAAGAATTCGCCAAATTCACACCTGCCTGAAAAAAATACCGTGTGTGCTATGGGCCAATATACTATTATATAATTTATAATAATCACCAAAAACATCTGGAGTATTTGCTAAAGTGCAGAACAGTGAGAGAATAAAGATCTTCATTGTGAACACTAGTCTTCTTAAAATCTGAAACTATATTAAATGTTTAACGAATTTTATTCGACAATTTATGTTTACACCAATCTTAATCACCAAATTACATAACCTTCAGAGGTGTATTCATTTTTCCTCCACGTGGCCTTATCTCTAAATAAATATAATGACATAACAAATCATTCATAAAGCATTGCGCAGTCAAAATCATTTCAACAAATAAATTCATCTTTTCATTTAATTACAGATTCTGTAATTATATTTGTTTCAATATTAAATGTCAGAGCCCCACAACCAGAAGTAGGAGTTCCGACAAACTAGACTAGTCAATTCCTATGAATTTCGAGCCTCTGAACTCGAATCTGTGGTCGAAATTCCACCATCAGAACTTGTTTTTTTTCTAACTTCAAAAAACATCTTTTTTCGACATATTTTATAATTAAAAACGTGTTATGAAAAAACGCGATATAGTTTGGCAATTATAGCCATGAACCCTAATACCTCGCCGCAAAAAGTGGATGTTCCGGCTGACCAGATTAGTCAATTCTTATGGATTTTGTGTCGCTGAATTCGAATCCGAGATTGGAGTTTGAAAATGATTATTCTTTATATATTATTATTGTATCGTGTATAAGAAAAGGTACGCGTTTACTCGGAAATTTTTGAAGAAAACCTCATTTTTCTTTTTTGGCACAACAGTGCGCATAAAGCACTAGGGCGCACTAACATAATAAACCGTCCAATCGCCGTTGTTCTGGATAATGGCCTGGCACCTTCTGGGCATTCTCTCGACTAGTTTTTCGGCATATTCCGTAGATAGAGAGCGCCATACCTCCTTAATTCGTCGAGAGAGTTGCTTCAAGGTAAATGCACGCCTTTCTGCAAGTTTCCTCTTCACGACACTCCACACATTTTCTATTCAATTCGCATCAGGAGATTGTGAAGGACAGTCCAAGGTCGTGATGCCATTACCCGTTTTCCAGGACGTGCAGAGGTGACTGCGATGTTTGGGGTCGTTGTCCTCTTAAAGGATCCAATCCTTATTGTTGGCTCCAAACATGTTCTCTACAGATCTTAGAAGGCCATTTTCGTAGATTTTAAGCATTTTTTGAGCATTGAGGTTCTCAGTAAAAAGCTCTAGACAGTCAAAACCGCGCTGTAAGAAGCATCTCCAAACATAGATCTTTATGGGGTGTTGAACAGTTCGCTGGAGGAAACGCTCACCAGCGGCTGACCAGGCACGTTTCATGGGAACCCATGCCCAAAAGGAGGCTTCGTCCGAAAAAAGTACATTGGACCAATCGCGATCAACATTTTCCGTAGCCCATACCAAGCGTTTTTCCATGTGAACCTCTGAGAGCAGGGGTTTCTACCTCGTGAGACGGTACTGCAAATTCGCCTCAGATAATCTACGTCTTATGGTGTTTGTACTAAAGTGTAGTCCCTTCTCCACTAGCTTAGCTTTGGCTTCACGCAGCCGGAAAGTTGGGTTGCACTTGAACAGTGCAACGATCATCTCATCCTCCTTACTGGACGTTGCTCGCGTCTCTCCTTTCCCTGGCAGGTCATCGACGGTTTCTGTGTCCCTATACCGCTCGACCCACATTTGCACGAAGTGCTTAGACTTTTCAAGCACTTTGGCATTTAAATTGTAACAATAACAAAATGATTTGTCTTATTTAATAAAAAAAGGTCGTAATCGGTATCATTTACGACATCGTAAGCAATATCGGATATGGTTTCCAATGTCGTTCCCAACGTCGGAATTTTCAATAGGAGATAGATTAGCCGCCATTTTTGGACTCACGAGTCCTCAGGTCGATAAAACCAAGGAGTTTTTTAATTATATGATTATGTTTATTGAAGCCTTGTATAAGCTGTAAAATTAATATTTTTTGTCTCTTCGATTTCCGTTGAAGTCAGCAGTATTATCATTTTTCATAAAATTTTTTATTATTAGTATATTTCGTATATTTTCTGTATATTTTCTGAAAATAAAAATCAATAAAAATACAAATTACAGATATTTTTGATTTTCACTTATTACGACAAAACCAAGATTTAAGGCAAAATTGTGAAAATGTAATTCAAGAGTGAGTTGTTATTAACTTCTCACTCTTGAATTACATTTCACAATTTTGCGT
Source organism: Diplolepis rosae (assembly GCA_030998225.1). NCBI lineage: Eukaryota > Metazoa > Arthropoda > Insecta > Hymenoptera > Diplolepididae > Diplolepis > Diplolepis rosae. The sequence goes on from JAPYXD010000701.1 coordinate 11,841,777, forward strand.
TAAATCTTCAATTTCCTTTTAATTATATTTGAATATATTCTCTGTAACACATTTAAAGAACCTACGTATGCATGTATATGCACTAACACGTGCACACATAATGGTAGTTCATGTGCAGGGATATAAGCGGCGCTAGTTGCTAGCGGTCCACCACCTTTCCATTAGGTTTGCACGGCCTGACTTTGGCAGCAGCTGAGTATGAAAGATGTGGTCCGCGTGCATCGGTGCACAAAAAAACCGCTTCGTAACGTTTAGCGTAGATAACACTCATAGCTTAACGTTGTGTAATATCTGACACTTCAAACAAGACTGAAACGAATCGGTGGTCGTGCCGTAGCCCTTCGAACGTACAGTCAGGACATAAAAGGAAAGAGTAAAAATCTTCGAAACTTTCTGCGAAAACGCGAACCTTTTCTTGTGGAACAGACTATAAAACATTTCATAAAAAATACGAGCTAGTTTTGCAATTCTGACCGAGAATGAACTTTTCATTCCACCCTTGTATTCGTTTCTTACGTTTTAATAAAACAACCATTTTTGGAAGGCCTTAAGGAAAAATTGGCCATAAATTAAGAAGAAGGTCAAAGCGATCATTTCCTCTTTTTTTTTCATTTAAGATATTCTTTGATCAATTTCTTTTCAGTGAAATTGAGGAAAATTTCATCTTGAATAAAATGAACCATCAAAAGTTCCAATCAGATAAAAGTTATAGAATTTTCCTACCCTGAATCGATAGACAAATTATAAAGGCATATCCTTTTCGATCTTTAGATTTGGAATTATAGTACCTGAATGTTTTAAATAGCATATTTTGTAACAAGGGAAGAAATTATGCAATTACATGATGCACATGATATTTTTGATTACAAATGTAGTATCTAAGCATACGAGTTACAACTTCCAACACATAGTTTTTACATCCACCCTTGAATCTGAAATTTTTGTCACTGGTGTACAAACTGAGCACTTTTCCCGTGAAGGATACATTGGAAGAAAGTAATTTCGGAAGCTACACGGAAAAAACAGTATAGCTTCCTATTGAAAAACTTGACGTAAAAAATGACGTTAAAAATGACGTCAAGAATTGGGATAGTTTTTTATGTCATTTTTTACGTCATTTTTACGTCGTTTTTTGCGCCATTTTTTACGTCGTTTTTTACGTCATTTTTTGCGTCAAGAATCTGTTGTCTTGACAAGTGATATTGAAAGAGTGTGCGTCGTGCATGTTGTAAATAATGGCACTGAGTATTTGTGTGTGGTACCTAATTTATACTCTTATTAGAAAAATATAGTCGATTCATTATATTTAATTGAATATACTCTTATAGAATCAGTAAACTAAAGTTAACCATAAAATATTGTACTATTTATTTTCCTCTTACATTTTTATGTCACTCCTTTCCGGTAGGCGATTAAATATAAATTGTTTAGGCTTCTTAAAGAAAAACTTTACATAAAAAACGACGCCAAAACTGACGTAAAAAATTACGTAAAAAACTATCCCAATTCTTGACGTCGTTTTTTACGCCATTTGTGACGTCGTTTTTTACGCCATTTGTGACGTCGTTTTTTACGTCATTTTTTACGTCGTTTTTACGTCATTTTTTACGTCTTTTTTTACGTCAAGTTTTTCAATAGGGCTGAGAAAACTATACAGAATTTGAGTTCAGCAAAATACCTGTCGTGACTATACGATATTGGTATTGTAGCTAAAATGAATGCGTGACGCACCGAAATGCGTATTTTGCCATCGCATCAATATAATTTCGTTCGTGCAACGATAGAAGTATATCTGTCCGACCTATACCGCCATATAGTCTCTGGTATAGGTGAGACAATTATACTAGTTTGTCGCGCTACCTATATACCTTGCTTCGCATGCACGCGACTAACCTCGAAGTGAGAAAGAAGTGTCATTTGTTTGAGGCGTTTGTCGATTTGTTAGAGCCATTTTTTCTTTGCTTGAAATATAATTTATGCGTATCGCGTATTCTATTATTACACGTGAAAATCCACAACTGCTATGGACGAGTGGGTGAAGAGAAATTTAAGAGATTGGGGATTGTCATATCAACGAACTTGTATCTTTCGCGGAGCAATATGACGTTTAGGAATACCAGTATAGCTGTCTCACCTATACTCGTATAGTTCTGAGGACCATACCGTAGCATTGGTCTGATACAATAGTTTCTGGTTCTGAGGACCAAAATATAGTTCTCTCAGCTATACTGTTTTTTCAGTGTGTTAATTTTCGCACCAGGATACACCAAGAAATATATATAAACCTATGAATTGAATGGATTCTATATAAATCCCGTGATTCTTCTTCGATCAACAGGTCCGTGATGAGGATTAGTCTTTTTTTGCACCAAATTTCTTAAATTTCTTATTTTCTGAAGATTTTGTTACAATCGTAAAGGGAATAACGCAGAAAAAAGTAGATTTTCTCACATTTTTGAAATTGAAAATTCAATACTTATTTCACCAGTATACTTATTAAAATGACTTTTTTTTAAAATGCTCACCGAACTTTAATAATTCAAACTACTCACATTTGCCAGAAGAAAACTGTAAATTCAACAAAACTGTTGTTGAATTGCAACTGAAAACGCCGTAAAATATGCATATGATAACGATGTACTGCGTTGGTACAACACCAGTTTCCAACGTTGTATCAATACTGGTAACCAATATATTTTCAACGCTGGCTGTCAACATTTCTGAAATACTGGTTATATACTTTTATTATTAAATCCATATTTTACGAGTAAAGACATTTTTTAAAGAAGACTAGACTCTAAAAACAGACTATTGACTCTCAAACGATTCCCTTCACTATTAGAGGATTTTCTATTCAAAATTGGCATGGGAGGAAATCCTTTAGCAGTTGAACGGTTATCGTTTCAAATACTAACCTTTTACTGTCAAAGTATTTCCTTTGGTCTTGAAATGAAATCCTTTCTCATATAAAAAAAATAATAATTTCGAGGATAAAAGAAAACAAATTGTATGATATAACCTATCTAATATAAGAATTAGAAATGTACACAAGTCCAACTTTGACAAATGCTAATATTAAATCGGTTATCATCAATACTACAATAACAGTAAAACGATTCTGTTGTTGGACAAAAGAAATCTGCTTAATTTCAATGGATGCATTCTGAAAGGAAGGTTATTTCACGATCAATAGACTTTTTTTAGAGTGTACCAGTGTCGAATCAACTTTGTACAAACACTGTTATTTTACAGTGTTAATTATCAGAGGCGATTAGAGACTGTGTGGACCTTGTACATTTACTGACGGAAAATAACTTTTTCCACAGTCGGAAGAAGGTTGGGCCTGTTGTAAATCCAACATTGTACAAACGCTGGTATTTTACAATCGGCTACCGGGGCTGAATAGACACTGGATAGACCTTGTACATACACTATCAGAAAATTACTTTTTCCGCAATCGGAATAAGGTTGGGCCAATTGTTTGTCAACATTGTACCAACGTTGGTAATCAACAGTCGATCTCCTACATCGGACAAACATTTAGCCGATCGTCACAGTCGGCAGAGTGTCATGATTTCTGCTTGGGATTGCTCAACTGCAAAAATTGAGTAGTTGGCTCACAATATTAATAAAAAACAGCGATTCACATATTTGGACATGCAAAGACAACGTTTTTCAGCTATGTAGATGCGATTTTATAAAAACCAGTATAGCTTTTTTTTAGCATTTCTTAGTGGGAAAATAAAAACATAAAAAGTTGTTCATAGAAACGTATATTACGTATAACAATATTTGAATAGCCTTTTACAGTATCATGGAGACATGAAAATGCTCTTTTTCTAAAACGTCACCTATTTACACATGGAGAATAAAAATACTCATTTTTGTACTTAAGGATACTTCGTAAAAACGTTCTACACGGAAGGTACCCGCAAAAAAAAACTCGATAAAAGAATATTCAAGATGAATAAACTGAGAGAATGGTCATTTTGATTAACTTTTTTCCGACTGTGGTCTGTACAATTTTTGCTTAATTCAAGTTTCGAAACGAAAATTGTTCTATCTCTGGGTGAAAAATTGTCTGAAAAAGTTCTAGAATATCTAGAAACATTTAGAATATTTTGTCCTTTTATACTCATATATCTGCCTCTTCCTCCCCAGACGACCTAATTTTACGTTCAAGAGTTTGCCCATTATTCCATTATTCTCTGAATGTAGACATGTACACCTACTCGTATCTTTACGCTCCATTATCATATTTTTTACTCTTTACATTTTATCTTCTTTTTCTTCCTGTTTTCACTGCTTCTATTTCCCTCCTTCTACCACGAGTATTCTTTCCTCCCTTTTGTTTCTCTCAACTTCTTTCATCATTCTTGAATCCCGCGGGCTAATGTGTAACAATGGCACTAATTTCACTAATCGTTGAAACGCGGTTAGATTTTCGTACGTATGTAGCGAATTTATCAAATTAACTGGACTACCCCTATATATTCTGGTTTGGTAAAATTAATGTATAGCACCTTGAATGGAGTTACAGTATCTACGCTTTCCATCACAAAATAAGATACGCAATTTATTATGCAAATGTGAGATTGAGGGGGTAAGAGAATAACAATATTCACTGAAAAAGTGGTTACTTAACTCAACTACTTAAGTTTGTACAATATGCCACAGCCACTTCATGGTAAATTCAATTAGAAAAGGAATTGTGCTAACTAATAAAGTAGCGGTGACATATTCTACAAGTCAAAGTAGTAGGTTTAACTATTTTTTTCAGTGTAGAAAAACGGAAAAAATGTATTAAAAGAATTGCAAGACGTAAAAAGATAGACAATTCATTTGTCGAAAATGGATGTATCCTAAACACAAATTATCTTGAAAAATCTTGAAGTTACTTACTATCACGATCGGTTAAATGTTGGACCAACGTAAGAGATCGACTGTTTATTATTTACCAACGTTGGTACAATGTTGGGAAACAATTGGCCCAACCTTCTTTCGAATGTGGAAAAAGTAATGTCTTGGAGTGGATGTACAAGGTCTATCCAATGTCTATTCAGCCCCGGTAGTCGACTATAAAATACCAGCGTTTGTACAACGTTGGGTGTACAACAGGCGCAACCTGCTTCCGACTGTGAAAAAATTAATTTTCCGACAGTGGATGTACAAGGTCTATCCAGTATCTATTCAGCTCCGGCAGTCGACTTTAAAATATCAGCGTTTGTACAACGTTGGGTGTAAAACAGGCCCAACCTTCTTCTTTTCTTTTAAATTCTTTCAAAAGATTTACTTACTCTTCCGTTCATAAAAGCGTACCGTATTTCTTTATTTGATGCTCAAAAATATATTAGTAAAGGAATAATATTCATATTTAAAAAAAATTGTTCTTAATAATTTTTTTACTTGATTAATAGTGTAGTCTGCTTCAGTACACTTTAACTGAAATCCATTCTGATTGACGCTATTATACAAGCTTAGTCTCAGAAGTACTCCACCTAACAAAGAAATAGCCACTAACCACAGACTCCACCTTTTCATTGTTGGCAAATCTTTGACTACCCAGCCATTTTTTCAAGTTTGGAAAGAAAAAATAATTCGAGTGGGCTAAATCTGGCGAACAGGGTTTGTGAGAAAGAAATTTGAACTTTAATTAATTGATTTTGGCCATCGCGATAACGGATGTGCGAACTGGTGCATTGTCTTGATGAAACAACACTTTTTTTTCCCCAAATGCGGACGTTTTTTCTTGATTTCATTACTCAAACGCTGTAATAAGTTCGCATAATATTCACTGTTGATTGTTTTCCCTTTTTGAAGATAATCAATGAAAATTATTCCACGTGCATCCCAAAGGAACTGATGCCATGACCTTGCTAGCAGATGGAACTGTCTTCACCTTCTTTGGAGCCGATTCTTCCCTTTCAGTCCATTGTTTCGTCTGTTTCTGTCGGCGGAAAGTCGAAATGATAACGATGTACTGCGTTGGTACAACACCAGTTTCCAACGTTGTATCAATACTGGTAACCAACATATTTTAAACGCTGGCTGTCAACATTTCTAAAATAATGGTTAAATAATTTTATTATTAAATCCATATTTTACGGTTAAAGACATTTTTTAAAGAAGACTAGACTCTAAAAACAGACTATTGACTCTCAAACGATTCCCTTCACTGTTAGAGGATTTTCTATTCAAAATTGGCATGAGAGGAAATCCTTTAGCAGTTGAACGATTATCGTTTCAAATACTAACCTTTTACTGTCAAAGTATTTCCTTTGGACTTGAAATGAAATCCTTTCTCATACAAAAAAAAATAATTTCGACGATAAAAAAAACAAATTGTTGTTTCAATAGATGCGTTCTTAAAGGAACCTAACTTCACTATCAATAGACTTTTTTTAGAGTGTACCAGTGTCGAATCAACTTTGTACAAACACTGGTATTTTACAGTGTTAATTATCAGAGTCAATTAGACACTGGATGAACCTTGTAAATTTACTGTCGGAAACTTACTTTTTCCACAGTCGGAAGAAGGTTGGGCCTGTTGTAAATCTAACACTGTACAAATGCTGGTATTTTACAGTCAGCTACCAGGGCTGAATAGACACTGGCTATACCTCATACATCCACCCTAGCGAACTGGCTGAACGCTAGCTTTACGCTGTAGCGTAAAGCTATCGTAAAGCTATCGTAAAGTAGCATTATAATTCAAGAATGAGGCAAAATAAATATTCAAATTGTTTTCATCCTTATTCTACGTTAAAAATAACGTTAAAAGGTAATGGACATATGCAATAATTTTATTTATTAACGCTAAAAATTAAAAAAACATAATACCTGTCATTGAAGGTAGTGCAGTGGTTCACCTTTTGTGGAACGTCTCCACGACTGAAGTTGACCATTGGTTGGAGTGAGACACAACTATACTTTCATCTCACTCTAACAAATAGTCAATCCTGACGGTGAAGACACGGAAAGTGATGAACCACCGCACTGCCTTTAATGACAGGTATTATGTTTTTTTTTAATTTTTAGCTTTAATAAGTAAAATTATTGCACATTTCAATTACCAATTAACATTATTTGTAACGTAGAATAAGGATAAAAACATTTTGAATATTTATTTTGCCTCATTCATGAGTTATAATGCTACTTTACAATAGCTTTACGATAGCTTTACGCTACAGCGTAAAGCTAGCGTTCAGCCAGTTCGCTAGGGCACTATCGGAAAATTAGTTCTTCCACAGTCGGAATAAGGTTGGGCCGATTGTTTCCCAACATTGTACAAACATTGCTAATCAACAGTCGATCTCCTACATTTGACCAACATTTAACTGATCGTCACAGTCGGCAGAGTGTCATGATTCCTGCTTGGGTCTGTTTCCCATTCAACTTCTTCGTTCGACTTAAAACGCCTACCACGCAGCCATCTCTTGAGGTTTGGGAACAGATAATAAAGGGTTTCCCAATAGGGGTGATATGATTTTGAATGTCCCTATCGGGCTGATTTGAACTGAAATTTTTGACGTCTGCTGTCAGTTGTGATCAGTAAGGTTTGCCATTTAATCATGCGTAGTTTCACGCTTCCACAACGTTTGGAAATTGTCCAATTATTTTATCAAAATTCGAGAAGTTTTGTCGGTGTTCAAAGAGCATATCGTGCAAAATATGGTCGTCATTCTGCTCCATCCGCGCTCTCAATTCGTCGAATAATCGATAAGTTGGAGAGTGAATTTACTCTATTGGATACTAAGCCTAAAAATCGTATGCGTACCGCACGTTCTACACAGAATATAGCCGCCGTACAGGCCAGTATCGAGGAAAACCGTGAATTGTCCGTGCCACGCCGATCTCAGGAATTGGGCCTGTCCAGGATGACTACCTGGCGTATTTTGCGATTGGATCTTGGCCTGCATCCCTATAAGATGATTCTGGCCCAAGAACTGAAGCCTAATGACCATCGTTTGCGTCGGGAGTTCGCGGATTGGGCTCTGGAATCAATTGAAAATGATCCCAATTTTCATCAAAAAATCATCTTTTCTGATGAGGCGCATTTTTGGCTCAAGTCTCGGGGGACATTTGGCCGATATATTGTTTAAATCATAAATGGCATAGAATATCCAATATAACAAAAAAGATTTCGATCAATTCCGAATGAATATTCAGTGTTTTTTTTCAATTTCAAAACATATCACCCTTATTGGGAAACCCTTTAGTTGCTGGGAACGAGGTCTGGAGAAATGGTGGATGCAATATTCGATGTGTGAGATGGTGCATTGTCATCATGAAAAATGATTTTTTTCTTCTTCAAATGTGACCATTTCTTTCTCATTTCGTCAACCAATCGATCCAATAATGCACCATAATATGCTCCAGTAATCGTCCTTCTTTTCTCAAGGTAGTCGATGAAGAGAACTCCATGCGCATCCCAAAACACAGTAGCCATAACTTCCCCAACCGATTGTTGCGTTTTCGGAAGCTTTGGTGCACTTTCACCAGGTTTAACTCACTGTTTTGACCATTCACGTGATTCCGGGGTATATTGGTGGATCCATGGTGCATCCATCGTCACAAAACATTGCAAAAACCCTTTCGGATTGTGGTTAAAATAGGGAAAATTGTGCTCCGAAGTGGTCACACATATGCGTTTTTAGTCGATTGTGAGCAATCGCGACACCCATTTTGCACATAGCTTTCTCATGCACAAATATTTATACAAAATATTGACCACACGTTCAGTTCAGATGGATACGATCTCAGCTATCTCATGCACTTTCACTTTCGAGTCATTCAAAACAACATCTTGGATTTTATTGATCGTTTCTGGTAAAGTGATCTCATTTGGTCGAACTGGATTTGGTATGGTTTCTCTGCTCATACAACAACAACGAATTTGGGTAAACCACTTCGACGGGGCAAAGTCCGAATGATATTTATTGAGCTAGGTCTTCGTTTCTGATAAGGTTTTTCCACATAAATGTAGTGTTTAATCAATACAGGAAATTCACTTTTTTACATCTTTGCTAAAAATTCGGAGGTTGGTTGCTTTCAGACACTGTAACTTGTAAACTAATGGACTGTACTGTTTTATGCAAATCTATTAAGCGAAAGAAAAAACTGTATTAATGAATATGAGCAAATATGATAAGTAGAATGCTAAGAATATGGAAAGCGTTAGTAAGCATAAAGTAACCTGGTGACACATATTAAAAGATTTCAACTTATAACAAAGAATTTGAGATTTACCATTTGGTCCATAATAATTAAGACGTTGGAACACACCGGCATAAACGAGGAGAGGTGACACTATCTACTGATCGCCAGGCGACAGTCTGTTTGAAGTATTATGAAACTAATTATCAATTTCTCCGTAACCTACACTATTAAAAATGTTATTAATTTTATATATATATAGTATTATGACCCCCATAGTATGTCATAATAGATAGAGGTACTCGATCTAGCTAGGGGTTAAAAAAGCGGAACAAAAATATTCGAAAGAAAGAATGTAGTCAGAAAAAAAGAAAATTTTTGAGGAAGGAATGCGGCTTTTGAAGCTAAAGTTGTACAATTTATCTTTAGAAATCTCAGTTACAAAGGGTTGGAGAATCTCGGCAAAACGTGAACGAAGATGTTCGGTCAGCTGGAAATCTCTATCTTTAGAAGCCAGTCTCTTGAGTTTTGTTACTCGCCCATTTTTTTCTGTTTACTACACTCTCATGAAATGAAAAGGTATTAGTTTTATGTGAAAAATGACTTTCGGAATTTTCATCAAAACTTCATGTTTTGAGACCCCCTGAGTATGGTAAAATGGTTTTTACAAAAGTGTCTGTCCCCAAGCAGAAATTAACAATCGGACCGACGTTGATCCAATGCTGGATACCAGCTTCCGACTGTCAGCGGAAAGTCAAAATGATAACGATGTACTGCGTTGGTACAACACCAGTTTCCAACGTTCTACCAATACTGTTAACCAACATATTTCCAACGTTGGCTATCAGCATTTCTAAAATACTGGTTATATAATTTTATTATTAAATCCATGTTTTACGGTTAAAGACATTTTTTAAAGAAGACTACACTCTAAAGACAGACTATTGACTCTCAAACGATTCCCTTCATTATTAAAGGATTTTCTATTCAAAATTGGCCTGAGAGATAATCCTTAAGCAGTCAAACGATTATCGTTTCAAATACTAACCTTTTACTGTCAAAGTATTTCCTCTGGTCTAGAAATGAAATCCTTTCTCGTACAAAAAAAAAAATATTTTCAACGATAAAAGAAAAAAAATTGTATGATATAACCTATCTAATATAAATATTGGAAATATACGCAAGCCCAACTTTGGCGAATGCCAATATTAAATCGGTCATCATCAATACTGCAATAACAGTAAAACGATTCTGTTGATGAAATCTGCTTAATTTCAATAGATGCGTTCTGAAAGGAAGGTTATTTCACGCTCAATAGACTTTCTTTCAGAGTGTACCAATGTCGAATCAACTTCGTACAAGCACTGGTATTTTACAGTGTTAATTATTAGAGGCGATTAGAGACTGGGTGGACCTTGTAAATTTACTGTCAGAAAATTACTTTTTCCACGGTCGGAAGAAGGTTTGGCCTGTTGTACATCCAACATTGTACAAAGTCTGGTATTTTACAGTCGACTACCGGGGCTGAATAGACACTGGACAGACCTTGTACATCCACTGTCGGAAAATTACTTTTTCCACAGTCGGATTAAGATTGGGCCTCTTGTACACCCAATGCTGTACAAACGCTGGTATTTTACAGTCGACTACCGGGTCTGAATAAACCTTGTACATCAACTGTCGGGAAATTACTTTTTCCACAGTCGGATTAAGATTGGGCCTGTTGTACATCCAACATTATACAATGGCTGGTATTTTACAGTCGACTACCGGGGCTGAATAGCTACTGGATAGACCTTGTACATCCACTGTCGGAAAATTACTTTTTCCACACTCGGATTAAGGTTGGATCAATTATTTCCCAACATTGTACCAACGTTGGCAATCAACAGCCGATTTTCTACACTGGACCAATATTTAACCCATCGTCACAGTCGGCAGAGTGTCATGATTTCTGCTTGGGTCTGTCTATAGGTCGTATACTTGATTTGGCATACTTTTTCGGAGCCAAAAAATTACGGACAAGTTCGTTAACCAGCCACATCCGACCAAAATTGTGGAAATAAGAGCATTTTTTGTGTTTTTGAAAAAAAAATGTTGAAGAAATCCAAAATTCCAATGCTGGTTTCGGATAGTTCTCATAAATCTCTACCAGTTATTTGTATGATATTTTTCGATTAAACTAAAATTAAGAAAGTTACAGTATGTTAAAATTAAAAAAAAATTAACATCTAAATTCCATTTTCCAGTTAAATTATACGAGATACAGAAAAACGTTGAGATGGAAAATTATTTGCCTAAATAATGTCTAGAAATTCTCAGTAGGACATTTTTTGACAAGATGTATATTTTATGTTTTAGTTTTAAATAAACACAATTAAAAATAAAAAATTCCATTTTTTAACCAGAATATGTGAGATACAAAATAATCGAGCGCGAAGCGCAAGTGTCATGGTGATAAAGAGTTCCTTAAGGCTGATAGAGCCTTAGATAAATTGAATTTCCTTTTTCATTTGAAATCAAAAACAAATTTGGTAACTTTGAGAAAATGTGATTTACATCTACAATATTAAAAAATTGACTTGAACTTCAGTATCAAATTAGAAGAAATAAACTTATATGCATGCGAAGAATATAAGACCGAGCGTGAAGCCCTACTAATTTTGTTTACTCACTCATTTCTAGCAGTTCAATTAGTTTATTCAGAAAAATTCGTTAGGGGATGAATCAAAATCAAGTGAATGAATATCTAGAATCAGGAAAATGAATGAAATCAGCAAAAAATATTGCAGAATTATAGTAAGAGTCAAATCTTGGACAAATCTTTAAGGGGTTACACCTGTAAGACCTGTCATGAAATAAGGCCTTTTTGGGAAATTTTTTAAGTTTTTACTAATAAAGAAACAAAAATTTGATTCCTAGAGTTTATTATTTTACATATGTTCTGAAGTATATAAAAATATTTTTTTATATTATATTATATTTATATTATCAAGAAATATAAATTTTTCGTAAAATGCCAGCAGTTTAAAAAAAGAATCGACCTTAATTTGTTTATGTGAAAAAAAATTTATTAAACTATTTAAATAGTCGTATGTACTTTTCCACAGAATCTATCTAAGAAGCTTCAGTTGAAATTTCAAGATTATCAGATAAAACTTGTTTGAGTTCTGCTGCTGGCCGATTTGAAAAATATGGTTTCGAGGAATTCGCTTTTGAAGCCGCTATTTTGATTTTTTTCGTATTTTAGGACATATGTAATTAACTCCTAGAACCAATTCTTTGTATCTTCATTAACGGAGCCTAAAAAGATTCCCCAAAAATACTTTATTTAACTAACAAATTTATATAGCGATCTCTCTTGAAATTCAATCAATATCAAATTTTTTTATCTGTGTTGCATTAATTTCTAATCTCAGAAATGTAAATTCAAATTCAAATGAAAGTTTGTATTTTATAAGATGCAAATATTTTAAATTTATATTATTTGTGATTTTTCACAATTTATCACAATTATTTAAAAGGAGATGCAAGAATTTTATAAAAAGTTTTTATAACTTATAGGAAAGTGTAAAAAAATTCAGAAAAAACTACACCAAGAATTGGTTGCGTCAACCAATAAATTCAGTAAATCCTCTCAAATTTTCATTAAATATACCAATTGTCTCATTATTGGGGTTAATTATAATTTATTGTGTAATAAAAACACATTTTCGACAGGGAAATTAATACATTTTCGTAAAGTATGACCACTGGATTGGTTGACAACGTCATGTTGGAGATCTTAAATCATCTGGTACCCGATTCTCTTAATTACGAGAATAAAACAGGCCGACCTAAAACTGCAAAAAACACGTTTTTTTTTTACTATATTCGGGGTTAAATTACATCGCGAATTAATTTTTTTTCTAAAAACTCGTTACGGCATTTGAAAGTACCACTTTTACCCTTCAAAACCCAGGATCTAAAACATGTCGGCCTGTGTAATCTCAACCTTTTCTTCCGCTGAAGGTTATCATCAAGGTACATGCTTTTCGATGCGGCGAACATATTATTCCCTAAAAGCCACCGTTGGTTTTACTTTTGGAAACGCTTGCGCAGGACCCAGGAACATCCTTGGTCGAGCTCCGACTTCGAGTTCCTTCAACAACTAGTCCGACGCCCAGCGCCGCGACGCTATGACGTTACTTAGTCGCGAGTTCTTTTCAGCTGAAAATCGTACACGTTGCGCCGGTATTTCATAAATGAAAATTTGTTAATATTTTATAATTGGTAGTTTAAACATTTCCCATAATTTAAATACAATCAAAATTAGAGTGCCAGTTTTCTTGTATTATATTTTAAACACACTTTTGAAAATTATTTGTAGATGATATTCTGTAATAAAAATGTTTGGTAATTAATAGAATCAAACTCAAGTTTGTTGAAAGTTTTATGATAAATACGTTCCATATTTTTTGAAAATAAGACATCTAATGTTTTATAATTTACAAAAGTTCGTTTTTATTTTCCATCTACATAAATTTACGATCGTAACAATAATGTTAAGTGTAATAAACAGAAGAGCATTCGACCGGCAATCGGAAGATCCTGGGTTCGATATCCAGCGGAGTCAAAGCGTTCCTTTTTTTACAGAGAATATTTTTCATAAAATATATGATTAAAATCACAAGAAATTCACAAGTAAATATTTAGTGATAAAATACATGAATAAAAAAAAATAATAAATTAATAGAATGATGAATATAAAAATACCTCAATAAACAGATTGGAAAGTCAGTACCTAGATTACTTTAGTTAATCAGTTATTCATTGTGAGAAACTGTTTGCTGAGATTAATTTCAAAATAAGGAGGTGGTGCTGTAATCAGTTGAATCGATTTGAATTAAATCAACTGCACGTCAGTCTAATGTATGCATACATTATGCAAAAATGTAGATTTCATTGTTCGTCTGTAAAAGTGAAACTATTATTTGTAAAGAGTGTGTCCACCCGGGGAAACCCAAGTTTAGAACTTTCCCTAAACTACGTATCAATTTAGGGAAAAACGTGTCATAGTAAATCTGTACAAAAGTTTCATATATAATTTTTGGAATCTATAGTAATTTGATTATGGAATATTTCCAGCCCGCTAGAAATAATTACCATTGCATCTCGATTTTCCCAAGATTTCTAATATTTTTCAGAATTATCATTGAGAAGTTGAAAATATGTTGCTATAAAAAGTTTCTCCGTGCAAGGTTTATTTTCAAGGTTAAGGAAGTGCAAAATCTCGTTTTCTACCTTTAAGAAATCATGTGAATGATATTGTTCGCGAATTAGTATAATAACCCTGGTGCGAATTGACCGTCGGCCCAGGGTTGGGCCAACTTAGTTGAAGTTGGTCCATCCTTGTTGGTCAGAGGTCGGGCCAACTAGTGAAATGATAACGATATCCGTCCATTGGCATGAACAGTTGGCCCGACGCCGGGTGCCAGAGATGGGCCGTCTTAGGCAAAATATGCTTGTATAATCTAATTAATAAGATGTCGAAGATTGGTTCCACCGTGGCCCAGAGGTGGGCCGACTGAACTGTCACGGTCATCTAAAGTAATTCGCCAAGGTTGGCTCAACCGTCGGTTCGAGTCTGGGCCATAGTTGGGCCGAAAGTTGGTCGTGCAATGGCAACGGAATCTAGTTAATAATATGCCGACGATTAGTTCAACCGTGGCCCAGAGGTGGGCCGACTGAACTGTCACGGTCATCTAAAGTAATTCGCCAAAGTTGACCCGACAGTCGGTTCGAGTCTGGGCCATAATTGAGCCGACGGTCGGACCCATCTTTGGTTGCCGGTGTTTGCTGCCAAAGTTGGTAAAACCGAAACTACCACAGTTGGCCCAACTATGGTCACCAAACCTTGGGCGCCAGAGTAGGGCCAACCGTGGCCCGATGGTCCAACTCTGGCAACCAACCAAAATTCGCATCTGGGAGGTGGGCCGACTAAACAGTCACTATCATCTAAAGCAATTCGCCAAAGTTGACCCGACAGTCGGTTCGAGTTTGGGCCATAGTTGAGCCAACGGTCGGTCACAACTTTGGTTGCCGGTGTTTGCTGCCAAAGTTGGTAAAACCGAAACTACCACAGTGGGCCCAACTATGGTCACCATACCTTGGTCGCCAGAATAAGGCCAACCGTGGCCCGATGGTTCAACTCTGGCAGCCGACCGAAATTCGCACTGTTTTCAAACATACATATAATTGATATAAAGCCAAATATAAAATTTGAATTAAGCAAAATTTATCCCATCGAATCAAATAATTTTTGATCTAGAAAAATCGTATTCTTTCATTTTTAAATTATTTGTTTAGCCATATTTTGAAGATGTGTCGTTTGATCCAAAGAAACTGCTGTTTCAGTGTTAAGAGTATTCCAAAAGTTGAATAGTAATGTGAATATCATTTTATCGTGCTACATAGTTTCAAGATAACTTCACCTAGCCTTCAGAAAAATTGTTGGTTATTTCACAAACGTTCATAAAATCTGTTAAATAAAAGCAACAAAACATGTTTTATGCTTGCCCATTTTTGAATGAAATTGGTTTCTTTGATACCCGCGCGGGAAATTTGATTTTAGGACCCTGGCGTGAAACAGGAAAGATGATTGATTCCACGATTTAAGAAAAAATCTTTTTATTTTAGTTACAAATTGCTGAATATTTCGATAGTCGTCTAAAAAGTAAGGTTTTGGAAGTTCTTTAAAATAGGTCTCTGTTCCCGTGATGATGTTCTCGTTTGACCCAAATCCCTTTCCGGCAAGCCATTTTTACAAAATCATCATATGAAAAGGTAATCGTTTTATGTGAAAAATCACTTTTGAAACAGGATAACTCTCGATAGAATTACTGGATTGAATTGAAATTTGGCACAGCTTTTGAGGGCCCAAGAAGAGAGGACGAATTAGATAACCAACCACATCTGACGAATATTGTTGGTTGGCTTACTCCTATTTTTCAACATAGTCTCGTTGTAGCTCGTTACACTTCGCTTAGCGATTTTCATATTTTTTCAAGTCGTCTAAAAAGTGAGATTTTTAAAGTTCTTGACGTCCTTGTTTGGCTCAAATCCTTCCCCAGCCAGCGATTTTTTCATGTTTGGAAATAGGAAGAAGTCACTGGGGTCTAAATTCGTCGAATGTGTGGGTACGACAATAATTTGAATTTCCATTTGTGCAATTTCGCCATTGCAACAGCACAGGTGTGCACGCGTGCATTGTTTCAATGAAATAGAACTTTCTACTTTTCCAAATGGGGACCCATTCACCTTTCGTCCTTTTTTCAAGTAATCAATGCAGATGATTCCGTTCGCATCTTGAAAAACCTGGTTCGTCCGATACTGTCCACTTTTTCGAATGTTCCTTTGTCTCAGGCGTGTGAAAATGGATTCAAGTTTCATCAACAGTGATGTACCGACTCAGGAATTCACTAGGATTGTGACGGAATAGCGCCAAACCAGCCATCGAATCGGTCACATGGTTGCGTTTATTCTCGGCTGTGAGTAAAAATGGCACCCATCTTGTCGACAGCTTTTTCATAGACAATTTCTCACGCAAAATTTTAATTACCGTGCTGCTAATCAAATTTTTAGTAGCTTTCACTAAAAGCAATTAGTTTGGACTTATTAGTCAAAATTACTATGTAGATTTCTTTCAATGTACGTTTACTAAAGAGTATAATGGAATTCTATAATTTTGTGTTAACTTTATAACGTAAAAATTTGGTGGATTTAAAATTGTTTAACAGTGTATAATTGAAATGCATAGTTTTCCCATATGGTTGTTAGGAGTGTCATATTAATGTATACAAGTAGATGGTCGATGGGAATAGCTGAAACTATTAGTAGTAAGTTTGGCTATAATGAAACTTGTACCACTAAATTGCGGTTCCACTTGACTAGGTGACGACGAACAGTGTCAAGTGGATCCTGCATAATCGTTATGTGCTTCACAGATGGAACCTGGATATTCACTCTCGTTTTTGCGATTAGCTTTGAATAGTTTTATTCTTTTGTAAAAGTTGATATTAAAAAGTATAGTTTTTTATTTAATTTACACTCAAAGAACATCCTGGTTGAGATATATTTGAGTTGCTGGAACCATAATTCTAATTAATGTGTGTATAAATAAGAAATTTTAGACTTTTTTAGACTTCTTTTAGTTTTTGATTTAAAAAATGTAAAATTTGTTATCAAGTAGAATTCCCAGAATAAATACATTGCCTGAGTAAAACTAAACAATTTTGTGAACATCTTTTAGTGATATTGATGCAAATATTTCTAATTTCTCTAAATCTGAATTATCGATTCTATAGCTTTGACTGATAAACTGGAAGAATTGTAACTAAAGTAAATTAGTGACTGACTTTCTGATACTTAATCAGTAAATATTAAATATTTATAGATGTTTGGATTGTAAAAAATTAGTAGATTGACAATTGTTAATAGGACAGATTTCTATATCCCTTCAATAATTTTTTCATAAGAACGTTGAAAGACTTCCACTATATCAATGATGCTTTAATACTCCCTAGTTTGAATGAAATACGAATCAAATTTTATAAAATAGAATCGAAGAAATCAAAAATAAAATGGTTTTACATGAAGAGAAGGTTTTTCATACACGGCAAAAATAGATATTTAACTATGACCCTATTGAAAATTCCAACGTCATAAACTACGTAGCACCACATAGTTAGCTACGTAGTAAACCACGTCGTAAGCTATGTCATAAACTACGTCGGAAATTGGGATAGTAAACTGCGTAGTATACAACATGGGCTACTATGTAATATACGACGTGCTCTCTAAATCTGAATCAGTCAAATTTTCACTGAAATAATCAGTGAGATTTGACTGATTTACAGTAACCTCTTTTTAGCTATATGAATCAGTCAAATTTCACTGATAATCAGTAGGTTTTGACTGATTTAAATTTAGTGAGTGGTTTACTATGTAACTTAATTTTTTATTGAAAAGATTATTCCTTAATTAGTACAATTTATGCATATTGGTTAAAAAAATTAAATTTAAAAACATTAACAATTTATGTTCGAAGAATTTAATTTAGGGATACTGGAATTCGCTTGCAATTAAACAAGATAATATTCTTAAATATTTATGTATTTTTCAATAAGCTAAAATTGAAAACAGTGTTTTTGAATATTGGAACAATTAATTCGCAGTAAACCACCTCGGAAGCTACGTCATATGCTACGACGTAAACTGCGTAATGATCAACGTAGTAAACCACATAGTAAACCACGTCGTGAACTACATAGTAAACCACGTCGTATACTTAGCAGTTTTCTATCCCAATTTCCGACGTAGTTTACGACGTAGCTTACGTCGTGGTTTATGA
The DNA here is from genome assembly GCA_030998225.1 of Diplolepis rosae. Classification (NCBI taxonomy): domain Eukaryota; kingdom Metazoa; phylum Arthropoda; class Insecta; order Hymenoptera; family Diplolepididae; genus Diplolepis; species Diplolepis rosae. Next base: position 11,860,324 of record JAPYXD010000701.1, read on the forward strand.
CGTAGCTTACGTCGTCGTTTACGACGTAGTTTATGATGTAGTTTATGACGTTGGAATTTTCAATAGGGGAGACAATGATGTCATATATATTCAGATGAAATATCCAGATATTCAACTGTAATATCAAATATTAGATAGTAATATTAGATAGTGTATTCCTACATACATAAGATGCTTATCACATAGTTGAGTATTTAGATATTTATCTTGACTATTCATTCTTCTCAGTGTAATTATTTTAATTGTGTAAAAGCATTTAAGGAAAATACAACTATAAAATGAGATCAGACGAAAAGTCTTTTCTACTAGTAATGCACAGGAATTTCATCCGACAGGAGAAAATATTTTAAATACAATTTTTTCCTTTTTAAACATCAGTTTTTTCATCAAACAAAACATTATGTGCCCCCGGCTTTCGATCAACTCTGATATCTCGCATTTCAAGTATCACACGCAGAAATGTGTGGTACAGACATTTTGGAATTGATTCAATCAATTAAAAAGTGGTGAATAGTAATTGGCAGTTTGAAACGTCTAGAAAAATTCTCAAAGGTTTTTCCGAATGTGCGCAGTGTGATAATTTGACGTATCTTAATCGAGAAAAAGGAATAAAATCATATAAAGTGAGAGAAAATTAATTACAGGAAAATATAAGACTCTGGATCCTGCTTTAAGTTCTGCAAAGAGCTTCCTCTTTAGCATCTTGCTCGAGGATATCCTGGAGTTAGAGAAATGTTTTACGAACAGTGAAATCTATAGGGAATAATTAAATCCAGAAGAATTAACACTTCTTCGGGAAGAAAGAGGAGAGTGAGAAGCTAGGAGCGAAAAACAGAAAAAGGAGCTGAAGTTCAAAAAATGGGCAAAAAGATCAGCAAACTAAAACAGGACACTATTGATCGACTTACCACCGACACGTATTGTAAGTGTTTCTTCTTAAAGTCTATAATAAATGTATGTATAAGCACCGATTTGTCGAAGTTGCTACTTGCCAGGGATGAAAAGGTTCATAGAAATTTAAAACAAAGGTAATAATAGGACAAAAAGAAAAATGGTCATGAACATTCAACTTCACCTGGTATTTGGAATTTTCAATTAAAAAGTGATACAAAATATGAATCGTTGTACATACTGTTCTGAATCTGAAAAAGTTTTTAATCTACTGTCCTTAATACAAAGATAAAAATAGGTCAAAAAGAGAAATTTTTTCGAAAATTAATGTTCAAATACACCTGGTTTATCAATTTGTAGGAGCTACTTGTTTTATATATGATATTACTGAAAATCTTGTAGAGAAAGTGTATCTACAAGTAATTTTGTTAAATTAAGTCTTACATATATCATGTGCAGGTTGAACTGGGCTGTCATGTGTGTGTGTTGCGAAATGGAGAAGCTCTTTTACACATGTCCCACGGTGTCCACCTCACTGATCAATCAATCGCGATGGATTTTACGCTTGTTTAAAGAAGGCTGTCTATCGAACGCTACATAATCCGATGCTTTTGGATAAGAAAATATGTATAATATAAAGAGGACTTGAAATTAATATTCCTCACATGATATGGATTAAAATTATGCTTACTTTCGATAGCGCGGTTCGAGCGAGCGGTTCAAGGCTCCATCTAGCGCAAAAGTTGAACCTGAATATTTCTTGATTTTAAATAGTACAAAAAATAAAGGATTTCCATGTAGTTTATGGAGTTTTTGCGACCATAGGTGAATTCTACATGACTGTTTCTGCATTGGAACTAAAAGTTTTATTTATTTCCTGTTGTTTTTGTTTTTCATACTAAATTCTGCGTCTAACTAAAGTTGATAAATTTATATTTCAAGTAATGGTTTGTTCGCAGCCATCTGAACTGTCCCAGGTGAAAAAATTGTACTGTAAAGCCAGCCGTGGCAGTCATTTGATTGATGTTGTGTATCATTCTTATATGGAAAGGTTCAATCTTTCTAAAAAAACCATACTTTCGAATAAATATCCATGAGCTTATTTTTATAGCTGATTCAAATTTCAAATGTTAGATGGCCCACCCTGTATTTCTTATACCTGGTGAATGGATTGGATGCTGTATCCTCGCAAAACACACACTAGTGACATCTGGTGCATGGATCAGATGGCATGTCCTCAAGGAACTTACTCAAAGACTGCTGAAACCAGACTTCCTCGGAAAAAATGAGTTTCTTATAGCTGATGGATGGATTGGATACTGTGTACTCGCAGAACACACTTGAAAGAGCATCCCTCAATAAGTTCGTAGGATGAATTCAAAAATTCGAAACCGTTCGAATTTTGGATGTTTGGACGTTTAGGGGAATTTGAGGTTGTAGTGATACGGGTTCGAATTCAATTTGGTATTCGTAGTATGACTAATAAAACAACAACTTTCATGCAAAATTCGACTTCATTCATCAACATAGTCTTCTTCAAGAGTGATAAATTCATTCCAATGCTTCGTCAACATTTTGATGCCTTTTTTGTAGAACAATTTATCTTTGGCCTCAAAATACGCTTCAGTTTCGGCAACAACTTCTTCATTAGAGACAAATCTCTTCCCCTGGAGCATTATTTCTAGGTCTGCAAACAGTTAGTAATCGCTGAGAGTCAGATCCAGAGAAAACGGTGGATGGGGAAGCAATTTCTTCATTTGGGGTCGTTTTTACGCAATTTCTTCCTTCAAACGCACTACTAACGCCATATAATATTCGCTATTGGTGGTTCTTTTTTTCTCAAGGTAATCGATGAATAAAATAACGCGCGTATCCCAAAATACGGGGGCCAAAACCTTACCAGCTGACATTTGCATTTTTGGTCACTTTGGACGGTTTTCACCCTTTGCTATCCACTCAGCTGACTGCTGATTTGACCCTGGAGTGTAGTGATGGATCCATGTTTCATCCATTGTCACATACCGCATGAAAAAATCTTTTTTATTGAGTTTTAATTAAAGTCTAATGATCGGCTAACTTCAAGATGTAATAAAGGGTTTTCCAATAGGGACATAACAATTTTATCTATGAATAAAGCACAGAAATAATTGAGATATTAAATTCAAATTTATTGTGGATGTAGTGCAAGCATTACATTTTATGAATGAAATTCGATATCGGTCATATGACCACCACGAGCCCGTTTACAGCGGTCGATTCTTTGGACCCAATTTTCCACCACTCTGGCACACATTTCGACCGGAACGTTGGCAATTTCGCGTTGGATGTTGTCTTTGAGGTCGTCTAATGTTGCTGGCTTGTTGGCATAGACCAGTGACTTGATATGGCCCGATAAAAAGAAGTCCAATGGCGTTAGATCGCATGAACGAGGCGGCCATTGGACCGGACCATTTCTCGAGATAACACGTTTACCGAATTTGCCTTTCAATAAATCGACTGTGACGCGTGCTGTGTGGCTAGTGGCACCGTTTTGTTGAAACCACATATCGTTGATGTCAAGCTCATCCAATTCTGGCCACAAATAATCTTCCAACATAGCATGACAGCGCTCTCCATTAACGATAACATGAAGGTCGTTTTCATCCACGAAAAAGTACGGCCTAATCACACCTCCGGCATGAAAACCGCACCAAACAGTCACCACTTTTTGGAGATGCAACGGTGTCTCAAGAAGCACATTTGGGTTTCTTGCTGACCAATAACGCATATTTTGCTTATTAACAAAGCCATTGAGTCAGAAATGAGCTTCATCGCTGAAGATGATTTTTCGATTAAATTCTTTATTTTGAGTCAATTTAACCTTGAAAACATGTAGGCCAAGATCTTTTCGCATAATACGCCACAGTGTCGTTTGAGCGATGCCCAATTCTTGAGAACGACGTGGAATCGACTGATTTTGCTTATTTTGAATCGATGCACTTACGGCTGCGATTATTTCTTCGCCTTGAGCAATACGATGTCTTTTTGGCACCGGAACGTCCAATAGTGTAAATTTGGTCTTGAATTTATCCACTATAGCACGCACAGCCTGTCGGGTGGGACGATTATTACTGCCGAAAATTGGAGTAAGCGCTCTTAAAGTTGCGACCACCGACTCAGAATTTCGGTAGTAATTTTTAATAATTTCCAAAAATTGCTGGTTCGTGAACTTTACCATGATGAAAATGTTGACTTTAACTAACGTTTTGACATTGACAGTTGATTAAAAAAGTTTAATAATGCGTTCATATAAAGATACGAAATTGTTATGTCCCTATTGGAAAACCCTTTAGTAGAGTCCCGTGGGGAGCCGTCGAGCTATGCTGTTTTGACAAAATTTCATAGGCTCGCATGGTGAAAATGTTAGTGCGCTACTGGCTTAGAATTCGTAGTATGTGTGTATACGTATAGCACCCAATGCTATGCCAGCGACCGACTCGTAGATCGTGCACCACTGCAATTTAAACCTAACTGCGATATGCGTTTGAATAGCTGGATGTCAAAGGTTATTGTTAACAGTTAAAAAAATGTCAGGTCAAGTGAGATGGGCAGGAAGATTTATAAAGAACAAAACTTTAGACTATGAAGTGCGTCAAAATTCGGGACTGATTGAAGCGAGGAAAAGAAAATATTCTGCCAACAATTTCACGTATGCTTCCAAGCTGGTTGTGTGTGTGTTTGTGTGTGTGCGTCGAGACCTACAGCAGCAAGCTGAAGAAACTCATGGAGAATAGACATAAGGAGACCAATCTCTTATGCATGAACTTCACAAAAGTTGAGCACGTTTTTGTCGGAAGTACATGGAAAAGGTACAAGAACTTCTCGATTGATGGCGCGAATGCAAGTGGCGTAAAAAAATGGCGGCTTCCTTCTGTTCGCTCAAAATATTCTAAGATAACTGCAAATTAAGGTTAATATTTGTAAATGTTTGTAAACATTCTTATAATAAATATATGTTACCATAACAACCTGCATGCATGCAAAGGTACACGCATGAAGAATAGACATACACGGAGAAAAATAGTTTAAGTAATTTTACTCAACTTCCGATCAAATTTGGGACATAAGGACAAGTTAGAAGTTATTTAGTATCACTGTATTTATTTGTGATATATTAAATTTTCGAAAATTAATCAAAGTTGAGTAAAATTCAGAAGTGTAGGGTGAAGTATGAAAGCGTGCATTAAAATTTTTTAAATATATATATTATTATTCGTAGTATAACTATAAAAAACCAATCTTTTATTAAATCACAAAAATAGTAGAGCTTTCCGTTCATTCTACTCTACGCTTCAATCGAGAGTTGAGTAAACCGTGAATCGCAAGATTTATTCCAACAGCTACATCTATTCACGCAGGAACGAATGCAAGTAATCTGCGCCTTGGGCACACAAAAAAATTTTAATTTCAAAAACTTAAATTCTTAAAATTAAATTGATATTATGAAAATTTAAACAAAAAAAAGTGGATAAGTGTATTACATAAAATATCAAATATCACATAAATTACTCAGGCAGAATAATAATTTGGAATTCGCAAATGTAAAACCCATATTTTGAAAATATAATTTGCGGTTATGTTAGAATATTTTAAGCGACCAGAAGGAGGCGGCCATTGTTTTACGCCACTTGCATTCGCGCCATCAATCGGGAAGTTCTTGTACCTTTTTCATGTACTTCCGACAAAAACGTGCTCAACTTTTGTGAAGTTCATGCATTAGAGATTGGTCTCCTTATGTCTATTTTCAATGGGTACACGAAGACTTCTTTTTTCTACGCTACTTGCAGGAGCGCCATCTCTTGGGAAGTTCCCGTACTCAATCAATGTACTTCCGACAAAAAGATGCTTATTTTCAGTTACATTAGTTTGGTCTCCTTATGTCTATTCTCCATGGTTTATCTGTTTGAAAGTGACTGAAATTTAAATGTTTTAAATTAGATTATCTATAAATCTGCACGGTGGAGAGATTTGATATTTTTTTTTTAAATTTATATTTTCAAGCAGCACAAATATCGAAATTTTTTAAATGTCTCTACCAGAGCATTTAATTACTACAAATCAAAATGTGGAGAGTGCCTATACATTGCCCATGAATTACATGTTAAAATAGTCAACTTTGACATTAATTATCTCTGCATCGGTACGAGTGAAAAATTTGAAATTAATTTAGCATATAGATAATTATTCTATTTAAATATCAGCTCCTTTTTCTAAAAATTCTACCAGAGATCGATTTTTTTACATACAACCTTCAGCTGCCAGATATCTCACGCAAATTTAATTTACGATCGGCCAAAGCCATTTTGTGGACTTATTCTATATTTTCTGGAACAACTGCCGAATTTTGGCGACCAGTGCTTTCAGCATCGCCGGTGTTTGTACGGCCGCGTTTAAAACCATCAACCCACTTATTTACCATTTTTATCGATGGAGCAGAGTCCAGATAATACTTGGCAAGTTATTGCTTTGCTTGAATGGTATTTTCCCCATTAAAAAGCAAAGCTTTATTACGGAAAAGTAAATAATAGAACGAGAAAATGGAGTTGAGACATATATAGGAGGCTGTAGGAAATCTCTGGTTTGGGCATTAACGACTTTATGAATAATAGTGTATCTGGGAATTGAACTTTTTTCATGGCAAAAATGTCATTTTGTACATATGTGGATGTACTCGAAGTAACTGCAGTACATTAGGCAAAGCAGAAATTATGGCCCTATTTCATTGTGTAAGGGTAGAGTAGTTTCCACGCTTTACGCGAGAATTAGTACCATTGAGAATTGCAATAAAGTCAAATTTAAGTATGATTTTCACACCAAAATTTTGTAAGGACGAGCACTTTTAATACAATATTGCTGGTAATTTGAGCATTATTTTATAAAGTTTATAAACTATATATGAAAGGTATTGAGTTTTAGAATATGGTATAATATACATATAAAATACAGTGATCCGATAATCTGCTACATTTTTATCATCAATTTCAAAATTTCTTCAAACGCTAATAACACATAGGCATGCCATCATTTACATATTTCTGTGAATTTTATTTATTTTGCAAATGCGTAAATTTATCTTTATTTCTATGAAACGTATTTTTTGAATTTAAAGAGATTTTGCATCCTCTTAACCCGAATGCAAGGAAAATGACTCCTTTCATTAAAATCAAAGGAGGTGGACCAATAATGACCATTTTTTAATAGGAGCTATATCTTTTGTTTACTAATTAAAAAAAATTATTAGAAATAAAAACTTTTAGTTTCCAAAAAAACCATACTAGATACGAAAAAGCTGCAAGGGACAATATTGTTTATTTCAAGAAGATATACAAATTTACTTTAGACCATTTTTTGATCAGATACGTATTTTTCATTTCAGTCGCAAAGAAACGTTATCAAAAATGAAAAATTCCATTTTGTAACAGATGTATACGGGATACGAAAAAAATGTTGAAAAACAAAATTTTCCTGTTAAGAAAAATCTACAGATCAGGTATAGATCACCGAATGCAGATAGACTACTTTGAATTTTGATAGTGAAAAAAATTTATTTGATATATTTTGCTAAAATTGGACTTTTTTATTTTCTAAACCAAAAGCTGTCTATATACTTCTGTTTTTATCTTTGCTACTATTTTCCAAATTTGAAAAATAAAGTGCCATTGATGTTGGGCACAAACATGTAAAAACCTAAAATCAATAAAATTTGCTATTTTCCTGAGTATCACATGCCTTTAAGGCCTTTTTTAGTCTTTAAAATATGCAGAAGTGGAGATATTTGCATGTATTCGAGAGATTAAGGAGGACCTGGATCCGATTGAAATATTATAAATTCTTATTTGATCTTACTACACATAATAGCAAGAAGTACCACCTTAAAGAGTAAACCAGAATTATTAGGAAAACTTTTACGAATGTCCCAAGACAATGGTATAGTTTGGCAATTAAATTCTCGGTCAGAGAATGAAGGGTTGAAGGAGAACTTAAATTTTGACTCGCAAAAGGTTAATTTATTATATATAAGTAAATAAATTCTCTAAATTTGAAATGATTATAATGAGGTAATGACGTTTTATTTGACTTTAATCTCATTTTAAATGTATGTTATTCTTACGTCACAACTGTGTAAATACTTGCTTTAATTGAAGGTTTTTCGTTTCAAGTTAGAATCAAATAATCATTGCTTAGGGATTAATTATATCAACAATAGAATTAATAGACACAAGACTATTTTAACCCTGGCAGTGTGTCCTACACGGAGAAACTTTTTATAACAATTTTTACTATAGTATTTTTCAATTTAGGGAAAAACGTATCACTTTGAGAATTTTTGTCAGTAAAAATACTAAACTTTAGAAGAATGATATGAAACTTTAGTATAAACTATAGTAACTATGAACTATGCAGAAGTTTCATATCATCATTATAAAGTTTAGTATTTTTACTGACAAAAATTCTCAAAGTGATACGTTTTTTCCTAAATTGAAAAATACTATAGTAAAAATTGATATAAAATTCGAAACGCATTAGGGTGAAAAATGTATTTTTTTTATGTTTAACGTGGAAGTGATTGATCGATAATGTTATATTTATTATTGGTATATGAAATGTTAGTCGTTGTATTTAAATGAAAGATTGTGATTAGATGAAAAAGAAAACGCATAATTATTATTTTTATCATAGATATAATTATGTTAGTATTCGCAGGAACAAAAAAGTTAAAACTTAAAGTATGAATTCTGTGATCATTTTAATAAATATAATAAAATTTATAGATTTATGAGAATAATATTTTTTATTGACCATTTATTTTAACATAATTACATCTGAAAACATACTGCATTAAATATATTTTTCAAACAAAAATCATTCTTTAAATTTATGAATTTAACTAACACAAAATTGACATTACACATGAACTAATTCGCATTCAGAAAAATACAGTGTACATTAGAAAAAATCTATTTTGAATTTACAAAGTATTTTTTTAACTTAACCAAATTTTTTAGTTAAATGTAATAAGCACTTCAAATTATTTAAGGTATCTAAAATATTTGGTTAGACCAACCAAACATTTAGTTGTTTGCATAATAGCAAAATACTATGACTGAATCAAATAAAACTTGGTCGATCCAACAAAAACGTTTACTATGTTTGAAAATATATCAATGGCATTTTCAGTACATTTTAAATAATGTTATCTTGTTGATTTTATTCTATTGGATATTCTGACAGAAAATTACAAGCTAAGTGAAGCTGGGGACCCTTGGTTTAGTTCGAATCTAAAATTTGGTGGGGATTCCAGATTTTTTGTTTCAACATTTTTTTAATTCGAAAAAAATTCTGTAAAAAACACAAACTTTTTGTTTCTGAAAAAAACAACAATTACTTATTTTAACGTCTGTAAAAGAAACCATTCGAAAAATTGTATTTTTTGTTTTTCTGTAGAAAAAAACACGGCAATTTTAAATATGTAGTCTATGCGTTCCATCTGATAACATGACTTGAACATTTTTGAACTTGTAAAGAAAACACTCTTGCACTGCAACAATCTGTAGAAAAAGCATCTTCAAATTACATTTTTTGACAGAAACACATTTTATATTTTCTGTAAAAAACACACTACATCAACAATCATGTGCGTGAATGAAACCATCATGTCCGCTAACCATCTTGGTGATATTCCTAATGTTCATAATTGGAATAAAATAAAAATAATTCCCAGAATTGTGTACATGGCTGCTAACAATTCCAGCTATTTGATGTCCCACAATCAAAGGACTACCAATGTCTGACTGTAAATAAGACAAAAAGACTGTTTTTTATGAATTGTTCAAATGCATAGTTTTATTATTATGATTGTTAAAGATCTTATTCAACGTCTTTAACGTCTGGGAATTATGATATTAAATTAGAGAAATTAATGGTTCTTCTAGACAAATAAATGATTTACTTGAGTATTTGTATAATCAGCTTGTAAGTCACTACAAAGAGCGAAGAAGATCTGCTGAGGTTCCGGAAGCGTAATTGGTTTGAGAACCATTCACATAAAGTAGGGACCCTGGTTTGAATCCGGGTCAAGGCAGATTTTTTCTCATTCATTTATTTGTCTAAAAGAAGCGTTCATTTGCCAAATTTAATGCATAGTTTTACAAAAAATTAATGTTACAAAATAATTTTTCATAACACATGCATTGAAAGCAGTACTTTATCCGCATCCAAATAGTGAAAAAAGTGAGTCATTTTGACATTGAGTCGTGAGAAAATATTGTTACCTCTTTATATTAGTGCTGTACAATCCATTAACTCTTTCCTCGATAAGTGATTTGTGGGATATATCATTTTGGACATTCATTTTGAAACTACTTCAGTCTTATGGGTCTTATGATAAAAAATCAAAAACTCATTTCCCCCACTATTTGCTTTCCTTGGATCTTTTATGAATAATAGTATATGATACGCGTGGGGAAGTTTGGACTTTGAATAATACAATGTTTCTGTTTCCCCACCTGTATCACAATATACCGTTTCAAGATAGTCAAATTTATCACCTCAGTAATCTTTTGATGGTCATTCAATGTTTTGGCGCAGTCATAATATGTAGTGTCAATGGTGTTGTTAAATACGGCTTTGCAATCAGTAAGTTCTATACATACAACATTTATACTCATTAAAGCAAGTTGTAAGTCTTTTATCATTGGCACTTTTGTGTAGCCCCATCCTAGCATTTCAAGTTCACAGTCAGGCAATATATTCAACTTTGAGGCGAGAGCGCATGTACCTCTTTGTGCACCAAAAACACTCGCACTAACCTGCAACCATTATTCAAAATTTGAGTTAATTTTACAGATTAAGGAAGTACCGTCGCCACTACGCTAGTCAAGCATACACACTCTCTCGTTTGATTCGGTGAGTAGGTAGATGTAGCTACGTCGCGACATATTCAATTTCATTAATATCGTTACGGTATTTAATTAACGACGGTACTACCTTAAGGATAGATTTTCTTACTTAAAGTGTAGGATCTCATATGACTTTAAAAAAACACAAGGAGTGTTAAATGGTAAAACACAATAGGTACATTAATACTAAATACAATTTCGCACCGCGGCAGTTAATATTTCATACTCAAATTAATAAGCGCTTTAGAGTTAACATATGTTACGTTGTACATATTTGGGAACGATTATATTATCAATCAATGCTTTCTTCATCTTCTGCTGCACACACATGCGTTTCTCTGAACAGAGCTTGACTGTAGTTAGTACTATAGCTCAAGTGAAAAATTTTAAATAAAAAAGTTTCATGTTTATTACTGTTGAAAATCCTGTAATGATTTACAAACAGCGAACAACAGGAGAAAAAAATGAATTTAGAATAGAGTACATGGAAAAAATTTGGTAGAGATGCTGCACTACCTCTAGTGCTCCTGCGTCCCCAGGCTCTGCGGGGTCGTTTGATGGCGCCACCAGTTCGATTCTCAGTTGTCCACTCACCTTCACGGTAAGAAGCGGTGGATTGGAATGAATTGAACGGAATTCAAAATAAAAAAAAATCAATTCATATGAATGCAGAACCATTTCCGTTTCTTTACAAATTTTAGATTTGGCTGTGAGAAACTGATGTACCTTCTCACGGACAGCAATGGATTTGTATTTATTTCTTAGGCTATTTCAACTAATAGTTAATTCAAAAGGGTCCTTCTTTAGCAGGGAATTGAAACTGATGAGATTTAATTCCGTTTTAATACTCGAATTCTCTTGAATGCGTTTCAGTCTTTTCCAAAGGATTGCAGGGGGTTTATTTGTAAATCCAAAAACGGATTTCAATCGCATTGAAACATTCCAATGCTATTCAATCCACCGCTTCTTACCGGGTTGCTACCAGTGCTTACCAGGAAAATCTTGTGGACTTCAAATTAATTCCTTGTGTCCGCAGTTTATGAAGAAACTGATAGAAAAACAAATAGAAGTAGATAATACTTTTATTTGTTTCTCTATCACTTTCTTAATTTTAATTAGGGTTTTCATTTCTCTATCAGAAGGATATCTATTATCTTATCTTCAAAACTTCCCGGCTCGTTCGATGGCGCGACTAACGTTTATTTTTCTTCAGTTCTTAAGAATTGAGTGTCCACAGACTGTGCGTCACTATAAAACTTGCATCACAATTTCCCACACACCTGCATCGTGAACTTTGTATGTTGGTCCTACTGCTACTGACATCTGTGCCAAATTTAATGTCAATGTCATCATTTGTTACATAGTTACGCTTGTGTTTTCTAAACGACTAAAAGTGATTTTTTCGATTTTTACAATGTCTGAATTTGTTGAGCAAAGAAGTGCCACTAAATTTTGTTTGCGGAATGAAATTTTAGTTGCGGAAACGTTCCGAATGTTGCAGAAGGCTCTTTGGTGATTTGACGATGTCGCAGAAAAATGTATATAAGTGGTACAAAGACTTCAAAGTAGGGAGAGAACGTGTTGATGACTTGGAACGCCCCGGACGACCATCAACATTAACTGACGAGCAACACGTCAATCAAATCAAAGAATTAGTGCACAAAAATCGTCGAATGACAATTAGAGACCTTACTGACACTATTAGCATTTCAAGAAGATCACTCAACACCGTTTCGAAAGATATTTTGGGCAGACAACTCGTGGTTTTTGCATCACGATAATGCGCCGTCTCACATTGCACTCGTTCTTCGTGACCATTTCATCAAAAACTCAACGCACATCGTTCCACAACCGCCATATCCGCCTGATTTGGCTCCGTGTGACTTCTGGCTATTCCCCAAACTCAAAAGTCCACCCCGAGGACACCGTTTTAACACGATTGAAGAGATACAAGCCGAATCGAAGAAGGCTTTGAAGGCAATTCCGGAAATCGAATTTAACAAGTGTTTCGACGATTGGGAAAAACGTTGGAATAAGTGCATTATATCGGGAGGGGATTACTATGAGGGGGATGAAATTGATTTGGATAAAGAAATAAAGATTTTTCATTTTATAACAAAATTCACCTTAGTTTTTTCCCACAGGAGTACATGCATGGTAATTGGCATGTTTCTTACATTTGTCATAAAAAACATCGTGTGCAACATTAATGTTTAGTTGGTTTGATTTAGGTCCCATTATCGCTCTAGATTTTTTCTATACGGGTTGTATGAATCATTTTAAAAAAACTTGTACTTTAAATTCCAAGATCTCTCCGAATTACCGTTTTCATTTTGAGTTTTAGTATAATTATTCTACATTACGTATAGGTACCAATTGAAATAATTGGTAAATTAAAGATAATCAATAATCTACCTTAATAAATGCAATATCCACTTGTCCGTGATTTGGGAGAGACAATAACGTGACCTTTTTAACTATACGTCCTGTTTCATCAGAAATTATAGTTATTGATTTCTCCTCCACAGATAAGAAAGCAATCAGTCTCTTTGCACATTCCAAAGTAGTCGTAACAGTGTAGGGAAACGTGAAGACACCACTGCAGACGTTAGTTCCATTATGTCTAAAAGATGCTACGAATGAACTTGTCTTTTTCATTGCAGACACTCCATTTTCTATTTTACCATTCAGTAAAAGTGAATTGGACACTGCAAAACAAATATTTTAATAACTAATTGTCATTATAAAAGCGTATATTTTCCTAATTGTTAGTTTGATAATAAACAAATCTGCTCAGCCTCCTTTGAGGGTGTGGTATTGTACTGTAATTGTATTGTAAAATATGATATTGTGTGTTCTTGTAATAACAATACGGATAGTAACATCAACAAGAAAAATAGTTGTGCCAATCAGTAAGGTAGGTGTGGCGTATTTTGCAAACCGGTGTATTTGGGCCAAGTTACCATTTTTATCAACGCGTTTATTTAATTCCGCGCCTATAATTAATTTTGAAATATTGAACGTGTTTGTGAGTATGGGCCGAGCGTCGGATAAACTCTGGTTGATTACTCTAAAACGAGCGTAAAAAAGCGGTCGGCCGGACTCTAGGCAAGATATGGCCCGATCGTCAGCGTAACTTTGGCCGTACAAGTCACCCAAATTCACCTGACTGTCAGTTCAACTTCAGCTTGAATATAAAGCTTTTAGCAGTGATCTGTTATTTATTCTAGTAAATACGTTAAATACGAATAAAAATGTTTTTTCAAAATTACAAAAAATAAAAGACAGAAATAATGATCAACTATATTTGATAAATTCATAGTCTGATAAAAATACATGGTATAATCTACTGAAACAAATAGTAAATATTTCTAAAGTTTACTTTTTAATCATAAATTTTTTTAAAGCTTATGAACAACATAAATTATTGATAATAAGTATGCTAAAAATATGATTTGTAAAAATAAATAAATTTGTAAGATAATTTCGATCTTACTTTTTAAAACAAAGTTGAAGAAATCATATCCTATATAAATTAATACTAATGGGTATACAATAATAAAAATTAATATTTCTACAATGTATGTAAACTTTTTTATGCAACAGAAGCATGTTTTTCGCATCATTCTTTAATTCAAAAAGTTGATCTGTTTCTTCCAAACAAATTTATTTTATAGAAATTCAATTTGATAATTAACACTCTTGAAATTTTTGTTCGGAGAATTCTTGACACGTTCGTCGCCACGTCACCGAAATTTGGGTGACGTTCTTCTAGTTCACGTTAGATATGAATTTGAAAGGAATTTAATGGCAAGATATTTGCAATCACACCTGCATTTCAAACGCATTATATTTATTAAATACTAGCCGAAATGTGAATTTGTCTATAAAATTAGTTTGAACAATGACTAGATATTATTTACTTTTGTTTAGTTTCTAATTAAACTTAATTTTATAAAAATTTCCTGGAAAAAATATCAGTTTCAAGCAATAAAAAGGAGCTAATTCTGCACAAAGCACATTTATCAACTAAATTGTTCATAATAATATAAAAATATTGTCTGATCAAAAATATGAATGTATAATTTCTTTGTGAGATAATTTTCATGATTGAAGTGTTTTATCAGTTTTTTGAAAGTTTTGAAAACCACTGGAGCTTATTTCTGAAGAGTTGTTTCACTGATTCTGGTTATTAGAGTGTCAATAAAATTTCTGTGGACAAAATGGTGCTCTGTCAAAAAAAAAAAAATTTTCGCATATAAAAAATTTTGAAAAGTCTTTTAAAAAAATCAGCCTCAATCGGTCTATGGAGAACTTTATTAGCTTTAATTTTCAAAAAAAACTTTGAAATTGGATTAAAATTATGGCCTGTAGACTGATTTCTCCAGAGACACCTTTTTTGCGCCTCTATGCGGCACACGAAATTTAATTTGAAGTAAAAAATTTAAGGCAAACTTTTTGTCCAATAATTTTATTTATTGTAGATGTATATATATAAGTCGATCAAGGTGTGGGTTAAAAAAATAATTGAAACACTCAAACGTAATTTGTCATGAGCGACGTTTCGTTGGCTTGCTTCGCCAACCTCATCAGGCTATATTTGAATGAAATTGTGCAGAAGTAATGACTTAATACCGATACATATTCAAAATTTATATAAACAATATTATAATGTATCATTTTTTAGTAAAAGTTGTAAAAGGGATTTTCATAGATTCAACAATTATTCCATGAAAAAATTGTTGAATTTTGAAATTAGAGACATTAATTTCCATTTAATTTTCTTAAAGAAGTCACTTAAAAAAATAGAAAAAGACATTTCTACTTCTACTATTGATTCTAATACCAAAAAAAATTTTTTCTTTTTTTCCCAAAAAAAATTTAATTCTATTTTATCTAATCACAATTTTATACAT
Source organism: Diplolepis rosae (assembly GCA_030998225.1). NCBI lineage: Eukaryota > Metazoa > Arthropoda > Insecta > Hymenoptera > Diplolepididae > Diplolepis > Diplolepis rosae. Next base: position 11,876,069 of record JAPYXD010000701.1, read on the forward strand.
CATGAAAAGTTCACATCCTTGCTACCGAAAAAAGATAATCCTACATTAAGTTGTAAGGATACTTTTGTTAAAAATTTATCAGAAGTTCAATTACCTTCCGAGGTTATTGACACTGTATCGCTGGGCTCAAACTTTAGCGTTCCTTCCAAAATATCTCAACAACAGATCATTGACATTGTTAAGAACGTCGAAACTTCATTACAGCTATTAGATATAAACAATGACGTCAAGAACGAAATAAGGGAAATAACAACTAAAAATGTTAACAACTTTGTCAAGAAAGAGTTTCACATCTCAAAAGAGGACAAAAAAATTTCTAAAAATCTAAAAATCACCAAAAAGTTCCCTAATGACAATCCGGATATCTTTTTTACTAAAGCCGATAAAGGCAATGTTACAGTCTGTTTGAAAAAATCTGAATATATTATTAAGATGAACAATCTTTTATCTGATACCTCCACTTACATTTCAATTGATAAAAATCCACTCAGGAAACTTCAGGAAAAAACTTCTAAGATACTAAAAAATTTTAACGATAATGAATTTTTAAAACAAAAATACCATAACAATCAATTAACTTTAACTAGTACAGTCCTTCCTAAGTGTTATGGACTTCCAAAGATCCATAAAAAAGATATTCCGATGCGTCCAATCATTTCCTCAATTAACAGCCCTACACAATTTTTAGCGAAAGTTATTAATGAAGAATTAAAAAATATTATTAAACTTCCGAAATCACATATAAATAACAGTTTTGAACTAAAAGAAAAATTGAAAAATATTATTTTAGACGATGACCACGTTATTTTTTCTCTCGATGTGAATTCTCTTTTTACTAATGTTTCTTGCAACTTAGTTTTAGACAGTTTAGATAGAAGATTTTTTTGCATTAATGAGAATTGTAAAATCCCGTTTGATGACATTCGTGATTCTGTTAGATTTTTGTTTGACAATACCTTCTTCGTATTTAATGATAAGTTTTACAAGCAAATTTATGGGACACCAATGGGGTCTCCTATCTCTCCGTTTTTTGCTGACATAGTTATGGATGATTTGGAGAACTATTGTTTATCCGTTTTAAATAAGGATTTTAATTGTATTCCTGTATTTTATTATAGATATGTCGACGATATTATTCTATGTGTCCGAAAGAAACATATTGATTCAGTGATTAATACCTTCAATTCTTATGATTCCAATTTACAATTTACCTTTGAGTTAGAACAAGATGAAAGAATAAATTTTTTAGATATGACCTTAATAAGAAATAATAATATGATTATCACTAATTGGTTTCGTAAACAAACATCGTCTGACAGAGTTATTAATTATTCTTCAAATCATCCAACTCAACAAAAGAAAAATATTGTTTTTAACCTTGTCGACAGAGCAATTTTATTATCTCATCATGAATTTCATCATGAGAATTTGTGTAAAGTTTTTCAGATTTTAAAACATAATAATTATCCTTCAAATTTTATTGAGAAGAATATTACAATCCGTCTGGAAAAAATTAGATCTTCTTCTAATTATACCCATAATGAAAGCATCAGTAATAAAAATAAGTACTTTTCTTATAATTTCAATACTACTATTTGCTTGCCTTTTGTTGAAAGAATTTTTAAAAAATTATCTTCAAGTTTGAAATTATTCAATATTTCAACTATCCCAATTGTCAATAAAAATTTGAGCTCTGTCATCAAATTAGGTAAAGACAGCACCAAAATAATGGATAGAACCAATGTTGTTTACAAAATCCGTTGCAAAGATTGTGAAGCGTGTTATATTGGTGAAACAAAAAGAACTTTAAAGACACGTATAAAGGAACACATTAATAATAAAAATGACGAATCAGTTGTTTGTCAGCATCAAACTAATTTTAAACATGAATTTGATTGGAATAAGACTACTGTAGTGGATTCCGAAATTATTTATAAAAAAAGACTTATATCAGAAATGATTCATATTAAGTGTCAAAAAAATAGTATAAATAAAAAAGATGATATTTATACGTTAAATTCTAACTACTTTCCACTTTTGAAGAGTTTGAAATTATGAATCCTGATTCTTGTTTGAAATTATTATTTAACGTTTAAATACTCATTTGTATAATATACAAGTTTTAAGTTAGTGTTAGTTTATTAATATTAGTGTCCTCCGTCTTATAAATAAGGAAACAAAATTACGAATAGTTAGTTTAATATTTCACTTCGGGACGAAACAATGTGACGAATTAAATTAGATTTTAATAATTAACTAAATGTTTTAAATGTAAAGACTTCAATTTTCAAGGTAAAATTTGTTTTTGTGACTCTTTAGAAAGTGTTTTCTCACTGTTTTGTAAAAAATTTTGTAAAAATTATTGTTATTCCTAATTTATATAAACTTTTTCATTCAAATATAGCCTGATGAGGTTGGCGAACCAAGCCAACGAAACGTCGCTCATGACAAATTACGTTTGAGTGTTTCAATTATTTTTTTAACCCACACCTTGATCGACTTATATATATACATCTACTATATACACATCATGGAGGGTGATAATTCTACAATATTCTCAATTTTATTTATTGTGGAATTCGTGATGCACTACTAAAGTGGACTGATTCAACCAGTTGCTGTAAATAAACTGGTTGACAGATCGCGATCATTTTTGGCGTAGTAATTGAGTACAGAGCTACTAACTTACGGAGAAAAAGATTTTTGGGAAATTATTAGTGCGGGCATCTTGAATTACAAATTTCCGGTACATTTTTTACACAATGTAAATTCTGTTTTGAATTACTCACATAATTTAAAGAAGAGTTCAGGAAAAGTGATGCCACATTTGTCAATAGAAAAGTATATTTTGTATTATATATCCATACGGGTTAAAATGATGTTTCATCAGTGGAAAATTGATCATTTTTAATATATACTTACCCCTAGAATTGACGCCAAGTGAAAAAGCGAAGAATATGAAAAAAATTACTATCTTCATTTTAAACCACTTTTTTGCGACTGTCTGAAATATCCTAAACTGAGCAGTTATAAAGCACGCACCGAACTACTTTCAAGGCTGAATTTACTGAATTGATATTCAAAATATTAGATTAGATAAAAATAAGATTTTTAACCTTGATATCTTTTACACAGTGTTGAGTAGTAAGAAGTTACCATCTTTAATAATACTTAAGATATTATGCCTTATTACCTGAATATTCCAAGTACTCGAGCAGAGATTTCCAGTTAACTATTGTTTATTATTGGTTCTATAACTTAATTCGTGCGGTTTTTTTTTCAAAATTTGAACGTTTATTTAAGAAAAACATGTACAATAGTATTATTCAAAGCATTGACCATCTGAAGCTATGACTTTTTCCCATCTTTCTGGTAATTTGTGGATTCCATCCCAAAAGAATGGCGCCGGCTTGGCGGCCAAGAATGAATCAAGCCAATTTTTGATACCCTGTTCTGATGTGAACCGTATTCCAGTGAGGGCGTTCTGCATCGAACGGAACAAATGTTAGTCAGAAGGGGCAAGATCTGGGCTATAAAGCGGGTGGGGTGAAACTCCCCATTCACTGTTTTCCAAATAGTTCTTAACCGGAGTAGCAACATGGGGTCGAGCGTTGTAATGATGGAAAATTATTGCCTCATGTCTGGTCGCATATTCCGGGCGTTTTTCGGCTATTGCTCTCTTCAAACGGATTAATTGTGTTCGGTAGCGTTCTCCATTGATGGTTTCAACCGGTTTCAGCAGCTCATAATACAGCACACCCTTCTGATCCCACGAAATACAGAGCATTACCTTCGCGCCATGGATATTCGGCTCTGCTGTTGATTTGGCTGGTTGGCCGGGTTTCACATATGATTTTTTGCGCTTGGGGTTCTCGTAATGGATTCATTTTTCATCACCAGTAACAATCCGATGCAAAAATGACTTCTTTTTGTGGCGTTCGAGCAGCATTCGGACATGCAAAACCGCCTTTCAACGTCTCTCGGCTTGAGTTCATGTGGAACCCAATTTCCTTGCTTTCGAATGTATCCGGCTGCTTTTAAACGTTTTGAAATGGCTGCTTGAGTGACTCCCAAAGATTCTGCGAACTCTTCTTGTGTTTGGCAATAATCTTCATCGAGTAATGCTTCCAGTTCTTCATCTTCAAATACGATGACTTGCGGCAGCAGTTTTCTTTATATTAAAGTAATGAAGAAGAACTCCCTGCAAAAACACTTTTTCAGGCACAAAGTTCGACATATCTGAGTGAAAAAAAATTATTGTTGTTTACGCTTTAATGAATGACATTTACTGAAAAAGACGCACAATGGCAGTAGCTTTCCAACGCATGTTCGGAATATTGGAACGATGGAATACTAATCAAGTTACGCCGTCTCTTAGCAAACCGCATGAATTAAGTTATAGATTGTTAGTTTACCGTGCTCTACGGAGGAGAAATGCTATGTATTTGTTAATGTCGTAGCTGCATTAATCGATCGTGAAACCGATCATTTTTGTTGTTTGTTGTTGAAGGAGATAGTATGTTAACTGAGTAGGGGACTAGTTGATTCCCAACTCGCATGATTACCGCGTTCGCTTCGCTCGCACGGCAACATCATACTCGTTGGGAATCTTCTAGATCCCCCACTTGGATAACAATGGACTATTATTTTACTCGTGTGATTGTTACCCTCGCTTTACTCAGGCATCGAACTTCACACTTGCAAAATAAACTTTTTCATAGCGCCTCTTTTGAAAATCCAATTTTCGGTACCTGTAGAGCAGGTTGAAACTTTAAAATTAAAGTTAAAATTCGCAGTTTTGACCCGTTCTACAGTTACATAAAATCAAACATTTTTTTCCTAGTGGGTCAAAAAGTGCATGTTTTAGCCCCCTACGGGGCAAACAAATGTATATTTTGACCCCCAAGTGGAAAAAAAAATCGTATACAACACGGGGAGAAACATTTATTTTTCCTACACAGAGAAACAGTATAGTTGAGAGAACAATATTTTGGTCCTCAGAACCAGAAAATATTATTATCAGACCAATGCTACCGGAAGGTCCTTAGAACTATACCAGTATAAGCGTAGCAACTATAATGGTATTTCTAACCGTCATATTGCTCCACGAAGGATACAAGTTCGTTGACATGACAATACCATGTATAGCGATCGTAAGCAAATTATTATACCTGTTATAACGATGCATGCGATAGAGTTGTCGCGTGTAATTGATAAGGCATTTTATTGCTTTAATATATTTGGTTTCTTATTTATATATTTTAAGCAAAGAACAAACGCCTCGAACAAATGATACTTCTTTCTCACTTCGAGGTTAGAATCGCGTGCCTGCGAAGCAATGTATAGGTCGCACGGAAAACCAGTATAATTGTCTCACCTATACCGTATGGGTCGAGACACTATATACCGGTATAGGTCAAACAACTATATTCCTATCGTTGTATGAACAAAATTATAATGGTACGATGGCATAATACGCAATTCGATGTGTCACACATTCATTTTAGCTGTACTACCAATATCGGATAGTCACGATAGGAATTTTAATAAACTAAAATTCTCTGTAGTCCTCCCAACTATACTGTTTTTTCCGTATATCGCATAATATACTATTTTCATTTTCCAAACAAAAAGTGGCATATCTACGTGCGTTTTTTCTACTATTTCCCGAACTTTAAAAACAAAATTTTATGTATTATGGACAAATTCATGTAGAAATTTAAAATCAATATAATTTGCTTTTTTTCGTAGTATCGCATGCCTTTAAGAACTTTTTTGGTTTTTGAAATATGCCAGTACTTCTATTTTTGCGTAAGAGATTGAGGACTCAGATCGGATCGAAACGAACTCTTATTTGATCCTGCTGAAACTTCCAAGGTCAGAGAATTTGAAGGATTGAAGAGTGACTTAAATTTCGACTCAGGAAGGTTTGACTTATTATACATCGAAATAAATATTTTAATTTTGGAATGTTTATAATTAAGTAATGACACTTTATTTGATTTTGATCTAGTTTAAAAAATATGTTATATTACATCAATTAAATTATTCGCTATAGAAATCGACTTTAAAATTATACTTAAAATTATTGGGATGATTATTTCTTAAAATTGATTAACTTTCAGGTGATATTACCAATTAATTCTAATAAATTACCAAATGTCTAAAGAGTACTGTATTGAAATTGAAAGTATTATTCAATTCATTACAGTGTAAGCCAATCAAATTTATTATATGAATTTCAAAATGGCCTTAAAATAACATACATATAGTTTATTAGTGTGAATGAAAGACGTAACTGAAAAGTAAATTTGAAACACATCACGGCGTAGAATGTATAATTTTATGTGTGGCGTGGCAGGCATTTATAGTTTACTAAATGTCCCAGTTTTATATATATACATCTTATTGCTCAAATAACTAACATTCTCTAACTATTACTGTGGACAAAAACTAAGGTGAATTTTTAATTTAAACTTCGCGGGCTAACCGATTTGGGCAAACTCTTTTATTTTTATGTTGGTCCTACTGTTACTGACATCTGTGCCAAATTTCATGTCAATGTCATCATTTGTTACATAGTTACGCTTGTGTTTTCTAAACGACTAAAAGTGATTTCAGTTGCGGAAACGTTGAGAATGTTGCAGGAGGCCTTCGGTGATTTAAGCAAGTCGCAGAAAAATGTTTATAAGCGGTACAAAGACTTCAAAGAAGGCAGAGAACGTGTTGATGACTTGGAACGCCCCGGACTACCATCAACATCAACTGACGAGCAGCACGTCAATCAAATCAAAGAATTAGTTCACAAAAATCGTCGATTGACAATTAGAGACCTTGCTGACACTATTGGCATTTCAAGAGGAACACTCAACACCGTTTCAAAAGATATTTTGGGCAGACAACTCGTGATTTTTGCATCACGATAATGCGCCGTCTCACACTGCACTCGTTCTTCGTGACCATTTCGCCAAAAAATTAACGTATATCGTTCCACAACCACCATATCCGCCTGATTTGACTTCGCGTGACTTCTGGCTATTCCCTAAACTCAAAAGACCACTCCGAGGACACCGTTTCGACACGATTCAAGAGATACAAGCCGAATTGAAGAAGGCTTTGAAGGCAATTCCGGAAATCGAATTTAACAAGTGTTTCGACGATTGGAAAAAACGTTGGCATAAGTGTATTATATCAGGAAGGGATTACTTTGAAGGGGATGAGATTGATTTGGATAAATAAATCAAGATTTTTAATTTTATAACAAAATTAACGTTAGTTTTTGCCCACAGTAGTATGTAACCTATGTGGAAATATTTCATGGCAGTCTAATATCGGATCTGACTTAGACCTAGATATTTCTAGACCGTCTTACTTACTGTAAATGAATGCTTCACCAGTGTAACTAGAGATTTCGGAGAGTCTGTCTCTTCCAAAGTAACAGTAGGTAAGTGGTTCAGGGAATTTAGAATGGGATGCCAATTTCTAGAAGACGAACCTAGTGCAGATCACATATAACTTATCGCGAAATAATGGCAATTCTAGAGATTCGTTCAACTTTCGTAAATACCATTCTACATGAGTATTCACAGTTTAATAAACTCTGTGCTCGATGGGTACCCCACAGTTTATCTGAGGAGTAAAAAGCTGATTGTGTGGATTGGTGTCATACAATGATAAAACAATTCAAAGATGGGAAAGCGAAAGATATTCACAACATCGTGACAGGTGAGGAAATCTGGCTCTATTTTTATGAGCCAGAAACAAAATGGCAGTCGACAGTCTGGTGCTTTCCCCACGACGAACCATCGACTAATGGTACACAACGCACTGTCTTCTTAAGGTCATCAGTAGTTGGAAAGAAGGTAAGTTGGAAAGTAGTTTGGAAAGTAGTTGGAAGAAAGGATATTTTCTTCTCCATCATGACAATGTTTCCTTGCACACCTCCTTCAAAACTGTAGAAGTTTTGGCGGACAAGGACATCCGAATGTTGCCCTATCCACCTTACTCGCCTGATTTGGTTTCACGTGACTTTTTCCTTTTTCCCTTAGCAAAAAAAAAGTTACGTGAGTATCACACAAGAAAAGAACTCGGCAGTTTGCTCGCTCGCGACAGTGGCGTCACGCACCCAGAGTGTGCGTGCGTCTAACTGCCACAATTTGGCGGGACGGCTGCGCCACTTTGGAGATCACGCGCCAATAGCTAGCGGCACTTTTCCTGCAATCGTGTTTGTAGGTACCCCGGTTTGCAATCTGAGCACACTGTGTATCTCTGCTACTTACGATTCCTATTTTAAATGAAAATATAATATTTGTGAATCTAACTCGACTACTCCTGGTGAAATCATGTTTGGATCTGTATAAAATACAGAAAAATGATTTTCATCATGAGGGTCGCCACCCTATCTTCATTTTAAATCCCTTTTCTACTAGCAGATTAGAAAGTGCGTTTTATTGACCCCTACGTGGCAAACAAATCCATTTTTTGACCCCCAAGTAGAAAAAAAATAGTGTGCAACAATATACTATTTCATAACTGCCCGAAGTATCATAAAATGGGCAACCATATATCACACACCGAACTACTCCCAGGTGTCACGTATCCATGACTATTATTATATTCTTTTATTATGAACAATAAATGAACATAAATGGATAATTAGTAATTCCAATTTAATCATATTTCCATTCCTTTTAAATAATTACAAACAATGTAATTAATCTCTGCGACTAAATTTATCTACGTCAGTTGGCACACGCCTAGTCTACACTCTTAGATGTTAGTAACACCCACACTATAAAGAAGATCCCCTTGACTAAGTCACACAGACTGGAAGAATCGGTGTGACACATCAACGAAGCACACAAACAAGCTGGCCCATACTTTCAACTCAACACATTGACCATTAAGATTCTAATGGGAATTCCAAATCACGGTGAAAGTACAGGGCGTACAATCTCTAATGCATTGGTCAAGCGACTTGGAAGTACAGACTACTCATATAAACGGACCCTAAGCAAGTCAGTAGAAGGTTGAGAGTCTCATATTTCTCTTATCGTCGCGTCACCTAAAAAAACCAACTGATAGAGCACGTGGAAGTACCAAGAGGGAAATCCAAGTTTATCATTTTTTAAATAAAATTACGTGCAAACGGAAAAATAATTGAATCTTGGAAACCTGGACCAGGATTTTACCGAAATTGGTCGACAAGGGATTTTACTTAAAAGGTTAGTAACAAAAATATAAATCTAACTACTTCAACTTTTGTTCTTTTTATATAATTTTCGTCAACCTCACGAGAGATGTGTTTTACTTAAAGGTTGGAGAAACAGTACACATCCACTGAAAAGAAAACACCTGAGTGCTACCAAATTGACGAATTGATAAAAGTCGCGTAGAATAAATTATTTTATGTTCCTTTTGAAAATTAATAAATATCATTCTTCTTCAGAAAAATTTCATAGAATTCATTTCCTTGCCCTCAACCTGGAAAAATTGTTAACCATTTAACAATTAAATGAGGAACGTAGATAGTGCAATAGACTCTAGACTTTTAGCTAGAAATTATTTATCGAATTAAAACTTTAGGACGTCACACAGGGTTGGATTCAATAAATTAATATTGAGAGTATCAGATTAGACAAAAATGATCAGATATATTCAACCTGGATATCTTATACACAGTATTGTACAGAAAAAATTGAGTGTTATATAATATTTACCCAAAATCTAGTGTAATACTTACCTGAAATGATAATCAAAGCATTGATGTTTTCATATTTTGACACTACAATTCTGGGTATTTTCTGCACTTTAAAGTTTGAAGATTGAGTTTGAAGATGAAGAACTGGAAGCATTACTCGACGAAGATTGTTGCCAAACACAAGAAGAGTTCGCAGAATCTTTGGGAGTCACTCAAGCAGCCATTTCAAAACGTTTAAAAGCAGCCGGAACATTCGAAAGCAAGGAAATTGGGTTCCACATGAACTCAAGCCGAGAGACGTTGAAAGGCGGTTTTGCATGACCGAAATGCTGCTGGAACGCCTCAAAAAGAAGTTATTTTTGCATCGGATTGTTACTGATGATGAAAAATGGATCCATTACGAGAACCCCAAGCGCAAAAAATCATATGTGAAACCCGGCCAACCAGCCAAATCAACAGCAGAGCCGAATATCCATGGCGCGAAGGTAATGCTCTGTATTTGGTGGGATCAGAAGGGTGTGCTGTATTATGAGCTGCTAAAACCGGATGAAACCATCAATGGAGAACGCTACCGAACACAATTAATCCGTTTGAAGAGAGCAATAGCTGAAAAACGCCCGGAATATGCGATAATTTTTCATCAAGACAACGCTCGGCCCCATGTTGCTATTCCGGTTAAGAACTATTTGGAAAAAAGTGGATGGGAAGTTTTACCCCACCCGCCTTATAACCCAGACCTTGTCCCTTTTGACTACCATTTGTTCCGGTCGATGCAGAACGCGCTCACTGGAATACGGTTCACATCAGAACAGGGTATCAAAAATTGGCTTGATTCATTCTTGGCTGCCAAGCCGGCGCAGTTCTTTTGGGATGGAATCCACAAATTGCCAGAAAGATGGGAAAAACGCATAGCTTCAGATGGGCAATACTTTGAATAATACTATTGTACATGTTTTTCTTAAATAAACGTTCAAATTTTGAAAAAAAAACCGCATGAATTAAGTTATAGATCCAATACATGTATCCAGAAAATGACAGATGGCAACTTGCGAAGTGTAAAGGTGCCATTCCCATTTGCAAATCGACAACTGTCATTTTCTGATTAAACTGTCAGTTGGAAGCTGTGATGTTATTCAACATCAAGTTCCAAGCTAAAAATGTAGTTTCGCCCTTGTATCAGAGTCACCTGCCATTATACTCCAACACCAAGGTAAACTTCAAATTCTGTCTACCTATAGAAGGATAACTGTACAGAACTATCCAGACCAAAATTCACACTTAGTTTTTTTGTGTGTGTAGTAACGAATTACCAGTAACCTGTAATCCATAATAATATTTCAGATATTGTGGTTTATAACCTGAATATTGTAAGTAGCTGAGCAGACAATTTCCGTACAGGTAGATATCTTAGTGAGAATGATTGACTATCAGTCCGAAATGACTGATTGTGAAACAAGAAGTCAGTCACTGATTGCAATTATTGAGACTTTTAATTAATTTAGATTTAGAGAGTTTAAATACTAATCGCTAATATATTTTTTCCCATATAGCCAGGAATATAACTTTTATCAAATTTTTAAAAAGCAAACTCAAGAATTTTCATTTGTACAATTGATAACGAAAGATCAACATACTTATGCGTAAGGTAAATTTAATTTAAGATAGAAAATAATGACAGTAAAAGTTAAAAAATTCAAGATCGCAGCTTATATCCCTGCAGAAATTCTTTAATGTGGCTGTAGTCTGAAATTAACAACGCAATAAATACGCAGAAAGTGACAAAAGTTAAATAATGCACGATAACACGACCTGTGTGCCAAATATTATCTTTCCTAAAGTCAAATTAAATTGAATATTGTTTAGTTTTTTTTTTTATATATAAAATATTATTTTCAAATACGTCATTTCAGTACATCGAATATTTTGTATTACAATATAACTTGCTCTCATTTCTATTCAATGTTTTATTTAATAAAAGGCCTTAATGATCTTATTAAAAATTTTATAAATTTAAAAAACATCGGCACATGTTTTTGATTATAACTTTGAATTTTTTTCACTTTTTCAATCCCGTTGTGATAAATAATATACCATGGGTGAGCATAGCGTATCTTGCGAGCGATTTTCGAAATACATCACTGCCAAATCCGCAATAATAAACAAATATTTGTTTTTGTGAATGACCGAAAAAAAAATTTTATCATGATTTTCGTGCGTGGACAATAGTTTACCGCCATCTCGAGCGCTCGGGGAGTTATTGCTGGTGTCCCTTTATTTGCAGTTTCGACTTTTATCTATTTGACGCATTAATCTCGATTTGTATTTATTAATATCAATAATGTCGATGTATTGACAATCATTTCGGATTTGAGCCATTTAATTGGTATCACGTTCGCAGTTATATATGTCGCAACCTGTCACCGTATTGTAATAGACGCATGCACAGTTCAATTTTTACATTATGCTCCTCTGTATCGTAATACACAACATTACGCTACTCTCAACTGTCGCATAAAAAGGCGTAAATGCGCCGGAGTCACATACAAGCAATTATATTATTTCATTTCTTGTTACAAAGTCACTAGTAAACTAAAACTGATCAGTGTCTGAAGATAAATGGCTCTTTTAAATGTTCCTTCCTGAAATGTGGCTTGCGAAGGTAGTGTAACTGGTCACCTCTGTGATATACAATATTGGCGCAACTATATTTTACAATATAAATACAATTTCTATTACATAGATAAAATAAAGAAACTTGGATTCCTTTGAATATTTTATTTCAGATGTAGATAAGATGAAAAATACACAACAATATACACAGGGAAAAAATAATGCCTACAATTACGGTGATTGATAAACTATATGTATTGTACATAGCCCAAAAATTGAATCAATTTGTTTATGGTATTTCTCTCTATTTTTACATATCAGGTATAACATTATTAATCTTGTATTCGAATGCGATCAGACTCAAAACGTAAATTTATATCTAAAACACAATTTTCTCAAAAAAGAAAAAAACACAAATGCCTTAAGTAATTTGGGCATGAACCCTTATCTCTTGTAAAAATTGTCAAATGTTTTTCCAATTTTAAGTTATTATTAATTTTAAATTATTGTATTTTGTCGTTGCAACAGGGTGTATAGCGTGGATCCGGATTAAGCCCAGGTTGAGTAAAACCGGCTTAATAGTCCATGCTTGCAGCGCCACCAACTTTAGCTAGAAATTTGTTTTAGCCTGACTTCAGCTGAAACCTGGATGGATAGATTTGAAGAAGTTCTCTAGATTATGATCACGACGTATTTACACTTGTTGCAAAATAAGTTAAATTTGAATAACATGATGTGTTATATGAGTAATTCTTCAAATACAAGGCACTTTTGAAATAAGTAAATTTTTTTCGAAAAATTGTTAAAATTTGTTTCTTCTAGTTCAAAGCAGATTCATTAACATTAAAGAAAGAAATTCTTAAAGTGTTTAAACTTTTGAATAAATTATATAATCTATTAGATTAAAACAGGATTTGTCATAAAAGTGTTAGATGAGAAATAATATTCCAGAAAACATTTTGGGGACAGTTGAGGGCAATATTTGCCGATTGCAATTGAGGGGCTTTGGGTAATAATTGCCATTATCTGCGTTCACATTTTTGTGTGTTGTTTTGTCAAAAGCTTTGACAACAACATAGCACTGAAACGCTCATCAATAAATGGGCACTTTCATTTAGTTCGAAAGAGTCGTGCATCGGTAAGTAAATAGATGGTCAATTAATGAGCACATCTATTCAGGTGGTTCTTTGTCAAAAAGTCATCAATTTGTGGGTAATATCGTGGAGAGATTACGCAGCAAAATATTTTTCGTGAATTCAAAAATACCCCAATTATTGTGCCCTTTCTTTGAGTGATTTGAAAAAGAGTTACAGGGTATGCTGATCGTTTACTATTTCGTTCATTAAAGGGAATGTGAAATAAATTGTATATAATTAATGACACAATTTTTTTTTCATACATTACTATGCTCGAATTATCTTTATCCATGACTTAGGGCGGAAATTGATGACTTTTTTCGCCTTTTATATGACAACACGTATTTACGGAAATATTGCTATGATCTGCGTCCGCAAAGAGGCGCAAGTTTTGCCCCTCATGTTTGGGTTAAAATAACGCAATTCTAACCCACTTTTTTCGAACTCAACGCCATGGGAAAAATGTGGACTCCACGTCTGGTTTTATGGGGAGTAGTGAGATTATTTTTCTACAATTTTAAGATAAAACTGAACTCAAAAAGATGTTCAAAGCAGCTAAATGATAGTCGCTTATGTATCATCGTAACCAAAAAATTTTTTTCGTGGACACTCATATTTCAGTAAATGTCACATATGCATTTCAGTTAAATTCAAATATTATTTTTGGAAATTGTTCCTTTTAACCTACGTTGTAAGACTATCAAGCATGAATTCCAAAACAATGCTGTATATATTTTATATGTGACTAAAATATGCATTCAGTATATGTGGACATGCTCCAAAGTCATTTTTCGGCTATATCATGTTATTTTATTCTGACTTAAGATCAAAAAGTCTAATTTATACTTTGAAATACATTACAAGGTACTAAAATAAAGACCTTTACCAAGTTTTATAACGTATCCATGAATAGTTTTAATAACATATCCTTCGGACACAAAAGTGCCCTGTATTTGGATAATTACCCATATATTTGCGTGATGCCTGCATAACCATCCATGGAAAAATACAAACAGATGCAGACTAGGAGATCTGGGTTTTCGCTACATCTCGAGTTGTGCGGCAATTATAGACTTTATTAAGTTTGGTAGCCTTGGCGAATTCTCGAATGTAAATAGATGGGATGAAATAAAAATAATTTCCAGAACAATGTATTTCATTGCTAATAATTCCAACCACTCCATCCCTTAAAACCACAGGACTACCAGTGTCTAGCTGTAAATAAGATGATAATGCTATTTTTCGTAAATTATAATAATGTATAATTATTCGAAAAATCTATATAGAAAAACAATATTTATTGAATAATAAAATTAACAATGAGAATTACCTTGTCAAGTTTTTGATGATTATGTATCGTTTTAGCACAAACATAATATGATGCATTGATTGTTTTGTTAAATATACCTTCGCATACAGAACGATCGAGACTGATGACACGTATAGTTGTTAGAGCTGGATATAAGTTTTTCATCATTGGTACTTTTCTATCACCCCATCCAAAAATATCAAATTTATAGCCAATTAATATGTCAATACATAAATGTGGCATATGTGTTATTGAACTCGTACCATAAATAATATCTCCAACCTACAACCATTATTTTTCATTTGTAATTGAGTAGTTTATTGCACTAATTAAATAATAAACGCTCGCGTCGGAAGAAGATTTCGAGAAAACTTCTTTCGACCCTTATGAACGACTCCTCCACGAAAAGTTGTTCGAACTCGAAAATCCACTTGATACTTTTCTCCGCCGAACATGAAAAAGCATAGTATTAAACAGTTATTAACAAACATCGACATACCAGGTCTAGAAGTATAAAACCGGAATTTTTTTGCAAAAGTTATACGTCTGTTGCATGAAAATGATGAAAAATATTTTATTCAAAGTATTCCACATTGCCAATAAAACTGTTCGTCTTTTAAATCAAACCAGTTATCCAGCCATTCTCGTACATTTTCGTACGAAGTGAAGCGTTGTTCAGCGAGAGCGTGGCTCAGTGATGCGACAGATGGTAATCCGACGGAGCCAAGTCTGGAGAATAAGCGGCATGCGCCAGTATTTCCCAACTGAACGTCTCGATCGTTTCCTTGACTCGTTTCGCTGTGTGTGATGGGGCATTATCGTGAAGAAAAATGACTTTGTGTTGCCTCCTTCGATAATCCGGTAGTTTTTGTTGTAATGCTCGATTTAAATCGATAATTTTCTGTTGGTAGCGATTCGTGTTGACACTTTCACCAGGTTTTAGCAGCTCATAATAGATAACACCCTTCTGATCCCAGTCTTCGAACTTTTTCGGTGGTTTTCCAGGATCTTCGTTTCTCACATCAAAATTACCACTTTTGAATTTTTTTAAACACTCAAAACACTGTGTTTTGCCAAGAGCATGTTCACCGTAAGCTTCGACAAGCATTCGATGCGATTCTGCAGCATTTTTCTTCAAGTTTATAACAAAAAACCAGTGCTGTCCACAAATCGTAGTTCGTAGACACAAAACTCGACATGTTGACGCTTGTAGTAAATACACTGGTATATCGAACTTGGGTTATTGTCTACTGAAAATCTTTCTCAGCTGCTAGAGGAAGAAGATGGCGCTGCAGAAGCGGTCGTACGGTCCCTAAACTGATGGCAAGCACCATCAATAGGGAAATTCCGGTTTCATACTTCTAGACCTGGTACATTCTGTCAAAAAAGTACCGGGAATTGATCATTCAAAAAGCCCACTTCAAGAGATTGTCATAAACCTTTTTGACGCTAAGTTGGCACCACTGTCCTCTATACTGACGTGGAGTATGAGCGCGATTTGTCATTTAGTTTGTTCACAGAGCTCGGTGTTGTCAGTTTATCAAAAGTGTGTTTCGTGACTTTCTCAATGGATAAGAATATTGAACAACGAATTTGTTTCAAGTTTTGCTAAAACATCGCTAAAGTGAAGGAAATGGTGACTGAAAATCGTCATTTAAGTTTAAGAGAGATAGCCGCTGAACTTTCTGTGTCTGACGAATCAATTCGTACCATTTCAAACGATTGTTTGGGTATGGAACGCGTTGCTGCTCGACTAGTTCCGAAAGATCATCTCACGAGGCTATCATTGTGAACGAATTCCTGACCAAAAACTCAACGAATATCATCGAAGAATCACCGTATTCACCTGATATGGCTCTGGCCGACTTTTTTTCTTTCCAAAACTCAAATTACCACGTCGAGGCACCCGTTTTCAGTCGATAGAAGACATAAAAGAGAATTCGTGACGAGAACTGAAGTCGATTCCGGAAAATACATTTAAAAAATGTTTTGATGATCGGATTATTCGTTGGCATATTATAAATGCTATTATTCTTTTCTCGAAATGATGTAACGGTTTTATCGATTTTTCGAAATAAAATAGTAATGTTGCACATTAAAGGTTACTTTATCAATATTCAGACTGAGCTATGAATATTCGCATTTTATAATACTATATTAGTAGTAGTAGTACTATATTAAAATGTTCTCTCATTGTTATTAAACTTCAAAACAAAACTTTTTTTCTTGTATTACTTCCAAGTAGTGCTTAATTTAATTAATAAATTGAACTGATTGATAGACCTACTATTAAAGCTGCAATGCTAGGTGTTCCATTATCTGGGGTAGAAAGTAGCATAATACTTCTAATTGTACGTGCTGTTTCGCCAAAAACTGCAACTACTGAATTCTTGGAAGTACTCCTGAAAGCAATCAGTTTTTCTCCACATTCCGATGAAGTTGAAACAGTTTCCTGAGAAGAAAATACACCACTGCACACGTGAAATCCGTTATGTCTAAACGATACTACAGCTAAACTTGATTTTGTCATTAAAGAATGTCCACCTTCTATTTTAGCGTCCAGTTTGAGTGAATGTAATGCTGCGAAATAAATATTATATTTATAAGTTATTATTAAAACAAATACGTTCCTCTCCCCGATTCGCAGTTTAATAATGAAAAAATCTGTCCAGCCCCCTTTAAGCACTGTTACAATAATGTTTAATTTAAGCCTAAGAGATGATTAACTCTGATATATAACAAAAACTATGTAATTTACTTAAAGAATTGTACACGGACAAAATTTCATACTAAATACTAAAATACTAAATTGTGAGGGTAAGTGGCTCTCATTACAAGATAAATTCACCCCAAGTATCAACTAGAAAAATTTTTTTCAAAAAAAGTTATGAACGAATTTTGAAAAATCAAAAAATCTGATTTTCTCGAAAACGGCTCAAACGATATTGATGACTAAAATATATGTTATAGAGAGTACTAAAGAGGGTTTGAAAAAAATTCAAGAAGCCATTCTGTTTATAAAAAATGGGTAATTTTTTTTTTTTAATTTTTGATTTTCTGTATACAATTCAGTAACTTTTTAATAAATTACATGATTAAAATAATTTATTTTCTTCCAAATCTCTCAAAAAGAAAACACAATCGTAGACTTTACTTAAGGAAACGATTTTGCAGAACAACGCTTATTTCGTATCTCACATATTTTGGTGACAAAAATCGAATTTTTTTAATATTAAAAATTAAAACATACTATAAAATATACATCCTGTCCCAAAATGTCTCGATAAGAATGTGTAGACCTCATTTAGGCAAACAATTTTCCATCTAAACGTTTTTTTGTATCTCACATATTTTGTCTAAAAAATGGAATTTTTGAATTTTAATCATATTTTTTGGAATTGAAACGAAAAATATATGTTCTATGAAAAACTGTGTCACACAAAATTTGTAGATCTTTTTGAAACGAACAACTTTGTATTCTTACGTTTTTTTCGTATTTCACATATTATTGTTAAAAAATTGAATTTTGGATTTTTAATAGTTTTTTATTAAATTAAAAAGAAAAATATGCATCTGATGAAAAAATGTTACAATTCAAATTTGTAGGTATTTATGTAGAAAATAATATTGTATCATAACGTTTTTTCGTATTTCGTATAATTTAACGAACTTGTCCTTACTTTTTCGGCTCCGATAAAGTGTACCAAAGCTCAATTCAATCTGATAATTCTATCGAAAGCTATACCGCACACGACTTACTACAGACAGACAGACAGACAGACACTTTCGTAAAAACCCTTTTTTCTGACTCAGGGGGTCTCAAAACGTAAAGATTTGATGAAAATTTCGAAAGTCATTTTTCACATAAAACCAATACCTTCTCATCCATGATGAGAATGTAAAAAAACACATCTCTACATGATACATAAGTACATCTATTGAGCATGAATCAAAACAATTGAAAATCAGGTGCTTTTTGCGAAAGAACTCGTGCGGCATTCGAAGCCTGCGCAGTAGTACTCTCAGGAAGGGCAAAACGTGGAGATGTGTTTCTGTTTTCAAATTGATAACGATCAATTCCACAGACAGGGTGCGGATAATTGTTGATACACCCCCGCATTCACATAAAGTATACTATGCCGTCCACTCTGCAGCAAATACGTAAAAATAAATGAGATATTGTACGTGATCAACGTAAAACTTTCATTAGTATAAAAACAATTGCTTCAATGAGTCATAGGGTATCAATTGTTCCATACATTGTAGGGGCCACAGAAGTTTTAATTTGTTTTAACTATGAAGTACCTCTCAGAAAATTTTCGAAAAAATATATATTTGAATTTGAGCATGATATAGAAAAAAATGGTGGGTCTTCAATAAGTAATTCACATTTAAAAAATTATTCAAAAATTAAAAAAAAAAATTTACCCCCTTTTTATAAACGGAATGGGTTTTTAAATTTTTTTTAGAACCTCTTTAGTACCCTCTATAACATATATTTCAATCATCAAGATCGGTGAGCCTTTTTCAAAAAAATTACATTTTTTTATTTTTCAAAATTTGTTCATAACTTTTGTAAAAAAAATATTTTTCTAGTTAATACTTGCGGTGAATTTATTTTGTAATGGAAGCCACTTACCCTCGCAATATGTATTGAATCCGAGTGGGGGGCACTCAGACCATGCTTATCCTGCTACGGCCTTACTAGAAAAATTAAATTGGACATGTGTAAAATCACCATGTACGATGTCCGCTTTTGTAACGTTCCGTTGTAATTTTTCCTTTCTTGTCACTCATATTTTATGATTTACAATTTTTGCTACCGAACATGCTGTAGGACAGTAAAGTGTCAAGTTTTTTTATAGAAATCATAGTAAAATTCATGTCACTTTCAAAAAGAAATATTTTATAGTAAAGAATATTGTATATTGAAAAACTCCATAGTAAATTTAAGAATGTATGCGTCGTACTTAACCACTGCACAAAATGTACATTGCAGCTATGTACAAAATACTCTTCACTAAACTGAATTTTAGAGTGCTACCATAGTAAAATTTAAAATGCGCGCGGCGCCATCGCGCATGCTCGATGCTTTGCATGTATTTATCTCGTGTCTCTTGTTTCAATTGTGTTGAATGCTGAAATGCAGCAGCAGGTCACGCGGTGGGACAGTTTTTACTTTTACGTGCGTTTTTCGAGTGTTTTTGGATAAGAAGGAAAGTTTACATTTTTGATTTTTTCAAAATAAAATATAAAATTTCCGATCCTCAATTTATCATGCGTACCCGGTAAGAAGAGAAGAATTCAGAAAAATTCAGAATCTGAATTCCCATTAATACGCGAATTTTCTTCCATCTAAAGTTCAACGAACGAGTAGAAAAAAAAGCAAAATTTATTCCTTTTAATCAACTTAGAAAAATGTAATGGAAGCGTGTTGAGAGGAATTAAAAAGTGGAAAAGTACAAAGCAGAGACTAGAAGGGAATAGAATAATGTCACTTTGAAGAAGCAACTGAGAATTAAATTAAGTGAATTTCTTAAAATCAATAAATATTGTATAAAATTTATAAATTAGGGGTAGAAAAAAGAATTTGGGTAAATTATATTCATACTTTTTAATTCATTTATTGAAAAGAGACATATTTCGACCGATTTCATATGAAATCTATCTTGGAACACATCTAAATAATATCATAAATAACGAAAAAAATGTCGATCGTGTTGTAAAATTATACTTTTATTGTTAATAACTTTTGCGAGAAAATTGTTTCTCGTGTCCGAAACTTGGGAAAATGTATTTTTACATAAAAGCTATAAAAAAACATATGTATACACTACCGTCGGAAATTGTGCGCACGGTGCTTGTTTTTGACCTTCTGAAAATAATACAGCACGTATCATATAATCATATAACATCGAATTTCATTATAAACCGTAGATACTTTTTGTAGGGACAAGGCTATATTTTACTATGTTTTATAGCATTTATTTCAACGTTTTGATATCATTCTCATCATCCCGTTAATTACTATGTACCCTACTCAAATTTTTTGTAATGCCAGTATGGTCCACTGTTCAAATGGAATATAGTAAAAAATCATATTTTCCGACGGTACGAATTAATATAAAAATCTCTCCGCGTAGAAAACCACAAAAATACATGTAGAGAAGCTCATTTTTTGTAAATTTCAGTTCTTGTTGCAGTGAAAAACTGTAATTTTAATGGATGGATTCCTGTACCAGAGAGAGCTTGCACAAGTTAATTAAATTATAAAGAATCAATTTTATAATAATACATTAGAAAAAATGTATTATTTCATGTAGTTATATTTAGTAAGAGTTACGTGATTGACCTGGTAAAATACTGTAAAAGCAAAGAAAATTACCTAGAGTAAATTATATACCCATCTCTGCACGCATGCTTAGCCGCGAAGTATCAGGCGCGTTGCCTTTTCCACAAGAGGAATTAATCGCCAAACTAATTTTTTTATAATTTTGTCTTTTGAAAATTACTTGCTCTCGAAGAAAAAACTAGGTGTGGATTTTGGTGAGGATAGTTTTATACAATTGAGGAGTTATATTCAATAAGGTGACAGGCGCTCGAAAACCTGTAAAAGTATTGTCCGCCTCGTGATGTCATAGTCAAAAATTAAAAATCGAAATTCGAAAAAACCAAAAACATGGTTTTATAGCTCGTGAAAAATGAATGTTAGTTTCCTCTTACAGTTCTTTTTATAACTTTGCAAATTTTCGAGTAAATTAATAAAAAGTGTGTTGGTTTTAAAGCATAGAAACCATGTATTTTCGAAAGTAATTGTTCAATTGAGTTGATATTTTCCAAAAAGTTGCTCCATATACTAATGATCAACTTGTTCGCGGGAAGTTTACTGTAGCTCAAACTTCCTCACTCACTTTTTCGGTCCGAAGCTAGAAAAACATGGTTTTTTCTTCGAATTAAAAAAAAACCATTTAACAATGAATAAAAGAAAATTTTGCAAGCACTGTCGCCTCCGCCAGAGATTCACGAGTAGAACGCAAAAAAAAATTTCGCAATTCGTTAATTAATGAATTTTACGAGGCGAGTGGATTGAAATAAAACATGCTTTCTAAGCTTTAAAACCAACACACTTTTTATTAATTTACTCGAAAATTTACAACGTTATAAAAAAACTGTAAGGGGAAACTAACATTCATTTTTCACGAGCTATAAAACCATGTTTTTGGTTTTTTCGAATTTCGATTTTCAATTTTTGACTACGACATCACGAGGCGGACAATACTTTTACAGGTTTTCGAGCGTCTGTCGCCTTATTGAATATAACTCCTCAATTATCCCTTCAGGTAGATAGAATTTGAGCTTCACCTTGTCGATGGAGCATAATGGGGGGTGTCTCTGATGCAAGCGCAAAACAGTTTATCCAGAAAATGGTAGTTGTCGATTTTCGAATGTGAATTGCACCTTTACACTTTTTAAGGATGCCGCCCCATGGAAGTGTAATGCATTGCGTCATAACAAGAGTGAAAGAGATAGGACAAAAGTAAACTTTTGTCTCGTTCAGTCTCGTTATAATGTGATGAATTACGCTCTCATGGGACGTCACCCTTACGAAGTAAGTAACATTCACAAATCGCCAACTGTTAGGGCGCAGTTCCACGCTTAGGAGAATAGGGTAATAGAGGAATAAAGGAACAGAATAGAACCAGTGACATATTCGCTTTGGATCCGTGCGATTATTTCATTGGTTGAATCCTGTTGCCTTGTTCCTCTATTGCCCTATTCTCCTTGACATGAGACTACACGACTCATTTTCTGAATAAATGTACTAGCCCGGAAAAAGTCGTTATTCTTAAATACAGTTGTATTTGAAAAGTGAAAACAAGTGTGTTCGTTAATTCAAATTTTAATTGTCAATCGTCTTGCTACATATTTAAAATCTTAGTTTTTCATTAACTACTAGTTTTTTATGTTAAATCTGTGAGTTGACAATAGTCATAGCAGATTGTGTTTGCGGGAAGTTTTGATTTTCTGTTTTCATTTGAAAAAACTGCGGCTAAGGCTCATCGAATGCTCTCAAGTACTTTCGGCGAAGCTGCTCTTAGTGGAAGAATGTAATGTGAGTGGTTTCAACGCTTCAAGAGCGGTGATTTTTTGTCGAGGACCAGCAAAGCGAACATTTTCGAAGATTCCGAATTGGAGGTATTACTTGTTGAAGACTCGTACCAAACGCAAGAAAATTGGCAGAATCATTGGGAGTCACTCAACAAGCCATTTTGAAACGCCTCAAAGCCTTGGGAATGATTCAGAAGCAAGAAAATTGGTTTCCATACAAGTTGAAGACGAGAGATGTTAAACGGCGTTTCTTTGCTTGTGAACAGCTGCTTCAAAGACAGAATCGGAAAGGGTTTTTAGATCGCATTGTGACCGGCAATGAGGAATGAGTCCACTAAAATGATGGAAAATGCCTGAACATGCCTCCACGTCGACGGCCAGACCGAACATTTACGGTGCCAAGGTTATGCTCTGCATTTGGTGGGACCAGTTCGGTATGGTGTATTATGAGCTGCTGAAACCGAGTAGAACCATCACAGGGGATCAGTATCGAACGCAATTGATGCGTTTGAGCCGAGCATTGTAGGAAAAACGGCCATAGTATCAAGAAAGACACGACAAAGTTATCCTCCAGCATGACAATGCTCGGCCACATGTCGCAAGTCCGGTCAAAACATACTTGAAAACGCTGAAATGAGAGATCTTACACCACTCCCCGTACTCTCCAGACGTTGCTCCTTCCAACTACCATTTGTGTTGTTCGATCGCACATGGCTTGGCTCATCAGCATTTCCGCTCTATGAAGAAGTCGAAAAATGGATTGACTCGTGGATCTCCTCAAAAGACACTTCGTTTTTTCGAGATGGTATCCGACAATTGCCATATAGATGGAAAAGAGTAGTAGCTAGCGACAGATAGTACTTTGAATCATAAATAGGTAATCACTTTTTAGGAATAAAGCCTCAAATTTTGGGAAAAAACCGCGGAAGCAAAGTTGTACATCTAATATAATATGATGAATAATTAATATTTACTATAAATTTTAATTATAGTTACGTATGAATTTTAATAAAACTAAATTTTGAAATGTATTTCCGAAAAATGGAATTACTATAAAAAAATATCAGGTGCGCGACTAAATTCCCGCTGTTTGTCAATAGATGGCTCCAGCAGTAAGTTCTGGTCGATTTTGACATATCCAAAACGTCATGAACCAAGCTTAGACATATGGTAAACAAACGGTTTTGACATATTAGTGATTTTGTTTTGGCGTCATATACTTTTGGTTGTGTGAAAATGTCTGATTTTGTGCTCCAAAAAGTTTTCGGAGATGCTGCTCTAAGTGAAACAACGTGCGATGATTGATTCCGTCGCTTCAAAGACGGTGATTTCGATGTTAACGACCGTCCGCATGAAGGAAGGCTAAAAACCTTCGAAGACGCTGATGTTATATATTATGAGCTGTTGAAACCAAACGAAACCATCATTTGGGAACGGTATCGAACACAATTGATGCGTTCGAGCCGAGCACTGCGCGAAAAATGGCCACAATACGAGCAGAGGCACGAAAAAGTGATTCTACAGCATGACAACGCTCGGCCTCACGTTGCCAAGCCTGTTAAAACCTACCTGGAAACGCTTAAATGGGAAATCCCATCCCATCCGCCGTATTCCTCAGATATTGCGCAGTCCGATTATTACTTGTGCCGGTCGATGACACATGGTCTGGCTGATCAGCAGTTCCGCTCAGATAAAGTTTTACTAAAAAATTGACCATTAAACTGGAGGCACAAGTTTTGCCCCTCACGTTTGGGTTAGAAGTGGCCAGATATTGCCCATTATATTATTTGAGCACATGTTTTTTTCCTCATAACAGACTGTGAAAAATAACGTAATTCAAAGTATTACCCATCGTTAGCTACAACTTGTGCCCATCTTTCTGGTAGAGCTTGAATACCGTTGCGGTAAAAGTCTTCATCTTTTGAGGCTATCCACGAATCAAGCCATTTTTCGATGTCTTCATAGGAGCGGAACTACTGATAAGCCTGACCATGTGCCATCGACTGGAACAAGTAATAATCGGAGGGCGCAATATCTAGGGAATATGGCGGGTCGGGTAGGACTTCCCATTTGAGCGTTTCCAGGTAGGTTTTAACGGGTTTGGCAATGTAAGATCGAACATTTTCATGCTGTAGAATCACTTTTTCGTGCCTCTGCTCGTATTGTGTCCGTTTTTCGTGCAGTGCAAGTGATGCGTTCGATACCGTTCCCCAGTGATGGTTCCGTTCGGTTTCAACAGCTCATATAAAAAAACATCAGCGTCTTTGAAGGTTTTTAGCCTTCCTTCATGCGGACGCTCGTCAACATCGAAACCACCGTCTTTGAAGCGACGGAACCAATCATGGCACGTTGTTTCACTTAGAGCAGCATCTCCGTAAACTTTTTCGAGCACAAAATCAGACATTTTCACACAACCAAAAGTATATGACGCCAAAACAAAATCACTAATGTGTCAAAATGGTTTGTTTACCATATGTCTAAGCTTGGTTCAGAACGTTTTGGATATGTCAAAATCGACCAGCACTTACTGCTGGAGCCATCTATTGACAAACAGCGGGAACTTAGTTGTGCACCTAATATACAAACAATTACAGTGATACTAAATAATTTCTAAGATGTCCATATGTCCTAACTTTGATCGAAAGTTAAGTAATATTACTCAAACTATTTTTCTCCGTGTATGAAAAAGAGTCTGATTCTGAACATAGAATTACTACGATAGGGTAAGTGTGGGTATTACTGTGGATGCCCCAGTTACTGCGCTTTCAAATAAAACTAATGATATACAATGTTTTAAAGATATATAACGCTACAGAACAATTAAAAACAATCAATTTCTAATCCAAGCATAATAAGTATCAACGAATTATCAATAGTTACGATATTTGTAGCTAATTGATTGCAATTTAAAACTCTCATGTTCCCGATTCCCATAGTTTTAATGCTTAGATTTGTTGAAAGGTCATGAACACGTTCTGAAAAACTTGTTATAATTCCGTTTCTGAAAATAAAATATTTATTGTGATATTACTTTCTGCAAAGTAAATATTTTATTTTTCTAAATATTTATGCAAAATACCAAAAAATACGTTTTTTAATCATTTTTTTACCAAAACAGTATTTGGTACATGATTTTCATAGGTGTATGAATTACTGCGATCTGTCAGGCGGCACTGCATAACCTTTCAATCTATTACAAATGCTTCGTTATGCTTACTTTTTATAATTGAGATTAAACGTAATGTTGAAAATTCCAAAATCGTTGCTAATGAGGCAAGAGAAAGTCAAGTAATATAATTTTAAGGTAAATTAAATAAGAGTTATAATATTATTTAATCTTAATTTGTTAAAAATACTTCACGTTCACTTTTTATAATTTAGCTTAAATAAAATGTTCAACACTCCTTAATCGTTGCTAAAGATGCAAGAGGAACTCAAGTGATATAATTTTAAGTTAAATTAAATAAAATTAATAAAATTATTAATCTTAATTTGTTACGAATGCTTCGTCGTGTTTACTTTTTATAATTGAGATTAAATAAAATTTTCAACACTCCTAAATTAATTGTAAGTTCACTCAAAATAATATCGCAGTATTACGTACACAGAAATTCGGGTTTCCGCAGTAATTGGTGCGCAGTAATTCATGCAAACCCGCAGTAATACCTACATGGAACATTTTTTTTAGATTCGCATTTTCTAAGTAAATCTGGTTTCTTTTCAGGGTTTAAGAACTGCATGCTACTTACTTAATACCAAATACTGCTTTAAAAATTAATTCGTGACGACTTTTTTATCTCAAAATCTTTTTTTTTAACTTTAAAAGCCGTCTTGATTTTCGATCCGCAGTAATTGGCACACTTACCCTATCCTTTATTAAATTAATTATATTATGGGTAAATTTTTATTTTGTACAAAAGCTAGTTTGAAAAACAAAACACATCAAAAATAAAGATTTGAATTACGAAGCCAATTTTCGGAATTCAAAAATATCTATCAATACCATTGAAACTCCAATCGACTTCGTTCCTTGACTCAAAATTTTTCCACGTTCCACAGTAATTTTCTGAACCAAAAATAATTATAAAATTTTTTCTCCATTTCTCGTTAGTAAAACTTATCTAAAAATAAAACAGGATTGCAGGATGGAAAACGATGTTGCTGGCAATTGTAATAGTTCAACGATACCATGGATATTTTGCTATTCGGATCGGTACTTGGATTGGAATTAAAGTTTATTAATTATAGATACTTCGGAATCGATACTTTTTTCCAGTATCGTCCATCCCTAATTCAAACTGATTGCACTAAAAGTGTTTCGAATTAACACGCCACGCGCTCAGTTTAAATAAAAACAACCCAATTGAACTAGGCTGCTTGAAAGAAATCTTTCGACCCGATTTTCGATGCACCCCAAAATAAGCTTCAAGTCGGTTCGATTCAATATCAACAGTTCTAATATTTACCCTCAGCACTGGCGACGAGTAAAAAGGCGTATAATAGAGAAGCAATAACTATATTCATTTTAACACACATTTTTTTAACTGCCAGGAGCATCGTAAACCGAACGATTATATGTACAGCAAACACCAAAATACTGTCGGGTCTAGAATCTTTAAGCTAACATTTAAAGTAATAGATTAGATAAAAGAATCTACCCGCTCAAGGTTAGATTCTCATCGCTGGTGAATTTGAGCGTTACCGGGGCGCGCGATTTGAATCGTCGAGCTTCACACTCTGATCTATTTAAACCTCGTGCTTCGTGCTTGACATTCTGTTCTTTGCACACATTCCAGTTTATTTCATGTAATTTTATACTGAAACTCAAGTCAATTCCTTCATGTTGTAAATGTGAATTACATTTTCTAAAAGTTACTTTGACTATAAGAAATAAATTCTCTTCATGACACTCGCGCTTCGCGCTCGAGGTTCGCAATCGAAAACAAAGGACTAAGACTCGTGATTGAAATAAAAAAAAAATCAGTATAAGCCTGTATTGATTTACCTGTAATATATATATATTTTTCTTATGCATGCACAGCAATGATAACTTTTTTGCGTGAAACGCGGGAAGAAAAGCCCCTTTTTGGGGTACACACGAAAAATGCGGTAGTTTTTAATATTTCCCATGGGAATTATCAATAACTCCCGCATGTGGGGAAACAATTGCATGATTTGCGTTAGCATCGTGATTTTTTCGTCATTTTTTGCGCTATCAAGTGTCGTCATCTAGCTAACTAATTGTCAATAAAATGTTGCTGTTTCCCCCAAAACTGGGATTTTCTCCCCACATTTCAGGTAAAAAAGTGGCCATTTCTGTGCATGCATAAGAAAAAATAAAGTATGCTCCACGGAAAGATGAGAATGATTCTCACTCGTGTTTTCGCGCCCTCGCTTCGCTCGTGCGCAACTTCTTACTCGTCAGAATCATCCTTTTCCTCCCTTGTAGCATAAGTATACTCATAGTATACGTTTTTTTGGGAAGAAATGCTTTTAATTCAATAGCATTTTTTTCTCAGTGTAAAAATCGCAGTTTCTTGTTCAATAGTTAATCATTTAGATACTATTCGTTAATATTTATTTTTCTCGTGCAGTCAAAAATATAAATGTTTTAAACGGCAAACTCCATAATTTCAAGTTTCACAATTGAAAACGATGGTTGCTGAACTTTCACGTGATATATAGATATAATTACAAGATAGCAAGTAGGTTAGTCTTTTACGTTTTATAAATCTCATCATAAAGAAACAGCATTGGGAAATAATGTGTCTAGAATCTTGATCACTGAATAGGCACGTGTTCAAGGTTTTGTACTTGGAATTCGTAAAAGCCAACAGAATAAATGCGCAGAAAGTGACGTAAAGTCAAACAATAAATGATAACGCGACCTGTTTGACTAACACTAGCTTTTTCTGAAATTCACGTTAAATACAATCTGCTGGATTATATATTTTTGAGCTTCAACTTGTTAAAGAATAAAAACGCGCAAGAGATTTATTTGTTTGTCTGAGAATTCTTGATAAACAAGAAATATTCCATTCCCAGAAACCGAAAATTAAATGTTGAGATCGTCATTATTTTTATTAAGGTAGTCCGCTAGTGGGAAGGGAAATATATATAAATATATAAATCGTATCTTATCGTATATCTCTGAAAGTTATTTCGAAATAAACGCCAGAAAACAAGGATCAAAATGAAAGGGAATCCATATTTCCGCTTAGCTGACGATAACACTATAGTTGTCATCTCGTCGGGTGAGTCCGCGATTGGATCCCGAGTGATTGGCGCAGCGCGATGATTGTCGGAGTTCACCGAAAGAAATACTCCGAAAGTCAAATAAAGATAGTAAATTAATGGAAAACATTCTTTTTCCAATCGTTATAGGTATTAATAGTAAATTATAATGGAAAAAAAATTTCCGCACAATGTTCGGAATTTTGCAGTGCGCATGAAACATTTTCGAAAAATTGTTATAGTTGCTCATTTGATCGCTACCGGACTACTTTAAGATCATAAAATCATACAAAATCAAAAGGCCTTAAAATTATGCATATAGTTGACAACTACAATACTCTGTTGTGATTTCAAGCTCAATTTCAATGCAGTTTGTCAATTGTTTGCATAATTTTAAGGCCCTTGACTTTTGTTTGATTCATATGTAACTATACTGGAATAAGCCATTTTGAACGAATCTTTAAGTACAATGGGCCCTGCTTAAGAAAACCGTTAGAACCATGGTTGGAACCGGGTAAAACACCATTTAGAACCCGGGGAGGTTCCCATCATAAGCTCTAGCACTTTATCCGGACCTACCTGGGTTCTACCGGGAAATTATAACATAATTGTGGAATGCTATCCCGGTGTAAGCGAGTTCTATATGGGTAATTGGTACTCAATTTATATTATGTTAATTGGAAAACGGGACCTAACAGGGTATACTTGATTACCGTCCGGGATTAGTTTATAAAAGTTATTCTTACAAAGTGCACTTTGGGTGTTTAAACAGGTCTAGCGTGGTTGTATCAGGTATCTAAGGAATTATAGGTGTGGGCGTCTATCGTGGTCTAAACGGTCCCTAGCGGGGACATAGATTGAAAAATTTGATCAAAGTGCACACTGAGTATCTAAACAGATCTACCCTGGTCCTATCAGAGATTTCTTAAATCGAAGGTATGAGCGTCTAACATGATCTAAACGGGTTATAGCAGGGACGTAGATTGACAAATTTGTCCGTGCGCTCTGTGTGTCTAAACGGGTCTATCGTTCTTCTATTTGGGTATACAAACAGATCTACCCTGGTTCTATCAGAGATTTTCAGAAGAGAGATTATCAGAATCGAAGGTATGAGCGTCTAACATGATCTAAACGGGTCTATCGTTCTTCTATCAGGGATCTCTTGAATCGAAGGTATGGGCATCTAATAGGATCTAAACGGGTTATAGCGGGGACATAGATTGACAAATTTGATCAAAGTGCACACTGGGTATCTAAACGGATCTACCGTGGTTCTATTAGAGATTTCTTAAATCGAAGGTATGAGCGTCTAACAGGATCTAAACGGGTTATATCGGGGACATATATTGACAAATTGGGCTGTGCGTTCTGGATGTCTAAGTGGGTCTACCATTCTTCTATCAGGGATCTCTTGATTCGAAGGTATGGGCATCTAATAGGATCTAAACGGGTTATAGTGGGGACATAGAATTTGTTTGCATTTGCGACTTGTAACGCGAAAAAGAGACAGCCAAGGGATGTTCCGCCGTGTCTGCAAGAGATTGCTATCGACCACATTTGATACTTTTGAGCCGAGTATTAGAAGAAAAACGGCCAGTGAAAACCTATTGGACATGCTTAAATGGGAAGTCTTACCCCACCTGTCACATTCACCAGGAATTACTCCTTCCCATTATCACTTATTCTGATCGATGACACGTAGCCTGGCTGAGCAGCACTTCCATTCTTATGAAGATGCCAAAAAATGGGTTTACTCTTGGATAGCCTCAAAAGACATGTTGTTTTTCCGATGCAAAAAAGTAGTTGCTAGTGATGGACAATACTTTCAGTAAAATGTTTTTCACTAATTTTTAGAAAAAAAGCATTAAATTTCATGAATTGAAAGAATAGTACATTATGATGTTAGTGCGGGAAGTTGGTGAATTCTAAAGTGTGTGAAGTTTGCAGCACAAAAAAAGCGGGTGTTGCAACTCACATGAATGGGGTACCACCAACCCGCACGCGTATCATAAACTATTTTTTGCAATACATTTCGGGGTGTTCGTACTTAGTGCATCGAAAAATGTGCGCAAAGGATAGTGTGCAGGAGTCAATATTCCCACATACTTAAGTGTTTACACGTGTTTTAAGTAATTATGGATATTCTACTTTGCGAACATATTTCTGTGCGGAAAGTGCAGACTTTTCGTACAGTTTTGCAAAAACCCAATTTTGGAAACATTAAAGTGACAAAAAAAGGGTAAGAGATATATAATATACTGCGCTTTGGAGTAACATGTGCTAAAGAAACCAATTTTAATCTGAGCTGCAATAGAATAGAACCTATAGTTTTTTCTGTGCAGCCTTCAGGATTTTTAGTAACATTGACAGATGAGATAAAATAAAAATAATTTTACCCCATAAATATTTTGATTATCATTTATTGTTTTGGTATAGGCACAATACACTGTGTCAATAGTCTTTCTAAATATTTCATTGTTTACAGAAAGTTCCAGCCATAAAATATTCATAATTATTACAGCAGGATATAAGTCTGTTATTATTAATAGTAACAAAATTCAAGACTCTTATTACTGTGAGGGCACATAACATGAGTAAAGTTGATTTTAAAATAATGTAAAATGTAAATATAGATAATTCTGAAAAATAGTGGGAATCTAGGGAAACTTAAGGTTAGATGGTAATTGTATAGGTTATAGTAAGGTTTGATACAATCTATAGTAACTTATGATATAATTCATCTAAAGTTCAGTATTTCGCTGTTAAAAATTTTCATTATGACCCGTAGTGTCGATGGGCTGACACGGCTCATGGGTTTTCGCGCACGGAGCAGCCGTGCGCTGGACACGATATGCTTTTCACAGCAGAGCCGTGTCCAGACGCGGCAGAGAAGTGCCTCAATACTTTTACGTTGTGCATGGAGAAAATTAATTTGTGAAAATTTAATCAAAAGTTGAGTAAAGCTGGGAAATAGTGGCTTTTGGAGAAAATTTAAATTTTTTTGCGTATTCATTCATAACTTTATAATTCGTTATTGAATGAATACACAAAAAAATTTAAATTTTCTCCAAAGGCCACTATTTCCCAGCTTTACTCAACTTTTGATTAAATTTTCACAAATTAATTTTCTCCATGCACAACGTAAAAGTATTGGGGCACTTCTCTGCCGCGTCTGGACACGGCTCTGCTGTGAAAAGCATAGCGTGCCCAGCGCACGGCTGCTCCGTGCGCGGAAACGCATGAGCCGTGTCAGCCCATCGGCACTATGGGTCCAACGCCATTTTTAATAAGGGACACGGCTAAATCGTATCCCTGCACGCGTTAGCAATGTGCAGACGACACAGCAGTCGCAAAAATTGATTTAGTTTGTATCAAACTCTTTTTTGTTCTAAATGAGTCCTGACAACATTTTTATCATCTTAACTAGTTGGCCAAATAATTTTTCCTAATAAAGACATTTTAAGTGCACAAACTAAATATTACATATTAACTAAACCGAAAATATAGTGATGGGATTTTCAATAAACTTAAAAAATTGTTATCTTGGTGAATGAATATGGCTGCATATCAAAACATGAGAAATTACAAGCTTAGTCGGAGCTGGGTGTCGTCATTTTTTTCCGAACCTGGAACTGGGAAGAAATTGCAGATATTCTCTACGTTGGCAGCCCTGAGGATTTCCATAATGTCGGTAGATGGCATAAAATAAAAATAATTCCCAGAATCGTGTATATGGCTACTAATAATTCCGGCTATTGCACCTCCCACAATCAAAGGACTACCGGTGTCTAGCTGTAAATCAGATAAAAACATAGTTAATCGTAAATTTGTTTCATTTATAATTTTATAATAAATGTACATTAAAAATAATTTTTCGTGATGGTTAAATTGATTACCTCAGTAATCTTTTCATGGTCATTCATTGTTTTGGCACAGACATAATATGTAGTGTCAATCGTATAGTTGAATATGTTGCATTCAGAAGGTTCGAGAGATATGACTTTCATACTCATTAAACCAATTTGTGACTCCTTTACCATTGGCACTTTTGTTTGGCCCCATCCAAGCACTTCAAGTTCACACTCAGGCAATATATTTAAACATGAATATAGCATATATAATCCTGATGGCGAACCAAAAATACTGTTTCCAGTCTGTAATAATTATTTTAAATTTCTGTTGAGTTTAGAGTATAAGGACAGTTTATCTAACTCAAAGTAGGGCCCCTCGCTACTTAAAAAGTAAGAGGAAGTGTTAGGTCGTGAAATACAATTAGCTCATTAATAAATTAACAAATTCATTATTAAATTATTATGATTGACTAATGCTTTCTCCCAATGCATCATTATGTAACAATTACATAACGTCAGTTACGTAAATATTCACAGGTCTTCATCTTTTGTCACACACGCATGCGCTTTTTTAAATAGAAGCTTGACGTTAGGTAGTGTTCTAAGTAAAAAGTTTTTATGAAAAGTACTCCATGTTTATTACACGCAGAATCTCTTACTTACCTTCAAATCTCAGCAAATTTTTGAATTTCATAATTCATTGCATTCATTGTTTGAGCTTCTGAAGACCTATACTTGCCTCTACCGAGATTAATTCTAACTGTGTGGATTATGTACAGAAGAACTCGTATTTTCAAATTCAAGATCTTTTTAAAATATCTCTTCAATTTTAAGTTTTGATATAATTCTTCGTTACTGCTGAGTACCAATTAAAACAATTATTAAATTGAAACTAATTAATAAACCTACCAAAACAAGTGCAACATCAACTGGTCCATGTTGTGGGACATAAAGTGGTTTGACCTTTTCAATTCCACGTCCTGTTTCACTAGAAACTGCAGTTATTGAATTCTTGGAAACACACATGAATTCAAGTAGTTTGTCTGCACATTTCACTGAAGTTGTAATAGTGCATTCAGCCGAATAAACACCACTACATACGTGACTTCCATTGTGTCTAAAAGATACTACACATAATTTTGAAGATGTGATTGGAGGGGTTCCATTTTCGAGTTTACCGTTTAGTACAAGTGAATTGAATGCTATAAAATGAATATTTAATTACCAAATTATTATTATAAAAAATATATTGTTTTTTGATTCGTGACATGTTTCGGCAGATGTTCATTGTTTGCATTTCTAAAGTTTTTATGTGTCTCATTATTTAAAAATCAAAAAAACTGACCCCATGCCAAATTAATTATTACAAATATATTTTTTTTGTCTGTCAGTTTGATAATAAGAAAATCTGCCCAACCTTCTACGAGAGAATGAACACGTTTTCATCACGAGCTTTGCTCCAAAGTTTAAGCGCGTCTAGAAGGCACAAACTAATTTCAAAATAATGTAAACGTGAATCAAAATTTTCCACCTCAAAAATCTCTACAAAATGACTTGTATCATTCAATTATAAAATTTAAGTATAAAACGATAAAATAAAGTCTAAATCAAACGACCTTTAAAATATAGCTTTCTGAGTGCTACGTATACAAGCAGAAATAGATGCACGGAAGAAAAGCTCTTTAAAGTGTAGAGAATGAGTTCTAGATTAGTGAATACAAAGGATAATTTAATACAAGTTAAAACACTCACTACATACCAGGTCTAGAAGTATGAAACCGGAATTTCCCTATAGATGGTGTTTGCCATCAGTTTAGGGACCGTACAACCGCTTCTGCAGCGCCATCTCCTCCCTTCAGTAGACAACAACCCGAATCACAGTGTTTCGAGTGGTTTAAAAAATTCAAAACGGGTATTTTTATGTGAGAAACGAAGATCGTGGAAAACCCCCGAAAAAGTTCGAAGACTGGGATCAGAAGAGTGTTATCTATTATGATCTGCTAAAACCTGGTGAAACTGTCAACACGAATCGCTACCAACAGCAAATGATCGATTTAAATCGAGCATTACAAGAAAAACGACCGGATTATCGAAGAAGGCAACACAAAGTCATTTTTCTTCACGATAATGCCCCATCACACACAGCGAAATGGGTCAAGGAAACGATCGAGACGTTCAGTTGGGAAATACTGGCGCATGCCGCTTATTCTCAGGACTTGGCTCCGTCGGATTACCATCTGTTCACATCACTGGGCCACGCTCTCGCTAAACAACGCTTCACTTCGTACGAAAATGTACAAGAATGGCTGGATAACTGGTTTGATTTAAAAGACGAACAGTTTTATTGGCAATGTGGAATACTTTGAATAAAATATTTTCCATCATTTTCATGCAACAGACGTGTAACTTTTGCAAAAAAATTCCGGTTTCATACTTCTAGACCTGGTATAAAGGGTGTCCCAAGACAATTGTACACAATTTAAATGAAATAATAACACATGTTTCCTTCGATTTGTGCCGTATTGTTTATTTGGTATGAAAGTTTGGTCCTTTACAATTATACATGAAAGACAATCTCGGGCATATGCTCTACAAACGATCAAACGATGATTGTAATTTTTGATGACATTTTGGCACATTTCTGGTGTTATTAGGCGTATATTGTCTCGAATATTTTGGTTTGATGCTTTAGTTGTCTGGGGAACATTCGTATAAACCCGGTCCTTCAAAAGACCCCAAAGAAAAAAGTCACAAGGTGTCAAATCACACGATCTTGCAGGCCAATTTATGGGTCCATTTCGTGAAATTATTCGATTTCCAAACTTTGTCTTCAATAAATTGATTGTTTGGTGTTAAGTATGGCATGTAGCACTGTCTTGTTGAAACCACATGTTTCTCAAATTCATTTCAGCCAATTTTGACCAAAAGGTTTTCCATCATGCTTCAGTAGCGCTCAGAATTAACGGTGACCGCATTTCCCTCATCGTTTTCAAAGAAGTATGGACCAATGACTCCTCCCCAGCGAAATCCACACCAAACAGTGACTTTTTTGGGATATTGAGTTGCTTCTTGAAGTTCTTGTGGGTTTTCTCACTCCAATAAGGACAGTTTTGCTTATTCACATACCCATTCATTTGAAAATGGGCCTCATCGCTGAAGACTACAAACTCATTATTTTTATAAAATGTTTTTACGACAATTAAACGTTCGGCTGATGTGTATGACGCCATTGTTAGTATTGTAAAAGACCAAACTGTCATAGTCTGTCAAAATATGGACCTGAAGTTGCTGATAAATAAGAGTTAAGGCCCATTCACATGTGTACACTTGTCTTGGGACACCCTTTATAATTGTTTTTTTAAACGATACTAAAGTTATTCTTAATCGGTGCCGATAAGATTTTTCAAGCCATTGTTGAGCTTGCACGGTATTTTCCCCCATTAAATAGCAATGTTTTATCAACACACGAAATTTTTTTGTCCATTTTGTACACAAATGCAAAAGTAGCGTCACTTTCACCACAGTAGCTTTGCTGTTTATGGTCTGATTGACGCCACCTGTGGGTTAGTCCCGGGACTTATTGAACGATGTGTTAAAATAAACTTTATAAAGTCCATCAATTTTATAAACTTAATAAAATAAATGTATTTTACAAAGTGAACTTAATAATTATGCATATTTTATAAAGTGGACTTCATGAAGTCTACCTATTTGAGGAAGTGAACTTAAGAAATTTTTTATAAATTTTTGCTTTTTTTTATAAAACGCTACTTTTTATGAAAATACAAAACTTCATAATATTAATGACTTTTATGAAATGCGATTTTTTCATAAAAAACGAATCCTCATAAAAATATTTACATTTCATAAAGTCGACTATACACAAATTTTATAAAGTTTGGTCTTTTAATGAATAAAGGTTCTTTATAAAAACAGAAAGCTTTATAAAATGTTCATAAGGTTAACAATATACAAAATTGGTACATTTATTCAGTTTTCATAAAATTACATTATTAATACTCATAATGTATAAACATTTTTATAATGTTGACTTTATACAAAAATACGAGCTTTTATTAAGTCAATCTTACGACAAACTAGATACAAACTTTACAAATATTCTAAACACTTCATATACAGTCATTTCATAAAAACTTTATAAAAATACCAATTTTCCATAAAGTCAACTACAATTTATAAAAATTTTAGAAAGTTAAGAGTTTTTATAAAGAATCGTACGTGTATAAATAGACAAAACTTTATGAAACTCAGATATTTTATAAAGTTGTTTTCATAAAAAATCACTAATTTTATAAAATTTTAATTTTGAAAAAGTGACGTTATAAAGTTTTTAATTACTAAGAACCATCTGCACATTTCCATCGGTTACGTTTGTCATGGATTTTAAGCTCGATTTTCGAGTTTCCCAAGACAAAAAACTTAAAAACGTTTTGACACGTATTGTGTTTTTTTCCTGTTTTCCAATTTGATAATACGATTTTATTAATTGGTCTATCCATTTAGTTATTAAATAAAGTCATTTGACAAAGCTGATGATTTCGCTATGTAGAATCTGCATTTAGAAAAACAAATTTGTTTTTTTACGGTTGGGAAACGATTTCACCAACAACATCATGGTTTTTCAAAGTAAAACTCGTAAAAAAATGGGGCATCTCAGGCTATGGGTCATGTAACTAATAATCTAAGTGCCATTGCAATGATCGTACAGGTCAGAGGTCTATATTCTAGCCTACTGGCCACGAGTGCGCGAGTTCAAACCCAGCTTGGAGCAGAATTATTTTCAGATTTCTTCAGCTTCACTACATAAATTTTTAAATTGCCTAATATAATTACTAACATTATTTCATAATTGTGCATGATAATAAAAGTCTGAATAATTTCTCCTTTCACACAGGTTGTCACTGATAAGTAGAAAAATGAAGGTAAAAACGTGAAAAGAGAAGTGGAAAGAAGGAGAAAAGGATCGATAAATATGAAAAGAAAGTGTTGCTTTTTTTTGCGTTGGAAAAAGTCCAATAAAAAAGGAAAAATTCTGACAAATTTATATGAACTTTTTAGTATTCCAATCACGAAAAAATGTCCGATAAAAAACGGTAAAAATTCCGGGATCAAAACAGTGATATTTTACTGTTTTGAAAAAGTCTTAATTAGACATTCGAGTAGGAAATTGTATAATGTTTTTTCGGAAGAAGCCTCCTATTTTATAGCACAATTTCCGAAGGTAAGTAAAGTCCGATAAAAAATAGGAAAATGTTCTATAAGGATTTTCTGGGGTTTAAATGCCATAAATTATAAGAGAATTTCGCCTAAAAAAAGAAGAAACTAAGATATATTTTTCTCAGTGTAAGGAGAAAAAAAACTATTATAAGCTACTACCACTACTATTATTACTGTCGCTCACGCGGAGACGACTATGCAACAAGATTTTAGAGAACTTTTCTCTGAAGTTTATAATACAAAGTATTTAAATCAAGGTTCACTTTAAAAACTCTAAAACTTTTCTAGAGTATTTCTAAAATATTTAAGAAGTTTCATAAAATTATGTGCAATGATCGTCTGTATCTGCCAATCTGGAACTACTTATTTAAACTTCAAGGAACTTTTTTTCCGTGTATGGAATTAGCATGTGCATACTTATTGTGGGCAAATTTTTCCATTCACTGCGTAAATTTGGATATTGATTTATTAGAGATGTTTAAATTATGTAACTCTGTTGCGTTTTGGCGGATGAAAAAACGTTGCTGAAGCTTTTTTTAAGTAATTATAATGAAAATATTCCAATATTTAATATACTTACCTTTAGCATTGACGACGATCAAAAATGTATAAGATAAAAAAGAAATAACTCTCTTCATTTCAATTATATTTTGTAAGTGTTAGAAATATTGCCAACGGAGCGATTATATAGGAATAATGAAAATACTCTCAGGGCTGCACTTCGTAAACAAACGTCTGAAATATTAGATTAGATAAAAATGAAAGATGTTCAACCTCAATACGAGTCACCTATAACGAAGTTACTGTTACAGGTAGTATTTTTTGGGTTCCCGTGTATAAAAATGTCATGGCGCTGGCCAGATCCAGACTAGACCATCTACATTTCAGTCCTGACGCTAATCTGGAAATCTAGTCTGGGGCTGGCCAGAACTGTAATGTTCGTGTCAGATCAAAGTCTTGACGGACTAACTGCTAGTTCACTGCTAGTTCAACTGCGCACGCGTTCACTCAATTGCCACGATTTTTAAACTGATGCAAGTTTTTGAAATGAGACTAGACTGCCGAGAGGATCTTAAAAGAAATTTTATTTCATTTAAGGCTGACCAGCGCCAGACCTGGGACAGACTAGACCTTCAGGAGTAGTTGGTCTAGAAAAATCCATCCTTCAATGTCAAACTTGGCAGTCTTTTCTCAAAGATCTAAAAGCAGTCTTTGATGAAAGGATTTTTTTATCATAAAAACCTCTTTTTTTTAACAAAGAACAAACGAATTTTTTTCATAAAAATAAAAGTTTCAACTTTGCCCGGTTGCCATTTTGTCCAAAAAAAATGTCTGCAAAAACCTTCGATTGAGGATTAGAATAACTAATAGATGAACGAAATATGTTTGTATTTTTTATTTTAGATGATTCAGTCCTGAGCAATTTTGGTTACCATCGAGCACCTCAAAAAAAATATGACATTTAAATATTCAAATATTATATATGGGTCATTTCATGGGAGATTTACAGTCAACATTTTTTTTCGACGAAATATTTTTTTTTGCCTTCTTTGAAAATAATCGACAGGTTTTTTTTTTTTAATGTGATACTTGAAAATTTTATGGTTTCTCGCCAAGAAATAACCGATAAAGAATACATGGCCACTGGAAGGATATAAGAACTATAAGAATATAGAAGCCAGTAGAGTTAATTCTAAATGTGAAAAGTTTGTATCCTGGAAAAAGGATCTAGAATCGACAGCGATCGATGCGTTTACCATTTCATGGTAACCTTATTATTGTCATGCGTTCCTACGCTGTTCTATTGGATCTATAACTTAATTCGTGCAGTTTGCTAAGAGATAGCGTAACTTGATTATTATTCCATCATTCCAA
Organism: Diplolepis rosae; assembly: GCA_030998225.1. Lineage (NCBI taxonomy): Eukaryota > Metazoa > Arthropoda > Insecta > Hymenoptera > Diplolepididae > Diplolepis > Diplolepis rosae. Next base: position 11,916,131 of record JAPYXD010000701.1, read on the forward strand.
TATTCCGAACATGCGTTGGAAAGCTACTGTCATTGTGCGTCTTTTTCAATATATGTCATTCATTTGAAGTGTAAACAACAATAATTTTTTATCACTTAAATGCCCAAAGTGGTTTGCATGATTTATAAGTGGTGATCTTGGCTTGGAAGACGAGGAACGTCCTGGGCAGCCAAAAAGGTTTGAAAATGAAGAACTGGAAGCATTACTCGATGAAGATTGTTGCCGAACACAAGAAGAGCTCGCAGAATCTTTGGGAGTCACTCAAGTAGCCATTTAAAAACGTTTAAAAGCAGCCGGATACATTCAAAAGCAAGGAAATTGTGTTCCACATGAACTCAAGCCGAGAGACGTTGAAAGGCGGTTTTGCATGTCCGAAATGCTGCTGAAACGCCACAAAAAGAAGTCATTTTTGCATCGAATTGTTACTGGTGATGAAAAATGGATCCATTACGAGAACCCCAAGCGCAAAAAATCATATGTGAAACCCGGCTAACCAGCCAAATCAACGGCAAAGCCGAATATCCATAGCGCGAAGGTAATGCTCTGTATTTGGTGGGATCAGAAGAGTGTGCTGTATTATGAGCTGCTAAAACCGGGTGAGACCATCAATGGAGAACGCTACCGAACACAATTAATCCGTTTAAAGAGAGCAATAGCCGAAAAACGCCCGGAATATGCGACCAGACACGAGGCAATAATTTTCCATCATTACAACGCTCGGCCCCATGTTGCTATTCCGGTTAAGAACTATTTTGAAAACAGTGGATGGAAAGTTTTACCCCACCCGCCTTATAACCCAGATCTAGCCCCTTCTGACTACCATTTGTTCCAGTCGATGCAGAACGCCCTCACTGAAATACGGTTCACATCAGAACAGGGTATCAAAAATTGGCTTGATTCATTCTTGGCCGCCAAGCCGTCGCGGTTCTTTTGGGATGGAATCCACAAATTGCCAGAAAGATGGGAAAAAGTCATAGGTTCAGATGGGCAATACTTTGAATAATACTATTGTACATGTTTTTCTTAAATAAACGTTCAAATATAATTTTTCTAATGTATGCGTATGGATGTACAGGGCTTTTCAACAGGGCCTTTGTTCATTGATTTTGAATAAAACACACATTTTGGGTGAAAGTTCTGTTTATTTCTTATTCATATATAATGTACAAAGTCTACAATTTATGAATGAAAAATAATATCAGACAAATGCACACTACAACCACGTTTAAAGACGCGATCCTTTTGTTAAAATTTTCGATTACATTTTTGCATAATTGCGGCTTTATAATACCAATTACGTGTCAGATGTCGGTTTTTATAGCTCTAGTGAATTGTGGATTATCCAGACGGCCAATTGACTACAGAATTAAGCAAAATTATTCGAATGGGAAGTTTCGTTCGCAATAAATTCAATGCTTCAGTGTCTGTGTCTCATGTGGCGCCGTCCTCTTTTAAAACCACATATCACTCACATCCATGTAATCAATAATAGTCGAAAAGAAATTTGTCAACATGTTCCGATAACGCAATCTATTGACAGTAACAGCCTTTCCAGCCTCATTTTTTAAAAAATACGGTACAATCAATATATCAGCTGGCTACATTCATATGTATTTCTCATCCTCTTTATAATAAAAGCGTTCAGAAATATTTCTTTTAAAACCACTTTTTCAATGATATATCTGTCTCTTTTTTTCTACCACTTTCATGCACTTCTCGCTCCTATAGCGTGGAACAAAATTATACCCATATACTATTATACACAGAGAGAAATTTTAGGTTTCACTGACCAAAGTTTTTTTGTTAAAATCGTCTTTACAAAAATGTTAAAGTTCTCATGACAATCATGGTAGTGGCTGTCATACATTGGAAAAGTGTTTACTTCAACTGCAAGGAACGTTACTGAGACCACGATTCTGGTACTTGAAATACCATAGCGCTGCGGTTATAGGAACCAAAGTTCATCGTAAAGCCGCGCATAGAGTTTAGTTAAAATGACTAAGTCTACGGACAGTAAATACCCAGCCAAAATTATTTTTAAGGTTATAGGTATGGTTCTCTTAGTTATCAAAATACAAATTCAATTTGATGAGAAAAAATAAAGTTTCACCGAAAAGATCTAAGAAAAATAATCCGGTTTTGATAACTTTCGTCGATTAAGTTAAAAAATTGTCACTTTTTTCATCATCATAAACTTTTTTTGACTGACTATAGTTTTGACAAAATACGACGAGACAGCAAAATTGGAACGCATTGCATTGTCCCCGAACAAAATCGTTTATCATTTAGAAAGAATTGTCAAACTATATTTATAATAGAATTATTTACCTGATAATGCTTGGCACGGTGAAATATAGTCCAGGAATCGAGAACGAGAATTGGCAGGATTCAACTTAGGCTGCATATCTTTCAATGAAAGTTATACTTGATTTGTCTAGCGCAACAGCGAACGCTGCGGTTGTAGTAACCAAAGGAGCTTGGCAGTACACATAAAGAAAATGTACGTGTACTAACCGTTGGGGTACGTATAAAGCTCATTCTAATCATCAACTTTGGTCACAACAACCGAATACACAAAAAAGTCCAAATTACTGTCATGATAACTATAAAAGTAGTAGCTTCTCTCAACTTTTTTGGTCAAGGCAACTACTGTACAAAAAATGTATGTGCTATGTGCACAGGAACCAAAGCCAATTTCTCTCAGTGTATATATTAATATATGGATCATTACCAAACAAATGTAAAATTTGGACTACCAATAAAAAGAATAAAAACAACAATTTCACACGTAACAATTATATGAATATGGCAACCACAAGAATACTCCGATTTAAGCTGACCATATATAAGTGGCTAGCCCAAATCCAACTATTTGTATGATCCTCATAACGATACTGTGTATGATTTGCCAAAATTTGGCAACTTTCAAGTAAATTATAATTTCCTAAATAAAAAAAGAAAAGTGAAAATGTATCAAAAGTATTATAAGATTTACTTGAGTTATAATAATAAACCATGAAGAATAAACTCAAATAACCGCGACCCCAAAGTAGCGGACTGGGCAGATTTTAAAAATTACTTTTTGAAAAATTCAGAACTTTTGATCTCCGTTTTTGGTAGCCTAGTTAGTTAAAGATTTTATAAATTGTTTCAATCAATTTTTATGATATGACCAAAAATAACAAATTTACAGACATTTTAAAGAAATTCCAGAACATTATTAGAAAGTATTAGAAACAGTTTTATCTTAGAGAATACAACTCTCTGAACTGAATTAGTAAAATCAAAACAAATTTCGTATAATAAAATTAAAAAAATATTTTAAAAGTTTTTATAGCATTAATAATTTTAACCTAGAAAAATTTTAGTGACTTATTTAATTAATTCCGTTTTGAAACGAAATATTCAATCTTACTTTATAAATATACGATTATAATAATGTAATTATAAACTGAAAAAAAGGAAACACAGTTTTCGACTCAGTGAATACATATTAATAATGCAAATAATTAAATTTTCACCTGTATAACAATCATTACTGTGAGGTTTACTTTTAATTAATTTAGATTAGCATCGATACCAAATTCAAATTTTTGGTAGTCGTTCGATAATGATGTTTAAAAATCAAGCACTAATCCCTGTGTAACAGTCTCTCACCTTCACTATGACATCCTTCGTCAACCATTTGATCTACTCAAGTAGCAACTATCTTTGCACCATTTCCGGTAGATTAATACAAAAGCATTGTTGCCCAGATGTAGTCAGTACGTACTATAAATTCTATACTTGCGGATAAGCTGAACGTGAGTTGTAAACTCCAAATGCAGAGATTATATGCAATGTACGTTATTCGAACTGGAACAACCTTGTATTTATTAAAAGTAATTTATGATCTCTATATTTCATATAAATTGAAATTTCTTGCATTGTGTTAAAACATTCATTGTGTTTTTATGATTATTATACACTTCGTTTATCACAGAATACCAATTATAGTAAAAGTACATTTCAGATCTGTTTCCCTAATGGAATGTAAAAATCACTCACTGAAACAAATTTTCTAGGAATTTTCATAAAACGTTCAGGGGATACAATAAACACATAAATATCCGTAATTTTCTTTCAAACAACGTCGGTTAATATTTTTAGAAATTCCCCATATTACCGTATTCATTAAGAAAATTCTTTACGGAATATTAAAATATTTCCTTAAAAACGAACATTTTATCTGAATAATGAAAAAAATTTTAATCCTATTGGAAATCAAGTTTTCCTATACAAAATGGGGGATTCTACCTATAAAATTCTTGGGAAAATCCCGAATTGTTTTTTCAGTGTAAATAAGTAATTCACAAGTCAACACCTTTTAACATGAACTATGAAAAATATTTTATTTCAATTTACAAATTTTTAAATCGGTGTCTTATTTTGTATATGGAAATGGGATTACAGAATTCATAAAATTCTGGCAATTTAGGAATCTTTAGGCGATTCATAGCCTCAATTTAACCAGTAACTTTTGAAACTAATTTCAATCCGTGATTAAATTATAGCTATTCAGTTAGTCGACTTTCACTGATTTATCAGTGAATGTGACTTAAAACAACTGATTGTATAGAAATATGCTAGAAATATGTCACTCATTCAAATAAGAAAAAACGACTGAATTAAAATGAGAAAGCAAAAATATTTTCTTATATTGAGAAATCTTTTCACACATGGAATCGATACTTATTATGATTTATAAAAATGTTGTTCTTCTAAATTCATTGTCAATGATAATTCGTTGATTAAAGTAGAGCCACACGTTGGAATAAACAACAGTAATAAAGTTATGAGCTTTAATTATTTCGACAATTTAGTCTTAACTGCCGCTTTATTTTACAATGTTAAACAATCTTGGGAAACAATTGGCCCAACCGTATTCCAACTGTGGAAAAAGTAATTTTCCGGTAGTGGATATACGAGGTCTAACCAGTGTCTATTCAGCCCCGGTAGTCGGCTCTAAAATACCAGCGTTTGTACAATCTTGGATGTACAATAGGCCCAATCTTCTTCCGACTATGGAAAAAGTAATTTTCCGACAGTAAATGTACAAGGTCCACCCAGTGTCTAATCGACTCTGATAATTAAGACTGTAAAATACCAGTGCTTGTACATCGTTTTACTGTCATTGTAGTACAATTGATGATGACGGATTTAATATTGGCATTTGCCAAAGTTGGGCTTGTGTATATTTTTAATATTTATATCAGATAGGTTATATCATACAATTTGTTTCCTTTTATCCTCGAAATTATTATCATTTTTTTTTGTACGAGAAAGGATTTCCTTTCAAGACCAAAGGAAATACTTTGACACTAAAAGGTTAGCATTCGAAACGATAATCGTTTAACTGCTGAAGGATTTCTTCTCATGCCAATTTTGAATAGAAAATCCTTTAATAGTGAAGGGAATCGTTTGAAAGTCAATAGTCTGTTTCTGGAGTGTAGTCTTCATTAAAAAATGTCTTTAAGCGTAAAACATGGATTTAAGGGGCACAAATAGTTTGACCGCCTGAAAAAACAGGTGATTTGTGTGAATTTAAAAAAAAAAAGTATCGCATCGAATGTTTTAAAATGTTGCAGATATATTTGTGCATAAATAATGAATACACTGTAATGTTTTCGAATGAAAATATTCGATTTTGAGTAAGTTATCCACCATCTCCTGAGTCTTCAAAAAAAAAAGTTCCGCTACAGCTGCAGTTATTGTCGCCTTCACAGTGCCTGAAATAAAAAAACCAAAAATTTAATTAAACTTGAATATATTTCCTGTACAATGACCCTCCATTGTAAAAAAAAATTAAAATGCAACAAAATGGCGTAGTTTTGAAAGAGAATTAAAAATTTTGCTAAAAAATTTGATGGTTTTTGGCGTGGAAAAATTATATTTTTCATCCAATCACAAAATAAGCTAAGAAAAGACATAAGTCGATCGGATGATTTGTTATCGAGTTACAGCTCCAGCAAATTTACAAAATGTAGTTTTGAGAAAAACGCGTTTAAAGATAAAAGTACACTCGAGATTCCCTGTAACGTAAAGCTCGAGCATCGGAAACCTCTCTGTAACAAACGCGAGAGGGATCCCCTCCATATCCTACTTGTTGCTAAGCGCTGTTATGCGCATTATATAATGCGCGCAGTCTGTCTGTCAGTGAGGCTATGTGAATAATATATGATATATATAGTATGTACTCAAAATACTAAAAATATAATAATATAATAATAAAAATATTTATGCTTATATCAGGTGTATTTTTTAATATTTTCAGAAAAAAAGAAATTACACTATCAAGTAATTTTTCAATAATTGACAAATAATTTTCTCATTAATTTGTGATAAAAGCCATCAAACTCATTGATTACTTTTTCAAATTCGAGCGCGCTTCATTCCGTAGTAGTGGGGGAAGAGGGGTCGATCGTCTGCTCGTTATAGGGAGGCGTGACGCGCTTGTTACAGAGAGGTTTCGTTACAGGGAATTCGTTATAGGGAATCTCGAGTGTACTGATTATCCCTTAGACATTGAATCCAGAATATTGATATTTCTTAATAAGTAAAATCACACAAAGTTTTCTGATTAATCTATGAGGATGTAGAAAATCATATTAAAATAAGTAGAAAAGGTGTAGACAACAAGGATGTGTCTGAATTTTTTTATGAATTTTTTTTTATATTTAATTTTTATTTATTTTTTAATCATCTCTTAATTAGAGAAGCGGATAAATTAACATTTCCTACGGGAATAAATGTTCAAATATTTTTTTGCAAAACAGGCACTAAAGTAGTACTTCGAACCCCTGTAGAGCGGCTGTAAAGTTGTCCATTTACGACCAGCATGTTCATATTGTATCTGTTTTCTTCCTTAAGTCCTACTTTCGTTCCTTATGTCCTACTTTTGTTCCTTACGCCCTCTGCACAGTTGCGAAAAATGAATTATATTTCCCCCCAAGCAAATACTTAATCGGACCGCAAGATGGCGACAGCAGGGATTAAGCTAACTCCTTCATTGCTCACCAGGGAGCCATCTCGCACGTTCTGGGCTCAGTGCTAATACTTAATTAATCTAACCAAAGTTTATACTTTTCCATACATTATTAAATTCAATCAAATTTGTTTCTTGAAATACTGAATACCCCAAAAATTGTACCTAAAATTTTTTAAACTTGAAGAAAAAACATTTTACGTTCCAGAAAAATATTTAATTAATCTAACCAAAGTTTATACTTTTCCATACATTATTAAATTCAATCAAATTTGTTTCATACGATTCGGCGGGCACAGCCCCCCGAACCCCCGGCAGGGGCTTTGACCCCTGCACCACCACCGGGGCTCCGCCCCTGGGCCCCTCCCCCCTACAGCCCTTTCCAGCACCTTTCGTGCCATATTTATCAATATTATTGTTATAACATGTTACTATTCCATCGAGTCGTAATTGGACACACTCAATACTATTCTACAGACACTCGAAATACTTCTTTAGGACGTATTTTGCAAAAAATATCGTGTGTACCACGGAGGTTGGTCATTTTGGGACTCGACAAATGTTGACAAAATAATTTTAAAACACATCTTTCTAGTTTGCGGGTATGAATCTTTTGATTCGGTACGCCTGATCGTCAAAATATAAAAGTTTTAGTCAAATCTATCATAGAGTTTTTGAGGAAAGAAAACATTTTGCTAAAATAAGCATTTTCCCATTAAAATACATGTGAAAATCTAAACTTTGACAAGTGTTTGTCTAAAAACTGTCCATCTTTCTGACATTTTTCTTTCGAATTTTTAGTTTGCAGGTTCGAAAATACAAGAACAAAATTTTTTTACAATTTTTTATCATAAGGCCATTTTTTGTACATTTGGTGCGGGGTCCTTTCAAACTAGTTGTGCCCCTTAATAATAAAAGTATATAACCAGTATTTTAGAAATGTTGACAGCCAGCGTTGAAAATATGTTGGTTGCCAGTATTGATACAACGTTGGAAACTGGTGTTGTACCAACGCAGTACATAGTTATCATTTCGACTGTCCGCCAACAGTCGGATTCCGACAGTCGGAAGTTGGTATCTAGCGTTGGATCGACGTTGGTCCGATTGTTAATTTCTGCTTGGGTAGCCACCCAAGCAGAAATTAACAATATTTAATAGCAGTAAACAAATAGTCAGTTACTGTAACGGAAATCGATCTTTCAGTAGCATTAACAGATCATTTCAGTCATTATGCACGACTAACGAACTTTTAAAATGGATTAACTGAACTGCGAATTTCGTTTGTTGTGAAAATTAACTAACTCACTTTATTTGATGTAACTGAATTTTCTTTTGATGACATTGGATCGTAGGCGGTCTAACTAAAATTGATTTTACTCTCGTTCCCTTAATCTCTTTCTACCTACTTCTCCGCGGATGTAGCAAAAGTTTTCGGTCACCCGTACTCCGCCACATGACGCTCGGCGCCAACCTTCTGGCACGACGCAACCCTGGAAACGTGGAATCCCTTGCAAAAGAACCGGAATTGGGGATCAAGGCATACATATTGGAAGCAGTCCTGGATTCGCAGTCAGCATTAAATACATATGTCTTGAAGCGAAAATACAAAATGCTTCCTGGACAAAATTTCTTAGATTCAAGAAAGTGTGTTTCTGAACCAGTGTGGAAAAATTTCATGGCGCTTGCCAGCGCCAAACCAGACTGTCTGGTTGCCAGTTCTGGCAGTGACTATAAGACCTGGTCTGGGGCTGGCCAGAACTGTAATGTTTTTGTACGATCAGCCGCTGGTCAGCGACTGGCCAACCACAAGCCACAGGCTGCTTAGTCTCAACCCAGCGGCCACTCAAATACTAGTCAGCGGCTAGCCAGCCACAAGCCAGCGGCTAGTCAGCTACTAATTCGTGACTGGTTAGCCATTAATTGGTGTTCAGTTAATAAAATCTTGGTTGAAAAACCATTTCAATTGAACATTTATCGATTTCGATTAAAAATCCTAACCTCTCAAAGTAATTCAATCTTTTTTTACATTCTCATCATGGATGAGAAGGTATTGGTTTTATGTGGAAAATGACTTTCGAAATTTTCATCAAATCTTTACGTTTTGAGACCTCCTGAGTCAGAAAAAATGGTTTTTACGAAAGTTTCTGTCTGTCTGTCTGTCTGTAGTAGGTCGTGTGCGGCATAACTCTCGATAGAATTATCAGATTGAATTGAGCTTTGGCACACTTTATCGGAGCCGAAAAAGTAAGGACAAGTTCGTTAACCAGCCACATCCAATCAAAATTGAGGGATTGAGCACTACTTTTGTGTTTTTGAAAATAACTTTTTGAAAAAAACAAAAATTCCAATACCGGTTTTTGATAGTGCTCATAAATCTCTACAAATTATCCTGATAACATTTTTTGATTAAATCAAAATTAGAAATGTTACAGCATATTCAAATTCGAAAAAAGTCAATATCAAAATTCCATTTTCCAGTTAAATTATACGAGATACGAAAAAACGTTATGATACAATATTATTTTCTACATAAAGACCTACAAATTTGAATTGTAACATTTTTTCATAAGATGCATATTTTTCTTTGTAATTTAAAAAAAAATTTTGAAAATCCAAAATTCAATTTTTTAACTATAATATGTGAAATACGAAAAAAACGTAGAAAAACAAAGTTGTTCGTTTCAGAAAGATCTACAAGTTTCGTCTCACACAGTTTATGAAAAAATATATATTTTTGGTTTCAATTCCAAAAAATACGATTAAAATTCAAGAATTCCATTTTTTAGACAAAATATATGAGATACATAAAAAACGTTTAGATGAAAAATTATTTGCCTGAATGAGGTCTACACATTCTTATTGAGAAATTTCTCGACAGGATGTATATTTTATGTTTTGATTTTTAATATTGAAAAAATTCGATTTTTTTCACCAAAATATGTGAGATACGAAATAAGCGTTGTTTTGCAAAATTGTTTCCTTAAATAAAGTCTATGATTGTTTTTCCTTTTTTAGATATTTGGAAGAAAATAAATTATTTTAATCATGTAATTTATTAAGAAGTTACTGAAATGTATACAGAAAATCGAGCGCGAAGCGCGACGATCAAATCGCGCGCCCTAGGCGCGCTCAAACTTGCGAGCGAAGCGAGCTGCGCGCGATGAGAATGTGCCCGCGAAGCGGGCAGATTTTTATATTCTTCTTTATTAGATACACGGGGTTTGTAATTACCTTTTAATTAAGAAATAGATCACCGTTTGACAAGAAACATTCCACTTTCATGCGTCAAAAAAGGAGATACTATTAATTTTTCAAAACTTTTCCCAATGAAACACCAATGACGTATAAAGTCTCATCGATCCACAACGAGACAGAAATTGTAAATTTAATGGATTCGACTGAATGGTTCGTTTAAATATTTTATTTGCTTTTCAATGTTAATTGATTTTATTATTCATTTGCTTCAATATTAGATTAAGTACAGTGTGAAATTATGTTATTTTTTAATAAACAAAAGAAGAATAGGGAATAAATTTGCATAAGTTTTTTCAAGTTTTATAATTTTCATTTGATTTTTCATCAGATAATATTTTTTCTACTTAAATCAATTCATCATCATCTGTTGTAAATTACTTGCTTATCGTTGAATTATCAGAATAGTTTTTAGACTGCACTGAGAGAAATAGATCGTACCATTTCTTATCTTGAAAGTATCACTATGGCATAGCAATCTAATGATATGAAGGTTTCATATCTAGATATTGAACCTTGTAAAATTCAAATTTACAATTTTAATATCTTGAATATTCAAACTGATCATTCGAATTTTATGGAATTAATATAAAATGTATAAACGGCTATTCCAAATCCAACAATCTTTCAATTATTTATTTCAATTATAATATGAATAATTATTTATTTTTAGTTATCATTATTTATATAAAAAATATGAATAATATATAATTATAGAATAAAAAAATTACTCATAAATATTTAATTAGCCAATTAGAAAAAAGCAGGGTGTAAAAGTCAGGATTTTTAAAGCTCTGAATACCTTTCTTCTGTATCGTTCGTTGCACTAAATTTTAAAACGGGATTCGAATTTAAAAAGTTTTCCGATTGATTTTGAAAAAGAAGGAGAAAGAGGAAATCCGCAAGGACTAAAATGGAAACTGGAGCGTTGACAAAAACGCTTTTACTTCCGCATCTCTAATTCGAAGCGCAATCTGATCTACTCTACAAATTCCAACCACATTGGCCATCTGAAATGAACTGAAAACCGAACTCTCTCATTAGCCGTGAATAAAACAGAAAACAAAACTTTAATTATTTTTAATTAGCCATACTACGAGAATGAATTGTTAACCGACAGCTGCATTTTACTTAATGCGTTATAATATAAACTTTCCTCTTCGCAAAAGTAAAAAAAATTAATTGGACTGAATACCTAAACAACAAATTTGCTAAATATATTTGAAACTATAATCTTTATTCACGTCTTTCTGAATGAATGCAATTTGTATTTAATGGAAGGCATTCTGCTTCAATAAAGATGGATTCAAATCATGAAATTTCCCTTTTCAAAGGATATTTATAAGAGAAAATTTGAAAATCAATACCCGTGTGGGAAAATTCCATGGGAGTCTATTGTCTGATCTGGCCCAGGTCTGATAACGTCCAGACCGGCTAGTCTGGAAGTTCTGGTCTGGCTCAGATCTGGTGCTGGTCAGCATTCCATGACTAAAAAGTTTGTATGTGGCGAACGAAATTTTTTTTTACAAGTTTCGAAAAATTCCTAGGTAAGTAAGTTGTTTTTAGAAACATTTATTACGCGACCGGAAACAAGTATCTCTTTTTTGCAAATATTGCTACTACTTACTTTATGATTTTTAATCGAAGTCGATAAATGTTGAATTAAAATGGTTTTTCAACCAAAACTTTATTAACTGACCACCAATTAGTGGCTAACCAGCCGCGAATTCGTGGCTGACTAGCCGCTGGCTTGTGGATGGCCAGCCGCTGCCTAGCGGCTGATCGTACAAAAACGTTACAGTTCTGGCTAGCCCCAGACCAGGCCTTATAGTCAGCGCCAGAACTGGAAATCAGACAGTCTGATCTGGCGCTGGCCAGCGCCATGAAATTTTTCTACACGGGTTATCTCTGGAAGTTCTAAACCCTTCATAAAGTTCTTTTTAATCTTTGTAAAAGATTGTAAGGAATGTAAATATGTGCACTAGAAAAAATAGTTTGTTGAACCAACTATTTTCGTTTGTAAACTCCACCTCAGCCATACTTTATTAGTTAGCACAACTACTTTCCTTGTTTGCGTTACTATCTGTATTGTTATCACGAGAACTCAGATAGTAAAGCCAACAGAGAATATAATTGTACCAACCAATAAAGTAGATACGGCATCTTTTACAAATTCAAGTATTCAAGTTATTAAGGGGTTTCATCACTTTTGAGCCTCCAAAATAGTTTTATTTTTATGATTTATTTTCAGACAGATAACAAAACTTGAAGCAATTAAAATTTATAGGGTTTATTAACTAATATATCAACTTTATAAAAATAAATTTTCTATCAAGAAGTAGAAAATGGCGGCTAAGTATTGTCGTGTCCAAAAAAAAAATTTTTTTTCGGAGGTACTCCACGGTAAGAAATTCTAAAAATTGAGATTTCCACCTGCAACAAGAGGACAAATTTTTTCCTAATTTTTATGAAATTGCCCAGTGAAGTACCCAAGATTATAAAATAAATAAATAAATAATTAAGCGCGTCATTTAAAATACTTCAAATATCATTTGTTTCTTGTTTATTATAAATAATGGTATTTTTGATAATATAAATAACCATTACCTCTGATTTAAGCAATTCCGAGCAAAAGATTGAAAATTAATTAACTCTTCGCTAAACAAAGAATTAAGATGACAAATGTTAATTTCATTTACAGAATAGTAATTTGATTATTCAATATTTTTCTCAGGATTTCTTAATTTCAATATAATAGTTGTTTATATAACTCAAAATATCATATCATATATCAATATCAATATCATGATTTGTAGAATCAAAATAGACCGAAAATATTTCGAAATGGGGTAAAGTAGGAGCTAGTAATAGATAGTATAGCAAGAAGTCGCAAAGTAGAGGTAAAAGTTCTACTTGGAGCGGTAAAATCGCGCCATATTTCGACACGGGGCTCCTTTATTTCTGAGTTGGAATATGTGAATTTCCAAATTTTAATTTCTACTTCAGAATACTTTGCTGAAAGTTACTTCAGACTTTAACTTACCATTAGAGCTCTGGTTGTGCACCACATCAGTAACATTTTGACTTAATATGATATTTCATTGTTTTAGAGCTGATGAGAGGAGAATTAAATTTAAAAATTAAATAAGTACACATGAATTACTAAATATCTTGACTTTTTTTATTCCAAACAATCACTTCACATTGAAATCCAAATTTTGCTAGGGTAGTACACACTCCAAACAGTAATCAACGGTTAAAATACGTTAATTAAAGTTTTTGAAACTCATTATGCATACGTCGTGCAAAGCGCTCGATTAGTTTCTTTTCACCGCGCGATTTCGAATTCTAAAAATACAATGTTTATTTTTGTTTACTATAAATAGTGATATTTTGACTTATATAACCAACTATTATATTGAAATTAAGAAGTCCTGAGAAAAATATTGATTAATCAAATTACTATTCTGTAAATGAAATTAACCTTTGTCATTTTAATTCTTTATTTACCGAAAAGGTAATTAATTATTCAATGTTTTGCTCGGAATTGCTTAATTCAGATGAAATGGTTATTTATACAAGTAAAAATTCTATTATTTATAATAAACATGAAAAACATAATTTTTTAAGGATTTTAAATGACGCGCTTGAAACAACCAATCAGGTGCCTTGCGTGACGTCTGCGTAGTAACACGTGGATCAATAAGTCCTGGGACTAACTAGGAAAAACACATTTTTTTGGCAAAACTCGACTTTATTCATCAACATAGTCTCCTTCAAAAGCAACACAATCAGTCCAGCGCTTCTCTAACATTTCAATACCTTTCTTGTAGAACGATTTATCTTTGGCCTCGAAATACTTTTTTCTTCTTCATTTGGAGCCGTTTCTCACCGATTTCATTATTCAAATGCATCAATTGGCCAATGTAACGTTCGCTATTGATCGTATTGCCTTTTTCAAGGTAGTCGATGAACAAAACTCCATGAGCATCCCAAAATACTGAGGTCATAACCTTACCGGCCCACATTTGCGTTTTCGGCCGCTTTGGACGCGTCTCACCGACTGCAGTCCACTCGGCTGACACGTTGTCGTTTTCTATCGACCGCAAGCAAACGTGGCACCCACTTTGACAACAGCTTCCTCATAGACAAATGTTCATGCAAAGTTCATGCACCACCCGTGAAGTTTAAAGCCGAAAGGCGGTTCCGCGGGCGGTGTATTGGTTCGAGAGAGGGGGTTTTTTGGTTTTACCAGGTATGCCTAGACCCGTCCTAGGAGAGTCCTGTACAACGTCTATAAAAGATTTCGCCATTTTTCCTCCTCACCAAAAAAAAAAAAAAAAAAAACTCAGCATACCACCGACAAATAGTTGTTTTTGATTGAGCAGAGTCCCCGTAGCACTTTTCATGCTATTGCTGAGCTTGTACTGTGTTTTTTTTCATCAAAAAGCAATGGTAAATCAACACACGAAATTATTTCGAATCCATTGTTTTGAGAATATCAAGACTAGCGTCACTTGAATCACTGTAACTCGTGGACCAAACATCATAATGTCATGAAATTCTGACAGGTATCTTTTGAAGGTTGGTACTCATGAAAAACCATACAGAACTTTTGTTGGCAACGCCATCTATGTGTCAGTCCCGGGACTTATTGATCCACGTGTTAATGTGCGGAGTCCGCGTTGGGAGAACGTGGAGTGGTCAAGTAGGGTTTGTCATGGTTCACTTGAGCCCCTACATAGCCTCTACTTCAGGAAGAATTGGAAATTTGTTCCTGTAAGAGTTGCTAAGGAGGGGGTAAAATTGCATTGAATCAGCTTCTACTTTCAAACTCGTACTCCCTACAAATATGCGTATGAACTCGTATCGACTCGGGATTCTTCATCATGTTGTCTAGTTGGTTATAGTAGGTCTCTGCTGTGATAAATTGACCAGGTATAATGAAGCTTTAAACCGTGACCGCTCCATCAAGTAGTAACCTTGAGCTTCTTTTGACGAATGTTTGGTTTTGAGCTATGTTTTGGTGCTTCATCCTTATTTATTCTGATTCATCACGAGTAACGATACGATGCAGAAAAGGCTCTCTTTTATTCCACGAAAGCAAAGAAACACAAGCATTGAAACGCTTTTTCATCTGATGTGCGTTTAATTCATGTAGAACCCATCTGTTAAGCTTTTCTACTTTATTGATTTGACGTAAATGATTCAATATGGTTGGGATAGAAACATTGAATTTCGATGCTAACTTGCAAGTATTTTGAGATGTGCCACTTTCTACAATAGCTTTCAGTTCATCATTATTTACTTTGGGTTGGGGTCTTTCACGTGCTCTATTTTTAAGACAGAAATACCCAGAACGAATTTGATCCTTTTTGAACGCATAATCAATATTTTTCTCGTTCCAAGGATGACCTTTGAAGAAGCCTTCCTAGTTTGCAGAAGCTTAAAACTGGTGTTATACAAGCTTCATATTCTTTTTTAGAACTGGCATTGTGACATTTATTAGCACTTTTTTTATGATTACTTATACATATATTTTTTATTGTTTATACGTATATTAATAATTGTCAAGAGAAACTTTTTGAGCCGATGAATTTGTTGATACAAATGCGAATTCTATTTTGGAAATATAAATTATTTATAAAGTCAGTCACTTAAGAGCATACCCCGTGCAAAAAAATTTCATGGCGCTGGCCAGATCCAGACTAGAGCATCTAAAACCCAGTTCTGATGCTGGCTTGGCAATCTAGTCTTGGGATGGACAGAATTGTAACGTTCATGTCAGATCAAAGTCCAGACGGACTTACCAGCTGCTAGTCAGTTTGAAGGCAGCGGCTAATCGGCTACTTGTTGGCGGCTGGATAGAACAGTCAGTGGCTGACGGGTAAGGTGTTGGGGCAGAGGGGGAGGTAATGCAAGAATAGAAAAATCTGAATCCAAAATCAGAATCAGTCTATCACGTCAGGATTTTGAGATATTTGAGGCTTTGTGCTCGAAAAATGATGTTTTTAGCTACATTTGAAGTTATGTACAGGGCGCAACAAATTGTTTTGGTTTTTTTCTCAAATTTCATCATTTATCACTACTTTTTTCCTTTTAAATGAGCTATTGAATAGTCACGAGCGATTTTCACAGACTTGGGATGGACTAGACTTTCAAGACTACACTTGGAATTTTTGTTTATGGGTGCCTAATTAGCTCCAGCCCCGGGCCAGATTAGACTGTCAAGAAGACACTAAGACATTTTTTTCATACAAGTCTGACCAACGCCAGATCTGTGCCAGACATCACACTAGATTTATTTATCTACGATTGTTTAGGGGGGCCCCTTATCCTTAATGCAATGTAAAGACAAACTATTTGCCATTACTTTATCGACGGTACGATGAGTAAACATTGAGATGTTTGCATTTTCTTTTAGATCAAGGACATCATATTCAAGTGTTTGAATTAGTATTAGAATAAATGTTCTCTACAATTAACCCGCTGTCGCTCTTACTTAACTTATTTTCACGGAAATCGTTCAATAAGTCCTTAGAAAAAGATAGAAAAACAAATTATTTTGTGTCAATTTTTTTTTTTATTTTTGAACATAATCTCCGTTTAACTCCATACACATCTCTATATACATCCAAACGTTTCTCCAACTTTTTAAAGCCGTCTAAAACATAGGATTTCGGAATGTCCTCAATATAGCCATCTGTTTAGGCGATGACCTCTTCCTTCGACGTGAACCGTTTTGCGCCGAGCCATTTTTTCAAGATTGGACATAAAAAAAGTCACTAGGGGCCAAATCCGGTAAATACGGTGGATGTTTTAATAATTCGAATTTTAATTCCATACTTTTGGCCATCGAAACCGAGCAGGTGTGGACTCGTGCATTGTCTTGATGGAAGAGCATCTATTTCTTTTTAAAATAAGGACGTTTTTTTCTTGATTTCTTCACTCAGCCAGTGCAATAATGACGCAAAATACCCTCCAGTTATCGTTTGTCCTTTTTCCAAGTAATCGGTGTAGAGGATCCCGCATGCATTCCAGAAAACCGTGGCTTGCCGGACAATTTTATCGTCTTCGCCTTTTTCGGAGCCCGTTCGCCTTCAAAAACCCACTATTTTGATTGTTCCTTTGTCTCTGGAGTGTAGTCGTGTATCCATATTTCGTCCACAGTTATGTATCGACGTAAAAATTCGTCAGGATTGCGATGGAAAAGCGCCAAAATAGCCTCAGAGTTGACCATACGATTGCGTTTAACCCGTTTCCGCCGAAAACGCCACTCGCGGTACATCGGTCTTCGGAAGCTCATAACTAATGCTGTAGGCTTCAAAAAATTCAGAGAGACATATTTTTAAAGCTTAAGACCGGCCCTTTCCCATAGCGAACTCAAAATTGCTTCAACATATTATTAATTATGAAAAAGTTTTGTTTAAACCAAAAAAAGCATGATTTTTCCGCTCTCCTTTTTTTTTTAAACTGAGTTTTCAAGAGTTTTCCTGTCAGCAATCAACCTGCAACCACTGCAATCGGTGGAATAAATGTGTGAGCTTTGAGAATCCATGGTTTGAAGTTCGATTTTAGGCCTTGGTATTTTCAAAATGGCGCCCTAACCGAAAATTTTTTTCAAATACATTTATGATTTTTTAAATCGAAAACTATGAACTTTCGGTGAAAACACCAAGAGTGAAACAGTCCTTAAAATTACTCAAAGAATGTACTTAAATTTTTCCAACTGGTTTCGAGAAATTTTTTTATTTTTTGTAAATGGTTAATTTTTGTAAAATCCAAAAATTGTTCAAAACGCTTCCAAAAAATTATCTTGTATTCTTCGGCTAATTCGTGAAACATTTTATGCTTTCCAGTTTTTGTTTTAAGTTTATTGCTGTCAAAAGAAATTCCTCATTTCAAAATACTATTGTCAAAAAACTCCTATCGTCTGTCTGCCATAAACAAAGTCTACGTTGCCCAACTATCATCATCGTAAAGGTTCACGAATATAGATAGACTTTTTCGTTGTTTTCTTTAGATTTTTTTTATCACTTGAAAAATGATAACAATTTTTTTTTAAATGAACAAATATAAAAAAAATAAAATCACGAATTAGCCAAAGAATCCAAAATAATTTTTAGGAAGCGTTTTGAACAATTTTTGGATTTTGCAAAAATTAACCATTTACAAAAAATAAAAAAATTCCTCGAAAGCAGTTGGAAAAATTTAAGGGCATTCTTTGAGTAATTTCAAGAACTTTTTCACTCCTGGTGTTTTCACCGAAAGTTCATAGTTTTCAATTTAAAAAATCATAAATGTATTTGAAAAAAAATTTCGGTTCGGGCGCCATTTTGAAAATACCAAGGCCTAAAATCGAACTTTGAACCATGGGTTCTTAAAGTTCAGACATTTATTCCACCGACTGAAAAGGTCCCAGGTTGATTGCTAACAGGAAAGCTCTTGAAAACTCAGTTTTAAAAAAAAGAGAGCGGAAAAATCATGCTTTTTTTTGTTTAAACAAAATTTGTTCATAATTAATAATATGTTGAAGCAATTTTTGAGTTCGCTATGGGAAAGGGCCGGTCTTAAGCTTTAAAAATATGTCTCTCTGAATTTTTTTTTAAGCCTACAGCATTAGTTATGAGCTCCCGAAGACCAATGTACCGCGAGTGGCGTTTTCGGCGGAAACGGGTTAATCTCCTCTACCAGGGGTATTATTTAAAGTTTGCCTGTTTTTTCAATAAAGAAAACACTTAATTCTCAAGGGAATCTCAAAAAAATTTTATTTATAGTATTGACGATTGGATTCTACACATTTTGCCCATCTTTCAGGCGCGTTGTCATGTTGTAGGATAACTTTGCCATGTCTTGGGGCCCATTCCGGCCGTTTTTCAATCAACGCATGATTCAAATTGGTAATTTATTGTCGGTAGCGATCCGTATTCACCGTCTCACCAGGTTTTAATAACTCGAAGTACACCATACCACACTGGTCCCACCAAACACAGAGCATTGTCTTACGGACAAAGCGATTTGGCCTTGGAGTCGATGGGCCGACCTCACCAGGTGAAAGCCATGATTTTTTCCGCTTCGGGTTCTCGAAATAAATCCATTTTTCGTTCCCCGCGACAATTCGATGCAGAAAAGATTTCTTTTCGAACCGTTGAAGCAGCATTTCACAAATGGTTTTTCGAATTTCCATTTAGTGTTTATGCCAATTGTTGATGCGATTGGGTTGGGTCTTCATCCAATAACGCCTGCAACTCCTCGACTTCGAACTTTTTCGTTGCACCAGGATGTTCATTGTCTGTTAAATCGAAATCTCCACTTTTAGGTTGACGAAACCATGTCTCACATGTTCTAATCACTGGAGCATGTTCACCATAAGTTTCTACCAGCAATGGATGAGCTTCAACTGCTTTTTTCTTTTGATGAAATAAGAAAAGCAACGAATGCCGCAAATGCGATTTACTTGGAACGAAACTCGACATATTCACTGAGGTAAACAACTATGATGCTATTATTTTGGCAAAATGTAATTGTGTATTTTTGAAGGTTATTGTCCATAGAAAAATATGACATAGATGCCAAATCATAGAAATTTTTACATATCTCTAGCGACATCTATGAGTAAAACCGGCAAATTTTAACTAACGCCCCTGGTAAAAGTAAACGTGGCACCCATCTTGTCGAGATTTTTTTCACACCCAATTTTTCGTGGAAAATTGAAAACACTGTACGTTGCGATATGCCTGTGGCCTCAACTATTTCGCGCGCTTTGATTCGTCGATCACTCAAAACATATCGTGGATTTTGTCAATCATTTCGTAGGTAGTCACTTCCACTGGACGTCCCGAACGATGTTTATCTTTTGTGGGTGTACGGCCACGTTTAAACTCATTCACCCAATTGTAAACAGTTTCAAAGACAGGAGCAGATGTGCCATGGACTTCATTCAACTCAGCTTCAATCTCTTTCGGTGTTGAGCCTTTCAAATATAAGTCTTTAATCACCGCTCGAAACTTACTTTTTCTATTTTTCTAGATACACTAAAGTTTTTTGCTTCAATTAACAATGAAAATGAAAGCATGTGATGGATATAACTGAGACTTTAACAGTTGTCTAGTGAGTAATGATGCTTACTGAAACAAAACCATTTTCGATACTACAAGCACCATCTTTTTGCTTTTTAGACCAAGCAACAGGGAATTTGTTATGAATGATTTATGACATTATTTATTTTAGAAAACCGACTGCGCCATTAGAAGAGAGGTTGGTCATAGAGTAATTGTGTCATGTTTTGGACAACGAAATATGATTTATAAATTTGTTATTAACATTTAAGACAAAAAAATCGCACTTTTTTTAGTTTTTTGTTTATAAAATTAAAGGTAATTATCCTATCTTGATGACATTAATTGAAAAGTTGTAGAAAACTTAATTTCAAACAATATGAGTCGTCGCTTGATCTGATTGGATAATTAGAAGCGGAGAAAATTCGGAAAAATCGGGAAATTGAGCTTTTGTTAAACAAATTAATATCTCAGTTAATTTTTAACTTTTCAGGTTGAAGTTTAGTGGAAAAGTAACCGACTTTATGCTCTTCAAATGTATAAAAAAAAGAACACTTTAAGATAATACGCTTCCGCGCTATTGACACTTTAATTTATTTCATGCGATAATTGTAAAATGCTTGCCGCAGAGGTGGTCCGATTTTTATTTTGAAAACGGCTTTTAAAAATATAAATCAAGCAAAACAGAACGTCAATCTTGGTTTTTCGCTAAAATGTTGCAAAGTTTATTAAAAAAAGGTCCAAACATGGCTCTAAACGCTTGAACGCAGCAAAGTGACAGTGGTGGGGGGAGAAGGCGAGTAGGCTCACTGTGTCACTTTGCTGCGTTCAAGCGTTTAGAGCCATGTTTGGACCTTTTTTAAATAAACTTGGCAACATTTTAGCGAAAAACCAAGATTGACGTTCTGTTTTGCTTGATTTATATTTTTAAAAGCCGTTTTCAAAATAAAAATCGGACCACCTCTGCGGCAAGCAGACATTTTACAATTAACGCATGAAATAAATTAAAGTGTCAATAGCGCGGAAGCGTATTATCTTAAAGTGTTCTTTTTTTATACATTTGAAGAGCATAAAGTCGGTTACTTTTCCACTAAACTTCAACCTGAAAAGTTAAAAATTAACTGAGATATTAATTTGTTTAACAAAAGCTCAATTTCCCGATTTTTCCGAATTTTCTCCGCTTCTAATTATCCAATCAGATCAAGCGACGACTCATATTGTTTGAAATTAAGTTTTCTACAACTTTTCAATTAATGTCATCAAGATTGGATAATTACCTTTAATTTTATAAACAAAAAACTAAAAAAAGTGCGATTTTTTTGTCTTAAATGTTAATAACAAATTTATAAATCATATTTCGTTGTCCAAAACATGACACAATTACTCTATGACCAACCTCTCTTCTGATGGCGCAGTCGGTTTTCTGAAATAAATAATGTCATAAATCATTCATAACAAATTCCCTGTTGCTTGGTCTATTTTTAAGGACTTATTGAACGACCCAAGTACTTTGCTTACTTATTTCAACAAATTGCTTTTTGTTGCTTCTGAATTTTTGTTGTGATAATTTGGAAAATATAAAGAATTAAAAAAAGTATTCCATCGTTGTCTTAATTGATTAAATTTTATTTTCTAATGCAATTAAAGTCATTTCAGAGCTTCCTACGGCAAAAAAGATGTTTGATAACACAGGTCTACATGGTTTTGATATGGCTTTGTTATGGTTTTGTTTTGTTATGACCCGCCATATATCGGTCATTGCGACCCGTGTGGAAAAATGTCATGGCGCTAGCCAGCGCCAGAACAGACTGTCTGGTTTCCAGTTTTGGCGCTGACTATAAGGTCTGGTCTGGGGCTGGCCAGAACTGTAACGTTTTTGTACGATCAGTCGCTAGTCAGCGGCTGGCCAGCCACAAGCCATAGGTTGCTTAGCCTCAAGCCAGCGGCCGACCAGACACTTATCAGCGGATAGCCAGCCACAAGCCAGCGGCTAGTCAGCAACTAATTCACGGCTGGTTAACCACTAATTGGTGGTCAGTTAATAAAGTTTTTGGTTGAAGAACCATTTTAATTGAACATTTATCGACTTCGATCCGAGCCAAACCAGAACTTTCAGACTAGCCGGTCTGGACATTGCTAGACCTGGGCCAGATCGGACAATAGACTCCCATTAAATTTTTCCACATGGGGAAACCTGCAATTTTCTTTTTCAATCAGCGATATCTCTGGTTAAAAAAATTAAAATAATACATGTAAATAGTGGAATGGAAAGTTGAAAAGTGGCTCTTTTTGATAGTTTTCTCATATTTAAAAAAATAATAAAAATTCGCGAAGTTATCGATGCTCAAATATAGCGAAAAACCGTGTTTTTCGGACTTTTAGGTTAAGATTACTCGAAAACCTGACGTAATGGAGCAATTTTGAGCCCGGATTCGGTTTCTACGCCAAAAATTACTTCGGAAATGACTATCGGTATTCCTATAACAATCACAAACTCATATTTTGTAGACCTGTGTAATTGTTTCATTTTATGTTTATTGACACATATTAAAACATTTCACGTATATTATATTAACTTTTGAAAATTCATTTTTGGTCAGTTTATTATGCATTCAAAAGTTGCAACGTGTCTCATATTTTCCTGAATCTCTTGTCTTTGTATTTGACTAGTTCCCTTCACTTGTCACGTTTCATAAGATTCCATATTTCATGAGAGTTGAAGTTCTCTCATAACTTTATCTGATATTCTTTCTTTTCTGTAGGATTGCTGTGAGGGATACAGAAGTAAACTTTCGTGCCATATATATATTATATATATGAAGATGAGTCTTCTGGTAAGAAACTTTTATCACATAAGTTTGGAAGATATTGTAACTATTATTAAAAAAAAAAAAAAATCTTCAAATGAACCTTTTGAAATTTATTTAACACCTACTTTACTGCAATTTTTTTTTTGAATATCGAAATATATTCTTGAATCACAAAAATGAAAATCTTAGCCAATATCGTTCAAATTATTTCACGTCTCAATCAACTGAATCATCACTTTTTTAATTTTTCTTTTGAAAATCAGTTGGTCCATTAACAGGAAAAAAATCTTAAATGCATTACGTCTAACAGAAGATTTTGGCCCAAATTTAGCTAACCAGTGTATAAGTGCATAATTCTTTCCTTTTCTAACGGTCTAGCTTAAACTACATCTTAAAGTTAGCCGATTTTTAGACATGAATTTGAAAAAAAAATTTTTAGTGCTGGTTTGGATTAGTAGAGTTTGCGATAGTTGAAAGGTTGTTACACTACTTACTTTTCGGGAGTTCTCTCTCCTATCCGTATCGCAGAATGTTGTAAGTTATTTTATTGCTTTTATGTTATCGTAGAGAACATCTCAAACTTAAGTTATATCATGGAATTGAGGTGAAGTTGTCTCTGAATCTGTCGTTATTCGGAAACCGCTTCCACTTCTCACGCATTTTAGATATTTATTGTGGTTTATTGTATTCAATACTCTCTATACCCGAAGTACTATATATTACGTAATTCAGAGCAAGTTGTACTAATGAACTAGTATGAATGCGTTTACTTTTAATCACGTAGTAAACAAATTTAGCTATAAATTATTTGAAATTTTACTATGAATTAGTAAATTTTTTCACTGATTGCAGGGTCACTGAATTCTTAATTTCAAATTTAGGGAGTATTTATATACAATACTAATATAATAAAAATGGAGTCGAAAGAATATATATAATATGATTTGGTATACTATCAAACGCTAAAAGCTCGAAACACCTAGAAATCTAAAAGTAAGTGTTTCCATAGGTGGTGGCTTTTAGGAGTCAAAGTTGGTCGTACAAAGAAGTTGGCCCTTATTTGACCGTGAATGATATCACTCGAGATCACCTTGGCTTGTCTTACATTAAGCTTTAAAACTTTTTAAAAGATCCACATTGAAATAAATTCAGTCTATTTTTTTTTCAAATTATTTCGATGCTGAATACCAAATTTGAATTAAATGAAAAGTTTAACCCTCCGAATACCGGGTGAAAAATTTGGCACAATTTTATATTAGAAAAACGAGAGCGCGGAGTCATCAGGGACCCCACCCGGTATTCGGAGGGTTAAGTAAAATGTTGGTGATTTATTACGTATTAGTCCAGTCGAATTAGCATGGAAAGTTGGGAAACATGGATGTGAGAGCAAGATCCGAGATTTTTATTGAAATCGCTCAAAAATATCATAGTAATTGGCGTATCATGTTTTGCGCCTCGAATTTCCTTGTGCGTTTTGTAAAACAAATGTTCAAAGCCAAAAAGTGCGAAAATAGGACATTTTTTAAATACATTTTCTCATTTTACTCTTAAAATATCAGTTTTATGATGAAATTGTATTTAAGCAAAGTTGTGGAGCACAAAATTTGCTACAAAATGCTGTGGTTTGAAGTTAAAAGATTTTATGTGTCTCCGGCGCGGAAACTCGTTTTTCCGTTGCAGCTAAGAGTAACGGAATGTTGTGTATTCCGTTACAGAGGAATATAATGTAAAAATTGAACTACGCATGCGCATATAGTCTTACAGCGGAGCAGAATCTTCTTATTCTTCTTCTTCTTCGTACAGCGTTAGCACCCTACTGACAAAGCCTTGTACATTTGAACTGCGCATGCTCTATTACAACAACAAAAATCAAAATGGCTTGGACTAGTCGCGAAATATCAAGTGTAATGACTAGCGCCGCAAACAACTACAATACTATATCAGATTCGAGTGTACGCATAAAAACCCGTATCCGCACCGAAGTCACATAAAATAGAATACGTGCCAATGCACACAATTCGGGAAATTACGAGACTCGCGACAATGCTCACAGGACTGATCGCGCCTCGGCTTTGTCTCAGCTACGTTTCAACTACGCCTCGACTACGCATCAGCTATACCTCGACTTCGCCTCACCTACGCCTTGGCTTCGATCTCCTGCGAGCATTGTCGCTCGTCACGCAATAACCCTCATTGTGCGCCTAGGCACGTAATATACTGTAATTTTCCTTCGCCACAGCGGCCGAACAATAAATACAAAATAGTCGAAAAGCAGCTATTTTTTGCACGCGCATTTTAAATTGAAAATATTAATACATCTAAATGGTTGTTTTGCCATTAAAATATTTAATTCTTGCTTTTTTGAATGCTGAAAACTCGAGTTCAATATCTCTTTTAGTTACCGAGTAATGTAATTGTTTATTAAGAACTTTTAAAATAACATAACTTTTAAGAATTAACATATACACCAGGAATAGTATATTACATAACAAGGGCAGAAAGTTGAGATTCCTGCACTGCGCGCCATAATGCCCGAGGCGAAGCCGAGGGCATCATGGCACGCAGTTCAGGGCTCTCAAATTTCTGCCCATGTAGTGTATACCATTTTTCTTGCTACCCGGTCGAAAGTACGAAAATAATTGCATGTGTCCATTGGAATATATTGATGCCTGCCCCGACATTTGCGGCACGAGCGGAGCGAGTGCTGCTGGTCGGGGGGGCAGGCATCAAATACATCTATAAATTAAGGTTTAGATTTCTATTTCCTTGTTTCCATCTTTGGTAATTATCATAGACTAGCATGCATCTGTCAACGAACTTTTTGGGTAAGGTGTCAGTTTCTACTATTAATTGAGCTTCAGTTTAAAAGTTTTTATTCATTTCTTCTTCATCTGTCGATTCATCAGATGATATGTCATTCATTTTTTTATTTTTATTTTTGTTACACTTCAGTCATTACTATTACATTTTAAATAATATCCACTCATTGCCACTAATAAACATTAGCAGAGAGCGGACAAATTTTGACGTTTGAGGTTATCGACGTTTTTACTCCCGCTATTATAGAGGGCGCGCATATAGCTTGACCAATGCATGAAAGTTAGACTTTCTGCCGTGAATTTGGTGCCGAAACCACGTACTTTCGACTAGGGTAGTAAGAAAACTTTTTATACACATAGCATGCTTTTTTTACACATACTGCAAGTATAAAACTATCATATGCAATGATTAGATGAGTGGTTTTTATTTTTTAACACATCCAAACGATTATTTAAAAGGGGGTTGTAATTTTTACATTAATTTCAAAATGAATAACTCCGCGGTTTTTTAACAAATTCTAAATCTGAAAAGTCCCAGTGAACGTGCTTGCAAAAACGAATCTTTTGGCGCTTTGAACGCTTCAATTTGACCTTCCAATCCGAAGATATTGAATCCCAAAGTCGGCTGCATGTGAGTGAGATTTGAGCAACAATTAAACGAGAAAAAATTTCCGGCGCATAGCTTTATCGATTTACTTTTGATATATTGTTAAAGAAAACCGATTATTTTGACGATCTATGTGCAATTAATTCTAACAGCTAGGCAAATGCGCGCGGGAATGGCGAAAATCGGAGTGGAGGGGAGTCAGCGTGGCGCAAAAACTTGATTCGGCGCCTTCAAAATCGTTGCGCGCTCTTCACTGCCACTTATCTTGGCTTCTAATCGACCAAATTTGACGGTTATTTTTTTAAATCGATATAACAAATCAAGAGGAATCTAATGGTGCGCATACTTCTAGTCTATTTTTAAAAGTTTATGAATGGTTAACGTCATTTGGGATTTTCCTAATTTTGACATTGCACAATCATACAATTTTCGAAGATAATTCTTAAATACGCAAATACTTTTGCAAATCGTACACCCAATTTGAGTTCAGAATTCAGATTTGTACAAATTTTTTTTACAGCTTCTTTTTAATAAATTAATTAACACTTATTATATTTATTATATTATATTATATTTTCGAAAAAAAAAATTTTTGAGAGATATATTAATTTAAACTTTTGATAAAATTGGATAAAATGCTAAATTCTCTTGTACTTAAAATTCATTATCTCCGATTGAAATAATCTAATCTATTTCGGATCTGTTTCATTTTTTAGCTTATTACATTAGGTTTTCAGATAAATTTTTTCATAATTTTTATTTTGTTAATTAACTACATATATAAGCAATTTAATTATTTAAACAATTTTTGCATGTTTGCCCCCTCAGTAGAAAAATTTGTTAAAAATGGTATCATATGCGCTATGTCTCAATATAACTAGCGCATAGTTAATAAAAGTGGAGATTAATTATATCGGAAGATATTAAATATTTTTGAGCGCGCGACGTGTTTAATCATGTCCGAGTCGATCAAAAGCACATTATGTCTCGAGGAAGAAAAACTACAGCATTTTGTAGCAAATTTTGTGCTCTACAACTTTGCTCAAATACAATTTCATCATAAAACTGATATTTTAAGAGTAAAATGAGAAAATGTATTTAAAAAATGGCCTATTTTCGCAATTTTTGGCTTTGAACATTTGTTTTACAAAACGCACAAGGAAATTCGAGGCGCAAAACATGGTACGTCAATTACTATGATATTTTTTAGCGATTCCAATAAAAATCTCGGATCTCATTCTCACATCCATCTTAAATTCTAACTCGACTGGACTATATGGAGTATTATTATGTGTGAGTATTTATGGAGCGAATAATTGAATGTAAATATTAGAGTACTCAGAGAACTGTTTCTTTGAGTCGGAAAAACATGTTTTTGATGAAAGGTCCTAGAAAAAAATGTCTTTCAATATCAAAGAAATGTTTCTTTGATTTAAAAAAACTGTTCTCTGAATGTGCCGCAGTAATTGAATGCTTTTATTTCAAGAAATCAGGAAGAAAATGCTGGAAGAGATTATATGTCCCCGAGCCCATCGAGTTCATCGATTTCGCATCTCCATTCTCTCAATTGTCGATTACTTTCATTTGCGCATCAGGTCGAAACTGAATCATTTTCCTTTTTCTTTCTATTCCAACTTCTTTTCTTAGTGTTTTATTCGTAATCAAGATAATTAAGTGAAATTCTTACAAATTTATATACTTTTGTAATTTTAAATTAAACAGTTATTAACAAGTGGAGAATAATAATACCTAGCAGATTTTCAAGGTAAATCATTTGTAAATCTAGTTCAGAAATAGGAAATTCTTCCAGACAATTAATTTAATTATCACACATTATAAAGCTAATATTTAAATCCTCAAAAATACAATTTTCAGCAATTCATAATATCAACGAGTTTCGTAATGATATAAAATGTTCCATAGCATTTAACACATTTATAATAATAGGGTAGGCTAGGACAAAGTTGTTCGCCGGGGCAATGTTGTTTTTGGAAATAACATTACTATTTCTTGAATATGTTGATTTCATATAGGGTATATTTTCACATAAGACATATCAATATTATGAGAGAAATCGAATTATAAACAAGCATTTTGAAAATTCAGGCTACAAACTAAAAATTCATGGAAACATTAGTTTTGATGACGAAAGAATAGAAGAGTCGCTGACTGAAATGTTATGTTTGTAATATGACTCAATATATTTGAAGTATAGAAACTTGTTATTTTACTAGGAGAAAAATTATTCTATTACATAATTATGAAAATTTTAGTCATATTAATTTTTTAAGCACGATATTTTTCGAATTTAGATTCGCCCAAGGAAGGTAAACACGTGTTCTTAATCATATTTCTGATCCGAGACAAAAACCAAAACAGATGTCTCTTTTTGAAGCTTGAAAAACTTAAGAGTAATTTACAAATAATTCAACTTGAATTCGTTAAATCCTTTTGGTTATTTCAAAAAGCACGAAGACGTTGGATGTCTTTGTAAAATCTAAAAGACGTTTCAGAGATTTCAATCTATGTCTTTTTGATGTTCTACGCAAGACACCTTATTTCAAGACGTCTATAAAACAAGGGAATAATATGAATTTATACGTAGTTGAGAGTAGAAACAAAAAGTGAACTAAAAGAGGATCACCAAATTTTAGAATAACGCCCGCATTAAAACTTTAAAATTCCTTTTCAACTACGTTTTTTGCTGAATTCTTACGAGTGCATTTCATTGTAATAAGTTCTGCAGCTTTTTCCGTTTATTTCACTATCAGATTAAGGAAAGATTAAAGAGAATTTATTTTAATACTTCTGTTGGAGAATTGAAAATTTAAATAAAAAATTACAATTTCAAATCAAACAAAAATGAGGGATGTTACAGTATTTTAAAACTTGGAAAAAATCAATAATACAATTAAATTTTTCAGCTAAACTATTCGAGATATGGAAAAACATTGAAATGAAAAAATGTGATTATAAAAAAAATATTATTTAAAAATAAAAATAGAATATATAATAGAATAGAATGTAAAATCATTTGCTTAGGAAAGGTTTACAAATTCTCAACAACACATTTTTTGATAAGGTGTATTTTTTCGTTTCAATTCAGAGAAATACAATTGAAAATCAAACATCCTATTTTTAAACTAAAAAATACAAGATACGAAAGACACGTCAGAATGTAAAATTGTTTGCTTAGGAAAGGTTTACAAATTTACATTAACACATTTTTTGATTTGATGATCAAATTTGATAAATTTGCAAGCGATGAAGCTTGCCCCCGAAGAAGCCAGGAAAATGTTTTCTTATAATAGAGACTTCCGTTGATTTAATAGTCTTGAAAGCTCTTAATCAGGTCCTCATTATTTATACCATGATAGGTGCAAATAATAATAATAACCAATATAAGAACTTTTGAAATCTGCATAAAATCTTTTATACGTTCTCATGTATATTTTGTAGAAAATGTGGATGCCACGCTCTGATTTTTTGTGGCACATTTTTTAACTTCATCTATTCTCTTTTTCGGAGCTGTTTAAAGTGCCATTCGTACATAGCGCCTGTACGAGGTGCATCTGGTGAATACGTTAAAGCGCGTGGTAATTTCAAATCCTCGATTATATGAGAAAGTCGTGTAAGATCTACAAAAACGAAACGCTTTGTTGCTACGTTCGAATGAACAGATAGAAATCCGATTGCTGTCCCATTTTGAATCAAAGGTGATCCAAAGTCTCTCTGCAATCAATAAAATGTGTTTAATCATATCGCTTGACTAAATCTAAAGTTCGTCCCCTTGAAAAAATGAAGTTAATTTCATTCAAAATTTTTTACAACATAAATTAACTCATCAAGCGTTCAATCTATGAAATTGCAACCGCGTAGATGAATTTTCACTGCAGTAGAAAATGAGGTAATTTACACTTTGGTCAAATCTATCACAAAAAAGATAGAAAAATTTTGGCGTTCACATGATATCTATGAAATAAGATGATACAGTCAAGTCTCGTATATTTCAAGTTTCAGACTTCCCTCCATGCCCCACAATTTCACTGTCACGTGGTGCTCTGCGGAGCGCTCGGAAGAAGTGAGAAGAGTGGGGGCGAGGTGCATTCAGTTGGTATGGCAACTGAGGCAGTGGTGGGAACCCCTCACGACTTGAAATAAACAAGACTGCGTTTCGGGATACTTGAAATAAACGAAACTTGACTGTATTTAGCTTGATCATGAGCAGAAGCATTGAAAAAAGAACAGAAGAAAGCGTGACAACATTTCCGTTGGTTGAATGCAGCCATATCTGACTGCCACGAATTTTTTGGATCCTTACAAATTTGACTTGGAACTAATCCGCGGGGCGGCGCCAATTCTGTTTCACCTGTTGGTACTAAATATGAGTTACTGATAAAGCAGATCCCTATGCTCACAAGCCAGCGTAAAAATCAGTGTATGTCATTCCGACGAACTGTAAACAATTTTTTTCCATAGTGTTAAACATGTTGAAATTCGTGTAAAAAAATAAGTATTTGCGGGGAATTGTACTGCATTACCTTACTGAAAAAAAATTTGCAGATAAAGCACACAGAATTACGGCGACCATGCTCTGTTGAAAATAACATGCAAAGATTAGTTTAGACGCTTCAAAAATAATAATAAAAATATAATAAAAATAAAACTGAAGAGGGCCCCCATGTGTGGCCGAAACGTTTGCCTTTTTAACCCCCTTTTTTATCTATTTTTCTATCTATTTCATCTTCTTAAACATGATTCTGGTTTTATATATCTAGAACATGTTTTTTCAATAAATTATTCCTGATGGTAATGATCTGACCCAATGCCAATACAAAATACAAAAACGATTTAATTTTGGGTCAAGATAATAATTAAGACATGAACACAAACATGTCACGAAATTATAATAATTTTGCTGTTGAAGATAAAGAACGCTCTTGTGCACCGAAAAGGTTTGAAGATGAAGAATGAGAGGCATTACTTAATGAAGACTCATGTCAGGTGCTAGCTGAACTTGCATAATCATTAGGAATTGATTATACAGCAGTCTCGAAACGTTTGAAAGCATTAGGGATGATTAAAAAGCAAGAAAATTTGGTGCCCTACGAATTGAAGCTAAGAGACGTGATCAGGGTCGGTCAACCTCTAATGGATAAGGTGTCCGCGTAGCTTAGTTCATGTGCACAGTTTTACGCGGCGCTAGTTGCCACAAGCGGGCGGTATGAGTTCTTCCATTGATGTTTACAAGTATTTAACAATTCACTACGTGATTGCGCGTTATCATGAACAAAAAATACGAAATTGAGTGTGCTGTTCGTGGGTGAACCACTAAAAGGGGTTAGAAGGAAAGTGTGGCTATCCATCGGTTTTCGGAGAGAGGAGATGCTGACAAATGAGCTTGCGCGAATTTCTACTTGTCGAGGTTAGAATACCTTCAAGTAGTAGAAAGAATGTTTTTTATTTGTTATCGACAATTCGATAAACAATATTTCGGTCAGAACAGAAATTGTTCTTTTCTTTTAAATTGCGGTGCGGTTCTGACGTTAAATTTACGGTCGGTTAGTGATGTGTCATGTCAAAGTGATGTGAACATCAATTTACCAGCAGAAGAAAGTGTTTAAGGATGTGCGATACTTTAAAAAAGTAGCAAGCTCATGTGAACAATTTGTTCCAGTTTCTACATTTTCTTGAACGGAATATATTCAAAAAAAATTTTAATTTGGGAAAAGATAGAGAAGATAAAAACGGACGTAGATTTTGGTTTAAAAATTGAAAAAAAATTTTCAATATATATTGCTAAAATTGGAATTTTTTTCAATTTTGAAATCAAAAGTAGTCTATGTACGTCCGTTTTTAACTTCTCTACCATTTCCCAAATTTTAGAAACAAAATTTTATGTACTTTAGATACAAACATGTAGAAACTTAAAATCAATAAAATTTGCTAATTTCTTGAGTATCACATTCTTTCAAGGTTCGCAGTTCGTTGCATAGGGAAATTTTCTGTATATCTTTTGAAAATAAAAATACAAATTACAGATATTTATGAATTTTACTTATTACGACAATACCAAGATTTAATGCGAAATAGTTCCAGTCTTAAGGAGGTCGCCTCATGAAAATCTGAAAAAAATCGCATTTTTTTTTTTTTTTTTAATTGATAGAAAAACAACAACAAAACGAGTTTTTCGAGGAAGCGGAGGGCTTGTTGTATCGACCGGGAGTAGAAGAATAGGAATTGACCTCTGTAAGTTTTGTTGTGATCTAATTGTATCTTACAAAAACTTTAAAGCGCAATTTCTTAAAACCACATTTTTCAAACTGGCGTGCAGGATTACACAAAAAGTTTTCAACCGATTGACCTCAACTACATTTTATTTTGTTGATAATAAACAATTATTATATATGAACCACAGATATTCATAATTTTATCAATTTTCACACTGATTATATAACACTATAACAAATTTCATTGTGGAAAATGGTGAATTTTGATTTTAACAGAACGAAATAATGAATTTTCTATTTTCTTTGACTCTTTAGTGGTTCATATAGAATAAACAAGGGTACTGAATAAAAAAAAAAAGTTTCATTTATTTCAGACAAAAGTTACGGACGCTATCCTGCACGCCGTTTAGCTACTCCAGTCGCGAGGCATCCCAGTCCGCCATGAATAACACCGCCATTTTGAAAATATTTGACTTCGTTTTTTTTCAATTTTGTTCAGAAGTAGCTTAAAATATAAGTAAAAAATCATGGATGTATATCGTTTCATTCTTAGCAAACTAAAATCATTAAAGAGAACCTTTTTTCCGGGCGTTTCATAAGGCGACCCCCTCAAGAAGATGCGAAAAAAGGTGTCGACTGTTAGATAGCCTCAAAATACGTATCGCCTTTTCGGCGTAGAATTCATATATTGCCAAAAAAATGGGAAAAAGTAGTGGCTAGCGATGAACAATACTCTCAGCGATGTTTTTTTACTAATTTTTAAAAATAAAGCATTAATTTTCACGAAAAAAACAGCGAAAATTTATACAACGTTCCAATAAATTATTTTATAATTTCTCTTATACAATAATGTGGAATCTGTAACGGTCCACATGACTTAATGTTAAACGGCTCATAGTCGGATAGAGCTGATTGAATGCCTGACAATTTGAGGTTAGGTCCAAGGGGACGTGTTGCATAGCTCGCATAAAACCGAACGAACCAAAGGAAAAACCTAATCTCAAACTTTCACGCAACCAAACTTGTAAAAAGTTGGCACGCTTGCTTCTCCTTTTATGCCAGAACTTTTGCGCATGTGGATCTTTTTTGTATCTATATTTTTTGACAAGCTTAGCCACGATGTAAATTACCTGAATCATTAAATCAATAGTACCCATGCATGTAAAATTGATTAATTTTAATTTATCAACACATATATAATCTTGAACTTTATTTGATTGAATTAATCTCAAAATCTGAATCAGTCAAAAAGTAACTGAATAGAGATCAATAAATAACTCTTTTTTATATAGTCAGGCGTTTTTGCTGATTTTTAGTCGAAGTTTCCTGATTCCAAGAAGAATAATTGT
Organism: Diplolepis rosae; assembly: GCA_030998225.1. NCBI lineage: Eukaryota > Metazoa > Arthropoda > Insecta > Hymenoptera > Diplolepididae > Diplolepis > Diplolepis rosae. Next base: position 11,950,280 of record JAPYXD010000701.1, read on the forward strand.
TTACTGATCCCAATTCAGCTTTTTTTAGACTGATTAACATTCAGAAAATGATTACTTACGCGATCCAGATCATTTAGTCGGTTATTAAGAAAGGTACAAATAAAAGGTTGTTGAACCGTTTTTCCACACTCTTCGTTAAATCTTAACCTAAGTTCAATTTGTCTTGATACGATTGACATTGCAGAAGCTGGTCTAGAATTCGTTCCCCACCCTATTAATTCAGCCAGTGTGCCAATAGTCGGATATTCCTCTGCAATATCAATCCAGTCTACATAGTCTGTTCTATGAACTGGTGACAAAATCTAAAAACAATTTTTTCACTTTTAATTATAAACAGAATGATTTTCAATCAAGATATAAAAAATTAAGTGAAATGGTGCCTGAACTTTAAAAACCAGGTCGAAGAAAAAGGAAGTGAATTGCATTAAAAAAATATTTTTCATCAGACTTGAATTTTATATACACTACCAGTCAAAATTGTGGGACCACCTGTTTTTCGATGATTGCTCAAATTATTTTAATTTCAATTCTGTGAGTGATGAAATTTGTACTTTTAATAATGTGAAAGCCATCAAATTTACCTTCAAAATTAGTCTGGAATGAAGTCATTTCGTTAAATTTTGAAAAAGTTATTGCAAAAAAAGTCCAAATTTCAATGTTTTCTCAAATTTTAAATAACATTTGAAACAATCAACATTTTTGAAAATTCTTAGGCTCATTTTAAAGCTAAGATTCTGCAGAATAACAGTAAATTGTCATTATAAATCTGTAATTTTTTTCTTGCATAATACAAAGAGTTGAAATTGTAACAAAAAAGTAGGGAAATTTCGAAAACATTTCATCTGTAGGTAAATCATAATAAAGATCATATGAATATATATTTTAAGGGGATTCAATACGAAATTTATGATTATTTGTCTTATATATTTTATAAAAATATTTTTCTCAGCAAAAGCAATATTGGAATTTTTCCAACTTTTATATTTGACCTTTAATCTCGAGCAGTATGTAAAAAAAAAATTACACAATAATTCTAAGAATTTGGTTCGATTTTGTAGAAATTTAGCTTTAAAATTAGTCCAAGAACATTAAAAAATGTTGATTATTTCGAAACTTTTTTAAAATTTAAGAAAGCATTGGAATCTTGATTATTTCTGCAATGACTTTTTCAAAATTTAACAAAACGAATTCATGCTGGGCTCATTTTATAAAGAATTTTGATAGCTTTCAATTTGATCAAAAGAAGAAATTTTTTCACTTACATAATTCAAATTAGGATAATTTGAGTAATTATGGAAAAACAGGTGGTCCCACAATTCTGACCGGTACTCTATTTCATCATTAAATAACTAAAATTAAAGTAAATTACGTTATGATGAAAATCTAGTCATTATGTAAGAATTTTTCAATAAAATAGTGTGTTCAAATTGAGTGATCCATAAAATAATTGTATTTCCCACTGTAAACGCCCAAAAAAAATATCAAGATATTGACAAATATTGATATTACATAGTATTTGTACTGAAATTAGAATATAATTTTCTTTAAAATCAGATGAAAAATATTATTCTGAAATATTCCTACTGTATGAGGCTTTTCCCTGTGCAACTTATATACAATAGATATTTTTATCGAATGCGACGAATTCACTATCCATAGTATGGAACTTGTATAAAGAATTTTCACCCAATTCCGAAGCACATGCTAGTGAGGTTTGTAGTGGGGAGTTTTTTAATAGTTCGAGTTCACAATGCCAATGTTTTAATGATATACCGTTATAATTCCAATATCAAGAGAATCGCTTTTGGTGTGAGTAGGATGACGTTCACAAACTTCCACTTGATAAATAAAATGATTGCTTCCCACTCCATACAAATTGCGGGTCCCAGTAAAAAGGGAATAATCGGTAAATAAAGGAATAAGTGGATGTTTTAGAAAATCGTCGAGACACACAGCTGCTGTTGAAGCATGTCTATTTGATATCAAAAATGCAGTACAAATATGCCTTCCTTTATGTTTTAAAGACGCTAAAAATTTCCTACATCCTTGTTGAGTTTCTTGTCCACCAAAGACTTTTTCCTCCAGTGGTAACGAATAATTAAACTCTGTAGAAAAAAAACATATTTTCATGTTTATTCATGTTGAACTAATACGGAGAATTATTTTGCAAATTTCTTAATCAAAAGTAGCTTTATTAAATTAGCCGACAAAATTTACAATATAACACGAGCAGCGAAGTTTTGAAGTGAAACTTCATATGGCGCTTCTATGAAAAGAAATATAAGGAGTGAAATAGATGAGAGGTTGGTCGGCGCGTCAATTGAAGTGCTACGGACGGATAGAGAATGGAGGATGACTCGGTGAAAGTCGAATAGGGGAGGGGGGAGAGGAAGATGACAGTGAGTTGGCGCGTCAAGCGCGATGCTACGGACGGATAGAGAAAGAGGACTCGGTGGAAGTCGAGTTAGGAAGTGTGTGTGAGCGGGGAAAGTGAACGTTAGTCCGTAAGTGTTGATCGTGATAAGTTACGCCGACGCTTACGTGGCGGATAAAGAATACATAGATCGATACGAATGGTATAGTGCGCGCTATCTTAGAGTTGCAAGCGGCACTATTTCATCGAGCGTTTTACCCATCCAAATCTTTGATCACATTTTTTAAATCTACATCTGTATATATTAAATAAAACATGTAAACAAGATAGCTAAGAAACAAGTATAAAAATGAGCAATGACTATCCGTACAATGAAATAGGAAATTAAAATAATTTAAGTGCAAAACTATCCAATATTACTGTCGATTTTCTTTAACTCAATCATAAAGAATGGCGTGTTTTGATGCTCGTTCTTGCATACGCAAAATACCACGTTTCGAGCGGTGTGTACGATAGTAAACATAAACATACGGCATCAGCTCTACTGAGATTTTTAGTATCACAACGTGCTTAAATTATTTCGTCATTAAACATACCAGGTATATAAGCTTAAATCTGCTGTTTGCTGATGGATGATGTCAGTGAGCGTATTAAGCTACCATGGATGCGCCATACCTTTTTTTTTATGAGTTTGACATCTGTCAACATCAATCAGTGCACATCGTCAGCAATTTCATACAACAACATACATTTTTCCTTTGGTAATCAAGTCTACTTTTTTGCTAGAAAAAGAGCATATGCGGGAAGCTCTGCTTTTCTGCTTCAATTTGAAGAAATCGGCTGCCGAATCGCATCGAATGCTCGCGGAGGTCTATGATGACAGTGCTTTATCGGAAATAACGTGCAGATTGGTTTTGTCAGTTCAACGACGGCAATTTTGACCTGAGTGCCAAGAAGCGTGAAAATCAGACCAAGAAGGTTGAGGACCATCAATTGCAGACTCTTTTGGACGAGGACGATACCCAATCGCAAGAAATGCTTGCCGAGCAATTGGGTGTGACTCAACCAGCCATTTCCGTGCAACTACGTTCCATGGGCAAGGTTTCCCCCACGGCAACGCACCATCGCACACGTCAAAAATGGTCCGAAACTACTTGGAGACATTCAACTGGGAGGTGGGCAGTCCCGGTCGTGGCTTTGGCCACGGCCGGATGTGTTGCTTCGCGGCTGGTCCGAATGTGGTTTCTGTCAGTCGGTTGAGTGCTAATTGCTGTATTCAGTGCGTGTTTGTTGCCGCGTGATCCTGCTGGCTGTGTTCTCTGATGTGGCGTGGTCCCCTCTCACGCCTTTTGAAAGTGTATTTCTGCCGTGTGTTTTTTTTTCTGAGCTTCGAGTATGAAGCGGTGTACCTTGGGGACACTTTGTGAGCGTTATAATTTTCTTGCAAGATTATGGTGAACACTCCTCAGTTTGTATGCCGGTACTGCCTCGATCCATTGTACCGTAGTTGATTGCTGTCGGTGGCTGTCGGCTTCTGCGCGGGTTTTGCATTCCTGCTTTTTGATTTTTGATAATTCTATGAACTTGTGATTACGCAGGTGAACGTGATGTTCGGTCTATGTTCCAAAACACGTGACAAGGTGACCTCTTCTTAAAGACTAAGTTGTGCAATGTTGATCTGTGCTCAGTTGTTTTCATCTTTCTTTCCGAACTTGTGTTTACTTTTGGTGCTCTATATAAACTTGCCGGTTTGTTTTCATCTGTGCCTTTGGCCTGACCCCTACAATGTTTCGCGCGTTTTTCATATGAGTCTCAGCAGTATCTCTCCAGATGTCGCAACCATCTCAACCACTTGCCATCATTGGGATGAGCAATCCTCGGAAACATCGGGAGATAAAAAAGGATTACCTTACTTGGCAAAGTTTGTTACCTGCACATGCTGCAAGTTAACTATTTAATTGAACTTGAAATTCATGTGGCTAGAATTTAAAAGAGGAGTATAAGGCTTCGCTACATAGTGTGGAGACATTTTGTATTGCTTGATTTCTAGTAATATTTAGTGACTTAGTTTCTAGTAATAATTGTGTGTGAGTTATGGCTATTTGCTGAACAGCAAGAAGCCACGAGCAAGAAGAAGAAGAAGAACTGGGAGGTGCTACCCCATGCCGCTTATTCACCAGACCTGGCCCCTTGTAACTACCACTTGTTTTCGCCGATGGGCCAAGCGCTCGCTGAGCAGCACTTCGATTCTTACGAAGACGTCCGAAAATGTCTTGATAAGTGGTTTGCCACGAAAGAGGAAATTTTTTTCGCATGGTATCCACAAATTGCCCGAGTTGAGAAAAATGTGTAGCTAGCGAAGATAAGTACTTTGAATAAATTTTTTTTTGCTTTTCATGAAAAAAGCATGTGTTTTTCTGACTAAAAAAAAGCGGATTTGAGGCTTATGCACCTGGTATTTAATTAAAAATTTTTTACAGAAAGTTATTCCGTTAGTGTATTCGACCAATTATGAACTTCAAAAACTGACAGAAAAAAGAAACAAAAATAGCCTGCTAAAAACTAGGCGGGAGAAGTAAAACTTCTTCGGCAAATTCGAAGATGACGCAAATATTTAGTAGGGATGAATTCAGTAAGAAAGTCTTGGTGAATAACAATTTGAAATCAATAATTGCAAATTGCTTTGAAACTTCAGTAAATTACCGAAATTCCCTAAAGTTTCACTTCTCCTTCCTGATTCTGGGTGACTGTGGCCAATGATAATAATAATACGAATCGTAAAAATGACGAATATGATAATGATATATGTTACCACATACAGCAGATTATATCTTTCGTCAGTCATGATTCCGAATTGAAATATTGCTATTTTCTGTCGTCGGTAAGCCACTTGAACAAACCGGTGAAGGATTATATATCATGTACCTTCAATATTCTGCGACATCGGGCCTGGGGAGCATGGGGGTGAAACCCAATGGTAAATTACTGGAAACAAACATGGCGATAAAAGCATGCGATCCCCCACTATTGCATGGAGTCTTTCAGCGCTCCCGTTGCCCTCCTGCCCCTTTGCCCGAATAAATTCTAAAATAAAATTTTCATACATCTAAAGCGATTAGATGCTGAGATTGCAAAACTTTGAATTACTATCTATTAAGCAATAAATTTGATGTAATGTCATAACTTGATCGCCTCTGGTGCCTCAAAGAAGTATTTGGCATTAATTTCCTTGCCTTCAGACTTAATATTATTTCACAAGCAGCTATGACTTCTGAACTGCGAGATCAACTATTTTCTGGGGGATTTTTAATTGGCTGCGTGGTTCCCCCACATTTACATGGGCGTGTTTCTCCCCTTCCAAAGCAGGCTTCACTCCCATGGTTTTCTGGAGGATTTTTAATTGGCTGCGTGATTCCCCCACATTTTCATGGACGTGTTTCTCCCCTTCCAAAGCGGGCTTCACTCCCATGCTGGGGAGGAGAATCGACCTTGTACTCTAGAGTAGTGGGGCACCTCTTGAAAGTTGTTGAACTTTATAGATTTGGTTACTCTAAATCCAAACGCGTAAGATTCTTTTTCGAAAAATTGGTCTTTTAATTGTTAAGTAGCTTATTTTATGAATAAATTGAGATTAATATTTTTTATGTCCAATAATTTTTACATTCTCATCATGGATGAGAAGGTATTGGTTTTATGTGAAAAATGACTTTCGAAAATTTCATCAAATCTTTACGTTTTGAGACCCCCTGAGTCCGAAAAAAGGGTTTTTACGAAAGTGTCTGTCTGTCTGTCTGTCTGTAGGTCGTGTGCGGCATAACTCTCGATAGAATTATCAGATTGAATTGTGCTTTGGCACACTTTATCGGAGCCGAAAAAGTAAGGACAAGTTCGTTAACCAGCCACATCCAATCAAAATTGAGGGATTGAGCACTACTTTTGTGTTTTTGAAAATAATTTTTTGAAAAAATAAAAAATTTTAATACTCGTTTTAGATAGTGCTCATAAATCTCTAAAAATTATCCTGATAACATTTTTTGATTAAATCAAAATTAGAAATGTTACAACATATTCAAATTCGAAAAAAGTCAATATCAAAATTCCATTTTCCAGTTAAATTATACGAGATACGAAAAAACGTTATGATGCAATATTATTAAATAAATAAAGACCTACAAATTTGAATTGTAACATTTTTTCATAAGATGCATATTTTTCTTTTTAATTAAAAAAAAAACTATTGAAAATCCAAAATTCAATTTTTTAACAATAATATGTGAAATACGAAAAAAACGTAAGAATACAAAGTTGTTCGTTTCAAAAAGATCTACAAGTTTTGCCTTACACAGTTTATGAAAAAACATATATTTTTCGTTTCAATTCCAAAAAATACGATTAAAATTCAATAATTCCATTTTTCAGACAAAATATATGAGATACATAAAAAAAGTTTAGATGAAAAATTATTTGCCTAAATGAGGTCTACACATTCTTATCGAGAAATTTCTCGACAGGATGTATATTTTAATTTTTTGATTTTTAATATTGAAAAAATTCGATTTTTTTCACCAAAATATGTGAGATACGAAATAAGCGTTGTTCTGCAAAATCGTTTCCTTAAGGTAGTACGATCACGAAAATTAGACCTCAGACAAAAATAGATAATTTTGCTTTCAAGAATAGCAACATTATTATTGAAGGGCCAATTTGAATGAGAAAAGATTATTTTTCATGAACAAAATTTGAAACACAAAAAAATAAATCGAAAGACCTGGGTTCGAATCCCAGCGCAGTCGAAAGCGTCATTTTTTCCACAGAAAGATTTTCAAATTCTTTAAATATTGAATTTATTTGCATTATTTGCGATATAAGAGTTTGAAATTGTCTACGAGGACACCTGTCGACAACGTATCCTATCTGATACGCGACTAGTGATCCTCCGATAATTTAGGCAGTGACAAAAAATTCAAGCTCAACTAATTAATTTGAAATCATTTACAGCCGCAAGGCTGAGCCACTAGGCGATATAGGGAGATTTTCCTGTGGAGAAAGAGATGTCGGGCGCCTGTGTAGCTCAGTGGTTAGAGCAGTCGACCGGCAATCGAAAGACCTGGGCTCGAATCCCAGCGCAGTCGAAAGCGTCATTTTTTCCACAGAAAGATTTTCAAATTCTTTAAATATTGAATTTATTTGCATTATTTGCGATATAAGAGTTTGAAATTGTCTACGAGGACACCTGTCGACAACGTATCCTATCTGATACACGACTAGTGATCCTCCGATAATGTAGGCAGTGACAAAAATTTCAAACTCAACTAATTAATTTGAAAAAATAATGTTATTAATAAATTTTATTTTTGCCCAAACTTATTTTCTTATCGCTTCGAGTCGAATTTTTGAAAATGATGCGATTCTAATAAATTATGGTTCATTTTATAAAAATTTTGTTTTGAAAAATTGTTTTTTTATAATTTCAGCCATTAAAGAATTCATTTTCAAAAATCGGAAACGGTCAAGTTGTAGAGGATCTTTTTTCTAAAAAAATGAACCGTGATTTATTATAATTGCATCATTTTTAAAAATTTGGCTCGAAGCGATAAGAAAATAAGTTTGGGCAAAAATAAAATTTATTAATTACATTATTTTTTTGTGTTTCAAATTTTTTTCATGAAAAACAATCTTTTCTCTTTCAAATTAGCCCTTCAATAATAATACTGCTATTCTTGAAAGCAAAATTATCTATTTTTGCCTGAGGTCTAATTTTCGTGAACAAACTACCTTAAATAAAGTCTACGATTATTTTTTCTTTTTGAGAAATTTTGAAGAAAATAAATTATTTTAATCATGTATTTTATTAAAAAGTTACTGAAATGTATATAGAAAATCGAGCGCGAAGCATGAGTGTAATGATGAGAATGTGTTCCTTAAGGCCGATAGAGCCTTAAGTAAATTGAATATCCTGTTTCACTTAAACTGAAAAAGAAACTTAGTGAATTTGAGAAAATGAGTAATTCACATCATCTTTAATATTATAAAATTGGTTTGAGCTTCAGTATTAAATTATAAAAAATAAACTTAAATGTATGCGAAGAGCACAAGACCGAGCGCGAAGCGCGAGGTCCAGAAAGATCGGAGCGCGAAGCGCGACGATCAAATCGCGCGCCCTAGGCGCGCTCAAGCTTGCGAGCGAAGCGAGCTGCACGCGAAGCGCGCGATAAGAATATGCCCGCAAAGCGGGCAGATTTTTTATCATATTTTGCCTTAATTTATAACAAAATAATTGCTTATTCCATTGCTAACGGGAATGTTGGGAATTACCAGTTACTCATAAAATGTCAAAAGAAAAAACGACTAAGAATATTGCTGGTGAACAAAGGCTCAATATTGTGGAAATAGTTATAAAAATTTGTGACTAAACTGAGGATTTTTTTTTTAAAAAAGGTTACGTCGCGCATTTTTCATTCCTCTAGATTATATGAAATTGAATGTTCACGTTTACGAGCTCGTACAGGGGAAGTATCTGCGAAGCAGAAAACATTATTAAAAATGAATCGTTTATAAAAAATTTATTGTGAAGCAATAAAATTATTTTATTCAAAGTCTCGCATTACCATGCTGGAGTTTGAGCTTATTTTTAAAATAAAAAAAATTACATAAATTTTCACCATGAATTGAGCCAAAATATTATTAAAAATATTGTGCATGAAAAAATGTTAATTTTAATTTGTTTATAAAAAAGTTAATTAACAAATAAAGCACCAATTCTTCGAAAAAGTACCCTATAGTACATTTTTGGATTCAGAGGATCAATTTTGAAACATTCACCAAGAATCATCAAACGACCTCGAACTCCCCACAAAACTCTGCACCATTACCCAGGCGGAAATTTACAACCGGCGCAGCACCGCGCCAGCACTGCTAGCGGACTTCCAGCGCTGGCATAGTGCTGGCAGTAGATCCTCATGAAGTCTGTCGCGGTGCTGGCAAAGCTTCGAAAGGTAACACCGGCATAGTGCTGACCAGCAGTGCTGCGTTAGCGCTGATCTTCAGTGCTGGCGTGGTGCTGGCGGAACTCCGATAGTTAACAACGGCATAGTGTTGACCAGCGGTACTGCGCTAGCGCTGGCCTTCAGTGCTGGTGCGGTGCTGGCACTAGTACAAAATGTCACTCGGCCTGGAGTTGTCTTTTAGTACTGGGGCGGTACTGGAAAATGTACAGAAAATCTGTAATGTACTTAGATAAAAAGTACAGGGAAAGTTCGAGTTAAGACTCTAATATTTACCGTTTTTAACGGCAACGGAGGGATATTCGCTTGGAAGGTTAAGTTTACTGTTTTCACAGTAAAAAATCTGTTTTCAAGCTAGAAAATTTTTTCCGATTAAATTGACAATACTTTTTCGTTACACGTACACAGGAAAAAAATTTCAGTAGGTTTGACTACTTTTTAACTTACTTTCCGTAGTTCGTAAAGGCCCCAGTGTCATTTTTGAAGTTAAGTGAACTGCAGGAACATAGGTAAATCAAATAAGAACAGTAATTGAATCGATGAATATTCTTAGTACATTTCAAAACTTTATTTACTCTCAAGCAGTCTCTAACTTACTATTTTTATATACATACTTACCTACAAACACACATTCCCCTTTACACTACACAAACGCTCGTATAGGTAGTATTAAAAATTATTTTTAACGCCGCGGGTTCGAACCCTCTCTACTTACAATTAACGCATTACTAACCTAACGACTAAGCTTCTCGGCTGCGCACGCATGGAATACAAGAAAGAAAATAGCGCTATAGAACTTTCAGCTACTGCAGGGCCGTGTAAGAAGTGTATAGGCCCCGTGTAATCGGGAATTTTTAGATTTTATCCCAATTTATGATTCTGATTAAAATTTTTAAGATTTTTAATTATTAAATCGATTTTCTATAAAATAAAATATTTTTGAAAGAAAGCGATCAAATTTTTGAATTAAAGAAAATTACATAATAAAAAGATTTATATACATTTTAGATTTATTAACTTTTATTATTGTATATTAGTGATACTTTATACAGGTAATGCTTCCTTTAATTCTTGTTTTCAAGAATAAAATCAACGTATGTTCAGAATCTGAAAATTTTGAGTTTTTCAATTTCAAAAATATGATGAAATTTTGGAATCAAGAAAATTACTTTAGTTTACTTCAATAAAAATGTTTTTCGATCAGCGAAATTTTACTTATCATCACACCAATGCGGGCACACAAACGAATGTGTAGAATGTAATTGATTTTTTTTAGAGTACTGCTCATGCATTACTAATATGTTTGTCGGCAATGAAAGGCGATAAAAAGGCTTGGTATTACTCAAAAGTTGGTTGTTTGCTAACACTGGACGGTGGCACTGCGCCGGTGCTGATCCAGTGCTGCGCCGATACTTGACGTTACGCGATATTTGTTGATCGTCAATACTGAAAAGCGGTGTCACGCCGGTGCTGCACCGACGCTTGGCATTACTCAAAAGTTGGTTGTTTGCCAACACTGAATGTTGGTACTGCGCCGGTGCTGATTCAGTGCTGCACCGATGCTTGGCAATACACAAATGTTGGTTGTTTACCAGCACTGAAAAGCAGTACTGCGCCGGTGTTTAGCCAGTGCCGCGCTAGCGGTGTGGCAACGCTTGGCACAGTGCTGATCGGCAGCACTGGCATTACTCACGGGTTACAACCGGAACGGTACCGCGCCGGTTGTTAGGATTGGCAGTACACCGATTTTTCCGCCTGGGTAGTAACAACCGCGTTCTACTGCAGTTGGTCGTCACGGACGACCGCTATCACTGCTAAAAACCCCAATGCAGTGATCGTAACCGGGCCGCGTTAACTTACTGCATTTGCGTTAGCACAACGCGCCTATTAGCTGTAGTTGGTGCACTATTTGAAATGAGAAAAAAAATCTTTTTTTCAAAAAAATTAGCAATTAAGTTTCTTCTTGAAAAATTACGAAAACTATATAATTTAATATATGGAAAGCCAGAGAAAAGCTAATATATATTATTTTTTCTAAGAAACCCTACATTATCTCTATGTTAAACTCAGGATAATGTGCAATATTTTAGTGAACAAAATATATGAAATTTTCTTTGACATCTTTCTGTCAAAGAATAAATTCCACGCAAAAAAAATATTAATTTTCTGAGGCTAACCACTGATCAAGCCAGATTTCCACTTCTTCATAAGAGTGAAAGTGTTGTTCTGAAAGTCCGTGTTGTATCGATCGAAATAAGTGATAGTCCGAAGAGGCCAAGTCCAGTGCATGCGGCCGGTCAGGTACAACGTCCCATTTAACGTTTTCCAAATAGCTTTTCACACATTTTTCAACTTAAGGCCGAGCATTTTGATGTTGAAAAATTATTTTATCGTGTCTTTGGGCGTATTCTGGTCATTTTTCTTTCAATGATCTCTTCAATTTTATCAACCGTTGTCGGTATTTTTTGCCAGTAATCGGTTTCAACATTTATGTTGAGTCTTCATCCAATAATGCTTGCAAATCTGCATCTTCAAACTTTTTCGGCTGACCTGGATGCTCCTCGCCTTTTGCATCAAAGTGGCCACTTTTAAAGCGTTTAATCCATCGTTCACAAGTTTGGCAGGTTAGAGCATGTTCACCATAAGCTTCAACCAACAATCAATAACTTTCAGCAGTCGTTTTCATCAAATTAGAGAAGCTTATTAAACTTCCCTGCAAAACGTCTTTTTCTCGTAGAAAAATCGATATTTTCTAACCTGTGAAAAACTATTGTATTTTTTTGTACAATGACGGTTAATAAAAAACTGGCTCTTGATTAACATTATTAACCGAAACATCTATTATATAATTTTTACACTTCTTCAAGACAAGATTCAGCATTTTTTTTTTATTTTCAAAACTAATTTTTATCTTTATTTCTAATAGGGTGCCAAATACATCTAATAAGCGTGTTGTGTTAACACAAGCGCAGTAGTTCAAGAAGCTCCAGTTGCGATCAATGGGGCCCAGTGCGCATGCGGTGTCCAAGTATCCCAGCGGCAAGCTCGTTACATAATATGCAATGACTTCCATTTGATTAACGATATTGAAAAAGAAAAATTCTACACCTCAAGATATAAAGCGAAATTTGAATAAAATCTGGAAAAAAATTTTCTGTGTTAAAGGAGTACTTTGACTTCGCTGGATATCGAGCCCAGGACCTTCGATTGCCGGTTGAATGCTCTATGATATGAGCTACGGAGGATTCACACAACTTTTCTCACAGAAGCTCATCCATCCCTTCCTTCAATTTTCCAAATCATTCCAGTCGATTATGTCGATCATTATAAGAGTGTATCATTCACCATGATAACGGAACTCTACTATATCGACCTTATCAACCTGTAGTTTAGAATGAACTTTAACGTCATTTTTATGACAAGATGGAATTTTCTATATACTTGAAAAATTTTCTTTGTGAAAAAAGGAATCTTCTGACTGCGCTGCGTAATGAGCCCAGGACCTTTCGATTGCCGGTTAAATGCTCTATCATCTCTATCAAATAAATACTTTCAATAACTTTAAATTAGATGGTTAAGTTTAAAATTTTTGCCCCTTCCGACATTATCGGAGAATCATTAGTCACGTATCAGATAGGATACGTTGCCGACAGGTGTCCTCGTAGAAAATTTCGAACTCTTATATCACATTAATACAAATTAAATTCAAATATAAGAATTTGAAATCTTTCTGTAAAAAAAGAGACGCTTTCGACTGTGTCGGGATCCGAGCTCGGGTTTTTTTATTGCTGCTCGACTACTCTAACCAACTGAGCTATACAGGCGTACCAAATCTCTTTCCCTGGAGCATTTTTTTCAGACCAGCAAAGAGCCAGTAGTCGCTGAGGGGCAGATTTGGAGAATATGGTGGGTGAGGAAGCAATTCGAAGCTTAATTCATTAAATTTGACCATCGTTTTCATGGACTTGTGACACGGTGCATTGGCTTGGTGGAACAGCACTTTTTTCTTTTGCATATGAGTCCGTTTTTTCTTGATTTTTGCACTCAATCAATCCAGTAATGCCATGTAATAGTCGCTGTTAATGGTTTTGCCTTTTTCAAGATAGTCGATAAACAAAATACCATGCGCGTCCCAAAATACGGATGCCATAACCTTGCCAGCCCACTGTTGAATTTTTGTTGCTTTGGATGGCTTTCACCAGGTGACAATCTTCGTTTCAGGTGTGTAGCGGTGGGTCCATGTTTCATCCATTGTCACATATCTACGCAGAAAATCCTTTTTACCCAGCTTGAACAGCTCCAAACAAGCGCTCTGAATCCTCGACGCGTTGTTGTTTTTGGCCAGGTTTGAGGAAACGCGGTACCCACTTCGAAAACAACTTACGCATCCCCAAAGATTCGTGCAAAATTGTAAAAACACTACCTTCTGATATCTTTAAGGTGCCAGCTATCTCACGCAACTTCATTTTACGATCGTCCAAAACTATTTTGTGGACTTTTGTTATGTTTTCCAGAACAACTGCTGATGTTGGGCGACCAAAGCGTTCAGCGTCATCGGTGTTTGTATGACCGCGATTAAATTCGACATACCAGTAGATGATTGTTGATTTCCCTGGTGCATAGTTCCCATAACTCTTAGCAAGCCACTTCTTTGCTTGAACGGTATTTTTTCTCGTTAAAAATCAATGTTTGATTAACACTCGAAACTCTTTTTTTATCCATTTTAATGAAAATGACAAAAGTTACTTCACCAAAACCTCTGTAACTTCTGAACTAAACGTCAGATTGTCATGACATTTTAAGACTTAATGTTTGAAGGTTGGTACTATCCAGAAATCATACGGATTCGACAACAGTGGTGCCATCTATATGTCAGACCGGAAACTTATTGAGTGATGTGTTATATATGGGACATTCTTTTGCAAATCGTACGGATTTCAAAAAAAAAAAAAATTTGTCCACATTTTTAAAAGTCTTAAATTCTTTTCTGTAGCGTGTTTTTATTAATTTAATCGACACGTATATCGGGATTTTCGAAAAAAAAATTTTTTAGAAATATATTAATCTAAACTTTTGATAAAATTGGACAAAATGCCAAATTTTCTTGTGCTTGAAATTCATTATCTCCGGTTGAAATAATGAAATCGATTTTGGGTTTGTTTCATTTTTTAGCTTATTACGTTAGGTTTTCAGATAAATCTTTTTTTAATCATTATTTTGGTTATTAACTAGAGATATAAGCAATTTAATTGTTTAAACAATTTTTGCATGTTTGCCCCCTCAGTAGAAAAATTTGGCAAAAATACTATCATATGCGCTATCTCTCAATATAACTAGCGCATATCTAATAAACGTGGAGACTCAATTAGATCGGAAAATATTGAATATTTTTGAGCACGCGACGTGTTTAATCATGTCCGAGTCGAACCGCAACTAGCCTTCCTCGGGACATAACCTTGACAGGTCTTCCACGATTTCCTGTTTTGCTGATTCAAGGTCGTCTAGCTTTTCTTCTCATTTCAGGGTTTACTTCGAATTCTTGGAATTCCTCATGCCCGCTGTTGGAAGGGCTTCTTCACGCTGTTGTTAGTTGATTTCATTCACAACGTTTTCTTTGTTTTGTGGAACAATAATAGACACTATCTCGGCCCATGTTTTCTCTTCCCCTTGAGATGTATCCTCTTGGTTTCTGTTGACATCTTTGTTCGAAAAGAATTCTTCGTGATTTTGCATCGGCAGGAATTCGTTCAGTAAAATCACGTCCCCTGTGATTTCAATTTTTCTTTCGTTTGTCAACCAGACTCTGTAGCCTTTGGACTCTTCAGAGTATCCTAAAAATATGCAATTTCGTCTGTGTTGTTGAAATTTGTCTTTTTCAGGAGTTTTGTCCAGGCAGTGTCCTTGGCTTCCAAATGTCTTCAAGTGATTCAGGCCTGGGGGTTTTCCAATCCATACTTCGAACAGTGTTTTACCAGTTAGACTCTTAGAAGGACACCGGTTTCTTAAATAATTTGCTGTTGCAATAGCCTCTGCCCAGAAAGATGGTGGAAAATTAGATTCGAGCAAGAGACACCTTGCCATGTCAGTTAAAGTTCGATTCTAGGCTTCGCCACGCCGTTCTGTTGAGGAGTGTAGGCAACAGTCAACCTTCGAGTAATGCTGCACTTATCCAAGTGATCGTTGAATTCTCGATTCAGATACTCCTTTCCATTATCTGATTGGAGGCACTTTATTTCCTTACCTGTCTGAATCTCCATTAAACTTTGGTAGGATTTAAGGGGGTCTTCTGGTTCGTCACTTTGAAAAAATCGATTTTTTTTTTTACATATTTCTCATCTGTATAGTGTTAAAAATATGATGTCAAAAGGATTTCGCAAAATATGTAGTAGTTCGATAGTAATTTGTTGTCGAACACGGCCGCGCTTGGTCTTTCTTAGCCTTTTCGTAGCGGCTCGCTGTGGCTTCGGTTTCCCAGGTTTTCCCCTGGGAAAAATAGGCTTAAGAGAGCTACTGGCGGATTTCTATGTATATGTGTGGACGATGCAGGAGTCGTTTTTCGATCAGGAAGAAGAAATTTATGCTCCTGGTATCGCTGAATATTGGTGAGCTACTTAAAAACCGTTTTTTCTTGTTCCAAATCTTTGAATGCCTTTTTCCTAAAGTTACGTTTTTTGAAATGGTGCCGGGAATTACGCAAAATCTGTGAGACGGATTTCACTCAAACTTTTTTTTTAGATTCAGCAGACACATCGCTATCTTTGTCTGCTCAATTAGCTCATAAATATGTTTATTTTTGTTTTTATAGCATCTCAAACATGAAAAAATTATTGTTTTTAGGAAAATTGCTGCCATAATAATAAATTTATATATTTTCAAATGATTGAGCAGACAACGATAGTCAATGAAATAACGAATAGAATTGTATTTGGGTTTTTTGTTTCAGACCACTTAGATAGGCTTAATCGTCGGCACAAGGTTTTTTGAAGGTTCCGGTCAAGGTCATACTGACGTCACGACTGACAAGATAATGAACTCAAAATATTATATAAGAAAGACATTAAAATGCTTCATTCAATAAAAAAAATTCTCGTCATTATCTTTCGTTGTTTGCTTGCAATTAATTCTTAAAAATGCGTGATCACATCAAGCCGCGAACCAAAAGACCCCCTTAAAGGCAGTCAATACTTCACTTTTCGATTTTAGGAATTTTACAGTACTCCATCGAGAAGCATCATCCACGAATGTCATCACATATCTTCCACCACCGATAGTTTCAGTACAAGTCGGGCCAAAAAAGTCAGAATGTACTATTTCTAAAATGTCTGTTTTACGAGACGAACACTTCGGAAAACGAATTTATGTAAACTTTCCTTTGATACACATTTCACAAACACAGATCACTTTGCTTTATTAAAACTTATTTCGAGTTCCGTCAAAAGTTTCTTCAAATCTTTGTAGTTCAAGTGCCGTAACCTTCTGTGCCATATTTCTAATGTTGAAAGATTATTTTCTTCGGTAATTTTTTGTATTATTTAAAATCCATTTTGCATTTTGTACTAACCTATTTCAAATATACATTTTGCATTTTTTATTTTAAATAGAAAATAGGAAAACATTTTCTATTTTGCATTTTAAATGGGTTTTGCGAATCTATTTTGCATTTTACATTTTAAATACATTTTGAGAACCATTTTACCCAGCTCTGGAAACAAAAGTATATTTGAAGTTTTGTTTGTTGACTACATGAGGCTGTGATAAAGAACGATAAAAGACTCACGATCTAAAACAGAAAAGCTGAAACTACTGCGCAGATGGCACACAATGTTTTGCATGGCTGTAGCTTGCTCGCGTGGGACCATGTCCAACAAACCTCGTCAGTTACACTTATAAATATTTAAATTGTCATGTGAAATATGTATCGTATTTAAGACATTTCTTCAAAGTATTTTATTATCAAGGAATATTTTTGGATTTTTTTTTTTCATACCAAAGAAATTTGAAGATATAAATGCATATGCAAATTCAGATATAAATTATATTTTTTCAATATTCAAACCCTCCATTCATACATATATTCAGATTGTCACGTAAATTGTTACGAATTTCATATAAAAATATCGTGTGTGTCATGGGACAATTCACTATTAAAATCTTTTATTCCAAAGAAATATCTTTCAATTTTTCTTTATGCGAAAGAAACCCTACTCTGTAATTTCGTATGTGCAAATTTAGATGAACTAAATGTATTGGTAATCGAAGAATGATCAAAAGGTCGAATGGTAGATTTAAAAGCTTATTAAAATAAAAGTACGTTAGTCTCTGTAGAAAACAGACTTCAATAATATGATAGGGACGACTGAGGTAGTTTTAGAAAAAAAATCAGGGTGTATCTTTTCTTCAAGCGCCTCAGTGTCCACTACAATATATTTTTTTTGTCAAAGCTAGTTTTAACATATTTCGAGAAATTTTTATTTTTTGAATTTTCAAAATTTATTCACAATTTATAAAAAAAAAATATTTTTTGAAGTCTATACTTCGGGTAAATCTGTGTCACAATAATCGCAACTCATCCCACAAATATGACCCGAATCCGACCTAACGAAATTTTACAGGCAGAAAAGAAATTCGTGAGATTTACATGAAGTTTAGTACTTATTTTTACAACTTGACTTTTTAGTTGATTTTACAAGAAGTTTAGTAAACTCAAGATATTATCAGTACGTTTCACTAAGCGTCCAGTAAAATCTAAAGTATAGAACAAAATCCGTTTTTACCTGAATATAGGTAAAACGTACAGAAAATCTGTTGATTGAACTAAACTTCTTGTAAAATCAATTAAAAAGTCACGTTGTACAAATAAGTTCTGAATTTCCTGTAAATTTCACGAATCTTTTTTAGCGTATAGACTGCATGCTCTGCCTTTACGGCGTATTTTTGAAGTTTTTTCTTCTGCTCTCAATATTTCATAATATAAATAACTTTAATTGGAAATAGTGAAAAAAAAATACTTCAACCAGCTCTAAATTTTTTTCTATAAAATTGAATAATGAATAAAAAGTCTTAAGTTAAATTTTTAATTTAGCCGATTTTTAGACTTGAATTAAAACTTCTCTTTACAGTGCAATTTAAAAAATCTGTGTGAAATCTGTAATCTTATCTATGATAAGATTTTAGTCAAACTTAAAATACAGAAGTTTATGTGTTGTTTTTTTTTTAACCAGAATCGAAAAGTTGGAATTCAGGATGGAGTACCTAATGAAGCCAGAGTCAAAATCGTCGTAAAATGCGAATATTATTTAATATCTAAGACTCTGTAAAGCTCTAGCTATTTTGTCTTTCACTCTTTCAAAAACCCGTTGTTAAATATTTTAATAAGATATTTCTCAACAATTCGGTGAAAATAAGTTTTTTAGAATAAATGATAAATATATGATAAATTTAATACTTGCCAAAAGCATTAGAAGCTATTATAAAGGCCCAAGAGAGGACAATGATCACGATCTTCATTTGGGATCGCAAATTTCTAACAATTTTAATTTATTTATCAGAAAATTCCTTTTATAGGTATCATTGTCGTCTAGAAGCTTAAATTTAGACGCGATGTAAATATAATATTTTGAGTATTTTAAGTATCCTTCTCATTCAAATTTATGACAATGGTGTTATAAATCCATCGTATAGTATGAAACATATATAGAATTAACACATAGAAAATATATTTATTCAATCAACAAACATTTTGATTTATAAACTTGATATTTGAAGGAAATATAAGTATTTGAAATAAAGAAACTAATTAATGAAGCAAAATTGATTTTAAGAGTTACACAATTTTAAACTAATTTTAATATTGAGATTCTTATTTTTTGATTATTTACCGTATAAAATTAATTGCAGTATTGTTATCTTCGTTTATTGCAAGTTAAGACTTAAATGAGTATTTGATCCCAGGTATAGATGTAGTTTTCAGGAAATATCAGGAATAAAATATTCTGAATTTTGTGCGGCAATATTTTTCTTATTTTTAGATTCAGACAAATACGTTGATCAAGTGAGGCTAGCCTCACATGTTATCACATAAACTGAAAAACTCGTGCAAGGCGAGCACAAGGTTTTTGCGCAACTCTAATTTTGTCGGGAAGAGAGGTAACGGCTGTAGGAAATGATTTTAATTTGAGTACATAGCATGGAGAGAGAAGGGCTGAGTGATAAAAAAAATCAACTTTGCAACAGATGCTGCCTAGCAAATATTTGCACTAAAAAGTGTCGATATAGTCGTTCAACTGTATTTTCCGTTAGCCATGCCTACACTGAAAAAACTTTTCTGGGGAATTCCCCCCAATATATCAGTAACGCAAATTACACCAAAGTTTGTCAATTTTCCCCGAAATATTTGGTGAAATTTTTCACAATAAACGTTAGGGAATATTTCTTAAAATTTGGGGAAATTTTTCTGAATATTGTGAAAAATTTCCAAGAATCGATGTGGAATATTTTCGATAAATTGTAGAACTTTTTCCACCATATTTTGGGTAATATTTTCTCAAAATTGGGAATTTTCTAAAACTATTGTGGAGCTTCTCCCATACATTTTGGGAAATATTTCCCCAAAAATGGGAATTTTCCAAAACTATCATGAAACTTTTCCCCATATATTTTGGGGAATATTTCCCAAAAATTGGGAATTTTCCAAAACAATTTTGGAACGTTCCTTCATATATTTTGGGGAATATTTCATACTAGCTTGAGAAGTTTCCCATAATATTTTGAGGAATATTACAAAAATATTGAACATTTTCTGAAACTATTGTGGAATTTTCCCCATAATATTTCAGGGTATATTCCATAAAAACTGGAAAATTTTTCCCTTTATATTCTGGTAAATATTTCCTAAAAATTGGGAATTTTCAGAAACTATTGTGAGACTTTCCCTAATATATTTTGGGGAATATTTCATCCTTGCTGGGGAAATTTCCCAAATATCTTGGAGAAAATATCTTATATAATGTGAATGGGAATTAAAAATAGAAATTTAGTGAATTTTCTTCATAAATTACATAGTTTATTTTGCTCACTCATACATATTTAATTATGGAAAATAACCTAAAAATAAAATAAAAAATTGCTGCTAAAACCTACAATATTTTCTATTAGTTTTCCTGCCTTTGCATCTCTGGCTACTTTTGGATATTTTCCGCTTTTCTTATGTCCTTGAATGGGATTGATGTCTAAAAGCATACTACGAAACAGAAGAGAAAGATTAATTAATGTATTAAATTAAAAAATTTAAGAATAAATTAAAATGCATTTCGTATACTGGAAATATGAATTATAAGAAATGACTTTGAAAATTACCCTTGAATAAATTTTAAAGAAGATGTTTGCTCTTTAGGGTAATTATATCCGTATACGTAATACGTTAACATCAAAAACAGAATACCCTGCAATACGGATTTTGATTTCAAAACTTCCTTCTCGACGACAACGGCACAGTAACATGATTCATCATAAAGGGACATCCCTTACTCTAGAATGTGGAATTTCTCCCAATAAATAAATAATAATTATTTAAGCAGCAAATTTTTTGATCAATAAACTTGATCAATAAATCCTATTGCTCCGGATAAGTAAAGTTCGTCGGTCCTCTAAGGATGGCTATCCTGCTAACTCTTTGAAACTTTTATCGTCAGAAATTTGTGCTCAGCTACTTTATTTTGTCGATAAATAAAGATTCTGAAAAAATCTCAAAGTTTCAACTATTGTGCATCTCATTCTTCGTCATAAAACGATCTCAAAACTATCTATGCTTCAATTATAAATCAAAATTTTTTAGGTACTAAGTATTACGGGGTATAAATGGAAGTTTCCTAAATTTGAACATGTAGATTCCAGGATCTTTTTTACGAATTTCATTCAGTAAGTAAATAAAATGATTATATATATTTCGAAACTGCGTTATGAATATTTTCGTGTTTTTTTAAATAAACTGTTATGATGTGGAGTTTTTTTAAATTCCGTTTGCGTGATTCGTGCCAATCCCTAAACAAGCGTGAGGTAGCTACTGAAATCTGAGCGGCCGAATTTTATAACTCCGCATAAAATTTTTCAAGGCGTTTTGGAACGTTTGAGATGGCCTCTAATGCCTTGAAAAATGTATTTAGCAAATTAAATTCTGAAACCCTACACTTAGCAAAAAATTTCATGTCCCATCTCTTTTCTTTCTCCAAAAAGTTGCATCGTTTACGGTTTTTGAAAAGACCAGTAGAAACGGGATTTTTCCTAAAAGAACATTTAATTAATATCCACAATTCAACTCATTTTTAAAAATAAAGTTCTGGATGTTATTACATTAAAATTAGCCTAATTACTTAAATTATTCTTAGTTGATATATACTTTGATACTGTAATCTTATCAACAATATAACCACCTTTATTTCTAATTTCAATCTTTACCTTATTTATTCATAAACTATTCTGACGTTGAAGGGTAATTAAAAATTGTTCGTTTTTATAATAGAAAAAAATAAAATAAATTTAACAAATGCAGATGTTCTTCTGTTACCGTATAAAATTTTAGAAGGGGCGCTTGGTTTCTACCGACTTTTTGCCCTTTATATATGGGTCATTCCATATTAAATTAACAGTCGATGTCGCAGATTTGAACGAGATAATTTTTTTTCGGTTCTTTATCAACAATAAATAGACACGTATTTTTTAAAAAAATTTTTAAACAATTTTTTCGCAACAATCTCTGTAAAGAAGAGTCAAAACCCTAATTTTCGTAATTTGGAAAATTTTTCGTGCGAAAAATTTTTTTTAAGATAAACAGGCTTGAAAGTGCGCTTGCTATGTCGAAAATATCATTTCTTAGAAAATTCGAAAAATCGTATACTTGTAAAAAAAAAATTTCAAATATGACTGAGACAAGTCGATAAACCTTCTTCACTTCTGAGTTAAAGATCTTTCCAAGATCTAAAGAGAGACCACGATGAATTTACGGCTTCGAACTTGGATTTTAAATTATCACGATCGAATTCTATTAATCTCAAGCTAGGAGATGCGTTTAGTAAATTTAAATGAAGATGCTGCACTTCCACTACTCGCGAGACCGACGTTAAATTATAAAGAAAGTAAATACTCAATATTGAACTTCGAATACATTGCTCCTATGGTTGGCCTCTTTTGTAGTATTTAATATAATATGACAGTCAGCGTTTTCTGTGACTTAGTCACTTTTTCCTAGAATAGAGGGGCCTCATTACTTTTCCCTAATTCCGGTTTCGCTTTTACGATTCTCTAATAGATTTCCAACACACCTAGCCTGTACGTAATATGCGCTTTTGTATACGTCGCAGGACGTGACAATATGTTTCAGTTTATTTCGATGTGGATTTCTATACCCTAAAACGTAAATTGCAGAAGATTGGACGTAATGAAAAGTATTTAGCAGACAATAGACAGAGTAAAGAAACAAAGTCAACTTGCTACCTAGAATAAAATAGGAAATTGCATTTAAAATGTATACCATCTGATCAAATTTGACCTGGACTGGTTAAAAACAAAAAAATTTTATGTATTTCAATACAAATCTTTATTATCGCCTTCAAAATAGACTCCTTTTGAGCCAATACAAGCATGCAAGCATTGTGACGGCGCATTATCGTCGTCTGGCGGCGACGCGCTTCATACCCAAAACATGAACCACAATGTGTTGAGTTGATCCATAAGAGATGTTGAGAGCCTTTGCTACCTCTGTAATGCCAACACGACGATTTCCGAGCACAATTTTCCCCACTTTTTAGATGTTATCGTCGTTAACAGAGGCGGATGGACGACTCGCATGAGGCAAGTTTTCTACAACCTCACGACCCTCACTGAATGCTTTATGTCACTCAAATATTTGCGTTCTCGATAGAGTAGACTTCTCAAAACACTTATGCAACATTTTCAATGATTCCGTAGCCGTAATTCCATTAGAAATACAAAATTTCAAGTAAACTTGTTGTTCAATTTCTTTTTTCCATAGTAAAAACCCAAGTGCGAAATCATAAACGGCCCAAATTTGGCCCAGTAGTGGCCAATATGTTGCCGAGACTTGGCCGCCAGTGCTGCGCCATTACCGAAATGATATCTAAGGGCTGCACTTGGCCGCCTTCACTTGCCCGTCACTGACTGCCAGTATTGGCTCGAAATCGGCATATGTTAATGGCCCATTACCGAAATGATATCTAAGGACTGCACTTAGCCGCCTTCACTTGCCCTTCGTTGGCTGCCAGTATTGGTCCGAAATCGGCATATGTTAATGGCCCACTACTGAAATGATATATAAGGGCTACACTTGGCGGCCTATACTTGGCTGCCTTTACTTGGCCGTTACTGGCTGCCAATATTGTCCCAAAGCTACATAAAAATAATGGCCCAAAAATGGGTGGAAAGTTGGTTGTCTTTAAAATATTTTGAGATGTCATTTACGAGAAATGAATCTTAGGTTAGATTTATATTTTTCAAATTATTAAGAAAGTCTCTATAATCAACGCTTTGTTTACCATCAAACTAGCATGAATTATAAAAAATTATAAAAAAATATTAAATATTTTCTCTGGTGGCTCTTCAATTTTGTCACTCCGATCGATTCTCTTTCTTTTATTTAGCTCTCGGGATTTGCATGATTCATAATATTTAGACATATTTGTCTTTTAAAAAATGCTTTTTGGGTGAAGTAAACTTTGTGAACTGTTTGTGTACTCGAATTTTAAGACTAGATTTAGTTAACTGTTCTTTACCGAACTTTGATACAAAAATTGTTAACTCTGGCTCTTCTACGTAAAAGATGGTTTGTTGAAGTAATGATGACTTTTGGCCCAGTATAATAAATAAATAACATGGGTTGCCAAAGTAATGCCGACTTTCAACCCAGTAGTGCCATTACTGGGCCAGACTCTGAGTTTTCGACTTCAAGTATAGGTTTTCGAAGTAATGGCGACTTTTAGACTCTTGATGGACAGTTCCTGGGCCAAACTCTGAGTTTTTGACTTCCAGCATGGTTTGCCGGAGTAATGCTGACTCTCGGACCTGTGAAGGGCCGTTAGTGGGTCGGACACTGGCTTTTTGACATACAACACGGTTTGCCGGAGTAATGCCGACTTTGCACCCAGTAAAGTGCCATTGCTCGGCCAGACACTGGCTTTTTGACTTACAACACGGTGTGCCGGAGTAATGCCGACTTTCAGTCCAGTCAAGTGCCATTACTGGGCCAGACTTTGAGTTTTTGACTTCCAGCATGGTTTGCCGGAGTAATGCCGACTTTGTAACCAGTAAAGTGCCATTGCTGGGCCGGACACTGGCTTTTTGACATACAACACAGTTTGCCGGAGTAATGCCGACTTTCAGCCCAGTAAAGTGCCATTGCTAGGCCAAGCTTCGGCGCAAGCATGGGAAATGTTGATTTCCAATGTACCGTGCCAGTACTGGGACAACACTGGGCCTATTTGAACGCTGATATTGGTCCAGTAACATTGGCCAACTTATGGCTGCCAAGATTGGTCCAGTACTGGGCCGTGTTTTCAGCTCCGGCAATTCGCACTTTGGAATCGCCAGACAAACTTTTCGCGAAGTAAATCAATGACTGCCAAACACACACAAATGGACGTCTCTCGCTCGAACTTCACACGACTGTCAAAGAAGGTGTTACCAACCTAGAAAAACAACTTTTTACCGTTTCGATTTACGCGCGCGGTTTAACTGAACCAGTCCGAGTCAAATTTGATTAGATGGTATAATAGTATGCAGCAGTTTTTGTCCGCTTAATCTGAAATTCATAAATGTAAATATGATGCAAAGTAAAAAATAATTAATTTAAAAAACACTGAGAGTTAGGAAGCTCCAAAAATGATAATTAAAAAATAAAAGGATAAAAACAATATCAGGTGAAATAAGATAGTAAAAATAATATTGGGTTATTAAGTATGAAGTTAGAAGTTCAGATTCAAAATTTTTCTTTAATTGTTCTTCAAATAGAATAAAATTTCAATTATTCAAAGTATGATTCTGTGACATCGATACACTTTTGCCATCTCAATGGTGATTCATTTATGCCTTTTGCATAGAAGCCTGGAGAGGGAGAACCAATGAAAGAGTGGAAGGCATTTTTGATGGCCTGTTGGGAATTGAATACTTTTCCTTGTAAGAAGTTATCCAAATTCCGAAAATTTCGTTTTTCTGACAGATTCTGCATCATGTTGACCAGTTGGTTACAGTAGGTCTCTGCTGTGATCGATTGACCAGGTTTTATGAAGCTATAATGAACCCAATAGCTATCGATGTAAAATAAAATTGTTTTATAAAATTTTTTGCAAGAACGGTTATTTGCTGGCCATAATTCCAGTTGAAAAACTTTTTGTTTACCACAAAATCCGAGAATCATAACACGTTGGAACCATTCCAGCAATATATGGCTTCCAAATGGTATTTCATTTACATAGTGCAGTATGTTTTGTTCAAACCTTCGAATAAGTATAGGTGGTTATATTGTCGATAAGATTACAGTATTAAAGTATGTATGAACTAAATATGATTTTAGTTTCTAATTTAGAAATTTGTTTTACCTAACTTTCCTCTTTTTCTTTTGTTGAATAATGATGTTTCTATATCATGTGAACAAATAATGGGAAAAATAAAATGTGTGTATTTTGTGGATCTTTCTTTTTCATCAAAAGCATGAGCCGATTAATCGATACACTCTAAATGAAAAGAATTTATAACCTTAGTTTCGAATATATTATGATGTGAAAAATAATTGCTAATATTAAATCAAATATAATCCTTAAAAACATTTTCCAAGTTTTCTTTCTAATTCTATAGTACGTAATCAAAATAATTGTTGGAAAGCAATGAGTAAATATAATTGAATAGAATTTGTTTTCTTCTGATGGACAATTAGCTAAATTTTTGTTCAAACTGAAATTAATTAAATTTTAAATTTAAAATAATTAATGTAAACTTCTAATCTCATCCACTATAAATATATAGTTTAAGTGAATAATAAATGAAATGCCAAAAAGGATAACCAATAACTTATTAATTACGCGAGGATTATAGTCACGAATTTCTGTAGTCGATGTTTGGTATGTCATCGATTTCGAAATTTCAACCACAGGCATGCAAAATTGGTGTGAATTGAAACGCATGATACGGATATTTTCATATTCACACGGAAAAAAATTTTGTACACTGAGAGAAATAACTGGTGCCATGTACTCGAAAGAGACCAGTGTTTGGCAATTGTGGCTGTTCAAATAGTTGAACTTGTAAACTCGAGTAATAAATGCTCAAAATTCATGCGAGCGGCGCACAGTAATCTACAAAGACAATATACCGTTTATTCCCTGCTTAAAATGTCAGGTAGAAATCGAGTAGATACCGGAAAGAAACCGGATGCAAACCCATTCGGGTTTTACCCGGTTCTTTACGGTTTTTATCTGGACTCTAATTTCATTTTTCGGGATCTATCTGGGTCTATTCGGTCCTTATCCGGGAAGTGGTGACAGAAAATAAGTTGTATGAATATTGTACCCGGTCTTATCCGGTTCCTATCTGGCATATGGATCCAGAAATTAAAATACGAAAATATGTTCCTACACGGATCCTATCTGGTTTCTATAAGGCAGTTGTCGTCTTGCAAATTGTTAAGGTGAAAGTACATCTGCTACCCGACCCTACCCGGTTCCTATCTGGCATATGTAAATAGAAATTAAAATACAAAAATATGTTGCTACCCGGATCCTATCCGGTTTCTATAAGGCAGTTGTCGACTTGAAAATTGTTAAGGTGAAAGTGCATCTGCTACCTGGCCCTACCTGGTTCCTATCTGTCATATGGATCCAGCAAATTAAAATACAAAAATATGTTTCTACCCGGATCCTATCCGGTTTCTATAAGGCAGTTGTCGACTTGCAAATTGTTAAGGTGAAAGTGCATCTGCTACCTGGCCCTACCTGGTTCCTATCTGGCATATGGATCCAGCAAACTAAAATACAAAAATATGTTTCTACCCGGATCCTATCCGGTTTCTATAAGGCAGTTGTCGACTTGCAAATTGTTAAGGTGAAAGTGCATCTGCTACCCGGCCCTACCTGGTTCCTATCTGGAATATGGATCCAGCAAATTAAAATACAAAAATATGTTTCTACCCGGATCCTATCCGGTTTCTATAAGGCAGTTGTCGACTTGCAAATTGTCAAAGTGAAAGTGCATCTGCTACCCGGCCCTACCTGGTTCCTATCTGGCATATGGATCCAGCAAATTAAAATACAAAAATATGTTTCTATCCGGATCCTATCCGGTTTCTATAAGGCAGTTGTCGACCTGCAAATTATTAAGGAGCAAGATACAAACCGGATAAAAATCTCAAAGGTCCCGGATAAGATCTTATCCGAAAAACCGGGTACACTGAGAGAAAATTATCACGTTATTTTATGGTTTTCGGAGGTATAGCAAGGATATTTATTAAAACCAAGAACTTTTACTGTCCCGTAATTTTTTTTCTGTGACTATCCTTAAAATGTACTTGTTTGCACCGCAATATTTTTTTCAGTAATTTTCACAGTACGATGTTTTAAAAGTTTCTCTTGATTCCAGTTATAAAATACAAGCCTAACAGAAAAATATGCCGTTAGTGTGTTTAAAGAAATACAATTCCTATACGAGCGACTTTTGCTGTGAGTTGGTTAAAAAAACTCGGGAGTCAGCAAGCAATTATGTAATGTAATCATAATAATCATATGCGAGCACGTGTGTGTATGTGTGTATATCTGATTGTGTCGAGGTAGTAACAATAACGGGGCCCAAACACTTTTTACACGGCCCTGCAGTAGTTGCAGGTTATAAACGCTATTTCCTTTCTTGTATTCCAAGCGTGCGCAGCCGAGAGGCTTAGTCGTTAGGTTACTAATGCGATAATTATAAGTAGAGTAGGGTTCGAAACCGCAGCGTTAAGAATAATTTTTAATACTGTCTAAACGAGCGTTTGTGTAGTGTAGAGGGGGGTGTGTGTTTGTAGGTAAGTGTGTATATAAAAATAGTAAGTTAAGTGTCTACTTAATAGTAAATACAGTTTTGAAATATACTAAGAGTATTCATCGATTCAACTACTGCTCTTATTTGATTTACCTATGTTCCTGCAGATCACAACTTAAAAAATGACACTGGGGCCTTTACGAACTACGAAAAGTAAGTTAAAAAGTAGTCAAACCTACTGAGATTTTTTTTCGGTGTACGTGTAACAAAAAAGTACTGTCAATTTACTCAAATAAAATTTCCCAGATTGAAAACAGATTTTTTACTGTGAAAACAGTAAATTTAACCTTCCAAGCGAATATTCCTCCATTGCCATTAAAAACGGTAAATACTATAGTCTTAACTCGACCTGTACTTTTTCTCTCAGTGTAGATATTATGCGATTCCATATAGAGCCCGGTTAAGCTCCAGGTATAAACCGGGGACAAAAACCGGGTACAAATCCAGTAACGCCGGATAAGAACCGAGTATACGTATTTCGAGGACCCGACTACAAACAGGATAAAACTCTTACAGAGCCCAGATAAGACCTATATAGAAACCGGAAAAAATATTATATCAACCCAGATAGAATCCGATTAAGTGCCGGATTAGAACCGGGTATAAGTATTTTAAGGAACCAGATACAAACCAGATAAAAATCTCAAAGATCCCAGGTAAGAACCATATAGAAACTGGGTGAAGATATTATGCGATCCCAGATAGAACCCGATAATCTCCGGGTACAAACCGGGGACAAAAACCGGGTACAAATCCATTAGCGCCGGATAAGAACCGACTTTTACTCGGTTCTTATCTGGGTTCTATCCGTCATTTTAAGCAGGGTTTACATAAAAATTATGTGATATTAGAACATTTATTACTCATGCGACTTATAGTAGATACTAGATGAGCTAAAGGTGCCAAACGCTCGTGTTTCGCGTGCGGTGCACGTTCAACTCAAGCGTTGAACTCCTTAGGCTTCTTATATGAAGAAATTCTAGAATAAGACATACGCCTTGGGAACGCTTGAGATTCACGTGCGCCGCACGTGAAGCTGAAGCGTTTGAAACATGAAGAAAGCCATGTATCATATACTCAGCGTTCATGTGCACGAATATTTAATAGGTAGAGCATGAACGTTGTCTAGTGTCAAACATTTGAATTTGCGTGTTTCACAATCGTTATTCGATATGTGTGTAACACTTCGTAAGTTCCATATGCACGGTACCAGTTATTTCTCTCCGTGTAGAAATGCTGCACTATCTCTGGTGCTCCTGCGCCACTACACTGAAGGGCAACTGCAGTGCTCTTCATAGGTTAGCAGGTTTACTTTTTTGTGGACTAACTGCTCACCTACAATTGCGGGAGAGCTGCTGCCCCACAGGAGGGAATGCTGCGGCGAGTCATATAAACTGTTATTTGACTATACTATTCAATGTAAAATTCGATTGTTTTAATATTTCTGAAATCGTCGTTAATTATTATATCTTTTGAAGAATTTGTTTAATTTCTTTAAATGATGTGAAATTATTTGAAATCTCAACATTGAGGTTAGGTTATTTGTAAACAGATCGTAATGAACCAAAAAGTACTTTAATATATATACAGGAAACATCATTTCAATGGGCACTTTCATGTAAATCATAAAAAACTTTAAATTTGTACTTTCGCCTGCTTTTGCATTTGCCTGACGATGCGGTGCAACTACAGCCCCTCCCGAAAGGAACGTAAGTCAACTGCTCCCCCAAAAAGGGGCAGCTGCTCACCCACAGAGGGAACGCAGCATACCCAAATGCATAGTCGCACAACTCTCTTCCGCTAAACGCAATAGCTCCACCGCTAGGGGCAGCATCTGAGCCAAATTTTTTTCCGTGCATACAAAAATACTTAGATGGAGTTTTAAATCTTTAAAAATGCAATTTGCAGAGTGAACGAATAAAAATCGAGCAACAAACAAAACATCCAATTGACAAACAAAATCATGATTAAAAATATTGAACATGAAATGTAAAGGAAGAAAATAATAAAAATCGAGCAAAATTTATTTTAAGGGGCAACACCGTTGTAAACGCCAAAAAAACACGTTTTTTCAAGAATTTTTTTTTTGATGAAAGGAAAGGGAATACAATTATAATGATTTGGGAAGTTATTATTTATATATTGAAATACAAAATTACAAATTTTCAATAAAAAATGTTACAAAATGGCAGCACTGGATACATTTCCGTAATATGTGTTTTCTTGTGGGAGCTCCGCGGCACGCAGCACACAGGGTGCAAAATTTAATCTGGAACAAAATAAAAAAAATTTTCTTAATCTGCATGAAAATAGCTAAAAAAAGACGTAAGGGATTTGAAAAATATTGATTTTTGTGTAATTGGCAAGCATTTGAAAAAAAACTCATTTTTCGACCAAAAAAAACGGCACTTAATTGTTTATAACAATTGTTCAAATTGATTTATCAAAAATACCCCACGTGTTTCTCTTTGAAATGTTATTATAAAGATGTAGAAAAAAACCCGATTAAAAATATTGAAAATTGTTTGAGTTATGCTGCGTGCCGATTTCAGAGAACGTGTTTTGAGAAAAACGCGTCTAAAGTTTTGAGATATGTAATAAATACGAAAAAGTAAAAAAAATTGTACCATTAATCGGCAATTCCAGCACTGTAAAGACGTCCTTCTGTATTCATATATTCTTCTTCATTCTCCTTCCTGGACGATTGAAAGTTGAAACGCGCCTATTTTGCTGCATCCGTCAGTGCCCGCTCAGCGTACTGAATGCGCTTGGCATCGCTTTCAACACAAAAATTGTAAGATTGTGTCCCAATTTCCAATTTTAAAACTTGCATAATTCTCAAAACACTTTTCAGTCCATCATTGAAATTGCATACGGCGATATACGTTGCAATATTTAAGACTTTCTTGCCACTAGAATAAGCTTTTGGAGCTAAATTCCACACTGCTGCGTTAAAGCTTTCGTTATTTTTAGAAGCTTCCGTTGCTCTTAGAAATTGATGGCTACAAAAATAGGCAGTTCCTGCTCAGCAGGTAGCCATCCGACGCAGGTAGTCGTTGCGGAGCGGCCCGGCACGCTCGGTAAAAGGGCTCGAAATTTCAATGAAATTGATTTCGAACACGTATAAAACCTTTTGTCCTTTATTCTACAAGGCTCAGAGAATTTTTTAAGCTAATAAAAAAAATCGAGTTTTTGAAATTTCTACAGTGGTGTTATCCCTTAAGAGTTATACAATTTTAAACTAATTTTAATATTGAGATTTTTATTTTTTGATTATTTATCGTGTAAAGTGCTATTATTGCTATGCTCGTTTATTGCAAATTAAGACTTAAATGAGTATTCCATCCCAGGTATCGATGTTCACTTATTATCACATAAACTGAAAAACTCGTGAAAGGCGAGCAGAAGGTTTTTGCGCAACTCTAATTTTGCAGGGAAGAGAGGTAACGACTATAGGGAATGATTTTAATTTGAGTATATATAGTAGTATGGAGAGAGAAGGGTTGAGTGATAAAAAATTCAACTTTGCGACTGATGCTGATACTGATTTATATAACCTAAACAAATAATAATAAAACAACCCTTGACAAAAACATTTCTTCAGTTTCATTGCAATGAAATACATTCGATGCTTTTTCACTTCAGAGTAAATTAAGCCCGTGGAAACGATAACTCGCTTAGAGCTCGGACGCGTCGTCCGTCTTTTTTTTGTCAGATAAGATGACTAGAAAATTACCCGAAAAATAAGTCTCCGGGAATCGGATTGCAAAAATTCATCCTAATAGAGTTTGATAGAGCGCACATTTTATATTTAAAAATTTTTTTCATTTCATATTATCTGATAAAAAAAGAGACAAAAGACGCGCCCGAGCACTAAATGTGTTATTGTTCCCACAGGCTCAATTGATCTTAGAAATTTCATTCAGGATTTTTACGTTTACAACAATTAGATCAAGTGCCTATATTTCATATGTGATGAATTAATATTACACTTATAACAAAATAGAAAGGGCTTAGCCCTTTAAATCTGAATGAATGAGATGAATTCAGTGCAGAAAATGAAATTGTACTTGGGAAATCCGCTAAAAATTCTGATATTCTTATTTATAAGTAGCTTATTTAACATGGAATTAATTTTCTGTTTCAGTTACCGAGAAGGAGATTCGCCAGTGGTGAGTTATTAAATAAATTAATCTTTTTTTTTCTCATGTTCTACCGAAAAACGTAAACAAGGCCAAGAAGTTTTATTTTATGATTATGGAAATTTAAATTTTTGACAAATTTAAATTATGACGTGATGCATCATTCGGACAATTAGGTTAATTTTTCTGTTGGAAGCGAACATTTCGCCTCTTTAAATTTAAAGTTTACAATGTTCAATAAAATTTCAAGAATAACAGATGGTTTATGGTTGTATAATAAATTATATTTATGCAACTTTTCATATATTTATATGTATAATTAACAGGATAGGATAGGAACTTTTTATAAAAATTAATTAAGTATGTTTTTATTTTATACACTTTTAAAGAAACTTGTTGAGTATCTTAGATAATAATCTATCATTTTTATAATATCCCATTTTAATATTTCTGATATTTAAATTCAATATCTTGAATATTAAATATTTTAGATACTTAATATAAATATCTAAGATAATTATAACTGATACATATTGCGGATCAATTTCTTATGTTCAGAAAAGGAACTCTTTGTAAAATTTAAACAACCAAAATTATATCAATATCCAAAATATTGGGCAATGATATATTTTCATGATTTAACATTCTATATAGCTGAACCCATGATAAAAATCTACAATATTAATTGTAATTATACGCTTTTTTCCGTGTACAGAATTATAATTTCAGTAACCATGCAAATTCTGCTGAATGATCGAAGCCATTTTACTGGATTAAATCTTTTACTCGAACTTTTTAATTCAAATCTGTACTTTTATTTTAGGCACAAAGGATTCCTTAAGGATTGTCCGGATGGGCTCTTAACCGAGCAGGTAAAAATTGAACCAATTATATACACACCATATATATTAAAAATACTTTTTCTACTAATGGATCAGAAAGTATACCTCTTTGTCCTGTGCATGGTAAACAAATCCATTTTTTGACCCCCAAGTGGAAAAAAAGTCAAATGCAACACGAAAGAAATATTTATTTTACTCGTGTTGCATAATATACTATCAATTAACAAGTTCTATTTCTTAATTTCAGGGATTCATCAAAATCTACAAACAATTTTTCCCACAAGGCGACCCGTCAAAATTTGCATCTCTTGTGTTCAGAGTATTTGACGAGAACAACGTAAGTTGAAAAGAAATAGAGGATTTATAATTTCTGTTATTTAATTAAGCCAAAAATTATTTTAAATAAAAATAGCCTCGGTGGATAAAGTGGTAGCACTCCGGGCTTCTGAGTAAGATGTTTGGGGTTTGATCCCCGAGTCGTTACCGGTAAAAAATTTTTACCCAGACTCTAGTGGTTTGGATTCCACCTCAAACTGTAGGTCACGTCAAAAGAGACCATTGAGCTCTTATAAAAGAAACTCGATGTCGAGAAACACAACGTAGGGTGTCACTGGATGAATTTTGATAAGACTAGAAATAGTTGGTTGTGGCAGCTTGCAATTCTGCAAATAGCCATATCAAAAGACTAGAAATAGGTTAGCTATCTTCTTGCGAAAGGGCGTCATAAGATGCCTATCGTTTAGAGAGTTGGTCGATTTTTAATATGAAAAAATAGGAAAGTAACGCCGATGATACTAGTCTCGAACATCCTAAAACTTCTCGTGTGCGTGTGTGTGTGTGGGGGGGGGGGTCGCCCTAACCTTCACAAGAGGGGAGAGTGTATGAGTATGAAGAAGAAAGGGGGTGGTACAATGGGCGCTACTTCATTAAGATAAGGATGACATTGTAGCTTGGAAAGATTAAGATGTCTCGTATTCACGTATATATTTTAAAAGAGGATTGTAACGGGGTTTGCAAACATAAAAAATATTGCTATCAAAAGACTATCAATTTTTTTCTTTTTAGAGAAAAATTTAGAAGCTTTAAAACGATAAGCAAAGAATTTATCATTTTTAAGCTCAAATATAATTTTACATTTCAAAATATGCCTGATAAATAATTTGAAAGGTGTCTAGCATCGATATTTGATGTGCCTGAAGATGGAATATTTTCTGCTTACCAGCTAGGCCTTTAAAAATAGCATCTTTGAGATGTCTGTCGGCTGATACAATGTCATTTGTAGAGTATTAACCTTTATCGTAAATAAGCATAAATTTTCTTTCTGGACAATTTTCCACTTGTCGAATTGACGGAGAAGATAGTAACACTGCTAGCATTAACAACGGTACAGAGAGCGCAGACTTTATCTGTGATTAATATTAACAACATGATGGAGATGGAAGAAGATTCTAAAATTAAGATACCTGACCTAATCAAGATGTCCAGACCCAGTCGAACTCAATCACTTTTCCTTCAATTTTTTGGTCAAGCCTCCTGACGGTGTGCAGCAGTTATACCCAAAAAGTACCTGCAAGTGCCAAAAGCACTTAGAAGAGACATCAGGAACCAGAGGGTTCCAACTCCGGCGAAATCATGCTAGAGTTTCTTCTCCTCGCTTCTCTCTAACTCTCCCGCACTCCCCTCACAGCAAGCCCATATTGCTCCAAGTTTCTCTCCGGCGCGAGAAAAATCGTCCGATGATTTTACTCGAGAGAATGTACATGCAAGATTATATTTTAGTCTTCAACAGTCTTGAGAAATGAAACATCTAGTTTCGCATTCTACCTTAAATGCTCATACTGAAGTAATATTAAAATCTAAAATGCATCGAAATCATTAATTTTCGGGTGCCGGCTCCGATGTTCTCGCTGAGTGAACGACACTTTCGCTCGCTCCAATATACTCTATCTTGCTTTATGTACATATCCAAGCTCGGCGTGTACGCGCTCTCTTTTTAACGTATTCCTTTCGGTATTTTGCTCCCACCACTCTGATGTACGCAGATATACGCGGGAGTGGAATTGAGTGGAATGAGGTGCAGTGCGGTGGTGGGACGGTGGAGTAAGGCGGAGTAGCTAGTTCATCGAGAGGGCGCCACTAAAATTTCATGTTACACGGAGTCTTATGAGAGTTCGAATCCCCTGTCAGAAACCTCCTGATTACCACGAAGAATCCTTCTGTAGCAGCGACTGCTCAACCTATCAGCAAATGATTTAAAATCACCTTAAAGAAAAAGCGGCATAAAAGGATTCACATGACATAGCGCCTTTAAAGAGGGCATTAATGTCTATATAAATTAAAACGCAGCTGGTTGGTTGATAGAGTCGCAGACATTTGACAGATTCTGCAACAGACTGATAGCCCAACCTCAGGAACATATTGCGATGAAAGCGATAAATACGATGGGCACTATTTATATTTTGAGCCTAATAATGAAAAACATTAATTTGTCATCAAACATGGCTTTATTTTTTTTCAAAATATTTTTCTTTATGATCTATATACTTTTGCATGGGTTCGAACCATGTGTGATAGCATTTTTTCCATTTCGCTTGAGACATCTCCAAAACATGGTTATTGAACGCATCTACGGCTTCTTTTAACCCTTTCGTTACGAGCACCGGATATATCCGACATCCACGCGATGACCTGTGTGTAAGATATAAATTTTTTACATTAAATTATATTATCATCTATAATAATTTTAGAGTCTCCAAATATGTCGTTATGTAAAACTTAAGAAGTGCGTGGAAAACCAGTTTACCTACGTGCAATTTGCACACTTCGCGACACGGTACCCCGTTCAGGGGCGTCAGCTCTGCGGAGCGGACTGCCGTAACGAAAGGGTTAACGAAAAAGATCGGTCTTCACGCACACCGAAAAATTTTTTTTTCCGAGAGTCAACTATCACCCATAGTTGAGTCTAACCTATTTGAAATAACACGGATTCCTGTTTAAGATAATCACGTACATACAGTTGAAAAAAGCAATATAAACCTTGTTACAGAGAAATAAAGAATTCTAGTTCAATTAACAATTAAATTCAATTAATATTGCTATGCTGTTATTACAAAACTCCGCTGTAAAAAGAATATCTTCTGTATTTATTACTTTTTCACTGTGTAAACAAAAATTTATTTTTGTCAATAATTCTTTAAGACCCACTTTTATCAATAGAAATTTTGCTCTAGTAGATCATAAACGTAAAGTTGTTTTTTGGTTACGTTTAATACATGCGCCTGAAAGGATCTGTCCGTCAAACGAACTTGCTTTCTTTGTTTTTCTTACTAAACTTGAACTTTGTCATTCTAACTAGGATTGCAAAGTTGGCGCCTGTACTAACTAGGCAAAATAGTATACGGGTATAAGGAATTTTTTTCGGTGCAGTTTGTTTTTGATGTGCGGGAACAAAACAATTATTAGGGGCCATTAATTCGATGTTTTGAGTGCTTAAATATTCGGTTGTTTAGTGAGATGTGTGAGAGCTTGCATTGTCTTGATGAAGAGTGATCCGACGTCGCTTGTTTGTTTTCCTTATTTCACCAAAAACTTACTGCAAACAAATGATTGTGTACCATTCAGAATTAACCATTCTACGTTTCAATAATAACACTGTTGACACATGACCAGTTTTTCTGAAAAAAACAGGCGACCATTTGTTTCGAAGTGCTTAGAGCGCAAACAACTTTTGTTAGATTTGGCTTATCTTGAAACACTTTTACAGTCGACTGTTGTTTACTTTCTGAATCATACACATAGATCCGTAATTCATCACCTGTTACCAGGTCTAGAAGTATGAAACCGGGATTTCCCTATTGATGGTGCTTGCCATCAGTTTAGGGACCGTACGACCGCTTTTGCAGCGCCATCTTGTCCCTCTAGCAGCTGAGAAATATTTTCAGTAGATAACAACCCAAGTTCAATATACCAGTGCATTTACTACAGGCATCAACATATCGAGTTTTGTGCCTACGAACTACGATTTGCGGACAGCACTGATTTTTTGTTATCACTTGAAGAAAAATGCTGCAGAATCGCATCGAATGCTTGTCGAAGCTTACGGTGAACATGCTCTTGGCAAAACACAGTATTTCGAGTGGTTTAAAAAATTCAAAAGTGGTAATTTTGATGAGAGAAACGAAGATCGTGGAAAACCACCGAAAAGGTGCGTTTGGTGGGATCCGAAGGGTGTTATCTATTATCAGCTGTTAAACCTGGTGAAACTGTCAACACGAATCACTACCAACAGCAAATGATCGATTTAAATCGAGCATTACAAGAAAAACGACCGGATTATCGAAGAAGGCAACACAAAGTCATTATTCTTCACGATAATTATTAATATAATATAATATATTAATTCTAATAATTAGAGTTGTGTGGACTAATTTTTTCATCGAAAACGTGATGCGCATTTGGGATCTAAGAGCAAAAATATTCAATTCCTCATGTAAGGCATCGAAATTGAAAAAAAAAAATTTCAAAATCTACACAGTAAAAGGAAGTGAAATTTCCACAGTTGATTAATTATTTTGAAACAACGTATATCCAAAATTTCATCCACATACTGTCAAAATCATCCAACCGTCAGTACTACCTTAATGTCTTTCTCGCCTGCTCAGTGACTGAAACGTTCGCGCTCTCTCCCCACTACTTTTTCTGAGCCGACAGTTCTCTGCTGCACAATAAGGATCCTCTAGGAAAGGATGGGACAATGTTCCCCCACTGTGCCCTTCACCATAACAATTGGATCGGAAGTGACGTCGTACGCATTCTTGATCGTCTAAAACAACAACTAAAGGCGCACGTTTTGAGGTTAGTTTTAGGAACGAATACACTTTCCAGTATATATGTAATGTACATCACAATGTATCAGTTATGATGCATATATCATAATTAGATACTTATTAAGCGAATATACTCGCATTCCTTATAAATTACTAAACAAAAACATAGCCGCTTAACACTTAACCAGAACTCTCCAACAAACTCCGCTCGACCAATCCGTATTAGGCACGGGGTTTGTCGCATTCTTCCCTAGAGGATCCTTACTATGCAAGATCCAGAGTGGCACTCTGTTGTCAAGTTCAGACTACTCTCTTTCGCTTCCTAATAATGAGAATGTAAAATATACATAGCCTTAGATCGAAATGTGTAATGATCGAGTTACAATTATAATTATTTTGTGTTTCAGGACGGTACGATAGAATTTGAGGAATTCATCAGAGCACTATCTGTAACGTCGAGGGGTAATCTGGACGAAAAATTGCACTGTGAGCGGATTTTTTTTGTTTTCAGCAAGAAACTTACCTTATTTTATGTGTCTCCGGCGCGGAAACTCGTTTTTCCGTTACGGCTCAGAGTAACGAAATGTTGTGTATTCCGTTACAGAGGAATATAATGTAAAAATTGAACTGCGCATGCGCATATGGTCTTACAGCAGAGCGGAATCTTCTTCTTCGTACAGCGTTAGCACCCTACTGACAAAGCCTTGTACATTTGAACTGCGCATGCTCTATTACAACAAGCTACTACTACACAAGATCGATAAAATCAAAATGGCTGGGACTAGTCGCGAAATATCAAGTGTAATGACTAGCGCCGCAAACAACTACAATACTAGATTAGATTCGAGTGTACGCATATAAACTCGTATCCGCACCGAAGTCACATAAAATAGAATACGTGCCAATGCACACAATTTGGGAAATTACGAGACTCGCGACAATGCTCGCAGGACTGATCGCGCCTCGGCTTTGTCTCGGCTTCGATCTCCTGCGAGCATTGTCGCTCCTCACGCAATAACCCCCATTGTGCGCCTAGGCACGTAATATACTATTGTTCATAAAACACTGTCTATGTCTGTCATACTTGTTCTTACACTATTATGAAGAATAAGCTTCTTAGAGTCGGCAACCTTGTAACTAGACTTTCTATTAACTTCAATTTGTAATAATTTTTCTCAGCCTTGCAAAAACAAATGAATATTTATTTATTGAATCATTTGCATTGAAAAATGCACTGAATTATAATGAAAAAATATGTAAAAAAAGGTGAATGCTTTTTTTTTTTACTCAAAAAGGGGAATATACGTGTATGACGTGTCCGAAATCAAGGTTATAAAATTAAATTAAATGACAAATCAAAATCATTTTATGATTAAGTTATAAGATTTTGTTTACGTTCTAGACAGTCTCTTTTTTGTTACATTGTATAATGAATAATTTTATACATGTTTGTATTCTGTATGCATGAAACTTATCTAAAAAGTAATAGTATATTGTGTTATGACGCAGCAAACCTACCTTTTATCGCCAGGACTGTCAACATTGGCCTCGGACGACAAAAATTTGCTGTGAAGTGACACACAATATTTTATTCAAAATTGGAGAATTTTTCGTAGATCTCCGTGAGTGTTTGGCGAACTCGAAGTACTCTTTTTACGGCCGAGGGAGGAGCTAGAGTTAGAGGACGGAAAAAATCCTCACTCCTACTCTAACTCCGCCCCCGGACGTAAAAAAAGTACTTGGAGTTTGCCAAAAACTCACGGAAATCTACGAAAATCTTCCAACTTTGCATAAAATTGCACTTCCGAATGGTAATCGATACATTTTTATAGGTCGAGAACACATGATCAATACGTCCGTTGAAATAAAAGCTTAATTGTTATTCATTCCATATTGTAAATAATTTTTGCAAGTATTTTATTATAATATTATTTTTATGTATATTCTTGTCAATTTCTCAGGGGCCTTTCGATTATACGATGTTGACAATGACGGTTTCATCACAAGAGACGAGATGTACAACATTGTTGACGCAATATACCAGATGGTGGTGAGTCAATCGATTGCTAAAAGCAAACTGTTACATAACTCAGAAATTATCTATAGAGCTTATATGTTCATTCTAATTATATAACAAATACATTAAAGTACTGATAATTTGTAAGCTACTTCAGGAATGTTTCACTTTATAAATAAGGCTGAAATTGGGGTACACTCAGGCTCGAAAAATAAGTACTTAAAAGCGAATTCCAATTCATATCATTACAAACTCAACATCATCTTAAAGTTTAATCTAGATGTTTCGGTGCTCATCCATCAACCTTATCAAGGCTGAACGATATGAAAATAAAATTATTAATACTCTTGATTGTTGTCTTCCACGGGAATGCAGGCCTTCATTTTTCTTTCCTCCTTTTTTTAGATTCTTAAGATTTATTATTAGGTGGCTTGCATGATTGGTTTAGTCCAATTTTGCTCGTTTAGGTATTTCGAGAATTGGAACTGTTGCGGATTGCTTTAAATTTTGATGTGTCTACTCCTCCTAATAATACGTCATCAGTGGTAGTCAAACAATTTTGCTCCTCAACTCTTCTTTCGCATTTCCCATTGTTCGACTGGAAAATTAATTTTGATTATTGATTGTTTCAAGTACACGGATAGAAATTTGATGGTTGAAAGTACCATTTTTGACGGTAAACCAGAACCATTATGAATTTCTGTCAGTTTGTCCTAAAAATATGCTACTTAATATAACACGTTTCGGGAAATACCTCCAAAAATGATGGTAAAAATGGAAAATTCATATGCCAGCTTTTTTTGGACAAAATATACCTTTAAAGATGTGTAATACTGTGGGCAAAAACTGAGGTGAATTTTTAATTTAAACTTCGCGGGCTAACCGATTCGGGCAAACTCTTTTATTTTTATGTTGGTCCTACTGTTACCGACATTTGTGCCAAATTTCATGTCAATGTCATCATTTTTTACATACTTACGCTTGTGTTTTCTAAACAACTAAAATTGATTTTTTCCATTTTTACAATGTCTGAATTTGTTGAGCAAAGAAATGCCATTAAATTATGTTTGCGGAATGAAATTTCAGTTGCGGAAACGTTCAGAATGTTGCAGGAGGCCTTCGGTGATTTAAGCAAGTCGCAGAAAAATGTTTATAAGAGGTACAAATACTTCAAAGAAGGCAGAGAACGTGTTGATGACTTGGAACGCCCCGGACTACCATCAACATCAACTAACGAGCAACACGTCAATCAAATCAAAGAATTAGTGCATAAAAATCGTCGATTGACAATTAGAGACCTTGCTGACACTATGGGCATTTCAAGAGGATCACTCAACACCATTTCAAAAGATATTTTGGGCAGACAACTCGTGGTTTTTGCATCACGATATTGCGCCGTCTCACACTGCACTCGTTCTTCGTGACCATTTTGCCAAAAACTCAACGCATATCGTTCCACAACCACCATATTCGCCTGTTTTGGCTTCGTGTGACTTCTGGCTATTCCCCAAACTCAAAAGACCACTCCGAGGACACCGTTTTGATACGATTGAAGAGATACAAGCCGAATCGAAGAAGGCTTTGAAGGCAATTCCGGAAATCGAATTTAACAAGTGTTTCGACGATTGGAAAAAACGTTGGCATAAGTGCATTATATTGGCAATGAAAAAAATGTTTTCTTTAATTTCGAATTTTTACCATTGGATATGGTAAAATCCACTTTTATTGATTTGAATTTCTAATCCCTACTTCAGTCGAAATATGAGAATGCTCGAAAGTGAAACGTACCCATCATAGATGGTAAAAATATGCCTCAATGTTTCCATTTTCACAACAGACAGCGATTAATGATTGACATAATAAACTTCACCATTATGATTGGACTTTTTCACAACTTTTTCCAACAGTTCTGGTTTACTCTCTAAAATGGTACTTCTTCTCACGAAACGTAATACATTTAGCCATCAAATTTCTTTCCATGTATATTTTCCAATTTTCATCTAGTCAAAGAATGTCATAAAGATAATTTGTAGATCCTTTTTAGCACAGTCAATAACAAGTATCAAATTTTTATTTTTTTGCAAAAGTAGTTTTTAAAACCTCAAAAAATGCCCAAATAAAAAAAAATTCGGATATGCTTGGCTAACGAACTTTTACTTTTTTTGTGCCCTGATTAAGTGTACCATAGCGTATTGTAATAATCCGATTATCTTTTCGAAACGTCACATCACGCGATCTTTCTTATTGTAATCGGTTATATGTAGCAATTTCAAGCCTTTCTTGTGAATAAAAATATATAATGTGGAATGAAAATTGAAATATGTACATATACAACAAGAAAATAAAAAGAAGGTAGTTACTATTTAATTTAACTAGCCACCGAAAATCAATATCTCTATTCTTACCCCAACTGGACATACATAATAAGCGTTGCAACTGAAATGTCATTGCACCCTTATTTTATGTGGGAGATTTAGAAGCAACAAGTGGACCTTAAGAATACGGAAAGTATTGATTTGAAATATACGACTTATTCTCCAAAATTTTAACGCAGACTCCATAAGGGATAACATTTTCACGCAGACTCAAAAGATGACATCAATTGTTTAACATTGCTTGACAGAAGGGGAATGAATCAAAGAAATAATAGAAATTAGTACCGGGGGCTGCCAGAGGGCCAGCAACCAAAAAAAGTCGTA
Organism: Diplolepis rosae; assembly: GCA_030998225.1. Classification (NCBI taxonomy): domain Eukaryota; kingdom Metazoa; phylum Arthropoda; class Insecta; order Hymenoptera; family Diplolepididae; genus Diplolepis; species Diplolepis rosae. The sequence continues at coordinate 11,993,258 of JAPYXD010000701.1, forward strand.
AAATGAGGGGAGATGTCTAACCCTCAGGATATTTAAGCAGCTCGATTTTAAGGAGCGATGTTAAGTTTGATTTCTGCCACGGGAGGCCGAACGTCTTTGAAGTTTGATTTCTCCCTCAGAACTGTGTACACCGGTCTAAGTTTAATTTTTGTCACTAAACTTTGCAAGCTGGTGAAATTTTTGTTATTGCCTTCTAACGCTGCACTGTTGGAGAGTTGATTTCTGTCCCAAGACTTTGGACCTCGTGTTGTGTTCGCTACTCACGGGTAAGTTTGATTCTTGCCGTGCATCATTTCACGTCATTTTCCAGTCGTTCATTTCTCCCTCGAATTCTTCACCTGGTGTGATCTCCTTCAGCACTAACCAATGCAATGTTTAAATTGTGATTTAAATATCAGTGATTCGAGATTAATACTCACATTTCTTTTTCACCCCGAGGGAACTTCCTGTTCTGGCCCACACTCTAGTCTTCACCTGCCCCAGTTTTGGTCTTCAAGCAACCCTACCTCGTATTTAGGTTGCTTAATTAACAGCAAGAGGAATTTTCATTGTCTTGTACCCACTGTCTTGCAAATTAAAATGAAATTCAGTATACCTGATCTTTTGTCTACACACTGAGAAAAAAATGCTATTGAATTTATAGCATTTCTTTTAAAAGCATGTACACAGTGTGATCTCAAAATAATCGAACCTTTTAGTTATACAATAAAACAAGCATGGTGTTATGTTTCAAAGCTAATATTAATTCAAAATATGATCTATTTAACTCAATACGACGTTTAGAACGATCAACCAATTTATCCATAGACTTTTTAAACTCGGTTTTTGGGATGTTCTTTAGCACCTGGGTCACAGCTGCTTGAATGGTTGGAACGTCATCGTAAAAAGCTCCTTTCATTGCAGTTTTCAGTTTTGGGAATAGAAAATAGTCACACTGTGATAAATCAGGCGAATACGGAGGGTGGTCGATGACACAAATCTGTTTTTTCATCAAAAATTCGTTGACTTTTTTGGTCTTGTGAAGTGGTGCATTTAACTGATGTGGAACAAAACGTGCACAGAGCTTTCTTTTACCCAAATCTTCAATTAATATTGTGTAGATTGTACAGTAAGATGAATTTAATTCTTCTGCCAGTATTCTCACAGTAAAATTTGCATCGATAGCGATTATTTCATGTACTTTTTCCACTAACTCAGCACGATTTGATGCTTCTGGTTGTCTAGGTCTTGGATCATCATTTAAATCGTCACGGCCATTTTTCGTGTAAACCTTGTGTAAACTTGAGTACGACTCATACAATCATCACCATAAACTTTTTTTAATAATTCGTAAGTCTCAGCAAATTTTTTACCGAGTTTAAAACTAAATTTAATATTTGCTCTTTGCTTCTTTGTTTACAAAAACTACTGTCATTAAAAGTGCGTAATTTTGTGACCTGCCAACTAATCACAACTGATTTGCTTGAACTTGGTTGCGCTTGAAAGAAGAAAAATGTACCTTTCTAACGCTGCCAACGTTTGATAGATGGCGCTACGTGTTCTATGATTTAAATTATAAGTTCGGTTATTTTCAGATCACACTGTGTATATCATTGATTCAAACCAATATGTTATAGAATTAGTAACATATGTATCAGTTTTATTGGCATATTCTTTTGAATCAATAATATACATGCTTTTGGCAGAAATTCTATAGTTTCAATATCATTTTTTCTCAGAAGAATTATAATTTGGATAGCTCAAATAACACATCATCTAATAAGTTCGTAGGATGACACATCGATGGCGCCACTTTTAACTATTTTGCATGAACATTTGAGCATGAGAAAGCTCTGTTCGAAATGGGTACCGCGTTCGCTCACAGTCGATCAAAAACAACAACGCGTTGGCGACTCAGAGCGCTGTTTGAAACTGTTTCAGCGCAATAAAAAGGATTTTTTCATGCGGTATGTGGCAATGGATAAAAGATAGTTTCATCACTACACTCCGGAGTTAAATCGGCAGTCAGATGAATGGACACCAACGGATGAAAAACATCCAAAGCGACCAAAAACGCAAATGTCAGCTGGTAAAGTTTTGACCTCCGTATTTTGGGATGCGCACGGTATTTTATTCATCTATTACCTTGAGAAAGAAAGGACCATCAATAGCGAATATTATATGGCGTTATTGGTGCGTTGAAGGGAAGAAATTGCGGAAAAGCGACCCCACATAAAGAAGAAAAAAGTGCTCATAATAAATCATCAATAAATAAATTCAATAAAATAAATAAAATTATATGATAACAAATTTATATTCAATTTGTGACCCTTCTACAAGAATAATAACATCTTTAAATTGAATAAGAATATTATATTTTTTAATACTCTTACTTAATCTTTTATTTATCGATCTAATTTTATTTATCGATTGCCTTGAGAAAGGAAGAACCATCAATAGTCAATGCATTGTGTCACAAATTGATCGCAACAATGGAAAAATTGCACGAATTGCACTTTGAATTGCTTCCCTATACACCGTATTCGCTCCCAGCGACTACTACCTGTTTGTAGACCTAGAAAAAAACCTCGCTTCAGGCAAAAAGATTTTGCTCCAATGAAGAAGTGATTGCCGAAACTGAAGTGTATTTTGAGGCCAAAGATAAATTGTTCTATAAAAAAGGCATCGGAATGTTAGAGAAGCGTTCGAATACATGTTTCACTCTTGAAGGAGACTATGTTGATAAATAAAGTCGAATTTTGCCTAAAAGTTTTTGTTTTATTAGTCATCTTACGAACTTATTGGGTGATGTGTCAGGTCATCAGAGAAAGTTATCGCGTCTACAGACGACGACAACAATGACAGATAGACAAATAGAAATGACTAAACCTTTTTTTCGAATTCAGGGGGTCATGAAAATGGAAATTTGTTGAAAAGAGATCTAAAATTTTGAATAATTTTGATGTTTCTTTATATATGATGAAAACATAAAATGTAAATGGAAGCTACGATGAAATGCAAGGGGAATGTAGACATTGATTTTCGTTATGGTAGCGTTATACGATTGTTCGCGGAAGTATCAGAGTTTCAATTTTACTATGCTGTATAAGAAATTCCGTAAATCCAAGGGGAGAAGATAGTCCATTCTTATTTAAGTAAAGTTTAACAATAAGACACGACCTTCTATTCATTGAAGATCATTTCCTAACTGCACTTACTACAGCTATAAGTCTATCGATTTAAACAGTAGGTAATATTGGCTTTATGTCAAGTTTCTTGTTTCTTCCAGAAGAAATTAATATTTTCCTCAACAGAAATAATATTTCTCCAATAAAAATAAGATTATCTTATCAGTTTAATGCAATCTTTAACTTTTTCGTTATATCACTCACAATGCTTGAATCATTAGCATAATATTAATATTCGCTATTTTAAATTTTGCAATTTTAATTCCAAATTTGTATCTAGAGGCCGAATAATCGCATACGATTTGATCAATATTACAATTTTATATATTTGTGAAAATCAACTTTTTAATCGGTTTATCTTCCATTTCTTTATGTTCACAGGTGTACCAAAGATATAAAATTTTATTGAATCATGGACGACATCATTTAGTTCTAAAAGTGAAACCATTCATCTTCAAAAAGATAATTTTTATATTTGTAAAAAGAAATAAAATAAGCAAAAAAAGATCCAAACGATCCACACATTACAAATTTTTAAACAAACAAGAACAATGAAAAACTAACTTGAAATACAATTATTTTTCACTCCCATAATTAAATCTCTTAAAAATTAAATAATTGTAATTTTCAAAATATCGAAAAATGTTATGCAGTTTCTTAAAACTTAATCTATCAGAATAATTAAAAAAATATAGAAAATATTAAATAAATTTAAAACGACTCGTAACTTTTTCTTCGCTTTTTGTGTAACATTGTTACGTGCCTTAAACTACATGAGTTCTATTACTTTCTATTATTCTCTTTTTTTGCAATTCCATTATTTTTGGGCTCTTTCCTTTTATGTGAATGTAACTATAGTAATTTACTCGACAAATGGTGCCAGCACTCAAGCAATCGGTTTGGAAGAAAAAAGATTATTTTTTATCAACAAAATGTTAAAATGCAAAAATTTAACCGCGGCCAATGTTTGAATATAATTAATTCAATGCCAAATATAGTTATTTGTATTATTTTTCATTTCAGAAAAAATGATTTGTTTACGATTTCAGGCATTGAAAAAGTTATATTAAAAAATTGGATGCGGTCAAGTTTTCCAAATAATTCCACCATTTTTCAAAAATTGGTGTTTATTGATATTACGGACTGTTAAATTTTTATCTCTTCTGAATGATATCGTCAATTACAATATTGCAATTCCTGAAACTATAATTAAATATTTTTTACCGTGACTTTATTTTCAGTGAAGAAACTACCAAAATTCTCCGACAATTAATCCCGTGGAAACAATAACTCGCTTAGCGCTCGGGCGCATCGTCCGTCCCTTTTTTTGCCAGATAAGATGACAAGGAAATTACCCGAAAAAAAGACTCCAAGAATCGGGTTGAAAAAAGTCATCCTAATAGAGTTTGATAGAGCGTAAATTTTTTATTTAAAAATTTTGTTCATCTCCTCATCTTATCTGACAAAAAAAGAGACGGACGACGCGTCCGAGCGCTAAACGAGTTATTGTTTTCACAGCCTCAATTGTTGCATTTACCCTACCTTTATATTTTGTTCCAAGATGCACATAATTTTCTAATAGAGTGGAAATAATTTTGTACAGGGTCAGACGCCACAAGCGGAGGACGAAAACACGCCTCAAAAAAGGGTGGATAAAATTTTCGACCAGATGGACAAAAACCACGATGACAAATTGACCTTGGAAGAGTTCAGGGAAGGTAGTAAGGCGGATCCAAGGATCGTTCAAGCTTTATCTCTAGGTGGTGGGACAGAATAGTTGCTTGATTGAGACAGGACGACTCCCTGTGAAGTTCAACGAAACCGGAACTTGACATCTCCTGGCCGTAGAACTTATTCTTCAAGAAATCGGACCAGAGCCCGCTTGGTTCTTTGTTACGAAGGTGACGAGCCACCTCCGAATTGACAGTGTGACCAGAACAGGGATTCAAGGCGTCCTTTTCAAACATTAAGAAACGTGAACACTTCTTGCGATAAATTCGAATCTATGATATGTACCGGTTACGCTTAAAATATTTACGATCTATTCCGAAAAAAACGTTGATTAACTTTAAAATTCGAGCACGTTGATCAACATATCATATTTTCTATTTCGGCGCCCAATACGAGAGATTCTTGGCGGGTCGCGTGAACCGAACTGTTACCAAAATGGGTATCATTTCGGTAACAATTGGGTATTATATCATTTCGGTAATCTAATAAACTTAACAATAAAAATCGATAATATTTTTTCCCGGATGTAAGAAATAGAAAAAACACGATGTCGAATTTTAACTTCAATTCTGGAAAATTGCAATGCAGTCGACAACAGAGTCTTGAAAATTATTATCTATCCATTTTCATTGTCAAGTTTACTAAGTCAATTTTTAAAAAAAATCACACTATCAACATTTCAAGTGTTAATTTTGCGCCATTTATTCAGTATACTGTCATGTTGCCGAAATGATACCCAATACGGTGAAAGCTTGGTTCAGGCGACCTGACAGGGATCCTGTGTGTTTCAGAAATAGATTTATGCATTTTTTTACATTTAAAAGCGCCTTTAGCACATGGAATTTTGGTTCATAAAAATAAATCTTTTAATTGTTTCATAAAAAATTTTAGTTTCGAAATAAGTCATTTTTTAACAGTTTTTGTATTTCTTCTTTAAATACAGCCGAACTTGCTGAAAATTATAAATTTATATTACAAGATATTCCGGAATTGCTTAATAAATACATCGAAAGTTATAGGTGAAAAATATGAAAAGTTCTACTGTATTTAAATAGTGTATTATAAAATTGCTTGCTTTTCGCCCTTGTTACACACGATATTTTTTATAACAAATGTAAAGAATCTGACACTCATCTTGCACGTTGAGAGGGCGAGAAAGAAGTTGGGGTCCAGTCTCAACTAAGCTGTTAAGTGAATAGAATCGATTCTGTCATATTCCTACTTTCACAATTTACATCGAAACCAGTTCAATCCGTTTTCTATTCACAGTTGTTTTGAGAGCGTGAGGAATCTAGTGTTTTTTTCGAAGTGCGCAAGCGTAACAACTCTCAAAAGTGATTTGTTACAATGTGCTTACGCAGAGCGATGGAAAGCTACTTTTTCTCACGGGTATAGAATTGTTAATTTTCACTACGCTTTGCATGTACGGAAAGTAAAACATTTCGTGCATGTGTTACAAAATTGTATATTGTGCAACTAGGGAAATGAAATTTTTCCGTGTTGCACACGATTTTTGTCCTACTGGGGGGTCAAAAAGTGGATGTTTTTGTCCCGCAGGGGCCATAAAATGCATTTTATGACCCGCTAGTAGAAAAGGATCTTTTTTTCTGGCGGATCAAGTGTTTAGATAACAAAATGCAGTTCAATATTTTATACCCCAGAATTCCAATTGTTTTAAAACCAAGTTGAAATAAAAATGTAACAAAAAATGTAAAAATACTGAAAAGTGGGTTCCGTCCGTGAATTAATGGTAGAAAGTTTGTCGAGATGTTCAGGAAAAATAATTATGAGCAGTGAAAGAAATGCGGTGAAAAAGGTTTTTCGCGTATTTCACTTTTTCTTATTTGCAAGCTCAGACAAAATTCGAAGTTGAACTAGAAAATGCGACCAGTATTGATTCGAGAGTGAATGTGGTTGTCAGTTGAATGGGATGTTTCCAGGAAAGGGATGCAGAAGGTGAAGTAAAGAACGAGATAAGAGGCAACTAGTGGCATAATTGTCTTTTTTCAAAAGCATCAGTACACTGAAGGTGAATTTTTTAGCCATGAAAATTCGCAAAGCTCACTCTCAAGTGTTTCTTAGAAAACCATTTTGTAATTCTCCAAGATTATTGCAAAGCTCGATACTCGTGTTATTGTTCCAAAAAGAAATTATATGAAATTTGGAAAAGAAATTTATAAATAAGCTCACTTTGAGGGACTTTAAATTATTTTACATGGGAAACTGAGAAATTTCAACATTTGTGCAAAACAGTCCAAATGCTCCGTAGGATATTATTATAAGTTTTATAAAATGACAAAAAAATTTGAAACGTGATTACAAACCGCCACTAGAAATTATAATCATCATGTTGTTATGACTTGCGGTAGCTTAGTGTACTTTATTGTAAAAAAAATTTACCTTACAATTTTTAGAAACAACAACCTTGTCAAACTTAATGACTAAAGCCAGGGATGAATTTTAAATTTTTAATGCAATGAATATAGTGTAAAAAAGAGAAAAATGTTAGAAATGTTACGTGAAGAAGATCGATAATCCTTTCTGCATTTCAGGTAACGCATCGTAATACTTCGACCCCCCCCCCCCCTGTCACCCCCCGACTGCCGTCCGCAATACGCGTTATGTAATTTCTGGGCTGGAAATTTATTGTTAAAATAGAATATGGCAAATTTACAACGAAAGAAAAATAATAAAGACATTTGCAATTTTTGTAAAACTGCTTACAAAAAACGTAAATTTAAAATAAATCGAACTAAGTTCAAAGTAAGTTTAAAAGTAAATTACTATATTTTATACTTTTTTATAGAAAATTGTTGCAGCTTGTAAAATTTTAGAACAAAATTTATAAATGTGCTTTAATTTTTCCCTAGAATTTGAACAGTTGTAAAACATTTAGGAAAAATTTTACGATTTCACAAACACAAAAAAATGTAACTTTTTTTTCTTCGCGACCCGAAGTTTTGCTTTTTAAGGCCATCGATGAACAAGATCACGTGACATGGATAATTGCGATTGCAGTCTGTAAGGTTATTCAAAATTTGATAATTTTCTGTACCAAATAGACGTAAAGAAAAGAGCAGAGGTCTGTCTCTTACAGAAAATGAATTTTCTTTATCTTTCTTTGAATAACCTTACAGAATGTAATTGAAACTATCGACGTTAGGTGGTCATTGATTTCAATTGCAGTCGATTCTTATACTAACGTTTCTTCAATTTTCTTATTCTTCGATAAAATATTTTTTCATATATTTGATAACTGAAGAAAACAAAAACTTGTGTGTAACGATTGAAAGAAGTGATTATCCATTTTAAGAAATGTCAGTTGTAAAAAACTTTTTTGTTGAAAACCTCGAAAACTTAGGAGTCGAATTTCCAGTCGTGGAATGTTTACGGGTGTTCGGAAACTTTTCGGTTGATTTATACAACATGCCTTCTAGCAAAGTTTTCCCTCCCGCTTAATGAAATTCAACTTCCGCATGCTTTCCTGTATGCTGATAATGTCGATTCAGAATTGTTATTTTTATTGTACTTCTCGTGAAATCTTACATAAAATTTATTTCATATTTCATTGAATAGTCGCATTTTAGTTCGTATTTTAATATTAATGTTGACTTTATTTCCACACAACATACAATCATCCGTACACAATTAAATATATACTGAGAAAAAAATTTATCCAACAAAACTTTTGTCGTTGTCCTGACAAAATATTTTGTTGCCACAACAAAACATTTTGTTTGAGTAACAAAATTTGATTTATATAGCAAAATGTTTTGTTGACACAACAAAATAATTTTGTTAGCTAAATACTAACCAAATATTTTTGTTGATTTGACAAAACTGTTTTCTCAGTGTATAATGCTGGTTGAATATAAAAATACTGAACCGTATAATCTTATTGATATAGATAAAAAGACTTAAATTCTGGATTTCAAGGTCTTTAGATATTAAAGATTAATATCTTACATCTATCTAAGAAAGAATTAAACAAATAGTCGGAGAAAAGTTTGTCAAAACACCAATTTCTTCAGTTTTTTCCATTTAGAATATTATTTTATCGAGTTTTACTAAGATGGAGTGGTTAAAATATTCAATTTATTATATATATATAGATAAATTAACTACACCATCTTAGTTAAAGAAATCAAATTTATAGTAGTTTTTATTAAAAGTAATTATTTGGTACGTATTAGTTTAAATTACCCTAGAAATTTTTTTCAGTGTGAGAAAATTGTCACTTTAACTAATTTTTTTTCCACTGTCTGTTCAGTTCTTCTTGAAATCGATATTCCACAGTAATGCTTTGAAAACAGTACTCAGAAACCATTACTTTTTTATTGCAATTACAGAGCCATTTCATTGAAAGGAACCTTTTCTTGATGTAATTTGTTTATATAAATGTTATGTAAATATATAAATTAATTAAATTAGTCTTATTGTTTACATTGCAAAAATGTACTTCACGTCATCGCTTTGTCTGGCTTATTTATGATGTTAGATAAGAAAAGGGAATAAATTTGGGACATGAAGATGAACAGTAATATCATCCATTAAGATTAAAATACAGCTTTAGACTTTTTCCTATCTTTGGAGTCTTTTAACTTTCTTTTTCTTCTTTGAAACACCACCCAGATACACCTAGAAACTACTAATGTTTCGTTACACACAACACAACCGTTTTTTTTCTCTTTCGCGACAATGTGCACTCTTGATTTTCCCATATGAGCGGAGCTTTCATAAACTGAGATTCGTCCCTCTGACACGCAGATGCTGGAAATGAGTTTTTCGCTGCCTGTTGGCTTCATTCGCTAGCGATCAAGGAAAATATATCGAAAAATGGAGGAAAAAAATACCAAATTATCGGGTGGTCGAGAAATCACTTCTCTTCATCTGAGAAATACCTCAGAAAAATAAGAACAATAATTTTTCGACAAATCAATTTTGCAATCATATAAAAATAATTTTAAAGTGTTCAAAAAAAGTTTAAATATTGAATATTTAGAAAAACTGAACATGAAAATCTGGAAAAGAAATTTTGTTATTTGCAATTTCAAGATTTATGTGAAATTTCTTTTTTCAATAAAACGTAATAATTTGACAATTACAATTTTCTATTTGAATTTGTAATTACCATTTGAGTTTCCAATAAATGTTGGAATTCTCGATTAAAAATGTTACTTTCTTGTGATTTGGTAGAAAATTATAAATTGCAACAAATGTTACGAGGTATAACTATTTTTCAAATAGAATTCGAACAGTTTTACATAGTTTTAAAAGTATTTACAAATTTCTACATAAAATTACAATTATTACATTATCTCCGTTAGTTGTAATTTATTTAATTGTATTGGACGAAAATAATTGTTGTTTTATAAAAATAAAAGAAAGACTATCTATAAGAAAATGAAAAACATTTGTAGAATTCAAAAAGGAGAATTAAAAGGGTATTGAAGAGTTTCTCTAATCCTGTAAAATTGTTGCGTATTCAATGTTAGTAGGTGATAACATTCCGAAAAGCGCAATTGGTAATTCGATATATCCCCATGCATGATGTACCGTGGGGATTTGTGTTTGGCTCCCTTTCCTGGGAATTAGAGAGAGATTTGTGAAGGATGTTCGAAACGTGTGAAACATAAAAATATAACACTTCTTTCATGACACGAATTTCATGTTAGTATCGTACATAAATTCACCATTACGGACTAAAATTTATTCAAAGACTGTTCGTCGCATCAAGCTTATAATTTTTTGGTCATTTTTCTATATTTGATTTGTATGAATTACTTATCTCGAAAAATTACACTGGACATCAAAAAATGCTTCCAAATTATATCCATTTTCCAAAAAGTTAAACTTGACCAATTTTTGGTCAAGAAAAACGAATATTACTTCAAATTGTTTGATAAGTTTTTACTTTTAAGATACAGGTGTATTCAATGAAAAATAGAATACTCCTTCACAGTAAAAAGAAAATCTTAAATTTGTTACATCCTACAGAAGATTTGGTTTTAAAATCAGATACTCAGTATGTAAGCGCATAAGCTTGTCCTTTTCTAAAAGTCTTGTTTTTGTTGCACCTTAAAATCAGTCGATTCCAAGGGTTAAAATAAGTTTTCGGTTTTTTTTGTTTCGGACGTCAATGTGTGCCTTCAATTACACCTAGAAAAAAGATTTGATTGAATCAAAGAAAATTATTTGTTTGAACGACTTTCTTTGATTTAAAGAAATGATTTGTTTAGATGAAATAAAATTTTTTTGATTCAAACAAAATATCTTTGAACCAAATAAATATTTGTTTGAAACAAATTAATTTTTCTTTGAAACAAAGAAATTAATGCATTGATAAATGGTCAAAGATATAATTTGTTTGATTTAAGGCAGAAATTTATTTTATTCAAATAAATATTTATTTGGTTCGAAGATATTTTGTTTGAATCAAACAAATTTTGTTTCATTAAAGCGAAACATTTTTTTACATCAAAGAAAGTGTTTCAAACAAATAATTTTTTTAATTCAATCAAATATTTTTTCTGAGTGTAAAGAATTTTTTCGGGTAAACTACTTGACCGTTTTTTTTTTTCAGAAAGGAGTCATTTCAAAACGGAAGGATGTAGTTTTATGATTATTATAAAAATGAAAATTTTTGAATTTTGTTTGCATTATCAATTTTTTTGAATGGGGATGTTTTTGTTTTATATTCTTTCTCAGAGCTAAAACTAAAAAATATGTACTTCAATTTCCTTTACGGTCGATACGAGTCAAACATCTCTATGCCTTTTTTATGTTGCAAAAAATCACCAAAAACTCATTTTTTGCCACTTTTGTTCCCGGTTTTCTAAAAAACTAGAACTAGTTCACCATTTGTATTTTCAGATTCAAATTCTACGGAAAAACTCTATTGAAATGATTCATTGCTTGTACGGATACAAAAACCTGTTGTTGTCCAGTGACATGAAAGGGAAGTTACGAGAATTCTAATTTCTTTACATATTAATTCAAGAAAAAAATGTCCATTTCAAGCACCCCAGAATGAAACATAAACAAACGCGATGAAGTCGATTTTAATTAGTTTGTATTTCCACGCGTGATTTGCATTAAGACAATCAATCAAAGTGGTATAATTTGAAAATTAATTGTAAAATGTTTATATGCTGTTGCAGAGGCTTAACAATAACACAAAGGCTTGATTGATTTTATTAAGATCATGGGGTAATGAAAATTATAACCACTTTTTAAGAATACGAAGACGAAAAGAATTCCTTGAGAATTTTTTAAGCTATTTTAAAATATAATTTGTAGAAGTTTATACCGATGTAAAAAGCGGGCTCTGGTTTATTTAATTAAATGTAATTATAATCCTTTAATTGAAAGAGAGTTGATGTAAACATTCAATCATCGATAATATAATATAAAACTGCTCCGTAAGAAGGGGGTGGCAATTCCTTTTTTATTAAGAGAAAATTATTCAAGCTTCAATGAAAATTTAATAAGTATTGATAATAAGATAATTAAGACTTTAAAAGGTTGAATAATTCCGAAGGATTTTCTACCCCTTTGAAGAAATGCGTAAAAACGGCTAAAAGTTAAAATCTTCTCGTATCAAGAGACTATCGATAGAATAAAAAATTTTAAAAATGCATAAACTCTCCTTTGTTCTTCGTCTACTTTTCTTTTTCACTCTACTTCTCTTTTTCTCTGAGTAATTTTTGAATTGCAAAGAAAGAAAAGTAAGGGAAGAAAAACCACTGACGAATCACAAATAATAAATTATTAAACGTAGGTAAGTAATTTTTACAATTTTCAAGACATAACGTTTAGATGAAATTATTATTAATATTATACAGATAAATTATTACTATAAAGATAAACATAAACTCAAGCGCAGCAAAACACAGTTGAAATTCTAAAGGCTTTTCGTGTTATTTCTCGTAGCAAATAGTTCACATTGTCGTTTATTAATAGCGCCATCGGCGAGTAGAAACAGTAAATTAATCAGGAAACGGATTTTTACTTGGAAAAAATTTAAGTTTTGTGTGAATTTTGTTGTAATTTCCTTTTAAAAGATGCAAGCTCTTGTTATAAAATTGTTTAAAGTTGCAAAAAATAACCAAATTCACAAGAAATTTTCGTATTTAAAAAAAAAATATATGTTTGCTAGCTTAGAATTTTTAATATTCAATAAAATGTTCTGAATTCTTAAGCTATATATAAAGTCGACATAATCTTAATTATAAAACTAAATATGTAGACTGACAATCAAGACAAATAAAAATTATTAAATTTTCATACTATCATTGAATTACTTGACATGCTAGTTTATATTTTTAACATTTTTTCACCGCAGATCTTTTGGAAATTATGTTTTGAATTTAATTTTGAATTTATTTGTAAATCAATGTTCAAATGAAGATTTGAAAAATTTAATCTTGAAGTTATTACATAAAAAAATACATTTATGCAAATCTTATTTGAACATTGATTTAGAAATAAATTTAAAATTAAATTCAAAACATAATTTACAAAAGATCTGCGGTGAAAAAATGTTGAAAATATAAACTAGCATGTCAAGGAATTCAATGATAATATAAAAATTTAATAATTTTTATTCGTCTTGATTGTTAGTCTACATATTTAATTTTATAATTAAGATTATGTTGACTTTATATATAGCTTAAGAATTCAGAATCCGTTTCCTATTATGAAAGAAACGAGCACCGAGAGCTGCAGTGACTTCGTTTATAGACTTCTTCTTGTACACCCACATTCTAGATCTATAAAATTTCATCTCCATAGAACAAGCTTAGATCATAAATGACGTATACCTATTCTCAGTATTTAATTTCACGAGAGAGTTCGGATAAGAACTTTGAAATAACCCAGAAATGTTGAATCAAATTAGCAAGTATTTGATTGACCCTCAACAATAGGAACTATTTTTCTCTGCTGTCTCTCTTTCTCTCAGTTTTCCAAACAATTGGTACAGCCAACCACCAAAAAAATAACATTTTATTATGGTTCACACACAGAAGAAGATTCATAAAATTTACAGAAAGTTCGGTACCTATTTCAACATCATGAGTTTCTAGTAGATTTTACAAGAAGTTTACAAGAAAGAAAAGAGATTAATTTCCAAGAAAAAAATTTGAAACATAAAAAAATCATACATGTAATAAATTTTATTTTTACCCGAATTTTTTTTCTTATCGCTTCATAGCAAATTTTAAAATTTGATGTAATTCTAATAAATCACGGATCATTTTTTCAGAAAAAGATTCTCTACAACTTAACCGTTTGTAATTTTCTAAAATGAATAAATCATTACCAAATTCAGAAATTTGTTTATAAGAATTTTGTTTTGGAAAATTGATTTTTAATCATTTCAGCCATTAAAGAATTTCTTTCCAAAAACTGGGATCGGTAAAGTTATGAAGATTCTTATTCCTGAAAAAATGTTCCGTGATTTATTAGAATCGCATAATTTTGTAAAATTTGCTATGAAGCGATAAGAAAAAAAGTTCGGGCAAAAATAAAATTTGTTAAATGCATTATTTTTTTATGTTTTAAAATTTTTTCTTGGAAATTGATCTCTTTTCTTTCGAATGATCCCTTTAATAATAATATTGCTATTCTTAAAAGAAAAATTATTTATTTTTGTCTGAAGTCTAATTTTCGTGAATAATTGTTGTTTAGTAGATTTTGCTAGGAGGGAGCTTGGTGAAATGTACAGAAAATCCAAAGATTCAACTAAACTTTTTGTCAAATTCACTAAAAAATCATGTTGTTCAAATAAGTACCGAAATTTCTTTGAACTTCATTAATATTTTTTGTGTCTGCACTTTAGAAGAAAAGAATATTCTCTCTAAATCTGAATCAGTTACAATTCTTAATCATTTTAATTAGTGACTGACTTCTTGTTTTACAGTCAGTCATTTTTGGCTGATAATCAATTATTGTTATGTGAAAATCAATCATTTTTGACTGATAAAGTAGCAAGAAGTCAGTCACTGGTTAAAATTTTTAAAAATTATGAGTCAGAATTAAGGAGTTGATACTGATTTTTCATTCAACGATAGCTATTATTTGGAGTTTTTTGTTTTTCTTTTCAATTAGAAAAGAAGAAGATTGAAAAAAAGTTGCAAATCTTCTTCAAAATAAAAGGAAAAATGCAAAAATTATTATTACAAAAATAATTATAAACAATACATCAGACTAAAGTTTTTGACCCTTTTTTCTACAATGAAAAATTGAGTTTTATAATTATTTTTCCATTAATTAAAAACAGTCACTCCATTTTTGAACAATTATGAATATAAAATTCAAATATCGATCATTTAGAACTAATTTTTTGAGAACAAAAAAGTAACAAGCATGATATCCAATTTAAACTGTATAGAGATTTGGAAAGAGTATCAAATTTTTTGTACAGAAGTTTTTCTAAAAATATAGTAACCACTTATCTACAACAGTAAAAATTGATGAGATTTTGAAAAATGATTAAACACGGGAAATTCATTTTTAATAAATGTGTAAAATGGCTGTAAAAAAGAATTTATAAATAAATGTATTGCATATAACGAAATTTGAATAGGATTAAAATATTCCATTCCAATTATATCAGCTTATATAATAATAATTATTACTATAACTATTATTTTTAATAAAATATTATTCTTCTATTAAAAAATTGAATTAAATTTGATAGAAATTTTTTTTCTGTTAAAATTTGCTAGCAAGTTCATTACGATTAGTTGGGTACATTGCTTGAAGATAATAAGCCATAATCAGATTGATAATGAAACTACCGAGTTGACGCAGAGAATGATTGATTCGAGAAGAATGATTTCTGAATTTTTGCTTATTTCAAGGTAAAGTGGTCAGAGATCCAATGTTGTTAGTTGCTCTCTTCAAGTTGCAAAGTGCAGGCGAGAGAAGATTAGAGATTGATGGAAACACCTCTTAGCTCTTTATCAAATACGTTTTACTGAAATGCTAAGAAACTTTATAAATCACTTGATTTATTGCTCAAGCAGAAGTTCACTTTCCTGCCACTGTAAATGACAGCGTATTTTTGAAATAATAGTTTTTAAGACTGTTAAAATAATAGAAGGAATTTTGTTTGAAAGAAAACATATTTAAGCAATTTTATCTTTCCGTATTAATGAATTTAACTTTATCATAGATTCGATAGCTTTACGTGAAATTGTATATTTTCCTCTCGCCTTGTCTGTAAATTCTACTTATCATTCCAACTTCATTTCTGAACTGTATGGTATGAATAATATAGTAAGATAGTACATTAAGCGACTTTAATGCTGCAATTATTGCTTCTGATATCACTAATAAAAATGTAATTCTCACTATTGATAGCACTGATTAAAAATTCTATTTCTATTATCGTTCTACTCTAATTATAAATTAAATTGGGTCCTAATGTCTTAATATTTCAATTGCAAGGACATATAAGTTTTGGTCTACTTAATTTGTAGTACAAAGGGTCGTCTATTAATTACAAGATCGTTAAAAAATCTGCTGAAATATTCCAATAACTTTCTAATTAGGTAAATTATATTTGTCAAATATTTCTTAAAGTATTTAAATAAATCGAATTTTTTATTTAAAAATATTAAAAGTTTTTAAAACTTGTAATATTAAAGTCTGATGTGGGTATTTTTATACAAAAATGTTTTATGCACGTATGTTTCAATTCAAGCATCAGGCATTTAATTAATTATCTTTGTGTAATTAATAAATGGCCTTTGTATAATAAAACTATTTTGTGCCCTATTTTAAATTTCTACATCTGCAGACTGCGACTTATCAGTTATCCCTCTCACTTGGACTTTACGAAATATATTAATAATCGTAATGATGTTAATGAGAAAATTATAATTGTCACGGCCATTGTTTTACGAACGTTCTGTGATAATTATCAACAATCAGCAATCGAGATCGGGCTAGAGAGGAAATGACAGAGAGTAATTATGAAAATTGTGGATAAGCAAAGCTTATCAGTTGATGGCGATTAACATGACTAGATAGAAAATAATTAAGACATGATGCGATTCGGGAGAGACAAATAATAAGATACCGATTCAGTGAGAAATGTCGAAACTCTAATATAGTAACGAATTCACGTGAATTTCCGTGTCTTGTTAAAATAGGTGATAATTGTTCTATAGTTTGTTAACGCCAGTCTTTTAAGTATTGCGCCTTGTATTCTGTGCAAGAACACGGAATCTAACTTTAAACGTTGCTGGTTTTCATGAAATTAAGCGTATTGTTATTTTGTATGGTCCCGTACGATTTTTTCTAAACGACATTGTAACAATATAATATAGAGATTAATAATAAATATTTAAATGACTTTAATTAGTTCTTCTATTATATGATTCATATCCATCTGACTTTCTTTTTCTTTCAAAATTAATTCTGGGAAAAAGTTATTTTACAAAAAAAACACAATAATTGCAATGGATAGCTCTATCATGAAACTTTCAATTTTTATAAAAAGTTTCAATTGCTTCTTGAATATTGTAAAACTTAGAATTTTAGAAAAAATTGTAGTTTTTTGTTAATCTTCTAATTTTTTTTTCTCCTTATAATGAATTTCCTCAAAAAGGTGCAGATCCTTTGTAAAAACTTGTTATAAGCGGTTGTATATTAAGGCAAAATTTATGATAAACTACCATTTTTTGCTAGAATTCGAATAGTTTTGTAAAATATTACAAGAAGTTACAACTCTCACATTATTGTGGTTTATTGTAATTTATTCCATATTCAAAAATGTCTAAATAAAATTATTGAAATAAAAAATGTATCAAAATTAGTCAAAGTTATTGTTCTGTTTAATTTATTTTGCATAATAAAACATATTTTCACTGGTAAATTTTTTTTAAAAATGCTTCTTTATTGCAGAAAATGGAAAATGAGATCTCTTCTTGAATTAGCTATTTATGGAAGTGAAAATGCCTAAAAAGAAAAACAAGTAAAGAATAAGTTTTTTTAAATAATCTACCAATCATGGCAGTTTGCTCCAATTTCTCACGTGTTTAATTTTGTTACTGTAAGGTTTCAATTCAAATTCTGATGTATCTGTGTGTATTATTTACTAAAATATGGAAAATATGTTTTATGAAAACTCTAACATTTTATGATTCATAATTATGTATAAAATATTACATGAAGCAGAATATTTTTCAAATCAAATCATTAGGATTCGTTTTTTGATGAATGTTCATTGACTTCAAGTAGAAAAATTCTTCATCTTACAGACACATTCTAATATTCTCAATGGGCTTGGTGATACATACCTTTTCTACTTGCTCTCCAAATTATCAACTAAAAATTCCAAATAATTCCCTAGAAACCAATCATAATTTAAGCAAATGCGATTTTCAACATTTTAAACAATCCCTTGTCCCTAAAAAGTAATTCCTAAAAACATGTGTTCACTTTAAAAAAACTCTTTGTTCCTTACAAAAGTCTTAAAAGTAACAAGAAATTATAGAATTTTAATCAAATAAATGTTGAATCTTATCTTATAATAAAGTATGAATTAATAATATTTTAAGAATTTGAAATAATATAACCTACACATCAACTTCACAACTGAGAAATAGAATTTCAGATATAGTGATTTGCAAGAAAAGTCAACTTAAACCTAAGGTAAGTCTTCGAAACTGGTCGATCATGAATTTTCTTCGGATATTCGTGCCAAACGTAAGTCATGTAATTCTTTAGCACGATTTCTTTCTTCGTCCATTGCACGAATTCTCAATCGAGTCTCCTGGATTGCCATTTCCGCTATTTTCAATTTCAAGAGCATCTCCTGAGTCTAAATGAAAAAAATAAAAAATTTTGAAACTCAATCTAACGTAAATCTAAATCAATAGAAATAATTAAACATCTCAAACTGCTTACTATCTAATTATTTGAGGTAGAGGACTGTACCATTCTTTACCTCCAACTGTCGCAATAAGAGTCGATGATCCCACTCAAATTTTATAAAAAGATCAGAAGAAGGATCTTCGCTTGGTCCAAAGACTCCAGATCCTCTAACTTCTTCCATTTTTATCTCACTATCATTCTTCCCTTCTTCGACAAGTTCATTCACGCCTAAACTTCCAAAAAGACTGACGGAATTATTGCTATCATTAAGGGTAGCTATCTGATTTTCTGAATCCTTATTAATTGGTTCATTCAATATACTTGAACATTCTACTCGAGAAAAAGGATTTGCTTTTAAATCTTTGTCAACAACTTCATTAACTCGAGCAGAATCAATATTGTTTTTCTCTTTCAGAACCAAACAAGGTTTTCTCGAAATCTTATTGATGGAACCAGATTTGTTCTTGTCCTTCGGACCAAAGATCACATTTGTGTTTATACAAACATTTTTTATGGCTTTACCTTCTTCAGATTCATTGGCGCTTTTGTAAACTGGACACTCAAGATCTTCGAGAACATTCATCTTCATCACCCCAGAATTTTCATCCTGACTGTTAGGCTCGAGTTTTATGAGATTTTTATTTTTCTTGGATTCAGCTTGAGATATGGAATCGTTGGAGGAAGATTTAAATTTTCTCTTAAAAGGACCTTGCGTTTCTCTACTAGGGCATATTACGGAAACGGTTACTTTGTTCCCGGTTACTTCTGTGTCTGAAACGAGAATATCGAATTTCTCGGGATGTGGAGTAACGTCAGCTGCGTCGAAACTAGAATTTCTATTGATCAAAGTACCAGAATTTTCAACTAGTACTTCCGACTTGTGCTCTGAATGCGAAAGCGTCATTGGATTTCCTGTATTCTTGCTGCACATGGTCACAAACTTTTTGATATTTTCTCCATGACCTGGAAACAAAAACTTTATTTTCATCCTGCTTTAACGCTAAGTGCACTTCTAGCATTATTTTAGATCATTTTGTCAACAATATAAATCTATTAGGAAGTTTTTTTATAAAATTTTATAAACGTTCATTAATGTTAAAAGTATTTGGGAAAAAGTTGTTGAATATTACACACGCAAAAGACAATGCGTTTAAAAATAAAAATATTCAACCCAAAATTGTGAAAGAAAGTAGAAATTAATGAAATTTTCAAACATGACGAAATGCAGAAAATTGATTTTTCATGAATATGTAAAATGTCTGTAAAAAAGAGTTTTTAAATAAATGTAATGCATATAAACAAATTTTAATAGGATTAGAATATTTCATTTCAATTATATCAGCTTATTGGATCAGAATCTTGTAAATAAAAATTTTCATGAATCGAACTATATTACGTACTATTTGGAATAAAAGATCCTGTAAAATTTCTACCAAGAAAGTGTATAGAAATTTACATATATTAGGGAATCCATTTTTGATGAAATTTTATTTTTCTATAACAAAAAATTTGATTCAATCCAGTTGCTTCTTGTCGAGACTTTCTTTACATTTTCATTAAAGAATGCTAATTGATTTAATACAAAAATGGGATTTAATTCGATTAGTAATGCCAGCTTATAAGAAATTACAGTTTCAAAAAATTTCTAATCAAATATTGTAAAATCATTGCAGTGATCTGACTTACATTAAATTTGTATTATTTATCGATTCAATTTAATTGCTTTGATCGAAAATGTAAAATACCATAAATTAATTATCCATAATAACAATTTATCAAAAACTTGAATAGACAAGAGAAAAAATATAAAAAAGTGATATTTTAAATGGCTTGCTGGATCACTATATAAAGGAATAAAAACAATAGATTTTATGTCTCAAAGTGTTACTACTGTCATTGCGCTAATTACCATTTCGTTTTGTTTTTCGTTAGATGAAGAGTGAAATTTGCGAAAATTAAACGTATCATTCATAATTTTGTCCTTTAGGAATCCAGCTGGCTATTTAGAAAAGCACTTTTTGATATTTTATTCCTGTCTATTCACGTTTTTGATAAATTGTTATTATAGATTGTTAATTTGTGGTATTTTAGATTTTCGATCAAAGTAATTAAATTGAATCGATAAATAATACAAATTTAATGTAAGTCAGATCACTGCAATGATTTTACATTTTTTGATTGAAAATTTTTTGAAACTGTAATTTCTTATAAGCTGGCATTACTAATCGAATTAAATCCCATTTTTGTATCGAATCAAATCATTAATTTTTCTTTTTAGGGTGTAATTATGCTTATTTATGAATTGCGAATTATGCAATAATTTACAAGATAAAACTATTTTTAACATTTATTTTTCTAAATATCATAATTGCCTTTAAACAATGGTAAAAAACGATTAAAGGAATTTTGTACATTTTGAGGGATTCAAGAATATTAAGTTTTTTTTATAATTCTGGGAGAAGTGATTCATTTCTTGTTTTCTATAATTTCACGAGAAATAGAAAATTTTGAAGAAAGATTTCGAAACAGAGTTTTTTTAAGGTTTCTAAACATTTAAAGTTTCCTAAAAATTAAATAATATTTCAGAAAATTTTCAAAAATTTTCAAGGAAATTTCGAAAATTTCAATACATTTTTGAATAAAATACATTTTGAGGAAATTAAGGAATTTTCAAGCGGTACCTGAAAAAATGAGAAAAATTTGTACTCTTGACATCCCACAAGGGGTCATTAATGAGAACATTAATTAAATAAATAGAAAGCTAAATCCTTACTTTCTAAAAGGACATGTCAGTAAATAAAATTAGTCAAGTAGTTTAAAAAAAAATTTAGTTAAGAGGACAAATATTTGCCTATGTTGATGAAAGGTTTAACTCTACAGAATTAAATTCAGTAATATATTACCTTGTTTCTTAAAAGTCAAATCTAATGGCTTCTGTGAAAATTCTTGTTTAATTGGTATGTCCAAATCAAAATTCGAATTTTCCGTGCTAGCTTTAAACTTTGCCAAGTCATCTGACTTCGGTGCAGGCTCAATTTCTAATTCATTTTTGAAACTGGAAATTCCTACACTTTTTGCCACGCCAAGACCAGATTGGTTATTATACTGATTCCACTCTTCAGTATCAATTTTCCCCATTGTTTTAATTACATGTTTCGTTTCAGGACTCAGCGACTGTGGTTTGAAATAGATATCCAGAAATTGATCATTTTTAATTTTTAATTTATTGTCATTTATTCCAGAAGGGAATATGATAATAATAATAATTTATAAAAATGTATAAGCGTGTAATGTTTATTTTTGAGAAACAGTGGCTCGTAAGTTTTGAATGCTTGATGCCAATGAATCTTGAAATTACAGAGATCTTATAAAATATTTTCCATCATCAGTAATAAAATTTAATTAAAAGTTGTGTCTGTGGTAAAAATGATTATAATGGTAAAGTAGAAGATTAAAAATGGGATAAAGTGGGTCTTAGTTCAGTGATGAAGCTATAGGAATCAGTGATACGAGCTCCATACCATTGATTCCCCCATGATCACGAATTTTATTGGGAGAAAAAATTCAGTCTGAAATAGCAAAGAGACAAACAAGGCAATAAATTTTATGGATACCCACGACTTTAGCATGTGTGGGAAATATAGAAAGTAACAGTAGGGACAGAAATTGTAGGATTTGTCATTCAGAATATTAGAAAATTTATAAAATCATAAAATTTGGAAATACACAAACTTAAAAAGTAATGAATAGAAGATAGTTTTAAAAATTCTAATAAATTATAAACTTTGAATTTTAAATTTAACTTATGAGAGTGAAATAAAATACTTAATCTTACTTTTTGTAGTAATTTTGTTTTCTTGCTGTGGTATTTATAGTTTTGCCAATATTTCTTTAGTTGTGCAGAAGTACGTCCTAAAAATTGACCACTATTAAAATTGTTTTCGACTCTCAGCCATATTTCTTTTCGAGCGAGAACTGAGAGATTCTTATCTTCCAAAAGTGAACCATATTCTTCCATGATTTTTAGCAAATGAAACCGCTCATTTTTCGTAAACTGAGTTCTTATCCGCTTCTTGTCTTGATCCGTGGCGTCGCTCTCAGCCATGTTTTTGCTTATGTGAGAATATTTGGGGCTATTCATTTATATTTTCTTCTACATAAACCGTAAGATTAGTCAAAAAAGTTTGTTCTCACTGGAATGATAGTTTTTTCATAAAAACACTGAACAAGTTGAAGTCTGACTTTTAGCAACTCGCTCTCACTTATTTATTATATGTGCATTTGTTTGTGACTTCAAATGTTCTCTATTACTTACATAAGTTGATGTTTTAAATTTCGAAAATCGCTGAAAACTGCCTTCACCTCATTCAAGTCATAGGGTAGGTGTGGGTATTACTGTGGATGCCCCAGTTACTGCAGTTTCAAATAAAACTAATGATATACAATGTTTTAAAGATATATAACGCCACAGAAAAATTAAAAACAATTAATTTCTAATCCAAGCATAATAAGTATCAACGAATTATCAATAGTTACGATATTTGTAGCTAATTGATTGCAATTTGAAACTCTCATGTTCCCGATTCCCATAGTTTTAATGCTTAGATTTGTTGACAGGTCATGAACACGTTCTGAAAAACTTGTTATAATTCCGTTTCTGAAAATAAAATATTTATTGTGATATTATTTTTTGCAAAGTAAATATCTTATTTTTCTAAATATTTATGCAAAATAACAAAATATACGTTTTTTAATCATTTTTTTACCTAAACAGTATTTGGTACATGATTTTCATAGGTGTATGAATTAATGCTTCGTTATGCTTACTTTTTATAATTGAGATGAAACAAAATGTTGAAAACTCCAAAATCGTTGCTAATGAGGCAAGAGGAAGTCAAGTAATATAATTTTAAGGTAAATTAAATAAGAGTTATAATATTATTTAATCTTAATTTGTTAAAAATGCTTCATGTTCACTTTTTATAATTTAGTTTAAATAAAATGTTCAACACTCCTTAATCGTTGCTAAAGATGCAAGAGGAACTCAAGTGATATAATTTTAAGTTAAATGAAATAAAATTAATAAAATTATTAATCTTAATTTGTTACGAATGGTTCGTCGTGTTTACTTTTTATAATTGAGATTAAATAAAATGTTCAACACTCCTAAATTAATTGTAAGTTCACTCAAAATAATATCGCAGTATTACGCGCGCAGAAATTTGAGTTTCCGCAGTAGTTGGAGCGCAGTAATTGGGGATTCCGCAGTAATTGGTGCGCAGTAATTCATGCAAACCCGCAGTAATACCTACATGGAACATTTTTTTTAGATTTGCATTTTTTAAGTAAATCTGGTTTCTTTTCAGGGTTTAAGGACTGCATGCTACTTACTTAATACCAAATACTGCTTTAAAAATTAATTCGCGACGACTTTTTCATCTCAAAATTTTTTTTTTTAACTTTAAAAGCCGTCTTGATTTTCGATCCGTAGTAATTGGCACATTTACCCTAATAAGATTATTTTAAAGATATTTCTCTTCATACAATTTCTGACGTATTTTTCATAAATAAATTTTCCAAGGAATGCAAGTAAATTTTTTTAATCTTAAATATTTTAACAATTTTAATTTCTTATTTCAAAGAGATTCAAATTTTGCTATTATAAAATTAAAAACTGAACTAATTGGTCATTTTATACATGTTAGATATTTTTACTGATTTGGAAAATAATTCTAGAGCCTTGAGTAAATCGGGTATTTTCACTACCATAAGCAGCTAACTTCAATTTGTGGAACACTTCTAGTATTAGTTCCATTGGAATGTATAGGAAGAAATCTTATATTTCAGTTATGCTAATAAAGAAGCATTTATCGGCAAGATGTTATTTATGGAAATACGTCTTATTATGCAACAGAAATTGAAATTAATAATTTAATTTTAATAATTAAATTAAGAAGCATTCACTGAAAAAATTTTATTGGCGAAAATAAATCACATTATGCAAACAAAATCAAATAAAACAATAAATTTGATTATTTTTGTATAAATTTTCTATTTTAATGATCTAAGTATTTTATTTTATTTATTTTGCATAATAAGACGTATTTCCACAAATAAAATCTT
Source organism: Diplolepis rosae (assembly GCA_030998225.1). Lineage (NCBI taxonomy): Eukaryota > Metazoa > Arthropoda > Insecta > Hymenoptera > Diplolepididae > Diplolepis > Diplolepis rosae. The sequence continues at coordinate 12,018,166 of JAPYXD010000701.1, forward strand.
GCTGATAAATTTTTCTTTATTAGCATAATTGAAATATACGATTTCTTCCTATACATTCCAATGGAACTAATACTAGAAGTGTTCCACGAATTGAAGTTAGCTGTTTATGGAAGTAAAAATGACAATACGTGAATTCAAACGAGAATGTGAGGCTTGATGATAGGCGCAAAGTATTTATTGACCAGTTAAAGTAGAACCACTGAATTACCTACCATATTTATTTATTATTATTTATTAAGGCCGTGTGGTGATGTCTGTCATGAGCAATTATATACGACCGCTTTATTGATAAAATAATAAGTTTAATACAATTGCCGGAGAAGACAAAAATGCAGAAAAATGTAACGCATTACTGTTTTTCTTGGAAAATTTGTTAAAAGTATTATTTTAATTATAAAGCGGTCGAATATAATTGGTGACTTCAGAGCCTACCTTAAATTTTATATTTCAAGAATAAATCAGAAAGGTAATCAGAAAGAGTTAGTTAAAATGAATATTTCCCCAGTTTTTTTCATTTAGAATATTTTTTATCGAGTTTTTTAAATGAAAGTGTAGAGAATTTCATCTCGAATAACATGAGCCATGAGCATTATTACTCTAAAATTTTTTCGAGTGAAAATTACCAATAGAGTGGACTGTCACTCCTAAGGGTGAAATTTCACATGAAAAATTTGAGAGTAATCGGATTAAAATTATAGATTTTTTTCAGTCGCAATTAATAGAAAACCTTGGGTTGTTTTCATATGTTTTTGATGATATGATTCCAGTAATAAAGAATCTGTACTTTTTATCTGACTTAAACTTTTGATGACTCATTTTATTCTAGATAAAATTATCCAGCTTTTCACTTTAAAAACTCGATGAGAGAAAATTATAAATAAAAAAAACTATAGAAATACTCGTTTCGACTAACATTTTTTTTTAACTGACCATCCACTTCTTCCTTAAGTAGAATAATATATAAGTACTCTGGCGGACCCAGTCCAGTGAAAGGTCAGTAAATTCGCTGACCGTTCAAAACCGTTCGCTGACCATTCGACCATTAATAAAATAATTTTATTTTTTAGCATTAAAAACTAAATAACGTAATAACATTAATGCTAGTTTTATTCACAAAAAGAAACTGGCATTAATAGGCATTTAGGACAATTTCTTTTGATTTTTGCACTACGATTGAATACGAAACTGAAAAAAACAATTTGAAATCTCGTTATTCAAAAGCCATTCTGATTCAAAATACACGTAAAATATCATTCATTTCAACCAGCTACAAAGCCGAAACACATTCTGAAGGTCGGATTAAATTATCATTTCAGTACTGAATTTTTTTTTTTTTTTCACATGAAGAATCCTTTTTCTATGGCAAGAAACTAATGCACGCAGTGAGAAGCGAGCACATTCGAACGTGTTGTCCGAGCGCAAAGGATGACAATGTTCAAGTACAGATAAAATTTTTTGAACTTTTGGCTATTTTATCTTAGCATATCTCTAAAAAACGATTGAAGTATATGTGGTTTTTTTCGAGTCGAAAGCTGGTGAAGAAGACGATTTTTTCTCAACTTGTTATAAACAATTACATAAATAATCAACTGAAATGCGATTTTCCATATCGAAAAAAATTACTAAAAATCTGTATTCAACCACGATTCCAATGCCGGTAAAATCATAAAAATCGGATAATTACATCGGCCATAATAAATTTTGCAAAAAAAAAACGACTATAAACTTTGATTGTTGATATTATTGACTAAAAAAAAATTTAAGATCAAAAATGAATTTTGATCCAATTCGAGTAATCCGTTTCAGAAATTCTGACTCAATTTTTTCGTTCCCAAGGGTGTTCCTTAAAACTCAAGAATTGTCTTCAGGGAGTCTAGATACATCATTTTCTCTTCTCCCTAAAAAGCGTTAGATACATTTTTCGATTCCTCAGAGACAGCCTCTCGCTTTCTTTAAATTTTAATTCTGACTTGTAAATTATATAAACTCGAACCGTGACCAAGACTTCAATTCAATTATGAACTTTCCAAAGCTAGAATCTTCTTTTAATAAATATTATTATAGAGTGTATTCAATTTGATTTTCTATTAATTTGAATTTTAAAACGTTCAAGGTAGAAACTCACTATACAGATTCCTTCATGATTAACACCCATTTCAGGTTCTTACAAGAACTGTATTTGACTGACATCTGGTGTTGAAACAGACTATTAATATTTAGGAAACTGAAAAATCGATTAAATAAAGCGATATAAATTTTAAATTTTAAAAACTCTCTTAAAATAACATTTAAAATAACAAGAAAGAAAATTACCATATTTTATCGATCATATGATATAATTAATTCAAAATTTTATAAAATAAAAAATGTAGTTTTTTATAATTTTTCTTAAATTTATTTGCTATTCTTGTTAAATCTTCAACTTTGATTTGTTATTTAAAATACATCATCTTAAAAAATATAAAACACATATTCACATAACATTCATTTATTCAATCAACAATAACCTTCAGTCGATAATACTGCTGTGCCAAATGAAAACATAGTAAGTCACATCTCACACAGAGTTCTTAAATTCTCGAGAATTTAAGTTGGTGGAATATAACCAAGAATATTACAGAATTTAAAGAATATAAGAGAATATAAAGAGAATTTGGAGAATTTATGTTTTAAATATCAATTTATGTGTACTTATCAATTTTGAAAATATGTTTGTTATTAAATAACAGGCATTTTATTGTGTAAATGTGTTTGGAACGAAAAAGAACCTTGAAATTGTTTTACTCTCAAGATATTAAAACTTTTCACCGCTAAAATTTGAGGTTATGTTCACTTTGAATTTAATACTAAAGATATTAAATTAACATTATCTACATAATTATACAAATTTCAATGAATTATATTAATTTCTTCAGTAAATTAAACGTCTTATTTTCATGAGATTCTTTAAACAATTTTTATTAAAACATAATAGAAGATTATTATATTTTAATTATGTAAAACACATTACTTTAATGAGCTTGAGAATATTAGTAATCATTTTCAGCCTTTTGTTTTCATTTTCCTCAATCCTGTTCAACGTTTTAAGACCTAGCATATAAAATATATAGTATTATAGCTTAAGCTACATTTAAAAAAAAATAATATTTAACATTTGACCTTCATAAACGCTTGAATCGTAGTATAAAAACTTTTGAGAATGTAACTGTAGTATAAAAATATTGATATCACTTATACCTATTTTCTACTTATTCTATATTCTACCTATTCCTAAGTATGTACCCACCATTTGAAGTTCAACTTAATTGGATTTATCATAATTTTTTATTTAAATTTAATTATTCATACGCACTTGCTCTTCTTTTGACATTGAATCAATATATTTCGCGAACGAAAATAATTTTGATGGATGGTGATTAGTTGGTGTTTCTACCATCCAGAGTTTCTTGAGTAACGTCACATCTTGTCTCCGCGTGAACCTCAACAACTTCTGCCTCTAAGCAACCTAAAAAATTGATTACTATAATATTATACTAAAATTATGCCATTCATATATCAATTTTCAATTGATTTCTATTTCTAAAACCATTACAACACCTTATATAATTTCTAGGAATTTCCCCTATTTTCTTGGAGTATTAAATTCATTTCCCACCTGGAGGGCGTTAAAAATAATTCGAAAGATATGCCCAGCCCCCTGCATCACTGAGTTAAAAATGACATGAATTGTGACTGGCTGCCATGGTGGCGCTGACTGTTCATTGGGCCGACTTACACGAAAATCACATTATAAAATGTAGTTTTTTAAGCTTTTCCCTGTAAATTTTCAAATTTTCGAGTTCTTGAACGGTACTGAGATAAAGTTCGCGAGTCTTGAAACAAATGTCCAAATAAATTGGTGCAAAAAATGGTGAAATGTGTCTATTTTGGGTGTAAATTTGGGTATAAGTCTTGCTCCGGTAAAGTTCGTTTTTTCATTGTACCAAAGGATGAAAATGTAATAAAACTATGGCAAATTGCTATCCTTCGGGATAATATGAAATTAAAGGAGGTCATGCGATTTGCGAAAAGCATTTTGACCCAGAAGATATTCTTCAAGAGCGGTTAGCCTATGCGCCTGGTGGAGTAAAAGTTTTGGGAAGAAAACGTCGAACATATTGTTTATTTTCTTAATTAGTTTAAAATAAAACATTTTATTTGATAGAGATAATAATTAACTACATAATATAATAAAGATTAATGTCTCAATATTAATTAATTGTATCTACCTGTGCAATGAATTTCTTTTGCACCGCAATAAATGTCTCTCAAATACTTATCGCAAATAAATTCAGTTGCAAACATTTTGTCTGATAGAAGTTAAAAAATACGTAAATGAAAGTGACTGAAATAAAAAGCAGATGAGAAAGAATATTTTTTTTAATTTTGAATTGAAGTTACTGTGAGTTTGTTAAAATTGGATTGTCTTGAAGTGGAAAAAAATTTGTGACTTCTAACAATTTTGTTATTAGAATAAATTTTTGGACTTTAAAAAAGAATATAAGTTCAGATTTTTTGTTAATTTACATTCCTTACTTTTTAATGCTTATAGTTTTACCGAATTACATAGAATTCCTAAAGTAATAGAAATTAGAAACTTAAATTAATAATTTTACGAAAAATGAATTTCAAAATAAAATAATACAACGCAGATAAATAAAAAAGAAGTAAATTAAAAAATTGATCAAATATGTCATATATACATAAATAGAAAAATAAGTAAAGTATATCGGTAGATAAAAAACTTTTTTCAGAGCACTTATGAGAGACCTCAACTATTTCACTGCTTTGAACTATAATATATTATAATAATATATTCTTAATATATTTCATTAATTAATAATTTATTTCATAATAAAATATTTACAAAATTATTAGTTCAAATTCCCAACAGTATTTTTGAAATGTTTATATTTTAAAAAAAGTTTGATTTAATTGCAGTAGTAATATATAGTGTATATACTATATTGTATTTATTGTTATATGTTATATAATATGAGAAATAATCAAATTTTATAATAATGGCATTAATTATTAGTATTAATATTTAAATTTCACGCAAAACAATTATAAAATAAAGAACATGACCCAAATAATGCAATTTCCGCCAGAATTTGGAAATTAGATTTTTACCTAAAGTGAATGTCTTAGCCTTTTCGAAGAGAATAAATTTTTGTAAAAAATATGAAGATCTTATTAGATTATTATCATGTATAAATAAATGCGATAAATCAGTTTTTATTAGGAGAAAGTTAAATTTTTATGCTTTTTCCCATGCATTTTTTTGAATCTAGGGCCTATGAACGGTAAGCGTCGCCACCGGTGGCAGTCAACTTTCGCATAATTTTTTTCTTATATATTTGGTGGCAAGATTTAGGGGGCTGGATATGCCAATTAACTTTACTAAGATAACCTAAAAATCTCATTTGGCTCTTCTCTTCTGTAGACTTTACCTTTATTTAATAATAAGCTTTTTACTGGACCCGGGCAATCTTCACATTTTAATAAGTGTTTTTATGTGCCTCCGGCGCGGAAACTCGTTTTTCCGTTACAGCTGAGAGTAACGGAATGTTGTGTATTCCGTTACAGAGGAATATAATGTAAAAATTGAACTACGCATGCGCATATAGTCTTACAGCGGAGCATAATCTTCTTCTTATTCTTCTTCTTCTTCTTCGTACAGCGTTAGCAGCCTACTGACAAAGCCTTGTACATTTGAACTGCGCATGCTCTATTACAACAAGCTACTACTACACAAGATCCATAAAATCAAAATGTCCGAGACTAATCACGAAATATCAAGTGTAATGGAAGAAAATAATAATAGATTAAATTCGACTGTATGCATAAAAACTCGTATACGCACCGAAGTCAAATAAAATAGAATACGTGCCAATGCACACAATTCGGGAAATTACGAGACTCGCGACAATGCTCGCAGGACTGATCACGTCTCGGCTTCGTCTCGGCTTTGCCTCAGCTACGTCTCGACTACGCATCGGCTATACGCTCTGTGCGTGACTGCAGCGCCATAGCATGAGTGAACTAAAGGAGGCTGTTCGAGAGCTTTTACAATGTATTATAATGGGGCTTAGTTATAAAAATGTTTATTATCAATAAAAAAAACAAGAAAAAACAATTAATTCACTAAAATTCAATTGTTTTTCCTTGTGAAGTATTTGTGTGAAATCAGCAGTAAAAAGTAAGTATTATTCATAACAAAAATGATATAGAAACCAGTAAATATAAGGTTAAGTTAATGACAGATCAAAACAGACGTCACACCGTGATGAAAAATTTCTACAAACAGCATTCTTGAAGGCTGAAGAATTTTATTTTAAAAATTATTTAAATGCTTTATATAAGGCTGTGATTGCCCAAGAACTCAATGATGAAAATAATACTGAAAATTTAGAAAACTGTGAAAGTTTAAGTAATAGTAAAGATGAAGAGATATTATTTAAGCGAAGTTTTACTGGAACTGACATCAGCAATACTTTAAACAAATAATATAGCTTCTATGACTTCAAGTTTAGGTGTATGTTAAGTTAAATAAATATATTTAAACGTTTGTTACACATACTTTATTCCAAAATATTTTGTTAAAAGTCGAAGAATTAATGGTACAAAATTTATTAATATTATATAAAATACTAAATTATGATAAATTAGATGAATACATTTTACAATTATTACTTGTTACAGCTTAAAAAATATATACTGCAGCTATCCACTTATTCCTTTGATTTATTTTCCATTTAGACGTTGGAAATTTGTAAAATTTACACGCACTTTTCCTGCTTGTATTTTTACAATTCACAACACAACAACTTCGGTTGCTCATTTTAGCTATATTTTTTAATTAAAACAAAATTTAGATTTGCATGTGTATTTTGATTGCTGGGAAATATAAAACAGCCTCCTTTAACGCCAAAAATTATCCACTGCGTACGCTGGCGTCGATCTGACCTCCCTACCATGACTTCGCCCGGAGCGTATACCTCGACTACGCCTCACCTACGTCTCGACTACGCCTTGGCTTCGATCTCCTGAGAGCATTGTCGCTCGTCACGCAATAACCCTCATTGTGCGCCTAGGCACGTAATATATTGTTCCTGCCTTGTTGTATTTTTTTGATAAAGTGAATCATAAAATTTGCATTTGTATCTTCTTTTGCCGGTGTGTTTATATAAGGCTGGTGTAAAATAATTCCAAACAAGGCATTTTGGTTTCGTCATTTTATTTCTCACTTCTTAATGATTTAATCTCATTCTGTCTCATTAGGATCAACTTTTCGTGATTTTGCAGCAATATACCAGCAACCACCGGCAACAGGCAAACGACTTGTTGTGATTATGATATTTATTAAATTTCGATAAACGCTTATTATACACAGTCAGAATATGTTTGAAATTCATATTCTGGACTTACATTGACCCTTAATTAATAATTGAAGATATATGTTGATGTTGGTAATTGGCTTTAGGGTCCAAGGTTGATAAAAACTCAGAGTTTTACATAATCAGGCGTTTCGGCTCTGATCGGAGCCCTCATCAGTGATTTATTTAAATCTAAAAATACAGAAAAAGGTTTTGCTAACATAGGATATCTTGTATAAAAAATTTTTTGTAAAAATTTAACAAGTAATTATCATTATGTTTTTACATGTAGGTAAATAAATTTTGATATTACTTTAAGGTAAATATTTCATTCACATAACCTAAAAAACTGGATACCAGAAAGCATTTTTTGGATGGTTGGAATTAAGTGTCTAAATATAAAAACATTCAGAATTATTTTATAACTTTTACATGAACCCATTTCGAATACATTTACACTTTTTAAACAGTTTGAATTAATTTAATTTTTCACATTGTCATTTATATATAATATATGCGTTCGAAATTTCATTACAAAAGTAATATTGAAATAATTGTAGAAATAATCCATACGGGTATAACTGGACAATCAGTATATTCTTATTATAAATTTTTGCCAACGTTTCGCCTCATCTCCAGAGGCATCATCAGGGCATACAAGAAAATAGCCAATAAAACGTACATCACAGAGAGGATAGTAAATTGTAATGTGAGGTCAATCCATAATAATCAAATTGATAAAATCCAAAAAGTTATTATTTTATAAAAATTTGAAAACAAAACTAAAATTTGAAAATTTTATGAGTTATGATGAAAAATATATTTACCAGAATAAGTAAAAAACTGACATATTCAAACTAAAAACCACTGAGTAAAATAAATAAAATTTGTCCAAGTTAGCTTTAAATTTAAATTTTCGAAGTAAAGGAGACACAACGTCATGTCACTTGAAATTATAAATATAAACTGAAGTCAAATATCATGAAATGACCTCACAATACTAACAAGTTTAATAAAATCTAATGTTATTAAAATTTAATATATACGATAGCCATCAGATCAAAATTAAAATTATGAATAAAGACAAATTTATGAAAATATTTAAAAGTTGCAACAGAAATTATTAAATCGAAATTATTATCGCTTTCTTTTTTTATATAGACCATTTCAGAAAAGGCTCTTTTGAATCTATTAGTTTCTTTATGTAAAATTTTTACATCATTCCAAAGAAAAAAGTGATTCTTTTGATCATCTTCATAATTTTTTTGATGTTTACTAATGAAATTGTGAAACTTTTCATTAAGATTAAAATTCTTAAAATGTTCATCAATTCTAATCCTCAATGGACATTTAGTTTGACCCACATAACACTTACCACAATTACAAGAAATTTTAAAAACAACATTATTTTGTTCTCCAATTTCATAAGGATCTTTACATGATACTATAAATCTACACGGAAAAAAATTTGGCGCAGATGCTGCCCCTAGCGGTGAAGCTGTTGCGGTTAGCGGAGGAGAGTTGTGCGACTATGCATTTGGGTATGCTGCGTCCCCTCTGTGGGGGAGCAGTTGACTTACGTCGAAGGAGCACAGCGCTCCTTTCGGTAGGGAGTTTAGTTGCACCGCATCGGCAGGCAAATGCAAAAGCAGGCCAAAGTACAAATTTTAAGTTTTTTCCCAATGGGCACATGATGTTAGAAACGTTTATGTAACATTCTACAAACGTTCTAGGAACATCCCAATGTCCAATGTCCGAAAGACGTTCTTAGAACGTTTTTGGAACGTCTTTCGGACATTGGACATTCGAATGTTCTTAGAACGTTTGTAGACTGTTACATGAACGTTTCTAATATCGTGTGCCCATTGGGTTATGATTTACATGAAAGTGCCCATTGAAATGATGTTTCCTGTGACCAATTATTTTTTTTTTCAATCAGCTGTAAAATGACAGTTTCGTGCTATGTATTATCGACCATTTTCATCTATCGAGTACTTCTCTATAATTAATATTCAAGCTTTTAAAAAATCGAAAACTACAAAAATCTTAATTTTTACATAAAATTGATGCTCGCGACCTCTACATTTTTTTTTATCTGGAAAAATTAGGTAAGTATTTTCTCACCTACAGAAATCAATTTTCGCGATACGGCCGCGGACAAACAAAAAAAAAGTTTTTTGTGAAACACCCTAATATATATATATATAGAAGTACTTTTTGGTTCATTATCAACTGTTTACAAATAACCTAACCTCAATGTTGAGACTTTAAATAATTTTAAGAAATTAAACAAATTCTTCAAAAGATATAATAATTAACGACGATTTCAGTAATATCAAAACAATCGAATTGTCCATTGAAAAGTATAGTCAAATATCAGTTTATATGACTCGCCGCAGCATTCCCTCCTGTGGGAGAGCAGTTAGTCCACAAAAAAGTAAACCTGCTAACTTGTCAAGGTACTAGTACACTTTAGAATTTTGAAAAAATCGATTTCGTTTTTTTTTGCATTTTTCAACTCCTTAGACCTTTAAATATCTTCTCCTAAAATATTTTCAAACAATTCAAACTCTTAACACCATGAAATAATATCAATACATGAAGTCCAAAGACGAAGAGCGGATTTTATTGGCTGAAAAAGCGACAAACGCGTCTACTAAAGAAGGCCGTTTGGCCCAAAAAGAGGCCCGCCAGAAAGATGAGGCAGCTTACCAAGACAGTGGCCTGTTGCTAGAGTTCTAAATTTCTCTGACATTTAAAATCCGGTCACGTTCTCGTGACTGTGACCGTCATTTTAAGACAACTTAAGAATTTACAGAGAATTTAAGGGAATTTTACCATACCTTCACCAATATTTTCTTTATCATTGAACCTTATAATATTGTAAATTTATTTCCAAACACTATGAATTGCAATAGTGAAGGTTTCATAAAAATAAACTACGAAAAATGTCAAGTTTTATCAGAATTCAATATCAAGAAAAAATTTTTTATAGCCATTATATTAAATTCAAACATAAAGAACAAGTAATTCAAGTTTTCTTCGCACAAATTGCGCTTTGATTTAAATAATTGTTTGACAGTTTCGGGACAGTTTATGAACTTTTTTAAGTGCTCTATTTGTCGAGTGGCATGCTTTCTTTACATCTGATCACAGCATTTGCACTTGAAAGAAACTTTATTTTGTTTATCAATAATTTTTTTAAAAAAATTCCAAACTATATTCTTTTTTTTTCCCATTTTTATTGCTCACGTTACACGAACTTCCAGAACAAAGCATTTATCAAAGACAATTGAAAGCTTGAACCGTTACGGAAAAATATTTTTAAATTCTCATAAATTCTCGAAAAGCACATTCATCAGAGAAATTCTCAGTCATATTCCCGTGCTCCCAGACATATTCTCGGTCACATAAACTCTTTAGAACTCTACCTGTTGCTGTATCGTCCAGGAATAGCCGATTAATTTACTGTGAGTATTAGAACTTGATTTTTTTGAAAATATTCAATAAAAAGTACTAGTCAAAACTTTAAACGCGTTTTTCTCGAAATGACTTTTTTTCAAATGGCTGACAGATTATCTCCGGAACTACTGAACCGATTTTCAAACACCTTGCTGGGTTTTGTTTATTGATATGTCCTGTATGACAATTTACCGCAATTAAGCTAAAAAATACAAATTTAATATTTTATTGACCCAAAAAACAGCGGAAAAATAGGCCATTTTTTCAATGAATTTTTCAAACGCCCGCCATTTTTCTTTCTTGATTTTTTTAAAAATGTGGTGAATTGTCACGTAAGCAACCTTCCTTTTAGAGAAACCATTTCATTTTTTTGTTTCAGACTTGCCGATCCAGAGATAAACTGTCGGCCATGCGTCAAATTTTTTTTTTGATGTTCGATTTTGGCGTTCCCTGGATTTGGGCCATAAAACAAAAATTTAAAATAAAAATTTGTTTGTACTCCACAAACATGTATTTACATGATAAAAAAAGTTTCATATAAATATATATCAATGGGACTGAGAAAAAAATTATTCAAAATTGCCTTATTTTTATCCTTCTAAAGTGTACTAGTACCTTAAGAGCGCTGCAGTTGCCCTCCAGTGTAGTGGCGCAGGAGCACCAGAGGTAGTGCAGCATTTCTACCAAATTTTTTTCCGTGTATCTATATTATTTTTCATTTTCGAAAGTTTTGTAAATTAGACACATTAGTTTAAAAGGATAATTTTATTAAATTATTCAATGTAAGTGAAAAAAACTGTAAATCTTTCAATAAGTAAAAAACATGCGAAAGTGGAAAATTTAAAGGTCTCATTAGTTTGTATGTTCGGGGATCTCCGCCGGTAGTCGGGGCATCGTATGGCTCTGTGAGGTGTCCGTGAGCAAACAAAGGCTCGCGCGACTCTCGCCTCTATAGCAAATGCGACTTACTACGTTTTCATTTGAAACAGCAGAATATAGGATTCATATCAAATTTTAAATTTGATGTAATTCGATTACAATTTTGATAAACTAAATTAATTTGAAAACAATAAGATTTGATTACGGGAAATTTTATGTCTCGTAAATTCATAAAAAATAAAACGATTCGAGAAAATACCGACAAAATTTTCCCATAATTCCTTATCCTTAAAGATAAAATATATTGCTTTCAAAACTCTAATCAGTTTCTTAGATAGTTTATATAATGAGATATTTGCTATTCCTCAGACTAGTTTTTATCAAAGTTTTAATGCCAATAACTTCTGGTGAACTTGTATACTCTTATCATTCATGTAAGAAAACATTGTTGTCCTGATTACTTAAAAATACGAATTTCTCCATATTTAAACGCATTAATTAGCTTTCAATCATCTAAAATTACCTATTTGAATAATTTTCTGACTGCATGTGTATGTAGCTGTTTTGATAAGTGAGTATATGCTAGTCATCTTGTCACATCTGTAAACGCGATAACTGGTGAAGAATTACAAATAGATCAATCAAACTGTGTACATTTATTCTCTTGATATCTCGAAACATAGCAGATACAAAATAGTACTGGTGAACAGCAATGACCTATCTTCTCCCTGAATGCAATATATTATTTCTAAATTGTAAAGTGACATGTTTGATAACATGTCTGCTATTATATTGACCCAAAATTCACATAATTTTTATTAATTTCTCATTGTTTTGGCAAAGGGTCAGTTTCTTTTTATTTTCTCCGTTTAAAAATTATCAAAGTTATATATAAAAAACGCAAAAAAGGAAGGCAAACGCTTCAGCCACATATGGGGTCCCTCATCAGTGCCATAAATTAAAAGATTAGTTCAAAATTTCTGTTAAAGATTAAAATATCGGAGATAATTAAAATAAGAATAATCATAGAACTCAAAAAATTATCTCTTTGCTTGCAGTTGAAAATGAAAAAGTCCAGCATGCAACAACACGAGTTGAAAAAATATGTAGAATTCACTGTATATGAAAAACCGGATAAAATGAACAAAAAAATTAGAAAATTTGTAATCAAACCGACCGGAGATTTTTTTTAAGAAGAATGCCCAATTGGTTATTAATGACAAAACGCGAACAGTTTTCAATTTTGAAAACTTTTCTTGAGGACATTGTTACCGGGGTCTCTCATCGATCGATCTGAACTGTTTTAAAAACCGACTCGGGACATGTGACTTTGCTGACTGACAATTTTTTTTTTTTTAAATGCTATCCTGAGAGCTTCTTTTTCTTGAAAAAGACTATTGTCCTAAACCTAGTCAAGAAATTCGAGACGGTTATGGTGATTTTTACGAGTGGACGAAAGCGTGTATTTTTGAAGAAAAAGATTTTGTATATCAGATTTACGGACAATCCATTTAAAATTGAATTTGCAAGCAAGGCATTACAGAAACATAAATTATTATAATATCTATATATGTAATTTTACTCAATATTATTTGAGTATGTTCAGAAATGAAGAAAAAATGGAAAGTTGTTTATTTCTGAATTTAGTTTTAGTCTGAGATGTTTTGAAAAAATAATAAACTTATCCTTAAAAAAATTTATTTTAGTATTCGTGACATTAAGTATCACATTTAGAAAGTATTATTAAATTTAATTATTTCTGAAAATAGTCAGAACTATGAGATATTCCACCTTTATACTGAATGTGCCATTTTTTAAATTGTAAAATGACATGTTCGATAAAATGTACTTATTTACCTGAAAACAAATCTACCCTCCATTTTTTGCTATTAGGTTGCTGTGGAAATTCACAACTAAATATTTTTATAAACAATTTTCAAACCCTTCATATTATTCATAAATTATTTGTATATATATATATATATTACTTTGTTTATACAATAGTTGAAAGTTATCAGCTGAGTTATACATAATTTAGTTATTCTGAAGAAACTAAAAAGAAAATGGCAAAAAGTTACTAAAAATTGAATGAACTTTATTTTAGCCGATTTTTAGTTTTTTGCTATATACTGCAGGTTGAATTATTTTTTTATGGCCAATAATAATCCAAAATATAATTTAAATTCGGATAATGCATTCTGGCGAAATGATTTTTTCAATATCATTTAAGTAATTTGTAAATTCGGAAACGATAATACAATGTATTGAAAATTCAACTATACTGAAAATTTCTATCATAAAGGTATAGTGACAATATTATTTGTTAATTCATAGATTAGGTAAAATCTACAATCAATTATATGTCACTAGGAGGAATAAAATCAATAAATATTTGATTGATAGTCTTAATAGAAAAACACAGTGTTTACTGAATGGGAAAAACCAACATAAAATTATGAAATAGTATACATTAAGTAGTTTTATGATTTACATTTTTTAATTTAGCGTTTCTTCTAATGATTCTTCATGTGTGGCCTGACATTACATCATTTTTATGAAAATTTCGAAATGAAAAGATGTTCATTGAGAGAATATTTTTAGAAGTTTGCCAATTGAGGTTATCTAATGGACGTAACTTTATCCAATATTTTTCGCCCTTCTTATTCTTAAATTAGTTACTCAAATGGAATTTTCATAGCAGATACACGGAAAAGCAAGATCAAGGTATGTTTATCTGCTGTAGAAATTCATTTGACTAATTAATTTAAAAATGAGAAGGGCGAAAAGAATGGGATAAAGTCACGTCTATAAGACATGACCTTGAAACAATATTAAAAACTAATTCAAGAATCTCTTGATTCTAGGTCATTATTATTGAAGAAAAATTGAAATAATATTATTATTATCACAATTGCTTCAAAACTTCTAATTACATTTATGAATACGCGATACGTTAATACTGGGTTTTGATAGTGCTCATAAATATCTACAAATTATCCCGATAACATTTTTTGATTAAATCAAAATTAAAAATGTTACAGTATATTAAAATTCGAAAAAAGTCAATATCAAAATTCCATTTTCCACTTAAATTATACAAGATACGGAAAAACGTTACAATACAATCTTATTTTCTACATAAAGACCTACAAATTTGAATTGTAACATTTTTTCATAAGATGCATATTTTTCTTTTTAATTTAAAAAAAAACTATTGAAAATCCAAAATTCAATTTTTTAAGAATAATATGTGAAATACGAAAAAAATGTAAAAATACAAAGTTGTTCATTTCAAACAGATCTACAAATTTTGTCTGACACAGTTTCTGAAAAAACATATATTTTTCGATTCAATTCCAAAAAATACAATTAAAATTCAAAAATTCCATTTTTTGACAAAATATGTGAGATACAAAAAAAACGTTTGGATGGAAAATTGTTTGCCTAAATAAGGTCTAAAAATTCTCATTAAGACATTTCGGGACAGGATGGATATTTTATGTTTTGATTTTTAATATTAAAAAAATTCGATTTTTTTCACCAAAATATGTGAGATACGAAATAAGCGTTGTTCTGCAAAATCGTTTCCTTGAATAAAGTCTACGATTGTTTTTTCTTTTTGAGAGATTTGGAAGAAAATAAATTATTTTGTGTCCAAACAGGCGGAAAAAGTCGCATTGCATGCTTGTGCGTAGAGCGGCATGCAGTCAATTGTGCCTTGGCGTCAAAATCGGGCGAAATGTTCATACCGCCCGCTTCAAAGGGCGATAATGTTCATACCGCCCGCTTCAACGGGCACAATGTTCATACCGCACGAAACTTGACTGCCCGCGGCTAACTATGCACTCGTACGCAACGCGACTTTTTCCACCAATTTGGACACAAAACGTCGTGTGTACCTCGAGCGACATGGTAGCGATGTGACTCGTGTGAATACATTGGGTACACTTCGCACTCATCACAATCGCCAATATGCCGCCCTTGGTACAAAATCTACTATTAATCATGTAATTTATTAAAAAGTTTCTGAAATGTATACAGAAAATCGAGCACGAAGCGCGAGCGTCATGATGAGAATGTGTTCCTTAAGGCTGATAGAGCCTTAAGTAAATTGAATTTCCTGTTTCACTTAAATTCAAAAAGAAATTGAGTGACTTTGAGAAAATGTGTAATTCACATCATCTGTAATATTATAAAATTGGTTTGAGCTTCAGTATCAAATTATAAGAAATAAACTTAAATATATGCGAAGAACATAAGACCGAGCGGGAAGCGCGAGGTCCAGAAAGAACGGAGCGCGAAGCGCGCGATGAGAATGTGTCCGCGAAGCGGGCAGATTTTTTATTAGGGGTATACACGACTAAGAGTAGTTTTACCCATTATAAGGGCGAAAAATAATAGTTGCACTATCGGTCAAATATGTTTTGACGTACACATAATTATTGCCAAGTTTCATTCAAATCGGTCGGCTATAAGTGCTTAAAATAATAAAAATATCATTTTTGATCGAAACTTCAGGGGCTCATTTCACCCCTTAAAACTTATTTTGGGCAGATAAGAAAAAACACGTGTCTCTTAGTTTTTGATGCTCTATCACATATTTAAAGAAAAAAAGATCGGAGGCGGACACCCAAAAAACATTCCTTGTCAGTCAGATTTTTTTCTCCGTGTAGATGGGAATTTCTATCAGTAATTTAGCGTATTCTATAATAGAAATCCTAATTTTTTAATCATTCAATTTATTAAACCAACTAGATGGAAATTTTTATCAGTAATTTAGCGTATTCTATAATAGGAATCGTAATAGATGAGAATTATTAGAAAAAAGTACGTCGCTTTAGGAATTTATTATAATTTCCAAATAGTTTGGTAATTTTAGACACAAACTTTTCTCGGTGTGTTTTTTGCAAGGTCGTTGTTAACTGTAAGCAATAGACTGATGAAAACATTCTATTGAATTTATAGCATTTTAAATATTTTGCTAAAATTGAACATTTTTTCATTGTTGAAACCAAAAGTATTCTATTTATGTCTATTTTTATCTTCCCTTCAATTTCCCAAGTTTTGAAAACTAAATTTTATGTACTTTGGACACAAACATGTAGAAACCTAAAATCAATAAAAGGGCATAGCCGGGTTTCCATGTGAAATCGGCCTTAAAAATCAATCGAATTTCGCATCAACCATATGGAAGGGGTTGGGAAAGAGATTATTGTGCCAAATTTTCAGATCATTATCTGCCTTTTTAAATGAGTAATGGCGGATTTTACCATTTTAGTTTTTTTCTTTTTTTAGCTAAACTAATCATAGGAAAATTTTGAAGAAAATCAGGGTTGTTTTTTCCAATAGAAGACACATTTGTAAATTTTTACCGATTTTTTCATGCATAATTCGCGATGCAAAAAATTGCGAAATTTTTTGCACGCAATTTTGTTCATGTTTGAATTGCGCGACCGCTCTTTTGAATTATTCTATTCATTAATTTTTGCAGATTTTTGCAAGGTGTGGACGGGGTTAAAAAAAAATAAAAACCGTCAAAATACGCATTCTTCCAACATCTTACTATTAAAGCACATTTTATAATAACAGTAGACAAATGAAAAAAACAATTTTATTTGGTAATCAATTTCTAACACGGTTTAATGCTGAAATTTTTGCAAAAATGTCGCAAAATATTTTGCGAATTTTTGTTGTTGCGAAAAATCGAAATTTTTACATGCATTGTGAAAGAATGGTTGACTTTCGTTATTCGCAAGTCGAAATAGTGCTGCTAAAAATATCTTTTTGTGCTCTTGAATATTTTGCGAATATGCAGGTTAAATTAATTTCTCTTTGTTATATATAACATACTCATTTTACCATAGAAGACATCGAAAATACCCTCAAATCGTCCTCTATTTACTTTACTTTTTGAAATTTTAATGAGCACAAATAATAAAAAAAGGTCGTAAATTAAATAAGTAATTAACATGAATTTCTGGATAACAAAAAATTTTTAGCAGTTATTTTGCATTGCAATACGTACATTTTCTTTACATTTTTTAGAAAGTTTTGCCCGTTAAAACTATATGTAAGTGTCAACTATAAAGTTATGTAAAATCAAATTCCTAAAATCAAATGCATGAAATCACTACGTGGAACATTGTATTTGTCATAGCACCTCTTTTGAAAATCTGTTTGTCGGCATCTGTAGAGCGGGTTGAAACTTTAAAAGTAGTAGGATTTAAAATCTCAGTTTCGAGCCGCTTGACACTTCAAATCAAATTCTCAAAAGAGTTGCTATCAGTTGCTATGAAAAATAATATGCATTACTCGAAACAATACACAGCGAATTGAACGAGTGTGAAGTTTGCTCCACTGGTTATAGCGACTACGTTATTCTAGCTATGATAACTCAATGTTTCAAGTTCTCATAGATAGGTTTAAAAGTTAAGGACAATTTCAACGATATTAACTAGTCGCCACGACCAGGTATTCAGAATATGGCTACCATGGCTACAAATCATGTTACTGTAGCCATGGGTCAAGTAGCGACAACAAGTCTCCCTCGTTACAGTTACTTTTTTATTTCCAACTACATTATTCCTATAGTCATTATGACCAGAAGCTATTTTTCTCTGTGTGTAAGTTAAAAACCTGTATGTTCGAAAAATATTCAAGAATACAAAAAGATATTTTTAGCAGCACTATTTCGACTTGCGAATAACGACAGTCAACCATTCGTTCACAATGCATGTAAAAATTTCGATTTTTCGCAACAACAAAAATTCGCAAAATATTTTGCGACATTTTTGCAAAAATTTCAGCATTAATAGTAAGATGTTGGAAGAATGCGTATTTTGACGGTTTTTATTTTTTTTTACCCCCGTCCACACGTTGCAAAAATCTGCGAAAATTCTGTTTTAATCATCGATAGGTAACTAATGAATAGAATAATTCAAAAGAGTGGTCGCGCAATTCAAACATCAACAAAATATCGTGCAAAAATTTTCGCAATTTTTTGCATCGCGAATTATGCATGAAAAAATCTGTAAAAATTTACAAATGTGTCTTCTATTGGAAAAAACAACCCTGATTTTTTTCAAAATTTTCCTATGATTAGTTTAGCTAAAAAAATAAAAAGACGAAAATGGTCAAATCCGCCATTACTCATTTAAAATGGTAGATAATGATCTTAAAGTTTGGCACAATAATAAGTATATCTTTATCTATTTTCTCATACTTATAAGCATGAATAGTGGGAAAAGCGACGGTTATAAAACCTCTTACAAGAGAAAAACCTGCAGTGGTCTTAATCAACAACAAAGAAACCTTATCCACTTCAAAGCAAGAAATTCTCAAGAAGCTAAAAAAGAAAATAAATTTTGCAATAATTTGACAGTGAAAATTGTGGTTTAATGAACAAACAAAGTGAAATGGTTTTAAAGGTGATTATAATTTATTCTAGATATCATATGCACTCAGAAAAACAATTGTTATGTTAAAACAAAATTTCCTTTAAATCAAACTAATCTGTGCATTGCTATGGGGACAACAAGAAATTGTCTTATTTGAAACGAATTTCTCAGTTGACTTTATTTTTTCTAATTGATAGAATATCAATTGTATGCAAAATAATATTTTTTGAATTTAAAGAATCCATTTTTTTTAAATCACTATGGTATATTCTTTTTTGTAACAAATTTTTATTTTAAATGAAAAAAGAGGGTAAAAAACGATTTTTTGAAATAAGCAGAAGATATTTCTGAGTGTGAGTAAATTAGAAAATTCACTGCATGAAGTGCAATTAATTTGTTATTATATCAACATTAGAGATATTTCTTCAGGTTAGTGAATAATTTTTTAGTGATCTGGAAGTCTAACATAAGATGTGATTACAATACAAAAATATTTGTCTTTTATCATCATATGAGCCAATATGTCACTAATGACTCACCATAAAGATAAATAATTTATAGGAAATACAATTTACTTATCAATATTGCAACTGAGAAGAAGTCCATTTTACATTTCAATATTTGAATTAAAAACCGAAGAAAAAAATTAACTTAAAGTAGGTTTTCATAGTGGCTGAAAATCAATAGAATTACTGTACTATTTGAGTAAATATTCTAAGGAAAAACTTAGCCATTTGAAAATATATTTCTTTTAGAAAGAACCTCTTTTTGTAATTGAGAATAAAATCATCAAAGGTCGAAAGTTTCCTACCCCAGAAAGAACATGTCTAAATGAAGTCATTTTGAAAAATTTGAAGAAAAAGCCTGAATTTGTGGGACAAGTAAGTAATTTAATAATCTGAAATTATTATTTTTATCATCCACCTAAGAATTTAAAAAAAATATTTTTATCACACACATTGATAATAATTGAGGGCTATCATATTATGATTACACTGATGATTTTATATTTATCAAAAGTCTTGATGAAATATAAAAATATCTGGAATAAATCAATTTTTTTGTACAGATTTCAAAAACAGTAATAAACACTAGTCATGTTTTCTTGCAAACAAATTTTTTAATTTCTGTACATTTTTTCAATCTGTATTCAGAAATTCCACACTTTTTTGTTGTTGTACTCATAACAAAATAATGGTATGACTTATAATAATTGAATTGAATATTTGATTATTAATTTAAAAACGACCTTTAGTATATTCATTACTAAAAATTGTTTCGAGAAAAAAGAAATCGATTAAAAGAATTTTCGAGAATGAAATGTGTGATACTTTACTAGCTCAAGATGATTCCACAGTGCAACAAATTTCTGGTCATTGCTTCCAGCAGAAATGGCTTTAACGCAAAATTAAAGCAGGCTCGTATTTTTGTGTTATGACTTCAGACTTCCTAAAGTTTGCATTTTTTGAGGCCATTTTTTTTACTCTTCGCGATGTGCCAGTCAATAAAATAGGTTAACGTATTAATAAAACAAGTAGGAATAATATTTTAAACCTGAAAAAATCGAAATATCCTGATTCATTAGTCTTTAAGTAGTTAAAAATGCATTTTTTAGCCCGTTTTTGGTACTTTTCTAGTACATTTTTCGCATTGTGACCTAATTTTCACAATATATTTTGGATTTTATTTTTTCTCTATATAATTTTATGGAGAAACAGATGAAAATAAATAGATTTAACTAATTTCGAGCCATATCTACAGTCATGTCCATACGGAGAAAAGAGCGCATTGCTGACGCGTGTACGAGACACGATTTAGCCGTGTCCTTGATTAAATATGTCGTTGGACCGGTAGTGTCGTTGGGCTGACACAGCTCATGCGTTTCCGCGCATAGAGTAGCCGTGCGCTAGACACGCTATGCTTTTCACAGCAGAGCCCTGTCCAGACGCGGCAGAGCAGTGCCCCAAAACTTTTGTGCGGTGCGCAAACTGAAAGGTACGTGTTGTTTGAACATGTCTAATTCATAGCCTTAAAATTCCACTGTTATTTGATAATTCTATTAGCATCTCTTTTTAGTGGATTTTTTATTGTCATACAATTTTTAAATTAAATGATTGAATTATATAGTCTGTTCCACAAGAAAAGGTACGTGTTTACTCGGAAAGTTTTCAAGAAAACCTCATTTTTATTTTTCGGCGCAAACAGTGCGCATAAAGCTCTAGGGCGCACTCACCTAATAATCCGTCCAATCGCCGTTGTTCTGGAAAATGGCCTGGCACCTTCTGGGCATGGACTCGACTAGTTTTTCGGCATATTCCGTAGGTAGAGAACGCCGTATGCCTCCTTAATTCGTCGAGAGAGCTGCTTCAGGAAGAATGCACGCCTTCCTGCAAGTTTCCTCTTCACGACACTCCACACATTTTCTATTGGATTCGCATCAGGAGATTGTGAAGGCCAGTACAAGGTCGTGCTGCCATTTTCCGCTTTCCAGGACGTGCAGAGGTGACTGTGAAGTTTTGGGGCCGTTGTTCTCTTGAAGGATCCAATCCTTATTGTTGGCTCCAAACATCTTCTCTGCAGATCTCAGAAGGCCACGTTCGTAGATTTGAAGCATTTTTTGAGCATTGAGGTTCTCAGTAAAAAGCTCTAGACAGCCAAAACCGCGCTGTGAGAAGCATCCCCAAACATGGATCCTTATGGGAAGTTTAACAGTTCTCTGGAGGAAACGCTCACCAGCGGCTGACCAGGCACGTTTTATGGGAACCCATGCCCAAAAGGAGGCTTCGTCCGAAAAAATTACATTGGACCAATCGCGATCAACATTTTCCGTAGCCCATGCCAAGCGTTTTTCCATGTGAACCTTCTCCGTTAGTTTAGCTTTGGCTTCACGCAGCCGGAGAGTTGGGTTGCGCTTGAACAGTGTAACGATCATCTTATCCTCCTTACTGGATGTTTCTCGCGTCTCTCCTTTCCCTGGCAGGTCATCGACGGTTTTTGTGTCCCTATACCGCTCTACCCATATTTGCACGGCGTGCTTAGACTTTTTAAGCACTTTGGCAGCATTTGAGTATGAAAGATGTGGTCCCCGTGCATGGGTGCACAAAAAAACCGCTTCGTAACGTTTTGCGTAGATAGCACTCATAGCTTAATGTTGTGTAATATCTGTCACTTCAAACAAGACTGAAACGAATCAGTGGTTGCACCGTAGCCCTTCTAACGTACGGTCAGGACATAAAAGAAAGGAATAAAAATCTTTCAAACTTTTTGAGAAAACGGGTAAATGACAGTGGAATTTTAAGTATATGAATTAGGCATGTTCAAACAACACGTACCTTTCAGTTTTCCGATGACTTAAACTACACCACGGTTCCTTCAATAATTAGTTATTTTATTCAAAACGAATTGGAAAAAAACCAATCTCTGCAGGAACATCGAATGAGCCAGCGCAAATCGCATTACATGTGGGAGTTGGGATGAGCATGAAAATGGTCGTGCGCACGACGTAAAAGTTTTGGGGCACTGCTCTGCAGCGTCTGGACACGGCTCTGCTGTGAAAAGCATAGCGTGTCCAGAGCACGGCTGCTCCGTGCGCGGAAACACATGAGCTGTGTCAGCCCAACGACTCTACGGGTTAAACCATCTACAGATAAAGAGGAAAAAAATCGCCCGACGCAGTCCTTGCGGAAATTTGTTAGTGAAGCAAGAACGTGTCTGAAGACGATGAAGAAAAAAAAAGGTAGAGAAGAGTCAGAAAAAGAAACAGAAATTGTGGTCAATTCAGGCGTAGACTTTGATAATGATAGCGATGATTCCCGACTCCTACCAGCATTGCAAGGGGGCAAACGAGATGGTTGGGCCCTTTTTTTATGTGTTTCATAGCATTTTTAAATACATTCGTTAAAAAATGAAAACGAAAATTACTTTTTTTATGAAAGAAATTAATAAAATCCGAAGCATATTGTGAAAATTAGGTCAAAATGCGAAAAATTTTCTAAAAAAGTACCAAAAGCAGGCTAAAAAAGGCATTTTTAACTACTCAAAGGCTAATATAGTCAAACCTCGCGAAGGCTTTGTAGTCTGTTTACATACTGTCATTTCGCGTTGGAGCTATTTGGGCTGTGATTCCTTGTGGCACTGTGTTGTATAAAAAAATAATCTGTGTTGAAATAGTGACGAGATAGATTTTTCTGTAAATTGTACAGAATTTCTACAATATTCACCGACTACTTTGTTACATTCATATAAAATCGGTAATTTATACTGAAAAGTTTATGAAATTTACAAAATCAGCCATTCTCTCATTTATTCAATATATTAATTCTGTTTCATGTAGTTTTCTTCAATACGCCTATATGATAATTATTAAATGGTTTTAAGTTTAAACTCTATTAAATTCTATGTCAAACACAGATTGATTCTCAAACCGGAAAAACAATTACATATGGAAAATTAGCTGACGACAGTATTCGATGTGCATTATGGCTTAAAAAACAAGGTATAGGTCCAGGTGATATTGTTTCTATTTGTACCCATAATAACATTGAATTATGGAATCCTTTCTGTGCAACTTTATTCATTGGAGCAAATTTGAATCCTTGGTACCATGAGTGGCCACCTGGTAAGTTCCATCTTCTTTTGTTCCAATTATATTAACCAAAACATCTTGAAACCCATTGGGATCATTTGACCGCATCACGCTTCAAAATTTTCCACAATAGCAAAAATTATCTAAAATTTAGTAAATTCATATAATTATTAAAATTATATTTCAAAATAACAAGTTTGGAAAAACTAGACCATTAGTATTTTTTATAAATAGAGAAGGACTTTTGCAGCTCAAAGTATCAATATTCAGAAAAAATTTCGAATCTAGATTCGCATTAGTTGCTTGAATAAATCTTATAATAGCTGAAAATGTGAAAATGTGAGGATAGTTAGGACAATCTTAGCAAAAAATTCCACATGAATTCTGTAAACAATAAGGGGAAGAAAAGATATATTTTAATTTTCAAAAAATTTATCTACTATGTTTTTCAACAAGGGCCACCACCATATTTTTGGCCTAAAATACTCAAACTCTGATCAGCAACATATAAATTGTACACAGCAATCAAAAGGGTACTTCATAGTGAAACATGGGTTGACCCCTGAAATACGTGCTTTCGCATACGAACAGAGGGTCAATACTACTTTTTGCCTACTATTTAGTAAAATTAAGATATTTCGAGTACAATTTTTTTTATTATTAGAGGTACAACTTTGCTTCCGCCGTTTTTTCCCATTCGAGGCTTTATTCTTAAAAAGAGATTACCTATTTATGATTCAAAGTACTGTCTATGACTAGCCACCACTTTTTTCTGTTTTTCTGGCAATTGTCGGATACCATTTCGGAAAAAACGATGCGTCTTTTGAAGTGATCCACGAATCGATCCATTTTTTGATTTCTTCATAAGAGCGGAATTGCTGATGAGCCAGGCCGTGTGTCATCGATCAAAACAAATGGTAGTCGGAAGGAGCAACGTCTGGAGAGTACGGCGAGTGGGGTAAAACCTCCCATTTCAGCATTTCCAAGTATGTTTTGCCTGGTTTTGCAAACTGATATCTTCGATCGAGAATAAATTTATGATGTAAACACAAATTCACTAATGTGGTGCTGTCGTTTTGTTGACAGATGTACCCCTAATAATGAAAACAATTTTTCTCAAATTATCTTAATTTTACTAAATACTAGGCAAAAAGTAGTATTGGTATGTGGAAGCACGTACTTCAGGGACCAAGAAATATTTATCACCCATGCTTCACTATGAAGTACCCTTTTGATTGAAAATTTTGGTTGAAAAACATAGTAAACAAATTTTTCGAAAATAAAATTTTTTTTTCTACCCCTTATCATTTACGGAATTTATCTGGAATTTTTCCCTAAGATTGCCCTAACTATCCTCACAACATTTTTTTTTTCGTTCAAATCGGTTCAGTCGTTTTTCAGAAAAAGTGATGTTTTGATTTTTGTACTTTCGATAATAACTTCTAAAAAAGTAATTTTTTAGAGCTGATGTTGTGCGTAAATTATTGTAATTTTAGTAGACACTTACCACTTAAATATGAA
Source organism: Diplolepis rosae (assembly GCA_030998225.1). Lineage (NCBI taxonomy): Eukaryota > Metazoa > Arthropoda > Insecta > Hymenoptera > Diplolepididae > Diplolepis > Diplolepis rosae. Next base: position 12,043,428 of record JAPYXD010000701.1, read on the forward strand.
CCGAATCCGCACTGGGACTCTTTTCGCATGCTTATTCGGCTAGAGCCTTTGACCATTTCCATTTTTCCTCAAGATACATGTATTTAGAAAAATATGTTACATTTAATTTTTCAGCAATGATGAAGCATTATCTTAATTTCGTAAAACCAAAAGTTATTTTTGCCAACGAGAAAGCAGGCAGCATGCTTGAAAAAATAACCAAAGAAGAGAATGTTGACACTAAAATTATCGTATTTGGAAAAGTTGCTGGATTAGATTCTCTAGAAGATATAATCAGACTACAGAGTCCAGACGAGGTCGCAAAATTCCAATGCACTTCTGTAAATCCTGATGAAAATGCTGTAATGTTTTTCTCTTCTGGGACCTCGGGTTTATCTAAAGGTGTACAACATTCGTACCAAGGGTTGTATATCAACACACATAGATTCATAAATAGATTTGAAGAGACGAATAACATGATTTCAATGTTTTGTTCACCCATCTATTCGATAAAAGCAATATTATCTATCTTGCGGAGTTTATTAACCTTCTGCCCCACTGTCATTATAAATGACCCAACACCAGAAGAATTTTTAAGAGTTATAGAAAAGTTTAAGGTTTGTTTAATATTTTTCACATTTTTTTGTAACACATGCACGAAATGTGCCATTTTCCGTGCATGTAGCACGTGGTGAAAATTACCATTTCCAATCCAGTGAGAGAAAGAAGCTGTCGAACGATGTTGCACATGCAAATTAAAGTATAGTCAACGTGTCCGCTCGATAATTAATCCCCAACCACAAACACGATGGTAGATTAAAAAGTTTTCAACTTGACCAAGAAAATTTTTTTTAGCCAAACTTGTGGAACTCATGTGTACTGACAAAAGTGCTATATACATTTTGTTTTTGATCTCAAATAATGGACAAATTACTCTAGCTAGTTCTGGAAATATCGTTTTTTAAACTGATGGCCCAATTTTCACAAGTTTTTGGCATCAACCCATAGCATCTTAGTATAAGTCATTTAAATAGCAGAATAATTTTATTTAAAGTTGAATTCATCAACTGATCAATTTAACTGAAAAATTTTACTATACATTCAGGTTCAATGGATATTTGTGGGGACAGGAATAGTAAATGAACTCTGTAAAAGTGATATGTTTACCAAATTCGATTTACCTTCCGTAAGATTAATGTTAACTGGCGGTTCGAATGTAAGGCCAGAGAATACAAAGAAAATTAACAGTATTTTGAAAAATGGCGAAATTCTTCAAGTATATGGTAAGTAGATGCTACAGTATCTTATTACTTTATTGAAGTTCCACTTGTATTTCCCAACGTTGATCTTATTTACAAAAATTATTGTTTTTATTTGTTATTTCACTTACAGGCCTTACAGAACTCGGTAGCGTGGCACTCATGCAAGAAAAAGGTCACACAAATCATGATTCTTGTGGTATTGTTGCCAACAATGTGGAAATAAAAATGATAAATTTGTGTACTGGCGAAACTCTAGGAGCTAATCAAAAGGGTGAAATACTTATCAAACAGACAAATATGATGAAACACTATTATAAAAATCCGAAAGCTACTCAGGAAACAATTGACTCTGATGGTAAGTCCATAAAAGCACCATTATCCCTTAAGGTTAAACAATTATGTTGATTGAGAATAATTGAATTCTAATAAAATTAGGATATTCTTAAGGAAGTTAATATTTTTAGATATATCATAGAGAACTCAAACAATTTCAGAAAACCTCAGAAGTCCTTAAGACATTTTAGGATATAGACTGTAAAATATCGTAAACTGGTCTAAATTTTGTTTAAAAGATATTTGAAATCTATGTTGCATCAAGAGCGTATTTATAAAAATTTCAGTTTTTAAACTTCGTACATACTCTCATAAAATCTTTAGTAATTCACATCAGAATATATCAAACGTTTACAAATTTTTAAGAAGACCTAGAGAATATTTTCTGGTTCGTCTGAAGTATTATGAATTTAAAGCTCTTCTGTAATCTTTCAACATATATAGAAATTTCATAATTAATTGAAATTCGTAAAATATTTGAAAATCTTTTAAAATCTTGCAATTTTGGACTCTGGCGTAGATAATTTTAAAGGAAATCTTTTGGTGTTTATATAAGTAAAGAACATAAGAGTTACAAAGTTTTTCGATGATTTTTCCCCTGTAGGTTGGCTTCACACAGGAGATATAGGATATTATGATGAAGATGGTTATATATATATCGTGGACAGAATAAAAGAGTTGATAAAGTACAGAGGCCACCATATTTCCCCAGTAGAAATCGAAAATGTTCTTCAGAAACATCCAAAAGTAGTGCAAGCTGCTGTTGCTCCTGTTCCTCACTCAGTGGATGATGAACGTCCAATGGCTTTTGTTATTAGAATCAAAAATGCTGCGGTATACTTCTTAAACTTTTGTTGTTTGTTACTACGCGTAATAAATTAGCTGATGAAATTTGCTTTCACTGTCTATAACTTTCGGATAGAGGTAAACTTTTAGAACTCTTAATTGACGTTTTTTTTCAATCTCGTGTACTTTTCAATAAAATGATCAAAAATATTTATTAAACTCTTCACTGAAAAATACACAAAATCAATTAAAACTTTGAAGAAAAGCTTTGGAACTTTCACTTTATTCAGAATTCAATGACATTCAGAGACAATCTTGACAACAAAATTTCTACATTGAAAGATAATTTGAAATATTAAAGCAAAAATGTTTTTGTAGGTATCCAAAGACGAGCTTCTGAATCTAGCATCGACTCTTGGTGATACCAAAAAACTTCGAGGTGGACTCGAATTTGTAGACGAATTGCCTCTGACTCCGTCAGGTAAACTCAACAGGGGTGAATTAAAAAAAATGGCAAAAGCTTATGCTTCTCAAATTTAATTCATTTATAGATTTAAGGATAGACAAATGCTGAATTGATAGAGTTCCGAGTCGAACTATTGATTCTCTATTGATTCTCTAAGATGCTCCATTTTCGAGGACTTGAGAGAATCTCGATTAAATGGATCACCATAAAGGTTTTCTTAACTAGACGAATAAACTGTATCATTTGTATTTTTATGACTATATTTTTTATTTAATTCCTTATATTTTGTGAAATTGTTACTTATCCAACATCACACTGGAACCAATAGGTAAGATTTTATTAATAATCAATGAAAAATAACTTATGTGTGGAAAATATAGTCGTTCTATATATTTCCTCTTATGTGAAATTTTACAGCTTTATACAGGGTGATCCGGCAATTGTCATAAAGTTTTGAATGGCAAATTCTTTGTTAAAAACCAAACAAGAAATCATATTGACAAAATTTCATGCCAACAATGGTTTTCAAACTATTAATTATTGCAATTGGCCAATAAAAACTCACTATTTCCGCGCGCTTATAAGCTTCCTGCACGAATTTTTTACCAAGATTCACTTCAGATCAGTAGAAAAATAGTTCTCAGCCAGATAAGAGCCAAACTCTTAGCAAAGCAACATGAAGTTGGGAACACTATAATAAACAAATTTTTAGTTATGAGTACACGGAGAGAAATAACTGGTGCCATGCACTCGAAAGAGATCAGTGTTTGGCAATTGTGGCTGTTTAAATAGTTGAACTTATAAACTCGAGTAATAAATGCACAAAATTCATGCAAGCCACGCGCAGTAATCTACAAAGACAAAATATTGTGTATTCACATAAAAAGTATGTGATATTGCAACATTTACTACTCATGCGACTTATTCCAATAGGGACATAACAATTTCGTATCTTTATATGAACGCACACTTAAACTTTTTTAATGAACTGTCAATTTCAAAACGTTAGTTAAAGTCAACATTTTCATGATGGTAAAGTTCACGAACCAGCAACGTTTGGAAATTATTAAAAATTACTACCGAAATTCTGAGTCGGTGGTCGCAATTTTAAGAGCGCTTACTCCAATTTTCGACCGTAATAATCGTCCCATTCGACAGGCTGTGCGTGCTATAGTGGATAAATTCGAGACCAAATTTACACTATTGGACGTTCTGGTGCCAAAAATACGTCGTATTGCTCGAAGCGAAGAAATAATCGCAGCCGTAAGTGCATCGATTCAAAATGAGCCAAATCAGTCGATTCCACGTCGTTCTCAAGAATTGGGCATCGCTCAAACGACACTGTGGCGTATTATGCAAAAAGATCTTGGCCTACATGCTTTCAAGATTAACTTGACTCAAGAACTAAAGCCACTTGATCATTTGAAACGCCGAACAATCGATCTATTGGAAGGCAAATTCGGTGAACGTATTATCTCGAGAAATGGTCCGGTCGAATGGCCGCCTCGTTCGTGCGATTTAACGCCTTTGGATTTATTTTTATGGGGCCATATCAAGTCCCTGGTCTATACCAACAATCCAGCAACTTTAAACGACCTTAAAGACAACATCCAACGCGAAATTGCCAACGTTCCGGTCGAAATGTGGTCCAGAGTGGTGGAAAATTGGGTCCAAAGAATCGACCGCTGTCAACAGGCTCGTGGTTGTCATATGACCGATATCGAATTTCATTCATAAAATTTTTAAGGATATCATCGTCGTAACTCAGGGTAAGCGTATCGAAATTGGCTGTGCACTCGATTCTGGCAGCCCAATAAGCTTTATAAAAATAAATTGTATTAGGTCGAGATGTTTTGAAAAATTTTCGTTTATTTTTTAATAAAATAGAAAAATCTTGCTGGAAAGAGTCAAATGAGCTTATGAATATTGATATTTGTTTGATCGATGAAAAAAAGATTTTGGTTTAAATATTAATCCTGAAGTACCTTATAAGAGCAAAGTAAAATTACTTGGGAAATTTAAAGAATGTTATCTAGAAGCGGAGAAACCAGAAGTTTCAGAAGTTAAGAGTGAACTGAAACTAACTCTCGTTTGACGAAAAAAGAAAACTCAATAAAATTTTGGAAAATCTGACAATTAGGGGAGTTGTTCGACCAAGTAACTCTGAGTTTTTATCTCCTATCGTGCTAACTAGGAAGAAATCCGGTGAGTTGCGTTTGTGTGTGGATTGTCGAACCTTAAATAAAGTAACATTGAGGGATAATTACCCATTGCCATTAATAGATGATCAACTGGATGCCTTATCAGAACAAAAATACTTCAGTCTTCTCGACTTGAAGGACGGTTTCCACCACATAGGCGTATCCTCGGAATCAATCAAGTTCACGTCTTTTGTAACGCGGTTGGGGCAGTTTGAATCCCTCAAAATGCCATTTGGCTTGAAGACGGCCCCATCGACGTTTCAACGCTTTATCAATACAGCCTTTTCAGAATTAATCAGATCAGAAGATGTTATAGTGTACTTGGATGACTTCATGATAGCGACGAAAACGCTCGACGAACAAATCGAGATGTTAAGAAAAGTTTTCGATGTAATGGTAAGAAACAAAATAAAGTTAAGACTCGATAAATGTTATTTCATGTATACGTCTATTGAATATTTAGGTTATGAAGTATCAGATGAGGGAGTGCGTCCTTCCAAGAAAGGTCTGGAGGCCATAGAGGGATTCCAATTACCACGTACCTTGGTTCAAGTCCAACGTTTTCTGGGACTATGTCAGTATTTTCGAAAATTTATTGAGGGATTTGCCCTCATGGCAAAACCACTCTATGACCTTCTGAGGAGGGATGCGGAATTTCGATTCGGTGAGAGAGAACTTCGCGCATTTGAAAGTTTAAAACGTAAACTCATTGCGAAACTGTTGCTGGGAATTTACAGTCCTCGGGACAAAATTGAGCTGCATTGTGATGCCAGCTCCAAAGGGTTTGGAGCAGCCCTAATGCAGCAAAAAAGTCATGAGAAATTCCACCCGATCTTCTTCTTTTCAAAGATATTTAAGATATTTAAGCACTGGCGTTTTCTCTTGATCTGGACTCCTTAAAAACCCTACAGTTTGAACATAGTAATTGTTTTTCTGAGTGCACGTGATAGCCAGAATAAATTATAATTACCTCCAAAACCATTTTACTTAGTATGTTCGTTGAACTACAATTTTTATTATCAAATTATTGCAAAATATTTTTTCTTTTGTCGCTTCTTGAGAATTTCTTACTTCGAAGGGGATAAGACTTCTCTGTTGTTAAATAAGACCACTAGAGGCTTTTCTCGTGTGAGAAGTTCTTATAACCGTTACTTAAATAAATTTATCTTAAATAAATGAATTTCACATCTAGTCAAACTAAGTGCCACATTTTATTCAAATTTTACTCGAATGATTTATTCAATATAATAATAATATATTTAATAATATATTTCGTTACGAAGGATAATAATATTCCAGCTGTATTTGCTATCAATACTTAATCACAGATTAGACGTCTTATTCATACACAATGAAAAAAAAACTAATTATTAAATTATGTATCCTTTAATAATGAGTACAGATATAGAAAATTCACGCTGGACAGGCCGACATTATTCTCGAATTTTAATGGGTTCTAATGTACAAAAAATAATGGCCCATTTCGCACTTTTGATAACTATACTAATATCGGAAGTTCAAAACTTGACAAGTGTCTATTGAGTCTTATGGGCGCCCAATGTTTGTCGGGCCGTCGGGCCTGTTTCTAGGGACACATGAGACTCGGAGAGACATCTATTAGCGAATAGAGGTTCTACGGGTTCGTATGTACCTCTGTATGCTGTTGTTATGTTTGTGTACAGCTGTATTATGTTCCAGGCTGTTGTCTACATCCGATTTTTTTCGCGCACTCCATTTTGCGTGAAAAGAGGTAGTGAAAAAGTAAAAAGTCACAAAATTGCAGTGCAAGTATTGTTGGCGGATCACTACTCTACTTGTAGCTCCATCCATTAATTGTCTAGTCCTTACAACAGCGAAGCAAATCGAAGTGAAAATCATAATGATAAAAACTGAAATGTGAATGTTTTTCTGCGCTCCTGTAAAATTTCAGAATTGGCGCTTATCAACTTTTGAACTTCCATGCTTCATATGCCCTTTGAATAATGAATGTTTAAAAGCTGTACTTCAATGAGTAATGCTTCTTTGAGAATACCACTGAGGGCAAAAACTAAGGTGAAATTTTAATTTATACTTCGCGGGCTAACCGACTCGGGCAAACTCTTTTATTTTTATGCTGGTCCTACTGTTACTGACATCTGTGCCAAATTCCATGTCAATGTCATCATTTGTTACATAGTTACGCTTGTGTTTTCTAAAAATGTTTATAAGAGGTACAAAGACTTCAAAGGAAGCAGAGAACGTGTTGATGACTTGGAACGCCCCGGACGACCATCAACATCAACTGACGAGCAACACGTCAATCAAATCAAAGAATTAGTGCACAAAAATCGTCGATTGCCAATTAAAGACCTTGCTGACAGTATTAGAATTTCAAGAGGATCACTCAACATCGTTTCAAAAGATATTTTTGGCAGACAACTCGTGGTTTTTGCATCACGATAATGCGCCGTCTCACACTGCACTCGTTCTTCTTGACCATTTCGCCAAAAACTCAACGCATATCGTTCCACAACCACCATATTCGCCTGATTTGGTTCCGTGTGACTTCTGGCTATTCCCCAAACTGAAAAGACCACTCCGAGGACACCGTTTTAACACGATTGAAGAGATACAAGCCGAATCAAAGAAGGCTTTGAAGAAAATTCCGGAAATCAAATTTAACAAGTATTTCAACGATTGGAAAAAAAGTTGGCATAAGTGCATTATATCGGGAGGGAATAACTTCGAAGCGGATGAAATTGATTTGGATAGATAAATAAATATTTTTCATTTTATAACGAAATTCACCTTAGTTTTTGCCCATAGTAGTATATAGTCATGTATGATCTATTTATATTAAAGACATAAAATTCACACAGAACAACAGAAGACTGAAAATAGTTACATCTAAAAGTCAGTCCTGTGTATAGTGCATAAGTCGATTCTTTTTGGACATGGTTTCTTTTAGTTACATCTGAAAGGCAGAAAACTTTCGGGCGGAAAGTCAAACTTTTGTATAACAGTGCATCTACCTAATTCAATGTATTTTCAAAAACGTAAGAAATTATTAAGTGATTCAAATATCCATATAAACCATGATTATTACTAGTAATTTTCAATTTCAATTCAAATAAAATTCAAATCTGTAAAAAAACAAAAATCAATTATAAATTTGCAATATATGCGAAAGTTTGCACATGGTCATTTCATCCTCATGTCCAAACGAAGGAGGGTGGTGTCACGTTCTGTTACCATTAAAACTTTCCACAACTAGTTCCTCTTTTTAACCATCTCCCTGCGGGACTTCTCTAATATTTATGTCTATTAGACCGTATGTCCTTTATTTACCCTTCGTACGTAAAATTTTTTGGTGTGAACACACAGACAACTGACAGTATGTTGATTTTTCGTTTTTATTTCTTAATACTTTTAATCTATCCCATGCTCTTAAGTTAAAATGTTTTATCAAAAGTCTCCATATTATTTAAGAAAATAATGACAAAGCTTCCCCTGCAGTTTGAATTGCTTCCAAGGATAGCACTTCACACAAAAGTATCTTCGACGTACTTTATCGATGGTCCCTAATGCCTAATAAGTCATATATATGAACTTAAGATTGAATTTAAAAAATTTTATTAACGTTTTCAGGTTAAAAAACTGTTCTTTGCTGGAAGGGGTCAGAGTGACTTCGAATGCACGAAGAAAGTAATAATGCAATGAGACGGCTCAGCTGCATATCATTTTATAACCATGCATATCCTATCATTTATAAATTAGAACTTAATTAAACCTGATCTTATAAAATAATAAAAAGATAAACCTTATTGAGCCGTCATATTAAGACGGAAGATGCAATTTGCAAAGTGAAATAGATCGATTTGGACATTTTTATTTAATTTTGACACGTTTCCTTGATTAAGTGCCGTTAGGAAAATTGCGCAACCTGTGAGGGGATTTAAACCCACGAAAATATTGACACTCGTGTCTGGCCGTTAGACTATGGGTCAAGGCCGGTTACGAGACGACGACAGGTGAATTGATTTTCCCATTCTAACACTCGTGTGTTC